>JASWHV010000003.1:65518763-70518763 GCA_030760725.1 Neostapfia colusana
GGCAAGAAAAGAAGAAATGAGATACATGAAGGTCAATGTCAAAGAAATATGCCAAAAACTGGAGATTGAGCCCATTGGATCCCCGGTCATCTCAGAGGACTCTGCATCTGATTTTACAGAGCTTCCTCCTCTCTCTCCATTAGAGCGTGCCTACTTTGGTACGACGAGTGTGTTCCTCTCCTCCTCTTTCTTAACCTGATGATGAAGACGTAGAAAGGACCGACAACGAGGAGTGAGCCGGCGACGACAAGTAGATCCATCCTCTCCTTCTTTTTGGTGCCTTGATGCCAAAGGGGGAGAGATTAGATTGAGGGGGAGTCTTAGGTCGTAGGTCTTTCCTTTCATATCCTAATTTGCAAAATGAGTTTTGTAAGACTTATACTATTATGCTATCAATATGCTGTTGTAAGACTTATGCTAACATTATGCTTTTGGACATGTAATGTGAAATGATGACTATGTTATGCTTTTGATTAATGATGTATGTTTAAAACTGCTATGTAGGATTGAGACTCTTGATGATGTTATGATTATGCTCATTATGATATTCACATCAAAATTATTGCTCACACACATAGTTCTGCACCCCACCATAAAGAGTGCACATATGTCTTATGTCTACTTTGCCTATTTTGTCCAAAGCTCATATGTGCACACTTTATGAAAATCTGAATTCTTATTGTTATATTTATGTGATCTCAATTGGTTGTCATCAATCACCAAAAAGGTGGAGATTGAAAGTGCATCTAGGCATCTATTTTGGGTTTTGGTTGATTTATGACAAACAAATGAGACCCTAACAAAATTGTTGAGATGAGCGCATGTTCTTAAAAGAAATTAGGAAGAAAGCGTAAAAAGAAAGGAGAAGGAGGATCCAAATTGATAAGAGCTCAGGAGCTGAAAAGATTAGATTATTTAGTATAGAGTGTGTGGGAGAAACACACCCCAAGAGCTCAAGTGAAAGAAATCACACTAACTGTTTCTGACCTAAAAATGGACTAGTACGATATGGACCGGACTAGTCTGATTTTGTCTCTGGATAGACAACGGACTAGTCCGCAGTTCTACGGACTAGTCCGATATCTCACAACACTTAGGGTTTTCTACACACCACACACCGGACTAGTCCGGAGTCAACCACGGACTAGTCCGTACATCGCAAACCCTAACGTAACCATTGTAAACCCTGCTATAAAAAGAGGTGTACGGTCATACCAACAGGGAACTTTGACCCCCTGCGCCGTCACACCTCCCAAGAGCCCAAAATTCACATCTCTCCACACATTCTTACCCAAAAAGAATAAAATATTTGGGGATTAGCAATTGATCAAAGGGGAGACTTTCTACACATCTTGAGCTCTTGGGTTTGATCTCTCGCACACTTTTATTCGTTAATTGTTCATCTTTTGACTGTGTTTGGTTGTGTTCATTCATTGTAATTCTTGGGGAGCCCTCAACTTGTGAGAAGGCCTCATGGCGATTCGACGAGGGTAGGGTTGGTGAAGACCCAGTCCTTAGTGGACTCCTCAACGGGGACGTAGATTTCCTTCGTGGAATTGAACCTCGGGATAAACACTTGTCTCCTACTCTCATTCATTCATTGTTCATCATATTCTAGTGTTTAATTAATCTTGTGCAATTTACATTGAAGCATTGAAACAAAAGTTGATCTCTGTCATTCATTGTTTCACTTTGCAATACATCTAAGTATCAAATTAATTTCCGCTGCATAAAGTACTAGAAGTGATAATATTGATCAATTTTGATATCTCTAGTCCACACATACCAGACTAGTCCGCACAGTACCAGACTAGTCCGATTTTTCTCTGTGTAGAAAACGGACTAGTCCGCACTCTACCGGACTAGTATGATTTCCCTATATTTGATAAACCTACTAAGTGTTTCAGGGGTCAACAAAGCGTCAAAAAGCCTATAAACCCCCCTCTAGGCTACATTCAAAAATAGGCAAGCCCCGGTTTGCATTCAAGCAATTTTATAAAGTCTTTCCATTTCTAGAGATCATAGCTATGAATATTGATTGCATTAGGTCTAGATGATATTGAAAATCCAATTGCATGACCAGATTAACCCAAGAGAGAATGGGTAGATTAGCACCTCCTCGAGTGGATTTGGGCTACACTAAATGTTAGTTTGGAAGGACCGGTAGAAGTCGAGTAGTTGGAATCTACTCACGAGTTTAGAGCTTGGTTTCATCGGAGCGGGTCGTGAATAGAATCATTGAGGAAAGTTCACAAGTAAGAAATGGAGACCGGGCAGGGGGATTGAGATGCAGCAGGCTGCGGACCGTGCGTGCATAGCCTTGTCTGTGTCGGTTAAGGCCCGTCCGTACTTGGCCCTGTTGGACAAGTTTGAGTTGTGTACCGGGCACATACTGGCTATATGGGACCCAGGAAACTGATGCACCTCGTGAGATCCACATTGGAACTTTTATAACCGGCTTAGGCTTTCGACGTCAGTACATCGGCTTAGGCTTTCGACGTCAGTACAACAGAAGGTAACTCGCTCAAGAACATATCACTGCGGGTATGTACCTTGAGGGAGCTTGCTGTTTGGGGCGATTGGACTGCGTCCTGTGTGGAAGAACTTGGGAAAGGTGGCTGCATACAACATCAGTCGAGGTTGCTGATGGCAACTCGGAGTATGGGTGTACGTGTCGTGTAGTCCAGGCGTGTACTGATTCGAATCACCGTTGCTCGCGGTCATATGAGCATACTTGCCCACTGCGTCGTGACGTTGTAAGAACTGAAGTGATTTCCTTTGAATATGATAAGGCTTGTTATTTATGTTGTATTGCAACCATGCTTGACTTAGCGATAGTGCTAACTAAACTCTACTTCACTTTATGCAAGAAGCATCCAACACAGCGTTTCTTGTTCGATTGTGGAGTTGCGATGCTGTTCGGCTCAAGGTCTTTAAAATGAGGCTTAAAATCTGAAAGTTAAGTATCAACTGTAGGCGAGTCCTTTATGCAAATTCAGCTAACCTATTTCGATCTGCCATGCATGTAGAGTTTCTTGTTTAGAGGAGATGGATCAGTCTTGCTGAGCCTATGTGCTCACACTTGCTATATGAGTGGTTTTGCAGGTTAACATCGCTGCTATGAGGAGGTTGTCCGGTGAGACTCAGAGACTTCTGAGTCGTTTAACACATGGAGAACCCAGCCGCTGCAGTTGTCTTCATGTTGCTAGCGAGAATAGTCCATGGGCTGGACATCTTCTCGAGTGCTTAGTAGTTATTCAACGTGAGATGATTATAGTCTTCTGCTGTAGTTACTTGATGTAAATTTTTTACAAAGAACATTTTAAGCTTCTGCTTTTGATTTATGTAATACATTTTCCTTATATGTGGCTGTTGGGTGCCGCATAACATTGCACCACCCAATGCGATTCGTGGGCGAGCGGCACGGCCCCGTGATTGGGTCCGGGCCCTCACACTCGACCCTTCCCTCGGAGCGTGCCACCGCCGTCCCTCTTCTTGAAGCTCTTGGTCATTGTCGCGCTGTCATCATCGACCTCGACTCCTCCACCTCGACCTCGACCACGGTATCAAGCTCTAACTGACAGGGACCCGACACCTGTTCACGGGGCCGTGCCACTCGCCCGGGAATCGCATTGGTTGGTGCCGTGTTATGCAACACCCAACAGCACACTTATAAGGAAACATGTAAATCAAAAGCAGAAGCTTACAAAGGTCCTTTGTAAATAATTTACAACAAATAACTACAGCGGAAGACTATAATCAGCTCACAGTGAATAACTACTAAGCACTCGAGAAGATGTTCATCCCGCGGACTCTTCTCGCTAGCAACACGAAGACAACTACAGCGGATGGGTTCTCCATGTGTTACACGACTCGGAAGTCTCCGAGTCTCACCGGACAACCTTCTTCTTGTCATCGATGTTAACCTGCAAAACCACTCATATAGCAAGCGTGAGCACATAGGCTCAGCAAGACTGATCTGTCTCTCCTAAACAAGAAACTCTACATACACGACGGATTAAAATGGGTTAGCTGAATTTGCATAAAGGACTCGTCTAATATTGATCCTTAACTTTCAGATTTTAAGCCTCACTTTAAAGACCTTGAGCCGAACAACATCACAACTCCACAATCAAACAAGAAACACTTTGTTGCCATGCTTCTTGCACAAAGTGAAGTAAACTTTAATTAGCACTATGTCTATAGAAAGCATGGTTCCATTACAAGTTAAATCATAAGCCTTATCAATATTCAAAGGAAACCAGTTCAGTTATTACTACGTCAAGACGCAGTGGACAAGTATGCTCATATGACCGTGAGCGACGGTGATTCGAATCAGTACAAGCCCGGACTACACGCCACGTACACCCATACTTCGAGTTGCCGGCAGCAACCTCAACCGATGTTGTACGCGGCCACCTTTCCCAATTTCTTCCACACAGGACGCAGTCCAATTGCCCCAAATAGCAAGCTCCCTCAAGGTACATACCCGCAGTGATATGTTCTTGAGCGAGTTACCTCCTGCTATCCTGACGCCGAAAGCCTAAGACGATTAGAAAAGTTCCAATGTGGATCTCACAAGGTACATCGGTTTCATGGGTCCCATATAGCCAGTATGCGCCCGATACACAACTCAAACTTGTCCAACAGGGCCAAGTATGGATGGGCCTTAGCCAACACAGACAGGGGCTATGCACGCACGGTCCACAGCCTGCTGCACCTAAACCTCCCTGCCCGGTCTCTATTTCTTACTTGTGAACTTTCCTCATTGTTTCTATTCCCGACCTGCTCCGAAGAAATCAAGCCCTAAACTCGCGAGTAGATTCCAATTACTCGACTTGTACTGGACCTTTCCTACTAACATTTAATGTAGCCAAATCCCACTTGAGGAGGTGCTATTCTACCCTTTCTCTCTTAGGACATTCTGGTCATGCAATTGGGTTTTCAATATCAACTAGACCTAATGCACTCAATAACTCAAATCTATGATCTCAAGAAATTAAAATAACTTTATAAATTGCTTGAATGCAAGCCGGGGCTTGCCTGTTTTGCAGGTGACTAAGAATGCATAAAATTTTCAGTTAGTGAATATCACTTGAGGCTTGATTACTCGCTTTCCTCCCTCTTTGATCTCCACTTCGATTTCTTCAAAATCTTCACGTCGATGCTACACGTTATGAATATGCACAGGTATTTAATTGTAGATCTTTTGCTAATAAGCTCTAATGACAAGTTTAAAAACTGTAACTTTGTTTAAGAATTTAAAATGACACTGGAGCTAAGGTTTGGGTTTGGGTTAAGCAAAGTGATCAAGAGTTAAGTGCTTTTCATCACTTGTGTTTTAATCACCCAAAGATGTTAAACAGGACAGTGGTGATCCAGAGCTCCAATGGAGTTGAAAATTTTCTTGTGAGTTCCTTGTCACATGAAAGTCATCGCGACCAAAATTTAGCACTTTTCATTGAGTGGTTTATTCAGAACAATTCTATAAGCAATTAAAAAAATGAATTAATTCTGAAATAACTCACATGATCATGTCAAACTTAGTGAACTAAAATTTCTATTATAGTTCATAGAGCCTGCACGAATTTTCCTAGGATTTGTTGGGCTAAGAATTGCCCAGAACTGAATTTCCAAGTTTTGGAAATTCTCTGAAAAAGTTTCTGTATTCTTTTGAACACAGCAACTTGAAATCTGAAGTATCCTAATCAAGTCAACTCAAAATGAGCTGAGGTTTTTACAGGAGTTCAATAATATCCTGAAGATTATTCTGGAAAAAATTGAGGATTTTTGGATCAACCAAACTCCCTCTAAAATTCTTTTTCTGAAACGTTTTAAAGAATTTTCCAGGACTAAATAATAAGTTTCGTACAAATTGGGTTGCATATTTGGATAGAGTTTTTCAATCTGAATCAAACCCAATTTGAATCACTAAATTTGGAGTTTCCTAGCAAAAGTTATGGCCTTCTAAAGTTTGTAGGAAATTTGAATTTGAAATAAATCAAGAGAAAAGTTCAAATGCTGACGGTGGGTCCAGGGGACTACGTGTCACGTGCTGGAACAAATACACACGGGCCACAGGGTCTCTCCCGCGTTGCCACACTGTAATCCGAGGCCACAGAAGATCCTTCCACTCTGAATTCAGACACTGACGCGTGGGCCCTCCACCTTCTTCGTCTACCTCCAGCTCCCGCGCCCCTGCGCCGCTGAGCTCGCTGGAGCTCCTCGGAAACCGGTCGTCCGGCCACTTCCCGAGCTCCCACTCGCCGCTAGTGCCTAAAATCGTGCGCTGAACACGTTGGGAGGACTTGCCCCGGTCGATGACGGCTCCAACCTAGCTCGCACCGATGCGGCGGCTCGGTGAAGCTTCGGCTATGTCGCGCTGCCGTTCTAGCCCCTCAAAGTCAATGAGCATCGGTCCTACAGCACCAGTGGATGCTAGAGAAGCTCAACATGGTCGTACAAAGGCTCGGGAAGGGCTCTAAGATAGCTTTCATCGTGCGCCCGAGGCCTCCCGCCACTGCCGCCATCGGAAAAGCTCGGAGTAGGCCCTCTACAGTGGGTTTCATGCTAGGGTTCTAAAGAGAAATGGTTGCTAAGCAAGTCCAGATCGTGTGAGTGCAATTTGATGGGCACTATACAAGTATCAATCGGGAATTTCAAAGTTTCTTACCCGCGGGTTGTTTTGCGCCGGCTGGACGAAAACTTCAAAATTTGCCGTTGACGATCAACCACTCGGCCTGAGCTTCGGAGGTGAGCAGAGTGGAGGTCGTGCGCGTCCAAAGGCGGTCTTGCTTGGCCGTGAAAAGCTCTGGGTGAGGCTGTCCACGAGAGCACCTCGTCGCTTTTGCTTCGGCCGCTGCGGGAACCTTTGGTTCTCAGTGTAGGGAGACCGATAGCACTCGGTTTTGTGCCAAGGATGTTGAGGCCAACGCCCTAGTGCTGTTTTGCCACTCTCTGAGGCTTGCATGCGAGGGAAACACCGGCTCCCGATTGAGTCTGGAGAGGCGGCGGCTTCTCTGTTCAGTTTGTGCGTGCGAGAGAGAGGGAGGTGGAGTGAGTCCTCGGTGTTGTGGGAAAAATAAGCACGGCAGAGAGTATAAAGATCTCAGCTGAGGCGGTTTGTGGTGGCTGTGATCGACCGAGCCAGGAAGCGCTGGCATCGGCTACACCTGCTGTCTAACGCTGAGCAGAGGCAAAACAGAGACAACTCGGTACCTCTGTGAAGATCTTTTGGGGGGGCATATGACAAGTGGGTCCCACACTCCGCCTTATCTCTCCAAAACCTCTCAAATTTGGCAAATAAGGAAACTTAATTGTGGGAAGTTCAAAACTGAGGTGCATTTGGATAATTGGGCAAATTTCATCAAAATTCAAATGTATATTTGAATACATTGCAAATTTAAGTCTATTTGTAAAATGGATAGCAAAACATTTCAAAAATTCATGAAACTTTGGATACCCACTAATTTGGACCTAAGGAATTCAAATATGAAATCTGATCTTAAATTTGGCTGTTGCAAATGAGCTTTTTAACACAACAAATTGCATTTCCATTGTGTATCCCTCATTTGAATTTGAGTTGAACCATTTAGTTCCAAAATCTGATTTTTAAACTTTCCGTGGCACATGTGACTTCAAACGTGTGGTTTTAATCTACCTTAGTCCCAAGCATGCAATTAAACATGAGTTTGTGTAGAGAGAGCTCTCATGTGCATTATCACATGTGAAAGTTTAAACAAGTCCCATTTTTCATACGCATGCAACCAATGTTTGTGCAAACTTGAGTTTCTTTGTGTTCATATTTTTGGGACCTTTACACTAACTATTGATTTTGAAGATGTCTCAGTCGGAGCATCAGAAACAGATCGAAGAGGCTCAATAGCAGACTCCTCAACAGCAGAAGACTCATCACACTCATGAAGAGGATGCATCGGTTGGATGACATTCAGAAATTACCTGTCGTCAACGACAGAAAAGGTCACAGACGTCATGGCCTACAGACGTTATCAGTGTTGGTGAGGTCAATGACAAAGGCTTACCCCTGGACACGAGAGTGAATACGAGAATGTCCAGGATTTGTGGTGTAGCTGCCTGGCAAAGGGTGTCGCTAACTCTGCAGGGATTCGATGAGTTGACCGAAAATGAAAAAGATCAACTCTTCGAAAACTCTATTCAAGCATACGTGCAATATCCGAAAGAGCTGAAGCAGAAGGGGAAGAAGCTAGCTATGAAGATCATCTGTCATGCTTGGAGGAGCTATAAGAGTAAGCTTGTGAAGATTTGGAGGAACCAGGACACCCCCTTCAATACGTATAAAGATTTGTCAAAAGAAGACTGGGCGAGATTTGTTGAAAAGTGCAAATCAGAGTACTTTTCCAAGAACAGTGAGTATATGAAGTGGATCCGATCGCAGAACGAGCTTGACCACCACCTCGGGAACACTGGTTATGCCAAAAAACAAAGGAGGTGGCAACAAGAGGACGAAAGATTGGCCCAGCTAGGTCTTGAGAATCTATACGACAAATTCCGTGGACGGCTGGGACCATTTATGCGTGCTCATTATAAGCTGACAGGGTCAGCCGGTATCACCTACTACACCCAGAGCACCGCAAATGTCGCTCAAAGGGCCTTGAGGGAGAGCAGTGAAGACTCAAATGGTGAGAGGGAAAATGATGCGCTCACCAAGGTTGTGCAAACCAAGGAGCAACGAGGCCGTGTTCATTGTGTTTCCAGTAAGATGACCTGGAAGGAGGGTTTTCCGGAACACAAATCTATGTATCGGAAGCGGAAAACAACCTCTACACCACAGGTTGACGTAGAGGAGCTGAAAAGACAGCTGAGAAGGGAGGTTCTAGGAGACTTGAAGCCTATACTGGAGCCTCAGGTATACAATTCCCTAACTTTGAAGCGTTCATGGGCGAGGAGGACCATAGGAGCATCTTAGCCTCTACTACAGCTGGGGGTGGACGACAACATGAGGATCTTCAGACACCAGCGTCTGTACCTTCAATTGAGCCGGACACGATAGATAACTTGTCTCAGCCAACAACATGCAGGCTTATGCTATTGGTCGGAGGAAGCTTTCCAATGGAGGTCGGGAGAGGGCTAGTGTATCCCTGTCAGACCATGCTTGACGACATCCAGGTTGACACATCACCCTGTGCTGTGGTCAAGGTGGACATGGTGCATGACAATTCAAAAAACCTGAAGCTCGAAGTGCCACCGGACGATACAATGCTGACTATGCGGGATGCAGTTACTAGAAGGGTTCAGTGGCGACAGACTTCTATTGTTATTGACCCAACACCAGCAGCTTCAGCGTTGACCTCTCCTGCTTCAATGTCTCCTGGGGCACGTCTGCCTCCGTCACCAAATTCAGAGCGGATGGTTCTGTCTCCAATTCGAGAGCAGTTGCCTCCAATTATAGAGAAGCAGCAGAAGTCTCCAATTTGAGATCACCTGCATCCGTCTCTAATTCTAGAGCTGCCACAGAAGTCTCCACTTGAAGAGCAGCCACGTCGGTCTCCACCTTGCACTCGGAGTACCCTGCTACCTACACCTCATCAGCTGAAGGCAAAGACGACGAATAATGTACGTGCCAAGAGTCACCCGCAGCAGCTGAAGATGTCGTCGAAGGAAACAAAAGGCAAGAAACCACTGAAAGAATCGGAAGCTAACCCGAAGTTGCCGACAGCTATGACACATGCTTACCCAAAGTTCCAAATGGGGAAGCCGATGTTAACTGTCGGCGCACTGAAAGAAGGTGGTAAATATTGTGTCGGCCTTCATAACTACTACATCAATAATTACAAAAAATATCAACACTTAATAGTGGGATACAAGGAAAAGCACTTTCTGGTGGGTGAAGGCATCTTTCTCATTTCATGGTCTGATCTCTACGACCTTTTCACCCTCGACGCGTTGGATGTCTCACTAATACGCTGCTTTGCATTGTAAGTCCTCAAAAACTAGGTTCTTCAATATGTATAAGTGTTATATGTGTCTAACAAATTTTGGCATTTTGCGTGTAGGCACATGCAACAAGCTACTTGTCATAGAACGGGAAATGAGTCTCCTGCATATCTTGACTTGCAAATATCAACGAGAACTAATCTTCAAATGGCCAGCAGTCGAAGAGATGTTGTTGGATATTTTGTCAAGGCAATAAAACAGTACAGTGATAAGGAGCACCTAGTCGTACCGTTCAACACCAGTAACCATTGGGTAACCCTAGCACTTTCTACAAAGTACGACCAAGTTTGGTACTGTGACTCCGAAAGGCTGATAGATTCAATAACTGGCGAGCGACTTACCCATGATTGGACTGATATCATGTCCGTTCTTGACAAGTAAGTTCTGCCTTCACTTTAGTTTCTGACTGTTTCGTCATTGCACGATAATTTTACATTAACTGTGAATGTTTATCTTTAAGGCTTTTGACACGTACGTGGTTAAGGTGCTAGGAGGACATATAAAAGGAAAACAACGATGACTTAAACATGATACTACATTCTGCATCCCAGAACAAGCTCCGGGCAACACATGCGGCTTCCATGTCTTTTTAAGCATGGTTCTATTTGGAGAGCAGCTGGGAGGGACCACCTCGTGGTTCTCCCACTCTGGTATCACAGAGGGTGGTGCCGTGCTATGCGGCACCCAACAGCACACAAGAAAAGATTAAGAACAACATATAAACTTTTATTTTACATAGAAACAGCGGAAGTCTTTTATAAACTTAATTATATAGCGGAAGTATTATTCAAGACTATTCTCTCATCCTAACTAAGAAAAAGTGCAGCCGTCCAGCCCGGGGATGCTACACACTAGCAACACTCACACGACGATCATGGCGGCGTGCAGGGCTCCAGCTCGATTGTGTACCCCGACGGGAGCATCACCTCGTCCTCGGACCCTTCCTCATAACTCTCACTCGCAACAGCTCAAATATTGCAACCGTGAGCAGGATGGCTCAGCAAGGCTTAACCAACACTCCTAATCATGAAACTCTACATGCAGGGATTTGTATTATAGGAAAAGGACATTGCAATAAAGACACACCTACATGTTAATCCTTACTTTCAGTTTTTTAGCAGCAGTTTAATGTGCCTTAGGCAGCCCTCACATCAGAAGTCCACAATCAAACAAGAAACGCTTTCCTCCGATGTGGTTATGCCCACAGTGGAAGATAAACTTAATGAGCTCTACATCTACAGCATACATGGTTTCAAGACATTAATAGTTCAATGCATCATATTCATCTGACTTCTTTCAATTCTTACTACGTCACAGCGCAGTGAACAAGCGGTACTCAAATAACCGTGAGGGACAGTGATTGCAATCAATAGACACCCGGATAACACGTCACATACACCCACTTTCAGAAGTGTAGTGCTTCACACCTTCCTACTTTGTTGTATGCAGCAACCTTTCAAAGGAAACCCAAATGCCGAACCGGTCATCCGTAACAGACAGAATGTCCCCGCGTGGAGCGTATCTGTGCCCACCAGCAGATTTACACCTTGCTACCCTCAACCCACTCCTATAAAAAGGTTGGGTAAGTCTCAGCACCCAGGTTAACTAATTACATCGGTTTCTTGGTTCCCATATGCCAGTATGCATCCAATACTATTCAAACTTGTCCAGCAGGTCCACACACGGCTCGGTCCTCAATCGACACCAACAGGGCTACGCACGTGAGACCTCCGCTCACTGCATTTTATCCCCCCTGCTGGGTCTCAGTTTCACATTCTTAAGCCATTCTCTACCTCTTTCCATCCTGTGTGATAAAATCTTATCTCGCGAGTAGATTCCAACCACTCAAATTCTACCGAGATACTAAGAACATTAGCATGACATTGGCTACTCGTCGAGTTGTAAACTACCAAACCCTCCATTGGATTTATAAGTCATGCAAATGGGGTTTCAATCATCTTAACTCTAATGCAAGCATTTCACCCTAGACATAAGTGATACAAATGAAAACTTTGCAAAAGGTAACTAAATGCAAACCGGGGCTTGCCTGGTTGTGAGTCAAAAGGAAAGTTAGCGTCTGGTGGGAGGACTTCCAACGGTTCTGGCGTGTCCTCAACTTCGGTCACTATATGATATGCAACAAAATAATTGTATAAGTGCTAATGAAGTATAAGAATTAAACTTCTATTCATAGCTACTGCTATTTAGGTTCCTTAATTGGCCTTGGGATTTTTCCAGTGCATACTAGACTCTCTGAGGATGATCTGAGCAAAATTTGAGAAATTCTTATGGAAGCTTGTGGTCTCCAAAATTTCCACAAGTACAAGGCTTCTCTGAATTTTGATACCAAATCTGAAGTTTGGACATAGCTAACAGTGGAAGATCTAATTAGAGAAGGTTTCCCTGATTCTAGCAAAATTTGTTTCACAATTTAGTTTGGAGCTACCTACAGGGAGAAATGGAATTTACAAGATTGGGAAAAATCTCTGAAAAAGTCTCTGTTGTTTTTGCTATTTTTCAGAGACATAGAGGAGGGAAACAACATTTGGCTAAGCAAATGAGGTCCAATGCCTCTGAGATTTTTACTGCAGTTCAATCATATTTAGAGGAAGGTTCTGCCCAAAATTGGGAATTTTTCAATAAACAGAACTCCTGTAATTAATTCCCTAAGATTTTCTCAATTGAATTAACGAGCTAATTCCAGGGATTTCCATAAATATTGTGATGCACCTCTGGATAGTACTCACTGAGAGGAATCCAATGAAATTTATTTGATAATTTCTGGAGATTCCTACAGAATGTTATGAGCTTGCAAAGTTTGATGAAAATCTGAGCTGAAAAATGGAAAAATTTAAATTGCTTACAGTGGGGCCCACAGTCATCTTCCACCTCGCGCGTGGCAGAGCCCGAGCGGCGGCGCTCTCCGGCGGGAGTCGTCCGTCCGAGGATCTCGGCCATGTCCAGGGCTGAAACTTGCCGCTACTGCATGATGGAGCACGAGAAGACCATTTGTGGGGTCGGCAGCGATCACCGGACACCGGAAACCCGCCGGTGATGGGCGGCGGCAGCGGCACACCTTCGGCAAGGTTGAGCTCACACTACAAGGGATCAACCACTTCGGCTTCTCTTCCTACAGCACCACGGTGTAACCCTAATCATCGACATGTGTTCAAATCAGTTCCAAACGGGCTGCAAACACGAGTTCATCGGTGACCTAGGGTAGTGTCGAAGCGTCTGCGGTCGACACTTCCCCCGGGCCTGCTCGGAGCAGCCCGTGGAGGTTCTTTTTCGGAGGGGCAAGTCCTCTCGCGAGGGTCGCGCGTTGGACGAAGGAAGGAGATGATTGACACAAGGATTTTTACGTGTTTCGGGCCACCGGAGCGTAAAACCCTACGTCCACGGTGAGCTGTGTTGCTCTGGGCTTAGAACCGGAGTTCTAAGCTTCAAGATGAGCTGGGTGTGTCTAGATGGGGTGGCGATGAGCCGAACCCCTTGTAACGTTGCCTACCTGAGCCTTTTATAGCTCAAGGCTCGGGCGACTTACAAGGTGGGCCCCGGGGCCCGACAGGTGGCCCCGGGATGATTTCCTACCATCTACCTAGTCTTGGCGATGGCTTCGAGGTCGTCATCCTGCCGCCCTGCCCATGCCGCAAGCTAGGCGTAGCGGCTGATGTTGGCAGGAGCGGCAGGGCATGTCTTGTCGCAGCATTTATTGGTCTGCTGCTTCTGACACTGTGCGCCTGTTTTGACTGTGACTGGTCACAGTGCCTCCTGACAGGCGTGCGCCGCGCCTCCGCGTCTTGGGAAGGTGCGGGTCTTGAATGCTTTGTACGGTAAAGGCATGACGCGCCTTTACTTCTCCTGCCTACCGCGCCGGGGCGGGCAGTACGGCTCCGCTGGCCCGTGGCAGGCCCGGAGCTATCCTATGAGGAGAGGGGAGCTCCGGCCCTACTGGACACATGGCGCCTTCGGAGCTCGCCCCTGCGGAGGGGGCGAGGTCCGGCCTTCTGGGCCACGTGGCAGGCCCGGAGCTATCCTCTGAGGAGAGGGGAGCTCCGGCCCTACTGGACACGTGGTGCCCTCGGAGCTCACCCCTGCGGAGGGGGCGGGGTCCGACTTTCTGGGCCACGTGGCAGGCCCGGAGCTATCCTCTGAGGAGAGGGGAGCTTCGGCCCTGCTGGACACGTGGCGCCCTCGGAGCTCACCCCTGCGGAGGGGGCGAGGTCTGGCCTTCTGGGACACGTGGCAGGCCCGGAGCTGTCCTCTGAGGAGAGGGGAGCTCCGGCCCTGCTGGACACGTGGCGCCCTCGGAGCTCACCCCTGCGGAGGGGGCGAGGTCCGGCCTTCTGGGCCACGTGGCAGGCCCGGAGCTATCCTCTGAGGAGAGGGGAGCTCTGGCCCTGTTGGACACATGGCGCCTTTGGAGCTCGCCCCTGCGGATGGGGCGAGGTCCTTAGGTGGTTTCACCCTGTGCGCTGGGGTACCCGGTATTGAGGGTACCGACAGTGGCCCTTGGGCCCATCTCGGGGGAGATGACGATCCTGGGGTAGGGCCTTCCCCTTGTCTTCCCCGTGCACTTTCTTGAGTGTTCCCTGTGTTTATAGGGTCTTGCCCTCTTCGGAGCTCAGCCCTGCGGAGGGGGTGAGGTACGGCATCGGGGCTCGCCTCTGGGGAGAGGGAGAGGTCCGGCTTCGGAGCTCGTCTCTGAGGAGAGGTAGAGGTCCGGCTTCGGTGTTCACCCGTGCGGAGTGGGTGAAGACCGGCATCAGAGGTCATCCCTGCTGAGGGGATGAGGTCTGGCATCGGAGCTCAGCCTATGAGGAGAGGGGGAGGCCCGACATCAGAGGTCACCCCTGCTGAGGGGGTGAGGTCTGGCATCAGAGCTCAGGCCAGCGGAGAACGTGAGGTCCGGAAGTCATCGGAGCTCACCTCTGAGGAGAGGGCGAGGCCGGCATCGGAGCTCAGGCAAGCGGAGGAAGTGAGGTCCAGAAGTCATCAGAGCTCGCCTATGAGGACAGGGCGAGGGCCAGCATCGAAGCTCAGGCCAGCGGAGGGCGTGAGGTCCGGAAGTCATCGGAGCTTGCCTCTGAGGAGAGGGCGAGGGCCGGCATCGGAGCTCAGGCCAGCGGAGTGCGTGAGGTCCGGAAGTCATCGGAGCTCGCCTCTAAGGAGAGGGCAAGGGCCAGCATTAGAGCTCAGGCCAGAGGAGGGCGTGAGGTCTGGAAGTCATCGGAGCTCACCTCTGAGGAGAGGACGAGGGCCGGCATCATAGGTCACCCCTACTGAGGGGGTGAGGTCTGGTACTGCCGGCCACGTGTCAGACTCGGGGTTAGCCTCTGAAGAGAGGGGAGGCCTAGCCCTGTTGGACACGTGGCGCCTTCGGAGCTCACCTCCGCGGAGGGGGTGAGGTCCGGCTTCAGAGTTCACCCCTGCTGGAGGGGGTGAAGTCCGGCATCGGAGGTCGCCTCTGAGGAGGGGGAGACGAGGTCTGGCTTCGGAGCTCGGCTCTGCTAAGGGGGTGAGGTCCGGCACTGCTCAGAGGTCCTCCTTTCCTTGTCTCTTAGTCTTATTTGGCTTACAGTCCTGAGCCGGCATACGGGGCTTGGGCAATCCAGTGCACTTGGTCCCGGAGGTCCGGCTCCCGCCGTAGTCAGGGTGTAACCGTCCGGCCCCTAGTACTCAGACCATAGCGTTGGGGAGGCAGAGTGCGCATGCTTTGGGTGCAGGATCAGGCAAAGCAAGGCTCCTGGACCTCCCACTCTAGCGTAGGTCTTTTCCTGGAGGAGACCAACTGGCGTCACAGTGCCCTAACTGGGGGAGGTCCGAGAGGCCCCCGGGACTTTGGCAGGTACCCCAAACACTACCGCCTTCGGCAGGATGGCAAATGTCGACTAGGCATGAGAGCAGGAAAGGAGAGCCGTGTGTACGATGGGCGTACACTATCTAGAGCGCAGGGAGGTGATCACATAAATTAATGCATAATTTAAATGAATACCTAAGTAAGTGTGGTAGGACAGGGTTCTTTTCATTCATGTAAGTCCATAGGAGGAAGACAGGCCGTACCTGGAGGCAATGACCCGTCCCATTGTGAAGGGGGGCAGAGCCTACACGCTTAGGGTACAGGACCAGGCTAAGCCGGACGTAGTCCTGTACTACCCCTTGGGGCTTAGCTACTCCGAGCGCTGCTCCTAGACTCTATGGGATCTGTTACAGAAAGAATAAACCTGTCCTACCACTGTTCTAAAGGTAGAACTTACAGGGGTAGCGCCGGAGCGCATGCCTTGAGCTCCCATGCACGGACCTGTGGTGGTAGCGCCGGAGCTCCCGCCGGTACCGTGCGATACGGAGCGTTGCTTGCCATCTTGCCTCGACGATGAGGTAGATGTCCGCACGCATAAGCTGGTCTTGCGTGGCTTCGTCGTGCGCTCGGACACGGGGGGACCCCCATGGTGATCTCGGGGGGGGGGCATGGATTTGGCCCCGTATACCATGTAGAAGGATAGTTCCCACGACCCGGCTCAGGGATGTCTGACTGGCCCCCGACGTAGAGGAGTCGGTACCCCACGACGGCTCCTGGGCTCGCCTCTGAGGAGAGGGCCCCAGCACGTCCAACCTCCATGCCGCGAACGGCCTGGAGCGTGGGATCATTTGCAGCGTATGCACCGGTTGTGTGGGGCTGCTCAGCATGGATCTGGCACGCCTTGCATCTCCTAACCGGCTTGACAGCATCCAGGTGGCTCTCGGCTAGTAGAAGCCATGCCGGGAAGGCTTAGCCGACCAGCGTGCGGGACGATGAGCGTTTCCAGCACTCGCCTCCGTGGATTGCTGCGAGCAGGTTGCAGCCTTCCTCCTGGGTTATGCACCACAATAGGATGCCGTTGGCACCACGCTGGTAAAGATACCAGCGTATAGCTCTTAGCCATTTGCACAATCTGTTCAGCGGATGCACGTTCATCAGGAAGGATGTTGTCTTTCAAGAAGTCTTGGACCTCTGTGGTCCATGCATCGGGCTACTTGATCTTCTGGATCTTGGGCGCTGGGTAGCACGGAGTCCCCATGGCGCACACGATCCTTGGCGGAGCACCATGGCTGCAGGGCCGCCGGGACCCCCAGCTTTGAGGTGCTGGTCACGCCCCCTTCACCCAGTTTGGCAGGCCGGGCTGTGGATCGCGGCAACGTCACTTCGAAGGGTCCTTGGGGCTCCGGGGCTTCGGTGGAGGCCTTCGTTGACAGGCTGTTGGCGACGGTGTCGTTGGCGCGCGGTACATGGCACAGGTCCAAGGCCACGTTGTTGGTTGCCTTGAAGTTGAGGCACACCATGTACCCTTACCACTCCCCCGTTGGCATGAGGAGCAGTACGCCAGCTCCGGCCCCCGGCTTCCGCGAGGGGCCGTCGAGGTAGAACGTCCAGTGGGGCTAGATGAAGGCCGGTGCTCGGAGCTCCGGTTCTCCACCTTCAGGGCCCCCTGGGATGCTTGGTGGTGGCGTCCACCCGAACACGAAGTGAGTCGGTGCTTGGCTCTTGACTGCTCGACGTGGAAGGAAGTTCAGCTTGAACTTCGCCATCTTCGGGCTGTCCTCCTGCTTCGGAGGCTGGCCATGAGTGCCAGCTACGCCCTTCTGCTGCTCTGGCGCACTTGTCCGCCAGGCTGAAGAGCTCTGAGACGTCTTGCACCTCCCTGGTGGCCAACTTCTCGAGCATCTTCTTGTCCCTCACACCCTGTCGGAATGTGACCACGACTGATGCGTCCTGGATGTGAGGGATGGTGTTCCGTACTTGGGAGAGTCGCTGGATGAAGGAGCGCAGTGATTCTCCCGGTTGCTGTCGTATGGCGTGGAGGTCCAGCTCCGTGCCGGGACGTGTGTAGGAGCTGCTGAAGTTTGCCATGAACTGTCGACATAGCTCCCCCCAGGAGCTGCTGAAGTTTGCATATGCTGCATGGCGTATGCCTGGGGCAGAGGTCACATGGCGAACGTCTATGGCCCAGGCTGAGTCGAGGCGGACGATATGCTGTAGCCAGCCTCTTGCATGCGAAGCCTTTGCCGCTGTCGCTCGATGGTTACGCGAGCGTCTTCTCCCAAGTGACGTCGCTCTAGCTCCATCCTCAGGTCTGCCGTTGAGAGCCTGGTAGAACTGGAGTCTGCCGTCTGCCTGTCAACCGTTGGTGTGCGCGACAGCGACACACCTGGTTGAGCAAGGCGTCGTCCCCGCCGCAGCGGAGCATTGACGGCAGTAGCGACGAGGTAGTTACGTCACGGATCCACTGCTGGGCGGCCCCCTGGGGAGCATCTGCTGCAGGTGGATTGTCCAGGAGCGCTTCTGCGGCGGCTAGTGCACTTGCTTTAGTGGCACTCTGCGCCGCTGCAGATCTTGAGGTTGTTGTTCGCCGGAGATGATGGCGCGAAGAGCCAGCTGTTGATGGAAGTTTGGACATCTTCGTTGGTGCAGACCCGTCGTAAGAGGGAAAAGCCCCCTACCTGGCGTGCCAAATGTTGAAGCGTCTGCGGTCGACACTTCCCCCGGGCCTGCTCTGGGCAGCCCGCGGAGGTTCTTTTTCGGAGGGGCTAGTCCTCTTGCAAGGGTTGCGTGTTGGGCGAAGGAGATGAAGGTGGATTGACACAAGGATTTTTACGTGGTTCGGGCCGCCGGGGCGTAAAACCCTACGTCCACGGGAGCCGAGTTGCTCGATGTATTGCTTGGTGCTTATAACCGGAGTTCTAAGCTTGGTGATGAGCTGAATGTCTAAGTGTAAGGTGGCGAACTGCCGAACCTAAGGGCCGAATGCTGAGGGATCCGAACCCTTTGTAATGGTGCCTACCCGAGCCTTTTATAGTTCAGGGCTCGGGCGGCTTACAAAGTGAGCCCTAGGACCCGACAGGTGGCCCCGGGGTGATTTTCTGCCATCTACCGTATCTCGCAGTGAATGCTGGTAGCTGTCTTGGCATTAGCTTCTTGGTCTTTGTCCTGCAGCGTCCTGCCGGTGCCGCAAGCTAAGCGTTGTGGTTGATGATGGCAGGGTCTGCAGGGCATGTCTTGTTGCTGTATTTATTGGTGTACAGCCTCTGACATTGTACGCCTGTCCTGACTGTGACTGGGCACAGTGCCTCCTGACAGGCGTCGCTGCGTCTCTGCGCCTTGGGAAGGCGCGGGTCTTAAATGTCGCGACTTTGGAAGGCGCGGGTCTTTACTCCTGCTGCCTACCGCGCCGGGGCGGGCAGCGCGGCTCTGCTGGCCACATGGCGGGCCCGGAGCTCTCCTCTGAGGAGAGGGGAGGTCCGGCCCTGCTGGACACGTGGAGTCTTCGGAGCTCACCCCTACGGAGTGGGGAGGTCCGGCTCTGCTGGCCACGTGGTGGGCTCGGAGCTCACCTCTGAGGAGAGGGGAGGTCCGGCCCCGCTGGACACGTGGAGCCTTCGGAGCTCACCCCCGTGGTGGGGGGAGGTCCGGCTCTGCTAGCCACGTGGCGGGCCCGGAGCTCACCTCTGCGGAGAGGGGAGGTCCGGCCCCGCTGGACACGTGGAGCCTTCGGAGCTCACCCCCATGGAGGGCGGAGGTCCGGCTCTGCTGGCCACATGGCAGGCCCGGAGCTCACCTCTAAGGAGAGGGGAGGTCCGGCCCCGCTGGACACGTGGAGCCTTCGGAGCTCACCCCCGCGGAGGGGGGAGGTCCGGCTCCGCCGGCCACGTGGCTGGCCCGGAGCTCTCCTCTGAGGAGAGGGGGAGCTCCGGCCCGGCTGGACACGTGGCGCCCTCGGAGCTCACCCCTGCGGAAGGGGCGAGGTGCTTAGGCGGTTTTGTCCTATGCGCGGGAGTACCCGGTATTGAGGGTACCGACAGGTAGAATCCAGCGGCGGCCCGAATTTTTCGAAGAACCGAGCCTCTACCCCATGGTTTGTGATGATTCTTGATCCTAGATGAACGTGGGACAGTCAATAACGTGTGGGTAGCTCGGCATGAGCTGTGAGAGACTACACTTCATGAATTTTGGAATTTTGATCATCTTGGTTCTATGAACAAGCATGCGGTATAAAGCAAAACTCTTTATCATTCATGCACGAGAAGAGGGGAGGTTTGCACCGGCGTGTCAAGCACCTTATGGCGGTCGTTTTTGCTGTAGACCATCGGCCACGAGAGGGCTTGGATCGTCCGGACGCCGGGGAACCGAGAGGTGCGGCTTTGCTCAACTTGCGGAAGAAGAAGGGCTCGGCAATGTGAAGGGGACCCGGTCACAGGCTGGTGAGGGGTCAAGGGCGTCAAGGAGTTGTCGGTGTAGCTTTTGGGCAGCTCGGCTGGGCGCTCAAGTCGCCGGTACGCGATCGGCGAGGAGGGCCGAGAGGAGCGGCTGTGCTCTGTTTTCTTGGTCGCGCGCTCGAGCAAGGAAAAAGAAACTTCAGTGGAACGTGTCGGCAGAGAGGAGAACTGGAGTTGTGCAGCTGCTTATGGATCGATCAACCACGCAAGAAGTTGCTGCTGTCGGGAGCAAGTTTGCAAGCAGCTCGGTGGAAGATTTGCACCCTAGGTGGCAAGCTCACAGAGAAAGGATTTTTACTGTTGTTTATGTCCCTCTGACATGTGGGTCCCACCCCACCTAATAGCTCTGATATTTTCCTTCAAATTAAAATCCTTTGCTTCCTCACAAAGACATGGTTTGAAGTGTTGAATTCAACTGAATTCATTTGGGGTCAAGAATTTTGAATGGCAATTGGGTTTCTGAATTTGAATCAGCATTTGAATATCTCCCTTTTTATTGATTCAAAACCCTAGCAAACTAAACCGAACTAATCCGAACCTCGGCATGGATGCCAAATAAAATGTGGGGAACACATTTGTGGAACCAAATTCACAGTTTGGGGAAATTGATAATTGAAACTTAAATTTGAATTCATCTTTGAGGGCTTTCTATTTTATTCCTAAACAAATAGTAAAACCCCTCCAAATGAGCTGAAATTTGGGAGGACTAATATTTGAATTATGGAGTCCCATGTTATGAATTTAGATCTCCATGTTTGGAAGTTTTTGGGAACTTTGAATCATCACTTTAAACTCACACATTTGTAAATCAAAGTTTTTAATTCCCCTCATTTTTCCTAAGTGTTAATGTGCTTAATTTCTTGCTAGCACTTTTGGGGATTTTACATCCCCCCCCTTAAAAAGAATCTCGTCCCGAGATTCCAAAAGAAAAACAAAGTGGAGAAGACTTTACCAGGTATACGATGATAGCAAGTCTGGATAATTTGCTTGTAGATAGTCCTCACTTTCCCATGTCGCCTCATCATCGGTATGGTTACTCCACAAGACCTTGTAAAATCATAAGGTCCAGTTTCTTGTGGCGCGAATCTTTTCATCGATAATCCGGATCGGATACTTCGAGTATGTGAGGTCCGGTTGGAGAACTTCTATGTCTTCGGTGTGGATTTCAGCCGAGGATTTGAGGCATTTCCTCAGCTGAGAGATGTGGAATACGTTGTGAATTCCCGTGAGTGACGCCGGTAACTCCAAGCGATAGGCCACGGGTCCACATTTTTCAATGACGGCGAACGAACCGATGAATCGCGGCGCAAGTTTGTCCTTCACTCTAAAATGATGAACTCCCTTCTTCGGAGACACATGAACATAAACATGGTCCCCGATGTTGAAGTGGAGAGGACGGCGTCTTTTATCCGCATAACTCTTCTGACGAGATTGAGCAGCCTTAAGATTGGATTGTATTACTTGTACTCGTTCTTCGGCCTCATTCCCATGTTCAATGCCGTATATCGCTCGTTCGCCGGACTCACACCAGTTGATTGGTGTGCGACATTTCCGGCCGTAGAGAGCTTCATATGGTGTCATCTTAATGCTAGCTTGATAGCCATTGTTATATGAAAACTCCACCAATGGTAAATGATCATCCTAGTTTTAACCGTGATGGACGGAACAAGTGCGTAGCATGTCTTCAAGCACTTGATTCACCCATTCAGTTTGACCATCCGTCTGTGGGTGAAATGCAGAGCTTCACATCAGTTTGGTCCCCAATGACGCGTGCAGCTGTTCCCAAAACCGAGCGACAAACAGCGCACCGCGATCTGAAATAATGGAGCGGGGAACACCGTGCAAGCACAAGATCCTTGCAATATACATCTCCACATATTGCTTGGCCACGTACTTTGTATGTACGGAGATAAAATGAGCCGACTTGGTTAGTCGATCGACTATTACCCAAATCGAATCATGCTTGTGAGACGTGAGAGGTAAACCAACTATGAAGTCCATGCTGATATCCTCCCACTTCCACGCCGGAATGTTCAATGGTTGCAGCTATCCGTCTTTACGCATATAGTCGGCTTTTACACGCGGACACGTATCGCATTTGGATACGTACTTTGCGATTTCTCTTTTCATCCACGTCCACCAAAACCTGGTTTTCAGATCTTGGTACATCTTGTTGCTGCCCGGATGAATAGAATACTTTGACAAGTGAGCTTCGTCCAAGATTTTCTTCCCAAGCTTCATGTCACGAGGTACCACTATACAGTCTTTAAACCATAGAGTATCGTGTTCATCCCTTCGGAAGCATTTCATTTTGCCATTCTTCATTCTTCTCTGAATGTGCGACATTCCCACGTCTTTCTTCCGAGCTTCCATAATCTCCTCTCGTATGGTAGGGATGAGAGCAAGATTATATAATGCCCTATATGGAACCAAGTATAAACTCGGCTCCTCTTCAAGCAGAGTGATGGAAAAATTGTTGACGTGAGATTTGCGGCTTAAGGCATCAGCAACCATGTTTGCCTTACCGGGATGGTAGTGAGTCTCGATCTCAAAGTCTTTAATCAGCTCTAGCCATCTCCGTTGCCGCATATTCAACTCCTTTTGAGTGAATATATATTTTAGACTCTTGTGGTCGGTGTAGAGGTGCACTAAGTTCCCAAGTAAATAGTGCCTCCACATTTTCAATGCTAACACCACAGCAGTGAGCTCAAGATCATGAGTCGTATAGTGCTTCTCGTGGTTACAAAGTTGACGTGAGCCATAAGCGACCACTCTTCCTCCTTGCATCAATACACATCCAAGCCCGATACCGGACGCATCACAATATACGTCGATGGGCTTGGTCATATCCGGCTGAGCTAACACCGGGGACGTTGTAAGATGCTTTACCAATGCTTGGAAAGCTCCTTCACATGCTGAGATCCAAACATATTCGATTCCCTTCTTCAATAATTCAGTCATCGATTTAGCAAGCTTGGAGAAGCTCGGGATGAATCTCCGATAATATCCCGCTAAACCGAGGAAACTTCTGACTTCATGGACAGATGTGGGGGACTTCCATTTCAGCACTTGCTCAATCTTGCTTGGATCAACTGCAATGCCTTCCGCAGAAATAATATGACCAAGAAATGGCACTTGGCTGTTCCAAAACTCGCATTTTCTGAACTTGGCATGAAGTTTATGGTCTCGCAATCGTTGAAGCACGATATGCAAGTGTTCAGCGTGTTCTTCTTCAGTCTTGGAATAAACTAAGATGTCGTCAATAAACACCACCACGAACTTGTCCAACTCTGGAATGAACACTGAGTTTATGAGGTACATGAAATGTGCCAGAGCGTTGGTGAGACCAAAAGACATGATGATATATTCATATAGCCCATATCTCGTCGAGAAGGGTGTCTTCGGAATATCCTCTGCTCGGATCTTTATTTGATGATATCCAGAGCGAAGGTCCATCTTTGAAAATACACTCGCATCCACAAGTTGATCGAATAGAATATCAATGCGGGGCAGTGGATATTTATTCTTGATGGTGACGGCGTTGAGAGGTCGGTAATCCACACACAACCTCAGGGTTTCATCCTTCTTTTTCACAAACAGTGCCGAGCATCCCCATGGGGAGGAACTCGGTCGAATGAAACCCTTATTCATCAGATCATTGAGCTGCTCTTTCAATTCAGCTAGCTCATTCGGAGCCATCTTGTACGGTCTCCGTGATATCAGTGTTGTCCCGGGTACAAGTTCGATCTTGAACTCGACATCCCTTTCGGGTGGCATGCCCGGGAGATCATCCGGAAAGACGTCCGGGTATTCACGGACCACACAAATATCCTCAAGTTTTGTGGCTTCCGTGTTATATGTGGCTGGAACTTCTTGAACCAAACGGTCAAGAATAAGTGTATGTGGTTCATGAAGTGGATAGTTTAGACAAACCACACGTGGAACAATGTCAAGAACAACACCATGGCGATGTAGCCATGACATTCCTAAAATGACATTGAGTTTTTGACTCTTTAACATAATTAGAGAAGTCGGGTATAGATTCCCACCCAATTGCAATGGTGCTCTAAAGACCATCCTATCAGCTGTTATTTTCCCACCCGGAGAGCAAATTAAGTATGAACTATTTGTGGGAATGATAGGCAATTGATATTTAATAACATAAGATTGACTTATGAAATTGTGGGTGGCACCGGAGTCAAAAAGTATGACTACGGGTTGATCTAAATAAGAAAACATACTCGCGAGGACGAGTTCGCCTTCCGGCACGTCTTCCATGGCTAAGTGGTGTACGTTGCCGGGTTTTGGTGCAGGTTTCTTGGGCTGGTTGCAGGGCTGATTTGCACCCTGATACGGTGCGGCACTCCTGCCCTGTCGCTGCTCGGGGCAGTCCTTGGCAATATGCCTGACACGGCCACACGTGAAGCACGTGTATGGTGTCGGGGTCCCTCTGAATTGACGACGGAGTCCTGGTGCACGCGGTTGAAATGGGGGCGCACGCGGGACCATCCTTTGCTGCTGCTGTTGCTGTGGTGGATACGGCGGTTGGAAGCTTGGAGTATTAAATTGATGGTCGTGAAACTGAGGTGGTTGCGCCGGTGGCTGCCATCTCTGACCGTATGGTGAGCGATACACCATGCGGTACTTTTGTGGTGAGACACCACTGCTGCTCGCCAGCGCACTGCGTTTCCTCTTATCAGAACCGCGCTCTCGCTGGGCATCTTCTTGTACAATCGCGGCATTAACAAGATCGTTGAATATGCCGCAGTTGCTTTGGGCAAGATGGACCTTCATTTTTGAATTCAGGCCCCAGAAGAACGTGTTTCGCTTCTGCTCCTCCGTTCCCACATATTCTGGCGCATATTGCACCAGCCAGTTGAATGCTCTGGAGTACTCATGAGCACTTCTCTCGCCTTGTTTCAGCTCCAGAAACTCCTGGAGCTTCCTCTGCATAACTGCGGGAGGTATATGATAGGCGTGGAACGCCTCCCGGAACTCCGCCCAAGTGACGGCATGGCCAGCCGGTAATGAGGCATGTAGTTCGTCCACCATGTACCGGCTTCCCCTTGAAGCTGTTGCGCTGCATACAGCGCCTTCTGTTGTTCGGTGCACCAAAGTAAACCAAACTTCGCCTCAAGAGTGCGGGTGAAGCTTTCCGCCTCCAAAGGCTCTTCGGCCTCCGTAAAGACCGGTGGATGGGTCGCCAGAAAGTCCGAATATGAACTCTGTTGGGGCTGGCGTTGCCCATTGTCTTGGCGTCCTCCCTGACGGGACGCATTCTGCTGCACCAGCATCCGCAGCAACTCAGTTTGCTCGTCGCGCGAGCCGAGTACTGCGGCGAGAACCTCCGCAAGATTTCTTGGAAGTTCTGGTGGTGGAGGAGGTGGTTTTTGCTGCGTCGTGGTTTGCTCCGGGGGTGGAGACTCATCATCACGAACCTTACTTGGACCTCCCTCCTCTTGCGTAGACCGTGTACGCACCATTCTGCGTTCATACCATTGAAACGATCAGCACATGTTGGTTTACTTCATCCAGTCTATACAATAGTAGTGCGAGAATGTAACAAATAGTATGCATAATATTCACACATATGGATAAAGTATAAACTTTATACAGCATATACATCCCTGGACCATGTCACCACAATCGAGTTCCAAGGTGATGATCTTTATGGATCAAAAGTTCATTTCGACCATCGTGGGTCACCACGGGATGTTAAGTGCGCTAGCATGCGTAAAACCTCGCTATTGTACAAGACCTAAACATGTCCTCGCTCGAAGTGATATGTTGAATGCATAATATTTTCGACTCCGACTCACTGTTTTACAACAGCCACTGGATATCGAAATGTGAAACCAAGTGTTTTGAATTGAAAAATTTCACACATGGTTTTCCCTGTCCAGCTTCTGGTCCAGCAGACCAGTTTGAAGAATATAACTGTTTTGGCCACCTTGGAGGAAAAATATGGACTAGAGTTCAACAACAAAATTTTAGTAGACTCAAAAAGGAATCCAGATTATATTTATTTGCCTCCATAGCCTTTCTAGTTTATGAGCTATGATTTCTACAAGTTGACAGATTTTTTTTTCAGGAATTTTGACAGCACCTCCTTTAAAAGTGGCTGTTTTGTTCACAAAATTCCAACTATTTCTGCCCCCAATCTAGGAAAACACTGAACTACAAAGTTGTAGCACATTTCCTACGCTTTCCAACGATGTCTTACTTGACCATTAGAAAATTTTCTACAAGAAATTATGGTCGAAATACAGAAAATTCCAGAGAGCATTTTTGGCCTGCCCTGTTTCTGGACAGTGCATACTCATCTGAGATTTTCATCCATTTGGAGGGAGATTTTGTTCTGGAATTCTACAGAAAAGTTGTATAAGACTTCAAAAACTTTCCAGAATAGTATCACACACCTCCATTGGTTCAACCAATCAAAAGTTATGTCATGTTTCAGTTCAGCAAAAATTCTACCGAAACAGGGGAAGTTGTTCCTAAGTCTTTAAAAATGAAGCTATACTCCCAATTGCCTCTTAGTTCAATATGGGAGTTCACTAACCCCGAAATTAAATCCTAAACTACACATTAACTCTTTTCTTTGAAAACATCCTTTTTATGCAATTAAAAACTCATCTCGGTACTACGTTTCCTCACCAAAGAAAAATCCTAAGCCGGTATTCCGGCATATACGTGTCCAATGGTGGAACTAAAGACGTCACTCACAAACGATTTCAGGCAATGTACCTGTAGAAGACCACACAATAATGGTGCACACCAGGGTTTAAACATTTCAGGCAGGTCCATATCATAGTAAAAACATATGGTCCGTATAATTTCCATACGGATCGTCCTTGAGTGAAGCCACGTCTCAAGGTACATGATCGTGTTTTCACACCACACGATGGGGAACCCGAGTAGAGCGCGAACGGGTCGTCACAGTTGGGAATTTTATCAACCCAACAGATACCACTACTACCTCATGACCGTTGAGGCACGCCGATGGCGAGCGCTGCGTATGGCCCTTTGAACATTGAACGTTCAAGAGTTGCATACTATCGTGTTGCTTACCACATGATGGAGTATTCTCACTTTTGCCTAAAGCACATTGGAGATCAGCGTTTTCAATATGCTCTCAGAACCATGAGAAGGTTCAGAGACTCATATTCACTACCGTGCCAAGCCACGGTAAACCATTCCATACCATTGCTCGTATGGTGAGCTTACCAAAATTGATCCGTCTGTGATGGCGTACCTTACCTCTTACCTGACGTAGGAGCGTCGTTACAGAATGTATAACACATAAGTTAGCTTTTCCACCTTAATATCTACTACTATCATAGAACTTATGTGGCCATAGTGACTAATCCTTACTCGACTACTTCTAAATTTTCAAAATAGGCTCTTTTCGAGCGTGCTATTCCCAATGCAGCTCTGATACCACGCCTGTGGGGGACCACCTCGTGGTTCTCCCAGTGCGGGATCGCAGAGGGTGGTGCCGTGCGATGCGGCACCCAACAGCACACAAGAAAAGATTAAGAACAACATATAACCTTTTATATTACATAGAAACAGCGGAAGTCTTTTACAAACTTAATTATACAACAGAAGTATTATTCAAGACTATTCTCTCATCCTAACTAAGCAAAAGTGCAGTCATCCATCCCGGGGACGCTACACACTAGCAACACTCACACGACGATCACGGCGGCGTGCAGGGCTCCAGCTCGGCCGTGTACCCCGACGGGGGCATCGCCTCGTCCTCGGACCCTTCCTCATAACTGTCACCTGCAACAGCTCAAATAATTCCACCGTGAGCACGATGGCTCAGCAAGGCTTAACAGACACTCCTAATCATGAAACTCTACATGCAGGGATTTGTATTATAGGAAAAGGACATTGCAATAAAGACACACCTACATGTTAATCCTTATTTTCAGTTTTATAGCAGCAGTTTAATGTGCCTTAGGCAGCTCTCACATAGGAAGAGTCAAACAAGAAACACTTTCCTCCGATGTGGTTATACCCAAAGTGGAAGATAAACTTAATGAGCTCTACATCTACAGCATACATGGTTTCAAGACATTAATAGTTCAATGCATCATATTCATCTGGCTTCTTTCAATTCTTACTACGTCACAGTGCAGTGAACAAGCGGTACTCAAATAACCACGAGGGACGGTGATTGCAATCAATATACACCTGGATAACACGTTACATACACCCACTTTCAGAAGTGTGGTGCTTCACACCTTCCTACTCTGTTGTATGCAGCAACCTTTCAAAGGAAACCCAAATGCCAAACCGGTCCATCCATAACTGGCAGGGGTCCCCGCGTGGATCGTGTCTGTGCCACCGGCAGATTTACACCTCGCTACCCTCAACCCACTCCTATAAAACGGTTGGGTAAGCCTCGGGACCCAGGTTAACCAATTACATCGTTTTCCTGGTTCCTATATGCCAGTATGCATCTGGTACTGTTCAAACTTGTCCAGCAGGGCCGCACACGGCTCAGTCCTCAATCGACACCAACAGGGCTACACACGTGAGACCTCCGCTCACTGCATCCTATCCCCCTGCTGGGTCTCAGTTTCACATTCTTAAGCCATTCTCTATCTCTTTCCATCCCGTGTGATAAAATCTTATCTCACGAGTATATTCCAACCACTCGACTTCTACCGAGATCCTAAGAACATTAGCGTTACTCATCGAGTTGTAAACTACCCAACCCTCCATAGGATTTATAAGTCATGAAAATGGGGTTTCAATCACCTTAACTCTAATGCAAGCATTTCACCCTAGACATAAGTGATACAAATGAAAACTTTGCAAAAGGTAATTAAATGCAAACCGGGCTTGCCTAGTTGCGAGTCAAAAGGAAAGTTAGCGTCTGGTGGGAGGACTTCCAATGGTTCTGGCGTGTCCTCAACTTCGGTCACTATATGATATGCAACAAAATAAATGTGTAAGTTCTAATGAAGTATAAGAATTAAACTTCTATTCATAGCTACTGCTATTTAGGTTCCTTAATTGGCCTTGGGATTTTCCTAGTGTATACTAGACTCTCTGTGGATGATCTCAGCAAAATTTGAGAAATTCTTATGGAAGCTTGTGGTCTCCAAAATTCCCACAAGTACAAAGCTTCTCTGAATTTTGACCCCAAATCTGAAGTTTTGACATGGCTAACAGTGAAAGATCTAATCAGAGAAGGTTTCCTTGGTTCTAGAAAAAATTGTACACAGTTTTTTTGGAGCTAACTACAGGGAGAAATGGCATTTACAAGATTGGGAAAATCTCTGAAAAAGTCTATGTTATTTTTGCTATTTTTCAGAGACATAGAGGAGGGAAACAACATTTGGCCAAGCAAATGAGGTCCAATGCCTCTGAGATTTTTACTGGAGTTCAAGCATATTTAGTGGAAGGTTCTGCACAAAATTGGGAATTTTCCAATAAACAGAACTCCTGTAATTAATTCCCTAGAATTTTCCTTAATTGAATTAATGAGCCAATTCCAGGGATTTTCATAAATATTGTGATGCACCTCTGGATAGTACTCACTTAGAGGAATCCGATGAAATTTATTTGACATTTTTTGGAGGTTCGTATAGAAATTTATGAGCTTGCAAAGTTTGATGAAAATCTGAGCCAAAAAATGGAAAAAATCAAATTGCTGACTGTGGGGCCCATGGTCTTCTTCCACCTCGCGCGCGGCAGAGCCCGAGCGGCGGCGCTCTCCGGCGAGAGTCGTTGGACCGAGGATCCCGGCCATGTCCAGGGCTGAAACTTGCCGCTACTGCGTGTTTGAGCACGGGGAGACCATTTGTGGGGCTGGCAGCGGTCACCGGCCACTGGAAACCCGCCGGCGACGGGTGGCGGCAGCGGCACACCTTCGGCAAGGTCGAACTCACACTACAAGGGCTTAAGCACTTCAGTTTTTCTTCCTACAGCACCACGGTGTAACCCTAATCATCGACATGTGTTCAAATCAGCTCCAAACGGGCTGCAAACACGAGTTCATCAGTGACCTAGGGTAGAATCCGGCGGCGGCCCGAATTTTTTGAAGAACAGAGCCTCTACCCCATGGTTTGTGATGATTCTTGATCCTAGATGAACGTGGTACAGTCAAGAATGTGTGGGTAGCTCGGTATGAGCTGTGAGAGACTAGACTTCATGAATTTTAGAATTTCGATCATCTCGGTTCTATGAACAAGCATGCGGTATAAAGCAAAATTCTTTCTCGTTCGTGCATGAGAAGAGGGGAAGTTTGCACCGGCATGTCAAGCACCTTATGGCGGTCGTTTTTGCTGTAGATCATCGGCCACGAGAGGGCTTGGATCGTCCGGACGCCGCGGAACTGAGAGGTGCGGCTTTGCTCAACTCGCGGAAGAAGAAAGGCTCGGCAACGTCAAAGGGGACCTGGTCACAGGCTGGTGAGGGGTCGAGGACGTCAAGGAGTTGTCGGTTTAGCTTTTGGGCGGTTCGGCTGGGCGCTCAAGTCGCTGCTACACGATCGACAAGGAGGGCTGAGAGGAGCAGCGTTGTGCTCTGTTTTCTTGGTCGCGCGCTCGAGCAAGGAAAAAGAAACTTCAGTGGAACGTGTAGGCAGAGAGGAGAACTGGAGTTGTGCAGCTGCTTTATCGATTGATCAACCACGCAAGAAGTTGCTGCCGTCGGGAGCAAGTTTGCAAGCATCTCAGTGGAAGGATTGCACCCTCGGTGGCAAGCTCACAGAGAAAGGATTTTTACTGTTGTTTATGTCCATCTGACATGTGGGTCCCACCCCACCTAATAGCTCTGATATTTTCCTCCAAATTAAATCCTTTGCTTCCTCACAAAGTCATGGTTTGAAGTGTTGAATTCAACCGAATTCATTTGGGGTCAAGAATTTTGAATGGCAATTGGGTTTTTGAATTTGAATCAACACTTGAATATCTCCCTTTTTATTAATTGAAACCCTAGCAAACTAAACCGAACTAATCTGAACTTCGGCATTGTGACACCTGGTTCCGAAAACAGAACCAAGTTAATGCATATGTGTGCCCAGGATGTTCATCACACATACACATGTAATCCACAAACTGAATTAAGAATATAACCATGAATAAATAGTGTTTAAGTACTTTATTACATCGACTAATTGTCTCACTCATGATTGTCTATCTTATTCTTACAGCGGAAGTCTCTAAACGATAGCGGAATTAACTAAATAGCAGCGGCTCCATCTTCAACTCCACAAGCATGTTGACGGTAGTTCGCACGCCTAGTACTCCACATGGTCCTCGAAGTACTCTTCTCCTATTGCTGATGTTTATGTGATAATGCAAGGGTGAGTACATGTTGTACTCAGCAAGTGCTGGAAAAGTATGACATGTAGCATACAACAAGGTAGGAATAAAAAGGCTCATTGCAGCAAGCAAATTTTATTTCATAATCATGATAAAAACAGCAACTATTTCTAAGTGATATTCATCCCAATATAACCAGGTAAAACAGCATCATTTTCTCCATCATAATTCACCATTTGTCAAGTCTCATCCAGCCATTAACCTTTCTCAAGTTCATCCCATGCTCATAAATATTCATATCCGTCTCATATTCATATAACCAAACCAAACTCATTTTCATGACTCAAAACAGTCCCAAAAACCAATCCCATACCATAACCATACCGAACATCCATCCCATGTTTTCCCTTCTAATCATGTGAGTTGGCCAGGTGCTTGTGACCGGAAGCACGGCTATCATGATAGTTTTACACTCTGCAGAAGTGGCACCACTTTACCCACAAGTTTGTGATTTCGTGACCCGTCGGCGACTGCAAAACCTCCATTATACCAGTACACAATCTTCGGAGTATGGCCAAGAGATCACAAAATAGCCTTTACAAAGGGGCTACTAGATGTATGGACTCACTGAGGTTTCACCGGCAGGCTTGAATTACCATTCTCCCACCCACGGGCCCCCTCTTGTGCCATGCAGTTCCCAGGGCAGTCCCTCTCGACTCCCATTCCCCGCGCCATCCACGGTCCATAACAAGCTAGCAACACACCTAATTAGTCAGCTAAGCCGCACACATATTTGGCCTTGTGGTGACACTGTTTTCCTGGCATGTGCTGGCATGAACCGGTCCTTAGATCTACGTCAAGTAAACCACCATCTCATTCAGCAACATCCACGAACCAAGCTTGCCTAGATCTCCCCTGATTCCATTCTCATTAACATCATCAAGTTCTTATCATTATTCATATGAGTGCAGTAGCTAACCATGTTTCAATTCAGCCTCCCGTATCCCGTGGATTAAGCGAAGCAAAAAGGAAAAACGACCATACCCGACTCATCAACATTCCCGGCGACAAGGATGGTTAACAAAACTAGTAAACTCCTATAAAAGGGTATCCCATAAATTTGACTCAAGCATACGAGTTTTCGCAAACAAAACAGTTTCAAAACATGGGATCAATATGGTCAAGGGCACTTGCCTTGCTCCCGTGGCTTTGTTGCTCAAGCGCCTCGAAGTCTTGGTGCTGTAATTCTTCGTAGATGGCTTCCTGAGCTTGTACTCCTACTTACGACCACACACATACAAAATTTACAGCAATCAAACATCATGCACAACTCTACTCAAGATGCAATGGTGTAGATGAATGCAAATCCTATGGTGCTGTTTTATTAAACCAGTTTGTATGTGTTCTTGCATGTTTTAATGGGCTTTCATGGGGTTTTATGATGAACTAGGGTGTAGGGACCAAGTGTGGACGTGGTGATGATCTTGACTCAAGATCTAGATCAATTCCTCCATCAAAAACCGATCAAAACGTGATCTGTCCACACGAAAAAGTTTCTGTTCGAAGGGAGCAAAGAAACGGATGCGTAGAACAGCGACGACGTCGTAAGATGGGTAACGAAGACCTACCTCGCTTATCTTATGATCGTCGGCTCTTTTCTGGCGACGGCGAGGCGTGACGGGGCATGTCGGCGGGCTCACCGGTGACTGAACTTCGGCGAGGGGTGTGTGTGTCAAACTCGGCGAGTTGGGGGCTAGGGCCTCCAAGTCGTCGACTTGGGAGGGGGAAAAAGGGAAGGGGTTACGGCCAAGGGGGTTTTGGGTTCTATTTATAAGGGGCAAAAGAGGAGTCCTACTCCAGTTGGAGCTCAAATAAGAGTCCTACTCAATTTTGGATCTCAACAAACTTATCTTTTCAGTTAGGTGCGGCAGCAATGTGGGAAAATTTTTGGGGAAATTGTGTCAGTACCCTCAGTACAAGGTACCCCTGTGCTCAGGAGGAAAAACCCACCTAAGGATCTCACCCCCTCCGCAGGAATGAGCTCCGAAGGCGCCACGTGTCCAACGGGGCCAGGCCTTCCTTCTCCACAGAGGCGAGCTCCGAGGGCGCCATGTGTCTAGTGGGGCTGGGCCTCCCTTCTCCTCAGGGGCGAGCTCCGAGGGTGCCACGTGTCCAGCGGGGCCGGGCCTCCCTTCTCCTCAGAGGCGAGCTCCGAGGGTGCCACGTATCCAGCGGGGCCGGACCTCCCCTCTCCTCAGAGGCAAGCTCCGAGGGCGCCACGTGTCCAGCGGCGCCGGACCTCCCCTCTCCTCAGAGGTGAGCTTCGAGGGTGACACGTGTCTCGCGGTGCCGGACCTCACCCCCTCCCCCCCCCCCCCCCGCAGGGGTGAGCTCCGCGGGCGCCACGTATCCCGCGGTGCCGGACCTCATCCCCTCCGCAGTGGTGAGCTCCGCGGGCGCCACGTGTCCCGCGGTGCCGGACCTCACCCCCTCCGCAGGGGTGAGCTCAGCAAGCGCCACGTGTCCCGCGGCCCGGGGATGTGTCAACAGCGCACTTAGACAAATTAGAATTGGCTCATTTCAGTTATCTTTTTCCCATCCCCATCATTTTTATGATTCTTTCTTCGTTTCTACTTCTTTTATAATGTTTCTCTATATGAAAAATGTATGCAATGCATGGAAATGAATTTGAGGGTGTTACAAACCTACCCCCCTTAAACTGAATCTCGCCCTCGAGATTGTAGAGAATAGATGAGGGAATTCTGCCTTGTGGTCTTCCTCACGCTCCCATGTAGTTTTGGCTTCCGTGTGATGGCTCCACTGTACCTTGCACCAACGGATCACTTTGTTCCTCGTGACCCTTTTCTTCACGTCCAAAATTTGGACGGGGTGGTCCACATAGGTCAGATCCTCTTGAAGCTCGAGCTCATCCATCGGTACTTGTTCATCCGGTATTTATAAGCACTTCTTGAGTTGGGATACGTGAAACACGTCGTGTACGTCGGAGAGGTGCGTTGGCAGCTCTAGTTGATAGGCTACTTCTCCTCGCTTTCCCAAAATCTTAAATGGACCGATGTAGCGAGGTGCTAATTTGCCCTTGACGTTGAACCGTCGTCGGCCTCGGATAGGCTATACCTTAAGGTACACGAAGTCTCCTACTTCGAAGGTCAATTTTCTTCGCCTATTGTACGCATAACCCTTTTGTCGTGACTGAGCAGCCTTCAAATTTTCTCGTATCGTTTGGACTTGCTTTTCGGTGTCTTGCAGCACTTCGGGTCCAAACATTTGGCTCTCTCCGGTCTTATTCCAGAACAGCGGCGTTCTACACCGTCTACCATACAATGCTTCGAAAGGTGACATCTTCAAGCTGGCTTGATAGCTGTTGTTGTATGAGAATTTAGCATACGGCAAGCTCCTATCCCAACTATGCCCATGTTTCAAGGAGCAAGCTCTCAACATGTCCTCCAAAATTTGATTTGTCCTCTCGGTTTGCCTGTAAGTTTGCGGGTGATAAGCGGAGCTGAAATTCAGCCGTGTACCCATGGCTTCATGTAGCTTCTTCCAGAACCTAGAGGTAATTGATAACCCCGATCTAAAACTATCCTCTTCGGAACTCCATGGCGACACACGATTTGCTCCATATACAGCTCGGCTAGTTCTGCGACGCGGTACGTGGTTCTAACAGGAAGGAAATGGGCTGTTTTCGTCAATCGGTCCACAATAACCCAAATGGAGTCATAACCCGACCAAGTACATGGCAATCCGACAATGAACCATGCTGATGTCTTCCCACTTCCACTCGGGTACTTTTAATGGCTGCAACAGTCCAACGGCTCTTTGATGTTCGGCCTTCACCCGTTGGCATCGCATAAGGCAACATATTCAGCTATGTCCCTTTTCATACCATCCCACCAATAGCAAGTTTTCAGGTCCTTGTACATCTTTGTACAGCCGGGATGTATGGAATAAGGTGAGTCATGTGCCTCCTTTAATATCGTGTCGCGGATGTGCTTCACGTTAGGCACACAAATCCTTTTTCCTAACCAAAGCGTGCCCTTCTCGTCTTCCTTGAAATCCTTTTCTATGCCTTGTCGGATTCTTTCCTTGATTTTCTTGATTTCCTCATCTGTTGCTTGGACATCTCGTATCTCTTGTTCCAGCGAAGCGGTGAGTTCTATCACTTCCATCTCCTTCAAGAACCCGAGATGTAACCGTTCGAACTTCTTGCGCAGCTCGGGCGGTAGCTCCCGAACCGTGAGTTGGTGACATGCTCCCTTTAGGCTCAACGCATCAGCTACTACATTGGCCTTTCCGGGGTGATAATTGATTCCAACATCATAATCCTTGATGAGTTCTTGCCTCAAATTCAGATCCGTTTGTGTGAATATATACTTGAGGCTCTTGTGATCCGTATAGATCTCACATTGGTGGCCAATGATATAATGCCTCCAAATCTTCAACGCATGTACCACGGCTGCAAGTTCCAAGTCATGTGTGGGGTAATTCAGCTCGTGTTTCTTTATTGTCTCGACGCATAGGCTACCACTTGTCCATCTTGCATGAGCACACATCCAAGCCCTTGTTGTAAAATCCCTAAAAGTGGTAGCAAGAAAATTAAGCTCATGTACGCTTATGAAAAATGAGGGGAATTAAAACTTTGAATTATAATGGTATAAGTTCAAAGTTTGGGCTTAGACTTCCCAAAAACTTCCAAACATGGAGATCTAACTGCATAGCTTGGATCTTCATACACCAAATATTCAACCTTCCAAATTTCAGCTCATTTGGAGGAGTTTTAATATTTGTTTGGGATTAAAAGGAGAAAACCCTCTAATCTGAATTTCAAATTCAGTTTCAAATTCCAATTCCCTCAATTTGCAAATCCGGTTCCACAAATGTGTTCTCCACATTTGAATTAACAGCCATGCCAAAAATCAGAAACTTTGGGCCTGGTTTGCTATGTTTTTGGAGCAAGGTAAAGGGGAGAATTCAAATTCTAATTAAAAATTCAAATAACCAAAGTCAGTTCAAATTCCACACTAGAATTCAAATAATTTGAATTCAAATATTTCAAACCATGACTTTGGGAGGAAGCAAAGCATTTAGTTGGAGAAAAATATCAGAGCTATTAGGTGGGGTGGGACCCACATGGCAGTGACACATGAAATAACAGGGGCAATTTGCCTCTGTGCCAGTGCTTCTCGAGCTGCCACCGCGCTGTGAATTTTCCTCCACCGAGCTGCTTGCACAACTTGCTCCCGAAGGCAGCACTCCGTGCGTGGATTGCTATCACAGCAGCGGCACAACTCCAGTTTTCATTCTCTGCCTCCAACCGAAGCTTCCCTCAGCCTTTGCCCGAGCACTCACCGAAGAAAACATTGGACGCCGCTGTGATCGACGTTCAGCAACCTCCAGCCACTCTCAGCACCGGTTGATCGCCCCAGGAGCTGCGCCAGAGACCCCTCAACATGTTCCACCACCTTTTATAAAGTTTTTCATTTGTATCACTTATGTCTAGGTTGAAATGTATGCATTAGAGTTAGTGTGATCGAAACCCCACTTGCATAACCTTTAAATCCTATGGAGGGTTGGGTAGTTTACAGACTCGACGAGTAGAGAATGCCATGCTAATGTTTAGGATCTCGGTAGAAGTCGAGTGGTTGGAAGCTACTCGCGAGATAGTACTTATCACACGGAATGAGAAGAGGTAGAAAATGGCTTGAGTTGTGAAAATGAGACCCAGCAGGGGGGATAGGATGCAGTGAGCAGAGGTCTCACGTGCGTAGCCCTGTTGGCGTCGGTTGAGGACCGTCCGTGTGCGGCCCTGCTGGACAAGTATCGAACAGTACCGGATGCATGATGGCATATGGGAACCAGGAAACCGATGTAATTGGTTAACCTGGGTGCTGAGGCTTACCCAACCGTAAATAGGAGTGGGTTGAGGGTAGCAAGGTGTAAATCTGCCGGTGGGCACAGTCACGCTCCACGTGGGGACCTCCTGCCCGTTACGAATGGACCGGTTCGGCATTTTGGTTGCCTTTGAAAGGTTGTCGCATATTACAGAGTAGGAAGGGGTGTGGAATCACGCTTCTGAAAGTGGGTGTATGTGACGTGTTATCCGGGTGTGTCTTGATTGCAATCACCGTCCCTCGCGGTTATTTGAGTATCCGCTTGTTCACTGCGCTGTGACGTAGTAAGAAGTGAAATAAGCCAACCGAATATGCTGTATTGAACTATTAATGTCTTGAAACCTTGTATGCTGTAGTTATAGAGCTAATTAAGTTTATATTCCACTATGGGCATCACCACATCGTAGGAAAGCGTTTCTTGTTTGATTGTGGACTTCCGATGTGAGGGCTGCCTAAGGCTCATTAAACTGTTGCTATAAAACTGAAAGTAAGGATCAACATGTAGGCGTGTCTTTATGGCAAAGTCCTTTTTCCTATCTTACACATCCTTGCATGTAGATTTCCATGCCTAGGGTTGACGGTTAAGACTTGCTGAACCTTCGTGCTCACGGTTGCAATATTTGAGCTGTGTGCAGGTGAGAGTTATGAGGAAGGTTCCGAGGATGAGGCGATGCCCCCGTCGGGGTACACGGCCGAGCTGGAGCCCTGCACGCCGCCGTGATCTTCGGTTACTTGCTGCTAGTGTGTAGCGTCCCCGGGCTGGATGGCTGCACTTTTGCATAGTTAGGATGAGAGGCCATCTATGTATAATACTTCCACTGTTAATTAGGTTTTGTAAAAGACTTCCGCTGTTCTATATTAAATAAAAGTTTTTATGTTGTTCTTAAATTCTTTTCGTGTGTGCTGTTGGGTGCCGCATCGCACGACACCACCCTATGCGATCCTGGAGTGGGTGAACCACGGGGTGGTCCCCACAGACGTGGTATTAGAGCCGCATTGGGAATAGCACGCTCGAAAAGAGCCTATTTTGAAAATTTTGAAGTAGTCGAGTGAGGATTAGTCATTAATCCCATATAAGGTCTATAATAGTAGTAGTTACTAAGGTGGAAAAGCTAACTTATGTGTTATACATTCTGTAAAGATGCTCCGACGTCAGGTAAGAGGTAAGGTACGCTACCGCAGGCGGATCAATTGCGGTAACTCGCCATACGAGCAATAGTATGGAAGGATATACCGTGGCTTGGCACGGTAGTGAATATGAGTCTTTGAACCTCTTCATGGTTCTGAGGGCATATGAAAACGCTAATCTCCAGCGTGCTTTAGGCAAAAGTGAAAATACCCCATCGTGTGGTAAGCAACACGATAGTATGCAACTCTTGAACGTTCAATGTTCAAAGGGCCATGCGCAGAGCTCGCCATCGGTGTGCCTCAACGGTCATGAGGCAGTAGGTGGTATCCGTTGGGTTGATAAAATTCTCAACCGTGACGACCCGTTTGCGCTCTACTCGGGTTCCCCGTCGTGTGGTGTGAAAACACGACCATGTACCTTGAGACGTGGCTTGACTCAAGGACGATCCGTATGGCAATGATACAGACCATATGTTTTTACTATGATATGGATCTGCCGGAAATGTCAGAAACCTTTGTGTGCACCATTATTGTGTGTTCTTCTGCAGGTACATTAACCACGTTAGTGCATGATGTTTAGCAATCGTTTGTGAGTGACGTTTTAGTTCCACCATTTGACACGTATATGCCGGAATACCGGTTTAGGATTTTTCTTTGGTGAGGAAACGTAGTATCGAGACTGCATAAAAGTTTATTTTCAAAAAAAGAGTCAAAAGGAAGTTTAGGATTTTCTTTAGGGGTTAGTAAATTCCTATATTGTACTAAGAGTCCATTGGGAGTATAGATTCAATCTCAAGAACTAGGAACAATCTCCCCTGTTTTCGGCAGAAATTTTGCTGAACATGAACATGGCATAACTTAAGATTGGTTGAACCAATGGAGGTGTGGGATACCATTCTTGAAAGTTTTTGAAGTCCTCTACAACTTTTATGTAGAGCTCCAGAACAAAATCTCCCTCCAAGGGGATGAAAATCTAAGATGAGTAGGTACTGTGAAGAAACAGGGCAGACCAAAATGCTCTCTGGAATTTTCTGTATTTCAACCAAAACATTTAGTTTCACCTTTCGATATCCAGCGGCTGTTGTAAAACAACGAGTGGAGTCAAAAAGTTTATGCATTTGGCATATCATTTCGAGTTAGGACATGTTTGAGTCCAGGACAATAGCGAGGAATTACGCATGCTAACACACTTAACATCCCGTGGTGACCACGATGGTCGAAATGGACTTTTAATCCTTAAAGTTCATTACTTTGGAACTCGATCGTGTGACACGGTCCAGTGATGTATATGTTGTATAAAGTTTATACTTTATCCATATGTGTGACTGTTATGCGTACTGTTTATTCCATTCTCGCAACTATTGTATAGGCTGGATGAGCTAAACCAACATGTGCTGATCGTTTGAACGATGTGAATGCAGAATGGTGCGTACACGGTCCACACAAGAGGAGGGAGGTCCGAGTCAAGTTCGTGGTGATGAGTCTCCACCTCCGGAGCAAACCACGACACAGCAGCAACCACCTCCTCCACCGCCAGAACTTCCAAGGAATCTTGCGGAGGTTCTCGCCGCAGTGCTCGGCTCGCGCGACGAGCAAACCGAGCTGCTGCGGATGTTGGTCCAGCAGAATGCGGCCCATCAGGGAGGACGCCAAGACAATGGGCAACGCCAGCCCCAACAAAGTTCTTATTCATAATTCCTGGCGACCCATCCACCGGTCTTCACGGAGGCCGAAGAACCTTTGGAGGCGGACAGCTTTATCTGCACTCTGGAGGCGAAGTTTGGGCTGCTACGATGCACCGATCACCAGAAGGCGCTGTACGCAGCGCAACAGGTTCAAGGAGAAGCTGGTACTTGGTGGGCGAACTACACCGCCTCCTTACCGGCTGGCCATGCCGTCACATGGATGGAGTTCTGGGAGGCGTTCCGCGCCTATCACATACCTCCCGGTGTTATGGAAATGAAGCTCCAGGAGTTTCTGGCGCTACGATAAGGCGAGAGGAGTGCTCATGAGTACTCCAGGCTATTCAACTGGCTGGCGCAGTATGCGCCAGGATTTGTGGGGACGGAAGGCGACAAGCGTAACGCGTTCTTCCGGGGCCTGAATTCAAAGATGAAGGTCCATCTCGCCCAAAGCAATCGCGGCACATTCAATGACTGTAACACCCCAAAATCCTGTTAAGAGGGAAATTTAAAAATTTTTGGACGTATTGCATGGGCTGCAGAAATTCAAATTTAGTTGGAATTCAAATTCAAATTCAAACCAGAAAAGAAATGGAAAAAAGAAAAAGAAAAACAGAAAAAAACCGGCCAGTGGGCCGAAACCCACCAGCCGGCCCACCCCACCCCACCCCGCGCCAGCCCGCAGCCGCGCGCCCCGTTTTCTTTCTCGCTGACGTGTGGGGCCCGCCATCCTTCTTCCTCCTCGCGCCCGCGCTCGGCCGGCCAGGACTCTTCTCTCCTCCGAATCAAAACCGCCCCGGATACTCGCGTATCCCAGCCGAATTTCGGTTCTGGACGACGCAAACTCGATCACAACCGAACGCCACCCCTCCCCGGCTATATAAACACCGGCATCTTCCCGATTTTCACCCACGATCAGCCGCTTTTCCTTCCGGTGAGAACCCGAGTTTCTCCGGCCAATTTCGCTCGATCTTCGCTCGAGATTTCTGATCTAACGCGCTGATCTTGATCCACCGCCTCCGGGGAACCACGCAGGTGCAGAAAACTCGTTGGTTTGCGCTTCAAACACAGCGCCGACGAGCCTCACCGTGAATTCACCTCGGACCTCATCGCCGACCGCCTTCCAGGACCTCCGAGCTCAAGAAAACCCCCGAGGTGAGATCCCCGACCTCCCCTCCACCGATCTATGCCATGAAATCCCAGTTTTAGGAAGAATTGACGAAGATCCGAAGATTTCCAGCGAGATCGCCGCCTCCCGCCGCAGCGCGCCGCCGGGCAGCGCCGCCCGCGCTCGGTCAGAGCGACGTGGCCGCTTGTGCACCGTTTATTTTAAATCGCACGGTAGAATTTAAATCCCCGCGTAGCGGTTCGGCGTTATAATCTCAGCCATCTGTTTTAAATCGGACGGTCCACGTCAGCCCCGCGTTATAAAGGCCGGGATTCTTACGCACTACCCCCTGGGGACCTCGGAAAATACGAGCTAGCCCCCGAAACTTCTGATCTAGCCCCTGGAACTTCAGAAATTCATGTAAATTCAATTAAAAATCAGTTTTAGCCCCTGGACATAATAAAAATTAGGAAAACCCCTCTGTTATGTGTAGTTAGATCCCTGGAAATTTATAAAATAATATAATAGACCCTTTGATGGGGTGAGTTTGCCTTTTTAATCTTATATAATATTAAATTTAGGAATTTAACTATGTAATTAAGATTTAAATTTAAAAAGGGTGAGGCACACACATTGTAAATTCAAGTTTAAACTCTACTAACAATTTGAAAGCTTTAGAATGAGCTAAAAATAAATTTTAGGCTGAAATGAAATCTGTTTGGGTGTGTTCATGTTTATTAGATATAGAAACACATTTTTAGGCTAGGAAATAATTCTGAAAATTGGTAAAATAAATGTAAAATAGTTCACATCAGAGGAAAATTTCAAAAATATATTATTTACTATTTTAGATCAGAACCTATTCTGTTGAGATGATGTGTCTTACTATTTTCATAATAAAGTTCACAATTAGGTATAGAAAATAAATCTTAAAATATAGGAAAATAGGTATGCATAACTAGAAGATGATAAATGAAGTCTCAAAATTCAAAGATTTCAGTTTAGGATTTGGTAGAAGATCTGAAAACCCATTTGGAGTAGGAAAATATCTTCCATGCATACTTGGTAGCTAAGATGTGTATCAATTGAGTATAAGGAATTTGTTCAAATTGGAAATTCATATATAGTGTGAAAACATAACTCTGAATACAAAAGTTAGAAAACATATGAACATGTTTAAAAGTGCATGTAAGCCCAAAATCAACACACATAGAGTAACCACAACACATAGAAATGTGAATGACTTTCATAAATGTGAATGTGTGGTTTGTATGAAGTAAAAGTGTGAACTATGTCTTATGGATTGTTGTTTTCTTTTGCTATGTGTTATGGTATGAGTAGAACCTGCCCCAGAGCAAGTTTTCCCCTTTCAAGATCAGGACTATCCATTCCCAGAGCAGCAGGAAAAAGGCAAGTGTCCTTGACCACTTTGATCCTATGCTAGGATGTGTAGATAGAATCATTTGCATTGTCAATTGAAATATGAAACCCATGCTAGGATGTTTCCCTAGAATTGCATTACCTTATTTCCTTGTAGCTTGGGTTGGGATTTATTTTATTATGTCATTTATTTACATGCTTATGCTTATCCATGCTTAGAATGGGATATTTTGGATATGAGATCATCAGTTTATTTTACCATACTCTTGAATGAGATGTTATGAGTTATGTAGAGGTAGGGATCAAGGCAAGTTGGATGATTTGGTTGATGCTGGGTGCACGAGACTCGGGTTTGTGTTTAGTACTTGCCAGGATCCTAAGGACCGGTTCATGGAGCATGTAACCTGGCTTTACCGTGCCAACCACATGCTGAGATGGGTCAGCTTGGCCAATTAATTAGGTGTATCCCCGGCGTAGTATGGGTGTGTTGGATGGTGCGGGGAGTGGGTGTCAGCTAGACTACCTTATAAACCGCAAGGCTCAAGAGGGGGCCACTGCAGCAGGGTTGGAGCCTCTTGTATGCTGTTAGGGGTGAAACCTCAGTGGGCCCACGCTTGTCGGGAATCCCTTTGTAAAGGCTTCGTAGTGATCTCCTGGCTACACACCTGGGAAGTGTGAATGTGGTTCGTGGCCACTGGCATAATGGAGGTTCTTTTAGTCCACCCGACAACGGGGGATGAAATCACTACATGTGGGTACAGTGGTGCAAACTCTGCAGAGTCAAAACTGTCATGACAGCCGTGCTCACGGTCAAGAGCGGCTTGGACTTATTCATGATTAGAGGATGATGACTTTGGAAGTTGTGGATGTTAAGCGGGGAGCTTAACATTGGAAATGATGTTATGGTTATTTGATTATGATGATGGGATGGGAGAATTGGGACCATTTCACCTGTGTAGTAATGTAGGTGCTTAATAAGCTAAGGTGGTAGGAAATAATTGCATAGTGCTTTAACCATGAGTTCAGCCTCTCCTTGTTCTAGCTATGCATGACATAACTTTCCCACACTTGCTGAGTACCAACGGTACTCAAACTTGCATATTTGTTGGTTTGAATTGCTGCTCAGGTCAAGGGGATGAGGTGGTGTTTAATGACCAAGACTTCGTACCCGAAGAAGGATTCTAGGTTCATGGAGTCCCTCGGGCAACGCCTGTGACGGAGCCCACAAGAATAATATTCCGCTGCTATTTTATTTACTTGTTATGAACTTATTATCGTCCATCGAGACATATGCTATGTAAGACTTATTTATATTCGACCCCTAGCTTGTAATAAATGATGCTTCACTATTTGTCGTCACATGTATGAGAAAATGATCCTGGCATACATGTGATATTCACTCGGTTGTTCTTCGGAGAAACCGGGTGTGACAGAAGTGGTATCAGAGCCAAGGTTGCCCGTAGGAACGTGGACCTAGTTAGAAATGGACGTAGCTAAGGACCCTATTTTCTTAAAAACTATTTTACAAAGGTGTGGGTTGAAAAGTGTTATTTAAATGGGCCAATTTATTCATCTTCCCCCATCTTTTATTCAAAATAGGATTTTTGTTTAAAATCTTATCTAACTTAATTTTAAATGCTTTATATTTTAGATGGTTTGCATGATTCGCACCGCTCGCAAGTCCATAGTAGGGAGAGTTCCTGTAGTTGCCCTTGCCCAAAGAGAGGAGAGCCGTCCGGTAACGTACCTTTCCTACGGATTGGCAGTAGGAGGCTTGTTGCGCCGTCTTCGACGTATGCTCCAAGCCGCTGGCAAAACAGGCAAGATAATCATACACTATAGCTCCACCAGGACCATCCGTGAGAAGCGGGAAGAATGGAGTTCGGAAATGAGAATTATCCATGAAAATCAGCTGCTTAAGATCCACCGCTCTCCAGCTTGTCGAGCAACACAGGTCGATGCAGAGAAGGATGTCACCTGGGAGGCCATCACCTGCCAGAGTCACATCTATCGTCGTCACCTGGAAAGAACTGAGTACATGTATGTCGTCCAGCGCGAGAGTGGTACAACGGAGTATAAGTACCCGCCAGTGCAGCAGGGGACTTCCCATGAGCACATGGACATGTGCTTGGAGGATGCTGCTATGCTCAGCACTCGACTGCAGGAGTGTCAGCAGGAGCTTCAGGATGTTCGTGACACCCTGAAGGAAACTGAGGCGCTACTTCGAGCTTGCTTGAGGGCGAGAGGAAGAGGAGATGGAAATGAACTGTGTGTCACCGTAAATGATACATGGACTCCTGACTCCCCAGATCGCCGGGCGATCAGGCGTCGTCGCACTTCTCCACCAGCAGCCTCCCCACCCAAAGCAGAGTCAGAAGGAAGTCACAATAAAGAGGAAGATCCCGAGGAGCCAGCTCAGTGATACGAGTAGTGTAGAGTCCTTTCCTTAGTTTAGCAGGATGTCGAGTAGTCGAGTCGTTACCCTAGTTAATGGAGTGTTAATGGTTGGTGTGTGACATGAGTTGTGGAAGCCATGGGTGTTTGTACACAACCTCGTCTTCAGGTTGTTTGCTTTGGTGTGTGAACCCATATGACTTAAGAGTGCATCTATGTTCACGTAAGACATGAAATCCTCAGAAAATGTAAATGAAATAAGTTCTCAAAATCTTAAAGTTTAAACAAGCAAAAACTGGTAAGTTAATATGTAATGCTTTAAATTAACATCTGGTTAATCATGATAGATGGCCGGAAGAGGAAAGGGTCGTGCTGCCAACCCCACCAACAACAATGATGAGGCCTACAACCCTCATCTTTCTGGGAGCCAAGACAGGGGTGGACGCCGTGAGGGAGTTGATCCCATCCACCAAATGCTTGAGAATCAAAATCAGCTCATCCAGAACCTGACTCAAGTGGTGGCCAACTTGCATCAAGTTCCACCTCCACAAGCTGCACCACGCCAACCAAGGTTGAGTGAGTTTCTAGGAACTCAACCTCCAAAGTTTGCAAGTGCAGCTGAACCTCTGGAGGCAGATGATTGGCTAAAGACCATTGAGAGCAAGATGAGGATCATACAATGCCAAGGATATGAGAGGGTGCTGTTTGCCTCTCACCAATTGCATGGACCTGCTGCTGATTGGTGGACCGCTTACGTGGCCGCCCATCATGACCCTGAGAACATCACTTGGGAAGAGTTCAAGCGTAGCTTCCGCAACCATTACATACCAAGGGGTGAACTCAAAAACAAGAGGAAGGAGTTCTTGAGATTGCAGCAAGGAAACATGACTGTGAGGGAATACCTCACTAAATTCACTCAACTATCCCGTTATGCCCCACGGGACATAGAGACTGATGAGCAGAAACAGGATTGTTTCGTGGAAGGACTTACGGCAGAGATGCAGTGTGCAATGTCCTCCAACGAGTATGAAAGCTTCCAAAAGATGGTGGACAGAGCATTTGTTGTAGAAAGGAAGCTAAAGGCCTTGGAAAATGAAAACAAGAGGAAGGCCGGATGGACACACCAAGCCTCGGGTAGCAACACCCGCCCACGTCTGATGCAGCAACCAGCAGGGCAGACGAGCCGTGCTGCGGTACCCTACTCAGCACCGAGAGGGTACAACCCGAACTTCAGGCCTCCGGCAGCACCAGCACCACCACAACGTCAGTTTGGACAGCAGCCTCGCCCTACATATCAACCTCGACCAGCAGTACAAGGACCCCCAAACCAACCCCAAGACAACAAAGGCCAGGCACCTAAGGTTGGGGTGCAATGCTTTAACTGTGGTGAAGTGGGGCACTACGCCCATAAGTGCCCAAAGAAGAAGCCCGGGCAGCCGCAACAGCAGAATGTCATGCGAGGACGGGTGAACCACGTCACCATGGAGGAGGCGCAAGAGGCACCCGACGTGGTAGTTGGTAAGTTTCCTGCCAATTTACACATTGCAACCCTGCTGTTTGATTCTGGTGCTACCCACTCGTTCATTGCTCAAGGGTTTGTTAAGAAGCATGACCTAGAAACAACACAAATGAACCATATGCTAGCAGTAAACTCTCCAGGTGGAGAAATAAGGACAAGACAAGTGTGTCCCAAGGTGAATATAGACATTAATGGGGTGGTATTCACTGCCAACCTCATAGTGATAGATTCACAAGGGATAGATATTATTTTGGGCATGGATTGGTTGACCAAGCATAAGGGAATCATCCATTGTTCGACTAGAACGGTGGAACTAACTCACCCTAGTGGCACAAGAGTAAAGTTCATAACAATACAAGAGCCTAGGAGGGACATTAAATTAAATCAAGTTGAGGTGAAGGTGGAAGAGATCAGGATCATCAGGGAATATCCAGACGTTTTTCCCGAGGAGTTGCCAGGTATGCCTCCCGATCGTGAAGTGGAATTCACGATTGAGCTAGTACCTGGAACAGCTCCGATATACAAGAGACCTTATCGGATGGACTCCAAGCAGATGGGAGAACTCAAGGATCATTTAAGAGAATTGACGGAGAAGGGGTACATTCGTCCTAGTTCCTCACCATGGGGAGCTCCAGTGATATTTGTACCCAAAAAGGACGGAACCCAAAGGTTATGCGTAGACTACCGTGCCTTGAATAAAGTAACCATTAAGAACAAGTACCCAGTACCCCCATTGAAGACTTGTTTGATCAGTTGAGGGGAGCTTGTGTGTTCTCGAAGATTGATCTCAGGTCGGGATACCACCAACTTAAGATAAGGCAATCTGATATTCCCAAGACAACTTTCGTATCTCGGTACGGACTGCATGAATACACCGTCATGCCTTTCGGGCTAACTAATGCCCCGGCATACTTCATGTATCTCATGAACAAGGTATTCATGGAATATCTGGACAAATTTCTGGTGGTTTTCATAGATGACATTCTCGTCTTCTCCAAAGATGAAGAGGAACATGAGAAACATCTAAGTTTGGTGTTGCAGAAGCTGAGAGAACACCAACTATATGCCAAGTTGAGCAAGTGTGAGTTTTGGCTGAAGAGAGTTCCCTTCTTAGGACATATAATCTCGGAGGGAGGAATCTCCGTAGATCCCGCCAAAATCGAGGATATACAGAAGTGGAAGACCCCTGAAAATGTCGGGGAAGTTTGAAGCTTCTTGGGATTGGATGGATACTATCGACGGTTTATTGAGGGATTCTCCAAGATCTCGAGACCCCTCACCAAACTGTTGGAGAAGGGAATCACATTCACATGGACGCCACAGTGCGAGATGAGTTTTCAGGAGCTAAAGAAAAGATTGACAACAACCCCAGTGCTAGTTATGCCAGATATGCATAAGAACTTTTCGGTGTACTGCGATGCCTCTGGAAACGGGTTGGGATGTGTTCTCATGCAAGAAGGGCATGTCGTGGCTTATGCATCCCAGCAGCTCCGGAAACACGAGAAAAACTATCCTATACATGACCTAGAACTAGCCGCAGTGATACAGGCGTTGAAAATTTGGCGACACACCTTGATGGGGAAGAGGACAGAAATATATACGGATCATAAGAGTTTAAAATACATTTTAACACAGCCAGATCTCAACCTAAGACAAAGGAGATGGTTAGAGCTAATTAATGACTTTGATGTGGGAATCAACTATCATCCTGGGAAAGCGAATGTTGTGGCGGATGCCTTAAGTTGGAAAGTGCAGGTCAATAGGTTGAGCTTGAAGGACATGCCTGCAGAATTGAAGGACGATGTTATAAGACTAAATCTATGCCTGGTGAATAGTGGTGAAGCCATCGCCATGGAAGTGGACTCCACACTAGAGCAAGACATACGCGATGGTCAAAAGAATGACGAGAAGATACAAGAAATCCGACAACTCATCAAGGAAAATAAAGCCCCTGGTTTCAGAGAGGATGAACAAGGTACGGTGTGGCACGGGAAAAGAATCTGTGTGCCTGAAGTAAAGGAGATCCGTGAATTGATTTTGAAGGAGGCTCACGATTCCGACTATTCCATTCATCCTGGGAGTACGAAGATGTAACAGGACCTCAAGAGCAGGTATTGGTGGTATGGAATGAAGCGAGATGTCGCGGAACATGTTGCCCTATGTGACACATGTCAGTTGGTGAAAGCGGAACATCAACGACCCGCGGGATTATTGCAACCACTCAAAGTGCCCGAATGGAAATGGGAAGAAATCGGCATGGATTTCATAGTGGGATTGCCTAGGACCCAATCAGGATATGATTCGATATGGGTCATCATCGACAGGCTAACCAAGGTAGTTCATTTCATCCCCGTGAAAGAAAGCTACAGCGGATCCAAATTGGCAGAGTTGTACATGTCAATGATCGTGTGTTACCATGGAGTGCCGAAGAAGATAGTGTCGGATCGAGTGACACAGTTCACCTCAAGATTCTGGCAGAAGCTGCATGAAACCATGGGAACCCATCTGAACTTTAGTTCTGCCTATCATCCCCAAACTGACGAGCAGACGGAAAGAACCAATCAGATCCTTGAGGATATGTTGAGAGCGTGTGCACTCAAAAACAACCGGAGTTGGGACAAGAACTTACCGTATGCGGAGTTCTCCTATAACAACAGCTATCAGGCTAGTATGAAGATGTCACCGTTTGAAGCTTTGTACGGGAGGAAGTGTAGAACTCCACTATTTTGGAACCAAATGGGGGAAAGCAAAGTGTTTGGACCCGAAGTACTACAAGAAGCCGAGGCGAATGTGAGGAAAATTCGCAACAACTTGAGGATAGCACAGACACGACAAAAGAGCTATGCCGATGTTCGGAGAAAAGAGCTCGTTTTCAATGTGGGAGACTATGTCTATCTCAAGGTGTCCCCTATCCGAGGACTTCGTCGGTTCAAGGTGAAAGGGAAATTATCACCTCGATACATCAGACCCTTTCAAGTTCTGGAGAGGAAAGGCGAAGTGGCGTATCAACTAGAATTACCGGCTCGCCTATCGGATGTGCATGACGTATTCCATGTGTCCCAGCTCAATAAATGTCTGAGAACACCTGAAGAGATGTTACCCATGAATGAGATTGACGTAGCTGAGGATTTGTCTTATGCCGAGCAGCCATCCAAGATTTTGGAGACAATGGAATGCCTCACAAGAAATAAAAGAATCCGGATGTGCAAGGTGTCGTGGAAGCATCACTCGGAAGAGGAGGCCACATGGGAGCGAGAAGACGAACTTAAGGCACAGTTTCCGGAATTGTTTTGTTAGAACCACCAATCTTGAGGACGAGATTTTTTTTAAGGGGGGTAGAGCTGTAACACCCCAAAATCCTGTTAAGAGGGGAATTTAAAATTTTTTGGACGTATTGCATGGGCTGTAGAAATTCAAATTTAGTTGGAATTCAAATTCAAACCATAAAAGAAATGGAAAAAAAGAAAAAGAAAAACAGAAAAAACCGGCCAGTGGGCCGAAACCCACCAGCCGGCCCACCCCACCCCACCCCGTGCCAGCCCGAAGCCGTGCGCCCCGTTTTCTTTCTCGCTGACATGTGGGGCCCGCCATCCTTCTTCCTCCTCGCGCCCGCGCTCTGTCGGCCGGGACTCTTCTCTCCTCTGAATCAAAACCGCCCCGGAAACTCGCGTATCCCAGCCGAATTTCGGTTCTGGACGACACAAACTCGATCACAACCGAACGCCGCCCCTCCCCGGCTATATAAACACCAGCATCTTCCCGATTTTCACCCACGATCATCCGCTTCTCCTTCCGGTGAGAACCCGAGTTTCTCCGGCCAATTTCGCTCAATCTTCGCTCGGGATTTCTGATCTAACGCGCTGATCTTGATCCACCGCCTCCGGGGAACCACGCAGGTGCAGAAAACTCGTTGGTTTGCGCTTCAAACACAGCGCCGACGAGCCTCACCGTGAATTCACCTCGGACCTCGTCGCCGACTGCCTTCCAGGACCTCCGAGCTCAAGAAAACCCCCGAGGTGAGATCCCCGACCTCCCCTCCACCGATCTATGCCATGAAATCCCAGTTTTAGGAAGAATTGACGAAGATCCGAAGATTTCCGGCGAGATCGCCGCCTCCCGCTGCCGCGCGCCGCCGGGCAGCGCCGCCTGCGCTCGGTCAGAGCGACGTGGCCGCTTGTGCGCCGTTTATTTTAAATCACACGGTAGAATTTAAATCCCCGCGTAGCGGTTCGGCGTTATAATCTCAGCCGTCTGTTTTAAATCGGACGGTCCATGTCAGCCCCACGTTATAAAGGCCAGAATTCTTACGCGCTACCCCCTGGGGACCTCGGAAAATACGAGCTAGCACCGGAAACTTCTGATCTAGCCCCTGGAACTTCAGAAATTCATATAAATTCAATTAAAAATCAGTTTTAGCCCCTGGACTTAATAAAAATTAGGAAAACCCCTCTGTTATGTGTAGTTAGACCCCTGGAAATTTATAAAATAATATAATAGACCCTTTGATGGGGTGAGTTTGCCTTTTAAATCTTATATAATATTAAATTTAGGAATTTAACTATGTAATTAAGATTTAAATTTAAAAAGGTTGAGGCACACACATTGTAAATTCAAGTTTAAACTCTACTAACAATTTGAAAGCTTTAGAATGAGCTAAAAATAAATTTTAGGCTGAAATGAAATCTGTTTGGGTGTGTTCATGTTTATTAGATATAGAAACACATTTTTAGGCTAGGAAATAATTCTGAAAATTGGTAAAATAAATGTAAAATAGTTCACATCAGAGGAGAAGTTCAAAAATATATTATTTACTATTTTAGATCAGAACCTATTCTGTTGAGATGATGTGTCTTACTATTTTCATAATAAAGTTCACAATTAGGTATAGAAAATAAATCTTAAAATGTAGGAAAATAGGTATGCATAACTAGAAGATGATAAATGAAGTCTCAAAATTCAAAGATTTCAGTTTAGGATTTGGTAGAAGATCTGAAAACCCATTTGGAGTAGGAAAATATCTTCCATGCATACTTGGTAGCTAAGATGTGTATCAATTGAGTATAAGGAATTTGTTCAAATTGGAAATTCATATATAGTGTGCAAACATAACTCTGAATACAAAAGTTAGAAAACATATGAACATGTTCAAAAGTGCATGTAAGCCCAAAATCAACACACATAGAGTAACCACAACACATAGAAATGTGAATGACTTTCATAAATGTGAATGTGTGGTTTGTATGAAGTAAAAGTGTGAACTATGTCTTATGGATTGTTGTTTTCTTTTGCTATGTGTTATGGTATGAGTAGAACCTGCCCCAGAGCAAGTTTTCCCCTTTCAAGATCAGGACTATCCATTCCCAGAGCAGCAGGAAGAAGGCAAGTGTCCTTGACCACTTTGATCCTACGCTAGGATGTGTAGATAGAATCATTTGCATTGTCAATTGAAATATGAAACCCATGCTAGGAAGTTTCCCTAGAATTGCATTACCTTATTTCCTTGTAGCTTGGGTTGGGATTTATTTTATTATGTCATTTATTTACATGCTTATGCTTAGCCATGCTTAGAATGGGATATTTGGGATATGAGATCATCAGTTTATTTTACCATACTCTTGAATGAGGTGTTATGAGTTATGTAGAGGTAGGGATCAAGGCAAGTTGGATGTTTTGGTTGGTGCTGGGTGCACGAGACTCGGGTTTGTGTTTAGTACTTGCCTGGATCCTAAGGACCGGTTCATGGAGCATGTAACCTGGCTTTACCGTGCCAACCACATGCTGAGATGGGTCAGCTTGGCCAATTAATTAGGTGTATCCCTGACGTAGTATGGGTGTGTTGGATGGTGCGGGGAGTGGGTGTCAGCTAGACTACCTTATAAACCGCAAGGCTCAAGAGGGGGCCACTGCAGCGGGGTTGGAGCCTCTTGTATGCTGTTAGGGGTGAAACCTTAGTGGGCCCACGCTCGTCGGGAATCCCTTTGTAAAGGCTTCGTAGTGATCTCCTGGCTACACACCTGGGAAGTGTGAATGTGGTTCGTGGCCACTGGCATAATGGAGGTTCTTTTAGTCCACCTGGCAACGGGGGATGAAATCACTACATGTGGGTACAGTGGTGCAAACTCTGCAGAGTCAAAACTGTCATGACAGCCGTGCTCACGGTCAAGAGCGGCTTGGACTTATTCATGATTAGAGGATGATGACTTTGGAAGTTGTTGATGTTAAGCGGGGAGCTTAACATTGGAAATGATGTTATGGTTATTTGATTATGATGATGGGATGGGAGAATTGGGACCATTTCACCTGTGTAGTAATGTAGGTGCTTAATAAGCTAAGGTGGTAGGTAATAATTGCGTAGTGCTTTAACCATGAGTTCAGCCTCTCCTTGTTCTAGCTATGCATGACATAACTTTCCCACATTTGCTGTGTACCAACGGTACTCAAACTTGCATATTTGTTGGTTTAAATTGCTGCTCAGGTCAAGGGGATGAGGTGGTGTTTAATGACCAAGACTTCGTACCCGAAGAAGGATTCTAGGTTCATGGAGTCCCCCGGGCAACGCCTGTGACGGAGCCCACAAGAATTATATTCCGCTGCTATTTTATTTACTTGTTATGAACTTATTATCGTCCATCGAGACATATGCTATGTAAGACTTATTTATATTCGACCCCTGGCTTGTAATAAATGATGCTTCACTATTTGTCATCACATGTATGAGAAAATGATCCTGGCATACATGTGATATTCACTCGGTTGTTCTTCGGAGAAACCGGGTGTGACAATGACCTTGTTAATGCCGCAATTCTACAAGAGAATGCCCAGCGCGAGCGTGGTTCTGATAAGAGGAAACGCAGCGCATTGGAGAGCAGCAGTGGTGGAACACCACAGAAATACCGCGTGGTGTATCGCTCACCATCCGGTCAGAGATGGCAGCCACTAGCGCGACCGCCTCAGTTCCGCGGTCGGCAATATAATGCGCTGGGTTTCCGACCGACGTATCCACCCCCGCAACAGCAGAAGCAAATGATGGTTCCACGTGCACCTCCATTTCAGCAGCGTGCACCGGGATTCTGTCCTCAAGTCGGCGGGACCCCGATACCCTACACGTGCTTCACGTGTGGCCGTGTTGGGCACATTTCGAGGGACTGCCCCGAGCCACGACAGGGCAGGGGTGCAGCACCATATCAGGGTTCTAATCAGCCCCGCAATCAGCCCAAGAAACCAGCACCAAAACCCGGCAACGTCCACCACTTAGCCATCAAAGGCGTGCCGGAAGGCGAACCCGTCCTCGCGGGTACGTTTTCTTACCTAGATCATCCTGTAGTCATACTGTTTGACTCCGGTGCCACCCATAATTTCATAACTCAGTCTTATGTTATTAAATATCAACTGCCTATCATTCCCACAAATAATTCATACTTGATATGTTCTCCGGGTGGGAAAATAACAGCTGATAGAATGGTCTATAGGGCACCATTACAGTTGGGTAGAAATCTATATCCGACTTCTCTAATCATGTTAGAGAGTCAAGAACTTGATGTCATTTTAGGAATGTCATGGCTACATCGCCATGGTGCTGTTCTTGACATCATTCCACGTGTGGTTCGTTTAAACTCTCCACTTCATGAACCACATGTTCTTATTCTTGACCGTTCGGTTCAAGAAGCTCCAGCCACATATAACATGGAAGCCACAAAACTTGAGGATATTCGTGTGGTCTGTGAATACTCGGATGTCTTGCTGGATGATCTTCTGGGCATGCCACCCGAAAGAAATGTCGAGTTCAAGATTGAACTTGTACCTGGGACGACACCGATCTCACGGAGACCGTACAAGATGGCTCCGAATGAGCTGGCTGAACTGAAGGAGCAACTCAACGATTTAATGAAGAAGGGTTTCATTCAACCGAGTTCCTCACCATGGGGATGCTCGGCGCGGTTTGTGAAGAAGAAGGATGAAACCTTGAGGTTGTGTGTGGAATACCGACCTCTCAACGCCGTCACCATCAAGTATAAATATCCACTGCCCCGCATCGATTTATTATTTGATGAACTTGTGGGTGCAAGTGTATTTTCGAAGATGGATCTTCGCTCAGGATATCATCAAATCAAGATCCAAGCGGAGAATATTCCGAAGATGGCCTCCTCGATGAGATATGGGTTGTATGAATACCTCGTCATGTCCTTTGGTCTGACCAACACCCCGGCACACTTCATGTATCTCATGAACTCAGTGTTCATGCCGGAGTTAGACAAGTTTGTGGTGGTGTTCATAGACGACATCTTGGTTTACTCCAAGTCTGAAGAAGAACACGCCAAACACTTGCATATCGTGCTTCAACGATTGCGAGACCATAAGCTTTATGCCAAGTTCAGCAAGTGCGAGTTTTGGATCAGCCAAGTGCTATTTGTGGGTCACATTATTTCGGCAGAAGGCATTGCAGTTGATCCAAGCAAAATCGAACAAGTGCTGAAATGGAAGTCCCCCACATCAGTCCATGAAGTCAGGAGTTTCCTCAGGTTAGCAGGATATTACCGGAGATTCATACCGAACTTCTCCAAGCTTGCTAAGTCGATGACTGAACTGTTGAAGAAGGGGATCAACTATGTTTGGAGCTCAGCTTGTGAAGAAGCTTTCCAAGCATTAGTGAAGCATCTTACAACAGCCCCGGTGTTAGCTCAACCGGATACAACCAAGCCCTTCGACATATATTGTGATGCGTCTGGCATCGGGCTTGGCTGTGTATTGATGCAAGGAGGAAGAGTGGTCGCTTATGGCTCACGTCAACTTCGTAACCACGAGCAGCACTATCCGACTCATGATCTTGAGCTCGCTGCTGTCGTGTTGGCACTAAAAATGTGGAGGCACTATTTGCTTGGGAACTTAGTGCACCTCTACACCGACCACAAGAGTTTGAAGTATATATTCACTCAAAAGGAGTTGAATATGCGGCAACGGAGATGGCTGGAACTGATGAAATACTATGAGATCGACAATCACTACCATCCCGGGAAGGCAAACGTGGTTGCCGACGCTTTAAGCCGCAAATCTCATGTCAACAATCTGTCTATCACCCCACTTGAAGAGGAGGAGCCGAGTCTGTACTTGGTTCCACATGGGGCATTATATAATCTCGCTCTCATCCCTACAATATGAGAGGAGATTATGGAAGCGCAGAAGAAAGACGTGGGAATGTCGCACATTCGGAGAAGGATGAAGAATGGCGAAATGAAATGCTTCTGAAGAGATGATAACGGTACACTATGGTTTAAAGACCGTATAGTGGTACCGCGTGACATGAAGCTTCAGAGGAAAATCTTGGACGAAGCTCATTTGTCCAAGTATTCTATTCATCCGGGCAGCAACAAGATGTACCAAGATCTGAAAACAAGGTTTTGGTGGACACGGATGAAAAGAGAAATCGCAAAGTACGTATCCGAATGTGATACGTGTCAGCGGGTGAAAGCCAACCATATGCGTAAAGCCGGACAGCTGCAACAATTGAACATTCCGGCGTGGAAGTGGGAGGATATCAGCATGGACTTCATAGTTGGATTACCTCTAACGTCTCACAAGCATGACTCGATTTGGGTGATAGTCGATCAACTAACCAAGTCGGCTCATTTTATCCCCGTACATACAAAGTACGTGGCCAAGCAATATGCGGAGCTGTATATTGCAAGGATCTTGTGCTTGCAGGGTATTCCCCGCTCTATTATTTCAGATCACGGTGCGCTGTTCATCGCTCGGTTTTGGGAACAGCTGCATGCGTCATTGGGGACCAAACTGATCCGAAGCTCCGCGTATCACCCGTAGACGGATGGTCAAACTGAACGGGTGAATCAAGTCCTTGAAGACATGCTACGCGCTTGTGCCATCCACCACAGAAAGAATTGGGACAATCATTTGCCATTGGCGGAGTTTTATTACAACAATGGCTATCAAGCTAGCATCAAGATGGTGCCGTATGAAGCTCTCTACGGCCGGAAATGCCGCACACCTCTCAACTGGTGCGAGTCCGGCGAGCGAGTCATCTACGGCATTGAACTTGTGAATGAAGCTGAAGAACGAGTGCGAGTAATACAAGCCAACCTCAAGGCTGCTCAATCTCGTCAGAAAAGGTATGCGGATAAAAGACGCCACCCTCTCCACTTTGACATCGGGGACCAGGTTCATGTCCGTGTGTCTCCAACGAAGGGAGTTCATCGTTTCGGAGTGAAGGGTAAACTTGCACCACGTTCATTGGTCCGTTCGCCGTCATTGAAAGATGCGGACCCGTGGCCTATCGCTTGGATTTACTGGTGTCGCTCGCAGGAATTCACAACGTCTTCCATATCTCTCAGCCGAGGAAGTTCCTCAAACCCTCCGCAGAAATCCGCACTGAAGACATAGAAGTTCTTCAACCGGACCTCACGTACACGGAGTATCAAATCTGGATTATTGATGAAAAGACTCGTGCCACAAGAAACCGGACCTTATGGTTCTACAAGGTCTTGTGGAGCAACCATACCGCTGATGAGGCGACATGGGAAAGCGAGGACTATCTCCGAACATATTATCCGGACTTGCTATCATCGTATACCCTGTAAAGTTTTCCCCACTTTGCTTTTCCTTTGGAATCTCAGGACGAGATTCTTTTAAGGGGGGAAGGATGTAAAATCCCCAAAAGTGGTAGCAAGAAAATTCATCTCATGTACACTTATGAAAAATGAGGGGAATTAAAACTTTGAATTATAATGGTATTAGTTCAAAGTTTGGGCTTAGACTTCCCAAAAACTTCCAAACATGGAGATCTAACTGCACAGCAATCTTCATACACCAAATATTCAACCTTCCAAATTTCAGCTCATTTAGAGGAGTTTCAATCTTTCTTTGGGATTAAAAGGAGAAAACCCTCTAATCTGAATTTCAAATTCAGTTTCAAATTCCAATTCCCCCAATTTGCAAATCTGGTTCCACAAATGTGTTCTCCACATTTGAATTAACAGCCATGCCAAAAATCAGAAACTTTGGACCTGGTTTGCTATGTTTTTGGAGCAAGGTAAAGGAAAGAATTCAAATTCTAATTAGAAATTCAAATAACCAAAGTCAGTTCAAATTCCACACTAGAGTTCAAATCATTTGAATTCAAATATTTCAAACCATGACTTTGGGAGGAAGCAAAGGATTTAATTGGAAAAAAATATCAGAGCTATTAGGTGGGGTGGGACCCACATGGAAGTGACACATGAAATAACAGGGGCAATTTGCCTCTGTGCTAGTGCTTCTCGAGCTGCCACCGCGCTGTGAATTTTCCTCCACCGAGCTGCTTGCACAACTTGCTCCCGAAGGCAGCACTCCATGTGTGGATTTCTATCACAGCAGCGGCACAACTCCAGTTTTCATTCTCTGCCTCCAACCGAAGCTTCCCTCAGCCTTTGCCCGAGCACTCACCGAAGAAAACATTGGACGCCGCTGTGATCGACGTTCAGCACCCTCCAGCCACCCCCAGCACTGGTTGATCGCCCCAGGAGCTGCGCAAGCGACCCCTCAACGTGTTCCACCACTCCTCAGCTCGTCCCCGGCCTCCCCTCGCTGTGCCCGAGCCGTTCTTCGCCGGAAGAAAACAGAGCACCGGCTCACCTCACTGCCCCTCGCGTTCCAGCCGCTCCAACGCCTCTCCCGCACGTAAAACACCTCCCTAAGGTGCACCAAGGTGTGTAGATCATGCTACCGCAGTCCCCTTGCCCTTCCCCATTGCTGGCTCGCCGAAATTTTGGTTTTGGCGCCGGTACACGTGAAGAACCGCCCCAAACCAAAACTGGAAATTCGTCCAACACGCATGATCATTGGTTCTTCGGTTCATTCCATAGCATCACACCATCCTAGTGCCCTCCCACGCCAAATACCGCAGCAAACCGTCCACCAAAGGCTCCGGGCGACGAGAAATCGCTGGCGGCGGCAAAAACGGGTCGGTCCTCCGGTGAACCCTATTTTCCGGCCGTTTGCTACAAGGTTTAGCATGCGTTCCATGTTCCCCGATCATTGGTGATACTTTAGGGCAAGGTAGCTTGCCGGGAGAAGCTTCGGACGCGCCAGAACGTGTTGATGCTGAGCTCCCGAGCCGCCCCACCGGTGCCGACCAATTTTCGGCCGTTTTCATGCGCGGAAACCTTACCGGGCAGCTGCGCCATGTTCCAAGGAGCATGTAGGGCAAAACTGGAGCTAATTTGGTGGAGAAATGAGGGAGAACGAGCCACACCACGATCTGTGCTGGTGTGCACGTGCGTCTCCGGCGGGAGGTTGAAGAAAGACCTGACGAGTGGCCCCCCCCCCTGTTAAGTCTCTGTGTACATTCCTAACAGAAACTTATTCAAGTTTGAAAAATCCATTACTTTGTGTAGGAAACTCCAAAAAGGGTGAGACCAATTTTTTTGGAATCCTCGTGAGGAGTACTTAGCAGAGGAACAAATTGATTGCTATGAAAATGCCCAGAAATTTCTGTAGAATTGTTTTTATTAAATCCTTCAGGGATTTATTACAGGAGCAATTCTTTATGAAATATTCCCAAATTTGGGCAGTTAGTCCTTTTTATAGTCACTGATCTCCAGTAAAAATTTGGGCTTCATTGGATTTTATTTTCTAGGTCAAATTGTCTTCCAAAGTTCAGCATTTATTTGAAAATTCAAATTGAAATAGAAACTTTTCAGAACTCCTGTCAAACTTCAAAAATTCATATCTCTCTGTTGGTAGCTCCAAAAATGGTGAAACGAATTTTTTTAGAACCATGGAGACTTACCCTAATCAGTTCTTCTACTTTTAGCTATGTCAAAGCTCCTGATTGGGCTCAAAATTCAGAGAAGTCTTGTGATCGTGGGAATTTTGGAGACTACAATGTGCAATGACATTTCTCCAAATTTTGCTCAGATCATCCTTAGAGGGTCTAGTCTTCACTGTAAAAATCCCAAAGCCAATTAAGGATCCTAAATAGCAGTAGCTATGAATAGAAGTTTACTTCTTATAATTCTTAAATACTTATACATATATTTTGTTACATTTCATAATAGTGACCGAAGTTGAGGATACGCCGGAGCCATTGGACATCCTCCCACCAGAAGCTAACTTCTTCTCTGACTTGCAACCAGGCAAGCCCCGGTTTGCACTTAAGTACCATTTGTAAAGTTTTTCATTTGTATCACTTATGTCTAGTTTGAAATGTATGCATTAGAGTTAGGGTGATTGAAACCCCACATGCATAACCTTTAAATCCTATGGAGGGTTGGGTAGTTTACAGACTCGACGAGTAGAGAATGCCATGCTAATGTTTAGGATCTCGGTAGAAGTCGAGTGGTTGGAAGCTACTCGCGAGATAGTACTTATCACACGGAATGAGAAGAGGTAGAAAATGACTTGAGTTGTAAAAATGAGACCCAGCAGGGGGGATAGGATGCAGTGAGCAGAGGTCTCACGTGCGTAGCCCTGTTGGCGTCGGTTGAGGACCGTCCGTGTGCGGCCCTGCTGGACAAGTATCGAACAGTACGGATGCATACTGGCATATGGGAACCAGGAAACCGATGTAATTGGTTAACCTGGGTGCCGAGGCTTACCCAACCGTAAATAGGAGTGGGTTGAGGGTAGCAAGGTGTAAATCTGCTGGTGGGCACAGTCACGCTGCATGCGGGGACCTCCTGCCCGTTACGGATGGACCGGTTCGGCATTTGGGTTGCCTTTGAAAGGTTGTCGCATACAACAGAGTAGGAAGGGGTGTGGAATCACACTTCTGAAAGTGGGTGTATGTGATGTGTTATCCGGGTGTGTCCTGATTGCAATCACCGTCCCTCATGGTTATTTGAGTACCCGCTTGTTCACTGCGCTGTGACGTAGTAAGAAGTGAAATAAGCCAACTGAATATGCTGTATTGAACTATTAATGTTTTGAAACCTTGTATGCTGTAGTTATAGAGCTAATTAAGTTTATATTCCACTTTGGGCATCACCACATCGGAGGAAAGCGTTTCTTGTTTGATTGTGGACTTCCGATGTGAGGACTGCCTAAGGCTCATTAAACTGTTGCTATAAAACTGAAAGTAAGGATCAACATGTAGGCGTGTCTTTATGGCAAAGTCCTTTTTCCTATCTTACACATCCTTGCATGTAGAGTTCCATGCCTAGGGTTGACGGTTAAGACTTGCTGAACCTTCGTGCTCACGGTTGCAATATTTGAGCTGTGTGCAGGCGAGAGTTATGAGGAAGGTTCCGAGGACAAGGCGATGCCCCCGTCGGGGTACACGGCCGAGCTGGAGCCCTGCACGCCACCGTGATCTCCCGTTACTTGCTGCTAGTGTGTAGCGTCCCCGGGCTGGACGGCTGCACTTTTGCATAGTTAGGATGAGAGGCCATCTATGTATAATACTTCCGCTGTTAATTAGGTTTTGTATAAGACTTCCGCTGTTCTATATTAAATAAAAATTTGTATGTTGTTCTTAAATTCTTTTCGTGTGTGCTGTTGGGTGCCGCATCGCACGACACCACCCTATGAGATCCTGGAGTGGGTGAACCACAGGGTGGTCCCCACACTTGTTCTGATGCATCACAATATATATCGAAACTCTTGCTCACGTCTGGCGATACCAAAACCGGTGCTGTGGTTAGTCTTTTCTTGAGCTCCTCAAAGCTCTCTTGGCACACTGGTGTCCACTGAAATGCTTTTCCCTTCATTAGCAATTCAGTCATAGGCTTCGCTATTATGGAGAAATCCTTGATGAACCGTCGGTAGTATCCAGCCATCCCAAGGAAACTTCAAATATCTCTCACATTCCGCGGTTGGTTCCACTTCAGAACATCTCCCACTTTTCCGGGATCAACCGATACTCCTCTCTCGGAGATGATGTGGCCTAGGAACGATATCTCCTTTAGCCAAAATTGACACTTGCTGAACTTGGCATACAATTGATGCTCTCGTAGTTTCTGCAATGTCAATCTCAAATGTTCTTCATGTTCTTCCTCGCTTTTTGAATACACCATGATATCGTCGATGAAAACCACGACGAACTTGTCCAAGTACTCCATGAAGACCTTATTCATGAGGTACATAAAATATGCGGGTGCATTCGTTAAACCAAAAGACATAACGGTATATTCATACAAACCATACAGTGTTCGAAATGCAGTCTTGGGTATGTCGGAGGGCTTAATCATCAGCTGGAAGTACCCCCACCAAAGATCAATCTTGGAGAAAATTCAGGCACCTTTCATTTGGTCGAATAGGCCCTCTATACGGGGCAGCGGTTATTTATTCTTGATCGTCACCTCATTGAGAGACCTATAATCCACACACATCCTTTGGGTCCCATCCTTCTTGTCTACGAATAGCACGGGGGCTCCCCACGGTGACGAGCTTGGGCGTATAAAACCCTTTTCTAGCTGCTCCTAAATTTGCTTCTTAAGTTCCACTAGTTCATTAGCGGGCATCCTATATGGCCTTTTCGCTATAGGTGCAGTTCCAGGTACTAAATAAATGGCAAATTCAATGTCCCGGTCAGGTGGCATACCAGGAAGTTCTTCCGGGAACACATCTGAAAATTCTTGAACCACCGGAATGCTTTCCAATGTTGCTTCTTCGAGGTGGTTCAACGCTGCCTTCTCGGTTGCCGGTTGGGCTGACTCGAACTCAATACGAGTACCGTGCTCATTTGTCAACTGCACGCTCTTCTCAGCACATTGAATTACTCCGTTGTGCTTGCTTAACCAATCCATTCCAAGTATTATATCAATCACTTGGGAATCTAAGACAATAAGGTTGGCAAGAAAGTCTAGCCCCCTTATTTTAAGGTTTACTTTCGGACATACTATATTAGTCCTCATCTCTCCACCGGGAGAATTAACCAACATAGTGTGTTTCATGTGTGATATGGGCAGATTATACTTGGCAACATACTTGAATGATATGAATGAATGCGATGCTCCGGAATCAAATAAAACAGTGGCTGAGTTGGAGTAGGCAAGGAACATACCAATCACGACGTCCTCAGCTTGTTGTGCTTCCTCAGCGGAGACATGATTCAGGTTGCCACGAGCGTAGTTCTGCTGCCCACGGTTACCTTGCGTAGCTCCTCCATTCGGCCGTGGGTTCTGTTTTGGTGCGTTGGTCGGCTGTCCAAGGCCTTTCTTCGGGCATTGACTTGCAAAGTGTCCTGCCTCTCCGCATGAAAAGCATGCTTTGTTGCCTAAAACAGCAGGAATGTTGGGGCGAGGCTCGTTTTGAGCATAGGCGCCTATGTTGGGACGGGGTGCAGTAGGCAAAGGCATACGAGGTGCTTGCATAAAAGGACATTGCTGCGGTGGCTGATTAGGGTGAGGTGGATTTGCAGGGCGGAAAGTAGAAGCGGACGAGCCATACTGTGGTGCAGCTAGGGGCATGAAACGGGGACGTACATTGCTCCCTTGTGGCTGGTATGGCATCTTTCTTTTGACCTCTTGCTCGATCTCACGGATCTTGCTCTCAACCACTATAGCTTTGTCAACGAGCTTCTGGAAGCTTGCATAATCGTTGTTGAGCAGCTGAACTTGGATCTCATTGTTCAATCCTCTCATGAACATGTATTGCTTCCTTTGATCCGAGTTGACATCTTCAGGAGTATACCTTGACAGCTGCGTGAACTTGTTGAGGTACTCATTCACGCTCTTCTTTCCTTGGCAGAGACCTTCAAACTCTTGCCTTTTTAGCATCATGTCTCCAGCAGGGACGTAATGAGAGCGGAAACTCTCCTTGAATTCAGCCCAAGTGATAGTCTCCTGGTTGACATGAGCATTGCAAAGAGCGTCACACCAGTCAGCGGCTGCTCCCATAAGTTGGTGCGATGCAAAGAGAACTTTCTCCCGATCATCGCACTGAACAATAGCAAGCTTCTTTTCCATGGATTTCAACGAATCATCAGCCTCCATGGGATCATTAGCTTGTGCAAAAGTAGGCGGTCGAGTCCTCATGAACTCTCCCAATCTGTTGTGAGCCTGCGGTGGTGGCGGTGGTGGTGGTGGGGGTGCAGGAACGGGGTTAGGATTGTAGTTGTTGTTGGCTTGCAGCTGTCCCAAAGTTTGTATCATAGTTTGCATGAGCTGGTTTTGCATGGCCATCAACCTTTCAAGGTTGTTTGCATCAGCCCCGGGGTTAGCATTTTCAGGTACTTCAACGTTGCCATCCTCTTGTGGTTCATGGTTGCCACGAACGTTTTTCCTTTGACGGCTGGCGTTTTCGCTCACCATCTATGAGAGACAGAGTTGAGTAGAATAGAGAAGATAAGTTTAGATTGATCCCCCCAACTATATGCATCAAGGGTATCAACTAAATATCTTCTTTTACTAATTTCAGCCTATATGAGGATGTGAACACACGCCGAAGCATCTCACATCTCTCTACTATGTGTGGATGTGGACTTTCACAGAAGCGTCCCACAACTCACACTAGCACACAAACACAAGCAGTCATCACAAAAGTTCAACACACCACTCCTATTCACGCTACTACGATTTAAACGTTCCTATTACAGCTTATTCAATGGGAATCCTAAACTTAAGCATGTGAACTGGTGCTGTTCCCGCCGTGTGATGGGGGTGGTCCTCGGACATCTCAATGGGGTTAAGTGCACCCCACGTGGTGGTGAACGAGTACTTATGTGTGTCGTGCTCCGAATCACAGTCATCTATAAATAGGACATGAGAAACTTTAGAGAGGAAGAAAATACTTCAAAACTTCAGAAGCTATGAAGCAATAAAGCAAAAGTGGTGTTGTCCAACAGAAGAGAAAAGAGGGGCTGAAGATAGCACTTTGCGGTGGCTGACTTGACAAGAAAAGTGCAGCAGCAAGCACTTTTCGAAAATAGCAGTTTAGAGGGGTGTCCCTATGTGTTTTAGAGTGTCCATTCTACCTAGGCTTGCGTCCTACAGTCAACATGGCTCTGATACCAATCTGTGACACCCGGTTCCAAAAATAGAACCATGTTAATGCATATGTGTTCCCAGGATGTTCATCACACATACACATGTAATCCACAAACTGAATTCAGAATATAACCACGAATAAATAGTGTTTAAGTACTTTATTACATTGACTAATTGTCTCACTCATGATTGTATATCTTATTCTTGCAGCGGAAGTCTCTAAACGATAGCGGAATTAACTAAATAGCAGCGGCTCCATCTTCAACTCCACAGGCATGTTGACGGTAGTTCGCACGCCTAGTACTCCACATGGTCCTCGAAGTACTCTTCTCCTGTTGCTGATGTTTATGTGATAATGCAAGGGTGAGTACATGTTGTACTCAGCAAGTGCGGGAAAAGTATGACATGTAGCTTACAACAAGGTAGGAATAGAAAGGCTCATTGCAGGAAGCAAATTTTATTTCACAATCATGATAAAAACAGCAACTATTTCTAAGTGATATTCATCCCAATATAAACAAGTAAAACAGCATCAATTTCTCCATCTTAATTCACCATTTATCAAGTCTCATCCAGCCATTAACCATTCTCAAGTTCATCTCATGCTCATAAATATTCATATCCGTCTCATATACATATAACCAAACCAAACTCATTTTCATGACTCAAAACAGTCCCAAAAACCAATCCATACCGAACATCCGTCCCATGTTTTCCCTTCTAATCATGTGAGTTGGCCAGGTGCTTATGACCGGAAGCACGGCTATCATGATAGTTTTACACTCTGCAGAGGTGACACCACTTTACCCACAAGTTTGTGATTTCGTGACCCGTCGGCGACTGCAAAACCTCCATTATACCAGTACACAACCGGCGGTGTATGACTAAGATATCACAAAATACCCTTTACAAAGGGGCTACTAGATGTATGGACTCACTGAGGTTTCACCGGAAGGCTCGAATCACCATTCTCCCACCCACGGGCTCCCTCTTGTGCCATGCAGTTCCCAGGGCAGTCCCTCTCGACTCCCATTCCCCGCGCCATCCACGGTCCATAACAAGCTAGCAACACACCTAATTAGTCAGCTAAGCCGCACCCATATTTGGCCTTGTGGTGACACTGTTTCCCTGGCATGTGCTGGCATGAACCGGCCTTAGATCTACGGCAAGTAAACCACCATCTCATTCAGCAACATCCATGAACCAAGCATGCCTAGATCTCCACCGATTCCATTCTCATTAACATCATCAAGTTCTCATCATTATTCATATGAGTGCAGTAGCTAACCATGTTTTAATTCAGCTTCCCGTATCCCATGGATTAAGCGAAGCAAAAAGGAAAAACGACCATACCCGACTCATCAACTTTCCTGGCGACAAGGATGGTTAACAAAACTAGTAAACTCCTATAAAAGGGTGTCCCATCAATTTGACTCAAGCATATGAGTTTTCGCAAACAAAACAGTTTCAAAACATGGGATCAATATGGTCAAGGGCACTTGCCTTGCTCCCGTGGCTCTTGTTGCTCAAGCGTCTCGAAGTCTTGGCGCTGTAATTCTTCGTAGATGGCTTCCTGAGCTTGTACTCCTACTTATGACCACACACATACAAAATTTACAGCAATCAAACATCATGCACAACTCTACTCAAGATGCAATGGTGTAGATGAATGCAAATCCTATGGTGCTATTTTATTAAACCAGTTTGTACGTGTTCTTGCATGTTTTAGTTGGCTTTCATGGGGTTTTATGATGAACCAGGGTGTAGGGACCAAGTGTGGACGTGGTGATGATCTTGACTCAAGATCTAAATCAATTCCTCCGTCAAAAACCGATCAAAACGTGACCTGTCCACACGAAAAAGTTTCTGTTCGAAGGGAGCAATGAAACGGATGCATAGAACAGTGACGACGTCCTAAGATGGGTAACGAAGACCTATCTCACTTCTCTTGTGATCGTCGGCTCTTTTCCGGCGACGGCGAGGCGTGACGGGGCTCGTTGGCGGGCTCACCGGCGACTGAACTTCGGCGAGGGGGGGTGTCCAACTCGGCTAGTTGGGGGCTAGGGCGTCCAAGTCATCGACTTGGGAGGGGGAAAAAGGGAAGGGGTTACGGCCAAGGGGTTTTTGGGTTCCATTTATAAGAGGAAAAAGAGGAGTTCTACTCCAATTGGAGCTCAAATAAGAGTCCTACTCAATTTTGGATCTCAACAAACTTATTTTTTCAGTTAGGTGCGGCAGCAATCTGGGAAAAAATTTGGGGACATTGTGTCGGTACCCTCAGTACCGGGTACCCCTGCGGCCAGGAGGAAAAACCCGCCTAAGGACCTCGCCCCCTCTGCAGGGATGAGCTCCAAAGGCGCCACGTGTCCAGCGGGGCCGGGCCTTCCTTCTCCGCAGAGGCGAGCTCTGAGGGCGCCACGTGTCCAGCAGGGCCGGGCCTCCCTTCTCCTCAGGGGTGAGCTCCGAGGGCGCCATGTGTCCAGTGGGGCCGGGCCTCCCCTCTCCTCAGAGGCGAGCTCTGAGGGCGCCATGTGTCCAGCGGGGCCGGACCTCCCCTCTCCTCGGAGGCGAGCTCTGAGGGTGCCACGTGTCCAGCAGGGCCGGACCTCCCCTCTCCTCAGAGGTGAGTTTCGAGGGCGACACGTGTCCCGCGGTGCCGTACCTTACCCCCTCCGTAGGGGTGAGCTCCGCGGGCGCCACGTGTCCCACGTCCTGGGGATGTGTCGACAGCGCACTTAGACAAATTGGAATTGGCTCATTTCAGCTATCTTTTTCGCATTCCCCATCATTTTTATGATTCTTTCTCCGTTTCTATTCTTTTTTAATGTTTCTCTATATGAAAAATGTATGCAATGCATGGAAATGAATTTGAGGGTGTTACAGGCATGGATGCTAAATCAAATGTGGGGAACACATTTGTGGAACAAAATTTACAGTTTGGGGAAATTGATATTTGAAACTGAAATTTGAATTCATCTTTGAGGGCTTTCTCTTTTATTCCCAAACAAATAGTAAAACCCTTCCAAATGAGCTGAAATTTGGGAGGACTAATATTTGAATTATGGAGTCCCAAGTTATGAATTTAGATCTCCATGTTTAGAAGTTTTTGGGAAGTTTGAATCATCACTTTGAACTCACACCGTTGTAAATCAAAGTTTTTAATTCCCCTCATTTTTCCTAAGTGTTAATGTGCTGAATTTCTTGCTAGCACTTTTGGGGATTTTACAGCAGCCAAATTGCAATGTATGTGTAAGTGGATTTATTTTACTTTATTATTAACCTTTTGCTGATTCTCATTTTATCTTGTGGCAGGTTCTAGCCTCGAGCACATTAGAGAGAGGCTATGCAGCTTCACCTTTTCTGAAATCATTAATCCAAAGGGAGAATTTTATTACAATATAAAGGATTAGATGACAGTTATGATTGGCATTTTGTGTAATAGTTACTTGGTAAACACGACTGACACTTTGTTATATTGATTGGTCAATATAACTTAATGTGTGATCTCCATTTGGCTATACATATGTTTCTGACGCTAGCAAAGCGGCTGCCAAATCCTGGCTAGCTCTAGAATGCAGTCGGCAACCAGGATAATCAGGGAGGGCCATCTAATAGGGGATGAGCTAAAACAAAGAACGTCTTGGATTAGTGATTAAATCCGCGATGAGCTGACATAAAGTATGACTCGGATTATTTGTCAAATCCGTGACGAGCTGACATAAAGTCCGTCTCAGATAAGTCATCAAATCCGCGATGAGCTTGCATAAACGCGTCTCGGATTTCTTAAAAAAAGGAGACGGGATGCATTAAAGCGCGTCTCGGTTATTTTATTTAAAGGAGACGCGCTGCCTTAAAGCCCGTCTCGGACTTTTTCCGTAAAGGAGACGACCGCCTAAAGGCCCGTCTCCGGTATCTTACAATAAGGAGACGTGCTTTATTAAAGCTCGTCTCCCATGTGTCCTAATCGGTGACGCGCCCCGGCGCTTGTCTCTGATGACTCTGTAATGCGAGACGCGACGAATGAGACACGTGGTCAGCTTGTCTCCATTCTTTGTGTGGGCGCATCTCGAAAGAGCCTTTCTCATGTAGTGTAATTGGCCAAGCTGCCCCATCTCAGCATGTGGTGGCACGGTATAGCCAGGTTAAATGCTCCATGAACCGGTTCTTAGAACTAGGCAAGCACTAAACACAAACCCGAGTCTCGTGCACGCAGCACCAACCAAAGCATCCGACTGCCTAGATTCCTATCTCTACCATGATTCATAATATATAATCAATAGAAAATAATCAAGGTTTGCAACTCATATCCCATCCCAATTCTAAGCATGGCTAAGCATAAATGAATATTCATAAATAAACATACGAAATATCTCCCAACCCAGGCTACAAGGAAATAAGATAATGAAAATGTAAGGGCCCAAGTTTTTCACTTACTAAAAGTGTTCATCACACCCACACCTCACCTCATTTGTGGTAATCACTTGAACACATTTGAAGAGCAAGTAACCACCGTAAATAGATTTATTAGGAGATGAACTCACAAAATGCAAAAGTGGTATTTCCCACATGCATCATATAGGGGCTGAGCACACTACTAACTCCTAAACCTTGTTAGGAATGCTCATGCCAAATTTCACCCAAATCCAAACCTTTTGAGGTACTTTTGGGTACAATCATTAAAAGGCTAGTTTGAACTTAAATTCAAATTCAAACTCCTTTCATCCCATAAATTCAAAAGTGGAATTCATTTTCACACTCAGCAAATTTTATTAAGCTCATCCACCAATTTTCACTCCATTTGGAGTTAATCTCGACATGAGCCCTTTTGAGCAAAATTCAAACTGAATTTAAATTTCAGTTTCCCATTTGAATCAAAATGCTTTCAACCAATTCCCCATTTTTAATCATTCAAACTTGAAATGGTGATTCAGATGATTGATCAAAGTTTAGAGGGCATGAGGGTCCCAAATAATGTGCAACAGTAAAAATTTAATTTACAGGACAAAATGTTGCAAGTGGGACCCACTGTCAGTGTAACAGCCGAGTGAACCGACTCCTCCGAGAGCGCTCGGTTTCTTGCGTGCGCGCCCGCGAGTGCCATGGCGCTGGAGACCGGCACTACCTCCTGCTCACCGAATTTGGCAGCTGAGCGACATCCTCTGCTGCTTATCCTCGAGCAACTGACGGCCAAAGCACATTTTTCAACTGCCTCGACGCCTTTCCGCACTGAAACCCTGAAAGACCTCGCCACACACCCAAGCTCCCACCTCACCATCCACCATTCAAACCCTGAGGTGCCACCGCGAGCTAAGGCCAAAACCAGAACCACCGACCTTCACTCGACGTGCTCCAACCCTCAGCTGCTCGTGATCGGCTCCCTTCAATCTTCCCCGCGCCGGTTTCTCCTCCCCTGTTCACCCCGACACGCCTCCGGCTAAACACTGTCGCCCAGACAGCTCCGAGCTCCTCCGACGCAACAAACTACTCACTGAGGTTAGCATCGAAGGTTGGGACACGTTGGTCATTGTTGGTGCCGCACCACCGATCGCCGCCGTCGATGCCGACTGGTTTCCCGTCGATGGCGTGCTGCACAACCTTGTCCGGCCGCTAGGGCTTGGTCTGAGGAGCGTGTAGCGCGAAAGGTCACCGAAAATGCTCCACCATAGTCAGAGAACGGGCCGCGCCACGGCCTCTGTTTGTCGCGCGCTCGGGCGCCGGCGGGAGGTTGAAGACGACGCTGTGCTGTGGGCCTGGGTGTCAGCCGTTTATACATTTCAGATTTTCTTATCCAGTTTTCCCCCCAAAAGTTTAGAAGCCCATAACTTTTGGTAGGAGTGTCCAGATCAAGTGAAGCAAATTTTGTTGGATTCAACTCTCTGAGTACTCTCCAGAAAAACAAGTTTCACTCTGTGAAAACCTTTATTTCTCCAGAATTAATTCTCCAAAGTTTAGACTGTTGAGAATTTTAACTGGAGATGAAACCAATTTATCTTTTGCTATGATTCTCCAAATTAGATGAAACCAATTCCATCAGAACCCTGTGAAAATCTAGTTTCCATAAAGTCATGGCTTGCTCCATGAAACTCCTTATAAAAGCACAGGAGCTCTAATTATGGCCAAATACACATTTATTTGTGCAGAGCTACAATGAGCTTTGCTTCTAATGAAATTTGGCCAAGTCCCTGTTTAGGTTGTCTCCAAACCACAGTAAAAATTTCAGAGTTAATAGGACTGTCCAGCTATACTTATAGTCTTCACATTATCAAATTCAACTCAATTGCATTTAAATTGACACACATCGTATGTTTATTTCGTGTAGTCGCTAAACTCGAAGAAGATCCGGAGGCTCTAGACTTCATCACCCCGGAAGAACAATTAGCTAACGACCAGAAGCAAGGCAAGCTCCGCTTTGCACTAGCCATTTCATAAAGTCTTATCTTTTGATCACTTACTTTATGTACTTCCTACAATTGTGCATTAGAGTCTTGATTGGAAACCGGATTGCATAGCCAAGAGAACAATAGGTTTCGGCCTTAGGATTTAAACCTTCAGTAGTCACTGCAATGCATAATGGTATAGGTTTCGGTACAAGTCGAGTAGTTGGAACTACTCGCGAGAATAGGCTAGAGGCACACTACTCGGTTAGAGATAGACAATGAATCACATGGCAAGAAAATGAGACCGAGCGGAGAGTAAGGGCAATAGGACTTTGGGGCCTGTGTGCCATAGCTCTGCTTGTGTCGATTGAGGACCGAGCCGTGTGCGGGCCTGTTGAACAAGATAGAATAGTACCGAAGACCTTCCGGATATATGGGAACCGGGAAACCGATGTAATTCGGGTAGCGATATGTTGAGGCATTGCTTGTCGTCCAGAGGGTAGGTTGAGAGTAGCGAGGTGTAAATCGGCTCGCGAGCACTGCGGATGTTCCGTGTAGAGACCTCCTGCTTGGGACGATAGGACCAGTTCAACACTCAGCTAACGGATGAAAGGTGGTTGTGTACGACGTCCGTGATGGTTGTTGTAGGCATCATCGAGTACGGGCGTACGTGACGGGTTATTCGGGTAACCCTGCAGGTGTAAATTGATTATAATGCCATCCCTTGAGGTCAGTGAGTACCACTTGTTCACTGTACCGTGACGTAGAAAGAACAGGATAGTTGTCATGGTAAAAGTTGCTGATTGAAAGCTTTAAATTGTTTGTTAATGAAATGCTTTAGTTTAGAGCTAATCAAAGTTCTTTGGCAAAGCACATAAGAGAAATGCGTTTTCTGTTTGATTTCGACTTTCTTATGTGTCTTGGCATAAGGTTCCTCACTAACTTGAGGCTAAAACTTGAAAGTAAGATTTAACTAATTAGACGTATCTTTTGCAACATACTTTCCTATTATACACTGCAAACCCAGCATATAGAGTTTAATGTTTAGGTGAGACGTCAGTCTTGCTGAGTCATCATGCTCACTGCTTGTGTTTGAAGTGTTCGCAGGGTGCTATGAGGAGGAGGCTCCCGAGGAGGGGACGAACCCCCAAGAGGAACTACTGTCGAGTGAGAGCCATGCATGCCGCTGTGCTAGTGTGTGTGTGCTAGTGAGGACACATTCACGGGCTGAACATGAACTTCTTTTGCTTAGTCTACGCCCGTGAGTGTAGACTTAACGTTATTTTGATGTAACTATGTTCATAAACTAGTTTATGTAATAAAATTTCGCTTCCGCTTTTTGCCTTTTATGTGTGTTATCCGGTGCTGTCTATCGCAGCACCCCTCAGCGAGATCCTGGTTCGTCGAGACCGTCGGGTCCTCACAGCGTGGTATCAGAGCATCGTTGAGGTTTAACACACTTAAGAAGGCTAGATTTTCAAAAACTCGGTGAGGAACGAGTAATTAGCCCATATAAGGATGTTATTAGTGTATAGAAAGTGGCAATACTAACCTATTTGCTATGTCGGAAAATCATGCATTTCGGGACTTTTCATGTCTTGGGGGGGTGCATGTAAGTGCTGTCCACCAGTGCACACAATTTTAAGGGTGGAGCCTCACGGGTGGCAGGCAACCCGGCCAGCTTTAGTATCCTCTACGACTCTTCATGTCGTTTGGGCTATTCGATCAACGCCCTTCCCTGGCGTGCTACGGGCAAGTAGGGGAGACCCCGCCATGTGTTTAGTAACTTGAACACGTAGCTCAAGGCGTATTTGGCTTGAGAACAACCGTGCGAGTGATGACGGACGGTTGTATGGAACTGAATTTGTACCGGGTTCAGTGTGCCTCTGAACCTGATGATTGTGTGGTTTAACTGCAGGTAGTCTAGCCACGGATCGACAGACGAATAGCATACGTGTGCGAGAGACGTTTAGTGCCACTGAATTAACGAAGCCGGCTAAGTCCGGTATAGGTTTTCTTTTTGAGGAACGTAGTACCAACATGTTAGTGGTGACGCTTCGACGTCACACTCCACTAAATGATCAACATCATTGTGAAACTTGAAAGTTTTGATCCAGAGCACTAAAGCTTTTATTTAACTCCTTCCCTTAATCAGGAACAGAGTCCCCTGTTTTCAGCTGAAATAATGCTGAAGTTATATAGAGGTTAGAGGTCAAGTTCTTTCGATGTTGGGGTCGTATGATACAGTTCTGGAAAGCTTTGAAAGAGCTTTAAAACTTTTCTATATATGTCCAGAGGTATTTCATCCCTCAACTCTCCTCAGAGGCGTCGGACTAGGAGAAGTCACTATGTGGCTCCTCCTCGAGCTCCTGCAAACCCAAATGACCGGATCGTTATTCGTCCGGTTGGCGATATGTAACTAAATACCTAACTCTTCAATTTATATTTTAGTGTTATAGATGTATTGATTTGTCATTCTATATCAGGTCTTGGTACGATGACTCGTTCACAGGCCAAGGACGCCACAAGTAGGTGAACAGTGTCATCAGGCGGCTTATCTGTTTGCACTACCCCGGTGTAGTGACCGGTGTCCCCGCCATGTCGTGGGACGATTACGCTACTGCCTAGCATGTTGCTCACGGCAACCACCAGGAGGCTGTGTGGTCTGACTTCATGGTAAGCATGAAATATATATTTTCGTAATACAAGTCTATAATATGGTTAATACCAATGATGTATATAAATATGTTTTCCAGGCACGGTACCGTTTGCAGGACGAGGGCGAGGTGGACTCCGCCAGAGCCTTGTTCCATAAGAATGCCCAGAAGCTCATTACGCAATCGCTATCGAACGCAAGAATTCAAGCGACGAGAGCATACATGAAGCTGCATCCAGCAGAGGGTGACCTGGGGGCATTCAGGAATGTGGCTCTCAGGTATTTGATGGCGGAGCAGTACGCAGAGGTAATTTGTAAAATATTTTTTAAAATGTGGAAGAAACACAATAGGTTAAAGGTTCTATAACCTAATATAAAAAATGTATGCAGGTCGGTGTAGCCTGGTTAGACGGCCGCCCGGAGGACTACTATGCCCTGTGTGCTCTGTGGGCGAGTTAGGGGTTCCAGGAACTCTTTAGGACCCGCCGACAGAGCAGTGGGACTGATGGGAAGCACACGTTTGGTGTGGACGGCTACTTATGTCTGGCTAAACGCATGGTAAGTGTAAAAGTCCCAAAAACGTGAATGCAAAGAAACGGATGATTGAACGTCATTGTGTTTTGGATTCATGGAAAATGGGACTTACAAAAACTTTCTTACATGGGATGGTATACATGAGGAGCAACCACATTGGTTCAAGCATTCCTTTGAATGTGTTGGACCACGGTGGAGTTAAACCCATGTGTAAATCATACATGTGCATAAGGAAGAATTAAAAGTAGGTCTTTAGACTCAAATGCTCACCTCAAAGTGCCGCCAAATTTTTGAATACACATGGAGCCTCATACATTTGAAATTGAGGAGAATATGGTGGTAAACTTCTGATTTGAGGGTGAGCTAAAAAGGAGTGGATTATGATCATGTTTGAATTCATGCTGAATTCAAACATGTTAAGGCAAGGGAATGACTTGAGTTATGTCACATGAAATGATAAACTCAAACATGGACATGTGAGGAAAGCTAAAATTTCTTTAGCTCATACTGAACACATGTTAACCCAGGGAAAGAATTTCACTCCCAAAAATCTAACTCATGTGCACATTCTCTATGAGTAGAGGGGAGGGAAATTTAAACCCAATTCTGAATCTTTGTAAAGGATTCATGTTTAGCCTGTCCAAAGGCCTATATGTGAGATGGCCATTGCAGTCCTCAGGTATTAAAGAGCTTAAGTTCCAAATTTGGAGAAATTTTGAGCTCATATACCATTTGTTCAAATGGGTCATCACAAAAAAGGTTTTCAAACTGGTGGTTCAAAGTTTATATTTGCAGCAACCAAGTTTAAAAGTTGAGTCCATATTTGAGATCCTCAGCTCCAAATTTGTGGGAATACAGATTTTTACAACATTTGCAAGTGTGGTGGCTAAGCTTTTGCAATAGGACATAAAAGGGTAATTGAATTCAAAATTCAAATTTGAACTTCGAATAAACTTTGCCCTATGTCCAAATGAATTCTCAAATTTAATCTCTACATGTTGGAATTTATTACCTGCCAAATTTGGGAGATATTTGTGAGAAGTTTGGGGGGATAAGAAGAGGGAAAAGAGGGGTTGGACCCACTGGTCAGTGAGCTACTGAAGACTTGCACTCGAAGTCATTCTCTGTTCAGACTCAAACACACCGTGGCTGCCTCATGAGCGCCACCGAGGCTAAACCGAGCCACCTCCTCGTGAAAATTTCTCGCTGGCGACTTGCTCGGTGTTACACTCGCCGCCCTCATCCGTTCACGACGCGCTCTGTTCGTTCACAATACTGCCACCCCGAGGCCCTGTGACCCTGACGCAAGAACCGAGAAAAAATGCCGCCGCCTCCTCGGGGATCGACGGGAAACGATCCAACTTCACAACTCCACCCCGCTGAGCTGCCAAATGGTTTTGAGGGAGCTCCTCATACGTCCTCGGCGCGAAAACAGCCGAGTTCCGGCCTCCCTAACCCCAGAATCGCTCTTTTCTGCGGCGACCGAACTTCACAGCGACTTGGGGTGCTCGTGGACAGCCCACACCGGGTACTTTCACGCCCGAGCAAGGAAACCTCCGGACACGCTGGTGGACCATGCTGCTCACCCCCAAACCTCAAGAAAAGCCATGAACCACCGAGCGCCAATTTGAAGTTTTTCCTTTGGAGGGCGCAACCCGACCTCCCGGTACGAAACCAAGAAATTCTCCCTCGTTCTTCATTCTTAGGTCACAAAAATTAGGCAGGAAGGAGCTAGGCTAGATGGCGGTGATGTCCTCTTTTCAAGCCTAGCTTGAACCCGACGAGAGGCGACGTATTTTGAATTTTCCCGAGCGCAAAACCGGCAATATCAATCGGGCGCACGGTGAGAACCCATTTGGAGGTGTTTTCACACGCCGGTTACTGCTTGCCAAGCTTCCCTAGCGTCCAAGGATGCTCTAGAGCCAATCAACCGAGAGTTTGGCAGGCGAGGACCACCGGCCGACGGCGCCGAACCCCTCCCGAGGCCGCCGCACGTCGGCGGCCTACTTCCGGCCACCGGCAGCCCGAGAGCACCACACCAATAGCTTCCTCATAGCTGGAAACCCCAGGAGGCGAGTACCGAGCCGAGAGGAGGCCGGGAAGCCGACTCCGGCGAGCTCCGGTGAAATTCCGGCGAGGGGGCAGTGCGGGCGGCCGAAGGTTGAAGAAGACCGGGCGGGTCCCGCGTGTCAGTGGCAAGAATTTAAATTGCTGATCTGCTGCGGCTCCGGGATCCCCTGTGGCAACGCAGGAAAGATTCTGTGGCCCGTGTGGCTTGGTTTCAGCAGTTGACACGTGTGCCTGGGACCCACGATCAGAGTTTAAACATTTCCCGTTTTATTTGATTTCCTGAATTCAGTTCAAACTTTAGAACCTCATCACTTTTTCTAGGAAGCTCCAAATTTAGTGATTCAAATTGGGTTGGATTCCGATTGAAAAACTCTATCCAAATGTGCAACCCAATTTGTATGAAAATCATTATTTAATTCTAGAGAATTCTTTAAATCTTTTCAGCAAAAGAATTTTTGAGGGAGTTTGGTTGATCGAGAAATCCCCAAATTTTGCCATAATATTCTTTAGGATGTTAGGGGACTCCTGTAAAAGTTTCAGCTCATTTGGAGTTGATTTAGTTAGGATAATTCTGATTTCAAATTTCTGTGTTCAAATGAATACAGAAACAATTTCAGAGAATTTCCAAAACTTGGAAATTCAGTTCTGGGCAGTTCTTAGCTCCAACAATCCTAGGAAAATTCATGCATGCTCCCTGAGCTATGTTTGAAATTGTAGTTCACTTGAATTTGCTTGAAAGTGCAAGTTTATTCAGAATTAATTCCTTTTTTCCTAAATGCATAGGAAATGGTTCTGAGTGATCTATTCATTGAAAAAATCCAAATTTTGGTACAGATGACTTTCTTGTGACAAGGAACTCACATGAAAAATTTCAGTTCCATTGGAGCCATGGATCAGTACTGTTCTATTCAACCTTATTAGGTGGTCAACACACAAGGGATGAAACACACATCTCACTTGATCATAGTGCTAAACCCAAACCCAAACCACTAGCACCAGTGTCATTTCAAATTCTTAAACAGAGTTCCAGTTTTAAACTTGTCTATAGAATTTGTTAGCAAAAGTTTCACAATTAAAAATATATGCATATTCATAACGTGTAGTGATTAAACAGGGAAAAGTGGAGCAGAAGTGAAGCTTGGATCAAGGAGCAAGAAGGCAGTGATTAAGCTTCAAGTCATCAGCAACTAACTTCATAATTATCTGACTTTAGTCACCTGCAAAACAAAGGCAAGCTCCGGCTTGCATTTAAGTTGTTTTATAAAAGTTTTACTTTGTTCACAATTGTGATTAGAGTTTGTATGTGCATTAGGTCAAGTATGTTTTATACTCCACTTGCATAACCAAAATGAACCCTGGAGTCAAGGGTAGAAAAGTGTCACCGCTGTAGAATAAGGCCGTGCTAAATAGCTTAGGACATCCGGTAGAAGTCGAGTAGTTGGAATCTACTCGCGAGTTATAGTCGGGGTTACATGGGTGTAGTTGAAAAAGAGGTAAACTAAAGTTTATATTTCTAAAGATGAGGCCGGGCAGGATGGTCAGGCAGCAACAAGACGGGGTCTTGGTCGAGTAGCTCTGCCTGTGTCGGTTAAGGACCGATGCGTGTGTGGCACCCATGAGCAAGTATTGAGTTGTGTACCGGATGCTTACTGCTATATGGGAACCAGGAAAACCAATGTACCAGGTTAACTTGATTGTAGAGGCGTACCACATCGTCTCGTTAGACCTATGAGCCCGAGACGGCGTGACCGGTTCTACAGTTGAGTGTCCTGCGAAAGGTTGCCACATACGACGTAATGAAGGACACCAGATTTGGGTCTTCAGAGGCAGGCGTATGTGTCGAGTTATCCGGATAGTGTTTGATTTGAATCACCGTCCCTCACGGTTATTGAGTACCTCTTGCTCGCTGTGTTGTGACGTAGTAATCAAGTTGGGTGAGAACAGTTTGCTAAGTCTTAATTGCTGCTACGATTAATTGGAATTGCATGAGAGCCTTGTTTGAAATAGTGATAGAGCAAACTAAAGTTATTTTTCCACCTTGGGACAAGTAACATTGGAATGAAGCGTTTCTTGTTTGATTGTGGAGTTCCAATGTTGCTGGGCGCAAGGTCACTATTGTGATGGCTAAAAATCTGAAAGTTAAGGATGAACTTGTAGGCGAGTCTTTTTGCAAATTACATGTTTAGGTCTTAAGTTACTTTCATGTAGAGTTGCATGCCTTAGGAGAGACAGTTAAGTCTTGTTGAGCCTTTGTGCTCACTCTTGCTATATGAGTGGTTTTGCAGGTTAATATCAACGCATATAAAGAAGGTTGTCCGGTGAGACTCGGAGACTTCCGAGTCTTGTTACACATGGAGAACCTAGCCGCTGCCATGTCTTCGTGTTGCTAGCGAGAGGAGTCCGCGGGCTGGACCTCTTCTTGAGTGCTCATTAGTTATTCGACGTGAGTGGTTTATAGACTTCTGCTGTAGCTATTTTATGTAAAGTATTTATAAAGAACATTTGTAATCTTCCGCTTTTGATTTATGTAATAATCTGTTCCTTATATGTGTGCTGTTGGGTGCCGCATAACACGGCACCACCCAATGCGATTCCCGAGAGAGGTGCCCCGTCCCCGTGACTGAACGGGCGGCGATTGGGGTCTCATCAGCGTGGTATCAGAGCCGCATTGGTAATAACGCACGGAATAAGGATCGTATTACGACAAAATCTTAGGATACGGTGAGGAAACGGTATTAGGCCCACATAATGACTATAGTAGTATAGTTACTTAACATGGCATGACTAACATATGTGTTAGAATTCTGAATTTTGATTATGTAACGATGCACCTACGCTCAGGTAGGCATGGTAAGGAACGCCACCGAAAGTGGTTCAATTTCGGTTAGCTCCCCTAACGAGGAATGTGGTTCAGGGATAGGTCTCACAGCTTGGTGTGAGACGTCAATACGAAACTCTTGGACTCTTCATGTTCCTGAGTTCATATGAAACGCTGATCCCTAGTGTGCATTAGGCAAATAAGTGGAGACCGCATTGTGTGGTCAGTAACGCGATCGTGTGTTCTTCTGGAAATAGCCTAGGAGGACATACGCAGCGCTTGCCATCGGCGTGCCCTGCAGGGAAGTAGGTGGTATCCGTTGGGATGATAACATTCCCAACCGTGAAGACCCATTCATTATATACTTGGGTTCCCCGTCGTGTGGTGTAAAAACACGATCACGTACCTTGAGACGTGGCTTAACTCAAGGACGGCCTGTATGGAAATGATACGGCCTTTGAGTGCACCACTATTGAGTGTTCTTCTGCAGGTCCTAACCACGTACGTATCCCGTGTAGTACACGTGTGCGAGAGACCGTCTTAGTGCCACTGATAATACGTATATGCCAGTATAATCCGGTTAGGATTTTTCTTTTGGTGAGGCAACGTAGTACCGACATGTTTCTTACGGTGCATCGACACCGTACTACACTTAATAACCTCTTTCCTATGAAGAAATGATTCATGAACTAACTTTCAACTAAAAATGGAAGTTTGAAACAAGTATTAGTTACTGAACTCTTATTTTGAGCTAAGATTCAAATGAGAGCATGACTAGGCTTCAACAATTTCAAAAACAGAGTGCTCTGTTTCTGGCAGGAATTCTTGCTGGACTTCAACAGAGCATAACTCTGATTTGATATAACCAATTAAGGTGTATGATACAGTTATGGAAATATTTTTAAGTGCTCTACAACTTCTTTGTAGACCTCCAGAGAAAAATCACACGTTAAGTTGGTGAAAAGTCCAGTTGAAGGCAAACTGTTCAGAACCAGGACAGTAGTAAAAACCTCTCTGGACCTTTCTGTTTTTAAGCCCTAACTTCCTGTAGAAAAATCCTTAGGGAACCTATGATACATCGTTGGAAATTTTATGAAATATGCAGCATTGTTGTAGTTCAAAGCTTGTTCAGATTCTTATTGTATTTGCATATACAACTGTGATAAAAATAGCCACATACAAAGGGGATGCTGGCAAATTTTATCCAGGAATTCTGTCAACTTTGGAGATTCATAACTTTTGATCCAGAAAAGATATGGAAGCATTTGAGTACTCTTTGGAAAGATACTGAAGTTAACTTTAACTTTGGTATTCAACTTGAGTTATAAAAATGCTGTTAAACGGATCAAAAGCTGGGTGAGGGCAGAAGAGTCCATTCTGTACAGCAAAGAGAACGGGTTAGGCCTACCACACGGAAGTGAGTAAACTCGAGGATAGTCCGGTGGGACGTTAAGAACCGATGTGTTTCCAATGAGTTACCGGGCATGCCGGCTAACGGGATGTCAAGTTCAAGATTGAACTGGCGCCGGAAACAACACCGATTTCACGAAGGCCGTATGAGATGGCACCCAATGAACTAGCGGAGTTGAAGGAGCAGCTAAGTGAATTTATGAGCAAAGGTTTTATACGACCAAGCTCATCACCTTGGGGTTGCTCTGCGCTGTTTGTTAAGCGGAACAATGAGACACTAAGATTAAGTGTTGATTATTGTTTGCTCAATGCCATCACTATAAAGAACAAGTAGCCTGCCCCGCATCGATAGTTGATTCGACCAACCAGTTGGTGCAAGAGTATGCTCGAAGATGGTTGGTGCTCGTCAAAGATCATAACTTCGAGATCCACTATCATCCGGGAAAAATTGAACACGGTTGCCGACACATTTGGTCAGAAATCCCACGTTCACAACTTGGCGAATGCGGAGTTAGAAGAAGAAAAACCCAGTCTTTGTGTCATTCTGTATGGAGTACGTTATAACACTGCTCCCATTCCAGCAATCTGAGGAGAGATTGCTCAAGTTCAAAGGAGAGACAAGAGTATGTCTCACATACAGAGAAGAATAGACAACGGAGGGATGAGGTGGTTCAAGAGGGACAATGAGGGTACTCTGGTTTAAAGACCGTATAGTTATACCTCGTAAGATGAAGCTCTACGGCCGGAAATGTCGCACACCGCTGAAGTGGTGTGAGTACGGTGAAAGAGTACTGTTTGGGGTTGAATAGTCAACCAAGCCGATGACCGAGTTTGGGTAATAGAGGTAAACTTGAAGGCGGTACAATCCTGACAGGAAAGTCATGATAGTCAAAGGCATAGACCGTTGCATTTCGACGGCGGAGAACACGTTTATCTTCGCGTGCCTCCGATGAAAGGAATTCACTGGTCTGATGTAAAGGGGAAATATTGCTACTTGAACTTAAGATCCATTTGCTAACACGGAGGAGTGCGGACCGTGCCTACCGGCTGGAACTAACGGCAAACGTTGCTGGTGTTCACGACATATTTCACGTGTTGCAGCTACGGAAGTGCTTTAAAGCTACCATTGCCATCCGCACCAAAGAAATCAACGAGTTGAAGCCAGATCGTGCCTACACCGAGCGACCGGTTTAGACTATCGATGAAAAGATCCGGAACACCTGGAATCGGACATTAAGCTTTTACAAGGTGCTTTGGAGTAATCATACCACGAAAGAAACCACGTGGAAAGCAAAGATTACCTCCGCAGGAACAATCCGGAAATTTTATCGTCGAACAGCTTGGAATTACCTCTCCCATCTCGTTCTTCTTTTGGAATCTCGGGACGATATTCTTTTTAAGGGGGGAGGAATGTAAAAGTCCCAAAAACGTGAATGCAAAGAAACGGATGATTGAACGTCATTGTGTTTCGGGTTCATGGAAAATGGGACTTACAAAAACTTTTTTACATGGGATGGTATACATGAGGTGCAACCACATGGGTTCAAGCATTCCTTTGAATGTGTTGGACCACGGTGGAGTTAAACCCATGTGTAAATCATACATGTGCATGAGGAAGAATTAAAAGTAGGTCTTTAGACTCAAATGCTCACCTCAAAGTGCCGCCAAATTTTTGAATACACATGGAGCCTCATATATTGGAAATTGAGGAGAATATGGTGGTAAACTTCTGATTTGAGGGTGAGCTAAAAAGGAGTGGATTATGATCATGTTTGAGTTCATGCTGAATTCAAACATGTTAAGGCAAGGGAACGACTTGAGTTATGTCACATGAAATGATAAACTCAAACATGGACATGTGGGGAAAGCTAAAATTTTCTTTAGCTCATACTGAGCACATGTTAACCCAGGGAAATAATTTCACTCCCGAAAATCTAACTCATGTGCACATTCTCTATGGGTAGAGGGGAGGGAAATTTAAACCCAATTTTGAATCTTTGTAAAGGATTCATGTTTAGCCTGTCCAAAGGCCTATATGTGAGATGACCATTGCAGTCCTCAGGTATTAAAGAGCTTAAGTTCCAAATTTGGAGAAATTTTGAGCTCATATACCATTTGTTCAAGTGGGTCATCACAAAATAGGTTTTCAAACTGGTGGTTCAAAGTTTATATTTGCAGCAACCAAGTTTAAAAGTTGAGTCCATATTTGAGATCCTCAGCTCCAAATTTGTGGGAATACAAATTTTTACAACATTTGGAAGTGTGGTGGCTAAGCTTTTGCAATAGGACATAAAAGGGTAATTGAATTCAAATTCAAATTTGAACTTGGAGTAAACTTTGCCCTATGTCCAAATGAATTCTCAAATTTGAGCTCTACATGTTGGAATTTATTACCTGCCAAATTTGGGACATATTTGTGAGAAGTTTGGGGGGGGGGGGGATAAGAAGAGGGAAAAGAGGGGTTGAACCCACTGGTCAGTGAGCTTCTGAAGTCTTGCACTCGAAGTCATTCTCTGTTCAGACTCGAACACACCGTGGCTGCCTCACGAGCGCCACCGAGGCTGAACCGAGCCACCTCCTCATGAAAATTTCTCGCTGGCGACCTGTTCGGCATTCCACTCGCGCCCTCATCCATTCACGATGCGCTCTGTTCGTTCACAAAACTGCCACCCCGAGGCCCTGTGACCCTCATGAAAGAACCGAGCAAAAACGCCGCTGTGACGCCCCTATTCCGAGAAGAAAAACCTCTCGGAACCGAGGCCCAGGATGTTCATCACACATACACATATAATCCACAAACTGAATTCAGAATATATATAATCACGAATGAATAGATTCAAGTACTTTATTACATCAATCTTTATTGCAGCAGAAGTCTTATCTTAGCAGCGGACGTCTTATTCTAGCAGCGGAAGTCTTCTAAACTATAGCCGAAGCAAACTAAGTAGCAGCAGCGGCTCCATCTCTACTCCACAGGCAAGGTTGAGGGTAGATTACATGCCTAATACTCCACGTGGTCTTCATAGTACTCCTCTCCTGTTGCTGATGATGTATAATAATGCAAGGGTGAGTACATGACGTACTCAGCAAGTGCGGAAAGTATGACATGTAGCTTACAACAAGGTAGCTATAAAGAGGCTCCTTGCAGAAAGCAAAGTTTATTTCACAAATCATGATAAAAACAGCAGCTAGCTTTAAGTGAATGTAATCCCAACATGTATTTAAACATCAACATAACCCCATCATGATTCACCACTTTTCATATCTCATCCGAACATTTATCTTTCTCAACTTTTCACATGCTCATGAATACCATCTCGTATTCACTACCATCTCATCTCATATTCAATTCCATCTCATAACCGAGATCAAATCTCATTGCCATGACTCAACAGTCATGCAAGCAATCTCATTACCCGGACTCAACAGTCCCGAAAACCAAATCCAAAGACCAAACCATACCAATAACCAAATACCATCCCATAACCATCCCATCTAATCATGTGAGTTGGCTAGGCGCTTGTGACCATAAGCACGGGTATCATGATAGTTTTGCACTCTACAGAGGTGGCACCACTTTACCCACAAGTTTGTGATTTCATCACGCGTCGGCAACTGCAGAACCTCCATTATACCAGTACACAACTGTCGGTGTATGGTCAAGAGATCACAAAATAGCCTTTACAAAGGGGCTACTATATGTATGGACTCACTAAGGTTTCACCAGAAGACTCGAATATCCAATTCTCCCACCCACAGGCCCCCTCTTGTGTCTTGCTGTTCCCAGGGCAGTCCTCACTCGACTCCCATTCCTTGCGCCTTCCACGGTCCATAACAATCTAGCAACTTACCTAACTAGTCAGCTAAGCCGCACCCATATTTGGCCTTGTGGTGACACTGTTATCCTGGCATGGCTGGCATGAACCGGTCCTTAGATCTACGGCAAGTAAACCACCATCTCATTCTACCTCATCCACAAACCAAGCTTGCCTAGATCTCCCTCCGATTCATGTTCATTAACATCAAGTTCTCATTATCATTATTCTCATGAGTGCAGTAGCTAGACACCTTCTATCGCTTCCCATAACCTGTAGATTAACGAAGCAAAAAGCAAAAACGACCATACCCGGCTCATAAACTTCCCTGGCGACAAGGGTGGTTAACAAGACTAGTAAACTCCTATGAAATGATTTCCATTCAAGTTGACTCAAGCATTCACAGTTTTCATAAACAAAACAGCTTTTCAAAACATGGGATCAATATGGTCAAGGGGCACTTGCCTTGTTCCTGTGGTTTCTGTTGCTCTTGGATCTTGAATCCTTGTTGTTGCATGTAACACCCCGAAATTTTGATTTAAAACCCTAAATCATGTTAAGAGGGGAATTTAAAATTTTTTGGACGTGTTGCATGTTTTGCAAAAATTCAAATTCAAACTGGAATTCAAATTAAACTCAAATCAGAAAAGAAATAGAAAAAGAAAAAGAGAAAACAGAACAAAACCAGCCAGTGGGCCGAAACCCACCAGCCGGCCAAGCCAGCGCCCGCGCCAGCCCGCAGCCGCGCGCGCCGCTTCCTTCCGCTGACCGGTGGGACCCACCAGATCGTCGTCTACCTCGCGCCCGCGCCGGACTCCCTCTCACCCGAATCAAAACCGATCGGGATTTCGGCGTATCCCCGCTGAATTCTGTTCGTAGGCGACGCGGACTTGATCTAAACCACCCCGCCGCCCTCCCCCGTCTATAAAAACCGCGGCCTCGTTCTTTTTTTCCCACGCGATCGGCTGTTTTTACTCCGGTGAGAACCGAGACTTCTCCGGCAAATTCTGGCCGATCTAAGCTCGGAAATTCCGATCTAACTCGCTGGTCTTGATCCACCGCCTCCGGGGAACCTTGCAGGTGTAGAAAACTCGGTGACTTGCGGTGTAAACACAACGCCGACGAGCCTCGCCGTGGTTTCACCTCGGACCTCGTCGCCGATCACCTTCCAGGACCTCCGAGCTCAAGAAAACCCCCGAGGTGAGATCCCCGACCTCCCCTCCACCGATCTATGCCATAAAATCACAGTTCTAGGAAGAATTCTTGAAGATCCGAAAGTCTCCGGCGAGATCGCCGCTTCCCGCCGCCGTGCGACGCCGGCAGCGCCGCCCGCGTTCGATCAGAGCGACGTGGCCGCGTGTGCGCCGTTTATTTTAAATCGCACGGTAGGGTTCAAATCCCCGCGTACCGGTTCGACGTTATAATCTCAGCCGTCGGTTTAAAATCGGACGGTCCACGTCAGCCCCGCGTTATAAAGACTGGAAATCTTACGTGCTACCCCCTGGGGTTCTCGGGAAATAAGAGCTAGCCCCGGAAACTTCTGATCTAGCCCCTGGAACTCCATAAAATCGTGTAAATTCATTTAAAAATCAGTTTTTGCCCCTGGACTTAATAAAAATTAAGAAAAACTCCTCTGATAAGTGTAACTAGACCCCTGGAAATTCTGAAAATAATATTATAGACCCTGTAGTGGGGTGAGTTTACCTTTTTAGCCCTGTTTAATATTTAATTTGGGAAATTGAATATATGGCAAGTGTTTAAAACTTAAAAAGTGGGACAAACATATTGTCCAAATTGAATTAAATATTTTCTCAGTATTTAGGAAGCTTTGGAGTGAGATAAAAACATATTTTGGGCTGAATTGAATCTGTTTAATTTATTATTCACATTTAGGGACACATTTTTAAGTAAAGAATAGTTCTAGAAAATAAGGAAAATAATTGTGAAATATTTTACATCAGAGGCAAAGGTCAAAATATGTTATTAAATTATTTAGGACCAGAACCTATTCTGTTTAGATGATGTGTCTTACTATTTTCATAATAAAGTACACATTTATGCATAAGAAAATAAATCTGAAAATATAGCAACTAGTAGATGATAAATGGAGTTTCTAAAATCCAAAGAGTTCAGTTTAGGGTTGGTAGAAACTATGAAGACACATATGGAGAAGGAAAATACCTTTCATGCTTACTTGGTAGCTAAAAAGGTGTAGTAGTTGAATATAAGGAATTTATTTAAATTGGAAACTCATATATATATATAGTAGATAAGTATAAATGTGAACACCAAAGTAGGAATCATATACACATGATTAAAAGTGTATGCAAGCCACAAATCAACACACATAGAGTAACCACAACACATATAATGGTGAATGACTTTCATAAATATGAATGTGTGGTTTGTATGAAGTGGAAGTGTGAACTATGTCTTATGGATTGTTATTTTTCTTTTGCTATGTGTGGTGGTATGATGTAGAACCTGCTCAAGAGCAAGTTATTCCTTTCCAAGATCAGGACTACTCATTTCAAGAGCAGCAAGAAGGAGGCAAGTGTCCTTGACCACTTTGATCCTATGCTAGGATGTGTAGCTAGAATTATTTGCATTGTCAATTTAAATATGAAACCCATGATAGGAAGTTTCCCTAGAGTTGCATTAGCTTGTTTCCTTGTAGCTTGGGTTGGGATTTATTTTATCATGTCATTTATTATTATGCATATGCTTAGCCATGCTTAGAATGGGATATTTGGGACATAAGATCATCAGTTTATTTTACCATACTCTTGAATGAGATATTGTGAGTTATGTAGAGGTAGGGATCAAGGCAAGTTGGATGTTTTGGTTGTGTGCTGGGTGCACGAGACTTGGGTTTGTGTTTAGTACTTGCCTGGATCCTAAGGACCGGTTCATGGAGCATGTAACCTGGCTTTACAGTGCCAACCACATGCTGAGATGGGGCAGCTTGGCCAATTAGTTAGGTGTATCCCCGGCGTAGTATGGGTGTGTTGGATGGTGCGGGGAATAGGTGTCAGCTGGACTACCATATGAACCGCAAGGCTCAAGAGGGGGCCACTGCAGCGGGATTGGAGCCTCTTGTATGCTGTTAGGGGTGAAACCTCAGTGGGCCCACACTCGTCGGGAATCCCTTTGTAAAGGCTTCATAGTGATCTCCTGGCTACACACCTGGGAAGTGTGAATGTGGTTCGTAGCCACTGGCATAATGGAGGTTCTTTTAGTCCACCCGGCAACGGGGGATGAAATCACTACATGTGGGTACAGTGGTACAAACTCTGCAGAGTCAAAACTGTCATGACAGCCGTGCTCACGGTCAAGAGCGGCTTGGACTTATTCATGATTAGAGGATTGATGGTTTTGGAAGTTGTGATGTTAAGCGGGGAGCTTAACATTGGAAATGATGTTATGGTCATGATGATGGGATGGGAAATTGGGACCATTTCACCTGTGTAGTAATGTAGGTGCTTAATAAGCTAAGGTGATAGGTATTAATTGCGTAGTGCTTTAACTATGAGTTCAACCTCTCCTTGTTCTAGCCATGCATGATATAATTTTCCCACACTTGCTGAGTACCATTGGTACTCAACCTTGCATATTTTGTTGGTTTATATTGCTGCTCAGGTCAAGATAATGAGGTGGTATATAATGACCAAGACTTTGGACCCGAAGAAGGTTTCTAGGTTCATGGAGACCCCCGGGCAACGCCTGTGATGGAGCCCTCACGAATAATATTCCGCTGCTAGTTTATTTATTTGTGATGAACTATATATCATCCATCGAGACATATGCTTTGTAAGACTTATTTATATTCGACACCTGGCTTGTAATAAATGATGCTTCACTATTTGTCATCACATGTATGAGAAAATGATCCTGGCATACATGTGATATTCACTCGGTTGTTCTTCGGAGAAACCGGGTGTGACATTGCAGCTCGTCGTAGATAGCTCCCTGAGCTTGTCCTTCTACTCACGATTACGCATATACAAGGTTCACAACAATCAATTATCATGCACAAACTTTACTCAAGATGCAATGATACATATGCATGCTATTCCTATGATGCTGTTTTTATTAGATCGATTTGTACATGTCCTTGCATGTTTGCATGGGTTTGCATGGGGTTTTACGATGAACAAAGGTGTCAAGATCAAATGTGGACGTGGCAATGATCTTGACTCTAGATCAAACCGATCAACACATGATCTGTCCACGAAAAAGCTTCTGTTCGAAGGGATCGAAAAATAGATGCAAAGAAAACCGTGATGATGTCGTAAGGTGGTAACAAAGACCTACCTCACTTCTCCTTGGTCTCGGGGTCTTCATCCTAGCAAGACAGATCGTCGGGCTCTCTTCCAGCAAAGGCGATCGTGTCTGGGCTCGCCGGCGGTCTCTCCGGTGGTTAAACTCTAGCGAAGGGGTTTAGCTCGGCGAGTTTGGGGGCTAGGGCTTCTAAGTTGTTGGCTTAGAAAAGATGTTACGATCAAGGGGTGTTTCGGGTTCTATTTATAATCGGGAAAAGAAGAGTCCTAATCTGATTGAATTTCAAATAAGAGTTTTTATTCTAATCATTTTTGAATCTTAACAACTTATCTTCAATTGATTTGGTGCGGTAACATCGTGGAAGTCGTGTCAGTTTCCTCCCGTATCAGGTACGCCCACGCGTACAGAAGAAAAACCGTTTAGATCTCGTCACCTCCGCGGTGATGAGCTCCGGAGGCTCGACGTGTCGAGCAGAGGCCGGGCCTCCCCTTTCCGTAGAGGCGAGCTCCGGTTGTGCCGCGTGTCAGGCGGGCGAGACCTCCCTCTTCCTCAAGGGCGAGCTCCGCATGCGCCACGTGTCCTGGCGGGTCAGAACCTCCCTTGTCTATAGAGGCGAGTTCCGCGTATGCCATGTGTCAGTGCCGGACCTCCCTTCTTTTCGGAGGTGTGCTCCGAGAATGCCACGTGTCTAGTAGCGCCAGACTTCTTTTCTCCTCAGAGACGAGCTCCGAGGTCGACACGTGTTAATCAGCGTCGGACCTCCCGGAGGTGAGCTCCGAGGTCGACACGTGTCCAACAGTGTCGGACCTCCCGGAGGTGGGCTCTGGAGGTGACACGTGTCCGGTAGTGTCAGACCTCTTGGAGGCGAGCTCCGAAGGTGGCACGTGTCCAGTAGGACCGGACCTCTCAAAAGTGAGTTCCAAGAGCGACACGTGTCTAATGGGGCCGAACCTCTCAGAGGTGTGCTCCGAGAGTGACACGTGTCCCGCGTGGCTGGTCCCCTTTTTTTCCGCAGTGACTAGCTCCGAAGGTGACACGTGTCCTGCGGGGCTGGCCTCACTCCTCTGTAGAGGCTAGCTCCGGGGGCAACACGTGTCCCACGGGGTCGGACCTCGCCCCTTCCGCAGAGGCAAGCTCCGAGCCTGCCACATAGCCAGTTTAGCAGCGGACCTCTCCCCCTTCGTGGGGATGAGCTCCGAAGGCGCCACATGGCCAGCGGACCGCGGGAATTGTCTACAGCGCTCCTCGGCGAACTGGAATTGGCTCTTTTTGGCTATCTTTTTTATTCTTTCTCTGTTTCAACTTCCGTTAAAATGTTTTTCTACATGAAATATGTATGCATACATGATTATGAAATTGAGGGTGTCACAGCCGCCGCCTCCTCGGTGAGCGACGGGAAACGATCCAACTTCACACACTCCACCCCGCTGAGCTGCCAAATGGTCCTGAGGGAGCTCCTCATACGTCCTCGGCGTGAAAACAGCCGAGTTCCGGCCTCGATGCATATAAAGAAGGTTGTCCGGTGAGACTCGGAGACTTCCAAGTCCTGTTACACATGGAGAACCTAGCCGCTGCCATGTCTTCGTGTTGCTAGCGAGAGGAGTCCGCAGGATGGACCTCTTCTTGAGTGCTCATTAGTTATTCGACGTGAGTGGTTTATAGACTTCCGCTGTAGCTATTTTATGTAAAGTATTTACAAAGAACATTTGTAAGCTTCCGCTTTTGATTTATGTAATACAGTGTTCCTTATATGTGTGCTGTTGGGTGCCGCATAACACGGCACCACCCAACACGATTCCCGGGCGAGGTGCCCCATCCCCGTGACTGAATGGGCGGCGATTGGGGTCCTGTCAGTAAGTGTGATTACTATTATTTTGAAATATGTTTAAATTATTCATTGTACTAACACATATATATAGGAGGGCAAGACCGGTCAGGAGCCGACTCCGATTCAGGTTTGGAAGAGGGGTCATAGGGGAAGTGACCCATCACAGCCTGACCAACTGTGTTCTCAGGCGGCATCAGAAGCGCTGGTGAGTTGTTTTGTATTTGTATCGAGTTTTGTAAAATATTTTTTATGATATTATGTTTTCGTATTTGTAGGCAAGGTATGGGCAGGAGGCGGAGCGACTTCGCGGTGAAGGTTTTGATTGGCAGAGCAGTCAATCATCCCAAAAGCCGCGTATGCAACCAGCGGCGGGAAACTTCACGGACGGTGAGTTCTCTAACTTTTTTTAATGTCAATGAATTTGAGATACAAAAATTTAATAATGTTTTTCTTTTGTAGGTTTGCCATCTTCGATGCAGTTGTCGACTCGAGGGAGGCACGACCTTCCTCGAGTTGATCTTCATCGCGACGTACCAGAGTGAGGCAGGCTAGCTCCCTGGAGCTCCAGAGTATCCGGGAGGAGCTCCGCAGGACACAGGAGGAGCTCCGGATAGAAAGGGAGCGTCAAGCCACGGATAAGAGGGCTCGGGTCGAGTATCAAGCCTCGTTCATGCTACAGATGCAAGCAGCAATGCAGGTATGTACTGGTCATTTTACTTAATATTTCTAACATATCAATGATGGTTATGTGATAATGTTTTGTGTTCACAGGCTATGCCGGCCGTCTTCCCACAGTGGCAGCCCCCACAGGAGCCACATGCCTCGTTTACCGGAGCAGAGGTACAAATTTACTCAAACTTCCTGTGTGATACTTGTAACTCATAACTTAGGAAGACTTGCATTTTTAAACTCATAACCTAGGCAAACTTGTATTTTTGAACTTATGACTTGTCTAATGATATTTATACATACAATGCTCTGTGACCGAGGCTCACATGCCATCGCCGCAGCTACCAGGAGGACAAAGGCTCGAGGACGACTTCCCGGGTTCAGGAGGTAGCGGACGTGGTAGTGCGTAGGGTGGTCATGTTTATAATGTTGTCACTTTCTGTGTGAGCTGGCTATCGAGCTAGGGCTGGCCTTTTACGATGGTTTTTTGTCATGTTTATAATGTTTTCTGTGTGAGCTGGCCACCGATCCATGGCTGGCCTCGAAGCCAGGTTAGAATTTTCTTATTTAGAAAAAGATACCAAAGTTATTTACTACGGTTTTCTGGTCATGACCGTCGTAAATAAGCCATAATTATTTACGACGGTCTGCCCCGTCATAAATAGTGCCAAGCTTATTTATGACAGGGCCATCGTGAATAAATCCCCCGCGCCACGTGGCAGCTGGTGAGCTTATTCGCGACGGGACTATTTAGCCGACGCGAATAAGCTTATTTACGACGGGCGCCGTCGTTAACAACCTTATTAACGATTAATTATCGGTGACAGCCAAAAACCGTCATGAATAAGGCTACCCCGTCGTGATTAATTTTATTCACGACAGTTTACCTATATTAACGACGGTTTTCGGCCGTCGTTAATTGTTTATATTCCTGTAGTGACTGGTCGAGAAAGGCAGTAGAGTTGAAACTGTCCAGAAAACAGGGAAGAGCAAATACTCTATGTAACTCTCTGTCAAATGAGCATAACGTCCTGCATAAAAATCCAAAAATAGAAAATGAGGCAGTTCTGAAAAATTCATGAGATAGAATACAACTTTGTAACAGAAAGTTTTGTCAAATTCGAGGTAGAATTAACTGGAATTCTTGGATCAAATCAGTACCTCAAGCAGGGAAGTGATGTCCAAATTTCTCCAGAAATTCTGTCAATTTTGACATCTCATAACTTTTGAACCAGGACAGATCTGAGGGCATACAAATACATTCTGGAAAGCTATTGAAGTTAGCTTTAACTTTTTTGTTGAGCTCCAGAATTTCTTTTGCCTTTAGTAGCGTATACATCAGATTAAAAGGGAAACTGGTCAAGGCTGTCAGTTTGGGCAGCAGGCCAGGAATCAAATTTGTATTAAATTTGATTTGTGTTTCCAGGTTTTATGAGTTCAATGACATATTTTATGTTATAACTCACTGATTTACTGTTGAAATGAATATTTGACTTTTTTCAAATATGTTCATACAGATGACAGAGGATAAACAACTGGAGAACAGATGGGTGGTATCCCACTGTTGTCAACGCAGCGGGTATCCGGAATTATTGAAGCTGATGCTTCAATATTTCGGGTATGTGGAGACACCGCGTTACCTAGCCAAGGAAGAAGGTGAGGAGGGGAACAAGACATGTACTGTCCATGTCGATGTTCCAATAGCACCTACGCCACCGTGTTGGGCACCGTTCACCGTCATGGTGAAAGGGAGACAACCGGAAGAGATGTGGCAAGTGGCAGCCCGTGACACCATGCCACGTTTCTGCCAGGTACACGTGAGAGCTATGGAGGGCACTCCATATGCGCTTGTCCCAGTGGAGGGACGAGGTAATCACGTGTGGAGGGAGAGGTACTTTTCGACGACTAATCCTAGGCTCCCAAGGTGCAATCCAGCTGAGGCGAACCTCAGCCTCCATTTGACGGCAGGGAAGAACGTTATGGACAGCCAAGCTGTCCATACGACTCGACTTTCCATGGAGATCAAGGAGAGCACCAGCCGCCGTGACCATTTCGAGAGTGCCCACAGCGCACTCCGTAATGTGCTCTTTCTGATGATTAAGCGACTGAATCAGCAGCACAATCAGTTGCATCGTCTGAGGAAGGCGGGAAAGAAAAGCCGTGTCGACATCGCGGCTTTGCAGCAGCAGATTCAAGCCTTGACCCAGCAGAATGAGATCCTTACTCAAGAGCGTGATGACGCTATTGAGGAGGGGCAGAACTGGGAGGAAGATTATAACCAGGCCATGGACGAGGTGCATGCTTTGCAAGACATCGTACTTCGGGTAGTGGGCCTACCGACGGTAGGTGCAGTACCCGTGGTTTTGGGTATCCCGGCTGCGAAGTGTGCCGTCGACACTTCCCCCAGGCCTGCTTCAGGAGCAACCCGCCGAGGTTCTTTTTCGGAGGGGCTAGTTCTCTCGAGAGGTCGCATTGGTTGTGTGAGGATTGACACAAGGATTTTTACGTGGTTCGGGCCGCCGGAGCGTAATACCCTACGTCCACGGGAGCTGTATTGCTCGGAGCTTAGAACCGGGATTCTAAGCTCGGGGATCTGGGTGAGCTGAGTTGCCCACGCTCAAATGTCCAAGTGTCTAACTCCTTGCAACGATGCTGTGAGACCTATGTGTGCTGAATACATTGGCTTTGACGATAAAAGTTTTGAATACTACCAAAACACCTTTTTTTAATAAGGTCTGCCTCTAGGTCCGAGCTCCTGCAAGGTCCGACGATAGGTCCGACGTAAGGTCAGACTTGCTTTGTCTAGGTCTGACTTATTTTGGCTAGGTCCGACTTGTTTTTGCTAGCTCCGGTGCTAGGTCCGACTAGCATTGGTAAGTTCCGTGATAGGTCCGACTAAGCTTTAGTAAGCTCCGGCGCTAGGTCCGACTAGCTTTGGTAAGCTCCGGTTCAAGGTCCAGTTAGCTTTGGTAAGGTTCGGAGCTTGATTGCAATGGTTCTGCTTTTAACTTGCAATGTTTCGAACTTGCTTTACTCTTATGGAAAGTTTGCATAGTATTATTTTACTAAGTTTTTGGTGTGTTTTGGTGGTTATAGCTGATATCATTTTGCTACGGTTTACAACATGCTTATGTGAGGTGCTCACGTAAGATGTTGTAGTTTCGGAACTAACGAGAGTCAAGTCGAGGACTTGTGCTCAGAAGTATTGGTTGTTTATTCATGTGCAGGTGTTGCTTGAGTTCAAGACATGGCTGGTGACGGGATCCATTGAACTAGTCTTAGGGAGAAGATGAGGTTCAACAACCAAGTTTGGGAGGAATTGTGGTTGAGTTGATCGGGAGGTTGTGCAGTATGTTTGAATCAAGAACAATGCATATGAAGGTATCTTGGACGTCGTTGGAAGATGTTTGCACGTGTGCAAGGAGTGCATGGACGTGGCTGCATGGTTCCAAGGCGTGATGAAGAGATGTGGACGTAAAGAATTGGTCAGAAAGGTCCAACCGACTAGGTTATGGACTCAGGCTGCGGCTGAGTCGTGTTTGACTCAAATATGGAATGTTTTGAGTTGGTTATGATAGGATTTCGTGTGGGACATGAAGTTGAGTTGTTTTAGGAATGTTTGGTACGTTCCTAAGGTGTTTGGAAGTCTTAAGATTGCTTCTATCTGCGTGTAGAAGAGTCTTGAGCAGTATTGGAAAGTTACAGTTTGAATCCAAATAGGAGTAGGAGTCCTAGTTTGAATTGGGTTGGCCTTAGGTCTGGTTATATAAGCAAGGGAGGCCAAGGCTCGTAGGTGCACGACTTTGGGGCTGTTCCTCTTGTGTTTTGATAAACAAAATTCGTATTCTAAAGGAACTTTTGTGCCTTGATCGTCCGACTTGTTTCAGACAAGTTTTTTCTCGTCGAGTTTCTGTTCAGCACTACCTTGCTTCAGTGGTTTTATCATAACTCGAGTTTTACAGATCCAATTGATGTTATTCTTTTTGAGTTGTCTTCACAACTTGATTATCTATCATCTGTGAAAATTTCACGGTCATTGAATTTGTGGTTTCTGATGTACACGAGTTTCTTTGCAGTATTCCAGAACTGTTTTTCTCGCGTAGGACAGATTGACCTTTGTTCGATCTTTCGATCGTGACTTGAGTTTCTGTCAACGGATTTTCATGATTCTATTTGTGACGTCTTCGTGACTTGATTCTCTACAATCTATACTGGTTTTGTCACAGTTGAACACGTTTAGATTAGTCGCACACACGGTTTCTTTAACAGATCGGTTTTCTGCTGAGGGGTGTTTTGTTGCTTCCGCTGAAAAGCTTTTATCTACCATTCACTCCCCCTCTGGTAGCTTTACACGTGTACTTCGATCCTACAATTGGTATCAGAGCCAGGTTGCTCTAATCTTTGTGATTTGCACGTATTTTGACTAATCATCATTGAGAAATACTCCACTAAACCTTGTGTGTTTAGTGGTATTGATTTTCAGGTTTGGAAGGCACGCATGGAAGCTTTCATCCAGGCGCAAGGCTTTGCAATATGGGAAAAGGTGTACAAGCCTTACGATGTGCCTTCAAACGATCAAGTCACGACTATAAACATGAGAGATGTCGACAACAACAATAATGCTCGGAACTTGATCATACAAGGACTAACTCAAAGCGACTTCGACCGTGTTGCACACCTCCGATCGGCGTACGATGTGTGGAGAGCACCTTGTGACTACCACGAAGGATCCAACACGATCAAGGAGGTAAGACAGGATATGTTCAAGAAAGAATACATGTGCTTTGAGATGCAACTCGGTGAGTCCATTGATGACCTCTTTGCTCGCTTTAATAAAATTCTCAGCAACTTGCGTAGCGTCAATTTAATTTTTCAAATGCTGAAAATGCTAGGCAATTACTAAGTGCATTAGACATGTCAATTTGGGAGATGAAAGGAACATCCATACGTGAATCCACTGTCATGAGTACTCTTACATTAGATGTGCTTTATTCTAAGCTAAAAACTCATGAAATTGACATTATATCACGTAAGAACCCGAATAAGACTATTGCATTTGTCTCACAATGTGATATGCCTAGCTTCAGCCAATCATCTAGCAATACACTTGCTTTGCTGTCTTCACTAACCCTGGAACAGATTGAGAAGTTTCCAGAGGAGGAGCTAGTACTTCTTTCTACTAGGTTCTCAAAAGCATTGCAAAATGTGAGAACTAGAAGGAGAGGAAGCTCCGGACCTCAACGATGCTTTGAATGTGGTAAGACAGGACACTTTCGTACAGATTGCCCTAACCTTTCAGGTCCTTCTAACCGTGATGAAAAGCAGAATAAAGTAAAGTCCTCTTTTGGCAACACCAACAAGAAAAAGAAGGGTTTTACAGGACGCAAACTGATAAACAGTTTCATCACCGCACTTCAAGAACTTGGCTCGAGTGATGTAGACAGTGGAAGTGATGAAGATGAAGATGATCTGGCAAACTTGTGCTTCATGGCGGGCAAATCAAAATCAAGTATGGAGGATGCAGAACACAACAGTGACAACGAAGAGGTATGTCCAACTTGTGAAGAAATGTGTGATGCTATTTCTCGTACCACTATTATTGTTAAGAAAAAGGACAAATGTGGCGGACCGGAATCCGCTCATCCAGGATCGTAGAGGATGGTGCCGCACGATGCGACATCCGACAGCACACGTCATAAGAACACAATATATTACATGGGAAAACAACTGAACTGTACAAAGTAGTACACTACTCAGTTACAAACTACTATTTATGTTACACAGCGGAAGTCTACACTATACAACTCACGCATGTCTATCTAGCAAAAGTCGGCTGCCCAGCCCTAGGGCAGCCAACACTGGCTGCACTCCTCAGCTCAGCGCGGCGTGTACGGCTGCCACTCAGCCGTGGTCCCCGACGTAGGGTAACCCTCGCCGGTGGACTCGTACTCCGAGTCCGTGGGTGGCTCCTCACCTGAAAAACACTTAAGCAGCAACCGTGAGCACGAGGGCTCAACAAGACTTAACCGACTCACCTAGGCATGAAACTCTACATGAGGGGTACAATGAACATAGGATAGTAACATTGCAGCCAATGGACACGCCTAAAAGTTCATCCTTAATTCATCTTTTAGCAACAAGTTAACAGTTCAGGAATCTGAAATTTAGTAAGCAATATTTTGTGGCACACATGTAGCAATACAATTATATCATAACAGCCACATTGAAGCATCATATTTCATACATTAGCCTACGTCACGACTCAGTGACCAAGTGGTACTCTTCACCGCGAGGGACGGCGAATCGACGCGATATACACCTGCAGGGACACCCAAAGAGCACGTCACGTACGCCCACCTGTGGAGCTGCACAGCACGCTCACTCGATGTCGTACGGGACAACCTTTCACCCAACAGCCCAAACGTCGAACCGGTCACACCGAAACGGACAGGAGGTTCCCTACACGGAGCATCTCTCTATGCCCGTTAGCAGAATTCCACCTTGCTGCCCTCAACCTACACATATAAATCGGTGTGCTATGCCTCGACGCCCGGAGGTTTAGGCTACATCGGTTTATCGGGGCCCATATATCCGATATGCCTTCTGTACGTTCAAACTTGATCAGCGTGGGCCGCACACGGATCGGTCCTCAATCGACACGGACAGGGCCGCGCACACAAGACTTCCTCTTGCTGCGCCCTAGCCCCTGCCTAGTCTCATTTTTATTACTAAGGTGATCTCACCTCACTCGAACCAATCCCGTGTGTCCCAAACCTAACTCGTGAGTAGATTCCAACTACTCGACTTGTACCAAAGTCCTATGAATTATTAAGTATATCTTGTCTACTCGAGGTCTTAGACACTACCCTCACTCTTATGGAAACTTTCTGGTCATGCAAGTGGGGTTCTCATTCATCCTACACCTAATGCACACATACATTTCACACTACGTATGTAAACAAAGTAAAACTTTATAAAAGGTTTAATGCAAACCGGGGCTTGCCTTGTTGCTGCTGGTCAGGGGTTAGTTCTTCTTCCGGAAGTAGGAAGTCGAGTACCTCCGGAGCTTCCTCGCCTTCAGCGACTACACGTTAATAAAATACTACATGTTAATGGATATGCACATAAGTTTATTGTAATGCTTCTGCTGTTAGTTCTAATAACCAGTTTCTAACAACTGGAACTCTGTTCAATAATTTAAAATGAAACTGGGGCTAGTAGTTTGGTTTTGGATCTAAGAACATGGTTAAGTGCTAAGTGGTTATCCCCCCTCTTCTCCATTGATCACCTCAAGTGGTTAAACAGAGCAGGGGTGATCTAGAGCTCCAATGGAGCTGAGAATTTTTTAGTGAGTTCCTTGTCACAAGAAAAACCCTCTGGACCAAAAATTAGCACTTTTCATTAAGTGGTTTGCTCAGAATAATTCTCTCAGCAAATAAGCAAAGAAGAATTAATTCTGAGGTAACACCCCTTTTTATGCCCAACTTAATGCACTACGATTTGAATTATAGCTCCTAGAGCTTGCATGAATTCTCCTAGCATTTTTGGAGCTAAGATCTGCCCAGAACTGAATTTCCACGTTTTGGAAATTCTCTGAAAATGTTTCTGTATTCAAATGAACACAGCACCTTCAAATCTGAATTGCCCTGGCCAAATCAACTCCAAATGGTCTGAAGCTTTTACAGGGGTTCACTAACCTCCTAAAGGATATTCTGGCAAAATTTGAGGATTTTTGGATGAACCAAACTCCCTCTAAAATTCTTTTGCTGAAAAGCTTTAAAGAATTTTCCAGAATTAATTAATGGGTTCCATACAAATTGGGTTGTATATTACAGAGCTAGGCAAGATGAATCCAATCCCATTTGAATCACTAAATTTGGAGCTTCCTAGCAAAAGTTATGGGGTTCTAAAGTTTGGGGAAATTCTGGAATTTGAATTAACTGGGGAAAAGTTCAAATTCCTGACAGCGGGCCCGGTCCCCACGTGTCACCACCTCGGCTACGCCACACGGGGCCACAGGACTGCTCTCCGCGTGGTCACAGCTGATCCAGTGCAACAGAAAATCCCACTCCCTCGCAACAGAGACTGACGCGTGGGCCAGCCCCCGTCTTCGTCTTCCTCCGGCTCCCGCGCGACCCCGCCGCCGGGCTCGCCAGAGACCTCGCCGGGAAGGGGTTCCGGTCCACGGAACTCGTTGATTTTTTGCCGCCACTGCATATTTCTGCGCGAGGAACACGTTGCCGGCCTTACCTCCGATCGAAGATGGCCGGAATCCTAGGCGCATCGGTGACAGTGACCGTTGTAATTCCGGCGACTTCGCTAGGGCGTTATACCGCATCAAACACGTCGCCGTTTGCTCGTACAGCACCACTTCACCGAGGAGAACACGGACCCCACCGCCGATCTCGCTGGAACTCGCCGGAAATATGACCTCACCGTCGGGCTAGGTCAAAATCCGGCGAAACTCGAAAAACTCGATGAACAGCGGCTCTGCTCGATGGTTCTCGGTGGTTCTTGATCCTATGAACGCGCACGGGGGTATAAAAGGTGTATGCTATGTCGTGTGGGGGGTGGTTCGACGTGTGAGATGAATTTGCCGAGTTTCTACCTTCGGTCATTATCGTATGTCGTCGGCAAAACTGAAATTCTGACGAGCACGGTCCACGGCACGCTGCCGGCATTGTTGTGAAGCGAGAAGAGTTCCTGGCGCACCTTTTTGCTTTGGCAACTCGATGATAGATGCTCTGTGGTGGCCAGGCGACGTGATCTTGTCGCGGTGGCTCTCTTCGGCGCTGTGGAGGAAGATCAGCTCGACGCCGACGTTCCGATGGAGGTAGTGCCCGGTTCTTGCTTCTGCCACGCTAAAGGAAGTACGGCGGTGCTGTAGGGCATCTTAGCTCGTCATGCCACGGGACGGAGCAGCCAGGCGGCGGTGAACCGACGGCGCTCCTCTGTGCGGTCGCGTTTATCGTCGAGGACACACGGGGATTGTTCAGCAGCGGCTCTGAGGCGGTGTGGGACGCTGTGCTCTCGGTGGAGATGATAAGAGCAGAGAAACATCGATCCCCTAAGCAGCTCGGGAGGTGCTTCCGGTCTTCAATCGACAGCGCGGTGGCAGCCCGTGGAAGAGAGCAGCGCGCTCGGGTGTGAACCGTGGAACTGTTTGACTTAAGCAGTAAGTTTCTTCCCTCCCTTCTCAATGACAATTGGGGCCCACAGCTCCTCTCTGCCCCAAAAGATCTCCAAATTTTTACCTATTGTAAATTCAGCTATGAGGGATCCAAATTCGAAAACCATTTGGCCATTTGGCAATTTGTGCCCCAGTTTCAAATTTGAATTCAAATTTCAATGAAAATTCACAACTCTCTTTGATATCCCTATCAAAGGACCTCCGAATCTTCTCAAACTTTGCCTCCCTCATAATTTGAACCTGGAGAGTTTGAATATGAAGGTAACTTTTGAATTTGAGTGATGAAAGTTGCTTCAATTTGAATTTACATTCAAATTGGCCTCTTTTTCAAATACCTCCAAAAGTGCCGCAAAAAGTGTTGGATTTGCATGAAATTTGGCCTGAACCTTCCCAAGACTTTTTAATTTCTAGGGGTGAGCTCAACCTCTCATGTTCATGTGTACAAATCCCCCTTTGTGAAAGTGTAGGCTTTCCCCTCTAATTACTCTTTTGATGGAGGTTACTTGCTCTTCACCATTTTTCACAAGATATCTACAACAAAAGTGTGGTGTTGTGAGGTGAGGAAAAGTTTTTGCAAGTCCCTTTTCTTGGGCTTTTACATCCCTCCCCCTTAAAAGAATCTCGTCCCGAGATTATAAAAGGAAAGATAGCGATGTAGTAGGGACTTACCCGTGTTGAGAAGCCATGAACTCCGGGTAATTTGAGCGAAGGAATTCCTCGCTCTCCCACGTCGCTTCTTGTGGGGACCACCCCGTGGTTCACCCACTCCAGGATCGCATAGGGTGGTGCCGTGCGATGCAGCACCCAACAGCACACACGAAAAGAATAAAGGATAACATACAAACTTTTATTTGATATAAAACAGCGGAAGTCTTTTTACAAAACCTATTCATACAGCGGAAGTAATATACATATAAGGCCTCTCATCCTAGCTATGCAAAAGTGCAGCCGTCCAGCCCAGGGACGCTACACACTAGCAGCAAGGAACTGGAGAATCACGGCGGCGTGCAGGGCTCCAGCTCGGCCGTGTACCCCGACGGGGGCATCGCCTCGTCCTCGGAACCTTCCTCATAACTCTCACCTGCACACAGCTCAAATATTGCAACCGTGAGCACGAAGGCTCAGCAAGTCTTAACCGTCAACCCTAAGCATGGAATTCTACGTGCAAGGATGTGTAAGGTAGGAAAGGACTTTGCAAGAAAGACGCGCCTATAAGTTGATCTTTACTTTCAGTTTTATAGCAGCAGATTCATGTGCCTTAGGCAGCCCTCACATCGGAAGTCCACAATCAAACAAGAAATGCTTTCCCCCGATGTGGAGATGCCCAAAGTGGAATATAAACTTAATTAGCTCTATATCTACAGCAATCAAGGTATTCAAGACATTAAGATCAATACAGCATTTTCAGTTGGCTTATTTCACTTCTTACTACGTCACAGCGCAGTGAACAAGCGGGTACTCAAATAACCGCGAGGGACGGTGATTGCAATCAAGACACACCCGGATAACACGTCACATACACCCACTTTCAGAAGCGTGATTCCACACCCCTTCCTACTCTGTTGCATGCAACAACCTTTCAAAGGCAACCCAAATGCCAAACCGGTCCATCCGTAACGGGCAGGAGGTCCCCGCGTGGAGCGTGACTGTGCCCACCGGCAGATTTACACCTTGCTACCCTCAACCCACTCCTATTTACGGTTGGGTAAGCCTCGGCACCCAGGTTAACCAATTACATCAGTTTACTGGCTCCCATATGCCAGTATGCATCCGGTACTGTTCGATACTTGTCCAGCAGGGCCGCACATGGACGGTCCTCAACCAACACCAACAGGGCTACGCACGTGAGACCTCTGCTCACTGCATCCTATCCCCCCTGCTGGGTCTCATTTTCATACAACTCAAGCCATTATCTACCTCTTTTCTTTCCGGTGATAAGTACTATCTCGCGAGTAGCTTCCAACCACTCGACTTCTACCGAGATCCTATACATTAGCATGGCATTGTCTACTCGTCAAGTTTGTAAACTACCCAACCCACCTTAGGAGTCAAGAGGCTATGCAATTGGGGTTTCAATCACCCTAACTCTAATGCATACATTTCAACCTAGACATAAGTGATACAAATGAAAAACTTTATAAAAGGTACTTAAGTGCAAACCGGGGCTTTCCTGGTTGCGAGTTAAAAGGGAAGTTAGCTTCTGGTGGCAGGACGTCCAAAGGCTCCGGTGCGTCCTCAACTTCGGTCACTATTACGAAATGTAATAAAATACATGTGTAAGTATTAAAGGTTTATAGAAATTGAACTTCTATTCATAGCTACTGCTATTTAGGATCCTTAATTGGCTTTGGGAATTTTACAGTGGATACTAGACCCTCTAAGGATGATTTGAGCCATTGGAGACATGTCATTGCATAATGTAGTCTTTAAAATTCCTACAAGTACAATGCTTATCTGAATTTTGAGCCCAAATCAGGAGCTTTGACATAGCTAGAAATGGAAGATCTGATTAGGGTAAGTCTCCATGGTTCTAACAAAATTTGTTTCACCATTTCTGGAGCTACCATCAGAGAGATATGAATTTTTGAAGTTTGGACAGGAGTGCTGAACAGTTTCTGTTTGAATTTGAATTTCCAAATAAAGGCTGAACTTGGGAAGGTAATTTGACCTATCAAATGAACTCCAATGAAGCCCAAATTTTTACTGGAGATCAGTATCTATGAAGAGGATTTTCTGCCCAAATTTGGGAATATTTCATAAAGAATTGCTCCTATAATAAATCCCTAAAGGATTTATTAAAAACATTTCTACAGAAATTCCTGGGCATGTTCATAGCCTAAAATTGGTTTCTCTGTGAAGTACTCCGCATGAGGATTCCAACAAAATTGGTCTCACTCTTTTTGGAGTTTTCTACACAAAGTTATGGGCTTGCAAAGATCAGCTAATTTATGGAATTGTTTCCCTAATAGAAACTTCAAATAATTGGAACTGGGCCCACTGTTTTAAATAGGACCAGTGAGATTTCGGCAACACCGGGGGCTACGGGGTTATTCCCACGCAGCCGCACTGGATCCGGCACCACAAGCCGATCCCCGCGCGTATACGGAGGCTGACCGGTGGGACCCGGCCCTCCTTCGTCTTCCTCGCGCTGCCTGCGCCTCCCGCGGCGGCGCATGCCGGCGAGGCTCGCCGGGACGGGGTTCCCGTGGTCCAAACTTCGTCAAACTCGCCTCCTGTGAGTTCTACACCGTGCTGAACACGATGGTGGGGTCAGGAGCCGATGACAACGGCCGGAAAGGTGCTTGCACCGGCGACCATGTCGAACCTTACTTCGGCGACCTCGCTCTCCCTCAACAGTGGGTCTTTCGGGCTAGGGTTTGCTCCAAAAGCACCAGTGTCCCATGGACATCCTCCACCCATAGCTCGCTCTCCCTGAAACCCACCGGAGAGGGGACCTCACAGGCGACCCGAGCCCGTAAAACTCCGGCGGCGACAAAAACTCGGTACCTGACATCTCTACTTGCTCATTTGAGCTGCTAGAACTTCGGAGAGATGCTCAAGCATGTGCTGGAGCTACTCTAAGCTCATCTAGCGCGGAGCTACCCCGAGCGCAACGAATTTCTTCGAAGGGTCCTCGGGTTTCTAAAGAACCGCCGGCGCCAAACCTCAAAATACTCGGTACCGGAGCTAAGAAAGCAGGAACTGGTGGAAAGGAAGGAGGAAGGGTTCCTCACGCACCTCAGGGACCTTTCTGTTGATCGGAAGAGGCCACAAATCCGTCGGGCGATGGTGTGGCGTACAGGCGATCAACACCGGAGCTCCGAAGGGAATTCCAGCTCGTAGGCGCCAACCACCGGTGCTGGTGTTCACTTGAGGCTTCGGGGAGCAGGAGAGAGACCTGGCGCAATGTTCCCATGGCTCAGCCACGCGAGAGGCATGCCGAGCTCGCCGGGCGTCGATGAGCCGAAGGGTTCTTCCGCCGGGCGGGGGTTTGGGTTCACAAGGCTCGAGCAGAGCGTGGAGAGGCTACGGTGTAATGGGGATGAGGCCAGATGCTGCACTCGGCTGCCGCTATAAACGGCCACGCGCGAGAACCGACGTCGGGGGAAGCAGCTCGGTGGACAACGTCGGGCGACGGGCTGCCCGGGAGCTGGCGCGCGGTGATCACCCGAGGAGGAAAACAGTCGATTGGATTGTTTCGGGTGGCTGACAATTGGGCCCCATTATTTCTAATTCTTATCCCATATTTCTCTGATATTTTACCCCAGCAGCTCAACATTAAAGACTTGACTTCACCCCAAAGTCATAGTTTGAATTTGTTGAATTCAAATAGTTTGAATTCTGGTGTGGAATTTGGATGTGATTTGATCATTTGAATTTGAAAAGGAGTTTGAATTCTCCACTTTGTATTGCCTTAAAAATATAGCAAACCAGCTCCAAAGTTTCCAATTTTTGGCATGGCTGCTTATTAAAAGGTGGAGAACACATTTGTGAAACCCAATCTTCAAATTGAGGGAATTGGAATTTGAAACTGAATTTGAAATTCAGATTAGAGGGCTCTTCCTTTTAATCCCAAACAAAGATGAAAACTCCTCCAAATGAGCTGAAATTTGGAAGGTTGAATATTTGGACTATGAAGATCCAAGTTATGAATTTAGATCTCCATGTTTGGAAGTTTTGGGAAGTCTAAACCCTCACTTTGAACTCACCCCCTTATAATTCAAAGTTTTAATTCCCCTCATTTTTCATAAGTGTATATGAGCAGAATTTTCTTGCTACCACTTTTGGGGATTTTACATCCCCCCCCTTAAAAAGAATCTCGTCCCGAGATTCCAAAGGAAAAGTAAAGTGGGAAAAAACTTTACCGGGTATAGGATGATAGCAAGTCCGGATAGTACGTTCGTAGATAATCCTCGCTTTCCCATGTCGCCTCATCAGCGGTATGGTTACTCCACAAGACCTTGTAGAACCATAAGGTCCGGTTTCTTGTGGCACGAGTCTTTTCATCGATGATCCAGATGGGATACTCCGTGTACGTGAGGTCTGGTTGAAGAACTTCTATGTCTTCTGTGCGGATTTCAGCCGAGGGTTTGAGGAACTTTCTCAGCTGAGAGATGTGGAAGACGTTGTGAATGCCTGCGAGCGACGCCGGTAAATCCAAGCGATAGGCCACGGGTCCTCATCTTTCAATGACAGCGAACGGGCCAATGAATCACGGTGCAAGTTTACCCTTCACTCCGAAACGGTGAACTCCCTTCATCGGAGACACACGGATATAAACATGGTCCCCGATGTCAAAGTGGAGAGGGCGGCGTCTCTTATCCGCATAGCTCTTCTGACGAGATTGAGCAGCCTTGAGATTGGCTTGTATTACTCGCACTCGTTCTTCAGCTTCATTCACAAGTTCAATGCCGTAGATGACTCGCTCGCCGGACTCGCACCAGTTGAGAGGTGTGCGACATTTCCGGCCGTAGAGAGCTTCATACGGCGCCATCTTGATGCTAGCTTGATAGCCATTGTTGTAAGAAAACTCCGCCAACGGCAAATGATCGTCCCAATTCTTGCCGTGGTGGATGGCACAAGCGCGTAGCATGTCTTCAAGCACTTGATTCACCCGTTCAGTTTGACCATCTGTCTGTGGGTGATACGCGGAGCTTCGGATCAGTTTGGTTCCCAGTGATGTGTGCAGCTGTTCCCAAAACCGAGAGACGAACAGCGCACCGCGATCTGAAATGATGGAGCAGGGAACACCGTGCAAACATAAGATCTTTGCAATGTACAGCTCCGCATATTGCTTGGCCACGTACTTTGTATGTACGGGGATAAAATGAGCCGACTTGGTTAGTCGATCGACTATCACCCAAATTGAGTCATGTTTGTGAGACGTGAGAGGTAAACCAACAATGAAGTCCATGCTGATATCATCCCACTTCCACGCCAGAATGTTCAATGGTTGCAGCTGTCCGGCTTTTCGCATATGGTCGGCTTTCACCCGCCGACACGTATCACATTCGGATACGTATTTTGCGATCTCTCTCTTCATCTGTGTCCACCAAAACCTGGTTTTCAGGTCCTGGTACATCTTGTTGCTGCCCGGATGAATAGAATACTTGGACAAATGAGCCTCGTCCAAGATTTTCTTCCGAAGCTTCATGTCACGGGGTACCACTATACGGTCTTTAAACCATAGCGTGTCGTGTTCATCTCTTCGGAAGCATTTCATTTCGCCATTCCCATCCTTCTCCGAATGTGCGACATTCCCATGTCCTTCTTCTGAGCTTCCATAATCTCCTCTCTTATGGTTGGGATGAGCGCAAGATTATATAATGCCCCATATGGAACCAAGTACAGACTCGGCTCCTCCTCTTCAAGTGGGGTGATGGACAGATTGTTGACATGAGATTTGCGGCTTAAGGCATCAGCAACCATGTTTGCCTTTCCGGGATGGTAATGAATCTCGATCTCATAGTCTTTGATCAGTTCTAGCCATCTCCGTTGCCGCATATTCAACTCCTTTTGAGTGAATATATATTTCAGACTTTTGTGGTCGGTGTAGAGGTGCACTAAGTTCCCAAGCAAATAGTGCCTCCACATCTTCAAGGCCAATACCACAGCAGCAAGCTCGAGATCATGAGTCGGATAGTGCTGCTCGTGGTTACGGAATTGACGTGAGCCATAGGTGACCACTCTTCCTCCTTGCATCAATACACAGCCAAGCCCGATACCGGACGCATCACAATATACGTCGAAGGGCTTGGTTGTATCCGGTTGAGCTAACACCAGGGCTGTTGTAAGATGCTTCACTAATGCTTGGAAAGCTTCTTCGCAAGCTGAGATCCAAACATATTTGATCCCCTTCTTCAACAGTTCAGTCATCGGCTTAGCAAGCTTGGAGAAGTTCGGTATGAATCTCCGGTAATATCCTGCTAACCCGAGGAAACTTCTGACTTCATGGACTGATGTGGAGGACTTCCATTTCAGCACTTGTTCGATTTTGCTTGGATCAACTGCAATGCCTTCTGCAGAAATAATGTGATCAAGGAATGGCACTTGGCTGATCCAAAACTCGCACTTGCTGAACTTGGCATAAAGCTTATGGTCTCGCAATCGTTGAAGTACGATATGCAAGTGTTTGGTGTGTTCTTCCTCAGACTTGGAGTAGACAAAGATGTCGTCTATGAACACCACCACAAACTTGTCCAACTCCGGCATGAACACCGAGTTCATGAGATACATGAAGTGTGCCGGGGCGTTGGCGAGACCAAAGGACATGACGAGGTACTCATATAACCCATATCTCGTCGAAAAGGCCGTCTTTGGGATATCCTCCGTTCGGATATTGATTTGATGATATCTGGAGCGAAGATCCATCTTGGAAAATACACTCGCACCCACAAGTTGATCGAAGAGAATATCGATGCGGGGCAGTGTATATTTATTCTTGATGGTGACGGCATTGAGAGGTCGGTAGTCCACACACAACCTCAAGGTTTCATCCTTCTTTTTCACAAACAGCGCCGAGCATCCCCATGGCGAGGAACTCGGTCGAATGAAACCTTTCTTCATTAAGTCATTGAGCTGCTCCTTCAATTCAGCCAGCTCATTCGGAGCCATCTTGTATGGTCTCCGTGATATCGGCGTCGTTCCAGGTACCAGTTCAATCTTGAACTCGACATTTCTTTCGGGTGGCATGCCCGGAAGATCATCCGGAAAGATATCCGGGTATTCACGGACCACACGAATATCCTTAAGTTTTGTGGCTTCCGTGTTATATGTGGCTGGGGTTTCTTGAACCGAATGGTCAAGAATAAGAACATGTGGTTCATGAAGTGGAGAGTTTAGATGAACCACATGTGGAATGATGTCAAGAACAGCACCATGGTGATGTAGCCATGACATTCCTAAAATGACATCAAGTTTTTGACTCTCTAACATGATTAGAGAAGTCGGATATAGATTCCCACCCAACTGTAATGGTGCTCTATAGACCATTCTATCAGCTGTTATTTTCCCACCCGGAGAACATATCAAATATGAATTATTTGTGGGAATGATAGGAAGTTGATATTTAATAACATAAGACTGACTTATGAAATTATGGGTGTCACCGGAGTCAAAAAGTATGCCTACGGGATGATCTAGGTAAGAGAACGTACCCGCGAGGACGGGTTCGCCTTCCGGCACGTCTTCGATAGCTAAGTGATGGACGTTGCCGGGTTTTAGTGCTGGTTTCTTGGGCTGGTTGCGGGGCTGATTAGCACCCTGATATGGTGCTGCACCCCTGCCCTGTCGCGGCTTGGGGCAGTCTCTTGAAATGTGCCCGACACGGCCACACGTGTAGCACGTGTAAGGTGTCGGGGTCCCGCCAACTTGAGGACGGAATCCCTGTGCACGCTGTTGAAACTGAGGCGCACGCGGGACCATCCTTTGCTGCTGCTGTTCCTGCGGTGGATACGTCGGTCGAAAGCCCGGCGCATTATATTGCCGCCCGCGAAACTGAGGCGGTCGCGCCGGTGGCTGCCATCTCTGACCGGATGGTGAGCGATACACCACGCGGTATTTTTGTGGCATCCCACCACTGCTTCTCGTCAGCGCGCTGTGTTTCCTCTTGTCAGAACCGTGCTCGCGCTGAGCATTCTCCTGTAGAATCGCGGCATTAACTGGGTCGTTGAATGTGCCGCGATTGCTCTGGGCGAGATGGACCTTCATCTTGGAATTCAGGCCCCGGAAGAACGCATTGCGCTTGTTGTCTTCCGTCCCCACAAATCCTGGCGCATACTGCGCCAGCCGGTTGAATAACCTGGAGTACTCATGAGCACTCCTCTCGCCTTGCCGTAACGCCATGAACTCCTGGAGCTTCATTTCCATCACACCGGGAGGTATGTGATAAGCGCGGAACGCCTCCCGGAACTCCGTCCATGTGACGGCATGGCCAGCCGGTAAGGAGGCGGTGTAGTTCGCCCACCAGGTACTGGCTTCTCCTTGAAGCTGTTGCGCTGCATACAGCGCCTTCTGGTGTTCGGTGCATCGCAGCAGCCCGAACTTTGCCTCTAGAGTGTGGATAAAGCTGTCCGCCTCCAAAGGTTCTTCGGCCTCCGTGAAGACCGGTGGATGGGTCGCCATGAATTTTGAATACGAGCTTTGTTGGGGCTGGCGTTGCCCATTGTCTTGGCGTCCTCCCTGATGGGACGCATTCTGCTGCACTAGGATCCGCAGCAACTCGGTTTGCTCGTCGCGCGAGCCGAGCACTGCGGTGAGAACCTCCGCCAGGTTTCTTGGAAGTTCTGGCGGTGGAGGAGGTGGTTGCTGCTGTGTCATGGTTTGCTCTGGAGGTGGAGACTCATCACCACGAACTTGACTCGGACCTCCCTCCTCTTGCGTTGAACGTGTCCGCACCATTCTGCATTCAAACCATTCAAACGATCACCACATGTGGGTTTAGCTCATCCAGTCTATACAATAGTATTGCGAGAATGGGATAAACAATGCGCATAACAATCACACATATGGATAAAGTATAAACTTTATACAACATATACATCCCTGGACCGTGTCACACGATCGAGTTCCAAAGTATTGAACTTTATGGGTTAAAAGTTCATTTCGACCATCGGGGTCACCACGGGATGTTATGTGTGTTAGCATGCGTAATTCCTCGCTATTGTACTGGACCCAAACATGTACTAACTCGAAGTGATATGTCAATGCATCAACTCTTTGACTCCAACTCGCTGTTTTACAACAGCCACTGGACGTCGAACGGTGAAACTAAGTGTTTTGGTTGAAATACGGAAATTCCAGAGAGCATTTGGTCTGCCCTGTTTCTGGACAGTACCTACTCATCTGAGATTTTCATCCCTTTGGATTGAGATTTTGTTCTGGAGCTCTACAGAAAAGTTGTAGAGAACTTCTAAACCTTTCCAGAATGGTATCCCACACCTCCATTGGTTCAACCAATCTTAAGTTATGCCCTGTTCAAGTTCAGAAAAATTTCTGCCAAAAACAGGGAAGATTGTTCCTAAGTTTTTGAGACTGAATCTATACTCCCAATTGACTCTTAGTTCAATATGGAAGTTCAATACACCCTAAATGGAATCCTAAACTTCATTTCGACTCTTTTCTTTGAAAATAAACTTTTATGCAGTCGGTACTACGTTTCCTCACCAAAGAAAAAATCCTAAACTGGTATTCCGGCATATACGTGTCAAATGGTGGAACTAAAGTCGTCACTCACAAACGGTTTCTAAACGTCATGCACTAACGTGGTTAATGTACCTGCATAAGAACACACAATAATTGTGCACACAAGGGTTTTTGACATTTCAGGCAGTTCCATATCATAATAAAGACATACGGTCCGTATCATTGCCATACGGATCGTCCTTGAGTCAAGTCACGTCTCAAGGTACATGGTCGTGTTTTCACACCACACGACGGGGAACCTGAATAGAGCGCGAACGGGTCGTCACGGTTGGGAATTTTATCAACCCAACGGATACCACCTACTGCCTCATGACCGTTGAGGCACGCCGATGGCGAGCGCTGCGTATGGCCCTTTGAACATTGAACGTTCAAGAGTTGCATACTATCGTGTTGCTTACCACACGATGGGGTATTCTCACTTTTGCCTAAAGCACACTGGAGATCAGTGTTTTCATATGCTCTCAGAACCACGAAGAGGTTCAGAGACTCATATTAACTACCGTGCTAAGCCACGGTATATCATTCCATACTATTGCTCGTATGGCGAGCTTACCGCAATTGAGCCGCCTGCGGTGGCGTACCTTACCTCTTACCTGACGTCGGAGCGTCGTTACAGAATGTATAACACATAAGTTAGCTTTTCCACCTTAGTAACTACTACTATAATAGACATTATGTGGGCTTAATGACTAATCCTCACTCGACAACTTCTAAGTTTTCAAAATAAGCTCTTTTCGAGCGTGCTATTCCCAATGCGGCTCTGATACCACGACTGTGGGGACCACCCCGTGGTTCACCCACTCCAGGATCGCATAGGGTGGTGCCGTCTGATGCGGCACCCAACAGCACACACGAAAAGAATAAAGGATAACATACACATTTTTATTTGATATAAAACAGCGGAAGTCTTTTTACAAAACCTATTCATACAGCGGAAGTAATATACATATAAGGCCTCTCATCCTAGCTATGCAAAAGTGCAGCCGTCCAGCCCGGGGACGCTACACACTAGCAGCAAGGAACTGGAGAATCACGGCGGCGTGCAGGGCTCCAGCTCGGCCGTGTACCCCAACGGGGGCATCGCCTCGTCCTCGGAACCTTCCTCAGAACTCTCACCTGCACACAGCTCAAATATTGCAACCGTGAGCACGAAGGCTCAGCAAGTCTTAACCCTCAACCCTAAGCATGGAACTCTACGTGCAAGGATGTGTAAGGTAGGAAAGGACTTTGCAAGAAAGACACGCCTATAAGTTGATCCTTACTTTTAGTTTTATAGCAGCAGATTCATGTGCCTTAGGCAGCCCTCACATCGGAAGTCCACAATCAAACAAGAAACACTTTCCCCCGATGTGGAGATGCCCAAAGTGGAATATAAACTTAATTAGCTCTATATCTACAGCAATCAAGGTATTCAAGACATTAAGATCAATACAGCATTTTCAGTTGGGTTATTTCACTTCTTACTACGTCACAGCGCAGTGAACAAGCGGGTACTCAAATAACCGCGAGGGACGGTGATTGCAATCAAGATACTCCCGGATAACACGTCACATACACCCACTTTCAGAAGCGTGATTCCACACCCCTTCCTACTCTGTTGTATGCAACAACCTTTCAAAGGCAACCCAAATGCCGAACCGGTCCATACGTAACGGGCAGGAGGTCCCCGCGTGGAGCGTGACTGTGCCCACCGGCAGATTTACACCTTGCTACCCTCAACCCACTCCTATTTACGGTTGGGTAAGCCTCGGCACCCAGGTTAACCAATTACATCGGTTTCCTGGTTCCCATATGCCAGTATGCATCCGGTACTGTTCGATACTTGTCCAGCAGGGCCGCACACGGACGGTCCTCAACCGACACTAACAGGGCTACACACGTGAGACCTCTGCTCACTGCATCCTATCCCCCCTGCTGGGTCTCATTTTCATACAACTCAAGCCATTATCTACCTCTTTTCTTTCCGGTGATTAGTACTATCTCGCGAGTAGCTTCCAACCACTCGACTTCTACCAAGATCCTATACATTAGCATGACATTGTCTACTCGTCGAGTTTGTAAACTACCCAACCCATCATAGGAGTCAAGAGGCTATGCAATTGGGGTTTCAATCACCCTAACTCTAATGCATACATTTCAACCTAGACATAAGTGATACAAATGAAAAACTTTATAAAAGGTACTTAAGTGCAAACCGGGGCTTTCCTGGTTGCGAGTTAAAAGGGAAGTTAGCTTCTGGTGGCAGGACGTCCAAAGGCTCCGGTGCGTCCTCAACTTCGGTCACTATTACGAAATGTAATAAAATACATGTGTAAGTATTAAAGGTTTATAGAAATTGAACTTCTATTCATAGCTACTGCTATTTAGGATCCTTAATTGGCTTTGGGAATTTTACAGTGGATACTAGACCCTCTAAGGATGATTTGAGCCATTGGAGACATGTCATTGCATAATGTAGTCTTTAAAATTCCTACAAGTACAATGCTTATCTGAATTTTGAGCCCAAATCAGGAGCTTTGACATAGCTAGAAATGGAATATCTGATTAGGGTAAGTCTCCATGGTTCTAACAAAATTTGTTTCACCATTTCTGGAGCTACCATCAGAGAGATATGAATTTTTGAAGTTTGGACAGGAGTGCTGAACAGTTTCTGTTTGAATTTGAATTTCCAAATAAAGGCTGAACTTGGGAAGGTAATTTGACCTATCAAATGAACTCCAATGAAGCCCAAATTTTTACTGGAGATCAGTATCTATGAAGAGGATTTTCTGCCCAAATTTGGGAATATTTCATAAAGAATTGCTCCTATAATAAATCCCTAAAAGATTTATTAAAAACATTTCTACAGAAATTCCTAGGCATGTTCATAGCCTAAAATTGGTTTCTCTGTGAATTAATCCTCATGAGGATTCCAACAAAATTGGTCTCACTCTTTTTGGAGTTTTCTACACAAAGTTATGGGCTTGCAAAGATCAGCTAATTTCTGGAATTGTTTCCCTAATAGAAACTTCAAATAATTGGAACTGGGCCCACTGTTTTAAATAGGACCAGTGAGATTTCGGCAACACCGGGGGCTACGGGGTTATTCCGGCGCAGCCGCACTGGATCCGGCGCCACAAGCCGATCCCCGCGCGTATACGGAGGCTGACCGGTGGGACCCGGACCTCCTTCGTCTTCCTCGCGCTGCCCGCGCCTCCCGCGGCGGCGCACGCCGGCGAGGCTCGCCGGGACGGGGTTCCCGTGGTCCAAACTTTGTGAAACATGCCGCCTGTGAGTTCTACACCGTGCTGAACACGATGGTGGGATCGGGAGCCGATGACAACGGCCGGAAAGGTGCTTGCACCGGCGACCATGTCGAACCTTACTTCAGCGACCTCACTCTCCCTCAGCAGTGGGTCTTTCGGGCTAGGGTTTGCTCCAAAAGCACCAGTGTCCCATGGACATCCTCGACCCATAGCTCGCTCTCCCTGAAACCCACCGGAGAGGGGACCTCACCGGCGACCCGAGCCCGCAAAACTCCGGCGGCGACAAAAACTCGATACCCGGCATCTCTACTTGCTCATTTGAGCTGCTAGAACTTCGGGGAGATGCGCAAGCATGTGATGGAGCTACTCTAAGCTCATCTAGCGCGGAGCTACCCCGAGCACAACGAATTTCTTCGAAGGGTCCTCGGGTTTCTAAAGAACCGCCGGCGCCAAACTTCAAAATACTCGGTACCGGAGCTAAGAAAGCAGGAACTGGTGGAAAGGAAGAAGGAAGAGTTCCTCACGCACCTCAGGGACCTTTTTGTTGATCGGAAGAGGCCGCAAATCCGTCGGGCGACGGTGTGGCATACAGGCGATCAACACCGGAGCTCCGAAGGGAATTCCAGCTCGAAGGCGCCAACCACCGGTGCTGGTGTTCACTTGAGGCTTCGGGGAGCATGAGAGAGACCTGGCGCAATGTTCCCGCGGCTCAGCCGCGCGAGAGGCACGCCGAGCTCGCCGGGCATCGATGAGCCAAAGGGTTCTTCCGCCGGGCGGGGGTTTGGGTTCGCAAGGCTCGAGCAGAGCGTGGAGAGGCTACGGGGTAATGGGGATGAGGCCAGATGCTGCACTCGGCTGCCGCTATAAACGGCCACGCGAGTGAACCGACGTCGGGGGAAGCAGCTCGGTGGACAATGTCGGGCGACGGGCTGCCCGGGAGCTGGCGCGCGGTGATCACCCGAGGAGGAAAACAGTCGGTTGGGTTGTTTCGGGTGGCTGACAATTGGGCCCCATTATTTCTAATTGTTATCCCATATTTCTCTGATATTTTACCCCAGCAGCTCAACATTAAAGACTTGACACCACCCCAAAGTCATAGTTTGAATTTGTTGAATTCAAATAGTTTGAATTCTGGTGTGGAATTTGGATGTGGTTTGATCATTTGAATTTGAAAAGGAGTTTGAATTCTCCACTTTGTATTGCCTCAAAAATATAGCAAACCAGCTCCAAAGTTTCCAATTTTTGGCATGGCTGCTTATTAAAAGGTGGAGAACACATTTGTGAAACCCAATTTTCAAATTGAGGAAATTGGAATTTCAAACTGAATTTGAAATTCAGATTAGAGGGCTCTTCCTTTTAATCCCAAACAAATATGAAAACTCCTCCAAATGAGCTGAAATTTGGAAGGTTGAATATTTGGACTATGAAGATCCAAGTTATGAATTTAGATCTCCATGTTTGGAAGTTTGGTAAGTCTAAACCCTCACTTTGAACTCACCCCCTTATAATTCAAAGTTTTAATTCCCCTCATTTTTCATAAGTGTATATGAGCAGAATTTTCTTGCTACCACTTTTGGGGATTTTACACTTCTTCGGCGGTGTGTTTGCTCCAGAGTATCTTGTAGAACCACAACGTTCTGCTACGCATGGTTCGGGCTTTCTCATCAAGGATTTCCACCGGGTACTCATCATATGTCAAATCTGGTTTCAGCTCACCGATGTCTTCGGTAGTAACAGCAGCGGTATGTTTCAGACATTTTCTCAGCTGGGAGACATGGAAAATGTCATGGACACCAGCAAGAGATGCCGGTAGATCCAGTCTACACGCCGCTGGTCCACACTTCTCAGTGATAGCATAGGGTCCAATGAAATGGGGAGCGAGCTTCCCCTTCACACCGAACCGGTGCACGCCTTTCATCGGAGACACGCGGAGGTACACGTGTTCACCAACGTCAAAGTGCAACGGTCTACGCCTCATATCAGCGTAGCTCTTCTGCCGGGATTGAGCGGCCTTCAAATTAGCTTGAATCCTCCGAACGCGCTCTTCGGCGTCGTTCACCACATCAACCCCGAATGCGACCCTTTCACCGGACTCGCACCAGTTTAATGGGGTGAGGCATTTACGACCGTAAAGAGCTTCGTAGGGTGCCATCTTGATACTCGCATGATAGCCGTTGTAGTACGAGAATTCTGCCAACGGTAGGTGATCATCCCAGTTCCTACGTGGTGGATGGCACATGCTCTCAACATGTCTTCCAGAACTTGATTCACCCTCTCTGTCTGGCCATCTGTCTGAGGGTGGTAGGCGGAGCTTCTAATCAGTTTAGTGCCCAAAGCAGTATGCAACTGCTCCCAAAAGCGAGATACAAACAAGGCACCTCTGTCTGAGACCATGATCTTGGGTCATGCAAGCATAGAATCCTGGCAATATACAACTCCGCATACCTGTTGGCATGGAAATGTGTATGCACGGGAATGAAGTGAGCTGACTTGGTTAGTCGGTCAACAATTACCCAAATGGAATCATGTTTGTTGGATGTTAATGGTAATCCCACAATGAAATCCATGCTCACATCTTCCCATTTCCATGCTGGAATTTTCAGGGGTTGCAACAGCCCTGATTTCCTCATATGATCCGCCTTCACTCGTCTACACGTATCACACTTGGATACGTACTTCGCTACCTCCTGCTTCATCCGTGTCCACCAAAATTTCTTTTTCAAATCTTGGTACATTTTGTTGCTGCCCGGATGAATGGAGTATTTAGACAAGTGAGCTTCATCGAGGATCTTTCTCCTCAGTTCCATATCCCGGGGTACGACTATGCGGTCGTTGAACCATAGCGTCCCCTCATCATCTTTCCGAAAACATTTGATCTCCCTGTTGTCTATCCGTCTCTGGAGATGTGCCATACCTTGGTCAGTCTCCTGAGCTTCAATAATGTTCTCTCTAATAGTAGGGATGAGAGCAAGGTTGTACAACGATCCATAAGGAACCAAGTATAAACTCGGCTCTTCCTCCTCCACCGGTGTAATGGTGAGGTGATGGACATGTGATTTCCAACTCAGTGCGTCGGCAACCACATTCGCCTTGCCGTGATGGTAATGAACCTCAATTTCATAATCTTTGATCAGTTCTAACCACCTCCTTTGCCTCATGTTCAGCTCCTTCTGGTTGAAGATGTACTTTAAGCTCTTGTGGTCGGTGTAGAGGTGCACCAAATTCCCCAGGAGATAGTGCCTCCACATTTTCAGCGCCAAAACCACTGCAGCAAGCTCAAGATCATGGGTGGGATAGTGCTGCTCATGGTTCCGAAGTTGGCGTGAGCCATATGCGACCACACATCCTTCCTGCATCAACACGCAGCCGAGCCCAATACCGTACGCGTCACAATACACGTCGAAGGGCTTTGTTGTATCCGGCTGAGCTAAGACCGGGGCTGTGGTGAGATGCTTCACCAATGCTTGGAACGCTCCTTCACACGCCGTGTTCCAAACATATTTCATCCCCTTATTCAGCAATTCTGTCATCGACTTAGCGAGCTTGGAGAAGCTTGGAATGAATCTCCGATAGTATCCCGCTAACCCGAGGAAGCTTCTGACTTCATGAACTGAAGTGGGAGCTTTCCATTTCAGCACTTGCTCTATTTTGCTTGGGTCAACCGCAATGCCTTCTGCTGAGATGATATGTCCCAAGAAAGGCACTTGGCTGATCCAAAACTCGCATTTACTGAACTTGGCGTAGAGCTTGTGGTCTCGTAATCGTTGAAGAACGATCCTCAAGTGTTCGGCATGTTCGGCTTCTGTCTTGGAGTAAACCAAGATATCATCGATGAACACTACCACGAACTTGTCCAGCTCCGGCATGAACACCGAGTTCATGAGATACATGAAATGGGCTGGAGCATTTGTGAGACCAAAAGACATGATGAGATATTCATATAATCCATATCTCGTCGAGAAGGCCGTCTTCGGGATATCCTCCGCCCGGATCTTGATCTGATGATATCCAGAGCGAAGGTCCATCTTTGAAAACACACTTGCACCCACAAGTTGATCAAACAATATGTCGATGCGGGGCAGTGGGTACTTATTCTTGATGGTGACGGAATTGAGCGGCCGGTAATCCACACAGAGCCTCAGGGTTTCATCCTTCTTTACAAACAGCGCCGAGCATCCCCAAGGCGAGGAACTCGGCCTAATGAAACCCTTGCTCAACAGATCATTGAGCTGTTCTTTTAGTTCAGCCAGCTCATTTGGAGCCATTTTATATGGTCTCCGTGATATGGGCGTAGTCCCGAGTGCAAGTTCAATCTTGAACTCGACATCCCGCTCAGGTGGCATGCCCGGAAGATCATCCGGGAACACGTCAGGATACTCCCGGACTACAGGGATGTCTTCTAACTTGAGAGCTTCAGCATTATTAATTGCTAAAACTTCCCGGACTGGAGTGTCTAACACCATGGAATGCAGACGGTGGAATGGAGAGTTTAAATGAACCGTCCGTGTCCGAGTCTCCAGGACAGCGCCATGGTATTGTAGCCATGACATCCCTAAGATTGCATCAATCTTTTGCCCCATAAGGATTATCAAGGTGGTGGGATATAGTTTCCCACCTAAGCACAGAGGTGCCTTTGGGATCATCATATTTGCTGAGATCTTCCCTCCCGGTGAGCAGATCATATAGGTGCAGTCGGTTGGGAAGACTTGCATTTGATGCTTAGCCACATAGGATGCACTTATAAAGCTGTGGGTTGCACCAGAATCAAACAATATGACGATGGCTTGATTGTTGAGAGTAAACGTACCCGCCAGCACGTTGTCTCCCTCCGGGGCGTCCTCATTGTCGAGGTTGCGGACGCCCCCAGTCCGCTGACCAACCTTCTTGACCGGAGGTTGGCCTCGAGCACCGCCCTGGAACTGGGCTTCCCGCTGCTCTGCTGCCCCTGGGGACAGTCCTTCGCGAAGTGGCCCGTCTGGCCACACGTGAAGCAGGTGAAACGGGGCGGTCCCCCGCTGATCGGTGGACGGAATCCCAGGGCGTGTTGTGGCGGTGGAAACGCCCGGGGTGCCGTCTGCTTCTGCTGCTGCTGTCTTGGTGGTGGCATCGGCGGACGGAACGGAGGTGACTGAAACGAACGTCCCCCGAACCGCTGAGGTCGTGCCGGTAGATGCCACTGCTGCCTGGATGGCGTCCGATACACCATCCGGTACTTCTGGGGAGCGCCACTCCCACCACTGGGTGGAGCGCTGCGCTTCCGCTGCTCAGCTGCCAACTCCCGCTGAGCATCCACTTGCATGATCGCGGCATTGACTAGGTCATTGAAGGTGCTGCGATTCCACTGAACGAGATGTGTCTTCATTTCGGGGTGTAAATCCCGATAGAAATGTTCCCGCTTCTTCTCTTCAGCGGAGATGAAGTCTGACACATATTGCGCCAGATGGTTGAAGGCACGGGAGTAGTCATGGGCACTCCTCCCGCCCTGCTTCAGTTTCAAAAATTCTTGGAACTTCCTCTTCATGATCCCGGGAGGGATATGATAGGCGCGGAACGCCTCCCGGAACTATTCCCATTCCACGGCATGGCCGGCCAGACGTGAGGCGACATAGTTCGCCCACCACGCACCAGCGGCACCGTGGAGTTGCTGCGCTGCGAACAGAGTCTTCTGCCGCTCCGCACATTGGAGCAGCCCGAACTTGGACTCGATGGTCCACAGCCAGTTGTCAGCCTCCAGTGGTTCTTCAGCTTCGGTGAACACTGGAGGGTGCGTACTCATGAAATCCGAGTACGACACCTCACGAGGCTCACGAGGCCCTCTGTCTTGACGCCCCTCCGCCTGGGACATATTCTGCACAATCGTGCGGAGCAGGTCGGTCTGCTCCTCACGACCTCCCACCAGTGCCGCTATCACATCCGCTAGAGTAAGCGGATGAGGCGGTGGTGGCTGCTGCTGCGGGGTGCTGTCATAGGCCGGTGGCTGGGAGTCATCGCCTCCCTGCTGGCTAGAGCCACCAACCTCGTGCGTGGTCCTAGTGCGAACCATCTGCAACCATACGACAATAAATATCAGTCCCGCAATATATTGCATGCAGTCAAAAAAGATAGGTGTAAACCATAATGACAGTAAAACCTGTGATACATCTCGTATGTAGATAATGTAATAACTTTGCACAAGCTACACCATCACCAGACCAAATACAAACTAGTTTAATCCAACTCGATGAACCTCCTCTTTGGAAGCTCACCACAACTAGGTTTGGTCACTATGCGACGTTACTATCGCTTTGTCATCACGTAAACCACCCTTTTATCTTCAATACGACTCAAACATGGTCTCTAGTAAAAGAAACTTGAGTTAGACCTACACTCAAATCTTTCACTAGTTGAAGACAAGCTCTCACGAGTATGTTCTACCCCATTGGCAGTACTTAAACCACCTCTAGGGTACAACAATCTCTCCCATGAGTTCAACTGTCATTTCTCTGTCAGAATGACCAGTTTCTACATATTAAAGGTTTTGATCTGGTTCTGGGCAGTTTCATGACTCAAGTTGAATACCAAAGTTAAAGCTAACTTCAGTATATTTCCAACGAGTATTCATTTGCCCTCAGATCAGCTTTGGTTAAAAGTTATGGGAATTCAAAATCAGCAGAATTTCTGGAAGAATTTTAACAGCACCTCCCTTGGAAAGTTGCTGTTTTCAACTCTGGTTTCCACTGAAATATGTGCTGAAATTTCATACACTTTGAATTACAAAAAGGTAACACATCTTCTACCCTCTCTAAGGATGTATCATATGAAATTTTTTGATTTTTCTACTGGGAGTTATGTTTGAAAAACAGAACAGTGCAGAGAGTGTTTAACTCTGTCCTGGTTCTGGACAGTTTACATTTCTCTGGGATTTAAGCCATCTTAAGGTGAGTTTCCGCTCTGGAAGTCTACAACAAAATTGTAGAATACTAAAATACCTTTCCAGAACTATATACCACACCTCCCTGGGCTAAAATACCTGTGAGTTGTGCTATGTTGTAGTTCAGCAAACTTGCTGCCCAAAACAGAGCACTCTGTTTTTCAGTCTTTTTGAAACTACACTCACCACTAACCAATTTGTCTACCCAACCAGGTGCTAAATGTTGAACCTCGTGATTTTAATTCCTTGTTATAGTTATTTTCATGCATATGCCTACAATATCTCGGTACTACGTTCCTCACAAAAGAAAATCTTAACCAAATTATACCGGCATATACGTCTCAAGTGTGGCACTAAACGGTCTCTCGCACACGTTTTCTACACGGATACATACGTGGTTAGTACCTGCAGAACACCACACAATAATGATGCACGCAAGGGTTTTTCATTTCAGGCAGGACCATATTTAAAATTAAATACAAACGCCCGTATCATTGCCATACAGCCGTCCTTGAGTTAGGTCACGTCTCAAGGTACGTGATCATGTTTCAACACCACACGACGGGGAACCCGAGTATGTCATGAACGGGTCGTCACGGTTGGGAATGTTATCAACCCAACAGATACCACCTACTGCCCTGCAGGGCACGCCGATGGCAAGCGCTGCATATGTCCTTCTGGGCTATTTCCAGGCGAACACACTCTCGCGTTACTGACCACGCGATGGGGTCTCCACTTACTTGCCTAATGCACGCTAGGGATCAGCGTTTCATATGAACTCAGGGACATGAAGAGTCCAAGAGTTTCATATTGACGTCTCACACCAAGCTGTGAGACCAATCCCTGGACCACATTCCTCGTCAGGGGAGCTAACCGAAATTGAACCGCTTTCGGTGGCGTTCCTTACCATTCTTACCAGAGCGTAGGTGCGTTGTTACATAATTAAAATTCAGAATTATAACACATAGGTTAGTATTTGCCACTTTAAGTAACTATGCTAATATAGTCCTTACATGGGCAACTACCGAATCCTCACTGTAAACCTAAGTTTTTCGCATAATACCGTCCTTACGTACTGTGCTATCCCCAATGCAGCTCTGATACCAGGCTGTGGCGGACCAGAATCCGCTCATCCAGGATCACAGAGGGTGGTGCCGCACGATGCGACACCCGACAGCACACGTCATAAGAACACAATATATTACATGGGAAAACAACTGAACTGTACAAAGTAGTACACTACTCAGTTACAAACTACTATTTATGTTACACAGCGGAAGTCTACACTATACAACTCACGCCTGTCTATCTAGCAAAAGTCGGCTGCCCAGCCCTAGGGCAGCCAACACTGGCTGCACTCCTCAGCTCAGCGCGGCGTGTACGGCTCCCACTCAGCCGTGGTCCCCGACGGAGGGTAACCCTCACCGGTGGACTCATACTCCGAGTCCGTGGGTGGCTCCTCACCTGAAAAACACTTAAGCAGCAACCGTGAGCACGAGGGCTCAACAAGACTTAACCGACTCACCTAGGCATGAAACTCTACATGAGGGGTACAATGAACATAGGATAGTAACATTGCAGCAAATGGACACGCCTACAAGTTCATCCTTAATTCATCTTTTAGCAACAAGTTAACAGTTCAGGAATCTGAAATTTAGTAAGCAATATTTGGTGGCACACATGTAGCAATACAATTATATCATAACAGCCACATTGAAGCATCATATTTCATACATTAGCCTATGTCACGACTCAGTGACCAAGTGGTACTCTTCACCGCGAGGGACGGCGAATCGACTCGATATACACCTGCAGGGACACCCAAAGAGCACGTCACGTACGCCCACCCGTGGAGCTGCACAGCACGCTCACTCGATGTCGTACGGGACAACCTTTCACCCAACGGCCCAAACGTCGAACCGGTCGCACCGAAACAGACAGGAGGTTCCCTACACGGAGCATCTCTCTATGCCCGTTTGCAGATTTCCACCTTGCTGCCCTCAACCTACACCTATAAATCGGTGTGCTATGCCTCGACGCCCGGAGGTTTAGGCTACATCGGTTTATCGGGGCCCATATATCCGATATGCCTTCGGTACGTTCAAACTTGATCAGCGTGGGCCGCACACGGATCGGTCCTCAATCGACATGGACAGGGCCGCGCGCACACAAGACTTCCTCTTGCTGTGCCCTAGCCCCTGCCTAGTCTCATTTTTATTACTAAGGTGATCTCACCTCACTCGAACCAATCCCGTGTGTCCCAAGCCTAACTCGCGAGTAGATTCCAACTACTCGACTTGTACCGAAGTCCTATGAATTATTAAGTATAGCTTGTCTACTCGAGGTCTTAGACACTACCCTCACTCTTATGGAAACTTTCTGGTCATGCAAGTGGGGTTCTCATTCATCCTACACCTAATGCACACATACATTTCACACTACGTATGTAAACAAAGTAAAACTTTATAAAAGGCTTAATGCAAACCGGGGCTTGCCTTGTTGCTGCTGGTCAGGGGTTAGTTCTTCTTCCTGAAGTAGGAAGTCGAGTACCTCCGGAGCTTCCTCACCTTCAGCGACTACACGTTAATAAAATACTACATGTTAATGGATATGCACATAAGTTTATTGTAATGCTTCTGCTATTAGTTCTAATAACCAGTTTCTAACAACTGGAACTCTGTTCAAGAATTTAAAATGAAACTGGGGCTAGTGGTTTGATTTTGGATCTAAGCACATGGTTAAGTGCTAAGTGGTTATCCCCCCTCTTCTCCATTGATCACCTCAAGTGGTTAAACAGAGCAGGGGTGATCTAGAGCTCCAATGGAGCTGAGAATTTTTGAGTGAGTTCCTTGTGACAAGAAAAACCCTCTGGACCGAAAATTAGCACTTTTCATTGAGTGGTTTGCTCAGAATAATTCTCTCAGCAAATAAGCAAAGAAGAATTAATTCTGAGGTAACACCCCTTTTTATGCCAACTTAATGCACTAAAATTTGAAATATAGCTCCAAGAGCTTGCATGAATTTTCCTAGAATTTTTGGAGCTAAGATCTGCCCAGAACTGAATTTCCACGTTTTGGAAATTCTCTGAAAATGTTTCTGTATTCAAATGAACACAGCACCTTCAAATCTGAATTGCCCTGGCCAAATCAACTCCAAATGGTCTGAAGCTTTTACAGGGGTTCACTAACCTCCTAAAGGATATTCTGGCAAAATTTGAGGATTTTTGGATGAACCAAACTCCCTCTAAAATTCTTTTGCTGAAAAGCTTTACAGAATTTTCCAGAATTAATTAATGGGTTTCATACAAATTGGGTTGTATATTTGGACAGAGCTAGGCAAGATGAATCCAACCCCATTTGAATCACTAAATTTGGAGCTTCCTAGCAAAAGTTATGGGGTTCTAAATTTGGGGAAATTCTGGAATTTGAATTAACCAGGGAAAAGATCAAATTCCTGACAGCGGGCCCGGCCCCCACGTGTCACCACCTCGGCTACGCCACACGGGGCCACAGGACTGCTCTCCGCGTGGTCACAGCTGATCCGGTGCAACAGAAAATCCCACTCCCTCGCAACAGAGACTGACGCGTGGGCCAGCCCCCGTCTTCGTCTTCCTCTGGCTCCCGCGCGACCCCGCCGCCGGGCTCGCCGGAGACCTCGCCGGGAAGGGGTTCCGGTCCTCGGAACTCGTTGATTTTTTTCCACCACTGCATATTTCTGCGCGAGGAACACGCTGCCGGCCTTACCTCCGATCGAAGATGGCCGGAACCCTAGGCGCGTCGGTGACAGCGACCGCGGTAATTCCGGCGACGTCGCTAGGGCGTTATACCGCATCAAACACGTCACCGTTTGCTCGTAAAGCACCACTGCACCGAGGAGAACACGGACCCCACCACCGATCTCGCTGGAACTTGCCGGAAATATGACCTCACCGTCGGGCTAAGTCAAAATCCGGCGAAACTCGAAAAACTCGATGAACAACGGCTCTGCTCGATGGTTCTCGGTGGTTCTTGATCCTATGAACGCGCACGGGGGTATACAAGGTGTATGCTACGTCGTGTGGGGGTGGTTCGACGTGTGAGACGAATTTGCCGAGTTTCTACCTTCGGTCATTATCGTATGTCGTCAGCAAAACTGAAATTCCGACGAGCACGGTCCACGACACGCTGCCGGCGTTGTTGTGAAGCGAGAAGAGTTCCCGGCGCACCTTTTTGCTTTGGCAACTCGATGGGAGATGCTCTGTGGTGGCCGGGCAACTTGATCTTGTCGCGGCGGCTCTCTTCGGCGCTGTGGAGGAAGATCAGCTCGACGCCGACGTTCCGACGGAGCTAGTGCCCGGTCCTTGCTTCTTCCACGCTAAAGGAAGTCCGGCGGTGCTGTGGGGAAGCTTAGCTCGTCGTGCCATGGGGTGGAGCAGCCGGGTGGCGGTGAACCGACGGCGCTCCTCTGTGCGGTCGCGTTTATCTCCGAGGACACACGGGGATCGTTCAGCAGCGGCTGTGAGGCGGTGTGGGACGCTGTGCTCTCGGTGGATATGATAAGAGCAGAGAAACATCGATCCCCTAAGCAGCTCGGGAGGTGCTTCCGGTCTTCGGTCGACAGCGCGGTGGCAGCCCGTGGGAGAGAGCAGCGCGCTCGGGTGTGAACCGTGGAACCGTTTGACTTAAGCAGTAAGTTTCTTCCCTCCCTTCTCAATGACAATTGGGGCCCACAGCTCCCCTCTGCCCCAAAAGATCTCCAAATTTTTACCTATTGTAAATTCAGCTATGAGGGATCCAAATTCAAAAACCATTTGGCCATTTGACAATTTGTGCCACAGTTTCAAATTTAAATTCAAATTTCAATGAAAATTCACAACTCTCTTTGATATCCCTATCAAAGGACCTCCAAATCTTCTCAAAATTTGCCTCCCTCATAATTTGAACCTGGAGAGTTTGAATATGAAGGTAACTTTTGAATTTGAGTGATGAAAGTTGCTGCAATTTGAATTTACATTCAAATTGGCCTCTTTTTCAAATACCTCCAAAAGTGCCTCAAAAAGTGTTGGATTTGCATGAAATTTGGCCAGAATCTTCCCAAGACTTTTTAAGTTCTAGGGGTGAGCTCGACCTCTCATGTTCATGTGTACAAATCCGCCTTTGTGAAAAGTGTAGGCTTTCCCCTCTAATTACTCTTTTGATGGAGGTTACTTGTTCTTCACCATTTTTCACAAGATATCCACAACAAAAGTGTGGTGTTGTGAGGTGAGGAAAAGTTTTTGCAAGTCCCTTTTCTTGGGCTTTTACAATAAAAAGCTTAGGGACAATGCTGTCAAAATTGAGTCACCAGAATCTGAAATTAATCGTTTAAAATCCTTGATTCCTAGTGATGATTCTTGTTTCTCATGTGATTTAATATATGAACAATTGTCCTCTCTAAGAAGTGCACACACCTCCACACTTGATAAACTTGAACTTGAAATCAAAAAGAACAAAAATCTTGCTGCATTTAATGATAAAAACTTGAAAGATGCTTGTTGTTCTACAATTGATTTGCATTGTTCTACTTGCGATAAACTTGATAAGAAACTACAAGATGCTATGAAAGAAATTTCTATATTGAACAATGCTTTACGTTCTCATGAAGTTAAATATTGTTCCAATTGAAAATTAAAAGGAAAAACTTCATGTGAAAATTGCCTTGATCTATCAAATAAACTTGATAACATGCATAGGACATTAGATCGGTTTTGTAATGGGAATAAGAAACTAAACTTGCTGCTGAATTCTTCCAAATCTTGCAATGATAAAACTGGTTTAGGTTTTGATTCACATGCTCATGCTAAGGAACATCCACCTAAAATTGCAAATCATTAGGAAGTGGTTTGATTCAAACAGTTCCTAAACAAAAAGAAGTGGTTTTTAAATCTGCAGGAGTGTTGTCACATTCGGGTTCAAATAAGCATACTGCATGCTCATCTAGACATGAACACAAAGTTAAATTTCATTGTACCTATTGTGATAGAGATGGTCATGTCATAGATTTTTGTTATAGACTAGCTAAACGACATAAAAAGGAAAGAATGCAAGCTAGATCTTATAACTCTCATGCAAAATTTGCTGCAAATACTAAACCGAATGTCAGGAACATGCAACCTGCTGTTATGAGTCAGAAATATTCAAAGTTTACCTCCGGAGCCTCAGTTTTTGCCTCCGGAGTTTCAGTTTTTGCCTCCGGAGCTACTGATTTTCGTGCTACACAAGTAACACCTCACAGGTCAGTAGTTAAGAACAAAAAATCTCACACTTTGACTCATAAACCTGCTGTTTTATCTCAGCTTTCACATGTTATTCCTGCTGGACGTCGTGTGACTCAGTACTGGATTCCTAAATGCCTTTTAACTAACCCCAGTATTGAGTCATCGACGTATTGTGCTTCTATGTAGGTTACACGCTTGAGGAAGGAGAACATTTGGATTGTGGATTCAGGTTGCTCACGCCACATGACCGGTAACAAAGAATGGTTCTCCTCTCTCTCTTTTGTGTCACGTGTAGAGAATGTTACTTTTGCAGATAATTCGTCAACTCCTATAATTGCTAAGGGTTCGGTTAGAGTAAATGATCACTACACTTTGAAGGATGTGGCACTTGTCAAAAATTTGAAATACAACTTGCTTTCTGTTTCACAATTGCTATATGAAAATCTGGAAATTATTTTCAATAAAAACTGCTGCAAAGTTGTAGGTTCAAATAGTGAGCTTATCTTTAACATGTCTCGGTTTGGAAGAGTTTTTAAAGCTGATTTTGATATGTCTTCCTCTAAGCATAGATGTCTAGTAGCAAATGATTCCAAAGATTTATATTTTTGGCATCGTAGACTTGGTCACGTAGGCTTTGATCATCTCACGCATGTTAGTGCTCTTGATCGCATACGTGGGCTGCCTAAGCTTAAAGGGGACAAAGAAATTGTGTGTTGTTCTTGTAGACATGCTAAGATGGTTGCAGGTTCACATGCTCCTCTCAAAATGACCATGACAACTGAACCAGGTCAACTTTTACACCTTGACACCGTAGGACCTTCACGTGTTCAATCCTTCAGAGGTAAATGGTATGTTCTTGTGATCGTTGATGACTATTCTAGATACTCTTGGGTTTACTTTATGGCATCTAAGAATGAAGCTTTTAGTCACTTTAGAACTTTATTTCTTAGATTATCAATTGTTCACCCAGGATCTTTAAGAGCAATTGAAGTGATAATGGAACCGAATCTAAAAAAAATCAATCGTTTGATAACTTTTGTGCTGAAAATGCAATAGATCATCAATTTTCTTCACCATATGTACCTTAACAAAACGGTGTTGCAGAGAGAAAGAAAAGAACCTTAGTTGAGATGGCTAGGACTATGCTTGATGAATATCAAACTACTAGGAAAAATTTTGGGCTGATGCAATTGCAACCGCTTGTTATGTCTCAAATCGTGTTTTCTTGCGTGCTAAACTAGGTAAAACACCATATGAGCTCAGGTTTGGACATAGGCCTAGTGTCACACACTTTAGGGTCTTTGGTTGCAAATGCTTTGTTAAGAAACATGGTAATCCTGATAAATTTGAAGCTAGATCTGTTGATGGCATGTTTCTTGGTTATCCATCTCATACTAGAGGCTACCGTGTGCTTTTACTTGATACTAACAAAATTGTGGAGACTTATGAGGTTTCTTTTGATGAAGCTAGCCTAGGTACTAGTTCAAATATTGCAGGTCCGGATCCATATCCGCAGGGGGAGAGTATCTTCATTGAAGAAGAGGAAGAAGTGGTGCTGCTGTCCGAAAATTCAGCAGCTAATGACATTGTTCCAGCTCCTGATCTTGATTCACAGCCAGCACCGACGACCACCATTGCTGGTCCAGATCCTCCTCACGTCACAAGCTCATCTATTTATGATGAACATGAAGAAGAAGAAGCTTGTGAAGTGTCCACTCCCCTCCGGATTCTCAAAAGTCATCCTCCACAACAAATTATTGGAAGCTTGCATAAACGAGTTACAAGATCCAGGTTTTTCGACCCAAATTCTCATGCTCATTCTGCTTTTGTTGCTTCTTTTGAACCCAAAGATATATCACACACACTCACTAATGAATCTTGGATTATTGCCATGCAAGAAGAGTTAGAAAATTTTGAAAGAAATAATGTTTGGAAACTTGTACCTCCACCTCAAGGTCACACTTTAATTGGAACTAAATGGGTGTTTAAAAATAAACAAAGTGAGGATGGGGTTGTGGTTAGGAATAAGGCTAGGTTAGTTGCTCAAGGTTTCACACAAGTTGAAGGTCTAGATTTTGATGAAACTTTTGCTCCTGTTGCTAGATTAGAAGCCATAAAAAAAATTTTAGCTTTTGCTGCATCTAAAGGTTTTAAGCTATATCAAATGGATGTTAAAAGTGCTTTTCTTAATGGCTACATAGATGAGGAGGTTTATGTCAAACAACCACCTGGTTTTGAAAATCCAAATTTTCCTAATCATGTTTACAAACTGTCCAAAGCCTTGTACGGTCTCAAACGAGCCCCTAGAGCATGGTATGATAGGTTAAAAACTTTCTTACTTGAAAAGGGATTTACCATGGGCAAGGTTGATAAAACTTTTTTTTGTGCTTAAGCATGGCAATGACTCATTATTCGTTCAAGTGTATGTGGATGATATTATCTTTGGTTGTGCTTCTCATTATCTTGTGTCCATGTTTTCATCTATAATGAGTTCAGAATTTGAGATGAGTATGATGGGAGAACTCACATACTTTTTGGGGCTGCAAATCAAGCAAACCAAAGAGGGTACCTTTGTGCATCAAACAAAGTATACAAAAGATCTCCTAAGGCGCTTCAACATGGACAAAAGCAAGCCTCTTCGGACACCAATGGGAACAGCAACAACACTTGAACTTGATGAAGATTGTGATCCCGTTGATCAAAAAGAATATAGAAGCATGATCGGATCACTTTTGTATCTCACGGCATCAAGACCGGACATACAATTCAGCGTATGTCTTTGTGCACGGTTTCAAGCCTCCCCACGTGCTTCACATCGTCAAGACGTCAAAAGGATTCTCAGGTATTTACATGGAACTCAAGAATTTGGCATTTTTCCGATGCTGATTTTGGGGGTTGTAGGATTGATAGGAAAAGTACTTCTGGTGCTTGTCATTTTCTTGGTAATTCACTTGTTGCCTGGTCCTCTAGAAAACAAAGTTCAGTTGCACAATCCACAGCCGAATCTGAATATGTAGCTGCTGCTAGTGCTTGCTCAAAAATTCTTTGGATTGTTCAAACACTTAAGGACTATGGGGTTGATCTAGATAGTGTTCCACTGTTTTGTGATAACACTAGTGCCATTTGCATTGCTAAAAACCCCGTGCAAGATTCGAGAACTAAGCACATTGACATTAGGTATCACTTTCTCCGTGATAATGTCGAAAAAGGGAACATTGTGCTTCACCATGTAGATACCGAACAACAATTGGCTGACATTTTTACAAAACCTTTGGATTTCACTCGTTTTGTTACATTCATAGTGAAATAGGGGTTATGCATCCTCATGGCTTAAATTGAGGGGGGAATTTTGAAACTTGGGAAGTCTATGTGTGAATCTGAAATTAAAATAATATGAGCATAGTATTTCATGCATATATGACTTTGTGATTCCTTTTTCATGCTGAAGGTTCTTACTACATTACTCGTGTTATACATTTTGTAGTTTTTACCATGTCTAGTAATTGGAATAATTACTTACACTAAATCTGGTCATGGTCGAAGTTTCTTGCTGTTTTGAACTTGTTGCATGCTCACAAGTGCTTTTAATCATAAACAATTAATCAAGTAATCAACTCACATGTTGAGTTTTTATGTTCAAATAAAAAATGAGAAAAGATCAAGAGAATATGCATGCATCGCACTTCTTCTTTTGAGATGGCTTATCATTGCACTTAGATATGAACTTGAAAAGAGTTGTGTATGACTAAAACCATGTCCTTAAACTTCTGACTGTCAAATGACATAGGCTTGGCTTGGTTGGTTAGAATAAGGCTGATGCTGCATATAATCTCTTGCAAATGTCATAAGATCAAAATTTGTGCTTTAAATGATAAATAAAATGCAGCAACAAGTGTCATACTTTCAGGTCTTGAAATAGTTAAGTTTGTGAGATCATGACTTGCTTAAATTGAAAATTACACTTGATCTCTAGCATGGCTTACACTACTTTATGTATCTCATTGATGTGATAGTGTAAGTTACTTGATAGTATGATTTGGATGAGCTCTGTTTTATATGAATATGTTATAATGTGCTCATAACAAACTAAAATTTCTCTTTTGTACCTTGCTGAATACATTGTCAAAGGGGGAGAAATTGATCACACATTGCACACATTCACAAGTGTTTCGGCACGATTCTTCTCAGGGGGAGAATTTTTGGTATTTTTGTTTTTCTTCTCATTTTATTTCTGATTTACAAAGGGGGAGAAATTGTTTTCAAAACTTTTCATGTGAATAAGCCAATGTTCGGATTTTAAGTGGTGTTGCCAATGCATTCATCAAGGGGGAGATTGTGAGACCTATGTGTGCTGAATACATTGGCTTTGACGATAAATGTTTTGAATACTACCAAAACACCTTTTTTAACAAGGTCCGACTCTAGGTCCGAGCTCCTGCAAGGTCCGACGATAGGTCCGACTTGCTTTGTCTAGGTCTGACTTATTTTGGCTAGGTCCTACTTGTTTTTGCTAGCTCCGGTGCTAGGTCCGACTAGCTTTGGTAAGTTCCGTGCTAGGTCCGACTAAGATTTAGTAAGCTCCGGCGCTAGGTCCGACTAGCTTTGGTAAGCTCCGGTTCAAGGTCCGGTTAGCTTTGGTAAGGTTCGGAGCTTGATTGTAATGGTTCTGCTTTTAACTTGCAATGTTTCGAACTTGCTTTACTCTTATGGAAAGTTTGCTTAGTATTATTTTACTAAGTTTTTTGTGTGTTTTGGTGGTTATGGCTGATATCATTTTGCTATGGTTTACAACATGCTTATGTAAGGTGCTCACGTAAGATGTTGTAGTTTCGGAACTAACGAGAGTCAAGTCGAGGACTTGTGCTCGGAAGTATTGGTTGTTTATTCATGTGCAGGTGTTGCTTGAGTTCAAGACATGGCTGGTGACGGGATCCATTGAACTAGTCTTAGGGAGAAGATGAGGTTCAACAACCATGTTCGGGAGGAATTGTGGTTGAGTTGATCGGGAGGTTGCACAGTATGTTTGAATCAAGAACAATGCATATGAAGGTATCTTGGACGTCGTTGGAAGATGTTTGCACGTGTGCAAGGAGTGCATGGACGTGGCTGCATGGTTCCAAGGCGTGATGAAGAAATGTGGACGTAAAGAATTGGTCGGAAAGGTCCAACCGACTAGGTTATGGACTCAGGCTGTGGCTGAGTCGTGTTTGACTCATATATGGAAAGTTTTGAGTTGGTTATGATAGGATTTCGTGTGGGACATGAAGTTGAGTTGTTTTAGGAATGTTTGGGACGTTCCTAAGATGTTTGGAAGTCTTAAGATTGCTTCTATCTGCGTGTAGAAGAGTCTTGAGCAGTATTGGAAAGTTATAGTTTGAATCCAAGTAGGAGTAGGAGTCCTAGTTTGAATTAGGTTGGCCTTAGGGCTGGTTATATAAGCAAGGGAGGCCAAGGCTCATGGGTGCACGACTTTGGGGTTGTTCCTCTTGTGTTTTGATAAACAAAATTCGTATTCTAAAGGAACTTTTGTGGCTTGTTCGTCCGACTTGTTTCAGACAAGTTTTTTCTCGTCGAGTTTCTGTTCAGTACTACCTTGCTTCTGTGGTTTTATCATAACTCGAGTTTTACAGATCCAATTGATGTGATTCTTTTTGGGTTGTCTTCACAACTTGATTATATATCATCTGTGAAAATTTCACGGTCATTGAATTTGTGGTTTCTGATCTACACGAGTTTCTTTGCAGTATTCCAGAACTGTTTTTCTCGCGTAGGACAGATTGACCTTTGTTCGATCTTTCGATGTAACTTGAGTTTCTCTCAACGGATTTTCATGATTCTTGTTGTGACATCTTCGTAACTTGATTCTCTACAATCTATACTAGTTTTTTCACAGTTGAACACGTTTAGATTAGTCACACACACGGTTTCTTTAACAGATCGGTTTTCTGCTGAGGGGTGTTTTGTTGCTTCCGCTGAAAAGTTTTTATCTACCATTCACCCCCTATGGTAGCTTTACACGTGTACTTCGATCCTACAGATGCCAACCCGAGTCTTTTATACTTCAAGGCTCGGGCGGCTTACAAGGTGGGCCCCAGGGAGATTTCCTGCCATCTACTATATCTTGCAGTGAATGCTGGTAGTTGTCTCTGGCAATGGCTTCTTAGTCGTCATTCTGCCGTCCTGCCCATGCCGCAAGCTAGGCGTAGTGGTTGATGATGGCCGGGACGGCAGGGGATGTCTTGTCGCCATAGCTATTGGCCAACAGCTTGTGACATGGTGTGCTTGTCGTAACTGCGATGCGACTGGTCACTGTGCCACCTGACAGGGGCGTGCGCTGCATCTCCGCGTCTTGGGAAGGCGCGGGTCATGAATGTCTTGATCGTACAAAGCATGGCGCACCTTTACTCCTGCTGCCTACCGAGCCGGGGTGGGCGGCTCGGCATGAAGCACCTTCGGAGCTCACCCCTGCGGAGGGGGTAAGGTCCGGCACTGCTGGCCACATGGCAGGCCCGGGGCTTGCCTGTGAGGAGAGGGGAGGCCTGGCCCCGCTGGACACGTGGCGCCTTCGGGGCTCGCCCCTGCGGAGGGGCGAGGCCCGGCCCTGCTGGCCACGTGGCAGGCCCGGGGCTCGCCTATGAGGAGAGGGGAGGCCCGACCCTGCTGGACACATGGCGCCTTCGGGGCAAGCCCTGCGGAGGGGGTGAGGCCCGGCTCTGCCGGCCAGATGGCAGGCCTGGGGCTCGCCTCTCAGGAGAGGGGAGGCCTGGCCCCGCTGGACACGTGGTGCCCTCGGAGCTCACCCCTGCGAAGGGGGCAAGGTCCGGCTCTGCTGGCCACGTGGCAGGCCCGGGGCTCGCCTCTGATGAGAGGGGAGGCCCGGCTCTGCTGGACACGTGGCGCCTTCGGAGCTCACCCCTGTGGAGGGGGTGAGGTCCGGCTCTGCTGGCCACGTGGCAGGCCCGGGGCTCACCTCTGAGGACAGGGGAGGCCCGGCCCCGCTGGACACATGGCGTCCTCGGAGCTCACCCCTGCGGAGGGGGCAAGGTCCGGCTCTGCTGGCCACGTTGCAGGCCCGGATCTCACCTATGAAGAGAGGGGAGGCCCAGCCCCGCTGGACACGTGGCGCCTTCAGAGCTCACCCCTGCGGAGGGGGCGAGGTCTGGCTCCGCTGGCCGCGTGGCAGGCCCGGAGTTCGCCTCTGAGGAGGAGGGTGGCCCGGCTCCGCTGGGCACGTGGCGCTTTTGGAGCTCACCCCTGCGGAGGGGGCAAGGTCCCTAGGCGGTTTTTCTACTATGCGTGGGGGTACCCGGTACTGAGGGTACGGACACAATTTCCCCAAATTTTCCCCACATTGCTGCCGCACCAAACTGAAAAGATAAGTTTGTTAAAATCCAAAGTTAAGTTGGACTCTTATTTGAGCTCCAATTGGAGTAGGACTCCTCTTTTCCCCCCTTTATAAATAGAATCCAAAACACCCTTTTTGGCTGTAACCCCTTTTTCCTTTTTTCTTCCTCCCAAGTCGGCGACTTGAAGGCCCTAGCCCCCAACTCGCCGAGTTAAAACCCCCTCGCAGGAGTTCAGTCGACGGTGAGCCCCTGCTTCTGCCATTGCTAGGAGGAAGACCCTGCCACCAAAGGGAAGTGAGGTAGGTCTTTGTTACCCATCTTACGACGTCGTCGCTGTTTCTATGCATCCGTTTCTTCGCTCCCTTCGAACAGAAATTTTTTCGTGTGGACAGATCACGTACAGAAATTTTGACGGAGAAATTGATCTAGATCTTGAGTCAAGATCATCACCATGTCCACATTTGATCCCTACACCCTTGTTCATCATAAAACCCCATGAAAGCCCATTAAAACATGCAAGAACACGTACAAACTGGTTTAATAAAACAGCACCATAGGATTTGCATTCATCTACACCATTGCATCTTTAGTAGAGTTGTGCATGATGTTTGATTGCTGTAAATTTTATATGTGCGTGGTCGTAAGTAGGAGGACAAGCTTAGGAAGCCATCTACGAAGAACTACTGCACCAAGACTTTGAGACGCTTGAGCAACAAGAGCCACAGGAGCAAGGCAAGTGCCCCTTGACCATATTGATCTCATGTTTCGAAACTGTTTTGTTTGCGGAAACTCGTATGCTTGAGTCAAATTGACGGGACACCCTCTTATAGGAGTTTACTAGTTTAGTTAACCATCCTTGTCACTGGAAAAGTTGATGAGTCGGGTATGGTCATTTTTCCTTTTTGCTTCGCTTAATCCACGGGATACGGGAAGCTGAATTAAAAGGTTAGCTACTGCACTCATATGAATAATGATGATGAGAACTTGTTGATGTTAATGAGCATGGAATCAGGGGAGATCTAGGCAAGCTTGGTTCGTGGATGTTGCTGAATGAGATCATCACGAACACCTCTGACCATGCAAGCCATGCAAGAATAAGTACAGATCGATCTAATAAAACTAATCATAGGATAGCATGCATGTGCATCATCGCACCTAGTTTAGGGTTTGTACATGATATTGATTGCTGCGAATTTGCAGGCACGTGAATCCTACAAAGCAGGACAAACTCAGGAAGCTGTCTACGACGAGCTGCAGCAACAAAATCAAGAACAACCGGAACCGCAAGAACAAGGCAAGTGCTCCTTGACCATGTTGATCCTATGTTTTGGGTAAAACTGTTTTGTTTTGCGAAAAGGTGTGTGTGCTGACTCAAAACATGATGGGAAACCCTTTTTATAGGAGTTTACTAGTTTCGATTAAACCATCCTTGTCGCCAGGGAAGTTTATAAGTCGGGTATGGTTTTTGCTTTATGCTTCGCTGAGTTTATGGGATTGGGAAGCGAGATAGATGTGTCTAGCTAACTGCACTCGTACTGATAATCAGTAATTGATGAGGTTAATGAACATGGATCGGAGGGAAGATCTAGGCAAGCCTGGGTTTGTGAATGAGGTAGCATGAGATGGTGGTTTTACTTGCCGTAGATCTAAGGACCGGTTCGTGCCAGCACATGCCAGGAAAACAGTGCCACCACAAGGCCAAATATGGGTGCGGCTTAGCTGACTAATTAGGTGTGTTGCTAGCTTGTTATGGACCGTGAATGGTGCGGGGAATGGGAGTCGAGAGAGGACTGCCCTGGGAACTGCATGGCACAAGAGGGGGCCCGTAGGTGGGAGAATGATGATTCAAGCCTGCCGGTGAAACCTTAGTGAGTCCATACATCTATTAGCCCCTTTGTAAAGGATATTTTGTGATCTCTTGGCCATACACCGACGGTTGTGTACTGGTATAGTGGAGGTTTTGCAGTCGCCGACGGGTGATGAAATCACAAACTTGTGGGTAAAGTGGTGCCACCTCTGCAGAGTGTAAAACTATCATGATAGCCATGCTTCCGGTCACAAGCACCTGGCCAACTCACATGATTAGAAGGGAAAACTTGGGATGGATGTTCGGTATGGTTATGGTATGGTCATTGGGATTGGTTTTTGGGACTGTTTTGAGTCATGAAAATGAGTTTGGTTTGGTTATATGAATATGATATGTTTATGAATATTTATGAGCATGAGATGAACTTGAGAAAGGTTAATGGCTGGATGAGACTTGATAAATGATGATTATGATGGAGGAAGGTTGCTGTTTTACTTGGTTATATTGGGATAAATATCACTTAGAAATAGTTGCTGCTTTTATCATGTTTGTGAAATAAAATTTGCTTGCTACAATTAGCCTTTTTATTCCTACCTTGTTGTAAGCTACATGTCATACTTTTCCCGCACTTGCTGAGTACGACATGTACTCACCCTTGCATTATCAAATAAACATCAGTAACAGGAGAAGAGTACTTCGAGGACCATGTGGAGTACTAGGTGTGCGAACTACCATCAACATGCATGTGGAGTTGAAGATGGAGCCACTGCTATTTAGTTAATTTCGCTATCGTTTAGAGACTTCCGCTGCAAGAATAAGATAGACAATCATGAGTGAAACAATTAGTCGATGTAATAAAGTACTTAAACACTATTTATTCGTGGTTATATTCTGAATTCAGTTTGTGGATTACATGTGTATGTGTGATGAACATCTTGGGCACACATATGCATTAACTTGGTTCTGTTTTCGGAACCGGGTGTCACAGATTGGTATCAGAGCCACGTTGACCGTAGGACGCAAGCCTAGATAGAATTAATGGACACTCTATAATACATAGGAACACCCCTCCAAACTGCTATTTTTGAAAATTGCTTGCTGCTGCACTTTTCTTGTCAATTCAGCCACCGCAAAGTGCTATTTTCAGCCCCTCTTTTTCTCTTCTTTTTGGACAGCAACACCTTTGCTTTCTTGCCCTATAACTTCTGAAGTTTTGGAGCTATTTCTACCTTCTCTAAAGTTTCTTATGACTTATTTAAAGATGCCGGTGATTAGGAGCACCAGCGCCATCTAACCCAACATGGACTGCCGACTCACCATGGCATGCACCCATGTATGGACCACCCCGTCACACGATGGGAACAGCACCAGTTCACATGATTAAGTTTAGGACTCCCATTGAATAAGCTGTAATAGGAAACGTTTAAATCGTAGTAGCATGAATAGGAGTGGTGTGTTGAACTTTTGTGATGATTGGTTGTGTTTGTGTGCTGGTGTGAGTTGTGGGACGCTTCTGCGAAAGTCCACATCCACACATAGTTGAGAGATGTGAGATGCTTCGGCATGTGTTCACATCCTCATACAGGCTGAAATTAATAAAAGAAGATATTTAGTTGATAACCTTGATGCATATAGTTGGGGGGATCAATCTAAACTTTTATTCTCTATTCTACTCAACTCTCTCTCACAGATGGTGAGGGAAAACACCAACCATCAAAGGAGGAACGTTCGTGGCCACCCTGAACCACAAGAGGATGGCAACGTTGAAGTTCCTGAAAATGCTAATCCCGGGGCTGATGCAAACAACCTTGAACGGTTGATGGCTATGCAGAACCAGCTCATGCAAACTATGATACAAACTTTGGGACAGCTGCAAGCCAAGAACAACTACAATCCTAACCCCGTTCTTGCACCCCCCCCACCACCACCGCCACCACCGCCGGCTCATAACAGATTGGGTGAGTTCATGAGGACTCGACCGCCTACTTTTGCACAATCTAATGATCCCATGGAGGCTGATGATTGGTTGAAATCCATGGAAAAGAAGCTTGCTATTGTTCAGTGCGATGATCGGGAGAAAGTTCTCTTCGCATCGCACCAACTTATGGGAGCAGCCGCTGACTGGTGGGACGCTCTTTGCAATACTCATGTCAACTAGGAGACTATCACTTGGGCTGAATTCAAGTAGAGTTTACGCTCTCATTACATCCCTGCTGGAGTCATGATGCTAAAAAGGCAAGAGTTTGAAGGTCTCCGCCAAGGAAAGAAGAGCGTGAATGAGTACCTCAACAAGTTCGCGCAGCTGTCAAGGTATGCTCCCGAAGACGTCAACTCGGATTAAAGGAAGCAATACTTGTTCATGAGAGAATTGAACAATGAGATCCAAGTTCAGCTGCTCAAAAACGATTATGCAAACTTCCAGAAGCTCGTTGACAAAGTTATAGTGGTTGAGAGCAAGATCCGTGAGATCGAGCAAGAGGGCAAGAGGAAGATGCCATACCAGCCACAAGGGAGCAATGTACGTCCTTGTTTCATGCCCCCAGCTGCACCACAGTATGGCTCATCCGCTTCTACTTTACGCCCTGCAAATCCACCTCACCCTAATCAGCCACCGCAGCAACGTCCTGTTATGCAAGCACCTCGTATGCCTTTGCCTCCTGCGCCCCGTCCCAACATGGGTGCCTATGCTCAAAACCAGCCTCGCCCCAACGTTCCTGCTGTTTTGGGCAACAAAGCATGCTTTTCATGCGGAGAGGCTGAACACTTTGCAAGTCAATGCCCAAAGAAAGGCCTTGGACAGTCAAGCATCGTGCCCAAGCAGAACCCACGGCCGAATGGAGGAGCTACGCAAGATAACCGTGGGCAGCAGAACTACCCTCGTGGCAACGTAAATCATGTCTCCGCTGAGGAAGCACAACAAGCTGAGGACGTCGTGATTGGTATGTTCCTTGCTAACTCCAACCCAACACTGTTCTATTTGATTCCGGAGAATCGCATTCATTCATTTCATCCAAGTATGTTGCCAAGTATAATCTGCCCATATCACACATGAAACACACTATGTTGGTTAATTCTCCTGGTGGAGAGATTAGGACTAATATAGTATGTCTGAAAGTAAACCTTAAAATAAGGGGGTAGACTTTCTTGCCAACCTTATTATCTTATATTCCCAAGGGATTGATATAATACTTGGAATGGATTGGTTAAGCAAGCACAACGGAGTAATACAATGTGCCGAGAGGAGCGTGCAATTGACAAATGAGCACGGTACTCGTATTGAGTTCGAGTTAGCCCAACCGGCAACCGAGAAGGCAGCGTTGAACCACGTCGAAGAAGCAACATTGGAAAGCATTCCGGTGGTTCAAGAATTTTCAGATGTGTTTCCGGAAGAACTTCCTGGTATGCCACCTGACCGGGACATTGAATTTGCCATTGATTTAGTACCTGGAACTGCACCTATAGCGAAGAGGCCATATAGGATGCCCGTTAATGAACTAGTGGAACTTAAGAAGCAAATTGAGGAGCAGCTAGAAAAAGGGTTTTATACGCCCAAGCTCGTCACCTTGGGGAGCCTCCGTGCTCTTCATAGACAAGAAGGATGGAACCCAAAGGGTGTGTGTGGATTATAGGTCTCTCAATGAGGTGACGATCAAGAATAAATACCCGCTGCCCCGTATAGAGGATCTATTCGACCAAATGAAAGGTGCCCGAATTTTCTCCAAGATTGATCTTCGGTCGGGATACTTCCAGCTGAAGATTAATCCCTCCGATATACCCAAGACTGCATTTCAAACACGGTATGGTTCGTATGAATATACCGTTATGTCTTTTGGGTTAATGAATGCACCCGCATATTTTATGTACCTCAAGAATAAGGTCTTTATGGAGTACTTGGACAAGTTCGTTGTGGTTTTCATCGACGATATCATGGTGTATTCAAAAAGCGAGGAAGAACATGAAGAACATTTGAGATTGATATTGCAGAAACTACGAGAGCATCAATTGTATGCCAAGTCCAGCAAGTGTCAATTTTGGTTAAAGGAGATATCGTTCCTAGGCCACATCATCTCCGAGAGAGTAGTATCGGTTGATCCCGGAAGAGTGGGAGATGTTCTGAAGTGGAACCGACCGCAGAATGTGAGAGATATTCGGAGTTTCCTTGGGACGGCTGGATACTACCTACGGCTCATCAAGGATTTCTCCAAAATAGCGAAGCCTATGACTGAATTGCTAATGAAGGGAAAAGCATTTCAGTGGACACCAGTGTGCCAAGAAAGATTTTAGGAGCTCAAGAAAAGACTAACCACAGCGCCGGTGTTGGTATTGCCGGACATGAGCAAGAGTTTTGATATATATTGTGACACATCAAGACAAGGGCTCGGATGTGTGCTCATGCAAGATGGACAAGTGGTAGCCTGTGCGTCGAGACAACTAAAGAAATACGAATTGAATTACCCCACACATGACTTGGAACTTGCAGCCGTGGTACATGCCTTGAAGATTTGGATATTCTTGGCCACCGTTGTGAGATCTATACGGATCACAAAAGCCTCAAGTATATATTCACGCAAACGGATCTAAATTTGAGGCAACGTCGATGGTTGGAACTCATCAAGGATTATGATGTCGGAATCAATTATCACCCCGGAAAGGCCAATGTAGTAGCCCCTGCCAGGAGGCGTTGTACCCAGTCACATCACTGTGAGGACAGGCACGCAATGTCAGAAGCTGTACACCAATAAACGCAGCGACAAGACATCCCCTGCCGTCCATGCCATCATCAACCACTACGCCTAGCTTGCAGTGTGGGTAGGGCGGCAGGCTGGAGACTCATAAGTCTTCGCCAGAGACAACTACCGACGTTATTACAGATGCTGTAGATAGCAGAGATCTCCCCGGGACCACCTGTCGGGTCCTGGGGGCCCCTTTGTAAGACGCTCAAGCCTTGGACTTTAAAAGGCTCAGGTAGGCAACGTTGCAAAGGATTCGGCTCTCCGCCACCTTGCAGTAGACATTCTAGCGCTCAGCTCATCCTCAAGCTTAGAACTCTGGTTCTAAGACTCAAGCAATACAACGAGCACCTCTGCTCACCGTGGACGTAGGGTATTACGCTCTGGCGGCCCGAACCACGTAAAAAACCCTTGTGTTCATCTCTTTCCTTCGTCCAACTACGCTTAGGCTCTCCGTGGGGACTAGCCCCTCCCAAAAAGAACCTCCGCGGGCTGCCCAGAGCAGGCCCGGGGAAAGTGTCGACAGCTACACTTCAACAGTAGGCATTATTTTTTTAATATTTAGATCTAGCAATATTATGTATTTTTCATCACTATTTGATCATGAACATTGGTTAATTAGATCTAGCAAGGTTATGTGCTGAAGACTTAAGTGTTGCAGAAATCTTACTGTTTTTTTAAAGGATTTTGGGTAACAGATATGCCCGCGGGTAAAAAATATTCGCGGGTAATGGATACGGGTAATGTTTTTTACCCACTGCGGGTAACGGGTACGGGTTTGGGTACGGATTTTACCTAGCGGGAATGGGTAAACGAGGGCGATATCCACGGTTAATTTACCCGTTGTCATTCCTACTTTCTCCACCCTCTCCCTCTCACTGCCGCACGGGGCCAACGTGTCAGCATCTTCTTCAACTGCCGCCACGTCTTTCCCGCGCCGGAATCCGTGCGTGCCCCGCGTCCATATTCGACGCCCTCACCCCCATGATCCTGAGCTCCTCAAACCGTTCCGCATGATCTCAACCTCCCCGACCCTCCTCCTCGATTTGAACGCGACCCGATCCCAACTCTTCCTCCCCACACGCGATCATCACCTCCCTCGGTGAGCACCGCCGCCGCCCAATGAAATTTCCTCTGCACAGCGCCGTTTCTTTCCTTCTAACCGGTCTCTCATCTCCGCAACAGCTTGCACAGCCCGTAGGCCTTCACTTCAGGATGAGTCCTCGCCAAGAAAACCGACGCCGCCGGACTGTGGTAAGGTCTAACCGCTGATCGCCGGTGAAAGAATCAAATTCTTCTATTTTAGTTCCATCTCACCCTCGGTACTCCATCTCCGGACCACAGCAAATCTCGACGACGAGAAATCCAGAAGGAAACAGGACCCGAATGCCTCCACGATGGTAACCGATCATTGCTGCTGCAAAACCTCATCGCCGACCGACTTCCGCTCCCTTCGGGTTCAAAAAACCCTCACTGGTGAGACCCCCTATCCCTCCTCTTTCGTCCAGGCAAAGAAAAGCAGGTTTGAGCGAGTATAGGCGAAGTTCAGCCTTCTCCGGCAAGCTCACTGGCGTGGAACCCCTGGTGCCGCACGCCGCCGGATCGCGCCGCCCTTGCCCCGGTAGGGCGACGTGGCTGTGGGTCATCCATTTTAAATCGCGCGGCTGTGATTAAACCAGGGCGTACCACTTCGCTGATCTAATTGTGAGGGCCCGGCCCTCGACGGAGTCAGGCCACTCGCCCGGGAATCGCATTAGGTGGTGCCATGCAATGCGACACCCAACAGCACACATATAAGGAACATGTATCACATAAATCAAATGCGGAAGCTTACAAGTATTCTTTGTAAATTGTTTACATCAAATAACTACAGCGGAAGACTAGTTTAGCTCACATTTCATATCTACTAATCACTCGAGAAGATGTCCAGCCCGTGGACTCTTCTTGCTAGCAACACGAAGTCATACGGCAGCGGCCGGGTTCTCAATGTGTAAAATGACTCGGAAGTCTCCGAGTCTCAACGGACAACTTCCTCATAAGCACCGATGTTAACCTGCAAAACCACTCATATAGCAAAGCGTGAGCACATAGGCTCAGAAAGACTGACCCGTCTCACCTAAACATGTAATTCTACATGCTAGAATTGCAGTGTATAATAGGAAATCACTTTGCATAAGACTCGCCTAATTAGTTGACTCTTACTATCAAGTTTTAGCTGCAAGTTGTTAGAAAACCTTGTCCTAAGACACATAAGAGAGCCACAATCAAATAAGAAATGCATTTCTCTCATGTGCTTTGCCTAAGGTTGAAAAGAACTTTAATTAGCTCTAAACTACAACAAGTCATTAGCAAACAAAGTACAGATTTCAACCAGCAATCTTTTAACATGGAACTAGCCTGTTCTTTCTACGTCACGGTACAGTGAACAAGTGGTACTCACTGACCGCGAGGGATGGCGATTATAATCGATTTACACCTGCAGGGTTACCCGAATAACCCGTCATGTATGCCCGTACTCGATGTTGCCTACAACAACCACCACGGATGTCGTACGCAACCACCTTTCATCCGTCAGCCAAGTGTTGAACCGGTCCTATCGTCCGGAGCATGAGGTCTCTGCGCGGCGCATCCGCAGTGCCCGCCAGCCGATTTACACCTCGCTGCTTTCAACCTAATCTCTAGACAACAAGCAATGCCTCAACATGTCGCGACTCGAATTACATCAGTTTCCCAGTTCCCATATATCTGGTAGGTCTTCGGTACTGTTCTAGCTTGTTCAACAGGCCCGCACACGGCTCGGTCCTCAATCGGCACAAGCGGAGCTATGGCACCTAGGCCCCAAAGTCCTTCTGCCCTTACTCTCCGCTCGATCTCATTTTCTTGCCATGTTTTCCATTTGCTATCTCTAATTCTGAACTCATCATAGCTGAAAACTTGGACACAAGATCATGAGAAGCACAACCAAAGATAATATCATCCACATACACTTGAACGAATAATGAGTCATTGCCATGCTTAAGCACAAAAAGAGTTTTATAAACCTTGCCCATGGTAAACCCCTTTTCAAGTAAGAATGTTTTTAACCTATCATACTGTCGAAGTGTAGCCGTCGACACTTCCCCCTGGCATGCTTCAGGAGCAGCCCGCGGAGGTTCTTTTTCGGAGGGGCTAGTTCTCTCGAGAGGGTCGCGTTGGATTAAGGAGGATTGACACGAGGATTTTTACGTGGTTCGGGCCGCCGGAGCGTGAAACCCTACGTCCACGGGAGCTTTGTTGCTCGGGGCTTAGAACCAGAGTTCTAAGCTTGGTGATGAACTGAGTGTGTAGTCGAGGTCGAAAATGAGACGAACCCCTTCCAACGTCGCCTACCCGAGCCTTTTATACTTCAAGGCTCAGGCGGCTTACAAGGTGAGCCCCGGGGCCCGACAGGTGGCCCCGGGGTGATTTCCTACCATCTACCATATCTTGTAGTGAATGCTGGCAGTTGTCTCTGGCAGGTTTCTTGGTTGCCGTCCTGCCCGTGCCGCAAGCTAGGCGTAGTGGTTGATGATGGGGGGGACGGCAGGGCACGTCTTGTCGCCATTGGTCAGCAGCCTCTGACATGGCGCATTTCTCTTAACTGTGACGCGACTGGTCACAATGCCTCCTGACAGGGGCGTGCGCCGCGTCTCTGCGTCTTGGGAAGGCGCAGGTCTTGAATGTCTTGATCGGACAAGGCATGGCGTGCCTTTACTCCTGCTTCCTACCGAACCGGGGTGGGCAGCGCGGCTCTGCTGGCCACGTGGCGGGCCCGGAGCTCACCTCTGAGGAGAGGGGAGGCTCGGCCCTGCTGGACACGTGGCGCCTTTGGAGCTCACCCTCGCGGAGGGGGCGAGGTCCGGCTCTGCCGGCCACGTGACGGGCCCGGGGCTCTCGTCTGAGGATAGGGGTGGCCCGGCCCCGCTAGACACGTGGCGCCTTCGGACCTCACCCCCGCGGAGGGGGCGAGGTCCGGCTCTGCCGGCCACGTGGCGGCACCGGGGCTCACCTCTGAGGAGAGGGGAGGGCCGGCCCCGCTGGACACGTGGCACCTTTGGAGCTCCCCCCCCCCCACGGAGGGGGCGAGGTCCGGCTCTGCCGGCCATGTGGCGGGCCCAGGGCTCACCTCTGAGGAGAGGGGAGGCCCGGCCCCGCTGGACACGTGGCACCTTCGGAGCTTACCCCCGAGAAGGGGGCAAGGTCCGGCTCTGCCGGCCACGTGGCAGGCTCGGGGCTCTCCTCTGAGGAGAGGGGTGGCCCGGCCCCGCTAGACACGTGGCGCCTTTGGACCTCGCCCCCGCGGAGGGGGCGAGGTCCGGCTCCGCCGGCCACGTGACGTGCCCGGGGCTCACCTCTGAGGAGAGGGGAGGCCCGGCCCCGCTGGACACGTGGCACCTTTGGAGCTCCCCCCCCCCACGGAGGGGGCGAGGTCCGGCTCTGCCGGCCATGTGGCGGGCCCAGGGCTCACCTCTGAGGAGAGGGGAGGCCCGGCCCCGCTGGACACGTGGCACCTTCGGAGCTTACCCCCGAGAAGGGGGCATGGTCCGGCTCTGCCGGCCACGTGGCAGGCTCGGGGCTCTCCTCTGAGGAGAGGGGTGGCCCGGCCCCGCTAGACACGTGGCGCCTTTGGACCTCGCCCCCGCGGAGGGGGCGAGGTCCGGCTCCGCCGGCCACGTGGCGTGCCCGGGGCTCACCTCTGAGGAGAGGGGAGGCCCGGCCCCGCTGGACACGTGGCACCTTCGGAGCTCACCCCCGCGGAGGGGGCGAGGTCTGGCTCAGCCGGCCACATGGCGGGCCCGGGGCTCACCTCTAAGGAGAAGGGAGGCCCGACCCCGCTGGACACATGGCGCCTTCAGAGCTCACCCCCGCGGAGGGGGCGAGGTACGGCTCTGCCGGCCACGTGGCAGGCCCAGGGCTCACCTCTGAGGAGAGGGGAGGCCCGGCCCTGCTGGACACGTGGCGTCTTCGGAGCTCACCCCCGCATAGGGGGCGAGGTCCGGCTCTGCCGGCCACATGGCGGGCCCGGGGCTCACCTCTGAGTAGACGGGAGGCCCGACCCTGTGGTACACGTGGCGTCTTCGGAGCTCACCCCCACGGAGGGGGCGAGGTCCGGCTCTGCCGGCCGTGTGGTGGGCTTGGGGCTCACCTATGAGGAGAGGGGAGGCCCGGCCCTGCTGGACACGTGGCGCCTTCGGGGCTCACCCCGCGGAGGGGGCAAGGTCCGACCCTTCTAGTCACGTGGCAGGCACGGAGCTCCCCTCTGAGGAGAGGGGAGGCCCAGCCCTGCTGGACACATGGCGCCCTCGGAGCTCACCCCTGCGGAGGGGGCGAGGTCCTTAGGCGGTTTTCTCCTGTGCGCGGGGGTACCCAGTATTGAGGGTACAGACAGTGGCCCCCGGGCCCATCTCGGGGGAGATAACGATCCCGGGGTGGGGCGTTCCCCTTGTCTATCCCGTGCTCTTTCTTGGAAACTCGTTTGGACCGTTGCAAGAGCAATGGAGGGTCGTGGGGATGTGACTCCTGCTTTGAAAGTTGCTTTTAACCGCGGCGGTTCCCAATACTGCCACTTCTGCATGACACAGCACCTTATCGGGAACCTCTGGGTTGTCCACTCGAGGGACTGGCTTCTTGGTCCACCGCTTCTGCAGGACGGCTTGGGCCCTCTTGTCATTGTCGCTGGGGCTTGGACTTGGGGCGTCTGCCCTGAGGGGCGCACACGAAGCGTTTCGAATTGCCTCTAGGAGGTTTAAAGGGAGCCTCTTGCGCATCGTGGGCTTCCCTTCGCACATCCTTCTGCGCCTGAGCCTTCCAGATTCTTCAATGCGCCCAAGCCTTCTCTGCCTTCCAAGTTCCTGCCCCTTCGCCTTCGATGGCTTCCAGCCTGCCCTCTCCGCGGACAAAGGACCTTGGGCCGGTGCGCAGGCTCCTGGGATGGCACTCCGAGGAGCAGAGGCTTTGCCTTTGGCGGGGATCTCTTCCCCTGCATCTGGAGAGAGGGGAGACCGTCCTCTTCGTCGCCTACGCCTTGGCTGGGTTTGTCCCGCTGATTTCTTCCTTCTTCGTGACTCTCCTGGAGACTTATATGGTCTTCAGCTCCACCACCTCTCCCCAAACTCTTTCGCTCTGGCTGCTGTCTTTGTGCACTTCTGCGAGATATTCGTGGGGGTCCGTGCTTCAGTGACACTCTTCCGTCACTTCTTCTTGCTGTGGACGACCGGGCGCGGCTCGAAGAACCAACTGGGAGCCTACTACTTCCAGCACCGCTATAAGGACCCGAAGGTCTCCAAGTACCTTCTGCCCTTCAGTGCCTCGAGGTGGGAGAGCTGGAGGGATGACTGGGTGATCGTGAAGACTGATGAGCACGATCGCCTCCAGCTGCCGACCGAGGCCCCATCCACCGGGCGCTGCTTCTGGGAGGAGTGCCTGGAGCTGGAGCCGGAGTACACGCCAGTCCTGGAGCGGATCCAGTTCCTAGCGGAGCAGGGGCTGACGTCCCTGATGGTGTTGGCGGACTTCCTGTTGCGCCGCCTTGCGCCGCTGCAGCAGCGCAATCGCCCGGCGTGGTACTACACCGGCGTGCATGACTGCACCAGGCTGGAGACGGGCTTAGACTCTGACCCATCCGTCAGGATGCTGAGGGAGATGGTGATGAGGGTAACAGTGACATCCTTGATGACCGCTCCCTAACAGTTCCTGTTTCCTGCCTCCCTCTCTTCGTGGAGCCAACGCGGAGGTTGAAGCTGCTGCGGGAGTTGCCAACCTTGGACGATATCAGAATCGCCGTGCGCCAGATCGGTGATGCTTCCTGGGGCATCTCGATCATCAAGTTTGACCGCTCCAGAGCGCAGAGCGAGGCGTCGGCCGATGTCCAACCCGTGCCGAGGAGCGATAGAGCTCAGACTGTCGGCAAGGGGAAGGGCAAGGTGCCGGCCTCCAGTCCGCCAAAGAGGAAGCGCTCCCTGTCTCCGCCGAGGGCATCGTTTGTCCCTAGTCAGGGGACCGGAGTCCCCCCACGCTCTTCATCAGGAGGCGTCGGTCCGTCAGGCAGCGACCCAAAGAGGCCTCGGGTCTTCCGTGCCGATGGAACTCCCCTTGGACAGCGGCGGTCGGAGGAGCCCCGGGCGTCCCACACTCCTTCCATAGGTGGAGCTCCGAGGAAGGACGCTGGGACTCAACCGGGGGCGCAGGCGCCCCGGCCTTCAGGTGCTTCAGGGGCTGGCACGGTGAGCTGCACCAGAGGTGCTGCTGGCGGGAGCTCCGCTGCTCCATCTCCCCGGGGGCACCGGGTGCACCTCCTGTTCCGCCAGTCCAGGTGCCTTCGGCGCAGGCCCCGGCGGCGATGGCAGGCTCTGGCGGCCCTGCCCCGGCTCAGAAGCCAAGGCTTCATGCCCGCTGGAATGTCCGTGTCTCTCAGTAAGTTGTACTTACCGGGACTAAGTACTTGCAATATCTAGCTCTTCTTCTATTCTTGTCTTGAGTGTTCCCTGTGCTTGTAGGTACTCGTCGGCTGTCGGGGACGCATCTGTTCCCCGGCCAACTTCGGCTGGTAGAAGCCCAGTGCCGCAGCGTCCGGACGCCACGGCAGCTTCACCGGCTCCCGTGCAAGTCCAGGCCGCTTCTCCTTCTGGCCCGGCAGGACCGGCTTCTGTGATGACGGCGGCTCCTCCTCCTTCGCCAGCTCGGGAGCTGGCTGCTGGTGAAGACCCGGCGGAGCAGGCAGGCGACGACGCAGGAGGAGCCGACGCGGGTCCTCACGTGGGCGGTGAGCAGGGGCGCATCGGGACTGGCCCTACCTCAGCGCCGTCTTCTCCTGATCGGTGCATCGTCGTGTCTCCCTCGGATGTTGCGGTGTCAGCGTCTCCACCATCGGATGACGACGCCATGGAGGAGGTCTGCGGTGCGGCTTCGGCCTCTGCTGCTCCACTGTCCCTGTCGGATGCCATGGAGCTGGCCCAGCCAGTGTCCAGCAGGTTCAGGCTGTGCTCGAGCGCGAGCGGGAGGTCTTGGCGGATGAGAGGGACCGCCTCCGCGGCTGGGGGTGGCTCTTGAAGCTGCTGACCAGGGAGGTCAAGGAGGAGCTCAACGCTAAGAGGGCGAGGCTCGACACTGAGGAGGAGCTCCTCAATGTGCAGAAAATCGCCGTCGACCGTCTGGACACCAAGACCCGGAGTATCATGCAGGAGGCCGTGAGGCCTATGACAGTGTCCAGGCCTGCTCCGCCACCAACGAGGAGATGCGGCTGCGGCTGGTACGGCGCGAGTGTGCCGTCGCGGAGCGGGAGCGCGCCGTGGCAGTCAAGGAGAAGGAGGTCGCCAAGCAGCTGGAGGAGAGAGAAGGCGACCTGAAGGCTAGGGCCGGAGAGCTGGAACTCCGGGAGGCAGCCTTGGCCGAAAGGGAGGAGCAGGTCGCCCAGGACCGCCAGGCGGTGCTGAACCGGGAGCTTGCTACCGACTTCCGGGTGTCGGAGCTGGAGAGACTCACTCGGGACCTCCAGCTCTGGGAGAATGACCTGGCGTCCAAAGAGAGGAGGTTCGCCGAGGACGGACCTGGCGCCCTGCTGGCGGCTCGTCAGGAGGTGGAGCAGCTCCGGGCTTCGCGGACCGTCGAGGCCCATGGAGTCTGGGACTTCGTCGGCCAGGCGGAGTCTGCTCTGGCCAACTGGCGTTACAGTACCTAACTGGGGGAGGTCCGAGAGGCCCCTGGCCTTTGGCAGGTACCTCAAGCACAACCGCCTTCGGAAGAATGGCAAATGCCGACTAGTCATGAGAGTGGGAAATGAGAACCTAGTATACGATGAGCATACACTGTCTTGAGCGTGGGGAGGTGATCATAAAAATTAATGCGTAATTTAAATGAACACATAAGTGAGCGTGGTAGGACAGGGTTCTTTTCATTCATATACATCCATAGGAGGAAAACAGGCTGTACATGGAGGTAACGACCCACCCCATTGTGAAGGGGGGCAGGGCCTACGCGCTTAGGGTACAGGACCAGACTAAGCCGGACATAGTCCTGGACCGCCCGCTGGGGCTTAGTTGCTCCGAGCGCTGCTCCTGGGCTCTATGGGATCAGTTACAGAAAGAAGAAAAAACCTGTCCTACTACTGCTCTAAGGGTAGAACTTACGGAGGTGTTCTATGTTCCAAGGGTTGGGGAGTGGGTCCCCGTCCTCTGTAGCAAGGTGCACGCACCCGGGGCGGCAAACTTTCATGACTCGGAAGGGACCTTCCCAGCTGGGGGAGAGCTTGTTGGTCTCTTCTCGAGAAAGTATGCGCCACAGCACCAGGTCGCCTTCTTTGAGCTCCCGAGCTTGCACGGACCTATGGTGGTAGCGCCGGAGCGCCTGCACGGACCTCACCATGTTCACCCAACTATCCGCTATGCACCAAGGGACATTCAAACTGATGAGCAGAAGCAAGACTGTTTTGTGGAAGGACTTACCATGCATATGCAGTGTGCCATGTCCTCCAATGAGTATGCTAGCTTCCAAAAGATGGTGGACATGGAATTTATTGTTGAAAGAAAGATGAAGGTCCTGGAGAATGAACGCAAGAGAAAGATGAGCTGTCCAGGCCAAGCTTCGAGCAGCAACAGTCGCCCATGTTTTGCACCACAGCCTACAGGACAGATGATTTGTGCTATGGTGCCCTACCCAACACAAAGGGCTACAACCCTAATTTCAGGCCTTCCTCAGCACAAGTATAGCCGCAGCAGCCGCAACTGCAGCAGCCACGTCCTGCTTTTCCACCTCGGCCGGCAGGACAAGGACAACTAAACCCACCCAAGGACAAAGAAGGTCAGGCACCTAAGGTTGGGGTGCAGTGCTTCAACTGTGGTGATGTAGGACACTATGCCCACAACTGTCCGAAGAAGAAGCCCATGCAGACACAGCAGCAGAACCTGGTGCGTGGAAGAGTGAACCACATGACCATGGAGTAGGCACAATGTAAAGGTCCCAAAATTCTGAATACAAAGGAAACTCTTGTTTGATAAAGGGTGGTTTCATATGTATGAAATTTGAGACTTGTTAAAACTTTTTCCACATGTGATAACACACATGAGGGCTTTCTTCACACAAGTTCAAATGTTTATTTGAAAACTTGGAACCCAAGAGGGGTCTAAAACCAAGGTGGGAAGTTCCCATATGTGTGAGAAAGCTAAAGTCAGATTTGGAACAAACTTGTTCAGCAAAATTCAAATGAGAGCAACACTATGAATTTCAAAACTGTTGTGCTACAAATCTCATTTGCAGCAGCCAAAATAAAAATCAGATTGCATATTTGAATTCCTTAGGTCCAAATTAGTGGGTATGCAAAGTTTCATGATTTCTGGAAAGGTCTTGCAACTCATTTTTCAAAATGGACTTTAAATTACAAAGAATTCAAATGACTATTTGAATTTGGATGAAACTTGTCCAAATGCCTCTCAGATTTAAACTCCCACAATTTAATTCCATCATTTGCCAATTTTGGGAGATATTTTAGAAGATAAGGAGGTACTGAACTGAGGGACCCACCTGTCATTGAGTGGGAGAAATTTGCAAAAGATCTTCACAAAGCAGTCTCTATTTTGCTTCTCACAGGCGCTCGAAAGCAGAGAGCGTGGCCTACAGCAGTACTCACCGCTCGGCCGACCGCCTCCCACGCGAACCGCCTCAGCGAGGTTTTTATACCCTCTGCCGTGCTCCCTTTAGCCCTCATCACCGAAGCCTCGGCGCTGCTCTTTCTTCCCTCGCGCGAGAAACAACCGAGCCGCTGCCGCCGTGCTCTCGATCGATCGGCCACACCGTAGTCCGTGTGCAAGCCTCAGCTGGTCAGCAAAACGGAACCACAGATCCTCCCACGACATCCTCGAGCCATCACCGAGCGAGTTTGTGCTCTCTGCACCGAGATACCCTGGTTTCCGCGGCGGCCGAAAGCAACGGCGACGAGGTGCTCTCATGGGCAGCTCCACAGAGAGGTTTTCACGACAAACCAAGAGGACTCTGGGACACACAATAGCTCCCTGCAGCTTCCATCCAAAGCTCAACGCTTGTCTTCGCTTCTTGCCGACGAATTTCAGAAATTCTCTCCGGCCAGTGAAAACGGACCCGTGGGTAAGGATTGTTTAAATTCTCACGCTATGAAGGTTTAGAGCTCTGCAAATTTCATACACAGAACCTAGACCTATGTAGCAATCTTTCCTCTTCATAAACCGTAGCATGAAACCCATGGTAGAAGGCTTGCTCTGAGCTTTTCCGACAGCTACCGCGGTAAGATGCATCGGGCGCACGATGAACCCTAGTTTAGAGACATTGTCGAGCTGTTTCACCCTCATGACAAGCTTTCCTAGCATCCACCTGTGCATTAGAGCTTGGAAACCGAAGCTTGGACGGCTTAGGGCGTCGGGGCGACGTCGCCGGACTTCATCCGAGCCGCTGCACCGGTGCGGGATGGTTTAGAGACGTCGCCGGTCCGGAAAGATCTTCTCATCATGTTCCTCGCATGAGGGTAGGGCCTAGCGGTGAGTGGCAGCTCGGGATTTGGCCGGAGCGACGAAAACCGGCGAGCTCCGGCGAACCCCGGCGGCGCGGGCGTGCGGGCGGCTGGAGGTTGAAGAAGATCGCTGGGTCTGCGTGTCAGTGAGTCGAGAAAGGAGCTGGATCTTCTGTGGGCTCGGATCTACTGAGGAAGCATGGGAGTTAAGTCTGTAACCCCGTGTGATGTGTTCCAGTGCATGACACGTGTGCTCCCCGGACCAACAGTCAGTTTTAAACTTTTCCCCGTTTAAATTCAAATCCCAGATTTTTCCCCAAACTTGAGAAGAGCATAAATTTTGCTAGGAACTACCAAATTTAGTGATTCAAATTGGGTTAGAGTCAGATTGACAAAATCTATCCAAATATGCAACCCAATTTGTATGAAAGCCTTTATTTAATTCTGGAAAATTCTTTAAAGCTTTTCAGAATAAGAATTTGAGAGAGAGTTTGGTTTACCCAAAACTACTCAAATTTTGCCAAAATATTATTTAGGGTGTTATTAGACTCCTGTAAAAGTTTCAGCTCATTTGGAGTTGATTTAGTTAGGAGAATTCAGATTGTAAGTTACTGTGTTCAAATGAATACAGAAACATTTTCACGGAATTTCCAAAGCTTGTAAATCTAGTTCTGGGCAATTATTAGCTCCAAAAATCCTAGGAAAATTCACGCAAGCTCTATGAACTATAATTGAGATTGTAGTTCACTAAGTTTGACATGAACATGGGTATTACCTCAGAATTAATTCCTCTTTGCTTAATTACTTAGAGAATTGTTCTGAATAAACCATTCAATGAAAAGTGTTGATTTTTGGTCCAGATGACTTTCTTGTGACAAGGAACTCACATGAAAAATTTCAGCTCCATTGGAGCTCTGGATCACCACTGTCTTGTGAGGAATAGCACTCAAACACTTGATCATAGTGCTTTAGCCCAACCTAAACCTCTCGCACCAGTGCCATTTTAAATTCTTAAACAGAGTTCCAGTTTTTAAACTGTCATTAGATCTTGTCAGTAAAAACTTTTCAATTAAATACATATGCATGATCATATCATATAGCATATACGTGAAGAACGTGAGAAGGACTTGAAGTGGAGGTCAAGGAGGGAGGAAAGCAAGTGATCAAGTGTAACACCCTCATTTTTGGTTTCTGCATGTATTCATGTTTCATGTAGAGAAAACATTTTAAAATAAGTGGGAACAGAGAAAGAATAAAAAAAGATAGCTAAAAAGAGCAAATTCCAGTTTACAGAAAGCGCCAAAGACAACTCCCGCGGCCCGCTGGCCACATGGCGCCTTCGGAGCTCATCTCCGCAAATGGGGAGAGGTCCGCCGCTAAACTGGCTATGTGGCAGGCTCGGGGCTCATCCCCGCAAAGGGGGAGAGGTCCGATCCCGTGGGACACGTGTTGCCACCGAAGCTAGCCTCTGCGGAGAAGCGAGGCCAGTCCTGCAGGACACGTTTCACCTTAGGAGCTATTCACCGTGGGAAACAGTGGACCAGTCACGCGGGATATGTGTCAATCTCGGAGCTCACCACCGAGGGGTCCGGTCCTATTGGACACGTGTCACCTCCGGAGCTTATCTCCGAGAGGTCCGTCACTGTTGGACACGTGTCAACCTCGGAGCTCATCTCTGAGAAGAAAGGATGTCTGGCGCTGTTAGGACAGGTGGCACACCCGGAGCCACCTCCGAAGAGAGAGGAGGTCCGGCACTGACACATGGCATGCGCGGAGCCACCTCCGAATAGAGAGGAGGTGCCAACCGCCAGGATACGTGGCGCACGTGGAGCTCACCTCCGAAGAAGAGGGAGGTCTCGCTCGCTTGACACGCGGCACAACTGGAGCGCGTCTCTGCAGAAAGGGGGAGACCAAGCCCCAATGGACACGTGGAGCTTCTGGAGCTCATCACCGTGGAGGTAACGAGTTCTGGAGCAGTTTTTGCTTCTGTACGCGTGGGAATACCGGTACGGGAGGAAACCGACATGAATTCCACAATGTTACCGCACCAAATCAACTGAAGATAAGTTGTTAAGATTCAACGACAATTTGAATTGACTCTTATTCGATGTCCAATCAGATTAGAACTCTTTCCTCCCGGTTATAAATAGAACCCAGAACCTTTCGGCGAAACCACGAACTTCTTTTCCAACTCCTGAGCTGATGACTTAGAGCCCTAGCCCCAGCTTGCCTTCTAAACCCGTCGCCGGAGTTCGGTCGAGGGAGATCGCCAGAAGAAGGCCCCAACAATCTGTCTTGCTAGGAGAAGGACCCCGAGACCAAGAAGAACGTAAGGTAGGTCTCCAATACTACCTTACGACATCATCGCGTTTTCTTTGCATCTGTTCTTCGATTCCTTTCGAACAGAAGCTTTTTCATGGACAGATCACTTGTTGATCGGTTTGATCTAAAGTCAAGATCATCGCCACGTCCACAATTGATCTCTACAACTCTGTTCATCGTAAAACCCATGCAAGCAATGCAAGAACACGTACAAACTAAACTGCATCATAGGATTAACATGCATAACCATCATCGCATCTAGTTAAAGTTTGTGCATGATATTGATTGTTGTAAATCTTGTATGTGCGTGATCGTGTATAGAAGGACAAGCTCAGGGAACTACCTACGACGTACTACAACAACAAGATTTTGAGCAACCGGAACAGCCAGAACAAGGCAAGTGCCCCTTGACCATATTGATCCCATATTTTGGAAAACTGTTTTCTTTGCGAAAAGGTGTGTGTGCTTGAGTCAAACATGATGGGAAACCCTTTTATAGGAGTTTACAAGTTTTGGTTGAACCATCCTTGTCGCTAGGGAAGTTTATGAGTCGGGTATGGTTTTTACTTTTATGCTTCGCTGAGTCCATGGGATTACGGGAAGCGAGATAGATGTGTCTAGCTAACTGCACTAGTAAGAATATTGAGGAACTGATGTTGTTAATGAACATGGATCGGAGGGAGATCTAGCCAAGGCTGGGTTTGTGAATGAGGTAGAATGAGATGGTGGTTTACTTGCCATAGATCTAAGGACCGGTTCATGCAGGCACATGCCAGGATAACAGTGCCACCACAAGGCCAAGTATGGGTGCGGCTTAGCTGAATAATTAGGTAAGTTGCTAGATTGTTATGGACCGTGGAAGGCGCGGGGAATGGGAGTCGAGTGAGGACTGCCCTGGGCACTGCATGGCACAAGAAGGGGCCCGTGGTTGGGAGAATTGGAGATTCTAGCCTGCCGGTGAAACCTTAGTGAGTCCATACATCTAGTAACCCCTTTGTAAAGGCTATTTTGTGATCTCTTGGCCATACACCGACGGTTGTGTACTGGTATAATGGAGGTTCTGCAGTCGCCGACGGGTGACGAAATCACAAACTTGTGGGCAAAGAGGTGCAATCTCTGCAGAGTCTAAAACTAAGAGCTTACTGTCACGAGCGCCTGGCCAACTTCCATGATTAGTTGGATGGTTATGGTTTTGGATGGTTCTGGTTATGGTTTGATTTTGGTTTGGTTTTCGGGACTGTTGAGTCCGGGTAATAAGATTGGGTCGCATGACTGTTGAGTCATGGCAACGAGATTGGTCTCGGTGTGAGACGGAATTGTTTATGAGATGAAATGGTAGCGAATACGAGATGGTATTCGTGAGATGGTAGCGAATACGAGAAGGTATTCGTGAGCAAGAATGAAGTTGATTAATGTCTGGTTGGGACATGGAAAGTGATGAACATAATGGAGGTATGATTTGTATTTTTAATACATGTTGGGATTATGTTCACTTAAAGTTAAGTTGCTGTTTTATCGTGGTTTTGTTAAATAACTTGTTTTCTGCAATGACCCTTTTTATACCTACCTTGTTGTGAGCTATATATCATATTTTCCCGCACTTGTTGAGTACATCATTGTACTCAAACTTGCATTATTATCTCATCATCAGCAACAGGAGAACATTACTATGAAGACCAGGTGGAGCATTAGGCGTGTAATCTGTCCTCAACCTTGCCTGTGGGGAATGGAGCAGAGATGGAGCTGCTGCTACTGCTTAGATTGCTTCCGCAGTAGTTAGAAGACTTCCGCTACATAGAAATAAGACTTCCGCTGTAAGATTAGACTTCCGCTGCCGAGTTGAGTCCAAGACTCATGAAACCTTGTAATAAACTCTGTTATTCGTGGTTATATATATTCTGAAATTAAGTTTGTGGATGATGTGTATATGTGTGATGAACATCCTGGGCACACATATGCATCAGTTCTCGGTTTCGTGGTTTTTTTCCACAAAATTGAGGGTGTCACAAATTGGTATCAGAGCCATGGGTTGAAGGTAGGTTATACGCTTAGATAGAAGTCACAAGTTGGTATCAGGCACAGAATGGTATCAACCTGCCACGGGTTGATCGTAGATCACACAACCTAGAATGATCATAGATTGGTGGCTGAGCCACGCTGACCATAGGATGCAAACCTAGGATGCATAGATTGGCATTGGAACTACCTTGACATAGGATACAAGCCTAGGAGAAGCCATAGTTGGATCACAGATTGGCATCACCCTAAGCCATATAGGACCCCCATTGAATAAGTCTTGAATAGGAGTTGTGTGAGCCCTTGTGATGATTGTTCGTGATTGTGTGCTTGGTGTGAGTTGTGGGACGTCTCAAGCGTTGTCCGCATCCACACATAAGTAGAAAGGAGGTGTGAGATGCCTCGGCACATGTTCACATCCTCATATGGGCTAATACATATAGTCCAATCCACCTTGATGCATATAGTTAGGGGGACCCATCTAATCTTCTAACCTCTATTCTATTTCGTTCTCTCTCACAGATGGTGAGAGGAAACGTCGGCCGCCAAGGAAGGAACATCCGTGGCAACTAAGAGGATGGCCACGATGAAGTTCCTGTTAACCCCGGAGCTGGTGAGAACAACCTGGAACGGTTGATGGCCATGCAGAATCAACTTATGCAAACCATGATGCAAACTTTGGGTCAGTTGCAGGCCAGCAACAACAACCCCGTTCCGGCACCACCGCCACCACCACCGCCGGCTCATAACAGACTGGGAGAGTTCATGAGGACTCGACCACCCACCTTTGCTCAAGATAACGACCCCATGGAGGCCGACGACTGGTTGAAATCCATGGAGAAGAAGCTTGCCATAGTGCAGTGCAATGACCGAGAGAAGGTTATTTTTGCGTCGCACCAACTCATGAGAGCTGCCGCTGACGGGTGGGATGCCCTATGCAACGCCCATGTCAACCCGGAGATGATCACTTGGATTGAGTTCAAGGAGAGTTTCCGCTCTCATTACATTTCTTCTGGTGTAATGATGCTCAAGAGACAGGAGTTTGAAGGTCTCCACCAAGGACAGAGAAGCGTGAATGAGTACCTCAGCAAGTTCACACAACTGTCCCGGTATGCCCCCGAAGATGTCAACTCAGACCAGAGGAAGCAATACCTGTTCATGAGAGGGTTGAACAATGAGATCCAGGTTCAGCTCCTCAACAATGACTACGCGAGCTTCCAGAAGCTGGTTGACAAGGCCATAGTGGTTGAAAGAAAGATCCGAGAGATCGAGCTAGAGGGCAAGAGGAAGATGCCATACCAGCCACAAGGGAGCAACGTACGACCCCTGTACATGCCCCCAGCTGCACCGCAGTATGGATTGACCGCTCCTGCATACCGCCCTAGTCAGCCACCACAGCAACGACCCATTGCACAAGCACCTCGTGTGCCTTTGCCTCCTGTGCCCCGACTCAACATGGGCGCTCCTGTTCAAAACCCCCACCCCAACGTACCTGCTGCCGTGGGCAACAGGGTATACTTTGCATGCGGGGAAACAGGACACTTCGCGAGCCAGTGCCTGAGGAGAGGTCCTGGACAGCAAGGCAACGTGCCCAAGCAGAACCCTCGACCGAACGGAGGAGACAATCAAGGAAACTGTGGACAGCAGTACTACGCTCGCGGCAACGTGAACCATGTCTCTGCTGAGGAAGCACAACAGGTTGAGGACGTGGTAATTGGTACGTTCCTTGCCAATTCCAACCTAGCCACCATTTTATTTGATTCTGGAGCATCACATTCCTTCATATCATCCAAGTATGTTGCCAAGCATAATCTACCCATATCACACTTAAAATGTGCTATGTTAGTTAATTCTCCCGGTGGAGAGATGAGGACTAATATAGTATGTCCAAAAGTAAGCCTTAGAATAAGGGGGGTAGACTTCCTTGCCAACCTCATTGTCTTGGATTCCCAAGGGTTTGACATAATACTCGGGATGGATTGGTTAAGCCAGCACAACGGAGTAATCCAATGTGCTGAGAGGAGCGTGCAGTTGACAAACGAGCACGGTATTCGTATCGAGTTTAAGTCAGCCCAACAAACAAGCAATAAGGCAAGTTTGAACCACGTCGAAGGACCAACGTTGGACAGCATTCCAGTGGTTCAGGAATTCTCGGACGTGTTTCCAGAAGAGCTTCCAGGTATGCCACCTGACCGGGACATCGAATTTGCCATTGATTTGGTACCCGGAACTGCACCCGTAGCAAAGAGACCCTATAGGATGCCCACCAATGAACTAGTGGAACTCAAGAAGCAAATTCAGGAGCAGTTGGAGAAGGGTTTTATACGTCCAAGCTCATCACCATGGGGAGCCCCCGTGCTCTTCGTAGACAAGAAGGATGGGACCCAAAGAATGTGTGTGGACTATAGGTCTCTCAACGAGGTAACAATCAAGAACAAGTACCCTCTGCCCCGTATGGAAGACCTATTCGACCAAATGAAAGGAGTCCGAGTGTTCTCCAAGATTGATCTTCGGTCGGGATATTTCCAGCTAAAGATTAAGCCCTCCGATAACACCAAGACCGCCTTTCGGAAACGGTATGGTTCATATGAATATACCGTCATGTCTTTTGGGTTAACAAATGCACCCGCATACTTCATGTACCTTATGAACAAGGTTTTCATGGAGTACTTGGATAAGTTCGTCATAGTTTTCATCGACGACATTATGGTGTATTCAAAAAGTGAGGAGGAGCATGAAGAACATTTAAGATTGACCTTGCAGAAAATGTGCGAGCATCAATTGTATGGCAAGCTTAACAAGTGTCAATTTTTGCTAAAGGAGATATCGTTCCTAGGCCACATTATCTCCGGGGAAGGAGTATCGGTTGATCCCGAAAAAGCGGGAGATGTTCTGAAGTGGAACCAACCGCAAAACGTGAAGAACATTCAGAGTTTTCTTGGGATGGCTGGATACTACCATCGGTTCATCAAGGACTTCTCTAATATAGCAAAGCCTATGATGGAGTTGCTAACAAAGGGAAAAGCCTTCCAATGGACACCAGCATGCCAAGAAAGCTTTGAGGAGCTCAAGAAAAGGCTAACCACAGCGCCAGTTTTGGTATTGCTAACGTAGGCAAGAGCTTCGACATATATTGTGACGCATCCAGACAAGGGCTCGGATGTGTGCTCATGCAAGAAGGACAAGTGGTAGCCTATGCCTCAGGACAATTAAAGAAGCACAAGCTTAATTATCCTACACATGACTTGGAGCTAGCAGCAGTAGTGCATGCATTGAAGATTTGGAGACATTATATCCTTGGTCATCGATGTGAGATCTATACGGATCATAAAAGCCTCAAGTACATATTCACACAAACGGACTTGAATTTGAGGCAACGTCGATGGTTGGAACTCATCAAGGATTACGATGTTGGAATCAACTACCACCCTGGAAGGGCCAATGTAGTAGCTGATGCATTGAGCCGGAAGGGAGCATGTCACCAACTCACAGTTCGGGAGCTACCACCCGAACAACGTAAGGAGTTCGAACGATTACACCTCGGATTCTTGAACAAGATGGAAGTGATGGAGCTCCACTATTCATTGGAGCAAGAGATAAGAGATGGCCAAGCAACGGATGAGGAGATCAAGGAGATCAAGGAAAGGATCCAACAAGGAATAGAGAAGGATTTCAAAGAAGATGAGAAGGGTACGCTTTGGCTAGGAAAAAGGATTTGTGTGCCTAACATGAAGCACATCCGTGACATGATATTAAAAGAGGCACATGATTCATCCTATTCCATACATCCCGGAAGTACCAAAATGTACAAGGACTTGAAGACTTGTTATTGGTGGGATGGTATGAAAAGGGACATAGCCGAATACGTTGCCCTATGCGACACATGCCAACAGGTGAAGGCCAAACATTAAAGACCCGCTAGATTGTTGCAACCCTTGAAGGTACCCGAGTGGAAGTGGTAGGACATCAGTATGGATTTCATCGTCGGATTGCCACGTACTCAATCAGGTTATGACTCCATCTGGGTTATCGTGAACCAATTGACAAAAACAGCCCATTTTTTCCCTGTAAGGGCCAAGTACAACATTGCACAATTAGCAGAGTTGTACATGGAGCAGATCGTGTGCCGTCATGGAGTCCCGAGGAGGATAGTCTCAGATTGAGGTTCTCAGTTTACCTCTAGATTTGGAGGAAGCTGCAGAAAGCTATGGGTACACGACTGGATTTTAGCTCCGCCTATCACCCACAAACCGATGGACAAACCGAAAGGACAGACCAAATTTTGGAGGACATGTTGAGAGCTTGCGCCTTGAAACATGGGCATAGTTGGGATAGGAGTTTACCGTACGCCGAATTCTCCTATACCAACAACTATCAAGCTAGCTTGAAGATGTCGCCTTTCGAAGCATTGTACGGTAGACGGTGTAGAACGCCGCTGTTTTGGAACGAGACCGGAGAGGACCAGGTGTTTGGACCCGAAGTGCTACAAGAAGCTGAAAAGCAAGTCCAAACGATACGGGAGAACTTAAAGGCTGCTCAGTAACGACAGAAAGGCTACGTGGACAATAGGCGAAGGAAGTTGACTTTCGAAGTAGGAGACTTCGTATACCTTAAGGTATCGCCTATTCGTGGCCGACAACGTTTCAACATCAAAGGCAAGATAGCACCTCGCTACATTAGACCATTTCAGATTTTGGACAAGCGAGGAGAAGTAGCCTATCAACTAGAGCTCCCAACATATCTCTCCGATGTACATGACGTGTTTCATGTATCCCAGCTCAAGAAGTGTTTGAGAGTACCAGAGGAGCAAGTACCAATGGAAGAGCTTGAACTTCAAGAGGACCTGACTTATGCGGAGCACCCTGTCCGAATTTTGGATGTAAGGGAAAGGGTCACAAGGAACAAAGTGATCCGATGGTGCAAGGTACAATGGAGCCATCACACCGAAGCTGAAGCCATACGGGAGCATGAAGAAGACATCAAGGCAGAATTCCCTCATCGATTCTCTACTAACGAATCTCGAGGGCGAGATTCAATTTAAGGAGGGTAGATTTGTGACACCCTCATTTTTGGTTCCTGCATGTATTCATGTTTCATGTAGAGAAAACATTTTAAAAGAAGTGGGAACAGAGAAAGAATAAAAAAAGATAGCTAAAAAGAGTAAATTCCAGTTTATAGAAAGCGCCAAAGACAACTCCCGCAGCCCGCTGGCCACGTGGCACCTTCGGAGCTCATCTCCGCAAATGGGGAGAGGTCCGCCGCTAAACTGGCTACGTGGCAGGCTCCGGGCTCATCCCCACAAAGGGGGAGAGGTCCGACACCGTGGGACACGTGTTGCCTCGTAGCTAGCCTCTGCGGAGAAGCGAGGCCAGTCCCGCAGGACATGTGTCACCTTAGGAGCTATTCACTGAGAAAACGGAGGACCAGTCGCGCAGGATATGTGTCGATATCGGAGCTCACCTCCGAGGGGTCCGGTCCTATTGGACACGTGTCACCTCCGGAGCTTATCTCCGGGAGGTCCATCACTGTTGGACACGTGTCAACCTCGGAGCTCGTCTCCGAGAAGAAAGGAAGTCTGGCGCTGTTAGGACACGTGGCACACCCGGAGCCACCTCCGAAGAGAGGGGAGGTCCGATACTGACACGTGGCGTGCGTGGAGCCACCTCCAAATAGAGAGGAGGCCCCGACTGCCAGGATACGTGGCGCACGCGGACCTCACCTCCGAAGAAGAGGGAGGTCTCGCTCTCTTGACACGCGGCACAACCGGAGCGCGTCTCTGCGGAAAGGGGGAGACCAGGCCGCGATGGACACGTGGATCTTCCGGAGCTCATCACCACGGAGGTAACGAGTTCTGGAGCGGTTTTTGCTTCTGTACGCGTGGGAATACCGGTACGGGAGGAAACCAACATGAATTCCACAATGTTACCGCACCAAATAAACTAAACATAAGTTATTAAGATTCAACGACAATTTGAATAGGACTCTTATTCGAAGTCCAATCAGATTAGAACTCTTTCCTTCCGATTATAAATAGAACCCAGAACCTTTGGCCGAAACCATGAACTTCTTTTCCACCTCCTGAGCCGACAACTTAGAGCCCTAGCCCCAGCTCGCCGAGTAAACCCTTCGCCGGAGTTCGGTCGAGAGAGATCGCCGGAAGAGGGCCCCAACGATCTGTCTAGCTAGGAGTAGGACCCCGAGACCAAGAAGAACGTAAGGTAGGTCTCCAATACTACCTTACGACATCATCGCGTTTTCCTTGCATCTGTTCTTCGATTCCTTTCGAACAGAAGCTTTTTCGTGGACAGATCACTTGTTGATCGGTTTGATCTAAAGTCAAGATCATCGCCACGTTCACAATTGATCTCTACAACTCTGTTCATCGTAAAATCCATGCAAGCCATGCAAGAACACATACAATCTAAACTGCGTCATAGGATTAACATGCATAAGCATAATCACATCTAGTTAAAGTTTGTGCATGATATTGATTGTTGTAAATCTTGTATGTGCGTGATCGTGTATAGAAGGACAAGCTTAGGGAACTACCTACGACGGACTACAACAACAAGATTTTGAGCAACCGGAACAGCCAGAACAAGGCAAGTGCCCCTTGACCATATTGATCCCATATTTTGGAAAACTGTTTTGTTTGCGAAAAGGTGTGCGTGCTTGAGTCAAACATGATGGGAAACCCTTTTATTGGAGTTTACTAGTTTATGGTTAAACCACCCTTGTCACCAGGGGAGTTTATGAGTCTGGTATGGTTTTTACTTTTATGCTTCGCTGAGTCCATGGGATTACGGGAAGCGAGATATATGTATCTAGCTAACTGCACTAGTAAGAATATTGAGGAACTGATGTTGTTCATGAACCTAGATCGGAGGGAGATCTAGGCAAGCCTTGGTTTGTGAATGAGGTAGAATGAGATGGTGGTTTACTTGCCGTAGATCTAAGGACCGGTTCATGTGAGCACATGCCAGGATAACAGTGCCACCACAAGGCCAAGTATGGGTGCGTCTTAGCTGAGTAATTAGGTCAGTTGCTAGATTGTTATGGACGTTGAAGGCGCGGGGAATGAGAGTCGAGTGAGGACTGCCATGGGAACTGCGTGGCACAAGAGGTGGCCCGTGGGTGGGAGAATTGGATATTCTAGCCTGCCGGTGAAACCTTAGTGAGTCCATACATCTAGTAACCCCTTTGTAAAGGCTATTTTGTGATCTCTTGGACATACACCGACGGTTGTGTACTGGTATAATGGAGGTCCTGCAGTTGCCGACGGGTGATGAAATCACAAACTTGTGGGTAAAGAGGTGCAATCTCTGCAGAGTCTAAAACTATCATGATAGCCGAGCTTACGGTCACGAGCGCATGGCCAACTTCCATGATTAGTTGGATGGTTATGGTTTTGGATGGTTCTGGTTATGGTTTGATTTTGGTTTGGTTTTCAAGACTGTTGAGTCCGGGTAACAAGATTGGGTCACATGACTGTTGAGTCATGGCAATGAGATTGGTCTCGGTGTGAGACGGAATTGTTTATGAGATGAAATGGTAGCGAATACGAGATGGTATTCGCGAGATGGTAGCGAATACGAGAAGGTATTCGTGAGCAAGAATGAAGTTGATTAATATCTGGTTGGGACATGGAAAGTGATGAACATAATGGAGGTATGATTGGTATTTTTAATACACGTTGGGATTACGTTCACTTAAAGTTAAGTAGTTGTTTTATCGTGGTTTTGTTAAATAACTTGTTTTCTGCAATGAGCCTTTTTATACCTATCTTGTTGTGAGCTATATATCATATTTTCCCGCACTTGCTGAGTACATCATTGTACTCAAACTTGCATTATTATCTCATCATCAGCAACAGGAGAAGATTACTATGAAGACCAGGTGGAGCATTAGGCGTGTAATCTGTCCTCAACCTTGCCTGTGGGGAATGGAGCAGAGATGGAGCTGCTGCTACTGCTTAGATTGCTTCCGCACTAGTTAGAAGACTTCCGCTGCATAGAAATAAGACTTCCGCTGTATGATTAGACTTCCTCTGCCGAGTTGAGTCCAAGATTCATGAAACCTTGTAATAAACTCTATTATTCGTGGTTATATATATTCTGAAATTCAGTTTGTGGATGATGTGTATATGTGTGATGAACATCCTGGGCACACATATGCATCAGTTCTCGGTTCTGTGGTTTTTTTTCCACGAAATTGAGGGCGTCACATCAAGCCCCAAGTGATCTTCACTAACTGATTGTATTCGTAGTCACCTGCAAAACAGGCAAGCCCGGTTGCATTTGAACAGTTTTATGAATCATTTCCATTTATAGAGATCATAGCTTGAATTGTTGAATTGCATTAAGTCTAACTGTATTGAAAACCCCAGTTACATGACCAGAAATACCTAAGAGAGAAACGGTAGAATAGCACCTACTCGAGGGAATTTGGCTACGCTAATGTTAGTAGGAAAGGTTCGATAGAAGACGAGTAGTTGGAACCTACTCGCGAGTTTAGGTCTGATTTATCAGGAGCGAGTCAAAAATAGAAATGATGAGGAAAGTTCACACATAAGAAATGGAAACCGAGCAGGGAGGTTTAGATGCAGCAGGCTGCGGACCGTGCGTGCATAGCCCTGCCTGTGTCGGTTAAGGCCCGTCCGTGCTTGGCCCTGTTGGACAAGTTTGAGTTGTGTACCGGGCACATACTGGATATATGGGACCCAGGAAACCGATGTACCTTGGGAGATCCATAGTGGAACTTTTCCAACTGCCTTAGGCTTTCGGCGTCAAGGTAGCAGGAGGTAACTCGCTTAAGAGCATACCACTGCAGGTATGTACCTTGAGGGAGCTTGCGGACTCGGGGCAGTTGGACTGCGTCCAATGTGGAAGATCTTGAGAAAGGTGGCCGCGTACAACGTCAGTCGAGGTTGCTGCCGGCAACTCGGAGTACGGGTGTACGTGTCGTGTAGTCCGGGCGTGTACTGATTCGAATCACCGTCGCTCGCTGTTATATGAGCATACTTGCCCAGTGCGTCTTGACGTAGTAACAACTGGAACTGTTTATCTTTTGAACTTGATAATACTGTGATGTAACTTGTTTTGCAACCATGACTGATTTAGAGATAGACTCATTAAACTTTACTTTCACTTTGTGCAAGGAGCATCACAACGAAGCATTTCTTGTTTGATTGTGGAGTTGCGATGCTTTTCGGCTCAAGGTCTGCACAATGAGGCTTAAAATTTGAGAGTTAAGGATCAACTTTAGGCGAGTCCTTTATGCAAATCCAGCTAACCCAATTGCAACCATCATGCATGTAGAGTTTATTGTTTAGGAGAGACGGATTAGTCTTGCTGAGCCTATGTGCTCACGCTTGCTATATAAGTGGTTTTGCAGGTTAACACCGATGCTAAGAAGAAGGTTGTCCGGTGAGATTCCGAGACTTCCGAGTCGTGTAACACTTGGAGAACCCAGCCGCTGCTGTTGTCTTCGTGTTGCTAGCGAGAGGAGTCTGCGGGCTGGACTTCATCTCGAGTGCTCTTTAGTTATTCGACGTGAGTTGTTTATAGACTTCCACTGTAGTTACTTGATGTAAATTATTTACAAAGAAAAACTTGTAAGCTTCCGCTATTGTTTTATGTAATACATTGTTCCTTATATGTGTGCTGTTGGATGCCGCATAACACGGCACCACCCAATGCGATTCCCGGGCGAGTGCCCCGTCCCCGTGACTTAACGGGCGGCGTAGGGGCCGTCTCACACAAGAGGCACTGGATGTGGTGATAGGTAAGTTTCCTGCAAACTCCCACATTGCCACAATTTTATTTGAGTCTAGTGCTACCCATTCATTCATTGCTCAAGAATTTGTTGGAAAGCATGAACTAGCAACAACACAAATGAACCACATGCTAGCTGTTAATTCTCCAGGGGAGAAATAAGAACAAGAAAAGTATGCCCTAAGGTGAGTTTAGACATTAATGGGGTAGTATTTTCTGCAAACCTCATAATGATGAACTCACATGGGATAGATATTATTCTGGGAATGTACTAGCTGACCAAACATAAGGGTGTTATCCATTGTTCGACTAGAACGGTGGAGTTAACTCATACTAGTGACACCAAGGTTAAATTCATAGCCGTCCAACAACCTAGGAAGAACACTAAACTCAATCAAGTGGAAGTGAATCTTAAAGAGATAAGAGTGATAAAGGAGTATCCAGATGTCTTTCCTGGAGTTACCAGGTATGCCCCCAGATTGAAAAGTGGAATTCACGATCGAACTAATGTCTGGAATAACCCCGATGTATAAGAGGCCTTACCGGATGGATTCTAAGTAGCTAGAAGAGCTAAAAGAACATATCCAGGAGTTGACGAAGAAAGGTACATTCTTCCTAGTTCCTCGCCTTGGGGAACTCCGGTGATATTCGTGCATAAGAAGGATGGAACCCAAAGGTTATGCGTAGACTACCGCGCACTTAATGAGGTGACCATCAAAAACAAGTACCCGCTGCCTCGCATTGAAGACTTGTTCGACCAGTTGAGAGGGGCATGTGTGTTTTCCAAGATTGATCTCAGATCTGGATATTACCAATTGAAGATAAGACCATCCGATATTCCCAAAACAACTTTTGTTTCTCGATACGGGCTGTATGAATACAAGGTCATGCCGTTCGGGTTAACCAATGCCCCGGCATACTTCATGTACCTCATGAACAAGGTATTCATGGAATACTTGGACAAGTTTGTGGTGGTTTTCATTAATGAAATCCTAATTTTCTCCAAATATGAAGAGGAACATGAGAAGCACTTAAGATTGGTGTTGCAAAAACTGCGAGGATACCAACTCTATGCCAAGCTAAGTAAATGTGAGTTTTGGCTGAAGAGAGTCCCCTTCCTAGGACATATAATCTCGGAAGGAGGGATATCCATGGACAACACCAAGATCACGGACGTGCAAAAGTGGAAGACTCCTGAGAATGTCGGGGAAATCCGAAGCTTCTTAGGATTGGCAGGATATTACCGACGATTCATCGAAGGGTTCTCCAAGATTTCAAGGCCTCTCACCAAAATTCTATAGAAGGGAATCACATTCACATGGACACTGGAGTGTGAGGCAAGCTTTCAAGAGTTAAAGAAAAGATTTACAACAGCCCTAGTGCTAGTAATGCCGGATATACAGAAAAAATTTCCCGTGTATTGTGATGCTTCGGGACATAGATTGGGGTGTGTTCTCATGCAAGATGGACATGTTGTTGCGTATGCCTCTAGAAAACTAAGGAAACATGAGAGGAACTATCCTACGCATGACCTAGAGCTAGTCGCAGTGGTCCATGCATTGAAGCTTTGGAGGCACTATTTGATGGGAAAGAGGACTGAGATATATACTGATCATAAAAGCTTGAAGTATATTTTCACGCAACCCGATCTCAACCTTAGACAAAGGCGATGGTTAGAGTTGATCAATGACTTTGATCCGGGAAAGGCAAACGTCATGGCAGATGCCTTAAGCCGAAAGACACATGTCAATATGTTGAGGCTGAATGACACACCATCGGAACTATGTGAGGAATTTGTGAGACTCAATTTATGTCTCGTGAATAATAGTGAGGCCATCACAATAAGAGTGGACTCCACACTGGAGAAGGACATACGCAATGGTCAGAAAAATGATAAGAAAATCCAGGAAATTAAAAGACACATCAAAGAGAATAAAGCTCCTGGGTCTAGGGAGGATGAACAAGGCACGATATTGCATGGGAAAAGGATATGTGTGTCTGAGATAAAGGAGATCCGTGAATTGATTCTGAGAGAAGCTCACGATTTTGACTACTCCATTCATCCTGGGAGTACGAAGATGTATCAGGATCTTAAGAGTAGGTACTAGTGGTATGGAATGAAACGAGATGTCGCAGAACACGTTGCCCTGTGTGACACGTGTCACTTAGTAAAAGAAGAACATCAAAGACCTGCAGGATTGTTGCAACCACTTAAAGTACCGGAATGGAAATGTGAAGAGATAAGCATATACTTCATAGTGGGACAGCCTAGAACCCAATCGGGATATGATTTGATATGGGTAATAGTCGATCGACTTACCAAGGTAGCTCACTTTATCCCTGTGAAAGAACATTACAATAGTTCCAAATTGGCAGAATTGTACATGTCCAGAATCGTGTGTTTTCATGGAGTGCCAAGGAAGATAGTGTCAGATCGAGGAACACAATTTACCATATGTTCTGGCAGAAGTTGCATGAGAAAATGGGGACTCATCTGAATATTAGTTCTGCATATCATCAGAAGACTGACGGGCAGATAGAAATAACTAACCAGATCCTCGAGGACATGTTAAGTGTAAGTGCATCTAGGATATCCCTTGTGGGTTTTGGCTAATTGATGATGAACATATGAGATCCTAATGAAACTATTGAGATGATTGCAGGATAAACAAAGTGAAACAGCTCGGTGCACACAAAAAGGTGAAAAATGAAGTGGTGTCCAAAAGAAGAATACCTTGATGGAAATTTAGAAGAATTAATTAGAATTTAAGTGTATAGGGTTTGTATGGAAGACACACTCCAAGAGCTCACGACTTTGCGCATGGGAAAGGGTTTTAAAATTATCCAAACTCTTCACAGTGCACCGGACTAGTCCAATCTTGGACCGGACTAGTCCGCCAAACTCTTTGTTCCCTAAACGTACTAGTCCGTGTGCAAACCGGACTAGTCCGCAAGACTTTCTGGAACCTCCTATCTCTGGAGGCCGGACTAGTCCGATCATGGACCGGACTAGTCCGCCAAACTCTCTGTTCGCTAAACGGACTAGTCCGCGTGCACACCGGACTAGTCCGCAAGACTTTCTGGAACCTCCTATCACTGGAGGCCGGACTAGTCCGATCATGGACCGGACTAGTCCGCCAAACTCTCTGTTCCCAAAACGGACTAGTCCTTGTGCACACCAGACTAGTCCGCCAGACTTTCTGGACATCATGATTCACTGTGACCGGACAAGTCCGGACCAGCACCGGACTAGTCCGGTATTAGGTTTAACAACGGTAACTTTTTTGGAAACCCTATAAAAAGAGGTCCTTCGTTTTTTCTCAAAACATACACGACTAATACTGCAGCAAGCACAAACCCTAGCGCCGCCACCTTGTCCCAAGAGCCCAAAACACATCTCCCCACACATCTAAAGTGCAAAAATATCAAAATCAAATGAACACTTGGATTCGGGATTGGGAGATCATCGTTCTTTCGTTGTGAGCTCTTGGGGTTTGATCTTTCTGCACTCATATTCTGCATTGTACTATTTTCGAGTGTATTTGATCATGTTCTTATTGTAATTCTCGTGGGAGCCCTCAACTTGTGAGGTAGCCCCACAAACTCGGTGATTGCCCGTGATAGTGGAATCAAGTCGGCCTTTGTGGTGACTTGAAGAGGGAAAGGGTTGGGAACCCGGCTCTGTGTGAGCTTCCTCAACGAGGACGTAGATCTCTTGGTGAGATCGAACCTCGGCAAAAATTCGTGTCTTTTGTCTCTCATTTACTTTACATTTTGATACATTAGATCACTAGTTTGCTAATCATCATTTGAGTTTCTTATAAGTTTGCACGTGCATTCATACAATAAACTTAATTTATAAAAACTATTGTTCTCATTCCGCTGCTGAAAGATTCAATTTCTGAAACACACTTAATTAACTCACATAATTCAGCACACCAGACTAGTCCGCCCACACAACCGGACTAGTCCGGTCAATCAAGTTTCTGATAACTCTATTAAGTGTGCAGGAATCTTTTAAAGTCCTATTCACCCCCCCTCTAGGCCACATTCAATTTGTATCAGAGCAAGGTTCTCCATCAAAGAGACTCACATCTCGGAGAGATCGTGGCCTCTGAGAAGAACAACGACATCCCAAAGATGAACATCAATGAGGAGGAGCAAGAAGCTAAAGCCTTCGATGTGCTGAAAGACAGCCCACATGATGATGAAGAAGTGAGGCAGCTAAAAGCACTCCTGAGAAAGAAACTGCTAGCACAAAAGGGAAAAGAAGAGGAGAAGACGACTGGGAGTGGTTATCACGACTACTCCCGGTATCCTTAGAACTACAACCGTCTCAATTCAAACAATCACTATCTTTTGATTCCTATGGGAAGGCCTCCACAGTTTGACGGAAGTGACTATACCATGTGGAAGTACAACATGAAGATGCATCTGATATCTCTGAACCCTAGTCTGTGGCACATTGTTTGCACAGGCATAGATATTCCGGAACAAGAACAAGAACAAGAACAAGAGATTCACAGAAACGCACAAGCCGTCGCCGTGATCACATCATCACTAAGCAGAGAGGAATTCACCAAGATCGATGGGTTAGAAAGTGCAAAAGAAATCTAGGATACCCTCAAGACAGCTCACGAAGGAAATAGGTCAGTTCGTGAAGCCAAAATCGAAATGCTTGAAGGAGAGTTGGGGAGATTTGCTATTGAAGAAGGCGAATCACCTCAAGACATGTACAACCGGATGAAAGCACTCATCAACAAAATTCGTGCTTATAGAAGTAAGAAATGGACAGATCACGAAGTGGTCAAAAGAATGATTAGAGCCTTTATGCCAAGAAATGTCACACTTTGCTCAATGATCAGAGAGAGCCCCGGTTTTCAGAAAATGACTCCCGATGAATTACTAGGGAAGATCATAAATCATGAAATGATGGAGAAAGAAGCCCAATACGCCCAAGACTTAGCCGAACTCACCTCATCCAAAAAGAAAGAAGTTGCTCTCAAAGCAACGTGCAGACCCAAACTCAAAGAAACTCGTGAAGACCAAGACGATGGAGATACAAGCGACGAGAGCAACGATCTTGATGACGAAGAAATGGTACTCTTCATCAAAAAGTTCAAACGCATGATGAAGAGAAGACACGGCAACAATTCACATGAAGGCAAAAGCAAGGATAAAGAAAAATCCAAGGCTCGACGCACTTGCTACAACTGCGGAGAGTATGGTCACTTCATGGTGGACTGTACTTATGAAGAAAACAAAAAGAAGAAGGAAACAAGATCTCAAGAAAAGAAAAATTTCAGAAAAAGAAGACAAGTCCATCAAGCTCACATTGGGAAGGAGTGGGACTCAAACGACGAGTCCTCCGATGAAGAAGAAGAGATGGCCACTATCGCAGTCAAGAAACCAACTATGAGAGCCACACTCTTTCCGAACATGGGAGGACGGGACATGAACAACCACACTTGTCTTATGGCTAAGGAAGGCAAGAAAAAGGTTCGACTTACTCCTCCTGTAGTAAATTCCTCCATTGATGACTTTGATAGCTCTAGTAATAATGAAGAAATGTTTAGAGGGCTAAGTAAAATTGCTTTAAAGAAAATGGAAATGTTGTCGAACGAAATCTTTGAAAAGGAGGAACTTGTCAACCGACAAGAAGATATGCTCATCCGTGAGAGGAAGAGATATCAAGAAGTTGAAAAGCTTCTTGAGCTTGAAAGAGAGAAAAATGAGTCACTTGAGTTAGAGCTAGCCTTGAGTAAGGAAACTTACTCAAAGTTAGAGGACTCGCACATTGCAATCAAGGAAGAACTTGCTAACTTGTCAAAAGTTAACAAAATCCTTGAGGTGCAAGTTGAGTCGCTCAAACAAAGTGACTCCTCTTCCTCCAAGAGCTCTTCCTCCAAAGACATGAGTTCGAAAACAATAAGAACCTGCACTTGCTCTAGTAAGAAGAATGTAATTTCTAATGCTTCAACCTCTCATGACATGCATTCTTCTAAAAATGGCATCTTTGATAAGGAGAAGATGAAATATGCACGAAGTGCATATATGATCACTAGACCTCCCAATGTCAAAGATGGTCTTGGTTTTGACAGGAACAAACACATGTCTACTCCTAATCATGCTAAGAATAGAATCACTTTTGTTAAAGAAAAATCCCATGAATCTGAGTTACAAACACTGTTCCGTACATTTGATGCTTCTTATGTTCTCATGAAAAACAAGTATGGAAAAGTCATTGCTAAATATACAGGGCCACGCCACAAGAACTTAAAAACTTGTGTGTGGGTTCCCAAGACTCTTGTGACTAACCTGAGAGGACCCAAGCAAGCTTGGTTACCTAAAACCAAGGAATAATTCTATTTTGCAGGCTTACTCCTCCGGCGGATCTAAGTGGGTGCTAGATAGCGGATGCACAAATCATATGACCGGAGAGAGAGGTATGTTTGTGGAGAACGAGTGCAACAAGGATCCAAGTGAAGGTATATACTTTGGAGACAACAGCCAAGGAAAGGTCCTTGGTAGTGGTAACATTGAAATATCCTCTCAACACACCTTATCTAATGTTTTACATGTAGACTCTCTAGATTATAATCTTTTATCAATATCTCAACTATGCGACAAAGATTACAACTGTTTATTCACTATTGAGGGTGTGACCGTCTTTAGAAGAAGCGATGGCTCGATTGCATTCAAGGGATTGTTGAAGGGAAAGCTTTATCTTGTTGACTTCAACAAAGATAAAGCCGAACTCAACACTTGCTTGGTTGCTAAGACCAACATGGGATGGCTGTGGCATAGACGGCTAGCCCATGTTGGAATGAGAAATCTGTAGAAACATCTAAAAGGTGGTCACATCCGTGGTCTTAAGGATGTGGTTTTTGAAAAAGACAGGCTGTGCAGCGCTTGTCAAGCAGGAAAACAGGTTGGAGCACCACACCCCGCCAAGAATGTGATGACCACCGCTAGACCGCTGGAACTTCTCCACATGGATCTCTTTGGTCCAATTGCGTACATCAGCATCGGCGGTAACAAATATGGTTTAGTAATTGTTGATGATTTTTCAAGATTTACCTGGGTATTTTTCTTGTATGATAAATCAGAAACTCAGGGAATCCTCAAGAAGTTCTTGAAAAGAGCTCAGAATGAATTCTCATCAACCGTAAAGAATATGAGAAGTGACAATGGGACAGAATTCAAGAACACCCAAGTTGAAGAATATCTCAATGAAGAAGGTATAAAGCATGAATTCTCGCCACCCTACTCTCCTCAACAGAACGGGGTGGCCGAAAGGAAGAACAGAACATTGATCGAAATGGCGAGAACAATGTTGAATGAATACAAGACGTCAGACCGATTTTGGGCAGAAGCGGTGAACACCGCTTGTCATGCCACAAATCGGTTCTACCTTCATCGACTACTGAAGAAAACTCCATATGAGCTTCTCAGGGTAAAAAGCCTAGTGTTTCTTATTTCAAAGTTTTTGGTTGCAAATGTTTTATTCTGAACAAGAAACCAAGGGCCTCGAAGTTCGCTTCGAAGTCCGATGAAGGATTCTTGCTCGGATATGAATCGAATGCCTACGCCTATCGTGTCTTCAACAAGGTGTCCGGCCTTGTTGAAGTAGCACATGACGTAGTGTTCGATGAAACTAACGGCTCACAAGTGGAGCAAGTCAATAAGTTTATGCTAGATAACGAGGAAGCTCCATGTGAAGCGTTTGAAGAAAATGGCACTTGGTGATATCCTACCATGAGAGGAAACACAAGACGAATTTCAACAAGGAAGCAATGATCAAGGGGGAGCTCCTACACAAGATCAGGTTGAGGAAGGTCAAGAAGATCAAGATGATCATGGAAGCAATGATCTAGGGGGAGACATGACACATGAAGACAATGAAGAACAAGCAACTATACAAATTCCACACCCAAGAGTACATCAGTGTGTGCAAAGAGACCATCCTGTCAACAATATCATTGGAGATATTGCTAAGGGAGTAACTACTAGATCTCAAATTGCAAATTTTCGTGAACACTATTCTTTTATGTCTTTTCTAGAGCCATACAGGGTAGAAGAAGCCTTAAGGGATCCAGACTGGGTGATTGTGATGCAAGAGGAGCTGAACAACTTCAAAAGAAATGAAGTGTGGGAGCTGGTGGAAAGACCAAGGGCGAACATCATTGGAACCAAATGGGTCTTTCGGAACAAGCAAGATGAACATGGAGTAGTGACAAGAAATAAAGCGAGGTTGGTGGCTAAAGGTTATTCTCAGGTGGAAGGTTTGGACTTCGATGAAACTTTTGCTCCTGTAGCTAGACTTGAGTCCATTCGCATTTTATTGGCATATGCTACTCACCATAATTTTAAGTTGTATCAAATGGACGTCAAGAGTGCCTTCCTCAATGGTCCGATAAAGGAGGAAGTCTATGTGGAGCAGCCACCGGGGTTCGAAGATCAGGAGTATCCCAACCATGTCTATAAACTGCGTAAGGCTCTCTATGGCCTCAAACAGGCTCCACGAGCCTGGTATGAGTGCCTTAGAGATTTTCTGACTCAAAATGGATTCAAAATTGGTAAATCTGACTATACACTCTTTACTAAACATTTTGATGATCATTTATTCATATGTCAAATTTATGTTGATGACATTATCTTTGGATCCACTAACAGGTCCTTCTGTGAAGAATTTAGCAAAATAATGACAGACAGGTTCGAGATGTCAATGATGGGTGAATTGAAGTTCTTCTTGGGATTTCAAGTGAAGCAACTGAGAGAAGGTACATTTATAAGCCAAACTAAATATACACCAGACATTCTCAAGAAATTCAATATGGACAAAGCCAAGACCATCAAGACACCCATGGCCATCAACGGACATCTCGACCTCAATGAAGACGGTCCAAATGTGGACCAAAAGGTATATCGGTCCATGATTGGCTCCTTACTTTATTTATGTGCATCTAGGCCAGATATTATGCTTAGTGTTTGCATGTGTGCAAGGTTTCAAGCCGCACCTAAAGAATGTCACTTAATTGTTGTAAAAAGAATCCTAAGGTACCTTGTGCACACACCCAACTTGGGCCTTTGGTATCCCAAAGGATCCAAGTTTAACTTGATAGGGTATTCCGACGCCGACTATGCAGGATGCAAAGTCGATAGAAAGAGCACGTCAGGGACTTGTCAATTTCTTGGTAGGTCCCTAGTTTCTTGGTCATCTAAAAAGCAGAACTCCATTGCTCTTTCCACAGCGGAAGCGGAGTATGTTGCAGCCGGTAGTTGTTGTGCGCAACTACTTTGGATGCGACAGACTCTTAGAGACTACGGCTACAATCTAAGTCATATCCCGCTTCTATGCGATAATGAAAGTGCTATAAAAATTGCACACAACCCTGTAGAGCACTCAAGAACTAAGCACATAGATATCCGTCATCACTTTCTTAGAGATCATTCATTAAAAGGTGACATTGCTATTTCACATGTTAGGACTGAAAAACAACTTGCGGATATTTTTACCAAACCATTAGATGAGAAAAGGTTTTGTGAACTAAGAAATGAGCTAAACATTCTTGACTCTCGAAATGTGGCTTGAAACATTGCATACCTGGTTGCAACTTAAAATGTTCCTTTGTATTGTTAAAAATGCTCCTCTTCTCCTTTTCTACTCAGAAAACTATTTTAATGAAGAAATCTTGTGGATTATGACCATTGTTTGATTGCTGATTGCCTACTGGTCGTAATCACCAAGACTATTTGCAAAATTATTGTCCTTGGATCACTATTAATCATCTATATATGTATCAGGTCTGTTGGAAATGGACTAGTCCGATTTTCAACCGGACTAGTCCGGACAGACGAAACTGGTTAGGTCATTTCAAGGGGCTCGGACTAGTCCGGCACATAGACGGACTAGTCCGGTCCATCGCATATATAAGCCCTTGGCCGGCCCAGACCTCTCCCTCACCCCTCATTAGACTTGCTCTCCCTCTCCTCTTCCAAACCCTAGCCCCCAAAGTGATTTTCGGGTTGAACCCTCAAAATCGAGATTTTTTCCGTGGGAAATCCTCCCCTTGACGAGTGGATTCCCTCCTCCGGATTCATCCGGACTGATTTCTACTTCTTCGATGCGGATATTCAAATCTTGGTAAATATCTCCCCAAAACCAAATTCTCAACTTTCCTCGTTCTAGCTTGTTTCCTTTGATTCCAAGGGTATACATTGGCCTTAGAGATGTATTCCCACCACTTTTATACTCTTTTGCATCCTTAGATAGATTTTTTGATCAAAATGCTAGGGTTCTTATGCCGGGGCGGACTAGTCCGGTTCTCAGGTGCGGACTAGTCCGGTCCCCGTCATCTGAATCCCTACATTACCTTGAATCCTCGATTCATTCTTATCTAATCCGTGAACTCCTTATCAGGCACAATGCCTTCAGGCTCGGATGACAGCTCTTTTCACATTGATGAAGCCGTTCAACGCGAGAAAGTGAGGAGGGCCAAGGAGAGAGTTATGAAGAAGAGACATGATGTCAATGCTCACTCTCCACCCTCCGATGACAATCTACCTAAGAAGAGAAAAGTCATTGTCAAAAAGCCTCAAAGGAAAGATGCTGCTGAGGGCTCATCAGGGCCAAAAAGAGTTCTCAATAAAGGGAAGAGACTTGCTAGTGGTCCCCTTGGGCCCTTGAAGATGAAAAACCCTATTCACCGCAATAGGCAGCCTTCAAGTGAGGATTTCACTGGAAAAGGGGGTGAGCTAGCTGATAACTTCAGGAAGATTGAAGTGTATGACCGACCTAAACAATGTTCTGATCCAAGGTTCTGGAGCAACTTCCATGCAGACTACTACGAGCATGTGTACATGTCACACCCGGTTTCTCCGAAGAACAACCGAGTGAATATCACATGTATGCCAGGATCATTTTCTCATACATGTGATGACAAATAGTGAAACATCATTTATTACAAGCCAGGTGTCGAATATAAATAAGTCTTACAAAGCATATGTCTTGATGGACGATAAATAGTTCATCATAAATAAATAAACTAGCAGCGGAATATTATTCTTGTGGGCTCCATTACAGGCGTTGCCCGGGGGTCTCCATGAACCTAGAAACCTTCTTCGGGTCCAAAGTCTTAGTCATTATACACCACCTCATTATCTTGACCTGAGCAGCAATATAAACCAACAAAATATGCAAGGTTGAGTACCAATGGTACTCAGCAAGTGTGGGAAAATTATATCATGCATGGCTAGAACAAGGGGAGGTTGAACTCATGGTTAAAGCACTACGCAATTAATACCTACCACCTTAGCTTATTAAGCACCTATATTACTACACAGGTGAAATGGTCCCAAACTCCCATCCCATCATCATAATCAAATAACCATAACATCATTTCCAATGTTAAGCTCCCCGCTTAACATCCTTAACTTCCAAAACCATCACACCTCTAATTATGAATAAGTCCAAGCCGCTCTTGACCGTGAGCACGGCTGTCATGACAGTTTTGACTCTGCAGAGTTTGTACCACTGTACCCACATGTAGTGATTTCATCCCCCGTTGCCGGGTGGACTAAAAGAACCTCCATTATGCTAGTGGCTACGAACCACATTCACACTTCCCAGGTGTGTAGCTAGGAGATCACTACGAAGCATTTACAAAGGGATTCCCGACGAGCGTGGGCCCACTGAGGTTTCACCCCTAACAGCATACAAGAGGCTCCAACCCCGCTGCAGTGGCCCCCTCTTGAGCCTTGCGGTTCATATGGTAGTCCAGCTGACACCTACTCCCCGCACCATCCAACACACCCATACTACGCCGGGGATACACCTAATTAATTGGCCAAGCTGCCCCATCTCAGCATGTGGTTGGCACTGTAAAGCCAGGTTACATGCTCCATGAACCGGTCCTTAGGATCCAGGCAAGTACTAAACACAAACCCAAGTCTCGTGCACCCAGCACACAACCAAAACATCCAACTTGCCTTGATCCCTACCTCTACATAACTCACAATATCTCATTCAAGAGTATGGTAAAATAAACTGATGATCTCATATCCCAAATATCCCATTCTAAGCATGGCTAAGCATATGCATAATAATAAATGACATGATAAAATAAATCCCAACCCAAGCTACAAGGAAAACAAGGTAATGCAATTCTAGGGAAACTTCCTAGCATGGGTTTCATATTTTCAATTGACGATGCAAATAATTCTATCTACACATCCTAGTATAGGATCAAAGTGGTCAAGGACACTTGCCTCCTTCCTGCTGCTCTTGAAATGGGTAGTCCTGATCTTGGAAAGGAATAACTTGCTCTTGAGTAGGTTCTACATCATACCATCACACATAGCAAAAGAAAAACAACAATCCATAAGACATAGTTCACACTTCCACTTCATACAAACCACACATTCATATTTATGAAAGTCATTCAGCATTATATGTGTTGTGGTTACTCTATGTGTGTTGATTTGTGGCTTCATGCACTTTTAATCATGTGTATATGATTCCTACTTTTGTGTTCACATTTATACTTACATACTATATATATATGAGTTTCCAATTTAAATAAATTCCTTATATTCATTTACTACACCTTTTAGCTACCAAGTATGCATGAAATGTATTTTCCTTCTCCATATGTGTCTTCATAATTTCTACCAACCCTAAACTGAATTCTTCGGATTTTAGAACTCCATTTATCATTTACTAGTTGCTATATTTTCAGATTTATTTCCTATGCCTAAATGTGAACTTTATTATGAAAATAACAAGACACATCGTCTAAACAGAATAGGTTCTGATCTAAAATATTTACTAATATATTTTTGACCTTTTCCTCTGATGTAAACTATTTTACAATAATTTTCCCTATTTTCCAGAACTATTCTTTACTTAAAAATGTGTCCCTAAATGTGAATAGTAAATTAAACAGATTCATTTCAGCCCAAAATATATTTTTATCTCACTCCAAAGTTTTCTAAATACTGAGAAAGTTATTAATTTAATTTTGACAATATGTTTGTCCCACTTTTTAAATTTTAAACACTAGCCACATATTCAATTTCCTAAATTAAATATTAAACAGGGCTAAAAAGGTAAACTCACCCCACTACAGGGTCTATAATATTATTTTAACAATTTTCAGGGGTCTAGCTACACATGACAGAGGAGTTTTTCCTAATTTTTATTAAGCCCAGGGGCTAAAACTGATTTTTAAATGAATTTACATGATTTTCTGGAGTTCCAGGGGCTAGATCAGAAGTTTTCGGGGCTAGCTCTTATTTCCCGAGAACCCCAGGGGGTAGCACGTAAGATTTCCAGTCTTTATAACGCGGACTGACGTGGACCGTCCGATTTAAAACAAACGGCTGAGATTATAACGCCGAACCGGTACACGGGGATTTAAAGTCTACCGTGCGATTTAAAATAGACGGCGCACAATCGGCCACGTCGCCCTGATCGAGGATGGGCGGCGCTGCCCGGCGGTGCACAGCGGCGGGAAGCGGCGATCTCGCCGGAGACTTTCGGATCTTCGAGAATTCTTCCTAGAACTGTGATTTTATGGCATAGATCGGTGGAGGAGAGGTCGGGGATCTCACCTCGGGGGTTTTCTTGAGCTCGGAGGTCCTGGAAGGCGGTCGGCGACGAGGTCCGAATTGAAACCACGGCGAGGCTCGTCGGCGCTGTGTTTGAACCGCAAGTCACCGAGTTTTCTGCACCTGCAGGGTTTCCCGGAGGCGGTGGATCAAGACCAGCGAGTTAGATCGGAATTTCCGAGCTTAGATCGGCCAGAATTCGCCGGAGAAGGCTCGGTTTCTCACCGGAGTAAAATCGGCGGATCGCGTGGGAAAAACAGAACGAGGCCGGGGTTTTTATAGACGGGGAAGGGCGGCGGGGTGGTTTAGATCGAGTTTGCGTTGCCCCCGATCGAAATTCGGCTGGGATTCGCAGAAATCCAGGTTGGTTTGGATTCGGGGTGAGAGAGTCCCAGCGCGGGCGCGAGGTAGAAGAAGGGCTGGCGGGCCCCGCCTGTCAGTGGGAGGAAGTGGTGCGCGCGGCTGCGGGCTGGCGCGGGTGCTGGTTGGGCCGGCTGGTGGGTTTCGGCCCACTGGCCGGTTTTTTTCTGTTTTCTTTTTTTTCTTTTTCTATTTCTTTTCTGTTTTGAATTTAAATTGAATTCCAGTTTGAATTTAAATTGTTGCAAAACATGCAACACGTCCAAAAATTTTTAAATTCCCTTCTTAACATGATTTAGGGTCTTAACAAGATTTTTGGGGTGTTACAGCTCTACCCCCCTTAAAAGAAATCTCGTCCTCGAGATTGGTGGTTCTAAGAAAACAATTCCGGAAATTGTGCCTTGAGCTCATCTTCCCGCTCCCAGGTGGCTTCCTCTTCTGAGTGATGCTTCCACTACACCTTGCACATCCGGATTCTTTTATTTCTGGTGAGGCGTTCCATTGTCTCCAAAATCTTGTATGGTTGCTCGGCATAAGATAAATCCTCAGCTACGTCCACTTCATTCATGGGTAACACCTCCTCAGGCGTCCTCAGGCATTTCTTGAGTTGTGACACATGGAATACATCGTGCACATCCGATAGACGAGCCGGTAACTCTAGTTGATACGCCACTTCGCCTTTCCTTTCCAGAACTTGAAAGGGTCCGATGTATCGAGGTGACAACTTCCCTTTCACCTTGAACCGACGAAGTCCTTTGATAGGGGACACCTTGAGATAGACATAGTCTCTCACGCTGAAAACGAGCTCTCTTCTTCATACATCGGCATAGCTCTTTTGGCGTGTCTGTGCTATCCTCAAATTGTTGCGAATTTCCCTCACCTTCGCCTCGGCTTCTTGTAGTACTTCTGGACCAAACACATTACTTTCCCCCGTTTGGTTCCAAAATAGGGGAGTTCTGCACTTCCTCCCGTACAAGGCTTCAAACGGTGACATCTTCATACTAGCTTGATAGCTGTTGTTATAGGAAAACTCCGCATACGGTAAGTTCTTGTCCCAACTCCTATTGTTTTTGAGTGCACATGCCCTCAGCATATCTTCAAGGATCTGATTGGTTCTCTCCGTCTGCCCGTCAGTTCGTGGATGATAGGCAGAGCTGAAATTCAGATGGGTTCCCATGGTTTCATGTAACTTCTGCCAGAACCTTGAGGTGAACTGTGTCCCTCGATCCGACACAATCTTCTTTGGCACTCCATGGTAACACACGATCCTTGACATGTACAATTCTGCCAATTTAGATCCGCTGTAGCTTTCTTTCACGGGGATGAAATGAGCCACCTTGGTTAGCCTGTCGATGATGACCCATATTGAATCATATCCTGATTGGGTCCTAGGCAATCCCACTATGAAATCCATACCAATTTCTTCCCATTTCCATTCAGGCACTTTGAGTGGTTGCAATAATCCCGCGGGTCGTTGATGTTCTGCTTTCACCAACTGACATGTGTCACATAGGGCAACATGTTCCGCGACATCTCGTTTCATGCCATACCACCAATACCTGCTCTTGAGGTCCTGGTACATCTTCGTACTCCCAGGATGAATGGAATAGTCAGAATCGTGAGCCTCCTTCAAAATTAATTCACGAATCTCCTTTACTTCAGGCACACAGATCCTTTTCCCGTGCCACACCGTACCTTGTTCATCCTCTCTGAAACCAGGAGCTTTATTTTCCTTGATGAGTTGCCTGATTTCTTGTATCTTCTCGTCTTTCTTTTGACCCTCGCGGATTTCTTGCTCGAGTGTGGAGTCCACTTCGATGGCGATGGCTTCCCCACTATTTACCAGGCATAGATTGAGCCTTATAACCTCGTCCTTCAATTCTTCCAGCATGTCCTTCAAGCTCAACTTATCGACCTGCACTTTCCGACTTAAAGCATCGGCCACTACGTTTGCTTTCCCAGGATGATAGTTGATGCCCACATCAAAGTCATTGATTAGCTCTAACCATCTCCTTTGTCTGAGGTTGAGATCTGGCTGTGTGAAAATGTACTTCAAACTCTTATGATCCGTATATATCTCTGTCCTCTTCCCCATCAAATAGTGTCGCCAAGTTTTAAACGCGTGTACCACTGCGGCTAGTTCTAAGTCATGTGTAGGATAGTTTTTCTCGTGCTTCCGAAGCTGCCGGGATGCATATGCCACAACATGCCCTTCTTGCATGAGAACACATCCCAACCCGTTTCCAGAGGCATCGCAGTACAGCGTGAAATTCTTCTGCATATCTGGCATAACCAACACTGGGGCTGTTGTCAATCTTTTCTTTAGCTCCTGGAAACTCGTCTCGCACTGTGGCGTCCATGTGAATGTGATTCCCTTCTCCAACAATTTGGTGAGGGGTCTCGAGATCTTAGAGAATCCCTCAATAAACCATCGATAGTATCCAGCCAATCCCAAGAAGCTTCGAACCTCCCCGACATTTTCATGAGTCTTCCACTTCTGTATATCCTCGATTTTGGCAGGATCCACGGAGATTCCTCCCTCTGAGATTATATGTCCTAAGAAGGGAACTCTCTTCAGCCAAAACTCACACTTGCTCAACTTGGCATATAGTTGGTGTTCTCTTAGCCTCTGCAACACCAACCTTAGATGTTTCTCATGTTATTCTTCATCTTTGGAGAAGACAAGAATGTCATCTATGAAAACCACCACAAATTTGTCTAGATATTCCATGAATACCTTGTTCATGAGATACATAAAGTATGCCGTGGCATTAGTTAGCCCGAAAGGCATGATAGTGTATTCATACAGTCCGTACCGAGATACGAAAGCTGTCTTGAGAATATCAGATTGCCTTATCTTGAGTTGGTGGTATCCCGACCTGAGATCAATTTTCGAGAACACACAAGCTCCCCTCAACTGATCAAACAAGTCTTCAATGCGGGGTAATGGGTACTTGTTCTTGATGGTTACCTCATTCAAGGCACGGTAATCCACGCATAACCTTTGGGTTCCGTCCTTCTTGGGCACAAATATTGCCGGAGCTCCCCATGGTGAGGAACTAGGACGAATATACCCCTTCTCCGCCAATTCTCTTAAATGATCCTTGAGTTCTTCTAGCTGCTTGGAGTCCATCTGATAAGGACTCTTGTATATCGGGGCTGTTCCCGGCACTAGCTCAATTGCGAATTCCACTTCACGATCAGGAGGCATACCTGGCAATTCCTCCGGAAAAACATCTGGATATTCCCTGATGGTCCTGATCTCCTCCACTTTCACCTCAACTTGATTTAATTTAATGTCCCTCTTAAGCTCTTGTATTGTTATAAATTTTACTTTTGTGCCACTAGGGTGCGTTAGTTCTACCGTTCTGGTCGAACAATGGATGACTCCCTTATGTTTGGTCAACCAGTCCATGCCCAAAATAATATCAATCCCTTGGGAATCTATCACTATGAGGTTAGCAGTAAATACTACCCTATTAATGTCTAGGTTCACCTTGGGACACACTTGTCTTGTCCTTATTTCTCCACCTAGAGAGTTTACTGCTAGAATATAGTTCATTTGTGTTGTTGCTAGATCATGCTTGTTAACAAACCCTTTAGCAATGAACGAGTGGGTAGCACCAGAATCAAACAGCAGGGTTGCAATGTGTAAATTGCCAGGAAACTTACCAACTACCACGTCGGGTGCCTCTTGTGCTTCCTCCATAGTGACGTGGTTCACCCGTCCTCGCATCACATTCTGCTGTTGTGGCTGTGCGGGCTTCTTCTTTGGGCATTTATGGGCGTAGTGCCCCACTTCACCGCAGCTAAAACATTGCACCCTAACCTTAGGTGCCTGGCCTTTGCTGTCTTGGGGTTGGTTTGGAGGTCCCTGTACTGCTGGTCGAGGTGGATATGCGGGGCGAGGCTGCTGTACATACTGACGTTGTGGCTGCGCTGGTGCTGCGGGCGGCCTGTAGTTCAGGTTGTACCCTCTTGGTGCTGAGTAGGGTACCGCAGCACGGTTCGTCTGCCCTGCAGGTTGCTGCATCAGACGTGGGCGAGTGTTGCTCCCTGAGGCTTGGTGTGACCACCCAGCCTTCCTCTTGTTCTCATTTTCCAAGGCCTTCAGCTTCCTTTCCACCACAAATGCTCTGTCCACCATCTTTTGGAAGCTTTCATACTCATTTGAGGACATCACACACTGCATTTCGGCGGTAAGCCCTTCCACGAAACAATCTTGTTTCTGCTCATCAGTCTCTATGTCTCGTGGGGCATAACGGGATAGTTGAGTAAATTTAGTGAGGTATTCCCTCACCGTCATGTTTCCCTGCTGCCGTCCCAAGAACTCCTTCCGTTTGTTTTTGAGTTCACCTCTTGGGATATAATGGTTGCGGAAGCTACGCTTGAACTCTTCCCAAGTGATGTTCTCAGGGTCATGATGGGCAGCCACGTAGGCGGTCCACCAATCAGTAGCAGGTCCATGCAATTGATGAGAGGCAAACAGCACCCTCTCATACCCTTGGCACTTTATGATCCTCATCTTGCTTTCAAGGGTCTTTAGCCAATCATCGGCCTCCAGAGGTTCAGCAGCACTTGCAAACTTTGGAGGTTGAGTTCCTAGAAACTCACTCAACCTTGGTTGGCGTGGTGCAGCTTGTGGAGGTGGAACCTGATGCAAGTTGGCCACCACTTGAGTCAAGTTCTGGATGAGCTGATTTTGATTCTCCAGCATTTGGTTGAGGGGATCAACTCCTTCATGGCGACCACCCCTGTCCTGGCCTCAAGAAAGATGAGGGTTGCCGGCCTCATCGTTGTTGTTGGCGGGGTTGGCAGCACGTCCTTTTCCTCTTCCGGCCATCTGGCATGATCAACCAAATGTTAATTTAAAGTATTACGTACTATCTTACTACTTTCACTTGTTTGCACTTTGAAGTGTTGAAGCTTTGTTATACTTTTCTGAGGGTTCATTTCTCACACAAAAATAAATGCAATTTTATTTCATGTGGGTTTACACATCAGGGCAAAACAATCTGAAGACGAGGCTGTGGACAATTGCTCATGGCTTCCACAACTCACGTCACACACCAAGCATTAACACACCATTAACTTAACGTAACGACTCGACTATTCGACATCTTGCTAGCTAAGGGAAGGACTCTACACTACTTGTTTTCTTGAGCTGGCTCCTCGGGATCTTCCTCATCATTTTGGCTGCCTTCTGACTCTGCTTTGGGTGGGGAGGCTGCTGGTGGAGAAGTGCAACGACGCCTGATCGCTCGGCGATCTGGGGAGTCAGGAGTCCATGTATCATTCACAGTGACACACAGTTCATTCCCATCTCCTCTTTATCTCGCCCTCAAGCAAGCTCGAAGCAACGCCTCGGTTTCCTTCAGGGTGTCCCGAACATCCTGAAGCTCTTGTTGACACTCCTGCAGTCGAGTGCTGAGCATAGCAGCATCCTCCAAGCACAAGTCCGTGTGCTCATGGGAAGTCCCTTGCTGCACTGGCGGGTACTTGTACTCCGTGGTACCACTCTCACGCTGGAGGACATACATGTACTCAGTCCTGTCCAGGTGGCGACAATAGACGTGACTCTGGCAGGTGATGGCCTCCCAGGTGACATCCTTCTCCCCATCGACCTGTGTCGCTCTACAAGCTGGAGAGTGGTGGATTTTAAGCAGCCAATTTTCGTGTATAATCCTCATCTCTGAGCTCCATTCTTCCCTCTTCTCACGGATGGTCCTAGTGGAGTTATAGTGGATGATTAGCTTGCCCGTATTGCCGGCGACTTCGAGCATACGTCAAAGACGGCGCAACAAGCCTCCTACTGCCAATCCGTTGGAAAGGTACGTCACCGGACGGCTCTCCTCTCTTACGGCAAGGGCAACTACGGGAACTCTCCCTCCTGTGGACTTGCGAGCGGTGCGAATCATGCGAACCATCTAAAAACAAAAAGCATTTAAACTTAGGTTAGATAAACTTATTAAACAAAAAAATCCTATTTTGAATGAAAATTGGGGTAAGATGAAGAAAGTGACTTATCAAGTAACACTTTTCAACACACATCTTGTAAAAATAGTTTTTAAGAAAATAGGGCTCTTAAGTACATCCATTTCTACCTAGGTCCACGTTCCTACGGGCAACCTTGGCTCTGATACCACTTCTGTCACACCCGGTTACTCTGAAGAACAACCGAGTGAATATCACATGTATGCCAGGAACATTTTCTCATACATGTGATGACAAATAGTGAAGCATCATTTATTACAAGCCAGGTGTCGAATATAAATAAGTCTTACAAAGCATATGTCCCGATGGATGATAAATAGTTCATCATAAATAAATAAACTAGCAGCGGAATATTATTCTTGTGGGCTCCATTACAGGCGTTGCCCGGGGGTCTCCATGAACCTAGAAACCTTCTTCGGGTCCAAAGTCTTGGTCAATATACACCACCTCATTATCTTGACCTGAGCAGCAATATAAACCAACAAAATATGCAAGGTTGAGTACCAATGGTACTCAACAAGTGTGGGAAAATTATATCATGCATGGCTAGAACAAGGGGAGGTTGAACTCATGGTTAAAGCACTACGCAATTAATGCCTATCACCTTAGCTTATTAAGCACCTACATTACTACACAGGTGAAATGGTCCCAATCTCCCATCCCATCATCATAATGAAATAGCCATATCATCATTTCCAATGTTAAGCTCCCCGCTTAACATCCACAACTTCCAAAACCATCAATCCTCTAATCATGAATAAGTCCAAGCCGCTCTTGACCGTGAGCACGGCTGTCATGACAGTTTTGACTCTGTAGAGTTTGTACTATTGTACCCACATGTAGTGATTTCATCCCCCGTTGCCGGGTGGACTAAAAGAACCTCCATTATGCCAGTGGCTACGAACCACATTCACACTTCCCAGGTGTGTAGCCAGGAGATCACTACGAAGCCTTTACAAAGGGATTCCCAACGAGCGTGGGCCCACTGAGGTTTCACCCCTAACAGCATACAAGAGGCTCCAACCCCGCTGCAGTGGCCCCCCTCTTGAGCCTTGCGGTTCATATGGTAGTCCAGCTGACACCTACTCCCCGCACCATCCAACACACCCATACTACGCCGGGGATACACCTAATTAATTGGCCTAGCTGCCCCATCTCAGCAAGTGGTTGGCACTGTAAAGCCAGGTTACATGCTCCATGAACCGGTCCTTAGGATCCAGGCAAGTACTAATCACAAACCCAAGTCTCGTGCACCCAGCACACAACCAAAACATTCAACTTGCCTTGATCCCTACCTCTACATAACTCACAATATCTCATTCAAGAGTATAGTAAAATAAACTGATGATCTCATATCCCAAATATCCCATTCTAAGCATGGCTAAGCATATGCATAATAATAAATGACATGATAAAATAAATCCCAACCCAAGCTACAAGGAAAACAAGGTAATGCAATTCTAGGAAAACTTCCTAGCATGGGTTTCATATTTTCAATTGACAATGCAAATAATTCTATCTACACATCCTAGACATAGTTCACACTTCCACTTCATACAAACCACACATTCATATTTATGAAAGTCATTCAGCATTATATGTGTTGTGGTTACTCTATGTGTGTTGATTTGTGGCTTGCATGCACTTTTAATCATGTGTATATGATTCCTACTTTTGTGTTCACATTTATACATACATACTATATATATATGAGTTTCCAATTTAAATAAATTCCTTATATTCAATTACTACACCTTTTAGCTACCAAGTATGCATGAAAGGTATTTTTCTTCTCCATATGTGTCTTCATAATTTCTACCAACCCTAAACTGAATTCTTTGGATTTTAGAACTCCATTTATCATTTACTAGTTGCTATATTTTCAGATTTATTTCCTATGCCTAAATGTGAACCTTATTATGAAAATAACAAGACACATCATCTAAACAGAATAGGTTCTGATCTAAAATATTTACTAATATATTTTTTGACCTTTTCCTCTGATGTAAACTATTTTACAATTATTTTCCCTATTTTCCAGAACTATTCTTTACTTAAAAATGTGTCCCTAAATTTGAATAATAAATTAAACAGATTCATTTCAGCCAAAAATATATTTTTATCTCACCCCAAAGTTTTCTAAATACTGAGAAAGTTATTAATTTAATTTTGACAATATGTTTGTCCCACTTTTTAAATTTTAAACACTAGCCACATATTCAATTTCCTAAATTAAATATTAAACAGGGCTAAAAAGGTAAACTCACCCCACTACAGGGTCTATAATATTATTTTAACAATTTTCAAAGGTCTAGCTACACATAACAGAGGAGTTTTCCTAATTTTTATTAAGTCCAGGGGCTGAAACTGATTTTTAAATGAATTTACATGATTTTCTGGAGTTCCAGGGGCTAGATTAGAAGTTTCCGAGGCTAGCTCTTATTTCCCTAGAACCCCAGGGGGTAGCACGTAAGATTTCCAGTCTTTATAACGCGGGGCTGACGTGGACCGTCCATTTAAAACAAACGGCTGAGATTATAACGCCGAACCGGTACGCGGGAATTTAAAGTCTACCGTGCGATTTAAAATAGACGGCGCACAAGCGGCCACGTCACCCTGATCGAGCGCGGGCGGCGCTGCCCGGCGGCGGGTAGCGGCGATCTCACCGGAGACTTTCGGATCTTCGAGAATTCTTCCTAGAACTGTGATCTTATGGCATAGATCGGTGGAGGAGAGGTCAGGGATCTCACCTCGGGGGTTTTCTTGAGCTCGGAGGTCCTGGAAGGCGGTCGGCGACGAGGTCCGAATTGAAACCACGACGAGGCTCGTCGGCGCTGTGTTTGAACCGCAAGTCACCGAGTTTTCTGCACCTGCAGGGTTCCCCGGAGGCGGTGGATCAAGACCAGCGAGATAGATCGGAATTTCCAAGCTTAGATCAGCCAGAATTCGCCGGAGAAGGCTCGGTTTCTCACCGGAGTTTTTATAGACGAACATCGGCGGATCGCGTGGGAAAAACAGAACGAGGCCGGGGTTTTTATAGACGGGGAAGGGCGGCGGGGTGGTTTAGATCGAGTTTGCGTTGCCCCCGATTGAAATTCGGCTGGGATTCACAGAAATCCGTGTCGGTTTGAATTCGGGGTGAGAGAGTCCCGGCGCGGGTGCGAGGTAGAAGAAGGGCTGGTGGGCCCCGCCTGTCAGTGGGAGGAAGAGGCGCGCACGGCTGCGGGCTGGCGCGGGTGCTGGTTGGGCCGGCTGGTGGGTTTCGGCCCACTGGTCGGTTTTTTTATGTTTTCTTTTTTTCTTTTTCTATTTCTTTTCTGTTTTGAATTTAAATTGAATTCCAGTTTGAATTTAAATTGTTGCAAAACATGCAACACGTCAAAAAAATTTTAAATTCCCCTCATAACATGATTTAGGGTCTTAACAAGATTTTTGGGGTGTTACAGTACATGAAGATGAAGAATCTTGTAGTAGAGAGTCAATGGCTAAATGTTGGATACCTGAAGTCGAAGAGGTATCCTGCCTTTCGTGAGATGGTGGAGGCCTTAGAGAGGCACGGTCTGACGGACCTGCTATCCTTTGAGTATGACTGGAACAATGAAGTCATTACCCAGTTTTACTCCACTCTCTACTTTGCTCGTGGTGATGGAGACAGTCTTACTTGGATGACTCATGGTTCAAAGTATAGTGTCACTTATGATGAATTTGCTAGGATTCTTCACCTCCAACACACTTTGGATCATGAACTGGTCATCCATAATCTGAAACCCCTGGAGAAGGAGGAGCTTGAGTTTCTCTATGACACAAGGATGCCATATGTTCCTCCCACCATCAAATATCTGAAGCCCTTCTTTATGGTCCTCAATAGAGTCTTGAGAAAGACTATAGCTCCGAAGGATGGAGATGCGGGAACTATACAAGGGACCTTGAGGACTCTCATGAAGTTCATTAGTGGAAGGAGACCATTCAATGTTTTTGAGTATATCTACAACGACATCGTGAACATCTCAATCACCCCCAATAGGTCTTGTGGATATGCACCGTATATCATGTACATGATTGAGAAAGTGACGGGACTCGAGTTCGTCAAGGATGTCAAGCATGCGGGGTTGAAGCCGCAAAAACCCACAGAGTACACTCTCGCCCCGGCTCCAACTGCCCCGTCCTCTCCACCAGTGGAGAGGAGATCAAAGCAAGCTCATGATGTCACTAGATCTGCAGCTGCTCCTCCTGGGTCTCCACCTGCCCAAGAATCATCCAGTGGCATCCTCAAGGTGCTCTCCTCCATCTTTGCCTGCTGCCGCAAGATCGAAGACAGGCAGCGCAAGGAAAAGCTTGCAAGGAAGAAACATCAAAAGTATGTCAATGCCAATATCAAGTCTATCTGTGCAAAGCTTGAGATTGAGCCCATTGGATCACCGCCCGCCTCCGAGGACTCAGAGGAAGATCCTGCTCCCGTGGATGCCGAAGTTGGTGAAGATGAAGATCAGACTGAGACTGAAGGAGGAGGCAGCGATGAGTGATTCCCCTCAATTTTTCCCTTTTTGGTGCCTTGATGCCAAAGGGGGAGAGATTGAGATTAGATTTGGACTCGAACTATCTAGTATTAGTTATTAAGCTCTTTTGTGATCAAGGACATGTACCTATTTTAAAATCTTGTAATGCACTATTTCTTTTCTTATGTGTGATGCACTATGCTCTAATGCCTACTTATATGTTCACTATTGTTTGTCTTTAATTTATCACATTTTGTTTATCACACACCTGTTAGGCACCCCACCATAAGGTGTGTGCATATGTGAGAAGCTTTTTGTGAATTCTTTATTATTCTCATATGTGCACACCTTATGAAAATCAACCTTTTATTCTCAATTGTGATATCTCAAATAGTTGTCATCAATCACCAAAAAGGGGGAGATTGTAAGTGCATCTAGGATATCCCTTGTGGGTTTTGGCTAATTGATGACGAACATATGAGATCCTAATGAAGCTATTGAGATGATTGCAAGATAAACAAAGTGAAATAGCTCGGTGCACACAAAAAGGTGAAAAATGAAGTGGTGTCCAAAAGAAGAATACCTTGATGGAAATTTAGAAGAATTAATTAGAATTTAAGTGTATAGGGTGTGTATGAAAGACACACTCCAAGAGCTTACGACTTTGCACATGGGAAAGGGTTTTAAAATTATCCAAGCTCTTCACAGTGCACCGGACTAGTCCGATCTTGGACCGGACTAGTCCGCCAAACTCTCTGTTCCCTAAACGGACTAGTCCGTGTGCAAACCGGACTAGTCCGCAGGACTTTCTGGAACCTCCTATCTCTGGAGGCCGGACTAGTCCGATCATGGACCGGACTAGTCCGCCAAACTCTCTGTTCGCTAAACGGACTAGTCCGCGTGCACACCGGACTAGTCCGCAAGACTTTCTGGAACCTCCTACCACTGGAGGCCGGACTAGTCCGATCATGGACCGGACTAGTCCGCCAAACTCTCTGTTCCCAAAACGGACTAGTCCTTGTGCACACCAGACTAGTCCACCATACTTTCTGGACATCATGATTCACTGTGACCGGACAAGTCCGGACCAGCACCGGACTAATCCGGTATTAGGTTTAACAACGGTAACTTTTTTTGGAAACCCTATAAAAAGAGGTCCTTCGTTTTTTCTCAAAACATACACGACTAATACTGCAGCAAACACAAACCCTAGCGCCGCCACCTTGTCCCAAGAGCCCAAAACACATCTCCCCACACATCTAAAGTGCAAAAATATCAAAATCAATTGAACACTTGGATTCGGGATTGGGAGATCGTCGTTCTTTCGTTGTGAGCTCTTGGGGTTGATCTTTCTGCACTCATATTCTGCATTGTACTATTTTCGAGTGTATTTGATCACGTTCTTATTGTAATTCTCGTGGGAGCCCTCAACTTGTGAGGTAGCCCCACAAACTCGGTGATTGCCCGTGATAGTGGAGTCAAGTCGGCCTTTGTGGTGACTTGAAGAGGGAAAGGGTTGGGAACCCGGCTCTGTGTGAGCTTTCTCAACGAGGACGTAGATCTCTTGGTGAGATCGAATCTCGGTAAAAATTCGTGTCTTTTGTCTCTCATTTACTTTACATTTTGATACATTAGATCACTAGTTTGCTAATCATCATTTGAGTTTCTTATAAGTTTGCACATGCATTCATACAATAAACTTAATTTATAAAAACTGTTGTTCTCATTCCGCTGCTGAAAGATTCAATTTCTGAACACACTTAATCAACTCACATAATTCAGCACACCGGACTAGTCCGCCCACACAACCGGACTAGTCCGCTCAATCAAGTTTCTGATAACTCTATTAAGTGTGCAGGAATCTTTTAAAGGCCTATTCACCCCCCCTCTAGGCCACATTCATTAAGATCCTATGCACTCAAAAACAGCAAGAGTTGGGACAAGAACTTACCATATGTCAAGTTCTCATATAATAACAGTTACCAGTCCAGCATGAAGATGTCCCTGTTTGAGGTGTTTTATGGAAGAAGATGCAGAACTCCTTTGTTTTGGAACCAAACTGGAGAGAGCAAGGTATTTGGGCCAGAAGTGTTACGAGATGCCAAGGCAAAAGTAAGAGAAATCCGCAACAACTTGAGGATAGCTCAGACCCAACAAAAGAGTTATGCGGATACACGACAAAGAAATCTCACCCTCTAGGTAGAGGATTATGTTTATGTCAAGGTGTCTCCTATCAGGGGGCTTCGTCGATTCAAAGTGAAAGCAAAACTATCACCTCGGTATATCGGACCTTTCCAGATCCTAGAGAGAAAAGGAGAAGTTGCATATCGGTTGGAATTACCGTCTCACCTATCTAATGTGCATGATGTGTTCCATGTGTTACAACTCAAGATACGCCTGAGAACACCCAAGGAGAGGTTATCAATGAATGAGTTAGAAGTCCAAGAAGATCTTCCATATAACGAGTACCCGGTTAAGATTCTTGATACGTCAAAGCGCATCACAAGTAATAAAAGGGTTCACATGTGCAAAGTGCAGTGGAAGCATCACTCGGAGGAAGAAGCCACATGGGAAAGAAAAGACGAACTCAAGGCACAATTTCCGTATCTATTCCCCTAGGAGTTACCAAATCTTGAGGACGAGATTTCTTTTAAGGGGGGTAGAGTTGTAACATTCGAAAATGTGCAAACTAAATTTCCAAATAAATGGACGTGATGCATGTGGGAAGATTTGAAAAGAATTGGACGTTTGAATGAAGAAACAGAAATGGAAAAGGAAAAGAAAAAGAAAAACCAGCTACTGGGCTGAAACCCACCCGAGCAGCCCAACCAGCCGCGCTCCCTTTTCCCCCTCTTCCCCTCACTGCCAACCCGACCCCACATGTCAGCTCTTTCTCCCCCCTCGAACCGCTCCCACTCTTCTCCCGCGCCCAAACTCAGCGTCGCCCGTCGCCTCTGATTTCCTCGCACACGATGCCAACAACTCCACCCCGTGCCCACCCCATGCGCCGCCAACCGCCTCGGCCTCGATAAAAACCCTGCAACTCCTGTCAAGTTTTCACCCCGAATTCGCACTCTTCTTCTCCTGTGAGTACGCCGCCGCCTCGCCGGAATTCTTGCTGTTCAGCGCCGTTTTCATCAGACTAACACCTCACGGTGCACCGCAGGGACCACTCCAACCTCTCAGCGCCGACCTTGCGAAGGAACCTAGCCGGAGAGATCCATCCTGATGCGCGCCGGTGAGTGACCGCCGCCATCTGCCGGTGAGAGCACCAAACTTCTCTGTTTGAATCGGTTTTGACCCTCGGTACACCATCCACCGGTCATATGGAATCTCTACGCACCAAAAACTTAAAGGATCTCGGACCCGAACGCCTCCGCGACGGTAACCGATCATCACCGGTGCAAAACCTCACCGCCGACCGACTTCCGCTCTCTTCAGGTCTAGGAAACTCTCACTGGTGAGATCCTCTACCCCTCTTCTTTCGATCCATGCAAAGAAAATCCAATTTGGGTGAGTTTAGAAGAAATTAGGTCATCTCCGGCGAGCTCGCTAGCGCGGAGCGCATGGCGCCGCCGCACGCTGCCGGATTGCACCACCCGCAACCAGCCGAGGTGACGTGGCCGCTGGATCGCCGTCCATTTTGAATCCCGCAGCCAGAAACAGAAGCCCCGTACCCCTTCACGTTATCATCTCGGCCCTTCATTTTAATCGGACGGCCCACAATCCCCCCACATTATAAGAGCTGGAACTTTTGCGTCCTACCCTCCGACGTGGTTGATAACTTAGATCTAGCCCTAGAAATTCCCGAGCTACCCCCTGAGTTTCTCTAGAATTAAGAAAAATGCAAAGAAAGCTGATTTAGCCCCTGGATAACTAGAAAATTCGGAAAAACCCTTCTGTTTTACATGTTTAGACCCCTGAACTTTAGGAAAATAGGATTTTGGACCCTGCAGTAGTGTGTATTTGCAATCCAAACCCTGTAGAACAATTAATTTATGCAATCAATCATTTGAAAATTCATTTGGATTTGTTTCAAAGGCAAGCAAGCATGTAATTTCATTTTAAATTGGTCTATCACTTTGGAAACATTTAGAATATTCTGAAATATAATTTTAAGTGGTAGAAAAGTTCTGAAAACAAGATTTAAATGATGTTTTAATGCCGATATCCACTTTTAGGCATAGGAATAAATCTAAAGGTATGAAAAAAATAACAAACACTTAGGAAATGTTCATATAAGGTTTTTGAACATAAATTTTCAATTTGAAAGTTGATTAGAAAGTCTGAAAATTTCTGTTTAGAGTTGGAATATACACTTTTATGCAAGTCTGGTAGCTAAAAAGTGTGGTATTTAATATAGAAATTAGTTTAAATTGACAATTCATTTTAGGTGTGCATTTAAAATCTGAATAACAAATTTAGCAACAATATATATGTTTAAAAATTGTATGTATGCATAGAAACAACCCATCTAGTGTGAAATTTTGGCTAAAAGCAAAGTTGAGATGTAATATATATATATGCACACATTACACCAAATTTTGTTTAAGATGTTATAGCAAACTAAAAAGGAGAATTTCACCATGAGACACCCAAGAGGATCCTATATGTGTAGACTTTGGTAATTTTAGTCTAAAATAATAATGTGAAACAATGTTGTATGTATGTTTGACTTGCATGAGTGTATATGTGGATGATTGCTTATGGAGTGTTGTTTTCTTTTGCTATGTGTATGTTGGCATGAGTAGAACCAGCTCCAGAGCCGGTTCTCAATTTCCAAGAACAAGACTTTCCATTCCCGGAGCAGCAGGAAGAAGGCAAGTGTCCTTGACCACTTTGCACCTAAGCTAGGATGTGTAGTTAGAATTATTGCATTGTCATATGAATTATGAAACCCATGATAGGAAGTTTCCCTATATTTTCTGTGACCCGATGGTCGCGACAAACTAGGATCTCACTGAGGGGTGTTGCGACAGACAACACCGGATAACACACATAAAAGGCAAAAGGCAAAAAGCGGAAGTGAAATTTTATAACATAAACTGGTTTATGAACATAGTTACATCAAAATAACGTTAAGTCTACACTCATGGTCGTAGACTAAGCAAAATAAGTTCACGTTCACCCTGTGAACGTGTCCTCACTAGCACACATGCACACTAACACGGCGGCGTGCACGACTCCCACTCGACGGTAGTTCCCTCTTGGGGGTCCGTCTCCTCCTTGGAAGCCTCCTCCTCATAGCACCCTGCAAACGCTTCAAACACAAGCAGTGAGCACGATGACTCATTAAGACTGACTCGTCTCACCTAAGCATTAAACTCTATATGCTGGGTTTGCAGTGTATAATAGGAATGTATGTTGCAAAAGACACGCCTAATTAGTTAAATCTTACTTTCGAGTTTTAGCCTCAAGTTAGTGGGGAACCTTGTGCTGAGACACATAAGAAAGCCACAATCAAATACGAAACACATTTCTCTTATGTGCTTTTCCTAAGGTTGAAAAGAACTTTGATTGGCTCTAAACTAAAGCATTTCATTAACAAACAATGTAAAGCTTTCAATCAGCAACTTTGACCATAACAACTATCCTGTTCTTTCTACGTCACGGTATAGTGAACAAGTGGTACTCACTGACTGTGAGGGACAGAGATTATAATCGATTTACACCTGCATGGTTACCCGAATAACCCATCACGTATGCCCGTACTCGATGATGCCTACAGCAACCATCACGAACGTCGTACGCAACCACCGTTCATCCGTTAGCCAATTGTTGAACCGGTCCTATCTTCTCGAGCAGGAGGTCTCTACACGGAGCATACGCAGTGCCCGCTGGCAGATTTACACCTCGCTGCTCTCAACCCACCCTCTGGACGACAAGCAATGCCTCAACATATCGCTACTCGAATTACATAGGTTTCCCGGTTCCCATATACCCGGTATGTCTTCGGTACTGTTCTAGCTTGGTCAACAGGCCTGCACACGGCTTGGTCCTCAATCGACACAAGCAGAGCTATGGCACCCAGGCCGCAAAGTCATGCTTCCATTACTCTCCACTCGGTCTCATTTTCTTGCCATGTGATTCATTGTGTATATCTAACCGAGTAGCGTGCCTCTAGCCTATTCTCGCGAGTAGTTCCAACTACTCGACTTGTACCGGAACCTATACCATTTTAGCATTGCAGTGGCTACTCGAGGTTTAAAACCTAAGCCCAAAACCTCTGGTTCTCTTGGCTATGCAATTGGGTCTCCAATCAAGACTCTAATGCACAATTGTAGGAAGAACATAAAGTAAGTGATCGAAACATAAGACTTTATGAAATGGCTAATATAAACCGGAGCTTGCCTTGCTGCTGGTCATTAGCTAATTGTTCTTCCTGAGTGATGAAGTCTAGAACCTCCGGATCTTCTTCGAGTTTAGCGACTACACGAAATAAACATACGATGTGTGTTGATTTAAATGCAATTGAGTTGAATTTGATAATGTGAAGACTATAAGTATAGCTAGACAGTATTATTGACTCTGAAATTTTTACTGTGGTTTGGAGACAATCTAAACAGGGACTTGGCCAAATTTCATTTGAAGCAAAGCTCATTTGAGCTCTGCACAGATAAATGGGTATTTGGCCATAATTAGAGCTCCTATGGTTTTCTAAGGAGTTTCATGGAGCAATACATGACTTTCTGGAAACTAGATTTTCAGAGGTTTCTAATGGAATTGGTTTCACATAATTTGTAGAATCCTTGCAAAAGATATGAGCTAAACAAGTTCAGAGAAAATCTGGAAAATGTTTCTGGACATTTTCTTTTTCTCTGAACCAGTTTACTTAATCACACCATTAGGTGGATCAAATTAGCTCGGATGGATCTGAAATTTTTATGCTGACTGTCGGTACCCTCGATATGGGGTACCCCCGCGCTGTGACACCCTAAACATCGTAATTCATGCATGCATATTTCGTATAGAGAAAACATTTTAAAAGAAGTAGAACAGGTGAAAGATAGCCAAAAGGAGCCAATTCCAATCCACCCCAGAGCGCTGTCTACACTTCCCGTGGCCCGCCGGCCATGTGGCGCCTTCGGAGCTCATCCCTGCAAAAAGGGTGAGGTCCGGCACTGCTGGCTACGTGGCAGGCTAGGAGCTCACCTCAGGAGAAGGGGCGAGGTCCGACCCCGTGGGACACGTGTTGCCCCCGGAGCTAGCCTCTGCGGAGAAGCGAGGCCAGCCCTGCAGGACACTTGTCACCTTCGGAGCTAGTCTCTGTGGAAGAATCGAGGCTCAAACCGCAGGACACGTGCCCCCATGGGAGCTAGTCACTGCAGAAAAGCAAGGCCCAACCCCGCGAGACACGTGTTGCTCTTGGAGCTCACCTCCGAGAGGTCCGACTAAGTGGGACACGTGTCACCCTCGGAGATCGCCTCCGGGAGGTCCGACACTACTGGACACGTATCGTCCTCGGAGCTTGTCTCTTAGGAGAAAGGAAGTCCGGCGCTACTGGACACGTGGCACTCTCGGAGCTCACCTCCGAAGAGAGGGGAGGTCCAGCACTAACACATGGCACTCTCAGAACTCGCCTCTGGAAAGAGGGGAGATCCCGACCCACCCAATATGTGGCGCACGTGGAGCTCGCCTCTGAGGGAGAGGGGAGGTCCCGCCCGCCAAGACACGTGGCGCACACGGAGCTCGCCTCTGAAGGAGAGGGAGGTCCCGCCCGCCTGACACGTGGCACAACCGGAGCCCGCCTCTGCGGAGAAGGGAAGCCCGGCTCCCACTGGAACGTTGATGTGTAGAGGGGTGCCGATCTTCCAAAAGGTTCTTATAACTCTCGATTTGGTGGACACTTGACACAAATCGATCCGGCTTCCGAACAACACGTTCTGAACCCTGCAATTGCAGCACCACTTCTCCTCAGGTTATCAACCGATATTGCGCAGTTGACCTCGCCAAGAAGGCTAATCCTTGCCTACAAATCGATAAACACAAGCAAGAACAAGAAAGAATGCAACCAAATTGCTGAAAGATATGAAGCACTCAAGTTGGGGTCTCACAAACCGATGAACGGCAAAACTGTTCTTGACAGAATAATCTAAGCAAAACCCAGCTGTTTGTGACGGCGGCTAGGGGGTATAAAGGAGGTGGAGAACGACCAGGGGGGTGCTGGGGTCGTGACCTAACCCTAAGACACGTACATAATGTACTTGGACTCGATACAAGGCCCAATGGCCCAACTAGGTGATGCAACACCCTAACAGACTCTAAACTTTATATTGTTTCGATGTTTCCTATCGACTCCGAGGGAGTTTTGACGTGGGGCCAGTTCCATTGGAAGGTTTATCCTCTCAGCTTTTCGTGCATATGTAGAACGTCAAAAACGGAATCCGTATGCCTCCTGTGCATCCATTTTAAAGTGGACTGCTCCTGGGCCCGAGTTGGACTCGAGTTTGAGTTGGGCTCGGTCTCTAACTTCTTGTTGGCGTATTTTCTGGTCCTCCACGCCTCCAAACCCCTCTCCATGTATCTACATGTCCTCTCCATGGTTTCTAATCATAATTAATCTATTAGGTAGCAACATACTTGTGGGGACCACCCCGTGGTTCACCCACTCCAGGATCGCATAGGGTGGTGCCGTGCGATGCGGCACCCAACAACATAGACGAAAAGATTAAAGAACAACATACAAACTTTTATTTGACATAAAGCAGCGGAAGTCTTTTACAAAATATAACTATACAGCGGAAGTAATGTGCATTAGTAGCCTCTCATCCTAACTTTGCAAAAGTGCAGCCGTCCAGCCCGGGGACGCTACACACTAGAAGCAATTAACCGGAGATCACGGCGGCGTGCAGGGCTCCAGCTCAGCCGTGTACCCCGACGGGGGCATCGCCTCGTCCTCGGAACCTTCCTCATAACCCTCACCTGCACACAGCTCAAATATTGCAACCATGAGCACGAAGGCTCAGCAAGTCTTAACCGTCAACCCTAGGCATGAAACTCTACATGCAAGGATGTGTAAGATAGGAAAAAGGACTTTGCAATAAAGACACGCCTACATGTTGATCCTTACTTTCAGTTTTATAGCAACAGTTTAATGAGCCTTAGGCAGCCCTCACATCGGAAGTCCACAATAAAACAAGAAACGCTTTCCTCCGATGTGGTGATGCCCAAAGTGGAATATAAACTTAATTAGCTCTATAACTACAGCATACAAGGTTTCAAGACATTAATAGTTCAATACAGCATATTCAGTTGGCTTATTTCACTTCTTACTACGTCACAGCGCAATGAACAAGCGGGTACTCAAATAACGCGAGGGACGGTGGTTGCAATCAAGACACACCCGGATAACACGTCACATACAGCCACTTTCAGAAGCGTGATTTCACACCCCTTCCTACTCTGTTGTATGCAACAACCTTTCAAAGGCAACCCAAATGCCGAACCGGTCCATCCGTAATGGGCAGGAGGTCCCCGCGTGGAGCGTGACTGAGCTCACCGGCATATTTACACCTTACTACCCTCAACCTACTCCTATTTACGGTTGGGTAAGCCTCGGCACCCAGGTTAACCAATTACATCGGTTTCCTGGTTCCCATATGTCAGTATGCATCCGGTACTGTTCGATACTTGTCCAGCAGGGCCACACACGGACGGTCCTCAACTGACACCAACAGGGCTAAGCACGTGAGACCTCTGCTCAATGCATCTTATCCCCCCTGCTAGGTCTCATTTTCATAACTCAAGCCATTTTCTACCTCTTCTCCTTTCGAGTGATAAGTACTATCTCGCGAGTAGCTTCCAACTACTCAACTTCTACCGAGATCCTAAGCATTAGCATGCCATTCTCTACTCGTCGAGTTTGTAAACTACCCAACCCTTTATAGGATTTAAAAAGGCTATGCAAGTGGGGTTTCAATCACCCTAACTCTAATGCATACATTTCAACCTAGACATAAGTGATACAAATGAAAAACTTTATAAAAGATACTTAAGTGCAAACTGGGGCTTGCCTGGTTGCGAGTTATATGGGAAGTCAGCTTCTGGTGGAAGGACGTCAAAGGGCTCCGGTGCGTCCTCAACTTCGGTCACTATTATGAAATGTAACAAAATATATGTATAAGTATTAAGGACTTATAAGAATTGAACTTCTATTCATAGCTACTGCTATTTAGGATCCTTAATTGGCTTTGGAATTTTTGCAGTGGATACTAGATTCTCTAAGGATGATTTGAACCAAATTTGGAGACATGTCATTGCACAATGTAGTCTTTAAAATTCCTACAAGTACAATGCTTCTCTGAATTTTGAGCCCAATTCAGGAGCTTTGACGTAGCTAACAGTGGAAGATCTGATTAGAGTAAGTCTCCATGGTTCTAACAAAATTTGTTTCACCATTTTTGGAGCTACCAACAGAGAGATATGAATTTTTGAAGTTGGATAGGAGTTCTGAAAAGTTTCTGTTTAAATTTGAATTTTCAAAGAAATGCTGAACTTTGGAAGAAAATTTGACCTAGCAAATGAACTTCAATTAAGATCAAATTTTTAGTGGAGATCAGTTACTATGAAAAGGATTTTCTGTCCAAATTTGGGAATATTTCATAAAGAAATGCTCCTGTAATAAATCCCTAAAAGATTTATTAAAAACAATTCTACAGAAATTTCTGGACATTTTCATAGCAAGAAATTTGTTCCTCTGTGAAGTACTCCCACTAAGGATTTAAACAAAATTTGTCTCACCCTTTTTGGAGTTGTATACACAAAGTTATGAATTTTTCAAACTTGAATAGCTCTCTGTTTGAAACCTACACAGAGACTTAACAAGGGGGCCCACTTGTCAGGTCTTTCTTCAACCTCCCGCCAGAGAACGCGCGGGCACCCAGCTCAGATCGTGGCATGTCTCGTTCTCCCTCATTTCTCCACCAAATTAGCTCCGGTTTCGCCCTACATGCTCCTGGGAACATGGCGCAGCTGCCGGGCATGGTTTCCACGCATGAAAACGGCCGAAAACAGGTCGGCACTAGTGGGGCGGCTCGGGAGCTCAGCATCAACGCGTTCTAGTGCGTCCGAAGCTTCTCCCGGCGAGATACATTGCCCTAAAGCATCACCAACGATCGGGAAACATGGAACGCATGCTAAACCTTGCAGCAAACGGCCGTAAAATAGGGTTCACCGGAGGACCGACCCGTTTTTGCCGCCGCCGGCAATTTCTCGTCGCCCGGGGCGTGGGATGGCGGGTTTAACCCGTGCTTTGGCGTGAGAGGGTGCTAGGATCACTAGTTTCTGTGGCTTGAATTGTAGAACCGATGATCAACCACGTTGGATGAATTTACAGTTTTGGTTTGGGCAAGGGGACTGCGGTAGCATGACCTACAAACCTTGGCGCACCTTAGGGAGGTGTTGGACGTGCGGGAGAGGCGTTGGAGCGGCTGGAACGCGAGGAGAAGTGAGGGTCGGCGTGATCTGTCTTCTCCCGGTGAAGAATAGCTCGGGCACAGCGAGGGGAGCTCGGGGATGAGCTGAGGAGTGGTGGAGCACGTTGAGGTGGCGCCGGCGCAGCTCCTGGGGCGATCAACCGCTGCTGGGAGGGGCTGGAGGCTGCTGAACCAGGAGCACAGGGGTGGGCGCGTGTTTTTCCTTCGCTGGATGCTCGAGCACCTGAGGGAAACCAGTTGGAGGCAGGGAATAGAATTTGGTCTGGGCAGCTGCTTTGGATAGCAATCACCACGCCCCAAATTCTGCCTTCGGGAGCAAGTCTCTGCAAGCTGCTCGGTGGAGGAAAGCACAGCTCGGTGGCAGCTCAGTGATCAACCGAAGGGAAAAACAGAGAGGAGAAAGGAAACTGTGTGGCTGACATGTGGACCCCATCCCCTCAATTCTCAGTCAACTTTTTCAATTGATATTTCCCCATAGCTACTCAAACTTAAAGGCTTTGCTTCACCTCAAAGTCATAGTTTGAATATGCTGAATTCAAATGGTTTGAATTCTGGTGTAGAATTTGAATTGTGTTTGATCATTTGAATTTGAAATGCATTTGAATCCTCCCCTTTGCCTTGCTCCAAAAATATGGCAAACCAGGCCCAAAATTCCTGATTTTTGGCATGGCTGTTATTGCAAATGTGAGGAACACATTTGTGGAACAAAATTTGCAAATTGAGAAAACTCATATTTGAAACTGAATTTCAAATTCAGATTAGAGGGCTTCTCCTTTTAATCCCAAACAAATATTGAAACTCCTCCAAATGAACTGAAATTTGGAAGGGTGAATATTAGTACTATGAAGATCCAAGTTATGAATTTAGATCTCCATGTTTGGAAGTTTCTGGGAAATTTAAATCCTCACTTTGAACCAACACCGTTATAATTCAAAGTTTTAATTCCCCTCATTTTTCATAAGTGTACATGAGCTGAATTTCCTTGCTACCACTTTTGGGGATTTTACAATACTGTCAAAATTCACATATAAAGAATTGTTTAGGAACGAGCTCACCTGTAAATTCAATTGTCGTGCTCGAGCTCTAGTAATTGGACCTTGCATGTCTACCATGTGAGTGTTGTGTATATCTGCAAGAGTGATGTCCACATCATCCTCCCCCTCTTGCATTGGAGTCGTCCTCGACTCAAGCTCGTCTTCTTCTCCCAAATATGGCCTCAAATCTGAAATGTTAAAGGTGGGACTAACCCCAAACTCGGGAGGCAACTCAAGTTTATATGCATTATCATTAATCTTCTCAAGTATTTTAAAAGGACCATCAGCTCTAGGCATCAATTGAGACTTTCTCAGTTCTGGAAATCTATCCTTTCTCAAGTGTAACCAAACTAAATCACCCGGTTCAAGTCTAACTTCCTGCCTACCTTTACTACCAGCAATTCTATATTTTTCATTCATCCTTTCAATATTGTGTTTAGTGGTCTCATGAATTTTCAAAATAAAATCAGCATGTTCCTTTGCATCATTATGAGTTCTCTCACTAGTAGGTAAAGGCAAGATACCAATAGGATCACGAGGATTGAATCCATACACTACCCGAAAAGGACTTACCTTGGTGGTAGAATGTGTTGCCCGATTATATGCAAACTCCACATGTGGCAAACATTCTTCCCACATCTTTAAATTTTTCTTCAAAACAGCTCTCAACATGGTGCCCAAAGTGTGGTTCACTACTTCTGTTTGCCCATCAGTTTGTTGGTGACATGTTGTAGAGAACAACAGTTTTGTACCCAACTTGTTCCATAGGGTGCGCCAAAAGTGACTCAAAAATTTAGCATCACGATCTAAAACAACAGTAGAAGGCATACCATGCAAGCGAACAATCTCTTTGAAAAAAAGGTCGGCAATATGTACAACATCATCACTTTTCTGACACGGTATAAAATGTGCCATCTTAGAAAAACAATCCACCACAACAAAAATGCTGCCCCTCCCCCTCTTAGTCCTAGGCAATCCCAAAATAAAGTCCATAGAGATATCCGCCCAAGGAATGGAAGGAGTGGGAAGAGGCATGTATAAACCATGTGGATTCAAACGGGACTTAGCTTTCTGACATGTGGTGCAGCGAGCCACAAACCGCTCTACATCTCTCCTCATCTTTGGCCAAAAGAAATGTGTGGCCAGAACATCCTCCGTCTCCTTTGCGCCAAAATGGCCCATCAAACCTCCACCATGTGCCTCCTGTAATAACAAAAGACGAATGGAACCAACTGGAATGCATAGGCGGTTAGCTCTAAACAAGAATCCATCATCCAGTACAAATTTATTCCAGGTATGACCTTTTCTACAATGCAGCAACACATATTTAAAATCAGCATCAAGAGCATATTGTTCTTTAATTGATTCAAGTCCAAAAATTCGACAATCAAGTTGGGACAACATATTATATCGTCTAGACAATGCATCAACGATCAAATTATCCTTCCCTTTCTTATGTTTAATGACATAAGAAAAAGACTCAATAAATTCAATCCATTTTGCATGTCTACGATTCAGATTATTTTGAGAACGAATATGCTTTAGCGATTCATGATCAGAATGAATAACAAATTATTTAGGCCATAAATAATGATGCCATGTCTCTAAGCATCGTACGAGAGCATAAAATTCTTTATCATATGTGGAGTAATTCAGGACAGGACCATTAAGTTTTTCACTAAAGTATGACAACACCAATGCCAACTCCACTAGCATCACATTCAAGTTCAAAAGTCTTACTAAAATTAGGAAGTTGCAGCAATGGTGCGTGTGTAAGCTTGTCCTTCAAGGTGTCAAAGGACTCCTCTTGTGCTTTCCCCCAATGGAACACCACACCTTTCTTAGTCAACTCATGCAATGGGGCAGCAATAGTGCTAAAATCCTTGACGGAACGTCGATAGAAACCTGCAAGACCAAGAAAACTCCTTACCTGTGTGATGGCTTGAGGTATTGGCCAGCTCTTGATCGCTTGAATTTTCATCTCATCCACCTCAATTCCCTGTGGAGTCACAACATAGCCAAGAAAGGAAACTCGATTCGTACAAAAGATGCACTTCTCAAGGTTACCAAATAAACGTGCATCTCTCAAAGCATTAAAAACAGCACGTAAATGATCCATATGTTCATCCAATGACTTGCTATAAATCAAGATATCATTAAAGTAAACCACCACAAATTTTCCAATAAAAGCTCTCAAAACCTCATTCATCAAACGCATGAATGTACTTGGTGCATTAGTTAAACCAAAGGCAATACTAACCACTCATACAACCCAAATTTGGTTTTGAAAGCTGTTTTCCATTCATCTCCCAATTTCATTCTTATTTGGTGGTAACCACTATGCAAGTCAATCTTAGTGAAAATTATAGAACCACACAACTCATCAAGCATGTCGTCTAGCCTAGGAATAGGATGTCGATACCTTATAGTAATATTTTTAATGGCTCTACAATCAACGCACATACGCCAAGTACCATCTTTCTTAGGAACCAAAAGTACAGGAACAGCACAAGGACTAAGGCTTTCACGTACATACCCACGGTCCAAAAGGTATTGGACTTGCCGCTGAATTTCCTTAGTCTCATCGGGGTTGGTCCTATATGCAGCACGGTTTAGAAAAATTGCACCTGGAATCAAATCAATTTGATGTTCAATCCCTCTCAAAGGTGGAAGTCCCGGGGGCATCTCAGCTGGAAAAATATCCTCATACTCTTGCAACAAGTTAGTAACTGCTGGAGGCAAAGACCTAGCAATATCATCAATGGAGAACAAAACTTGTTTGCACACCAATGCACAGCAAATATCATGATCAGAAAATTCAGCAAGGTCTGATTTTGTAGCAAGCATTACACGACCCTTCAATTTAATTCCCCCAGTCTTAGAACTAGGTGTAGATCTCTCATTATTTGGTGGTAACAAAGAATTAATGACTTGTTGATTTTCTGATTTAGAACTACTAAAAATTCCAGCTCTCTCCCTATCAGCTTGTACAATTTCAGCAGGAGTCAAAGGTAGCAAAGTAATTTTCTTTCCTTTTTGCATAAAGTGTATTTATTACTTCTACCGTGGTGCAAAGCATCCTTATCATGTTCCCAAGGTCGACCCAATAAAAGTCAACACGCTTGCATGGGTACCACATCACAATCAACGGAATCAACATATGTACCAATGGAAAACGGAATTCTGCAAGTTTGTGTTACCTTAGCTCTTCCAGAATCATTCAACCATTGAATATAGTACGGATGTGGGTGTTGTCATGTATTCAAGCTAAGCTTCTTGACCAATTCAGAACTCACCAAGTTGTGGCAGCTTCCTCCATCAATGATGACACGTGCTCGCCGGTTCTTGATGACAAAGAAAACCTGAAACAAATTATGGCGTTGTAATCTATCAAGTTGTTGTACCTGTGTGTTCAGCACCCGCTGCACAATGATGTTCATGTAGGCTGATGTGTCTTCACTCCCAAAAACATGTCCCTCATCATTGTCCGTGGCAGCTTCATCATCATTGTTGTCTTCGACATCGGAGGTGCTGATTTATCCTCCCTCTTCTGTAGCCACGTATGCCCGCTGACTAGGACAATCTTTTTGCACATGAACAAGACCATGGCAGCTGTGGCACTGAATGCCGGAAGTGCGTCCTGTTGAAGCAACGGATGAAACACTTTTGCGGGTACCTGCATGGAATTTTTACCCGAATCCGCAGGTCGTGACGGTGGTGGTTTCGGTGCTGCTGAAACATTGTTGTTGCCAGAAGGAAGCTTGGCTGCTGGTTTTGGTGAAAGGGCATCAAAATGGAATGACTTGGACGCCCCCGAAGATGTTGTTGTGCGTGGAGTGTAGGAGGCACTGCTGCTGCTCTTGTTCCTTATAATCAATAATATCCTGTATCTCACGTCTCAACCCCCCACAGAAACGACAAATTTTATCTTCAGTGTCCTCTACTACCCCACATCGTATCATACCCTTTTGAAGGTCCGCATAATAATCTTGGACAAAATTATTTCCCTGCTCTAAGCGCTGCAATTTCTTTCGTAAATCACGTTGGTAGGATGGAGGAACAAAACGATTACGCATAGCTTCTTTTAAACGTTCCCATGTATCAGGTTGTAAGCGTGTGGTACCTAGTTCATTCCACCATATGATAGCAAAATCCTTAAACTCACTAGTGGCTTCTCGAACTCTATGTTGTTCAGGAACAAGATGGGAATTAAATTTCTGCTCAACCGTCATTTCCCAATCAAGATATGCCTCAGCATCATAAGCACCAGAAAATGAAGGTATGGAAAATTTAACTTTAGCAAAAGGGTCATCAAGAGGGCGGTTATTGTTACCACGCATGTTGTTTCCTACCATACCATGAGTGTTTTGACGAAGGCGTTGACGTAGATGTACATTCTGCGCAGCACGTGTATCCACCTCTCCATTGACATCACACAACACGTCTTCTTCTTCTTCAAGGTTGTTGTGGTGGGTAGCATCATGGCTGAATGGTAGGTGGGTCTCCACATCATTGTCACACCCGGTTTATCCAAAGAACAACCGAGTGAATATCACATGTATGCCAGGATCATTTTCTCATACATGTGATGACAAATAGTGAAGCATCATTTATTACAAGCCAGGTGTCGAATATAAATAAGTCTTACATAGCAAATGTCTCAATGGACAATAATAAGTTCATCACAAGTAAATAAACTAGCAGCGGAATATTATTTCTTGAGGCCTCCGTCACAGGCGTTGCCCGGGGGTCTCCATGAACCTAGAAACCTTCTTCGGGTCCAACGTCTTGGTCATTATACACCACCTCATTATCTTGACCTGAGCAGCAATATAAACCAACAAAATATGCAAGGTTGAGTACCAATGGTACTCAGCAGGTGTGGGAAAATTATATCATGCATGGCTAGAACAAGGGGAGGTTGAACTCATGGTTAAAGCACTACGCAATTAATACCTACCACCTTAGCTTATTAAGCACCTACATTACTACACAGGTGAAATGGTCCCAAACTCCCATCCCATCATCATAATCAAATAACCATAACATCATTTCCAATGTTAAGCTCCCCGCTTAACATCCTTAACTTCCAAAACCATCACTCTCTAATCATGAATAAGTCCAAGCCGCTCTTGACCGTGAGCACGGCTGTCATGACAGTTTTGACTCTGCAGAGTTTGTACCACTGTACCCACATGTAGTGATTTCATCCCCCGTTGCCGGGTGGACTAAAAGAACCTCCATTATGACAGTGGCTACGAACCACATTCACACTTCCCAGGTGTGTAGCCAGGAGATCACTACGAAGCCTTTACAAAGGGATTCCCGATGAGTGTGGGCCCACTGAGGTTTCACCCCTAACAGCATACAAGAGGCTCCAACCCCGCTGCAGTGGCCCCCTCTTGAGCTTTGCGGTTCATATGGTAGTCCAGCTGACACCTACTCCCCGCACCATCCAACACACCCATACTACGCCGGGGATACACCTAATTAATTGGCCAAGCTGCCCCATCTCAGCATGTGGTTGGCACTGTAAAGCCAGGTTACATGCTCCATGAACCGGTCCTTAGGATCCAGGCAAGTACTAAACACAAACCCAAGTCTCGTACACCCAGCACACAACCAAAACATCCAACTTGCCTTGATCCCTACCTCTACATAACTCACAATATCTCATTCAAGAGTATGGTAAAATAAACTGTTGATCTCATATCCAAAATATCCCATTCTAAGCATGGCTAAGCATATGCATAATAATAAATGACATGATAAAATAAATCCCAACCCAAGCTACAAGGAAAACAAGGTAATGCAATTCTAGGGAAACTTCCAAGCATGGGTTTTATATTTTCAATTGACAATGCAAATAATTCTATCTACACATCCTAGTATAGGATCAAAGTGGTCAAGGACACTTGCCTCCTTCCTGCTGCTCTTGAAATGGGTAGTCCTGATCTTGGAATGGAATAACTTGCTCTTGAGCAGGTTCTACATCATACCATCACACATAGCAAAAGAAAAACAACAATCCATAAGACATAGTTCACACTTCCACTTCATACAAACCACACATTCATATTTATGAAAGTCATTCACCATTATATGTGTTGTGGTTACTCTATGTGTGTTGATGGCTTGCATGCACTTTTAATCATGTGTATATGATTCCTACTTTTGTGTTCACATTTATACTTACATACTATATATATATGAGTTTCCAATTTAAATAAATTCCTTATATTCAATTACGACACCTTTTAGCTACCAAGTATGCATGAAAGGTATTTTCCTTCTCCATATGTGTCTTCATAATTTCTACCAACCCTAAACTGAATTCTTTGGATTTTAGAACTCTATTTATCATTTACTAGTTGCTATATTTTCAGATTTATTTCCTATGCCTAAATGTGAACTTTATTATGAAAATAACAAGACACATCATCTAAACAGAATAGGTTCCGATCTAAAATATTTACTAATATATTTTTGACCTTTTCCTATGGTAAACTATTTTACAATTATTTTCCCTATTTTCCAGAACTATTCTTTACTTAAAAATGTGTCCCTAGATGTGAATAATAAATTAAACAGATTCATTTCAGCCCAAAATATATTTTTATCTCACTCCAAAGTTTTCTAAATACTGAGAAAGTTATTAATTTAATTTTGGCAATATGTTTGTCCCACTTTTTAAATTTTAAACACTAGCCACATATTCAATTTCCTAAATTAAATATTAAACAGGGCTAAAAAGGTAAACTCACCCCACTACAGGGTCTATAATATTATTTTAACAATTTTCAGGGGTCTAGCTACACATAACAGGGGAGTTTTTCCTAATTTTTATTAAGTCCAGGGGCTGAAACTGATTTTTAAATGAATTTACATGATTTTCTGGAGTTCCAGGGGCTAGATCAGAAGTTTCCGGGGCTAGCTCTTATTTCCCGAGAACCCCAGGGGGTAGCACGTAAGATTTCCAGTCTTTATAACGCGGGGCTGACGTGGACCGTCCGATTTAAAACAAACGGCTGAGATTATAATGCCGAACCGGTACGCGGGGATTTAAAGTCTACCGTGCGATTTAAAATAGACGGCGCACAAGCGGCCACGTCGCCCTGATCGAGCGCGGGCGGCGCTGACCGGCGGCGCACGGCGGCGGGAAGCGGCGATCTCGCCGGAGACTTTCAGATCTTCGAGAATTCTTCCTAGAACTGTGATCTTATGGCATAGATTGGTGGAGGAGAGGTCGGGGATCTCACCTCGGGGGTTTTCTTGAGCTCAGAGGTCCTGGAAGGCGGTCGGCGACGAGGTCCGAATTGAAACCACTGCGAGGCTCGTCGGCGCTGTGTTTGAACCGCAAGTCACCGAGTTTTCTGCACCTGCAGGGTTCCCCAGTGGCGGTGGATCAAGACCAGCGAGTTAGATCGAAATTTCCGAGCTTAGATCGGCCAGAATTCGCCGGAGAAGGTTCGGTTTCTCACCGGAGTAAAATCGGCGGATCGCGTGGGAAAAACAGAACGAGGCCGGGGTTTTTATAGACGGGGAAGGGCGGCGGAAGGGCTGGCGGGCGCGAGGTAGAGGAAGGGCTGGCGGGCCCCGCCTGTCAGTGGGAGGAAGAGGCGCGCGCGGCTGCGGGCTGGCGCAGGTGCTGGTTGGGCCGGCTGGTGGGTTTCGGCCCACTGGCCGGTTTTTTTTCTGTTTTCTTTTTTTCTTTTTCTATTTCTTTTCTGTTTTGAATTTAAATTGAATTCCAGTTTGAATTTAAATTGTTGCAAAACATGCAACACGTCCAAAAATTTTTAAATTCCCCTCTTAACATGATTTAGGGTCTTAACAAGATTTTTGGGGTGTTACAGCTCTACCCCCCTTAAAAGAAATCTCGTCCTCGAGATTGGTGGTTCTAAGAAAACAATTCCGGAAATTGTTCCTTGAGCTCATCTTCCCGCTCCCAGGTGGCTTCCTCTTTTGAGTGATGCTTCCACTGCACCTTGCACATCCGGATTCTTTAATTTCGGGTGAGGCGTTCCATTGTCTCCAAAATCTTGTATGGTTGCTCGGCATAAGACAAATCCTCAGCTACGTCCACTTCATTCATGGGTAACACCTCCTCAGGCATCCTCAGGCATTTCTTGAGTTGTAACACATGGAATACATAGTGCACATCCGATAGACGAGCCGGTAACTCTAGTTGATACGCCACTTCGCCTTTCCTTTCCAGAACTTGAAAGGGTCCGATGTATCGAGGTGACAACTTCCCTTTCACCTTGAACCAACGAAGTCCTCTGATAGGGCACACCTTGAGATAGACATAGTCTCCCACGTTGAAAACGAGGTCTCTTTTTCGTACATCGGCATAGCTCTTTTGGCGTGTCTGTGCTATCCTCAAATTGTTGCGAATTTCCCTCACCTTCGCCTCGGCTTCTTGTAGTACTTCTGGACCAAACACTTTACTTTCCCCCGTTTGGTTCCAAAATAGGGGAGTTCTGCACTTCCTCCCGTACAAGGCTTCAAACGGTGACATCTTCATACTAGCTTGATAGCTGTTGTTATAGGAAAACTCCACATACGGTAAGTTCTTGTACCAACTCCTATTGTTTTTGAGTGAACATGCCCTCAGCATATCTTCAAGGATCTGATTGGTTCTCTCCGTCTGCCCGGCAGTTTGGGGATGATAGGCAGAGCTGAAATTCAGATGGGTTCCCATGGTTTCATGTAACTTCTGCCAGAACCTTGAGGTGAACTGTGTCCCTCGATCTGACACAATCTTCTTTGGCACTCCATGGTAACACACGATCCTTGACATGTACAATTCTGCCAATTTAGATCCGCTGTAGCTTTCTTTCATGGGGATGAAATTAGCCACCTTGGTTAGCCTGTCGATGATGACCCATATTGAATCATATCCTGATTGGGTCCTAGGCAATCCCACTATGAAATCCATACCGATTTCTTCCCATTTCCATTCAGGCACTTTGAGTGGTTGCAATAATCCCGCGGGTCGTTGATGTTCTGCTTTCACCAACTGACATGTGTCACATAGGGCAACATGTTCCGCGACATATCGTTTCATGCCATACCAACAATACCTGCTCTTGAGGTCCTGGTACATCTTCGTACTCCCAGGATGAATGGAATAGTCGGAATCGTGAGCCTCCTTCAAAATTAATTCAGGAATCTCCTTTACTTCAGGCACACAGATCCTTTTCCCGTGCCACACCGTACCTTGTTCATCCTCTCTGAAACCAGGAGCTTTGTTTTCCTTGATGAGTTGCCTGATTTCTTGTATCTTCTCGTCTTTCTTTTGACCCTCGCGGATTTCTTGCTCGAGTGTGGAGTCCACTTCCATGGCGATGGCTTCCCCACTATTTACCAGGCATAGATTGAGCCTTATAACCTCGTCCTTCAATTCTGCAGGCATGTCCTTCAAGCTCAACTTATTGACCTGCACTTTCTGACTTAAAGCATCGGCCACGACGTTTGCTTTCCCAGGATGATAGTTGATGCCCACATCAAATTCATTGATTAGCTCTAACCATCTCCTTTGTCTGAGGTTGAGATCTGGCTGTGTGAGAATGTACTTCAATCTCTGATGATCCGTATATATCTCTGTCCTCTTCCCCATCAAATAGTGTCGCCAAATTTTCAACGCGTGTACCACTGCGGCTAGTTCTAAGTCATGTGTAGGATAGTTTTTCTCGTGCTTCCAAAGTTGCCGGGATGCATATGCCACGACATGCCCTTCTTGCATGAGAACACATCCCAACCCATTTCCAGAGGCATCGCAGTACACCGTGAAATTCTTCTGCATATCTGGCATAACCCACACTGGGGCTGTTGTCAATCTTTTCTTACTCCTGGAAACTCGTCTCGCACTGTGGCGTCCATGTGAATGTGATTCCCTTCTCCAACAGTTTGGTGAGGGGTCTCGAGATCTTAGAGAATCCCTCAATAAACCGTCGATAGTATCCAGCCAATCCCAAGAAGCTTCGAACTTCCCCGACATTTTCAGGGGTCTTCCACTTCTGTATATCCTCGATTTTGGCAGGATCCACGGAGATTCCTCCCTCCGAGATTATATGTCCTAAGAAGGGAACTCTCTTCAGCCAAAACTCACACTTGCTCAACTTGGCATATAGTTGGTGTTCTCTTAGCCTCTGCAACACCAACCTTAGATGTTTCTCATGTTCTTTTTCATCTTTGGAGAAGACGAGAATGTCATCTATGAAAACCACCACAAATTTGTCCAGATATTCCATAAATATCTTGTTCATGAGATACATAAAGTATGCCAGGGCATTAGTTATCCCGAAAGGCATGACAGTGTATTCATACAGTCCGTACCGAGATACAAAAGCTGTCTTGGGAATATTAGATTGCCTTATCTTGAGTTGGTGGTATCCCGACCTGAGATCAATTTTCGAGAACACACAAGCTCCCCTCAACTGATCAAACAAGTCTTCAATGCGGGGTAATGGGTACTTGTTCTTGATGGTTACCTCATTCAAGGCACAGTAATCCACGCATAACCTTTGGGTTCCGTCCTTCTTGGGCACAAATGTTACCGGAGCTCCCCATGGTGAGGAACTAGGACGAATATACCCTTTCTCCGTCAATTCTCTTAAATGATCCTTGAGTTCTTCTAGCTGCTTGGAGTCCATCCGATAAGGTCTCTAGTATATCGGGGCTGTTCCCGGCACTAGCTCAATTGCGAATTCCACTTCACGATCAGGAGGCATACCTGGCAATTCCTCCGGAAAAACATCTGGATATTCCCTGATGGTCCTGATCTCCTCCACTTTCACCTCAACTTGATTTAATTTAATGTCCCTCTTAAGCTCTTGTATTGTTATAAACTTTACTTTTGTGCCACTAGGGTGCGTTAGTTCTACCATTCTGGTCGAACAATGGATGACTCCCTTATGTTTGGTCAACCAGTCCACGCCCAAAATAATATCAATCCCTTGGGAATCTATCACTATGAGGTTAGCAGTAAATACTACCCCATTAATGTCTAGGTTCACCTTGGGACACACTTGTCATGTCCTTATTTCTCCACCTGGAGAGTTTACAGCTAGCATATAGTTCATTTGTGTTGTTGCCAGATCATGCTTCTTAACAAACCCTTTAGCAATGAATGAGTGGGTAGCACCAGAATCAAACAGCAGGGTCGCAATGTGTAAATTGGCAGGAAACTTACCAACTACCACGTCGGGTGCCTCTTGTGCTTCCTCCATAGTGATGTGGTTCACCCGTCCTCACATCACATTCTGCTGTTGTGGCTGTGCGGGCTTATTCTTTGGGCATTTATGGGCGTAGTGCCCCACTTCACCGCAGCTAAAACATTGCACCCCAACCTTAGGTGCCTGGCCTTTGCTGTCTTGGGGTTGGTTTGGAGGTCCCTGTACTGCTGGTCGAGGTGGATATGCGGGGCGAGGCTGCTGTACAAACTGACGTTGTGGCTGCGCTGGTGCTGCGGGAGGCCTGTAGTTTGGGTTGTACCCTCTTGGTGCTGAGTAGGGTACCGCAGCACGGTTCGTCTGCCCTGCAGGTTGCTGCATCAGACGTGGGCGAGTGTTGCTCCCTGAGGCTTGGTGTGACCACCCGGCCTTCCTCTTATTCTCATTTTCCAAGGCCTTTAGCTTCCTTTCTACCACAAATGCTCTGTCCACCATCTTTTGGAAGCTTTCATACTCATTTGAGGACATTGCACACTGCATTTCTGCGGTAAGTCCCTCCACGAAACAATCTTGTTTCTGCTCATCAGTCTCTATGTCCCGTGGGGCATAACAGGATAGTTGAGTAAATTTAGTGAGGTATTCCCTCACCGTCATGTTTCCCTGCTGCAGTCCCAAAAACTCCTTCCTCTTGTTTTTGAGTTCACCTCTTGGGATGTAATGGTTGCGGAAGCTACGCTTGAACTCTTCCCAAGTGATGTTCTCAGGGTCATGATGGGCGGCCACGTAGGCGGTCCACTAATCAACAGCAGGTCCATGCAATTGATGAGAGGCAAACAGCACCCTCTCATACCCTTGGCACTGTATGATCCTCATCTTGCTTTCAATGGTCTTTAGCCAATCATCTGCCTCCAGAGGTTCAGCAGCACTTGCAAACATTGGAGGTTGAGTTCCTAGAAACTCACTCAACCTTGGTTGGCGTGGTGCAGCTTGTGGAGGTGGAACTTGATGCAAGTTGGCCACCACTTGTGTCAAGTTCTGGATGAGCTGATTTTGATTCTCCAGCATTTGGTGGAGGGGATCAACTCCTTCACGGCGACCACCCCGGTCCTGGCCTCCAGAAAGATGAGGGTTGCATGCCTCACCATTGTTGTTGGCGGGGTTGGCAGCACGTCCTTTTCCTCTTCCGGCCATCTGGCAGAATCAACCAATGTTAATTTGAAAGCATTTAGTATCATCTTACTACTTTCACTTGTTTGTACTTTGAAGTGTTGAGGCTTTGTTATACTTTTCTGAGGGTTCGTTTCTCACACAAAAATAAATGGAATATTATTTCATGTGGGTTCACACACCAAAGCAAAACAATCTAAAGACGAGGCTGTGGACAATTGCTCATGGCTTCCACAACTCATGTCACACACCAAGCATTAACACACCATTAACTAACGTAACGACTCGACTACTCGTTTTCTTGAGCTGGCTCCTCGGGATCTTCCTCATCATTTCGGCTGCCTTCTGACTCTGCTTTGGGTGGGGAGGCTGCTGGTAGAGAAGTGCGACGACGCCTGATCGCTCGGCGATCTGGGGAGACAGGAGTCCATGTATCATTCACGGTGATACACAGTTCATTCCCATCTCCTCTTTCTCTCGCCCTCAAGCAGGCTCGAAGCAACGCCTCGGTTTCCTTCACGGTGTCACGAACATCCTGAAGCTCCTGCTGACACTCCTGCAATCGAGTGCTAAGCATGGCAGCATCCTCTAAGCACAAATCCATGTGCTCATGGGAAGTCCCTTGCTGCACTAGCAGGTACTTATACTCCGATGTACCACTCTCGCGCTGGAGGACATACATGTACTCAGTCCTGTCCAGGTGTCGACGATAGATGTGACTCTGGCAGGTGATGGCCTCCCAGGTGACATCCTTCTCCGCATCGACCTGTGTCGCTCTACAAGCTGGAGAGCGGTGGATCTTAAGCAGCTGGTTTTCGTGTATAATCCTCATCTCTGAACTCCATTCTTCCCTCTTCTCACGGATGGTCCTGGTGGAGTTATAGTGGATGATTAGCTTGCCCGTATTGCCGGCGGCTTCGAGCATACGTCGAAGACGGCGCAACAAGCCTCCTACTGCCAATCCGTAGGAAAGGTACGTCACCGGAAGGCTCTCCTCTCTTTCGGCAAGGGCAACTACGGGAACTCTCCCTCCTGTGGACTTGCGAGCGGTGCGAATCATGCGAACCATCTAAAACAAAAAGCATTTAAACTTAGGTTAGATAAACTTTTTAAACAAAAGTCCTATTTTGAATGAAAATTGGGGTAAGATGAAGAAAGTGACTCATCAAGTAACACTTTTCAACACACATCCTGTAAAAATAGTTTTTAAGAAAATAGGCCTCTTAAGTACGTCCATTTCTACCTAGGTCCACGTTCCTACGGGCAACCTTGGCTCTGATACCACTTCTGTCACACCCGGTTTATCCAAAGAACAACCGAGTGAATATCACATGTATGCCAGGATCATTTTCTCATACATGTGATGACAAATAGTGAAGCATCATTTATTACAAGCCAGGTGTCGAATATAAATAACTCTTACATAGCAAATGTCTCAATGGACAATAATAAGTTCATCACAAGTAAATAAACTAGCAGCGGAATATTATTTCTTGAGGGCTCCGTCACAGGCGTTGCCCGGGGGTCTCCATGAACCTAGAAACCTTCTTCGGGTCCAAAGTCTTGGTCATTATACACCACCTCATTATCTTGACCTGAGCAGCAATATAAACCAACAAAATATGCAAGGTTGAGTACCAATGGTACTCAGCAAGTGTGGGAAAATTATATCATGCATGGCTAGAACAAGGGGAGGTTGAACTCATGGTTAAAGCACTATGCAATTAATACCTACCACCTTAGCTTATTAAGCACCTACATTACTACACAGGTGAAATGGTCCCAAACTCCCATCCCATCATCATAATCAAATAACCATAACATCATTTCCAATGTTAAGCTCCCCGCTTAACATCCTTAACTTCCAAAACCATCACTCCTCTAATCATGAATAAGTCCAAGCCGCTCTTGACCGTGAGCACGTCTGTCATGACAGTTTTGACTCTGCAGAGTTTGTACCACTGTACCCACATGTAGTGATTTCATCCCGCGTTGCCGGGTGGACTAAAAGAACCTCCATTATGCCAGTGGCTATGAACCACATTCACACTTCCCAGGTGTGTAGCCAGGAGATCACTACGAAGCCTTTACAAAGGGATTCCCGACGAGCGTGGGCCCACTGAGGTTTCACCCCTAATAGCATACAAGAGGCTCCAACCCCGCTGCAGTGGCCCCATCTTGAGCCTTGCGGTTCATATGGTAGTCCAGCTGACACCTACTCCCCGCACCATCCAACACACCCATACTACGCTGGGGATACACCTAATTAATTGGCCAAGCTGCCCCATCTCAGCATGTGGTTGGCACTGTAAAGCCAGGTTACATTCTCCATGAACCGGTCCTTAGGATCCAGGCAAGTACTAAACACAAACCCAAGTCTCGTGCACCAAGCACACAACCAAAACATCCAACTTGCCTTGATCCCTACCTCTACATAACTCACAATATCTCATTCAAGAGTATGGTAAAATAAACTGTTGATCTCATATCCCAAATATCCCATTCTAAGCATGGCTAAGCATATGCATAATAATAAATGACATGATAAAATAAATCCCAACCCAAGCTACAAGAAAAACAAGGTAATGCAATTCTAGGGAAACTTCCTAGCATGGGTTTCATATTTTCAATTGACAATGCAAATAATTCTATCTACACATCCTAGTATAGGATCAAAGTGGTCAAGGACACTTGCCTCCTTCCTGCTGCTCTTGAAATGGGTAGTCCTGATCTTGGAAAGGAATAACTTGCTCTTGAGCAGGTTCTACATCATACCATCACACATAGCAAAAGAAAAACAACAATCCATAAGACATAGTTCACACTTCCACTTCATACAAACCACACATTCATATTTATGAAAGTCATTCACCATTATATGTGTTGTGGTTACTCTATGTGTATATGATTCCTACTTTTGTGTTCACATTTATACTTACATACTATATATATGAGTTTCCAATTTAAATAAATTCCTTATATTCAATTACTACACCTTTTAGCTACCAAGTATGCATGAAAGGTATTTTTCTTCTCCATATGTGTCTTCATAATTTCTACCAACCCTAAACTGAATTCTTTGGATTTTAGAACTCCATTTATCATTTACTAGTTGCTATATTTTCAGATTTATTTCCTATGCCTAAATGTGAACTTTATTATGAAAATAACAAGACACATCATCTAAACAGAATAGGTTCTGATCTAAAATATTTACTAACATATTTTTTGACCTTTTCCTCTGATGTAAACTATTTTACAATTATTTTCCCTATTTTCCAGAACTATTCTTTACTTAAAAATGTGTCCCTAAATGTGAATAATAAATTAAACAGATTCATTTCAGCCCAAAATATATTTTTATCTCACTCCAAATTTTCTAAATACTGAGAAAGTTATTAATTTAATTTTGACAATATGTTTGTCCCACTTTTTAAATTTTAAACACTAGCCACATATTCAATTTCCTAAATTAAATATTAAACAGGGCTAAAAAGGTAAACTCACCCCACTACAGGGTCTATAATATTATTTTAACAATTTTCAAAGGTCTAGCTACACATAACAGAGGAGTTTTTCCTAATTTTTATTAAGTCCAGGGGCTGAAACTGATTTTTAAATGAATTTACATGATTTCCTGGAGTTCCAGAGGCTAGATTAGAAGTTTCCGAGGCTAGCTCTTATTTCCCGAGAACCCCAGGGGGTAGCACGTAAGATTTCCAGTCTTTATAACGCGGGGCTGATGTGGACCGTCCATTTAAAACAAACGGCTGAGATTATAACGCCGAACCGGTACGCGGGAATTTAAAGTCTACCGTGCGATTTAAAATAGACGGCGCACAAGCGGCCACGTCGCCCTGATCGAGCGCGGGCGGCGCTGCCCGGCGGCGCACGGCGGCGGGAAGCGGCGATCTCACCGGAGACTTTCGGATCTTCAAGAATTCTTCCTAGAACTGTGATCTTATGGCATAGATCGGTGGAGGAGAGGTCGGAGATCTCACCTCGGGGGTTTTCTTGAGCTCGGAGGTCCTGGAAGGCGGTCAGCGACGAGGTCCGAATTGAAACCACGGCGAGGCTCGTCGGCGCTGTGTTTGAACCGCAAGTCACCGAGTTTTCTGCACCTGCAGGGTTCCCCGGAGGCGGTGGATCAAGACCAGCAAGTTAGATCGGAATTTCCGAGCTTAGATCGGCCAGAATTCGCCGGAGAAGGCTCGGTTTCTCACCGGAGTAAAATCGGCGGATCGCGTGGGAAAAACAGAACGAGGCTGGGGTTTTTATAGACGGGGAAGGGCGGCGGGGTGGTTTAGATCGAGTTTGCGTTGCCCCCGATCGAAATTCGGCTGGGATTCGCAGAAATCCGGGTCGGTTTGGATTCGGGGTGAGAGAGTCCCGGCGCGGGCGCGAGGTAGAAGAAGGGCTGGCGGGCCCCGCCTGTCAGTGGGAGGAAGAGGCGCGCGCGGCTGCGGGCTGGCGCGGGTGCTGGTTGGGCCGGCTGGTGGGTTTCGGCCCACTGGCCGGTTTTTTTCTGTTTTCTTTTTTTTTTCTTTTTCTATTTCTTTTCTGTTTTGAATTTAAATTGAATTCCAGTTTGAATTTAAATTGTTGCAAAACATGCAACACGTCCAAAAAATTTTAAATTCCCCTCTTAACATGATTTAGGTTCTTAACAAGATTTTTGGGGTGTTACAATCATCAATCCTTCCAACTAGCGAGCTTAAGCGTTTGTCCAACCTCTCAAGGGTGTGGGGTATTCTCTGTTCAGCAAGATAATTCTTTACCCCTTGTGCGATTGCTTCCTTGACAAACTTCATCATTTGTTCTATGTAACCCTTCATCTCACTTTTCAAAACACACTCCGTAGGATCAACATGATATGACATTGTTAGCAAGAATAATATGGAAAACAACAAGATTATCCCTATCAACTACTACGCAATGATGGTGGAACTCACAAAGCAATGGGTCGAGTCTTACCAAGCTCTTACAAATTTCTTACTACAACAAGGGAAAGGATACCTGGACGACGTGATTCAGCGATTGCAAGGGTCAAAAACTTGTGCTGTTTGAAAGGATGAATGTGGAGTTTGGATGGCCAAATATATGTGAGTAGCACACAATTCAATAACAGATAGTAATGCTGAATAGATGTCCAAACACTTGTCCTAGTTGCTGGCCTACTCGTATCTTATCCCGGATGTTATGAACAAGACAACAAGAAGTATGAATGATAAGGACAATAATTGAGCAGGAACAATTGCACCACAAGGCAAAATAACACACCCAAGTTTTGATATTTGTGCTCCTCTTCACAAATTTTCTTTTCTATATTTTTTCTTTCATTTTTTTATATCTGCCGTGAAATCAGGAGCACTAATATACACATCGCACAAATTTTCAGCTCACTTGAAAAAAAAAGATGTGGACAACAGAAATTCAATATTTTTCTTTATGATTATTGTTGAGCCTTTAGATGCCAAATAATCAATCTTCCAAAGTGAATCTGGGCAATGTAATTTAACCCAATGCCATGGTTATGGCTGTTTTAAGACAGCACCACAGGATTATGTTTTTGGTGGAGCTGAATTGGAAACGGTGGTGACAAAAAAATTGGATATGATGGTGACAACGTGTGGGATGGTGTGCGTATATCAAGGAGGATAAACTCACGTAATATGTGATGAAAACTGAAGAACAAGGATAACCCTAGCACAATGAATAGTTATGGTGATCAATTTGATAACGATTGTGGCAGCTAGGGTTTCGATGGAATGCAGCGGATGGAATAACAAAGTAGGAACAAAACACGATTAAACCAGCAACAAAACACGAACTAGGGCACAAATTCAACACTATGGACTCCAAAACAGAATTGTGCAAAAGGCTAAACCTAGTCTGGGATGGGTAAACTTATGACTATAATTTTTTTTGGCTTTTTCGTGGACGATAGGACGAGTTCAAGATAAACAAAACTGGGGGAACGCGAACCTGACGGTGCACCTAAAGCTCTGATTACCACTTGATGTGTACAGGGATCCCGATCTTCCGAAAGGTTCTGATAACTCTCGATTTGGTGGAGACATGACACAAATCGATCCGGCTTCCGAACAACATGTTCTGAACCCTGCAATCGCGACACCATGTCTCCTCGGGTTATTAACCGATATTGCGCGGTTGACCTCGCCAAGAAGGCTAATCCTTTCCTGCGAATCAAAGAACACAAGCAAGAACAAGAAAGAATGCAACCAAATTGCTGAAAGATATGAAGCACTCAAGTTGGGGTCTCACAAACCGATGAACGGCGAAACTGTTCTTGACAGGATAATCTAAGCAAAACCCAGCTGTTTGTGACAGCGGCTAGGGGGTATAAAGGAGGTGGAGGACGAACAGGGGGTGCTGGGGTCGTGACCTAACCCTAATACACGTACATAATGGACTTGGACTCGATACAAGGCCCAATGGCCCAACTAGGTGATGCAACACCCTGACAGACACTAAACTTTATATTGTTTCGATGTTTCCTGTCGACTCTGAGGAAATTTTGACGTGGGGCCATTTCCATTGGAAAGTTTATCCTCTCAGATTTTCGTGCATATGTCGACTGTCAAAAACGGAGTCCGTATGCCTCCTGTGCATCCATTTTAAGTTGGACTGCTCCTGGGCCCGAGTTGGACTCGAGTTTGAGTTGGGCTCGGTCTCTAACTTCTTGTTGGCGTATTTTCTGATCCTCCACGCCTCCAAACACCTCTCCATGTATCTCCATGTCCTCTCCATGGTTCCTAATCATAATTAATCCATTAGGTAGCAACATACTCTCAAAATTCACATATAAAGAATTGTTCAGGAACGAGCTCACCTCTAAATTCAATTGTCGTGCTCGAGCTCTAGTAATTGGACCTTGCATGTCTACCATGTGAGTGTTGTGTATATCTGCAGGAGTGATGTCCACATAACACGTGGCATCACTGGAGCTCACCACTGCGGAGATACGAGGTCCTTAGGCGGTTTTTCCTTCTGTACGCGCGGGGACACACGGTACTGAGGAAACCGACACGATTTCCACATTGCTACCGCACCAAACCAATTGGAGATAAGTTGTTAAGATCTAAAACAAATTGAATAGGACTCTTATTTAAAATCCAATCGGAGTAGGACTCTTCTTTCACCCTTTATAAATAGAACCCAAAACCCCTTGGCCGCAACTACATACTCTTATTTTCCTCCCTAAGTCGGCGACTTGGAAGCCCTAGCCCCAGCTCGCCGAGTTAGACTTTCCACCCTCACCAGAGTTCAGACGACGGTGAGCCCCACCGGTGAGCCGCCGACGAGCTCCCCACTGCTGCCATCGCTAGGAGGAAGGCCCCGACACCAAGGAGAGGTGAGGTAGGTCTTCGTTACCACCTTACGACATCATCGCGGTTTTCTTCGCGTCTGTTTCTTCGATCCCTTCGAACAAAAGCTTTTTGTGTGGACAGATCACGTGTTGATCGGTTTTTGACGGTGGAATTGATCTAGATCTTGAGTCAAGATCATCACCACGTCCACACTTGATCTTTGCACCCTTGTTCACCATGAAACCCCATGCAAGCCCATTAAAACATGCAAGGACACGTACAAATTGATCTAATAAAATAGCACCATAGGATTTGCATCCATCTACACCATTGCATCTTGAGTAAAGTTTGTGCATGATAATTGATTGCTGTAAATCTTGTATGTGCGTGATCGTGAGTAGAAGGACAAGCTCAGGGAGCTATCTACGAAGGACTACAACACCAAGACTTCGAGATCAGTGAGCAACGGAAGCCATAGGAATAAGGCAGGTGCCCCTTGAACATATTGATCCCTTGTTTTGGAAACTATTTTGTTTCCAAAAACATATATGCTTGATTCAACTTGATGGGAACCCTTTATATGAGTTCACTAGTTTTGTTAGCCACCCTTATCGCCGGGAACGTTGATGAGTCGGGTATGGTCGTTTTTGCTTTTTGCGTCGCTTAGCTTATGGGATACAGGAAGGCGAAGTAGAACATTTCTAGCTACTGCACTCATATGAATAATGTTAATGAGAACTTGATGATGACAATGAACATGAATCGGCGGAGATCTAGGCAAGCTTGGTTTGAGGATGTGGTAGAATTAGATGGTGGTTTACTTGCCATAGATCTAAGGACCGGTTCATGCCAGCACATGCCAGGAATACAGTGCCACCACAAGGCCAAATATGGGTGCGGCTTAGCTGACTAATTAGGTAAGTTGCTAGATTGTTATGGACCGTGGAAGGCGCGGGGAATGGGAGTCGAGAGAGGACTGCCCTGTGAACTGCATGGCACAAGAGGGGGCCCGTAGGTGGGAGAATGGTGATTTGAGCCTGCTAGTGAAACCTTAGTGAGTCCATACATCTAGTAGCCCCTTTGTAAAGGCTATTTTGTGATCTCTTGGCCATACACCGATGGTTGTGTACTGGTATGATGGAGGTTCTGCAGTCGCCGATGGGTGATGAAATCACAAACTTGTGGGTAAAGTGGTGCAAACTCTTAAGAGTGTAAAACTATCATGATAGTCGTGCTTACGGTCACAAGCGCCTGGCCAACTCACATGATTAGATGGGATGGTTTTTGGGATGGATGTTTGGTTTGGTCATGGTATGGTTTGGGATGGTCATTGGTATGGTCATCAGTTTGGTTATTGGTATGGTTTGGTCTTTGGAATTTGGTTTCGGGACTGTTGAGTCCTGGTAATGAGAATAGTTTTGGACTGTTGAGTCGAAACAATGAGTTTTGGTTTCGGATATGAGATGGATTTGATCATGAGATGGTCATTATGAGCATGAGAAAGAGTTGAGAAAGATAAATGTCTGGATGAGACATGAAAATAGGAGAATCATGATGGAGTATGTTGATGTTTTAATTGTATACATGTTGGGATTAAATTCACTTAAACGTAGTTGCTGTTTTATCATGTTTTGTGAAATAAACTTTGCTTTCTGCAATGAGCCTTTTTAATCCTACCTTGCTGTAAGATACATGTCATATTTTCCCGCACTTACTGAGTACATCAGGTACTCAAACTTGCATTATTACTTCTGTCGGTACCCTCACTATGGGGTACCCCTGCGCACAGGGGAAAATCGTCTAAGGACTTCGCCCCTTCCGCAGGGGCGAACTCCTAGGGCATCCAAGCCGGACCTCCCTTCTCCGCAGGGAGAGGTCCAAAGGCTCCACGTATCCTTCGGGGCCGGACCTCCCTCTCCTCAGAGGAGAGCTCCGGGCCCGCCACGTGGCTAGCAGAGCCGGACCTCTCCCCCTTCGCGGGGAGAGCTCCGAAGGCTCCTCATGTCCTGCGGGGCCGGACCTCCCTCTCCTCAGAGGAGAGCTCTGGGCCCGCCACGTGGCCAGCAGAGCCGGACCTCTCCCTCCGCGGGGAGAGCTCTGAAGGCTCCACGTGTCCAGCGGGGCCGGACCTCCCTCTCCTCAGAGGAGAGCTCCGGGCCCGCCACGTGGCATCAAGCAGCGCTGTCTACCCGGCGCGGTAGGCAGTTGGAGTAAAGCCGCACCATACCTTGCTCGTACAAGGTATTCAAGACCCGCGCCTTCCCAAGATGCGGTATTGAAGACACGCGCCTTCCCAAGACGCGGAGACGCGGGGCACGCCTCTGCCAGGAGGCGTTGCGCCCAGTCACATCACAGTGAAGGCAGGCAAGCAATGTCAGAAGCTGTACACCAATAAACGCAGCGACAAGACATCCCCTGCCATCCCTGCCATCATCAACCACTACGCCTAGCTTACGGCGTGGGCAGGGCGGCAGGCCAGAGACTCAGAAGGCCCTCGCCAGAGACAACTACCGGCATTACTGCAAGATATGGTAGATGGCAGGAAATCGTCCCGGGACCACCTGTCGGGTCCCGGGCCCCCCTTTGTAAGCCACCTGAGCCTTGTTCGGCTCTTTGCACTCTCACAACACTCTAGCACTTAGCTCATCCTCAAGCTCAGAACTCCGGTTCTGAGCACCAAGCAATACAACGAGCACCTCTGCTCACCGTGGACGTAGGGTAGTACGCCCCGGCGGCTAGAACCACGTAAAAAACCCTTGTGTTCATCTGTTTCCTTCGTCCAGTACAGCGAGACTCACGCAGGGGGACTAGCCCCTCTGAAAAAGAACCTCCACGGGCTGCCCAGTGCAGGCCCGGGGGAAGTGTCGACAGATACACTTCGACATTTGGCGCGCCAGGTAGGGGGCTTTTCCCTCTCTCGCGTCGAGTCTTCACCCACGAAGATGACCAATCTTCCATCCGCGGCAAGCTCTCCTCACCCTCGTTCCCGGAAAACGATGACCAGCGAGGCCTACATCTCGACGCACTCAGGGAGGAGTGTGTCGGGACAAGATGGAAGTCAGCAGCCGACTCCAGCAACGCAGACTCCAGCAAGCCCGAGATCTGCTGCAGCGCCGAGTGTCACTCATGGGAGTACATTAGCTGCAGCACGAGCGCTTCTGCGCAATCCACTTGCTGGGGATGCGCCTCAGGCAGCGACCCAGCAGTGGATTTGCGACGTCGACCGTCTTGTCATCGCCGCCGCCAACCCTGAGCTTCGGCGGGGACAACGCCCCAGTCTACCGGATGTGTCGCTGTCACGCACGCCAACGGTTGACGGGCAGACGGCAGACTCCCGCTCCACCAGGCTCCCATCTGCGGACCTGAGGTCGGAGCTGGAACGACGTCACCTGGGCAAAGATGCCCGCATGACCATCGAGCGACGCTGAGAAAGGCGTCGCAACCACGAGGTCGGCGACAGCATGTCGACCGCCTCGACCCAGCTTGGGCCGCAGACGTTCGCTACGCGATCCCTGCCCCAGGCATACGCCACGCAGCATATGCCTCAGCCATATGCCCTGCAAATGGCGCCCCCGGGTTATGGCGCACCTTTGCCCATGCCAGGGTACACGGTGCCAACAACGTATCAAGCGCTTGCACCCACACCTGCAGCAACAGGAGCAGGGTGTGCAGCTTTGGCGCCACACCTTCGCTTCGCGAAGTGGCCGCGCAAGTTCCGGCCACACCTGCCAGAGAAGTACGATGGTAGTGTCAACCCGGCGGAGTTCCTCCAGATCTACTCCACCGCCATCCTTGCTGCAGGAGGGGATGAGGCCGTCTTGGCCAACTATTTCCCCGTCGCCTTGACTGGCCCAGCACAGTCTTGGCTCATAAATCTCCCCCAGGGTTCCATAACCTCCTGGGGAGAGCTCTGTCGACAGTTTACTGCAAACTTCGGCAGCTCCTACACCCGGCCTGGTACGGAACTCGACCTCCTCGCCATCCAGCAACAACCTGGAGAGTCGCTGCACTCCTTCATCCAGCGGTTCTCCCAGGTACGGAACACCATCCCCAATATCTAAAATGCTTCTGTGGTGGTGGTGTTCCGACAGGGTGTAAGGGACAAGAAGATGCTCGAGAAGCTCGCCACCAGAAAAGTGCGCGACATCTCGGAGCTCTTCAGCCTGGCGGACAAGTGCACTGTGGAGTACTTCTGGAGGTTTATCAGAGTTTAATTTCCTTATGTTTCAAGGAAATAAAGCACACATGACAAGAACCAGGGGTGTGTCCTGAGTCACATGTGTTGCACCGAGTCCTAGTGTGTCTGAGGGTGTTTTGATTTGTTTCAAACACAACCCAGGGGGATTTTGGGCCATACGTGCATGGCACATGCATGTGCTGCATGCTTTTCAAATTTGTATGGTGCAAAACCCGGGCTGAGGTTGTTGAAAACGTGTGGCTTCTAGCTAATAAAAGGAGGGGAATGCGCTGGTGTTTGTTGGGCGCTGCCACAACTCATCCAACTCACTTTTCATTCGGTTCTCCACTTGAGTTTTTGATCTACACCACACCTCTAGACTTCCAACACGATTTGCATCACAAATCAGTGAGTGTTCAGTGAGAAAACACCCAACAATTGGCATCAGATCCGATTACGTTGCCTGGAACCGTGACGTGACAATTGAGTGGGCGCTGATGTCGCGGAGGAGATCTTCATCGCCAGCCCGACGTTCATGGAGGGACGTCACACCGCCGGGAGGCACCAGCAGGGCAGGAGGAGGATCAGGGGCATTGGTGATTCATCGCATCACGAAGGAAGTCAGCAGTGGTGGTACGTATCTGATGCTCACAAAGACAAACTATCATGATTGGTCGGCACTTATGCGGGTGATGTTGCAAGCGAGAGGCTTGTGGACTGCGGTGAGCCTTGGCACCGATGATTGCATCGAAGATCGGATGGCTTTGGAGGCTCTCACCAAGGCTGTGCCACCAGAAATGATAGGGATCATTGCCGGGAAGGAGTCGGCCAAGATTGCATGGGATGCGATCAAGTTGCGCAACGTGGAAGCCGAACGTGTGCGCAAGGCCAGGGCAAGCACATTGGGTCGGGAGTTTGATGCACTCAGATTCCACGATGGTGAAACTGTTGATGAGTTTGGTGTGCGCATGAGCCGGATCACATCTCAACTTGCGGCACCTGGATTGAACGTTCGGAGGAGATTGTCCGGAAGTTCCTTCAGGCGGTACCACAAAAGTTTGAGCAGATTGCGGCCTCCATCGAAACATTGCTTGACTTAAGCGATATGTCCGTTGATGAGTTGATTGGTAGACTCAAGGCTGCAGAAGAAAGGCTTGGTGCAAACACTTGGGAGGGCAACACACAAGAGAAGTTGCATCTGAGTGAAGAAGAGTTGCTTGCAAGGTTGTCGACACGTCTCAAGATGTCCGGGGGAGCTGGACAGAAACGGCACAAAGATTCATTTGCAACGAGGAAAGATCATGGCCGAGGACGTGGCCATGGTCGAGGTAACCGTGGTGGTGGAAACTCAGGTCGTGGAGTGGTCAAATATGAGTGCCGCTACTGTGGTAAGAAAGGTCATTGGGCTAGAGAATGCAGGAAGAAAAAGAAGGATGAAGAGGTGAACACAGCTCAAGTTGATCATGAGTTTGAATCCAGCCTCTTGGTGGCGTGTGCCAACACAAAGGCTGATCAAGACACGTCCCTGGAGGATGTATGCCTCAACAATGATATGTTACACGTTCAAGTAGGATACTTGGAGGGAGGAGGCAGTACCCGGTGGATCCTGGACTCCGGTGCAACAAATCACATGACCGGGAAACGGGATGTGATCACAAAACTTGATAACACGGTGCATGGTACTGTGCGTTTGGGAGATGGCTCAGGGACAGAGATTGATGGCCAAGGAACTGTGGTGTTCCAAAGAAAGAGAGGTGGTCGGAAGTTGTTGGCTGGGGTCTATCTTATTCCTCAGCTCAAGGCAAACATCATCAGTCTTGGACAGCTTGAGGAGGAGGGACACCGAATCTTGATGGTGAATGGTTATGTCAAGATTTGGGATAAAGATGGAACCCCTGTGGCAATGGTGAAACGGGGAGTGAACCGGTTGTACACCATTGATCTTAAGGTAGTGCAACCAAGGTGTCTCATGGCACAAGGGTGCAATGCAACATGGATGTGGCATGCAAGGATGGGGCACCTAAACTTTCGGAGTCTCAGAAGACTTGCCGAAGAGCAACTTGTGTATGGATTGCCAACCATCACTCAAACTGAGGAGAAGTGTGATATCTGTTTGGCAGGGAAACAAAGACATCAACCATTCCCGTGCATGGCAAAGTACCGAGCTGAGAAGAAACTTGAACTTATGCATGGAGACCTCTGTGGACCAGTGAAGCCGGCAACTCCAAGAGGCAGCAGGTTTTTCTTTCTTCTTGTGGATGACCTCAGTAGATACATGTGGGTGTTTTTGATCAGCACAAAGGATCAAGCAATGAGTACTTTCATGGCATTTCAATCAAGTGTTGAAGCTGAGGCAGGGAGGAAGATTCGAACTTTTCGCACAGATCGTGGTGGAGAGTTCACAGCTCGGGCTTTTGTTGAGTATTGCACCATGGAGGATGTTCAACGTCACTTGACAGCTCCATATTCTACTGAGCAGAATGGTGTGGTTGAGAGAAGGAACCAAACTGTTATGGGAATGGCAAGAAGCATGTTGAAAGCAATGAATATGCCCAGTTGGTTCTGGGGGGAGGCAGTGACCACAGCAGTGTATGTGTTGAACCTATCTCCTACTCGGAGTGTTGATAGAAAGACGCCATATGCGGTATGGCATGACAAGAAACCTAGTGTACATCATTTGCGCACTTTCCGTTGTGTGGCACACGTGAAACGGGGAAGCAAACGCCTTATCAAACTTGAAGATCGAAGTATACCAATGGTTTTCATTGGATATGAGCAAGGAAGCAAGGCGTGGAGGTTCTACAATCCAAACACGGAGAGTGTTCACGTGTCACGTGATGCTGTGTTTGAAGAAAATCGCCCATGGAAGTGGGATGCAGCTGAGTCAAGTGAAATGGTGAATGATGAAGACATCTTTCGGGTAGAATACATATTTCGTGATGAGAACCCTGGTGGAGTGAGTTCTTCCTCTTGTGACACAGATCAAGGTGACAAAACCCCAGTTGATGGAGTGTCTTCTATGACACAACTGAAGCAACAAGCATCCAAGGATGTGGAGTTTGTGTCACCTCCCTCCATGTCATCAGAAATGGATGTGAGCTAAAAGAAGCACCACTTCGTTATCGTTCCATGAGAAATATCCTTGAGGAGGTACCAAATTGTGAACCCGAAGAAGGAGGAGTAGATGAACTTCTTGTTGTCATAGGTGAAGAGCCATGCACAGCAGAAGAGGCCTTGAGGGCCAAGGAGTGGCGCATTGCCATGATTGAGGAGCTCACATCCATTGAAGAGAACAAAACATGGTGATTGGTACAACTTCCGGAGGGTTATCGTGCCATTGGCTTGAAATGGGTTTTCAAGTTGAAGAAAGATGAACATGGGAATGTCATACGCCACAAAGCAAGGCTGGTTGCAAAGGGGTATGTGCTGAAGCAAGGAGTTGATTTTGAAAAAGTTTTTGCACCAGTTGCCAGAATGGAGTCTGTGAGGATTGTGTTAGCTGTTGCAGCTCATTTTGGGTGGCATGTTCATCACATGGATGTGAAGTCAGCCTTCTTGAATGGGAGTCTAGAAGAGGAGATTATGACACTCAACCTCCGGGTTTCATAGCTGAAGGCAAGGAGAAGTGGGTTTTAAGACTTCACAAGGCATTGTATGGCTTGAGACAAGCTCCTCGAGCATGGAACTGCAAACTTGATGAAAGTCTCAAGCAACTTGGTTTCACACGGTGCAAATCAGAACATGTCTTGTATACTAAGTTTGGAGGTGAGGCAAGGCTCATTGTGGGTGTGTATGTTGATGACTTGCTGATTGTGGGAGAAAACATGGAGGAAATCAGTCGGTTCAAGGAGAAAATGAAGGAGAAGTTTTGCATGAGTGATTTAGGAAGCTTGTCTTACTATCTTGGTATTGAAGTAAAGCAAGGAAGACATGGTATTGACTTGTGTCAAGGAGCCTATCCTGCAAAGTTGCTGGAAAGAAGTGGGATGATAAATTGCAATGTGTGTGCCACTCCCATGGAATCCCGGTTGAAGCTTACCAAGAGAAGTACAGCTCCACTCACTGATCCAACCACTTATCGCAGCATAATTGGTGGACTCAGGTATCTTTTACATGCTCGGCCTGATCTTAGTTTTGGTGTTGGGTACTTAAGTAGGTTCATGTCAGAACCTCAAGAGGAACACATGGTGGCTTTGAAACATTTACTTCGGTATGTGGCAGCTACAATGAGGTATGTCTTGTCTTACAACCGAGGTGAAGGAAGTTTTGAATTAATAGGCTATAGTGATAGTGATTTTGGGGGAGATGTGGATGACAGGAGAAGCACAACAGGAGTCATATTCTTCCTGAGTGAAAATCCTATCAGCTGGTTATCCCATAAGCAAAAGGCTGTGGCAAAGTCCACATGTGAAGCTGAGTATGTGGCTGGAGCAGCTGCAGCAAGTCAGGCTGTTTGGCTCAGGCATGTGCTAGAAGAAGTGACAAGAATTCAAGTACCTCCACCAGTGATTAAGATGGATAACACAGCAGCAATTGCTTTGGCAAAGAATCCAGTCTTGCATGATAGAAGTAAACACATTGACATCAAGTTTCACTTTGTCAGAGAATGTAACACCCCAAAATCCTGTCAAGAGAGGAATTTAAAATTTTTTGGACGTGTTGCATGTGTTGCAAAAATTTAAATTCAAACAGGAATTCAAATTCAAATTCAAACCAGAAAGAAATGGAAAAAAGAAAAAGGAAAACAGAAAAAAACCGGCCAGTGGGCCGAAACCCACCAGCCGGCCCACCCGATCCCGCGCCAGCCCGCAGCCGCGCGCGCCCCCCTCTTTCCCACTGACATGCGAGACCCGCCAACCTTTCTTCCTCCTCGCGCTCGTGCCCGTGCTCGGCCGGACTCTCTCACCCCGAATCAAAACCGACCAGAAAATCTCGCGTATCCCAGCCGACTTCCGGACCCCGAAGACTCCAGCTCGATCTAAACCAACCCACCGCCCTCCCCCGTCTATAAAAACCCAGCATTGTCCCGTTTTCCCCCCACATTCCGCCGATTTTCTCTCCGGTTAGAACCCGAGCCCCTACGGCGAATTCTGCCCAATCTACGCTCGGGAATTCTGATCTAACACGCTGATCTTGATCCACCGCCTCTGAGGAACCTTGCAGATGCAGAAAACTCGGTGATTTGCGGTTCAAACATAGCGCCGACGAGCCTCGCCGTGAATTCAACCCGGATCTCGTCGCCGATCGCTTTCCAGGACCTCCGAGCTCAAGAAAACCCCCGAGGTGAGATCCCCGACCTCCCCTCTACCGATCTGTGCCATAAAATCACAGTTTTAGGGAGAATTGACGAAGATCCGAAACTCTCCGGCGAGATCGCCGCGCGCCGCCCGCCCTCGATTAGAGCGACGTGGCCGCTTGTGCGCCGTATATTTTAAATCGCACGGTAGAGTTTAAATCCCTGCGTACCGGTTCGATGTTATAATCTCAGCCGTTTGTTTTAAATCGGACGGTCCACGTCAGCCCCGCGTTATAAAGACTGGAATTCTTACGCGCTACCCCCTGGGGTTCTCGGAAAATAAGAGCTAGCCCCAGAAACTTCTGATCTAGCCCCTGGAACTTCAGAAAATCATGTAAATTCATTTAAAAATCAATTTTAGCCCCTGGACTTAATAAAAATTAGGAAAACCCCTCTGTTATGTGTAGTTAGCCCCCTGGAAATTCTTAAAATAATATAATAGACCCTGTAGTGGGGTGAGTTTACCTTTTTAACCCTGTTTGATATTAAATTTAGGAATTTGAATATGTGGTTAGTATTTAAAATTTAAAAGATGGGACAAACACATTGCAAATTCAAATTAAAAACTTTACTAGTACTTGGAAAACTTTGGAGTGAGATAAAAATAGATTTTTGGCTGAAATGAATCTGTTTAATTGATTATTCACATTTATTAGTTATAGGGACATATTTTTTTGTAGAGAATAATTCTGAAAATTAGAAAAATAAATGTAAAGTAGTTTACATCAGAGGAAAAGATAAAAAATACATTATTAAATATTTTAGATCAGAACCTATTCTGTTTAGATGATGTGTCTTATTATTTTCATAATAAAGTTCACATTTAGGCATAGGAAATAAATCTGAAAATATAGCAACTAGGAAATGATAAAAGAAGTTTCTAAAATCCAAAGAAATTTAGTTTAGGGTTGGTAGAAGGACTGGAGACACGTATGGAGTAGGAAAATACCTTTCATGCATACTTGGTAGCTAAAAGGTATAGTGGTTGAATATAAGGAATTTATTTAAATTAGAAACTCATATATATATAGTATGCAAACATAAATGTGAATACAAAAGTAGAAATCATATACACATGATTAAAAGTGCATGTAAGCTAAAAAATCAACACACATAGAATAACCACAACACATATAATTGTGAATGACTTTTATAAATGTGAATGTGTGGTTTGTATGAAGTGGAAGTGTGAACTATGTCTTATGACTTGTTGTTTTCTTTTGCTATGTGTGATGGTATGAGTAGAACCGGCTCCAGAGCAAGTTCTCCCTTTCCAAGATCAGGACTACCCATTCCAAGAGCAGCAGGAAGGAGGCAAGTGTCCTTGACCACTTTGATCCTATACTAGGATGTGTAGATAGAATTATTTGCATTGTCAATTGAAAATATGAAACCCATGCTAGGAAGTTTCCCTAGAATTGCATTACCTTGTTTCCTTGTAGCTTGGGTTGGGATTTATTTTATCATGTCATTCATTATTATGCATATGCTTAGCCATGATTAGAATGAGATACTTGGGATATGAGATCATCGGTATATTTTACCATACTCTTGAATGAGATGTTGTGAGTTATGTAGAGGTAGGGATCAAGGCAAGTTGGATGTTTTGGTTGGTGCTGGGTGCACGAGACTCGGGTTTGTGTTTAGTACTTGCCTGGATCCTAAGGACCGGTTCATGGAGCATGTAACCTGGCTTTACCGTGCCAACCACATGCTGAGATGGGGCAGCTTGGCCAATTAATTAGGTGTATCCCCGGCGTAGTATGGGTGTGTTGGATGGTGCGGGGAATAGGTGTCAGCTGGACTACCATATGAACCGCAAGGCTCAAGAGGGGGCCACTGCAGCGGGGTTGGAGCCTCTTGTATGCTGTTAGGGGTGAAACCTCAGTGGGCCAACGCTCGTCGGGAATCCCTTTGTAAAGGCTTCGTAGTGATCTCCTGGCTACACACCTGGGATGTATGAATGTGGTTCGTGGCCACTGGCATAACGGAGGTTCTTTTATTCCACCCGGCAACGGGGGATGAAATCACTACATGTGGGTACAGTGGTGCAAACTCTGCAGAGTCAAAACTGTCATGACAGCCGTGCTCACGGTCAAGAGCGGCTTGGACTTATTCATGATTAGAGGAGTGATGGTTTTGGTTGTTAAGGATGTTAAGCCGGGAGCTTAACATTGGAAATGATGTTATGGTTATTTGCTTATGATGATGGGATGGGTGTTTGGGACCATTTCACCTGTGTAGTAATGTAGGTGCTTAATAAGCTAAGGTGATAGGTATTAATTGCGTAGTGCTTTAACCCTGAGTTCAATCTCTCCTTGTTCTAGCCATGCATGACATAACTTTCCCACACTTGCTGAGTACCATCGGTACTCAACCTTGCATATTTGTTGGTTTATATTGCTGCTCAGGTCAAGATAATGAGGTGGTGTATAATGACCAAGACTTTGGACCCGAAGAAGGTTTCTAGGTTCATGGAGACCCCGGGCAACGCCTGTGACGGAGCCCACAAGAATAATATTCCGCTGCTAGATTATTTATTTGTGATGAACTTATTATCGTCCATCGAGACATATGCTATGTAAGACTTATTCGACACCTGGCTTGTAATAAATGATGCTTCACTATTTGTCATCATATGTATGAGAAAATGATCCTGGCATACATGTGATATTCACTCGGTTGTTCTTCGGATAAACCGGGTGTGACAGAAGTGGTATCAGAGCCAAGGTAGCCCGTAGGAACGTGGACCTAGGTAGAAATGGACGTATTTGAGGGCCCTATTTTCTTAAAAACTATTTTACAAGGTGTGTGTTGAAAAGTGTTATTTAATGGAGTCACTTTCTTCATCTTACCCCAACTTTCATTCAAAATAGGATTTTCGTTTAAAAGTTTATCTAACCTAAGTTTAAATGCTTTCTGTTTTAGATGGTTCGCATGATTCGCACCGCTCGCAAGTCCACAGGAGGGAGAGTTCCCATAGTTGCCCTTGTCCAAAGAGAGGAGAGCCGTCCGGTGACGTACCTTTCCTACGGATTGGCAGTAGGAGGCTTGTTGCGCCGTCTTCGACGTATGCTCCAAGCCGCCGGAAATACGGGCAAGCTAATCATACACTATAGCTCCACCAGGACCATCCGTGAGAAGAGGGAAGAATGGAGTTCAGAGATGAGGATTATCCATGAAAATCAGCTGCTTAAAATCCACCGCTCTCCAACTTGTCGAGCGTTACAGGTCGATGCGGAGAAGGATGTCACCTGGGAGGCCATCACCTGCCAGAGTCACATCTATCGTCGACACCTGGACAGTACTGAGTACATGTATGTCCTCCAGCGCGAGAGTGGTACAACGGAGTATAAGTACCCGCCAGTGCAGCAAGGGACTTCCCATGTGCACATGGACTTGTGCTTGGAGGATGCTGCTATGCTCAGCACTCGACTGCAGGAGTGTCAGCAGGAGCTTCAGGATGTTCGGGACACCCTGAAGGAAACCGAGGCGTTGCTGCGAGCCTGCTTGAGGGCGAGAGAAAGAGGAGACGGGAATGAACTGTGTGTCACCGTGAATGATACATGGACTCCTGACTCCCCAGATCGCCGGGCGATCAGGCGTCATCGCACTTCTCCACCAGCAGCTTCCCCACCCAAAGCGGAGTCAGAAGGCAGCCGCAATAATAAGGAAGATCCCGAGGAGCCAGCTCAGTGATACGAGTAGTGTAGAGTCCTTCCCTTAGTTTAGCAGGATGTCGAGTAGTCGAGTCGTTATCTTAGTTAATGGTGTGTTAATGCTTGGTGTGTGACGTGAGTTGTGGAAGCCATGAGCAATTGTCCACAGCCTCGTCTTCAGATTGTTTTGCTTTGGTGTGTGAACCCACATGAAATAATAGTGCATTTATTTTTGTGTGAGACATGAACCCTCAGAAAAGTATAACAAAGCCTCAACACTTCAAAGTACAAACAAGTGAAAGTAGTAGGATAATGAGTAATGCTTTAAATTAACATTTGGTTGATCATGCTAGATGGCCGGAAGAGGAAATGGTCGTGCCGCCAACCCCGCCAACAACAACGATGAGGCCTGCAACCCTCATCTCTCTGGAGGCCAAGACAGGGGTGGACGCCATGAAGGAGTTGATCCCCTCCACCAAATGCTGGAGAATCAAAATCAGCTCATCCAGAACTTGACTCAAGTGGTGGCCAACTTGCATCAAGTTCCACCTCCACAAGCTGCACCACGCCAGCCAAGGTTGAGTGAGTTTCTAGGAACTCAACCTCCAAAGTTGCAGGTGCTGCTGAACCTCTGGAGGCAGATGATTGGCTAAAGACCATTGAGAGCAAGATGAGGATCATACAGTGCCAAGGGTATGAGAGGGTGCTGTTTGCCTCTCATCAATTGCATGAACCTGCTGCTGATTGGTGGAACGCCTACGTGGCCGCCCATCATGACCCTGAGAACATCACTTGGGAAGAGTTCAAGCGTAGCTTCCGCAACCATTACATACCAAGGGGTGAACTCAAAAACAAGAGGAAGGAGTTCTTGGGGCTGCAGCAAGGAAACATGTCTGTGAGGGAATACCTCACTAAATTTACTCAACTCTCCCGTTATGCCCCACGGGACATAGAGACTGAGCAGAAACAGGATTGCTTCGTGGAAGGACTTACAGCAGAAATGCAGTGTGCAATGTCCTCCAACGAGTATGAAAGTTTCCAAAAGATGGTGGACAGAGCGTTTGTGGTGGAAAGGAAGCTGAAGGCCTTGGAAAATGAGAATAAGAGGAAGGCCGGGTGGTCACATCAAGCCTCAGGGAGCAACACCCGCCCACGTCTAATGCAGCAACCCGCAGGGCAGACGAACCGTGCTGCGGTACCCTACTCAGCACCAAGAGGGTACAACCCGAACTACAGGCCTCCAGCAGCACCAATACAGCCACAATGTCAGTTCGTACAGCAGCCTCGCCCTACATATCAACCTCGACCAGCAGTGCAAGGACCTCCAAACCAACCCCAAGACAACAAAGGCCAGGCACCTAAGGTTGGGGTGCAATGTTTTAGCTGTGGTGAAGTGCGGCACTACGCCCATAAGTGCCCAAAGAAGAAGCCCACGCAGCCACAACAGCAGAATGTAATGAGAGGACGGGTGAACCACGTGACCATGGAGGAAGCACAAGAGGCACCTGACGTGGTAGTTGGTAAGTTTCCTGCCAATTTACACATTGCAACCCTGCTGTTTGATTCTGGTGCTACCCACTCGTTCATTGCTCAAGGGTTTGTTAAGAAGCATGATCCAGCAACAACACAAATGAACCATATGCTAGCAGTAAACTCTCCAGGTGGAGAAATAAGGACAAGACAAGTGTGTCCCAAGGTGAATCTAGACATTAATGGGGTAGTATTTACTGCCAACCTCATAGTGATAGATTCCCAAGGGATCGATATTATTTTGGGCATGGACTGGTTGACCAAAAATAAGGGAATCATCCATTGTTCGACCAGAACGGTGGAACTAACGCACCCTAGTGGCACAAAAGTAAAGTTTATAACAATACAAGAGCCTGGGAGGGACGTTAAATTAAATCAAATTGAGGTGAAAGTGGAGGAGATCAGGATTATCAGGGAATATCCAGATGTTTTTTCCGGAGGAGTTGCCAGGTATGCCTCCCGATCGTGAAGTGGAATTCGCAATTGAGCTAGTGCCTGGAACAGCTCCGATATACAAGAGACCTTATCGGATGGACTCCAAGCAGCTGGGAGAACTCAAGGATCATTTGAGAGAATTGACGGAGAAGGGGTATATTCGTCCTAGTTCCTCACCATGGGGAGCTCCGGTCATATTTGTGCCCAAGAAGGACGGAACCCAGAGGTTGTGCGTGGACTACCGTGCCTTGAATGAGGTAACCATCAAGAATAAGTACCCATTACCTCGCATTGAAGACTTGTTTGATCAGTTGAGGGGAGCTTGTGTGTTCTCGAAAATTGATCTCAGGTCGGGATACCACCAACTTAAGATAAGGCAATCTGATATTCCCAAGACAGCTTTCGTATCTCGGTACGGACTGTATGAATACACAGTTATGCCTTTCGGGCTAACTAATGCCCCGGCATACTTCATGTATCTCATGAACAAGGTATTCATGGAATATCTGGACAAATTTGTGGTGGTTTTCATAGATGACATTCTCGTCTTCTCCAAAGATGAAGAAGAACATGAGAAACATCTAAGGTTGGTGTTGCAGAGGCTGAGAGAACACCAACTATATGCCAAGTTGAGCAAGTGTGAGTTTTGGCTGAAGAGAGTTCCCTTCTTAGGACATATAATCTTGAAGGGAGGAATCTCTGTGGATCCCACCAAAATCGAGGATATACAGAAGTGGAAGACCCCTAAAAATGTCGGGGAAGTTCGAAGTTTCTTGGGATTGGCTGGATACTATCGACGGTTTATTGAGGGATTCTCTAAGATCTCGAGACCCCTCACCAAACTGTTGGAGAAGGGAATCACATTCACATGGACGCCACAGTGCGAGACGAGTTTTCAGGAGTTAAAGAAAAGATTGACAACAGCCCCAGTGCTGGTTATGCCAGATATGCAGAAGAACTCCACGGTGTACTGCGATGCCTCTGGAAACGGGTTGGGATGTGTTCTCATGCAAGAAGGGCATGTCGTGGCTTATGCATCCCGGCAGCTCCGGAAGCACGAGAAAAACTATCCTACCCTTGACCTAGAACTAGCCGCAGTGGTACACGCGTTGAAAATTTGGTGGCACTATTTGATGGAGAAGGGGACAGAGATATATACAAATCATAAGAGTTTGAAGTACATTGTCACACAGCCAGATCTCAACGTCAGACAAAGGAGATGGTTAGAGCTAATCAATGACTTTGATGTGGGCATCAACTATCATCCTGGGAAAGCAAACGTCGTGTCTGATGCTTTAAGTAGGAAAGTGCAGGTCAATAAGTTGAGCTTGAAGGACATGCCTGCAGAATCGAAGGACGAGGTTATAAGGCTCAATCTATGCCTGGTAAATAGTGGTGAAGCCATCGCCATGGAAGTGGACTCCACACTCGAGCGAGACATACGCGAGGGTCAAAAGAATGACGAGAAGATACAAGAGATCAGACAACTCATCAAGGAAAATAAAGCCCCTGGTTTCAGAGAGGATGAACAAGGTATGGTGTGGCACGGGAAAAGAATCTGTGTGCCTGAAGTAAAGGAGATCCGTGAATTAATTTTGAAGAGGACTCACGATTCCAATTATTCCATTCATCCTGGGAGTACGAAGATGTACCAGGACCTCAAGAGCAGGTATTGGTGGGCATGAAGAGAGATGTCGCGGAACATGTTGCCCTATGTGACAGATGTCAGTTGGTAAAAGCAGAACATCAACGACCCGTGGGATTATTGCAACCACTCAAAGTGCCTGAATGGAAATGGGAAGAAATCGGTATGGATTTCATAGTGGGATTGCCTAGGACCCAATCAGGATATGATTCAATATGGGTCATCATCGACAGGCTAACCAAGGTAGCTCACTTCATCGCCGTGAAGGAAAGCTACAGTGGATCCAAATTGGCGGAGTTGTACATGTCAAGGATCGTGTGTTACCATGGAGTGCCGAAGAAGATAGTGTCGGATTGAGGGACACAATTCACCTCGAGGTTCTGGCAGAAGTTGCACGAAACCATGGGAACCCATCTGAACTTTAGTTCTGCCTATCATCCTCAAACTGATGGGCAGACGGAAAGAACCAATCAGATTCTTGAGGATATGCTGAGGGCATGTGCACTCAAAAACAATCGGAGTTGGGACAAGAACTTACCGTATGCGGAATTCTCCTATAACAATAGCTATCAGGCTAGTATGAAGATGTCACCGTTTGAAGCTTTGTATGGGAGGAAGTGCAGAACTCCCCTATTTTGGAACCAAACAGGGGAAAGTAAAGTGTTTGGTCCCGAAGTACTACAAGAAGCCGAGGCGAAAGTGAGGGAAATTCACAACAACTTGAGGATAGCACAGACACGACAAAAGAGCTACGCCGATGTACGGAGAAGAGAGCTCGTTTTTAACGTGGGAGACTATGTCTATCTCAAAGTGTCCCCTATCCGAGGACTTCGTCGGTTCAAGGTAAAAGGGAAGTTGTCACCTCGATACATCGGACCCTTTCAAGTTCTGGAGAGGAAAGGCGAAGTGGCGTATCAACTAGAATTACCAGCTCGCCTATCGGATGTGCACGATGTGTTCCATATGTCACAGCTCAAGAAATGTCTGAGAACGCCTGAAGAGGTGTTACCCATGAATGAGGTTGACGTAGCTGAGGATTTGTCTTATGCCGAGCAACCATCCAAGATTTTGGAGACAATGGAACGCCTCACAAGAAATAAAAGAATCCGGATGTGCAAGGTGCAGTGGAAGCATCACTCAGAAGAGGAAGCCACCTGGGAGCGAGAAGATGAGCTTAAGGCACAATTTCCGGAATTGTTTTCTTAGAATCACAAATCTCGAGGACAAGATTTCTTTTAAGGAGGGTAGAGCTGTAACACCCCAAAATCCTGTCAAGAGAGGAATTTAAAAATTTTTGGGCGTGTTGCATGTGTTGCAAAAATTTAAATTCGAACTGGAATTCAAATTCAAATTCAAACCAGAAAGAAATGGAAAAAAGAAAAAGGAAAACAGAAAAAAAAACCGGCCAGTGGGCCGAAACCCACCAGCCGGCCCACCCGATCCCGCGCCAGCCTGCAGCCGCGCGCCCCCCCCCCTCTTTCCCACTGACATGCGGGGCCTGCAAACCTTTCTTCCTCCTTGCGCTCGCGCCCGCGCTCGGCCGGACTCTCTCACCCCGAATCAAAACCGACCAGAAAATCTCCCGTATCCCAGCCGACTTCTGAAATCCGAAGACTCCAGCTCGATCTAAACCAATCCGCCGCCCTCCCCCGTCTATAAAAACCTCAGCATTGTCCCGTTTTCCCCCCACAATCCGCCGATTTTCTCTCCGGTGAGAACCCGAGCCCCTCCGGCGAATTCTGCCCAATCTACGCTCGGGAATTCTGATCTAACTCGCTGGTTTTGATCCACCGCCTCTGGGGAACCTTGCATGTGCAGAAAACTCAGTGATTTGCGGTTCAAACACAGCGCCGGCGAGCCTCGCCGTGAATTCACCTCGGACCTCGTCGCCGATCGCTTTCCGGGACCTCCGAGCTCAAGAAAACCCCCGAGGTGAGATCCCCGACCTCCCCTCTACCGATCTATGCCATAAAATCACTGTTTTAGGGAGAATTGACGAAGATCCGAAACTCTCCGGCGAGATCGCCGCCTCCCGCCTCCGGGCAGCGCCGCCGCGCTCGGTTAGAGCGACGTGGCCGCTTGTGTGCCGTCTATTTTAAATCGCACGGTAGAGTTTAAATCCCTGCGTACCGGTTCGATGTTATAATCTCAGCCGTTTGTTTTAAATCGGACGGTCCACGTCAGCCCCGCGTTATAAAGAATGGAATTCTTACGCGCTACCCCCTGGGGTTCTCGGAAAATAAGAGCTAGCCCCAGAAACTTCTGATCTAGCCCCTGGAACTTCAGAAAATCATGTAAATTCATTTAAAAATCAGTTTTAGCCCCTGGACTTAATAAAAAATAGGAAAACCCCTCTGTTATGTGTAGTTAGCCCCCTGGAAATTCTTAAAATAATATAATAGACCCTGTAGTGGGGTGAGTTTACCTTTTTAACCCTGTTTGATATTAAATTTAGGAATTTGAATATGTGGTTAGTATTTAAAATTTAAAAGATGGGACAAACACATTGCAAATTCAAATTAAAAACTTTCCTAGTACTTGGAAAACTTTGGAGTGAGATAAAAATAGATTTTTGGCTGAAATGAATCTGTTTCATTGATTATTCACATTTATTAGTTATAGGGACATATTTTTTGTAGAGAATAATTCTGAAAATTAGAAAAATAAATGTAAAATAGTTTACATCAGATGAAAAGATCAAAAATACATTATTAAATATTTTAGATCAGAACCTATTCTGTTTAGATGATGTGTCTTATTATTTTCATAATAAAGTTCACATTTAGGCATAGGAAATAAATCTGAAAATATAGCAACTAGGAAATGATAAATGAAGTTTCTAAAATCCAAAGAAATTTAGTTTAGGGTTGGCAGAAGGACTGGAGACACATATGGAGTAGGAAAATACCTTTCATGCATACTTGGTAGCTAAAAGGTATAGTGGTTGAATATAAGGAATTTATTTAAATTAGAAACTCATATATATATAGTATGCAAACATAAATGTGAATACAAAAGTAAAAATCATATACACATGATTAAAAGTGCATGTAAGCCAAAAAATCAACACACATAGAATAACCACAACACATATAATTGTGAATGACTTTTATAAATGTGAATGTGTGGTTTGTATGAAGTGGAAGTGTGAACTATGTCTTATGACTTGTTGTTTTCTTTTGCTATGTGTGATGGTATGAGTAGAACCTGCTCCAGAGCAAGTTCTCCCTTTCCAAGATCAGGACTACCCATTCCAAGAGTAGCAGGAAGGAAGCAAGTGTCCTTGACCACTTTGATCCTATACTAGGATGTGTAGATAGAATTATTTGCATTGTCAATTGAAAATATGAAACCCATGCTAGGAAGTTTCCCTAGAATTGCATTACCTTGTTTCCTTGTAGCTTGGGTTGGGATTTATTTTATCATGTCATTCATTATTATGCATATGCTTAACCATGCTTAGAATGGGATATTTGGGATATGAGATCATCAGTATATTTTACCATACTCTTGAATGAGATGTTGTGAGTTATGTACAGGTAGGGATCAAGGCAAGTTGGATGTTTTGGTTGGTGCTGGGTGCACGAGACTCGGGTTTGTGTTTAGTACTTGCCTGGATCCTAAGGACCGGTTCATGGAGCATGTAATCTGGCTTTACCGTGCCAACCACATGCTGAGATGGGGCAGCTTGGCCAATTAATTAGGTGTATCCCCGGCGTAGTATGGGTGTGTTGGATGGCGCGGGGAATAGGTGTCAGCTGGACTACCATATGAACCGCAAGGCTCAAGAGGGGGTCACTGCAGAGGGGTTGGAGCCTCTTGTATGCTGTTAGGGGTGAAACCTCAGTGGGCCAAAGCTCGTCGGGAATCCCTTTGTAAAGGCTTCGTAGTGATCTCCTGGCTAGACACCTGGGAAGTGTGAATGTGGTTCGTGGCCACTGGCATAATGGAGGTTCTTTTAGTCCACCCGGCAACGGGGGATGAAATCACTACATGTGGGTACAGTGGTGCAAACTCAAAACTGTCATGACAGCCGTGCTCACGGTCAAGAGCGGCTTGGACTTATTCATGATTAGAGGAGTGATGGTTTTGGTTGTTAAGGATGTTAAGCGGGGAGCTTAACATTGGAAATGATGTTATGGTTATTTGATTATGATGATGGGATGGGTGTTTGGGACCATTTCACCTGTGTAGTAATGTAGGTGCTTAATAAGCTAAGGTGATAGGTATTAATTGCATAGTTCTTTATCCCTGAGTTCAATCTCTCCTTGTTCTAGCCATGCATGACATAACTTTCCCACACCTGCTGAGTACCATCGGTACTCAACCTTGCATATTTGTTGGTTTATATTGCTGCTCAGGTCAAGATAATGAGGTGGTGTATAATGACCAAGACTTTGGACCAGAAGAAGGTTTCTAGGTTCATGGAGACCCCCGGGCAACGCCTGTGACGGAGCCCACAAGAATAATATTCCGCTGCTAGATTATTTATTTGTGACGAACTTATTATTGTCCATCGAGACATATGCTATGTAAGACTTATTCGACACCTGGCTTGTAATAAATGATGCTTCACTATTTTTCATCATATGTATGAGAAAATAATCCTGGCATACATGTGATATTCACTCGGTTGTTCTTCGGATAAACCGGGTGTGACAGAGAATGTGTTGATACTGGAGTAGTCATCTTGGAGCATGTTGGGACAAAAGATGAACTTGCTGATATCCTCACAAAGCCACTGGGACGTACACATTTTCAGGAACTTCGTGAGAAGATTGGAGTTCAGGTGATCAAACCTCAGAAGTAGGGGGAGATTGTTGAGTACTTCTGGAGGTTTATCAGAGTTTAGTTTCCTTATGTTTCAAGGAAATAAAGCACACATGACAAGAACCAGGGGTGTGTCCTGAGTCACATGTGTTGCACCGAGTCCTAGTGTGTCTGAGGGTGTTTTGATTCGTTTCAAACACAACCCAGGGGGGTTTTGGGCCATACGTGCATGGCACATGCATGTGCTGCATGCTTTTCAAATTTGTATGGTGCAAAACCCGGGCTGAGGTTGTTGAAAACGTGTGGCTTCTGGCTAATTAAAGGAGGGGAATGCGCTGGTGTTTGTTGGGTGCCACCACAACTCATCCAACTCACTTTTCATTCGGTTCTCCACTTGAGTTTTGGATCTACACCACACCTCTAGACTTCCAACACGATTGCATCACAAATCAGTGAGTGTTCGGTAAGGAAAACACCCAATAATTGGCATCAGAGCCGATTACGTTGCCTGGAACCATGACGAGGCCATTGAGTGGGCGCTGATGTCGCGGAGGAGATCTTCATCGCCAGCCCGACGTTCATGGAGGGACGTCACACCGCCGAGAGGCACCACCAGGGCAGGAGGAGGATCAGGGGCATTGGTGATTCATCTCATCACGAAGGAAGTCAGCAGTGGTGGTACGTATCCGATGCTCACAAAGACAAACTATCATGATTGGTCGGCACTTATGCGGGTGATGTTGCAAGCGAGAGGCTTGTGGACTGTGGTGAGCCTTGGCACCGATGATTACATCGAAGATCGGATGGCTTTGGAGGCTCTCACCAAGGCTGTGCCACCAGAAATGATAGGGATCATTGCCGGGAAGGAGTCGGCCAAGATTACATGGGATGCGATCAAGTTGCGCAACGTGGTAGCCGAACGTGTGCGCCAGGCCAGGGCAAGCACATTGGGTCAGGAGTTTGATGCACTCAGATTCCACGATGGTGAAATTGTTGATGAGTTTGGTGTGCGCATGAGCCGGATCACATCTCAACTTGCGGCACTTGGGACTGAATGTTCGGAGGAGATTGTCCGGAAGTTCCTTCAGGCGGTACCACAAAAGTTTGAGCAGATTGTGGCCTCCATCGAGACATTGCTTGACTTAAGTGTCACACCCGGTTTCTCCGAAGAACAACCGAGTGAATATCACATGTATGCCAGGATCATTTTCTCATACATGTGATGAAAAATAGTGAAGCATCATTTATTACAAGCCAGGTGTCGAATATAAATATGTCTTACAAAGCATACGTCTTGATGGACGATAATAAGTTCATAACATGTAAATAGAATAGCAGCGGAATATTATTCTTGTGGGCTCCGTCACAGGCGTTGCCCGGGGGACTCCATGAACCTAGAATCCTTCTTCGGGTCCGAAGTCTTGGTCATTGAACACCACATCATCCCCTTGACATGAGCAGCAATATAAACCAACAAATATGCAAGTTTGAGTACCGTTGGTACTCAGCAAGTGTGGGAAAGTTATGTCATGCATGGCTAGAACAAGGAGAGGTTGAACTCATAGCTAAAGCACTACGCAATTAATACCTATCACCTTAGCTTATTAAGCACCTACATTACTACATAGGTGAAATGATCCCAATCTCCCAACCTATCATCATAATTCAAATAACCATACATCATTTCCAATGTTAAGCTCCCCGCTTAACATCCACAACATCCAAAGTCATCATTCCTCTAATCATGAATAAGTCCAAGCCGCTCTTGACCGTGAGCACGGCTGTCATGACAGTTTTGACTCTGCAGAGTTTGCACCACTGTACCCACATGTAGTGATTTCCTCCCCCGTTGCCGGGTGGACTAAAAGAACCTCCATTATGCCAGTGGCCACGAACCACATTCACACTTCCCAGGTGTGTAGCCAGGAGATCACTACAAAGCCTTTACAAAGGGATTCCCGACGAGCGTGGGCCCACTGAGGTTTCACCCCTAACAGCATACAAGAGGCTCCAACCCCGCTGCAGTGGCCCCCTCTTGAGCCTTGCAGTTCATATGGTAGTCCAGCTGACACCTATTCCCCGCACCATCCAACACACCCATACTACGCCGGGGATACACCTAATTAATTGGCCAAGCTGCCCCATCTCAGCATGTGGTTGGCACGGTAAAGCCAGGTTACATGCTCCATGAACCGGTCCTTAGGATCCAGGCAAGTACTAAACACAAACCCAAGTCTCGTACACCCAGCACCAACCAAATCATCCATCTTGCCTTGATCCCTACCTCTACATAACTCATAACATCTCATTCAAGAGTAAGGTAAATAAATTGATGATCTCCTATCTCAATTATCCCATTCTAAGCATGGCTAAGCATAAGCATATAAATAAATGACATGATAAAATAAATCCCAAACCAAGCTACAAGGAAACAAGGTAATGCAATTCTAGGGAAACTTCCTAGCATGGGTTTCATATTTCAGTTGACAATGCAAATAATTCTATCTACACACCCTAGCATAGGATCAATGTGGTCAAGGACACTTGCCTTCTTCCTGCTGCTCTGGGAATGGAAAGTCCTGGTCTTGGAAGGGGAGAACTTGCTCTGGGGCAGGCTCTACTCATGCCAATACACATAGCAAAAGAAAACAACAATCCATAAGACATGGTTCACACTTTCACTTCATACAAACCACACATACATACCTATGAAGGTCATTCACATTACTAAGTGTTGTGGTTGTCCTAGATGTGTTGATTTTTGGCCTACATGCACTTTTAAGCATATGTATATGATTTCTAACTTTTGTATTCAGATTTCTGTTTGCACACTATATATAAATTTCCAACTTAAACAAATTCTTTAAAACACTCTTTAGCTACCAAGTTTGCATGGAAAGTAATTCCCTATTCCAAATGGGTTTTCAGACCTTCTACCAAATCCCAAACTGAAGTCTTTTGATTTGGAGACTTCATTTATTATTTTCTAGTTATGCATACCTATTTTCTTTTATTTTCCAGATTTATTTTCTGTGCCTAAAATTGAGTTTTAAATCTTAAATAGTAGGACTTATCATCTAAACAGAATAGGTTCTGATCTAAAATATTAAATAATATACTTTTGAACTTCTCCTCTGATGTGAACTAATTTAAATTTATTTTATCAGTTTTCAGAATTATTTCCTAGCCTAAAAATGTGTTTCTAGATCTAATAAATATGAACTACACTTAAGCAGATTTTATTTCAGCCTAAAATTTATTTTTAGTTCATTCTAAAGTTTTCCAAGTGCCAGGAAAGTTTAAACTTGAATTTGCAATGTGTTTTCGTCACCTTTTAAATTTAAATCCAAATCCCATATTCAATTTTCTGAATTTAATATCATATAGGGTCAAAAAGGTAAATTCACCCTACTACAGGGTCTAATTTATTATTTCATAAATTTCCAGGGGTCTAACTACACATAACAGAGGGGTTGTCCTAATTTTTATTAATTCCAGGGGCTAAAACTGATTTTTAAATGAATTTACATGAATTTCTGAAGTTCCAGGGGCTAGATCAGAAGTTTCCGGAGCTAGCTCGTGTTTTCCGAGATCCCCAGGGGGTAGCGCGTAAGAATCCCGGCCTTTATAACGCGGGGCTGATGTGGACCGTCCGATTTAAAACAGACAGCTCAGATTAGATCGCCGAACCGGTACGCGCGGGTTTTAATTCTACCGTGCGATTTAAAATAGACAGCGCACAAGCGGCCACGTCGCCCTGACCGTGCGCGGGCGGCGCTGCCCGGCGGCGCGCGGCGGCGGGAGGCGGCGATCTCGCCGGAAAACTTCGGATCTTCGTCTATACCTCCTAAAACTGGGATTTCATGGCATAGAACGGTAGAGGGGAGGTCGGGGATCTCATCTCGGGGTTTTTCTTGAGCTCGGAGGCCCTAGAAGTCGGTCGGCGTCGAGGTCCGAGGTGGAACCGCTGCGGTGCTCGTTGGAGTTGTGCCTAGAGCGCAAACCACCGAGTTTTCTGCACCTGCGTGACTCCCCGGAGGCGGTGGGACACAATCGACGCGTTAGATCAGAAAACCCGAGCAAAGATCGAGAGAAAACGGCCGGAGAAGCTCTGGTTCTCACCGGGAGGAAAAACAGCCGATCAGGGGGGGGACATGGAGATGCCGGCGTTTATATAGACGAGGGAGGGCGGTGTGTCTGTTGGGATCGAGCCGGAGTCGTCCGGGACCAGAATTAGGCTGGGGGACGCGGTTTCCAGGGTAGTTTGGATTCGGGCGCGCGGAGGAGTCCGGGTAGTTGGCGCGAGCGAGAGGTGGGGGATGACACGCGGGCCCTGCGTGTCAGTGAGAGGGAGAGAGGGGCGCGCGGCTGTGGGTTGGCGCGGGGAAATGGTGGGCCGGCTGGTGGGTTTCGGCCCACTGGCCGGGGGGGTTTTCTTTTTCTTTTTTATTTTCTTTTTCAATTTCTTTTCTGTTTTGATTTGAATTTGAATTCCAATTTGAATTTGAATTTCTGCACCACATGCAGTACATCCAAAAATTTTTAAATTCCCCTCTTAACAGAATTTTGGGGTGTTACATTAAGTGATATGTCCGTTGATGAGTTGATTGGTAGACTCAAGGCTGCAGAAGAAAGGCTTGGTGCAAACACTTGGGAGGGAAACACACAAGAGAAGTTGCATCTGAGTGAAGAAGAGTTGCTTGCAAGGTTGTCGACACGTCTCAATATGTCCGGGGGAGCTGGACAGGAACGGCACAAAGATTCATTTGCACCGAAGAAAGATCATGGCCGAGGACGTGGCCATGGTCGAGGTAACCGTGGTGGTGGAAACTCAGGTCGTGGAGTGGCCAAATATGAGTGCCGCTACTGTGGTAAGAAAGGTCATTGGGCTAGAGAATGCAGGAAGAAAAAGAAGGATGAAGAGGTGAACACAGCTCAAGTTGATCATGAGTATGAATCCAGCCTCTTTGTGGCGTGTGCCAACACAAAGGCTGATCAAGACACGTCCCTGGAGGATGTATGCCTCAACAATGATATGTTACACGTTCAAGTAGGAGACATGGAGGGAGGAGGCAGTACCCGGTGGATCCTGGACTCCGGTGCAACAAATCACATAACCGGGAAACGGGATGTGATCACAAAACTTGATAACACGGTGCATAGTACTGTGCGTTTGGGAGATGGCTCAGGGACGGAGATTGATGGCCAAGGAACTGCGGTGTTCCAAAGAAAGAGAGGTGGTTGGAAGGAGTTGGCTGGGGTCTATCTTATTCCTCAGCTCAAGGCAAACATCATCAGTCTTGGACAGCTTTTCGAGGAGGGACACCGAATCTTGATGGTGAATGGTTATGTCAAGATTTGGGATAAAGATGGAACCCCTGTGGCAATGGTGAAACGGGGAGTGAACCGGTTGTACACCATTGATCTTAAGGTAGTGCAACCAAGGTGTCTCATGGCACAAGGGTGCAATGCAACATGGATGTGGCATGCAAGGATGGGGCACCTAAACTTTCGGAGTCTCAGAAGACTTGCCGAAGAGCAACTTGTGTATGGATTGCCAACCATCACTCAAACTGAGGAGAACTGTGATAGCTGTTTGGATGGGAAACAAAGACGTCAACCATTCCCGTGCATGGCAAAGTACCGAGCTGAGAAGAAACTTGAACTTATGCATGGAGACCTCTGTGGACCAGTGAAGCCGGCAACTCCAAGAGGCAGCAGGTTTTTCTTTCTTCTTGTGGATGACCTCAGTAGATACATGTGGGTGTTTTTGATCAGCACAAAGGATCAAGCAATGAGTACTTTCATGGCATTTCAATCAAGTGTTGAAGCTGAGGCAGGGAGGAAGATTCGAACTTTTCGCACAGATCGTGGTGGAGAGTTCACAGCTCGGGCTTTTGTTGAGTATTGCACCAAGGAGGTTGTTCAACGTCAATTGGCAGCTCCATATTCTCCTGAGCAGAATGGTGTGGTTGAGAGAAGAACCAAACTGTTATGGGAATTGCAAGAAGCATGTTGAAAGCAATGAATACGCCCGGTTGGTTCTGGGGGGAGGCAGTGACCACAGCAGTGTATGTGTTGAACCGATCTCCTACTCGGAGTGTTGATAGAAAGACTCCATATGAGGTATGGCATGACAAGAAACCTAGTGTACATCATTTGTGCACTTTCCGTTGTGTAGCACACGTGAAACGGGGAAGCAAACGCCTTAGCAAACTTGAAGATCGAAGTATACCAATGGTTTTCATTGGATATGAGCAAGGAAGCAAGGCGTGGAGGTTCTACAATCCAAACACGGAGAGTGTTCACGTGTCACGTGATGCTGTGTTTGAAGAAAACCGCCCGTGGAAGTGGGATGCAGCTGAGTCAAGTGAAATGGTGAATGACGAAGACATCTTTCGGGTAGAATACATATTTCGTGATGAGAACCCTGCTGGAGTGAGTTCTTCCTCTTGTGACACAGATCAAGCTGACAAAACCCCAGCTGATGGAGTGTCTTCTATGACACAACTGAAGCAACAAGCATCCAAGGATGTGGAGTTTGTGTCACCTCCCTCCATGTCACTAGAAATGGATAGTGAGCTAAAAGAAGCACCACTTTGTTATCTTTCCATGAGAAATATCCTTGAGGAGGTGCCAAATTGTGAACCAGAAGAAGGAGGAGTAGATGAACTTCTTGTTGTCATAGGTGAAGAGCCATGCACAGCAGAAGAGGCCTTGAGGGCCAAGGAGTGGCGCATTGCCATGATTGAGGAGCTCACATCCATTGAAGAGAACAAAACATGGTCATTGGTACAACTTCCGGAGGGTTATCGTGCCATTGGCTTGAAATGGGTTTTCAAGTTGAAGAAATATGAACATGGGAATGTCATACGCCACAAAGCAAGGCTGGTTGCAAAGGGGTATGTGCAGAAGCAAGGAGTTGATTTTGAAGAAGTTTTTGCACCAGTTGCCAGAATGGAGTCTGTGAGGATTGTGTTAGCTGTTGCAGCTCATTTTGGGTGGCATGTTCATCACATGGATGTGAAGTCAACCTTCTTGAATGGGAGTCTAGAATAGGAGATTATGTCACTCAACCTCCGGGTTTCATAGCCGAAGGCAAGGAGAAGCGGGTTTTAATACTTCACAAGGCATTGTATGGCTTGAGACAAGCTCCTCGAGCATGGAACTGCAAACTTGATGAAAGTCTCAAGCAACTCGGTTTCACACGGTGCAAATCAGAACATGGCTTGTATACTAAGTTTGGAGGTGAGGCAAGGCTCATTGTGGGTGTGTATGTTGATGACTTGCTGATTGTGGGAGAAAACATGGAGGAAATCAGTCGGTTCAAGGAGAAAATGAAGGAGAAGTTTTGCATGAGTGATTTAGGAAGCTTGTCTTACTATCTTGGTATTGAAGTAAAGCAAGGAAGACATGGTATTGACTTGTGTCAAGGAGCCTATCCTGCAAAGTTGCTGGAAAGAAGTGGGATGATAAATTGCAATGTGTGTGCCACTCCCATGGAATCCCGGTTGAAGCTTACCAAGAGAAGTACAGCTCCACTCACTGATCCAACCACTTATCGCAGCATAATTGGTGGACTCAGGTATCTTTTACATGCTCGGCCTGATCTTAGTTTTGGTGTTGGGTACTTAAGTAGGTTCATGTCAGAACCTCAAGAGGAACACATGGTGTCTTTGAAACATTTACTTCGGTATGTGGCAGCTACAATGAGGTATGTCTTGTCTTACAACCGAGGTGAAGGAAGTCTTGAGTTAAGAGGCTATAGTGATAGTGATTTTGGGGGAGATGTGGATGACAGGAGAAGCACAACAGGAGTCATATTCTTCCTGAGTGAAAATCCTATCAGCTGGTTATCCCATAAGCAAAAGGCTGTGGCAAAGTCCACATGTGAAGCTGAGTATGTGGCTGGAGCAGCTGCAGCAAGTCAGGCTGTTTGGCTCAGGCATGTGCTAGAAGAAGTGACAAGAATTCAAGTACCTCCACCAGTGATTAAGATGGATAACACAGCAGCAATTGCTTTGGCAAAGAATCCAGTCTTGCATGATAGAAGTAAACACATTGACATCAAGTTTCACTTTGTCAGAGCATGTGTTGATAGTGGAGAAGTCATCTTGGAGCATGTTGGGACAAAAGATGAACTTGCTGATATCCTCACAAAGCCACTGGGACGTACACATTTTCAGGAACTTCGTGAGAAGATTGGAGTTCAGGTGATCAAACCTCAGAAGTAGGGGGAGATTGTTGAGTACTTCTGGAGGTTTATCAGAGTTTAGTTTCCTTATGTTTCAAGGAAATAAAGCACACATGACAAGAACCAGGGGTGTGTCCTGAGTCACATGTGTTGCACCGAGTACTAGTGTGTGTGAGGGTGTTTTGATTTGTTTCAAACACAACCCGGGGGGGTTTTGGGCCATACATGCATGGCACATGCATGTGCTGCATGCTTTTCAAATTTGTGTGGTGCAAAACCCGGGCTGAGGTTGTTGAAAACGTGTGGCTTCCGGCTAATAAAAGGAGGGGAATGCGCTGGTGTTCGTTGAGTGCCGCCACAACTCATCCGACTCACTTTTCATTTGGTTCTCCACTTGAGTTTTGGATCTACACCACACCTCTAGACTTCCAACACGATTTGCATCACAAATCAGTGAGTGTTCAGTGAGGAAAACACCCAACATGCGCCAGGGCGGCAGAAGGGCGCAACTGGCACTCACAGCCTGCCTCCGAAGCCGGAGGACAGCCCGGACCAAGCGCTGTTCCCCATGGGAGTGGCAAGAAGGTCAAGAAGGCCAGCGGCAAGATCATGCTGCCGACCGGAGCTCCCGTTTCTGCAGCTGCAGCACCCACCGGAGCTCGGGGGCCACGCCCCAACAAGGGGCCGTGACAGTCACCAGCCCCTGGCGGTGACCACAGCGAGCCATGCCCCGTGCACAACACCAGCAGCCATACTGCTGCTGAGTGCCGGGAGATCCAGAAGCTCGCGGAACGCTTCCGCAAGGGGAAGCAACCGTGCGCGGATGCCCCTCCCTTCCGTCAGAGGGAGGGCAAGCAGAAGGTCGACACCCGGGACAACGTCGACCAGCAGATGGAGTTCTAGGAGCCCCAGCGCGCCCTGAAGACGGTTCATCACCGCGAGAGCTCCACCTCCAGCGACGATGAGCGCCGGAAGGCGCTCCACGTCATCTACGGAGGGTCCTCGGACCCCTCGTCCCGGAGCGCAGTAAAGACTCTGCGTCGAGCTGTGGCGTCGGTGGCCCCTACCCCGTGCGCAACAACGCACCTCAAGTGGGTAGGGACCCCCATCACCTTCGACGCCACCCACTGCCCCAGGAACATGGCTGGGGCCGCGCAGCTACCGCTCTTGGTAGCTCCCACCATCGCCAACGTGAAGATGTACCACGTCCTGGTGGATGGCGGGGCCGGCCTCAACCTCATCAGCCGTGCAGCCTTCCTGAAGCTGCAGATCCCGATGGCCAAGCTCGCCCCCTCGAGCACGTTCTCAAGGGTAGGGCCAGGACAAGTCATCCCGTACGGCAACATCAGCCTACCGGTGACCTTCGGGGCACCGGACAACTACCTAACAGAGTACATTCTGTTCGACGTGGCGGAGGTCGACCTCCCCTTCAATGCCATCATCGGCAGGCCAGCCCTGTACCGGTTCATGGAAGTGGCCCACTACGGCTACCTCGTATTGAAGATGCCTACACCAGCAGGCGTCCTCAAGATCCGTGGAGACCGCACTGCTGCAGTGTCACCCTTGGAGAAGCTCCAAGCACTTGCAGCAGCCCGAGCACCAGCCCCTGGTGGTGCAGAACCGGGACAGCTCCACCCGAGTGCACGCCACCGTGCCACAGCCCCACCTCCCGGGGGCTGCCCTGGCCCTGTCAACCTCTTGTCAGCCTGAGCCAATTGAGGAAGACATCCCGGGTCCCCCAGGGAGAAGCCGCACAGGACCAGCTCCGGCGTGAAGACATCGACCTCATCGACGAGGCTCGATTACAAGCAACGCTCCGCAACGCACGGTACTGGCAGGTGCTCCAGCTATACCACCAAAGGGCCGTGCGTGTCCGGGAGCTCAAAGAAGGCGACCTGGTGCTGCGGCGCATACTTTCTCGCGAAGGGACCAACAAACTCTCCCCCAGATGGGAAGGTCCCTTCCGAGTCACGAAAGTCTGCCGCCCCGGGTGCGTACGCCTTTCCACCGAGGATGGGGATCCGCTCCCGAACCCTTGGAACATAGAACACCTTCGTAAGTTCTATCCCTATAGCATTGGTAGCACATGTCTTTTCCTTTCTGTAATAGATCCCATAGAGTCGTGGAACAGCGCTCGGAGCAACTAAATCCCAGGGGACGGTCCAGGACTACGTTTCAGCTTGGCCTGGTTCCGACCCTAAGCGCGTAGGATCTTGCTTCCCTTCTTAATGGGGCGGGTCGTTGCCTCCATGTTTAGCCTGCCTTGCTCCTATGGGCATTTATACAGAAGGAATCCTGTTCTACCACGCTCTTACTTATGTGTTCATTTAAATTACGCGTTAATTTTTATGATCACTTTCACATCAACCCAGTGTATGCTCATCGTACACTTAGCTCTCTCTTCCCACTCTCATCCCTAGTTGGCATTTGCTATCCTACCGAAGACGGTCACGCTTGAGGTACCTGCCGATGGCCAGGGGGCCTCTCGGGCCTCCCCCAGTCAGGTGCTGCGACGCCAGTTGGTCACCTCCAGAAAAAACCTGTGCTGTACATGTGGGGTCTAGGGTGTGTAGCCTGCTTTGCCTGGTTCCGAGCCAAAGCGTGCGCACCCTGCCCTTCAGAGGTCCAGGGGAGTACAACCTGCTTTGCCTGGTTGCGTACCGAAAGCCTGTGCACTCTGCCTCCCCAGCGTTACGGTCCAGTACTAGGGGTCGGACGGTCATACCCTGACCTCGGAGGGAGTCGGACCCCCAGCGCCGGGCGCACTGAATTGCCCAAGCCGCGTATACCGGACCAGGACCGTAAGCCAAATAAGACTAAGAGACAGGGAAGGGAGACCCCCGAGGAGAATTACGGTTCCCTTACTTGTGTGCAGGACCTCCTGGCCTTAGCTTCCTTGCTGGAATGTGGTAGGTGTGCCCAACAATTAGCCACACCTACCAGGGGGCCACTACGGGGACCACGCAAGGAAGGACCGGAGCTCCCGACTACTCCAACTCAAGACCGGAGGAACCGGACCCCGCCGCTTCAGCAGGGGCGGGCTCCGAAGGCCCCACATGTCCGGCGGGGACGGAGCTCCCCTCTCCTCAGAGGATAGCCCCGGGCCCACCACGTGGCCGGCAGAGCCGGACCTCGCCCCCTCCACAGGGGCGAGCCCCGAAGGCTCCACGTGTCCAGCGGGGCCGGACCTCCCTCTCCTCAGAGGAGAGCTCCGGGCCCGCCACATGGCCAGCAGAGCCGGACCTCCCCCATCCTCACGGGGCGAGCTCTGGAGACCCCTTGGGTTCTTAAGTCAGCAAGGACCTAAGGAAGATGTCTGTGCAAAGCCTCAAGATCGGTGAAAGACCCCCCGAAGCCCTTGCGGAGCTAAGGGCTCGGGCAGGCCTAGCCAAGAAGAGGTCAAAAGCACAAGACACACAAATGCAAAAGTCCATTCATTCATTGAAAGCTCCATGAGCTGGACTACAGACTCAACAAAAACAAAATGATACAAGCCCTTCGGCTACAAGGGCGGACGCCTAGGAGTCCTCGGACTCCCGCTGGAACCTAGACGCTACAAGGGCGGCCAAGTCCCCGACTCCGGCCCTGGCGGCTGCCTCCCGCTTGACGACGGGACCCTGCCTCACCGGCTGCAGAGAGAGGGAGGGGTCCCAGCTCCAGAAGCATGCCAGCACATGCGTAGCGACCTCCTTCGCCAAGTTCCTCCCCTCGGCTTCGAGCTCGTCGGCGACCACAGTCTCGAGCCGCTTCAGCTTAGCGCCGATAGCCTCGAGCCCCGGGAGCGCCTCGGCCACCTCCTGCGCAGGAGCCCCCGGCCTCACGGGACTGTAGCCAGGGGGCACCAGAGCGGACTCCGCTTCGCCAACAAAGCTCCAGACCGCTCTGGCCTCGACGGACCACAAAGCCTTGAGCTCCTCCGCCTCTTGGCGGGCTGCCAGCAGGGCGCTAAGCTCTTCCTCGCAGAATCTATTCTCCTTGACCGCCAGAGAGTCCTCCTGATGCTGGAGATCCTGGGTGAGCTGCTCCAACTCCGATGCCCGGAAGTCGGCCGCCAACTCCTGGTCCAGCGCTGCCTGGAGCTTCCGGGAGGCCTGCTCCTCCCTCTCGGCCAGAGCTGCCTCCCGGAGCTCCAGCTCTTCAGTCCGGGCCTTCAGGTCGCCCTCGCCAGCCTCCAGCCGCTTGGCGACCTTCTTCTCCTTGGCGGCCACGGCTCGCTCCCGATCTGCAACGGCGCACTCACGACGCGCCAACTGCAGCCGCAGCTCCTCCATGGCATCGGCAGCCACTGACCTTCTAATAGGCGAAGGAGGAGGAGCGGGCGCCACCGCTGACATCGCAGGAGCCGGTCCAGCCGGCACAGAAGGTGGAGGCACCCGCACCAGCTCGGGGGCCGGAGAAGCCGCCGCAGCCTCTGGACGCTGCGGCCAAGGGCCTCCGCTAGCCGGAGGAGGCCGGGGAACAGACGTGTCCCCGGCAGCTGGTGAGTCCCTGCGAGCGTGGGGACCCCTCCAAATAAGAAGAAAGGAAATACACAAGTGTCGAGACCCGGGGAGTACGAACTTACCGAGGAACTCGAACACTCCAGCGGGCATGGAGCCCCGGCTTCCGAGTCAGGGCAGGACCGCCGGAGCCTCCCGTCGCCGCAAGGGCCGGCGCTAAAGGCGCCCGGACCGGTGAAATAGGGGGTGCAGCCGGAGCCCCCCTGGGAGACGGAGCAGCAGGGCTCCCGCCAGCAGTGCTCATGGCTCCTCTCACTGATCCAGCCCCTGAAGCCCGGGGTGCCTGCGTCCCCGGATGAATCCCGGTGCTGCTCCCTCCAGCGCCACCGCCTGCCGAAGCTGCAGCCGGGATGCTCATCGGCTGGGGCGCCTGAGCCCTTGGCTCGCCCCCGGACACAACAGCACCGGCATCCCTCCTTGGAGCTCCACCGCCCGTGGAGGAAGGATGGGACGCACGGGGCTCCTCGGACCGCCGCTGGCCGAGAGGAGTCCCGTCAGAGCGGAAGACCCGTGGCCTCTTGGGGTCACCGCCCGACGAGCCGGTACCCGCTGAATGAGGGCGCAGGGGTGCTCCGGACCCCTGGCCTGGCGCAACCGACGCCCTCGGAGGGGACCTGGCATGCTTCTTCTCCGGCAGGCCGGAGGCTGGCTCTTTGCCCTTCCCCTTGTCGGTGGTCCGAGCTCCGTTGACCCTCGGCGTGGGTTGGGCATCGGCCGACGCCTCGCGATCCGCTCCGGAGCGCTCAATCCCAGGAATTGAGATTCCCAGGAAGGTGTCCCCGACCTGACAAATGGCGATGCCAATATCATCCAGCGTCGGCAGCTCCCGCAGCAGCCTCGACCTCAACAACGGCTCCATGGGGAGAGGGGGGCAGGAAGCTGGCAACGTGAGAGAGTTGTCATCAAGGAGGTCGCTGCTGACATACAACAATATCTCCCTCAGTTCTTCCTCGGAAGGAACTGAGTCCAAGTCCTTCTCTACCCTGATGCAGTCATGGATCCGGTGAAGTACCATGCCGGGTGGTAGCGCTGCTACAGCGGTGCAATGCGCCGTGATAGGAAGCTTTCCAGCACCATCAGAGAGGTCAATCCCTGCTCCGCCAGGAACCGGATCCGCGCCAAGATTGGCGCGTATTCGGGCTCCAACACCGGGCTCTCCTCCCAGAAGCAACGCTCGGTGGTTGGAGCACCCGTTGGCAACTGGAGACGGTCGTGCTCATCAGTCTTCACGACCACCCAGTTGTTCCTCCAACCTTCCCACCTCGCCGCGCTGAAAGGCAGAAGGTACCCGGAGACCTTCGGGTCCTTGCAGCGATGCTGGAAGTAGTAGGCACCCAACTGGTTCTTCGATCCGCGCCCGGTCGTCCACAGCATGAAGAAGTGGCGAAAGAGCGTCACCGAGACGCGCACCCCCACGGACATTTCGCAGAAGTGCACGAAGACGGCGGCCATGGCGAAGGAATTGGGGGAGAGGTGATGGAGCTGGAGGCCGTACGTCTCCAGCAATGTCACGAAGAATGAAGAGATTGGCGGGACGAACCCCGCCAAGCCATAGGCGGTGAAGAAGACAATATCCCCCGCCTCCAGACGCAGGGGGAGAGTCCCTCGCCGGAGGCAGCGCCGCTGCTCCACCGAATGCCACCCCATCAACTTAAGCACCGGTCTAAGGTCTGCTGACTGGGTGAAGCTCGGCGGCGGCAAGTTGGAGGCCATCGTCGGCAGAAGCACAAGACCTAGAAGGCGAAGACGCAAGAGCTCTAAGGGACAGAGAGGGCTTGGGCGCAGGGAAGTTTGCAAAGGGAAGACTGCGATGCAGATGAGATCCCCTTTTAAACTTCCCAGAAGCGATTCAAAATGCTTTGTCTGCGCCACTTAGAGCAACCGCCTCGGGGCCAAGCCCCGGATTCCATGACAAGCGGGCCCAAGCCGCCCTGCAGAAGGGGTGGACCGGGCAGTCAGCCACCCAGGCGGAGAACCTGGCGGTTCCTGACAAGGCGCTGTGACGTGCGCTGCGGAATGCAGTAGTGGCAGCCTTGGGAACCGCCGCAATAAAAGCAGCCATCAAGCAGTGCTCACGCCCCCACGATCCCACGACCATTCGTGCTCTAGCAACGGTCAAAGGGAGTCGCCGAGAAGGTGCGCGGGGTATAAGAGATGGAGGCCCCACCTCGGGCTCGCTATCTCCCCCGAGATGTGCCTGGGGGCCACTGTCGGTACCCTCAATATGGGGTACCCCCGCGCACAGGGAAAAATCGTCTAAGGACTTCGCCCCTTGCACAGGGGCGAACTCCTAGGGCATCCAAGCCGGACCTCCCTTCTCCGTAGGGAGAGCTCCGAAGGAGCCACATGTCCTGCAGGGCCGGACCTCCCTCTCCTCAGAGGAGAGCTCCGGGCTCGGAACGTGGCCAGCAGAGCTGGACCTCCCCCCCCCCTCCCCCTTTGCGGGGAGAGATCCGAAGGCTCCACGTGTCCTGTGGGGCCGGACCTCCCTCTCCTCAAAAGAGAGCTCCGGGCCCGCCACGTGGCCAGCAGAGACGGACCTCCCCCTCCGCGGGGAGAGCTCCGAAGGCTCCACGTGTCCAGTGGGGCCGGACATCCCTCTCCTCAGAGGAGAGCTCCGAGCCCGCCACATGGCAGCAAGCAGCACTGTCTACCCGGCGCGGTAGGCAGCAGGAGTAAAGCTGTGGGGACCACCCCGTGGTTCACCCACTCCAGGATCACATAGGGTGGTGCCGTGCGATGCGGCACCCAACAGCACACACGAAAAGAATAAAGAACAACATACAAACTTTTATTTGATATAAAACAGAGGAAGTCTTTGTACAAAACTTAATTATACAGTGGAAGTTATATACATAGATACTCTCAAATCCTAACTAAGCAAAAGTGCAGCCGTCCAGCCCGAGGACGCAACACACTAGCAGCAAGTAACCGGAGATCACGGCGGCGTGCAGGGCTCCAGCTCGGCCGTGTACCCCGACGGGGGCATCGCCTCGTCCTCGGAACCTTCCTCATAACTCTCACCTGCACACAGCTCAAATATTGCAATCGTGAGCACGATGGCTCAGCATGGCTTAACCGACTAGCCCAGGCATGGAACTCTACATGCAGGGATGTGTAAAATAGGAGAATAGACTTTGCAACAAAGACACGCCTATAAGTTGATCCTTACTTTCAGCTTTATAGCAGCAAATTCATGTGCCTTAGGCAGCCCTCACATCGGAAGTCCACAATCAAACAAGAAACGCTTTCCTCTGATGTGGTGATGCCTAAAGCGGAAAATAAACTTAATTAGCTCCACATCTACAGCAGACATGGTTTTCAAAACATTAATATATCATCACAGCATATTATCATTCAACTAGTTTACTTCACTTCTTACTACGTCACGAAACAGTGAACCAGCGGTACTCAAATAACCGCGAGGGACGGTGATTGCAATCAGGAGACACCCGGACAACACGTTGCATACACCCACTTTCAGAAGCGTGATTCAACACCCCTTCCTACTCTGTTGTATGCAACAACCTTTCAAAGGCAACCCAAATACCGAGCCGGTCCATCCGTAACGGGCAGGAGGTCCCTGCATGGAGCGTGACTGTGCCCACCTGCAGATTTACACCTTGCTACCCTCAACCCACTCCTATTTACGGTTGGGTAAGCCTCGGCACCCAGGTTAACCATTTACATCGGTTTCCTGCTTATGTCAGTATGTCATCTGGTACTGTTCGATACTTGTTCAGCAGGCCCGCACACGACTCGGTCCTCAATCGTCACCAACAGGGCTACGCACATGAGGCCTTCGCTCACTGCTTCCTTTCCCCCCTGCTGGGTCTCATTTTCACCATTCTTAAGCCATTTTCTATTCTGACCAAACCGTGTGATAAAACTTACCTCGCGAGTAGATTCCAACTACTCGACTTCTACCGAGGTCCTAAGCATATTAGCAGGGCCTTGCCTACTCGTCGGCTCTGTAAGCTACCCAACCCTTCATAGGATTTAAAAGGTTATGCAAGTGGGGTTTCAATCACCTTAACTCTAATGCAAACATTCACCCTAGACTTAAGTGATACAAATAAAGAATTTTATAAAAGGTACTTAAGTGCAAACCGGGGCTTGCCTGGTTGTGAGTCAAACGGGAAGTTAGCTTCAGGTGGGAGGACGTCCAAGGGCTCCGGTGCGTCCTCAACTTCGGTCACTATTATGAAATTTAACAAAATATATGTATAAGTATGAAGGATTTATAAGAATTGAACTTCTATTCATAGCTACTGCTATTTAGTGGATACTAGACTCTGTAAGGATGATTTGAGCAAAATTTGGATAATTGTTATTGCACAATGTAGTCTCCAAAATTCCTACAAGTACAATGTTTCCTTGAATTTCACAAATTAGGAGCTTTGACATAGCTAATAGTGGAATATCTGATTAGGGTAAGTATCCATGGTTCTAACAAAATTTGTTTCACCATTTTTGGAGCTACCAACAGAGAGATATGAATTTTTGAAGTTGGACAGGAGTTCTGAAAAGTTTCTGTTTAAATTTGAATTTTCAAATAAAGGCTGAACTTGGGAAGACAATTTGACCTAGCAAATGAACTCCAATGAAGCTCAAATTTTTACTGGAGATCAGTAACTATGAAAAAGATTAGCTTCCAAAATATGGGAATATTTCATAAAGAATTGCTCCTGTAATAAATATCTAAAGGATTTACTAAAAACAATTCTACAGAAATTCCTGGACATTTTCATAGCAATCAGTTTGTTCCTCTGTGAAGTACTCCTACTAAGGATTCAAACAAAATTGGTCTCACCCTTTTTGGAGTTTCCTACACAAAGTTATGGATTTTTCAAACTTGAATAAGTTTCTGTTGGGAATGCACACAGAGACTTAACAGGGGGGCCCACTCGTCAGGTCTTTCTTCAACCTCCCTCCAGAGACGCGCGTGCACACCAGCACAGATCATGGCGTGGCTCGTTCTCCCTCATTTCTCCACCAAATTAGCTCCGGCTTCTCCCTACATGCTCCTTGGAACATGGCGCAGCTGCCGGGCAAGCTTTCCGCGCATGAAAACGGCCGAAAACAGGTCGGCACCGGTGGGGCGGCTCGTGTAACACCCCAAATTTTGATTCAAAACTCTAAACCATGTTCAGAGGGGAATTTAAAAATTTTTGGACGTGTTGCATGTTTTGCAAAAATTCAAATTCAAACTGGAATTCAAATTAGACTCAAAACAGAAAAGAAATGGAAAAAGAAAAAGAGAAACGGGAAAAAAACCGGCCAGTGGGCCGAAACCCGCTAGCCGGCCCAGTTTCCCCGCGCCAGCCCGCCCCCGCGCGCCCGCGCTGTCTCTCACAGACAGGTGGGACCCACATGTCATCCCTAACCCCCGCTCGCGCCGACCCCGGACTCTCTCCCGCGCGCGCGCGATCGCAACCGACCGGATTTCCGCGTCCCGCAGCCCGAATTCTGGTCCCAAAAGACTCAAACTCGATCACAACAGACCCACCGCCCTCCCCCGGCTATAAAAACCCCAGCTCCGATCGGTTTTTCCCACGCGATCGCCGATTTTTACTCCGGTGAGCACCGAGACTTCGCCGGTGAATTCTGGCCGATCTAAGCTCGGAAACTCTGATCTAACTCGCTGGTCTTGATCCACCGCCTCCGGGGAACTTTGCAGGTGCAGAAAACTCGGAGAGTTACGGTGTAAACACAGCGCCGACGAGCTTCGCCGTGGTTTTGCCTCGGACCTCACCGCCGATCACTTTCCAGGACCCCCGAGCTCAAGAAAACCCCCGAGGTGAGATCACTGACCTCCCCTCTACCGATCTATGCCATAAGATCACAGTTCTAGGCAGAATTCTCGCGGATCCGAAACTTTCCGGCGAGATCGCCGCTTCCCGCCGCCGTGCGCCTCCGGCAGCGCCGCCCGCGCTCGATCAGAGTGACGTGGCCGCTTGTGCGCCGTTTATTTTAAATCGCACGGTAGGGTTTAAAACCCCGCGTACCGGTTCGATGTTATAATCTCAGCCGTCAGTTTAAAATCGGACGGTCCACGTCAGCCCCGCATTATAAAGACTGGAATTCTTACGTGCTACCCCCTGGGGTTCTCTGGAATTGAGAGCTAGCCCCGGAAACTTCAGATCTAGCCCCTGGAACTCCAGAAAATCATGTAAATTCATTTAAAAATCAGTTTTAACCCCTGGACTTAATAGAAATTAGGAAAAACACCTCTGATAGGTGTAGCTAGACCCCTGGAAATTATGAAAATAATATTATAGACCCTGTAATGGGGTGAATTCATTATTTTAGCCCTGTTTAGTATTTAATTTAGAAAATTGAATATGTAACTAGTGTTTAAAAATTAAAAAGTGGGATAAACATAATTGTCAAAATTAATTAAAAACTTTCTCAGTACTTAGGAAACTTTGGAGTGAGATAAAAATATATTTTGGGCTGAAATGAATCCGTTTCATTTCATAGGCCAAGGTCAATACATGTTATTAAATTATTTAGGACCAGAACCTATACTGTTTAGATGATGTGTATTACTAATTTCATAATAAAATACACAATTATGCATAGGAATATAAATCTGAAAATATAGCAACTAGTAAATGATAAATGGAGTTTCTAAAATCCAAAGAATTCAGTTTAGGGTTGGTAGAAATTCTGAAGGCACATATGGAGAAGAAAAATACTTTTCATACATACTTGGTAGTGAAAAGGTGTAGTAGTTTAATATAAGGAATTTATTTAAAACTGAAACACACACACACACACACATATATATATATATATATATATATATAGTATGTAAGTATAAATATGAACACCAAAGTAGGAATCATACACATATAAATAAAAGTGTATGCAAGCCACAGATCAGCACACAAAGTAACCACAACACGTATAATGGTGAATGAATTTCATAAATATGAATGTGTGGTTTGTATAAAGTAGAAGTGTGAACTATGTCTTATGATTGTTGTTTTTCTTTTGCTATGTGTGAGGGTATGAAGTAGAACCTGTTCAAGAGCAAGTTAACCCTTTCCAAGATCAGGACTACCCATTTCAAGAGCAGCAAGAAGGAGGCAAGTGTCCTTGACCACTTTGATCCTATGCTAGGATGTGTAGATAGAATTATTTGCATTGTCAATTGAAATATGAAACCCATGCTAGGAAAGTTTCCCTAGAATTGCATTACCTTGTTTCCTTGTAGCTTGGGTTGGGATTCATTTTGTCATGTCATTTATTTACATGCATATGCTTAGCCATGCTTAGAATGGGATATTTGGGACATGAGATCATCAGTTTATTATACCATACTCTTGAATGAGCTATTGGGAGTTATGTAGAGGTAGGGATCAAGGCAAGTTGGATGTTTTGGTTGTGTGCTGGGTGTACGAGACTTGGGTTTCTGTTTAGTACTTGCCTGGATCCTAAGGACCGGTTCATGGAGCATGTAACCCGGCTTTACAGTGCCAACCACATGCTGAGATGGGGCAGCTTGGCCAATTAATTAGGTGTATCCCCGGCGTAGTATGTGTGTGTTGGATGGTGCGGGGAGTAGGTGTCAGCTGGACTACCATATGAACCGCAAGGCTCAAGAGGGGGCCACTGCAGCGGGGTTGGAGCCTCTTGTATGCTGTTCGGGGTGAAACCTCAGTGGGCCCACGCTCGTCGGGAATCCCTTTGTAAAGGCTTCGTAGTGATCTCCTGGCTGCACACCTGGGAAGTGTGAATGTGGATCGTAGCAACTGGCATAATGGAGGTTCTTTTAGTCCACCCGGCAATGGGGGATGAAATCACTACATGTGGGTACAGTGGTACAAACTCTGCAGAGTCAAAACTGTCTTGACAGCCGTGCTCACGGTCAAGAGCGGCCTGGACTTATTCATGATTAGAGGATTGATGGTTTTGGAAGTTAAGCGGGGAGCGTAACATTGGAAATGATGTTATGGTTATTGGATTATGATGATGGGATGGGAGATTGGGACCATTTCACCTGTGTAGTAATGTAGGTGCTTAATAAGCTAAGGTGATAGGTATTAATTGCGTAGTGCTTTAACCATGAGTTCAACCTCTCCTTGTTCTAGCCATGCATGATATAATTTTCCCACACTTGCTGAGTACCATTGGAACTCAACCTTGCATATTTGTTGGTTTATATTGCTGCTCAGGTCAAGATAATGAGGTGGTGTATAATGACCAAGATTTTGGACCCGAGGAAGGTTTTTGAGGTTCATGAAGACCCCCGGGCAACGCCTGTGATGGAGCCCTAAAGAATAATATTCCGCTGCTAGTTTATTTACTTGTGATGAAGCATTAGTGTCCATTGAGACATTTGCGATGTAAGACTTATTTATATTCGACACCTGGCTTGTAATAAATGATGCTTCACTATTTGTCAACACATGTATGAGAAAATGATCCTGGCATACATGTGATATTCACTTGGTTGTTTCTTCGGAAAAACCGGGTGTGACAGGGGTGGTATCAGAGCCAAGGTTGCCCGTAGGAACGTGGACCTAGGTAGAAATGGACGTATTTAAGGGACCTATTATCTTAAAAACTATTTTCCAAGGTGTGGGTGGAAAAGTGTTATTAAAGGAGTCATTTTCTTCATCTTACCCCAACTTTCATTCAAAATAGGATTTTTGTTTGAGATTTCATCTAACCTAATTTTAAATTCTTTTGTTTTAGATGGTTCGCATGATTCGCACCGCTCGTAAGTCCACCGGAGGGAGAGTTCCCGTAGTTGCCCTTGCCGAAAGAGAGGAGAGTCGTCCAGTGACGTACCTTTCCTACGGATTGGCAGTAGGAGATTTGTTGCGCCGTCTTCGACGTATGCTCGAAGCCGCCGGCAACACGGGCAAGCTAATCATCCACTACAACTCCACCAGAACCATCCGTGAGAAGAGGGAAGAATGGAGTTCGGAGATGAGGATTATACACGAGAATCAGCTTTAAGATTCACCACTCTCCAGCTTGTCGAGCAACACAAGTTGACGCGGAGAAAGATGTCACCTGGGAGGCCATCACCTGCCAGAGTCACATCTATCGTCGCCACTTGGACAAAACTGAGTACATGTATGTCCTCCAACGTGAGAGTGGTACCACGGAGTACAAGTACCCACCGGTGCAGCAAGGGACTTCCCATGAGCACATGGACTTGTGCTTGGAGGATGCTGCTATGCTCAGCACTCGACTGCAGGAGTGTCAACAAGAGCTTCAGGATGTCCGAGACACCCTGAAGGAAACGGAGGCGTTGCTGCGAGCTTGCTTAAAGGTGAGAGAAAGAGGAGATGGGAATGAACTGTGTGTCACCGTGAATGATACATGGACTCTTGACTCCCCGGATCGCCGAGCGATCAGGCGGCGTCGCACTTCTCCACCAGCAGCCTCCCCACCCAAAGCAGAGTCAGAAGGTAGCCGAAATGAGGAGGAAGATCCCGAGGAGCCAGCTCAAGAGGACGAGTAGTGTAGAGTCTTTCCCCTAGCTAGCAAGAGGTCGAGTAGTCGAGTCGTTACGTAGTTAATGGTGTGATGATGCTTGGTGTTGACGTGAGTTGTGGAAGCCATGAGCAATTGTCCACAGCCTCGTCTTCAGATTGTTTTGCTTTGGTGTGTGAACCCACATGAAATAATATTACATTTATTTTTGTGTGAGAAATGAACCATATGCTAGCCGTAAACTCTCCAGGTGGAGAAATAAGGACAAGACAAGTGTGTCCCAAAGTGAGCCTAGACATTAATGGGGTAGTATTTACTGCTAACCTCATAGTGATAGATTCACAAGGGATAGATATTATTTTGGGTATGGATTGGTTGACCAAACATAAAGGAATCATCCATTGTTCGACCCGAACGGTGGAACTAACTCACCCCAGTGGTACCAGAGTAAAGTTCATAACAATACACGAGCCTAGGAGGGACATTAAATTAAATCAAGTGGAGGTGAAAGTTGAGGAAATCAGGACCATCAGGGAATATCCAGATGTTTTTCCGGAGGAGTTGCCAGGTATGCCTCCCGACCGTGACGTGGAATTCGCAATTGAGCTAGTACCGGGAACAGCCCCGATATACAAGAGACCTTATCGAATGGACTCCAAGCAGCTAGAAGAGCTCAAGGATCATTTGAGAGAATTGACGGAGAAGGGGTATATTCGCCCTAGTTCCTCACCATGGGGAGCTCCGGTGATATTTGTGCCCAAGAAAGACGGAACCCAAAGGTTATGCGTGGATTACCGTGCCTTGAATGAGGTAACCATCAAGAAGAAGTACCCATTACCCCGCATTGAAGACTTGTTTGATCAGTTGAGGGGAGCTTGTGTGTTCTCGAAAATTGATCTCAGGTCGGGATACCACCAACTCAAGATAAGGCAATCTGATATTCCCAAGACAGCTTTCGTATCTCGGTACGGACTGTATGAATACACTGTCATGCCTTTCGGGCTAACCAATGCCCCGGCATATTTCTTGTACCTCATGAACAAGGTATTCATGGAATATCTGGACAAATTTGTGGTGGTTTTCATAGATGATATTCTCGTCTTCTCCAAAGATGAAGAAGAACATGAGAAACATCTAAGGTTGGTGTTACAGAGGCTGAGAGAACACCAACTATATGCCAAGTTGAGCAAGTGTGAGTTTTGGCTGAAGAGAGTTCCCTTTTTAGGACATATAATCTCGGAGGGAGGAATCTCCGTAGATCCCGCCAAAATCGAGGATATCCAGAAGTGGAAGACCCCTGAAAATGTCGGGGAAGTTCGAAGCTTTTTGGGATTGGCTGGATACTATCGACGGTTTATTGAGGGATTCTCCAAGATCTCGAGACCTCTCACCAAACTGTCGGAAAAGGGAATCACATTCACCTGGACGCCACTGTGCGATACGAGCTTTCAGGAGCTAAAGAAGAGATTGACAACAGCCCCAGTGTTGGTTATGCCAGATATGCAGAAGAATTTCACAGTGTACTGCGATGCCTCTGGAAATGGGTTGGGATGTGTTCTCATGCAAGAAGGACATGTCGTGGCATATGCATCCCGGCAGCTTCGGAAGCACGAGAAGAACTATTCTACACATGACCTAGAACTAGCCGCAGTGGTACACGCGTTGAAAATTTGGCGGCACTATTTGATGGGGAAGAGGACAGAGATATACACGGATCATAAGAGTTTGAAGTACATATTCACACAGCCAGATCTCAACCTCAGACAAAGGAGATGGTTAGAACTAATCAATGACTTTGATGTGGGCATCAACTATCATCCCGGGAAAGCAAACGTCGTGGCCGATGCTTTGAGTCGGAAAGTGCAGGTCAATAAGTTGAGTTTGAAGGACATGCCTGCAGAATTGAAGGACGAGGTTATAAGACTCAATCTATGTCTAGTAAATAGTGGTGAAGCCATCGCCATGGAAGTGGACTCCACACTCGAGCAAGACATACGCGAGGGCCAAAAGAATGATGAGAAGATACAAGAGATCAGACAGCTCATCAAGGAAAATAAAGCTCCTGGTTTTAGAGAGGATGAACAAGGAACGGTGTGGCACGGGAAAAGGATCTGTGTGCCAGAAGTAAAAGAGATCCGTGAATTAATTTTGAAGGAGGCTCACGATTCCGACTATTCCATTCATCCTGGGAGTACGAAGATGTACCAGGACCTCAAAAGCAGGTATTGGTGGTATGGCATGAAGCGAGATGTCGCGGAACATGTTGCCCTATGTGACACATGTCAGTTGGTGAAAGCAGAACATCAACGACCCGCGGGATTATTGCAACCACTCAAAGTGCCTGAATGGAAGTGGGAAGAAATCAGCATGGATTTTGTCGTGGGATTGCCTAGGACCCAATCCGGGTATGATTCAATATGGGTCATTATTGATAGGCTAACCAAGGTAGCTCATTTCATTCCTGTGAAAGAAAGCTACAGCGGATCCAAATTGGCAGAATTGTACATGTCAAGGATTGTGTGTTACCATGGAGTGCCAAAGAAGATAGTGTCGGACCGAGGGACACAGTTCACCTCGAGGTTTTGGCAAAAGTTGCATGAAACCATGGGAACCCATCTGAACTTCAGCTCTGCCTATCATCCCCAAACTGACGGGCAGACGGAGAGAACCAATCAGATCCTTGAAGATATGTTAAGGGCATGTGCACTCAAAAACAACAGGAGTTGGGACAAGAACTTACCGTATGCGGAGTTTTCCTATAACAACAGTTATCAAGCTAGTATGAAGATGTCACCGTTTGAAGCTTTGTATGGAAGGAAGTGCAGAACTCCCCTATTTTGGAACCAAACAGGAGAAAGTAAAATGTTTGGTCCAGAAGTGCTACAAGAAGCCGAGGCGAAGGTGAGGGAGATTCGCAACAACTTGAGGATAGCACAAACACGCCAGAAGAGTTATGCTGATGTACGAAGAAGAGAACTCGTTTTCAACGTGGGAGACTATGTTTATCTCAAGGTGTCCCCTATCAGAGGACTTCGTCGGTTCAAGGTGAAAGGGAAGTTGTCACCTCGATACATCTGACCCTTTGAAGTTTTGGAAAGAAAAGGCGAAGTGGCGTACCAACTAGAGTTACCGGTTCATCTATCGGACGTGCACGATGTATTCCATGTGTCACAACTCAAGAAATGCCTGAGGACGCCTGAAGAGGTGTTACCCATGAATGAAGTGAATGTGGCTGAAGATTTATCTTATGCCGAGCAACCATACAAGATTTTGGAGACAATGGAACGCCTCACCAGAAATAAAAGAATCCGGATGTGCAAGGTGCAGTGGAAGCATCACTCAGAAGAGGAAGCTACCTGGGAACGGGAAGATGAGCTCAAGGCACAATTTCCGGAATTGTTTTCTTAGAAACACCAATCTCGAGGACGAGATTTCTTTTAAGGGGGGTAGAGCTGTAACACCCCAAATTTTGATTCAAAACTCTAAACCATGTTCAGAGGGGAATTTAAAAATTTTTGGACGTGTTGCATGTTTTGCAAAAATTCAAATTCAAACTGGAATTCAAATTAGACTCAAAACAGAAAAGAAATGGAAAAAGAAAAAGAGAAACGGGAAAAAACCGGCCAGTGGGCCAAAACCCGCCAGCCGGCCCAGTTTCCCCGCGCCAGCCCGCCCCCGCGCGCCCGCGCGTCTCTCACAGACAGGTGGGACCCACATGTCATCCCTAACCCCCGCTCGCGCCGACCCCGGACTCTCTCCCTCGCGCGCGCGATCGCAACCGACCGGATTTCCGCGTCCCGCAGCCCGAATTCTGGTCCCAAAAGACTCAAACTCGATCACAACAGACCCACCGCCCTCCCCCGGCTATAAAAACCCCAGCTCCGATCGGTTTTTCCCACGCGATCGCCGATTTTTACTCCGGTGAGCACCGAGACTTCGCCGGTGAATTCTGGCCGATCTAAGCTCGGAAACTCTGATCTAACTCGCTGGTCTTGATCCACCGCCTCCGGGGAACTTTGCAGGTGCAGAAAACTCGGAGAGTTACGGTGTAAACACAGCGCCGACGAGCTTCGCCGTGGTTTTGCCTCGGACCTCGCCGCCGATCACTTTCCAGGACCCCCGAGGTGAGATCACTGACCTCCCCTCTACCGATCTATGCCATAAGATCACAGTTCTAGGCAGAATTCTCGCAGATCCGAAACTTTCCGGCGAGATCGCCGCTTCCCGCCGCCGTGCGCCGCCGGCAGCGCCGCCCGCGCTCGATCAGAGCGACGTGGCCGCTTGTGCGCCGTTTATTTTAAATCGCACGGTAGGGTTTAAAACCCCGCGTACCGGTTCGATGTTATAATCTCAGCCGTCAGTTTAAAATCGGACGGTCCACGTCAGCCCCGCATTATAAAGACTGGAATTCTTACGTGCTACCCCCTGGGGTTCTCTGGAATTGAGAGCTAGCCCCGGAAACTTCAGATCTAGCCCCTGGAACTCCAGAAAATCATGTAAATTCATTTAAAAATCAGTTTTAACCCCTGGACTTAATAGAAATTAGGAAAAACACCTCTGATAAGTGTAGCTAGACCCCTGGAAATTATGAAAATAATATTATAGACCCTGTAATGGGGTGAATTCATTATTTTAGCCCTGTTTAGTATTTAATTTAGAAAATTGAATATGTAACTAGTGTTTAAAAATTAAAAAGTGGGATAAACATAATTGTCAAAATTAATTAAAAACTTTCTCAGTACTTAAGAAACTTTGGAGTGAGATAAAAATATATTTTGGGCTGAAATGAATCTGTTTCATTTATTATTCACATTATTTAGTATAGGGACACATTTTTAAGTAAAGAATAGCTATAGAAAAATAGGGAAAATAATTATGAAATAGTTTACATCATAGGCCAAGGTCAAAACATGTTATTAAATTATTTAGGACCAGAACCTATACTGTTTAGATGATGTGTATTACTAATTTCATAATAAAATACACAATTATGCATAGGAATATAAATCTGAAAATATAGCAACTAGTAAATGATAAATGGAGTTTCTAAAATCCAAAGAATTCAGTTTAGGGTTGGTAGAAATTCTGAAGGCACATATGGAGAAGAAAAATACTTTTCATACATACTTGGTAGTGAAAAGGTGTAGTAGTTTAATATAAGGAATTTATTTAAAACTGAAACACACATATATATATATATAGTATGTAAGTATAAATATGAACACCAAAGTAGGAATCATACACATATAAATAAAAGTGTATGCAAGACACAGATCAGCACACAAAGTAACCACAACACGTATAATGGTGAATGAATTTCATAAATATGAATGTGTGGTTTGTATAAAGTAGAAGTGTGAACTATGTCTTATGATTGTTGTTTTTCTTTTGCTATGTGTGATGGTATGAAGTAGAACCTGTTCAAGAGCAAGTTAACCCTTTCCAAGATCAGGACTACCCATTTCAAGAGCAGCAAGAAGGAGGCAAGTGTCCTTGACCACTTTGATCCTATGCTAGGATGTGTAGATAGAATTATTTGCATTGTCAATTGAAATATGAAACCCATGCTAGGAAAGTTTCCCTAGAATTGCATTACCTTGTTTCCTTGTAGCTTGGGTTGGGATTCATTTTGTCATGTCATTTATTTACATGCATATGCTTAGCCATGCTTAGAATGGGATATTTGGGACATGAGATCATCAGTTTATTATACCATACTCTTGAATGAGCTATTGGGAGTTATGTAGAGGTAGGGATCAAGGCAAGTTGGATGTTTTGGTTGTGTGCTGGGTGCACGAGACTTGGGTTTGTGTTTAGTACTTGCCTGGATCCTAAGGACCGGTTCATGGAGCATGTAACCCGGCTTTACAGTGCCAACCACATGCTGAGATGGGGCAGCTTGGCCAATTAATTAGGTGTATCCCCGGCGTAGTATGGGTGTGTTGGATGGTGCGGGGAGTAGGTGTCAGCTGGACTACCATATGAACCGCAAGGCTCAAGAGGGGGCCACTGCAGCGGGGTTGGAGCCTCTTGTATGCTGTTAGGGGTGAAACCTCAGTGGGCCCACGCTCGTCGGGAATCCCTTTGTAAAGGCTTCGTAGTGATCTCCTGGCTGCACACCTTGGAAGTGTGAATGTGGATCGTAGCAACTGGCATAATGGAGGTTCTTTTATTCCACCCGGCAACGGGGGATGAAATCACTACATGTGGGTACAGTGGTACAAACTCTGCAGAGTCAAAACTGTCTTGACAGCCGTGCTCACGGTCAAGAGCGGCCTGGACTTATTCATGATTAGAGGATTGATGGTTTTGGAAGTTAAGCGGGGAGCTTAACATTGGAAATGATGTTATGGTTATTGGATTATGATGATGGGATGGGAGATTGGGACCATTTCACCTGTGTAGTAATGTAGGTGCTTAATAAGCTAAGGTGATAGGTATTAATTGCGTAGTGCTTTAACCATGAGTTCAACCTCTCCTTGTTCTAGCCATGCATGATATATTTTTCCCACACTTGCTGAGTACCATTGGTACTCAACCTTGCATATTTGTTGGTTTATATTGCTGCTCAGGTCAAGATAATGAGGTGGTGTATAATGACCAAGATTTTGGACCCGAGGAAGGTTTTTGAGGTTCATGAAGACCCCCGGGCAACACCTGTGATGGAGCCCTAAAGAATAATATTCCGCTGCTAGTTTATTTACTTGTGATGAAGCATTAGTGTCCATTGAGACATTTGCGATGTAAGACTTATTTATATTCGACACCTGGCTTGTAATAAATGATGCTTCACTATTTGTCAACACATGTATGAGAAAATGATCCTGGCATACATGTGATATTCACTTGGTTGTTTCTTCGGAAAAACCGGGTGTGACAGCTCGGGAGCTTGGCATCAACGCGTTCTGGCGCGTCCGAAGCTTCTCCCTGCGAGCTACCTTTCCCTAAAGCATCACCAGTGATCGGGGAACATGGAACGCATGCTAAACCAGGCAGAAAACGGCCGGAAAATAGGGTTCACCGGACGACCGACTCGTTTTTGCCGCCACCGGCGATTTCTCGTCGCCCGGGGCGTGGAATGACTGGTTTAACCTGTGCTTTGGCGTGAGAGGGCGCTAGGGCCACAAGTTTCTGTCTTGAATTGTAGAACCGATGATCAACACGTTGGACGAATTTCCAGTTTTGGTGTCGGTCGGTTCTTCACGTGTACCGGCGCCAAAACCCAAATTCCGGTGAGCCGGCGACGGGGAAGGGCAAGGGGACTGCGGTAGCATGATCTACACACCTTGGCACACCTTAGAGAGGTGCTGTACATACGGGAGAGGCATTGGAGCGGCTGGAACGCGAGGAGCAGTGAGGGGTGACGGTGCTCTGCTTCCTTCCGGCAAAGTACGGCTTGGGCACAGCGAGGGGAGCTCGGGGATGAGCTGAGGAGCGGTGCAGCTCGTCGAGGAGGCGCCGGCGCAGCTCCTGGGCCGATCAACCGATGCTAGGAGGGGCTGGAGGCTGCTGGACCACGAGCCCAGAGAGGGGGCACACTGTTTTTCTCTTTGGTGGCGCTCGAGCAGCTGGGGCTGAGGAGGCTTCGGTTGAAGACAGAGAAGAGAAAGGAGGCTGTGCAGCTGTTTTATCACCCACGTATGAGTTGCTTCAGGAGCACTTCGAGGCAAGCAGCTCGGTGGAGCAAGCGCAGCTCGGTGGCGCGCTGATGATCAACCGAGGGGGAAAACAGAGAGGAAAAAGGAAACTGTGTGGCTGACATGTGGGTCCCACCCCCTCTCAGTTTAATTAACTTTTCTACTGATATTTTCACCACAGCTACTCCAAATTAAATGCTTTACTTCACCTCAAAGTCATGGTTTGAAATGTTGAATTCAAATTATTTGAGTTCTGGTGTGGAGATTGAATTAAGTATGGTCATTTGAATTTGAAATGGAATTTGTATTCTTTCTTTTGCATTGTTCCAAAACCATAGCAAACCAACTCCAAAGTTTCTGATTTTTGGCATGGCTGCTAATTCAAATGTGGAGAACACATTTGTTGAACCAAATTTTCAAATTGAGGAAATTTAAATTTGAAACTGAATTTGAAATTCAGATTAGAGGGCTTCTCCTTTTAATCCCAAACAAATATTGAAAATCCTCCAAATGAACTGAAATTTGGAAGGTGAATATTTGGACTATGAAGATCCAAGCTGTGCATTTAGATCTCCATGTTTGGAAGTTTTTGGGAAGTTTGATTCACAACTTTGAACTCACACCGTTATAATTCAAAGTTTTAACTCCCCTCATTTTTCCTAAGTGTACATGAGCTGAATTTTTCTTGCTACCTCTTTTTGGGGATTTTACATCCCTCCCCCCTGAAAAAGAATCTCGTCCCGAGATTCCAAAAGAAATTCAAAGTGGGGAAAACTTTACCGGGTATACCAAGTCCGGATAATATGTTCGGAGATAGTCCTCGCTTTCTGTAACACCCCAAATTTTGATTCAAAACTCTAAACCATGTTCAGAGGGGAATTTAAAAATTTTTGGACGTGTTGCATGTTTTGCAAAAATTCAAATTCAAACTGGAATTCAAATTATACTCAAAACAGAAAAGAAATGGAAAAAGAAAAAGAGAAACGGGAAAAAAACCGGCCAGTGGGCCAAAACCCGCCAGCCGGCCCAGTTTCCCCGCGCCAGCCCGCCCCCGCGCGCGCCGCGCTGTCTCTCACAGACAGGTGGGACCCACCTGTCATCCCTAACCCCGCGACCCCGGACTCTCTCCCGCGCGCGCGATCGCAACCGACCGGATTTCCGCGTCCCGCAGCCCGAATTCTGGTCCCAGAGGACTCCAACTCGATCACAACAGACCCACCGCCCTCCCCCCGCTATAAAAACCCCAGCCCCGATCGGTTTTTCCCACGCGATCGCCGATTTTTACTCCGGTGAGCACCGAGACTTCGCCGGTTAATTCTGGCCGATCTAAGCTCGGAAACTCTGATCTAACTCGCTGGTCTTGATCCACCGCCTCCGGGGAACTTTGCAGGTGCAGAAAACCCGAAGACTTACGGTGTAAACCCAGCGCCGACGAGCTTCGCCGTGGTTTTGCCTCGGACCTCGCCGCCGAGAACTTTCCAGGACCCCCGAGCTCGAGAAAACCCCCGAGGTGAGATCCCTGACCGCCCCTCTACCGATCTATGCCATAAGATCACAGTTCTAGGCAGAATTCTCGAGGATCCGAAACTTTCGAGCGAGATCGCCGCTTCCCGCCGCCGTGCGCCGCCGGCAGCGCCGCCCGCGCTCGATCAGAGCGACGTGGCCGCTTGTGCGCCGTTTATTTTAAATCGCACGGTAGACTTTAAAACCCCGCGTACCGGTTCGATGTTATAATCTCAGCCGTCGGTTTAAAATCGGACGGTCCACGTCAGCCCCGCGTTATAAAGACTGGAATTCTTACGTGCTACCCCCTGGGGTTCTCTGGATTGAGAGCTAGCCCCGGAAACTTCAGATCTAGCCCCTGGAACTACAGAAAATCATGTAAATTCATTTAAAAATCAGTTTTAGCCCCTGGACTTAATAAAAATTAGGAAAAACACCTCTGATAAGTGTAGCTAGACCCCTGGAAATTATGAAAATAATATTATAGACCCTGTAATGGGGTGAATTCATTATTTTAGCCCTGTTTAGTATTTAATTTAAAACATTGAATATGTAACTAGTGTTTAAAAATTAAAAAGTAGGGACAAACATAATTGTCAAAGTTAATTAAAAACTTTCTCAGTACTTAGGAAACTTTGGAGTGAGATAAAAATATATTTTGGGCTGAAATGAATCTGTTTCATTTATTATTCACATTATTTAGTATAGGGACACATTTTAAGTAAAGAATAGCTATAGAAAAATAGGGAAAATAATTATGAAATAGTTTACATCTGAGGCCAAGGTCAAAATATGTTATTAAGTTATTTAGGACCAGAACCTATTCTGTTTAGATGATGTGTATTACTAATTTCATAATAAAATACACAATTATGTATAGGAATATAAATCTGAAAATATAGCAACTAGTAAAAGATAAATGGAGTTTCTAAAATCCAAAGAATTCAGTTTAGGGTTGATAGAAATTATGAAGGCACATATGGAGAAGAAAAATACTTTTCATACATACTTGGTAGTTTAATGTAAGGAATTTATTTAAAACTGAAACACACACATATATATATATATAAATATAGTATGTAAGTATAAATATGAACACCAAAGTAGGAATCATACACATATAAATAAAAGTGTATGCAAGCCACAGATCAACACACAAAGTAACCACAACACATATAATGGTGAATGAATTTCATAAATATGAATGTTTGGTTTGTATGAAGTAGAAGTGTGAACTATGTCTTATGATTGTTGTTTTTCTTTTGCTATGTGTGATGGTATGAAGTAGAACCTGTTCAAGAGCAAGTTATTCATTTCCAAGACCAGGAATATCCATTTCAAGAGCAGCAAGAAGGAGGCAAGTGTCCTTGACCACTTTGATCCTATGCTAGGATGTGTAGATAGAATTATTTGCATTGTCAAATGAAATATGAAACCCATGCTAGGAAAGTTTCCCTAGAGTTGCATTACCTTGTTTCCTTGTAGCTTGGATTGGGATTTATTTTACCATGTCATTTATTTACATGCATATGCTTAGCCATGCTTAGAATGGGATATTTGGGACATGAGATCATCAGTTTATATTACCATACCCTTGAATGAGACATTGTGAGTTATGTAGAGGTAGGGATCAAGGCAAGTTGGATGTTTTGGTTGTGTGCTGGGTGCACGAGACTTGGGTTTGTGTTTAGTACTTGCCTGGATCCTAAGGACCGGTTCATGGAGCATGTAACCCGGCTTTACAGTGCCAACCACATGCTGAGATGGGGCAGCTTGGCCAATTAATTAGGTGTATCCCCGGCGTAGTATGGGTGTGTTGGATGGTGCGGGGAGTAGGTGTCAGCTGGACTACCATATGAACCGCAAGGCTCAAGAGGGGGCCACTGCAGCGGGGTTGGAGCCTCTTGTATGCTGTTAGGGGTGAAACCTCAGTGGGCCCACACTCGTCGGGAATCCCTTTGTAAAGGCTTTGTAGTGATCTCCTGGCCGCACACCTGGGAAGTGTGAATGTGGATCGTAGCCACTGGCATAATGGAGGTTCTTTTAGTCCACCCGGCAACGGGGGATGAAATCACTACATGTGGGTACAGTGGTACAAACTCTGCAGAGTCAAAACTGTCTTGACAGCCGTGCTCATGGTTAAGAGCGGCCTGGACTTATTCATGATTAGAGGATTGATGGTTTTGGAAGTTAAGCGGGGAGCTTAACATTGGAAATGATGTTATGGTTATTGGATTATGATAATGGGTTGGGAGATTGGGACCATTTCACCTGTGTAGTAATGTAGGTGCTTAATAAGCTAAGGTGATAGGTGTTAAATGCGTAGTGCTTTAACCATGAGTTCAACTTCTCCTTGTTCTAGCCATGCATGATATAATTTTCCCACACTTGCTGAGTACCATTGGTACTCAACCTTGCATATTTGTTGGTTTATATTGCTGCTCAGGTCAAGATAATGAGGTGGTGTATAATGACCAAGATTTTGGACCCGAGGAAGGTTTTTAGGTTCATGAAGACCCCCGGGCAACGCCTGTGATGGAGCCCTAAAGAATAATATTCCGCTGCTAGTTTATTGACTTGTGATGAAGCATTTGTGTCCATTGAGACATTTGCGATGTAAGACTTATTTATATTCGACACCTGGCTTGTAATAAATAATGCTTCACTATTCGTCATCACATGTATGAGAAAATGATCCTGGCATACATGTGATATTCACTTGGTTGTTCTTCGGAAAAACCGGGTGTGACAGAGGTGGTATCAGAGCCAAGGTTGCCCGTAGGAACGTGGACCTAGGTAGAAATGGACGTATTTAAGGGCCCTATTTTCTTAAAAACTATTTTCCAATGTGTGGGTGGAAAAGTGTTATTAAAGGAGTCATTTTCTTCATCTTACCCCAACTTTCATTCAAAATATGATTTTTGTTTAAAAAGTTTATCTAACCTAATTTTTAAATTCTTTTTGTTTTAGATGGTTCGCATGATTCACACTGCTCGCAAGTCCACGGGAGGGAGAGTTCCCGTAGTTGCCCTTGCCGAAAGAGAGGAGAGTCGTCCAGTGACGTACCTTTCCTACGGATTGGCAGTAGGAGGCTTATTGCGCCGTCTTCGGCGTATGCTCGAAGCCGCCGGCAATACGGGCAAGCTAATCATCCACTATAACTCCACTAGAACCATCCGTGAGAAGAGGGAAGAATGGAGTTTGGAGATGAGGATTATACACGAGAATCAGCTGCTTAAGATTCACCACTCTCCAGCTTGTCGAGCAACACAAGTTGACGCGGAGAAAGATGTCACCTGGGAGGCCATCACCTGCCAGAGTCACATCTATCGTCGCCACTTGGACAAAACTGAGTACATGTATGTCCTCCAACGTGAGAGTGGTACCACGGAGTACAAGTACCCACCGGTGCAGCAAGGGACTTCCCATGAGCACATGGACTTGTGCTTGGAGGATGCTGCTATGCTCAGCACTCGACTGCAGGAGTGTCAACAAGAGCTTCAGGATGTCCGAGACACCCTGAAGGAAACGGAGGCGTTGCTGCGAGCTTGCTTAAAGGCGAGAGAAAGAGGAGATGGGAATGAACTGTGTGTCACTGTGAGTGATCCATGGACTCCTGACTCCCCGGATCGCCGAGCAATCAGGCGTCGTCGCACTTCTCCACCAGCAGCCTCCCCACCCAAAGCAGAGTCAGAAGGTAGCCGAAATGAGGAGGAAGATCCCGAGGAGCCAGCTCAAGAGGACGAATAGGGTAGAGTTTTTCCCTTAGCTAGCAAGAGGTCGAGTAGTCGAGTCATTACGTAGTTAATGGTGTGATAATGCTTGGTGTGTGACGTGAGTTGTGGAAGCCATGAGCAATTGTCCACAGCCTCGTCTTCAGATTGTTTTGCTTTGGTGTGTGAACCCATAGGAAATAATAGAGCATTTATTTGGTGTGAGATATAAACCCTCGTAAAATTTTAACAAAGCCTCAACACCTCAAAGCACCAACAAATGAAAGTAGTAAGATGATACTAAATGATATCAAATTAACATATGTTGATTCTGCCAGATGGCCGGAAGAGGAAAAGGACGTGCTGCCAACCCCGCCAACAACAACGATGAGGCATGCAACCCTCATCTTTCTGGAGGCCAGGACCGGGGTGGTCGCCGTGAAGAAGTTGATCCTCTCCACCAAATGCTGGAGAATCAAAATCAGCTTATCCAGAACTTGACTCAAGTGGTGGCCAACTTGCATCAAGTTCCACCTCCACAAGCTGCACCACGCCAACCAAGGTTGAGTGAGTTTCTAGGAACCCAACCTCCAAAGTTTGCAAGTGCTGCTGAACCCCTGGAGGCAGATGATTGGCTGAAGACCATTGAAAGTAAGATGAGGATCATACAGTGCCAAGGGTATGAGAGGGTGCTGTTTGCCTCTCATCAATTGCATGGACCTGCTGCTGATTGGTGGACCGCCTACGTGGCCGCCCATCATGACCCTGAGAACATCACTTGGGAAGAGTTCAAGCGTAGCTTCCGCAACCATTACATCCCAAGAGGTGAACTCAAAAACAAGAGGAAGGAGTTTTTGGGACTGCAGCAGGGAAACATGACGGTGAGGGAGTACCTCACTAAATTTACTCAACTATCCCGTTATGCTCCACGAGACATAGAGACCGATGAGCAGAAACAAGATTGTTTCGTGGAAGGACTTACCGCAGAGATGCAGTGTGCAATGTCCTCCAATGAGTATGAAAGCTTTCAAAAGATGGTGGACAGAGCATTTGTGGTAGAAAGGAAGCTAAAGGCCCTAGAAAATGAGAATAAGAGGAAGGCCGGGTGGTCACATCAGGCCTCAGGAAGCAACACCCGCCCACGTATGATGCAGCAACCTACGGGGCAGACGAGCCGTGCTGCGGTACCCTATTCAGCACCAAGAGGGTACAACCCAAACTACAGACCTCCCGCAGCACCAGCACAGCCGCCACGTCAGTTTGTGCAGCAGCCTCGCCCCGCATATCCACCTCGACCAGCAGTGCAAGGACCCCCAAACCAACCCCAAGACAACAAAGGCCAGGCATCTAAGATTGGGGTGCAATGTTTCAGCTGTGGTGAAGTGGGGCACTACGCCCATAAGTGTCCAAAGAAGAAGCCCACGCAGCCACAACAGCAGAATGTAGTGAGAGGACGGGTGAACCACGTCACTATGGAGGAAGCACAAGAGGCACCCGACGTGGTAGTTGGTAAGTTTCCTGCCAATTTACACCTTGCAACTTTGCTGTTTGATTCTGGTGCTACCCACTCGTTCATTGCTAAAGGGTTTGTTAAGAAGCATGATCTAGCAACAACACAAATGAACCATATGCTAGCCGTAAACTCTCCAGGTGGAGAAATAAGGACAAGACAAGTGTGTCCCAAAATGAGCCTAGACATTAATGGGGTAGTATTTACTGCTAACCTCATAGTGATAGATTCACAAGGGATAGATATTATTTTGGGTATGGATTGGTTGACCAAACATAAAGGAATCATCCATTGTTCGACCCGAACGTTGGAACTAACTCACCCCAGTGGTACCAGAGTAAAGTTCATAACAATACATGAGCCTAGGAGGGACATTAAATTAAATCAAGTGGAGGTGAAAGTTGAGGAAATCAGGACCATCAGGGATTATCCAGATGTTTTTCCGGAGGAGTTGCCAGGTATGCCTCCCGACCGTGACGTGGAATTCGCAATTGAGCTAGTACCGGGAACAGCCCCGATATACAAGAGACCTTATCGAATGGACTCCAAGCAGCTAGAAGAGCTCAAGGATCATTTGAGAGAATTGACGGAGAAGGGGTATATTCGCCCTAGTTCCTCACCATGGGGAGCTCCGGTGATATTTGTGCCTAAGAAAGACGGAACCCAAAGGTTATGCGTGGATTACCGTGCCTTGAATGAGGTAACCATCAAAAACAAGTACCCATTACCCCGCATTGAAGACTTGTTTGATCAGTTGAGGGGAGCTTGTGTGTTCTCGAAAATTGATCTCAGGTCGGGGTACCACCAACTCAAGATAAGGCAATCAGATATTCCCAAGACAGCTTTCGTATCTCGGTACGGACTGTATGAATACACTGTCATGCCTTTTGGGCTAACCAATGCCCCGGCATATTTCATGTACCTCATGAACAAGGTATTCATGGAATATCTGGACAAATTTGTGGTGGTTTTCATAGATGATATTCTCGTCTTCTCCAAAGATGAAGAAGAACATGAGAAACATCTAAGGTTGGTGTTACAGAGGCTGAGAGAACACCAACTATATGCCAAGTTGAGCAAGTGTGAGTTTTGGCTGAAGAGAGTTCCCTTTTTAGGACATATAATCTCGGAGGGAGGAATATCCGTAGATCCCGCCAAAATCGAGGATATCCAGAAGTGGAAAACCCCTGAAAATGTCGGGGAAGTTCGAAGCTTTTTGGGATTGGCTGGATACTATCGACGGTTTATTGAGGGATTCTCCAAGATCTCGAGACCTCTCACCAAACTGTTGGAAAAGGGAATCACATTCACCTGGACGCCACAGTGCGAGACGAGCTTTCAGGAGCTAAAGAAGAGATTGACAACAGCCCCAGTGTTGGTTATGCTAGATATGCAGAAGAATTTCACAGTGTACTGCGATGCCTCTGGAAATGGGTTGGGATGTGTTCTCATGCAAGAAGGACATGTCGTGGCATATGCATCCCGGCAGCTTCGGAAGCACGAGAAGAACTATCCTACACATGACCTAGAACTAGCTGCAGTGGTACACGCGTTGAAAATTTGGCGGCACAATTTGATGGGGAAGAGGACAGAGATATATACGGATCATAAGAGTTTGAAGTACATATTCACACAGCCAGATCTCAACCTCAGACAAAGGAGATGGTTAGAGCTAATCAATGACTTTGATGTGGGCATCAACTATCATCCCGGGAAAGCAAACGTCGTGGCCGATGCTTTGAGTCGGAAAGTGCAGGTCAATAAGTTGAGTTTGAAGGACATGCCTGCAGAATTGAAGGACGAGGTTATAAGGCTCAATCTATGTCTAGTAAATAGTGGTGAAGCCATCGCCATGGAAGTGGACTCCACACTCGAGCAAGACATACGCGAGGGCCAAAAGAATGATGAGAAGATACAAGAGATCAGACAGCTTATCAAGGAAAATAAAGCTCCTGGTTTTAGAGAGGATGAACAGGGAACGGTGTGGCACGGAAAAAGGATCTGTGTGCCAGAAGTAAAGGAGATCCGTGAGTTAATTTTGAAGGAGGCTCACGATTCTGACTATTCCATTCATCCTGGGAGTATGAAGATGTACCAGGACCTCAAGAGCAGGTATTGGTGGTATGGCATGAAGCGAGATGTCGCGGAACATGTTGCCCTATGTGACACATGTCAGTTGGTGAAAGCTGAACATCAACGACCCGCGGGATTATTGCAACCACTCAAAGTACCTGAATGGAAGTGGGAAGAAATCAGCATGGATTTTGTCGTGGGATTGCCTAGGACCCAATCCGGGTATGATTCAATATGGGTCATTATTGATAGGCTAACCAAGGTAGCTCATTTCATTCCTGTGAAAGAAAGCTACAGTGGATCCAAATTGGCAGAATTGTACATGTCAAGGATTGTGTGTTACCATGGAGTGCCAAAGAAGATAGTGTCGGACCGAGGGACACAGTTCACCTCGAGGTTTTGGCAAAAGTTGCATGAAACCATGGGAACCCATCTGAACTTCAGCTCTGCCTATCATCCCCAAACTGACGGGCAGACGGAGAGAACCAATCAGATCCTTGAAGATATGTTAAGGGCATGTGCACTCAAAAACAATAGGAGTTGGGACAAGAACTTACCGTATGCGGAGTTTTCCTATAACAACAGTTATCAAGCTAGTATGAAGATGTCACCGTTTGAAGCTTTGTATGGAAGGAAGTGCAGAACTCCCCTATTTTGGAACCAAACAGGAGAAAGTAAAGTGTTTGGTCCAGAAGTGCTACAAGAAGCTGAAGCGAAGGTGAGGGAGATTCGCAACAACTTGAGGATAGCACAAACACGCCAGAAGAGTTATGCTGATGTACGAAGAAGAGAACTCGTTTTCAACGTGGGAGACTATGTTTATCTCAAGGTGTCCCCTATCAGAAGACTTCGTCGGTTGAAGGTGAAAGGGAAGTTGTCACCTCGATACATCGGACCCTTTCAAGTTTTGGAAAGAAAAGGCGAAGTGGCGTACCAACTAGAGTTACCGGTTCATCTATCGGACGTGCACGATGTATTCCATGTGTCACAACTCAAGAAATGCCTGAGGACGCCTGAAGAGGTGTTACCCATGAATGAAGTGGATGTAGATGAGGATTTGTCTTATGCCGAGCAACCATACAAGATTTTGGAGACAATGGAACGCCTCACCAGAAACAAGAGGATCCGGATGTGCAAGGTGCAGTGGAAGCATCACTCAGAAGAGGAAGCTACCTGGGAACGGGAAGATGAGCTCAAGGCACAATTTCCGGAATTGTTTTCTTAGAAACACCAATCTCGAGGACGAGATTTCTTTTAAGGGGGGGTAGAGCTGTAACACCCCAAATTTTGATTCAAAACTCTAAACCATGTTCAGAGGGGAATTTAAAAATTTTTGGACGTGTTGCATGTTTTGCAAAAATTCAAATTCAAACTAGAATTCAAATTATACTCAAAACAGAAAAGAAATGGAAAAAGAAAAAGAGAAACGGGAAAAAAACCGGCCAGTGGGCCGAAACCCGCCAGCCGGCCCAGTTTCCCCGCGCCAGCCCGCCCCCGCGCGCGCCGCGCTGTCTCTCACAGACAGGTGGGACCCACCTGTCATCCCTAACCCCGCGACCCCGGACTCTCTCCCGCGCGCGCGATCGCAACCGACCGGATTTCCGCGTCCCGCAGCCCGAATTCTGGTCCCAGAGGACTCCAACTCGATCACAACAGACCCACCGCCCTCCCCCGGCTATAAAAACCCCAGCCCCGATCGGTTTTTCCCACGCGATCGCCGATTTTTACTCCGGTGAGCACCGAGACTTCGCCGGTGAATTCTGGCCGATCTAAGCTCGGAAACTCTGATCTAACTCGCTGGTCTTGATCCACCGCCTCCGGGGAACTTTGCAGGTGCAGAAAACCCGAAGACTTACGGTGTAAACCCAGCGCCGACGAGCTTCGCCGTGGTTTTGCCTCGGACCTCGCCGCCGAGCACTTTCCAGGACCCCCGAGCTCGAGAAAACCCCCGAGGTGAGATCCCTGACCGCCCCTCTACCGATCTATGCCATAAGATCACAGTTCTAGGCAGAATTCTCGAGAATCCGAAACTTTCCGACGAGATCGCCGCTTCCCGCCGCCGTGCGCCGCCGGCAGCGCCGCCCGCGCTCGATCAGAGCGACGTGGCCGCTTGTGCGCCGTTTATTTTAAATCGCACGGTAGACTTTAAAACCCCGCGTACCGGTTCGATGTTATAATCTCAGCCGTCGGTTTAAAATCGGACGGTCCACGTCAGCCCCGCGTTATAAAGACTGGAATTCTTACGTGCTACCCCCTGGGGTTCTCTGGAATTGAGAGCTAGCCCCGGAAACTTCAGATCTAGCCCCTGGAACTCCAGAAAATCATGTAAATTCATTTAAAAATCAGTTTTAGCCCCTGGACTTAATAAAAATTAGGAAAAACACCTCTGATAAGTGTAGCTAAACCCCTGGAAATTATGAAAATAATATTATAGACCCTGTAATGGAGTGAATTCATTATTTTAGCCCTGTTTAGTATTTAATTTAAAACATTGAATATGTAACTAGTGTTTAAAAATTAAAAAGTAGGGACAAACATAATTGTCAAAGTTAATTAAAAACTTTCTCAGTACTTAGGAAACTTTGGAGTGAGATAAAAATATATTTTGGGCTGAAATGAATCTGTTTCATTTATTATTCACATTATTTAGTATAGGGACACATTTTAAGTAAAGAATAGCTATAGAAAAATAGGGAAAATAATTATGAAATAGTTTACATCAGAGGCCAAGGTCAAAATATGTTATTAAGTTATTTAGGACCAGAACCTATTCTGTTTAGATGATGTGTATTACTAATTTCATAATAAAATACACAATTATGTATAGGAATATAAATCTGAAAATATAGCAACTAGTAAAAGATAAATGGAGTTTCTAAAATCCAAAGAATTCAGTTTAGGGTTGATAGAAATTATGAAGGCACATATGGAGAAGAAAAATACTTTTCATACATACTTGGTAGTTTAATGTAAGGAATTTATTTAAAACTGAAACACACACATATATATATATATAAATATAGTATGTAAGTATAAATATGAACACCAAAGTAGGAATCATAGACATATAAATAAAAGTGTATGCAAGCCACAGATCAACACACAAAGTAACCACAACACATATAATGATGAATGAATTTCATAAATATGAATGTGTGGTTTGTATGAAGTAGAAGTGTGAACTATGTCTTATGATTGTTGTTTTTCTTTTGCTATGTGTGATGGTATGAAGTAGAACCTGTTCAAGAGCAAGTTATTCATTTCCAAGACCAGGAATATCCATTTCAAGAGCAGCAAGAAGGAGGCAAGTGTCCTTGACCACTTTGATCCTATGCTAGGATGTGTAGATAGAATTATTTGCATTGTCAAATGAAATATGAAACCCATGCTAGGAAAGTTTCCCTAGAGTTGCATTACCTTGTTTCCTTGTAGCTTGGGTTGGGATTTATTTTACCATGTCATTTATTTACATGCATATGCTTAGCCATGCTTAGAATGGGATATTTGGGACATGAGATCATCAGTTTATATTACCATACCCTTGAATGAGACATTGTGAGTTATGTAGAGGTAGGGATCAAGGCAAGTTGGATGTTTTGGTTGTGTGCTGGGTGCACGAGACTTGGGTTTGTGTTTAGTATTTGCCTGGATCCTAAGGACCGGTTCATGGAGCATGTAACCCGGCTTTACAGTGCCAACCACATGCTGAGATGGGGCAGCTTGGCCAATTAATTAGGTGTATCCCCGGCGTAGTATGGGTGTGTTGGATGGTGCGGGGAGTAGGTGTCAGCTGGACTACCATATGAACCGCAAGGCTCAAGAGGGGGCCACTGCAGCGGGGTTGGAGCCTCTTGTATGCTGTTAGGGGTGAAACCTCAGTGGGCCCACACTCGTCGGGAATCCCTTTGTAAAGGCTTTGTAGTGATCTCCTGGCCGCACACCTGGGAAGTGTGAATGTGGATCGTAGCCACTGGCATAATGGAGGTTCTTTTAGTCCACCCGGCAACGGGGGATGAAATCACTACATGTGGGTACCGTGGTACAAACTCTGCAGAGTCAAAACTGTCTTAACAGCCGTGCTCATGGTTAAGAGCGGCCTGGACTTATTCATGATTAGAGGATTGATGGTTTTGGAAGTTAAGCGGGGAGCTTAACATTGGAAATGATGTTATGGTTATTGGATTATGATAATGGGTTGGGAGATTGGGACCATTTCACCTGTGTAGTAATGTAGGTGCTTAATAAGCTAAGGTGATAGGTGTTAAATGCGTAGTGCTTTAACCATGAGTTCAACTTCTCCTTGTTCTAGCCATGCATGATATAATTTTCCCACACTTGCTGAGTACCATTGGTACTCAACCTTGCATATTTGTTGGTTTATATTGCTGCTCAGGTCAAGATAATGAGGTGGTGTATAATGACCAAGATTTTGGACCCGAGGAAGGTTTTTAGGTTCATGAAGACCCCCGGGCAACGCCTGTGATGGAGCCCTAAAGAATAATATTCCGCTGCTAGTTTATTTACTTGTGATGAAGCATTACTGTCCATTGAGACATTTGCGATGTAAGACTTATTTATATTCGACACCTGGCTTGTAATAAATGATGCTTCACTATTTGTCATCACATGTATGAGAAAATGATCCTGGCATACATGTGATATTCACTTGGTTGTTCTTCGGAAAAACCGGGTGTGACACTTTCCCATGTCGCCTCATTAGCGGTATGGTTGCTCCACAAGACCTTGTAGAACCATAAGGTCCGGTTTCTTGTGGCACGAGTCTTTTCATCGATAATCCGGATTGGATACTCCGTGTACATAAGGTCCGGTTGAAGAACTTCTATGTCTTCTGTGCGGATTTCAGCTGAGGGTTTGAGGCACTTCCTCAGCTGAGAGATGTGGATGACGTTGTGAATGCCCGCGAGCGACGCCGGTAACTCCAAGCGATAGGCCACGGGTCCGCATTTTTCAATGATGGTGAACGGACCAATGAACCGCGGCGCCAATTTACCCTTCACTCTGAAATGGTGAACTCCCTTCATCGGAGACACACGGACATACACATGGTCCCCAATGTCGAAGTGGAGAGGACGGCGTATTTTATTCGCATAGCTTTTCTGACGAGATTGAGCAGCCTTAAGATTGGCTTGTATTACTCGCACTCGTTCTTCAGCTTCATTCACAAGTTCAATGTCGTAGATGACTCGCTCGCCGGACTCGCACCAGTTAAGGGGTGTGCGGCATTTCCTGCCGTAGAGAGCTTCATACGGCGGCATCTTAATGCTACCTTGATAGCCATTGTTGTAAGAAAACTCCGCCAACGGCAAATGATCGTCCCAATTCTTGCCGTGGTGGATGGCACAAGCGCGTAGCATGTCTTCCAACACTTGGTTCACCCGCTCGGTTTGACCATCCGTCTGCGGGTGATACGCGGAGCTTCGGATCAGTTTGGTCCCCAATGATGCGTGCAGCTGTTCCCAGAACCGAGAGACGAACAGCGCACCGCGATCTGAAATAATGGAGCGGGGAACACCGTGCAAGCATAAAATTTTTGCAATATAGAGCTCCACATATTGCTTGGCCACGTAACTTGTATGTACAGGAATGAAATGAGCCGACTTGGTTAGTCGATCGACTATCACCCAAATCGAGTCATGCTTGTGAGACGTGAGAGGTAATCCGACTATGAAGTCCATGCTAATATCCTCCCACTTCCACGCCAGAATGTCCAATGGTTGCAGCTGTCCGGCTTTACGCATATGGTTGGCTTTCACTCGCCGACACGTATCACATTCGGATACGTACTTTGCGATTTCTCTTTTCATCCGTGTCCACCAAAATCTTGTTTTTTAGATCTTGGTACATCTTGTTGCTGCCCGGATGAATAGAATACTTGGACAAATTAGTTTTGTCCAAGATTTTCTTCCGAAGCTTCATGTCACGGGGTACCACTATACGGTCTTTAAACTATAGGGTACCATGTTCATCCCTTCGGAAGCATTTCATTTCGCCATTCTTCATCCTCCTCCGAATGTGCGACATCCCCACGTCTTTCTTCTGCGCTTCCATAATCTCGTCTCTTATGGTAGGGACGAGAGCAAGATTATATAATGCCCCATCTGGAATCAAGTACAGGCTCGGCTCCTCCTCTTCAAGTGGGGTGATACACAGGTTATTGACATGAGACTTGCGGCTTAAGGCATCAGCAACCACGTTTGCCTTACCGGGATGGTAGTGAATCTCGATCTCATAGTCTTTGATCAGTTCTAGCCATCTCTGTTGCCACATATTCAACTCTTTTTGAGTGAATATATATTTCAGACTTTTGTGGTCGGTGTAGAGGTGCACTAAGTTCCCAAGTAAATAGTGCCTCCACATCTTCAATGCCAACACCACAGCAGCGAGCTCAAGATCATGAGTCGGATAGTGCTGCTCGTGGTTACGGAGTTGACGTGATCCATAGGCGACCACTCTTCCTCCTTGCATCAATACACAGCCAAGCCTGATGCCGGACGCATCACAATATACGTCGAAGGGCTTGGTTGTATCCGGTTGAGCTAACACCGGGGCTGTTGTAAGATGCTTCACTAATGCCTGGAAAGCTTCTTCACAAGCTGAGCTCCAAACATATTTGATCCCCTTCTTCAACAGTTCAGTCATCGGCTTAGCAAGCTTGGAGAAGTTGGTATGAATCTCCGATAATATCCTGCTAACCCGAGGAAACTTCTGACTTCATGGACTGATGTGGGGGACTTCCATTTCAGCACTTGTTCGATATTGCTTGGATCAACTGCAATGCCTTCTGCAGAAATAATGTGACCAAGGAATGGCACTTGGTTGATCCAAAACTCGCACTTGCTGAACTTGGCATAAAGCTTATGGTCTCGCAATCGTTGAAGTATGATATGCAAGTGATTGGCGTGTTCTTCTTCCGACTTGGAGTAAACCAAGATGTCGTCTATGAACACCACCACAAACTTGTCCAACTCCGGCATGAACACTGAGTTCATGAGATACATGAAGTGTGCCGGGGCGTTGGTGAGACCAAAGGACATGACGAGGTATTCGTACAACCCATATCTCGTCGAGAAGGCCGTCTTTGGAATATCTTCCGCTCGGATCTTGATTTGATGATATCAAGAGCGAAGATCCATCTTCGAAAATACACTCGCACCCACAAGTTGATCGAATAATATATCGATGCGGGGCAGTGGATATTTATTCTTGATGGTGACGGCGTTGAGAGGTCGATAGTCCACACACAACCTCAAGGTTTCATCCTTTTTCTTCACAAACAGCGCCGAGCATCCCCATGGTGAGGAACTCGGTCGAATGAAACCCTTATTCAACAAATCATTGAGCTGCTCCTTCAGTTCAGCCAGCTCATTCGGAGCCATTTTGTACGGTCTCCGTGATATCGGCGTCGTCCCAGGTACAAGTTCAATCTTGAACTCGACATCTCTTTCGGGTGGCATGCCGGGAAGATCATCCGGAAAGACATCCGGGTATTCACGGACCACACGAATATCCTCAAGTTTTGTGGCTTCCGTGTTATATGTGGCTGGAGCTTCTTGAACCGAACGGTCAAGAATAAGAACATGTGGTTCATGGAGTGGAGAGTTTAAACGAACCACACGTGGAATGATGTCAAGAACAGCACCATGGCGATGTAGCCATGACATTCCTAAAATGACATCAAGTTTTTGACTCTCTAACATGATTAGAGACGTCGGGTATAGATTTCCACCGAACTGTAATGGTGCTCTATAGACAATTCTATCAGCTGTTATTTTCCCACCCGGAGAACATATCAAATATGGATTATTTGTGGGAATGATAGGCAGTTGATATTTAATAACATAAGACTGACTTATGAAATTATGGGTGGCACCGGAGTCAAAAAGTATGACTACGGGATGATCTAAATAGGAGAACGTACCTGCAAGGATGGGTTCGCCTTCCGGCACGTCTTTGATGGCTAAGTGGTGGTCGTTGCCGGATTTTGGTGCTGGTTTCTTGGGCTGGTTGCGGGGCTGATTAGCACCCTGATATGGTGCTGCACCCCTGCCCTGTCGTGGCTCGGGGCAGTTCCTTGAAATATGCCCGACACGGCCACACGTGAAGCACGTCTAAGGTGTCGGGGTCCCGCCGACTTGAGGACAGAATCCCGGTGCACGCTGTTGATACTAAGGCGCACGCGGGACCATCCTTTGCTGTTGCTGTTGTTGTGGTGGATATGTCGGTCGGAAGCCCGGCACATTATATTGTCGACCGCGGAACTGAGGCGGTCGCGCCGGTGGCTGCCATCTCTGACCGTATGGTGAACGATATACCACGTGGTATTTCTGTGGCGTCCCACCACTGCTGCTCGTCAACGCGCTGCGTTTCCTCTTATCAGAACCACGCTCGGGCTGAGCATTCTATTGTAAAATCGTGGCATTAACGAGGTCGTTGAATGTGCCGCGATTGCTTTGGGTGAGATGGACCTTCATCTTGGAATTCAGGCCCCAGAAGAACGTGTTGCGCTTGTTGTCTTCCGTCGCAACAAATCCTGGCGCATACTGCGCCAGTCGGTTGAATAACCTGGAGTACTCATGAGCACTCCTCTCGCCTTGTTTCAGCGCCAGGAACTCCTGGAGCTCATTTCCATCACACCGGGAGGTATGTGATAGGCACAGAACGCCTCCCGGAACTCCGTCCATGTGACGGCATGGCCAGCCGGTAAGGAGGCGGTGTAGTTCGCCCACCAGGTACCGGCTTCTCCTTGAAGCTGTTGCGCTGCATACAGCGCCTTCTGATGTTCGGTGCATCGGAGCAGCCCGAACTTCGCCTCCAGAGTGCGGATAAAGCTGCCCGCCTCCAAAGGTTCCTCAGCCTCCGTAAAGACTGGTGGATGGGTCGCCATGAATTCTGAATACGAACTTTGTTGGGGCTGGCGTTGCCCATTGTCTTGGCGTCCTCCCTGACGGGACACATTCTGCTGGACTAGCATCCGCAGCAACTCGGTTTGCTCGTCGCGTGAGCCGAGCACTGCGGCGAGAACCTCTGCAAGATTCCTTGGAAGTTCTAGCGGTGGAGGAGGTGGTTGCTGCTGCATCGTGGTCTGCTCCGGAGGTGGAGACTCATCACCACGAACTTGACGTGGACCTCCCTCCTCTTGCGTTGAACGTGTCCGCACCATTCTGCATTCAGATCATTCAAATGATCAGCACATGTTGGTTTATTTCATCCAGTCTATACAATAGTAATGCGAGAATGGAATAAACAGTACACATAACGGTCACACATATGGATAAAGTATAAACTTTATGCAACATATACATCCCTGGACCGTGTCACACGATTGAGTTCAAAAGTATTGAACTTTATGGGTTAAAAGTTCATTTCGACCATCTGGGTCACCACGGGATGTTAAGTGTGTTAGCATGTGTAATTCCTCGCTATTGTACTGGATCCAAACATGTACCAACTCGAAATTATATGTTGAATGCATAAACTTTTCGACTCCAACTCACTGTTTTACAACAGCCACTGGATATCAAAAGGTGAAACCTAGTTATTTGGTTGAAAAATTTCAACATGGTGCCTTGTCCAGCTTCTGGTCCAGCTGACCAGTCTGGATAGTCCAACAGTTTTGCCCACCTAGAGGCAAAATCTGGACTAGAATTCAACAAAAAAAAGTTGTAGAACATTTCCTATACTTTCCAATGGTGTCTTGCTTGACCCTTAGAAATTTTTCTACAGTAAGTTGTGGTTGGAATACAGAAAATTCCAGAGAGCACTTTGGTCTGTCCTGTTTCTTGACAGTACCTACTCATCTGAGATTTTCATCCCTTTGGAGGGAGATCTTGTTCTGGACTCTACAGAAAAGTTGTATAGGACTTCAAAACCTTTCCACAATGGTATCCCACAACTCCATTGGTTCAACCAATCTTAAGTTATGCCCCGTTCAAGTTCAGCAAAAATTTCTGCCGAAAACAGGGGACATTGTTCCTATGTTTTTGAGATTGAATCTATACTCCCAATTCACTCTTAGTTCAATATAGGAGTTTACTAACCCCTAAATGGAATCCTAAACTTCATTTTGACTCCTTTCTTTGAAAATGAACTTTTATGCAGTCTCGGTACTACGTTTCCTCACCAAAGATAAAATCCTAGACCGGTATTCCGGCATATACGTGTCAAATGGTGGAACTAAAGACGTCACTCAGAAACGGTTTCTACACGTCATGCACTAACGTGGTCAATGTACCTGCAGAAGAACACACAATAATTGTGCACACAAGGGTTTTTGACATTTCAGGCAGTTCCATATCATAGTAAAAACATATGGTCCGTATCATTGCCATACAGATTGTCCTTGAGTCAAGCCACGTCTCAAGGTACATGGTCGTGTTTTCAAACCACATGACGGGGAACCCGAGTAGAGCGCGAACGGGTCGTCACGGTTGGGAATTTTATCAACCCAACGGATACTACCTACTGCCTCATTGTGACAACCTCACCTCGGGTGTCAGCATATGTTCATGTTTTATGAAGAAGAAAAACATTTTAAGAAAAGAAGGAACAGAGACAAGTATCAAAAGGATAGCCAATAAAGCTCTCCGAGAGCACCGAAGGCAACTTCCAAGGCCAGCGGACCACGTGGCGTGTTCGGAGCTCATCCCCGAGAGATTTGGGAGAGGTCCGCCGCTAAACTAGCTACGTGGCAGGCTCGGGGGTCACCTCCGCAATTGGAAAGAGGTCCGACCCTGTGGGACACGTGTTGCCCACGGAGCTAGCCTATGCGGAAGAAGCAAAGGCATTTCCGCAGGACACGTGTCATCCTCGGAGCTAGTCCTCGCGGAAACCAGAGGACCAGCCGCGCGGGAACGTGTCGAATCTCGGAGCTCATCTCAGAGAAGTCCGGATCTATCGAACACGTGTCGCCACCGGAGCTTATGTCCGGAAGGTCCGACGCAGCTAAACACGTGTCGACCTCGGGGCATGTCCCTGAGGAAAGGAGAGCGGAAAGACCGGCACCCACACGTGACGTGCGCGGAGCTCATCTCCGAAGAAGAGGAGGTCTCGATCGATTGACACGCGGCACAACCGGAGCTCGTCTCTGCGGACGAGGAGATACCAGGCCCGGAGGACACGTGGAGCTTCCGGAGCTCATCATAACGGAGGTAACGAGTTCTGGAGCGGCTGTTACGCGTAAGGACACCGATACGCAAAAGAAACCGATCTAAATTCCACAATGTTACCGAAGATAAGACGTCAGGATCTAACAAAGATCTGAATAAGACTCTTATTCGAGATCCAATCAGATTAGGACTCTTCTCTTCCCGATTATAAATAGAACCCAAAACCTCTGGCCGAAACCACAAACTTCTCTTTCAACTCCTGAGCCGACGACTTAGAGCCCTAGCCCTAACTCGCCGAGCAAAACATCGCCGTAGCACAACAAGGGAGATCATCGGAGGAGAACCGAGCGGTCTGAGGAGGATCTCGAAGACAAGAAGAGCGTGAGGTTGGACTTCAATACCACCTTACAACATCATTGTGTTCATCTCTTTGCATCTGTTCTTCGATTCCTTTCGAACAGAAGCCTTTTCGTGGGCAGAACACTCGATGATCAGTTTGATCTAAAAGACAAGACCATCGCCACGTTCATCTTTGATCCGAACACCTCTGACCATGCAAGCCATGAAAGAACAACGTACAGATCAATCTAATAAAACTAATCATAGGATAGCATGCATGTGCATCATCGCATCTAGTTTACGGTTTGTGCATGATATTGATTGCTGTGAATCTTGTATGCGCATGAATCCTACATAGCAGGACAAGCTCAGGAAGCTGTCTACGACGAGCTGCAGCAACAAGGTTTTTGAGAATCAAGAACAATCGGAACCGCAAGAACAAGGCAAGTGCTCCTTGACCATGTTGATCCTATGTTTTGGGTAAAACTATTTTGTTTTGTGAAAAGGTGTGTGTGCGCTAAGTCAAACATGATGGGAAACCCTTTTATAGGAGTTTACTAGTTTTGGTTAAACCACCCTTGTCGCCAGGGAAGTTTATGAGTCGGGTATGGTTTTTGCCTTATGCTTCGCTGAATCCATGGGATTGGGAAGCGAGATAGATGTGTCTAGCTAACTGCACTCGTACTGATAATAATTAATTGATGCGGTTAATGAACATGGATCAGAGGGAGATGTAGGCAAGACTGGGTTTGTGAATGAGGTAGCATGAGATGGCGGTTTTACTTGCCATAGATCTAAGGACCGGTTCATGCATGCACATGCCAGGATAACAGTGCCACCACAAGGCCAAGTATGGGTGCGGCTTAGCTGAGTAATTAGGTAAGTTGCTAGAGTGTTATGTACTGTGGAAGGCGCGGGGAATGGGAGTCGAGTGAGGACTGCCCTGGGAACTGCATGGCACAAGAGGGGGCCCGTGGGTGGGAGAATTGGAGATTCTAGCCTGCCGGTGAAACCTTAGTGAGTCCATACATCTAGTAACCCCTTTGTAAAGGCTATTTTATGATCTCTTGACCATACACCGACGGTTGTGTACTGGTAAAATGGAGGTTCTGCAGTCGCCGACGAGTGACGAAATCACAAACTTGTGGGTAAAGAGGTACAAACTCTGCAGAGTTACTAAAACTATCATGATAGCCGAGCTTACGGTCACGAGCACCTGGCTAAACTGCCATGATTAGATGGGATGGTTACTGGGATGGTTATTGGAATGGTTGTTGGGATGGTTATTGGTTATGGTTTGGTTTGGGACTGTTGAGTCCGGAAGATGAGATGGTTGCATGAGATTGGTCTCGGAGTGAGACGTGGTTGTTTTGTGAGATGAGATGGTAGTGAATATGAGGAGGTATTCGTGAGTATGAATAAAGGATTGGTTAATGTTCGGATGGAGCACGGGAAGTGATGAAGGTATGTTGGTAATTTGATTCATGCTGGGATTACATTCATCTAAAGTTAAGTTGCTGTTTTATCATGGTTTTACAAGATTGCTTTTCTGCAAATAAACCTTTTATGGCTACCTTGTTTATGAGCTGCATATCATGTGTTTTCCCGCACTTGCTGAGTACATCATTGTACTCAAACTTGCATTATTGTTTCTTCATCAACAGCAAGAGAAGACTACTATGAAGACCGAGTAGAGCATTATGGCATGTGATATGTTCTCAACCTTGCCTGTGGAGGGAGTAGAGATGGAGCCACTTCTGCTTAGTTTTGCTTCCGCATTAGTTTTTGCTTCCGCTTTTAAATAAGGACTTCCGCTGCATAGAATTAAGATTTCCGCTGTGAGCATGAGTCCAAGACTCATGAGATATTGTAATAAACCCTGTTATTCATAGTAATATATAATCTGAATTCAGTTTGTGGAACGTATGTGTATGTGTGATGAACATCCTGGGCACACATATGCATTAGTTCTCGGTTCCGTGGTTTTCCCACAGAATTGAGGGCGTCACAGATTGGTATCAGAGCCACGGGTTGACAGTAGGTTACACGCCTAGGTAGAAAGCCTTAGATAGATAATAGAGCTATGGGTTAACCCCAAGAAGGAGTTACAAGCGCCCTAGGGCGAATAGCTTAGATTGGCCTCTAAAAACCACCTTGACATAGGAAACCATCCTTGAATAGGAGTTGAGTGGGCCCTTATGATGATTATTTGTGAATATGTGCTTAGTGTGAGTTGTGGGACGTCTCAAAAACGTTGTCCATATCCACACGTAAGAAGAAAGAGGTGTGAGATGTTTCGGCACTTGCTCACATCCTCATATGGGCTAATATATACATAGTCCAACTCACCTTGATGCATATAGTTAGAGGGAATCTATCTAGCCTTCTAACCTTCTATTCTATTTCGTCCTCTCTCACAGATGGTGAGAGGAAACGCCAGCCGAAGGAACGTCCAGGAAGATGACCACGAGGAAGTTCCTGATAACCCCGGAGCTGGCGAAAACAACCTAGAAAGGTTGATGGCCATGTAAAACCAGCTTATGCAAACCATGATCCAAACTTTGGGTCAGTTGCAGGCCCACCAACACCCCGTTCCGGCACCACCGCCACCACCACCACCGGCTCATAACAGGTTGGGAGAGTTCATGAGGACTCGACCACCCACCTTTGCTCAAGCAAGCGATCCAATGGAGGCCGATGATTGGTTGAAATCCATGGAGAAGAAGCTTGCCATTGTTCAGTGCAACGACCGAGAGAAGGTTCTCTTTGCGTCGCACCAACTGATGGGAGCAGCTGCTGACTGGTGGGATGCCTTGAGCAACGCCCATGCCAACCCGGAGACAATCACTTAGACTGAGTTCAAGGAAAGCTTCCGCTCCCACTACATCCCTGTTGGCGTAATGATGCTCAAGAGGCAGGAATTTGAAGGTCTCCGCCAAGGACAGAAAAGTGTGAATGAATATCTCAAAAAGTTCATACCACTGTCCCAGTATGCCCCCGAAGATGTCAACTCAGATCAGAGGAAGCAGTACCTGTTCATGAGAGGGTTGAACAATGAGATCCAAGTTCAGCTCCTCAACAATGACTACGTAAGCTTCCAGAAGCTAGTTGATAAGGCTATTGTGGTGGAAAACAAGATCCGGGAGATCGAGCGAGAATGCAAGAGGAAGATGCCATACCAGCCCCAAGGGAGCAACGTACGACCTAGGTACATGCCCCCTGCACCGCAGTATGGATCGACCACTCCTACGTACCGCCCTGGTCAGCCACCACAGCAACGGCTCGTTGCACCGGCACCTCGTGTGCCCATGCCTCCTGCGCCCTGGCCTAACAATGGCGCTCCTGTTCAAAACCCCCGCCCCAACGTACCTGCTGTCGTAGGCAACAGGGCATGCTTTGTATGCGAGGAAGTAGGCCACTTCGCTAACCAGTGCCCGAAGAGAGGCCCTGGACAGCAAGGTAACGTGCCCAAGCAGAACCAGCGACCAAACGGAGGGGACAACCAAGGGAACCGTGGACTGCAGAACTATGCTCGTGGCCACGTTAACCATGTCACTGCTGAGGAAGCACAACAGGCTGAGTACGTCGCAATTGGTATGTTCCTTGCCAACTCCAACCCAGCCACCATTTTATTTGATTCTGGAGCATCACATTCCTTCATATCATCCAAATATGTTACCAAACATCATCTACACGTATCCCATTTAGAATGTGCTATGTTAGTTAATTCTCCCGGAGGAGAAATGAGGACTAGTATAGTATGTCCTAAGGTAAGCCTTAAAACAAGGGGGGGTAGACTTCCTTGCCAACCTTATTGTCTTGGACTCCCACGGAATTGACATCATACTCGGAATGGACTGGTTAAGCAAGCACAATGGAGTAATCCAATGTGCTGAGAGAAGCGTGCAGTTGACAAACGAACACGGTATCCGTGTCGAGTTTGAGTCAGCCCAGCAAGCAACCGAACGGGCGGATTTGAACCATGTGGAAGGAGTAGCATTGGACAACATTCCAGTGGTTCAGGAATTTTCGGACGTGTTCCCGGAAGAACTTCCAGGTATGCCACCTGACCGGGACATCGAGTTTGCCATAGATTTGGTACCTGGAACTGCACCCATAGCTAAGAGACCGTATAGGATGTCCGTCAACGAGTTAGTTGAACTCAAGAAGCAAATTCAAGAACAGTTGGAGAAGGGTTTTATCCGTCCAAGTTTGTCACCATGGGGAGCCCCGGTACTTTTCGTGGACAAGAAGGACGGAACCCAAAGAATGTGCGTGGACTACAGGTCTCTCAACGAGGTGACAATCAAGAATAAATACCCTCTGCCCCGTATAGAGGACCTGTTCGATCAAATGAAAGGAGCCCAAGTATTCTCCAAGATTGATCTTCGGTTGGGTTATTTCCAGCTGAAGATTAAGCCCTCCGATATACCTAAGACAGCCTTTCGGACGCGGTATGGTTCATATGAATATACCGTTATGTCTTTTGGATTGACGAATGCACCCGCGTATTTCATGTACCTTATGAACAAGGTTTTCATGGAGTACTTGAACAAGTTCGTCGTGGTTTTCATCGACGACATTATGGTGTATTCAAAAAGTAAGGAGGAGCATGAAGAACATCTGAGATTGACCTTGCAGAAGTTGCGCGAGCATCAGTTGTATGCCAAGCTCAACAAGTGTCAATTTTGGCTAAAGGAAATATCTTTCCTAGGACACATCATCTCCAAGGAAGGGGTATCGGTTGATCCTGGAAAGGTGGGAGATGTTCTGAAGTGGGACCAACCGAAGAGCGTGAGTGATATTCGAAGTTTCCTTGGAATGGCAGGATACTATCGGCGCTTCATTAAAGACTTCTCTAAAATAGCAAAACCTATGACAGAGTTGCTAATGAAGGGAAAAATCTTTCAATGGACACAAGCCTGCCAAGAGAGTTTTGAGAAACTCAAGAAAAGGCTAACCACAGCACCAGTTCTGGTATTGCCAGACGTAAGCAAGAGCTTTGACATATATTGTGACGCATCCAGACAAGGGCTCGGGTGTGTACTCATGCAGGAAGGACAAGTGATAGCCTATGCCTCACGACAATTAAAGAAGCACGAGCTTAACTATCCTACGCATGATTTGGAGTTAGCAGCAGTAGTGCATGCATTGAAGATTTGGAGACATTATATCCTTGGTCATCGATGTGAGATCTATACGGATCATAAAAGCATCAAGTACATATTTACACAAACGGACTTGAATTTGAGGCAACATCGATGGTTGGAACTCATCAAGGATTATGATGTAGGAATCAACTACCACCGAAGGCCAATGTAGTAGCTGACGCATTGGGCAGAAAGGGAGCATGCCATCAACTCACGGTTCGGGAGCTACCACCCGAACTACGTAAGGAGTTCGAACGGTTACACCTCGGATTCTTCAATAACATGGAAATAATGGAGATCCACTCCTCATTGGAGCAAGAAATAAGAAAGGGCCAAGCAACGGACGAGGGGATCAAGGAGATCAAGGAAAGAATCCGACAAGGGATAGAGAAGGATTTCAAGGAGGATGAAAAGGGTACGCTTTGGCTAGGAAAAAGGATTTGTGTGCCAAACATAAGACACCTTCGCGACATGATATTGAAGGAGGCACATGATTCACCCTATTCCATACATCCAGGGAGCACCAAAATGTACAAGGACTTGAAAACTTGCTATTGGTGGGATGGTATGAAGAGGGATATAGCCGAATACGTTGCCCTATGCGACACTTGCCAACGGGTAAAAGCTGAACATCAAAAACCCGTTGGATTGTTGCAACCTTTGAAAATACCTGAATGGAAATGAGAGGACATCAGTATGGACTTTATTGTCGGATTGCCAAGAACTCAGTCAGGATACGACTCCATCTGGGTCATTGTGGACCGGTTGATGAAAACCGCCCATTTTCTTCCGGTAAAGACCAGTTACAATGTTACACAGTTGGCAGAGTTGTACATGGAGCAGAACGTGTGCCGTCATGGAAGAGGATAGTCTCAGATCGAGGTTCTCAGTTTATCTCTAGATTCTGGAGGAAGCTGCAGAAAGCCATGGGTACACGACTGGATTTTAGCTCCGCCTATCACCCACAAACAGATGGGCAAACCGAGAGGACGAACAAATTTTGGAGGACCTGCTGAGAGCTTGCGCCTTGAAACGTGGGCGTAGTTGGGATAGGAGTTTACCGTATGCCGAGTTCTCCTATAACAACAGCTATCAAGCTAGCTTGAAGATGTCGCCTTTCGAAGCATTATATGGTAGACGGTGTAGAACGCCACTGTTCTGGAACGAGACTGGAGAGAACCAGGTGTTTGGACCCGAAGTACTACAAGAGGCTGAAAAGCAGGTCCAAACGATACGGGAAAACTTAAAGGCTGCTCAGTCACGACAGAAAGGCTATGCGGACAATAGGCATAGGAAGTTGACCTTTGAAGTAGGAGACTTTGTATACCTTAAGGTATCGCCTATCCGAGGCCAACGACGTTTTAACGTCAAAGGCAAACTAGCGCCTCGCTACATCGGACCATTTAAGATTTTGGACAAGCGAGGAGAAGTAGCCTATCAACTAGAGCTCCCACACCACCTCTCCGACGTACATGACGTGTTTCATGTATCCCAGCTCAAGAAGTGTTTGAGAGTACCAGAGGAACAAGTGTCAATGAGAGAACTTGAACTTCAAGAGGACCTGACTTACGCAGAACACCCTATCCGAATCTTGGACGTAAAGGAAAGGGTCACCCGAAACAAGGTGATTCGATGGTGCAAAGTACAATGGAGCCATCACACTGAAGCTGAAGCCACATGGGAACGTGAAGAGGATATTAAGGCTGAATTCCCCCATCTATTTTCTACTAACGAATCTCGAGGGCGAGATTCAATTTAAGGGGGGTAGATTTGTGACACCCTCACCTCGGGTGTCAGCATATGTTCATGTTTTATGAAGAAGAAAAACATTTTAAGAAAAGAAGGAACAGAGACAAGTATCAAAAGGATGGCCAATAAAGCTCTCCGAGAGCACCGAAGGCAACTTCCACGGCCATCGGACCACGTGGCGTGTTCGGAGCTCATCCCTGAGAGATTTGGGAGAGGTCCGCCTCTAAACTAGCTACGTGGCAGGCTCGGGGGTCACCTCCGCAATTGGAAAGAGGTCCGACGCTGTGGGACACGTGTTGCCCACGGAGCTAGCCTATGCGGAAGAAGCAAAGGTATTTCCGCAGGACACGTGTCATCCTCGGAGCTAGTCCTCACGGAAATCAGAGGACCAGCCGCGCGGGATACATGTCGAATCTCGGAGCTCATCTCAGAGAAGTCCGGATCTATCGAACACGTGTCGCCAGCAGAGCTTATCTCCGGAAGGTCCGTCGCAGCTAAACACGTGTTGACCTCGGGGCATGTCCCTGAGGAAAGGAGAGCGGAAAGACCGGCACCCACACATGACGTGCACAGAGCTCATCTCCGAAGAAGAGGGAGGTCTCGATCGATTGACACGCGGCACAACCGGAGCTCGTCTCTACGGACGAGGAGATACCAGGCCCGGAGGACACGTGGAGCTTCCAGAGCTCATCATAACGGAGGTAACGAATTCTGGAGCGGCTGTTACGCGTAAGGACACCGATACGCAACAGAAACCGATCTAAACTCCACAATGTTACCGAAGATAAGACGTCAGGATCTAACAAAGATCTGAATAAGACTCTTATTCGGGATCCAATCAGATTAGGACTCTTCTCTTCCCGATTATAAATAGAACCCAAAACCTCTGGCCGAAACCACAAACTTCTCTTTCAACTCCTGATCCGACGACTTAGAGCCCTAGCCCTAACTCGCCGAGCAAAACATCGCCGTAGCACAACAAGGGAGATCATCGGAGGAGAACCGAGCGGTCTGAGGAGGATCTCAAAGACAAGAAGAGCGTAAGGTAGGACTTCAATACCACCTTACAACATCATTGTGTTCACCTCTTTGCATCTGTTCTTCGATTCCTTTCGAACAGAAGCCTTTTCGTGGGCAGAACACTCGATGATCAGTTTGATCTAAAAGACAAGACCATCGCCACGTTCATCTTTGATCCGAACACCTCTGACCATGCAAGCCATGAAAGAACAACGTACAGATCAATCTAATAAAACTAATCATAGGATAGCATGCATGTGCATCATCGCATCTAGTTTAGGGTTTGTGCATGATATTGATTGTTGTGAATCTTGTATGTGCATGAATCCTACATAGCAGGACAAGCTCAGGAAGCTGTCTACGACGAGCTGCAGCAACAAGGTTTTGAGAATCAAGAACCACCGGAACCGCAAGAACAAGGCAAGTGCTCCTTGACCATGTTGATCCTATGTTTTGGGTAAAACTATTTTGTTTTGCGAAAAGGTGTGTGTGTTCTAAGTCAAACATGATGGGAAACCCTTTTATAAGAGTTTACTAGTTTTGGTTGAACCACCCTTGTCGCCAGGGAAGTTTATGAGTCGGGTATGGTTTTTGCCTTATGCTTCGCTGAGTCCATGGGATTGGGAAGCGAGATAGATGTGTCTAGCTAACTGCACTCGTACTGATAATAATTAATTGATGCGGTTAATGAACATGGATCAGAGGGAGATCTAGGCAAGGCTGGGTTTGTGAATGAGGTAGCATGAGATGGTGGTTTTACTTGCCGTAGATCTAAGGACCGGTTCATGCATGCACATGCCAGGATAACAGTGCCACCACAAGGCCAAGTATGGGTGCGGCTTAGCTGAGTAATTAGGTAAGTTGCTAGAGTGTTATGGACTGTGGAAGGCGCGGGGAATGGGAGTCGAGTGAGCACTGCCCTGGGAACTGCATGGCACAAGAGGGGGCCCGTGGGTGGGAGAATTGGAGATTCTAGCCTGCCGGTGAAACCTTAGTGAGTCCATACATCTAGTAACCCCTTTGTAAAGGCTATTTTGTGATCTCTTGACCATACACCGACGGTTGTGTACTGGTAAAATGGAGGTTCTGCAGTCGCCGACGGGTGACGAAATCACAAACTTGTGGGTAAAGAGGTACAAACTCTGCAGAGTTACTAAAACTATCATGATAGCCGAGCTTACGGTCACGAGCACCTGGCTAAACTGCCATGATTAGATGGGATGGTTACTGGGATGGTTATTGGAATGGTTGTTGGGATGGTTATTGGTTATGGTTATTGGTTATGGTTTGGTTTGGGACTGTTGAGTCCGGAAGATGAGATGGTTGCATGAGATTGGTCTCGGTGCGAGACGTGGTTGTTTTGTGTGATGAGATGGTAGTGAATATGAGGAGGTATTCGTGAGTATGAATAAAGGATTGGTTAATGTTTGGATGGAACACGGGAAGTGATGAAGGTATGTTGGTAATTTGATTCATGCTGGGATTACATTCATCTAAAGTTAAGTTGCTGTTTTATCATGGTTTTACAAGATTGCTTTTCTGCAAATAAACCTTTTATGCCTACCTTGTTTATGAGCTGCATATCATGTGTTTTCCCGCACTTGCTGAGTACATCATTGTACTCAAACTTGCATTATTGTTTCTTCATCAACAGCAAGAGAAGACTACTATGAAGACCGAGTAGAGCATTATGGCGTGTGATCTGTTCTCAACCTTGCCTGTGGCGGGAGTAGAGATGGAGCCACTTCTGCTTAGTTTTGCTTCCGCATTAGTTTTTGCTTCCGCTTTTAAATAAGGACTTCCGCTGCATAGAATTAAGATTTCCGCTGTGAGCATGAGTCCAAGACTCATGAGATATTGTAATAAACCCTGTTATTCGTGGTAATATATAATCTGAATTCAATTTGTGGAACGTATGTGTATGTGTGATGAACATCCTGGGCACACATATGCATTAGTTCTCGGTTCTGTGGTTTTTCCCACAGAATTGAGGGCGTCACACTCATGACCGTTGAGGCACGCCGATGGCAAGCGTTGCGTATGGCCCTTTGAACATTGAACGTTCAAGAGTTGTATACTATCGTGTTGCTTACCACACGATGGGGTATTCTCACTTTTGCCTAAAGCACGTTGGAGATCAGCGTTTTCATATGATCTCAGAACCATGAGGAGGTTTAGACACTCATATTAACTACCGTGCCAAGCCACGGTATATCCTTCCATACTATTACTCGTATGGCGAGCTATCGCAATTGTTCCACCTGCGGTGGCATACTTTACCTCTTACCTGCCATCAGAGCGTCGTTACAGAATGTATAACACATATGTTAGCTTTTCCACCTTAGTAACTACTACTATCATAGACCTTATGTGGGCTTAATGACTAGTCCTCACTCGACTACTTCTAAGTTTTCAAAATAGGCTCTTTTCGAGCGTGCTATTCCCAATGTGGCTCTGATATCACATCTGTGGGGACCATCCGTGGTTCACCCACTCCAGGATCGCATAGGGTGGTGCCGTGCGATGCGGAACCCAACAGCACACACGAAAAGAATAAAGAACAACATACAAACTTTTATTTTATATAAAACAGCGAAAGTCTTTGTACAAAACTTAATTATACAGAGGAAGTTATATACATAGCTACTCTCAAATCCTAACTAAGAAAAAGTGCAGCCGTCCAGCCCGGGGACGCTACACACTAGCAGAAAGTAACCAGAGATCACGGCTGCGTGCAGGGCTCTAGCTCGGCCGTGTACCCCGACGGGGGCAACGCCTCGTCCTCGGAACCTTCCTCATAACTCTCACCTGCACACAGCTAAAATATTGCAACCGTGAGCACGATGGCTCAGCAAGGATTAACCGACTAGCCTAGGCATGGAACTCTACATGCAGGGATGTGTAAAATAGGAGAATGGACTTTGCAACAAAGACACGCCTATAAGTTGATCCTTACTTTCAGCTTTATAGCAGCAAATTCATGTGCCTTAGGCAGCCCTCACATCAGAAGTTCACAATCAAACAAGAAATGCTTTCCTCCGATGTGGTGATGCCCAAAGCGGAAAATAAACTTAATTGGCTCTACATCTATAGCAGACATGGTTTCCAAAACATTAATATATCATCAAAGCATATTATCATTCAACTGGCTTACTTCACTTCTTACTACGTCACGAAACAGTGAACAAGCGGTACTCAAATAACCATGAGGGACGGTGATTGCAATCAGGAGACACCCGGACAACACGTTGCATACACCCACTTTCAGAAGCGTGATTCCACACCCCTTCCTACTCTATTGTATGCAAAAACCTTTCAAAGGCAACCCAAATACCGAACCGGTCCATCCGTAACGGGCAGGAGGTCCCCGCGTGGAGCGTAACTGTGCCCACCAGCATATTTACACCTTGCTACCCTCAACTCACTCCTATTTACGGTTGGGTAAGCCTCGGCACCCAGGTTAACCATTTACATCGGTTTCCTACTTATCTCAGTATGCCATCCGGTACTGTTTGATACATGTTCAGCAGGCCCGCACACGACTCAGTCCTCAATGGACACCAACAGGGCTACGCACGTGAGGCCTTCGCTCACTGTTTCCTATCCCCCCTGCTGGGTCTCATTTTCACCATTCTTAAACCATTTTCTATTCTGACCAAACCGTGTGATAAACCTTACCTCGCGAGTAGATTCCAACTACTCGACTTCTACCGAGGTCCTAAGCATATTAGCAGGGCCTTACATACTCGTCGTCTCTGTAAGCTACCCAACCCTTCATAGCATTTAAAATGTTATGCAAGTGGGATTTCAATCACCTTAACTCTAATGCAAACATTCACCCTAGACATATGTGACACAAATAAAGAATTTTGTAAAAGGTACTTAAGTGCAAACCGGGGCTTGCCTGGTTGCGAGTCAAACGGGAATTTAGCTTCAGGTGGGAGGACGTCCAAGGGCTCCGGTGCCTCCTCAACTTCGGTCACTATTATGAAATGTAACAAAATATATGTATAAGTATGAAGGATTTATAAGAATTGAACTTCTATTCATAGCTACTGCTATTTAGGTTCCTTAATTGGCTTTGGAATTTTTATAGTGGATACTAGACTCTGTAAGGATGATTTGAGCAAAATTTGGAGAATTGTCATTGCACAATGTAGTCTCCAAAATTCCTACAAGTACAATGCTTCCCTGAATTTTGAGCCCAAATTAGGAGCTTTGACATAGCTAATAGTGGAAGATGTGATTAGGGTAAGTCTCCATGGTTCTAACAAAATTTGTTTCACCATTGTTGGAGCTACCAACAGAGAGATATGAATTTTTGAAGTTGGACAGGAGTTCTGAAAAGTTTCTGTTTAAATTTGAATTTTCAAATAAAGGCTGAACTTGGGAAGGCAATTTGACCTAGCAAATGAACTCCAATGAAACTAAAATTTTTACTGGAGATCAGTAACTATGAAAAGGATTACCTGCCCAAATTTGGGAATATTTCATAAAGAATTGCTCCTGTAATAAATCCCTAAACGATTTATAAAAACAATTCTACAGAAATTCCTGGGCATTTTCGTAGCAAGCAATTTGTTCCTCTGTGAAGTACTCCTCCTAAGGATTCAAACAAAATTTATCTCACCCTTTTTGGAGTTTCCTACACAAAGTTATGGATTTTTAAAACTTGAATAAGTTTCTGTTGGGAATGCACACAGAGACTTAACAGGGGGGCCCACTCGTCAGGTCTTCCTTCAACCTCCCGCCATAGACGCGCGTGCACACCAGCACAGATCGTGGCGTGGCTTGTTCTCCCTCATTTCTCCACCAAATTTGCTCCGGTTTCGCCCTACATGCTCCTTGGAACATGGCGCAGCTGCCGGGCAAGGTTTCCGCGCATGAAAACGGCCGAAAACAGGTCGGCACCGGTGGGGCGGCTCGGGAGCTCGGCATTAACGCGTTCTGGCGCGTCCGAAGCTTCTTCCTGCAAGCTTCCTTGCCCTAAAGCATAACCAGTGATCGGGGAACATGGAACGCATGCTAAACCAGGCAGCAAACGGCCGGAAAATAGGGTTCACCGGAGGACCGACCCGTTTTTGCCGCCACCGGCGATTTCTCGTCGCCCGGGGCGTGGGACAGCTGGTTTAACCCATGATTTGGCGTGAGAGGGCACTAGGGTCACTAGTTCTGTGTCTTGAATTGTAGAACCGATGATCAACCACGTTGGAAGAATTTCCAGTTTTGGTATGGGTCGGTTCTTCACGTGTACCGGCGCCAAAACCCAAATTCCGGCGAGCCGGCGACGGGGATGGGCAAGGGGACTGTGGGAGCATGATATACAAACCTTGGCGCACCTTAGAGAGGTGCTGGACGTGCGGGAGAGGCGTTGGAGCGGCTGGAACGCGAGGAGCAGTGAGGGGCGACGGTGCTCTGCTTCCTTCCTGCAAAGAACGGCTCGGGCACAGCGAGGGGAGCTCGGGGATGAGCTAAGGAGCGGTGTAGCTCATCTTGGAGGCACCGGCGCAGCTCCTGGGGCGATCAACCGATGCTAGGAGGGGCTGGATGCTACTGGACCACGAGCACAGAGAGAGGGCACGCTGTGTTTCTCTTCGGTGGCGCTCGAGCAGCTGGGGCTGAGGAGGCTTCGGTTGAAGGCAGAGAAGAGAAAGGAGGCTGTGCTGCTGTTTTATCACCCATGTACGAGTTGCTTCAGGAGCACGTCGAGGCAAGCAGCTCGGTGGCGCGCTGATGATCAACCAAGGGGGAAAACAGAGAGGAAAAAGGAAACTGTGTGGCCGACATGTGGGTCCCACCCCCTCTCAGTTTAACTAACTTTTCTACTGATATTTTCACCACAGCTACTCCAAATTAAATGCTTTACTTCACCTCAAAGTCATGGTTTGAAATGTTGAATTCAAATTATTTGAGTTCTGGTGTGAAGTTTGAATTAAGTATGGTCATTTGAATTTGAAATGGAATTTGAATTCTTTCTTTTGCATTGTTCCAAAAACATAGCAAATCAACTCAAAAGTTTCTGATTTTTGGCATGGCTGCTAATTCAAATGCAGAGAACACATTTGTGGAACCAAATTTGCAAATTGAGGAAATTGAAATTTGAAACTAAGTTTGAAATTCAGATTAGAGGGCTTCTCCTTTTAATCCCAAACAAATATTGAAAATCCTCCAAATGAACTGAAATTTGGAAGGGTGGATATTTGGACTATGAAGATCCAAGCTGTGCATTTAGATCTCCATGTTTGGAAGTTTTTGGGAAGTTTCATTCACAACTTTGAACTCACACCGTTATAATTCAAAGTTTTAATTCCCCTCATTTTTCCTAAGTGTACATGAGCTGAATTTTTCTTGCTACCACTTTTTGGGGATTTTACAAAAGCCACACCATACCTTGCTCGTACAAGGTATTCAAGACCCGCGCCTTCCCAAGACGCGGTATTGAAGACCCTCGCCTTCCCAAGACGCGGAGAGGCGGGGCACACTCCTGCCAGGAGGCGTTGCGCCCAGTCACATCACAGTGAAGGCAAGCACGCAATGTCAGAAGCTGTACACCAATAAATGCAGCGACAAGACATCCCCTGCCGCCCCTGCCATCATCAACCACTACGCCTAGCTTACGGCGTGGGCAGGGAGGCAGGCCGGGGACTCAAAGGCCCTCGCCAGAGACAACTACCGGCATTACTGCAAGATATGGTAGATGGCAGGAAATCGTCCCGAGACCACCTGTCGGGTCTCGGGCCCCCCTTTGTAAGGCACCTGAGCCTTGGACTATAAAAGGCTCAAGTAGGCCACATTACCAGGGTTCGGTTCGAACTCTGTTCGGCTCTTTGCACTCTCACAACACTGCACTTAGCTCATCCTCAAGCTCAGAACTCCGGTTCTGAGCACCAAGCAATACAACGAGCACCTCTGCTCACCGTGGACGTAGGGTATTACGCTCCGGCGGCCTGAACCACGTAAAAAACCCTTGTGTTCATCTGTTTCCTTCGTCCAGTACAGCGAGACTCGCGCAGGGGGACTAGCCCCTCCGTAAAAGAACCTCCGCGGGCTGCCCAGTGCAGGCCCGGGGGAAGTGTCGACAGCTACACTTCGACAACTTCATCATCAGCAACAAGAGAAGAGTACTTCGAAGGTCACGTGGAATACTAGGCGTGTGATCTACCGTCAACTTGCCTGTGAGAATGGAGTTGAAGATGGAGCCGCTGCGTGCTTAGTTTGCTTCCGCTATCGTGTAGAAGACTTCCGCTGCTAGAATAAGTTAGAGACTTCCGCTGCAAGAATAAGTTAGAGATTGATGTAATAAAGCACTTAAACCCTATTATTCGTGGTTATATTCTGTATTCAGTTTGTGGATTACATGTGTATGTGTGATGAACATAGGCGACGCGGACATGATCTAAACCACCCCGCCGCCCTCCCCCGTCTATAAAAACCCCGACCTCGTTCGGTTTTTCCCACGCGATCTGCCGATTTTCCTCCGGTGAGAACCGAGACTTCTCCGGCGAATTCTGGCCGATCTACGCTCGGAAACTCCGATCTAACTCGCTGGTCTTGATCCACCGCCTCCGGGGAACCTTGCAGGTGCAGAAAACTCGGTGACTTGCGGTGTAAACACAACGCCGACGAGCCTCGCCGTGGTTTCACCTCGGACTTCGTCGCCGATCACCTTCCAGGACCTCCGAGCTCAAGAAAACCCCCGATGTGAGATCCCCGACCTCCCCTCTACCGATCTATGCCATAAAATCACAGTTCTAGGAAGAATTCCCGAAGATCCGAAAGTTTCCGGCGAGATCGCCGCTTCCCGCCGCCGTGCGCCGCCGGCAGCACCGCCCGCGCTCGATCAGAGCGACGTGGACGCTTGTGCGCCGTTTATTTTAAATCGCACGGTAGGGTTTAAACCCCCGCGTACCGGTTCGATGTTATAATCTCGGCCGTCGGTTTAAAATCGGACGGTCCACGTCAGCCCCGCGTTATAAAGACTGGAAATCTTACGTGCTACCCCCTGGGGTTCTCGGGAAATAAGAGCTAGCCCCGGAAACTTCTGATCTAGCCTCTGGAACTCCAGAAAATCATGTAAATTCATTTAAAAATCAGTTTTAGCCCCTGGACTTAATAAAAATTAGGAAAAACCCCTCTGATAAGTGTAGCTAGACCCCTGGAAATTCTGAAAATATTATTATAGACCCTGTAATGGGGGGAGTTTACCTTTTTAGCCCTGTTTAGTATTTAATTTAGGAAATTGAATATATGGCAAGTGTTTAAAACTTAAAAAGTGGGACAAACATATTGTCAAAATTAAATTAAAGATTTTCTCAGTATTTAGGAAGCTTTGGAGTGAGATAAAAACATATTTTGGGCTGAATTGAATCTGTTTAATTTATTATTCACATTTAGGGACACATTTTTAAGTAAAGAATAGTTCTAGAAAATAAGGAAAATAATTGTGAAATATTTTACATCAGAGGCAAAGGTCAAAATATGTTATTAAATTATTTAGAACCAGAACCTATTCTGTTTAGATGATGTGTCTTACTATTTTCATAATAAAGTACACATTTATGCATAAGAAAATAAATCTGAAAATATAGCAACTAGTAAATGATAAATGGAGTTTCTAAAATCCAAAGAATTCAGTTTAGGGTTGGTAGAAACTATGAAGACACATATGGAGAAGGAAAATACCTTTCATGCTTACTTGGTAGCTAAAAAGGTGTAGTAGTTGAATATAAGGAATTTATTTAAATTGGAAACTCATATATATATAGTAGATAAGTATAAATGTGAACACAAAAGTAGGAATCATATACATATGATAAAAAGTGCATGCAAGCCACAAATCAACACACATGGAGTAACCACAACACATATAATGGTGAATGACTTTCATAAATATGAATGTGTGGTTTGTATGAAGTGGAAGTGTGAACTATGTCTTATGGATTGTTGTTTTTCTTTTGCTATGTGTGATGGTATGATGTAGAACCTGCTCAAGAGCAAGTTATTCCTTTCCAAGATCAGGACTACCCATTTCAAGAGCAGCAGGAAGGAGGCAAGTGTCCTTGACCACTTTGATCCTATGCTAGGATGTGTAGCTAGAATTATTTGCATTGTCAATTTAAATATGAAACCCATGATAGGAAGTTTCCCTAGAGTTGCATTACCTTGTTTCCTTGTAGCTTGGGTTGGGATTTATTTTATCATGTCATTTATTATTATGCATATGCTTAGCCATGCTTAGAATGGGATATTTGGGACATAAGATCATCAGTTTATTTTACCATACTCTTGAATGAGATATTGTGAGTTATGTAGAGGTAGGGATCAAGGCAAGTTGGATGTTTTGGTTGTGTGCTGGGTGCACGAGACTTGGGTTTGTGTTTAGTACTTGCCTGGATCCTAAGGACCGGTTCATGGAGCATGTAACCTGGCTTTACAGTGCCAAGCACATGCTGAGATGGGGCAGCTTGGCCAATTAATTAGGTGTATCCCCGGCGTAGTATGGGTGTGTTGGATGGTGCTGGGAATAGGTGTCAGCTGGACTACCATAGGAACCGCAAGGCTCAAGAGGGGGCCACTGCAGCGGGGTTGGAGCCTCTTGTATGCTGTTAGGGGTGAAACCTCAGTGGGCCCACACTCATCGGGAATCCCTTTGTAAAGGCTTCGTAGTGATCTCCTGGCTACACACCTCGGAAGTGTGAATGTGGTTCGTAGCCACTGGTATAATGGAGGTTCTTTTAGTCCACCCGGCAACGGGGGATGAAATCACTACATGTGGGTACAGTGGTACAAACTCTGCAGAGTCAAAACTGTCATGACAGCCGTGCTCACGGTCAAGAGCGGCTTGGACTTATTCATGATTAGAGGAGTGATGGTTTTGAATGTTGTGAATGTTAAGCGGGAAGCTTAACATTGGAAATGGTGATATGGTTATTTGGTTATGATGATGGGATGGGAGATTGGGACCATTTCACCTGTGTAGTAATGTAGGTGCTTAATAAGCTAAGGTAATAGGTATTAACGGCATAGTGCTTTAACCATGAGTTCAACATCCCCTTGTTCTAGCCATGCATGATATAATTTTCCCACACTTGCTGAGTACCATCGGTACTCAACCTTGCATATTTGTTGGTTTATATTGCTGCTCAGGTCAAGATAATGAGGTGGTGCATAATGATCAATACTTTGGACCCGAAGAAGGTTTCTAGGTTTATGGAGTCCGCCGGGCAACGCCTATGACGGAGCCCTCAAGAATATTATTCCGCTGCTAGTTTATTTACTTGTGATGAACTTATTATTGTCCATCGAGACATTTGCTATGTAAGACTTATTTATATTCGACACCTGGCTTGTAATAAATGATGCTTCACTATTTGTCATCACATGTATGAGAAAATGATCCTGGCATACATGTGATATTCACTTGGTTGTTCTTCGGAAAAACCGGGTGTGACAATATAGTCAGGGGAAATCACTCTAAACTTCTAACTTCTATTCTACTCAACTCTCTCTCATAGATGGTGAGAGAAAACGCCGGTCGTCAAAGGAGGAACGTCCGTGGCAACCATGAACCCCAAGAGGAGGGCCACGATGAAGTTCCTGAGAATGTTAACCCCGGGGCTGGTGAAAACAACCTTGAACGGTTGATGGCTATGCAGAACGGCTCATGCAAACTATGATCCAAACTTTGGGTCAGCTGCAGGCCAACAACCATAACCACCCTAACCCCGTTCCTGCACCACCACCACCGCCGGCTCACAACCGACTGGGAGAGTTCATGAGGACTCGACCGCCTACTTTTGCACAAGCTAATGATCCCATGGAGGCTGACGATTGGTTGAAATCCATGGAGAAGAAGCTTGCTATTGTTCAGTGCAACGATCGGGAGAAAGTTCTCTTCGCATCGCACCAACTTATGGGAGCAGCCGCTGACTGGTGGGATGATCTTTGCAATGTTCATGTCAATCAGGAGAATATCACTTGGGCGGAGTTCAAGGAGAGTTTCCGCTCTCATTACGTCCCTGTTGGAGTCATGATGCTAAAAAGGCAAGAGTTCGAAGGTCTCCGCCAAGGCAGGAAGAGCGTGAATGAGTACCTCAACAAGTTCATGCAACTGTCACGGTATGCCCCCAAAGATGTCAACTCGGATCAACAGAAACAATACTTGTTCATGAGAGGGTTGAACAATGAGATCCAGGTTCAGCTGCTCAACAATGACTATGCAAGCTTCCATAAACTTGTTGACAAAGCCATAGTGGTTAAGAGCAAGATCCGTGAGATCAAGAAAGAGGGCAAGAGGAAGATGCCATCCCAGCCACAAGGGAGCAATGTACGTCCCCGTTTCATGCCCCCAGCTGCACCACAGTATAGCTCGTCCGCTTCTACTTTTCACCCTACTCAACCACCGCAGCAACGTCCTTTTGTGCAAGCACCTCATGTGCCTATGCCTCCTGCGCCCCGTCCCAACATGGGTGCCTATGCTCAAAACCACCCCCACCCCAACGTCCCTACTGTCTTGGGCAACAAGGCATGCTTTGCATGCGGAGAAGCGGGACACTTCGCAAGTCAGTGCCCGAGGAAAGGCCTTGGACAGCCAAGCAACGCGCCCAAGCGGAACCCACGGCCGAACGGAGGAGCTAATCGAGGCAATCGTGGGCAGCAGAACTACGCTCGTGGCAACGTGAATCATGTCTCCGCTGAGGAGGCGCAACAGGCTGAGGACGTCGTGAATGGTATGTTCCTTGCCAACTCCAACCCAGCTACTGTTTTATTTTATTACGGAGCATCGCATTCATTGATATCATCCAAGTATGTTGCCAAGTATAATCTACCCATATCACACTTGAAATATACTATGTTGGTTAATTATCCCGGTGGAGAGATGAGAACTAATATAGTATGTCCGAAAGTAAACCTTAAAATAAGGGGGGTAGACTTCCTTGCCAACCTCATTGTCTTGGATTCCCAAGGGCTTGACATAATACTCGGAATGGATTGGTTAAGCAAGCACAACGGAGTGATCCAATGTGCTAAGAGGAGCGTGCAGTTGACAAACGAGCACGGTACTAGTATTGAGTTTGAGTCAGCCCAACCATCAACCGAGAAGGCAACGTCGAAGGAGCAACATTGGAAAGCATTCCGGTAGTTCAAGAATTTTTGGACGTGTTCCCGGAAGAATTTCCAGGTATGCCACCTAACTGGGACATTGAGTTTTCCATTGACTTGGTACCCGGAACTGCACCTATAGCAAAGAGACCATATAGGATGCCCGTTAATGAGCTAGTGTAACTTAAGAAGCAAATTCAGGAGCAGCTAGAAAAGGGTTTTATATGACCAAGCTCGTCACCATGGGGAGCCCCCTGCTCTTCGTAGACAAAAAGGATGGAACCCAAAGGATGTGTGTGGATTATAGGTCTCTCAACGAGGTAACGATCAAGAATAAATACCCTCTGCCCCGTATAGAGAACCTGTTTGACCAAATGAAGGGAGCCCGCGTCTTTTCCAAGATTGATCTTTGGTCGGGATACTTCCAGCTAAAGATTAAGCCCTCCGACATACCCAAGACTACCTTTCAAACACGGTACGGTTCGTATGAATATACCGTGATGTCTTTTGGGTTAACGAATGCACCCGCATATTTCATGTACCTCATGAATAAGGTCTTCATGGAGTACTTGGACAAGTTCGTTGTGGTTTTCATCGACGATATCATGGTGCATTCAAAAAGTGAGGAAGAACATGAAGAACATTTAATATTCACATTGCAGAAGCTGCGAGAGCATCAATTGTATGCCAAGCTCAGCAAGTGTCAATTTTGTTTAAAGGAGATATCGTTCCTAGGCCACATCATCTCCGAGGAAGGAGTATCGGTTGATCCCGGAAAAGTGGGAGATGTTCTGAAGTGGAACCAACCGCAGAATGTGAGAGATATTCGGAGTTTCCATGGGATGGCTGGATACTACCGTCGGTTCATCAAGGATTTCTCCAAGGTAGCAAAGCCTATGACTGAATTGCTAATGAAGGGAAAAGCATTTCAGTGGACACAAGCGTGTCAAGAAAGCTTTGAGGAGCTCAAGAAAAGGCTAACCACAATGACGGTTTTGGTATTGCCGGACGCGAGCAAGAGCTTTGACATATATTGCGACGCATCAAGACAAGGGCTTGGATGTGTTCTCATGCAAGAAGGACGATTGGTAGCCTATGTGTCGAGACAACTAAAGAAACACGAGCTGAATTACCCCACACATGACTTGGAGATATTGTAAAAGCCCAAGAAAAGGGACTTGCAAAAACTTTTCATCACCTAACAACACCACACTTTTGTTGTGGATATCTTGTGAAAAATGGTGAAGAGCAAGTAACCTCCATCAAAAGAGTAATTAGAGGGGAAAGCCTACACTTGCACAAAGGGGGATTTGTACACAAGAACATGAGAGGTTGAGATCACCCCTAGAACTTAAAAAGTCTTGGGAAGGTTCAGGCCAAATTTCATCCAAATCCAACACTTTTTGAGGCACTTTTGGAGGTATTTGAAAAAGAGGCCAATTTGAATGTAAATTCAAATTGCAGCAACTTTCATCACTCAAATTCAAAAGTTACCTTCATATTCAAACTCTCCAGGTTCAAATTATGAGGGAGGCAAATTTTGAGAAGATTTGGAGGTCGTTTGATAGGGATATCAAAGAGAGTTGTGAATTTTCAAACTCCCCAGGTTCAATTATGTGGTTCAGTTTTGCCGACGACATACGATAATGACCGAAGGTAGAAACTCGGCAAATTCGTCTCACACGTCGAACCACTCCCCACACGACGTAGCATACACCTTCTATACTCCCGTGCGCGTTCATAGGATCAAGAACCACCAAGAATCATCGAGCAAAGCCGCTGTTCATCGAGTTTTTTGACTTTCGCTGGATTTTGACCTAGCCTGACGGTGAGGTCATACTTCCGGCGAGTTCCAGTGAGATCGGCGGTAGGGTCCATGTTCTCCTCGGTGCAGTGATGCTGTACGAGCAAACGGCGATGTGTTTGCTGCGGTATAACGCTCTAGCGACATCGCCGGAGTTGCCACAGACGCTGTCGCCGTCGCACCTAGGTTTCCGGCCGTTGCCAATCTGAGATACGCCCGGAAACATGTTCCTCGCACGAAAATACGTGGGGGCGGTGAGAATAAGCAAGTTCCAAGCACCGGAAGCCCCTCCCGCTGAGAACTCTGGCGAGCTCGGCGGCGGGATCGCGCGGGCGTCGGGAGGAGGAAGACGACTGGGGGCCCCGCATGTCAGTGGCGATATTTTAAATTGTCGATCCGCTGCGGCCCAGGATCCAGTGTGGTGGTGCGGGAAGGGTCCTGTGGCCCCGTGTGGCGTGATTCCAGCAGCCGACACATGTAGGAGGGACCCACAGTCAGAGTTTGAATGTTTTCCGAATTAATTTGAATTTCCAGATTTAGTCCAAAATTTGGAACCCCATAACTTTTGCTAGGAAGCTCCAAATTTAGTGATTCAAATTGGGTTGGATTCATCTAGCCTAGCTCTGTCGAAATATGTAATGCAATTTGTATGAAACCCATTAATTAATTCTGGAAAATTCTTTAAAGCTTTTCAGCGAAAGAATTTTAGAGGGAGTTTGGTTCATCCAAAAATCCTCTAATTTTGCCAGAATATCCTTTAGGAGGTTAGTGAAGCACTGTAAAAGTTTCAGACTATTTGGAGTTGATTGGGCCAGGGCAATTCAGATTTGAAGGTGCTGTGTTCATTTGAATACAGAAACATTTTCAGAGAATTTCTAAAACTTGGAAATTTAGTTCTGTGCATATCATAGCTCCACAAATGCTAGGAAAATTCATGCAAACTCTAGGAGCTATAATTCAAATTGTAGTTCATTAAGTTGGGCATGAACAGTGGTGTTATCTTAGAATTAATTCTTCTTTGCTTACTTGCTGAGAGAATTATTCTGAGCAAACCACTCAATGAAAAGTGCAAATTTTTGATCCAGAGAGTTGTCTTGTGACAAGGAACTCACACAAAAATTCTCAGCTCCATTGGAGCTCTGGATCACCCCTGTCCTGTTTAATCAATTGAGGGATTAATATGGAAGAAGGGGGGGGGGGGAAACCACTTAGCACTTAATCATGTGCTTAGATCCAAACCCAAACCACTAGCCCCAGTTTCCTTTTAAATTCTTAAACAGAGTTCCAGTTGTTAAAAACTGGTTATTCGAACTAATATTAGAAGCATTACCATAAACTCATGTGCATATTCATTAACATGTAGTATTTTATTAACGTGTAGTCGCTGAAGGCGAGGAGGCTCCGGAGGTACTCGACTTCCTACTTCCGGAAGAAGAACTAACCCCTGACCAGCAGCAACAAGGCAAACCCCGGTTTGCATTAACCTTTTTTATAAGTTTTACTTTGTTTACATGTGTCATATGAAGTGTGAATGTGCATTAGGTATAGGATGGATGGAACCCCACTTGCATGACCAGAAATTTTCCATAAGAGTGAGGGTAGTGCCTAAGACCTCGAGTAGACAGGCTGTGCTTAATGTTTTATAGGACTTTGGTACAAGTCGAGTAGTGGAATCTACTCGCGAGATAGACTTGGGACACACGGGTTCGGTTGAGTGATGTGAGATCACTTTAGTAATGAAAATGAGACTAGGCAGGGGCTAGGGCGCAGCAAGACGAAGTCTTGTGTGAGCGGCCCTGTCCGTGTCGATTGAGGACCGATCCGTGTGCGGCCCACGCTGATCAAGTTTGAACGTACCGAAGGCATATCGAATATATGGGCCCCGATAAACTGATGTAGCCTAAACCTCCGGGCGTCGAGGCATAGCACACCGATTTATAGGTGTAGGTTGAGGGCAGCCAGGTGGAAATCTGCTAACGGGCATAGAGAGATGCTCCGTGTAGGAAACCTCCTGTCCGTTTCGGTGCGACCGGTTCGACATTTGGGCTGTTGGGTGAAAGGTTGTCCCGTACGACATCGATTGAGCGTGCTGTGCAGCTCCACGGGTGGGCATACGTGACGTGCTCTTTGGGTTTCCCTGCAGGTGTATATCGAGTCGATTCTCCGTCCCTCACGGTGAAGAGTACCACTTGGTCACTGAGTCGTGACGTAGACTAATGAATGAAATGTTATGATTCAATATTGCTGTTATGATATAATTGTATGGCTACATGTGTGCCACCAAATATTGCTTACTAAATTTCGGATTTCTGAACTGTTAACTTGTTGCTAAAAGATGAATTAAGGATGAACTCGTAGGCGTGTCCTTTTGCTGCAATATTTCTATCCTATGTCATTGTACACCTCATGTAGAGTTCCATGCTTAGGCGAGTCGGTTAAGCCTTGTTGAGCCATCGTGCTCACGGTTGCTGCTTAAGTGTTTTTCAGGTGAGGAGCCACCCACGGACTCGGAGTTCGAGTCCACCGGCGAGGGTTACCCTCCGTCCGGGACCACGGCTGAGTGGGAGCCGTACACGCTGCGCTGAGCTGAGACGTGCAGCTAGTGTGGGTTGCCCTAGGGCTGGGCAACCAACTTTTGCTAGATAGGCGGGCATGAGTTGTACAGAGTAGACTTCCGCTGTGTAAAATAAATACTAGTTGGTAACTGAAGTTTGTACCTGTTTGTACAGTTCAGTTTGTTTTTCCCATGTAATATATTGTGTCCTTATGACATGTGCTGTCAGGTGTCGCATCGCGCGGCACCACCCTCTGCGATCCTGGATGAGCGGATTCCGGTCCGCCACAGCTATGTGACACCCTCATTTTCGGGTTCTGCATATATTCATGTTTCATGTAGAAAAACACTTTTAAAATAAGTTGAAACCGAGAAAGAATAAAAAAGTTAGCCAAAAAGAGCAAATTCCAGTTTACATAGAGCGCCGAAGACAACTCCCGCGGCTCGCTGGCCACGTGGCGTGTTTGGAGCTCATTTCTGCAAAGGGGGAGAGGTCCACCGCTAAACTGGCTACGTGGCAGGCTCGGGGCTCATCCCCGCAAAAGGGGTAGAGGTCCGACCCCGTGGGACACGTGTTGCCCCCGGAGCTAGCCTCTGCAGAGAAGCGAGGCCAGTCCCGCAGGACACATGTCGGCTGCGGAGCTATTCGCTGCGGAAAAGAGAGAGGACCAGCCGCGCGGGACACGTGTCGCTCTCGGAGCTCACTTTTGAGAAGTCTGGCCCCGCTAGACACATGTCACTCTCGGAGCTCACTTCCGGGAGGTCCGGCACTATCGGACGCGTGTCACCTCCGAAGCTCACATCCATGAGGTCCATCACTGTTAGACACGTGTCAACCTCGGAGCTCGTATCTAAACAGAAAAGAAGTCTGGCGCTATTAGGACACGTGGCATATTCTCGGAGCTCACCTCCGAAGAGAGGGGAGATCCGAAATTGACACATGGCACCCCCGGAGCCACCTCCGAAGAGAGGGGAGGTCCGGAACTGACACATGGCATTCACCGAGCTCGCCTCTGTTGAGAGGGGAGGTCCCGACCCACCAGACACAAAGCGCACGCGGAGCTCACCTCTGAGTAAGAGGGTGGTCTCGCCCGCCTGACACGCGGCACAACCGGAGCTTGCCTCTGCGGAAAAGGGAGCCCAGGTTCCCTCAGGACAAGTGGAGCTTCCGGAGCTCATCACCGCTTAAGGGCACAATTCTGAATCGGTTTTTCTTCTGTACGCTTGGGAATCCCCGGTACTGAGGAAACCGACACGATTTCCATAATGCTACCGCACCAAATCAGTTTAAGATAAGTTGTTAAGATCCAAAAACAGTTTGAATGGGACTCTTATTCGAAGTCCAATCAGATTAGAAATCTTCTCTTCCCAATTATAAATAGAACCGAAAACCTTTGGCCGCAAACACGAACTTCTTTTCCACCTCCTGGGCCGACAACTTAGATCCCTAGCCCCAGCTCGCCGAGTAAACCTCTTCGCCGGAGTTCAGTCGCCGGAGATCACCGGAAGAGAGCCCCGACGACCTGTCTTACTAGGAGAAGGACCCCGAGACCAATAAGAACGTAAGGTAGGTCTCCAATGCCACCTTACGACATCATTGCGTTTTCTTAGCATCTGTTCTTTGATTCCTTTCGAACAGAAGCTTTTTCGTGGACAGATCACGTGTTGATTGGTTTGATCTAAAGTCAAGATCATCACCATGTCCACAATTGATCCAAACACCTCTGTTCATCATAAAACCATGCAAGCCATGCAAAAACACGTACAAACCGATCTAATAAAAACTGCATCATAGGAATTGCATGCATACGCATCATCACATCTTGATTAGAGTTTGTGCATGATATTGATTACTGTGAATCTTGTATGTGCGTGATCGCGTATAGAAGGACAAGCTCAGGGAGTTGTCTACGACAAGCTGTATCAACAAGGTTTCGAGATCCAAGAGCAACCTGAACCGCAAGAACAAGGCAAGTGCCCCTTGACCATATTGATCCTATGTTTTGGAAAACTATTATGTTTGCAAAAAGGTGTGAGTGCTTGAGTCAATATGATGGGAAACCCTTTCATAGGAGTTTACTAGTTTTGTTAGCCACCCTTGTCACCAGGAAAGTTATTGAGTCGGGTATGGTTTTTGCTTTTATGCTTCGCTGAGTCCACGGGATTATGGGAAGTGAGGTAGATGTGTCTAGCTAACTGCACTTGTAAGAATAATGAGAACTTGATGTTGTTAATGAACATGGATCCGAGGGAGATCTAGGCAAGCCTGGGTTCGTGAATGAGGTAGCATGAGATGGTGGTTTTACTTGCTGTAGATCTAAGGACCGGTTCGTGTCAGCCATGCCAGGATAACAGTGCCACCACAAGGCCAAGTATGGGTGCGGCTTAGCTGAGTAATTAGGTAAGTTACTAGATTGTCATGGACCGTGGAAGGCGCGGGGAATGGGAGTCAAGTGAGGACTGCCCTGGGAACTGCATGGCACAAGAGGGGGTCCATGGGTGGGAGAATTGGATATTCTAGCCTGCCGGTGAAACCTTAGTGAGTCCATACATCTAGTAACCCCTTTGTAAAGGCTATTTTGTGATCTCTTGACCATACACCGACGGATGTGTACTGGTATAATGGAGGTTCTGCAGTCGCCGACGGGTGACGAAATCACAAACTTGTGGGTAAAGTGGTACAAACTCTGCAGAGTCTAAAACTATCATGATAGCCGAGCTTACGGTCACGAGCGCCTGGCCAACTTCCATGAACGTCAGTTTGTACAGCAGCCTCGCCCCGCATATCCACCTCGACCAGCAGCGCAAGGACCCCCAAACCAACCCCAAGACAACAAAGGCCAAGCACCTAAGGTTGGGGTGCAATGTTTTAGCTGTGGTGAAGTGGGGCACTATGCCCATAAGTGCCCAAAGAAGAAGCCCGCGCAGCCACAACAGCAGAATGTAATGAGAGGACGGGTGAACCACGTCACTATGGAGGAAGCACAAGAGGCACCCAATGTGTTAGTTGGTAAGTTTCCTGCCAATTTACACATTTCAACCCTGATGTTTGATTCTGGTGCTACCCACTCGTTCATTGCTAAAGGGTTTGTTAAGAAGCATGATCTAGCAACAACACAAATGAACTATATGCTAGCAGTAAACTCTGCAGGTGGAGAAATAAGGACAAGACAAGTGTGTCCCAAGGTGAACCTAGACATTAATGGGGTAGTATTTACTGCTAACCTCATAGTGATAGATTCCCAAGGGATTGATATTATTTTGGGCATGGACTGGTTGACCAAACATAAGGGAGTCATCCATTGTTCGACCAGAACGGTAGAACTAACGCACCCTAGTGGCACAAAAGTAAAGTTTATAACAATACAAGAGCTTAAGAGGGACATTAAATTAAATCAAGTTGAGGTGAAAGTGGAGGAGATCAGGACCATCAGGGAATATCCAGATGTTTTTCCGGAGGAATTGCCAGGTATGCCTCCTGATCGTGAAGTGGAATTCGCAATTGAGCTAGTGCCGGGAACAGCCCCAATATACAAGAGACCTTATCGGATGGACTCCAAGCAGCTGGGAGAACTCAAGGATCATTTGAAAGAATTGACGGAGAAGGGGTATATTCGCCCTAGTTCCTTACCATGGGGAGCTCCGGTAATATTTGTGCCCAAGAAGGACGGAACCCAAAGGTTATGTGTGGATTACCGTGCTTTGAATGAGGTAACCATCAAGAACAAGTACCCATTACCTCGTATTGAAGACTTGTTTGATCAGTTGAGGGGAGCTTGTGTGTTCTCGAAAATTGATCTCAGGTCGGGATACCACCAACTCAAGATAAGGCAATCTGATATTCCCAAGACAGCTTTCGTATCTCGGTATGGACTGTATGAATACACGGTCATGCCTTTCGGGCTAACTAATGCCCCGGCATACTTTATGTATCTCATGAATAAGGTATTCATGGAATATCTGGACTAATTTGTGGTGGTTTTCATAGATGACATTCTCGTCTTCTCCAAAGATGAAGAAGAACATGAGAAACATCTAAGGTTGGTGTTGCAGAGGCTAAGAGAACACCAACTATATGCCAAGTTGAGAAAGTGTGAGTTTTGGCTGAAGAGAGTTCCCTTCTTAGGACATATAATCTCGGAGGGAGGAATCTCCGTGGATCCTGCCAAAATCGAGGATATAAAGAAGTTGAAGACCCCTGAAAATGTCGGGGAAGTTCGAAGCTTTTTGGGATTGGCTGGATACTATCGACGGTTTATTGAGGGATTCTCTAAGATCTCGAGACCCCTTACCAAACTGTTGGAGAAGGGAATCACATTCACATGGACGCCGCAGTGCGAGACAAGTTTTCAGGAGTTAAAGAAAAGATTGACAACGGCCCCAGTGCTAGTTATGCCAGATATGCAGAAGAACTTTACGGTGTACTGCGATGCCTCTGAAAACGGGTTGGGATGTGTTCTCATGCAAGAAGGGCATGTCGTGGCTTATGCATCCCAACAGCTTTGGAAGCACGAGAAGAACTATCCTACACATGACCTAGAACTAGCCGCAGTGGTACACGCGTTGAAAATTTGGCGGCACTATTTGATGGGGAAGAGGACCGAGATATATACGGATCATAAGAGTTTGAAGTACATATTCACACAGCCAGACCTCAACCTCAGACAAAGGAGATGGTTAGAGCTAATCAATGACTTTGATGTAGGCATCAACTATCATCCTGGGAAAGCAAACGTCGTGGCCGATGCTTTAACTCGGAAAGTGCAGGTCAATAAGTTGAGCTTGAAGGACATGCCTGCAGAATTGAAGGACGAGGTTATAAGGCTCAATCTATGCCTGGTAAATAGTGGTGAAGCCATCGCCATGGAAGTGGATTCCACACTCGAGCGAGACATACGCGAGGGTCAAAAGAATGACGAGACATCCTGGTTTTAGAGAGGATGAACAAGGAACGGTGTGGCACGGGAAAAGAATCTGTGTGCCAGAAGTAAAGGAGATCTATGAATTGATTTTGAAGGAGGCTCATGATTCTGACTATTCCATTCATCCTGGGAGTACGAAAATGTACCAGGACCTCAAGAGCAGGTATTGGTGGTATGGCATGAAACGAGATGTCGCGGAACATGTTGCCCTATGTGACACATGTCAGTTGGTGAAAGCAGAACATCAACGACCCGCGGGATTATTGCAACCACTCAAAGTGCCTGAATGGAAATGGGAAGAAATCGGTATGGATTTTATAGTGGGATTGCCTAGGATCCAATCAGGATATGATTCAATATGGGTCATCATCGACAGGCTAACCAAGGTGGCTCATTTCATCCCGTGGAAGAAAGCTACAGCGGATCCAAATTGGCAGAATTGTACATGTCAAGGATCGTGTGTTACCATGGAGTGCCAAAGAAGATTGTGTCGGATCGAGGGACACAGTTCACCTCAAGTTTCTGGCAGAAGTTGCATGAAACCATGTGAACCCATCTGAATTTCAGCTCTGCCTATCATCCCCAAACTGATGGGCAGACGGAGAGAACCAATCAGATCCTTGAAGATATGCTGAGGGCATGTGCACTCAAAAACAATAGGAGTTGGGACAAGAACTTACCGTATGCGGAGTTTTCCTATAACAACAGCTATCAAGCTAGTATGAAGATGTCACTGTTTGAAGCCTTGTACGGGAGGAAGTGTAGAACTCCCCTATTTTGGAACCAAAGGGGGGAAAGTAAAGTGTTTGGTCCAGAAGTACTACAAGAAGCCGAGGCGAAGGTGAGGGAAATTCGCAACAATTTGAGGATAGCACAGACACGACAAAAGAGCTATGCCGATATACGAAGAAGAGAGCTCGTTTTCAACGTGGGAGGCTATGTCTATCTCAAGGTGTCCCCTATCAGAGGACTTCGTCGGTTCAAGGTGAAAGGGAAGTTGTCACCTCGATACATCGGACCCTTTCAAGTTTTGGAAAGGAAAGGCGAAGTGGCGTATCAACTAGAGTTACCGGCTCGTCTATCGGAGGTGCACGATGTATTCCATGGGTCACAACTCAAGAAATGCCTGAGGACGCCTAAAGAGGTGTTACCCATGAATGAAGTGGACGTAGCTGAGGATTTGTCTTATGCCGAGCAACCATACAAGATTTTGGAGACAATGGAACGCCTCACCAGAAATAAAAGAATCCGGATGTACAAGGTGCAGTGGAAGCATCACTCAGAAGAGGAAGCCACCTGGGAGCGGGAAGATGAGCTCAAGGCAAAATTTCCGGAATTGTTTTCTTAGAACCACCAATCTCGAGGACGAGATTTCTTTTAAGGGGGGTAGAGCTGTAACACCCCAAAAATCTTGTTAAGACCCTAAATCATGTTAAGAGGGGAATTTAAAAATTTTTGGACGTGTTGCATGTTTTGCAACAATTTAAATTCAAACTGGAATTAAATTTAAATTCAAAACAGAAAAGAAATAGAAAAAGAAAAAAAGAAAACAGAAAAAAACCGGCCAGTGGGCCGAAACCCACCAGCCGGCCCAACCAACCCCCGCGCCAGCCCGCAGCCGCGCGCGCCTTTTCCTCCCACTGACAGGCGGGGCCCGCCGGCCCTTCTTCTACCTCGCGCCCGCGCCGGGATTCTCTCACCCCGAATCAAAACCGACCCGGACTCCTACGCATCCCCGCCGAATTCCGTTCGTAGGCGACGCAGACTCGATCTAAACCACCCCGCCGCCCTCCCCCGTCTATAAAAACCCCGGCCTCGTTCTGTTTTTCCCACGCGATCCACCGTTTTTACTCCGGTGAGAACCCGAGCCTTCTCCGGCGAATTCTAGCCGATCTAAGCTCGGAAATTCCGATCTAACTCGCTGGTCTTGATCCACCGCCTCCGGGGAACCCTGCAGGTGCAGAAAACTCGGTGACTTGCGGTTCAAACACAGCGCCGACGAGCATCGCCGTGGTTTCACTTCGGACCTCGTCGCCGACCGCCTTCCAGGACCCCCGAGCTCAAGAAAACCCCCGAGGTGAGATCCCCGACCTCCCCTCCACCGATCTATGCCATAAAATCACAGTTCTAGGAAGAATTCTCGAAGATCCGAAAGTCTCCGGCGAGATCGCCGCTTCCCGCCGCCGTGCGCCACCGGGCAGCGCCGCCCGTGCTCGGTTAGAGCGACGTGGCCGCTTGTGCGCCGTCTATTTTAAATCGCACGGTAGACTTTAAATCCCCGCGTACCGGTTCGGCGTTATAATATCAGCCGTCTGTTTTAAATCGGACGGTCCACGTCAGCCCCGCGTTATAAAGACTGGAATTCTTACGCGCTACCCCCTGGGGTTCTCGGGAAATAAGAGCTAGCCCCGGAAACTTCTGATCTAGCCCCTGGAACTTCAGAAAATCATGTAAATTCATTTAAAAATCAGTTTTAGCACCTGGACTTAATAAAAATTAGGAAAAACTCCTCTGTTATGTATAGCTAGACCCCTGAAAATTGTTAAAATAATATTATAGACCCTGTAGTGGGGTGAGTTTACCTTTTTAGCCCTGTTTACCATTTAATTTAGGAAATTGAATATGTGGCTAGTGTTTAAAATTTTAAAAAGTGGGACAAACATATTGTCAAAATTAAATTAAAAACTTTCTCAGTATTTAGAAAACTTTGGAGTGAGATAAAAACATATTTTGGGCTGAAGTGAATCTGTTTAATTTATTATTCACATTTAGGGACACATTTTTAAGTAAAGAATAGTTCTGGAAAATAGGGAAAATTATTGTAAAATAGTTTACATCAGAGGAAAAGGTCAATAATATATTAGCAAATATTTTAGATCAGAACCTATTCTGTTTAGATGATGTGTCTTGTTATTTTTATAATAAAGTTTACATTTAGGCATAGGAAATAAATCTGAAAATATAGCAAATAGTAAATGATAAATGGAGTTCTAAAATCCAAAGAATTCAGTTTAGGGTTGGTAGAAATTGTGAAGACACATATGGAGAAGGAAAACACCTTTCATGCATACTTGGTAACTAAAAGGTGTAGAAACTGAATATAAGGAAAATTATTTAAATTGGAAACTCATATATAAAGTATGCAAGCATAAATGTGAATACAAAAGTAGGAATCATATACACATGATTAAAAGTGCATGCAAGCCACAAATCAACACACATAGAGTAACCACAACACATGTAGTTGTGAATGATCTTCATAAATATGAATGTGTGGTTTGTATGAAGTGGAAGTGTGAACTATGTCTTATTGATTGTTGTTTTTCTTTTGCTATGTGTGATGGTATGATGTAGAACCTGCTCAAGAGCAAGTTATTCCTTTCCAAGATCAGGACTACCCATTCCAAGAGCAGCAGGAAGGAGGCAAGTGTCCTTGACCACTTTGATCCTATGCTAGGATGTGTAGCTAGAATTATTTGCATTGTCAATTGAAATATGAAACCCATGCTAGGAAGTTTCCCTAGAATTGCATTACCTTGTTTCCTTGTAGCTTGGGTTGAGATTTATTCTATCAAGTCATTTATTATTATGCATATGCTTAGCCATGCTTAGAATGGGATATTTGGGACATGAGATCATCTGTTTATTTTACCATACTCTTGAATGAGATATTGTGAGTTATGTAGAGGTAGGGATCAAGGCAAGTTGGATGTTTTGGTTGTGTGCTGGGTGCACGAGACAAGGGTTTGTGTTTAGTACTTGCCTGGATCCTAAGGACCGGTTCATGGAGCATGTAACCTGGCTTTACCGTGCCAACCACATGCTGAGATGGGGCAGCTTGGCCAATTAATTAGGTGTATCCCCGGCGTAGTATGGGTGTGTTGGATGGTGCGGGGAATAGGTGTCAGCTGGACTACCATATGAACTGCAAGGCTCAAGAGGGGGCCACTGCAGCGGGGTTGGAGCCTCTTGTATGCTGTTAGGGGTGAAACCTCAGTGGGCCCGTGCTCGTCGGGAATCCCTTTGTAAAGGCTTCGTAGTGATCTCCTGGCTACACACCTGGGAAGTGTGAATGTGGTTCGGAGCCACTGGCATAATGGAGGTTCTTTTAGTCCACCCGGCAACGGGGGATGAAATCACTACATGTGGGTACAGTGGTACAAACTCTGCAGAGTCAAAACTGTCATGACAGCCGTGCTCACGGTTAAGAGCGGCTTGGACTTATTCATGATTAGAGGATTGATGGTTTTGGAAGTTGTGGATGTTAAGCGGGGAGCTTAACATTGGAAATGATGTTATGGTTATTTGGTTATGATGACGGGATGGGAGATTGGGATCATTTCACCTGTGTAGTAATGTAGGTGCTTAATAAGCTAAGGTGATAGGTATTAATCGCGTAGTGCTTTAACCATGAGTTCAACCTCTCCTTGTTCTATCCATGCATGATATAATTTTCCCACACTTGCTGAGTACCATTGGTACTCAACCTTGCATATTTTGTTGGTTTATATTGCTGCTCAGGTCAAGATAATGAGGTGGTGTATAATGACCAAGACTTTGGACCCGAAGAAGGTTTCTAGGTTCATGGAGACCCCCGGGCAACGCCTATGACGGAGCCCTCAAGAATAATATTCCGCTGCTAGTTTATTTACTCATGATGAACTTATTATTGTCCATCGAGACATTTGCTATGTAAGACTTATTTATATTCGACACCTGGCTTGTAATAAATGATGCTTCACTATTTGTCATCACATCTATGAGAAACTGATCCTAGCGTGACAGAAGTGGTATCAGAGCCAAGGTTGCCCGTAGGTACGTGGACCTAGGTAGAAATGGACGTATTTAGGTCATTATTTTCTTAAAAACTATTTTTACAAGGTGTGTGTTTAAAAGTGTTATTTAATGAGTCACTTTCTTCATCTTACCCCAATTTTCATTTAAAAAAGGATTTTTGTTTAAAAGTTTATCTAACCTAAGTTTAAATGCTTTTTGTTTTAGATGGTTCGCATGATTCGCACCGCTCGCAAGTCCACAGGAGGGAGAGTTCCCGTAGTTGCCCTTGCTCAAAGAGAGGAGAGCCGTCCGGTGACGTACCTTTCCTACGGATTGGCAGTAGGAGGCTTGTTGCGCCGTCTTCGACGTATGCTCGAAGCCGCCGGCAATACGGGCAAGCTAATCATCCACTATAACTCCACCAGGACCATCCGTGAGAAGAGGGAAGAATGGAGTTCAGAGATGAGGATTATACACGAAAATCAGCTGCTTAAGATCCACCGCTCTCTAGCCTGTAGAGCGACACAGGTCGATGCGGAGAAGGATGTCACCTGGGAGGCCATCACCTGCCAGAGTCACATCTATCGTCGCCACCTGGATAGGACTGAGTACATGTATGTCCTCCAGCGTGAGAGTGGTACCACGGAGTACAAGTACCCGCCAGTGCAGCAAGGGACTTCCCATGAGCACATGGACTTGTGCTTGGAGGATGCTGCTATGCTCAGCACTCGACTGCAGGAGTGTCAGCAAGAGCTTCAGGATGTTCGGGACACCCTGAAGGAAACGGAGGCATTGCTGCGAGCCTGCTTGAGGGCGAGAGAAAGAGGAGATGGGAATGAACTGTGTGTCACCGTGAATGATACATGGACTCCTGACTCCCCAGATCGCCGAGCGATCAGGTGTCGTTGCACTTCTCCACCAGCAGCCTCCCCACCCAAAGCAGAGTCAGAAGGCAGCCGAAATGATGAGGAAGATCCCGAGGAGCCTGCTCAAGAAAACGAGTAGTGTAGAGTCCTTCCCTTAGTTAGCAAGATGTCGTATAGTCGAGTCGTTACGTTAAGTTAATGGTGTGTTAATGCTTGGTGTGTGACGTGAGTTGTGGAAGCCATGAGCAATTGTCCACAGCCTCGTCTTTAGATTGTTTTGCTTTGGTGTGTGAACCCACATGAAATAATAGTGCATTTATTTTTGTGTGAGAAATGAACCCTCCGAAAAGTATAACAAAGCCTCAACACTTCAAAGTACAAACAAATGAAAGTAGTAAGATGATACTAAATGCTTTCAAATTAACATTGGTTGATTCTGCCAGATGGCCGGAAGAGGAAAAGGATGTGCTGCCAACCCCGCCAACAACAACGATGAGGCATCCAACCCTCATCTTTCTGGAGGCCAGGACAGGGGTGGTCGCCGTGAAGGAGTTGATCCCCTCCACCAAATGCTGGAGAATCAAAATCAGCTCATCCAGAACTTGACTCAAGTGGTGGCCAACTTGCATCAAGTTCCACCTCCACAAGCTGCACCACGCCAACCAAGGTTGAGTGAGTTTCTAGGAACTCAACCTCCAAAGTTTGCAAGTGCTGCTGAACCTCTGGAGGCAGATGATTGGCTTAAGACCATTGAGAGCAAGATGAGGATCATACAGTGCCAAGGGTATGAGAGGGTGCTGTTTGCCTCTCATCAATTGCATGGACCTGCTGCTGATTGGTGGACCGCCTATGTGGCTGCCCATCATGACCCTGAGAACATCACTTGGGAAGAGTTCAAGCGTAGCTTCCGCAACCATTACATCCCAAGAGGTGAACTCAAAAACAAGAGGAAGGAGTTTTTGGGACTGCAGCAGGGAAACATGACGGTGAGGGAATACCTCACTAAATTTACTCAACAATCCCGTTATGCCCCACGGGACATAGAGACTGATGAGCAGAAAAAAGATTGTTTCGTGGAGGGACTTACCGCAGAGATGCAGTGTGCAATGTCCTCAAATGAGTATGAAAGCTTCCAAAAGATGGTGGACAGAGCATTTGTGGTAGAAAGGAAGCTAAAGGCCTTGGAAAATGAGAATAAGAGGAAGGTCGGGTGGTCACATCAAGCCTCAGGGAGCAACACCCGCCAACGTCTGATGCAGCAACCTGCAGGGCAGACGAACCGTGCTGCGGTACCCTACTCAGCACCAATAGAATACAACCCGAACTACAGGCCTCCCGCAGCACCAGCACAGCCACAACGTCAGTTTGTACAGCAGCCTCGCCCCGCATATCCACCTCGACCAGCAGTGCAAGGACCCCCAAACCAATCCCAAGACAACAAAGGCCAAGCACCTAAGGTTGGGGTGCAATGTTTTAGCTGTGGTGAAGTGGGGCACTATGCCCATAAGTGCCTAAGGAAGAAGCCTGCGCACCCACAACAGCAGAATGTAATGAGAGGACGGGTGAACCACGTCACTATGGAGGAAGCACAAGAGGCACCCGACGTGGTAGTTGGTAAGTTTCCTGCCAATTTACACATTGCAACCCTGCTGTTTGATTCTGGTGCTACCCACTCGTTCATTGCTAAAGGGTTTGTTAAGAAGCATGATCTAGCAACAACACAAATGAACTATATGCTAGCAGTAAACTCTGCAGGTGGAGAAATAAGGACAAGACAAGTGTGTCCCAAGGTGAACCTAGACATTAATGGGGTAGTATTTACTGCTAACCTCATAGTGATAGATTCCTAAGGGATTGATATTATTTTGGGCATGGACTGGTTGACCAAACATAAGGGAGTCATCCATTGTTCGACCAGAATGGTAGAACTAACACACCCTAGTGGCACAAAAGTAAAGTTTATAACAATACAAGAGCTTAAGAGGGACATTAAATTAAATCAAGTTGAGGTGAAAGTGGAGGAGATCAGGACCATCAGGGAATATCCAGATGTTTTTCCGGAGGAATTGCCAGGTATGCCTCCTGATCGTGAAGTGGAATTCGCAATTGAGCTAGTGCCGGGAACAGCCCCAATATACAAGAGACCTTATCGGATGGACTCCAAGCAGCTCGGAGAACTCAAGGATCATTTGAAAGAATTGACGGAGAAGGGGTATATTCGCCCTAGTTCCTCACCATGGGGAGCTCCGGTAATATTTGTGCCCAAGAAGGACGGAACCCAAAGGTTATGCGTGGATTACCGTGCCTTGAATGAGGTAACCATCAAGAACAAGTACCCATTACCTCGTATTGAAGACTTGTTTGATCAGTTGAGGGGAGCTTATGTGTTCTCGAAAATTGATCTCAGGTCGGGATACCACCAACTCAAGATAAGGCAATCTGATATTCCCAAGACAGCTTTCGTATCTCGGTACGGACTGTATGAATACACGGTCATGCCTTTCGGGCTAACTAATGCCCCGGCATACTTTATGTATCTCATGAACAAGGTATTCATGGAATATCTGGACAAATTTGTGGTGGTTTTCATAGATGACATTCTCGTCTTCTCCAAAGATGAAGAAGAACATGAGAAACATCTAAGGTTGGTGTTGCAGAGGCTAAGAGAACACCAACTATATGCCAAGTTGAGAAAGTGTGAGTTTTGGCTGAAGAGAGTTCCCTTCTTAGGACATATAATCTCGGAGGGAGGAATCTCCGTGGATCCTGCCAAAATCGAGGATATACAAAAGTTGAAGACCCCTGAAAATGTTGGGGAAGTTCGAAGCTTTTTGGGATTGGCTGGATACTATCAACGGTTTATTGAGGGATTCTCTAAGATCTCGAGACCCCTTACCAAACTGTTGGAGAAGGGAATCACATTCACATGGACGCCGCAGTGCGAGACAAGTTTTCAGGAGTTAAAGAAAAGATTGACAACGGCCCCAGTGCTAGTTATGCCAGATATGCAGAAGAACTTTACGGTGTACTGCGATGCCTCTGAAAACGGGTTGGGATGTGTTCTCATGCAAGAAGGGCATGTCGTGGCTTATGCATCCCGACAGCTTCGGAAGCACGAGAAGAACTATCCTACACATGACCTAGAACTAGCCGCAGTGGTACACGCGTTGAAAATTTGGCGGCACTATTTGATGGGGAAGAGGACCGAGATATATACGGATCATAAGAGTTTGAAGTACATATTCACACAGCCAGACCTCAACCTCAGACAAAGGAGATGGTTAGAGCTAATCAATGACTTTGATGTAGGCATCAACTATCATCCTGGGAAAGCAAACGTCGTGGCCGATGCTTTAAGTCGGAAAGTGCAGGTCAATAAGTTGAGCTTGAAGGACATGCCTGCAGAATTGAAGGACGAGGTTACAAGGCTCAATCTATGCCTGGTAAATAGTGGTGAAGCCATCGCCATGGAAGTGGATTCCACACTCGAGCGAGACATACGCGAGGGTCAAAAGAATGACGAGAAGATACGAGAGTCAGACAACTCAACAAGGAAAATAAAGCTCCTGGTTTTAGAGAGGATGAACAAGGAACGGTGTGGCACGGGAAAAGAATCTGTGTGCCAGAAGTAAAGGAGATCTATGAATTGATTTTGAAGGAGGCTCATGATTCTAACTATTCCATTAATCCTGGGAGTACGAAAATGTACCAGGACCTCAAGAGCAGGTATTGGTGGTATGGCATGAAACGAGATGTCGCGGAACATGTTGCCCTATGTGACACATGTCAGTTGGTGAAAGCAGAACATCAACGACCCGCGGGATTATTGCAACCACTCAAAGTGCCTGAATGGAAATGGGAAGAAATCGGTATGGATTTTATAGTGGGATTGCCTAGGACCCAATCAGGATATGATTCAATATGGGTCATCATCGACAGGCTAACCAAGGTGGCTCATTTCATCCCGTGAAAGAAAGCTACAGCGGATCCAAATTGGCAGAATTGTACATGTCAAGGATCGTGTGTTACCATGGAGTGCCAAAGAAGATTGTGTCGGATCGAGGGACACAGTTCACCTCAAGGTTCTGGCAGAAGTTGCATGAAACCATGTGAACCCATCTGAATTTCAGCTCTGCCTATCATCCCCAAACTGATGGGCAGACGGAGAGAACCAATCAGATCCTTGAAGATATGCTGAGGGCATGTGCACTCAAAAACAATAGGAGTTGGGACAAGAACTTACCGTATGCGGAGTTTTCCTATAACAACAGCTATCAAGCTAGTATGAAGATGTCACTGTTTGAAGCCTTGTACGGGAGGAAGTGCAGAACTCCCCTATTTTGGAACCAAACGGGGGAAAGTAAAGTGTTTGGTCCAGAAGTACTACAAGAAGCCGAGGCGAAGGTGAGGGAAATTCACAACAATTTGAGGATAGCACAGACACGCCAAAAGAGCTATGCCGATATACGAAGAAGAGAGCTTGTTTTCAACGTGGGAGACTATGTCTATCTCAAGGTGTCCCCTATCAGAGGACTTCGTCGGTTCAAGGTGAAAGGGAAGTTGTCACCTCGATACATCGGACCCTTTCAAGTTTTGGAAAGGAAAGGCGAAGTGGCGTATCAACTAGAGTTACCGGCTCGTCTATCGGAGGTGCACGATGTATTCCATGTGTCACAACTCAAGAAATGCCTGAGGACGCCTGAAGAGGTGTTACCCATGAATGAAGTGGACGTAGCTGAGGATTTGTCTTATGCCGAGCAACCATACAAGATTTTGGAGACAATGGAACGCCTCACCAGAAATAAAAGAATCCGGATGTACAAGGTGCAGTGGAAGCATCACTCAGAAGAGGAAGCCACCTGGGAGCGGGAAGATGAGCTCAAGGCAAAATTTCCGGAATTGTTTTCTTAGAACCACCAATCTCGAGGACGAGATTTCTTTTAAGGGGGGTAGAGCTGTAACACCCCAAAAATCTTGTGAAGACCCTAAATCATGTTAAGAGGGGAATTTAAAAATTTTTGGACGTGTTGCATGTTTTGCAACAATTTAAATTCAAACTGGAATTCAATTTAAATTCAAAACAGAAAAGAAATAGAAAAAGAAAAAAAGAAAACAGAAAAAAACCGGCCAGTGGGCCGAAACCCACCAGCCGGCCCAACCAGCCCCTGCGCCAGCCCGCAGCCGCGCGCGCCTTTTCCTCCCACTGACAGGCGGGGCCCGCCAGCCCTTCTTCTACCTCGCGCCCGCGCCGGGATTCTCTCACCCCGAATCAAAACCGACCCGGACTCCTGCGCATCCCCGCCGAATTCCGTTCGTAGGCGACGCAGACTCAATCTAAACCACCCAGCCGCCCTCCCCCGTCTATAAAAACCCCGGCCTCGTTCTGTTTTTCCCACGCGATCCACCGTTTTTACTCCGGTGAGAACCCGAGCCTTCTCCGGCGAATTCTAGCCGATCTAAGCTCGGAAATTCCGATCTAACTCGCTGGTCTTGATCCACCGCCTCCGGGGAACCCTGCAGGTGCAGAAAACTCGGTGACTTGCGGTTCAAACACAGCGCCGACGAGCATCGCCGTGGTTTCACTTCGGACCTCGTCGCCGACCGCCTTCCAGGACCCCCGAGCTCAAGAAAACCCCCGAGGTGAGATCCCCAACCTCCCCTCCACCGATCTATGCCATAAAATCACAGTTCTAGGAAGAATTCTCGAAGATCTGAAAGTCTCCGGCGAGATTGCCGCTTCCCGCCGCCGTGCGCCGCCGGGCAGCGCCGCCCGTGCTCGGTTAGAGCGACGTGGCCGCTTGTGCGCCGTCTATTTTAAATCGCACTGTAGACTTTAAATCCCCGCGTACCGGTTCGGCGTTATAATATCAGCCGTCTGTTTTAAATCGGACGGTCCACATCAGCCCCGCGTTATAAAGACTGGAATTCTTACGCGCTACCCCCTGGGGTTCTCGGGAAATAAGAGCTAGCCCCGGAAACTTTTGATCTAGCCCCTGGAACTTCAGAAAATCATGTAAATTCATTTAAAAATCAGTTTTAGCACCTGGACTTAATAAAAATTAGGAAAAACTCCTCTGTTATGTATAGCTAAACCCCTGAAAATTGTTAAAATAATATTATAGACCCTGTAGTGGGGTGAGTTTACCTTTTTAGCCCTGTTTAACATTTAATTTAGGAAATTGAATATGTGGCTAGTGTTTAAAATTTAAAAAAGTGGGACAAACATATTGTCAAAATTAAATTAAAAACTTTCTCAGTATTTAGAAAAGTTTGGAGTGAGATAAAAACATATTTTGGGCTGAAGTGAATCTGTTTAATTTATTATTCACATTTAGGGACACATTTTTAAGTAAAGAATAGTTCTGGAAAATAGGGAAAATAATTGTAAAATAGTTTACATCAGAGGAAAAGGTCAAGAATATATTAGCAAATATTTTAGATCAGAACCTATTCTGTTTAGATGATGTGTCTTGTTATTTTTATAATAAAGTTCACATTTAGGCATAGGAAATAAATCTGAAAATATAGCAAATAGTAAATGATAAATGGAGTTCTAAAATCCAAAGAATTCAGTTTAGGGTTGGTAGAAATTATGAAGACACATATGGAGAAGGAAAATACCTTTCATGCATACTTGGTAACTAAAAGGTGTAGAAATTGAATATAAGGAAAATTATTTAAATTGGAAACTCATATATAAAGTATGCAAGCAGAAATGTGAATACAAAAGTAGGAATCATATACACATGATTAAAAGTGCATGCAAGCCACAAATCAACACACATAGAGTAACCACAACACATGTAGTTGTGAATGACTTTCATAAATATGAATGTGTGGTTTGTATGAAGTGGAAGTGTGAACTATGTCTTATTGATTGTTGTTTTTCTTTTGCTATGTGTGATGGTATGATGTAGAACCTGCTCAAGAGCAAGTTATTCCTTTCCAAGATCAGGACTACCCATTCCAAGAGCAGCAGGAAGGAGGCAAGTGTCCTTGACCACTTTGATCCTATGCTAGGATGTGTAGCTAGAATTATTTGCATTGTCAATTGAAATATGAAACCCATGCTAGGAAGTTTCCCTAGAATTGCATTACCTTGTTTCCTTGTAGCTTGGGTTGGGTTTTATTCTATCATGTCATTTATTATTATGCATATGCTTAGCCATGCTTAGAATGGGATATTTGGGACATGATATCATCAGTTTATTTTACCATACTCTTGAATGAGATATTGTGAGTTATGTAGAGGTAGGGATCAAGGCAAGTTGGATGTTTTGGTTGTGTGCTGGGTGCACGAGACATGGGTTTGTGTTTAGTACTTGCCTGGATCCTAAGGACCGGTTCATGGAGCATGTGACCTGGCTTTACCGTGCCAACCACATGCTGAGATGGGGCAGCTTGGCCAATTAATTAGGTGTATCCCCGGCGTAGTATGGGTGTGTTGGATGGTGCGGGGAATAGGTGTCAGCTGGACTACCATATGAACCGCAAGGCTCAAGAGGGGGCCACTGCAGCGGGGTTGGAGCCTCTTGTATGCTGTTAGGGGTGAAACCTCAGTGGGCCCACGCTCGTCAGGAATCCCTTTGTAAAGGCTTCGTAGTGATCTCCTGGCTACACACATGGGAAGTGTGAATGTGGTTCGGAGCCACTAGCATAATGGAGGTTCTTTTAGTCCACCCGGCAACGGGGGATGAAATCACTACATGTGGGTACAGTGGTACAAACTCTGCAGAGTCAAAACTGTCATGACAGCCGTGCTCACGGTTAAGAGCAGCTTGGACTTATTCATGATTAGAGGATTGATGGTTTTGGAAGTTGTGGATGTTAAGCGGGGAGCTTAACATTGGAAATGATGTTATGGTTATTTGGTTATGATGAAGAGATGGGAGATTGGGATCATTTCACCTGTGTAGTAATGTAGGTGCTTAATAAGCTAAGGTGATAGGTATTAATTGCGTAGTGATTTAACCATGAGTTCAACATCTCCTTGTTCTAGCCATGCATGATATAATTTTCCCACACTTGATGAGTACCATTGGTACTCAACCTTGCATATTTTGTTGGTTTATATTGCTGCTCAGGTCAAGATAATGAGGTGGTGTATAATGACCAAGACTTTGGACCCGAAGAAGGTTTCTAGGTTCATGGAGACCCCCGGGCAACGCCTGTGACGGAGCCCTCAAGAATAATATTCCGCTGCTAGTTTATTTACTCGTGATGAACTTATTATTGTCCATCGAGACATTTGCTATGTAAGACTTATTTATATTCGACACCTGGCTTGTAATAAATGATGCTTCACTATTTGTCATCACATGTATGAGAAACTGATCCTGGCATACATGGGATATTCACTTGGTTGTTCTTCGGAAAAACCGGGTGTGACAGTGTGATGAACATCCCAGGCATACATAGGCATCAGTTCTCGGTTCCATGGTTTTTCCACAGAATTGAGGGCGTCGCAGATTGGTATCAGAGCCACGGGTTGACGGTAGGTTACACGCTTAGATAGAAACACAGATTGGTATCAGACACAGATTGGTATCAACCTGCCACGGGTTGATCGTAGATCACAAACCTAGAATGATCACAGATTGCTAGCTGCCACGTTGACTGTAGGATGCATCCCTAGTAACAAATTGGTATTAGAAGCCACGCTGACCATAGGGTGCAAGCCTAGGATGCATAGATTGGCATTGGAACCACCTTGACATAGGATGCAAGCCTAGGAGAAGCCATAGTTGGATCACAGATTGGTATCACCCAAACCACCTTGACATGGGTGAAGTCACAGATTGATATCACCCTAAAACTCCATAGGTCTCCCGTTGAGTAAGTCTTGAATAGAAGTTATGTGAGCCTTTGTGATGGTTGCTTGTGATTGAGTGCTTAGTGTGAGTTGTGGGACATCTCAAGTGTTGTCCATATCCATGCATAAATAGAAAGAGGTGTGAGATGCCTCGGCACTTGTTCACATCCTCATATAGGCTAATATATATAGTCCGATCCACCTTGATGCATATAGATAGGGAGGGATCTATCTAACCTTCTAACCTCTATTCTATTCCATTCTCTCTCACAAATGGTGAGAGGAAACGCCGGCCGCCAAGGAAGGAACGTCTGTGGCAACCAAGAGGAGGGCCACGATGAAGATCCTGTTAACCCCGGAGCTGGTGAAAACAACCTGGAACAGTTGATGGCCATGCAGAATCAGCTTATGCAGACCATGATCCAAACTTTGGGTCAGCTGCAGGCCAACAACAACAACCCTGTTCCGGCACCACCGCCACCACCACCGGCTCATAACAGGCTGGGAGAGTTCATGAGGACTCAACCACCCACTTTTTATCAAGCTAATGACCCCATGGAGGCCAACGATTGGTTAAAGTCCAAGGAGAAGAAGCTTGTCATCATCCAGTGCAAGGACCGAGATAAAGTTCTCTTCGTGTCGCACCAACTCATGGGAGCTGCCGCTGACTGGTGGGATGCCCTATCCAATGCTCATGTCGATCCGGAGACGATCACTTGGACTGAGTTCAAGGAGAGTTTCCGATCTCTTTATATCACTGCTGGTGTAATGATGCTTAAGAGACAGGAGTTCGAACGTCTCCGTCAAAGACAGAAAAGTGTGAATGAGTACCTCAACAAGTTCACACAACTGTCCCGGTATGCCCCCAAAGATGTCAACTCGGACCAACGGAAGCAGTACCTGTTCATGAGAGGGCTGAACAATGAGATCCAGGTTCAGCTGCTCAACAATGACTACGCAATATTCCATAAACTGGTTGACAAGGCTATCGTGGTTGAAAGCAAGATCCGAGAGATCGAGCGAGAGGGCAAGAGGAAGATGCCATACCAGCCACAAGGGAGCAATGTACGACCTCGGTACATGCCCCCAGCTGCACCGCAGTATGGATCGCCCGCTCCTGCTTTTCGCCCAAATCAACCATCACAGCAACGACCCGTTGCACAAGCACCTCATGTGCCTTTACCTCCAGCGCCCTGTACAAACATGGGTGCTCCTGTTCAAAACCCCCGCCCCAACATACCTACTGCCGTAGCCAACAGGGCATGCTTTGCATGCGGGGAAACGGGACACTTTGCGAGCCAATGCCCGAGGAGAGGTCCCGGACAGCAAGGCAACGTCCCCAAGCAGAACCCACGGCCGAACGGAGGAGCCAATCAAGGGAACCGTGGACAGCAGAACTACGCTCGCGGCAACGTGAACCATGTTTCTGCTGAGGAAGCACAACATGCTGAGGACGTCGTGATTGGTATGTTCCTTGCCAACTCCAACCCAGCCACCATCTTATTTGATTCTGGAGCATCACATTCCTTCATATCATCCAAGTATGTTGTCAAGCATAACCTACCCATATCACACTTGAAATATACTATGTTGGTTAATTCTCCCGGTGGAGAGATGAGGACTAATATAGTATGTCCGAAAGTAAACCTTAAGATAAGGGGGGTAGACTTCCTTGCCAATCTCATTGTCTTGGATTCCCAAGGGCTTGACATAATACTCGGAATGGATTGGCTAAGTAAGCACAACGGGGTAATCCAATGTGCTGAAAGGAGCGTGTAGATGACAAACGAGCACGGGCGTGTAGATGACAAACGAGCACGGTACCCGTATCGAGTTTGAGTCAGCCCAACCGGCAACCAAGAAGGCAACGTTGAACCACGTCGAAGAAGCAACCCTGGAAAGCATTCCGGTGGTTCAAGAGTTTTCGGACGTGTTCCCGGAAGAGCTTCCCGGTATGCCACCTGACCGGGACATCGAGTTTTCCATTGACCTAGTACCCGGAACCACACCTATAGCAAAGAGACCATATAGGATGCCCGTCAACGAGCTAGTGGAGCTCAAGAAGCAAATCCAGGAGCAGCAAGAGAAGGGTTTCATACATCCAAGCTCGTCACCATGGGGAGCCCCCGTGCTCTTCGTAGACAAGAAGGATGGAACCCAAAGGATGTGCGTGGACTATAGGTCTCTCAATGAGGTGATGATCAAGAACAAGTACCCTCTGCCCCGGATACAGGACCTGTTCGACCAAATGAAGGGAGCCCGAGTCTTCTCCAAGATTGATCTTCGGTCGGGATATTTCCAGCTGAAGATTAAGCCCTCCGATATACCCAAGACTGTTTTTCGGACACGGTATGGTTTGTATGAATATACCGTTATGTATTTTGGGTTAACGAACACACCTGCATACTTCATGTACCTCATGAACAAGGTATTCATGGAGTACCTGGATAAGTTCATCGTGGTTTTCATCGACGACATCATGGTGTATTCGAAAAATGAGGAGGAGCATGAAGAACATTTGAGATTGACATGGGAAAATCTGCAGGAGCATCAATTATATGCCAAGCTTAGAAAATGTCAATTTTGGCTAAAGGAGATATCGTTCCTAGGCCACATTATCTCCGAGGAAGGAGTATCGGATGATCCCGGCAAAGTGGGAGATGTTCTGAAGTGGAACTAACCGCAAAACATGAGGGATATTCGGAGTTTTCTTGGGATGGCTGGATACTACCACCGGTTCATAAAGAACTTCTCTAAGATAGCAAAGCCTATGCTGGAGTTGCTAACGAAGGGAAAAGCCTTCCAATGGACACGAGCATGACAAGAAAATTTTGAGGAACTCAAGAAAAGGCTAACCACAACACCGGTTTTGGTATTGCCGGATGTAAGCAAGAGCTTTGACATATATTATGACGCATCGAGACAAGGGCTTGGATGTATGCTCATGCAAGAGGGACAAGTGGTAGCCTATGCGTCGAAACAACTCAAGAAACACGAGCTCAATTACCCCACGCTTGACTTGGAGCTAGCAGCCGTGGTGCGTGAATTGAAGATTTGGAGACATTGTATCCTTGGTCATCGATGTGAGATCTATACGGATCATAAAAGCCTCAAGTACATATTCACCCAAACGGATTTGAATTTGAGGCAAAGCCGATGGTTGGAGCTCATCAAGGATTATAATGTTGGAATCAACTATCACCCTGGAAAGGCCAATGTAGTAGCCGATGCATTGAGCCGGAAGGGAGCATGTAACCAACTCACGGTTCGGGAGCTACCACCCGAGCTACGAAAGGAGTTCGAACGGTTACATCTCGGATTCTTGAATGAGATGGAAGTGATGGAACTCCAATCTTCATTGGAACAATAGATAAGAGACGGCCAAGCTATGGATGAGGAGATCAAAGAGATCAAGGAAAGGATCCAACAAGGCATCGAAAAGGACTTCAAGGAAGACGAGAAGGGTACACTTTGGCTAGGAAAAAGGATTTTTGTGCCTAACGTGAAGCATATCCGCGACACAATATTGAAAGAGGCACATGACTCATCTTATTCCATACATCCCGGAAGTACCAAGATGTACTAGGACCTAAAGACTTGTTATTGGTGGGATGGTATGAAAAGAGACATAGCCGAGTATGTTTCCCTATGCGACACATGCCAACGGGTGAAGGCCGAACATCGAAGACCCGCTGGACTATTGCAACCCTTGAAGGTACCCGAGTGGAAGTGGGAAGACATCAGTATGGATTTCATCATTGGATTACCACGTACTCGATCGGGCTACGACTCAATCTGGGTTATCATGGACCGATTGAAGAAAACCGCTCATTTTCTTCCTGTTAAAACCATGTACCGTGTGGCAGATCTAGCCGAGCTGTACATGGAGCAAATCGTGTGCTGCCATGGAGTCCCGAAGAGGATAGTCTCAGATCGAGGTTCTCTGTTTACCTCTATATTTTAGAGGAAGCTGCAGAAAGCTATGGGTACACGACTAGATTTTAGCTCCACTTACCACATGTAGACTGATGGACAAACCGAAAGGACAAACCAAATTTTGGAGGACATGTTGAGAGCTTGCGCCTTGAAACATGGGCGTAGTTGGGATAGGAGTTTGCCGTACGCTGAATTCTCCTATAACAACAGCTACCAAGCTAGCTTGAAGATGTCGCCTTTCAAAGCATTGTGTGGAAGACAGTGTAGAACGCCACTGTTTTGGAACGAGACCAGAGAGAATCAAGTGTTTGGACCCGAAGTGCTACAAGAGTCTGAAAAGCAAGTCCAAACAATATGGGAGAACTTGAAGGCTGCTCAGTCACGACAGAAAGGCTATGCGGACAATAGGCGAAGAAAGTTGACCTTCGAAGTATGAGACTTCGTATACCATAAGGTATCACCTATCCGAGGCCAACGACGTTTTAACGTCAAAGGCAAGCTAGCACCATGCTACATCGGTCCATTTAAGATTTTGGACAAGCGAGGACAAGTAGCCTATCACCTAGAGCTCCCGACACACCTCTCCAACATACATGACGTGTTTAATGTATTCCAGCTCAAGAAGTGTTTGAGAGTACCAGAGGAGTAAGTACCGATGGAAGAGCTTGAACTTCAAGAGGACTTGACCTATGCAGAGCACCCTGTCCGAATTTTGGACTAGGAACGAAGTGATCCGTTGGTGCAAGGTACAATGGAGCCATCACACCGAAGATGAAGCCACATGGGAGCGTGAAGAAGATATCAAGACAGAGTTTCCTCATCTATTCTCTACTAACGAATCTCGAGGGCGAGATTCAATTTAAGGGGGGCAGATTTGTGACACCCTCATTTTTAGGTTATGCATATATTCATGTTTCATGTAGAAAAACACTTTTAAAATAAGTTGAAACCGAGAAAGAATAAAAAAAAGTTAGCCAAAAAGAGCAAATTCTTGTTTACAGAGAGCGCCGAAGACAACTCCTGCGGCTCGCTGGCCACATGGCGTGTTTGGAGCTCATCTCCGCAAAGGGCGAGAGGTCCGCCGCTAAACTGGCTACGTGGCAGGCTCAGGGGCTCATCCCCGCAAAAGGGTGAGAGGTCCGACCCCGTGGGACACGTGTTGCCCCCGGAGCTAGCCTCTGCGGAGAAGCGAGGTCAGTTCCGCAGGACACATGTTGGCTGCGGAGCTATTCGCTGCGGAAAAGAGAGAGGACCAGCCGCGTGGGACACCTGTTGCTCTCGGAGCTCACTTCCGAGAGGTCCGGCCCCGCTAGACACATGTCGCTCTCGGAGCTCACTTCCGGGAGGTCCGACACTATCGGACACGTGCCACCTACGGAGCTCACCTCCAGGAGGTCCATCACTGTTGGACACGTGTCAACCTCGGAGCTCGTATCTGAACAGAAAAGAAGTCTGGCGCTATTAGGACACGTGGCACATTCTTGGAGCTCACCTCCAAAGAGAGGGGAGATCCAGAATTGACACATGGCACCCCCGGAGCCACCTCCGAAGAGAGGGGGAGGTCCGGAACTGACATGTGGCGTTCGCGGAGCTCGCCTCTGTTGAGAGGGGAGGTCCCGACCCACCAGACACGTGGCGCACGCGGAGCTCACCTCTGAGTAAGAGGGAGGTCTCGCCCGCCTGACACGCAGCACAACCGTAGCTCGCCTCTGCGGAAAAGGGAGCCCAGGTTCCCGCAGGACACGTGGAGCTTCTGGAGCTCATCACCACGTAAGGACGCGATTCTGAAGCAGTTTTTCTTCTGTACGCGTGGGAAACCCCGGTACTGAGGAAACCGACACGATTTCCACAATGCTACCGCACCAAATCAGTTTAAGATAAGTTGTTAAGATCCAAAAACAATTTGAATGGGACTCTTATTCGAAGCCAATCAGATTAGAACTATTCTCTTCCTGATTATAAATAGAACCGAAAACCTTTGGCCACAACCACGAACTTCTTTTCCACCTCCTGAGCCAACAACTTAGAGCCCCAGCCCCAGCTCGCCGAGTAAACCTCTTCGCCGGAGTTCAGTCGCCGGAGATCGTCGGAAGAGAGCCCCGACGATCTGTCTTGCTAGGAGAAGGACCCCAAGACCAAGAAGAATGTAAGGTAGGTCTCCAATGCCACCTTAAGACATCATCGTGTTTTCTTTGCATCTGTTCTTTGATTCCTTTCAAACAGAAGCTTTTTCGTGGACAGATCATGTGTTGATCGGTTTGATCTAAAGTCAAGATCATCACCACGTCCACAATTGATCCAAACACCTCTGTTCATCATAAAACCATGTAAGCCATGCAAAAACACGTACAGACCGATCTAATAAAAACTGCATCATAGGAATTGCATGCATACGCATCATTGCATCTTGATTAGAGTTTGTGCATGATATTCATTGCTGTGAATCTTGTATGTGCGTGATCGTGTATAGAAGGACAAGCTCAGGGAGCTGTGTGCGACGAGCTGCATCAACAAGGTTTCGAGATCCAAGAGCAACCAGAACCGCAAGAACAAGGCAAGTGCCCCTTGATCATATTGATCCTATGTTTTGGAAAACTGTTTTGTTTGCAAAAAGGTGTGAGTGCTTGAGTCAGTATGATGGGAAACCCTTTCATAGGAGTTTACTAGTTTTGTTAGCCACCCTTGTCACCGGGAAAGTTATTGAGTCGGGTATGGTTTTTGCTTTTATGCTTCGCTGAGTCCACGGGATTATGGGAAGCGAGATAGATGTGTCTAGCTAACTGCACTCGTAAGAATAATGAGAACTTGATGTTGTTAATGAACATGGATCCGAGGGAGATCTAGGCAAGCCTAGGTTCGTGAATGAGGTAGCATGAGATGGTGGTTTTACTTGCCGTAGATCTAAGGACCGGTTCATGTCAGCCATGCCAGGATAACAGTGCCACCACAAGGCCAAGTATGGGTGCGGCTTATCTGAGTAATTAGGTAAGTTACTAGATTGTCATAGACCGTGGAAGGCGCGGGGAATGGGAGTCGAGTGAGGACTGCACTGGGAACTGCATGGCACAAGAGGGGGTCCGTGGGTGGGAGAATTGGAGATTCTAGCCTGCCGATGAAATCTTAGTGAGTCCATACATCTAGTAACCCCTTTGTAAAGGCTATTTTGTGATCTCTTGACCATACACCGACGGTCGTGTACTGGCATAATGGAGGTTCTGCAGTCGCCGACGGGTGACGAAATCACAAACTTGTGGATAAAGTGGTACAAACTCTGTAGAGTCTAAAACTATCATGATAGCCGAGCTTACGGTCACGAGCGCCTGGCCAACTTCCATGATTAGTTGGGATGGTTTCTGGTTTGGTTATGGTTTTGGTTATGGTTTTGGTTATGGTTTTATTTTCAGGACTGTTGAGTCCGGGTGATAAGATTGGTTGCATGACTGTTGAGTCATGGCAACGAGATTGGGTCTCGGTGTGAGACAGAATTGAATGGTAGCGAATATGAGATGATATTCATGAGATGGTAGCGAATACGAGATGGTATTCGTGAGATGGTAGCGAATACGAGAAGGTATTCGTGAGCAATGTTGAGAAAGATTAATGTCTCGTTGAGACATGGAAAGTGATGAGATATAATGGAGGTATGTCGGTATTTTAATACATGTTGGGATTACATTCACTTAAAGTTGAGTTGCTGTCTTATCGTGGTTTTGAGAAATAACTTTGCTTTCTGCAATGAGCCTTTTTATACCTTCCTTGTTGTGAGCTACATATCATATTTTTCCCGCACTTGCTGAGTACATCATTGTACTCAAACTTGCATTATTACTTCATCATAAGCTACAGGGGAAGATTATTATGAAGACCAAGTGGAGCCTTAGGCGTGTAATCTGTCCTCAACCTTGCCTGTGGGGAATGGAGTAGAGATGGAGCTGCTGCTGCTGCTTAAATTGCTTCCGCACTAGTTAGAAGACTTCCGCTGCTAAGATTAGACTTCCGCTGTCAGCATGAATCAAAGACTCATGAAATTTTGTAATAAACCCTGTTATTCGTGGTAATATATATTCTGAATTCAGTTTGTGGAACATATGTATATGTGTGATGAACATCCTGGGCACCCATATGCATCAGTTCTCGGTTCCGTGGTTTTTCCACAGAATTGAGGGCGTCACAAGCTAGCAGCCGTGGAACATGCCTTGAAGATTTGGAGGCATTATATCCTTGGTCATCGATGTGACATCTATACGGATCACAAAAGCCTCAAGTATATATTCACCCAAACAGATCTGAATTTGAGGCAACGTCGATGGTTGGAACTCATCAAGGATTATGATGTTGGAATCAATTATCACACTGGAAAGGCCAATGTAGTAGCTGATGCATTGAGCCGAAAGGTAGCATGTCAGCAACTCACGGTTCGGGAGCTACCACCCGAGCTGCGCAAGGAGTTCGAACGGTTACATCTTGGGTTTTTGAACAAGATGGAAGTGATGGAACTCCACTCTTCGTTGGAACAAGAGATAAGAGACGGCCAAGCAACGGATGAGGAAATCAAGGAGATCAAGGAAAAAATCCGCCAAGGCATCGAAAAGGACTTCAAGGAATACGAGAAGGGTACGCTTTGGTTAGGGAAAAGGATTTGTGTGCCTAACGTGAAGCACATCCGCAACACGATATTAAAAGAGGCACATGACTCACCTTATTCCATACATTCCGGCAGTACAAAGATGTACTAGGACCTGAAAACTTGCTATTGGTGGGATGGTATGAAATGGGACATAGCTGAGTATGTTGCCCTATGCGACACGTGCCAACGGGTTAAGGCCGAACATCAAAGACCCGCTGGACTGTTGCAACAATTGAAAGTACCCGAGTGAAAGTGGGAAGACATCAGTATGGATTTCATCGTCGGACTACCACGTACTCGGTCGGGTTACGACTCCATATGGGTTATTCTAGAATGATTGACGAAAACAGCTCATTTTCTTCCTGTTAAAGCCACGTACCGCGTCGCAGAACTAGCCGAGCTGTGCATGGAGCAAATCGTGTGCCATCATGGAGTCCGAAAGAGGATAGTTTCAGACCAGGGTACCCAATTTACCTCTAGGTTCTGGAAGAAGCTGCATGAAGCTATGGGTACACGACTAGATTTTAGCTCCGCTTATCACCCGCAAACCGATGGGCAAACTGAGAGAACCAATCAAATTTTTGAGGACATGTTGAGAGCCCGCGCCTTGAAACATGGGCGTAGTTGGGATAGGAGCTTGCCGTATGCCGAGTTCTCATACAATAACAACTATCAAGCCAGCTTGAAGATGTCACTTTTTGAAGCATTGTATGGTAGACGGTGTAGAACGCCGTTGTTCTGGAATGAGACCGGAGAGAACCAAGTGTTTGGACCCGAAGTACTGCAGGAAGCTGAGAAGCAAGTCCAAACGATACGGGAAAACTTGAAGGCTGCTTAGTCACGACAAAAAGTTATGCGGACAATAGGCGAAGAAAGTTGACCTTGGAAGTAGGAGACTTCGTGTACCTTAAGGTATCGCCTATCCGAGGCCAACAACGTTTCAATGTCAAAGGCAAGTTAGCACCTCACTACATCGGGCCATTTAAGATTTTTGGCAAGCGAGGAGAGGTAGCTTATCAACTAGAGCTCCCAGCGCACCTCTCCGACGTGCATGACATGTTTCACGTATCCCAACTCAAGAAGTGCTTGAGAGTACCAGAAGAACAAGTACCAATAGATGAGCTCGAGCTTCAAGAGGATCTGACCTACGTAGAGCACCCTGTCTGAATTTTGGACGTGAAGGAAAGGGTCACAAGGAATAAAGTGATCAGTTCGTGAAAGGTACAGTGGAGCCCTCACACGGAAGCCGAAGCTACATGGGAGCGTGAGGAAGACCTCAAGGCAGAATTTCCTCGTCTATTCTCCACTCTATCGAATCTTGAGGGCAAGATTCAATTTAAGGGGGGTACATTTGTGACACCCTCAACTTCGTAATTCATGCATGCATATTTCGTATAGAGAAAACATTTTAAAAGAAGTAGAACAGGTGAAAGATAGCTAAAAGGAGCCAATTCCAATCCACCAAGATTGCCGTCTACACTTCCCGCGGCCCGCCGGCCACGTGGCGCCTTCGGAGCTCATCCCTACAAAAAGGGTGAGGTCCGACACTTCTGGCTACGTGGCAGGCTAGAAGATCGCCTCAGGAGAAGGGGCGAGGTCCGGACCCGTGGGACACGTGTTGCCCCCGGAGCTAGCCTCTGCGGAGAAGCGAGGCCAGCCCCGCAGGACACGTGTCGCCTTCAGAGCTAGTCTCTGCGGAAGAAGCGAGGCTCAAACCGCAGGACACGTGCCCCAACCAGAGCTAGTCGCTGCGGAAAAGAAAGGCCCAACCCCGCGGGACACGTGTCGCTCTCGGAGCTCACCTCCGAGAGGTCCGACCAAGCGAGACACGTGTCGCCCTCGGAGCTCGCCTCCGGGAGGTCCGACATGACTGGACACGTGTCGTCCTCGGAGCTCGTCTATGAGGAGAAAGGAAGTACGGCGCTACTGGACACGTGGCACTCTCGGAGCTCACCTCCGAAGAGAGGGGAGGTCCGGCGCTGACACGTGGCACTCTCGGAACTCACCTCTTGAAAGAGGGGAGGTCCCGACCAACCCAACACGTGGCGCACGCGGAGCTCGCCTCTGAGGGAGAGGGGAGGTCCCTCCCGCCAAGACACGTGGCGCATGCGGAGCACACCTCTGAAGGAGAGGGAGGTCCCGCCCGCCTGACACGCGGCACAACCGGAGCCCGCCTCTGTGGAGAAGGGAAGCCCGGCCCCCACTGGACACGTGGCATCACCGGAGCTCACCACTGCGGAGATACGAGATCCTTAGGCGGTTTTTCCTTCTGTACACGCGGGAACACCCGGTATTGAGGAAACCGACATGATTTCCACATTGCTACCGCACCGAACCGTTTGGAGATAAGTTGTTAAGATCTAAAATGAATTGAATAGGACTCTTATTTGAAATCCAATCGGAGTAGGACTCTTCTTTCACCCTTTATAAATAGAACCCAAAACCCCTTGGCCGCAACCACGTACTCTTATTTTCCTCCCTAAGTCGGCGACTTGGAAGCCCTAGCCCCAGCTCGCCGAGTTAGACTTTCCACCCCTCGCCGGAGTTCAGACGACGGTGAGCTCCACCGGTAAGACGCTGACGAGCTCCCCGCTGCTGCCATCGCTAGGAGGAAGGCCCCGGCACCAAGGAGAGGTGAGGTAGGTCTTCGTTACCACCTTACGACATCATCGCGGTTTTCTTCGCATCTGTTTCTTCGTTCCCTTCGAACAGAAGCTTTTCGTGTGGACAGGTCACGTGTTGATCGGTTTTTGACGGTGGAATTGATCTAGATCTTGAGTCAAGATCATCACCACGTCCACACTTGATCTTTGCACCCTTGTTCGTCGTAAAACCCCATGCAAGCCCATTAAAACATGCAAGGACACGTACAAACTGATCTAATAAAATAGCACCATAGGATTTGCATCCATCTACACCATTGCATGTTGAGTAAAGTTTGAGCATGATGATTGGTTGCTGTAAATCTTGTATGTTCGTGATCGTGAGTAGAAGGACAAGCTCAGGGAGATATCTACGAAGGACTACAACACCAAGACTTTGAGATCGGAGAGCAACAGAAGCCACAGGAACAAGGCAAGTGCCCCTTAAACATATTGATCCCATGTTTTGGAAACTCTTTTGTTTGCGAAAACATATATGCTTGAGTCAAATTGATGGGAAACCCTTTATAGAAGTTTACTAGTTTTGTTAACCACCCTTGTCACCGGGAAAGTTGATGAGTCGGGTATGGTCGTGTTTGCCTTTTGCTTCGCTTAGCTTATGGAATACTGGAAGGCGAAGTAGAACATGTCTAGCTACTACACTCATATGAATAATGTTAATGAGAACTTGATGATGATAATGAACATTCATCGGGGGAGATCTAGGTAAGCTTGGTTTGAGGATGTGGTAGAATGAGATGATGGTTTACTTGACGTAGATCTAAGGACCGGTTCATGCCAGCACATGCCAAGAATACAGTGCCACCACAAGGCCAAATATGGGTGCGGCTTAGCTGACTAATTAGGTAAGTCGCTAGATTGTTATGGACCGTGGAAGGCGTGGGGAATGGGAGTCGAGAGAGGACTGCCCTGGGAACTTCATGGCACAAGAGGGGGGCCCGTAGGTGGGAGAATGAAGATTCGAGCCTGCTGGTGAAACCTTAGTGAGTCCATACATCTAGTAGCCCCTTTGTAAAGGCTATTTTGTGATCTCTTGGCCATACACCGATGGTTGTGTACTGGTATAATGGAGGTTCTGCAGTCGCCGACGGGTGACGAAATCACAAACTTGTGGGTAAAGTGGTGCAAACTCTTAAGAGTGTAAAACTATCATGATAGCCGTTCTTACGGTCACAAGCGCCTGGCCAACTCACATGATTAGATGGGATGGTTTTTTGGATGGATGTTTGGTTTGGTGATAGTATGGTTTGGGATGGTCATTGGTATGGTCATCAGTTTGGTTATTGGTATGGTTTGGTCTTTGGAATTATGTTTCGGGACTGTTGAGTCCTGGTAATGAGAATGGTTTCGGACTGTTGAGTCGAAACAATGAGTTTTGGTTTCGGATATGAGATGGATATGATCATGAGATGGTCATTATGAGCATGAGAAAAAGTTGAGAAAGATAAATGTCTGGATGAGACATGAAAACAGGAGAATCATGACGGAGGTATGTTGATTTTTTAATTGGATACATGTTGGGATTAAATTCATTTAAAGATAGTTCCTGTTTTATCTTTTGTGAAATAAACTTTGCTTTCTACAATGAGCCTTTTTAATCCTACCTTGCTGTAAGATACATATCATATTTTCCCGCACTTGCTGAGTACATCATGTACTCAAACTGGCATTATTACTTCATCATCAGCAACAAGAGAAGAGTACTTCGAAGATCATGTGGAATACTAGGCGTGTGATCTACCGTCAACTTGCCTGTGGGAATGGAGTTGAAGATGGAGCCGCTGACGTGCTTAGTTTGCTTCCGCTATCATGTTGAAGACTTCCGCTGCTAGAATAAGACTTCCGCTGCTAGAATAAGTTAGAGACTTCCGCTGCAAGAATAAGTTAGAGATTAATGTGATAAAGCACTTAAACCCTATTATTCGTGGTTATATTCTGTATTCAATTTGTGGATTACATGTGTATGTGTGATGAACATCCTGGACACACATATGCATTAGTTCGGATCTGTTTTCACGGGACCGGGTGTCACAGATTGGTATTAGAGCCATGTTGACCGTAGGACGCAGGCCTAGTCACAGAGTGGTATTAGAAGCCACATTGAACGTAGGACGCAAGCCTAAGTAGAGTGCATAGATTGGCATTAGAACCACATTGACCGTAGGATGCAAGCCTAGGTAGAGGTGACAGATTGGTACCACCCCAAACCACATAGGACCCCCATTGAATAATCTTGAATAGGAGCGGTGTGAACTTTTGTGATGATTGCTTGTGTTTGAGTGCTTAGTGTGAGTTATGACACGCTTCAGCTTCGGCATGAGTTCACATCCTCATATAGGTTGATATGTAGTCCATCCACCTTGATGAATATAGTCGGAGGAAATCACTCTAAACTTCTAACTTCTATTTTACTCAACTCTCTCTCACAGATGGTGAGAGAAAACGCCGGCCGTCAAAGGAGGAATGTCCGTGGCAACCATGAACCCCAAGAGGAGGGCCACGATGAAGTTCCTGAGAATGTTAACCCCGTGGCTGGTGAAAACAACCTTGAACGGTTGATGGCTATGCAGAACCAGCTCATCGCAAACTATGATCCAAACTTTGGGTCAGCTGCAGGCCAATAACTGTGCTTAGTTTGCTTCCGCTATCGTGTAGAAGACTTCCGCTGCTAGAATAAGACTTCCGCTGCAAGAATAAGTTAGAGATTGATGTAATAAAGCACTTAAACCCTATTATTTGTGGTTATATTCTGTATTCTGTTTGTGGATTACATGTGTATGTGTGATGAACATCCTGGGCACACATATGCATTAGTTCGGATCCGTTTACATGGGACCGGGCGTCACACGCGCACAGGAGAAAACCGCCTATGGACCTCGCCCCCTCCGCAGGGGTGAGCTCCGAAGGCGCCATGTATCCAGCGGGCCCAGGGCCTCCCCTCTCCTCAGAGGTGAGCACCGGGCCCGCCACGTGGCCGGCGAAGCCGGACCTCGCCCCCTCCGCGGGGGTGAGCTCCGAAGGCACCACGTGGACGGCAGAGCCGGACCTCGCCCCCTCCGCGGGGGTGAGCTCCTAAGTCACCACGTGTCCAGCGGGGCCGGGACCTCCCCTCTCCTCAGAGGTGAGCTCCAGGCCTGCCACGTGGCCAGAAGAGCCGGACCTCGCCCCCTCCGCAGGGGTGAGCTCCGAAGGCGCCACGTGTCCAGCGGGGCCGGGGCCTCCCCTCTCCATAGAGGTGAGCTCTAGGCCCACCACGTGGCCGGAAGAGCCAGACCTCGCCCCCTCCGCAGGGATGAGCTCCGAAGGCGCCACGTGTCCAGTGGGGCCGGGGCCTCACCTCTCCTCAGAGGTGAGCTGTGACACCCTCAATTCTGTGGGAAAACCACGGAACCGAGAACTAATGCATATGTGTGCTCAGGATGTTCATCACACATACACATACGTTCCACAAACTGAATTCAGATTATATATTACCATGAATAACGGGGTTTATTACAATACCTCATGAGTCTTGGACTCATGCTTACAGCGGAAGTCTTATTTCTATGCAGCGGAAGTCTTTATTCTAATGCGGAAGCAATTCAACTAATGCAGAAGCAAATCTAAGCAGAAGTGGCTCCATCTCTACTCCCTCCACAGGCAAGGTTGAGAACAGATCACACGCGATAATGCTCCACTTGATCTTCATAGTAGGCTTCTCCTGCTGCTGATGATGAAGTAATAATGCAAGTTTGAGTACAATGATGTACTCAGCAAGTGCGGGAAAACACATGATATGCAGCTCATAAACAAGGTAGGTATAAAAATGCTTATTTGCAGAAAAGCAGATTTATAAAACCATGATAAAACAGCTACTTAACTTTAGATGAATGTAATCCCAGCATGTATTGAATTACCAACATACCTCCATCACTTCCCGTGTTCCATCCGAACATTAACCAACCTTTATTCATACTCACGAATACCTCCTCGTATTCGCTACCATCTCACGAATACCTTCCCGTATTCGCTACCATCTCATCTCATAAATCAACCTTGTCTCACACTGAGATCAAACTCGTTGCCATGACTCAACAGTCATGCAACCATCTTATCACCCGGACTCAACAGTCCCAAACCAAACCATAACCAAACCAATAACCATGACCAAAAACCTTCCCAATAACCATCCCAACTAATCATGGCAGTTTAGCCAGGCGCTTGTGACCGTAAGCTCGGCTATCATGATAGTTTTAGACTCTGCAGAGTTTGCACCTCTTTACCCACAAGTTTGTGATTTCGTCACCCGTCGGTGACTGCAGAACCTCCATTATACCAGTACACAACCGTCGGTGTATGGTCAAGAGATCACAAAATAGCCTTTACAAAGGGGTTACTAGATGTATGGACTCACTAAGGTTTCACCGGCAGGCTAGAATCTCCAATTCTCCCACCCACGGGCCCCCTCTTGTGCCATGCAGTTCCCAGGGCAGTCCTCACTCGACTCCCATTCCCCGCGCCTTCCACAGTCCATAACACTCTAGCAACTTACCTAAGTACTCAGCTAAGCCGCACCCATACTTGGCCTTGTGGTGGCACTGTTATCCTGGCATGTCCATGCATGAACCGGTCCTTAGATCTATGGCAAGTAAACCACCGTCTCATTCTACCTCATTCACAAACCCAGTCTTGACTAGATCTCCCTCCGATCCATGTCCATTATTAACATCAGTTTCTTATGATCATTACGAGTGCAGTTAGCTAGACACATCTATCTCGCTTCCCAATCCCATGAACTCAGCGAAGCATAAAGCAAAAACCATACCCGATCCTAGGCGACAAGGGTGGTTTAACCAAAACTAGTAAACTCCTATAAAAGGGTTTCCCATCATGTTTGACTCAGCACACACACGTTTTCGCAAACCAAAATAGTTTTACCCAAAACATAGGATCAACATGGTCAAGGAGCACTTGCCTTGTTCTTGCGGTTCCGGTTGTTCTTGAATCCCAAAACCTTGTTGCTGCAGTTCGTCGTAGACAGCTCCCTGAGCTTGTCCTGCTAGGTAGGATCACGTGCATACAAGATTCACAGCAATCAATATCATGCACAAACCTTAAACTAGATGTGATGATGCACATGCATGCTATCCTATGATTTTTATTAGATTGGTGTGTTCTTGCATGGCTTGCATGGACAGAGGTGTTCGGATCAAAGGTGGACGTGGCAATGATCTTGTCTTTAGATCAACCTGATCATCAAGTGATCTGTCCACGAGAAGGCTTCTGTTCGAAAGGAATCAAAGAACAGATGCAAAGAAAACATAACGATGTCGTAAGGTGGTATTGGAGACCTACCTTACGTTCTTCTCGGTCTTGAGGTCCTCCTCAGACTGTTGGGCTTTCCTCCAGCGATTTCCCTTGTTGCGCTTCGGCGATGGTTTACTCAGCGAGTTAGGGCTAGGGCTCTAAGACGTCGGCTCAGGAGTTGAAAAGAAGGTTGTGGTTTCGGCCAGAGGTTCTGGGTTCTATTTATAATCGGGAAGAGAAGAGTCCTAATCTGATTGTATCCCGAATAAGAGTCTTATTCAGATCGTCGTTGGATCCTATCATCTTTTCTTTAGTTGATTTGGTGCGGTAACGTTGTGGAATTTAGGTCGGTTTCCTTTACGTACTGGTATTCCTACGCGTACAGCTGCTCTAGAACTCGTTACCTTCGCGGCGATGAGCTCCGGAGGCTCCACGTGTCCTTCCGGGGACTGGTATCTCCTTCTCCGCAGAGACGAGCTCCGGTTGTGCCGCGTGTCAATCGACCGAGACCTCCCCCTACTTTGGAGGTGAGCTCCGCGCATGCCACGTGTTGGCGCCGGTCCTTCCTCTCTCCTTTCTTCAGGGACAGGCCCCGAGGTCGACACGTGTCCAGCGGCGACAGACCTCCTGGAGATAAGCTCCGGTGGTGACACGTGTCAATAGAACAGGACCTCACGGAGATGGCTCCGAGATCGACACGTATCCCGTACGACTGGTCTTCTGATTTCCGCGAGGACTAGCTCCGAGGATGACACGTGGCCTGCAGAAATGCCTTTGCTTCTTCCGCAGAGGCTAGCTCCGTGGGCAACACGTGTCCCACAGGATCAGACCTCTCCCTTTTTGTGGAGACGAGCCCCGAGCCTGCCACATAGCCAGCTTGGCGGCGGCCTCTCCCCACTTTGCAGGGATGAGCTCCGAACACGCCACGTGGCCAGCGGCCGCAGTAAGTTGTCTTTGGCGCTTTCTGAGAGCTGGATTCGGCTCTTATTGGCTATCCCTTTGATATTTTTCTCTGTTCCTTCTTTTCTTAAAATGTTTCCTCTTCATAAAACATGAACATATGCTGACACCCGAGATGAGGGTGTCACATGAACTCCGGGCCTGCCACGTGGCCAGCAGAGCCGGACCTCGCCCCCTCCGTAGGGGTGAGCTCCGAAGGCGCCACGTGTCCAGCGGGGCCGGGCCTCCCCTCTCCTCAGGGGTGAGCCCCGGGCCCACCACGTGGCCAGCAGAGCCGCGCTGCCCACCCTGGCTCGGTAGGCAGCGGGAGTAAAGGCACACCATGCCTTGTCCGTACAATACATTCAAGACCCGCGCCTTCCCAAGACGCGGAGACGCGGTGCGCGATATTGTCAGGAGACACTGTGGCCAGTCACGTCACAGTGAAGACAGGCACGCCGTGTCAGAGGCTGTAGACCAATAAACACAGCGACAAGACATGCCCTGTCGTCCCTGCCATCATCAACCGCTACGCCTAGCTTGCGGCACGCTCAGGACGGCATGACGACGACTAAGAAGCCCTCGCTAGAGACAACTACCACCATTCACTGCAAGATATGGTACATGGCAGGAAATCACCCCGGGGCCACCTGTCGGGCTCTGGGGCCCACCTTGTAAGCCGCCCGAGTCTTGAACTATAAAAGGCTCAGGTAGGCAACGTTACAATGGGTTCGGCTCATTTTGACCCCGACTACACATTGTGGTGACCACCCCGTGGTTCACCCACTCCAGGATCGCATAGGGTGGTGCCATGCGATGCGGCACCCAACAGCACACACGAAAATAATTAAGAACAACATACAATCTTTTATTTGATATAAAACCACGGAAGGCTTTTTACAAAACTTAATTATACAGCGGAAGTCTTATACATAGATACTCTCAAATCCTAACTAAGCAAAAGTGCATCCGTCCAGCCTGGGGACGCTACACACTAGCAGCATGGAACCGGAGACTCACGGCGGGGTGCAAGGCTCCAGCTCGGCCGTGTACTCCGACGGCTGCATCGCCTCGTCCTCAGAACCTTCCTCATAACTCTCACCTGCACACAGCTCAAAATATTGCAACCGTGAGCACGATGGCTCAGCAAGGCTTAACCGACAACCCTAGGCATGGAACTCTACATGCAAGGATGTGTAAAATAGGAAGAAGGACTTTGCAATAAAGACACGCCTACATGCATGTTGATCCTTACATTCAGTTTTATAGCAACAGTTTAATGAGCCTTAGGCAACCCTCACATCGGAAGTCCACAATCAAACAAGAAACACTTTCCTCCAATGTGGTGATACCCAAAGTGGAATATAAACTTAATTAGGTCTATATCTACAGCATACAAGGTTTCAAGGAATTAATAATTCAATGCAGAATTTTCAGTTGGCTTATTTCACTTCTTACTACGTCACAGCGCAGTGAACAAGCGGGTACTCAAATAACCGCGAGGGACGGTGATTGCAATCAAGACACACCCGGATAACACGTCACATACACCCACTTTCAGAATCATGATTCCACACCCCTTCCTACTCTGTTGTATGCGACAACCTTTCAAAGGCAACACAAATGCTGAACCGGTCCATCCGTAACGGGCAGGAGGTCCCCACGTGGAGCGTGACTGTGCCCACCGGCAGATTTACACCTTGCTACCCTCAACCCACTCCTATTTACGGTTGGGTAAGCCTCGGCACCCAGGTTAACCAATTACATCGGTTTCCTGGATCCCATATGCCAGTATGCATCCGGTACTGTTCGATACTTGTCCAGTAGGGCCGCCCACGGACAGTCCTCAACCGACGCCAACAGGGCTACGCATGTGAGACCTCTGCTTACTGCATCCTATCCCCCCTGCTGGGTCTCATTTTCACAATTCAAGCCATTTTCTACCTCTTCTCATACCGTGTGATAAGTACTATCTCGCGAGTAGCTTCCAACCACTCGACTTCTACCGAGATCCTAAACATTAGCATGGCATTCTCTTCTCGTCGAGTTTGTAAACTACCCAACCCTTTATATGAGTTAAAAAGGCTATGCAAGTGGGGTTTCAATCACCCTGACTCTAATGCATACATTCCAACCTAGACATAAGTGATACAAATGAAAAACTTTATAAAAGGTACTTAAGTGCAAACCGGGGCTTGCCTGGTTGCGAGTCAGAGGAGAAGTTAGCTTCTGGTGGGAGGACGTCCAAGGGCTCCGGTGCGTCCTCAACTTCGGTCACTAAATGAAATGTAGCAAAATATGTGTATAAGTATTAAGGATTTATAAGAATTGAACTTCTATTTATAGCTACTGCTATTTATGTTCCATAATTGGCTTTGATATTTTTACAGTGGATACTAGACTCTCTAAGGATGATCTGAGAAAAATTTGGAGAAATGTCATTGCACAATGTAGTCTCCAAAATTCCTACAAGTACAAGGCTTCTCGGAATTTTGAGCACAAATCAGGAGTTTTGACATAGCTAAAAGTGGAAGATCTGATTACGGTAAGTCTCCATGGTCCTAACAAAATTTGTTTCACCATTTTTGGAGTTATCAACAGAGAGATATGAATTTTTGAAGTTGGATAGGAGTTCTGAAAAGTTTCTGTTTAAATTTAAATTTCCAAATAAAGGCTGAACTTTGGAAAGCAGTTTAGCCTAGCAAATGAACTCCAATGAGGCTCAGACTTTTACTGGAGATCAGTTACTATGAAAAGGACTTTCTGCCCAAAATTTGGAATTTTTCATAAAGAATTGCTCCTGTAATAAATCCCTAAAGGATTTAATAAAAAAAATCTACAGAAATTCCTGGGCATTTTGATAACATGCAATTTGTTTCTCTGTGAAGTACTCCTCATGAGGATTCCAAAAAAATTGGTCTCACCCTTTTTGGAGTTTCCTACACAAAGTTATGGGTCTCCAAAGTTTGAACTGAGTTAGGAAAATCTGGAAATGATTAAATCCCAGCTGTGGCCCCACCCGCCAGTTCCCTCTTCTTCCTCGCGCCAAACAGAGGCACCCGCGGCGCTGCTCCAGCGAGGGTGGCGGGAAGGGATTTCCTGGCCATCCCCCGGGCCCAAACTCACCGCTCCTCCATTATTTACCCTGCTGAACACGCCGGTGGTGTCGCTGGCGGCCAAAACTCACCGGAAGATGGCGCGCACCGGTGACAGCAGGGTTTCGCACTCCGGCGAGGTCGGGAAACCTCTTTCCTCCACCAAACGATCGGTTCTCAGGCTCTAGAGCACCAGTGGAAGATGTAGGAGCTAGAACGGGCTGCCTAACTCGATGAAACAGACGGCAAACTAGGTTCAACGGTGAGCCGAAGCGGTTTCCCATGGCGGCACGAAAATCGACTAGAACAAGGCCAACTCTTGATGGTTTTCCTCGGTTCTTTGTCGAGGATGGGCGCTAGGGAGTGCAGAAGCTATGTGCACGTGAGCTCGAGGCGTGGTTGATTGTGCAACCCGAATTTGGATATGAACCGAACCTCGTTATTCCACACTAGGGTTCGGGAAAGAATAAAATTCGAGCTACTCGACAGATCATTTGCTATACGGCTGGCGGCTAAACCATCCAGGGCTACCCACGCACCTTTCTTGTATAGGAACTCGGAGGAGAGAGTGTCCGGATGAGGCTGTCGACGGTGAGCCGAAACGGCGAGGTCCGGTGCATCTCCAAGCCTTGGTGCCAATCCGTGTTTTACGAGCAGCAATGATCGGTAAACCATGGAGGAACTTTAGGGGGTGTTAGAGTACGTCCAGGTGCTACTCTTTGCTGTGGATGGATTGAGCAGCAGAGCGAGGAAGGCTGTGGTTGATCAGGAAACAACGGAGCGGCGAGGGAGCTCAAGGTTTCTGTCGGCGCTCGGGCAGCGGAGCTGGGAAGGCTGTGGATGACGGCAGAGAGGAGAAGTAGGAGTGTGCTGTGGCTCTGATCGCCCACGCGCACCGACTCGACTTTGGGAGCAGCGAGGAAGCAGCTCGGTGGAGGCAGCCGTCGATCGGTGGCGCGCGGTGAACAGCCGAGGTGAAAACTGGGTCGGTTTATTCTTCTGTGTGGCTGACAAATGGGTCCCACCACCTCAAATTTTATCCAATTTTCACTGATATTTCTTCCCCAGCAACTTAACATTTAAGACTATACTTTCACACCAAGTCATGGTTTAAGCTTACTGAATTCAAATAGTTGAATTCTGATGTGAAGTTTGAATTGGGTTTGGTCATTTGAATTTAAAAGGAAATTTGAATTCTCCATTTTGCATAGTTCCAAAAACATAGAAAACCTACTCCAAAGTTTCTAATTTTTGGCCTGGCTGCTAGTTCAAATGTGGAGAACACATCTGTGGAACCAAATTTACAAATTGAGGGGATTGGAATTTGAAACTGAATTTGAAATTCAGATTAGAGGGTTTCCACTTTTAATCCCAAACAAATATTTAAAACTCCTCCAAATGAGCTGAAATTTGGAAGGTTAAATATTTGAAATATGAAGACCCAAGTCATGAATTTAGATCTCCATGTTTGGAACTTTTGGGAAGTTTGAATCCTCACTTTGAACCATCACCGTTACAATTCAAAGTTTTAATTCCCCTCATTTTTCCTAAGTGTACATGAGCTGAAAATTCTTGGTACCAATTTTTGGGGATTTTACACACATCCAGTTCATCACCAAGCTTAGAACTCCGGTTCTAAGCCCCGAGCAACACAGCTCCCGTGGACGTAGGGTTTTACGCTCTGGCGGCCCAAACCACATAAAAATCCTTGTGTCAATCCTCTTACATCCAACACGCGACCCTCTAGAGAGGACTAGCCCCTCCCAAAAAGAACCTGCGCGGGCTGCCCTGAAGCAGGCCCGGGGGAAGCGTCGATGGAACACTTTGATATTTGGCGCGCCAGGTAGGGGCTTTTTCCTCTCACGACGGGTCTGCGCCAATGAAGATGACCAAGCTTCCTTCAGCGGCAAGCTCTCCTCGCCCTCGTTCCCGGTGAACGATGACCAGCAAGGCTTATGTCTCAACACACTCAGGGAGGAGTGTGTCGGGACAGGTTGGGAGCCCGCGTCCGACTCCGACAACGCGGACTCCTACAACTTCAAGATCTGCTGCGGCGCCGAGTGCCACTCAAGTGAGTGCGCTAGCTGCAGCACGAGCGCTCCTGCACAACCCACCCGCTGTGGATGCTCCCCAGGGGGCCACCCAGCAGTGGATCCGCGATGTCGACCACCTCGTCATCGCTGCTGTCAACCCTCCACTGTGGCAGGGACGATGCCCCGGTCAACCAGATGTGTCGCTGTCGCGCACGCCAACGGTTGACGGGCAGACGGCAGACTCCCGCTCTACCAGGCTCCCAACAGCGGACCTGAGGTCAGAGCTGGAGCGACGTCACTTGGGCGAGGATGCCCGCGTGACCATTGAGCGGCGGTGGGAAAGGTGTCTCAACCATGAGGCTGACTACAGCATGTCGACTGCCTCGACTAAGCCTGGGCCGCAGATGTTCGCCATGTGACCTCTGCCCCAGGCGTACGCCACGCAGCATATGCAGCAGCCATATGCCTTGCAGGTGGCACCCCCGGTATATGGTGCACCATTGCCCATGCCGGGGTACACCGTGCCAGCAGCGGACCAAGGGTTCGCGGCTGTGACGCCCTCAATTCTATGGAAAACCACGGAACCGAGAACTAATGCCTATGTGTGCCCAGGATGTTCATCACACATACACATATGTTCCACAAACTGAAGTTCAGATTATATATTACCACGAATAACAGAGTCTATTACAATATCTCATGACTCTTGGACTCATGCTCACAGCGGAAGTCTTATTTCTAATGCGGAAGCGATTTAACTAATGCGGAAGCAAATCTAGTCAGAAGCGGCTCCATCTCTACTCCCTCCACAGGCAAGGTTGAGAACAGATCACACGCCTTAATGCTCTACTTGGTCTTCATAGTATTCCTCTCCTGCTTCTGATGATGAAATAATAATGCAAGTTTGAGTACAATGATGTACTCAGCAAGTGCGGGAAAAACACAACATGCAGCTCATGACAAGGTAGGTATAAAAAGGCTCATTTGCAGAAAAGCAGATTTATAAAACCATGATAAAAAAGCAACTTAACTTTAGATGAATGTAATCCCAGCATGTATTCAATTACCGACATACCTCCATCACTTTCCGTGTTCCATCTGAACATTAAGCCACATTATCCTTACTCATGAATACCTCCTCGTATTCGCTACCATCTCACAAATACCTTCTCGTATTCGCTACCATCTCATCTCATAACAACTTCGTCTCACACTGAGACCAATCTCGTTGTCGTGACTCAACAGTCACGCAAACATCTCATCATCCGAACTCAATAGTCCCAAAACCAAACCATAACCATAACCAATAACCATAGCCAGGCGCTTGTGACTGTAAGCTCGGCTATCATGATAGATTTAAAAACTCTGCAGAGTTTGTACCTCTTTACCCACAAGTTTGTGATTTCGTCACCCGTCGGCGACTGCAGAACCTCCATTATACCAGTACACAACCGTCGGTGTATGGTCAAGAGATCACAAAATAGCCTTTACAAAGGGGTTACTAGATGTATGGACTCACTAAGGTTTCACCGGCAGGCTAGAATCTCCAATTCTCCCACCCACAGGCCCCCTCTTGTGCCGTGCAGTTCCCAGGGCAGTCCTCACTCAACTTCCATTCCCCGCGCCTTCCACAGTCCATAACACTCTAGCAACTTACCTAATTACTCAGCTAAGCCGCACCCATACTTGGCCTTGTGGTGGCACTGTTATCCTGGCATGTGCATGCATGAACCGGTCCTTAGATCTACGGCAAGTAAACCACCATCTCATGCTACCTCATTCACAAACCCAGGCTTGCCTAGATCTCCCTCCGATCCGTTATAATAACGAGTGCAGTTAGCTAGACACATCTATCTTGTTTCCCAATCCCATGGACTCAGCGAAGCATAAAGCAAAAACCATACCCGACTCATAAACTTCCCAGGCTACAAGGGTGGTTTAACCAAAGCTAGTAAACTCCTATAAAAAGGGTTTCCCATCATGTTTGACTCAGCACACACGCCTTTTCGCAAAACAAAACAGTCTTTCCAAAAACATAGGATCAATATGGTCAAGGAGCACTTGCTTTGTTCTTGCGGTTCCGGTGGTTCTTGGATCTCAAAGCCTCGTTGCTGCAGCTCGTCGTAGACAGCTCCCTGAGCTTGTCCTGCTATGTAGGATCACGTGCATACAAGATTCACAGCAATCAATATCATGCACAACCTTAAACTAGATGCGATGATGCATATGCATGCTATCCTATGATTAGTTTTATTAGATTGGTTTGCACGTGGTCTTGCATGGCTTGCATGGATGTTCGGATCAAAGGTGGACGTGGCAATGATCTTGTCTTTAGATCAACCTGATCATCAAGTGATCTGTCCACGAGAAGGCTTCTGTTCGAAAGGAATCAAAGAACAGATGCAAAGAAAACAAAACGACGTCGTAAGGTGGTATTGGAGACCTATCTTACGTTCTTTCTCGGTCTCGAGGTCCTCCTCAGATCGTTGGGCTTTCCTTCGATGATCTTCCTTGCTGAACTCCGGCGATGGTTTTCTCAGTGAGATAGGGCTAGGGTTCCAAGTCGTCGGCTCAAGAGTTGAAAAAGAGGTTTTGTGGTTTCGGCCAGAGGTTCTGGGTTCTATTTATAATCAGAAAAAGAAGAGTCCTAATCTGATGGTATCCCGAATATGAGTCCTATTCAGATCGTTGTTGGATCCTAACGTCTTATTTTTAGTAACATCGTGGAGTTCAGGTCGGTTTCTTTTATGTACCGGTATTCTTACGCATAAAAACCGCTCCAGAACTCGTTACCTCCGCGGTGATGAGCTCCGGAAGCTCCACGTGTCCTCCGGGGCCTGGTATCTCCTTCTCCGCAGAGACGAGCTCTGGTTGTGCCGTGTGTCAATCGGGCGAGACCTCCCTTTTCCTTCGGAGGTGAGCTCCGCGTGCGCCACGTATTAGTGCCGGTCTTTCCTTTCTTCTTTCCTTAAGGACGTGCTCCACGGTTGACACGTGTCCAGCAGCGACGGACCTCCCGGAGATAAGCTCCGGTGACGACGCGTGTCCAATAGAACCGGACCTCTCGGAGGTGAGCTCCGAGATCGACACGTATCCCGCGAGACTGGTCCTCTGATTTCCGTGATGACTAGCTCCGAAGGTGACATGTGTCCTGCGGAAACGCCTTTGCTTCTTCCGCAGAGGCTAGCTCCGTGGGCAACACGTGTCCCACAGGGTCGGACCTCTCCCCTTTGCGGAGACGAGCCCCAAGCCTGCCACGTAGCCAGCTTAGCGGCGGCCTCTCCCCACTTTGCAGGGATGAGCTCCGAACATGCCACGTGGCCAGCGGCCGCAGAAGTTGTCTTCGGCACTCTATGTGAACTGGACTCGGCTCTTACTGGCTATCCTTTTGATAACTTTCTCTGTTCCTATTTTTCTTAAAATGTTTTCTCTTTATGAATATATGTTGACACCAGAGATGGGGGTGTCACAAATCTATCCCCCTTAAATTGAATCTATCCCTCGATATTCGTTAGTAGAAAATAGATGGGGAAATTCTGCCTTGATATCCTCTTCACGCTCCCATGTGGCTTCAGCTTTGGTGTGATGGCTCCATTGTACCTTGCACCATCGAATTACCTTGTTCCGGGTGACCCTTTCCTTTACGTCCAAGATTCGGACAGGGTGTTCCGCATAAGTCAGGTCCTCTTAAAGTTCAAGATCTTCTATTGGTATTTGCTCCTCTGGTACTCTCAAGCATTTCTTGAGCTGGAATACATGAAACACATCATGCACGTCGGAGAGGTGGGTTGGGAGCTCTAGTTTATAGGCTACTTCTCCTCGCTTGTCCAGAATCTTAAATGGTCCGATGTAGCGAGGTGCTAGCTTGCCTTTGATGTTAAAACATCATTGGCCTCGGATAGGCGATACCTTAAGGTATACGATGTCTCCCGCTTCAAAAGTCAACTTCCTTCGCCTATTGTCCGCATAGACTTCCTGTCGTGACTGAGCAGCCTTTAAGTTCTCCCGTATCGTTTGGACTTGCTTTTCAGCCTCTTGTAGCACTTCGGGTCCAAACACCTGGTTTTCTCCGGTTTCGTACCAGAACAGTGGTGTTCTACACCGTCTACCGTATAATGCTTCGAAAGGCGACATCTTCAAGCTAGCTTGGTAGCTGTTGTTATAGGAGAATTCGGCATACGGTAAAATCCTATCCCGACTACGCCCTCGTTTCAAGGCGCAAGCTCTCAACATGTCTTCCAAAATTTGGTTTGTCCTTTCGGTTTGTCCATCAGTTTGTGGGTGATAGGCAGAGCTAAAATCCAGTCATGTACCCATGGCTTTCTGCAGCTTCCTCCAGAATCTAGAGGTAAACTGAGAACCTCGATCTGAGACTATCCTCTTCGGGACTCTATGACGGCACACGATCTGCTCCATGTACAACTCGGCTAATTGTGCAATGTTGTAACTGGTCTTTACAGGGAGAAAATGGGCGGTTTTCATCAATCGGTCCACGATAACCCAGATGGAGTCGTAACCCGACTGAGTACGTGGCAATCCGATGATGAAATCCATACTGATGTCTTCCCACTTCCACTCTGGTACCTTCAAAGGTTGCAACAATCCAGCGGGTTTTTGATGTTCGGCCTTTACCCGTTGGCATGTGTCGCATAGGGCAACGTACTCGGCTATATCCCTCGTCATACCATCCCACCAATAACAAGTTTTCAAGTCCTTGTACATTTTGGTACTTCCGGGATGTATGGAATAAAGTGAGTCATGTGCATCTTTTAATATCGTGTCGCGGATGTGCTTCACGTTAGGCACACAAATCCTTTTTCCTAGCCAAAGCGTACCCTTCTCGTCTTCCTTGAAGTCCTTCTCTATTCCTTGTCGGATCCTTTCCTTAATCTCATTGATCTCCTCATCCGTAGCTTGGCCATCCTTTATCTCTTGTTCCAATGAAGAGTGGAGTTCCATTACTTCCATCTCGTTCAAGAAACCGAGATGTAACCGTTCAAACTCCTTTCGTAGCTTAGGTGGTAGCTCTCGAACCGTAAGTTGGTGACATGCTCCCTTCTGGCTCAATGCATCTGCTACTACATTGGTTTTCCGGGGTGATAGTTGATTCCAACATCATAATCCTTGATGAGCTCCAACCATCGACGTTGCCTCAAATTCATATCCCTTTGAGTGAATATGTACTTGAGGATTTTATGATCCGTATAGATCTCACATCGATGACCAAGGATATAATGTCTCCAAATCTTCAATGCACGCACCACGGCTGCTAGCTCCTGGTCATGCGTGGGGTAATTAAGCTCGTGTTTCTTTAATTGTCGTGAGGCATAGGCTACCACTTGCCCTTCTTGAATGAGCACACATCCAAGCCCTTGTCTGGATGCGTCATAATATATGTCAAAGCTCTTGCTCACGTATGGCAATACCAGAACTGGCGCTGTGGTTAGCCTTTTCTTGAGCTCCTCAAAGCTTTCTTGGCACGCTGGTGTCCATTGGAAGGCTTTTCCCTTCATCAGCAAGTCCTTCATAGGCTTTGCTATCTTAGAGAAGTCCTTGATGAACCGGCGGTAGTATCCAGCCATCCCAAGAAAACTCCGAATATTCCTTACGTTTTGCGGTGGGTTCCACTTCAGAACATCTCCCACTTTTCCGGGATCAACCGATACTCCTTCCTCAGAGATGATGTGGCCTAGGAACGATATCTCCTTTAGCCAAAATTAATATTTGCTGAACTTGGCATGCAATTAATGCTCTCGCAGCTTCTGTAATGTCAATCTCAAATGTACTTCATGTTCCTCCTCACTTTTCGAATACACCATGATATCGTCAATGAAAACCATAATGAACTTATCCAAGTACTCCATGAAGACCTTGTTCATGAGGTACATGAAGTATGCAGGTGCGTTCGTTAACCCAAAAGACATAATGGTATATTCATACGAACCATAGCGTGTACGAAAGGCAGTCTTGGGTATATCGGAGGACTTAATCTTCAGCTGGAAATATCCCGACCGAAGATCAATCTTGGAGAAGACTCGGGCTCCCTTCATCTGGTCAAACAGGTCCTCTATACGGGGCAGAGGGTACTTGTTCTTGATCATCACCTCATTGAGGAACCTATAGTCCACGCACATCCTTTGGGTTCCATCCTTCTTGTCTACGAAGAGCACGGAGGCTCCCCATGGTGACGAGCTTGGATGTATAAAACCCTTCTCCAGCTGCTCCTGAATTTGCTTCTTGAGCTCCACTAGTTCATTGACGGGCATCCTATATGGTCTCTTTGCTATAGGTACGGTCCCAGGTACTAGGTCAATGGAAAACTCGATGTCCCGGTCAGGTGACATACCGGGAAGTTCTTCTGGGAACTCGTCCGAAAACTCTTTAACCACCGGAATGCTGTCCAGGGTTGCTTCTTCGACGTGGTTCAATGTTGCCTTCTCGGTTGCTGGTTGGGCTGACTCAAACTCGATACGGGTACCGTGCTCGTTGGTCAACTGCACGCTCCTTTCAGCACATTGGATTATTCCGTTGTGCTTACTTAGTCAATCCATTCCGAGTATTATGTCCAGCCCTTGGGAATCCTAGACAATAAGGTTGGCAAGGAAGTCTACCCCCTTATTTTAAGGTTTACTTTCGGACATACTATATTAGTCCTCATCTCTCCACCGGAGAATTAACCAACATAGTATATTTCAAGTGTGATATGGGTAGATTGTACTTGGCAACATACTTGGATGATATGAAGGAATGCGATGCTCCGGAATCAAATAGAATGGTGGCTGGGTTGGAGTTGGCAAGGAACATACCAATCACGACGTCCTCAGCCTGTTGCGCTTCCTCAGTAGAAACATGGTTCACGTTGCCGCAAGCATAGTTCTGCTTTCCACGGTTGCCTTGATTGGCTCCTCCGTTCGGCCGTGGGTTCTGCTTGGGGACGTTTCCTTGCTGTCCAGGACCTCTCCTCGGGCACTGGCTCACGAAGTGTCCCGTCTCCCCGCGTGCAAAGCATGCCCTGTTGCCCACGGCAGCAGGTACATTGGGGCGGGGGTTTTGAACAGGAGCGCCCATGTTGGGACGGGGCGCAGGAGCCAAAGGCACACGAGGTACTTGTGCAACAGGTCGTTGCTGTGGTGGCTGATTAGGGCGGTATGCAGGAGCGGTCGACCCATACTGTGGTGCAGCTGGGGGCATGTACTGAGGTCGCACTTTGCTCCCTTGTGGCTGGTATGGCATCTTCCTATTGCCCTCTCGCTCGATCTCTCGGATCTTGCTTTCAACCACTATAGCCTTGTCAACCAGCTTCTGGAAGCTCGCGTAGTCATTGTTGAGGAGCTGAACCTGATCTCATTGTTCAACCCTCTCATGAACAGGTACTGCTTCCTCTCGTCTGAGTTGACATCTTCGGGGGCATACCGGGACAGTTGTGTGAACTTGTTGAGGTACTCATTCACACTTTTCTGTCCTTTGCGGAGACCTTCGAACTCTTGTCTTTTAAGATCATTACACCAGCAGGGATGCAATGAGAGCGGAAACTCTCCTTGAACTCAGTCCAAGTAATCGTCTCCGGTTCGACATGAGCGTTGCACAGGACATCCCACCAGTCAGCGGTAGCTCCTATGAGTTGGTGCGACACGAAGAGAACTTTCTCTCGGTCATTGCACTGAACGATAGCAAGCTTCTTCTCCATGGACTTCAACCAATCGTCGTCCTCCATGGGTTCATTAGCTTGAGCAAAGGTAGGTGGTCGAGTCCTCATGAACTCTCCCAGCCTGTTATGAGCCGGCAGTGGTGGCGGTGGTGCCGGAACAGGATTGTTGTTGTTGGCCTGCAGCTGACCCAAAGTTTGGATCATGGTCTGCATAAGCTGATTCTGCATGACCATTAACCGTTCCAGATTGTTCTCACCAGCTCCGGGGTTAACAAGAACTTCATCGTGGCCATCCTCTTGGTTGCCATGGACGTTCCTTCCTTGGCGGCCGGCATTTCCTCTCACCATCTGTGAGAGCAAATGGAATAGAATAGAGGTTAGAAGGTTAGACGGATCCCCCTAACTATATGCATCAAGGTGGATGGACTATATATATATATTAGCCCATATGAGGATGTCAACAAGTGCCTAGGCATCTCACACCTCTTTCTACTTATGTGTGGATATGGACAACGCTTAAACGTCCCACAACTCACACTAAGCTCACAATCACAAACAGTCATCACAAGGGCTCACACAACTCCTATTCAAGGCTTACTCAATGGGAGTCCTATGTGGGTTAGGGTGATACCAATCGGTGACTTCACCCTATGTCAAGGTGGTTTGGGGTGATACCAATATGTAATCCAACTATGGCTTCTGCTAGGCTTGCATCCTATGTCAAGGTGGTTCCAATACCAATCTATGCGTCCTAGGCTTGCATCCTATGGTCAGCGTGGCTTCCAATACCAATCTGTTACTAGGGTTGCGTTCTACAGTCAACGTGGTTCAGCTACCAATTTGTGATCATTCGAGGCTTGTAGCCTACAGTCAACCGTGGTAGCTTGGTACCATCTGTGACTAGGCATGGCAGTTTTAATATCAATCTGCGACCTATCTAGGCTGTGTGATCTATGATCAACCCGTGGTAGGTTGATACCAATTTGTGTCTGATACCAACTTGTGTTTTCTATCTAGGCGTGTAACCTACCATCAACCCGTCGCTCTGATACCAATCTGTGACGCCCTCAATTCTGTGGAAAACCACGGAACCGAGAACCGATGTATATGTGTGCCCAGGATGTTCATCACACATACACATATCATCCACAAACTGAATTTAGAATATATATTACCATGAATAACAGGGTTTTATTGCAATGTCTCATGAGTCTCGGACTCATGCTAGCAGCGGAAGTTTATCTTAGCAGCGGAAGTCTAAATCTAGCAACGGAAGTCTTCTAACTACTGCGAAAGCAATCTAAGCAACAACAGCGGCTCCATCTCTTCTCCATCCCCACAGGCAAGGTTGAGGACAGATTACACGCCTAAGGCTCCACTTGGTCTTCATAGTAATCTTCTCCTGTAGCTGATGATGAAGTAATAATGCAAGTTTGAGTATAATGATGTACTCAGCAAGTGCGGGAAAATATGATATATAGCTCACAACAAGGAAGGTATAAAAAGGTTCATTGCAGAAAGCAAAGTTATTTCTCAAAACATGATAAAAACAGCAACTCAGCTTTAAGTGAATGTAATCCCAACATGTATTAAAATACCAACATACCTCCATTATGTTTCATCACTTTCCGTGTCTCAACCAGACATTAATCTCTTCTCAACTTTGCTCACTAATACCCTCTCGTATTCGCTACCATCTCACGAATACCATCTCGTATTCGCTACCATTTCATCTCATAAACAATTCCGCCTCACACCGAGACCAATCTCGTTGCCATGACTCAAAAGTCATGCAACCATATCTTATCACCAAGACTCAACAGTCTTAAAACCAATTTTATTACCCGGACTCAACAGTCCCGAAAACCAAAAACCATAACCAATACCATATCCAAAACCATAATCTCCCAAAAACCATCCCAACTAATCGTGTGAGTTGTCCAGGCGCTCGTGACCGTAAGCTCGGCTAGCATGATAGTTTTATATTCTGCAGAGTTTGTACCACTTTACCCACAAGTTTGTGATTTCGTCACCCGTCGGTGACTGCAGAACCTCCACTATACCAGTACACAACTGTGGGGACCACCCCATGGTTCACCCACTCCAAGATCGCATGGGGTGGTGCCGTGCGATGCGGCACCCAACAGCACACACGAAAGGATTAGAGAACAACATACAAACTTTTATTTGATATAAAGCAGCGGAAGTCTTTTACAAAATATAACTATACAGCGGAAGTAATGTACATTAGTAGCCTCTCATCCTACTTATGCAAAAGTGCAGCCGTCCAGCCCGGGAGGCTACACGCAAGCAGCATGGGACCGAAGAAATCACGGCGGCGTGCAGGGCTCCAGCTCGGCCGTGTACCCCGACGGGGGCATCGCCTCGTTATCGGACCCCTCCTCATAGCTCTCACCTGCATACAGCTCAAATATTGCAGCCGTGAGCACGATGGCTCAGCAAGACTTAACCGACTAGCCTAGGCATGGAACTTGTAACACCCCAAATTTTGATTCAAAACACTAAACCATGTTCAGGGGGGAATTTAAAAATTTTTGGACGTGTTGCATGTTTTGCAAAAATTCAAACTGGAATTCAAATTATACTCAAAACAGAAAAGAAATGGAAAAAGAAAAAGAGAAACGGGAAAAAAACCGGCCAGTGGGCCGAAACCCGCCAGCCGGCCCACTTTTCCACGCGCCAGCCCGTCCCCGCGCGCGCCGCGCTGCCTCTCACAGACGGGTGGGACCCACCTGTCATCCCTAACCCTGAGCCCCCGCGACCCCGGACTTTTCCCCCGAGCGCGCGCGATCTTAACCGATCGGAAAATCCGTTCTGCCGCCCGAATTCTGGTCCCAGAGGACTCCAACTCGATCACAACAGACCCACCGCCCTCCCCCGGCTATAAAAACCCCAGCCCCGATCAGTTTTTCCCACGCGATCGCCGATTTTTACTCCGGTGAGCACCGAGACTTCGCCAGTGAATTCTGGCCGATCTAAGCTCGGAAACTCTGATCTAACTCGCTGGTCTTGATCCACCGCCTCTGGGGAACTTTGCAGGTGCAGAAAACTCGGAGAGTTACGGTGTAAACGCAGCGCCGACGAGCTTCGCCGTGGTTTTGCCTCGGACCTCGCCGCCGATCACTTTCCAGGACCCCCGAGCTTGAGAAAACCCCCGAGGTGAGATCCCTGACCTCCCCTCTACCGATCTATGCCATAAGATCACAGTTCTAGGTAGAATTCTCGCGGATCCGAAACTTTCCGGCGAGATCGCCGCTTCCCGCCGCCCGCGCTCGATCAGAGCGACGTGGCAGCTTGTGCGCCGTTTATTTTAAATCGCACGGTAGACTTTAAAACCCCGCGTACCGGTTCGATGTTATAATCTCAGCCGTCGGTTTAATATCGGACGGTCCACGTCAGCCCCGCGTTATAAAGACTGGAATTCTTACGTGCTACCCCCTGGGGTTCTCTGGAATTGAGAGCTAGCCCCGGAAACTTCAGATCTAGCCCCTGGAACTCCAGAAAATCATGTAAATTCATTTAAAAATCAGTTTTAGCCCCTGGACTTAATAGAAATTAGGAAAAACACCTCTGATAAGTGTAGCTAGACCCCTGGAAATTATGAAAATAATATTATAGACCCTGTAATGGGGTGAGTTCATTATTTTAACCCTGTTTATTATTTAATTTAGGAAATTGAATATGTAACTAGTGTTTAAAAATTAAAAAGGGGAATAAACATAATTGTCAAAATTAATTAAAAACTTTCTCAGTACTTAGAAAACTTTGGAGTGAGATAAAAGTATATTTTTGGGCTGAAATGAATCTGTTTCATCTATTATTCACATTTATTAGTATAGGGACACATTTTTAAGTAAAGAATAGTTATAGAAAAATAGGGAAAATAATTATGAAATAGTCTACATCTGAAGCCAAGGTCAAAACATGTTATTAAATTATTTAGGACCAGAACCTATTCTGTTTAGGTGATGTGTACTACTAATTTAATAATAAAATATACAATTATGCATAGGAATATAAATCTGAAAATATAGCAACTAGTAATTGATAAATGGAGTTTCTAAAATCCAAAGAATTCAGTTTAGGGTTGGTAGAAATTCTGAAGGCACATATGGAGAAGAAAAATACTTTTCATACATACTTGGTAGTGAAAAGGTGTAGTAGTTTAATATAAGGAATTTATTTAAAACTGAAACACACACATATATATATATATAGTATGTAAGTATAAATATGAACACCAAAGTAGGAATCATATATATATAAATAAAAGTGTATGCAAGCCACAGATCAACACACACAGAGTAACCACAACACATATAATGGTGAATGAATTTCATAAATATGAATGTGTGGTTTGTATGAAGTGGAAGTGTAAATTATGTCTTATGGATTATTATTTTTCTTTTGCTATGTGTGATGGTGTGATGTAGAACCTGCTCAAGAGCAAGTTATTCCTTTCCAAGACCAGGACTACCCATTTCAAGAGCAGCAAGAAGGAGGCAAGTGTCCTTGACCACTTTGATCCTATGCTAGGATGTGTAGATAGAATTATTTGCATTGTCAAGATAATTATGAAACCCATGCTAGGAAGTTTCCCTAGAATTGCATTACCTTGTTTCCTTGAAGCTTGGGTTGGGATTTATTTTGTCATGTCATTTATTTACATGCATATGCTTAGCCATGCTTAGAATGGGACATTTGGATATGAGATCATCAATTTATTTTACCATACTCTTGAATGAGTTATTGTGAGTTATGTAGAGGTAGGGATCAAGGCAAGTTGGATGTTTTGGTTGTGTGCTGGGTGCACGAGACTTGGGTTTGTGTTTAGTACTTGCCTGGATCCTAAGGACCGGTTCATGGAGCATGTAACCCGGCTTTACAGTGCCAACCACATGCTGAGATGGGGCAGCTTGGCCAATTAATTAGGTGTATCCCCGGCGTAGTATAGGTGTGTTGGATGGTGCGGGGAATAGGTATCAGCTGGACTACCATATGAACCGCAAGGCTCAAGGGGGGGCCACTGCAGCGGGGTTGGAGCCTCTTGTATGCTGTTAGGGGTGAAACCTCAGTGGGCCCATGCTCGTCGGGAATCCCTTTGTAAAGGCTTCGTAGTGATCTCCTGGCCGCACACCTGGGAAGTGTGAATGTGGATCGTAGCCACTGGCATGATGGAGGTTCTTTTAGTCCACCCGGCAACGGGGGATGAAATCACTACTTGTGGGTACAGTGGTACAAACTCTGCAGAGTCAAAACTGTCTTGACAGCCGTGCTCACGGTTAAGAGCGGCCTAGACTTATTCATGATTAGAGGAGTGAAGGTTTTTGGGAGTTGTGGATGTTAAGCGGGGAGCTTAATATTGGAAATGATGTTATGGTTATTTTGTTATGATGATGGGAGGGGAGATTGGGACCATTTCACCTGTGTAGTAATGTAGGTGCTTAATAAGCTAAGGTGATAGGTATTAATTGCATAGTGCTTTAACCACGAGTTCAACCTCTCCTTGTTCTAGCCATGCATGATATAATTTTCCCACACTTGCTGAGTACCATTGGTACTCAACCTTGCATATTTGTTGGTTTATATTGCTGCTCAGGTCAAGATAATGAGGTGGTGTATAATGACCAAGACTTTGGACCCGAGGAAGGTTTTTAGGTTCATGAAGACCCCGGGCAACGCCTGTGATGGAGCTCTAAAGAATAATATTCCGCTGCTAGTTTATTTCCTTGTGATGAACTTATTATTGTCCATCGAGACATTTACTATGTAAGACTTACTTATATTCGACACCTGGCTTGTAATAAATGATGCTTCACTATTTGTCATCACATGTATGAGAAAATGATCCTGGCATACATGTGATATTCACTTGGTTGTTTCCTTCGGAAAAACCGGGTGTGACAAGAGGTGGTATCAGAGCCAAGGTTGCCCGTAGGAACGTGGACCTAGGTAGAAATGGACGTATTTAAGGGCCCTATTTTCTTAAAAACTATTTTTCAAGGTGTGGGTGGAAAAAGTGTTATTAAAGGAGTCATTTTCTTCATCTTACCCCAACTTTCATTCAAAATAGGATTTTTATTTGAGAATTTATCTAACCTAATTTTAAATTCTTTTGTTTTTAGATGGTTCGCATGATTCGCACCGCTCGTAAGTCCACAGGAGGGAGAGTTCCCGTAGTTGCCCTTGCCGAAAGAGAGGAGAGTCGTCCAGTGACGTACCTTTCCTATGGATTGGCAGTAGGAGACTTATTGCGCCGTCTTCGACGTATGCTCGAAGCCGCAGGCAATACGGGCAAGCTCATCATCCACTACAACTCCACCAGGACCATCCGTGAGAAGAGGGAAGAATGGAGTTCGGAGATGAGGATTATACACGAGAATAAGCTACTGAAGATCCACCACTCTCCAGCTTGTCGAGCAACACAAGTTGATGCGGAGAAAGATGTCACCTGGGAGGCCATCACCTGCCAGAGTCACATCTATCGTCACCACTTGGACAAAACTGAGTACATGTATGTCCTCCAACGTGAGAGTGGTACCACGGAGTACAAGTACCCACCGGTGCAGCAAGGGACTTCCCATGAGCACATGGACTTGTGCTTGGAGGATGCTGCTATGCTCAGCACTCGACTGCAGGAGTGTCAACAAGAGCTTCAGGATGTCCGAGACACCCTGAAGGAAACGGAGGCGTTGCTGCGAGCTTGCTTAAAGGCGAGAGAAAGAGGGGATGGGAATGAACTGTGTGTCACCGTGAGTGATCCATGGACTCCTGACTCCCCGGATCGCCGAGCGATCAGGCGTCGTCGCACTTCTCCACCAGCAGCCTCCCCACCCAAAGCGGAGTCAGAAGGTAGCCGAAATGAGGAGGAAGATCCCGAGGAGCCAGCTCAAGAGGACGAGTAGTGTAGAGTCTTTCCCCTAGCTAGCAAGAGGTCGAGTAGTCGAGTCGTTACATAGTTAATGGTGTGATAATGCTTGGTGTGTGACGTGAGTTGTGGAAGCCATGAGCAATTGTCCACAGCCTCATCTTCAGATTGTTTTGCTTTGGTGTGTGAACCCACAGGAAATAATAGTGCATTTATTTGGTGTAAGATATGAATCCCCGTAAAAGTATAACAAAGCCTCAACACTTCAAAGTGCAAACTAATGAAAGTAGTAAGATGATACTAAGTTATTTCAAAATTGACATTGGTTGATTCTGCCAGATGGCCGGAAGAGGGAAAGGACGTGCTGCCAACCCCGCCAACAACAACGATGAGGCATGCAACCCTCATCTTTCTGGAGGCCAGGACAGGGGTGGTCGCCGTGAAGAAGTTGATCCTCTCCACCAAATGCTGGAGAATCAAAATCAGCTTATCCAGAACTTGACTCAAGTGGTGGCCAACTTGCATCAAGTTCCACCTCCACAAGCTGCACCACGCCAACCAAGGTTGAGTGAGTTTCTAGGAACTCAACCTCCAAAGTTTGCAAGTGCAGCTGAACCTCTGGAGGCAGATGATTGGCTGAAGACCATTGAAAGTAAGATGAGGATAATACAATGCCAAGGGTATGAGAGGGTGCTGTTTGCCTCTCATCAATTGCAGGGACCTGCTGCTGATTGGTGGACCGCCTACGTGGCCGCCCATCATGACCCTGAGAACATCACTTGGGAAGAGTTCAAGCGTAGCTTCCGCAACCATTACATCCCAAGAGGTGAACTCAAAAACAAGAGGAAGGAATTTTTGGGACTGCAGCAGGGAAACATGACGGTGAGGGAATACCTCACTAAATTTACTCAACTATCCCGTTATGCTCCACGGGACATAGAGACTGATGAGCAGAAACAAGATTGTTTCGTGGAAGGGCTTACCGCAGAAATGCAGTGTGCAATGTCCTCAAATGAGTATGAAAGCTTTCAAAAGATGGTGGACAGAGCATTTGTGGTGGAAAGGAAGCTAAAGGCCCTGGAAAATGAGAACAAGAGGAAGGCGGGGTGGTCACATCAGGCCTCAGGGAGCAACACCCGCCCACGTATGATGCAGCAACCTACGGGGCAGACAAGCCGTGCTGTGGTACCCTATTCAGCACCAAGAGGGTACAACCCAAACTACAGGCCACCCGCGGCACCAGCACAGCCGCCACGTCAGTTTGTGCAGCAGCCTCGCCCCGCATATCCACCTCGACCAGCAGTGCAAGGACCCCCGAACCAACCCCAAGACAACAAAGGCCAAGCACCTAAGGTTGGGGTGCAATGTTTTAGCTGTGGCGAAGTGGGGCACTACGCCCATAAATGCCCAAAGAAGAAGCCTGCGCCGCCACAACAGCAGAATGTAGTGAGAGGACGGGTGAACCACGTCACTATGGAGGAAGCACAAGAGGCACCCGACGTGGTAGTTGGTAAGTTTCCTGCCAATTTACACCTTGCAACTCTGCTGTTTGATTCTGGTGCTACCCACTCATTCATTGCTCAAGGGTTCGTTAAGAAGTATGACCTAGCAACCACACAAATGAACCATATGCTAGCCGTAAACTCTCCAGGTGGAGAAATAAGGACAAGACAAGTGTGTCCCAAAGTGAGCCTAGACATTAATGGGGTAGTATTTACTGCTAACCTCATAGTGATAGATTCACAAGGGATAGATATTATTTTGCGTATGGATTGGTTGACCAAACATAAAGGAATCATCCATTGTTCGACCAGAACGGTGGAACTAACTCACCCCAGTGGCACCAAAGTAAAGTTCATAACAATACACGAGCCTAGGAGGGACATTAAATTAAATCAAGTGGAGGTGAAAGTTGAGGAAATCAGGACTATCAGGGAATATCCAGATGTTTTTCCGGAGGAACTTCCAGGAATGCCTCCCGACCGTGACATGGAGTTCGCAATTGAGCTAGTACCGGGGACAGCCCCGATATACAAGAGACCTTATCGAATGGACTCCAAGCAGCTAGAAGAGCTCAAGGATCATTTGAGAGAATTGATGGAGAAGGGGTATATTCGCCCTAGTTCCTCACCATGGGGGGCTCCGGTGATATTTGTGCCTAAGAAAGATGGAACTCAAAGGTTATGCGTGGATTACCGTGCCTTAAATGAGGTAACCATCAAGAACAAGTATCCATTGCCTCGCATTGAAGACTTGTTTGATCAGTTGAGGGGAGCTTGTGTGTTCTCGAAAATTGATCTCAGGTCGGGATACCACCAACTCAAGATAAGGCAATCTGATATTCCCAAGACAGCTTTCGTATCTCGGTACGGACTGTATGAATACACTGTCATGCCTTTCGGGCTAACCAATGCCCCGGCATATTTCATGTATCTTATGAACAAGGTATTCATGGAATATCTGGACAAATTTGTGGTGGTTTTCATAGATGATATTCTCGTCTTCTCCAAAGATGAAGAAGAACATGAGAAACATCTAAGGTTGGTGTTACAGAGGCTGAGAGAACACCAACTATATGCCAAGTTGAGCAAGTGTGAGTTTTGGCTGAAGAGAGTTCCCTTTTTAGGACATATAATCTCGGAAGGAGGAATCTCCGTCGATCCCACCAAAATCGAGGATATCCAGAAGTGGAAGACCCCTGAAAATGTCGGGGAAGTTCGAAGCTTTTTGGGATTGGCTGGATACTATCGACGGTTTATTGAGGGATTCTCCAAGATCTCGAGACCTCTCACCAAACTGTTGGAAAAGGGAATCACATTCACCTGGACGCCACAGTTAGAGACGAGCTTTCAGGAGCTAAAGAAGAGATTGACAACAGCCCCAGTGCTGGTTATGCCAGATATGCAGAAGAATTTCACAGTGTACTGCGATGCCTCTGGAAATGGGTTGGGATGTGTTCTCATGCAAGAAGGACATGTCGTGGCATATGCATCCCGGCAGCTTCGGAAGCACGAGAAGAACTATCCTACACATGATCTAGAACTAGCTGCAGTGGTACACGCGTTGAAAATTTGGCGGCACTATTTGATGGGGAAGAGGACAGAGATATATACGGATCATAAGAGTTTGAAGTACATATTCACACAGCCAGATCTCAACCTTAGACAAAAGAGATGGTTAGAGCTAATAAATGACTTTGATGTGGGCATCAACTATCATCCCGGGAAAGCAAACGTCGTGGCCGATGCTTTGAGTCAGAAAGTGCAGGTCAATAAGTTGAGCTTGAAGGACATGCCCGCAGAATTGAAGGACGAGGTTATAAGGCTCAATCTGTGTCTAGTAAATATTGGTGAAGCCATCGCCATGGAAGTGGACTCCACACTCGAGCAAGACATACGCGAGGGCCAAAAGAATGATGGGAAGATACAAGAGATCAGACAGCTCATCGAGGAAAATAAAGCTCCTGGTTTTAGAGAGGATGAACAAGGAACGGTGTGGCACGGGAAAAGGATCTGTGTGCCAGAAGTAAAAGAGATCCGTGAATTGATTTTAAAGGAGGCTCACGATTCCGACTATTCCATTCATCCTGGGAGTACAAAGATGTACCAGGACCTCAAAAGCAGGTATTGGTGGTATGGCATGAAGCGAGATGTCGCGGAACATGTTGCCCTATGTGACACATGTCAGTTGGTGAAAGCTGAACATCAACGGCCCGCGGGATTGCTGCAACCACTCAAAGTACCTGAATGGAAGTGGGAAGAAATCAGCATGGATTTTGTCGTGGGATTGCCTAGGACCCAATCCGGGTATGATTCAATATGGGTCATTATTGATAGGCTAACCAAGGTAGCTCATTTCATCCCTGTGAAAGAAAGCTACAGCGGATCCAAGTTGGCAGAATTGTACATGTCAAGGATCGTGTGTTACCATGGAGTGCCAAAGAAGATAGTGTCGGACCGAGGGACACAGTTCACCTCGAGGTTTTGGCAAAAGTTGCATGAAACCATGGGAACCCATTTGAACTTCAGCTCTGCCTATCATCCCCAAACTGATGGGCAGACGGAGAGAACCAATCAGATCCTTGAAGATATGTTAAGGGCATGTGCACTCAAAAACAATAGGAGTTGGGACAAGAACTTACCGTATGCGGAGTTTTCCTATAACAACAGCTATCAAGCTAGTATGAAAATGTCACCGTTTGAAGCTTTGTATGGAAGGAAGTGCAGAACTCCTCTATTTTGGAACCAAACAGGAGAAAGTAAAGTGTTTGGTCCAGAAGTGCTACAAGAAGCCGAGGCGAAGGTGAGGGAGATTCGCAACAACTTGAGGATAGCACAAACACGCCAGAAGAGTTATGCTGATGTACGAAGAAGAGAACTCGTTTTCAACGTGGGAGACTATGTTTATCTCAAGGTGTCCCCTATCAGAGGACTTCGTCGGTTCAAGGTGAAAGGGAAGTTGTCACCTCGATACATCGGACCCTTTCAAGTTTTGGAAAGAAAAGGCGAAGTGGCGTACCAACTAGAGTTACTGGTTCATCTATCGGATGTACACGATGTATTCCATGTGTCACAACTCAAGAAATGTCTGAGGACGCCTGAAGAGGTGTTACCGATGAATGAAGTGGAGGTAGCTGAGGATTTGTCTTATGCCGAGCAACCATACAAGATTTTGGAGACAATGGAACGCCTCACCAGAAATAAGAGAATCCGGATGTGCAAGGTGCAGTGGAAGCATCACTCAGAAGAGGAAGCCACCTGGGAACGGGAAGATGAGCTCAAGGCACAATTTCCAGAATTGTTTTCTTAGAAACACCAATCTCGAGGACGAGATTTCTTTTAAGGGGGGTAGAGCTGTAACACCCCAAATTTTGATTCAAAACTCTAAACCATGTTCAGGGGGGAATTTAAAAATTTTTGGACGTGTTGCATGTTTTGCAAAAATTCAAATTCAAACTGGAATTCAAATTATACTCAAAACAGAAAAGAAATGGAAAAAGAAAAAGAGAAACGGGAAAAAAACCGGCCAGTGGGCCGAAACCCGCCAGCCGGCCCAGTTTTCCCCGCGCAGCCCGTCCCCGCGCGCGCCGCGCTGCCTCTCACAGACGGGTGGGACCCACCTGTCATCCCTAACCCTGAGCCCCCGCGACCCCGGACTTTTCCCCCGAGCGCGCGCGATCTTAACCGATCGGAAAATCCGTTCTGCCGCCCGAATTCTGGTCCCAGAGGACTCCAACTCGATCACAACAGACCCACCGCCCTCCCCCGGCTATAAAAACCCCAGCCCCGATCAGTTTTTCCCACGCGATCGCCGATTTTTACTCCGGTGAGCACCGAGACTTCGCCGGTGAATTCTGGCCGATCTAAGCACGGAAACTCTGATCTAACTCGCTGGTCTTGATCCACCGCCTCCGGGGAACTTTGCAGGTTTAGAAAACTCGGAGAGTTACGGTGTAAACGCAGCGCCGACGAGCTTCGCCGTGGTTTTGCCTCGGACCTCGCCGCCGATCACTTTCCAGGACCCCCGAGCTTGAGAAAACCCCCGAGGTGAGATCCCTGACCTCCCCTCTACCGATCTATGCCATAAGATCACAGTTCTAGGTAGAATTCTCGCGGATCCGAAACTTTCCGGCGAGATCGCCGCTTCCCGCCGCCGTGCGCCGCCGGCAGCGCCGCCCGCGCTCGATCAGAGCGACGTGGCAGCTTGTGCGCCGTTTATTTTAAATCGCACGGTAGACTTTAAAACCCCGCGTACCGGTTCGATGTTATAATCTCAGCCGTCGGTTTAATATCGGACGGTCCACGTCAGCCCCGCGTTATAAAGACTGGAATTCTTACGTGCTACCCCCTGGGGTTCTCTGGAATTGAGAGCTAGCCCCGGAAACTTCAGATCTAGCCCCTGGAACTCCAGAAAATCATGTAAATTCATTTAAAAATCAGTTTTAGCCCCTGGACTTAATAGAAATTAGGAAAAACACCTCTGATAAGTGTAGCTAGACCCCTGGAAATTATGAAAATAATATTATAGACCCTGTAATGGGGTGAGTTCATTATTTTAACCCTGTTTATTATTTAATTTAGGAAATTGAATATGTAACTAGTGTTTAAAAATTAAAAAGGGGAATAAACATAATTGTCAAAATTAATTAAAAACTTTCTCAGTACTTAGAAAACTTTGGAGTGAGATAAAAGTATATTTTTGGGCTGAAATGAATCTGTTTCATCTATTATTCACATTTATTAGTATAGGGACACATTTTTAAGTAAAGAATAGTTATAGAAAAATAGGGAAAATAATTATGAAATAGTCTACATCTGAAGCCAAGGTCAAAACATGTTATTAAATTATTTAGGACCAGAACCTATTCTGTTTAGGTGATGTGTACTACTAATTTAATAATAAAATACACAATTATGCATAGGAATATAAATCTGAAAATATAGCAACTAGTAAATGATAAATGGAGTTTCTAAAATCCAAAGAATTCAGTTTAGGGTTGGTAGAAATTCTGAAGGCACATATGGAGAAGAAAAATACTTTTCATACATACTTGGTAGTGAAAAGGTGTAGTAGTTTAATATAAGAAATTTATTTAAAACTGAAACACACACATATATATATATATATAGTATGTAAGTATAAATATGAACACCAAAGTAGGAATCATATACATATAAATAAAAGTGTATGCAAGCCACAGATCAACACACACAGAGTAACCACAACACATATAATGGTGAATGAATTTCATAAATATGAATGTGTGGTTTGTATGAAGTGGAAGTGTGAATTATGTCTTATGGATTATTATTTTTCTTTTGCTATGTGTGATGGTGTGATGTAGAACCTGCTCAAGAGCAAGTTATTCCTTTCCAAGACCAGGACTACCCATTTCAAGAGCAGCAAGAAGGAGGCAAGTGTCCTTGACCACTTTGATCCTATGCTAGGATGTGTAGATAGAATTATTTGCATTGTCAAGATAATTATGAAACCCATGCTAGGAAGTTTCCCTAGAATTGCATTACCTTGTTTCCTTGAAGCTTGGGTTGGGATTTATTTTGTCATGTCATTTATTTACATGCATATGCTTAGCCATGCTTAGAATGGAATATTTGGATATGAGATCATCAATTTATTTTACCATACTCTTGAATAAGTTATTGTGAGTTATGTAGAGGTAGGGATCAAGGCAAGTTGGATGTTTTGGTTGTGTGCTGGGTGCACGAGACTTGGGTTTGTGTTTAGTACTTGCCTGGATCCTAAGGACCGGTTCATGGAGCATGTAACCCGGCTTTACAGTGCCAACCACATGCTGAGACGGGGCAGCTTGGCCAATTAATTAGGTGTATCCCCGGCGTAGTATGGGTGTGTTGGATGGTGCGGGGAATAGGTGTCAGCTGGACTACCATATGAACCGCAAGGCTCAAGGGGGGGCCACTGCAGCGGGGTTGGAGCCTCTTGTATGCTATTAGGGGTGAAACCTCAGTGGGCCCACGCTCGTCGGGAATCCCTTTGTAAAGGCTTCGTAGTGATCTCCTGGCCGCACACCTGGGAAGTGTGAATGTGGATCGTAGCCACTGGCATGATGGAGGTTCTTTTAGTCCACCCGGCAACGGGGGATGAAATCACTACTTGTGGGTACAGTGGTACAAACTCTGCAGAGTCAAAACTGTCTTGACAGCCGTGCTCACGGTTAAGAGCGGCCTGGACTTATTCATGATTAGAGGAGTGAAGGTTTTTGGGAGTTGTGGATGTTAAGCGGGGAGCTTAATATTGGAAATGATGTTATGGTTATTTGGTTATGATGATGGGAGGGGAGATTGGGACCATTTCACCTGTGTAGTAATGTAGGTGCTTAATAAGCTAAGGTGATAGGTATTAATTGCGTAGTGCTTTAACTATGAGTTCAACCTCTCCTTGTTCTAGCCATGCATGATATAATTTTCCCACACTTGCTGAGTACCATTGGTACTCAACCTTGCATATTTGTTGGTTTATATTGCTGCTCAGGTCAAGATAATGAGGTGGTGTATAATGACCAAGACTTTGGACCCGAGGAAGGTTTTTAGATTCATGAAGACCCCCGGGCAACGCCTGTGATGGAGCTCTAAAGAATAATATTCCGCTGCTAGTTTATTTCCTTGTGATGAACTTATTATTGTCCATCGAGACATTTACTATGTAGGACTTACTTATATTCGACACCTGGCTTGTAATAAATGATGCTTCACTATTTGTCATCACATATATGAGAAAATGATCCTGGCATACATGTGATATTCACTTGGTTGTTTCCTTCGGAAAAACCGGGTGTGACAGAACTCTACATGCAGGGATGTGTAAAATAGGAGAGAGGACTTTGCCACAAAGACATGCCTATAAGTTGATCCTTACTTTCAGTTTTATAGCAGCAAATTCATGTGCCTTAGGCAGCCCTCACATCGGAAGTCCACAATCAAACAAGAAACGTTTTCCTCATATGTGTGCCCAGTGGGCCGCAACCCACCAGCCGGCCCAACCAGAGCCCGCGCCAGCCCGCAGCCGCGCGCGCGACTTCCTCCCACTGACAGGCGGGGCCCGCCAGTTCATCGTCTACCTCGCGCCAGCGCCGGACTCTCTCACCCGTATCGAAACCGATCGGAAATTCTCGCGTATTCCAGCCGAATCCCATTCAGGGGCGACGCAAACTCGATCTAAACCACCCCGCCGCCCTCCCCCGTCTATAAAAACCCCGACCTCGTTCTGTTTTTCCCACGCGATCCACCGATTTTCCTCCGGTGAGAACCGAGACTTCTCCGGCGAATTCTGGCCGATCTAAGCTCGGAAATTCCGATCTAACTCGCTGGTCTTGATCCACCGCCTCCGGGGAACCTTGCAGGTGCAGAAAACTCGGTGACTTGCGGTGTAAACACAGCGCCGACGAGCCTCGCCGTGAATTCACCTCGGACCTCGTCGCCGATCACCTTCCAGGACCTCCGAGCTCAAGAAAACCCCCGAGGTGAGATCCCCGACCTCCCCTCCACCGATCTATGCCATAAAATCACAGTTCTAGGAAGAATTCTCAAAGATCCGAAAGTCTCCGGCGAGATCGCCGCTTCCCGCCGCCGTGCGCCGCCGGCAGCGCCACCCGCGTTCGATCAGAGCGACGTGGCCGCTTGTGAGCCGGTTATTTTAAATCGCACGGTAGGGTTTAAATCCCCGCGTACCGGTTTGACGTTATAATCTCAGCCGTCGGTTTAAAATCGGACGGTCCACGTCAGCCCCACGTTATAAAGACTGGAAATCCTACGTGCTACCCCCTGGGGTTCTCGGGAAATAAGAGCTAGCCCCGGAAAATTCTGATCTAGCCCCTGGAACTTCAGAAAATCATGTAAATTCATTTAAAAATCAGTTTTAGCCCCTGGACTTAATAAAAATTAAGAAAAACTCCTCTGATAAGTGTAGCTAGACCCCTGGAAATTCTGAAAATAATATTATAGACCCTGTAGTGGGGTGAGTTTACCTTTTTAGCCCTGTTTAGTATTTAAATTAGGAAATTGAATATGTGGCTAGTGTTCAAAAATTAAAAAGTGGGACAAACATATTGTAAAAATTTAATTAAAGACTTTCTCAGTATTTAGGAAAACTTTGGAGTGAGATAAAAACATATTTTGGGCTGAATTGAATCTGTCTAATTTATTATTCACATTTAGGGACACATTTTTAAGTAAAGAATAGTTCTAGAAAATAGGGAAATAATTGTCAAATAGTTTACATCAGAGGCAAGGGTCAAAATATGTTATTAAATTATTTAGGACCAGAACCTATTCTGTTTAGATGATGTGTCTTACTATTTTCATAATAAAGTACACATATATGCATAGGAAAATAAATCTGAAAATATAGCAACTAGTAAATGATAAATGGAGTTTCTAAAATCCAAAGAATTCAGTTTAGGGTTGGTAGAAATTTTGAAGACACATATGGAGAAGGAAAATACCTTTCATGCATACTTGGTAGCTAAAAGGTGTCGTAATTGAATATAAGGAATTTATTTAAATTGAAAACTCATATATATAGTATGTAAGTATAGATGTGAACACAAAAGTAGGAATCATATACACATGATTAAAAGTGCATGCAAGCCACAAATCAACACACATAGAGTAACCACAACACATATAATGGTGAATGACTTACATAAATATGAATGTGTGGTTTGTATGAAGTGGAAGTGTGAACTATGTCTTATGGATTGTTGTCTTTCTTTTGCTATGTGTGATGGTATGATGTAGAACCTGCTCAAGAGCAAGTTATTCCTTTCCAAGATCAGGACTACCCATTTCAAGAGCAGCAGGAAGGAGGCAAGTGTCCTTGACCACTTTGATCCTATACTAGGATGTGTAGCTAGAATTATTTGCATTGTCAATTGAAAATATGAAACCCATGCTAGGATGTTTCCCTAGAATTGCATTACCTTATTTCCTTGTAGCTTGGGTTGGGATTCATCTTATCATGTCATTTATTATTATGCATATGCTTAGCCATGCTTTGAATGGGATATTTGGGATATGAGATCATCAGTTTATTTTACCATACTCTTGAATGCGATATTGTGAGTTATGTAGAGGTAGGGATCAAGGCAAGTTAGATGTTTTGGTTGTGTGCTGGGTGCACGAGAATCGGGTTTGTGTTTAGTACTTGCCTGGATCCTAAGGACAGGTTCATGGAGCACGTAACCTGGCTTTACAGTGCCAACCACATGCTGAGATGGGGCAGCTTGGCCAATTAATTAGGTGTATCCCCGGCGTAGTATGGGTGTGTTGGATGGTGCGGGGAGTAGGTGTCAGCTGGACTACCATATGAACCGCAAGGCTCAAGAGGGGGCCACTGCAGCGGGGTTGGAGCCTCTTGTATGCTGTTAGGGATGAAACCTCAGTGGGCCCACGCTCGTCGGGAATCCCTTTGTAAAGGCTTCGTAGTGATCTCCTGGCTACACACCTGGGAAGTGTGAATGTGGTTCGTAGCCACTGGCATAATGGAGGTTCTTTTAGTCCACCCGGCAACGGGGGATGAAATCACTACATGTGGGTACAGTGGTACAAACTTTGCAGAGTCAAAACTGTCATAACAGCCGTGCTCACGGTCAAGAGCGGCTTGGACTTATTCATGATTAGAGGATTGATGGTTTTGGAAGTTGTGGATGTTAAGCGGGGAGCTTAACATTGGAAATGATGATATGGCTATTTCATTATGATGATGGGATGGGAGATTGGGACCATTTCACCTGTGTAGTAATGTAGGTGCTTAATAAGCTAAGGTGATAGGCATTAATTGCGTAGTGCTTTAACCATGAGTTCAACCTCTCCTTGTTCTAGCCATGCATGATATAATTTTCCCACACTTGCTGAGTACCATTGATACTCAACCTTGCATATTTTGTTAGTTTATATTGCTGCTCAGGTCAAGATAATGAGGTGGTATATAATGACCAAGACTTTGGACCCGAAGAAGGTTTCTAGGTTCATGGAGACCCCCGGGCAACGCCTGTGACGGAGCCCTCAAGAATAATATTCCGCTGCTAGTTTATTTACTTGTGATGAACTTATTATTGTCCATCGAGACATTTGCTATGTAAGACTTATTTATATTCGACAACTGTCTTGTAATAAATGATGCTTCACTATTTGTCATCACATGTATGAGAAAATGATCCTGGCATACATGTGATATTCACTTGGTTGTTCTTTGGAAAAACCGAGTGTGACAGTACTGTTGGATACTTGTTCAGCAGGCCCGCACACGACTCGGTCCTCAATCGACACCAACAGGGCTACGCACGTGAGACCTCTGCTCACTGCTTCCTATCCCCCTGCTGGGACTCATTTTCTCCACTTTTAAGCCATTTTCTATTCTGACCAAACCGTGTGATAAAACCTTACCTCGTGAGTAGATTCCAACTACTTGACTTCTACCGAGATCCTAAGCATATTAGCATGGCATTCTCTACTCGTCGGGTCTGTAAGCTACCCAACCCTCCATAGGATTTAAAAGGTTATGCAAGTGGGGTTTCAATCACCCTAACTCTAATGCAAACCTTCACCCTAGACGTAAGTGATACAAATAAAAACTTTATAAAAAGTACTTAAGTGCAAACCGGGGCTTGCCTGGTTGCGAGTTAAATGAGAAGTCAGCTTCTGGTGGGAGGATGTCCAATGGCTCCGATGCGTCCTCAACTTCGGTCACTATTACGAAATGTAATAAAATATATGTGTAAGCATTAAGGATTTATAAGTAGTAAACCTCTACTCATAGCTACTGCTATTTAGAGTCCTTAATTGGCTTTGGAATTTATACAGTGGATACTAGACTCTCTAAGGATGATCTGACCAAAATTTGGAGACATGTCATTGCACACTGTAGTCTTTAAAATTCCTACAAGTACAATGCTTCTCTGAATTTTTGAGCCCAATTCAGGAGCATTGAAATATATAACAGTGGAATATCTGTTTAGGGTAAGTCTCCATGGTTCTAACAAAATTTGTTTCACCATTTTTGGAGCTACCAACAGAGAGATATGAATTTTTGAAGTTGGGCAGGAGCTCTGAAATAGTTTCTGTTTAAATTGGAATTCTCAAATAAAGGCTGAACTTGGGAAGGCAGTTTAGCCTAGCAAATGAACTCTAATTAAGCCCAAATTTTTAATGGGGATCAGTAATATCATAAGGAACCTCCTAGCAAAATTTGAAGAATTTCCATAACAGGGATCTTCTGGAATTAATTCCCAAAGACTTAAATTTGATGAATTTTTGGAGAAATTTCCATAAATCACCAGATCAATTTCTTTGCATTTCTGCAAAGTACTGATTGAGAGGAATCCAACAAAATTTGTTTCACAAATTTTGGACATTCCTACTGAAAGTTATGGCCCTTTGAATCTTGTACTAAATCTGAAATTTGAAGAAATGTTTAAACTCTGGCTGTGGACCCCACCCGCGACGTTATCCACTCAGATGCCGGCAACACCGAGACCATGGGGTTATTCCCGTGCAGCCGCACCGGATCCGGTGCCACAAGCCAGTCCCCGCGCGTACACAGAGGCTGACCGGTGGGATCCAGCCCCCCTTCGTCTTCCTCGCTCTGCCCGCGCCTCCCGCGGCGGCGCACGCCGGCGAGGCTCGCTGGGACGGGGTTCCCGTGGTCTGTGGTTCCTCAAATTCGCCGCCTGTGAGTTCTACCCCGTGGGGTCGGGAGCCGATGACAACGGCCGTAACGGTGCTTGCACCGGCGACCATGTCGGACCTTACTTCGGCGACCTCGTTCTCCCTCGACCGCGGGTCTTTCGGGCTAGGGTTTGCTCCGAAAGCACCAGTGTCACATGGACAACATCGACCCATAGCCCTCTCTCCATGGAAACCACCAGAGACGGGACCTCACCGGCGACCCGAGCCCGCAAAACGCCAGCGACGACAAAAACTCAAAGAACTCCTTCAGTTCTTGATGGTTTCTGGCGCCGTTTGAGCGAGAAGAATCGCAGGGATCTAGCAAAGCTTCTCCTAGACCAGAATGAGCTCTAGCTATCGCAGCACGACGAATTTGATCATAGACCGAGAGGTGTTGCTATGATCTAGGGTTTGGTAAAACCCAAAATTCTCACTACCCGATTGATCAATTGTCCTGAGGCTTTCGGTAACACGATCTACAGACAACAATGCACCTTTCCTGTGCAGGGAAGGGGCGGTGAAACTGGCCATAGCGTGCTGTCCACGGTGAACCAAACGTGGTTCCGCCGAGCACCTCCGAACGCCGGCGCAAATCCTTGGTTTGCGCGTAGCACGAGCTAGGAAGCTTAGGGGAGGGAACGGTGGAAGCTGGAGCACTCTCTTGCGCTTATTTTTGCTGCTTGGAGCTCGATCATCCGAGCTTGGGCGAGCGTGGGCGAGGGCCAAACAGAAGCGGCACAGAGGCAGTTTCTCGCGGGAGAGAACGGAGGGAGCGGCGAGCAACCGAGAGAAGTGAAGACCGACTTCGTTGCTGCGACCGTGTGGTAATGAAGCGGCTGGCGATCGAGGAAACCAGGAGGTGACGCGGTGGAGTCCTCGGGAGCAGGTTTTGCCGGGCGCTGGCTGTCTCTCGGCGATCGGCCGATGAAAACAGAGGCGGTAGGCTCTGTTGAGAGGCTGACTACTGGGCCCCACTTCTCCCCTCTTTTAATCAATTTTGTTCTCTGATATTTTAACCCTGCTGCTCAGATTTAAAGACCTTACTTCGCCCCAAAGTTAAGGTTTGAATTTGCTGAATTCAAATGGTTTGAATTCTCGTGTAGAATTTGAATTATGTTTGATCATTTGAATTTGAAATGGAGTTTGAATTCTCCATTTGTATTATCCCAAAATCCTCGCAAACCAGCTCCAAAGTTTCCAATTTTTGGCATGGCTGCTCATTCAAATGTGGAGAACACATTTGTGAAACCAAATTTGCAAATTGAAGGAATTGGAATTTGACACTGAATTTGAAATTCAGATTAGAGGGCTTTTCCTTTTAATCCCAAACAAATATAGAAACTCCTCCAAATGAGCTGAAATTTTGAAGGATGCATATTTGGTGTATGAAGACCCAAGCTGTGCATTTAGATCTCCAGGTTTGGAAGTTTTTGGGAAGTCTAAACCCTCACTTTGAACTTACACCATTATAATTCCAAGTTTTAATTCCCCTCATTTTTCAGAAGTGTACATGAGCTGAATTTTCTTGCTACCACTTTTGGGGATTTTACATCTCTCCCCCCCTTAAAAGAATCTCGTCCCGAGATTCCAAAGGAAAGCCAAAGTGGGGAAACTTTACCGGGTATATGATGATAGCAAGTCCGGATAATTCGTTCATAGATATTCCTCGCTTTCCCATGTCGCCTCATCAGCGGTATGGTTACTCCACAAGACCTTGTAGAACCATAAAGTCCGGTTTCTCGTGGCGCGAGTCTTTTCATCGATAATCCGGATTGGATACTCCGTGTACGTGAGGTCCGGTTGAAGAACTTCTATGTCTTCTGGGCGGATTTCAGTGGAGGGCTTAAGGCACTTCCTCAGATGAGATATGTGGAAGACGTTGTGAATGCTTGCGAGCGATGCCGGTAACTCCAGGCGATAGGCCACTGGTCCAAATTTTTCAATGGCAGTGAACGGACCAATGAATCGCGGCGCAAGCTTGCCCTTCACTCCAAAACGATGAACTCCCTTCATCGGAGACACACGGACATAAACATGGTCCCCGATGTCGAAGTGGAGAGGTCGGCGTCTTTTATCCGCATAGCTCTTCTGACGAGATTGAGCAGCCTTGAGATTGGCTTGTATTACTCGCACTCGTTCTTCGGCCTCATTCACAAGTTCGATGCCGTAGATAACTCGCTCGCCGGACTCGCACCAGTTGAGAGGTGTGCAAAATTTCCGGCCGTATAGAGCTTCATACGGCGCCATCTTGATGCTAGCTTGATAGCCATTGTTGTAAGAAAACTCCGCCAACGGCAAATGATCGTCCCAATTCTTGCCGTGGTGGATGGCACAAGCGCGTAGCATGTCTTCCAGCACTTGGTTCACCCATTCAGTTTGACCATCCATCTGCGGGTGATACGCGGAGCTTCGGATCAGTTTGGTCCCCAATGATGCATACAGCTGTTCCCAAAACCGAGAGACGAACAGCGCACCGTGATCTGAAATAATGGAGCGGGGAACACCGTGCAAGCACAAGATCCTTGCAATATACAGCTCCACATATTGCTTGGCCACGTAACTTGTATGTTCGAGAATGAAATGAGCCGACTTGGTTAGTCGATCGACTATCACCCAAATCGAGTCATGCTTGTGAGACGTGAGAGGTAATCCGACTATAAAGTCCATGCTGATATCCTCCCACTTCCACGCCGGAATGTTCAAGGGTTGCAGCTGTCCGGCTTTTCGCATATGGTCGGCTTTCACATGCCGACACGTATCACATTCGGATACGTACTTTGTGATTTCTCTTTTCATCCGTGTCCACTAAAATCTGGTCTTCAGATCCTGGTACATCTTGTTGCTGCCCGGATGAATGGAATACATTGACAAATGAGCCTCGTCCAAGATCTTCTTCCGAAGATTCATGTCGCGGGGTACCACTATACGGTTTTAAACCATAGAGTACCGTTATCATCACTTCGGAAGCATTTCATTTCGCCATTCTTCATCCTTCTCCGAATGTGCGACATTCCCACGTCTTTCTTCTGCGCTTCCATAATCTCCTCTCGTATTGTAGGGACGAGAGCAAGATTATATAATGCCCCATGTGGAACCAAATACAGACTCGGCTCCTCCTCTTCAAGTGGGGTGATGGACAGATTGTTGACATGGGATTTGCGGCTTAAGGCATCGGAAACCACGTTTGCCTTACTGGGGTGGTAGTGAATCTCGATCTCATAGTCTTTGATCAGTTCTAACCATCTCCGTTGCCGCATATTCAACTCCTTTTGAGTGAAGATATACTTCAAACTCTTGTGGTCGGTGTAGAGGTGCACTAAGTTCCCAAGCAAATAGTGCCTCCACATGTTCAAGGCCAACACCACAGCAGCAAGCTCAAGATCAGGAGTTGGATAGTGCTGCTCGTAGTTACTAAGTTGACGTGAGCCATAGGCGACCACTCTTCCATCTTGCATCAATACACAGCCAAGCCCGATGCCGGACGCATCACAATATACGTCGAAGGGCTTGGTTGTATCCGGTTGAGCTAACACCGGGGCTGTTGTAAGATGCTTCACTAATGCTTGGAAAGCTTCTTCACAAGCTGAGCTCCAAACATATTTGATCCCCTTCTTCAACAGTTCGGTCATCGGCTAAGCAAGCTTGGATAAGTTGGGTATGAATCTCCAATAATATCCTGCTAACCCGAGGAAACTTCTGACTTCATGGACTAATGTGGGGGACTTTCATTTCAGCACTTGTTCGATTTTTCTTGGATCAACTGCAATGCCTTCTGCAGAAATAATGTGACCAAGGAATGGCACTTGGTTGATCCAAAACTCGCACTTGCTGAATTTGGCATGAAGCTTATGGTCTCGCAATCGTTGAAGCACGATATGCAAGTGTTTGGCGTGTTCCTCTTCAGACTTGGAGTAAACCAAGATGTCATCTATGAACACCACCATAAACTTGTCCAACTCCGGCATGAACACTGAGTTCATGAGATACATGAAGTGTGCCGGGGCGTTGGTGAGACCAAAGGACATGACGAGGTATTCATGCAACCCATATCTCGTCGAGAAGGCCGTATTCAGAATATCCTCCGCTCGGATCTTTATTTGGTGATATCCTGAGCGAAGATCCATCTTTGAAAATACACTCGCACCCACAAGTTGATCGAATAATATATCGATGCGGGGCAGTGGATATTTATTCTGGATGGTGACGGCGTTGAGAGGTCGGTAGTCCACACGCAACCTCAAGGTTTCATCCTTTTTCTTCACAAACAGCGCCAAGCATCCCCATGGTGAGGAACTCGGTCGAATGAAACCCTTCTTCATCAAATCGTTGAGCTGCTCCTTCAGTTCAGCCAGCTCATTCAGAGCCATTTTGTACGGTCTCCGTGATATCGGCGTCGTCCCAGGTACAAGTTCAATCTTGAACTCGACATCTCTTTCGGGTGGCATGCCCGGAAGATCATCGGGAAACACATCCGGGTTTTCACGGACTACACGAATATCCTCAAGTTTTGTGGCTTCCGTGTTATATGTGGCTGGGGTTTCTTGAACCGAATGGTCAAGAATAAGAACATGTGGTTCATGGAGTGGAGAGTTTAAATGAACCACACGTGGAATGATGTCAAGAACAGCACCATGGCGATGTAGCCATGACATTCCTAAAGTGACATCAAGTTTTTGACTCTCTAACATGATTAGATACGTCGGGTATAGATTTCCAACCAACTGTAATGGTGCTCTATAGACCATTCTATCAGCTGTTATTTTCCCACCCGGAGAACATATCAAATATGAATTATTTGTGGGAATGATAGGCAGTTGATATTTAATAACATAAGACCAACTTATGAAATTATGGGTGGCACCGGAGTCAAAAAGTATGACTACGGGATGATCTAAATAGGAGAACGTACCCGCGAGGACGGGTTCGCCTTCCGGCACGTCTTCGATGGCTATGTGGTGGACGTTGCCGGGTTTTGGTGCTGGTTTCTTGGGTTGATTACGGGGCTGATTAGCACCCTGATACAGTGCTGCACCCCTGCCCTGTCGCGGCTCGGGGAAGTCCCTTGAAATATGCCCGACACGGCCGCACGCGAAACACGTGTAAGGTGTCGGGGTCCCGCCGACTTGAGGACGGAATCCCGGTGCACGCTGTTGAAACTGAGGCGCACGCGGGACCATCCTTTGCTGCTGCTGTTGCTGTGGTGGATACATCGGTCAGAAGCCCAGCGCATTATATTGTCGACCGCGGAACTGAGGCGGTCGCGCCGGTGGCTGCCATCTCTGACCGGATGGTGAGCGATATACCACGCGGTATTTCTGTGGCGTCCCACCACTGCTACTTGTCAGTGCGTTGCGTTTCCTCTTGTCAGAACCGCGTTCGTGCTGAGCATTTTCTTGTAGAATCGCGGCATTAACTAGGTCGTTGAAAGTGCCGCGATTGCTTTGGGCGAGATGGACCTTTATTTTGGAATTCAGGCCCCAGAAGAACGCATTGCGCTTGTCGCCTTCCGTCCCCACGAATCCTGGCGCATACTGCGCCAGCCGGTTGAATAACCTGGAGTACTCATGAGCACTCCTCTCGCCTTGCCGTAGCACCAGGAACTCCTGGAGCTTCATTTCCATAACACCGGGAGGTATGTGATAAGCGCGGAACGCCTCCTGGAACTCCACCCACGTGACGGCATGGCCAGCTGGTAAGGAGGCGGTATAGTTCGCCCACCAGGTACCGGCTTCTTCCTGAAGCTTTTGCGCTGCGTACAGCACCTTCTGGTGTTCGGTGCATCGTAGTAGCCCGAACTTCGCCTCTAGGGTGCGGATAAAGCTGTCCACCTCCAAAGGTTCTTCGGCCTCCGTGAAGACCGGTGGATGGGTCGCCATGAATTCTGAATAAGGACTTTGTTGGGGCTGGCGTTGCCCATTGTCTTGGCGTCCTCCCAGATGGGACGCATTTTGCTGCACCAACTTCCGCAGCAGCTCAGTTTGCTCGTCACGCAAGCCGAGCACTGCAGCGAGAACCTCCGCAAGATTCCTTGGAAGTTCTGGCGGTGGAGGAGGTGGTTGCCGCTGCGTCGTGGTCTGCTCAGGAGGTGGAGACTCGTCACCACGAACTTGACTCGGACATCCCTCCTCTTGCGTTGAACGTGTCCGCACCATTCTGCATTCAGATCATTCAAATGATCAGCACATGTTGGTTTAGCTCATCCAGTCTATAAAATAGTAATGTGATAATGGAATAAACAGTATGCATAACGGTCACACATATGGATAAAGTATAAACTTTATGCAACATATACATCCCTGGACCGTGTCACACGATCGAGTTCCAAAGTATTGAACTTTATGGGTTAAAAGTTCATTTCGACCATCAGGGTCACCACGGGATGTTAAGTGTGTTAGCATGCGTAATTCCTCGCTATTGTACTGGACTCAAACATGTACTCGTTCGAAATGATACGTTGAATGCAACAACTTTTCAACTCCAACTCGCTGTTTTACAACAGCCGCTGGATATCGAAAGGTGAAACCTAGTTGTTTGGTTGAAAAATTTCAACATGGTGCCTTGTCCAGCTTCTGGTCCAGCTGACCAGTCTGGATAATCAAACAGTTTTGCCCACCTAGAGGCAAAATCTGGACTAGAGTTCAACCACAAAGTTGTAGAACATTTCCTGTACTTTCCAACGGTGTCTTTCTTGACCCTTAGAAATTTTTCTACAGTAAGTTGTGGTTGGAATACAGAAAATTCCAGAGAGCACTTTGGTCTGTCCTGTTTCTTGACAGTACCTACTCATCTGAGATTTTCATCCCTTTGGTGGGAGATTTTGTTCTGGATCTCTACAGAAAAGTTGTAGAGGACGTCAAAACCTTACCATAATGGTATCCCACACCTCCATTGCTTCAACCAATCTTAAGTTATGCCCTGTTCAAGTTCAGAAAAAATTTCTGTCGAAACAGGGGAGATTGTTCCTAAGTTTTTGAGATTGAATCTATACTCCCAATTGACTCTCAGTTCAATATAGGAGTTTACTAACCCCTAATTGGAATCCTAAACTTCATTTTGACTCCTTTCTTTGAAAAATAAACTTTTATGCAGTCTCGGTTCTACGTTTCCTCACCAAAGAAAAATCTAAACCGGTATTCCGGCATATACGTGTTAAATGGTGGAACAAAAAACGTCACTCGCAAACGGTTTCTACACGTCATGCGCTAACGTGGTTAATGTACCTGCAGAATAACACACAATAATAGTGCACACAAAGGTTTTTGACATTTCAGGCAGTACCATATAATAGTAAAAACATACGGTCCGTATCATTGCCGTACGGATCGTCCTTGAGTCAAGCCACGTCTCAAGGTACATGGTCGTGTTTTCACACCACACGACGGGGAACCCGAGTAGAGCGCGAACGGGTCGTCACGGTTGGGAATTTTATCAACCCAACAGATACCACCTACTGCCTCATAACCATTGAGGCACGCTGATTGCGAGCGCTGCGTATGGCCCTTTGAACATTGAACGTTCAAGAGTTGCATACTATCGTGTTGCTTACCACACGATAGGGTATTCTCACTTTTTCCTAAAGCACGCTGGAGAACAGCGTTTTCATATGCTCTCAGAACCATTGAGAGGTTAAGAGACTCATATTAACTACCGTGCCAAGCCACGGTATGCTTTCCATACTATTACTCGTATGGCTAGTTAGCACAATTGATCCGCCTGCGGTGGCGTACCTTACCTCTAACCTGACGTCGGAGCGTCGTTACAAAATGTATAACAAGTTAGCTTTTCCACCTTAGTAGCTACTACTATCATAGACCTTATGTGGGCTTAATGACTAATCCTATCTCGACTACTTCTAAATTTTCAAAATAGACTCTTTTCGAGCGTGCTATTCCCAATGCGGCTCTGATACCATGACTGTGGGGACCACCCCGTGGTTCACCCACTCCAAGATCGCATAGGGTGGTGCCATGCGATGCGGCACCCAACAGCACACACGAAAGGATTAGAGAACAACATACAAACTTTTATTTGATATAAAGCAGCGGAAGTCTTTTACAAAATATAACTATACAGCGGAAGTAATGTACATTAGTAGCCTCTCATCCTAATTATGCAGAAGTGCAGCCGTCCAGCCCGGGGACGCTACACGCTAGCAGCATGGGACCGAAGAAATCACGGAAGCGTGCAGGGCTCCAACTCGGCCGTGTACCCCGACGGAGGCATCGCCTCGTCATCGGACCTCTCCTCATAGCTCTCACCTGCATACAGCTCAAATATTGTAATCGTGTGCACGATGGCTCAGCAAGGCTTAACCGACTAGCCTAGGCATGGAACTCTACATGCAGGGATGTGTAAAATAGGAGAGAGGACTTTGCCACAAAGACACGCCTATAAGTTGATCCTTACTTTCTGTTTTATAGCAGCAAATTCATGTGCCTTAGGCAGCCCTCACATCGGAAGTCCACAATCAAACAAGAAACACTTTCCTCCGATGTGGTGATGCCCAAAGCGGAAAGTAAACTTAATTAGCTCTACATCTACAGCAGACATGGTTTCCAAAATATTAAGCTATCATCACAGCATATTATCATTCAACTGGCTTACTTAACTTCTTACTACGTCACGAAACAGTGAACAAGCGGTACTCAAATAACCGCGAGGGACGGTGATTGCAATCAGGAGACACCAGAACAACACGTTGCATACACCCACTTTCAGAAGCGTGATTCCACACCACTTCTTACTCTGTTGTATGCAACAACCTTTCAAAGGCAACCCAAATGTCGAACCGGTCCATCCGTAACAGGCAGGAGGTCCCCACATGAAGTGTGACTGTGCCCACCAGCAGATTTACACCTTGTTACCCTCAACCCACTCCTATTTACGGTTGGGTAAGCCTCGGCACCAAGGTTAACCATTTACATCGGTTTCCTGCTTATGTTAGTATGCCATCCGGTACTGTTCAATACTTGTTCAGCAGGCCCGCACACGACTCGGTCCTCAATTGACACCGACAGAGCTAGGCTCGTGAGACCTCCGCTCACTGCTTCCTATCCCCCTGCTGGGTCTCATTTTCTCCACTTTTAAGCCATTTTCTTTTCTGACCAAACTGTGTGATAAAACCTTACCTCGCGAGTAGATTCCAACTACTCGACTTCTACCAAGATCCTAAGCATATTTGCATGGCATTCTCTACTCGTCGGGTCTGTAGGCTACCCAACCCTCCATAGGATTTATATGGTTATGCAAGTGGGGTTTCAGTCAGCCTAACTCTAATCCAAACCTTAACCCTAGACGTAAGTGATACAAATAAAAAGTTTTATAAAAAGTACTTAAGTGCAAACCGGGGCTTGCCTGGTTGCGAGTTAAATGAGAAGTCAGCTTCTGGTGGGAGGACGTCCAAAAGCTCCGGTGCGTCCTCAACTTCAGTCACTATTATGAAATGTAATAAAATATATGTGTAAGCATTAAGGATTTATTAGAAGTAAACCTCTACTCATAGCTACTGCTATTTAGAATCCTTAATTGGCTTTGGAATTTTTACAGTGGATACTAGACTCTCTAAGGATGATCTGAGCAAAATTTGGAGACATGTCATTGCACACTGTAGTCTTTTAAATTCCTACAAGTACAATGCTTCTCTGAATTTTTGAGCCCAATTCGGGAGCTGTGACATAGCTAACAGTGGAATATCTGTTTAGGGTAAGTCTCCATAGTTCTAACAAAATTTGTTTCACCATTTTTGAAGCTACCAACAGAGAGATATGAATTTTTGAAGTTGGGCAGGAGTTCTGAAATAGTTTCTGTTTAAATTGGAATTTTCAAATAAAGGCTGAACTTGGAAAGGCAGTTTAGCCTATCAAATGAACTCTAATGAAGCCCAAATTTTTACTGGATATCAGTAATATCATAAGGAACCTCCTAGCAAAATTCAAAGAATTTCCATAACAAGGATCTTCTGGAATTAATTCCCAAACACTTAATTTTGATGAATTTTTGGAGAAATTTCCGGAAATCAACAGATCAATTTCTTTGCATTTATGCAAAGTACTTATTGAGAGGAATCCAACAAAATTTGTTTCACGAATTTTGGACATTCCTACTGAAAGTTATGGCACTTTGAATCTTGTACTAAATCTGAAATTTGAAGAAATGTTTAAACTCAGGCTGTGGACCCCACCCGCGACGTTATCCACTTAAATGACGGCAACACCGAGGCCACAGGGTTATTCCCACGCAGCCGCACCGGATCCGGTGCCACAGGCCGATTCCCGCGCGTACACAGAGGCTGACCTGTGGGACCCGGCCCCCCCTTCGTCTTCCTCGCGCTGCCCGCGCCTCCCGCGGCGGCGCACGCCGGCGAGGCTCGCCGAGACGGGGTTCCCGTGGTCCGTGCTTCCTCAAACTCGCTGCCTGTGAGTTCTACCCCGTGCTGAACATGATGGTGGGGTCGGGATCCGATGCCAACGGCTGGAACGGTGCTTGCACCGGCGACCATGTCGGACTTTACTTCGGCGACCTCGTTCTCCCTCGAACGTGGGTCTCTCGGGCTAGGGTTTGCTCCAAAAGCACCAGTGTCACACGGACAACATCGACCCATAGCCCTCTCTCTATGAAAACCACCAGAGAGGGGGCCTCACTGGCGACCCGAGCCCGCAAAACGCCGACGACGACAAAAACTCGAAGAACTCCTTCAGTTCTTGATGGTTTCTGGCGCCGTTTGAGCGAGAAGAATCGCAGGGATCTAGCAAAGCTTCTCCTAGACCAGAATGAGCTCTAGCTATCACAGAACGACGAATTTGATCATAGACCGAGAGGTGTTGCTATGAACTAGGGTTTGGTAAAACCCAAAATTCTCACTACCCGATTGATCAATTGTCCTGAGGCTTTCGGTAACACGATCTACAGACAACAACGCACCTTTCTTGTGCAGGGAAGGGGCGATGAAACTGGCCGTAGCGTGTTGTCCACGGTGAACCGAATATGGTTCCGCCGAGCACCTCCGAACGCCGGTGCAAATCCTTGGTTTGCGCGTAGCACGAGCTAGGAAGCTTAGGGGAGGGAACGGTGGAAGCTGGAGCACTCTCTTGCGCTTATTTTTGCTGCTTGGAGCTCGATCATCCGAGCTTGGGCGAGCGTGGGCGAGGGCCAAACAGAAGCGGCACGGAGGCAGTTTCTCGCGGGAGAGAACGGAGGGAGCGGCGAGCAACCGAGAGAGGTGAAGACCGACTTCGTTGCTGCGACTATGTGGTAATGAAGCGGTTGGCGATCGAGGAAACCAGGAGGTGGCGCGGTGGAATCCTCGGGAGCAGGTTTTGCCGGGAGCTGGCTGGTGTGGACATTACTCCTGCAGATATACACAACACTCATATGGTAGACATGCAAGGTCCAATTACTAGAGCTCGAGCACGACAATTGAATTTAGAGGTGAGCTCGTTCCTGAACAATTCTTTATATGTGAATTTTGAGAGTATGTTGCTACCTGATGGATTAATTATGATTAGGAACCATGGAGAGGACATGGTGATACATGGAGAGGGGTTTGGAGGCGTGGAGGACCAGAAAATACGCCAACAAGAAGTTAGAGACCGAGCCCAACTCAAACTCGAGTCCAACTCGGGCCCAGGAGCAGTCCACCTTAAAATGGATGCACAGGAGGCATACGGACTCCGTTTTTGACGTTCTACATATGCACGGAAAGCTGAGAGGATAAACTTTTCAATGGAACTGGCTCCACGTCAAAATTCCCTCGGAGTCAATGGGAAACTTCGAAACAATATAAAGTATAGAGTCTGTCAGGGTGTTGCATCACCTAGTCGGGCCATTGGGCCTTGTATCGAGTCCAAGTCCATTATGTACGTGTCTTAGGGTTAGGTCACGACCCCAGCACCACCCTGGTCGTCCTCCACCTCCTTTATACCCCCTAGCCGTCGTCACAAACAGCTGGGTTTTGCTTAGATTATTCTGTCAAGAACAGTTTCGCCGTTCATCGGTTTGTGAGACCCCAACTTGAGTGCTTCATATCTTTCAGAAATTTGGTTCCATTCTTTCTTGTTCTTGCTTGTGTTCTTCAATTCACAGGCAAGGATTAGCCTTCTTGGCGAGGTCAACCGCACAATATCGGTTAATAACCTGAGGAGACGTGGTGCTGCGATTGCAGGGTTCATAACGTGTTGTTCGGAAGCCGGATCGATTTGTGTCAAGTCTCCACCAAATCAACAGTTATCAGAACCTTTCGGAAGATCGGGACCCCTGTACACATCACTGGCGGTCTCTCGACGATCGGCTGATGAAAACAGAGGCGGTAGGCTCTGTTGAGAGGCTGACTACTGGGCCCCACTTCTCTCCTCTTTTAATCAATTTTGTTCTCTGATATTTTAACCCAGCTGTTCAGAATTAAAGACCTTACTTCACCCCAAAGTTAAGGTTTGAATTTGCTGAATTCAAATGGTTTGAATTCTGGTGTAGAATTTGAATTATGTTTGATCATCTGGATTTGAAATGGAGTTTGAATTGTCCATTTTGTATTATCCCAAAAACCTAGCAAACCAGCTCCAAAGTTCCCAATTTTTGGCATGGCTGCTCATTCAAATGTGGAGAACACATTTGTGAAACCAAATTTGCAAATTGAAGGAATTAGAATTTGACACTGAATTTGAAATTCAGATTAGAGGGCTTTTCCTTTTAATCCCAAACAAATATAGAAACTCCTCCAAATGAGCTGAAATTTTGAAGGGTGCATATTTGGTGTATGAAGACCCAAGCTGTGCATTTAGATCTGCAGGTTTGGAAGTTTTTGGGAAGTCTAAACCCTCACTTTGAACTTACACCATTATAATTCCAAGTTTTAATTCCCCTCATTTTTCATAAGTGTACATGAGCTGAATTTTCTTGCTACCACTTTTGGGGATTTTACAACAACCGTCGGTGTATGGTCAAGAGATCACAAAATAGCCTTTACAAAGTGGTTACTAGAGTATGAACTCACTAAGGTTTCACGGGCAGGCTAGAATCTCCAATTCTCCCACCCACGGCCCCCTCTTGTGCCATGCAGTTCCCAGGGCAGTCGCCACTCGACTCCCATTCCCCGCGCCTTCCACAGTCCATAACAATCTAGTAACTTACCTAATTACTCAGCTAAGCCGCACCCATACTTGGCCTTGTGGTGGCACTATTATCCTGGCATGGCTTGCATGAACCGGTCCTTGGATCTACGGCAAGTAAAACCACCATCTCATTCTACCTCATTCACAAACCCAGGCTTGCCTAGATCTCCCTCCAATTCACATTCATTAACATCAAATCCTCATTATCATTACGAGTGCAGTTAGCTAGACACATCTATCTCGCTTCCCATAATCCCATGGACTCAGCAAAGCATAAAAGTGAAACCATACCCGACTCATTTACTTCCCTGGTGACAAGGGTGGTTTGACAAAACTAGTAAACTCCTATGAAAGGGTTTCCCATCATGTTTGACTCAGCACACACACCTTTTCGCAAACAAAACAGTTTTCCAAAACATAGGATCAATATGGTCAAGGGGCACTTGCCTTGTTCTTGCGGTTCCGGTTGCTCTTGGATATCGAAACCTTGTTGTTTCAGCTCGTCGTAGACAGCTCCCTGAGCTTGTCCTTCTATACACGATCACCCACATACAAGATTGATAGCAATCAATACCATGCACAAACTCTACTTAAAGATGCAATGATGCATATGCATGTAAATCCTACGGTACCGTTTTATTAGATCAGTTTGTACGTGTTCTTGCATGGCTTGCATTGGTTTTATGATAAACAAATATGTTTGAATCAATTGTGGACGTGGTGATGATCTTGACTTTAGATCAAACCGATCAACAAGTGATCTGCCCACGAAAAAAGCTTCTGTTCGAAAGGAATTGAAGAACAGATGCAACGAAAACACAATGATGTCGTAAGGTGGTATTGGAGACCTACCTTATGTTCTTCTTGGTCTCGGGGTCCTTCTCCTAGCAATACAGATCGTCGGGCACTCTTCCGGTGATCTCCGGCGACTGAACTCGGTGAGCTAGGGCTAGGGCTCTAAGTTGTCGGCTAAGGAGGTGGAAAAGAAGTTCGCGGTTGCGGCCAAAGGTTTTCAGTTCTATTTATAATCGGGAAGAGAAGAGTCCAAATCTGATCGGAATTCGCACAAGAGTCTTATTCAAACTATTTTTGGATCTTAACAACTTATCTTAGATTGATTCGGTGCGGTAACATTGTGGAATTCGTGTCGGTTTCCTCCTGTACCGGTATTCCCACGCGTACTGAAGCAAAAACCGCTTCAGAACTCTTTACCTCCGCGGTGGTGAGCTCCGAAAGCTCAACGTGTCCTGCGGGAACCTGGGCTCCCTTTTTCGCAGAGACAATCTCCGGTTGTGCCGCGTGTTAGGCGGACGAGACCTCCCTCTTTCTCAGAGGCGAGCTCCGCGTGTGCCATACGTCCTAGCGGGCGGGAATTCCCTCTCTCCAGAGACGAGCTCCGCGTGCGCCACGTGTCCTGGCGGGCGGGACCTCCCTCTCCCTCAGAGGTGAGCTCCGCGTGCGCCACGTGACTGGTGGGTCGGGACCTCCCCTCTCAACAGAGGCAAGCTCCGCGAACGCCACGTGTCAGTTCTTGACCTCCCCCTCTCTTCAGAGTTGGCTCCGAATGTGCCACGTGTCAGAGCCAGACCTCCCCTCTCTTCGGAGGTGGGCTCCGAGAATGCCACATGTCCAGTAGCACCAGACTTCCTTTCTTCTCAGAGACGAGCTCCATGGTTGACACATGTCCATCAGAGTCGGTCCTCCCGGAGGCGAGCTCCGGAGGTGACACGTGTCCGGTAGTGTCAGACCTCCCGGAGGCGAGCTCTGGGGGTGACACGTGTCCAATAGGACCGGACCTCTCGGAAGTGAGTTCCGAGAGCAAAACGTGCCTAGCGGGGTCGGACCTCTCGGAGGTGAGCTCCAAGAGCAACATGTGTCCCGCGCGGCTGGTCCTCTCTTTTCCGCGGTGACTAGCTCCGCAGCCGACACGTGTCCTATGGACTGGCTTCGCTTCTCCGCAGAGGCTAGCTCCGGGGCAACACGTGTCCCAGGGGTTCGGACCTCTCCCCCTTTGTGGGGATGAGCCCCGAGCCTTCCACGTAGCCAGTTTAGCAGTGGACGTCTCCCCCTTTGCGGAGATGAGCTCCGAACGCGCCACGTAGCCAGCGGGCAACGGAAATTGTCTTCGGCGCTCTCTGTAAACTGGAATTTGCTCTTTTTGGCTATCTTTTTAGTGTTTTCTCTATCTCTACTTATTTTAAAAATGTTTTTCTACATGAAACATGAATACATGCAGAACCCAAAAATGAGGGTGTCACACCAGTCATCGCAAGAAAACTCCGAATGTCTCTCACGTTTTGCGGTTGATTCCACTTCAGAACATCTCCCACTTTTCCGGGATCAACCGATACTCCTTCCTCGGAGATGATGTGGCCTAGGAACGATATCTCCTTTAGCCAAAATTGAAATTTGCTGAGCTTGGCATATAATTGATGCTCTCGCAGATTCTGCAATGTCAATCTCAAATGTTCTTCATTCTTCCTCGCTTTTCGAATACACCATGATATCATCGATGCAAACCACGGCGAACTTATCCAAGTACTCCATGAAGACCTTATTCATGAGGTACATGAAATATGCGGGTGCATTCGTTAAGCCAAAAGACATAACGGTATATTCATATGAACCATACCGTGTTTGAAAGGCAGTCTTGGGTATGTCGGAGGGCTTAATCTTCAGCTGGAAGTATCCCGACCGAAGATCAATCTTAGAGAAAACTCGAGCACCTTTCATATGGTCAAACAGGTCCTCTATATGGGGCAGCAGGTATTTATTCTTGATCGTCACCTTGTTAAGAGACCTATAGTCCATGCACATCCTTTGGGTCCAATCCTTCTTGTCTATGAAGAGCACGGGGCTCCCCATGGTGACGAGCTTGGTCGTATAAAATCCTTTTCTAGATGCTCCTGAATTTGCTTCTTAAGTTCCACTAGCTCGTTAACGGGCATCCTATATGGTCTATTTGCTATAGGTGCAGTTCCGGGTACCAAGTCAATGGAAAACTCAATGTCCCGGTCAGGTGGCATACCTGGAAGTTCTTCCGGGAACACGTCCGAATACTCTTGAACCACCAGAATGATTTCCAATGTTGCTACTTTGACGTGGTTCAATGTTGCCATCTCGGTTGTTGGTTGGGCTGACTCGAACTCAATACGAGTACCGTGCTCGTTTGTCAACTGCATACTCCTCTTAGCACATTGGATCACTCTGTTGTGCTTGCTTAACCAATCCATTCTGAGTATTATGTCAAGCCCTTGGGAATCCAAGACTGTCGGTACCCTCAATACCGGGTACCCCCGTGCAGAGGACAAAACCGCCTAAGGACCTCGCCCCTTCCGCAGGGGCGAGTTCCGAGGGTGCCACGTGTCCAGCCGGGCCGGAGCTCCCCCTCTCCTCAGAGGAGAGCTCCGACCCAGCCACATGGTCAGGCGGAGCCGGACCTCACCCTTCCGCGGGGGTGAGCTCTGAAGGCTCCACGTGTCCAGTGGGTCCGGAGCTCCCCCTCTCCTCAGAGGAGAGCTCCGGGCCGCCACGTGGCCAGCAGAGCCGGACCTCCCCCTCTGTGGGGGTGAGCTCCGAAGGCTCCACGTGTCCAGCGGGGCCGGAGCTCCCCCTCTCCTCAGAGGAGAGCTCCGAACCCGCCACGTGGCCAGCAGAGCCATGTTACCTGCCCCGATGCGGTAGGCAGCGGAGGTAAAGACCCACACCTTCCCAAGGCGCGGCATTAAAGACCCGCGCCATCCCAAGACGTGGAGACGTGGAGCACGCCTCTGCCAGGAGGCGTTGCGCCCAGTCACATCACAGTGAAGACGAGCGCAGAATGCCAGAGGCTATGGACCAATAAACACTGCGACAAGACAACCCCTGCTGCCCCTGCCATCATAAACCACTACGCCTAGCTTGCGGCGTGGGCAGGGCAGTAGGATGGAGGCTCAGAAGCTACAGCCAGAGACAGCTACCGGCATTTAGTGCAAGATACGGTAGATGGCAGGAAATCACCCCGGGGCCACCTGTCGGGTCCCGGGGCCCCCTTTGTAAGCCGCCCGAGCCTTGGACTATAAAAGGCTCGGGTAGGCAACGTTGCAAAGGGTTTGGATCCATTGGAATTCGACCCTTAGCTCACTCAGTTCATCCCCAAACTTAGAACTCCGGTTCTAAGCCTCAAGCAATACACAGAGCAACTCTGCTCACCGTGGACGTAGGGTTTTACGCTCCAGCGGCCTGAACCACGTAAAAATCCCCGTGTCAAACTACTTTCATCTCCTTCCTTCGTCTATTCCGGCGAGACCCACGCAAGAGGACTAGCCCCTCTGAAAAAGAACCTCCGCAGGCTGCCCAGAGCAGGCCCGGGGAAGTGCCGACCGCAGACGCTTCGACGAAGACAATGAGGTTGGCAAGGAAGTCTACCCCCTTTTTAAGGTTTACTTTCGGACATACTATATTAGTCCTCATCTCTCCACCGGGAGAATTAACCAACATAGTATATTTCAAGTGTGATATGGGTAGATTATACTTGGCAACATACTTGGATTATATGAACTAATGCGATGCTCCGGAATCAAATAAAATGGTGGCTGGGTTGGAGTGGGCAAGGAACATACCAATAACGACGTCCTCAGCCTGTTGCGCTTCCTCAGCAGAGACATGGTTCACGTTGCCACGAGCGTAGCTCTGCTGTCCACGGTTGTCTTGCGTAGCTCCTCCGTTCAGCCGTGGGTTCTGCTTGGGCACGTTGCTTGGCTGTCCAGGGCCTTTTCTCGGGCACTGACCCGTCAAGTGTCCTGTTTCTCCGCATGCAAAGCATGCCTTGTTGCTCAAGACAGCAGGGACGTTAGGGCGAGGGTGGTTTTGAGCATAAGCATCCATGTTTGGACGGGGCGCAGGAGGAAAGGGCACACGAGGTGCTTGCGTAACGGGACGTTGCTGTGGTGGTGGATTAGGGCAAAAATTAGAAGTGAATGAGCCATACTGCGGTGCAGCTGGGGGCATGAAACAGGGACGTACATTGCTCCCTTGTGGCTGGTATGGCATCTTTCTCTTGCCCTCTTGCTGGATCTCTTGGATCTTGCTCTCAACCACTATAGCTTTGTCAACTAGCTTCTGGAAGTTTGCATAGTCATTGTTGAGCAGTTGAACTTGGATCTCATTGTTCAACCCTCTCATGAACAAGTATTGCTTCCTTTGATCCGAGTTGACATCCTCGGGGGCATACCTTGACAGCTGCGTGAACTTGTTAAGTTACTCATTCACACTCTTCTTGCCTTGGCGGAGACCTTCAAACTCTTGTCTTTTAAGCATCATGACTCCAGCAGGGATTTAATGAGAGCGGAAACTCTCTTTGAATTCTGCCCAAGTGATAGTCTCCTGGTCGACATGAGCGTTGCAAAGAGCGTCCCACCAGTCAGCGGCTGCTCCCATGAGTTGGTGCGATGCGAATAGAACTTTCTCCCGATCATTACACTGAACAATAGCAAGCTTCTTCTCCATGGACTTCAGCCAATCATCAGCCTCCATGGGATCATTAGCTTGTGCAAAGGTAGGTGGTCGAGTCCTCATGAACTCTCCCAATCTGTTGTGAGCCGGCGGTGGTAGCGGTGGTGGTGGTGGTGGTGCAGGAACGGGGTTAGGGTGGTTATGGTTGTTGGCCTGCAGCTGACCCAAAGTTTAGATCATAGTTTGCATAAGCTGGTTCTGCATAGCCATCAACCGTTCAAGGTTGTTTTCACCAGCCCCGGGGTTAGGATTTTCAGGAACTTCAACGTGGTCATCCTCTTGGGGTTCATGGTTGCCACGAACGTTCCTCCTTTGACGGCCAGAGTTTTCCCTCACCATCTGTGGGAGAGAGTTGGGTAGAATAGAAGTTAGAAGTTTAGATTGATCTCCCCCAACTATATGCATCAAGGTGGATGGACAATATATCATCCTATACGAGGATGTGAACACATGCCGAAGCATCTCACATCTCTCTACTATGTGTGGATATGGACAACGCTGGAACGTCCCACAACTCACACTAAGCACACAAACACAAGCAATCATCACAAAGTTCACACCAATCCTATTCGAGCTTCTATTCAATGGGAGTCCTATGTATTTTTAGGGTGCCTAGGTGATACCAATCTGTGACTTCTACCTAGGCTTGCATCCTATGGTCAGCGTGGCTAATACCAATCTGTTACTAGGCATGCGTCCTAAAATCAATGTGGTAGCTCTGATACCAATCTGTGACGCCCCTGTTCCGAAAACCCCGGAACCGAGCTGATGCATATGTGTGCCCAGGATGTTCATCACACATATACATGTAATCCACAAACTGAATTCAGAATATAACTACGAATAAATGGGTTTAAGTACTTTGTTACAAAGATTCAAGGTCTCATTCACAAGTTTCTAGTTAATTCTAGCAGCGGATGTCTTCTAATGATAGCGGAAGCAAACTAAACAGCGGCAGCGGCTCCATCTCCTACTCCATCCCCACAGGCAAGTTGACGGTAGATCACACGCCTAGTACTCCACAGGGTCTTCGAAGTACTCTTCTCCTGTTGCTGATGATGAAGTAATAATGCAAGTTTGAGTACATGACGTACTCAGCAAGTGCGGGAAAATATGATATGTATCTTACAGCAAGGTAGGATTAAAAAGGCTCATTGCATAAAGCAAAGTTTATTTCTTAAAACATGATAAAAACATCAACTAACTTTAAGTGAACTTAATCCCAACATGTATCCAATTAAACCAGTAACATACCTCCATCATGATTCTCCACTTTTCATGTCTCATCCAGACATTTATCTTTCTCAACTTTTTCTCATACTCATGATCACCATCTCATGATCATATCCATCTCATGATCATATACCTGAACCAAAACTCATTGTCACGACTCAACAGTTCGAAACCATTCTCATTACCAGGACCCAACAGTCCCGAAACACAATTCCAAAGACCAAACCATACCAATAACCAAACCAAACATCCATCCCAATGATCATCCCAATAACCATCCCATCTAATCATGTGAGTTGGCCAGGCGCTTGTGACCGTAAGCACGGCTATCATGATAGTTTTACACTCTTAAGAGGTGGCACCACTTTACCCACAAGTTTGTGATTTCGTTACCCATCGGCGACTGCAGAACCTCCATTATACCAATACAGAACCATCGGTGTATGGCCAAGAGATCACAAAATAGCCTTTACAAAGGGGTTACTAGATGTATGGACTCACTAAGGTTTCACTAGCAGGCTCGAATCACCATTCTCCCACCTATGGGCCCCCTCTTGTGCCATGCGGTTCCCAGGGAAGTCCTCTCTCGACTCCCATTCCCCGCGCCTTCCACGTTCCATAACAATCTAGCAACTTACCTAATTAGTCAGCTAAGCTGCACCCATATTTGGCCTTGTGGTGGCACTGTATTCCTGGCATGTGCTGGCATGAACCGGTCCTTAGATCTATGGCAAGTAAACCACCATCTCATTCTATCACTTCCACGAACCAAGCTTGCCTAGATCTCCCCCGATTCATGTTCATTATCATCATCAAGTTTTCATTATCATTATATGAGTGCAGTAGCTAAACACGTTCTATCTCGCTTCCTTTATCCCGTGGACTCGGCGAAGCAAAAAGCAAAAACGACCATACCCGACTCATCAACTTTCCCGGCGACAAGGGTGGTTAACAAAACTAGTAAACTCCTATAAAAGGGTTTCCCATCAAGTTGACTCGAGCATACACAGTTTTCACAAACTAAATAGTTTCAAAACATAGGATCAATATGGCCAAGGGGCACTTGCCTTGTTGTTGTGGCTTTTGTTGCTCAGGCGCTTCGAAGTCTTGGTGCTGTAGTCCTTCCTAGATAGCTCCCTAAGCTTGTCCTTCTACTCACGATCACGCACATACAAGATTTACAGCAATCAAACATCATGCACAAACTTTACTCAAGATGCAATGGTGCATATGCATGCTAATCCTATGGTGTTGTTTCATTAGATCAGTTTGTACATGTTCTTGCATGTTTTACTGGCTTTGCATGGGGTTTTATGATGAACAAGGATGTAAGGATCAAGTGTGGACGTGGTGATGATCTTGACTCAAGATCTAGATCAATTCCACCATAAAAAACTGATCAACACGTGATCTGTCCACACGAAAAAAGCTTCTGTTCGAAGAAAACAGATGCCAAGAAACCGTGATTACGTCGTAAGGTGGTAATGGAGACCTACCTTACTTCCTTCGGGGCCTTCCTCCTAGCAATGGCAGCAAACAGTTTGTCGGCTCTCTTCTGGCGATGGCGAGCTTGTCGGGGCTCGTCGGCGTTCTCACCGGGGGTTGGACTCCGACGAAGGGGTTTAGCTTGGCGAGTTGGGGGCTAGGGCCTCTAAGTTGTCGGCTAAGGAAAAGATGTTATGATCAAGGGGTGTTTCAGGTTCTATTTATAACCGGAAAAAGAAGAGTCCTACTCCGGTTGGATTTCAAATAAGAGTCCTATTTAAATTGTTTTGGATCTTAACAACTTATCTCCAATCGATTTGGTGCAGTAGCAATGTGGAAATCGTGTTGGTTTCCTCAGTACCAAGTGTTCCCGCGCGTACAGAAGGAAAAACCGCCTAAGGACCTCGTATCTCCGCAGTGGTAAGCTCCGGTAACGCCATGTGTCCAGTGAGGGCCTGGCTTCCCTTCTCCGCAGAGGCGGGCTCCTGTTGTGCCACGTGTCAGGCGGGCGGGACCTCCCTCTCCTCAGAGACGAGCTCCACGTGCGCCATGTGTCTTGGCGGGCGGGACCTCCCCTCTCCATCAGAGGCGAGTTCCAAGAGTGCCACATGTCAGTGCCGGACCTCCCCTCTCTTTGGAGGTGAGCTCCGAGAGTGCCACGTGTCTAGTAGCGCCAGAATTCCTTTCTCCTCAGAGACGAGCTCCGAGGTCGACACGTGTCCATTGGTGTCGGACGTCCCGGAGGCGAGCTTCGAGGTCGACACATGTCCAATAGCGTCGGACCTCCCGGAGGCGAGCTCCGAGGGTGGCACGTGTCCCGTGGGGTGGACCCCTCGGAGGTGAGCTCCGAGACCGACATGTGTCCCGCCGGGGTTGGGCCTTGCTTTTTCGCAGCGATTAGCTCCAAAGGCGACATGTGTCCTGCGGGGCTGGCCTCGCTTCTCCGTAGAGGCTAGCTCCGGGGGCAACACGTGTCCCACGGGGTCGGACCTCGCCCCTTCCGCAGAGGCAAGCTCCGAGCCTGCCATGTGGCCAGTCAGCGGCGGATATCTCCCCCTCTGCAGGGATGAGCTCTGAAGGCGCCACGTGGCCAGCGGGCCGAGGGAAGTGTCTACAGCGCTCCTCGGCGAACTGTGATTGGCTCTTTTCGGCTATCTTTTTTATTCTTTCTCTGTTTCTACTTCTTTTAAACTGTTTCTCTACATGAATTATGAATGCATGCATGGATACGAAATTGAGGGTGTTACATCTGGGGAGGACCACCTCCCTCTCTGCTGCTTTGCGGTATGCTGCTCTTCTTCTCTGCTGCCGCCAACTCCTTGTCGGAGTCCTCTTGTACAATTGCAGCATCAATCATGTCATTGACCTGCCGCAATTGAACATTACCAGCTTGTCCTTCAGGAGCGGATTTAGCCCCTGGTAAAAATTGTCCCGCCGCTTCTCATCCATATCGGCGTGATAGGAAGCATAGAGCGTGAGATCATTGAACACCCTGGCATACTCCAGCGTGTTCCGGTTCCCTTGCTGTAAGTGGAGGTATTCTTGCGTCTTCCTCTCCATTAGACCCGGCGGTATATGATAGGCCCTGAAGGCCGTCCAAAATTCCATCCAGGTCAGCACTCGCTCGGTGGGTTGCAAGGCGCAAAAATTTGCCCACCAAGCGCTCGTGGACTCTTGAAGTTTCTGGGCCACGAATTGTGTCTTCCGCTGCTCACTAACTTGGAGCAGCCCAAATTTTGTTTCCATCGTGTGGAGCTAGTTGTCCACATCAATGGGTTCATCCGCCCTTGAAAATACCGGGGGATGCGTCACTAGAAAATCCGAGTAAGAACTTTGCTTTCGTTCTTCCCGGCCTTTACGCCTCTCTGGTCGAGACGTATTTGCAATTAAAGTCTGCAGCAACTCCATGTGCTGCTGATGTGAGCCCGCCATGGCCGCAACTATATCTGCCAACTTGACCGTTGGCGGTGGTGGTGGCTGTGGTTGCTGCTGCTACTGTGGTCCCGAGGAAGGTCTCGGGAGGCTGTTGCGAGGTTTCTCCCCCCTGACTTGAACCCCCAACCTCAGGGTTGGCACGAGTACGAGTCATTCTGAAATTTAAAACAGCAACGGTCAGCACATGTCATACTTAAATATCCATGAGAAGACAGTAGGTATTGTAGTGACACATTGAGAATATTGTACAACATTCACAAATATTGATAAAGTAAAAACATTATACAAGATACATTATTCTCGGACCTCCGAGAAGTCGTGTTCATGTCATCACTACCTATACACACGCTACTGTCTACAAGACATGTCACTGTTACAAAAGTTCTTACACACCACCGTCGCTGCCCTACTCGGCAACGGAAAACTCACTACTCGGAGTACAATTCGACCTCCTGCAGGTCTTCCTCCTCCGCTAGTTCTGCTGGTGGCTCAGGGTCCATGACCTCCTCTTCGGGTTTAGGTTCCAGCATCGCCGGTGTCGGTACCCTCAATACCGGGTACCCCCGCGCACAGGAGAAAAACCGCCTAAAGACCTCGCCCCCTCCGCAGGGGTGAGCTCCGAATGCGCCATGTGTCCAGCGGGGCCGGGCCTCCCCTGTCCTAAGAGATGAGCCCCGGGCCTGCCACGTGGCCAGCAGAGCCGGACCTCACCCCCTCCGCAGAGGTTAGCTCCGAGGGCGCCATGTGTCCAGCGGGACAGGGCCTCCCCTCTCCTCAGAGGTGAGCCCCGGGCCTGCCACGTGGCCAGCAGAGCCGGACCTCGCCCCCTCCACAGGGGTGAGCTCTGAAGTCGCCACGTGTCCAGTAGGGCTGGGCCTCCCCTCTCCTCAGAGGCGAGCCCAGGGCCTGCCACATGGCCAGCAAAGCCGGACCTCGCCACCTCCGCAGGGGCGAGCTCCGAGGGTGCCACGTGTCCAGCGGGGCCGGGTCTCCCGTCTCCTCAGAGGCGAGCCCCGGGCCTGCCACGTGGCCAGCAGAGCCGTACCTCACCCCCTCTGCAGGGGTGAGCTCCAAAGGCGCCACGTGTCCAGCAGGGCTGGGCCTCCCCTCTCCTCAGAGGCGAGCCCCGGGCCTGCCACGTGGCCAGCAGAGCCGGACCTCGCCCCCTCCGCAGGGGCGAGCTCTGAGGGCGCCCTTTGTCCAGCGGGGCCGGGCCTCCCCTCTCCTCAGAGGCGAGCACCGGGCCTGCCACGTGGCCAGCAGAGCGGGACCTCACCCCCTCCGCAGGGGTGAGCTCCGATGGCACCACGTGTCCAGCAGAGCCGCACCTCCTCTCCTCAGAGGCGAGCCCCGGGCATGCCACGTGGCCAGCAGAGCCGGACCTCGCCCCCTCCGCAGGGGCGAGCTCCGAGGGCGCCACGTGTCCAGCGGGGCCAGGCCTCCCCTCTCCTCAGAGGCGAGCCCCGGGCCTGCCACGTGGCCGGCAGAGCCGGGCCTCACCCCCTTCGCAGGGTCGATCCCCGAAGGCGCCACGTGTCCGGCAGGGCCGGGCCTCCCCTCTCCTCAGAGGCGAGCCCCGGGCCTGCCACGTGGCCAGCAGAGCCGGGCCTCGCCCCCTCCGCAGGGGCGAACCCCGAAGGCGCCATGTGTCCAGCAGGGCCGGGCCTCCCCTTTCCTCAGAGGCGAGCCCCGGGCCTTCCACGTGGCCAGCAGTGCCGGACCTCACCCCCTCCGCAGGGGTGAGCTCCGAAGGTGCCACGTGCCGAGCCGCCCACCCCGGCTCGGTAGGCAGCAGGAGTAAAGGCGCGCCAAGCTTTGTCCGATGAAGACATTCAAGACCTGCACCTTCCCAAGACACGGAGACGCGGCGCACGCCCCTGTCAGGTGGCACAGTGACTAGTCGCGTCGCAGTTAAGAGAAGCACACCATGTCAGAAGCTGTTGGCCAATAGCTACAGCAACAAGACATCCCCTGCCATCCTTGCCATCATCAACCACTACGCCTATCTTGCGGCATGGGCAGGACAGCAGAACGATGACTAAGAATCCATTGCCAGAGACAACTACCAGCATTCACTGCAAGATATGGTAGATGGCAGGAAATCTCCCCGGGGCCACCTGTCGGGCCCCGGGGCCCACCTTGTAAGCCGCATGAGCCTTGAAGTATAAAAGACTCGGGTTGGAAACTTTGCAAGGGGTTAGACACTTGGACATTTGAGCGTGGGCTACTCAGCTCACCCAGATCCCCGAGCTTAGAACCCCGGTTCTAAGCTCCGAGCAATACAGCTCCCGTGGACGTAGGGTATTACGCTCCGGCGGCCCGAACCACGTAAAAATCCTTGTGTCAATCCTCACACAACCAACGCGACCTCTCGAGAGAACTAGCCCCTCCGAAAAAGAACCTCCGCGGGTTGCTCCTGAAGCAGGCCCGGGAGAAGTGTCGACGGCACACTTCAACATTTCGCGCACCAGGTAGGGGGCTTTCTTCTCTCGAGACAGGTCTGCGCCAACGAAGATGACCAAGCTTCCTTCAAAGGCAAGATCTTCGCGCCCTCATTCCTGGCGAACGATGACCAGTGAGGATCATGTCTCGACACGCTCAGGGAGAGGAGTGTGTCGTGACAGGTTGGGAGCCCGCGTCGGACTCCAACTACGCGGACCCTACAACCTCAAGATCTGCTGCGGCGTAGAGTGCTACTCAGACAAGTGCACTAGCTGCCTCACGAGCGCTCCTGCACAATCCGCCTTCTGTGGACGCTCCCCAGGGGGCCACCCAGCAGTGAATCCGTGATGTCAGCCACCTCGTCGCTGCTGCCGTCAACCCTCCGCTGCGGTGGGGATGATGCCCCGGTCAAACAGATGTGTCACTGTCATGCACACCAACGGTTGACATGCAGACGGCAGACTCCCACTCTACCAGGCTCTCAACGGCGGACCTGAGGATAGAGCTGGAGCAACGTCTCTTGGGAGACGACAGACGTGTGACCATCGAGCGACAGCGGGAAAGGCGTTGCAACCACGAGGCCGACTACAGCATGTCGACTGACTCGACTCAGCCTGGGCCTCAGACGTTCGCCATGCGACCTCTACCCCAGGCGTACGCCACGCAGCATATGCAGCAGCCATATGCCTTGCAGTCGGCGCCCCCGGTATATGGTGCACCATTGCCCATGCCGGGGTACACCGTGCCAGCGGCGGACCAAGCGTTCGCAGCAGGGACGGGGTGTGCGGCCCTGGCGCCACACCTCTGCTTCGCAGTGTGTCCACGCAAGTTCCGGCCATACCTGCTGGAGAAGTACGACGGAAGCGTCAACCCTGCAGAGTTCCTGCAGATCTACTCTACTGCCATCCTCGCGGCAGGAGGGGATGAGGCCATCATGGCCAACTACTTCCCCATCGCCTTAACCGGCCCGGCACGGTCATGGCTCATGAACCGGCCCCAGGGTTCCATAACTTCCTGGGGGGAGCTATGCTGACAGTTCACAGCAAACTTCGGCAGCTCCTACACGCGTCCTGGTACGGAGCTGGACCTCCACGCTGTGTGACAGCAACCGGGGGAATCAATGCGCTCCTTCATCCAGCGATTCTCCCAGGTACGGAACACCATCCCCCACATCCAGAATGCATCAGTTGTGGTTGCATTTCGACAGGGGGTTAGGGACAAGAAGATGCTCAAGAAGTTGGACACCAGGGAGGTGCGAGACGTCTCGGAGCTCTTCAGTCTGGCGGTCAAGTGCGCCAGAGCAGCATAAGGGTGTAACTGGCACTCACAGCCAGCCTCCGAAGCAGGAGGGCAGCCTGGAGCTAGTGCTGCGCCCCAAGGGAGCAGCAAGAAGAACAAGAATAAAGGCGGTGGCAAGATCAAGCCGCCGGCCGGAGCTCCCGTTGCTGCAGCTGCAGCACCGGGCAGAGCTCGGGGGCCGCGCCCCAACAAGAGACCACGGCAGTCACCCGACGGTGGTGACCGTAGTGAGCCGTGCCCGGTACACAACACCAGGGGCTACACTTCTGGTGAGTGCCGGGAGATCAAGAAGCTTGCGGAGTGCTTCCGCGAGGGGAAGCAACCGCGCACAGATGGTGCTCCCTTGCGCTAGATGGAGGGCAAGCAGAAGGTCGACCCCCGGGACAGTGGCGACCAAGAAATGGAGAACTAAGAGCCTCAGCGCACCGTGAAGGCGGTCCACAACCATGGGGACTCCAGCTTCGGTGAAGACGAGCACCGGAAGGCGCTCCATGTCATCTATGGAGGGTCCTCGGACCCCTCGTCCTGGAACGCAGTCAAGACCCTGCGCCGAGCAGTGGCGTCGGTGGCTCTTACCCCAAGTGCAGCGCCACACCTCAAGTGAGTAGGGACCCCCATCAGCTTCAACGCCTCCCACTACCCCAAGAACATGGCTGGGGCTGGACAGCTACCTATCTTGGTAGCCCCAACCATAGCCAACGTGAAGATGTATCACGTACTGGTGGATGGCGGGGCCGGCCTCAACCTCATCAGCCGTGAAGCTTTCCAGAAGCTGCAGATTCCCATGGCCAAGCTCACCCCGTCGTGCCCGTTCTTAGGGGTATGGCCGGGACAGGTTGTCCCATATGGGAACAAAAGTCTCCTGGTGACCTTTGGGGCTCCGGACAACTACCGGACAGAATATGTTCTGTTCGATGTCGCGGAGGTCGACCTCCCCTTCAACGCCATCATCGGCAGACCGGCCTTGTATAGGTTTATGGTGGTAGCCCACTACGGCTACCTGGTCCTGAAGATGCCTACACCCACCGGTGTCCTAAGGATATGTGGAGACCGCACCGCCACAGTGTCAGCCTTGGAGAAGCTCGAAGCACTTGCGGCGGCCTGAGCACCAGCCCCTGGCGGTGCAAACCGGGCCAGGTCCACCCGAGTGCAAGCCATCGTGCCTCGACCTCTGCACCCTGAGTGCAACCCTCCGACGAGGGCGACGTCCCCCTGAAGGTCGTCCAAGTTGGCTCCGAGGCTGCCCAGACCACCAACATAGCCGGGAGCCTGGACAGCAAATAGGAATGCGCGCTCATCACCTTCCTCCGGGACAACGTCGACGTGTTTGCATGGCAACCGTCACAGATGCCCGGGATTCCTAGGGAGGTGATTGAGCACCATTTGAAGATCTACCCTGATGCTCGGCCGATCCAGCAGAAGCCTCGGAAGCAGTCCATCGAGCGGCAGAACTTCATTCGTGAAGAGATAAAGAATCTGCTAGATGCTGGCTTCATACGGGAGGTCCACCACCCCCGGTGGTTGGCAAACCCTGTTGTCGTCCTGAAGGCCGGCGGGAAGCTCCGGATGTGCATCGACTGCACCAGTCTCAATAAGGCATGCCCTAAGGATCCGTTCCCTCTCCCCAGAATAGATCAAATTGTAGACTCTACATCAGGCTGTGATTTATTATGCTTCCTAGACGCCTACTCAGGCTTCCACGAAATACCAATGTCTAGAGAAGATGACGAACACACTGCTTTCATAACAGTAGATGGCCTGTATTGTTATGTCTCCATGCCTTATGGTTTGAAAAATGCTCTTCCTACCTTTGTACGTGCTATGCATAAAACATTTGGAGAGCTAATCCGAGACTTAGTAGAGGTGTATGTCGACGACATCGTTGTCAAAGTCAGAAAGAGCACATCCTTGTTAGATAACCTAGCTCTAGTCTTTGACAAATTGCACTCCACGTGCACCAAGCTAAACCCGGACAAATGTGTGTTCGATGTCTCCTCTGGATAGCTCCTTGGATTCCTGGTTTCACACCGAGGGATCGAGGCCAACCCAGAGAAGATCAAGGCCATCGAGCTGATGCGGCCCCCGGCTTGAATCAAGGACGTCCAGAAGCTCACGGGATGTCTAGCTGCGCTCAGTCGGTTTATACCTAGGCTAGCTGAGCGGGCTCTTCCCTTCTTCAAGCTCCTGCGCAAAGCCGGTCCATTTGTTTGGACCGAAGAAGCAGAAGAAGCATTCCAGGGGTTGAAGCATCACCTATCGACGCTGCCCATCATGGTTGCCCCTGAGCCCGGTGAGCATCTACTGCTCTACATCGTGGCGACAACAAAAGTGGTGAGCATGGTCCTAGTCGCAGAGCGGCCGGACCCCTCGCCACCACAACCTGCTCCTGCTGTAGGAGTCAAGCACCAAGGCTGTCCGGACCCCATGGGGGGGCCCGACAGCCAGGAGATCTCTGAGGGCCAGCCCCCGGAGACCACTGTTGACCTCCCGGAGGTCCATGATGGCCGAGAAGTCCCCAGGTCCCAGCCCCCGGAGGTTGCCTCGGACCTAGAGAACAGGAGGTCCTAGGGTCCGGGGCCAATGGAGTAAGACGTCCCAGGTCTCCCAGGGAGGGTCCGGACCGTCCAAAGGCCCGTCTACTACGTCAGTGAAGTCCTCCACAATGCCAAGACCAGGTACCTGGAGGTACATAAACTGTTGTATGCAGTGCTTGTGGCGTCTAGGAAGCTCCGGCACTACTTCCAAGCCCACAGGATCTCGGTGGTCACCTCCTATCCGCTGAGGACCATCCTCCACAGCCCAAACGCGACTGGCAACGTCGCCAAGTGGGCAGCGGAGCTGTCGGAGTTTGAGCTGGCCTTTCTACCACGCCATGCAGTCAAGAGCCAAACACTGGCTGACTTCATGGCCGAGTGGACGCCATCACCAAGCAACCTAGGGGGCCCTGAAGGTGGAGAACCGGAGCCCCGGGCACCGGTCTTCACCGAGCCTCACTGGACGCTCTACATTGACGGCTCCTTGCGGAAGCAGGGGGCCGGAGCTGGCGTACTGCTCCTCACGCTGACAGGGGAGCAGTTCAAGTACATGGTGTGCCTTAACTTCAAGGGAACCAACAACATGGCCGAGTATGAAGCTCTTATCTTCGGCCTGAAGACGGTGCTGTCTCTCGGCATTCGCCAGTTGTTGGTCAAGGGCGACTCCCAGCTAATCATCAAGCAAGTCAGGGGTGAATGCTCCTGCAACGACCACAGATTAGCTGCCTATCTGCTCTACGTGCAGATTCTGGAGAAGGACTTTGAAGCCTTGGACCTGTGCCATGTACCACGCGCCGACAACACCGTCGCCGACGACCTGTCAACGAAGGCCTCCACCGGAGCCCCGGTGCCCAAAGGAGCCTTCGAAAGGATGTTGCCGCGACCCACAGCCTGGCCTGCCAAACCGGGCGAGGGGGGCGAGACCAGCACCTCGAAGCTGGCGGTCCCGGCGGCCCTGCAGCCATGGTGCCCGCCAAGGATCGTATGCGCCACTGGGGACTCCGTGCTACCCAGTGCCCAAGATCCAGAAGCTCAAGTAAGCCCCGATGCATGGATCACGGAGGTCCGGGACTACTTGAAAGACAACATCCTTCCTGATGAACATGCATCTGCTGAACGGATTGTGCGGATGGCTAAGAGATACACGTTGGTAGAAGGGGATCTCTACCGGCGTGGCGCCAACGGCATCCTATTGCGGTGCATAACCCAGGAAGAAGGCTGTGACCTGCTCGCAGAAATCCATGGAGGCGATTGGGGGAACCACGCATCTTCCCGCATGATGGTCGGTAAAGCCTTCTGGCATGGCTTCTACTGGCCGACAGCCCTCTGGACGCTGTCAAGCTGGTTAAGAGATGCAAGGCGTGCCAGTTCCATGCCAAGCAGATCCACACACCGGCGCAGACGCTGCCGATGATCCCACCCTCGTGGCCGTTCGCGGTACTAGGGTTGGACATCCTGGGGCCCTTCCCTAGAGCCGCCGGGGGATACATGTTCCTCTATGTCGCCATCACCAAGTTGCTGGAAGCTGCACCAGTCATCACCATCAACAAGCAATCCGCAGTCAAGTTCATCAAGTCAATCGTCTGCAGGTTCGGGGTCCTAAACAGGATCATCACCGACAATGGGACCCAGTTCACTAGTGCAGCGTTCCAAGAGTACTACGAAGACCTTGGCATCCAGGTGTGCTATGCATCCGTTGCTCATCCAAAGAGCAACGGGCAAGTCAAGAGAGCCAACGCCGAGATCCTTCGGGGCCTCAAGACTCGCACCTATGCCAGCTTGGAGAAGCATGGTGCCAAGTGGGTGGACGAGCTTCCGTGCGCACTGTGGGCCAGACGGACATCCCAGAGCCGGGCCACAGGGGAAACACCCTTCTTCATGGTATACGGGGCCGAAGCCGCGCTTTCCCTGGAGATCACCATGGGGTCCCCCTGTGTCCAAGCTTACGACGAAGCCACGCAGGACCAGATCCAGCGTGAGGACATCGATCTCGTTAACGAGGCAAGATGGCAAGCAACGCTCCAAAATGCACGGTACCAGCAGACGCTCCGGCGCTACCACCAGAGGTCCGTGCATGCTCGGGAGCTCAAGGAAGGTGACCTGGTTCTGCGGCGCATACTTTCTCGAGAAGGGGCCAACAAAATCTCCCCCAGCTGGGAAGGTCCCTTCGGAGTCACAAAAGTTTGCCACCCCGGGTGCGTACGCCTTGCTACGGAGGACAGGGACCCACTCCCCAACCCTTGGAACATAGAACACCTCCGTAAGTTCTACCTTAGAGCAGTGGTAGGACAGGTTTTTTCTTTTTTCTGTAACAGATCCCATAGAGCCCAGGAGCAGTGCTCGAAGCAACTAAGCCCCAGGGGTTGTCCAGGACTACGTCCGGCTTAGCCTGGTCCTGTACCTTAAGCGCGTAGGCCCTGCCCCCCTTCACAATGGGGTGGGTCGTTGCCTCCATGTACAGCCTGTTTTCCTCCTATGGACTTATATGAATGAAAAGAACCCTGTCCTACCACGCTTACTTACGTGTTAATTTAAATTATGCATTAATTTTTATGATCACCTCCCCATGCTCAAGAAAGTGTACGCTCATCGTATACTCGGCTCTCCTTTCCCACTCTCATGCCTAGTCGGCATTTGCCATCCTACCGAAGGTGGCTGTGCTTGAGGTACCTGCCAAAGGCCCGGGGGCCCCTCGGACCTCCCCCTATTAGGGTACTGTGACGCCAGGTGGTCTCCTCCAGGAAAAACCTACGCCAGAGCGGAAGGTCCAGGGTGTGCAGCCTGCTTTGCCTTGTCCTGCACCCAAAGCGTCGCACTCTGCCTCCCCAGCGCTACGGTCTAGTACTAGGGGCCGGACGGTTACTGTCGGTACCTGCGATAGGGGGTACCCCATCGCACAGGGGAAAATGCCTAAGGAACTCGCCCTTCTCCTCAGGGAGAGCTCCGAAGGCGCCACGCGTCCGGCGGGGCCGGACCTCCCTCTCCTCAGAGGAGAGCTCCAGGCCCGCCACGTGGCATACAGAAGCCGGACCCCCCCTCTGCGGGAGAGAGGTCCGAAGGTGCCACGTGTCCGGCGGGGCCGGACCTCCCTCTCCTCAGAGAGGAGCTCCGGGCTCGCCACGTGGCCGACAGAAGCCGAACCTCCCCCTCCGTGGGGAGAGGTCCGAAGGCTCCACGTGTCCTGCGGAGCCGGACCCTCCCCTCCTCTGAGGAGGGCTCCAGGCCCGCCGCGTGGCCGGCAGAATGGTGCTGCCTGCCCCCGAGCGATAGGCAGCGGGTGTAAAGACGCCCCATACCTTGCCCGTGCAAGGTATTCTGGGCCCCTGTCTTCCCAAGACGCGGAAACGCGGAGCACGCCTCTGTCAGGTGCCGTTGCGCCCAGTCGCATCATCGACTGGTGCGCAGTGTCAGAGCTTGCCAGCCAATAAATGCAGCGACAAGACATCCCATGCTGCCCCCGCCGTCATCATCCACTACGACTAGCATGCGGCATGGGCAGGGCTGCAAGACGAAGACTCAGAAGCCTTCGCCAGAGGCAACTACCGGCATAACTGCAAATACGGTAGATAATAGTCAATCTCCCCGGGACCACCTGTCGGGTCCCGGGCCCCCCTTGTAAGCCACCCGAGTCTTGGACTATAAAAGACTTGGGTAGGCGACGTTAGCAGGGGTTCGCACTCCCGCAACTCATACGCTAGCCATTCACTCCCAGGCTGTAACTCATCCTCAAGCTCAGGACTCCGGTTCTGAGCAGCAAGCAATACAGCGAGCTCCATAGCTTGCCGTGAACGTAGGGTTTTACGCTCTGGCGGCCTGAACCATGTAAAAATCGCCGCGTCAAGCTCTTACTAACTCGTCCATACGCTCAAGCTCTCCGCAAGGGTCTAGCCCCACCAAAAAAAGAACCTCCGCGGGCTGCCCAGTGCAGGCCCGGGGGAAGTGTCGACCGAACACTTCGACATTTGGCGCGCCAGGTAGGGGGCTTTTCCCTTGTGCGACGAGTTTCCGCCGACGAAGATGACCAAGCTTCCTTCAGCGGCAAACTCTCCTCCCCCTCGCTCACGGCGGACCGTGACCAGCGGGGAGTACATGTCGACGCACTCAGGACGGAGTGTGTCGGCACAAGCTGGTAGCCAGCAGCCGACTCCGGCAGGGCAGGCTCCGACCAGCGTGAGATCTTCTGCAGCGCTGAGCGTACACCATGGGGTGCGCTAGCTGCAGCAAGAGTGCTACTGCGCAATCCACCTGCTGGGGATGCACCCCACTCAGCGACCCAGCAGTGGGTCCGCGAGGTGGACCGCCTCGTCGTCGCTGCTACAAACCCTCGGTTTTGGCGAGGGCGACGCTCCGGCCAACCGGCTGTGTCGCTGACGCGCACGCCAACGGTTGACGGACAGACGGCAGGATCCAGCTCCACCAGGTTTCCGTCGACTTACCTGAGGGCAGAGCTGGAGCGAAGCCACTTGAGCCAAGATGCCTGAGTGTTCCTCGAGCGACGTCGAGAAAGGCGTCGCACCCAAGAGGCTGGCGACAGCATGACGTCGGCCTCGACCCAGCCTGAAGGGCAGATCTTCGCCATGCGAGCTCTGCCCCAGGCGTACGCCGCGCAGCATATGCCACAACCATATGCCCTGCAAGCGGCGTCCCCGGTCTATGGAGCAGCCTTGCCCATACCGGGGTACACTGTACCAGGTGCGAACCAAGCATTCGCGGCACCAATACCTGTGGCAACAGGGGCAGGATGTGCGGCTCTTGCACCCCACCTTCGCTTCGCGAGGTGGCCGCGCAAGTTTCGGCCGCATCTGCCCAAAAAGTACGACGGCAGCGTCAACCTGGAGGAGTTCCTCCAGATCTACTCCACCGCTGTACTTGCAGCAGGAGGGGATGACGCTGTCATGGCCAACTACTTCCCCGTCGCCTTGACCGGCCCAGCCCGGTCTTGGCTCATGAATCTCCCTCAGGGTTCCATAACTTCCTGGGGAGAGCTCTGCTGGCAGTTCATCGCCAACTTCGGCAGCTCCTACACCCGTCCCAGCACGGAGCTTGACCTCCACGCCATCAAGCAACAACCTGGGGAGTCGCTGCGCTCTTTCATCCAGCGGTTCTCCCATGTACGCAACACCATCCCGCATATTCAAAGTGGTTCTGTGGTGGTGGCGTTCCGGCAGGGTGTCCGGGACGAGAAAATGCTTGAGGAGCTCGCGACCAGAGAAGTCCGCGACGTCTCTGAGCTCTTCAGACTGGTGGATAAATGCGCCAGAGCAGCTGAAGGGTGGAACTGACACTCTCTGCCGACCTCCGAGTAAGGAGGACAGCCAGGGTCCGGCGCAGCTGCCTATGGAGGTGGCAAGAAGGCCAAGAACCTGGGGAGTGGCAGGATGAAGTCATCGTCCGCGGCTCCCGTCGCCGCAGCAGCGACGACTAGTGGAGCTCAGGGGCCACGCCCTGACAAAAGGCAGCGGCAGTCACCAGCCCCAGATAGTGACCAGGGCGGGCTATGCCCCGTGCATGGCGCCGGCAACCATACTGCTGCCGAGTGCTGGGATATCCAGAGGCTCGCAGAGCGCTTCCGCAAAGGAAGGCAGCAGAGAGCTGAAGCGCCGCTCCACCCTCAGAGGGATGGCAAGCAGAAAGTCGATGCTTCAGTCAGCGCCGCCCACCAGGTGGGGTTTCAGGAGTCTCAGCGTGTCATAAAGACAGTGCATAACGGTGGGGCTTCCAGCTCCGATGGTGACGGGCCGGGGCGGTAGCCGGCTGTGGCTGCCGTCCCGGGTCAGTGGAGGCTGCACTGCTGCGGCGTCAACCTTGGAGAAGCCCCAAGTAGTCGCAGCAGCCCAAACACCGATCACAATGGTGCAAGGTCGGGCCAGCCTCACCCGAGGGCACGCCTTCGTGCCTCGGTCATACCTCCCGGGGGCCGCCCAAGGTCTGTCAACCCCTTGAAGGCCTTGCCAGAAGGGGAAGACGCCTTAGGTCTTCCAAGACGAGCCCGGGTCCACCTACCCCTTGAAGGCCTTAGCCAGAAGGGGAGAACTCCCCGGGGCGCCCAGGAGAAGCCGCGCAGGACCTGATCCAGCGTGAAGATGACAACCTCGTCGACGAGACTCGGCTGCAGGTAACACCCCACAACGCACGGTCTCGGCTACTGCTCTAGCACTACCGCCAAAGAACCAAACGCATCAGGGACCTGCAGAAGGGCAACTTGGTGTCGCGGCACGCACTTTCCCGATAAGGACCTATAAACTCTCCCCAAGCCGGGATGGTCCCTTCCGAATCACGAAAGCTGCCGCCCCAGGTACACATGCCCTTCAACCGAGTGTGGGATCCATTCCCGAAACCCTTGGCATGCAACAACACTGTAAGTCCTACTCCCCGAGCATTAGTAGAACAGGGTCATCCCCTTCTGTAATAAATCCCATAGAATTTAGGAACAGCGCCTGGGGCAGCTAAGTCCCAAGGGACGGTACAGGACTACGTCCATCTTAGCCTGGTTCCGACCCTAAGCGCGTAGAGTCTTGCTTCCCTTGTAGACGAGGCGGATCATTGCCTCTATGTGCAGCCAGAATTCCACCTATGGGCATGAACACAGAAACTTGTTCTACTTTGCTCTCTCTCATGCGCTCATTTAAATTATGCATTAATTTTTATGATCGCACTATATATGTATGTTCATCGTACATCTAGCTCCCTCTCTCCCGCGCTCATCCATAGTCAGCATTCGCTATCTTACCGAGGGCGGTTGCGCTTGAGGCACCTGCCGATGGCCGAGTGAGTCTCTCGGGCCTCCCCCAGTCAGGTGTTGCGGTGCCAGTTGGTCACCTCCAGGAAAGGCCTGCGTCGTGCACGGGGGGTCCAGGGTGCATATCTCGCTTAGCCGGCTCCGAGCCCAAAGCGTGTGCATCCTGCCCTCCGGAGGTACAAGGGAGTACAACCGCTTTGCCTGGTCATGAACCCAAAGCACGTACACTCTGCTTCCCCGGCGCATGGCCCGGTACTAGGGATCGGACGGCCATACCCGGACCTCGGAGGGAGCCGGAGCTCCGACGCCTCGCGCACAGAATTGCCCAAGCCCCGTATAACGGATCACGATCGTAAGCCGAATAAGACTAGGAGACGGGAGGGGAGGACCCCCCCGAGGAGAATTACGTTTCCTCTGCCTGTGTGCAGGACCTCTAGGTTACAGCAACGGGGACTGCACGAAGCGGGGGGAAAGGAGCTACTAACTACTCCGGCATAGGACTGGAAGGACCGGGTCCCGCCCCTTCAGCAGGGGCGAGGCCCGAAGGCCCCACGTGTCCAGCGGGCCCCGAGCTCCCGCCTCCCCTGAGGGGGGCTCCGGACTCGCCACATGGCAGGCGGAAACCGGACCTCCCCCTCGGCGGGGGGGGGGGGGGGGGGGGGGGGGCTCCGGAAGCCCTACGTGTCCAGCAGGGTCTGAGCTCCCCCCTCCTCAGGAGGGGCTCCGGACCCGCCACGTGGCCGGCAGATCTGGACCTCCCCATAGGGCGAGATCCAGAGACCCCCGGGGGCCCCTAACACAGTTAGGACCCGGGGAAGGTGTCTGTGCAGAGCTCCGAGATTGGAGAAGGCCTCTGAGTACCTTGCGGAGCTAAGGACTCAGGCAGGCAAAGCCAAGAAGGAGAGAAAAAGCATCACAGACACAAACATCCAAGAGAGTCTATTCATGCGAGGCTCCATGAGCTGGACTACAGACTCGATAAAAAGGGAGAAACAGGTCCTAAGGACCCCCCGGCTCACGCCGGAACCTAGCGGCTACAAGGGAGGCCACATCCTCGACTTCAGCCCTGGCAGCTTCCTCACGCTCCGCGGCTGGGCCCTCTCTCGCTGGCTCCAGGGAGAAAGAAGGGTCGCGACTCTTGAAGCATGCCAGCACATGTGAGGCGACCTCTAAGGCCAGGCCGCGTCCCTCGGCCTCAAGCTCGCTGGCGACCACCGAGTCTAGCCTGTCCATCTTGGCGCCGATCGACTCCAGCGCGGGGATCACCTCCGCCACCCTCAACGCAGGAGCCGCTGCCCTCACCGGACTGAAGCCAAGAGGGATCAGGGAGGACCCCGCTCGATCAACGAAGCTTGAGACCGCATGCGCCTCGGAGGACCGCAAGGCCGAGAGCTCCTCCACCTCGCAGCGGGCTGCCTGCAGAGCCTCTAGGTTTCTCTCGGAGAATTCCTTCTCCTTGGCCGCCAGGGAGCTCTCCCGAAGGTGGAGAGACTTGGCGAGCCGCTCCAACTCAGAAGCCTTTAAGTCGGCGGCCAACTCCCGATCCAGGACCGCCCGGCGTTCGCGGGAGACCTGTTCCTCCCTCAAGTCGAGGTCTGCCTTCTAAATCTCTAGCTCATCAATCCGAGCTCGGAGGTCATCCTCGCCCGCCGCCAGCTGAGCAGCGACCCTCTCCGCCTCGGCTGCCGTGGAACGCTCCCGTTCCTCAACGGCGAGTTTACGGCGCTCCAACAGCTGCCGTATCTCCTCAGTGGCAGAGAGGCTCTCCTCGGCCCGGGCGTGTGCCTCCAGGGCCTCCCTGTTGATCCGCCGTGATTCGGTGTCCATGCGGTCGACGGACCACTTCAGCCGGTCGAGGAGCACTTCCCTGAAGTCGAGCAACTCCTGCCTGGAGTCGAGCTCGCTCTTGACCTTCGTGGTCCGCTCCCGCAAAAGGTTCCCCCAGGTGAGGAGGCGATCCCGTTCAACTGTATACTCCTCCCGCTCGCGACCTAGTGCAGCCAAGACCTGCTGGACGCTCGTCTCGGCAAGCGTGAAGGCATCCGCCAAGGGCAGTGGAGCAACAGAAGCCGGGGCAGTTCCCCCGACCTCCTCCATCACCTCGTCCTCAAGAGGAGTCGATGCACCAGCGACCGAGACGAGACGCCGGTCAGGAGAAGCTGGCGCCGGGGCTCTGGCAGCCGGACCTGCTGGACTCTCTTTAGCTTCTGGCTTCTTGACCTGAGAAGAGGGACGAGCCGGGGAAGGCGGCGCTGGAATAAAGGCCGGGCCGCCTGGTGCAGGGTCGACCGGCGCTGGCCTGGGGGCCGCGGCGGCCGACTCAGCAGGAAGAGATGACGCCGCCGCGGAGTCCGGGCACACCGGAACAGGAGAAGCTCGCGCTGGCTTGGGGGCCGCGGCAGCTGTCCCGGTTTCCGAGCGCAATGGCACAGACTCCCCGCCAGTCGGGGATGGCCGGGAAGCGCGGACACTCCAGCGGGCTCTGAACCCCGACTTCCGAGCCGGGGTAGGACTCCCAGAGCCCGCCGCCGTCACTGGCCGCTCCGCAGTCGCTTGAACTGGCGGAGAAGGGGACGCCCCAGAAGCTCCCCTCAACGCATCAGCCCGGGGCCTCTTTGAGTCGCCACCGGAAGGAGTGCCAGGCACCCCAGGTTCCCGACTTGGCACAGACGCCGCCGCTGGAGGAGATCGAGCGCGCTTCTTCTCTGATGGCGGGTTGGAGGCCATGACGAGGGAGGACTCAAAGGAAGAAGACAAAGGCACAAGAGTCCAAGAAAAAGCGCTGGGAGGTGCGAAGGGAAGCCACAATGTGGGTAAGATCCCCTCTAAAAACTTCGCGGGTGCAATTCCAAGCGATTCGAAACTCTTCGAATACGCCGCATCGGCAACCGCTTCGGCTCCAAGACCGAGCACCGATGACAGGTGGGCCCAAGCCGCCCAACTGAAGCGGTGGGCCAAGGAGTCAGTCTCCAAGAAGACAAGCCAGCAAGGCACTTCGGCGGTTCCCGAAGAAAGCGCCGCAACGTGCAGAAGTGGCAGTCTCGGGAACCGCCGCAGTAAAAGCGACCATCAAGTGGGCGCATGCTCCCACGATCCCGCGGCCGTTCGTGCTCTGGCAGCGGTCAATGCGGGACTTAGAGAAAGTGCGCGGATCAGAAGAGACGGAGGTCCCACCTTGGGCTCACTATCTCCCCCGAGATGGGCCCGGGGGCCACTGTCGGTACCTGCGATATGGGGTACCCCCGCGCACAGGGGAAAATGCCTAAGGAACTCGCCCTTCAACGCAGGGAGAGCTCCGAAGGCGCCACGCGTCCGGCGGGGCCGGATCTCCCTCTCCTCAGAGGAGAGCTCCAGGCCCGCCATGTGTCATACAGAAGCCGGACCTCCCCCTCAGCGGGAGAGAGGTCCGAAGGTGCCATGTGTCCAGCGGGGCCGGACCACCCTCTCCTCAGAGAGGAGCTCCGCGCTCGCCACGTGGCCGACAGAAGCCGAACCTCCCCCTCCGCGGGGAGAGGTCCAAAGACTCCACGTGTCCTGTGGAGCCAGACACCCCCTCCTCTGAGGAGGGCTCCGGGCCCGCCGCGTGGCCGGCAAAATGGTGCTGCCTGCCCTCGAGCGATAGACAGCGGGCGTAAAGACGCCCCATACCTTGCCCGTACAAGGTATTCAAGGCCCGCGTCTTCCCAAGACGTGGAAACGCGGAGCACGCCTCTGTCAGGTGCTGTTGCGCCCAGTCGCATCACAGACTGGCGTGCAGTGTCAGAGCCTTCCAGCCAATAAACGCAGCGACAAGACATCCCATGCCGCCCCCGCCGTCATCATCCACTACGAGTAGCATGCGGCATGAGCAGGGCTGCAAGACGAATACTCAGAAGCCTTCGCCAGAGACAACTACCGGCATAACTGCAAATGCGGTAGATAACAGTCAATCTCCCCGGGACCACCTGTCGGGTCCCGGGCCCCCCTTGTAAGCCACCCGAGTCTTGGACTATAAAAGGATCGGGTAGGCGACGTTAGCAGGGGTTCGCACTCCCGCAACTCATACGCTAGCCATTCACTCCCAGGCTGTAACTCATACTCAAGCTCAGGACTCCGGTTCTGAGCAGCAAGCAATACAGCGAGCTCCATAGCTCGTCGTGGACGTAGGGTTTTACGCTCCGGCGGCCTGAACCACGTAAAACTCGCCGTGTCAAGCTCTTACTAACTCGTCCATATGCTCAAGCTCTCCGCAAGGGTCTAGCCCCACCGAAAAAAGATCCTTCACGGGCTGCCCAGTGCAGGCCTGGGGGAAGTGTCGACCGAACACTTCGACAGTTACACCCTGACCAAGGAGGGATCCGGACCTCTGGTACCGAGTGTAAAAGCCCCAGAAAAGGGACTTGCGAAAAAATTTCCATCACCTCACAACACCACAACTTTTGTTGTGGATATTTTGTGAATACTTGTGAAGAGCAAGTAACCTCCATCAAAAGGGTGATTAGAGGGGAAAGCCCTAACTTTCACAAAGAAGGATTTCTACACATGAACATGAGAGGTTGAGATCACCCTTAGAACTTAAATAGTCTTGGGAAGGTTCAGGCCAAATTTCATGCAAATCAGACACTTTGTGAGGCACTTTTGGAGGCATTTGAAAAAGAGGCTAATTTGAATGTAAATTCAAATTGCAGCAACTTTCATCACTTGGATTCAAAAGTTGGCTTCATATTCGAACTCAGCACTTTTTCTGAGTTATTCTACCAATGTTCATCCCCATTGGAGTTCATCTTGTCGGGAGCTAAATTTGCACTTATTCAAAAACTGAATTTGAATTTCAGTTCAAATGTGAAGCAAATTTAGCCAAACAAATTTCAAACTTGGGAAACCAAATTCAAACTGTGGCTTGGTGGTTAAGTCACTCATTCAATGGAATGTAGCTGGGATATTTGCAGCAGCAGGGGGGAGGAAAAACTTAAGTGTGTTTCAGGTGAGGAGCCACCCACGGACTCAGGTTACGAGTCCACCGGCGAGGGTTACCCACCGTCGGGGACCACGGCTGAGTGGGAGCCGTACATGCCGCGCTGAGCTGAGGAGTGCAGCTAGTGTGGGTTGCCCTAGGGCTGGGCAACTGACTTTTGCTAGATAGGCAGGCGTGAGTTGTACAAATTAAGACTTCCGCTGTGTAATGTATACCTTAGTTTGTAACTGAACAGTGTACTACTTTGTACAGTTTCAGTTGGTTCTCTATGTAATACAATGTATCCTTATGAGGTGTGCTGTCGGGTGTCGCATCGTGCGGCACCACCCTCTGCGATCTTGGATGAGCGGATTCCGGTCCGCCACACCGAGTGCACTGAATTACCCAAGCCCCGTATACCGGCCCAGGACTGTAAGCCAAATAAGACTAAGAGACAGGGAAGGGAGGACCTCTGAGCAGAATTACCGTTTCCCTACTCGTGTGCAGGACCTCCTGAGAGGCCTCCCGGACCCCCGGCGCCGGAGCTCCAACAACGGCGTGCTCCGGACGGTCAGGGGGCCCTGGCCTTAGCTCCCCTGCTGGAATATGGTAGGTGTGCCCAATGCATTGGACACACCTACCAGGGGGCCACTACGGGGACTACACAAGGGAAGGCCGGAGCACCCGGTTGTATTGAAGTCCCAAGACTTCTCAAGACCAGAGCTCCAGACTCCAACTCAAGGCCCCCTGGGTCCTTATGAGAACAAGGGCCCAAGGGAGGTGTCTATGCAAAAAAAGCTTCGGGGTCAGTGGAGACCTCCCGGGGTCCTTACGGAGCTAAGGGCTCGGGCAGGGCAAGCCAACAAAAGGAAGCAAAAAAAGCACAGGCACGTAAAACAACAAGTTATTCATTGAAGAGCTCCACGAGCTGGTCTACCGGACTCAAGGAAGCAAGCGCCTAAGAGTCCCCGGACTCCCGCTAGAACCGCAACGCGACGAGGGCGGCGACGTCTCCGACTCCGGCCCTGGTGACCTCCTCCCGCTCGGTGACGAGGCCCCGCACCACCGGCTCCAGAGAGATGGAGGAGTCCCAGCTCCGGTGTGACACCCGGTTCCGAAAACAGAACCAAGTTAATGCATATGTGTGCCCAGAATGTTCATCACACATACACATGTAATCCACAAACTGAATTCAGAATATAACCATGAATAAATAGTGTTTAAGTACTTTATTACATCGACTAATTGTCTCACTCATGATTGTCTATCCTATTCTTGCAGCTGAAGTCTCTAAATGATAGCGGAATTAACTAAATAGCAGCGGCTCCATCTTCAACTCCACAAGCATGTTGACGGTAGTTCGCACGCCTAGTACTCCACATGGTCCTTGTCGAAGTGTTTCGTCGACACTTCCCCCGGGCCTGCTTAAGGAGCTGCCCACGGAGGTTCTTTTTCGGAGGGGCTAGTCCTCTCGGAAGGTCGCGTTGGTTGTGAGAGGATTGACACAAGGATTTTTACGTGGTTTGGGCCGCTGGAGCGTAAAACCCTACGTCCACGGGAGCTGTATTGCGCGGAGCTTAGAACCGGAGTTCTAAGCTTGGTGGTCTGGATGAGCTGTGTTGCCCAAAATGCCGAACTGTCTAACCTAGGAGTCGAATGCTGAGGGATCCGAACCTACGGGTGTTCAAACCCTTTGCAACGTTGCCAACCCGAGCCTTTTATACTTCAAGGCTTGGGCGGCTTACAAGGTGGGCCCCGGGACCCGACAGATGGCCCCGGTGTGATTTCCTGCCATCTACCATATCTTGTAGTGAATGCTAGTAGATGTCTCTTGCGGTGGCTGCTTGATCGTCGTCCTGCCGTCCTGCCCGTGCCGCAAGCTAGGCATAGTAGTTGATGTTGGCAGTGATGGCAGGGCTTGTCTTGTCGCCGTATTTATTGGTCTGTGGCATCTAACATGGCGTGCCTGTCTTAACTGTGACGCGATTGGTCACAGTGCCACCTGACAGGGGCGTGCGCTGCGTATCTGCGTCTTGGGAAGGCACAGGTCTTGAACGTCTTGATCTGACAAGGCATTGTGTGCCTTTACTCCTGCTGCCTACCGTGCCGGGGCGGGCAGCACGGCACGTGGCCATGTGGGAGGCCCGGGGCTCGCCTCCGAGGAGAGGGGAGGCCCGGCCCTGCTGGACACGTGGCGCCTTCGGAGCTCACCCCTGCGGATTGGGGTGAGGTTCGGCTCTTCTAGCCACGTGGCAGGCCAAGGGCTCGCCTCTGAGGACAGGGGAGGCCCAGCCCTGCTGGACACCTGGTGCCTCCGGAGCTCGCCCCTGCGGAGGGGGTGAGGTCTGGCTCTTCTGGCCACGTGGCAGGCCCGGGGCTCGCTTCTAAGGAGAGGGGAGGCCCGGCCCTGCTGGACACGTGGCGCCTCCAGAGCTCGCCCCTACGGAGGGGGCGAGGCCTGGCTCTGCTGGCCACGTGGCAGGCCCGGGGCTTGCCTCTGAGGAGAGGGGAGGCCCGGACCTGCTGGACATGTGGCGCCTTCAAAGCTCACCCCCGCGGAGGGGGCGAGGTCCTTAGGCAGTCTTCTCCTGTGCGCGGGGGTACCCGGTATTGACGGTAGCGACAGTCGCCCCCGGGCCCACCTCGGGGGAGATAACGATACCGGGGTGGGGCCTTCTCCTTTTCTACCCCGCACACATTCTTGTCTTGAGTGTTCCCTATGCTTGTAGGGTCTCGTCAGCTTTGGAGCTCAGCCCTGCAGAGGGGGTGAGGTCCAGCATTGGAGCTCGCCTCTTAGGAGAGGGCGAGGGCCGGCATCGGAGCTCAGCCCTGCGGAGGGGGTGAGGTCCGGCATCGGAGCTCGCCTCTGAGGAGAGGGCGACGGCCGACATCGGAGCTCAGCCCTGCGGAGGGGGTGAGGTCCGGCATCGGAGCTCGCCTCTGAGGAGAGGGCAAGGGCCGCCATCGGAGGTCACCCCTGCTGAGGGAGTGAGGTACGGCTTCGGAGCTCGCCTCTGAGGAGAGGGCGAGGGCCGCCATCGGAGCTCAGCCCTGTGGGGGAGGGGGGTGAGGTCCGGCATTGGAGCTCGCCTCTGAGGAGAGGGCGAGGGCCAGCATCATAGGTCACCCCTGCTGAGGGGGTGAGGGCCGGCATCGGAGGTCACCCCTGCTGAGGGGGTGAGGTCCGGCTTCGGAGCTCGCCTCTGAGGAGATGGCGAGGGCCGGCATCATAGGTCACCCATGCTAAGGGGGTAAGGTCCGGCATCGGAGGTCACCCCTGCTGAGGGGGTGAGGTCCGGCATCGGAGGTCACCCCTGCTGAGGGGGTGAGGTCCGGCTTCGGAGCTCGCCTCTGAGGAGATGGCGAGGGCCGGCATCATAGGTCACCCATGCTAAGGGGGTAAGGTCCGGCATCGGAGGTCACCCCTGCTGAGGGGGTGAGGTCCGGCATCGGAGGTCACCCCTGCTGAGGGGGTGAGGTCCGGCTTCGGAGCTCGCCTCTCAAGAGAGGGCGAGGGCCGGCATCGGAGCTCAGCCCTGCGGAGGGGGTGAGGTCCGGCATCGGAGCTCGCCTCTGAGGAGAGGGCGAGGGCCGGCATCGGAGGTCACCCCTGCTGAGGGGGTGAGGTCCGGCATCGGAGGTCACCCCAGTGAGGGGGCCCGACCCCGATCACGAGGTCGTGCCGCCTTGCCCGGGGATCGCATTGGGTGGTGCCGTGTTATGTGGCACCCAACAGCACACATATAAGGAACACAGTATTACATAAACCAAAGGGGAAACTTACAACCGTTCTTTGTAAATAATTTACATAAAATAGCTACAGCGGAAGTCTATAAACAGCTCACGATGAATATCTAAGACGCACTCGAGAAGAGATCCAGCCCGCGGACTCCTCTCGCTAGCAACACGAAGACATGGCAGCGGCTAGGTTCTCCAAGGGTGACATGACTCGGAAGTTCCCGAGTCTCACCGGACAACCTTCCTTATAGCGTCGATGTTTACCTGCAAAACCACTTATATAGCAAGAGTGAGCACAAAGGCTCAGCAAGACTTAACCGTCTCCCCTAAAGCATGGAACTCTATATGAAAGTAACCTAAGACCTAAGCCTGTCCTTTGCGAAAAGACTCACCTACGAGTTCATCCTTAACTTTCAGATTTTAGCCATAATAGTAGTGACCTTGCGCCCAGCAACATTGGAACTCCACAATCAAACAAGAAACGCTTCATTCCAATGTTACTTGTCCCAAGGTGAAAAATAAATTTAGTTTGCTCTATCTCTACTTCAAACATGGTTTTCATGCAACTTAACATAATCATAGCAGCAATTATACTTTTGCAAACTGTTTCCACACAAGTTGATTAACTACGTCACAACATGGGAGCAAGCGGTACTCAATAACCGCGAGGGACGGTGATTCGAATCAAACACTACCCGGATAACTCGACACATACGCCCGCCTCTGAAGACCCAACTCTGGCGTCCTTCATTACGTCGTATGTGGCAACCTTTCTCAGGACACTAAACTGTAGAACCGGTCGCGCCGTCTCGGGCTCATAGGTCTAACGAGACGATGTGGTATGCCTCTACAATCCAGTGAACCTGGTACATCGGTTTCCTGATTCCCATATGTCAGTAAGCATCCGGTACACAACTCAATACTTGCTCCTGGACGCGGCATACGCATCGGTCCTTAACCGACACAGGCAGAGCTACTCGACCAAGACCTCGTCTTGTCGCAGCCTAACCCCTCTGCCCGGTCTCATCTTTAGAAATGTAAACTTTAGTTTGCTTCCTATCCCAACCACACTTATGATATTCTGAACTATAGCTCGCGAGTAGTTTCCAACTACCCGTCTTCTACCGGATGTCCTATCCTATTTAGCACGGCCTTATTCTACAGCGATGACACAATGCTACCCTTGACCTCAGGGATTCATGTTTGGTTATGCAAGTGGAGTATCAACATCCTTGACCTAATGCACATACAAACTTTGACCAAATGTAGTGAACAAAGGGAAAACTTTAAAAACAACTTAAGTGCAAACCGGGGCTTGCCTTGGTTTTGCAGGTGACTAAAGTCAGTTGAGAGAAAGTCAGTTTCTGATGTATTGAAGTTCACTCCTGCCCTTCTTGTTACTTGATCCAAGTTCACCTCCTCCTTCTTCACTTTCCACGTTTAATCACTACACGTTAGGAATATGCATACATGTTCAATTATAAAACTTTTTGCTAACAAATGCTAAAGCCAAGTTTAAAACTGGAACTCTGTTCAAGAATTTAAATTGACACTTGGGTGGTGGTTTAAGTGTGTGTTTGACCACTATCATCAAGTGAGAAGTGAGGTTCATCACTTGGGTGGGGGATCAACTAATGGTTGAACAGAACACTAATGATCCAGGGCTCCAATGGAGCTGGAAATTTTCTTGGGGGTTCCTTGTCACAAGAAAGTCCTCTGGACCAAAATTCAGAACATTTCACTAAGTGGATCACCCAGAACAATTCCCTAAGCATGTAAGCATAAAAGAATTAATTCTGATTAAACTTGCACTTTCATGCAAATCTAAGTGAACCATAATTTCCTACATAGCTCAGAGAGTATGCCTAAATTTTCCTAGGATTTTTGGAGCTAAGAAATGGCTAGAACTGAATTTCCAAGTTTTGGAAATTCTCTGAAAATGTTTCTGTATTTATTTGAATACAGAAACTTGAAATTGGAATTATCCCAACTAAATCAATTCCAAATGAGCTGAAACTTTAACAGGAGTTTCCTAATATCCTAACGAATATACTGGCAAATTTTGGGGAATTTTGGATGAACCAAACTCCCTCTAAAATTCTTTTGCTGAAAAGATTTAAAGAATTTTCCAGAATTTTCTATTGGTTTCATGCATATTGGGTTGTACATTTGAATAGATCTCTTCATCCTGAATCAAACCCAATTTGAATCACTAATTTTGGAGCTTCCTAGCAAAAGTTATGCAGTTCTAAAGTTTGAACAACTCTCTGTTTGATTTTAAACAGCACAGTCACACGTCGGGCCCACGGGTCAGGTGCTTCATCAACCTCCCGCCAGAGCCCGCGGGTGGACACCGGCTGAAAGCTTGGCATGGCTCGTTCTCGCTCATTTCTCCACCAAATGAGCTCCGGTTTCGCCCTACATGCTCCTGGGAACGTGGCGCAGCTGCCGGGCAAGGTTTCCCCACGTGAAAACGGCTGTAGGTGGGTCGGCACCGGCGGGGCGGCTCGGGAGCTCGACATGGACGCGTTCCCGCATGTCCAAGGCATCTCCCGGCGAGCTACGATGTCCTACAGCATCCCTATGGGTCTAGGAACATGGAACGGAGATCAAATCGTGCAGAACATGGCTGCAAACTAGTCGTCACCGTGGACCGTGGCAGTTTTGGCCGCCGACGATGATTTCTCGTCGCCCGGGGCATAGGGTGGTCGGTTTGCTTCGTGCTTCGGCGTGGAAGGGCGCAAGGAACCCTAGTAGCTGTGGTCTGAATTGTAGAACGAACAATCAATCGATTGGAGCTAATTTCAGAAATTTGCTGAGGTCGGTCCTTCACGTGCGCCGGCGCCAAAAAAGAAATTCCGGCTAGCCGGCGTCGGGGGAGAGCAGGGGAACGACGGGATGAGGATCAGTACCTCCTGGCGCACCTCTGTGGCCTCTTGAGCCTGCCGGAGAGGCGCTGGGCTGGCCGGGAGACAGGGAGCAGTGGAGCAGCGCCGGTAAGGGAAAACACACACGTTGCAGCTGCTGATCGTGAGGAGGAAAACAAACACGGTTGCCTCAGCTGTGTGGGGTAATATCAGTGCCTGAGCAGCTCGCCAGCGTGAAGAATTCAGGCAGGAGGTGGAGCTTTGGGGCGTGGAGCAGCAGCTGGGTGTCAGCCGGAGGCAGGGCCTCGGTGGAGTGAGGAACAGAGAGGAATACTTAGGGACTAAGTCTACTCATTCCTATGACATGTGGGGTCCACCCCTCTTCTTATCCCCCAAAACTCTCACAAATATCTCCAAATTTTGGCACCTTGCAAATTCAGCTATGAGGTACTCAAATCCAAAAGTCATTTGACAATTTGACCAGGTTTGCCTCAGTTTCAAATTTGAATTCAAATTTTGGTGAAATTTACAAGTCCTTTTGATATACATATCAAAGTACCTCCACATTTTCTCAAGATTTGCCTACCTTATAATTTGGACCTGAGAAATCCAAATATGCCCTCTGATTCTTGAGTTGGCCATTGCAATTACAATTTTTCAAACATCAGTTTGAATCTCCTTTTTGGGAAAGGGGCCTTCTTCTCTTTGAAGTAACTCCTTTGATTCCAACTGAATATTTGAATCCTCATTTGTGATGACCCATTTGAATTTGGGTGAAACATTTTGGTTTGCTCCTAGCCCATGCTTGATCAACCTTGGTCCCAAGCTGAACCGCACAAGTTCAGTTTGACCATGGCCCTCAATTTGAATTTGAATGTGATCTCAAACAATGCTTTGAACAAATGGTATATGAGCTCAAAATCTCTCAAATTTTGAAATTTAAGCTCTTTAATACCTGAGGACTGCAATGGTCATCTCATATATATGCTTTTGGACGACCATGAATGCTTTGCAAGGGTTCAAAATGGGGTTTAAACTTCCCTCCCCTCTACTCATAGAGAATGTGCATATGAGTTAGATTTTTGGGAGTGAAATCCTTTCCCGGGTTAACATGTGTTCAGAAAGAGCTAAAGAAGATTTTTGCTTTTCCCACATGTCCATGTTTGAGTTTATCATTTTATGTGACATAACTCAAGTCATTCCCTTGCCTTAACATGTTGAATTCGGCATGAACTCAACATGATCATAATCCACTCCTTTTTTAGCTCACCCTCAAATCAGAAGTTTACCACCATCTTCTCCTCAATTTCAATGTATGAGGCTCCATGTGTATTCGAATATTTGGCGGCACTTTGAGGTGAGCATTTGAGTCTAAAGACCATATTTTTATTCTTTCTCATGCACATGTATGATTACATATGAGTTTAGCTCCACCTTGGTCCAACGCCTTCAAAGGCATGCTTGAAACCATGTGGTTGCACCTCATGTATACCATCCCATGTAAGAAAGTTTTTGTAAGTCCCATTTTTCATGAACCAGAAACACCATGACGTTCAATCACCCGTTTCTTTGCATTCACATTTTTGGGACTTTTACATTCCTCCCTCATTAAAAAGAATCTCGTCCCGAGATTCCAATAGGAGAATGAGACGGGAGAGGTAATGCCAAGCGGTACGATGATAAAAATTCTACATAGTTCATGCAGAGGTAATCTTTGCTTGCCACGTTGTTTCCTTCCGTGGTAAGATTACTCCACACCACCTGGTACAACCTTAATATCTGATTTCAGGTGTTCCGGATTCTTTTCCTCGATAGCCTGAACCGGTCGCTTGGTGAAGGTACGATCCGGCTCCAACTAGTCAAGTTCTTCGGTGTGGACAGTGATGGTAGCCTTAAAGTATTCCGTAGCTGTGACATATGAAATATGTCCTGAATGGCAGCAAGGTTTGCCGGTAGTTCTAGCCGGTAAGCTACGGTTCCACACATCTCCGTGATAGCAAGTGGGTCTAAGGCTCGGGGAGCAAAATTCCCCCTTTACATCGGCCCGGTGAATTTCTTTCATCAGAGACACGCAAAGACAACGTGTTCTCCACCGTCGGAATGCAACGGTCAATGCCTTTGACCCTCGTGACTTCTTTCGGGATTGAACAGCCTCCAAGTTCGCTTCTACCGCTCGAACTCGGACATTGGCTTTGTTGACTAACCAACCCCGATCAGTACTCTTCTGCCGTACTTACACCACTTCAGTGGTGTGCGACATTTCCGGCAGTATAGAGCTTCATCATACGAGGTATAACTATATGGTCTTTAAACCATAGAGTACCCTCCTTGCCCTTTATAGTGACGGCACTGAGTGAACGAAAATCAACACTTAATCTTAGTGTCTCATCGTTCTTCTTAACAAACAGCGCAGAGCAACCCCATAGTGATGAGCTTGGTTGTGCAAAACCGTTGCTCATAAGTGCACTTAGTTGCTCCTTCATCTTCGCAAGTTCATTGGGTGCCATCTTATACGGCCTTCGTGAAATCGATGTTGCTTCCAGCGTCAGTTCAATCTTGAACTTGACGTCCCGTTAGCCTGCATTGCCCGGTAACTCATCGGAAACACATTGGATATTCAAGTCCCACCGGAAAATCCTCGAATTTAATCCCTTCCGTGGGATAGGCCTACCCAGTCCTCTTTTCTTTACAGAATGGATTCTTCTGTCTTTACCCAGATTTTGATCAGTTTATCCGCATTTTCATAACTCAAGTTGAATACCAAAGTGAAATTTAACTTCAGTATCTTTCCAAGGAGTACTCAAATGCTTCTAGATCATCTCTGGATCAAAAGTTATAATTAATCAAAGTTGACAGAATTCCTGGATAAAATTTGCCAGCATCTCCTTTGTATGTGGCTACATTTATCACAGTTGTATATGAAATACAATAGGAATCTGAGCAAACTCTGAATTACAACAATGTTGCAAATTTCATAACCTTTCCAACGGTGTATCATAGGCTCCTTAAGGATTTTTCTACAGGAAGTTATGGCTTAAAAACAGAAAGGTCCAGAGAGGTTTTTGCTACTGTCCTGGTTCTGAACAGTTTGCCTTCAACTGGACTTTTCACCAACTTAACGTGTGATTTTGCTCAGGAGGTCTACAAAGGAGTTGTAGAGCACTTAAAATTCTTTCCAGAACTGTATCATACACATCAATTGGTTAAATCTACTCAGAGTTATGCTCTGTTAAAGCCCAGCATGAATTCCTGCCAGAAACAGAGCACTCTGTTTTTGAAAACTTTGATACCTAGTTATACTCTCATTTGAATCTTAGCTCAAAATAAGAGTTCAGTAGATACTACTTGTTCAAAACTTCCATTTTTAGTTGAAAGTTAGTTCATGAATCATTTCTTCATAGGGAAGAGGTTATTAAGTGTAGTACAGTGTCGATGCACCGTAAGAATCATGTCGGTACTACGTAGCCTCACCAAAGAAAATCCTAAACCGGATTATACCGGCATATCCATTTTATCAGTGGCACTAAGACGGTCTCTCGCACATGTGTACTACACGGGATACGTACGGGGTTAGTACCTGCAGAAGATCACTCAATAGTGGTGCACTCAAAGGTTGTTTCATTCCAGGCAGTTCCATATTTGAAAGTAAATACAAACGCCCGTATCATTGTCATACGGCCGTCCTTGAGTTAAGTCATGTCTCAAGGTACGCGATCGTGTTTCAACACCACACGACGGGGAACCCGAGTATGTCATGAACGGGTCGTCACGGTTGGGAATGTTATCAACCCAACGGATACCACCTACTGCCCTGCAGGGCACGCCGATGGCAAGCGCTGCGTATGTCCTCCTGGGCTACTTCCAGAAGAACACACTATCGCGTTACTGACCACACGATGGGGTCTCCACTTACTTGCCTAATGCACGCTAGGGATCAGCGTTTCATATGAACTCAGGAACATGAAGAGTCCAAGAGTTTCATATTAACATCTCACACCAAGCTGTGAGATCTAACCCTGAACCACTTTCCTCGTCAGGGGAGCTAACCGAAATTGAACCGCTTTCGGTGGCGTTCCTTACCATTCTTACCTGAACGTAGGTGCGTCGTTACATAATGAAAGTTCATAATTAAAACACATATGTTAGTCTTGCCACTTTAAGTAACTATACTACTATAGTCCTTATGTGGGCCTAATACCGTTTCCTCACCGTATCCTAAGGTTTTGTCGTAATACCATCCTTATTCCGTGTGCTATTACCAATGCGGCTCTGATACCACGCTGAGGGGGCCCGACCCCGATCACGAGGTCGTGCCGCCTTGCCCGGGGATCGCATTGGGTGGTGCCGTGTTATGCGGCACCCAACAGCACACATATAAGGAACACAGTATTACATAAACCAAAGCGGAAACTTACAACTATTCTTTGTAAATAATTTACATAAAATAGCTACAGCGGGAGTCTATAAACAGCTCACGATGAATATCTAAGACGCACTCGAGAAGAGATCCAGCCCGCGGACTCCTCTCGCTAGCAACACGAAGACATGGCAGCGGCTAGGTTCTCCAAGGGTGACATGACTCGGAAGTTCCCGAGTCTCACCGGACAACCTTCTTTATAGCGTCGATGTTTACCTGCAAAACCACTTATATAGCAAGAGTGAGCACAAAGGCTCAGCAAGACTTAAACGTCTCTCCTAAAGCATGGAACTCTATATGAAAGTAACCTAAGACCTAAGCCTGTCCTTTGCAAAAAGACTCGCCTACGAGTTCATCCTTAACTTTCAGATTTTAGCCATAATAGTAGTGACCTTGCGCCCAGCAACATTGGAACTCCACAATCAAACAAGAAACGCTTCATTCCAATGTTACTTGTCCCAAGGTGAAAAATAAATTTAGTTTTCTCTATCTCTACTTCAAACATGGTTTTCATGCAACTTAACATAATCATAGCAGCAATTATACTTTTGCAAACTGTTTCCACACAAGTTGATTAACTACGTCACAACATGGGAGCAAGCGGTACTCAATAACCGCGAGGGACGGTGATTCGAAACACTACCCGGATAACTCGACACATACGCCCGCCTCTGAAGACCCAACTCTGGCGTCCTTCATTACATCGTATGTGGCAACCTTTCTCAGGACACTAAACTGTAGAACCCGTCGCGCCGTCTCGGGCTCATAGGTCTAACGAGACGATGTGGTATGCCTCTACAATTCAGTGAACCTGGTACATCGGTTTCCTGATTCCCATATGTCAGTAAGCATCCGGTACACAACTCAATACTTGCTCCTGGACGCGGCATACGCATTGGTCCTTAACCGACACAGGCAGAGCTACTCGACCAAGACCTCGTCTTGTCGCAGCCTAACCCCTCTGCCCGGTCTCATCTTTAGAAATGTAAACTTTAGTTTGCTTCCTATCCCAACCACACTTATGATATTCTGAACTATAGCTCGCGAGTAGTTTCCAACTACTCGTCTTCTACCGGATGTCCTAGCCTATTTAGCACGGCCTTATTCTACAGCGATGACACAATGCTACCCTTGACCTCAGGGATTCATGTTTGGTTATGCAAGTGGAGTATCAACATCCTTGACCTAATGCACATACAAACCTTGACCAAATGTAGTGAACAAAGGGAAAACTTTAAAAACAACTTAAGTGCAAACCGGGGCTTGCCTTGGTTTTGCAGGTGACTAAAGTCAGTTGAGAGAAAGTCAGTTTCTGATGTATTGAAGTTCACTCCTGCCCTTCTTGTTCCTTGATCCAAGTTCACCTCCTCCTTCTTCACTTTCCACGTTTAATCACTACACGTTAGGAATATGCATACATGTTCAATTATAAAACTTTTTGCTAACAAATGCTAAAGCCAAGTTTAAAACTGGAACTCTGTTCAAGAATTTAAATTGACACTGGGGTGGTGGTTTAAGTGTGTGTTTGACCACTATCATCAAGTGAGAAGTGAGGTTCATCACTTGGGTGGGGGATCAACTAATGGTTGAACAGAACACTAATGATCCAGGGCTCCAATGGAGCTGTAAATTTTCTTGGGGGTTCCTTGTCACAAGAAAGTCCTCTGGACCAAAATTCAGAACATTTCACTAAGTGGATCACCCAGAACAATTCCCTAAGCATGTAAGCATAAAAGAATTAATTCTGATTAAACTTGCACTTTCATGCAAATCTAAGTGAACCATAATTTCCTACATAGCTCAGAGAGTATGCCTAAATTTTCCTAGGATTTCTGGAGCTAAGGAATGGCTAGAACTGAATTTCCAAGTTTTGGAAATTCTCTGAAAATATTTCTGTATTTATTTGAATACAGAAACTTGAAATTGGAATTATCCCAACTAAATCAATTCCAAATGAGCTGAAACTTTAACAGGAGTTTCCTAATATCCTAAAGAATATACTGGCAAATTTTGGGGAATTTTGGATGAATCAAACTCCCTCTAAAATTCTTTTGCTGAAAAGCTTTAAAGAATTTTCTATTGGTTTTCATGCAAATTGGGTTGTACATTTGAATAGAGCTCTTCATCCTGAATCAAACCCAATTTGAATCACTAATTTTGGAGCTTCCTATCAAAAGTTATGCAGTTCTAAAGTTTGAACAACTCTCTGTTTGATTTTAAACAGCACAGTCACACATGGGGCCCACGGGTCAGGTGCTTCTTCAACCTCCCGCCAGAGCCCGCGGGTGCACACCGGCTGAAAGCTTGGCATGGCTCGTTCTCCCTCATTTCTCCACCAAATGAGCTCCGGTTTCGCCCTACATGCTCCTGGGAACGTGGCGCAGCTGCCGGGCAAGGTTTCCCCGCGTGAAAACGGCTGTAGGTGGGTCGGCACCGGCGGGGCGGCTCGGGAGCTCGACATGGACGCGTTCCCGCGTGTCCAAGGCATCTCCCGGCGAGCTATGATGTCCTACAGCATCCCTATGGGTCTAGGAACATGGAACGGAGATCAAATCGTGCAGAACATGGCTGCAAACTAGTCGTCACCGTGGACCGTGGCAGTTTTGGCCGCCGGCGACGATTTCTCGTCGCCCGGGGCATAGGGTGGTCGGTTTGCTTCGTGCTTCAGCGTGGAAGGGCGCTAGGAACCCTAGTAGCTGTGGTCTGAATTGTAGAACGAACAATCAATCGATTGGAGCTAATTTCAGAAATTTGCTGAGGTCGGTCCTTCACGTGCGCCGGCGCCAAAAATGAAATTCCGGCTAGCCGGCGTCGGGGGAGAGCAGGGGAACGACGGGATGAGGATCAGTACCTCCTGGCGCACCTCTGTGGCCTCTTGAGCCTGCCGGAGAGGCGCTGGGCTGGCCGGGAGACAGGGAGCAGTGGAGCAGCGCCGGTGAGGGAAAACACACACGTTGCAGCTGCTGATCGTGAGGAGGAAAACAAACACGGTTGCCTCAGCTGTGTGGGGCAATATCAGTGCCTGAGCAGCTCGCCAGCATGAAGAATTCAGGCAGGAGGCGGAGCTTTGGGGCCTGGACCAGCAGCTGGGTGTCAGCCGGAGGCAGGGCCTCGGTGGAGTGAGGAACAGAGAGCAATACTTAGGGACTAAGTCTACTCATTCCTATGACATGTGGGGTCCACCCCTCTTCTTATCCCCCAAAACTCTCACAAATATCTCCAAATTTTGGCACCTTCCAAATTCAGCTATGAGGTACTCACATCCAAAAGTCATTTGACAATTTGACCAGTTTTGCCTCAGTTTCAAATTTGAATTCAAATTTTGGTGAAATTTACAAGTCCTTTTGACATACATATCAAAGTACCTCCACATTTTCTCAAAATTTGCCTACCTTATAATTTGGACCTGAGGAATCCAAATATGCCCTCTGATTCTTGAGTTGGCCATTGCAATTACAATTTTTCAAACATCAGTTTGAATCTCCTTTTTGGGAAAGGGGCCTTATTCTCTTTGAAGTAACTCCTTTGATTCCAACTGAATATTTGAATCCTCTTTTGTGATGACCCATTTAAATTTGGGTGAAACACTTTGGTTTGCTCCTAGCCCATGCTTGATCAACCTTGGTCCCAAGCTGAACCGCACAAGTTCAGTTTGACCATGGCCCTCAATTTGAATTTGAAGGTGATCTCAGACAATGCTTTGAACAAATGGTATATGAGCTCAAAATCTTTCAAATTTTGGAATTTAAGCTCTTTAATACCTGAGGACTGCAATGGTCATCTCATATATATGCTTTTGGACCATCTGACCATGAATGCTTTGCAAGGGTTCAAAATGGGGTTTAAACTTCCCTCCCCTCTACTCATAGAGAATGTGCATATGAGTTAGATTTTTGGGAGTGAAATCCTTTCCCGGGTTAACATGTGTTCAGAAAGAGCTAAAGAAGATTTTTGCTTTTCCCACATGTCCATGTTTGAGTTTATCATTTTATGTGACATAACTCAAGTCATTCCCTTGCCTTAACATGTTGAATTTGGCATGAACTCAACATGATCATAATCCACTCCTTTTTTAGCTCACCCTCAAATCAGAAGTTTACCACCATCTTCTCCTCAATTTCAATGTATGAGGCTCCATGTGTATTCGAATATTTGGCGGCACTTTGAGGTGAGCATTTGAGTCTAAAGACCATATTTTTATTCTTTCTCATGCATATGTATGATTATATATGAGTTTAGCTCCACCTTGGTCCAACGCCTTCAAAGGCATGCTTGAAACCATGTGGTTGCACCTCATGTATACCATCCCATGTAAGAAAGTTTTTTTAAGTCCCATTTTTCATGAACCAGAAACACCATGACGTTCAATCACCCGTTTCTTTGCATTCACATTTTTGGGACTTTTACACCCTGCTGAGGGGGTGAGGTCCGGCTTCGGAGCTCGCCTCTGAGGAGAGGGCGAGGGCCGGCATCGGAGGTCACCCCTGCTGAGGGGGGTGAGGTCCGGCTTTGGAGCTCGCCTCTGAGGAGAGGGCAAGGGCCGGCATCAGAGGTCACCCCTGCTGAGGGGGTGAGGTCTGGCTTTGGAGATCGCCTCTGCTGAGAGGGTGAAGTCCGGTACTGCCAGCCACGTGTCAGGCCCGGGGCTTGCCTCTGAGGAGAGGGGAGGCCCGGCCGTGTTGGACACGTGGCGCCTTCGGAGATCACCCCTGCAGAGGGGGTGAGGTCCAGCTTCGGAGTTCACCCCGACAGAGGGGGTGAAGTCCGGCACTGCCGGCCATGTGTCAGGCCCGGGGCTTGCCTCTAAGGAGAGGGGAGGCCCGGCCTTGCTGGACACGTGGCGCCTTCGGAGCTCACCCCTGTGGAGGGGGTGAGGTCCGGCTTCGGAGTTCGCCTCTGAGGAGAGGGTGAGGGCCGGCATCGGAGGGCACCCCTGCTGAGTGGGTGAGGTCCGGCATCGGAGGTCACCCCTGCTGAGGGGGTGACGTCCAGCATCGGATGTCACCCCTGCTGAGGAGATGAGGTCCGTCTTCGGAGCTCGCCTCTGAGTAGAGGGCAAGTGCCGGCATTGGAGGTCACCCCTACTGAGGGGGTGAGGTCCGGCTTCGGAGCTCGCCTCTGAGGATACGGTGAGGTCCGGCATCGGAGATCACCCCTGCTAAGAAAGTGAAGTCCAGTACTGCCGGCCACTTGTCAGGCCCGGGGCTTGCCTCTGAGGAGAGGGGAGGCCCGGCCCTGTTGGACACGTGGCGCCTTCGGAGCTCACTCCTGCGGAGGGGGTGAGGTCCAGCTTCGGAATTCACCCCTGCGGAGGGGGTGAAGTCCGGCACTGCCGGCCATGTGTCAGGCCCGGGGCTTTCCTCTGAGGAGAGGGGAGGCCCGGCCCTGCTGGACACGTGGCGCCTTCGGAGCTCACCCCTGCGGAAGGGGTGAGGTCCGGCTTCGGAGTTTACCCCTGCTGAGGGGGTGAAGTCCGGCACTGCCGGCCACGTGGCAGGCCTAGAGCTTGCCTCTGAGGAGAGGGGAGTCTCGGCCCTGCTGGACACGTGGCGCCTTCGGAGTTCACCCCGGCGGAGGGGGTGAGGTCCGGCTTCAGAGTTCACCCCTACTGAGGTGGAGAGATCTGGCTTCGGAGCTCACCCTTGCTGAGGGGATGAGGTCCGGCATCGGAGGTCACCCCTGTTGAGGCGGTGAGGTCCGGCTTCGGAGGTCACCCCTGCTGCGGGGGGTGAGGTCCAGCTTCGGAGCTCGCCTGTGAGGAGAGGGTGAGGTCCGGCACTGCACACAAGTAGGAAACGGTAATCCTGCTCAGAGATCCTCCCTTCCCTGTCTCTTAGTCTTATTTGGCTTACAGTCCTGGGCCAGTCTACGGGGCTTGGGCAATCCAGTGCACTCGGTCCCGGAGGCCCGACTCCCTCCTAGGTCAGGGTGTAACCGTCCGGCCCCTAGTACTTAGACCGTAGCGCTGGGGAGGCAGAGTGCGCACGCTTTTGGCAGGACCTGGCAAAGCAGGCTCCTGGACCTTCCGCTCTGGCATAGGTCTTTTCCTGGAGGAGACCAACTGGCATCACAGTACCCTAACAGGGGGAGGTCCGAGAGGCCCCCGGGCCTTTGGCAGGTACCTCAAGCACAACCGCCTTCGGCAGGACGGCAAATGTTGACTAGGCATGAGAATGGGAAAGGATAGACGAGTATACGATGGACTCACAGTCTTGAGCATGGGAAGGTGATCATAAAAATTAATGCGTAATTTAAATGAACACATAAGCGTGGTAGGACAGGGTTCTTTTCATTCATGTAAGTCCATAGGAGGAAAACAGGCCGTACATGGAGGCAATGACCCGCCCCATTGTGAAGGGGGGCAGGGCCTACGTGCTTAGGGTACAGGACCAGGCTAAGCCGGACGTAGTCCTGGACCACCCCCTGGGGCTTAGTTGCTCCAAGCGCTGCTCCTGGGCTCTATGGATCTGTTACATAAAGTATAAACCTGTCCTACCACTGTTCTCGGGGTAGAACTTACGGAGGTAGTGCCAGAGTGCCTGCCTTGAGCTCCCATGCATAGACCTCTGGTGGTAGCGCCGCAGCGCCTGCCGGTACCGTGTGATTCGGAGCGTTGCTTGCCATCTTGCCTCATCGACGTGGTCGATGTCCTCACGCAGGAGATGGTCCTGCGTGGCTTCGTCGTACGCTCGGACACAGGGGGACCCCCATGGTGATCTCGGGGGGAAGCACACGGCTTTGGCCCCGCATACCATGAAGAAGGGTGATTCCCATGACCCGGCCCTAGGATGTCCGGCTAGCCCCCGACGTAGAGGAGCCGGTATCCCCCGACGGCTCTGGAGCAGGGCCCCAGGATGTGCAGCGTCTGCACCGGTGTGTGGATCTGCTTGGCATGGACCTGGCACGCCTGGCATCTCTTAATCGGCTTGACGGCGTCCAGAAAGCGGTCGGCCAGTAGAAGCCATGCCGGGAGGCTCTACCGACCAGCGTGCGGGAAGATGAGCGTTTCCCGCACTCGCCTCCATGGATTTCTGCGAGCAGGTCACAGACTTCCTCCTGGGTTATGCACTGCAATAGGATGCCATTGGCGCCACGCCGGTAGAGATACCAGCGTGTAGCTCTTAGCCATCCACACAATCCGTTCAGCAGATGCACGTTCATTAGGAAGGATGTTGTCTTTCAAGTAGTCCCGGACCTCCGTGGTCCATGCATCGGGGCTACTTGAGCTTCTGGATCTTGGGCGCTGGGTAGCACGGAGTCCCCATGGCGCATACGATCCTTGGCAGGCACCATGGCTGCAGGGCCGCCGGGACCACCAGCTTCGAGGTGCTGGTCTCGCCCCCTTCGCCCGGTTCGGCAGGCCGGGTTGTGGGTCGCGGCAACGTCCCTTCGAATACTTCTCTGGGCTCCGGGGCTCCGGTGGAGGCCTTCATTGACAGGTCGTTGGCGACGGTGTTGTCGGCGCGTGGTACATGGCACAGGTCCAAGGCCATGTTGTTGGTTTCTTTGAACTTGGGGCGCACCATGTACACGAACTGCTCCCCCGTTGGCATGAAGAGCAGTACGCCGGCTCCGTCCCCCTGCTTCCGCGAGGGGCCGTCGAAGTAGAACGTCCGGCGAGGCTCGGTGAAGACCGGTGCTCAGAGCTCCGGTTCTCCACCTTCAGGGCCCCCCAGGTTGCTTGGTGATGGCGTCCACTCGGCCATGAAGCCAACCAGTGCTTGGCTCTTGACTGCATGACGTGGTAGGAAGTCCAGCTCGAACTACGCCATTTCCTGGCTGTCCTCCTGCTTTGGAAGCTGGCCGTGAGTGCCAGTTACGCCCTTCTGCTGCTCTGGCGCACTTGTCCGCCAGGCTGAAGAGCTCCGAGAAGTCCCGCACCTCCCTGGTGGCCAACTTCTCGAGCATCTTCTTGTCCCTAACACCCTGTCAGAATGCAACCACCACTGATGCATTCGGGATGTGGGGATGGTGTTTCGTACCTGGGAGAATCGCTGGATGAATGAGCGTAGTGATTCCCCCGGTTGCTGTTGCACGGCGTGGATGTCCAGCTCCGTGCTGTGACGCATGTAGGAGCTGCTGAAGTTCGCCGTGAACTGTCGGCATAGCTCCCCCCAAGAAGTTATGGAACCCTGGGGCGGGTTCATGAACCATGACCGTGCTGGGCCGGTCAAGGCGACGGGGAAGTAGTTGGCCATGATGGTTTCATCCCCTCCTGCTGCAAGGATGGCAGTAGAGTAGATCTGCAGGAACTCTGCAGGGTTGACGCTTCCATCGTACTTCTCCGGCAGGTGTGGCCGGAACTTTCGTGGCCACACTGCGAAGCGGAGGTGTGGCGCCAGGGCCCGCACACCCCGTCCCTGCTGCTGCAGATCCTGGTGCCGCGAACCCTTGGTCGGCTGCTGGCACGGTGTACCCCGGCATGGGCATTGGTGCACCATATACCGGGGGCGCCGACTGCAAGGCATATCGCTGCTGCATATGCTGCGTGGCGTACGCCTGGCGCAGAGGTTGCATGGCAAATGTCTGAGGCCCAGGCTGAGTCGAGGGAGTCGATATGCTGTAGTGGGCCTCGTGGATGCGACGCCTTTGCCACTGTCGCTCGATGGTCACGCGAGCATCTTCCCCCAAGCGACATCGCTCCAGCTCCGTCCTCAGGTCCGCCGTTGGAAGCCTGGTAGAACGGGAGTCTGCCGTCTGCATGTCAACCGTTGGTGTGCGCGACAGCGACACATCTGGTTGACCGAGGCGTCGTCCCCGCCGCAGTGGAGGGTTGATGGCAGCAGCAACGAGGTGGTTGATGTCGCGGATCCACTGCTGGGCGGCCCCCTGGGGAGCGTCCGCAGCAGGCAGATTGTGCAGGGGCGCTTGTGCGGCAGCTAGTGCACTTGCTTGAGTAGCACTCTGCGCCGCAGCAGATCTTGAGGTTGAAGGAGTTCGCTGGGAATGATGGCGTGAAGAGCTTGCCTTTGAAGGAAGCTTGGTCATCTTCGTTGGCGCAGACCCGTCTCGAGAGAGAAAAGCCCCCTACCTAGCGCGCCAAATGTCGAAGTGTTCCGTCGACCCTTCCCCCAGGCCTGCTTCAGGAGCAGCCCGCGAAGGTTCTTTTTCGGAGGGGCTAGTCCTCTCGGAAGGTCGCGTTGGTTGTGAGAGAATTGACACAAGGATTTTTACGTGGTTCAGGCCGCCGAAGCGTAAAACCCTACGTCCACGAGAGCTGTATTGCTCGGAGCTTAGAACCGGAGTTCTAAGCTTGGTGGTCTGAATGAGCTGTGTTGCCCAAAATGCCGAACTGTCTAACCTAGGAGCCGAATGCTGAGGGATCTAAACCTACGGGTGTTCGAACCCTTTGCAACGTTGCCAACCTGAGCCTTTTATACTTCAAGGCTTGGGCGGCTTACAAGGTGGGCCTCGGGACCTGACAGGTGGCCCTGGGGTGATTTCCTGCCATCTACCATATCTTGTAGTAAATGCTGGTAGATGTCTCTGGCGGTGGCTGCTTGGTCATCGTCCTGCCGTCCTGCCCATGCCGCAAGCTAGGCGTAGTGGTTGATGTTGGCAGGGATGGCAGGGCTTGTCTTGTCGCTGTATTTATCGGTCTGCGGCTTCTGACATGGCGTGCCTATCTTAACTGTGACACGATTGGTCACAGTGCCACCTGACTGGGGCGTGCGCCGCTTCTCTGCGTCTTGGGAAGGCACGGGTCTTGAACGTCTTGATTTGAAAAGGCATGGTGTGCCTTTACTCCTGCTGCCTACCGCGCCGGGGAGGGCAGCACGGCACGTGGCCATGTGGCAGGCCCGGGGCTCGCCTCTGAGGAGAGGGGAGGCCCGGCCCTGCTGGACACGTGGCACCTTCGGAGCTCACCCCCGCGGAGGGGGTGAGGTCCTTAGGCAGTCTTCTCCTGTGCGCGGGGTTACCCGGTATTGAGGGTACCGACCATCCTCGAAGTACTCTTCTCCTGTTACTGATGTTTATTTGATAATGCATGGAAATGAATTCGAGGGTGTTACAAACCTACCCCCCCTTAAACTGAATCTCGCCCTCGAGATTCGATAGAGTAGAGAATAGATGAGGGAATTCTGCCTTGAGGTCTTCCTCACGCTCCCATGTCGTTTCGGCTTCCGTGTGATGGCTCCACTGTACCTTGCACCAACGGATCACTTTGTTCCTCGTGACCCTTTCCTTTATGTCCAAAATTTGGACGGGGTGCTCCACATAGGTCAGATCCTCTTGAAGCTCGAGTTCATCCAACGGTACTTGTTCTTCCGGTACTCTTAAGCACTTCTTGAGTTGGGATATGTGAAACACGTCGTGTATGTCGGAGAGGTGCGTTGGCAGCTCTAGTTGATAGGCTACTTCTCCTCGATTGCCCAAAATCTTAAATGGCCCTATGTAGCGAGGTGCTAATTTGCCCTTGACGTTGAACCGTCGTTGGCCTCGGATAGGCGATACCTTAAGGTACACGAAGTCTCCTACTTTGAAGGTCAATCTTCTTCGCCTATTGTCCGCATAACCTTTTTGTCGTGACTGAGCAGACTTTAAATTTTCTCGTATCGTTTGGACTTGCTTTTCGGCGTCTTGCAGCACTTCGGATCCAAACACTTGGCTCTCTCCGGTCTCATTCCAGAACAGCGGCGTTCTACACCGTCTACCATACAACGCTTCGAAAGGTGACATCTTCAAGCTGGCTTGATAGCTATTGTTGTATGAGAATCCAGCATACGGCAAGCTCCTATCCCAACTACACCCATGTTTCAAGGCGCAAGATCTCAACATGTCTTCCAAAATTTGATTTGTACTCTCAGTTTGCCCGTCAGTTTGCGGGTGATAAGCGGAGCTGAAATTCAGCCGTGTACCCATGGCTTCATGCAGCTTCTTCCAGAACCTAGAGGTAAATTGAGAACCCCGATCTGAAAGTATCCTCTTCGGAACTCCGTGGCGACACACGATTCGCTCCATATACAGCTCGGCTAGTTCTGCAACGCGGTATGTGGTTCTAACACGAAGGAAATGGGCTGTTTTCATCAATCGGTCCACAATAACCCAAATGTAGTCGTAACCCGACCGAGTACGTGGCAATCCGACAATGAAATCCATACTGATGTCTTCCCACTTCCACTCGGGTACTTTCAATGGCTGCAACAGTCCAGTGGGTCTTTGATGTTCGGCCTTCACCCATTGGCATGTGTCGCATAAGGCAACATATTCAGCTATGTCCCTTTTCATACCATCCCACCAATAGCAAGTTTTCAGGTCCTTGTACATCTTTGTATAGCCGGGATGTATGTAATACGGTGAGTCATGTGCCTCCTTTAATATCGTGTCGCGGATGTGCTTCACGTTAGGCACACAAATCCTTTTCCCGAACAAAAGCGTGCCCTTCTCGTCTTCCTTGAAATCCTTTTCTATGCCTTGTGGGATTCTTTCCTTGATTTCCTCATCCGTTGCTTGGCCATCTCGTATCTCTTGTTCCAGCAAAGCATTGAGTTCTATTACTTCCATCTCGTTCAAGAACCCGAGATGTAACCGTTCGAACTCCTTGCGCAGCTCAGGCGGTAGCTCCCGGACCTTGAGTTGGAAGGCGCGGGTCTTCAATACCGCGTCTTGGGAAGGCGCGGGTCTTGAATACCTTGTACAAACAAGGCATGGTGCAGCTTTACTCTCGCTGCCTACCGCGCTGGGTAGACAGCGCTGCTTTGCTGCCACATAGCGGGCCCGGAGCTCTCCTCTGAGGAGAGGGAGGTCTGGCCCCGCTGGACACGTGGAGCCTTCGGAGCTCTCACCACGGAGGGGGGAGGTCCAGCTCTGCTGGCCACGTGGCGGGCCCGGAGCTCTCCTCTGAGGAGAGGGAGGTCCGGCCCCGCTGGACACGTGGAGCCTTCGGAGCTCTCCCCGTGGAGGGGGGAGGTCCGGCTCTGCTGGCCATGTGGCAGGCCCGGAGCTCTCCTCTGAGGAGAGGGAGGTCTGGCCCCACTGGACACATGGAGCCTTCGGAGCTCTCCCTGCGGAGACGGGAGGTCCGGCTTGGGTGCCCTAGGAGTTCGCCCCTGCGGAAGGGGCGAAGTCCTTAGACGATTTGCCCCTGTGCGCGGGGGTACCCCATATTGAGGGTACCGACAGTGGCCCCCATGCCCATCTCGCGGGAGATAATGAGCCCGAGGTGGGGCCCCCATCTCTTCTACCCCGCGCACCTTCTCGGCAACTCCCTTTGACCGTTGCTGGAGCACGAACGGTCGTGGAATCGTGGGGGCGTGAGCCCTGCTTGATGGCTGCTTTTACTGCGGCGGTTTCCCAAGGCTGCCACTACTTCCACTACGGAACAGCGCAGCGCACGTCGCAGCACCTTGTCAGGAACCGCCGAACCCTCCCGTCGGTTCGTCTGCCTGGGGGGCCAACTTCTTGGTCCGCCGCTTCTTCTGGACGGCTTGGGTCCACTTGTCATCGGCACCAAGGCTTGGACCTGGGGCGGCTGCTCTGAGCGGCGCATACGAAGCGTTTTTAATCGCTTCTGGGATGTTTAAAAGGAGATCTTATCTGCATCACAGGCTTCCCTTTGCAAACTCCCCTGCGCCTGAGCCCTCCTTGTCTCTTCGAGCTCTTGCGCCTTCGCCTTCCAAGTCTTGCGCTTCCGCCGCCGATGGCCTCAATCTTGCCTCCGCCGTGCCTTGTCCGGACGAAAGACCTCGGGCCGGTGCGTAAGCTGTTAGGCTGGCACTCGGAAGAGCATAAGCGCTGCCTCCGGCGGGGATCTCTTCCCCTGTTCTTGAAGATGGGGGAGGTGGTCTTCTTCACCGCCTACGCCTTGGCAGGATTCATTCCGCCAATCTCTTCGTTCTTCGTGACGTTGCTGGAGACATACGGTCTCCAGCTTCATCACCTCTCCCCCAACTCCTTCGCGATGGCCATCGTCTTCGTGCACTTCTGCGAAATGTTCGTGGGAGTGCGCGCCGCGGTGATGCTCTTCTGCTACTTCTTCGTGCTGCGGACAACCGGGCACGGCTCGAAGAACCAGCTGGGTGCCTACTACTTCCAGCACCGCTGCAAGGATCTGAAGGTCTCTGGGTACCTTCTGCCTTTCAGCACAGCGAGGTGGGAAGGCTGGAGGGAGGACTGGGCGACCATGAAGACCGACGAGCACGATCGCCTTCAGTTGCCAACTGACGGTCCGACCACCGAGCGTCGCTTCTGGGAGGAGATCCTGGAGCTGGAACCGATTACGCGCCAGTCTTGGAGCGGATCCGGTTTCTGGCTAACCAGGGGCTGACGTCCCTGATGGTGCTGACAGATTTTCTGTCACGCCGTGTTGCGCCGCTGCAGCAGCGCAATCGTCCAGCATGGTACTACACCGGCTAGCATAAATGCACCAGGCTGGAGACGGGTCTAGGCTCCGACCCATCTGAGGAGCTGCTGTATGATATGGTGGCAAGGGTGAGTGGCGACCTTATCGACGGCGGCGTCCTCACCGTCCCAGCTTCCTGCGTCCCACTCTTCTTGGAGCCGAAGTGGAGGGTCAAGTTGCTGCGGAAGATGCCGAACATGGACGACATCGGGATCGCCATGCGTCAGGTTGGAGACGCCTTCCGGGGAATCTCGATCCCCGGGGTTGAGCGCTCCGGTGGGGAGCGCGAGGCATCGCCTGTTGCCCATCCCGCGCCGAAGGTCGACGGTGCCTGGACTGTCGACAAGGGGAAGGGGAAGGAGCCGGCCTCGGGGTTGCCGGAGATGAAGCGCGCGATCCTCTCCAAGGGCGTCGTTTGTGCTGAGCCAAGGGACCGGGGTACCCCTGCGCCCGCCTTCTGGAGGCGTCGGTTCGTCGGGCGGCGACCCCAAGAGGCCTCGAGTCTTCCGCTCCAACGGGACTCCTCTCGGACAGCGGCGGTCCGAGGAGCCCGGGGCGTCCTGCCCTCCTTCCTCAGGTGGAGGAGCTCCAAGGGGGGACGTCGGTGCTGCGATGCCCAGGGGTGAGCCGAGGGCTCAGGCGCTCCGGCCAACGAGCGTCTCGGCTGCAGGATCGGCAGGTGGTGGCGCCGGAGGGAGCGGCACCAGGACTCAACCGGGGACGCAGGTGCCCTGGGCTTCAGGGGCTGGATCAGCGAGCGGCACCAGAGGCGCTGCTGGCGGGATCCCTACTGCTCCGCCTCCTAGGGAGGCTCCGGGAGCACCCCCTGTTCCGCCGGTCCGGGTGCCTGCGGCTGTGACACCCTCATCTCTGGTGTCAACACATATTCATGTTTTATGAAGAGAAAACAATTTAAGAAAAGTAGGAACAGAGAAAATTATCAAAAGGATAGCTAATAAGAACCGAATTCAGCTCTCAGAGAGCGCCGAAGACAACTTCCGCGGCCCACAGGCCACGTGGCGTGTCCGAAGCTCATCCCTGCGAAGTGGGGAGAGGTCCGCCGCTAAGCTGGCTACGTGGCAGGCTTGGGGCTCGTCTCCGCAAAAGGGGAGAGGTCCGACCCTGTGGGACACGTGTTGCCCACGGAGCTAGCCTCTGCGGAAGAAGCAAAGGCATTTCCGCAGGACACGTGTCATCTTCGGAGCTAGTTATCACGGAAGTCAGAGGTCCGTCGCTGCAGGAGACGTGTTGACCTCGGAGCAAGTCTCTGAGGAAAGAAGGAAAGACCGGCACTAACACGTGGCGTGCGCGGAGCCACCTCTGAGTAAGAGAGGAGGTCCCGACCGCCAGGATACGTGGCGCACGTGGAGCTCACCTCCAAAGGAAAAGGGAGGTCTCGCTCGATTCACACGTGGCACAACCGGAGCTCATCTCTGTAGAGAAGGAGATACCAGGCCCCAAAAGGACACGTGGAGCTTCCGGAGCTCATCACCGCAGAGGTAACGAGTTCTAGAGCGGTTTTTACGCGTAAGAATACCGGTACGTAAAGGAAAACCTACCTGAATTCCACGATGTTACTAAAGATAAGACGTTAGGATCCAACAACGATCTGAATAGGATTCATATTTGGGATACAATCATATTAGGACTCTTCTATTCCCGATTATAAATAGAACCCAGAACCTCTGGCCGAAACCACAAACTTCTTTTTCAACTCCTGAGCCGACGACTTAGAGCCCTAGCCCTATCTCGCCGAGTAAACCGTCGCCGAAGCATGACAAGGAAAGATCACCGGAGGAAAGCCAAACGGTCTAAGGAGGACCTCGAAACCGAGAAGAAAGTGAGGTAGGAATCCAATACCAACTTACGACATCGTCGTGTTTTCTTTGCATCTGTTCTTTGATTCCTTTCGAACAGAAGCCTTCTCGTGGATATATCACTTGATGATCAGGTTGATCTAAAGACAAGATCATCGCCACATCCACCTTTGATCCGAACACTTCTATTCATCATAAAATCCATGCAAGCCATGCAAGAATACGAACAAACCAATCTAATAAAAAAACTAATCATAAGATAGTATGCATGTGCATCATCGCATCTAGTTTAAGGTTTGTGCATGATATTGATTGCTGTGAATCTTGTATGCACATGATCCAACCTAGCAGGACAAGCTCAGGGAGCTGTCTACGACGAACTGCAGCAACAAGGTTTTGAGATCCAAGAACAACCGGAACCGCAAGAACAAGGCAAGTGCTCCTTGACCATATTGATCCTATCTTTTGGGTGAAATTGTTTTGTTTTGCGAAAAGGTGTGTGTGCTGAGTCAAACATGATGGGAAACCCTTTTTATAGGAGTTTACTAGTTTTGGCTAAACCACCCTTGTCGCCAGGGAAGTTTATGAGTCGGGTATGGTTTTTGCTTTATGCTTCGCTGAGTCCATGGGATTGGAAAGCGAGATAGATGTGTCTAGCTAACCGCACTTGTAATGATAATGAGAAACTGATGATGTTAATGAACGTGGATCAGAGGGAGATCTAGGCAAGCCTGGGTTTGTGAATGAGGTAGCATGAGATGGTGGTTTACTTGCCGTAGATCTAAGGACTGGTTCATGCATGCACATGCCAGGATAACAGTACTGCCACCACAAGGCCAAGTATGGGTGCGGCTTAGCTGAGTAATTAGGTAAGTTGCTAGAGTGTTATGGACTGTGGAAGGCGCGGGGAATGGGAGTCGAGTGAGGACTGCCCTGGGAACTGCATGGCACAAGAGGGGGCCCATGGGCGGGAGAATTGGAGAATCTAGCCTGCCGGTGAAACCTTAGTGAGTCTATACATCTAGTAGCCCTTTGTAAAGGCTATTTTTGAGACGGGTGCGGTACCGACTGAGTCAGGGCTCAGCTCTAATACCACGCTGACGCGACCCGCTCAACTGAGACAGGCCACTCGCCCGGGAATCGCAGTGGGTGGTGCCGTGTTGTGCGGCACCCAACAGCACACATATGAGGAACAATGTATTACATAAAACAATAGCGGAAGCTTAAAAGTTTTTCTTTGTAAATACTTTACATCAAGTAACTACAGCGGAAGTCTATACCAACTCACGTCGACTAACTAAGAGCACTCGAGATGAAGTCCAGCTCGAGGACTCCTCTCGCTAGCAACACGAAGACAAGCAGCAGCGGCTGGGTTCTCCATGTGTTACCTGACTCGGGAGTTCCCGAGTCTCACCGGACAACCTTCTTTCCAGCATCGTTGTTAACCTGCAAAACCACTTATATAGCAAGCGTGGGCACATAGGCTCAGCAAGTCTGACCCGTCTCTCCTAAGCAAGAAACTCTACATGCACGACAGTTGCAATTGGGTTGGCTAGATTTGCATAAAGGACTCGCCTAAAGTTGATCCTTAACTTTCAGATTTTAAGCCTCATTGTGCAGACCTTGAGCCGAAAAGCATCGCAACTCCACAATCAAACAAGAAACGCTTTGTTGCGATGCTCTTTGCACAAAGTGAAAGTAAACTTTAATGAGCCTATCTCTAATTCAATCATGATTGCAATACAAGTTATAGCACATCCTCATCAAGTTCAAAAGAATAATTCCAGTTGTTACTACGTCAAGACGCAGTGGGCAAGTATGCTCATATGACCGCGAGCGACGGTGATTCGAATCAGTACACGCCCGGACTACACGACACGTACACCCGTACTCCGAGTTGCCGGCAGCAACCTCGACTGACGTTGTACTCGGCCACCTTTCCCAAGATCTTCCACATTGGACGCAGTCCAACTGCCCCGAGTACGCAAGTTCCCTCAAGGTACATACCCGCTGTGGTATGTTCTTGAGCGAGTTACCTCCTGCTACCCTGACGCCGAAAGCCTAAGGCAGTTGGAAAAGTTCCACTATGGATCTCCCAAGGTACATCGGTTTCCTGGGTCCCATATAGCCAGTATGTGCCCGGTACACAACTCAAACTTGTCCAACAGGGCCAAGCACGGACGGGCCTTAACCGACACAGGCAGGACTATGCACGCACGGCCTGCAACCTGCTGCATCTAAACCTCCCTGCCCAGTCTCCATTTCTTAAATGTGAACTTTCCTCATCTTTTCTAATTCGGACCCGTTCCGAGTAAACCAGCCCTAAACTCGCGAGCAGATTCCAACTACTCGACTTCTACCGGACCTTTCCTACTAACCTTAGCGTAGCCAAATTCCCTCGAGGAGTTGCTATTCTACCCTTTCCCTCATAGGTGTTTCTGGTCATGCAAGTGGGGTTTTCAATATCATCTAGACGTAATGCAATCAACGATGTAAAGCTATGATCTCTACAAATGAAAATGCTTTATAAAACGGTTCAAATGCAAACCGGGGCTTGCCTGTTTTGCAGGTGACTACTGTTACAATCAGTTAGTGACGATCACTTGGAGCTTGATCACTTGTTCTCCTTCCTCCTTGATCTTCACTTCAAGTCCTTCTCACCTTCTTCACGTATAGGCTACACGATATGATCATGCATATGTATTTAATTGAAAAGCTTTTGCTCATAAGATCTAACAACCATTTGAAAACTGGAACTTTGTTTAAGAATTTAAAATGACACTGGTGCTAGTGGTTTGGGTTGGGCTTAAACACTAAGATCACTTATTAAGTGCTTTTCCCACTTAAGTGTTGATCACCTTAAGGGATCACACATGACAGTGGTGATCCAGAGCTCTAATGGAGCTGAGAATTTTCATGTGAGTTCATTGTCACAAGAAAGTCCTCTGGACCAAAATTTAGCACATTTCATGGAATGGTTTATTCAGAATAATTCTCTAAGTGTTTAGTCAAAGATGAATTAATTCTGAGGCAACATCCATGTTCAGGTCAAACTCAGTGAACCACAATTTCAATTATAGTTTATAGAGTCTACATGAATTTTCCTAGGATTTTTGGAGCTAAGAATTTCCCAGAACTGAATTTACAAGTTTTGGAAATTCTCTGAAAATGTTTCTGTATTCATTTGAATACAGGAACTTACAATCTGAATTACCCTGATTAATTCAACTCCAAATGAGATGAAACTTTTACAGGCGTCTAATAACACCCTAAAGAATATCCTGGCGAAATTTGAGGATTTTTGGATAAACCAAACTCCCTCTAAAATTCTTTTGCTGAAAAGCTTTAAAGAATTTTCCAGAATTAAATAAAGACTTTCATACAAATTGGGTAGCATAATTGGATAGAGTTTGTCAATCTGAATCTAACCCAATTTGAATCACTAAATTTGGAGGTTCCTAGCAAAAGTTATGCTCTTCTAAAGTTTGGGAAAAAATCTGGGATTTGAATAAATCCGAGAAAAGTTTAAACCTGACTGTGGGCCACGGGGCACGTGTCACTTACAGAATCAAAGGCACACGGGGCCACACATATTCCTCTGTGCAGTCACACGGGATCCCACAGCCACAGAGGATCAGGGTTTTAAACTCTCTCTCACTGACGACTGGGCCCGCCGACCCCTTCTTCTACCTCGGGTCAGTTCCCGCGCTCCGGGTGCCCGCGCCGTCGCCCTCGCCGGAGATCGCCGGAACTCGATCTCCCGGCCTCTGCTCGAGCCCTTGCTCGCCACCAGAGCCTAACCCGCCCTGCTGAGCACGATGGTAAGGTTTCCCCGAGCCGGCAAAACCTCTATGGTAGCTAGCGACGCTGCGGCAGCCCGACACTTCATCGGCGACGTCGGCCGGCCATCCTAGTGCACCAACAGTTCGACCAAATGGTGCTACAGCACCAGTGAACGATGGGGGAGCTCGGCCTAGCCTCAAAAACGTTCGAGAATGATGGCAAACATGCTTTCACCGTGCGACTGCGGTTCCCCGGTTCGGTCGCCGGTAGAAACCCATGAAATAATCGGTCTATGTGCAGTTTTAGGCTAGAACCGTGAAGAGCAAAGGATCGCCTACTACTTTGGACCCTTCGTGCAAACTGTGATGAACAAATATTGAGAATTTAAGAGGAATTCGGGATTACCGCGCCGGAAGGTCAGATGGAGTACGCCGGAGCAATTTTTCAAAATTCACTCCCGGCGATGCATGGCACGGTCTGATCTTTGGAGGGGAGCAGCATGGTGTCTTGGCGCGTCCAGAGGCGCCGGCACTTGGTCGTGATACTCACCAGACTGAGCTGTCCACGGACGCCTCCCAATCAATCCTTGTTCGGCCGCCGCACGGCCGTGGTGGATTCGGGGTAGGAGAGCCGATCATGGGTCGGGGACGCGTTGAGGAGGGAGAGGGAGCTGCGCCGGTGCTATCTGGCTATTGACCAGCTGTTGTCCGCGCCTGTTTGAGCCAGCTGTCGAGCAAACGACGGCGGCGGCGTTGGTGTTGCTCAGGGCGCGAGGGAAGAAGAAAAGCCTCTGTGCTCGGTCTGTGAGCAGAGGGAGAGCACGTTGTGAATGGATGAGGGCGCTGGGGGGGCTGTATCGGTGCTGGAGTCGGTTGCGGGGGTGGCCGACCAGCTGCGGGCGTGCTGTCCCGAGCAGCAGCTGCTGTCGCTCCCCTGAAGGCAGCAAAACAGAGACCCATCTCTTTTGTGTAGATATTTTGGTACCTATGACATGTGGGTCCCATCTCCCCCTTATCTCTCCAAAATATCTCAACAATCTGCAAATGATGAAATTCAACTGTGTGGAGTTGAAAATTAAACTGCATTTGAATAATTGGGCAAGTTTCATCCAAATTCAAATATGCATTTGAATTCCTTGTCTTTTAAAGTCCCTTTTGAAAAATGGGTTTGCAAACTATTTCCATAAATCATGAAACTTTGCACATCCCCTAATTTGGACTCAAGGAATTCAAATATGAAATCTGATTTTTATTTTGGCTGCTGCAAATGAGATATTTAGCACAACAGTTTTGAATTCCATTGTGTTTTTCTCATTTGAATTTTTGTTTGGACAAATTGTTCCAAAACTGATTTTTGTTTTCTCACACATATGGGAACTTCCCATCCTTGTTTTTGACCCCTCTAGGGTTCCAAGTTCTCAAATAAACATTTGACTTGTGTGAAGCAAAATCCCCATGTGTGTTATCACATGTGGGGAAAAGTTTTAACAAGTCCCAATTTTCATACATATGAAACCAACTTTTGCAAATAAGTGTTTCTTTGTATTCATAATTTTGGGACCTTTACAATTTTGTGATCTCTTGGCCATACACCGACGGTTGTGTACTGGTATAATGGAGGTTCTGCAGTCGCCGACGGGTGACAAAATCACAAACTTGTGGGTAAAGAGGTACAAACTCTGCAGAGTTTCTAAAACTATCATGATAGCCGAGCTTACGGTCACGAGCGCCTGGCTAAACTGCCATGATTAGTTGGGATGGTTATTGGGACGGTTCTTGGTTATGATTATTGGTTATGGTTATTGGTTATGGTTATGATTTGGTTTTGGGACTGTTAAGTCCGGGTGATAAGATGGTTGCGTGACTGTTGAGTCATGACAACGAGATTGGTCTCGGTATGAGACGAAGTTGTTATGAGATGAGATGGTAGCGAATACGAGGAGGTATTCATGAGTAAGGATAATGTGGATTCATGTTCCAATGGAACACGGAAAGCGATGGAGGTATGTCGGTAATTTAATACATGCTGGGATTATATTCATCTAAAGGTTGATTTGCTGTTTTATCATGGTTGTATAAATCTGCTTTTCTGCAAATGAGCCTTTTTATACCTACCTTGTTATGAGCTACATATCATGTTTTTCCCGCACTTGCTGAGTACATCATTGTACTCAAATTTGCATTATTATTTCATCATCAGCAGCAGGAGAAGCCTACTATGAAGACCAAGTGGAGCATTAAGGCGTGTGATCTGTTCTCAACCTTGCCTGTGGAAGGAGTAGGGATAGAGCCACCTTTGCTTAGATTTGCTTCCGCATAGTTAAATTGTCACACCCGGTTTTTCCGAAGAACAACCGAGTGAATATCACATGTATGCCAGGATCATTTTCTCATACATGTGATGACAAATAATGAAGCATCATTTATTACAAGCCAGGTGTCGAATATAAATAAGTCTTACATAGCAAATGTCTCGTTGGACAATAAAAAGTTCATCACAAGTAAATAAACTAGCAGCGGAATATTATTCTTGTGGGCTCCATTGCAGGCGTTGCCCGGGGGTCTCCGTGAACCTAGAAACCTTCTTCGGGTCCAAAGTTTTGGTCATTATACACCACCTCATTATCTTGACCTGAGCAGCAATATAAACTAACAAAATATGCAAGGTTGAGTACCGATGGTACTCAGCAAGTGTGGGAAAGTTATGTCATGCATGGCTATAACAAGGGGAGGTTGAACTCATGGTTATAGCACCACGCAATTAATACCTATCACCTTAGCTTATTAATCCCCCTACATTACTACACAGGTGAAATGGTCCCAATTTCCCATCCCATCATCATAATCAAATAACCATAACATCATTTCCAATGTTAAGCTTCCCGCTTAACATCTTTAACTTCCAAAACCATCACTCCTCTAATCATGAATAAGTCCAAGCCGCTCTTGACCGTGAGCACGGCTGTCATGACAGTTTTGACTCTGCAGAGTTTGTACCACTGTACCCACTTATAGTGATTTCATCCCCCGTTGCCGGGTGCACTAAAAGAACTTCCATTATGCCAGTGGCCCCAAACCACATTCACACTTCCCAGGTGCGTAGCCAGGAGATCACTACGAAGCCTTTACAAAGGGATTCCCGACGAGCATGGGCCCACTGAGGTTTCACCCCTAACAGCATACAAGAGGCTCCAACCCCGCTGCAGTGGCCCCCTCTTGAGCCTTGCGGTTCATATGGTAGTCCAGCTGACACCTACTCCCCGCACCATCCAACACACCCATACTACGCCGGGGATACACCTAATTAATTGGCCAAGCTGCCCCATCTCAGCATGTGGTTGGCACGGTAAAGCCAGGTTACATGCTCCATGAACCGGTCCTTAGGATCCAGGCAAGTACTAAACACAAACCCGAGTGTCGTGCACCCAGCACACAACCAAAACATCCAACTTGCCTTGATCCCTACCTCTACATAACTCACAACATCTCATTCAAGAGTATGGTAAAATAAACTGATGATCTCATATCCCAATTATCCCATTCTAAGCATGGCTAAGCATATGCATAATAATAAATGACATGATAAAATAAATCCCAACCCAAGCTACAAGGAAACAAGGTAATGCAATTCTAGGGAAACTTCCTAGCATGGGTTTCATATTTAAATTGACAATGCAAATAATTCTAGCTACACATCCTAGCATAGGTTCAAAGTGGTCAAGGACACTTGCCTCCTTCCTGCTGCTCTTGAAATGGGTAGTCCTGATCTTGGAAAGGAATAACTTGCTCTTGAGCAGGTTCTACATCATACCATCACACATAGCAAAAGAGAAACAACAATCCATAAGACATAGTTCACACTTCCACTTCATACAAACCACACATTCATATTTATGAAAGTCATTCACCATTATATGTGTTGTGGTTACTCTATGTGTGTTGATTTGTGGCTTGCATGCACTTTTGATCATATGTATATGATTCCTACTTTTGTGTTCACATTTATACTTACATACTATGTATATGAGTTTCCAATTTAAATAAATTCCTTATATTCAATTACTACACCTTTTAGCTACCTAGTATGCATGAAAGGTATTTTCCTTCTCCATATGTGTCTTCATAATTTCTACCAACCCTAAACTGAATTCTTTGGATTTTAGAAACTCCATTTATCATTTATTAGTTGCTATATTTTCAGATTCATTTCCTATGCCTAAGTGTGAAGTTTATTATAAAAATAACAAGACACATCATCTAAACTGAATAGGTTCTGATCTAAAATATTTGCTAATATATTTTTGACCTTTTCCTCTGATGTAAACTATTTTACAATTATTTTCCCTATTTTCTAGAACTATTCTTTACTTAAAAATGTGTCCCTAAATGTGAATAATAAATTAAACAGATTCACTTCAACCCAAAATATGTTTTTATCTCACTCCAAAGTTTTCTAAATACTGAGAAAGTTTTTAATTTAATTTTGACAATATGTTTGTCCCACTTTTTAAATTTTAATCACTAGCCACATATTCAATTTCTCAAATTAAATATTAAACAGGGCTAAAAAGGTAAACTCACCCCACTACAGGGTCTATAATATTATTTTCAGAATTTCCAGGGGTCTAGCTACACTTATCAGAGGAGTTTTTCCTAATTTTTATTAAGTCCAGGGGCTAAAACTGATTTTTAAATGAATTTACATGATTTTCTGAAGTTCCAAGGGCTAGATCAGAAGTTTCCGGGGCTAGCTCTTATTTCCCGAGAACCCCAGGGGTTAGCACGTAAGATTTCCAGTCTTTATAACGCGGGGCTGACGTGGACCGTCCGATTTTAAACCGACGGCTGAGATTATAACGTCAAACCGGTACGCGGGGATTTAAACCCTACCGTGCGATTTAAAATAAACGGCGCACAAGCGGCCACGTCGCTCTGATCGAGCGCGGGCGGCGCTGCCGGCGGCGTACGGCGGCGGGACGCGGCGATCTCGCTGGAGACTTTCGGATCTTCGAGAATTCGTCCTAGAACTGTGATCTTATGGCATAGATCGGTGGAGGAGAGGTCGGGGATCTCACCTCGGGGGTTTTCTTGAGCTCGGAGGTCCTGGAAGGTGATCGGCGACGAGGTCCGTGGTGAATTCACGGCGAGGCTCGTCGGCGCTGTGTTTACACCGCAAGTCACCGAGTTTTCTGTACCTGCAAGGTTCCCCGGAGGCGGTGGATCAAGACCGGCGAGTTAGATCGGAATTTCCGAGCGTAGATCGGCCAGAATTCGCCGGAGGGGCTCGGGTTCTCACCGGAGGAAAAACAGCAGATCGCGTGGGAAAAACAGAAAGAGGTTGGGGTTTTTATAGACGGGGGAGGGCGGCGGGGTGGTTTAGATCGAGTTCGCGTCGCCCCCGAGCGAAATTCGGCTGGGATTCACAGAAATCCGGATCGGTTTGGATTCGGGGTGAGAGAGTCCGGCGCGGGCTCGAGGTAGACGAAGAACTGGCGGGCCCCGCCTGTCAGTGGGAGGAAAGGGGCGCGCGCGGCTGCGGGCTGGCGCGGGTTCTGGTTGGGCCGGCTGGTGCCACTGGCCGGTTTTTTTCTGTTTTCTTTTTTTTCTTTTTCTATTTCTTTTCTGATTTGAGTTTAATTTGAATTCCAGTTTGAATTTGAATTTTTGCAAAACATGCAACACGTCCAAAAAATTTTAAATTCCCCTCTTATAATGATTAAGGGTCTTAACAAGATTTTTGGGGTGTTACATAAATCGCTTCCGCATTAGAATAAAGACTTCCGCTGCATAGAAATAAAGACTTCCGCTGTGAACATGAGTCCAAGACTCATGAGGCTTTGTAATAAACTCTGTTATTCGTGGTAATATATATATTCTGAATTCAGTTTGTGGATCATAAGTGTATGTGTGGAGAACATCCTGGGCACACATATGCATTAGTTCTCGGTTCCGTGTTATTCCACAGAATTAAGGGCGTCACAGATTGGTATCAGAGCCACGGGTTGACAGTAGGTTACACGCCTGGATAGAAACCTCAGATTGATATTAGAGCCACGGGTTAACAGTAGGTTACACACCTAAATAGGAAATTAGACACAGATTGGTAGTTAAGCCACGCTGACCAAAGGAAGCACCCTAGGACGCTTAGATTAGCCTTGAAACTACCTTGACATAGGAAGCCATCCTTGAATAGGAGTTGTATGAGCCCTTGCAATGATTGTTGCGATTGAGTGCTTAGTGTGAGTTGTGGGACGTCCCCAAAACGTTGTCCATATCCACACGTAAGAAGAAAGAGTTGTGAGATGCTTTGGCACTTGTTCACATCCTCATATGGGCTAGTATATATATATATATAGTCCAAACTCACCTTGATGCATATAGTTGAAGGGACCTACCTAACCTTCTAACCTTCTATTCTATTTCGTCCTCTCTCACAGATGGTGAGGGGAAACGCCGGCCGAAGGAACATCCAAGAGGATGACCACGAGGAAGTTCCTGCTAACCCCAGAGCTGGTGAAGATCACCTGAACGGCTGCTGGCCATGCAAAACCAGCTTATGCAAACCATGATCCAAACTTTGGGTCAGTTGCAGGCCAACCAAAACCCCGTTCCGCACCACCGCCACCACCACCGCCGGCTCATAACAGGTTGGGAGAGATCATGAGGACTCGACCACCCACATTTGCTCAAGCCAACGACCCCATGGAGGCCGACGACTGGTTGGAATCCATGGAGAAGAAGCTTGCCATTGTTCAGTGCAATGACCAAGAGAAGGTTCTCTTCGCGTCGCACCAACTTACGGGAGATGCTGCTAACTGGTGGAATGCCCTGAGCAACGCTCATGCCGACCCTGAGACGATCACTTGGACTGAGTTCAAGGAAAGTTTCCGCTCTCATTACATCCCTGCTGGTGTAATGATGCTCAAGAGGCAGGAGTATGAAGGTCTCCGCCAAGGACAGAAAAGTGTGAATGAGTATCTCAACAAGTTCACGCAACTGTCCCGGTACGCCCCCGAGGATGTCAACTCAGACCAGAGGAAGCAGTACCTGTTCATGAGAGGGTTGAACAATGAGATCCAGGTTCAGCTCCTCAACAATGACTACGTAAGCTTCCAGAAGCTGGTTGACAAGGCCATAGTTGTTGAAAACAAGATCCGAGAGATCGAGCGAGAGTGCAAGAGGAAGACACCATACCAGCCTCAAGGGAGCAACGTACGACCTGGGTACATGCCCCCTACACCGCAGTATGGATTGACCACTCCTGCATTCTGCCCGGGTCAGCCACCCCAGCAACGACCCGTTGCACCAGCACCTCGTGTGCCCATGCCTCCTGCGCCCCGACCTAACAATGGCGCTCCTGTTCAAAACCCCCGCCCCAACGTACCTGCTGCCGTAGGCAACAGGGCATGCTTTGCATGCGGGGAAGTAGGCCACTTCGCGAACCAGTGCCCGAGGAGAGGCCCTGGACAGCAAGGTAACGTGCCCAAGCAGAACCCGCGACTGAACGGAGGGGACAATCAAGGAAACCGTGGACAGCAGAACTATGCTCGCGGCAACGTGAACCATGTCACTGCTGAGGAAGCACAACAGGCTGAGGACGTCGTAATTGGTATGCTCCTTGCCAACTCCAACCCAGCCACCATCTTATTTGATTCTGGAGCATCACATTCCTTCATATCATCCAAATATGTTGCCAACATCATCTACCCGTATTCCACTTAGAATGTGCTATGTTAGTTAATTCTCCCGGAGGAGAAATGAGGACTAATATAGTATGTCCAAAAGTAAGCCTTAAAATAAGGGGGTAGACTTCCTTGCCAACCTTATTGTCTTGGACTCCCAAGGGATTGACATCATACTCGGAATGGATTGGTTAAGCAAGCACAATGGAATAATCCAATGTGCTGAGAGGAGCGTGCAGTTGACAAACGAGCACGGTATTCGTGTCGAGTCAGCCCAGAAAACAACCGAACGGGCAATTTTAAACCACGTCGAAGGAACAACCGTGGACAACATTCCAGTGGTTCAGGAATTTTCGGACGTGTTCCCGGAAGAGCTTCCAGGTATGCCACCTGACCGGGACATTGAGTTTTCCATAGATTTGGTACCCGGAACTGCACCCATAGCCAAGAGACCCTATAGGATGCCCGTCAACGAGCTAGTAGAACTCAAGAAGCAAATTCAAGAACAGTTGGAGAAGGGTTTTATCCGTCCAAGCTCATCACCATGGGGAGCTCCGGTGCTCTTCGTAGACAAGAAAGATGGAACCCAAAGGATGTGCGTGGATTATAGGTCTCTCAACGAGGTAACAATCAAGAACAAATACCCTCTGCCCCGTATAGAGGACCTATTCGACCAAATGAAAGGAGCCCGGGTGTTCTCCAAGATTGATCTTCGGTCGGGATACTTCCAGCTGAAGATTAAGCCCTCCGATATACCCAAGACAGCCTTTCGGACACGGTATGGTTTGTAAGAATATACCGTCATGTCTTTTGGGTTGACAAATGCACCCGCATACTTCATGTACCTTATGAACAAGGTTTTCATGGAGTACTTGGACAAGTTCGTCGTGGTTTTCATCGACGACATTATGGTGTATTCAAAGAGTGAGGAGGAGCATGATGAACATTTAAAATTGACCTTGCAGAAATTGCGTGAGCATCAATTGTATGCCAAGCTTAACAAGTGTCAATTTTGGCTAAAGGAAATATCTTTCCTAGGCCACATTATGTCCAAGGAAGCGGTATCGGTTGATCCCGGAAAAGTGAGAGATGTTCTGAAGTGGGACCAACCGTAGAGTGTGAGGGATATTCGGAGTTTTCTTGGGATGACTGGATACTATCGACGCTTCATTAAAGACTTCTCTAAGATAGCAAAACCTATGACGGAGTTGCTAATGAAGGGAAAGGTCTTCCAATGGACACCAGCCTGCCAAGGAAGTTTTGAGGAATTCAAGAAAAGGTTAACCACAGCACCAGTTCTGGTATTGCCAGACGTAAGCAAGAGCTTTGACATATATTGTGACGCATCCAGACAGGGGCTCGGATGTGTGCTCATGCAAGAAGGACAAGTGGTAGCCTATGCCTCACAGCAATTAAAGAAGCACGAGCTTAATTATCCTACACATGACTTGGAGCTAGCAGCAGTAGTGCATGCATTGAAGATTTGGAGACATTATATCCTTGGTCATCGATGTGAGATCTATACGGATCATAAAAGCCTCAAGTACATATTTATACAAACGGATTTGAATTTGTGGCAACGTCGATGGTTGGAACTCATCAAGGATTACGATGTTGGAATCAACTACCACCCCGGGAAGGCCAATGTAGTAGCTGATGCATTGAGCCGAAAGGGAGCACGTCACCAACTCACGGTTCGGGAGCTACCACCCGAACTCCGTAAGGAGTTCGAACAGTTACACCTCAGATTCTTGAACAACATTGAAATAATGGAGATCCACTCTTCATTGGAGCAAGAGATAAGAGAGGGCCAAGCAATGGATGAGGGGATCAAGGAGATCAAGGAAAGAATCCGACAAGGAATAGAGAAGGATTTCAAGGAGGATGAGAAGGGTATGCTTTGGCTAGGAAAAAGGATTTGTGTGCCTAACGTAAAACACCTCCACGACATGATATTGAAGGAGGCACATGATTCACCCTATTCCATACATCCCGGAAGTACCAAAATGTACAAGGACTTGAAAACTTGTTATTGGTGGGATGGTATGAAGAGGGATATAGCCGAATACGTTGCCCTATGTGACACATGCCAACGGGTGAAGGCCGAACATCAAAAACCCACTGGATTGTTGCAACCTGTGAAGGTACCAGAGTGGAAGCGGGAAGACATCAGATGGATTTCATCGTCGGGTTGCCACGTACTCAGTCGGGGTACGACTCCATCTGGGTTATCATGGACCGATTGACGAAAACAGCTCATTTCCTCCCCGTAATGACCAATTACAATGTTGCACAATTAGCCGATTTGTACATGGAGCAGATCGTGTGCCGCCATGGAGTCCCGAGGAGGATAGTCTCAGATTGAGGTTCTATGTTAACCTCTAGATTCTGGAGGAAGCTGCAGAAAGCCATGGGTACACGACTGGATTTTAGCTCCGCCTATCACCCACAAACTGATGGACAAACCAAAAGGACAAACCAAATTTTGGAAGACATGTTGAGAGCTTGCGCCTTGAAATGAGGGCGTAGTTGGGATAGGACTTTACCGTATGCCGAATTCTCCTATAACAACAGCTGCCAAGCTAGCTTGAAGATGTCGCCTTTCAAAGCATTATATGGTAGACGGTGTAGAACGCCACTGTTTTGGAACGAGACCGGAGAGAACCAGGTGTTTGGACCCGAAGTGCTACAAGAAGCCAAAAAGCAAGTCCAAACGGTATGGGAGAACTTAAAAGCCGCTCAGTCACGAAAGAAAGGCTATGCGGACAATAGGCGTAGGAAGTTGACCTTCAAAGTAGGAGACTTCGTATATATTAAGGTGTCGCCTATCCAAGGCCAACGATGTTTCAACGTCAAAGGCAAGCTAGCACCTCGCTACATCGGACCATTTAAGATTCTGGACAAGCGAGGAGAAGTAGCCTATCAACTAGGGCTCCCAACCCACCTCTCCGACGTACATTACGTGTGTCATGTATCCCAGCTCAAGAAGTGCTTGAGAGTACCAGAGGAGCAAATACCAATAGAAGAGCTTGAACTTCAAGAAGACCTGACTTATGCAGAACACCTTGTCCGAATCTTGGACATAAAGGAAAGGGTCACCCGGAACAAGGTGATTCGATGGTGCAAGGTGCAATGGAGCCATCACACCGAAGCTGAAGCCACATGGGAGCGTGAAGAGGATATCAGGGCAGAATTTCCCCATCTATTCTCCATTAACGAATCTTGAGGGCGAGATTCAATTTAAGGGGGGTAGATTTATGACATCCTCATCTCTGGTGTCAACACATATTCATGTTTTATGAAGAGAAAACATTTTAAGAAAAGTAGGAACAGAGAAAATTATCAAAAGGATAGCCAATAAGAACCGAATTCAGCTCTCAGAGAGCACCGAAGACAACTTCCGCGGCCCACAGGCCACGTGGCGTGTCCGGAGCTCATCCCTGCGAAGTGGGGAGAGGTCCGCCGCTAAGCTGGCTACGTGGAGCTTCCGGAGCTCATCACCACGGAGGTAACGAGTTCTGGAGCGGTTTTTACGCGTAAGAATACCGGTACGTAAAGGAAAACCGACCTGAATTCCACGATGTTACTAAAGATAAGACGTTAGGATCCAACAACTATCTGAATAGGATTCATATTCGGGATACAATCAGATTAGGACTCTTCTCTTCCCGATTATAAATAGAACCCAGAACCTCTTGCCAAAACCACAAACTTCTTTTTCAACTCCTGAGCCGACGACTTAGAGCCCTAGCCCTATCTCGCCGAGTAAACCGTCGCCGAAGCACGACAGGGAAACATCGCCGGAGGAAAGCCAAACGGTCTAAGGAGGACCTCAAAACCGAGAAGAAAGTGAAGTAGGAATCCTATACCACCTTACGACATCGTCGTGTTTTCTTCGCATCTGTTCTTTGATTCCTTTCGAACAGAAGCCTTCTCGTGGATAGATCACTTGATGATCAGGTTGATCTAAAGACAAGATCATCGCCACGTCCACCTTTGATCCAAACACTTCTATTCATCATAAAATCCATGCAAGCCATGCAAGAACACGAACAAACCAATCTAATAAAAAACTAATCATAAGATAGTATGTATGTGCATCATCGCATCTAGTTTAAGGTTTGTGCATGATATTGATTGCTGTGAATCTTGTATACACGTGATCCAACCTAGCAGGACAAGCTCAGGGAGCTGTCTACGACGAACTGCAGCAACAAGGTTTTGAGATCCAAGAACAACCGGAACCGCAAGAACAAGGCAAGTGCTTCTTGACCATATTGATCCTATGTTTTGGGTGAAACTGTTTTGTTTTGCGTAAAGGTGTGTGTGCTGAGTCAAACATGATGGGAAATCCTTTTTATAGGACTTTACTAGTTTTGGTTAAACCACCCTTGTCGCCAGGGAAGTTTATGAGTCGGGTATGGTTTTTGCTTTATGCTTCGCTGAGTCCATGGAATTGGGAAGCGAGATAGATGTGTCTAGCTAACCGCACATGTAATGATAATGAGAAACTGATGATGTTACTGAACGTGGATCAGAGGGAGATCTAGGCAAGCCTGGGTTTGTGAATGAGGTAGCATGAGATAGTGGTTTACTTGCTGTAGATCTAAGGACCGGTTCATGCATGCACATGCCAGGATAACAGTACTGCCACCACAAGGCCAAGTACGGGTGCTGCTTAGCTGAGTAATTAGGTAAGTTGCTAGAGTGTTATGGACTGTGGAAGGCGCGGGGAATGGGAGTCGAGTGAGGACTGCCCTGGGAACTGCATGGCACAAGAGGGGGCCCGTGGGTGGGAGAATTGTAGATTCTAGCCTGCCGGTGAAACCTTAGTGAGTCCATACATCTAGTCGCCCCTTTGTAAAGGCTATTTTGTGATCTATTGGCCATACACCGACAGTTGTGTACTGGTATAATGGAGGTTCTGCAGTCGCCGATGGGTGACGAAATCACAAACTTGTGGGTAAAGAGGTACAAACTCTGCAGAGTTTCTAAAACTATCATGATAGCCGAGCTTACGGTCACGAGCGCCTGGCTAAACTGACATGATTAGTTGGGATGGTTATTGGGACGGTTCTTGGTTATGATTATTGGTTATGGTTATTGGTTATGGTTATGATTTGGTTTTGGGACTGTTGAGTCTGGGTGATAAGATGGTTGCGTGACTGTTGAGTCACGACAACGAGATTGGTCTCGGTATGAGACGAAGTTGTTATGAGATGAGATGGTAGCGAATACGTGGAGGTATTCGTGAGTAAGGATAATGTGGATTAATCTTCGGATGGAACACGGAAAGCGATGGAGGTATGTCGGTAATTTAATACATGCTGGGGTTGTATTCATCTAAAGGTTGAGTTGTTGTTTTATCATGGTTGTATAAATCTGCTTTTCTGCAAATGAGCCTTTTTATACCTACCTTGTTATGAGCTACATATCATGTTTTTCCCGCACTTGCTGAGTACATCATTGTACTCAAACTTGCATTATTATTTCATCATCAGCAGCAGGAGAAGCCTACTATGAAGACCAAGTGGAGCACTAAGGCGTGTGATTTGTTCTCAACCTTGCCTGTAGAAGGAGTAGGGATAGAGCCACCTTTGCTTAGATTTGCTTCCGCATAGTTAAATCGCTTCCGCATTAGAATAAAGACTTCCGCTGTGAACATGAGTCCAAGACTCATGAGGCTTTGTAATAAACTCTGTTATTCGTGGTAATATATATATATTCTGAATTCAGTTTGTGGATCATATGTGTATGTGTGGAGAATATCCTGGGCACACATATGCATTAGTTCTCGGTTCCGTGGTATTCCACAGAATTCAGGGCGTCACAGCGGCGCAGGCCCCGGCAGCGACGGCAGGCTCCGGCGGATCTGTCCCGGCTCGGAAGCCGGGGCTCCATGCCCGTTGGAGCGTTCATGTCCCTCTGTAAGTGTTGCTCTTAGCGGATTTTAGAACTTGCGTTCTTTTCTTCTTTTCTTAGCCTGAGAGCTTCCCATGCTGGCAGCGACTCATTGGCTGCCGGGAACGAGTATGTTCCCCGGCCACCTCCGGCTAGCGGAGGATCTGCGCCACAGCGTCCGGAAGTTGCGGCGGCTTCGCCGGCCCCCAAGTCGGTGCAGGCTTCATCTGTGCCGGCGGGACCAGCTCCTGCGGCAGCGCCTGTTCTTCCTCCTTTGCCAGCTCGGGAGTCGGCGGCTGCCGAGGATTCAAGTGCTGAAGCTGGAGGAGCGGGTGCAGGTCCTCCGCTAGCCAGCGAGCAGGGGCACGTCGGGAGCGCCCCTGCTTCGGCACCGGCTTCTCCACATCGGCGCCTCATCCCGGTCGCCGAGATGCCGGGGTCTCCTCCACCGGATGACGATGTCATGGAGGAGGTCTTCGGCGAGCCGGTCTGTGGGCCGCAGCAACGTCCACTCAAAGATTCCTTTGGGCGTCGGGGCGCCGGTGGAAGCCTTCATTGAGAGGTCATCGGCCGCGGTGTTGCTGGCGCGTGGTACATGGCACAGGTCCAAGACGAGGAAGTCTTTCTCCAGCATCTGCACATAGAGCAGATAGGCAGCTAGCTGCGGGTCGTTGTAGGAGCATTCACCCTTGACTTGCTTGATGACTAGCTGGGAGTCGCCCCGTGGCAACAACTGGCGAGCGCAGAGAGACAACGCTGTCTTCAGGCCGAAGATGAGGGCTTCATACTCCGCCATGTTGTTAGTTGCCTTGACATTGAGACGCACCATGTACCCGAACTGCTCCCCCGATGGCATGAGAAGCAGTACGCCGGCACCGGCCCCCTGCTTTCGTGAGGAGCCGTTGTGAGACCTATGTGTGCTCAATACATTGGCTTTGACGATAAAAGTTTTGAATACTACCAAAACACTTTTTTAACAAGGTCCGACTCTAGGTCCGAGCTCCTGCAAGGTCCAACGATAGGTCCGACGTAAGGTCCGACTTGCTTTGTCTAGGTCTGACTTATTTTGGCTAGGTCCGACTTGTTTTTGTTAGCTACGGTGCTAGGTCCGACTATCTTTGGTAAGTTCCGTGCTAGGTCCGACTAAGCTTTAGGAAGCTCCGGCGCTAGGTCCGTGTCACACCCGGTTTTTCCGAAGAACAACCAAGTGAATAACACATGTATGCCAGGATCATTTTCTCATACATGTGATGACAAATAGTGAAGCATCATTTATTACAAGCCAGGTGTCTAATATAATTAAGTCTTACATAGCAAATGTCTCGATGGACAATAATAAGTTCATCACAAGTAAATAAACTAGCAGCGGAATATCATTCTTTAGGGCTCCATCACAGGCGTTGCCCGGGGGTCTCCATGAACCTAGAAACCTTCTTCGGGTCCAAAGTCTTGGTCATTATACACCACCTCATTGTCTTTACCTGAGCAGCAATATAAACCAACAAATATGCAAGGTTGAGTACCAAGGGTACTCAGCAAGTGTGGGAAAATTATATCATGCATGGCTGGAACAAGGAGAGGTTGAACTCATGGTTAAAGCACTATGCAATTAATTCCTATCACCTTAGCTTTTTAAGCACCTACATTACTACATAGATGAAATGGTCCCAAGCTCCCATACCCTCATCATAATCAAATAACCATAACATCATTTCCGATGTTAAGCTCCCCGCTTAACATTCACAACTTCCAAAACCATCAATCCTCTAATCATGAATAAGTCCAAGCCGCTCTTGACCGTGAGCACGGCTGTCATGACAGTTTTGACTCTGCAGAGTTTGTTCCACTGTACCCACATGTAGTGATTTCATCCCCCGTTGCCGGGTGGACTAAAAGAACCTCCATTATGCCAGTGGCTACGAACCACATTCACACTTCCCAGGTGTGTAGCCAGGAGATCACTACGAAGCCTTTACAAAGGGATTCCCGACGAGCGTGGGCCCACTGAGGTTTCACTCCTAACAGCATACAAGAGGCTCCAACCCCGCTGCAGTGGCCCCCTCTTGAGCCTTGTGGTTCATATGGTAGTCCAGCTGACACCTATTCCCCGCACCATCCAACACACCCATACTACGCCGGGGATACACCTAATTAATTGGCCAAGCTGCCCCATCTCAGCATGTGGTTGGCACTGTAAAGCCAGGTTACATGCTCCATGAACCGGTCCTTAGGATCCAGGCAAGTACTAACACACAAACCCAAGTCTCGTGCACCCAGCACAAAACCAAAACATCCAACTTGCCTTGATCCCTACCTCTACATAACTCATAATATCTCATTCAAGAGTATGGTAAAAATAAATTGATGATCTCATATCCCAAATATCCCATTCTAAGCATGGCTAAGCATATGCATAATAATAAATGACATGATAAAATAAATCCCAACCCAAGCTACAAGGAAACAAGGTGATGCAATTCTAGGGAAACTTCCTAGCATGGGTTTCATATTTAACTTGACAATGCAAATAATTCTATCTACACATCCTAGCATAGGATCAAAGTGGTAAAGGACACTTGCCTCCTTCTTGCTGCTCTTGAAATGGGTAGTCCTGATCTTGGAAAGGAATAACTTGCTCTTGAGCAGGTTCTACATCATACCATCACACATAGCAAAAGAAAAACAACAATCATAAGACATAGTTCACACTTCTACTTCATACAAATCACACATTCACATTTATGAAAGTTCTTTACCATTATATGTGTTGTGGTTACTTTATGTGTGTTGAGTTGTGGCTTGCATGCACTTTTAACCATGTGTATATGATTCCTACTTTTGTGTCCACATTTATACTTACATACTATATATATGAGTTTCCAATAAATTTCTTATATTCAACTACTACACCTTTTCACTACCAAGTGTGTATGAAAAGTATTTTTCTTCCCCATATGTGCCTTCATAATTTCTACCAACCCTAAACTGAACTCTTTGGATTTTAAAAACTCCATTTATCATTTACTAGTTGCTATATTTTCAAATTTATATTTCTATGCATAATTGTGTATTTTATTATGAAATTAGTAATACACATCATCTAAACAGAATAGGTTCTGGTCCTAAATAATTTAATAACATATTTTGACCTTTGCCTCTGATGTAAACTATTTCATAATTATTTTCCCTATTTTCTAAAACTATTTATTACTTAAAAATGTGTTCCTAATTGTGAATAATAAATTAAACAGATTCAATTCAGTCCAAAATATGTTTTTATCTCACTCCAAAATTTCCTAAACACTGAGAAAGTCTTTAACTTAATTTTGACAATATGTTTGTCCCACTTTTTAATTTTTAAACACTAGTTACATATTCAATTTCCTAAATTAAATACTAAACAGGGCTAAAAAGATAAACTCATCCCATTACAGGGTCTATAATATTATTTTCAGAATTTCCAGGGGTCTAGCTACACTTATCAGAGGTGTTTTTCCTAATTTTTATTAAGTCCAGGGGCTAAAACTGATTTTTAAATGAATTTACATGATTTTCTGAAGTTCCAGGGGCTATATCAGAAGTTTCCGGGGCTAGCTCTTATTTCCCGAGAACCTCAGGGGGTAGCACGTAAGATTTCCAGTCTTTATAACGCGGGGCTGACGTGGACCGTCCGATTTTAAACCGACGGCCAAGATTATAACATCGAACAGGTACGCGGGGGTTTAAACCCTACCGTGCGATTTAAAATAAACGGCGCACAAGCGGCCACGTCGCTCTGATCGAGCGCGGGCGGCGCTGCCGGCGGCGCACGGCGGCGGGAAGCGGCGATCTCGCCGGAAACTTTCGGATCCTCGAGAATTCTGCCTAGAACTGTGATCTTATGGCATAGATCGGTAGAGGGGAGGTCGGGGATCTCACCTCGGGGGTTTTCTTGAGCTCGGAGGTCCTGGGAGGTGATCGGCGGCGAGGTCCGAGGCAAAACCACGGCGAAGCTCGTCGGCGCTGTGTTTACACCGCAAGTCACCGAGTTTTCTGCACCTGCAAGGTTCCCCGGAGGCGGTGGATCAAGACCAGCGAGTTAGATCGGAGTTTCCGAGCTTAGATCGGCCGGAATTCACCGGAGAAGTCTCGGTTCTCACCGGAGTAAAAATCGGCGATCGCGTGGGAAAAACAGAACGGGGCCGGGGTTTTATAGACGGGAGAGGGCGGCGGGGTGGTTTAGATCATGTCCGTTTCCTCCTCGAGCGAAATTCAGCTGTGATCCGCAGCAGTTCCGATCGGTTTGGATTCGGTGAGAGAGAGTCCGGCGCGGTGCGAGGTGGAAGACGAAGCCCGGGTGGGTCCCGCCTGTCAGCGTGAGAAAACGCGGGCGCGCGGCTGCGGGCTGGCGCGGGGTAATTTGGGCCGGCTGGTGGGTTTCGGCCCACTGGTCTGTTTTTTTCTGTTTTCTCTTTTTCTTTTTCCATTTCTTTTCTGATTTGAGTTAAATTTGAATTCCAGTTTGAATTTGAATTTTTGCAAAACATGCAACACGTCCAAAAAATTTTAAATTCCCCTCTTAACATGATTTAAGGTTTTGAATCAAAATTTTTGGGGTGTTACAGCTCTACCCCCCTTAAAAGAAATCTCGTCCTCGAGATTGGTGTTTCTAAGAAAACAATTCCGGAAATTGTGCCTTGAGCTCATCTTCCCGCTCCCAGGTGGCTTCCTCTTCTGAGTGATGCTTCCACTGCACCTTGCACATCCGGATTCTTTTATTTCTGGTGAGGCGTTCCATTGTCTCCAAAATCTTGTATGGTTGCTCGGCATAAGACAAATCCTCAGCTACATCCACTTCATTCATGGGTAACACCTCTTCAGGCGTCCTCAGACATTTCTTGAGTTGTGACACATGGAATACATCGTGCACATCCGATAGATGAACCGGTAACTCTAGTTGATATGCCACTTCGCCTTTCCTTTCCAAAACTTGAAAGGGTCCGATGTATCGAGGTGACAACTTCCCTTTCACCTTGAACCGACGAAGTCCTCTGATAGGGGACACCTTGAGATAAACATAGTCTCCCACGTTGAAAACGAGCTCTCTTCTTCGTACATCGGCATAGCTCTTTTGGTGTGTCTGTGCTATCCTCAAGTTGTTGCGAATCTCCCTCACCTTCGCCTCGGCTTCTTGTAGCACTTCTGGACCAAACACTTTACTTTCTCCTGTTTGGTTCCAAAATAGGGGAGTTCTGCACTTCCTTCCATACAAAGCTTCAAACGGTGACATCCTCATACTAGCTTGATAGCTGTTGTTATAGGAAAACTCCGCATACGGTAAGTTCTTGTCCCAACTCCTATTGTTTTTGAGTGCACATGCTCTTAACATATCTTCAAGGATCTGATTGGTTCTTTCCGTCTGCCCGTCAGTTTGGGGATGATAGGCAGAGCTGAAGTTCAGATGGGTTCCCATGGTTTCATGCAACTTCTGCCAAAACCTCGAGGTGAACTGTGTCCCTCGGTCCAACACTATCTTCTTTGGCACTCCATGGTAACACACGATCCTTGACATGTACAATTCTGCCAATTTGGATCCGCTGTAGCTTTCTTTCACGGGGATGAAATGAGCTAACTTGGTTAGCCTATCAATGATGACCCATATTGAATCATACCCGGATTGGGTCCTAGGCAATCCCACGACAAAATCCATGCTGATTTCTTCCCATTTCCATTCAGGCACTTTGAGTGGTTGCAATAATCCCGCGGGTCGTTGATGTTCTGCTTTCACCAACTGACATGTGTCACATAGAGCAACATGTTCCGCGACGTCTCGCTTCATGCCATACCACGAATACTTGCTCTTGAGGTCCTGGTACATCTTCGTACTCCCAGGATGAATGGAATAGTCGGAATCGTGAGCCTCCTTCAAAATCAATACTTGGATCTCCTTTACTTCAGGCACACAGATTCTTTTTCCGTGCCACACCGTTCCTTGTTCATCCTCTCTAAAACCTGGAGCTTTATTTTCCTTGATGAGTTGTCTGATCTCTTGTATCTTCTCATCATTCTTTTGGCCCTCGCGTATGTCTCGCTCGAGTGTGGAGTCCACTTCCATGGCGATGGCTTCACTACTATTTACTAGACATAGATTGAGCCTTATAACCTCGTCCTTCAATTCTGCAGGCATGTCCTTCAAGCTCAACTTATTGACCTGCACTTTCCGACTCAAAGCATCGGCCACGATGTTTGCTTTCCCGGGATGATAGTTGATGCCCACATCAAAGTCATTGATTAACTCTAGCCATCTCCTTTGTCTGAGGTTGAGGTCTGGCTGTGTGAATATGTACTTCAAACTCTTATGATCCGTATATATCTCTGTCCTCTTCCCCATCAAATAGTGCCGCCAAATTTTCAACGCGTGTACCACTGCGGCTAGTTCTAGGTCATGTGTAGGATAGTTCTTCTCGTGCTTCCGAAGCTGCCGGGATGCATATGCCACGACATGCCCTTCTTGCATGAGAACACATCCCAACCCATTTCCAGAGGCATCGCAGTACACTGTGAAATTCTTCTGCATATCTGGCATAACCAACACTGGGGCTGTTGTCAATCTCTTCTTTAGCTCCTGAAAGCTCGTCTCGCACTGTGGCGTCCAGGTGAATGTGATTCCCTTCTCCAACAGTTTGGTGAGAGGTCTCGAGATCTTGGAGAATCCCTCAATAAACCGTCGATAGTATCCAGCCAATCCCAAAAAGCTTCGAACTTCCCCGACATTTTCAGGTGTCTTCCACTTCTGTATATCCTCGATTTTGGCGGGATCTACGGAGATTCCTCCCTCCGAGATTATATGTCCTAAAAAGGGAACTCTCTTCAGCCAAAACTCACACTTGCTCAACTTGGCATATAGTTGGTGTTCTCTCAGCCTCTGCAACACCAACCTTAGATGTTTCTCATGTTCTTCTTCATCTTTGGAGAAGACGAGAATGTCATCTATGAAAACCACCACAAATTTGTCCAGATATTCCATGAATACCTTGTTCATGAGATACATGAAGTATGCCGGGGCATTGGTTAGCCCGAAAGGCATGACAGTGTATTCATATAGTCCGTACCAAGATACGAAAGCTGTCTTGGGAATATCAGATTGCCTTATCTTGAGTTGGTGGTATCCCGACCTGAGATCAATTTTCGAGAACACACAAGCTCCCCTCAACTGATCAAACAAGTCTTCAATGCGAGGCAATGGGTACTTGTTCTTGATGGTTACCTCATTCAAAGCACGGTAATCCATGCATAACCTTTGTGTTCCGTCTTTCTTGGGCAAAAATATCACCGGAGCTCCCCATGGTGAGGAACTAGGGCGAATATACCCCTTCTCCGTCAATTCTCTCAAATGATTCTTGAGTTCTTCTAGCTGCTTGGAGTCCATCCGATAAGGTCTCTTGTATATCGGGGCTGTTCCCGGTACTAGCTCAATTGCGAATTCCACTTCACGGTCGGTAGGCATACCTGGCAATTCTTCCGGAAAAACATCTGTATATTCCCGGATAATCCTGATCTCCTCCACTTTCACCTCAACTTGATTTAATTTAATGTCCCTCCTAGGCTCGTGTATTGTTATGAACTTTACTCTTGTGCCACTAGGGTGAGTTAGTTCCACCGTTCTGGTCGAACAATGGATGATTCCTTTATGTTTGGTCAACCAATCCATGCCCAAAATAATATCGATCTCTTGGAAATCTATCACTATGAGGTTAGCAGTAAACACTACCCCATTAATGTCTAGATTCACTTTGGGACACACTTGTCTTGTCCTTATTTCTCCACCTGGAGAGTTTACGGCTAGCATATGGTTCATTTGTGTTGTTGCTAGGTCATACTTCTTAACAAACCCTTGAGCAATAAACGAGTGGGTGGCACCAGAATCAAACAGCAGGGTTGCAAGGTGTAAATTGGCAGGAAACTTACCAACTACCACGTCGGGTGCCTCCTGTGCTTCCTCCATAGTGACGTGGTTCACCCGTCCTCTCATTACATTCTGCTGTTGTGGCGGCGCAGGCTTCTTCTTTGGGCATTTATGGGCGTAGTGCCCCACTTCACCACAGCTAAAACATTGCACCCCAATCTTAGATGCCTGGCCTTTGTTGTCTTGGGGTTGGTTTGGGGGTCCTTGCACTGCGGGTCGAGGTGGATATGCGGGGCGAGGCTGCTGCACAAACTGACGTTGCGGCTGTGCTGGTGCTGCGGAAGGCCTGTAGTTTGGGTTGTACCCTCTTGGTGCTGAATAGGGTACCGCAGCACGGCTCGTCTGCCCCGTAGGTTGCTGCATCATACGTGGGCGGGTGTTGCTCCCTGAGGCTTGATGTGACCACCCGGCCTTCCTCTTATTCTCATTTTCCAGGGCCTTTAGCTTCCTTTCTACCACAAATGCTCTGTCCACCATCTTTTGGAAGTTTTCATACTCATTTGAGGACATTGCACACTGCATCTCTGCGGTAAGCCCTTCCACGAAACAATCTTGTTTCTGCTCATCAGTCTCTATGTCTCGTGGGGCATAACGGGATAGTTGAGTAAATTTAGTGAGGTATTCCCTCACCGTCATGTTTCCCTGCTGCAGTCCTAAAAACTCCTTCCTCTTGTTTTTGAGTTCACCTCTTGGGATGTAATGGTTGCGGAAGCTACGCTTGAACTCTTCCCAAGTGATGTTCTCAGGGTCATGATGGGCGGCCACGTAGGCGGTCCACCAATCAGCAGCAGGTCCATGCAATTGATGAGAGGCAAACAACACCCTCTCATACCCTTGGCATTGTATGATCCTCATCTTACTTTCAATGGTCTTCAGCCAATCATCTGCCTCCAGAGGTTCAGCAGCACTTGCAAACTTTGGAGGTTGAGTTCCTAGAAACTCACTCAACCTTGGTTGGCGTGGTGCAGCTTGTGGAGGTGGAACTTGATGCAAGTTGGCCACCACTTGAGTCAAGTTCTGGATGAGCTGATTCTGATTCTCCAGCATTTGGTGGAGGGGATCAACTCCTTCACGGCGACCACCCCGGTCCTGGCCTCCAGAAAGATGAGGGCTGCATGCCTCATCGTTGTTGTTGGCGGGGTTGGCAGCACGTCCTCTTCCTCTTCCGGCCATCTGGCAGAATCAACCAATGTTAATTTGAAAGAATTTAGTATCATCTTACTACCTTCATTTGTTTGTACTTTGAAGTGTTGAGGCTTTGTTATAATTTTACAAGGGTTCATATCTCACACCAAATAGATGCACTATTATTTCATGTGGGTTCACACACCAAAGCAAAACAATCTAAAGACGAGGCTGTGGACAATTGCTCATGGCTTCCACAACTCACGTCACACACCAAGCATTAACACACCATTAACAACGTAACGACTCGACTACTCGACATCCTTCTAATTTAAGGGAAAGGCTCTACGCTACTCGTTTTCTTGAGCTGGCTCCTCGGGATCTTCCTCATCATTTCGGCTGCCTTCTGACTCTGCTTTGGGTGGGGAGGCTGCTGGTGGAGAAGTGCGACGACGCCTGATCGCTCGGCGATCTGGGAAGTCAGGAGTCCATGTATCATTCGCGGTGACACGCAGTTCATCCCCATCTCCTCTTTCTCTCGCCTTTAAGCAGGCTCGCAGCAACGCCTCCGTTTCCTTCAGGGTGTCCCGGACATCCTGAAGCTCTTGTTGACACTCCTGCAGTCGAGTGCTGAGCATAGCAGCATCCTCCAAGTACAAGTCCATGTGCTCATGGGAAGTCCCTTGCTGCACTGGCGGGTACTCGTACTCCGTGGTACCACTCTCACGTTGGAGGACATACATGTACTCAGTTTTGTCCAAGTGGCGACGATAGATGTGACTCTGGCAGGTGATGGCCTCCCAAGTGACATCTTTCTCCGCATCGACCTGTGTTGCCCGACAAGCTGGAGAGTGGTGAATCTTAAGCAGCTGATTTTCGTGTATAATCCTCATCTCTGAGCTCCATTCTTCCCTCTTCTCACGGATGGTCCTGGTGGAGTTATAGTGGATAATTAGCTTGCCTGTGTTGCCGGCGGCTTCGAGCATACGCCGAAGACGGCGCAATAAGCCTCCTACTGCCAATCCGTAGGAAAGGTACGTCACCGGACGGCTCTCCTCTCTTTCGGCAAGGGCTACTACGGGAACTCTCCCTCCTGTGGACTTGCGAGCGGTGCGAATCATGCGAACCATCTAAAACAAAAAGAATTTAAAATTAGGTTAGATAAACTCTCAAACAAAATTCCTATTTTGAATGAAAGTTAGGGTAAGATGAAGAAAATGACTCCTTAAATAACACTTTTCAACCCACACCTTGGAAAATAGTTTTTAAGAAAATAGGGCCCTTAAATACGTCCATTTCTACCTAGGTCCACGTTCCTACGGGCAACCTTGGCTCTGATACCACCTCTGTCACACCCGGTTTTTCCGAAGAACAACCAAGTGAATAACACATGTATGCCAGGATCATTTTCTCATACATGTGATGACAAATAGTGAAGCATCATTTATTACAAGCCAGGTGTCTAATATAATTAAGTCTTACATAGCAAATGTCTCGATGGACAATAATAAGTTCATCACAAGTAAATAAACTAGCAGCGGAATATTATTCTTTAGGGCTCCATCACAGGCGTTGCCCGGAGGTCTCCATGAACCTAGAAACCTTCTTCGGGTCCAAAGTCTTGGTCATTATACACCACCTCATTGTCTTGACCTGAGCAGCAATATAAACCAACAAATATGCAAGGTTGAGTACCAAGGGTACTCAGCAAGTGTGGGAAAATTATATCATGCATGGCTAGAACAAGGAGAGGTTGAACTCATGGTTAAAGCACTATGCAATTAATTCCTATCACCTTAGCTTTTTAAGCACCTACATTACTACATAGATGAAATGGTCCCAAGCTCCCATACCCTCATCATAATCAAATAACCATAACATCATTTCCGATGTTAAGCTCCCCGCTTAACATTCACAACTTCCAAAACCATCAATCCTATAATCATGAATAAGTCCAAGCCGCTCTTGACCGTGAGCACGGCTGTCATGACAGTTTTGACTCTGCAGAGTTTGTACCACTGTACCCATATGTAGTGATTTCATCCCCCGTTGCCGGGTGGACTAAAAGAACCTCCATTATGCCAGTGGCTACGAACCACATTCACACTTTCCAGGTGTGTAGCCAGGAGATCACTACGAAGCCTTTACAAAGGGATTCCCGACGAGCGTGGGCCCACTGAGGTTTCACCTCTAACAGCATACAAGAGGCTCCAACCCCGCTGCAGTGGCCCCCTCTTGAGCCTTGCGGTTCATATGGTAGTCCAGCTGACACCTATTCCCCGCACCATCCAACACACCCATACTACGCCGGGGATACACCTAATTAATTGGCCAAGCTGCCCCATCTCAGCATGTGGTTGGCACTGTAAAGCCAGGTTACATGCTCTATGAACCGGTCCTTAGGATCCAGGCAAGTACTAACACACAAACCCAAGTCTCGTGCACCCAGCACACAACCAAAACATCCAACTTGCCTTGATCCCTACCTCTACATAACTCATAATATCTCATTCAAGAGTATGGTAAAAATAAATTGATGATCTCATATCCCAAATATCCCATTCTAAGCATGGCTAAGCATATGCATAATAATAAATGACATGATAAAATAAATCCCAACCCAAGCTACAAGGAAACAAGGTGATGCAATTCTAGGGAAGCTTCCTAGCATGGGTTTCATATTTAACTTGACAATGCAAATAATTCTATCTACACATCCTAGCATAGGATCAAAGTGGTCAAGGACACTTGCCTCCTTCTTGCTGCTCTTGAAATGGGTAGTCCTGATCTTGGAAAGGAATAACTTGCTCTTGAGCAGGTTCTACATCATACCATCACACATAGCAAAAGAAAAACAACAATCATAAGACATAGTTCACACTTCTACTTCATACAAATCACACATTCACATTTATGAAAGTTCTTTACCATTATATGTGTTGTGGTTACTTTATGTGTGTTGAGTTGTGGCTTGCATGCACTTTTAACCATGTGTATATGATTCCTACTTTTGTGTCTACATTTATACTTACATACTATATATATGAGTTTCCAATAAATTTCTTATATTCAACTACTACACCTTTTCACTACCAAGTGTGTATGAAAAGTATTTTTCTTCCCCATATGTGCCTTCATAATTTCTACCAACCCTAAACTGAACTCTTTGGATTTTAAAAACTCCATTTATCATTTACTAGTTGCTATATTTTCAGATTTATATTCCTATGCATAATTGTGTATTTTATTATGAAATTAGTAATACACATCATCTAAACAGAATAGGTTCTGGTCCTAAATAATTTAATAACGTATTTTGACCTTTGCCTCTGATGTAAACTATTTCATAATTATTTTCCCTATTTTCTAAAACTATTTATTACTTAAAAATGTGTCCCTAATTGTGAATAATAAATTAAACAGATTCAATTCAGTCCAAAATATGTTTTTATCTCACTCCAAAATTTCCTAAACACTGAGAAAGTCTTTAACTTAATTTTGACAATATGTTTGTCCCACTTTTTAATTTTTAAACACTAGTTACATATTCAATTTCCTAAATTAAATACTAAACAGGGCTAAAAAGATAAACTCACCCCATTACAGGGTCTATAATATTATTTTCAGAATTTCCAGGGGTCTAGCTACACTTATCAGAGGTGTTTTTCCTAATTTTTATTAAGTCCAGGGGCTAAAACTGATTTTTAAATGAATTTACATGATTTTCTAGAGTTCCAGGGGCTATATCAGAAGTTTCCAGGGCTAGCTCTTATTTCCCGAGAACCTCAGGGGGTAGCACGTAAGATTTCCAGTCTTTATAACGCGGGGCTGACATGGACCGTCCGATTTTAAACCGACGGCCGAGATTATAACATCGAACCGGTACACGGGGGTTTAAACCCTACCGTGCGATTTAAAATAAACGGCGCACAAGCGGCCACGTCGCTCTGATCGAGCGCGGGCGGCGCTGCCGGCGGCGCACGGCGGCGGGAAGCGGCGATCTCGCCGGAAACTTTCGGATCCTCGAGAATTCTGCCTAGAACTGTGATCTTATGGCATAGATCGGTAGAGGGGAGGTCGGGGATCTCACCAAGGGGGTTTTCTTGAGCTCGGAGGTCCTGGGAGGTGATCGGCGGCGAGGTCCGAGGCAAAACCACGGCGAAGCTCGTCGGTGCTGTGTTTACACCGCAAGTCACTGAGTTTTCTGCACCTGCAAGGTTCCCCGGAGGCGGTGGATCAAGACCAGCGAGTTAGATCAGAGTTTCCGAGCTTAGATCGGCCGGAATTCACCGGAGAAGTCTCGGTTCTCACTGGAGTAAAAATCGGCGATCGCGTGGGAAAAACAGAACGGGGCCGGGGTTTTTATAGACGGGAGAGGGCGGCGGGGTGGTTTAGATCATGTCCGTTTCCTCTTCGAGCGAAATTCGGCTGTGATCCGCAGCAGTTCCGATCGGTTTGGATTCGGTGAGAGAGAGTCCGGCGCGACGCGAGGTGGAAGACGAAGCCCGGGTGGGTCCCGCCTGTCAGCGTGAGAAAACGCGGGCGCGCGGCTGCGGGCTGGCGCGGGGTAAGTTGGGCCGGCTGGTGGGTTTCAGCCCACTGGCCGGTTTTTTTCTGTTTTCTCTTTTTCTTTTTCCATTTCTTTTCTTATTTGAGTTTAATTTGAATTCCAGTTTGAATTTGAATTTTGCAAAACATGCAACACGTCCAAAAATTTTTAAATTCCCCTCTTAACATGATTTAAGGTTTTGAATCAAAATTTTTGGGGTGTTACAGTCCGACTAGCTTCGGTAAGCTCCGGTTCAAGGTCCGGTTAGCTTTGGTAAGGTTCAGAGCTTGATTGCAATGGTTCTGCTTTTAACGTGCAATGTTTCGAACTTGCTTTACTCTTATGGAACGTTTGCTTAGTATTATTTTACTAAGTTTTTGGTGTGTTTTTGGTGGTTATGGCTGATATCATTTTCCTATGGTTTACAACATGCTTATGTGAGGTGCTCACGTAAGATGTTGTAGTTTCGGAACTAACGAGAGTCAAGTCGAGGACTTGTGCTCGGAAGTATTTGTTGTTTATTCATGTGCAGGTGTTGCTTGAGTTCAAGACATGGCTGGTGACGGGATCCATTGAACTAGTCTTAGGGAGAAGATGAGGTTCAATAACCAAGTTCGGGAGGAATTGTGGTTGAGTTGATCAGGAGGTTGCGTAGTATGTTTGAATCAAGAACAATGCATATGAAGGTATCTTGGACGTCGTTGGAAGATGTTTGCACGTGTGCAAGGAGTGCATGGACGTGGCTGCATAGTTCGAAGGCGTGATTAAGAGATGTGGACGTAAAGAATTGGTCGGAAAGGTCCAACCGACTAGGTTATGGACTCAGGCTGCGGCTGAGTCGTGTTTGACTCAAATATGGAAAGTTTTGAGTTGGTTATGATAGGATTTTGTGTGGGACATGAAGTTGAGTTGTTTTAGGAATGTTTGGGACGTTCCTAAGGTGTTTGGAAGTCTTAAGATTGCTTCTATCTGCGTGTAGAAGAGTCTTGAGCAGTATTGGAAAGTTACAGTTTGAATCCAAGTAAGAGTAGGAGTCCTAGTTTGAATTGGGTTGGCCTTAGGGCTGGTTATATAAGCAAGGGAGGCCAAGGCTCGTGGGTGCACGATTTTGGGGCTGTTCCTCTTATTTTTTGATAAATAAAATTCATATTCTAAAGGAACTTTTGTGCCTTGTTCGTCCGACTTGTTTCAGACAAGTTTTTCTCGTCGAGTTTCTGTTCAGCACAACCTTGCTTCGGTGGTTTTATCATAACTCGAGTTTTACAGATCCAATTGACATGATTCTTTTTGGATTGACTTCACAACTATATTATCTATCATCTGTGAAAATTTCACAGTCATTGAATTTGTGGTTTCTGATATACACGAGTTTTTTTCAGTATTCCAGAACTGTTTTTCTCGCGTAGGACAGATTGACCTTTGTTCGATCTTTCGATCGTAACATGATTCTCTACAATCTATACTAGTTTTGTCACAGTTGAACACGTTTAGATTAGTCGCTCACATGGTTTCTTTAACAGATAGGTTTTCTGTTGAGGGGTGTATTGTTGCTTCCGCTGAAAAGTTTTTATCTACCATTCACCCCCCCCCCTCTGGTAGCTTTACACGTGTACTTCGATCCTACAGCCGTCGAAGAAGAGCGTCCAGTGGGTCTTGGTGGAGACCGTAGCTCGGGGCTTTGGTTCACCGTCTTCGGGGCCCCCTGGGTTCGTTGACGATGGCGTCCACTCGGCCACGAAGTCAGCCAGTTCTTGGCTCTTGATTGCGTGGCGAGGGAGGAAGTCCAGCTCAAACTCTGCTAGCTCCGCTGCCCACTTGGCGACATTGCCAGTAGCGTTGGGGCTGTGAAGGATGGTCTTCAGTGGGAAGGAGGTGACCACCGAGATCCGGTGGGCTTGGAAGTAGTGCCGGAGCTTCTTGGACACGACGAGCACTGCATACAACAGCTTATGGACCTCCAGGTACCTTGTCTTGGCATCATGGAGGACTTCGCTGATGTAGTAGACGGGCCTCTGGATGGTCCGGGTCCTTTCTAGGGGACCCGGGGTGTCTTCCTCCATTGGCTCAGGCCGACAGGAGGAAGACAGGCCCTGGGCATCCTCCGGGGGCTGGGACCCGGAGGCTTCTTGGCCGTCTTGGACCTCCAGGAGGTCCCCTTGGACCTCCGGGAGGTCGTCTTGAACCATTGGGGGTCCTGCTGGACATCCGGGAGGTTGTCTTGAACTTCCGGGAGGTCCCCTTGGACCTCCGGGAGGTTGTCTTGGGCTCCCGAGACCTCCTGGCTGTCGGCCCCCCCCATGGGGCCCAGGCAGCCTCGAGGCTTGACATCAGCTGCTGGAGATGGTTGCGGTGATGAGGGGTCCGGCCGCTCTGCGACGAGGACCATGCTCACGACCTCTGTTGTCATCGCGATGTAGAGCAGCAGGTGCTCTCCGGGCTCTGGGGCTACCATGATGGGTAGGGTCGTCAGGAATGCTTCTTCTGCTTCGTCGGTCCAAGCAAATGGACCGGATTTGCGCAGGAGCTTGAAGAAGGGAAGTGCCCGCTCTGCTTGCCTCGGTATGAACCGACTCAGCGCAGCTAGGCATCCCCTGAGCTTCTGGACATCTTTGATGCGGGCCGGGGGCCGCATCAGCTCGATGGCCTTGATCTTCTCTGGGTTGGCTTCGATCCCTCAGTGTGAGACCATGAATCCTAGGAGCTTCCCAGAGGATACGCCGAACACACACTTGTCTGGGTTCAGCTTGGTGCGCGTGGAGCGCAGTTTGTCAAAGACTAGAGCTAGGTTGTCTAACAAGGCTGTGCTCTGTCTAACTTTGACAACGATGTCATCGATATACATCTCAACTAAGTCTCTTATTAGCTCTCCAAAGGTTTTGTGCATGGCACGTACAAAGGTAGGGAGAGCATTTTTTAGACCATAAGGCATGGAGACATAACAATGCAGGCCGTCTACTGTGATAAATGAGGTATGTTCTTCATCTTCTCTAGACATGGGAATTTGGTGGAAACCTGAGTAGGCGTCTAGGAAGCATAACATATTACAGCCTGATGTAGAGTCTACTATTTGATCTATTCTAGGGAGAGGAATGGATCTTTGGGACATGCCTTATTGAGGCTGGTGTAGTCGATGCACATTCAGAGCTTCCCGCCGGCCTTCGGGACGATGACAGGGTTGGCCAACCACCGGGGGTGGTGGACTTCCCGTATGAAGCCAGCGTCCAGCAGCTTCTTGATTTCTTCACGGATGAAGTTCTGTCGCTCGATGGACTGCTTCCGAGGCTTTTGTTGGATTTGCCGGGTGTCGGGGAAGATCTTCAGATGGTGCTCGATCACCTCCCTAGGGATCCCCGGCATCTGTGACGGTTGCCATGCAAACACGTCGACATTGTGCCGGAGGAAGGTGATGAGCGTGCCTTCCTATTTGCTGTCCAGGCCCCCAGCAAACCGGGTGGTCTGGGCAGCTTCGGCGCCGACTTGGATGACCTTCAGGGGGACGTCGTACTCGTGGTGGGGCTGCACTCGGGGTGCAGAGGTTGAGGCACGGTGGCGTGCATTAGGGTGGAGCTTGCCCGGTTCTGCCCCGCCAGGGGCTGGTGCTCGGGCTGCTGCAAGTGCTTGGAGCTTCTCTAAGGCTGACACTGCAGCAGTGCACTCTCCACGGATCTTGAGGACGCCTGTTGGTGTAGGCATCTTCAGGACAAGGTAGCCGTAGTGGGCTACCGCCATGAACCTGTACAGGGATGGTCTGCCGATGATGGCGTTGAAGGGTAGGTCGACCTCCGCCACGTCGAACAGAATGTATTCTGTCCGGTAGCTGTCCGGTGATTCGAATGTCACCGGTAGGCTGATGTTGCCGTACGGGACGACTTGTCCCGGCCCTACCTGTAACACCCCAAAACCTGTTAAGAGGGGAATTTAAAAAAATTTTGACGTATTGCATGTGGTCCAAAAATGTAAATTCAAACTGGAATTCAAATTAAACTCAAAACAGAAATGAAAAAGAAAAACAAAAAAATAAACCTTCCCAGCCAGTGGGCCGAAACCCACCAGCCGGCCCACCTCACCCCCGCGCCAGCCCGCAGCCGCGCGCCCACGTATCTCTCGCAGACAGGCGGGACCCACCTGTCATCCCCGACCTCCCGCTCGCGCAGACCCCGGACTGTTCCCCGCGCACGCGCGATCGTAACCGACCGGATTTCCGCGTCCCTCAGCCCGACTTCCGGTCCCAGAAGGCTCCAGCTCGATCTAAACAAACCCGCCGCCCTTCCCCGGCTATATAAACCCTGGCATCTCCCCGTTTTTCCCCCACGATCCGCCGTTTTTCCTTCCAGTGAGAACCCGAGTTTCCCCGGCCAATTTGGCTCGATCTTCGCTCGGGACTTATCTAACTCGCTGATCTTGATCCACCGCCTCCGGGGAACCGCGCAGGTGCAGAAAACTCGGTGGTTTGCGCTTCAAACACAGCGCCGACGAGCCTCGCCATGAATTCACCTCGGACCTCATCGCCGACCGCTTTCCAGGACCTCCGAGCTCAAGAAAACCCCCGAGGTGAGATCCCCAACCTCCCCTCTACCGATCTATGCCATAAAATCACGGTTTTAGGAAGAATTGACGAAGATCCGAAGCTCTCCGGCGAGATCGCTGCCTCCCTCCGCCGTGCGCCGCCGGGCAGCGCCGCCCGCGCTCGATCAGAGCGACGTGGCCGCTTGTGCGCCGTCTATTTTAAATCGCACGGTAGAATTTAAATCCCCGCGTACCGGTTCGACGTTATAATCTCAGCCGTCTGTTTTAAATCGGACGGTCCACGTCAGCCCCGCGTTATAAAGGCCGGGATTCTTACGCGCTACCCCCTGGGGTTCTCGGAAAATACGAACTAGCCCCAGAAACTTCTGATCTAGCCCCTAGAACTTCAGAAAATCATGTAAATTCATTTAAAAATCAGTTTTAGCCCCTGGACTTAATAAAAATTAGGAAAACTCCTCTGTTATGTGTAGTTAGACCCCTGGAAATTCTTAAAATAATATAATAGACCCTGTAGTGGGGAGAGTTTACCTTTTTAACCCTATGTGATATTAAATTAGGAATTTGAATATGTGATTAGTATTTAAAATTTAAAAGATGGGACAAACACATTGTAAATTCAAATTAGAAACTTTCCTAGTACTTGGAAAACTTTGGAGTGAGATAAAAATAGATTTTTGGCTGAAATGAATCTGTCTAATTGATTATTCACATTTATTAGTTATAGGGACACATTTTTAAGTAGAGAATAATTCTGAAAATTAGTAAAATAAATGTAAAATAGTTCACATCAGAGGAGAAGTTCAAAAATATATTATTTAATATTTTAGACCCAAAACCTATTCTGTTTAGATAAGGTGTCATACTATTTTCATAATAAAGTTCACATTTAGGCATAGGAAATAAATCTGAAAATATAGCAAGCTAGGTATGAATAACTAGAAAATGATAAATGAAGTTTCCAAAATCCAAAGAATTCAGTTTAGGGTTGGTAGAAGGTTTGAAGACACATATGGAGTAGGAAAATACCTTCCATGCATACTTGGTAGCTAAAATGTGTATCAATTAAATATAAGGAATTTATTTAAATTGGAAATTCATATATAGTATGCAAACATAAATCTGAATACAAAAGTTAGAAATCATATGCACATGTTTAAAAGTGCATGTAAGCCCAAAATCAACACACATAGAGTAACCACAACACATAGTAATGTGAATGACTTTCATAAATGTGAATGTGTGGTTTGTATGAAGTGGAAGTGTGAACTATGTCATATGGATTGTTGTTTTCTTTTGCTATGTATGATGGTATGAGTAGAACCTGCTCCAGAGCAAGTTTTTCCTTTCCAAGAACAAGACTTTCCATTCCCAGAGCAGCAGGAAGAAGGCAAGTGTCCTTGACCACTTTGATCCTGTACTAGGATGTGTAGATAGAATTATTTGCATTGTCAATTGAAAATATGAAACCCATGCTAGGATGTTTCCCAAGAATTGCATTACCTTGTTTCCTTGTAGCTTGGGTTGGGATTTATTTTATCATGTCATTTATTATTATGCATATGCTTAGCCATGCTTAGAATGGGATATTTGGGATATGAGATCATCAGTTTATTTTACCATACTTTTGAATGAGATATTATGAGTTATGTAGAGGTAGGGATCAAAGCAAGTTGGATGTTTTGGTTGGTGCTGGGTGCACGAGACTCAGGTTTGTGTTTAGTACTTGCCTGGATCCTAAGGACCGGTTCATGGAGCATGTAAGCTGGCTTTACCGTGCCAACCACATGCTGAGATGGGGCAGCTTGGCCAATTAATTAGGTGTATCCCCGGCGTAGTATGGGTGTGTTGGATGGTGCGGGGAATAGGAGTCAGCTGGACTACCATATGAACCGCAAGGCTCAAGAGGGGGCCACTGCAGCGGGGTTGGAGCCTCTTGTATGCTGTTAGGGGTGAAACCTCAGTGGGCCCACGCTCGTCGGGAATCCCTTTGTAAAGGCTTCGTAGTGATCTCCTGGCTACGCACCTGGGAAGTGTGAATGTGGTTCGTAGCCACTGGCATAATGGAGGTTCTTTTAGTCCACCCGGCAACGGGGGATGAAATCACTACATGTGGGTACAGTGGTACAAACTCTGCAGAGTCAAAACTGTCATGACAGTCATGCTCACGGTCAAGAGCGGCTTGGACTTATTCATGATTAGAGGAGTGATGGTTTTGGAAGTTGGGGATGTTAAGCGGGGAGCTTAGCATTGGAAATGATGTTATGGTTATTTGATTATGATGATGGGATGGGAGATTGGGACCATTTCACCTGTGTAGTAATGTAGGTGCTTAATAAGCTCAGGTGGTAGGCAATAATTGCGTAGTGCTTTAACCATGAGTTCAACCTCTTCTTGTTCAAGCCATGCATGTCATAATCTTTCCACACTTGCTGAGTACCATTGGTACTCAACCTTGCATATTTGTTGGCTTAAATTGCTGCTCAGGTCAAGAGAATAATGTGGTGTTTAATGATCAAGACTTTGGACCCGAAGAGGGTTTCTAGGTTCATGGAGTCCCCCGGGCAACGCCTGTGACGGATCCCACAAGAATAATATTCCGCTGCTATTTTATTTACTTGTTATGAACTTATTATCGTCCATCGAGACATATGCTATGTAAGACTTATTTATATTCGACACCTGGCTTGTAATAAATGATGCTTCACTATTTGTCATCACATGTATGAGAAAATGATCCTGGCATACATGTGATATTCACTCGGTTGTTCTTCGGAGAAACCGGGTGTGACAGGCATGTCATGGCTTATGCGTCCCGGCAGCTCCGGAAACACGAGATGAACTATCCTACGCATGACCTAAAGCTAGCCGCAGTGGTACACGCGTTGAAGATTTGGCGGCACTACTTGATGGGGAAGAGGACAGAGATATATACGGATCATAAGAGTTTAAAGTACATTTTCACACAGCCAGATCTCAACCTCAGACAAAGGAGATGGTTAGAGCTAATCAATGACTTTGATGTGGGCATCAACTATCATCCTGGGACAGCAAACGTCGTGGCAGATGCTTTAAGCCGGAAGGTGCAGGTTAATAGGTTGAGCTTGAAAGACATGCCTACGGAATTGAAGGACGAGGTTATAAGGCTCAATCTATGCCTGGTGAATAGTGGTGAAGCCAACGCCATGGAAGTGGACTCCACACTAGAGCGGGACATACGCGAGGGTCAAAAGAATGACGAGAAGATACAAGAAATCAGATAACTCATCAAGGAAAATAAAGCCCCTGGTTTCAGAGAGGATGAACAAGGAACGGGGTGGCACGGGAAAAGAATCTGTGTGCCAGAAGTAAAGAAGATCCATGAATTGATTTTGAAGAAGGCTCACGATTCTGACTATTCCATTCATCCTGGGAGCATGAAGATGTACCAGGACCTCAAGAGCAGGTATTGGTGGTATGGCATGAAGCGAGATGTCGCGGAACAGGTTGCCCTATGTGACACATGCTAGTTGGTGAAAGCAGAACATCAACGACCCGCGGGATTATTGCAACCACTCAAAGTGCTTGAATGGAAATGGGAAGAAATCGGTATGGATTTCATAGTGGGATTGCCTAGGACCCAATCAGGATATGATTCAATATGGGTCATCATCGACAGGCTAACCAAGGTAGTTCATTTCATCCCCGTGAAAGAAAGCTACAGCGGATCCAAATTGGCAGAATTGTACATGTCAAGGATCGTGTGTTACCATGGAGTGCCAAAGAAGATAGTGTCAGATCGAGGGACACAGTTCACCTCAAGGTTCTGGCAGAAGTTGCATGAAACCATGGGAACCCATCTGAATTTCAGCTCTGCCTATCATCCCCAAACTGACGGGCAGACGGAAAGGACCAATCAGATTCTTGAGGATATGCTGAGAGCGTGTGCACTCAAAAACAATCGGAGTTGGTATAAGAACTTACCGTATGCGGAGTTTTCCTATAACAACAGCTATCAGGCTAGTATGAAGATGTCACCGTTTGAAGCTTTGTATGGGAGGAAGTGCAGAACTCCCCTATTTTAGAACCAAACGGGGGAAAGTAAAGTGTTTGGTCCCGAAGTACTACAAGAAGCCGAGGCAAAAGTGAGGAAAATTCGCAACAACTTGAGGATAGCACAGACACGACAAAAGAGCTATGCCGATGTTCGGAGAAGAGAGCTCGTTTTCAACGTGGGATACTATGTCTATCTCAAGGTGTCCCCTATCCGAGGACTTCGTCGGTTCAAGGTGAAAGGGAAGTTGTCACCTCGATACTTCGGACCCTTTCAAGTTCTGGAGAGGAAAGGTGAAGTGGCGTATCAACTAGAATTACCGTCTCGCCTATCGGATGTGCACGATGTATTCCATGTGTCACAGCTCAAGAAATGTCTGAGAACACCTGAAGAGATGTTACCCATGAATGAGGTTGACGTCGCTGAGGATCTGTCTTATGTCGAGCAACCATCCAAGATTTTGGAGACAATAGAACGCCTCACAAGGAATAAAAGAATCCGGATGTGCAAGGTGCAGTGGAAGCATCACTCGGAAGAGGAAGCCACCTGGGAGCGAGAAGACGAGCTTAAGGCACAATTTCCGGAATTGTTTTCTTAGAACCACCAATCTCGAGGACGAGATTTCTTTTAAGGGGGGTAGAGCTGTAACACCCCAAAACCTGTTAAGAGGGGAATTTAAAAATTTTTGGACATATTGCATGTGGTGCAAAAATGTAAATTCAAACTCGAATTCAAATTAAACTCAAAACAGAAATGAAAAAGAAAAAGAAAAAAAAACCTCCCCGGCCAGTGGGCCGAAACCCACCAGCCGGCCCACCTCACCCCCGCGCCAGCCCGCAGCCGCACGCCCGCGTATCTCTCGTAGACAGGCGGGACCCACCTGTCATCCCCGACCTCCCGCTTGCGCCGACCCCGGACTGTTCCCCGCGCACGCGCGATCGTAACCGACCGGATTTCCGCGTCCCTCAGCCCGACTCCCGGTCCCAGAAGGCTCCAGCTCGATCTAAACAAACCCGCCACCCTTCCCCGGATATATAAACTCTGGCATCTCCCCGTTTTTCCCCCACGATCCGCCGTTTTTCCTTCCGGTGAGAACCCGAGTTTCCCCGGCCAATTTCGCTCGATCTTCGCTCAGGATTTCTGATCTAACTCACTGATCTTGATCCACCGCCTCCGGGGAACCGCGCAGGTGCAGAAAACTCGGTGGTTTGCGCTTCAAACACAGCGCCGACGAGCCTCGCCGTGAATTCACCTCGGACCTCGTCGCCGACCGCTTTCCAGGACCTCCGAGCTCAAGAAAACCCCGAGGTGAGATCCCCGACCTCCCCTCTACCGATCTATGCCATAAAATCACGGTTTTAGGAAGAATTGACGAAGATCCGAAGCTCTCCGGCGAGATCGCCGCCTCCCGCTGCCGTGCGCCGCCGGGCAGCGCCGCCCGCGCTCGATCAGAGCGACGTGGCCGCTTGTGCACCGTCTATTTTAAATCGCACGGTAGAATTTAAATCCCCGCGTACCGGTTCGACGTTATAATCTCAGCCGTCTGTTTTAAATCGGACGGTCCACGTCAGCCCCGCGTTATAAAGGTCGGGATGCTTACGCGCTACCCCCTGGGGTTCTCGGAAAATACCCCTGGAACTTCAGAAAATCATGTAAATTCATTTAAAAATCAGTTTTAGCCCCTGGACTTAATAAAAATTATGAAAACCCCTTTGTTATGTGTAGTTAGACCCCTGGAAATTCTTAAAATAATATAATAGACCCTGTAGTGGGGAGAGTTTACCTTTTTAACCCTATGTGATATTAAATTAGGAATTTGAATATGTGATTAGTATTTAAAATTTAAAAGATGGGACAAACACATTGTAAATTCAAATTAAAAACTTTCCTAGTACTTGGAAAACTTTGGAGTGAGATAAAAATAGATTTTTGGCTGAAATGAATCTGTCTAATTGATTATTCACATTTATTAGTTATAGGGACACATTTTTAAGTAGAGAATAATTCTGAAAATTAGTAAAATAAATGTAAAATAGTTCACATCAGAGGATAAGTTCAAAAATATATTATTTAATATTTTAGACCCAAAACCTATTCTGTTTAGATAAGGTGTCTTACTATTTTCATAATAAAGTTCACATTTAGGCATAGGAAATAAATCTGAAAATATAGCAAGCTAGGTATGAATAACTAGAAAATGATAAATGAAGTTTCCAAAATCCAAAGAATTCAGTTTAGGGTTGGTAGAAGGTTTGAAGACACATATGGAGTAGGAAAATACCTTCCATGCATACTTGGTAGCTAAAATGTGTATCAATTGAATATAAGGAATTTATTTAAATTGGAAATTCATATATAGTATGCAAACATAAATCTGAATACAAAAGTTAGAAATCATATGCACATGTTTAAAAGTGCATGTAAGCCCAAAATCAACACACATAGAGTAACCACAACACATAGTAATGTGAATGACTTTCATAAATGTGAATGTGTGGTTTGTATGAAGTGGAAGTGTGAACTATGTCTTATGGATTGTTGTTTTCTTTTGCTATGTGTGATGGTATGAGTAGAACCTGCTACAGAGCAAGTTTTTCCTTTCCAAGAACAAGACTTTCCATTCCCAGAGCAGCAGGAAGAAGGCAAGTGTCCTTGACCACTTTGATCCTGTACTAGGATGTGTAGATAGAATTATTTGCATTGTCAATTGAAAATATGAAACCCATGCTAGGATGTTTTCCTAGAATTGCATTACCTTGTTTCCTTGTAGCTTGGGTTGGGATTTATTTTATCATGTCATTTATTATTATGCATATGCTTAGCCATGCTTAGAATGGGATATTTGGGATATGAGATCATCAGTTTATTTTACCATACTTTTGAATGAGATATTATGAGTTATGTAGAGGTAGGGATCAAGGCAAGTTGGATGTTTTGGTTGGTGTTGGGTGCACGAGACTCGGGTTTGTGTTTAGTACTTGCCTGGATCCTAAGGACCGGTTCATGGAGCATGTAACCTGGCTTTACCGTGCCAACCACATGCTGATATGGGGCAGCTTGGCCAATTAATTAGGTGTATCCCCGGCGTAGTATGGGTGTGTTGGATGGTGCGGGGAATAGGAGTCAGCTGGACTACCATATGAACCGCAAGGCTCAAGAGGGGGCCACTGCAGCGGGGTTGGAGCCTCTTGTATGTTGTTAGGGGTGAAACCTCATTGGGCCCATGCTCGTCGGAATCCCTTTGTAAAGGCTTCGTAGTGATCTCCTAGCTACACACCTGGGAAGTGTGAATGTGGTTCGTAGCCACAGGCATAATGGAGGTTCTTTTAGTCCACCCGGCAACGGGGGATGAAATCACTACATGTGGGTACAGTGGTACAAACTCTGCAGAGTCAAAACTGTCATGACAGCCGTGCTCACGGTCAAGAGCGGCTTGGACTTATTCATGATTAGAGGAGTGATGGTTTTGGAAGTTGAGGATGTTAAGCGGGGAGCTTAGCATTGGAAATGATGTTATGGTTATTTGATTATGATGATGGGATGGGAGATTGGGACCATTTCACCTGTGTAGTAATGTAGGTGCTTAATAAGCTAAGGTGGTAGGCAATAATTGCGTAGTGCTTTAACCATGAGTTCAACCTCTTCTTGTTCAAGCCATGCATGACATAATCTTTCCACACTTGCTGAGTACCATCGGTACTCAACCTTGCATATTTGTTGGTTTAAATTGTTGCTCAGGTCAAGAGAATAATGTGGTGTTTAATGATCAAGACTTTGGACCCGAAGAAGGTTTCTAGGTTCATGGAGTCCCCCGGGCAACGCCTGTGACGGAGCCCACAAGAATAATATTCCGCTGCTATTTTATTTACTTGTTATGAACTTATTATCGTCCATCGAGACATATGCTATGTAAGACTTATTTATATTTGACACCTGGCTCGTAATAAATGATGCTTCACTATTTGTCATCACATGTATGAGAAAATGATCCTGGCATACATGTGATATTCACTCGGTTGTTCTTCGGAGAAACCGGGTGTGACACTACCCCTGAGAACGGGCTTGAGGGGGCGAGCTTGGCCATCGGGATCTTCAGCTTCTGGAAGGCTGCACGACCGATGAGGTTGAGGCCGGCCCCGCCATCCACCAGGACATGGTACATCTTCACGTTGGCGATGGTGGGAGCTACCAAGAGTGGTATCTGCCCGGCCCCAGCCATGTTCTTGGAGCAGTCGGTGGCGTCGAAGTTGATGGGGGTCCCTACCCACTTGAGGTGCGATGTTGCGCACGGGGTAGGGGCCACCGACGCCACAGCTCGATGCAGGGTCTTGACTGTGCTCCAGGACGAGGGGTCCGAGGACCCTCCGTAGATGACGTGGAGCGTCTTCCGACGTTGGGCTCCATTGAGCTGGAGCCCTCGCGGTGATGGACCGCCTTCAGGGCGCGTTGGGGCTCCTGGCACTCCATCTGCTGGTCGACATTGTCCCGGGTGTCTACCTTCTGCTTGCCCTCCCTCTGACGGAAGGGAGGGCCATCCGCACGCGGTTGCTTCCCTTTGCGGAAGCGTTCCGCGAGCTTCTGGATCTCCCGGCACTCAGCAGCGGTATGGCTGCTGGTGTTGTGCGCGGGGAACGGCTCGCTGTGGCCACCGCCTGGGGCTGGTGACTGACGCGGCCTCTTGTCGGGGCGTGGCCCCCGAGCTCCGGTGGGCGTTGCAGCAGCGGCAACGGGAGATCCGGTCGGCAGCATGATCTTGTCGCCACCCTTCTTGACCTTCTTGCTGCTCCCATGGGGAGCAACGCTTGGTCCGGGCTATCCTCCGGCTTCGGAGGCTGGCTGTGAGTGCCAGTTGCGCCCTTCTGCTGCCAAGGTGGACTTGTCCGCCAGGCTGAAGAGCTCCGAGATGTCGCGCACTTCTCTGGTGGCGAGCTTCTCGAGCATCTTCTTGTCCCTTACACCCTGTCGGAACGCCACCACCACAGAAGCATTTTGGATATGGGGGATGGTGTCCCGTACCTGAGAGAACCGCTGGATGAAGGAGCACAGCGACTCTCCAGGTTGTTGCTTGATGCCGTGGAGGTCAAGTTCCGTGCCACGCCAGGTGTAGGAGCCGCCGAAGTTCACAGTAAACTGTCGGCAGGAGGTTATGAAAACCTGGGGGAGATTCATGAGCCAAGACCGTGCTGGGCCGGTCAAGGCGATGGGGAAGTAGTTGGCCATGACGGCCTCATCCCTCCTGCAGCAAGGATGGCGGTGGAGTAGATTTGGAGGAACTCCGCCAGGTTGACGCTGCCGTCGTACTTCTCTGGCAGGTGTGGCCGGAACTTGCACGGCCACTTCGCAAAGCGAAGGTGTGGCACCAAATTGCACACCCCGCTCCTGTTGCTGCAGGTGTTGGTGCCGCGAACGCTTGGTCCGCTGTTGGCACGGTGTACCCTGGCATGGGAAAAGGTGCGCCATAAACCGGGGGCGCCATTTGCAGGGCATATGGTTGAGTAAATATGCTGTTTGGCATACGCCTGGGGCAGATTTCGTGTAGCGATCGTCTGCGGCCCAGGCTGGGTCGAGGAGGTCGACATGCTGTCGCCGGCCTCATGGTTGCGACGCCTTTCTCTTCGTCGCTCGATGGTCACGCGGGCATCTTCGCCCAGGTGACGTTGTTCCAGCTCTGACCTCAGGTCCACAGATGGGAGCCTGGTGGAGCGGGAGTCTGTCGTCTGCCCGTCAACCGTTGGCGTGCACGATGTGACACATCCAGTTGACCGGGGCGTCGTCCCCTCCGTAGCTGAGGGTTGACGGCGGCGACGACGAGACGGTCTACGTCACGAATCCACTGCTGGGTTGCTGCCTGAGGCGCGTCCCCAGCAGGTGGATTGCGTAGAAGTGCTAGTGCTGCAGCTAGTGTACTCCCATGAGTGACACTCGGCGCTGCAGCAGAGCATGGGCTTGCTGGAGTCCGCGTTGCCGGAGTCGGCTGCTGGCTCCCAGCTTGCGCTGACACACTCCGTCCTGAGTGTGTTGAGACGTAGGCCTCGCTGGTCACCGTTCACTGGGAATGTGGGTGAGGAGAGCTTGCCGTTGAAGGAAGCTTCGTCATCTTCGTCGGCTTCAGCTCGTCGCGCAAGGGAAAAGCCCCCCTACCTGGCGCGCCAAATGTTGAAGTGTAGCTGTCGACACTTCCCCCGGGCCTGCTCTGGGCAGCCCGCGGAGGTTCTTTTTCGGAGGGGCTAGTCCCCACGGAGAGCCTAAGCGTAGTTGGACGAAGAAAAGAGATGAACACAAGGGTTTTTTACGTGGTTCAGGCCGCCGGAGCGTAATACCCTACGTCCATGGTGAGCAGAGGTGCTCGTTGTATTGCTTGAGGCTTAGAACCGGAGTTCTAAGCTTGAGAATGAGCTGAGTTCTAGAATGTCTACTGCAAGGTGGCGAAGAGCCGAATCCTTTGCAACGTTGCCTACCCGAGCCTTTTATAGTCCAAGGCTCGGGCAGCTTACAAAGGGGCCCCCGGGACCCGACAGGTGGTCCCGGGGAGATCTCTGCTATCTACCGCATCTGCAATAACGTCGGTAGTTGTCTCTGGCGAAGATTTCTGAGCCTCCAGCCTGCCGCCCTACCCACGCCGTAAGATAGGCGTAGTGGTTGATGATGGCAGGGACGGAAGGGGATGTCTTGTCGCTACGTTTATTGGTGTACAGCTTCTAACATTGCGTGCCCGTCCTCACTGTGATGTGACTGGCAAAACGCCTCCTGGCAGGGGCGTGCCCCGCGTCTCCGCGTCTTGGGAAGGCGCAGGTCTTCAATACCGCGTCTTGGGAAGGCGCGGGTCTTGAATACCTTGTACGAACAAGGCATGGTGCGGCTTTACTCCCGCCGCCTACCGCGTTGGGTAGACAGCGCTGCTTTGCTGCCACGTGGCGGGCCCGGAGCTCTCCTCTCAGGAGAGGGAGGTCTGGCCCCGCTGGACACGTGGAACATTCGGAGCTCTCCCCGCGGAGGGGGGAGGTCAGGATCTGCTGGCCACGTGGCGGGCCCGGAGCTCTCCTCTGAGGAGAGGGAGGTCCGGCACCGCTGGACACGTGGAGCCTTCGGAGCTCTCCCCGCGGAGGGGGAGGTCCTGCTCTGCTGGCCACGTGGCGGGCCCGGAGCTCTCCTCTGAGGAGAGGGAGGTTCGGCCCCACTGGACATGTGGAGCCTTCGGAGCTCTCCCCACGGAGAGGGGAGGTCCGGGTTGGGTGCCCTAGGAGTTCACCCCAGTGGAAGGGGCGAAGTCCTTAGACGATTTTCCCCTGTGCGCGGGGGTACCCCATATTGAGGGTAACGACACCTACAAAAGTAGTTTTTTCTATGATAATGGAAATTTGGTTTATTATTAATTCACATGTTATATGGAACCACATGTTAATATTCGGGTACGGGTAAACGGATATGGATATGACATTTTCTTACCCGATAAAAAATATCCATTGGGTTTTATCCGTTACCCGAACCCATACCCGCAGGTACAAATTCCTACCCAAACCCGTACCTATCGGGTCAGATATCCGCGGGTATGCGGGTAATGAATATCCATTGCCATCTCTAGGAGAAAGGTTGCGGGCTTGTTGGGCTGCTCGGGTGGATTTTGGCCCAGTGCCGTTTTTCTTTTCTCTTTTCTTTTTGGTTTCCTCTTCCAAATTTGAATTCAGATTTGAAGTTTTGAATTTTTGCACATGCATCACATCCAAAATTTTACTTTTAAATTTTTTCAAAGTTTTTGGGTATTACATGATGGTATGAGGAACTTGCAAAAACTTCTAAAAGGCGATCACGTCTTAGGACTAACCAATGACATGTTTGAGAAAGATAGACCTTGTAGCGCTTGTCAAGCCGGAAAGCAAGTTGGAGCACCTCATCCCGCAAAAACGTGATGACCACAACTAGACCCTTGGAGCTGCTTCAATGAATCTTTTTGGTCTCATTGCTTACATAAGCATAGACGGTAACAAATATGGTCTTGTTATAGTTGATAATTATTCTCTTTTTACTTGGGTGTTCTTTTTGTATGAAAAGAGTGAAACACAAGGACCGCTGAAGAAATTCTTCAGAAGAACTCGAAATGAATTCTTCTTAAGAATCAAGAAGATTAGAAGTGACAACGGCACCGAGTTCAAGAATACTCAAGTGGAGGAGTACCTTGATGAAGAAGGGATCAAGCATGAATTTTCAGCTCCATACTCTCCTCAATAAAATGGAGTTACGGAAAGGAAGAACCGCACACTCATCGAGATGGCAAGAACCATGCTTGATGAGTACAAGACTTCGGACCGGTTTTGACTGAAGAGGTTAACACCGCTTGTCATGCCACAAACCGACTATCCTCGTCGACTTTTGAAGAAAACGGCATATGAACTTCTAACCCGTAACAAGCCCAACGTTTCATATATTAGAATCTTTGGTAGCAAGTGTTTTGTTCTTAATAAGAAACCTAGAACTTCAAAGTCTGCATCCAAATCCGATGAAAGATTCTTGCTTAGATATGATTCAAACACTTCTGCATACCATGTTTTCAACAAAAACTCTGGTTATGTTAAAATAGCACGTGATGTAGTGTTTGATAAAATAGCACATGATGTAGTATTGAAATAGACTTATCCAAAAATCTCGGACTTGTCTGAAGTATTTTCAGACTTATCCGAACCTGATAGAACAAGTCAGTTACTTATTGTGTGTTAAATTAAAATTAACCTATTCACCCACACTCTAGACAATTTTCAGTTCACTGTATCCTCATCCAACAAGATGATGAAAATAACACCTTCCTTATACATTTTCTTTACCTGCATAGATAATCAGTAAATCAAATCAATTTAGTTAAATTATAAGTGAAATGACTAAAAAATGTAGTAGCAGTAAACAACAAAAATAGCAACATAGGACAGTGCAAAGTTCATAACTTCTAATTTAATGGGTAGTACATGCATCAACTTCATTTAGAATTCATGCATAATTTACACGGTCATTATCATTGACTGAATGAATAAAACTGAATGAAAGAACTAATTTCTGAATTCATGCAGAATTCCGGGAAGTTTTAAAGCATGCGGATTGTACATTTACCATTCACCACACTAGAATAGAAACTTTTAGTTGCTGAAAAAAAGAACTAGATGAGCCTCACCCAGTTACCAGTTAAGTTCTTAACTGCAGAAGCCTCCCAGATCGCTGCACGGCAGAAGCCTCCCAGCTCACCTCTTCTTCAACCAGAGAAAGGAGGAGGATAGAGAAAGAACACGTAGGAATTGAGATTGCTGCCCGGCGGCGTTGATAGTATATCGGCAGACGGGATGCATGGCAGCGGCGCTGGCTCCGGGTGACTGGCTGATGGACGAGCGAACGACGAGCGAGATGCCAACCGCGAGCGGGTGACACAGAACTAGCAACGAGCTGATGAGCGGGCGGGCGGGCGAGAGGAAGGGAGCACGAGAGGGCGGTGGCGAGCCAGCGACGAGTTGCAGCACAACAGGCCGGCAGCGACGGGATGAGGCACGGTCGTGCGGAGGCGCGTCTGGCCACTGAGGGAGTGAGGGTGTCGGGCTTGGGCGTTTGGTTTGGGTGAGAATAGGGTTTATCTTGGACTACTGGGCTGTTTGGGCCAGGTACCAAATACAAACAAAACGGAATGAAAATGGAATATCCCGAGTAAAAAAGGAACCACAAAAACGGTCGGAAAACCACTAAACCGTTTTCGATCCTGATCCCGATACACTCCGATCCGTTTTCGTCCTGATTCCAAATATTTTCCGAATAATTCAAAAACGAACGAAAAAAATGGTATACTGTACGGGACGGTACGGAATGTTCCGTCCCGTTTTCATCCCATGTGAGTTTGCATGTGTACCAAAACTTCGCTGCGTCGATCATGGATCTACATTAGAACATTACTATTTACATCTTGAATATAATGCATAGAATAGTTTTTCGTGGCCTCATGAGTTTTGAGGCCTAATAGATTCATCGTCTAGTCTTAGCCAATTCGATAATTTTGAGGCCCAACAGATACTACATTCATTCTTAAATTGTCGTCATTAGGATAACAATCAAACTAGAGTTTTATCTAACAATAATGATTTAAAAATAGAGGGAGTACATTATCAAACAATACGTTTACGTGCATGACACTCAAAATATCAAGCACAAATTAGACATAGAAGTGTGGACGTTTCTTTCTTCTAAAAAGATTTATGACCCTTATTGAAATAGAATACGATGGGCAATTTCAAAATCAATTTTTTAAAAGAAGACATTTCTTACTAAAAATAGAAATAGCAATACAGGTTACATCTCCATACAAAGTATAATCCAATAATTTTTTGGAGTTCTAGAGGAATTCCCTAATCCATATTTCATTGCAAACCTGACAGAAGAATTCAGTTCACCGTCCATGTTTGTATATTTGTTTCATGCTCGTTTTCTAAGTAAAAACAAAAGCATTTCCATCGTAGTTCGGAGTGCCTCGATCATGCATATAGGAATAAGGATCGATAATCATTCATTCATCTGTCGATACTTATACAGGCGAGTACAAAGGAGCCCGTGCACAGGATAGGGCAAGTGGATAGCTACGAGCCTAACAAACTCGTGCATGGCACAGCTGAACGTGTGCATGGCGCGTATGACCCGGTTGGGTATCGGCATATCTAGCAAACCAGAGAGATTATTCTCTACACCCCCGCAGTTCAAGCATGGGTGGCCATGATGCTTAAACTGGATCTAAAGTCTTCAAATAGCTTGGTCGGCAATCCTTTGGTCATGATATCGGCGAATTGGAGGTTCGTTAGCACATGAAGAACCCGAATTTCGCCGAGTGCCACCTTCTCCCGGACGAAGTGTACATCAAGCTAAATGTGCTTTGTCCTTTTGTGATGAACAGGATTTTCGCTGAGATAGTCTGCCGATATGTTGTCACAATAGATGATTTCGCCGATGGAACTTGTACGTGTAGCTCGCCCAGTAGCTGTCGGAGCCAGCAGCACTCCGCTGTTGCGTTGGCGACGGCTTGATACTCAGCCTCGGCGCTGGATCGTGACACCGTGGATTGCCTCTTAGATGACCAAGAGATGAGAGTGTCGCCGAAGAAGAAGCAATATCCCGATGTAGAACGTTGCGTGTCGGGGCAGCCGGCCCAGTTGGCATTGGAGTAGGCAGTCAATCATGTGCTGGACGAAGCACACAGGAGATACCATGGTCAAGTGTCCCAAGTATGTAACGCAGGATCCTTTTAACTAATGCCCAGTGAGTGTCGCGAGGCACGTGCATGTGCAAGCACACTTGATGCACTGCGTATGCAATATCCGGTTGGGTCAATGTAAGGTATTGCAGCGCACCTGTTATACTTTTGTAGAAGCTTGCGTCGTTGGCAAGTGTACCATCATCGGCTGTGACACCCTCATTTTTTGCATGTATTCATGTTTCATGTAGAAAAACATTTTTAAAATAAATAGAAACAAAAAAGAAATAAAAAAGATGGCCAAAAAGAGCCAAATTCCAGTTCACCGAGAGCGCCAAAGACAATACCCGCGGCCCGCTGGCCACGTGGCGCGCTCGGAGCTCATCTCCGCAAAGGGGGAGAGGTTCGCCGCTAAACTGGCTACGTGGCAGGCTCGGGGCTCATCCCCGCAAAGGGGGAGAGGTCCGACCCCGTGGGACACGTGTTGCCCCCGGAACTAGCCTCTGTAGAGGAGCGAGGCCAATCCCGTAGGACACGTGTCAGCTGCGGACCTAGTCACCGCGGAAAAGAGAGGACCAGTCGCGCGGAACACGTGTCGCTCACGGAGCTCATCTTCGAGAGGTCCGGTCCTACTGGGCACATGTCACCTCCGGAGCTCACCTTCGGGAGGTCCGACACTATTGGACACGTGTCACCTCTGGAGCTCATCTCCGGAAGGTCCAACGCTAACAGACACGTGTCGACCTCGGAGCTCGTCTCCGAGAAAAAAAGGAAGTCCGGCGCTACTTGACGCGTGGCATTCTTGGAGCTCACCTTCGAAGAGAGGGGAGGTCCGAAATTGACACATGGCACACTCGGAGCCACCTCCGAAGAGAGGGGGAGGTCTGGAACTGACACGTGGCATTCGTGGAGCTCGCCTCTGTTGAGAAGGGAGGTCCCGACCCACCAGACACATGGTGCACGAGGAGCTCGCCTCTAGAGAGAGGGAGGTCCCGCCCGCCAGGACACGTAGCGCAAGCGGAGCTCACCTCTGAGGAAGAGGGAGGTCTCGCCCGCCTGACACACGGCACAACCGGAGCTTGTCTCTGCGGAAAAGGGAGCCCAGGTTCCCACAGGACACGTGGAGCTTCCGGAGCTCGCCGCCGCGAAGGTAACGTGATTCTGAAGTGGTTTTCTTCTGTATGCGTGGGAATCCCCGGTACTGAGGAAACCGACACGACTCCACATTGCTACTGCACCAAATCAACTAAAGTCAAGTTGTTAAGATTTAAAAACAATTTGAATAGGACTCTTATTCAAATTCCGATCGGATTAGGACTCTTCTCTTCCCGATTATAAATAGAACCCAGAACCTTTTGCCGCAATCACGAATTTCTTTTCCACCTCCTGAGCCGATAACTTAGAGCCCTAGCCTCAGCTCGCCGAGTAAACCCCTTCGCCGGAGTTTGATCACCGAAGAGACCGTCGACGAGCCTGGATCACAATTGCCATTGCCGGATGAGAGACGACGATCTTTCTTGCTAGGAGGACCCCGAGACCAAGAAGAACGTGAGGTAGGTCTCAAATACCACCTTACGACATCATCGCGTTTTATTTGCATTTGTTCTTCGATTCCTTTGAACAGAAGCTTTTTAGTGGACAAGATCACATGTTTATCGGTCTGATCTAGATCTTGAGTCAAGATCATCGCCACGCCCACATTTGATCCGAATACATCGTAAAAGCCATGAAAACATGCAAGAACACGTATGAACAGATCTAATAAAAATTGCATCATAGGATTAGCATGCACATGCATCATCGCATCTTAAAGTAGAGTTTGTGCATGACATTGATTGCTATGAATCTTGTATGTGCGTGATCGTGTATAGAAGGACAAGCTCAGGGAGCTGTCTACGATGGGCTGCAACAACAAGGTTTCGAGATCCAAGAGCAACAGGAACCGCAAGAACAAGGCAAGTGCCCCTTAACCATATTGATCCTATGTTTTGGAAAACTGTTTTGTTTATGAAAAGGTGTGTGTGGTTGAGTCAATATGATGGGAACCCTTTGATAGGAGTTTACTAGTTTTGTTAGCCACCCTTGTCACCGGGAAAGTTTATGAGTCGGGTATGGTTTTTGCATTTATGCTTCGCCGAGTCCATGGGATATGGGAAGCGAGATAGATGTGTCTAGCTAACTGCACTCGTATGAATAATGAGAAAACTGATGTTGTTAATGAACATGAATCGGAGGGAGATCTAGGCAAGACTAGGTATGTGAATGAGGTAGAATGAGATGGTGGTTTACTTGTCGTAGATCTAAGGACCGGTTCATGCGAGCACATGCCAGGATAACAGTGCCACCACAAGGCCAAGTATGGGTGCGGCTTAGCTGAGTAATTAGGTAAGTTGCTAGATTGTTATGGACCGTGGAAGGCGCGGGGAATGGGAGTCGAGTGAGGACTGCCCTGGGAACTGCATGGCCTAAGAGGGGGCCGTGGGTGGGAGAATTGGAGATTCTAGCCTGCCGGTGAAACCTTAGTGAGTCCATACAGCTAGTAGCCCCTTTGTAAAGGCTATTTTGTGATCTCTTGACCATACACCAACGGTTGTGTACTGGTATAATGGAGGTTCTGCAGTCGCCGACGGGTGACGAAATCACAAACTTGTGGGTAAAGTGGTACAAACTCTACAGAGTCATAAAACTATCTTGATAGCCGAGCTTACGGTCACGAGCGCCTAGCCAACTTCCATGATTAGATGGATGGGATGGTATTTGGTTATGGTTTGGTTATGGTTTTGGTTTTCGGTACTGTTGAGTCCGGGTGATAAGATTGGTTGCATGACTGTTGAGTCGTGGCAACAAGATTGGTCTCGGTATGAGAGGGATTGTTTATGAGATGAAATGGTAGCAAATACGAGATGGTATTCGTGAGATGGTAGCGAATACGAGAAGGGATTCATGAGCAAAGATGAAAAAGATTAATGTCTGGTTGAGACATGGAAAGTGATGAACATAATGGAGGTATGTTGGTATTTTAATACATGTTGGGATTACATTCACTTAAAGCTGAGTTGATGTTTTTATCGTATTTTGAGAAATAAACTTTTCTTTCTGCAATAAGCCTTTTTATACCTTCCTTTTTGTGAGCTACATATCATATTTTCTCGCACTAGCTGAGTACATCATTATACTCAAACTTGCATTATTAATTCATCATCAGCAACAGGAGAAGAATACTATGAAGACCACGTGGAGTATTAGGCGTGTAATCTGTCCTCAACCTTGCCTGTGGGGATGGAGTAGAGATGGAGCTGCTGCTGCTGCTTAGATTGCTTCCGCAGTAGTTAGAAGACTTCCGCTGCTAGAATAAAGACTTCCGCTGCTAGATTTAGACTTCCGCTGCTTGCATGAGTCCAAGACTCATGAGACATTATGATAAAACCCTGTTATTCGTGGTAATATATATTCTGAATTCAGTTTGTGGATGATATGTGTATGTGCGATGAACATCCTGAGCACACATACGCATCAGTTCCAGGTTCCGTGGTTTTCCACAGAACCGGGGCGTCACATCGGCGGAAGCTTTTGTCTTCGTGTCGATTGGAGTACTCACTGGTTTGCAGTTAAGCGTTCCAGCCCGATCGAGGACATCTTCTGCATATTTTCTTTGCTTGAGAAAGAAATCCGCTTCAGATCGGTGCACCTGAATACCAAGGAAGAAATGCAGTGGCCCTAGGTCCTTCATGGCAAACCTTTTCTTGAGTTGCTGGACAGTGTCCTGTATAAGATGTGGCGAAGATGCCGTATGGACTATGTCATCAAAGTACAACAGCAGAAAGACCAGATCAGTGCCATGCTTGGAAATGAACAAGGAGGAATCTGACCTGGAACACTGAAATCCCATGTATTGTAATTCAGTGCCGAATGTGTGAAACCAGGCCCTGGGTGCCTGCTTTAATCCATAGAGAGATTTTGATAGCATGCAGACGTAGTCCGGCAAGACTTGTCCACAAATCCAGCAGGCTGTAGGCAGTATACTCGTTCGGCCAATGCACCATGAAGAAATGCATTCTTCACGTCCAATTGATGAACGAGCCAGCTTCTGGAAGCCGCGAGTTGTAGGACCACACGAATAGTTGCTGGCTTCACAACCGGCGAGAACGTCTGATCGAAGTCAGCACCATGCTGTTGCTTGAAGCCATGGACCACCCATCTATCTTTCCTTCTCTCCAAGCTGCCATCAGCGTTGAGTTTTTTCTTGAATAACCACTTGCCTGATATAACATTGACATTTGGTGGTTTTGGAACCAATGTCCATGTTTTGTTGTATTGTAAAGCTTGAAACTCTTCTCGCATAGCCTCATACCAGGCTGGGTCACGTAGAGCTGCCCGCACAGATGTAGGTGGTGGAGACGGTTGGACTGCAGAGACATGCGCATAGCGAGGATTCGGAAGATGAATGCCGGCACGCGCCCATATAATCATATGACGACGTGATGCCTGATGTAGTTGAGGTGGATCACGTGCACCAGAAGGAGTCGTAGATGCATCTGGTTCTGTTGGAGACGAGACAACGTCGTGCTGAATGTACCCCCCAGACAGTGCAGGAAGATCCGCGTTGCACGCAAATATGGCCAAGTCCGGGGCCCCACCAGCGAAACGTGGTTGTTGATCGTTGGCCGACGCACCACGTCCCCATGCAGACGTGATCCCGGGGCGTGGAAACTCTGGAGCCGGTATTGGATCCGCATTACGTGCAGATATCACCGACCCACCAGCAGGATGTGGAGGTTGTTGGTTGGCTGGCGCTCCACGTTCCCATGCAGACGCAATTCCTGGGGGCGGAATTGTTTGCTTCGGCATGAAAATAGGATCTGATGCCAACTGCTGGACGTTGCATCCAGCGCAACGTGACGGCGACCAAGTTTTCTGTTCCCTGAAAGGAAAAATACTCACATCAAAAATAACATGCCTTGATGTGATCACTTTTCTCGTTTCAGGGTTATAGCATCTGTAGCCCTTTGTGTCCATTGGATAGCCGATGAAGATGCATGGGCTGGCACGAGGAGCAAGTTTGTGGGGGGGGGGGGGGGCAGTGGATGCAATGTTTGGGTAGCATAAGCACCCGAAGATCCGTAAGTGATAATATTCTTAGGAGTGCTCATTCCAAATTTCATGCAAATCCACACCATTTTGAGCCACTTTTGGAAACTTTTGTAAAAATGACTAATTTGAATGCAAATTCAAATTCCAGCCACTTTCATCACTTGGATTCAAAAGTTGACTTCATATTCAAAATCAGCACATTTTTCTAGGTTACTCCACCAATTTTCACCCTCATTGGAGTTCTTCTTGTCGGGAGCTATATTTGGATTAATTCAAAACTGAATTTGAATTTCAAATTCAAACGTGAATCAAATGTGGCCAAACAAACTTCAATTTGAAGAATTCAAATTCATTCCCTGACTTGGTGGCTTCGTCTTCCATTTAAATGTGAGTAGTTGGGATAGTTGCAGCAAGAAATGGGAAAAGAATTAGAGGGGAGAGGAGGGACCCACTGGTCAGATACACAGAGGCAAAACCGGTTCTGTTCTTCGGCAGAGCACTGTGAGCTCGCCAGCGCGCGATGGAACCCCGCCCCAATGCATTCACCGTTCCACCTCCTGTTCCATGGATCAGACCGCGCGAAGACGTCGTCCCCACGTTGTTCGACCACACCCGGAACTCTTTCACAGCTGTGCCCTCCCTCACGTGCGCATATCATCTCGGTTCTCACTACCCGAGCGACTCTCGGCTCTCCACCGTATCTGCGATACAAGCCACAACTCGGATGATCACCTACAGCAAAAACACGCACCATCCTCTCCTCGATCTTCCGGTGAACGCCTTCCTCCTTTTCGTTCAGTAATGAGGGAGTATTTTGAGGTTTACCGAATTGTCGTTCTTAGGACCGAGAGGGGGCTCAAATCAAAATTCTTGGTGGTCAGTCCATACCAGCTCATTTTCCTTTAGCCATACGTCCTAGGCCTTCCAACGGACCTCTAGGATCAATAACCGGCGAAAACCATCGACCATGGTTGTTGCTCTTAGAGTTTTTCCGGTCGCCGCCGTTTTTAGCTCTAGGTCAACGGTGAGGTCCTAGCTCCAGCCGTTTCCATGGCAAACCGATTTCAAGTTCATGCTCAGCATGTCACAAAGTAGCTGTAGGAGGAAACCGTTCCAAAAATAGGGCCCTATGCAGCTCGGACGACATCACCCGAGTTGGAGTCGCTGTTGTCACCGTCGCGAGCATAGTTCCGGCCATCGCCGAGCTTCGATGAGTGCACCAACGTGTTCCTTGAGCGAAGTTGGGCACAGGCAGCGAGTATCGTCGGAGGTCGTGCGGTAGAATGAACGGCGGCGAGCTCTCCGGCGAGGCGCCGCCACGGAGAGCACGGGTGTCGCGAGGAAGACGAAGGAGGGGCTGGGTCCACCGGTCAGCCTCTGTTTTCCAGCGGTGATCCGGTTGCGGCTGGGAATCGGTGCGGCAGCACGGGTAAAATCCCGTGGGCCGCGGTGTGACCGCGATCTCAGCGGACCGGTTTAAAGAGTGGGGCCCACAACCAGAATTTAAACATTTCAAACAATTTCAGATTTTAGTTCAATTTCAAATGCCCATAACTTTTGCTAGGATGGTCCAAATTGAGTGAACCAAATTTTGTTGGATTAAGCTCTTCGATTAATATCCAGCAAAACAAGTTTCAGTTCATGAAATATATTCTTTTTCCATAATTAATTCCCTAAAATTTAAACTGTTGGGAATTTTATCTGGAGAATTCTATGGAAAGTTCTGAAATTTGGCCAGGAGGTTCTCTTGAAAATCCTTGAGTCACAGGAAAAATTTCAGATCCATCCAAGTTCATTTAGTCCCCCTAATGGTATGATTAAGTGAACTGCCCTAAAAAATAGAAAAATGTACAGAAACATTTTTCAGATTTTCTCAAATCTTAATTAGGGCATATCTTTCTCTAGGATTCTTCAAATGACATGAAACCAACTCCATTAGCACCATCTCAAACTCTAGTTTCCAGAAAATAATGGTTTGATCCATGAAAATCCTTGGAAATCCTTAGAAGCTCTAGTAATGACCATTTAGTCTTTTATTTGTGCAGAGCTCAAATGAGTTTTGTTTCAAATGAAAGTTGGGAAAGTCTCTGTTTAAGTTCTTAACAAGCCACCATAAAAATTTCAGAGCCAAATGGAATGTCTAGCTAGAGTTATAGTCTTTATACACCAGAGTTAACACTTTTGCATTTAAATTGACATGTCGATTAAATTGCTTACGTATAGTCGCTGAAGGCGAGGAGAACCCGTAGGTTCTGAACTTCGTACTTCCGTAGGAAACGCTAACCCATGACCAGCAGGAACAAGGCAAGAACCGGTTTGCATTTAACAAGTTTTATAAAGTTTTGCTTTATATACATTTAGCTTCAGTTATGTATGTACATTAGGTGTAGGATGGATGAAACCCCAAATGCATAACCAGATTATTCCAACAAGAGTGAGGGTAGTGTCTAGGTCCTCGAGTAGTTCATGATGTGCTTAATGTTTATAGACTTTAGTACAAGTCGAGTAGTTGGAATCTACTCGTGAGTATAGGGTTCGGGACACGAGGGATTGGTTCGAGATGGGAGACAACTTTAGAAATAAAAATGAGACTAGGTAGGGGCTAGGACGCCGCAAGAGGAAGTCTTGTGTGCGTAGCCCTGTCTGTGCTGATTGAGGACCAATCCATGTGCGGCCCCGCTGAACAAGTTTTGAATGTACCGAAGGCATATCGGATATATGGGCCCTGATAAACTGATGTAACCTATACCTCCGGGCGTCGAGGCATAATGCACCGATTTATAGGTGTAGGTTGAGGGCAGCAAGGTGGAAATCTGCTAACGGGCATAGAGAGATGCTCCGTGTAGGTAACCTCCTGTCTGTTTGGGTGCGACCGGTTTGATGTTTGGTCTGTTTGGTGAAAGGTTGTCCCATATGACATGGGGTGAGCGTGCTGTGTGCAGCATCGCGTGTGGGCGTACGTGACGTGCTACTCGGGTATCCCTGCAGGTGTATATCGATTCAGTTCACCGTCCCTCGTGGTTATGAGTACCGCTTGTTCACTGTGTCGTGACATAGATAAAGTATGGAATGTTGTGATTCAATACTTCTGATACGTATAAATTGTATTGCTACATGTGTGCCACCAAATATTGTTCACTAAATTTCAGATTCCTGAACCGTTAACTTGTGACTAAAAGATGAATTAAGGATGAACTTGTAGGCGTGTCCATTGCTGTAATGTGCCATCCTATGTTTGTTATGACCAGCATGTAGAGTTTCATGTGTAGGATCATCGATTAAGACTTGCTGAGCCATCGTGCTCACAGTTGCTTCTATGAGTGTTTGCAGGTGAGGAGTACCCCACGGACTAGGAGTACAAGTCCACCGGCGAGGGCTACCCTCCGTCGGGGACTATGGCTGAGTGGGAGCCGTACACGCCGCGCTGAGGATGAGTGCAGCTAGTGTGGGTTGTCCGTAGGGCTGGACAACCAACTTTTGTTAGTTAGGTGTGGGCGTGAGTTGTATAATTATCTTTCGCTGTAGTAAACTCTGTAAATAGCTGTAAACTGAAGGTTTGTACTACTTTTTGTACATATTCAGTTTGTTTTCAATGTAATACTATGGTTGCCTTATGATGTGTACTGTCGGGTGTCGCATCATGCGGCACCACCCTATGAGATCCTGGGATATACGGATTTCGGTCCGTCACAGTTCAAATAGAGTGGAGATCCATCAGTGTTGATAGTGGTGTGACCCACTGTCCGAACAGAAAGGGATGCTCCATTACCAACAACAATGGCTGTGGGAGATGTGGGAGAGAAGGAGGAGCAGAGTATACCAGGTGTATTGGCCATGTGAGAACTTGCTCCAGTGTCCAGTACCCATTCTCCACAACCGTTGTACTGGCTGGTTGGTGGAACACTATGAAGTGCAGTAAGGAGGCCCGCGGGAGCCTGCATCTGGTGCACTCCAGGGTAGTTGTCGAAGCTTGGTCCAGAGGTGGCATGGAGTGCCTGTTGCTGCGTGTTCCCTGGCCGAGTACCTAGTATGCCTGGTCCGGATGGACGCCAGATCGGCATAGGCCAGGCTTGGACAACTCCTGTCCATGGATTGAACGTGGTTCCCCATGGTGCATGTGGAACACCACCGTGAACAAACGGTGCACCTGAGGAACCAGAGCTGTTGTCGCTGTTGTTTTTCTTGCCGTTGCCTTGCTTGCGAAGCTGACGACGGTCATTCCTGTTTTTGTTTTGTGAGGTGGGCTTTTGCAGTGGAGCAGTATGTTGGGCAGGTGGTGTGGCCATGGTTGTGCTGCTGGAAGAGCTGGCTGCGAGCAGGGCGGTGTGTGCCTCCATCTTGGCCGTATGCTGCTGCCGCTTCTCATCCTGCAAGAGGTAATCACGAACAAATAGAAAGAGTGGCAGAGGTTTGTGGGCTGTTAGCACAGATATGGCATGGATAAATTTGGAGCTGAAGCCGCGCAAGGCATTAATGACCATAGAGGATTCAGAAACGGGATGACCAACGTCTCGAAGAAGATCGGACAGCTCCTTGAGACGTGCAAAATATTCAGAGATGGAGAGCTCCCCTTGAAAGAGGTTGTGAAATTCTTGCAAGGCGTACACGGCTCGCTGATCGCGTTGTCAAGAAAAAGACCTCAAATCGCTCTCCAAAGAACATATGCATTGGGATTTGGTACCTGAATCATTTTCATCAGATTAGGGGTGATAGAATTGTAGAGCCAAGAGACAATACACTGATCTATTTGTAGCCATTCCGGATTGTGCCACTGGTTTTGTGCACCAACCGAGCCATCTACATGATCTTGGAGGCCAAACTTCCGAAAGGTGGCATCGAAGAAGGAGCACCAGATCAAAAAGTTTGTTTCGCCATAATCAAGTACAATAGGTACATGATTGTGGATATTTAACATGTTGGATGGTAGTGACTGGAATTGGAGAAGGATTAGAGTCAGCAAAGGGATTATAAGCACTGGAGGCAGATGAACTGGTGAGTGAGGATGCCGGTCTAGAAGGTATGGTAGCCGGAGGATCGAACTATACTGATACCATATAGGAATGAGGATCGATAATCATTCATTCATCAGTGCCTATACTTATACGGGCGAGTACAAAGGAGCCCGTGCACAGGAGAGGGCGAGTCGATAGCTACGAGCCTAACAAACTCGTGCATGGCGCAGCTGAACATGTGCATGGCGCGTATGACCCGGTTGGGTATCGGCATGTCTAACAAACCAGAGAGATTATTCTCTATAATGCAACGTCCAATGCTCTACTTATAGAGATTCTCTTCTTTGATCATTAGCTTCTCCCCAGGTCACAGAGACACTACAGGAATTGTGATAATAGACGACGGCCAGAAACCGTCATTGATAAGGACCAAACCGTCATCTATAGCTTATAGACGACGTTATACGCTTATACATGACGGTTTCCGGCCGTCTACGTTTTTTGTCATCTATAAGCTTATTGACGACGGTTACCGTCGTATATAAATTAATTGACGACAGCCAGATTTAGCTGTCATCAATAAGTGACTCCTTCCATGTGGCAGCGGGGGAAACTTATCGATGACGGTACGTCGGACCTCGTCTATAATACATCTTATAGACGACAGTTTATAGGGTACCGTCGTCGATACTGGACAGTTATCGTCGACGGGCTTTTGGACGCCGTCAACGATAATTGTCCAGTATACGACGGCCGCCAGAGAACCGTTGTCGATAAGGTTTGCAATTTTCTTTAAAAAAACTAAAAATATTGCCTGCTTCAAGACCAGCCCTGGCTCGATGGTCAGATCACACAGGGATATAAAAACAGACATCACACAGGCATATATATATCACAATAAGCATTTCAAAACACTACACACATGCCACTACACACTTTACGAGTTCGTGGCTATGGGACGCTACCCTGTCCGCTGCCACCGGAGTTCGGAAAGGCATCCTCCCTCAGTGGTCCAAGCACTAGAATATGAGGCAACAAAGTTTGAGCCTCCGTTCCCGATCCTTGTGATGTGCGAGTGCGGTTAGACATGCTACAAATAAAAAAAATGCATATTTTACTAAATTTGAACAAGTTTAACTAGTTTAAGCTATTTTGAATAATTTTGTACCTAGGATGCTGTCGTCGGCACCAGTGACAACTCTATTGCTGGCGGTGCCCATTACGGAAAGGCAGCCGACTGTTCTGCACTTATAGCCTGCAAACACAAATCAAATCATTATACATGTCATTTATATATTAAAAATGTTAAGTACATCATCTAGAATTTACCTGCATGGCAGCTTGCATCTGCAGCATGAACGAGTTTTGATACTCGTCCCTAGCCCTTTGTGCCTCGTCCGTAGCCCTGATCTCCAGTGCCCGCATCTCGTCCCTAGCCTTGAGCGCTTCTTGCGTCATCTGGAGCTCCTCTCGAAGACTCTGGAGCTCCAGATCTCGGCTCGCATGGCTGCTGCTGGACCCTCCTTGATGCGATGAAGAGACTCTCGAGGAAGCCCGCGCCTACCTCGAGTCAACCACTCCATCGAAGATGGCTAACCTGCACAACGAAGATTATTAAATTTTTGTATCTCGAAGTTCGTAACAGTAAATTAAAAATAACAAACCTCACCGTTCATGAGGTTTCCCACCACCGCTTGCATACGCGGCTTCAGGGACGATTGGCGCGCTCTACCAATCGAACTCTTCGCCTCGAATCCTCCGCTCCTTCTCCCCGAACATTACCTAAAAATAGAGATAAATAACGTCATTAGAACTATTAAGAAGAATTCAATTAAGTTGAAAAATAACTCACCAAAGTCTCTGTCACCATCTGAAAAGACAGCAGGCTGCAACAGGTCACTTTCCAAGTGACCCCTCTTCCACATCTCGATAGGTTCCGGCTGCTGACCACTCTCGTGCTCCTATCGATACATGTTAGCACAACGAAGATTATAAAATTACTTAATAGAATGCGAGTAGCACTTACCATCCGTTTAACGAGGCGTATCTAGCCGTCCCCATCCAAACGATGTTTTCCGCCCGTCCCTCTACTCTCTTGACGGGTTTTAGAAACTGCCTAGAAGCCCTCGCTCGCCCAAAGAGCACACAAGGCACGGTACGCGTCTGGACAGCTGTCAAGCCACGCTACGCCTACCTGAACACATTTATTATTGAATGAAAACATTGGTCACGATCAGATAATGAAGCAAAGTAAACTAAAAACTTTACCTCTGCGTACTGCGTCTCCGTCAAGTACGTGTCACCCGATTCCTTCCCCGGCTCACCCTCGTCTGGATGTAACTTGAGGTACGCGTTCGTAGCTTGAATGCGAGCCGTTGATAGTGATTGCGTCACGATCTTACTAGCGCAGTTATGGAAGACAAGACGAGTGTGATCCGTCTGCTCGTCCTCGTTCTCCAAACGATACCGTGCCTGAAAAAAAAAGAAATGTACAACTAAATGTATGTAACTTATAATAAATTTGTATTACACAAGTATTATTCATACTTACCATGAAGTCGTGCCAAACAGTCTCCTAGTAGTTGTCGTGAAGAACGTCCTAGATCTTATAGTAGTCATCCAAGGACGTGGCAGCGCGTCCGTTCACTACACTGGGGTAGTGCAAACGGACTAGACGGTCCAGGACCCCATTCACCAGCGAGTGACGTCCCTGGCCCGTGAACGAAGCATCCTCCTAAGTCCTGATACATGATTCTCAATATATATATATATATATATATATATTAAGTCTAAAAGTATCTAAATTGAATTGTTAGAGATTTACTTACCTATCGCCAATCGGACGAATAACGATCCGATCGTTTGGGTCTGAAGCCGGCTCCAAAGAAGGCTCCGAAGAAAGAGGATCTGAAGCAGGCTCCGAAGAAGGCATCGAAGAAGAAGGCTCTGAACCATCGGATGAGATCCGACAGCCCACATTCTAGATCAGCTATAAAATCACACCGTGACTTTACCCTATCCCTAAACTTCTCACTCCTCTATTACGACGGCGGCGGCCAGGCGCGAGGCAGTGGTGGCGGTGGGTAGGCGCGATAATGGTGATGGTGTCAAAGCGCAGAAGCGACGACGGCATCCAAACACGGCGACGACTTGAAAACATTGGGCGGCGGCCGGCGGCATGGCACACAGGGGCGGCGGCGACCGGCGGGGGCGCAGGGGCGACGGCCGGCGAGGGCGCTCAGGGGCGGTGGCTCAGAGGCGGCCGGGGGGGGGGGGGGGCGCAAGGGCCGACGGCGGCGGGCGGGGTGGCGGCAGCCGGCGGGGGCGCAGGGGAGGCGACGACCGGCGGGGCGGCGGCGGCCGGCGCTGCACGCGCAGGGGTGGAGGAGGGAGGTCGGCGGCGACGGCGGTCGGCAGCGGCGGCGCAATTGAGAGAGAGAGTGGCGGCGCTGAGTGATGGAGAGAGAGAGAGAGCCGAGTGGCGGCCGCCGTCCCAAGTATATCGGGCCTTAAAGACGACGGTGCGCTTACACCGTCGTCTACAAGGCTTATTGACGACGGTGTAGGCTAACCCTCGTCTATAAACCGTCGGGCAGGCCCGGCCCTTTACTGTCGATGGTGTACCGTCGTCTATAAGTTCCGAGAACTTATAGACGACGGTACTAGGTTAACCGTCATCAATTAATGATTAATTGACGATGATGTTTTCCAGCCGTCGTCAATATGTTTATTGATGACGGTGTCATCATCAATAATTCTGACCGTCGTCTATTATCACGATTCCTATAGTTAGAGCTCCATTACTCAATGGATTCCTTAACTTCTGCTCTTGATGCCAAAAAGCTGTCTAGTTTCTTCACCCACAGATTGTACTTCTCCAATTGTTTTACTGTGCCAGCCAGCTCTTGAGCATTGATGATGAGATATTATTTTCCACCACACAACTAGAACACCAATCCAATGTGCACTATGCAGTGAAGGGATTTATAATGACAAACTTAATCGATCGAGTGCAGCAGCCCAGATAGGTCGAGGAAGCAAGCCAGTTAACCCGGAAATGTTCGTGCGTGCTGTAGAGAGACGAACCCATGCTCATTTGGAGCACGTGAGAAAGGCCGGGAAGGCCTGGCGCAATCTGTGTTGATCTCCAATATTTATAGCCTAATGACTTGAGATTAGCTTAATCCATACTAAACTTAGTTTAGTCTAACAAGATATCTGTTTCGAATTATCTGACGCTGGTTAATTTAAAATTGAACTAATTAACGTCAAATAATTCGAAACGGCACACTTTTTGACTCCTCTGTGGACTGTGGTTGCTGACGGTGTCAAATTGGTGATTGTGACCAGAGGTGAGAATACTGATTTAACGCTACTCCGTGTTGCTTTGATACCTAGCACCTTTACAACGCACGATACTCATAGCATAGCATTAAAAGTATTGAGTATGGTACTTTTGTAATTGAACCATTTGTAATAGAGCTCTAGTATTATTCATACTACACAAAAATACTGGCTATTGGTGGGAAGTCAACTCATCTGAATTGTCAGTGTCGAAGTGTGTGGTCGACACTTCCCCCGGACCTGCTCTGGGCAGCCCGCGGAGGTTCTTTTTCGGAGGGGCTAGACGCTTGCGGAGAGCTTCAGCGTTAGGGACGAGTGAGGGAGAAGCTTGACACGGCGAGTTTTACATGGTTCAAGCCGCCGGAGCGTAAAACCCTACATCCACGGTGAGCGGAGGTGCTCGCTGTATTGCTTGCTGCTCAGAACCGGAGTCCTGAGCTTGAGGGTAAGTAATGTTATCGAAGTGTGTGGTCGACACTTCCCCCGGACCTGCTCTGGGCAGCCCGCGGAGGTTCTTTTTCGGAGGGGCTAGTCGCTTGCGGAGAGCTTCAGCGTAAAGGATGAGTAAGGGAGAAGCTTGACACGTCGAGTTTTACGTGGTTCGGGCCGCCAGAGCGTAAAACCCTACGTCCACGGTGAGCAGAGGTGCTCGCTGTATTGCTTGTTGCTCAGAACCGGAGTCCTGAGCTTGAGGGTGAGTTATGCCTAGGATGCGACTTCACAGAGTTCGAACCCTTGCTAACGTTGCCTACTCGAGCCTTTTATATTCCAAGGCTCGAGCGGCTTACAAGGGGGGGGGGGGCCGGGACCCGACAGGTGGTCCCGGGGAGATTGCCTGCCGACTACCGTATCTGCAGTTATGCCGGTAGTTGTCTCTGGCGAAGGCTTCTGAGTCTTCATTCTGCCGCCCTGCCCATGCCGCAAGCGAGTCGTAGTGGTTGATGATGGCAGGGGCGGCAGGGGATGTCTTGTTGTTGTGTTTATTGGCGGGCAGGCTCTGACACGGCACGCCAGTCTGTGATGCGACTGGGCGCAACGGCACCTGACAGAGGCATGCTCCGCGTCTCCGCGTCTTGGGAAGGCACGGGCCTTGAATACCTTGTACGGGCAAGGTATGATGCGTCTTTACGCCCGCTGCCTACCGTGCGGGGGCAGGTAGCGTTATCCTGCTGGCCACGTGGCGGGCCCGGAGCTCTCCTCTGAGGAGAGGGAGGTCCGGCCCCGCGGGACACGTGGAGTCCTCGGAGCTCTCCCGTGGCGGGCCCGGAGGTTTCCTCTGAGAAGAGGGAGGTCCGGCCCCGCGGGACACGTGGAGCCTTCGGAGCTCCCCCACAGAGGGGGGAGGTCCGGCTTCTGCCGGCCACGTGGCGAGTCCGGAGCTCTCCGCTGAGGAGAGGGAGGTCCGGCCCCGTTGGACACGTGGCGCCTCCGGAGCTCTCCCTGCGGAGAAGGGCGAGGTCCTTAGGCGTTTCCCCCTGTGCGCGAGGGTACCCTGTATCGAGGGTAACGACAGTGGCCCCCGGGCCAATCTCGGGGGAGATAGCGAGCCCGAGGTGGGGCCTCCGTCTCTTCTGTTCCGCGCACTTTCTCTAAGTCCCGCATTGACCGTTGCCGGAGCACGAACAGTCGCGGGATCATGGGAGCGTGCGCCCACTTGATGGTTGCTTTTACTGTGGCGGTTCCAAGGCTGCCACTTCTGCACGTTGCGGCGCTTTTTTCGGGAACCACCGAAGCGCCTTGTCGGCTCGTCTCCTTGGAAGACTGACTTCTTGGCCCACCGCTTCAGCTGGACGACTTGGATCCACTTGTCATCGACGCTTGGTCTTGGAGCCGAAGCAGTTGCCCAAGCGGCGTATTCGAAGAGTCTCAAATCGCTCTGAATCACAACTGGGAAGTGCGAAGGGAAGCCGCAACGCGGGTAGGCTCCCCTTATAAAACTTCCCAGCGCTTGCACCTTCCTTGAGTTCCTGCGCCCTTGTCTTCTACCATGGCTTCCAACCCGCCTCCGGAGGAGAAGCGCACTCGATCTCCTCCGACGGCGGCGTCTGCGTCGAGTCAGGGATCCAAGGAGCTTGCACGCCCTGCTTCTGGAGATGGCGCCCCGTTCGGTGGCGACCCCAAGAAGTCTCGGGCTCATCATCCCGATGGGACTCCTCTTGAGCGACGACAGGCTGAAGGTTCCCAGGCGTCGCGTCCTCCCTTCTCAGGCGGTGGAGTCTCCGAGGAAACTGCTGATACGTTGAGGAAGGCTTCAAGTGGTGGAGTCTCCAAGGAAACTGTTGACGTGCCGAGGAGGGCTTTAGGCGGTGGAGTCTCCAAGTGAACTGCTGAAGCGCCGAGGGGGGCTTCTGAAGTATCCACTGCCCCGTCGGCGGCGACGGCGGGCTCTAGCGGTCCTCGCTCACAGCCCACCGTGAGGTAGAGGAGCTCCTGGTCTCTCTTGGCTTTAGCCCGGAGATGACAGCGACCCTTGCGCTGGAGGTGGCCGAGGTGATCCCTGTGCTCGAGTCGCGGAGCGGGAGGAAACCGCCAGAGCTGAAATCGGGAATGTGGCCGCCCTTGTAGCCTCTAGGTTCCGGTGCGGGTCAGAGGAACCCTAACCCTAGGACTTGTATCTCCCTTCTTTTTTTTATTGAGTCTGTAGTCCAGCTCATGGAGCCATGAATAAATAGACTCTTGTGACTTTTTGTGCCTGTTATGCTTTTGTCTTCTTCTTGGTTTCGCCTGGCCAAGCCCTTAGCTCCGCAAGGTACTCAGAGGCCTTCACCAATCTCGAAGCTCTACACAGACACCTTCCCCGGGTCCTTATTGTATTAAGGGTCGTGGAGGTCTCCAAAGCTCGCCCCTTGAGAGCGGGGAGGTCCGGATCTGCCGACCACGTGGCGACCCCGGAGCTCCCCTCTGAGGATAGGGAGGTCCGGCCCCACGGGACACATGGGGCCTCCGGAGCTCACCCCTGCGGAGGGGGCGAGGCCCGGCTCTGCCGGCCACGTGGCAGGTCCGGAGCTACCCGCTGAGGAGAGGGGGGCTCTGACCCTGCCAGATTCGTGGGGCCACCGGAGCCCGCCCCTGCGGAGGGGGCGGGGTCCGGATCTCTCGGTCTTGCGCGGTCCCGTAGCGGCCCCCTGGTAGGTGTGGCCAATTGCTCAGGTACTCCTACCATACTCCTGCGGGGAGCTAAGGCCGAAAGGTCTTGCACACAAGTAAAGGAAACATAATTCTCCTTGGGGCTCCCCCCTTCCCTATCTCATAGTCTTATTTGGCTTATGATCCTGATCCGATGCACTGTGCTTGGGAACTTTTAGTGCGCGACGTGCCGGGGGCTCGAGGGCCCCTGGCCATCGGCAGGTACCTCAAACGCGACCGTCTTAGGCAGGATAGCAAATGCCGACTAGAGGTGAGAATGGGGAAAGGGGGGCTGAGTGTATGGTGAACATACCCAGGAAGTGCAGTCATAAAAATTAATACGTAATTTGAATGAGCACGAGGGAAGAGCAAAGTAGGACAGGTTCTTTCCCTATAAATTTCCATAGGAGGAAGGCAGGCTAAACATGGAGGCAGCGACCCACACCATTAAAAAGGGAAGCAAGACTCTACGAGCTTAGGGTCGGAACCAGGCTAAGCTGAACGTAGTCTGGACCGTCCCCTGAGACTTAGCTGCTCTGAGCACTGTTCCTGGACACTATGGGATCTATTAAAAAGAAGAGGCTGTCCTACTATTGCTCTAAGGGTAGAACTTACGGAGGTGTTCGATGTTCCAGGGGTTCGGGGGCGGATCCCCATCCTCGGCGGAAAGGCGTACGCACCCGGGGCGGCATACTTTCGTGACTCGGAAGGGGCCTTCCCAGCTAGGGGAGAGTTTGTGGGTCCCTTCACTAGAAAGTATGCGCCACAACACCAGGTCGCCTTCCTGCAGCTCCCGAACACGCACAGACCTTTGGTGGTAGCGCCGGAGCGCTTGTCTGTATCGTGCGTTGCGGAGTGCTGCATGTAATCGTGCCTCGTCTACGAGGTCGATGTCTTCACACCGAAGGTTATCCTGCGCGGCTTCGTCGTAAGCTCGGACACGGTGAGACTTCATGGTGATCTCTGTGGGAAGCACAGCCTCGGCTCCGTACACCATGAAGAAGGGTGTCTCTTCGGTGGCCCGGCTCTGGGATGTCCGGTTAGCCCATAGTATGCTTGGAAGCTTGTCCACCCACTTGGCGCCATGTTTCTTCAAGCCATCATAGGTTCGGGTCTTGAGGCCCCGAAGAATCTCGGCGTTGGCCCTCTCAACCTGTCCATTGCTCTTTGGGTGAGCATCGGAGGCATAGCACACCTGGATACCGAGGTCTTCGCAGTATTCTTGGAACGCTGCGCTGGTGAACTGGGTCCCGTTGTCGGTGATGATTCTGTTCAGGACCCCAAACCGGCAGACGATCGACTTGATGAACTTTACTGTGGATTGCCTGTTGATGGTGACAACGGGTGTGGCTTCCGGCCACTTGGTGAACTTGTCGATGGCGACGTAGAGATATCGGAATCCCCCGACGGCTCTGGGGAATGGTCCTAGGATGTCCAACCTTCATACGGCGAACGGCCCTGAAGGCGGGATCATCTGTACCGCCTGAGCCGGTGTGTGGATATTCTTGGCGTGGAACTGGCACGCCTTGCAGCTCTCGACCAGCTTGACGGCATCCTGGAGTGCTGTCGGCCAGAAGAAGCCATGCCGGAAGGCTTTACCGACAAGCGTGCGTGAGGAAGAGTGACTCCCACATTCGCCTCCATGTATCTCAGCGAGCAAGTCGCAGCCTTCCCCTGGGTTATGCACCGCAATAGGACGTGGTTGGCGCCACGCCGATAGAGGTCCCCTTCTACCAGCGCGTACCTCTTAGCCATGCGCATGATCCGTTCAGCGGATTGCAACACCCCAAAACCTGTTAAGAGGGCAATTTAAAAATTTTTGGACGAATTGCATGTGGTGCAGAAATTCAAATTCAAATTGGAATTCAAATTCAACTCAAAACAGAAAAGAAAAAGAAAAAGAAAAAGAAAAAACAAACCCCCCGGCCAGTGGGTCGAAACCCACCAGCCGGCCCACCTCACCCCCGCGCTAGCCCGCAGCCGCGCGCCCCGTTTTCTTCTCACTGACGTGTGGGACCCGCCATCTTCTTTCTCCTCGCGCGCGTGCTCAGCCGACCAGGACTCCTCTCTCTCCCCCGAACCGAAACCAACCCGGATACTCGCGTATCCCAGCCGAATTTCGGTTCTAGAGGACACAAACTCGATCACAACCGCACGCCACCCTTCCCCGGCTATATAAACACCGGCGCCGTCCCGATTTTCACCCGCGATCGGCTGTTTTTCCTCCCGGTGAGAACCGAAGCTCCGATCACCGTTTTCTCTCGATCTCTGCTCGGGTTCTCTGATCTAACGCGTCGATCGTGTTCCACCGCCTCCGGGGAATCACGCAGGTGCAGAAAACTCGGTGGTTTGCGCCTCAGACACAGCGCCGACGAGCATCGCCGTGAATTCACCTCGGACCTCGTCGCCGACCTCCTTCCAGGACCTCCGAGCTCAAGAAAACCCCCGAGGTGAGATCCCCGACCTCCCCTCTACCGATCTATGCCATGAAATCCCAGTTTTAGGAAGAATTGACGAAGATCCGAAGTTTTCCGGCGAGATCGCCGCCGCACGCCGCCGGGCAGCGACGCCCGCGCTCGGTCCGAGCGACGTGGCCGCTTGTGCGCCGTCTATTTTAAATCGCACGGTAGAATTTAAATCCCCGCGTACCGGTTCGACGTTATAATCTCAGCCGTCTGTTTTAAATCGGACGGTCCACGTCAGCCCCGCGTTATAAAGGCCGGGATTCTTACGCGCTACCCCCTGGGGATCTCGGAAAATACGAGCTAGCCCCGGAAACTTCAGATCTAGCCCCTGGAACTTCAGAAATTCATGTAAATTCAATCAAAAATCAGTTTTAGCCCCTGGACTTAATAAAATTAGGAAAATCCCTCTGTTATGTGTAGTTAGACCCCTGGAAATTTATGAAATAATATAATAGACCCTTTAATGGGGTGAGTTTGCCTTTTTAACCTTATATAATATTAAATTTAGGAATTTGAATATGTAATTAAGATTTAAATTTAAAAGGGTGAGGCACACACATTGTAAATTTAAGTTTAAACTCTACTAACAATTGGAAAGCTTTAGAATGAGCTAAAAATAAATTTTAGGCTGAAATGAAATCTGTTTGGGTGTGTTCATGTTTATTAGATCTAGAAACACATTTTTAGGCTAGGAAATAATTCTGAAAATTGGTAAAATAAATGTAAAATAGTTCACATCAGAGGAGAAGTTCAAAAATATATTATTTACTATTTTAGATCAGAACCTATTCTGTTTAGATGATGTGTCTTACTATTTTCATAATAAAGTTCACAATTAGGTATAGAAAGTAAATCTTAAAATATAGGAAAATAGGTATGCATAACTAGAAAATGATAAATGAAATCTCCAAAATCCAAAGATTTCAGTTTAGGATTTGGTAGAAGATCTGAAAACCCATTTGGAGTAGGAAAATACCTTCCATGCATACTTGGTAGCTAAGATGTGTATCAATTGAATATAAGGAATTTGTTTAAATTGGAAATTCATATATAGTATGCAAACATAAATATGAATACAAAGGTTAGAAATCATATGCACATGTTTAAAAGTGCATGTAAGCCCAAAATCAACACACATAGAGTAACCACAACACATAGGAATGTGAATGACTTTCATAAATGTGAATGTGTGGTTTGTATGAAGTGAAAGTGTGAACTATATCTTATGGATTGTTGTTTTCTTTTGCTATGTGTGATGGTATGAGTAGAACCTGCTCCAGAGCAAGTTCTTCCTTTCCAAGATCAGGACTATTCATTCCCAGAGCAGCAGGAAGAAGGCAAGTGTCCTTGACCACTTTGATCCTATGCTAGGATGTGTAGATAGAATTATTTGCATTGTCAATTGAAATATGAAACCCATGCTAGGAAGTTTCCCTAGAATTGCATTATCTTGTTTCCTTGTAGCTTGGGATTGGGATTTATTTTATCATATCATTTATTTACATGCTTATCCTTAGCCATGCTTAGAATGGGATAATTGAAATATGAGATCGTCAGTTTATTTACCATACTCTTAAATGAGATGTTATGAGTTATGTAGAGGTAGGGATCAAGGCAAGTAGGATGATTTGGTTGGTGCTGGGTGCACGAGACTCGGGTTTGTGTTTCGTACTTGCCTGGATCCTAAGGACCGGTTCATGGAGCATGTAACCTGGCTTTACCGTGCCAACCACATGCTGAGATGGGGCAGCTTGGCCAATTAATTAGGTGTATCCCCAGCGTAGTATGGGTGTGTTGGATGGTGCGGGGAGTAGGTGTCAGCTGGACTACCATATGAACCGCAAGGCTCAAGAGGGGGCCACTGCAGCGGGGTTGGAGCCTCTTGTATGCTGTTAGGGGTGAAACCTCAGTGGGCTCACGCTCTTTGTGAATCCCTTTGTAAAGGCTTCGTAGTGATCTCCTGGCTACGCACCTAGGAAGTGTGAATGTGGTTCGTGGCCACTGGCAAAATGGAGGTTCTTTTAGTCCACCCGGCAACGGGGGATGAAATCACTACATGTGGGTACAGTGGTGCAAACTCTGCAGAGTCAAAACTGTCATGACAGCCGTGCTCACGGTCAAGAGCGGCTTGGACTTATTCATGATTAGAGGATGATGACTATGGAAGTTGTGGATGTTAAGCGGGGAGCTTAACATTGGAAATGATGTTATGGTTATTTGATTATGATGATGGGTTGGGAGATTGGGACCATTTCACCTGTGTACTAATGTAGGTGCTCAATAAGCTAAGGTGGTAGGCAATAATTGCGTAGTGCTTCAACCATGAGTTCAACCTCTTCTTGTTCTAGCCATGCATGACATAACTTTCCCACACTTGCTAAGTACCAACGGTACTCAAACTTGCATATTTGTTGGTTTATATTGCTGCTCAGGTCAAGAGAATGACGTGGTGTTCAATGACCAAGACTTCGGATCCGAAGAAGGATTCTAGGTTCATGGAGTCCCCCGGGCAACGCCTGTGATGAAGCCCACAAGAATAATATTCCGCTGCTATTTTATTTACATGTTATAAACTTATTATCGTCCATCGAGACATATGCTATGTAAGACTTATTTATATTCGACACCTAGCTTGTAATAAATGATGCTTCACTATTTGTCATCACATGTATGAGAAAATGATCCTGGCATACATGTGATATTCACTCGGTTGTTCTTTGGAGAAACCGGGTGTGACACGGATACACGTTCATCAGGGAGGATGTTGTCTTTCAAATAGTCTCGGATCTCCGTGATCCATGCATCGGGTCGGACTTGAGCTTCTGGACCTTGAGCGCTTGGTTGCACGGAGTCCCCAGTGACGCTTACGATCCTTGGCGGTGTCCATGGCTGCAGGGCCGCCGGGACTGCCGGCTTCGAGGTGCCGGTCCAGCCCCCTTCGCCCGGCTCGGCAGGCCGGGCTGTGGGCCGCAGCAACGTCCTATCGAAGACTCCTTCGGGCACAGGGGCTCCGGTGGAGGCCTTCGTTGAGGGGTCATCAGCTGCGGCATTGCCAGCATGCGGTACATGGCGCAGGTCCAAGGCGAGGAAGTCTTTCTCCAACATCTGCACGTGGAGCAGATAAGCAGCTAGCTGTGGGTCATTGCAGGAGCATTCACCCTTAACTTGCTTGACAACTAGCTGGGAATCGCCCTGTGCCAACAACTGGCGAGCGCCCAGAGACAGGGCTGTCTTTAGGCCAAAGATGAGTGCTTCATACTCTGCCATGTTGTTGGTTGCCTTGAAATTGAGACGCACCATGTACCCAAACTGCTCCCCCGATGGCATGAGAAGCAGTACGCCGGCACCAGCCCCCTGCTTTCGCGAGGAGTCGTCGAAGAAGACGTCCAGTGAGGCCCGGTGAGGACCAGAGCTTGGTGCTTCAGTTCACCATCTTCGTGGCCCCCTGGGTCAGTCTTCGTTGGCGTCCACTCAGCCACGAAGTCAGCCAACGCTTGGCTCTTGACCGCATGGCGAGGGAGGAAGTCCAACTCAAACTCCGCCAATTCTGCTGCCCACATAGCGATATTGCCGGTCGCATGAGGGCTGTGGAGGATCGCCTTCAGCGGATAGGAGGTGACCACCGAGATCCGATGGGCTTGAAACTAGTGGCGGAGCTTCCTGGATGCTACGAGCACTGCATACAGCAGCTTGTGGACCTCTAGGTACCTTGTCTTGGCGTCGTGGAGGACTTCGCTGATGTAGTAGACAGGCCTCTGGATGGTCCGGACCCTCCCTCCCGGGCCAGAGATGTCTTCATCCATCGGCTCAGGCCTACCGGAGGTAGGTGTGTCTGGGGAACCTTCCGGGAGCTGAGACTCGAAAGCTCCTAGGCCGCCTTTGGCCTCCGGGGGGTCCCGCTGGTTTTTCGGGAGCTCCGGGAGGTCTTGTTGGACCTCCGGGAGGCCGTCTTGGACCCCCGGGAGGTTGCCTTGGTGGTCCGGGAGGCCGCCTTGGACCTCCGGAGTCTCCCGGTGCCTGTCTTCCGCTGTCGGAGTAGATTGCGGTGGCAAGAGGTCCGGCCGCTCGGCGACGAGGACCATGCTCACCACTTCGGTTGTCGCCGCGATGTAGAGCAACAAGTGCTCTTTGGGCTCGGGGGCTACCATGATAGGCAGGGTCGTCAGGAGTTGCTTCAGCTCCTAGAAAGCTTCTTCTGCTTCGTCCGTCCAAACAAATGGGCCGGACTTGCGCAAGAGCTTAAAGAAGGGGAGCGCTCGTCCGCTAGCCTCGGTATAAACCGACTCAGCGCGGCTAGGCATCCCGTGAGTTTCTGGACTTCCTTGATGCGGGCGGGAGGCCGCATCAGGTCGATGGCCTTGATCTTCTCTGGGTTGGCCTCAATTCCTCGGTGTGAGACCAGGAATCCTAAGAGCTTTCCAGAGGATACATCGAACACACACTTGTCGGGGTTCAGCTTGGTGCGCGTGGAGCGCAGTTTGTCAAAGACTAAGGCCAGGTTATCTAACAAGGATGAACTCTGCCTGACCATGACAACGATGTCATCGACATACACCTCGACTAAGTCTCTTATTAACTCCCCAAAGGTTTTGTGCATTGCACGTACAAAGGTGGGGAGAGCATTCTTTAGGCCATAAGGCATAGAGACATAACAATACAGGCCATCTACTGTGATGAAGGAGGTGTGCTCTTCATCTTCTCTAGACACGGGGATCTGATGGAAACCAGAGTAGGCGTCTAGGAAGCACACCATATCGCAGCCTGATGTCGATTCTACTATTTGATCTATTCTGGGGAGAGGGAATGGATCTTTGGGACATGCCTTATTGATACTGGTGTAGTCGATGCACATCCGGAGCTTCCCACCGGCCTTTGGGACAACGACGGGGTTTGCCAACCACCGGGGGTGGTGGACTTCCCGTATGAAGCCAGCATCTAGCAGCTTCTTGGCCTCTTCTCGGATGAAGTTCTGCCGCTTGATGGACTGCTTGCGAGGCTCCTGTTGGACTGGCCGGGCTTCGGGGAAGATCTTCTAGTGGTGCTCAATCACCTCCCTAGGTATCCCCGGCATCTACGACGGCTGCCACGCAAATACGTCGACGTTGTGTCAGAGGAAGGTGATGAGCGCGCCTTCCTATTTGCTATCCAGGCCCCCGGCTACCCGGGTGGTCTGGGCAGCATCGGCGCCGACTTGGACGACCTTCAGGGGGACGTCGCCCTCGTCGAGGGGTTGCACGCAGGGTGCTGCGGTAGAGGCACGGTAGCGTGCACTCAGGTGAAGCCGGTCCTGTTCTGCACTGCCAAGGGCTAGTGCCCGAGGTGTCGCAAGTGCCTGGAGCTTTTCCAGGGCTGACACTGCAGCAGTGCGGTCTCCACAAATACTGAGGACGCCCGTTGGTGTGGGCATCTTCAAGACAAGGTAGCCGTAGTGGGCTACTGCCATGTATCGGTATAGGGCTGGCCTGCCGATTATGGCATTGAAGGGGAGGTCGATCTCCGCCACGTCGAACAGAATGTACTCTGTCCGATAGCTGTCCGGTGCCCCAAAGGTCACCGGAAGGCTGATGTTGCCGTAGGGTACGAATTGTCCCGGCCCTACCCCTGAGAACGGGCTCGATGGGGTGAGCTTGGCCATCGGGATCTGTAGCTTCTAGAAAGCTGCGCGGCTGATAAGGTTCAGCCCAGCCCCGCCATCTACCAGAACGTGGTACATCCTCACGTTGGCGATGGTGGGCGCTACCATGAGCGGTAGTTGGCCGGCCCCATCCATGTTCTTGGGGCAGTCAGCGACATCGAAGTTGATGGGAGTTCCCATCCACTTGAGGTGCGGCGCGGCACTTGGGAGGGGGCACTTGGTGGTCGACGTTGTCTGGGGCGTCGACCTTCTGCTTGCTCTCCCTTTGTCGGAAGGGTGGGGCATCATTTCACAGCTGCTTCCCTTTGCGGAAGCGCTCCGCGAGCTTCTGAATCTCCCGGCACTCGGCAGCAGTATGATGGCTGATGCCATCCACGGGGCATAGCTCGCCTTGGTCACCATCTGGAGCTGGTTACTGTCGCTGCCTTTTGTCGGGGCGTGGCCCCCGAGCTCCACTGGGTGCCGCTACTGCGGAAACGGGAGCCGCGGCCGGTGGCTTCTTCCTGCCACTGCCCCGGTTCTTGATCTTCTTGCTGCCTCCATAGGAAGCAGCGCCAGATCTGGGCTGTCCTCCTGACTCGGAGGCTGGTAGAGAGTGCCAGTTCCGCCCTTTTTCTGCCCTGGCGCATTTGTCCGCCATGCTGAAGAACTCTGAGACGTCGCGAACCTCTCTGGTCGCGAGCTTCTCAAGCATCTTCTCGTCTCGGACACCCTGCCGGAACGCCACCACCACAGAAGCACTTTGAATGTGCGGGATGGTGTTCCGTACCTGGGAGAACCGCTGGATGAAGGAGCGCAGCGTCTCTCCAGGCTGTTGCTGGATGGCGTGGAGGTCGAGCTCTGTGCCAGGCCGGGTGTAGGAGCTGCCGAAGTTGGCGGTGAACTGCCAGCAGAACTCTCCCCAGGAGGTTATGGAACCCTGGGGGAGGTTCATGAGCCAAGACCGGACTGGGCCGGTCAAGGCGACGGGGAAGTAGTTGGCCATGACGGCCTCGTCCCCTCCTGCAGCAAGGACGGCGGTGGAGTAGATCTGGAGGAACTCTGCCGGGTTGACACTGCCGTCGTACTTCTCGGGCAGGTGCAGCCGAAACTTGCGCGGCCACCTCGCGAAGCGAAGGTGGGGCGCCAGGGCCGCACATCCTGCTCCTGTTGCCGCAGGCGTTGGTGCCACGAACGCTTGGTTCGCTACTGGCACAGTGTACCCTGGTATGGGCAAGGCTGCGCCATAGACCGGGGGCGCCGTTTGCAGGGCATATGGCTGGGGCATATGCTGCGTGGCGTATGCCTGGGGCAGAGATCGCGTGGCGAAAGTCTACGCCTCAGGCAGGGTCGAGGCAGACGTCATGCTGTCGCTGACCTCTTGGTTGTGACGCCTTTCTCGTCGTCGCTCGAGGAACACTCGGGCATCTTGGCCCAAGTGGCATCATTCCAGCTCTGTCCTCAGGTCCGCTGATGGGAGCCTGGTGGAGCTGGAATCTGCCGCCTTCCCGTCAACCGTTGGCGTGCATGTCAGCGACACAGCCGGTTGGTCGGAACGTCGTCCCCGCCGAAGTCGGGGGTTTGCAGCGGCGACGACGAGACGGTCTACCTCGCGAATCCACTGCTGGGTCCCTGACCGAGGTGCGTCCCCAGCAGGCGGATTGCGCAGTAGCGCTCTTGCTGCAGCTAGCACGCCCCCGTGGGGGACGCTCAGCGCTGCAGAGGATCTCACGCTCGCTAGAGCCTGCGTTGCCAGAGTCGGCTGCTGGCTTCCATCTTGCGCCGACACACTCCGTCCAGAGTGTGTCGAGACGTAGTCCCCGCTAGTCACGGTCCGCCGTGAACGCGGGGGAGGAGAGCTTGCCGCTGAAGGAAGATTGGTCATCTTCGCCGGCAAAAGCTCGTCGCGCAAGGGAAAAGCCCCCTACCTGGCGCCCCAAAAGTCGAAATGTGTGGTCGACACTTCCCCCGGACCTGCTCTAGGCAGCCTGCGGAGATTCTTTTTCGGAGGGGCTAGACGCTTGCGGAGAGCTTCAGCGTTAGGGACGAGTGAGGAAGAAGCTTGACACGGCGAGTTTTACGTGGTTCAGGCCGCCGGAGCGTAAAACCCTACGTCCACGGTGAGAAGAGGTGCTCGCTGTATTGCTTGCTGCTCAGAACCGGAGTCCTGAGCTTGAGGGTAAGTAATGTCTAGCGTGCGAGTTCACAGGGTTCGAACCCCTACTAACGTTGCCTACCCGAGCCTTTTATAGTCCAAGGCTCGAGTGGCTTACAAGGGGGGCTCGAGACCCGACAGGTGGTCCCGGGGAGATTGCCTGCCGACTACCGTATCTGCAGTTATGCCAGTAGTTGTCTCTGGCGAAGGCTTCCGAGTCTTCGTTCTGCCGCCCTGCCCATGCCGCAAGCTAGTCGTAGTGGTTGATGATGGCAGGGGCGGCAGGGGATGTCTTGTTGCTGTGTTTATTGGCGGGCAGGCTCTGACACGGCGTGCCAGTCTGTGATACGACTGGGCGCAATGGCACCTGACAGAGTCGTGCTCCGCGTCTCCGCGTCTTGGGAAGGCGCGGGCCTTGAATACCTTGTACGGGCAAGGTATGGTGCGTCTTTACGCCCGCTGCCTACCGTGTGGGGGCAGGCAGCGTTGTCCTACTGGCCACGTGGCGGGCCCGGAGCTCTCCTCTGAGGAGAGGGAGGTCCGGCCCCGCGGGACACGTGGAGTCCTCGGAGCTCTCCCCGCGGAGGGGAGAGATCCGGCTTCTGCTGGCCACGTGGCGGGCCCGGAGGTCTCCTATGAGAAGAGGGAGGTCCGGCCCTGCGGGACACGTGGAGCCTTCGGAGCTCCCCCCACGGAGGGGGAGGTCCGGCTTCTGCCGGCCACGTGGCGAGTCCGGAGCTCTCCTCTGAGGAGAGGGAGGTTCGGCCCCGCTGGACACGTGGCGCCTCCGGAGCTCTGCCTGCGGAGAAGGGCGAGGTCCTTAGGCATTTCCCCCTGTGCGCGAGGGTACCCCATATCGAGGGTACCGACAGTTAGATTCTAATTATCAATTATTATGTGCCGTAAATATCCATAGTAATGAATTTCATAATGTTTCATTCTATCCTGAGTATATTTTTGGAGTAGCATGGATATATAAATGCACTGACGATTATCATGCTACTAAAAATTCGTTCATCTTTCTAACAGACATAAACCAGTGCAGAAGTCAGTTTCAAATAGAAGATGTTTTCAGCCAAATGCTCAAAATTTTCATTTGATTAATCAATGAAAATGCATCTTTTGGACTCGTGGTGTGAGTACAATTAGCATTTCCTCAATGTACAGGTTCCCGTCAAAACATATATACAATCTGTTTTCTTGATATTGTTAGCATAACAAATATAATTTAAAAAGAAACTAAATTTTTTTATTTTAATAATGATAATTTAAAAATAGAGGGGGTGTAGTACAGCTTACCGCACGCAGGCAAAGAGATACCAACACACGATCATGGGCACTCTGGAAACCGATCAGAACTCTGAAGTCAGAAATCAGCTGTGAAATCCGGAGCAGACAAAGGTCCCATCATCTGTTCACGTGTTGGTGAGATGAACATATCACCGCTAATCACTTGTTTGTACATCACCGTTAATCACGTCCACACGTACTCCCTCGTTCCACTTCCACGCTACTCCATTTATTCCCAAAAATAATGTCATTCCAGGCACAAAAAGTCAGGAACTTCAACATGACATTTTATGTTGGTGGTACTCATGTGGGGGGTATCAGAAGAACAAGTTCAATGTACATCTTGCATCAACATATTTTGAAGATGGTGGTGGTGGGGTTTTAATATATATTCATAAGAGTGTGAGTGTTGTCCAGCGAGCTGGAAGGGGTCATATTGATGATTAACTTCTTGATTCTTTTCAAGCATAATTTGGCCTGTTATCCAAGAGGTCACTAACTTGAAAATATCATCTCTGCAAAAATAATAATAAAAAGAACATATCACCGTCAATCTTTCTAGTCGCTAAAGCAATGGACTTGTCTAAGTTTGATATTCCTTTTGATTTTTTAATTGATGACGTTATTAGGTCAACGGTTTTAGTTCAATATAATATGATCACAAGTTTGTGGGCTTATTTGGGAGCTCAAGAATAAGTTGTACTCTGGTTTTAATAGGATCCATTTCTAGTATAATCCTATATATAGATTGTAAAAGCTGATCCTTTGTTTGGCCAAACTACCAAATTATATTTAAGATTTGTGCGACTTCTTAAAAGAAAAAAAACCTATGATGTTCTAAACGGGCTGGCCAGCTCCTTTCCTAGGAGAAAAAAGGTCCTATTTACCTCTCTCTCAACTATCACGAAAGTGTAAGTTGTGTCTCTTTACTACTAAACCGGGTAGCGTGGTCATCAGCCGAGCCCGTTTAGGCATCCAGTTTATCAGTAGCAGCAACGGCTGGGCCTTCTGCGACAGATCGCCCGCGTCTGGACTTAGCTGCTGCCGGCAATACATGCAGAGTCATGCACAAATGGTAAATTAATGAACACTTACATTATTGATAGAACCACACATATCAGGCCGTACAATGAATGGGTACAGTTACAAACAGCAGTACAACTCCATGTCTGGACAAATGGCTTGAAACAAAATCACAAAGATGCAGTGAAAGAACTTGACAAACTTATTCGATCGTGAAACAGCCAAAACAGGCCAGCAGTCGCCGTTGTAACAATCAAATCAACCTTGGGAAGAATGCGTGACAGAGCACAAAAATTTGGATGAATAGAGTAGCTTAGTTGGGGCAGGTGAAGTCGGACGGGCAGTACTTGCCGCACTTGTTGAGGATGAGGCTGAGGCTGATGGGCAGGTTGAGGCGGAGGCCGAGCACGTTGGCCTTGATGGCGGTGCAGAGGCAGACGGCGGCGTCGAGGTCGACGAGGCCCTGCAGCAGCGGGCAGCACTGGTCGTACTCTGGCAGGCCGATCTTGACGGCGTTGAGCATGTTGGCGCACACCTGGAGCTTGAGCGCGTCGATGGGGCACTTCCCGTAGCCTTTGCTCGGCTTCGGCACCACCGTCGGCTTGGGGATGACTGGAGCGGGGTCGCAGTAGGGTGCGCACCCCTGCGCCGCCGCGGCGAAGAGGAGGCTGAGGGCAAGGAAGAGAGCAAGCTTGGGAGCCATTGCTCTGTAGCAGTGGAGCACGGATCGAGCAAACAGTAGTGCTCAAGTGCTTCGGGATGATACTCTATGGGTGTCCAGGCGTCCTATTTATAGCTGATGAGTGGAGTGGGCGGGATGTTTGTGCTGGGGGGGTGGGGGGCATACATGTGTGAATGCAGCATTGCACACCGCTACTTCGCCTCTTTGTTGGACCGCATGTGATTGCTTCGTTGTCCTTGGATGCATGCGCACCAGCACCAGTTGTTATTAGGACAAACGTTTTGGCAAGTTGATAAACGGGAGCGAGTTGAGCATATCATGTTCAATTCATGCAACCTAGCTTGTCCCTGATTTATCTTGCTTGCTGCTGTAGATTGTGTGCACTGCATCCTATGTAATTAGCAGTGCAAGTGCAGCACTAGTTACATAAGGCTGTGAGATAATAAATAAACAAAACTGAATAGTTGATCACACCAATTAGTGATTATTTGATGATTGGATTTATTAGTTCTCTTTTGTGGGAGATGAACAGACTCGACAAGACGAAACACCTTTACGGAAAAACTCTTTGAAATGCACATCTCCTGAGTTCACTGAGCATATAGAGATATACGGAATTTTTTATCATATATAGAAGTCCCACTCCACAGCTGGTTGCATGTGACGATGTGTAATCTCGTGACTGCAATGCAAGCGACCTTTGCTTACTTATCATCACTAGCGAACAAAAGGAGAGTGATAGAAAAGGATGCATTATATGAATGATGGATGATGGTTGTATTGCATTGTGCATCTCAGACCCTATATATAATATATGAGCCTGATCACTACAGAAATCCAGCAAATTTAGTTTTTGGCCGTTTTCAGTTATTGGTCATAAATAATATTATTTATGACGGTGAACAGCAAATTTACGACGGTTTCTGGCTGTTTCCAGTTATTGGTCGTAAATAATGTTATTTACGACGTCACCATCGTAAATAACTTACTTATGACGGCCTCTCCTAACCGCCGTAAACAAAGGGCCGTCGCCCATGACCGTGCCACGTGGTGGGCTCGACACCTTACTTACGACGGTTTGGACCCTGGCTCGTAAGTTAAGTAGGTTAACTTACGACGGCTTGGACCCTGGCCATCGTGAGTTAGTTAGATTAACTTACGACGGTCCTGTATAGCTCGTCGTCGTAAATAATGTTTTTAATTTAAAAAAAAAAACAGAATACAGATAACCTTACACGATGGTCAGCTCACAGAACAGTTTATATACACATATAAAATATAAAACATCCAAAATATTAAACAAAAAAGAGATCCGCTTGCTAAACACTGCCCCTTCCACTTGCTCCTCCACTCACTCCGGAGCCGAAAAATCCATCTTTGCGACCTCCTCCCGATGCCGGTAGCTGTGGCGTGGAATTTGAGCCTCCATTGCCGATCTCTGCAATGCAAATAAATAAATAAAGTGAGTTTGAGCTTCTATGACTCCCCCCTACTCTCACTTTCTCCCTCGCCCTCTCCCTCCCCCTTTTGTCTATGACTCCCTCTCTCTCTCTCTCCCCCTGTCTCTACCACTCCGTCTCTCTCTCCCTCCCTCTTTCCCTTTTCACTCTCACTCTTTCTCCCTCTCCCCCCTCTCTACTACTATCTCTTACTCTCACTCCCCCTCTCTCCCACCCCGCACTCTCACTTTCTCCCTCTCTGTCCCCCTCCCCCTACGACTCCCTCTCTCTCTCCCCACCTCTGTCTACCACTCCGTCTCTCTCTCCCTCCCTCTTTTCCTTTTCACTCTCACTCTCTCTACCTATCCACCCCCCTCTCTACCACAATCTCTTACTCTCACTCCCTTCCTCTCTCCCCTCTCACTCCCACTCTCTCCCCTCAACTACACTAAGTTTTTCTTAGATTAGAAAATAGAAAATAAAAAACACGTTACCTATATATCTGAATGTCCATGTGGTGGGGGCACTTGTGGCGGGGCCAACTCTGACGGCTGCCATGTGGGGATCTGGATCTGCTGCCCACTCTATCGAACTAAGGCCTGTAACTGCAAAATATTAAATTAAATATACTAATGCAATGATATGAATTTAAATTAATTTATATTCAATTACTTACTTCCATCGTTGCCTGCAAGTGAGCAATGTAGTTTTCCATATAGGCGGCCTGCTGCTCCTGTGCGACCCGAGCTAGATCCCTCTCCCTCTGGAGCTCCTCCCTCTCTCTCCAGATCTCGTCTCTCTCCCTATGGAGTGATGATCGAAGGTCGCGCTACCCTCGAGTCGACAACTCCATCAAAAATAGCAAACCTATAAAAGAATAAAAGAATAATAATTAGAAGAAGCAAGATTTTAAAGAAATAAAGTAAATGACCAACTAATCGTCCATGTGCCTTTCTGCCTCCGCTAGCGTAAATGGCTTGAGGGTCAATTGGTGCATTTTCCCAATCATACCCTTCCCCGTGTATCCTCACGGCCTCTCACCCATACTTTTCCTAAAAGGAGTAAAATTATGTATTAGTAACAACAAATTTAGTAACAATTAAATTGATAAGTTTTGATAACTTACCAGTCGATCGGCCACGACCTGACTGCACTCCCCAGGCTGGGATGGGTCCTTATGACCCTGCTTGGCGGTCGGTACCTGACCGGTCTTGCGCTCCTGTAGATATGTGTTAGTATGCTAATTATATTATGAAGACAAAAAGAAGAAATATTATTCTTACCATGCTTTTGCTAAAACGCAGATGACCATTGGGGCCATAGAAATGCTTTGAGTCGGAACCTCTACATCCACGATAATGGTGCAGCAGAGAACATCAGCGTTAAACTGTTGAAATCTCGTCCGGATTCTGACCCGCGTCTCGTCATAAGCACGCCCCCTCGGTCACTCTCAGTCTGTCCAAAAAAGGGACAATTCTGAACCTACCAGGCTCACATGCGTAACGCTATGAGACGGGCCAGTTTGAAATGGGTGATGCATATTCTAAAGGTTTACATTACTCATTCATTTTTGAGTCATTTACAGGAGAGAGACAGAGGAATGAGGGAAAGAGAGAAGGGGGGAAGAATAGGGGTGACCGTCAACGTGCGGGTATGCGTCCATGCAACCTAATCCTTCGGCATGTCCGAGATCTTAAGAACAATAGGAGAAGGACGTAGCCAAACCCCGCCTGCCTTTCGGGGGCTCGGGCACCAGACACGGGTCGTTGGGTGGTCCCTGTACCCTTTTGCGATGGGTCACGGCGGATGAGCGGTCGAGCGTCGGAGGGAGGTTAGTCGGGCGCCTAGTGCGGACCGATGGCTCTCGTCGAGCGTCTCTCAGCGTCCTTGGGTGCTCAAAGCTTGGAGGTTTGGGGCTTTGGCTCCCGCCGCCGTCATGAGACGTCGTAAATAAGATATTTTACACAGTGCTCTCACGACGGTGTATATATATAGCTAACCGTAATGAGAGCATATAATAAACACTCAATTCTATACACAATATTAAAATAAATAATGAAATGAAGCAAATAGACGGTGGGTCAACAGAGAGCTGGAAGCGGGGCGGAAAAGGGCGTGCGTAGCCTAAACCTAGAGAGGAAAAGGGCGTGCGTGGAGGAGGCCGGGGGCAGCCGGGCGGCGACGCGGGGTGCGGGGGCGGCGGCGGGCAGCTTGGAGGAGGCTGGGAGCGACGGCGCAGCGGGGCGGCGCGGCGGGGGCGGACAGGGGCGGCTGTGGTGGCAGAGGCGCGGGTGGGCGGGAGAGAAGCTAAATTTAATCTAAAACTAAGTAAATTACAACAAATTACAAGTAGATTAAACAAAATTCATAAACTAAACAATTTACAACTAAACAAAATTAAATCTAAAACTAATACAAAGAATTGACAACTAAATTAAACAAAATTCATAAACAAAACAATTTACAACTAAACTAAATTCAATCTAAAACTAATAAAACAATTTACATAAATTAAACAATAATAATTAATAACTAAATTAACTAAACTAAATCCAATTATCAACAAAATTAAGAGAACTAACTTCTCGATGGCTGCGACGTGCTCGATGGCGCGGGAGGTCGGGGCAACGGGACGCCGGGTCGGGGAGGAGCGCCGAGGGCTGCTGGTGTTGGGGCAGGGCTCCGGAACCGCTGGGGTCGGGGGCCGCGGCGGCTGAGGGCCGGAAGGTGCCGGGCGGCGGGCTGGGGCGGCGGCGGGGGCCGTGGGGGTGGTAGGTGTGGGGGCAGCGGGGGCCGGCGCGGCGGCGACGGGCTCGGAATTGGCGTGGGCGTGAATGCCCGCGCCGACCCCGGTCTCGCGGGTATAAACCACCCATTTACAGCCAGACCAGGGCCGTCGTAAATAAGGTGGTATTTACGATGGTTTGATCTTGGCCGTCGTAAACAAGCTTTTATTTCTGACGGTTGTAGGGTTAGCCGTCGTAAATTAATACGGCCGTCGTATATTTCCTGGATTCTTGTAGTGAATATATATGCCAGCTAATGTATCCTAACAAATATACTTGTGATATATATAGTAATCAATCTATCCTATTAAATATACTTTAAACTTTAAATATATATATATATATATATATATATATATATATATATATATATGTCAATTTATCTGGTCTGCCAAATATATTCTAACAGCGTGAATAGAGAAGAAGCCGAAGGTGCCCTCCGACAAACTGACATCCCTGCAGTTGTAGCATTGTATTGTTGCGGATGATGTGACTAGAGTAGTAATCGACGAGTAGAATATGCGAATGATAGCCCTTTGTACCGACGTAGCCGAGGTCGAGGTGGACGTGGTCGTGGTCATGGAGGAGGGCACTATTAATTTCAAAACCATCTATATGAGCAGACAGATGCACAAGATCAGTTGTGTCCCGCCGAAGAGTTATTTGGATGGCATTGCCGATCATGCGATGGCAAGCGCGATGTGGCACTTGGACGTATCAACAAGCTGGCCTATTTCAGCGTATCTACTAGCTACATCTGCGGTGGTGGCGTCTAGGAGCTAGTGGCGGCCGATGCTGTCTTGGACCATTAGCCACGTAACGAGGAGGACCAGGCATGAGTGGCGCCACCATCTGAATAACAGTGGACCCAATAAAGATAGCTTGACCACAAGCAAACTTTGTGTCCTACGATGCTGCAGCGATAACTCATCCTTGGGAGGGTCAACATTTGAGCGTCGACAGATGGCGAGGCCACTCAACCCTGATTAGTAATCAGGTAAAATAAAAAATACTGCAAGAAATCATGAAGTCTTTTCCATGCACCAAGCAGATCGAGGACACTCGAAAACAGAGGTCTGATTTGACTGCTGCCACACAATGACGATAATGAAGTAGGGAACGGATCGATATGATCTAACATGAAAAATAGGGCGTTGCCCCGGCGGCGATCTTGAAGATCAACCTCCTCAGAGGCACACGATGTGGAAGTTAGCGGTGGTTACAGTTTGAGCACAGGTTTGTAACCCTCTCCTGATTGCATGATAGAAGAGTATGTATTGTATGAATGGTGGATGATGGTTGTATTGCACTGTGCCTCTCAATCGGTATATATAGAGTACAGTAGTCTAATACATATATATGACAGTCTATCTATTCAACCAAATATACTTGTGATATATATGACATTTGTCTATCCTACCAAATATGTTTCAAATATACATGTCAGCCTATCTAGCCTGCCAAATATACTGTAACATCCCCGCGGTCATAGCAGGAGGACCACAGATGGTGAGACTGGAGAAGAAGTCGAAGATGGAACCCAACGAGCTGACATCCCCATGATTGTAGTGTTGTATTGTTGTGGATGTTACGACTGGAGTACAAACTGACGAGTAGCGAATGCGGATGGTAGCCCTTTGTGTTGACGTAACCGAGGTTGAGATGGACGTGATCATGTCCATAGAGGAGGGCACTATTCTAAAACCATCTTTGTGAGCAGACGAATACACAAGATCAGTTGTATCCTGCTGAAGAACTAATGGGACGACATGGTGATCACGCGATGGCAAGAGGGACACAGCGCTTGGACGTATCAACAAGTTGGACTATTGTTATTGTTTGGACAATAAGTTTGGTTCAATTCTAAACTAAATTTATTGTCCTAACAACATCAATTTGAGAATATAGAGAGTACCTAACATCGTCAGTTTGTTTGGTCATCCATGCCAAAAACAATGCCACTCCAGGCAAAAAAAATCAGGAACTCCAACATGATATTTTTATGTGGGTGGTACCCATGGGGGCGTATCAGAACAAGAACAAGTTCAACGTACATCTTGCATCAACATATTTTGAAGATGGTCGTGGTGGGGTTTTAATTGTCATAAGCGAGTGAGTGTTGTCCTTTGTGCTGGAAGGGGTGATATTGACGATTAACTTCTTGTTTCTTTTCAAGCATATTTTAGCCTGTTATCCAAGAGGTTACTAATTTGAAAATATCACCTCTGCAAAAAATAATAATAAAAGAACATATCACCGTCGATGTTTTCAAGTTGCTAAAGCAATGGACTTGTCTAAGATTGATATTGCTTTTGATTTTTAATTGATAACGTTATTAGGTCAACTGTTTTAGTTCAGTAATGATCACAAGTTTGTGGGCTTACTTGGGAGCTCAGGAATAAAGTTGTACTCTGATTTTAATAGGGTCCATTTCCAGTTTAATCCTAGAGATTGTAAAAGCCGCTGATCCTTTGTTTGGCGGATCTACTGATTTGTATTTAAGATTTGTGTGACTTCTTAAAAGAAAAACTATGATGTTCTAAACGGGCTGGCCGGCTCCTTTCCTAGGAGAAAAGTCATATTCACCTCTCTCAACTGTTACCAAAGCTCGAGTTTTGTCCCTTTACTGCTAAACCGGGTACCAAACTGCGCATGGTCAAATTACTGAAGCCCAAAAACAGCCGAGCCCGTTCTCTAGTTTGTGACTAGAAAATCCGGTTTATCGGTAGCAGCAACGGCTCGGCCTTCTGCGACAGATAGCCCGCGTCTGGACTTAGCTGCTCTGCTGCTGCCAGCAATGCATCCAGAGTCATGCACAAATGGTAAATTAATCAACAGTCTTATATTATTGATAGAACCACACATCAGGCCGTACAACGAATGGACACAGTTACAAACAGCAGTACAACTCCATGTCTGGACAAATGACCTGAACGAAATTACAAAGATGCAGTGAAAGAACTTGTAACGAAATTACAAATGACCTGACACATTTATTCGATCGTAAAACAGCCGAGACAGGCAGCAACCGCCGCTGTAACAATCAAATCAACCTTTGGAAGAATACGTGACAGAGCACAAGCATTTTGATGGATGGGGTAGCTTAGTTGGGGCAGGTGAAGTCGGATGGGCAGTACTTGCCGCACTTGTTGAGGATGAGGCTGAGGCTGATGGGAAGGTTGAGGTGGATGCCGAGCACGTTGGCCTTGATGGCGGTGCAGAGGCAGACGGCGGCGTCGAGGTCGACGAGGCCCTCCAGCAGCGGGCAGCAGTGGTCGTACTCTGGCAGGCCAATCGTGACGGCGTTGAGCACGTTGGCGCACACCTGGAGCTTGAGCGCGTCGATGGGGCACTTCCCGTAGCCTTTGCTCGGCTTCGGCACCACCGGCGGCTTGGGGATGACCGGAGTGGGGCCACAGTAGGGTGAGCACCCCTGAGCCACCGCGGCGAAGAGGAGGCTGAGGGCAAGGAAGAGAGCAAGCTTGGGAGCCATTGCTTTGTAGTAGTGGAGCACGGAGCAAACAGTAGTACTCAAGCGCTACTGAGTGAATGCTCTTGTGCTTCGGGATGATTCTCTCTGGGTATCCGGCCGGGCGTCGTATTTATAGCTGATCAGTGGAGTGGGCGGGATGTTTGTGCTTGGGGCTGGGGCCATGCATGTGTGAATGCAGCATTGCATGTGTGATTGCGTCGGACAGATCTTTGCTTCGTTGTCCTTGGATGCGCACCAGTTGTTATTAGGACAAATGTTTTGGCAAGTTGATAAACGGGAGCAAGTTGAGCAAATCATGTTCAATTCATGCAACCTTGCTTTTACACGATTTATCTTGCTTGCTGCTGTAGATTGTGTGAATTGCATCTTATGTAATTAGCAGTGCAAGTACAGCACTAGTTACATAAGGCTGTGACATAATAACTAAATAAACCTGAATAGTTGATCACACACCAGTTAGCGATTAATTTGATGATTGGGTTTATTAGTTCTTCTCTTTGTCGGAGATGAACAGAGATTCGACCAGCCGAAACCCCTTTACCGGAAAACTCTTTGAAATGCATGCACATCTCCTGAGTTCATTGACCTTATGGCGAGATATATACGGAATCCTTTTTTATCATAATCATATAGACAGTCCCACTCCAGCTGGTTGCATGTGAGTAGTGACGATGTATGATCTCGTGACTGCAATGCAAGCGACCTTTGCTTACCTCTCTCATCGCTAACGAACAAAGGAGAGTTCGTGGCCAAGATCAACCACAGCATGTCGTGGTGTCAGTACAGCAAGCATAATTCTAGGCTTTATCTCTTAGCAGCACTCGTTTTTAAAAAATCACACAACTTGCATGGTATGTGCGGTCCTTGGACTTTTGCTGCAAGGAAAATATGGGCGCAAGGGAACTGATTTCGAGGGTTCATATAAAGGATTATCTCCGTGACGATTGCAGGCAGCATTTCGAGGGTTCATATAAAGGATCACAACCATGTCAAACACGCCCTAAACAGCAAACCAGTACTATACCAATTGGAGTGAACTGAAAACGCGTACACGACCAAGCTTCCGGTGCTGATCATGATCACTACCTGACAGGGGATGCAGACGCCCGCGCATTCGCCACCCGTGAACCTGATGACTCGTCCCACTTGCTCCTGTTGAGCCCGCTTGTGCGCAAAAGACGAAGCAAACAACGAATTTTAGGAGCGAGACCGTGTGCTACTGCTGTTTCCGCAGATCACAGAATACGAACACCTAATTGGGGTAAAGGAAGGGGAAGATGCGATCATCATCCAATGCGACACCATGTAATGATTCGGACCGTTTTGTTTTGCATGCATGCATGAGAATAGGTGCGAGAAATATCACGATGTTATTTCCCGACAACGTTTGATGGGAGACTATTTTGCGGGTAAAATTTGGGAGATTTGGGCCTGTTTGGATCAAATTCGGGGTTACAGATTCTGAATTGTAGTGCTCCGCGTGAATTGAACTTTTGGAAAATCCTAGACACAATGAATTCGAATGCTCCACGTGAACACCCCTACACTATATATCGCATGCATATACTGTATGAGGCAGTCTGACACCTTTAGCTAAATCATGACTACCGAGACGATCGTCGCGAAGTTCCTCAAAATACAGTTGCTTGTTACCAAAAGCAAATCACGATCGTGAGTTGTGAAAAAATGCGGTGGTTAGGACCGAGAAATGCTGGTCAGGGTCACACTAGTACAAAATGGATATTTAGTTATTTTAGCGTTATGTGCTTTAAAGAGGGATGCTCGGAAGGTTTAGAGAAGGGACAAGAAGAAGCACGTGAGGTGTCAAAGAAGGCAGATACAGGTAGGACAAATATATATATATAGTATGATTCTGTAAATGAATTTAGATATCGTTATATCAAGGTGATAATTAGCTATTTATAAGACTATATTTACATACACTGTTATAGTTTCCTTCTCTTACCGTATATATAGTTTCACTATTCGTGAGGGTAAGTAAGTAATACATTTAGTACAAACTCTCGGCCTCTAAGGCCCTGTTTGGCACAGCTTATGAACCATCTTTTTTATAAAAATAAGTTGCGGGTGTACCAAACAGTCAGCTTCTCCAGCAACTTATTAGTTCAGCTGTTTCTCAGAATGAACTAAAAGCAGGATATAAGTTTAAGGTGTTGTTCACCAGCTTTTCAGACAAGCTGCTTTTTCAACAAGTTAAAGTCGTGCCAAACAGGGCCTAAGTACATCAATGCCTTCATGGGGTTTAAAGGTGATACTCTTGTTGCCGGTCCATTCTAGCCAATGTCATACTCGGCCCATGTTGCATCTAGCACTTTTGACACGACCCCACGGTCTTGTCGAGCCAGGATCACGCTGAGGAGTGTTGCGTTGCACAACACCGGATAACACACGTCAAAGGTACAAAGCGGAAGCGAAATTTTATTACATAAACCAGTTTATGAACATGTTTACATCAAAATAAGTTCAGTCTACACTCACGGGCATAGACTAAGCATCAAGTGCACGTTCAGCCCTTGAACGTGTCCTTGCTAGCACACACGCACACTAACTCTGCGGCGTGCACGACTCCCACTCGACGGGGTTCCCCTCCTGGGGTTCCGTCTCCTCTTCGGGAGTCCCTTCCTCATAGAACCCTGCAAAAGCTTCAAACACAAGCAGTGAGCACGAAGGCTCAGCAAGTCTGACCCGTCTCACCTAAACATGGAACTTCTACATGAGGGGTGATGGGTACATGAGGTAAAATCATTTGCAAAGGACTCGCCTAATTAGTGGAACCTTATTTTCAGGTTTTAGCAGCAGGTTGTGGAGAACCATATGCTAAGGCACATGAGAGAGCCGCAATCAAACAAGAAACACATTTCTCTCATGTACTTTGCCCAAAGTTGAAAAGAACTTTAGTTAGCTCTAAACTACAACAAACCATTAACAAGCAAAGTCCATCTTTCAATCAGCAGCATTTTAACATGTACTAGCCTGTTCCTTCTACGTCACGGTACAGTGAACAAGTGGTACTCACTGACCGCGAGGGACGGCGATTATAATCGATTTACACCTGCAGGGTTACCCGAACAACCCGTCATGTACGCCCGTACTCGATGTTGCCTACAACAACCATCACGGACGCCGTATGCAACTACCTTTCGCCCGTCAGCCAAATATTGAATCGGTCCCATCATCCTGAGCAAGAGGTCTCTGCACGCGCATCTCAGTGCCGCCAGCCGATTTACACCTCGAGCTCTCAACCTACCCTCTGAACGACGGGCAATGCCTCAATACCCAGCTACCCGAGTTACATCGGTTTCCCAGTTCCCATAGAGCCGGTAGGTCTTCGGTACTGTTCTAGCTTGTTCAACAGGCCCGCACACGGTTCGGTCCTCAATCGACGCAAGCAGAGCTACAACACACAGGCCCCAAAGACCTGCTGCCCCTACCCTCCGCTTGGTCTCATTTTCTTGCCATGTGTTTCATGTGCTATCACTACCCGAGTCGAGTGCCTCTAGCCTATGCTCGCGAGTAGTTCCAACTACTCGACTTGTACCGAATCCTACTCTATCTTAGCATTGCAGTAGCTAACGGGGTCTGCCATCCTAAACCCAACTCATGGTTTTCTTGGCTATGCAGTTGGGTTTCCAAACAAGACTCTAATGCAAAGAATAAAGTAATCAAGTATGTGCTTAAAACAATAAAAACTTGTAAAAGGTTAATGCAAACCGGAGATTGTCTTGCTGCTCTTGGTCGTAGGCTAGCTGTTCCTCCGGAGTAACGAAGTCTAGGACTTCGGGTTCCTCCTCGACCTTAGCGACTACATGATAGAAGCAATACATGTATTAATTTAAATGCAGTTGTATTAACTTTTAACTTGTGAGGTCTATAACTCTTACTAGACAAGCCTAATGACTGTGAAACTTTTACTGTGGCTTGGTTACAACCTAAACAGAGATTTGGTCAAGTTTTAGTTGCAGCAAAGCTCATTTGAGCCCTCCACAATTAATTATGTACTTGACCTTAATTAAAGGCTTTTAGGATGTTCTAAGGATTTTTAGGAAACAAACTATGACTTTCTGAAAACTAGATTTTCAGAGGGTTCTAATGGAGTTGGTCTCACTTAATTCGAAGGTTCCTAGCTAAAGATATGAGCTAAACAATTTCAGAGAAAATTCTGAAAATATTTCTGAACATTTTCTATTTTCTTTGGAACAGTTCCACTAATCACACCATTAGGTGGATCAAATGAGCTCAAATGGATCTGAAATTTTTATGGTAGTTCAGTGATATTTTGGTCAACATCCCAGCAAAATTTCAGGATTTTCCTCCAAAGGATTCTCCAGTTAAAATTCCTAACAATTTAAATTTTGAGGAATTAATTCTGGAGAAATAAGGATTTTCATGAGGTGAAACTTGATTTGCTGGAAAGTGCTCAGAGAGCTGAATCTAACAAAATTTGGTTCACTCGATTTGGATCTTTCTAGCCAAAGTTATGAGGATTTGAAGTTTGGAAGAATTCTGAAAATCGGGGAAAAAGTTTAAACTCTCGGGACCCGCGGGGACACGTGTCGAGCGCGGAGGTGTCCGGCACACCGGGGCTCACAGGGTATTTGCGCGCCAGCACAGCCGATCCCGGCCACACCCGATCCCGATTTAAATTCTTCAGCCGCTGACACATGGGCCAGTCGGCTTCGTCTTCCTCCCGCCGTTCTCTCGCGCCCGCGCCGCCGACCTCGCTGGAGCAGACTTGGAGCTCGCCGGCTCGCCGCTGCCGGACCTCCCAGGGGCTGAAACTCGCCGCCAGGGGGTTGTCGACGTCGAGGAACACATCGGTGGTGTCAGGTCGGGCTGGGGGTGACTGGAAATAGCCCGGCGACGTGTCGCGGCCTCGGTTGAGGTTCGGTGCCGTCGACCGTGGGTTCTAACCCGCCAACACCTAAAAAAAACGGTCCTACAGCATCAGTGTACCTCTAGGAAGCTCGACAAGGTGTCAAAAGGGCTCAGGGATGGTGGCCAGTCGGTCGACACCGTGTGACCGATCGTGCCCGCCATGACCGCGCTCGATCGAGCTCGAAATTCGTCACTCCTAGACAGTTTCACGCCACGGATGCAGAAAAGAACTTGATCGCCGGTTAGTCCAGCATCTATGTGCAAGATTTTATAACCTCTGAAAGATCATAGAGCGAGAATTTAAACAAACCGTACCGGAAGCTCAGTTTAAGGTTGCCGGAGCAAAAACTGAGAATTCACCGGCGAGAGATCACGGCGTGGCTTGAGCTTCAGGTGGAAGCAGCGTGGAGTCCGTGCGCTCCTGTTGCCGCCCTTGCTCGGCCGTGGAAGTGGCTGTAGTGTGCTGCCCACGTGAGACCGATCACCGTCCTTCAGCTAAACTGCGATGGTCGTCGTTGATCACAGGAACAGGGGCCGAAACCCGGTGGTTCAGGCGTTGGGAGGGTGGTGCTCGAGCTCAGGATGTTGCATGGCAACTCGGAGAGGCGAGGACACGATTGTTTGCTGTGTTTTCCTGATCGACCGAGAGCTCGGGAAGAAAAGGAATGGCGCCGCCCAGTGTCGCTCACGGGGATAAGAAGGCTCCCGGTCTTCACCCCGCTGAGGCAGTGACGGTCGCGTGGGGGCGCGAGCAGGCCGCCTGAGTGCCAGCGCGCGTAGAGGGGAATCAGCTGGTGGCGCCGGTGGCTGCTTGGTGGCACAGCCGACAGCTGCTCGGTGGAATTTCCCACCGAGGCTGTGACTTTGTGTGCAAGTTTTGCCTCCTCCTCTCTATGACATGTGGGTCCCACCCGGGGTTTTAACCTCTGAAATTTACTCCTTATCACTGTTGTAAACAGTGAGCCCCATAATACCCCTGGTGATTCAAATTATTCACCCATGAGCCATTTTGTGACGCCCGGCCCGGGAATCATAGTGGGTGGTGCCGTGCGATGCGGCACCCAACAGCAAGCACGAAAAGAGTAGTAAGAACATAACGGAACCATTTTATTACTTAACATAAGATCCTTTACAACATAAGTACACACGTAGCGGAAATTAAAACTAGCTGGACAATCTACTCACTCTCGACCCTAACTACGCCGAAGAGAAGTCGTTCAGCCCGTGAACGCTTCCTACTAGCTTCACCAAAGAAAGGCAGCGGCTAGGTTTCCGATGAGTTGAACGAACCGTGAGGTTCGTCGTCTCACTGAACAACCCTCTTCATAGCAGGCATCCTGCTACCTGCAAAAACAACTCAGAAGCAACCGTGAGCACTAAGGCTCAACAAGACTTACCCGTCAATCCTAAACATGCAACTCTACATGCAGGGGTAGTAAGACAGTAGGCATAGGAATTTGCAAAATGCAGCTTGACTAAACTTGATCCTTATATTCATATTCTTTTAGCCTTCATTTTAGTGGTCCTTACGCCTCACAACATCGGAAGTCCACAATCAAACAAGAAACGCTTATCCCGATGTTGCTAGCCTAAGGTGGAAATGAAATTTAGTTGGCTCTATATCTACTTCAGTCAAGGTTCCAATACAGTGATTAATCCACAAACAACAAGTTAAGAGACTTAGTTCATCTTCTTACTAAGTCACGGCGCAGTGGACAAGTATGCTCAATCCTCTTCCGCGAGCGACGGTGATTCGAATCAATAACAACCCGGAATACACGACACATACACCCGCCTCGAAAGACTCTCTCAAGAGCTCTTTCTTACGTTGTATGCAGCAACCTTTCACACGACACCCCAACATAGAAAAATGCTTCGCGCCGAGCAGGATGGTCCTCTACACGGACACGTCGAAGTTGCCCGCTAAAGGATTTACACCTCCCGCCTTCTCAACGCCATTCCCACGCGAAGGATGAGTTTCTATATCAAGGTCCATTGAGTTACATCGGTTTCATGGGTCCCATACCCCACTATATATCCGGTACAGCTCAATCTTGTCGAGCAGGGCCGCATACATACGGTCCTTAACCGACACGGACGGGGCTACACCCAACCTCCACATTTGCCTTACCATCCCGGTCCAGGCCAAATGTGGTCTTAAGCATTGTCACACCGATCGCAGGTCGAGACCAACCTTGAGCGCTCCATCCTACAGGAACATCCCCGTCCCTATCTCATATTCATGAGGGTGCTCTTATCATTTATCTCTCGCGAGTAACTCCATTACTCGAACTTTCTCGCGAGTAGCTTTTTACTACTCGACTTCTACCGAGCTAGCTACAACATTAGCTTAGCATCTACAACGAGGCAAAGCCTACACTAAACCTTCTACTCAGGGATGTAATAGTCATGCAAGTGGGTTTCAATCATCCTAGACATAATGCACAATATCAAGTCTAATAAACATGAGGTGAAGTAAAGCAAAATTTAAAACGGTAACGATATGCAAACCGGGGTTTGCCTTGCTCAACGGTTTTATTAGAAGCTAGGAGTTAGTCTTCCTCCGGAGAATCCGCCAAACTCGTCACGAGATGGAGATCCTCGCTGTAGAGTCGAGTCCTCGTCGAACGTCGACGTCACGTTCTATTAAGATGAGTTATGCACATGTATTCAAAAGCAATTTAGAAAATGATTCAAAACTGTTGTACCAGTTAACTCACACCTAAAAGGGACAAACAACAGCAAGGTTTCCGTTGTTGGATCTAAACCTTAGAGAAGATGAAATCTAGGGTGAAAAGAGATACTAGTAATCACCATGTGATTAAGTCCATTATATGAACACTTAAACCTAAAATATGGTAGCTCCAGTTCCAGAGGTCCAATGAAGCTGAGAATTTAACCACAACCTCTATGGAAGCTAGTTAGGCAGTGTGCAAAAATTGAGCTCATGAAATGGCTCAAGGTGATCACAATAATTCCTTATGTGATTTTCACTAATCTGCCTTTACCCCCAATATATTAAGCTTTCCTATGCTGCAAAGTAGACTTTTTGTGAAGTACAAAATGTCCTGAGTCCATAGTAATTGGTTTCACCATTTTTGGAGTTTCCTACATGGAGATATGGATTTTACAAAGAATGGAGAAAATCTGAAAATGTCTCTATTTATTTTCCCATTTTTCAGAGACATAAGGAATGAACACATCATTTGACCAAGCAAATGAGGTCTAATGCCTCTGAAAGTTTTACTGGAGTTCAAGGAATTTTGGAAGAATGTCCTGTCCAAATTTGGGAATTTTCCAATAAATAGAACTCCTGTAAAAATTCATACAAAATTTTGCTTAAATGAATTAATGAGCCAAATCCAGTGATTTTCATAGAACTTGGGCTGCACCACTGGATAGTACTCTTTGAGAAGAATCCAACAAAATTCGTTTCACAATTTTTGGACACTTCTACACAAAGTTATGGCTCTACAAAGTTTGAACTAGAGTGGGAAAATCTGGAAAATGTTTAAATGCTGACAGTGGGTCCCACCTGTCATCCCAAACCTCCAGACTCGCGCCAAACACACCAGTGGCGGCTCCCTCCGGTGAGGTCGCCGGAAAACCAGTTCCCAGCCGCCTCCAGACCCCCTGCTGGCCGCCCCCCCATATTTCCCCACGCTGAACACGTTTGTGAGGTCGCCGGCGGCTGAAACTCGCCGGAAAACAGGGCGCACCGGTCACAGCAAACCCTAGAGCTCCGGCAAGGTCTTGCACGGTGAATTCTCCACCAAATGGTCGGTTCTTGGGCTCTACAGCACCAGGGGATCATGTAGAAGACCGGCATGAGGTCTAAACCATCTGGAGATGGCTCTAAACCTATCGGCACCGTGCACCCGATAGGGTCCAGCGGCAAACCCTCTAAAAGAGCTCGGATTGCTCACTCTACACTCAATTTCTTGGTCTAAAATCGATGGAGGTGTGCTAGGCAGTTAACAACCTGTGTGTGAAGTTTGAGACCCAACAAACATGAATTGAGGACGAATTTTATAATTCTTTACCTCAAGGTCCGTTTCTGCCGCCCGGAGAAAAACTTGAAATTCTACCTCTGTGATCAATGGCTGAGGCTGAGCTTTGGAGGTGAGAAACTAGACTTGTTGGTGCACATATGGGGTGGCTTGCTTGGGCGTGATCCCTTCTGGTTTGGGCTGTCCACGGCGTCCAGTTTCGGTTCCTCCAGTTTGAGCTCGGGAGCAGAGGAAACCTCGCTGTTTCTTGGCGCCAGCAAGCATGGAACAGCGGGGGGAAGTTGACAGCCGGCTAGAGCACTCAGGGGCGAAGGTTTTCTCTGTAGGGAGCTCGAGCTAAGATCACTTGGTTGATGGCTGGCGATCAGGAGAAACAGAGAATGCTGGTTCTGTTCTGCTTGGGAGAGAAGCACACGGGAGCAGGCAGAACGGGGAAGAAGCGAAGTGGCTCTGTTGTACTCGCTGTGGGGAAGATCAGGACGAGCAAAAGATCAATCCCAGCAGGAGGTGGCGTGGGAGTGGATTGCCTCGGCTGGGTTCACACTCTCATTCGAAGACAGAGGCGGTTTGCTGCACTGGGTCTATGACATGTGGGTCCGGCCTCTTTTATTTGATTTCCCCGCTGTGCTTTGAGATTCTGACGCAAACGTTGTCCAAATATCACCAAATTTGGAGGATAGGTCAAAAGAATTATGAGGAACTCAAATATGAAATCAGATTTTGAAATTGAGTATGTTTGGTTCAAAATTCAAATTTAAGTTTGAATTTGAACGTGCCCTCATTTAATCCTCGGAATAAATAGTATATGAAACCTAAAATTCTCCAAATTTGAAACTTAGGCTCTTGAATACATGAGAAATGCATCTATGCTCTCACATATGGGCCTTTGTACAATCTGAATAGGAATCCTTTCAAAAGAATTCAAATTGCATTTAAATTTCCTCCACTCTACTCATAGAGAAGGTTAAAATGTGTTGAGCAAGGGCTAGAGGAAATTTTTAACTCCCTCACATGTCCATTTGTGTGTTCATCATTTCATGTGACACAATTATAGCCTTTCTTCGCCTTAACTTTGTTTCATAAGTTGAAATAAAACTTTACAAAAGTTAGGGCTGTTACATTCCTCCCCCCTTAAAAGAATCTCGTCCCGAGATTACAAAAAGAAAGAAGAAGGGAGAATGACTACTGGACATATGGTACAAACAAGTCGGGAAAATTTAAACGGAGAAAATCCTCGCTTTCCCAGGTAGCTTCATCAGCGGTGTGGTTGCTCCACAAGATTTTGTAAAATCGCAATGTCCGATTTCTTGTGGCATGAGTCTTCTCGTCAATAATCTGTATCGGATACTCAGAATAAGTGAGATCCGGTTGGAGATCCTCAATGTTCTCCATAGGAACTGCGGTTGGGTACCTAAGACATTTCCGCAGCTGAGAGACGTGGAAAACATTGTGAATACCCGAAAGTGACGTCGGTAGCTCCAGACGATAGGCCACGGGTCCGCATATCTCAGTGACAGCAAACGGCCCGATGGATCGCGGAGCAAGCTTTCCCTTCACTCCAAACCGATGAACCCCTTTCATCGGAGAGACACGAAGATACACATGGTCCCCGATGTCGAAGTGAAGAGGTCGACGTCGTTTGTCTGCATAACTCTTCTGCCGAGATTGAGCAGCCTTTAAATTGGTTTGAATCACTCGCACTCGTTCCTCGGCTTCATTCACCAGATCAATCCCGTAGACCACTCTCTCGCCGGACTCACACCAATTCAGTGGTGTGCGGCACTTCCGACCATAAAGAGCTTCATACAGGGCCATTTTGATGCTGGATTGATAACCGTTGTTATATGAGAATTCTGCTAACGGTAGATGGTCATCCCAATTCTTTCCATGATTGATGACACATGCCCGTAGCATATCCTCCAGAATCTGATTTATCCTCTCCGTTTGACCATCAGTTTGCGGATGATACGCTGAACTCCGAATTAACTTGGTTCCCAAGGAAGCATGCAGTTGCTCCTAAAATCTGGATACGAACAACGCACCTCGGTCAGACACGATGGTGCGGGGAACCCCGTGTAAACACACAATTCTCGAGATGAACAGCTCCGCATACTTCTTTGCCACATATTTAGTATGGACTGGAATAAAATGAGCGGTCTTGGTCAAACGATCGACGATTACCCAAATAGAATCATGCTTGTTGCTGGTCATGGGTAAACCGACGATGAAGTCCATACTAATGTCTTCCCACTTCCATGCTGGAACCTTCAGCGGTTGAAGTGGTCCGGCTTTCCGCATATGGTCGGCTTTAACCCGCCGACACGTATCACACTCGGATACGTACTTCGCAATCTCTCTTTTCATCCGTGTCCACCAGAACTTAGATTTTAAGTCCTGGTACATCTTGTTGCTTCCCGGATGAATGGAGTACTTGGATAAATGCGCTTCATCCAGTATCTTCCTCCACAATTTCATATTCCGGGGTACAACTATGCGGTTGTTAAACTATAGAGTACCCTCTTCATCCTTGCGGAACATCTTCAATTCACCGCTGTCCACTCTCCTCCGGATATGAGACATACCTCTGTCTCTCTTCCGAGCCTCTACAATCTCATCTCGGATTGTAGGAATAAGAGCGAGGTTGAACAGCGATCCGTAGGGAACTAAGCACAGGCTTGGTTCTCCTTCATGTGCAGCCATGGCTAAATGGTGAACGTGGGCTTTCTGACTAAGTGCGTCAGCAACCACATTCGCTTTGCCCGGATGGTAATGAATTTCAAGTTCATAGTCCTTGATCAATTCGAGCCATCTTCGCTGCCTCATATTCAGTTCCTTCTGTGTGAAGATGTACTTCAAGCTTTTGTGGTCAGTGTAGAGATGTACTAGATTGCCTAGTAGATAATGTCTCCACATTTTCAATGATAAGACCACTGCAGCTAGTTCAAGGTCGTGCGTCGGGTAATTCTGCTCATGACCCCTGAGTTGTCGGGATCCATACGCGACCACACGTCCTTCTTGCATCAACACACAACCCAAACCATTGCCGGATGCATCACAATAGACATCAAACGGCTTCGTAGTGTCTGGCTGGGCCAAAACTGGAGCTGTAGTGAGATACTTCACTAAAGTTTGAAAAGCTTGTTCGCATGAATTTCTCCAATCATACTTGGTGCTTTTCTTCAACAGCTCCGTCATAGGTTTAGCGACACTGGAGAAGTTTGGAATGAATCTCCGGTAATAACACGCTAAACCTAGGAAACTCCTCACTTCATGAACAGATGTTGGAGATTTCCAATTCAGCACTTGCTCGATTTTACTTGGGTCCACAGCGATGCCTTCCGCTGAAATAATATGCCCAAGAAACGGCACTTTGCTGATCCAAAACTCACATTTACTGAACTTTGCATATAGCTTGTGATCTCTCAAGCGTTGGAGTACAATACACAAATGTTCAGCATGTTCTTCTTCTGACTTTGAATAGACCAAGATGTCGTCGATGAAAACCACGACAAACTTGTCTAACTCCGGCATGAACACAGAGTTCATGAGATACATAAAGTGAGCCGGAGCATTGGTCAATCCAAAGGACATGACAAGATATTCATAAAGACCATATCTTGTCGAGAACGCCGTCTTAGGTACATCTTCTGCCTGGATTTTTATCTGGTGATACCCGGACCGAAGATCCATCTTGGAGAATACCTTAGCGCCCACTAGTTGATCAAACAAAATATCAATGCGCGGTAGTGGATACTTATTCTTGATAGTGACAGCATTCAGTGGACGATAATCTACGCATAGTCTCAAAGTCTCGTCCTTCTTCTTCACGAAGAGTGCGGAACAGCCCCAAGGTGATGAACTTGGGCGTATAAAACCTTTGTCCATGAGGTCATTAAACTGCTCCTTCAATTCTGCTAGCTCCTTTAGTGCCATTTTGTATGGTCGCCGAGAAATAGGTGTTGTTCCCGGTGCTAGTTCAATCTTGAACTCTACATCACGTTCGGGCGGCATGCCCGGCAAGTCTTCAGGGAACACAACTGGATATTCACATACCACTGGAATATCTTCAAATTTAGGAGTTTCAATCTGATGCACTGCTGCAACTTGTTGTGATGGATCCACAAGATTCAATATGTTGCAACCATGTATTGGGGAATTCAGTTGGACAGTCCGAGAGCTGATGTCAAAGATAGCTCCATACTGTGTCAACCATGACATCCCCAAGATAATATCAATCCTTTGGCCTTTGAGTATGATAAGGCTCGCCGGATAGATGTTTCCACCCAAACATAAAGGTGCCCGTGAGACCATTTCATCTGTTGATATGTTGCCTCCGGGTGAGCTGATATGAAGCGGATGCTTAACTGTGCTAAATGGAAGATTATTCTTCAGCACATAGTCTCTGCTAATAAAATTGTGGGTGGCTCCGGAATCAAACAACACGAAAGTCGGCTGTTCATGTAAAGTGAACATTCCCGCCAAAACTGGTTCGCCTTTTGCAATGTCCTCAATAGCAGTATAATTAACCCTGCCAGCTTTTGAAAGATTCTTCTGTGAAGGTTCACGATGCTGATCTGAGCATTGACGAGGCAACACACGAGTGTGACTCTGCTTAGCTCCACGATGGTTTCGTGTTGTAGAAATCCTCAGCTCTCTACTAACACGAGGTGGAGATAACTCGTGCGTAGCTGGTTGCGGTAGGGTTGCACGAATAATTTCTGTCCGCTGCTGTTGAGGTGGAGGCTCATAAGTGATCAACTCCAGCCGTGGTTGTGAGAGTTGCACCACAGGCTGAATTTGTTGCCTAACTGGCGAGTAATACCACACTCGATAGTTCGGACGAACCTCGATGTCACTGTCCGGCGGTATACTTCTTTTCAGTTCCGCTTCGCAACGAAGATGCATGTCTTCCTTAATGATAGCGGCATTTACCAACTCATTGTAAATACCGTTATTGAACAAGGTCACTTGTTCCTTAAGTTCGACATTCAAACCTCGGAAGAAATAGTCGCACTTCAACGCTTCCGAGTTAACCATATGAGTTGCGTATTGCATCAAGTCTTGAAACTCCTTGAAGTACTCGTACGCACTCCTTTCTCCTTGCTTTAGCTCCAGAAAGTCTTGATACTTTGTTCGAAGAATTCCCGAACAAATGTGACGTGCCTGGAAAACAGTCCGGAATTCATCCCACGTCACTCGATGACCTTCAGGAAGAGTAGCGATGTACTCTGCCCACCAAGCTCCAGCGGCTCCGTGGAGTTGTTGAGCGGCAAATAAAGTCTTCTGGTACTCATCGCATTCAAGCGTATCGAACTTGGCTTCAATTCATTGGAGCCAATGAGCCGACTCCAACGGTTCTTTCGCTTCCGAGAAAACCGGTGGTTGTCTTGCTAAGAAATCCAGATAAGTGCTCGGTGGGAAATTTTGCTGTAGTGTCTCCTGTCGTATGCTTTGTCGCACCAACAGATCCAGAGACTCAGCCATCTTTGCCAAGATTTCTGCCAACCCGGTTGATGATGTTGGCACTTCTTGTCGTGGCGAATTACTTTCACCGTGACTCGACTCACCAACCTCACTCCTGGAATGAGCACGATCCATGCTGCAAGAGTGAGCAGTTTACGGTTAAAATTCAAAGTTTTAAACTCAACTTGAATTGAAAACATAACCGTAAAAGCATCACATCAATATTGCAGCATTATACAAGCTGACTAGGGTTTTGACAATACTAAAATCTATCAAATGTGAGCAAGTTTGTCCAAACCCTTAATTCCAACAGTAGAACAAACTGAAAGATAACTCAAGAACATGTTATGGAGCTTAGAGAAGTCTGAAACATCCCTGTCCACAACAAGTCTTAAGTTACATAGGCAATAAGCACTACTCTGTTCAGAATGACCAATTGGTCTTAACCCCAGAATTTGAATATGAAAATGGCAATTTCACATCTCAAGCTGAATATCAAAGTTATAGTTAACTTCAATATATCTCCAACGAGTATTCATTTGCCTTCATATATGTTCTGGATCAGAAATTGTGATATTTCAAAGTTAACAGAAATCTGGAACAATTTTGACAGCACTTCCTTTGAAAGTGGCTGTTTTGTCCGCAAGATTTCATCACTTTAAACTCCAAATATGGAGAAACTTTGAACTACAAAGTCATAGCATATATCACAAGATTTCCAACGGTGTATTACATGACCCTTAGAAATTTTTCTATAGAAAGTTATGGTCGAAATACAGAAATTTCCAGAGAGCAATTTGTGCCTGCCCTGTTTTTGGGCAGTTCATACTCCTCTGAGAATTTCATCCATTTGGAGGGTGATTCTGATCTGGAGTTCTACTGAAGAGTTGTAGAAGACTTCAATAGCTTTCCAGAAATGTATCACTCACCTCCATTGGTTCAACCAAACAAAAGTTATGTCCTGTTCATCTTCAGCAAAGGTTCTGCCGGAAACAGGGGAGGTTTATTCCTAAGTCTTTGTGAATAAATCTATACTCCCAATTGACTCTTAGTTCAATATAGGAGTTCATCACCCCCTAATAGAATCCTAGACTCCAAATTTACTCTTTTTCTTTTCAAACCTTCATTTTCATGCAGTTCAAAACACATCACGGTACTACGTTTCCTCACCAAATTAAAATCCTAACCGGCTTTATACCGGCATATACGTTTCAAATGGTGGCACTAAAACGATCACTCACAAACGTTTTCTAAACGACATGTTCTAACGTGGTTAAGGTACCTGCAGAAAATCACTCAATGATGATGCACACATTGGTTTATCATTTCAGGCAGGTCCATATCATAGTAAAAACATACGCCCCGTATCATTGCCATACGGGCCGTCCTTGAGTCAAGCCACGTCTCAAGGTACATGATCGGGTTATTCACCACCCGACGGGGGCTCCACACCTTTGCAATAAAGCACACCGGTGGAACAGCGCTTTCGTATGCCTCATAGGACATGAAGAGTCCTAAAGAACACACTTCGTGTTATAAACCACATGATGGGGTCTCCTCCTCTTGCCCCTGGGTTTGCGCACTGGAGGCCAGTGCCATTCATATGTCTCTAAGACATGAAGAGTCTTAGAAAACATATTCACTCCCCGTCCATTGCTGAACGGGACATCCCACACTACTTTCCTCGTATGGGTGAGCTAACCGAAATTGATCCGCTTTCGGTGGCGTTCCTTACCATTCTTACCTCCACGTAGGTGCGTCGTTACTGAATTGAAATACTGAAGAGTAACACACTGTTAGCTTGCCACCTTAAGTAACTATGCTAATAATACTCCTTATGTGGGCATACTATACGTTCCTCACTCGTATACCGCTAAGTTTTCAAAAATAGACCCTTTTCATGCGTGCTATTCCCAATGCGGCTCTGATACCATGTGTGACGCCCGGCCCGGGAATCGCAGTGGGTGGTGCCGTGCGATGCGGCACCCAACAACAAGCACGAAAAGAGTAGTAAGAACATAACGGAACCATTTTGTTACTCAACATAAGATCTTTTACAACATAAGTACACACGCAGCAGAAATTAAAACTAGCTGGACAATCTACTCACTCTCGACCCTAACTACGCCGAAGAGAAGTCGTTCAGCCCGTGAACGCTTCCTACTAGCTTCACCAAATAAAGGCAGCGGCTAGGTTTCCGATGAGTTGAACGAACCGTGAGGTTCGTCGTCTCACTGAACAACCCTCTTCATAGCAGGCATCCTGCTACCTGCAAAAACAACTCAGAAGCAACCGTGAGCACTAAGGCTCAACAAGACTTACCCGTCAATCCTAAACATGCAACTCTACATGCAGGGGTAGTAAGACAGTAGGCATAGGAATTTGCAAAATGCAGCTTGACTAAACTTGATCCTTATATTCAGATTCTTTTAGCCTTCATTTTAGTGGTCCTCACGCCTCACAACATCGGAAGTCCACAATCAAACAAGAAACGCTTATCCCGATGTTGCTAGCCTAAGGTGGAAATGAAATTTAGTTGGCTCTATATCTACTTCAGTCAAGGTTCCAATACAGTGATTAATCCACAAACAACAAGTTAGGAGACTTAGTTCATCTTCTTACTAAGTCACGGCGCAGTGGGCAAGTATGCTCAATCCTCTTCCGCGAGCGACGGTGATTCGAATCAATAACAACCCGGAATACACGACACATACACCCGCCTCGAAAGACTCTCTCAAGAGCTCTTTCTTACGTTGTATGCAGCAACCTTTCACACGACACCCCAACATAGAAAAACGCTTCGCGCCGAGCAGGATGGTCCTCTACGCGGACACGTCGAAGTTGCCCGCTAAAGGATTTACACCTCCCGCCTTCTCAACGCCATTCCCACGCGAAGGATGAGTTTCTATATCACGGTCCATCGAGTTACATCGGTTTCATGGGTCCCATACCCCACTATATATCCGGTACAGCTCAATCTTGTCCAGCAGGGCCGCATACATACGGTCCTTAACCGACACAGACGGGGCTACAACCAACCTCCACATTTGCCTTACCATCCCGGTCCAGGCCAAACGTGGTCTCAAGCATTGTCACACCGATCGCAGGTCGAGACCAACCTTGAGCGCTCCATCCTACAGGAACATCCCCGTCCCTATCTCATATTCATGAGGGTGCTCTTATCATTTATCTCTCGCGAGTAACTCCATTACTCGAACTTTCTCGCGAGTAGCTTTTTACTACTCGACTTCTACCGAGCTAGCTACAACATTATCTTAGCATCTACAACGAGGAAAATCCTACACTAAACCTTATACTCAGGGATGTAATAGTCATGCAAGTGGGTTTCAATTATCCTAGACATAATGCACAATATCAAGTCTAATAAACATGAGGTGAAGTAAAGCAAAATTTAAAACGGTAACGATATGCAAACCGGGGCTTGCCTTGCTCAACGGTTTTGTTAGAAGCTAGGAGTTAGTCTTCCTCCGGGGAATCTGCCAAACTCGTCACGAGATGGAGATCCTCGCTGTAGAGTCGAGTCCTCGTCGAACGTCGACGTCACGTTCTATTAAGATGAGTTATGCACATGTATTTAAAAGCAATTTAGAAAATGATTCAAAACTGTTGTACCAGTTAACTCACACCTAAAAGGGACAGACAACAGCAAGGTTTCTGTTGTTGGATCTAAACCTTAGAGAAGATGAAAGCTAGGGTGAAAAGAGATACTAGTAATCACCATGTGATTAAGTCCATTATATGAACACTTAAACCTAAAATATGGTAGCTCCAGTTACAGAGGTCCAATGAAGCTGAGAATTTAACCACAACCTCTATGGAAGCTAGTTAGGCAGTGTGCAAAAATTGAGCTCATGAAATGGCTCAAGGTGATCACAATAATTCCTTATGTGATTTTCACTAATCTGCCTTTACCCCCTATATATTAAGCTTTCCTATGCTGCAAAGTAGACTTTTTGTGAAGTACAAAATGTCCTGAGTCCATAGGAATTGGTTTTACCATTTTTTGAGTTTCCTACATGGATATATGGATTTTACAAAGAATGGGGAAAATCTGAAAATGTCTCTGTTTATTTTCCCATTTTTCAGAGACATAAGGAATGAACACATCATTTGACCAAGCAAATAAGGTCTAATGCCTCTGAAATTTTTACTGGAGTTCAACGACTTTTGGAAGAATGTCCTGTCCAAATTTGGGAATTTTCTAATAGATAGAACACCTGTAAAAATTCATACAAAATTGTCCTTAAATGAATTAATGAGCCAAATCCAGGGATTTTAATAAAACTTGGGCTGCACCACTGGATAGTACTCTTTGAGAGGAATCCAACAAAATTTTTTTCACAATTTTTAGACACTTATACACAAAGTTATGGCTCTCCAAAGTTTGAACTAGAGTGGGAAAATCTGGAAAATGTTTAAATGCTGACAGTGGGTCCCACCTGTCATCCCTAACCTCCAGACTCGCGCCAAACACACCAGTGGCGGCTCCCTCCGGTGAGGTCGCCGGAAAACCAGTTCCCAGCCGCCTCCAGACCCCCTGCTGGCCGCCCCCCATATTTCCCCACGCTGAACACGTTGGTGAGGTCGCCGGCGGCTGAAACTCGCCGGAAAACAGGGCGCACCGGTCACAGCAAACCCTAGAGCTCCGGCGAGGTCTTGTACGGTGAATTCTCCACCAAATGGTCGGTTCTTGGGCTCTACAGCCCCAGGGGATCATGTAGAAGACCGGCATGAGGACTAAACCAGCTGGAGATGGCTCTAAACCTATCGGCACCGTGCACCCGATAGGGTCCAGCGGCAAACCCTCTAAAAGAGCTCGGATTGCTCACTCTACACTCAATTTCTTGGTCTAAAATCGATGGAGGAGGTGTGCTAGGCAGTTAACAACCTGTGTGTGATGTTTGAGACTCAACAAACATGAATTGAGGACGAATTTTACAATTCTTTACCTCAAGGTCTGTTTCTGCCGCCCGGGAGAAAAACTTGAAATTCTCCCTCTGTGATCAATGGCTGGGGCTGAGCTTTGGAGGTGAGAAACTAGACTTGTTGGTGCACAGATGGGGTGGCTTACATGGGCGTGATCCCTTCTGGTTTGGGCTGTCCACGGCGTCCAGTTTCGGTTTCTCCAGTTTGAGCTCGGGAGCAGAGGAAACCTCGCTGTTTCTAGGCGCCAGCAAGCATGGAACAGCGGGGGGAAGTTGACAGCCGGCTAGCGCACTCAGGGGCGAAGGTTTTCTCTGTAGGGAGCTCGAGCAAAGATCACTTGGTTGATGGCTGGCGATCAGGAGAAACAGAGAACGCTGGTTCTGTTCTGCTCGGGAGAGAAGCACACGGGAGCAGGCAGAACGGGGAAGAAGCGAAGTGGCTCTGTTGTACTCACTGTGGGGAAGATCAGGACGAGCAAAAGATCAATCCCAGCAGGACGTGGCGTGGGAGTGGATTGCCTCGGCTGGGTTCACGCTCTCATCCGAAGACAGAGGCGGTTTGCTGCACTGGGTCTATGACATATGGGTCCGGCCTCTTTTATTTGATTTCCCCGCTGTGCTTTGAGATTCCCACGCAAACGATGTCCAAATATCACCAAATTTGGAGGATAGGTCAAAAGAATTATGAGGAACTCAAATCTGAAATCAGATTTTGAAATTGAGTATGTTTGGTTCAAAATTCAAATTTAAGTTTGAATTTGAACGTGCCCTCATTTAATCCTCGGAATAAATAGTATATGAAACCTAAAATTCTCCAAATTTGAAACTTAGGCTCTTGAATACATGAGAAATGCATCTATGCTCTCACATATGGGCCTATGTACAATCTGAATAGGAATCCTTTCAAAAGAATTCAAATTGCATTTAAATTTCCTCCACTCTACTCATAGAGAAGGTTAAAATGTGTTGAGCAAGGGCTAGAGGAAATTTTTAACTCCCTCACATGTCCATTTGTGTGTTCATCATTTCATGTGACACAATTATAGCCTTTCTTCGCCTTAACTTTGTTTCATAAGTTGAAATAAAACTTTACAAAAGTTAGGGCTGTTACACATTTGAATTGATTAGAATTCAAATTGAGTTTGGTTTGAATGAATTTCATCACAAGTTCAGTTTTGAATTCAAATAAAGTTTGAATTTGTCCCACTTAGCTCATGTCAAGATCAACTCCAAATGAAGTGAAAATTTGTGTGTGAGCTGACAAAAATGTGCTGAATAAGAATATGCCTCCCACTTTTAAATTCATGGGATAAAAACAGTTTGAATTTGAATATGGTTTCAAACTGCCCTCTTTCTAACTATACCCGAAATGACCAAAAAAGGTTTTGAATTTGGGTGAAACTTGGCATGGACATCCTTAGCAATGTGTAGGAGTTTTCATATGTCCAGCCCACCTATATCACATGTGGGAAATACCACTTTTGCAATGTGTGAGTTTGTTCTCTAATGAGCATGTTGATGGTGGTTACTTGCTCTTCATTTGTGTTCATCATCTTTCTTCAAATGAGGTGTGTGTGTATGGTGATGAACACTTCAATTATGTGTCAAAAACTGAGGCCCTTACATTCCTCCCCCTTAAAAGAATCTCGTCCCGAGATTATAAGGTGAAAATGAGAGAGAGGACGGTGGAAAATTACCGGATATGCGACGTGAAAAAGTCGGGGTAGTTAGCGCGAAGAAATTCTTCGCTCTCCCATGTCGCTTCGTCCATGGAGTGATTACTCCATAGAATCTTGTAGAACCACAACGTACGGTTGCGTGTGGTTCGGGCCTTTCCATCAATAATCTGCACCGGTTCCTCCCGATAGGTGAGACCCGGTTGCAGTTCTTCAATATCTTCCAGCTGAACGGTAGTTGATAGCTTAAGACACTTCCTCAGCTGGGCAATGTGAAAGACGTCGTGCACAACGGAAAGTGCTTCTGGTAATTTCAGCCGGTATGCCACTGATCCACATCTTTCGGTAATCTGGAATGGACCGATGAATCGGGGTGCCAATTTTCCTCTCACCCCGAATCTGTTTACGCCCTTCATTGGAGACATCCGTAGATATACGTGATCTCCAACTTCGAATTGTAATGGGCACCTTCTCCGGTCCGCATACTGTTTCTTACGGGATTGAGCGGCTTTTAGGTTCGCTTGAATCAGTCGAACCTTTTCTTCCGCGTTGTTGACAAGGTCAATCCCGAAGGTAACCCTTTCGCCAGACTCACACCAGTTCAATGGTGTGCGGCACTTCCTACCGTATAGCGCCTCGTAAGGTGCCATCTTGATGCTGGCTTGGTACCCATTATTGTACGAGAACTCGGCTAACGGCAAGTGATCATCCCAATTCTTGCCATGGTTGATAGCGCAAGCTCGTAGCATGTCTTCTAGGATCTGATTTACCCGCTCGGTTTGTCCGTCCGTCTGCGGGTGGTATGCTGAACTACGGATCAGCTTCGTCCCCAAGGCAGCATGTAGCTGCTCCCAAAAACGGGACACAAATAAAGTGCCCCGATCCGATATGATGGTACGGGGTACGCCGTACAAGCATAGGATCCGTGAGTGTACAGTTCAGCGTACTTCTTGGCATTGTAGTTGGTGTTGACCGGGATGAAATGGGCAACTTTGGTGAGCCGATCAACGATCACCCACACAGAATCATGTTTCTGCAAGGTGGTGGGTAAACCGACGATGAAATCCATGCTCACATCCTCCCATTTCCAGGCAGGAATGCCCAGTGGTTGCAGCAGTCCCAGTTTACGCATGTGGTCTGCCTTCACCCTTCGACATGTATCACACTCGGACACATATTTTGCAGTCTCTCGCTTCATCCGTGTCCACCAAAACTTGCTTCTGAGTTCTTGATACATCTTGTTGCTTCCGGGGTGAATAGAAAATTTTGATAAGTGAGCCTCATCAAAAATTTTCTTCCATAACTCCGGGTTACGGGGTACGACGATCCGGTCCTTGAACCATAGGACACCGTCTCCGTCCTTCCAGAAACATTTCAGCTCCCCACTGTCTACACGTCTCCGTAAATGTGACATGCCCTTGTCATTCTTCTGGGCTGCCGCTATCTCTTCACGGATGGTGGGGATCAAAGCCAGGTTGTAGAGAGCTCCGTGTGGACTTACATGTAGTGGTGGTTCGCTCTCTTCCAACGGTGTGATGGTCAGATTGTTGACGTGTGACTTGAGGCTCAGCGCATCTGCCACTATGTTTGCCTTGCCCGGATGATAATGGATCTCTATTTTGTAATCCTTTATCAGTTCTAACCATCTTCGTTGCCTCATGTTCAGCTCCTTCTGAGTGAATATGTACTTGAGGCTTTTGTGGTCAGTATATAAATGTACGAGGTTACCGAGTAGGTAGTGCCTCCACATTTTGAGTGCGAGTACCACAGCAGCGAGCTCCAAGTCGTGAGTTGGATAATTTTGCTCATGGTTTCTAAACTGCCTGATCCATACGCGACCACTCTTCAGTCTTGCATCAGCACACATCCGAGCCCAATGCCGGATGCATCGCAGTACACATCGAACGGTTTTGTTGTGTCTGGCTGCGCCAAAACCGGTGCTGATGTCAGGTGCTTGACTAAAGCCTTGAATGCTGCTTCACATGCTGGACTCCAAACATATTTGGTAGAATTCTTCAGCAGCTCTGTCATAGGCTTGGCAATCGAGAAGTTTGGAATGAACCTCCGATAATATCCCGCGAGCCCGAGGAAACTCCGTACCTCATGAACAGTTCTCGGGGATTTCCAATTCAGCACTTGAGTGATCTTGCTCGGGTCCACAGCGATACCCTCCGCTGAGATGATATGCCCGAGAAAAGGCACTTGCGATATCCAAAACTCGCATTTGCTGAATTTCACATATAACTTGTGGTCCCGCAGCCGTTGCAAGACTATACGCAGATGTTTCTTGTGATCTTCCTCCGACTTGGAATATACCAGGATGTCGTCGATGAAGACCACGACAAACTTGTCCAGCTCCGGCATGAATACTGAGTTCATCAAGTACATGAAGTGAGCTGGAGCATTGGTGAGGCCGAAGGACATGACCAGGTACTCATAAAGTCCATACCTTGTCGAGAAAGCTGTCTTTGGAATGTCCTCAGCCCTTATTTTAATCTGATGGTACCCGGATCTTAAATCCATCTTGGAAAAGATCTTTGCTTCGACCAACTGATCAAACAACATGTCGATCCGTGGCAACGGGTACTTGTTCTTGATGGTTACGACATTTAATGGACAATAGTCCACGCAAAGCCGCAACGTCTCATCCTTCTTCTTGACAAATAATGCCGAACAACCCCATGGCGAGGAGCTCGGCCTAATAAAACCCTTCTCCAGAAGGTCCGTGAGCTGAGTCTTCAGTTCAGCCAACTCCTTGGGTGCCATCTTGTACGGCCTTCGGGATATTGGCATGGTTCCCGGTGCAAGTTCAATCTTGAACTCCACCTCTCTATCAGGTGGCATCCCCGACAAACCATTCGGGAATACGTCAGGGAACTCCCGGACCACTGGAATATCTTCCAATCTGATGGTTGTTGCTTGATAGACACTTGGAAGCTTTATTTCTGGACTGTCCAGAAATAAGGAGTGAGACCCGTGCACTTCTGAGTTTAAGTGCACGACTCGAAGGACGGTGTCTAAAACAGCGCCGTGGTGGGTTAACCACGACATCCCTAGGATGACATCGACCTTCTATCCCTCTAAGATAATGAGAGACGTGGGGTACACTCTACCCGCTAAGCATAATGGTGCTTTGGAGACCATTACGCTTGCTGAAATCTTTCCACCCGGTGAACAAATTAAATATGGACTATCGGTGGGTAGTATTGGCAAGCTGTGTTTAGCAATGAAAGCTTGGCTAATAAAATTATGCGTGGCGCCTGAATCAAACAGTACTATAGCGGGATGCTGGTGGAGTTGGAACATACCCGCAAGGATTGGCTCGCCCTCCGGCACGTCCTCAATGGCAAGCTGGTGGACGGTGCCGGGTCTAGGGTTTTCCTGCCGCGCATTAGTAGGGTTCCGGGGTTGATTCCTCCCCGGAAACTGCGGTGCCACTCCGCCGCCTTGCCACTCCGGGCAACTGCTCGCGAAGTGTCCCGGACGACCACACTTGTAACATGTGGCCGCTGCCGGTGTAGCGCTCGGGGGACGAAAGCCCGGCATGCGCTGCTGAGGTGCATACGCACGCGGCATCGTCCGCTGCTGCTGTGGTTGTTGTGGTGGTGGTGCTGGCAGTGCCGGCCTGAATGCCGGTGAAGAGTACGGCCGACTGTGGAACGGCATCGACCGCTGTGGTGGCTGCCAGTGTGGACCTGATGGTGGGCGATTCACCATCCGAAACTTCTGAGAAGGACCGCCTCCTTCTCCGCTGCTTTGCGGCGCGCTTCGCTTTCGCTCCGCCGCCGCTAACTCCTTGCCGGAGTCCTCCTGAACAATCGTGGCATCAATGATGTCGTTGAGGCTGCCGCGATTGAACATCGCCAACTTGTCCTTCAGGAGCGGGTTAAGCCCCTGGTAAAAGTGGTCCCGCCGCTTCTCGTCGGTATCGGCATGATACGACGCATAAAGCGTGAGATCATTGAACGCCCTGGAATATTCCAGCGCGTTCCGGCTCCCTTGCTGCAGGTGCAGGAACTCCTGCGTCTTCCTATTCATCAGACCTGGCGGTATGTGATAGGCCCTGAAGGCCGTCCGGAACTCCGTCCAGGTCATCACTCGGTCGGTGGGCTGTGAAGCACAGAAGTTGGCCCACCACGCGCTCGTGGATCCTTGGAGCTGCTGGACCGCGAACTGAGTCTTGCGCTGCTCGCTTATCTGGAGCAGCCCGAACTTCATCTCTATTGCGCGGAGCCAGTTGTCCGCGTCAAGAGGTTCATCCACCCTTGAGAATACTGGGGGATGAGTCGCCAGGAAGTCGGAGTAGGAGCTCTGTTGACTGTCACACCTGGTTTTTCCGAAGAACAACCAAGTGAATATCACATGTATGCCAGGATCATTTTCTCATACATGTGATGACAAATAGTGAAGCATCATTTATTACAAGCTAGGTGTCGAATATAAATAAGTCTTACATAGCAAATGTCTCGATGGACAATAATAAGTTCATCACAAGTAAATAAACTAGCAGCGGAAAATTATTCTTGTGGGCTCCGTTACAGGCGTTGCCCGGGGGTCTCCATGAACCTAGAAACCTTCTTCGGGTCCAAAGTCTTGGTCATTATACACCACCTCATTATGTTGACCTGAGCAGCAATATAAACCAACAAATATGCAAGGTTGAGTACCATTGGTACTCAGCAAGTGTGGGAAAGTTATGTCATGCATGGCTAGAGCAAGGGGAGGTTGAACTCATGGTTAAAGCACTATGCAATTAATACCTATCACCTTAGCTTATTAAGCACCTACATTACTACATAGGTGAAATGGTCCCAATTTCCCATCCCATCATCATAACCAAATAACCATAACATCATTTCCAATGTTAAGCTCCCCGCTTAACATCCACAACTTCCCAAGCCATAATAATCTAATAATGAATAAGTCCAAGCCGCTCTTGACCGTGAGCACGGCTGTCATGACAGTTTTGACTCTGCAGAGTTTGTACCACTCTACCCACATGTAATGATTTCATCCCCCGTTGCCGGGTGGACTAAAAGAACCTCCATTATGCCAGTGGCTACGAACCACATTCACACTTCCCAGGTGTGTAGCCAGGAGATCACTACGAAGCATTTACAAAGGGATTCCCGACGAGCATGGGCCCACTGAGGTTTCACCCCTAACAGCATACAAGAGGCTCCAACCCCGCTGCAGTGACCCCCTCTTGAGCCTTGCAGTTCATATGGTAGTCCAGCTGACACCCACTCCCCGCACCATCCAACACACCCCATACTACGCCGGGGATACACCTAATTAATTGGCCATGCTGCCCCATCTCAGCATGTGGTTGGCACGGTAAAGCCATGTTACATGTTCCATGAAATGGTCCTTAGGATCCAGGCAAGTACTAAACACAAACCCAAGTCTCGTGCACCCAGCACACAACCAAAACATCCAACTTGCCTTGATCCCTACCTCTACATAACTCACAATATCTCATTCAAGAGTATGGTAAAATAAACTGATGATCTCATATCCCAAATATCCCATTCTAAGCATGGCTAAGCAAATGCATAATAATAAATGACATGATAAAATAAATCCCAACCCAAGCTACAAGGAAACAAGGTAATGCAATTCTAGGGAAACTTCCTAGCATGGGTTTCATATTTCAATTGACAATGCAAATAATTCTAGCTACACATCCTAGCATAGGATCAAAGTGGTCAAGGACACTTGCCTCCTTCCTGCTGCTGTTGAAATGGGTTCTACATCATACCATCACACCATCATACAAACCATCACACATAGCAAAAGAAAAAAAACAATCCATAAGACATAGTTCACACTTCCACTGCGGCTAGTTCTAGGTCATGTGTAGGATAGTTCTTCTCATGCTTCCGGAGCTGCCGGGATGCATAAGCCACGACATGCCCTTCTTGCATGAGAACACATCCCAACCCGTTTCCAGAGGCATTGCAGCACACCGTAAAGTTTTTCTGCATATCTGGCATAACGAGCACTGGGGCTGTTGTCAATCTTTTCTTTAACTCCTGAAAACTCGTCTCGCACTGCGGCATCCATGTGAATGTGACTCCCTTCTCCAATAGTTTGGTGAGGGGTCTCGAGATCTTAGAGAATCCCTCAATAAACCGTCGATAGTATCCAGCCAATCCGAAGAAGCTTCGAACTTCCCCGATATTTTCAGGGGTCTTCCACTTCTGTATATCCTCGATTTTGGCGGGATCCACGGAGATTCCTCCCTCCGAGATTATATGTCCTAAGAAGGGAACCCTCTTCAACCAAAACTCACACTTGCTCAACTTGGCATATAGTTGGTGTTCTCTCAGCCTCTGCAACACCAACCTTAGATGTTTCTCATGTTCTTCTTCATCTTTGGAGAAGACAAGAATGTCATCTATGAAAACCACCACAAATTTGTCCAGATATTCCATGAATACCTTGTTCATGAGATACATAAAGTATGCCGGGGAATTAGTTAGCCCGAAATGCATGACGGTGTATTCATACAGTCCATACCGAGATACGAAAGCTGTCTTTGGAATATCAGTTTGTCTTATCTTAAGTTGGTAGTATCCCGACCTGAGATCAATTTTCGAGAACACACAAGCTCCCCTCAACTGATCAAACAAGTCTTCAATGCGGGGTAATGGATACTTGTTCTTGATGGTTACTTCATTCAAGGCACGGTAGTCTACGCATAACCTTTGGGTTCCGTCCTTCTTGGGCACAAATATCACTGGAGCTCCCCATGGTGAGGAACTAGGACGAATATACCCCTTCTCCGTCAATTCTCTTAAATGATCCTTGAGTTCTCCCAGCTGCTTGGAGTCCATCCGATAGGGTCTCTTGTATATCGGGGCTGTTCCACTTCACGATCGGGAGGCATACCTGGCAACTCCTCCGGAAAAACATCTGGATATTCCCTGATAATCCTGATCTCCTCAACTTTCACCTCAACTTGATTTAATTTAATGTCCCTCCTAGGCTCGTGTATTGTTATGAACTTTACTCTTGTGCCGCTAGGGTGAGTTAGTTCCACCGTTCTGGTCGAACAATGGATGATTCCTTTATGTTTGGTCAACCAATCCATACACAAGATAATATCTATCCCTTGTGAATCTATCACTATGAGGTTAGCAGTAAATACTACCCCATTAATGTCTAGGTTCACTTTGGGACACACTTGTCTTGTCCTTATTTCTCCACCTAGAGAGTTTACGGCTAGCATATGGTTCGTTTGTGTGGTTGCTAGGTCATGCTTCTTAACAAACCCTTGAGCAATGAACGAGTGGGTAGCACCAGAATCAAACAGCAGGGTTGCAATGTGTAAATTGGAAGGAAACTTACCAACTACCACGTCGGGTGCCTCTTGCGCTTCCTCCATAGTGACGTGGTTCACCCGTCCTCTCATTACATTCTGCTGTTGTGGCTGCGTGGGCTTCTTCTTTGGGCACTTATGGGCGTAGTGCCCCACTTCACCACAGCTAAAACATTGCACCCCACCCTTAGGTGCCTGGCCTTTGTTGTCTTGGGGTTGGTTTGGAGGTCCCTGTACTGCTGGTCGAGGTGGATATGCAGGGCGAGGCTGCTGTACGAACTGACGTTGTGGCTGTATTGGTGCTGCCGGAGGCCTGTAGTTCGGGTTGTACCCTCTTGGTGCTGAGTAGGGTACAGTAGCACGGTTCGTCTGCCCTGCGGGTTGCTGCATTAGATGTGGACGAGTGTTGCTCCCTGAGGCTTGATGTGACCACCCGGCCTTCCTATGATTCTCATTTTCCAAGGCCTTCAGCTTCCTTTCTACCACAAACGCTCTGTGCACCATCTTTTGGAAGCTTTCATACTCATTGGAGGACATTGCAAACTGCATTTCTGCGGTAAGCCCTTCCGTGAAACAATCCTGTTTCTGCTCATCAGTCTCTATGTCCCGTGGGGCATAACGGGATAGTTGGGTGAATTTAGTGAGGTATTCCCTCACCATCATGTTTCCTTGCTGCAACCCCAAAAACTCCTTCCTCTTGTTTTTGAGCTCACCCCTTGGTATGTAATGATTGCGGAAGCTACGCTTGAACTCTTCCCAAGTGATGTTCTCAGGGTCATGATGGGCGGCCACGTAGGCGGTCCACCAATCAGTAGCAGGTCCATGCAATTGATGAGAGGCAAACAGCACCCTCTCATACCCTTGGCACTGTATGATCCTCATCTTGCTTTGAATGGTCTTTAGCCAATCATCTGCCTCCAGAGGTTCAGCAGCACTTGCAAACTTTGGAGGTTGAGTTCCTAGAAACTCACTCAACCTTGGTTGGCGTGGTGCAGCTTGTGGAGGTGGAACTTGATGCAAGTTGGCCACCACTTGAGTCTGGTTCTGAATGAGCTGATTTTGATTCTCAAGCATTTGTTGGATGGGATCAACTCCCTCACGGTGTTCACCCCTGTCTTGGCTCCCAGAAAGATGAGGGTTGCAGGCCTCATCGTTGTTGTTGGCGGGGTTGGCAGCACGACCCTTTCCTCTTCCGACCATCTGGCATGATCAACCAATGTTAATTTAAAGCATTACGTATCATCTTACTACTTTAACTTGTTTTTTTTACTTTGAAGTGTTGAGGCTTTGTTATACTTTCTGGGGGTTCATGTATCACAAAAATAAATGCACTATTATTTCATGTGGGTTCACACACCAAAGCAAAACAATCTGAAGACGAGGTTGTGGACAATTGCTCATGGCTTCCACAACTCACGTCACACACCAAGCATTAACACACCATTTACTAAGGTAAAGACTCGACTATTCGACATCTTGCTAACTAAGGGGAAGACTCTACACTACTCGTATTCCTGAGCTGGCTCCTCGGGGTCTTCCTCATTATTGCGGCTACCTTCTGACTCTGCTTTGGGTGGGGAGGCTGCTGGGGGAGAAGTGCGACGACGCCTGATCGCCCGGCGATCTGGGGAGTCAGGAGTCCATGTATCATTCAAGGTGACACACAGTTCATTCCCATCTCCTCTTTCTCTCGCCCTCAAGCAGGCTCGAAGCAACGCCTCGGTTTCCTTCAGGGTGTCCCGAACATCCTGAAGCTCCTGCTGACACTCCTGCAGTCGAGTGCTGAGCATAGCAGCATCCTCCAAGCACAAGTCCATGTGCTCATGGGAAGTCCCTTGCTGCACTGGCGGGTACTTATACTCCGTTGTACCACTCTCGCGCTGGAGGACATACATGTACTCAGTTCTGTCCAGGTGTCGACGATAGATGTGACTCTGGCAGGTGATGGCCTCCCAGGTAACATCCTTCTCCAAATCGACCTGTGTTGCTCGACAAGCTGGAGAGCGTTGGATCTTGAGCAGCTGATTTTCGTGGATAATCCTCATCTCTGAACTCCATTCTTCCCTCTTCTCACGGATGGTCCTGGTGGAGCTATAGTGTATGATTAGCTTGCCCGTATTGCTGGCGGCTTGGAGCATACGTCGAAGATGGCGCAACAAGCCTCCTACTGCCAATCCGTAGGAAAAGTACGTCACCGGACGGCTCTCCTCTCTTTGGGCAAGGGCAACTACGGGAACTCTCCCTCCTGTGGACTTGCAAGCGGTGCGAATCATGCGAACCATCTAAAACAGAAAGCATTTAAACTTAGGTTAGATAAACTTTTAAACAAAAATCCTATTTTGAATGAAAGTTGGGGTAAGATGAAGAAAGTGACTCCTTAAATAACACTTTTCAACCCACACCTTGTAAAATAGTTTTTAAGAAAATAGGGCCCTTAAATACGTCCATTTCTACCTAGGTCCACGTTCCTACGGGCAACCTTGGCTCTGATACCACTTCTGTCACACCCGGTTTTTCCGAAGAACAACCAAGTGAATATCACATGTATGCCAGGATCATTTTCTCATACATGTGATGACAAATAGTGAAGCATCATTTATTACAAGCCAGGTGTCGAATATAAATAAGTCTTACATAGCAAATGTCTCGATGGACAATAATAAGTTCATCACAAGTAAATAAACTAGCAGCGGAAAATTATTCTTGTGGGCTCCGTTACAGGCGTTGCCCGGGGGTCTCCATGAACCTAGAAACCTTCTTCGGGTCCAAAGTCTTGGTCATTATACACCACCTCATTATCTTGACTTGAGCAGCAATATAAACCAACAAATATGCAAGGTTGAGTACCGTACTCAGCAAGTGTGGGAAAGTTATGTCATGCATGGCTAGAGCAAGGGGAGGTTGAACTCATGGTTAAAGCACTATGCAATTAATACCTATCACCTTAGCTTATTAAGCACCTACTTTACTACATAGATGAAATGGTCCCAATTTCCCATCCCATCATCATAACCAAATAACCATAACATCATTTCCAATGTTAAGCTCCCCGCTTAAAATCCACAACTTCTCAAGCCATAATAATCTAATCATGAATAAGTCCAAGCCGCTCTTGACCGTGAGCACGGCTGTCATGACAGTTTTGACTCTGCAGATTTTGTACCACTGTACCCACATGTAGTGATTTCATCCCCCGTTGCCGGGTGGACTAAAAGAACCTCCATTATGCCAGTGGCTACGAACCACATTCACACTTCCCAGGTGTGTAGCCAGGAGATCACTACGAAGCCTTTACAAAGGGATTCCCGACGAGCGTGGGCCCACTGAGGTTTCACCCCTAACAGCATACAAGAGGCTCCAACCCCGCTGCAGTGGCCCCCTCTTGAGCCTTGCGGTTCATATGGTAGTCCAGCTGACACCCACTCCCCGCACCATCCAACACACCCATACTACACCGGGGGTACACCTAATTAATTGGCCAAGCTGCCCCATCTCAGCATGTGGTTGGCACGGTAAAGCTAGGTTACATGTTCCATGAACCGGTCCTTAGGATCCAGGCAAGTACTAAACACAAACCCAAGTCTCGTGCACCCAGCACACAACCAAAACATCCAACTTGCCTTGATCCCTACCTCTACATAACTCACAATATCTCATTCAAGAGTATGGTAAAATAAACTGATGATCTCATATCCCAAATATCCCATTCTAAGCATGGCTAAGCATATGCATAATAATAAATGACATGATAAAATAAATCCCAACCCAAGCTACAAGGAAATAAGGTAATGCAATTCTAGGGAAACTTCCTAGCATGGGTTTCATATTTAAATTGACAATGCAAATAATTCTAGCTACACATCCTAGCATAGGATCAAAGTGGTCAAGGACACTTGCCTCCTTCCTGCTGCTGTTGAAATGGGTAGTCCTGATCTTGGAAAGGAAGAACTTGCTCTGGAGCAGGTTCTACATCATACCATCACACATAGCAAAAGAAAAACAGCAATCCATAAGACATAGTTCACACTTCCACTTCATACAAACCACACATTCACATTTATGAAAGTCACTCACAATTATATGTATTGTGGTTACTCTATGTGTGTTGACTTGTGGCTTATATGCACTTTTAATCATGTATATATGATTCCTACTTTTGTATTCACATTTATGCTTGCATACTATATATATGAGTTTCCAATTTAAATAAATTCCTTATATTCAATTACTACACCTTTTAGATATCAAGTATGCATGAAAGGTATTTTCCTACTCCATATGTGTCTTCACCCTTCTACCAACCCTAAACTGAATTCTTTGGATTTTGGAATCTTCATTTATCATTTTCTAATTATTTATACCTAGCTTGCTATATTATCAAATTTACTTCCTATGCCTAAATGTGTACTTTACTATGAAAATAATAAGACACATCATCTAAACAGAATAGGTTCTGATCCAAAATAGTTAATAATATATTTTTTGATCTTTTCCTCTGATGTAAACTATTTTACATTTATTTTTTTCTAATTTTCAGAAATTATTCTCTACTTAAAAATGTGTCCCTATAACTAACAAATGTGAATAATAAATTAAACAGATTCATTTCAACCAAAAATCTATTTTTATCTCACTCCAAGGTTTTCTAAGTACTGGGAAAGTTTTTAATTTGAATTAGACAATATGTTAGTCCCACCTTTTAAATTTTAAATACTAACCACATATTCGATTTCTTAAATTTAATATCAAATAGGGTCAAAAAGGTAAACTCACCCCACTACAGGGTCTATAATATTATTTTAAGAATTTTCATGGGTCTAGCTACACATAACAGAGGGGTTTTCCTAATTTTTATTAAGTCCAGGGGCTAAAACTGATTTTTAAATGAATTTACATGATTTTCTAAAGTTCCAGGGGCTAAATCAGAAGTTTCCGGGGCTAGCTCTTATTTCCCGAGAACCCCAGGGGGTAGCACGTAAGAATTCCAGTCTTTATAACGCGGGGCTGACATGGACCGTCCGATTTAAAACAGGCGGCTGAGATTATAACGTCGAACCGATACGCGGGGATTTAAACTCTACCGTGCGATTTAAAATAAATGGCGCACAAGCAGCCACGTCGCTCTGATCGAGCGCTGGCGGCGCTGCCCGGCGGCGCACGGCGGCGGGAGGCGGCGATCTCGCCGGAGAGTTTCGGATCTTCGTAAATTCTTCCTAGAACTGTGATTTTATGGCATAGATCGGTGGAGGGGAGGTCGGGGATCTCACCTCGGGGGTTTTCTTGAGCTCGGAGGTCCTGAAAAGCGGTCGGCGATGAGGTCCGAGGTGAATTCACGGCGAGGCTCGTCGGCGCTGTGTTTGAGACGCAAACCACCGAGTTTTCTGCACCTGCGAGGTTCCCCGGAGGCGGTGGATCAAGACCAGCGAGTTAGATCGGAATTTCCGAGCGTAGATCGGCCAGAATTCGCCGGAGGGGCTCGGGTTCTCACCGGAGTAAAAACGGCGGATCGCGTGGGAAAAACGGGACGAGGCCGGGGTTTTTATAGACGGGGGAGGGTGGCGGGTTTGTTTATATCGAGTTGGAGTCCTCTGGAACCAGAATTCGGCCGGAAATCCGGTCGGTTGCGATCGCGCGCGGGGGGGGGGGGGGGACAGTACGGGTTTCGGACGATCGGGGGTTAGGGATGACAGGTGGGTCCCACCTGTCTGCGAGAGGGAGCGCGGGCGCGCGGCTGCGGGCTGGCGCGGGGGCGGGGTGGGCCGGCTGGTGGGTTTCGGCCCACTGGCCGGTTTTTTTCTGTTTTCCTTTTTCTTTTTCTATTTCTTTTCTGTTTTGAGTTTAAATTGAATTCCAGTTTGAATTTAAATTTTTGCAATACATGCAACACGTCCAAAAATGTTTAAATTCCCCTCTTGAAAGGATTTTGGGGTGTTACATTGACGCTCCTCACAGTCTTGACGTCTCTCTGGGCGAGACGTATTGGCGATGAGAGTCTGCAGCAACTCGGTGTGCTGCTGATGTGAACCCGCCATTGCTGCGACGATGTCGGCCAATGTAACCGTTGGCAGTGGCGGTGGAGGTGTTTGCTGTTGCTGCTGCTGTCCCGAGGAGTCCTCGGGAGGTGGTTGGGAGGTCTCTCCCCCTTGACTAGTACCCCCAACGTCCGGGTTGGCACGAGTACGTGTCATTCTGAAATTCAAAACAGCAGCGATTAGCACATGTCTTACTTAAAATTCCATATGCAACAGTAGGTATTGAAGTGACACATGATTAATTTGCACAACATTCACATATATTGATAAAGCATAAACTTTATACAAGATACATTATTCTCGGGTCTCCGAGAAGTCGTGCTCATGTCGTCACTACCTATACGTATACTACTGTCTACACGACATGTCACCGATTACAAAATTTGGGCTACACTACCCTGGCTGCCCTACATGGCAACTGTAACCCCCCTACTCGGAGTAGAACTCGACCTCCTGTGGGTCGTCCTCCTCCGGTACCTCTGCTGGTGGCTCTGGATCTATCACCTCTTCTCCCATCCCGGGTTCTCCCATTGTTGGAAGACCCAAGACCACCGGTATGCCCAATACCGGAGGTACGAGGTCCTGCAAAGCATGCACCTCATCCATAGCCTGGTTGTAATCTTCCTCCCAGCCTTGCCCTTCCTCAATAGCGTCGTCCCGCTCTTGAGTAAGTTCCTCGTTCTGCTGGGTCAGATTCTGTACCAGTTCTTGCAACGCCTCGATGTCGACACGGCTTTTTCTCTTCGCCATTCAAACGATGCAACTGATTATGTTGTTCATTCAGTCGCTTGATCGTCGGAAGGAGCACATTGCGGAGTGCGCTGTGAGCACTCTCGTAGTGGTCTACACGGCTCGTGCTCTCCTTGAGCTTTGTGGTGAGATGCTCCGTATGAACAGCTTGGCTGTCCATCACGGCGTTTCCCGCCCTCATCTGGAGGCTAAGGTTTGCCTCCGCAGGGTTGTACCTTGGGCAACTCGGGTCCGTTGCCTCCAGGTACCTCTCTTCCCACACATGCTGAGCCCGTCCCTCCACCGGAACGAGCGCGTATGGAGTGCCCTCCATAGCCTGCACGTGTAGTTGGCAGAAACGTGACATGGTGTCACGGGCTGCCACTTGCCACATCCCTTCCCGTTGTCTTCCTCTCACCGTGATGGTGAACGGCACCCAACCGGGTGGTGTAGGTCCTGCAGGGACTTCAACATGGATTGTCCACGTCTTGTTCCCCTCTTCGCCTTCTTCTTTGGCGAAGTATTGCGGCATCTGGTTGTACCCGAAATATTGGAGCAGTTGCCACAATGCTTCCGGGTAGCCGCTACGGTGAGAACAGTGGGACACCACCCACCCGTTCTCCAATTGCTTATCTGCTGTCATCTGTAAAAATATATTTGAGAAATTTCAAATATTTATTTAAACAGTAAACCTCTGAGTTATAACATAAGACATGTCATTGAACCCATAAAACTTGGAAACATAGTTCAAAATTTAGACAAATTTGACTGCTGATCTGCTGTTCCCATGACAGCCCTGACCAGTTTCCATTTCAACCTGATTTAGGCCATGTTAAATACAAAACCAGTTCTGGAGCTCAACTTGATCAGTGCTGCTCTGCTGCAAGAACAAGCGACACTTGAGTGTCAAGCAGAGAAGAGGGACCGGAAGGATGTGCAAGAAGACACACCAATCGTTCCTCGTAAATACCGTGTGGTGTATCACACACCATCCGATGAGATATGGCAAGCACCAGGGAGATCAACTCCGTACAGATTTCCTGCTCAAGAGTCATGTCTTGAAGCAACACCTTTGCCTCAGCAACGAATGACATCTGTCGCATCATTGCTGCAGCCAAGTGCCTCAACTTCTCAACCACAAGTCAACGAAGAACCGGGGAAACCTCCGTGTTCTTATTGCCACCGTTTTGGGCATTTTAGGCAGGAATGCCGGGAGAAGTTGGTAAACACCAGACAGCCATCATCATCAGGTGGTATGCCGCCACCTGCTCAAGTCCATGTAACAGCATTGCAATCCGGGAGTGTGCAACATCTGGCTATTGAAGATGTCCCGGAGGGAGCACCGGTGTTAGCGGGCATGTTCACTCTCAAAGACGTGCCCGTGCTCATACTTTTTGATTCCGGTGCAACCCATAATTTTATCAGCAAAACATGCGTGGATCAGCACCAATTATCCACCAATACCCCCACAACGAGTTTTCTTATACGTTCACCGGGAGGGAATATCTCTGCCAATCAGATTGTGTCCCGAGCAGCTTTGTGTTTGGGCGGAAAAATATACCCAACAGCCCTGATTATGTTGGATAGGCAGAAGATAGACATTATATTGGGGATGTCTTGGTTAAATCGTCACGGTGCCGTTCTCAATATCGGTAACCGGACTGTCCAGATTGACTCGCCGATTCACGGACAGCACACGCTGTTTTTAGACAGCGAGGATCCAGATATGGTAGAGGCCTACCACACGGAAGCGCTGAAGCTTGAAGATATTCCGGTGGTACGTGATTATCCCGACGTATTTCCCGATGACTTACCGGGCATGCCGCCCGAACGGGACGTCGAGTTCAAAATTGAACTGGCGCCGGGAACGACGCCTATTTCACGAAGGCCTTACAAGATGGCACCTAACGAGCTAGCAGAGTTGAAAGAGCAACTGAAGGAACTTATGAGCAAGGGTTTCATACGACCAAGTTCTTCACCTTGGGGTTGCTCAGCGCTGTTCGTTAAGAAGAAGGACGAAACACTACGGCTATGTGTTGATTACCGTCCTCTCAATGCTGTCACAATAAAGAACAAGTATCCTTTGCCCCGCATTGACATCCTGTTTGATCAACTTGTGGGTGCAAAGGTATTTTCGAAGATGGATCTTCGGTCGGGCTATCATCAAATCAAGATCCGACCGGAGGACATACCGAAGACAGCTTTCTCGACGAGATACGGACTCTACGAGTACCTCGTCATGTCATTTGGGCTAACCAACGCTCCGGCACACTTTATGTATTTGATGAATTCTGTATTCATGCCGGAGCTAGACAAGTTCGTTGTGGTATTCATCGACGACATATTGGTTTACTCCAAATCTGAAGAAGAGCATGCTGAACATCTGCGCATTGTGCTACAACGGTTGCGGGAGCACCAGTTATATGCCAAGTTCAGCAAGTGCGAGTTCTGGATCGATCAAGTGCCTTTCCTAGGCCATATTATTTCAGCAGAAGGTATCGCCGTGGACCCCAGCAAGATTGAACAAGTGCTGAAGTGGGAATCTCCCAAATCGGTCCACGAGGTCCGAAGTTTCTTAGGTTTAGCGGGGTATTATCGGAGGTTTATTCCGAGCTTCTCAAAGATTGCTAAACCAATGACGGAGCTGCTGAAGAAGGGCACTAAATACATTTGGAATACAGCATGTGAAGCCGCATTCAAAACTTTGGTGAAATATCTCACAACGGCTCCAGTTCTTGCTCAGCCGGACACGACGAAGCCATTTGATGTATACTGCGATGCATCCGGCATCGGTCTCGGCTGCGTTCTGATGCAAGAAGGGCGTGTAGTCGCCTATGGGTCTCGTCAACTGCGAAACCACGAGCAGCATTATCCAACTCACGATCTTGAGCTTGCTGCTGTGGTGTTGGCGTTAAAGATGTGGAGGCATTATCTACTGGGTAATCTTGTTCACCTCTACACCGACCATAAGAGCCTGAAGTATATCTTCACGCAGAAGGAGCTGAATATGAGACAACGGAGATGGTTGGAGCTCATAAAAGATTATGAAATAGAGATCCACTATCACCCGGGAAAAGCCAACGTGGTTGCCGACGCGCTTAGTCGGAAAGCCCACGTTCACAACTTAGCGGTTGCTGAGTTGGAAGATGAAGAACCCAGCCTCCGTGTCATTCCGTATGGCGCACTTTATAATCTCGCGCTCATTCCAACAATCCGTGAAGAGATTGTTGAGGCTCAAAGAAGAGACAGAGGTATGTCTCACATACGGAGAAGACTAGACAACGGAGAGGTGAAATGTTTCCGGAAGGATGAGAACGGTACAATATGGTTTAACGACCGTATAGTGGTACCGCGCAATATGAAACTCCGGAAGAAAATCTTGGATGAAGCCCACCTGTCGAAGTTTTCCATTCATCCCGGAAGTAACAAGATGTACCAAGATTTGAAACAGAAATTTTGGTGGACAAGGATGAAGAGGGAGATTGCTAAATACGTATCCGAGTGTGATACGTGTAGACGGGTCAAGGCTGATCATATGCGGAAAGCCGGACCGCTACAACCTTTGAAGATACCGGCATGGAAATGGGAGGATGTGAGTATGGACTTCATCGTCGGATTACCGCTCACATCCAAGAAGCATGACTCGATATGGGTGATCGTCGACCGGTTGACGAAATCAGCTCATTTCATACCGGTGAACACTCATTATCGAGCAAGACAATACGCGGAGTTATTCATCTCCAGAATTATATGTTCACATGGTGTTCCAAAGACCATCATTTCAGATCGAGGTACGCTGTTTGTTGCTCGATTTTGGGAGCAGCTGCATGCCTCGTTGGGCACCAAGTTGATTAGGAGCTCCGCATATCACCCTCAAACTGATGGACAAACGGAGAGGGTGAATCAAGTGCTCGAGGACATGTTGAGAGCATGTGCCATCCACCACGGTAGGAATTGGGACGATCACCTACCGCTGGCGGAGTTTTCATACAACAACGGTTATCAAGCGAGTATTAAAATGGCACCGTATGAAGCTCTCTATGGCCGGAAGTGTCGCACACCACTGAATTGGTGTGAGTCCGGCGAAAGAGTTCTGTTTGGGATTGATCTTGTCAACGAAGCCGAAGATCGAGTTCGGTTGATACAAGAGAACTTAAAGGCTGCACAATCCCGACAGAAGAGCTACGCTGACCAAAGGCGTAGGCCATTACATTTTGACATCGGGGAACACGTTTATCTTCGTGTATCTCCGATGAAGGGAATTCACCGGTTCGGTGTAAAGGGGAAGCTCGCTCCCCGTTTTATTGGTCCTTTTGCTATCACGGAGAAGTGCGGACCCGTAGCCTACCGGCTGGAATTACCGGCAAGTCTAGCGGGTGTTCATGATGTATTTCATGTTTCACAGCTGCGGAAGTGCCTCAAATTCACCGCTGCTGTTCGCACTGAGGACATCGACGAGTTGAAACCGGACCTGACCTACACCGAGCGACCGGTCCAGATTTTGGATGAAAAGACCCGGGTAACCCGGAACCGGACGATCCGATTTTTCAAGGTACTGTGGAGTAATCACACCGCGGAAGAGGCGACGTGGGAAAGTGAAGATTATCTCCGCACCAACTACCCGGAACTTTTATCTTTGTACAGTTTGTAATTACCTCTCCCGTCTCGTTCCTCTTTTGTAATCTCGGGACGAGATTCTTTTAAGGGGGGAGGAATGTAAAAGTCCCAAAAACGTGTATGAATAAAAACTAAAGTTTGAGTTCCTATGTGTGGCAATGACAGGAAAAATGGGACTTGCTAAAACTTTTCTTCATGCAAAGTAATACATGGATGAACATCCAACATGAGGTTCACCTTTTTATTTAAAAATGTTGAACCAATAAGGAGTTAAATACCTCTTTGCATGTAAGTTTAAAATTCAGATTTGAAAATTCAAAGTTCACACATATGGTGACCCAAAAAACTTTGAATTAACATGCAGCCATATAGTTGAGTTTTCAGGGAAAAGGTTATCACCAACTTTTCAATTGTAGGGTGGGCTCAAAGGAGAGCTAAAGAGACGGAATTGCAAATTCTAAACCAAATTCAGATTTAGTCTTGCAAATTCAAACTAAATTTGAAGAATTCAAATTCTAGCCCACCTTTTTAAATTTTAGCATTCTGGGGATTGAAAAGATCAGCTTGAACAGATATTTGGGAGGTACATGTGGAGTGGGACCCACCTGTCATAGAGCTAAAAGAGGAGACTTACTCACTAAGTTTTGCTCTCAGTGGGAAATTTTACCGAACAGCTCGCGAGCGCCACCGAGCAGCTTGCAACGCCAGCTCCTGCTGCCGGTCTCCACGCGTTGGCGCCCCAGGGTGGGTTCTCACCGCTTCAGCAACGTTATCTCTCCCTCCTCGGACCAAGCCAACAGCAGTTGCTTCCTCTCCTCATGATCAGCAGGGCGCTGTTTTTCCTTCACCGGCGCTGCTCCATTGCCCCTGTCTCCCGGCCAGACCAGCGCCTCTCCGGCAGGCTCAAGAGGTCACAGAGGTGCGCCAGGAGGTACTGATCCTCATCCCGTCGTCCTCTTGCTCTCCCCCGACGCCGGCTCGCCGGAATTCGAGTTTTGGCGCCGGTGCACGTATAAAACAGCATGTGTTTAATTCGGGAAATTCTCCCAAACCGATTGATCACACCTCCTACAATTCAAACCACAGCAACTAGATGCCCTAGCGCCCTCCCACGCCGAAAACCAAAGGAAACCGACCCTCCTAGGCCCCGGGCGACGAGAAATCATCGCCGGCGGCCAAAACTGCCATGGTCCACGGTGAGGACTAGGTTGCAGCCACTTCCTGCATGATCTGATCCCCGTTCCATGTTCCTAGAGCCATAGGGATGCTGTAGGACATCATAGCTCGCCGGGAGATGCCTTGGACACGCTGGAACGCGTCCATGTCGAGCTCCCGAGCCGCCCCACCGGTGCCGACCCACCTACAGCCGTTTTCATGCGGGGAAACCTTGCCCGGCAGCTGCGCCACGTTCCCAGGAGCATGTAGGGCGAAACCGGAGCTCATTTGGTGGAGAAATGAGGGAGAACGAGCCATGCCAAGTTTTCTGCTGGTGTGCACCGCGGGCTCTGGCGGGAGGTTGAAGAAGCGCCTGACCCGTGGGCCCCACGCGCTACTGTGCTGTTTAAAAATCAAACAGAGAGTTGTGCAAACTTGTAAAATGCATAACTTGGTGTAGGAAGCTCCAAAAATAGTGAGATAAATTTTGTTGGATTCCTTTAAGAGAGTACTATCCATAGGTACAACCCAATTTGTATGAAACGAATTATTTAATTCTGGAAAATTCTTGGAAATTTTTCTGAAAAAGAATTATAGAGGGAGTTTGGTTTATCCAAAAATACCCAAATTTTGCCAGAATATTCTTTAGCATATTGTTGACCTTATAGCAAATTTTCAGCTCATTTGAAGATCATTTGAGTAGGAATTTGCTAAAAACAATCTGCTGTGTCATAAGAGTCCAGAAACATTTTCAGAAAATGTTTCCCACTTCAAAAATCTGTTCTGAGCAATCCATAGCTCCAAAAATCATAGGAAAATTTAGGAAAGCTCTCTGGGACATACTTGGAATTGTAGTTCACTTAGTTGGGCATGAAAATGCACATTACTACAGAATTAATTCTATTAAGTACAAATGCTTAAAGAATTGTTCTGGGAGAACTACCCAAGTAAAAGGGCTGAATTTTGGACCAGATGACTCTCATGTGATCAAGAACTCACATGTAAAATATCAGCCCAAGATGAGTCCTGGAACTCCCTGTTCTTATTCTCCATACTTATGTATAAGGGAAAAATACATAAGAGATATTGTGAGAATTATGGGGGACACAATATGACTCCACATTAGCTGCAATTTGGCAAGCTAAATCCTTAGGTAGTATAGAACCTGCTGTAAAAGTCTTGAGGCCATTGGAGTTCTTGTTCTCCAGTTGCACTCAAATCCTTTCAGCTTATCTATTATGTTCATTAGAGAAAAGGGTTAGTGTATAGCTAAGGGCCTTAAGGTCAAATTAGTTTAATTCTGTTCTTTGCACAACAGAGGCAAACCAAGCCATGCTTGGCTTTTCCACACAACCTCTGTTCTTAAGAAAGTAATTCTATAACTTCTTTCCATTACATCCCATGAAACATATGCATATGCATCTCAATAGGAACCACAACGAAGGGGACTCAAAGGAGTGATTCATTGAAGTGGATCAAGCTCCGGAGAGTCAAGGGTGGATCTGCAAGGATACTAACTGCTATTATACGACTACCCTGCAAAACAGGCAAGCTCCGGTTTGCATTTAACAGCTGTTAAGTTTTTGTTTTGTATTCACTTTCGGTCAAGGTATGAACTGTGCATTAGGTCTAGTGATTGATACTCCTCTTGCATAACCAAATGACCCATGGAGTATTGGGTAGGTGTCTTTCACCGCGTAGAACTGCCATGCTTAAGTACGGTTCGGTAGAAGTCGAGTGGTGAGATGCTACTCGCAGTTTCAGGAACAACAGGGGCATATGGGATTGGTTCGTAAATGAATTAGCAAGTTAAAGTTGAGACCGGAAGGTTGTAGGAGCAGCAGGACATAGGGGCCTGGGTGCTGTAGACCTGTCCGTGTCGGTCAAGGACCGATCCGTATGCGGCCCTGTTGAACAAGTTTGAGTTGTGTACCGGACTCATGCTGGCTATATGGGACCCAGTAAACCGATGTACCTCGGGAAGCTGTCGTTGGGACTTTTCGGGTCGCCTCAGGCGGACGGCCGGTGTGCAGTATGTGGGGAATATTCTCATGACATCTCACGTCGGAAGGTGCACCATGAGAGTAGCTACTGTACGGGGCGACTTGATCGATTCAGCGGGGGTGAAACGGGGGAAAGGCTGCCACGTACGACGTCAGTGATGGTTGTTGTAGGCAACGTCGAGTACGGGCGTACGTGTCGTGTAGTCCGGGTGTTATTGATTCGAATCACCGTCGCTCGCGGAATGGACCGAGCATACTTGTTCTCACAGTCGTGACGTAGTAAGAACTTGCATGAGAAAGGAACTAATCATATTGATGTGAAGTATTATACTAGTGTTGTATTGGATCTCGATGAATAGGCTAGTGCAAACTCGATTCTTTTATGCCATGAGCAATTTACATCGGGGGAAAGCGTTTCTTGTTTGATTGTGGACTCCCGATGTAGCGTGCCCAGGGTTACTTAAAATGCTGCAATTAATACCTGAAAGTAAGGATTCACTTTTAGGCGAGTTAATTATGCTTATGCCATCCTATGTTAGGTTCATAACCTCACTTAGAGTTTCATGTTTAGGGAGACGGTTAAGTCTTGCTGAGCGTTATGCTCACGGATGCTATCCGAGTTGTTTTGCAGGTAATTGACTCGCTGATTATGAGAAGGGGTGCCGATGAGACTCGGGAACCTCCGAGTGCTTACTCTAAGAGCATCCTCGCCGCTGCAGATTGTCTTCGTGTTGCTAGTAAGAAACGTCCGCGGGCTGGACCGTTTCTTTGTTGCTAGTTTAGATATGAGTCGTGAGAGTGATAGTCTTCCGCTGTAGTTTACTCTGATATACTTATTTGTAAAACAATCTTGTACGCTTCCGCAAACTATTTATGTAATATGATGTATGTTCATCGACCCGTGTGCTGTTGGGTGCCGCATAACACGGCACCACCCGACGAGGTCCCGTGGGGCCGTCTCAGCGTGGCATCTGAGCGCTGTCACACACGACGTCTTTCACATTTCCCAGCTGAGGAAGTGTCTCAAGCTATCAACTACCGTTCAGCTGGAAGACATTGAAGAACTGCAACCGGATCTCACCTATCGGGAGGAACCGGTGCAGATTATTGATGAAAAGGCCCGAACCACACGCAACCGTACGTTGTGGTTCTACAAGGTTCTATGGAGTAATCACTCCATGGACGAAGCGACATGGGAGAGCGAAGAATTCCTTCGCACTAACTACCCCGACTTTTTCACGTCGCATATTCGGTAATTTTCCACCGTCCTCTCTCTCATTTCACCTTATAATCTCGGGACGAGATTCTTTTAAGGGGGGAGGAATGTAAGGGCCTCAGTTTTTGACACTCATTTGCAGTGTTCATCACCACACCACACACCTCATTTGAGGAAGAATGATGAACACAAATAAAGAGCAAGTAACAATTATCAACATGCTCATTAGGGAACAAACTCACACATTGCAAAAGTGGTACTTCCCACATGTGATATAGATGGGCTGGACATATGAAAACTCCTACACTTTGCTAAGGATGTCCATGCCAAGTTCCACCCAAATTCAAAACCTTTTTGAGGTCATTTTGGGTATAGTTAGGAAGAGGGCAGTTTGAAACCATATTCAAATTCAAACTGTTTTCACCCACTGAATTTAAAAGTGGAAGGCATATTCTTGCTCAGCACATTTTTGTGAGCTCACACACCAATTTTCACTCCATTTGGAGTTGATCTTGACATGAGCTAAGGGGGAGAAATTCAAACTTTATTTGAATTTCAAACTGCACTTGTGCTGAAATTCATTCAAACCAAACCTCATTGGAACTTTGATCAATTCAAATGGCTCTTGGGTGAATAATTTGAATTGCCAAGGGTAGAATAGGGTTCACTGTTTACCACAGCTGTTAGGAATAAATTTCAGAGGTTAAAAGAGAAGTGGGACCCACATGTCAGCCTCTGCCTCAAAGCAAACCGACTGAACCACAGTTCAGTCGGTTCCCGGCAGCTGTGCGCGCGCGCCACCGAAGGGGGCAGCCGGCGCCAGCTCCTGCTGCGTGCCCCAAGCCGGAGACCAGCCGGCCGGGCTATTTATTCCCTCCCCGGCGTGCTTCAGTCACCATTTCCTCGAGCTGCCGACGCACACGACTTGTTTTTCCACTGCCATCGCCGCCGCTCGAGTTCCTGCTTGATCAAGCCGATCGCAGCCCCCTCTTTCCATTCCAAGGTCCCAGCAAGGTACTAGCAACCATCCTCCATCCTTCCCATTGATAGAAATCGATTGAAACCGAGTGATATCGGCTGTGCCGAAAGATCAAACTCGGAACTGGAAACCGCCGCACCTCGGGCTCTCGTGGACAGCCCAACCTGGGCGTTGTCACGCCCGAGCCAAGGCACCCTTGGACGCGCAAGTGATCGGTGCTGCTCATCCCCGAGCCACAGCTCGAGTGGTTGCTCACCGGCGGCGAATTTCCACTTTTCCCCTTTCTGTGTGCAGAACGACCCTCGGGTACGATTCTGTTTAATTCGTGCTCTAGAAAGGATTAGAGGGCCTCAGGCCACTCCCACACGAACTAGACACGGTGACGCACAAGTTGCCTTCACAACTCTGGGCCGGAGAACTTCTGTGCCCGGCGTAATTCAAGGTCTACTAATGGCGGAACGCACGGGGGGTATCGGGCGCACGGTGAGGACCTATTTCGGGCCTTCCCCGAGCTGCCTCGAGCTCATGTCGACCTTCTCTGAGGTCCACTGATGCTCCCCGACCGATTTCCCAAGTAGCTGAGGTGCTAGAGAAGTCAGCCGACATGGCCGCAGTCATTCCGATATGGCGGCTCGTCGCCGACCGTGCTCCGGCCGTTGTCATGAGCAGCTGACCCTCGGATCATGTTCCCCAAGTGAAAGTAGGCAGGGGCGGCCAGAATCAAGAAGTTTGGAGCGGTACAGCAGCCAGCGGCGAGCTCTCCGGCGAGGTCCCTCGGCGGCGGAGCGCGGGTGTCGCGAGGTTGAAGAAGGGGGTGGACCCCAGCTGTCAGCGGCCGATATTTTGAATCGGGATCCGGCTGCGGCCGGGATCGGGTGTGCTGGCGCGCAAAAGCCTTGTGGGCCGCAGTGTGCTGTCGCTTCGGCGTGCGACGCGTGTCCCCTGGGCCCACGCGCGAGTTTAAACTTTTCCCCGATTTTCAGATTTCCTTCAAACTTCAAATCCTTATAACTTTGGCTAGAAAGCTCCAAATTGAGTGAACCAAATTTTGCTGGATTCAGCTCTCTGAGTACTTTCCAGAAAATCAAGTTTCACTTCATGAAATTCCCTAATTCTCCAGAATTAATTCCTCAAAGTTTAAACTGTTAGGAATTTTAACTGGAGAATCCTTTGGAGGAAAATCCTGAAATTTTGCTGAGATGTTCACCAAAATATCCTTGAATTACCATAAAAATTTCAGATCCATTTGAGCTCATTTAGTCCACCTAATGGTGTGATTAGTAAAACTGTTCCAGAGAAAATGGAAAATGTTCAGAAACATTTTCAGGATTTTCTCTGAAATTGTTTAGCTCATATCTTTAGTTAGAGACTTCCAAATTAAGTGAGACCAACTCCATTAGAACCCTCTGAAAATCTAGTTTTCAGAAAGTCATAGTTTGTCTCATGAAAATCCCTAGAACACCCTAAGGGTTCCAATTAAGGTCAAGGACACAATTATTTGTGGAGGGCTCAAGTGAGCTTCACTGCAACTAAAACTTGACCAAGTCTTTGTTTAGGTTGTAACCAAGCCACAGTAAAAGTTTCACAGTCATTAGGTCTGTCTAAAAAGGTTTATAGACTTCACAACTTCAAAGTTAATGCAAAGGCATTTAATTAATACATACATTGTTCTTATCATGTAGTCGCTAAGGTCGAGGAGGAACCCGAAGTCCTAGACTTCGTTACTCCGGAGGAACAGCTAGCCTACGACCAAGAGCAGCAAGGCAAGCCCCGGTTTGCATTAACCTTTTTACAAATGTTTATTGTTTTGAGCACATCTTTGAATATTGTTCTTTGCATTAGAGTCTTGATTGGAAACCCAACTGCATAGCCAAGAAAACCATGGGTTGGGTTTAGGATTGCAAACCCCGTTAGCCACTGCATTGCTAGGATAGAGTAGGATTCGGTACAAGTCGAGTAGTTGGAACTACTCGCGAGAATAGGCTAGAGGCACATTGCTCGGGTAGAGATAGCACATGATACACATGGCAAGAAAATGAGACCGAGCGGAGAGTAAGGGCAGCAGGACTTTGGGGCCTGTGTGCTGTAGCTCCGCTTGTGTCGATTGAGGACCGAGCCGTGTGCGGGCCTGTTGATCAAGCTAGAACAGTACCGAAGACCTACCGGCTATATGGGAACCGGGAAACTGATGTAACTCGGGTAGCTGGGTGTTGAGGCATTGCCCGTCGTTCAGAGGGTAGGTTGAGAGCTCGAGGTGTAAATCAGCTGGCGGCACAGAGATGCGCGTGCAGGGACCTCTTGCTCGGGACGATGGGACCGGTTCAATATTTGGCTAACAGGTGAAAGGTAGTCGCGTACGGCGTCCGTGATGGTTGTTGTAGGCAACATCGAGTACGGGCGTACGTGACGGGTTGTTCGGGTAACCCTGCAGGTGTAAATCGATTATAATCGCCGTCCCTCGCGGTCAGTGAGTACCACTTGTTCACTGTACCGTGACGTAGAAAGAACAGGCTAGTTACATGTTAAAATGTTGCTGATTGAAAGCTGGACATTGATTGTTAATGATATGTTGTAGCTTAGTGCTAACTAAAGTTCTTTTCAACTTTGGGCAAAGTACATGAGAGAAATGCGTTTCTTGTTTGATTGCGGCTCTCTCATGTGCCTTCGCGTAAGGTTCTCCACAACCTGCTGCTAAAACTTGAAAGTAAGGTTCTACTAATTAGGCGAGTCCTTGCAAATGATTTTACCTCATGTAACCCATTACCCTCATGTAGAAGTTCCATGTTTAGGTGAGACGGGTCAGACTTGCTGAGCCTTCGTGCTCACTGCTTGTGTTTGAAGCTTTTGCAGGGTTCTATGAGGAAGGGACTCCCGAAGAGGAGACGGAACCCCAGGAGGGGAACCCCGTCGAGTGGGAGTCGTGCACGCCGCAGAGTTAGTGTGCGTGTGTGCTAGCAAGGACACGTTCGAGGGCTGAACGTGCACTTGATGCTTAGTCTACGCCCGCGAGTGTGGACTAAACTTATTTTGATGTAAACATGTTGATAAACTTGTTTATGTAATAAAGCTTCCGCTTCCGCTTTGTACCTTTGACGTGTGTTATGCGGTGCTGTGCAACGCAGCACCCCTCAGCGTGATCCTGGCTCGACAGGACCCAAAGGGGTCGTGTCATCTACGGTCTCCAAACACTCATACTTGAAGCCGTGGATTCTAAAAATCCAGTGGTGTACCACAGTGTGACCACAAAACTGGAGGATATTCCGGTGGTCCGTGAGTACACAGATGTGTTTCCCGATGATCTTCCAGGGATGCCGCCCGAAAGAGACGTGGTATTCAAGATCGAGTTAGCACCGGGAACCACACCGATATCTCGGAGGCCGTACAAAATGTCTCCGAAGGAATTAGCTGAACTGAAAGAACAGCTAAAGGACTTAATGGACAAAGGGTTCATCCGACCAAGCTCATCGCCATGGGGCTGTTCAACCCTCTTTGTGAAGAAAAAGGTTGAGTCACTTCGGTTATGTGTGGATTATCGGCTGCTAAATGCAGTGACGATCAAAAATAAATATCCACTGTCGCGGATCGATATATTATTTGATCAGTTAGTGGGTGCAAAGTATTCTCCAAGATGGACTTGAGGTCCAGTTATCATCAGATAAAAATCAGAGCGGAGGATATACCGAAGACGGCTTTCTCGACTAGATACGGGCTCTATGAGTATCTAGTCATGTCTTTCGGGCTAACAAATGCAGCCGCACATTTCATGTATCTCATGAATTATGTATTCATGCCAGAGTTGGATCAGTTCGTCGTGGTTTTCATCGACGACATTCTCGTATACTCCAAATCAGAGGAAGAGCACACCAAACATCTCCATATTGTGCTCCAACGATTGCGAGAACATAAGCTGTATGCCAAATTCAGTAAGTGTGAATTTTGGATCAGCAAGGTACCGTTCTTAGGCCACATTATTTCAGTGGAGGGTGTGGCCGTAGATCCAACCAAAATTGAGCAAGTCTTGAAGTGGGAGTCTCCGACATCTGTTCATCAAATCCGCAGTTTTCTAGGACTAGCGGGTTATTACCGGAGGTTTATTCCCAGCTTCTTGAAGGTGGCTAAACCAATGACAGAACTATTGAAGAAGAGCAGCAAGTATGTGTGGACAGAGTCCTGCGAAGAGGCATTTCAAATTTTGAAGAAACATCTCACAACAGCACCGGTTCTAGCCCAACCGGATACAACAAAGCCATTTGATGTTTATTGTGATGCCTCGGGCATTGGACTTGGCTGCATCTTAATGCAAGATAGACGCGTGATCGCATATGGGTCTCGTCAACTCCGCAACCACGAGCAGCACTACCCCACTCATGACCTAGAACTTGCTGCAGTGGTGCTTGCGTTGAAAATGTGGAGGCACTACTTACTTGGGAATTTAGTGCACCTCTACACCAACCATAAGAGCCTCAAATATATATTCACTCAGAAGGACATCAATATGAGGCAGCGGAGATGGTTGGAATTAATCAAAGATTATGAGCTCGAGATCCATTACCATCCGGGCAAAGCTAACATGGTGGCTGATGCACTCAGTCGTAAATCCCACGTGAATAACCTGTCAATTGTTCCAGATGAGAATGAAGAATCAAGCTTGAGAGTGATTCCGCATGGGGCGTTGTATAATCTTGCTCTAGTGCCTACCATTAGAGAGGAGATTATACAAGCTCAAAAGATAGATAAGGGAATGCGGAATATCCGAGCAAGGATTAAAGAGGATAAAATGAAATGTTTCCGGGAAGATGATCAAGGTGTGTTATGGTTTAACAACCGTATCGTGGTACCCCGGAACCTGAAGCTAAGAAAGAAGATCTTGGATGAAGCTCATATGTCCAAGTACTCAATACATCCAGGAAACAATAAGATGTATCAAGATCTTAAAACAAAATTTTGGTGGACTCGGATGAAGCGAGAAATTGTTAAATATGTATCCGAGTGTGATACATGTCGGCGAGTCAAAGCTGACCATATAAAGAAAGCAGGGATGCTGCAACCATTAAGCATTCCGGCATGGAAGTGGGAGGACATCAGCATGGACTTTATTGTCGGACTACCTCTCACGTCCAGAAAGCATGACTCCATTTGGGTGATTGTTGATCGCTTAACAAAATCAGCCCACTTCATCCCAGTAAATACGGGATTCCAGACTAAGCAATATGCAGAATTGTATCTCTCCAGAATTGTGTGCTTACATGGAGTCCCCAAAACCATCATATCGGACCGAGGTTCAATATTTGTTGCTCGTTTCTGGGAGCAACTACATGAATCTTTGGGAACAAAGTTAATCAGAAGCTCAGCATATCATCCTAAGACTAACGGCCAAACGGAGAGGGTAAATCAAATTTTAGAAGATATGCTGAGAGCTTGTGCCATAGATCATGGAAAGAATTGGGATAACCATTTGCCGTTAGCGGAGTTCTCCTACAATAATGGTTACCAATCCAGCATTAAAATGGCACCATACGAAGCACTCTATGGCAGGAAGTGCCGCACGCCACTCAATTGGTGTGAATCCGGCGAGAGGGTGATTTTCGGCATTGATCTTGTAAAAGATGCCGAAGAGCGGGTCCAGATTATTCAAGCAAACCTCAAAGCTGCTCAATCTCGCCAGAAGAGTTATGCGGACAAGCGACGACAACCCTTGTATTTTGAAGTCGGAGATCACGTCTATCTCTGAGTATCCCCGATTAAGAGAATTCATCGATTCGGGGTCAAGGGAAAGCTAGCTCCTCGCTTTGTTGGTCCGTTCATTATTACAGAACGGTGTGGGCCGGTAGCCTACCATTTGGAGCTGCCGCCATATTTATCAGGCATCCACGACATCTTCCATGTCTCACACTTGAGAAAGTGTTTGAAGAAGCCGACAGAGATCTTTCGGGAGACATGGAGATATTACAACCGGATCTCACCTAGGCCGAGCAGCCCATCAAGATTATCGACGAGAAGACCCGGATCACTCGAAATGGGACTTTGAAATGTTACAAAGTCCTGTGGAGTAATCATACACCAGAGGAAGCGACTTGGGAGAGCGAAGATTACATCCACAAGAACTATCCGGAACTTTTGTCATAGACTTTGTAATTACTTTCCACCTCATCTTTCTTTTGTAATCTCGGGACGGGATTCCCTTTTAAGGAGGGAGGAATGTAAAGGCCCCAAAAGCATGAATACAAAGAAACTTGAGTTTGCACAAATGTTGGTGTCATGTGTATGAAAAAGGGGGCTGGTTTAAACTTTTTACACATATGATAACACATGAGAGATTCTTCTAAAACCAACTTAGGGTTACTTGCATGTTTGGACCCTAGGTGGATTAAACCCACAGAATTGAAGTACTCAGGTGCAACGGAAAGGTTTAAAAATCAGAGTTTGAACTAAATGCTCAACTCAAATTTCAAATGAGGGAGGACACAATGGTAATTCAAACTGTTGTGTTCAAACTCTTGTTTGCAGCAGCCAACACAAGAATCAAAATGCACATTTGAATTCCTTAGGTCCAAATTAGTGGGTAGGCAAAGTTTCATTAATTTTTGAAAAGGTTTCCTATCCATTTTTCCAAAAAGGATTTAAATGTGCAAAGAATTCAAATATACATTTGAATTTGGATGGAATTTGTCCAACTATCCAAATGCAGCTCAGTTTTCAACTCCCAACATTTGAATTGGTCACTTGCCAAATTTTGGAGATCTTTTAAGGGATAAGGGGGCACTGACTGGTGGGACCCACATGTCATAGGGGTAATTGTAACTTGCACACAAAGCAACCAAAGTCCTCTCTAGTCTCTGTTTTCAACACTACGAGGAGCTTCTCCTGGAGCCACCGAGGGCGCTGCCGCCACCTCCTCGTGCATGTTTCTCGCGCTGGCAACTGTGCAGCGGTTCACCCCCTCCTCAACGTGATCTACTTCCCACACAGCTGAGCCAAACGCCCTTTGCCTCCTCCCCCCCTCGCGAGAAAAACACCGAGCATAGAACTCACCGCCGCGCTCTCGGGAGCAACCTGGAAAACCGGGAAAGCGTGTGTGCGCCTCCACCCCGATCTGCTAAATGGCGCCGCGATCCCATTTCCCATTTTCTCGACGCACAAACAAGCCGAGTACCATCGTTCCCGAGCTCTAGACCAATCATCCGCGGTAGCCGAACCGCAACCGAACGGAGGTCGCACGTGGACAGCTCGGCATAGAGTCTTTCACGGCTGAGCAAGAGTGGCCTCGGACGCGCTAGGACCCTGTGGTGCTCATCTCCGAAGCTCAAGCCATGACATGAACTACCGAGCGCGAATTTGAGAAAATTCCTCTAGCGGACACAAACCGACCTTCCGTCACGGTAACTTCAAATTTGACCTCTATTCTCGTTCTTAGGTTGTCAAATCTAGCACACACAAGCTGGACTAGCCGGCGATCATTTGCCTTTTAGCAACCGACGCATGAAACCCACTATGCATGGTGTATTTTCCACTTTTCCAACGGCGGCTATGGCGGGGAGGATCGGGCTCACGGTGAAAGCTAGGTTAGAGCCATCTCCGGGCTGTTTCACCACCTGGACGATCTCCCCTAGCATCCACTGGTGCTGTTGCATCATTTGACCGAGCTTTTGGTGGGCTAGGATAGCTGGCCGACGCTACCGAAGGTGAGCCGAGTGACACGACCCCAAAGGTCTTGTCGAGCCAGGATCACGCTGAGGGGTGCTGCGTTGCACAGCACCGGATAACACACGTCAAAGGTACAAAGCGGAAGCGAAATTTTATTACATAAACAAGTTTATGAACATGTTTACATCAAAATAAGTTCAGTCTACACTCACGGGCGTAGACTAAGCATCAAGTGAACGTTCAGCCCTTGAATGTGTCCTTACTAGCACACACGCACACTAACTCTGCGGCGTGCACGACTCCCACTCGACGGGGTTCCCCTCCTGGGGTTCCATCTCCTCTTCGGGAGTCCCTTCCTCATAGAACCTTGCAAAAGCTTCAAACACAAGCAGTGAGCACGAAGGCTCAGCAAGTCTGACCCGTCTCACCTAAACATGGAACTTCTACATGAGGGGTGATGGGTACATGAGGTAAAAATCATTTGCAAGGACTCGCCTAATTAGTAGAACCTTACTTTCAAGTTTTAGCAGCAGGTTGTGGAGAACCTTACGCTAAGGCACATGAGAGAGCCGCAATCAAACAAGAAACGCATTTCTCTCATGTACTTTGCCCAAAGTTGAAAAGAACTTTAGTTAGCTCTAAACTACAACAAACCATTAACAAGCAAAGTCCATCTTTCAATCAGCAGCATTTTAACATGTAACTAGCCTGTTCTTTCTATGTCACGGTACAGTGAATAAGTGGTACTCACTGACCGCGAGGGACGGTGATTATAATCGATTTACACCTGCAGGATTACCCGAACAACCCGTCACGTATGCCCGTACTCGATGTTGCCTACAACAACCATCACGGACGCCGTACGCAACCACCTTTCACCCGTCAGCCAAATATTGAACCAGTCCCATCGCCCCGAGCAAGAGGTCTCTGCACGCGCATCTCCGTGCCGCCAGCCGATTTACACCTCAAGCTCTCAACCTACCCTCTGAACGACGGGCAATGCCTCAATACCCAGCTACCCGAGTTATATCAGTTTCCCGGTTCCCATATAGCCGGTAGGTCTTTGGTACTGTTCTAGCTTGTTCAACAGGCCCGCACACGGCTCGGTCCTCAATCAACACAAACGGAACTACAGCATACAGGCCCCCAAAGTCCTGTTGCCCTTACCCTCCGCTTGGTCTCATTTTCTTGCCATGTGTTTCATGTGCTATCACTACCCGAGTCGAGTGCCTCTAGCCTATGCTCGCGAGTAGTTCCAACTACTCGACTTGTACCGAATCCTACTCTATCTTAGCATTGCAGTAGCTAACGGGGTTTTGCAATCCTAAACCCAACCCCTGGTTTTCTTGGCTATGCAGTTGGGTTTCCAATCAAGACTCTAATGCAAAGAATAACGTAATCAAGTATGTGCTCAAAACAATAAAACTTGTAAAGGTTAATGCAAACCGGAGCTTGCCTTGCTGCTCTTGGTCGTAGGCTAGCTGTTCCTCCGGAGTAACAAAGTCTAGGACTTCGGGTTCCTCCTCGACCTTAGCGACTACATGATAGAAGCAACATATGTATCAATTTAAATGCATTTGTATTGAGTTTGAAGTTGTGAAGTCTATAACTCTCACTAGACAGACCCAATGACTGTGAAACTTTTAATGTGGCTTGTTTACAACCTAGGCACAGACTTGGTCAAGTTTTAGTTGCAGTAAAGCTCATTTGAGCCCTCCACAATTAATTATGCACTTGACCTTAATTGAAGGCTTTTAGGGTGTTCTAAGGATTTTCATGAAACAAACTATGAATTTATGAAAACTAGATTTTAAGAGGGTTCTAATGGAGTTGGTCTCACTTAATTTGCAGGTTCCTAGCTAAAGATATGAGCTAAACAATTTCAGAGAAAATTCTGAAAATGTTTCTGAACATTTTCTATTTTCTCTGGAACAGTTTCACTAATCACACCATTAGGTGGATCAAACGAGCTCAAATGGGTCTGAAATTTTTATGGTAGTTCAGGGATATTTTGGTGAACGTCCCAGAAAAATTTCAGGAATTTCCTCCAAAGGATTCTCCAGTTAAAATTCCTAACATTTTAAACTTTGAGGAATTAATTCTGGAGAAATAAGGGTTTTCATGTGTTGAAACTTGATTTGATGTAAAGTGCTCAGAGAGCTGAATCCAACAAAATTTGGTTCACTCGATTTGTAGCTTTCTAGCCAAAGTTATGAAGATTTGAAGTTTGAATGAAATCTGAAAATCGGGGGAAAAGTTTAAATCTCGCGGGGGACCGCGGGGACACGTGTCGAGCGCGGAGGTGTCCGGCGCACCGGGGCTCACAGGGTATTTGCGCGCCAGCACAGCCGATCCCGGCCGCAGCCCGATGCCGATTTAAAATATCTCCCGCTGACAGCTGGGGTCCACCCCTTCGTCAACCTCCCGCTGCCCGCGTTCTGCCGCCGAGGAGCCTCGCCGGAGAGCTCGCCGCCGGCTTCTGTACAGCTCCAAACTTCACGATTTTGGCCGCCTCTGCCTATTTTCTCTCGGGGAACAGGATTCTTGGGCCAGCTCGCCATGAAAATGGTCGCCACATGGTCGGCGACGAGCCGCAGCCTCGGGAGAACTTCGGTCGCGTTGTCCACCCTCCCTAGCACCCCCCCCCCCCCCCCCGATCAAGCTAAGGGTCGTCGAGCATCAGTGGACCATAGGAAAGGTCGACATGAGCTCTACGGAGCTCGGGAAAGGCTGCGTTGGGCTGTCACCGTGCGACCTAAGCCGGAAATCGGGATTTCTACTAAAACTCAAAGAACAGCGGTTTCCCTCCACGGTTCTTCGTGGTTCTTGCTCCTATGGATCCGCACGGGCTACTAGAAGTGATCCTCTCTACAAGAGGATGAGTGATGCAGTGTGGCTTACGAATTTCTCGGATCGGTACTGACCTCACTTTTGCACACTGTCGCAAAAATATGAAATTCCGGCGGGAGCAGTGCTTGTCACGCCGCCGGAGCTTACGGAAAAGAAAGAGGGGTTGAAGGAGAACCTCTTTGCTGTTTACAGCTCCGTGAACGGTGGGCTGTGGTGACCGGAAGGACGGTTTCCACAGCGGCGGCTCGAGCTGAACCGGCAGGGCAAAGATCGCCGTGGTGGAGCTCGGGGAAGACTGCGCAGGGACTGGAACCGATGCGAAGGTGTTGAAGGAGGCTTGGCGCACCCGGTGCTGGTCTCAGATCGCCGGGAGGGTCACTGGATCGGCCGGGCGATGAGGGACCAAAAATTCACTCGGGCGGCGAGGAGTTTCAGTCTGTTGGGCGAGAGCGCGTCGGGGTAGGGATGGGGGGCACCAGCTGCTGCTCGGACGCCTAGATAAGGGCCCCGGGAGTCGGTTCAGCGACCGTGGGCGGCAAGCAGGTGGTGGCGCGGCGGCCTCCCCTCGGTGGCGCTCTCGGGAGAAGCTCGGGGACCCGAGTCCTGAAAGTCCACTCGATTGATCTCCTTCAGTGGCTGACATGTGGGTCCCACGTCCAATTTTAACCTCTGAAATTTACTCCTAATCACTGTTGTAAACAGTGAGTCCCAAAATACCCCTGGTGATTCAAATTATTCACCCATGAGCCATTTGAATTGAGTAGAATTCAAATTGGGTTTGATTTGAATGAATTTCAGCACAAGTTCAGTTTTGAATTCAAATAAAGTTTGAATTTGTCCCACTTAGCTCATGTCAAGATCAACTCCAAATGGAGTGAAAATTGGTGTGTGGGCTCACAAAAATGTGCTGAGTAAGAATATGCCTCCCACTTTTAAATTCATGGAATAAAAACAGTTTGAATTTGAATATGGTTTCAAACTACCCTCTTTCTAGCTATACCCAAAATGACCTCAAAAAGGTTTTGAATTTGGGTGAAACTTGGCATGGACATTCTTAGCAATGTGTAGGAGTTTTCATGTGTCCAGCCCACCTATATCACATGTGGAAAATACCACTTTTGCAATGTGTGAGTTTGTTCTCTAATGAGCATGTTGATGGTGGTTACTTGCTCTTCATTTGTGTTCATCATCTTTCCTCAAATGAGGTGTGTGTGTATGGTGATGAACACTTCAGTTATGTGTCCAAAACTGAGGCCCTTACACCGAGCCGCCGGACCGTCGCCGGCTATGTTAGAGCCACCGCCGGTCGGGGGAAGTGGTTCCGTCGTGTTCAACGTATGGAATTAGGCCCTAGCGGCGAGGGAGAATGCGGGAGCCGGTCGGGCGGCGAAGTTCAGCGCAGCTCCGGCGAGCCCGGCGGCGCGCGGGCGCGGGAGCGAGAGGTAGACGACGATGGGGCCGGGCCCACCGCGTCAGTCACTCAGTGAATGGAGGTGGGATCTTCTGTTGCACAGGATCGTCTGTGACAGTGCGGGAAACAGCCCTGTGGCCCCGTGTGGTGTAGCCGAGGAGTTGACACGTGTTGGCCGGACCCGCTGTCAGAGATTTGAAATTTTCCTGATTAATTCGAATTCCAGAATTTCTCCAAACTTTAGAACGTCATTTTTGCTAGGAAGCTCCAAATTTAGTGATTCAAATTTGGTGGATTCAGGTTGGAAAAATCTATCCAAATATGCAACCCAATTTGTATGAAACTCATCATTTAATTCTGGAAAATTCTTTAAAACGTTTCAGCAAAAGAATTTTAGAGGGAGTTTGGTTCATCCAAAAATCCTCAAATTTTGCCAGAATAGTCCTTAGGATGTTAGTGAACTCCTGTAAATATTTTAGCCCATTTGGAATTGATTTGATTAGAGCAATTCAGATTTGAAGTTGCTGTGTTCAATTGAATACAGAAACATTTTCAGAGAATTTCCAAAACTTGGAAATTCAGTTCTGGGTAATTCTTAGCTCCAAAAATCTTAGAAAAATTCATGCAAGTCCTATGAACTATAATTGATATTGTAGTTCACTAAGTTTGGCATGAACATGTGAGTTACTTCATAATTAATTCCCTTTTTCCTAAATGCTTAGGCAATTGTTCTGAGTGATCTACTCATTGAAAATTTCTACATTTTGGTCCAGATTAATTTCTTGTGACAAGGAACTCACCAGAAAATTTTCAGCTCCATTGGAGCTGCGGATCACCACTGTGCTGTTCAACCTGTCTAGATGAGTATCACACAAGTGATGAACAACACATCTCACTTGATCATAGTGTTTAACCCCAAACCCAAACCACTAGGACCATTGTTATTTTAAATTCTCAAACAGAGTTCCAGTTTTTAACCTTGTCATTAGGACTTGTTAGCAAAATCTTTACAATTAAATCCATATGCATATTCGTTACGTGTAGCATCTACGCGAAGAATTTGAAGTCATCGGAGTGGAGATCAAGGAAGGAGGAAAACAATTGATCAAGCCAAGTGGTCTTCACTAACTGAACCTCATATATATAAGTCCCCTGCAAAACAAAAGCAAGCCCCGCTTTGCATCCAAACTTACAAGTTTTTATTTGTATTCAATTTATATGGTCTAGTATTTTGTTTATTGCATTAAGTCTAGATGGTATGAAGCTCCAAATGCATGACACAGAAAACCCTGGAGTATAATGTAGAGTAGATTATCAATTGATTATAACTGTTGATCTCAAGTTAACAAAAGTAGATTAAAAGAAGCAAAACTCGAGTGGGCAGTTTCCTACTCGTGAACCGGGATTAAGGGGGATAAATCGGAAGAGTTGGGAATTGATCCTCATAGTTGGGAATGGAGACCGGGCAGTGGATGGAAGGCTCAAGGACGTGGTCCTGTGAACCTAGTCTATGTCTGAGTCGATTAAGGCCCGTTCTCGTGTGCGGCCCTGTGAGACAAGTTTGAGTTGTGTACCGGATGCATACTGGCAATATGGGACCCAGGAAACCGATGTAACATGTTAACCTGGGTGTCGAGGTATACCTCACCGTCTGATGCAGATGCTGAAAGGATAGAGAAGTCAGCTCTACGAGGGTTTGCCGTAGTGAGACTTAATCCCAGTCGATGGGACCGGTTCGACATTTGGGTGTCATGTGAAAGGTTGCCACGTACGACGTCAGTGATGGTTGCTGTGTGCAACGTCGAGTACGGGCGTACGTGTCGTGTCAGCCGGGTGTTTTTGATTGCAATCACCGTCGCTCGTGGTAATGAGCATACTTGTACACTGAGTCATGACGTAGTAATAAACTGGGAAAAACTTAACATGCTTCATGAGTAATCCTCATAATGGAGATGAGGAATGATCAACACTTTCACTAAATTTATTTTCCACCTTGGCTAGTAGCGTCGAGGCAAAGCGTTTCTTGTTTGATTGTGGAGTCTCGACGTTAATGGTGCAAGGTCCGAATGAGTCTACGGTAGCTCACTAAAGTTACTTTCACCTCGGGCAAGTGACATCAAGATGAAGCATTTCTTGTTTGATTGTGGAGTCTCGATGTAAATTGCGTGAATGCTATAAAAGTTGCTTAAAACTTGAAGTAAGGACTCCCCTTTAGCTCAAGTTCATCTTTTGTGCAAAGTTCTAAATTCAGCCCTCTATTTTCAGCATGTAGAGTTTCATGACTAGGGTCACGGTTAAGTCTTGCTGAGCTTCGTGCTCACGGATACTGCATAAGTTGTTTTGCAGGTAATAACTGTACGCTGATATGTACGGGTGTCCGATGAGACTCAGAACTCTCCGAGAGGTGAACTCATGGCAACCCCTGCCGCTGCTATTGTGATGGTGTTACTAGCGAGAAGGGTCCGCCGGCTGGACACCTTCTCTGTTGCTTAGCATAGGTATGAAACGTTAGTTGTAGTAGTCTTCCGCTGTAGATTATTTTGAGAAGTATTTGTAAAATTTACACTTTGTAAGCTTCCGCTTGATTTATGTAATATGATGCTTTATTATGTGTTGTTGGGTGCCGCATCGCACGGAACCACCCAATGCGATTCCCGAGCGAGCGGCACGGCCCCGTGATCGGGACCGGGCCCTCACAACGGGGACGTAGATTCCTGAGAGAATCGAACCTCGGGCAAAAATATTTGTGTCACTTTTGCATCTACATTCCATTGATCATTAAAATTGCTTAGGGTTCGTTTCACTCATTTCGCTATTATGGTGTTCCTCGTTACAATCTTGCAATCCACTTCTATATCTTGTCATACTTGTCATATTGGATTGCTAGATAGTTTATCCGCATTTCGTTAAGTCAAAATCTGAAGAAAAAACCATAAAAAACAAGTTTTTAGATTTTTCCAGCAGGCTGACCGGACTAGTCCACCCCTGAGCCAGACTAGTCCGATCCCTGTGTTCTAATCTCGTTTAATCAGATCATTTCAGGTAGTTTAGCCTCTATTCACCCCTCTCCAGGCAACTTTCAACTACCTCTGAGATGCGCCTTTCCACGTGGTTTCTTCCACCCGAATGTCCATCGCTCTGGATTTCTCTACCTTGGGGTTCTTGATCAGGAGATTGTAAGATAGACAAATTTTGCTCAAGTATTTAGTAATTATTGCTGAACTAATTTGAAGTGGTTTCCTATGTTGCTTAAATTGACAAATATACTAGAAAGAACATACAACAACAACAACCAAGCCTTTTATCCCAAGTATGTTGGGGTCGGCTAGACATGTGTAACACCCCAAATTTTGATTCAAAACTCTAAACCATGTTCAGAGGGGAATTTAAAAATTTTTGGACGTGTTGCATGTTTTGCAAAAATTCAAATTCAAACTGGAATTCAAATTATACTCAAAACAGAAAAGAAATGGAAAAAGAAAAAGAGAAACGGGAAAAAAAAACCGGCCAGTGGGCCGAAACCCGCCAGCCGGCCCAGTTTCCCCGCGCCAGCCCGCCCCCGCGCGCGCCGCGCTGTCTCGCACAGACAGGTGGGACCCACCTGTCATCCCTAACCCCGCGACCCCGGACTCTCTCCCGCGCGCGCGATCGCAACCGACCGGATTTCCGCGTCCCGCAGCCCGAATTCTGGTCCCAAACGACTCAAACTCGATCGCAACAGAACCACTGCCCTCCCCCGGCTATAAAAACCCCAGCCCCGATCGGTTTTTCCCACGCGATCGCCGATTTTTACTCCGGTGAGCACCGAGACTTCGCCGGTGAATTCTGGCTGATCTAAGCTCGGAAACTCTGATCTAACTCGCTGGTCTTGATCCACCGCCTCCGGGGAGCTTTGCAGGTGCAGAAAACTCGGAGACTTACGGTGTAAACACAGCGCCGACGAGCTTCGCCGTGGTTTTGCCTCGGACCTCGCCGCCGATCACTTTCCAGGACCCCCGAGCTCGAGAAAACCCCCGAGGTGAGATCCCTGACCTCCCCTCTACCGATCTAGGCCATAAGATCACAGTTCTAGGCAGAATTCTCGAGGATCCGAAACTTTCCGGCGAGATCGCCGCTTTCCGCCGCCGTGCGCCGTCGGCAGCGCCGCCCGCGCTCGATCGGAGCGACGTGGCCGCTTGTGCGCCGTTTATTTCAAATCGCACGGTAGACTTTAAAACCCCGCGTACCGGTTCGATGTTATAATCTCAGCCGTCGGTTTAAAATCGGACGGTCCACGTCAGCCCCGCGTTATAAAGACTGGAATTCTTACGTGCTACCCCCTGGGGTTCTCTGGAATTGAGAGCTAGCCCCGGAAACTTCAGATCTAGCCCCTGGAACTCCAGAAAATCATGTAAATTCATTTAAAAATCAGTTTTAGCCCTTGGACTTAATAAAAATTAGGAAAAACACCTCTGATAAGTGTAGCTAGACCCCTAGAAGTTATGAAAATAATATTATAGACCCTGTAATGGGTGAGTTTATTATTTTAGCCCTGTTTAGTATTTAATTTAGGAAATTGAATATGTAACTAGTGTTTAAAAATTAAAAAGTGGGACAAACATAATTGTCAAAATTAATTAAAAACTTTCTCAGTACTTAGAAAACTTTGGAGTGAGATAAAAATATATTTTTGGGCTGAAATGAATCTGTTTCATTTATTATTCACATTTATTAGTATAGGGACACATTTTTAAGTAAAGAATAGTTATAGAAAAATAGGGAAAATAATTATGAAATAGTTTACATCAGAGGCCAAGGTTAAAATATGTTATTAAATTATTTAGGACCAGAACCTATACTGTTTAGATGATGTGTGTTATTAATTTCATAATAAAATACACAATTATGCATAGGAATATAAATCTGAAAATATAGCAACTAGTAAATGATAAATGGAGTTTCTAAAATACAAAGGATTCAGTTTAGGGTTGGTAGAAATTATGAAGGCACATATGGGGAAGAATAATACTTTTCATACACACTTGGTAGTAAAAAGGTGAAGTAGTTGAATATAAGAAATTTATTGGAAACCCATATAAATAGTATGTAAGTATAAAGGTGGACACAAAAGTAGGAATCATATACACATGGTTAAAAGTGCATGCAAGCCACAACTCAACACACATAAAGTAACCACAACACATATAATGGTGAATGAATTTCATAAATATGAATGTGTGGTTTGTATGAAGTAGAAGTGTGAACTATGTCTTATGATTGTTGTTTTTCTTTTGCTATGTGTGATGGTATGAAGTAGAACCTGTTCAAGAGCAAGTTAACCCTTTCCAAGATCAGGACTACCCATTTCAAGAGCAGCAAGAAGGAGGCAAGTGTCCTTGACCACTTTGATCCTATGCTAGGATGTGTAGATAGAATTATTTGCATTGTCAAGTTAAATATGAAACCCATGCTAGGAAGTTTCCCTAGAATTGCATTACCCTGTTTCCTTGTAGCTTAGGTTGGGATTTATTTTGTCATGTCATTTATTTACCTGCATATGCTTAGCCATGCTTAGAATGGGATATTTGGGAAATGAGATCATCAGTTTATATTACCATACTCTTGAATGAGACATTGTGAGTTATGTAGAGGTAGGGATCAAGGCAAGTTGGATGTTTTGGTTGTGTGCTGGGTGCACGAGACTTGGGTTTGTGTTTAGTACTTGCCTGGATCCTAAGGACCGGTTCATGGAGCATGTAACCCGGCTTTACAGTGCCAACCACATGCTGAGATGGGGCAGCTTGGCCAATTAATTAGGTGTATCCCCGGCGTAGTATGGGTGTGTTGGATGGTGCGGGGAGTAGGTGTCAGCTGGACTACCATATGAACCGCAAGGCTCAAGAGGGGGCCACTGCAGCGGGGTTGGAGCCTCTTGTATGCTGTTAGGGGTGAAACCTCAGTGGGCCCACGCTCGTCGGGAATCCCTTTGTAAAGGCTTCGTAGTGATCTCCTGGCTGCACACCTGGGAAGTGTGAATGTGGATCATAGCCACTGGCATAATGGAGGTTCTTTTAGTCCACCCGGCAACGGGGGATGAAATCACTACATGTGGGTACAGTGGTACAAACTCTGCAGAGTCAAAACTGTCTTGACAGCCGTGCTCACGGTTAAGAGCGGCCTGGACTTATTCATGATTAGAGGATTGATGGTTTTGGAAGTTAAGCGGGGAGCTTAACATTTGAAATGATGTTATGGTTATTGGATTATGATGATGGGATGGGAGATTTGGGACCATTTCATCTGTGTAGTAATGTAGGTGCTTAATAAGCTAAGGTGATAGGTATTAATTGCGTAGTGCTTTTACCATGAGTTCAACCTCTCCTTGTTCTAGCCATGCATGATATAATTTTCCCACACTTGCTGAGTACCATTGGTACTCAACCTTGCATATTTGTTGGTTTATATTGCTGCTCAGGTCAAGATAATGAGGTGGTGTATAATGACCAAGATTTTGGACCCGAGGAAGGCTTTTAGGTTCATGAAGACCCCCGGGCAACGCCTGTGATGGAGCCCTAAAGAATAATATTCCGCTGCTAGTTTATTTACTTGTGATGAACTTATTATTGTCCATCGAGACATTTACTATGTAAGACCTACTTATATTCGACACCTGGCTTGTAATAAATGATGCTTCACAATTTGTCATCACATGTATGAGAAAATGATCCTGGCATACATGTGATATTCACTTGGTTGTTTCTTCGGAAAAACCGGGTGTGACAGAGGTGGTATCAGAGCCAAGGTTGCCCGTAGGAACGTGGACCTAGGTAGAAATGGACGTATTTAAGGGCCCTATTTTCTTAAAAACTATTTTCCAAGATGTGGGTGGAAAAGTGTTATTAAAGGAGTCATTTTCTTCATCTTACCCCAACTTTCATTCAAAACAGGATTTTTGTTTGAGAAATTTATCTAACCTAATTTTAAATTCTTTTGTTTTTAGATGGTTCGCATGATTCGCACCGCCCGTAAGTCCACAGGAGGGAGAGTTCCCGTAGTTGCCCTTGCCGAAAGAGAGGAGAGTCGTCCAGTGACGTACCTTTCCTACGGATTGGCAGTAGGAGATTTGTTGCGCCGTCTTCGACGTATGCTCGAAGCCGCCGGCAATACGGGCAAGCTAATCATCCACTATAACTCCACCAGGACCATCCGTGAGAAGAGGGAAGAATGGAGTTCGGAGATGAGGATTATACACGAGAATCAACTGCTTAAGATTCACCACTCTCCAGCTTGTCGAGCAACACAAGTTGACGCGGAGAAAGATGTCACCTGGGAGGCCATCACCTGCCAGAGTCACATCTATCGTCGCCACTTGGACAAAACTGAGTACATGTATGTCCTCCAACGTGAGAGTGGTACCACGGAGTACAAGTACCCACCGGTGCAGCAAGGGACTTCCCATGAGCACATGGACTTGTGCTTGGAGGATGCTGCTATGCTCAGCACTCGACTGCAGGAGTGTCAACAAGAGCTTCAGGATGTCCGAGACACCCTGAAGGAAACGGAGGCGTTGCTGCGAGCTTGCTTAAAGGCGAGAGAAAGAGGAGATGGGAATGAACTGTGTGTCACCGTGAATGATACATGGACTCCTGACTCCCCGGATCGCCGAGCAATCAGGCGTCGTCGCACTTCTCCACCAGCAGCCTCCCCACCCAAAGCAGAGTCAGAAGGTAGCCGAAATGAGGAGGAAGATCCCGAGGAGCCAGCTCAAGAGGACGAGTAGTGTAGAGTCTTTCCCTTAGCTAGCAAGAGGTCGAGTAGTCGAGTCGTTACGTAGTTAATGGTGTGATGATGCTTGGTGTGTGACGTGAGTTGTGGAAGCCATGAGCAATTGTCCACAGCCTCGTCTTCAGATTGTTTTGCTTTGGTGTGTGAACCCACAGGAAATAATAGTGCATTTATTTGGTGTGAGATATAAACCCTCGTAAAATTTTAACAAAGCCTCAACACCTCAAAGCACCAACAAATGAAAGTAGTAAGATGATACTAAATGATATCAAATTAACATTTGTTGATTCTGCCAGATGGCCGGAAGAGGAAAAGGACGTGCTGCCAACGCCGCCAACAACAATGATGAGGCATGCAACCCTCATCTTTCTGGAGGCCAGGAAAGGGGTGGTCGCCGTGAAGAAGTTGATCCTCTCCACCAAATGCTGGAGAATCAAAATCAGCTTATCCAGAACTTGACTCAAGTGGTGGCTAACTTGCATCAAGTTCCACCTCCACAAGCTGCACCACGCCAATCAAGGTTGAGTGAGTTTCTAGGAACTCAACCTCCAAAGTTTGCAAGTGCTGCTGAACCTCTGGAGGCAGACGATTGGCTGAAGACCATTGAAAGTAGGATGAGGATAATACAATGCCAAGGGTATGAGAGGGTGCTGTTTGCCTCTCATCAATTGCATGGACCTGCTGCTGATTGGTGGACCGCCTACGTGGCTGCCCATCATGACCCTGAGAACATCACTTGGGACGAGTTCAAGCGTAGCTTCCGCAACCACTACATCCCAAGAGGTGAACTCAAAAACAAGAGGAAGGAGTTTTTGGGACTGCAGCAGGGAAACATGACGGTGAGGGAATACCTCCTAAATTCACTCAACTATCCCGTTATGCCCCACGGGACATAGAGACTGATGAGCAGAAACAAGATTGTTTCGTGGAAGGGCTTACCGCAGAAATGCAGTGTGCAATGTCCTCAAATGAGTATGAAAGCTTTCAAAAGATGGTGGACAGAGCATTTGTGGTGGAAAGAAAGCTAAATGCCCTGGAAAATGAGAATAAGAGGAAGGCCGGGTGGTCACATCAAGCCTCAGGGAGCAACACCCGACCACGTTTGATGCAGCAACCTACGGGGCAGACGAGCTGTGCTGCGGTACCCTATTCAGCACCAAGAGGGTACAACCCAAACTACAGGCCTCCCGCAGCACCAGCACAGCCGCAACGTCAGTTTGTGCAGCAGCCTCGCCCCGCATATCCACCTCGACCAGCAGTGCAAGGACCCCCAAACCAACCCCAAGACAACAAAGGCCAAGCATCTAAGATTGGGGTGCAATGTTTCAGCTGTGGTGAAGTGGGGCACTACGCCCATAAATGCCCAAAGAAGAAGCCTGCGCCGCCACAACAGCAGAATGTAATGAGAGGACGGGTGAACCATGTCACTATGGAGGAAGCACAAGAGGCACCCGACGTGGTAGTTGGTAAGTTTCCTGCCAATTTATACCTTGCAACTCTGCTGTTTGATTCTGGTGCTACCCACTCGTTCATTGCTCAAGGGTTTGTTAAGAAGCATGACCTAGCAACCACTCAAATGAACCATATGCTAGCCGTAAACTCTCCAGGTGGAGAAATAAGGACAAGACAAGTGTGTCCCAAAGTGAGCCTAGACATAATGGGGTAGTATTTACTGCTAACCTCATAGTGATAGATTCACAAGGGATAGATATTATTTTGGGTATGGATTGGTTGACCAAACATAAAGGAATCATCCATTGTTCGACCAGAACGGTGGAACTAACTCACCCTAGTGGCACAAGAGTAAAGTTCATAACGATACACGAGCCTAGGAGGGACATTAAATTAAATCAAGTGGAGGTGAAAGTTGAGGAAATCAGGACCATCAGGGAATATCCAGATGTTTTTCCGGAGGAGTTGCCAGGTATGCCTCCCGACCGTGATGTGGAATTCGCAATTGAGCTAGTACCGGGAACAGCCCCGATATACAAGAGACCTTATCGAATGGACTCCAAGCAGCTAGAAGAGCTCAAGGACCATTTGAGAGAATTGACGGAGAAGGGGTATATTCGCCCTAGTTCCTCACCATGGGGAGCTCCGGGGATATTTGTGCCCAAGAAGGACGGAACCCAAAGGTTATGCGTGGATTACCGTGCTTTGAATGAGGTAACCATCAAAAACAAGTACCCATTGCCTCGCATTGAAGACTTGTTTGATCAGTTGAGGGGAGCTTGTGTGTTCTCGAAAATTGATCTCAGGTCGGGATACCACCAACTCAAGATAAGGCAATCTGATATTCCCAAGACAGCTTTCGTATCTCGGTACGGACTGTATGAATACACTGTCATGCCTTTCGGGCTAACCAATGCCCCGGCATATTTCATGTACCTCATGAACAAGGTATTCATGGAATATCTGGACAAATTTGTGGTGGTTTTCATAGATGATATTCTCGTCTTCTCCAAAGATGAAGAAGAACATGAGAAACATCTAAGGTTGGTGTTACAGAGGCTGAGAGAACACCAACTATATGCCAAGTTGAGCAAGTGTGAGTTTTGGCTGAAGAGAGTTCCCTTTTTAGGACATATAATCTCGGAGGGAGGAATCTCCGTAGATCCCGCCAAAATCGAGGATATCCAGAAGTGGAAGACCCCTGAAAATGTCGGGGAAGTTCGAAGCTTTTTGGGATTGGCTGGATACTATCGACGGTTTATTGAGGGATTCTCCAAAATCTCGAGACCTCTCACCAAATTGTTGGAAAAGGGAATCACATTCAACTGGACGCCACAGTGTGATACAAGCTTTCAGGAGCTAAAGAAGAGATTGACAACAGCCCCAGTGCTGGTTATGCCAGATATGCAGAAGAATTTCACAGTGTACTGCGATGCCTCTGGAAATGGGTTGGGATGTGTTCTCATGCAAGAAGGACATGTCGTGGCTTATGCATCCCGGCAGCTTCGGAAGCACGAGAAGAACTATCCTACACATGACCTAGAACTAGCTGCAGTGGTACACGCGTTGAAAATTTGGCGGCACTATTTGATGGGGAAGAGGACAGAGATATATACGGATCATAAGAGTTTGAAGTACATATTCACACAGCCAGATCTCAACCTCAGACAAAGGAGATGGTTAGAGCTAATCAATGACTTTGATATAGGCATCAACTATCATCCCGGGAAAGCAAACGTCGTGGCCGATGCTTTGAGTCGGAAAGTGCAGGTCAATAAGTTGAGCTTGAAGGACATGCCCGCAGAATTGAAGGACGAGGTTATAAGGCTCAATCTATGTCTAGTAAATAGTGGTGAAGCCATCGCCATGGAAGTGGACTCCACACTCGAGCAAGACATACGCGAGGGCGAAAAGAATGATGAGAAGATACAAGAGATCAGACAGCTCATTAAGGAAAATAAAGCTCCTGGTTTTAGAGAGGATGAACAGGGAACGGTGTGGCACGGGAAAAGGATCTGTGTGCCAGAAGTAAAAGAGATCCGTGAATTAATTTTGAAGGAGGCTCACGATTCTGACTATTCCATTCATCCTGGGAGTACGAAGATGTACCAGGATCTCAAGAGCAGGTATTGGTGGTATGGCATGAAGCGAGATGTCGCGGAACATGTTGCCCTATGTGACACATGTCAGTTGGTGAAAGCAGAACATCAAGGACCCGCGGGATTATTGCAACCACTCAAAGTGCCTGAATGGAAGTGGGAAGAAATCAGCATGGATTTTGTCGTGGGATTGCCTAGGACCCAATCCGGGTATGATTCAATATGGGTCATTATTGATCGGCTAACCAAGGTAGCTCATTTCATCCCTGTGAAAGAAAGCTACAGCGGATCCAAATTGGCAGAATTGTACATGTCAAGGATTGTGTGTTACCATGGAGTGCCAAAGAAGATAGTGTCGGACCGAGGGACACAGTTCACCTCGAGGTTTTGGCAGAAGTTGCATGAAACCATGGGAACCCATCTGAATTTCAGCTCTGCCTATCATCCCCAAACTGACGGGCAGACGGAGAGAACCAATCAGATCCTTGAAGATATGTTAAGGGCATGTGCACTCAAAAACAATAGGAGTTGGGACAAGAACTTACCGTATGCGGAGTTTTCCTATAACAACAGTTATCAAGCTAGTATGAAGATGTCACCTTTTGAAGCTTTGTATGGAAGGAAGTGCAGAACTCCCCTATTTTGGAACCAAACAGGAGAAAGTAAAGTGTTTGGTCCAGAAGTGCTACAAGAAGCTGAGGCGAAGGTGAGGGAGATTCGCAACAACTTGAGGATAGCACAAACACGCCAGAAGAGTTATGCTGATGTACGAAGAAGAGAACTCGTTTTCAACGTGGGAGACTATGTTTATCTCAAGGTGTCCTCTATCAGAGGACTTCGTCGGTTCAAGGTGAAAGGGAAGTTGTCACCTCGATACATCGGACCCTTTCAAGTTTTGGAAAGAAAAGGCGAAGTGGCGTACCAACTAGAGTTACCGGTTCATCTATCGGACGTGCACGATGTATTTCATGTGTCACAACTCAAGAAATGTCTGAGGACGCCTGAAGAGGTGTTACCCATGAATGAAGTGGATGTAGCTGAAGATTTGTCTTATGCTGAGCAACCATACAAGATTTTGGAGACGATGGAACGCCTCACCAGAAACAAGAGAATCCGGATGTGCAAGGTGCAGTGGAAGCATCACTCAGAAGAGGAAGCTACCTGGGAACGGGAAGATGAGCTCAAGGCACAATTTCCGGAATTGTTTTCTTAGAAACACCAATCTCGAGGACGAGATTTCTTTTAAGGGGGGTAGAGCTGTAACACCCCAAATTTTGATTCAAAACTCTAAACCATGTTCAGAGGGGAATTTAAAAATTTTTGGACGTGTTGCATGTTTTGCAAAAATTCAAATTCAAACTGGAATTCAAATTATACTCAAAACAGAAAAGAAATGGAAAAAGAAAAAGAGAAACGGGAAAAAAAAAACCGGCCAGTGGGCCGAAACCCGCCAGCCGGCCCAGTTTCCCCGCGCCAGCCCGCCCCCGCGCGTGCCGCGCTGTCTCGCACAGACAGGTGGGACCCACCTGTCATCCCTAACCTCGCGACCCCGGACTCTCTCCCGCGCGCGCGATCGCAACCGACCGGATTTCCGCGTCCCGCAGCCCGAATTCTGGTCCCAAACGACTCAAACTCGATCGCAACAGAACCACCGCCCTCCCCCGGCTATAAAAACCCCAGCCCCGATCGGTTTTTCCCACGCGATCGCCGATTTTTACTCCGGTGAGCACCGAGACTTCGCCGGTGAATTCTGGCTGATCTAAGCTCGGAAACTCTGATCTAACTCACTGGTCTTGATCCACCGCCTCCGGGGAGCTTTGCAGGTGCAGAAAACTCGGAGACTTACGGTGTAAACACAGCGCCGACGAGCTTCGCCGTGGTTTTGCCTCGGACCTCGCCGCCGATCACTTTCCAGGACCCCCGAGCTCGAGAAAACCCCCGAGGTGAGATCCCTGACCTCCCCTCTACCGATCTAGGCCATAAGATCACAGTTCTAGGCAGAATTCTCGAGGATCCGAAACTTTCCGGCGAGATCGCCGCTTTCCGCCGCCGTGCGCCGCCGGCAGCGCCGCCCGCGCTCGATCGGAGCGACGTGGCCGCTTGTGCGTCGTTTATTTTAAATCGCACGGTAGACTTTAAAACCCCGCGTACCTGTTCGATGTTATAATCTCAGCCGTCGGTTTAAAATCGGACGGTCCACGTCAGCCCCGCGTTATAAAGACTGGAATTCTTACGTGCTACCCCCTGGGGTTCTCTGGAATTGAGAGCTAGCCCCGGAAACTTCAGATCTAGCCCCTGGAACTCCAGAAAATCATGTAAATTCATTTAAAAATCAGTTTTAGCCCCTGGACTTAATAAAAATTAGGAAAAACACCTCTGATAAGTGTAGCTAGACCCCTGGAAGTTATGAAAATAATATTATAGACCCTGTAATGGGTGAGTTCATTATTTTAGCCCTGTTTAGTATTTAATTTAGGAAATTGAATATGTAACTAGTGTTTAAAAATTAAAAAGTGGGACAAACATAATTGTCAAAATTAATTAATAACTTTCTCAGTACTTAGAAAACTTTGGAGTGAGATAAAAATATATTTTTGGGCTGAAATGAATCTGTTTCATTTATTATTCACATTTATTAGTATAGGGACACATTTTTAAGTAAAGAATAGTTATAGAAAAATAGGGAAAATAATTATGAAATAGTTTACATCAGAGGCCAAGGTTAAAATATGTTATTAAATTATTTAGGACCAGAACCTATACTGTTTAGATGATGTGTGTTATTAATTTCATAATAAAATACACAATTATGCATAGGAATATAAATCTGAAAATATAGCAACTAGTAAATGATAAATGGAGTTTCTAAAATACAAAGGATTCAGTTTAGGGTTGGTAGAAATTATGAAGGCACAAATGGGGAAGAATAATACTTTTCATACACACTTGGTAGTAAAAAGGTGAAGTAGTTGAATATAAGAAATTTATTGGAAACCCATATAAATAGTATGTAAGTATAAAGGTGGACACAAAAGTAGGAATCATATACACATGGTTAAAAGTGCATGCAAGCCACAACTCAACACACATAAAGTAACCACAACACATAATGGTGAATGAATTTCATAAATATGAATGTGTGGTTTGTATGAAGTAGAAGTGTGAACTATGTCTTATGATTGTTGTTTTTCTTTTGCTATGTGTGATGGTATGAAGTAGAACCTGTTCAAGAGCAAGTTAACCCTTTCCAAGATCAGGACTACCCATTTCAAGAGCAGCAAGAAGGAGGCAAGTGTCCTTGACCACTTTGATCCTATGCTAGGATGTGTAGATAGAATTATTTGCATTGTCAAGTTAAATATGAAACCCATGCTAGGAAGTTTCCCTAGAATTGCATTACCCTGTTTCCTTGTAGCTTGGGTTGGGATTTATTTTGTCATGTCATTTATTTACCTGCATATGCTTAGCCATGCTTAGAATGGGATATTTGGGAAATGAGATCATCAGTTTATATTACCATACTCTTGAATGAGACATTGTGAGTTATGTAGAGGTAGGGATCAAGGCAAGTTGGATGTTTTGGTTGTGTGCTGGGTGCACGAGACTTGGGTTTGTGTTTAGTACTTGCCTGGATCCTAAGGACCGGTTCATGGAGCATGTAACCCGGCTTTACAGTGCCAACCACATGCTGAGATGGGGCAGCTTGGCCAATTAATTAGGTGTATCCCCGGCGTAGTATGGGTGTGTTGGATGGTGCGGGGAGTAGGTGTGAGCTGGACTACCATATGAACCGCAAGGCTCAATAGGGGGCCACTGCAGCGGGGTTGGAGCCTCTTGTATGCTGTTAGGGGTGAAACCTCAGTGGGCCCACGCTCGTCGGGAATCCCTTTGTAAAGGCTTCGTAGTGATCTCCTGGCTGCACACCTGGGAAGTGTGAATGTGGATCATAGCCACTGGCATAATGGAGGTTCTTTTAGTCCACCCGGCAACGGGGGATGAAATCACTACATGTGGGTACAGTGGTACAAACTCTGCAGAGTCAAAACTGTCTTGACAGCCGTGCTCACGGTTAAGAGCGGCCTGGACTTATTCATGATTAGAGGATTGATGGTTTTGGAAGTTAAGCGGGGAGCTTAACATTTGAAATGATGTTATGGTTATTGGATTATGATGATGGGATGGGAGATTTGGGACCATTTCACCTGTGTAGTAATGTAGGTGCTTAATAAGCTAAGGTGATAGGTATTAATTGCGTAGTGCTTTTACCATGAGTTCAACCTCTCCTTGTTCTAGCCATGCATGATATAATTTTCCCACACTTGCTGAGTACCATTGGTACTCAACCTTGTATATTTGTTGGTTTATATTGCTGCTCAGGTCAAGATAATGAGGTGGTGTATAATGACCAAGATTTTGGACCCGAGGAAGGCTTTTAGGTTCATGAAGACCCCCGGGCAACGCCTGTGATGGAGCCCTAAAGAATAATATTCCGCTGCTAGTTTATTTACTTGTGATGAACTTATTATTGTCCATCGAGACATTTACTATGTAAGACCTACTTATATTCGACACCTGGCTTGTAATAAATGATGCTTCACTATTTGTCATTACATGTATGAGAAAATGATCCTGGCATACATGTGATATTCACTTGGTTGTTTCTTCGGAAAAACCGGGTGTGACAACATGAAACCCAATATTATATATATATATATATACATTTCAATAAAGTAAAAGAGAGGAAGAGATATAAGAGCAACAAGAAAAAAGAAAAGAAAAGAAAAAGACTAAGATTCTGGCACATGAACTGCTACTTTCATGCGTTCCTATCATGAGCTAAGTCTCTGGATACATTCAAATCTCTCGAATCTCGTTTTACTGCCTCCTCCCAGGTCAACCTTGGTCGTCCTCTACCCCTCCTAATATTTTCTCTACCTCTTCAAATCCCACTGTGCTTCTGGAAGTCTCCGCTGGATATGTCCAAACCACCTTAGTTGATGTTGTACTAACTTCTCTTAAATCGGCGCCACCCCTACCCTATCCCGATCGTCTCATTCCTTATTCGGTCTCTTCTCGTGTGCCCGCACATCCACCATAGCATGCCCATCTCTGCGACAGTCATTTGTTGGACATGTTGCCGTTTAATTGGCCAACATTCCGCCCCATATGGCATCACGGGTCTGATCACCGTCCTATAGAACTTCCCTTTTAGCTTTTGTGGGACCTTCCTATCACATAGGATTCCAAAGGCTTGTCACCATTTCATCCACCCTACCTTGATCCTGTGGCAAACATCCTCATCAATATCGCCATTGCTTTGTAATATTGATCCTAAGTATCGGAAAGAGTCCCTTCTAGGTACTATTTGTCCTTGTAGACTAACATTTCCCTCTTCACAACCAACACCACTAAAGTCACACCTCATATACTCGATCCTTGTCCACTAGAAAGAACATAATTTAAATATTTTTCACGTGGTGTTTAATTAAGAGCTTCCTGTAAAATCTGCGCCTATATAAGGCCGCCGAGAAAGAACATAATTTAAACATTTTTCACAGGCGGTGTTTAACTAAGAGCCGCCTGTGAAATATGCGCCTATATTAGGCCACTCAGGCGGTTCTAAATTACAATTTACAAATCGTCTGGACTAATACATCTTCACAGGCGGTGTTTAATGAAGAGCCGCCTGTGAAAATCTGTGCCTATATAAGGCCGCTCGGTCTCCTCGAAAAAAAACCAACCCTGGAGATTTCACTTAGACGCCGTCAGGCTGCCAAAATTTTCCTTTGCCGCCAAAACCCTTGCCGCCGAGCTTCGTTGCCGTCGCTGTTGCCATCTATGTATGTCCGCCTCTTTCCTCCCTTCTCTCCCTCCTCCCTTCTCTGTCCCTCGCGCCGCCTCCTTCCCTCCCCCCTCCTCGTGTCGCCTCCCTCCTCGCCCTCGCCGCAGGCTAAGTGTCGTCCTTGCCCTCACCGCCGCCTCCCTCCTCCCTTTTCTGTCCACCTCCGGCACCAACGCCGCCGCACCCGCGGGCCATAATCCTCTCCACGCCGTCTCCTCCTTCTCGGCATCTAACACACCGTGCGCTGCCCCCTCCCCACCGTCCCGCACCGCCGGCGCTCTCCCAGTGCCCCGAGCCCCCCCGACCTTGACATTGTTTAGATTTTGTTTGAAGGTGGACCAGAAAGCAAATTGTTTAGAGAGCAAATTAATTGTTTACATCAGAAAGCAAAGCAAATTTAGCTCAATTGTTTCTTCTACATTTTCTATGTGTGTTCATACTGGCACCAATTAGTTGTTTAGAATGGTTGTGTTAAAGGAGATAGTCTTGTTGTGCTAACAGGTAGTCCATTTTGTTTTTTAATCACTGTACATGTCGTCTTTGTAAATCCACCATGTTCACTCTATTTTATATATTAGGATGTAATTTTTCATATTAGGATGTCTTTGTAATCACTGAGTACTATAACAAGAAACCCCTTTTGTTGCTTTTCAAGTTCTAACCTGAAAAACACTAAGAAGACTGGTGTTGGTAGTAACAATGCAGCCGACAATGTTGAGTTTAGTGACTCCAGCAGTTCAAGTTCGTATCACAGTCCATCGGATCCTTTTACAAATATAAAAATTAAAAAGACTTCAGAATATCTCGATCCGGAATATGATCCTGCCGCCGAGGTATGGATCACGAATCTTAACTCCAGCAATTTAAGGTAATGTTGGTTGTCAAGTATATGAAGCCTTATAATTCTTTTCTACCTAGCTTAATTGCCAAGACAACGAGGTGACTTCGGCTCCTAAAACTGCAGAAGGTTTTCCAATGGTTGAATCCTCAAATTCAGTCAAGTGAAAATGAGGGTAACGAGATCCCAATAAGGGTCCATTGAACCGCATCATATACATGCATAACAAGTGTGGGTCCAGGTGCGCTTCCCTAAGAACCACTGGATTCAGTTACAAAGTACCGAAATGTATGCAGTTGTCTTGTTAGAGAGCTCGTGCCGATCACAACAGAGAATTGGAGAAAATTCTCTGAGGTGGACAAGAATGAGTTGTGGGAGAAGTTAAAGAAACAATTCAAGTTCCCAAAAGGCACGGAAGAAGTTGTAAATAAAGCAACATTGGTCTCTTGCGGCAATAATTTTCGTGGCTGGCAGAGTGAAATGAATGCTTATGTTAAGGACAATAAGGTCCCTAGCCCGAAGAAGATGGAAAAAATGAAACAAGCTCAGTGCCAAGAATTTGTTCGTCAAAAGACCACACCTAAGGCTAAAGCCCTAAGTGAATCTAGGTCAGAGCTTGCCAAAAAGAACAAATACCATCATCGCTTGGGGTCTGTTGGATATGCCCCCAAAGTTGAGAAATGTAATAAAATATTAGAGGAAACTGTCAGTAAGGGCAATCCTGACCCGCTACAAGGCTGTGATGAGAGAACTAAGTGGTGGGTCTTAGCTCAGTCAGGTTTGATCAGCGAGGGCAAACTTGAAAAGCCCGACTCTGTGAACCAAGTAGAGCAAAAAATGAAAGAAGTAATTGAAAAGCAACAGAAGGGTCTCTTCAAGCCGAAGAGGGAGAATAACCAACTTACCGCTATCCTAGGCAACCCTGAACACAGTGGACGGGTTTGAGCAATCTCTTCTCAGATGTCCTAGAGAGATGGTTTCCCGAACGATAAAGAGTTATATAGAAGACGTGACAAATTCAAGAAGGCAATTGAAGATACGATTGATCAAAAGGTCAAGGAAACTGTGAGAGAAACAATAGATAAACTTATAGAATCGGGACAATTAACGCCACCGAATAGAGCGATGGTTCCTGTGGCAAAGGAGCATTTTATATCTCCAACTTCCAACCCTAGCAGCATAGGTTCTCTGCCCATAAGTTCCCTGTTGATGATATTGTTAAGGACACATCTTGTCGTCTTCTTGTCCCGATCGGCAGAGCAGGGAACAAAACAAAACATGTTGCCACAGCTATGGAAAAAGCCAAATCTTGTCTTATACGGAAATTCACTTCCGTTGTATTATGCCGTGGTGCAAGTTCTTCAGATCATTGATAATGATTATGAAGATTATGAAATAGACCATGTCGAAGTGTTCGGTCGACACTTCCCCCGGGCCTGCACTGGGCAGCCCGCGGAGGTTCTTTTTTCGGAGGGGCTAGTTCCTAGCGGAGAGCTTGCGCAGATGGACGAGTTAGTGAGAGCTTGACACAGAGAGTTTTACGTGGTTCAGGCCGCCGGAGCGTAAAACCCTACGTCCACGGCGAGCTATGGAGCTCGCTGTATTGCTTGCTTCTCAGGGCCGGGGGGCCTGAGCTTGGGGGTGAGTTACAGCTTGAGAGTGTATGGCTAGCGTATGAGTTGCAAAATGCGAACCCTTGCTATCGACGCCTACCCGAGCCTTTTATAGTCCAAGACTCGGGCGGCTTACAAGGGGAGCCGGGACCCGACAGGTGGTCCCGGGAAGATTGTCTATTGTCTACCGTATCTGTAGTTACGCCGGTAGTTGCCTCTGGCCGAAGGCTTCTGAGTCTTCATCTTGCCGTCCTGCCCATGCCGCACGCTAATCGTAGTGGTTGATGACGGCGCAGGCGGCATGGGATGTCTTGTTGCAGCATTTATTGGCTGGCAGGTTCTGACACCGCGCGCCAGTCTGTGATGCGACTGGGCGCAACGGCACCTGACAGACGCGTGCTCCGTGTTTCCGCGTCTTGGGAAGACGCGGGCCTTGAATACCTTGTACGGGCAAGGTGAGGAGCGCCTTTATGCCCGCCGCCTACCGCTCGGGGGCAGGCAGCACCGTTCTTCTGGCCACGTGGCGGGTCCGGAGCCCTTCTCTGAGGTGAGAAGGGCCCGGCCTGCGGGGCACGTGGAGCCTCCGGACCTCTCCCCCCGGAGGGGGAGGTCCGGCCTCTGTATGCCACGTGGCGGGCCCGGAGCTCTCCTCTGTGGAGAGGGAGATCCGGCCCCGCTGGACGCGTGGCGTCTTCGGACCTCTCTCCCGCGGAGGAGGAGGTCCGGCTTCTGTATGCCACGTGGCGGGCCCGGAGCTCTCCTCTGAGGAGAGGGAGGTCCGGCCCCGCCGGACGCGTGGCGCCTTCGGAGCTCTCCCTGCGGAGAAGGGCGAGTACCTTAGGCATTTTACCCTGTGCGCGGGGGTACCCCATATTTCAGGTACCGACAGACCACATCACACTTGAGGAGATCACGACTCTGTGGCACGCCGTCAACCAATTAATCCTTTGGCACAGATGTGATATCATGTTGTTGGACGATAAGCCGAGGTCTAGCCCCATCGCATCTCGAAAGACTGCAGCCCTGTCTTCTTCGACGAAAGTCCACAAAGATCCACTCCCACTATGTCCCAGCAAGGATGATAGTAACCTTGCTAATAAATATAACCAAGGGCAACCAGTTGAACAACAACTTGAAGCAGTACAGGAGCAAGCTGCTAGTAGTAAAGGGCAATCAGTTGAACAACAGGTTCAACAACAGGCCAATGTCCAACTTCTGACGACTACTCCTCGGTCAGTGCCTGTGAAAGTTAGATCATAAGAAAATAAGGAACCTTCTAAAGAAGTGTCAAAATATTTGGAAAAAATGAAGAAAATATTACAAAATCTAATGCATCTCGTGCTTCACATGATCCAACATTAGAAAATATTGAGGAGTGGGAAAAAGACGGTGTGAAATATACTCGGGAGACGGCTTTAGTTAACCAGGAGTTCCGGTATACAAGATTCAGGACGTTCCTCCTGCATATTAGAATGGGAAGCCGTTCATGACATCGGCACAGCATAGCAAACAACCTTTCTTGCTCAGAAGAATGCACGAGTGGTACATCACTGCCAGCACAAAATATGACATTTGTTACGTCACATTTTGTGTGCCAAAAGAATCATTCCGGAGCATTGGAGAAGATAAACGAGCCCATCTCTTTGAAGATCCGCGGAGCCTTTTCTATCGAGGCATGCTCGAAATCAACCTGCTACTCGTTTGGTGCTTGTAAGTGCCTCCAATATTTTGTATTTGCTTTTCTTACTACACGCATACACATGTCATGAGATTATAATAATTCCGGACTTATTCAATAGGATGCAATACATGGATAATGAAAAGCTGAACTCCAAGACAGGTATCCTTGACCCTACAGTGATTGTAAAGTCAAATTTCGACTTTTAGGTGCAACGGGACTCAGAATAGTACAAGCGCATGACAAAAAAATAATTTGAAAAATCAATCGCAAGCCAAAAGAAGGATAAAAGACAAATGTTGCAGCCTACATAGGACATGCCATGTTTAACTTTGTCATAGATGGCAAGGACCTCGTAAAGGCTCCGTACCACTTTGAGTAGGTTTGACACATGGCATGGAAATAGCAATTATTGCTAATTTTAAGTTAACATGTGTGTTTGTACATGTGCAGTAAACAGTACATAATGATCTTCATCAAGCCAACATAGGGTTTGGCAACAGTCTTGAACTCAGCCAATTACTCACAAGATACTTACAAAGATTTCCTTGACATTTCGAGAAGGTACGTTTATTTGATACTTTTAATATACACACATATTATATTTATATAGGTTGGCAACTCTTATATGACATTCCTTGTATGACAGCGCTTGGCAATTTTATGCAAAAAAACTTGGCGGGCAAGAGACTTCCAAATAAGGATGCATTGCATATATCAACATATTATCCTTATCCTAAGCAGCCTTCTAGCAGCATCTTATTCGGGTATTATGTATGCGAGTATTTTCGGACCACCTGCGAATATAGAGTGAATCATGAGGATGTTAGTTATCCTCAATGTCAATATTGTATTTTCTTACTTTTGAGTTTCATTTTCATTGTAACTAGCGTATTTTAATACTACTATGTTATCGTTGTCACCAACACATTCTAAAGCTTGTTATGTGTTTCATTGCAATACACGAAGAATGTGGACGAAGAATGGACGGTTTCTAGAGATATGTCTGGTGGAGGAGCCGAGAAGATTGCGAGTGAACTGTGTCACTTCATGCGTCACAAAATTTTCCACCGAACAGGGAAGTTCTTCAATGACGCAGGTGTAATAGCTGATGTGCCAGAACTTTGCCGGTATACTGAGCATCAATTTGGTTTTTAGTAAAAAACTTGTAAACTATGAATTGAGATGTATTGTACTTACATCACCCCCTCCGCAGGGGTGAACACCGAAGCCGGACCTTGCGCCCTACACTGGGCTGAGGTCCGATGCCGGATGACACCCCTATCGCAGGGGTGAGCTCCAAAGCCGGTCATCACCCCCTCCGCAGGGGTGAACACCGAAGCCGGACCTTGCGCCCTACACTGGGCTGAGGTCCGATGCCGGACGTCACCCCTATCACAGTGGTGAGCTCCGAAGCCGGTCATCACCCCCTCCGCAAGGGTGAACACCGAAGCCGGACCTTGCGCCCTACACTTGGCTGAGGTCCGGAGCCGCATAACACCCCCTCCACAGGGGTGAACTCTGAAGCCGGGCCTCACCCCTCCTGCAGGGGTGAGCTCCGATGACCTCCCGGACCTCCCCTCGCCATCAGAGGCAGGCTTCGAAGCCGGACCTCACCCTCTCCTTAGAGGCTGAGCTCCGATGACCTCCGGACCTCACGCTCACCGCTAGCCTGAGCTCCGATGCTGGCCCTCACCCTCTCCTCAGAGGTGAGCCCCGATGCCGGACCTCACGCTCTCCTAAGAGCCTGAGCTCCGATGACCTCCGAACCTCACACCCACTGCTGGCCTGAGCTTCGATGCCAGCCCTCGCCCTCTCCTCAGAGGCGAGCCCCGATGCCGGACCTCACCCTCTCCTCAGAGGCTGAGCTCCGATGACCTCCGGACCTCACGCCCTCCGCTGGCCTGAGCTCTGATGCCAGACCTCGCCCCCTTAGCATGGGTGACCTCTGATGCCGGTCTTCACCCCCTCCACAGGGGTGAACACCGAAGCCGGACCTCTACCTCTCCTCAGAAGCGAGATACGAAGCCGGACCTCCCCCTTCCACAGGGTTGAGCTCCGATGCCAGACCTCGCCCCCTCAGCAGGGGTGACCTCTGATGCTGGTTTACACCCCCTCCACATTGGTGAGCTCCGATGCCAGGCTTCACCCTCTCCTCATAGGCTGAATTCCGAAGCCGTCGAGACCCTGCCAGCACAGGGAGTACTCAAATCAAGGAAGTGCGCGTGAAGAAGAAGGCCCCACCTCAGGCTCGTTACCTCCCCCGAGATGGGCCCGGGGCCACTGTCAGTACCCTCAATACCGGGTATCCCCACGCACAGGGCGAAACTGCTTAAGGACCTCGCCCCCTCCGCAGGGGCGAGCTCCGAAGGCGACACATGTCCTGCAGGGCCGGAGCTCCCCTCCCCCCGGAGGATAGCTCCGGGCCTGCCACATGGCCCAGAAGGACGGACCTCGCCCCATCCGTAGGGGCGAGCTCCGAAGGAGCCACGTGTCCAGCGGGGCCGGAGCTCCCCTCCCCCGCGGAGGATAGCTCCGGGCCTTCCACGTGGCCTAGAAGGCCGGACCTCGCCCCCTCCGCAGGGGCGAGCTCCGAAGGAGCCACGTGTCCGGCGGAGCCGGAGCTCCCCTCCCCCCGGAGGATAGCTCCGGGCCTGCCACGTGGCCCAGAAGGCAGACCTCGCCCCCTCCGTAGGGGCGAGCTCTGAAGGAGCCACGTGTCCAGCGGGGCCAAAGCTCCCCTCCCCCCGGAGGATAGCTCCGGGCCTGCCACGTGGCCGAGAAGGTCAGACCTCGCCCCCTCCGCAGGGGCGAGCTCCAAAGGAGCCACGTGTCCAGCGGGGCTGGAGCTCCCCCTCCCTCAGAGGATAGCTCCGGGCCTGCCACGTGGCCCAGGAGGCCGGACCTCCCCCCCCCCCTCTACGGGGGTGAGCTCCAAAGGCTCCACGCATCCAGCGGGGCCGGAGCTCCCCCTCTCCTCAGAGGAGAGCTCCGGGCCCGACACTTGGCCAGCAGAGCAGTGCTGCCCGCCTGGTGCGGTAGGCAGCGGGAGTAAAGGCGCTCCATACCTTTACCGTACAAAACAATCAAGATCCACGCCTTCCCAAGACAAAGAGGCACGGCGCACGCCTGTCAGGAGGCGCTGTGACCAGTCACAGTCAAGACAGGCGTACAGTGTCTGAAGTTGCAGTCCATTGAAGGCAGCGACAAGACACGGACAAGATATGCCCTACCACCCCTGCCATCGCCAACGGCTACATGCTACACCTAGCCTGCGGCAGGGGCAGGGTGGCAGGACGACCTCGAAGCCAGCGCCAAGACTGCGCAGCTTGTAGGAAATCACCCCGGGGCCACATGTCGGGTCCCTGGGGCCCACCTTGTAAGCCGCCCGATCCTTGGACTATAAAAAGGCTTGGGTAGGCAACGTTACAAGGGGGCGGGGCTTTTGCCCAGCTCCCTCTAGGGCATCCACATACTCAGGGAAACCAGTGCTCTGAGCACTCCCGTGGACGTAGGGTTTTACGCTCCGGCGGCCCGAACCACATAAATCACCGTGTCAACCATCTTCTTCCGTCGCCCATCGTGCGTAGACTCTCCGAGAGGACTAGCTCCTCCGAAAAAGAACCTCCGTGGACTGTCCAGAGCAGGCCCGGGGGAAGTGTCGGCCGCAGACGCTTCAACAAAACCCTATTATTCGTGATATTATTCTGAATTCAGTTTGTGGATTACATGTGTATGTGTGATGAACATCCTGGGCACACATATGCATCAGTCCAGTTCCGAGGTTTTCTCGGAACATGGGCGTCACAGAATCGTGTGGATGTATTTTATCCTTAATGTCAATATTGTATTTTCTTACTTTTGAGTTATATTTTCATTGTAACTAGCGTATTGTAATACTTTTATTATGTTTTCATTGTCCCCAACACATTCAAATACTTATATTATGTTTTCATTGCAGTACACAGATGTGATGAAAGATTGGCCGGTTGCTAGGGATATGGTTCACAATAGAGTCGATAAGATTATGAGTGAATTGTGTATCTTCATGTGTCGTGAAGTTATTCATCGAAGAGGGTTGTTACTCAACGACACTGTTCCACCTGCTGATGTACCAGAACTTTACAGTTATGAACATGCATCTAGTTTTTATAGAAATTTGTAAAATATGTGTACTTATTGTGAACTACGAATTGAGATATATAAGTACTTACATTGTAAATAATTGATTGTCTTATTTTTTATGATTGGTGTGTGAATGTGTATTTGAATCTGAGCAGGTGCAAATTGTGATTGTGCTATTTATATTTGAATTTGAGCTGGAAATTTGAAATAACATACGGTTCCTAAATATGAACCGCCTGTGATATGCAACTATCAAAGACGGCCGACGGTAAACAATAGTTTGTTATAACAGATTGTCACAGACGGTCGGTTGCGAAGAACCGCCTGTGATAATATGTTTTCACAGGCGGTCGTGGATAATAGAATCACATTTGATAATCTATTTTCACAGGCGGTCGCTGATATAGAACCGCATATGATACCTCATTTTCACAAGCGCGGTCAGTTATAAAGAACCGCATGTGGTAGTCCATTTTCACAAGCGGTCTTTGTATAAAACCACCTGTCACACTACTACAACAAGCTTCATCTCAGGCGGCTCTAAACGTATTATCACACACGGTTTTCAAAACCGACTGAAACAAAGATCCTGTGATAATCAGCAATTTTCACAGGCAGAAACTTAAACCTCATGTGAAAAAAGTTATCACAAGCGGTCTTAACCTTCATAAATCGGCCTGTGAAGACTCTTTATCGCAGGCGGTTTGAATGGAAGATTATCCACCTGTGATAACTCCATTATCGCAGACGGTTCTATACCTATGACTAGCCGTCTGTTAGTAATCTTTATCACAGGCGGTTTATAACGCAAAGAATATCCGCCTGTGATAACTCCATTATTGCAGGCGGTTCTTTACCTATGACTATCCGCCTATGAAGAATGTTTATCACAGGCGGATTGTAACGTAAGATTATCCGCCTGTGTAACTCTATTTTCATAGACGGTTCTTTACCTACGACAAGTTGCCTGTGTAAATCCATTATCGCAGATGGTTCTTTACCTACGACTAGCTGCCTGTGTAACTCTATTATCGCAGGCGGTTCTTTACCTACGACTAGCTGCCTATGAAACTATATTATCACAGGCGGTTCGTTACCTACGATAATCCGTCTGTGAAATTATATTATCACACACGATTTGTTAGGTACTACATGCTGTTATTTCTAATTTCTAGGTCAATTTTATATGCACGTTTACACACAGTAGAAACAATATATTCTAACAAGCATCATCGACACAATATCACCAAAAAGTCATCTCATATACATATATGACCGGCTTCGGAGCTCACCCCTGCGATAGGGGTGTCGTCCGGCATCGGACCTCAGCCCAGTGTAGGGCGTAAGGTCCGGCTTCGGTGTTCACCCCTGCGAAGGGGGTGATGACCGGCTTCGGAGCTCACCCCTGCGATAGGGGTGTCGTCCGGCATCGGACCTCAGCCCAGTGTAGGGCGCAAGGTCCGGCTTCGGTGTTCACCCCTGCGGAGGGGGTGATGATTGGATTCGTAGCTCACCCCAGTGATAGGGGTGTCATCCGGCATCGGACCTCAGCCCAGTGTAGGGCGCATGGTCCGACTTCGGTGTTCACCCCTGCGGAGGGGGTGATGACCGGCTTCGGAGCTCACCCCTGCGATAGGGGTGTCTTCCGGCATTGGACCTCCACCCAGTGTAGGGCGCAAGGTCCAGCTTCGGTGTTCACCCCTGTGGAGGGGGTGATGACCGGCTTCGGAGCTCACCCCTGCGATAGGGGTGTCGTCCGGCATCGGACCTCAGCCCAGTGTAGGGCGCAAGGTCCGGCTTCGGTGTTCACCCCTGCGGAGGGGGTGATGACCGGCATCGGAGCTCGCCTCTTAGGAGAGGGAGGCGAGGTCCGGCTTCGGAGCTCACCCCTGCTGAGGGGCTGAGGCCCGGCACTGCTCAGAGGTCCTCCCTTCCCTATCTCTTACTCTTATTTGGCTTACTGTTCCGGTCCGGAATACGGGGCTCAGGCAATCCAGTGCACTCGGTCCCGGAGGTCCGGCCGCCAGCCCTAGTCAGGGTGTAATCGTCCAGCCCCCTAGTACTCAGACCGTAGCGCTGAGGAGGTAGAGTGCGTATGCTTTGGGTGCAGGACCGGGCAAAGCAAGGCTCCTGGACCCCCCGCTCTGGTGTAGGTCTTTTCCTAGAGGAGACCAACTGGCGTTACAATACCCTAATAGGGGGAGGTCCGAGAGGCCCCCGGGCCTCTGGCAGGTACCCCAAGCACTACCGCCTTCGGCATGATGGCAAACATCGACTATGCATGAGAGCAGGGAATGAGAGCCGAGTGTACGGAGGGCGTACACTATCTAGAGCTCAGGAAGGTGATCATATAAATTAATGTGTAATTTAAATGTACAGCTGAGTAAGTGTGATAGGGCTTACAGAGGTAGGGACGAAGCGCCTGCCTCGAGCTCCCATGCATGGACTGGCGGTGGTAGCGCTGGAGCTCCCGCCGGGGCCGTGCGATCCGAAGCGTTGTTTGCCATCTTGCCTTGTCGACGAGGTAGATGTGTCCTCACGTAGAGCGGGTCATGCATAGCTTCTTCGTATGCTCGGACACGGGGGGACCCCCATGGCGATCTCGGGGGGAAGCATGGCTTCGGCCCCGCATACCGTTAGAAGGGTAATCCCCGTGACCCGGCCCTGGGAAGTCCGGCTGACCCCCGACATAGAGGAGCCAGTATCCCCCGACGGATCTGGGTGCAGCGTCTGCACCGGTTGTGTGGGTCTGCTCGGCGAGGACCTAGCACGCCTTGCATCTCCTAACCGGCTTGACGGCGTCCAGGTGGCTCTCGGTCGGTAGGAGCCACGCCGGATGGCTTAACCGACCAGCGTGTGGGAAGATGAGCCTCCCAGCACTCGCCTCCATGGATTACTGTGAGCGGGTTGCAGCCTTCCTCCTGGGTTATGCACCATAATAGGATGTCGTGGCGCCATGCCAGTAAAGATACTAGCGCGTAGCACTTAGCCATCCGCACAATCCGTTCAGCGGATGCACGTTCATCAGGAAGGATGTTGTCTTTCAAGAAGTCTCGGACCTCCGTGGTCCATGCATCGGGGCTACTTGAGCTTCTTGATCTTGGGCGCTGGGTAGCACGGAGTCCCCAAGATGCATACGATCCTTTGGCTGGCACCATGGCTGCATGGCCGCCGGGACTGCCAGCTTTGAGGTGCTGGTCTTGCCTCCTTCGCCCAGTCGGCACTCCGGGCTGTGAGTCGCGGCAACATCCCTTCGAAGGCTCCTTGGAGCTCCGGGGCTCCGGTGGATGCCTTCGTTGACAGCTTGTTGGCGACGGTGTCGTCGGCGCGCGGTACATGGCACAGGTCCAAGGTACCCAAACCACTCCCCCATTGGCATGAGGAGCGGCACGCCATTGAGGCAGAACGTCCGGTGGGGCTCGGTGAAGGTAGGTGCTCGGGGCTCCGGTTCTCCACCTTCACGGGCTCCCTGGGATGCTTGGTCATCTTCGTCGGCATAGACTCGTCGAAGAGCGAGAAGCCCCCTACCTGGCGCGCCAAATGTCGAAGCGTCTACGGTCGACACTTCCCCCGGGCCTGCTCTGGACAGCCCGCGGAGGTTCTTTTTCGGAGGAGCTAGTCCTCTCAGAGAGTCTACGCGCGATGAACGAAGGAATAAGATGGTTAACACGGTGATTTACGTGGTTCGGGCCGCTGGAGCGTAAAACCCTACGTCCACGGGAGTGCTCGGAGCACTGGTTTCCTTGAGTACGTGGATGCCCTAGAGGGAGCTGGGCAAAAGCCCCGCCCCCTTGTAACGTCCCGAGCCTTTTATAGTCCTAGGCTCGGGCGGCTTACAAGGTGGGCCCCAGGGACCCGACAGGTGGCCCCGGGGTGATTTCCTACCAGCTACGCAGTCTTGGCGCTGGCTTCGAGGTCGTCCTACCACCCTGCCCCTGCCGCAGGCTAGGTGTAGCGTGTTGCTGTTAGCAATGGCAGGGGCGGTAAGGCATGTCTTGTTCGTGTCTTGTCGCTGCCTTCAATGGTCTGCAGCTTCAGACACTGTACGCCTATCTTGACTGTGACTGGTCACAGTGCCTCCTGACAGGCATGCGTCGCGCCTCTATGTCTTGGGAAGGCGCGGGTCTTGATTGCTTTGTACGGTAAAGGCATGGCGCGCCTTTACTCCCACTGCCTACCGCGCTGGGCGGGCAGCGCTGCTCTGCTGGCCACGTGTCGGGCCCGGAGCTCTCCTCTGAGGAGAGGGGGAGCTCCGGCCCTGCTGGACACGTGGAGCCTTCGGAGCTCACCCCCGCGGAGGGAGAGGTCCGGCCTTCTGGGCCACATGGAAGGCCTGGAGCTATCCTCCGAGGGGAGGGGGAGCTCCGGTCCCACTGGACACGTGGCTCCTTCGGAGCTCGCCCCTGCGGAGTGGGCGAGGTCCGGCCTTCTGGGCCACGTGGCAGGCCCGGAGCTAACCTCCGGGGGGAGGGGAGCTCCGGCCCCGCTGGACACGTGGCTCCTTCGGAGCTCGCCCCTGCGGAGGGGGCGAGGTCCGGCCTTCTGGGCCACGTGGCAGGCCCGGAGCTATCCTCCGGGGGGAGGGGAGCTCCGGCCCCTCTGGACACGTGGCTCCTTCTGAGCTCGCCCCTGCAGAGGGGGCGAGGTCCGGCCTTCTGGGCCACGTGGCAGGCCCGGAGCTATCCTCCGGGGGGAGGGGAGTTCCGGCCCCGCTGGACACGTGGCTCCTTCGGAGCTCACCCCTGCGGAGGGGGCGAGGTCCAGCCTTCTGGGCCACGTGGCAAGCCCGGAGCTATCCCTCGGGGCGACGGGAGCTCCGGCCCCGCTGGACACGTGGCTCCTTCGGAGCTCGCCCCTGCGGAGGGGGCGAGGTCCGGCCTTCTGGGCCACGTGGTTGGCCCGGAGCTATCCTCCGGGGGGAGGGGAGCTCCGGCCCCGCTGGACATGTGGCTCCTTCAGAGCTCGCCCCTACGGAGGGGGCGAGGTCCGTCCTTCTGGGCCACAAGGCAGGCCCGGAGCTATCCTCCGGGGGGAGGGGAGCTCCGGCCCCGCAGGACACATGGCGCCTTCGGAGATCGCCCCTGCGGAGGGGGCGAGATCCTTAAGAAGTTTCACCCTGTGCGCGGGGGTACCCGGTATTGAGGGTACCGACAGGTTTTATTACAATGTCTCATGAGTCTCTAACTCATTCTAGCAGCGAAAGTCTTATCTTAGTAGTGGAAGTCTTCTAAAATATTGCGGAAGCAAACTAAGCAGCAGCAGAGGCTCCATCTCCTACTCCACAGGCAAGTTGACGGTAGATCACACGCCTAGTACTCCACATGCTCTTCGAAGTACTCCTCTTTTGTTGCTGATGATGTATGATAATGCAAGGGTGAGTACATGTCGTACTCAGCAAGTGCGGGAAGTATGACATGTAGCTTACAACAAGGTAGGTATAAAAAGGCTCATTGCATAAAAGCAAAGTTTATTTCACAAAACATGATAAAAACAGCAACTAGCTTTAAGTGAATTAAATCCCAACATATATCCAATTAAAACATCAACGTACCTCCATCGTATTTCACCTCTTTTCTTGTCTCATCAGACATTCATCTTTCTCAACTTTTTCTCATGCTCATGAATACCATCTCGTATTCATTACCATCTCATCTCATATTCAATTCCATCTCATACCGAGACCAATGCTCATTGCCATGACTCAACAGTCATGAAACCAATCTTATAACCAGGACTCAACAGTCCCAAAACCATCCCTTAATGACCAAACCATCACCAAACCAATAACCAAACCAAATACCATCCCAATAACCATCCCATCTAATCATGTGAGTTAGACAGGCGCTTGTGACAGGAAGCACGGCTATCATGATAGTTTTACACTCTGCAGAGGTGGCACCACTTTACCCACAAGTTTATGATTTCGTCACCCGTCGGGCGACTGCAGAACCTCCATTATACCAGTACACAACCGTCGGTGTATGGTTAAGAGATCACAAAATAGCCTTTACAAAGGGGCTACTAGATGTATGGACTCACTAAGGTTTCACCAGCAGGCTCGAATCACCATTCTCCCACCCGCGGGCCCCTCTTGTGCCATGCAGTTCCCAGGGCAGTCCTCTCTCGACTCCCATTCCCCGCGCCTTCCACAGTCCATAACCATCTAGCAACTTACCTAATTAGTTAGCTAAGCCGCACCCATATTTGGCCTTGTGGTGGCACTGTTTTCCTGGCATGGCTGGCATGAACCGGTCCTTAGATCTTTGTCAAGTAAACCACCATCTCATTCTACCTCATCCACGAACCAAGCTTGCCTAGATCTCCCCCGATTCATGTTCATCATCAAGTTCATATTATCATTGTTCATATGAGTGCAGTAGATAAACACATTCTATATCGCTTCCCACATCCCGTAGACTCAGCGAAGCAAAAAGCAAAAATGACCATACCCGACTCATCAACTTTCCTGGCGACAAGGGTGGTTAACAAAACTAGTAAACTCCTATGAAAGGATTTCCCATCAAGTTGACTCAAGCACACATACCTTTTCGCAAACAAAACAGTTTCAAAACATGGGATCAAAATGGTCAAGGGGCACTTGCCTTGTTCTTGTGGCTTCTGTTTCTCTGGGATCTCGAAGTCTTGGTGCTGTAGTCCTTCGTAGATAGCTCCCTGAGCTTGTTCTCCTACTCACGATCACGCACATACAAGATTCACAGCAATCAATCATCATGCACAAACTTTACTCAAGATGCGATGGTGCATATGCATGCTAATCCTATGGTGTTGTTTTTATTAGATCAGTTTGTACGTGTTCTTGCATGTTTTAATGGGTTTGCATGGGGTTTTATGATGAACAAATGTGGACGTGGCGATGATCTTGTCTCAAGATCTAGATCAAACCGATCAACACGTGATCTGTCCACAAAAAAGCTTCTGTTCGAAGGGATCGAAGAAACAGATGCAAAGAAAACCGTGATCTCGTCGTAAGGTGGTAATGGAGACCTACCTTACTTCCTTCGGGTTCTTCCTCCTAGCAAAAACAGATCGTCGGCTCTCCTCTGGCAATGGCGATCGTGGTCTGGCTCGTCGACGGTCTCTCTAGTGGTCAAACTCTGGCAAAGGGGGTTAACTTGGCGAGATGGGGGCTAGGGCCTCTAAGTTGTCGGCTTGGAAAAGATGTTATGATCGAGGGTGTGTTTCGGGTTCTATTTATAACCGGAAAAAGAAGAGTCCTTCTCCGATTGGATTTCAAATAAAAGTCCTTTTTGATTTGTGTTTGGATCTTAACAACTTATCTTTCAATCGATTTGGTTGCAGTATTCAACGTAGAAGAGTTCGTGTCGGTTTCCTCCGTGGCGGGCACTCGCGCACGGAAGAAAACCCGCTTAAGGACCTCGTCCTTCCGCAGGGATAAGCTCCGGAGGCTCCACGTGTCCAGCCGAGGCCTGGTCTCCCTTTTCCGTAGAGACAAGCTCCAGTTGCGCCATGTGTCAGGCGGGCGGGACCTCCCTCTCCCTCAGAGGCGAGCTCCGCGTGCGCCACGTGTTTGGTGGGTCAGGACCTCCCCTCTCTTCAGAGGTAGCTCTGAGAGTGCCACGTGTCCAGCAGCATCGGACTTCCTTTCTTCTCCTCGGAGACGAGCTCCGAGATAGACACGTGTCCATCAGTGTCTGACCTCCCTTTTTCTCGGAGGTAAGCTCCGAGAATGACACGTGTCTAATAGTGTCACAGCAACCTTCTTCTCGGAGGTGGCTTCGAGGACGACATGTGTCAAGCAGGGCGGGACCTCTCGGAGGTGAGCTCTGAGGCTGACGTGTGTCCTGCAGTGTCTTCTCCTCGAAAGTGAGCTCCGAGGATGACACGTGTCCAGTAGGACCGGACCTCTCGGAGGTGAGCTCCGAAGGTGACACGTGTCCATCGGGACCTTCTCCTCGCAGGTGAGTTCCGAGTATGACACGTGTCCAATAGTGTCGGACCTCTCGAAGGTGAGCTCCGAGAGTGACACGTGTCCTACAGGGCCGGACCTCTCGGAGACGAGCTCCGAGAGTGACACGTGTCATGCGGGGCTGGTCTCACTTCTCCGCAGAGGCTAGCTCCGGGAGCAACACGTGTCCCACGAGGTCGGACTTCGCCCCTTCCGCAGAGGCAAGCTCCGATCCTGCCACGTAGCCAGTTAGCGGTGGACCTCTCCCCCTCGGCGGGGATGAGCTCCGAAGGCGCCACGTGGCCAGCGGGCCGTGGGAAGTGTCTTCGGCGCTCTCGGTGAACTGGAATTAGCTCTTTTTGGCTATCCTTTTGATTCTTTTTCTGTTTCCACTTCCTTTAAAATGTTTTCTCTATATGAATTATGAATGCATGCATTAATACGAAATTGAGGGTGTTACAGATTCACTCTATATGAACCGGCGACACGAAGATTCTCGCGGTCATAATATATAAGAATTGCCAACTTATATATGTGTGTATATAAAAGTATAGAATAACCGCTTTTTTAAAATGTAATGAAATATTTGTATATGTTTGGGTTGAAATCGGCCGAGTCCATGACCATCACTAAACCGTTCCATAGCCAAATGAGGATACGAATTGTGACGCCCGGTCTCGTGAAAAGGGATCCGAACTAATGTATATGTGTGCCCAGGATGTTCATCACACATACGCATGTAATCCACAAACTGAATTCAGAATATAACCACAAATAATAGGGTTTAAGTACTTTATTACATCAATCTCTAACTCATTCTTGCAGTGGAAGTCTTATTCTAGCAGCGGAAGTCTCTAACTATAGCGGAAGCAAACTAAGCAGCAGATGCTTCATCTCCATCTCCATCCCCACAGGCAAGTTGACGGTAGATCGCACACCTAATACTCCACATGGTCTTCAAAGTACTCCTCTCCTGTTGCTGATGTGTTTATGATAATGCAAGGGTGAGTACATGTCGTACTCAGCAAGTGCGGGAAATATGACATGTAGGTTTCAAAAGGTAGGAATAAAAAGGCTCATTGCAGAAAGCAAAGTTTGTTTCACAACCATGATAAAAACAGCAGCTATCTTTAAGTGAATTAGATCCCAACATATATCTAGTTAAAAACATCAACATACCTCCATCATAATTCACCACTTTCCATGTCTCATCCAACCATAAATCTTTCTTATCTTTCATCTCATGCTCATGATATCCATAACCATCTCATATTCATATTTCCAAAACCATCTCATGTTCAAGACTCAACAGTCCCAAAACCAATCTCATTACCAAGACTCAACAGTCCCGAAACCAATCCAAAGACCATACCAATAACCATACTGAATAACCTTCCAATGACCATCCCAAACCATCCCATCTAATCATGTGAGTAGGCCAGGCGCTTGTGACTGGAAGAACGGCTATCATGATAGTTTTACACTCTGCAGAGGTGGCACCACTTTACCCACAAGTTTGTGATTTCGTCACCCGTCAGCGACTGCAGAACCTCCATTATACCAGTACACAACCGTCGGTGTATGGTCAAGAGATCACAAAATAGCCTTTACAAAGGGGCTACTAGATGTATGGACTCACTAAGGTTTCACCAGTAGGCTCGAATCACCATTCTCCCACCTACGGGCCCCCTCTTGTGCCATGCGGTTCCCAGGGCAGTCCTCTCTCGACTCCCATTCCCCGCGCCTTCCACGGTCCATAACAATCTAGCAACTTACCTAATTAGTCAGCTACGCCGCACCCGTATTTGGCCTTGTGGTGGCACTGTTTTCCTTGCATGGCTGGCATCAACCGGTCCTTAGATCTACGGCAAGTAAACCACCATCTCATTCTACCACTTCCACGAACCAAGCTTGCCTAGATCTCCCCCAATTAATGTTCACTATCAACATCACGTTCTTATTATCATTGTTCTTATGAGTGCAGTAGCTAGACACAATCTATCTCGCTTCCCATATCCCGTGGACTCAGCGAAGCAAAAACGACCATACCCGACTCATCAACTTTCCCGGCGACAAGGGTGGTTAACAAAACTAGTAAACTCCTATAAAAGGGTTTCCCATCAAGTTGACTCAAGCATTCACAGTTTTCGCAAACAAAACAGTTCCAAAACATGGGATCAATTTGGTCAAGAGGGCACTTGCCTTGTTCCTATGGCTTCTTTTACTCACGGATCTCGAATTCTTGGTGTTGTAGTCCTTCGTAGATAGCTCCCTGAGCTTGTTCTCCTACTTACGATCACGCACATACAAGATTTACAGTAATCAAACATCGTGCACAATCCTTACTCAAGATGCAATGGTGCATATGCATGCTAATCCTATGGTGACGTTTCATTAGTACCAGTTTGCACGTGCTCTTGCATGTTTTAATGGCTTTGCATGGGGTTTTACGATGAACGAGGGTGTAAGGATCAAATGTGAACGTGCTGATGATCTTGTCTCAAGATCTAGATCACACCGATCAACACGTGATCTGTCCGCACAAAAAAAAGCTTCTGTTCGAAGGGATCGAAGAAACAGATGCAAAGAAAACCGCGATGACGTCGTAAGGTAGTAACAATGACCTACCTCACTTCTCCTCGGTGTCAGGGCCTTCCTCCTAGCAAGACAGATCGTCGACTCTCTTCCGGCGACGGCGAGTGTGGCGAGGTTCGTCGGCGATCTCAATGGTGGCTGAACTCCGACGAAGGGGTTTAACTCGGCGAGTTGGGAGCTAGGGCCTCTAAGTTATCGGCTTGGGAATGTGTTACGACCAAGGGGTGTTTCAGGTTCTATTTATAACCGGAAAAAGAAGAGTCCTACTCCGATTGGATTTCAAATAAGAGTCCTATTTGATTTGTGTTTGGATCTTAACAACTTATCTTCAATTGATTTGGGTGCGGTATCAATCGTGAAAGGAATCATGTCGGTTTCCTCAGTACTGGGTACTCGCGTACAGGGGAAAACTGCCTAAGAATCTCGTCCTTCTGCAGGGATGAGCTCCGGAGACTCCACGTGTCTAGCGGGGGCCGGGCTTCCCTTTTCCGCAGAGGCGGGCTCCGGTTGTGCCGCATGTCAGGCGGGCGGGACCTCCCTCTTCCTTAGAGGCGAGCTCCGTGTGCGCCACGCGTCTGGCGGGCAGGACCTCCCTCTCCCTCAGAGGCGAGCTCCGCGTGCGCCACGTGTCGGGTGGGTCGGGACCTCCCCTCTCCAGAGGGGAGTTCCGAATACGCCACATGTCAGTTCCGGACCTCCCCTCTCTTCGGGGTGGGCTCCGAGAGTGCCACGTGTCCAGCAGCATCAGACTTCCTTTTTCCTCAGAGACGAGCTCCGAGGTCGACACATGTCCAACAGCATCGGATCTCCCTCCTCTTCGGAGGTGAGCTCCGAGGATGACACGTGTCCCGTAGTGTCAGACATCCCTTCTCCTCGGAGGTAAGCTCCAAGGATGACACGTGTCCATCGGGACCAGACCTCTCGGAGGTGAGCTCCGAGGGTGACACGTGTCCGTCGGGACCGGACCTCACTCCCTCCGCGAGGGTGAGCTCCGAGAGCGACACGTGTCCTGCGGGATTGAGCCTTGCTTCTCCGCAGAGACTAGCTCCGAAGGCGACACGTGTCCCACGGGGTTGGACCTCGCTTTTCCGCAGCGACAAGCCCTGGGGACAGCACGTGTCTAGCGGGCCGGACCTCGCCCCCTTCCGCAGAGGCGAGCTCCTAGCCTGCCACGTAGCCAGCAGTGTCGGACCTCACCCCTATTACAGGGATGAGCTCCGAAGGCGCCACGTGGCCAGCGGGCCGCGGGAAGTGTCTACGGCGCTCTCGGTGGATTGGATTTGGCTCTTTTTAGCTATCTTTCACCTGTTCTACTTCTTTTAAAATGGTTTCTCTATATGAAACACGTATGCATGCATGAATACGAAATTGAGGGTGTTACACGAATGTAGTGATTACTACACATGTATGAACACATTGTTAAGTTAATGATTAATAGTAATTGCTATTTCAATGTCATGTGTTGAACTTACTCAAAGTGGTACAGAGCCTTTATGAGGTTCTTGCCATCTTTGACAAAGTTATGCATGGCTCGTCCTATGTAGGCTCCCACTTTCATCTTTCTCTTCTTTATTGTATCATTGATTATCTTTGTAAATTCTCTTTGTCTCATGTGTTGGTATTAGGGTGAATCCCGCTTCACTTTCATTTTGAAACTTGACTTGGCAATACTTGTCTGATCAAGGATACCTGTCTTGCCCTTCACTTTTTTATTATCCATGTATTGCATCCTAAAGAATAAGTTGGAACCGTTATAATTTAATGCAATGTATGCATGTAGTAAGAAAAGCAAGTACGAAAGATTAGAGGCACTTACAAGCACCAAATGAGTAATAAGCTGATTTTAAGCATTCCTTGATAGAACAATCCCCATAGATCTTCAAATAAAATTGCTCGTCTATTGTTTCCTCCTCCGCACCAAAATGCTTCTTCCAGCACACGAAATGTGACATTCAAAAGATTATATTTTGTGTTGCACATCATGTACCACTCGTGCATTCTCCTGTCATGAAAAGGTTATTTGATAAGTTGTACTGTTGTTATGATTGGCTTCCCATTAATAAATTCACAAGGAACATCATCCTTATTGTATACCGGGATCCCATTTTTTTACAAAACAAGACTCTTGAGTATGAACTTCCCCGTCTTCTTCCCACGTCTTACTATTTTGTATTTATCGCACGTATGAAGCATAAGATGTTGAAGTTATTTTCTTCATTCCTTCCAGATACTTTGACACTAACTCTGAAGGTTCCTTATTTTTGTATGAGCAAACTTGTAGATGAATTGTCGGAGGAACAGCTGTTGGAAGTTGGACGGTTTCAATGTGCCCTAAAATTGCTTCAACATGTAGTTCAACTTCTTCAGCATGCTCCTGTGCTGCTTCAACCTGTTGTTCAACCGGTTGCTCTTGTTTATCTTTATTATCGTCCTTGCTAGGAGATAGCGGGAGTGGATGTCCGTGAACCTTCAGCGTAAAAGACGGGGTTTTGGTCTTCCGAGATGCGACGGGGCTCGACATCGGCTCATCGTCCAACATGATGTCGCGTCGGTGCCAAAGTATTTACTTGTTGACAGCCTGCCCCAGTGTTGTGATGTCCTCAGGAGTGTTGTGGTCTATTCATAATATTCAAAATTATTGTCGATGATCTCAAGAACTTGCATCACGACATAATACATAAGAATGAGATTATCGTTGAAGACGTGATATGGTTTTGCTATAGCAGTGACAACCTGTTTTGTTTTGTTCCCTGTTCTACCGATGGGGATAAGAAGACGACAAGATTTATCCTCAATGATGTCATCGACAGGGAAGGCAGTTGGCACTGATCCTATGCTGCAAGGTAGGGAAGTTGGAGATATCAAAGCCTCCTTTGCCATGAGCACCAACTCTTTATTCTCAGGTGGCAGCTGCCTGGATTCTCTAAGTTTGTGCAATATTTGTTGTACAGACGTCTTGACCTTTTCTTTAATCGTATCTTCAAGTGTCTTCTTGAATTTATCATATTTTCTATATGACACTGCATCTTTCGGGAACCCCTCTTTCCAGTACATTTGAGAAGAGATTACTCGGACCTGTCCACTGTGTTTAGGATTGCCAAAGGCAGCAGTAAGTTGGTCCATCTCCCTCACCGGCTTGAAGAGGCCCTTCTCTTGCTTTTCAATTACATCTGATAATCTCTTCCTTAATTTGGACACAGATTCGGGCTTTGCAACTTTGCCCTCGTTGGTCAAACCTGACTGGCCTAACACCCATCGCATTGTTCGCTCATTGCAACCTTTTAGCGGGTCAGTATTGCCCATGTTGACAGTTTCCTCTATTATCTTATGTCATTTCTAAATTTTTGGGGCATATCTGGTTAAACCCAAGTGATGGTGGTAAGTGTTCTTCTTCGCAAGCTTAGACCTAGCTTGACTTAGGGCTACAACCTTAGGTGTGGTCTTTTAACAATTAAATTCTTCCCACTGAGCTCGCATTCATTGCACTCTTCCGGCCACGAAACTTATTGCCGCAAGAGATCAATGTTGCTTTCTTTACAACTTCTTATGTGCCTTATGAAAACTCTACTTGTTTCTTCAACCTCTCCCACAACTCGTTCTTGCCCACCTCAAAGAATTGTTTCCAATTGTCCGTTAAGATCGGCACGAGCGCTCTAACGAGACAACCGCGGGCATTTCGGTACTTTGTAATAACATATGTGGTTCTTGGGGATGCCCACCTTCACTGATTCTTGTTATGTATATGATGATATATGTACCCTTATTTGCACTTCGCTGCCCTCATTTTCCCTTATGTGAACCCGATGATTCGACCATTGGAGAATATTCAGCGTGTCTCAGAGCAGAAGTCACCTTGTTCTCTTGGCAATTAAGCTAGATAGAAAAGAATTAAAATACTTTATTTACTTGATAAGCAACATTAATTTAAATGATACTATTTGCATTTTATTAGACCGAACAAGTAACATACCCCGTCGGCGGGATTATATTCCGCGTAAAGATCCTCTAAAGTTATTTTAGTTTTTAGATTTGGAAAATGATCTGATGGACTGTGATATGATCCATCACTACTGGACTCATTCCCGGAGTGGTCTAACTTCCAATCAATATTGTGCCTTCCTTTTTAGCGGCAGTGTTGCCTTGCGAGATGGTCTTCCTAGAGCCTTCCATGTTAGTACTGATAAGACAAAAATATGATTGCTTATCAGCTCATTTTAGAATGAACTGAAGTTATATAAATATATTTGAAGCAACTTCTAGGGATAACCCTAGTCGCCAAAGGGGCGACTAGGTTGATTAGTCGATACTAGTCAACCCCTAGTCGTCCTAGGTATTTTGGCAGACATATGTGGAGAGCGAGTTTAAACACAAGAGAATTGCACTCCATGTTGTAGTCTTCTACTTCTTTGGGTCAGGGCCAGGCCCGGCCCGCTGTTTCACTCTGACTCCGACTTGCGCCGGGATGTTTCGAGTCCGACACCAATGTTTCAAGTCGTCTAATCAGTTCTAGTCGCCTAACCACTGACTAGGTCGACTACGATGACTAATCATCGACTAGGGCGATTAGTCGACCCTAGTCGATACTAGTTGATGATCGAGTCGTCATACCATTCTTGATGGTAGTCTCTAGGTTACCCTACACACACACGCACACACGCACGCGCGCGCGCGCGCGCGCGCACACACACACACAGATATATATATATATATATATATATATATATATATATATATTATATATATATATATTAGCAAGAAAAAAGTCCATTTTACTCCCCTGAACTATGGTCCAAGTCCGGATAATAGTTCAGGGGGTTATATGGACCTGGACCATAGTTAGGTGGGGTAAAAATGAATTTTTTCTATTAGCAATAATGGCACACATAGCATAGCAATTAACAAACTGAAACGTAGAAATATTAGCAAATATGATTCATGTCGGTATATTAATCCTATGTGGTCAAGCTGAAAGAAAAATCGCCTTACTACCATGGTTTGATTATTTGTGGTATATAATTTTTATTTACCTACACACACTACTAAAGTTTAACCGCATGCTGGTATGTTTAGTGGCAATAGAATCCTATTGCAACACCTGGTGATTCTTGATGAAAATGAAAAAAATGTCATATCGGGTTCCTATAAGAAAAAACAAGGAGCTCTCTAATGTATGCCAGAATCAATTACTTGTTGATACATAATAAAGCAAAAGTGAAATATTATACATTATAAGCCAAGTTGAATAATAAGTATTCATTATGAAAGGCTCATAGGTCTAAAATAAAAGATACAATGCTGCAGAAATCTAGTAGTGAACCCAATGTCATCGAGTTTACTATTTTAAGTGTACAAGTGCAAATGTGCAACAGTTGCATATGTCCGGTCAACTAATACAAGCAGAAAATGGTAGCAGAAAATAATTTGCCATCTGTTTACAGGTCTCATACTGAATATAAATCATACAACAATCGTATAATCTGTATTAGTTTTTGTAATGTGGGTGGGGGCGAGGCGGCGGAGGGGGGAGGAGGGAGGTGGTGGCATTTACCTGGCGGCGGTCGGGGGCAGGACGGAGGCGACGGCGTGTACCTAGCGGTCGATGGGAGGAGGACGGAGGCGGAGGCGGCGCGCAACGGGGATGGCGGCAGAGCGGCACTCGGCGGCAAGGCGTGAAAGATTTGGTAGCCTAACGGCGTCGTTTCAAACACTATGAATTACATTTCGCAGGGTGCGGCTATGAGGCTTTATAGAATCAGGATTTTCACAGACGTCCGATAAAAGGAACTGACGGCTAAAACGAATTTTCGTGGGCGGGCCACAAGAAGAACCACCCATGCAAAATATGCATGCAATTTGAATGCAAGAAAATTTAAACTAAAGTTCAAATTCTAATGGAATTCCCTCCTATGTATGGGTTTATTTCTTGTTTGACATTTGATCAAATTGACTAAAATATTCAATTAAATATTTAGAACATCCTTGAGAAGTTTTTCACTGGATTTTTATTAGTGTTTATACTTGAATTATGAACCTTTTGTTCAAACTCAAATTACATCTTTCTGAAACAGAGCAAAGCAAATATTATTAAATTTGTAAACAAATGTTACTCGGGTTATAATAATGTAAGAAAAAGTTTATGAAAATATAACCTATAAAAAGAGAAACAATATTAAAAAAATTGTAAAAATATTTTCACAGATAGTTATTAAGTAGAGCCGCCTAAGAAGATCCATTGTCGCAGGCGGTTCTATTTAAAGACCGTCTGTGAAATATGCACTGACATTTTAAAATCTTATCTTCTATTTTAATCTATATGCCATCCCTTCAATTTTACAAATATATAAAATATACACTATAATTTGTTAAGTGTAGTTAACTCTGAAGTATATTATTTATCCACATAACACTAAAGTATAATATACTTCAGATTTAATCTTATATGACATCCCTTTTAGTCATGTGTTTGTAAAGTTAAGATATTTGAAAGTGAGCAAATAACAGTAAAGAAATAAATTTGAGTCTCCTATTGAAATCTGAACTTCAATTCAGATTTTAATTCAAGATTAATCTAGTTTAAATTCAAATTAATCAAATTCAGCAAAAGAAGTGAGCAGGTGTTTTGAGTTCTATGCAATTTCACAGGCGACCCCAATTAAGCATCGCTTGTGGAAAAATATGCACAATGTACTAATTTATAATCCTAAACGATGAAAGTTTTTCTACTCACTTTGTCTCTTCCACGTAGTCTATCCTCATGTAATCAACACAACACTCAATCACATCTGCCGTAGTGTAGCCTTCCATAATTAAACCATCTGGGTGAGCACAATTCTGCACATAACCCTTTAATATTGTTGAATATCACTATAATGGAAACATATGATGTAAATATAGTGCCTCCAATGCTTTTATCTGATCCATGAGATGTATGAATAGGTGTACTTGCATATCAAAAAACGATGGTGGGAAACACATATCAAACTTGCACATAGTCTAGATGATGTACGTTTTCAGATAGTCTGTCGTCATAAGATATCACCTTTTACGATACTGCATTGAGGAAGTAATACAAATATGTGATGACAACTTTTATATGCACTGGTTTGATTACCCTTACTGCAATGGCGAGAACACTGTCATCATCATATGAAAGTCGTGAGAATTGTACCCAAATAGAGACAATCTCTCATCGAGACTAGTTTGCTAATATTGCATGAGAAACCCGTGGGCACTTTGACCCCATCAAAGCATTCGAAATTGTTTTTTCTCATTAGTGTCAAGTTGTAGTAGCCTTTTTTTACTGGGTGAAGATTTGTCCTGATGTCAAGATTTAATAGGTCCATACGTGATTTTAATCCGTCATTTGTCTTCCTTTGCATGTCCAACAAGGTTCCATTTATGATGTCAAACATATTTTTGGTAGCGTGCATCAAATCAATACTGTGACTAATTTCCAGATCCTTCCAGTATAAAATATACTTGAAAAATTGATTGTTTCTTAAAAGTTGTGGCAGTTGTATCAACTGAATATATAGTTTTCTTTCTCTTTGCTCCTTTTTTGCCCATATCTAAACCAACTTAAATGTTCTTGATCATTTCAAGACGAGTTTTCTAATATAAGGTTTTGGTGCAGTGCCTTTTCAATTTTGTTATTAAATTGTTTTTTCATCTTCCAGTATTTGTGTGTTTCTGAAAAGAACCGCCGGTTTCTCATGTACATAAACTTTTTGGATGAAGTGAGGTACATAAAACCAGTTCCATCCACACACATTACACAACATTTCTTCCCATTCATTTGTTTCGATAATTTAAAGAGTCCAAGATAATCATGAATGGTAACAAATATCATTACTCTTAGCGTGAAATACTCCCGTTTGTACTTGTCCCATGTATGTACCCCTTCATTCCGCAACTTCATCATATCTTCCATTAGAGGTTCCAGGAACATATCAATTTCGACGCCGGCTTATTTCGAACCTTGGATAAGAATAGATAACAAGATATACTTTCTTTTGTGACACAACCAGGTCGGTAGGATGTACATCATTAAGATCACGGGCTATGTGATGTGTATGCTCCTTTTTTTATCAAAGGATACATTCCGTCTGTACTCAAAGCAAACCATACATTTCTAATTTGCTTTGCAAACTATGGATACTGAATATAAAATTTTTTCCATTGTGTTGCATCACCAGGGTGTCAAATCTATTTGTCATTCTTCATGCGCTGCTTGGAATGCCAACGCATAAGTTTGACCTCCCTAGAGATCCAGAACAAACGCTTCAAGCGATCAATTACTGAAAGGACCACATCACCAGGCACGAATCTTTCTCTTATTCTTCTCTGCTACATCGTTAGAAGTATCAGCATCACCCTTAGGGCCAATAGAACTCCTCTTATTTTTCTGGATCTTATTCATGTTTGTAAGATACTAGTGATTGTAGTCCTTTTATGTACTGACACCGCAAATTGGGCTTCTCATTGCGATCTCATGCTCTTTACGATATAGAATACAATGGTTCAGACAAGCGTGAATTTTTGTCACACCTAACGACATCGTACATAGAAGCTTCTTTGCTTTATAAGTGCTTTTGGGTAGTTTGTTAGGATTTGGAAGAATATCTATGAGAAGATTTAAATATTAGTGAAACTATAATCGGACCATACGTGGGTGGCCTTCAACTTTAATAGTTATAGGATTGCACGCACCGTAGTAAACTCTTTATCATGACCCTTTAATTCATCATATAAAATCTCCTTTAATGCACTCTGTAATGTCTCCATTTTACTTAAACCTTTACTTATTCCATTGAAATCAACATATTTGGTTCTATGTGATGCAACATTTCCTCTAAATCAAACTCATCATAGTCGTCATCAACATGATTGTCACGACCATAATTGATATGAGCATTATCGCCATCAGAATATCTGACACCTCTCTCGTCATCATTATCCACTTCACGTGTATCTAACTCACCATGCTCTGTCCATATTGTATAGTTTTTCTTAAAATTGTTTTTCATCAAGTGTAATTGGATTAGTATAGTATATCTCCAAGCAATCTTATTTTCGTAGTTGATACAATGACATAATATATCATCTATCTTTTACATTTTCATATTTCTTTTGGACGCTTCAATAAAGCTTGCAACATTTTAAATGTGCGTAGGATCAGGTCTTGGCATATTGTACATCCACACTTGATCCATCTTCTGCGTCATACGGTACCTAAAAATATAAAAGAGATATCATTTTGTTCTCATCTATTTTCACGTCTAAAATTAAAAATTAGAAAAATTAGAGAAACCCTAAATTTAAATTTGAAAATGTAGAATATATACAATGTAGCAATACATACCTTTTGAAGAGAGAAATCTTTGAAAAGATTTTGAATTTAGCTTAATTCTATTTTCAAATCCTCAAAATCCTTAAAAATTTGTGCAAAAACTAAAATTAAAAATTAAGACCTCAAATCGCTGCAAAAAGAGAAAAAACGAAGCAACATCATAGACTTACCTTATGGAGAGACAAATCTTTAAAACAATCCCTAATTTAACTCGTTTCCATGTCCAAATCTACAAAATACTCAAAATTTCGTGCAAAACCTAAATTACAAATTTGATGCCTTAAATCGCATCAAAGAGAAGAGGAAAATGAAGCAAAAATAGAATAACAACAAGGAGACATATCTCTAGAAAGATTTAAAAACAAAACCACCCCCTAAATTTTGCAAAAATATCGTCCGCCGCAACTGTAGCTAGCTCAGCTGCGCTCGGACAAGAACCCATGGGGCTATATATACACTTGTTTTAACAGACGGTTAGTATATGAAACCGCATGTGATGGCTACATTATCACATGCAATTCTCAGCTTGTGAAAACAAGCATATTTTCACATACGATCTTTAGCAAAAAACCGCTTGAGATATTGTCCATTATCAAAGCAGGTTTTCTATACTGACCGTTGGTGAAAACAAATGTATTTTCATAGGCGGACTTTGAAGTAAAACCGTTTGAGATATTGTACATTTTTCAAATGATTTGTAAGAACACCCGCATGTGAAAATTCATATCTTTTCACAGGCGATTTTTATTTACGGACTACCTGTGATATTAAATTATCACAGACGGCTTTTAATTAATCGGACATCACAGACATATTTTCAAACGAACCGTCGAATGGGAGACACGTGTGAAAATACTTTTTATAGTAGTGTGCATGGTATCTTTTAACTCGGAACCGCCCATAGAGTTGGAGGTTGAGCCACCCTTCTTCCTTGCATCTTTAGTGGCATCCCAGCCCAATGGCTGCTTGCTACCTGATGACCTAGGCTGCTCGAAATTCGTGGACGGTGATTGCTCTACGGTGTTGGAGTCCTCTGGGACAAAATCAGCATGCTCATCTTGTTAGGACAGGTGAAACCTTTTGTTGTGCCTCACGTCCATCCACTTTGGCTCGTTTCTTATCACATTCCAGCAGTGCAGGAAGCCGAAAAGGTACTTGTGAACAGCTACGAATTTCACACCCGCAACACTGGTCTGCAATGAAGGAAATATTTAAATGAAAACGTATCCATAATCACGATTCACGACACATGTAGTAAGTGCTACGAACATTGTACCATAATTATAAAAATTCAGTGTAGTTTTACCTTGTTTGCATCAGACATGCCGCTTGCGTTTGTGCGAAGCTCTTCATCCATGAACCTGGAGAATTTCCTAACCTCAGCCTTGATCAAGTCCCACTGGCGTTGAATGGACCTCACGCTCCTCTCGGTATGCATGCATGCCTCTCTTGGAGTCGTACTGCACCATGATGCTATCCAAGAAACGATCCTTTTTCTGCCCAATGTTTGTAGTCGGGTCAATGTTGATCTCTAGCCAAGACTCCACAAGGTACGTGAGAAGTTGTACACTTTAGAGCGCCCAGTTGTGGCCTTTTTCTTCCCCTTGTTATTTTCCGCGATTGCAGGATTTGATGGCCCACCCTGCTCTACTTCTTGGATTATTGCAGCCATGGAAAAAAATTCTGGAATTGTGCCCACCCCAAATTGGCCAAAAACACTTGCATCGACTCATTGTTCGTTGAGTCATGTGGATCCATCCTCCGTAAAAGCAGCAGCATGTATTAGTACAACACAGGAACCAAGAAATAGTTCCCATATTTGAACTGCCAAGACCTAATGGTAAAACTGCACAAGTAAAAGTATGATGTGCTCCTATCTTATATCTCATTCCACCAAATAATAACAGCAAGTGAGGCACTTCATCAATGTAAGAAGCAACAAGTGAGGTACTATATAAGAAATAGTCCCACATTATTTTTGTACCTAAGGGAGGTCCCCCGACCCCCTTATAAATATGTACCAACCACTGGGGTTTTAATCAGTCCAATAATTATTTTTCTCTTTATTTCTATTAATGTCATTTCTAAAGCCAGAACCTGTACATAACGTATAGGACAATGTACCATATACCTAGCCTTGGTTTATTTTCTGAAGAAACTTCATGAAGTGTGATTAGGAGAGTGTGTGGTGTATGGAGTACAAGTCATGATATCACTTTTTCTGATCATAGACTGTGTATACTAGTCCTGTATGTGCCAAGTATTTTAATTGAAATGGAATTCACACAGTTGTTCTAACTTGGCCAAGCTTGTTGTATTTATCTGTTTCAGTGGCCAAGTTCAAAAATAAGAAACAAATGATGCTGTTAAGAAATGTGTATAGTACTCTAGTTACCTACCATTTTGTGAAAAGAATGGACTGCTACAAATGTTGTTAATGCACTGGTAATAAATTAAATGCAACTTATGTTTATTACAACAGGGTGAATGTAAAGCAACTATAGTACCTGTGGATGGAGTTTGTACTGGATTCATCTCAGTGAATTGAACTCAATGATAATGGCCACAAATTTCAATGCATGCACTTGGTTTCTGACAAATGAAGGAGGCTAAACCTTGTTCATCTAGAAGTGAATTATAAGGAGTGTTCAATTTTAAACCTATGTGACACTACAATTGAACAGACATAGGGAGTTCAACAATGCCTACAATTGAATCAGATGCAAAACCATCCAACGATTGTATGAACCCTCTTGATTTGGGTACACTACCAATATCAAGGTCTCAAAATTAGACGATTAACTACAGATCTGCCGCCAATCTGTTCATTTTTTGGCCAAATGTTGCATCTTTTATGGTTTTTCCGCTCCAAACTCACTAGCGTGATCAAAAGAAATTCGAGAATGACCATGGGAACGAACATGCGCCGAGGGGCGGAGCTCCTGGAGGCAGCGCTGTTGTTAGAGGAGCACTGGGATGGAGAGCGCACAGGGCACTAACCCACGACCTTCACGCACACACGCCGCACGCACATACGTGATACCAGCAAGCACACATACACGAGCACGTAGCCAGACCACGCACGAACACGATCCAGCCTGGGAACGTGTGTCAGGTTTATTTCCCAACAATCTCCTCCTAAACCCAAGCGACGATGTTCCGGGCTCACAACAGCGCCGCTTCCTCATCGGCATTGGTGAGCAGTGCCTCTTCCTTTTTTGGCTTGCGGCTGTCCCGAGCGAAATGGCCACGAACACCGCAGTTGAAGCACTTCCCGATTGATGGCTTCGATTTCTATCGAGCCTTCCACTCGGCCGTCGTGAGTAGTAGCTGGTCGTTACGCCGTTCACCACCGACATTAGTGTGCCGGCGGAAATGCTCGTGGAACGCCTTCAATCTTTCGAGCACCTCCTCGAACGCCATCTTCTCGACGTCGCTGAATTGTTCGATCTCCACCACAGGATACAGCCGATCGGGGACGGTGTCTAGAAGCTTTTTCACCATGGCTGCATCATCGAGTGTCGAGCCTAGGCTGGCGTACCTCGCCGCCATGCCACTGATTTTGTCGGCATAGTCGTCTAACGGTTACCCCTCCTTCGTCTTGAGTTGGTCGAACTTGCCCTTCAGCGTTGACAGGCGAGCAGCTTTGACGCGATCGGCGCCAACAAACCTTGTTTTGAGGCTATCCCACACTTCTTTGGCTGTCGCCTTGGTTGACACCTACATGAGGATGTCCTCCGGCAGCACTTGGAGAAGTTGTGCCCTTTCCATCTTGTTCTTCCGGACGTCGACCACTTCGTCTTCCACCGGAGCCACTGCCTCCCACAGACCCTGGGCATCAAGAATTGCCTGCACCTCGATCGCCCATGCGGTGTAGCTCGCCGGCGATAACACTGGGTAGGACATGGACACCGTGCCCCCCCCCCGGCACTGTGAGGAACCATCACCATAGAGATCTTAGGCAAACGAGGCTCTGATACCACGTGTTAGACAGAGCACCTGTCACTGAAACAAAATCACGGAAGAATCAAAGACAAGTAAAGCGGGAGGAGGACGAAGCACTCAGGTAATTGGCGTACTAACACTGGCAGCGCCCGAACACTGCTTATATTACTCCTCTCAGTCATCAAAACAAGAAATACACAACCATAAATAGCCAGCGCACATACGCATGGAACAACAACTCCTTGACTCGGCTGTCCCACATCTCTCCTACGATCCATAGGAACCAGACGCTCACGTACAACCAATACCCCGGCCACTTCTCCTGTACATGCAACACTTTGGCTGAGCTATCCGGATGCTCCACGTCGACTTCTTGTCTTCATGCAACCATCACAATACGAGTTACTTGGTGCATGCAACTGCTTCCAACAGCCACCAGGATCCGTGCATGCATTTTGTGCATAATGACTCGTTTTGGTACTAACCCACGATCTTGACGCACACACACCGCATGCACATACGTGCTACCAGCAGGTACACACACAAGCCCAAGATGCACGTAGCCAAACCACGCACGAATACGGTCCAGCCTGAGAACGTGCACCGGGTTCATTTTCTAACAGGGCACGCCGCTTCCTCCGTCGCTGGGGCTCACCTCCATTTTTTGCTCCTAGCAAAACCCTAGCTAACCGCCATCGACCTCGGTACCCTCTCACTTCGGGCCGCCCTCCAATCATTCCCACAGGTCTGACTGATGCCTGCCGTGGTGGCTTGCCTCTCGCCGACGGTGGAGGGGGGTGGTCGCCTATCAGCTGTGTGGCCTTCCTTCTGTGCACACGAGTGATGAAGATCGTTCGACGAGGATTCCATCCAGTAGCAATTTGGACTGGGTAGACAAGAGAAGCATCATAGCACATGGGGAGACTCTAACCCTAGAGCACCGGCCTGCAGGCTGCAGAGAGAACACATCAAACATTAGCTCAGCTCATCTGGTTAGGGAGACTCTAGGGCTGGTGACAGTTCATGTTGGAACCAGGATCGCTCACACACGTGAGGGAGAAGAACAGTAACAAGAACTGGTTTGTCAAACAATGAACGCCACAACCACAAACAAAATTTTTATTAACTGGACTCCTCCGATAGAGCCACAGTACATGGGCATTTTATAGACACAACAGCTAGCAACTGCCTTCTGTTATCAAGCTGTGTGAACATACGCTGGCTACCTGCTCTTCCGCAGACGCGAGAACTTCTTTCAGCCGTGCCACTCATGTACATGCACCACTCCAGCATGTACTCCCGTGCATGCAGCTAACAAACTAGAACAGAAAGACTTGGCCTCACAGCCTCTAGGCCCACACGGACCTTCTCAGTCTGCGCCACCCACGCAGCTCTAGCGTACGCCGTACGACACGGCCGAACTAACTTGTTCTTGTACTAACTCAAGCACACTCACTAAAATACGTAAACAATAAGATTAACCCAACAATCACCCCCTAATCTTGTTGGGATTTATTCAACACCTCCATACATCTTCACAGCAACGCCGGGTGATCATCCGCGTCTACAATGGCAAGTTGCGCCACACCATTCGACCTGTTCTTTACCACATCACACTCATCAGCAAAGTGACCCAACTCACCACACTTATGGCAGTCGATCTTCGACTTGTCGAACTTGCGGTGGAACTTCACTCCATTTTTGTTGCTGCTGTTACCGGAGTCCTCGTCATTGCGCTTCTCTTTAGCAACTATGGCTTCCCACTTAGAACGCATGAGTCGTGGCTTCGTTCGCTACCAGCAGCTTCTCCACATCACCGTCGCGTTGTCGCCCTTTGGAAGACTCCTCGAACGCCCATAGACGCGTGACTTCAGCCACCGTCATTGCTGCGACATCCCATCATTGTTCTATGGTGGTGACAATGGGTAGGAACTTGTCAGGGACAGAATGCAGGAGCTTCTCTACGACACTTGCCTCCTTCACTTTCGTGCCGAGGGCACGTATCTCGTTTACGACAGTGGTCACCTTCAAGGCAAACTCACTAAATTTCATAATCACCCATGTACATACTATCAATCCCTCTATTGAGTGTTTGTACGCAGGCCTTATTGACACGATCTTCACCGACACGCATTTCCTTTAGCACGTCCCACGCCTGCTTCGTCGTATCCTTCTCTGATATGGCCATTACTAAGCCAGGCACAGCTTGGACAATAGCGGTGAGAACCATTTGGTCCATCCTCTCGACACCTTGCTTGCCCTCCACGGCTGCCCACACACCTTGGGCATGCAGAAAGATCTTCATCTTCACCGCCCACACGCTGTAGTTGTCCTTCGAAAGCATGGGGTAACGCTGTGTCACCCCCGCCTCCTTATCAGCCATCTCATGGTTGCCGTCTCCGCCATTGTTGCCACCAATGCGGCGACTCGGTGGCATATAGACTCCTGAACCTTCGACTGGCATGGCTGTAACACTCACTAAGGCTTTCATTACCAATTGTTGGAACCAGGATCGCTCACACACGCTAGGGAGAAGAACAGTAACAAGAACTGGTTTGTCAAGCGATGAATGCCACAGCCACAAATACGATTTTTTATTAACTGGACTCCTCCGATAGAGCCACAGTACATGGGCATTTTATAGACACAGCACCTAGCAACTGCCTCCTGTTATCAAGCTGTGTTCACGTACGCTGGCGACCTGCCCTTCCGCAGACGTGAGCCACACACTCAGCCGTGCCGCTGGCGTACATGCAGCACTCCAGCATGTACTCCTGTGCATGCAGCTAACAAACTAGAACAGAAAGACTTGGCCTCACAGCCTCTAGGCCCACACGGACCTTCTCAGTCTGCGCGCAGCCGAACTGACTTGTTCTCGTACGAACTAACACACACATCCACTGAAATATGTAAATAATAAGATTAACCCAAGAATCACCCCCTAATCTTGTTGGGATTTATTCAAACACCTCCACACATCTTCACATCGACGTCAGATGATCATCCGCATCTACAATGGAAAGTTGTGCCACACTATTCGACCTATTTTTTACTGCATCACACTCATCAGTAATGTGACCCAACTCACCACACTTATGGCAGTCGATCTTTGACTTGTTGAACTTGCGGTGAAACTTCTTCACTACATTTTTTGTTGTCGTTGCTACCGGAGCCCTCGTTGTTGTACTTCTCTTTAGCAACTATGGCTTTCCACTCGGAACGCGTGAGTCGTGGCTCCACGTTCACCACCAGCAGCTTCTCCACATCACCGTCGCGTTGTCGCCCCTTGGAAGACTCCTTGAACGCCCGTAGACGCCTGATAACTTCAGCCACCGTCATCGCTGCGACATCCCTCCCCCCCCCCCCCCATTGCTCTATATGGTCACAATGGGTAGGAACTTATCAGGGACGGAATGCAGAAGCTTCTTGACGAAACTTGCCTCCTCCACTTTCATGCTGAAAGCACATATCTCGTTCACCATAGTGGTCACCTTCAAGGCAAACTCACTAAATTTTTCAGAATCACCCATGTACATACTATCAAGCTCTCTCTTGAGAGTTTGTACGCAGGCCTTCTTGACACGGTCTTCACCGATCCGCATTTCCTTTAGTGTATCCTACGCCTGCTTCGCCGTCTCCTTCTCTGATATGGCTAGTACTAGGCCATCCTGCATAGCTTGGACAATGGCGTTTAGAGCCATTTGGTCCATCCTCTCGTCGACACCTTACTTGCCCTCCACGGCTGCCCACACACCTTGGGCACACAAGAAGATCTTCATCTTCACAGCCCACATGCCATAGTTATCCTCCGAAAGCATGGGGTAACGTGGTATCACCCCCGCCTCCTTCACAACCATATCATGGCTGCCGTCTCCGCCATTATTGCTGTCAAAATGCGGCAACTCAGTGGCGTATAGACTGCTGAACCTTCGATAGACATGGCTGCAACACTCTCCCTAAGGCTTTGATTACCAATTGTTGGGACGAGAATCGCTCACACACGCGAGGTAGAACAGTAAGAAGAACTGGTTTGTCAAGCGATGAACGCCACAGCCACAGACATGATTTTTTATTAACTGGACTCCTCTGATAGAGCCACATTACACGGGCATTTTATAGACACGGCACCTAGCAACTGCCTCCTGTTATCAAGTTGTGTGCTTGTACGCTAGCGACCTGCTCCTCCACAGAGGTGAGCCACTCACTCAGCCGTGCCGCTCGCGTACATGCAGCACTTCATCATGTACTCCGGTGCATACAACTAACAAACTAGAACAGAAAGACTTGGCCTCACAGCCTCTAGGCCCACACAGACCTTCTAAGTTTGCGCCACCACGCAGCTCTAGCATACGCCGTTCGATACGAACTAACACAGTCACACCTAATGCAATTCATAAATAATAAGATTAACCCAACAGAGACAAGAGGAGGGGAGTGTTAGTCACATCTAATGAAATACATAAATAATAAGATTAACCCAACAGAGGCAAGAGGAGGGGAGGAGGCCACGTTAACCAACCGTTGCTAAAGATGTATTCGTGCGTCTGCCACACGATTCCCGCTCCCCCCGGCGGCGCGGACATCCCCGGTGAACAAGCACAACGAGGTGCCTCCGCTTCGATTTCCTTCCAGTCGAGGGAGACCGAAACCGTGGGCCTTGTTCGTAGTACGTGAAATGAAGCCGAGCCCAAAAGATAAACCTGGCCCGGGCTGGCGAAGAAAGAGAATTTGGGGTGGATGCTAGGACTGTATATCCAGTAGCCCTTTGAAACATTTTAGATAATCTTCAGGATGGGACTGTTTTTTTTTGCTTCTAACGAGAAATATTGCATTTATGCTGTAAAGGTGACATGCGACAACGTTTCCAAATAAATCCATGACTAAGTTTATTTTAAACTGCAATAAATTTTTGCTCTGGCTTTAGATTATTCTATGATGTATTAGAACCCTATTAGATTGGGGTGTAGATTCACAGATTGCGACCAATAAACCCTTGGTATTGTGGGCTTATCAAATCCTCACTACCTTGTTGTGTCTAAAGGCCGCTCTTTCATATGGACACCTCTGGTTTTAGCTAAAAACTGAAAAGTTGGGTTAACGACTTCCATTATTGCATAAATAATCGAGGCCTCGAGTGGAGCAAGAGATTTCTCCTATTCCTATGGGTATTTGACTTTAAATTTAATATTATTTATTTTATATGGATCCCCTTCCCTTTTTTGATGTGTCAGGTTTGTCGCGGTAGCATCAATCATATTCTCGTCCAAAGAAGCTGACCAAGCTAAATTTAATAGATTTATCTATTCAAATAATGCAGCAGCGGTTGGTTTCTAAAAGCAGTGTGTTTGTATCAAATAGTCATGTCAATGAAAGGACAAGTTGTTAATCGGTGAATTATAATTAGTACTCGATAGCATGTTGGCAAATTATTAACCTAACGTAGCATAAGTTTGTCTACATATAAACAAAATCATTAGAGCAACTTGGGATCCATACGACTCATGTGTCAACTGCGTGAATGCTAATGTCTGTTGGCTGTGGCGTTTTGGATGCTGCCCGTTGCAGCTGCGCAGCCGTTGCCTTGGCTGCAGCTGCATCAACCGCCATCTCATCCAATCACTCCTGATAATAATAAAACCGGTTGAGTGGTCCCATTTGTTGAGATCCTATCATACACATGTTTACACGGATTCAACAAGATTGGATAATCTTACATTTATACTAAGAGAAAGGTACTTGTTTCCCTCTACTGTACCCTTAGATAAACGTCAGCTATCTAGTTTGTTCCATATAATGGTTCCCATCTTCATAAATGTGATCAGTATGGTCATATTTCATCTATCTAGTCTCTTGCTACTAGTATAATATAATGCTCTGTAATTGTTCTCTTTATCAGAAAAGTACAAAGTGTGAAGACTTCCTTATTCATTCTCTTATAAACCTTATCTTAGATCTGGAACATGTAATAGGCGCCAGTGTTTTTATGCATTCAAAAGACTGCTGGGACCCTTTCCCATCTTCTTCGAAGGACAAAAAAGCAACCTTTCCTTTTCATGTGATTGGGATTTGATTTTCCTAAGGTCATTCTCAATGCAAGTTTTATGGGGGTTTCAATCTCATGAAATGACATGTCATGTAGGCAAAAATGGTGATGTGGCATGTAATCTATCAGGCATGAGAGAGGAGCTGGGCTTCATCAGGATGAAATTTGGTGTCGACGAACGAGCTCGCCCGCGGTTTCCCGCAAGAAGGACGTACGTCCAGCCCGGCCGTTATGTGCCTACGGCGTGCTGTCCCGGTATTCTGTTCCTGGCCCCACAAAGCTAACAGTGCCATATCGACACGCCTACGAACTCAGTTTCAGAAAATAATTTCGCCCAACCGGCGGCGCATATGTCCCAAAACGTTTTCCGGGCGGTGGGGATAGACCCCTCATCTCTTGAGCTTGTAGAAAATCCGCGTTGCTCCTCCCGGTCACATTTGGTTTCTATCGGACAGGAGTACGTTGACCATTAGGGCCAGCCGGCCCCAGCACGGCCCTGGCCGGGTAAGCCTATCCGGGACCCGACTGCCCTTTTGCTTACGCCTCCAGGTAATGCTACTCTTCTTGCCCTACCCGTGCAGTAGCTAGCTACTACTTCCGTCCAAGAATATAAATATTTTTTAACTTAATTTAAGTTAGATAGTTTCAACTTTTGCTAGTCATATCTATAAAATAAATTATTTTAAATATAAAATATGTATTATGACAGTTGGTTTGATAAAAATCTAATAATATTATTTATATTTGATAAAAAATTATGATTCCTTTGTTATTGATAGTTAAAGTTAGAATTATTTGATTCTAATCAAACTAAAAAATGACTGGCGTGCTTGAGGCAGCAACCCGTTTGCAGCCTGCACTGTCGGTGCCCTCTCGCCTCCTATATATTTTCGTGACTTGTCTCGGCCTCTCACCACGCCTCAAAGCAGCAGGTTCCCGAGCCCTCTCCACGCATACATGCTTGCACTTCCCCTGGCAGCACTTCATCTCTTCTTGCCGGCCGACCCTCGAGCTGACTCTAGCCTGCTGCTTTGATCCTTTCATCAGTTCCTTAATCATCTTCTTCCTCCCCCTCTGATCGAGTCAGCTTCTTCTTGGGCGCGCCACCGGACCACGCCGATGCCTCCCGCCGTCCTCCAGGAGCCATGAACAACATCAAGAAGCACAGCCTCCTCGCGCCCAAGTCCACCATGGACATGTCTCGCCTGCACCAGGCCTACGACCGCGGCTAGCTCTCCATCTGGTCTCGCTTGCAGCGCTTCAAACAAAGTCCAGCTTCATTGGTTGTCATCACTTGCGTTTGTAGTTTGTGGTACGTAGTAGTAGCGATGAAGGAAGGAGGAGGCGAGAGGAAGAACATCCTGGCCAAGACGCTGCAGAGGTGCCGGACCTCGCTGGTGGGGCACCACCGGAGGCGGTCGCTACCGGCCGAAAAGCAGCAGCCGGCGTGCTGGGGTGTGCCGGCGGGGTGCTTCGCGGTGCTGGTGGGGCCGGACAAGGAGCGGTTCGTCGTGCGCGCCCGCTGCGCCAACCACCCGCTGTTCCGGGCGCTCCTGGACGAGGCCGAGACCCAGTACGGCTTCGCCGGCTGCGACGGCCCGCTCGAGCTTCCCTGCTCCGTCGAAGACTTCATGGAGGTCATGTGGGAGATGGAGCAGGCGGACCCCACGGCGTCGCCGGGCTGCGGGCGCTTCGTTGCCGCCGGCAGAGGCCACCTCCAGATGCACCAGGGCTACCATATGATGATGAGCCCGGCGAGGACGTTGCTTGTCGCCGGCAGGTCGTGATCGCAGTCTTCATCTTCAAGTCAGATCCTCGGTTGCGTTGAACAGCTTAAGGATCGGTCAACCTCTCCTTCAAATCTCTCGCATCGCATATAGTATAGACTTGGGGCGGACGCATATGGCAGAAAGAAGTTTGTTCACCTGCTTGTTTGCTTTCCGCTAAGGCGTTGACGTCAACGTTTCTTTCAGTGTTTTTTGGCTTGTTCATCATCAACTGGATGTTCTATATATCTGCTACTCTCATGTTCTATCCGTTCGGTCATTGTTCATTGTTAAGTGACACGAATAATTACAATATGTATTTACTTCTAACTTACTTGCCTTTCTAGCTCTCTTCCAAAGTATTCCAATATACTTGTCCTTGAAGGATTGCAAGAATAACATAACTATAAAAACCTACCATAGTTAGTGATTGCTACAGTTTTCAGCACTCGTCTCTCTTGTTTATTGGTCACCATTGACTCCATGATCGAGTATTTAGGACAAACTAACTTAATATGCAAGCTAAAGCTAGATTTTGCGTCATTTTATTGGCATATATATACGATCTTTCAACTACATTCTTAGTCTTCTAGCCAAAGATTGGCCGATAAGAAATACCCCAAACGAGAAGGCCAACCAAAACCCCTCCTCCCCACTCGTGTATGGTGAGTTGCAGCTTGGTTCAAGTTTCACTAACTTTGTCGTTGATTCAACTTTTGAAAGATGTGTTTTTTTTGCCACACGCAGTCATTAAGGACACCTGCGGTAACGAATTGTGCTCCTTGTGAATGAAGCAAAATAAACAAAAGCTCTTCAGGTGAACTGTTTTCCGGATCAGCCGTTTGCCTCCACAAGCAAGAATACGAGAGGATTCATAAGCCAAGTCAAAATGGCACGAAGTCTAATCTAAAGGCAACTTGATCCATGCATGACGAACCTATGGCAGTTGGGAACGGTAGGCAGGAATTTTCTGACACGCCACTTGCAGGCCTGTAGATGCTCGGAGCCTGTAATTACCAACCCGAATCGAACGCGAATTCATTGTCACGGCAACAATACAAAAGTATGAACACATGACAAGCCTTCTCATCGGCCGTTTCAAAGTTGCCACAAGGTATGATATCACCACTCACGAAACAGAAGACAAGTTTGACAAAGATTATAAAATGGGCACAATAATGGCGGTGCTTACGGGAGGAGCGAAGCAATTGGGACATACGGCTGAGGGACAAGTTGCGGCCGCTGAGCTCAGATTGCACGCCGTCCTGAACAAATCCATGCCCCTCGCAACCTGCCGCTTGTGTTATCCTTGTGTAAAATAGTGGCAACAGATCCAAACTATGACGTCCGAACGGTAGCACTCTACACGTGTGCTGGGGCTCCTCGTCGGAGGTCTAGCGTTGCTCATGCAAGCGACAGCAGTACAGTACAACAAGAATAATTTGGGCTGATATGTTTGAAAATGAAACTTCACTCGCAATACAACTTTAATGTACAGTTAAAAAACCGATTTTTTCTTGACATCGTCATAGTCTCCAACACTCAATAAATCATATCATAAAATCAATAAAATGTATAGAAGTTTGATATGACAAAAGTATTCGTTCTTTTTCATAAAAGGAATATATTTATATCAAAAAGATATAATTATCACTACAGATATCGCGATAATAGACGACGGCTAGAAACAGTCGTCTATAAGGACCAAACCGTCGTCTATAGCTTATAGATGACGGTATACGCTTATAGACGACGGTTTCCGGTCGTCTACGTTTTTTTGTCATCTATAAACTTATTGACGATGGTTACCATCGTCTATAAATTAATTGACGACGACTAGATTTAGTTGTCGTCAATAAGTGACTCCTTCCATATGGCAGCGGGGGAAACTTATCAGTACCATCGTCGATACTGGACAGTTATCGTCGACGGGCTTTCGGACACCGTCGTCAATAACTGTCCAGTATCGACGACGGCCGCCAGAGAACCGTCGTCGATAAGGTTTGCGGTTTTTTTAGAAAACTGAAAATGTTGTCCTGGCTTCGAGGTCAGCCCTAACTCGATGGTCAGATCACACAGGCATATAAAAACAGACATCACACAGGCATATGTATCACAATAAGCTTTTCAAAACATTATACACACGCCACTACACACTTTGCGAGTTCGTGAAGCCAAAACCACAAAGACAAAGAACCAGAATACGAACGCGATTGCCTAATATTACATAGAACCATACTGGATTCTTGGGAAAACCTGCAAAACATGAAGAGTGTCACAAGCAGGAAAATGACTCAATATTGCATAGAAGAGTGACACAAGCGAGAAAATGACTCATTTTTTTGTTTCAGATTCTAAATCCAAATCTAGAGGCAATGTCAAAGATTGTAACCAAAAATTCAAGTGAGGAGTTCTTGTACTCATTAAGTAACTGTGCATGTTATTAATCATACAACTGGGGACAACATGAAGATTGTAACTGGGACAACTAGGACTCATTAAGGAGCTGACCTGACTATGAGACCCTACCCTGTCCGCTGCCACCGAAGTTTGGAAAGTCGTCCTCTTGTAGTCGTCTAAGCGCTGAAATCTGAGGCGACGGAGTTTGAGCCTCCGTCCTGTGATGTGCAAGTGTGGTTAGACATGTTACAAGAAAGAAATGCATATTTTACTAAATTTGAACAAGTTTAACTAGCTTAAGCTATTTTGAATAATTTTGTACCTAGGCTGCTATCGTCGGCACCCGTGGCAGTTCTATCGCTGGCGGCGCCCATTGTGAAAAGACAACCAGTTGTCCTGCACTTATAGCCTGCAAACACAAAGTAAATTATTATACATGTCATTTATATATTAAAAATATTAATTACATCATCTAGAATTTACCTACATGACAGCTTGCATCTATAGCATGAACGAGTTTTGATACTCGTCCCTAGCCCCCTGCGCCTCGTCCCTAGCCCTGATCTCCGCTGCCCGCATCTCGTCCCTAGCCCTGAGCGTTTCTTGTGTCCTCTGGAGCTCCTCTCAAAGACTCTGGAGCTCCAGATCTTGGCTCGCACGGCTGCTGTTGGACCTACCCTTTTGCGATGAAGAGGCTCTCGAGGAAGCCCGCGCCCTCTCGAGTCGACCACTCCATCGAAGATGGCTAACCTGCATAACAAAGTAAGATTATTAAATTTTTGTATCTCGAAGTTCGTAATAGTAAATTAAAAATAACAAAGCTCACCGCCCGTGAGGTTTTCCACCACCGCTTGCATACGCGGCTTCGGGGACGACTAGCGCGCTCTTCCAATTGAAATCTTCGCCTCGAATCCTCCGCGCCTCCACCCCGTACTTCGCCTAAAAATACAGAAAAATAACATCATTAGAACTGTTAAAGAGAATTCAATTAAGTTGAAAACATAACTCACCAGAGTCTCTGTCGCCGTCTGAGAAGACAGTTGGTCAGGTTGCGACGGGTCACTTCCCAAGTGACCCCTCTTCCACACCTCGATAGGTGTCAGCTGTTAACCGCTCTCGTGCTCCTATCGATACATGTTAGCACAATGAAGATTATAAAATTACTTAATAGAATGCGAGTAGCACTTACCATTCATTTAGCGAGGCGTATGTAGCCGTCCCCACCCAAACGATATTTTCCGCCCGTCCCTCTACTCTCTCGATGGGTTTTAGAAAATGCCTGGAAGCTCTCGCTCGCCCAAAGAGCACACATGGCACGGTACGCGTCCAGACGGCTGTCAAGCCACGCTACGCTACGTTGTTGCCTAAATACGTGATTAGGCGGTAACCAATGTCTGTGACAATCGAAGTAGCAGATCTTGCCACCATGATTTAAACGAAAACATTCCGTGTCCGAAGCACCTATCGGACATGTCAAACGACCATGAGTGCTCCAGCCATAAACCATGCCGTAAGCTGGGAAATCATGGACAAACCACAAGTATGCAACTCAAAGGTTGAATTTCTATTTTTTGTAACAGTCGCACACTTTGATTCCTGTCCATAACATTTTCAACTCTTCAATCAACAGCTTCAACATCACGTTCAATCGTGAACCAGGATGATCAGGTCCAGGTACAATAAGGCAAAGGAAAATGAACTCGTACTTCATACAAAGAGATGGTGGTAAGTAATACGAAATAGTGAACACGGACCAATAAAAGTACGGTGTTGCGTTTGTACTGAACAGTGAGAAGCCCTCTGTCGCCAACCCGATGCGAATATTTCTCACGTCATTGGCGAAATCTGGATCGAAGCGGTCAAGCGCTTTCCATGTCTCACCGTTGGACAAGGGCACCATCATTCCGTTGTTCTCACGTAGACATTCTTTGTGCCACCTCATGTGTCTGGTTGTTTTTTTTAGAGAAACAAGCAATGGCGGTGGCCAAGCGTGAGGCAGTGGCGGCGGTGGCTAGGCGCGACAATGGTGATGGCGTCCAAGTGCAGCAGTGACAACGGCGTCCAAGCACGACGACGACTTGAAAACATTGAGCAGCGGCCTGCGGCAGGGCACGCAGGAGCGGCATCGGCTGGCGGGGGCGACTGCCGGCAAGGCACACAGGGGCGACGGCGGGCGGGGGGGGGGGGGGGGGGCAGGGGCGGCGGTGGCCCGCGGGGGCGCAAGGACCGGCGGGGGCCAGCGAGGGCACAGGGGCGGCGGCGGGGACGCAGGGGCAGCCGAGGGCGAGGGGCGAAGGGTCGGCGGCGGCCGGCGAGGGCGCAAGGGTGGCAGGGTGGCGGCGGCTGGCGGGGGTGCAGGGGCGGCGGTGGTCGGCGGGGGCGTAAGGGCGGCGATGGCCCGCAGGGCGGCGGCGGCCGGCGCTGCGTGCGTAGGGGCGGAGGAGAGGAGGAGGGACGGAGGCGGCGTACTTGAGGTCGGCGGTCGGTGGCGGCGCGAGTGAGAGAGAGAGCGGCAGCGCTGAGTGAGAGAGAGAGAACCGAGTGGTGGCCGCCTTCCCGAGTATATGGGGCCTTAAAGACAACGGTGCGCTTACACCGTCGTCTACAAGGCTTATTAACGACGGTGTAGGTCAACCCTCGTCTATAAAGCCTCGGGCAGGCCCAGATTTCGGCCCGACCTTTATTGTCAACGGTGTACCGTCTATAAGTCCCGAGAACTTATAAACGACGGTACTAGGTTAACCGTCATCAATTAATAATTAATTAACGATGTGTTCTCCAGTCAATAATTCTGACCGTCGTCTATTGCGCGATTCCTGTAGTGTATACCGGTCTCTGTAACAACATAATGATAAAAGCAAGTCGAGGCACCATGAATGCACACAACCTAAAGAGAGAAAAATGAAAAAGACTCCCTAAAACGCTCACGCTCAGAGCCTCGTAGAGGGAACCATCCATCACCATTGGCAACATTCAATCTTAAAAAAAGTCACGCGACAACAATATCTCCAGGAAGGAAATGGACCACACACAGCATCGTGGCTCAATCCCGCCACAAGGCAGATCAAGTTTTTCACCCCCAGAATAAGTCCACAACTACAAACAACACTTTCAACAAAGTAATGGCCAATACCACCGTTGTCACGTATAACCTAAGAAGATCAGACCTAGAGTTTTCACTCCGGAGATAAAAACGCAGTACACCTAAACACTATTAAGAAAGGAGAAACCCTGTGTGTCCTCCTCCACTGCTAAAAACATTGTTTCAATACAACAAACATCGTGCTCCCATCTGCCATGATCGCACCTCAATCCTTGAAGCATCAACCCCCCTCCAAAAAGAACTTCTCAAACTCAACATAAATATTGAGACTAAAGTTACCACCATCGAAGCCTTGTAGGCATTTCCCACCGTCAAAATAGATTCTGTTGGAATTTAGCCTACATGAGCAGCACCTCCCATCCTGGGCTGAATTATTTGGGCCAAATCCATTAGTATAAAGCCAAGGTGTGGTGTGGAGAGGTGGCTGGGATGTTTAGTCCCACCTTGCCTACCTAGATGGGTGTTTCCCAATATATATAGTGACATTTGGAGTGTTTCTTAACATGAGAATAATGAGGAAGATAAGGCTGCTGCTATGGACACAGACACGCACGCGCGCGCGCGTTTCGCGATTTTACGCGTGTTTATCGCGTGACTTGTGACTTGTGACTTGTGACGTTGCGCGTTCGCGTCGTGACGAGTTATGTTCAACTGAGCCTTTATTTTCTGCCACTTATATAATTTGAAATATCTCATCACACCTAGACTGCCAGGTCAACTTAAGAAGTAATTATGGATTTTCTGCCACTTATATAATTTGAAATATCTCATCACACCTAGACTGCCAGGTCAACTTGAGGAGTAATTATGGCATAACTGCAGACACACGTTTAATGTGTATAATGACGCGTAAATGCAGACACACATTTAATGTGTGTAATATCGCGTAAATGCAGACACACGTTTAATGTGCGTAATGATGTATAAATGCAGGCACACGTTTAACGTGCGTAATGGTGCATAAATGCAGGCACACGTTTAATGTGCGTAATGATGCATAAATGCCGACACACTAGCTTTAAGAAGAAGAAGAAAGAAGACCTCACTTGCTTTGTATGCGGCGAACTTGGCCACATAGCCAGGAAATGCCGCAATAGAAAAGGCAAAAAAGGTGGTGGTCAGAAATCGGTAAATGTCACTATTAGCGAGGCTGGAGGAACGTCTGGATCAGGGTATGTTCCAGAAGTTTTTCTAGCATGTCTTTCTACCGATTGGTGGTTAGACACAGGAGCTAATGTGCATGTGTGTTCTGACTATAATTTATTTTCTTCTTATCAGGCTACCGACAATTGCTCCGTGTTGATGGGCAATGGGTCTAGGACTGCTGTACATGGAATTGGAAGAGTCGATCTGAAGTTGACCTCTGGAAAGACTCTTTCTTTGAAGAATGTGCAGCACGTCCCTGGAATAAATAGGAACCTGATTAGTGGTTCTCTTTTATATCGTGATGGCTATAAGTTAGTGTTTGAGTCGAACAAATTTATTGTTTCAAAGTTTGGTTTATTTATCGGAAAAGGCTATGATAGCGGAGGTCTGTTCCGCCTTTCAGTTGTTGAAGATTGTAATAATCTTGTGAACACAGTTGCTTGTTCTAAGTCTGAATGCAATGGAAGAGAGGCTACTGTTTGGCACTCTCGGCTTTGTCACATTAATTACGATCGCACCATTAAACTGTCCAAACTTAATTTGATTCCGAAAATTCATGTTGAAAGAAGATCTAAGTGTCATGCGTGTGTGCAAGCTAAGCAGCCACGTAAACCTTTTAAAAGCGTGGAAGAGAAGAGCTTATCACCACTAGATCTTATTCACTCAGATTTGTGTGAAATGAATGGAATTTTGACTAGAGCAGGGAAGAAATATTTTATATCTTTTATTGATGATGCTACAAGATATTGTCAACTCTATCTTATTAAAACGAAAGATGAGACACTAGATTGTTTTAAAATCTATAAGGCTGAGGTAGAAAATCAACTAGAAAGGAAAATCAAACGAGTTAGGTCCGATAGAGGAGGGGAGTATCTTTCTAATGATTTCAGTGAATATTATGTGGAACATGGAATTATCCATGAGACAACGGCTCCCTACTCACCCCAATCCAATGGGGTGGCTGAGCGGAAAAACCGAACACTTACGGACTTGGTTAATGCCATGCTGGACAGTTCGGGTTTATCCAACTCATGGTGGGGGGAAGCCATTTTGACCGCATGTTTTGTGCTGAATCGAGTTCCATCATCTAAGGGTGAAATAACCCCATATGAAGGATGGAAAGGAAGAAAGCCTGCTCTCGGTTTCTTACGTGCATGGGGCTGTTTGGCCAAAGTTAATGTGCCTGCGTTTAAGAAACGAAAATTGTGACCAAAAACTGTGGACTGTGTCTTTCTAGGATACGCACAACACAGTGCAGCTTATAGATTTTTAGTGATTAAATCCGAGATTCCTGATGTGCACATTAACACCGTGACTGAATCTCGTGATGCCACATTTTTCGAGAATATTTTCCCAATGAAGGATAGAGTTGCAGGTCGTAGCGAGACATCTACTAGTTTTACTCCTGATTCTTTTCCATTATTCGTACCTTGTTCTTACACTGAAAAACCCATTGAGGATGACAGTACAAATATTGCTCCTCGAAGGAGCAAGAGACAAAGGATTGAAAAATCCTTTGGTGATGATTTTACTGTCTACCTTATTGATGATACACCCAAAACACTTTCAGAAGCGTATGCATCGCCAGATGCAGAGAGATGGAAGGAGGCAATACATATTGAAATGGAGTCCATTTTAACAAATGGAACTTGGGAAATATGTGATTGTCCAGTTGGGTGTAAATCTGTTGGGTGTAAGTGGATATTTAAAAAGAAACTCAAACCAGATGGTACAGTCGATAAATATAAGGCTAGACTTGTAGCCAAGGGATTTACCCAAAAGGAAGGCGAGGATTTTTTCGATACTTATTCACCTGTTGCTAGGTTAACCACAATTCGTGTGCTTGTTGCACTTGCTGCGTGTAATGATCTCCTCATTCATCAAATGGATGTGAAGACGGCTTTCTTAAATGGCGAGCTCGATGAGGAGATATATATGAAGCAGCCTGATGGTTTTGTGGTGCCTGGGCAAGAGAACAAAGTGTGTAAGTTACGAAAATCCTTGTATGGCCTCAAGCAGGCACCAAAGCAGTGGCATGAGAAGTTCGATAGAACTATGATCTCAGCAGGTTTTGTGGTAAATGACGCTGACACGTGTGTGTACTATCGGTTTGGTGGGGGTAAAGGAGTAATACTATGCTTATATGTTGATGACATATTAATTTTTGGAACTAGTATCGATGTGATAAATGATGTAAAATCATTTTTGTCCCAAAACTTTGATATGAAGGATTTGGGAGAGTCTGATGTTATTCTAAACATCAAACTGATTAAGTGTGAGAATGAGATTACTTTGAAACAATCTCATTATGTGGAGAATATTCTGAGTCGATTTGGATACTCAGATTCTAAACCTTCTCCAACGCAATATGATCCTAGTCTAAAACTTCGCAAGAACAGAGGACCAGGGATTAATCAGTTGAGATATTCCCAGATTATTGGTTCTCTCATGTATCTTGCTGGTGCAACCAGACCTGACGTCTCATTTGCAGTAAGCAAATTGAGCAGATTTACTTCCAATCCTGGAAGAGATCACTGGTGTGCACTAGAACGTGTAATGAGATACTTGAGAGGTACTTCAACATATGGGCTTCACTATACGGGGTACCCAGCTGTACTTGAAGGGTATAGTGATTCAAATTAGATCTCAGATGCTGATGAGATTAAGGCCACTAGTGGATACATATTCACTATTGGTGGTGCTGCAGTTTCATGGAGGTCTCGTAAGCAGACTATATTGACAAAGTCTACTATGGAGGCGGAACTTGTAGCGCTTGAGACAGCCACATGTGAGGCGGAGTGGCTGAAACAACTCTTGATGGACTTGCCTTTGGTCGATAAACCTGTGCCGGCCATTCTTTTGCATTGTGATAATCAAAGTGTCATAACAACTGTTGGCAATGCAAAAGAAAATTTAAAATCATCAAGACATGTAAAACGGCGAATCAAATCCGTGAGACATTTGAGAAATACGAGAGAGATTGCCATTAAGTATATTAATACTAAAAGAAATCTGGCAGACCCTTTTACTAAGGGATTAGCACGTGCTGTAATTGATGAAGCATCAAGGGAAATGGGTTTGAAACCCACGTGATGTTATCATACAATAGTAACCCAAACTATTTGATCGGAGATCCCGTGAAGTAGATCTTAGGAAAAACAAGTTGTATAGATAACTAGAGAGTACTATTCGTTATTCATTTCCGTTAGAAGATGCGTACTCTTAGTACTGCATGGAAGGTTGACTTTAATGTCTTAATGTGTTCTGAGTCCTATTTTGGCAAGATACAATCCTGCAGGGTATACTTGTAAGAACACACCTATATGAGTTTGACTGTGAGGTCGCAGTCTATGAGATATGGGTAATCTCAAATAAACTCATGAACAGACACGGGAGCAAGACCGTAATGCTCCAACCATAGGCATGGCTTTAGTCGGCCTAGTATCAGCGATGCTTTCATTTAAAACTTACTTACATAAAACTAGTAATTCAAGGCTGTGTCCATTGCAAAGTTGTGAGTATGTGAATCATGGAATGCTAGGTGTAGCTCAACCCGTGATGGGTCTGCACCGGAAAGCTGATATATGAAAGCGCAGAAATGTTACTTGTAGACCTTGGCTTTTGGTGGGGAATGTTGGAATTTGGCCTACATGAGCAGCACCTCCCATCCTGGGCTGAATTATTTGGGCCAAATCCATTGGTATAAAGCCAAGGTGTGGTGTGGAGAGGTGGCTGGGATGTTTAGTCCCACCTTGCCTACCTAGATGGGTGTTTCCCAATATATATAGTGGCATTTGGAGTGTTTCTTAACATGAGAATAATGAGGGAGATAAGGCTGCTGCTATGGACATACACACGCACGCGCGCGCGCGTTTCGCGATTTTACGCGTGTTTATCGCGTGACTTGTGACTTGTGATGTTGCGCGTTCGCGTCGTGACGAGTTGTGTTCAACTGAGCCTTTATTTTCTACCACTTATATAATTTGAAATATCTCATCACACCTAGACTGCCAGGTCAACTTGAGGAGTAATTGTGGCATAACTGCAGACACACGTTTAATGTGTATAATGACGCGTAAATGCAGCCACACATTTAATGTGTGTAATATCGCGTAAATGCAGACACACGTTTAATGTGCGTAATGATGCATAAATGCAGGCACACGTTTAACGTGCGTAATGGTGCATAAATGCAGGCACACGTTTAATGTGCGTAATGATGCATAAATGTCGACACACGTTTAATGTGTGTAATGACCATAAATGCTCCATTAGTTGCACGTTGAAGGATTTCAGTGGGCGGTTTACTGAAATTATGGCAGATCGAATTTGAGAGGGTTGTCAGCCTCGAGTATAAAAGAGACGTCCTGGGTACTGGAGAAGACACACAAACTCAACCCTCTCAGAAACTGCTCTGCGCCGCCGATTTTTTGCTTGTCGTCCCTCCATTCGTCGTGCAACGGATTGAGGGAGAGCGGTGTCTCCGAACCGACGACCGGTGATCTGAAGACCTGCACGGGTGCCGGCGATCAGGTTTCTGGGAAGTGCGCTCGCACGGCCGCTCGCAGCACTTCCATCGTCCTCAACATCTTCGTCATCTAATCCCCTACTTCCTTAGCCGGATTCTTTGTAAGTAATTACTCGATCCATGACTGATTCGATATTTTTGATAAGCGGTCTATTCGTATATGTCTTAATTCATTTTCGTCTAATACTAGCACTATTCATGTTGACTGCTAGTATATTTGTTTTTCTTATTTCTCTGTTCTGGTTTGTCAAATTAATTGCATGCCATGTGAATTTTCCAACAGATTCCACTTTCGATCACATCATGAGATAATACATTCCTGATGTTGTTGATGAAACGAGGCATCCCGAAGATGAAAATCCCCTCAAACTGGCTTAGGCGAAGTCGTACTTGTCGTCAACATAACACTACCAGTGCATGGACAAACTATGAACCCAACTACGATAACTCTCAACAAAGAAAGAATCCTCAGAGCCCCCACCACAGAATACAACCAGTAGGGCCCGTCCTAACTTTTATATGGCCCAGGGCGAATAAAAAACAAGGGTCCTCGTTAATTATAAATATAACGAGATAATATATTAAATATAATTATGTTTTGCAACCCGTTACCACTAATTTATTAATTTAAAAGAAAATTATTAATGTTTGAAACTTGTCTAATAATATAAAAAATACGTCAAAGATTGTGAACTATCACTCAGCTAAGTTTGGTTAATTAGTACAAATTTAGATGAGAGAAAAAATAAGACAATCAGTTCGTTCAGAAATATATTTAGATTAATCTTGATCATTGCATAAAGATTAACGGCTTAAAACTAGCATTCAGAAGGTACGAGAGACCAAGCGTTGGGTTGTTGGTATATAAACCTAGAGCTTACAAAAATACGAGCACTCTAGTGGCGTCATGGTCGCAGCAACTGGCAGACAAAAATACGAGATCGGCTCACAGTTCCTGCAACCGGCAATTCAGAATTCGAGATCGGATCACGTTCATGACATCAAACATTCGAGAGTATGTATCGTATTTAATGATTGACGTTCAGTTTATAAGTATACATGAGGGGCAATGTGGAGCTGCTCTGCCTCTACATGGCTATGGTATTGTTGCTAACTCCTGATTCTAAGTTGTACTAGGCTAAATCTAAACCCACTTTTTTGGTGACTGTTATTCGTAGTTAATTAATTATTTATTAGTTATCACGTTTATTTGTATAGTTATGCAGCATGATAAAATCTATAGGAAATAAGGCACCTAATTTTCGGAGGCCAGGACGGTCGCGCTTGGGCACTGCCCCAGACAACCAGGCGTGTATATCAGGAAAGACGAACAGTGTCTCGCTTAAACCTATCACCGGCACATATAGACTGTCGAGGACGTAAACCAAGACAAAGGCCGCCACATGCAGATGTCGCGATTCGGAGCAGGGCAGCAAGGCTGCCTCGCGCCTAGGCAGATCAGGCAACCGAAGTTGAGCGCGACGCAATGGCGACCAGACTGATGGTGGATGAGCGAGGTAACCAGACCGTGGACATCGCACGCTAACCCCGCCGCGGTGGAGCAGGCCATGACCCCTTAGAGCGCGCCGATCTAGTCAAATCCGATCTCTGTTGCGCGCTTCCAGATCTGCGGCGATGATGGTCCACGGCGGCGAGCTATGGACCCGACAAGATCTAATGCTGCAAGGGTGAGGGTGGCATGGCGGGGTGGCCGACGTGCGCCAGCCCCGGCGAAGGTGCGCCCCAGGCGCCACCGCCTCCACCCTCAGTCAGGTCACATGGCCACTCACAAGAAATATTCGTAGTCAACTTTTACAAGTTAACGTGTAATAATATTTTAAACTGCCTAAATAAGCAACAGTGTAGTTCTTCCTCATGTATAGAAATCCTTAAAGCAAACGAGGTGCGTTATGTTTATCCAGATTCTCTGGGCGACGGATGTTACATCAGTTTTATTCATTCATCCACCTCCGCAAACCAGCAACATATTAACCGCTCAAATTATACAACCAGGGTACATCCCACGCACACCTTTAATCGTTACATATAATGGAAATAGAGGGATTGGTAGCGCCTGAACTGCACTATACGGAAGACTCAATTGTTGATCGATACTACTATATACACAACCGTTTATGTAGTCTTAGCGATCAACTAGAGATCCCTATGTGTAGGTTGGTGCTACAATCTAGAGATCAGCTACACTACGATACGAGAGTTGTTAGCAGTGTGAGTTATCTGACCTCAAGAATCCATTGCACGCAATCTTGTAGGAGCTCAAACTTCTGGCTGACCGCCACATTCAGAAACACACTCATTTTGCTGAGAAAATATGACGATTCTTCCTTGCACCGGAATGAGCCTCCACAGGAGCACTGCTCAGACAAATGGGCGGCTTTCACTTGCCTGCAGCGGAGGCAGATCAAGTCCTGCAAGTGGTACAACCTCTCTCGCTGGCGGACCACCTGTAGAAGTGCGTTTTGCATCTGCTCACGGTGGTATGGCTGCCCACACTGCGGCACCGCGCACCTCCACTCCTGACCTTGGAGCGTTGAATCACGGCAGAGATCAAGATCTCGGCAATCATTGCAATAGCTGCCAACACACAAGGGTAAATGAATATAGTACCTATTCTGTACACTGAAGTTAGCTTGAACCTATCTACTGTCAAGGGTTACAGTTCGAGTCTGAGCTAGTAAGTGTTAGACACTGTGATTATGTGTGTGTCACAGGGGCATATTAGTCATTAGTGAGGGATTAGGGTTAGGGTGATTTAGTCATTTCCCCTCACCTAATCCCTCTATATAATGGACCCTGTACCCTCATGATGTATTCATCCCATTCAGTCCAGATTTATCCCTCTAATATGGTATCAGCTAGGTAATCAAGGATTAGGGCTTAACCCTAATCCTCTTCCCCTGATGGCTGTGCCGCCGCCGCCCCTCCACAGCGCCGCCGCTGCAGAGGCCCTGCCCAGCCGCCGCCGCTGATGGCTGTGCCGCCGCCACCGCCACAGCCCCTCCACAGCGCCGCCGCTGCAGCGGCCCTGCCCAGCCGCCGCCGCCTTCGCCGGTGCGCCGCCCGCAGGAGCAGCAGCCGCCGCCGAGGCGCCACGCCTCCGCGCAGCCGTGCCGCCCGAGATGGCTGCTGCTGCCGCCGCCGCCAGCACCCCAGTTGCGCCGCCCGCTGGGACCGCCACAGCTGCGCCCCTCGCCCACGCTTTCGCGCCGCCTGGCGCAGCCGCCGCCGCCGCTGGCGCGTCTCCAGCCCGTGCAGCTGCGCCCTGGGCCGCAGCGCCCTGGGCTGCCGCCAGATCTGCGCACCGGGCCGCTGGCGCCGCCGCCGCCAGCGCCCCAGTCACGCTGCCCGCCGCCGCCTCGGGGAGGGCTGGCGCGGCCGCCACTGCCCCCTGGCCAGATGCCGCCGCGTCACCACCCTGGGCCACCGCACAGCCACATCTGGCCCCCACCGCCCATCCAGCCCCCAGCGCTGCCACCCCTCGAGCCGAGCTCGCTGCTTCCGTCTGGCCCGCCGCCGTCGCCTCTGCAGCACCCCACGACAGCGCCGCTGCTTGGCCCGCAGCAGCTGTAGACGCCCCTTAGGCCGTCAGCCCTGCAGCCCCCCACAACGGCGCCGCCTGGCCCGCAGCCGCCAGTGCACCATGGGACGCCGCTCTGGGAGGTGCTCCTCGGCCGACATCGACTGGTGTACCTGGATCGGCTGTTGCCTACTCGCTTGGCACGACCGTCGAGGGTCCACGCGTGTTGTCTTCCTTCCCGGCGCCACCACCGCCGGGGCATGTCGCGACCCGTTCAACACCATCGGTCTACCTGCGGGGTCTCACGCCGTCTGGCCCTGACTGGGTGGTAGACTCCGGTGCCTCCTACCACACCACCCCTGACGTCGGTATCCTCTCCTCCACCCGCCCTTCCCGTCCCTCTGATCCTTCATCTATCGTTGTTGGGAATGGGTCGACTCTCCCAGTCACCTCAGTAGGTGACTCGGGTTCGCCGGATTCATTTCAGCTACGTGATGTTCTTGTTGCCCCTGACATCATTCAACATCTTATTTCCGTTCGTCGTTTTACTACTGACAACCATGTTTCCCTTGAGTTTGATCCTTATGGTGTAACTGTGAAGGATCTTACTACTCGACGCTTTCTTTTTCGCTGTGATAGTACGGGTCCCCTGTACACGATGCGTCTTCCTGCTTCCGCTCCGCCTCTTGCCCTGACTACGACAGCATCTTCGACCATTTGGCATCGTCGGCTTGGCCACCCCGGTGTTGATGCTATGTCGAAGTTGTCTGGTAGTTCAGCGATTTCGTGTACTCGGGGTACTCATGAGTCTCTTTGCCATGCTTGTCAGTTGGGTCGCCATGTTCGACTTCCTTTTTCGCACTCTGTCACTCGTGTCGAGCACACATTCGATTTGATTCATTGTGATCTTTGGACTTCACCTGTTCTTAGTGTCTCTGGATGCAAGTATTACTTGGTGGTCGTGGATGATTTTTCGCACTATTCGTGGAGTTTTTCCTTGCGACAGAAGTCTGATACTTTCGGTACTCTCTCACTTCTTCGCTTGGGTGTCCACCCAGTTTGGGCGCACGATTCGTGCGGTCCAGTGCGACAACGGGCGCGAGTTTGACAACTCTACGTTCTATGACTTTCTGCTTTCTCGCGGTGTTCAGTTACGCATGTCATGTCTGTACACTTCCCCCTAGAACGGCAAGGCTGAGCGCATGATTCGGACCACCAACGATGTCATGCGCTCCCTAATGTTTCAGGCTTCTACCCCTGCTCGCTACTGGGCGGAGGCGCTTCACACTGCCACCTACCTCATTAATCGCCTTCCTACAAAGGCGATTAGTGCTCCCACCCCTCACTTTGCTTTGTTCGGCACCCACCCTCTTTACGACCATCTTCGGGTCTTCGGGTGCGCTTGCTACCCGAACCTCTCTGCCACAGCTCCCCATAAGCTTGCGCCTCGTTCGACTCAGTGTGTTTTCCTTGGGTACTCCCCTGACCATAAAGGGTACAGGTGCCTTGACCCCACCACACGTCGTATCTTGATCTCCTGACACGTCGTCTTCGACGAGTCTTCCTTTCCCTTTTCCACCCCGTCCTCTGACTCCGTCACTGAGTTGGATTCCCTCTTCTCTACTGACCCCAAGGCCGCTCCTGTACAGCGACCTTGTCGGTTACCTCTTGCAGGTTACCCACCCGCTACGCCACGCATGACTTTGGCGTCTTCCACGCCACCTGTTGTGCCTTACGTGGCCCCGGCGTCCCTGACGCCACTTGCTGCGCCACGCGCGGCACCGGCGTCCATGACGCCACCGGGTGCGCCACGCGCGGCACCGACGTCCCTGACGCCACCGGCTGCGCCACGCGCGGCCTCGGCGCCCCCGACGTCACCCACTGCAGCACGCGAGGCACCGGTCTCCCCGACGACGCCTGCTGCGCCAAGCGCGGCCTCTGCGTCCCCGACGTCGACTACTGCGCCACGCACGGCCTCAGCTTCCCCGACATCACCTGCAGCAAGCCCGACGTCACCAGACGCACCAGGAGCAGCACCGACGACGACTTCTCGCTTCGCTGACCCCGTACTTGCCTACCAGCGACGAGCACGGGGGGGGCGGCCCTACTCCAGCTGCACCACGTGTAGCCCCGAGACGAGAGAAGGTCGTTGTACCCGAGCGCCCGGTGTACAACCCTCCTCTTCTCCACAGGGATCCTGGTCACGTCCACCCGATGGTGACTCGACGTGCATCCGGGTGTCTTCGTCCAGTTGAGCGCTTCACCGGAGCTGCCTTCTCGTCGACTACTTCTCCACCGACCGACTCTTCGATATCACCCATACCTACTTCCGTGCGTAGCGCCCTCGCCGACCCTCACTGGCGCCGCGCTATGGAGGAAGAGTATGAGGCTCTGCTTGCCAACCGGACCTGGGACCTGGTTCCCCGTCCTAGTCGTGGCAATGTTGTCACGGGCAAGTGGGTGTTCACGCACAAGAAGAAGGCGGACGGTACCTTGGAGAGGTACAAGGCTCGGTGGGTACTCCGGGGTTTCACTCAGCGCCCTGGAGTCGACTACGACGAGACCTTCAGCCCGGTGGTAAAGCCGGCGACGGTTCGTACCGTTCTATCGCTGGCTCTCTCACGTTCTTGGCCTGTCCACCAGTTGGACGTCAAGAATGCCTTCCTCCACGGTACACTGACCGAGACGGTGTACTGCAGTCAGCCGGCAGGGTTTGTTGATTCAGCTCACCCAGACATGGTCTGTAAGCTGAACAAATCCCTATACGGATTGAAGCAGGCACCGCGAGCCTGGTATAGCCGGTTCGCCTCCTTCTTGGTCTCACAGGGGTTCGTCGAAGCTAAGTCGGACACTTCGCTGTTTGTCTATCGACGTGGCAGTGACACTGCCTACCTCCTACTGTACGTCGATGACATTGTACTAACAGCGTCTAGTCCGGCTCTGCTTCGGCGTACCATTTCTGCTTTACAGCAGGAGTTCGCTATGAAGGACCTGGGCCGTCTTCACCACTTCCTGGGCATTGCGGTCGAGGACCGACCAGGCGGCTTATTCCTTCACCAGCGACAGTACTGCCTGGATATCCTCCAGCGACCGGGCATGACCGAGTGCAAGCCTTGCTCCACTCCAGTGGATACTCAGGCGAAGCTCTCCGCTACCGACGGGACACCCGTCTCTGACCCCACTACTTACAGGAGTCTTGCAGGTGCTCTTCAGTACCTCACCTTCACCAGGCCGGATATCTCGTATGCAGTTCAGCAGGTGTGCCTCCATATGGATGACCCGAGGGAGCCACACCTCACCGCTGTGAAGCGGATTCTTCAGTACCTACGAGGTACTCTCGACTACGGCCTCCTCCTTCGACGTGACACGACCTCCGAGCTGGTCGTGTACACCGATGCTGACTGGGCTGGCTGCCCGGACACACGACGTTCTACTTCTGGGTATGTCGTCTTCCTGGGCGGTAACCTCGTCTCCTGGTCCTCGAAGCGACAGCCCGTGGTGTCGCGTTCGAGTGCTGAGGCGGAGTATCGCGCCGTGGCTAACGGCGTAGCTGAGGCCTCCTGGCTCCAGCAGTTGCTTCAGGAGCTCCACACTTACGTCGCCAGGAGCACCCTCATCTACTGCGACAACGTCAGCGCCGTGTACCTCTCCACCAACCCGGTCCAGCATCAGCGCACAAAACATGTGGAGATCGACCTCCACTTTGTTCGTGAGCGGGTTGCACGCGGCGAGATTCGGGTACACCATGTCCCGACGACGACGCAGTTCGCTGACATCTTCACGAAGGGCCTCCCGTCGTCGCTGTTCTCCGAGTTTCGGTCCAGTCTCAACATCTGCAGTGGCTAGATGTTGTGACTGCGGGGGGGTGTTAGACACTGTGATTATGTGTGTGTCACAGGGGCATATTAGTCATTAGTGAGGGATTAGGGTTAGGGGTGATTTAGTCATTTCCCCTCACCTAATCCCTCTATATAATGGACCTTGTACCCTCATGATGTATTCATCCCATTCAGTCCAGATTTATCCCTCTAATAGTAAGCAGTAAGCACTTAGCAGCCTCTAGACCAGGCCTGACAAATTACAATAAATTTCCAGTTTTCACGATAACATCAGTAGACATCAAATGATTAACTAAGTTTCCAGTTTTCACGATAAATGGACCACCTGTTGCCACTAGATTTGGTTACAAGTGGTTTCCAGAAAACCAACACTACCATTCCACCTTATACATAACGTAAATGTCAAATAAACCAACAAATGTACTTCAGAGATACATTACCTGCAAATCACATTTGGGAGAGTGAATGAGACACATGGGTTTTGGAATTGCGCTTCTGGAGCAAACTCCTTTACACGAACTAACTTTAACAAGTTCTTCCTCATTCTCTGTCCGAAGCATTATAGATGGTAAGAGAAATAATACCATAATTACAAATGTAAATCTAGCCTTCTTAAAAGGACAGCATATTCTGACTACATCTGAAAGAGGAATTGAGCTCCATTGTCAGAATTCAGCAGATGACCATTAGATACTACTGGATTGTAATGAAATAAAACAATTAAAACAGGACAATGCCATGACTCTGAATGTTTTTGCTTTTAATAATCCAAGAATGCAGACATGCTCCGACGCTGCAGATATAGCAATAGCAAAGGAAGGCGCTTTGCACTCATTTACCAAGTTGCTGATGTATTAAGTTGCTCAAGAGAAAATCACTAAGTTGCTCCAGTGAGAACCGATAACTATAAATTATTGTTCAAAGAGGATATTTAGCTTTAAAATAGGATATTTACCAGGATATCATGCTGAACATTCTGATCAAGAGCAAGAACGGCACATATATGCTTGATGAACTCTAAAGCAACATCTCCTTTATGTGTGTGAGGGTCTGATTCTCTACGTGGTTCATCTGATTCAAACTTGCTCTTCCTTTTGAAATGGTGAAGTATATCGCTTACAATTTTTAGAAGTTTGTCTGCAAAGTAAGTGCTGATCTGCATCATCAGGAGTTAGATCCAGGTTAGAGAAGACTATTTGGACGGCAGATGATACTATTCAATTATTCATAGACTGTACAGTAAAGATAGTGCATCAACTCTTTTAGACTTAACCATGTGAATATAAATTAAGATTAGGCTAATGAAAAAGAGCAAAGGTTCATTGCTAAAAATACACTTTGTTAACCGTTTCAATGTCTACTTCAAAAGAACATATTTGGATAGAGAACTGAACAAAATTACCTGATCACAGAGGTACCCTATGACCTGGCCCTCAAGATTTTCGGCAGCCATGACTGTTATAGATGGAGTGCACGAGGTATCATCCCTTATAGTTGCTCGCTTTGCTACTTCTTCTCCCATGTATTTCCATGGAATATATAGGAACTCTGAGACAATTAGGACAAAGTGATCCTGGATTTTTTTTAAAAAAAGGAGGTTAAAGCGATTACCCAACTTTCAGTTGTAGGATAGTTGTTAAAAGTATGTTACAAAGTAAAGAAAGTTACAGTTAACAAACAGAAGCACTAATATTAGTATTACTTGACTTTCAGAAAAACAAAATGAGTGACCTGTGTAGCTTTGGGCAAGCACTCGGCAATGTTCCAGCTTGAGACTATGTCAATATCATTATCACCATCTGCATAGTCTGCATCTGGTGTTTTAGCCTGAATGCCTCCATAGTTAAACTGAAACATGACAAGATGTGAAACATCAGTATTTGAGAAAGATTATTATAGTTAATCTTGGTTTTGGATGCGAGTCGGATTGGGGCTGGCTGTTGCGGCCGAAGAGTTTTCGCCATATTGTTCTATGTTGCAATTCCAGCCCCCAAAACTTCTCTGTTCTTGCTGTAGAAACTGATCTGCCCTAGCAGATCAATCTGAACTCTGGCTTTGATGGCGGCTGAACCAAACCTGGTGGCGGCTAGGGTTGAGGAGGGAGGCAGCAGCTTGAGTAAGATGATGCCCTAGGCGGCAGCTGGAGCAGCAGCCCTGAGGGGCGGCTGGAACAGCAGACCCGGCGGCTGGAGGAGACCTGGGCGGCGGCTAGGGTTCCTGAGAGGGAGGCGCCGACCTGGGAGAGAAGAGAGGGGGACGGCGGCGCAGCAAGGGGGAGAGAGGCGGCTCGGGCAGAAAAGTGGAGGAAATTTTCTGTATTGATCTCTCTCTCAACTTTTGGGGTGTTTTGGCTTGTTTATATATCCCCCCCTTACAAGAGTACTAATCTATTACAATAGGAGAAGAAAAAATAGTTTATTATCTAAACTAGGGCTGCCACGTTGGACATGGTGCAGCCGCACCAAGTCGGGCTGACCAGCCCTGACCTGGGTGCACACAAAACAGGGGGGAACAGGGTTCAGCCCCCCCTGTCCTGGCCGCCCAGGCCCAACGGCAGGGTCATCCCACATTCTAGGTCTCTAGATTTGGAAAGCAATAGTCTTAGGGATAAGAATTGTTGCTGCAGTTCTGGAATAGATTTAAAAGTTCTAGTAGAGCAGTAATAGAGTCCTAGTTAGACTGTAAGTCGGTCCTAGTAGAACTACATATATATCCCTACATAAGAAAAGGAATACAGTGGGTGCTAGACAAGAGAACTAGCATTTGATTTCCAACATTTGGTACCGGAGCTTTAGGTTCAAAGATCCAATCCACTGCCCCCAAGAGGACATGCTCCTGAGGCGGCAAATACAACCCCGAACTACTTTGTACGCGAAGAGAGAGGAAAAGAGCAAAAGAAGGGGGGGCGGCCAATTCAGCGGGCGGTCGGGGTGAGGCCACACTGTTAGACTATGTAATTTAGTGGGCTAATCAGAGGCATTTTAGTCTTTTCACCTCACCTAATCCCTCAATATAATGTAACCCTTGACCCCCAGATTAATCATCCAATTCAGCTTTCTCTAATATGGTATCAGATTAGCTACGTTAGTTTAGGATTAGGGCTTAACCCTAACCCTAATGACACAGCCATCAGCCGCCGCCAGCTACACCAGCGCGCCGCTACCATGGGCCGCTGCCCGCGCCTCTGTGCCGCCGCCTTGGGTCACCGCGACCCACCCTACCGCCGCCGCCCTTGTCCCACAGCCACCGTCGCATGGATCTGCAACGCCGCCGCCTGGATTCGGGGCGAATCGGCCGCCAGTGCCTCTGGCCAGCGCGCACGAGGGGGGGGGGGCTGCGGTCGCCGCCCTGGGAGGCGCGTTACCGGCGAACCTCAGGTGGCCAGCGCCGCATCTGGCCAATGCGCTCGAGGGGCCAGCCACCGCCGGCTACGGCTGGCCGGCCAGCGCGCACGGGGGGCTTTCGCCGCCGTCCTGGAAGGAGCTTCCCCGGGGGAAGTTGGCACGCCCCTCCCTCGGCAGGCCGCTGCCTCTGCTCCGGGAGGCGCTGTCGCCCCTCCTATGTCTCCGAAGACCGGTCCGGCCGCCGACGGACCTCTTGTAGGTACCATCGGCAAATCCGCCACGCCCGCTGCCGCTATCATTTTCATGGCAGGTACCTCTGGGCCACGTGACTCTAATCCCACCAGCCTCGACATCGACGAGAGCACCACGACCGTTGTCCCGCCGATCCCGTTTCCAGTTGCTGGCGCCGCTGCTGAGAGCGCAACCACTTCTTCCTACGACACCGACACGACGGACACCTCCGACATCGCCGCAGCTCTGGCTGCCTCTCACGGGCGCGAGCGGGCACTCGCTCTCGCCCTGGAGCAGGAGCGTGCCTCTGTGGCCGCTCTATCTCACAAACTCGAGGAGAGTGCTCACCGACCGATGAGTGCTGCCCACGAGTCTCCCTCGGACGCTGTTACGTACTCGGCTTCACTTGTGGCTGCTCTTAATGCGCAGGCCGCCGGGATTCAAAACATCCGGACGCTCGTGTCGGTTGTTTTCAGCTCCGAGTCTACCTCATATGCCCGGTGGCGCGACCTGGTGCCCCTCACGCTGAGGCGTTTCTGCCTCAACGACCACGTCCTCTAGGACGGTTCTTCAGTGGATATCTCCTGGATCAGCATGGACAGCCTGGTCCTATCATGTATCCTTGGCTCCCTATCGGAGGAGCTACAGGATATCGTCAGACAGCGCGATGGTGGCACCGCTCGACGGGCCTGGCTGGTCCTTGAGCAGCGTTTTCTGGGGAACCGCGCGACTCGAGCCCTCCAGATCAACGCTCGGTTCTAGAACACCGTCCAGGGTGACCGCTCTGTCTCCACCTACTGCCGGGAAATGAAGGGCATGGCGGATGCTCTACGTGACCTTGGCGAGACGGTCACCGATAGCGCTCTCGTTCTTCGGGTCCTTCAAGGCTTGAATGAGCGCTATTGTCACCTACGGACATGGCTACTACGTATGGAGCCACCCCCTACCTTCGAGAAGGTATGGTCTGACCTTGAACTTGAGGAAATCACTGCAGGAGGCTCCACTGGCTCTGGGTCTGCCACAACCTTTTATGGCTCTGGGCAGTCCCCTCGTCCACCCTCACCAGTTGCTGGTGGACCAACGTCACGACCACCTTCCACCCCAGGCACTCCTGCTAGTACTGGAGGCGGAAATCGTCGCTGCCAAGGAAAACACAGTGGCCGTGGTGGAGGTAGCAGTGCAGGCGGCACACCTTCACCCACTACTCCGACTACTGGTGGTACCGGCCGGAGAGATGCACCCTGGCCCACACCCTATAACCAGTGGACTAGCCAGATCTACATGTGGCCTGGGCCGTCTCCGGGTTCTCAGCCCCCACGACCACCACACCCCCAACCGGCGTTCGTAGCCACCCTAGGCTACAGTGGACCAGCCTACAGTGCTGGTGGGCCGCCGACTTAGACCTACGATGGGCCTGGCTACCCTTCTGGCGGACAGTCTGCCTCGACCTATGGAGGCACCGACTATCCTGTTGGCACTCGGAGACGTCGGCACCCCTCCAGGAGCCACCCTCGATGTGGGATCAACAGTCGGTGGCTTCTTCCTTCAGCACCATGCACCTTACTCCACCAGGTGCCGACTGGATAGTTGACTCCGGAGCGTCATACCATACCACTCCAAATGCTGGTATACTCTCTTCCACCCACCCTCCCAATCCCTCTTTTCCTTCATCTATCGTTGTTGGGAATGGGTCTGTTCTTAAGGTCACCTCAATAGGTGATTCCGGTCTCCCGGGTTCTTTCCAGCTTAAAAATATTCTTGTCGCTCCGGATATCATTCAAAACTTGCTTTCTGTCCGTCGTTTTACCACTGACAACAATGTTACCATTGAGTTTGATCCATTTGATTTGTCTGTGAAGGATCTTTCTACCCGACGACCTTTTTTCGATGTGATAGCTCGGGGCCCCTGTACACACTTCGACTTCCTACTTCCGCTACATCACCGCCTTTTGCTTTGACTACGGCACCTTCATCCACCATTTGGCATCGCTGGCTTGGCCACCCTAGTGCAGATGCTATGTCGAAGTTGTCCAGTAGTTCTGTTATCTCGTGTTCTAGGGGCACACGTGACTCCCTATGTCATGCTTGTCAGCTTGGTCGCCATGTTCGGCTCCCTTTTCCCACTTCTATGACTCATGTTGAGCACGCTTTTGATCTTATACATTGTGATTTATGGACATCACCCATTACCAGTGTATCGGGCTTTAATTATTACTTGGTGATCATTGATAATTTTTCTCACTTTTCCTAGACTTTTCCATTACGATTGAAGTCTGAGACTTTCGTTACTCTTTCTCACTTCTTCGTTTGGATTTCCACTCAGTTTGGGCGCACCACCTGAGCTGTCCAGTGTGATAACGGACGCGAGTTCGATAACTCTGCGCTTCGTAACTTTCTCCCCGCACATGGGGGTACAGATACGCATGTCTTGTCTGTATACCTCTCCTCAAAACGAAAAGGCAGAGCGCATGATTCGCACCACCAATGATGCCATGCGCTCCCTGATGTTCCAGGCATCTGTTCCAGCCCGATACTGGGTGGAGGCTCTCCATACTGCCACACTTCTGATTAATCGTCTTCCTACCAAGGCGATTCGTGCCTCCACCCCCTACTTTGTTTTATATGGCACCGATCCTCTTTACGATCACCTTCAAGTTTTCGGGTGCGCTTGCTACCCTAACCTTTCCGCCACTGCCCCGCATAAGCTTGCGCCCCGCTCGACACGGTGTTTTTTTTTCGGGTATTCCCTTGACCATAAGGGGTACCGGTGGTTAGATCTCACTACTCACCGCCTTTTGATCTCTAGGTACGTCGTCTTCGACGAGTCCTACTTCCCTTCTCCACCACCTCTTCTGGTTTCACCACAGAGCTGGATTCCTATTTTTCCCACTGACCCCAAGGCTGCTCCCCAGCTATCTTGGCCTCTTTCTTCTGCATGTTCGACACACGCTACGCCTCAGGTGCCCCCGGCGTCACCTGCTACACCACGTGCGGCATCGACGCCTCCAGCGTCACCTGCTGTACCTTGGATGGCCCTGACGTCACCAGCTGCGCCACGCGCGGCATCGACGTCCCCGGCGTCGCCTGCTGCACCTCGGGTGACCCCTACGTCCCCGACGCCACCAGTCGCACCAGGCGCAGCACCGACGACGACTTCTCGCTTCGCCGACCCCACACTTGTCTACCAGCGACGAGCACAGGATGGAGCCCCGGCTCCAACTGCGCCACGCGCGGCCCCGGAGCCCTCTACACCGGTCGTCGCGCCACGCGCCGCCTCGAGACCCACTCTCTACTACTCACGACGAGAGAAGGTTGTTGTACCCGAGCGCTCGGCGTACAACCCTCCACATATCCACAGGGATCCTGGTCACGTCCACTCGATGGTGACTCGACATGCGTCCGGGAGTCTCCGACCGGTTGAGCGTTTCTCCGGAGCTGCCTTCTCGTCGACGACGTCTCCACCGATCGACTCTTCTTCGATCTCACCCATACCGACTTCTGTCCGTAGCGCCCTTGTCGACCCTCACTAGCGGCGCGATATGGAGGAAGAGTATGAGGCCCTACTTGCCAACCGAACCTGGGACCTGGTTCCCCGCCCCGGTCGTGGCCATGTTGTCACGGGCAAGTGTGTATTCACACATAAGAAGGCGAGCGGTACCTTGTAGAGGTACAAGGCTCGGTGGGTACTTCGGGGCTTCACTCAGTGCCCTGGAGTCGACTACGACGAGACCTTCCGCCTGGTGGTGAAGCCAGCGACGGTTCGTACCGTTCTGTCGCTGGCCCTCTCGCGTTCTTGGCCCGTCCACTAGTTGGACGTCAAGAATGCCTTCCTCCACGGTACACTGACCGAGACGGTGTACTGCAGTCAGCCAACAGGATTTGTTGACTCAGATCATCCAGACATGGTCTGTAAGCTAAACAAATCCATGTACGGTCCGAAGCAGGCACCGAGAGCCTGGTATAGCCGGTTCGCTTCCATCTTGGTCTCATAGGGCTTCATCGAAGCTAAGTCGGATACTTCGCTGTTTGTCTATCGACGTGGCTGTGACACTGCTTACCTTCTACTATACATCGATGACATTGTACTGACAGCGTCCAATCCGGATCTTCTTCGGCGCAATATTACTGCTTTACAACAGGAGTTCTCTACGAAGGACCTGGGCCGCCTCCACCACTTCCTGTGTATTGCGGTTGAGGACCGACCACGCGGCTTGTTCCTTCACCAGCAACAGTACTGCTTGGATATCCTGCAGCGAGCGGGCATGGCTGAGTGCAATCTGTGCTCCACTCCAGTGGATACCCAGGCGAAGCTCTCCGCTACCGACGGGACACCCGTTCTTGACCCTACTGCTTACAGGAGTCTTGCAGGTGCTCTTCAGTACCTCACCTTCACCAGGTCGGATATCTCCTATGTGGTTCAGCAGGTGTTCCTCCACATGCACGACCCGAGGGAGCCGCACCTCACCGTTGTGAAGCGGATTCTTCGGTACCTGCGTGGTACCCTCGGCTACGGCCTCCTCCTTCGACGTGATACGGCCTCCGAGCTAGTCGTGTACACCGACACAGATTGTGCAGGCTGTCCGGACACTCGCCGGTCTACCTCTGGGTACGCCGTCTTCCTGGGCGGTAATCTCGTCTCTTGGTCCTCGAAGCGACAACACGTGGTGTCGCGTTCGAGTGCTGAGGCGTAGTATCGCGCCGTGGCTAATGGCGTAGCTGAGGCTTCCTGGCTTCAGCAGCTGCTTTAGGAGCTCCACACTCCTGTCACCAAGAGCATCCTGATCTACTGCGACAACGTCAACGCCGTATACCTCTCCACCAACCCGGTCCAGCATCAGCGCACGAAGCATGTGGAGATCGACCTACATTTTGCTCGTGAGTGGGTTGCACGTGGCGATGTTCGGGTACATCATGTCCCGATGACGACGCAGTTCGTCGACATCTTCACGAAGGGCCTCCCGTCGTCGCTGTTCTCCGAGTTTCTGTCCAGTCTCAATATCTGCAGTGGCTAGATGTTGTGACTACAGGGGGGTGTTAGACTATGTAATATAGTGGACTAATCAGGGGCATTTTAGTCTTTTGTAGGAGATTAGGGTTAGGGACAGTTTAGTCTTTTTCCCTCACCTAATCCCTTTATATAATGTAATCCTTGACCTCCAGATTAATCATCCAATTCAGCTTTCTCTAATACACACACTTGAGAGGCATGAGACGACGACCCATGATGCTACAATGATCCACGGGGCAAGGATCCGACAGAGAATGAGCGGGATCGAGGCAGGCGCAACTCGCATGGATCTCGACAGATGCAGCTCCGGACAAATCAAGTGTGGCGACTGCAGGACGTCGCGGTGGCTAGGAGAGTCAGCAAGCGACGGCGAGATCAAGTGTGAGGCACGGTGAGAGAGGTGTTCGTGTAGTGTTCGTGGCAAAGGTGGATCCAATCACAGGTGTCCCCTTCGTTTGCGGCAACAGGGCGACCGTGAGGATCTCACATCGAGGTGTGCTCGGGATATAGATGTGCCCATCCTGAGTTTGAGTGTAGGGTGTAAAAGTTGTCATCATGCTAGGGATGATTTGTCCATCCGAAATTAAGAGGAGAATGGAAAAGTTGTGTCGTCATGAAGTTGAAGATGTGCACAGAAATTGAGTGCAGGGTGGTGGAGTGTTCGCCATCCTAGGGTTAAAAAGGTGTGCTCGCCATAATAAAATAAGTGCAAGTCTGTGCAGGCAATTAAGGAGAGTTCATCTTGATTAAGGTATGTCAAAACTCAAGATTAGAGTCCGTGAACAAAAACAAGATTAATAAGGTGACTGTTATAGTTAATCTTGTTTTTTGATATAAGTGGCTGGTGCGGCTGAAGAGTCCTCGCCGTAATTGTCTAGGTCTTAAATTTAGAAAAGAAATAAACAGTATTAGGGATATAAATAGTTGTTGCAGTTTTAGAGTGAGTTTATCGTCCTAGAGCAGGAATAAAGAGTCCTAGACGGACTGTGAGTCAAGTTCTAATAGGACTACATATGTACCCCTATATAAGAAAAGAAATTGAGGGGCTGCTGGACAAGAGAACCAGCGCAGGATTTCCAACAAAGATATAAAACATCAAAACTGATAATCAAGTCTATGATAAACACAATGTACTAAATAATTGTCCATGGCAACACAACGAAATGAACGAACCTGATCCATGAACAGCAAGGAATGCCAATAATGTAAAGGTTCCAGCTCTATCCACTCAAAAAGGTCCCTAAAAACAGACATTCTTAGTTTCGGTAGAGAGAATCACCCTTCAGTTTTGAAAAAGAGAAGCAAAAATACCTTGTCTGTAAGGTTTTTAATAAGCTATCGCAGTATGCACGTGCTGATAACAAATCCACTTTTCCAGTATCTATAATTATCTTAGAGAAGTTTGCAAAGATGACATTAGCTCCGAGCTTTCGAAACTCTGCCAACAATAGAGCAAAGACCTTCTTCATGACCTAATAAAACTCACCATAAATGAAAAGATAGGTTAAGTTAAAGCTAGAGAAACTAATGTTAACATTTTGCAGTGTATCAAGTGACACTAGATTGCTAAAAATACTTATTGCTAGGAAAATAAGATGCTGCTGCAAATATACTAGTCAACAACTGTACATAGTTGCACAATATATGTATTGTAGAAAAAGGAATGACAATGGAGTTGGGTAATTTAGCTTACATTATGAAGAAGGCGATGGAGGGCTGGATCGTGAAGTTTCGACTGTGGACTGAAAAAATAGACATAAAACATGTGAAGAGCACATAAAAGAATTAGAAATACAATTACTAACTGGTTCAAGTGCAAGCAAATGAGTTAATACCTGCAGAGCCAACGGTATAGATGTTGCAATATTGCATCAGCAAATACATTTCCAGATGACACGGCATCTGAAATGCATCTCTGTATCAGTTGTTTTAGCACCTGGAAAGCAGGCAGACATAAGCTAGGATCATCAAAGTCAGTTTCAGTGGCATGTGGACCAGGAGCCATGTCATTCCCAAAGCTACCAATGGACCCTCCATCCATTTCATCCACCTGACTACTCTTCAAGAGAGAATTGACCGCCAAATGATGGATCTGTAGACAAATACATGAACATAAGCATGAAAATGAAGATGTCACGTTGTATGATGTCCACCCAATGCATAGGAGGCACACCTTCAGCTCCACAGAAACTCTTCTATATGCACCTGGATAAGTAAGCGCAGGCTGAATGACCTGCAAAATGCGGTAATATTTAGTCAAACGGCAATACACAATTCAAAAAAAGTAAAACACCATGCAGTCTCTGGTGAAATAAAATAAAGCTTTTTCACCTCATCAGCAAAGCATGTGTCTCCTTCATAAGTGCCTCCTAAATCAGGAATGCCATCATCAGATACCCAAAGCACCTATCATATATAGCAAACTAGTAAGCAACTGTCATGTGCAATAGCCCATTAGGGCCCATGAGATGGAGTAGCCCAAGGCCTGGCGCACTGATCATGCACGGTTACTGTTCTCGGCCCTAGGTTTGTTAGATATAATCTAGTTTTCCTAGATTAGGATAGAGTTAGAGATAGATTACAAATACATCTCTATTTAGACTAAAAGTCTAGGGGTATTATTAGACTAGAATTCTATTGTAATTGGGGCTATACATATAGCCACCCCTAATTAAGAAATAATGAGAAGAGAAACAGAGAATTTCAGAGGGATTAATCTACCCGGAAATCCAACAATTGGAATCAGAGAATAGGTTCAAGATTCTTGGAGTCGGGTGTACCTCACGGATCGAGATTTACACAGACCGAGCGTGGCTATCGGGGAGGCAACACGCGCAAGAGAGCTCCGACATGATTGTCGGCGCACCAAGGCGGTTCCGCAGTAGAGCGACTTCAGATCGAAGGACGAGGCACCCGACGGACGTGGATTAATCAGATCTTGGCAGGGGTGCAAGCGAGAGCTGGGGCAGCGAGCAGCTCATCTCCACCGTCTTATCCGACCCGATCGCGCACCTTGCCTACGACCAAGAGCATAAGCAGGCGCGCCAGTCTAAGTTCACCGGGTACACGGGCAGGCCGCTCTACTCACCATGGCTAGGCACCGAGGACTCGTGCGTGCCTGCTACCGCAGCTGGCGGCTAGCAGCTGGAGAAGGCGTCAGCTGCTAGGGTTTGCTGGCTGACAGGCTAGCTAGACCAGTTGGGCCTAAGGATTGTTTTTGGGTCAAAGTGAGCCTAAGGGCACTGGTCTTTTTGCTACGTGCACACAAAGTCTGTTCATTGATTCACTAAACGTACACAGAGGTGTACACGATATGGAGAAAAAATCAATCTCGTCGCACTATCCTCTGATAACGAAGACCAATTATGCAGCATGGGCTATCAAGCTGTTGAGGTGACAAAAAACAATGTAGATCCAATGTCGCTGCCCCGCCATGCTCGTCACCCAGCCATCCCGATTACCGCCCTGTCGCCGACTCTCCGCCTCGCCTCCCTCCGTCTCCTGCCCCGATCTCCGACACTGTCCCAAGTAGCCTCCCCGATGCCACCCCGACGTGGTCATTGGCTCTGCTCCCCACCCCACACCCTACGCTGCTTCCACTTCCGACCACCCGTCCCCTCCAACTTCCCATGGATGAGAAGGGGTTGACCGGTCGCGCCCAAGGAGAAAACTGTGCCACCAGTATCCAATGGCCATTGAGTCCACCTCTTCCACAGTAGCCTTGTCGGTCACCTTCCGCCACTATCCACCGCCTCTGTTGCTTCCCTGGTCGCCTATCTGTTGCAGGGGTAGGGTGGGTGCCACCTTCGTCGACGACCAACCCCCCAGCTGCCCTTTGGAGTTCTCCCCTGTTGCTGCCTTTCTAACGTCTACCCCTAGCCGCAGGTCACCGCCTCCTCAGCCTTCACCCCGGTCCCCACCGAGGTCACCCCCCCCCCCCCCGCGTCTCCCCTATCTCTTTCGGACAACGTCTCTAGGTGGTCCCTTCCTTGGTTGTTCCCCCGGCCTAGTTCCTCGATTAGTTGGTCACCCCCACTGCAATGGCCTGCCCCCACCACCGATGATTGCAGCAATCAATCCAAAGGTTGTCCTTAGCGCTAAGATGCTCAGCCAATACCTAAGAATCTGATTAGCAAGTGCTTCAACTGCTTACCTTTAGCCACATTGTTGCAATGTGTACGAAGGCCACACGGTACTTCCTTTGCAAGGGGGGAGGCCAGAGTGTGCCACTGTAACCTCATTCGTGGCCTTTCACCTCTAGTTTTTTTGGAATGCCAAGCCACCATCTCCACCAGCATTTGAAGCTCCCTCAGGAGTCCAAGAGGAAGTTTGTATCACCCCTAGCAATGGAAAGTTCCCTCTCTCTCCCCCCCTCTTTCTCGCCATCCCTCTCTCTCTCCTCTCTCTAGTTGTGGCTACTTTGGTTGCTATATCCCGCTCTCTGTTGCCCATAATCCATAGTCAGAGTGCTTTAGGTGGTCAATCAATTAGTCAAGGATTCAGGTTTCAAGACCTCCTCAAGGTGCTCTGGTAGGAAAGGGAAGACATTACAGTCTCACCTTGAGGTCCCTGATGCACAAATGATTTATCCGTTAGTTGTTGAGTGCATGGCCAATAGGTGGGATCCGATGATCTTGGAAGCTTCCTTACCTTTGGTGTCACCCTCATCTATGTATAATGCTAGGAGTCTTCCTCCTTAGTGTTGTCGAAGGGTCATGGTCAGGTTGTTGTCCGCTTAGATGGTGTAGGTCGGTTGTAGTTTCATTGTGGTCATGTCTGGTTGTCACAGTCGTTGTAACTGGTTATCTCAGCCATTTTATATTATATTTGTTAGACTCCGTAATTGTGTCTGGGGCACAAGGGTATATTAGTCATTAGTGAAAGATTAGGGTTAGGGGTATTTTAGTCTTTTCCCCTCACCTAATCCCTCTATATAATCATCCTTGTACCCTCATTATCTCAATCATCTAATACAGCCTTTATTAGCCCTCTAATATGGTATCATTAGCTAGGAATTAATTAGGATTATGGCATAACCTTAACCCTAATGGCCCAGCCGCCGCCACCAGCCCGGGCCTGCGCCGCCCGTCGAAGCCGCCGCCACCGCCCGCTGTTGCGCCGCCTGCCCACACAGCCGCGCCGAGGGCCACCGCGCCTCACGCCGCCACCGCCGGTGCCGCCGCCAGGCACCCGTCGCCGCGCCCGCCACTAGACCTGCGCCGCCGCCACCGCCCGGGTTCGGGCCGGATCAACGCGCGCACAGGGGCGCCGCCGCCGCCTCTGGAGGGGCTGGCGCGGCCGCCACTGCCCCCTGGCCCGCCGCCCCCTAGCCTGCAGCCGCCGCCTCTGGAGGGGCTGGCGCACCCACTTCCGCCCCCGAATCTGCCGCCCACTAGTCTGCTGTTGGTGCCGCCGCCTAGCCTGCAGCCACCTCTGGAGGGGCTGGCACGCCCATCTCCGCCCCTGGGTCTGCTGCCCCTCCTATGACTCCGAGGACCGGTCCTGCCACCGACGAAAATCTTGTAGGTACCACCGGCAAACCCGCCACCGCTGTCGCTTTCATGGCAGGTACCTCTAGTCCACGCGACTCTATCGACGGGAGCACCATGACTACTGTCCCGCCAATTTCGTTTCCAGTCGGCAGTGCCGCTGCTGATAACGCAGCTTCTTCCTACGGCACCGACACAGCGGACACCTCCGACATTGCCGCAGCACTGGCTGCCTCTCGCGAGCGCGAGCGGGCACTCGCTCTCGCCCTAGAGCAGGAGCGTGCCTCCGTGACAGCTCTATTTCACCAGCTCGAGGAGAGTGCTCACCGACCGATGAGTGCTGCCCACGAGCCTCCCTCGGACGCTGGTACGTACTCGGCTTCACTTGTGGTCGCTCTCCATGCGCAGGCCGCCGGGATTCAGAACATCCGGACGCTCGTGCCTGTTGTTCTCAGCTCCGAGTCCACTTCATATGCCCGGTGGCGTGACCTGGTGCTCCTCACGCAGGCGTTACTGCCTCGACGACCACGTCCACCAGGACGATTCTTCAGTGGTGGTCTCCTGGATCAGTATGGACAGTCTGGTCCTATCCTAGATCCTTGGCTCCCTGACGAAGGAGCTACAGGATATCATCAGGCAACGTGGTGGCGGCACTGCTCAACGGGCTTGGCTGGTCCTTGAGCAGTGGTTTAGGGAACCGCGTGACTCGAGCCCTCAACATCAGCACTCGGTTCCAGAACACTGTCCAGGGTGACCGCTCTGTCTCCACCTACTGCCAGGAGATGAAGGGCATGGCGGATGCTCTACGTGACCTTCGCGAGCCGATCACCGATAGCGCTCTTGTTCTTTAGGTCCTTCCGGGCCTGAATTAGCGCTATTGTCACCTACGGACGTGGCTACTCCGACTGGAGCCACTCCCTACCTTCGAGAAGGTATGGTCTGATCTTGAGCTTGAGGAGATCACTGCAGGAAGCTCTACTGGCTCCGGGTCTGCCACAACCTTTTATGGCTCTGGCCAGTCCCCTCGTCCACCCTTACCAGCTACCGGTGGACCACCGTCACGACCACCTTCCATCTCAGGCACTCCTACACCCACTACTGGAGGTGGAAATCGTCGCCGCCAAGGCAAGCACGGCGGCTGGAGTGGAGGTAGTAGTGCAAACGGCACTCCTACACCCACTACTTCGACTACTGGTGGTATCGGTGGTACCGGCCAAGGAGGTCCACCCTAGCCCACACCCTACAACCCGTGGACTGGCCAGATCTACCTGTGGTCTGGGTCGTCTCCGGGTTCTCTGTCTCCACGACAACGCCCCTAGCCGGCGTTTGTAGCCACCCCGGGCTACAGTGGACCAGCCTACAGTGCTGGTGGGCCACCGACTCAGTCCTACGGTGGGCCTAGCTACCCTTCTGACGGACAGTCAACCTCGACCTACGGAGGCACCGACTATCCTGTTGGGTACTCAAAGCCGTCGGCCCCTTTTCAGGAGCCACACCCGACGTGGGATCAACAGTCGCTGGCTTCTTCCTTCAGCACCATGCACCTTACTCCACCAGGTGCCGATTGGGTAGTCGATTCCGGAGCGTCATACCATACCACCCCTAGTGCTGGTATAATCTCTTCCACCTACCCTCTCAATCCCTCTTTTCCTTCATCTATCGTTGTTGGGAATGGGTCTGTTCTTCCGATCACCACAGTAGGTGATTCCGGTCTCCTGGGTTCTTTCCAGCTTAAAAACATTCTTATCGCTCCGAATATCATTGAAAACTTGCTTTCTGTCCGTTGTTTTACCACTGACAACAATGTTTTCATTGAGTTTGATCCTTTTGGTTTGTCTGTGAAGGATCTTTCTACCCGGCGACCTCTTTTTCGATGTGATAGCTCGCGGCCCCTATACACTTTGGCTTCCTACTTCCGCTGCATCACCACCTTTTGCTTTGACTACGACAGCTTCATCCACCATTTGGCATCGCCGGCTTGGCCACCCTGGTGCAGATGCTATGTCGAAGTTGTCCAGTAGTTCTATTATCTCGTGTTCTAGGGGCACACATGACTCCCTATGTCATGCTTGTCAGCTTGGTCGCCATGTTCGACTTTCTTTTCCCACTTTTGTGACTCATGTTGAGCAAGTTATTGATCTTATACATTGTGATTTGTGGACATCTCCCATTACCAGTGTATCGACTTTAATTATTATTTGGTGATCATTGATGATTTTTCTCAATTTTCCTGGACTTTTCCATTACAATTGAAGTCTGAGACTTTCGTTACTCTTTCTCACTTCTTTGTTTGGATTTCTACTCAGTTTGGGCGCACCATCCGAGCTGTCCAGTGCGATAGCGGACGCGAGTTTGATAACTCTGCGTTTCGTAACTTTCTCTCCGCACATGGGGTACAGCTACGCATGTCTTGTCCGTATACCTCCCCTCAAAATGACAAGGCAGAGCGCATGATTCGCACCACCAATGATGTCATGCGCTCCCTGATGTTCCAGGCATCTGTTCCAGCCCGATACTGGGTGGAGGCTCTCCATACTGCCACACTTCTGATTAATCGTCTTCCTACCAAGGCGATTCGTGCCTCCACCCCCTACTTTGTTTTATATGGCACCGATCCTCTTTACGATCACCTTCAAGTTTTCGGGTGCGCTTGCTACCCTAACATTTCCGCCACTGCCCCGCATAAGCTTGCGCCCCGCTCGACACGGTGTTTTTTTTTCGGGTATTCCCTTGACCATAAGGGGTACCGGTGGTTAGATCTCACTACTCACCGCCTTTTGATCTCTAGGTACGTCGTCTTCGACGAGTCCTACTTCCCTTCTCCACCACCTCTTCCGGATCCACCACAGAGCTGGATTCTCTTTTTCCCACTGACCCCGAGGCTGCTCTCCAGGTGCCTTGGCCTCTTTCTTCTGCAGGTTCAACACGCGCTACGCCTCAGGTGCCCCCGGCGTCACCTGTTATACCACGTGCGGCACCGACGCCTCCGGCGTCACTTGCTACGCCTCGGGTGACCCCTACGTCACCAGCTGCGCCACGCGCGGCCACGGCTTCCCCAACGTCACCAGACGTACCACGCGCAGCACCGACGACGACTTCTCGTTTCGCCGACACCACACTTGTCTACCAGCGACGAGCGCGGGATGGGGCACTTACTCCAGCCGCGTCACGCGCGACCTCGAGACCCACTCTCGTCTACCCACGACGAGAGAAGGTTGTTGTACCCGAGCGCCCGGTGTACAACCCTCCTCTTCTCCACAGGGATCCTGGTCCCGTCCACCCGATGACTCGACATGCGTCCGGCAGTCTCCGGCCAGTTGAGCGCTTTGCCGGAGCTGCCTTCTCGTCGACGACATCTCCACCGACCGACTCTTCTTCGATCTCACCCATACCTACTTCCGTGCGTAGCGCCCTCACTGGCGCCGCGCTATGGAGGAAGAGTATGAGGCCCTACTTGCCAACCGGACCTGGGACCTGGTTCCCCGCCCCGGTCGTGGCAATGTTGTCACGGGCAAGTGGGTGTTCACACATAAGAAGAAGGCGGAAGGTACCTTGGAGAGGTACAAGGCTCGGTGGGTACTTCGGGGTTTCACTCAGCGCCCTGGAGTCGAGTACGACGAGACCTTCAGCCCGATGGTAAAACCAGCGACGGTTCGTACCGTTCTGTCGCTGGCTCTCTCATGTTCTTGGCTTGTCCACCAGTTGGACGTCAAGAATGCCTTCCTCCACGGTACACTAACCAAGACGGTGTACTGCACTCAGCCGACAGGATTTGTTGATTTAGCTCATTCAGACATGGTCTGTAAGCTGAACAAATCCCTGTACGGTCTGAAGCAGGCACCGCGAGCCTAGTATAGCCACTTCGCCTCCTTCTTTGTCTCGCAAGGGTTCGTCGAAGCCAAGTCGGACACTTTGTTGTTTGTCTATCGACGTGGCAGTGACACTGCTTACCTTCTACTGTACGTCGATGACATTGTACTGACAACGTCTAGTCCGGCTCTGCTTCGGCGCACCATTTCTTCTTTACAGCAGGAGTTCGCTATTAAGGACCTGGGCCGTCTCCACCACTTCCTGGGTATTGCGGTCGAGGACCGACCAGGCGACTTGTTCCTTCACCAGCGACAGTACTGTCTGGATATCCACCAGCGAGCAGGCATGGCTCAGTGCAAGCCGTGCTCCACTCCATCGGATACTCAAGCGAAGCTCTCCGCTATCGACGGGACACCCGTCACTGACCCCACTGCTTACAGAAATCTTGCAGGTGCTCTTCAGTACCTCACCTTCACTAGGTCGGATATTTCCTATGTGATTCAGCAGGTGTGCCTCCACATGCATGACCCGAGGGAGTCGCATCTCACCGCTGTGAAGCGGATTCTTCGGTACCTACGAGGCACCCTCGACTACAGCCTCCTCCTTCGACGTGACGCGGCCTCCGAGCTGGTCCTGTACACCGATGCTGACTTGGCAAGCTGCCTGGACACACGTCGGTCTACCTCTTGGTACGCCGTCTTCCTGGGCGGTAACCTCGTCTCCTGGTCCTCGAAGCGACAGCCCATAGTGTCGCGCTCGAGTGCTGAGGCGGAGTATCGCGACGTGGCTAACGGCGTGGCTGAGGCTTCCTGCCTTCAACAGCTGCTTCAGGAGCTCCACACTCCCGTCGCCAGGAGCACCCTGATCTACTGCGACAACGTCAACGTTGTGTACCTCTCCACCAACCCAGTTCAACATCAGCGCACGAAGCATGTGGAGATCAACCTCCATTTTGTTTGTGAGCGGGTTGCACGTGGCGAGGTTTGGGTACACCATGTCCCGACAACGACGCAATTCGCCGACATCTTCACGAAGGGCCTCCCGTCGTCGCTGTTCTCCGAATTTCAGTCCAGTCTCAACATCTGCAGTGGCTAGATGTTGTGACTGCGGGGGGTGTTAGACTCTGTAATTATGTGTGGGGCACAGGGGTATATTAGTCATTAGTGAGGGATTAGGGTTAGGGGCATTTTATTCTTTTTCCCTCACCTAATCCCTCTATATAATCATCCATGTACCCTCATTATCTCAATCATCTAATACAGCCTCTATTAGCCCTCTAATAATATTATTAGTACAACAGTCAGTGTTTCCCCTACTATATTTATAACAACAACAATAAAAAAGCCTTTGTCTCAAACAAGTTGAGGTAGGCTAGATATGAAACCTAAAGTGGGTTTCATATTCATAGGAATGACTGGTTTTGATGTTGGCTCGCCAAGCCTACCACAACCCTCCTACTTTACCCGGGCTCGGGATCGGCTATATGTAGAAAGGCATAGGCAGAGTTTCCTAAAAAAAATATCAGGCAAAATCAAAGCATGATATGATCATCTTTCTATATGGTCAAAGGAAAGGCATAGTTTTCACTATAATGACGATGCTTGTATGTATGCAGGTCTTACTGTAAAGCTGCATAAGTGCATTATAGTTACTGAGTTGGTAATCTTTTGGTGTGCAAAGGGCAGATGCTACCAATCAGGAGCATACCAAAAGTGATAACAGAGAAGCACTAAGGATTGGAAATTCAGCCATTCAGACAAAAGGAAGCCTTTTCCCTACTCGAGATAGGGCAAAGTCACAAACCTGCTGTTGATCACGCAATGCCCTTGAAAAGAACACATCAGCAGTAAAAAGAAGCCAATCAAGTTCAAAATTTCCCAATGGCACCTGTTTCAAAGCATTGATGCTTCAATTCATTTTCATAGAACTGAAATAGCCAATTAAAAATATAGAACTCACAGTAGAGCACTCTTACATGCGCATATCTAGAGAGTGAAATTCGCTCATTGAACCATTGAGTTGATGCAGCACAACGTTGCATGCTTATTCGACCAGCTGTTACTTGCCAACCGAGGGCCTAAATACAAAGGAGTAAGCAAAACAGGAAAAGCATCAGACAGAAAATGTAAATGCAGATGTCCATTATATACCTGATAGTTGTTATCCCGTGCATTGCAAGGAAGGGTTACACATGGGAAATCATCAAGTGCTCTCAAAGAAGCCTTTATATCTTGGAGTTTAGGGCACTCTATGACGGCTACAACAGGCCCAGGATGTTGTTGTCTACAAAATATGTCACTTTGCTTATGATAAGAACAAAAACTCAATTATAAACAGTAAAATTAGGTCAATTGTGACTTTCTAACTAATACACATAACTTGGGTGCCTAGACCACAAGCCTAAAACATTTTCACTTACTTTCAGACTAAAGTGAGGTACAATCACAAAGAAGGATTATATTCTCTATTTGACTAGCTGCACAGGGCCTCCGGTTACAGTTATCACAGGAGAAATAAATTAGGGCCTTTTAAGAAAAGTGAATAAACTTGGGTTATATGCTGAATCAAGCTATTCAACGACGTAGAAAGGGAAAGTTTTTATGGAGTAAATTCCAATTTTCAGAAGATCCCTTTGCAGGCCCTTCGATGTTGGCTTCACAAGTGACCATCATTGGTACAACGGAACCAGCAACGGCCAAGCAACATGTGTTTAGCAATGCAATGTTAATATCTAAATGACTTCTTGTTCTACACTATAATTTTTTCAAAATACATAGCAAGGGAAATTTCTACACTATAACAATGTTTTCAGACTGATTATGTGCACCCATATGCTTCTCTTTGTTTGTTAGACACTGGTTCATATGTACTCATATTGGTCACTGGAAGCTTTCTGCGCTATAAAAATAGTTTCAGACTTTCAGTGACCCATAGAGTACATACCAACCAGAGTTTAATAAGCAGGGAGAAGCATGTGTGCACATAATCAGTAATGTAACAGCAGCCAAAGTGAAAAATCCTTCCCAACAATAAGAACTTCTTTGCATACCCTAGCCATGTTAAGTTCTACATCCAGCAATATAAGAATCTACCTTGCAACATACCTATTGCCTTCCAGCAATAATTTGTATGAAACAAAAATAATGCAGTAGCTCTTATAAATGAGATTAACAAAGACGAAAATAGCAGACAACCCTAAATCAAGGAACACTACAAATTAAAAATTATATTGGCTAAACATATTATTACCAACCAAGTGAGCAAAGAACCAGTAGACCGAAAGATATAATGCAATGTTATATAGTCATCGTAAGAGCTGTCACTTGTTCATGATTACATATGTACATATATATTTTATAATACTATAAATCTCAGTTTTGACACAATTTTATATATTTCCAGGAAATAGAATAGTTCAGTTCAAATAATAAATATTTTTAACCAAGATAGCCTTTTCTTACAAGATTCAGCTTGCGGCAGTTGCCACAAAGAAACCATGGATTTTTGAGCACCAGATACAAAATCTTCATATATTCATGTCGAGTACTACTTAGCACACAGGTTGCATCCATGGGCTCCCACATCCCCATTAATGAGTTCAGAATGTTGCTGTTAGACTGTGTAATTAGTGGGATAATCAGGGGCAGTTTAGTCCTTTGGATGGGATTAGGGTTAGGGGCTTAATGGTCTTTTTCCCTCCCCTAATCCCACTATATATTGTAACCTTGACCACTCAGATTAATCATCCAATTGTCTCTCCTCTAATATGGTATCATTAGCTAGGTTAATTTAGGATTAGTGCTTAACCCTAACCCTAATGGCTCAGCCGCCGCCACCTTCGGCCGCGCCCACGCCGCCGCCCTAGCCAACGTGACCCACCCTGCCGCCGCCGCGGGGCACTGCGCTGCCGCCGCAGGGCGCTGCCCCGCCACCGCCGCCTGGGTTTTGGGCGCTGCCGCCACCAGACCTCGGCCGGCCGGCGCCGCACCCAGACAGCGCGCACAGGGGGCCGCCGCCGCCGCCATGCCAGGCGTTTTACCGAGGGGGGGCTCCCTTGGCCGGCCGCCGCCTTTGGTCCGGTAGGTGTTGGCACGACCCTCCATTGCTCGGTCGCCGCCTCTGTTCCGGGGGGTTGGCACGCCCCTCCCTCGGCCGGCCGCCGCCTCTGTTCCGGGAGGGCCTTTCGCAGCCACCGTGTCTCCGAGGACCGGACCGGCCGCCGACGGACCTCTTTTAGGTACCACCGGCAAACCCGCCGTCGATGCGGGTACTACCTCCAGGACACACGATTCCACCGCCACGTCTGCCGGCCTCGATATCTACGGGAGCACCACGACCATCGTCCCGCCGGCGATCCCGTTTCCAATTGCTGGCGTCGCTGCTGACAGCGCGGCTACTGCCTCCGTCTACGACAGCGACACGACGGACACCTCCGCCATCGCTGCAGCCCTAGCTGCCTCTCGCGAACGCGAGCGGGCACTAGCTCTCGCCTTGGAGCAGGAGCGTGCCTCTGTGGCCGCCAAGGTTCCACAAGGCACTAGGCGTTAGGCGGGCGGTGACTCTCTACGTAGAGCCTAAGCGTGCCTAGGCGTTCCTAGGGGGCGTCTAGGCGTTGTGTACTGTAGCAGTGGTATTTTATAATTTTCTTTAAAATATAGTAGTATGCACATATTTCACTGTGTTGGTTAATTTTCTATAGGCCACTTTTATTTTCTCCCCCTTTTCTTATTTCCAATTGTCACATGGCCTAGCCCACTAGGCTGCTGGTTTCATTTCAGCCCGCCCCCCACCACCGGCTAGGGCTCCTGTGGTCACCGGTTCTGGTCGCCACCCCCAACCCTCCGCCAATCTCCCTGCACGCGCCGCCCCCCTCCCCCCGCCCGCTGCTCCCATCTCTCGCCCTCCCCCGCACGCCGTCATCTCCCTCCCTCCCCCGTGTGCGCCCCCATCTCCTTCCCTCCCCCCCCAGCGCGTCGCTCCCATCTCCCCCACCCCCCCCCACGCACCGCCATCTCCGGCCCCCCACCACCGCGCGCGGTCGGCTGCCGCCCCCTCCGCCTCGCGACCGCCTACCCCCCGAGGCGAGGCGGGAGGGATGTGCGGAGCGCTAAGGCGCGCCTAGGCGGCCGCCTTTTACAGTCTTCTGTTTCACCGGTGGCCGCTCTATCTCACCAGCTTGATGAGAGTGCTCACCGACCGACAAGTGCTGCCTACGAGCCTCCCTCAGATGTTAGTATGTACTCGGCTTCACTTGTGGCTGCTCTTCATGCACAGGTCGCCGGGATTCAAAACATCCGAACACTAGTGCCAATTGTCCTCAGTTCCGAGTCTACCTCATACGCCCGGTAGCGTGACCTGGTGCTCTCATGTTGAGGCGCTTCCGCCTCAATGACCACGTCCTCCAGGACAGTTTTCCGGTGGATGTCTCGTGAGTCAGCATGGACAACCTAGTCCTGTCCTGGATCCTTGGCTCCCTCTCTGAGGAGCTACAAGACATCGTCGGGCAGCGTAGTGGCGGCACTGCTCGTTGGGCCTGGCTGGCACTTGAGCAGCGCTTTCTGGGGAACCGCGCGACTCGAGCCCTCCACATCAGCACGAGGTTCCAGAACACCGTTCAGGGTGACCGCTCCGTCTCCGCCTACTGTCGTGAGATGAAGGGCATGGCGGATGCTCTACGTGACCTTGGTGAGCCGGTCATTGATAGCGGTCTAGTCCTTTGGGTCCTTCAGGACCTGAATGAGCGCTACTGTCACCTACGGACATGGCTTCTCCGTCTGCAGCCACCCCCTACCTTCGAGAAGGTATCGTCTGATCTCGAGCTTGAGGAGATCACTGCAGGAGGATCTACTGGCTTCGGGTCTGCCACAGCCTTTTACGGCTCTGGGAAGTCCCCTCGTCCACCTCCGTCAGCTGCTGGTGGACCACCGCCGCGACCACCCACCACCCCAGGCACTTCTGCTAGCACTGGGGGTGGTAATCGTCGCCGTCGAGGCAAACGCGAGGGCCGTGATGGAGGTAGCAGTGCAGGCGACACTCCTACATCCACTACTTTGGCTATTGGTGGTAGTGGTGGAACCGGCCGGGGAGGTGCACCCTGGCCCACACCCTACAACCCGTGGACTGGCCAGATCTACATGTGGCTCAGGCCGTGCCCGGGTTTTCAGCCTCCACGACCACCGCGTCCCCAGGCGGCATTCGTAGCCACCTGGGCTACAGTGGACCAGCCTATAGTGCTGGTGGGCCACTGACTCAGGCCTACAAGGGGCCTGGCTATTCTTCTAGCGGACAGTCGGCCTTGACCTGCAGAGGCACCGACTACCCTGTTGGGTACTCGGAGGCGTCGGGACCACACCAGGAGACACCCTCGACGTGGGATCGCCAGTCGCTGGCCTCCTCCTTCAGCACCATGCATCTTACTCCACCAGGTGCCGACTAGATAGCTGACTCCAGAGCGTCATATCATACCACTCCTAACACTGGTATACTCTCTTCCACCCACCCTCCCAATCTCTCTTTTCCTTCATCTATCGTTGTTGGGAATGGGTCTGTTCTTCCGATCACCTCAATAGGTGATTCTGGTTTCCCGGGTTCTTTCCAGCTTAAAAACATCCTTGTCGCATTGGATATCATTCAAAATTTGCTTTATGTCCGACGTTTTACCACTGACAACAATGTTTCTATTGAGTTTGATCCGTTTGGTTTGTCTGTGAAGGATCGACTTCTTTTTTGATGTGATAGCTCGGGGCCCCTGTACACACTTCGACTTCCTACTTCCGCTGCATCACCACCTCTTGCTCTGACTACGGCAACTTCTTCCACATCGCCGGCTTGGCCACCCTGGTGCAGATGCTATGTCGAAGTTGTCTAGTAGTTCTTTTATTTCGTGTACTCAGGGCTCACATGACTCTTTATGTCATGCTTGTCAGCTTTGTCGCCATGTTCGGCTCACCTCTCCCACTTCTGTGACTCATGTTGAGCACACCTTTGATCTTATTCATTGTGATTTGTGGACATCACCTATTACCAGTGTATAGGGCTTTAATTATTACTTGATGATCATTGATGACTTTTCTCACTTTTCATGGACTTTTCCATTACGATTGAAGTCTGAGACTTTTGTTACTCTTTCTCACTTCTTTGTTTGCCAAACTCTTAGTCTTTTTTCTTTTATTTTTTTTGTTACTCTTATATCTCTTCCTCTCTTTTACTTCATTGAAATTATATATATATATATATATATATATATAATTATTGGGTTTCATTTCTAGCCGACCGCAACACGCTTGGGATAAATGCTTGGTTGTTGTTGTTGTTGTTGTCTCACTTCTTCGTTTGGATATCCACTCAGTTTGGGCGCATCATCCGAGTTGTCCAGTGCGATAACGCACGTAAGTTTGATAACTCGGCGTTTCATAACTTTCTCTCCGCACATGGGTACAGTTGCGCACGTCTTGTCCTTTTACCTCTCCTGAGAACGGCAAGGTTGAGCGCATGATTCGTACAACCAACAACGTTGTGTGCTCCCTGATGTTTCAGTCATCTATTCCTGCCCGATACTGGGTGGATGCTCTCCACACTGCCACTCTTCTGATTAATCGCCTTCCTACCAAGGCGATTCATATCTCCACCCCCTATTTCGCTTCATATGGCACCGGTCCTCTTTACGACCACCTTCGAGTTTTCGGGTGCGCTTGCTACCCTAATCTTTGAAAGTGCATCTAGATAATCCACGTGGGTTTTGAATGATTGATGACGATAATTAAGGTACTAATTAGTTTTACTGAGTATGAGCACAGGTCCTTATCAAAAGGAATGGATGCGGAGGCTCTCAAGAAGCAAAAAGGAAAAGAAGAAGATTTGCAAGAGCAGAAAATAAAAATTTTCTATTGAGTTTCACATTTTCCAGTTGTGTACAGGGTCTCTTTCTTTAGAGTGCTTGAGAATCATTAGAGAGCTCAAATTTTAGCTAGAATCGTGAGAGGAAGTAGTCATAGGTATGGCTAAAAAGGAAGATCGGACTTGTCCGGACTGGGGGCCAGACTAGTCCGTTCCCAACCGAACTACTCCGTTTCAGGCCGGACAATAAGTCTCTGAGTGAGTTCAGACTTGTCCGTTTTAGGCCGGACTAGTCCATTGTCGAGTGAGTCTGAGCCTTTATGAGACTAAGTCTCAGAAGGCCGGACTAGTCCGCTAAGCGGACTAAGCCGTTTAGATCCGGAGAAGGAGTCTCTGAGTGACCTCGGACTAGTCCGCCCCACAGGCCAGACTAGTCTGGTCCCTTCAGACTAGTCCGGTTTAGGATGGAACAAAGGTTCCTGTGTGAGCTCGGACTAGTCCGAATTTGGCCAGACTAGTCCGTAGTCCTAGATTAGAGAGTTTTCGAGACTAAGTCTGGTAAGACCGGACTTGTCCGCCCTTGAGGCCGGACTAGCCCGCCCCCTACCAGACTAGTCCGTTCTCATTCGGAACAAAGGTTCCTGAGTGAGATCGAACTAGTCTGCTCTTCACCGGACTAGTCCGGGATTTTATGACCGTTTGAATCCAACGGTCACGGGACTTTAGTTGGTAGCCTTGTGATGTGAGTGGTCCCTCAAGAACGGACTAGTCCGGGGTTCTGACCAGACTAGTCTGGACTTTAGTAGGTAACGGCTAGATGTCGGGATCTCTATAAAAGGAGACCCCCCGGCTGAGAATTGAAGGAATAGAAACCCTAGCGCTGAAAACTCATTACTAGAGCTCTTCTAAGCCTCTTTCCTCACCTTCTTGACCCCTAAGATTGGATCTTAAGGGGCTTGTGGATTTGTGAGAGGAAAGACGTGGTGATCGATGTTTGAGCTCTCGGTTTGAATCTCTTGCACTCCAATTGTTAATTTGAGTTTTTGGTTGTTGTATTTTGATTCCTAGAACTGCTAGTTTGTTGTAGAGAGCCTCAAGTTGTGAGTAGCACCTAAGAGCATTGTATTCACATTTAATTGGTAGTGAAAGAGCCCGGGCTTGATCTTAGTGATCGCTCGGTGAAGGAAGGGTTGGAAAAGACCCGGTCCTTTGTGGACTCCTCAACGAGGACGTAGATTCCTGTGTAGAATCGAACCTCGAGATAAATAGTGTCTCTTGTTTCCTTTACCTTCTCGCTCATTCACTAAAATTACTTGTTAAGCTTTCGTCTTGTTTAACACTTGTAAATTGTTCTGTTGTTGTGAGTCTCGCAATCTAATTATTCACAACTAATTAGTGAGATTATTAGACTACTTACATATCTTCCGCTTAAACAAACTTGAGAAGAAAACCTAAAATTCAATTTTATACCTAGACCGGCCTAGTCCGCCCTCAGACCGGACTAGTCCAGCCTCCTTCAAGTTTAATCCGCTGTTTGCAGCAATTTCAGATTTTATTAGCCTATTCACCCCCCCTCTAAGCAACTTTCAATCTTTCCACCACCGCCCCACATAAGCTTGCGCCCCGCTCGACACGGTGTGTTTTTCTCGGGTATTCCCTTATCATAAGGGTCACCGGTGCTTAGATCTCACCACTCACCACCTCTTGGTCTCTCGACATGTCATCTTCGACGAGTCCTCCTTTTCCTTTTCCACCACCTCTTCCGGTTCCACCACAGAGCTGGATTCTCTTTTTCCCACTGACTCCGAGGCTGCTCCCTAGCTGCCTTGGCCTCTTTCTTCTGCAGGTTCGACACGCGCTACGCCATGTGCGGCACAGGTGCCTCCGACATCACCTGCTGCACCACGTGCGGCACCGACGCCTCTAGCGTCACCTGCTACACCTCGGGTGGTCCCGACATCACCAGCTGCATCACGTGCGGCATCAACGTCTCCGGCGTCGCCCGCTGCACCTAAGGTGGCCCCTACGTCACCAGCTGCGCCACACGCGGCCTCGGCCTCCCCGACGTCACTTACAGCGAGCCCGACGTCCCAGATGTCACCAGCCGCACCAGGCACGGCCCCGACTGCAACCCTGACTTCTCGCTTCGCTGACCCCGCACTTGTCTACCAGCGACGAGTGCGAGATGGTGCCCCAGCTCCAGCTGCGCCACGCGCGGCACCGGAGCCCTCACGCCAGTCGCCGTGCCACGCGCGGCCACGAGACCCACTCGTCTATCAACGACGGGAGCGAGGTGGTGCTCCGGCTCCCGCTCGCTTCGAGCGCCCAGTGTACAATCCTCCTTTGCTCCACAGGGAGTCCCTGGTCACTTTCACCCGATGGTGACTCGACGTGCGTTCGGGACTCTGGCCGGTTGAGCGCTTCTCCGGAGCTGTCTTCTCGTCGACGACATCTCCACCGCCCGACTCTTCTTCGATCTCGCCCATACCGACTTTCATCTGTAGCGCCCTCGCCGACCCTCACTGGTGTCGCGCTATGGAGGAAGAGTATTTGGCCCTGCTTGCCAACCAAATCAAGGACCTGGTTCCCCGCCCCGATCATGGCAATGTTGTCACAGGCAAGTGGGTATTCACACATAAGAAGGTGGACGGTATCTTGGAGAGGTACAAGGCTCGGTGGGTATTTCGGGGCTTCACTCAGCGCCCTGGAGTCGACTACTACGAGACCTTCAGCCCAGTGGTGAAGCCGGTCGTACCGTTCTGTCGCTGGCTCTCTCGCGTTCTTGGTCCGTCCACCGGTTGGACGTCAAGAATGCCTTCCTCCACAGTACACTGACAGAGACGTCGTACTGCAGTCAGCTGACAGGGTTTGTTGACTCAGCTCATCCAGAAAATGGTCTATATGTTGAACAAATCTCTGTACGATCTGAAGCGGGCACTGGGAGCCTGGTATAGCCGGTTCGCCTCTTTCTTGGTCTCGTTGGGCTTCGTCGAAGCCAAATCGGACACTTCGTTGTCTCAACGTGAGAGTGACACTGCTTATCTTCTATTGTACGTCGATGACATTGTACTGACAGCGTCCAGTCCAACTCTCCTTCGGCGTAATATCTCTGCTTTACAGGAGGAGTTCGTTGTGAAGGACTTGGGCCGCCTCCACCACTTTCTGGGTACGGTCGAGGACCGACCAGACGGCTTGTTCCTTCACCAACGATAATACTGTCTAGATATTCTCCAGCGAGCGGGCATTGCTGAGTGCAAGTCGTGCTCCACTCCAGTGGATACACAGGCGAAGCTCTCCGCTGCCGACGAGACACCCGTCACTGACTCTACTGCTTACAGGAGTCTTGCAGGTGCTCTTCAGTACCTCACTTTCACCAGACGGGATATCTCCTACGCGGTTCAGCAAGTGTGCCTCCATATGCATGAACTGAAGGAGTCGCACCTCACCACTGTGAAGCGGATTCTTCGTATCTGCGTGGCACCCTCGACTACGGCCTCCTCCTTCGGCATGACTCGGCCTCCAAACTGGTCGTGTACACCGAAGCTGACTGGGTAGGCTGGCCGGACACTCGCCGGCCTACCTCTGGTTGCACCGACTTCCTGGGCGATAACCTCGTCTCCTGGTCCTCGAAGCGATAGCAAGTAGTGTCGCGCTCGAGTGCTGAGGCGGAGTATCGCGTCGTGGCTAACGGCGTAGCTGAGGCTTCCTAGCTTCAGCAGCTACTTCAGGAGCTCCACACTCCCGTCGCTAGGAGCACTCTGATCTACTGCGACAACGTAAACGCCGTGTACCTCTCCACCAATCCGGTCCAGCATCAGCGCATGAAGCATGTGGAGATTGACCTCCACTTTGTCCGTGAACGGGTTGCACGTGACGAGGTTCGGGTACATTATGTCCCGACGACGACACAGTTCGCCGACATCTTCACGAAGGGCCTCCCGTCGCCGATGTTCTCCGAGTTTCGATCCAGTCTCACCATCTGCTATGGCTATATGTTGTGACTGCGGGGGGTGTTAGACTGTGTAATTAGTGGGATAATCAGGGGCAGTTTAGTCCTTTAGATGGGATTAGGGTTAGGTGCTTAGTCTTTTTCCCTTCCCTAATCCCTCTATATATTGTAACCTTGACCCCTCAGATTATTCATCCAATTGTCTCTCCTCTAGTAGTTGCGTTGTTCAAAATTTTGTTGAAAAAAAATAATGTCTGTAGTACACATGTTATCAAAAAATAACACTTAATGTATACAAAAGGACAAAATTAAATAGAGAAGAATCAATCTAGCATTTCTCATCATGTACCGCTGAGGTAAAGCAATTCAATAAAGTGCTCATGTCTCAAAGAAAAGAACCACTAATAGTGTTCTTCAAAAACATCTGGATGACACACCTGTATTCAAGTAACATTCTTTGTACATATTTGCTACCTGCATCAATTGTTGTTTGGTAGTCCACCTAAAGAGTCAAATTATCAGAATGTGATATGATACAATGGTAAAATTTATTCATTCAATAGCATGATTTTGCCCATACATGGAAAGTGATATTCCCAGGCACAGAACCAAGAGCCTGGCAAGCATCTCGAAATTGCTTTTCAAGAAATGATGTCGACAATTCTTTATTACGGAAAGGATTGACGACCACTGCATGTATTCTAGAAGACGTAGGGAAGTATAAAACATATACACCTCTTCCTTCTGACAAGCTGGAAATAAAAGAATGCATTCATTAATTTCAAACTGAAACAATAATATAAGAGTACAAACGGTTCATTAAAAAGAGGAGTATTATGGCTATCAGTTCCAACACCAGTACAGAGTTTGGTTGGCAAATGCAGGTCAAAAGAGTATTCAAGTTATCAGGAATTCAGTATCCAATATATTGGTAAATTCAAAGGTTAAGGCACTGAATATCCTCTAAACCATCCAGGGTTCTTGAAGAGGAGACCATGGGCGTACCCGGTGTTGAAAGTTCCCACACATTGTGAAGAGGAGACCATGCATACATTAAATTTAGCATTTTACTCTATGTACAATCGCATGAGTTAATTAGCTTCAAATGACTTTCTTACCCTTGACAGACATGGAAAATGGTATGACTGATTACTTAAGGTAAAGAATGTTAAAGACTGTAGAATAATAATAAATACAATGTACATAAAATGTTGTTCAATAAAAGGGAACTCTAGTGAAGGCAATTGGAAGGAAACTGAAAAAGGGGGTTACATATATAGGCTATGAAGTCCAACTCAAAATACCAAAATACCCCTTGACACACACAATACACACACGGTCTAACATCCCCCGGAGTCGAAACTCTATCTGCGACAGATGTTAAGACTGGACAATACACTTCGTACATGAGTAAACACAAAAACAGTTTAATAAGACCCCCTCGCAATCACAACATCTAGCCGTGGCAGATGTTGAGACTGAACCAAAAGATCCTACATACATGAGTAAACACACACTCTAACAACTTCCTGCGGAGAACACCGTAGAAGAGCCCACTCACGCTCCCGAGCGGTGGCGATGACAGAGTGGGCCGCAAACACATCGCCATGAGGGGCACGGCCGGTAGAGATGGCCCAAGTGCGCGTGGCAAAGGGCGGCGACGCACGCAAAAGGCCGTCAGCGCGGGTAGGAGGGCAAGGACGTACACGGAAGGCCGGCAGCGCAGGAGAGGAGGGCAGAGACGCGCGCGGAAGGCCGGCAGCGCAGCGTAGGAGGGACGCGCGAGGCGGAGGCTGACGACGCGGGGTAGGAGGGCAAGGACGCGCGCGGAAGGCCGGCAGCGCGAGGTAGGAGGAGGGATGCGCGCGGTGAAGGCCGAAGACGCAGGGTAGGAGGGCAGGGACGCGCGCGGAAGAGCAGCAGCGCGGGATAGGAGGGCAGGGACGCGTGCGGAAGGCCAACAGCGCGGGGTAGGAGGGGCGCGCACGGTGGAGGCCGATGGCGTGGGGTAGGAGGGCAAAGACGCGCGCGGAAGGACGGCAGCGAGGGATAGGAGGGGCGCGCGCGGCGAAGGCCGACGACACGGGGTAGGAGGGCAAACACACGCGCGGAAGGCCGGCAACGCGGGGTAGGAGGGACGCGCGCGGCGGAGACCGGCGCCGCGGGGTAGGAGGGTAGGGACGTGGCAGCGGAGAGGAGGCGTGGGATAAGAACAGTGTTATCCTAAACGGTATTAAACGGCCGTTTAAACGTGTTTAAACGGTAAACAGACACTTACTGTGTAGTTTAGGCTCTAAACGAACATTTAAACGGTTGACCCATTTAAACGGGTCAACAGCCGTTTAAACGATGTAAACAGATTAAACAAAACGGTTTCTATTCGTGTTTAAACGCGTTTTGACCCGTTTAGGTGAAGTGAAAATGTTAGAACCAGGTTTTTTCAGCCCATTAAGCTGCGCGCGGTCGAAGACTAGTATTGATTACGCCGACATGGGTCTGTTGTAGTATTCGATATGCCGCTGATCCGCTGCCACCAGGTATGTCCCCGTCCTCTTGGCTCGCAACCGAAGTAGCTCGCCATCAGCGACGCCCACGCGCAACTTGATCGCCCTCTCCCACCATCTCCCTGTCACATACTCCAAACCCGTGCACCCAAGTCCCTGCGTGGCACACGCAGCTCAGTCTTTCCGCGCGCTTTCTCATATCAGGAACATAGAGTATACATATGACACATGTGAGTTGCATCTTTTATTAGCCTTTTATTTTATAACTTGCTAGATTTTCATATTTGAGAGTTGCAGGACAGCTGAAACTCAATAAGAGTATGGGGTTCTAATTTATCTAAATAGCCTTCATGTGATTTATTGCAAGTTATGTACTTTAGTTGCGAAGACGGGGCTTATATATTAAAGTTATATATTTTACTTGCTGCAACAGTGTAGATACAGTACAAACCGTTTAATCCGTTTAAACACCGTTTAGACAGGCTAAACGGTAAACAGATCTCCACCGACTGTCTACCGTTTACCGTTTAGGATAACATTGGATAAGAATGGAGGCGACGTCGATCTCGGACGGGGAGAGCGGTTCGGGCGGAGGCTTGGAGGGTTGGGCCATCGTGCAGTGTTCACGAACAGCGCACTGGAGGACGGTGCCGCTGGCACCAGCGAGCGGCGGCCGGTGCAGACCAGCGAGCGCGGCAGCATCACCTGGCCATGACCCAGGAACCGCTCGGTAGGCCGGTGGCGGTGCTCTGGTGAGTCCAGAGGTGCGGCGGTGGCGCGCCAAAAGCCGGCAGCAGCACCCGGAAGGCCGGCGGCAGCGGGCAGAGGAGAGGGGGCCGGCAGGGGCGCAGGAGCGGTGGTGGCGGGGTCTCGAAGGGCGGCGGCTACGGGGTCTAGAGGCGAGCCGGTGGCAGCCCGCCCCGCGCATCCCCAGATCCAGATCCGCCGCCGCTTCCCCGGCACCGGCGCGGTCGGATCCGCCATTGCCCTGTCGGTGGTGGGAGGCGCGGAAGTCGGAGCCAGGGTGGCGGGGGTGGTGGATGGCGCGGCGGTAGGCGGAGTGGCGTCGGCGGACAAAGCGCTTGCCAGGGTGAGCGCCTTCTTGGACGGGGACGCCGGTGGGAACTCGGTAAGCGCGACGTGTTTGCGCGGGCGTGGCGGGCGAGCCAGAGCTCATACGCGACGTGCGCCTCCTCGGTGCGCTCGAGCCCCCGCGCACCGTGGCCGCGAGGAGGAGGGCGGCGGCGGAGGTCATGCGTGAGGCGGGCCGCCGCCGGCTCACCGGCCGGCGGCGGTGCGCTGGCAGGTGGCGGCGGCGCTGCTACATGGGAGGAGGAGCAGGCGGCGGCTGTGGTGAAGGTGGCGGCTGGTCGGATTGGGAGGCAGCGGTTGTCGGGGAGAGGCCCAAGAAACCCTAATCTAATACCAAATTGGAAGGAAATTGAACCCTTTTCTATTGATAATGCAAAGGGGGTACATATATAGGCTATGAGGCCCAACTCAAAAGACCAAAATATCCCTTGACACACACAATACACACACAGTCTAACAAAGACAATAGTACTGTAATGTTTCTTGCAGGAGCAATATGAGATGCTAATCAGGCAACAAATATATATCATCATCATAAATCTCATGTGCCTATCATAGCTATGATATAAGGGCAACAGTTACCTGTGGTATATATAGAAAAATGAAACAGTTTGTTCCAGATATGAGCACTCTGCAGTTGTTTTCATTCGCAGCTCAGCAAGATTCCATCCATCTTGGATACTTCGTTTTTTTGCAGACTTGTCCACTTTGCATACACAGCCAATTTGGAGAATAGCATTGAGCTCTGATGGAATTTTCATCTCATATATTCCCTAGATGCAATTTAAGGTTATAGAAAACAAAAAACATACGAAACCAAATCCCATACAAAAGTTAACAGATACTAACCTCCACATCTGGCTCTGCTAGGTGAGCAGCAAGTTTTTTGCCTTCAGCCCTGAACTGTTCTTCACTAGTTACAACCTGAAATTGCCAAAGCCATTAGAATGTATTATAACCAAAGAAATTACCACTGGTTATTTTAATATAAATAATCAATGTCCACCTCAATGAGGTTGAAACAGGGTCTTCCATGAGGAAGAACCTTTTTCACGCGCCTTCCTGGAAACTCTTCTGTGACAGGAGCCTTTGAATTTAGATAGAAAACTCTAGGCACGTTGATGGGGATCTTGAACATGATCCCCTCGGAAACAACCCATGCAAAAAAGCTGCCAGGTGTTGTACTTGAAGCAAGCTGGATTATCTGGTGTGGGTAATATATGGATTTGTCAAGCATCAATGTACATAAGGCATTAATTAAATAAACTAGGATGGCAAAAAATGCTACAGGCCAGGAAACATAGGCAGAGATGGCATACCTGCCAATGTGATCTAAAGAGAGCTAGTTCTTGCTTCTGGAAAAATGTAGATCGGTTCCTGCTGTTGGAAATCACATTTCTCACAGAAGCATTAGTAGGACCATCAAAAGTGGCAGCAGCACCCAACCTGACAGAAGTGGAAAATGATACAAGATGAACTCTCCATAATTATTGAATTTCTGGTTTAGTTCCCATCATATTAATAGGCCAAAATAAAATAGTTAGATCGCTACAGAGTAGCTCAACGAAGATAAGAAATCCTTGAAACCACTCAAAGGCATTAACTTATGCATCACCTGAAACCAGGTGCCTGTACAATCACACCAAGTAACTAAGTATGTCAGATTATGTCTGATCTCACTGGCAAAAGTGGACAGTGGCCAGTGAGACTATTGAGAAGCCTACAGTGAACTTACTGTTCAACTTATGAAGTTCACCTTCCAAGTAGAAGCACAATATCAGCATAAAAAAAAGCAAAATACTGTTTAGGGCTCACACAAAACAAATTATGAGCGGGCTAGTATATGGGCTCCCACAAAAGTTCAGACTTCATTCTTTCTATTATTTGTTGTGTTTGATATATTGCGGTATCCGCTCCTCATTTCTAGGGCACCTTAGAATCTGAGCATTTTTTATTCTTGGCAGGCGTACTCAGATTTCTAAGTTGCATTCATCTCACCCTTCCCATTCTGCCCTTATTTGCCCGGCTTCTACCAATACATGCAATGGAAACAAAATGTCCTCACTACACCACTCAACTCGCAATCAGGGTTGCAAATGGACACCCGGACGCCTAGGTGTCTGGCCAGGCGCAGCGTGCGGCGGCGGCGGCGAAGGCGGGCAGAGGAGGCAGGGGCAGAGGTAGGCTGAGGAGGTGGAGGCGGGCTGAGTAATCAGCGCAATACTGTGAACCGTCGGATCTCATCCGACGGTTCACGTTTTAGATAGGGACATAAAAAACTAACCTTGTCCTAACCCTACCCATTTTCTTCCCTCACCCTCTCTCTCCTCTCCAAAGAGACGGCGGCCTATCCATGGCGAAGCGGCGGTGGCGCCAGGGGCCAGCGGTGGCCACGAGGTGCCAGCAGCGGCCATGGCTGTTGCAATTCCAGCCCCAAAACGTCTCTGTTCTTGCTGTACAAACTGATTTGCCCTAGCAGATCAGTCTGACTTTTGGCTTTGATGGCGGCTGATCCAAGCCTGGTGGCGGCTAGGGTTGAGGAGGGAGGCAGCAGCTTGAGGAAGGAGATGCCCTGGGCGGCTGGAACAGCAGCAGACCTGGGCGGCGGCTGGAACAGTAGCTGGCGCTGGAGACCCTAGCCCCTGGTGGCGGCTAGGGTTCTTGGGAGGCGCCGACCTGGGAGAGAAGAGAGGGGCGGCGGCGGCAGCAAGGGGAAGAGAGGCGGCTAGGGCAGAAAAAGATGGAAGAATTTTTCTTTATTGATCTCTCACACAATTTGGGGTGTTTTGGCTTGTTTATATACCCCCCCTACAAGAATCCTAATCTATTACAATAGGAGGAAAAACAGATTATTATCTAAACTAGGGCTGCCACCTAAAACATGGTGCAGCCGCACCAAGTCGGGCTGACCAACCCTGACCTGGGTGCGCACACAACAGGGGGGGGACCAGGGTTCACCCCCCCCCCCCCTGTCCTGGTCACCCAGGCCCAGCGGCAGGGTCATCCCATATTCTCCTCCTGATCCTGACGCTGGCCCACGTCCAGGATCCCGATCCTTCTGCTCATCTCCACGAACTTCTGTCTTCCAATAGCCTTGGTCAAGATGTCCGCCATCTGGTCTTGAGTGGAGATTTGCTCAAGCGCAATAGTACCGCTGTCCACACACTCCCGTATGTAGTGGTACTTAGACATCGATGTGCTTGCTTCTGTCACGGTGTACCGGGTTCTTGCTCAAGTCTATAGCTGACTTGTTATCAACCCGCAGCACCGGCGCCTTCGATTTTTCAGCTAAGTCCTCCATCAGCCGTGTCATCCATACACCTTGACATGCCCCTGGAGCTGCTGCGATATACTCTGCTTCACATGAGAACAAGGCCACCACCTTCTGCTTGCAGGACTGCCATGAAACGGGGTTGTTTCCAAGACAAAACAGCACCGCGCTTGTGCTCTTGCGGTCCTCCACGTCTCCCGCATAGTCACTATCCGAGTACCCAATAAGCTCCATGTCTCCTCCTCTTGCATAGAAGACTCCATAGTTGATTGTACCCGCTATGTAGCGTACAATGCATTTGGCTGCAGCAAAGTGATCCTACTTGGGCTCCTCCAGAAACCGACTCACGTACCCGACCGAGTATACGAGATCGGGACGTGTGTTCACCAAGTATCGCAGCCCTCCAACCAAACTCCTAAGTCCGTTGCATGCACCAACGAGCTATCACTTGTCCTGCAAAGCTTGAGGCCTTGCTCCATGGGAAATGCACAGGGGTTGCATCCTTCCAGGCCAGCTTTAGTGACAAGTTTGGAATCGTAGGCTGCCTGCCCAACGCTTATCCCTGCATCAGTTTGCCGCACCTCCAGGCCAAGATAATATGACAAGAGACCCAAGTCGCTCATCTTGAACCTCTTCATCATCTCCCCTTTGAACTTCTTGAGATCGCCTCCTCCTGTGATCACAAGATCGTCGACGTACACGCCGACGATGAGCTTCTCATCTTCAGCTCCACAGAAATAGATCTCGTGCTCGCTCGTACTCTTCTGGAAATCAAGCAATAGCAAGCTATCGTTGAGCTTGGCATTCCAGGCCTTGGGCGCCTGACGAAGTCCATATAAAGCCTTCTTGAGCCGATACACCTTGTGTTCGGCTCCGTCGATGATGAAGCCAGCGGGTTGGGAGACGTACACCTCCTCTATCAAGTCGTCGTTCAGGAAGGCGCTCTTCACGTCCATGTGGTGTACCTCTCACCCCTTGTGCGCAGCAACTGCAAGGAGCAAGCGAACAGATTCGAGACAAGATACAGGAGCAAATACCTCGTCAAAATCTATTCCTCGTCGTTGGACATAGCCTTTTGCCACCAGTCGAGCCTTGTGCTTCACCACCTCCCTATGCTCGTCCTTCTTCACCTTGAACACCCATTTGAGGCCAATGGGCTTGTGTCCTGTAGGAAGATCAACAAGTTGCCAAGTCTTGTTTTCTTCTATGGACTCCATCTCCTCGGGCATGGTCCGTCTCCAGCACAGGTATTCCTTAGCATCGGCGAAGGACGTGGGCTTCTCCGCGGTGGTGAGCATGAGCACCCCCCCCCCTCCTCCAAGCTTGGTGTGCGCTCAGCCCGACCAGGAGGGGTGAGGGTTCCAAGCACGTTGCGCATCGTGCGGAACCGTAGTAGTTCGCGCCGTCGTCGTAGTAGGCGTCAACGACGTTGCTACCGGGGTCCGACAGCGATGTGGTGAAGCAGATGGGCCATGGAGGATTCCGGGGCGTGACGAAGGTGATGGAATCTTCAAGTCCGGAACCCTCCCACTGTTGCTGCCCCCCGTGCAGGACCGTCCCAGCCCTGATCTGCGCTGGACAGTCCCTGCAAGGGCCTGTTGAAAAACCGGCGTCCAAAAACACCAGAACTGCCTCTGATCTTCTAGCTGCAGAAGTACAGAGGCTACACAGCTGCCCAGCAAGGAGTATACTGTAGCAGATCACGTGGTGAACAGATGCAATCTCCTCACGTGAAGACAAGAATAGCTTCACATGCAACCTGCCTGGTTGCAGCTGCTTGCTTACGTGCAGCACAGAAGCTACACGGGAGTTGCTGATGTCTAGAGACAAATTGATCTGCAATTGCAGATCACGCCTGGAGGCTAGGGCTGGTAGGAGGCGGCGGCTCCAAGAGAGGGAGAGGTGGCTGCGGCTAGGGCAGAGGCTAGGCTGGCGGCTAGGGCAGGAGGGAGAGAGGCGGCTAGGGTTAGAAAAGTGGAGGAAAATTTTCTGTATTGATCTCTCTCTAAATTTGGGGTGTTTTTGGCTTGTATATATAGCCCCCCCTTACAAGAGTCCTAATCTGTTACAAAGGATCTTTTAATCTATCTCTAAGAAGATTAAACTCAAAAACCTTCTAGAAAGGGGCCCCGGCCTGGGCCAGGGCTGACCAGCCCACTTGGCCCAGTTCTGGCCGCCCTGGGCCAGGGAGGGGCCGGCCTGGGCCAGGGGCAGATCAGCCCACATTCTCCTCCTGATCCTGACACTGGCCCATGTCTAGAATCCCGATCCTTCTTCTCATCTCCAAGAACTTCTGTCTTCCAAGAGCCTTGGTCAAGATGTCCGCCATCTGGTCTTGAGTGGAGATTTGCTCAAGCACAATAGTACCGCTGTCCACACACTCCCGTATGTAGTGGTACTTGACGTCGATGTGCTTGCTCCTGTCATGGTGTACCGGATTCTTGCTCAAGTCTATAGCTGACTTGTTATCAACCCGCAGCACCGGCGCCTTCGATTTTCCAGCTAAGTCCTCCATCAGCCGTGCCATCCATACACCTTGACATGCCCCTTGAGCTGCTGCGATGTACTCTGCTTCATACGAGGATAAGGCCACCACCTTCTGCTTGCTGGACTGCCATGAAACGGGGCTGTTTCCAAGACAAAACAGCACCCCGCTTGTGCTCTTGCGGTCCTCCACGTCTCCCGCATAGTCACTATCCGAGTACCCAATAAGCTCCATGTCTCCTCCTCTTGCATAGAAGACTCCATAGTTGATTGTACCGGCTATGTAGCGTACAATGCGTTTGACTGCAGCAAAGTGATCCTCCTTGGGCTCCTCCAGAAACCGACTCACGTACCCGACCGAGTAGGCAAGATCAGGACGTGTGTTCACCAAGTATCGCAGCCCTCCAACCAAGCTCCTATAGTCCGTTGCATGCACCAACGGGCTATCACTTGTCTTGCAAAGCTTGAGGCCTTGCTCCATGGGAAATGCACAGGGATTGCATCCTTCCAGGCCAGCTTTAGAGACAAGTTTGGAAGCGTAGGCCGCCTGCCCAACGCTTATCCCTTCTTCGGTCTGCCGCACCTCCAGGCCAAGATAATACGACAAGAGACCCAAGTCGCTCATCTTGAACCGCTTCATCATCTCCTCCTTGAACTTCTTGATCGTGCCGCCTCCTGTAATCACGAGGTCGTCGACGTATACACCGACGATGAGCTTCTCCTCTGCAGCTCCACGGAAGTAGATCCCGTGCTCGCTTGTACTCTTCTGGAAACCAAGTGATAGCAAGCTATCGTTAAGCTTGGCATTCCAGGCCCTGGGCGCCTGACGAAGTCCATATAAAGCTTTCTTGAGCCGATACACCTTGTGTTCGGCTCCGTCGATGATGAAGCCAGCGGGTTGGGAGACGTACACCTCCTCCATCAAGTCGCCGTTCAGGAAGGCGCTCTTCACGTCCATGTGGTGTACCTCCCACCCCTTGTGTGCAGCAACTGCAAGGAGCAAGCGAATAGATTCGCGACGAGCTACAGGAGCAAATACCTCGTCAAAGTCTATTCCTTGCCGTTGGACATAGCCTTTTGCCACCAGTCGAGCCTTGTGCTTCACCACCTCCCCATGCTCGTCCTTCTTCACCTTAAACACCCATTTGAGGCCAATGGGCTTGTGTCCTGCAGGAAGATCAACAAGTTGCCAAGTCTTGTTTTCTTCTATGGACTCCATCTCCTCGAGCATGGCCCGTTTCCAGCACGGGTGTTCCTCAGCATCGGCGAAGGACGTGGGCTCCTCCGCGGTGGTGAACATAAGCTCCCCCTCCTCCAAGCTTGGTGGGCGCTCAGCCCGACCAGGAGGGGTGAGGGTTCCCAGCACGTTGCGCATCGTGCGGAACCGAAGTGCAGCGTTGCCGTCGTGGTAGGCGTCGACGTTGTTGCCGACGTCCGTCGGCGGCGTGGCGAAGCGGATGGGCCGTGGAGGATTCCGGGGCGTGACGAAGGTGCTGGAATCTTCAAGTCCGGAATCCCCCGCTGCTGCTGACCCCCGTGCAGGACTGTCCCAGCCTTGATTTGCGCTGGACAGTCCCTGCAGGGGCCCTTTGGGCGACGCTGCAGGTGCTGGACCCTCTCCAGCAGGTCTGGAGGCTGGCGTAGGAACTCCTAGGGTCTGTACAGACCCTTCTGTGCCCCTCCTGGGCACTGCAGGGGTGCTGTTTGGCCCCTCCGGACCCTGCAGCACCTCTCCGGGTGCTGAAACAGCAGGCCCAGCACCTGCTGGACCTAAGGAGTCGACGTGGAAGGTGGTGTAGTCCTCTTCTCCTGCTCCTTCTCCCCAGTCCCACTTGGCCGCCTCGTCGAATATCACGTCACGTGATATGTGTGTACGCCCATCAGTCGGATTATACATCCGATATCCCTTCGTTCCTGCAGCATAGCCAAGAAAAATCATCGGAGTACTCCGGTCTTCCAACTTTTTCAGGTTGGGGCGCGTGTTCTTGACATGCCCCACACACCCAAAAGTTCGGAAATAATTGACGGCTGGTCGCTCTCCATGCCAAGCTTCATATGGCGTCTTCCCGTCGAGGCCGCGGGTAGAGGATCGATTCAGGATATAGACAGCCGTGATAACTGCCTCACCCCAAAATATCCCGGGCATACCCTTCGCCTTCAACATGCTCCTCGCCATGCCGACCACCGTCTGGTTGCGCCGCTCCACAACCCCGTTTTGCTGCGGCGTATACGGGGCTGTGAGCTGACGTTGTACTCCGTGCTGAGTGCAGTACTCGCCGAACTCCTGTGAGGTGAACTCCCCTCCGCGATCAGTACGGAGTAGCTTCAGCCTCCTCCCGGACTCTAATTCAGCTGTCGCCTTGAATTGCTGAATTAAGTCTGGCGCCTTGTCCTTGGTTGCTAGAAGATAAAGCCACATATAGCGGCTCATGTCATCCACAAGCAACAAGAACATCTTCTTGCCACCTGGAGTCGTCGACGTGATAGGCCCGCAGATGTCGCCGTGGACAAGGTCGAGCGCGCCCTCCGCGCGCCGCCGAGCTTGCTTGGGGAAGCTGGAGCGCCTCTGCTTCCCGACCAAGCAAGCTTCGCACAATTGATCGACATGATCAATTTGCGGAGGCCCGAGCACCATCTCCTCTCGCGCCAACTTCCGAAGCGCCTGGAAGCCGACGTGTCCGTAGCGTTCGTGCCAACGCCACGCAACATCATCACGCCTCGCGGTTAGGAAAACCGGACGTGTGATGTTGAGCCTGATGGAGTACAGCTTGCTATCGTCGCGCTGAACTCGTGTGAGGAGACGCTGCTGCTCATCCCGTATGTGCATCACTCCTCCTTGCACCGTGATGCTGTAGCCATCCTCATCCAGCTGGCCGACGCTGATGAGGTTGGTGGTGAGGCGTGGGATGAGGTAGACGCCGGTGAGCCTCCTGTGCTCACCCGTCTTGGCGGCGAATAAAACCGTACCCTTCCCCTGGATACGTACGACGGAATTATCGCCGAACTTGATGGTTCCGACGACGTTTTCGTCAAGCTCGGAGAAGACGGCGCGCGAACCCGTCATGTGGTTGGTCGCGCCCGTGTCGAGGTACCAACGAGTGTCATCAAAGTCATCGTCGTTGCTGCGGTGAGCGAAGACACGTCCATCCACTATCTCCAGTGGGCGCATAGGACGTTCCTGTACAGGCTCCTCCTGTACTGAGGCCACCCTTGTCATAAACAAGGCGCCCTCCTCCTCCGCCTTTGCCACGAAAGCCTGCTGCTGCGGCTCCTCCTTAGGCTTCGACCGACACTCCCTGGCCCAGTGGCCCTTCTTCCCGCACTTCCTGCACTGGTCCCGCGGAATATCCTTCCCGGAACCTCCCTTCTTGCCTCCGTTCTTCTTGGGCGGGCCCTTTCGGCCGCCCCTCTTAGAAGAACCCGCGGACTGGGTAGACCGCTCCTCCTTCCGCTGTGCCTCCCACTCCTCCCGAGTGAGGTACAGCTGGCCATTGTGTACTCCTCCCTTCCGCTGCGTCGAGTCGAAAGCGTTCTCAGCCGCCGTGAGACGCCCCGTCACCTCCGACAAGGTGAGGGTCGACACGTCCAACAGTGTCGTGATCGCCACCACGATCTGTTGGAAGCGTTCTGGAACGCTTCGCATGAGCTTCTCCACGGCCCTCTCTTCTCCTATCTCCTCCCCTAGCGATGCAAGCCGTGATAGCATGCTGCTCAGGCGGAGGGAGAAGTCCTCCACGCTTTCGCCATCCTTGAAGACAGCGTCTTCAAACTCCTTCCGGAGTTGCTGCGCCGTCGTCTTCTTCACGCGGTCGGCCCCGACCCGCATGATGGCGATCGTGTCCCATGCCTCCTTCGCCGTCCTCTTTTCTCCGATCGTCGTGATCATCTCCGGCGGGACAGCGCTGACCAAGATGTCAAGCGCCATCATGTCTTCCTGCTCGCTCACGTTCCCCTCCTCCACGGCCTTCCAAAGCAGCCGCGCCTTCAGCTTGATCTTCATCATGACAGCCCACTCCGCGTAGTTGGTCTTGGTGAGCACGGGGAACCCCGTCCCGATGTTCACCTCACGAGCTGCCGGTGAGGGTGTGCCATGGCTGATGGCGCTGCCGCTGCTAGTAGGTGTAGACGACATCTTGCAGAATTCAGCCTAGGGTTGAAACAGGCTCTGATACCACGATTGTTGAAAAACCGGCGTCCAAAAACACCAGAACTGCCTCTGATCTTCTAGCTGCAGAAGTACAGAGGCTACACAGCTGCCCAGCAAGGAGTATACTGTAGCAGATCACGTGGTGAACAGATGCAATCTCCTCACGTGAAGACAAGAATAGCTTCACATGCAACCTGCCTGGTTGCAGCTGCTTGCTTACGTGCAGCACAGAAGCTACACGGGAGTTGCTGATGTCTAGAGACAAATTGATCTGCAATTGCAGATCACGCCTGGAGGCTAGGGCTGGTAGGAGGCGGCGGCTCCAAGAGAGGGAGAGGTGGCTGCGGCTAGGGCAGAGGCTAGGCTGGCGGCTAGGGCAGGAGGGAGAGAGGCGGCTAGGGTTAGAAAAGTGGAGGAAAATTTTCTGTATTGATCTCTCTCTAAATTTGGGGTGTTTTTGGCTTGTATATATAGCCCCCCCTTACAAGAGTCCTAATCTGTTACAAAGGATCTTTTAATCTATCTCTAAGAAGATTAAACTCAAAAACCTTCTAGAAAGGGGCCCCGGCCTGGGCCAGGGCTGACCAGCCCACTTGGCCCAGTTCTGGCCGCCCTGGGCCAGGGAGGGGCCGGCCTGGGCCAGGGGCAGATCAGCCCACAGGGCCCTTGGGGTGACGCTGCAGGTGTTGGACTCTCTCCAGTAGGTCTCGAGGCTGGCGCAGAAACTCCTAGGGTCTGGACAGACCCTTCTGTGCCCCTCCTGGGCACTGCTGGGGTGCTGTCCGGCCCCTCCGGACCCTGCAGCACCTCTCCGGGTGCTGAAACAGCAGGTCCAGTAGGTGTTGGACCTAAGGAGTCGACATGGAAGGCGGTGTAGTCCTCTTCTCCTGCTCCTCCACAGTCCCACTTGGCCGCTTCGTCGATTATCACGTCACGTGATATGTATGTGCGCCCATCAGCCGGATTATGCATCCGATAACCCTTCGTTCCTGCAGCATAGCCAAGAAAAATCATCGGAGTATTCCGGTCTTCCAACTTCTTCAGGTGGGGCCGCGTGTTCTTAACATGCCCCACACACCCAAAAGTTCAGAAATAATTAACGGTTGGTCGCTCTTCATGCCAAGCTTCATATGGCGTCTTCCCGTCGAGGTCGCGGGTGGGGGATCGATTCAAGATATAGACAACCGTAATAACTGCCTCACCCCAAAAAATCCCGGTCATACCCTTTGCCTTCAACATGCTCCTCGTCATGCCGACCACCGTCTGCTTGCGCCGCTCCACAACCCCGTTTTGCTACGGTGTATACGGGGCTGTGAGCTGACGCTGTACTCCGTGCTAAGCGCAGTACTCGCCGAACTCCTGTGAGGTGAACTCCTCTCCACGATCAGTACGGAGTAGCTTCAACCTCCTCCCGGACTCTAATTTAGCTGCCGCCTTGAATTGTTGAATTAAGTCGGGCGCCTTGTCCTTGGTTGCTAGAAGATAGAGCCACATATAGCGGCTCATGTCATCCACTAGCAAAAAGAACATGTTCTTGCCGCCTGGAGTCATCGGCGTGATAGGCCCGCGGATGTCGCCATGGACAAGGTCGAGCGAGCCCTCCGCGCGCTGCCGAGCCTGCTTGGGGAAGCTAGAGCGACTCTGCTTCCCGACCAAGCAAGCTTCGCACAATTGATCGACGTGATCAATTTGTGGAAGCCCGAGCACCATCTCCTCCCGTGCCAACTTCCGAAGCGCCTAGAAGCCGACGTGTCCGTAGCGTTCGTGCCAACGCCACGCAACATCATCACGCCTCGCGGTTAGGCAAACCGGACGTGTGATGTTGAGCCTAATGGAGTACAGCTTGTTGTCGTCGCGTTGAACTCGTGTGAGGAGACACTGCTGCTGATCCCATATGTGCATCACTCCTCCGTGCACCGTAATGTTGTAGCCATCCTCATCCAGCTAGCCGACGCTGATGAGTTTGGTGGTGAGGCGCAGGATGAGGTAGACGGCGATGAGTCTCCTGTGCTCACCCGTCTTGGCGGCAAATAGAACCGTAGCCTTCCCCTGGATACGCACGACGGAGTTGTCGCCGAACTTGATGGTTCCGACAATGTTTTCATCGAGCTCGGAGAAGACGACACGCAAACCCATCATGTGGCTGGTCGCGCCCGTGTCGAGGTACCAACAAGTGTCGTCAAAGTCGTCGTCGTTGCTGCGGTGAGCGAAGACACGTCCCTCCACTATCTCCAGTGGGCGCATAGGACGTTCCTGTACAGGCTCCTCCTGTACAGAGGCCACCCTTGTCATAAACAAGGCGCCCTCCTCCTCCGCCTTCGCCACGAAAGCATGTTGTTGCGGCTCCTCCTTAGACTTCGACCGACACTCCCTGGCCCAGTGGCCCTTCTTCCCGCACTTCCTGCACTGGTCTCATGGAATATCCTTCCCAGAACCTCCCTTCTTGCCTCCGTTCTTCTTGGGCGGGCCCTTTCGGCCGCCCCTCTTAGAAGAACCCGCGGACTGGGTAGACCGCTCCTCCTTCCGTTGTGCCTCCCACTCCTCCCGAATGAGGTACAGCTGGCCGTTGTGTACTCCTCCCTTCCGCTGCGTCGAGTCGAAGGCGTCCTCGGCCGCCCTGAGACGCCCCGTCACCTCCGACAAGGTGAGGGTCGACACGTCCAGCAGTGTCGTGATCGCCACCACGATCTGTTGGAAGCATTCTGGAACGCTTCGCAGGAGCTTCTCCACGGCACTCTATTCTCCTATCTCCTCCCCTAGCGACGCAAGTCATGATAGCATGTCGCTCAGGCGGAGGGAGAAGTCCTCCACGCTTTCGCCATCCTTGAAGACAGCGTCTTCGAACTCCTTCCGGAGTTGCTGTGTTGTTGTCTTCTTCACGCGGTTGGCCCCGACCCGCATGATGGCAATCGTGTCCCATGCCTCCTTCACCGTCTTCTTTTCTCCGATCGTCGTGATCATCTCCGTCGGGACAGCGCTGACCAAGATGTTAAGCGCCATCATGTCTTCCTGCTCGCTTACATTCCCCTCCTCCACGGCCTTCCAAAGCAATCGTGCCTTCAGCTTGATATTCATCATGACAGCCCACTTCGCGTAGTTGGTCTTGGTGAGCACGGGAACCCCGTCCCGGTGTTCACCTCACGAGCTGCCGGTGAGGGTGTCCCATGGCTGATGGCGTTGCCGCTGCTTGTAGGTGTAGACGATATCTTGCAGAATTCAACCTAGGGTTGAAACCGGCTCTGATGCCACGAATGTTGCAATTCCAGCCCCAAAACGTCTCTGTTCTTGCTGTACAAACTGACCTACCCTAGCAGATCAGTCTGATCTTTGGCTTTGATGGCGACTGATCCAAGCCTGGTGGCGGCTAGGGTTGAGGAGGGAGGCAGCAGCTTGAGGAAGGAGATGCCCTGGGCGGCCAGAACAGCAGCAGACCTGGGCGGCGGCTGGAACAGCAGCTGGCGCTGGAGACCCTAGCCCCTGGTGGCGGCTAGGGTTCTTGGGAGGCGCCGACCTGGGAGAGAAAAGAGAGGGGCGGCGGCGGCAGCAGCAAGGGGAAGAGAGGCGGCTAGGGCAGAAAAAGATGGAGGAATTTTTCTTTATTAATCTCTCTCACAATTTGGGGTGTTTTGGCATGTTTATATAGGTCCCCCCTTACAAGAATTCTAATCTATTAATAGGAGGAAAAACATATTATTATCTAAACTAGGTGTTAGATTATACGTGTATTTGGGGCAGTTTAGTCTTTTGTATTAGGGTTACTTGGCCCTTAAGTTTTGTACCCCTATATATGTATCCTCCTTGACAGCTTGTTTAGTTAATCTAATCATTTTTCCTAATCTAATTTGGTATCAGAGCCTCTTTTCTTCTCTGCCCTTCTCTCTCCCGGCCGCTGCGCGCCACCCGCCGCCCCAGCTTCTCGCGCGCCGCCGCCGCACCCCCCTCCTTCTCTCGGCCGTTGCGCGCCGCCTGCCGCCTGGCCGCCACACCCCCCTCCTCGCGCGCCGCCAGGCCGCCGCACCCCCCTCCTCGCGCGTCGCGGCCGCGCCGCCAGGCCGCCTCTACCTCCTCTCTCCCCCGATGGCCTGTGCGCCTCCGCTGCCGCCACCCGATGGAGCACCCGCTGGCACAGCTCCTCTGACCCAGTACGGCAGCGTGATCCCACCACCTTCTAGAGCCCTTCTGCTGCCACCCCCCGACGTGCTTCTACCGCCGCACGCTGGCGCCCCTCTGCTGCCGTACTTCGGCGCACCCCTGCTGCTGCCCGATGGCGCACCCGTGCTGCCACCCGGCGGCGCGACCCCGCCGCTGGCCGCCGGCGCTCCTGCAGCCCCCAGCGCTGCCACCCCTCGAGCCGCCGTTGCCGCCTGGCCTGCCGTCGTCGCCTCTGCAGCCCCCAGCGCTGCCACCCCTCGAGCCGCTGCTGCTACCTGGTCTGCCGTTGTCGCCTCTGCAGCACCCCACGATGGCGCCGCTACCTGGCCCGCAGCAGCTGCAGCCGCCACTTGGGCCGCTGGTCCTACAGCCCCCCACGACGGCGCTGCTGCCTGGCCCGCAGCAGCTGCAGCCACCCCTTGGGCCGCCGGTCCTGCAACCCCCCACGAAGGCGCCGCTTGGCGTGCTGCCGCCCTGGGAGGTGCTTCTCGGCCGCCATCGGCTGATGTACCTGGATCGGCTGTTGCCTACTCTATTGGCACCACCGTCGAGGGTCCGAGCGTGTTGTCTTCCTTTCCGGCGCCGCCACCGCCGGGGCGATGCCGCGACCCGTTCTACACCGTCGGTCTACCTGCGGGGTCTCACGTTGTCTTGCCCTGACTGGGTGGTGGACTCCGGTGCCTCGTACCACACTACCCCTGACGTCGGTATCCTCTCCTCTACCCGCCCTTCCCGTCCCTCTGATCCTTCATCTATCATTATTGGGAATGGGATGGCTCTTCCAGTCACCTCAGTAGGTGACTCGGGTTCGGCGGATTCGTTTCAGCTACGTGATGTTCTTGTTGCTCCTAACATCATTCAACACCTTCTTTCCGTTCGTCGTTTTACTACTGACAACCATGTTTCCCTTGAGTTTGATCCTTATGGTGTAACTGTGAAGGATCTTACTACTCGACGCATTCTCTTTCGTTGTGATAGTACGGGTCCCCTGTACACGATGCGTCTTCCAGCTTTCGCTCCGCCTCTTGCCTTGACTACAACAGCTTCTTCGACCATTTGGCATCGTCGGCTTGGCCACCCTGGTGTTGATGCTATGTCGAAGTTGTCTGGTAGTTCAGTGATTCCGTGTACTCGAGGTACTCATGAGTCTCTTTGCCATGCTTGTCAGTTGGGTCGCCACGTTCGACTTCCTTTTCCGCATTCTGTCACTCGTGTCGAGTGTATCTTTGATTTGATTCACTGTGATCTTTGGACTTCACCTGTTCTCAGTGTTTCTGGACATAAGTATTACTTGGTGGTCGTTGATGATTTTCCGCACTATTCGTGGACTTTTCCCTTGCGACAGAAGTCTGATACGTTCGGCACTCTTTCTCACTTCTTCGTTTGGGTGTCCACCCAGTTTGGGCGCATGATCCGTGCGGTCCAGTGCGATAACGGGCGCGAGTTTGACAACTTTGTGTTCCGTGACTGCTTTCTCACGGTGTTCAGTTGCGCATGTCTTGCCCGTACACTTCCCCCCAGAACGGCAAGGTTGAGCGCATAATTCGGACCACCAACGATGGCATGCGCTCCCTGATGTTTCAGACTTCTACCCCTGCTCGTTACTGGGCGGAGACGCTTCACACCGCCACCTACCTCATTAATCACCTTCCTACTAAGGCGATTAGTGCTCCCACCCCTCACTTCGCTTTGTTCGGCACCCCTCCTCTCTACGACCACCTTCGAGTCTTCGGGTGTGCGTGCTACCCTAATATCTCTGCCACCGCCCCTCATAAGCTCGCGCCTCGCTCGACTCGGTGTGTCTTCCTTGGATACTCCCCTGACCATAAGGTGTAACGGTGTCTCGACCTTACCACTCGCCGTATCTTGGTCTCCCGACACGTCGTGTTCGACGAGTCCTCCTTCCCTTTCGTTGGGTCCTCCTCTGACTCGATCTCCGAGTTGGATTCTCTTTTTTCCACTGATCCCTGAGGCCGCTCCTGTCCAGCGACCTTGTTTTTTACCTTCTGCAGGTCTTCCTCTAGCTGCACCGGACACGACCACGGTGTCCCAGACACCACCTGTCGTGCCTCCCGCGGCTCCGGCATTCTTGCTGCCACTGGCCGTTCCTCCTACGGCCCCGACGTCCGCTGCGCCACGCGCGGCCCCGACGTCCTCGAAGTCGCCCGCCGTGCCAAGCGCGGCCCCGGCTTCCTCGACGACAGCTGCACCGCGCGCGGCCCCGGCGTCCCCGACGTCGCCCGCCGTGCCACGTGCGGCCCCGGTGTCCCTGACGGCGTCCCTGACGTCGTCTGTCGCGTCTCGCGCGACCCCGATGTCGTCAGCCGCACCACGCGCGGCCCCGGCGTCCCCGACGTCACCCGTCGTGCCATGTGCGGCCCCGTTGTCCCCGACGGCGTCCCCGACATCGTCAGCCACACCACCCGCGGCCCCTGGACCGCGGTACACCGACCCCGTTCTCGTCTATCAGCGACCAGCGCGGGTTGGTGATCCGTCATCTTCCCGTCCCGAGGATCTAGTATACCACCCTCCGCTGCTCCACCGAGACCCTCGTCACGTTCACCCGATGGTGACTCGACGGGCCGTCGGCGTCCTTCAACCTGTCGAGCGCTTCTCCAGGGTCGTTCTATCGTCCTCGACCTCCCCGTCGCCTGCCTCGTCACCCATCTCGCCTATCCCCTCTTCTGTCCGTAGCGCCCTCACCGACCCTCACTGGCGTCAGGCTATGGAAGAAGAGTATGCGGCCCTGCTAGCCAACCGGACCTGGGACCTGGTTCCCCGTCCTGGTCGTGGCAATGTTGTCACGGGCATGTGGGTGTTCACGCATAAGAGGAAGGCGGATGGGTCTCTTGAGAGGTACAAGGCACGGTGGGTGCTTCGCGGTTTCACGCAGCGCCCCGACGTCGACTATGACGAGACTTTCAGTCCGGTGGTGAAGCCAGCGACGGTTCGCACCGTTCTGTCGCTGGCTCTGTCGCGTTCTTGGCCTGTCCACCAGCTAGACGTCAAGAACGCCTTCCTCCACGGGACGAGATAGAGACGGTGTAATGCAGTCAGCCGACAGGGTTCCTTGATTCAGCTCGTCCAGACATGGTCTGCCGACTGAACAAGTCCCTGTACGGGCTGAAGCAGGCGCCTCGGGCTTGGTACAGTCGGTTCGCCTCCTTCCTGGCCTCGCTCGGCTTCGTCGAGGCCAAGTCATACACTTCGCTCTTCGTCTACAGGCGTGAGGATGACACTGTCTACCTCCTCCTGTACGTGGACGATATTGTCCTCACGGCGTCCAGTCCGGCTCTCCTTCAGTGCACGATCTCCGCCCTGCAGCACGAGTTCGCGATGAAGGATCTCGGCCAGCTCCACCACTTCCTGGGCGTTGCGGTTGAGCACCGCCCAGGTGCTCTATTCCTCCACCAGCGCCAGTACTGCCTGGATATCCTCAAGCGAGCGGGCATGGCTGATTGCAAGCCGTGCTCCACTCCCGTGGACACCCAGGCGAAGATGTCTTCGGCCGATGGCGCCCCGGTCGCCGACCCCACCACTTACAGGAGTCTTGTAGATGCCCTGCAGTACCTCACCTTCACCAGGCCGGACATCTCCTACACGGTTCAGCAGGTGTGTCTCCACATGCATGATCCGTGGGAGCCGCATCTCACGGCGGTGAAGCGGATCCTTCGGTACCTGCGTGGCACTCATGACTACGGCCTTCTTCTGCGGCGTGACTCTGCCTCCGAGCTGGTCGTCTACACCGACGCTGACTGGGCGGGTTGCCCGGACACCTGCCGGTCCACCTCCGGCTACGCCGTCTTCCTGGGCGACAACCTCGTCTCCTGGTCCTCGAAGCGGCAGCACATGGTGTCCCGCTCGAGTGCCGAGGCGGAATACCGCACCGTGGCCAACGGCGTGGCCGAGTCCTCCTGGCTTCAGCAGCTGCTTCAGAAGCTCCACTCCCCCCTCGCCCGGAGTACGTTGGTCTACTGCGACAACATCAGCGCCGTCTACCTCTCCACCAACCCGGTGCAGCATCAGCGCGCGAAGCACGTGGAGATCAATCTTCACTTCGTTCGTGAGCAGGTTGCTCTTGGGGAGGTACGAGTCCTGCACGTTCCGACGTCGTCGCAGTTCGCCGACATCTTCACTAAGGGGCTTCCTTCGACGGTGTTCACCGAGTTTCGGTCCAGTCTCAACATCTGCCGTGGCTAGATGTTGGGACTGCGGGGGGTGTTAGACTGTACGTGTATTAGGGGCAGCTTAGTCTTTTGAATTAGGGTTACTTGGCCCTTAAGTTTTGTACCCCTATATATGTATCCTCCTTGACAGCCTGTTTAGTTAATCTAATCATTTTCCCTAATCTAATTCTAGGGCTGCCACCTAAAACATGGTGCAGCTGCACCAAGTCCAGCTGACCAGCCCTGACCTAGGTGCGCACACGACAGGGGGGAACCAAGGTTCGCCCCCCCCCCACCCCGTCCTGGCCGCCTAGTCCCAGCGGCAGGGTCATCCCACAACGGCAGCGTGTACAGTGGGGATGGCAGCGGCAACAGCGGCGACGACATATAAAGGTACCAAAATATGAATACAAAGAAACTCATGTTTGCACAAAGTTGGTTTCATGTGTATGAAAAATGGGACTTGTTTAAACTTTTTCACATGTGATAATACACATGAGAACTCTCTTCACACAAGTTCAATTATTATTTGAATGCTTGGAACTCAAAGGGGATTTAAAACCAAGGTGGGATGTTTCCATATGTGTGAGAAAGTTAAAATCAGATTTTGGAACAAACTTTGTTCAACTCCAATTTTAAATGAGGGCAACACAATGAATTTTAAATTGTTGTGTTAAAAATCTCATTTACAGCAGCCAAACCAAAAATCAGGTTTCATATTTAAATTCCTTAGATCCAAGTTAGTGGGTATGCAAAGTTTCATAAATTTTTGAGATGTTTGCTATCCATTTTTCCAAATGGACTTAAATTTACAAAGAATTCAAATGCATATTTGAATTTGGATCAAATTTGCCCAATTATCCAAATGCAGCTCAGTTTTCAACTCCACATAATTGAATTGGTCATTTGCCAAATTTTGGAGATATTTTTGGAGAGATAAAGGGGAGAGTGGGATCCATTTGTCATATGGTCAAAAGATCTTCAGTAGCAGGGGGGGCAGTCCCTGATTTGCTTCTTCAGCGAGCTCGACAGCAGAGGGCGGTAGCCGACGACAGCACTCAACGCTCGGTCGACCACAACTCACTCAAACCGCCTCATTTGAGATCTTTATACTCTCTGGCGTGTTTCTTTTGCACACAACACCGAGGACTCGCTCGACAGCAGAGGGCGGTAGCCGACGACAGCACTCAACGCTCGGTCGACCACAACTCACTCAAACCGCCTCATTTGAGATCTTTATACTCTCTGGCGTGTTTCTTTTGCACACAACACCGAGGACTCGCTCGACCTCCCTCTCTCTCACGCACAGACAGAACAGAGCACTTCCATCACCGCCACCACTCGGACGATCGGAAGTCGGCTCCTTCTCGAGTGCAAAGCCCCAGGCAGTAGCAAAACAACACCACAGCAACTCCTATGACCTCCTCATACCATTACCGACCGGTGTTCTACCCCGGGAACGCCGTGTCCGCGCGGCGGCCGAACAACAACCGAACAGAGGTCGCAAGTGGACAGCCCCAACCAAAGCTTCTCACGGCCAAACAAGGGAACCGTTGGACGCGCCAAGACTTCACGCTGCTCACCTCCAAAGCTCAAGCCAAGAGGTTGATCGTCGACGGCGGAATTTCCATTTTCCTTCCACTCGGTGCAAAGCAACCCGCAAGTAAGGAATTGCAAAATACGCAATCAACTTTCGGTTTTGATGCACTAAACTTAGCACACATGAGCTAGACTTACTAAGGAACGAGTTTGCTTCGCAAACTTAGCATGAAACCACGTGTAGCCGATGTATTTTGAGCTTTCCCGACGGCGGCAGTGGCGGGAAGCGTCGAGTGCACGGTGCAACCCTAGTTAGAGCCATGTCCGAGCTGTTTTAAAAGCATACGACCTTCTCTAGCATCCACCGGTGCTCTAGAGCTTGGAAACCAAAGGTTGGAGAGCTTAGGGCGTCGAGGCAACGTTGTCGAACCCTCACCAAGCCGTTGCACCGTTGTGAGACATGTTCGAGTCTTCGCCGGTCCGGGGAAACCCTCCCACCGTGTTCCTCGCACGATTTTAGGCACTAGCGGCGAGTTTGAGCGTGGGAGATGGCCGGAGAGGCGATATCCGGTGAACTCCGGCGAGCTCGGCGGCGCGGGCGCGCAGGGGGCTGGAGGTAGACGGAGAAGTTGGTCCCACGCGTCAGTGGCTGAATTCAGAGGGAAAAGATCTTCTGTGGCGCCGGATCACTTTGTGAGAGCATGGGAAAGACTCTGTGGCCCTGTGGCTTTGTTCCAGCGAGTGACACGTGGCCTCCTGGACCCACAATCAGGTTTAAACTTTTTCCGGTTTAAATTGAATTCTAGATTTTCTCCAAACTTTAGAAGACCATAACTTTTGCTAGGAAACTCCAAATTTAGTGATTCAAATTGGGTTTGATTCAGATTGACAAACTCTATTCAAATATGCAAACTAATTTGTATGAAAGTCATTATTTAAGTCTAAAAAATTCTTTAAAGCTTTTCAGAAAAAAATTCAGAGGGAGTTTGATTTATCCAAAAATCCTAAAATTTTGCTAGAATAATATTTAGGATGTTATTGAACTCCTTTAAAAATTTCAGCTCATTTGGAGTTGATTTGATTAGGAGAATTCAGATTTCAAGTTGTTGTGTTCAAATGAATACAGAAACATTTTCAGAGAATTTCCAAAACTTGGAAATTCAGTTCTGGGCAATTCTTAGCTCCAAAAATCTTAGAAAAATTCATGTAGGCTCTATGAACTATAATTGAAATTGTAGTTCACTAATTTTGACATGAACATGGGTGTTACCTCAGAATTAATTTCTCTTTGCTTAATTGGTTAGAGAATTGTTCTGAATAAACTACTTAGTGAAAAGTGATAAATTTTGGTCCAGGTGATTTTCTTGTGACAAGGAACTCAAATGAAAAATTTCCAGCTCCATTGGAACTCTGGATCACCACTGCTCTATTCAACCTCTTAAGGTGATCAACACACAAGTTGAGAAAACACTTAGCACTTGATTATGTTGATTAACCCAAACCCAAACCTTAGCACCAGTGTCATTTTAAATTCTTAAATAGAGTTCCAGTTTTAAACTTGTCATTAGAGCTTGTTAGCAAAAATTTTACAATTAAATACTTGTGCATATTCATAACGTGTAGCATATACGTGAGGGCATGCGAAGGAAGAGAAGTGGGATTTCAAAGACAAGAGGATCGAGTGATCAAGTCTCAAGTGATCGACGACACTAACTGATTGTAATCTTAGTCACCTACAAGACATGCAAGCCCCGATTTGCATTCGAGCAGTTTTAGAAAGTATTTCCATTACTAGAGATCATAGCTATGAATGTTTGATTGCATTAGATCTAGTTGATGTTGAAAAACCAATTGCATGACCAAAATTACCTAAGTGAGAAAGGGTAAATTAGCACCTCATCGAGTGGGATTTGGCTACGCTAAATGTTAGTAGGAAAGGTCCGGTAGAAGTCGAGTAGTTGGAATCTACTCGCGAGTTTAGTGCTAGGTTTTATTGGAGCGGGTCAAGAATAGGAACATTGGGAAAAGTTCACAATTAAGAAATGGAGACCGGGAAGGGAGGTTTAGATGCAGCAGGCTGTGAACCGTGCGTGCGTAGCCCTGTCTGTGTCGGTTAAGGCCCGTCCGTACTTGGCCCTGTTGGACAAGTTTGAGTTGTGTACCGGACGCATGCTGGCTATATGGGACCCAGGACACCGATGTACCTTGTGAGATCCACATTGGAACTATTAGAGGGCTAATAGAGGTCCGGTTGGCAAGTAGGGTCTCATACTCTTCCTCCATAGCGCGGCGCCAGTGAGGGTCAGCGAGGGCGCTATGCACGGAAGTAGGTATGGGGCAAGGGCGGCCGCGCCAGCCCCTCCAGAGGCGGCGGCGGCGCCCCCGTGCGCGCGTCGATCCGGCCCGAACCCAGGCGGCGGCGGCGGCGCAGGTCCAGTGGCGGGCGCGGCGGCCCCTCCAGAGGCGGTGGCGCCCCCGTGCGCGTGTCGATCCGGCCCGAACCCAGGCGGCGGCGGCGGCGCAGGTCCAGCGGCGGGCGTGCCAGCCCCTCCAGAGGCGGCGGCGGCGGCGGCTGCAGTCCAGAGAGCAATGGGCCAGGGGGCAGTGGCGGCCGTGCCAGCCCCTCCAAAGGCGGCAGCGGCGCCCCCGTGCACGCGCAGATCCGGCGCCAACCCGGGCGGCGGCGCAGGTCCAGTGGCGGCCGCGGCGGCCCAAGGCGCGGCGGCGTGGTGCCTGGCGGCAGCGGCGGGCGCAGCCCAGGTCGCGGCGGCAGTGGCGTGAGGCGCAGTTGCCCTCGGCGCGGCGCCGTGGGCGTGGGGCGCGGCGTCATGGGCGGGTGGCGTGACAACGAGGGCAGCGGCGGCTCCGGCGGGCAGTGCGTCGTTGAGGGCGGCGGCGGCTCCGGCGGGCGGCGCACCGGCGAGGGCGGAGGCGGCGCAGGCCCAGGCTGGTGGTGGCGGCTAGGCCATTAGGGTTAGGGTTAAGCCCTAATCCTAATTAATTCCTAGCTAATGATACCATATTAGAGGGCTAATAGAGGTTGTATTAGATAATTAAAATAATGAGGGTACAGAGATGATTATATAGAGGGATTAGATGAGGGAAAAAGACTAAAATACCCCTAACCATAATCCCTCACTAATAACTAATATACCCCTGTGCCCCACACACAATTACAGAGTCTAACAGGAACTTTTCTAACGTCTTAGGCTTTCGTCGTCAGGGTAGCAGGAGGTAACTCGCTCAAGAACATATCACTGCGGGTATGTACCTTGAGGGAGCTTGATATTCGGGGTTGTTAGACTGCGTTCTGTGTGGAAGAACTTGGGAAAGGTGGTCGCGTACAACATAAGTTGAGGTTGCTGTCGGCAACTCGGAGTATGGGTGTACGTGTCATGTAGTCCAAGCGTGTACTGATTCGAATCACCGTCGCTCGCGATCATATGAGCATACTTGCCCGCTGCGTCTTGACGTAGTAAGAACTGAACTGGTTTCATTTGAACTTGATAAGGCTTATGATTTAAATTGTATTGCAATCATGCTTGAATTAGAGATAGGCTAATTAAACTTACTTCACTTTGTGCAAGAAGCATCGCAACAAAGCGTTTCTTGTTTGATTGTGGAGTTGCAATGTTGTTCGGCTCAAGGTATTTAAAATGAGGCTTAAAATCTGAAAGTTAAGAATCAACATAAGACGAGTCCTTTATGCAAATTTAACTAACCTATTTGCAACCCGTCGTGCATGTAGAGTTTCTTATTTAGGAGAGACGGATTAGTCTTGCTGAACCTATGTGCTCACGTTTGCTATATGAGTGGTTTTGCAGGTTAACCTCGATGCTAAAAAGAAGGTTGTCCGGTGAGACTCGGAGACTTCCGAGTCGTGTAACACATGGAGAACCCAGCCGCTGCAATGTCTTCGTGTTGCTAGCGAGAGGAGTCCGCGAGCGGGAACTCCTCTCGAGTGCTCATTAGTTATTCGACGTGAGTTGACTATAGTCTTCCATCGTTTTTTCAGTTCCTTATTTGCCCACCTTCTCTACTCGAAATTGTAGCTATTTGATGTAAATTATTTATAAAGAACAATTGTAAGATTTCGCTTTTGATTTATGTAATACATGTTTCCTTATATGTGTGATGTTGGGTGCCGCATAATACGGCACTATCCAATACGATTCCCGGGCGAGTGGCACGGCCCCGTGAACGAACGGGTGGCCGGGTCTCTGTCACGACAGCCAACCAGGCGAGGCAACTGGCCATGGCATCTAGGCCAGAGCGCCTAGGTGGCGACTAGGCGGCGCCTACGCCTTGTAAACATTGGTCGTGATTACTGTTAATAAAGTATGCAGTTGGCTTCCCTCAGGTGCTAATGGTCTGGAAGACTGAGGCCTGAGGGCAGCGCAGCCTTTGTTGCTGTTGTCTTCTCTTCTTCAACGGCTTGTAAAACTACGTGCTGAAATGAAAACGCCTTACGATTTGAAAATGAAGGAGTACTACTCACCATTTTCCGTTGATTATTCAAACACACTTAGGCGTTAAGCAGGCTGGTAAGTAGCCTCTAATTGTTGCAGAAAGAACATTACAGCTGACATTATTGCATGACCGATAGCGCATCACTCCAGTACTACAGCACATGAGTAGACATGTCGCCTTCAGCTTTTCAAGGTGATGCAAAGCTCCAAAACCATGGCTCTTCACAACATATCAGCATACTGTCATCAGTGTAGAAAACACTATATCGACCCCCCCTGCAGCTGCTGAACAAGGGAGCACCCCCCCCCCCTTAAAGTTTTCATGCTACAGACCTCTAGATTGTTAGATTGGGAGAATTTTAATTTTTAAGTTAGAAGAAGGTACCAGCACCCCCACCCGCCCCCGGCATCTGTGATGGGTCCGCTGCTATCAGCTTCGGCACATGTAGGCTCAATAGGGCTAAACCAGTTTGTTAGTCCCTCCATCTCAGTTTACTTGTCATTCTAGATTTCTACATTTTTCTCAATTTGTTTGTCATTATTGCTTCGCAATCATAGTTATTAAGGCGTTGCTTAAGCAGTAAGCCGCCCAGGAAGGCCAAGGCGTCCTTGTCGCCTTGGATACCTGAGTAAGGCGTCCCTAAGGCGTCGGGGCGTCCCTGGGGCATCCTTGGGGCGTCCCTACAGCGACGCCTTGCCCTCCCTCGGTAGGACATTGAGACAAACTTGAGAGATGGGAGTGTTATCTAGTACTATCTATTAGTTATAGTGGACTTTCAGTCTATTTTGTTGGTTTATGTTGAACTACCTCTATTTGCTAATTGCTCCTTTATCCTTATCTATTTGGGATTTGAGACTGTATTCCTATATTTTTCTATTTTGATATTACTAAGTGTCACCTCGCTTCCGTCTTATCGCTTAAAAGGTAAAAAGGGGGTTTGTCACCTTATGTCGTCTTACCGCCTTAATAACTATGTTCCCAATACATCTCTATCTCTCTTCTACCGCACCCTCCTTGATTCCTATGGAACACATACTTTCCACCCCTCTTTGTTTCCTATGCCCGGAGACAAAATGACAAGTAAATTGAGACGGAGGGAGTAGCTAGAAGTAGGGGTCATAAGATGGCCAGCAGCCAACAATAAACTAAAGTACATGCCTGCCTAGGTCTAATCAGCTTAAAAGCATATTTTAACTGTTTTGAGGTGCTTGAGTGGTGAAAGGGGTCTTAGCCTAGTAGTTAGGACTCTAGTATCATCCCGAGGTCCTGGGTTTGATTCCACATCGTTAGACACTGTAATTAAGTGTGTGCCACAGGGGCATATTAGTCATTAGAGAGGGATTAGGGTTAGGGGTAGTTTAGTCATTTTTCCCCTCCTAATCCCTCTATATAATTAGATCTGTACCCAACATTATGATTCATCTAATACAGCCACAATTGCTACTCTAATATGGTATCAGCTAGGAACTAATTAGGATTAGGGCCCAACCCTAACCCTAATGACCAGGGCCCAGCCGCCGCCGCCGCAGTGGCCCTGCGCCGCCGCCAGCGCCCCGCGTGCCTGCGCTGCCGCCGGCCTCCGGAGCCGCCGCCGCCGCCGCTGAGGAGCCGTGCGTCTGCACTGCCGCGCCGCCTGCTGGTGTTGCCGCCGCCGGTGCGCAGCACGGCCACGCCGCCGCACCACCTAATGGGGCCGTCGTCTCTGCCGCCGGCGCACCCCTAGCCCGCGCCGCTGTGCCTTGGGCCTCCGCGCCCTGGGGCGCCGCCGCCGGGTTCGTGCCCATACCGACCGGATTTGGGCCTGACTGGCAGGCGCCCGGGGGTACAGCCGCTAGACCCTGGCCAACAGCAGTCGCGCCGCCCGCCGCCGCCACTGGCGTGCATCCCACCCACGCAGCCGCGCCACCTGGAGGGACTGCCGCGCTGCAGCCGGCGCTTCTCTAGTCCGCGCCGCCGCGCCCTGGGCCGCAGCGCCCTGGGCTGCCGCTGGATCCGCACCCGGGCCGCCTGATTTCGGGCAGAGCCAGGGCGCCGCAGCCGGCGCAGCCCTGGGCCGCCGCAGGGACGGCCCCGCTGCCACCATGCGCCGCCGGCGCTCCTGCAGCCCCCAACGCTGCCATCCCTAGAGTCGCTGCTGCCGCCTGGCCTGCTGTCGTCACCTCCGCAGCGCCCCACGATCGCGCCGCTACCCGGCCCGTAGCAGCTGCAGCCGCCCCTTGGGCCGCTGGTCCTGCAGCCCCCCACAACGGTGTCGCCTGGCCCGCCACCGTTGCCTCTGCAGTGCCCCACGATGGCGCCGCTGCCTGGCCCGCAGCAGCTGCAGCCGCCCCTTGGGCCGCCAGTCCTGCAGCGCCCCACGACGGCGCCGCCTGGCCTGCTGCCGCCCTGGGAGGTGCTTCTCGGCCGCTATCGGCTGATGTACCTGGATCGGTTGTTGCCTACTCTGTTGGCACCACCGTCGAGGGTCCGAGTGTTTTGTCTTCCTTCCTAGCGCCGCCACCGCCGGGGCAATGTCGCGACCCGTTCTACACCGTCGGTCTACCTGCGGGGTCTCACGCCGTCTGGCCCTGACTGGGTGGTGGACTCTGGTGCCTCGTACCACACCACCCCTGACGTAGGTATCCTCAACTCTACCCGCCCTTCCCGTCCCTCTGATCCTTCATCTATCGTTGTTGGGAAAGGGTCGACTCTTCCAGTCACCTCAGTAGGTGACTCGGGTTCGCCGGATTCGTTTCAGCTACGTGATGTTCTTGTTGCTCCTGACATCATTCAGCACCTTCTTTCCTTTCGTTGTTTTACTACTGACAACCATGTTTCCCTTGAGTTTGATCCTTATGGTGTAACTATGAAGGATCTTACTACTCGACGCATTCTCTTTCGTTGTGATAGTACGGGTCCCCTGTACACGATGTGTCTTCCTGCTTCCGCTCCGCCTCTTGCCCTGACTACGACAGCTTCTTCGACCATTTGGCATCGTCGGCTTGGCCACCCCGGTGTTGATGCTATGTCGAAGTTGTCTGGTAGTTCAGTAATTTCGTGTACTCGGGGTACTCATGAGTCTCTTTGCCATACTTGTCAGTTGGGTCGCCACGTTCGACTTCGTTTTCCGCACTCTGTCACTCGTATCGAGCACATCTTTGATTTGATTCACTGTGATCTTTGGACTTCACCTGTTCTTAGTGTTTCTGGATGCAAGTATTACTTGGTGGTCGTTGATAATTTTTTGCACTATTCGTGGACTTTTTTCTTGCGACAGAAGTCTGATACCTTCAGTACTTTTTCTCACTTCTTCGCTTGGGTGTCCACCCAGTTTGGGCGCACGATTCGTGCGGTCCAGTGCGACAACGGGCGCGAGTTTGACAACTCTACGTTCTGTGACTTTCTGCTTTCTCGCGGTATTCAGTTGCGCATGTCATGCCTGTACACTTCCCTACAAAATGGCAAGGTTGAGCGCATGATTCGGACCACCAACGATGTCATGCGCTCCCTGATGTATCAGGCTTCTACCCCTGCTCGCTACTGGGCGGAGGCGCATCACACTGCCACCTACCTCATTAATCGTCTTCCTACTAAGGCGATTAGTGCTCCCATCCCTCACTTCGCTTTGTTCGACACCCATCCTCTTTACGACCATCTTCGAGTCTTCGGGTGCGCTTGCTACCCGAACCTCTCTGCCACAGCTCCCATAAGCTTGCGCCTCGCTCGACTTAGTGTGTTTTCCTTGGGTACTCCCCTGACCATAAGGGGTACAGGTGCCTTGACCCCACCACCCGTCGTATCTTGATCTCCCGACACGTCGTCTTCGACGAGTCTTCCTTTCCCTTTTCCACCTTGTCCTCTGACTCCGTCGCTGAATTGGATTCCCTCTTCCCTACTGACCCCGAGGCCGCTCCTGTACAACGACCTTATCGGTTACCTCTTGCAGGTTACCCACCCGCTGCACCACGCACGACTTCGGCGTCTTCCACGCCACCTATTGTGCCTTACGTGGCCCCGGCGTCCCTGACACCACTTGCTGCGCCACGCACGGCACCGGCGTCCCTGATGCCACCAGCTGCGCCACGCGCGGCCTCGGCGCCCCCGACGTCACCCACTGCACCACGCGCGGCCCCAGTGTCCCCGACGACGCCTACTGCGCCAAGCGCGGCCTCGGCGTCCCCGACGTCGACTATTGCGCCACGCGCGGCCTCAGCTTCCCCGACATCACCTACAGCAAGCCCGACATCACCAGACGCACCAGGAGCAGCACCGACGACGACTTCTCGCTTCGCCGACCCCGTACTTGCCTACCAGCGACGAGCACGGGGGGCGGCCCGACTCCAGCTGCACCACGCGTGGCCCCGAGACGAGAGAAGGTTGTTGTACCCGAGCGTCCGGTGTACAACCCTCCTCTTCTACACAGAGATCCTAGTCACGTCCATCCGATGGTGACTCAACGTGCGTCCGGGAGTCTTCGGCCAGTTGAGCGCTTCGCCAGAGCTGCCTTCTCGTCGACGACTTCTCCACCGACCGATTCTTCTGCGATCTCACCCATACCTACTTCCGTGCGTAGCGCCCTCGCCGACCCTCACTGGCGCCGCGCTATGGAGGAAGAGTATGAGGCTCTGCTTGCCAACCGGACCTGGGACCTGGTTCCCCGTCCTGGCCGTGGCAATGTTGTCACGCGCAAGTGGGTGTTCACGCACAAGAAGGCTGACGGTACCTTAGAGAGGTACAAGGCACGGTGGGTACTCCGGGGTTTCACTCAGCGCCTTGGAGTCGACTACGACGAGACCTTCAGCCCGGTGGTAAAGCCGGCGACGGTTCGTACCGTTCTGTCGCTGGCTCTCTCCCGTTCTTGGCCTGTCCACCAGTTGGACGTCAAGAATGCCTTCCTCCACGGTACACTGACCGAGACAGTGTACTGCAGTCGGCCGGCGGGGTTTGTTGATTTAGCTCACCCAAACATAGTCTGTAAGCTGAACAAATCCCTGTACGGACTGAAGCAGGCACCGCGAGCCTGGTATAGCTGGTTCGCCTCCTTGGTCTCACAGGGGTTCGTCGAAGCTAAGCCGGACACTTCGTTGTTTGTCTATCAACGTGGCAGTGACACTGCTTACCTCCTACTGTACGTCGATGAGATTGTACTAACAGCGTCTAGTCCGGCTCTGCTTCGGCACACCATTTCTGCTTTACAGCAGGAGTTCGCTATGAAGGACCTGGGTCGTCTCCACCACTTCCTAGGCATTGTGGTCGAGGAGACCAAGCGGCTTATTCCTTCACTAGCGACAGTACTGCCTGGATATCCTCCAGCGAGCAGGCATGGCTGAGCGCAAGCCGTGCTCCACTCCAGTGGATACTCAGGCGAAGCTCTCCGCTACCAACGGGACACCCATCTCTGACCCCACTACTTACAGGAGTCTTGCAGGTGGTCTTCAGTACCTCACCTTCACCAGGACAGATATCTCGTATGCAGTTCAGCAGGTGTGCCTCCACATGCATGACCCGAGGGAGCCGCACCTCACCGCTGTGAAGCAGATTCTTCGGTACATGCGAGGTACCCTCGACTACGGCCTCCTCCTTCGACGTGACACGGCCTCCGAGCTGGTCGTGTACACCGATGCTGACTAGGTAGGCTGCCCAGACACACGACGTTCTACTTCTGGGTACGCTGTCTTCCTGTGCGGTAACCTCGTCTCCTGGTCCTCGAAGCGACAACCCGTGGTGTCGCGCTCGCGTGCTGAGGCAGAGTATCGCGTCGTGGCTAACGGCGTGGCTGAGACCTCCTGGCTCCAGCAGCTGCTTTAGGAGCTCCACACTCCCGTCGCCAGGAGCACCCTCATCTACTGCGACAACGTCAGCGCCGTGTACCTCTCCACTAACCCGGTCCAGCATCAGCGCACGAAGCATGTGGAGATCGACCTCTACTTTGTTCGTAAGCGGGTTGCACGCGGCGAGGTTCGGGTACACCATGTCCCGACGACGACGCAGTTCGTCAACATCTTCACGAAGGGCCTCCCATCGTCGTTGTTCTCCGAGTTTCGGTCCAGTCTCAACATCTACAGTGGCTAGATGTTGTGACTGCGGGGTGGTGTTAGACACTGTAATTAAGTGTGTGTCACAGGGGCATATTAGTCATTAGAGAGGGATTAGGGTTAGGGGTAGTTTAGTCCTTTTTCCCCTCCTAATCCCTCTATATAATCAGACCTGTACCCAGCATTATAATTCATCTAATACAGCCACAATTGCTACTCTAATACCCATACAAGCGAATTTTTAGTCTAGGATTGAAAAAGGTCACTTAATGATTCCCCTAGTCATGTGCACATGAAATGTGCTGACCTGTGAGGGACGAATCCTCATGTAGGAGCTAGGGGGCTCAAAGCACGGGTAAAGATCTGACCCATAGGGGATGGACCCTCGTGTTGCAAGGGAGTGCAACTTTCGTCACCTTTCTTGGTCGAGCTCCGGATGAGCTCCTCTTAGTTACAATGAGCTCCTCTTAGTTACAATACTGTGGGGTCATCTTTCCCCAATGCCCTTTTTTTAGGTGCTTGAGTAAATATAATTTAACTGTGATATTACCTTCGACGTTTCCTTTGTTCTCGAACATCTTTCCACTTTCTCTTCTTAACATCAAGCCATCCTTGGTAATCAGCACTTCTATCAACTGCTTCATCTCCAGTATCATTTGGAATTAGAGAAGAGAGAGCCACATTTGATCCTGTAGACTTTTGCTGGTTTTTACTGTAACCTGAACCAGCTTCCATTGATTGCATATTTGGGTTGTTTTCTTTGTCGACATTCAAACCATGGAGTGCAGAATTTTTTCTCAAGTCCTTTCTCGATACTAATAAATCTTCCATATCTCCAGACACATTCAAATTATGCATCCCCTCATCTTTGGCCAAGGGACTGAAGATATCACGTAGTTTACGCTGCCGAAATCGATCATCTTTCTCTCTAACCTTTTTGTGTAACCAATCAGGATGAAGAACTCGAGGAACAGGATTTGAGATCTGTAAGTAAAGAGCTTAGCAATGGTACAGATTATCGGAGAGAACAAGAAACAGACAATTTTGTATTACCTTTTGCATTGCTGCAGGAATTGTTATGATTTTCTGAATAGCTGAGCCTAGGCGTTGCCTATAGTAAGACCAATCAACAATACATCGGATGCTTGGATCAGAGGAGATTCTGCACCACTTTCTTAAATAATGTTTTGCAACCTCTGCAAGGGACACGAAAAGCAAGAGAACCTAAGTAAATCAAACAGTTTGACCAATATAGAAGTAGCAGTTTGCATGTAAAACGGCACCAGGGTCTGTCTCAAATATAGCTACTGGAACTGCACGCTCGCTCACTGGAGTGCCCTACATATTTTAAGAAAAGTTAGGCAACAAAATTCCATGAAAAATGAAGTAAAGGATGTCTCTAGTTGCTGAATCAATCGTATTAAGGGATGCCAATATATGGAAACTGGCAAGATCATGAAAGACATAATATCTGGGAGCATTCTAATTTAAAGATGTGTATCTGAATCATGTTGATTGCGAAAAATATTCAGAACTTACTTGGGGCTCACGGGCAACAATATATTGGCAATGCAGACCTTTGTCTTTGACCATTGAATCTCCAAGGAATTCAGCAAGTCTTTTTGCTGTAGTTACAGCACATGACTTTTGCTCTCCATAGTCAACTAAGGATTTACTCATTGTGCTCGACTCCGAGATGAAATCAAGCAACTCGCTATCAGCAATATCAATTCCTTGATTCTGTAACAGAATAAAATATTATATATATATATATATATTGCATGGATTGATATTTGATAACATAAGCAGGTTGGGCTGTTGGAACTTCAAAGAATATAGATAATTCTTCAATTCACTTACGTCCAGTAGGTCTAACCAACGGTTAGCAACAGAGGCAACAGCAGCATAGCATTCCTCTAAAGTTGAACCATAGAGAAATTTGTCAAATACCTCTGCCTGCAAGCAAAAAGGATAAATAATATGAAATTAAATCAGGCAACTGATGCGATAATTACTGTCTATTCTCTTCGGTGCATAAACAGTACTCCATTTGTTTCTATTTGATATTTAGGGATGAGAAAGTGAATTCATGTATGTGATGTAAGAGGATTTCAAGAAGAGGCACGGCTATATCTAACTATGCACCCTTATGTCACTTAGTTTATGCTACATTACACACTAATTAATCCATTTTCCTCTGAATATAAAGACTCATATATTTGTTCATTGATCCCTACTATTAAAAAAGGGTGGTTTTAGATACAAATAAATTTAAAAAGGCAGCAAGGGACAAATTACATGGGAGCACGTGTCTAGTGTTTCTTTCTTAATAAGTGTGAACCGCCCCAAAACTAGTTTAGTGCCTGAACGAGATTGCTGAACAAGTGTACCTAATAAAGATAATGGTGAAGTAACTGATGCAGACATGGAACATATACCTGGAAAACTTTGATGAGCTTCAGCTCACCTCTACGCTTGATCTCAAAACCTTTAAGTTCTGCCAAGGTTCCATCTTCATTGAAGACTGCATACCTCTTTTTTATCAGAATCCCTTCCTCTTTAGAGGCAGGTAGGATCATGGCCTATCATGTTAACATGTTTTGTAAGTTGACGAAAATAAGATCAGTTCCTGGGATTATTAGAAGCAATTCTAATCAGTTAATATGGAAATATGACAAAAAGGCTAGGACCGTAATGGCATTACTCACCTTGTAAGGACCATCTACCTCAAATTCAATGCAACACTCACTGTGTGTCGTATATATCTTATTTACTGGATCTTTCAGTGTCTAGTAGGAACAAGCAAAGAAATTGTGTAATTAATAGCATTATAGTTGTCATGGAAAATATCAAACTCGATTTGCAGAGGCATGCATTCCATACATGATATTGATCATTAGTGTTGTTCCTTGCGACATCAACATTAAGCATCACACAGGGATAAGATATTGTGAGTTTTTTCCCAGCTCTGAAATATCATCAGTAAGTGTTAGATTGAATGTGACATCAACATTAAGCATCACACAGGGATAAGATATTTTAAGCTTTTCTGAGCTCTGAAATATCATTAGTAAGTGTAAAATTGAAAACCGAGTATAAATGCTTATGATGAGAGCTTCCGTTTTCAATAAATTGATTGATGGAGCACAGGAGAGTAATAGAGATGCAGTAGTTATATTGTACTGCACCCAGTCCAAAAAAGAAGTCACTAATTTGTATGCAGTCAGCACTGGTCGCACTTGGCCGCTAAATATTTTTCCAATGTTTTGATTGAAAACATAAAATAACATAAATATATTCACAAAAACATTCATACCATCACACTTTTGTCAGCTTTAATGAGATCATGAGAATGAGCAGTTAACGTTCTCTCAAATATGCACAGTAAGGATATGTTAACTACTGTAGGAAAGTAACAATAATTGATCAGCCCCCCTTTTTTCCCTGAAATCAGCATGAGAGATGCCCACCATTATATTAAGATGGAATAGATGTCCAAACAAACAAAACCGAACAAAATAACAAAGCAAAACTAAAAACAAAGAGGAACAAAAGGGCCAACCAGGCACAACCAGCAATGTCAAAGCATGCACAGCACTAGAGACACAAGCGGCAACAAGACACTATGTTAGGAGCTAATTGTGGGATGACCCTGCCGCTGGGCCTGGGCGGCCAGGACAGGGGGGGCGAACCCTGGTTCCCCCCCTGTTGTGTGCGCACCCAGGTCAGGGCTGGTCAGCCCTACTTGGTGCGGCTGCACCATGTTTTAGGTGGCAGCCCTAGTTTAGATAATAATCTGTTTTTCCTCCTATTGTAATAGATTAGGACTATTGTAAAGGGTGGCTATATAAACAAGCCAAAACACCCCAAATTGAGAGAGAGACCAATAAAGAAAAATTCCTCCAGTTTTTCCTGCCCTAGTCGCCTCTCCCCCTTGCTGCTGCCGCCCCTCTCTCTCTCCCCAGGTCGGCGCCTCCCTCAAGAACCCTAGCCGCCACCAGGGGCTAGGGTCTCCAGCCGCCGCCCAGGTCTGCTGCTGCCCCTCAGGGCTGCTGTTCCAGCCGCCGCCAGGGCATCTCCTCCCTCAAGCCACTGCCTCCCTCCTCAACCCTAGCTGCCACCAGGCTTGGATCAGCCGCCATCAAAGCCAGAGGTCAGACTGATCTGCTAGGGCAGATCAGTTTGTACAGCAAGAACAGAGACAGTTTGGGGCTGGAATTGCAACACTAACTTGAGATGCAAATCCTTCAACTGGAATTCTGCTGAGCAGTGTTTTAAAAGGGCGTATGGACGCCTGGACGACCGCCGGGCGCCTGGACCGACCATGCGTGCAAGCGAGGCGCCTAGGCGACGCCTTTTAAACAGTGCTGCTGAGCTTACATTTATATTGCTTCCTGATAATTTCGATGCTTCTAGTTCCATAAAGAAACCACAAAAAGGGGCAGTTTGTATTCGAAAAGTTTGAAACTCCAAGTACTCAAAAATAGTCAAGCAAAGCATTCAATAAAAAAAGCAGCCCGGTGCATGTAGCTCCCGCTTACGCAGGGTCCGGGAAAGGGTCCGACCCACTTGGGTCTTTTGTACGCAGACTTTCCCTGCATTTCTGCAAGAGGCTGTTTCCAGGACTTGAACCAGTGATCTCATGGTCACTAGGCAACAGCTTTATCACTGCGCAGGGCTCCCCTTCAAGCAAAGCATTCAATCAACATTCAACAGAGAAAATCACTTCAAATAAATATTTTAGAAAAAATATAAAGTCTTGGATTACTGATAGCAGGCAAAGTTTCATGATATAAAATGAAACAGCTAGTTTGGAAGCTAATTCTGTACGGCCAGGTTTACTCACTTTGTCTTAAAAGTAAAGTTCTCTGGAAAAGAACCAGGCAAAACACACCAAATGCCATCTGTGTCCAGCTCCAGTGGCCTTCCAATTTTTTCTACAAGTAGTCGTGCATTTTGGATAATCTTCGCCCCGGTATATGTTACAACACCAGCCATTTCCATAGAGTACCATCTTGCACCCCTAAATCAGGTGTTAAATAGCTTATCGTACTAAATGAAGAAAAACTAAAATCAAGCTGCCTGTTAGAATTTCACATACTTTCGCATGGCATATCCATAGAAAGAATTCAATATGCACTTGTGAGCAAGCTGCAAAGAATCGTATAGAACAACCATGTCCTGCAAAAGCGAGTGGTAGAGGGAAAAGAAAGGTTAGAATGCTATACAACAAACAAGATTGTACAGAGAATAGTGCATCAACGAACCTGTGCTTCCTGAACTTTTATAGAATTTCCGCTGGCTTTCGCTTCTGCCAACTTTCCTTTCCATGTTTTGTTAAGACCTTTGTATTCATACCTTCTATCACGAAAGCTGGAATTATCAAATGTAAGGAGTTTAGCGGATGCCCATAAATAGCATTAGTAGACAATACTTTGCTTCACAAAAACGAAAGCTGCAGTTTGCTTCATGAAAAGCTACCATGGAAGGTAGACTGAGGAACATGTTACGTCTATGCAATCAAATCAAAGAGGAACAGGGATATAGGAAACATTATACTAACCTTCGAACGGTGTCTACATAGAAAGAATTTTCACGCATGCATATTCCAGCTTCTCTAACTTCTGTAATTGGTTTATCAATTACTCTTTTATGCGCCTGCATTGTGACATAAGTGCATTCATGGAAGGCTCACCAAAAGAGAAACTATCAATACAACAACAACAACAAAGACAAAGCCTTTGTCTCAAGCAAGTTGGGGTAGGCTAGACATGAAACCCAATAATTTTATTATTTAAAAAAATAAGTAAAAGAGAGGAAGGGGTATAAGAGTAACAAAATATAAAAAACTAAGACGGCACATGAATTGCTACTTTCCATACTCCTATCATGAGCTTAGTCTTTAGATATGTTCTAATCCTTCAAGTCTCGTTTTACCGCCTCCTCCCAAATAACCCTTGGTTGTCCTCTACCCCTCCTAATATCTTCTCAACCCCTTAAAATCCCACTGTTAACCGGTGCTTCTGTAAGTCTCCGATGGATAAAACTATCAATAATTTTGAAAAATAGTACCTTTTGGCAGTACTTCTTCAAACGATCCTTCAATTTTAGCTGATGTTCTGGTTTTGAGAGGTCAAGAAAAGGCTTTGACGATGTCGTACCACCAGATTGAATGAGCTCTGACTCAATTTGCCTCTTTATGTGATAATAATCACTACAGTAATATACTATATCATTAGATCAGAAAGTTCATTAAAATTCAGAGTGCATAAATTTGCAATATGTACTTCTTTTTTGCCATGTAGGTCTCTCCTCGCCAGACCCATTCAAGCTTTCTGAGACAATTCTTTCCAGGACGGTTGAAATCGCATGCTGTGCAGTCCACATCTGTAACTATAGATGACGGCTGCAACAAACAAAACAAAAATCCACGCGATTGATATATTCAATGTTGAGACCTATAATGGTACAACTTAGAAAGAGTGTGGATGATTTTGCAAGAAATGAAATTGCCAGTGGAATAAGGCCAGTGATTCAGAGGCCTTAGCTGTCACTATAGTATTGTCATGAACTTACATAGATACTTGCACATGCCTTGAGATTTCTGTTGAAATAAGTATACTACCTATCTTTTCCGAGTACCTTAAGCTTTAGTGGACTGATTTGTACGTGAAACTAGGTCCAACTATTGGAGATGGAGGTATATTGAGTGCAAGCCCATCAAAGTTCATTTCCCTTGGCACTCATTTAGTGAAGTGCCCTTGTCTGGCTTCCACTCTGGTACCACCACACCCCACCACATCTGTGGTCCACATTGTAGATATGAATAGCTTTCCTACCCTCCCAGAGAACTAAGTATTTTTGTGAAATCGATTAGTGTATGGAAAATCTGTAGAGATCTTGGCAGTGCAGCAGCCTAAACATTCCCTCCCTTTCTTTTGTTGTGTAGCCCAGAATGATGCTTCAGTAAGTAGTGCTCAACAATCGGATATCATTCGGACAATCATCTCACATTATATATAGCCACAAATGTCAGACGTTTATATCCCAGGTCAATCCCTTTTAACTTCTTATATGACCACATCTTATATGAATCGCACACTTGAGTAAAAGGGCAAGCATTGAGGTTATTAAGAGAAGTAGTAAACATACAGATTAAATTTACAAGGGGATACCTGGAGCCTATTTGTCAAAATGATATTCGGATACATTGCAGCAACATCCAGATGATATATAAGAGGACGTTCTTCACGAATTGGATTGTCTCGCAATGAAACAAGCTGTGAATTCAACATAATAGCAACAGTCAACATGGGGTTAGTGCTTAAAAGATGCAAACAATATTGGACAGTGAACTAAATGTTTCAAAATCAAAAGGTGGAAAATATATTAGAGGTCAATGTTAGACACTGTAATTAAGGGTGTATCTGCTGAGTAACAGGGAGGGGGGAGACCCCTTGGCTGCGCCTAGGGCTGCGCAGGGGAGAAACCAGCAGCGAGGAGGCGTGGGGGCAGCTGTGCAGTACGTAACGTGGGGGACAAAGTAGCTGGTCACGGCGGCTAGGGTTAGGGTTCGAAGCCACCATGATCCAAGGAGAAGAACAGCCCTCAACGGGGATTCTTATTTTTTCCTGGATGCTCAAAACATGAGGGAGGGGGGCTGCTTATAAAGGGGGGACAGGACCCCCCCCCCTTGGCCGCATCCTACTCCTAGTCGGTTTGGGGACAATCCCCCAAACTGATTAGGATTCTTTTCTTCCCTTTTTCTAGTCTATTTCTTTCTATCTAAACTGACTCAATCTATAACTCCCTTTTTATTCTTAAACCTTATCTAATTAATTCTTCTAAATATCCTGGTGCGGCTGCAGTATCGACGTCTTCGGCGTCACCCGCTGCACCCCGTGTGGCATCGACGCCTCCGACGTCACCCGCTGCGTCACGCGCGGCCTCGGCTTCCCCGACGCCACCTACTGTACCTCAGGTGCCCCCGGCGTCACCAGCTGCACCACGTACGGCATCGACGCCTCTGTCGTCACCTGCTGCACCACGTGCGGCATCAGCACCTGCGGCGTCACCAGCTGCCTCCCCGATGTCACCTGCAGCAAGCACGACGCCACCAGTTGTGCCACACGTGGCACCGACGACGACTTCTCGCTTTGCTGACCCCGCACTTGTCTACCAGCGACGAGCGCGGGGGGAGGCTCCTGCTCCAGCAACGCCACGCGCGGCCTCGGGACCCACTCTCGTCAACTCCCGACAAGAGAAGATGGTTGTACCCGAGCGGCCGGTGTACAACCCCCCTCTCCTTCACAGGGATCCTGGTCACGTCCACCCAATGGTGACTCGACGTGCGTCCAGGAGTCTTCGACCAGTTGAGCGGTTCGATGGGGCCGCTTTCTCGTCAACGACATCTCCACCAACAGAGCCTTCTTCGATCTCGCCCATACCCACTTCCGTGCGTAGCGCCCTCGCCGACCCTCACTGGCGCCGCGCTATGGAGGAAGAGTATGAGGCCCTGCTTGCCAACCGGACCTGGGACCTGGTTCCCCGTCCTGGTCGTGGCAATGTTGTCACGGGCAAGTGGGTATTCACGCACAAGAAGAAGGTGGATGGCACCTTGGAGAGATACAAGGCTCGTTGGGTACTCCGGGGTTTCACTCAGCGCCCTGGAGTCGATTACGACGAGACTTTCAGCCCGGTGTTGAAGCCGGCGACAGTTCGTACCGTACTGTCGCTAGCTCTCTCACGTTCTTGGCATGTCCACCAGCTGGACGTCAAGAACGCCTTCCTCCATGGTACACTGACCGAGACGGTGTATTGCAGTCAGCCGGCAGGATTTGTAGATTCAGCTCACCCAGACATGGTCTGTAAGCTAAAGAAATCCTTATACGGACTGAAGCAGGCACCACGAGCCTGGTATAGCCGGTTCGCCTCTTTCTTGGTTTCACAGGGGTTTGTTGAAGCCAAGTCGGACACTTCAATGTTTGTCTATCGACGGGGCAGTGACACAGCTTACCTCCTATTGTACGTCGATGACATTGTACTGACAGCATCTAGTCCGGCTCTGCTTCGGCGAACCATCTCTGTTTTGCAGCAGGAGTTCGCTATGAAGGACATGGGCCGTCTCCACCACTTCCTGGGTATTACGGTCGAGGACCGACCAGGCGGCCTATTCCTTCACCAGCGACAGTACTGCCTGGATATCCTCCAGCGAGCGGGCATGGCTGATTGCAAGCCGTGCTCCACTCCAGTGGATACTCAGGCGAAGCTCTCCGCTACTGACGGGACACCCATCTCTGACCCCACTTCTTACAGGAGTCTTGCAGGTGCTCTTCAGTACCTCATCTTCACCAGGCCGAATATCTCATATGCGGTTCAGCAGGTGTGCCTCCACATGCATGACCCGAGGGAACCGCACCTCACTGTTGTCAAGCGGATTCTTCGGTATCTACGAGGCACCCTCGACTACGGCCTCCTTCTTTGGCGTGACACGGCCTCCGAGTTCGTCGTGTACACTGACGCCGACTGGGCAGGCTGCCCGGACACACGACGCTCTACTTCTGGGTACGCCGTCTTCCTGGGCGGCAACCTCGTCTCCTAGTCCTTGAAGCAACAGCCCGTGGTGTCGCGCTCGAGTGCTGAGGCGGAGTATCGCGCCGTGGCTAACGGCGTGGCTGAGGCCTCCTGGCTTCAGCAGCTACTTCAGGAGCTCCACACTCCCGTCATCAAGAGCACCCTCATCTACTGCGACAATGTCAGCTCCATGTACCTCTCCACCAACTCGGTCCAGCATCAGCGCACGAAGCATGTGGAGATCGACCTTCATTTTGTTCGTGAGCGGGTTGCACGGGGCGAGGTTCGGGTACACCACGTCCCGACGACGACGCAGTTCGCCGACATCTTCACGAAGGGCCTCCCGTCGTCGTTGTTCTCCGAGTTTCGGTCCAGTCTCAACATTTGCAGTGGCTAGATGTTGTGACTGCGGAGGGGTGTTAGACACTGTAATTAAGGGTGTATCACAGGGGCATATTAGTCATTAGAGAGGGATTAGGGTTAGGGGTAGTTTAGTCTTTTCTCCCCTCCTAATCCCTCTATATAATCAGACCTGTACCCAGCATTTGATTATCATCTAATACAGCTATCATTAGCACAGTGAGTTAAATGACAACAAAGATTAGTCACAGATTTAGAAAAGGAGAAAGTCCACTTTACTCCCTCCAAGTATGGCCTGAGTCCACATAACCCTCTGAACTATTAAACTGTTTACTTAACCCCCAGGATTCTCAAATCCGGCGCCCTTTTCACCTTTAGCCACCAACCTAAACCACTTTCGTTTGTGGACAGTGGTATTACCATGTGGCTGTCATGTTACCCTTCCTCTCCCCCTCACGGCAGGGTGACATGGCAGCCACATGGCAATACCACTGTCCACGCAGGCAAAAATGGTTTAGGATAGTGTCTAAAGGTGAAAAGTGGACCGGTTTTGAGAATTTTGGGGTTACATAAACGGTTTAATAGTTCAGGGGGTTATGTGGACTCAGGTCACCCTTGGAGGGAGTAAAATGGACGTTCTCCTTTAGAAAAAAAATAATCCATTTTCTTGATGCAACCACAGTAATAATTTTCTCTAGTTTACTTTGGGGTTTAGTATAATGAACTAAAAGTGAGATTGAAGTGCCTTGACAGAGGAATTACATTACCTTTTCCTTTATGGCATCCTTGACTTCATCATAATTTATAACAGAATCAACATCCAATTTTCCTTCTACAGCAATGGCATATTGCAGGTCACTATCTAGATTTCTGATCAGTTGCTGAAAGATAAATGTGCATTTTTAGTATAATGAAGATACCGCTAAAATCCTGTGTAGAACCGCATCATATTGCAACAAAGTAATATACTATGTCCCTAATCTAGCTCCAAAGATACAATAACTCTGAGGTTACCTCATATGCTGATGGAGCAAGCTGGAACTTTGTGGGAAGATCAGATCTAAACACACCAGTTTCAAGACACTCAACATGACCTCCAATGTATGTTTCACTTTCTAAAAGGCGGTTATTGTAGAACTTCTCTAGATTAGCTTGGTGCTTGTTAGGACAAATTATATGAGCCTTGAATCCCTACACATTACAAGAAACTAGATTCAGAAATCATGTGAACAATAATGGAAAAGATATGGTATTTGAAGTGGAGGAAATTAAAGTTCAAGCACTTGTTGTTGGTTTGAATCGAAGGACGAACAAGTGGAAACAATAGAACTCTTTCGAAAATTTGAAAGAAAAAATAATAATTTGTATTCATTCACAACTTCACATTTGGTTAAGGGCTAAGGCTTTATGTAATACATTTATATGACCCCAATAAGTAAAAAAAGCAGAAAAAAAGGTAACAAAACATAACTTCAGCAAGTAGAATAAGCATGTCAGCACAATGTACATATCAGATGTTTTAACATCAAGAAGGCATAGAAACAGAGACTTCAAGGCTAGGTTTAACACGATGTAAGTATGTAACAGCTCAAGAACAGTCAAAGTTCCATAAGGAGCCTGAACATAGATAGGTAGTATCTTTTCAGTATCAAAAAAACACAGTTGGTGGTATCCAGTCGATTACTCTTCACTCCCTCCCTCGCATTATGTTCCCATTCACCAGGACACCACCCCCGCTGGCCCCCTCAATCACCCTCCACAGCTTCAACTCTCCCTCTCGAACATGCTGGCTGGCCAAAACACACTCATCCCTGGATTCTTGTCCGGCTCAGTCTCCTCTAGATCTGAGCAGCTATCTCCAGACCTGGCAAATTCGTGTGCACGCGGCTTAGGATAAACGGACGGGGTTGGTTTCCATTGGGCCGCTAGTCCCCCGTGTTGACGCAGGCAACGCCTAAACAACACGCCCCCCCCCCCATCCATTGCATGCACACTAGCCTGATGGACAATGGGGGAGGTGTTGAAAGTGGCCGCTGGTACTAAGCCTTGTTGGAAATGGAATATCGAATTTGGATGCTAGACTTGTGTACCCACAACCCTTATCAAGTCATGGGGCAGAAATGAGAACAACCATCAGCGGTTCCCAGTGAAGGAGATAGAGGACTTATGTTATGTCTGGGCAAGGTACCCCACCATCTACTTTGTCCGCAACCGCCGATACATTGATCTCCAAATCCCCATCCCAGATGAAGATCCAGCCATAAATTATATGCTGGGAGCGGCGAATGGCAATTCTTTGGCATTGCAATGAGCGTGTGCGGTAGCAGTTGCACGAGAGGTGAGGTGCCAGCCTGTGAGGCATTGGGAGCCTGAGCAGGAGGTATGTGGCAGGCACAGAGTAATGGCAAGCAGGCGAACTTAGCTTAGGCACACGGCAGAATGAGGCAGCTTAGCTACTCTGCACTTGTGGGCCACATTCACATAGCAGTTTGCAAATTCAAACAGCTAGCAAACAGAACAATTTCGTGAATTGATATACACTATTGCCGTATCTTGTTATTTGTGCAAATTTGTGACCAGTTTTGCAGTACTGCAGGTGTAATTAGGTTCTTTCATCCTACATTCATAGATTTATAAGTGAGAAAAGAACATTACTTATTTTTCAAGCAAGACAAGCATAACGCAGGAATTTGATGGGAGATCCTTCTATGTTGCACACAGGCCAGGTGTGTGGGCAGCAGGCCTGCTCGGCCTGCTGCAGTTCAGCCAAGGGGAGATGCCCGTGCCAGGGTCGTGTCAGAGGACTACTTGTTTAGGCAGGGGGTAAGAGTATTATATGAAGATAGAAGGTTTGCTGTGGTTTGGATTAGGATAGGAGAGTCCTAGATCAAATCAAATTGAGTGTAAACCGGCTACATAATGTTGGGCAAGTCATTGAATAAATCTGTCCATTCCAGAAAATTCAGTTTTCTCTCATATTTTCTCCCCTGCGCATGCCGGCCTGCACTCTCTCTCCCCTCCATGCACACATGCCAGAACATATCTTCACATAGCAGATCCAATCTGCTAAGTGCGCCGGTGCAGTTCTCGCGATCCCCTCGCCAGAATTTCAACATAGTCATGTTCAAACACACTTGAAGTATAGTAGCATGATGAGTACTCATTTTATATAGTCATGTTCAAACAAACACTTGAATTATAGTAGCATGATGAGTAAACTTGAAAGTGGCCTAAAGCGCAGATTACTTAATATGTTCTCAACGGATGGCTGGGGGTGTTGTTGCAACTTGCAATTATTTATCTTCTAAGAATTTTTGAAGTAGTTAAGAAATGAAACATGTAAAAAAGTAAATAACTAATTAAAATATCAGAATTGAGAACAAGATTTATTAGTTTCTTCAAACAAAGTAACAAAAGTTGTTTTTTGGTCGCTTCAAAACAAATATAGTATCAGGAAAATGGCAGCGAAGTTCCCTTAACGCACCTGGACCATTAATAGCATTTCACAAAGTGTCCCACTTCCTTTCCGCAATACCTCATCAGGGGACATAGGTAATACAGTTGCAAGAGAAAAGATAAATGGATGAACATAAGTCATGTATAGATAGTATGTTGCAACAGCATCTGATACAGAATATGAAGCCATTATCTGAAAAGGGAAATGGAGGGAAAAATAAATACATGGGAGTATTTCAAATAATGACGACTAGACACATACAGCCAGTAAAACAGACAGATAAAAATACCTGAGGCCGCTCCATTGCAAAGCGAACCATATCTTCTGCGTTAATCTCCAGAGGGTTGTAACCTAGCTTGGCTTTTGTAACAGCCTGTAATATGAAGATGTAAGAGAAATCACTAGAAAGGTGGCATAAAATATACAGAAAACATGCTACAATACATCAATAATGGAAGGGAAAACATTAGAGCTGCCACACAATTAGCAAAATCAAATGGCTACTATTAGTGCGAGTGAAATAGCAAACCTTAAAAACTCATACTGTTGCTGTTACTATTACATGATAATATAACTATTTTTCCAAAATAGAAAATCTCAAAAATTATAATGTTCATGTTACTATTACATAATAATATATTTTTCCACGAATTATGGAGCTAGACCTTTATATTATTTATAAAAAATCAAATTTTGATACGACATTTACTACTGAAACAAAGCACATAGAACTGCCTAGTTCTAAACTGTTAAGTTAGTTTTAACTTTGTTTCTGTATCAGTAAGCAATGCATCACCTTTAGACCATGGCTTCCCTGTGGAAGGTAACTGTCTCGCTTCACCCAAGCAAAGCAGTCAAGATGGCAAGAAAATTTAGCCCGACACTCACCCTGATTATTGTCACATTGGAAACCAATCTCCTGTAGCAACAAAAAGCAAAACACAAAGTATGAAAAAAACATATCAACTTTGAAGTCTCCAAGTCCTTTCCAATCTTAGATTACAAAGAACATGAACAAATGTGTAAGGAAAGAAGACATGCCCATTGAAAAGGTCCAGAGGGTGACGTTAAACTACAACCCAGTTTTTTATCCCTTCAGCTGCTGATAGATTTTTCTTATATTACTTTATTTCCATAACTGTTTGGACACCCTATTACAAAAGTTGCCATACCCAACAAAAAAGGTGCATGCCAATTTTACTTCCTTGGAGTATCATGTTTATCTGGTTAACACCCCAAACTACTTTTTCATCAGTTGAAGCTGCTTTACAATAAAAAACAAGATCCCTTTACCCCTGACACCAGTTGAGAGTGGTTATGCCAAGGGAACACACAATTTGGTTCGGCAACAGTGGCAGCTATGTCATCCTTATCCCCTCACAACAACCACATGTATACATAATCTACCACAAAAGATCCACCAGATTACCTCCAAAATGACTCCCGAGTCATTTTACAATGTCAAGCAAAGCCTTAGTGGAAAAGGATCAACTACACACCTCACTCATTTTTATGCCATGGTGAGCAGCCCTCTTCTCCAGAAATGGCCAGTCAAAAAAGTCACCGTTGTATGTAACATAAATACCAGGCTTAACTTCTTGCATATGAGCAAACCAAGCTTTAAGCAGATCCAACTATGCACAGAAAACAAAAGGAGTTAGCGAAATTGTTAGGCTGCATACAATCCATATTATGCTGTACAAATAAGTAAAATTTGTACCTCAGTTGGAACGTTCTTAACTCTAAAATAACCCTCAAATTCTGGTTTAGGTGTGTACTCCAGATCTTCAATATCTTCCCCTACACACTACACAGAACAAAAAATAATAATAATGCAACTTATAACCTTGAGTGAGGAATATGTGTCATGTAAATGCAATCCAGAAAACTGGGTTAAGCCAACATACATAATTATTCAGCTGTTGCTTTCTCTACAATCTTTAAGTATGTGTATATATTAAACACTATACAGTGTAACTGATTTTTCAGAACTCCTTTAACATATAGATCGCATTTTGAAAAAGAAAAGTGACAGCATGTTGTCCCATAAGAAGTTACATAAAGCAAGAACATCGTGAATGCAGGTGACTGCTGCTGTCAAAGGCTAGGCAGCATGCCCAGGAAATACAGAAAAGGATGCTCAAGCCATAAACTGAGGTTAATCCACAAAATTATAAACAAATATTGTGTGATAAAGTGCAAATCAAACCTCTCTGTTGATTATTAGGTACCCTTGTCCATCAATCATGTACGAAATCATCATTACAGTGTCATATTCAGCATCTGGGAACTTCAGAGGCAGCTTTGTGGTCTCAATATCAAATGCACATACATGAACTTCTGCACGCTGAAGTAGATCTTCCCTTCTCTGAAGCAAAACATCAGAACCAGATACACTAACATTGTACCACTGTCCACATCTCACATCTGCAAATAAATTCAGTTTTGGGGCCGCAAAGCATGAGTGAGAAATTAGAATGTGAGAAATAGCATAATTTGAAGGTACAGAGCTCACCATTGTCAATTGCAAAACGAACATGATATGGAACGTCGTATTCACGCAAATCAATGATGCAGTTTATGTAATCTTGTGTCCTTTCTATCCTGTCAAGTTCAACAGGGAATAAGTTCTCAGTTAAGCACAAAAACTAATAAAATGGTAAATTTTACTGAATGAAAGAACTAAGAAAAAGAGACATAGGAGCGTAATGTTGCATAGAATCATATGCAGCTCAGCTCACAACAACTAAGCTGTATGGCATTAGTGTATAGCCACCTTTTTATGCCATGAATTGTTTCAAATGCCTCTGTAGCATCCCGTTCTTCTTCGTTCTTTTCAACAACATGTAACAGGTCATTCCTTACACGCATTAATTGCTGTACCGTATCAAACTGAAGCTTCAAATATTTTCTCTTCAGCCCAGAAAGGTGATTTTTCTGCAACACAGAGTAGAAGTCTTACCAATATTCTAAGATGGTAGAAAAACACAAGTGAACCAGAACACTAGCATTTTTTGTATTTGATATCATATTAAACAGTAATCAATAAGTCTAACAAGATCTTGCATTTAACTGAACAATTGAAGCAATTCAGGTTCAGCTAATATCCAGACTACCTAGTCTATAAATCTCTTGTACTATACAAATAACCAAGGGGGAAAAGTTCCACTATTGGAGAATCAAGAGTTTTACACAAATATAGAAATATCAACATCCCTAGACAAAATGTCTTAGACCTGAACAAAACCAAACTGATCGCCCTGATGGCATCTTACAATGCGGTCAAACATAATATTGAATTAAACATGCAAAGCCAGGCACATACTAGATCTAGATCCTCTTTCTCTGTTATTTCTATGTCAGAAATTTCCCCTTCATAACGTCTCCTAAGATATGCCTCAACTTCCAGCTCCATCTTGTCCTGCAAGATTTCAATATTCAGAAACATAATACCAGCACAGAAAAATAGCATTAGAAAAGGATAAGTTTTTGTATGACCGAATTCTATGATGGAGTAAAGAAAAAGCATCAGTCATGAAACCTCAAACTCACCTTAGTTGCAGCATAAAAGTAAGGAGGAAACTTGTATTTAACCTTGAATGTAGAACCATCCTGCATGGAACCATGTGAATTTAACACAAGATGCATAGAAAATATTTTCATGTCGTAATCAAAAAAATTTACCTGAGATATGAAGTATAGGTCTACACAGCTGTGGATTTTCCCAGAGTCCTCATCTTCCCATGATGACTGCAGGTTTTATTGAGGTCAAATAGTTATGGCAGCATTGTCAGTTGACCTTGGACTAAAATTCTTCAAAAAGGTCCTAACAACTTCTTATGGAACGTCCATATTGTGAGTGGAACTAGACTTGAACTTCTCTATATCAGCTAAGTCCATGATTTCAGTAATTATCCTATTTCTACTAGAAATGGCAACAGAAGTCCTTGTTTCATAGTACTTTTTATGTTGTAGTATACAAAACAACTAGCAAGGCTAGAGAGACATTAGCACAAACTCACCACCCAACAGTATTATTTCCAGTAATCCAATTCACTTATGATTCACTCCTTGATATTTTGTACCGATTTATGAAATATGTGAAATATCTTACCAATCTGCGTATTTGTACTGATTTTCTGGCCCATTTCTCAAGCAGCTCCACTTTAATTTATATTAATTCACAATATTTACACTGTACGCCGCTAATTTTCTAGCGGAGCCTACATTCCTTCCGAGACTCAAACTGGATAGCAGCAACGAGGGACAGGAAGATTGGAATCAAACTCACAGCCGATAAGGTAAGGAGCCACCCGAGGCGGCGCTCCCCGTCGGTGTAGGGCGCGAAGCCGAGGCGGCTCTCGAGTTGCTCCTCCTTCCCCAGCCGCAGCCGCTGTTCCTTCGCTGCCGACGATCCATTTCTCCGCCAGCCGCCGCCTCCCCCTCCTCCTCCCACACCGGCCGACGGCCGTCGCCGTCTACCGTCGCCGCCGCCGCCATCCATCCTCGCCTGTCCTGTGTACCAGTTGGTGTGGCAGCACGGGAAGGAAGAACTCGCTGGCCGCCCGCTTGCCTGCCGTTGCGCGGGAGGGAACCCTAGATTTGGGTTTTTGGATCGGAGGGACGGGCGCCCTTCCCTTTTCTGCGTGTACCAGCTACTTCCCAACTTGAGGCACCAGCAAAACGCGGATTAGCGACGGGGTTTGGCACAAGGGCAACTAGGCAAGGACGGCGCGGCGGGAATTGGCGGGGAGCGGGTCAATCGCGCGCCCAAATTCGCCCAGGCGCGGGAGGAGATCCGGGGTTCAACTTTTTATTAAAGCCTCTCGCTGTAGTGTTGTTCATGTACACTGACAGCATACTACATACGTCCACCCTATCCAACTCTAAGTCATGTACTTTGAAAGATCAGCAGAATTCACCAGAATTCAGAAAGCGAGCACAACGTGGTATTCCTATTGTGGCTTCAAGAACTAATGTAGCTAAAATTTATTTGGAGACCCATCAGTGTTTTCTTGTAGTCTCGAAAAGATGCTCTCTTCCCCTACTTCAAGTTCCTCCACTTAAATGAGTATAGAACCCACTCATCTCAAGAAGGTGATGGTGTGTCCTCGAGGTGTCTCACCCTCTAACTAAAAACACAAAAGATCACCAATGATACCCCTTTGATCATACTGTTCTAAATCATGTACAAACTTATGAAATCTTTCATAAACTCCATAAAAGTTGAATCACGATGGATATCCGATTTATATATGTCTCGTCATATACCAACAATAACAAGTTAAAAAGGCCCTCTACAAGACACAGAAACACTAAAGAATAATGAATGTTCTTGCTACTCTCAAACACGATAGATTTTGTCTCAATCTTGCTTAAGTGACTTTTGTATCCTTTGACTCTATATCTTCCTCAGTCTTAACCAGTTCCAAAAACCAACCCAAATGACCGAAATATATATATATATATATATATATATATATATAGAGAGAGAGAGAGAGAGGGAGAGAGAGGTCGTTGTTAAAAGCAATATTGCAAAAATAGTTACCATCCAAACCATCGTATGGTGCAATAAACAAGTCACTATATTATATCATGACTAGAACTTCAAACTTCTCAACTAGGCGTTGAATGGCTAGGTCATCATCCAATGCATCATACGGTAATTCCACATATTCACTCGTAAAGTCAAATCCCCCGTGTATGAATTCTACATCACTCACCCTCTAGTACTGTAAAAGTCCCAAAACTTGTAAATAGAAAACTTGGGCTATGAATAAAAGTTGAGTTTATATTCAAGAAATAGGATTTACAAAAACTTTTGTGTTACTCATGAAAGTGTTGGCATGTGCAATAAAACTTTGAATTCAGTTAGAAATGAGAGGGTCACTTCCAAAAAGAAGAAGGGCATTTTCAAAAGAGAAAATTCAAACTGTTGTTTGAGAAGTTGTATTTGCAATGGCCAACTCAAAGATCAGAGGACATATTTGAATTCCTCAGGTCCAAATTATGAGGGAGCCAAGTTTTGAGCAAATTTGGAGGGGCTTTGATATGAATGTCAAAGGAACTTGTAAATTTCATCCAAATTTGAATTTAGACTTAAAACTGTGGCATAAATTGTCAAATGGCAAAATGGCTTTTGAATTTGGATCCTTCACAGCTGAATTTACAATGTAACAAAATTTAGAGATCTTTTGGGGCAGAGAGGAGTTGTGGGCCCCATTTGTTATTGAGAAGGGGGTGTAAACCTTACTGCCTAAGTCAACCTGTTCCTCGGATCACACCCGAGCGCGTTGCTTTTCTCCCGCGAGCTGCCACGCGCTGCCGACCGAGGAACCGGAAGCACCTCCCGAGCTGCTTGGGACCGATCGTTCGTGGCTCTTATCGCCTTCACCGAGAGCGTCGCGCCTCACCCGACCGCCTCACACCACTGTCGTCCTTACCACGCGTGTGACGCCCTCAATTCTGTGGGAAAACCACGGAACCGAAAACTAATGCATATGCCTGCCCAGGATGTTCATCACATATACACATACGTTTCACAAACTGAATTCAGATTATATATTACCACGAATAACGGAGTTTATTACAATACATCATGAGTCTTGGACTCATGCTTACAGCGGAAGTCTTATTTCTATGCAGCGGAAATCTTTATTTTAATGCGGAAGCAAAACTAATGCGAAAGCAAAACTAAGCAGAAGTGGCTCCATCTCTACTCCCTCCACAGGCAAGGTTGAGAACAGATCACACGCCATAATGCTCCACTTGGTCTTCATAGTAGCCTTCTCTTGCTGTTGATGACGAAATAATAATGCAAGTTTGAGTACAATGATGTACTCAACAAGTGCGGAAAAACACATGATATGCAGTTCATAAACAAGGTAGGTATAAAAGGTTTATTTGCAGAAAAGCAGATTTGTAAAACCATGATAGAACAACAACTTAACTTTAGATGTAATCCCATCATGTACTAAATTACCAACATACCTCCATCACTTTCCGTGTTCCATCCGAACATTAACAAATCCTTTATTCATACTCACGAATACCTCCTCGTATTCGCTACCATCTCACCTCGTAAAACAACTTCGTCTCACACCGAGACTAATCTCATGTCATGTCCCAACAGTTATGCAACCATCTCATCATCCAGACTCAACAGTTCCAAATCAATAACCATAACCAAGAACCTTCCCAACTAATCATGGCAGTTTAGCTAGATGCTCGTGACCGTAAGCTCGGCTATCATGATAGTTTTAGTAACTCTGCAGAGTTTGCACCTCTTTACCCACAAGTTTGTGATTTCGTCACCCGTCGGTGACTGCAGAACCTCCATTATACCAGTACACAACCGTCGATGTATGGTCAAGAGATCACAAAATAGCCTTTACAAAGGGGTTACTAGATGTATGGACTCACTAAGGTTTCACCGGCAGGCTAGAATCTCCAATTCTCCCACCCACGGGCCCCCTCTTGTGCCTTGAAGTTCCCAGGGCAGTCCTCACTCGACTCCCATTCCCCGCGCCTTCCACAGTCCATAACACTCTAGCAACTTACCTAATTACTCAGCTAAGCCACACCCATACTTGGCCTTGTGGTGGCACTGTTATCCTGGCATGTGCATGCATGAACCGGTCCTTAGATCTACGGCAAGTAAAACCACCATCTCATGCTACCTCATTCACAAACCCAGGCTTGCCTAGATCTCCCTCCGATCCATGTTCATTATCATCAGTTCCTTATTATCATTATGAGTGCAGTTAGCTAGACGCATCTATCTCGCTTCCCAATCCCATAGACTCAGCGAAGCATAAAGCAAAAACCATACCCGACTCATAAACTTCCCAGGCGACAAGGGTGGTTTAATCAAAACTAGTAAACTCCTATAAAAGGGTTTCCCATCATGTTTGACTCAGTACGCACACCTTTTCGCAAACAAACAGTTTTTCCCAAAATATAGGATCAATATGGTCAAGGAGCACTTGCCTTGTACTTGCGGTTCCGGTTGTTCTTGATTCTCAAAACCTTATTGCTGCACCTCGTCGTAGACAGCTCCCTGAACCTGTCCTGCTATGTAGGATTCACGTGCATACAAGATTCACAGCAATCAATATCATGCGCAAATCTTAAACTAGATGCGATGATGCACATGCATGTTATCCTATGATTTTTATTAGATTGGTGTGCTCTTGCATGGCTTGCATGGGCAGAGGTGCTCGGATCAAAGGTGGACGTGGCGATGATCTTGTCTGATCATCGAGTGATCTGCCCACGAGAAGGCTTCTGTTCGAAAGGAATTGAAGAACAGATGCAAGAGATGAACACAATGATGTCGTATGGTGGTATTGAAGTCCTACCTCACGCTCTTCTTGTCTTCGAGGTCCTCCTCAGACCACTTGGTTCTTCTTCGATGATCTCCCTTGTTGCGCTTCGGCGATGTTTTGCTTGGCGAGTTTAGGGCTAGGGCTCCAAGTCGTCGGCTCAGGAGTTGAAAGAGAAGTTTGTGGTTTCGGCCAGAGGTTTTGGGTTCTATTTATAATCGGGAAGAGAAGAGTCCTAATCTGATTGGATCCCGAATAAGAGTCTTATTCAGATCTTTGTTGGATCCTAACGTCTTATCTTTAGTAACATCGTGGAAATTTAGATCGGTTTCTGTTGCGTACCAGTATCTTTACGCGTAAAAACCGCTCGAGGCTCGTTACCTTCGTGGTGATGAGCTCCGGAGGCTCCACGTGTCCTTCCGGGGCCTGGTATCTACTCCTGCGCAGAGACGAGCTCCGGTTGTGCCACGTGTCAATCGACCGAGACCTCCCCCTTTTTTGGAGGTGAGCTCCGTGCACGCCACGTGTTGGCGTCGGTCTTCCCTCTCTTCCTTCCTCAGGAACGTGCCCTGAGGTCGACACGTGTCTAGCAACGAAAGATCTCCCGGAGATAAGCGTCGGTGGCGACACGTGTTTGATAGATTCAGATTCCTCTGAGATGAGCTCCGAGATCGACACGTATGCCGTGCGACGGGTCCTCTGATTTCCGCGAGGACTAGCTCCGAGGATGACATGTGTCCTACGAAAAATGCCTTTGCTTCTTCCGCAGAGGCTAGCTCCGTGGGCAACACGTGTCCCAAAGGGTCGAACCTTTTTCCAATTGCGTAGGTGACCCCCGAGCCTTCCACGTAGCTAGTTTAGCGGCGAACCTCTCTTCACCTCGCAGGGACGAGCTCCGAACACGCCACGTGGCCTGCTGGCCACTGAAGTTGCCTTCGGTGCTCTCTGAGAGCTTTATTGGCTATCCTTTTGATATTTGTCATTGTTCCATCTTTTCTAAAAATGTTTTCTTCTTCATAACACATGAACATATGCTGACACCCGAGATGAGGGTGTCACAAATCTACCCCCCTTAAATTGAATCTCGTCCTCGAGATTCGTTAGTAGAAAATAGATGGGAAAATTCTGCCTTGATATCCTCTTCACGCTCCCATGTGGCTTCAGATTCAGTGTGATGGCTCCATTGTACCTTGCACCATCGAATCACCTTGTTTCGGGTGACCCTTTCTTTTACGTCCAAGATTCGGACAGGGTGTTCTGCGTAAGTCAGGTCCTCTTGAAGTTCAAGTTCTCCCATTAACACTTGTTCCTCTGGTACTCTCAAGCACTTCTTGAGCTGGGATACATGAAACACGTCATGTACGTCGGAGAGGTGGTTTGGGAGCTCTAGTTGATAGGCTACTTTTCCTCGCTTGTCCAAAATTTTAAAGGGTCCGATGTAGCGAGGTGCTAGCTTGCTTTTGACGTTGAAACGTCGTTGGCCTCGGATAGGCGATACCTTAAGGTATACGAGGTCTCCTACTTCAAAGGTCAACTTCCTACGCCTATTGTCCGCATAGCCTTTCTGTCGTGACTAAGCAGCCTTTAAGTTCTCCCGTATTGTTTGGACCTGCTTTTCAGCTTCTTGTAGTACTTTGGGTCCAACCACCTGGTTCTCTCCAGTCTCGTTCCAGAACAGCGGCGTTCTACACCGTCTACCATATAAGGCTTCGAAAGGCGACATCTTCAAGCTAGCTTGATAGCTGTTGTTATAGGAGAACTCGGCATACGGTAAACTCCTATCCCAATTACGCCCACATTTCAAGGCGCAAGCTCTCAACATGTCCTCCAAAATTTGGTTCGTCCTCTCGGTTTGTCCATCTGTTTGTGGGTGATAGGCGGAGCTAAAATCCAGTCGTGTACCCATGGCTTTCTGCAGCTTCCTCCAGAATCTAGAGGTAAACTGGGAACCTCGATCTGAGACTATCCTCTTTGGAACTCCGTGACGGCACACGATCTGCTCCATGTACAACTCTGCCAATTGTGCAACGTTGTAACTGGTCTTTACCAGAAGAAAATGGGCGGTTTTTGTCAACCGGTCCACAATGACCCAGATGGAGTCGTATCCTGACTGAGTACGTGGTAATCCGACGATGAAGTCCATACTGATGTCCTCCCATTTCCATTCGGGTATTCTCAAAGGATGCAGCAATCCAGCGGGTTTTTGATGTTCGGCTTTTACCCGTTGGCAGGTGCCGCATAGGGCAACGTATTCGGCTATATCCCTCTTCATACCATCCCACCAATAGCAAGTTTTCAAATCCTTGTACATTTTGGTGCTCCCTGGATGTATGGAATAAGGTGAATCATGTGCCTCCTTCAATATCATGTCGCGAAGGTGTCTTATGTTTGGCACACAAATCCTTTTTCCTAGCCAAAGAGTGCCCTTTTCATCCACCTTGAAATCCTTCTCTATCCCTTGTCGGATTCTTTCCTTGATCTCCTTGATCCCCTCGTCCGTTGCTTGGCCCTTTCTTATTTCTTACTCCAATGGGGAGTGGATCTCTATTATCTCCACGTTATTCAAGAATCCGAGGTGTAACCGTTCGAACTCCTTACGTAGTTCGGGTGGTAGTTCCCGAACCGTGAGTTGGTGGCATGCTCCCTTTCTGCTCAATGCGTCAGCTACTACATTGGCCTTTTCGGGGTGGTAGTTGATTCCCACATCACAATCCTTGATGAGTTCTAACCATCGACGTTGCCTCAAATTCAAGTCCGTTTGTGTAAATATGTACTTGAGGCTTTTATGATCCGTATCGATCTCACATCGATGACCAAGGATATAATGTCTCCAAATCTTCAATGCATGCACCACTGCTGCTAACTCCAAATCATGCGTAGGATAGTTAAGCTCATGCTTCTTTAATTGTCGTGAGGCATAGGCTACCACTTGTCCCTCCTGCATGAGTACACATCTGATCCCTTGTTTGGATGCGTCACAATATATGTCGAAGCTCTTGCTTACGTCTGGCAATACCAGAACTGGTGTTGTGGTTAGCCTTTTCTTGAGTTCCTCAAAACTTTCTTGGCAGGCTTGTGTCCATTGAAAGACTTTTCCCTTCATTAGCAACTCCGTCATAGGTTTTGCTATCTTAGAGAAGTCTTTAATGAAGCGCCGATAGTATCATGCCATCCCAAGGAAACTCCGAATATCCCTCACGCTCTTCGGTCGGTCCCATTTTAGAACATCTCTCACCTTTCCCGGATCAACCGATACCCCTTCCTTGGAGATAATATGGCCTAGGAAAGATATTTCCTTTAGCCAAAATTGACACTTGTTGAGCTTAGCATACAACTTATGCTCGCGCAACTTTTGTAAGGTCAATCTCAGATGTTCTTCATGCTCCTCCTTACTTTTTGAATACACCATAATGTCATCGATGAAAACCACGACGAACTTGTCCAAGTATTCCATGAAAACGTTGTTCATAAGGTACATGAAGTATGCGGGTGCGTTCGTCAATCCAAAAGACATAACGGTATATTCATATGAACCATACCGTGTCCGAAAGGCTGTCTTAGGTATATCGGAGGGCTTAATCTTCAGCTGGAAGTATCCCGACCGAAGATCAATCTTGGAGAATACTCGGGCTCCTTTCATTTGATCGAACAGGTCCTCTATACAGGGCAGGGGGTATTTATTCTTGATTGTCACCTCGTTGAGAGACCTGTAGTCCACGCACATTCTTTGGGTTCCGTCCTTCTTGTCCACGAAGAGTACCGGAGCTCCCCATGGTGACGAGCTCGGACGGATGAAACCCTTCTCCAACTGTTCTTGAAGTTGCTTCTTGAGTTCAACTAGCTCGTTGACGGGCATCCTATATGGTCTCTTAGCTATGGGTGCAGTTCCGGGTACCAAATCTATGGCAAACTCGATGTCTCGGTCAGGTGGCATTTCTGGAAGCTCTTTCGGGAACACATCCAAAAATTCCTGAACCACTGGAATGCTGTCCAATGTTGTTCCTTCGACATGGTTCAGATTTGCTCGTTCGGTTGCTTGCTGGGCTGACTCAAACTCGACACGGATACCGTGTTCGTTTGTCAACTGCATGCTTCGTCAGCACATTGAATTACTCCATTGTGCTTGCTTAACCAATCCATTCCGAGTATGATGTCAATCCCGTGGGAGTCCAAAACAATAAGGTTGGCAAGGAAGTCTACCCCCCTTATTTTAAGGCTTACTTTAGGGCATACTACATTAGTCCTCATTTCTCCTCTGGGAGAATTAACTAACATAGCACATTCTAAGTGGGATACGGGTAGATGATGTTTGGCAACATATTTGGATGATATGAAGGAATGTGATGCTCCAGAATCAAATAAAATGGTGGCTGGGTTGGACTTGGCAAGGAACATACCAATTGCGACGTCCTCAACCTGTTGTGCTTCCTCAGTCAGTGACATGGTTTACGTGGCCACGAGCATAGTTCTGCGGTCCACGGTTCCCTTGGTTGTCCCCTCCGTTTGGTTGCTGGTTCTGCTTGGGCACGTTACCTTGCTGTCCAGGGCCTCTCCTCGGGCACTGGTTAGCGAAATGGCCTAATTCCCGGCATGTAAAGCAATGCCCTGTTGCCTATGGCAGCAGGTACGTTGGGGTGGGGGTCTTGAACAGGGGTGCCATTGTTAGGTCGCGGCGCAGGAGGCATGGGCACACGAGGTGCTGGTGCAACGAATCGTTGTTGTGGTGGCTGACCAGGGCCGTACGCAGGAGTGGTCGATCCATACTGCGGTGCAGGGGGCATATACCTAGGTCGTACGTTGCTCCCTTGGGGCTGGTATGACATCTTCCTCTTGCACTCTCGCTCGATCTCTCGGATCTTGTTTTCAACCACAATAGCCTTATCAACTAGCTTCTGGAAGCTTACGTAGTCATTGTTGAGGAGCTGAACTTGGATCTCATTGTCCAACCCTCTCATGAACAGGTACTGCTTCCTCTGATTTGAGTTGACATCTTCGGAGGCATACCGGGACAGTTGTATGAACTTGTTGAGATATTCATTCACACTTTTCTGTCCTTAGCGGATACCTTCAAACTCCTGCCTCCTGCCTCTTAAGCATCATTACACCAACAGGGATGTAGTGGGAGCGGAAACTTTCCTTGAACTCAGTCCAAGTGATTGTCTCCGGGTTGGCATGGGCGTTGCTCAAGGCGTCCCACCAGTCAGCGGCAGCTCCCATAAGTTGGTGCGACGCAAAGAGAACCTTCTCTCGGTCGTTGCACTGAACAATGGCGAGCTTCTTCTCCATGGATTTCAACCAATCATCGGCCTCCATGGGGTCACTAGCTTGAGCAAAGGTGGGTGGTTGAGTTCTCATGAACTCTCCCAACCCGTTATGAGCCGGCGGTAGTGGTGGCGGTGGTGCCGGAACGGGGTTTTGGTTGGCCTGCAACTGACCCAAAGTTTGGATCATGGTTTGCATAAGCTGGTTTTGCATGGCCAGCAGCCGTTCCAGGTGATTTTCACCAGCTCCGAGGTTAGCAGGAACTTCCTCATGGTCATCCTCCTGGACGTTCCTTCGGCTGGCGTTTCCTCTCACCATCTGTGAGAGAGAACGAAATAGAATAGAAGGTTAGAAGGTTAGGTAGGTCCTTTCAACTATATGCATCAAGGTGAGTTGGACTATATATATTAGCCCTTATGAGGATGTGATCAAGTGCCGAAGCATTTCACACCTCTTTCTTCTTACGTATAGATATGGACAACGTTTTTGAGACGTCCCACAACTCACACTAAGCACATATTCACAAATAATCATCACAAGGGCCCACACAACTCCTATTCAAGGATGGTTTCCTAGGTCAATGTGGTTTTAAAGGCCAATCTAAGCTATTCACCCTAGGACGCTTGTGACTCCTATTTAGGGGTGCAACCCGTAGCTCTATTATCTATCTAAGGCTTTCTATCTAGGCGTGTAACATACAGTCAACCCGTGGCTCTGATACCAATCTGTGACACGCTCAATTCTGTGGGAAAACCACGGAACCGAGAACTAATGCATATGTGTGCCCAGGATGTTCATCACACATACACATACGTTCCACAAACTGAATTCAGATTATATATTACCACGAATAACAGAGTTTATTACAATACCTCATGAGTCTTGGACTCATGCTTACAGCGGAAGTATTATTTCTATGCAGCGGAAATCTTTATTTTAATGCAGAAGCAAAACTAATGCGGAAGCAAAACTAAGCAGAACAACAACTTAACTTTAGATGTAATCCCATCATGTACTAAATTACCAACATACCTCCATCACTTTCCGTGTTCCATCCGAACATTAACAAATCCTTTATTCATACTCACGAATACCTCCTCGTATTCGCTACCATCTCACCTCGTAAAACAACTTCGTCTCACACCGAGACTAATCTCATGTCATGTCCCAACAGTTATGCAACCATCTCATCATCCAGACTCAACAGTTCCAAACCAATAACCATAACCAAGAACCTTCCCAACTAATCATGACAGTTTAGCCAGGTGCTCGTGACCGTAAGCTCGGCTATCATGATAGTTTTAGTAACTCTGCAGAGTTTGCACCTCTTTACCCACAAGTTTGTGATTTCGTCACCCGTCGGTGACTGCAGAACCTCCATTATACCAGTACACAACCGTCGGTGTATGGTCAAGAGATCACAAAATAGCCTTTACAAAGGGGTTACTAGATGTATGGACTCACTAAGGTTTCACCGGCAGGCTAGAATCTCCAATTCTCCCACCCACGGGCCCCCTCTTGTGCCATGCAGTTCCCAGGGCAGTCCTCACTCGACTCCCATTCCCCGCGTCTTCCACAGTCCATAACACTCTAGCAACTTACCTAATTACTCATCTAAGCCGCACCCATACTTGACCTTGTGGTGGCACTGTTATCCTGGCATGTGCATGCATGAACCGGTCCTTAGATCTACGGCAAGTAAAACCACCATCTCATGCTACCTCATTCACAAACCCAGGCTTGCCTAGATCTCCTTCCGATCCATGTTCATTATCATCAGTTTCTTATTATCATTACGAGTGCAGTTAGCTAGACGCATCTATCTCACTTCCCAATCCCATAGACTCAGCGAAGCATAAAGCAAAAACCATACCCGATTCATAAACTTCCCAGGCGACAAGGGTGGTTTAATCAAAACTAGTAAACTCATATAAAAGGGTTTCCCATCATGTTTGACTCAGTACGCACACCTTTTCGCAAACAAACAGTTTTTCCCAAAATATAGGATCAATATGGTCAAGGAGCACTTGCCTTGTACTTGCGGTTCCGGTTGTTCTTGATTCTCAAAACCTTGTTGCTGCAGCTCGTTGTAGACAGCTCCGTGAACCTGTCCTGCTATGTAGAATTCACGTGCATACAAGATTCACAGCAATCAATAGCATGCGCAAATCTTAAACTAGATGCGATGATGCACATGCATGCTATCCTATGATTTTTATTAGATTGGTGTGCTCTTGCATGGCTTGCATGGGCAGAGGTGTTCGGATCAAAGGTGGACGTGGCGATGATCTTGTCTGATCATCGAGTGATCTGCCCACGAGAAGGCTTCTGTTCGAAAGGAATTGAAGAACAGATGGAAGAGATAAACACAATGATATCGTAAGGTGGTATTGAAGTCCTACCTCACGCTCTTCTTGTCTTCGAGGTCCTCCTCGGACCGCTTGGTTCTTCTCCTATGATCTCCCTTGTTGTGCTTCGACGATGTTTTGCTTGGCGAGTTTAGGGCTAGAGCTCTAAGTCGTCGTCTCAGGAGTTGAAAGAGAAGTTTGTGGTTTCGGCCAGAGGTTTTGGGTTCTATTTATAATCGGGAAGAGAAGAGTCCTAATCTGATTGGATCCCGAATAAGAGTCTTATTCAGATCTTTGTTGGATCCTAACGTCTTATCTTTAGTAACATCGTGGAAATTTAGATCGGTTTCTGTTGCGTACCGGTATCTTTACGCGTAAAAACCGCTCCAGACTCGTTACCTTCGTGGTGATGAGCTCCGGAGGCTCCACGTGTCCTTCCGGGGCCTGGTATCTACTCCTCCGCAGAGACGAGCTCCGGTTGTGCCACGTGTCAATCGACCGAGACCTCCCCCTTTTTTGGAGGTGAGCTCCGCGCATGCCACGTGTTGGCGTCGGTCTTCCCTCTCTTCCTTCCTCAGGAACATGCCCCGAGGTCGACACGTGTCTAGCAACGAAAGACCTTCCGGAGATAAGCGCCGGTGGCGACACGTGTTCGATAGATCCGGATTCCTCTGAGATGAGCTCCGAGATCAAAACGTATCCCGCGCATCGGGTCCTCTGATTTCCGCGAGGACTAGCTCCGAGGATGACATGTGTCCTACGAAAAATGCCTTTGCTTCTTCCGCAGAGGCTAGCTCCGTGGGCAACACGTGTCCCACAGGGTCGAACCTTTTTCCAATTGCGGAGGTGACCCCCGAGCCTTCCACGTAGCCAATTTAGCGGCGAACCTCTCTTCACCTCGCAGGGACGAGCCCCGAACACGCCACGTGGCCTGCTGGCCACTGAAGTTGCCTTCGGTGCTCTCTGAGAGCTTTATTGGCTATCCTTTTGATATTTGTCATTGTTCCATCTTTTCTTAAAATGTTTTCTTCTTCATAACACATGAACATATGCTGACACCCGAGATGAGGGTGTCACAACGCGCCTCCCTCATCGAGCTCCTGCCGCACGGAGAGAAATCCTCGGAGCACCGGCGCTCGGACGCCTCAGCAGCTTCCACACCGATCTAAGCCGCCCTACAGCCCCGCCGGACCTCCCTCGATGTGGCCGAAGCGATAACCAGGCTCTAGCCCTGCAGAAACTCCGGCGTCGAGCTCAGTTCTCCGCCACCGCACCGGAGGAAGCCGCCGCGGCAAGATCACGTCGCCCGACCACCACAGAGCATCTCCCGTCGTGCTGCAAAAGCAAAAAGGTGCGCCTGTAACCCTTCTTGCTCCACAGAAGCGCTGGGAGCTTGTCACCGGCCGTGCTCGCCGGAATTTGGTGTTCCCCGCGAACATGCAATATGAACTGCATTCAGAAAACTGAGAAATTAGGGCAACACGGTGCACCACTCATCACCAGACTTAGAAACCGAGCTGTATACACCCGTGCGGACACGTGGGATCAAGAACTAGAGAGAACCGTCGAGGAAACCTTCGGTTCTTCGGGTTTTTCAAGTTTTTCACCGAAATCCACCTAGGTCACACGGTGAGCTCCTAGTTTCCGATGTTTCTCATGAGATCAGAACCCGGTACGTTGCTCCCTAGGTCGTGGCGATGCTGTAGAAGCTAACCGGAGCAAGGTTGTGGCAGTACAGCGCCCTAGTGACGTCACCAAAGTTGCCAAAGCCACTGTCGCCGTCACACCTAGGGTTCCGGCCATTCTCGATCGGAGGTGAGGCCGAAAACGTGTTCCTCGTGCGAGAATACGTGGGGGTGGCAAAAATCAGCAAGTTCCGAGGATCGGAAACCCTTCCCGGCGAGAGCTCCGACGAGCTCGGCGGCGGGATCGCGCGGGTGTCGGGAGGAGGAAGACGACTGGGGGCCCCGCATGTCAGTGGCGATATTTTAAATCTTCGATCTGCTGCGGCCCTGGGATCATGTGTGGTGGCGCGGGAAGGGTCCTGTGGCCCCGTGTGGCGTGATCCCAGCGTCTGACACGTGTAGGAGGGACCCACAGTCAGAGTTTGAATATTTTGCGAATTAATTTGAATTCCAGATTTAGTTCAAACTTTAGAACCTCATAACTATTGCTAGGAAGCTCCAAATTTAATGATTCAAATTGGGTTAGATTCAGGATGAAAACTATATCCAAATATGCAACCTAATTTGTATGAAAACCAATAGAAAATTCTGGAGAATTCTTTAAAGCTTTTCAGCAAAATAATTTTAGAGGGAGTTTGGTTCATCCAAAATTCCCCAAATCTTGCCAGAATATTCTTTAGGCTATTAGAAAACCCCTGCAAAAGTCTCATCTCTTTTGGAGTTGATTTAGTTAGGGTAATTCTGATTTCAAGTTTCTATATTCAAATGAATACAGAAACATTTTCGAAGAATTTCCAAAACTTGGAAATTCAGTTCTGGGCATTCCTTAGCTTTAAAAATCCTAGGAAAATTCAGGCATACTCTCTGAACTATGCTTGAAATTTTAGTTCACTTGAATTTGCATGAAAGTGCAAATTTATTCAGAATTAATTACTTTTTGCCTAAATGCTTAGGGAATTATTCTGGATGATCTACTTAGTGAAATATTCTGAATTTTGGTCTAGAGGACTTTCTTGAGACAAGGAACTCACAAGAAAATTTCCAGCTCCATTGGAGCCCTGGATCAGTAGTGTTCTGTTCAACGAATTAGGAAATCACCACCCAAGTGATGAACCTCACTTCTCACTTGATGATAGTGCTTAGACACACACCCAAACCACCACCCCCAGTGTCATTTTAAATTCTTGAACAGAGTTCCAATTTTAAACTTGGCTTTGGCATTTGTTAGCAAAAAGTTTTACAACTAAACATGTATGCATGTTCATAACGTGTAGTGTTTAAACGTGGAAGAGTGAAGGAGAAGTTAAGCTTGGATCAAGGAGCAAGAAGGCAGGGATTGAGCTTCAAGTCAGCAGCAACTAACATCACACTATCTGACTTTAGTCACCTGCAAAACCAAGGCAAGCCCCGGTTTGCACTTAAGTTGTTTTTCCTTTGTTCACTATTATTGGTCAAAGTTTGTATGTGCATTAGGTCAAGAATGTTTTATACTCCACTTGCATAACCCAAAATGAACCCTGAGTTCAAGGGTAGAAATGTATCACCGTTGTAGGATAATGTCGTGCTAAATAACTTAGAACATCCGGTAGAAGTCGAGTAGTTAGAATCTACTCACGAGCTATAGTTAAGGTTACATCAGTGGGGTTGGAAAAGAGGCAAACTAAAGTTTACATTTCTAAAGATGAGACCGGGCAGGAGGGTTAGGCAGCGACAAGACGAGGTCTTGGTAGAATAGCTCTGCCTGTGTCGGTTAAGGACCGAAGCGTGTGCAGCCCCGCTGAGCAAGTATTGAGTTGTGTACCGGATGCTTACTCATATATAGGAACCAGGAAACCGATGTACCAGGTTCACTGGATTGTAGAGGCATACCACATCGTCTCGTTAGACCTATGAGCCCGAGACGGCGCGACCGGTTCTACAGTCTAGTGTCCTGAGGAAGATTGCCACATACGACATAATAAAGGACACAAGAGTTGGGTCTTCAGAGGCGGGCGTATATGTCGAGTTATCTGGGTAGTGTTTGATTCGAATCACCGTCCCTCGCGGTTATGAGTACCGCTTGCTCACTATGTTGTGACGTAGTAAGCAAGTTGTGTGGGAACAGTTTGCAAAAGTATAATTGCTGCTATGATTATGTTAAACTGCATGAGAACCTTGTTTGAGGTAGAGATAGAGCAAACTAAATTTATTTTTCACCTTGGGACAAGTAACATTGGAATGAAGCGTTTCTTGTTTGATTGTGGAGTTCCAATGTTGCTGGGCGCAAGGTCACTACTATTATGGCTAAAATCTAAAAGTTAAGGATGAACTCATAGGCGAGTCTTTTCGCAAATGACAGGCTTAAGTCTTAGGTTACTTTCATGTAGAGTTTCATGTCTTAGGAGAGACGGTTAAGTCTTGCTGAGCCTTTGTGCTCACCCTTGCTATATAAGTGTCTTCGTGTTGCTAGCGAGAGGAGTCCGCGGGCTAGACCTCTTCTCGAGTTCTTCTTAGATATTCATCGTGAGCTGTTTATATACTTCCGCTGTAGCTATTTTATGTAAATTAATTACAAAGAATAATTGTAAGCTTCCGCTTTTGATTTATGTAATACTGTCTTCCTTATATGTGTGCTGTTGGGTGCCGCATAACACGGCACCACCCAATGCGATTCCTCGGGCGAGGCGGCACAACCCTGTGATCGAGGTCGGGCCCCCTCAAGTACGGTGCCACTCATCTTCGAGTATGGTGACTCCATCTCAACTGCATGGTGTTGAAATCTTGTTTGAGTGAAATTTCTCTTACTGCATCATGGTGATCACCACTGTACCGTTCAATAACTCCTCTAAATTTGTTTTTTTTGTGTGATTTCCTCCTTATATCTTCTTCTAATATTTTTTCTTGGTACTCTATCATCTCTATTGTCACTCTAGCCCTCAAGACTAACAAAGCATCTAAAATCTTCTACTACTAACATGACCTAAGATAAAATGACTCAACCCCTTTTGATAGTCTGATTTATCCTATCGGTTCAAAGTCTAGAAATTATATCAAGTGATCACACATATGTGACACTAGCTCATTCTTAGCCTTGATACATTGTTTGACAAGGACTTCCATTAATAAGCTCTTCCCCTTTTGACAAACACTCGAAGTTGTCAAAGTAACCAACCATTGAGATTTTGTCTTAAGTGAGAGGAATTGGTGCTGCAAGAATCTCATTAGTCACTCAAATTGTTCTCATTTATTCATCAAAAAATTCATTCATTTGGGGTTTTGTACTTTAATGATCATTAAAATTACAATAGTTAATGAAACTAACTAGATCTGTTAGTGTGCAAGATATTTAGTTATATAGATGTATTATTATTCTATTGGAGCATCAACAACATATCAAAAGTTGCAAGTAAGTTGATGAAGAGAAGAAGATTTGGTACTTCAAGGTGTTTAGTCTCATGGGTGATAATAGGGATGAAAGCAGATCGAATATGGATCGGATAATGTCTTTACCATATCCCTGTCTATATTTTGAAATGAATATGAATACAAATATATATAATATCAAATATGAATATAAACTGGATACTACAAAACAAACACTACAGGAATCCAGCAAATTTACGATGGCCAGGAACCGTAGTAAATTAGGGAAAACCGTCGTAAATAACTAACTTACGATGATTTTAGGTTCTTTATTACAAGTTCTGGCCGTTTTCAGTTAAGGTCTTAATTAATGTTATTTAGGACGGTGACCGTCGTAAATAAATAACTTACGACGGTCGTTTCTAGCCGTCGTAAACAATGGGCCGTCGCCCATGGCCATGCCACGTGGTGGGCTTGACACCTTACTTACGACGGCCTGGACCTGGCAGTCGTAAGTTAATTAGGTTAACTTACGACGTCCCTGTATAGCTACCCGTCGTAAATAAGGTTTTATTTTTTTAAAAAAAAATAAAATTAGGATAACCTAACACGATGGTCAGCTCATAGAACAGTTTATATACACATCCAAAATATAAAAAAAATCCAAAACATTAAACACAAATAGATCCGCTCGCTAAACACTATCCCTTCCACTCGCGGATCCACTCGCTCCTCCACACGCTCCTACACTCGCTCCGGAGCCGAAGAAATCCGTCTCCGTGACCTCCTCCCGGTGCCGGTAGCTGTGGCGATGGAGTTTGAGCCACCGTTATCGATCTCTGCAATTCAAGTAAATAGATAAAGTGAGTTTGAGCTTCTACCACTCTCTCCCCTACTCTCACTACCTCTCTCTCCCTCCATCACACTCTCACTTTCTTCCTTGCCCTCTCTCTATGACTCCCTCTCGCTCACCCCCCTCTACCACTCCGTCTCTCTCTCCCTCTCTTTCCCTTTTCACTCTCACTCTCTCTCCCTCTCCCACCCCCTCTCTACCACTATCTCTTACTCTCACTCCCTCTCTCTCTCCCCCGCACTCTCACTTTCTCCCCTCGACTACACTAAGTTTTTTTAGATTAGAAAATAGTAAATAAAAAACATATTACCTGGATATTTGAATGTCCATATGGTGGGGGCCTTGTGGCGGGGCCAACTGTGATGGCTGTCACGTCGGGATCGGGATCTGCTGTCCACTCTATCGAGCTAAGGCATGTAATTGCAAAATATTAAAATAAATAAACTAATGCAATGGTATGAATTTAAATTAATTTATATTTAATTATTTACCTCCATCGTCGCTTGCATCTAAGCCATGTAGTTTGCCATGTAGGCGACCTGCTGCTCCTGTGCGGCCTGGGCTAGATACCTCTCCCAGTGGAGCTCCTCCCTCCCTCTCTCTAGATCTTGTCTCTCTCCCTACAGAGCTCCTCTATCTCGCTCTGGGAGGGACGACGACTTGTCTACCCATGAGGAACCCTCAGTCGATGGAGTGACGATCCAAGGTCGCGCTACCCTCGAGTCGACAACTCCATCGAAAATAGAAAATCTACAAAAAAATAAAAAAAATAATTAGAAGAAGCGAGTTTTTAAAGAAATAAAGAAAATGACCAACTAACCGTCCATGTATCTCCCCACCGCCGCTAGTGTAAAAGGCTTGAGGGTCGATTGACACGTCTTCCCAATCGTACCATACGCCGTGTATCCTCACGGTCTCTTGCCCATACTTTTCTTAAAAGGAGTAAAACTGTGTATTAGTAACAAAAAATTAGTAACAATTGAATTGATAAGTTTTGATAACTTACTAGTCGATCAGCTGCGACTTGACTGCACTTCCCACACTGGGATGGGTCCTTATGACCCCGCTTCCAGACTTGAGTCGCGGTCAGTAACTGACCCGTCTCGCGCTTCTGTAGATATGTGTTAGTATGCTAATTATATTATTAAGACATAAAAAGGGTTAATATTCTTACCATGCATTAAGCCAAACGCACATGACCATCGGGGCCATAGGAGTGCTTTGAGTTGGAACTTCTGTATCCACGAGCCCTCCTAGACTTAGCGATGAAAGCATCGCTAACCCACATCTGGCGAGAGAGCTCGGTATGCTTCGGGCCGACCCTCTAGGCAGTAAATACTGACATGCACATATTTGTTATGTCATTAAAATATCATTTACATAACTAAGTATTAAAATAATTGAACACAAACAACTTACCTCCACGTACTGCTCCTCTGTCAAGTACGTATCTAAGGCCATCCTAAATGGCCCCGACTGGTACTCCTTATGCCTCTTGAGGTACTCATTCACGGCTTGAATACGAGCGTACGGTAATGCTTGCGTTACAAGCTTCCATGCGTTCCTGTTGAACACGGCTCTAGAATGGTCCAACATAAATCAGAATCAATTATTAAAATAACTAAAATAACTAAAATCATTTAATTACTAAATTAACTCAATTGAACAACTAATCAATCAATTAAACAACTAATCAATCAATTAACTAAATTAAATAACTAAAATCAGAACCAATTATCCAAATAACTAAAACTAATCAATCACTAATTAACTAAATTAAATAATTAATTAATAAACAACTAACAATCAATTAACTAAAATAAATAACTAAAATCAGAACCAATTACTTGATTCAGAGCGGCAACAGCGACGGCTGCAGCATCGGAAATGGCGGCGAGGCCGAAGTTCCGGAGGCGGCGGGAAATGTATGATAATTCTTAATATGAATGTTCTTTGTTTTGAAGAAATGTATGATAATTTTTAATGAAAAATATTTATGGAATATAATAGAAAGATTTTAAAAATATTTTAGTTATTATATATTGTTCTTCAAACATATAGTCATGAGGCCATGCTTTGACGCCTCGCTCTCATGTTTGATGGAGGTCGGGACAAAGGCGGAAATCCACCACCAAACGTTTAAGTCTGAGTTTGTCTTATTCTATTTGTAAACCGTTCTTCATAACAGAGGTTATACAGGCCATCAAATCTCAAAGTGATATGTTCATTTTAGACTCCACCCTCATATTATCTTTGCTTAGTTTAAATAAAGTCTTGCAAAATATCTAATGACCATGAAGTCTCTGCATCGTGTCTTTGATATAGTTGCATTGCATTTTCAGTTAAAAGTATATTCTCACATTTAATATCTATTTTCAAAATTAGAATATAGTATCACCTTGCATCGAGTCGCTACAACCTCAATGGATAGATTAGTAGACTAGGAAAAGAGCACGCAAACCAGATGGCTTGTGTCCGAGAAGGGTATTGTTTGGTGGTGGCCACGGTATAAAAAGGCTATACAACAAAGAATATTCATATTATGCTGCTGTTGTAGAAGCGAGATATGCATGATGATATGGGACCCACATCAATGTATCTAGTTGTTGCGCCCAACATGAGAGACGCTCAGGTCTATCATTCTAACCGTTAGTATAAAAACAAACTTATACTAGTCATTGTGCCTACAATTCTTACTTATCTATTGCTCCTTGACATGTGAAACACTTAATTTTAATTTTTCTAGCCGTTGCGCCTCGCATGAAACGCTCAACTTTAACTTTTTTCTAGCCGTTACACCTCACATAAAACACTCAACTTTAACCTATGTAGCCGTTGCATCTCGCACGAAACACTCAACTTTAACCTATCTAACCGTTGCATGTCACATGAAACGCTTAACTCTAACGTATCTAGCCGTTGCGATTCAGATGAATCTCTAAACTCTAATTTATCTAGTCGTTATGCCTTACATAAAACGTTAAATTCTAACTTATTTAGCCATTATGCCTTACATGAAACATGTCACACTTAACTCTTAACTTATCTAGCCGTTGTGCCTTACAGGAAAAGTTATGTGTAGCTTGCCATTTTTTATCCTATTACAAATAGAGAATTAAATGTTGCGTGCATCTCTTATATTATATTGTTTATAACAAATAAAGAGACAGACATAGGAAAATGCTTTCATTCATATACTAATGGAGGAGAGTTCATACCCATCATCAAATGAAAAACAGGAGGTATTTCAAATTTCAAACCGTAGCAAACTGACAATTTTGCCACGACACCTGGTTTCACAGTTCGTGATCATCAGTGGCACTCTCTAAATGGGTAGTAGGCTAACCCTGTTCTTTCAAACGTATAAGGCAGTAACGCCCGATGTGCCAACGGTTCCTACCCTCCCTCGGACCCTCAGTCACTCCAGGTTAGCCGAACCTGTGAGCTTGGGAATTCCTGAGCTTGCTGCCAGCACTGTTTCACACACTCTCTCTCCACACGGTCGTTTCCTTCCCCATTTATAAAGCCAAAGCTTCTCGCCCTCTACCCATCTTCCGTCATCCTCTGTCTAGATCTCCACCATGGCTGCTCGGGTCTGGGAAGTCCTAGACGCCTTCGATGTTGCCCGTAAGGCTTACGAGCACGTCCTCTCTGGGCCTACCAGGAAGGAGGAGGTTGCCAAGAACGTGATCTGCCTCCTCCTCTGGCTGGAGACGATCATGGGCATGAAGGTCATCCAGGAAGTTTTGACGATGGCAAGCGACGGTATCACGCTGTCACAGGTCGTCGCGGAGGCGGACGCCGTCCACAGCTACATCGTCCGCGGACGAAACCGGCTGCCGGAGCACCTCGAGGGCATCCCGGCCATCGTGGCCCTCTGCGGCGGCGGCCGGCTTGTCGAATTCAGGTTCTTCAAGTTCCACAGGGACCTCATCGCGCGCGGAGTCGACGTGATCCGGAACACCGTTGCGCCGCTCCTCTTCAACGAACATTTGCACGCGATGCTGCGCAGGTACGAAGACGTGGTGGACACGGTGGCGAAGCCCAGGCCGGCGCCAGAGCTGTTGGGGCCTTTCGTCGTCCAGAAGAGGACGCCGCCCGTGGACTCCCGGACGGCGTTCGTCGCCTTCCCCGATGGCCACCCTCTACCGGCGCAAGACATCTTGCGCTACTTCGAACGGTACGTGCAGCGCGCAAGAGCTGTTACGCTTATATATAAAGTACATGAATCATCTCCCTGTATCTGTATAGGATTTCATCATGCTCATGCATGTCTGTTGTGCGCAGGCGTCTGGGGTTCAGCCATTGCATCGAGCGAGTCGAGATGGAAGAGCCGCGTGCGGGGCAGACGCCGAAGCATGGCATGATCGTGTTTAGCAGCGCGGAGCAGAGGAACGAGGTGTTGTTCGGCGAGGCTGCAATCTTCTTCAGGATGACGAACGGCTACGACATGTGGGTGCAACTCTACCAGCCTCTGTGCCATGATGTTCCTCGGTGATGTTTGATCAATGCATCCTCGTGCCTGTTTTTTTCTAAAACTGAAATGTTAGTTGTTGCGTTCGAGTTATTGTGTATCGTAGCCGTGTTTGGCTTGACAATTTATTTGATTTCAAGATTAGACATAAGAAAACTGTTGCAGATCGTTTTTTGGTTTCCGAGTTTAGGCCTGTTTGGGTGTTGCAATATTTACAAACAACAGTTTTGATAAGTATACAATTTTAAGAGAGTACGAAGTGTGTTAGTCCGCTGAAATCGCAAGGAGCATCATTATTGTCCAAAGTCCACCCGAAAATCCCCTAAGGATTGAGGAGTTTTAGGGTGTGTTTGGTTGAGTTGTGAATTTCTGAAAACTTGATTCAAGTTGTAAGCTGTCGTAAAAATGATATGAGCTGAGAGATGTGGATAAGCTGAAATCTATTTGACTAAAAATATGATTGGTAGTTCCTGGTAAAAGTTGGATTCTGATAGATTTTTATTTGTATTAGAAAAATTTCTTTTAGTTCAGATTTCTGATTTTTTTAGAGAATATGGTTAGTTAGCTGAACCAAAGCGACGCTTAGACTGCTTGCAGCGGCTCAGCCATCTCACCGGTAATTTCCAGGTTGTGGCAAAAGCGACCGGCTGCATCAGTTTTACCGCCGCCTAGAAAAAAGTGGATGCTACAACGCATGGGTGAATTTACAGTTTCACCGTCGTGATTGAGTAGAGGGTAAAAATGATCGAGAAAAGAAAAAAGGAGAGGAGAATAATGGAAAGAAAAGATAAAAAAATGTTAATTGATATAAAGATTGAATTTAAAAATCCATGAGTGTAAAGAATTAAACTATAAAATTTAAAAAATAAAATGCACCTTAAAAAGTTGAGAATAAAATTTTAAAAGTCAGATATAAATGCACAGGAACGCGACCAATCTTAGACCGTCTGCAGTGGCATGCGCTACACCGCATTTGTCGTAACACACAGATGGACAACCTGCAGCGGTTCTTACAAGCGCATGCTATAGTGCTACACCACTGAGCGTTTATTTAGATACACTTAAATACTGCTCATTTGGAGTAGATTGAGGAAGATTAGAGTAAAAAATAGTTTATTTTTTACTCCATTTATTATTACCCAGGTGCTCGCAGCTCGTGCGTGTCTCCGCCCGCCTCCCCCACCCATTTACACCTCACACCCTCAAAGCTGGCGGCTTCGCGAGGTGCATCCCAGGCCTCAGGCGACTGAGTCGGGGAGGACAAGTAACTCATCCTTGAGGAAGAATCAAATCAAAGACGAATCGAGGACAAAGCGGATTGAAGAAGAATAGAACCGAGCAAACACACCAAATCAAAATCGAACCTTTCATATGCCTCGCCGCCTTCCATGTCACTACCTTTGAGCACCATGGTCCAACCTTACGACGCCTCGTCCCCCGGGGCTTCTCGGTTTTGGAGAGAGCAGGGTCAGAGACGACAACAAGTGGAGGAGGGAGAGAGGCGGGCAGCACGGGCTAGAGCCCCGACGAGGTGACGGGGTCGTAGGACACGGCGGCGCGGTGTTGGAGGCGGAGGAGAAAAGAAGGACGGAACGCACGGGGAGAAGATTTGGGAAAGAATGGAACCTGCCGATGAGGAAAAAGGATGGAGAAAAGAAACAAAGCAGGGAAAAGGAAAGGAAAAGAAAAGGAAAAGAGAGGAAAAAAGAGAGAGTGAGAGAAAAAATGAATTAGGTGATTTTTTAAATGTGGATGTAGTATTATTAAAATAGAAGTAGTTATAAGATATAATGTAAAATATGTGAAGTACATATTTAGAGTACGATGAGAATGATAACTATAGTATGGAGTAGAGAATTTTTTTAAGAAGTGTTGTAAATAACTAAAAATATTTCTTAAACGTAATGATTTAAAGTATGATAAGCGTGGGCGGTCTTAAGCTTGAATACCAGGAGTGTCAATGTGAAGGAAGCAATTACCTTATGCTCCCTCTAGTTTTTGTTTGATGACGTTAGAAAAATATTCAAATAAAAATTTACTAAAAAACATGATTAAAACATCATCAAATAAAAACCAAACGAGCTATGAGATCAACTGATTCATTACGACCAGCTAGCGCTACTCGCGATGATAGCTCGCTAGCTAAGCTGATTTATTATGAACGGAGAAGACACGAGAGAAGCCAGAGAAATCCCAGCAAGAAGACAAAAAATAAATCGCAATTGTGTCTGGATTATATTTTTAAAAGTATTTAGTAATTAATTGCCTTTATATTAAGATCTCCAACGTATAGCTGGCTTTGTATTAATTTGCTGAAGAAAATGAAAGCGACCTACAACACCACTGGCGAGACAGCGACTCACCAGGACCGTACACAAACTGAAGAAAAAGACAATATTACTAAAACATCAACAGACTGTTTGGCAAGTTGAAATGTTTCCCTTTTTGCCTAGAAACAGGAGAAAATAATATCAAGCGCCACCACTGTCTGTTCTAACCTCAAAATCGAGCTAACCATTTTGGCCATTTGTATTGCAAACGTTCAAACCAACGCTATTACAAAAAGTATTTTCACAGGCGTCCCGATTTTTTAAACACAGACGGTCCGTAAAAAATGCGATTGTGGTGACGAATGAAACAATAACCGCTTGTAATGACAAAACCTCACAGGCGGATTTTAACAAACAACCGCCTGGTTAAATACAATATTTTCTCAGGCGGCTATTAATAAAGAACCGTCTGTACTGTTACAAACTTCGGTTCTTAATAAACCACCACAAGCGGTTTTTAATACAATATTTTCAATATTTTCACAGGCGGTTAAATACAATATTTTCACCGGCGGCAATTAATAAAGAACCGCTGTACTGGTTCAAACATCACAAGCGGTTTTTAATGAAGAGCCGCCTGGGTAAAGTCATTGTTTTCACAGGCTGCTATTAATTAAGAACCACATGTGATGCTGATAAGCTCCTGTCAAGCTAATCCCTTCACAGCAAGCTCTTGTAGATGCAAGTTACACCCGAGACTCATCATTTGGATTGTTAAAAGCTTCAATTGAAGCCTAACAATATGTTGGAAGGATTTTCCTATCCATTTGAATGATTTCTTTCCCTTCTCTCCATTTCAAAAACTTACGAAGATGCTACTTTATCAGTTCTAATGGCTAAATATATTGACTAAAAATCAGTACCATCTCTCTTAGAGTTCACACAAGCGATGAAGCGAACAACTTCAATCACAAATCTTGTTTTTGTTCCTTCATAGGGATTTGACCTTAAATCTTTCAAGGATAGATTTATCAATAAGTGAAGCTTCCTCATCAGACATGTTAAACTATGAGTGGCAATGTCCAGGTTAGACAACGTGAAGCTATGATGACAACCTCCAACAACATGAAAAGTGATGCCAAGGTTATGCTTGCTCAACCAAGGGGCCGTCGGAGTGTGTGAGCTGCGACACTCCTCCCGGCCTGCTACGGAAGTAGCCCGCGAAGTTCTTTGATTGGAGGGAGCTTAATGTCCCTACGCAATCAAACTTGAGAGAGCGGGTGAACCCCGAGATTTACGTGGTTCGGGCCGCCGGAGCGTAATACCCTACGTCGATGAGAGTGCTTGTTGTATTGTTTGCGCATATGAGTGTGTGAGGGTGCAGGGTTGCGAACCCTTTGCCAGGTGGACACCCCGGTCCTTTTAAAGTCCAAGGACGGGGTGGTTATAATGTGGCTTGGGGCCCGACATGTCACCCCTAAGCTATATGAACCTATACATGATCTAGGGTTTTACACTTTGAGTAGAGTAGCTGGTGGGGGAGTTAAGTCCCACTGCCTAGGGCGCTGAATACTCCCGTCTCTGTGTCAAGTGATGATGAAGACGCCGTCTTGTCGCCACGTCTTCTCGTTCTGCTTGGGCGGCTCAGTGTCGTAGGGCGGCACTGTCCCACTGTCACGCCTCGCCGCCTTGTATTGTCACCGTAATGGTGGACAGGCGGAGGACGGAGACGTGCACCGTGCTCCATTCTTCTTGGGAAGGCACGAGCCTTGAATGTGCGGCCAGACAGCGCACTTCCTTCTTGACTTCGTCGACCCACGGCCCATGACGGATAGTGGGGGACATGGCGGCTTCGGAGCTCTTATCGATGGGTCGGAGCCAGGAGACACGTGGCAGCTCTAGACCTCACCTCGGCGGGGAGGCTCGAACTGGAGCCCGAGGCACATGTTGGCTACGGATATCTCCTCAGCTGGGAGGAGGTTCTTAGCCCAATGACACATGGCAGCTCCGGATCTCACCTCAGCGAGGAGGCTCGAACCAGAGCTCAGGGCACATGTCGGCTCTGGAGCTCTGTCGAAGTGTAGCTGTCGACACTTCCCCCGGGCCTGCACTGGGCAGCCCGCGGAGGTTCTTTTTCGGAGAGGTTAGTCCCTCTGCGTGAGTCTTGCTGTTCTGGACAAACGAAAACAGATGAACACAAGGGTTTTTTACGTGGTTCGGGCCGTCAGAGCGTAATACCCTACGTCCACGGTGAGCAGAGGTGCTCTTTGTATTGGTTGGTGCTTAGAACCGGAGTTCTGAGCTTGAGGATGAGCTGAGTGCTAGAATGCTGAATCATGGTGCAAACTTGCGTGAGCGCGAACCCTTTGTAACGTTGCCTACCCGAGCCTTTTATAGTCCAAGGCTCGGGCGGCTTACAAAGTGGGCCCCGGGACCCGACAGGTGGTCCCGAGGTGATCTCTGCCATCTACCATATCTGCAATAACGCCGATAGTTGTCTCTGGCGAGGGCTTCTGAGCCTCCAACCTGCCACCCTACCCACGCCGCAAGCTAGGCATAGTGGTTGATGATGGCCGGGGCGGCAGGGGATGTGTTGTCGCTGCGTTTATTGGTGTACAACTTCTGACATTGCGTGTCTGTCTTCACTGTGATGTGATTGGGCACAACGCCTCCTGGCAGGGGCGTGCCCCGCGTCTTGAAAGGCGCGGGTCTTTAATACCGCGTCTTGGGAAGGCACGAGTCTTGAATACCTTGTACGAGCAAGGTATGGTGCGGCTTTACTCCTTCTGCCTACCGCGCTGGGTAGACAGCGCTGCTTGCTGCCACGTGGCAGGCCCGGAGCTCTCCTCTGAGGAGAGGGAGGTCCGGCCCCGCTGGACACATGGAGCCTTCGGAGCTCTCCCCGCGGAGGGGGAGGTCCGGCTCTGGTGGCCATGTGGCGGGCCCGGAGCTCTCCTCTGAGGAGAGGGAGGTCCGGCCCCGCGGGACACGTGGAGACTTCGAAGCTCTCCCCGTGGAGGGGGAGGTCTGGCTCTACTGGCCACGTGGCGGACCTGGAGCTCTCCTTTGAGGAGAGGGAGGTCTGGCCCCGCAGAACACGTGGAGCCTTCGGAGCTCTCCCCGCGAAGGGGGGGGGGCGGAGGTCCGGCTCTGCTGACCACGTGGCGGGCCCGGAGCTATCCTCTGAGGAGAGGGAGGTCCGGCCCCGCAGGACATGTGGAGCCTTCGGAGCTCTCCCTACGGAGAAGGGAGGTCCGGCTTGGATGCCCTAGGAGTTCGCCCCTGCGTGGGGGGGGGGGGTGGGGGGCGAAGTCCTTAGACGATTTTCCCCTGTGCGCGAGGGTACCCCATATTGAGGGTACCGACAGTGGCCCCCGAGCCCATCTCGGGGGAGATAGCGAGCCCGAGGTGGGGCCCCCGTCTCTTCTACCCCGCGCACCTTCTCGGCGACTCCCTTTGACCGTTGCTGGAGCACGAACAATCGTGGGATCGTGGGGGCGTGAGCTCTGCTTGATGGTTGCTTTTACTGCGGCGGTTCCCAAGGCTGCCACTACTGCACGTCGCAGCGCACGTCGCAACGCCTTGTTGGGAACCGCCGGGTTCTCCACCTGGGAGGCTGACTGCCCGGTCCACCGCTTCTGCAGGGTGGCTTGGGCCCGCTTGTCATGGACTGCGGGGCTTGGCCCCGAGGCGGTTGCTCTGAGCGGCGCAGGCGAAGCGTTTTGAATCACTTCTGGGAAATTTAAAAGGGGATCTCATCTGCATCGCAGGCTTCCCTTTGCAAACTTCCCTGCGCCCGAGCCCTCTTTGTCTCTTCGAGCTCTTGCGTCTTCGCCTTCTAGGTCTTGCGCTTCCACCGCCGATGACTTCCAACTTGCCTCCTCCGCGCCTTGCCCAGTCGAAAGACCTCGGGTCAGTGTGTAAGCTGCTAGGCTGGCACGCGGAGGAGCAGAAGTGCTGGCTCCGGCGGGGATCTCTCCCCCTGTTCCTAGAGAAGGGGGATTTGGTCTTCTTCACCGCCTACGCCTAGGCGGGATTCGTCCCGCCAATCTCTTCGTTCTTCGTGACGTTGCTGGAGACGTACGGTCTCCAGCTCCATCACCTTTACCCCAACTCCTTTGCGATGGCCACCGTCTTCGTGCACTTCTGCGAAATGTTCGTGGGACTGCACGCTTCGGTGACGCTCTTCCGCTACTTCTTCGTGCTGCGGACGACCGGGCGTGGCTCGAAGAATCAGCTAGGGGCATACTACTTCCAGCATGACTGCAAGGAACCGAAGGTCTCTGGGTACCTTCTGCCCTTCAGCGCGGCGAGGTGGGAAGGCTGGCGGGACGAATGGGTGATCATGAGGACTGATGAGCACGATCGCCTTCAGTTGCCGTCTGATGGACCAACCACAGAGCGCTGTTTCTGGGAGAAGATCCCAGAGCTGGAGCCGGAGTACGCGCGAGTCTTGGAGCGGATCCGGTTCTTGGCGGATCAGGGACTGACGTCCCTCATGGTGCTGAGAGACTTCCTGTCACATCGTATTGCGCCCCTGCAGCAACGCAATCGTCCGGCGTAGTACTACACCGGCGAGCACGACTGCACGAGGTTGGAGATGGGTCTCGGCTCTGACCCATCCAAGGAGATACTGTATGAGATGGTGGCGAGGGTGAGCGGCGACCTCATCGACGGCGACGTCCTCACCGTCCCAGCCTCCTACATCCCACTCTTCTTGGAGCCGAAGTGGAGGGCCGAGTTGTTGCGGAAGATGCCGAACCTGGACGACATCGGGATTGCCGTGCGTCAGGTTGGAGACGCCTTCCGGGGAATCTCGATCCCCGGGGTTGAGCGCTCTGGTGGGGAGCGCGAGGCGTCGCCTGTTGCCCATCCCGCGCCGAAGGTCGATGGAGCCCGGACCACCGACAAGGGGAAGGGGAAGGAGCCGACCTCGGGGTTGTCGGAGAAGAAGCGTGCCCGGTCCCCTCCGAGGGCGTCTGTCGAAGTGTAGCTGTCGACACTTCCCCCTGGCCTACACTGGGCAGCCCGCGGAGGTTCTTTTTCAGAGGTGCTAGTCCCCCGTGGAGAGCTTGAGCGTTAGGGACGAAGGAAGGAGAAGGTTGACACAAGGGTTTTTTACGTGGTTCAGGCCGCCGGAGCGTAAAACCCTACGTCCACGGTGAGCAGAGGTGCTTGTTGTATTGCTTGGTGCTCAGAACCGGAGTCCTGAGCTTGAGGATGAGCTGAGTGCTAGAATGTTGAATCAAGGTGTTGAGACAAATGCCGAATCCTTTGTAACGTTGCGTACCCGAGCCTTTTATAGTCCAAGGCCCGGGTGGCTTACAAGGTGGGCCCGGGACCCGACAAGTGGTCTTGGAGAGATTGCCTGCCATCTACCGTATCCTGCAGTTACGCCGGTAGCTATCTCTGGCGAGGGCTTCTGAGTCTTCATCTTGCCGCCCTGCCCACGCCGCAAGCTAGGCGTAGTGGTTGATGACGGCATGGGCGACAGGGGATGTCTTGTCGCTGCGTTTATTGATGTAGAGCATCTGACGCGGCATGCCAGTCTTCACTGCGATGCGACTAGGCACAACGGCACCTGACAGCGTCGTGCTCCGCCTCTCCGCGTCTTGGGAAGGCACGGGTCTTGAATACCTTGTACCGACAAGGTATGTCACGTCTTTACTCTTGCTGCCTACCGCGCGAGGGCAGGTAGTGCTGTTCTGCTGGCCACATGGCGGTAGAGAGGGAGGTCCGGCCCCGCTGGACACGTGGAGCCTTCGGAGCTCTCCCCACGGAGGGGGGAGGTCCGGCTCTGCTGGCCACGTGGCGGCCCCGAAGCTCTCCTCTGAGGAGAGGGAGGTCCGGCCCCGCTGGACACGTGGAGCCTTCGGAGCTCTCCCCGCGGAGGGGGGAGGTCCGGCTCTGCTGGCCACGTGGCGACACTGGAGCTCTCCTGTAAGGAGAGGGAGGTCCGGCCCCGCTGGACACGTGGAGCCTTCGAAGCTTTCCCTGCGGAGAAGGGAGGTCTGGCTCTGCCGGCCACGTGGCGGGCCCGGAGCCCTCCTTTGAGGAGAGGGAGGTCCGGCCCCGCAGGACACGTAGGGATTTCAGAGCTTGCCCCTGCGGAGGGGGCAAAGTCCTTAGGCGATTTCCCCTATGCGCGGGGGTACCCCATATTAAGGATACCGACAGTGGCCCCCGGGCCCATCTCGGGGGAGATAACGAGCCCGAGGTGGGGCCCCCCGCCTCTTCTACTTTGCGCACCTTCTAGAAGACCCGCTTTGACCGTTGCTGGAGCACGAACAGTCGCGGGATCGTGGGGGCGTGAGCCCTGCTTGATGGTTGCTTTTACTGCGGTGGTTCCCAAGGCTGCCACTACTGCACGTCGCAGCGCACGTCGCAGCGTCTTGTCAGGAACCACCGGGTTCTCTGCCTGGGGGCTGACAACCCGGTCCACCGCTTCTGTAGGACGGCCTGGGCCCGCTTGTCATGGACTCCAGGGCTTGGAGCTGAAGCGGTTATCCCAAGCAGCGTATTTGAAGGGTTTTGAATCGCTTTTAATCGCGTATGGGAAGTTTAAAAGGGGATCTCATCTGCATCGCAGGCTTCCCTTCGTACTTCCCCACGCCTGAGCCCTCCTTGTTTCTCCGAGATCTTGTGTTTCCGCCGCCAATGGCTTCCAACCTGCCTCCGCCGAGCTTCACCCGGTCAGAAGACCTTAGATGGGTGCGTAAGTTGCTGGGGTGGCATTCAGTGGAGCAGCGGCGTTGCCTCCGGCGAGGGATTCTCCCCCTGCGTGTGAGGGAGGGGGAGATTGTCTTTTTTACTGCCTATGGCTTGGCGGGGTTCGTCCCACCAATCTCTTCATTCTTCGTGACGTTACTGGAGACGTATGGTCTCCAGCTTCATCACCTCTCCCCCAAATCTGTTGCCATGGCTGCCATCTTCATGCACTTCTGCGAAATGTTCGTAGGAGTGTGCGCCTCGGTGACGCTCTTCCGCCACTTCTTCGTGCTGCAGACGACCAGCCGTGGATCGAGGAACCAGCTGGGGGCATACAATTTCCAGCATCACTGCAAGGACCCGAAGGTCTCCAGGTACCTTCTGCCCTTCAGTGCGGTGAGATGGGAAAGCTGGAGGGACCACTGCGTGATCGTGAAGACTGATGAGCACGATTGCCTCCAGTTGCCAACCAGTGCTCCAACCACCGAGCGTTACCTCTAGGAAGAGAGCCCGGTGATGGAGCCCGAATACGCGCTAATCTTAACGTGGATCCGGTCCCTGGCGGAGCAGGGATTGACGTCTCTGATGGTGCTGGAAAACTTCCAGTCACGGTGCATTGCCCCGCTGCAGCAGCGCATCCGCCCGACGTGGTACTTCAGCGGCATCCACGACGGCATCAGGGTGGAGAGGGGCTTGGACTCAGTTCCTTCCGAGGAAGAACTGAGTGAGATATTGTCGTTCGTCAGCAGCGACCTCCTCAACGTCAACTCTCTTATGCTGCCATCTTCCTGCCCCCCTCTCTCCATGGATCTGTTGTTGAGGGCGAGGCTGTTGTGGGAGCTGCCGACGCTGGACGATATTGGCATCGCCGTTCGTCAGGTCAGGGACACCTTCTGGGGAACCTCGAATCCCGGGGTTGATCGTTCTGGAGCGGAGCACGAGGCGCCAGCCAACACCCAACCCGCGCCGAAGGTCGACGGAGCCCGGACCGCCGACGAGGGGAAGGAGAAGGACCCAACTCCCGGGTTGCCGGAGAAGAAGCGCGCCCGGTCCCCTCCGAGGGCGCCACTTGCGCCAAGCCAGGGGACCGAAGTTCCCCCGGGCTCGCCTTCGGGAGGCGTTGGTTCGTCGGGCGGCGACCCCAAGAGGCCTCGGGTCTTCCGCTCTGACGGGACTCCCCTCGGACGGTGGTGGTCCGAGGAGCCCCAGGCGGGGGGTCCAGATGCACCCCCTGTTTTGCCAGCCTGAGTACCTCCAGTTCAGGTCCCGTCGGCGCCAGGCCCCAGCGGTCCTACCCGAGCTCGGAAGCCGGGGCTCCATGCCTGCTGGAGTGTCCGAGTTCCTCGGTAAGCTCGTACTCACCGGATCTCGACATTTGCTCATTTCTTTTTCTCTTGTCCTGAGGGGCCCCCACGCTTGCAGAGGCTCACCGGCTGCCGGGAACACGTCTGTTCCCCGGCCTTCTCCGGCTAGCGGAGGTGCTGGGCCGCAGCGTTCAGAGGCCGTGGCGGCTTTTCCGGCCCCCGAGTCAGTGCGGGTGCCTCCATCTGCTGTGCCGGTTGGACCAGCTCCTGCAACGGCAGTGGCGTCGCCCGCTCCTCCTCCTTCATCTGTTCGAAGGTCAGCGGCTATCGATGCCATGGAGGAGCTGCGGCTGCAGTTGGCGCATCGCGAGTGTGCCATTGCAGATCGGGAGCGAGCCGTGGCCGCCAAGGAGAAGAAGGTCGCCAAGTGGCTGGAGGCTTGCGAGGGCGACCTGAAGGCCCGGGCTGAAAAGCTGGAGCTTCGGGAGACGGCTCTGGCCGAGAGGGAGGAGCAGGTCTCCCGGGAGCGCCAGGTGGTGGAGGAACTCAAGGCTTCGCGGTCCGTCGAGGCTAAGGCGGTCTGGAGTTTTGTTGGCGAGGCGGAGTCCGCTCTAGTTACCATCGGTTTCAGTCCCATGAGGCCGGGGGCTCCGGAGCAGGGGGTGATCGATGCGCTCCCGGCGCTCAAGGCTATCGGTGCTAAGCTGGGGCGGCTCGAGACTGTGGTTGCCGGCGAGCTCGAGGTCGAGGGGAGAAACTTGGCGAAGGAGGTTGCCATGCATGTGCTGGCATGCTTCCGAAGCTGGGATCCCTCCCTCTCCCTGGAGCTAGTGAGGCAGGGCCCCGTCGTCGAGCGGGAGGAAGCCGCCAGGGTCGAAGTCGGGGACGTGGCCGTCCTCGTAGCTTCCAGGTTCCAGCGGGAGTCCGGGGACTCCTAGGCAGTCGCCCCCGTGGCCGGAAGGCCTTGTATCTTTCTTTTTTGTTTTTGTTGAGTCTATAGTCCATCTCATGGAGCTTTGATGAATGAAAAGACTCTTGTTGTTTCTTGCGTCTGTGTTCTTCTATCTTCTTCATGGCTTGGCCCGCCCGAGTCCTTAGCTCCGCAAGGGCTTCAAGAGGTCTTCACCGATCTTGAAGTTTTGCACAGACACCTTCCTCGGGTCCTTGCTGTGATAAGGGACCGAGGGGTCTTCGGAGCTCGCCCCGTGAGGACGGGGGTGGTCCGGATCTGCTGGCCACATGGCGGGCCCGGAGCTCCTCTGAGGAAAGGGTGGTCCAGCCCCACTAGACACGTGGAGCCTTCGGAGCCCTCCCCTGCTGAGGGGGCGAGGTCCGGGTTTTCCGGTCTTGCGTTGGAGTAGTCAAGTGCTCCGGTCTTTCTTCGCGCGGTCCCGTAGTGGCCCCCTGGTAGGTGTGGCCAATGGATTGGGCACACCTACCATACTCCTACAGGGGAGCTAAGGCCAGTAGGTCCTGCACACAAGTAAGGGAACCGTAATTCGCCTTGGGGGCTCTCCCTTCCCTATCTCATAGTCTTATTTGGCTTACGGTCCTGATCCGGTATACGGGGCTTGGGCAATTCAGTGCGCCCGGCGCCGGGGGTCCGGCTCCCTCCGAGGTCAGGGTACGACCGTCCGACCCCTAGTACTGGATCGTAACACTGGGGAGGTAGAGTGCACAGGCTTACGGTACGGAACCAGGCAAAGCAGGATGTACTCCCCTGGACCTCCGAAGGGCAGGGCGCACACACTTTGGGTCGGAACCAGGCAAAGCAGGCTATGCGCCCCAGACCCCCCCATGCACAGCGCAGGCTTTTTCCTGGGGGTGACCAACTGGCATCGCAACACCTGACTGGGGGAGGCCCGAGAGGCCCCCTGGCCATCGGCAGGTACCTCAAGCGTGACCGTCTTCGGTAGGATAGCAAATGCCAACTAGGGATGAGAGTGGGAAAGGAGAGCTAAGTGTACGGTGAGCATACACAGAAAGTGCGATCATAAAAATTAATGCGTAATTTAAATGAGCATAAGAGTAAGAGCGTGGCAGGACAGACTTCTTTCTATATAAATATCCGTAGGAGGAAGGCAGGCTAAACATGGAGACCACGACCCGCCCCATTAAGAAGGGAAGCAAGACTCTACGCGCTTAGGGTCGGAACCAGGCAAGGCTGAAACGTAGTCCTAGACCGTCCCCTGGGACTTAGCTGCTCCGAGCGTTGTTCCTGGACTTTATGGAATTTATTACAGAAAGAAAAAGAATTGTCCTACTACTGCTCTAGGGATAGAACTTACAAAGGTGTTCCATGCTCCAAGGGTTCGGGAGCGGATCCCCATCCTTGGTAGAGAGGCGTACGCACCTGGGGCGACAAACTTTTGGTACTCGAAAGGGACCTTCCCAGCTGGGGGAGAGTTTGTCGGTCCCTTCGCGAGAAAGTATGCGCCGCGGCACCAGGTCGCCTTCTTGGAACTGCCGGACACGCACGGTCCTTTGGCGGTAGCACCGGAGCGCCTGCCAGAACCGTGCGTTGCGGAGCGCTGCATGTAATTGAGCCTCGTTGACGAGGTCGATGTCTTCACACCGGAGCTGGTCCTGTGTGGCTTCTCCTGGGAGCCCCGGGGTATCTTCCTCCATTGGCTCAGGCTGCCAAGAGGTAGACAGGCCCGGACCCTTCTCTGGGGACCCAGGATGTCTTCCTCCATTGGCTCAGGCCGACATGAGGTTGACAGGTCCAGGGTTGCCCCCCGGTGGTGAGGCCGAGGCACGGGGGCGTGCGCTCGGGTGGAGCTGGCCCGGTCCTGCACCGCCGGGGGCTGGTGCTCGGGCTGCTACAAATGCTTGGAGCTTTTCCAAGGCTGACACTGCAGCAGTGCGGTCTCCACAGATCTTGAGGACGACTGTTGGTGTAGGCATTTTCAAGATGAGGTAGCCGTAGTGGGCTACCAACATGAATCCCTACAAGGCTGGCCTGTCGATGATGGCGTTGAAGGGGAGGCCGATCTCCGCCACATCGAACAGAATGTATTCTGTCCGGAAGCTATCCGGTGCTCCGAAGGTGACCGGAAGGCTGATGTTGCCGTAGGGTACAACTTGTCTCGGCCCTACCCCTAAGAACGGGCTCGAGGGGGTGTGCTTGGCCATTGGGATTTGTAGCTTCTAGAAAGCTGCGCGGCTGATGAGGTTCAGGCCTGAAAGTGCATCTAGGTAATCCTCGTGGGTTTTGGTTGATTGATGATGACAATTAAGATACTGATAAGTTTCTACTGAGTATGAGCACAGATGTTTATCAAAGAAATGGATATGGAGTCTCTCAAGAAGCAAAAGGAAAAGAAGAAGACTTCAAAGAGTAGAAAACAGAATTTTCTATTAATCTTCACATTTTCTAGTTATGTACAGGGTCTTCTCTTTTAGAGTGCTTGAGAATCATTAGAGAGCTCAAACGAAGGGTAGAAAGTTAGAATCATGAGACAAAGTGGTCATAGACATATAAAAAAAGGAGAGACCGGACTTGTCCGAACCATGGGCCGGACTAGTCCGTTTGGACCCGAACTAATCCGTTTTGGACTGGATAAAGAGTCTCTGAGTCAGTTCGGACTTGTCCATTAAAGGCCGGACTAGTCCGTTGTTGTGTGAGTCTGAGCCGTTATGAGACTAAGTCTCAGAAGGCCGGACTAGTCCGCTCGAGAGGCCGGACTAGTCCGCTAAGCGGACTAAGCCGCTTATGTCCGGAGAAGAAGTCTCTGAGTGCCATCGGACTAGTCCGCTCCACAGGCCGGACTAGTCCGATCTTTTCAGACTAGTCCAAATTAGGACGGAACAAAGGTTCCTGTGTGAGCTCGGACTAGTCTGAAGTTGGCTGGACTAGTCCGCGGCTCAGATTAGTGAGTTTTTAGACTAAGTCAGTTAAGACCGGACTAGTCCGCCCTTTAGGCCGGACTAGTCCGCCCTTACCAGACTAGTCCATTATCATACGGAACAAAGGTTCCTGACTGAGATCGGACTAGTCCGCTCTTGGCCGGACTAGTCCGTGGTTTCATAACCGTTTGAGTCCAACGGTCACTAAACTTTAGTTGGTAGCCGTGTGACGTGAGTGGTCCCTCAAGAACGGACTAGTCCGGGGTTGGGACCGCACTAGTCTGGACTTTAGTTGGTAACGGCTAAATGCCGGGATTTCTATAAAAGGAGACCCCCGGCTGAGAATTTGTAAGACAACAACCTAAGCGCTGAAAACTCATTCCTAGAGATCTTCTAAGCCTCTTTCCTCACCTTCTAGATCCCTAAGATTGGATCTTAAGGAGTTAGTGGTTTTGTGAGAGGAAAGACGTGGTGATCGACGTTTGAGCTCTCGGTTTGATTCCCTTGCACTCTAACTGTTATTTTGAGTTCTTAACAGTTGTACTTTGAATTCTAGAACTACTTGGTTGGTGTCGGGAGCCTCAAGGTGTGAGTAGCCCCTAAGAGCATTGTATTCACATTCGATTGATAGTGAGAGAGCCCGGGCTTGATCTTGGTGATCGCTCGGTGAGGGAAGGGTTGGAAAAGACCCGGTCCTTGGTGGACTCCTCAACGAGGACGTAGATTCCTGTGTGGAATCGAACCTCGGGATAAATCGTGTCTCTTGGTTCCCCTACTATCTCACTTGCTCACTAGAATTACTTGTTAAGCTTTCATTGTGTTAATGCCCGCAAATTGTTCTACTATTTCGCAATCTAATCATTCTCAACTAATTAGTGATATCATTTGACTACCATATATTTTCCGCTCAAACAAACTCAAAAGGAAACCTAAAACGCAAATTTATACTTAGACCGGACTAGTCCGACCTCAGACCGGACTAGTCCGGCCTGCTTCAGGTTTTATCCGCCGTTTGCTATAATTTTAGGTTTTATTAGCCTATTCACCCCCTCTAGGCAACTTTCAATTGGTATCAGAGCCTAACTCTCCACTAAAGCTTAACCACTTGGAGAGGAGATGGGGGACAAGGTCGGTAGTCAAATTGATCTCAACAAGGGAAAAGGAGCAAGTTCGAGCAACTTTGAAGAACAAGGTTCTAACCCGCCTCCAGCGGTTACTCCTCCGCAAGATGTTTCAAGCTCAGAAGAAGATGAAGAAGTTCTTCGTCTCATGGCACTCCTCAAAAAGAAGAAGGAGGAGGCTAAAAAGAAAAAGAAGGAGAAGTTGGAGAAGAAGCTCAAGAGTAGTCAACAAGACTACTCGCGATATCCTTTTAACTATGAACGTCTAAATTCTCATTCTAGTTATTTATCAATTCCTCTAGGCAAACCACCTCACTTTGATGGAACTAACTATACAATGTGGAAACACAACATGAAGTTGCATCTAATTTCCTTGAACCCAAGTCTTTGGCATGTGGTATGTACAGGTATAGATATTCCTGAAGACGAGGATGAACTCACCCTAGAACAAGAACAACAAATCCATCGCAATGCACAAGCGGCAGCCATGCTCAACTCATCTCTAAGCATTGAAGAATTTAACAAGGTAGATGGGTTGGAGCTCGCCAAAGATATTTGGGATACCCACATGAAGGAAACCGATCTGTGAGGGAAGCTAAGATTGAGACGATAGAAGGAGAGCTTGGAAGGTTCGCCATGGAAGAAGGCGAAACACCTCAAGAAATGTACAACCGACTCAAAACTCTTATCAACAAGAGTCGGGCGTACGAATGCAAGAAATGGAATGACCATGAAGTGGTCAAGAGAATGATAAGAGCATTTATGACTCGCAATGTGACCCTATGCACCTTAATCCAAGAAAGTCCAAACTTTCACTTGATGACTCCGGATGAAGTGCTAGGGAAGATCATTAACCACGAGATGATGGAAAAGGAAGCCCAACACGTCAATGACCTAGCAAAGATCACTTCATCCAAGAAGAAGGGCATTGCTCTCAAGGCCACATCCAAGTCCAAGGCAAAAGAAACTCAACTCACTAGTGAAGATGAAGAAAGTGATGATGAGAGCACGGACATGGATGCTGAAGAAATGGCATTCTTCATCAAAAGATTCAAAAGGCTGATGAAGAGAAGGAGAAGCCATCACTATGATAACAAGAGCAAAGACAAGGGCAAGTCAAGAACCAAGAAGACTTGCTACAACTGTGGAGAACATGGGCATTTCATTGTGAACTGCCCCCATAGCAAGGAAGATGACAAGAGAAAGAAGAAGGATGGGAAGCCTCAAGATAAGAAATCCTTCACAAAGAAGAAGACGTATGGACAAGCCCACATTGGAGAAGAATGAGACTCAAACGAAGAATCCTCCTCCGAAGATGAAGAAAAAGTGGCAACCGTAGTCATCAAGAGGCCAACCATGAAGAAATCACTCTTGCCAAACAAGGGTGATTGGAAGAGCCGAAGTCACACATGCCTCATGGCAAAGGAAGGAAAGCGCAAGGTAATGTCTAAATCTTCTAAGTTACATATTGAAGATGATAGTGACTTTGATAGTAGTAGTGAAAATAAATTCATGTTTAGAGGATTAAACAAAAAGGCTATAGCTAAAATAAAAATATTATCGGATGAAATATTTGAAAAAGAAGAGCTTCTCAATCAACAAGAAGAATTGCTTATCCTTGAAAAGGAAAGAAACCTTGAGATTGAGAAACTCCTTTAACTTGAGAGAGAAAAGAATAGAACACTTGAAAGCGAACTTGCCATAAGCAAGGAGACTTGCGTTCAGCTTAAAAGTGAGAATGTAGCACTTCAAGATGAACTTGTAAGTTTAACCAAAGCTCACAAGAATCTTGAATCACAACTTGACTCACTTAAGTCAAGTGTCTCAACTAATTCATCCTCCAAAAACTCTCTCTCAACAAATATAGAATCCAACACTAAAACTTGTAAATGTGGTAGCATTGTCTTAAACTTAAAAAATGAGCTCAAAGAGGCACAAAGCAAGAATACACACAAGAGTGGGATCTTTGATAAAGAAAAAAAAATCAAATATGCACGTAGTGCATACTCAATCACAAGATCTCCCTTCATCAAAGATGGACTTGGTTATACTAGGGGAGGAAAGCAAAACGCTAGAATCCTTAAAAACAATAGCAAATGCGTAGCCTTCGTGAAAGAAAACTCAAGTCAAGACAAGAGTGACAACCTTGCATCTACCTCACATGAAATTACCAAAAATGTAAAATCTATAGTATTTCATAATTTCGATGCATCTTATGTTCTTATGAAAAGCAAGTATGGTAAAGTTTATGCAAAATATGTTGGGCCACTCCACAAGAGTCCAAAAACTTGTGTGTGGGTGCCCAAATGCCTAGTAACTAACCTCAAAGGACCCAACCAAGTTTGGGTACCTAAGAGCAAAGTTTAAATTGTTTTGCAGGCCTACTCCTCCGGTGGCACTAAATGGGTGCTAGATAGTGGGTGAACTAACCATATGACCGGAGAGAGAAAAATGTTTGTTGAGTATGAAGAAAATGATGATCTAAATGAAGGCATCTATTTTGGTGACAATAGCCAAGGAAGGGTACTCGGTATTGGTAAAATTGCAATCTCTTCTCAACACTTTCTTTCACATGTTCTACACGTTGAATCACTGGATTATAACCTATTGTCCATATCTCAACTATGTGAGAAAGGTTATAATTGCTTGTTTACTAATGAGGATGTGACCGTCTCTAGAAGAAGTGATAACTCAATTGCCTTTAAGGGTGTGTTAAAGGGAAAGCTTTACTTGGTGGATTTTTCCACAGATAAAGCTCAACTTGACACATGCTTATTAGCAAAAACCAACATGGGATGGTTGTGGCATAGAAGACTAGCCCATGTTGGAATGAGGAACTTACAAAAACTTCTAAAGGGGGATCACATCCGTGGACTAAAAGATGTTGTTTTTGAAAAGGATAGACCACGTAGTGCGTACCAAGCAGGAAAGCAAATTGGAACAGCTCACCCCGCCAAGAATGTGATGATGACAACAAGACCATTGGAGATGCTTCACATAGATCTCTTCGGCCCTGTCACCTATATAAGCATTGGCGGTAACAAGTATGGTCTTGTAATTGTTGATGATTATTCTCGTTTCACTTGGGTATTTTTCTTGCATGATAAGGGAGAAACTCAAGGTATCCTCAAGAAGTTCTTGAGAAGAGCTCAAAACGAGTTTTTCTCAAAAACCAAGAAGATAAGGAGTGACGACGGTTCTGAATTCAAGAACACTCAAGTAGAAGAATTTTTGGATGAAGAGGGCATCAAACATGAGTTTTCATCCCCTTATACTCCTGAACAAAATGGGGTGGCTGAAAGGAAGAACCAAACACTCATAGAGATGGCAAGGACCATGCTCGATGAATACAAGACCTCGGATCGATTTTGGGCGGAGGCAGTCAACACCGCTTGTCATGCTACAAACCGCCTTTACCTCCATCGACTTTTGAAGAAAACCTCATACGAGCTCCTAACCGGTAACAAACCCAATATCTCTTACTTTCGAGTTTTTGGAAGCAAATGCTATATTCTCAACAAGAAGCCTAGGACTTCAAAATTTGCTTTGAAATCCGATGAAGGTTTCCTACTTGGTTATGACTCAAACACCTACTCTTATCGTGTCTTCAACAAAACCTCCGGGTGCGTTGAAATTGCACGTGACGTGGTGTTTGATGAAACTAATGGCTCCTAAGTGGAGCAAGTTGATCAATGTGTATTAGATGAAGAAGAAGCACCAAGTGAAGCGCTAAGAAGAATGGGGCTTGGAGAAGTCCGTCCCCAAGAAAATGTAGGACAAGATGCTACAAGCTCATCACAATTGGTACCTCTCACTCAAGATCAAACTCAAGCACCCCAAGGTCAAGACGGTCAGTTTGAAGAAGAAGAAAATCGAAACCATGATGTTGATCAAGGGGGAGAAGAAGAAGAAGAAAACCACTCAAGAAGTCAAGTGCCTCACCCAAGGGTTCATCAAAGCATTCAACGAGATCACCCCGTTGATAACATCCTTGGAGATATCACAAAAGGGGTAACAACACGTTCTCGAATAGCTAACTTTTGTGCACATTACTCTTTTGTGTCATCCTTGGAACCATTTAGGGTGGAAGATGCACTCAAGGATCCGGATTGGGTGGTAGCTATGCAAGAAGAGTTAAACAACTTTCCAAGAAATCAAGTATGGGAGCTAGTGAAAAGACCAAATGCAAACGTGGTAGGCACCAAGTGGGTGTTCCGCAACAAGCAAGACGAACACAGAGTGGTGACGAGAAATAAGGCCAGACTTGTGGCAAAGGGATATGCTCAAGTCGAAGGTTTGGATTTCGATGAAACTTTTGCTCCCGTAGCTAGGCTTGAGTCTATTCGTATTCTATTAGCCTATGTTACTCATCATGATTTTAAACTCTATCAAATGGATGTGAAAAGTGCCTTCCTAAGCGGTCCAATCAAGGAGGAGTTGTACGTGGAGCAACCACTGTCGGTACCTGAGATATGGGGTACCCCCGCGCACAGGGTAAAATGCCTAAGGTACTCGCCCTTCTCCGCAGGGAGAGCTCCGAAGGCGCCACGCGTCCGGCGGGGCCGGACCTCCCTCTCCTCAGAGGAGAGCTCCAGGCCCGCCACGTGGCATACAGAAGCCGGACCTCCCCCTCCGCGGGAGAGAGGTCCGAAGACGCCACGCGTCCAGCAGGGCCAGACCTCCCTCTCCGCAGAGGAGAGCTCCGGGCCCGCCACATGGCATACAGAAGCTGGACATCCCCCTCCGCGGGGAGAGGTCCGGAGGCTCCACGTGCCCCGCAGGCCGGACCCTTCTCGCCTCAGAGAAGGGCTCCGGACCCGCCACGTGGCCAGAAGAACGGTGCTGCCTACCCCCGAGCGGTAGGCAGCGGGCGTAAAGGCGCTCCACACCTTGCCCGTACAAGGTATTCAAGGCTCGCGTCTTCCCAAGACGCAGAAACGCGGAGCACGCGTTTGTCAGGTGACGTTGCGCCCAGTCGCATCACAGACTGGCGCGCGGTGTCAGAACCTGCCAGCTAATAAACGCCGTGACAAGACATCCCATGCCGCCTGCGCCGTCATCAACCACTACGACTAGCATGCAGCATGGGCAGGGCGGCAAGATGAAGACTCAGAAGCCTTCGACCAGAGGCAACTACCAGCGTAACTACAGATACGGTAGATAATAGACAATCTTCCCGGGACCACCTGTCGGGTCCCGGCTCCCCTTGTAAGCCACCCGAGTCTTGGATTATAAAAGGCTCGGGTAGGCGTCGATAGCAAGGGTTCGCATTTTGCAACTCATACGCTAGCCATACACTCTCAAGCTGTAACTCACCCCCAAGCTCAGGCCCCCGGCCCTGAGCAGCAAGCAATACAGCGAGCTCCATAGCTCGCCGTGGACGTAGGGTTTTACGCTCCGGCGGCCTGAACCACGTAAAACTCGCCGTGTCAAGCTCTCACTAACTCGTCCATCTGCGCAAGCTCTCCGCTAGGAACTAGCCCCTCCGAAAATAGAACCTCCGCGGGCTGCCCAGTGCAGGCCCGGGGGAAGTGTCGACCGAACACTTCGACATTTGGCGCGCCAGGTAGGGGGCTTTTCCCCTAGTGCGACGAGTTTCCGCCGGCGAAGATGATCAAGCTTCCTTCAGCGGCAAACTCTTCCCCCCTGCGCCCGCGGCAAACCGTGACCAGGGGAGAGTACATGATGACACACTCAGGACGGAGTGTGACAGGGCAAGCTGGGAGCCAGCAACCGGCTCTGGCAGCGCCGACCCCGGCAATGCAGACTCCATCCAGCGTCAGGCCTTCAGTAGCGCCGGGCGTACCCGGTGCGGGTGCGCTAGCCGCAGCAAGGGCGCTACTGCGCAATCCGCCTGCTGGGGACGCGCCTCAGGCAGCGACCCAGCAGTGGATTCGCGAGGTAGACCGTCTTATCGTCGCCGCCGCAAACCATTGACTTCGGCGGGGACGACGCTCCGACCAACCGGCTGTGTCGCTGACGCGCACGCCAACGGTTGACGGCCAGACGAGGGGGTTCCAGCTCCACCAAGCTTCCGTCGACGGACCTGAGGACAGAGCTGGAACGGTGCCACTTAGGCCAAGATGCCTGAGTGTTCCTCGAGCGACATCAAGAAAGGCGTCGCGCTCAAGAGGCTGGCAACAACATGACGTCGGCCTCGACCCAGCCTGAAGGGCAGATCTTCGCTACGCGAGCTCTGCCCCAGGCATACGTCGCGCAGCATATGCCACAACCATATGCCCTGCAAACGTCGTCCCCGGTCTATGGAGCGGCCTTGCCCATACCGGGGCACACTGTGCCAGCGGAGAACCAAGCGTTCGCGGCACCGATACCTGCACTGGGAGCCAGCAACCGGCTCTGGCAGCGCCGACCCCGGCAATGCAGGCTCCGACCAGCGTCAGGTTTTCAGTAGCGCTGGGTGTACCTAGTGAGGGTGCGCTAGCCGCAGCGAAGAGCTCTGCTACTCAATATGCCACAGTCGTATGTCCTACGTATGGCGGCCGGGGCTTGCGGTGCTCAGCGCGAACCAAGCATTCGCGGCATCCGAACTTGCGGCGACAAAAGCAGGGTGTGCGGCCCTCGCGCCCCGCCTTCGCTTCACAAAATGGCCGCGCAAGTTTCGGCCGCTCTTGCCTGAGAAGTACGACGGCAGCATCAACCCCGGCGGAATTCCTCCAGATGCCGAGAAATCCAGAAGCTCGCGGAGCGCTTCCGGAAGGGGAAGCAGCCCCTAACTGATGCCCCACCCTATAGTCAAAGGGAGAGCAAGCAGAAGGTCGAGGCCCGAGACGGTGACGACCGCCAGGTGGAGTTCCAGGAGCTCCAGCGCGCCGTAAAGGCAGTGCGCAATCATGGGAGCTCCAGCTCCAGTGACGATGAGCACTGGAAGATGCCCTGTTACATCTTCGGCGGGTCCGCTGACCCCCTGTCCCGAAGCATGGCTAAGGCCTTGCGCCGAGCGGTAGCGTCGGTGGCTCCCCTCCCAGGTGCAGTACCGCACCTCAGGTGGATGGGAACCCCCATCAGCTTCGATGACACCGACTGCCCCAGGAACATGGCTGGGGCCGGCCAACTGCCGCTCGTGGTGGCCCTTACCATCGCCAACGTGAAGATGTACCACGTTTTGGTGGATGGTGGGGCTGGACTGAACCTCATCAGTCACGCAGCCTTCCAGAAGCTGCAGATCCCGATGGCCAAGCTCGCCCCATCAAGTCCGTTCTCAGGGGTAGGGCCGGGACAGGTCGTTCCCTACGGCCACATCAGCCTCCCGGTGACCTTTGGGGCACCGGACAGCTACCGGACAGAGTACATTCTGTTCGACGTGGCCGAGATTGACCTCCCCTTCAATGCCATAATCAGTAGGCCAGCCCTGTACCGATTCATAGCAATAGCCCACTACGGCTACCTTGTCTTGAAGATGCCTACACCAACAGGCGTCCTCAAGGTTTGTGGAGACCGTGCTGCCGCAGTATTAGCCTTGGAAAGGCTTCAGGCGCTTACAGCAACTAGAGCGCCAGCCCTCGGCAGTACAGAACCAAACCAGCTCCACCTAAGTGCACGCCACCGTGCCTCTACCACCGCACCCCGCGTGCAACCCCTTGATGAGGACGACGTCCCCACAAGGCTCGTCCGAATCAACGCCGATGCCACCCAGACCACCCGGGTAGCCGGGGGTCCGGGTGGCATATAGGAAGGCGCGCTCGTTGCCCCCCTCCGGCATGAGGTCGATGTGCTGCATGACAGCCATCACCGAGGCCAGAGATCCCTAGGGAGGTAATGGAGCACTACTTAAAGGTCTTTCCCGACGTCCAGCCGTCCGACGAGACGGAGAGTCCGCCGCTCCCGGCGCTTGGCAAACCGTGTTATTATCCCGAGGGCCAGCGAGAAGCTCCGGAAGCGCATCCACTACACCAGTCTCAATAAGGCATGCCCTAAAGACCTATTTTCTCTTCCTATGATAGAGCAAATAGTAGACTCGATACCAGGCTGTGATATGCTGCGCTTCCCAAATGCTTGCTAGGGCTCCCATCAGACCCCTGTGTCTGAAGTAGTTGAAGGGCGCCCCTTACCTGCTAATCCCGGCGTAAACCGACTCGGCATAGCTAGGGGCCCCGCGAATTTCTGGTCTTCGCGCAATGGCTTTAACCCCATACTACAGTAACCTGTTCCGCTACCAAGAAGCAAGCACCAGAAGACCAGACCTCGGATCCCCGACACAACCTCCCGGAGGACCAGCAGGACCTCCCGGAGCTCCCGGGACGACAGCGGAGCTTCCCGCAAGGTCCAAAGCAGCCTGAGGACCACCGAGTGTCGGGCACCCGGCGATCTCCCCAGGCTAAAAGCTATCCCCCACAGCTCCACGCGGCGGGCGATGCCGCCAAATGGGCGGCGGAGCTACTGAAGTTTAATCTAGGTTCCCTTTCCCGTCATACAGACATTAACAGAGCATTAGTTCACTTGTGGCTGAAGTAGACGCACGCTCAGGGGGCCACGAAGACGATGAAACAGGACCCTGAGCCCTGGCCTTCACCAGGCCTTATCGAATGATGTTCGTCGACGGCTCCTCGCGAAAGCAGGGGGCCGATGCTAGCGTACTGTTCCTCACGCCATCGGGGGAGCAGTCTGGGTATGTGGCACGTTTCAATTCCAAGGCAGCCAACAACATAGCAAAGTATGGAGTGCTCATCCTTCTCGTTAGTCGTTGGCTCAGGGCAATCCCCAGTGTGGTTATCAACCAAGACGGCGGAGACAGACCCCCTCGCCTTGGACCTGCACCACGTACCGCGCGCTAGCAAGGCCGCAGCTGACGACCTTTCAACGAGGGCCCTCACTGCCACCAGAGCCACTGTGCCTGAAGGGGGCCTCGAGAGGACGTTGCCGCGACCCACAGCCCGGCCCGCCGAGCCGGGCGAAGGGGGCTAGACCAGCACCTCGAAGCTGGCGGTCCCGGCGGCCATGAGCGCCGCCAAGGATCATAAGCGTCACTGGGGACTCCGTGCAACCCAGCGCTCAAGATCCAGATGCTCAAGTCAGACCCGATGCATGGATCACGGAGGTCCGGGACTACTTGAAAGATAATATCCTCCCTGATGAACGTGTATCTGCTGAACGGATTGCGCGTATGGCTAAGAGACACATGGCGGTAGAGGGGGATCTCTACCGATGTGGCGCCAACCACATCCTATTGCGGTGCATAACCCAGGGGGAAGGCTGCGACTTGTTCGCTGAGATCCATGGAGGCGAATGTGGGAGTCATTCTTCCTCACCACGCTTGTCGGTAAAGCCTTTCGGCATGGCTTCTACTAGCCGGCAACACTCCAGGATGCCATCGAGCTGGTCAAGAGCTGCTAGGCGTGCCTGTTCCACGCCAAGCAGATCCATACACCGGCTTGGACGGTACAGATGATCCAGCCCGCATGGCCATTTGCCGTACTGGGGCTGGACATCCCGGGCCTGGGACCATTCCCCAGAACCGAAGACAGGGACCCGCTCCCGAACCTTCGGAACACGGAGTAACGCTGTAAGTTCTACCCCTAGAGCAACAATAGGGCAGGCCCTTCTTTTTGTAGTAATTTCCATAAAAGTCCGTGAACAGGGCTTGGAGCAACTAAGCCTCAGGGGACGGTCCAGGACTACGTTCAGCTTCGCCTGGTTCCGACCCCAAGCGCGTAGAGTCTTGCTTCCCTTGAGGTGGGTCGTGGCCTACATATGCGGCCCGCCTTCCCTCGTATGGAAATTTATATGAAAAGAAACCTACCCTACGTTGCTCTTCTTTGGTACTCATTTAATTTACTTATTAAATTTTTATGATTACCCTACTAACGCATGCTCACTATGCGTTCAACTCCCTCTTCTCATTTTCATCTTTAGTCGGAATTTGCTGCAGATACGACTAAGGAATAGAGGGGGGAGCCCCCAAGGAGAATTACTTTTTCCTTACTTGTGTGCAGGACTTCTCAGCCTCAGCTCCCCGCAGGAGTATGGTAGGCGCATCCACCCAATAGAACGCACCTACCAGGGGGCCGCTACGGGATCGCGGTAGGCCAAAAACCCTAAGGTAAGATCAAAGGGCTAGCCCTCACAGGGGCGAGGTCCGAAGGCCCCACGTGTCCAGCAGGGCCAGACCTCCCACCTCTTTGAGGGGAGCTCCGGGACCGCCGCGTGGTCTACAGAAGTCGGACCTCCCCCCTCTGCGGGGAGAGGCCCGGGGCCTCCACGTGCCCTGCGAGCCCGGACCTCCTCTCAGGCGGGAGCTCCGGGCCCGCCACGTGACCAACAGGCTCGGACCCCCCTCCGATCTCGTGAGGCGGGTCCTGGAGACCTCCGGAACCCTTAGTATACAGTGGGGACCCGGACAAGGTGTCTATGCAGAGCTTCGAGATTGGTCAAGGCCTCCGAGTCCTTGCGGAGCTAAGGGCTCGGTCAGGAAAGGCCAAGAAGAAGACTAGGGCATGCAGACACAGAAAGAAACAGGAGTCTGTCCATACAAAGGCTCCACGAGCTGGGCTACAGACTCAACAAAAATAAAAAAGGAAGTACAGGGCCTTGTGGACACGAGGGCGGATGCCTAGGGGTCCCCGGACTCCCGATGAAACCTAGAGGCCACGAGGGTAGCTAAGTCCTCGACTTCGGCCCTGGCAGCTTCCTCCTGGTCGGCGATGGGTCCTAAACGGACCGGCCCCAGAGAAAAGGAAGGGTCTCGGCTAACGAAGCACGACAGAACGTGCATCGCAACCTCCTTCGCAAGGCCCCGACCTTCCGCTTCCAGCTCGTCGGCGATCACTGATTCGAGCCGACCTAGCTCGTCGCCGAGAGACTCAAGGGCTGGGGCCACTTCGGCCACCGGCCGTGCTGGGGTCTCCATCGCCGCCTGAAGCTCCTTGGAAGACTGCTCCTCCCTCGCGGCGACACCCGACTCACGGAGCTCCAGCTCCTCAGTCCGAGCCCTTAGCTCCTCCACCTTGGCCCTCAGCCGAGCGGTGGTCTTCTCCTCCTCGGCCGCAGCAGCGCGTTCCCAATCAGCGACGGCGTGCTCCCGACGGGCTACCTGCAGCTGCAACTCCTCCGCGGCGGTGGAACACTCCTTGGCTTTGGCTTCAGCTTTGGCCAGAGCCTCGCGGTAGGTGGCACGAACCCGCTGGGCCTCTAACTCCAAGCGGCTAATGGCCTTCTTCTGGGTGCTAAGCAGAGCACTCATGGCCTCAAGCCTTGACTGCCTTGAGTCGAGGTCCGCCCGGGCCCGCTGCTGCCAGCTGAGAAGGCGTTCCCTCTCGCCGGCCAATGCCTTCCGCTCCTGCTCAAAGGCAGATTGGAGCTGCCGGGTGCTGGTCTGGGCACGCTCCAGGGCGTCCCACATGGGCACCGGAGCAGGGGGAGCAGGAGTCGCGCCGCTGGACCCCCCGGACGAGTCCAAGACCGGCGGGAGCGCCGGCGCCTCAGCAGCTACGGTGGGGCGCTGTCCTAAGCAGGCCAGGGGGCCAGCAGGCACACCTACAGCAGCCCTCTCGGTCTCAAGACCTGGCTTCTGGACTGGTGAAGGAGGGCGGGTAGGAGCAGATGCGGCCACTGCCCCCGTCGATTTGGGAGCTATGGGGGCCGCCGCGGTCCCCAGGTGCCAAGGCACGGAGCCCCCGCTGGTTGAAGGCGGCCGGATAAGAGGCCCGCCCCTGGCAGCCGGTCGGTCCCTGCAAAGAAGAAGAAGCCCTCAGAATAAGAGAAGAGGCAGGAGCTCTGCTCCTATAAGTCAGAAAGAATAACACTTACTGGGCGGCATGAGCGCTCCAGCGAGCTTGCAGCACTGGCCTCTGGGCTGTAGCTGAACTGCCAGGACCAGCGGCTGGAACGGTCGCGGAATGGGACGCCTGGACCTCCGGCGCGCTCGCCGGCGTCGCCCCACCAACATCCGTCCTGGGAGCCCCGCCGCTCGAGGGAGGATGGCGAGATACTTGGGCTGATTCAGACGGCTGCTGTCTGGGAAGAGACCCGCCGGGGAGGGACACTCGGGACCTCTTCGGGTCGCCACCCGATGGACCAGCACCTCCGGGAGATGGAAGCAAAGTAGCTCTGGCACCCTGGCTTGGCACAGGCAGCACCCTCGGAGGAGACCGAGCGCGTTTTTTCTCTAGATGCCCGGGGGCCGGCTCTTTTCCTTTCCCTTTATCGGCGGCTTGGGTTCCGTCGGTTCTGGGGGAGGGTTTGGCAGCAGCGGATGCCTCATGCCCTGATCCGGGGTGCTCGGTTCCTGGAATGGTGATACCCCGGAGGGCGTCCCCGACCTGACGAACGGCAATCCCGATATCATCAAGGTTCGACATCTTCCGCAGGAGCTCCGACCTCCTCTGAGGCTCCAAGAAGAGGGGGGTGGCAGAAGGCGGAAGGGCGTGGTCGCCGCTGGGAATGTAGTCACCGCTCACCTTGCTCACCATCTCCTCCAGCTTCTCGTCGGAAGGGACAGAGCCGGGGCCTCTCTCCAGCCTGGTACAGTCCTGCTCACCGGTGTAGTACCACGCTGGGCGGCTGCGTTGCTGCAAGGGAGCAATGCGGCGTGACAGAAAGTCCATCAGCACCACTAGAGACATCAGCCCCTCGTTGGCCAAGAACCGGATCCGCTCCAAGACCGGAGTGTACTCCTGCTCCAGCTCAGGGATCTCCTCCCAGAAGCGACGATCGGTGGTTGGGCTGGCGGTTGGGAGTTGTAGGCGATCGTGCTCGTCGGTCTGTACTACCACCCAGCTCTCCCTCCAGTTCTCCCACCTTGATGCGTTGAAGGGCAGGAGGTATCTGGAGACCTTGGGGTCTTTGCAGCGATGCTGGAAGTAATATGCCCCCATCTGAGTCTTTGAGCCGCGTCTAGTCGTCCGCAGCACAAAGAAGTGGCGGAAGAGCGTCACGGAGGCGTGCACCCCCACGAACATCTCGCAGAAGTGGACAAAAACTGCCGCCATTGCGAAGGAGTTGGGGGAGAGATGGTGGAGCTGGAGACCGTATGTCTCCAGCAGGGTGACAAAGAAGGAAGAAATCGGCGGAACGAACCCCGCCAGAGCATAAGCGGTGAAGAAGACTATCTCCCCCTTTTCCAGGACCAGGGGGAGAGATCCTCGGCGGAGCCGATGCTTCCGCTCTTCCGAGCGCCAGCCCAGCAGCCTGCGCACTGGCCCGAGCTCGGAGGAGCGAACGAGGCGCGTCGGAAGCAAGTTGGAAGCCATAGCGAAAGAAGGCGCAAGGGCAGGAGAGCCGGGGCGCAAGAGTTCAAGGGAAGTACGAGCGCAATGCGAAGGGAAGCCGCGATGCGGGTGAGATCCCCTTTTAAAACTTTCCAGGGATGGTTCGAGGTAATTTGAAAACCTCCAGAAACATCGCATCGGCGACCTCGTCGGCTCCGAGACTGGGCGCCGATGAAAGCTGGGCCCAAGCCGCTTAACTAAAGCGGTGGGGTCAAGGAGTCAGTCTCCTGAGAAGATGAGCCGCCAGGGCACTTCGGCGGTTCCCGAAGAAAGCGCCGCAACGTGCAGAAGTGGCAGCCTTGGGAACCGCCGCAGTAAAAGCAATCATCAAGTGGGCGCACGCTCTCACGACCCCGCGGCCGTTCGTGCTCCGGCAGCGGTCAATTCGGGACTGAGAAAGTGCGCGGATCGGAAGAGACGGATGTCCCACCTCGGGCTCGCTATCTCCCCCGAGATGGGCCCGGGGGTCACTGTCGGTACCTGAGATATGGGGTACCCCCGCGCACAGGGTAAAATGCCTAAGGTACTCGCCCTTCTCCGCAGGGAGAGCTCCGAAGGCGCCACGTGTCCGGCGGGGCCGGACCTCCCTCTCCTCAGAGGAGAGCTCCCGGCCCGCCACGTGGCATACAGAAGCCGGACCTCCCCCTCCGCGGGAGAGAGGTCCGAAGAGGCCACGCGTCCAGCGGGGCCGGACCTCCCTCTCCGCAGAGGAGAGCTCCGGGCCCGCCACGTGGCATACAGAAGCTGGACCTCCCCCTCCGCGGGGAGAGGTCCGGAGGCTCCACGTGCCCCGCAGGCCGGACCCTTCTCGCCTCAGAGAAGGGCTCCGGACCCGCCACGTGGCCAGAAGAACGGTGCTGCCTGCCCCCGAGCGGTAGGCAGCGGGCGTAAAGGCGCCCCACACCTTGCCTGTACAAGGTATTCAAGGCCCGCGTCTTCCCAAGACGCGGAAAGGCGGAGCACGCGTCTATCAGGTGCTGTTGCGCCCAGTCGCATCACAGACTGGCACGCGGTGTCAGAACCTGCCAGCTAATAAACATCGCGACAAGACATCCCATGCCGCCTGCGCCGTCATCAACCACTACGACTAGCATGCAGCATGGGCAGGGCGGCAAGATGAAGACTCAGAAGCCTTCGACCAGAGGCAACTACCGGCGTAACTACAGATACGGTAGATAATAGACAATCTTCCCGGGACCACCTATCGGGTCCCGGCTCCCCTTGTAAGCCACCCGAGTCTTGGACTATAAAAGGCTCGGGTAGGCGTCGATAGCAAGGGTTCGCATTTTGCAACTCATACGCTTGCCATACACTCTCAAACTGTAACTCACCCCCAAGCTCAGGCCCCCGGCCCTGAGCAGCAAGCAATACAGCGAGCTCCATAGCTCGCCGTGGACGTAGGGTTTTACGCTCCGGCGGCCTGAACCACGTAAAACTCGCCGTGTCAAGCTCTCACTAACTCGTCCATCTGCGCAAGATTTCCGCTAGGAACTAGCCTTTCCGAAAAAAGAACCTCCGCGGGCTGCCCAGTGCAGGCCCGGGGGAAGTGTCGACCGAACACTTCGACAACCACCCGGCTTTGAAGACCAAGAATATCCTGATCATGTGTTTAAGTTGCATAAAGCTCTCTATGGCCTCAAACAAGCTCCTAGAGCTTGGTATGGATGTCTTAGAGACTTTCTCATTGATAATGGCTTTAAGATAGGCAAAGCAGATTATACACTCTTCACAAAGAATGTAGACAATGATCTCTTTGTGTGCCAAATATATGTCGATGACATTATATTTGGTTCTACTAACAAATCTTTTTGCAATGAGTTTAGTAAGATAATGACAGATAGATTTGAGATGTCCATGATGGGAGAGTTGAAGTTCTTCCTCGGATTTCAAGTCAAGCAACTTAAGGAAGGCACGCTCATTAGTCAAACCAAGTACACACAAGACATACTCAAGAAGTTCGACATGGACAAAGCGAAACCTATCAAGACACCAATGGCAACAAATGGGCACCTTGACCTCAATGAAGATGGACCAAGCGTGGATCAAAAGGTATATCGCTCTATGATTGGCTCATTACTTTATCTTTGTGCATCTAGGCCCGATATCATGCTTAGTGTATGTTTATGTGCAAGATTTCAAGCATCACCTAAAGAATGTCATTTAACAGCCGTTAAAAGGATCCTAAGATATCTAGTTCACACACCTAACCTAGAATTATGGTATCCAAAGGGATCTAAGTTTAATCTCATCGGATACTCCGATGCGGATTACGCCGGATGCAAAATAGATAGAAAAAGCACCTCAGGGACTTGTCAATTTTTGGGTAGGTCCCTAGTATCATGGTCATCCAAGAAACAAAACTCCATTGCTCTCTCCACAGCTGAGGCGGAGTTCGCAGCCGGGAGTGGTTGTGCTCAACTTCTTTGGATGCGACAAACTCTAAGGGATTATGGTCACAATATGAACCACATTCCACTCCTTTGTGACAATGAGAGTGCCATTAAGATAGCCCACAATCCCGTTGAGCACTCTAGGACCAAACATATAGACATCCGACATCACTTTTTGAGAGATCATTCTATAAAGGGGGACATAGCTATCTCACATGTAAGAACTGAAAAACAACTAGCCGATATTTTCACCAAACCATTAGATGAAAAACGATTTTGTGAACTTCGAAATGAGCTGAATATACTAGACTCAAGGAATGTGAGTTGAAAAGTTGTGCAAATAGAAGTTCTCAAAATTTTTCCACAACTTTCAATTGGTATTCAATTGGTATTTTTTTTAATGTGCACGATTATGAAAAACTTGTTCCTCCGCTATTTCTTCTCTCATATTATTTTTGGCTATATTGTGGTCATCATGTAATTATGTGTTCGATATATATATGGACCATATAGCAGGTGCAAGAAAATCCACCGCAAACAAAGGCAAAATTCTAATATATATAAGAATTTTTAGACTTTAAGAGCCGGACTAGTCCGACCTAGAGGCCGGACAAGTCCGGGCATCCTAAGAAGTCCGAGATGCAGCGGACAAGTCCACAACGGACTAGTCCGCCCGGCACCCGGACAAGTCCGGACTAGAGACTAGTCCGGACGTAGTCCGACAGACCGGACTAGTCCGGACTGAGGACCGAACTAGTCCGGCCCCTGGAGACTAAACCTCCAAGGGTCGGGCTGACCCCGTCCTTCTCCCCCATTCACCTCCACTCCACTTCTCTCCTCCAAAACTCGCCCCCCATTATCGATTTTGGAGTCCTCCCTCAAATCTCTCGAAGGCATCCTCGATTCAAGGCTTGTGGAGTGCGGGGAACTCTTCTCCGACCATCTCCGCTCCTTCGAACCACGGATTTCATCAAATTCCTTCACTCTAAGGTACTTTTTAACCTAGCCTTGACTTTTCACAAAAATCTTATTTCTAGGACATACCTTTAGTACCTTAGGGCTTCTCTGAGATTCCTATACCATATCATTTCAACCCCCATAGTATTGCGACTACTTTGCTGAATTAGTAATCAAATCACATCAATTAGGGTTTAAAACTGTAGGGGCCGGACTCCAACCGGACAGGTCCGGCCGGAGCGGACAAGTCCGCCTCCTGCCCGGACAAGTCCGGCTGATACAGTCTTAGCCCCTAACTCTGGGGTTGTAAACTAATTCAAACGCAATGCTCCATCAGATAAATACTTCTTTTCTCACCAGATCATGTTAGAACCCAGCGACAGTCCTCTTCCAAACCCCGAGGCCGAAGCGGCTCGCCAAGCCGCTTATCGTGCAGCAGCCGAGGCAGAGGCAGGAGAGGCTGCTGCAAGGGAGGCTCGGACAAAGAAACGGGCTGACAGGGAAGCACAAGACTCTGAGTCCATTGATCCTCCAAGGAGGAAGAGGCTAGTAACCCTGAAAGACAAACAACATGCCGAGCCCCAAAAATCGACCCAAGACAAAGGAAAAGGCAAAGCAGCTGATCCTTCCAGGAAAAAGGCCTTAGCCAACAGGGGACTCGTCATTCGTGACAACCCTAGACGGGGAAGGGAAAATCCCCCACAGGGACCTGTTGGGCCTCTTGAAAGGGCACCTCCAATGCACAACCCAAACCGCCAACCCAATTTGGCAAGTGCAACCTTCAAGGGGAAAGGAGCCCACAAAGCCAGAAGGTTCCGGGAAGAGGAGGTTTATAAGTACGAGAAGTCCACACCAGACCCTCGCTTCTGGTGTGAATTCCATTGTGACTACTACCGACTTGTCTATCTCCCAATGAAGACACCGGTAGTTGATGCTCAGTGGGTGGACTGGCCATACATGGACAACAAGAAGCATCAAGCTTTTGATGCAGTAATTGAAGCAACAGAACGCCATGGGATCAAGGACTTGATGGCCTTTTAGTATGATTGGAACATTGAGGTCATAGTCCAGTTTTACACCACCTGCTACTTCCACACCTATGGAAACAGGAAAATCACTTGGATGACAAATGGTGTGGTTTACCCTGTCCTATATGATGAGTTTGCTCGAATCCTTGGACTTGGGGAGCACTTGAACTATGAGATCATAGTTCACAATGAGAGAACCTTGGGAAAGGATGACATGGACTTCATGTATCCTTCATATCTCTCCTATGAGGCATCCTCAACCCACAACATCAAACCCTTTCTTGGAGTGCTGAACAGGATTCTAAGAAAGACTCTAGCTCCAAAAGATGGAGATGCGGGGATGATACAGGGATATCTAAGAAACCTGTTGAAGCTGCTAAATGAAGAAGAGAGATTCAATGTCTTTGACTACATATACAACGACATCTTCAACATCTCCCACACCCCGAACAGATCTTGTGGCTATGCACCATACATCATGTGCATGATAGAAAAAGTCACAGGACTAGAATTTGCAAAGGATGTGAAGCACAGGAAGCTACGTCCTCAGATGCCGACTCCTCTTCCTCGCCCTCCTGCATCCTTGGGCAGGAGCTCCACTGCAGCTCCATCCTCCTCCGCCGGACCATCCGTCCCTCCATCATTGAGTGGCTCCTCTAGTGGACTGCTCAAAATTTTCAAGGCCATATTCTCCTCGTGCCGGAAGGTGGAAGTTCGCACGTAGAAAATGAAGCAACGCCAAGAGAAGTATCTCAAGGCCATGTGCAACAAGATGTAGATACCTATGTCTCCACCGTCATCAGATGATGACGAAGTGACAGAGTTTCCCACTCTCACGGAGGACGAGCTTGCCTACTTTGGATCCTCCTCAGCTGCTCCTCCTACCTCCCACACTCATCACGGGGATGACAATGAAGATAAAGATGAAGATGAGGACGAGGAGACTCAAAGTGACCAAGACGAAGATCAAGATGATAGTGATTAGGTTTTCTCCTTTTTTTCTTTCCTTTTTTTGGTGCCTTGATGCCAAAGGGGGAGAGAATAAGGGGGAGTAGTCTTGTCATAGTCTTGCTTTTTAAACTCATTTTATGCTGGTTTGTAATAACTATGCCACATTATGCCATGTTATATGCCATGTTATGTTATTTTGTAATGACTATGCTATTTTATGTCTTCATATTATGCCATATTGAAATATGCTTGCTCGTAAATGTTATATCTTTCTTAATGCGGTTACTGCTCACATCACACTTAGCCACCCCACCATAACACATGTAAGTATGAAATTCCCCAAGAACTCACTCTTGTGCATATTTTTCTTGATAATCCATTGTGCACACATCTAGGGGGAGTAAATCATACACACATGTGTTATGAAAATAATCTACTATATCTACTTTTCAAAAATCTTAATGAGTTGTCATCAATCACCAAAAAGGGGGAGATTGAAAGTGCATCTAGGTAATCCCCGTGGGTTTTGGTTGTTTGATGACGACAATTAAGATACTGATAAGTTTCTACTGAGTATGAGCACATGTGTTTATCAAAGAAATGGATATGGAGTCTCTCAAGAAGCAAAAGGAAAAGAAGAAGACTTGAAAGAGTAGAAAATAGAATTTTCTATTAATCTTCACATTTTCTAGTTATGTACATGGTCTTCTCTTTTAGAGTGCTTGAGAATCATTAGAGAGCTCAAACGAAGGGTAGAAAGTTAGAATCATGAGACAAAGTGGTCATAGACATATAAAAAAGGAGAGACTGGACTTGTCCAGACCATGGGCCGGACTAGTCCGTTCGGACCCGAACTAATCCGTTTTGGACCGGATAAAGAGTCTCTGAGTCAGTTCAGACTTGTCCATTAAAGGCCGGACTAGTCCGTTGTTGTGTGAGTCTGAGCCGTTATGAGACTAAGTCTCAGAAGGCCGGACTAGTCCGCTCGAGAGGCCGGACTAGTCCGCTAAGCGGACTAAGCCGCTTATGTCCGGAGAAGAAGTCTCTGAGTGCCATCGGACTAGTCCGCTGCACAGGTCGGACTAGTCCGATCTTTTCAGACTAGTCCGAATTAGGATGGAACAAAGGTTCTTGTGTGAGCGCGGACTAGTCCGAAGTTGGCTGGACTAGTCCGCAGCTCAGATTAGAGAGTTTTTAGACTAAGTCTGGTAAGACCGGACTAGTCCGCCCTTGAGGCCGGACTAGTCCGCCCTTACCAGACTAGTCCGTTCTCATACGGAACAAAGGTTCCTGACTGAGATCGGACTAGTCCGCTCTTGGCCGGACTAGTCCGTGGTTTCATGACCGTTTGAATCCAACGGTCACTAAACTTTAGTTGGTAGCCGTGTAACGTGAGTGGTCCCTCAAGAACAGACTAGTCCGGGGTTGGGACCGGACTAGTCCGGACTTTAGTTGGTAACGGCTAAATGCCGGGATTTCTATAAAAGGAGACCCCCCGGTTGAGAATTTGTAAGACAACAACCTAAGCGCTGAAAACTCATTCCTAGAGCTCTTCTAAGACCCTTTCCTCACCTTCTAGACCCCTAAGATTGGATCTTAAGGAGTTAGTGGTTTTGTGAGAGGAAAGACGTGGTGATCGACGTTTGAGCTCTCGGTTTGATTCCCTTGCACTCTAACTGTTATTTTGAGTTCTTAACAGTTGTACTTTGAATTCTAGAACTACTTGGTTGGTGTAGGGAGCCTCAAGGTGTGAGTAGCCCTTAAGAGCATTGTATTCACATTTGATTGATAGTGAGAGAGCCAGGGCTTGATCTTGGTGATCGCTCGGTGAGGGAAGGGTTGGAAAAGACCCGGTCCTTGGTGGACTCCTCAACGAGGACGTAGATTCCTGTGTGGAATCGAACCTCGGGATAAATCGTGTCTCTTGGTTCCTCTACTATCTCACTTGCTCACTAGAATTACTTGTCAAGCTTTCATTGTGTTAATGCCTGCAAATTGTTCTACTATTTCTCAATCTAATCATTCTCAACTAATTAGTGATATCATTTGACTACCATATTTTTTCCGATCAAACAAACTCAAAAGGAAACCTAAAACGCAAATTTATACTTAGAATGGACTAGTCCGACCTCAGATCGGACTAGTCCGGCCTGCTTCAGGTTTTATCCGCTGTTTGCTATAATTTCAGGTTTTATTAGCCTATTCACCCCCCTCTAGGCAACTTTCAAGGCTGGCCCCACCATCTACCAGAACGTGGTACATCTTCACGTTGGCGATGGTGGGAGCTACCAAGAGCGGTAGCTGCTCGGCCCCATCCATGTTGTTGGGGCAGTCGGTGGCATCGAAGCTGATAGGGTTCCCCATCGACTTGAGGTGCGGCGCTGCGCATGGGACAGGAGCCACCGACGCCACTGCTCGGCGCAGAGTCTTGACTGCATTCCGAGACGAGGGGTCAAAGGACCCGCCATAGATGACGTAGAGCGCCTTCCGACGCCCGTCGTCGCTGGAGATGGAGCTCTCGTGGTCGTGCACCACCTTTACGGCGTGCTGGGGCTCCTGGAGCTCCATCTGTTGGTCGATGTCATCGCGAGCGTTGACCTTCTGCTTGCCCTCCCTCTGACGAAAGGGATGGGCGTCCGCACGCAGTTGCTTCCCCCTGCGGAAGTGCTCCGCGAGCTTCTGTATTTCCCGGCACTCAGCAGCAGTGTGTCTGCTGGTGTTGTGCATGGGGCACGGCTCGCCGTGGTCACCGTCTGGGGCTGGTGACTGTCGCGGCCTTTTGTCGGGATGTGGCCCCCGAGCTCTGGTGGGTGCTGCAGCTGCAGCAACTGGAGGTTCGGTCAGCAGCATGATCTTGCCGCCGGCCTTCTTGACCTTTCTGCCGCTCCCATGGGTAGCAGCACTTGGTCTGGGCTGTTCTCCGGCTTCGGAGACTGGCCGTGAGTGCCACTTGCGCCCTTCTACTGCCCTGGCACACTTGTCCGCCAGGCTGAAGAGCTCTGAGACGTCGCACACTTCTCTGGTCGTGAGCTTCTCGAGCATCTTCTTGTCCCTTACACCCTGCCGGAACGCCACCACCACAGAAGCATTTTGGATATGGGGGATGGTGTTCCGTACCTGGGAGAACCGCTGGATGAAGGAGTGCAGTGAATCTCCAGATTGTTGTTGGATGGCATGGAGGTTGAGCTCCGTGCCAGGTCGGGTGTAGGAGCTGCCAAAGTTTGCAGTAAACTGCAGGCAGAGCTCTCCCTAGGAGATTATGGAACCCTGGGGGAGATTCATGAGCCAAGACCTTGCTGGGCCGGTCCAGGCGACGGGGAAGTAGTTGGCCATGACGGCCTCATCCCCTCCTGCAGCAAGGATGGTGGTGGAGTATATCTGGAGGAACTCCGCCGGGTTGACGCTGCCGTCGTATTTCTCTGGCAGGTGTGGCTAGAACTTCCGCAGCCACTTCGCGAAGCGAAGGTGTGGCGCCAAAGCTGCACACCCTGCTGCTGTTTCTGCAGGTGTCGGTGCCGCGAGCGTTTGCTCCGCTGTTGGCACCGTGTACCCCGGCATGGGCTAAGGTGCGCCATAAACCGAGGGCGCCATTTGCAGGGCATATGGCTGAGGCATATGCTGCGTGGCGTATGCCTGGGGCAGAGATCGCGTAGCGAACGTCAGCGGCCCAGGCTGGGTCGAGGCGGTCGACATGCTGTCGCCAGCCTCTTGGTTGCGACGCCTTTCTCACCGTCGCTTGATGGCCACACGGGCATCTTCGCCTAGGTGACGTCATTCCAGCTCCGACCTCAGGTCTGTCGATGGGAGCCTGGTGGAGCGAGAGTCTGCCGTCTGCCCGTCAACCGCTGGCGTGCGCGACAGCGACACAGCCGGTTGACTGGGACGTCGTCCCCGCCGAAGCTGAGGGTTGGCAGTGGCGACGACGAGACGGTCTGTGTCACGAATCCACTGCTGGGTCGCTGCCTGAGGCGCTTCCCCAGCAGGTGGATTGCGTAGAAGCGCTCGTGCTGCAGCTAGTGCACTCCCATGGGAGACGCTCAGTGCTGCAGCAGATCTTGGGCTTGCTGGAGTCTGCGCTTCCGGAGTCGGCTGCTGGCTTCCAGCTTGCCCCGACACACTCCGTCCCGAGTGTGTCGAGACGTAGTCCCCGCTGGTCACCTTTTGTCGGGAACGTGGGCGAGGAGAGCTTGCCGCTGAAGGAAGCTTCGTCATCTTCATCGGCGTAAGCTCGTCGCGCGAGGGAAAAGCCCCCTACCTGGCGCGCCAAATGTCGAAGTGTAGCTGTCGACACTTCCCTCGAGCCTGCACTGGGCAGCCCACGGAGGTTCTTTTTCGGAGGGGCTAGTCCCCTGCGGAGAGCTTGGGTGTTAGGGACGAAGGAAGGAGAAGGTTGACACAGGGGTTTTTTATGTGGTTCAGGCTGCCGGAGTGTAAAACCCTACATCCACGGTGATCAGAGGTGCTCGTTGTATTGCTTGGTGCTCAGAACCGGAGTCCTGAGCTTGAGGATGAGCTGAGTGCTAGAATGCTGAATCAGGGTGTTGAGCCAAATGCCGAACCCTTTGTAACGTTGCCTACCCGAGCCTTTTATAGTCCAAGGCCCGGGTGGCTTACAAGGTGGGCCCGGGACCCGACAGGTGGTCCCGGGGAGATTGCCTGCCATCTACCGTATCCTGCAGTTACGCCGATAGTTGTCTCTGGCGAGGGTGTCTGAGTCTTCATCTTGCCTCCCTGCCCACGCCGCAAGCTAGGCGTAGTCGTTGATGACGGAAGGGGCGGCAGGGGATGTCTTGTCGCCGCGTTTATTGGTGTAGAGCTTCTGACGCGGCGTGCCAGTCTTCACTGCGATGCGACTGGGCACAACGGCACCTGACAGCAGCGTGCTCCATGTCTCAGCGTCTTGGGAAGGCACGGTTCTTGAATACCTTGTACGGACAAGGCATGGCGCGTCTTTACTCTTGCTGCCTACCGCGCGGGGGCAGGTAGTGCTGTTCTGCTGGCCACGTGGCGGGCCCGAAGCTCTCCTCTGAGGAGAGGGAGGTCCGGCCCCGTTGGACACGTGGAGCCTTCGGAGCTCTCCCCACGGAGGGGGGAGGTCCGGCTCTGCTGGCCACGTGGCGGGCCTGGAGCTCTCCTCTGAGGAGAGGGAGGTCCAGCCCTGCTGGACACGTGGAGCCTTCGGAGCTCTCCCCGCGGAGGAGGGAGGTCCGGCTCTGCTGGCCACATGGCGGTCCCAGAGCTCTCCTCTGAGGAGACGGAGGTCCGGCCCCGCTGGACACGTGGAGCCTTCGGAGCTCTCCCTGCGGAGAAGGGAGGTCCGGCTCTCCCGGCCACGTGGCGGGCCCGGAGCCCTCCTCTGAGGAGAGGGAGGTCCGGCCCCGCAGGACACGTAGGGCTTTCGGAGCTTGCCTTTGCGGAGGGGGCAAAGTCCTTAGGCGATTTCCCCTGTGCGTGCGGGTACCCCATATTGAGGGTACCGACAACGTCGTTTGCGCCGAGTCAGGGGACCAGGGTACCCTTGCACCCGCCTTCTGGAGGCGTTGGTTCGTCGGGCGGCGACCCCAAGAGGCCTCGGTCTTCCGCACCGACGGGACTCCTCTCGGACAGCAGCGGTCCGAGGAGCCCCGGGCATCCCGCCCTCCTTCCTCAGGCAGAGGAGCTCCAAGGGGGGACGCCGGTGCTGCGATGCCCGGGGGTGAGCCGAGGGCTCAGGCGCCCAGCCAACGAGCGTCCTGGCTGCAGGCTCGACAAGCGGTGGCGCCGGAGGGAGCAACGCTAGGACTTATCCTGGGACGCAGGTGCCCCGGGCTTCAGGGTCTGGATCGGCGAGCGGCACCAGAGGCGCTGTCGGCGGGAGCCCTTCTACTCCGCCTCCTAGGGGGGGCTCCGGGAGCACCCCCTGTTCCGCCGGTTCGGGTGCCTGCGGCGTAGGCCCCGACGGCGACGACAGGCTCCGGCGGACCTGCCCCGGCTCGGAAGCCGGGTCTCCATGCCCGTTGGAGCGTGCGCGTCCCTCGGTAAGTGTTGCTCTTACCGGATTTTAGAACTTGCGTTCTTTTCTTCTTTTTTTAGCGTGAGAGCTTCCCATGCTGGCAGGGACTCATCGGCTACCGGGGTCGAGTCTGTTCCCCGGCCATCTCCGGCCAGCGGAGGATCTGTGCCGCAGCGTCCGAAAGCTGTGGCGGCTTCACCGGCCCCTAAGTCGGTGTAGGCTTCTTCTGTACCGGTGGGGCCAGCTCCTGCGGCGGCGGCGGCAGCGCCCGTTCGTCCCCCTTCGCCAGCTCGGAAGTCGGCTGTTGTCGAGGGCTCGGCGGAGCCGGCTGGCTGCGTCTAGCCCTCCGATGCTGAGGCGGGAGGAGTAGCTGCGGGTCCTCCGGCTCCTCCAGATCGGCGCCTCATCCCGGTTGCCGAGATGCCGGCGTCTCCTCCACCGGACGACGACGTGATGGAGGAGGTCGAGGGCGTGACTTCGGCCTCTGCCGCCCCGCTGCCCCTGGCGGACGGCTTGGAGCTTGCCTAGGCGAGCGTCCGACAGGTCCTGGTCGCGCTCGAGTGTGAGCGGGAGGCGCTAGCAGATTAGAGACCGCCTCCTCAGCTAAGGGCAGCTCTTGAAGCAGCGGACTCTGGAGGTTAAGGCGGAGCTCGACGCGAGGCGGTCGAGGCTCGATACCATGGAGGCGCTCCTTGACCTTCAGAAGAAGGCCATCGACCGCCTGGACTCCAAGACCTGGTGACTCTTCCAGGAGACCCGTGAAGCTCATGCCAGGGCCCAGGCACGCTCCGATGCTCTGAAGGAGCTGCGGCTGCAGCTGGTGCGTCGTGAGTGCGCCGTTGCGGATCGGGAGCGCGCCGTGGCGACCGAGGAGAAGAAGGTCATCGAGAAGATGGAGGCCGGTGAGGGCGAATTGAAGGCCCGGGCCGGAGAGGTGGAGCTTCGGGAGGCAGCTCTGGCCGAGAGGGAGGAGCAGGTTGCCCGGGACCGCCAGGCGGTGCTAGATCGGGAGCTCGCTGCCGACTTTTGGGTGTCGGAGCTGGAGAGGCTCACCCGGGACTTTGCGGCGAAGGAGAAGAGGTTTGCCGAGGAAGGTCCCGGCGCTCTGCTGGCGGCTCGCCAGAAGGTGGAGGGGCTCGGCGCTTCACGGACCGTCGAGGCCCGAGCGGTCTGGGACCTTGTCGGTCAGGCGGAGTCTGCCCTGGTGCCTCTCGGCTTCAGCCCTGTGAGGACGGGGGCTCCGGCTTGAGAGGTGGTCGAGGCGATCCCGACGCTCGAGTCTATCGGCGCCAAGCTGGAGAGGCTCAAAGCTGTAGTCGCCGACGAGCTCGAAGCCGAGGGGAGGACCTTGGCGAGGGAGGTTGCCATGCACGTGCTGGCGTGCTTTTGGAGCTGGGATTCCTCCATCTCTCTGGAGCCGGTGATTTGGGGCCCTGTCGCCGAGCAGGAGGAAGTCGCCAAGGCCGGTGTCGGAGACATCGCCGCCCTTGTTGCCTCTAGGTTCGAGCGGGAGTCCGGGGACTCCTAGGCGTACGCCCTTGTAGCCGAAGGGCTTGTATATTTTTTTTTGTTGAGTCTGTAGTCCAGCTTATTGAGCTTTTGACCTCTTCTTGGCTAGGTCTGCCCGAGCCCTTAGCTCCACAAGGGCTTCGGGGGGTCTTTCACCAATCTTGAAGCTTTGCACAAACACCTTCCTTAGGTCCTTGCTGACTTAAGGACCCAAGGGGTCTCCGGAGCTCGCCCCGTGAGGACGAGGGAGGTCTTGCTCTGCTGGACACGTGGCGGGCCTGAAGCTCTCCTCTGAGGATAGGGAGGTCCGGCCCCGCTGGACACGTGGAGCCTTCGGAGCTCGCCCCTGCGGAGGGGGCGAGGTCCGGCTCTGCCGGCCACGTGGCGGGCCCGGGGCTATCCTTTGAGGAGAGGGGAGCTCCGGCCCTGCCGGACACGTGGGGCCTTCGGAGCCCGCCCCTGCGGAGGGGACTAGGTCCGGTTCCTCCGGTCCTGAGTTGGAGTAGTCGGGAGCTCCGGTCCTTCCTTGCACGGTCCCTGTAGTGGCCCCTTGGTAGGTGTGGCCAATTGTTTGGGCACACCTACCATATTCCAGCAGGAGAGCTAAGGCCAGGAGGTCCTACACACAAGTAGGGGAACCATAATTCTCCTCGAGGGCTCTCCCTTCCCCGTCTCTTAGTCTTATTTGGCTTACGGTCCTGGTCCGGTATACGGGGCTTTGGCAATTCAGTGCGCCCGGCGCTGGGGGTCCGGCTCCCTCCGAGGTCAGGGTACGACCGTCCGGCCCCTAGTACTGGACCGTAACGCTGGGGAGGCAGAGTGCACAGGCTTTCGGTACAGAACCAGGCAAAGCAGGCTGTACTCCCCTGGACCTGCGAAGGGCAGGGTGCGCACGCTTTGGGTTGGAACCAGGCAAAGCAGGCTACGCACCCTAAACCCCCCATTCACAGCGCAGGTTTTTCCTGGAGGTGACCAACTGGCATCGCAACACCTGACTGGGGGAGGCCCGAGAGGCCCCCTGGCCATCGGCAGGTACCTCAAGCGCGACCGTCTTCGGTAGGATAGCAAATGCCGACTATGGATGAGAGTGGGGCGAGAGAGAGAGAGCTAAGTGTACGATGAGCATACACTGGGTTGATGTGAAAGTGATCATAAAAATTAATGCGTAATTTAAATGAACACATAAGTAAGAGTGTGGTAGAACATGATTCTCTCTGTATAAATGGCCATAGGAGGAAGGCAGGCTAAACATGGAGGCAACGACCCGCCCCATTAAGAAGGGAAGCAAGATCCTACACGCTTAGGGTCGGAACCAGGCCAAGCTGAAATGTAGTCCTGGACCGTCCCCTGGGACTTAGTTGCTCCGAGCGCTGTTCCTGGACTCTATGGGATCTATTACAGAAAGGAAAAGACCTATGCTACCAATGCTCTAGGGATAGAACTTACGGAGATGTTCTATGTTCCAAGGGTTCGGGAGCGGATCCCCATCCTCAGTGGAAAGGCGTACGCACCCGGGGCGGCACACTTTCATGACTCGGAAGGGACCTTCCTAGCTGGGGGAGAGTTTGTTGGTCCCTTCACGAGAAAGTATGCGCCGCAGCACCAGGTCACCCTCTTTGAGCTCCTGGACGCGCACGGTCCTTTGGTGGTAGCGCCGGAGCGCCTGCCGGTACCGTTCGTTGCGGAGCGTTGCTTGTAATCGAGCCTCGTCGACGAGGTCGATGTCTTCACGCCGAAGCTGGTCCTGCGCGGCTTCTCCCTGAGGGACCCGGGATGTCTTCCTCCATTGGCTCAGGCCGACAAGAGGTTGACAGGGCCAGGGCAGCCCCTGGGAGGTGGGTCTGAGGCACGGTGGCGTGCACTCGGGTGGAGCTGGCCCGGTTCTGCACCGCCAGGGACTGGTACTCGGGCTGCTGCAAGTGCTTGGAGCTTCTCCAAGGCTGATACTGCAGCAGTGCAGTCTCCACAGATCTTGAAGACGCCTGTTGGTGTAGGCATCTTCAAGACGAGGTAGCCGTAGCGGGCTACTGGCATGAACCGGTACAGGGCTGGCCTGTCGATGATGGCGTTCAAGGGGAGGTCGACCTCCGCCACGTCGAACAGAATGTACTCTGTTCAGTAGTTGCCCGGTGTCCCGAAGGTCACCGGCAGACTGACGTTGCCGTACGGGACGACTTGTCCCGGCCCTACCCCTGAGAACAGGCTCAAGGGGGCAAGCTTGGCCATCGGGATCTGCAGCTTCTGGAAGGATGCACGGCTGATGAGGTTGAGGCCGGCCCCACCATCCACCAGGACGTGGTACATCTTCACGTTGGCGATGGTGGGTGCCACCCGGAGCGGTAGTTGCCTGGCCCCAGCCATGTTCTTGGGGCAGTCGGTGGCATCGAAGGTGATGGGGGTCCCTACCCACTTGAGGTGCGGTGTTGCGCACGGGGTAGGGGCCAACGACGCCACAGCTCGACGCAGAGTCTTGACTGCATTACGGGACGAGGGGTCCGAGGACCCTCCGTAGATGATGTGGAGCGCCTTCCGTCGTTCGTCGTTGCTGGATGTGGAGCCCGCGCGGTGGTGGACCGTCTTCAGAGCACGCTGGGGCTCCTGAAACTCCATCTGCTGGTCGACGTTATCCCGGGTGTCGACCTTCTACTTGCCCTCCCTCTGACGGAAGTGAGGGGCATCCGCGCGCGGTTGCTTCCCCTTGCGGAAGCGTTCCGCGAGCTTCTGGATCTCCCGGCACTCAGCAGCAGTATGGCTGCTGGTGTTCTGCACGGGGCACGGCTCGCTGTGGTCACCGCTAGGGGTTGGTGACTGTCGCGGCCTCTTGTCTGGGCGCAGCCCCTGAGCTCCGGTGGGTGCTGCAGCTGCAGCAACGGGAGCTTTGGTCGGCAGCATGATCTTGCCGCCGGCCTTCTTGACCTTCTTGCCGCTCCCATGGGGAGCAGCGCTTGGTCTGGTCTGTCCTCTGGCTTCGGAGGCTGTCCATGAGTGCCAGTTGCACCCTTCTGCTGCCCTGGCGCACTTGTCCGCCAGGCTGAAGAGCTCCGAGACGTCGCGCACTTCTCTGGTGGCGAGTTTCTCGAGCATCTTCTTGTCCCTTACACCCTGTCGGAACCCCACCACCACAAAAGAATTTTGGATATTGGGGATGGTGTTCCGTACCTGGGAGAACCGCTGGATGTAGGAGCGGAGCGACTCTCCAGGATGTTGCTGGATGGCGTGGAGGTCGAGTTCCGTGCGAGGCCGGGTGTAGGAGCTGCCGAAGTTCACAGTAAACTGTCGGCAGAGCTCTCCCCAGGAGGTTATGGAACCCTGGGGGAGATTCATTAGCCAAGACCGTGCTGGGCCGGTCAAGGCGACGGGGAAGTAGTTGGCCATGACGGCCTCATCCCCTCGTGCAGCAAGGATGGCGGTGGAGTAGATCTGGAGGAACTCCGCCGGGTTGACACTGCCGTCGTACTTCTCTGGCAGGTGTGGCCAGAACTTGCGCGGCCACTTCGCGAAGCGAAGGTGTGTCGCCAAAGCTGCACACCCCGCTCCTGTTGCTGCAGGTGTTGGTGCCTCGAACGCTTGGTCCGCTGTTGGCACAATGTACCCCGGTATGGGCAAAGGTGCGCCATAAACCGGGGGCGCCATTTGCAGGGCATATGGCTGAGGCATATGCTGCGTGGCGTATGCCTGGGGCAGAGATCACGTGGCGAACGTCTGCAGCCCAGGCTTGGTTGAGGCGGTCGATATGCTGTCGCTGACCTCATGGTTGTGACGCCTTTCCCGGCGTCGCTCGATGGTCACGCAGGCATCTTCGCCCAGGTGACGTCGTTCCAACTCTGACCTCAGGTCCGCAGATGGGAGCCTGGTGGAGCGGGAGTCTGCTGTCTGCCCGTCAACCGTTGGTGTGCGCGACAGCGACACATCCGGTTGACTGGGGTGTCGTCCCCGCGGAAGCTGAGGGTTGGCGGCGGCGACGACGAGATGGTCGACGTCGCGAATCCACTGCTGGGTCGCTGCCTGAGGCGCGCCCCCATCAGGTGGATTGCGCAGAAGCGCTCGTGCTGCAGCTAATGTACTCCCATGAGTGACACTCGGCGCTGCAGCAGATCTCGGGCTTGCTGGAGTCTGCGTTGCCGGAGTCGGCTGCTGACTTCCAGCTTGTCCCAACACACTCCTCCCTGAGTGCGTCGAGACATAGGACTCGCTAGTCATCGTTCGCCGGGAACGAGGGCGAGGAGAGCTTGCCGCGGACGGAAGCTTGGTCATCTTTGTGGGCGAAGACTCGAGGCGAGAGAGGGAAAAACCCCCCTTCCTGGTGCGCCAAATGTCGAAGTGTAGCTGTCGACACTTCCCCTGGGCCTGCACTGGGCAGTCTGCGGAGGTTCTTTTTCGGAGGGGCTAGTCCCCCTGCGTGTGTCTCGCTGTTCTGGACGAAGGAAACAGGTGAACACAAGGGTTTTTTACGTGGTTCGGGCCGCCGGAGCGTAATACCCTACGTCCACGGTCAGCAGAGGTGCTCTTTGTATTGCTTGGTGCTCAGAACTGGAGTTCTGAGCTTGAGGATGAGCTGAGTGCTAGAATGCTGAATCAGGGTGCGAACTTGCGTGAGCGCGAACCCTTTGTAACGTTGCCTACCCGAGCCTTTTATAGTCCAAGGCTTGGGCGGCTTACAAAGTGGGCCCCGGGACCCGATAGGTGGTCCCGGGGTGATCTCTGACATCTACCATATCTGCAATAACGCCGGTAGTTGTCTCTGGCGAGGGCTTCTGAGCCTCCGACCTGCCGCCCCACCCACGCCGCAAGCTAGGCGTAGTGGTTGATGATGGCAGGGGCGGCAGGGGATGTCTTGTCGCTGCGTTTATTGGTGTACAGCTTCTGACATTGCGTGCCTGTCTTCACTGTGATGTGACTGGACACAACGCCTCCTGGCAGGGGCGTGCCCCGTGTCTCCACGTCTTGGGAAGACGCGGGTCTTTATAACCACGTCTTGAGAAGGCGCGGGTCTTGAATACCTTGTACGAGCAAGGTATGGTGCGGCTTTACTCCTGCTGCCTACCGTGCCGGGTAGACAACGCTGCTTGCAGCCACGTGGCGGGCCCGGAGCTCTCCTCTGAGGAGAGGGAGGTCCGGCCCTGCTGGACACATGGAGCCTTCGGAGCTCTCCCCGTGGAGGGGGAGGTCCGGCACTGTTGGCCACGTGGCGGGCCCGGAGCTCTCCTCTGAGGAGAGGGAGGTCCGGCCCCACGGGACACGTGGAACCTTCTGAGCTCTCCATGCGGAGGGGGAGCTCCAGCTCTGCTGGCCACGTGGCGGACCCGGAGCTCTCCTCTGAGGAGATGGAGGTCCGGCCCCGCAGGACACGTGGAGCCTTCGGAGCTCTACCCGCGGAGGGGGGGGGGGGAGGTCCGGCTCTGCTGGCCACGTGGCGGGCCCGGATCTCTCCTCTGAGGAGAGGGAGTTCCGGCCCCGTAGGACACGTGGAGCCTTCAGAGCTCTCCCTGCAGAGAAGGGAGGTCCGGCTTGGATGCCCTAGGAGTTCGCCCCTGCGTGGGGGGGGGGTGGGGGGAGAAGTCCTTAGATGATTTTCCCCTGTGCGCGGGGGTACCCCGTATTGAGGGTACCGACAAGCTCTCCTCAGCACGGAGGAGGTTATGAGCCCACTGACACATGGCAGCTCCGGACCTCACCTCAGCGGGGATGCTCGCACCGGAGACCAGGGCACATGTTGGCTTTGGAGCTCTCCTCAGCAGTGAGGAGGTTCTGAGCCCACTGACACGTGGCAGCTTCGGACTCACCTCAACGGGGAGGCTCGGACCAGAGCCCTGGGAACCTATTGGTTCTGGAGCTCTACTCAGTAGGGAGGAGGTTCTGAGCCCACTGACACGTGGCAGCTCCGGACCCCACCTCGGCGGAGAGGCTTGGCCAAGATCCCCGGGCACGTGTCGTCTCTGGAGCCCAAGCGCACGTGGCAGCCCCAGGGCTGACCTCAAGGCCAAGGACACGTGGCTATGCCGGGGCCCGCCTCAGCAGAGAGGCGGGGCCTGGGCTGTCTTTTACCCTCCATGTGGGGGTACCGGTCAGTGGCCCCCAGGCCCATCTCAGGGGAGACAGCGAGGCCGCAGGTGGGACCTCTATATTTCCCACGTGGTGGTATTGAACCTGCACTTTGGAAGCTGAAGCGGTGGCGAGATTTCAGCGTAGTGGATGCATGGTTGTACCTGGAAGACGAAAAGGCTGCATGTCCTTGGCGTAGTGGGCGTATTTGTTAGTCGAAGCGACAACACGATGCTAGCGTGGTGGACACGTGCCTGCTCCTGATTGATGGTAGTGGCGACATGCTCGAGGGGTTGCCCCATGGTATTTATTGCGACAGACATCGGGTCGGCCTCTAGTGTCTGACGGGTGGACATGGGCCATACCAATCATTGGGAGAGACGAGTAGCCCACGACGCGGTACGGTGGAAAGCCAAACATCACGCCTGTTGCTCTGCCAGAGGATGCGGACGTAGAAAAGGAAGTCTTCCAGAGAAGGACGGTTCCCTTCCGCCTTTTGCAATCTTCATCTTACTCTTGTGCGCTCGAAGCCTCCGCTCCCCAGCGCTCTCGGCCCTCTATCACCACCATGTATTCCGACCTCCGTTCATCTAGGATTCGCAGCGATGGTGACATCGGTATTTTGAGGCGCCTGCTTGGCTGGCAGTCAGCCACGTTTGACGGGAAGATCCATCGTGGGAGGGTCCCGCTGACCGACATGGAACCTGGCGAGGTGGTTCTCTTCACCTCATACGTGATGTCCGGGTTCGCGCTCCCGACGTTGTCCTTCCTCCTCACCCTGCTGTAGGTGTATGGGCTCCAGCTCCAGCACCTTACACCGCACGCCCTCGCACTGGTGGCCGTCTTCGTCCACTTCTGCGAGAAGCACAAGCCACGTGGGGGCTTCCTACTTCCAGCACCGAGGAAGGAAGTCCACGTGCTTGTCACACCCGGTTTTTCCGAAGAACAACCAAGTGAATATCACATGTATGCCAGGATCATTTTCTCATACATGTGATGACAAATAGTGAAGCATCATTTATTACAAGCCAGGTGTCGAATAAGTCTTACATCGCAAATGTCTCAATAGACACTAATGCTTCATCACAAGTAAATAAACTAGCAGCGGAATATTATTCTTGAGGGCTCCGTCACAGGCGTTGCCCGGGGGTCTTCATGAACCTAAAAGCCTTCCTCGGGTCCAAAATCTTGGTCATTATACACCACCTCATTTTCTTGACCTGAGCAGCAATATAAACCAACAAATATGCAAGGTTGAGTACCAATGGTACTCAGCAAGTGTGGGAAAATTATATCATGCATGGCTAGAACAAGGAGAGGTTGAACTCATGGTTAAAGCACTACGCAATTAATACCTATCACCTTAGCTTATTAAGCACCTACATTACTACACAGGTGAAATGGTCCCAATCTCCCAACCCATTATCATAATCCAATAACCATAACATCATTTCCAGTGTTAAGCTCCCCGCTTAACTTCCAAAACCATCAATCCTCTAATCATGAATAAGTCCAGGCCACTCTTAACCGTGAGCACGGCTGTCAAGACAGTTTTGACTCTGCAGAGTTTGTACCACTGTACCCACAAGTAGTGATTTCATCCCCCGTTGCCGGGTGGACTAAAAAAACCTCCATTATGCTAGTGGCTACGATCCACATTCACACTTCCCAAGTGTGCAGCCAGGAGATCACTACAAAGCCTTTACAAAGGGATTCCCGACGAGCGTGGGCCCACTGAGGTTTCACCCCTAACAGCATACAAGAGGCTCCAACCCCGCTGCAGTGGCCCCCTCTTGAGCCTTGCGGTTCATATGGTAGTCCAGCTGACACCTACTCCCCGCACCATCCAACACACCCATACTACGCCGGGGATACACCTAATTAATTGGCTAAGCTGCCCCATCTCAGCATGTGGTTGGCACTGTAAAGCCGGGTTACATGCTCCATGAACCGGTCCTTAGGATCCAGGCAAGTACTAAACACAAACCCAAGTCTCGTGCACCCAGCACACAACCAAAACATCCAACTTGCCTTGATCCCTACCTCTACATAACTCACAATGTCTCATTCAAGAGTATGGTAATATAAACTGATGATCTCATGTCCCAAATATCCCATTCTAAGCATGGCTAAGCATATGCATGTAAATAAATGACATGGTAAAATAAATCCCAACCCAAGCTACAAGGAAACAAGGTAATGCAATTCTAGGGAAACTTCCTAGCATGGGTTTCATAATTATCTTGACAATGCAAATAATTCTATCTACATATCCTAGCATAGGATCAAAGTGGTCAAGGACACTTGCCTCCTTCTTGCTGCTCTTGAAATTGGTAGTCCTGATCTTGGAAAGGGTTAACTTGCTCTTGAGCAGGTTCTACTTCATACCATCACACATAGCAAAAGAAAAACAACAATCATAAGACATAGTTCACACCTCTACTTCATACAAACCACACATTCATATTTATAAAAGTTCTTTACCATTATATGTGTTGTGGTTACTTTATGTGTGTTAAGTTGTGGCTTGCATGCACTTTTAACCATGTATATATATGATTCCTACTTTTGGTGTCCTCATTTATACTTGCATACAATGTGCCTTCACAATTTCTATCAACCCTAAACTGAATTCTTTGTATTTTAGAAACTCCAGTTATCATTTACTAATTGCTATATTTTCAGATTTATATTCCTATGCATAATTGTGTATTTTATTATTAAATTAGTAATACACATCACCTAAACAGATTAGGTTCTGGTCCTAAATAATTTAGAATCATATTTTGACCATGGCTTATAATGTATACTATTTCATAATTATTTTCCCTATTTTTCTTTAACTATTCTTTACTTAAAAATGTGTCCCTATACTATTAAATGTGAATAATAGATAAAACAGATTTATTTCTGCCCAAAAATATATTTTTATCTCACTCCAAAGTTTTCTAAGTACTGAGAAAGTTTTTAATAAATTTTGACAATTATGTTTGTCTCCTTTTTACTTTTTAAACACTAGTTACATATTCAATTTTGTAAATTAAATACTAAACAGGGTTTAAAAAAATAAACTCACCCATCACAGGGTCTATAATATTATTTTCATAATTTCCAGGGGTCTAGCTACACTTAACAGAGGTGTTTTTCCTAATTTCTATTAAGTCCAGGGGCTAAAACTGATTTTTAAATGAATTTACATGATTTTCTGAAGTTCCAGGGGCTAGATCTGAAGTTTCCGGGGCTAGCTCTCAATTCCAGAGAACCCCAGGGGGTAGCACGTAAGAACTCCAGTCTTTATAACGCGGGGTCGACGTGGTCCGTCCGATTTTAAACCGACGGCTGAGATTATAACATCGAACCGGTACGCGGGGTTTTAAAGTCTACCGTGCGATTTAAAATAAACGGCGCACATGCGGCCACGTCGTTCTGATCGAACGCGGGCGGCGCTGCCGGCGGCGCACGGCGGCGGGAAGCGGCGATCTCGCCGGAAAGTTTCGGTTCTGCGAGAATTCTACCTAGAACTGTGATCTTATGGCCTAGATCGGTAGAGGGGAGGTCAGGGATCTCACCTCGGGGGTTTTCTCGAGCTCGGGGGTCCTGGAATGTGCTCGGCGGCGAGGTCCGAGGCAAAACCACGGCGAAGCTCGTCGGCGCTGTGTTTGCACCGTAACTCTCCGAGTTTTCTGCACCTGCAAAGTTCCCCGGAGGCGGTGGATCAAGACCAGCGAGTTAGATCAGAGTTTCCGAGCTTAGATCGGCCAGAATTCGCCGGCGAAGTCTCGGTGCTCACCGGTGTGAAAATCGGCGATCGCGTGCGGAAAACTGATCGGAGCTGGGGTTTTTATAGCCGGGGGAGGGCGGTGGGTCTGTTGTGATTGAGTTGGAGTCCTCTGGGACCGGAATTCGGCTGCGGGGACGGATTTCCCGATCGGTTGCGATCACGCGCGCTCGGGGGGAAAAGTCCGGGGTCGCGGGGGCTCGGGTTAGGGATGACAGGTGGGTCCCATGCGTCAGCGAGGGGCAGCGCGGCGCGCGCGGGGGCGGGCTGGCGCGGGGGTTTGCTGGGCCGGCTGGTGGTTTCGGCCCACTGGCCAGTTTTTTCCCCGATTTCCTTTTTTTCTTTTTTCCATTTCTTTTCTGTTTTGGGTATAATTTGAATTCCAGTTTGAATTTGAATTTTTGCAAAACATGCAACACGTTCAAAAATTTCTAAATTCCCCTCTGAACATGGTTTAGGGCTTTAAATCAAAATTTGGGTTTTGACTAAAAATTTTGGGGTGTTACAGCTCTACCCCCCTTAAAAGAAATCTCGTCCTCGAGATTGGTGTTTCTAAGAAAACAATTCCGGAAATTGTGCCTTGAGCTCATCTTCCCGTTCCCAGGTAGCTTCCTCTTCTGAATGATGCTTCCACTGCACCTTGCACATCCGGATTCTCTTGTTTCTGGTGAGGCGTTCCATCGTCTCCAAAATCTTGTATGGTTGCTCGGCATAAGACAAATCTTCAGCTACATCCACTTCATTCATGGGTAACACCTCTTCAGGCGTCCTCAGGCATTTCTTGAGTTGTGACACATGGAATACATCGTGCACGTCCGATAGATGAGCCGGTAACTCTAGTTGGTACGCCACTTCGCCTTTTCTTTCCAAAACTTGAAAGGGTCCGATGTATCGAGGTGACAACTTCCCTTTCACCTTGAACCGACGAAGTCCTCTAATAGGGGACACCTTGAGATAAACATAGTCTCCCACGTTGAAAACGAGTTCTCTTCTTCGTACATCAGCATAACTCTTCTGGCGTGTTTGTGCTATCCTCAAGTTGTTGCGAATCTCCCTCACCTTCGCCTCGGCTTCTTGTAACACTTCTGGACCAAACACTTTACTTTCTCCTGTTTGGTTCCAAAATAGGGGAGTTCTGCACTTACTTCCATACAAAGCTTCAAACGGTGACATCTTCATACTAGCTTGATAACTGTTGTTATAGGAAAACTCCGCATACGGTAAGTTCTTGTCCCAACTCCTATTGTTTTTGAGTGCACATGCCCTTAACATATCTTCAAGGATCTGATTGGTTCTCTCCGTCTGCCCGTCAGTTTGGGGATGATAGACAGAGCTGAAATTCAGATGGGTTCCCATGGTTTCATGCAACTTTTGCCAAAACCTCGAGGTGAACTGTGTCCCTCGGTCCGACACTATTTTCTTTGGCACTCCATGGTAACACACAATCCTTGACATGTACAATTCTGCCAATTTGGATCCGCTGTAGCTTTCTTTCACCGGAATGAAATGAGCTACCTTGGTTAGCCGATCAATAATGACCCATATTGAATCATACCCGGATTGGGTCCTAGGCAATCCCACGACAAAATCCATGCTGATTTCTTCCCATTTCCATTCAGGTACTTTAAGTGGTTGCAATAATCCCGCGGGTCGTTGATGTTCTGCTTTCACCAACTGACATGTGTCACATAGGGCAACATGTTCCGCGACATCTCGCTTCATGCCATACCACCAATACCTGCCTTTGAGGTCCTGGTACATCTTCGTACTCCCAGGATGAATGGAATAGTCAGAATCGTGAGCCTCCTTCAAAATCAATTCACGAATCTCCTTTACTTCTGGCACACAGATCCTTTTCCCGTGCCACACCGTTCCTTGTTCATCCTCTCTAAAACCAGGAGCTTTATTTTCCTTGATGAGCTGTCTGATCTCTTGTATCTTCTCATCATTCTTTTGGCCCTCGTGTATGTCTCGCTCGAGTGTGGAGTCCACTTCCATGGCGATGGCTTCACCACTATTTACTAGACATAGATTGAGCCTTATAACCTCGTCCTTCAATTCTGCGGGCATGTCCTTCAAGCTCAACTTATTGACATGCACTTTCCGACTCAAAGCATCGGCCACGACGTTTGCTTTTCCGGGATGATAGTTGATGCCCACATCAAAGTCATTGATTAGCTCTAACCATCTCCTTTGTCGGAGGTTGAGATCTGGCTGTGTGAATATGTACTTCAAACTCTTATGATCCGTATATATCTCTGTCCTTTTCCCCATCAAATAGTGCCGCCAAATTTTCAACGCGTGTACCACTGCAGCTAGTTCTAGATCATGTGTAGGATAGTTCTTCTCGTGCTTCCGAAGCTGCCGGGATGCATAAGCCACGACATGTCCTTCTTGCATGAGAACACATCCCAACCCATTTCCAGAGGCATCACAGTACACTGTGAAATTCTTCTGCATATCTGGCATAACCAACACTGGGGCTGTTGTCAATTTCTTCTTTAGCTCCTGAAAGCTCGTCTCGCACTGTGGCGTCCAGGTGAATGTGATTCCCTTTTCCAACAGTTTGGTGAGAGGTCTCGAGATCTTGGAGAATCCCTCAATAAACCTTCGATAGTATCCAGCCAATCCCAGGAAGCTTCGAACTTCCCCGACATTCTCAGGGGTCTTCCACTTTTGTATATCCTCGATTTTGGCGGGATCTACGGAGATTCCTCCCTCCGAGATTATATGTCCCAAGAAGGGAACTCCCTTCAGCCAAAACTCACACTTGCTCAATTTGGCATATAGTTGGTGTTCTCTCAGCCTTTGCAACACCAACCTTAGATGTTTCTCATGTTCTTCTTCATCTTTGGAGAAGACGAGAATGTCATCTATGAAAACCACCACAAATTTGTCCAAATATTCCATGAATACCTTGTTCATGAGGTACATGAAATATGCCGGGGCATTGGTTAGCCCGAAAGGCATGACAGTGTATTCATACAGTCCGTACCGAGATACGAAAGCTGTCTTGGGAATATCTGATTGCCTTATCTTGAGTTGGTGGTATCCCGACCTGAGATCAATTTTTGAGAACACACAAGCTCCCCTCAACTGATCAAACAAGTCTTCAACGCGGGGTAATGGGTACTTGTTTTTGATGGTTACCTCATTCAAGGCACGGTAATCCACGCATAACCTTTGGGTTCCATCTTTCTTAGGCACAAATATCACCGGAGCTCCCCATGGTGAGGAACTAGGGCGAATATACCCCTTCTCCGTCAATTCTCTCAAATGATCCTTGAGCTCTTCTAGCTGCTTGGAGTCCATTCGATAAGGTCTCTTGTATATCGGGGCTGTTCCTGGTACTAGCTCAATTGCGAATTCCACGTCACGGTCGGGAGGCATACCTGGCAATTCCTCCGGAAAAACATCTGGATATTCCCTGATAGTCCTGATTTCCTCAACTTTCACTTCCACTTGATTTAATTTAATGTCCCTCCTAGGCTCGTGTATCGTTATGAACTTTACTCTTGTGCCATTGGGGTGAGTTAGTTCCACCGTTCTGGTCGAACAATGGATGATTCCTTTATGTTTGGTCAACCAATCCATACCCAAAATAATATCTATCCCTTGTGAATCTATCACTATGAGGTTAGCAGTAAATACTACCCCATTAATGTCTAGGCTCACTTTGGGACACACTTGTCTTGTCCTTATTTCTCCACCTGGAGAGTTTACGGCTAGCATATGGTTCATTTGTGTGGTTGCTAGGTCATGCTTCTTAACAAACCCTTGAGCAATGAACGAGTGGGTAGCACCAGAATCAAACAGCAGAGTTGCAAGGTGAAAATTGGCAGGAAACTTACCAACTACCACGTCGGGTGCCTCTTGTGCTTCCTCCATAGTGACGTGGTTCACCCGTCCTCTCACTACATTCTGCTGTTGTGGCGGCGCAGGCTTCTTCTTTGGGCATTTATGGGCGTAGTGCCCCACTTCACCACAGCTGAAACATTGCACCCCAATCTTAGATGCTGGGCCCTTGTTGTCTTGGGATTGGTTTGGGGGTCCTTGCACTGCTGGTCGAGGTGGATATGCGGGGCGAGGCTGCTGCACAAACTGACGTGGCGGCTGTGCTGGTGCCGCGGGTGGCCTGTAGTTTGGGTTGTACCCTCTTGGTGCTGAATAGGGTACCGCAGCACGGCTTGTCTGCCCCGTAGGTTGCTGCATCATACGTGGGCGGGTGTTGCTCCCTGAGGCTTGATGTGACCACCCCGCCTTCCTCTTATTCTCATTTTCCAGGGCCTTTAGCTTCCTTTCCACCACAAACGCTCTGTCCACCATCTTTTGAAAGCTTTCATACTCATTGGAGGACATTGCACACTGCATCTCTGCGGTAAGTCCTTCCACGAAACAATCTTGTTTCTGCTCATCAGTCTCTATGTCTCGTGGAGCATAACGGGATAGTTGAGTAAATTTAGTGAGGTATTCCCTCACCGTCATGTTTCCCTGCTGCAGTCCCAAAAACTCTTTCCCCTTGTTTTTGAGCTCACCTCTTGGGATATAGTGGTTGCGGAAGCTACGCTTGAACTCTTCCCAAGTGATGTTCTCAGGGTCATGATGGGCGGCCACGTAGGCGGTCCACCAATCAGCAGCAGGTCCCTGCAACTGATGAGAGGCAAACAGCACCCTCTCATACCCTTGGCATTGTATGATCCTCATCTTGCTTTCAATAGTCTTCAGCCAATCATCTGCCTCTAGAGGTTCAGCAGCACTTGCAAACTTTGGAGGTTGAGTTCCTAGAAACTCACTCAACCTTGGTTGGCATGGTGCCGCTTGTGGAGGTGGAACTTGATGCAAGTTGGCCACCACTTGAGTCAAGTTCTGGATAAGCTGATTTTGATTCTCCAGCATTTGGTGGAGAGGATCAACTTCTTCATGGCGACCACCCCTGTCCTGGCCTCCAGAAAGATGAGGGTTGCATGCCTCATCATTGTTGTTGGCGGGGTTGGCAGCACGTCCTTTTCCTCTTCCGGCCATCTGGCCGAATCGACAAATGTTAATTTGATATCATTTAGTATCATCTCACTACTTTCATTTGTTGGTGCTTTGAGGTGTTGAGGCTTTGTTAAAATTTTACGAGGGTTTATATCTCACACCAAATAAATGTACTATTATTTCCTGTGGGTTCACACACCAAAGCAAAATAATCTGAAGACGAGGCTGTGGACAATCGCTCATGGCTTCCACAACTCACGTCACACACCAAGCATTATCACACCATTAACTACGACTCGACTACTCGACCTCTTGCTAGCTAGGGGAAAGACTCTACACTACTCGTCCTCTTGAGCTGGCTCCTCGGGATCTTCCTCCTCATTTCGGCTACCTTCTGACTCTGCTTTGGGTGGGGAGGCTGCTGGTGGAGAAGTGCGACGACGCCTGATTGCTCGGCGATCCGGGGAGTCAGGAGTCCATGGATCACTCACGGTGACACACAGTTCATTCCCATCTCCTCTTTCTCTCGCCTTTAAGCAAGCTCGCAGCAACACCTCCGTTTCCTTCAGGGTGTCTCGGACATCCTGAAGCTCTTGTTGACACTCCTGCAGTCGAGTGCTGAGCATAGCAGCATCCTCCAAACACAAGTCCATGTGCTCATGGGAAGTCCCTTGCTGCACTGGTGGGTACTTGTATTCCGTGGTGCCACTCTCACGTTGGAGGACATACATGTACTCAGTTTTGTCCAACTGGCGACGATAGATGTGACTCTGGCAGGTGATGGCCTCCCAAGTGACATCTTTCTCCGCGTCAACTTGTGTTGCTCGACAAGCTGGAGAGTGGTGAATCTTAAGCAGCTGATTCTCGTGTATAATCCTCATCTCCGAACTCCATTCTTCCCTCTTCTCACGGATGGTCCGGGTGGAGTTATAGTGGATGATTAGCTTGCCCGTATTGCCGGCGGCTTCGAGCATACGTCGAAGACGGCGCAACAAATCTCCTACTGCCAATCCGTAGGAAAGGTACGTCACTGGACGACTCTCCTCTCTTTCGGCAAGGGCAACTATGGGAACTCTCCCTCCTGTGGACTTACGAGCGGTGCGAATCATGCGAACCATCTAAAACAAAAGAATTTAAAATTAGGTTAGATAAAATCTCAAACAAAAATCCTATTTTGAATGAAAGTTGGGGTAAGATGAAGAAAATGACTCCTTTAATAACACTTTTCCACCCACACCTTGGAAAATAGTTTTCAAGAAAATAGGGCCCTTAAATACGTCCATTTCTATCTAGGTCCACGTTCTACGGGCAACCTTGGCTCTGATACCACCTCTGTCACACCCGGTTTTTCCGAAGAACAACCAAGTGAATATCACATGTATGCCAGGATCATTTTCTCATACATGTGATGACAAATAGTGAAGCATCATTTATTACAAGCCAGGTGTCGAATAAGTCTTACATCGCAAATGTCTCAATAGACACTAATGCTTCATCACAAGTAAATAAACTAGCAGCGGAATATTATTCTTGAGGGCTCCGTCACAGGCGTTGCCCGGGGGTCTTCATGAACCTAAAAGCCTTCCTCGGGTCCAAAATCTTGGTCATTATACACCACCTCATTTTCTTGACCTGAGCAGCAATATAAACCAACAAATATGCAAGGTTGAGTACCAATGGTACTCAGCAAGTGTGGGAAAATTATATCATGCATGGCTAGAACAAGGAGAGGTTGAACTCATGGTTAAAGCACTACGCAATTAATACCTATCACCTTAGCTTATTAAGCACCTACATTACTACACAGGTGAAATGGTCCCAATCTCCCAACCCATTATCATAATCCAATAACCATAACATCATTTCCAGTGTTAAGCTCCCCGCTTAACTTCCAAAACCATCAATCCTCTAATCATGAATAAGTCCAGGCCGCTCTTAACCGTGAGCACGGCTGTCAAGACAGTTTTGACTCTGCAGAGTTTGTACCACTGTACCCACAAGTAGTGATTTCATCCCCCGTTGCCGGGTGGACTAAAAAAACCTCCATTATGCCAGTGGCTACGATCCACATTCACACTTCCCAAGTGTGCAGCCAGGAGATCACTACAAAGCCTTTACAAAGGGATTCCCGACGAGCGTGGGCCCACTGAGGTTTCACCCCTAACAGCATACAAGAGGCTCCAACCCCGCTGCAGTGGCCCCCTCTTGAGCCTTGCGGTTCATATGGTAGTCCAGCTGACACCTACTCCCCGCACCATCCAACACACCCATACTACGCCGGGGATACACCTAATTAATTGGCTAAGCTGCCCCATCTCAGCATGTGGTTGGCACTGTAAAGCCGGGTTACATGCTCCATGAACCGGTCCTTAGGATCCAGGCAAGTACTAAACACAAACCCAAGTCTCGTGCACCCAGCACACAACCAAAACATCCAACTTGCCTTGATCCCTACCTCTACATAACTCACAATGTCTCATTCAAGAGTATGGTAATATAAACTGATGATCTCATGTCCCAAATATCCCATTCTAAGCATGGCTAAGCATATGCATGTAAATAAATGACATGGTAAAATAAATCCCAACCCAAGCTACAAGGAAACAAGGTAATGCAATTCTAGGGAAACTTCCTAGCATGGGTTTCATAATTATCTTGACAATGCAAATAATTCTATCTACATATCCTAGCATAGGATCAAAGTGGTCAAGGACACTTGCCTCCTTCTTGCTGCTCTTGAAATTGGTAGTCCTGATCTTGGAAAGGGTTAACTTGCTCTTGAGCAGGTTCTACTTCATACCATCACACATAGCAAAAGAAAAACAACAATCATAAGACATAGTTCACACCTCTACTTCATACAAACCACACATTCATATTTATAAAAGTTCTTTACCATTATATGTGTTGTGGTTACTTTATGTGTGTTAAGTTGTGGCTTGCATGCACTTTTAACCATGTATATATATGATTCCTACTTTTGGTGTCCTCATTTATACTTGCATACAATGTGCCTTCACAATTTCTATCAACCCTAAACTGAATTCTTTGTATTTTAGAAACTCCAGTTATCATTTACTAATTGCTATATTTTCAGATTTATATTCCTATGCATAATTGTGTATTTTATTATTAAATTAGTAATACACATCACCTAAACAGATTAGGTTCTGGTCCTAAATAATTTAGAATCATATTTTGACCATGGATTATAATGTATACTATTTCATAATTATTTTCCCTATTTTTCTTTAACTATTCTTTACTTAAAAATGTGTCCCTATACTATTAAATGTGAATAATAGATAAAACAGATTTATTTCTGCCCAAAAATATATTTTTATCTCACTCCAAAGTTTTCTAAGTACTGAGAAAGTTTTTAATAAATTTTGACAATTATGTTTGTCTCCTTTTTACTTTTTAAACACTAGTTACATATTCAATTTTGTAAATTAAATACTAAACATGGTTTAAAAAAATAAACTCACCCATCACAGGGTCTATAATATTATTTTCATAATTTCCAGGGGTCTAGCTACACTTAACAGAGGTGTTTTTCCTAATTTCTATTAAGTCCAGGGGCTAAAACTGATTTTTAAATGAATTTACATGATTTTCTGAAGTTCCAGGGGCTAGATCTGAAGTTTCCGGGGCTAGCTCTCAATTCCAGAGAACCCCAGGGGGTAGCACGTAAGAACTCCAGTCTTTATAACGCGGGGTCGACGTGGTCCGTCCGATTTTAAACCGACGGCTGAGATTATAACATCGAACCGGTACGCGGGGTTTTAAAGTCTACCGTGCGATTTAAAATAAACGGCGCACATGCGGCCACGTCGTTCTGATCGAACGCGGGCGGCGCTGCCGGCGGTGCACGGCGGCGGGAAGCGGCGATCTCGCCGGAAAGTTTCGGTTCTGCGAGAATTCTACCTAGAACTGTGATCTTATGGCCTAGATCGGTAGAGGGGAGGTCAGGGATCTCACCTCGGGGGTTTTCTCGAGCTCGGGGGTCCTGGAATGTGCTCGGCGGCGAGGTCCGAGGCAAAACCACGGCGAAGCTCGTCGGCGCTGTGTTTGCACCGTAACTCTCCGAGTTTTCTTCACCTGCAAAGTTCCCCGGAGGCGGTGGATCAAGACCAGCGAGTTAGATCAGAGTTTCCGAGCTTAGATCGGCCAGAATTCGCCGGCGAAGTCTCGGTGCTCACCGGTGTGAAAATCGGCGATCGCGTGCGGAAAACTGATCGGAGCTGGGGTTTTTATAGCCGGGGGAGGGCGGTGGGTCTGTTGTGATCGAGTTGGAGTCCTCTGGGACCGGAATTCGGCTGCGGGGACGGATTTCCCGATCGGTTGCGATCGCGCGCGCTCGGGGGGAAAAGTCCGGGGTCGCGGGGGCTCGGGTTAGGGATGACAGGTGGGTCCCATGCGTCAGCGAGGGGCAGCGCGGCGCGCGCGGGGGCGGGCTGGCGCGGGGGCGGGCTGGCGCGGGGGTTTGCTGGGCCGGCTGGCGGTTTCGGCCCACTGGCCAGTTTTTTCCCCGATTTCCTTTTTTCTTTTTTCCATTTCTTTTCTGTTTTGGGTATAATTTGAATTCCAGTTTGAATTTGAATTTTTGCAAAACATGCAACACGTTCAAAAATTTCTAAATTCCCCTCTGAACATGGTTTAGGGCTTTAAATCAAAATTTGGGTTTTGACTAAAAATTTTGGGGTGTTACAGTGCTACATTGCGCCCTTCACTCCCGAGAAGTGGGAGCACTGGAGGAAGGACTGGTGATCGCCCAGACGGACGTCCACGACCGTGGAGCTGCTGGGTGGCTCGCCGATGGCCGAGGTTGCCGTTGGGGATGAGATTCCCGACCTGTAGGACACCTACACACCGGTGCTGGAGAGGATCAAGTACCTGGCGGAGGAAGGCCTAACCTCGCTGATGGTGTTGGCTGACTTTCTGTCCTGCCGGATCGCCCATCTCCAGCAGAGCGTCCGGCCCGCCTGGCAGTACATCGGGAGGGCGACATGACCCGGTTAACACGTGGAGTGGGGTCGTCGCCGGATCTGGAGATGGTGAGTACAATGCTGCTGAAGCTCTCTTGCAACTCGATCTCCGACGAATCTATCACCCCACTCGCGAGTCGCCAGCCCGTCTACCTCAACCCACACGTGAGGTCAGGGCTACTGAGGGAACTGCCAACACTGGACGACATCAATGTTGCAGTGCGGAAGATCGGCTATACCTCGCGGAGAATAGAGATCCCTCAAGCAGGCAGCGTCAGTGGCTAGTCGGGGCCTCCGCCGAACACACTTCCAAACAGAGAGAGGTAGTCGGTTGGTTGATCTGTCCCTGTGGAGCGCCCTCGCTCACCGTCCAAGGATGCCCCGGAGTCGAGCAGGGCGCCAAAGACCAAGCTGGTCCGTCCTGACTGAAGCTTCATCTCGGGCCCCCAGGCTTCCTGCGGTCCCGCACCGGGCTCGCGACTGGCGCCTGCGGCAGCTCTAGAGCTGCTGCTGGTGGAGCAGCCCCGGCGGACACGGGGAGGGTGGCTGGCGCTGCTGGAGTTTTGAGGAGGGCCTCCGACGCGCCCACGATGTAGAGGCAGTCCTCGGGTTCGTCCCCGGCTCGGAAGCCGTCGTTAGGGAGGACTCCTGAAGCGGTTCTGGTGGCGACAAGGGTTCGAGCAGCGCCGTCAACTCCTTAGCCGTCGAGGGCAGCCCCGGCAAAGGGCGTATTTTCAACGTCGAGGTCCTCAGCAGAGAAGGCTCCTGCCACACCATCTTCGATGACAAAGACCCCTTAGGTTCCGCCGGCTTGAAAGCCAGCGGAGACGACCTCAACACTGGCGGGGGTGACCGGCTCGAGCCCTACACGTAAGAAGCTCCGCGCAGGGTGGAGCTTCATGACCTCCAGGTATGGCTCAACCTTCTAGGCTGTGTAATAAGCCATTGGATGGCATAATTGATGTTTGTCTTCTTCTTGCAGTGCTCAACAGAGCATCTCTCCTCCTCCTCCTCCTCCTCCTCCTCCTCCTCCTCCTCCTCCTCCTCCTCCTCCTCCTCCTCCTCCTCCTCCTCCTCCTCCTCCTCCTCCTCCTCCTCCTCCTCCTCCTCCTCCTCCTCCTCCTCCTCCTCCTCCTCCTCCTCCTCCTCCTCCTCCTCCTCCTCCTCCTCCTCCTCCTCCTCCTCCTCCTCCTCCTCCTCCTCCTCCTCCTCCTCCTCCTCCTCCTCCTCCTCCTCCTCCTCCTCCTCCTCCTCCTCCTCCTCCTCCTCCTCCTCCTCCTCCTCCTCCTCCTCCTCCTCCTCCTCCTCCTCCTCCTCCTCCTCCTCCTCCTCCGTAGCAGTGCGGGAGCCGGAGCTCCTTCTCCGCCGAAGCTCCAACACCGGCGGTAGTGCCTGATCCTGCGCCTGGGGCGGCTCCGGATGTCGACACCTAGGCCCCTGAGGCCAGCCAACCGGTGGGCATGGACGCCACTTGTAGTGGTGCGGCTGCTGCTGATCCAGCCCCCAGCCCTCCCCCTCTTCCTTCGCAGGTTGCCATGGTAGTAACCCCACCGGAGGATGAAGAGCTAGAGGGTGTCGAGGCGGTACCTCGCCTGGCAAGGCCGAAGGCCGTACTGATCCCCAGGGTTGTGAGTGCCGTCCGCTCTAGCCTGGACCAGATGCAGGACAAGCTCGAGCAGGAGTGGGTTGAGCTGAGGTCTGAGCGTGGGTCCAGTCTGCCAGGGCAAAGACTGAGGCTCGGGAGGAGGTGATGGAGGAGAAGGAGGCCGTCGTCGCCGACCTCCACAAGAATGCGGTGAACCTCCTGGTTGAGACCAAGAACCTCCATGCCTCTGCCGATGCATGTCTCGCGAGTTGAATGAAGTTTCGAGAGACGCTCCTTCGTCGGGAGAAGGAGGCAGAGGCGAGGGGTAGGGAGCTCTCCGACCGTCTGGCTGCCCATGAGGAGTAGCAGCGGTGCCTAAAGGAGCGGCTTCAGGGTGTCCATGACCGGGAGCTTGCCGATGTGGCCAGAGAGTCTGGCCTGGACTAGCGGACTGAGGGCTGGCCACCATGGAGCACGTCGTAGTTACTCTGGAGCGGGAGCTGGAGATGGCGAGGAGGAGTTCAGCGAGGGAACTGGCTTCTTTCAGCAAGGAGGTCAAAGATCTCTGAACTTCTCGTGCCGCTGAGGCAGAGAAGGTCTAGCACTTCCTCGGTCGCGTGGAGGCGACACTAGAACCCTTCAGCTTTGTTTCCTTGTGTCCCCGTGGTCCGGCCCAGGAGGTGAGCTAGGTGCTCCGTGCCCTGGATGCAGTCGGGGAGAAGCTCCTGGCACTGGAGAACGTTGTAGGGGAGCAGCTGGAGGCCAAAGGCAAGGCTCTGGCACAGCAGGTGGTAGAGCATGCGCTCACCTGCCTTCAGAGCTGTGACCCCAGCATCTCCCTGGAACCCGTGGTGCAGGGCCACAATGCAGAGTTGTTGGGGGTGGCCAAGTCTTCCGTGGAGGAGGTCGCCCGACTGTAGCTGCTAGGTTCCAGTGTGGGTAGCTCCTAGGTCTCCCGCTCGCCTTGTATCCTCCTATGTATGCCAGATCTACGCCTCTAATAAAGACTCTTTGTTTCAAGTCTTGTGTTGTTGGTCTAGACTTTGTACCCTTGGTAGCTCAATGGTCCAGAATGACTTGGGCGAGGTAGGTAGCTCTTTGTTGATGTCCCGAGCTTGTTCCTCCGGGTCTTTAGCAGTGTATGGACCTGGAACGCTCGGGCAGTGTGTCTAAAACGTCCTCCCGGATCCTTGGCAGCGCAAGGATCCGAGGGAACCTCAGCCAAGTATCTTTAGCTTTTTGTAGTTGGCGCTTCGAGTCTTCTGCTTGTTGCTGTAGTGGTCCGATGTCCTGCCCGCGTGGTTCACTGTGATGGTCCCCTGGTAAGTGTGGCCCTTGTGTTGGGGCGCACCTACCTCTGGATGAAGCAGGACGTCAACATCGGCCCCCTGGGAGGTCCGAGATGCCAAGGACCTATTTGGACCTGCAGACATGGCAGAGAAAAAGGAGTAGTTGTTCTCTATGGCCACCCTTTCTTTTTGTTAGCGTTGTTGCGGCTTATGATCCTCATCTGAGCTACGGGGCTTGGGTAATTCGATGTGGGTCGTCTGGGCAATGGTTAAAGCCTTGTCTAGGGGTATGAGCCATCTGATTCCCAGGTACTTAGTTGTAGCGCTGGAGAGGCAGAGTGTGCACGTTAGGGGTACGGAACCAGGCATAGCAGGCTACACACCCTAGACCTTCCACTAGCGTAAGCCTTTCGGGGGAGGGACCATTTGACACCATAGGGCCCCTAGACAATAAGACAACCAAAGGGTCCTAACTCATGGTTAAAACTTTAATCAAGGGTACGGATCGTCCGATTCCCTGGTACTTAGCTGTAGCGCTGAAGAGGCAGGGTGTGCACGCTTGGGGTACGAAACCAAGCAAAGCAGGCTACACACCCTGGATCTCCCACTAATGTAAGCCTTTCGAGGGAGTGACACTAATGTAAGCCTTTCGGCCTCTGAGCATTGAGTCAACCACAGGGCCCCTTTGTACACCATAGGTACCTCAAGCAGACCCGCCTGCAGAAGGATAGCATAACTCCTACTTTGGTTGGCAGATGTAAGAGTAGCTGGCCACACGACCAGAGCAATATGGAAAGAAAGCACGAAAAGGAAGGGGGCAATGTTTGGGGTCCGATTACTTTTTTGTCCGTAGGAGTGTACCTTCCGGCCCCCAAGTACTCAGTTGTAGCGCAGGGGAGGCAGTGCGGCAAGCTTAGGATACGGAACCAGACTAAGCAGGTGTGATGGCTCTCTAGGATCATAGACTGGCCCCACATACCACCACTCGTCTTTTCTGCGCACTTTGTCCTCACTCATGCGCACCCGGGAAGACTTCCCGGTCGGTCACCCATCCCCAAATTCCTCCGAGCCAAGCACGCTTAACCCCAGAGTCCATTGTAGGTGGGCTTCCGGAAAAGAATATATTCCTTGATGGTATGAGTACTCTATCAATCCTATTAAGTCGGGAGTCAGGATATCACACACAATCCACCCCCCTTAGAAGACCGACGTCCTCGTCGGTCAACGCCAAGACAGGAAAGTCCCCTCTTAGCCAAGTCCGTACGTTCAGTACTGGCATACCGTACGTCCGGTTAGCAGCATACGTACCATATCGTGTCCCACACAGAGGACCCACGCGTCATGCGTACGTACCCACGTTCCTGACCCGTACGCTACCGTATCCTTCTCACTGACCCGTACACACCCGTGAAACTGCGAGGGTCGGCTCTGATACCATTTGTGGCGGCTCTCTAGGATCATAGACTAGCCCCATAGACCAACACTAGTCTTTTCTGCGCACTTTGTCCTCACTCGTGCGCACCCTGGAAGACTCCCCGATCGGTCACCCATCCCCAAATTCCTCCGGGCCAAGCACGCTTAACCGCGGAGTCCTTTGCAGGTGGCCTTCCAGAAAAGAAGGTATACCTTGATGGTATGAGTACTCTATCAATCCAATTAAGCCGGGAGTCAGGATATCACAGCAGGCTGCACGCTCTGGTCCTCCCGTGGGCGTTAACCTTTTAGCGAGGAGACCTTCTAGTTTCACGGAACCTACGACAGGTATGTAGGACAGGCTCGGTACATGCCATTTACAATTGATATGCATGAGTGAGCAGAAACTGTAAAAAGGGTACGCAGGGTACGATAAAAATTTCTCATTTCATGTTACGTTCATAGGAGGAAACAGGCCGTACAAGAAGGCAGCAACACGCGACGGATGACAAGAGTAGCAGAACTCCTCCGGAGCTTAGCTGTTCTAAGCGTTGTTCCTTGACACTATGACACCTTTACAGAGAAAGAGAAAAAGAAAAAATACCCTACCACTGTGCTAAGGATAGAACTTACGGAGGTGTTCTATGTTTTGTGGATTGGGTAGATGTCACACCCGGTTTTTCCAAAGAATAACTGAGTGAAGATCACATGTATGCCAGGATCATTTTCTCATACATGTGATGACAAATAGTGAAGCATCATTTATTACAAGCAAGGTGTCGAATATAAATAAGTCTTACATAGCATATGTCTCGATAGACAATAATAAGTTCATAAAATAGCAGCGGAATAATTATTCTCGTGGGCTCCGTCATAGGCGTTGCCCGGGGGACTCCATGAACCTAGAAACCTTCTTCGGTTCCAAAGTCTTGATCATTAAACACCACTTCATTATCTTGACCTGAGCAGCAATATAAACCAACAAATATGCAAGGTTGAGTACCGATGGTACTCAGCAAGTGTGGGAAAGTTATGTCTTGCATGGCTAGAACAAGGAGAGATTGAACTCAGGGTTAAAGCACTACGCAATTAATACCTATCACCTTAGCTTATTAAGCACCTACATTACTACACAGGTGAAATGGTCCCAAACTCCCATCCCATCATCATAATCAAATAACCATAACATCATTTCCAATGTTAAGCTCCCCGCTTAACATCCACAAACTCCGAGGTCATCATCCTCTAATCATGAATAAGTCCAAGCTGCTCTTGACCGTGAGCACGGCTGTCATGACAGTTTTGACTCTGCAGAGTTTGCACCACTGTACCCACATGTAGTGATTTCATCCCCCGTTGCCGGGTGGACTAAAAGAACCTCCATTATGCCAGTGGCTACGAACCACATTCACACTTCCCAGGTGTGTAGCCAGGAGATCACTACGAAGCCTTTACAAAGGGATTCCCGACGAGCGTGGGCCCACTGAGGTTTCACCCCTAACAGCATACAAGAGGCTCCAACCCCGCTGCAGTGGCCCCCTCTTGAGCCTTGCAGTTCATATGGTAGTCCAGCTGACACCTATTCCCCGCACCATCCAACACACCCATACTACGCCGGAGATACACCTAATTAATTGGCCAAGCTGCCCCATCTCAGCATGTGGTTGGCACGGTAAAGCCAGGTTACATGCTCCATGAACCGGTCCTTAGGATCCAGGCAAGTACTAAACACAAACCCGAGTCTCGTGCACCCAGCACCAACCAAAGCATCCAACTTGCCTTGATCCCTACCTCTACATAACTCATAATATCTCATTCAAGAGTATGGTAAAATAAACTGATGATCTCATATCCCAAATATCCCATTCTAAGCATGGCTAAGCATATGCATAATAATAAATGACATGATAAAATGAATCCCAACCCAAGCTACAAGGAAACAAGGTAATGCAATTCTAGGGAAACATCCTAGCATGGGTTTCATATTTTCAATTGACAATGCAAATACTTCTATCTACACATCCTAGTATAGGATCAAAGTGGTCAAGGACACTTGCCTTCTTCCTGCTGCTCTTGGAATGGGTAGTCCTGATCTTGGAAAGGAAGAACTTGCTCTGGAGCAGGTTCTACTCATACCATCACACATAGCAAAAGAAAACAACAATCCATAAGACATAGTTCACACTTCCACTTCATACAAACCACACATTCACATTTATGAAAGCCATTCACATTTCAATGTGTTGTGGTTACTCTATGTGTGTTGATTTTGGCTTACATGCACTTTTAAACATGTGCATATGATTTCTACTTTTGTATTCATATTTAGGTTTGCATACTATATATGAGTTTCCAATTTAAATAAATTCCTTATATTCAATTGATACACCTTTTAGCTACCAAGTGTGCATGGTGGGTATTTTTCTACTCCAAATGTGTCTTCAGACCTTCTACCAACCCTAAACTGAATTCTTTGGATTTTCGAAACTTCATTTATCATTTTCTAGTTATTCATACCTAGCTTGCTATATTTTTAGATTTATTTCCTATGCCTAAATGTGAACTTTATTTTGAAAATAGTAAGACACCTCATCTAAACAGAATAGGTTTTGGGTCTAAAATATTAAATAATATATTTTTGAACTTCTCCTCTGATGCGAACTATTTTACATTTATTTTACTGATTTTCAGAATTATTCTCTACTTAAAAATGTGTCCCTATAACTAATAAATGTGAATACTCAATTAAACAGATTCATTTCAGCCAAAAATCTATTTTTATCTCACTCCAAAGTTTTCCAAGTACTAGGAAAGTTTTTAATTTGAATTTACAATGTGTTTGTCCCATCTTTTAAATTTTAAATACTAAACATATATTCAAATTCCTAAATTTAATATCACATAGGGTTAAAAAGGTAAACTCACCCCACTACAGGGTCTATTATATTATTTTAAGAATTTCCAGGGGTCTAACTACACATAACAGAGGGGTTTTCCTAATTTTTATTAAGTCCAGGGGCTAAAACTGATTTTTAAATGAATTTACATGATTTTCTGAAGTTCCAGGGGCTAGATCAGAAGTTTCCGGGGCTAGCTCGTATTTTCCGAGAACCCCAGGGGGTAGCGCGTAAGAATTCCAGCCTTTATAACGCGGGGCTGACGTGGACCGTCCGATTTAAAACAAACAGCTGAGATTATAACGTCGAACCAGTACGCGGGGATTTAAATTCTACCGTGCGATTTAAAATAGACTGCACACAAGCGGCCACGTCGCTCTGATCGAGCGCGGGCGGCGCTGCCCGGCGGCGCACGGCGGCGGTAGGCGGCGACCTCGCCGGAAAGTTTCGGATCTTCGTCAATTCTTCCTAGAACTGTGATTTTATGGCATAGATCGGTAGAGGGGAGGTCGGGGATCTCACCTCGGGGGTTTTCTTGAGCTCGGAGGTCCTGGAAAGCGGTCGGCGACGAGGTCCGAGGTGAATCCACGGCGAGGCTCGTTGGCGCTGTGTTTGAAGCGCAAACCACCGAGTTTTCTGCACCTGCGTGGTTCCCCGGAGGCGGTGGATCGAGATCAGCGCGTTAGATGAGAAATCACGAGCGAAGATCGAGCGAAATTGGCCGGAGAAACTCGGGTTCTCACCGGGAAGAAAAACGGCGGATCGTGGGGGAAAAACGGGGAGATGCCGGGGTTTATATAGCCGGGGAAGGGCGGCGGGTTTGTTTAGATCGAGCTGGAGTCTTCTGGGACCGGGAGTCTGGCGGAAATCCGGTCGGTTACGATCGCGCGCGCACGGGGAACAGTCCGGGGTCGGCGCGATCGGGAGGTCGGGGATGACAGGTGGGTCCCGCCTGTCTGTGAGAGGGAAACGGGCGCGCGGCTGCGGACTGGCGCGGGAGTTGGGTGGGCCGGCTGGTGGGTTTCGGCCCACTGGCCAGGAAGGTTTGTTTTTTCTTTTTCTTTTTCTTTTTCATTTCTATTTTGAGTTTAATTTGAATTCCAGTTTGAATTTGAATTTTTGCAACACATGCAATACGTCCAAAAATTTTTGAATTCCCCTCTTAACAGGATTTTGGGGTGTTACAGTAGAGGTACCGCATCCTATGTGGCTAGGTGGATGCACCTGGGGCGGCATACTTGTGCTGCTCGGAAGGGACCATCCCAGCTAAGGGAGGGTTTATCACCCCTTCTCGAGAAAGTATTAGCTGAGGCAGCAGGCGGCCCTACCTTGGGCTGTCTACTCTGCGCGTACCGCTGCTGATACCCCCAGAGCGTTTGGCGGTGTAGCGTGTTTCGAGCAACCTCTAGCCGCATTTCCTCGCCGACGAGGTCGATGACTTCACGTCGGAGCTGGTCCAACATGGCTTCGTCGTATGCTCGGACGTGGGATGAGCCCATGGTGGTTTCTGGTGAGAGGGCAGCCTCGACCCCCTACACCAGTGTAAGAGGGTGTTTCCCTTGTCGCATGACGTGGGGAGACATCTGGTTAGATGTGGAGCATCTTGCGCCGCTCGCTGTCGGCGCTGGAGTCGGAGTCAGAGTGGCCGTAGACAGCTTTTACACCCGCTCGGTGTCTTGATACTCCATCTCCTACTCAGCGCTGGCCTCATGATTGGCCTTTTGTTTACCCTCCATCTGGCAGGAGCACTACAGGAAACAGGTAACCTTATGACGGCTTTCCGACGTAAGTAATGTAACTTACGATGGCCCTGATCGACTGTCGTAAGTAAACTAACTTACGACGGTCGTAGGCCCATGGCCGTCGTAAGTTAGCGGCTCATCGTAAATTACAAATAACTTACAACGGCCAAAACCCTAAGCCATCGTATGTAGATGGTCCATCGTAAATAAGACCTAACTTACGACAACCTGACTGTTGGGTCGTCGTAAGTTATTAGGCCGTCGTAATTAGCGGTTTATATCCGCCGCCCGGGCTTGGGCTATTCTGCCTGAGCCCCCGCCCCCGCCGCCGCGCCGCCCAGCCCCGCCCCCCAGCCCCCGCGCCACCCGAGCTTGCCAACGCCCTTCTGGCCCTGCCGCGCCGCCCAGCCCCCACGCCGCCTGAGCTCGCCAGTGCCGCTCGGCCCCGCCGCTGCTTGACCCGGCCGCCGCCGCGCGAGCCTTACCAACCTCGCGCCCGCCGCCGCCCGAGCTCACGCGCGTCGCCTCAGCCCGCCGTCGCCTCTCGATCCCGAGCTTGCTCCGCTTCGCCGCCACTTTGAGGTAAGTTTTATTAATTGTATACATTAGTTATTTAGTTTATTAATTAATTTAGTTACTTTATTAATTAGTTTAATTAATGAGTTAATTTGTTACTTAATCACGTTACTTTATTTCGGTTTAGTTGATTATTAAGTTACTTTAATATTTATTTACAATTTTGCTACTTGATTAATATTGGAGATTGTATAGTTAGTTAATTTTTTAATTATATTACTTAGTTCATTAATTAGTTTCTTATTTGAATATTTAGGTGTAAATTTTCTTTGTTTATTATTTAGTGAGTTTATTTGTTAATTACTTGTTTTATTTTATTATTTAGTTGAAAATTGTTAAAAATTTGACTTTAATATGATTGCTTGAGTGTATAATATCAATATGTAAATAAACGGGCTTCGGGCCGGCTTAGCCCGGCACAACCCATTTATGGTCCGACAGTTGGGCCGTCTAAAAGTCAATTTTCCCCATTGCCGTGCTTAAACAAAGTAGAGCACCGTCGAGAACCATGTGGAACCATTTTCTTCACGGTTTTGATCCATAAGCCCATAGTTTCGAACCTTGGCTTGTACGTCATCACTGGCAGGACCCAATGGAGCATAACTTAGGACGGCTGACCCACTTCCTTGTCTCTCCCCCTCTCTCTCTTTCGTTCTTTCCTCGTGTCTCTCGTTGTTACCTCTCGCTCTCGTAAATCACTCCAGAATGTAATATTAACCTATACAATATGCGTCACCCATTTTGGACCGGCCCGTCTCACATGCGTTACGCATGTGAGACGTGTAGATTCGAAATTGTCCCTTTTTGGACAGCCTCAGAGTGTCCGAGGGGGCGTGCTTATGATGAGACACGGGGTCTAGATTCAGACGATATTTTGATGGAGTAACCCTAATATTCTCCGCTGCACCATTATCGGGCATGCTATTGGAGAATGGTGGGGTTATGCTGCCAAAATTTCGTCTAGATCCGAACCCCGCATCTCGTTATAAGCACATTCCTCTCGGTCACTCTTAGGTGACTTTAGGACCTATCCCTTCCAATAGATGTAAAGTGAACGTAATTTCTCTGGCTTTATACTGTATAGTAAATGTGGGCATAAAACCCAAACCCGAATTATAATCCCGAAAAAATCTGAACCTGAACCCAAAAATCCCGAAAACCGAAATCCGAGATCATTTTTCGGGTACAAGTTTGGAAAAACGGATAATACTTTGGGTATTTTCGGGTAATGATGTCCGATACCCGAAATACCCGATCTCTAAGTTGGACCATGGCTTTTCCATGCTTTGGCCTAACACGCCATGGATTTAGCCCGTGGCTTGCATGTAATTATAATGTTATATGGTCACACTACTATTTTTTAATTATTCTTATAAGTTTCCACTTATTTTGCTGCTATAATATTAATTTTACTTTTGTTTTGGCTGCTATATTTTTGGCTATTTTTGTTTGTTGTATCCCTATTCAGGTAATATGGGTAACCCGAACCCGAATTTTCGGGTACCCGAATTTATGGGTACCCGAAAGTTTGGGTACAATTTCGGGTAGTGATTTTGAAAACCCGAATTTTTTGAAACCCGAATTACCCGACCCAAAATTTCGAGTAATCCCGAACGTCTACCGCTACTGTAGAGTAAAACATGAGTGAAGAGCGCAGTTGGATGTATACTGGATGGAAGAGGATATCTGGTGGTCACTCAGATGAGTGGTTTGCCAAGACAGATGCTTTTGTAGATTGAGCATTTTCGTTGTCAAATACCGATAAGGTGCAGTGCCCTTGTACAAAAATGCCGGAATATCAAGTTTTTGGACAAAGTGGAACTTTCGATACATTTGTGTCGAAACGGTTACATGCCATGTTATGAGGTCTGGACCTTTCATGGCGAGATAGCTTCTGAAGCTATAAAAGAAGTGGAAGAGGACAATGATGATAACACGGGGGATGATATGATGGATTAGATGCTGTAAGCTATACAACCAAACCTTACGGAGGATCCACCTACAACGGAGGTTGAAGCGTTCTTCAAGCTTCTCAAAGCTTCAGAACAGTCGCTGCATGAACACACGGAAGTGGCCCTCCTCACTTTCATAACTAGACTTATGGCAATTAAGTCTAAGTATTTCTTTTCTAATAAATGTTACAACGACCTCATCAAGTTGAGCAGCGATATCCTTCCACGGCCCCATAAAGTGCCTAAAGATATGTATCATGCGAATTGCATGCTTTTTTGGAAAGAACATGCCAATGAGAGCAAATGTTTAAAATGTGGTGAATCGAGTTATGTCAAAGTCGTTAATGAAGATGGTGAAAATGTGACGACAGAAGTCGCAGGTAAGCAGCTTTGATACTTACCCGTGACACTTCTGTCACACCCGGTTTTTCTGAAGAACAACCAAGTGAATATCACATGTATGCCAGGATCATTTTCTCATACATGTGATGACAAATAGTGAAGCATCATTTATTACAAGCCAGGTGTCGAATATAAATAAGTCTTACATAGCAAATGTCTCGATGGACAATAATAAGTTCATCACAAGTAAATAAACTAGCAGCGGAATATTATTCTTGAGGGCTCCATCACAGGCGTTGCCCGGGGGTCTCCATGAACCTAGAAACCTTCTTCGGGTCCAAAGTCTTGATCGTTATACACCACCTCCTTATCTTGACCTGAGCAGCAATATAAACCAACAAATATGCAAGGTTGAGTACCGATGGTACTCAGCTAGTGTGGGAAAGTTATGTCATGCATGGCTAGAACAAGGGGAGGTTGAACTCATGGTTAAAGCACTATGCCATTAATACCTATTACCTTAGCTTATTAAGCACCTACATTACTACACAGGTGAAAAATGGTCCCAATCTCCCATCCCATCATCATAATCAAATAACCATAACATCATTTCCAAGGTTAAGCTCCCCGCTTAACATCCACAACTTCCAAAACCATCACTCCTCTAATCATGAATAAGTCCAAGCCGCTCTTGACCGTGAGCACGGCTGTCATGACAGTTTTTACTCTGCAGAAATTGTACCACTGTACCCACATGTAGTGATTTCATCCCCCGTTGCCGGGTGGACTAAAAGAACCTCCATTATGCCAGTGGCCATGAACCACATTCACACTTCCCAGGTGTGTAGCCAGGAGATCACTACGAAGCCTTTACAAAGGGATTCCCGACGAGCGTGGGCCCACTGAGGTTTCACCCCTAACAGCATACAAGAGGCTCCAACCCCGCTGCAGTGGCCCCCTCTTGAGCCTTGCGGTTCATATGGTAGTCCAGCTGACACCTATTCCCCGCACCATCCGACACACCCATACTACGCCGGGGATACACCTAATTAATTGGCCAAGCTGCCCCATCTCAGCATGTGGTTGGCACGGTAAAGCCAGGTTACATGCTCCATGAACCGGTCCTTAGGATCCAGGCAAGTACTAAACACAAACCCGAGTCTCGTGCACCCAGCACACAACCAAAACATCCAACTTGCCTTTATCCCTACCTCTACATAACTCACAATATCTCATTCAAGAGTATGGTAAAATAAACTGATGATCTCATATCCCAATTATCCCATTCTAAGCATGGCTAAGCATATGCATAATAATAAATGACATGATAAAATAAATCCCAACCCAAGCTACAAGGAAACAAGGTAATGCAATTCTAGGGAAACTTCCTAGCATGGGTTTCATATTTAACTTGACAATGCAATAATTCTATCTAAACATCCTAGTATAGGATCAAAGTGGTCAAGGACACTTGCCTCCTTCTTGCTGCTCTTGAAATGGGTAGTCCTGGTCTTGGAAAGGAATAACTTGCTCTTGAGCAGGTTCTACATCATACCATCACACATAGCAAAAGAAAAACAACAATCCATAAAACATAGTTCACACTTCCACTTCATACAAACCACACATTCACATTTATGAAAGTCATTCCCCATTATATGTGTTGTTGTTACTCTATGTGTGTTGATTTGTGTCTTGCATACACTTTTAACCATATGTATATGATTCCTACTTTTGTATTCATATTTATGCTTGCATACTATATATATGAGTTTCCAATTTAAATAAATTCCTTATATTCAATTACTACACCTTTTAGCTACCAAGTATGCATGAAAGGTATTTTCCTTCTCCATATGTGTCTTCATAATTTCTACCAACCCTAAACTGAATCCTTTGGATTTTAGAACTCCATTCATCATTTACTAGTTGCTATATTTTCAGATTTATTTCCTATGCCTAAATGTGAACTTTATTATAAAAATAACAAAACACCTCATCTAAACAGAATAGGTTCTGATCTAAAATATTTACTAATATATTTTTGACCTTTTCCTCTGATGTAAACTATTTTACAATTATTTTCCCTATTTTCTAGAACTATTCTTTACTTAAAAATGTGTCCCTAAATGTGAATAATAAATTAAACAGATTAAATCCAGCCCAAAATATGTTTTTATCTCACTCCAAAGTTTCCTAAATACTGAGAAAGTCTTCAATTAAATTTTGACAATATGTTTGTCCCACTTTTTAGTTTTTAAACACTAGCCACATATTCAATTTCCTAAATTAAATACTAAACAAGGCTAAAAAGGTAAACTCACCTCACTACAGGGTCTATAATATTATTTTCAGAATTTCCAGGGGTCTAGCTACACTTATCAGAGGAGTTTTTCCTAATTTTTATTAAGTCCAGGGGCTAAAACTGATTTTTAAATGTATTTACATGATTTTCTGAGGTTCCAGGGGCTAGATCAGAAGTTTCCGGGGCTAGCTATTATTTCCCGAGAACCCCAGGGGGTAGCACGTAAGAATTCCAGTCTTTAAAACGCGGGGCTGACGTGGACCGTCCGATTTTAAACCGACGGCCGAGATTATAACATCGAACTGGTACGCGGGGGTTTAAACCCTACCGTGCGATTTAAAATAAACGGCGCACTAGCGGCCACGTCGCTCTGATCGAGCGCGGGCGACGCACGGCGGCGGGAAGCGGCGATCTCGCCGGAGACTTTCGGGTTTTCGAAAATTCTTCCTAGAACTGTGATTTTATGGTATAGATCGGTGGAGGGGAGGTCGGGGATCTCACCTCGGGGGTTTTCTTGAGCTCGGAGGTCCTGGAAGGTGATCGGCGACGAGGTCCGAGGCGAAACCACGGCGAAGCTCGTCGGCGCTGTGTTTACACCGCAAGTCACCGAGTTTTCTGCACCTGCAAGGTTCCCGGGAGGCGGTGGATCAAGACCAGCGAGTTAGATCGGAAATTCTGAGCTTAGATCGGGCAGAATTCGCCGGAGAAGTCTCGGTTCTCACCGGAGTAAAAATTGGCGATCGCGGGGAAAAACAGAACGAGGCCGGGGTTTTTATAGACGGGGGAGGGTGGCGGGGTGGTTTAGATCATGTCCGCGTTGCCTACGAACAGAATTCAGCGGGGATACGCCGAAATCCCGACCAGTTTTGATTCGGGTGCGAGGGAGTCCGGCGCTGTCGCGAGGTAGACGAAGATCGGGTGGGTCCCGCCTGTCAGTGTGAGGAAACAGCGCGCTCGGCTGCGGGCTGGCGCGGGCGCTGGCTGGGCCGGCTGGTGGGTTTCGGCCCACTGGCCGGTTTTTTTCTGTTTTCTCTTTTTCTTTTTCTATTTCTTTTCTGATTTGAGTTTAATTTGAATTCCAGTTTGAATTTGAACTTTGCAAAACATGCAACACGTCCAAAAATTTTTAAATTCCCCTCTTAACATGATTTAGGGTTTTGAATCAAAATTTTGGGGTGTTACAGCTCTACCCCCTTAAAAGAAATCTCGTCCTCGAGATTGGTGTTTCTAAGAAAACAATTCCGGAAATTGTGCCTTGAGCTCATCTTCCCGCTCCCAGGTGGCTTCCTCTTCTGAGTGATGCTTCCACTGCACCTTGCACATCCGGATTCTTTTATTTCTTGTGAGGCGTTCCATTGTCTCCAAAATCTTGTATGGTTGCTCGGCATAAGACAAATCCTCAGCTACGTTCACTTCATTCATGGGTAACACCTCTTCAGGCGTCCTCAGGCATTTCTTGAGTTGTGACACATGGAATACATCGTGCACATCCGATAGACGAGCCGGTAACTCTAGTTGATACGCCACTTCGCCTTTCCTTTCCAGAACTTGAAAGGGTCCGATGTATCGAGGTGACAACTTCCCTTTCACCTTGAACCGACGAAGTCCTCTGATAGGGGACACCTTGAGATAAACATAGTCTCCCACGTTGAAAACGAGCTCTCTCCTTCGTACATCAGCATAACTCTTTTGGCGTGTCTGTGCTATCCGCAAGTTATTGCGAATTTCCCTCACCTTCGCCTCGGCTTCTTGTAGTACCTCTGGACCAAACACTTCACTTTCCCCTGTTTGCTTCCAAAATAAGGGAGTCCTGCACTTCCTCCCGTACAAGGCTTCAAACGGTGACATCTTCATACTAGCTTGATAGCTGTTGTTATAGGAAAACTCCGCATACGGTAAGTTTTTATCCCAACTCCGATTGTTTTTGAGTGCACATGCCCTTAGCATATCTTCAAGGATCTGATTGGTTCTTTCCGTCTGCCCATCAGTTTGGGGATGGTAGGCAGAACTAAAGTTCAGATGGGTTCCCATGGTTTCGTGCAACTTCTGCCAGAATCTTGAGGTGAATTGTGTCCCTCGATCCGACACAATCTTCTTTGGCACTCCATGGTAACACACGATCCTTGACATGTACAACTCTGCCAATTTGGACCCGCTGTAGCTTTCTTTTTCGGGGATGAAATGAGCTACCTTGGTTAGCCTGTCAATGATGACCCATATCGAATCATATCCGGATTGGGTCCTAGACAATCCCACGATGAAATCCATGCTGATTTCTTCCCACTTCCATTCAGGCACTTTGAGTGGTTGCAATAATCCCGCGGGTCGTTGATGTTCTGCTTTCACCAACTGACATGTGTCACATAGGGCAACATGTTCCGCGACATCTCGCTTCATGCCATACCACCAATACCTGCCCTTGAGGTCCTGGTACATCTTCGTACTCCCAGGATGAATGGAATAGTCGGAATCGTGAGCCTCCTTCAAAATCAATTCACGGATCTCCTTTACTTCAGGCACACAGATCCTTTTCCCGTGCCACACCATACCTTGTTCATCCTCTCTGAAACCTAGAGCTTTATTTTCCTTGATGAGTTGTCTGATCTCTTGTATCTTCTCATCATTCTTTTGACCCTCGCGTATGTCTCGCTCTAGTGTGGAGTCCACTTCCATGGCGATGGCTTCACCACTATTTACTAGACATAGATTGAGCCTTATAACCTCGTCCTTCAATTCTGCAGGCATGTCTTTTAAGCTCAACTTATTGACTTGCACTTTCCGACTTAAAGCATCGGCCACGACGTTTGCTTTCCCTGGATGATAGTTGATGCCCACATCAAAGTCATTGATTAGCTCTAACCATCTCATTTGCCTGAGGTTGAGATCTGGCTGTGTGAAAATGTACTTCAAACTCTTATGATCCGTATATATCTCTGTCCTCTTCCCCATCAAATAGTGTCGCCAAATTTTCAACGCGTGTACCACTGCGGCTAGCTCTAGGTCATGTGTAGGATAGTTCTTCTCATGCTTCCGAAGCTGCCGGGATGCATATGCCACGACATGCTCTTCTTGCATGAGAACACATCCCAACCCATTTCCAGAGGCATCGCAGTACACTGTGAAATTCTTCTGCATATCTGGCATAACCAACACTGGGGCTGTTGTCAATCTCTTCTTTAGCTCCTGAAAGCTCGTCTCGCACTGTGGCGTCCAGTTGAATGTGATTCCCTTCTCCAACAGTTTGGTGAGAGGTCTCGAGATCTTGGAGAATCCCTCAATAAACCGTCGATAGTATCCAGCCAATCCCAAGAAGCATCGAACTTCCCCGACATTTTCAGGGGTCTTCCACTTCTGGATATCCTCGATTTTGGCGGGATCTACGGAGATTCCTCCCTCCGAGATTATATGTCCTAAGAAGGGAACTCTCTTAAGCCAAAACTCACACTTACTCAACTTGGCATATAGTTGGTGTTCTCTTAGCCTCTGCAACACCAACCTTAGATGTTTCTCATGTTCTTCTTCATCTTTGGAGAAGACGAGAATGTCATCTATGAAAACCACCACAAATTTGTCCAGATATTCCATGAATACCTTGTTCATGAGATACATGAAGTATGCCGGGGCATTAGTTAGCCCGAAAGGCATGACGGTGTATTCATACAGTCCGTACCGAGATACGAAAGCTGTCTTGAGAATATCAGATTGCCTTATCTTGAGTTGATGGTATCCCGACCTGAGATCAATTTTCGAGAACACACAAGCTCCCCTCAACTGATCAAACAAGTCTTGGGTACTTGTTCTTGATGGTTACCTCATTCAAAGCACGGTAATCCATGCATAACCTTTGGGTTCCGTCCTTCTTGGGCACAAATATCACCGGAGCTCCCCATGGTGAGGAACTAGGACGAATATACCCCTTCCCCGACAATTCTCTCAAATGATCCTTGAGTTCTTCCAGCTGCTTGGAGTCCATCCGATAAGGTCTCTTGTATATCGGGGCTGTTCCAGGCACTAGCTCAATTGCGAATTCCACTTCACGATCGGGAGGCATACCTGGAAACTCCTCCGGAAAAACATCTGGATATTCCCTGATGGTCCTGATTTCCTCAACTTTCACCTCAACTTGATTTAATTTAATGTCCCTCCTAGGCTCGTGTATTGTTATGAACTTTACTCTTGTGCCACTAGGGTGAGTTAGTTCCACCGTTCTGGTCAAACAATGAATGATTCCCTTATGTTTGGTCAACCAATCCATACCCAAAATAATATCTATCCCTTGTGAATCTATCACTATTAGGTTAGCAGTAAATACTACCACATTAATGTCTAGGTTCACTTTGGGACACACTTGTCTTGTCCTTATTTCTCCACCTGGAGAGTTTACGGCTAGCATATGGTTCATTTGTGTTGTTGCTAGGTCATGCTTCTTAACAAACCCTTGAGCAATGAACGAATGGGTAGCACCAGAATCAAACAGCAGGGTTGCAAGGTGTAAATTGCCAGGAAACTTACCAACTACCACGTCGGGTGCATCTTGTGCTTCCTCCATAGTGACGTGGTTCACCCGTCCTCTCATTACATTCTGCTGTTGAGGCTGCGTGGGCTTCTTCTTTGGGCACTTATGGGCGTAGTGCCCCACTTCACCACAGCTAAAACATTGCACCCCAACCTTAGGTGCCTGGCCTTTGTTGTCTTGGGGTTGGTTTGGGGGTCCTTGCACTGCTGGTCGAGGTGGATATGCAGGGCGAGGCTGCTGTACAAACTGACGTTGCGGCTGTGCTGGTGCTGCCGGAGGCCTGTAGTTCGGGTTGTACCCTCTTGGTGCTGAGTAGGGTACCGCAGCACGGTTCGTCTGCCCTGCTGGTTGCTGCATCAGACGGGAGCGGGTGTTGCTACCCGAGGCTTGATGTGACCAACCGGCCTTCCTCTTATTCTCATTTTCCAAGGCCTTTAGCTTCCTTTCTACCACAAATGCTCTGTCCACCATCTTTTGGAAGCTTTCATACTCATTTGAGGACATTGCACACTGCATCTCCGCGGTAAGTCCTTCCACGAAACAATCTTGTTTCTGCTCATCAGTCTCTATGTCTCGTGGGGCATAACGAGATAGTTGAGTAAATTTAGTGAGGTATTCCATCACAGTCATGTTACCTTGCTGCAACCCCAAAAACTCTTTCCTCTTGTTTTTGAGTTCACCTCTTGGGATGTAATGGTTGCGGAAGCTACGCTTGAACTCTTCCCAAGTGATGTTCTCAGGGTCATGATGGGCGGCCACGTAGGCGGTCCACCAATCAGCAGCAGGTCCATGCAATTGATGAGAGTCAAACAGCACCCTCTCATACCCTTGGCACTGTATGATCCTCATATTACTTTCAATGGTCTTCAGCCAATCATCTGCCTCCAGAGGTTCAGCAGCACTTGCAAACTTTGGAGGTTGAGTTCCTAGAAACTCACTCAACCTTGGTTGGCGTGGTGCAGCTTGTGGAGGTGGAACTTGATGCAAGTTGGCCACCACTTGAGTCAAGTTTTGGATGAGCTGATTCTAATTCTCCAGCATTTGGTGGAGGGGATCAACTCCTTCACGGCGACCACCCCGGTCCTGGCCTCCAGAAAGATGAGGGTTGCATGCCTCATCGTTGTTGTTGGCGGGGTTGGCAGCACGTCCTTTTCCTCTTCCGGCGATCTGGCAGAATCAACCAATGTTAATTTGAAAGCATTTAGTATCATCTTACTACTTTCATTTGTTTGTACTTTGAAGTGTTGAGGCTTTGTTATACTTCTCTAAGGGTTCACTTCTCACACAAAAATAAATGCAATATTATTTCATGTGGGTTCACACACCAAAGCAAAACAATCTAAAGACGAGGCTGTGGACAATTGCTCATGGCTTCCACAACTCACGTCACACACCAAGCATTAACACACCATTAACTACGTAACGACTCGACTACTCGACATCCTTCTAATTTAAGGGAAAGGCTCTACGCTACTCGTTTTCTTGAGCTAGCTCCTCGGGATCTTCCTCATCATTTCGGCTGCCTTTGACTCCGCTTTGGGTTGGGAGGCTGCTGGTGGAGAAGTGCGACGACGCCTTATCGCCCGACGATCTGGGGACTCAGGAGTCCATGTATCATTCGCGGTGACACACAGTTCATTCCCATCTCCCCTTTCTATCGCCCTTAAGCAGGCTCGCAGCAACGCCTCCGTTTCCTTCAGGGTGTCCCGTACATCCTGAAGCTCTTGTTGACACTCCTGCAGTCGAGTGCTGAGCATAGCAGTATCCTCCAAGCACAAGTCCATGTGCTCATGAGAAGTCCCTTGCTGCACCGGCGGGTACTTGTACTCCGTGGTACCACTCTCACGCTGGAGGACATACATGTACTCAGTTTTGTCCAAGTGGCGACGATAGATGTGACTCTGGCAGGTGATGGCCTTCCAGGTGACATCTTTCTCTGCATCGACCTGTGTCGCTCTACAAGCTGGAGAGTGGTGAATCTTAAGCAGCTGATTTTCGTGTATTATCCTCATCTCTGAACTCCATTCTTCCCTCTTCTCACGGATGGTCCTGGTGGAGTTATAGTGGATGATTAGCTTGCCCGTATTGCCGGCGGCTTCGAGCATACGCTGAAGACGGCGCAATAAGCCTCCTACTGCCAATCCGTAGGAAAGGTACGTCACCGGACGGCTCTCCTCTCTCTCGGCAAGGGCAACTACGGGAACTCTCCCTCCTGTGGACTTGCGAGCGGTGCGAATCATGCGAACCATCTAAAACAAAAAGAATTTAAAATTATGTTAGATAAACTCTCAAACAAAAATCCTATTTTGAATGAAAATTGGGGTAAGATGAAGAAAGTGACTCATTTAAATAACACTTTTCAATCCACACCTTTGTAAAATAGTTTTTAAGAAAATAGGGCCCTTAAATACGTCCATTTCTACCTAGTTCCACGTTCCTACGGGCAACCTTGCTCTGATACCACCTCTGTCACACCCGGTTTTTCCGAAGAACAACCAAATGAATATCACATGTATGCCAGGATCATTTTCTCATACATGTGATGACAAATAGTGAAGCATCATTTATTACAAGCCAGGTGTCGAATATAAATAAGTCTTACATAGCAAATGTCTCGATGGACAATAATAAGTTCATCACACATAAATAAACTAGCAGCGGAATATTATTCTTGAGGGCTCCATCACAGGCGTTGCCCGGGGGTCTCCATGAACCTAGAAACCTTCTTCGGGTCCAAAGTCTTGATCGTTATACACCACCTCATTATCTTGACCTGAGCAGCAATATAAACCAACAAATATGCAAGGTTGAGTACCGATTGTACTCAGCAAGTGTGGGAAAGTTATGTCATGCATGGCTAGAACAAGGGGAGGTTGAACTCATGGTTAAAGCACTATGCCATTAATACCTATTACCTTAGCTTATTAAGCACCTACATTACTACACAGGTGAAATGGTCCCAATCTCCCATCCCATCATCATAATCAAATAACCATAACATCATTTCCAAGGTTAAGCTCCCCGCTTAACATCCACAACTTCCAAAACCATCACTCCTCTAATCATGAATAAGTCCAAGCCGCTCTTGACCGTGAGCACGGCTGTCATGACAGTTTTTACTCTGCAGAGTTTGTACCACTGTACCCACATGTAGTGATTTCATCCCCCGTTGCCGGGTGGACTAAAAGAACCTCCATTATGCCAGTGGCCACGAACCACATTCACACTTCCCAGGTGTGTAGCCAGGAGATCACTACGAAGCCTTTACAAAGGGATTCCCGAGGAGCATGGGCCCACTGAGGTTTCACCCCTAACAGCATACAAGAGGCTCCAACCCCGCTGCAGTGGCCCCCTCTTGAGCCTTGCGGTTCATATGGTAGTCCAGCTGACACCTATTCCCCGCACCATCCGACACACCCATACTACGCCGGGGATACACCTAATTAATTGGCCAAGCTGCCCCATCTCAGCATGTGGTTGGCACGGTAAAGCCAGGTTACATGCTCCATGAACCGGTCCTTAGGATCCAGGCAAGTACTAGACACAAACCCGAGTCTCGTGCACCCAGCACACAACCAAAACATCCAACTTGCCTTGATCCCTACCTCTACATAACTCACAATATCTCATTCAAGAGTATGGTAAAATAAACTGATGATCTCATATCCCAATTATCCCATTCTAAGCATGGCTAAGCATATGCATAATAATAAATGACATGATAAAATAAATCCCAACCCAAGCTACAAGGAAACAAGGTAATGCAATTCTAGGAAAACTTCCTAGCATGGGTTTCATATTTAACTTGACAATGCAATAATTCTATCTAAACATCCTAGTATAGGATCGAAGTGGTCAAGGACACTTGCCTCCTTCTTGCTGCTCTTGAAATGGGTAGTCCTGGTCTTGGAAAGGAATAACTTGCTCTTGAGCAGGTTCTACATCATACCATCACACATAGCAAAAGAAAAACAACAATCCATAAGACATAGTTCACACTTCCACTTCATACAAACCACACATTCACATTTATGAAAGTCATTCCCCATTATATGTGTTGTTGTTACTCTATGTGTGTTGATTTGTGTCTTGCATACACTTTTAATCATATGTATATGATTCCTACTTTTGTATTCATATTTATGCTTGCATACTATATATATGAGTTTCCAATTTAAATAAATTCCTTATATTCAATTACTACACCTTTTAGCTACCAAGTATGCATGAAAGGTATTTTCCTTCTCCATATGTGTCTTCATAATTTCTACCAACCCTAAACTGAATCCTTTGGATTTTAGAACTCCATTCATCATTTACTAGTTGCTATATTTTCAGATTTATTTCCTATGCCTAAATGTGAACTTTATTATAAAAATAACAAGACACCTCATCTAAACAGAATAGGTTCTGATCTAAAATATTTACTAATATATTTTTGACCTTTTCCTCTGATGTAAACTATTTTACAATTATTTTCCCTATTTTCTAGAACTATTCTTTACTTAAAAATGTGTCCCTAAATGTGAATAATAAATTAAACAGATTCAATCCAGCCTAAAATATGTTTTTATCTCACTCCAAAGTTTCCTAAATACCGAGAAAGTCTTCAATTAAATTTTGACAATATGTTTGTCCCACTTTTTAATTTTTAAACACTAGCCACATATTCAATTTCCTAAATAAATACTAAACAGGGCTAAAAAGGTAAACTCACCTCACTACAGGGTCTATAATATTATTTTCAGAATTTCCAGGGGTCTAGCTACACTTATCAGAGGAGTTTTTCCTAATTTTTATTAAGTCCAGGGGCTAAAACTGATTTTTAAATGTATTTACATGATTTTATGAGGTTCCAGGGGCTAGATCAGAAGTTTCCGGGGCTAGCTATTATTTCCCGAGAACCCCAGGGGGTAGCACGTAAGAATTCCAGTCTTTAAAACGCGGGGCTGACGTGGACCGTCCGATTTTAAACCGACGGCCGAGATTATAACATCGAACCGGTACGCGGGGGTTTAAACCCTACCGTGCGATTTAAAATAAACGGCGCACAAGCGGCCACGTCGCTCTGATCGAGCGCGGGCGGCGCTGCCGGTGGCGCACGGCGGCGGGAAGCGGCGATCTCGCCGGAGACTTTCGGGTTTTCGAAAATTCTTCCTAGAACTGTGATTTTATGGTATAGATCGGTGGAGGGGAGGTCGCGGATCTCACCTCGAGGGTTTTCTTGAGCTCGGAGATCCAGGAAGGTGATCGGCGACGAGGTCCGAGGCGAAACCACGGCGAAGCTCGTCGGCGCTGTGTTTACACCGCAAGTCACCGAGTTTTCTGCACCTGCAAGGTTCCCCGGAGGCGGTGGATCAAGACCAGCGAGTTAGATCGGAAATTCCGAGCTTAGATCGGCCAGAATTCGCCGGAGAAGTCTCGGCTCTCATCGGAGTAAAAATCGGCGATCGAGGGGAAAAACAGAACGAGGCCGGGGTTTTTATAGACGGGGGAGGGCGGCGGGGTGGTTTAGATCATGTCCGCGTCGCCTACGAACAGAATTCAGCGGGGATACGCCGAAATCCCGATCGGTTTTGATTCGGGTGCGAGGGAGTCCGGCGCTGTCGCGAGGTAGACGAAGATCGGGTGGGTCCCGCCTGTCAGTGTGAGGAAACAGCGCGCTCGGCTGCGGGCTGGCGCGGGCGCTGGCTGGGCCGGCTGGTGGGTTTCGGCCCACTGGCTGGTTTTTTTCTGTTTTCTCTTTTTCTTTTTCTATTTCTTTTCTGATTTGAGTTTAATTTGAATTTGAACTTTTGCAAAACATGCAACACGTCCAAAAATTTTTAAATTCCCCTCTTAACATGATTTAGGGTTTTGAATCAAAATTTTGGAGTGTTACAACTTCGGATGAAGCGTTTGTTTCTTTCAAAAAACTGTGAGACACATGAGATGGCGCATAGAAGGTGTACGTCAGAACAGATAAGTCATGACGCACCGTCCGACGGTGAGGCATGGAAGGCGCCGGACCGGTTCGATCAAGATTTCAGACGTCATGCGAGAAATGTTCGGATTGGGTTGGCGACAGATGGATTCTTGGCGTTCAGTACAAACGCTTCACCATACTCCTGTTGGTCTGTCTTTGTCATTCCGTACAATCTACCACCGGCCCTTTGTATGAAGAATGAGTTCATGTTCCTTATGTAACACCCTCACTTTCGGGTTCTGCATGTATTCATGTTTCATGTAGAAAAACACTTTTAAAATAAGTTAAAACCGAGAAAGAATCAAAAAGTTAGCCAAAAAGAGCAAATTCCAGTATACAGAGAGCACCGAAGACAACTTCCGCGGCTTCTGGCCACGTGGTGTGTTCGGAGCTCATCTCCGCAAATGGGGAGGGGTCCGCCGCTAAACTGGCTACATGGTGGGCTCGGAGCTCATCTCCGCAAAGGGGGAGAGGTCCGACCCTGTGGGACACGCGTTGCCCCTGGAGCTAGCCTCTGCGGAGAAGCGAGGGCAGTCCCGCAGGACACGTATCACCTTAGGAGCTATTCACCGCGGAGAAGAGAGGACCAGCCACGCGGGACACGTGTCGCTCTCGGAGCTCACCTCCGGGAGGTCCGACATTACCAGACACGTGTCACCTCCGGAGCTCACCTTCGGGAGGTCTGGTCCTATTGGACACGTGTCAACCTCGGAGCTCGTCTTTGAGAAGGAAGGAAATCTGGCACTGTTAGGACACGTGGCACACCCGGAGCCACCTCCAAATAAAGAGGAGGTCCTGACCGCTAGGATACGTGGCGCACACGGAGCCCGCCTCTGAGAAAGAGGGAGGTCTCGCTCGCTTGACGCGCGGCACAATCGGAGCACGTATGCGGAAGGGGGGAGACCAGGCCCGATGGACACGTGGAGCTTCCGGAGCTCATCACCGTGGAGGTAACGAGTTCTGGAGCGGTTTTTGCTTCTGTACGCGTGGAAATACCGGTACTGGAGGAAACCAACACGAATTCCACAATGTTACCGCACCAAATCAACTAAGGATAAGTTGTTAAGATTCAACGACAAGTTGAGTAGGACTCTTATTCGGAATAAAATAAGATTAGGACTCTTCTCTTCCCGATTATAAATAGAACCCAGAACCTTTGGCCGAAACCACGAACTTCTTTTTCACCTCCTGAGCCGACGACTTAGAGCCCTAGCCCCAACTCCCCGAGTAAACCCTTCGCCGGAGTTTTGTTGAGAGAAATCGCCGGAAGAGAGCCCCAACGATCTGTCTGATAGGAGAAGGACCCGAGACCAAGAAGAACATAAAGTAGGTCTCCAATACTACCTTACGACATCATCGCGTTTTCTTTGCATCTGTTCTTAGATTTCTTTCGAACAGAAGCTTTTTCATGGACAGATCACTTGTTGATCGATTTGATCTAAAGTCAGGATCATCGCCACGTCCACAATTGATCTCTACAACTCTGTTCATCGTAAAACCCATGCAAGCCATGCTAGAACACGTACAAACCGATCTAATGAAAATGACACCATAGGATTAACATACATATACATCATTGCATCCTAAAGTAGAGTTTATGCATGATATTGATTGATGTGAATCTTGTATGTGCGTGATCGTGTATAGAAGGACAAGCTCAGGGAGCTACATACGGCGGACTACAACAACAAGATTTTGAGCAATAGGAACCGCCAGAACAAGGCAAGTGCCCCTTGACCATATTGATCCTATGTTTTGGAAAAACTATTTTGTTTGCGAAAAGGTGTGGGTGCTGAGTCAAACATGATAGGAAACCCTTTTATAGGAGTTTACTAGTTTTGGTTAAACCACCCTTGTCTCCAGGGAAGTTTATGAGTCGGGTATGGTTTTACTTTTATGCTTCGCTGAGTCCATGGGATTGGGAAGTGAGATAGATGTGTCTAGCTAACTGCACTCGTAATGATAATGAGAAAACTGATGTTGTTAATGAACATGGATCGGAGGGAGATCTAGGCAAGCCTGGGTTTGTGAATGAGATAGAATGAGATGGTGGTTTACTTGCCGTAGATCTAAGGACCGATTCATGCGAGCACATGCCAGGATAACAGTGCCACCACAAGGCCAAGTATGGGTGCGGCTTAGCTGAGTAATTAGGTAAGTTGCTAGATTGTTATGGACCGTGGAAGGCGCGGGGAATGGGAGTCGAGTGAGGACTGCCCTGGGAACTGCATGGCACAAGAGGGGGCCCGTGGGTGGGAGAATTGGAGATTCTAGCCTGCCGGTGAAACCTTAGTGAGTCCATACATCTAGTAGCCCCTTTGTAAAAGCTATTTTGTGATCTCTTGACCATACACCGACGGTTGTGTACTGGTATAATGGAGGTTCTGCAGTCACTCACGGGTGATAAAATCACAAACTTGTGGGTAAAGTGGTACAACCTCTGCAGAGTCTAAAACTATCATGATAGTCGAGCCTACGGTCACGAGCGCCTGCCCAACTTCCATGATTAGTTGGATGGTTATTTTGGGATGGTTATAGTTATTGGTTATGGTTTGGTTTTGGTTTGGTTTTCGGGACGCGTTGAGCATTTTCTTGTAAAATCACGGCATTGACAAGGTCGTTGCATGTGCCCCGGTTGCTTTGAGCGAGATGGACCTTCATTTTGGAATTCAGGCTCCGGAAGAATGTGTTTTGCTTCTGTTCCTCTGTTCTCACAAATTCTGGCGCATATTGCGCCAGCCGGTTGAATGCTCTGGAGTACTCATGAACACTCCTCTCGTCTTATTTCAGCTCAAGAAACTCCTGGAGCTTCCTCTCCATAACACCGGGACGTGTGATATCCTGACTCCCGGCTTAATAGGATTGATAGAGTACTCATAACACCAAGGTATACTTTCTTTTCCGGAAGCCCACCTGCAAAGGACTCCGGGGTTAAGCGTGCTTGGCCCGGAGGAATTTAGGGATGGGTGACCGACCGGGAAGTTTTCTCGGGTGCGCACGAGTGAGGACAAAGTACGCAGAAAAGACAAGTGGTGGTATGTGGGGCCAGTCAAACTGGAGAACCCTTTAGAGGAAAATTCTGAAATTTGGCTAGGGTGTTCACCGAAATATCCCTGAGCTACCATAAAAATTTCAGATCCATTTGAGCTCATTTGATCCACCTAATAGTGTGATTAATAAAACTGTTCCAGAGAAAAGGGAAATGTCCAGAAACATTTTCAGATTTTCTCTGAAATTGTTTAGCTCATATCTTTGGCTAGGAACCTTCAAATTAATTGAAACCAACTCCATTAGAACACTCTGAAAATCTAGTTTTCAGAAAGTCATGGCTTGCTCCATGAAAATCTTCAGAATACCCTAAGAGCTCTGATTAAGTCCAAATACACAATTATTTGTGGAGGGCTCAAATGAGCTTTGCTGCAAATGAAATTTGGCCAAGTCTCTGTTTAGGTTGTATCCAAACCACAATAAAAATTTCAGTCATTGCGCCTGTCTAGAAGTAATTATGGTCTTATCAAATTCAATTTCCAATTTCACATGCATTCAAATTGATTCATATATGTATTATCTCATGTAGTTGCTAAGTTTGAGGAGGAGCCCGAAGTCTTAGACTTCATCACTCTAGGGGAACAGCTAGCCTACAACTGACAGCAGTAAGGTAAGCTCTGGTTTGTATTAACCGTTTTACAAAATTTTACTGTTTTGAGAACTTACTTTGAGCACCCACTTACTTATGCATTAGAGTCTTGTTTGAAAACCCTAATGCATAGCCAAGAAAACCTGGTGTGGCTTAGGTTTATAAACCTCGATTAGCTACTGCAATGCTAAGTTAGTGTAGGATTCGGTACAAGTCGAGTAGTTGGAACTGCTTGCGAGAATAGTCTAGAGGCACACTACTCGGGTAAAGGTAGCAAATGAAAAAAATGGCAAGAAAAATGAGACCGAGCGGAGAGTAAGGGCAGCAGGACGTTGGGTCTTGGGTGTCATAGCTCCGCTTGTGTCGATTGAGGACCGAGCCGTGTGCGGGCCTGTTGAACAAGCTAGAACAGTACCGAAGACCTACCGGATATATGGGAACCGGGAAACCGATGTAACTCGGGTAGCTGGGTGTTGAGGCATAGCTGTTCGTTCAGAGGGTAGGTTGAGAGCTTAAGGTGTAAATCGGCTAGCGGCACTGCAGATGCACGCGCAGAGACATCTTGCTCGGGACGATTGGACCGGCTCAACATTTGGCTGACGGGTGAAAGGTGGTTGCGTACGACGTCCGTGATGGTTGCTGTAGGCAACATCGAGTACGGGCGTACATGACGGGTTATTCGGGTAACCCTGCAGGTGTAAATCGATTATAATCGCCGTCCCTCGCGGTCAGTGAGTACCACTTGTTCACTATACCGTGGCGTAGAAAGAACAGGATAGATACATGTTAAAAGTTTGCTGATCTAAAAATGGACCTTGATTGTTAATGAAGTGATATAGTTTAGAGCTAATTAAAGTTCTTTTTAACCTTGGGCAAAGTACATGAGAGAAATGCGTTTCTTGTTTGATTGCGGCTCTCTCATGTGCCTTAGCGTGAGGTTCTCCACAATTTGCTGCTAAAACTTGAAAGTAAGGTTCAAATAATTAGGCGAGTCCTTTGCAACTTACATTCCCAACTACACATGATCCAGCATGTAGAAGTTTCATGTATAGGAAAAGACGGGTCAGACTTGCTGAGCCATCATGCTCATTGCTTGTGTTTGAAGCTTTTACAGGGTGTTATAAGGAAGAGACTCCCGAGGAGGAGATGTAACCCCAAGAGGGAAACCCCGTCGAGTGGGAGTCGTGCACACCGCCGTGTTAGTGTGCGTGTATGCTAGCGGGGACACATTCACGGGCTGAACGTGAACTAAGTGCGTAGTCTACACCCGTGAGTGTAGACTGAACATATTTTGTTGTAAAAATGTTCATAAACTCGTTTATGTAATAAAACTTTGCTTCCGCTTTGTACCTTTTATGTGTGTTATCCGGTGCTGTGCATCGCAGCACCCCTCACTGTGATCCTGGCTCGACGAGGCCGTCAGGCTGCGTCAGCGTGGTATCAGAGCTCGCTTGAGATTTAACGCACTAAAAAGGTCATTTTTTTTTTCAAAAACTCGGTGAGGAACGAGTTAGTAGCCCATATAAGGATGTTATTAGTATATAGAAAGTGGCAACATTAACCTATTTGCGTATGTCGGAAAATCATGCATCTCGGGACGTCATATGTCTTGGGGGTGCATGTAAGCCCTGTCCACCAGTTCGCACAAGCTAAAGGGTGGAGCCTCACGGGTGGCAGGTAACCCGGCCCACTTTAATATCCTCTACGACTCTTCATGTCGTTTGGGGTATTCGAGCAACGCCTTCCCCTGGCGTGCTACGTGCAAGTTTGGGAGACCCCATCACGTGGTTAGTAACGTGAACACGTAGCTCAAGGCGTGTTTGGCTTGAGAACACCTGTGCGAGTGATGACGGACGAGTGTATGAACTGTATTGGGACCGGGCTCGGTGTGCAGCTGAGCCTGATGATTGTGTGAGTTATTTGCATGTAGTCTAACCACGAATCGGTAGACGAGTAGCATCCATGTGCGAGAGACATTTAGCGCCACTGAACTAAACGAAGCCGGCTAAGTCCAGTATAGGTTTTTCTTTGTGAGGACGTAGTACCGACATGCTCTGGTGACGCATCGACGTCACACTCCACTAAATGACCAACCTCAATGTAAAACTTGAAGGTCTTAATCCAGAGCACTAAAACTCTGATATAACTTCTTCCCTTAATCAGTATGTTCAAAGTTAACAAGTTTTCAACTTATAGGTTATTAAGGACAGAGTCCCCTGTTTTCAGCCGAAATAAGGCTGAAGTTAAACAGAGATTAGGGGTTGAGTTCTTTCGAGGTTAGGGTCATATGGTACATTTCTGGAAAGCTTTGGAAGATCTTTACCACTTTTCTGTTGATGTACAGAGGTGTTTCATCCCTTAACCAGTCGAAAAATGCAGTAGAGTTGAAACTGAAAACAGGGCAGAGCAAATACTCTCTGTAAATGTGGCATAACTTCCTGCAAAAAAATCTAAAAATATAACAGGAGGTAGTTTTGAAAAGTTCATGAGATGGGTTAAAACTTTGTAACAGAAAGTTTTATCAAATTTGGTGTAGAATTAACTGGAATTCTTGGATCAAGTCAGTAACTCAAGTAGGGAGGTGCTGTCCAATTTTCTCCAGAAGTTCTGTCAACTTTGACATCTCATAACTTTTGAACCAGGACAGATATTAGGCCAAGCAAATACTTTATGGAAAGATTTTGAAGTTAGCTTTAACTTTTATGTTGAGCTCCATAATTGGTTTTGCTTTATCATGGTCCAAATCAGGTTGAAATGGAAACTGGTCAGGGCTGTCAGTTTGGGCAGCAAACCAGCAGTCAAATTTGTCTAAGTTTGAATGGTGTTTCCAAGTTTTATGAGTTCAATGACATGTTTTAATGTTATAACTCAATGATTTACTGTTTCAACTAATATTTGACCTTTTTCAAATATGTTTCCACAGATGACAGCGGATAGACAATTGGAGAATGGGTGGGTGGTATCCCACTGTTCTTAACGCGGCGGTTATCCGGAAGTGTTGAAGCAAATGCTTCAATATTTCGGGTACATGGAGACGCTGCAGTACCTCGCCAAGGAAGAAGGCGAGGAGGGGAACAAGACGTGGACCATCCATGTCGAAGTTCCTGCAGGACCTACGCCGCCCGGTTGGGCACCGTTCACCGTCACAGTGAGAGGTAGACAGTCGGGGGAAATGTGGCAAGTGGCAGCCCGCGACACCATGTCGCGTTTCTGCCAACTACACGTGAGAGCTATGAAGGTCACTCCATACGCGCTGGTCTCAGTGGAGGGGCGAGCTAATAACGTGTGGAGGGAAAGGTACTTGGAGGTAACAGATCCGGGTTGCCCAAGGTACAACCCCGCGGATGCGAACCTCAGCCTCCAGTTGAGGGCAGGGAAGACCGTGATGGACAGCCAAGCTGTCCATACGGATTGTCTTGCCATGAAGCTCAGGGAGAGTACCAGCCTGGAGACCATTTTGAGAGTGCTCACAGCGCACTCCGCAATGTTCTCCTTCCGACGATAAAGCGACTGAACGAACAACATAATCAGTTGCATCGTCTGAAGAAGGCAAAAAAGAAAAGCCACCTCGACATCACGGTTTTACAACAGCAAGTGCAGGCCTTGACCCAGCAAAATGAGGTCCTCACTCAAGAGCGTGATGACGCTATTGAGGAGGGGCAAGGCTGGGAAGAGGACTGCAACCAGGCCATGGACGAGGTGCATGCGTTGCAAGACCTCGTACCTCCGGTAATGGGCCTACCGATGGTAGGTGCCGTTCCCGTGGTTTTGGGTATCCCGGCAATGGGGGAACCGGAACCCGAAGAGGAGGTCATAGACCTGGAGCCAGCAGCAGAGTTAGCGGAGGAGGACGACCCCCAGGAGGTCAAGTCCTACTCCGAGTAGTGAGTTACCGTTGCAAGTAGGGCAACAAGGGTGGGGTACAAAAACTTTTGTAATCGGTGACATGTCGTGTAGACAGTAGTATATGTATAGGTAGTGACGACATGAGCATGACATCTCGGAGACCCGAGAATAATGTATCTTGTATAAAGTTTATGCTTTATCAATATATGTGAATGTTGTGCAAGTTTATTCATGTGTCACTTCAATAACTACTGTTTTATATGGAATTTTAAGAATGACATGTGCTGATCGCTGCTGTTTTGAATTTCAGAAAGACTCGCACTCGTGCCAACCCAGATGTTGGGGGTTCTAGTCAGGGGGGAGGGGCCTCCCAACAGCCTCCCTAGGATTCCTTGGGACAGCAACAGCAGCAACAGCAGCAACAGCAACAACTGCCACCGCCAACGCTTACATTGGCCGACATCGTTGCGGCTATGGCGGGTTCTCATCAGCAGCACACGGAATTGCTGCAGACGCTTATTGCAAATACGTCTCGACCAGAGAGACATCAAGATCGTGAGGAGCGCCAACAAAGCTCCTACCCCGACTTTCTGGCTACTCATCCCCCGGTATTCTCAAGGGCGGATGAACCCCTCGATGCGGACAACTGGCTCCGCACGATGGAGATGAAGTTCGGGCTGCTCCAAGTGAGTGAGCAGCGCAAACCTCAGTTCGCGGTCCAACAGCTTCAAGGGTCCGCGAGCGCTTGGTGGGAAAACTTCTATGCCTCGCAACCTACCGAGCGAGTTATGACCTGGGTGGAGTTCCGGATGGCCTTCAGGGCCTATCACATACCGCCGGGTCTTATGAAGAGTAAGACGCAGGAGTTCCTTCGCCTGCAGCAAGGAAGTAGGAACACACTGGAATACTCCAGGGCGTTCAATGAGCTCACGCTCTACGCGTCATATCACGTCGATACTGACGAGAAGCGGCGGGACCATTTTTACCAGGGGCTTAATCCGCTCCTGAAGGACAAGCTAACGATGTTCAATCATGGCAGCCTCAATGATATTATTGATGCTGCAATTGTTCAAGAGGACTCCGGCAAGGAGTTAGCAGCGGTGGAAAAGAAGCGAAGCGTGCCACAGAGCAGCGGAGAAGGAGGTGGTCCTTCTCAAAAATACCGGATGGTGTATCACTCACCATCGGGTCAACGCTGGCAGCCATCACAGAGGCCAATGCCATTCCGCAGTCAGCCATATTCTCCACCGGCGTTCAGGCCGGCACTACCAGAACCACTTCCGCAGAAACAACAGCAGCAGAGGGCGATGCCGCGTGTGTTTGCACCTCAGCAGCGCATGCCGGGCTTTCGTCCCCCAAGCACAGGCCAGTCGTCAGCCGCATGCTTCAAATGTGGTCGCCCAGGACACTTCGCCAACAACTGTCCTGAGAGGCAAGGCGGCGGAGTGGCACCACAGTATCCGGGAAGGAATCAGCCCCGGAACCCCATTAATGCGTGGCGGGCAAATCCTAAGCCCAGCACCGTCCAACAACTCGCCATAGAGGACGTGCCGGAGGGGGAGCCAATCCTTGCGGGTATGTTCCAACTCCACCAGCGTCCCGCCATAGTATTATTTGATTCATGCGCCACACACAGTTTTATTAGTCAAGCTTTCATTGCTAAATACAGCTGCAAATACTACCCACCGAGAGTCCATATTTGATTCGTTCACCGGGTGGGAAATTTCAGCAAGAATGATGGTTCCAAAAGCACCATTATGCTTAGAGGGTAGAGTATACCCTACGTCTCTCATAGTTTTAGAGGGACAAAAGGTCGATGTCATTCTAGGGATGTCATGATTAACCCGCCACGGCGCTGTTTTAGACACCATCCTCCGAGTTGTGCATTTACACTCAGAAGTGCACGAGTCGCACTCATTATTTCTGGACAGTCCAGAAATAAAACTTCCAAGTGTATACCAATCCACCACCATCAGATTGGAAGACATTCTAGTAGTCCGTGAGTTCGCAGACGTGTTTCCGGATGATTTACCGGGGATGCCTGTGACACCCTCATTTTATGGTTTCTGCATGAATTCATATTTTATATAGAGAAAACATTTTACAAGAAGTGGAAACAGAAAAGGAATAAAAAATATAGCCAAAAAGAGCAAATCCAGTACACAGAGAGCGCCGAAGACAATTCCCGCGGCCGCTGGCCACGTGGCGTGTTCGGAGCTCATCCCTGCGAAGTGGGGAGAGGTCCACCGCTAAGCTGGCTACGTGGCAGGCTCGGGGCTCGTCCCTGTGACAGAGGGCGGGGTCCGACCCCGTGGGACATGGTGTTGCACGCGGAGCTAGCCTCTGCGGAGGAGTGAGGCCAGTTCCGCAGGACACATGTTGTCACCGGAGCTAGTCACCGCGGAAAAGAGAGGACCAGCCGCGCGGGACACGTGTCGCTCTCGGAGCTCTTCTCCGAGAGGTCCGACCCGCGGGACACGTGTCGCTCTCAGAGCTAACCTCCGAGAGGTCCGGTCCTATTGGACACGTGTCACCTCTGGAGCTCATCTCCGGGAGGTCCGACACTGCCGGACACGTGTCAACCTCGGAGCTTACCACCGGGAGGTCCATTACTGTTAGACACGTGTCAACCTCGGAGCTCATCTCTGAGGAGAAAGAAAGTCTGGCGCTGTTAGGACACATGGCACATCTGGAGCTACCTCCGAAGAGAGGGGAGGTCCGACACGGACACGTTGCACATTCGGAGCTCACCTCCGAAGAGAGGGGAGGTCCGGAACTGACATGTGGCGCACGAGGAGCTCACATCTGAGGGAGAGGGGAGGTCCTGCCCGCCAGGACGCGTGGCGCACGCGGAGCTCACCTCTGAGTAAGAGGGAGGTCTCGCTCGCCTAACACGCGGCACAACCGGAGCTTGTTTCTGCGGAAAAGGGAGCCCAGGTTCCCGCAGGACACGTGGAGCCTACGGAGCTCACCGCGGTGAAGGTAACGAGATTTGAAGCAGTTTTTCTTCTGTACGCGTGGGAATACCAGTACGGGAGGAAACCAACACGAATTCCACATTGCTACCACGCCAAATCAACTAAAGATAAGTTGTTAAGATCCAAAAACTTTGAATAGGACTCTTATTCGAATTCCGATCAGAATAGGACTCTTCGTTTCCTCTTATAAATAGAACCGAAAACCTTTGGCCGCAACCACGAACTTCTTTTCCACCTCCTAAGCCGACAACTTAGAAGCCCTAGCCCCCAAACTCGCCAAGCTAAACCCCTTCACCGGAGTTTGACCACCAGAGAGATCGCCGACGAGCCCAGACACGATCGCCACCGCCGGAAGAAAGCTCTGACGATCTATTTTTTCTAGGAGGGAGGACCCTGAGACCAAGAAGAACGTAAGGTAGGTCTCCAATACCACATTACGACATCATCGCATTTTCTTTGCATCTGTTCTTCGATTCCTTTCGAACAGAAGCTTTTTCATGGACAGACCACGTGTTGATCGATTTGATCTAGATCTTAAGTCAAGATCATCGCCACGTCCACATTTGATCTTTACACCTTTGTTCATCGTAAAACCCATGCAAACATGCAAGAACACGTACAACCAATCTAATAAAAACTGCACCATAGAATTAGCATGCATATGCATCATCGCATCCTGATTAGAGTTTGTGCATGGTATTGATTGCTATGAATCTTATATGTGCGTAATCGCGTATAGAAGGACAAGCTCAGGGAGCTACCTACGACGGACTACAACAAAAAGAATTTGAGCAACCGGAACCGCAAGAACAAGGCAAGTGCTCCTTGACCATATTGCTCCCATATTTTGGAAAACTGTTTTGTTTTCGAAAAGGTGTGTGTGCTTGAGTCAAACATGATGGGAAACCCTTCCATAGGAGTTTACTAGTTTTGTTAAACCACCCTTGTCACCGGGAAAGTTAATGAGTCGGGTATGGTTTTTTCTTTTATGCTTCGCTGAGTCCATGGGATACGGGAAGCGAGATAGATGTGTCGAGCTAACTGCACTCATATGAATAATAAGAAACGGATATTGTTAATGCACATGAATCGGAGGGAGATCTAGGCAAGCTTGAAAGTTGCCTATAGGGGGGTGAATAGGCTAATAAAACCTAAAACTATTGCAAACAGCGGATTAAACTTGAAGGAGGCCGGACTAGTCCGGTCTGAGGGCGGACTAGTCCGGTCTAAGTATAAAATTGCGCTTTAGGTTTTCCTTTTTAAGTTTGTTTGAGCGGAAGATATATGATAGTCAAATAATATCACTAATTAGTTGTGAATGATTAGATTGCGAGATGGTAGAACAATTCACGGGTGTTAACAAAATGAAAGCTTAACAAGTAATTCTAGTGAGCGAGTGAGAAAGTAAAGGAACCAAGAGACACGATTTATCCCGAGGTTCGATTCCACACAGGAATCTACGTCCTCGTTGAGGAGTCCACCAAGGACCGGGTCTTTTCCAACCCTTCCCTCACCGAGCGATCACCAAGATCAAGCCCGGGCTCTTTCACTATCAATCAAATGTGAATACAATGCTCTTAGGGGCTACTCACAACTTGACGCTCCCTACACCAACCTAGCAGTTCTAGAAATCAAAGTACAACTGTTAAGAACTCAAATTAACAGTTAGAGTGCAAGAGAATCAAACCGAGAGCTCAAACGTCGATCACCACGTCTTTCCTCTCACAAAACCACAATCTCCTTAAGATCCAATCTTAGGAGTCTAGACGGTGAGGAAAGAGGCTTAGAAGAGCTCTAGGAATGAGTTTTCAGTGCTTGGGTTGTTATTTTTCCAATTCTCAGCCGGGAGGTCTCCTTTATAGAAATCCCGACATCTAGCCATTACCAACTAAAGTCCGGACTAGTCCAGTCCCAACCCCGGACTAGTACGTTCTTGAGGGATCACTCACGTCACAAGGCTACCAACTAAAGTCTAGTGACCGTTGGACTCAAACGGTCATAAAACCCCGGACTAGTCCGGCCAAGAGCGGACTAGTCCGATCTCAGTCAGGAACCTTTGTTCCGTATGAGAACGGACTAGTCTGGTAAGGGTGGACTAGTCCGGCCCCAAGGGCAGACTAGTCTGGTCTTACTAGACTTAGTCTAAAAACTCTATAATCTAGAGCTGCGGACTAGTCCACCCAACTTCGGACTAGTCCGAGCTCACACAGGAACCTTTGTTCCATCCTAATTCGGACTAGTCTGAAGGGTCCGGACTAGTCCGGCCTATGGAGTGGACTAGTCCGATGTCACTCAGAGACTTCTCCGGACCTAAACGGCTTAGTCCGCTTAACGGACTAGTCCGGCCCTCTGAGACTTAGTCTCATAACGGCTCAGACTCACACGACAACGAACTAGTCCGGCCTGGAACGGACAAGTCCGAACTCACTCAGGGACTCTTTATCCGGTCTAAAACGGAGTAGTCTGTGTTGGAATGGACTAGTGCGGCCCATAGTCCGGACAAGTCTGGTCTTCCTTTTTCACCCATACCTATGACTACTTCGTCTCATGATTCTAACTTTCTAACCTTAGTTTGAGCTCTCTAATGACTCTCAAGCACTCTAAAAGAGAAGACCCTGTACACAACTAGAAAAATGTGAAAATTAATATAAAATTCTATATTCTACTCTTTCAAGTCTTCTTCTTTTCCTTTTGCTTTGTGAGAGACTCCATATCCATTTCTTTGATAAACACCTGTGCTCATACTCAGTAAAAACTTATTAGTATCTTAATTGTCGTCATAAATCAACCAAAACCCACGGGGATTACCTAGATGCACTTTCAATCTCCCCCTTTTTGGTGATTGATGACAACTCATTAAGATTTTCGATGAATAGATATAGTAGATTGTTTTCATAACACATGTTTGTATGATTCACTCCCCCTAAATGTGTGTACAAGGGATTGTCAAGGAAAAATATGCACAAGAGTGAGTTCTTTGGGAATTTCATACATACATGTGTTATGGTGGGGTGGCTAAGTGCGATGTTTGAAGTGAGCATTAACCGCATTAAGAAAGATATAACATTTACGAGCAAACACATTTCAATATGGCATAATATGAAGACATAAAATAGTATAGCCATTACAAAATAACATAACATGGCAGAATGTGGCATAGTTATTACAAACCAACATAAAATGAGTGTTTAATGAGTAAGACTAAAGATTAAAGACTACGACTAGACTACTCCCCTTATTCCCTCCCCCTTTGGCATCAAGGCACCAAAAAAGGGAAAGAAAAGAGAGAAAGACCTAATCGCTATCATCTTGATCTTCGTCTTGGTCACTTTGAATCTCCTCGTCCTAATCTTCATCTTCGTCTTCATTGTCATCCTCTTGATGAGTGTGAGAGGTAGGAGGAGCAGCTGAGGGGGATCCAAAGTAGGCAAGCTCGTCCTCGGTCAGAGTGGGAAATTTTGTCACTTCGTCATCATCTGATGATGGTGGAGACATAGGTATCTCCATCTTGTCGCACATGGCCTTGAGATACTTCTCTTGGCGTTGCTTCATTTTCTGCGTGCGAAATTCCACCTTCTGGCACGAGGAGAATATGGCCTTGAAAATTTTGAGCAGCCCACTAGAGGAGCCACTCGATGATGGAGGGATGGTCTAGCTGAGGAGGATGGAGCTGCAGAAGCGCTCCTGCCCAAAGACGCAGGAGGGCGAGAAAGGGGAGTTGGCATCTGAGGACGTAGCTTCCTGTGCTTCACATCCTTTGCAAATTCCAGTCCTGTGACTTTTTCTATCATGCACATGATGTATGGTGCATATCCACAGGACCTGTTCAGGGTGTGGGAGATGTTGAAGATATCATTGTATATGTAGTCAAAGACATTGAATCTTTCTTCTTCATTGAGCAGCTTCAACAAGTTTCTGAGATACCCCTGTATCATCCCCGCATCCCCATCTTTTGGAGCTAGAGTCTTCCTCAGGATTCTGTTTAGCACTCAAAAAAAGGGTTTGATGTTGTGTGTTGAGGATGCCTCATAGGAGAGATATGAATGATACATGAAGTCCAAGTCATCCTTTCCCAAGGTTCTCTCATTGTGAACTATGATCCAATAGTTCAAGTGCTCCCCATGTCCAAGGATTCGAGCAAATTCATCATACAGTACCGAGTAAACCACACCATTTGTCATCCAAGTGATTTTCCTGTTTCCATAGGTGTGGAAGTAGCAGGTGGTGTAGAATTGGACTATCACCTCTATGTTCCAATCATACTGAAAAACCATTAGATCCTTGATCCCATGGCGTTCTGCTGCTTCAATTACTGCATCAAAAGCTTGATGCCTCTTGTTTGCCATGTACGGCCACTCCACCCACTAAGCATCGACTACCAGTGTCTTCATTGGGAGATAGACGAGCCGGTAGTAGTCACAATGGAAGTCGCACCAGAAGCGAGGGTTTGGTGTGGACTTCTCGTACTTGTAAACTTCCTCTTCTTTGAACCTTCGGGCTTTGTCAACTCCTTTTCCTTTGAAGGTTGCACTCGCCAAATTGGGTTGGCGGTTTGGATTTGGCATAGGAGGTGCCCTCTCAAGGGGCCCAATAGGTCCTTGTGGGGGATTCTCCCTTCCCCGTGTAGGGTTGTCACAAATGACGAGTCCCCTGTTGGCCAAGGCCTTTTTTCTGGGAGGATCAGCTGCTTTGCCTTTTCCTTTGTCTTGAGTTGATTTTTGGGGCTCGGCATGCTGTTTTTCTTTCAGGGTCACTAGCCTCTTCCTCCTTGGAGGATCAACGGACTGAGAGGCTTGTGCTTTCCTGTTAGCCCATTTCTTTGTCCGAGCCTCCCTTGCAGCGGCCTCTCCTGCCTCTGCCTCGGCTGCCGCACGATAAGCGGCTTGGCGAGCCGCTTCGGCCTCGGGGTTTGGAAGAGGACTGTCGCCGGGTCCTGACATGATCTGCTGAGGAAAGAAGTACTTTAGTTGATGGAGCATTGCGTTTGAACTAGTTTACAGCCCCAAAGTTAGGGGCTAAGACTGTATCAGCCGGACTTTTCCGGGCCAGAGGCGGACTAGTCCGCTCCGACCGGACTTGTCCGGTTGGAGTCCGGACTAGTCCGGACTCTATAGTTTTAAACCCTAACTTAGGTGATTTGATCACTAGTTCAGCAAAGTAGTCACAATACTATGAGGGGTTGCAATAATATGGTGTAGGAACATCAGAGAAGGCCTAAGGTACTAAAGGTATGACCTAGAAATAAGATTTTCGTGAAAAGTCAAGGCTAGGTCAAAAAGTACCTTAGAGTGAAGAAATTTGATGAAATCCGTGGATCGAAGGAGCGGAGATAGTCGGAGAAGGGTTCCCCACACTCCAAAAAGTCTTGAATCGAGGATTCCTTCGAGGGATTTGAGGGAGGACTCCAAAATCGCCAATGGGGGCGAGTTTTGGAGGAGAGAAGTGGAGTGGAGGTGAATGAGGGAGAGAGAAGGGGTCAGCCCGACCCTTGGAGGTTAAGTCTCTAGGGGCCGGACTAGTCCGGTCCTCAGTCTGGACTAGTCCGGTCTGTCGGATTAGGTCCGGACTAGTCTCTAGTCCGGACTTGTCCGGGTGCTGGGCGGACTAGTCCGTTGTGGACTTGTCCGCTGCATCTCGGACTACTTAGGATGCCCGGACTTGTCCGGCCTCTAGGTCGGACTAGTCAGAGGCCGGACTAGTCCGGCTCTTAAAGTCTGAAGAAAAAATTCTTATATATTTGTAGGATCGAAGTACACGTGTAAAGCTACTAGAGGGGAGGGGGTGAACGGTAGATAAAAACTTTTCAGCAGAAGCAACAAAACACCCCTTAGCAGAAAACTGATCTGTTAAAGAAACGTGTGTGTGACTAATCTAAACGTGTTCAACTGTGACAAAACTAGTATAGATTGTAGAGAATCAAGTCACAAATACGTCACAACAAGAATCATGAAAATCCGTTGAGGGAAACTCAAGTTACGATCGAAAGATCGAACAAAGGTCAATCTGTCCTACGCGAGAAAAGCAGTTCAGGAATACTGCAAAGAAACTCGTGCAGATCAGAAAACACAAATTCAATGACCGTGAAATTTTCACAGATGATATATAATCAAGTTGTAAAGACAACCCAAAAATAATCACATCAATTGGATCTGTAAAACTCGAGTAATGATAAAACCACCGAAGCAAGGTAGTGCTGAACAGAAACTCGACGAGAAAAACTTGTCTGAAACAAGTCGGACGAACAAGACACAAAAGTTCCTTTAGAATACAAATTTTATTTATCAAAACACAAGAGGAAAAACCCCAAAGTCGTGTACCATGAGCTCTGGCCTCCCTTGCTTATATAACCAGCTCTATGGCCAATCCAATTCAAACTAGGACTCCTACTTCTACTTGGATTCAAAACTATAACTTTCCAATATTGCCCAAGACTCTTCGATATGCAGATAGAAGCAATCTTAAGACTTCCAAACACCTTAGCAACATCCCAAACATTCCTAAAACAACTCTACTTCATGCCTAACACGAAATCCTGTTATAACCAACTCGAAACATTCCATAAACAAACCATAACCGCCTCAGCCGCAGCCTGAGCGCAAAATCCAGCCGGTTGAACCTTTTCAACCATATCTTCACTTCCATATCTCTTCACCACGCCTTGGAACCATGTTGCCACGTCCATGCACTCCTTGAACACGTGCAAACACCTTCCAACAACGTCCACGATACCTTCATATGCATTGTTCTTGATCCAAACATGCTGCACGACCTCCTGATCAACTCAACCACAATTCCTCCCGAACTTGGTTGTTGAACCTCATCTTCTCCCTAAGACTAGTTCAATGGATCCCGTCACCAGCCATGTCTTGAACTCAAGCAACACCTACACATGAATAAACAACCAATACTTCCGAGCACAAGTCCTCGACTTGACTCTCGTTAGTTCTGAAACTACAACATCTTACGTGAGCACCTCACATAAGCATGTTGTAAACCATAACAAAATGATATCAGCCATAACCACCAAAACACACCAAAAACTTAGTAAAATAATACTAAGCAAACTTTCCATAAGAGTAAAGCAAGTTCGCAACATTGCAAGTTAAAAGCAGAACCATTGCAATCAAGCTCTGAACCTTACCAAAGCTAACCGGACCTTGAACTGGAGCTTACCAAAGCTAGTCAGACCTAGCGACGGAGCTTACTAAAGCTTAGTCGGACCTAGCACGGAACTTACCAAAGCTAGTCGGACCTAGCACCGGAGATAGCAGAAACAAGTCGGACCTAGCCAAAATAAGTCAGACCTAGACAAAGCAAGTCAGACCTTACGTCGGACCTTGCCGGAGCTACCCAAAACAAGTCGGACCTATCGTCGGACCTTGCAGGATCTCGGACCTAGAGTCGGACCTTGTTAAAAAGGTGTTTTGGTGGTATTCAAAACTTTTATCGTCAAAGCCAATGTATTCAGCACACATAGGTCTCACAATCTCCCCCTTGATGAATGCATTGGCAACACCACTTAAAATCCGAACATTGGCTTATTCACATGAAAAGTTTTGAAAACGATTTCTCCCCCTTTGTAAATCAGAAATAAAATGAGAAGAAAAACAAAAATACCAAAAAATCTCCCCCTGAGAAGAATCGTGCCAAAACACTTGTGAATGTGTGCAATGTGTTATCAATTTCTCCCCCTTTGATAATGTATTCAGCAAGGTACAAAAGAGAAATTTTAATTTGTTATGAGCACATTATAACATATACATATAAAACTAAGCTCATCCAAATCATACTATCAAGTAACTTACACTAACACATCAATGAGATACATAAAGTAGTGTAAGTCATGCTAGTGATCAAGTGTAATTTTCAATTTAAGCAAGTCATGATCTCAAAAACTTAACTATTTCAAGACCTGAAAGCATGACACTTGTTGCTGCATTTTATTTAAGCATAAATTTTGATCTTATGACATTTGCAAGAGATTATATGCAGCATCAGACTTATTCTAACCAACCAAGCCAAGCCTATGTCATTTGACAGTCAGAAGCTTAAGGACATGGTTTTAGTCATACACAACTCCTTTCAAGTTCATATCTAAGTGTAATAATAAACCATCTCAAAAGAAGAAGTGTGATGCATGCATATTCTCTTGATATTTTCTCATTTTTTTATTTGAACATAAAAACTCAACATGCGAGTTGATTACTTGATTAATTCTTTATGATTAAAAGCACTTGTGAGCATGCAACAAGTTCAAAACAACAAGAAAGTTTGACCATGACCAGATTTAGTGTAAGTAATTATTCCAATTACTAGACAAGGTAAAAACTACAAAATGTATAACACGAGTAATGTAGTAAGAATTTTCAGCATGAAAAAGGAATCACAAAGTCATATATGCATGAAATACTATGCTCATATTATTTTAATTTCAGATTCACACATAGACTTCCCAAGTTTCAAAATTCTCCCTCAATTTTAGCCATGAGGATGCATAACCCCTATTTCACTACGAATGTAACAAAAATGAGTGAAATCCAAAGGTTTTGTAAAAATGTCAGCCAATTGTTGTTCGGTATCTACATGGTGAAGCACAATGCTCCCTTTTTCAACATTATCACGGAGAAAGTGATACCTAATGTCAATGTGCTTAGTTCTCGAATGTTGCACAGGGTTTTTAGCAATGCAAATGGCACTAGTGTTATCACAAAACAGTGGAACACTATCTAGATCAACCCCATAGTCCTTAAGTGTTTGAAGAACCCAAAGAATTTGTGAGCAAGCACTAGCAGCAGCTACATATTCAGATTCGACTGTGGATTGTGCAACTGAACTTTGTTTTCTAGAGGACCAGGCAACAAGTGAATTACTAAGAAAATGGAAAGCACCATAAGTACTTTTCCTATCAATCCTACAACCCCAAAAAATCAGCATCGGAAAAAACTTTCAAAGTAACGGATGAGGAAGAAAGAAGAAAAATGCCAAATTCTTGAGTTCCATGTAAGTACCTGAGAATCCTTTTGACGGCTTGACGATGTGAAGCACGTGGGGAGGCTTGAAACCGTGCACAAAGACATACGCTGAATTTTATGTCCGGTCTTGATGCCGTGAGATACAAAAGTGATCCGATCGTGCTTCTATATTCTTTTTGATCAACGGGATCACAATCTTCATCAAGTTCAAGTGTTGTTGCTGTTCCCATTGCTGTCCGAAGAGGCTTACTTTTGTTCATGTTGAAGCGCCTTAGGAGATCTTTTGTATACTATGTTTGATGCACAAAGGTACTCTCCTTGTTTTGCTTGATTTGCAGCCCTAAAAAGTACGTGAGTTCTCCCATCATACTCATCTCAAATTCTGAACTCACCATAGCTGAAAACTTGGACCAAGATCATGAGAAGCACAACCAAAGATAATATCATCCACATACACTTGAACGAATAATGAGTCATTGCCATTCTTAAGCACAAAAAGAGTTTTATCAACCTTGACCATGGTAAACCCCTTTTCAAGTAAGAATGTTTTTAACCTATCATACCATGCTCCAGGGGCTTGTTTGAGCCCGTACAAGGCTTTGGACAGTTTGTAAACATGATTAGGAAAATTTGGATTTTCAAAACCAGGTGGTTGTTTGACATAAACCTCCTCATCTATGTAGCCATTAAGAAAAGCACTTTTAACATCATTTGATATAGCTTAAAACCTTTAGATGCAGCAAAAGCTAACAACTTATGACTTCTAATCTAGCAACAGGAGCAAAAGTTTCATCAAAATCTAGACCTTCAACTTGTGTGAAACCTTGAGCAACCAACTAGCCTTATTCCTAACCACAACCCCATCCTCACTTTGTTTATTTTTAAACACCCATTTAGTTCCAATTAAAGTGTGATCTTAAGGTGGAGGTACAAGTTTCCAAACATTATTTCTTTCAAAATTTTCTAACTCTTCTTGCATGGCAATAATCCAAGATTCATTAGTGAGTGCGTGTGATATATCTTTAGGTTCAAAAGAAGCAACAAAAGCAGAATGAACATGAGAATTGGGGTCGAAAAACCTGGATCTTGTAACTCGTTCATGCAAGCTTCCAATAATTTGTTGTGGAGGATGACTTTTCAGAATCTGGAGGGGAGTGGACACTTCACAAGCTTCTTCTTCTTCATGTTCATCACAAATAGATGAGCTTGTGACGTGAGGAGGATCTGGACCAGCAATGGTGGTCGTCGGTGCTGGCTGTGAATCAAGATCAGGAGCTGGAACAATGTCATTAGCTGCTGAATTTTCGGGCAGCAGCACCACTTCTTCCTCTTCTTCAACGAAAATACTCTCCCCCTGCGGATATGGATCCGGACCTGCAATATTTGAACTAGTACCTGGGCTAGCTTCATCAAAAGAAACCTCACAAGTCTCCACAATTTTGTTAGTATCAAGTAAAAGCACACGGTAGCCTCTAGTATGAGATGTATAGCCAAGAAACATGCCATCAACAGATCTAGCTTCAAATTTATCAAGATTACCATGTTTCTTAACAAAGCATTTGCAACCAAAGACCCTAAAGTGTGTGACACTAGGCCTATGTCCAAACCTGAGCTCATATGGTGTTTTACCTAGCTTAGCACGCAAGAAAACACGATTTGAGACATAACAAGCGGTTGCAATTGCATCAGCCCAAAATTTCCTAGGAGTTTGATATTCATCAAGCATAGTCCTAGCCATCTCAACTAAGGTTCTGTTCTTTCTCTCTACAACACCGTTTTGTTGAGGTACATATGGTGAAGAAAATTGATGATCTATTGCATTTTCAGCACAAAAGTGATCAAACGATTGATTTTTATATTCGGTTCCATTATCACTTCTAATTGCTCTTAAAGATCCTGGGTGATCAATTGATAATCTAAGAAATAAAGTTCTAAAGTGATTAAAAGCTTCATTCTTAGATGCCATAAAGTAAACCCAAGAGTATCTAGAATAGTCATCAACAATCACAAGAACATACCATTTAACTCTGAAGGATTGAACACGTGAAGGTCCTACGGTGTCAAGGTGTAAAAGTTGACCCGGTTCAGTTGTCATGGTCATTGTGAGAGGATCATGTGAACCTGCAACCATCTTAGCATGTCTACAAGAAGAGCACACAATTTCTTTGACCCCTTTAAGCTTAGGCAGCCCACGTATGTGATCAAGAGCACTAACACGCGTGAGATGATCAAAGCCCACGTGGCCAAGTCTACGATGCCAAAAATATAAATCTTTGGAATCATTTGCAACTAGACATCTATGCTTAGAGGAAGATATATCAAAATCAGCTTTAAAAACTCTTCCAAACTGAGACATGTTAAAAATAAGCTCACTATTTGAACCTACAACTTTGCAGCAGTTTTTATTGAAAATAATTTCCAGATTTTCATCTAGCAATTGTGAAACAGAAAGAAAGTTGTATTTCAAATTTTTGACAAGTGCCACATCCTTCAAAGTGTAGTGATCATTTACTCTAACCGAACCCTTAGCAATTATAGGAGTTGAAGAATTATCGGCAAAAGTAACATTCTCTACACATGACACAAAAGAGAGAGAGGAGAACCATTCTTTGTTACCAGTCATGTGGCGTGAGCAACCTGAATTCACAATCCAAATGTTCTCCTTCCTCAAGCGTGTAACCTACATAGAAGCACAATACGTCGATGACTCAATACTGGGGTTAGTTAAAAGGCATTTAGGAATCCAATACTGAGTCACACGATGTCCAGCAGGAATAACATGCGAAAGCTGAGATAAAACAGCAGGTTTATGAGTCAAATTTTGAGATTTTTTGTTCTTAACTACTGACCTATGAGGTGTTACTTGTGTAGCACAAAAATCAGTAGCTCCAGAGGCAAAAACAGAAGGTCCGGAGGTAAACTTTGAATATTTCAGACTCATAACAGCAGGTTGCATGTTCCTGACATTCGGTTTAGTATGTGCAGCAAATTTTGCATGAGAGTTATAAGATCTAGATTGCATTCTTTCCTTTTTATGTTGTTTAGCTAGTCTACAACAAAAATCTATGACATGACCATCTCTACCACAATAGGTACAATGAAATTTAACTTTGTGTTCATGTCTAGATGAGCATGCAGTATGCTTATTTGAACCCGAATGTGACAACACTCCTGCAGATTTAAAAACCACTTCTTTTTGTTTAGGAACTGTTTGAATCAAACCACTTCCTAATGATTTTACAATTTTAGGTGGATGTTCCTTAGCATGAGCATGTGAATCAAAACCTAAACCAGTTTTATCATTGCAAGACTTTCAGCAGCAAGTTTAGGTTCTTATTCCCATTACAAAACCGATCTAATGTCCTATGCATGCTATTAAGTTTATTTGATAAATCAAGGCAATTTTCACATGAAGTTTTTCCTTTTAATTTACAACTGAAACAATATTTAACTTCATGAGAACGTAAAGCATTGTTCAATATAGAAATTTCTTTCATAGCATCTTGTAGTTTCTTATCAAGATCATCGCAAGTAGAACAATGCAAATCAATTGTAGAACAACAAGCATCTTTCAAGTTTTTATCATTAAGTGCAGCAAGATTTTTGTCCTTTTCGATTTCAAGTTCAAGCTTATCAAGTGTGGAGGTGTGTGCACTTCTTAGAGAGGACAATTGTTCATATATTAAATCACATGAGGAACAAGAATCATCACTAGGAATCAAGGATTTTAAACAATTAATTTCAGATTCTAGTGACTCAATTTTAATAGCATTGTCCCTAAGCTTTTTGTCCTTTTTCTTAACAATAATAGTGGCACGAGAAATAGCATCACACATTTCTTCGCAAGTAGGACATACCTCTTCGTTGTCACTGTTGTGTTCTGCATCCTCCATACTTGATTTTGATTTGCCCGCCATGAAGCACAAGTTTGCCAGATCATCTTCATCTTCATCACTTCCAATGTCTGCATCACTCGAGCCAAGTTCTTGAAGTGCGGTTGTCACACCCGGTTTTTCCGAAGGAAACAACCAAGTGAATATCACATGTATGCCAGGATCATTTTCTCATACATGTGATGACAAATAGTGAAGCATCATTTATTACAAGCCAGGTGTCGAATATAAATAAGTCTTACATCGCAAATGTCTCAATGGACACAAATGCTTCATCACAAGTAAATAAACTAGCAGCGGAATATTATTCTTTAGGGCTCCATCACAGGCGTTGCCCGGGGGTCTTCATGAACCTAAAATCCTTCCTCGGGTCCAAAGTCTTGGTCATTATACACCACCACATTATCTTGACCTGAGCAGCAATATAAACCAACAAATATGCAAGGTTGAGTACCAATGGTACTCAGCAAGTGTGGGAAAACTATATCATGCATGGCTAGAACAAGGAGAGGTTGAACTCATGGTTAAAGCACTACGCAATTAATACCTATCACCTTAGCTTATTAAGCACCTACATTACTACACAGGTGAAATGGTCCCAATCTCCCATCCCATCATCATAACCAAATAACCATAACATCATTTCCAATGTTAAGCTCCCCGCTTAACATCCACAACTCCCAAAAACCTTCACTCCTCTAATCATGAATAAGTCCAGGCCGCTCTTAACCGTGAGCACGGCTGTCAAGACAGTTTTGACTCTGCAGAGTTTGTACCACTGTACCCACAAGTAGTGATTTCATCCCCCGTTGTCGGGTGGACTAAAAGAACCTCCATTATGCCAGTGGCTACGATCCACATTCACACTTCCCAGGTGTGCAGCCAGGAGATCACTACAAAGCCTTTACAAAGGGATTCCCGACGAGCGTGGGCCCACTGAGGTTTCACCCCTAACAGCATACAAGAGGCTCCAACCCCGCTGCAGTGGCCCCCTCTTGAGCCTTGCGGTTCATATGGTAGTCCAGCTGACACCTACTCCCCGCACCATCCAACACACCCATACTACGCCGGGGATACACCTAATTAATTGGCCAAGCTGCCCCATCTCAGCATGTGGTTGGCACTGTAAAGCCGGGTTACATGCTCCATGAACCGGTCCTTAGGATCCAGGCAAGTACTAAACACAAACCCAAGTCTCGTGCACCCAGCACACAACCAAAACATCCAACTTGCCTTGATCCCTACCTCTACATAACTCACAATGTCTCATTCAAGAGTATGGTAATATAAACTGATGATCTCATGTCCCAAATATCCCATTCTAAGCATGGCTAAGCATATGCATGTAAATAAATGACATGGTAAAATAAATCCCAACCCAAGCTACAAGGAAACAAGGTAATGCAATTCTAGGGAAACTTTCCTAGCATGGGTTTCATATTTCATTTGACAATGCAAATAATTCTATCTACACATCCTAGCATAGGATCAAAGTGGTCAAGGACACTTGCCTCCTTCTTGCTGCTCTTGAAATTGGTAGTCCTGATCTTGGAAAAGAATAACTTGCTCTTGAGCAGGTTCTACTTCATACCATCACACATAGCAAAAGAAAAACAACAATCATAAGACATAGTTCACACTTCTACTTCATAAATACCACACATTCATATTTATGAAATTCATTCACCATTATAGGTGTTGTGTTTCAGTTTTAAATAAATTCCTTACATTAAACTACCAAGTATGTATGGAAAGTATTTTTCTTCTCCATATGTGCCTTCACAACTTCTATCAACCCTAAACTGAACTCTTTGGATTTTAGAAACTCCATTTATCATTTACTAGTTGCTATATTTTCAGATTTATATTCCTATGCATAATTGTGTATTTTATTATGAAATTAGTAATATACATCACCTAAACAGTATAGGTTCTGGTCCTAAATAATTTAATAACATATTTTGACCTTGGCTTCTGATGTAGACTATTTCATAATTATTTTCCCTATTTTTCTATAACTATTATTTACTTAACCATGTGTCTCTATACTAATTAAATGTGAATAATAGATGAAACAGATTTATTTCAGCCCAAAAATATATTTTTATCTCACTCCAAAGTTTTCTAAGTACTGAGAAAGTCTTTAATTAATTTTGACAATTATGTTTGTCCCACTTTTTAATTTTTAAACACTAGTTACATATTCAATTTTCTACATTAAATACTAAACAGGGCTAAAATAATGAATTTACCCCATTACAGGGTCTATAATATTATTTTCATAATTTCCAGGGGTCTAGCTACACTTATCAGAGGTGTTTTTCCTAATTTCTATTAAGTCCAGGGGCTAAAACTGATTTTTAAATAAATTTACATGATTTTCTGGAGTTCCAGGGGCTAGATCTGAAGTTTCCGGGGCTAGCTCTCAATTCCAGAGAACCCCAGGGGGTAGCACGTAAGAATTCCAGTCTTTATAATGCGGGGCTGACGTGGACCGTCCGATATTAAACCGACGGCTGAGATTATAACATCGAACCGGTACGCGGGGTTTTAAAGTCTACCGTGCGATTTAAAATAAACGGCGCACAAGCGGCCACGTCGCTCTGATCGAGCGCGGGCGGCGCTGCCGGCGGCGCACGGCGGCGGGAAGCGGCGATCTCGCCGGAAAGTTTCGGATCCGCGAGAATTCTACCTAGAACTGTGATCTTATGGCATAGATCGGTAGAGGGGAGGTCAGGGATCTCACCTCGGGGGTTTTCTCGAGCTCGGGGGTCCTGGAAAGTGCTCGGCGGCGAGGTCCGAGGCAAAACCACGGCGAAGCTCGTCGGCGCTGGATTTACACCGTAAGTCTCTGAGTTTTCTGCACCTGCAAAGCTCCCCGGAGGCGGTGGATCAAGACCAGCGAGTTAGATCAGAGTTTCCGAGCTTAGATCGGCCAGAATTCACCGGCGAAGTCTCGGTGCTCACCGGAGTGAAAATCGGCGATCGCGTGGGAAAAACTGATCGGATCGGGGGGTTTTTATAGCCGGGGGAGGGCGGTGGGTCTTTTGTGATCGAGTTGGAGTCCTCTGGGACCAGAATTCGGGCGGTAGAACGGATTTTCCGATCGGTTAAGATCGCGCGCGCTCGGGGAAAAGTCTGGGGTCGCGGGGTTAGGGATGACAGGCGGGTCCCACCCGTCGGTGAGAGGCAGCGCGGCGCGCGCGGGGGCGGGCTGCGCGGGGAAAGCTGGGCCGGCTGGCGGGTTTCGGCCCACTGGCCGGTTTTTTTCCCGTTTCTCTTTTTCTTTTTCCTTTTCTTTTCTGTTTTGAGTATAATTTGAATTCCAGTTTGAATTTGAGTTTTTGCAAAACATGCAATACGTCCAAAAGTTTTTAAATTCCCCTCTGAACATGGTTTTGGGTTTTGAATAAAAATTTGGGGTGTTACAGCTCTACCCCCCTTAAAAGAAATCTCGTCCTCGAGATTGGTGTTTCTAAGAAAACAATTCCGGAAATTGTGCCTTGAGCTCATCTTCCCTTTCCCAGGTAGCTTCCTCTTCTGAGTGATGCTTCCACTGCACCTTGCACATCCGGATTCTCTTGTTTCTGGTGAGGCGTTCCATTGTCTCCAAAATCTTGTATGGTTGCTCGGCATAAGACAAATCTTCAGCTACATCCACTTCATTCATGGGTAACACCTCCTCAGGCGTCCTCAGACATTTCTTGAGTTGTGACACATGGAATACATCGTGCACATCCGATAGATGAACCGGTAACTCTAGTTGGTACGCCACTTCGCCTTTCCTTTCCAAAACCTGGAAGGGTCCGATGTATCGAGGTGACAACTTCCCTTTCACCTTGAACCGACGAAGTCCTCTGATAGGGGACACCTTGAGATAAACATAGTCTCCCACGTTGAAAACGAGCTCTCTTCTTCGTACATCGGCATAGCTCTTTTGGCGTGTTTGTGCTATCCTCAAGTTGTTGCGAATCTCCCTCACCTTTGCTTCGGCTTCTTGTAGCACTTCCGGACCAAACACTTTACTTTCTCCTGTTTGGTTCCAAAATAGGGGAGTTCTGCACTTCCTTCCATACAAAGCTTCAAACGGTGACATCTTCATACTAGCTTGATAGCTGTTGTTATAGGAAAACTCCGCATACGGTAAGTTCTTGTCCCAACTCCTATTGTTTTTGAGTGCACATGCCCTTAACATATCTTCAAGGATCTGATTGGTTCTCTCCGTCTGCCCGTCAGTTTGGGGATGATAGGCAGAGCTGAAATTCAGATGGGTTCCCATGGTTTCATGCAACTTTTGCCAAAACCTCGAGGTGAACTGTGTCCCTCGGTCCGACACTATCTTCTTTGGCACTCCATGGTAACACACAATCCTTGACATGTACACTTCTGCCAATTTGGATCCGCTGTAGCTTTCTTTCACAGGAATGAAATGAGCTACCTTGGTTAGCCGATCAATAATGACCCATATTGAACCATACCCGGATTGGGTCCTAGGCAATCCCACGACAAAATCCATGCTGATTTCTTCCCACTTCCATTCAGGCACTTTGAGTGGTTGCAGCAATCCCGCGGGTCGTTGATGTTCTGCTTTCACCAACTGACATGTGTCACATAGGGCAACATGTTCCGCGACATCTCGCTTCATGCCATACCACCAATACCTGCCTTTGAGGTCCTGGTACATCTTCGTACTCCCAGGATGAATGGAATAGTCGGAATCATGAGCCTCCTTTAAAATCAATTCACGGATCTCCTTTACTTCTGGCACACAGATTCTTCTTCCGTGCCACACCGTTCCTTGTTCATCCTCTCTAAAACCAGGAGCTTTATTTTCCTTGATGAGCTGTCTGATCTCTTGTATCTTCCCATCATTCTTTTGGCCCTCGCGTATGTCTTGCTCGAGTGTGGAGTCCACTTCCATGGCGATGGCTTCACCACTATTTACTAGACATAGATTGAGCCTTATAACCTCGTCCTTCAATTCTGCGGGCATGTCCTTCAAGCTCAACTTATTGACCTGCACTTTCCGACTCAAAGCATCGGCCACGACGTTTGCTTTTCCGGGATGATAGTTGATGCCCACATCAAAGTCATTGATTAGCTCTAACCATCTCCTTTGTCTGAGGTTGAGATCTGGCTGTGTGAATATGTACTTCAAACTCTTATGATCCGTATATATCTCTGTCCTCTTCCCCATCAAATAGTGCCGCCAAATTTTCAACGCGTGTACCACTGCAGCTAGTTCTAGATCATGTGTAGGATAGTTCTTCTCGTGCTTCCGAAGCTGCCGGGATGCATATGCCACGACATGTCCTTCTTGCATGAGAACACATCCCAACCCATTTCCAAAGGCATCGCAGTACACTGTGAAATTCTTTTGCATATCTGGCATAACCAACACTGGGGCTGTTGTCAATCTTTTCTTTAGCTCCTGAAAGCTCGTATCGCACTGTGGCGTCCAGGTGAATGTGATTCCCTTTTCCAACAGTTTGGTGAGAGGTCTCGAGATCTTAGAGAATCCCTCAATAAACCGTCGATAGTATCCAGCCAATCCCAAAAAGCTTCGAACTTCCCCGACATTTTCAGGGGTTTTCCACTTCTGGATATCCTCGATTTTGGCGGGATCTACGGAGATTCCTCCCTCCGAGATTATATGTCCTAAAAAGGGAACTCTCTTCAGCCAAAACTCACACTTGCTCAACTTGGCATATAGTTGGTGTTCTCTCAGCCTCTGTAACACCAACCTTAGATGTTTCTCATGTTCTTCTTCATCTTTGGAGAAGACGAGAATATCATCTATGAAAACCACCACAAACTTGTCCAGATATTCCATGAATACCTTGTTCATGAGGTACATGAAATATGCCGGGGCATTGGTTAGCCCGAAAGGCATGACAATGTATTCATACAGTCCGTACCGAGATACGAAAGCTGTCTTGGGAATATCAGATTGCCTTATCTTGAGTTGGTGGTACCCCGACCTGAGATCAATTTTCGAGAACACACAAGCTCCCCTCAACTGATCAAACAAGTCTTCAATGCAGGGTAATGGGTACTTGTTCTTGATGGTTACCTCATTCAAGGCACGGTAATCCACGCATAACCTTTGGGTTCCGTCTTTCTTGGGCACAAATATCACCGGAGCTCCCCATGGTGAGGAACTAGGGCGAATATACCCCTTCTCCGTCAATTCTCTCAAATAATCCTTGAGCTCTTCTAGCTGCTTGGAGTCCATTCGATAAGGTCTCTTGTATATCGGGGCTGTTCCCGGTACTAGCTCAATTGCGAATTCCACGTCACGGTCGGGAGGCATGCCTGGCAATTCCTCCGGGAAAAGATCTGGATATTCCCTGATAGTCCTGATTTCCTCAACTTTCACCTCCACTTGATTTAATTTAATGTCCCTCCTAGGCTCGTGTATCGTTATGAACTTTACTTTGGTACCACTGGGGTGAGTTAGTTCCACCGTTCTGGTCGAACAATGGATGATTCCTTTATGTTTGGTCAACCAATCCATACCCAAAATAATATCTATCCCTCGTGAATCTATCACTATGAGGTTAGCAGTAAATACTACCCCATTAATGTCTAGGCTCACTTTGGGACACACTTGTCTTGTCCTTATTTCTCCACCTGGAGAGTTTACGGCTAACATATGGTTCATTTGTGTGGTTGCTAGGTCATGCTTCTTAACAAACCCTTGAGCAATGAACGAGTGGGTAGCACCAGAATCAAACAGCAGAGTTGCAAGGTGTAAATTGGCAGGAAACTTACCAACTACCACGTCGGGTGCCTCTTGTGCTTCCTCCATAGTGACGTGGTTCACCCGTCCTCTCATTACATTCTACTGTTGTGGCTGCGCGGGCTTCTTCTTTGGGCACTTATGGGCATAGTGCCCCACTTCACCACAGCTGAAACATTGCACCCCAATCTTAGATGCCTGGCCTTTGTTGTCCTGGGGTTGGTTTGGGGGTCCTTGCACTGCTGGTCGAGGTGGATATGCGGGGCGAGGCTGCTGCACAAACTGACGTGGCGGCTGTGCTGGTGCTGCGGGTGGCCTGTAGTTTGGGTTGTACCCTCTTGGTGCTGAATAGGGTACCGCAGCACGGCTCGTCTGCCCCGTAGGTTGCTGCATCATACGTGGGCGGGTGTTGCTCCCTGAGGCCTGATGTGACCATCCCGCCTTCCTCTTATTCTCATTTTCCAGGGCCTTTAGCTTCCTTTCCACCACAAATGCTCTGTCCACCATCTTTTGAAAGCTTTCATACTCATTGGAGGACATTGCACACTGCATTTCTGCGGTAAGTCCTTCCACGAAACAATCTTGTTTCTGCTCATCGGTCTCTATGTCTCGTGGAGCATAACGGGATAGTTGAGTAAATTTAGTGAGGTATTCTCTCACCGTCAGGTTTCCCTGCTGCAGTCCCAGAAACTCTTTCCTCTTGTTTTTGAGTTCACCTCTTGGGATGTAGTGGTTGCGGAAGCTACGCTTGAACTCGTCCCAAGTGATGTTCTCAGGGTCATGATGGGCGGCCACGTAGGCGGTCCACCAATCAGCAGCAGGTCCATTCAATTGATGAGAGGCAAACAGCACCCTCTCATACCCTTGGCATTGTATAATCCTCATCTTACTTTCAATGGTCTTCAGCCAATCATCTGCCTCCAGAGGTTCAGCAGCACTTGCAAACTTTGGAGGTTGAGTTCCTAGAAACTCACTCAACCTTGGTTGGCGTGGTGCAGCTTGTGGAGGTGGAACTTGATGCAAGTTGGCCACCACTTGAGTCAAGTTCTGGATAAGCTGATTTTGATTCTCCAGCATTTGGTGGAGAGGATCAACTTCTTCACGGCGACCACCCCTGTCCTGGCCTCCAGAAAGATGAGGGTTGCATGCCTCATCATTGTTGTTGGCGGGGTTGGCAGCACGTCCTTTTCCTCTTCCGGCCATCTGGCAGAATCAACAAATGTTAATTTGATACCATTTAGTATCATCTTACTACTTTCGTTTGTTGGTACTTTAAGGTGTTGAGGCTTTGTTGAAATTTTACGAGGGTTTATATCTCACACCAAATAAATGCACTATTATTTCCTGTGGGTTCACCCACCAAAGCAAAACAATCTGAAGACGAGGCTGTGGACAATTGCTCATGGCTTCCACAACTCACGTCACACACCAAGCATTATCACACCATTAACTACGTAACTACTCACGTCACACACCAAGCATCATCTATGCTAGCTAGGGGAAAGACTCTACACTACTCGTCCTCTTGAGCTGGCTCCTCGGGATCTTCCTCCTCATTTCGGCTACCTTCTGACTCTGCTTTGGGTGGGGAGGCTGCTGGTGGAGAAGTGCGACGACGCCTGATTGCTCGGCGATCCGGGGAGTCAGGAGTCCATGGATCACTCACGGTGACACACAGCTCATTCCCATCTCCTCTTTCCCTCGCCTTTAAGCAAGCTCGCAGCAACGCCTCCGTTTCCTTCAGGGTGTCTCGGACATCCTGAAGCTCTTGTTGACACTCCTGCAGTCGAGTGCTGAGCATAGCAGCATCCTCCAAGCACAAGTCCATGTGCTCATGGGAAGTCCCTTGCTGCACCGGTGGGTACTTGTACTCCGTAGTACCACTCTCACGTTGGAGGACATACATGTACTCAGTTTTGTCCAAGTGGCGACGATAGATGTGACTCTGGCAGGTGATGGCCTCCCAGGTGACATCTTTCTCCGCGTCAACTTGTGTTGCTCGACAAGCTGGAGAATGGTGGATCTTCAGTAGCTTATTCTCGTGTATAATCCTCATCTCCGAACTCCATTCTTCCCTCTTCTCACGGATGGTCCTAGTGGAGTTGTAGTGGATGATGAGCTTGCCCGTATTGCCTGCGGCTTCGAGCATACGTCGAAGACGGCGCAACAAGTCTCCTACTGCCAATCCATAGAAAAGGTACGTCACTGGACGACTCTCCTCTCTTTCGGCAAGGGCAACTACGGGAACTCTCCCTCCTGTGGACTTACGAGCGGTGCGAATCATGCGAACCATCTAAAAACAAAAGAATTTAAAATTAGGTTAGATAAATTCTCAAATAAAAATCCTATTTTGAATGAAAGTTGGGGTAAGATGAAGAAAATGACTCCTTTTATAACACTTTTCCAGCCACACCTTGGAAAATAGTTTTTAAGAAAATAGGGCCCTTAAATACGTCCATTTCTACCTAGGTCCACGTTTCTACGGGCAACCTTGGCTCTGATACCACCTCTTGTCACACCCGGTTTTTCCGAAGGAAACAACCAAGTGAATATTACATGTATGCCAGGATCATTTTTTCTCATACATGTGATGACAAATAGTGAAGCATCATTTATTACAAGCCAGGTGTCGAATATAAATAAGTCTTACATCGCAAATGTCTCAATGGACACAAATGCTTCATCACAAGTAAATAAACTAGCAGCGGAATATTATTCTTTAGGGCTCCGTCACAGGCGTTGCCCGGGGGTCTTCATGAACCTAAAATCCTTCCTCGGGTCCAAAGTCTTGGTCATTATACACCACCACATTATCTTGACCTGAGCAGCAATATAAACCAACAAATATGCAAGGTTGAGTACCAATGGTACTCAGCAAGTGTGGGAAAATTATATCATGCATGGCTAGAACAAGGAGAGGTTGAACTCATGGTTAAAGCACTACGCAATTAATACCTATCACCTTAGCTTATTAAGCACCTACATTACTACACAGGTGAAATGGTCCCAATCTCCCATCCCATCATCATAACCAAATAACCATAACATCATTTCCAATGTTAAGCTCCCCGCTTAACATCCACAACTCCCAAAAACCTTCACTCCTCTAATCATGAATAAGTCCAGGCTGCTCTTAACCGTGAGCACGGCTGTCAAGACAGTTTTGACTCAGCAGAGTTTGTACCACTGTACCCACAAGTAGTGATTTCATCCCCCGTTGCCGGGTGGACTAAAAGAACCTCCATTATGCCAGTGGCTACGATCCACATTCACACTTCCCAGGTGTGCAGCCAGGAGATCACTACAAAGCCTTTACAAAGGGATTCCCGACGAGCGTGGGCCCACTGAGGTTTCACCCCTAACAGCATACAAGAGGCTCCAACCCCGCTGCAGTGGCCCCCTCTTGAGCCTTGCGGTTCATATGGTAGTCCAGCTGACACCTACTCCCCGCACCATCCAACACACCCATACTACGCCGGGGATACACCTAATTAATTGGCCAAGCTGCCCCATCTCAGCATGTGGTTGGCACTGTAAAGCCGGGTTACATGCTCCATGAACCGGTCCTTAGGATCCAGGCAAGTACTAAACACAAACCCAAGTCTCGTGCACCCAGCACACAACCAAAACATCCAACTTGCCTTGATCCCTACCTCTACATAACTCACAATGTCTCATTCAAGAGTATGGTAATATAAACTGATGATCTCATGTCCCAAATATCCCATTCTAAGCATGGCTAAGCATATGCATGTAAATAAATGACATGGTAAAATAAATCCCAACCCAAGCTACAAGGAAACAAGGTAATGCAATTCTAGGGAAACTTTCCTAGCATGGGTTTCATATTTCATTTGACAATGCAAATAATTCTATCTACACATCCTAGCATAGGATCAAAGTGGTCAAGGACACTTGCCTCCTTCTTGCTGCTCTTGAAATTGGTAGTCCTGATCTTGGAAAAGAATAACTTGCTCTTGAGCAGGTTCTACTTCATACCATCACACATAGCAAAAGAAAAACAACAATCATAAGACATAGTTCACACTTCTACTTCATAAATACCACACATTCATATTTATGAAATTCATTCACCATTATAGGTGTTGTGTTTCAGTTTTAAATAAATTCCTTACATTAAACTACCAAGTATGTATGGAAAGTATTTTTCTTCTCCATATGTGCCTTCACAACTTCTATCAGCCCTAAACTGAACTCTTTGGATTTTAGAAACTCCATTTATCATTTACTAGTTGCTATATTTTCAGATTTATATTCCTATGCATAATTGTGTATTTTATTATGAAATTAGTAATATACATCACCTAAACAGTATAGGTTCTGGTCCTAAATAATTTAATAACATATTTTGACCTTGGCTTCTGATGTAGACTATTTCATAATTATTTTCCCTATTTTTCTATAACTATTATTTACTTAACCATGTGTCCCTATACTAATTAAATGTGAATAATAGATGAAACAGATTTATTTCAGCCCAAAAATATATTTTTATCTCACTCCAAAGTTTTCTAAGTACTGAGAAAGTCTTTAATTAATTTTGACAATTATGTTTGTCCCACTTTTTAATTTTTAAACACTAGTTACATATTCAATTTTCTACATTAAATACTAAACAGGGCTAAATAATGAATTTACCCCATTACAGGGTCTATAATATTATTTTCATAATTTCCAGGGGTCTAGCTACACTTATCAGAGGTGTTTTTCCTAATTTCTATTAAGTCCAGGGGCTAAAACTGATTTTTAAATAAATTTACATGATTTTCTGGAGTTCCAGGGGCTAGATCTGAAGTTTCCGGGGCTAGCTCTCAATTCCAGAGAACCCCAGGGGGTAGCACGTAAGAATTCCAGTCTTTATAATGCGGGGCTGACGTGGACCGTCCGATATTAAACCGACGGCTGAGATTATAACATCAAACCGGTACGCGGGGTTTTAAAGTCTACCGTGCGATTTAAAATAAACGGCGCACAAGCGGCCACGTCGCTCTGATCGAGCGCGGGCGGCGCTGCCGGCGGCGCACGGCGGCGGGAAGCGGCGTTCTCGCCGGAAAGTTTCGGATCCGCGAGAATTCTACCTAGAACTGTGATCTTATGGCATAGATCGGTAGAGGGGAGGTCAGGGATCTCACCTCGGGGGTTTTCTCGAGCTCGGGGGTCCTGGAAAGTGCTCGGCGGCGAGGTCCGAGGCAAAACCACGGCGAAGCTCGTCGGCGCTGGATTTACACCGTAAGTCTCTGAGTTTTCTGCACCTGCAAAGCTCCCCGGAGGCGGTGGATCAAGACCAGCGAGTTAGATCAGAGTTTCCGAGCTTAGATCGGCCAGAATTCACCGGCGAAGTCTCGGTGCTCACCGGAGTGAAAATCGGCGATCGCGTGGGAAAAACTGATCGGATCGGGGGTTTTTATAGCCGGGGGAGGGCGGTGGGTCTATTGTGATCGAGTTGGAGTCCTCTGGGACCAGAATTCGGGCGGCAGAACGGATTTTCCGATCGGTTAAGATCGCGCGCGCTCGGGGAAAAGTCCGGGGTCGCGGGGTTAGGGATGACAGGCGGGTCCCACCCGTCGGTGAGAGGCAGCGCGGCGCGCGCGGGGGCGGGCTGCGCGGGGAAAGCTGGGCCGGCTGGCGGGTTTCGGCCCACTGGCCGGTTTTTTTCCCGTTTCTCTTTTTCTTTTTCCTTTTCTTTTCTGTTTTGAGTATAATTTGAATTCCAGTTTGAATTTGAATTTTTGCAAAACATGCAATACGTCCAAAATTTTTTAAATTCCCCTCTGAACATGGTTTTGGGTTTTGAATAAAAATTTGGGGTGTTACAGCGGTGATGAAACTGTTTATCAGTTTACGTCCTGTAAAACCCTTCTTTTTCTTGTTGGTGTTGCCAAAAGAGGACTTGACTTTATTCTGCTTTTCATCACGGTTAGAAGGACCTGAAAGGTTAGGGCAATCTGTACGAAAGTGTTCTGTCTTACCGCATTCAAAGCATCGTTGAGGTCCAGAGCTTCCTCTCCTTCTAGTTCTCACATTTTGCAATGCTTTTGAGAACCTAGTAGAAAGAAGTACGAGCTCCTCCTCTGTAAACTCCTCAATCTGTTCCAGGGTTAGTGAAGACAGCAAAGCAAGTGTATTGCTAGATGATTGGCCGGAGCTAGGCATATCACGTTGTGAGACAAATGCAGTAGTCTTATTTAGGTTCTTGCATGATATAATGTCAATTTCATGAGTTTTTAGCTTAGAATAAAGCACATCTAATGTAAGAGTACTCATGACAGTGGATTCACGTATGGATGTTACTTTCATCTCCCAAATTGACATGTCTAATGCACTTAGTAATTGCCTAGCATTTTCAGCATCTGAAAAATTAACATTGACGCTACGCAAGTTGTTGAGAATTTTATTAAAGCGAGCAAAGAGGTCATCAATGGACTCACCGGGTTGCATCTCAAAGCGCATGTATTATTTCTTGAACATATCCTGTCTTACCTCCTTGATCGTGTTGGATCCTTTGTGGTAGTCATAAAGTGCTCTCCACACATCGTACGCCGATCGGAGGTGTGCAACACGGTCAAAGTTGCTCTGAGTTAGTCCTTGTATGATCAAGTTCCGAGCCTTGTTGTTGTTGTCGACATCTCTCATGTTTGTAGCCGTGACTTGATCGTTTGAAGGCACATCGTAAGACTTGTACACCTTTTCCTATATTGCAAAGCCTTGCGCCTGGATGAAAGCTTCCATGCGTGCCTTCCAAACCTGAAAATCAAATGCCACTAAACACACAAGGTTTGGCGGAGTATTTCTCCATGATGATTAGTCAAAACACGTGCAAATCACAAAGATTAGAGCAACCTGGCTCTGATACCAATTTTAGGATCGAAGTACACGTGTAAAGCTACCAGATTGGGGGTGAATGGTAGATAAAAACTTTTCAGCGGAAGCAACAAAACACCCCTCAGCAGAAAACTGATCTGTTAAAGAAACTGTGTGCGCGACTAATCTAAACATGTTCAACTGTGACAAAACTAGTATAGATTGTATAGAATAAAGTCACGAATACGTCACAACAAGAATCATGAAAATCCGTTGAGAGAAACTCAAGTTACGATTGAAAGATCGAACAAAGGTCAATCTGTCCTACGCGAGAAAAACAGTTCTGGAATACTGCAAAGAAACTCGTGTAGATCAGAAACCACAAATTCAATGACTGTGAAATTTTCACAGATGATAGATAATCAAGGTGTGAAGACAACCCAAAAAGAATCACAGCAATTGGATCTGTAAAACTCGAGTTATAAAACCACCGAAGCAAGGTAGTCCTGAACAGAAACTCGACGAGAAAAACTTGTCTGAAACAAGTCGGACGAACAAGACACAAAAGTTCCTTTAGAATACGAATTTTATTTATCAAAACACAAGAGGAACAGCCCCAAAGTCGTGTTCCATGAGCTCTGGCCTCCCTTGCTTATATAACCAGCTCTATGGCCAATCCAATTCAAACTAGGACTCCTACTCTTTGGATTCAAAACTGTAACTTTCCAATACTGCTCAAGACTCTTCTATACGCAGATAGAAGCAATCTTAAGACTTCCAAACACCTTAGGAACGTCCCAAACATTCCTAAAACAACTCTACTTCATGCCTAACATGAAACCCTGTTATAACCAACTCGAAACTTTCCATAAACAAACCATAACCGCCTCAGCCGCAGCCTGAGCGCAAAATCCAGCCGGTTGAACCTTTTCAACCATATCTCCACTTCCATATCTCTTCACCACGCCTTGGAAACATGTTGCCACGTCCATGCACTCCTTTCACATGTGCAAACACCTTCCAACAACGTCCAAGATACCTTCATATGCATTGTTCTTGATCCAAACATGCTGCGCGACCTCCTGATCAAATCAACCACAATTCCTCCCGAACTTGGTTGTTAAACCTCATCTTCTCCCTAATACTAGTTCAATAGATCCCGTCATCAGCCATGTATTGAACTCAAGCAACACCTGCACATGAATAAATAACCAATACTTCTGAGCACAAGTCCTCGACTTGACTCTCGTTAGTTCCAAAACTACAACATCTTACGTGAGCACCTCACATAAGCATGTTGTAAACCATAGCAAAATGATATCATCCATAACCACCAAAACACACCAAAAACTTAGTAAAATAATACTAAGCAAACTTTCCATAAGAGTAAAGCAAGTTCGAAACATTGCAAGTTAAAAGCAGAACCATTGCAATCAAGCTCAGAACCTTACCAAAGCTAACGAGACCTTGAACCGGAGCTTACCAAAGCTAGTCGGACCTAGCGCCGGAGCTTACTAAAGCTTAGTCGGACCTAGCACGGAACTTACCAAAGCTAGTCGAACCTAGCACCGGAGCTAGCAAAAACAAGTCGGACCTAGCCAAAATAAGTCAGACCTAGACAAAGCAAGTCGGACCTTACGTCGGACCTTGCCGAAGCTACCCAAAACAAGTCGGACCTATCGTCGGACCTTGCAGGAGCTCGGACCTAGAGTCGGACCTTGTTAAAAAGGTGTTTTGGTAGTATTCAAAACTTTTATCGTCAAAGCCAATGTATTCAGCACATATAGGTCTCACAATATTAGAATTTTGCCTTTGTTTGCGGTGGATTTACTTGCACCTGCTATTAGGTATATATATATATATATATATATATATATATATATATATATATATATATATATATATATATATATATATATATCGAACACACAATTACATGATGACCACAATATAGCCAAAAATAATATGAGAGGAGAAATAGAGAAGGAACAAGTTTTTCACAATCATGCACATTTTTTAAATTTGTGAAAATTTTTGAAGACTTCTATTTGTTATCATTCAAATGCACAACTTTTCAACTTACATTCCTAGAGTCTAGGATATTTAGCTCATTTCGAAGTTCACAAAATCGTTTTTCATCTAGTGGTTTGGTGAAAATATCGGCTAGTTGTTTTTCTGTTCTTACATGTGAGATAGCTATGTCCTCCTTTATAGAATGATCTCTCAAAAAGTGATGCCAGATGTCTATATGTTTGGTCGTAGAGTGCTCAACAGGATTATGGGCTATCTTAATGGCACTCTCATTGTCACATAGGAGTGGAATGTGGTTCATATTATAACCATAATCCCTTAGAGTTTGTCGCATCCAAAGAAGTTGAGCACAACAACTTCTGGCTGCAACATATTCCGCCTCGGCTGTGGAGAGAGCAATGGAGTTTTGTTTCTTGGATGACCATGATACTAGGCACCTACCCAAAAATTGACAAGTCCCTGAGGTGCTTTTTTATCTATTTTACATCCGGCGTAATCCACATCGGAGTATCCGATGAGATTAAACTTAGATCCCTTTAGATACCATAATCCTAGGTTAGGTGTGTGAACTAGATATCTTAGGATCCTTTTAACGGCTGTTAAATAACATTCTTTAGGTGATGCTTGAAATCTTGCACACAAACATACACTAAGCATGATATCAGGCCTAGATGCACAAAGATAAAGCAATGAACCAATCATAGAGCGATATACCTTTTGATCCACGCTTGGTCCATCTTCATTGAAGTCAAGGTGCCCATTTGTTGCCATTGGCGTCTTGATGGGTTTGTCTTTGTCCATGTCAAACTTCTTGAGTATGTCTTGTATGTACTTTGTTTGACTGATGAACGTGCTTTCCTTGAGTTGCTTGACTTGAAATCCTAGGAAGAACTTCAACTCTCCCATCATGGACATCTCGAACCTATCCATCATTATCTTACTAAACTCATCACAAAAAGATTTATTAGTAGAACCAAATATAATGTCATCGACATATATTTGGCACACAAAGAGATCATTATCTACATTCTTTGTGAAGAGTGTATAATCTGCCTTGCCTATCTTAAAGCCATTATCAATGAGAAAGTCTCTAAGACACTCATACCAAGCTTTAGGAGCTTGTTTGAGGCCATAGAGAGCTTTATGCAATTTAAACACATAGTTAGGATATTCTTGATCTTCAAAGTCGGGTGGTTGCTCCACGTATACCTCCTCCTTGATTGGACCGTTTAGGAAGGCTTCACATCCATTTGATAGAGTTTAAAATCATGGTGAGTAGCATAGGATAATAGAATTTGAATGGACTCAAGCCTAGCTACGGGAGCGAAGGTTTCACCGAAATCCAAACCTTCGACTTGAGCATATCCCTTTGCCACAAGTCGGGCCTTGTTTCTTGTCACCACTCCATGTTCATCTTGTTTGTTGCGGAATACCCACTTGGTGCCTACCACATTTGCATTTGGTCTTTTCACTAGCTCCCATACTTGGTTTCTTGTGAAATTGTTCAACTTCTCTTGCATGGCCATCACCTAGTACGGATCTTTGAGTGCATCTTCCACCCTAAATGGTTCCAAGGACGACACAAAGGAGTAATGTGCACAAAAGTTAGCTATTCGAGAACGTGTTGTTACCCCTTTTGTCATGTCTCCAAGGATGTTGTCAACGGGGTGATTTCGTTGAATACTTTGATGAACCCTTGGGTTAGGCACTTGATTTCTTGTGTGGTATTCTTCTTCTTCTCCTTCTCCCCCTTGATCAACATCATGGTTTCAATTTTCTCCTTCTTGAAATTGACCGTCTTGATCTTGGGGTTCTTGAGTTTGATCTTGAATGAGAGGTGTCAATTGTGATGATCTTGTAGCATCTTGTCCTACATTTTCTTGGGGACGGACTTCTCCAAGTCCCATTCTTCTTAGTGCTTCACATGGTGCTTCTTCTTCATCTAGTACACATTGATCAACTTGCTCCACTTGGGAGCCATTAGTTTCATCAAACACCACGTCACGTGCAATTTCAACACATCCAGAGGTCTTGTTGAAAACACGATAAGCGTTGGTGTTTGAGTCATAACCAAGTAGGAAACCTTCATCGGATTTCAAAGCAAACTTCGAAGTCATAGGCTTCTTGTTGAGAATGTAGCATTTACTTTCAAAAACTCAAAAGTAAGAGATGTTGGGTTTGTTACTGGTTAGGAGCTCGTATGGGGTTTTCTTCAGAAGTCGATGGAGGTAGAGGCGGTTTGTAGCATGACAATCGGTGTTGACTGCCTCCGCCCAAAATCGATCCGAGGTCTTGTATTCATCGAGCATGGTTCTTGCTGTCTCTATGAGTGTTCAGTTCTTCCTTTCAGCCACCCCATTTTGTTCGGGGGTATAGGGGGCCAAAAACTCATGTTTGATGCCCTCTTCATCCAAATATTCTTCTACTTGAGTGTTCTTGAATTTGGAACCGTTGTCGCTCCTTATCTTCTTGTTTTTGAGGAAAACTCGTTTTGAGCTCTCCTCAAGAACTTCTTGAGGATACCTTAAGTTTCTCCTTTATCATGCAAGAAAAATACCCAAGTGAACGAGAATAATCATCAACAATTACTAGACCATACTTGTTACCGCCAATGCTTATATAGGTGACAAGGCCGAAGAGGTCCATGTGAAGCATCTCCAATGGTCTTGTTGTCGTCATCACATTTTTGGCGGGATGAGCTGCTCCAATTTGTTTTCCTGCTTGGCATGCACTACATGGCCTATCTTTTTCAAAAACAACATCTTTTAGTCCACGGATGTGATCCCCCTTTAGAAGTTTTTGTAAGTTCCTCATTCCAACATAGGCTAGTCTTCTATGCCACAACCATCCCATGTTGGTTTTTGCTATTAAGCATGTGTCAAGTTGAGCTTTATCTGTGGAAAAGTCCACTAAGTAAAGCTTTCCCTTTAACACACCCTTAAAGGTAATTGAGTTATCACTTCTTCTAGAGACAGTCACACCCTCGTTAGTAAACAAGCAATTATAACCTTTCTCACATAGTTGAGATATGGACAATAGGTTATAATCTAGTGATTCAACATGTAGAACATGTGAAAGAAAGTGTTGAGAAGAGATTGCAATTTTACCAATACCAAGTACCCTTCCTTGGCTGTTGTCACCGAAATAGATGCCTTCACTTGGATCATCATTTTCTTCATACTCGACAAACATTTTTCTCTCTCCGGTCATATGGTTAGTGCACCCACTATCTAGCACCCATTTAGTACCACCGGAGGAGTATGGCTGCAAAACAATTTAAACTTTGGTCTTAGGTACCCAAACTTGGTTGGGTCCTTTGAGGTTAGTTACAAGGCATTTGGGCACCCACACACAATTTTTTGGACTCTTGTGGAGTGGCCCAACATATTTTGCAAAACCTCTACCACACTTACTTTTCATAAGAACATAAGATGCATCAAAATTATGAAATAATATAGATTTTACATTTTTGGTAATTTCATGTGAGGTAGATGCAAGGTTGTCACTTTTGTTTTGTTTTGAGTTTTCTTTGACAAAGGCTACGCATTTGCTATTGTTTTTGAGGATTCTAGCATTTTGCTTTCCTCCCCTAGTATAACCAAGTCCATCTTTGATGAAAGGAGATCTTGTGATTGAGTACGCATTACATGCATATTTGATCTTCTCCTTATCAAATATTCCACTTTTGTGTGTATTCTTGCTTTTTGCTTCTTTGAGCTCATTTTTCAAGTTTAAAACAATGCTAGCACATTCGCAAGTTTTGGACTCTATACTTGTTCAGAGAGAGTTTTTGGAGGATGAATTAGTTGAGACACTTGACTTAAGTGAGTCAAGTTGTGCTTCAAGATTCTTGTGAGCTTTGGTTAAACTCACAAGTTCATCTTGAAGTACTACATTCTCACTTTTAAGCTGAACACAAGTCTCCTTGCTCATAACAAGTTTGCTTTCAAGTGCTCTACTCTTCTCTCTCTCAAGTTCAAGGAGCTTCTCAATCTCAAGGTTTCTTTCCTTTTCAAGGATAAGCAATTCTTCTTGTTGATTGAGAAGCTCTTCTTGTTCAAATATTTCGTCCGATAGCATTTTCATTTTATCTATAGCCTTTTTGTTTAATCCTTTAAAAATGATTTCGTGTTCACTACTACTATCAAAGTCACTATCATCTTCAATATGTAACTTTGAAGGTTTAGACATTACCTTGTGCTTTCCTTCCTTTGCCATGAGGCATGTGTGACTTGGGCTCTTCCAATCACCCTTGTTTGGCAAGAGTGATTTCTTCATGGTTGCCCTCTTGATGGCTACGGTTGCCACTTTTTCTTCATCTTCGGAGGAGGATTCTTCATTTGAGTCCCATTCTTCTCCGATGTGGGCTTGTCCATAAGCCTTCTTCTTTGTGAAGAATTTCTTATCTTGAGGCTTCCCATCCTTCTTCTTTCTCTTGTCATCTTCCTTGCTATGGGGGCAGTTCACAATAAAATGCCCATGTTCTCCACAGTTGTAGCAAGTCTTCTTTGTTCTTGACTTGCCCTTGTCTTTGCTCTTGTTCTCATAGTGATGGCTTCTCCTTCTCCTCATCAACCTTTTGAATCTTTTAATCAAGAATGCCATTTCTTCATCATCCATGTCCGTGCTCTCATCATCACTTTCTTCATCTTCACTTGTGAGTTGTGTTTCTTTTGCCTTGGACTTGGATGTGGCCTTAAGAGCAATGCCCTTCTTCTTGGATGAAGTGATCTTTGCTAGGTCGTTGACGTGTTGGGCTTTCCTTTCCATCATCTCGTGGTTAATGATCTTCCCTAGCACTTCATCCGGAGTCATCAAGTGAAAGTTTGGACTTTCCCAGATTAAGGTGCATAGGGTCACATTGCGAGGCATAAATGCTCTTATCATTCTCTTGACCACCTCATGGTCATTCCATTTCTTACATCCGTACGCTCGACTCTTGTTGATAAGAGTTTTGAGTCGGTTGTACATTTCTTGAATTGTTTCTCCTTCTTCCATGGTGAACCTTCCAAGCTCTCCTTCTATCATCTCAATCTTGGCTTCCCTCACGGATCGGTTTCCTTCATGTCCGATATTGAGGGTGTCCCAAATATCTTTGGCGAGCTCCAACCCATCTACCTTGTTGAATTCTTCAATGCTTAGAGATGAGTTGAGCACGGCCGTCGTTTGTGCATTGCGATGGATTTGTTGTTCTTGTTCTTGGGTGAGTTCATCCTCGTCTTCAGGGATATCTATACCTGTACACACCACATGCCAAAGAATTGGGTTCAAGTAAAATTAGATGCAACTTCATGTTGTGTTTCCACATTGTGTAGTTAGTTCCATCAAAGTGAGGTGGTTTGCCTAGAGGAATTGATAAATAACTACAGTGAGAATTTAGACGTTCATAATTAAAAGGATATCGCGAGTAGTCTTGTTGACTACTCTTGAGTTTCTTCTCCAACTTCTCCTTATTTTTCTTTTTATCCTCCTCCTTCTTTTTGAGGAGTGTCATGAGACGAAGAACTTCCTCATCTTCTTCTGAGCTTGAAACGTCTTGTGGAGGAGTAACCGCTGGAGGCGGGTTAGAACCTTGTTCTTCAAAGTTGCTCGTACTTGCTCCTTTTCCCTTGATGAGATCAATTTGGCTACCGGCCTTGTCCCCCATCTCCTCTCCAAGCGGTTAAGCTTTTGCGGAGAGCTAGGCTCTCATACCAATTGAAAGTTGCCTAGAGGGGGGTGAATAGGCTAATAAAACCTAAAACTATTGCAAACAGCAGATTAAACTTGAAGGAGGCCGGACTAGTCCAGTCTGAGGGCGAACTAGTCCGGTCTAAGTATAAAATTGTGCTTTAGGTTTTCCTTTTTAAGTTTGTTTGAGTGGAAGATATATGGTAGTCAAATAATATCACTAATTAGTTGTGAATGATTAAATTGCGAGATGGTAGAACAATTCACGGATGTTAACAAAATGAAAGATTAACAAGTAATTCTAGTGAGCGAGTGAGAAAGTAAAGGAACCAAGAGACACGATTTATCCCGAGGTTCGATTCCACACAGGAATCTACGTCCTCGTTGAGGAGTCCACCAAGGATTGGGTCTTTTCCAACCCTTCCCTCACCGAGCGATCACCAAGATCAATCCCGGGCTCTTTCACTATCAATTAAATGTGAATACAATGCTCTTAGGGGCTACTCACAACTTGAGGCTCCCTACACCAACCTAGCAGTTCTAGAAATCAAAGTACAACTGTTAAGAACTCAAATTAACAGTTAGAGTTCAAGAGAATCAAACCGAGAGCTCAAACGTCGATCACCACGTCTTTCCTCTAACAAAACCACAATCTCCTTAAGATATAATCTTAGGACTCTAGACGGTGAGGAAAGAGGCTTAGAAGAGCTCTAGGAATGAGTTTTCAGCGCTTGGGTTGTTATTTTTCGAATTCTCAGCTGGGAGGTCTCCTTTTATAGAAATCCCGACATCTAGCCGTTACCAACTAAAGTCCGGACTAGTCCGTTCTTGAGGGACCACTCACGTCACAAGGCTACCAACTAATGTCTTGTGACCGTTGGACTCAAACGGTCATAAAACCCCGGACTAGTCCGGCCAAGAGCGGACTAGTCCGATCTCAGTCAGGAACCTTTGTTCCGTATGAGAACGGACTAGTCTGGTAAGGGCGGACTAGTCCGGCCCCAAGGGCGGACTAGTCCGGTCTTACCAGACTTAGTCTAAAAACTCTATAATTTAGAGCTGCGGACTAGTCCACCCAACTTTGGACTAGTCCGAGCTCACATAGGAACCTTTGTTTCGTCCTAATTCGGACTAGTCTGAAGGGTCCGGACTAGTCCGGCCTATGGAGCGGACTAGTCCAATGTCACTCAGAGACTTCTTCTCCGGACCTAAACGGCTTAGTCCGCTTAACGGACTAGTCCGGCCACACGGGCGGACTAGTCCGGCCCTCTGAGACTTAGTCTCATAACAGCTCAGACTCACACGACAACGGACTAGTCCGGCCTGGAACGGACAAGTCCGAACTCACTCAGGGACTCTTTATCCGGTCTAAAACGGAGTAGTTCGGGTTGGAACGGACTAGTCCGGCCCATAGTCCGGACAAGTCCGGTCTTCCTTTTTCACCCATACCTATGACTACTTCGTCTCATGATTCTAACTTTTTAACCTTAGTTTGAGCTCTCTAATGATTCTCAAGCACTCTAAAAGAGAAGACCCTGTACACAACTAGAAAATGAGAAAATTAATAGAAAATTCTATTTTCTACTCTTTCAAGTCTTCTTCTTTTCCTTTTGCTTCTTGAGAGACTCCATATCCATTTCTTTGATAAACACCTGTGCTCATACTCAGTAAAAACTTATTAGTATCTTAATTATCGTCATCAATCAACCAAAACCCACGGGGATTACCTAGATGCACTTTCAAATCTTGGTTTGTGGATGAGGTAGTATGAGATGGTGGTTACTTGCCGTAGATCTAAGGACCGGTTCATGCGAGAACATGCCAGGATAACAATGCCACCACAAGGCCAAGTATGGGTGCAACTTAGCTGAGTAATTAGGTAAGTTGCTAGATTATTATGGACCGTGGAAGGCGCGGGGAATGGGAGTCGAGCGAGCACTGCCCTGGGAACCGCATGGCACAAGAGGGGGCCCGTGGGTGGGAGAATTGGAGATTCTAGCCTGCCGGTGAAACCTTAGTGAGTCCATACATCTAGTAGCCCCTTTGTAAAGCCTATTTTGTGATCTCTTGGCCATACACCGACGGTTGTGTACTGGTATAATGGAGGTTCTGCAGTCGCCGACGGGTGACGAAATCACAAACTTGTGGGTAAATAGGTGCAAACTCTGTAGAGTCTAAAACTATCATGATAGCCGAGCTTACGGTCACGAGCACCTGGCCAACTTCCATGATTAGTTGGGATGGTTTTTGGGATGGTTTTGGGGATGGTTTGGTTTTGGTTTTGGTCTTTGGATTTGGTTTTCGGGACTGTTGAGTCCGGGTAATTATGATGGCACCCTATAGGCGCTATACGGGAGAAAACGCAGCACACCGCCGAATTGGTGTGAATCTGGTGAAAGGGTCACCTTCGGGATCGATCTTGTCAACAATTCGGAGGAAAAGGTTCGGCTGATTCAAGCGAACCTAAAAGCCGCCCAATCCCGACGAAAATAGTATGCGGACCGGAGAAGATGCCCATTACAATTCGAAGTCGGGGATCACGTATATCTACGTGTGTCTCCAATGAAGGGCGTGAAGAGATTCGGGGTGAGAGGAAAGTTGGCACCCCGATTCATCGGTCCATTCCAGATTACAAAAAAAGATGTGGATCAGTAGCATACCGGCTGGAATTACCTGAAACACTTTCCGGTGTGCACGACGTCTTTCACATTTCTCAGCTGAGGAAGTGTATTAAGCTATCAACTACCATTCAGCTGGGGGGTATTGAAGAACTGAAACCGGATCTCACTTATCGAGAGGAACCGGTTCAGATAATTGATGAAAAGGCCCGAACCACATGCAACCGTACGTTGTGGTTCTACAAAGTTCTATGGAGTAATCACTGCAGAGATGAAGCGACATGGGAAAGCGAAGGATTTCTTCACGCTAACTACCCTGACTTTTTCACGTCGCACATACGGTAATTTCCCACCGTCCTCTCTCTCATTTTCACCTAATCTCAGGACGATATTCTTTTAAGCGTGGAGGAATGTAAGGGCCTAAGTTTTTGCACACATCCAAAGTGTTCATCATACCACACACACCTCATTTGAGGAAAACTTATGAACACATTTGAAGAGCAAGTAACCACAATCAATATGATCATTAGAGGATGAACTTACAAAATGCAAAAGTGATATTACCCATATGCATCATATAGGGGCTGAGCATATGAAAAACTCCTACACCTTGCTAGGAATGCTCATGCCAAATTTCACCCAAATCCAAACCTTTTTGAGGTATTATTGGGTATAATTAGAAAGAGGCTAGTTTGAACTCAAATTCAAACCCCTTCCATCCCATGAATTCAAAAGTGGGATCCATATTCACACTCAGCATATTTTTGTGAGCTCACACACCAATTTTTACTCCATTTTGAGTTAATCTTGACATGAGCTATTTTGGCTAAATTCAAATCAAATTTGAATTTCAACTAAACCTTTGCAAATTTGATCAAACAAAATTCCACTTTGAATTATTCAAAGTCAAGTGGCCATTTGGAAATTTGATCAACTTCCAAAGGAGATTAGGGACACTACTGTTTTGAGCAGTGGAGAAATTGAATTTAGGGTTAAAACTGGGAGTGGGGTCCTCATGTCAGCCTCACAAGGCAGAGAACCGACTGAGGACTCGGGTGCTCGGGTTCCCGGGCTGAGGCAGCGCGCGCCACCGAGCTGGAGTCGGCACCAGCTCCTGCTTGCCGCACGGCTGGGGATGTGCTCGGTTACATTCACCCATGCGACGATCTTTTGCCTCCCGAGCAGCAGCAACCCGGATTTTCCTTCTCCTCGTGCGCACAAACAGAGCCGCCCTGCCATTTCCGTCGAGCAGTCGACCGCCAGCAAACACTCGGTGCAAACCGAGCTTCTGAGCTGCAAAACGGTACTAGAGCCTTTCCTTCTACCTTCCCATCACAGGAACAAGCCGAGTCCGATTCTTATCAACCAATACCGAAAGCTTTTTCGGTGACCTAAGCTTCTTCCGCAGCCCGTGGACAGCCTAAACAGGGAAGTGTCACGCCCAAGCTTAGGCATCCCGGGACGTGTTAGGTCTTTGTGTTGCTCACCGCCAAACCATAGCCCAAGGGGTCGATCACCGGCGATGAATTTCGTCTTTTCCTTCCATTCGGTGCAGACCGACCTTCGGGTGCGGATTCGCCAAATTCTCGTTCCATAGTCGTGTAGAGATCCTCAAACTGCACCTACACGAGCTAGACTTGGTAGTGAACAACTTTCCTTCGCAGTCTTAGCGTGAAAACCTTGGTAGACCGCGCATTTCTAGTTTTACTACCGGCGCTAATGGCGGAAGCCGCCGGGCGCACGGTGAGAGCTCATCTAGGACCTTTTCCGAGCTAAACCAAGTGCAATTCAAGCGTCTACATGTCGCACCGGTGCTGTAGAGCTTGAGAACGCATGGTTTGGTGGGCTAAAGACGGCGGGCGACGTCTCCGGAGTCGGTGTGAGCGGCGGTGTCGTCGCAAGCTAGGTAGGAGCCACGGCCGGCGTGGGAAAACCTCACTGGAGTGCACCTCGTGTCAGGTTAGAGCCTAGCGGCGAGCTAGAGCCCGGGAAGTGGCTGGAGGAGCAAGTTCCGGCGAGCTCGGGCGCGGGCGCGCACGGGAGCGAGGGGAAGAAGAAGATGGTGCGGGTCCCACATGTCAGCCACTGTATTGAGCCAGACTGGATCTTCTGTGGATCCGGATCGGTTGTGGCTGCGCGCGAAAAACCCCATAGCCCCGTGTGTCAGCCGTTGAGAAGCCGACACGTAGCCCCGGTCCCACGCGCAGCAATTTAAACTTTTCCCCGATTTTCAGATTTATTTCAAACTTCAAACCCACATAACTTTGGCTAGGAAATTCCAAATCGAGTGAACCAAATTTTGTTAGATTCAGCTCTCGGAGTACTTTCCAACAAATTAAGTTTCAATTTATTAAAATCCTTATTTCTCCAGAATTAATTCTTCAAAAATTAAACTGTTTAGAATTTTAACTGGAGAACCCTTTGGAAGAAAATTCAGAAATTTGTCTAGGTTGTTCAACAAAATATCCCTGAGCTAGCATAAAAATTTCAGATCCATTTGAGCTCATTTGATCCACCTAATGGTGTGATTAATAAAACTATTCCAGAGAAAAGGGAAAATGTCCAGAAACATTTTCAGATTTTCTCTGAAATTGTTTAGCTCCTATCTTTGGCTAGGAAACTTCAAATTAATTGAAACCAACTCCATTAGAACACTCTGAAAATCTAGTTTTCAGAAAGTCATGGCTTGCTCCATGAAGATCCTTAGAACACCCTAAGAGCTCTGATTAAGGACAAATATACAATTATTTGTGGAGGGCTCAAATGAGCTTTGCTGCAAATGAAATTTGGCCAAGTCTCTGTTTAGGTTGTATCAAAACCACAGTAAAAATTTCAGAGTCATTGGGCCTGTCTAGCAGTACTTATGGTCTTATCAAATTCAATTTCCAATTTCACATGCATTCAAATTGATTCATATATGTATTATCTCATGTAGTCGCTAAGGTTGAGGAGGAGCCCGAAGTGTTATACTTCATCATTCCAGAGGAACAGCTAGCCTACGACCAACAGCAGTAAGGCAAGCTCCGGTTTGCATTAACCTTTTTTCAAAATTTTACTGTTTTGAGAACTTACTTTGAGCACCCACTTACTTATGCATTAGAGTCTTGTTTGAAAACCCAAATTCATAGCCAAGAAAACCTGGTTTGGCTTAGGTTTGTAAACCTCGATTAGCTACTGCAATGCTAAGATAGTGTAGGATTCAATTCAAGTCGAGTAGTTGGAACTGCTCGCGAGAATAGGCTAGAGGCACACTACTCGGGTAAAGGTAGCAAATGAAACACATGGCAAGAAAAATGAGACCGAGCGGAGAGTAAGGGAAGCAGGACGTTGAGGCCTGGGTGCCATAGCTCCGCTTGTGTCGATTGAGGACCGAGCCGTGTGCGGGCCTGTTGAACAAGCTAGAACAATATTGAAGACCTACCGGATGTATGGGAACCGGGAAACCGATGTAACTCGGGTAGCTGGGTGTTGAGGCCTAGCTGGTTGTTCAGAGGGTAGGTTGAGAGCTTGAGGCGTAAATCGGCTGGCGGCACTGCAGATGCGCGCGCAGAGACCTCTTGCTCGGGATGATTAGACCGGCTGTACATTTGGCTGACGGGTGAAAGGTGGTTGCGTACGACGTCCGTGATGGTTGCTGTAGGCAACATCGAGTACGGGCGTACATGACGGGTTATTCGGGTAACCCTGTATGTGTAAATCGATTATAATCGCCATCCCTCGTGGTCAGTGAGTACCCCTTGTTCACTATAGCGTGACATAGAAAGAATAGGCTAGATACATGTTAAAAGTTTGCTGATCTAAAGAATGGACCTTGATTGTTAATGAAGTGCTATAGTTTAGAGCTAATTAAAGATCTTTTTAACCTTGGGCAAAGTACATGAGAGAAATGTGTTTCTTGTTTGATTGCGGCTCTCTCATGTGCCTTAGCGTGAGGTTCTCCACAATTTGCTGCTAAAACATGAAAGTAAGGTTCAAATAATTAGGTGCGTCCTTTGCAACTTATGTTCCCAACTACGTATGATCCAGCATGTAGAAGTTTCATATATAGGAAAGACGGGTCAGACTTGCTGAGCCATCTTCCTCATTGCTTGTTTTTTAAGCTTTTGCAGGGTGTTATGAGGAAGGGACCCCCGAGGAGGAGACAGAACCCCAAGAGGGAAACCCCGTCGAGTGGGAGTCGTGCACGTCGCCGTGTTAGTGTGCGTGTGAGCTAGTGGGGACACGTTCACGGGCTGAACGTGAACTCGGTGCGTAGTCTATGCCCGTGAGTGTAGACTGAACATATTTTGTTGTAAAAATATTCATAAACTTGTTTATGTTATAAAACTTTGCTTCCGCTTTGTACCTTTTATGTGTGTTATCCGGTGTTGTGCAACGCAGCACCACTCAGCGTGATCCTGGCTCGACGAGGCCGTGGGGCCCCGTCACACTACGGTGTCTTCGACGGTGTCTATGCTTTTTCATGGGACGACTACGCTCGTGTTCCTCGCGAGGTCCATGGCACCCTTCAGGAGGCCGTGTGGAACGATTTTATGGTAAGCTTAAATGTTTGCATTTTTTGCACTCATTTAAATTGTTAATGTTGATTAATCAAATGTTTATTTTCTTAAAGCTGTGGTGCCAGCTAGAGGACTCGAACGAGAGCATGATGGAGCACGCGACTGCCGTGTTCCACACGAATGCTCGGAAGCTCGTGGTGCAGGCGTTATCCTATGCCCGCATCCAGGCCATCAACGAGTACAACAAGCGGCATCAGCAGCAGCAGGAAGGGGATCCTTTTAGGAAGGACTCCAACACGTACTTGACCGAGGATCAGTACGCGGAGGTAATTTATTATTGTTAACTATTTCCAATAATTACTTATGTTAATAGTACTGATGAAATATTAAATATGTGTAGGTTAGTATTAGCTGGTTAGAGAGCCAACCCGACGCATATCGAGCTCTTTGTCGGTACTGGGCTAGCCAGGACTACATAAGTAAGTCCACGAGGGCTCAAGCCTGCAGAGGGACAGACGACCAGCACAACTACGGCGGTGATGGCTACATGTGTATGGCTAAACGCATGGTAAGTATATTTTAAGTTTATTTATGTGTTCATAATATATTTCTTCAACTAACACGTATCTACAGGAGCGAGAGACCGGTCAGGAGCCGACACCAACCGAGGTTTGGAGGAGAGGTCACACGGGAAGTGACCCTTCCCAACCTGGGCAGTGTTGTCAGGTCGCGACCGACTGACTAGTAAGTTTTCAAAATTCATCATTTTAATTATAAGTAATACTATTACTAACACGCTTACATCATTTCTTTGTTTTTAGGAAAAGTACGTGCACAAGGTCGAGAAGATACACGGCGAAGGCTACGATTGGAAAAACGGGCCAATCAAGCCTAGAGCCGTGTACGCAAGCGGCAACGCCCGTGGACGGTGAGTAGTTAACTGTTTCATTTTTTAATCTTCCTTCTTCTACTTATTATTTTTCTTTCTTTTGTAGGTTTGCCATTTTCAATGGAGTTGTCGACTCGAGGGCAACGCGACCTTTGAGAGGCACTCCATTGATGGAGGCTTCTTCCATTGGGCCATCGAGTGGCCATCTCTCGCAGAGGGACCTAGAGTTTCGTGCCATGGAGGATAGGCTTGCGCGGACTCAAGAGGAGCTTGACAGGACAAGAGCTGTCTAGGAGTACCAGGCCAACCTCATGGCCCAGATGCAAGCAGCGGTGGAGGTAAGTAATTTAAATTACTGTAGTTTAAATTTTTAGCATTTTAGTAATACATGCGTTCTGATATGTTGCAATGACAGGCCTTAGCTCGACAGAGTGGCCAGGAGCTCATGTTTCCTGCATGGCCATAGCCGACACAGGCGCCCTCGTCACAGCCGCCCCTAGCACAGGTTCCCTGTGACACCCGGTTCCGAAGATAGAACCAAGTGAATGCATATGTATGCCCAGGATGTTCATCACACATACACATGTAATCCACAAACTGAATTCAGGATATAACCATGAATGAATAGTGTTTAAGTACTTTATTACAATGACTCAATGTCTCACTCATGAATATCTAACTTATTCTTGCAGTGGAAGTCTCTAAATGACAGCGGAAATAACTAAATAACAGGCTCCAATCTTCAACTCCACAGGCATGTTGACGGTAGTTCGCACGCCTAGTACTCCACATGGTCCTCGAAGTAGTCATCTCCTGTAGCTGATGTTTATGTGGTAATGCAAGGGTGAGTACATGTCGTACTCAGTAAGTGCGGGAAAAGTATGACATGTAGCTTACAACAAGGTAGGAAATAAAAAGGCTCATTGCAGCAAGTAAATTTTATTTCACAAACATGGTAAAAATAGCAACTATTTCTAGGTGAGTTAAAGCCCAATATATCCAAGTAAATCAGCAACATTCTTTCATCATAATGCACCATTTATCAAGTCTCATCCAGCCATTAATCTTTCTCAAGTTCATCTCATCCTCATAAATATTCATTACCATCTCAAACTCATATAGCCAAAACCAAACTCACTTTCATGACTCAAAACAGTTCGAAAACCAATCCCAATGACCATACCATAACCATACCGAATATCCATCCCAAGTTTTCCCTCTAATCATGTGAGTTGGCCAGGTGCTTGTGACCGGAAGCACGGCTATCATGATAGTTTTACGCTCTGCAGAGGTGGCACCACTTTACGCACAAGTTCGTGATTTCGTCACCCGTCGGCGACTGCAAAATCTCCATTACATCAGTACACAACCGTCGGTGTATGGCCAAGAGAACACAAAATAGCCTTTACAAAGGGACTAATAGATGTATGGACTCACTGAGGTTTCACCGGCAGGCTCGAATCACCATTCTCCCACCCACGGGCCCCCTCTTGTGCCATGCAGTTCCTAGGGCAGTCCCTCTCGACTCTCATTCCCCGCGCCATCCACGGTCCATAACAAGCTAGCAACACACCTAATTAGTCAGCTAAGCCGCACCCATATTTGGCCTTGTGGTGGCACTGTTTTCCTGCCATGTGCTAGCATGAACCGGTCCTTAGATCTACGGCAAGTAAACCACCATCTCATTCAGCAACATCCATGAACCAAGCTTGCCTAGATCTTCCCGATTCCATGCTCATTAACATCATCAAGTTTTCATCATCATTATTCATATGAATGCAGTAGCTAGACACGTTTTATTTCAGCTTCCCATATCTCGTAAGTTAAGCGAAGCAAAAAGGAAAAACGACCATACCCGACTCATCAACTTTCCCGGTAACAAGGATGGTTAACAAAACTAGTAAAATCCTATAAAAGTGTGTCCCATCAAGTTGACTCAATCATACGAGTTTTCACAAACAAAACAGTTTCAAAACATGGGATCAATATGGTCAAGGGGCACTTGCCTTGTTCCCGTGGTTCTTGTTGTTCGAGCGCCTAGAAGTCTTGGTGCTGTAGATCCTCGTAGATGGCCTCTTGAGCTTGTCCTTCTACTCACGACCATGCACATACAATATTTACAGCAATCAATCATCATGCACAAACTTTACTCAAGATGTAATGGGGTACATGAATGCAAATCCTATGGTGCTGTTTTATTAAATCAGTTTGTACGTGTTCTTGCATGTTTTAATGCGATTTCATGGGGTTTTAGGATGGAAAATGGTGTAGGGATCAAGTGTGGACGTAGTGATGATCTTGACTCAAGATCTAGATCAATTCCACCTTCAAAAATTGATCAAAACGCGATCTGTCCACACGTAAAAGTTTCTGCTCGAAGGGGGCGAAGAAAACAAATGCGTAGAAACAGCGGCGACGTCGTAAGATGGGTAATGAAGACCTACCTCACTTCGTTTTGGTGGCAGGGCCTTCCTCCTATCAATGACAGCAGCGGGGAATTTTTCTATGGAAGATTAGGGCAGGACAGATCACCGACTTCTTTTCCGGCGACGGGGAGGCCAGTACAATTACGATGGTGATGGCTACGTGCGTATGGCTAAACACATGGTAAGTATATTTTAAATTTGTTTATGTGTTCATAATATATTTCTTCAACTAATGCGTATCTATAGGAGCGAGAGACAGGTGAGGAGCCGACACCGCCAGAGGTTTGGAAGAGAGGTCATAGGGGAAGTGACCCTTCCCAGTCTGGGCAATGTAGTAAGGTCACGGTCGATCGACTGGTAAGTTTTCAAAATGCATCAATTTAATTATAAATAATACTAGTACTGACACGCTTGCATCATTTCTTTGTTTTTTAGGAAAAGTACGCGCAGGAGGTGAAGAAGATACACGACGAAGGCTACGATTGGGAAAGCGCGCCAATCGAGCCTAGAGCCGTGTACACAAGTGACGGCGGGAAGGCCCATGGATGGTGAGTTGATCAACTGTTTCATTTTTTCAAACTTATTTCTTCTACTTATTATTTTTCTATCTTTTGTAAGTTTGCCATTTTTATGGAGTTGTCGACTCGAGGGCGGCGTGACCTTCGAAAGGCACTCCATCGACGGAGGCTTTGTCCGTTGGGCCGTCGAGTGGCCGTCTCTCGCCGAGGGACCTGGAGTTCCGTGCCATGGAGTATAGGATTGCATGGACCCAAGAGGAGCTCGACAGGACGAGGGCCGTCTAGGAGTACCAGGCCAACCTCATGGCCCAGATGCAGGCAGCGGTGGAGGTAATAATTTAAATTATTTCAAGAATAAACATGTGTTCTAATATGTTGCAATGATAGGCCTTAGCTCGACAGAGTGGCCAGGATCTCGAGTTTCCTACGTGGCCGCAGCCACCACAGGCGCCCTCGTCACAGCCGCCCCCAGCACAGGTACCCCTGGCACTATGTAAATCTTTAATACTATTTAATACAGGGAGTGAGATAAAGAGATAGAGAGATAGGGGGAGAGATAGTGAAAGAGATAGAGGGATGGGGAGAGGGAGAGATAGTGAAAGAGATACAGGGATGGGGAGAGGAAGAGAGAAAGAGCGGGGAACAGAGAGAGAGGAAGAGAGAGAGAGAAAGAGAGAGATAGTGAAAGAGGGGAGAGAGGGGGGGAGAGATAGTGAAAGAGAGAGAGGGATGGGTAGAGAGTGAAAGAGGAGTAGAGAGAGTGAAATAGAGAGTGAGAGAAGGGAGAGGGACAACGAGAGTGAGAGAGAGAATGAGGGAGAGAGAAGGAGAAGGGAGAGGAGGATGGGGCGAGGGACAACGAGAGCGAGAGAGAGAGTGAAAAAGGAGTACTGAGAGTGAAAGAGAGAGAGAATGAGGGAGAGAGAGAGAGTGAAGGAAGAGGTAGATGGGGCGAGGGACAATGAGAGCGAGAGAAAGAGGGGGATCGTAAGAGGGAGAGAGAGAAAGAGAGCAATAGAAAGGGAGAGAGACATGTCTAACTTTTATTTACTTTGTAGGGTTGATCGATGGAGGCGCAGACTCCATCTACGCAGCCACCGGCACTGGGAGGGACGTGCGAAGACGATGTTCATGGCTCCGGAGGTAGTCGTGAGGGGTGTGTGTAGCCGTTAGTTGTTTTTAGATTCTTTGGACTTTATGAATGAATCGTTGATTGTGTATTGTGTTGTTTGTTTGTGTTATATAACTGTGTGATTGGTCTCGGCTGACAACTTTGCCAGGGCAGCTAGATTCTGTTTTTTTTTAAATAAAACCATAACTACAGGCCGTCGTAGAGCCTGGCTAACTTAAACCCTCAACCCTGTCTAACTTACGACGGTTTCTGTAACCGTCGTAAGTAAGCCCAAGTAACTTACGACAGCCGGGTTCAGACCGTCATAAGTCGTAAGGACCAACCCACCACGTGGCCCAGGCCCTTACAGCGATGGCTACGGCCCGCCGTCGTAAGTTGTATAACTTACGATGGTGGCCGTCGTAAGTAACATAACTTACGATCTAGACGACGGCTACAAACCGTCATAATTAGGCATAAACCATCATAATTAAGCTAATTACGCTGGTTTAGACCTTACTTACGATGGCATTGGCCGTCGTATGTGAGTCGTATTGCTGTAGTGGTAACGATATTTGCTACTTCAAAAGTAGAACAAATGGACGATGTTCAGTACATATCGCACACATTGTTGAATATAAACAAAGATAAAAGTAAAGGACAGTAGAATAAAAATACTAGTATATCAAAGTTGCAATGGGATTAATTACCCCCCATGACTTTCATCTCTGTTATTAGTACCTGTCAAGCAAGCACACATGAAATACTGTTTTCTGTAATTACATACGAGTTCTCCAAAGAAATATGGCTCTATAGATCTACCACTCTAGAGGGCTTCTGTTGCCTCCAAAATTTTCTTGAATGATTTAATAGATTTCTGCCATTGAGTCAATTACTGATATTTATCATTACTTCCCACATTAGATCCATACCATTGGTTTCAAAACTTGTTCATTTTACTTTGAATGACGGTGTCATTAAAAAATGTTAGGTTGATGCAATTCATAGTGGGACGAACCAAGTTTAGAACTACTAGCATGAGTCTAAATACCTGAAAAGCAATGGTAAATATTAAAATGGTAATTGAGACATTGACATAAACTGTTATGGATGCTTTTGTGGGCCGCAAGTATCACTACAGCAAACTGCCACATTTACGATGGCCACAAGTATTTACTACGGCTTTAGGGTTGGCCTTGTAAATAACTACCTATTTATGATGACTTTTCTGCAGCCGTCATAAGTTAAACTTATTTACTACGGCTAGGGAACAGGCCGTCGTAAATAACCTTATTTACGACGGGCTAGGCATAGGCCATCGTAAATAAGGGTGGTATGCCTGTCCGCAAGTGGGCCGCCTCGCGGCCCGCTTTTATCCCACCCACCCGTGCCTCCGCCGCCACTGCCGCCGCCGCCCCCGCCGCGCGGCTGCCCCCGGCCTCACCTGTGCCGCCGAATGTTGTGCCCCCGCACCCAGCCGGCCGCCGCCGCGCAACACTGCCCCGGAGCGCCCCCCGCCTCCCCCGATCTCCCCCGCGCCGCCCCTGGCCTCCCTCACGCCGCACTACCTCCGAAATCAAGTATTTTTTATATTTGTTGTTTAATTTATATAAATTGTTTGTATTAGTTTTAAATTGAATTTTTAGTTGTGAATTATTTGGTTTGTGAATTTAATTTACGTTAGTTGTAGTTTGTTGTAAATTATTTGTGTTAGTTTGAAATTGAATTTAGTTTAATTGTAAATTAATTAGTTTGTGAATTCAGTTTAGTTTAGTTGTAATTTGTTGTAAGCTGAATTTACCTTAGTTGTAAATTATTTAGTTTTTAAATCTAGTTTAGCTTTGTTGCAATTTGTTGTAAATTGTTTGTATTATTTGTAAATTGAATTTTGTTTAGTTGTAAAATGAATTGTAAATTTAGTTATTAATTATTTAGGTGAAAATTGTCGTTTGTTTATTAATTAGTTTTACTTTAGGTGATAATTAGTTGTTACATTAGATAGTTTATTATTTAGTTTAATTGTTAATTATTTGTCTCATTTGATTATTTAGTTGAAAATTATTATAAAATCGAGTGTTAATTATATGCTCTCACGACAGTTAGCTATATACACAGTCATGAGAGCATGTGTATAATATGTTATTGACGATGGCTCTGGACTGGGCGGTTGCAAGTAGTATGACAATAATTAGTAGAACAACCATCAAGTCGGACACGGAGGCGAACGGTGCCGATGCGGAAGGCAAGCGCTCGTTAGAACACGGTGTTGTACACGATATTTTCAATAGCGTGCGAACACAACCATTTCTTAATCTTTCCCCCTCTCTCTCTATTTCTTTCCTCCCTCTCTCTCATTGGAACACATGAAAACCATCGTAATAACCTTTTTTACGATGTATTGAATGAATAAAAATTTAGTAACATAATCTATGTGTCACTCGTTCCGAACCGGCACGTGTCACTTGCGCTACGCATGTGATGCGTGTAGGTTCGGAATTGTCCCTTTTTTGAATAGCCTTAGAGTGTCTGAGAGAGCTTGCTTATGACGAAACGCGAGGTCCGGAACCGATTGAAATTTCAGTTGTATAACACTAATGTTCTCTGCTGCACCATTTCAGAGCGTGCAGTTGGAGAACTACGGGGTTATATTATGCTGCCAAAATTTCATTAATATCGGGATCCTGTGTCATATTTTAAACAAGCTCTCTCGGTCACTCTTGGCTGGGTTTAGGACACATCCTTCCTAATAGATGTAGATGTATGATAGCTAAATGTTGACTTATCTGCATTTTATTTGTAGGCTCAAAATCCTCGAATTCAATTTTGCCGGCAATAAGGAACTTAAAGTAGTTTTATTTGATTGTGATTGGTTTGATAACCATCATAGAACCCGACAAGACCAATTTGGCATGGTTGAAGTGAAACACAACAAAAGGCGATGAGGGTACGAGTCTTTTGTCCTTGTAGACCAAGTTGACCAAGTGTATTATATACATTATCTATGCGAGAAGACGAGTTCTTGGTGGTCGTACACAAGGTCAATCCTCGTGAACGGTTATATACCCCAGACGATGTTGGGCATCATGATACTCTGACGTTGGTTGGTGAGTTTGATGATGTTTTGAAAGTGCATCTAGGCCTTCCCATGTGGGTTTTGGTTGATTAATGGTAAACAATTAAAGAGCTAATCATTTTGACATGGATGAAAGCAGATTTGTAAAATATAAAGAATGGATGTGAATCCCTCAAGGAAAAAGGATAAGGTGGCGTTGAAACCTATTTAGTGTTAGAATTTATATTTTCACTTGAGTATTGGAACTTTGTTCTATTAAGAGGGGTATGACATAGATTGTGATGAAAATGGTCAAGACTCAATCCATAGAAGTTAACACGAGTCAAGTAAACTAGTTAAAAAGAAGAAGCACAGTCAAAACCCGGACATATCCAAGAAATTTCTGGAGTATCGAACATGTCCGGGTCATACCGCGGACATGTTCGGACATCCGGAATTATCCGAGAGTGGCTATGGACAAGTAGTTTCTGCACCCTCTGACTTGTCCGGACCTCCACCGAGATGGGGGCGGGGGCCACTGTCGGGACCCTGCAGACCGGGTACCCCCGCATAGAGGGTAAAATACGGCACGGGCCCCGTATCCCTGCTGAGGCGGGCCCTAGCATAGCCACGTGCCCTTGGCCCAGAGGTCAGCTCTGGGGCTGCCACGTGCGCTTGAGTTCCAGGGCCGACACGTGCCCTGGGCTCCGGTCCGAGCCTCCCCACTAAGGTGAGGTCCGGAGTTGCGACGTGTCTCTTGGCTCAGAGCCACCTCCCTGCTGAGGACGTCTCCAGAGCTGACACGTGCCTTGGGCTCTGGTCCGAGCCTCCCCGCTGAGGTGAGGTCCATGGCTGCCACGGGTTTCTTGGCTCAGAGCCACCTTTCTGCTGAGGAAGGCTCCAGAGCCGACACACGCCCTCGGCTCCGGTTCAAGCCTCCCTGCTGAGGTGAGGTCCGGAGCTGCCACGTGTCTCATGGCTCAGAGCCACCTCCCTGCTGAGGACGGCTCCGGAGCTGACACGTGCCCTGGGCTCCGGTTCGATCCTCCCTGCTAAGGTGAGGTCCGGAGCTACCACGTGTCTCTTGGCTCAGAGTCACCTCCCTACTGAGGACAGCTCTGGAGTTGACACATGCCATGGGCTCCGACCCGTACCTCTCCGCCGAGGTGAGGTCCGGAGCTACCACGTGTCCCCTAGCTCTAAACCCGTCAATAAGAGCTCTGAAGCCACCACCTTCCCCGCGATCCGTCGTGGGCCGTGGGTCAATGAAGTCAAGGAGGAAGTGCGCTGTCAGGCTTCGCATTCAAGGCTCGCGCCTTCCCCAAAAACATGGCGCACCACGCATGCCTCCGTCCTCTGCCTGGTCGTCATTACGGTGACAAGACAGGACGGCGAGGCATGATAGCGGGACAGTGCCGCCCAAGCAGGGCGATAAGACGCGGTGACAAGACGGTGTCTTCATCATCACCTGACACACGGAAAGGCGCTCAGCGCGTCAGGCAGCGGGACTTAACTACCCCACCGACTACTCTACTCAGAGGACGAAGCCCTACATCATGTATAGGGTTCACATAGCTTCGGGGCCACCTGTCGGGCCCCAAGCTACATTGTAATCACCCCGGCCTTGGACCATAAAAGGACTGAGGTGACCACCCGACAAAGGGTTGGTCAGTGCCCAATTCCGCCCTCACAAGCACGCGCAAGCAAGTAATTCAACAAGCACTCCCGTGGACATAGGGTATTACGCTCCGGTGGCCTGAACCACGGGAATCTCGGTGTTCATCTGCTCCCTTGAGCATAGGTCGCGTAGGGCGCCAAGCCCCCTCCGATCAAAGAACCTCACGGGCTACTTCCGTAGCAGGCCTGGAGGAGTGTTGCAGCTCAGGCACTCCGACAGGACTTGTTCGGTGTCGATCCCAGACATGTCTGGACATTTATTGCTAATAGCAGTAAGGTTTTGGGGATCCTATAAAAGTGAGGTTCTCATCCCCATTTGAAGAACTCAAGCATTGTCAAAAGCACTCCTGAGCCATTGTAGTACACTCTCACACCCCCTTGCACACAAAGTTGTTATTAGTGAAGGTGGAGAGTTTGTGAGTGCTTTGAAGAAAAAGAGCACATAGTGATTGAGCTTTGATTCTTTGGTTTTCATCGCCGTCTCTTGTCCGTATTTGTTACATCATCAAAAGCTCCCAGCATATCAAAGAGAATTAATTGAGCTCGTCAAGGCAGTCAGAAGTTGGCGACCTTATTTATGAGACCGATCATTTACTGTGTGCACGGACCACTATAGTCTGAAATTTATCCTTGATCAGCGACTTTCAACAATTCCACAGCACGCTTGGGTTTGCAAGCTGTTCGGATATGACTTAGCGCTGGAGTACAAGCCTGAGAAACTCAATGGCGCAGCAGATGTCTTATCCCGCGGCGATGAGGATGTTGCTTCTCTGCACAGTATTTCCTCTCCAACATTTCAATTATTTGATACAATTCATACAGAAACAACCAATGATCCCCAGGTGGCAGCTTTAAAAGCTCAAATTCAGGAGAGAACAGCCAAAGAAGGTTGGACTATTGTAGATGGTCCGCTCCTATTTCGGGGCTAAGTGTTTGTACCAGATAATTCATCACTGTGGCCGCAGTTGCTGTCTGATGTGCATGAGGCTGGTCATGAAGGAGTGTCGAAAACACTACATAGGTGGAGGGCTTCATTCTACAGCCCCTTGGCTCTATGGCGTGTCCGTGAGTTTGTAAGGGGCTGTGCTTTTTGCCAGCGGAACAAATCAGTACATTTGGATCCAGCGGGGTTGCTTCAACCCCTACCCATACCCATACCGTCCAAGGTCTGGAATGATATATCGATGGATTTCATAGAAGGATTTCCAAAGGCTGGTGGCAAATCAGTAATCTTAACAGTAGTGGATCGCTTCTCCAAATTTGCTCATTTCATTGCTTTGAGTCACCCCTACAGCGCAGCAACAGTGGCTAAGTCATTCTTTGATGAAATTGTGCGGCTTCATGGCTTCCCTTGTTCTATTGTAAGTGACAGGGACACGGTCTTTACTAGCACATTTTGGTCTGGATTATTTCGTTTAGCAGGGGTGAAGCTGCACATGAGTTCCGCTTTTCACCCTCAAACGGATGGGGAATCGGAGGTGGTTAATCGGGTCATCACCATGTACCTTCGCTGCTTGGAGAGGGATAGACCTAAGTCTTGGTTACAATGCCTTTCATGGGCTGAATTTTGCTATAATTCATCCTATCAAACTGCACTTGAATGCTCCCTTCAAGGTTGTCTATGGTCAGGGTCCACCTCCTATTCTGCCTTATCAGCCGGGGCAGCACGGGTTGCAGCAGTGGATCAGCAGCTAAAAGAGAGATGAGTTCTTATGAGAGATCAAAGACTGCTTGGTTCAAACGCATGTCACTATGAGAAATTATCATGAAAAGGCAAGGAGGTCTGTGGATTATATGTTTGGTGATTGGGTCTGGTTAAAGTTATAGCACCAGTCTGCAGTTGGTGTCACCACTGCAGCTCAATCCAAGCTAGGGCCAAAATATTATGGGTCTTACCAAATCATCCAGGGCATCGGGAATGTTTTGTACAAACTGCGGCTACCTCCTAGAGCCCGTATCCATGATGTGTTCCATGTTTCAGTCCTGAAGAAGTTTGTGGGTCAAAGACTCCAACCTCGGTAGTACCATTGCCGCCCCTACTCCATAGGCGTATGGTACCTACACCAGAAAAAGTGATCAAGCCAGGCTGAACAGGGTTGTGTGGGAGGTGCTGGTCAAATGGGTGGGTCAAGCTGCATCAGATGCTTCTTGGGAGCCACTGGAACATTTTAAATGACAATACCCTGAGGTAAACCTTGTGGACGACCTTTTTCTCGGGCAGAAGAGAAGTGATGTGGATGCTTTTGTGGGCTGCCGGTATGTGCAGCACGCCCACCAAAGGACCCCGCACCGGCCAGAGGGGGAGGGAACAGATTAGAATGGATTTTTTAGCTGAATAAAGAGGAGGTCCATTAGGAGTCAGTTTTTTAGATGCAATCTGTTAGGAGTTGCTTTACAGATGCAATCTGTTAGGGGTCAGGCGCCTGAGCATATATAAAGGTAGCCTTAGATTGTACTAGGAGATTTCATCAAGAAGAAAAGTCTCCCCTGTAGGGCTACTGCTTGATCATCCTGGCTCGAACTCATTTCAGTCCTCTAAGTCGCGCTATAGGCCCCCATACACCCTACGATCTCATCCTTGCTCTCGTCTATTACTTCACTCACCAGTGCACACGCCCAGAACGAAGAAACATACCATAAATCCAATTATTTCATTCTTAAATATGCAAATCAATATTGAATTGCTCGAACATGTATGGACGTTGGTTCAGTAAATACCATGACACCAAGATAAGTTTAGTCATGCACTTAGGAGTATAATGTTGTATTGCTATCTGCAGTTGTCGTACTACAGAAGTCTACCCTAAAAGTATATTCCCACATATTTTCAGCACATTCTACAAAATTCACTGCTATGCAACATGTGTTCACTATAGGAAACACGTAATCTAAGTAACATAACTTATGACAGCCATGGTCGGCCGTCGCTAACTTACGACGGTCGTAGGTCCTGGGCCGTCTAAGTAGAAGGCCCGTCGTAATTAAGGCATAACTTCGTTTTTTTTCGAATAGCCAAAGCTACCCATTGCATATTGACGACGGCCAAAACCCTAAGCCGTCGTAAGTTGAAGGTCCATCGTAATTAAGGCATAACTTACGACGGCCAGGTACATGGGCTGTCGTAAGTTATTAGACCGTCGTAATTGATGATTTATATCCACCACAGCCGCCCCGGGCTCGGGCTATTCCGCCCGAGCCCCCGCCGCCTCCGCCCAGCCACCGCGCCCGAGCCCCGCCGCATCTCGTGCCAGCGCCGTCGACCCCGCCGCCGCCCAACCCCGCCGCGTCGGCCAGCTCCCGCCGCCGCCCAACCCCGCCGCGTCGGCCAGCCCCCGCGCCGCCCGGCGCCGCACAGCACCGCCACGCCGCCAAGCCCCCACGCCGTCCGGCCCTGCCGCCGCCCAGCCCAGCCCAGCCCCGCTGCCGCCTGCCGCGGCACCGCCCGGCCCGGCCGCAGCCGCCTGAGCCCGACCGGCCTCGCGGCAGCCGCCGCCCTAGCTCGCATGCGTCGCCTCTACCAGCCGCCGCCTGGTCCACACCGCCGCCGCCGCTCGGTCCAAGGCCGCCCCGCTTCGCCACCACTTCGAGGTAAGTTTTATTAATTGTATAAATTATTTATTTAGTTCATTTATTAACTAATTTAGTTACTTTATTAATTAGTTTAGTTAATGAGTTAATTTGTTACTTAATTAGATTACTTTATTTTGTTTAGTTGATTATTAAGTTAGTTTAATATTTATTTTTGTAAGGGCCTCAGTTTTTGACACATAATTGAAGTGTTCATCACCACACCACACACCTCATTTGAGGAAAGATGATGAACACAAATGAAGAGCAAGTAACCACCATCAACATGCTCATTAGAGAACAAACTCACATATTGCAAAAGTGGTATTTTCCACATGTGATATAGGTGGGCTGGACATATGAAAAACTCCTACACATTGCTAAGGATGTCCATGCCAAGTTTCACCCAAATTCAAAACCTTTTTGAGGTTATTTTGGGTATAGATAGAAAGAGGGCAGTTTGAAACCGTATTCAAGTTCAAACTGTTTTTATCCCATGAATTTAAAAGTGGGAGGCATATTCTTATTCAGCACATTTTTGTGAGCTCACACACCAATTTTCACTCCATTTGGAGCTGATCTTGACATGAGCTAAGTGGGACAAATTCAAACTTTATTAGAGTTCAAAACTGAACTTGTGCTGAAATTCACTCAAACCAAATCCAATTTGAATCCTATTCAATTCGAATGGCTCAGGGGTGAATAATTTGAATCACCAGGGGTATTATGGGGTTCACTGTTCACTACAGTGATTAGGAGTAAATTTCAGAGGTTAAAACCCCGGGTGGGACCCACGTGTCATAGAAGGAAGAAGGAGAAACTTGCACCCAAAGTCAGAGTCTCGGTGGGAAAATTCCACCGAGCAGCTGTCGGCTGTGCCACCGAGCAGCTACCGGCGCCACCAGCTGCTTCCCTCTCCGCGCGCTGGCGCCCAGGGCGGCTTGCTCGCGCCCCCACGCGACCGGTACCGCCTCCACTGAGCAGGAGTCGGCCGGCTTTATCTTCTCGCGGGCAAACCCGAGCAGCGGCATTGTTTCTCGCCGCAGCTCTCTGCTCAATCGGGAAAACCAGCAAAACAATCTCCTCCTTTGTTCCTGAGCTGCTAGACAGCCACCGGAGGTCGCGCACCACCCTCCCAACGCCTGAACCACCGGGTTTTGGCCCCTGTTCCCGTGATCAACGACGACCGCCGCAGTTTAGCTGAAGGACGGCGATCGGTCTCACGCGGGCAGCACACTGCAACCACTTCCACGGCCGAGAAAGGGCGGCAACAGGAGCGCACAGACTCCACGCTGCTTCCACCTGAAGCTCAAGCCACGCCGTGAACTCTCGCCGGCGAATTCTCAGTTTTTGCTCCGGCAACCTTAAACTGAGCTTGCGGTACGGTTTCTTTAAATTCTCGCTCTATGATCTTTCGGAGGTCATCAAATCTTGCACATAGACGCTGGACTAGCCGGCGATCAAGTTCTTTTCTGCATCCGTAGCATGAAACTGTCTAGGAGTGACGAATTTCGAGCTCGATCGAGGGCGGTCATGGCGGGCACGATCGGTCACACGGTGCCGACCGACTTGCCGCCATCCCTGAGCCCTTTTGACACCTTGTCGAGCTTCCTAGAGGTACGCTGATGCAGTAAGGCCGTTTGTTCGAGGTGTTGGCGGGTTTAGAAACCACGGTCGGCGGTGCCGAACCTCAACCAAGGCCGCGGCACGTCGCCGAGCTATTTCCGGTCACCCCCAGCTCGACCTGACACCACCGACGTGTTCCTCGACGTCGACAACCCCCTAGCGGCGAGTTTCAGCCCATGGGAGGTCCGGCAGCGGCGAGCCGGCGAGCTCCGAATCTGCTCCGGCGAGGTCGGCGGCGCGGGCGCGAGAGAACGGCGGGAGGAAGACGAAGCCGGCTGGCCCACGTGTCAGCGGCTGAAGAATTTAAATCGGGATCGGGTGTGGCCGGGGATCGGCTGTGCTGGCGCGCAAATACCCTGTGAGCTCCGGTGTGCCGGACACCTCCGCGCTCGACACGTGGTATCCCCGGTGTGCCGGACACCTCCGCACTCGACACGTGTCCCCGCGGGCCCCGAGAGTTTAAACTTTTCCCCCCGATTTTCAGAATTCTTCCAAACCTCAAATCCTCATAACTTTGGCTAAAAAGATCCAAATCGAGTGAACCAAATTTTGCTGGATTTAGCTTTCTGAGCACTTTCCAGCAAATCAAGTTTCACTTCATGAAAACCCTTAATTCTCCGGAATTAATTCCTCGAACTTTAAACTGTTTGGAATTTTAACTGGAGAATCCTTTGGAGGGAGATCCTGAAATTTTGCTGGGTTGTTCACTAAACTATCCCTGAACTACCATAAAAATTTCAGACCCATTGGAGCTCATTTGATCCACCTAATGGTGTGATTAGTGAAACTGTTCCAGAGAAAATAGAAAATGTTCAGAAACATTTTCAGAATTTTCTCTGAAATTGTTTAGCTCATATCTTTAGCTAGGAACCTTCAAATTAAGTGAGACCAACTCCATAAGAACCCTCTGAAAATCTAGTTTTCAGAAAGTCATAGTTTGGTTCATGAAAATCCTTAGAACACCCTAAAAGCCTTCAATTAAGGTCGAGTACATGATTAATTGTGGAGGGCTCAAATGAGCTTTGCTGCAACTAAAACTTGACCAAGTCTCTGTTTAGGTTGTGACCAAGCCATAGTAAAAGTTTCACAGTCATTGGGTCTGTCTAGTGGGAGTTATAGACTTCACAACTTCAAACTCAATACAAATGCATTTAAATTGATACATATATTGCTTCTATCATGTAGTCGCTAAGGTCGAGGAGGAACCCGAAGTCCTAGACTTCGTTACTCCGGAGGAACAGCTAGCCTACGACCAAGAGCAGCAAGGCAAGCTCCGGTTTGCATTAACCTTTTTCAAATTTTTATTGTTTTGAGCACCTACATGAATACTATTGTTCCTTGCATTAGAGTCTTGTTTGGAAACCCAAGTGCATAGCCAAGAAAGCCATGGGTTGAGGTTAGGATTGAAAACCTCGTTAGCCACGGCCTTGCTAAGATAGAGTAGGATTCGGTACAAGTCGAGTAGTTGGAACTACTCGCGAGCATAGGCTAGAGGCACTCGACTCGGGTAGTGATAGCACATGAAACACATGGCAAAAAAAAATGAGACCAAGCGGAGGGTAAGGGCAACAGGACTTTGGGGCCTGTGTGCTGTAGCTCCGCTTATGTCGATTGAGGACCGAGCCGTGTGCGGGCCTGTTGAACAAGCTAGAACAGTACCGAAGACCTACCGGCTATATGGGAACCGGGAAACTGATGTAACTCGGGTAGCTGGGTATTGAGGCATTGCCCGTCGTTCAGAGGGTTGGTTGAGAGCTTGAGGTGTAAATCGGCTGGTGGCACGGAGATGCGTGTGCAGAGACCTCTTGCTCGGGACGATGGGACCGGTTCAATATTTAGCTGACGGGCGAAAGGTGGTTGCGTACGGCGTCCGTGATGGTTGTTGTAGGCAACATCGAGTACGGGCGTACGTGACGGGTTGCTCGGGTAACCCTGCAGGTGTAAATCGATTATAATCGCCGTCCCTCGCGGCCAGTGAGTACCACTTGTTCACTGTACCGTGACGTAGAAAGAACAGGCTAGTACATGTTAAATGCTGCTGATTGAAAGATGGACTTTGCTTGTTAATGGTTTGTTGTAGTTTAGAGCTAACTAAAGTTCCTTTCAACTTTGGGCAAAGTACATGAGAGAAATGCGTTTCTTGTTTGATTGTGGCTCTCTCATGTGCCTTAGCGTAAGGTTCTCTACAACCTGCTGCTAAAACTTGAAAGTAAGGTTCTACTAATTAGGCGAGTCCTTGCAATGATTTTTACCTCATGTAACCCACCATCCCTCATGTAGAAGTTCCATGTTTAGGTGAGACGGGTCAGACTTGCTGAGCCTTCGTGCTCACTGCTTGTGTTTGAAGCTTTTGCAGGGTTCTATGAGGGACTCCCGAGGAGGAGACGGAACCCCAGGAGGGGAACCCCGTCGAGTGGGAGTCGTGCACGCCGTAGAGTTAGTGTGCATGTGTGCTAGCAAGGACACGTTCGAGGGCTGAACGTGGACTTGATGCGTAGTCTACGCCCGCGAGTGTAGACTAAACTTATTTTGATGTAAACATGTTCATAAACCTATTTATGTAATAAAATTCCGCTTCCGCTTTGTACCTTTGATGTGTGTTATCCGGTGCTGTGCAACGCAGCACCCCTCAGCGTGATCCTGGCTCGACAAGACCGTGGGGTCGTGTCAGCGCAATGCAAACCGGAGCTTGCCTTGATTTAGTTTCCTTGATTTTAGTTTTAATATAATTTGGTTACTTGATTAATATTGGAGATTGTTTAGTTATTTAATTTGTTAACTATATTACTTAGTGTAAATTTAGGTCTAAATTTTAGTTTAGTTTTCTTATTTGAATATTAATATTTAATTTAGTTTTCTTATTTGAATATTTAGGTATAGATTTTTTTATTATTTAGTGTGTTTATTTGTTAATTATTTGTTTTATTTTATTATTTAGTTGAAAATTGTTATAAAATTGAGTTTAATTTGACTGCTTGAGTGTATAATGTCGATATGTAAATAAACAGGTTTCGGACCAGCACAGGCCATTTATGGCCCGACAGTTGGGTCGTCTAAAAGACAATTTTCCCCATTGTTGTGCTTAAACAAAGTAGAGCACCGTTGAGAACTCTGTGAAACCATTTTCTTCGCGGTTTCGATCCAGAAGCCCATAGCGGCGAACCTTGGCTCGTACGTCATCACTGACGGGACCCGATGGAGCATAACTTAGGACGGCTGGCCCACTTCCCTGTCTCTCTCTCTCTCTCTCGTTCTTTACTCATGTCTCTCGTTCTTACCTCTCTCTCGTAAATCACTCCAAAATGTAAGGTTAACGTAACCTATACAATATGCGTCACCCATTTTGGACCGGTCCGTCTCACATACGTTACGCATGTGAGGCGTGTAGGTTTTGAACTGTCTCTTTTTGGACAGCCTTGGAGTGACCGAGGGGGCGTGCTTATGATGAGACGCGGGGTATGGATTTGGATGAAATTTTGACGTCGTAACCCTAATGTTCTCCGCTGCACCATTGTCGGGCGTGCAGTTGGAGAATAGCGGGGTTATGCTGCCGAAATATCGTCAAGATTCGGACCCCGCGTCTCGTTATAAGCACGCTCCTCTTGGTCACTCTTGAGTAGGTTTAGGACCTATCCCTTCTAATAGATGTAAAGTGAACGTAATTTCTCTGGCTTTATACTGCAGAGTAAAACATGAGTGAAGACCGCAATTGGATGTATACTGGTTGGAAGAGCAGATCTAGTGGTCACTCAGATGAGTGGATCGCCAAGACAGATGCTTTTGTAGATCGAGTATTTTCGTTGTCAAATACCGATAAGGTGCGGAGCCCATGTACGAAATGCCGGAATACCAAGTTTTTGGACAAAGTGGAGCTTTCGATACATTTGTGTCGAAACGGTTACACGCCATGTTATGAGGTCTGGAAATTTCACAGCGAGATTGCTTCTAAAGTTGTACAAGAAGTGCAAGAGGACAATGATGATATTACGGGTGATGATAGGATGGATGAGATGCTAGAAGCTATACAACCAGACCTTACGGAGGATCCACCTACAACGGAGGTTGAAGCATTCTACGAGCTTCTCAAAGCTTCAGAACAGTGCCTAAACACACGGTAGTGACCCTCCTCACTTTCATGACTAGACTTATGGCAATTAAATCTAAGTACTTCTTTTCTAATAATTGTTACAATGACCTCATCAAATTGATCAGCGATATCCTTCCATGGTCCTATAAAGTACCTAAAGATATGTATCACGCGAAGAAATTACTTTCGGGTCTCGTTATGAAATATGAGAAGATTTATGTGTGTACAGACAACTGCATGCTTTTCTAGAAAGAACATGCCAAAGAGACCAAATGTTTAAAATGTGGTAAATCGAGGTATGTCGAAGTCGTTAATGAAGATGGTGAAAATATAACGACAGAAGTGGCAGGTAAGCAGCTTGGATACTTACTCGTGATACCTCGGTTGAATCATTTGTTTCTTTCGAAAAAAACTACTAGACACATGAGATGACACAAAGAAGGTGTACGTCAGAACAAAGAAGTCATGACGCACCAGTCCGACGGTGAGGCATGCAAGGCGCCGGACTGGTTTGATCCAGAGTTCGACCGTGATGTAAGAAATGTTCGGATTGGGTTGGCGACAGACGGATTCTTGCCGTTCAGTACAAACACTTCACCATACTCCTGTTGGCTTGTCTTTGTCATTCCGTACAATCTACCACCGGAAGCTCGTGGCCAATCACGTTATTCGAAGTTCTATTTATCAATTACTTTTTCTTATGAATCATTTATTTTTGCAGTCCGACTCAGAGTCTTCTGAGTCAGAGCCAGAGGTTGGGGCTACCCAGCCCTCGAAGCCGGCGAGTGTGGATCCTCCGTGATCCAGTGGTGACCAGCCGTTTGCGTCACCGGACGTGGTGCCGCCAAAAAGGCGACGGATGAGGAGGACTCACTTTGCTGCTCCTTCTGTTCCTCGTGAGCGGATCACCATTCGTCCACTCGGAGACAGGTAAACAAATTGTATAGTATTAAATATTGGATGTTGTCTTCCGATACATAATAAGTTAAAAAAATTTGCAGATCTTGGCACGATTGTTCGTTCGCGGGCTAGGGACACCACAGACAGGTTAACGGTGTCATCGGGGCTTTAGTGCAGTTGCACTATCCTGGTGTCATCGACGGTGTCCCTGCTTTGTCGTGGGACGACTACGCTCGTGTCCCTCACGAGGTCCACGACATCTTCAGGAGGCCGTGTGGAACGATTTTATGGTAAGTTTAAATGTTTACATTTTTCCACTCATTTAAATTGTTCATGTATTAATCAAATTTTTGTTTTTTTAAAGCTGATGTACCAGTTAGAGGACTCGAACGAGAGGATGATGGAGCACGCGACTGCCATGTTCCACAATAATGCTCGGAAGCTCGTGGTGCAGGCGTTGGCGTAGTCACGCATCCAGGCCATCAACTAGCATGACAAGCGGCATCAGCAGCAGCAAGGTGGTCCGTTTAGGAAGGACTCCGACACGTACTTGACCGAGGAGCAGTACGTGGAGGTAAGTTATTATGTTAACTATTTCCAATAATTACTTATGTTAACAATATTGGTGAAATACTAAATACATGCAGGTTAGTATTAGCTGGTTAGAGAGCCAGCCCGACGCGTACCGAGCTCTTTGTCGATACTTGGCTAGCCAGGACTTCATTAGTAACTCCACGAGGGCTCGAGCCTGTAGAGGGACAGACGGCCAGCACAACTATGGCGGTGATGGCTATGTGCGTATGGCTAAACACATTGTAAGTATATTTTAACTTTGTTATGTGTTGATAATATATTTTTCAACTAACACGTATCTACACGAGCGAGAGACTGATCAGGAGTCGACACCGACCGAGGTTTGGAAGAGAGGTCACAGGGGAAGTGACCCTTCCCGGCTTGGGCAGTGTAGTCAGGTCGTGGCCGACCGACTGGTAAGTTTTCAAAATTCATAAATTTAATTATAAGTAATACTAGTACTGACACGCTTGCATCATTTCTTTGTTTTTTAGGAAAAGTGCACGTAGGAGGTGAAGAAGATACACGGCGAAGGCTACGATTGGTAAAACGCGTCAATCGAGCCTAGAGCCGTGTACGCAAGCGGCGACGGGAAGGCCCTTAGACGTTGAGTTGGTCAACTATTTCATTTTTTAAACTTCCTTCTTCTACTTATTATTTTTCTATCGTTCATAGGTTTGCCATTTTTGATGGAGTTGTCGACTCGAGGGCGGCACGACCTTCGAGAGGCACTACATCGACGGAGGCTTTGTCCGTTGGGCCGTCGAGTGGCCGTATCTCATAGAGGGACTTGGAGTTCCCTACCATGGAGGATAGCCTTGCGCAGACCCAAGAGGAGCTTGACAGGACGAGGATCGTCCAGGAGTATCAGGCCAACCTCATGGCCCAGATGCAGGTAGCGGTGGAGGTAAGTAATTTAAATTACTGTATTTTAATTTTTTAGTATTTTAGTAATATACATGTGTTCTAAAATGTTGCAATGACATGCCTTAGCTCGACAGAGTTGCCATGAGCTCGCGTTTCCTTCGTGGCCGCAGCAGCCACAGGCACCCTCGTCACAGCCGCCCCCAGCACAGGTACCCCCGGCACTGTATAAATCTTTAATACTATTTAATACATGGAGGGAGATAAAGATATAGAGAGAGGGGGAGAGATAGTGAAAGAGATATAGGGATCGGGAGAGGGAGAGAGGGAGCGGGGGGAAGAGAGAGAGGGAGAGAGAGAGCAAGAGAGAGAGAGTGAAAGAGGGGAGAGAGAGAGGGGGAGAGATAGTGAAAGAGAGAGAGGGATGGGGAGAGAGTGAAAGAGGAGTAGAGAATGTGAAATAGAGAGAGAGAAGGGAGAGGGGGATGGGGAGAGGGACAGAAAGAGTGAGAGAGAGAGAGTGAAACAGAAGTACTGAGAGTGAAAGAGAGAGAATGACGGAGAGGGGGATGGGGAGAGGGATAGGGAGATGGACAACGAGAGCGAGAGAGAAAAAGGATGGGGATGGGGAGAGGGACCATGAGAGCGAGAGCGAGAGAGAGAGTGGAAGAGGAGTACTGAGAGTGAAAGAGACAGAGAATGAGGGAGAGAGAGGGAAAGAGAGGAACAGACAGGTCTAACTTTTATTTAGTTTGCAGGGTTTACCGACGGAGGCGCAGACTCCATCTCCGCAGCTACCGGCACCGGGAGGGACGCGCGATGATGACGTTCACAGCTCCGGAGGTAGTCGTGAAGGGAGTGTGTAGCCATTATGTGTTTTTAGATTTCTTTGGACTTTATGAATGAACCGTCGATTGTGTATTGTATTGTTTGTCTGTGTAAATAACTGTGTGATTTGTCTCGACTAGCAACTGTGCCAGGGCAGCTAGTTTCTATTTTTTTTAAAAAATTAAAACCATAACTTACGACGGCCTGTATACAGACCGTTGTAAGTTAGCTCATGTTACTTATGATGGTTGTTGAGGCCGTCGTAAGTGGTATGACCCAGCCCACCACGTGGCCTAGACGATTAAATACGACGGCTACGGGCCGTCGTAGTAAGTTGCGTAACTTAGGACGGTGGTCGTCGTAAGTTACGTAACTTACGACCAAATCCTGACGATGGCTAGAAACCATCGAAGTTAGTCGTAAACCGTCGTAATTAAGCTAATTACGATGGTTTGGACCTTACGACGGTTTTGGCCGTCGTAAGTGAATCATATTGCTATAGTAGTTGTCGCACTCGTCATACTCTAAAGTTGTACTCTATATCAATTAACAATCGTTCTATAATATTTCTTTCCAACCTTTTTCCACTCTTCTTTTCTTTCTATATCTTTCCTTTTCGCTCTATTTTTCCTCCTTTTTCCTTTTCTTTTTTCTTATATTTTGTTTCCTTTGTTCTCCTATTTTTTCTTTATATATTATTTCCTTTTCCTCTCTTTTTCCTTCTATTTTTTTTCCTTTTTCCTCTTTGTCGAAGTCATTTTACGACACTTTCCCTGGTACCATTACTGAAGCAACCCGCGGAGGTTTGCTGTTTGGAGGGGCTAAGTCCCTGGATCGTTCGAGCTTGAAGAACACGAGGTGAACACGAGGATTTACGTGGTTCGAGCCGCCAAAGCATAATACCCTACGTCAACGGGAGAGTGTGTTGTATTGCTATGTGTTTCCAAGCCTGGGCTTGTCTAGATGGATCCCTAAGCCTTAGATTGCCCGTCCCTTCTCTCGAAGGATGCCCAGTCCTTTTATAGCTTAAGGCCAGGCAGTTACACTAAGACCCGGGGCCCGATAGGTGGCCCGCGGTGGTCCGTATCCTATACACAATCTAGGGTATTAATGGCTACTTGTAGTATCCACTGTTGATGGAGTTAAGGCGCGCCGCCTGACACGCCGAGCTTCCCAGGCTAAGTAGCGGTTGACAATGACGGGAGGAGGCTCCGTCTTGTCGCTGCAGCCTACTCGGTCAGCTGCACGGCGCTGTACTGTTGCTGCCGTTGTCACGCTACACCGTCTTGTCTGTCACTGTAATGCCTGGCAGGTGTGGGTGGGAGCGTGCGCCGCATGTCGTGCTCCTGGACTGGACTGGTCACGTATTCCTTGACTCCTGAGGCCATCGGCCCATGGCGGGTTGTGAGACATGTGGCAGCTCCGGATCCCGCCTTAGCGGGGAGACCGGGTTCGGAGCCAGAGAACACGTGGCAGCTCCGGAGCTCGCCTCAACAGGAAGGCCGGGTCCAGAGCTGAAGGACACTAGGGAGAACTAATGCTATTTTGAAGCACTCGTAAAAAGGTTATTCATTAGTTCATTTAGAATCTGGTAATCATATTCATAAGAATTAGGGATTAAATTATCACTGACTTTGTGTTGTTTGGTTTGTCTACATTTGTCATAAGAGATGATCTTATGTTGGACTCTTCTGTTTTATGTTCTTTAGGATCAGTGAGGTCTGAGTTAATTGTGCACTATCATCAAGACCACCTACTATAAATTGTAGCTGCTTGCCGTGGCGTACCATATGAGTGTTGCCTGTTGGAAGCCGATGACAATAATTTTTGTAGTATTGTGTGGCAGTATTCTTCCTTGGTCTTTTGAGGACATATTTTTGGCAGTCTGCTATGCAATGTTTTTTCTGCAGTACAAGCATTTTCCTTATGTCAGCAAGCACTTATGTCATAAGTTGATGCATTAAAAAAAGTGGAACATAGGTGCATTTAAACCATTATCTGACTTTTGCCTGAATCATGCATTCTGAAATATATCTATAAATATATATTAATTTTCCATATCAAGTATCTAAAAATATTAATTCTTTCAAATGACAACAACATCATTATTTTTGCCCTATCTTGTCCCTATTAATATTTATATGCATGGATGCCTTCCATTGGGCTTTGGAGATCATGGATGATACTGTTGAGCACGTCTTATCTCCGTGACCACGTCTCACGAGTTTATTAGCAGTCTGTTAGCATGTAGGCCGCAATGCATTGCGATCCCATCGCATCTCTATCGCATGCAGGACGATAGGAATGTTAGTTACTGCTCCTCATGTATAAATTAACGTGTGATCAATGAATAAATCACCCTGAGCATTCTCTATATGGTATCAGCCCCCTTACGCTCCTTCGGTCCGATCTGATCGTAACGAGCCCAAATTCTTCTCCAACCGGTTCTTCTGCCACTAGCCATTCTAATCCCTTTGTCGATCCACACCACAACCCCACTTCCGCATCTACTATCCAGCATGTCAACATAAGAGCACATGTTCCCATCGTTCTTGATTTTGGAGAACCAAATTTTTCCATCTGGAATTCGTTCTTTCATGTGATGTTTCGGAAATTTGGTATTTCTGATCACATTGATGGAACAATTGATGCTCAGAATATGTGGCATGACTGAATGGCTTCAGATCGATCAATGTATAGTTTCTTGGCTATACAACTCCATCACTCCCAATCTAATGAGGATGATCCAAGTTCCTCGCCCGACGGCATACATTCTTTGGTCTGCTATTCGTGGTTTGTTTCTTGATAATGCTGATCAACGTACTGTTTATGCACTACAAGAGTTTCACAGCCTTTTTCAAGGTGATCGTTCTGTTTCTGATTATTTTGCTCGTCTTAAAGAACTTGCTGATCTCCTCCGAGATGTTGGTCACCCTGTTTCTGATTCTTCTATGGTGAGCCATGCTATTTCGGTTCTCACTGCTCGCAAACCTCTGCCATCTTTTTTGTTTGTTCGCAACTATCTTCTCCAAGATGAACACAGGCAGGCACATACTGCGAAGATGGAGGCCAATACGGCCTTGTTGGCCACGGGATCCATGTCCGGATCAAACACGGGCACAACAAATCCCTCCACACCATCCCCTCGGCTTCCTACACCTCCGGCTACCCCTACCTCCACTTCAAACCCCAACAAAAATGGAGGAGATCGTCGGAGGAAGCGCAGCAAGTCTGATGGCAAGAAGAACAATACTTCTGGGACTCCTTCAGGAAGTTCTTCTGCCGGAGGTATGGGACGAGGTGTTCCCGCACCATGGAACACACAATACAATCCCTGGACTGGGGTTGTTCAATCCTGGCAGATGCCAATATGGCGTAAATCACAGGCTGGAGTTCTTGGTCCATGGCCTGGCAATCCACAACAGCAAGCCCTGCACGCCTCGACAAATGTCTACGACAATTCATATTACAGTACCACTCAACCTCAGGTTCCAGCTGACTTGTCTCGGTACTTCACGGTGTCACACCTCCAAGTCAGTATAATGGTAGTGGCGACTGGATTCTTGACACCGGTGCCAGCTCTCATATGGCCAATGATTCAGGTATTGATTCTTCCATCTCATCACCACCTAACTCTTCGTATATTATCGTTGGAAATGGCACTCATTTACCTATCAAACATGTTGGTCATACCAAGATTAGCACCGGTTCTTCACCACTTCATCTCAAGAATGTTCTTATCTCTCCACATTTAATCAAGAATTTGATTTCTATTCGAGCTCTAACCCGATACAATTCAGTTGCTGTAACCTTTGATCCCTTTGGTTTTTCAATCAAGGATTTTCGCACGGGAACGATTCTTCTCCGCTGTGACTCCACCGGGGACCTTTACTCGCTGCATCAACAATCAAATAAACCACATTGCAGTTTCTTCACAGATCTCAACACTTCTCTCTGGCATGCAAGATTAGGTCACCCCGATTATGGGCAGCTTGATCGTGTTCTTGCCACGTTTGGTTTTCGCTGTGTTAAGGATGATACCCATTCTTGCGACTCATGTCAACGGGGCAAGAATGTGAGGCTTCCGTTTTCACAGTCCCCCAAACATTTCCTTGTTTCCATTTCAATTATTGCATTGCGATGTATGGATATTCCCAATAAATAGCAATTCTGGATTCAAATACTACCTTGTGATACTAGATGATTTTTCTCACTTTGCTTGGACATTTCCTCTTCGCCATAAGTCTGACGTTCTGCCAACATTAATCTCCTTTCATGCTTTTGTTGCTACTCAATTTCAGCGAGCAATCATAAGCATTCAAACAGACAATGGCAAAGAGTTTGACAATCATGCATCACGTTCCTTTCTCTCGAAACATGGCATCTTTCTTCGCCTCACATGTCCCTACACCTCTCAACAAAAGGGTCACGCAGAACGTATTTTGCGCACTCTGAATGATAGCATGCGAACACTCCTACTCCATGCAGGTGCACCGTTGACATTTTGGCCAGATGCACTATCCACTGCCACATACTTGATCAACCGACGACCTTGTCGTGTTCGGCACAATGTCACTCCTCATGAACTCCTTCTCGGGCGACCACCTAGCTATGATCATCTTAGGATCTTCGGGAGTCTTTGCTATCCCAATATGACAGCCACAACCTCCCACAAACTTGAACCCCGCTCTGCTGCATGTATTTTCATAGGCTACCCCACAGAAACCAAAGGTTATCGTTGTTATAATACAGAAACCAGGCGAGTACTCACCTCTAGGCATGTCATTTTCGACGAAAATGTCTTTCCTTTCAGGATGCTACACTCAGAAAAAAAGGGGGTTGAGTCCAAGATCTTTCCTACACCTGATGCCTACCCACTAATTATAACTGCTCAGCCACAGCACGTGCAACATGCTGTTCGTAACAAACTTGCCGTACTTCCCCAGCATCAACACCAGGTGGATCCTCCATCCAGATCACCAACAGCGTCATTGCAGCAATGTGCATCCTCAGCTTCTTCAACTCCACCTGGACCCACTTCATCTCCACAAGATGTACCTGGTCCATCGACCCAGGTCATTCCAAGACATCCCATGACTACTCACCACCACCAACATCTGCTCGATCGGCCATGCTAGATCCTGATTGGCTCCATGCTATGCAAGAAGAGATAACAGCTCTTCATGAGAACAGAACCTGGATTCTAGTTCCAAGACCTCCTGGAGTCAACATTATCACTGGTAAATGGATTTTCAAAAACAAATGTAATGCTTATGGTACATTACAGCGACGGAAGGCACGTTGGGTGGTTCGAGGATTTACTCAACGTCTAGGTGTTGATTTCGATCAAACCTTCTCCCCAGTAGTCAACCTGCAACCATCCGAACAGTGCTCCTTCTTGCTGCATCACGTCAGTGGCCGGTACATCAATTGGATGTGAAAAATGCATTCTTACATGGACATTTATCAGAAAAGGTATATTGTCATCAACCTGCCGGTTTTGTTGATTCAGAACATCCTGACTGTGTGCATGCTATCCAAGTCTCTATATGGACTTAAGCAAGCACCATGAGCGTGGTTTCAGACATTCGCCACCGAACTTCATTCTCTTGGGTTCAAATCAACAATCTCAGGTTCATCACTATTTGTTTAACGGTAACGATATGGCATATCTACTTCTTTATGTGGATGACATTGTGCTCACAGCTTCCTCGGACAGACTGCTTCATAGAGTCATTCATCATCTCGGGCAGAAATTTGCCATGAAAGATCTTGGATCATTGCATCATTTTCTTGGCATCAATGTGCAGCGTTCAGAAGCTGGATTTCTATTAAATCAGTCAAAATATGCAGAAGACATACTAGATCGTGCGGGTATGACAAATTGTAAACCGATATCAACTCCATCAGACACCAAGCCAAAGGTATCATCAACTGATGGAGCTCCTGACGAAGATGCTTCACTCTACCGAAGTATCACAGGCGCACTACAATATTTAACACTGACACGGTCAGACATTACATATGCAGTCCAGCAAGTATGTCTACATATGCATGCACCACGCAGCAGTCATTGGGCTCTTGTTAAGAGTATTCTTCGGTATATCAAAGGAACATTGTCCTATGGGTTACACATACGACCCACTACTAAATTGGAACTCTCAGCCTACTCTGACGCCGATTGGGCCGGGTGCCCTGACACCAGCCGATCAACATCCGATCATTGCGTATTTCTTGATGACACTCTTATATCCTGGTCATCCAAGAGGCAAACTACTGTGTCACGATCGAGTGCGGAGGCTGAATACAGGGCTGTGGCAAATGCAACAGCTGAGTGTTGTTGGTTGAGACAACTTCTACATGAGCTACATGTTCCTCTGCTCAAGGCATCCATCATTTTTTGTGACAATGTCTCTGCAGTTTATCTCACACAAAATCCGGTTCATCACCGCAGGACAAAGCATATTGAACTGGATATACATTTTGTGCGAGAGAAAGTTGCTATTCATGAAGTGAAGGTATTGCATGTGCCCACACATATGCAATTTGCTGATATAATGACGAAGGGTCTACCAACAAGAGTTTTCCAGGAATTCAGAACAAGTCTGTGCATTCATTCGACGAAGGCTCGGACTGAGGGGGGTGTTGAGCACGTCTTATCTCCGTGACCACGTATCACGAGTTTGTTAGTAGTCTGTTAGCATGTAGGCCGCATGCATTGCGATCCCATCGCATCTCTATCGCATGCAGGACGATAGGAATGTTAGTTACTGCTCCTCGTGTATAAATTAACGTGTGATCAATGAATAAATCGCCCTGAACATTCTCTATAGATACTAATATGGGCTTGTATAGGCACATTATGGATAAATTGATCTTGCTACTAACTTTGCGATATATATCCGATTTTATTGGTTTAATCTTGATACGTAAAGAGTTCTGACATCTTTCTTATTGCAAATAATGCAGGGAGTGGTTGTCATGATATGAGGGATGTGAATCAAATGTTTGCGCTTCCAACAACTGATGGACCCCGCGGCTACACTTCTTCCTTCAAGTAATTCATGGAATGGTTCTTCCATGGCACGTTCATGCCACACATTAGTTCAGTTGTGTTAGATGCAAGATCATGGTCCATGTCTACTTTATGCAGAAAAATGTTGTATAATATTGAGTTCACTTCTGAAAGACTTTTAGGTCAAATAGTCTTTCTCTTTGTTGAACTGTTCTGCAATAAATTTGTTTTATTGGTCATCTAGATTTTAACATAGGATTTTTTTAGTGTTTTTTATTAAAATGGGTTGTCCTACAACTAAAGTTAGTTATAGAAATTGTCAAATTTTAAGAATTTCTATTTGAAATCTACATAGGCTTTTTGGAGTGGTTTTAGTTAAAATAGATTTTTATGTTTCTTAGCAGACTTAAAATTTTCACCATTTTTAGAGCCTCAGAATTCTAAAATTTGAATTTTTAAAAGATGGAAGAAAAATGAATTTTGAAACAAACTACTCAACCTTTCTTACTCCTTTCACCGGCAAGTCAGTACTACAGTCACCAGGCAGCAGAAACGGGACAGCCCGCATAAGAAGCCTTACTGTAGTTTGTGCGTTGGGCTGGAACCATTACCATTACCAGTAAATGGTTTGGTACCGGTTCCAAACTGCAGTGGAGGATTTGGTCTGGTGTGGGCCGGGCTGATTTTCATTTTAGTAGGGTTCGGTTTGGTTTATAAAGGTGGGCTGGTGGATCAGTTTGGATTGTATCAATTGGTAGAAAGTGTAACAGTTTGGTTTATGTTTCAATTTGGATTTTGGCCCACTACAGGTTTAACCATGGACTGCCGCCTGCATGCCGCTGGCACCCGTCGGGGCCAGATGACGGTGCTTCTCGCCAAGCTCGCCGATGAGCCCAGGGTCGAGCTGTGCGCCATGCTCGCCAAGGAGGAACTGCCAGCGACCGGCGGCAAGGGATCACCGGGCAAGAGGTGGCGGATCAGGATCAAGGCCGGGCGTGGGGACTGCGGAGGCGATGCCGGGGAGCTAGGCCGCAGTGCCCCTACATCTTTTCAGTTCGGTATTTTACTGCAGAGCAATTACTGGCAAAGCAACAGTGGCATCACTAGGAACGACATGGGAGAGCTCAAGACAACACATTTTTGCTACAGAGAACACCAAGTACAACATAACAGTTGCGACAAGGTTTTTTTGGATGCAAGAAATCTCAGATTGATCCTGATCCTGCGTGCCCTCATGAAAATCAAGATCGACTGTCCCTGTGTCCCACCAGCACAACCAATGCCCAGGCACCAGCAAAAGCAGCATTCTGGAAGCATCCTTTGGGCGTCCAACTCTGCACAGTTCATTGCTATCGAACTTGATGTAGCATGGACCGGTGTGAGTAGCATCGTCACCAACAATCAAGACGAAGGGTCTCATTCAGCCAAGAAGCCGAAAAACAAATCAGCATCGTGTAAGCCAGCCTATTTCAGTATCCGAGATTGGCCTCGCCATCCAGTCACTTTGTTTTTTTTTTTGCATCAGCCAATGGGCTTTTCCCCAACTTGGATGCTTAGATGTAAATGTAGTGAAATAGCCGATGCGTTATTCTAGCAATTCGACCGTATAACCCACGAAACATGCGAGTAAGAAGGTCATGGATCGTTATCACTAGACGCGCAGCGCAGCGGATCGTAGATGCGCGTCGTAGCCGATCAGCGCAGCAGTAACAGCAGCGCCTCCACGGAGTCCACACGTACAGGGAGGAACGCCGTGCGTCGGTGTGCTAGCACCGCGCGCGCGACAGGGGTTTCGGCGGCTGGCCTGTGAGGGGGCAGCGGCTGGAGCTGTTATGTGGTGGAGTGATCTGCCCCTAACCCTACCTCTCATATTTATAGGCGCGCTAATGGGCTTTTAGATCACAGACCCATTAGTACCCTAATTTCTTATGGATCAAATATCCATCAGGCCTTTATCCGAATTGTTATAATTACCTCTTAGGCATATCACCAACAATCTCCCACTTGCACTAGAGACAATCATATAGCCAAGTTTTTCAATATTCCATCCCCTTAAGTGTGTGACCCGTTAGGTTCATGTACAGTCGGTTATAAATGAAAACCTTTTTCAAACACAAGTCAGTAGAGGTACCTAGCAGGACATACCGACTCTCGAATGTACATAAAGATCATATCAGCTGAACCTAGATACATTCACATGCTAATTCCTTTGCCACACGATACCAGTCAAGCTCAAGGCGAGATACGTGCCATCTTTGTGATAGCTCGACCATTCACTCGATCAAATAGTGGATTCAATCTATGACTAACTTTTAGGCATAATGATTAACTCTTTAATCACTTTGGCATGGCCATGCACTTTCAATCCAACTAACTCGAGGGGCCCAGAGATATCTCTCATGTTATTTAGGAGGGGCAAATCCCATCTTGATCCGCACACATCTCATTCCATGCTTCATCATGTACCTGAAGACTATTTTTATGACCACCCAGTTACGGAGTAGCGTTTGATAGTTTCAAAGTGCACAACTACACATAGTGAGAAACAATGGCGATCTCAGGTCTAAGAATCTAGCAGGTGTATCACTCAAGACCAACTGATGGCACATATGTAAATAACAATCCCAACAGTGTCTCGGAATGGGTCTATCCAACACCATGTTCACTAACATGTGTTCACATTATTAATTTGATATCTCCATATCTATGATCCGTGAAACGTGATCATCAATTAATACATGTGCTAGTTTGCGTACTATCATTATCTCATATAACGATGTAGACTAGGGATCATTTTGAGTAACATTATAATTAACAAAGAGTCTCACGAACAAGTCACATACTTGATGATCAATGTGAATAATAGTTACTCAAATAGTACATAACCATAGCTATGACACAAGTATCACACTACACACTAGGATCACTGACGTAAGTATCTAATACCCATAGATCTCGTGTGCGTCTCATGCTTTGATTGTCGAAGAGGCTTTGTCAACGGATCTGCCATATTCAAATCCGTATGCACCTTGGATATATTCACATCACCTTGGTCGATAATCTCTCAAATCGGATGATAGTGTCGTAGTATATGTTTGGATCTTTTGTGTGATCTAGGCTCCTTTGCCTATGCAATGGCTCCATTATTGTCGCAATAGAGATCCACAGGTCCGGACGCACTAGGAACAACACCCAACTCAGAAACAAATTTTCTAATCCAAACAGCTTCCTTTGCAGCTTCAGAAGCTGCAATATACTCCGCCTCCGTCGGTGAATCTGCTACTGTGTCTTGCTTGGAACTTTTCCAGCTCACTGCCCCTCCATTGAGGCAGAACACAAAACCGGATTGCGATCTAGAGTCATCCTTGTCTGTTTGGAAGCTAGCATCGGTGTAACCTCTTACAACGAGCTCTTCTTCACCTCCAAACACTAGGAACACATCCTTAGTTCTTCTCAAGTACTTAAGAATGTTTTTCACAATTATCCAATGAGCCTCACCATAATCTGATTGATACCTGCTCGTAACACTTAGAGCATAGGATACATCTGGGCGTGTACACAACATGTCATACATGATAGATCCAATAGCCGAAGCATAAGGAATTGCTCTCATCCTCTTTTGCTCATCAGGCATCGAAGGACACTGACTTTTGCTTAGAGTGATGCCATGTGACATTGGCAAGAAACCTTTCTTAGAATCTTGCATATTGAACCGATTTAATATCTTGTCAATATATGTGTCTTGGCTTAATCCAATTAACCTTTTAGATCTATCTCTATAGATATTTATGTCCAAAATGTACGCTGTCTCTCCTAAATCCTTCATTGAGAAACTTTTCCTTAATGAGGACTTAACAACATCTAGTACTGGAATGTCATTTCCAATCAACAATCATCTACATATAGGACCAGAAATATAAGTGCACTCCCACTAACCTTCTTGTAAATACAAGGTTCTTCTACATTCTTGATGAAACCAAACCCTTTGACCACTTCATCAAAACGTAGATTCCAACTCCGAGATGCTTGCTTCAATTCATAGATGGACTTTTGAAGTTTGCATATTTTTCTAGCATTTTTAGGATCGACAAAACCCTCAGGTTGTGTCATGTACACATCCCTAGTCAGACTCCCATTAAGAAAGGTTGTTTTGACATCCATCTGCCATATTTCATAATCAAAATATGCAGCAATTGCTAGGAGAATCCGAACAGACTTTAGCATAGCGACGGGCGAAAATGTTTCATCATAATCAACACCTTGAATTTGTTTGAAACCTTTCGCCACCAATCGTTCTTTATAGATGTGAACTTTTCCATCTATATCAGTCTTTTTCTTGAAAATCCATTTGCAATTGATCGGTCTTACACCATCGATTAGATCAACCAAGTTCCAAACTTGATTCTCATGCATGGATTCTGTTTCGGATTCCATGGCTCCAAGCCATTTGTTAGAGTCGGGTCCCATTATTGCTTCAGTGTAGGTCACAGGCTCATTATTGTCCAACAATATCATGTCCTGTGGTTCCATGGTTAGGAGTGTCAACTTTTCAGTTGCACGACGTACCCTTGTAGACCTTCGTGGGACTGGTGTTTCATCAAGTGGTTGTACAACATCTTGTACATCTTGTATATGATTAGAGGGTGCCGAAACATTTTCAGGTATATCTTGAATTTCTTCAATATGCACCTTGCTCCCCCTAACTCCTTTTGAGAGAAACTCTTTCTCCAAGAAGACACCATTGCGAGTAGTAAACACTTTACCCTCCGATTTATTATAAAAATAATATCCTTTGGTTTCCCTATGATATCCCACAAAGAAGCATTTGTCCGATTTGGGAGTAAGTTTGTCTGACGTCAAATGTTTGACATTAGCATCACATCCCCAAACTTTGAGAAAAGACAATACGGGATGTTTCCCGGTCCACATCTCATATGGTGTCTTCTCAACAGACTTAGTTGGGACTCTGTTTAGTGTAAACACAGCAGTTTCAACAGCATAACCCCAAAAGGATAGTGGAAGATCAGTCTGGCTCATCATCGACCTAACCATGTCTAACAAGGTTTGGTTCCCCCGCTCGGACACCCCATTCCATTGAGGCGTTCCAGGTGGAGTCAACTGTGGAACAATTCCACATTGTTTTAAGTGATCATAAAATTCATGACTCAAATATTCACCCCTATGATCAGATCATAGAAGTTTAATTATCTTGCCCAACTGATTTTGTACTTCATTATGAAATTCTTTGAACTTTTCAAAAGATTCAAACTTGTGCCTCATTATATAGACATATCCATATCTACTAAAGTCATCGGTAAAAGTAATGAAATACTAAAAACCACCTCTAGCTACCGAACTCATTGGTCCACATACATCAGTATGTATAAGTCCCAACAAGTCACTTGCCCTCTCACTTTGACCAAGGAAGGGTGTTTTGGTCATATTCCCAAGCAAACAAGACTCGCATGTGTCAAGTGATTCAAAATCAAATGAACTTAACAAACCATCTTTATGTAGTTTCTCAATGCATTTCTCATTTATATGACCTAAGAGACAATGCTAAATAAAAGTGAGATTTAGATCATTTTGTCGATACCTTTTTGTATTATAGACTATTTTATCCTCAAGATCAAGAACATATAATCCATTCACTAATGGACATTGAGCATAGAAAATATTATTATAATAAATAGAACAACATTTATTCTTTATTATAATCTCATAACCATTAACTTCTTCCAAACATGAAGAAGATATAATGTTCTTGCTCAAAGAAGGAACGCAATAATAATTATTTAATTCCAAAACTAATCCTGAGGGTAATGACAAGTGATAAGTTCCGACAGCTATGATAGTAACCTTTGCTCTATTAACGACCCGGACATCCAACTCGCCTTTTGCAAATCTTCTAGTCTCACTTAGACCCTGCAACGATTTGCAAGTGTGAATCATTGATCCGGTATCAAATACCCATGATCCACTAGAAGATGTAGCAATATTGATTTCTATAACATTTATACCTAAAGTGGAAGTCTCACTCCCTTTCTTCTTCTTATCCTCCAAGTACTTCTTGCAGTTCCTAGACCAATGCCCCTTAGCATGATAGTGGAAGCATTCATCATTAGGAGAAGGGCCTGATTTACCCTTTGGCTTTGAGCTTGAAGGCTCATTGGGAACCTTTCCCTTGCCTTTAGGATGCATCACACACTTCCTCTTTTTATTCTCCTTTTGAACCATCATCACATGAGTGGTGTTTTTCTTAATGCTTTTCTCGGTTGTTTTAAGCATCCCATGCAATTCGGCCAACGTTTTCTCCATGCCATTCATTTGATAATTCAATATAAATGGCTCATAGCTCGGTGGGAGTGACTGGAGAATAACGTCAATAGCCAGGTCATCCTTGAGTTCAGAACCAAGTTTGTCCAAAGTCTCAATGTAACCAATCATCCTGATTATATGGGGACTGACCGGGCTACCTTCTGCCATCTTGCATGAGAACAAGGACTTTGAGATGTTGTACCTTTGAGCCCTTGCTTGGTTCTCAAACATTCCACGTAGTCCCTGAATCATAGAATAAGCATCTGCATGCTCATATCGTTTCTGTAGATCAGTGGACATTGTGGCAAGCATGAGGCAGCTTGCATTAAGCGCATCATCGCAGTGCTTCTCATAAGTCCTGCGAGTTACGACATTTGCATCATCGGGGAGGTCATTGGGGTATGGTTGCTCAAGAACATACTCAATTTTCTCTTGCCTGAGAACAATTCTCAGGTTACGGTACCAATCAATAAAGTTAGCTCCATTGAGCTTTTCTTTCTCAAGCACAGATCGCAAATTGAAACCGGAATTGTTACTAGCAGACATGATCTACAATAGAAAATAAATATGCAAGGTTTTAGCACTATGTTATGTACCAATATTTTATTAACAGTTTAATAAAAAACACCACCACTATATGAGCATCGTCCTCCCTCTAACGACATATAGTGGTCCAAGATCCATATTCACTAATTTCTAGTGAGCTTTGGGCTTCACTGCTAGAAAATTAGTGACATAGGTAAACAACCATTGTTAATCATATCTCTATATGATTCTTGTTTGTTGGGTGACATCCAATTCCCCGGCTCCCAACACTATGCCATAAAGCCCAAAATCGTTTTGATAGCTTTGTTGAGTAAACCAATACTATGCATGTGAATGTCCAACATTCACCCTATTCATTATGATAGATGACGATATTTTGCTTTGGCAAACCTACCATACAACGATCAAAACAACATAGGTGCAGCTATAGGTAAATGGCATCAAATACTCAACTTTTGTGACAGCTCTCTAGAATTATAGACTGGCCCCACATACCACCACTCGTCTTTTCTGCGCACTTTGTCCTCACTCGTGCGCACCCGGGAAGACTTCCCGGTCGGTCACCCATCCCCAAATTCCTCCGGGCCAAGCACGCTTAACCCCGGAGTCCTTTGCAGGTGGGCTTCCGGAAAAGAAGGTATACCTTGGTGGTATGAGTACTCTATCAATCCTATTAAGCCGAGAGTCAGGATATCACACAATCCACCCCCCTTAGAAGACCGACGTCCTTGTCGGTCAACACCAAGACAGGAACGCCCCCTCTTAGCCACGTCCGTATGTTCAGTACTTGCATACGCATATCGTACATCCGGTTAGCAGCATACGTACCATACCGTGTCCCACACAGAGGACCCACGCGTCATGCATACGTACCCACGTCCCTGACCCATATGCTACAATATCCTTCTCACTGACCCGTACACACCCGTGAAACTGCGAGGGTCGGCTCTGATACCATTTGTGACAGCTCTCTAGGATTATAGACTGGCCCCACATACCACCACTCGTCTTTTCTGCGCACTTTGTCCTCACTCGTGCGCACCCGGGAAGACTTCCCGGTCAGTCACCCATCCCCAAATTCCTCCGGGCCAAGCACGCTTAACCCCTAAAAACTTAGTGAACTTAGTGAGGTATTCCCTCACAGTCATGTTGCCTTGCTGCAGTCCCAAGAACTCCTTTCTCTTGTTCTTGAGTTCACCCCTGGGTATGTAGTGGTTGCGGGAACTGTGCTTGAACTCTTCCCAAGTGATGTTCTCGGAGTCGTGATGGGCTGCCACGTAAGGGGTCCACCAATCAGCAGCGGGTCCATGCAATTGGTGAGAGGCAAACAGCACCCTCTCATACCCTTGGCATTGTATGATCCTCATCTTGCTCTCTATGGTCTTTAACCAGTCATCTACCTCCAGAGGTTCAGCAGCACTTGCAAACTTTGGAGGTTGAGTTCCCAGAAACTCACTCAACCTTGGTTGACATGGTGCAGCTTGTGGGGGTAGAGCTTGGTGCAAGTTGGCCACCACTTGAGTTAGACTCTGGATGAGCTTATTCTGATTTTCGAGCATTTGGTGGATAGGATCAGCTCCTTCACGGCGACCATCCCTGTCTTGTCCTCCATAAAGGTGAGGATTGCCGGCCTCATCGTTGTTGTTGTTGGGGTTGGCACCACGACCTTTTCCTCTTCCAGCCATCTATCATGATCAACCAAGTGTTAACTTAAAGCGTTACGTATTAACTTCCCAAATTGCTTGTTTAACTTAAACTTTTGAGGCCTTAATATTTAAACAATTTCTGAAGATTTCACGTAGATCTTTGGGCGTCACGTCTCACGCGAAAATAAATGCACTATTGATTCATAGGGGTTCACACACCAAAGCAAAGAAACCTAAAGACGAGGTTGTGGACAAATGCCCATGGCTTCCACAACTCACGTCACACACCAAACATTAACACACAAATAAATAGGGTATTGACTCAACAACTATATAACCTGCTAAAATAAGGAAAATGACTCTAAACAACTCGTATCACTGAGCTGGTCCGTCAGGGTCTTCCTCATTATTGCGGCTGCCCTCTGATTCCGCTTTAGGTGGGGAAGCTGCTGGTGGAGAAGTGCGACGAGCTTGCTCGCCCGGCGGTCTGGGGAGTCAGGAGTCCATGTGTCATTCATGGTGACACACAGTTCATTCCCATCACCTCTTTCTCTCGCCCTCAAGCTGGCACGAAGCAATGCCTCAGTCTCCTTCAGGGTGTCACGAACATCCTGATGCTCCTGCTGCCAGTCCTGTAGTCGAGTGCTGAGCATAGCTGCATCCTCCAAGCACAGGTCCATGTGCTCATGGGAAGTCCCCTGCTGCACTGGCGGTTACTTGTACTCCGTGGTGCCACTCTCACGCTGGAGGCCATACATGTACTCAGTCCTGTCCAGGTGGTGAAGGTTGATGTAACTCTGGCAGGTGATGGCCTCCCAGGAGACATCCTTCTCAGCATCGGCCTGAGTCGCCCGACAAGCTAGAGAGCGGTGGATCTTGAGCAGCTGATTTTCATGGACAATCCTCATCTCTGAGCTCCATTCCTCCTGCTTCTCACGGATGGTCCTGGTAGAGCTGTAGTGTATGATCAGGTTGCCCACATTGCCGGCGGCGTGGAGCATACGCAAGCCTCCTACTGCCAACCCGTAGGAGTGGTACGTCAACGGACGGTTCTCCTCTCTCAAGGCAAGGGCAACTACAGGAACTCTCCCTCCGGTGGACTTGCGGGCGGTGCGGATCATGCGAACCATCTAAAACATAAAGCATTAAAAATTAAGTTAGATAGGAATGAAATAAAGATTGTATTTTGAATAAAAGTTGGGACAAGGTGAATGAAGTGACCCCATTAAATAACACTTTCAACCCACACCTTTGTAAAATAGTTTTTAAGAAGATAGGGTCCTTAAATACGTCCATGTTTACCTAGGTCCACGTTCCTACGGGCAACCTTGCCTCTGATACCACTTCTGTCACACCGGATTTCTCAAAAGAGCAACCGAGTGAATATCACATGTTTGCCAGGATTATTTTCTCATACATGTGATGACAAATAGTGAAGCATCATTTATTACAAGCCAAGTGTTCGAATATAAATAAGTCTTACATAGCATACGTCTCGATGGACGATAATATGTTCATAACATGTAAATAAAGCAGCAGCGGAATACAAATCTTGTGGGCTCCGTCACAGGCGTTGCCCGGGGGACTCCGTGAACCTAAAATCCTTCTTCGGGACCAAAGTCTTGGTTATTGAACACCACATCATCCCCTTGACCTGAGCAGCAATTTAAACCAATAGAAAAGCAAGTTTGAGTACCGTTGGTACTCAGCAAGTGTGGGAAAATAATGTCATGCATGGCTAGAGCAAGGAGAGGTTGAACTCATGGATAAAGCACTACGCAATTAATACCTATCACCTTAGCTTATTAAGCACCTACATTACTACACAGGTGAGATGGTCCCAATCCCTCAACCCATCATCAATATTAAGTAACCATAATCTCATCTCTAATATTAAGCTTCCCGCTTAACATCCTCAACTTCCCAATTCATCATCCTCTAATCATGAATAATTCCAAGCCGCTCTTGACCATGCATGAGCACGGCTGTCATGACAGTTTTGACTCTGTAGAGTTTGCACCACTGTACCCACATGTAGTGATTTCATCCCCCGTTGCCGGGTGGACTAAAAGAACCTCCATTATGCCAGTGGCCGTGAACCACGTTCACACTTCCCAGGTGTGTAGCCGGGAGATCACTACGAGGCCTTTACAAAGGGATTCCCGACGAGCGTGGGCCCACTGAGGTTTTACCCGTAACAGCATACAAGAGGCTCCAACCCTGTTGCAGTGGCCCCCTCTTGAGCCTTGCGGTTCATATGGTAGTCCAGCTGACACCTACTCCCCGCAACATCCAAAACACCCATACTACGCCGGGGATACACCTAATTAATTGGCCAAGCTGCCCCATCTCAGCATGTGGTTGGCACGGTAAAGCCAGGTTACATGCTCCATGACACTTGCCTTCTTCCTGCTGCTCTAGGAATGGAAAGTCTTGGTCTTGAAAGGTGAGAACTTGCTCTGGGGCAGGTTCTACTCATGCCAATACACATAGAAAAAGAAAACAACAATCCATAAGCCATAGTCCACACTTTCACTCATGCAAACCACACATACATACATATGAAAGTCATTCACATTTTTAAGTGTTGTGGTTACCCTAGATGTGTTGATTTTAGACCTACATGCACTTTTAAACATATATATATTATTTCTAACTTTTGTATTCAGATTTCTATTTGCACACTATATATGAATCTCCAATTTGAACAAATTCTCTATATTTAATTCATACACTTCTTAGCCACAAAGTTTGCATGAAAGATAATTTCCTACTCCAAACAGGTTTTCAGATCTTCTACAAAATCCTAAATTGAAGTTTTTGGATTTGGAGACCTCATTTATCATTTTCTAATTATGCATACCTATTTTCCTATATTATCAGATTTATTTTCTATGCCTAAAAGTAAACTTTAATATTAGAATAGTAAGACATATCACCTAAACAGAATAGGTTCTGATCTAAAATGTTCAATAAAATATTTTTTTGAACTTCCTCTCTGATGGGAACCAACTTAAATTTATTCTACCAGTTTTCAAAATTGTTTCCTAGCCTAATAATGTATTTCCAGATATAATAAAAATAAGCAGCACTTAGTCAGATCTCATTTCAGCCTAGAATCAGTTTTTAACTTATTCTAAAGGTTTTCCAAGTGCTAGGAGAGTTTAAATTTGTATTTACACATGTGTTTGCATCACCATTTGAATTTAAATCCTAATCACATGTTTAAATTTCTGAATTTAATATCCTATAGGGTCTGAAGTGCAAACCCACCCTACTGCAGGGTCCAATTTACTATTTCCTAAATTTTCAGGGGACTAATTACACAAAACAGAGAGGTTTTCCTAATTTTTGTAAAGTCCAGTGGCTAAAACTGATTTTTTAATGAATTTACATGAATTTCTGAAGGTCCAGGGGCTAGATCAGAAGTTTCTGGGGCTAGCTCGTGTTTTCCGAGGTCCCCAGGGGGTAGCGCGTAAGATTCCCGGCGTTTATAACGCGGGGCTGACGTGGGCCGTTGGATTTAAAACAGAAGGCTGAGATTATAACGCGAAGCGGTACGGGTTAGATCTATCCGCCCGATTTAAAATGGACGGGCCTCAGGGGGCCACGTCGCCCTGGTCGTGTGCGGGCGGCGTTGCCCGGCGGCGCACGGCGGTGGGGGGCGGCGATCTCGCCGGAGAACTTCGGGTTTTCGTCTATCCTCCCTAAAACTTGGATTTCTTGGCATAAAACGGAAGAGGGGAGGTAGGGAGTCTCACCTCGGGGTTTTTCTTGAGCTCGGAGGCCCTGGAAGGCGGTCGGCGACGAGGTCCGAGGGGGAAACGCGGCGATGCTCATCAGAGTTGTGTCTAGAGCGCAAAACACTGGGTTTCCTTCACCTACAAGACTCCCCGGTGGCGGTGGAACATGACAAGCATGTTAGATCAGGAAATCCAAACGAGGATCGAAGGAAAACGACGGTGGAAGCTTTGGTTCTCACCGTGAAGAAAAATGGCCGATCGGGGAGGAAAAAGGGGCGGATTTCGGCGTTTAAATGGGCGAGGGAGGGCGGCTGGGGTTGGTTTAGATGTGTCGCAGTGCGTGAACTGGAGATCGCGGTTCCGGAGCAAGAAAATCGGCGTGGTAGCGACGATCGGCGCGAAAGTCGCGTGGCGGTTGGGCGCGCGCGCGAGGAGGGAGATGACACGCGGCCCCGCGCATCAGAGAGAGAGAGAGAGGGGAGAAGCGGGCACGGGTTTTGGGCCGACTGAGGTGGATTCCGCCCCACTGGCCGTTTTTCTTTTTCCTTTTCCTTTTCTGTTTTGATTCAAATTTAAATTCTAGTTTTAATATGAATTGCTTCACCACAAGCAATACGTCCAAAAAATTTTAAATTCCCCTCTTTAGCAGGTTTTGGGGTGTTACAGCTCTACCCCCCTTAAAAGAAATCTCGTCCTCGAGATTGGTGACTCTAGGAAAACAAATCCGGAAACTGTGCCTTAAGCTCGTCTTCTCGCTCCCATGTGGCTTCTGCTTCCGAGTGATGCTTCCACTGCACCTTGCACATCCGGATTCTTTTATTTCTTGTGAGGCATTCCATTGTCTCCAAAATCTTGTCCGGTTGCTCGGCATAAGAAAGATCCTCTCGTACGTCAACCTCATTCATGAGTAACATCTCTTCGGCCGTTCTTAAACATTTCTTGAGCTGTGACACATGGAATACACTGTGCACATCTGATAGGCGAGCCGGTAGTTCTAGTTGATATGCCACTTCGCCTTTCCTCTCCAAAATCTGGAAGGGTCCGATGTATCGCTGTGATAATTTCCCTTTCACCTTGAACCGACAAAGTCCTCGTATAGGGGACACCTTGAGATAAACATAGTCCCCCACGTTGAAAATAAGCTCTCTTCTCCGTACATCGGCATAACTCTTTTGTTGGGTCTGGGCTATCCTCAAGTTGTTGCGAATTTCCCTCACTTTCGCCTCGGCTTCTTGTAGTACCTCGGGCCCAAACACTTTACTTTCCCCTGTTTGGTTCCAAAATAGCGGAGTCATGCACTTCCTCCCATACAATGCCTCAAATGGTGACATCTTCATACTAGCCTGATAGCTGTTGTTGTAGGAGAACTCCGCATACGGTAAGTTCTTATCCCAACTCCTATTGTTCTTGAGTTCACAAGCTCTCAGCATATCCTCAAGGATCTGATTGGTTCTTTCCGTCTGCCCGTCAATCTGGGGTGATAGGCAGAACTAAAATTGTAACACCCCAAAATCTTGTTAAGACCCTAAATCCTGTTAAGAGGGGAATTTAAAATTTTTTGGACGTGTTGCATGTTTTGCAACAATTTAAATTCAAACTGGAATTCAATTTAAATTCAAAACAGAAAAGAAATAGAAAAAAAAGGAAAACAGAAAAAAACCGGCCAGTGGGCCGAAACCCACCAGCAGGCCCACTCTGCTCCGCGCCAGCCCGCAGCCGCGCGCGCCCCTTCCTCCCACTGACAGGCGGGGCCCGCCAGCCTTCTTCTTCCTCACGCCAGCGCCGCGATCGGCCGGGACTCTCTCATCCGAATCAAAACCGATCAGGAATTCTCGCGCATCCTAGCTGATTACCGGACCCCGAAGACTCCAGCTCGATCTAAACCAACCCGCCGCCCTCCCCCTCTATAAAAACCCCGGCCTCGTTCTGTTTTTCCCACGCGATCCGCCGTTTTTTACTCCGGTGAGAACCCGAGCCCCTCCGGCGAATTCTTGCCGATCTAAGCTCGGAAATTCCGATCTAACTCGCTGGTCTTGATCCACCGCCTCCGGGGAACCTTGCAGGTGCAGAAAACTCGGTGACTTGCGGTTCAAACACAGCGCCGACGAGCCTCGCCGTGAATTCATCTCGGACCTCGTCGCCGACCGCTTTTCAGGACCTCCGAGCTCAAGAAAACTCCCGAGGTGAGATCCCCGACCTCCCCTCTACCGATCTATGCCATAAAATCACAGTTTTAGGAAGAATTCACGAAGATCCGAAACTCTCCGGCGAGATCGCCGCCTCCCGCCGCCGTGCGCCGCCCGCGCTCGATCAGAGCGACGTGGCCGCTTGTGCGCCGTCTATTTTAAATCGCACGGTAGACTTTAATTCCCCGTGTACCGGTTCGACGTTATAATCTCGGCCGTCTGTTTTAAATCGGACGGTCCACGTCAGCCCCGCGTTATAAAGACTGGAAATCTTACGTGCTACCCCCTGGGGTTCTCGGGAAATAAGTGCTAGCCCCGGAAATTTCTGATCTAGCCCTGGAACTTCAGAAAATCATGTAAATTCATTTAAAAATCAGTTTTAGCACCTGGACTTAATAAAAATTAGGAAAAACTCCTCTGTTATGAGTAGCTAGACCCCTGAAAATTGTTGAAATAATATTATAAACCCTGTAGTGGGGTGAGTTTATTTTTTTAGCCCTGTTTGATATTTAATTTAGGAAATTGAATATGTGACTAGTATTTAAAATTTAAAAAGTGGGACAAACATATTGTCAAAATTAAATTAAAAACTTTCTCAGTACTTAGAAAACTTTGGAGTGAGATAAAAATATATTTTGGGCTGAAATGAATCTGTTTAATTTATTGTTCACATTTATTAGTTACAGGGACACATTTTTAAGTAAAGAATAGTTCTGAAAATAGGGAAAATAAATGTCAAATAGTTTACATCAGAGGAAAAGGTCAAAAATATGTTATTAAATATTTTAGATCAGAACCTATTCTGTTTAGATGATGTGTCTTATTATTTTCATAATAAAGTTCACATAGGAAATAAATCTGAAAATATAGCAACTAGTAAATGATAAATGAAGTTTCTAAAATCCAAAGAATTCAGATTAGGGTTGGTAGAAATTCTGAAGACACATATGGAGTAGGAAAATACCTTTCATGCATACTTGGTAGCTAAAAGGTGTAGTAATTAAATATAAGAAATTTATTTAAATTGGAAACTCATATATAAAGTATGCAAGCATAAATGTGAATACTAAAGTAGGAATCATATACACATGATTAAAAGTGCATGTAAGCCACAAATCAACACATATAGAGTAACCACAACACATATAATTGTAAATGACTTTCATAAATGTGAATGTGTGGTTTGTATGAAGTGGAAGTGTGAACTATGTCTTATGGATTGTTGTTTTTCTTTTGCTATGTGTGATGGTATGATGTAGAACCTGCTCAAGAGCAAGTTATTCCTTTCCAAGATCAGGACTACCCATTTAAAGAGCAGCAGGACGGAGGCAAGTGTCCTTGACCATTTTGATCCTATACTAGGATGTTTAGATAGAATTATTGCATTGTCAAGTTAAATATGAAACCCATGCTAGGAAGTTTCCCTAGAATTGCATTACATTGTTTCCTTGTAGCTTGGGTTGGGATTTATTTTATCATGTCATTTATTATTATGCATATGCTTAGCCATGCTTAGAATGGGATAAGTGGGATATGATATCATCAACTTGTTTACCTTATTCTTGAATGAGATATTGTGAGTTATGTAGAGGTAGGGATCAAGGCAAGTTGGATGTTTTGGTTGTGTGCTGGGTGCACGAGACTTGGGTTTGTGTTTAGTACTTGCCTGGATCCTAAGGACCGGTTCATGGAGCATGTAACCTGGCTTTACCGTGCCAACCACATGCTGAGATGGGGCAGCTTGGCCAATTAATTAGGTGTATCCCCGACGTAGTATGGGTGTGTTGGATGGTGCGGGGAATAGGTGTCAGCTGGACTACCATATGAACCGCAAGGCTCAAGAGGGGGCCACTGCAGCGGGGTTGGAGCCTCTTGTATGCTGTTAGGGGTGAAACCTCAGTGGGCCCACGCTCGTCGGGAATCCCTTTGTAAAGGCTTCGTAGTGATCTCCTGGCTACACACCTGGGAAGTGTGAATGTGGTTCGTAGCCACTGGCATAATGGAGGTTCTTTTAGTCCACCCGGCAACGGGGGATGAAATCACTACATGTGGGTACAGTGGTACAAACTCTGTAGAGTCAAAACTGTCATGAGAGCCGTGCTCACGGTCAAGAGCGGCTTGGACTTATTCATGATTAGAGGATTGATGGTTTTGGAAGTTGCGGATGATAAGCGGGGAGCTTAACATTGGAAATGATGTTATGGTTATTTGGTTATGATGAAGGGATGGGAGATTGGGACCATTTCACCTGTGTAGTAATGTAGGTGCTTAATAAGCTAAGGTGATAGGTATTAATTGCATAGTGCTTTAACCATGAGTTCAACCTCTCCTTGTTCTAGCCATGCATGATATAACTTTCCCACACTTGCTGAGTACCATCGGTACTCAACCTTGCATATTTGTTGGTTTATATTGCTGCTCAGGTCAAGATAATGAGGTGGTGTATAATGACCAAGACTTTGGCCCTGAAGAAGGTTTCTAGGTTCATGGAGACCCCCGGGCAACGCATGTGACGGAGCCCTCAAGAATAATATTCCGCTGCTAGTTTATTTACTTGTGATGAACTTATTATTGTCCATCGAGACATTTGCTATGTAAGACTTATTTATATTCGACACCTGGCTTGTAATAAATGATGCTTCACTATTTGTCATCACATGTATGAGAAAATGATCCTGGCATACATGTGATATTCACTTGGTTGTTCTTCGGAAAAACCGGGTGTGACAGAAATTCAGATGAGTTCCCATGGTTTCATGTAATTTCTGCCAGAACCTTGAGGTGAACTGTGTCCCTAGATCTGACACTATCTTCTTTGGCACTCCATGAAAACATACGATTCTTGACATGTACAGTTCTGCCAATTTGGATCCACTATAGCTTTCTTTCACAGGGATGAAATGAGCTACCTTAGTTAGCCTGTCGATGATGACCATATCGAATCATATCAAGATTGGGTCCTGGGTAGTCCCACTATGAAATCCATACTGATTTCTTCCCATTTCCATTCAAGAACTTTGAGTGGTTGCAACAGTCCCGCGGGTCTTGATGTTCTGCTTTCACCAACTGACATGTGTCACATAGTGCAACATGTTCCGCGACATCTCGCTTCATGCCATACCACCAATATCTGCTCTTGAGGTCATGATACATCTTCGTACTCCCAGGATGAATGGAATAGTCAGAATCATGAGCCTCCTTCAAAATCAATTCATGGATCTCCTTCACCTCAGGCACACAGATTCTTTTCCCATGCCACACCGTACCTTGTTCATCCTCTCTGAACCCAGGAGCTTTATTCTCTTTGATGAGTTCTCTGATTTCTTGTATCTTCTCATCATTCTTCTGACCGTTGCGTATGTCTTGCTCCAATGTGGAGTCCATTTCCATGACGATGGCCTCACCACTATTCACCAGACATAAATTGAGTTTTGCAATCTCTTCCTTCAATTCTGTAGGCATGTCCTTTGAACTCAACATGTTGACCTGCACCTTCCGGCTTAAAGCATCAGCCACGATGTTCGCTTTTCCAGGATGATAGTTGATGCCCACATCAAAGTCGTTGATTAGCTCTAACCATCTCCTTTTTCTAAGGTTGAGATCTGGATGTGTGAAAATGTACTTTAAGCTCTTATGATCCGTATATATCTCTGTCCTCTTTCCCATCAAGTAACGCCGCTAAATCTTCAATGCGTGTACCACTGCGGCTAGCTCTAGGTCATGCGTAGGATAGTTCTTCTCGTGTTTTCGGAGCTGCCGGGATGCATAGGCAACGACATGCCCCTCTTGCATGAGAACACATCCCAACCCGTGTCCAGATGCATCACAGTACACCGAACAAAATTCTTCTGCATATCTGGCATAACTAGCACTGGGGTTGTTGTCAATCTTTTCTTCAGTTCTAGAAAACTCGTCTCACACTCCGGTGTCCATGTGAATGTGATTCCCTTCTCCAACAATTTGGTGAGGGGTCTCGATATCTTGGAGAAACCCTCAATGAACCGTCGATAATACCCAACCAACCCTAAGAAGCTTCGAATTTCCCCGACATTTTCAGGGGTCTTCCACTTCTACACATCCTCGATCTTGGCGGGATCTACGGAGATTCCTCCCTCCGAGATTATATGTCCTAAGAAGGGAACTCTCTTCAGCCAAAACTCACACTTGCTCAACTTGGCATATAGTTGGTGTTCTCTCAGCTTTTGCAACACCAATCTTAAATGTTCCTCATGTTCTTCTTCATCTTTGGAGAAGACGAGAATGTCATCAATGAAAACCACCACGAATTTGTCCAGATATTCCATGAATACCTTGTTCATGAGATACATGAAATACGCCGGGGCATTAGTTAGCCCGAATGGCATGACGGTGTATTCATACAGCCCGTACCGAGATACGAAAGTTGTCTTTGGAATGTCGGTTTGCCTTCTCTTCAGTTGGTGGTATCCCGACCTGAGATCAATTTTTGAGAACACACAAGATCCCCTCAACTGATCAAATAGGTCTTCAATGCGGGGTAACGGGTACTTGTTCTTGATGGTTACTTCGTTCAACGCACGGTAGTCTACGCATAACCTTTGGGTTTCGTCCTTCTTGGGCACAAATATCACTGGAGCTCCCCATGGTGAGGAACTAGGTCGAATATACCCCTTCTCTGTCAATTCTCTTATATGTTCCTTGAGCTCTTTCAGCTGTTTGGAGTCCATCCGATAAGGCCTCTTGTATATTGGGGCTGTTCCAGGTACTAGTTCAATCGCGAATTCCACTTCACGATCGGGAGGCATACCGGGCAACTCCTCCGGAAAAACGTCTGGATATTCCCTGATAATCCTTATCTCTTCTACTTCCACCTCAACTTGATTGAGTTTAATGTCCCTCCTAGGTTCTTGCACTGTTATGAACATCACTTTCGTGCCACTAGTGTGAGTTAGTTCCACCGTTCTTGTCGAACAGTGGATGATACCTTTATGTTTGGTCAACCAATCCATGCCAAAAATGATATCTATCCCTTGGGAGTCTATCACTATGAGGTTTGCAGTAAATACTACCCCATGAAAGTCTAGATTTACCTTGGGACACACTTGTCTTGTTCTTATTTCTCCCCCTGGAGAGTTCACTGCTAACATATGGTTCATTTGTGTTGTTGCTAGATCATGCTTCTTAACAAACCCTTCACCAATGAACGAGTGGGTAGCACCAGAATCAAACAATAGGGTTGCAATGTGTAAATTTACAGGAAACTTACCAATTACCATGTCAGGTGCCTCTTGCGCTTCCTCCATGGTCACGTGGTTCACCCGTCCTCGCATCACATTCTGCTGCTATGGCTGCATGGGCTTCTTCTTTGGCCACTTATGGGTGTAGTACCCCACATCACCACAGTTGAAACATTGCACCCCAACTTTAGGTGCTTGGCCTTTGTTATCTTGGGGTTGGTTCTATGACCCTTGTCCTGCTGGTCGAGGTTGATAAGTGGGGCGTGGCTGTTGCACAAACTGACATTGAGGCTGTACTGGTGCTGATGGAGGCCTGAAGTTCGGGTTGTACCCTCTTGGTGTCGGGTAGGGTACCACAGCACGGCTCGTCTGCCCTGCCGGTTGCTGCATCAGACGTGGACGTGTGTTGCTGCTTGATGCTTGGTGTGACCATCCCATCTTCCTCTTGTTTTCATTCTCCAAGGCCTTCAGCTTCCTTTCCACGACAAACGCTCGGTCTACCATCTTTTGGAAGCTTTCATATTCATTGGAAGACATTGCACATTGCATTTCCATAGTAAGTCCTTCCACAAAATAGTCCTATTTTTGCTTATCAGTTTCGATGTCCCGTGGTGCATAACGGGATAGTTGGGTGAACTTAGTGAGGTATTCCCTCACAGTCATGTTGCCTTGCTGCAGTCCCAAGAACTCCTTTCTCTTGTTCTTGAGTTCACCCCTGGGTATGTAGTGGTTGCGGAAACTGCGCTTGAACTCTTCCCAAGTGATGTTCTCGGGGTCGTGATGGGCTACCACGTAAGCGGTCCACCAATCAGCAGCAGGTCCATGCAATTGGTGAGAGGCAAACAGCACCCTCTCATACCCTTGGCATTGTATGGTCCTCATCTTGCTCTCTATATTCTTTAACCAGTCATCTGCCTCCAGAGGTTCAGCGGCACTTGCAAACTTTGGGGGTTGAGTTCCCAGAAAATCACTCAACCTTGGTTGACGTGGTGCAGCTTGTGGGGTTGGAGCTTGGTGCAAGTTGGCCACCACTTGAGTTAGACTCTGGATGAGCTGATTCTGATTTTTTGAGCATTTGGTGGATAGGATCAGCTCCTTCACGGCGACCACCCCTGTCTTGTCCTCCAGAAAGGTGAGGATTGCCGGCCTCATCGTTGTTGTTGTTGGGGTTGGCACCTTGACCTTTTCCTCTTCCAGCCATCTATCATGATAAACCAAGTGTTAACTTAAAGCATTACGTATTAACTTCCAAATTGCTTGTTTAACTTAAACTTTTGAGGCCTTAATATTTAAACAATTTCTGAAGATTTCACGTAGATCTTAGGGTGTCACGTCTCACACGAAAATAAATGCACTATTGATTCATAAGGGTTCACACACCAAAGCAAAGAAACCTAAAGACGAGGTTGTGGACAAATGCCCATGGCTTTCACAACTCACGTCACACACCAAACATTAACACACAAATAAATAGGGTATTGACTCGACTACTCGATAACCTGCTGAAATAAGGGAAATGACTCTAAACAACTCGTATCACTGAGCTGGCTCGTCGGGGTCTTCCTCATTATTGCGGCTGCCCTCTGATTCCTCTTTAGGTGGGGAAGCTGCTGGTGGAGAAGTGCGGCGACGCTTGCTCGCCCGGCGGTCTAGGGAGTCAGGAGTCCATGTGTCATTCACGGTGACACACAGTTGATTCCCGTCTCCTCTTTCTCTCACCCTCAAGCTGGCGCGAAGCAACGCCTCAGTCTCCTTCAGGGTGTGACGAACATCCTGAAGCTCCTGTTAGCACTCCTGTAGTCGAATGCTGAGCATAGATGCATCCTTCAAGCACAGATCCATGTGCTCATGGGAAGTCCCCTGCTGCACTGGCAGGTACTTGTACTCCGCGGTGCCACTCTCACGCTGGAGGACATACATGTACTCAGTCCTGTCCAGGTGGCGACGATTGATGTAACTCTGGCAGGTGATGGCCTCCCAGGTGACATCCTTCTTAGCATCGGCCTGAGTTGCCCGACAAGCTGGAGAGCGGTGGATCTTGATCAGCTGATTTTCATGGATAATCCTCATCTCTGAGCTCCATTCTTCCTGCTTCTCACGGATGGTCCTGGTGGAGCTGTAGTGCATGATCAGCTTGCCCACATTGCTGACGGCGTGGAGCATACGCCGAAGACGGCACAACAAGCCTCCTACTGCCAACCCGTAGGAGTGGTATGTCACCGGACGGTTCTCCTCTCTCAAGGCAAGGGCAACTACATGAACTCTCCCTCCGGTGGACTTGCGGGCGGTGCGGATCATGCGAACCATCTAAAACATAAAGCATTTAAAATTAAGTTAGATAAGAATTAAATAAAGATTGTATTTTGAATAAAAGTTGGGACAAGGTGAATGAAGTGACCCCATTAAATAACACTTTCAACCCACACCTTTGTAAAATAGTTTTTAAGAAGATAGGGTCCTTAAATACGTCCATGTATACCTAGGTCCACGTTCCTACGGGCAACCTTGGCTCTGATACCACTTTTGTCATACCCGATTTCTCCAAAGAGCAACCGAGTGAATATCACATGTATGCCAGGATCATTTTCTCATACATGTGATGACAAATAGTGAAGCATCATTTATTACAAGCCAAGTGTTTGAATATAAATAAGTCTTACATAGCATACGTCTCAATGGACGATAATATGTTCATAACATGTAAATAAAGCAGCAGCGGAATATAAATCTTGTGGGCTCCGTCACAGGCGTTGCCCGGGGGACTCCATGAACCTAAAATCCTTCTTCGGGACCAAAGTCTTGGTTATTGAACACCACATCATCCCCTTGACCTGAGCAGCAATTTAAACCAACAGAAAAGCAAGTTTGAGTACCTTTGGTACTCAACAAGTGTAGGAAAATAATATCATGCATGGCTAGAGCAAGGAGAGGTTGAACTCATGGTTAAAGCACTACGCAATTAATACCTATCACCTTAGCTTATTAAGCACCTACATTACTACACAGGTGAGATGGTCCCAATCCCTCAACCCATCATCAATATTAAGTAACCATAATCTCATCTCTAATGTTAAGCTTTCCGCTTAACATCCTCAACTTCCCAATTCATCATCCTCTAATCATGAATAAGTCCAAGCCGCTCTTGACCGTGAGCACGGCTGTCATGACAGTTTTGACTCTGCAAAGTTTGCACCATGGTACCCACATGTAGTGATTTCATCCCCCGTTGCCGGGTGGACTAAAAGAACCTCCATTATGCCAGTGGCCGCGAACCACGTTCACACTTCCCAGGTGTGTAGTCAGGAGATCACTACGAGGCCTTTACAAAGAGATTCCTGACGAGCGTGGGCCCGCTGAGGTTTCACCTCTAACAGCATACAAGAGGCTACAACCCCGCTGCTATGGCCCCCTCTTGAGCCTTGCAGTTCATATGGTAGTCCAGCTGACACCTACTCCCCGCACCATCCAAAACACCCATACTACGTCGGGGATACACCTAATTAATTGGCCAAGCTGCCCCATCTCAGCATGTGGTTGGCATGGTAAAGCTAGGTTACATGCTCCATGAACCGGTCCTTAGGATCCAGGCAAGTACTAAACACAAACCCGAGTCTCGTGCACACAGCACCAACCAAATCATCCAACTTGCCTTGATCCCTACCACTACATAACTCATAATATCTCATTCAAGAGTAAGGTAAATAAGTTGATGATCTCATATCCCACTTATCCCATTCTAAGCATGGCTAAGCATAAGCATATAAATAAATGACAGAATAAAATAAATCCCAACCCAAGCTACAAGGAAATAAGATAAGGAAAATCTAGGGAAACTTCCTAGCTTGGGCATCATATTCCAAATTGACAATGCAATTAAATTCTAACTACACATCCTAGTATAGGATCAAAGTGGTCAAGGACACTTTCCTTCTTCCTGCTGCTCTGGGAATGGAAAGTCTTGGTCTTGAAAGGTGAGAACTTGCTCTGGGGCAGGTTCTACTCATGCCAATACACATAGCAAAAGAAAACAACAATCCATAAGCCATAGTCCACACTTTCACTCATGCAAACCACACTGTCGGTACCCACGATATGGGGTACCCCCGCGCACAGGGGAAAATACCTAAGGATCTCGCCCTTCTCTGCAGGGAGAGCTCCGAAGGCGCCACGTGTCCAGCGGGGCCGGACCTCCCTCTCCTCAGAGGAGAGCTCCGGGCCCGCCACGTGGCCAGCAGCAGCCGGACCTCCCCCTCCGTGGGGAGAGCTCCAAAGGTGCCACGTGTCCCGCGGGGCCGGACCTCCCCCCTTCGCCGGGAGAGGTCCGAAGGCTCCACGTGTCCCACGGGGCCGGACCTCCCTCTCCTCAGAGGAGAGCCCCGGGCCCGCCACGTGGCCAGTAGGACGGCGCTGCCTGCCCCCGCGCGGTAGGCAGCAGGCATAAAGACGCACCATACCTTGCCCGTACAAGGTATTCAAGGCCCGTGCCTTCCCAAGACGCGAAGACGCGGAGCACGCCTCTGTCAGGTGCCGTTGCGTCCAGTCGCATCGCAGACTGGCGCGCCGTGTCAGAACCTGCCAGCCAATAAACACAGCGACAAGACATCCCCTGCTGCCCCCGCCGTCATCAACCACTACGACTAGCTTACGGCATGGGTAGGGCGGCAGAACAAAGACTCGGAAGCCTTCGCTAGAGACAACTACCGACATAACTACAGATACGATAGTCGGCAGGCAATCTCTTTGGGACCAGCTGTCGGGTCCCGGGCCCCTCCCTTGTAAGCCACTCGAGCCTTGGACTATAAAAGGCTCGGGTAGGCAACGTTAGCAAGGGTTCGAACTCTGTGAACTCGCATCCTAGGCATCACTCACCCTCAAGCTCAGGACTCCGGTTCTGAGCAACAAGCAATACAGCGAGCGTCTTTGCTCACCGTGGACGTAGGGTTTTACGCTCCAGCGGCGTGAACCACGTAAAACTCGCCGTGTCAAGGTTCTCCCTCACTCGTCCCTAACGCTGAAGCTCTCCGCAAGCGACTAGCCCCTTCGAAAAAGAACCTCCGCGGGCTGCCCAGAGCAGGTCCGGGGGAAGTGTCGACCACACACTTCGACACACACATACATACATATGAAAGTCATTCACATTTTTAGGTGTTGTGGTTACCCTAGATGTGTTGATTTTAGACCTACATGCACTTTTAAACATATATATATTATTTCTAACTTTTATATTCAGATTTCTATTTGCACACTATATATGAATTTCCAATTTGAACAAATTCTCTATATTTAATTCATACACTTCTTAGCCACAAAGTTTGCATGAAAGATAATTTCCTACTCCAAACAGGTTTTCAGATCTTCTACAAAATCCTAAATTAAAGTTTTTGGATTTGGAGACCTCATTTATCATTTTCTAATTATGCATACCTATTTTCCTATATTTTCAGATTTATTTTCTATGCCTAAAAGTAAACTTTAATATTAGAATAGTAAGACATATCACCTAAACAGAATAGGTTCTGATCTAAAATGTTCAATAAAATAATTTTTTAAACTTCCTCTCTGATGGGAACCAACTTAAGTTTATTCTACCAGTTTTCAGAATTGTTTCCTAGCCTAATAATGTATTTCCAGATATAATAAAAATAAGCAGCACTTAGTCAGATCTCATTTCAGCCTAGAATCAGTTTTTAACTTATTCTAAAGGTTTTCCAAGTGCTAGGAGAGTTTAAAAAGGGGCGGATTTTGGCGTTTAAATGGGCGAGGGAGGGCAGCTGGGATTGGTTTAGATGTGCCGCAGTGCGTGAGCTGGAGATCGCGGTTCCAGAGCAAGAAAATCGACATGGCAGCGACAATCGGCGTGGAAGTCGCGTGGCGGCTGGGCGCGCGCGAGGAGGGAGATGACACGCGGGCCCCGTGCGTCAGAGAGAGAGAGGGGGAGAAGCGGGCGCGGGTTTTGGGCCGGTTGAGGTGGGTTTCGGCCCACTGGCCATTTTTTCTCTTTTTCCTTTTCCTTTTCTGTTTTGATTCAAATTTAAATTCCAGTTTGAATTTGAATTGCTTCACCACATGCAATACGTCCAAAAATTTTTAAATTCCCCTCTTTAGCAGGTTTTGGGGTGTTACATCTTTTCCGAGGGAAGCTATTCTATCATGACAAAACATCCACCATATGAAAAGCATGAAAAGAATAGTAAACATCACAGGCATACGATCATATCATATCTGTGAATAGTATGGCCTTTAGGATTATAGTGGTCTCCATCACCATAGTTTCATCATGATCTACACCGCCATGTCTCACTTCTTATGGTGATCACCATCGCCATCATGCTTGAGGTTTCTCAATGAATATAAAAGAAGCTAATACATCTAATAGCTATCAAATAAATTACATGAGAGATCAGGCATCACACGGCGACACTCAGGTCGTTATACAATTATGTGATAACCTCAACCCGGTTGTGTTAAATTTGCAACACGCAGGTTGCACGAATTTTACACACAGATCATCACATCACATTTAGGCCATACCATTCACATCATTCCCTATAAAAACAAGTTAAGCATAGAACGATGTCTATCGTGAAACAACTTAATGATGTCACTATAGCAGACAGCAACGGCGGTCCCTGAACATCAATCGGAATTACATAGATCGCATCTATGAAATCACTATGAAAATCTCATCGAATTGATCAAATCAACCCGAATCTGAGCCATTCAGGATGCCTCAATTTTCATTGTGACTGGTTATCCACGAGAAGATCGCGACACATGACCGTGATCTGTTGGCTTAATCTGTTAGCTATGTACACTATTAGTCCCGATGGTGATTTTAGCCGGTAGGGACAGGTTGCGCACACAGCAGAGAAGGAGCACGAACTAATCCTTTAGTCATATGATGGCAATCTACTCTAACCAATTCCGAACCCCAAAAGCCGAACTATAAAAATTCATCATACGAACTTGTTTGTAGTAGATCGCATCTAAGATGCAGACCAAAAACTACGCAAGTCGGCTCTGGTACCACTGTAGGGAAATAGACGATGCGCTACTCTAGCAATTCGACCGTATCACCCAGGAAACATGTGAGTAAGAAGGTCATGGATCCTTACCACTAGACGCGCAGCGCAGCGGATCGTAGATGCGCGTCGTAGCCGATCAGCGCAGCAGTAACAGCAGCGCCTCCACGGAGTCCACACGTACAGGGAGGAACGTCGTGCGTCGGTGTGCTAGCACAGCGCGCGCGACAGGGGTTTCGGCGGCTGGCCTGTGAGGGACGGCGGCTGGGGCTGTTATGTGGTGGAGTGATCTGCCCCTAACCCTACCCCTACCCCTCATATTTATAGGCGCGCTAATGGGATTTTAGGTCACATGCTCATTAGTACCCTAATTTTTTATGGATCAAATATCCATCAAGTCTTTATACGAATTGTTATAATTGCCTCTTGAGCATATCACCAACAGTAAAAAACCCAGCATGTACATGACCCTGACTGTATTCTCACCCTGGCAAGCTCTTCGGCTGTGAGCTTCCAACATGCTTGGAGAATACCTTTTTCGTCTGAGATTTGATCAAATCCGATGTCTGGATAGTTTGCATGGCATCATCTCAAAATCATTTAATATCTCTGACTCTGCCCGCAGCAACAGCAGCTTGAGAAAGAGGAAATTAACATGAAGTCAGTATTCAGCAATGTTTATCATGACAACCAAGTCCATAGCCACATACGCTAATTTATTATGTTATATTCGACCAAGAAAAGGAGCCACCACGTTTCCTCTCAACTTTTAAGGACTAGAAATTACCATGTTAATCAGATAAAAAAGAAAGAAAAAATACCCACCACCACAACTGAAAAAAACACTATTACCATGAGGTGGCTGCCTTCAACACAAAATCAAAGACATAAAGCATAGGTATATTCTGTCAATATTTAGGAAATTTAGACTTCATATGAACGACAACCACTTTTCTAAGCAGCCTATCATTTTTATATTCGCTCAAATTGGTAGCTATAAATAGTATGAGATAATAAACACCAGAAATAGTAATTGTAGAAACATAGAACAGTTCAAGGAATTCTAAAACGTTTTAGCAACGTACTAGTGATCACGAGTAAACAGTGCTTGGCCACCGGCGTGAACTTGATAATGAGTAGTAATAAATATAAAAAAATCTTCTATGTGGAACTAGGTGTTGGAGCAGCAAATAAGTGAAGTTACATCTGACATCCATGTCCAAACCGAATATACCAGTACGTACCTCAGATGCAAATCAATATTATTTATATGCAACAATATGTGGGTTATATAGACGAGTTCAAAATGAAATTGCAGTTCCGAAATATTAAAGGAATAACTTCAAGAACTTCAAACCAAATTTCAAAATCAAATTATTTGATATGACATGCATATCCTTGATGTAAAACAATAGAAGAACCAACACAACCAGAGAATTTTGGAGTTAGAACTTTCGTGACAACACTGTTGGCAAATGCGTTATACAAAGTACATCATAGTACCTCACAGTATTACGACCAATTGTTCCCCTAAATACAATAATAAACTGAGAATTATGCACATGCTGAATGTACTCCTTAAATGCACCAGATCCACGGACACCTAGAGTAAGATCCAATCTTGCTATCTAGCGAAAGAGTTCAGTACAAGCAATTTGAGGACTGCAAACCCAAGTACGAACCCCATCATTGCTCAAACCAAGCATCCATTGAGCAGAGCCCTAGCATCATGCACAACTTTATACAAATAAGCCTTACAATGCATAAGGAAGTGTACAATACCACCACTAGACTTTGCAGAAAGTTATTTCATGCATAAATGAAAACGAGAGTCATACCTTTTTCACTTCATGTCACAACTCTTCAAAGTCGACTCACACAAAAGAGTTGTTTCACCATCTCGGACCTCTCTTACCCATGGTACTCAAAGATGTAGCGCTCAAATTAATGGTCGTGCCTACGTCGCCGCTATCCAGGTCAAGCGGAGCAGCAACACAGGAACCAAATAGGGTTGACCGGCTATCGTCCTTCCCAACCTCCCCTCGCATCGCAAATTCATGATCGATGGAGGTGGGATCCATCAATAAGCTCGACTTCTCTGCCATTGTCATCAACTCCGGTAACTCGACAACACACGCCACACACGCTCGATGCATGCATCAGCCAACAACCTGTGAGAAGAAATAAAAAAAAGGAAAGGAGAAACATCTGTTCTAACAGGGCAAGAACAAGATAAAAAGAAGAAGAAAGAAGAAGAAGAAATAGAGATGAGGAAGAGTCCTTACCTTCGCAGTCTGATCCCGGAGTCGTAGACGAGGATCGGGGATGAAGAATCAGAGCCAGGAAAAAGACCAGGCACGATGGAAATAAGTAGATCTGGAGAGGAGAGGCTGAGGGGGAGAGGAGAGTGTTAGAGCAACGTTGAAGCTCTAGAGTTTTGAAGTGGGGAATGAGAGTAAGAGGCGGAAGAGCAGTCATGGCGAGGACGATTGATGAAATGGAACGGCGATGAGCCGGCGAAGCAACTAGATGTAAACAAGAGAGGGTGAATAGAACGTCAGAGCAGCTCTACAACTCTAAGATTTTGGGTGAGGGAATCAGACGGAGAGGTGGAGGAGCAGTCATAGCAAGGCACCCAGATCTGGAGAGGAGAGTGTCAAGAATTATTATCAAGTCATCGTTAATTGTGTTGAGCCAACGGCACGTCCGAGTCTTCATCTCACAATGCATGTGTGCGACTTCAGTTATCGTGTGCAGAGTCATGTGCATATTGCCGACTATTGTGGATCGTCATGTACTCCATTCTCTATATAAATGAAGCTGATACCCAATGGATTAGTGTGCGCGGATTCATAACTACAGTGTAGTTTTTTTACATGATGTTAGAGCCTATTTGATCCAATGTCAAACACTTTCGCTACCTCTGGATCATCTGCCATCATCACATCATCGCCAACCATGCCATGCACTCACCACCAAGCTCACACAAGAGAACTTCCTGTTATGGAAGACTCAGATCCTCCCTTACCTCACAAGACAGGGACTCCTTGGTTATGTGAATGGTTCCATTCCACAGCCTTCACAAACTGTCATCATCACGACAAATGGCGAAGCAGGCGAGAGCCGTCGAATTGTTGTCAATCCAGAGTACACTACTTGGTACTACCAGGATCAGATGGTGTTAAGCATCATCATCTCAGTTTCAGAGGACGTACTGACTTCGCTAGTCGGAGTCACCACCAGCCTTGATGCATGGTGAACACTTGAAAAGAACTTCGCGGCAAGTTCAAGAGCATGGATCATGCAAATATGAATACAGCTAACAACCACAAAGAAGGGTGGCACGTCGATCGCCACTTACTACCGCAAGATGAAGAATCTCATCGAGACTCCGGCTGTCTGAGCAAGCCTATTGATGATGAAGAGCTGATCTCCTACATCATACGCGGCCTTGGCTCTGAGTATGACTCACTTGTCATAAGCATCATGACACGAGGTGAAAACTATACACTTAGTGATGTTTATGCACATATGCTAAGATATGAAATGCGTCTTGAGAATAACAGCAGTGAGTTCCAAGTATCGGCCAATGCTGTCAATAGATCACAGACAAGCCAAGGTGGTCGTTTCAGTCGTGGACGTGGCCGTGGAAATGGTGAACGATCACCTAGAGGGCGCAAGAACCAATCAAGTCAAGGACAAACAGGCAAGTTCAGAGAGCCCTGCCAGATATGTCACAAGATGAACCATGATGTTGCACTATGTTGGCACCGCTTTGACCAAAACTATCAGCCTGAAGAAACAACCAAGGTGGCAGCAGCAGCTTCAACAGGTTACACCGTCGACCCAGAGTGGTATGTCGACACTGGGGCAACTGCTCACATTACTAGTGATCTGGAGAGGCTAACCACAAGAGAGCGCTACAATGGAGGTGATCAGATCCAAGTGGCGAATGGTTCAGGTTTGCTCATCTCTCATGTTGGTAGTTCTTATATTGCTGGCTTAACACGACCCTTGCATCTCAGTCAAGTCCTTCATGTTCCAGACATTAACAAGAATCTTGTTTCTGTTAAAAGATTAACCATTGATAACAATGCCTTTGCTGAATTCTATCCAAACTCTTTTGCTCTAAAGGACCGAGCCACGAAGACAACTCTTCTAAAAGGAGGGTAAAGAAAAAGACTCTACAGTCTACCAGCCAAGAAGGCCCTGATCTCTGCTAGAATTTCCCAAGAACAATGGCATCAGAGATTAGGCCATCCATCCTCTACTGTTACTCGTCAAGTCTTGAATAAAAATGGCCTAGCAGCAGTTCCTAGTTCCTCTATTTCTCACATCTGTAATGCCTGTCAACACGGCAAGGCACATCAGCTTCCATTTGCTTCTTCAGAGAATGTGTCCTCTGTTCCCTTGCAAATAATCCACACTGGTGTGTGGGGCCTAGCCCTTCCTTCAGTAAATGGTTTCAAATATTATGTATTCTTTCTTGATGATTATAGTAAATTTGTTTGGATTTATTTTCTAAAATGCAAACCAGAAGTCGAATCCATTTTCATTCATTTGCAAAGGCAAGCTGAAAGACTCCTGAATGAAAAAGTTCAGAGTGTTCAATCTGACTGTGGGGGGGGGGGGTGAGTATCATCGGCTACACCATTACTTCAACAGAATGGGGATAAAACATCGAATCTCTTGTCCACATACTCACCAACAAAACGGGGTTATAGAAAGAAAGCATAAGCATATTGTTGAAAATGGCCTCACCTTGCTGGCTCAGGCCCAAATGCCCCTTCGGTTCTGGGATGAAGAATTCCAAACTGCCTGTTATCTTATTAACCGAATGCCCAGTCAAACCATCATCCATGACTGAAGTGTCCTGACCCGTAAGATCGGAACTAAACATATAATATTATGCCAGAACAGAGTTCGGTACATAATATTACAACACAAGTGGAACCACAACCATACAGAGTTTTATTACAACGACATACACTTTAGTACAACAATAATAAGGACTAACATAAGGATGACTAACGACATAAAAATATGGACGACTAGCTCCTCCTCATACATGGTTCCACGGTAACACCTTGGTTGTGGATGCGACCCTACTCGAAGTCCTCCGGGTTGAAGTTAGGGTCCTCTGAAGATACCAAAAACAGTTGAGTACAAAAGTACTCAGCAAGCTCCACCTCGCCCTTTGGGAGGGGAATGAGACAAACATAGACGCAATGCACAACAATAAGAGTGATGCAACTTAATGCAACTAAATGCAACCAAATACCCCATCTAGAGACATATCTCATCTCATTCTCACAACAGGTGGCTTCCTAGTTGTTAGGATCACACCATAACCTGTCCTATGCCGAGGACACGGCCGTCCGAACGGATTCTACGCCCTGCAGAGGTTGTACGCTGTACCCACACGCACAGACCATCAAAGACAGCCCGTCATAACTGACACTCAGTCAAAACATCACCTAGACTAGTCGTCCCCAACCCAGTGTCATAACTTATCTCAATATCATCTCAATTTTCAATCATAAATGCATATCTCTCTCTCTCCGCCTTGGACGACTGTCGGGCTAGCCACCGGGGTTAGGCTAAGCCCAGCCCATACAGGGTCATGTAGTCGTACTGAAGAAAGTTAGGAGAGATGTCAAAACAACTCGGTCCTTAAGGCTCACCAGGGCAGCCTCCATACTCAAACCACGAGCCTATCATCTTGATAGTACTCGCTGTAAGTCTACCACCACGATAGCGCTTACACCAACACTAACCCTTCTACCCCGGTCTCAACTCATGCTCTCCCCAACCGTGCAACATAAGCAGGTCAACATCATCATGCATAATCTCATCATATCATTATGCTGCAAAAGGAGAAACTAGTATGTTTATACTCTATCACTCGAATAACTCATGCTCAACAATGCAAAGGCCTAATCTACTGGCCACAATGGATGAACCTTACATAGGAGCAATATGATCAAAAGGGGGCGATGGAACTTGCCTTCGCTACCGTCTGCAGCATCGTGCTCTTGGTCACACGGCTCCCCTGGGTTCTCTTCCGGCACTGGTTCTACACCGCGAACAAGCAAACATACAAACAAAGCAAATATACATCATTCATACTTGCTTGCACTAACTATATTATGATATTATATGATTTTTATAAGAAGAATCAGATTAAGTGATCTTTGTGTGTGAGTGAGATCTGGTCTAAGGCCAATCAAGAGGTTGCTTAGGGTTGGGCTCAAATCAACGAGAGTAAACAGGGGAGGTTGGCTAGAGAGTAAGAAATAGAACGCCGAGGCTATGACTCACTCGTTTAAGCTGCCGATTTTGGGTAGGGATATAGGAAGTAGAGCAACTTCATGGAAGGGCAGCCATGCCACGGGGTGGTCGCGGCCAAACCTGAGGAGAGGGAGAAGGGGGATGACTCGGGAAGAAGAGTGGAGGTTGGGGTGCTCACCTTGGTCGTGGCTTGGCGAGGAGGGTTCCTCATCGGAGATCGATGTTGGGGGAAGACGTGAACGTCGGTGCTCAATGGGGCGGGGGAGAAAGTGAGCTCCCGAGCCCCTTTTATAGATAAAGGGGGAAGGGATAGGGATGGAGGAATGAGAGGTAGGTGAGGTGTAATTAATGCATGTTCCGGGAGCTTCTCGTGGAGTGGATAAGGATGGGGGAAAAAGATATATGTGAGGGTGGTTCCGGAAGTTTCTCGTGGAATGGTTAAGGATGGAGGAGGAAGGGGTATGTGAGGGGTGATTCCGGAAGCTTCTCGTGGAATGGATAAGGATGGAGGAGTGAGGGGTGACTCCAGAAGCTTCTCGTGAAATGGATAAGGATAGAGGAAGAAGGGGTATGGGAGGGGTGACTCCGGAAGCTTCTCGTGAAATGGATAAGGATGGGAGAGGAAGAGGTGGGTGATATGTGGTTCTTGAAGTTTCTCGTAAAATGGATAAGGACGGGGGAGGAAGAGGTGGGTGATGTGTGGTTCTAGAAGTTTCTCGTAAAATGGATGAGGATGTGGGAGGAAGAGGAAAAAAGGGGTTTGCCTTTAGGCAGAGGTAGAGGGGTAGCTGCACCATTTTCGATGAAAGGCATATCTGAAATCGGCCAAGAGTGTGCTAATATGTCTGGTGGTTAATTCTATAACCTTGATTTATTAGCTTTACGAAGAATGGGGTGTTACAATGACACACCTATGCACAAGCTTTTTCGAGTCAATCCAAATTATAACATGCTTCGGGTATTTGGTTGTGCCTGATACCCAAATTTAAGGCCTTATAACACAAAGAAACTTCATTTCAGAACCAAGCAATGTTTGTTTCTTGGCTATAGTTCCTCACACAAGGGATATAAATGCTTTGATCCATCCAGTGGGAGAGTCTACATATCCCGCGATGTAACTTTTGATGAGAGGTTATTTCCCTTTGCATATACGATAGATGTCACTGCAATCAGAAACTCAAATCATCCCATCATTCTCCCTGTTGCACCGAGAGCCTTTGCCTACACTGAACAAAATCTCAATGGTCAAACTGATCAGGAATATCAACCTTCTCCAGAGCCAGCAGATAATGAACTACACATGAGTGATGGTCATAATGAACTAACGTCTAATGATGATCACTCCTCTAGCAATGCTCTCCCCACAGGTCACTCTGGAGAAGTGCCTCTGAACTCTGCATACAATGGAGATATTATTTCTGATGCAGGAGTTGTGGAAATTCAAGATGCAGGAAGGAGAGAAAATCAGTCATCTACAGAGGAAATTAATGCGTACAAGACTTAGAGATAATATTGTGAAGCCCAAGGGATTCACTGATGGAACCATCAGATATTCAGGCAAAAGAGGTTCCAGTGTTATCTACAACTCGACTGAAGCAAGAAGGTGGGAGAAAGACAGTGAACCTGCAAGCTGGAAAGAAGCCATAAATCACCCAGAATGGAAGGAAGCTATGGATGTTGAATATACAGCACTGATAAAGAATGAAACTTGGGATCTTGTTCCTCCTCAAGACAATATGAATCTCATTGACAGCCGATGGGTGTATAAGATTAAAAGAAAAATCCGATGGTTCAGTTGACAGGTTCAAGCTAAGGCCCGGTTAGTGGCTAAAGGCTTCAAGCAATTACATGGTATTGATTGTTTTGAGACTTTCTCTCGTAGTAAAACCAACTACAGTCAGAACTATTTTGACAGTGGCTATATCAAGAGGCTGGCACTTACATCAAGTTGATATTCAAAGTGCTTTTCTCCATGGTTTTCTACAAGAAACGGTCTTCATGGAACAACCAGCAGGGTATGTTGATCCTACTAAACCTCAAGATATGTTTGCAAACTCAAGAAAGCCTTATATGGCTTAAAGCAAGCCCCTCGGGCCTGGCACTCAAGGATCACAAACAAACTTCAGGAATTGGGGTTTAGATGCTCAAAGGTTGACATTTCTCCGTTCATTTCTAATCATGTTGGAGTAACTGTGTACATGCTTATTTATGTAGATGATATCATTATAGTGAGCTCTACTGCATCTGCTTCACAGAAACTAATTCAGCAGCTAAAAGATGACTTTGCAGTGAAGGATCTTGGAGAGCTAAAATACTTCTTGGGAATAGAAGTCAAATCACTCAAAGAAGGAGTTGCATCGTCTCTGAAAAGATATGCTTTGGACTTACTAAAAAAAGCCAAAGATGGAAAAATGTAAACCTATCTCAACTCCCATGGCATCAACAGAGAAGCTAAGTAGAGACCAAGGAAAACAACTGAATGACAAAGATCAGTTCCTCTACAGAAGTATTGTCGGAGGACTTGAGTATTTGACCATAACCTGACCTGATCTTTGTTTAATCGTGTTTGTCAATACATCCATGCACCAACTGATATTCATTGCGTAGCAGTCAAGAGAGTGCTTCAGTACATCAAGGGGACTTCAGACCTAGCACTGAAGATCAGTAAGTCAAGCAAACTGACACTTAGTATGTTTTCGGATGCAGGCTGGGCAGGGTGCCCGGATGATCGTCGGTCAACTAGTGGGTTTTCCATCTTCCTAGGCCCAAATCTGATATCTTGGAGCTCCAAGAAACAAGTCACTGTCTCAAGAAGAAGAAGAAGAAGAAGAAGAAGAAGAAGAAGAAGAAGAAGAAGAAGAAGAAGAAGAAGAAGAAGAAGAAGAAGAAGAAGAAGAAGAAGAAGAAGAAGAAGAAGAAGAAGAAGAAGAAGAAGAAGAAGAAGAAGAAGAAGAAGAAGAAGAAGAAGAAGAAGAAGAAGAAGAAGAAGAAGAAGAAGAAGAAGAAGAAGAAGAAGAAGAAGAAGAAGAAGAAGAAGAAGAAGAAGAAGAAGAAGAAGAAGAAGAAGAAGAAGAAGAAGAAGAAGAAGCAGAAGGAGGAGGAGGAGGAGGAGGAGGAGGAGGAGGAGGAGGAGAAGGAGAAGGAGAAGAAGAAGAAGGAGAAGAAGAAGAAGAACTCCTGGCTGCACACCTGGGAAGTGTGAACATGGTTCGTGGCCACATGCATAATGGAGGTTCTTTAGTCCATCCGACAACGGGGTATGAAATCATTACTTGTGGGTAAAGGTTACAAACTCTGCATATTCAAAACGGTCATGACAGCCGTGCTCACGGTCAAGAGCGGCTTGGACTTCTTCATGATTAGAGGATGATGAAGAGAGAGGTTGGATTTGTTAAGCGGGGAGCTTAACATTGATGAAGAGATGTTGGGATTGGGACTACTCATTTTTGTAGTAATAGAGGTGCTTAATAAGCTAAGGTGATAGGATTTAATTGTGTAGTGCATTAACCATGGTTTCGGCCTTTTTTTTGTTCTAGCCTGCATAACATTACATTTCCACACTTGCTGGGTACTTTATGTACTCATGCATTTTTCCTTTTCCTTTATCATAAATGTTGCTAAGTGAAAAGAAGATCAAATGAAGACAGTTTTGAAGGTCATGTTGCTGCCAGTCGATTTGTCCTATGGATAACTCCACAAGATTTTTCTCTTTCGGTGTTATTTAAAACTCATTTAAGGTATAAATGTTGTTTATATTCGATATAGGATTGTTTATCACTATTTGTCCTACATATATGATAAATCAATCCTGGCATACATGTAGGTTTCGACCAGTTTTACTTTATATAAAACCGGGCGTGACAATAATCGGATCGCATGTCGTGCCATTTGGCATGAACTAGATGTCCGGCTATACATGTTCTTTGGGTGCGCGTTGCGCCGCATGTTGTGCCATTTGGCGCGAACTAGATGCCCGGCTATACTTGTTGCTGCACCATATTTTTTAATCCAACGACACTTGTGGAAGCCGAATCAGACTGAGCAAATCTGATTTTTTTATTTTTTGCACTGTTGCTAAAGAATTTAATATTAATAACATCCTCAATTTTTTTGCAAAACTAGCCACCCTATCGTCCACGGCGTGGACGATTGGGCGACGTATGCAGCCCTGACGTCCACAGCGTGGACGACAAGGCCACGTGGATCATCCTGTCGTCCACGCTGTGGACGAAAGGCCACGAAGACAATATTGCTCTCTGCATCAAGTATTATAAGATTAGGTTTTTAGCAACCTTTTAAAAATTCTTAGAGACATTTTTACAAAATGTTTTTCTAGAATTTAATGTAGTATATTGAGTTATGATTTTATATAAGTTGTTTAATTTGATTTTTGTTTAATAGATTCTATATTACGTAATTTTGAATTATGTAACACGATCGTAAATTTTATTATTTCTTGTTATGGATATAAATGTAACTAAAATTTAGCAAAATAACAGCAACACTTGATTTAAAACATTCGGATACATTACGAAGTTTATTAAATTACAAATATAGATTCTACTGAGTGCTACGGGGATATTTTCCCTTGCACAATGCATCTGGCCCAGCATTCCTTGCGCGACGTGCTCTCTCGCATAAGCGCTCCCGTTCATCCTCTCTTGCCTGGCGAGCAATGCGTTCTTCCTCCTGAGCCTGGCGACGATACTTTTCGTCGATTCTTTGAAGTTCTTCCTGACGTTTGCGCCGATGCTCCGCCTGTTCAGCCGCATCCTTCCTCTCCTGCTCAACCCGCTTTTCAAACTCCATCTCGTAGTGGAACCTGTCCCAAGCAGCTCTATGCATCACATGTACATACTCGACGTCTTCCGATGTTTGTTCGTTATCGATATACCGTGTGAACTCACAAAGGGGCGGTGGAGACTGCATGATTAGTTATGTGTTGTTATGAATATTAGAGCTAAAATACGAATACGTGAAGTAAACATGTTACCAGACGTCTACCATTTGGGAAAAATAGCGTGGTCTTATGCGAGGGGTCATATTCATAGTTGTTGCACATCCATAGTCCCAAACCGTAAGTGACTCTGAGCCTTAAATCTTTCAGGAACCGACAAGCAGTGCCACATAGACACATTGGCGGTTGTAATCCCTATGGAACGCAAACTCTCTCTTTTTGATTTGGTGGTGAGTACGGTGAGTCCATGTCCGTGAGAGTTGGGTCTGTGAAGTGTGGTTGTGGCAAATGTCCGAAGTGCTCTTAAATAGACAATCAAAGATAGACGATTCGTCCACCTCGTGGACGACTAGTACATCAGTTGTATGACTCTTCGAACAGGTGGACGATAAGTCCATCAGCGGTACGGCTAGTCCATTATTTGTATGACTCGTCCATCAGGTGCACGAGTCGTCCACCATGTGGACAAGTTGTCCAGTAGGTGGACGACTAGTCCATCACTTGTACTACTCGTCCATCAATTGTTCAACTCGTCTATTAGGTGTATAACTCGTCTGTTAGATGGAAAATAATAGTTACTCTCGTCCATCAATGGTTCGTTGCACTTCAGTGCGAAAATTATAGAATAATAATAGTTACTCTCGTCCATATTTATTAAAATTCTTAGTAGAAGATTATACATTACAAAGATACATTGTGAGCATACATGTTGCTCTACATTAGTGAAACCTTGTTCTAACGGTTATGGTTTGGCTTGTGGTGAGGACATTCATAATCCTTGTTGTTGTAGACGGCCCTAGCACCTATGTACTCGAATAGCTGTGACTCCAATTCCGCTAGTTCACCAACCATCTCTCGGTTTCGATCTTGTAAATATTTAATGTAATCTTCAGTTGACTTGATTGGTGGTGGGTCAACCCAGAGTGTGTATCCGCAGTTATCATCATCAAAGTAACACTAGTTAAAAAGCAAAAAATGGTCAAAAATGACAATATTGTAGCGAAAAATCATATGTATTTTGAACTTGCTCCACCGTTAGGGCAACAAAAGAATCGGCGACCGCTGCCCTCCCTTCCATCCTTCATTTGCACAACAGAATCAATGCTATAGCGGCATTTGGGCCACTCTTCTTTCGTGCTATCATATGGACGAAGAGGATTGGACACACCAAAATCACTCTTTCTTAGAAACGGGAATCTGTCTACTGGTGGTTCATACCAATCAGGACCACCCACCAAGTAGTCAGGACGCACTGATCTAATATTTTTCACCTCTGACCTACCACGACCTCTGCTCGCCATTGTTTTAGTACTCTCGGCCTTGAACTACATCAACTCTAACCCGTTTCAAAAACCAGTACCAACTATCAGCATTTTCACTCTCCACAAATGCAAAGGCCACAGGTAAAATATGATTATCGCCATCAACTCCAATAGCTGTGAGAATTTGACCTTTGTACTTTTCAGTTAGGAATGTGCCATCCATACACAGAACGGGCCTACAATATCGAAATGCATTTATGCATTGACCTAGTGAAAAGAATGTACGCTGAAGGATAAGTTTCCCAACATGCCGGGGGTTTGGAACATCCACGATATGCACGGCTGTGCCAACATTCCGACTTTTGATAGTATTAAGTAATTTCGGAAGATTATCATAAGATGCTTCATAAGTACCAAATCTTGCCTCAATAACTTCCGTTTCGCCTTCCAAGCTTTAGAGTAACTTATTGTGTACTTAAAATCTTGCTCAATTGTGTTGATAATAGATTTAGGCTATAAGAAATATTATCAACGACACGAGCATACATGTGATTTGCAACAAACTTGGATGTGAGAGCAGTATTGCATTTTTCAAGATATTGTAACTCACACGAATGATCAATCACGATAGAACACTTTCAAAGGCTACTCCATTTCTCTGCATATCCGTGAACACGAAACGAGCAACTGATTGATAAGCATCCGACATCATAAAGTTTCTTAGTGGATCGAGAAATTTTAAATGATATTTTCATTGAAAGAGACCAATATTTAACAACATCTTGCAAAGCTTTTTTATTTTTGAAAAGAGACCCTGCTGTTATCGTATTACCGTGGTAATCCAACGGCAAATGATAACCTTCGGTTACTCTTAGGTTTTCAAAATTTAGATTACTCCAATCGGCAGGGACAGGAGGTTGAACTTCTTCGTCAGATGAATCGTAATCAGGAACACTATTATAATCCCTATCCTCAACAACCATCTGATGAACTATATGTTCTATATGCTCTCCTTCATCTGCTTGACCAGTTGCCTCAGTAACAACCGTATGTGGCAATTCATTATAATCATCCTCTTCAGCTTCACCACCATTATTATCTTCCCCATCATCATTTTGATCCTGCGTCTCATTGACTACTTCCTTGGCTTCAACCCGAATAAGAAGTATGAGAGACCAGCCATATTACATAGCTCTTGAAACATAAGCACGCCACACGGGTGTTCCGTTTAGCGGCAGTAGTTCCCAAAAATGAGCGTCACTTGAACGGCTGATAACTCCGTTTATTTTCAACTCATATTCATCCTCACCCAGTTTAAAAACTTTCAACAACCATCTGTATATACCCATAAATGTCCGTTTCGTTGGACTAGGTATTCTCCGATTTATAAAAAGGAGTCCTGATAGATCTACTCCACTCGAATTATAGCTAATTTCGCCATCTTCATAAAAGATTTGAAATTCTACTTTATTTGACATACCTAGCATACATATATACGCAATTTAATAATTACCACAACAATAGTAACCAAAATTGAATTAAAACAAATTGTATTAAAATAATAAATTATACTGAACTATAAACTAAATTAACCTAATCAACGGGATAACTTAACTAAACTATAAACTGAATTAAAACAAAATTGTATTAAAACTAATAATACTGCTAAATTAAAATTTAAAGTTTGAACTAAATTAACATAGATTAAATTAACCTAATCAACAGGATATCTTAACTAAACGTAATAAAAAAATAAACTAAGCTAAAAACCTATAAAAATAAAGTACACTATAACTAAAATAATCAAACAAGATCTAAACAAACAATTAAATATAACATGAACTAAAATTGACGACTAATATAAAATTTATATTACAAACTAACTAAATCTTACTAATGAATAAAATTACAATCTAACTTAATTCTAAAAATAATCTAACTAAGTCCTAATATGAAACTAACTAAAAATAAACTAGTATTTAAATATAAACTATCTAAAACGCACAATTAAAATAAGTGATTTCATAGTTTTTTATTTGTTTCCACAATTTTTTTACCTTTTTCTTTTCTTCTTTTCTTTCTTCTTTTATTTTCTTCTCTTCCTCTTCTCCTTCTCTTTTCTTCTCTTCCTCTTCTCTTTCTCTTCCTCTTCTCCTTCCCCTTCCCCTTCCTCTCTTTGTATTGTTTTTGGTGTGGGGAGATGGTCCCCGGGCGGCTGTTTATATAGAAATCTCTGTCGTCTACGGCGTGGACGATAAGACACGTCGGTCCAACGGTCCCGTGACCGTTGGGACGAGTGTACTTCCACGTGGCCTCTGTCGTCCACGCTGTGGACGACACCATCCTGTCGTCCACATCCTGTCGTCCACGCCGTGGACGACAGGATGTCTACATGGACAAATCGTCTACGCCGTGAACGATAGGGTAGCTACTTTTGTAAAAAAATATTTTAGATGTTATTAATATTAAATTATTTAACAACTGTGCCAAAAATAAAGAAAATTCGAGCAAATCTAGTAGCCAAAGCTGTGAGAATCCATAAGGTTACTGGTCCTGGTGGCGTAGCGTAACACAGTCTCGCTGATACCGTCAGCTGGGGGCAAAAGGCCACCAGCTCTTCCTCCCCTTTCTCCATCTCCGCCGGGAAGGAAGCAAGAGGTGGGGCCCCATGCAGGCGAAGCAGAAGTTGTACGAGCTCTACAAGGGCACGGTGGAGCGGGTCATGGGCTCGCGCACCCATGGCAGCGTTCCTTGAGAAGAGCATCCTCTTTGCCCCCGAGTTCCACCAACCTCACCGTATGTGACCGAGCAACTGCTGGATTGAGTCATCATTATAATCCCTATCTGTTTGGGTTCAATTTTTGTGCGCGCTACATTACTGGTGGGCAGAATTGTATGTTTCCTTTTCCAAATCGCCATGTCCTAGGTGGGATATAGGAAATTCATTAAGTGTTGATAAATCCACTTTACTCCTCTAAGTATGGATTGAGTCTACATAACTCACCTCTATTATTTTCAAAACCGGCTCACTTTATACCAGCCACTAACTTAAACCACTTTTATTTGTCTGGACACTGGTATTACAGTGTGGCTGTGTCATGTAACCCTTCTTCTCCTCCTCGATCTTGATCTCATAATGTCTTGTTACTACAGTCTGCACTGAGACGAGCAACGTGATAAGTGTCACAACTCTTTAGCCCATCAGGTACTACACGTCCCCAAGGCTGCCAAAATCCTAGCCTTGTCCGCAACAGCTCTTCAATTCGTCTACATTTGTGTTTGATGCATCTGGCACTGGGTGCATCTGGTAAAAAATAAGAAAAGAAAAGTGAAGGCCATCACATTGATCAGTGGTCGTGATCAAGAAGGTTGCGCCAGCCCCTTGGCACAGCAGCAGACAGCAGAAAGAGAAAACAGAAACTGAACTGATAGCACATTGCTACACTCTATGGACTTTCTAGGGATGGAAATGGGTCGTGTGTATTAAAAAACTCATCTGAATTGAGAGAGGTCGCGGGTGAGACCCGCATCCACGGATGAAGATTGGCATTCGCGCCTGTCATTTCTCGGTCGTGTGATCGTGTCTCTGGTGTCCATTCGGTTTAACAAGTGTACTGAAATTTGATAACAAATAAATATTTTAACACAGCATGCAGGAAACTTGTTCAACCACACAAACTTGTTTGGTAACATATATAACACAGAACAAAATCCAAACATGCTGAATATTGAATGCTGATATAACTGCTGAATGATGAGCATCAAATCGCTGAAAATAAAAGTGAATGGTTGTTCATAATGGGAATTGGTAAAGTAAGAAAAATCTAATATTCCCTCCGTTCCTTTTTAATTGACGTTGGGAGAACGAGTCAATTAAAATATAACGGATGCACCACTGCGAGTCTAGCTTCAACAAATAGGGTGCCCCAGAGAAGCAGCGCCTCTACCTAATTCTAGCTTTTCCCTGCAATGTATATAGAAATTTACGTGAACTTACGGAGTGTAGCGCAGCGGTACACTCCATGAACTTTCAATGACTCGGCCTCTTTTGAAAACAATAGAACTCGTCGCTGAAGTCGCGAGGCGACGCAACAATGAACAGACGGAAGCAACGTCGTACGCGTGGCTGCCGATGTGGTGCGGTTCTCGTCCTTGTCCATCCACCCCGAGCCGGGCGCACCGTGGAGGCCCGTCTGTTAACCACGCCACATATCTCTCTATCAACCGCGCCGACGACGACGCGACCAGCGGGGAGACCCACCGAAACGGCCCGCGCGTGGCTCCTGATCGCCGTGTGCTCGCGAGAAGCCGCACGGACAACAGAGAGCTGAGAGCGCGTGGTTCGCGCAAAGCGAGGAGTCGCTGTCGGTTGCCGGGGGTATTCCGCCCGTACGACGCTCTGCGATCACGACGCAGGGAAAACGGAAGACCGGCTTCCTGGGCTCTAGGATGGCTATTCCCTCCATCCCTCTATCTCTGTCTCCTAACAGAAATCTTGTTTTCCCATTATCTTTGTTGCCTGACAGATTCTCCGTAGGAAATTGAATGGCATGCGGGCGGGCCGACACGTTTCTGTTGGCATGCATGCGGACGGGCGCGGCCACTGCCTGCATGCCGGCGGAGCGGTGGCTGCATGCACGCGGATCAAAGCTGAGTGACACTAGCTGCCAACGGGCAATCGAAGCTGAGTAATAGCTGCCTGTGGTAACCTTAGCTTGCTTCCGTAATAAACGCCATTGGCAGTGGCCTTCGAGCGCCGGTGGGGTGGATCGACAGGCAAATCAATTTGATGCTTCAACGGACGGTACGCCAACCCCCGTCTGCGTGCGTCGGTTATACGAACTCGCTAGCCCGGCCGCAGACGTCCCCGCCAGCAGCTCGCAGCATCTGTGGTCAATCCCTCGCGATCATCAGCTCCGGGTCTCGCTCGGCCGGGTGAGCGCGCATGCATGGCACCACAATGTTGGCGAGCTGCACGGCAGTGGTAGGTGGCGCGACGCAGGCCACATAGGCTTTAGCGTCTACGTGCCTGATAACAACCTGTTCACTCCGTACCCATTTCCTTGCGTCCAGGCTTTCGGGACCTAATAGGTCTGCCGGTCATTCTCACTACTCCTGAGAAGACCTGTTTAATCGTTTGCATGGCAAAAAAAGGGTGCCCATCATAGAAAAGGGGTATCGGTTGTTCAACAACCAACAGTGCTATATATATTGTTTTTCTTATGGCAGTTAATTTTTACAAGGTTCGCGAGTATAAATTTATACCTGGCGCTTGTATTAATAAACATCATAATCCAAGAGTCCCGCTAACATACATATCAACATGATACAAGTCCTAATAAAATACATCATCCTCTACGCCCGAGCTTTGCTAGGGTCGCCTTGGGCCTTCTTTTCCTTTGCCTAGGCCATCCTGCCTCGTTAGATGTGGCCCGTGGGGTACGTCAATTGGCCTAGCTCAGGAGCGGACCCACAGGGTATGCCGGGTGAGCCCTGGCATACCCTGTGCCCAGGCATATCAGCTGGTTAATCTGCCAACGAATCAGAGCTGGAAGCGAATCGGCATCTGAAAATTACGATACGGTAACAAAAATAACTGATACTGCTGCCGGCCGGCAGCGAGAGGAATAAAATACGGATGCCCCAGCCACCTGCGCACACACACGAGAGCAGAATTTCGGCTAGACCGTGTAGACATCGGCATGGTGTTATGGTTTTTGCAAATTTGCGTAACGACGATTCTTACTAATCGTAAACTCATGGTTGGGGTATGAGGATCGCATCTCGCATGGTTGTATCTTGCACCTCGCAATCGTTGATCGGTAGCCCAACCTTTCTCGCACGCAATTCTATTCACCATATTTAGTTACTCTTTTCACAGTAAGCAATATTTTCGACCTAGTCATAAACGTTATTGTAGATCGATAAGGACCGACAAAACTATTTGCGTTCTTCTCGGTCTACATATTTTTATTTGTTATGATTGGATAAATTATTTGTGTTCCTATTCCGCGCATTCTTATCAATAATTTGTTTGTGTATCAGGAAAGAGAGACACCACCGAGATCAATATATTACAAATCGCTTCGCCATATATATATATATATCACATATTGATAACATAGTGAGTTTTTTGTTGTCATAAACGAGTTCTATTATATCATGTTGTACTTATAATTGTTTATCCTACTTACATAAACATTACTTTTGTTGTAACAGTCCAATTATGAAGAGAAGCGGAGATATTGCATCTCTTTTTCAGAAACATGCGGGCAATAAGGTGGCTGCTGCTGCTTTAAATCCTGATCCATCTATGGGTGAAAAGGTTGTGGAAGAGCAGACTTTGGAGCAAGAGAGAGTAGTTGAAGAAACTGTGAATCCTATGTCCTCACCCCCGCCCTTGCCCTCACCCCCGTCGACATCATCGCCACCAGTTTATGACATCAATCGCCTTCCACATGATCCAGGTGAAAGGAAGACCATTCAAAATTATCCTGTCAATGACCAAGATGCTATTCGAAGAGCATATAATATCAAAGGTCCACTCCAACCTTATGCACATGATTTTCCAAAAATAAAGATTGGAAATAGATATCGTCAATTCAATTATGTTTGGATGTACAAATATGATTGGCTTGAATATAGTATTAAGAAAAATTCTGTATTTTGTTTGTATGCTACTTGTTCAAGAAGGGTACTGGGTCAGATAAATTTACCATTGATGGCTGGAGAAATTGGAATATAGGAGAGAAAGCACTTCATAAACATCTTGGTTCTAAGGCTCATGGTGCGGCTCAAGAGAGATACATTGGCTTTAAAAATCCAAAGATAGCAATTGATTATCACATTGAGGAGTGGACTGATGAGGATCTTTGCCCGCGTTATGTTGATAAAATGGGAAAGCCATGTGAGCGCTTCATTGGAGTTGTTCATGTAGATGATACTACCTCTTTATCACTTAAGGATGCTATTGAATCTTTACTTGTCAGTCATGGCTTGACTAAAACTCAAATTCGTGGTCAAGGTTATGATGGAGCTAGCAACATGAAAGGAGATATTAAAGGGTTGAAAACATTGATCATGCAAGAATCACCTTCTGCTTATTATATCCATTGTTTTGCACATCAACTTCAGTTAGTTCTTGTTGCTGTTGCTAAGAGTAATACTGATTGCAAGAGTTTTTTTGATCAAGTATCTGTCCTCTTAAATATTGTTGGAGTTTCTTGTAAGCGTCATGGTATGCTTCGGAATGCAAGACTTGAGAATATTAAGAAAGCACTTGATTGTGGTGAACTTGAATCTGGGACTGGATTGAATCAAGAGATGAGTCTGCCTAGACCTGGTGAGACTCGGTGGGGATCTCACCATAAAACTATATGCAATATCATTACTATGTCTTCCACAATTCATGATGTGCTCATTGATCTTGGTGATGATACTTCACATAAGGATGATTGGACAAGAATACATTCTGTACTTGGATCATTTGAGACTTTTGAGTTTATTTTCTTTGCACATTTAATGCATGTTATTATTGGATACACAAATGAGTTATCCGAGTGTTTGCAAAGAAGGGAGCAAGATATTCTTAATGCAATCTCACTTGTTAATATGGCAAAGAAAAGAATGCAACAATTGAGGTCTGATGGCTGGGCTCAATTTTTTAAAAAGGTCACCTCATTTTGTATTAAACATGGTGTTGAAGTCCCTTCTATGGATGGTGATTATGTTCCTTATGGAAAATCAACAAGGTATGCTCGTGCTAGAAACCAAACAAATGATGATCACTTCAAAAGATAAGTATATATTTGTGTCATTGATCAAATTAGTCATGAACTTGATAATCGGTTTGATGAGACTAATATGGAGTTGCTCTTTTGTATGTTTGCCTCTAATCCTTCCAACACATTTGCTTCTTTTGATGTACAAAAGGTACGTAGACTGGCAGAGTTCTATCCTAAGGAGTTCTCGAACAATGATTTGTTAAAACTTGAATTGCAACTTAATAATTATATTGATGATATGAAACAATATGATAGCTTCAAAGGTGTAGACAACATTGTTGACCTCTCAATTAAACTTTGTGGAAACACAAAGGCACAAAGTTTATGATATGGTATACTTGCTTCTCAAATTGATATTGCTCCTACCGGTGGCAACAACAAGTGTTGAAAGGGTATTTTCTGCAATGGTTCTGGTGAAAACAAAGTTAAGAAATAAGTTGGGTGATAGTACTTTGGATGATTGTCTAATCACATTCGTTGAGCGTGATATTTTCTTTCAAGTGGATGAGGATGATATAATCAATACATTCATGTCATTCAGAAAAGCGGCGACTAAAAAAATTAGAAAAGTAGTATTATAAGTCTATCTGATGCCTATATTTTTGAACTATCATTATCATATTTGAATTATTTATATTATATTTATGTTTCAATTTAAGACTTATCGTGTTATTTATTTTTTTATACCGAAGTATGTTATAAAAAATTTATTATTTACTGAATTAATAATAATTTTATCAAATTGAAGGGGGGCCTTGGCGCAGCGGTAAAGCTGTTGCCTTGTGACCATGAGGTCACGGGTTCGAGTCCTCGAAACAGCCTCTTGCACAAATGCAGGAAAAGACTGCGTACAAAAGACCCAAATGAGTTGGACCCTTCCCCGGACCCTGCGCAAGCGGGAGCTACATGCACCGGGCTGCTCTTTCTTTTTTTTATTAAATTGGATGTAATTTTTTTGGCATACCCTTTACTAAAATCCTAGGTCCGCCACTGGCCTAGCTAGTTGGTGCCTAACCCTAGGAGCCTCTCAACGATATCTCAAGTGGATTCTGCGTTGGCTGTGTTGGTAGAGAAGTCCTTGCCATATGAGAGGCACACTGTACGTACGTCCACATCCAGTGTGAGCCACCTATGACCAAACTAGTTAAAATTTTGCTTAAATCGTTTAATTTGGTTAGTACAACGTGAGAACCGCATTTAACCAAAAATTGTAGTTAATCTCTATCGAAGTGTAACCTGTGACACTTCCCCTACCGCTATTGGAGCAGTTCGCGGAGGTTCGTTGTTTGGAGGGCTAACATCGCTAGATCGATCGAGGTTGATGAACACAGGTGAACACAAAGGTTTACGTGGTTCGGACCGCCGGAGCGTAAAACCCTACGTCCACGGGAGTGAGTGTAGTATTGCTTGCGCGAGTGAGAGAGTGAATTGGTTGGATCGCGAACCGAATCCCATGCCCGGAGGCTGCCCCGGTCCTTTTATATATCAAGGTCGGGGCAATTACAATGTGGCCTGGGGCCCGACAGGTGGCCCCGCGGCTGTCCGTACCCTATATATGAGCTAGGGCTTTTACAACTACATGTATTGTCACTGTCGGTGGATTTAAGGCGCGTCGCTTGACACGCTTGGCGTCTCTGACCGGGTAGCGGGTGATGATGAAGACCCTGTCTTGTCGCTGCGTCCCTGCGGTCTGCTGGGCAGCACTGTGCCGTTGACCACTCACCGCCCTGTCTTGTCACTATAATGACGGACGAGCGGAGGCGTGCGCCATGCTCCATGCTTTTGGGAAGGCGTGAGTCTTGAATGCGCGACTGGTCGGCGCACGTCTTCCTTAACTCCAAAGTCTTTATGGCCCACGACTGGTCGTGGGACACGTGGCCGCTTCGGAGCCCTCTTTAGTCGGGAGGTCAGACCCGGAGCCTCGAGACACGAGGCAGCTCCGGACCTCGCCTCAGCGGGGAGCCCAGGTTCGGGGCCAAGTACACGTGGTGCCTCCGGAGCCGGGAGGTCCGGCCCGGAGCCCGGGGACACGTGGCAGCTTCGGACCTCGCCTCAGCGGGGAGGCCAGGTCGAGGGCCAAGGACACATGGCGGCTTCGGAGCCCTCCTCAGCAGGGAGGTCCGGCCCAGAGCCCGGGGACACGTGGCAGCTCCGGATCTCGCCTCAGCGTGGAGGCCAGGTCCGGAGGCAAGGACACATGGCGGCTTCGATGCCCTCCTCAGCAGGGAGGTCCGGCCTGGTGCCCGAGGACACGTGGTAGCTCCGGACCTCACCTCAGCGGGAAGGCCAGGTCTAGGGCCAAGAACACGTGGCGGCTCTAGAGCCCTCTTTAGCGGGGAGGTCCGACCCTAGAGATGGCAATGGATATTCATTACCCGCATACTCGCGGATATCCGACCCGATGGGTACGGGTTTGGGTGGGAATTTGTACCCGCAGGTACGGTTCGGGTAACGGATAAAACCTAATGGGTAATTTTTGTCGGGTAAGAAAAATCCATATATATATCCGCTTACCCGTACCCGAATACTAACATGTTGCTTCTATGTAACATGTGGATTAATAATAAACTAAATTTCCATTATCATAGAAAAATAAACCCTTCTCCAGACCCCACAAGTGGGAGCCTTCGGCACTAGGTATGCCCTATTTTATAGAAAAATAAAGTATCTTTTGTGGGTATTAATTTTTGAATCTTTTAGAGATAGCAAGACTATATATTTTTCATCACTATTTAATCGTGGACATTGGTTACTTAATTAGACTACTTACATGAGAAAAGCTTTAAGTTAATTAGACTACTTACATGAGAAAGGCTTTAAGAACGGGTAATGGATATACCGTGGGTAAAAAATATCCACATGTAACAGATAAGGATACCATTTTTTACCCGTTACAGATAATGAATATGGATTCGAGTATGGATTGTCTAACGGGTACGGGTAGATGAGGACAATATCCGCGGATATTTCACCCGTTGCCATCTCTATCCGGCCCGGAGCCTGGGCACACGTGGCAGCGCTCCTCGATGGGGAGGCGAGGTCTGAAATATCTTCAACTCTCCACAGGAGATACCCGGTCTGCAGGGTACCGACAATAGCGTATTTTGTTTGGATTTGATATGATTTGGTCTGATTTTGTTGTTAATAACTGTGTCCACCCATAGTGTCGGTGCTGAACCACAAGAATACAGTGACTGCACCGATCCCTCCCGCATCTGGATGGTCTCTGTGGGCCCAACCTGCCTCGATGATGGCGGGCGCCGATTCCATTTGGTTCAAAGAATATATAGAGAGAGAGAGCATTATGCAAAAGTGTCAAGTGGTAAAGCTGCTGGATGGACCACTTATTCCTTTGTGCTCCTCTCGTCTTTGCGTCACGCTCTTCTTTCGACGCGGTTCATAGAACGCAGGGACAACTACTTCGACGGAGCCAGGCCAGGATGGAGAGGTTTGTGGATGCAATGCGGCCGGCCGGTTACACAATTTAGGCGCGCAACTTATTGGTTTAAATTGGGATTTGTTTAGTAATCTAACTTCGTCACTGCAGTTGTCCACTCGGCTCTGAACACAACCCGGCCGTCACCAATTGTTGTACAAATTCTTCCCTCCTTTCACCATGTAAAAAAGTCACAAAAAAGACACCATCATCAGAGACGTGAAATAAAAAGGTGTCTCTAGTATGATATTAGAGAAGTGCATTTATGAAGCACGTCTCTAATGTGTTTATCCTCAGCACATGTAAACAAAAGTACCCAAATGGTAGACATCACATCAGACCTACCCATCAAAGACATATTTTTTTAATCAGCGTTCACTACTACAACAAGTATTTTCACAGCCGCCTCCCATTTCTTGTACAGGTGGTCCATTTAAAAAATGACTGTGATGTCCAATGAATTATAAGCCGTTTGCGATAATTTAGTATCACAGACGATCCGTAAACAAGATTTTTACAGGCGCGTCCTTACAAACCTCCTGTAAAAATGGACAATATCTCAAAAGATTTTACTTTAAAGTCCGCCTGTGAAAATACACTTGTTTTTACAAGTGGTCGGTATAGAAAACCGTCTGTGATAATGGACAATATCTCAGATAGTTTTTTTTGCTAAAGACCGCCTGTGAATTTATACTTGTTTTCACAAGCGATCGGTATATGGAACTACCTAGGATAATGTAGTCATCACATGTGGTTCCCTATACCGACCGCATATGAAAACAAGTGTATATATAGCCTCCACGAGTTCTCCGAGCGTGGTTGAGCTAGCTACAGACACGGTGGACAATATTTTTGCAGAATATGGGGGGCGGTTTTGTTTCCAAATATTTTTAGAGGTATGTCTCCTTATTGTTATTCTATTATTTTACTACGTTTTATCTTCTTTTTTATGCAATTTAGTGCCTAAAATTTGTAATTTAGATTTTGCATGGAATTTTGAGTATTTTGTAGATATGTACATGGAAATGATCTAAATTAGATATTATTTTAAAGATTTATCTCTCCATAAGGTAAGCCTATGATCTTGCTTCATTTTTCTCCTTTTAGTGCAATTTAAGGTCTTTTTTAATCTAGTTTTTGCATGAATTTTTAAGTATTATGAAGATTAGAAATAGAATTAAGCTAAATTCAAAATCTTATCAAATATTTCTCTCTTCAAAAGGTATGTCTTGCTACATTGTATATATCCTACGTTTTCAAATTCAAATTTATGGTTTCTCTAATTTTTCTACATAGAAAACGGACCGAGCGTGGATGTACAATACGCCAAGGCCTGATCCTACGTACATTCAGAATGTTGCAAACTTTATTGAAGCGTCCAAGAGACATGTGAAGATGCAAAAGATAGATGATATATTATGTTCGTGTATTGACCGTGAAAGTAATATTGCTTTGACTGATACTATAGTAATCCAATCACACTTGGTGAAAAGAAGTTTTAAGAAAAAATGCACAATATGGGCAGAGCGTGGCGAGCTAGATACACGTGAAGTGGATAATGATGATGAGAGAGGTGTCAGATATTCTGATGGCAATAATGCTCATATCTATTATGATCGTGACAATCATGATGACGACGACGATGATGAGTTTGATTGTGAGGAGATGTTGCGTCACATTAAACCATGCGTATTTATTTCTTTGGGAACAAGTAAAGGTTTAAGTAAAATGAAGACATTACAAAGTGCGCCAAATGAGTTTTTATATGATGACTCAAAGGGTTGTGATAAGAGTTTACTATGTTGCGTGCAGTCCTAGAAAGACTAAAAGTGAATGCCACCCACGGATTGTCTGATTGTAGTTTCACTGATCTTTCGAATCTTCTCGTAGAAACCAAATCTCAATAATCTGCTCAGAAGCACTTATAAAATGAATAAACTTCTATGTTCAATGTCGCTAGGTGTGACAAATATTCATGTTTGTCCAAACTATTGTACTCTATATTGTAAAGTGCATGAGCTTGCAACGAGTTGCCCGACCTGCGGTGTCAGTAGATACAAGAAGAACTAAAATCACTAGTATGTTACCAACATGAATAAGACTAAAAAAATAAGAAGGGTTCTATTGGTCCTATGGGTGATGATGATACTTCTAACGATGCAAATGGGAAGAATAAGAGAAAGATTCTTGCCTTGGTGATGTGATACCTTCCAAGAATTGATCGTTTGAAGTACTTGTCTCAAACCCTAGGGAAGCCAAACTTATGTGTTGGCATTCCGAGCAGCGCACGAAAAATGATAAACAGATTCAACACACTGCTGATGAAACACAATGGAAAATTTTGATACTTAGTATCTAGAGTTTTGCAAATAAAATAAAAATGTAAGCTTTGCTTTGGGTATGGAATGAATCTGTTTGGTGAAAAAAGGAGCATACACAGCACACGGCTCGTGATTTTAACGATGTACAACCTACCGACCTGGTTGTGTCACATTTTATTATATATTCTTATCCAAGGTCCGAAACAAGTTAGCGTCAAAATTAATTTGTTCTTGAAACCTCTAATAGAAGATATGGCGAAGCTATGGAATGAACGGGTACGTACATGGGACAAGTACAAACGAGAGTATTTCACTCTAAGAGCAATGATATTCGTTACTGTCCATGATTATCCCGGACTCTTTACACTAGTGAAACAGACGAAAGTAAAGAAAGGCTGTGTAAAGTGCGTGTATAGAATGGCTTTCTGTATCTCACTTCATCTAGAAAGTTGGTGTACATGAGACACCGGCAGTTCTTAACAAAAATACACAAGTACCAGAAGATCAAAAAAATAATTTAATAACAAAACAAAAAAGTTATTGCATCAAAACCTTATAGTAGAAAACTCAGTTTTGAAATGGTCAAGAACATTAAGTTTATTGTAGATAAGGGGGAAATAAAGGAACAAAGAGAAAGAAAATTACATATTTGGCTGATACAACTGACACATCTTTTAAGAAAGAATCGATTTTTTTCAAATATCTCCCGTACTTGAAGTACCTGAAAATATGTCACGGTATTGATTTAATGCACGTTACAAATAATATATGTGACAACATAATTGGAACCTTGCTGTACATGCTGAGGAAGAGAAAAGATGGCTTAAAATCATGTATGAAACTAGTAAATCTTGACATCATACCAGAGTATCATCTAGTAGAAAAAGGCTATTCGCAAATTCTTGCGTGGGGTCAAAGTTTCCACGGGTTTCTCGTCCAATATCACCAAACTAGTCTCGATCAAAGACTTGTCATATGATGATGACAGTGTTCCTCGCTATTGCAATAAGGGTTATTAAACCAGTGCATATCTTGTGAACACTTAGACTATATGAAAACTTTACATCATTGAGACTATGCAAATTTGAGATGTGTTTCCTACCATCCTTTTTTGATATGCAAGTACAACTAATCACATCTCGTGGATCAGATAAAAGCATTGGGGCCACTATATTTACATGATATATTTTTATTGGAGTGATATTTAGCAGTACTAAAGGGTTATGTGCGGAATCGTGCTCACCTAGATGGTTCAATTATGGAAGGCTACACTACGGAAGAAGTGATTGAGGGTTGCGCTGATTACATCAGAGATGGAAAACCGATAGGTGTGCCTATACCAGTACATGAGGGTAGTGTGGGGAACCCCTTTCCCGCACACTCCAGGATTGCATTGGGTGGTGCCTTGTTAGGCGACACCGAACAACACTCACAGAAATGAATACAAGACATACACAAATGTATATTAATTAACAGATCTGTTTTTACAAATAATGATGTAGAATCTAATGTACAACAACGGAATATACAATCAAAGTTGCAACGGAAATACTACTGTGATCACTCTCACGAACCTCGCTAAGCAGCAAAGGAATTATCCTGCCTGAGGATAAATCTTTCTAGCAGCATGAAGTGGAATCGGCGGTAAGAAGGGTTTCTTGTGACCATGCAGCCAATATTGGCGCTGTCACACTTAACCCTTTACGATATATGACGAATTTACCTACAAAACAACAACTCTGCAATAGTGAGCACGAAGGCTGAGCAAGACTTAACCGTCTCTCCTAATTCATGCAACTCTACATTAAGATAACTTAAGGCATCAAAGCTGGAAGTTTGCATTGGAACTCGCCTACATGTTCATCCTTAACTTGTAGATTTTAGCCAACAGATTAATAACCTTGTGCCAAGCAACATCGGAAATCCACAATCAAATAAGAAACTCTTAATTTCAATGTTACTTACCCAAGGTGGAAAATTAATTTTAATTTGCTCTATCTCTACTTCATACATGGTTATCATGCAAATTAATTTATCATAACAACATATAACCTGCAAACTTGTACCACCCAAGTTTGATTACTATATCACAACATAGTGAACAAGTGGTACTCATAACCACGAGGGACGGTAATTTGAATCAAACACTTCCCGGCTTACTCGACACATACGCCCGTCTATGAAGACCAAGACTAGCATCCTTTATTACGTCGTATATGGCAACCTTTTGAAGGACACCCGACTATAGAACCGGTCGCACCATATCGGACTCATAGGTATAACGAGACGGTGTAATATGCCTCTACAACCCGGTTAACCTGGTACATCGGTTTGTTGGGTCCCATATACAAGTAAGCATCTATTACACATCTCAATACTTGCTCAAGGGGGCCATACACGAGAACAGTCCTTAACCGACACAGGCAGAGCTACTCGACCAAGACCCTGTCTTGTCGCTGCCTACACCCTCCGCCCAGTCTCATGTTTAGAAACATAAACTTTAGTTTGTTTAATTTAACCATTTTCCGTGTGAACCCAAACTATAGCTCGCGAGTAGATTCCAACTACTCGAATTCTACCGGATGTCATAACCTATTTAGAACTCCGCCTATGTTGTAATGACATAGCCGGTCCCAAGCCCGGGTAAAGGAGGAGGGGGTTGTGATAGGCCTGGTGAGCCAACAACTACACTTAGCCATTCTCATGGAAATGAAACCCAATAGAAATTCGTTGGGGCGTAACCCTCTTAGCGACGCGCCATATCGGAACCCGGGTATGGTGTTAAGTGGGCAAGGGCCGGGTCGCCACCGCCTTAGTGGCGCGCCATATCGGAACCCGGATATGGTGTTAAATGAGCAAGGGCCGGATCGCCACCACCTTAGTGGCACGCTACATCATCGCCCGGATGTAGTGATAAGTGAGCAAGGGTTTTTGCATCTTACTCGACGGGTGCAAAGCGTAAGGAAGCTAGCCGAGGAACATAGATTTCGGGTGGGTAGTTGGAATGTAGGATCCTTGACGGGGAAGCTACGTGAGTTAGTAGATGTTGCCATTAGGAGACGAGTAAATATCCTTTGTGTACAAGAGACTAGATGGGCGGGTCAAAAGGCGAGAGAAGTCGAGAATACCGGTTTCAAGCTTTGGTATTCTGGTTCGGTTGGGACTAGGAATGATGTAGGTGTTCTAATAGATAAGAGTCTTAAGGATGGAGTAGTGGATGTTTGAAGACGAGGGGATAGGATCATCTTAATCAAGATAGTAATTGGGGACATTATCTTGAACGTCATTAGTGCTTATGCCCCACAAGTTGGGCTCAACATAAGTGCTAAGAGGCAATTTTGGGAGGACTTGGAGGATAAGGTTAGTAGTGTACCGATAACCGAGAAACTCCTCATAGGGGGAGATCTCAATGGTCATGTGGGTGCAACTAACCGAGGATTTGAGGGAGTACATGGAGGTTTTGGATGCGGCAATAGAAATCAAGAGGGTAAGGACATCCTAGACTTTGCCTTAGCCTATGATCTGTTGATAGCTAACACCCTCTTTAGGAAGAGGCAATCTCACCTAGTGACATTTAGTAGTGCCCAACACTCTAGCCAGATTGACTTTGTCCTCACTAGGAGAAAGGATAGACGAGAGTGTCTAGATTGTAAGTTGATCCCGGGGGAGTGTGTTGTGACACAACATAAGCTTGTGGTAGCTGACTTTCGCTTCCATACATGTCCTTTGCGGGACAAAGGTGTCAAAATCACAAGAACAAAGTGGTGGAAGTTGAAGGGAGAATCACAAGAATCCTTTAAAAATAGGGTGATCACAGAAGGACCCTAGGCAGAAAATGGAGATGCAGATAGTATGTGGATGAAGAGAGGAATTGATAAGTAATGACTATTGTTAGAATTCAAATGTTCATAGTCAAAAGGATATTGGGAGTAGTCCGTGTGACTATCCCCTTTCTTCTTCTTTTCATCATCGATCTACTTCTTCCCTTTTGGGGAGAGTGCCTTCTTCCGTAGAAGAGCCTTGAGTTGGAGCACCTCCTCATCATCGTCCTCACTATCTTGAATGGCGTCGAGTAGCTTCTTTAGCTTTTGAGTCCTTTCATCATCACCCTTTTCATCGTCGATCTTCTTGTGTACATCCTTGATGTCCGACATCGTCTCTTTGAGTGGTGAGTCTCTTTGAAGAGTTTGGCTCTGATACCAATTGAATGTAGCCTAGAGGGGCGGTGAATAGGATTTTTGATTCTTTGTTAATCCCTGAAACACTTAAATGATAAGATCTCAGGAGCTGAAAAGATTAGATTACTTAGTATGGAGTGTGTTGGAGAAACACACCCCAAGAGCTCAAGTGAAAGAAATCACACTAACTGCACAAAAATCAGCATGTGCGGACTAGTCCGATATCAACCGGACTAGTCCGATTTCTCTCTGACTAGAAAACGGACTAGTCCGATATGGACCGGACTAGTCCGATTTGTCTCTGAGTAGACAACGTACTAGTCCGCACTCTTACGGACTAGTCCGGTATCTCACAACACTTAGGGTTTTCCACACGCCGCACACCGCACTAGTCCGGAGTCCACCACGGACTAGTCCGGACATCGCAAACCCTAACGGTAACCTTTGGAAACCCTAGTATAAATAGAGGTGTACGGCCATACTACAACCACTCTCAACCCCCTACGCTGTCACACCTTCCAAGAGCCCAAATTTCACATCTGTCCACACATTCTAACCCTAAAAGGATCAAATCTTTGAGGATTAGCAATTGATCAAAGGAGAGACTTGTTCTACACATCTTGAGCTCTTGGGTTTGATCTCTCGCACACTCTTGTTCATTTATTGTACATCTTTTGAGTGTGCTTGGTGGTATTCATTCATTGTAATTCTTGGGGAGCCCTCAATTTGTGAGAAGACTCCTTGAACGATTTATTTGCCCTTTGTGATTAGTGGAAGAGAATCGGCCTCCGTGGCGATTCGATGAGGGTAGGGTTGGTGAAGACCCGATCCTTCATGGACTCCTCAACGGGGACGTAGATTTCCTTCGTGGAATCGAACCTCGGGATAAAATCTTGTCTCTTGCTCTTGTGTTTTATTGTTCATCATATTCTAGGGTTTACTTAATCTTGTGTAATTTACGTCGAAATATTGAAACTAAAGTTGATCTCTATCATTATTGTTTCACTGTTGTAATACATCTAAGTTCCCGATTAATTTCTGATGCATAGGGTAATAGAAGTGAAAATATTGATCAACCTTGATCTTTCTAGTCCACGCATACCGGACTAGTCCTCACAGTACCGGACTATCATTCTCCTTTCTTTTTGCGCTTTCTTCCTAATTTATTTAAAAACCTGCGCTCATCTCAACGATTTTGTTAGGGTCTCATTTGTTTTTCATAAATCAACCAAAACCCACAAGGGATGCCTAGATGCACTTTCACACTCCCGTGGACGTAGGGTTTTATGCTCCGGCTGCCTGAACCATGTAAATCCTCGTGTCTCTCTCGCCATTGTGCCAAATCCTTCGAGTTCCTCAAGCCCCCACCGAAAAAAGAACCTCCCCGGGCTGCTTCCGAGCAGACCGGGGGAAGTGTCGTAGCAAACACTTCGATAGAGATGTTTAGCGTGCTCTTCCTCTGATTGTGAGTATACGGGAATGTCGTCGATGAATACCACGACGAACTGATCCAACCCTAGCATGAATACATAATTCATGAGGTACATGAAATGTGCGGGTGCATTCGTCAGGACGAAAGACATGACTAGATACTCATAGAGCCTGTATCTAGTTGAGAATGTTGTCTTCAATATATCCTTCGCTCTAATATTTATTTGATGATAACCAAACCTCAAGTCCATCTTGGAGAATATTTTGGCACCCACCAGTTGATCAAACAATATATCGATCTATGGCAGTGGATATTTATTTTTGATCGTCACCGCATTCAACGGCAGATAGTCCACACATAACCGTAGCGATTCATCCTTTTTCTTCACAAAGAAGGCCGAACAGCCCCATTGTGATGAGCTTGGCCTGATGAATCCTTTGTCCATTAAATCTTTTAGCTGCTCTTTCAGTTCAGCTAATTCGATCTTGAATACCACGTCTCTTTCAGGTGGCATCTCAGGAAGATCGTCTAGAAACACATATGAGTACTCACGGACCACAGGAATATCCTCCAGTTTCATGGTCACACTGTGGTGCGCAACTGGAATTTCAGACTCCACATCTTCAGGTATGAGTGTATGAGGACCGTAGAACGGAGAGTCCAATCGAATAATCCGTGGACCAATGTCAAGAACAGCCCCGTGGTAGTTCATCCACGCCATTCCTAGGATCATGTCAATCTTCTGTCCCTCTAACTCAATGAGGGTTGTGGGTTATAATTTCCTACCTAAACATAGGGGTGCTTTGATCACTACTTCATTAGCAGCTATGTTTCCACCAGGTGAGCTGATAAGGTAGTGAGCATTTGGTGTAGTGGTAGAAAGCTCAGCTTTGCACACAAATAATCTGCTGATGAAATTGCGTGTTGCTCCAGAGTCGAATAAAATCACTACGGGTAGTTCATTGAGTGTGAACGTTCCCGCTAGCACAGGTGCATCTTCCATCACATCCTGTAGAGTTGTATGGTAGATGCACCCGGACTTTGGTGATGTTCCTTAGAGATGAGCACGGGATTGATTTATACCCTGCTCTGGTGTATTTCCTCTGTGCCGTATCCTTTCTAGACACCTCCTGCTGATGTGACCCAAATAACCGCACGTGAAGCACGGTTTCTCAGTCGGTTCTATGTTACTCTAAGTACGGACACTGGGTGCATTCTGTTGCGTATGAAGATAGAGCGTTGTCCAACTCAACCTGAGGAGGAAGATGGAGATAGGTCTTCAAAGTTGAAGAAAATAACATCTGAAAGAAGGCCTATCGTTTAGTTCTTTAGGATGAAATTTGTCTTTGTGTGTTCTGTGTGTTAACTGTATGGACAAAGTTAATTATTCTAATCTATGTGTTCTGCTGTATGGATAATGTTAATTATTCTGTTTTGTGTGTTCTGTATGTTCTGTGTGTTCTTCTGTCTGGAGAAAGTTAATTATTCTGTTTTGTGTGTTCTGCAGTATGGAGAAAGTTAATTATTATGTCATGTGTATTCTGTATGTTATATGGATTTGAATTCACAGAAGGACATAAGAAGCGCCGCCCATAAAGAATAATTTTCACATGCGGTCGTAAGTATGACCGTCTGTGAATTGTAACACAGGCAGCCGTAAGTATAACCGTCTGTGAAATATAATTTTCATAGGCGGTCTGTAAAAGCACTGCATGTGAAGATATATTTTCATAGGCGACTTTTCATAAGGACCGCATGTGAAAATGGGGTTTAGAACTCTGGGATATAGTTCCACCTCAGGTACCAAAGTCACCCGTATCCATCTTATAAGCTTAGATGCCTCTGTTGCACCAAGCTCACTTGAACTATCACTACTCTAGGCTTCAGTACTTTCTCTTGTCCCAAGGGTCTGTGACGCTATTGTGCGGCTGGGCATAACTGGCCTGCTTGCAATGCTTCGGGCAGTCACTGCTCTGTTGGGCCTGGTTGCCTCTACTGTTGCCCAATTTTGTTTTTAAATCACAATTATGACATAAGTTCAAATAGGTTTTCAAATGAACTTAGAATGGTTAACAGTTCCTGGTTGCATATAACCAAGTTTCATACATATGTAAACAAATCTAATGAAAAAAAGATTATGAAAACATAAACCATACAAAGAGAAACTAAAAATAAAAATTTGTCAAATTCAATATTACACTCTTCATTATACTGCGTTCAATATTACAAATATATAAGATATCTGTGAAATTCATTAATAGGAAATATATAGTATTTCATGCATGGCAACTCTAATTATTTCGTACATTTTTCTTGCATTGAGATCCTCTCGCATCTAGGGTTTCAAATCCTTTTTAATTTTTTTCTACGAGCTTGATGTTTTCTGGACCGGTGAAAAGGGGGATCTTTTCATATCTATTATTTTCCTCTCCATTATCTCTGACATTCTCAACTCCAACATTATTTTGTTTTCCATAAACAACTACATGCATCTTCTCAGTTCCTGCATCTTGTACATAAAAAATTTGTGCAACGCGATCGGCAAGAACCCATGGGTCATCTTTATAACCCACTTTCTTTAAGTCTACCAATGTGAGCCCGTAGTTATCCACTTTTACACCATCAGGGTGTTTGACCCCTTGGCACTTACACACGGGTATTTGCATTCTTTCGCCATTATTGAGTTCCCATATTTTCTCTATGAACCCAAAGTATGTGGTATTTTGCCCTAGTGAATCATAAGCCTCTATACGAATTCCAAGTCGAGCTTCCCCATACTCCACTGGTGCTGTACAGCCAAAAATCCTCGACTTTCAAAGTCTAGGATGGTTGCCGACGTCGCCGGAGTGGAGAACCGGCCGCTGCTCGTCGCACAGTACGCTTGGGCCGTCGCCAACCTCTGGTGAGGGCACAGTCATGTTACTCACCCATTTTTAGGGGCTAGCGGCGATTTTTCGAGCAGGAGAAGATCGGGAGGTGAAGAACCAAAGCTCTGCCGCCGCTGCGGAGAAGGAGGCACGCGCGCACGGGAGAGAGCTGGAGGAAGAAGATGAAGAATCCGGGCCCACTTGTCAGTGACTAGTTGTTTTGCCCCGGGATCTTCAGTGTCTGCAGATCAAATGTGGTTACACGCTTTAAAACCCTGTGGCCCCATGTGTTTTCGCATCTGAGTGGCTGGTTTTAAAACCAGTGGGCCCAGCTACTATGCAACGGATTTCCAATAGAAAATAAATTCTAGATACTCTTCAAACTTTGGATATTCATAACTTTTGCTAGGAACATCCAAATTTAGTTATTCATATTGGGTTAGACTCAGTTTGAAAGGATCTATCCAAATATCCAATTGAATTGGTATGGAAGTCAATAATATTTTTTGGATAATTCTTTGAAATTTTTTAGTAAAAGGATTATTGAGGCAGTTTGGGTTCATCCGAAAATTCCCAAAATTTACCAGAATAATATTGAGAATATTATTGAACTCCTGTAAAAGTTTCAGCTCATTTTTAAGTTATTTTTGATAGAAATTTCAGAGTGTAAACAAACTGTACCAAAAAATGTGCAGAAACATTTTTCAGAAAATGTCCAACACTTGTAAACTCAATTATGGGAAATACATAGCTCCAAAAATCCCCATAAAATTCATGCATACTCCATTAGCTATGCTTGAAATTGTAGTTCCATTTGTTTTGCATGAAAAGCAGACTACTTCAGAATTAATTCTTTTAGGCATAACTGTTTAGTGAATTAATATGGAAGAACTACTCCATGAACAATTCTAAATTTTGGTCTTCTTTCTCATGAAAAGGAACTCACACAAAAATTTTCGGCTCAACTAGAGCTCCAAACCATTCTTTTTCTGAGTACATTTCTTATGTGAATAAAAACACTTAGGAAAGAACACTTAAGACCTCGATCCAACGTTTCCCAATTCATATCCAGAAACTTTGATCATCTCAAATCAAGTTTCTTAATCTGAGTTCTTAGTATTATCCTTGTATCCATACCTCGGTAGAAAATTTAACAAACTTATTTGTATATGCATTTTCATAACGTTTAACATCGACGTGGATCTTCATTCAACAAGTGGAGCTTGGATCAATAATCAAGTGGAGCAAGTGATCAAGCATCAAGTGATAGAAGCTATTAAATGTTAACTAACACTAGTCCCCTGCAAAACAAAGGCAAGCTACGATTTGCTTTTAAGTTGTTCTATAAAGTTTTTACTTTACTCACTACTATGGAATAGAGCTTGCTTGTGCATTAGGTCAGGAATGATTTATACTCCAAATGCTTGTCCAAATGATCCCTGGAGTCAATGGTAGAATATGTTTCTCTTTGTAGAATATTGCCATGCTAAATAGGTTATGACAACAACAACCAAGCCTTTATCCCAAGCCTGTTGGGATTGGCTAGACATGAAACCCAATATCAATGAAGTAAAAGAGAGGAAGAGATATAAGAACAAGGAAAAAGAAAAAAAAGAAAAAAAGAAAAAAAAGAAAATAAAGAAGAAAAAAAAAGAGAAAAGAGAAAAGAAAAAGAAAAAAAAGAAAAAAAACAAGACTACGATTCTGGCACATGAATTGCTACTTTCCATGCGGTCCTATCATGAGCTAAGTCTCTGGATACATTCCAATCTCTCAAATCTTGTTTTACCGCCTCCTCCCAGGTCAACCTTGCTCGTCCTCTACCCCTCCTAATATTTTCTCTACCTCTTAAAATCCCACTGTTAACCGGTGCTTCTGGAGGTCTCCGTTGGATATGTCCAAACCACCTAAGTCGATGTTTTACTAACTTCTCTTCAATCGGCGCCACCCCTACCTTATCACGAATCGCCTCATTCCTTATTCGGTCTCTTCTCGTGTGCCCGCACATCCACCGTAGCATGCACATCTCTGTGACACTCATTTGTTGGACATGTTGCCGTTTAGTTGGCCAACATTCCGCCCCATAGAGCATCGACCGGGTCTGATCACCGTCCTATAGAACTTCCCTTTTAGCTTTTGTGGGACTTTCCTACCACATAGGATTCCAGAGGCTTGTCACCATTTCATCCACCCTACCTTGATCCTGTGGCAAACATCCTCATCAATATCACCATTGCTTTGTAACATTGATCCTAAGTATCGGAAAGAGTCCCTTCTAGGTACTATTTGTCCTTGTAGACTAACATGTCCCTCTTCACGACCAACACCACTAAAGTCACACCTCATATACTCGTTTTGGTCCTACTAAGTCTAAACCCCTTGGACTCTAAGGTTTGTCTCCATAACTCTAATTTCTTATCAACACCATCTCTAGTTTCATCTACCAGCACTACATCATCAGCAAAGAGCATGCACCAAGGGATATCCCCTTGTATATCCTTCGACACCTCATCTAGATGTATGGGCTCAAAGCTGATCCTTGATGTAGTCCTACCGTGATAGGAAATGCATCAGTCTCACTATCACTTACGCGCACACTTGTCCTAACATTATTGTACATATCCTTGATAAGGGTAATGTACTTTGTTGGCACTTTATGTTTCTCTAGTGCCCACCACATGACTGACCTTGGTATCTTGTCGTACGCCTTCTCCATGTCGATGAACACCATATGCAAGTCCTTCTTCTGCTCCCTATATCTCTCCATAAGCTGACGAAGCAAGAAAATCGCCTCCATTGTAGACCTCCCAGGCATAAAACCAAATTGGTTTTTAGTGACATTGGTCACTTTCCTCAGGCGGTGTTCAATCACTCTCTCCCAAAGCTTCATAGTATGACTCATAAGCTTAATACCTCGATAATTAGTACAACTTTGAATATCTCCTTTATTTTTGAAGATAGGTACTAATATACTTTTCCTCCATTCTTCAGGCATCTTGTTTGACCAAAAAATGTGGTTGAATAGCTTTGTGAGCCATACTATTGCCACGTCCCAAGACATCTCCACACCTCAATAGGGACATCGTCAGGCCGAGGGCCTTTCCTCCTTTCATCCTTTTTAAGGCCTCCTTAACCTCAAACTCTTGTATCCTCCGCACGAACCGCCTGTTGGAGTCATCAAAGGAGTCATCCAACTCAACCATAGTGCTCCCATTCCCATCATTGAATAGCCCATTAAAGTAATCACGCCATCTATTCTTAATCTCTTCATCCTTCACTAGAATGCGGTCAGTCTCATCTTTGATGCATTTAACTTGATTGAGATCCCTCATCTTTCTCTCACTGATTTTCGCTACCTTGTATATGTCCTTTTCACCTTCTTTTGTCTCTAGTCTCTCATATAACTTATCATAGGCCTGTCCTCTTGCCTTACTCACAACCCACCTTGCATTCTTCTTAGCCTCTTTGTACTTAAGCATGTTGCTTGCGCTTCTATCATTATGCCAACTCTTGTAACACTCCTTCTTCTCCTTAATGGCCTTTTGTACATCCTCATTCCACCACCAAGTTTCTTTATCTACAAGTTTCTTTCCCTTTGTCACACCGAACACCTTTGATGGCAATGACTATTCAATGTGGAGACAAAACATGAAAATGCACCTTATATCTCTTAACCCAAGTTTGTGGCATATAGTGTGTACAGGGATAGATATCCCGGATGATGATGAAGAGCTGACTCCATGCCAAGAACAAGCCGTTCATCAGAATGTTCAAGCTGTAGCTGTGATCACGTCATCACTGAGCCGAGACGAGTTCGCCAAGGTGGATGATCTCAAAATTGCCAAGGAGATATGGGACACACTACAAACCGCACATGAAGGTGACCGTCATGTACGCGAAGCCACGATAGACATGATTGAAGGTGAATTGGGAAGATTCGCGACAGAAGAAGATGAATCACCACAAGATATGTACAATCGACTGAAGAATCTTATAAACAAAGTTCGAGCTTATGGCAGCAAAAAGTGGAATGATCATGAGATCATGAAGTTGATTCTCAGAGCATTCATGCCTCACAACGTGACTCTTTGCTCTATGATTAGAGAAAGCCCCTGGTATCGGAAAATGACCCTAGACGAACTTCTTGGCAAGATCATCAACTTTGAAATGATGGAGAAGCAAGCCAAGCATGTCAAGGAAATTGCCGATCTCACCTCGACAAAGAAGAAAGGAGTTGCTTTGAAGTCAACTTGTAAACCCGTATCAAAAGAAGCTCGAGAAGCTCATGGAGAAGACGACAGTGATGATGAAAGTAGTGATATCGATGAAGAAGACATGATCTTGTTCATGAAGAAGTTCAAGAAAATGATGATAAGAAGAAAGGGTAGCAGCTCAAACGAAGTAAGACAAAGGAACAAACAAAGACCCAAGATGAGACGGGCGTGCTACAACTGTAGAGAATATGATCACTTCATAGTAGATTGTCCATATGAAGAAAATAAGAGTAAGACTAAAGACAACAAGCCTCAACCAAAGAAAATGTTCAAGAAGATGAAGCAATATGGCAAAGCGCATCTAGGGAAGGAGTGGGACTCCAATGATGAATCCTCGTCCAAAGAAGACGAGGAGATGGCCACCATAGCCATAAAGAAGACTACCAAGAAATCCACTCTCTTCCCAACCATGGGCGCATGGAAGGACACCGACAACACTTGTCTAATGGCAAAGGAAGGTAAAGAAAGGTAACAACTAAATCCTCCTTCTCGCATTCTTTTACTAGTGATAGTGATAATTCTAGTGAGGATGATAGCGGTGATGAAAATGAATATATGCTTAGGGGTTTAGACAAAAAGACATCTGCTAAGATGAAATTTCTATTTGATAAGCTTGTTGATATGGAGAAGTTAGTCAATCGTGAGGAAGATATGATCATCTCCCAAAAGGAGGAATATCTTGAGATTGAAAAGCTTCTTGAACATGAAAAGGAGCGAAGTAAATCACTAGAACTTGAGTTAGCTTCAAGCAAGGAAGATTGCTTAAAGTTAAAAGACTCAAACGCCACCATCAAGGATGAACTTGCTAACTTAACCAAAGTTAATAAGATCCTTGAGGTACAAGTTGAGTCACTCAAGCAAAGTGGTTCTTCAACCACTTCAAGCTCACCTTCTCAACATATAAAATCTGAAACTAGTATTACTTGTGCTTGTGCCAAAAGTGACACTAACTTGAAGAAAAAGCCAAACTCGACAAAGGACAAGCAATCTTCTCAAAGTGGCATATTTGACAAGGAGAAGATCAAGTATGCACGCAGTGCATACTCAGTCACAAGACCTCCTATGTCAAATATGGCATTGGATATTCTTATGGTGAAAAGAAAAATGCTAGAAGCCACAAGAATAACAAGGGTTGCATTGCCTTTGTCAAGGGAAACTCTTCTCAAGTTAGAAAACTTAATAATGTTGATAAATTTAACACTGTGAACACATATGAACAAACTTCTATTTAGAACTTTTTGTAAGGGCCTCAGTTTTTGACACATATTCAAAGTGTTCATCACCACACACACACCTCATTTGAAGAAAGTTGATGAACACATTTGAAGAGCAAGTAACCACCATCAACATACTCATTAGAGAACAAACTCACATATTGCAAAGGTGGTATTTTCCACATGTGATATATAGGGGCTGGGCATGTGAAAACTCCCACATTGTGTTAGGAATGTCCATGCCAAGTTTCACCCAAATTCAAAACCTTTTAAGGTCATTTTGGGTATAGCTAGAAAGAGGGCAGTTTGAAACCATATTCAAATTCAAACTGTTTTATCCCATGAATTCAAAAGTGGAAGGCATATTCTTATTCAGCACATTTTTGTAAGCTCACACTCCAATTTTCACTCCATTTGGAGTTGATCTTGACATGAGCTAATGGGGCAAATTCAAACTTTTATTTGAATTCCAAACTGAATATGTGTTGAAATTTATCCAAATCAAAACCCATTTGAATTCTAACCAATTCAAATGGCTCATGAGGGAATAATTTGAATCACCATGGGCATTTTGGGGCTTACTGTTTACAACAGTGATGAGGAGTTAATTTCAGAGGTTAAACTTGAGTGTGGGACCCACATGTCATAGAGAGCAGAGGGGAGACTTGCACCCAAAGTCACAGCCTCGGTGGGAAATTCCACCGAGCAGCTGCCGGTTCAACGCCCCGAGGGCAGCTGCGATCGCCAGCGAGGAGGAGCAGCGCCACCAGCTGCTTCCCGCGTCCACACACGAGCCCAAAGGCGGTTCCAGGGTCCTCTTAAGGCGCTCCACCGAGGCAAGCATCGCTCGCTTCCTCCTCTCCAGAGAACACCGAGCCCCTGGCCTTCCGCCTCTCTGCTCGATCGGAAAACCGTGGAAACATCACGCCTCCTCCTTCCCCGAGCTGCTAGGCAGTACCCTGAGGTCACACTCTACTTCCCCGACACCAAAAATCCCGAGCTCCGACCTCCCTTGCTCGAGAACGATCGCCACAGCGGCGACCTAACCTCAGCCGAAGGTCAGGCGCTCGTGGACAGCGTTCCACAGGAGCTTTCACGGTCCAGCAAGAGAAGCAACAGGAGCGCGCGACCACCGTGTTGTTCTTCTCCACGTTTGGAAGCAAACCGTGAAGAATCCACTGTGAATTTCCAGCTTTTGCTCCGGCGACCTTAAACCGAGCTTCCGGTACGGATTCTTCGAATTCTCGCGCTATGATCCTTCTTTAGTTATCAAATCTTGCACATAGGCGCTGGACTAGCCGGGATCAGTTTCCTTTCTGCATCCGTGGTATGAAACCGACTAGGAGTGATGAATTTTGAGCTTGATCAAGGGCGCTCATGGCGGGCACGCTCGGTCACACGGTGCCGACCGACTTGCCGCCATCTTTGAACCCGTTTGACACCTTGTCGAGCTTCCTAGAGGTGTACTGATGCTGTAGAACCGATCGTTCGAGGTTTTGGCGGGTTAGAACTCACGGCCGACGGCGCCGAACCTCAACCGAGGCCGCCGCACGTCGCCGGGCTATTTCCGGTCACCGCCAGCTCGAACTGACCCCACAGACGTGCTCCTCGACGTCGACAACTCTCTGGTGGCGAGTTTCAGACCATGTGATGGCCGGCAGCGGCAAGCCGGCGAGCTCCGGGTCTGCTCCGGCGAGGGGAGGCGGCGCGGGCGCGAGGGCGCGTCGGGAGGAAGACGAAGCCGGCTGGCCCACGCGTCAGCGGCTTAAAAATTTAAACCGGGATCGGGTGTGGCCAGGATCTGATGTGCTGGCGCACAAAAACCCTGTGGGCCTCAGTGTGCTGTCGCCTCCGCGCCCAACATGTGTCCCCGCGGGCCCCGGGGATTTAAACTTTTCCCCCGATTTTTAGATTTCCTTCAAACTTCAAATCCTCATAACTTTGGCTAGAAAGCTCTAAATCGAGTGAACCAAATTGTGTTGGATTCAGATCTCTGAGCAATTTCCAGCAAATCAAGTTTCACTTCATTAAAATCCTTATTTCTCCAGAATTAATTCCTCAAAGTTTAAATTGTTTGGAATTTTAACTGGAGAATCCTTTGCAGGAAAATTCTGGAATTTCGCTGGTATGTTCACCAAAATATCCCTGAACTACCATAAAAATTTCAGATCCATTTGAGCTCATTTGATCCACCTAATGGTGTGATTAGTGAAACTGTTCCAGAGAAAATAGAAAATGTTCAGAAACATTTTCAGAATTTCCTCTGGAATTGTTTAGCTCATATCTTTAGTTAGGAACCTTCAAATTAAGTGAGACCAATTCCATTAGAACCCTCTGAAAACCCAGTTTTCAGAAAGTCATAGTTTGTTTCATGAAAATCCTTAGAACACCCTACAAGCCTTCAATTAAGGTCAAGTACATAATTAATTGTGGAGGGCTCAAATGAGCTTTGCTGCAACTAAAACTTGACCAAGTTTGTGTTTAGGTTGTAACCAAACCACAGTAATAGTTTCACAGTCATTGGGTTTGTCTACTAAGAGTTATAGACTTCACAAGTTCAAATTCAATCAAATGCATTTAAGTTAATACATATACTTGTATATCATGTAGTCGCTAAGGTCGAGGAGGAACCCGAGGTCCTAGACTTCGTTACTCCGGAGGAGCAGCTATCCTACCACCAAGAGCAGCAAGGCAAGCTCCGGTTTTCATTCCCCTTTTAAAAATTTTTATTTTTTGAGCACATACTTGAATGCTATTATTCCTTGCATGAGAGTCTTGTTTGGAAAACCATGTGCATAGCCAAGAAAACCATGGGTTGGGTTTAGGATTGCAAGACCCCGTTAGCTACTGCAAAGCTAAGTTAGGGTAGGATTCGGTACAAGTTGAGTAGTTGGAACTACTCACGAGCATAGGCTAGAGGCACTTGACTCGGGTAGAAATAGCACATGATACACATGGCAAGAAAAATGAGACCGAGCGGAGAGTAAGGGCAGCAGGACTTTGGGGCCTGTGTGCTATAGCTCCGTTTGTGTCGATTGAGGACCGAGCCGTGTGCGGGCCTGTTGAACAAGCTAGAACAGTACCGAAGACCTTCCGGCTATATGGGAACCTAGAAACCGATGTAACTCGGGTAGCTGGGTGTTGAGGCATAGCTGGTCGTTCAGAGGGTAGGTTGAGAGCTTGAAGTGTAAATCGGCTGGCGGCACTGAGATGCGCGTGCAGAGACCTCTTGCTCGGGACGATTGGACCGGTTCAACATTTGGCTAACGGGTGAAAGGTAGTTGCGTACGACGTCCGTGATGGTTGTTGTAGGCAACATTGATTATGGGCGTACCTGACGCGTTGTTCGGGTAACCCTGCAGGTGTAAATCGATTATAATCGCCGTCCCTCGCGGTCAGGGAGTACCACTTGTTCACTGTACTGTGACGTAGAAAGAACAGGCTAGTTACATGTTAAAATGTTGCTGATTGAAAGATGGAATTTGATTGTTAATGATTTGATGTAGTTTAGAGCTAACTAAAGTTGTTTTCAACTTTGGGTAAAGTACATGAGAGAAATGCGTTTCTTGTTTGATTGTGGCTCTCTCATGTGCCTTAGCGTAAGGTTCTCCACAACCTGCTGCTAAAATTTGAAAGTAAGGTCCCAATAATTAGGCAAGTCCTTTGCAAATGGTTTTACCTCATGTACCCATCACCCCTCATGTAGAAGTTCCATGTTTAGGTGAGACGGGTCAGACTTGCTGAGCCTTCGTGCTCACTGCTTGTGTTTGAAGCTTTTGCAGGGTTCTATGAGGAAGGGACTCCCGAAGAGGAGACGGGTTAGTGTGCATGTGTGCTAGCAAGGACACGTTCACGGGCTGAACGTGAACTTGATGCGTAGTCTACGCCCGTGAGTGTAGACTGGACTTATTTTGATGTACAAATGTTCATAAACTACTTTATGTAATAAAAGTTTTGCTTCCGCTTTGTACCTTTGATGTGTGTTATCCGGTGCTGTGCAACGCAGCACCCCTCAGCGTGATCCTGGCTCGACAAAACCTTGGGGTCGTGTCACTTTTGATACTTCATATGTACTTATGAAAAGTAATCTTGGAAGAGTTTATGCTAAATATGTTGGGCCATGCCATGGGAACACCAAGTCTCATGTGTGGGTGCCCAAATCACTTGTGACTAACCTCAAAGGACCCAAGCAAGCTTGGGTACCTAAGACCAAGGCATAATTTGTCTTTTGCAGACTTATTCATCCGGTGGAGCAAAATGAGTGCTAGATAGTGGATGGACCAATCACATGACCGGAAAAGAAGAATGTTTCGTGGAATATGATGAAAATGAAGATCCAAGCGAAGGCATTTACTTTGGTGATAATAGTCAAGGAAGAGTGCTTGATACCGGTAAAATTGCAATTTCATCACAACATACTCTCTCTCATATTTTACACGTTGACTCCTTGGATTATAACCTTTTGTCCATATCTCAATTATGTGACAAGGGTTATAATTGTTTATTCACTAATGAGGGTGTGACTGTCTCTAGAAGGAGTGATAACTCAATTGCATTCAGTATTTTAAAGGGAAAACTTTATCTAGTTGACTTCAACAAAGATAAAGCCGAACTTGACACATGCTTGATTGCAAAGACCAACATGGGTTGGCTGTGGCATAGACGGCTAGCACATGTTGGTATGAGGAATCTTCAAAAACTCCTTAAAGGCAATCACATCCGAGGTTTAAAGGATGTTATTTTTGAGAAAGACAGGCCTTGTCGAGCGTGCCAAGCAGGGAAGCAAGTAGGAGCACCCCATCCCGCGAAGAATGTCATGACTACAACAAGACCGCTTGAGCTCCTCCACATGGATCTATTCAGTCCAATTGCTTACATAAGCATCGGCGGTAATAAATACGGTCTAGTCATTGTTGATGATTTTTCACGCTTCACGTGGGTTTTCTTTTTGCATGATAAGACAGAAACTCAAGGAACCCACAAGAAGTTCATCAAGCATGCCCAAAATGAATTCTCATTGAAGATCAAGAACATACGATGTGACAATGGGACAGAATTCAAGAGCACCCAAGTTGAGGAGTATCTAGACGAAGAAGGGATAAAGCACGAATTTTCAGCACCATATACTCCTCAACAAAACGGAGTAGGCGAAAGGAAGAACAGAACTCTCATTGAGATGATGAGGACAATGCTCGATGAATACAAGACTTCGGACAGGTTTTGGGCTGAAGCGGTTAACACCGCTTGTCACGCCATAAACCGACTATATCTTCATCGGTTGCTCAAGAAAACTTCATATGAACTACTCACGGGTAACAAGCCGAATATTTCATATTTTTGATTTTTGGTTCAAAATGTTATATTTTAAACAAGAAGCCAAGGACTTCAAAGTTTGCTTTGAAGTCCAATGAAGGTTTCTTACTTGGCTATGATTCGAACTCCTACGCTTATCCTGTCTTCAACAAAACCTTTGGACTTGTTAAAGTAGCACGTGACGTAGTGTTCGATGAAACTAATGACTCTCAAGAAGAGCAAGGTGATCAATGTGTGCTAGATCAAGAAGAAGCTCCATGTCAAGCATTGAGAATAATGGCATTGGGCGATGTTCGACCACAAGTGCCACCTTCAAATGCGAATGAAGAAAATGAACCACAGGTGGAGGAAAATGATCAAGGGGGAGCTTCCATACAAGATCAACCTCAAGAAAATCAAGAAGATCAAAACATCAATGAGGGAAACTATTCAGGGGGAGAAGAAGATGATAATGAAGATTCAAGACCACAAGTGCCACATCCAAGAGTACACCAAAGCATCCAAAGAGATCACCCCGTCGACAACATAATCGGTGACATCCAAAAGGGAGTAATAACTCGATCTCGCATAGCTAATTTTTGTGAACACTATTCTTTTGTATCTTCTTTGGAACCATACAGGGTTCAGGATGCATTAAAAGATCCAGATTGGGTGATGGCGATGCAAGAAGAATTGAAGAACTTCAAAAGGAACAAAGTGTGGGAGCTTGTTGAAAGACCCAAGTCCAACATCTTCGACACTAAATGGGTCTTCCGCAACAAGCAAGACGAACATGGAGTGGTAACAAGGAACAAGGCACGACTTGTGGCAAAAGGGTACTCACAAGTCGAAGGTTTGGATTTCGATGAGACTTTTGCTCCCGTAGCTAGGCTCGAATCGATTCGTATATTACTTACATATGCTACTCACCATGATTTCAAGCTTTATCAAATGGACGTGAAAAGCGCATTTCTCAATGGACCGATCAAAGAGGAGGTGTACGTGGAGCAACCACCCGGTTTTGAAGCTCAAGAGTACCCCGACTATGTGTTCAAACTGCGTAAGGCTCTCTATGGCCTCAAACAAGGCCCTAGAGCTTGGTATGAGTGCCTTAGAGATTTTTTTATTCAAAATGACTTCAAGATTGGAAAAGCTGATTACAATTTGTTTACTAAACACTTTGATGATGATCTCTTCATTTGCCAAATCTATGTTGACGATATTATATTTGGTTCAACTAACAAATCCTTTTGTCAAGAATTTAGTAAGATTATGACAGATAGATTCGAGATGTCCATGATAGGAGAGTTGAGGTACTTTTTGGGATTCCAAGTGAAGCAACAAAAGGACGGGACGTTCATAAGCCAAACAAAGTACACTCAACACATTCTCAAGAAGTTTGGAATGGACAAAGCAAAGCCCATAAAGACTCCCATGGCGACAAATCGACACTTGGATCTCAATGAAGACGGACCAAATGTGGATCAAAAGGTATATCGTTCCATGATTGGCTCCTTACTTTATTTGTGTGCATCTAGGCCTGTGTGACACCCTCATTTCTGGTTTCTGCATGTATTCATGTTTCATTAAGAGAAAACATTTTAAAAGAAGCGGGAACAAAGAAAGAATAAAAAAGATAGCCAAAAAGAGCAAAATCCAGAGCGCCGAAGACAACTCCCGCGGCCCGCTGGCCACGTGGCGCCTTCGGAGCTCATCCCCGCAAAGGGGGAGAGGTCCGACCCCGTGGGACACGTGTTGCCCCCGGAGCTAGCCTCTGCGGAGAAGTGAGGGCAGTCCCGCAGGACACGTGTCACCTTCAGAGCTAGTCACCACGGAAATCAGAGGACCAGTTGCGTGCGATACGTGTCGATCTCGGAGCTCACCTCCGAGAGGTCCGGTTCTATTGGACACGTGTCGCCATCGGAGCTTATCTCCGGGAGGTCCATCACTTTTGAACACATGTTAGCCTCGGAGCTCGTCTCTGAGAAGAAAGGAAGTCTGGCGCTGTTAGGATACGTGGCCCACCCGAAGCCACCTCCAAAGAGAGGGAAGGTCCGGCACTGACACGTGGCATGCGCGGAGCCACCACCAAATAGAGAGGAGGTCCTGACCGCCAGGATACGTGGCGCACGCGGAGCTCACCTCCGAAGGAGAGGGAGGTCTCGCTCGCTTGACACGCGGCGCAACCGGAGCTCGTCTCTGCAGAAAGGGGGAGACCAGGCCCCGGTGGACACGTGGAGCTTACGGATCTCATCACCGCGGAGGTAACGAGTTCTGGAGCGGTTTTGGATTCTGTACGCGTGGGAATACCGGTACGGAGAGGAAACGGACATGAATTTCACAATGTTACCGCACCAAATCAACTAAAGATAAGTTGTTAAGATTCAACGACAATCTGAATAGGACTCTTAATCAAAATACAATCAGATTAGGACTCTTATTCTCCCGATTATAAATAGAACCCAGAACCCTTGGCCGAAACCACGAACTTCTTTTCCACCTTCTAAGCCGACGACTTAGAGCCCTAGCCCCCAACTCGCCGAGTAAACCCATCGCTGGAGTTCAGTCAAGGAAGATCGCCGGAAGAGAGCCCCAATGATCTGTCTTGCTAAGAGAAGGACCCCGAGACTAAGAAGAACATAAGGTAGGTCTCCAATATCACCTTACGACATCATCGTGTTTTCTTTGCATCTGTTATTCGATTCCTTTCGAACAGAAGCTTTCTCGTGGACAAATCACTTGTTGATCGGGTTGATCTAAAGACAAGATCATCGCCACGTCCACATTTGATCCGACCACCTCTGTTCATCGTAAAACCATGCAAGCCATGCAAGAACACGTACAAACTAAACTGCATCATAGGATTAACATGCATAAGCATCATCGCATCTAGTTAAAGTTTGTGCATAATATTGATTGTTATAAGTCTTGTATGTGCGTGATCATATATAGAAGGACAAGCTCAAGGAGCTACCTACGACGGACTACAACAACAAGATTTTGAGCAACAGGAACCGCAAGAACAAGGCAAGTGCCTGTTGGTACCCTCAATATGGGGTACCCCCGCGCACAGGAGAAACTACCTAAGGACCTCGCCCTTCTCCGCAGGAAGAGCTCCGAAGGCGCCACGTGTCCCGCAGGGCTGGACCTCCCTCTCCTCAGAGGAAAGCTCCGAGCCCGCCATGTGGCCAACAGAGCCGGACCTCCCCCTCCGCGGGGAGAGCTCCGAAGGCTCCACGTGTCCAGCGGGGCCGGACCTCCCTCCCCTCAGAGGAGAGCTCCTAGCCCGCCACGTGGCCAGCAGAGCCGGATCTCCCCCCTCCGCGGAGAGAGCTCCGAAGGCTCCACGTGTCCAGCGGGGCCGGACCTCCCTCTCCTCAGAGGAGAGCTTCGGGCCCGCCACGTGGCCAGCAGAGCCGGACCTCGCCCCACCGCGGGGAGAGCTCCGAAGGCTCCACGTGTCCAGCGGGGCCGGACTACCCTCTCCTCAGAGGAGAGCTCCGGGCCCGCCACGTGGCCAGCAGAGCCGCGCTACCTGCCCCCGTGCGGTAGGCAGCAAGAGTAAAGACGCGCCATACCTTGTCCGTACAAGGTATTCAAGACCCGCACCATCCCAAGACGCGGAGACGCGAAGCACGCCTCTGTCAGGTGCCGTTGCGCCCAGTCACATCGCAGTGAAGACTGGCACGCCGCGTTAGAGGATGTACGCCAATAAACACAGCGACAAGACATCCCCTGCCGCCCCTGCCATTATCAACCACTACGACTAGCTTGCGGCATGGGCAGGGCGGCAGAACAAAGACTTAGAAGCCGACGCCAAAGACAACTACTAGCGTAACTGCAATATACGGTAGATGACAGGCGAGCTCCCTGGGACCACCTGTCGGGTTCTAGGCCCACTTTGTAAGCCGCCCGAGCCTTGGACTATAAAAGGCTCGAGTAGGCGACGTTAGTAAGGGTTCGCACCTCAGCGACTTGCTCCCTAGACATTCTAGCACTCAGGTCATCCTCAAGCTTAGGACTCCGGTTCTGAGCACCAAGCAATACAACGAGCACCTCTGCTCACCGTGGACATAGGGTTTTACGCTCCAGCGGCCTGAACCACGTAAAAATCTCTGTGTCAAGCTTCTCCTTCCATCGTCCCTAACGCGTAAGCTCTCCGTGAGTGACTAGCCCCTCCGAAAAAGAACCTCCGCGGGCTGCCCAGAGCAGGCCCGGGGGAAGTGTCAACAACACACTTCGACAGTGCCCCTTGACCATATTGATCCTATGTTTTGGGAAACTATTTTGTTTTGTAAAAAGGTGTGTGTGCTGAGTCAAACATGATGGGAAACCCTTTTATAGGAGTTTACTAGTTTTGGTTAAACCACCCTTGTCGCCAGAGAAGTTTATGAGTCGGGTATGGTTTTTGCTTTATGCTTCGCTGAGTCCATGGGATTGGGAAGCGAGATAGATGTGTCTAGCTAACTGCACTCGTAACGATAATGACAAATTGATGTTGTTAATGAACATGGATTGAAGGGAGACCTAGGCAAGACTGGGTTTGTGAATGAGGTAGCATGAGATGGTGGTTTACTTGCCATAGATCTAAGGACCGGTTTATGTGAGCACATGCCAGGATAACAGTGCCACCACAAGGTATGGGTTCGGCTTAGCTGACTAATTAGGTAAGTTGCTCGATTGTTATGGACCATGGAAGGCGCGGGGAACGGGAGTCAAGTAAGCACTGCCCTGGGAACTGCATGGCACAAGAGGGGGCCCGTGGGTGAGAGAATTGGAGATTCTAGCCTGCCGATGAGACCTTAGTGAGTCCATACATCTAGTAGCCCCTTTGTAAAGGCTATTTTGCGATCTATTGCATACACCGACGGTTGTGTACTGGTATAATGGAGGTTCTGCAGTCGCCGATGGGTGAGGAAATCACAAACTTGTGGGTGAAGAGGTGCAAACTCTACAGAGTCTAAAACTATCATGGTAGCCGAGCTTACGGTCACGAGCGCCTGGCCAACTTCCATGATAGTTGGGATGGTTATTGGCTATGGTTATTGGGTATGGTTTTGGATGGTTTGGTTTTGGTTTGGTTTTCGGGACTGTTGGGTCCGGGTGATAAGATTGATTGCATGACTGTTGAGTCATGGCAGCGAGAATGGTCTCGGTGTGAGACGGAATTGTTTATGAGATGATACGGTAGCGAATACGAGATGGTATTCATGAGATGGTAGCGAATACGAGAAGGTATTCATGAGCAAGAATGAGGTTGATTAATGTCTGGTTGGGACATGGAAGGTAATGAACATAACGGAGGTATGATTGGTATTTTAGTACATGTTGGGATTACATTCGCTTAAAGTTAAGTTACCGGTTTTATCGTGTTTTAAGAAATAAACTTTGCTTTCTGCAATGAGCCTTTTTTATACCTACTTTGTTGTGAGCTACATATCATATTTTCCCGCACTTGCTGAGTACATCATTGTACTCAAACTTGCATTATTATTTTATCATCAGCAACAGGAGAAGATTACTATGAAGACCAAGTGGAGCATTAGGCGTGTAATCTGTCCTCAACCTTGCCTGTGGGGATGGAGTAGAGATGGAGCCACTGCTGCTTAGATTGCTTCCGCATTAGTTAGAAGACTTCCGCTGTTAGATTAAGACTTCCGCTGTGAGCATGAGTCCAAGACTCATGAGACATTGTAATAAACTCTGTTATTCGTGGTCATATATAATCTGAAATTCAGTTTGTGGATGATGTGTATATGTGTGATGAATATCCTAGGCACACATATGCATCAGTTCTCGATTCCGTGGTTTTCCACAGAATTGAGGGCGTCACGGCCTGATATCATGTTGAGTGTATGTTTGTATGCAAGGTTTCATGCCAATGCTAAGGAATGTCATTTGACAACCGTTAAAAGGATCTTGAGATATTTAGTTCATACACCCAACCTAGGCCTTTGGTATCCCAAAGGTTCAAAATTCAATCTCATTGGATACTCCGATGCAGATTATGCCGGGTGCAAGGTAGATAGAAAAAGTACTTCCGGTACTTGCCAATTCCTATCCTTAGTTTCTTGGTCCTCCAAGAAATAAAATTCAATTGCCTTATCCACGACCGGAGCGGAGTATGTTGCAGCCAGGAGTTGTTTTGCATAACTCCTTTGGATGCGACAAACTCTAAGGGATTACGGTTACAATATGAGCCGTATTTCACTCCTTTGTGACAATGAGAGTGCAATTAAAATTGCCCATAACCCTGTTGAGCACTCTAGAACCAAACACATAGATATCCGACATCATTTTTTGAGAGATCACTCAATGAAAGGAGACATAGCTATTTCCCATGTCAACACTGAAAAACAACTAGCCGATATCTTTATCAAGCCACTTGATGAAAAACTCTTCTGTGAGCTCCGAAATGAACTAAATATCCTTGATGCTCGGAACGTGGCTTGAAAACTTGCATACCTGTATGCCATCCTCAAAATCATGTTAATTGTGTTGAAAAATCATCTCTCTATTTTTCTCCTAAGAACTATGTTAGTTACTTGATCTTTATGAATTATGGTCATAGCTTGATTGTTGTATGTTTACTGATCATATTCATCAAGAATATCTGTGTGTCTTTGTCCCCTATTCCTTATTAGGAACCATTGAATACATATATATAAGTGTTTTGTACAGTCCGCACATTGCAGACTAGTCCGCACTTGGTCCGCTAGTCCGGACTAGTCCGGTTCGACCACGGACTAGTTCGATATTTCGATTCCATAACCCTAGGGCCGGCTCAGACCTAATCTCCTTCAACCTCACAACTCCTCCCACGTTCTCTCTCCTCACTCAAGTGCTCCCAAGGCGGATTTGCGAGTTCTCCATCAAATCCACTCAAATCTCCGTGGGAATCGATCTCCACTGCAAGGGGATCAAAGACCCCGGACTAGTTCACATCAAGAACTCCTTCAACGCCTCGAATCGAAGGATTTGGTAAATTTCTCTCCAAACCACCTTCGATTTTCCTTGTTTTTGCTCAATTATCTTAGCTCCTCTAGTCAATACATGCTCTATTGATGTATTCCATGTACCCTAGATCATATTTGCATTGAATAACCTCAAATTTCGACAAGTTAGGGTTTGAGCAGCCTTATAACGCACTAGTCCGTTCTTAGGGCGGACAAGTCTGGTACTCCGGACTAGTCTGACCCTGAACACCGGACAAGTCCGATATGCCCTGATCAAAACCTTAGCTTATATCAATTCAATGCAATCCCTTGTCATCCTTGCTTATTCATATCCTTTATATCTTCCTTGTCAAAATAATGTCGGGATTGAATGAGAATATCTCCGACTTTGAAGCCGAGATGGATCAAGATGTGATGTCTCGTATTCCGGAGTCTCGCTCCAACAAGAGACAAGAGCGTGCTGCCGAGCCTTTGCCCACCCCACCTAGGGTTCGTCGAAAGGTTACAGTCAAGAGACCAGCTTCAAAAGCAAATATGGATGGTTCTAGCTCGGCGGCTCAACGCCAAACCAAGGGCAAGGGAAAGGGACTTGCTTACGGCCCGATTGGTCCCCTTAAGATGACACCTCCAAGACAGGGAAATAGGGATCCCTCGTAGGAGAAGTTCAATGGCAAGGGGAGTGATGTGGCATGGAAGCTGAGGAAGATTGACGCCTATAGCACTGGCAAAAAGGCAGCTGACATGAGATTTTGGAGCAACTTTTACTCGGACTACTACAGTTTGGTGTACCTCCAAATGAAGACTCCAGTGGTCATGGCAGCTTGGCCAACTTTTGATTAGTTGGGATCGTTATTGGCTATGGATATTGGGTATGGTTTTGGAACGAGAGCAGAGAGAACCAGGTGTTTGGACCCGAAGTGCTACAAGAATATGAAAAACAGGTCCAAACGATACGGGAGAACTTAAAGGCTGCTCAGTCACGACAAAAAGGCTATACGGACAATGGGCGAAGGAAGTTGACCTCCAAAGTAGGAGACTTCGTATACCTTAAGGTATCACCTATCCGTGGCCAATGACGTTTCAACATCAAAGGCAAGCTAGCACCTCGGTACATGTAACACCCCAAAAATCTTGTTAAGAACCTAAATCATGTTAAGAGGGGCATTTAAAATTTTTTGGACGTGTTGCATGTTTTGCAAAAATTCAAATTCAAACTGGAATTCAAATTAAACTCAAAACAGAAAAGAAATAGAAAAAGAAAAAGGAAAACAGAAAAAAAACCGGCCAGTGGGCCGAAACCCACCAGCCGGCCCACCCAGCACCCGCGCCAGCCCGCAGCCGCGCGCGCCCTTTCCACCCACTGACAGGCGGGGCCCGCCAGATCTTCTTCTACCTCGCGCCAGCGCCGGACTCTCTCACCCCGAATCCAAACTGATCCGGATTTCTGCGAATCTCAGCCGAATTTCGCTCGGGGGCGACGCAAACTCGATCTAAACCACCCCGCCACCCTCCCCCATCTATAAAAACCCCGGCCTCGTTCTGTTTTTCCACGCGATCTGCTGTTTTTCCTCCGGTGAGAACCCGAGCCTTCTCCGGCGAATTCTAGCCGATCTGAGCTCGGAAATTCCGATCTAACTCGCTGGTCTTGATCCACCGCCTCCGGGGAACCTTGCAGGTGCAGAAAACACGGTGACTTGCGGTGTAAACACAGTGCCGACGAGCCTCGCCGTGAATTCACCTCGGACCTCGTCGCCGATCACCTTCCAGGACCTCCGAGCTCAAGAAAACCCCCGAGGTGAGATCCCCGACCTCTCCTCCACCGATCTATGCCATAAGATCACAGTTCTAGGAAGAATTCTTGAAGATCCGAAAGTCTCCGGCGAGATCGCCGTTTCCCGCCGCCGTGCGCCGCCGGCAGCGCCGCCCGCGCTCGATCAGAGCGACGTGGCCGCTTGTGCGCCGTTTATTTTAAATCGCACGGTAGGATTTAAATCCCCGCGTACCGGTTCGACGTTATAATCTCAGCCGTCGGTTTAAAATCGGACGGTCCACATCAGCCCCGCGTTATAAAGACTGGAAATCTTACGTGCTACCCCCTGGGGTTCTCGGGAAATAAGAGCTAGCCCCGGAAACTTCTGATCTAGCCCCTGGAACTTCAGAAAATCATGTAAATTCATTTAAAAATCAGTTTTAGCCCCTGGACTTAATAAAAATTAGGAAAAACTCCTCTGATAAGTGTAGCTAGACCCCTGGAAATTCTGAAAATAATATTATAGACCCTGTAGTGGGGTGAGTTTACCTTTTTAGCCCTGTTTAATATTTAATTTGGGAAATTGAATATGTGGCTAGTGTTTAAAATTTAAAAAGTGGGACAAAATCTTATTGTCAAAATTAAATTAAAAACTTTCTCAGTATTTAGAAAACTTTGGAGTGAGATAAAAACATATTTTGGGCTGAAGTGAAGCTGTTTAATTTATTATTCACATTTAGGGACAATTTTTAAGTAAAGAATAGTTCTAAAAAATAGGGAAAATAATTGTAAAATAGTTTACATCAGAGGAAAAGGTCAAATATATATTAGCAAATATTTTAGATCAGAACCTATTCTGTTTAGATGATGTGTCTTGTTATTTTTATAATAAAGTTCACACTTAGGCATAGGAAATAAATCTGAAAATATAGCAACTAATAAATGATAAATGGAGTTTCTAAAATCAAAAGAATTTAGTTTAGAGTTGGTAGAAATTATGAAGACACATATGGAGAAGGAAAATACCTTTCATGCATACTTGGTAACTAAAAGGTGTAGTAATTGAATATAAGGAATTTATTTAAATTGGAAACTCATATATATAGTATGTAAGTATAAATGAGAACACAAAAGTAGGAATCATATACACATGATTAAAAGTGCATGCAAGCCACAAATCAACACACATGGAGTAACCACAACACATATAATGGTGAATGACTTTCATAAATATGAATGTGTGGTTTGTATGAAGTGGATATGTGAACTATGTCTTATGGATTGTTGTTTTTCTTTTGCTATGTGTTATGGTATGATGTAGAACCTGCTCAAGAGCAGGTTATTCCTTTCCAAGATCAGGACTACCCATTTCAAGAGCAGCAGGAAGGAGGCAAGTGTCCTTGACCACTTTGATCCTATGCTAGGATGTGTAGATAGAATTATTTGCATTGTCAAATGAAATATGAAACCCATGTTAGGAAGTTTCCCTAGAATTGCATTACCTTGTTTTCTTGTAGCTTGGGTTGGGTTTTATTTTATCATATCATTATGCATATGCTTAGCCATGCTTAGAATGGGATATTTGGGATAAGAGATCATCAGTTTATTTTACCATACTCTTGAATGAGATATTGTGAGTTATGTAGAGGTAGGGATCAAGGCAAGTTGGATGTTTTGGTTGTGTGCTGGGTGCACGAGACTCGGGTTTGTGTTTAGTACTTGCCTGGATCCTAAGGACCGGTTCATGGAGCATGTAACCTGGCTTTACAGTGCCAACCACATGCTGAGATGGGGCAGTTTGGCCAATTAATTAGGTGTATCCCCGGCGTAGTATGGGTGTGTTGGATGGTGCGGGGAGTAGGTGCCAGCTGGACTACCATATGAACCGCAAGGCTCAAGAGGGGGCCACTGCAGCGGGGTTGGAGCCTCTTGTATGCTGTTAGGGGTGAAACCTCAGAAGGCCCACGCTCGTCGGGAATCCCTTTGTAAAGGCTTCCTAGTGATCTCCTGGCTACACACCTGGGAAGTGTGAATGTGGTTTGTAGCCACTGGCATAATGGAGGTTCTTTTAGTCCACCCGGCAACGGGGGATGAAATCACTACATGTGGGTACAGTGGTACAAACTCTGCAGAGTCAAAACTGTCATGACAGCCGTGCTCACGGTCAAGAGAGGCTTGGACTTATTCATGATTAGAGGATTGATGGTTTTTGAAGTTGTGGATGTTAAGCGGGGAGCTTAACATTGGAAATGATGTTATGGTTATTTGATTATGATGATGGGATGGGAGATTGGGACCATTTCACATGTGTAGTAATGTAGGTGCTTAATAAGCTAAGGTGATAGGTATTATTTGCGTAGTACTTTAACCATGAGTTCAACCTCCCCTTGTTATAGCCATGCATGACATAACTTTCCCACACTTCCTGAGTACCATCGGTACTCAACCTTGCATATTTGTTGGTTTATTGTGCTGCTCAGGTCAAGATAATGAGGTGGTGTATAATGACCAAGACTTTGGACCCGAAGAAGGTTTCTAGGTTCATGGAGACCCCCGGGCAACGCCTGTGACGGAGCCCTCAAGAATAATATTCCGCTGCTAGTTTATTTACTTGTGATGAACTTTTTATTGTCCAACGAGACATTTGCTATGTAAGACTTATTTATATTTGACACCTGGCTTGTAATAATGATGCTTCACTATTTGTCATCACATGTATGAGAAAATGATCCTGGCATACATGTGATATTCACTCGGTTGTTCTTCGGAAAAACCGGGTGTGACAGAAGTGGTATCAGAGCCAAGGTTACCCGTAGGAACGTGGACCTAGGTAGAAATGGACGTATTTAAGGGTCCTATTTTCTTAAAAACTATTTTTACAAGGTGTGTGTTGAAAAGTGTTATTTAATGAGTCACTTTCTTCATCTTACCCCAATTTTTATTCAAAATAGGATTTTTGTTTAACAGTTTATCTAACCTAAGTTTAAATGCCTTTTGTTTTAGATGGTTCGCACCACTCGCAAGTCCACAGGAGGGAGAGTTCCCGTAGTTGCCCTTGCCGAAAGAGAGGAGAGCCGTCCGGTGACGTACCTTTCCTACGGATTGGCAGTAGGAGGCTTGTTGTGCCGTCTTCGACGTATGCTCGAAGCCGCCGGCAATACGGGCAAGTTAATCATCCACTATAACTCCACCAGGACCATCCGTGAGAAGAGGGAAGAATGGAGTTCAGAGATGAGAATTATACACGAAAATCGGCTGCTGAAGATCCACCGCTCTCCAGCTTGTAGAGCGACACAGGTCGATGCGGAGAAGGATGTCACCTGGGAGGCCATCACCTGCCAGAGTCACATCTATCGTCGCCACCTGGACAGGACTGAGTACATGTATGTCCTCCAGCATGAGAGTGGTACCACGGAGTACAAGTACCGCCGGTGCAGCAAGGGACTTCCCATGAGCACATGAACTTGTGCTTGGAGGATGCTGCTATGCTCAGCACTCGACTGCAGGAGTGTCAACAAGAGCTTCAGAATGTCCAGGACACCCTGAAGGAAACGGAGGCGTTGCTGCGAGCCTGCTTAAGGGCGAGAGAAAGAGGAGATGGGAATGAACTGTGTGTCACCGTGAATGATACATGGACTCCTGACTCCCCAGATCGCCGAGCGATCAGGCGTCGTCGCACTTCTCCACCAGCAGCCTCCCCACCCAAAGCAGAGTCAGAAGGCAGCCGAAATGATGAGTAAGATCCCGAGGAGCCAGCTCAAGAAAACGAGTAGTGTAGAGACCTTCCCTTAGATAGCAAGATGTCGAATAGTCGAGTCGTTACGTTAAGTTAATGGTGTGTTAATGCTTGGTGTGTGACGTGAGTTGTGGAAGCCATGAGCAATTGTCCACAACCTCGTCTTTAGATTGTTTTGCTTTGGTGTGTGAACCCACATGCAATAATATTGCATTTATTTTTGGTGTGAGAAATGAACCCTCAGAAAAGTATAACAAAGCCTCAACACTTCGAAGTAGAAACAAATGAAAGTAGTAAGATGATACTAAATGCTTTCAAATTAACATTGGTTGATTCTGCCAGATGGCCGGAAGAGGAAAAGGACGTGCTACCAACCCCGCCAACAACAACGATGAGGCATGCAACGCTCATCTTTCTGGAGGCCAGGACCGGGGTGGTCGCCGTGAAGGAGTTGATCCCCTCCACCAAATGCTGGAGAATCAGAATCAGCTCATCCAGAACTTGACTCAAGTGGTGGCCAACTTGCATCAAGTTCCACCTCCACAAGCTGCACCACGCCAACCATGGTTGAGTGAGTTTCTAGGAACTCAACCTCCAAAGTTTGCAAGTGCTGCTGAACCTCTGGAGGCAGATGACTGGCTAAAGACCATTGAAAGCAAGATGAGGATCATCCAGTGCCAAGGGTATGAGAGGGTGCTGTTTGTCTCTCATCAATTGCATGGACCTGCTGCTGATTGGTGGACCACCTACGTGGCTGCCCATCATGACCCTGAGAACATCACTTGGGAAGAGTTCAAGCGTGGCTTCCGCAACCATTACATCCCAAGAGGTGAACTCAAAAACAAGAGGAAGGAGTTTTTGGGACTGCAGCAGGGGAACATGACGGTGAGGGAATACCTCACTAAATTTACTCAACTATCCCGTTATGCCCCACGGGACATAGAGACTGATGAGCAGAAACAAGATTGTTTCATGGAGGGACTTACCGTGGAGATGCAGTGTGCAATGTCCTCAAATGAGTATGAAAGCTTCCAAAAGATGGTGGACAGAGCGTTTGTGGTGGAAAGGAAACTAAAGGCCTTGGAAAATGAGAATAAGAGGAAGGTCGGGTGGTCACATCAGTCCTCAGGGAGCAACACCCGCCCACGTCTGATGCAGCAACCTGCAGGGCAGACGAACCGTGCTGCAGTACCCTACTCGGCACCGAGAGGGTACAACCCGAACTTCAGGCCTACGGCAGCACCAGCACAGCCACAACGTCAGTTTGTACAGCAGCCTCGCCCTGCATATCCACCTCGACCAGCAGTACAGGGACCTCCAAACCAACCACAAGACAACAAAGGCCAGGCACCTAAGGTTGGGGTGCAATGTTTTAGCTGCGGTGAAGTGGGGCACTACGCCCATAAATGCCCAAAGAAGAAGCCCACGCAGCCACAACAGCATAATGTAATGAGAGGACGGGTGAACCACGTCACTATGGAGGAAGCACAAGAGGCACCCGACGTGGTAGTTGGTAAGTTTCCTGCCAATTTACACATTGCAACCCTGCTGTTTGATTCTGGTGCTACCCACTCGTTCATTGCTAAAGGGTTTGTTAAGAAGCATGATCTAGCAACAACACAAATGAATTATATGCTAGCAGTAAACTCTCCAGGTGGAGAAATAAGGACAAGACAAGTGTGTCTAGAGGTGAATCTAGACATTAATGGGGTGGTATTTACTGCTAACCTCATAGTGATAGATTCACAAGAGATAGATATTATCTTGGGTATGGATTGGTTGACAAAACATAAAGGAATCATCCATTGTTCGACCAGAACGGTGGAACTAACTCACCCTAGTGGCACAAGAGTAAAGTTCATAACAATACACGAGCCTAGGAGGGACATTAAATTAAATCAAGTTGAGGTGAAAGTTGAGTAAATGAGGACCATCAGGGAATATCCAGATGTTTTTCCGGAGGAGTTGCCAGGTATGCCTCCCGATCGTGAAGTGGAATTTGCAATTGAGCTAGTGCCTGGAACAGCCCCGATATACAAGAGACCTTGTCGGATGGACTCCAAGCAGCTGGGAGAACTCAAGGATCATTTGAGAGAATTGACGGAGAAGGGGTATATTCGTCCTAGTTCCTCACCATGGGGAGCTCCGGTGATATTTGTGCCCAAGAAGGACGGAACCCAAAGGTTATGCATGGATTACCGTGCCTTGAATGAGGTAACCATCAAGAACAAGTACCCATTACCCCGCATTGAAGACTTGTTTGATCAGTTGAGGGGAGCTTGTGTGTTCTCGAAAATTGATCTCAGGTCGGGATACCACCAACTCAAGATAAGGCAATCTGATATTCCCAAGACAGCTTTCGTATCTCGGTACGAACTGTTTGAATACACTGTCATGCCTTTCGGGCTAACTAATGCCCCGGCATACTTCATGTATCTCATGAACAAGGTATTCATGGAATATCTGGACAAATTTGTGGTGGTTTTCATAGATGACATTCTCGTCTTCTCCAAAGATGAAGAAGAACATGAGAAACATCTAAGGTTGGTGTTGCAGAGGCTAAGAGAACACCAACTATATGCCAAGTTGAGCAAGTGTGAGTTTTGGCTGAAGAGAGTTCCCTTCTTAGGACATATAATCTCGGAGGGAGGAATCTCCATGGATCCTGCCAAAATCGAGGATATACAGAAGTGGAAGACCCCTGAAAATGTTGGGGAAGTTCGAAGCTTCTTGGGATTGGCCGGATACTATCGACGGTTTATTGAGGGATTCTCCAAGATCTCGAGACCCCTCACCAAACTGTTGGAGAAGGGAATCACATTCACATGGACGCCACAGTGCGAGACGAGTTTTCAGGAGCTAAAGAAAAGATTGACCACAACCCCAGTGTTGGTTATGCCAGATATGCAGAAGAATTTCACAGCGTACTGCGATGCCTCTGGAAACGGGTTGGGATGTGTTCTCATGCAAGAAGGGCATGTCGTGGCATATGCATCCCGAAAGCTTCGGAAGCACAAGAAGAACTATCCTACACATGACCTAGAACTAGTCGCAGTGGTACACGCGTTGAAAATTTGGCGGCACTACTTGATGGGGAAGAGAACAGAGATATATACGGATCATAAGAGTTTAAAGTACATTTTCACACAGCCAGATCTCAACCTCAGACAAAGGAGATGGTTAGAGCTAATCAATGACTTTGATGTGGGCATCAACTATCATCTCGGGAAAGCAAACGTCGTGGCCGATGCTTTGAGTCGGAAAGTGCAGGCCAATAAGTTGAGCTTGAAGGACATGCCTGCAGAATTGAAGGACGAGGTTATAAGGCTCAATCTATGTCTAGTAAATAGTGGTGAAGCCATCGCCATGGAAGTGGACTCCACACTAGAGCGAGACATACGCGAGGGTCAAAAGAATGATGAGAAGATACAAGAGATCAGACAACTCATCAAGGAAAGTAAAGCCCCTGGTTTTAGAGAGGATGAACAAGGAACGGTGTGGCACGGGAAAAGAATCTGTGTGCCAGAAGTAAAGGAGATCCGTGAATTGATTTTGAAGGAGGCTCATGATTCTGACTATTCCATTCATCCTGGGAGTACAAAAATGTACCAGTACCTCAAGAGCAGGTATTGGTGGTATGGCATGAAGCGAGATGTCGCGGAACATGTTGCCCTATGTGACACATGTCAGTTCGTGAAAGCAGAACATCAACGACCCGCGGGATTATTGCAACCACTCAAAGTGCCTGAATGGAAATGGGAAGAAATCAGCATGGATTTCATCGTGGGATTGCCTAGGACCCAATCAGGGTATGATTCGATATGGGTCATCATTGATAGGCTAACCAAGGTAGCTCACTTCATCACCGTAAAGGAAAGCTACAGTGGATCCAAATTGGCGGAGTTATACATGTCAAGGATCGTGTGTTAGCATGGAGTGCCGAAGAAGATAGTGTCGGACCGAGGGACACAGTTCACCTCGAGGTTTTGGCAGAAGTTGCATGAAACCATGGGAACCCATCTAAATTTCAGCTCTGCCTATCATCCCCAAACTGACGGGCACACGGAGAGAACCAATTAGATACTTGAAGATATGCTGAGGGCATGTGCACTCAAAAACAATAGGAGTTGGGACAAGAACTTACCATATGCGGAGTTTTCCTATAACAACAGCTATCAAGCTAGTATGAAGATGTCACCGTTTGAAGCTTTGTACGGGAGGAAGTGCAGAACTCCCCTATTTTGGAACCAAACAGGGGAAAGTAAAGTGTTTAATCCAGAAGTCCTACAAGAAGCCGAGGCGAAGGTGAGGGAAATTCGCAACAATTTGAGGATAGCACAGACACGCCAAAAGAGCTATGCCGATGTACGAAGAAGAGAGCTCGTTTTTGAACGTGGGAGACTATGTCTATCTTAAGGTGTCCCCTATCAGAGGACTTCGTCGGTTCAAGGTGAAAGGGAAGTTGTCACCTCAATACATCGGACCCTTTCAAGTTTTGGAAAGGAAAGGCGAAGTGGCGTATCAACTAGAGTTACCGGCTCGTCTATCGGATGTGCACGATGTATTCCATGTGTCACAACTCAAGAAATGCCTGAGGACGCCTGAAGAGGTGTTACCTATGAATGAAGTGGACGTAGCTGAGGATTTGTCTTATGCCGAGCAACCATACAAGATTTTGGAGACAATGGAACGCCTCACCAGAAATAAAAGAATCCGGATTTGCAAGGTGCAGTGGAAGCATCACTCAGAAGAGGAAGCCACCTGGGAGCGGGAAGATGAGCTCAAGGCACAATTTCTGGAATTGTTTTCTTAGAATCACCAATCTCGAGGACGAAATTTCTTTTAAGGGGGGTAGAGCTGTAACACCCCAAAAATCTTGTTAAGAACCTAAATCATGTTAAGAGGGGAATTTAAAATTTTTTTGGACGTGTTGCATGTTTTGCAAAAATTCAAATTCAAACTGGAATTTAAATTAAACTCAAAACAGAAAAGAAATAGAAAAAGAAAAAGGAAAACAGAAAAAAACCGGCCAGTGGGCCGAAACCCACCAGCCGGCCCACCCAGCACCCGCGCCAGCCCACAGCCGCGCGCGCCCTTTCCACCCACTGACAGGCAGGGCCCGCCAGATCTTCTTCTACCTCGCGCCAGCGCCGGACTCTCTCACCCCGAATCCAAACCGATCCGGATTTCTGCGAATCTCAGCCGATTTTCGCTCGGGGGCGACGCAAACTCGATCTAAACCACCCCGCCGCCCTCCCCCGTCTATAAAAACCCCGGCCTCGTTCTGTTTTTCCACGCGATCTGCTGTTTTTCCTCCGGTGAGAACCCGAGCCTTCTCCGGCGAATTCTAGCCGATCTGAGCTCGGAAATTCCGATCTAACTCGCTAGTCTTGATCCACCGCCTCCGGGGAACCTTGCAGGTGCAGAAAACTCGGTGACTTGCGGTGTAAACACAGCGCCGACGAGCCTCGCCGTGAATTCACCTCGGACCTCGTCGCTGATCACCTTCCAGGACCTCCGATCTCAAGAAAACCCCCGAGGTGAGATCCCCGACCTCTCCTCCACCGATCTATGCCATAAGATCATAGTTCTAGGAAGAATTCTCGAAGATCCGAAAGTCTCCGGCGAGATCGCCGTTTCCCGCTGCCGTGCGCCTCCGGCAGCGCCGCCCGCGCTCGATCAGAGCGACGTGGCCGCTTGTGCGCCGTTTATTTTAAATCGCACGGTAGGGTTTAAATCCCCGCATACCGGTTCGACGTTATAATCTCAGCCGTCGGTTTAAAATCGGACGGTCCACGTCAGCCCCGCGTTATAAAGACTGGAAATCTTACGTGCTACCCCCTGGGGTTCTCGGGAAATAAGAGCTAGCCCCGGAAACTTCTGATCTAGCCCCTGGAACTTCAGAAAATCATGTAAATTCATTTAAAAATCAGTTTTAGCCCCTGGACTTAATAAAAATTAGGAAAAACTCCTCTGATAAGTGTAGCTAGACCCCTGGAAATTCTGAAAATAATATTATAGACCCTGTAGTGGGGTGAGTTTACATTTTTAGCCCTGTTTAATATTTAATTTGGGAAATTGAATATGTGGCTAGTGTTTAAAATTTAAAAAGTGGGACAAACATATTGTCAAAATTAAATTAAAAACTTTCTCAGTATTTAGAAAACTTTGGAGTGAGATAAAAACATATTTTGGGCTGAAGTGAAGCTGTTTAATTTATTATTCACATTTAGGGACACATTTTTAAGTAAAGAATAGTTCTAGAAAATAGGGAAAATAATTTTAAAATAGTTTACATCAGAGGAAAAGGTCAAAAATATATTAGCAAATATTTTAGATCAGAACCTATTCTGTTTAGATGATGTGTCTTGTTATTTTTATAATAAAGTTCACACTTAGGCATAGGAAATAAATCTGAAAATATAGCAACAAATAAATGATAAATGGAGTTTCTAAAATCCAAAGAATTCAGTTTAGGGTTGGTAGAAATTATGAAGACGCATATGGAGAAGGAAAATACCTTTCATGCATACTTGGTAGCTAAAAGGTGTAGTAATTGAAAATAAGGAATTTATTTAAATTGGAAACTCATATATATAGTATGTAAGTATAAATGTGAACACAAAAGTAGGAATCATATACACATTATTAAAAGTGCATGCAAGCCACAAATCAACACACATGGAGTAACCACAACACATATAATGGTGAATGACTTTCATAAATATGAATGTGTGGTTTGTATGAAGTGGAAGTGTGAACTATGTCTTATGGATTGTTGTTTTTCTTTTGCTATGTGTGATGGTATGATGTAGAACCTGCTCAAGAGCAAGTTATTCCTTTCCAAGATCAGGACTACCCATTTCAAGAGCAGCAGGAAGGAGGCAAGTGTCCTTGACTACTTTGATCCTATGCTAGGATGTGTAGATAGAATTATTTGCATTGTCAAATGAAATATGAAATCCATGTTAGGAAGTTTCCCTAGAATTGCATTATCTTGTTTCCTTGTAGCTTGGGTTGGGTTTTATTTTATCATGTCATTATGCATATGCTTAGCCATGCCTAGAATGGGATATTTGGGATATGAGATCATCAGTTTATTTTACCATACTCTTGAATGAGATATTGTGAGTTATGTAGAGGTAGGGATCAAGGCAAGTTGGATGTTTTGGTTGTGTGCTGGGTGCACGAGACTCGGGTTTGTGTTTAGTACTTGCCTGGATCCTAAGGACCGGTTCATGGAGCATGTAACCTGGCTTTACAGTGCCAACCACATGCTGAGATGGGGCAGCTTGGCCAATTAATTAGGTGTATCCCCGGCATAGTATGGGTGTGTTGGATGGTGCGGGGAGTAGGTGTCAGCTGGACTACCATATGAACAGCAAGGCTCAAGAGGGGGCCACTGCAGCGGGGTTGGAGCCTCTTGTATGCTGTTAGGGGTGAAACCTCAATGGGCCCACGCTCATCGGGAATCCCTTTGTAAAGGCTTCGTAGTGATCTCCTGGCTACACACCTGGGAAGTGTGAATGTGGTTCGTAGCCACTGGCATAATGGAGGTTCTTTTAGTCCACCCGGCAACGGGGGATGAAATCACTACATGTGGGTACAGTGGTACAAACTCTGCAGAGTCAAAACTGTCATGACAGCCGTGCTCACGGTCAAGAGCGGCTTGGACTTATTCATGATTAGAGGATTGATGGTTTTTGAAGTTGTGGATGTTAAGCGGGGAGCTTAACATTGGAAATGATGTTATGGTTATTTGATTATGATGACTGGATGGGAGATTGGGACCATTTCACCTGTGTAGTAATGTAGGTGCTTAATAATCTAAGGTGATAGGTATTATTTGCGTAGTGCTTTAACCATGAGTTCAACCTCCCCTTGTTATAGCCATGCATGACATAACTTTCCCACACTTGCTGAGTACCATCGGTACTCAACCTTGCATATTTGTTGGTTTATATTGCTGCTTAGGTCAAGATAATGAGGTGGTGTATAATGACCAAGAGTTTGGACCTGAAGAAGGTTTCTAGGTTCATGGAGACCCCCGGGCAACGCCTGTGACGGAGCCCTCAAGAATAATATTCCGCTGCTAGTTTATTTACTTGTGATGAACTTTTTATTGTCCAACGAGACATTTGCTATGTAAGACTTATTTATATTCGACACCTGGCTTGTAATAAATGATGCTTCACTATTTGTCATCACATGTATGAGAAAATGATCCTGGCATACATGTGATATTCACTCGGCTATTCTTCGGAAAAACCGGGTGTGACACTACATCGGACCATTTAAGATTTTGGATAAGCGAGGAGAAGTAGCCTATCAACTAGAGCTCACAACATATCTCTCCGACGTACATGACGTGTTTCATGTATCCCAACTCAAGAAGTGCTTGAGAGTACCAGTGAGCAAGTACCAATGGAAGAGCTTGAACTTCAAGAGGACCTGACTTATGCGGAGCACCCTGTCTGAATTTTGGACGTAAAGGAAAGGGTCACAAGGAACAAAGTGATCCGATGGTGCAAGGTACAATGGAGCCATCACACTGAAGCTGAAGCAACATGGGAGCGTGAAGAAGACATCAAGGCAGAATTCCCTCATCTATTCTCTACTAACGAATCTTGAGGGCGAGATTCAATTTAAGGGGGGTAGATTTGTGACACCCTCATTTCTGGTTTCTGCATGTATTCATGTTTCATGAATAGAAAACATTTTAAAAGAAGTGGGAACAAAGAAAGAATAAAAAAGATAGCCAAAAAGAGCAAAATCCAGAGCGCCGAAGACAACTCCCGCGGCCCACTGGCCACATGGCGCCTTCGGAGCTCATCCCCGCAAAGGGGGAGAGGTCCGACCCCGTGGGACACGTGTTGCCCCCGGAGCTAGCCTCTGCGGAGAAGCGAGGGCAGTCCCGCAGGACACGTGTCACCTTCGGAGCTAGTCACTGCGGAAATCAGAGGACCAGTCGCACGGGATACGTGTCGATCTCGGAGCTCACCTCCGAAAGGTCCGGTTCTATTGGACATGTGTCGCCACCAGAGCTTATCTCTGGGAGGTCTGTCACTGTTGGACACGTGTTAGTCTTGGAGCTCGTCTCTGAGAAGAAAGGAAGTCTGGCGCTGTTAGGATAGGTGGCACACCCGGAGCCACCTCCAAAGAGAGGGAAGGTCCGACACTGACACGTGGCGTGCGCGGAGCCACCTCCGAATAGAGAGGAGGTCCCGACCGCCAGGATACGTGGCGCACGCAGAGCTCACCTCCGAAGGAGAGGGAGGTCTCGCTCGCTTGACACGTGGCACAACCGGAGCTCGTCTCTGCGGAAAGGGGGAGACCAGGCCCCGGTGGACACGTGGAGCTTCCGGAGCTCATCACCGCGGAGGTAAAGAGTTCTGGAGCGGTTTTGGATTCTGTACGCGTGGGAATACCGGTATAGAGATGAAACCGACATGAATTCCACAATGTTACCGCACCAAATCAACTAAAGATAAGTTGTTAAGATTCAACGACAATCTGAATAGGACTCTTATTCGAAATACAATCAGATTAGGACTCTTCTTCTCCTGATTATAAATAGAACCTAGAACCCTTGGCCGAAACCACAAACTTCTTTTCCACCTCCTGAGCCAACGACTTAGAGCCCTAGCCCCCAACTCACCGAGTAAACCCATCGCCGGAGTTCAGTCGAGGAAGATCGCCGGAAGAGAGCCCCAACGATCTGTCTTGCTAAGAGAAGGACCCCGAGACTAAGAAGAACATAAGGTAGGCCTCCAATATCACCTTACGATATCATCGTGTTTTCTTTGCATCTGTTCTTCGATTCCTTTCGAACAGAAGCTTTCTTGTGGACAGATCACTTGTTGATCGGGTTGATCTAAAGACAAGATCATCGCCACGTCCACATTTGATCCGAACACCTCTGTTCATCGTAAAACCATGCAAGCCATGCAAGAACACGTACAAACTAAACTGCATCATAGGATTAACATGCATAAGCATCATCACATCTAGTTAAAGTTTGTGCATGATATTGATTGTGATAAGTCTTGTATGTGCGTGATCATATATAGAAGGACAAGCTCAGGGAGCTACCTACGACGGACTACGACAACAAGATTTTGAGCAACAGGAACCGCAAGAACAAGGCGAGTGCCCCTTGACCATATTGATTCTATGTTTTGGGAAACTATTTTGTTTTGCAAAAAGGTGTGTGTTTTGAGTCAAACATGATGGGAAACCCTTTTATAGGAGTTTACTAGTTTTGGTTAAACCACCCTTGTCGCCAGGGAAGTTTATCAGTCGGGTATGGTTTTTGTTTTATGCTTCGCTGAGTCCATGGGATTGGGAAGTGAGATAGATGTGTCTAGCTAACTGCACTCGTAACGATAATGAGAAACTGATGTTGTTAATGAACATGGATTGGAGGGAGATCTAGGCAAGACATGGTTTGTGAATGAGGTAGCATGAGATGGTGATTTACTTGCCGTAGATCTAAGGACCGGTTCATGCGAGCACATGCCAGGATAACAGTGCCACCACAATGCCAAGTATGGGTGCGGCTTAGCTGACTAATTAGGTAAGTTGCTAGATTGTTATGGACCGTGGAAGGCGCGGGGAATGGGAGTCGAGTAAGGACTGCCCTGGGAACTGCATGGCACAAGAGGGGGCCCGTGGGTGGGAGAATTGGAGATTCTATCCTGCCGGTGAAACCTTAGTGAGTCCATACATCTAGTAGCCCCTTTTAAAGGCTATTTTGTGATCTCTTGGCCATACACCGACGGTTGTGTACTGGTATAATGGAGGTTCTGCAGTCGCCGACGGGTGACGAAATCACAAACTTGTGGGTAAAGAGGTGCAAACTCTGCAGAGTCTAAAACTATCATGATAGCCGAGCTTACGGTCACGAGCGCCTGGCCAACTTCCATGATTAGTTGGGATGGTTATTGGCTATGGTTATTGGGTATGGTTTTGGATGGTTTGGTTTTGGTTTGGTTTTCGGGACTTTTGAGTCCGGGTGATAAGATTGATTGCATGACTGTTGAGTCATGGCAGCGAGAATGGTCTCGGTGTGAGACGGAACTGTTTATGAGATGATATGGTAGCGAATACGAGATGGTATTCGTGAGATGGTAGCGAATACGAGAAGGTATTCGTGAACAAGAATGAGGTTGATTAATGTCTGGTTGGGACATGGACGGTAATGAACATAACGAAGGTATGATTGGTATTTTAGTACATGTTGGGATTACATTCGCTTAAAGTTAAGTTACAGGTTTTATCGTGTTTTAAGAAATAAACTTTGCTTTCTGCAATGAGCCTTTTTTATACCTACTTTGTTGTGAGCTACATATCATATTTTCCCGCACTTGCTGAGTACATCATTGTACTCAAACTTGCATTATTATTTCATCATCAGTATTAGGCGTGTAATCTGTCCTCAACCTTGCCTGTGGGGATGGAGTAGAGATGCAGCCACTGCTGCTTAGATTGCCTCCGCATTAGTTAGGAGACTTCCGCTGTTAGATTAAGACTTCGGCTGTGAGCATGAGTCCGAGACTCATGAGACATTGTAATAAACTCTGTTATTCGTGGTCATATATAATCTGAAATTCAGTTTGTGGATGATGTGTATATGTGTGGTGAACATCCTGGGCACACATATGCATCAGTTCTCGGTTCCGTGGTTTTCCACAGAATTGAGGGCGTCACAGCCTGATACATGTTGAGTGTATGTTTGTGTGCAAGGTTTCAAGCCAATCCTAAGGAATGTCATTTGACGACCGTTAAAAGGATCTTGAGATATTTAGTTCATACACCCAACCTAGGCCTTTGGTATCCCAAAGGTTCAAAATTCAATCTCATTGGATACTCCGATGCAGATTATGCCGGATGCAAGGTAGATAGAAAAATTACTTCCGGTACTTGCCAATTCCTATCCTTAGTTTCTTGGTCCTCAAAGAAACAAAATTCAATTGCCTTATCCACGGCCGGAGCGGAGTATGTTGCAGCCAGGAGTTGTTGTGCATAACTCCTTTGGATGCGACAAACTCTAAGGGATTACGGTTACAATATGAGCCGTATTTCACTCTTTTGTGACAATGAGAGTGCAATTAAAATTGCCCATAACCCTGTTGAGCACTCTAGAACCAAACACATAAATATCCGGCATCATTTTTTGAGAGATCACTCAATGAAAGGAGACATAGCTATTTCCCATGTCAACACTGAAAAACAACTAGCCGATATCTTTACCAAGCCACTTGATGAAAAACGCTTTTGTGAGCTCTGAAATGAACTAAATATCCTTGATGCTCGGAACGTGGTTTGAAAACTTGCATACCTGTATGCCATCCTCAAAATCATATTAATTGTATTGAAAAATCATCTCTCTATTTTTCTCCTAAAAACTATGTTACTTACTTGATCTTGATGAATTATGGTCATAGCTTGATTGTTGTACGTTTACTGATCATATTCATCAAGAATATCTGTGTATCTTTGTCCCCTATTCCTTATTAGGAACCATTGAATACATATATATAAGTATTTTGTACTTTTCTGTACAAGGGACCACGGACTAGTCCGTGGTCACCCCGGACTAGTCCGCACATTGCAGCCTAGTCCGCACTTGGTCCGCTAGTCCGGACTAGTCCGGTTCGACCACAGACTAGTTCGATATTTTGACTCCATAACCCTAGGGCCGGCTCAGACCTAATCTCCTTCAACCTTACAACTCCTCCCTCGTTCTCTCTCCTCACTCAAGTGCTCCCAAGGCGGATTTGCGAGTTCTCCATCAAATCCACTCAAATCTCCGTGGGAATCAATCTCCACTGCAAGGGGATCGAAGACCCCGGACTAGTCCACATCAAGAACTCCTTCAACGCCTCGAATCGAAGGATTTGGTAAATTTCTCTCCAAACCCTAGACCTTCGATTTTCCTTGTTTTTGCTCAATTAGCTTAGCTCCTCCAGTAAATACATGCTCTATTGATGTATTCCCTGTACCCTAGATCATATTTGCATTGAATAACCTCAAATTTCGACAAGTTAGGGTTTGAGCAGCCTTATAATGGACTAGTCCGTTCTTAGGGCGGACAAGTCCGGTACTCCGGACTAGTCCGACCTTGAACACCGGACAAGTCCGATATGCCCTGATCAAAACCTTAGCTTATATCAATTCAATGCAATCCCTTGTCATCCTTGCTTATTCATATCCTTTATATCTTCCTTGTCAGAATCATGTCGGGATTGAATGAGAATATCTCCGACTTTGAAGCCGAGATGGATCAAGATGTGATGTCTTGTATTTCAGAGTCTCGCTCCAACAAGAGACAAGAGCGTGCTGCCGAGCCTTTGCCCACCCCACCTATGGTTCGTCGAAAGGTTACAGTCAAGAGACCAGCTTCAAAAGCAAATATGCATGGTTCTAGCTCGGCGGCTCAACGCCAAACCAAGGGCAAGGGAAAGGGACTTGCTTACGGCCCGATTGGTCCCCTTAAGATGACATCTCCAAGACAGGGGAATAGGGATTCCTCGTAGGAGAAGTTCAATGGCAAGGGGAGTGATGTGGCATGGAAGCTGAGGAAGATTGACGCATATAGAACTGGCAAAAAGGCAGCTGACATGAGATTTTGGAGCAACTTTTACTCGGACTACTACAGTTCGGTGTACCTCCAAATGAAGACTCCAGTGGTCCGCAGCCAATGGATCGACTGGACATATTTTGAAAGGAAGAGTTGTGAAGCCTTTGAGGAGGTAATAGAGGCTGCAGAGAGACATGGACTCAATGACTTGCTCTCCTTCAGATACAACTGGAATGATGAGATCATCGCCCAGTTCTTTGCAACTTGCCACTTTGCCCACGATGAAGAAGAGAGAGTGACTTGGATGACACATGGATCTAAGTACACAGTTTCCTATGTTGAGTTTGCTAGACTGCTGCACCTTGAGGACACCGGCAGTAATGAGATTGTGATTCACAATCTTGGTGTTGTGGAGAAGGACAAGATGGAATTCCTCTATGATACTCGACTCCCATACGATCCTCCCTCAACCAAGAACATGAAGCCCTTCTTCATTGTTCTCAACAGAGTGCTCTGAAAGACCATTGCTCCAAAGGATGGAGATGCCGGAAGTGTCCAAGGTTACTTGAGAACCTTGATGAAAGTAATCAGCATGAGCAGAAAATTTGATATCTTTGATTACATTTGGAATGACATGGTGAACATATCCTGCACACCAAACGGTTCCTGTGGCTATGCACCATACTTGATGTTCATGATTGAAAAAGTCACAGAAATTGAGTTTGTGAAGGATGTGGAGCACACTGCTCTAAGGCATCAAAAGCCTCCTCAAGCCTCTCTCCCAGCTACTCCCTCACCTGGCTCACCTAAAGAACATCCAGAGAGAGCTCAAGAAGATGCAAGGCCTTCATCCATGACTAGGACCCGTCCTCACAAAGGGTCCCCTAGTGGGATTATGAAGTATTTGGCTGCTATCTTTGGTTCTTGCCGCAAAACTGAGGTGAAGCTTCATAAGATGAACAAGGCAAGAAAATAAGAAATGAGATACATGAAGGCCAATGTCAAAGCAATATGCCAAAAACTGGAGATTGAGCCCATTGGATTCCCAGTCATCTCAGAGAACTCTGCATCTGACTTCACAGAGCTTCCTCCTCTCTCTCCATCAGAGCGTGCCTACTTTGGCTCCCGGGGCACGACGAGTGGTTCTTCTCCTACTCCTCCTCAGTCTGATGATGAAGACGAAGAAAGGACCGACAACGAGGAGTGAGCCGGTGACGACAAGTAGATCCCTCCTCTCCTTCTTTTTGGTGCCTTGATGCCAAAGGGGGAGAGATTGAGGGGGAGTCTTAGGTCGTAGGTTATTCTTTTTGTGTCCTAGTTTAAGAAGTGGGCTTTTGTAAGACTTATGTTATCATTATGCTTTTGGACATGTGCTGTGAAATGATGGCTATGTTATGCTTATGATTAATGGTGTATATTTAAAACTGCTATGTAGGCTTGAGACTCTTGATGATATTATGATATGCTTATTATGATATTCACATCAAAATTATTGCTCACACACATAGTTTTGCACCCCACCATAAAGAGTGCACATATGTATTATGTCTACATTGCCTATTTTGCTCAAAGCTCATATGTGCACACTTTATGAAAATCTGAATTTTTTATCACCAAAAAGGGGGAGATTGAAAGTGCATCTAGGCATCCCTTGTGGGTTATGGTTGATTTATGACAAACAAATGAGACCCTAACAAAATCGTTGAGATGAGCTCAGGTTTTTAAAGAAATTAGGAAGAAAGCACAAAAATAAAGGAGAATGAGCATATAAAATGATAAGAGATCAGGAGCTGAAAAGATTAGATTACTTAGTATGGAGTGTGTTGGAGAAACACACCCCAAAAGATCAAGTGAAAGAAATAACACTAACTGCACAAAAATCAGCATGTGCGGACTAGTCCGATATCAACCGGACTAGTCCGATTTCTCTCTGACTAGAAAACGGACTAGTCCGATATGGACCGGACTAGTCCAATTTTTCCCTGAGTAGACAACGGACTAGTCCGCACTCTTACGGACTAGTCCGATATCTCACAACACTTAGGGTTTTCCACACGCCGCACACCGGACTAGTCCGGAGTCCACCACGGACTAGTCCGGACATCGCAAACCCTAACGGTAACCTTTGGAAACCCTAGTATAAATAGAGGTGTACGGCCATACTACAACCACTCTCGACCCCCTGCGCCGTCACACCTTCCAAGAGCCCAAAATTCACATCTCTCCACACATTCTAACCCTAAAAGGATCAAATCTTTGAGGATTAGCAATTGATCAAAGGAGAGACTTGTTCTACACATCTTGAGCTCTTGGGTTTGATCTCTCGCACACTCTTGTTCATTTATTGTACATCTTTTGGGTGTGCTTGGTGGTATTCATTCATTGTAATTCTTGGGGAGCCCTCAACTTGTGAGAAGGCCCCTTGAACGATTTATTTGCCCTTTGTGATTAGTGGAAGAGAATCGGCCTCCGTGGCGATTCGATGAGGGTAGGGTTGGTGAAGACCCGGTCCTTCGTGGACTCCTCAACAGGGACGTAGATTTCCTTCGTGGAATCGAACCTCGGGATAAAATCTTGTCTCTTGCTCTTGTATTTTATTGTTCATCATATTCTAGAGTTTACTTAATCTTGTGTAATTCACATTGAAACATTGAAACTAAAGTTGATCTCTGTCATTCATTGTTTCACTGTTGTAGTATATCTAAGTTCCCAATTAATTTCCACTGCATAGGGTACTAGAAGTGAAAATATCGATCAACCTTGATCTTTCTAGTCCATGCATACCGGACTAGTCCGCATAATACTGGACTAGTCCGATTTCCCTGTATTTGATAAATCTATTAAGTGTTTTAGGGATTAACAAAGAATCGAAAGCCTATTCACCCCCCTCTAGGCTACATTCAGAGTGCTTGGTGTATTGCTTGCTCGCGTATGAGAATGAGTAGGCTGGGTTGCGAACCCCCTTTTCCGTAGGCTGCCTCGGTCCTTTTATAGCACAAGGCTAGGGCAGTTACAATGCAGCCCGGGGCCCGACATGTGGCCTCGGAGCTATCCGTCTCCTATACATAAACTATGGGTATTTACAGATACATGTATTGTCACTGTCGATAGAGTTATGGTGTGTCGCCTGTCCCGCCGGGTGCCCCTACCCAGGTGGCAGGTGATGATGAAGTCCCGTCTTGTCGCTGGGCGGCACTGTTGCGCCGTCACGCCTCACCTCCCTGTCTTTCACCGTAATGGTGCATTGTCAAGGAACGGAGGTGTGCGCCATGCGCCATGCTTCTGGGGAAGGCACGATCCTTGAATGCTTGGCCTCGTAATGCACCTTCCTCATTACTCCTGGTCTATCTGCCCGTTGCCTGCTGAGGTGATGTTTTGGTGGATAGCCCCCGAGACACGCGTCTCTACCGGAGCCGTCTCGTGGAGTAGTGGGCGGTCTGGAGTTGTTGTGCACGCGGCAGCACCGGAGCCCTCCCATGCTGGAGGTCGGATCCGGGGCTGCGAGACACGTGGTACCTCCGGAGCCTTCCCTCAGGGGGAAGGTACGCCCGGAGTCGCTGCCCACATGGCAGCACCGGAGGCCTCCATGATGGAGGTCGGATCCGGAGCTGCAGGATGTGTGCCTCCTCCGGAGCCCTCTCCGGCCGAGGGATGCGACTTAGAGGATCGGACACGTGGTAGCGTTGGAGCCCTCGTTAGTGGAGGATGGGGTCCGGCTCTACTAGATGCGTGTCGGCTCCCGAGCCACCATTGGCCGGTAGTCAGGCTCAGAGCTTGAAGACATGTTGCAACCCTGGGTCAGCCCATGGGGTATAGGGCACATAGCCTACGCTGGGGTCCGCCTAAACTGGGAAGGCGGAGCCCAAGTGCTTTTTACCCACTACGCGAGGGTACCCGGTTCATAGGGTACCGAGAGTGGCCCCCAGGCCCATCTCCGGGGAGGTCTTGAGCCTGCAGGTGGGGCCCCTATCTCTTCCGCGTGGTGGTTTTGAACTTGCGCTCTTTTTGGGAATCAAAACGGCGGCGTGATTCTCGTGTAGTGGGCGAGAGGTCGTTCTTGGGAGACGAAGAGGATGCTTACTGTGACACCCTAATTTTTGGTTTCTGCATGCATTCATGTTTCATGTAGAAAAACACTTTTAAAATAAAGTTGAAACCTAGAAAGAATCAAAAAGTTAGCCAAAAAGAGCAAATTTCAGTTTACGGAAAGCGCCGAAGACAACTCCCGCGGCTTGCTGGCCACGTGGCGTGTTCGGAGCTCATCTCCGCAAATGGGGAGGGGTCCGCCGCTAAACTAGCTACATGGCAGGCTCGGGGCTCATCTCGGCAAAGGGGGAGAGATCCGATCCTGTGGGACACGTGTTGCCCCAGAAGCTAGCCTCTGTGGAGAAGCGACGTCAGTCCCGCAGAACACGTGTCACCTTAGGAGCTATTCACCGCGGAAAAGAGAGGACCAACCACGCGGGACACGTGTCGTTCTCGGAGCTCACCTCCGGGAGGTTCGGTCCTATTGGACACGTGTCAACCTCGGAGCTCGTCTCTGAGAAAGGCGCTGTAAGGACACGTGTCACCTTCGGAGCCACCTCCGAAGAAAGGGAGGTCCGGCACTGACACGTGGCGCACGTGGAGCTCACCTCCGAACAAGAGGGAGGTCTCGCCCGCTTGACACGCGGCACAACCAGAGCTTGTCTCTGCGGAAAGGGGGAGACCAGGCCCCGATGGACACGTGGAGCTTCCGGAGCTCATCACCACGGAGGTAACGAGTTCTGGAGCGGTTTTTGCTTCTGTACGCGTGGGAATACCGGTACGGGAGGAAACCGACACGAATTCCACAATGTTACCGCACCAAATCAACTAAAGATAAGTTGTTAAGATTCAACGACAAGTTGAATAGGACTCTTATTCAAAGTCGAATCAGATTAGAACTCTTTCCTCCCGATTATAAATAGAACCCAGAACCTTTGGCCGAAACCATGAACTTCTTTTCCACCTCCTGAGCCGACGACTTAGAGCCCTAGCCCCAGCTCGCCGAGTAAACCCTTCGCCGGAGTACGGTCGAGAGAGATCGCCGAAAGAGAGCCCCAACGATCTGTCTCGCTAGGAGAAGGACACCGAGACCAAGAAGAACATAAGGTAGGTCTCCAATACTACCTTACGACATCATCACGTTTTCTTTGCATCTGTATCTTCGATTTCCTTTTGAACAGAAGTTTTTTCGTGGACAGATCACTTGTTGATCGATTTGATCTAAAAGTCAAGATCATCGCCACGTCCACAATTGGTCTCTACAACTCTGTTCATCGTAAAACCCATGCAAGCCATGCAAGAACACGTACAAACTAAACTGCATCATAAGATTAACATGCATAAGCATCATCGTATCTAGTTAAAGTTTGTGCATGATATTGATTGTTGTAAATCTTGTATGTGCGTGATCATGTATAGAAGGACAAGCTCAGGGAACTACCTACGACAGGCTACAACAAGAAGATTTTGAGCAACCAGAACAGCCAGAACAAGGCAAGTGCCCCTTGACCATATTGATCCTATGTTTTGGGAAACTGTTTTGTTTTGCGAAAAGGTGTGTGCGCTGAGTCAAACATGATGGGAAACCCTTTTATAGGAGTTTACTAGTTTTGGTTAAACCACCCTTGTTGCCAGGGAAGTTTATGAGTCGGGTATGGTTTTACTTTTATGCTTCGCTGAGTCCAAGGATTGGGAAGCGAGATAGATGTGTCTAGCTAACTGCACTCGTAATGATAATGAGAAAACTGATGTTGTTAATGAACATGGATCGGTGGGAGATCTAGGCAAGCCTGGGTTTGTGAATGAGGTAGAATGAGATGGTGGTTTACTTGCCGTAGATCTAAGGACCGGTTCATGCGAGCACATGCCAGGATAACAGTGCCACCACAAGGCCAAGTATGGATGCGGCTTAACTGAGTAATTAGGTAAGTTGCTAGATTGTTATGGACCGTGGAAGGCGCGGGGAATGGGAGTCGAGTGAGGACTGCCCTGGGAACTGCATGGCACAAGAGGGGGCCCGTGGGTGGGAGAATTGGAGATTCTAGCCTGCCGGTGAAACCTTAGTGAGTCCATACATCTAGTAACCGCTTTGTAAAGGCTATTTTGTGATCTCTTGGCCATACACCGACGGTTGTGTACTGGTCTAATGGAGGTTCTGCAGTCGCCGACGGGTGACGAAATCACAAACTTGTGGGTAAAGAGGTGCAGAGTCTGCAGAGACTTAAAACTATCATGATAGCCGAGCTTACAGTCATGAGCGCCTGGCCAACTTCCATGATTAGTTGGATGGTTTTTTTGGGATGGTTATGGTTATTGGTTATGGTTTGGTTTTGGTTTGGTTTTTGGGACTGTTGAGTCTGGGTGATAAGATTGGTTGCATGACTGTTGAGTCATGGCAACGAGATTGGTCTCGGTGTGAGACGGAATTGTTTATGAAATGAAATGGTAGCGAATACGAGATGGTATTCGTGGGATGGTAGCGAATACGAGAAGGTGTTTGTGAGCAAGATTGAGGTTGATTAATGTTTAGTTGGGACATGGAAGGTAATGAACATAATGGAGGTATGATTGGTATTTTAATACATGTTGGGATTACATTCACTCAAAGATAAGTTGCTGTTTTATCATGGTTTTGATAAATAACTTTGCTTTTTGCAATGAGCCTTTTTATACCTACCTTGTTGTGAGCTACATAGCATATTTTCCCGCACTTGCTGAGTACATCATTGTGCTCAAACTTGCATTATTATTTAATCATCAGCAACAGGAGAAGATTACTATGAAGATCAGGTGGAGCATTAGGTGTGTAATCTGTCCTCAACCTTGCCTGTGGGGGGATGAAGTAAAAATGGAGCTGCTGCTGTTTAGATTGCTTCCGCACTAGTTAGAAGACTTCCGCTGCATAGAAATAAAGACTTTCGCTGTTAGATTAAGACTTCCGCTGTGAGCATGAGTCTAAGACTCATGAGACATTGTAATAAACTCTGTTATTCGTGGTTATATATATATTCTGAATTCGGTTTGTGGAGCATATGTGTATGTGTGATGAACATCCTGGGCACACATATGCATCAGTTCTCGGTTTCGTGGTTTTTCACAGAATTGAGGGCGTCACAGATTGGTATCAAAGCCACGGGTTGACAGTAGGTCCCACACCTAGATAGAAACCCCAGATTGGTATCAGCCTGCCATGGTTGACGGTAGGACACAAGATTAGATAGAAGTCACAAGTTGGTTTCAGGCACAGATTGGTATCAACCTGCCACGGGTTGATCGTAGATCACACAACCTAGAATGATCACAGATTGGTAGCTGATCCACACGCTGACCATAGGATGCAAATCTAGGATGCATAGATTGGCATTGGAACTACCTTGGTATAGGATACAAACCTAGGGGAAGCCATAGTTGGATCACAGATTGGCACCACCCTAAGCCATATAGGACCCCCATTGAATAAAAGCCTTGAATAGGAGTTGTGCGAGCCCTTGTGATGATTGTTGTGATTGGTGTGAGTTGTGGGACGTCTCAAGCGTTGTCCGCATCCACACATAAGTAAAAAGGAGGTGTGAGATGCCTCGGCACTTGTTCACATCCTCATGTGGGATAATATATATAGTCCGATCCACCTTGATGCATGTAGATAGGGGGGATCCATCTAACCTTCTAACCTCTATTCTATTTTGTTCTCTCTCACAGATGGTCAGAGGAAACGCCGACCGCCAAGGAAGGAACGTTCGTGGCAACCAAGAGGATGGCCACGACGAAGTTCCTGTTAACCCCGGAGCTGGTGAGAAAAACCTGGAACGGTTGATGGCCATGCAGAATCAACTTATGCAAACTATGATCCAAACTTTGGGTCAGTTGCAGGCCAACAACAACAACCCCTTTTTCCGCACCACCACCACCACCACCACCGCTACCACCGCCGGCTCATAACAGACTGGGAGAGTTCATGAGGACTCGACCACCGACCTTTGCCCAAGCTAACGACCTCATGGAGGTCGACGACTGGTTGAAATCCATGGAGAAGAAGCTTGCCATAGTGCAGTGCAATGACCGAGAGAAGGTTCTTTTTTCGTCGCACCAACTCATGGGAGCTGCCGCTGACTGGTGGGATGCCCTATGCAACACTCATGTCGACCCAGAGACGATCACTTGGACTGTGTTCAAGGAGAGTTTCCACTCTCATTACATCCCTGCTGGTGTAATGATGCTCAAGAGACAGGAGTTCAAAGGTCTCCGCCAAGGACAGAGAAGCGTGAATGAGTATCTCAACAAGTTCACGCAACCTTTCCTGTATGCCCCCGAAGATGTCAACTCGGACCAACGGAAGCAGTACCTGTTCATGAGAGGGTTGAACAATGAGATCCAGGTTTAGCTCCTCAACAATGACTACGCGAGCTTCCAGAAGCTGGTTGACAAGGCTATAGTAGTTGAAATGAAGATCCGAGATCGAGCGAGAGGGCAAGAGGAAGATGCCATACCAGCCACAAGGGAGCAACGTACGACCTCGGTACATGCCCCCATCTGCACCACAGTATGGATCGACTGCTCCTGCATACTGCCCTATTCAGCCACCACAGCAACGACCCGTTGCACAAGCACCTCGTGTGCCTTTGCCTCCTGTGCCCCGACCCAACATGGGCGCTCCTGTTCAAAACCCCCGCCCCAACGTACCTGCTGCCGTAGGCAACAGGGCATGCTTTGCAGGCGGGGAAACAGGACACTTTGCGAGCCAGTGCCCGAGGAGAGGCCCTGGACAGCAAACGTGCCCAAGCAGAACCCGCGACCGAACGGAGGGGACAATCAAGGAAACCATGGACAACAGTACTATGCTCGCGGCAACGTGAACCATGTCTCTGCTGAGGAAGCACAACAGGCTGAGGACGTCGTTATTGGTATGTTCCTTGCCAATTCCAACCCAACCACCATTTTATTTGATTCTGGAGCATCACATTCCTTCATATCATCCAAGTATGTTGCCAAGCATAATCTACCCATATCACACTTAGATTGTACCATGTTGGTTAATTCTCCCGGTGGAGAGATGAGGACTAATATAGTATGTCCGAAAGTAAGCCTTAAAATAAGGGGGGTAGACTTCCTTGCCAACCTCATTGTCTTGGATTCCCAAGGGCTTGACATAATACTCGGGATGGATTGGTTAAGCAAGCACAACGGAGTAATCCAATGTGCTGAAAGGAGCGTGCAGTTGACAAACGAGCACGGTATTCGTATCGAGTTTAAGTCAGCCCAACAAACATCCAAAAAGGCAATTTTGAACCACGTCGAAGGAGCAACGTTGGACAACATTCGAGTGGTTCAGGAATTCTGGGACGTGTTTCCAGAAGAGCTTCCAGGTATGCCACCTGACCGGGACATTGAGTTTGCCATTGATTTGGTACCCGGAACTGCACCCATAGCAAAGAGACCCTATAGGATGCCCGTCAATGAACTAGTGGAACTCAAGAAGCAAATTCAGGAGCAGTTGGAGAAGGGTTTTATATTTCCAAGCTTGTCACCATGGGGAGCCCCGGTGCTCTTCGTAGACAAGAAGGATGGGACCCAAAGGATGTGCGTGGACTATAGGTCTCTCAACGAGGTGACAATCAAGAACAAATACCCTCTGCCCCGTATAGAATACCTATTCGACCAAATGAAAGGAGCCCGAGTGTTCTCCAAGATTGATCTTTGGTCGGGATACTTCCAGCTGAAGATTAAGCCCTCCGATATACCCAAGACTGCCTTTCGAACACGGTATACCTTTTGAACAAGGTTTTCATGGAGTACTTGGATAAGTTCGTCGTGGTTTTCATTGACGACATTATGGTGTATTCAAAAAGTGAGGAGGAGCATGAAGAACATTTGAGATTGACCTTGCAGAAAATGCGCGAGCATCAATTGTATGTCAAGCTTAACAAGTGTCAATTTTGGCTAAAGGAGATATCGTTCCTAGGCCACATTATCTCCGAGGAAGGGGTATCGGTTGATCCCGGAAAAGTGGGAGATGTTCTGAAGTGGAACCAACTGCAAAACGTGAAGGACATTCGGAGTTTTCTTGGGATGGCTGGATACTACCGACGCTTCATCAAGGACTTCTCTAAGATAGCAAAGCCTATGATGGAGTTGCTAACGAAGGGAAAAGCCTTCCAATGGACACCAGCATGCCAAAAAAGTTTTGAGGAGCTCAAGAAAAGGCTAACCACAGTGCCGGTTTTGGTATTGCCGGACGTGAGCAAGAGCTTCGACATATATTGTGACACATCCAGACAAGGGCTCGGATGTGTGCTCTTGCAAGAAGGACAAGTGGTAGCCTATGCCTCACGACAATTGAAGAAGCACGAGCTTAATTATCCTACACATGACTTGGAGCTAGCAGCAGTAGTGCATGCATTGAAGATTTGGAGACATTATATCCTTGGTCATCGATGTGAGATCTATACAGATCATAAAAGCCTCAAGTACATATTCACACAAACGGACTTGAATTTGAGGCAACGTCGATGGTTGGAACTCATCAAGGATTACGATGTTGGAATCAACTACCACCCTGGAAGGGCCAATATAGTAGCTGATGCATTGAGCCGGAAGGGAGCATGTCACCTACTCACTGTTCGGGAGCTACCACCTGAACTACGCAAGGAGTTCGAACGGTTACACCTAAGATTCTTGAACCAGATGGAAATGATGGAACTCCACTCTTCATTGGAGCAAGAGATAAGAGATGGCCAAGCAACGGATGAGGAGATCAAGGAAATCAAGGAAAGGATCCGACAAAGAATAGAGAGGGATTTCAAGGAAGATGATAAGGGTACGTTTTGGCTAGGAAAAGGATTTTTGTGCCTAACGTGACGCACATCCGCGACATGATATTAAAAGAGGCACATGATTCACCCTATTCCATACATCCCGGAAGCACCAAAATATACAAGGACTTGAAGACTTGTTAATGGTGGGATGGTATGAAAAGGGACATAGCCGAATACGTTGCCCTATGCGACACATGTCAATGGGTGAAGGCCGAACATCAAAGACTCGCTGGATTGTTGCAACCCTTGAAGGTACCCGAGTGGAAGTGGGAAGACATCAGTATGGATTTCATCATCGGATTGCCACGTACTCAGTCGGGTTATGACTCCATCTGGGTTATCGTAGACCGATTAACGAAAACCGCCCATTTTCTCCCTATAAGGGCCAAGTACAACGTTGCACAATTAGCCGAGTTGTACATGGAGCAGATCGTGTGCCGTCATGGAGTCCCAAGGAGGATAGTCTCAGATCGAGGTTCTCAGTTTACCTCTAGATTTTGGAGGAAGCTGCAGAAAGCTATGGGTACACGACTGGATTTTAGCTCCGCCTATCACCCACAAACCTATAGACAAACCGAAAGGACAAACCAAATTTTGGAGGACATGTTGAGAGCTTGCGCCTTGAAACGTGGACGTAGTTGGGATAGGAGTTTACTGTACGCCGAATTCTCCTATAACAACAGCTATCAAGCTAGCTTGAAGATGTCGCCTTGTACGCCCAATTCTCCTATAACAACAGCTATCAAGTTAGCTTGAAGATGTCGCCTTTCGAAGCATTATATGGTAGACGGTGTAGGACACGGCTGTTTTGGAACGAGACCGGAGAGAACCAGGTGTTTGGACCTTAAGTGCTACAAGAAGCTGAAAAGCAAGTCCAAACGATACGGGAGAACTTAAAGGCTGCTCAGTCACGACAGAAAGGCTATGCGGACAATAGGCGAAGGAAGTTGACCTTCGAAGTAGGAGACTTCGTATACCTTAAGGTATTACCTATTCGTGGCCAACGACGTTTCAACGTCAAAGGCAAGCTAGCACCTCGCTACATCGGACCATTTAAGATTTTGGACAAGCGAGGAGAAGTAGCCTATCAACTAGAGCTCCCAACGCACCTCTCTGACGTACATGACGTGTTTCATGTATCTCAGCTTAAGAAGTGCTTGAGAGTACTAGAGGAGCAAGTACAGATGGAAGAGCTTGAACTTCAAGAGGATCTGACCTATGCAGAGCACCCCATCCGAATTTTGGACGTGAAGGAAAGGGTCACGAGCAACAAAGTGATCCGATGGTGCAAGGTACAATGGAGCCATCATACAGAAGCTAAAGCCACATGGGAGCGTGAAGGAGACATCAAGGCAGAATTTCCTCATCTATTCTCTACTAACGAATCTCGAGGGCGAGATTCAATTTAAGGGGGGTAGATTTGTGACACCCTCATTTTTGGTTTCTGCATGCATTCATGTTTCATGTAGAAAAACACTTTTAAAATAAAGTTGAAACCTAGAAAGAATAAAAAAGTTAGCCAAAAAGAGCAAATTCCAGTTTACGGAAAGCGCCGAAGACAACTCCCGCGGCTCGCTGGCCACGTGGCGTGTTCGGAGCTCATCTCCGCAAATGGGGAGGGGTCCGCCGCTAAACTGGCTACATGGCAGGCTCCGGGCTCATCTCTGCAAAGGGGGAGAGGTCCGACCCTGTGGGACACGTGTTGCCCCCAAAGCTAGCCTCTGCGGAGAAGCGAGGCCAGTACGGCAGGACACGTGTCACCTTAGGAGCTATTCACCGCAGAAAAGAGAGGACCAGCCACGCGGGATACGTGTCGCTCTCGAAGCTCACCTCCGGGAGGTCCGGTCCTATTGGACACGTGTCAACCTCAGAGCTCATCTCTGAGAAAGGCGTTGTAAGGACACGTGTCACCTTCGAAGCAACCTCCGAAGAAAGGAGAGGTCTGGCACTGACACGTGGCGCACGCGGAGCTCACAAGAAGAGGGAGGTCTTGCCCGCTTGACACGCGGCACAACCGGAGCTTGTCTCTGCGGAAAGGGGGAGACCAGGCCCCGATGGACACGTGGAGCTTCCGGAGCTCATCACCGCAGAGGTAACGAGTTCTGGAGCGGTTTTTGCTTCTGTACGCGTGGGAATACATGTACTGGAGGAAACCGACACGAATTTCACAATGTTACCGCACCTAATCAACTAAAGATAAGTTGTTAAGATTCAACGACAAGTTGAATAGGACTCTTATTCGAAGTCCAATCAGATTAGATTCTTTCCTCCCGATTATAAATAGAACCCAAAACCTTTGGCCGAAACCACGAACTTCTTTTCCACCTCCTGAGCCGACGACTTAGAGCCCTAGCCCCAGCTCGCCGAGTAAACCCTTCGCCGGAGTACGGTCGAGAGAGATCGCTGGAAGAGAGCCCCAACGATCTGTCTTGCTAGGAGAAGGACCCCGAGACAAGAAGAACATAAGGTAGGTCTCCAATACTACCTTACAACATCATCGCGTTTTCTTTGCATCCGTTCTTCGATTTCCTTTCAAACAGAAGCTTTTTCATGGACAGATCACTTATTGATCGATTTGATCTAAAAGTAAGAATCATCGCCACGTCTGCAATTGATCTCTACAACTCTGTTCATCGTAAAACCCATGCAAGCCATGCAAGAACACGTACAAACTAAACCGCATCATAAGATTAACATGCATAAGCATCATCACATCTAGTTAAAGTTTGTGCATGATATTGATTGTTGTAAATCTTGTATGTGCGTGATCATGTATAGAAGGACAAGCTCAGGGAACTACCTACGACGGGCTACAACAACAAGATTTTGAGCAACCGGAACAGCCAGAACAAGGCAAGTGCCCCTTGACCATATTGATCCTATGTTTTGGGAAACTATTTTGTTTTGCGAAAAGGTGTGTGTGCTGAGTCAAACATGATGGGAAACCCTTTTATAGGAGTTTACTAGTTTTGGTTAAACCACCCTTGTCGCCAGGGAACTTTATGAGTCGGGTACGGTTTTACTTTTATGCTTCGCTGAATCCATGGGATTGGGAAGCGAGATAGATGTGTCTAGCTAACTGCACTCGTAATGATAATGAGAAAACTGATGTTGTTAATGAACATGGATCGGAGGGAGATCTAGGCAAGCCTGGGTTTGTGAATGAGGTAGAATGAGATGGTGGTTTACTTGCCGTAGATCTAAGGACCAGTTCATGCAAGCACATGCTAGGATAACAGTGCCACCACAAGGCCAAATATGGGTGCGGCTTAGCTGAGTAATTTGGTAAGTTGCTAGATTGTTATGGACCATGGAAGGCGCGAGGAATGAGAGTCGAGTGAGGACTGCCCTGGGAACTGCATGGCACAAGAGGGGGCCCGTGGGTGGGAGAATTGGAGATTCTAGCCTGCTGGTGAAATCTTAGTGAGTCCATACATCTAGTAACCCCTTTGTAAAGGCTATTTTGTGATCTCTTGGCCATACACCGACGGTTGTGTACTGGTATAATGGAGGTTCTGCAGTCACCGACGGGTGACGAAATCACAAACTTGTGGGTAAAGAGGTGCAAACTCTGCAGTCTTAAAATTATCATGATAGCTGAGCTTACGGTCACGAGCGCCTGGCCAACTTCCATGATTAGTTGGATGGTTATTTTGGGATGGTTATGGTTATTGGTTATGGTTTGGTTTTGGTTTGGTTTTCGGGACTATTGAGTCCAGGTGATAAGATTGGTTGCATGACTGTTGAGTCATGGCAACGAGATTGGTCTCGGTGTGAGACGAAATTGTTTATGAAATGAAATGGTAGCGAATACGAGATGGTATTCGTGGGATGGTAGCGAATACGAGAAGGTGTTCGTGAGCAAGATTGAGATTGATTAATGTCTGGTTGGGACATGGAAGGTAATGAACATAATGGAGGTATGATTGGTATTTTAATACATGTTGGGATTACATTCACTCAAAGATAAGTTGCTGTTTTCTCATGGTTTTGATAAATAACTTTGCCTTTTGCAATGAGCCTTTTTATACCTACCTTGTTGTGAGCTACATAGCATATTTTCCCGCACTTGCTGATTACATCATTGTGCTCAAACTTGCATTATTATTTCATCATCAGCAACAGGAGAAGATTACTATGAAGACCAGGTGGAGCATTAGGCATGTAATCTATCCTCAACCTTGCCTGTGGGGGGATGAAGTAGAAATGGAGCTGCTGCTGTTTAGATTGCTTCCGCACTAGTTAGAAGACTTCCGCTGCATAGAAATAAAGACTTCCGCTCTTAAGACTTCCGCTATGAGCATGAGTCTAAGACTCATGAGACATTGTAATAAACTCTGTTATTCGTGGTTATATATATTCTGAATTCAGTTTGTGGAGCATATGTGTATGTGTGACGAACATCCTGGGAACACATATGCATCAGCTCTCGGTTCCGTGGTTTTCCACAGAATTGAGGGCGTCACACTTGCCCTCTGTCAAAGAGACTTCTCTGTCATCACCAATGGGCGTTTCTTCATTGCTGGAGAGTCGTGGTGGGTGCACATTTCGTACAACTGCTGCATTGCCTGCGTCGGTTTCCTGCACGACCCCTGTTCTTCCTCTTGTTAGGCTTTATTGGGGAACCCCTTTTCTCCATCTTAACCGTGCTGCCCTCTGCACACACTGCCTGTTGAGTGGGCCCTGTACCTTTACTCTCGGCGGTTTGGTCGATGGGGGCACGATTTTTCTGGGCTCGTCTCAATTGGCGGTTCCCAAGGAATCTGGAGCAAATAAAGAGACTCCCCCCTCGCTAGCAGGAGTTCTCCCCTCCATCGGTTTTCTCGCGCTTCATCTTCTGGCTTTCTCCTCTTGCTCCAATGGCGTCAAACCTCCGAGAGTCTCGTCTCAAGAGTGCCAGTGACGTGAGGTGCGTGAGGTGCCTGATCAGTTGGCAAGCACCTCAGCATGATGGGAGGGTTCGCTGCGGATCCCTCCCGCTCGTAGACCTTAAGCCCGGCGAGGTTGTCGTCTTCCTCGGGTACATACTAGCGGGGCTTGCCTTTCCTGGTTCTTCCTTCTTCTTGACTCTGCTGGAGTCCTACGGGCTCCAGCTTCAGCACCTGACGCCGCACTCCCTCATGCTGGTATCAATTTTTGTCCATCTTTGCAAGATGTTCGTGGGGGTGCGGCCGTCTGTGCGGCTGTTCCGGACATTCTTCGTTCTTGGTCGTCGGGAAGGAGCTCAAGCTTCCTAGGTGCCTACTACTTCCAGCACCGCACCAGACCCGCGACACCGTACATTTCTCCCTTTTCCTCTAGCAAGTGGGAGCACTGGAGGGAAGACAGGATCATCGTGAAGACCGATGTTTATGATCGGCTGGATCTGCCGGTTTCTCCTCCTTCGACTACGTGATCTGTCTGGGAGGAGGCACCGCACCTTGAGAGCATCTATTCCCCGATGCTGGCGAAGATTAGTTTCCTGGCAGACCAGGGGATGTCCTCGCTGATGGTGTTGGCCGACTTTCTGGGCCGGCGCATTTCTCCCCTCCAGAGCCATTGCAGAGCGGCCTGGATGTACACCGGCGACAACGACTCCACCCGCTTGGAGCGTGGTCCTGGGACCAACCTGAAGGCGGAGCTCCTGGACGCTCTGCTGGGAACGATATGCACCGACGTTGGGGCTGGCCCAATCCCCGACGACCTCATCACCCCTCCAGCTCCGTGTCTGCCCATCTTCATGGACCAGGGGCTGAGATCTCAGCTCCTAAGGACGATGCCGACACTGGATGGCATCGACGTCGCTCCTCGGAAGATCGGTGATGCTTCCCATGGGATAACGATCCCCGGGGTGACTGGAGAGGGTGGTGGAGGTGCCGCCTCTTCTGTCCCAGTCCCGGCTGCTTCGACTTCCTCTACCCTAATCTTGGACAAGGGGAAGGGGAAAGCTCCCGCGCCCCCCCAGCCTAGCTCTCTGGGGAAGAAGCGAAGGCTTACTCACATGGAGGGGGGTTCTGTCTCTGCACCTGGCCCCTTGATGTCTGCGGCAGCCCCAAGTGCGCCCGCGGCTGTTTTTGTCACACCCAGTTTTTCCGAAGAACAACCGAGTGAATATCACATGTATGCCAGGATCATTTTCTCATACATGTGATGACAAATAGTGAAGCATCATTTATTACAAGCCAGGTGTCGAATATAAATAAGTCTTACATAGCAAATGTCTCGATGGACAATAATAAGTTCATCACAAGTAAATAAACTAGCAGTGGAATATTATTCTTGAGGGCTCCGTCACAGGCGTTGCCCGGGGGTCTCCATGAACCTAGAAACCTTCTTCGGGTCCAAAGTCTTGGTCATTATACACCACCTCATTATCTTGACCTGAGCAGCAATATAAACCAACAAATATGCAAGGTTGAGTACCAATGGTACTCAGCAAGTGTGGGAAAATTATATCATGCATGGCTAGAACAAGGAGAGGTTGAACTCATGGTTAAAGCACTACGAAATTAAATACCTATCACCTTAGCTTATTAAGCACCTACATTACGACACAGGTGAAATGGTCCCAATCTCCCATCCCATCATCATAATCCAATAACCATAACATCATTTCCAATGTTAAGCTCCCCGCTTAACATTCACAACTTCCAAAACCATCAATCCTCTAATCATGAATAAGTCCAAGCCGCTCTTGACCGTGAGCACGGCTGTCATGACAGTTTTGACTCTGCAGAGTTTGTACCACTGTACCCACATGTAGTGATTTCATCCCCCGTTGCCGGGTGGACTAAAAGAACCTCCATTATGCAAGTGGCTACGAACCACATTCACACTTCCCAGGTGTGTAGCCAGGAGATCACTACGAAGCCTTTACAAAGGGATTCCCGACGAGCGTGGGCCCACTGAGGTTTCACCCCTAACAGCATACAAGAGGTTCCAACCCCGCTGCAGTGGCCCCCTCTTGAGCCTTGCGGTTCATATGGTAGTCCAGCTGACACCTACTTCCCGCACCATCCAACACACCCATACTACGCCGGGGATACACCTAATTAATTGGCCAAGCTGCCCCATCTCAGCATGTGGTTGACACTGTAAAGCCAGGTTACATGCTCCATGAACCGGTCCTTAGGATCCAGGCAAGTACTAAACACAAACCCGAGTCTGGTGCACCCAGCACACAACCAAAACATCCAACTTGCCTTGATCCCTACCTCTACATAACTCACAATATCTCATTCAAGAGTATGGTAAAATAAACTGATGATCTCATATCCCAAGTATCCCATTCTAAGCATGGCTAAGCATATGCATAATAATAAATGACATGATAAAATAAATCCCAACCCAAGCTACAAGGAAACAAGGTAATGCAATTCTAGGGAAACTTCCTAGCATGGGTTTCATATTAATCTTGACAATGCAAATAATTCTATCTACACATCCTAGCATAGGATCAAAGTGGTCAAGGACACTTGCCTCCTTCTTGCTGCTCTTGAAATGGGTAGTCCTGGTCTTGGAAAGGAATAACTTGCTCTTGAGCAGGTTCTACATCATAGCATTCACACATAGCAAAAGAAAAAAAACAACAATCATAAGACATAGTTCACACTTTTACTTCATACAAACCACACATTCACATTTATGAAAGTCATTCACCATTATATGTGTTGTGGTTACTCTAGGTGTGTTGATTTGTGGCTTGCATGCACTTTTAATCATGTGTATATGATTCCTACTTTTGTGTTCATATTTATACTTACATCCTATATATATGAGTTTCCAATTTAAATAAGTTCCTTATATTCAATTACTCCACCTTGTAGCTACCAAGTATGCATGAAAGTTATTTTCTTCTCCATATGTGTCTTCAAAATTTCTACCAACCCTAAACTGAATTCTTTGGATTTTAGAACTCCATTTATCATTTACTAGTTGCTATATTTTCAGATTTATTTCCTATGTCAAATTGTGAACTTTATTGTGAAAATAACAAGACACATCATCTAAACAGAATAGGTTCTGATCTAAAATATTTACTAATATATTTTAGACCTTTTCCTCTGATGTAAACTATTTTACAATTATTTTCCCTATTTTCCAGAACTATTCTTTACTTAAAAATGTGTCCCTAAATGTGAATAATAAATTAAACAGATTCAATTCAGCCCAAAACATGTTTTTATCTTACTCCAAAGTTTTCTAAATACTGAGAAAGTTTTTAATTTAATTATGACAATATGTTTGTCCCACTTTTTAATTTTTAAACACTAGCCACATATTCAATTTCCTAATTTAAATACTAAACAGGACTAAAAAGATAAACTCACCCCATTACAGGGTCTATAATATTATTTTCAGAATTTCCAGGGGTCTAGCTACACTTATCAGAGGTGTTTTTCCTAATTTTTATTAAGTCCAGGGGCTAAATCTAATTTTTAAATGAATTTACATGATTTTCTGGAGTTCCAGGGGCTAGATCAGAAGTTTCCGGGGCTAGCTCTTATTTCTCGAGAACCCCAGGGGGTAGCGCGTAAGAATTCCAGTCTTTATAACACGGGGCTGACGTGGACCGTCCGATTTTAAACCGACGGCTGAGATTATAACGTCGAACTGGTACGCGGGTATTTAAACCCTACCGTGCGATTTAAAATAAACGGCGCACAAGCGGCCACGTCGCTCTGATCGAGCGCGGGCGGCGCTGCCGGCGGCGCACGGCGGCGAGAAGCGGCGATCTCGCCGGAGATTTTTGGATCTTCGAGAATTCTTCCTAGAACTGTGATCTTATGGCATAGATCGGTGGAGGAGAGGTCGGGGATCTCACCTCGGGGGTTTTCTTGAGCTCGGAGGTCCTGGAAGGTGATCGGCGACGAGGTCCGAGGCAAAACCACGGCGAAGCTCGTCGGCGCTGCGTTTACACCGCAAATCACAGAGTTTTCTGCACCTGCAAGGTTCCCCGGAGGCGGTGGATCAAGACCAGCGAGTTAGATCGGAATTTCCGAGCTTAGATCGGCCAGAATTCGCCTGAGAAGTCTCGGTTCTCACCGGAAGAAAAATCGGCGATCGCAAAAAACAGAACGAGGCCGGGGTTTTTATAGACGGGGGAGGGCGGTGTGTCGGTTGTGATCGAGTTTGAGTCGTCCGGGACCAAAATTCGGCTGGGGGACGCGGTTTCCAGGGGGTAGTTTTGATTCGGGAGAGAGAGGTGTCCCGGGGTCGGCCGATCGCGCGCGAGGAAGAATATGACGGCGGGCCCCGCATGTCAGTGAGAGGGAGAGGCGCGCGGTTGTGGGCTGGCGGGGGGGGGGGGGGGGGAATGGTGGGCCGGCTGGTGGGTTCGGCCCACTGGCCGGTTAGGTTTTAGTTTTCTTTTTGTTTTTTCTATTTCTTTTCTGATTTGAGTTTAATTTGAATTCCAGTTTGAATTTGAATTTTTGCAAAACATGCAACACGTCCATAAATTTTTAAATTCCCCTATTAACATGATTTAAGGTTTTGAATCAAAATTTTGGGGTGTTACAGCTCTACCCCCCTTAAAAGAAAACTCGTCCTCGAGATTGGTGTTTCTAAGAAAACAATTCCGGAAATTGTGCCTTGAGCTCATATTCCCGCTCCCAGGTGGCTTCCTCTTCTAAGTGATGCTTCCACTGCACCTTGCACATCCGGATTCTTTTATTTCTGGTGAGGCGTTCCATTGTCTCCAAAATCTTGTATAGTTGCTCGGCATAAGACAAATCCTCAGCTATATCCACTTCATTCATGGGTAACATCTCTTCAGGCGTCCTCAGACATTCTTGAGTTGTGACACATGGAATACATCGTGCACGTCCGATAGATGAACCGGTAACTCTAGTTGATACGCCACTTCGCCTTTCCTTTCCAAAACTTGAAAGGGTCCGATGTATCAAGGTGACAACTTCCCTTTCACCTTGAACCGACGAAGTCCTCTGATAGGGGACACCTTGAGATAGACATAGTCTCCTACGTTGAAAACGAGCTCTCTTCTTCGTACATCGGCATAGCTCTTTTGGCGTGTCTGTGCTATCCTCAAGTTGTTGTGAATTTCCCTCACCTTCGCCTCGGCTTCTTGTAGCACCTCTGGACCAAACACTTTACTTTCTCCTGTTTGGTTCCAAAATAGGGGAGTTCGGCACTTCCTCCCATACAAAGCTTCAAACGGTGACATCTTCATACTAGCTTGATAGCTGTTGTTATAGGAAAACTCCGCAAACGGTAAATTCTTGTCCCAACTCCTATTGTTTTTGAGTGCACATGCCCTTAACATATCTTCAAGGATCTGATTGGTTCTCTCCGTCTGCCCGTCAGTTTGGGGATGATAGGCAGAGCTGAAGTTCAGATGGGTTCCCATGGTTTCATGCAACTTCTGCCAAAACCTCGAGGTGAACTGTGTCCCTCGGTCCGACACAATCTTCTTTGGCACTCCATGGTAACACATGATCCTTGACATGTACAACTCTGCCAATTTGGATCCGCTGTAGCTTTCTTTCACGGGGATGAAATGAGCTACCTTGGTTAGCCTGTCAATGATGACCCATACCGAATCATATCCTGATTGGGTCCTAGGCAATCCCACGATGAAATCCATGCTGATTTCTTCCCATTTCCATTCAGGCACTTTGAGTGGTTGCAATAATCCTGCGGGTCGTTGATGTTCTGCTTTCACCAACTGACATGTGTCACATAGGGCAACATGTTCCGCGACATCTCGCTTCATGCCATACCACCAATACCTGCCCTTGAGGTCCTGGTACATCTTCATACTCCCAGGATGAATGGAATAGTCGGAATCGTGAGCCTCCTTCAAAATTAATTCACGGATCTCCTTTACTTCAGGCACACAAATTCTTTTCCCGTGCCACACTGTCCCTTGTTCATCCTCTCTGAAACCTGGAGCTTTATCTTCCTTGATGAGTTGCCTGATTTCTTGTATCTTCTCATCATTCTTTTGTTCCTCACGTATGTCTCGCTCGAGTGTGGAGTCCACTTCCATGGCGATGGCTTCGCCACTATTTACCAAGCATAGATTTTGCCTTATAACCTCATCCTTCAATTCTGCAGGCATGTCCTTCAAGCTCAACTTATTGACCTGCACTTTCCGACTCAAAGCATCGGCCACGACGTTTGCTTTCCCGGGATGAAGTTGATGCCCACATCAAAGTCATTGATTAGCTCTAACCATCTCCTTTGTCTGAGGTTGAGATCTGGCTGTGTGAAAATGTACTTCAAACTCTTATGATCCGTATATATCTCGGTCCTCTTCCCCATCAAGTAGTGCCGCCAAATTTTCAACGCGTGTACCACTGCGGCTAGTTCTAGGTCGTGTGTAGGATAGTTCTTCTCGTGCTTCCGGAGCTGCCGGGATGCATAAGCCACGACATGCCCTTCTTGCATGAGAACACATCCCAACCCGTTTCCAGAGGCATCGCAGTACACCGTAAAGTTCTTCTGCATATCTGGCATAACCAACACTGGGGCTGTTGTCAATCTCTTCTTTAGCTCCTGAAAGCTCGTCTCGCACTGTGGCGTACAGGTGAATGTGATTCCCTTCTCCAACAGTTTGGTGAGAGGTCTCGAGATCTTGGAGAATCCCTCAATAAACCGTTGATAGTATCCAGCCAATCCCAAGAAGCTTCGAACTTCCCCGACATTTTCAGGGGTCTTCCACTTCTGGATATCCTCGATTTTGGCGGGATCTACGGAGATTCCTCCCTCCGAGATTATATGTCCTAAGAAGGGAACTCTCTTCAGCCAAAACTCACACTTACTCAACTTGGCATATAGTTGGTGTTCTCTTAGCCTCTGCAACACCAATCTTAGATGTTTCTCATGTTCTTCTTCATCTTTGGAGAAGACGAGAATGTCATCTATGAAAACCACCACAAATTTGTCCAGATATTCCATGAATACCTTGTTCATGAGATACATGAAGTATGCCGGGGCATTAGTTAGCCCGAAAGGCATGACAGTGTATTCATACAGTCCATACCGAGATACGAAAGCTGTCTTGGGAATATCAGATTGCCTTATCTTGAGTTGGTGGTATCCCGACCTGAGATCAATTTTCGAGAACACACAAGCTCCCCTCAACTGATCAAACAAGTCTTCAATGCGGGGTAATGGGTACTTGTTCTTGATGGTTACCTCATTCAAGGCACGGTAATCCACGCATAACCTTTGGGTTCCGTCCTTCTTGGGCACAAATATCACCGGAGCTCCCCATGGTGAGGAACTAGGGCGGATATACCCCTTCTCCGTCAATTCTCTCAAATGATCCTTGAGTTCTTCTAGCTGCTTGGAGTCCATCCGATAAGGTCTCTTGTATATCGGGGCTGTTCTAGGCACTAGCTCAATTGCAAATTCCACTTCACGATCGGGAGGCATACCTGGCAATTCTTCCGGAAAAACGTCTGGATATTCCCTGATAGTCCTAATTTCCTCAACTTTCACCTCAACTTGATTTAATTTAATATCCCTCCTAGGCTCGTGTATTGTTATGAACTTTACTCTTGTGCCACTAGGGTGAGTTAGTTCCACCGTTCTGGTCGAACAATGAATGATTCCCTTATGTTTGGTCAACCAATCCATGCCCAAAATAATATCGATCCCTTGGGAATCTATCACTATGAGGTTAGCAGTAAACACTACCCCATTAATGTCTAGATTCACGTTGGGACACACTTGTCTTATCCTTATTTCTCCACCTGGAGAGTTTACGGCTAGCATATGGTTCATTTATGTTGTTGCTAGGTCATACTTCTTAACAAACCCTTGAGCAATAAACGAGTGGGTAGCACCAGAATCAAACAGCAGGTTTGCAAGGTGTAAATTGGCAGGAAACTTACCAACTACCACGTCGGGTGCATCTTGTGCTTCCTCCATAGTGACGTGGTTCACCCGTCCTCTCATTACATTCTGCTGTTGTGGCTGCGCGGGCTTCTTCTTTGGGCACTTATGGGCGTAGTGTCCCACTTCACCACAGCTAAAACATTGCACCCCAACCTTAGGTGCCTGGCCTTTGTTGTCTTGGGGTTGGTTTGGGGGTCCTTGCACTGCTGGTCGAGGTGGATATGCAGGGCGAGGCTGCTGTACAAACTGACGTTGCGGCTGTGCTGGTGCTGCCGGAGGCCTGTAGTTCGGGTTGTACCCTCTTGGTGCTGAGTAGGGTACCGCTGCACGGGTCGTCTGCCCTGCAGGTTGCTGCATCAGACGTGGGCGAGTGTTGCTCCCTGAGGCTTGATGTGACCAACCGGCCTTTCTCTTATTCTCATTTTCCAAGGCCTTTAGCTTCCTTTCTACCACAAATGCTCTGTCCACCATCTTTTGGAAGCTGTCATACTCATTTGAGGACATTGCACACTGCATCTCCGCGGTAAGTCCTTCCACGAAACAGTCTTGTTTCTGCTCATCAGTCTCTATGTCTCGTGGGGCATAACGGGATAGTTGAGTAAATTTAGTGAGGTATTCCCTCACAGTCATGTTACCTTGCTGCAACCCCAAAAATTCTTTCCTCTTGTTTTTGAGTTCACCTCTTGGGATGTAATGGTTGCGGAAGCTACGCTTGAACTCTTCCCAAGTGATGTTCTCAGGGTCATGATGGGCGGCCACGTAGGCGGTCCACCAATCAGCAGCAGGTCCATGCAATTGATGAGAGGCAAACAGCACCCTCTCATACCCTTGGCACTGGATGATCCTCATCTTGCTTTCAATGTCTTCAGCCAATCATCTGCCTCCAGAGGTTCAGCAGCACTTGCAAACTTTGGAGGTTGAGTTCCTAGAAACTCACTCAACCTTGGTTGGCGTGGTGCAGCTTGTGGAGGTGGAACTTGATGCAAGTTGGCCACCACTTGAGTCAAGTTCTGGATGAGCTGATTCTGATTCTCCAGCATTTGGTGGAGGGGATCAACTCCTTCACGGCGACCACCCCGGTCCTGGCCTCCAGAAAGATGAGGGTTGCATGCCTCATCGTCGTTGTTGGCGGGGTTGGCAGCACGTCCTTTTCCTCTTCCGGCCATCTGGCAGAATCAACCAATGTTAATTTGAAAGCATTTAGTATCATCTTACTACTTTCATTTGTTTGTACTTTGAAGTGTTGAGGCTTTGTTATACTTTTACGAGGGTTCATATCTCACACCGAATAAATGTACTATTATTTCATGTGGGTTCACACACCGAAGCAAAACAATCTGAAGACGAGGCTGTGGACAATTGCATCATGGCTTCCACAACTCACGTCACACACCATGCATTAACACACTATTAACTAATCGTAACGACTCGACTATTTGACATCTTGCTAACTAAGGAAAGGACTCTACACTACTCGTTTTCTTGAGCTGGCTCCTCAGGATCTTCCTCATCATTGCGGCTGCCTTCTGACTCCGCTTTGGGTGGGGAGGCTGCTGGTGGAGAAGTGCGACGACGCCTGATCGCTCGGCGATTCGGGGAGTCAGGAGTCCATGTATCATTCATGGTGACACACAGTTCATTCCCATCTCCTCTTTCTCTCGCCTTTAAGCAGGCTCGCAGCAATGCCTCCATTTCCTTCAGGGTGTCTCGGACATCCTGAAGCTCTTGTTGACACTCTTGCAGTCGAGTGCTGAGCATAGCAGCATCCTCCAAGCACAAGTCCATGTGCTCATGGGAAGTCCCTTGCTGCACTGGTGGGTGCTTGTACTCTGTGGTACCACTCTCACGTTGGAGGACATACATGTACTCAGTTTTGTCCAAGTGGCAACGATAGATGTGACTTTGGCAGGTGATAGCTTCCCAGGTGACATCTTTCTCCGCATCGACTTGTGTCGCTCTACAAGTTGGAGAGTGGTGAATCTTAAGCAGCTGATTTTCGTGTATTATCCTCATCTCTGAACTCCATTCTTCCCTCTTCTCACGGATGGTCCTGGTGGAGTTATAGTGGATGATTAGCTTGCCCGTATTGCCGGCGGCTTTGAGCATACGCCGAAGACGGCGCAATAAGCCTCCTACTACCAATCCGTAGGAAAGGTACGTCACCGGACGACTCTCCTCTCTCTCGGCAAGGGCAACTACGGGAACTCTCCCTCCTGTGGACTTGCGAGCGGTACGAATCATGCGAACCATCTAAAACAAAAAGAATTTAAAATTAGGTTAGATAAACTCTCAAACAAAAATCCTATTTTGAATGAAAACTGGGGTAAGATGAAGAAAGTGACTCATTTAAATAACACTTTTCAATCCACACCTTTGGAAAATAGTTTTTAAGAAAATAGGGCCCTTAAATACGTCCATTTCTACCTAGGTCCACGTTCCTACGGGCAACCTTGGCTCTGATACCACTTCTGTCACACCCAGTTTTTCCGAAGAACAACCGAGTGAATATCACATGTATGCCAGGATCATTTTCTCATACATGTGATGACAAATAGTGAAGCATCATTTATTACAAGCCAGGTGTCGAATATAAATAAGTCTTACATAGCAAATGTCTCGATGGACAATAATAAGTTCATCACAAGTAAATAAACTAGCAGCGGAATATTATTCTTGAGGGCTCCGTCACAGGCGTTGCCCGGGGGTCTCCATGAACCTAGAAACCTTCTTCGGGTCCAAAGTCTTGGTCATTATGCACCACCTCATTATCTTGACCTGAGCAGCAATATAAACCAACAAATATGCAAGGTTGAGTACCAATGGTACTCAGCAAGTGTGGGAAAATTATATCATGCATGGCTAGAACAAGGAGAGGTTGAACTCATGGTTAAAGCACTACGAAATTAAATACCTATCACCTTAGCTTATTAAGCACCTACATTACGACACAGGTGAAATGGTCCCAATCTCCCATCCCATCATCATAATCCAATAACCATAACATCATTTCCAATGTTAAGCTCCCCGCTTAACATTCACAACTTCCAAAACCATCAATCCTCTAATCATGAATAAGTCCAAGCCGCTCTTGACCGTGAGCACGGCTGTCATGACAGTTTTGACTCTGCAGAGTTTGTACCACTGTACCCACATGTAGTGATTTCATCCCCCGTTGCCGGGTGGACTAAAAGAACCTCCATTATGCAAGTGGCTACGAACCACATTCACACTTCCCAGGTGTGTAGCCAGGAGATCACTACGAAGCCTTTACAAAGGGATTCCCGACGAGCGTGGGCCCACTGAGGTTTCACCCCTAACAGCATACAAGAGGCTCCAACCCCGCTGCAGTGGCCCCCTCTTGAGCCTTGCGGTTCATATGGTAGTCCAGCTGACACCTACTCCCCGCACCATCCAACACACCCATACTACGCCGGGGATACACCTAATTAATTGGCCAAGCTGCCCCATCTCAGCATGTGGTTGGCACTGTAAAGCCAGGTTACATGCTCCATGAACCGGTCCTTAGGATCCAGGCAAGTACTAAACACAAACCCGAGTCTCGTGCACCCAGCACACAACCAAAACATCCAACTTGCCTTGATCCCTACCTCTACATAACTCACAATATCTCATTCAAGAGTATGGTAAAATAAACTGATGATCTCATATCCCAAGTATCCCATTCTAAGCATGGCTAAGCATATGCATAATAATAAATGACATGATAAAATAAATCCCAACCCAAGCTACAAGGAAACAAGGTAATGCAATTCTAGGGAAACTTCCTAGCATGGGTTTCATATTAATCTTGACAATGCAAATAATTCTATCTACACATCCTAGCATAGGATCAAAGTGGTCAAGGACACTTGCCTCCTTCTTGCTGCTCTTGAAATAGGTAGTCCTGGTCTTGGAAAGGAATAACTTGCTCTTGAGCAGGTTCTACATCATACCATTCACACATAGCAAAAGAAAAAAACAACAATCATAAGACATAGTTCACACTTTTACTTCATACAAACCACACATTCACATTTATGAAATTCATTCACCATTATATGTGTTGTGGTTACTCTAGGTGTGTTGATTTGTGGCTTGCATGCACTTTTAATCATGTGTATATGATTCCTACTTTTGTGTTCATATTTATACTTACATCCTATATATATGAGTTTCCAATTTAAATAAGTTCCTTATATTCAATTACTCCACCTTGTAGCTACCAAGTATGCATGAAAGTTATTTTCTTCCCCATATGTGTCTTCAAAATTTCTACCAACCCTAAACTGAATTCTTTGGATTTTAGAACTCCATTTATCATTTACTAGTTGCTATATTTTCAGATTTATTTCCTATGCCAAATTGTGAACTTTATTGTGAAAATAACAAGACACATCATCTAAACAGAATAGGTTCTGATCTAAAATATTTAATAATATATTTTAGACCTTTTCCTCTGATGTAAACTATTTTACAATTATTTTCCCTATTTTCCAGAACTATTCTTTACTTAAAAATGTGTCCCTAAATGTGAATAATAAATTAAACAGATTCAATTCAGCCCAAAACATGTTTTTATCTTACTCCAAAGTTTTCTAAATACTGAGAAAGTTTTTAATTTAATTATGACAATATGTTTGTCCCACTTTTTAATTTTTAAACACTAGCCACATATTCAATTTCCTAATTTAAATACTAAACAGGACTAAAAAGATAAACTCACCCCATTACAGGGTCTATAATATTATTTTCAGAATTTCCAGGGGTCTAGCTACACTTATCAGAGGTGTTTTTCCTAATTTTTATTAAGTCCAGGGGCTAAATCTAATTTTTAAATGAATTTACATGATTTTCTGGAGTTCCAGGAGCTAGATCAGAAGTTTCCGGGGCTAGCTCTTATTTCCCGAGAACCCCAGGGGGTAGCGCGTAAGAATTCCAGTCTTTATAACACGGGGCTGACATGGACCGTCCGATTTTAAACCGACGGCTGAGATTATAACGTCGAACTGGTACGCGGGTATTTAAACCATACCGTGCGATTTAAAATAAACGGCGCACAAGCGGCCACATCGCTCTGATCGAGCGCGGGCGGCGCTGCCGGCAGCGCACGGCGGCGAGAAGCGGCGATCTCGCCGGAGATTTTCGGATCTTCGAGAATTCTTCCTAGAACTGTGATCTTATGGCATAGATCGGTGGAGGAGAGGTCGGGGATCTCACCTCGGGGGTTTTCTTGAGCTCGGAGGTCCTGGAAGGTGATCGGCGACGAGGTCCGAGGCAAAACCACGGCGAAGCTCGTCGGCGCTGCGTTTACACCGCAAATCACCGAGTTTTCTGCACCTGCAAGGTTCCCCGGAGGCGGTGGATCAAGACCAGCGAGTTAGATCGGAATTTTCGAGCTTAGATCGGCCAGAATTCACCGGAGAAGTCTCGGTTCTCACCGGAGGAAAAATCGGCGATCGCGTGGGAAAAACAGAACGAGGCCGGGGTTTTTATAGACGGGGGAGGGCGGTGTGTCGGTTGTGATCGAGTTTGAGTCGTCCGGGACCAAAATTCGGCTGGGGGACGCGGTTTCCAGGGGGTAGTTTTGATTCGGGAGAGAGAGGTGTCCCGGGGTCGGCCGATCGCGCGCGAGGAAGAAGATGACGGCGGGCCCCGCATGTCAGTGAGAGGGAGAGGCGCGCGGCTGTGGGCTGGCGGGGGGGGGGGGGGAATGGTGGGCCGGCTGGTGGGTTCGGCCCACTGGCCGGTTAGGTTTTAGTTTTCTTTTTCTTTTTTCTATTTCTTTTCTGATTTGAGTTTAATTTGAATTCCAGTTTGAATTTGAATTTTTGCAAAACATGCAACACGTCCATAAATTTTTAAATTCCCCTCTTAACATGATTTAAGGTTTTGAATCAAAATTTTAGGGTGTTACAGTTTTGAGGGGTGCGTCAGGAAGCGGTGTGGCCGGTCCTGCATCTGCGTCCAAAAGAGGTGCTCCTGCAGCTCCAACGTCTCCTCTGCCAACGAAGAGGCCGGTTGCTGTCAGAGGTTCTGGGGGCTCTAGAGGCCCGAATAAGCGTCTCCGAGCCGCTTCATGGGATTTCGCTGGCCCTAGGTAGTTTATCCAAGGACGCCCTCTACTGCTTGTCTGTTTTTCTACGCTTTGAGGTTGTCTACTAACCCCTGTCCTTTACACAGTGTGTGATGGGAGCTTCTGGGAGCGCTCCAGCGCCCCCAGTGTGTGGTGGTCCGTCGGTGGCTTCCTGGACTAATCCAGGTTGGGAGGCGGATCCGTCCTTACCCATGACGTCTCCGCCTCTTACCTATTCCACAGATGTTCCTCCGATGGTCCCCGACACAGGGGACTCCAGCCAGGACTTCCCGTCAGCTCAGGGTCCGGTGCCTGATTTGGAGCCGGCCGTAGCTGATGAGGCACCACCAGCTCATGACGTCGAGCCTTCTCTCACGGACGACGAAGGCGCGTCGGATGCCGCAGCCCCCACACCAGAAGATAGCGTTCCCCAGCCAGGAGCCTGCTTGCCATATTCCGGGGGATGGACCGAAACTTCCCTGGGGCCCTGTATCCCCGTGCCTACTCCGGAGGACGACGCCCAGGAGGCCCCGACACGCGTCGAGCGTGTCCCTTTGTCTGAGGCCGTGGCTCTGGATCAAGCAAGTCACCGTCGTGTTCTGCTGTCACTAGAACATGAGCAAGGAGCCATCCAGGAGGAGGTGGAGCGCCTCATTGGCTGGGAAAAACTTCTCAAGCTCCGGACCAGGGAGACACAGAGAAAGCTGAAGGTGAAAGAGGCTCGTCTACGGGTGGAGCAGGAGCTGACCAACCGACAGCGGGACCTAGTCGATCAGCTGGATGAGCAGTCCAAGAAGCTCTGGGAAGAAGTCAAGGAGGCCCACCAGAGAGCCGATGGCCGTCTCGCCTTCCTGGAGGAGCTACGTCTAGTGCTGACTCGTCGTGAGGCCGCCATAGAAGAGCGCGAGCACGAGCTAACTGTGAAGGAGGCGGAGGCTTCATCGCGCTTTCAGCAGAAACAAGCCGAGCTGAAGTCTCGGACTGATGACTTGGACCACCTGCAGGTCTCTCTGAATAAGGAGCGGGAGAGGCAGGCGAAGGAGCACGAAGACCTCCGGGCTGCAGAGCTCGACATCTCTCTTCGTGAGGAGGGGTTGCAGCGCCGTGCCCGTGAGCTTGATGCTCGGGCGGTGACGCTGGCTGTCAAGTAGAGGAGACTCTCTGAGTGCGACGCAGCAACCCTAGCAGAAGCTCGGCGCAAGCTTCAGGAGCTCCGGGCTTCATGCACAGCAGAAGTCCAGCAGGTCTGGGATTTCTTGGGACGTGCTGAGTCTGCTCTGGTGCCCTTCGGTTTCAACCCGGTGAGTGTTGGCGAGCCTTCGCAAGAGATGGTCCAAGTGTTTCCTGCGCTCGACTCTACGGGCTTGAAGATGGCAGCGCTGGAAGACGTCGTCGTCGACCTGCTGGAGGTGGAGGGGAAAACCCTAGCTAAGGAAGTGGCGACACATGTGCTGACCTGCTTCCGAAGCTGGGACCCCAATGTCTCCTTGGAGCCAGTCATCCAAGGTCCCGTTGCTACAAGGGAGGCGGCAGCTCGGTCTTCGGTGGAGGACGTAGGAGCTCTCATCGCTAGGCGGTTCAGGCGTAACACGGGCGAGTCTTAGGTGGCCCCAGACTCTTGTATCTTTTGCTTTATCTTTTGCGTTTTACTTTGTATTCCTGTGATAAAGGAAAGACTTTTTTACTGGCCTTTCTTCTTGCTTGTCTTGACAAGTTGTGGTGGCCCACTGGCAGGTGCGCCCAAGTTGTTGGAGGTACCTGCCAAAAAGGTATAGGATCCTAACTCTGGACCCCACGGGGGACTCCGGCCTCGGGGTCCGTGAATGGCCCCCTCAGAAGGCTGTGGTTCTAACCTCTCAGGTCGGAGCCCTACCCAGGGCCCCCAGCACCTGAGTGTTGCTTTGACAGGGCAGGGCATGCACGCTGAGGGCACAAGGCGAGCACCTGGGGGGGGACATTGCATTGGCACCACCGGACCTGACCAGGGAGGAAACCTAGGGGGGTCTGGAGACAAGTTCAAGCCCTTCTGACATTTCCTCCTCGCTGCACCACTTTAGCCATGGACGAGGCAGAGAAATACAAATATGTACACGTTGAGATGTGTGGGAAAGACACATGCGAGCTCAAAAAGGGAGGCTATTGTTTCCTTGTTAACGACAGTACATAGGAGGAGTTAGGTCGTACAAAGGCCCAAATGACTTATCCAGAGTAGTAAGGGCTACCGAGCCCTCCCAGAGTTTTGTTATTGGGGCACCAGTCCCGGTTTCTGTGGCCCTTTTACAAGGAAAAATGCCTTACCCTATGCTACGGGTAAAACTTGCAGAGGTGCTCGATGTTCCAGGGATTTGGGACCGGGTCGCCGTCCTCCGTCGCCAGGCGGACGCATCCTGGTCGGCATACTTGCGTCACCCAAAAGGGTCCTTCCCAATGGGGGGAAAGCTTGTTAGACCCTTCTCGGGTAAGTATCCGCTGGAGCACAAGGTCACTGATCTGCAGTTCTCTGCTCCTTACAGTTCGCTGGTGATAACATCGGAGCGCCTGGTAGTACCGCGCATTATGGATTGTAGCCTGCCATCTGTGCTCATCGACGAGCTCGAGATCTTCACGCTGGGCTTGGTCCTGCGTGGCTTCGTCGTATGCCTTGACACGAGGGGAACGCAAGGTGACCTCCGGAGGGAGGACAACCTGAGCTCCGTAGACCAGGAAGAAGGGAGTCTCCCGTGTGGCTCGGCTGGGTGATGTACGGCTAGCCCATAGTGCGCACGGAAGCTCCTCAATCCAGTTGGCACCATGCTCTTCCAGGTTGGTGTAGGTACGCGTCCTGAGGCCCCTGAGTATCTCAGCATTGGCTCTTTTGACTTGATCGTTGCTCTCTGGGTGGGCAACGGACGCATAGCAGACCTGTATACCAAGGTCCTCGCAGTATCCTTGAAATGCTGCACTGGTGAACTGGGTCCCGTTGTCAGTAATGATCCTGTTCGGGACCCCAAACCTGCAGATTATCGACCTGATGAATTTTACTGCACACTGCTTGTTAAAGGTGACTACAGGGGTTGCTTCCGGCCACTTGGTGAACTTGTATACTGCGACGTAGAGGTACCGGTACCCTCCGACGGCCCTGGGGAACGAACCCAGGATATCCAGCCCCCATACTGCGAATGGCCATTAGGGCGGGATCATCTGCAGCGTCTGCGCTGGTCTGTGGATCTGCTTAGCATGGAACTGACACGCCTTGCATCTCTTGACCAACTCGACGTCATCTAGGAGAGCTGTCGGCCAGTAGAGGCCATGCCAAAAGGTTTTACCGACCAGCGTGCGGGACGAAGCGTGGTTGCCACACTCGCCTCCATGGATCTCTGCGAGTAGCTCGCAGCCCTCTTCCTAGGTTATGCACCGCAATAGAATGCTGTTGGCACAACACCACTAGAGATCCCCATCCACCAATGTGAATCTTTTAGCCATACGAACGATCCGTTCAGCGGATACATGTTCATCAGGAACGATAATTCATTTCAAGTAGGCCCGGGTCTTCGTGATCCACGCATCGGGTCCTACCTGAGCATTTGGATCTTGGGCGCCGGGTTGCACGGAGTCCCTAGTAACGTATACGATCCTTGGCGGGCGCCATGGTTGCAGGGCTGCCGGGACTGCCAGCTTCGAGGTTCTGGACTCGCCCCCTTCGCATGGTTCGGCGGGCCAGTCAGTTAGACGCTGTAGCTTCCTTTCAAACACGCCTTCAGGGACTGTGGCCCATGTAGAGTCTTTCCTGGAAAGGTCGTCTGCTACTGCGTTGTCGGAGCGGGGGATATGGCACAACTGCAAGGCATGAAATTCCTTCTCCATCCTCTGCACATGAATGAGGTAAGCGGCTAGTTGAGGGTCATTACAGGAGCACTCACGCTTGACCTGTTTTATAACAAGCTGAGAGTCTCCTTTGACTAACATCTGCCGCACACCGAGAGACAGGGCTGCACTCATCCCAAATATGAGGGCTTCATATTCTGCCATATTGTTTCACTACAGGAAAACATATTATTTTCGTGGGCTCGAAATATTTTCGTGAGCCCTCACGAAAATAGACTTATTTTCGTGAGCCTAAATATAGCTCACGACATTACAATATATTTTCATGGGCCAGAAAAACAGCACACGAAAATAAGTTATATTTTCGTCGGCTTTCAGCTAGGCTCATAAAAATAAGTTTAATTTTCGTGGGGTTTGTATCAGGCTCACGAAAATAAATTTACTTTCGTGAGTTTGTTACATGCTCACGAAAATAATAGGTGTATGCATTCTACTCTCGGCGCCGACCCAGTCCTGCAGTTTTGGTTGCCCGCTGTGCCTCTCCTCTCGGCCTCGACCCGACACAGCCACTCCTCAGCCCCGAGCACCGCGCCGCCGCCCGGGCCCGAGCGTCGCGCCGCTGCCCGGCCTTGTGCCACGCCACTGCCCGGCCTTCCGCCACCCTACCTTTTTTTTCGTGCTCCCTTGCAGTGTCGCTCGTTACCCAGATCCGGGCGCCCCGTACGCTTTGCCGGCTCCCGCAGGGTCTTGGAGCATTTCAACTAGGTGTTTTTCTTTTGGCTGGATTTCTGTTGATTTATTTCGTCTTTGCAGTGTACTTTGTCGATGAGAGCGTAGGGTCGGTGAGTGCCAGTCAAATCTCAGCAGTACTTGTTTATCGTTGGTTTTAGTCTAACTTGATTGTTCCTAAGTGTTGCTCATGGTTGCTGCAGCACAGGTTTATTGTAACACCCCAAAATTTTGATTCAAAACCTTAAATCATGTTAAGAGGGGAGTTTAAAATTTTTTGGACGTGTTGCATGTTTTGCAAAAATTCAAATTCAAACTGGAATTCAAATTAAACTCAAATCAGAAAAGAAATGGAAAAAGAAAAAGAGAAAACAGAAAAAAACCGGCCAGTGGGCCGAAACCCACCAGCCGGCCCAACCTGCCCCCGCGCCAGCCCGCAGCCGCGCGCCCGCGCTCTCTCTCTCAGACAGGCGGGACCCACCTGTCATCCCTAACCCCGATCGTCCGAAACTCGGACTGTTCACCCGCGCGCGCGCGATCGCAACCGACCGGATTTCCGGCCGAATTCTGGTTCCGGAGGACTCCCACTCGATCTAAACAAACCCACCGCCCTCCCCCGTCTATAAAAACCCCGGCCTCGTTCTGTTTTTCCCACTCGATCGCCGATTTTTCCTCCGGTGAGAACCGAGACTTCTCCGGCGAATTCTAGCTGATCTAAGCTCGGAAATTCTGATCTAACTCGCTGGTCTTGATCCACCGCCTCCGGGGAACCTTGCAGGTGCAGAAAACTCGGTGACTTGCGGTGTAAACACAGCGCCGACGAGCCTCGCCGTGGTTTCACTTCGGACCTCGTCGCCGATCACCTTCCAGGACCTCCGAGCTCAAGAAAACCCCCGAGGTGAGATCCCCGACCTCCCCTCCACCGATCTATGCCATAAAATCACAGTTCTAGGAAGAATTCTCGAAGATCCGAAAGTCTCCGGCGAGATCGCCGCTTCCTGCCGCCGTGCGCCGCCGGCAGCGCCGCCCGCGCTCGATCAGAGCGACGTGGCCGCTTGTGCGCCGTTTATTTTAAATCGCACGGTAGGGTTTAAACCCCCGCGTACCGGTTCGATGTTATAATCTCGGCCGTCGGTTTAAAATCGGACGGTCCACGTCAGCCCCGCGTTACAAAGACTGGAAATCTTACGTGCTACCCCCTGGGGTTCTCAGGAAATAAGAGCTAGCCCCGGAAACTTCTGATCTAGCCCCTCGAACTTCAGAAAATCATGTAAATTCATTTAAAAATCAGTTTTAGCCCCTGGACTTAATAAAAATTAGGAAAAACACCTCTGATAAGTGTAGCTAGACCCCTGGAAATTCTGAAAATAATATTATAGACCCTGTAATGGGGTGAGTTTACCTTTTTAGCTTTGTTTAGTAATTAACTTAGGAAATTGAATATGTGGCTAGTGTTTAAAAATTAAAAAGTGGGACAAACATATTGTCAAAATTTAATTAAAGACTTTCTCAGTGTTTAGGAAACTTTGGAGTAAAATAAAAACATATTTTGGGCTGAATTAAATCTGTTTAATTTATTATTCACATTTAGGGAAACATTTTTAAGTAATGAATAGTTTTAGAAAATAGGGAAAATAATTGTGAAATAGTTTACATCAGAGGCAAAGGTCAAAATATGTTATTAAATTATTTAGGACCAGAAACTATTCTGTTTAGATGATGTGCATTACTAATTTCATAATAAAGTACACATTTATGCATAAGAAAATAAATCTGAAAATATAGCAACTAGTAAATGATAAATGGAGTTTCTAGAATCCAAAGAATTCAGTTTAAGGTTGGTAGAAATTCTAAAGGCACATATGGAGAAGAAAAATACTTTTCATACATACTTGGTAGTGAAAAGGTGTAGTAATTGAATATAAGGAGTTTATTTAAATTGGAAACTCATATATATAGCATGTAAGTATAAATGTGAACACAAAAGTAGGAATCATATACATATGATCAAAAGTGCATGCAAGCCACAAATCAACACACATGGAGTAACCACAACCCATATAATGGTGAATGACTTTCATAAATATGAATGTGTGGTTTGTATGAAGTGGAAGTGTGAACTATGTCTTATGGATTGTTGTTTTTCTTTTGCTATGTGTGATGGTGTGATGTAGAACCTGCTCAAGAGCAAGTTATTCCTTTCCAAGATCAGGACTACCCATTTCAAGAGCAGCAAGAAGGAGGCAAGTGTCCTTGACCACTTTGATCCTATGCTAGGATGTGTAGATAGAATTATTTGCATTGTCAAGTTAAATATGAAACCCATGCTAGGAAGTTTCCCTAGAATTGCATTACCTTGTTTCCTTGTAGCTTGGGTTGGGATTTATTTTATCATGTCATTTATTATTATGCATATGCTTAGCCGTGCTTAGAAGGGGATATTTGGGATATGAGATCATCAATTTATTTTTACCATACTCTTGAATGAGATATTATGAGTTATGTAGAGGTAGGGATCAAGGCAAGTTGGATGTTTTGGTTGTGTGCTGGGTGCACGAGACTCGGGTTTGTGTTTAGTACTTGCCTGGATCCTAAGGACCGGTTCATGGAGCATGTAACCTGGCTTTACAGTGCCAACCACATGCTGAGATGGGGCAGCTTGGCCAATTAATTAGGTGTATCCCCGGTGTAGTATGGGTGTGTTGGATGGTGCGGGGAGTAGGTGTCAGCTGGACTACCATATGAACCGCAAGGCTCAAGAGGGGGCCACTGCAGCGGGGTTGGAGCCTCTTGTATGCTGTTAGGGGTGAAACCTCAGTGGGCCCACGCTCGTCGGGAATCCCTTTGTAAAGGCTTCGTAGTGATCAACTGGCTACACACCTGGGAAGTGTGAATGTGGTTCGTAGCCACTGGCAAAATGGAGGTTCTTTTAGTCCACCCGGCAACGGGGGATGAAATCACTACATGTGGGTACAGTGGTACAAACTCTGCAGAGTCAAAACTGTCATGACAGCCGTGCTCACGGTCAAGAGCGGCTTGGACTTATTCATGATTAGTGGAGTGATGGTTTTTGGAAGTTGTGGATGTTAAGCGGGGAGCTTAACATCGGAATTGATGCTATGGTTATTGGATTATGATGATGGGATGGGAGATTGGGACCATTTCACCTGTGTAGTAATGTAGGTGCTTAATAAGCTAAGGTAATAGGTATTAATGGCATAGTGCTTTAACCATGAGTTCAACCTTCCCTTGTTATAGCCATGCATGACATAACTTTCCCACACTTGCTGAGTACCCTCGGTACTCAACCTTGCATATTTGTTGGTTTATATTGCTGCTCAGGTCAAGATAATGAGGTGGTGTATAATGACCAAGACTTTGGACCCGAAGAAGGTTTCTAGGTTCATGGAGACCCCCGGGCAACGCCTGTGACGGAGCCCTCAAGAATAATATTCCGCTGCTAGTTTATTTAGTTGTGATGAACCTATTATTGTCCATCGAGACATTCACTATGTAAGACTTATTTATATTCGGCACCTGGCTTGTAATAAATGATGCTTCACTATTTGTCATCACATGTATGAGAAAATGATCCTGACATACATGTGATATTCACTTGGTTGTTCTTCGGAAAAACCGGGTGTGACAGAGGTGGTATCAGAGCCAAGGTTGCCCGTAGGAACGTGGACCTAGGTAGAAATGGACGTATTTAAGGGCCCTATTTTCTTAAAAACTATTTTACAAGGTGTGTGTTGAAAAGTGTTATTTAATGAGTCACTTTCTTCATCTTACCCCAACTTCCATTCAAAATAGGATTTTTGTTTGAGAGTTTATCTAACCTAATTTTAAATTCTTTTTGTTTTAGATGGTTCGCATGATTCGCACCGCTCACAAGTCCACAGGAGGGAGAGTTCCCGTAGTAGCCCTTGCCGAAAGAGAGGAGAGCCGTCCGGTGACGTACCTTTCCTACGGATTGGCAGTAGGAGGCTTATTGCGCCGTCTTCGGCGTATGCTCAAAGCCGCCGGCAATACGGGCAAGCTAATTATCCACTATAACTCCACCAGGACCATCCGTGAGAAGAGGGAAGAATGGAGCTCAGAGATGAGGATTATACACGAAAATCAGCTGCTTAAGATTCACCACTCTCCAGCTTGTCGGGCTACACAGGTCGATGCGGAGAAAGATGTCACCTGGGAAGCCATCACCTGCCAGAGTCACATCTATCGTCGCCACTTGGACAAAACTGAGTACATGTATGTCCTTCAACGTGAGAGTGGTACCACGGAGTACAAGTACCCGCCAGTGCAGCAAGGGACTTCCCATGAGCACATGGACTTGTGCTTGGAGGATGCTGCTATGCTCAGCACTCGACTGCAGGAGTGTCAACAAGAGCTTCAGGATGTCCGGGACACCCTGAAGGAAACGGAGGCGTTGTTGCGAGCCTGCTTAAAGGCAAGGGAAAGAGGAGATGGGAATGAACTGTGTGTCACCGTGAATGATACATGGACCCCTGACTCCCCGGATCGCCGAGCGATCAGGCGTCGTCGCACTTCTCCACCAGCAGCTTCCCCACCCAAAGCAGAGTCAGAAGGAAGCCGAAATGATGAGGAAGATCCCGAGGATCCAGCTCAAGAAAACGAGTAGTGTAGAGTCCCTCCCTTAGTCAGCAAGATGTCGAATAGGCGAGTCGTTAAGATAAGTCAATGGTGTGATAATGCTTGGTGTGTGACGTGAGTTGTGGAAGCCATGAGCAATTGTCCACAGCCTCGTCTTTAGATTGTTTTGTTTTGGTGTGTGAACCCACATGAAATAATATTGCATTTATTTTTTGTGTGAAAAGCGAACCCTTAGAGAAGAATAACAAAGCCTCAACACTTCAAAGTACAAACAAATGAAAGTAGTAAGATGATACTAAATGCTTTCAAATTAACATTGGTTGATTCTGCTAGATGGCCGGAAGAGGAAAAGGACGTGCTGCCAACCCCGCCAACAACAACGATGAGGCCTGCAACCCTCATCTTTCTGGAGGCCAGGACCGGGGTGGTCGCCGTGAAGGAGTTGATCCCCTCCACCAAATGCTAGAGAATCAGAATCAGCTCATCCAGAACTTGACTCAAGTGGTGGCCAACTTGCATCAAGTTCCACCTCCACAAGCTGCACCACGCCAACCAAGGTTGAGTGAGTTTCTAGGAACTCAACCTCCAAAGTTTGCAAGTGCTGCTGAACCTCTGGAGGCAGATGATTGGCTGAAGACCATTGAAAGTAAGATGAGGATCATACAGTGCCAAGGGTATGAGAGGGTGCTGTTTGCCTCTCATCAATTGCATGAACCTGCTGCTGATTGGTGGACCGCCTACGTGGCCGCCCATCATGACCCTGAGAACATCACTTGGGAAGAGTTCAAGCGTAGCTTCCGCAACCATTACATCCCAAGAGGTGAACTCAAAAACAAGAGGAAGGAGTTTTTGGGACTGCAGCAGGGAAACATGACGGTGAGGGAATACCTCACTAAATTTACTCAACTATCCCGTTATGCCCCACGAGACATAGAGACTGATGAGCAGAAACAAGATTGTTTCGTGGAAGGACTTACCGCAGAGATGCAGTGTGCAATGTCCTCAAATGAGTATGAAAGCTTCCAAAAGATGGTGGACAGAGCATTTGTGGTAGAAAGGAAGCTAAAGGCCCTGGAAAATGAGAATAAGAGGAAGGCCCGGCGGTCACATCAAGCCTCAGGGAGCAACACCCGCCCACGTATGATGCAGCAACCTACGGGGCAGACGAGCCGTGCTGCGGTACCCTATTCAGCACCAAGAGGGTACAACCCAAACTACAGGCCTTCCGCAGCACCAGCACAGCCGCAACGTCAGTTTGTGCAGCAGCCTCGCCCTGCATATCCACCTCGACCCGCAGTGCAAGGACCCCCAAACCAACCCCAAGACAACAAAGGCCAGGCATCTAAGATTGGGGTGCAATGTTTTAGCTGTGGTGAAGTGGGGCACTACGCCCATAAATGCCCAAAGAAGAAGCCTGCGCCGCCACAACAGCAGAATGTAATGAGAGGACGGGTGAACCACGTCACTATGGAGGAAGCACAAGAGGCACCCGACGTGGTAGTTGGTAAGTTTCCTGCCAATTTACACCTTGCAACTCTGCTGTTTGATTCTGGTGCTACCCACTCGTTCATTGCTCAAGGGTTTGTTAAGAAGCATGACCTAGCAACCACACAAATGAACCATATGCTAGCTGTAAACTCTCCAGGTGGAGAAATAAGGACAAGACAAGTGTGTCCCAAAGTGAACCTAGACATTAATGGGGTAGTATTTACTGCTAACCTCATAGTGATAGATTCACAAGGGATAGATATTATTTTGGGTATGGATTGGTTGACCAAACATAAGGGAATCATTCATTGTTCGACCAGAACGGTGGAACTAACTCACCCTAGTGGCACAAGAGTAAAGTTCATAACAATACACGAGCCTAGGAGGGACATTAAATTAAATCAAGTTGAGGTGAAAGTTGAGGAAATCAGGACTATCAGGGAATATCCAGACGTTTTTCCGGAAGAATTGCCAGGTATGCCTCCCGATCGTGAAGTGGAATTTGCAATTGAGCTAGTGCCTGGAACAGCCCCGATATACAAGAGACCTTATCGGATGGACTCCAAGCAGCTAGAAGAACTCAAGGATCATTTGAGAGAATTGACGGAGAAGGGGTATATCCGCCCTAGTTCCTCACCATGGGGAGCTCCGGTGATATTTGTGCCCAAGAAAGATGGAACCCAAAGGTTATGCGTGGATTACCGTGCTTTGAATGAGGTAACCATCAAGAACAAGTACCCATTACCTCGCATTGAAGACTTGTTTGATCAATTGAGGGGAGCTTGTGTGTTCTCGAAAATTGATCTCAGGTCGGGATACCATCAACTCAAGATAAGGCAATCTGATGTTCCCAAGACAGCTTTCGTATCTCGGTACGGACTGTATGAATACACTGTCATGCCTTTCGGGCTAACTAATGCCCCGGCATACTTCATGTATCTCATGAACAAGGTATTCATGGAATATCTGGACAAATTTGTGGTGGTTTTCATAGATGACATTCTCGTCTTCTCCAAAGATGAAGAAGAACATGAGAAACATCTAAGATTGGTGTTGCAGAGGCTAAGAGAACACCAACTATATGCCAAGTTGAGCAAGTGTGAGTTTTAGCTGAAGAGAGTTCCCTTTTTAGGACATATAATCTCGAAGGGAGGAATCTCTGTAGATCCCGCCAAAATCGAGGATATACAGAAGTGGAAGACCCCTGAAAATGTCGGGGAAGTTCGAAGCTTTTTGGGATTGGCTGGATACTATCGACGGTTTATTGAGGGATTCTCCAAGATCTCGAGACCTCTAACCAAACTGTTGGAGAAGGGAATCACATTCACCTGGACGCCACAGTGCGAGACGAGCTTTCAGGAGCTAAAGAAGAGATTGACAACAGCCCCAGTGTTGGTTATGCTAGATATGCAGAAGAATTTCACAGTGTACTGCGATGCCTCTGGAAATGGGTTGGGATGTGTTCTCATGCAAGAAGGGCATGTCGTGGCATATGCATCCCGGCAGCTTCGGAAGCACGAGAAGAACTATCCTACACATGACCTAGAACTAGCCGCAGTGGTACACGCGTTGAAAATTTGGCGGCACTATTTGATGGGGAAGAGGACAGAGATATATACGGATCATAAGAGTTTGAAGTACATATTCACACAGCCAGACCTCAACCTCAGACAAAGGAGATGGCTAGAGTTAATCAATGACTTTGATGTGGGCATCAACTATCATCTCGGGAAAGCAAACGTCGTGGCCGATGCTTTGAGTCGGAAAGTGCAGGTCAATAAGTTGAGCTTGAAGGACATGCCTGCAGAATTGAAGGACGAGGTTATAAGGCTCAATCTATGTCTAGTAAATAGTAGTGAAGCCATCGCCATGGAAGTGGACTCCACACTCGAGCGAGACATACGCGAGGGCCAAAAGAATGATGAGAAGATACAGGAAATCAGGCAACTCATCAAGGAAAATAAAGCTTAAGGTTTCAGAGAGGATGAACAAGGTACGGTGTGGCACGGGAAAAGGATCTGTGTGCCAGAAGTAAAGGAGATCCGTGAATTAATTTTGAAGGAGGCTCACGATTCCGACTATTCCATTCATCCTGGGAGTACGAAGATGTACCAGGACCTCAAGAGCAGGTATTGGTGGTATGGCATGAAGCGAGATGTCGCGGAACATGTTGCCCTATGTGACACATGTCAGTTGGTGAAAGCAGAACATCAACGACCCGTGGGATTATTGCAACCACTCAAAGTGCCTGAATGGAAATGGGAAGAAATCAGCATGGATTTTGTCGTGGGGTTGCCTAGGACCCAATCCGGGTACGATTCAATATGGGTCATCATTGATAGGCTAACCAAGGTAGCTCATTTCATCCCCGTGAAAGAAAGCTACAGCGGATCAAAATTGGCAGAATTGTACATGTCAAGGATCGTGTGTTACCATGGAGTGCCAAAGAAGATAGTGTCGGACCGAGGGACACAGTTCACCTCGAGGTTTTGGCAGAAGTTGCATGAAACCATGGGAACCCATCTGAACTTCAGCTCTGCCTATCATCCCCAAACTGACGGGCAGACGGAAAGAACCAATCAGATCCTTGAAGATATGTTAAGAGTATGTGCACTCAAAAACAATAGGAGTTGGGACAAGAACTTACCGTATGCGGAGTTTTCCTATAACAACAGCTATCAAGCTAGTATGAAGATGTCACCGTTTGAAGCTTTGTATGGAAGGAAGTGCAGAACTCCCCTATTTTGGAACCAAACAGGAGAAAGTAAAGTGTTTGGTCCAGAAGTGCTACAAGAAGCCGAGGCGAAGGTGAGGGAGATTCGCAACAACTTGAGGATAGCACAGACACGCCAAAAGAGCTATGCCGATGTACGAAGAAGAGAGCTCATTTTCAACGTGGGAGACTATGTTTATCTCAAGGTGTCCCCTATCAGAGGACTTCGTCGGTTCAAGGTGAAAGGGAAGTTGTCACCTCGATACATCGGACCCTTTCAAGTTTTGGAAAGGAAAGGCGAAGTGGCATATCAACTAGAGTTACTGGTTCATCTATCGGACGTGCACGATGTATTCCATGTGTCACAACTCAAGAAATGTCTGAGGACGCCTGAAGAGGTGTTACCCATGAATGAAATGGATGTAGCTGAGGATTTATCTTATGCCGAGCAACCATACAAGATTTTGGAGACAATGGAACGCCTCACCAGAAATAAAAGAATCCGGATGTGCAAGTGCAGTGGAAGCATCACTCAGAAGAGGAAGCCACCTGGGAGCGGGAAGATGAGCTCAAGGCAGAATTTCCGGAATTGTTTTCTTAGAAACACCAATCTCGAGGACGAGATTTATTTTAAGGGGGGTAGAGCTGTAACACCCCAAAATTTTGATTCAAAACCTTAAATCATGTTAAGAGGGGAGTTTAAAATTTTTTGGACGTGTTGCATGTTTTGCAAAAATTCAAATTCGAACTAGAATTCAAATTAAACTCAAATCAGAAAAGAAATGGAAAAAGAAAAAGAGAAAACAGAAAAAAACCGGCCAGTGGGCCGAAACCCACCAGCCGGCCCAACCTGCCCCCGCGCCAGCCCGCAGCCGCGCGCCCGCGCTCTCTCTCTCAGACAGGCGGGACCCACCTGTCATCCCTAACCCCGATCGTCCGAAACTCGGACTGTTCACCCCCGCGCGCGCGATCGCAACCGACCGGATTTCCGGCCGAATTCTGGTTCCGGAGGACTCCCACTCGATCTAAACAAACCCACCGCCCTCCCCCGTCTATAAAAACCCCGGCCTCGTTCTGTTTTTCCCACGCGATCGCCGATTTTTCCTCCGGTGAGAACCGAGACTTCTCCGGCGAATTCTAGCTGATCTAAGCTCGGAAATTCTGATCTAACTCGCTGGTCTTGATCCACCGCCTCCGGGGAACCTTGCAGGTGCAGAAAACTCGGTGACTTGCGGTGTAAACACAGCGCCGATGAGCCTCGTCGTGGTTTCACTTCGGACCTCGTCGCCGATCACCTTCCAGGACCTCCAAGCTCAAGAAAACCCCCGAGGTGAGATCCCCGACCTCCCCTCCACCGATCTATGCCATAAAATCACAGTTCTAGGAAGAATTCTCGAAGATCCGAAAGTCTCCGGCGAGATCGCCGCTTCCCGCCGCCGTGCGCCGCCGGCAGCGCCGCCCGCGCTCGATCAGAGCGACGTGGCCGCTTGTGCGCCGTTTATTTTAAATCACACGGTAGGGTTTAAACCCCCGCGTACCGGTTCGATGTTATAATCTCGGCCGTCGGTTTAAAATCGGACGGTCCACGTCAGCCCCGCGTTATAAAGACTGGAAATCTTACGTGCTACCCCCTGGGGTTCTCGGGAAATAAGAGCTAGCCCCGGAAACTTCTGATCTAGCCCCTCGAACTTCAGAAAATCATGTAAATTCATTTAAAAATCAGTTTTAGCCCCTGGACTTAATAAAAATTAGGAAAAACACCTCTGATAAGTGTAGCTAGACCCCTGGAAATTCTGAAAATAATATTATAGACCCTGTAATGGGGTGAGTTTACCTTTTTAGCTTTGTTTAGTAATTAACTTAGGAAATTGAATATGTGGCTAGTGTTTAAAAATTAAAAAGTGGGACAAACATATTGTCAAAATTTAATTAAAGACTTTCTCAGTGTTTAGGAAACTTTGGAGTAAAATAAAAACATATTTTGGGCTGAATTGAATCTGTTTAATTTATTATTCACATTTAGGGACACATTTTTAAGTAATGAATAGTTTTAGAAAATAGGGAAAATAATTTTGAAATAGTTTACATCAGAGGCAAAGGTCAAAATATGTTATTAAATTATTTAGGACCAGAAACTATTCTGTTTAGATGATGTGCATTACTAATTTCATAATAAAGTACACATTTATGCATAAGAAAATAAATCTGAAAATATAGCAACTAGTAAATGATAAATGGAGTTTCTAGAATCCAAAGAATTCAGTTTAAGGTTGGTAGAAATTCTAAAGGCACATATGGAGAAGAAAAATACTTTTCATACATACTTGGTAGTGAAAAGGTGTAGTAATTGAATATAAGGAGTTTATTTAAATTGGAAACTCATATATATAACATGTAAGTATAAATGTGAACACAAAAGTAGGAATCATATACATATGATCAAAAGTGCATGCAAGCCACAAATCAACACACATGGAGTAACCACAACCCATATAATGGTGAATGACTTTCATAAATATGAATGTGTGGTTTGTATGAAGTGGAAGTGTGAACTATGTCTTATGGATTGTTGTTTTTCTTTTGCTATGTGTGATGGTGTGATGTAGAACCTGCTCAAGAGCAAGTTATTCCTTTCCAAGATCAGGACTACCCATTTCAAGAGCAGCAAGAAGGAGGCAAGTGTCCTTGACCACTTTGATCCTATGCTAGGATGTGTAGATAGAATTATTTGCATTGTCAAGTTAAATATGAAACCCATGCTAGGAAGTTTCCCTAGAATTGCATTACCTTGTTTCCTTGTAGCTTGGGTTGGGATTTATTTTATCATGTCATTTATTATTATGCATATGCTTAGCCGTGCTTAGAAGGGGATATTTGGGATATGAGATCATCAATTTATTTTTACCATACTCTTGAATGAGATATTATGAGTTATGTAGAGGTAGGGATCAAGGCAAGTTGGATGTTTTGGTTGTGTGCTGGGTGCACGAGACTCGGGTTTGTGTTTAGTACTTGCCTGGATCCTAAGGACCGGTTCATGGAGCATGTAACCTGGCTTTACAGTGCCAACCACATGCTGAGATGGGGCAGCTTGGCCAATTAATTAGGTGTATCCCCGGCGTAGTATGGGTGTGTTGGATGGTGCGGGGAGTAGGTGTCAGCTGGACTACCATATGAACCGCAAGGCTCAAGAGGGGGCCACTGCAGCGGGGTTGGAGCCTCTTGTATGCTGTTAGGGGTGAAACCTCAGTGGGCCCACGCTCGTCGGGAATCCCTTTGTAAAGGCTTCGTAGTGATCTCCTGGCTACACACTTGGGAAGTGTGAATGTGGTTCGTAGCCACTGGCAAAATGGAGGTTCTTTTAGTCCACCCGGCAACGGGGGATGAAATCACTACATGTGGGTACAGTGGTACAAACTCTGCAGAGTCAAAACTGTCATGACAACCGTGCTCACGGTCAAGAGCGGCTTGGACTTATTCATGATTAGTGGAGTGATGGTTTTTGGAAGTTGTGGATGTTATGTGGGGAGCTTAACATCGGAATTGATGCTATGGTTATTGGATTATGATGATGGGATGGGAGATTGGGACCATTTCACCTGTGTAGTAATGTAGGTGCTTAATAAGCTAAGGTAATAGGTATTAATGGCATAGTGCTTTAACCATGAGTTCAACCTTCCCTTGTTATAGCCATGCATGACATAACTTTCCCACACTTGCTGTGTACCCTCGGTACTCAACTTTGCATATTTGTTGGTTTATATTGCTGCTCAGGTCAAGATAATGAGGTGGTGTATAATGACCAAGACTTTGGACCCGAAGAAGGTTTGTAGGTTCATGGAGACCCCTGGGCAACGCCTGTGACGGAGCCCTCAAGAATAATATTCCGCTGCTAGTTTATTTACTTGTGATGAACTTATTATTGTCCATCGAGACATTCGCTATGTAAGACTTATTTATATTCGACACCTGGCTTGTAATAAATGATGCTTCACTATTTGTCATCACATGTATGAGAAAATGATCCTGGCATACATGTGATATTCACTTGGTTGTTCTTCGGAAAAACCGGGTGTGACATTTATGACGGCAGCGAGGCTGGTGGTTGGGATCCGATTCCATCTGAGAGGTAGGGGTCCTTAATTCCTCTTCATTACTATTTTTGGGTTATCTTTTGTTCTGTTTCCACAAATGTTGCCTCCCAATCACGTGGGGCTGTGATTAGCATAGGTGTGCCGGTGTCCTTGTTAAATTCGTTCAATGATGGATCTTTGTTGGGTAAAAAAAATTTAGATACTTTTGTTTTCCAGGAAAGTGACAGAACGCTAGTCAACGATACAATGGAAGAGCATTTGCCAGCTACTTCAAAGGTTTGCATCCACACCTGCAGTTGTCTGTAGGTTTAGTTTAGTAGTGCATGCCTTTCTATTCAAGCAGTGTTGTGTTGTGAATGCCATCATACTGTGCAAAATGAATGCTTGGTTCAGCTATAGCTTCATTGCAATGTTGAAATGGAAGTGTTTTCTGTGCATGAGTTTTATGCGTATTGGAATTCTTGTATTTGGAAGACCATTGTCCTAATATAGAACTGCAACCTGGTTCCTGGGTGTTTTATTTTACTTACATTAGTCGTGGCTTTTATTGTTTGATCTTGATTGTTTTTGGGCTACTATGTGAAATATCAACTGATGAACTTGCTGAAATGAGAAGCTGCAAACTATGCGGACCAAACTACGAGAAGCTGCAAACTTATTTTAGATTTTTGGGTGTATCTCCCTGTACGCGCATATCCAGGAATGGGCAGTGGTTGACACTTATGTTGTGCTCGAAATGAAGATTAGCTTATTTAGAGCAAATATTTCTGATTAAGAATTCATGAGTTGTCTTAATATTTTAATACATCAAGGCTTATTTTATTTTTATTATCATGCCAAATTTACTCGTAATCTACAATTCTAACCAGAGGGAACTGATACGAACGGCAGTCAACCTGGCACAGCTAACATCAGTCAAACAAAGCTTAAAAATAAAATATCTGAACCCACCCAGTTAAATTAGGCTTCCTTTTACCAGCCACTTCTTGATTTTTATTCACAAAATGATGATTTTTGTTTAATTCTTATATACAGACAATTCTATCCCACAAGCTACAACTTTGGAAGATTCTTCATTGCTCAATGTAAGAGGGTAGAGACTCAAAGATCAGCTCGTTGTTGTAAGAGCTTACTATCCAAGCATTGTGAAACTTGAAGGGATGGAAAAACTTTCTGTGAAATGAGACAAAATATCCAAGAACATGAGCATATGCTTAGTGAAGCCATATCGGATACTGATCTTTCTAAGTTGTAAGCTTGTACTTTGTATTAGTGTTACTCTCTTTGTTTTCCACCTTTTATCATAGCATACCTTTGTAATCCAATCAATAACTTGAAAACTCGGACTTGCAAATAGAAGTATTGGAATTGATGCTTCTGTGAGCATGGCAGTAGTTTATTGTGCATTACCTTTCATCTAAATCTATAGGTGTTAGGAGGGAACAGTACATGCATATTGGCTGGCACTAAACAACCCACTGGCAGATAAGCACAATCCATACCAGATCTGCACAGTACTTAATTAGAAAGGAAAACAAAGATAATATGATAACCTATTAGTTTTTGTTTCTTACTTCACATTATTTTGTGATGCATTATATCTTTGCATCGTTATGTACCTTATATCTTATGCAACCTGACATTCAAAGAATAGATCTTTGCATTTGCCAAACAATAAGCTTGTTTTTTAAACAGCAATGTAATATATTTTCATGGGCCAGAATCTGGCCCACGAAAATAGTGTCTAATTATCTATTTTCATGGGCTAGATGCTGGCCCATGAAAATAACTGACCACTATTTTCGTGGGCCAGATTCTGGCCCATGAAAATAACTGGGCACTATTTTCGTGGGCCAGATTCTGGCCCATGAAAATACTGAGGCATTATTTTCGTGGGCCAGATTTTGGCCCACAAAAATACTTATTTTCGTGAGCCAGAGTAGGCCCACGAAAATAATGTTATTTTTGTGGGCCGCCCACGAAAATAATATTATTTTCGACAGATTAGATTCGTGGGCTTCTGGCCCACGAAAATAACGTCTAAACCCACAAAAATAATTATTTTCGTGGGCTTTTTGTATATTGTCGGGTGTTACTGGCACACGAAAATATTACGAATTCCTGTAGTGTTTGTAGCCTTGAAGGTGAGATGCACCATGTACTTGAACGGCTCCCCCATAGGTGAGATGAGCAGGACTCCCGCTCCGGTGTGACGCCCGGTCCCGTAGAACACGGAACCCAACTAATGCCTATGTGTGCCTAGGATGTTCATAACACATATACATGTAATCCACAAACTGAATTCAGAATATAACCACGAATAAATAGTGTTTAAGTACTTTATTACATGAATCTCTAGCTTATTCTTGCAGCGGAAGTCTCTAACTTATTCTAGCAGCGGAAGTCTCTAAACGATAGCGGAAGCAAAACTAATCAGCAGCGGCTCCAACTCCAACTCCACAGGCAAGTCGACGGTAGTTCGCACGCCTAATACTCCACATGATCTTTGAAGTATTCTTCTCCTGTTGCTGATGTTTGTATGATAATGCAAGGGTGAGTACATGTCGTACTCAGAAAGTGCGGGAAAAGTATGACATGTAGCTTACAACAAGGTAGGAATAAAAGGCTCATTGCAAAAAGCAAAGTTTATTTCACAAACACGATAAAAACAGCAACTATTTTTAAGTGAATTTAATCCCAACATATATTTAAGTGAAACAGTAACATACCTCCATCATAATTCACCACTTTTCATGTCTCAACCAACCATGAATCTTTCTTAACTTTATCTCATGCTCATAATAACCATCTCATATTCATATCCATCTCATAACCGAAACCAAAACTCATTATCATGACTCAACAGTCCCGAAACCAATTTCCAATGACCATACCGTAACCATACCAATAACCATCCCGATAACCATCCCATCTAATCATGTGAGTTGGCCAGGCACTTGTGACCGTAATCACGGCTATCATGATAGATTTACACTCTTAAGAGGTGGCACCACTTTACCCACAAGTTTTTGATTTCGTCACCCGTCGGCGACAGCAGAACCTCCATTATACCAGTACACAACCATCAGTGTATGCCCAAGAGATCACAAAATAGTCTTTACAAAGGGGCTACTAGATGTATGGACTCACTAAGGTTTCACCAGCAGGCTCGAATTACCATTCTCCCACCTATGGGCCCCCTCTTGTGTCATGCAGTTCCCAGGGCAGTCCTCTCTCGACTCCCATTCCCCGCGCCTTTCACGTTCCATAAAAATCTAGCAACTTACCTAATTAGTCAGCTAATCCGCACCCATATTTGGCCTTGTGGTGGCACAGTTTTCCTGGCATGTGCTGGCATGAACCGGTCCTTAGATCTACGGCAAGTAAACCACCATCTCATGCTACCACATCCACGAACCAAGCTTGCCTAGATCTCCCCCGATTCATCTTCATTATCATCATCAAGTTCTCATTATCATTATTCATATGAGTGCAGTAGCTATACATGTTCTATCTCGCTTCCCATATCCCGTAGATAGCGAAGCAGAAAGGAAAAATGACCATACCCGACTCATTAACTTTCCTGGCGACAAGGATGGTTAACAAAACTAGTAAACTCCTATAAAAGGGTTTCCTATCAATTTGACTCAAGAACACATGTTTTCGCAAACAAAACAGTTTCCAAAACATGGGATCAATATGGTCAAGGGGCACTTGCCTTGTTCCTGTGGCTTTTGCTGCTCAGGCGTCTCGAAGTCTTGGTGCTGTAGTCCTTCGTAGATAGCTTCCTGAGCTTGTCCTTCTACTCAGGACCACGCACATACAAAATTATAGCAATCAAACATCATGCACAAACTTTACTCAAGATGCAATGGTGTAAATCCTATGATGCTGTCTTATTTAGATCAGTTTGTACGTGTTCTTGCATGTTTTACTGGGCTTGCATGAGTTTTATGATGAACAAGGGTGTAAGGATCAAGTGTAGATGTGGTGATGATCTTGAATCAAGATCTAGATCAATTCCACCGTCAAAAAACCGATCAACACGTGATCTGTCCACACGAAAAAAGCTTCTGTTTGAAGAGATCAAAGAAAACAGATGCGAAGGAAACCACGATGATGTCGTAAGGTGGTAACGAAGACGTACCTCGGCCTTCCTCCTAGCAATGGCAGCAGGTCAGATCGTCGGCTCTCTTCCGGAGATGGCGATCGTGACGGGGCTCGTCGGCGGTGCTCACCGACGACTGAACTCCGGCAAGGGGTGGAACTCGGCGAGTTGGAAGCTAGGGCCTCAAAGTGGTCAAATCGGGAGGTGGAAAATAGGTACGTGGTTGCGGCCAGGGGTTTTGGGTTCTATTTATAAGGGGTGAAAGAAGAGTCCTACTCCGATTGGATTTCAAATAAGAGTCCTATTCAATATGTTTTGGATCTTAACAACTTATCTCCAATTGATTTGGTGGGATAGAAATCATAGAAATTGTGTCGATTTCCTCAGTACCGGGTATTCCCACGCGTACAGGAGAAAAACCGCTTAAGGATCTCGTCACCTCCGCAGGGTGAGCTCCAGAGGCGCCACATGTCTAGCGGAGGCCGGGCCTCCCTTTTCCTCAGGGGTGAGCTCCGATTACGCCGCGTGTCTGGCGGACGGGACCTCCCTCTCCCTCAGAGGCAAGCTCCGCATGCGCCACGTGTCTGGCAGGCGGGACCTCCCCTCTCCTCAGAGGCGAGCTCCGCATGCGCCACGTGTCTGGCGGGTCGGACCTCCCCTTTCTACAGAGGCGAGCTCCGAGCCTGCCACGTGGCCAGCAGTGCCGGACCTCACCCCCTCCGCAGGGATGAGCTCCAAAGGCGCCACGTGGCCAGCAGGCCCGGGAAGTGTCGACGGCGCTCCTCGGCGAATTGGAATTGGCTCTTTTCAGCTATCTTTCTCCCATTTTTATGATTCTTTCCTATTTCTATTTCTTTTATAATATTTTTCTATATGCAATGCATGAATATGAAATTGAGGGTGTTACAAACCTACCCCCCTTAAACTGAGTCTTGCCCTCGAGATTCATGAGAGTAGAGAATAGATGGGGGAATTCTGCCATGAGGTCTTCCTCACGCTCCCATGTAGCTTCGGCTTCCGTGTGATGGCTCCGCTGTACCTTGCACCATCGGATCACTTTATTCCTCTTGACCCTTTCCTTCACGTCGAAAATTCGGACAGGGTGCTCTACATAGGTCAGATCCTCTTGAAGCTCGAGCTCATCCATCGGTGCTTGTTCTTCCGGTACTCTCAAGAACTTCTTGATCTGGGATACGTGAAACACGTCATGCACGTCGGAGAGGTGCGTTGGGAGCTCTAGTTGATAAGCTACCTCTCAGCACATTGGATCACTCCGTTGTGCTTGCTTAACCAATCCGTTCCAAGTATTATAACAAGCCCTTGAAATCCAAGACAATAAGATTGGCAAGGAAGTCTACCGCCCTTATTTTAAGATTTACTTTTGGACATACTATATAAAGTCCTCATCTCTCCACCGGGAGAATTAACCAACATAGTATATTTCATGTGTGATATGGGCAGATTATACTTGGCAACATACTTGGATGATATGAATGAATGCGATGCTCCGGAATCAAATAAAACAGTAGCTGGGTTGGAGTTGGCAAGGAACATACCAATCACGACGTCCTCAGCCCGTTGCGCCTCCTCAGCGGAGACATGATTCATGTCGCCACGAGTGTAGTTCTGCTGCCCACGATTGCCTTGATTAGCTCCTCCGTTTGGCCGTGGGTTCTGCTTGGGCGCGTTGCTTGGCTGTCCAAGGCCTTTCCTCGGGCACTGACTTGCAAAGTGTCCCGTCTCTCCGCATGAAAACATGCCTTGTTGTCCAAGATAGCCGGAACGTTAGGGCAGGGGTGGTTTTGAGCATAAGCACCCTGGGACGGGGCGCAGGAGGCAAAGGCATACGGGGTGTTTGCATAACAGGACGTTGCTGCGGTGGTGGATTAGGGCGAAAAGTAGAAGCGGACGAGCCGTACTGCGGTGCAGTTGGGGGCATGAAACGGGGACGTACATTGCTCCCTTGTGGCTGGTATGGCATCTTTCTCTTGCCCTCTTGCTCGATCTCACGGATCTTGCTCTCAACCACTATATCTTTGTCAACTAGCTTCTAGAAGTTTGCATAGTCATTGTTGAGCAGTTGAACTTGGATTTCATTGTTCAACCCTCTCATGAACAAGTATTGTTTCCTTTGATCCGATTTGACATCTTCGGGGGCATACCTTGACAGCTGCGTGAACTTGTTGAGGTACTCATTCACACTCTTCCTGCCTTGGTGGAGACCTTCGAACTCTTGCCTTTTAAGCATCATGACTCCAACAGGGACGTAATGAGATCGGAAACTCTCTTTGAACTCCGCCCAAGTGATAGTCTCCTGGTTGACATGAGCATTGCAAAGAGCGTCCCACCAGTCAGCGGCTGCTCCCATAAGTTGGTGCGATGCGAAGAGAACTTTCTCCCGATCATTGCACTGAACAATAGCAAGCTTCTTCTCCATGGACTTCAATCAATCGTCGGCCTCCATGGGATCATTAGCTTGTGCAAAATATGCGGTCAAGTCCTCATGAACTCTCCCAATCGGTTGTGAGGCGGCGGCGGTGGTGGTGGTAGTGCAGGAACGGGGTTAGGATTGTTGTTGTTGGCTTGCAGCTGACCCAAAGTTTGGATCATAGTTTGCATAAGCTGGTTCTGCATAGCCATCAACCGTTCAAAGTTGTTTGCACCAGCCCCGGAGTTAACATTCTCAGAAACTTCATCGTGGCCATCCTCTTGTGGTTCATGGTTGCCACGAACGTTCCTCCTTTGACGGCTGGCGTTTTCTCTCACCATCTGTGAGAGAGAGTTGGGTAGAATTAGAAAAGAGAAGTTTAGGTTGATACCCCAGCTATATGCATCAAGGTGGATAGACTAAATATATTTACTTTTATATGAGGATGTGAACACATGCCGAAGCATCTCACATCTCTCTACTATGTGTGGATATGGACAACGCTGAAGCGTCCCACAACTCACACTAAGCACACAAACACAAACAATCATCACAAAAGTTCAACACACCACTGCTTATTCAATGGGAGTCCTAAACTTAATCATGTGAACTGGTGCTGTTCCCGCCGTGTGACAGGGGTGGTCCATCGGACACCTCAATGGGGTTAAGTGCACTCCCACATGGTGGTGAACGAGTACTCGTGCGTGTCGTGCTCCGGATCACCGGCATCTATAAATAGGACATGAGAAATTTTAGAGAAGGAGAAAACAACTCCAAAACTTCAGAAGTTATGGAGCAAGGAAGCAAAGATGTGGCTGTCCAAAAGAAGAGAAAAGAGGGGTTTGAAAATAGCACTTTGCGGTGGCTGAATTGACAGGGAAGTGCAGCAGCAAGAAATTTTCAAAAATAGCAGTTTAGAAGGGTGTTCCTATGTGTTTTAGAGTGTTCATTCTACCTAGGCTTACGTCCTATGGTCAATGTGGTTCTGATGCCAATCTGTGCACTCTACCTAGACTTGCGTCCTACGGTCAACGTGGTTCTAATGCCAATCTGTGCATTCTACCTAGGCTTGCGTCCTACGGTCAACGTGGTTCTAATGCCAATCTGTGCATTCTACCTAGGCTTGCGTCCTACGGTCAACGTGGTTCTGATACCAATCTGTGACGCCTGGTCCCGCAGAACACTTAACCCAGCTAATGCATATGTGTGCCTAGGATGTTCATCACACATATACATGTAATCCTGTAACACCCTCAATTTCGTAATCATGCATGCATTTATAATTCATGTAGATAAATATTTTAAAATAAGTAGAAACAGAGAAGGAATCAGAAAGATAGCTAAAAAGAGACAGTTCCAGTTCGCCGAGGAGCACTGTAGACACTTCCCGCGGCCTGCTGGCCATGTGGCGTGTTTGGAGCTCATCCATGCGTAGTGTGGAGAGGTCCGGCACCGCCAGACACATGGCAGGCTCGGAGCTTGCCTTTGCGGAAAGGGCGAGGTCCGACCCGCTGGACGTGTGTCGCCTCCGGGGCTTGCCTCTGCGGAGGAGCGAAGCCAGCCCCGCAGGACACGTGTCGCCACCGGAGCAAGTCGCTGCGGGGAAGTAAGGCCCAACCCGCTGGACACGTATCGCTCTCGGAACTCACTTCCGAGAGGTCCGGTCCTATTGGATACGTGCCACCTTCGGAGCTCGCCTCTGGGAGGTCCAACACTACCGGAGACGTGTCACCTCCGGGAGGTCCGACACTGTTGGACACGTGTCGACCTTGGAGCTCACCTCCGGGAGGTCCGGCGCTGATGGACACGTGTTGACCTCGGAGCTCGTCTCTAAGGAGAAAGGAAAATTCGGCGCTGCTTGACACGTGGCACTCTCAGAGCTCACCTCCGAAGAGAGGGGAGGTCCGGCACTGATACGTGGCGTACGCGGAACTCGCCTCTGTTTAGAGTGGAGGTCCCGATCCACCAGACACGTGGCGCACGTGGAGCTCGCCTCTGGAGAGAGGGAGGGTCCGCCCGCCAGACGCGTGGCGCACGCGGAGCTCGCCTTTGAGGAAGAGGGAGGTCTCACCCGCCTGACACGCGGCACAACAGGAGCCCACCTCAGTGGAAATGGGAGGCCCGGCCCCTGCTGAACACGTGGAGCCTCCGGAGCTCATCACCGCGGAGGTGACGAGATCTCAAGCGGTTTTTCTCTTGTACGCGCGACAATACCCGGTACTAAGGAAACCGACACGGATTCTACGTTGCTACTGCCCGAATCAATTGAAGATAAGTTGTTAAGATTCAAAAACAATTTGAATAGGACTCTTATTTGAAATCCAATCAGAGTAGGACTCTTCGTTTTCCTCTTATAAATAGAACCCGAAACATCCCTTGGACGTACCATCTATTCTCAAGTCGACGAATTAGAGGCCCTAGCCCCCAACTCGTCGAGTTAATTCCCTTCGCCGGAGTTCAGTCACCGGAGACCGCCGATGAGCTCGCCGTCGCCGGAAGCGAGCCCCGACAATCTGTCTTGCTAGGAGGAAGACCCCGAGACCAAGGAGAAGTGAGGTAGGTCTTCGTTACCACCTTATGACCTCATCGCAGTTTTCTTCGCATCTGTTTCTTCGATCCCTTCGAACAGAAGCTTTTTCGTGGACATATCACGTGTTGATCAGTTTGATCTAGATCTTGAGTCCAGATCATCACCACGTCCGCACTTGATCTTTACACCTCTGTTCATCGAAAAAAACCCATGCAAACCCATGCAAGCCATGAAAGAACACGTACAAACTGATCTTATAAAACAGCACCATAAGATTAGCATGCATATGCACCATTGCATCTTGAGTAAAGTTTGTGCATGATGATTGATCTCTGTAGATCTTGTATATGGGTGATCGTGAGTAGAAGGACAAGCTCAGGAAGCTATCTACGACGAGCTACAACAACAATACTTTGAGATCCGTGAGCAACAGAAGCCACAGGAACAAGGCAAGTGCCCCTTGACCATATTGATCCTATGTTTTAAAAGTTGTTTTCTTTGCGAAAACTGTGAATGCTTGAATCAACTTGATGGGAAACCCTTTTATAGGAGTTTACTAGTTTTGTTAACCACCCTTGACGCCAGGGAAGTTTATGAGTCGGGTATTGTGACACCCTCATTCCTGGTGTCAGCATATATTCATGTTTTATGAAGAGAAAACATTTGAAGGAAGAAGTAGGAACCGAGAAAATATCAAAAGGATAGCCAATAAGAGCCGAATCCAGTTCACCGAGAGCACCGAAGACAACTTCTGTGGCCCGCTGGCCACGTGGCGTGTTTGGAGCTCATCCCTGCGAAGTGGGGAGAGGTCCGCCGCTAAAATGGCTATGTGGCAGGCTCGGGGCTCATCTCCGCAAAAAGGGGAGAGGTCCGACTCTGTGGGACACGTGTTGCCCCCGGAGCTAGCCTCCGCGGAAGGAGCAAAGGCATTTCTGCAGGACACATGTCACCTTCAGAGCTAGTCACCACGGAAATCAGAGGACCAGTCCCGCAGGATACATATCGATCTTGGAGCTCACCTCCGAGAGGTCCGGTTTTATTGAACACATGGCGCTACCGGAGCTTATCTCCGGGAAATCCGTCACTGTTGGACACGTGTCGACTTCGGAGCTCATCTCTGATGAAAGAAGAGAGGAAAGGTCCGACACTAACACGTGGCGTGCGCGGAGCCACCTCCGAATGGAGAGGAGGTCCCGACCGCCAGGATACGTGGCACACGCGGAGCTCACCTCCGAAGGGAAAGGGAGGTCTCGCTCGTTTGACACGCGGCACAACCGGAGCCCGTCTCTGCGGAAAGGGAGAGACCAGGACCCGGTGGACACGTGGAACCTCCGGAGCTCATCACCGAGGAGGTAACGAGTTCTAGGGACGGTTTTTGGATTCTGTATGCGTAGAAATACCGAAACAGAAGCCGACCTGAATTCCGCAATGATACTGCACCAAATCAACAAAAGATAAGATGTTAGGATCCAACGACGATCTGAATAGGACTCTTATTCGGGATACAATCAGATTAGGACCCTTCTCTTCCCGATTATAAATAGAACCCAGAACCTATGGCCGAAACCACAAACTTCTTTTCCAATTCCTGAGCCAACGACTTAGAGCCCTAGTCCCAACCCGCCGAGTAGACCATCGCCGGAGTTCAGAAAGGAAGATCGCCGGAAGAAAGCCCAACGATCTGAGGAGGACCTCGAGACCTAGAAGAACGTAAGGTAGGTCTCCAATACCACCTTACGACATCGTTGTGTTTTCTTTGCATCTGTTCTTTGGTTCCTTCGAACAGAAGCCTTCTCGTGGACAGATCACTTAATGATCAGGTTGATCTAAAGACAAGATCATCGCCACGTCCACCTTTGATCCGAACACCTCTGCCCATGCAAGCCATGCAAGAACACGTGCAAACCAATCTAACAAAACTAATCATAGGATAGCATGCATATGCATCATCGCATCTAGTTTAAGGTTGTGCATGATATTGATTGCTGTGAATCTTGTATGCATGTGATCCTACATAGCAGGACAAGCTCAGGGAGCTGTCTACGACGAGCTGCAGCAACAAGGTTTTGAGATCCAAGAACAACCGGAACCGCAAGAACAAGGCAAGTGCTCCTTGACCATATTGATCCTATGTTTTGGGTGAAACTGTTTTGTTTTGTGAAAAGGTGTGCGTGCTGAGTCAAACACGATGGGAAACCCTTTTTATAGGAGTTAACTAGTTTTGGTTAAACCACCCTTGTCGCCAGGGAAGTTTATGAGTCGGGTATGGTTTTTGCTTTATGCTTCGCTGAGTCCATGGGATTGGGAAGCGAGATAGATGTGTCTAGCTAACTGCACTCGTAATGATAATAAGAAACTGATGATGTTAATGGACATGGATCGGAGGGAGATCTAGGCAAGCCTGGGTTTGTGAATGAGGTAGCATGAGATGGTGGTTTACTTGCCGTAGATCTAAGGACCGGTTCATGCATGCACATGCTAGGATAACAGTGCCACCACAAGGCCAAGTATGTGTGCGGCTTAGCTGAGTAATTAGGAAAGTTGCTAGAGTGTTATGGACTGTAGAAGGCGCGGGGAACGGGAGTCGAGTGAGGACTGCCCTGGGAACTGCATGGCACAAGAGGGGGCCCGTGGGTGGGAGAATTGGAGATTCCAGCCTGCCGGTGAAACCTTAGTGGGTCCATACATCTAGTAACCCCTTTGTAAAGGCTATTTTGTGATCTCTTGACCATACACCGGCGGTTGTGTACTGGTATAATGGAGGTTCTGTAGTCGCCGACGGGTGACGAAATCACAAACTTGTGGGTAAATAGGTGCAAACTCTGCAGAGTCTAAAACTATCATGATAGCCGAGCTTACGGTCACGAGCGCCTGACCAACTGCCATGATTAGTCGGGATGGTTATTGGGATGGTTCTTGGTTATGGTTATTGATTTTGGTTATGGTTTAGTTTTGGGACTGTTGAGTCTAGGTGATAAGATGGTTGCATGAATGTTGAGTCATGGCAACGATATTAGTCTCGGTGTGAGACGAAGTTGTTTATGAGATAAGATGGTAGCGAATACGAGAAGGTATTCGTGAGATGGTAGCGAATACGAGGAGGTATTCGTGAGCAAGAATGAAGTTGGTTAATGTTCGGGTGGATATTAGAGCCACGGTTAACAACGGGATACACACCTAAATAGGAATCATAGATTGGTACTGGACACAGATTGGTAGCTAAGCCACGCTGACCAAGGAAGCACCCTAGGATGCTTAGATTGGCTTTAAAACTACCTTGGCATAGGAAACCAGCCTTGAATAGGAGTTGTATGAGCCCTTGCAATGATTGTTTGTGATTGTGTGCTTAGTGTGAGTTGTGGGATGTCACCAAACGTTGTCCATATCCACACGTAAGTAGAAAGAGGTGTGAGATGTTTCGGCACTTGTTCACATCCTCATAAGGGCTAGTATATATATAGTCCAACTCACCTTGATGCATATAGTTGAAGGGACCTAACTAACCTTCTAACCTTCTATTTTATTTCGTCCTCTCTCATAGATGGTGAGGGGAAACACCGGCCGAAGGAACATCCGTAACAACCAAGAGGATGACCACGATGAAGTTCCTGTTAACCCCGGAGCTGGCGAGAACAACCTGGAAAGGTTGATGGCCATGCAAAACCAACTTATGCAAACCATGATCCAAACTTTGGGTCAGTTGCAGGCTAACAACAACCCCGTTCCGGCACCACCGCCACCACCACCACCGGCTCACAACAGACTGGGAGAGTTCATGAGGGCTCGACCACCCACCTTTGCTCAAGATAGTGATCCCATGGAGGTTGATGATTGGTTGAAATCCATGGAGAAGAAGCTTGCCATTGTTCAGTGCAATGACCAAGAGAAGGTTCTCTTTGCGTCGCACCAACTTATGGAAGCTGCCGCTGACTGGTGGGATGCCCTATGCAACGCCCATGTCAACCCGGAGACAATCACTTGGACTGAGTTCAAGGAGAGTTTCCGCTCTCATTACATCCCTGCTGGTGTAATGATGCTCAAGAGACAGGAATTTGAAAGTCTCCGCCAAGGACAGAGAAGTGTGAATGAGTACCTCAACAAGTTCACGCAACTATCCCGGTATGCCCCCGAGGATGTCAACTCAGACCAGAGGAAGCAGTACCTGTTCATGAGAGGGTTGAACAATGAGATCCAGGTTCAGCTCCTCAACAATGACAACGTAAGCTTCCAGAAGCTGGTTGACAAGGCTATAGTGGTCGAAAGCAAGATCAAAGAGATCGAGCAAGAAGGCAAGAGGATGGTGCAATACCAGCCGGAAGGGAGCAACGTACGACCTCGGTACATGCCCCCAACCACACCACAGTATAGGTCAACCACTCCTGCATACCGCCCTGGTCAGCCACCACAGCAACAATTCGTTGCACCAGCACCTCGCGTGCCCATGCCTTCTGCGCCCCGACCTAACAATGGCGCTCCTGTTCAAAACCCCCGCCCCAACGTACCTGCTGCCGTAGGCAACAGGGCATGCTTTGCATGCGGGGAAATAGGACACTTCGCGAACCAGTGCCCGAGGAGAGGCCCTGGACAGCAAGGCAACGTGCCCAAACAGAACCCGCGACTGAACGGAGGGGACAATCAAGGAAACCGGGGACAGCAGGACTATGCTCGCGGTAACGTGAACCATGTCTCTGCTGAGGAAGCTCAACAGGCTGAGGACGTCATAATTGGTATGTTCCTTGCCAACTCCAACCCAGCCACCATCTTATTTGATTCTGGAACATCACATTCCTTCATATCATCGAAATATGTTGCCAAACATCATCTACCCGTATCCCACTTAGAATGTGCTATGTTAGTAAATTCTCCCGGAGGAGAAATGAGGACTAATATAGTATGTCCGAAAGTAAGCCTTAAAATAAGGGGGGTAGACTTCCTTGCCAACCTTATTGTCTTTGATTCCCAAGGGATTGACATTATACTCGGGATGGATTGGCTAATCAAGCACAACGGGGTAATCCAATGTGCTGAATGAAGCGTGCAGTTGACAAATGAGCACGGCATCCGTGTCGAGTTTGAGTCAGCCCCACAAACCACTGAAAAGGCAAATTTGAACCACGTCGAAGGAACAACATTGGACAGCATTCCAGTGGTTCAGGAATTTTCGGACGTGTTCTCGGAAGAGCTTCCAGGTATGCCCCCTGATCGGGACATTGAGTTTGCCATAGATTTGGTACCCGGAACTGCACCCATAGCCAAGAGACCCTATAGGATGCCCGTCAATGAACTAGTAGAACTCAAGAAGCAAATTCAAGAACAGTTGGAGAAGGGTTTTATACGTCCAAGCTCGTCACCATGGAGAGCTCCGGTGCTCTTCGTAGACAAGAAGGATGGCACCCAAAGGATGTGCGTGGACTATAGGTCTCTTAACGAAGTAACAATCAAGAACAAGTACCCTCTGCCCCGTATAGAGGACCTATTCGACCAAATCAAAGGAGCCCGAGTGTTCTCCAAGATTGATCTTCGGTCGGAATACTTCCAGCTGAAGATTAAGCCCTCCGATATACCCAAGACAGCCTTTCGAACACGGTATGGTTCGTATGAATATACCGTCATGTATTTTGGGTTGACAAATGCACCCACATACTTCATGTACCTTATGAACAAGGTTTTCATGGAGTACTTAGACAAGTTCGTCGTGGTTTTCATCGACGACATTATGGTGTATTCAAAAAGTGAGGAGGAGCATGAAGAACATTTGAATTGACCTTGCAGAAATTGCGTGAGCGTCAATTGTATGCCAAGCTTAACAAGTGTCAATTTTGGCTAAAGGAAATATCTTTCCTAGGCCACATTATCTCCAAGGAAGGGGTATCGGTTGATCCCGGAAAAGTGAGAGATGTTCTGAAGTGGGACCAACCGTAGAGCTTGAGGGATATTCGGAGTTTTCTTGGGATGGCTGGATACTATCGACGCTTCATTAAAGACTTCTCTAAAATAGCAAAGCCTATGACGGAGTTGCTAATGAAGGGGAAGGTCTTCCAATGGACACCAGCCTGCCAAGGAAGTTTTGAGGAACTCACGAAAAGGTTAACCACAACACCGGTTCTGGTATTGCCAGACGTAAGCAAGAACTTTGACATATATTGTGATGCATCCAGACAGGGGCTCGGATGTGTGCTCATGCAAGGAGGACAAGTGGTAGCCTATGCCTCACGGCAATTAAAGAAGCACGAGCTTAATTATCCTACACATGACTTGGAGCTAGCAGCGGTAGTGCATGCATTGAAGATTTGGAGACATTATATCCTTGGTCATCGATGTGAGATCTATACGGATCATAAGAGCCTCAAGTACATATTTACACAAACGGGCTTGAATTTGAGGCAAAGTCGATGGTTGGAACTCATCAAGGATTACAATGTTGGAATCAACTACCACCCCGGGAAGGCCAATGTAGTAGCTGATGCATTGAGCCGAAAGGGAGCATGTCACCAACTCACGGTTCGGGAGCTACCACCCGAACTACGTAAGGAGTTCGAACGGTTACACCTCGGATCCTTGAACAACATGAAAATAATGGAGATCCACTCCTCATTAGAGCAAGAGATAAGAGATGGCCAAGCAACGGATGAGGAGATCAAGGAGATCAAGGAAAGAATCCGACAAGGAATAGATGTAACACCCCAAAATTTTTAGTCAAAACCCAAATTTTGATTTAAAGCCCTAAACCATGTTCAGAGGGGAATTTAGAAATTTTTGAACGTGTTGCATGTTTTGCAAAAATTCAAATTCAAACTGGAATTCAAATTATACCCAAAACAGAAAAGAAATGGAAAAAAGAAAAAAAGGAAATCGGGGAAAAAACTGGCCAGTGGGCCGAAACCGCCAGCCGGCCCAGCAAACCCCCGCGCCAGCCCGCCCCCGCGCGCGCCGCGCTGCCCCTCGCTGACGCATGGGACCCACCTGTCATCCCTAACCCGAGCCCCCGCGACCCCGGACTTTTCCCCCCGAGCGCGCGCGATCGCAACCGATCGGGAAATCCGTCCCCGCAGCCGAATTCCGGTCCCAGAGGACTCCAACTCGATCACAACAGACCCACCGCCCTCCCCCGGCTATAAAAACCCCAGCTCCGATCAGTTTTCCGCACGCGATCGCCGATTTTCACACCGGTGAGCACCGAGACTTCGCCGGCGAATTCTGGCCGATCTAAGCTCGGAAACTCTGATCTAACTCGCTGGTCTTGATCCACCGCCTCCGGGGAACTTTGCAGGTGCAGAAAACTCGGAGAGTTACGGTGCAAACACAGCGCCGACGAGCTTCGCCGTGGTTTTGCCTCGGACCTCGCCGCCGAGCACATTCCAGGACCCCCGAGCTCGAGAAAACCCCGAGGTGAGATCCCTGACCTCCCCTCTACCGATCTAGGCCATAAGATCACAGTTCTAGGTAGAATTCTCGCAGAACCGAAACTTTCCGGCGAGATCGCCGCTTCCCGCCGCCGTGCGCCGCCGGCAGCGCCGCCCACGCTCGATCAGAGCGACGTGGCCGCTTGTGCGCCGTTTATTTTAAATCGCACGGTAGACTTTAAAACCCCGCGTACCGGTTCGATGTTATAATCTCAGCCGTCGGTTTAAAATCGGACGGACCACGTCGACCCCGCGTTATAAAGACTGGAGTTCTTACGTGCTACCCCCTGGGGTTCTCTGGAATTGAGAGCTAGCCCCGGAAACTTCAGATCTAGCCCCTGGAACTTCAGAAAATCATGTAAATTCATTTAAAAATCAGTTTTAGCCCCTGGACTTAATAGAAATTAGGAAAAACACCTCTGTTAAGTGTAGCTAGACCCCTGGAAATTATGAAAATAATATTATAGACCCTGTGATGGGTGAGTTTACTTTTTTTTTAAACCCTGTTTAGTATTTAATTTACAAAATTGAATATGTAACTAGTGTTTAAAAAGTAAAAAGGAGACAAACATAATTGTCAAAATTTATTAAAAACTTTCTCAGTACTTAGAAAACTTTGGAGTGAGATAAAAATATATTTTTGGGCAGAAATAAATCTGTTTTATCTATTATTCACATTTAATAGTATAGGGACACATTTTTAAGTAAAGAATAGTTAAAGAAAAATAGGGAAAATAATTATGAAATAGTATACATTATAAGCCATGGTCAAAATATGATTCTAAATTATTTAGGACCAGAACCTAATCTGTTTAGGTGATGTGTATTACTAATTTAATAATAAAATACACAATTATGCATAGGAATATAAATCTGAAAATATAGCAATTAGTAAATGATAACTGGAGTTTCTAAAATACAAAGAATTCAGTTTAGGGTTGATAGAAATTGTGAAGGCACATTGTATGCAAGTATAAATGAGGACACCAAAAGTAGGAATCATATATATACATGGTTAAAAGTGCATGCAAGCCACAACTTAACACACATAAAGTAACCACAACACATATAATGGTAAAGAACTTTTATAAATATGAATGTGTGGTTTGTATGAAGTAGAGGTGTGAACTATGTCTTATGATTGTTGTTTTTCTTTTGCTATGTGTGATGGTATGAAGTAGAACCTGCTCAAGAGCAAGTTAACCCTTTCCAAGATCAGGACTACCAATTTCAAGAGCAGCAAGAAGGAGGCAAGTGTCCTTGACCACTTTGATCCTATGCTAGGATATGTAGATAGAATTATTTGCATTGTCAAGATAATTATGAAACCCATGCTAGGAAGTTTCCCTAGAATTGCATTACCTTGTTTCCTTGTAGCTTGGGTTGGGATTTATTTTACCATGTCATTTATTTACATGCATATGCTTAGCCATGCTTAGAATGGGATATTTGGGACATGAGATCATCAGTTTATATTACCATACTCTTGAATGAGACATTGTGAGTTATGTAGAGGTAGGGATCAAGGCAAGTTGGATGTTTTGGTTGTGTGCTGGGTGCACGAGACTTGGGTTTGTGTTTAGTACTTGCCTGGATCCTAAGGACCGGTTCATGGAGCATGTAACCCGGCTTTACAGTGCCAACCACATGCTGAGATGGGGCAGCTTAGCCAATTAATTAGGTGTATCCCCGGCGTAGTATGGGTGTGTTGGATGGTGCGGGGAGTAGGTGTCAGCTGGACTACCATATGAACCGCAAGGCTCAAGAGGGGGCCACTGCAGCGGGGTTGGAGCCTCTTGTATGCTGTTAGAGGTGAAACCTCAGTGGGCCCACGCTCGTCGGGAATCCCTTTGTAAAGGCTTTGTAGTGATCTCCTGGCTGCACACTTGGGAAGTGTGAATGTGGATCGTAGCCACTGGCATAATGGAGGTTTTTTTAGTCCACCCGGCAACGGGGGATGAAATCACTACTTGTGGGTACAGTGGTACAAACTCTGCAGAGTCAAAACTGTCTTGACAGCCGTGCTCACGGTTAAGAGCGGCCTGGACTTATTCATGATTAGAGGATTGATGGTTTTGGAAGTTAAGCGGAGAGCTTAACACTGGAAATGATGTTATGGTTATTGGATTATGATAATGGCTTGGGAGATTGGGACCATTTCACCTGTGTAGTAATGTAGGTGCTTAATAAGCTAAGGTGATAGGTATTAATTGCGTAGTGCTTTAACCATGAGTTCAACCTCTCCTTGTTCTAGCCATGCATGATATAATTTTCCCACACTTGCTGAGTACCATTGGTACTCAACCTTGCATATTTGTTGGTTTATATTGCTGCTCAGGTCAAGAAAATGAGGTGGTGTATAATGACCAAGATTTTGGACCCGAGGAAGGCTTTTAGGTTCATGAAGACCCCCGGGCAACGCCTGTGACGGAGCCCTCAAGAATAATATTCCGCTGCTAGTTTATTTACTTGTGATGAAGCATTAGTGTCTATTGAGACATTTGCGATGTAAGACTTATTCGACACCTGGCTTGTAATAAATGATGCTTCACTATTTGTCATCACATGTATGAGAAAATGATCCTGGCATACATGTGATATTCACTTGGTTGTTCTTCGGAAAAACCGGGTGTGACAGAGGTGGTATCAGAGGCAAGGTTGCCCGTAGGAACGTGGACCTAGGTAGAAATGGACGTATTTAAGGGCCCTATTTTCTTAAAAACTATTTTCCAAGGTGTGGGTGGAAAAAGTGTTATTAAAGGAGTCATTTTCTTCATATTGCCCCAACTTTCATTCAAAATAGGATTTTTGTTTGAGATTTTATCTAACCTAATTTTAAATTCTTTTGTTTTAGATGGTTCGCATGATTCGCACCGCTCGTAAGTCCACAGGAGGGAGAGTTCCCGTAGTTGCCCTTGCCGAAAGAGAGGAGAGTCATCCAGTGACGTACCTTTCCTACGGATTGGCAGTAGGAGATTTGTTGCGCCGTCTTCGACGTATGCTCGAAGCCGCCGGCAATACGGGCAAGCTAATCATCCACTATAACTCCACCAGGACCATCCGTGAGAAGAGGGAAGAATGGAGTTCGGAGATGAGGATTATACACGAGAATCAGCTGCTTAAGTTTCACCACTCTCCAGCTTGTCGAGCAACACAAGTTGACGCGGAGAAAGATGTCACTTGGGAGGCCATCACCTGCCAGAGTCACATCTATCGTCGCCACTTGGACAAAACTGAGTACATGTATGTCCTCCAACGTGAGAGTGGCACCACGGAATACAAGTACCCACCGGTGCAGCAAGGGACTTCCCATGAGCACATGGACGTGTGTTTGGAGGATGCTGCTATGCTCAGCACTCGACTGCAGGAGTGTCAACAAGAGATTCAGGATGTCCGAGACACCCTGAAGGAAACGGAGGCGTTGCTGCGAGCTTGCTTAAAGGCGAAAGAAAGAGGAGACGGGAATGAACTGTGTGTCACCGTGAGTGATCCATGGACTCCTGACTCCCCGGATCGCCGAGCAATCAGGCGTCGTCGCACTTCTCCACCAGCAGCCTCTCCACCCAAAGCCGAGTCAGAAGGTAGCCGAAATGAGGAGGAAGATCCCGAGGAGCCAGCTCAAGAGGACGAGTAGTGTAGAGTCTTCCCCCTAGCTAGCAAGAGGTCGAGTAGTCGAGTCGTTACGTAGTTAATGGTGTGATAATGCTTGGTGTGTGACGTGAGTTGTGGAAGCCATGAGCAATTGTCCACAGCCTCGTCTTCAGATTGTTTTGCTTTGGTGTGTGAACCCACAGGAAATAATAGTGCGTTTATTTGGTGTGAGAAATAAACCCTCGTAAAATTTTAACAAAGCCTCAACACTTCAAAAGTACAAACAAGTGAAAGTTGAGGAAATCAGGACTATCAGGGAATATCCAGATGTTTTTCCGGAGGAATTGCCAGGTATGCCTCCCGACCGTGACGTGGAATTCGCAATTGAGCTAGTACCGGGAACAGCCCCGATATACAAGAGACCTTATCGAATGGACTCCAAGCAGCTAGAAGAGCTCAAGGATCATTTGAGAGAATTGACGGAGAAGGGGTATATTCGCCCTAGTTCCTCACCATGGGGAGCTCCGGTGATATTTGTGCCTAAGAAAGATGGAACCCAAAGGTTATGCGTGGATTACCGTGCCTTGAATGAGGTAACCATCAAAAACAAGTACCCATTACCCCACATTGAAGACTTGTTTCATCAGTTGAGGGGAGCTTGTGTGTTCTCAAAAATTGATCTCAGGTCGGGATACCACCAACTCAAGATAAGGCAATCAGATATTCCCAAGACAGCTTTCGTATCTCGGTACGGACTGTATGAATACACTGTCATGCCTTTCGGGCTAACCAATGCCCCGGCATATTTCATGTACCTCATGAACAAGGTATTCATGGAATATTTGGACAAATTTGTGGTGGTTTTCATAGATGACATTCTCGTCTTCTCCAAAGATGAAGAAGAACATGAGAAACATCTAAGATTGGTGTTGCAAAGGCTGAGAGAACACCAACTATATGCCAAATTGAGCAAGTGTGAGTTTTGGCTGAAGAGAGTTCCCTTCTTGGGACATATAATCTCGGAGGGAGGAATCTCCGTAGATCCCGCCAAAATCGAGGATATACAAAAGTGGAAGACCCCTGAGAATGTCGGGGAAGTTCGAAGCTTCCTGGGATTGGCTGGATACTATCGAAGGTTTATTGAGGGATTCTCCAAGATCTCGAGACCTCTCACCAAACTGTTGGAAAAGGGAATCACATTCACCTGGACGCCCCAGTGCGAGACGAGCTTTCAGGAGCTAAAGAAGAAATTGACAACAGCCCCAGTGTTGGTTATGCCAGATATGCAGAAGAATTTCACAGTGTACTGTGATGCCTCTGGAAATGGGTTGGGATGTGTTCTCATGCAAGAAGGACATGTCGTGGCTTATGCATCCCGGCAGCTTCGAAAGCACGAGAAGAACTATCCTACACATGACCTAGAACTAGCTGCAGTGGTACACGCGTTGAAAATTTGGCGGCACTATTTGATGGGGAAGAGGACAGAGATATACGGATCATAAGAGTTTGAAGTACATATTCACACAACCAGATCTCAACCTCAGACAAAGGAGATGGTTAGAGCTAATCAATGACTTTGATGTGGGCATTAACTATCATCCCGGGAAAGCAAACGTCGTGGCCGATGCTTTGAGTCGGAAAGTGCAGGTCAATAAGTTGAGTTTGAAGGACATGCCTGCAGAATTGAAGGACGAGGTTATAAGACTCAATCTATGTCTAGTAAATAGTGGTGAAGCCATCGCCATGGAAGTGGACTCCACACTTGAGCGAGACATACGCGAGGGCCAAAAGAATGATGAGAAGATACAAGAGATCAGACAGCTCATCAAGGAAAATAAAGCTCCTGGTTTTAGAGAGGATGAACAGGGAACGGTGTGGCACGGGAAAAGGATCTGTGTGCCAGAAGTAAAAGAGATCCGTGAATTAATTTTGAAGGAGGCTCACGATTCTGACTATTCCATTCATCCTGGGAGTACGAAGATGTACCAGGACCTCAAGAGCAGGTATTGGTGGTATGGCATGAAGCGAGATGTCGCGGAACATGTTGCCCTATGTGACACATGTCAGTTGGTGAAAGCAGAACATCAACGACCCGCGGGATTATTGCAACCACTTAAAGTACCTGAATGGAAATGGGAAGAAATCAGCATGGATTTTGTCGTGGGATTGCCTAGGACCCAATCCGGGTATGATTCAATATGGGTCATTATTGATCGGCTAACCAAGGTAGCTCATTTCATTCCGGTGAAAGAAAGCTACAGCGGATCCAAATTGGCAGAATTGTACATGTCAAGGATTGTGTGTTACCATGGAGTGTCAAAGAAGATAGTGTCGGACCGAGGGACACAGTTCACCTCGAGGTTTTGACAAAAGTTGCATGAAACCATGGGAACCCATCTGAATTTCAGCTCTGCCTATCATCCCCAAACTGACGGGCAGACGGAGAGAACCAATCAGATCCTTGAAGATATGTTAAGGGCATGTGCACTCAAAAACAATAGGAGTTGGGAAAAGAACTTACCGTATGCGGAGTTTTCCTATAACAACAGTTATCAAGCTAGTATGAAGATGTCACCGTTTGAAACTTTGTATGGAAGGAAGTGCAGAACTCCCCTATTTTGGAACCAAACAGGAGAAAGTAAAGTGTTTGGTCCAGAAGTGTTACAAGAAGCCGAGGCGAAGGTGAGGGAGATTCGCAACAACTTGAGGATAGCACAAACACGCCAGAAGAGTTATGCTGATGTACGAAGAAGAGAACTCGTTTTCAACGTGGGAGACTATGTTTATCTCAAGGTGTCCCCTATTAGAGGACTTCGTCGGTTCAAGGTGAAAGGGAAGTTGTCACCTCGATACATCGGACCCTTTCAAGTTTTGGAAAGAAAAGGCGAAGTGGCGTACCAACTAGAGTTACCGGCTCATCTATCGGACGTGCACGATGTATTCCATGTGTCACAACTCAAGAAATGCCTGAGGACGCCTGAAGAGGTGTTACCCATGAATGAAGTGGATGTAGCTGAAGATTTGTCTTATGCCGAGCAACCATACAAGATTTTGGAGACGATGGAACGCCTCACCAGAAACAAGAGAATCCGGATGTGCAAGGTGCAGTGGAAGCATCACTCAGAAGAGGAAGCTACCTGGGAACGGGAAGATGAGCTCAAGGCACAATTTCCGGAATTGTTTTCTTAGAAACACCAATCTCGAGGACGAGATTTCTTTTAAGGGGGGTAGAGCTGTAACACCCCAAAATTTTTAGTCAAAACCCAAATTTTGATTTAAAGCCCTAAACCATGTTCAGAGGGGAATTTAGAAATTTTTGAACGTGTTGCATGTTTTGCAAAAATTCAAATTCAAACTGGAATTCAAATTATACCCAAAACAGAAAAGAAATGGAAAAAAAAAGGAAATCGGGGAAAAAACTGGCCAGTGGGCCGAAACCGCCAGCCGGCCCAGCAAACCCCCGCGCCAGCCCGCCCCCGCGCGCGCCGCGCTGCCCCTCGCTGACGCATGGGACCCACCTGTCATCCCTAACCCGAGCCCCCGCGACCCCGGACTTTTCCCCCCGAGCGCGCGCGATCGCAACCGATCGGGAAATCCGTCCCCGCAGCCGAATTCCGGTCCCAGAGGACTCCAACTCGATCATAACAGACCCACCGCCCTCCCCCGGCTATAAAAACCCCAGCTCCGATCAGTTTTCCGCACGCGATCGCCGATTTTCACACCGGTGAGCACCGAGACTTCGCCGGCGAATTCTGGCTGATCTAAGCTCGGAAACTCTGATCTAACTCGCTGGTCTTGATCCACCGCCTCCGGGGAACTTTGCAGGTGCAGAAAACTCGGAGAGTTACGGTGCAAACACAGCGCCGACGAGCTTCACCGTGGTTTTGCCTCGGACCTCGCCGCCGAGCACATTCCAGGACCCCCGAGCTCGAGAAAACCCCGAGGTGAGATCCCTGACCTCCCCTCTACCGATCTAGGCCATAAGATCACAGTTCTAGGTAGAATTCTCGCAGAACCGAAACTTTCCGGCGAGATCGCCGCTTCCCGCCGCCGTGCGCCGCCGGCAGCGCCGCCCGCGCTCGATCAGAGCGACGTGGCCGCTTGTGCGCCGTTTATTTTAAATCGCACGGTAGACTTTAAAACCCCGCGTACCGGTTCGATGTTATAATCTCAGCCGTCGGTTTAAAATCGGACGGACCACGTCGACCCCACGTTATAAAGACTGGAGTTCTTACGTGCTACCCCCTGGGGTTCTCTGGAATTGAGAGCTAGCCTCGGAAACTTCAGATCTAGCCCCTGGAACTTCAGAAAATCATGTAAATTCATTTAAAAATCAATTTTAGCCCCTGGACTTAATAGAAATTAGGAAAAACACCTCTGTTAAGTGTAGCTAGACCCCTGGAAATTATGAAAATAATATTATAGACCCTGTGATGGGTGAGTTTACTTTTTTTTAAACCCTGTTTAGTATTTAATTTACAAAATTGAATATGTAACTAGTGTTTAAAAAGTAAAAAGGAGACAAACATAATTGTCAAAATTTATTAAAAACTTTCTCAGTACTTAGAAAACTTTGGAGTGAGATAAAAATATATTTTTGGGCAGAAATAAATCTGTTTTATCTATTATTCACATTTAATAGTATAGGGACACATTTTTAAGTAAAGAATAGTTAAAAAAAAAAAGGGAAAATAATTATGAAATAGTATACATTATAAGCCATGGTCAAAATATGATTCTAAATTATTTAGGACCAGAACCTAATCTGTTTAGGTGATGTGTATTACTAATTTAATAATAAAATACACAATTATGCATAGGAATATAAATCTGAAAATATAGTAATTAGTAAATGATAACTGGAGTTTCTAAAATACAAAGAATTCAGTTTAGGGTTGATAGAAATTGTGAAGGCACATTGTATGCAAGTATAAATGAGGACACCAAAAGTAGGAATCATATATATACATGGTTAAAAGTGCATGCAAGCCACAACTTAACACACATAAAGTAACCACAACACATATAATGGTAAAGAACTTTTATAAATATGAATGTGTGGTTTGTATGAAGTAGAGGTGTGAACTATGTCTTATGATTGTTGTTTTTCTTTTGCTATGTGTGATGGTATGAAGTAGAACCTGCTCAAGAGCAAGTTAACCCTTTCCAAGATCAGGACTACCAATTTCAAGAGCAGCAAGAAGGAGGCAAGTGTCCTTGACCACTTTGATCCTATGCTAGGATATGTAGATAGAATTATTTGCATTGTCAAGATAATTATGAAACCCATGCTAGGAAGTTTCCCTAGAATTGCATTACCTTGTTTCCTTGTAGCTTGGGTTGGGATTTATTTTACCATGTCATTTATTTACATGCATATGCTTAGCCATGCTTAGAATGGGATATTTGGGACATGAGATCATCAGTTTATATTACCATACTCTTGAATGAGACATTGTGAGTTATGTAGAGGTAGGGATCAAGGCAAGTTGGATGTTTTGGTTGTGTGCTGGGTGCACGAGACTTGGGTTTGTGTTTAGTACTTGCCTGGATCCTAAGGACCGGTTCATGGAGCATGTAACCCGGCTTTACAGTGCCAACCACATGCTGAGATGGGGCAGCTTAGCCAATTAATTAGGTGTATCCCCGGCGTAGTATGGGTGTGTTGGATGGTGCGGGGAGTAGGTGTCAGCTGGACTACCATATTAACCGCAAGGATCAAGAGGGGGCCACTGCAGCGGGGTTGGAGCCTCTTGTATGCTGTTAGGGGTGAAACCTTAGTGGGCCCACGCTCGTCGGGAATCCCTTTGTAAAGGCTTTGTAGTGATCTCCTGGCTGCACACTTGGGAAGTGTGAATGTGGATCGTAGCCACTGGCATAATGGAGGTTTTTTTAGTCCACCCGGCAACGGGGGATGAAATCACTACTTGTGGGTACAGTGGTACAAACTCTGCAGAGTCAAAACTGTCTTGACAGCCGTGCTCACGGTTAAGAGCGGCCTGGACTTATTCATGATTAGAGGATTGATGGTTTTGGAAGTTAAGCGGGGAGCTTAACACTGGAATTGATGTTATGGTTATTGGATTATGATAATGGGTTGGGAGATTGGGACCATTTCACCTGTGTAGTAATGTAGGTGCTTAATAAGCTAAGGTAATAGGTATTAATTGCGTAGTGCTTTAACCATGAGTTCAACCTCTCCTTGTTCTAGCCATGCATGATATAATTTTCCCACACTTGCTGAGTACCATTGGTACTCAACCTTGCATATTTGTTGGTTTATATTGCTGCTCAGGTCAAGAAAATGAGGTGGTGTATAATGACCAAGATTTTGGACCCGAGGAAGGCTTTTAGGTTCATGAAGACCCCCGGGCAACGCCTGTGACGGAGCCCTCAAGAATAATATTCCGCTGCTAGTTTATTTACTTGTGATGAAGCATTAGTGTCTATTGAGACATTTGTGATGTAAGACTTATTCGACACCTGGCTTGTAATAAATGATGCTTCACTATTTGTCATCACATGTATGAGAAAATGATCCTGGCATACATGTGATATTCATTTGGTTGTTCTTCAGAAAAACCGGGTGTGACAATAGAGAAGGATTTCAAAGAAGATGAGAAGGGTACGCTTTGGCTAGGAAATAGGATTTGTGTGCCTAACATAAAACACCTCCGTGACATGATATTGAAGGAGGCACATGATTCACCCTATTCTATACATCCCGGAAGTACCAAAATGTACAAGGACTTGAAAACTTGTTACTGGTGGGATGGTATGAAGAGGGATATAGCCGAATACGTTGCCTGTGCGACACATGCCAACGGGTGAAGGCCGAACATCAAAAACCAGCTGGATTGTTGTAACATTTCAAGGTACCAGAGTGGAAGTGGGAAGACATCAATATGGATTTCATCGTCAGATTACCACGTACTCAGTCGGGTTACGACTCCATCTGGGTTATCGTGGACCGATTGACAAAAACCGCCCATTTTCTCCCTGTAAAGGCCAATTACAACGTTGCACAATTAGCCGAGTTGTACATGGAGCAGATTGTGTGCCGTCACGGAGTCCCGAAAAGGATAGTCTCTGATCGAGGTTCTCAGTTTACCTCTAGATTCTGGAGGAAGCTGCAGAAAGTCATGGGTACACGACTGGATTTTAGCTCCGCCTATCACCCACAAACTGATGGACAAACCAAAAGGACAAACCAAATTTTGGAGGACATGTTGAGAGCTTGCGCCTTGAAACGTGGGTGTAGTTGGGATAAGAGTTTACCGTATGCCGAATTCTCTTATAACAACAGCTATCAAGCTAGCTTGAAGATGTCACCTTTCGAAGCATTGTACTGTAGACGGTGTAGAACACCACTGTTCTGGAACGAAACCGGAGAGAACCAGGTGGACCTCATGTGCTACAAGAAGCTGAAAAGCAAGTCCAATTGGTATGGGATAACTTAAAGACTGCTGAGTCACGACAGAAAGGCTATGCGGACAATAGGCGTAGGAAGTTGACCTTTGAAGTAGGAGACTTCGTATACCTTAAGGTATCGCCTATCCGAGGCCAACGACGTTTCAATGTCAAAGGCAAGCTAGCACCTCGCTACATCGGACCATTTAAGATTTTGGACAAGCGAGGAGAAGTAGCCTATCAACTAGAGCTCCCAACCCACCTCTCCGACGTACATGACGTGTTTCATGTATCCCAGCTCAAGAAGTGCTTAAGAGTACCAGAGGAGCAAGTATCAATGGGAGAGCTTGAACTTCAAGAGGACCTGACTTATGTGGAACATCCTGTCCGAATCTTGGACGTAAAGGAAAGGGTCACCAGGAACAAGGTGATTCGATGGTGCAAGGTACAATGGAGCCATCACACCGAAGCTGAAGCCACTTGGGAGCGTGAAGAAGACATCAAGGAAGAATTTCCTTATCTATTCTCTACCAACGAATTTCGAGGGCGAGATTCAATTTAAGGGGGATAGATTTGTGACACCTTCATTCCTGGTGTCAGCATATATTCATGTTTTATGAAGAGAAAACATTTTAAGGAAGAAGTAGGAATCGAGAAAAATATCAAAAGGATAGCCAATAAGAGCCGAATCCAGTTCACCGAGAGCACTGAAGACAACTTCCGCGGCCCGCTGGCCACGTGGCGTGTTTGGAGCTCATCCCTGCGAAGTGGGGAGAGGTCCGTCGCTAAAATGGCTACGTGGCAGGCTCGGGGCTCATCTCCGCAAAAAGGGGAGAGGTCCAACCCTGTGGGACACGTGTTGCCCCCGGAGCTAGCCTCTGCGGAAGGAGCAAAGGCATTTCTGCAGGACACATGTCACCTTCGGATATAGTCACCACGGAAATCAGAGGACCAGTCGCGCGGGATACGTGTCGATTTCAGAGCTCACCTCCGAGAGGAACGGTTTTATTGAACACATGGCACTACCGGAGCTTATCTTCAGGAAATCCGTCACTGTTGGACATGTGTCGACTTCGGAGCTTGTCTCTGAGGAAAGAAGAGAGGAAAGGTCCGAAACTAACACGTGGCGTGCGCGGAGCCACCTCCGAATGGAGAGGAGGTCCCGACCGCCAGGATACGTGGCGCACGCGGAGCTCACCTCCGAAGGGAAAGGGAGGTCTCGCTCGTTTAACACGCGGCACAACCGGAGCCCGTCTCTGCGGAAAGGGAGAGACCAGGACCCGGTGGACACGTGGAACCTCGGAGATCATCACCGAGGAGGTAACGAGTTCTAGGGACAGTTTTTGGATTCTGTATGCGTAGAAATACCGGAACAGAAGCCGACCTGAATTCCGCAATGATAGCGCACCAAATTAACAAAAGATAAGATGTTAGGATCCAATGACGATCTGAATAGGACTCTTATTCGGGATACAATCAGATTAGGACTCTTCTCTTCCCGATTATAAATAGAACCCAGAACCTATGGCCGAAACCACAAACTTCTTTTCCAACTCCTGAGCCAACGACTTAGAGCCCTAGTCCCAACCCGCCGAGTAGACCATCACCGGAGTTCAGCAAGGAAGATCGCCGGAAGAAAGCCTAACAATCTGAGGAGGACCTCAAGACCGAGAAGAACGTAAGGTAGGTCTCCAATATCACCTTACGACATCGTTGTGTTTTCTTTGCATCTGTTCTTTGGTTCCTTCAAACAGAAGCCTTCTCGTGGACAGATCACTTAATGATCAGGTTGATCTAAAGACAATATCATCGCCACATCCACCTTTGATCCGAACACCTCTGCCCATGCAAGCCATGCAAGAACACGTGCAAACCAATCTAACAAAACTAATCATAGGATAGCATGCATATGCATCATCACATCTAGTTTAAGGTTGTGCATGATATTGATTGCTGTGAATCTTGTATGCACGTGATCCTACATAGCAGGACAAGCTCAGGGAGCTGTCTACGACGAGCTGCAGCAACAAGGTTTTGAGATCCAAGAACAACCAGAACCGCGAGAACAAGGCAAGTGCTCCTTGACCATATTGATCCTATGTTTTGGGTGAAACTGTTTTGTTTTGTGAAAAGGTGTGTGTGCTGAGTCAAACACGATGGGAAACCCTTTTTATAGGAGTTAACTAGTTTTGGTTAAACCACCCTTGTCGCCAGGGAAGTTTATGAGTCGGGTATGGTTTTTGCTTTATGCTTCGCTAAGTCCATGGGATTAGGAAGCGAGATAGATGTGTCTAGCTAACTGCACTCGTAATGATAATGAGAAACTGATGATGTTAATGGACATGGATCAGAGGGAGATCTAGGCAAGCCTGGGTTTGTGAATGAGGTAGCATGAGATGGTGGTTTACTTGCCGTAGATCTAAGGACCGGTTCATGCATGCACATGCGAGGATAACAGTGCCACCACAAGGCCAAGTATGGGTGCGGCTTAGCTGAGTAATTAGGAAAGTTGCTAGAGTGTTATGGACTGTGGAAGGCGTGGGGAATGGGAGTCGAGTGAGGACTGCCCTGGGAACTGCATGGCACAAGAGGGGGCCCGTGGGTGGGAGAATTGGAGATTCTAGCCTGCCGGTGAAACCTTAGTGAGTCCATACATCTAGTAACCCCTTTGTAAAGGCTATTTTGTGATCTCTTGACCATAGACCGATGGTTGTGTACTGGTATAATAGAGGTTCTGCAGTCGCCGACGGGTGACGAAATCACAAACTTGTGGGTAAAGAGGTGCAAACTCTACAGAGTCTAAAACTATCATGATAGCCGAGCTTACGGTCATGAGCGCCTGGCCAACTTCCATGATTAGTCGGGATGGTTATTGGGATGGTTCTTGGTTATGGTTATTGATTTTGGTTATGGTTTGGTTTTGGGACTGTTGAGTCCGGGTGATAAGATGGTTGCATGACTGTTGAGTCATGGCAACGAGATTAGTCTCGGTGTGAGACGAAGTTGTTTATGAGATAAGATGGTAGCGAATACGAGAAGGTATCCGTGAGATGGTAGCGAATACGAGGAGGTATTCGTGAGCAAGAATGAAGTTGGTTAATGTTCGGGTGGAACATGGAAAGTGATGGAGGTATTTTGGTAAACTAATACATGCTGGGATTACATTCATCTAAAGTTAAGTTGCTGTTTTATCATGGTTTTATAAATCTACTTTTCTGCAAATAAGCCTTTTTATACCTACCTTGTTATGAGCTACATATCATGATTTTCCCGCACTTGCTGAGTACATCATTGTACTCAAACTTGCATTATTATTTCGTCATCGGCAGCAAGAGAAGACGACTATGATGACCAAGTGGAGCATTAAGGCGTGTGATCTATTCTCAACCTTGCCTGTGGAGGGAGTAGGGATAGAGCCACTTCTGCTTAGATTTGCTTCTGCATTAGTTAAAATTGCTTCCGCATTAGAATAAAGACTTCCGCTGCATAGAAATAAAGACTTCCGCTGTGAGCATGAGTCCAAGACTCATGAGATATTGTAACAAACTCTGTTATTCGTGGTTATATATATTCTGAATTCAGTTTGTGGAATATATGTGTATGTGTGATGAACATCCTGGGCACACATATGCATTAGTTCTCTGTTCCGTGGTTTTCCACAGAATTGAGGGTGTCACAGGTATGGTCGGTTTTTACTTTTTGCTTCGCTAATCTACGGGTTATGGGAAGCGATAGAATGTGTCTAGCTACTGCACTCATGAGAATATTGATAATGAGAACTTGATGTTAATGAACATGAATCGGAGGGAGATCTAGGCAAGCCTAGTTCATGGAAGTGGTAGAATGATATGGTGGTTACTTGCCGTAGATCTAAGGACCGGTTCATGCGAGCACATGCTAGAAATACAGTGCCAGCACAAGGCCAAGTATGGGTCCCAAGGGCTTGACATAATACTCGGAATGGATTGGTTAAGCAAGCACAACGGAGTGATCCAATGTGCTAAGAGGATCTAATCTATGTAGAGCACCCTGTCCGAATTTTGGACGTGAAGAAAAGGGTCACGGGGAACAAAATGATCCGTTGGTGCAAGGTACAACAGAGCCATCACACGGAAGCCGAAGCTACATGGAACGTGAAGAAGACCTCAAGGCAGAGTTCCCTCATCTATTCTACACTCTATCAAATCTCGAGGACGAGATTCAACTTAAGGGGGGTAGGTTTGTAAAACCCTCAATTTCGTAATCATGCATGCATTCATATTTCATGTAGAGAAACATTTTAAAATAAGTAGAAACAGAGAAGGAATCAGAAAGATAGCTAAAAAGAGCCAGTTCCAGTTCGCCGAGGAGCACTGTAGACACTTCCCGCGGCCTGCTGGCCATGTGGCGTGTTTGGAGCTCATCCCTGCATAGTGGGGAGAGGTCCGGCACCGCCATAAACATGGCAGGCTCGGAGCTTGCCTCTGCGAAAGGGGCGAGGTCCGACCCGCTGGACGCGTGTCGCCTCCGGGGATTGCCTCTGCGGAGGAGCGAAGTCCAGCCCCGCAGGACACGTGTCGCCACCAGAGCTAGTCGCTGCTGGGAAGTAAGGCCCGACCCGCTGGACACGTGTCGCTCTCGGAACTCACTTCCGAGAGGTCCGGTCCTATTGGACACGTGTCACCTTCGGAGCTCGCCTCCGGGAGGTCCGACACTACCGGACACGTGTCACCTCTGGGAGGTCCAACACTGTTGGACACGTGTCGACCTCGGAGCTCACCTCTGGGAGGTCCGACGCTGATGGACACGTGTCGACCTCGGAGCTCGTCTCTGAGGAGAAAGGAAAATTCGGCGCTGCTTGACACGTGGCACTCTTGGAGCTCACCTCCGAAGAGAGGGGAGGTCCGGCACTGACACGTGGCGTACGCGGAACTCGCCTCTGTTGAGAGGGGAGGTCCCGGTCCACCAGACACGTGGCGCACGCGGAGCTCACCTCTGGAGAGAGGGAGGTCCCGCTCGCCAGACGCGTGGCGCACGCGGAGCTCGCCTCTGAGGAAGAGGGAGGTCTCGCCCACCTGACACGCGGCACAACAGGAGCCCGCCTCTGCGGAAAAGGGAGGCCTGGCCCCTGCTGAACACGTGGAGCCTCCGGAGCTCATCACCACGGCGGTGATGAGATCTGAAGCGGTTTTTCTTCTGTACGTGCGGGAATACCCGGTATTGAGAAAACCGACACGAATTCCACGTTGCTACTGCGTGAATCAATTGAAGATAAGTTGTTATGATTTAAAAATAATTTGAATAGGACTCTTACTTGAAATCCAATCAGAGTAGGACTCTTCGTTTTCCTCTTATAAATAGAACCCGAAACACCCCTTGTCCGTACCATCTGTTCCCAAGTCGACGAATTAGAGGCCCTAGCCCCCAACTCGTCGAGTTAATTAACTTCGCCGGAGTTCAGTCGCCGGAGACCGTCGACGAGCTCGCCGTCGCCGGAAGGAAGCCCCGACGATATGTCTTGCTAGGAGGAAGACCCCGAGACCAAGGAGAAGTGAGGTAGGTCTTCGTTACCACCTTACGACCTCATCGCGGTTTTCTTCGCATCTGTTTCTTCGATCCATTCAAACAGAAGCTTTTTTCATGGACATATCACGTGTTGATCGGTTTGATCTAGATCTTGAGTCCAGATCATCACCACGTCTGCACTTGATCTTTACACCTCTGTTCATCGAAAAAACCATGCAAACCCATGCGAGCCATGAAAGAACACGTACAAACTGATCTAATAAAACAGCACCATAAGATTAGCATGGACATGCACCATTGCATCTTGAGTAAAGTTTGTGCATGATGATTGATCTCTGTAAATCTTGTATATGCGTGATCATGAGTAGAAGGACAAGCTCAGGGAGCTATCTACGACAAGCTACAACAACAAGACCTCGAGATCCGTGAGCAATAGAAGCCATAGGAACAAGGCAAGTGCCCCTTGACCATATTGATCCCATGTTTTGAAAGCTGTTTTGTTTGCGAAAACTATGAATGCTTGAGTCAACTTGATGGGAAACCCATTTATAGGAGTTTACTAGTTTTGTTAACCACCCTTGACGCCAGGGAAGTTTATGAGTCGTGTATGGTCGGTTTTTGCTTTTTGCTTCGCTAATCTACGGGTTATGGGAAGCGATAGAATGTGTCTAGCTACTGCACTCATGAGAATATTGATAATGAGAACTGTGACGCCCTCAATTCTGTGGAAAACCACGGAACCGAGAACTGATGCATATGTGTGCCCAGGATGTTCATCACACATATACATATGTTCCATAAACTGAATTCAGAATATATATTACCACGAATAACAGGGTTTATTACAAAGTCTCATGAGTCTTGGACTCATGCTAACAGCGGAAGTCTTTATTTTATGCAGCGGAAGTCTTCTAACTAGTGAGGAAACAATCTAAGAAGCAGCAGCGGCTCTATCTCTTCTCCATCCCCACAGGAAGGGTTGAGGACAGATTACACGCCTAAGGCTCCACTTGGTCTTCATAGTAATCTTCTCCTGTAGCTGATGATGAAGTAATAATGCAAGTTTGAGTACAATGATGTACTCAGCAAGAGCGGGAAAATATGATATGTAGCTCACAACAAGGAAGGTATAAAAAAGGCTCATTGCAGAAAGCAAAGTTATTTCTCAAAACCACGATAAAACAGCAACTTAACTTTAAGTGAATGTAATCCCAACATGTATTAAAATACCAACATACCTCCATTATGTCTCATCACTTTCCATGTCTCAACCAGACATTAATCTTTCTCAACTTTGCTCACGAATACCTTCTTGTATTCGCTACCATCTCACGAATACCATCTCGTATTCGCTACCATTTCACCTCATAAACAATTCAGTCTCACACCGAGACCAATCTCGTTGCTAGGGCTCAACAGTCATTAAACCAATCTTATCACCCGGACTCAACAGCCCCGAAAACCAAACCAAAACCAAAACCATCAAAAAATCCATAAGCCATCCCGAAAACCATACCAACTAATCATGGAAGTTGGCCAGGCGCTCGTGACCGTAAGCTCGGCTATCATGACAGTTTTAAGACTCTGCAGAGTTTGCACCTCTTTACCCACAAGTTTGTGATTTCTTCACCCGTCGGCGACTGCAGAACCTCCATTATACAAGTACACAACCGTCGGTGTATGGCCAAGAGATCAAAAAATAGCCTTTACAAAGGGGCTACTAGATGTATGGACTCACTACCGGCAGGCTAGAATCTTCAATTCTCCCACCCACGGGCCCCCTCTTGTGCCATGCTGTTCCCAGGGCAGTCCTCACTCGACTCCCATTCCCTGCGCCTTCCACGGTCCATAACAATCTAGCAACTTACCTAATTACTCAGCTAAGCTGCACCCATGCTTGGCCTTGTGGTGGCACTGTTATCCTGGCATGTGCTCGCATGAACCGGTCCTTAGATCTACGGCAAGTAACCACCATCTCATACTACCTCATTCACAAACCCGGCTTGCCTAGATCTCCCTCCGATCCATGTTCATTAACAACATCAATTTCTCATTATCATTACGAGTGCAGTTAGCTAGACACATCTATCTCGCTTCCCAAAATCTCGTGGACTAAGTGAAGCATAAAAGCAAAAACCATAATCAACTCATTAACTTTCCCGGTGACAAGGGTGGCTAACAAAACAAGTAAACTCCTATGAAAGGGTTTCCCATCATGTTTGACTCAGCACACACACCTTTTCGCAAACAAAACAGTTTTCCAAAACATAGGATCAATATGATCAAGGGGCACTTGCCTTGTTCTTGTGGTTCTGGTTGCTCTTGGATTTCGAAACCTTGTTGTTGCAGCTCGTCGTAGAAAGCTCCCTGAGCTTGTCCTTCTATACGCGATCACGCACATACAAGATTCTCAGCAATCAATACCATGTACAAACTTAAACCAGATGCGATGATGCATATGCATGCTAATTCCTATGATGCAGTTTTTATTAGATCGGTTGTACGTGTCCTTGTATGTTTGCATGGGTTTTACGATGAACAGAGGTGTAAAGATCAATTGTGGACGTGGCGATGATCTTGACTTTAGATCAAACCGATCAAAAAGTGATCTTTCCACAAAAAAGCTTCTGTTCGAAAGGAATCGAAGAACAGATGCAAAGAAAACACGATGATGTCGTAAGGTGGTATTGGAGACCTACCTTACGTTCTTCTTGGTCTCGGGGTCCTTCTCCTAGCAAGACAGAACGTCGGGCTCTCTTCCGGCGATCTCCGGCGACTGAACTCCAGCGAAGAGGTTTACTCGGTGAGCTGGGGCTAGGGCTCTAAGCTGTTGGCTCAGGAGGTGGAAAAGAAGTTTGTGGTTGCGGCCAAAGGTTTTCGGTTCTATTTATAAGAGGAAACGAAGAGTCCTCCTCTGATCGGAATTCGAATAAGAGTCCCATTCAAACTGTTTTTGGATCTTAACAACTTATTTTTAGTTGATTTGGTGCGGTAACATTGTGGAAATCGTGTCGGTTTCCTCCCGTACCGGTATTCCCATGCGTACAAAGGAAAACCGCTTCAGAATCGCGTTACCTTCGCGACGGTGAGCTCCGGAAGCTCCACGTGTCCTGTGGGAACCTGGCTCCCTTTTCCGCAGAGACAAGCTCCGGTTGTGCCGCGTGTCAGACGGGCGAGACCTCCCTCTTCCTCAGAGATGAGCTCCGCTTGTGCCACGTGTCCTAGCGGGCGGGAACCTCCCCTCTCAACAGAGGCAAGCTCCGCGTGCGCCACGTGTCTGGTGGGTCGGGACTTCCCCTCTAAACAGAGGCGAGCTCCGCGAACGCCACGTGTCAGTTCCGGACCTCCCCCTCTCTTCGGAGGTGGCTCCGGGGGTGCCATGTGTCTATTCCGGACCTTCCCTTTCTTCGGAGGTGGCTCCGGATGTGCCACGTGTCCTAACAGCGCCAGACTTCTTTTCTTCTCAGAGACGATCTCCGAGGTCTACACGTGTCCAACAGTACGGAACCTCCCGGAGATGAGCTCCGGAGGTGACACACGTCCATCAGCGTCGGACCTCCCGGAGGTAAGATCCGGAGGTGACACGTGCCCAATAGGACAGGACCTCTCGGAGGTGAGCTCCGAGAGCGACATGTGTCTCGCGGGGCCGGACCTCTCAGAGTGAGCTCCAAGAGCGACACGTGTCCTGCGCGGCTGGTCCTCTCTTTTCCACGGTGACTAGCTCCGCAGCCGACACGTGTCCTTCAGGACTGGCCTCGCTCCTCTGCAGAGGCTAGCTCCGGGGGCAACACGTGTCCCATGGGGTCGGACCTCTCCCCCTTTGCGGGGATGAGCCCTGAGCCTGCCACGTAGCTAGTTTAGCGGCAGACCTCTCCCCCTTTGCGGAGATGAGCTCCGAACGCGCCACGTGACCAGCGGGCCGCGGGAGTTGTCTTCTGCGCTCCTCGGCGAACTGGAATTAAATCTTTTCGGCTATCTTTTTTATTCTTTCTCGATTTCAACTTATTTTAAAAGTGTTTTTCTACATGAACCATGAATACATGCAGAACCCAAAAATGAGGATGTCACAAGAACTTGATGTTAATGAACATGAATCAAAGGGAGATCTAGGCAAGCCTGGTTCGTAGAAGTGGTAGAATGATATGGTAGTTACTTGCAGTAGATCTAAGGACCGGTTCATGCGAGCACATGCCAGGAATACAGTGCTACCACAAGGCCAAGTATGGGTGCGGCTTAGCTGACTAATTAGGTAAGTTACTTGATTGTTATGGACCGTGGAAGGCACGGTGAATGGGAGTCGAGAGAGGACTGCCCTGGGAACTGCATGGCACAAGAGAGGGCCCGTAGGTAGGAGAATGGTGATTCGAGCCTGCTGGTGAAACCTTAGTGCGTCCATACATCTAGTAACCCCTTTGTAAAGGCTATTTTGTGATCTCTTGGCCATACACCGACGGTTATGTACTGGTATAATGGAGGTTCTGCAATCGCCGACGGGTGACGAAATCACAAACTTGTGGGTAAAGTTTATGATATGTACCTCACAACAAGGAAGGTATAAAAAGGCTCATTGCAGAAAGCAAAGTTATTTCTCAAAACCATGATAAAACAGCAACTTAACTTTAAGTGAATGTAATCCCAACATGTATTAAAATACCAACATACCTCCATTATGTCTCATCACTTTCCATGTCTCAACCAGACATTAATCTTTCTCAACTTTGCTCACGAATACCTTCTTGTATTCGCTACCATCTCACGAATACCATCTCGTATTCGCTACCATTTCACCTCATAAACAATTCCGTCTCACACCGAGACCAATCTCGTTGCTAGGGCTCAACAGTCATTAAACCAATCTTATCACCCGGACTCAACAGTCCCGAAAACCAAACCAAAACCAAAACCATCCAAAAATCCATAAGCCATCCCGAAAACCATACCAACTAATCATGGAAGTTGGCCAGGCGCTCGTGACCGTAAGCTCGGCTATCATGACAGTTTTAAGACTCTGCAGAGTTTGCACCTCTTTACCCACAAGTTTGTGATTTCTTCACCCGTCGGCGACTGCAGAACCTCCATTATACCAGTACACAACCGTCGGTGTATGGCCAAGAGATCAAAAAATAGCCTTTACAAAGGGGCTACTAGATGTATGGACTCACTAAGGTTTCACCGGCAGGCTAGAATCTCCAATTCTCCCACCCACGGTTCCCCTCTTGTGCCATGCTGTTCCCAGGGCAGTCCTCACTCGACTCCCATTCCCTGCGCCTTCCACGGTCCATAACAATCTAGAAACTTACCTAATTACTCAGCTAAGCTGCACCCATGCTTGGCCTTGTGATGGCACTGTTATCCTGGCATGTGCTCGCATGAACCGGTCCTTAGATATACGGCAAGTAATCACCATCTCATACTACCTCATTCACAAACCCGGCTTGCCTAGATCTCCCTCCGATCCATGTTCATTAACAACATCAATTTCTCATTATCATTATGAGTGCAGTTAGCTAGACACATCTATCTCGCTTCCCAATATCTCGTGGACTCAGTGAAGCATAAAAGCAAAAACCATAATCGACTCATTAACTTTCCCGGTGACAAGGGTGGCTAAAAAAACAAGTAAACTCCTATGAAAGGGTTTCCCATCATGTTTGACTCAGCACACACACCTTTTCGCAAACAAAACAGTTTTCCAAAACATAGGATCAATATGATCAAGGGGCACTTGCCTTGTTCTTGTGGTTCTGGTTGCTCTTGGATTTCGAAACCTTGTTGTTGCAGCTCGTCATAGAAAGCTCCCTGAGCTTGTCCTTCTATACGCGATCACGCACATACAAGATTCTCAGCAATCAATACCATGTACAAACTTAAACCAGATGCGATGATGCATATGCATGCTAATTCCTATGATGCAGTTTTTATTAGATCGGTTGTACGTGTCCTTGTATGTTTGCATGGGTTTTATGATGAACAGAGGTGTAAAGATCAATTGTGGACGTGGCGATGATCTTGACTTTAGATCAAACCGATCAAAAAGTGATCTTTCCACAAAAAAGCTTCTGTTCGAAAGGAATCGAAGAACAGATGCAAAGAAAACACGATGATGTCGTAAGGTGGTATTGGAGACCTACCTTATGTTCTTCTTGGTCTCGGGGTCCTTCTCCTAGCAAGACAGATCGTCGGGCTCTCTTCCGGCGATCTCCGGCGACTGAACTCCAGCGAAGAGGTTTACTCGGTGAGCTGGGGCTAGGGCTCTAAGCTGTTGGCTCAGGAGGTAGAAAAGAAGTTCGTGGTTGCGGCCAATGGTTTTCGGTTCTATTTATAAGTGGAAACGAAGAGTCCTCCTCTGATCGGAATTCGAATAAGAGTCCCATTCAAACTGTTTTTGGATCTTAACAACTTATCTTTAGTTGATTTGGTGCGGTAACATTGTGGAAATCGTGTCGGTTTCCTCCCGTACCGGTATTCCCATGCGTACAAAGGAAAACCGCTTCAGAATCGCGTTACCTTCGCGACGGTGAGCTCTGGAAGCTCCACGTGTCCTGTGGGAACCTGGCTCCCTTTTCCGCAGAGACAAGCTCCGGTTGTGCTGCGTGTCAGGTGGGCGAGACCTCCCTCTTCATCAGAGGTGAGCTCCGCTTGTGCCACGTGTCCTAGTGGGCGGGAACCTTCCCTCTCAACAGAGGCAAGCTCCGCGTGCGCCACGTGTCTGGTGGGTCGGGACTTCCCCTCTAAACAGAGGCGAGCTCCGCGAACGCCACGTGTCAGTTCCGGACCTCCCCCTCTCTTCGGAGGTGGCTCCGGGGGTGCCATGTGTCTATTCTGGACCTCCCCTTTCTTCGGATGTGGCTCCGGATGTGCCACGTGTCCTAACAGCGCCAGACTTCTTTTCTTCTCAGAGACGATCTCCGAGGTACACGTGTCCAACAGTATGGAACCTCCTGGAGATGAGCTCCGGAGGTGACACGCGTCCATCAGCGTCGGACCTCCCGGAGGTAAGATCTGGAGGTGACACGTGTCCAATAGGACCGGACCTCTCGGAGGTGAGCTCCGAGAGCGACATGTGTCTAGCGGGGCCGGACCTCTCAGAGTGAGCTCCGAGAGCGACACTTGTCCCGCGCGGCTGGTCCTCTCTTTTCCGCGGTGACTAGCTCCGCAGCCGACACGTGTCCTTCAGGACTGGCCTCGCTCCTTTGCAGAGGCTAGCTCCGGGGGCAACACGTGTCCCATGGGGTCGGACCTCTCCCCCTTTGCCGGGATGAGCCCCGAGCCTGCCACGTAGCTAGTTTAGCGGCAGACCTCTCCCCCTTTGCGGAGATGAGCTCCGAACGCGCCACGTGACCAGCGGGCCGCGGGAGTTGTCTTCTGCGCTCCTCGGCGAACCGGAATTGGCTCTTTTCGGCTATCTTTTTTATTCTTTCTCGATTTCAACTTATTTTAAAAGTGTTTTTCTACATGAACCATGAATACATGCAGAACCCAAAAATGAGGGTGTCACAAGAACTTGATGTTAATGAACATGAATCAAAGGGAGATCTAGGCAAGCCTGGTTCGTAGAAGTGGTAGAATGATATGGTAGTTACTTGCAGTAGATCTAAGGACCGGTTCATGCGAGCACATGCCAGGAATACAGTGCTACCACAAGGCCAAGTATGGGTGCGGCTTAGCTGACTAATTAGATAAGTTACTTGATTGTTATGGACCGTGGAAGGCACGGGGAATGGGAGTCGAGAGAGGACTGCCCTGGGAACTGCATGGCACAAGAGGGGGCCCGTAGGTAGGAGAATGTTGATTCGAGCCTGCTGGTGAAACCTTAGTGAGTCCATACATCTAGTAACCCCTTTGTAAAGGCTATTTTGTGATCTCTTGGCCATACACCGACGGTTATGTACTGGTATAATGGAGGTTCTGCAATCGCCGATGGGTGACGAAATCACAAACTTGTGGGTAAAGTGGTGCAAACTCTGCAGAGTACAAAACTATCATGATAGCCAAGCTTCCGGTCACAAGCGCCTGGCCAACTTCCATGATTAGATGGGATGGTTCGGTTTTGGTTATTGGGATGTCATTGGTTTGGTTTGGTTTGGTCATTGAGGTTTGGTTTCGGGACTGTTGAGTCTTGGTAATGAGATTGGGACTATCGAATCGTGATAATGAGCTTTGGTCTCGGTTATGAGATGGAATTGAATATGAGATGAGATGGTAATGAATACGAGATGGTATTCACTAGCATAAGAAAAAGTTGAGAAGATAAATGTTCGGATGAGATATGAAAAGAGGTGATTCATGAAAGAGGTATGTTGATGTTTTAATTGGTCATATGTTGGAATCAAATTCATTTAAAGCTAGTCGCTGTTTTTGTCATGTTTTGTGAAATAAACTTTGCTTTCTGCAATGAGCCTTTTTATACCTACCTTGTTGTGAGCTACATGTCATAGTTCCCACACTTGCTGAGTACGTCATTGTGACGCCCTCAATTCTGTGGAAAACCACGGAACGAAGAACTAATGCATATGTGTGCCTAGGATGTTCATCACATATATACATATATTTCACAAACTGAATTCAGAATATATACATAACCACGAATAACAGAGTTTATTACAACGTCTCATGAATCTTGGACTCATGCTTACAGCGGAAGTCTTATTTCTATGCAGCGGAAGTCTTATTTTAATGCGGAAGCAAACTAAGCAGAAGTGGCTCCATCTCTACTCCTTCCACAGGCAAGGTTGAGAACAGATCACACGCCATAATGCTCCATTTGGTCTTCATAATAGCCCTCTCTTGCTGTTGATGATGAAATAATAATGCAAATTTGAGTACAATGACGTACTCAGCAAGTGCGGGAAAACACATGATATGCAGCTCATAACAAGATAGGTATAAAAGGCTTATTTGCAGAAAAGCAGATTTGTAAAACCATGATAAAACAGCAACTTAACTTTAGATGTAACCCCAACATATATTAAATTACCAACATACCTCCATCACTTCCCGTGTTCCATCCGAACATTAACCAATCCTTTATTCATACTCACGAATACCTCCTCGTATTCGCTATCATCTCACCTCATAAAACAACCTCGTCTCGCACCGAGACCAATCTCATGTCATGTCCCATCAGTCATGCAACCATCTCATCTCCTGGACTCAACAGTCCCAAACCAAACCATAACCAAACCAATAACAAAGAACCTTCCCTATAACCATCCCAACTAATCATGGCAGTTTAGCCAGGTGCTCGTGACCGTAAGCTCGGTTATCATGATAGTTTTAGACTCTGCAGAGTTTGCACCTCTTTACCCATAAGTTTGTGATTTCGTCACCCGTCGGTGACTGCAGAACCTCCATTATACCAGTACATATCCGTCGGTATATGGTCAAGAGATCACAAAATAGCCTTTACAAAGGGGTTACTAGATGTATGGACTCACTAAGGTTTCACCGGCAGGCTAGAATCTCCAATTCCCCCACCCATGGGCCCTCTCTTGTGCCACGCAGTTCCCAGGGCAGTCCTCACTCGACTCCCATTCCCCGCGCCTTCCACAGTCCATAACACTCTAGCAACTTACCTAATTACTCAGCTAAGCCGCACCAATACTTGGCCTTGTGGTGGCACTGTTATCCTGGCATGTGCATGCATGAACCGGTCCTTAGATCTACGGCAAGTAAAACCACCATCTCATGCTACCTCATTCACAAACCCGGGCTTGCCTAGATCTTCCTCCGATCCATGTTCATTAACATCATCAGTTTCTCATTATCATTACGAGTGCAGTTAGCTAGACACATCTATCTCGCTTCCCAATCCCATAGACTCAGCAAAGCATAAAGCAAAAATCATACCCGACTCATAAACTTCCCAGGCGACAAGGGTGGTTTAACCAAAACTAGTAAACTCCTATAAAAAGGGTTTCCCATCATGTTTGACTCAGCACACACACCTTTTCGCAAAACAAAATAGTTCTTTCCAAAACATAGGATCAATATGGTCAAGGAGCACTTGCCTTGTTCTTGCGGTTCCGGTTGTTCTTGATTCTCAAAACCTGGTTGCTGCAGTTCGTCGTAGACAGCTCCCTGAGCTTGTCCTGTTAGGTAGGATCACGTGCATACAGGATTCACAGCAATCAATATTTATGCACAAACCTTAAACTAGATGCGATGATGCATATGCATGCTATCTCGTGATTAGTTTTATTAGATTGATCTGTACGTGTTCTTGCATGGCCTTGTATGGACAGAGGTGTTCGGATCAAAGGTGGATGTGGCGATGATCTTGTCTTTAGATCAACCTGATCAGTAAGTGATCTACCCACGAGAAGGCTTCTGTTCGAAAGGAATTGAAGAACAGATGCAAAGAGATGAACACAATGATATTGAAGTCCTACCTCACGTTCTTCTTGACTTCGAGGTCCTCCTCAGACCGCTCGGTTCTTCTCCGATGATCTCCCTTGTTGCGCTTCGGCGATGGTTTGCTCGGCGAGTTAGGGCTAGGGCTCTAAGTCGTGGCTCAGGAGTCGAAAGAGAAGTTTGTGGTTTCGGCCATAGATTTTGGATTCTATTTATAATCGGGAAGAGAAGAGTCCTAATCTGATTGGATCCCGAATAAGAGTCTTATTCAGATCTTTGTGGGATCCTAACGTCTTATCTTTGGTAACATCATGGAATTTAGATCGGTTTCTGTTGCGTACCGGTATCTTTACGCGTAAAAACCGCTCCAGAACTCGTTACCTCTGCGATGATGAGCTCCGGAAGCTCCACGTGTCCTTCCGGGGCCTGGTATCTTCTCCTTCGCAGAGACGAGCTCCGGTTGTGCCGCGTGTCACGAGCGAGACCTCCCCCTTCTTCGGAGGTGAGCTCCACGCACGCCACGTGTTGGCGCCGGTCTTCCCTCTCTTCTTTTCTCAGGAACATGTCCCAAGGTCGACACATGTCTAGCAACAAAAGTCCTCCCAGAGATAAGCTCCGGTGGCGACACGTGTTCGATAGATCCGGACTTCTCTGAGATGAGCTTCGAGATCGACACGTATCCCGCGCGACTGGTCCTCTGATTTCCGCGAGGACTAGCTCCGAGGATGACACGTGTCTCGCGAAAATGCCTTTGCTTCTTCTGCAGAGGCTAGCTCCGTGGGCAACACGTGTCCCACAGGATCGGACCTCTCCCCTTTGTGGCGACGAGCCCCGAACCTACCACGTAGCTCTTTCAGCGGCGGACTTCTCTTCACTTCGCAGGGACGAGCTCCGAACACGCCACGTGGCCAGCGGCCGCGGTAAGTTGTCTTCGGCGCTCTCGGAGGACTTTATTGGCTATTCTTTTGATAATTCTCTCTGTTCCTATTTTTCATTAAAATGCTTCCTCTTCATAGAACATGAACATATGCTGACACCCGAGGCGAGGGTGTCACAAATCTACCCCCCTTAAATTGAATCTCGCCCTCAAGATTCGTTAGTAGGAAATAGATGGGGGAATTCCTCCTTGATATCCTCTTCACGCTCCCATGTGGCCTCATCTTTGGTGCGATGGCTCCATTGTACCTTGCACCATCGAATCACCTTGTTTCGGGTGATCCTTTCCTTTATGTCCAAGATTTGGACAGGGTGTTCTGCGTAGGTCAGGTCCTCTTGAAGTTCAAGCTCCTCCATTGACACTTGTTCCTCTGGCACTCTCAAGCACTTCTTGAGCTGGGATACATGAAACACGTCATGTACGTCGGAGAGGTGGTTTGAGAGCTCTAGTTGGTAGGCTACTTCTCCTCGCTTGTCCAAAATCTTAAATGGTCCGATGTCGCGAGGTGCTAGCTTGCCTTTGACGTTGAAGCGTCGTTGGCCTCGGATAGGCGATACCTTAAGGTATACGAAGTCTCCCACTTCAAAGGTCAACTTCCTACGCCTATTGTCCGCATAGCCTTTCTGTCGTGACTGGGCAGCCTTTAAGTTCTCCCGTATCGTTTGGACCTGCTTTTCAGCTTCTTGTAGTACTTCGGGTCCAAACACCTGGTTCTCTCCAGTCTCGTTCCAGAATAGTGGCGTTCTACACCGTCTACCATATAAGGCTTCGAAAGGCGACATCTTTAAGCTAGCTTGATAGCTGTTGTTATAGGAGAATTCAGCATAAGGTAAACTCCTATCCAAACTACGCCCACGTTTCAGGGCGCAAGCTCTCAACATGTCCTCCAAAATTTGGTTTGTCCTTTCGGTTTGTCCATCTGTTTGTGGGTGGTAGGCGGAGCTAAAATCCAGTCGTGTACCCATGGCTTTCTGCAGCTTCCCCCAGAATCTAGAGGTAAACTGAGAACCTCGATCTGAGACTATCCTCCTAGGAACTCCGTGACGGCACACGATCTGCTCCATGTACAACTCTGCCAATCGTGCAACGTTGTAACTGGTCTTTACCGGAAGAAAATGGGCGGTTTTCGTTAATCGATCCACAATGACCCAAATGGAGTCGTATCCCGACTGAGTATGTGGCAATCCGACGATGAGATACATACTGATATCCTCCCACTTCCGTTCGGGTATCTTCAAGGGTTGCAACAATTCAGCGGGTTTTTGATGTTCGGCCTTCACCCGTTGGCATGTGTCGCATAGGGCAACGTATTCGGCTATATCCCTCTTCATACCATCCCACCAGTAACAAGTTTTCAAGTCCTTGTACATTTTGGTGCTTCCTGGATGTATGGAATAGGGTGAATCATGTGCCTCCTTTAATATCATGTCGCAGAGGTGTCTTATGTTCGGCACATAAATCCTTTTTCCCAGCCAAAGCGTACCCTTTTCATCCTCCTTGAAATCCTTCTCTATTCCTTGTCGGATTCTTTCCTTGATCTCCTTGATTTCCTCGTCCGTTGATTGGCCATTTCGTATTTCTTGCTCCAATGGGGAGTGGATCTCCATTATCTCCACGTTATTCAAGAATCCGAGGTGTAACCGTTCGAACTCCTTCTGTAGTTCGGGTGGTAGCTCCCGAACCGTGAGTTGGTGACATGCTCCTTTTCGGCTCAATGCATCCGCTACTACATTGGCCCTCCCGGGGTGGTAGTTGATTCCCACATCATAATCCTTGATGAGTTCTAACCATCGACGTTGCCTCAAATTCAAGTCTGTTTGTGTAAATATGTACTTGAGGCTTTTATGATCCGTATAGATCTCACATCGATGTCCAAGGATATAATGTCTCCAAATCTTCAATGCATGCACCACTGCTGCTAGCTCTAAGTCGTGCGTAGGATAGTTAAGCTCGTGCTTCTTTAATTGTCGTGAGGCATAGGCTACCACTTGTCCTTCCTGCATGAGTACACATTCGAGCCCTTGTCTGGATGCGTCACAATATATGTCAAAGCTCTTGCTTACGTCTGGCAATACCAGAACTGGTGCTGTGGTTAGTCTTTTCTTGAGTTCCTCAAAACTTTCTTGGCAGGCTTGTGTCCATTGAAAGACTTTTCCCTTTATTAGCAACTCCGTCATAGGTTTTGCTATCTTAGAGAAGTCTTTAATGAAGCGCCGATAGTATCCTGCCATCCCAAGGAAACTCCGAATATCCCTCACGCTCTTCGATTGGTCCCACTCCAGAACATCTCTCACCTTTCCAGGATCCACCGATACCCCTTCCTTGGAGATAATGTGGCCTAGGAAGGATATTTCCTTTAGCCAAAATTGACACTTGTTGAGCTTGGCATACAATTGATGCTCACGCAACTTCTGCAGGGTCAATCTCAGATGTTCTTCATGCTCCTCCTCACTTTTTGAATACACCATAATGTCGTCGATGAAAACCACGACGAACTTGTCCAAGTACTCCATGAAAACCTTGTTCATAAGGTACATGAAGTATGCGGGTGCATTTGTTAACCCAAAAGACATGAGGGTATATTTGTATGAACCATACCGTGTCTGAAAGGCTGTCTTAGGTACATCGGAAGGCTTAATCTTCAGCTGGAAGTATCCCGACCAAAGATCAATCTTGGAAAATACTCGGGCTCCTTTCATTTGATCGAACAGGTCCTCTATACGGGGCAGAGGGTATTTATTCTTGATTGTCACCTCGTTGAGAGACCTGTAGTTCACGCACATTCTTTGGGTTCCATCCTTCTTGTCCACGAAGAGTACCGGAGCTCCCCATGGTGACGAGCTTGGACGGATAAAACCCTTCTCCAACTGTTCTAGAATTTGCTTCTTGAGTTCAACTAGCTCGTTGACGGGCATCCTATATGGTCTCTTAGCTATAGGTGCAGTTCCGGGTACCAAATCTATGGCAAACTCGATGTCTCGGTCAGGTGGCATTCCTGGAAGCTCTTTCGGGAATACGTCCGAAAATTCCTGAACCACTGGAATGCTGTCCAATGTTGTTCCTTCGACGTGGTTCAAATTTGCCCGTTCGGTTGTTTGCTGGGCTGACTCAAATTCGACATGAATACCGTGTTCGTTTGTCAACTGCACGCTCCTTTCAGCACATTGGATTACTCCATTGTGCTTGCTTAACCAATCCATTCCGAGTATGATGTCAATCCCGTGGGAGTCCAAGACGATAAGGTTGGCAAGGAAGTCTACCCCCCTTATTTTACGGCTTACTTTAGGACATACTATATTAGTCCTCATTTCTCCTCCGGGAGAATTAACTAACATAGCACATTCTAAGTGGGATACGGGTAGATGATGTTTGGCAACATATTTGGATGATATGAAGGAATGCGATGCTCCGGAATCAAATAAAATGGTGGCTGGGTTGGAGTTGGCAAGGAACATACCAATTGCGACGTCCTCAGCCTGTTGTGCTTCCTCAGCAGTGACATGGTTTATGTGGCCACGAGCATAGTTCTGCGGTCCATGGTTCCCTTGGTTGTCCCCTCCGTTTGGTCGCTGGTTCTGTTTGGGCACGTTACCTTGCTGTCCAGGGCCTCTCCTCGGGCACTGGTTAGCGAAGTGGCCTATTTCCCCGCATGCAAAGCATGCCCTGTTGCCTATGGCAGAAGGTACGTTGGGGCGGGGGTTTTGAACAGGGGTGCCATTGTTAGGCCGGGGCGCAGGAGGCATGGGCACACGAGGTGCCGGTGCAACGAATTGTTGCTGTGGTGGCTGACCAGGGCGGTACGCAGGAGTGGTCGATCCATACTGCGGTGCAGGGGGCATGTACCTAGGTCGTACGTTGCTCCCTTGGGGCTGGTATGGCATCTTCCTCTTGTACTCTCGCTCGATCTCTCGAATCTTGTTTTCAACCACAATAGTCTTATCAACCAGCTTCTGGAAGCTTACGTAGTCATTGTTGAGGAGCTGAACTTGGATCTCATTGTTCAACCCTCTCATGAACAGGTACTGCTTCCTCTGATCTGAGTTGACATCTTCGGGGGCATACCGGGACAGTTGTATGAACTTGTTGAGATATTCATTCACACTTTTCTGTCCTTGGCGGAGACCTTCAAACTCCTGCCTCTTGAGCATCATTACACCAATAGGATGTAGTGAGAGCAAAAACTTTCCTTGAACTCAGTCCAAGTGATCGTCTCCGGGTTGGCATTGCTCAAGGCATCCCACCAGTCAGCAGCGGCTCCCGTAAGTTGGTGCGATGCGAAGAGAACCTTTTCTCGGTCGTTGCACTGAACAATGGCGAGCTTCTTCTCCATGGATTTCAACCAATCGTCGGCCTCCATGGGATCGCTTGCTTGAGCAAAGGTGGGTGGTCGAGTCCTCATGAACTCTCCCAACCTGTTATGAGCCGGCGGTGGTGGTGGTGGTGGTGCCGGAACGGGGTTTTGGTTGGCCTGCAACTGACCCAAAGTTTAGATCATGGTTTGCATAAGCTGGTTTTGCATGACCATCAACCTTTCCAGATGGTTTTCACCAGCTCCGGGGTTAGCAGGAACTCCCTCGTGGTCATCCTCCTGGACGTTCCTTCGGCTGGCGTTTCCTCTCACCATCTGTGAGAGAGAACGAAATAGAATAGAAGGTTAGAAGGTTCGGTAGGTCCCTTCAACTATATGCATCATGGTGAGTTGGACTATATATATTAGCCCTTATGAGGATGTGATCAAGTGCCGAAGCATTTCACACCTCTTTCTTCTTATGTATGGACAACATTTTTGAGACGTCCCACAATTCACACTAAGCACACAATCACAAATAATCATCACAAGGGCCCACACAACTCCTATTCAAGGATGGTTCCCTATGTCAAGGTGGGTTTAAAGGCCAATCTAAGCTATTCTCCTTGGGACGCTTGTGACTCCTACTTAGGGGTATAACTTGCTTGTCAACCTTTGGCTCTATTATCAATCTAAGGTTTCTATCTAGGCGTGTAACCTACTGTCAACCCGTGGCTCTGATACCAATTTGATGACGCCCTCAATTCTGTGGAAAACCACGGAACCAAGAACTAATGCATATGTGTGCCCAGGATGTTCATCACACATATACATATATTTCACAAACTGAATTCAGAATATATATAACCACGAATAACAGAGTTTATTACAACGTCTCATGAATCTTGGACTCATGCTTACAGCGGAAGTCTTATTTCTATGCAGCGGAAGTCTTATTTTAATGCGGAAGCAAAAACTAATGCGGAAGCAAACTAAGCAGAAGTGACTCCATCTCTACTCCTTCCACAGGCAAGGTTGAGAACAGATCACACGCTATAATGCTCCATTTGGTCTTCATAATAGCCCTCTCTTGCTGTTGATGATGAAATAATAATGCAAATTTGAGTACAATGATGTACTCAGCAAGTGCGGGAAAACACATGATATGCAGCTCATAACAAGATAGGTATAAAAGGCTTATTTGCAGAAAAGCAGATTTGTAAAACCATGATAAAACAGCAACTTAACTTTACATGTAACCCAAACATATATTAAATTACCAACATACCTCCATCACTTCCCGTGTTCCATCCGAACATTAACCAATCCTTTATTCATACTACCGAATACCTCCTCGTATTCGCTATCATCTCACCTCATAAAACAACCTCGTCTCGCACCTAGACCAATCTCATGTCATGTCCCATCAGTCATGCAACCATCTCATCTCCCGGACTCAACAGTCCCAAACCAAACCATAACTAAACCAATAACCAAGAACCTTCCCTATAACCATCCCAACTAATCATGGCAGTTTAGCCAGGTGCTCGTGACCGTAAGCTCGGCTATCATGATAGTTTTAGACTCTGCAGAGTTTGCACCTCTTTACCCACAAGTTTATGATTTCGTCACCCATCGATGACTGCAGAACCTCCATTATACCAGTACACATCCGTCGGTGTATGGTCAAGAGATCACAAAATAGCCTTTACAAAGGGGTTACTAGATCTATGGACTCACTAAGGTTTCACCGGCAGGCTAGAATCTGCAATTCTCCCACCCACGGGCCCCCTCTTGTGCCATGCAGTTCCCAGGGCAGTCCTCACTCGACTCCCATTCCCCACGCCTTCCACAGTCCATAACACTCTAGCAACTTACCTAATTACTCAGCTAAGCCGCACCCGTACTAGGCCTTGTGGTGGCACTGTTATCCTGGCATGTGCATGCATGAACCGGTCCTTAGATCTACGGCAAGTAAAACCACCATCTCATGCTACCTCATTCACAAACCCGGGCTTCCCTAGATCTCCCTCCGATCCATGTTCATTAACATCATCAGTTTCTCATTATCATTACGAGTGCAGTTAGCTAGACACATCTATCTCGCTTCCCAATCCCATAGACTCAGCGAAGCATAAAGCAAAAACCATACCCGACTCATAAACTTCCCAGGCGACAAGGGTGGTTTAACAAAAACTAGTAAACTCCTATAAAAAGGGTTTCCCATCATGTTTGACTCAGCACACACACCTTTTCGCAAAACAAAATAGTTCTTTCCAAAACATAGGATCAATATGGTCAAGGAGCACTTGCCTTGTTCTTGCGGTTCCGGTTGTTCTTGATTCTCAAAACCTGGTTGCTGCAGTTTGTCGTAGACAGCTCCCTGAGCTTGTCCTGTTAGGTAGGATCACGTGCATACAGGATTCACAGCAATCAATATTTATGCACAAACCTTAAACTAGATGCGATGATGCATATGCATGCTATCTCGTGATTAGTTTTATTAGATTGATCTGTACGTGTTCTTGCATGGCCTTGTATGGACAAAGGTGTTCGGATCAAAGGTGGATGTGACAAAGATCTTGTCTTTAGATCAACCTGATCAGTAAGTGATCTACCCACGAGAAGGCTTCTGTTCGAAAGGAATTGAAGAACAGATGCAAAGAGATGAACACAATGATATTGAAGTCCTACCTCACGTTCTTCTTGACTTCGAGGTCCTCCTCAGACCGCTCGGTTCTTCTCCGATGATCTCCCTTGTTGCGCTTCGGCGATGGTTTGCTCGACGAGTTAGGGCTAGGGCTCTAAGTCGTCGGCTCAGGAGTCGAAAAATAAGTTTGTGGTTTCGGCCAGAGGTTTTGGGTTCTATTTATAATCGGGAAGAGAAGAGTCCTAATCTGATAGGATCCCGAATAAGAGTCTTATTCAGATCTTTGTGGGATCTTAACGTCTTATCTTTGGTAACATCGTGGAATTTAGATCGGTTTCTGTTGCGTACCAGTATCTTTACGCGTAAAAACCGCTCCAGAACTCGTTACCTCCGCGATTGTCACACCCGGTTTTTCCGAAGAAACAACCAAGTGAATATCACATGTATGCCAGGATCATTTTCTCATACATGTGGTGACAAATAGTGAAGCATCATTTATTACAAGCCAGGTGTCGAATATAAATAAGTCTTACATCGCAAATGTCTCAATGGACACTAATGCTTCATCACAAGTAAATAAACTAGCAGCGGAATATTATTCTTTAGGGCTCCATCACAGACGTTGCCCGGGGGTCTTCATGAACCTAAACACCTTCCTCGGGTCCAAAGTCTTGGTCATTATACACCACCTCATTATCTTGACCTGAGCATCAATATAAACCAACAAATATGCAAGGTTGAGTACCAATGGTACTCAGCAAGTGTGGGAAAATTATATCATGCATGGCTAGAACAAGGAGAGGTTGAGCTCAGGGTAAAAGCACTACGCAATTAATACCTATCACCTTAGCTTATTAAGCACCTACATTACTACACAGGTGAAATGGTCCAAATCTCCCATCCCATCGTCATAATCCAATAACCATAACATCATTTCCAATGTTAAGCTCCCCGCTTAACTTCCAAAACCATCAATCCTCTAATCATGAATAAGTCCAGGCCGCTCTTAACCGTGAGCACGGCTGTCAAGACAGTTTTGACTCTGCAGAGTTTGTACCACTGTACCCACATGTAGTGATTTCATCCCCCGTTGCCGGGTGGACTAAAAGAACCTCCATTATGCCAGTGGCTACGATCCACATTCACACTTCCCAGGTGTGCAGCCAGGAGATCACTACGAAGCCTTTACAAAGGGATTCCCGACGAGCGTGGGCCCACTGAGGTTTCACCCCTAACAGCATACAAGAGGCTCCAACCCCGCTGCAGTGGCCCCCTCTTGAGCCTTGCGGTTCATATGGTAGTCCAGCTGACACCTACCCCCCGCACCATCCAACACACCCATACTACGCCGGGGATACACCTAATTAATTGGCCAAGCTGCCCCATCTCAGCATGTGGTTGGCACTGTAAAGCCGGGTTACATGCTCCATGAACCGGTCCTTAGGATCCAGGCAAGTACTAAACACAAACCCAAGTCTCGTGCACCCAGCACACAACCAAAACATCCAACTTGCCTTGATCCCTACCTCTACCTAACTCACAATAGCTCATTCAAGAGTATGGTAAAATAAACTGATGATCTCATATCCCAAATATCCCATTCTAAGCATGGCTAAGCATATGCATGTGAATAAATGACATGACAAAATAAATCCCAACCCAAGCTACAAGGAAACAGGGTAATGCAATTCTAGGGAAACTTCCTAGCATGGGTTTCATATTTAACTTGACAATGCAAATAATTCTATCTACACATCCTAGCATAGGATCAAAGTGGTCAAGGACACTTGCCTCCTTCTTGCTGCTCTTGAAATGGGTAGTCCTGGTCTTGAAAAGGGATAACTTGTTCTTGAACAGGTTCTACTTCATACCATCACACATAGCAAAAGAAAAACAACAATCATAAGACATAGTTCACACTTCTTACTTCATACAAACCACACATTCATATTTATGAAATTCATTCACCATTATATGTGTTGTGGTTACTTTGTGTGTTGATCTGTGGCTTGCATACACTTTTATTTATATGTGTATGATTCCTACTTTGGTGTTCATATTTATACTTACATACTATATATATATATGTGTGTGTTTCAGTTTTAAATAAATTCCTTATATTAAACTACCAAGTATGTATGAAAAGTATTTTTCTTCTCCATATGTGCCTTCATAATTTCTATCAACCCTAAACTGAACTCTTTGGATTTTAAAAACTCCATTTATCATTTACTAGTTGCTATATTTTCAGATTTATATTCCTATGCATAATTGTGTATTTTATTATGAAATTAGTAATACACATCATCTAAACAGTATAGGTTCTGGTCCTAAATAATTTAATAACATATTTTGACCTTGGCCTCTGATGTAAACTATTTCATAATTATTTTCCCTATTTTTCTATAACTATTCTTTACTTAAAAATGTGTCCCTATACTAATAAATGTGAATAATAAATGAAACAGATTCATTTCAGCCCAAAAATATATTTTTATCTCACTCCAAAGTTTTCTAAGTATAGAGAAAGTTTTTAATTAATTTTGACAATTATGTTTGTCCCACTTTTTAATTTTTTAAACACTAGTTACATATTCAATTTTCTAAATTAATTACTAAACAGGGTTAAAATAATGAACTCACCCCATTACAGGGTCTATAATATTATTTTCACAATTTCCAGGGGTCTAGCTACACTTATCAGAGGTGTTTTTCCTAATTTTGATTAAGTCCAGGGGCTAAAACTGATTTTTAAATGAATTTACATGATTTTCTGGAGTTCCAGGGGCTAGATCTGAAGTTTCCGGGGCTAGCTCTCAATTCCAGAGAACCCCAGGGGGTAGCACGTAAGAATTCCAGTCTTTATAATGCGGGGCTGACGTGGACCGTCCGATTTTAAACCGACGGCTGAGATTATAACATCGAACCGGTACGCGGGGTTTTAAAGTCTACCGTGCGATTTAAAATAAACGGCGCACAAGCGGCCACGTCGCTCCGATCGAGCGCGGGCGGCGCTGCCGGCGGCGCACGGCGGCGGGAAGCGGCGATCTCGCCGGAAAGTTTCGGATCCTCGAGAATTCTGCCTAGAACTGTGATCTTATGGCATAGATCGGTAGAGGGGAGGTCGGGGATCTCACCTCGGGGGTTTTCTTGAGCTCGAGGGTCCTTGAAAGTGATCGGCGGCGAGGTCCGAGGCAAAACCACGGCGAAGCTCGTCGGCGCTGTGTTTACACCGTAAGTCTCCGAGTTTTCTGCACCTGCAAGGTTCCCCGGAGGCGGTGGATCAAGACCAGCGAGTTAGATCAGAGTTTCCGAGCTTAGATCGGCCAGAATTCACCGGCGAAGTCTCGGTGCTCACCGGAGTAAAAATCGGCGATCGCGTGGGAAAAAACGATCGGGGCTGGGGTTTTTATAGCCGGGGAAGGGCGGTGGGTCAGTTGTGATCGAGTTTGAGTCTTCTGGGACCGGAATTCGGGCTGAGGGACGCGGTATTCCGATCGGTTAAGATCGCGCGCGCGGGAGAGAGTCCGGGGTCGCGGGGTTGGGGATGATAGGTGGGTCCCACCTGTCTGTGTGAGAGAGCGCGGGCGCGCGCGGCTGCGGGCTGGCGCGGGGAAACTGGGCCGGCTGGCGGGTTTCGGCCCACTGGCCGGTTTTTTTCCCGTTTTCTCTTTTTCTTTTTCCATTTCTTTTCTGATTTGAGTTTAATTTGGATTCCAGTTTAAATTTGAATTTTTGCAAAACATGCAAAACGTCCAAAAAATTTTAAATTCCCCTCTGAACATGGTTTAGGGTTTTGAATCAAAATTTGGGGGTTACAGCTCTACCCCCCTTAAAAGAAATCTCGTCCTCGAGATTGGTGTTTCTAAGAAAACAATTCCGGAAATTGTGCCTTGAGCTCATCTTCCCGTTCCCAGGTGGCTTCCTCTTCTGAGTGATACTTCCACTGCACCTTGCACATCCGGATTCTTTTATTTCTGGTGAGGCGTTCTATTGTCTCCAAAATCTTGTAGGGTTGCTCGGCATAAGACAAATCCTCAGCTACATTCACTTCATTCATGGGTAACACCTCTTCAGGCGTCCTCAGACATTTCTTGAGTTGTGACACATGGAATACATCGTGCACATCCGATAGATGAACCGGTAACTCTAGTTGGTACGCCACTTCGCCTTTTATTTCCAAAACTTGAAAGGGTCCGATGTATCGAGGTGACAACTTCCCTTTCACCTTGAACCGACGAAGTCCTCTGATAGGGGACACCTTGAGATAAACATAGTCTCCCACGTTGAAAACGAGCTCTCTTCTTCGTACATCAGCATAACTCTTCTGGCGTGTTTGTGCTATCCTCAAGTTGTTGCGAATCTCCCTCACCTTTGCCTCGGCTTCTTGTAGCACTTCTGGACCAAACACTTTACTTTCTCCTGTTTGGTTCCAAAATAGGGGAGTTCTGCACTTCCTTCCATACAAAGCTTCAAACGGTGACATCTTCATACTAGCTTGATAGCTGTTGTTATAGGAAAACTCCGCATACGGTAAGTTCCTGTCCCAACTCCTATTGTTTTTGAGTGCACATGCCCTTAACATATCTTCAAGGATCTGATTGGTTCTCTCCGTCTGCCCGTCAGTTTGGGGATGATAGGCAGAGCTGAAGTTCAGATGTGTTCCCATGGTTTCATGCAACTTCTGCCAAAACCTCGAGGTGAACTGTGTCCCTCGGTCCGACACTATCTTCTTTGGCACTCCATGGTAACACACAATCTTTGACATGTACAATTCTGCCAATTTGGATCCGCTGTAGCTTTCTTTCACAGGGATGAAATGAGCTACCTTGGTTAGCCTATCAATAATGACCCATATTGAATCATACCCGGATTGGGTCCTAGGCAATCCCACGACAAAATCCATGCTGATTTCTTCCCACTTCCATTCAGGCACTTTGAGTGGTTGCAATAATCCCGCGGGTCGTTGATGTTCTGCTGTCACCAACTGACATGTGTCACATAGGGCCACATGTTCCGCGACATCTCGCTTCATGCCATACCACCAATACCTGCTTTTGAGGTCCTGGTACATCTTCGTACTCCCAGGATGAATGGAATAGTCGGAATCGTGAGCCTCCTTTAAAATCAATTCACGGATCTCCTTTACTTCTGGCACACAGATTCTTTTCCCGTGCCACACCGTTCCTTGTTCATCCTCTCTAAAACCTGGAGCTTTATTTTCCTTGATAAGCTGTCTGATCTCTTGTATCTTCTCATCATTCTTTTGGCCCTCGCGTATGTCTCGCTCGAGTGTGGAGTCCACTTCCATGGCGATGGCTTCACCACTATTTACTAGACATAGATTGAGCCTTATAACCTCGTCCTTCAATTCTGCAGGCATGTCCTTCAAGCTCAACTTATTGACCTGCACTTTCCGACTCAAAGCATCGGCCACGACGTTTGCTTTCCCGGGATGATAGTTGATGCCTATATCAAAGTCATTGATTAGCTCTAACCATCTCCTTTGTCTGAGGTTGAGATCTGGCTGTGTGAATATGTACTTCAAACTCTTATGATCCGTATATATCTCTGTCCTCTTCCCCATCAAATAGTGCCGCCAAATTTTCAACGCGTGTACCACTTCAGCTAGTTCTAGGTCATGTGTAGGATAGTTCTTCTCGTGCTTCCGAAGCTGCCGGGATGCATATGCCACGACATGTCCTTCTTGCATGAGAACACATCCCAACCCATTTCCAGAGGCATCGCAGTACACTGTGAAATTCTTCTGCATATCTGGCATAACCAACACTGGGGCTGTTGTCAATCTCTTCTTTAGCTCCTGAAAGCTCGTATCGCACTGTGGCGTCCAGGTGAATGTGATTCCCTTTTCCAACAGTTTGGTGAGAGGTCTCGAGATCTTGGAGAATCCCTCAATAAACCGTCGATAGTATCCAGCCAATCCCAAAAAGCTTCGAACTTCCCCAACATTTTCAGGGGTTTTCCACTTCTGGATATCTTCGATTTTGGCGGGATCTACGGAGATTCCTCCCTCCGAGATTATATGTCCTAAAAAGGGAACTCTCTTCAGCCAAAACTCACACTTGCTCAACTTGGCATATAGTTGGTGTTCTCTCAGCCTCTGCAACACCAACCTTAGATGTTTCTCATGTTCTTCTTCATCTTTGGAGAAGACGAGAATATCATCTATGAAAACCACCACAAATTTGTCCAGATATTCCATGAATACCTTGTTCATGAGGTACATGAAATATGCCGGGGCATTGGTTAGCCCGAAAGGCATGACAGTGTATTCATACAGTCCGTACCGAGATACGAAAGCTGTCTTGGGAATATCAGATTGCCTTATCTTGAGTTGGTGGTATCCCGACCTGAGATCAATTTTCGAGAACACACAAGCTCCCCTCAACTGATCAAACAAGTCTTCAATGCGGGGTAATGGGTACTTGTTCTTGATGGTTACCTCATTCAAGGCACGGTAATCCACGCATAACCTTTGAGTTCCATCTTTCTTAGGCACAAATATCACCGGAGCTCCCCATGGTGAGGAACTAGGGCGAACATACCCCTTCTCCGTCAATTCTCTCAAATGATCCTTGAGCTCTTCTAGCTGCTTGGAGTCCATTCGAAAAGGTCTCTTGTATATCGGGGCTGTTCCCGGTACTAGCTCAATTGCGAATTCCACGTCACGGTCGGGAGGCATTCCTAGCAATTCCTCCGGAAAAACATCTGGATATTCCCTGATAGTCCTGATTTCCTCAACTTTCACCTCCACTTGATTTAATTTAATGTCCCTCCTAGGCTCGTGTATCGTTATGAACTTTACTCTTGTTCCACTGGGGTGAGTTAGTTCCACCGTTCTGGTCGAACAATGGATGATTCCTTTATGTTTGGTCAACCAATCCATACCCAAAATAATATCTATCCCTTGTGAATCTATCACTATGAGGTTAGCCGTAAATACTACCCCATTAATGTCTAGGTTCACTTTGGGACACACTTGTCTTGTCCTTATTTCTCCACCTGGAGAGTTTACCGCTAGCATATGGTTCATTTGTGTGGTTGCTAGGTCATGCTTCTTAACAAACCCTTGAGCAATGAACGAGTGGGTAGCACCAGAATCAAACAGCAGAGTTGCAAGGTGTAAATTGGCAGGAAACTTACCAACTACCACGTCGGGTGCATCTTGTGCTTCCTCCATGGTGACATGGTTCACCCGTCCTCTCATTACATTCTGCTGTTGTGGCGGCGCAGGCTTCTTCTTTGGGCATTTATGGGCGTAGTGCCCCACTTCACCACAGCTGAAACATTGCACCCCAATCTTAGATGCCTGTCCCTTGTTGTCTTGGGGTTGGTTTGGGGGTCCTTGCACTGCTGATCGAGGTGGATATGCGGGGCGAGGCTGCTGCGCAAACTGACGTTGCGGCTGTGCTGGTGCTGTGGGAGGCCTGTAGTTTGGGTTGTACCCTCTTGGTGCTGAATAGGGTACCGCAGCACGGCTCGTCTGCCCCGTAGGTTGCTGCATCATACGTGGGCGGGTGTTGCTCCCTGAGGCTTGATGTGACCACCCAGCCTTCCTCTTATTCTCATTTTCCAGGGCCTTTAGCTTCCTTTCCACCACAAATGCTCTGTCCACCATCTTTTGAAAGCTTTCATACTCATTTGAGGACATTGCACACTGCATTTCTGCGGTAAGCCCTTCCACGAAACAATCTTGTTTCTGCTCATCAGTCTCTATGTCTCGTGGGGCATAACGGGATAGTTGAGTAAATTTAGTGAGGTATTCCCTCACCGTCATGTTTCCCTGCTGCAGTCCCAAAAACTCCTTCCTCTTGTTTTTGAGTTCACCTCTTGGGATGTAATGGTTGCGGAAGCTACGCTTGAACTCTTCCCAAGTGATGCTCTCAGGGTCATGATGGGCGGCCACGTAGGCGGTCCACCAATCAGCAGCAGGTCCATGCAACTGATGAGAGGCAAACAGCACCCTCTCATACCCTTGGCACTGTATGATCCTCATCTTACTTTCAATGGTCTTCAGCCAATCATCTGCCTCCAGAGGTTCAGCAGCACTTGCAAACTTTGGAGGTTGGGTTCCTAGAAACTCACTCAACCTTGGTTGGCGTGGTGCAGCTTGTGGAGGTGGAACTTGATGCAAGTTGGCCACCACTTGAGTCAAGTTCTGGATGAGCTGATTTTGATTCTCCAGCATTTGGTGGAGAGGGTCAACTTCTTCACGGCGACCACCCCTGTCCTGGCCTCCAGAAAGATGAGGGTTGCACGCCTCATCGTTGTTGTTGGCGGGGTTGGCAGCACGTCGTTTTCCTCTTCCGGCCATCTGGTAGAATCAACCAATGTTAATTTGAAAGCATTTAGTATCATCTTACTACTTTCACTTGTTTGTACTTTGAAGTGTTGAGGCTTGGTTATACTTTTCTGAGGGTTCATTTCTCACACAAAAACAAATGCAATATTATTTCATGTGGGTTCACACACCAAAGCAAAACAATCTGAAGACGAGGCTGTGGACAATTGCTCATGGCTTCCACAACTCACGTCACACACCAAGCATTATCACACCATTAACTACGTAACGACTCGACTACTCGACCTCTTGCTAGCTAGGGGAAAGACTCTACACTACTCGTCCTCTTGAGCTGGCTCCTCGGGATCTTCCTCCTCATTTCGGCTACCTTCTGACTCTGCTTTGGGTGGGGAGGCTGCTGGTGGAGAAGTGCGACGACGCCTGATCGCTCGGTGATCCGGGGAGTCAGGAGTCCATGTATCATTCACGGTGACACACAGTTCATTCCCATCTCCTCTTTCTCTCGCCTTTAAGCAAGCTCGCAGCAACGCCTCCGTTTCCTTCAGGGTGTCTCGGACATCCTAAAGCTCTTGTTGACACTCCTGCAGTCGAGTGCTGAGCATAGCAGCATCCTCCAAGCACAAGTCCATGTGCTCATGGGAAGTCCCTTGCTGCACCGGTGGGTACTTGTACTCCGTGGTACCACTCTCACGTTGGAGGACATACATGTACTCAGTTTTGTCCAAGTGGCGACGATAGATGTGACTCTGGCAGGTGATGTCCTCCCAGGTGACATCTTTCTCCGCATCGACCTGTGTTGCTCTACTAGCTGGAGAGTGGTGGATCTTCAGCAGCTGATTTTCGTGTATTATCCTCATTTCTGAACTCCATTCTTCCCTCTTCTCACGGATGGTCCTGGTGGAGTTATAGTGGATGATTAGCTAGCCCGTATTGCCGGCGGCTTCGAGCATACGCCGAAGTCGGCGCAACAAGTCTCCTACTGCCAATCCGTAGGAAAGGTACGTCACTGGGCGACTCTCCTCTCTTTCGGCAAGGGCAACTACGGGAACTCTCCCTCCCGTGGACTTGCGAGCAGTGCGAATCATGCGAACCATCTAAAACAAAAAGAAATTAAAAATTAGGTTAGTTAAACTTTTTAAACAAAAATCCCATTTTGAAGGAAAATTTGGGGTAAGATGAAGAAAATGACTCCTTAAATAACACTCTTCAACCCACACCTTGGAAAATAGTTTTTAAGAAAATAGGGCCCTTAAATACGTCCATTTCTACCTAGGTCCACGTTCCTACGGGCAACCTTGGCTCTGATACCACCTCTGTCACACCCGGTTTTTCCGAAGAAACAACCAAGTGAATATCACATGTATGCCAGGATCATTTTCTCATACATGTGGTGACAAATAGTGAAGCATCATTTATTACAAGCCAGGTGTCGAATATAAATAAGTCTTACATCGCAAATGTCTCAATGGACACTAATGCTTCATCACAAGTAAATAAACTAGCAGCGGAATATTATTCTTTAGGGCTCCATCACAGGCGTTGCCCGGGGGTCTTCATGAACCTAAAAACCTTCCTCGGGTCCAAAGTCTTGGTCATTATACACCACCTCATTATCTTGACCTGAGCATCAATATAAACCAACAAATATGCAAGGTTGAGTACCAATGGTACTCAGCAAGTGTGGGAAAATTATATCATGCATGGCTAGAACAAGGAGAGGTTGAACTCAGGGTAAAAGCACTACGCAATTAATACCTATCACCTTAGCTTATTAAGCACCTACATTACTACACAGGTGAAATGGTCCAAATCTCCCATCCCATCATCATAATCCAATAACCATAACATCATTTCCAATGTTAAGCTCCCCGCTTAACTTCCAAAACCATCAATCCTCTAATCATGAATAAGTCCAGGCCGCTCTTAACCGTGAGCACGGCTGTCAAGACAGTTTTGACTCTGCAGAGTTTGTACCACTGTACCCACATGTAGTGATTTCATCCCCCGTTGCCAGGTGGACTAAAAGAACCTCCATTATGCCAGTGGCTACAATCTACATTCACACTTCCCAGGTGTGCAGCCAGGAGATCACTACGAAGCCTTTACAAAGGGATTCCCGACGAGCGTGGGCCCACTGAGGTTTCACCCCTAACAGCATACAAGAGGCTCCAACCCCGCTGCAGTGGCCCCCTCTTGAGCCTTGCGGTTCATATGGTAGTCCAGCTGACAACTACTCCCCGCACCATCCAACACACCCATACTACGCCGGGGATACACCTAATTAATTGGCCAAGCTGCCCCATCTCAGCATGTGGTTGGCACTGTAAAGCCGGGTTACATGCTCCATGAACCGGTCCTTAGGATCCAGGCAAGTACTAAACACAAACCCAAGTCTCGTGCACCCAGCACACAACCAAAACATCCAACTTGCCTTAATCCCTACCTCTACCTAACTCACAATAGCTCATTCAAGAGTATGGTAAAATAAACTGATGATCTCATATCCCAAATATCCCATTCTAAGCATGGCTAAGCATATGCATGTGAATAAATGACATGACAAAATAAATCCCAACCCAAGCTACAAGGAAACAGGGTAATGCAATTCTAGGGAAACTTCCTAGCATGGGTTTCATATTTAACTTGACAATGCAAATAATTCTATCTACACATCCTAGCATAGGATCAAAGTGGTCAAGGACACTTGCCTCCTTCTTGCTGCTCTTGAAATGGGTAGTCCTGGTCTTGAAAAGGGATAACTTGTTCTTGAACAGGTTCTACTTCATACCATCACACATAGCAAAAGAAAAACAACAATCATAAGACATAGTTCACACTTCTTACTTCATACAAACCACACATTCATATTTATGAAATTCATTCACCATTATATGTGTTGTGGTTACTTTGTGTGTTGATCTGTGGCTTGCATACACTTTTATTTATATGTGTATGATTCCTACTTTGGTGTTCATATTTATACTTACATACTATATATATATATATGTGTGTGTTTCAGTTTTAAATAAATTCCTTATATTAAACTACCAAGTATGTATGAAAAGTATTTTTCTTCTCCATATGTGCCTTCATAATTTCTATCAACCCTAAACTGAACTCTTTGGATTTTAAAAACTCCATTTATCATTTACTAGTTGCTATATTTTCAGATTTATATTCTTATGCATAATTGTGTATTTTATTATGAAATTAGTAATACACATCATCTAAACAGTATAGGTTCTGGTCCTAAATAATTTAATAACATATTTTGACCTTGGCCTCTGATGTAAACTATTTCATAATTATTTTCCCTATTTTTCTATAACTATTCTTTACTTAAAAATGTGTCCCTATACTAATAAATGTGAATAATAAATGAAACAGATTCATTTCAGCCCAAAAATATATTTTTATCTCACTCCAAAGTTTTCTAAGTATTGAGAAAGTTTTTAATTAATTTTGACAATTATGTTTATCCCACTTTTTAATTTTTTAAACACTAGTTACATATTCAATTTTCTAAATTAATTACTAAACAGGGTTAAAATAATGAACTCACCCCATTACAGGGTCTATAATATTATTTTCATAATTTCCAGGGGTCTAGCTACACTTATCAGAGGTGTTTTTCCTAATTTTGATTAAGTCCAGGGGCTAAAACTGATTTTTAAATGAATTTACATGATTTTCTGGAGTTCCAGGGGCTAGATCTGAAGTTTCCGGGGCTAGCTCTCAATTCCAGAGAACCCCAGGGGGTAGCACGTAAGAATTCCAGTCTTTATAATGCGGGGCTTACGTGGACCGTCCGATTTTAATCCGACGGCTGAGATTATAACATTGAACCGGTACGCGGGGTTTTAAAGTTGTAACACCCCAAATTTTTATTCAAAACCCAAAACCATGTTCAGAGGGGAATTTAAAAATTTTTGGACGTATTGCATGTTTTGCAAAAATTCAAATTCAAACTGGAATTCAAATTATACTCAAAACAGAAAAGAAAAGGAAAAAGAAAAAGAGAAACGGGAAAAAAACCGGCCAGTGGGCCGAAACCCGCCAGCCGGCCCAGCTTCCCCGCGCCAGCCCGCCCCCGCGCGCGCCGCGCCGTCTCTCACAGACGGGTGGGACCCGCCTGTCATCCCTAACCCCGCGACCCCGGACTCTCTCCCACGCGCGCGATCGCAACCGACCGGATTTCCGCGTCCCGCAGCCCGAATTCTGGTCCCAAACGACTCAAACTCGATCGCAACAGACCCACCGCCCTTCCCCGGCTATAAAAACCCCAGCTCCGATCAGTTTTTCCCACGCGATCGCCGATTTTTACTCCGGTGAGCACCGAGACTTCGCCGGTGAATTCTGGCCGATCTAAGCTCGGAAACTCTGATCTAACTCGCTGGTCTTGATCCACCGCCTCCGGGGAACTTTGCAGGTGCAGAAAACTCGGAGTGTTACGGTGTAAACACAGCACCGACGAACTTCGCCGTGGTTTTGCCTCGGACCTCGCCGCCGATCACTTTCCAGGACCCCCGAGCTCGAGAAAACCCTCGAGGTGAGATCCCGGACCTCCCCTCTACCGATCTATGCCATAAGATCACAGTTCTAGGTAGAATTCTCGCGGATCCGAAACTTTCCGGCGAGATCGCCGCTTCCCGCCGCCGTGCGCCGCCGGCAGCGCCGCCCGCGCTCGAATCAGAGCGACGTGGCAGCTTGTGCGCCGTTTATTTTAAATCGCACGGTAGACTTTAAAACCCCACGTACCGGTTCGATGTTATAATCTCAGCCGTCGGTTTAATATCGGACGGTCCACGTCAGCCCCGCGTTATAAAGACTGGAATTCTTACGTGCTACCCCCTGGGGTTCTCTGGAATTGAGAGCTAGCCCCGGAAACTTCAGATCTAGCCCCTGGAACTCCAGAAAATCATGTAAATTCATTTAAAAAATCAGTTTTAGCCACTGGACTTAATAGAAATTAGGAAAAACACCTCTGATAAGTGTAGCTAGACCCCTGGAAATTATGAAAATAATATTATAGACCCTGTAATGGGGTGAGTTCATTATTTTAACCCTGTTTAGTAGTTAATTTAGAAAATTGAATATGTAACTAGTGTTTAAAAATTAAAAAGTGGGACAAACATAATTGTCAAAATTAATTAAAAACTTTCTCAGTACTTAGAAAACTTTGGAGTGAGATAAAAATATATTTTTTGGGTTGAAATAAATCTGTTTCATCTATTATTCACATTTAGGGACACATTTTTAAGTAAATAATAGTTATAGAAAAATAGGGAAAATAATTATGAAATAGTCTACATCAGAAGCCAAGGTCAAAATATGTTATTAAATTATTTAGGACCAGAACCTATACTGTTTAGGTGATGTATATTACTAATTTCATAATGAAATACACAATTATGCATAGGAATATAAATCTGAAAATATAGCAACTAGTAAATGATAAATGGAGTTTCTAAAATACAAAGAATTCAGTTTAGGGTTGGTAGAAATTCTGAAGGCACATATGGAGAAGAAAAATACTTTTCATACACATTTGGTAGTAAAAAGGTGAAGTAGTTGAATATAAGAAATTTATTGGAAACCCATATAAATAGTATGTAAGTATAAAGGTGGACACAAAAGTAGGAATCATATACACATGGTTAAAAGTGCATGCAAGCCACAACTTAACACACATAAAGTAACCCCAACACATATAATGGTAAAGAACTTTTATAAATGTGAATGTGTGGTTTGTATAAAGTAGAAGTGTGAACTATGTCTTATGATTGTTGTTTTTCTTTTGCTATGTGTGATGATATGAAGTAGAACCTGCTCAAGAGCAAGTTATTTCTTTCCAAGATCAGGACTACCAATTTCAAGAGCAGCAAGAAGGAGGCAAGTGTCCTTGACCACTTTGATCCTATGCTAGGATGTGTAGATAGAATTATTTGCATTGTCAAATGAAATATGAAACCCATGCTAGGAAAGTTTCCCTAGAATTGCATTACCTTGTTTCCTTGTAGCTTGGGTTGTGATTTATTTTACCATGTCATTTATTTACATGCATATGCTTAGCCATGCTTAGAATGGGATATTCGGGATATGAGAGCATCAGTTTATTATACCATACTCTTGAATGAGCTATTGTGAGTTATGTAGAGGTAGGGATCAAGGCAAGTTGGATGTTTTGGTTGTGTGCTGGGTGCACGAGACTTGGGTTTGTGTTTAGTACTTGCCTGGATCCTAAGGACCGGTTCATGGAGCATGTAACCCGGCTTTACAGTGCCAACCACATGCTGAGATGGGGCAGCTTGGCCAATTAATTAGGTGTATCCCCGGCGTAGTATGGGTGTGTTGGATGGTGCGGGGAGTAGGTGTCAGCTGGACTACCATATGAACCGCAAGGCTCAAGAGGGGGCCACTGCAGCGGGGTTGGAGCCTCTTGTATGCTGTTAGGGGTGAAACCTCAGTGGGCCCACGCTCGTCGGGAATCCCTTTGTAAAGGCTTTGTAGTGATCTCCTGGCTGCACACCTGGGAAGTGTGAACGTGGATCGTAGCCACTGGCATAATGGAGGTTCTTTTAGTCCACCCGGCAACGGGGGATGAAATCACTACTTGTGGGTACAGTGGTACAAACTCTGCAGAGTCAAAACTGTCTTGACAGCCGTGCTCACGGTTAAGAGCGGCCTGGACTTATTCATGATTAGAGGATTGTTGGTTTTTGGATGTTAAGCGGGGAGCTTAACATTGGAAATGATGTTATGGTTATTGGATTATGATAATGGGTCGGGAGATTGGGACCTTTTCACCTGTGTAGTAATGTAGGTGCTTAATAAGCTAAGGTGATAGGTATTAATTGCGTAGTGCTTTAACCCTGAGTTCAACCTCTCCTTGTTCTAGCCATGCATGATATCATTTTCCCACACTTGCTGAGTACCATTGGTACTCAACCTTGCATTTTTGAGTGTTTATATTGCTGCTCAGGTCAAGATAATGAGGTGGTGTATAATGACCAAGACTTTGGACCCGAAGAAGGTTTCTAGGTTCATGGAGACCCCCGGGCAACGCCTGTGATGGAGCCCTAAAAGAATAATATTCCGCTGATAGTTTATTTACTTGTGATGAAGCATTTGTGTCCATTGAGACATTTGCGATGTAAGACTTATTTATATTCGACACCTGGCTTGTAATAAATGATGCTTCACTATTTGTCATCACATGTATGAGAAAATGATCCTGGCATACATGTGATATTCACTTGGTTGTTTCCTTCGGAAAAACCGGGTGTGACAGAGGGGGTATCAGAGCCAAGGTTGCCCGTAGGAACGTGGACCTAGGTAGAAATGGACGTAGTTAAGGGCCCTATTTTCTTAAAAACTATTTTCCAAGGTGTGGGTGGAAAAGTGTTATTTAAGGAGTCATTTTCTTCATCTTACCCCAAATTTTCATTCAAAATGGGATTTTTGTTTAAAAAGTTTATCTAACCTAAATTTAAATTCTTTTTGTTTTAGATGGTTCGCATGATTCGCACCGCTCGCAAGTCCACAGGAGGGAGAGTTCTCGTAGTAGCCCTTGCCGAAAGAGAGGAGAGTCGTCCAGTGACGTACCTTTCCTACGGATTGGCAGTAGGAGACTTGTTGCGCCGTCTTCGACGTATGCTCGAAGCCGCAGGCAATACGGGCAAGCTCATCATCCACTACAACTCCACCAGGACCATCCGTGAGAAGAGGGAAGAATGGAGTTCGGAGATGAGGATTATACACGAGAATAAGCTACTGAAGATCCACCATTCTCCAGCTTGTCGAGCAACACAAGTTGACGCGGAGAAAGATGTCACCTGGGAGGCCATCACCTGCCAGAGTCACATCTATCGTCGCCACTTGGACAAAACTGAGTACATGTATGTCCTCCAACGTGAGAGTGGTACCACGGAGTACAAGTACCCACCGGTGCAGCAAGGGACTTCCCATGAGCACATGGACTTGTGCTTGGAGGATGCTGCTATGCTCAGCACTCGACTGCAGGAGTGTCAACAAGAGCTTCAGGATGTCCGAGACACCCTGAAGGAAACGGAGGCGTTGCTGCGAGCTTGCTTAAAGGCGAGAGAAAGAGGAGATGGGAATGAACTGTGTGTCACCGTGAGTGATCCATGGACTCCTGACTCCCCGGATCGCCGAGCGATCAGGCATCATCGCACTTCTCCACCAGCAGCCTCTCCACCCAAAGCAGAGTCAGAAGGTAGCCGAAATGAGGAGGAAGATCCCGAGGAGCCAGCTCAAGAGGACGAGTAGTGTAGAGTCTTTCCCCTAGCTAGCAAGAGGTCGAGTAGTCGAGTCGTTACGTAGTTAATGGTGTGATGATGCTTGGTGTGTGACGTGAGTTGTGGAAGCCATGAGCAATTGTCCACAGCCTCGTCTTCAGATTGTTTTGCTTTGGTGTGTGAACCCATAGGAAATAATAGAGCATTTATTTGGTGTGAGATATAAACCCTCGTAAAATTTTAACAAAGCCTCAACACCTCAAAGCGCCAACAAATGAAAGTAGTAAGATGATACTAAATGATATCAAATTAACATATGTTGATTCTGCCAGATGGCCGGAAGAGGAAAAGGACGTGCTGCCAACCCCGCCAACAACAACGATGAGGCATGCAACCCTCATCTTTCTGGAGGCCAGGACCGGGGTGGTCGCCTTGAAGAAGTTGATCCTCTCCACCAAATGCTGGAGAATCAAAATCAGCTTATCCAGAACTTGACTCAAGTGGTGGACAACTTGCATCAAGTTCCACCTCCACAAGCTGCACCACGCCAACCAAGGTTGAGTGAGTTTCTAGGAACTCAACCTCCAAAGTTTGCAAGTGCTGCTGAACCTCTGGAGGCAGATGATTGGCTGAAGACCATTGAAAGTAAGATGAGGATTATACAATGCCAAGGGTATGAGAGGGTGCTGTTTGCCTCTCATCAATTGCAGGGACCTGCTGCTGATTGGTGGACCGCCTACGTGGCCGCCCATCATGACCCTGAGAACATCACTTGGGAAGAGTTCAAGCGTAGCTTCCGCAACCATTACATCCCAAGAGGTGAACTCAAAAACAAGAGGAAAGAGTTTCTGGGACTGCAGCAGGGAAACATGACGGTGAGGGAATACCTCACTAAATTTACTCAACTATCCCGTTATGCTCCACGAGACATAGAGACTGATGAGCAGAAACAAGATTGTTTCGTGGAAGGACTTACCGCAGAGATGCAGTGTGCAATGTCCTCCAATGAGTATGAAAGCTTTCAAAAGATGGTGGACAGAGCGTTTGTGGTGGAAAGGAAGCTAAAGGCCCTGGAAAATGAGAATAAGAGGAAGGCGGGGTGGTCACATCAAGCCTCAGGGAGCAACACTCGCCCACGTATGATGCAGCAACCTACGGGGCAGACGAGCCGTGCTGCGGTACCCTATTCAGCACCAAGAGGGTACAACCCAAACTACAGGCCTCCCACAGCACCAGCACAGCCGCCACGTCAGTTTGTGCAGCAGCCTCGCCCCGCATATCCACCTCGACCAGCAGTGCAAGGACCCCCAAACCAACCCCAAGACAACAAAGGCCAGGCAACTAAGATTGGGGTGCAATGTTTCAGCTGATGTGAAGTGGGGCACTACACCCATAAATGCCCAAAGAAGAAGCCTGCGCCGCCACAACAGCAGAATGTAGTGAGAGGACGGGTGAACCATGTCACTATGGAGGAAGCACAAGAGGCACCCGACGTGGTAGTTGGTAAGTTTCCTGCCAATTTACACCTTGCAACTCTGCTGTTTGATTCTGGTGCTACCCACTCGTTCATTGCTCAAGGGTTTGTTAAGAAGTATGACCTAGCAACCACACAAATGAACCATATGCTAGCCGTAAACTCTCCAGGAGGAGAAATAAGGACAAGACAAGTGTGTCCCAAAGTGAACCTAGACATTAATGGGGTAGTATTTACTGCTAACCTCATAGTGATAGATTCACAAGGGATAGATATTATTTTGGGTATGGATTGGTTGACCAAACATAAAGGAATCATCCATTGTTCGACCAGAACGGTGGAACTAACTCACCCCAGTGGCACCAAAGTAAAGTTCATAACGATACACGAGCCTAGGGGGGACATTAAATTAAATCAAGTGGAGGTGAAAGTTGAGGAAATCAGGACTATCAGGGAATATCCAGATGTTTTTCCGGAGGAATTGCCAGGAATGCCTCCCGACCGTGACGTGGAGTTTGCAATTGAGCTAGTACCGGGAACAGCCCCGATATACAAGAGACCTTATCGAATGGACTCCAAGCAGCTAGAAGAGCTCAAGGACCATTTGAGAGAATTGACGGAGAAGGGGTATATTCGCCCTAGTTCCTCACCATTGGGAGCTCCGGTGATATTTGTGCCTAAGAAAGATGGAACTCAAAGGTTATGCGTGGATTACCGTGCCTTGAATGAGGTAACCATCAAGAACAAGTACCCTTTACCCCGCATTGAAGACTTGTTTGATCAGTTGAGGGGAGCTTGTGTGTTCTCGAAAATTGATCTCAGGTCGGGATACTACCAACTCAAGATAAGGCAATCTGATATTCCCAAGACAGCTTTCGTATCTCGGTACGGACTGTATGAATACACTGTCATGCCTTTCGGGCTAACCAATGCCCCGGCATATTTCATGTACCTCATGAACAAGGTATTCATGGAATATCTGGACAAATTTGTGGTGGTTTTCATAGATGATATTCTCGTCTTCTCCAAAAATGAAGAAGAACATGAGAAACATCTAAGGTTGGTGTTACAGAGGCTGAGAGAACACCAACTATATGCCAAGTTGAGCAAGTGTGAGATTTGGCTGAAGAGAGTTCCCTTTATAGGACATATAATCTCGGAGGGAGGAATCTCCGTAGATCCCGCCAAAATCGAGGATATCCAGAAGTGGAAAACCCCTGAAAATGTCGGGGAAGTTCGAAGCTTTTTGGGATTGGCTGGATACTATCGACGGTTTATTGAGGGATTCTCCAAGATCTCGAGACCTCTCACCAAACTGTTGGAGAAGGGAATCACATTCACCTGGACGCCACAGTGCGAGACGAGCTTTCAGGAGTTAAAGAAGAGATTGACAACAGCCCCAGTGTTGGTTATGCCAGATATGCAGAAGAATTTCACAGTGTACTGCGATGCCTCTGGAAATGGATTGGGATGTGTTCTCATGCAAGAAGGACATGTCGTGGCTTATGCATCCCGGCAGCTTCGGAAGCACGAGAAGAACTATCCTACACATGACCTAGAACTAGCTGCAGTGGTACACGCGTTGAAAATTTGGCGGCACTATTTGATGGGGAAGAGGACAGAGATCTATACGGATCATAAGAGTTTGAAGTACATATTCACACAACCAGATCTCAACCTCAGACAAAGGAGATGGTTAGAGCTAATCAATGACTTTGATATAGGCATCAACTATCATCCCGGAAAAGCAAACGTCGTGGCCGATGCTTTGAGTCGGGAAGTGCAGGTCAATAAGTTGAGCTTGAAGGACATGCCTGCAGAATTGAAGGACGAAGTTATAAGGCTCAATCTATGTCTAGTAAATAGTGGTGAAGCCATCGCCATGGAAGTGGACTCCACACTCGAGCAAGACATACGCGAGGGCCAAAAGAATGATGAGAAGATACAAGAGATCAGACAGCTCATCAAGGAAAATAAAGCTCCTGGTTTTAGAGAGGATGAACAAGGAACGGTGTGGCACGGGAAAAGGATCTGTGTGCCAGAAGTAAAGGAGATCCGTGAATTAATTTTGAAGGAGGCTCAAGGTGAAAGGGAAGTTGTCACCTCGATACATCGGACCCTTTCAAGTTTTGGAAAGAAAAGGCGAAGTGGCGTACCAACTAGAGTTACCGGTTCATCTATCGGATGTGCACGATGTATTCCATGTGTCACAACTCAAGAAATGTCTGAGGACGCCTGAGGAGGTGTTACCCATGAATGAAGTGGATGTAGCTGAAGATTTGTCTTATGCCGAGCAACCATACAAGATTTTGGAGACAATGGAACGCCTCACCAGAAACAAGAGAATCCGGATGTGCAAGGTGCAGTGGAAGCATCACTCAGAAGAGGAAGCTACCTGGGAAAGGGAAGATGAGCTCAAGGCACAATTTCCGGAATTGTTTTCTTAGAAACACCAATCTCGAGGACGAGATTTCTTTTAAGGGGGGTAGAGCTGTAACACCGCAAATTTTTATTCAAAACCCAAAACCATGTTCAGAGGGGAATTTAAAATTTTTTGGACGTATTGCATGTTTTGCAAAAATTCAAATTCAAACTGGAATTCAAATTATACTCAAAACAGAAAAGAAAAGGAAAAAGAAAAAGAGAAACGGGAAAAAAACCGGCCAGTGGGCCGAAACCCGCCAGCCGGCCCAGCTTCCCCGCGCCAGCCCGCCCCCGCGCGCGCCACGCCGTCTCTCACAGACGGGTGGGACCCGCCTGTCATCCCTAACCCCGCGACCCCGGACTCTCTCCCACGCGCGCGATCGCAACCGACCGGATTTCCGCGTCCCGCAGCCCGAATTCTGGTCCCAAACGACTCAAACTCGATCGCAACAGACCCACCACCCTTCCCCGGCTATAAAACCCCAGCTCAAATCAGTTTTTCCCACGCGATCGCCGATTTTTACTCCGGTGAGCACCGAGACTTCGCCGGTGAATTCTGACCGATCTAAGCTCGGAAACTCTGATCTAACTCGCTGGTCTTGATCCACCGCCTCCGGGGAACTTTGCAGGTGCAGAAAACTCGGAGTGTTACGGTGTAAACACAGCGCCGACGAACTTCGCCGTGGTTTTGCCTCGGACCTCGCCGCCGATCACTTTCCAGGACCCCCGAGCTCGAGAAAACCCCCGAGGTGAGATCCCTGACCTCCTCTCTACCGATCTATGCCATAAGATCACAGTTCTAGGTAGAATTCTCGCGGATCCGAAACTTTCCGGCGAGATCGCCGCTTCCCGCCGCCGTGCGCCGCCGGCAGCGCCGCCCGCGCTCGAATCAGAGCGACGTGGCAGCTTGTGCGCCGTTTATTTTAAATCGCACGGTAGACTTTAAAACCCCGCGTACCGGTTCGATGTTATAATCTCAGCCGTCGGTTTAATATCGGACGGTCCACGTCAGCCCCGCGTTATAAAGACTGGAATTCTTATGTGCTACCCCCTGGGGTTCTCTGGAATTGAGAGCTAGCCCCGGAAACTTCAGATCTAGCCCCTGGAACTCCAGAAAATCATGTAAATTCATTTAAAAAAATCAGTTTTAGCCCCTGGACTTAATAGAAATTAGGAAAAACACCTCTGATAAGTGTAGCTAGACCCCTGGAAATTATGAAAATAATATTATAGACCCTGTAATGGGATGAGTTCATTATTTTAACCCTGTTTAGTAGTTAATTTAGAAAATTGAATATGTAACTAGTGTTTAAAAATTAAAAAGTGGGACAAACATAATTGTCAAAATTAATTAAAAACTTTCTCAGTACTTAGAAAACTTTGGAGTGAGATAAAAATATATTTTTTGGGTTGAAATAAATCTGTTTCATCTATTATTCACATTTAGGGACACATTTTTAAGTAAATAATAGTTATAGAAAAATAGGGAAAATAATTATGAAATAGTCTACATCAGAAGCCAAGGTCAAAATATGTTATTAAATTATTTAGGACCAGAACCTATACTGTTTAGGTGATGTATATTACTAATTTCATAATGAAATACACAATTATGCATAGGAATATAAATCTGAAAATATAGCAACTAGTAAATGATAAATGGAGTTTCTAAAATACAAAGAATTCAGTTTAGGGTTGGTAGAAATTCTGAAGGCACATATGGAGAAGAAAAATACTTTTCATACACATTTGGTAGTAAAAAGGTGAAGTAGTTGAATATAAGAAATTTATTGGAAACCCATATAAATAATATGTAAGTATAAAGGTGGACACAAAAGTAGGAATCATATACACATGGTTAAAAGTGCATGCAAGCCACAACTTAACACACATAAAGTAACCCCAACACATATAATGGTAAAGAACTTTTATAAATGTGAATGTGTGGTTTGTACAAAGTAGAAGTGTGAACTATGTCTTATGATTGTTGTTTTTCTTTTGCTATGTGTGATGATATGAAGTAGAACCTGCTCAAGAGCAAGTTATTTCTTTCCAAGATCAGGACTACCAATTTCAAGAGCAGCAAGAAGGAGGCAAGTGTCCTTGACCACTTTGATCCTATGCTAGGATGTGTAGATAGAATTATTTGCATTGTCAAATGAAATATGAAACCCATGCTAGGAAAGTTTCCCTAGAATTGCATTACCTTGTTTCCTTGTAGCTTGGGTTGTGATTTATTTTACCATGTCATTTATTTACATGCATATGCTTAGCCATGCTTAGAATGGGATATTCGGGATATGAGAGCATCAGTTTATTATACCATACTCTTGAATGAGCTATTGTGAGTTATGTAGAGGTAGGGATCAAGGCAAGTTGGATGTTTTGGTTGTGTGCTGGGTGCACGAGACTTGGGTTTGTGTTTAGTACTTGCCTGGATCCTAAGGACCGGTTCATGGAGCATGTAACCCGGCTTTACAGTGCCAACCACATGCTGAGATGGGGCAGATTGGCCAATTAATTAGGTGTATCCCCGGCGTAGTATGGGTGTGTTGGATGGTGCGGGGAGTAGGTGTCAGCTGGACTACCATATGAACCGCAAGGCTCAAGAGGGGGCCACTGCAGCGGGGTTGGAGCCTCTTGTATGCTGTTAGGGGTGAAACCTCAGTGGGCCCACGCTCGTCGGGAATCCCTTTGTAAAGGCTTTGTAGTGATCTCCTGGCTGCACACCTGGGAAGTGTGAACGTGGATCGTAGCCACTGGCATAATGGAGGTTCTTTTAGTCCACCCGGCAACGGGGGATGAAATCACTACTTGTGGGTACAGTGGTACAAACTCTGCAGAGTCAAAACTGTCTTGACAGCCGTGCTCACGGTTAAGAGCGGCCTGGACTTATTCATGATTAGAGGATTGTTGGTTTTTGGATGTTAAGCGGGGAGCTTAACATTGGAAATGATGTTATGGTTATTGGATTATGATAATGGGTCGGGAGATTGGGACCTTTTCACCTGTATAGTAATGTAGGTGCTTAATAAGCTAAGGTGATAGGTATTAATTGCGTAGTGCTTTAACCCTGAGTTCAACCTCTCCTTGTTCTAGCCATGCATGATATCATTTTCCCACACTTGCTGAGTACCATTGGTACTCAACCTTGCATTTTTGTTGGTTTATATTGCTGCTCAGGTCAAGATAATGAGGTGGTGTATAATGACCAAGACTTTGGACCCGAAGAAGGTTTCTAGGTTCATGGAGACCCCCGGGCAACGCCTGTGATGGAGCCCTAAAAGAATAATATTCCGCTGCTAGTTTATTTACTTGTGATGAAGCATTTGTGTCCATTGAGACATTTGCGATGTAAGACTTATTTATATTCGACACCTGGCTTGTAATAAATGATGCTTCACTATTTGTCATCACATGTATGAGAAAATGATCCTGGCATACATGTGATATTCACTTGGTTGTTAACTTCGGAAAAACCGGGTGTGACAAAAGTCTACCGTGCGATTTAAAATAAACGGCGCACAAGCGGCCACGTCGCTCCGATCGAGCGCGGGCGGCGCTGCCGGCGGCGCACGGCGGCGGGAAGCGGCGATCTCGCCGGAAAGTTTCGGATCCTCGAGAATTCTGCCTAGAACTGTGATCTTATGGCATAGATCGGTAGAGGGGAGGTCGGGGATCTCACCTCGGGGGTTTTCTTGAGCTCGGGGGTCCTGGAAAGTGATCGGCGGCGAGGTCCGAGGCAAAACCACGGCGAAGCTCGTCGGCGCTGTGTTTACACCGTAAGTCTCCGAGTTTTCTGCACCTGCAAGGTTCCCCGGAGGCGGTGGATCAAGACCAGCGAGTTAGATCAGAGTTTCCGAGCTTAGATCGGCCAGAATTCACCGGCGACGTCTCGGTGCTCACCGGAGTAAAAATCGGCGATCGCGTGGGAAAAACCGATCGGGGCTGGGGTTTTTATAGCCGGGGAAGGGCGGTGGGTCAGTTGTGATCGAGTTTGAGTCTTCTGGGACCGGAATTCGGGCTGAGGGACGCGGTATTCCGATCGGTTAAGATCGCGCGCGCGGGAGAGAGTCCGGGGTCGCGGGGTTGGGGATGACAGGTGGGTCCCACCTGTCTGTGTGAGAGAGCGCGGGCGCGCGCGGCTGCGGGCTGGCGCGGGGAAACTGGGCCGGCTGGCGGGTTTCGGCCCACTGGCCGGTTTTTTTCTGTTTTCTCTTTTTCTTTTTCCATTTCTTTTCTGATTTGAGTTTAATTTGGATTCCAGTTTAAATTTGAATTTTTGCAAAACATGCAAAACGTCCAAAAAATTTTAAATTCCCCTCTGAACATGGTTTAGGGTTTTGAATCAAAATTTGGGGTGTTACAGCGATGATGAGCTCCGGAAGCTCCACGTGTCCTTCCGGGGCCTGGTATCTTCTCCTTCGCAGAGACGAGCTCCGGTTGTGCCGCGTGTCACGAGCGAAACCTCCCCCTTCTTCGGAGGTGAGCTCCGCGCACGCCACGTGTTGGCGCCGGTCTTCCCTCTCTTCTTTTCTCAGGAACATGCCCTGAGGTCGACACGTGTCTAGCAACGAAAGTCCTCCCGGAGATAAGCTCCGGTGGCGACACGTGTTCGATAGATCCGGACTTCTCTGAGATGAGCTCCGAGATCGACATGTATCCCGCGCGACTGGTCCTCTGATTTCCGCGAGGACTAGCTCCAAGGATGACACGTGTCTTGTGGAAATGCCTTTGCTTCTTCTGCAGAGGCTAGCTCCGTGGGCAACACGTGTCCCACAGGATCGGACCTCTCCCCTTTGTGGCGACGAGCCCCGAACCTGCCACGTAGCTCTTTCAGCGGCGGACTTCTCTTCACTTCGCAGGGACGAGCTCCGAACACGCCACGTGGCCAGCGGCCGCGGTAAGTTGTCTTCGGCGCTCTCGGAGGGCTTTATTGGCTATTCTTTTGATAATTCTCTCTGTTCCTATTTTTCATTAAAATTTTTCCTCTTCATAGAACATGAACATATGCTGACACCCGAGGCGAGGGTGTCACAGTCATGTACTCACCCTTGCATTATCATACATCATCAGCAACAGGAGAAGAGTACTTCGAAGACCATGTGGAGTATTAGGCATGTGATCCACCGTCAACTTGCCTGTGGAGTAGGAGATGGAGCCGCTGCCGTGTTTAGTTTGCTTCCGCAATAGTTTAGAAGACTTCCGCTGCTAGATAAAAGACTTCTGCTGTTAGAATGAGTTAGAAATTCATGAGGCAATGTAATAAAACACTATTCATTCGTGGTTATATATATTCTGAATTCAGTTTGTGAAATACATGTGCATGTGTGATGAACATCCTGGGCACACATATGCATCAGCTCGATTCTGAGGTTTTCTCGGAACAGGGGCGTCACAAATCCACAAACTGAATTCAGAATATAACCACGAATAAATAGTATTTAAGTACTTTTTTACATGAATCTCTAGCTTATTCTTTCAGAGGAAGTCTCTAACTTATTCTAGCAGCGGAAGTCTCTAAACGATAGCGGAAGCAAAACTAATCCGCAGCGGCTCCAACTCCAACTCCACAGGCAAGTTGACGGTAGTTCACACGCCTAATACTCCACATGATCTTCGAAGTATTCTTCTCCTGTTGCTGATGTTTGTATGATAATGCAAGGGTGAGTACATGTCGTACTCAGCAAGTGCGGGAAAAGTATGACATGTAGCTTACAACAAGGTAGGAATAATAGGATCATTGCAGAAAGCAAAGTTTATTTCACAAACACGATAAAAACAGCAACTATCTTTAAGCGAATTTAATCCCAACATATATTTAAGTGAAACAGTAACATACCTCCATCATAATTCACCACTTTTCATGTGTCAACCAACCATGAATCTTTCTCAACTTTATCTCATGCTCATAATAACAATCTCATATTCATATCCATCTCATAACCGAAACCAAAACTCATTATCATAACTCAACAGTCCCGAAACCAATTTCAAATGATCATACCATAACCATACCAATAACCATCCCGATAACCATCCCAATAACCATCCCATCTAATAATGTGAGTTGGCAAGGCGCTTGTGACCGTAAGCACGGCTATCATGATAGTTTTACACTCTTAAGAGGTGGCACCACTTTACCCACAAGTTTGTGATTTCGTCACCCGTCGGCGACTGCAGAACCTCCATTATACCAGTACACAACCGTCGGTGTATGGACAAGAGATCACAAAATATCCTTTACAAAGGGGCTACTAGATGTATGGACTCACTAAGGTTTCACCAGCAGGCTCGAATCACCATTCTCCCACCTACGGGCCCCCTCTTGTGCCATGCAGTTCCCAGGGCAGTCCTCTCTCGACTCCTATTCTCCGCGCCTTCCACGGTCCATAACAATCTAGCAACTTACCTAATTAGCTAGCTAAGCCACACCCATATTTGGCCTTGTGGTGGCACTATTTTCCTAGCATGTGCTGGCGTGAACTGGTCCTTAGATCTACGGCAAGTAAACCACCATCTCATGCTACCACATCCACGAACCAAGCTTGCCTATATCTTCCCCGATTTATGTTCATTATCATCATCAAGTACTCATTATCATTATTCATATGAGTGCAGTAGCTAGACATGTTCTATCTCGCTTCCCATATCCCGTAGATTAGCGAAGCAGAAAGGAAAAACGACCATACCCGACTCATTAACTTTCCCGGCGATAAGGATGGTTAACAAAACTAGTAAACTCCTACAAAAGGGTCTCCCATCAAGTTGACTCAAGCACAAATGTTTTCTCAAACAAAACAGTTTCCAAAACATGGGATCAATATGGTCAAGGGGCACTTGCCTTGTTCCTGTGGCTTTTGTTGCTCATGCGTCTCGAAGTCTTGGTGCTATAGTCCTTCGTAGATAGCTTCCTGAGCTTTTCCTTCTACTCACGACCACGCACATACAAAATTATAGCAATCAAACATCATGCACAAACTTTACACAAGATGCAATGGTGCAAATCCTATGATGCTGTCTTATTTAGATCAGTTTGTACGTGTTCTTGCATGTTTTACTGGGCTTGCATGAGTTTTATGGTGAACAAGGGTGTAAGGATCAAGTGTAGACGTGGTGATGATCTTGACTCAAGATCTAGATCAATTCCACCGTCGAAAACTGATCAACGCGTGATCTGTCCACACGAAAAAGCTTCTGTTCGAAGGGATCGAAGAAAATAGATGCGAAGAAAACCACGATGATGTCGTAAGGTGGTAACGAAGACCTACCTCATCCTTCCTCCTAGCAATGGCAGCAGGTCAGATTGTCGGCTCTCTTCCGGCGACGGCGATCGTGACGGGGCTCGTCGGCGGTGCTCACCGGCGACTGAACTCCGGCAAGGGGTGGAACTCGGCGAGTTGGAAGCTAGGGCCTCCAAGTCGTCGAATCGGGAGGTGGAAAATAGGTATGTAGTTGCGGCCAGGGGTTTTGGGTTCTATTTATAAGGGGTGAAATAAGAGTCCTACTCTGATTGGATTTCAAATAAGAGTCCTATTCAATATGTTCTGGATCTTAACAACTTATCTCCAGTTGATTTGGTGCGGTAGAAATTGTGGAAATCGTGTCAGTTTCCTCAGTACCGGGTATTCCCGTGCGTACAGGAGAAAAACCGCTTAAGGATCTCGTCACCTCCGCAGGGTGAGCTCCGGAGGTGCCACGTGTCCAGCAGGGGCCGGGCCTCCCTTTTCCTCAGGGGCGAGCTCCGGTTGCACCGCGTGTCTAGCGGATGGGACCTCCCTCTCCCTCAGAGGCAAGCTCCGCATGCGCCACGTGTCTGGCGGGCGGGACCTCCCCTCTCCTCAGAGGCGAGCTCCGCGTGCGCCACGTGTCTGGCGGGTCGGACCTCCCCTTTCTACAGAGGCGAGCTCCGAGCCTGCCACGTGGCCAGCAGTGCCGGACCTCACCCCCTCCGTAGGGATGAGCTCTGAAGGCGCCACGTGACCAGCAGGCCGCGGGAAGTGTCGACGGCGCTCCTCGGCGAATTGGAATTGGCTCTTTTCAGCTATCTTTCTGCCATTTTTATGATTCTTTCCTATTTCTATTTCTTTTATAATGTTTTTCTATATGCAATGCATGAAAATGAAATTGAGGGTGTTACATCCGGCTCCCTGCTTTCGCGAGGAACCGTTGAAGTAAAGTGTCCAGTGAGGTCCGATGAGCACTGGAGGACTGGGCTCTAGATCACCGATGTCCTGACCCCCTGGACGGCATGGGTTTGGGGTCCATTCCGCCACGAAGTCCGCCAGCGCCTGGCTCTTGACAGCGTGGCACGGTAAGAAGTCAAGATCAAACTCTACCAGCTCAGCTACCCATTTCACTATGTTCCCTGTTGCGTTGGGGCTGTGAAGTACTGACTTCAGTAGGTAGGTCGTCACTACCGACACTTTGTGAGCTTGAAAGTAGTGGCGGAGCTTCTTTAACGCTATCAACACTGCATATAGCAACTTATGGACCTCCGAATACCACGTCTTGGCGTCGTGAAGAACCTCGCTAACGTAGTAGACCGGTTGCTGAGTGGTCCGCACTCTCCCGGCGGGATCCGGAACACTTTGTTCCATTTGTAAGAGGTCTACGACTTATTGATCTGGGTATCTGGCTCCCGGGAGCTGGAACCCGGGTGCATCCTGGGCAGGAGTTACGCCAGGTTCCCTTGTTGGGCCCAGGCCCTAAGATTCACGACTAGCCATAGGTTTCCTACTTGGCTCTTGGGGTCGCTCAGGTTCTGGCCGTTCAGCAACAAGGACCATGCTGACAACTTCTTCCTTTGCGGAAGTATAGAGCAGCAGATGTTCACCCGGCTCTAGAGCAACCATAATTGGTAGTGAGGTGAGGTACTGCTTTAACTCTTGGGATGCCTTGTCAGCTTCTTCAGTCCAGACAAATGGTCCGGGCTTCCGCAGGAGCTTAAAGAACGGAAGGTCACGCTCTGCCGGTCAGGAGATGAAACGACTAAGTGCGGTCAGGCAACCGGTAAGCTTCTGGACGTCCTTAACCCGGGTGGGTGGCTGCATCATCTCTATAGCCTTAATCTTGTCAGGGTTAGCCTCGATTTCTTAGTGTGAGACCAGGAAACCGAGGAGCTTCCCGGCAGGGACTCCGAAAACGCACTTATCCGGGTTTAGTTTCACCCGGGTGATGCGTAGTATATCAAAGACTAAGGCTAAATTGTCCAACAGAGATGTATGCGACTTAACCTTCACTAAGATTTCATCTACGTACACCTCCACTAGTCCCCTTATTAGATCCCCAAATGTCTTATGCATGGCACGCAAAAAGGTTGGCAGGGCGTTTTTAAGTCCTATGGCATAGAGACATAACAATAAAGGCCATCTACTGTTATGAAAGCAGTGTGCTCCTCATCTTCCTTAGACATAGGTATTTGATGAAAACCGAAATAAGCATCCAGGAAGCACAACAGATCACAACCAGAGGTAGAATCTACAATCTGATCTATTCGTGGGAGAGGAAAAGGGTCTTTAGGACATGCGTTGTTTAGACTGGTGTAGCCGATGCACATTCGTAGCTTCCCGCCAACCTTGGGTACTACGACGGGGTTGTCCAACCATCTCGGATGGTGCACCTCTCGGATGAAGCCGGCGTCGAGAAACTACTTGATCTCTTCACGGATGAAGTTCTACCGCTTGATGGACTGCTTCTACGGCTTCTGCATCACCAATTTAGCGATGGGGTGGATCTTCAGATGGTGCTCGATCACCTCCCTGGGAATCCCAGGCATTTGCGATGGTTGCCAAGCAAATACATCAACATTGTCCTGGAGGAAGGTGATGAGCGCGAGTTCCTATTTTCCACCCAAGTTCCCCGCAATGCGGGTAGTCTAGTGTGACGCCCTCAATTCTGTGGAAAACCACGGAACCGAGAACTGATGCATATGTGTGCCCATGATGTTCATCACACATACACATATGTTCCACAAACTGAATTCAGAATATATATAACCACGAATAACAGAGTTTATTACAATGTTTCATGAGTCTTGGACTCATGCTCACAGCGGAAGTCTTATTTCTATGCAGCGGAAGTCTTTATTCTAATGCGGAAGCAATTCTAGGCAGCAATGGCTCCATCTCTACTCCATCCCCACAGGCAAGGTTGAGAACAGATCACACGCCTAATGCTCACTTGGTCTTTATAGTAATCTTCCCCTGTTGCTGATGATGAAATAATGCAAGTTTGAGTACAATGATGTACTCAGCAAGTGCGGGAAAATATGATATGTAGCTCATAACAAGGTAGGTATAGAAAGGCTCATTGCAGAAAGCAAAGTTATTTATCAAACCATGATAAAACAGCAACTCATCTTTAAGTGAATGTAATCCCAACATGTATTAAAATACCAACCATACCTCCGTTATGTTCATTACCTTCCATATCACAACCAGTTATCAATCAACCTCATTCTTGCTCACGAATACTCCTCGTATTCGCCACCAGCTCACGAATACCACCTCGTATTCGCTACCATTTCATCTCATAAACAACTTCGTATCTCACCGAGACCAACCTTGTTGCCATAACTCAACAGTCATGCAACCCATCTTATCACCCGGACTCAACAGTCCCGAAAATCAAACCAAAACCAAACCATCCAAAACCATAACCAGTAACCATATCCAATCACCATCCCAACAAATCATGGAAGTTGGCCAGGCGGTCGTGTAACACCCCAAAATCCTGTCAAGAGGGGAATTTAAAATTTTTTGGACGTATTGCATGTGTGGCAAAAATTCAAATTCAAACTAGAATTCAAATCAAATTCAAAACAGAAATGAAAAAGAAAAAGAAAACAAATCTTCCCGGCCAGTGGGCCGAAACCCACCAGCCGGCCCACCCAACCCCCGCGCCAGCCCGCAGCCTCGCGCCCGCGCCCCCTCTCGCAGACAGGCGGGACCCACCTGTCATCCCTAACCCCCACTCGTCTGAACCCGGGACTGTTTCCCCGCGCGCGCGCGCGATCTTAACCGACTGGATTTCCGTCGAATTCTGGTTCCGGAGTACTCCAACTCGATCTAAACTAACACGCCGCCCTTCCCCGTCTATAAAAACCCTGACATCGTCCCGTTTTTCCCCACGATTCGCTGTTTTTCTCTCCGGTGAGAACCCGAGCTTCTCCGGCGAATTCTGCTCGATCTACGCTCGGGAATTCTGATCTAACTCGCTGGTCTTGATCCACCGCCTCCGAGGAACCTCGCAGGTGCAGAAAACTCGGTGGTTTGCGGTTCAAACACAGCGCCGACGAGCCTTGCCGTGAGTTCACCTCGGACCTCGTCGCCGATCGCTTTCCAGGACCTCCGAGCTCAAGAAAACCCCCGAGGTGAGATCCCCGACCTCCCCTCCACCGATCTATGCCATAAAATCACAGTTTTAGGAAGAATTGACGAAGATCCGAAACTCTCCGGCGAGATCACCGCCTCCCGCCGCCGTGCGCCGCCGGGCAGCGCCGCCCGCGCTCGATCAGAGCGACGTGGCCGCGTGTGTGCCGTCTATTTTAAATCGCACGGTAGAATTTAAATCCCCGCGTACCGGTTCGACGTTATAATCTCAGCCGTCTGTTTTAAATCGGACGGTCCACGTCAGCCCCGCGTTATAAAGGCCGGGATTCTTACGTGCTACCCCCTGGGGTTCTCGGAAAATACGAGCTAGCCCCGGAAACTTCAGATCTAGCCCCTGGAACTTCAGAAATTCATGTAAATTCAATTAAAAATCAGTTTTAGCCCCTGGACTTAATAAAAATTAGGAAAACCCCTCTGTTATGTGTAGTTAGCCCCCTGGAAATTCTTAAAATAACATAATAGACCCTGTAGTGGGGTGAGTTTACCTTTTTAACCCTGTTTGATATTAAATTTAGGAATTTGGATATGTGGTTAGTATTTAAAATTTAAAAGATGGGACAAACATATTGTCAATTCAAATTAAAAACTTTCATAGTACATGGAAAACTTTGGAGTGAGATAAAAATAGATTTTTGGCTAAAATGAATCTGTCTAATTAATTATTCATATTTATTAGTTATAGGGACACATTTTTAAGTAGAGAATAATTCTGAAAATTAGTAAAATAAATGTAAAATAGTTTGCATCAGAGGAGAAGTTCAAAAAAATATATTATTTAATATTTTAGACCCAAAACCTATTCTGTTTAGATGAGGTGTCTTACTATTTTCATAATAAAGTGCACATTTAGGCATAGGAAATAAATCTGAAAATACAGCAAGCTAGGTATAAATAACTAGAAAATGATAAATGAAGTTTCCAAAATCCAAGGAATTCAGTTTAGGGTTGGTAGAAGGTTTGAAGACACATATGAAGTAGGAAAATACCTTTCATGCATACTTGGTAGCTAAAATGTGTATCAATTAAATATAAGGGATTTATTTAAATTAGAAATTCATATATAGTATGCCAACATGAATATGAATACAAAAATAGAAATCATATGTACATGTTTAAAAGTGCATGTAAGCCAAAATCAACACACATAGAGTAACCATAACACATAGAAATGTGAATAGCTTTCATAAGTGTGAATGTGTGGTTTGTATGAAGTGGAAGTGTGAACTATGTCTTATGGATTGTTGTTTTCTTTTGTTATGTGTGATGGTATGAGTAGAACCTGCTCCAGAGCAAGTTCTTCCTTTCCAAGATCAGGACTACCCATTCCAAGAGCAGCAGGAAGAAGGCAAGTGTCCTTGACCACTTTGATCCTATGCTAGGATGTGTAGATAGAATTATTTGCATTGTCAATTGAAATATGAAACCCATGCTAGGATGTTTCCCTAGAATTGCATTACCTTGTTTCCTTGAAGCTTGGGTTGGGATTTATTTTATCATGTCATTTATTATTATACATATGCTTAGCCATGCTTAGAATGGGATATTTGGGATATGAGATCATCAGTTTATTTTACCATACTCTTGAATGAGATATTGTGAGTTATGTAGAGGTAGGGATCAAGGCAAGTTGGATGTTTCGGTTGGTGCTGGGTGCATGAGACTCGGGTTTGTGTTTAGTACTTGCCTGGATCCTAAGGACCAGTTCATGGAGCATGTAACCTGGCTTTACCGTGCCAACCACATGCTTAGATGGGGCAGCTTGTCCAATTAATTAGGTGTATCCCCGGCGTAGTATGGGTGTGTTGGATGATGCGGGGAATAGGTGTCAGCTGGACTACCATATGAACCGCAAGGCTCAAGAGGGGGCCACTGCAGCGGGGTTGGAGCCTCTTGTATGTTGTTAGGGGTGAAACCTTAGTGGGCCCACGCTCGTCGGGAATCCCTTTGTAAAGGCTTCGTAGTGATCTCCTGGCTACACACCTGGGAAGTGTGAATGTGGTTCGTGGCCACTGACATAATGGAGGTTCTTTTAGTCCACCCGGCAACGGTGGATGAAATCACTACATGTGGGTACAGTGGTGCAAACTCTGCAGAGTCAAAACTGTCATGACAGCCGTGCTCACGGTCAAGAGCGGCTTGGACTTATTCATGATTAGAGGAGTGATGGTTTTGGAAGTTGTGAATGTTAAGCGGGGAGCTTAACATTGGAAATGATGTTATGGTTATTTTATTATGATGTGAAATTGGGACCATTTCACCTGTATAGTAATGTAGGTGCATAATAAGCTAAGGTGATAGGTATTAATTGCGTAGTGCTTTAACCATGAGTTAAACCTTCCCTTGTTCTAGCCATGCATGACATAACTTTCCCACACTTGCTGAGTACCATCGGTACTCAACCTTGCATATTTGTTGGTTTATATTGCTGCTCAGGTCAAGAGAATGATGTGGTGTTTAATGATCAAGACTTTGGACCCGAAGGAGGCTTCTAGGTTCATGGAGTCCCCTGGGCAACGCCTGTGACGGAGCCCACGAGAATAATTATTCCGCTGCTAGTTTATTTACTTGTGATGAACTTATTATTGTCCATCGAGACATTTGCTATGTAAGACTTATTTATATTTGACACCTGGCTTGTAATAAATGATGCTTCACTATTTGTCATCACATGTATAAGAAAATGATCCTGGCATACATGTGATATTCACTCGGTTGTTCTTCGGAAAAACCGGGTGTGACAGAAGTGGTATCAGAGCCAAGGTTGCCCGTAGGAACGTGGACCTAGGTAGAAATGGACGTATTTAAGGGCCCTATTTTCTTAAAAACTATTTTACAAGGTGTGTGTTGAAAAGTGTTATTTAACGGAGTCACTTTCTTCATCTTACCCCAACTTTCATTCAAAATAGGATTTTTGTTTAAAAGTTTATCTAACTAAGTTTAAATGCTTTCTGTTTTAGATGGTTCGCATGATTCGCACCGCTCGCAAGTCCACAGGAGGGAGAGTTCCCATAGTTGCCCTTGCCCAAAGAGAGGAGAGCCGTCCGGTGACGTACCTTTCCTACGGATTGGCAGTAGGAGGCTTGTTGCGCCGTCTTCGACGTATGCTCCAAGCCGCCGGCAATACGGGCAAGCTAATCATACACTATAGCTCCACCAGGACCATCCGTGAGAAGAGGGAAGAATGGAGTTCAGAGATGAGGATTATCCATGAAAATCAGCTGCTTAAGATCCACCGCTCTCCAGCTTGTCGAGCGACACAGGTCGATGCGGAGAAGGATGTCACCTGGGAGGCCATCACCTGCCAGAGTCACATCTATCGTCGACACCTGGACAGGACCGAGTACATGTATGTCCTCCAGCGCGAGAGTGGTACAACGGAGTACAAGTACCCGCCAGTGCAGCAGGGGACTTCCCATGAGCACATGGACTTGTGCTTGGAGGATGCTGCTATGCTTAGCACTCGACTGCAGGAGTGTCAGCAGGAGCTTCATGATGTTCGGGACACCCTGAAGGAAACCGAGGCATTGCTTCGAGCCTGCTTGAGGGTGAGAGAAAGAGGAGATGGGAATGAACTGTGTGTCACCGTGAATGATACATGGACTCCTGACTCCCCAGATCGCCGGGCGATCAGGCGTCATCGCACATCTCCACCAGCAGCCTCCCCACCCAAAGCAGAGTCAGAAGGCAGCCGCAATAATGAGGAAGATCCCGAGGAGCCAGCTCAGTGATACGAGTAGTGTAGAGTCCTTCCCTTAGTTTAGCAGGATGTCGAGTAGCCGAGTCGTTATCTTAGTTAATGGTGTGTTAATGCTTGGTGTGTGACGTGAGTTGTGGAAGCCATAAGCAATTGTCCACAGCCTCGTCTTCAGATTGTTTTGCTTTGGTGTGTGAACCCACATGAAATAATAGTGCATTTATTTTTGTGTGAGACATGAACCCTCAGAAAAGTATAACAAAGCCTCAACACTTTAAAGTACAAACAAGTGAAAGTAGTAAGATAATACGTAATGCTTTAAATTAACATTTGGTTGATCATGCTAGATGGCTGGAAGAGGAAAAGGTCGTGCTGCCAACCTCGCCAACAACAACGATGAGGCCTGCAACCCTCATCTTTCTGGAGGCCAAGACAGGGGTGGTCGCCGTGAAGGAGTTGATCCCCTCCACCAAATGCTTGAGAATCAAAATCAGCTCATCCAGAACTTGACTCAAGTGGTGGCCAACTTGCATCAAGTTCCACCTCCACAAGCTGCACCACGCCAACCAAGGTTGAGTGAGTTTCTAGGAACTCAACCTCCAAAGTTTGCAAGTGCTGCTGAACCTCTGGAGGCAGATGATTGGCTAAAGACCATTGAGAGCAAGATGAGGATCATACAGTGCCAAGGGTATGAGAGGGTGCTGTTTGCCTCTCATCAATTGCATGGACCTGCTGCTGATTGGTGGACCGCCTACGTGGCCGCCCATCATGATCCTGAGAACATCACTTGGGAAGAGTTCAAGCGTAGCTTCCGCAACCATTACATACCAACGGGTGAACTCAAAAACAAGAGGAAGGAGTTCTTGGGGTTGCAGCAAGGTAACATGACTGTGAGGGAATACCTCACTAAATTTACTCAACTCTCCCGTTATGCTCCACGGGACATAGAGACTGATGAGCAGAAACAGGATTGTTTCATGGAAGGACTTACCGCAGAAATGCAGTGTGCAATGTCCTCCAACGAGTATGAAAGCTTCCAAAAGATGGTGGACAGAGCGTTTGTGGTAGAAAGGAAGCTGAAGGCCTTGGAAAATGAGAACAAGAGGAAGGCCGGGTGGTCACATCAAGCCTCAGGGAGCAACACCCGCCCACGTCTGATGCAGCAACCCGCAGGGCAGACGAACCGTGTTGCGGTACCCTACTCAGCACCGAGAGGGTACAACCCGAATTTCAGGCCTCCGGCAGCATCAATACAGCCACAACGTCAGTTCGTACAGCAGCCTCGCCCCGCATATCCACCTCGACCAGCAGTACAAGGACCTCCAAACCAACCCCAAGACAACAAAGGCCAGGCACCTAAGGTTGGGGTGCAAAGTTTTAACTGTGGTGAAGTGGGGCACTACGCCCATAAGTGCCCAAAGAAGAAGCCCACGCAGCCTCAACAGCAGAATGTAATGAGAGGACGGGTGAACCACGTCACCATGGAGGAAGCGCAAGAGGCACCTGACGTGATAGTTGGTAAGTTTCCTACCAATTTACACATTGCAACCCTGTTGTTTGATTCTGGTGCTACCCACTCGTTCATTGCCCAAGGGTTTGTTAAGAAGCATGACCTAGCAACAACACAAATGAACCATATGCTAGCAATAAACTCTCCAGGTGGAGAAATAAGGACAAGACAAGTGTGTCCCAAAGTGAACCTAGACATGAATGGGGTAGTATTTACTGCTAACCTCATAGTGATAGATTCACAAGGGATAGATATTATCTTGGATATGGATTGGTTGACCAAACATAAAGGAATCATCCATTGTTCGACCAGAACGGTGGAACTAACTCACCCTAGTGGCACAAGAGTAAAGTTCATAACAATACAAGAGCCTAGGAGGGACATTAAATTAAATCAAGTTGAGGTGAAAGTGGAGGAGATCAGGACCATCAGGGAATATCCAGATGTTTTTCCGGAGGAGTTGCCAGGTATGCCTCCTGATCGTGAAGTGGAATTCGCAATCGAGCTAGTGCCTAGAACAGCCCCGATATACAAGAGACCTTATCGGATGGACTCCAAGCAGCTGGGAGAACTCAAGGATCATTTGAGAGAATTGACGGAGAAGGGGTATATTCGTCCTAGTGCCTCACCATGGGGAGCTCTAGTGATATTTGTGCCCAAAAAGGACGGAACCCAAAGGTTATGCGTGGACTACCGTGCCCTGAATGAGGTAACCATCAAGAACAAGTACCCATTACCCCGCATTGAAGACTTGTTTGATCAGCTGAGGGGAGCTTGTGTGTTCTCGAAAATTGATCTCAGGTCGAGATACCACCAACTTAAGATAAGGCAATCTGATATTCCCAAGACAGCTTTCGTATCTCGGTACGGACTGTATGAATACACTGTCATGACTTTCGGGCTAACTAATGCCCCGACATATTTCATGTATCTCATGAACAAGGTATTCATGGAATATCTGGACAAATTTGTGGTGGTTTTCATAGATGACATTCTCATCTTCTCCAAAGATGAAGAAGAACATGAGAAACATCTAAGGTTGGTGTTGCAGAGGCTGAGAGAACACCAACTGTATGCCAAGTTGAGCAAGTGTGAGTTTTGGCTGAAGAGGGTTCCCTTCTTAGGACATATAATCTCGGAGGGAGGAATCTCCGTGGATCCTGCCAAAATCGAGGATATACAGAGGTGGAAGACCCCTAAAAATGTCGGGGAAGTTCGAAGCTTCTTGGGATTGGCAGGATACTATCGACGGTTTATTGAGGGATTCTCTAAGATCTCGAGACCCCTCACCAAACTGTTGGAGAAGGGAGTCACATTCACATGGACGCCGCAGTGCGAGACGAGTTTTTAGGAGTTACAGAAAAGACTGACAACAGCCCCAGTGCTAGTTATGCCAGATATGCAAAAGAACTTTACGGTGTACTGCGATGCCTCTGGAAACGGGTTGGGATGTGTTCTCATGCAAGAAGGGCATGTCGTGGCTTATTCATCCCAGCAGCTCCGGAAGCACGAGGAGAACTATCCTACACATGACCTAGAGCTAGCTGCAGTGGTACACGTGTTGAAAATTTGGCGGCACTACTTGATGGGGAAGAGGACAGAGATACATACGGATCATAAGAGTTTAAAGTACATTTTCACACAGCCAGATCTCAACCTCAGACAAAGGAGATGGTTAGAGCTAATCAATGACTTTGATGTGGGCATCAACTATCATCCTGGGAAAGCAAACGTCGTGGCAGATGCTTTAAGTCAGAAAGTGCAGGTCAATAAGTTGAGCTTGAAGGACATGCCTGCAGAATTGAAGGATGATGTTATAAGACTCAATCTATGCCTGGTGAATAGTGGTGAAGCCATCGCCATGGAAGTGGACTCCACCTTAGAGCGAGAAATACGCGAGGGTCAAAAGAATGACGAGAAGATACAAGAAATAAGGCAACTCATCAAGGAAAATAAAGCCCCTGGTTTCAGAGAGGATGAACAAGGAACGGTGTGGCGCAGGAAAAGAATCTGTGTGCCTGAAGTAAAGGAGATCCGCGAATTGATTTTGAAGGAGGCTCACGATTCTGACTATTCCATTCATCCTGGGAGTACGAAGATGTACCAGGACCTCAAGAGCAGGTATTGGTGGTATGGCATGAAGCGAGATGTCGCGGAACATGTTGCCCTATGTGACACATGTCAGTTGGTGAAAGCAGAACATCAACGACCCGCGGGATTACTGCAACCACTCAATGTGCCTGAATGGAAATGGGAAGAAATCGGTATGGATTTCATAGTGGGACTGCCCAGGATCCAATCAGGATATGATTCGATATGGGTCATCATCGACAGGCTAACCAAGGTAGCTCATTTCATCCCCGTGAAAGAAAGCTACAGCGGATCCAAATTGGTGGAGTTGTACATGTCAAGGATCGTATGTTACCATGGAGTGCCCAAGAAGATAGTGTCGGATCGAGGGACACAGTTCACCTCAAGATTCTGGCAGAAGTTGCACAAAACCATGGGAACCCATCTGAACTTTAGTTCTGCCTATCATCCCCAAACTGATGGGCAGACGGAAAGAACCAATCAGATTCTTGAGGATATGCTGAGGGCATGTGCACTCAAAAACAATCGGAGTTGGGACAAGAACTTACCGTATGCGGAATTCTCCTATAACAACAGCTATCAGGCTAGTATGAAGATGTCACCGCTCGAAGCTTTGTATGGGAGGAAGTGCAGAACTCCCCTGTTTTGGAACCAAACGGGGGAAAGTAAAGTTTTTGGTCCCGAAGTACTACAAGAAGCCGAGGGGAAAGTGAGGGAAATTCGCAACAACTTGAGGATAGCGCAGACACGACAAAAGAGCTACGCCGATGTGCGGAGAAGAGAGCTCGTTTTCAACGTGGGAGACTATGTCTATCTCAAGGTGTCCCCTATCCGAGGACTTCGTCGATTCAAGGTGAAAGGGAAGTTGTCACCTCGATACATCAGACCCTTTCAAGTTCTGGAGAGGAAAGGCGAAGTAGCGTATCAACTAGAATTACCGGCTCGCCTATCGGATGTGCACGATGTAGTCCATGTGTCACAGCTCAAGAAATGTCTGAGAACGCCTGAAGAGGTGTTACCCATGAATAAGGTTGACGTAGCTGAGGATTTGTCTTATGTCGATCAACCATCCAAGATTTTGGAGACAATGGAACGTATCACAAGAAATAAAAGAATCCGGATGTGCAAGGTGCGGTGGAAGCATCACTCAGAAGAGGAAGCCACCTGGGAGCGAGAAGATGAGCTTAAGGCACAATTTCCAGAATTGTTTTCATAGAAACACCAATCTCGAGGACGAGATTTCTTTTGAGGGGGGTTGAGCTGTAACACCCCAAAATCCTTTCAAGAGGGGAATTTAAAAAATTTTGGATGTATTGCATGTTTGGCACAAATTCAAGTTCAAACTGGAATTCAAATTAAATTCAAAACAGAAATGAAAAAGAAAAAAAAAACAAATCTTCCCGGCCAGTGGGCCGAAACCCACCAGCCGGCCCACCCAACCCCTGCGCCAGCCCGCAGCCGCGCGCCCGCGCCCCCTCTCGCAGACAGGCGGGACCCACCTGTCATCCCTAACCCCCACTCGTCTGAACCCGGGACTGTTTCCCGCGCGCGCGCGATCTTAACCGACCGGATTTCCGTCGAATTCTGGTTCCGGAGGACTCCAACTCGATCTAAACTAACACGCCGCCCTCCCCCGTCTATAAAAACCACGGCATCGTCCCGTTTTTTCCCACGATCTGCCGTTTTTCTCTCCGGTGAGAACCCGAGCTTCTCCGGCGAATTCTGCTCGATCTACGCTCGGGAATTCTGATCTAACTCGCTGGTCTTGATCCACCGCCTCCGGGGAACCTCGCAGGTGCAGAAAACTCGGTGGTTTGCGGTTCAAACACCGCGACGACGAGCCTCGCCGTGAGTTCACCTCGGACCTCGTCGCCGATCGCTTTCCAGGACCTCCGAGCTCAAGAAAACCCCCGAGGTGAGATCCCCGACCTCCCCTCCACCGATCTATGCCATAAAATCACAGTTTTAGGAAGAATTGACGAAGATCCGAAACTCTCCGGCGAGATCGCCGCCTCCCGCCACCGTGCGCCTCCGGGCAGCGCCGCCCGCGCTCGATCAGAGCGACGTGGCCGCGTGTGCGCCGTCTATTTTAAATCGCATGGTAGAATTTAAATCCCCACGTACCGGTTCGACGTTATAATCTCAGCCGTCTGTTTTAAATCGGACGGTCCACGTCAGCCCCGCGTTATAAAGGCCGGGATTCTTACGTGCTACTCCCTGGGGTTCTCGGAAAATACGAGCTAGCCCCGGAAACTTCAGATCTAGCCCCTGGAACTTCAGAAATTCATGTAAATTCAATTAAAAATCAGTTTTAGCCCCTGGACTTAATAAAAATTAGGAAAACCCCTCTGTTATGTGTAGTTAGCCCCCTGGAAATTCTTAAAATAACATAATAGACCCTGTAGTGGGGTGAGTTTACCTTTTTAACCCTGTTTGATATTAAATTTAGGAATTTGGATATGTGGTTAGTATTTAGAATTTAAAAGATGAGACAAACATATTGTCAATTCAAATTAAAAACTTTCCTAATACATGGAAAACTTTGGAGTGAGATAAAATAGATTTTTGGCTAAAATGAATCTGTCTAATTAATTATTCACATTTATTAGTTATAGGGACACATTTTTAAGTAGAGAATAATTCTGAAAATTAGTAAAATAAATGTAAAATAGTTTGCATCAGAGGAGAAGTTCAAAAAAATATATTATTTAATATTTTAGACCCAAAACCTATTCTGTTTAGATGAGGTGTCTTACTATTTTCATAATAAAGTGCACATTTAGGCATAGGAAATAAATCTGAAAATATAGCAAGCTAGGTATAAATAACTAGAAAATGATAAATGAAGTTTCCAAAATCCAAGGAATTCAGTTTAGGGTTGGTAGAAGGTTTGAAGACACATATGAAGTAGGAAAATACCTTTCATGCATACTTGGTAGCTAAAATGTGTATCAATTAAATATAAGGGATTTATTTAAATTAGAAATTCATATATAGTATGCCAACATGAATATGAATACAAAAATAGAAATCATATGTACATGTTTAAAAATGCATGTAAGCCAAAATCAACACACATAGAGTAACCATAACACATAGAAATGTGAATAGCTTTCATAAGTGTGAATGTGTGGTTTGTATGAAGTGGAAGTGTGAACTATGTCTTATGGATTTTGTTTTCTTTTGTTATGTGTGATGGTATGAGTAGAACCTGCTCCAGAGCAAGTTCTTCCTTTCCAAGATCAGGACTACCCATTCCAAGAGCAGCAGGAAGAAGGCAAGTGTCCTTGACCACTTTGATCCTATGCTAGGATGTGTAGATAGAATTATTTGCATTGTCAATTGAAATATGAAACCCATGCTAGGATGTTTCCCTAGAATTGCATTACCTTGTTTCCTTGAAGCTTGGGTTGGGATTTATTTTATCATGTCATTTATTATTATGCATATGCTTAGCCATGCTTAGAATGGGATATTTGGGATATGAGATCATCAGTTTATTTTACCATACTCTTGAATGAGATATTGTGAGTTATGTAGAGGTAGGGATCAAGGCAAGTTGGATGTTTTGGTTGGTGCTGGGTGCACGAGACTCGGGTTTGTGTTTAGTACTTGCCTGGATTCTAAGGACCGGTTCATGGAGCATGTAACCTGGCTTTACCGTGCCAACCACATGCTGAGATGGGGCAGCTTGGCCAATTAATTAGGTGTATCCCCGGCGTAGTACGGGTGTGTTGGATGGTGCGGGGAATAGGTGTCAGCTGGACTACCATATGAACCGCAAGGCTCAAGAGGGGGCCACTGCAGCGGGGTTGGAGCCGCTTGTATGCTGTTAGGGGTGAAACCTCAGTGGGCCCACGCTCGTCGGGAATCCCTTTGTAAAGGCTTCATAGTGATCTCCTGGCTACACACCTGGGAAGTGTGAATGTGGTTCGTGGCCACTGGCATAATGGAGGTTCTTTTAGTCCACCCGTCAACGGGGGATGAAATCACTACATGTGGGTACAGTGGTGCAAACTCTGCAGAGTCAAAACTGTCATGACAGTCGTGCTCACGATCAAGAGCGGCTTGGACTTATTCATGATTAGAGGAGTGATGGTTTTGGAAGTTGTGAATGTTAAGCGGGGAGCTTAACATTGGAAATGATGTTATGATTATTTTATTATGATGGGAGATTGGGACCATTTCACCTGCGTAGTAATGTAGGTGCATAATAAGCTAAGGTGATAGGTATTAATTGCGTAGTTCTTTAACCATGAGTTCAACCTTCCCTTGTTCTAGCCATGCATGACATAACTTTCCCACACTTGCTGAGTACCATCGGTACTCAACCTTGCATATTTGTTGGTTTATATTGCTGCTCAGGTCAAGAGAATGATGTGGTGTTTAATGATCAAGACTTTGGACCTGAAGGAGGCTTATAGGTTCATGGAGTCCCCCGGGACACGCCTGTGACGGAGCCCACGAGAATAATTATTCCGCTGCTAGTTTATTTACTTGTGATGAACTTATTATTGTCCATCGAGACATTTGCTATGTAAGACTTATTTATATTCGACACATGGCTTGTAATAAATGATGCTTCACTATTTGTCATCACATGTATGAGAAAATGATCCTGGCATACATGTGATATTCACTCGGTTGTTCTTCGGAAAAACCGGGTGTGACAGGTTGTGACCGTAAGCTTGGCTATCATGATAGTTTTAGAACTCTGTAGAGTTTGCACCTCTTTACCCACAAGTTTGTGATTTCGTCACCCGTCGGCGACTGCAGAACCACCATTATGCTAGTACACAACCGTCGGTGTATGGCCAAGAGATCACAAAATAGCCTTTACAAAGGGGCTACTAGATGTATGAACTCACTAAGGTTTCACCGGCAGGCTAGAATCTCCAATTCTCCCACCCACGGGCCCCCTCTTGTGCCATGCAGTTCCCAGGGCAGTCCTCACTCGACTCCCATTCCCCATGCCTTCCACGGTCCATAACAATCTAGTAACTTACCTAATTACTCAGCTAAGCCGCACCCATACTTGGCCTTGTGGTGGCACTGTTATCCTGGCATGTGCTCGCATGAACCGGTCCTTAGATCTACAGCAAGTAAACCACCATCTCATGCTACCTCATTCACAGACCCAGTCTTGCCTAGATCTCCCTCCGATCCATGTTCATTAACAACATCAGTTTCTCATTATCGTTACGAGTGCAGTTAGCTAGACACATCTATCTCGCTTCCCAATTCCCATGGACTCAGCGAAGCGTAAAACAAAAACCATACCCGACTCATAAACTTCCCTGGCGACAAGGGTGGTTTAACCAAAGCTAGTAAACTCTATAAAAGGGTTTCCCATCATGTTTGACTCAGCACACACACCTTTTCGCAAACAAAACAGTTTTTCCCAAAACATAGGATCAATATGGTCAAGGGGCACTTGCCTTGTTCTTGCGGTTCCGGTTGCTCTTGGATCTCGAAACCTTGTTGTTGCAGCTCATCGTAGACAGCTCCCTGAGCTTGTCCTGCTATACAGGATCACGCACATACAAGATCCACAGCAATCAATATCATGCACAATCTTTAACTAGAAGCGATGATGCATATGCATGCTATCCTATAATGCAGTTTAGTTCTATTAGGTCGGTGTGTAGGTGTTCTTGCATAGTTTTATGATGAACAGAGGTGTTTCGGATCAGATGTGGACGTGGCGATGACCTTGTCTTAAGATCAACCCGATCAACAAGTGATCTGTCCACGAGAAAGCTTCTGTTCGGAAGGAATCGAAGAACAGATGCAAAGAAAACACAACGACGTCGTAAGGTGGTATTGGAGACCTACCTTACGTTCTTCTCCTAGCAAGACAGATCGTTGGACTCCCTTCCGGCGATCTTCCTCGACTGAACTCCGGCGATGGGCTTACTCAGCGAGTTGGGGCTAGGGCTCTAAGTCGTCGGCTCAGGAATTGAAAAGAAGTTTGTGGTTTTCGGCCAAGATTTCTGGGTTCTATTTATAATCGGGAAGAGAAGAGTCCTAATATGATTGGACTTCGAATAAGAGTCCTATTCAAATTGTCGTTAAATCCTAACAACATATCTTTAGTTGATTTGGTGCGGTAACATTGTGGAATTCAGGTCGGTTTCTCCTCCGTACCGATATTTCTATGCGTACAGAATCCAAAACTGCTCCAGAACTCGTTACCTCCTCGGTGATGAGCTCCAGAAGCTCCACATGTCCACCGGGTCCTGGTCTCTCCCTTTCCGCAGGGACGAGCTCCGGCTGTGCCGCGTGTCAAGCGAGCGAGACCTCCCTCTCCTTCGGAGGTGAGCTCCGCGTGCGCCACGTATCCTGGCGGTCGGGACCTCCTCTCTATTCGGAGGTGGCTCCGCGCACACCACGTGTCATTGCCGGACCTTCCCTCTCTCCGGAGGTAAGCTCCGTGAATGCCACGCGTCAAGTAGCGCCGGACTTTCTTTTTCCTCAGAGACGAGCTCCGAAGTAAACACGTGTCCAACAGTGACGGACCTCCCAGAGAAAAGCTCCGGTGACGACACATGTCCAATAGGACCAGACCTCTCGGAGGTGAGCTCCGAGATCGACACGTATCCCGCGCAACTGGTCCTCTGATTTCCGTGGTGACTAGCTCCGAAGGTAACATGTGTCCTGCGGAACTGCCTTTGCTTCTTCCGCAAAGGCTAGCTCCGGGGGCAACACGTGTCCACTGGGTCGGACCTCTCCCCCTTTGCGGAGATGAGCCCCGAGCCTGCCACGTAGCCAGTTTAGCAGCGGACCTCTCCCCACTTTGCAGGGATGAGCTCCGAACACGCCACGTGGCTAGCGGCCCGCGGAAGTTGTCTTCGGCGCTCTCTGGGAACTGGATTCGGCTCTTATTGGCTATCTTTTTGATATTTTTCTCCGTTCCTACTTCTTTTAAAATGTTTTCTCTTCATGAAACATGAATATATGCAGAAACCAAAAATGAGGGTGTCACAAATCTAGCCCCCTTAAATTGAATCTCACCCTCGAGATTTGTTAGTAGAGAATAGATGAGGAAATTCTGCCTTGATGTCTTCTTCACGCTCCCATGTGGCTTCAGCTTCGGTGTGATGGCTCCATTGTACCTTGCACCATCGGATCACTTTGTTCCTGGTGACCCTTTCCTTTACATCCAAAATTCGGACGGGGTGCTCCGTATAAGTCAGGTCCTCTTGAAGTTCAAGCTCTTCCATTGGTATTTGCTCCTCTGTTACTCTCAAGCACTTCTTGAGCTGGGATACATGAAACACGTCATGTACGTCGGAGAGATATGTTGGGAGCTCTAGTTGATAGGCTACTTCTCCTCGCCTGTCCAAAATCTTAAATGGTCCGATGTAGCGAGGTGCTAGCTTGCCCTTGACGTTGAAACGTCGTTGGCCATGGATAGGCGATACCTTAAGGTATACGAAGTCTCCTACTTCGAAGGTCAACTTCCTTCGCCTATTGTCCGCATAGCCTTTCTGTCATGACTGAGCAGCCTTTAAGTTCTCCCGTATCGTTTGGACTTGTTTTTCAGCTTCTTGTAGCACTTCGGGTCCAAACACCTGGCTTTCTCCGGTCTCGTTCCAGAACAGTGGTGTTCTACACCGTCTACCGTACAATGCTTCGAAAGGCGACATCTTCAAGCTAGCTTGATAGCTGTTGTTATAGGAGAATTCGGCGTATGGTAAACTCCTATCCCAACTATGCCCACGTTTCAAGGCACAAGCTCTCAACATGTCCTCCAAAATTTGGTTTGTCCTTTCGGTTTGTCCATCGGTTTGTGGGTGATAGGCGGAGCTAAAATCCAGTCGTGTACCCATAGCATTATGCAGCTTCCTCCAGAATCTAGAGGTAAACTGGGAACCTCGATCTGAGACTATCCTCTTCGGGACTCCATGACGGCACACGATCAGCTCCATGTACAACTCGGCTAATTGTGCAACGTTGTACTTGGCCCTTATAGGGAGAAAATGGGCTGTTTTCGTCAATCGGTCGATGATAACCCAGATGGAGTCATAACCCGACTGAGTACGTGGCAATCCGACGATGAAATCCATACTGATGTCCTCCCACTTCCACTCTGGTACCTTCAAAGGTTGCAACAATCCAGCAGGTCTTTGATGTTTGGCCTTCACCCGTTGGCATGTGTTGCATAGGGCAACGTATTCGGCTATATCCCTTTTCATACCATCCCACCAGTAACAAGTCTTCAAATCCTTGTACATTTTGGTACTTCCGGGATGTATGGAATAGGGTGAATCATGTGCCTCTTTTAATATCATGTCGTGAAGGTGCTTCACGTTAGGCACACAAATCCTTTTTTCCTAGCCAAAGCGTACCCTTCTCATCTTCTTTGAAATCCTTCTCTATTCCGTGTCAGATCCTTTCCTTGATCTCCTCATCCGTTGCTTGGCCATCTATTATCTCCTGCTCCAATGAAGAGTCGATCTCCATCATTTCCATATTGTTCAAGAAACCGAGGTGTAACCGTTCGAACTCCTTACGTAGTTCAGGTGGTAGCTCCCGAACCGTGAGTTGGTGACATGCTCCCTTTCGGCTCAATGCATCAGCTACTACATTGGCCTTCCCAGGGTGGTAGTTGATTCCAACATCGTAATACTTGATGAGTTCCAACCATCGACGTTGCCTCAAATTCAAGTCTCTTTGTGTAAATATGTACTTGAGGCTTTTATGATCCGTATAGATCTCACATCGATGACCAAGGATATAATGTCTCCAAATCTTCAATGCATGCACTACTGCTGGTAGCTCCAAGTCATGTGTAGGATAATTAAGCTCGTGCTTCTTTAATTGTCGTGAGGCATAGGCTACCACTTGTCCTTCTTGCATGAGCACACATCCGAGCCCCTGTCTGGATGCGTCACAATATATGTCAAAGCTCTTGCTTACGTCCGGCAATACCAAAACCGGTGTTGTGGTTAGCCTTTTCTTGAGTTCCTCAAAACTTTCTTGGCATGCTGGTGTCCATTGAAAGGCTTTTCCCTTCGTTAGCAACTCCGTCATAGGTTTTGCTATCTTAGAGAAGTCTTTAATGAAGCGTCGATAGTATCCAGCCATCCCAAGAAAACTCCGAATATCCCTCACGTTTTGCGGTTGGTCCCACTTCAGAACATCCCTCACTTTTCCGGGATCAACCGATACCCCTTCTTCAGAGATAATGTGGCCTAGGAACGATATTTCCTTTAGCCAAAATTGACACTTGTTAAGCTTGGCATACAATTGATGCTCACACATTTTCTACAAGGTCAATTTCAAATGTTCTTCATGCTCCTCCTCACTTTTTGAATACACCATAATGTCGTCGATGAAAACCACGACGAACTTATCCAAGTACTCCATGAAAACCTTGTTCATGAGGTACATGAAGTATGCGGGTGCATTTGTTAACCCAAAAGACATGACGGTATATTCATACGAACCATACCGTGTTCGAAAGGCAGTCTTGGATATATCGAAGGGCTTAATCTTCAGCTGGAAGTATCCCGACCGAAGATCGATCTTAGAGAACACTCGGGCTCCTTTCATTTGGTCGAATAGGTCCTCTATATGGGGCAGAGGGTATTTGTTCTTGATTGTCACCTCGTTGAGAGACCTATAGTCCACGCACATCCTTTGGGTCCCATCCTTCTTGTCCATGAAGAGCACAGGAGCTCCCCATGGTGACGAGCTTGGACGTATAAAACCCTTCTCCAACTGCTCTTGAATTTGCTTCTTGAGTTCTACTAGTTCATTGACGGGCATCCTATAGGGTCTCTTTGCTATGGGTGCAGTTCCGGGTACCAAATCAATGGCAAACTCAATGTCTCGATCAGGGGGCATACCTGGAAGCTCCTCTGGAAACACGTCCGAGAATTCTTGAACGACTGGAATGTTGTCCAATGTTGCTCCTTCGACGTGGTTCAAAATTGCCTCTTCGGTTGTTTGTTGGGCTGACTCAAACTCGACACGAATACCATGCTCATTTGTCAACTGCACGCTTCTTTCAGCACATTGGATTACCCCATTGTGCTTGCTTAACCAATCCATCCCGAGTATTATGTCAATCCCTTGGGAGTCCAGGACAATGAGGTTGGCAAGGAAGTCTACCACCCTTATTTTAAGGCTTACTTCCGAACATACTATATTAGTCCTCATTTCTCCTTCGGGAGAATTAACTAACATAGCACATTTTAAGTGGGATATGGGTAGATTATGCTTGGCAACATACTTGGATGATATGAAGGAATGTGATGCTCCATAATCAAATAAGATGGTGGCTGGGTTGGAGTTGGCAAGGAACATACCAATTATGACGTCCTCAGCCTGTTGTGCTTCCTCGGCAGAGACATGGTTCACGTTGCCGCGAGTATAGTTCTGCTGTAGCGGGTTCTGTTTGGGCACGTTGCCTTGCTGTCCAGGGCCTCTCCTCGGGCGCTGGTTCACGAAGTATCCTGTTTCCCCGCATGCAAAGCATGCCCTGTTGCCTACGGCAGCAGGTACATTGGGGCGGGGGTTTTGAACAGGAGCTCCCACGTTAGGTCGGGGCACAGGAGGCATGGGCACACGAGGTGCTGGTGCAACGGGTCGTTGCTATGGTGGCTGACTAGGGCGGTATGCAGGAGTGGTCGATCCATACTGCGGTGCGGCAGGGGGCATGTACCGAGGTCGTACATTGCTCCCTTGGAGCTGGTATGGCATCTTCCTCTTGCACTCTCGCTCGATCTCTCGGATCTTGCTTTCAACCACTATAGCCTTGTCAACCAGCTTCTGAAATCTCGCGTAGTCATTGTTAAGGAGCTGAACCTGGATTTCATTGTTCAACCCTCTCATGAACAGGTACTGCTTCCGTTGGTCCGAGTTGACATCTTCGGGGGCGTACTGGGACAGTTGCGTGAACTTGTTGAGATACCCATTCACGCTTCTCTGTCCTTGGCGGAGACCTTCGAACTCCTGTCTATCAAGCATCATTACACCAGCAGGGATGTAATGAGAGCGGAAACTCTCCTTAAACTCAGTCTAAGTGATCATCTCCGGGTTGACATGGGCGTTGCATAGGGCATCCCACCAGTCAGCGGAAGCTCCCATGAGTTGGTGCGACACAAAAAGAACCTTCTCTCGGTCATTGCACTGCACTATGGCAAGCTTCTTCTCCATGGATTTCAACCAGTCGTCGGCCTCCATGGGGTCGTTAGCTTGAGCAAAGGTGGGTCGTCGAGTCCTCATGAACTCTCCCAGTCTGTTATGAGCCGGCAGTGGTGGCGGTGGTGGTGCCAGAACGGGGTTGTTGTTGTTGGCCTGCAACTGACCCAAAGTTTGGATCATGGTTTGCATAAGTTGATTATGCATGGCCATCAACCATTCCAGATTGTTCTCACCAGCTCCTGGGTTAACAGGAACTTCATCGTGGCCATCCTCTTGGTTGCCACGGACGTTCCTTCCTTGGCGGCCGGCGTTTCCTCTCACCATCTGTGAGAGAGAACGAAATAGAATAGAGGTTAGAAGATTAGATGGATCCCCCTAACTATATGCATCAAGGTGGATTGGACTATATGTATTAGCCCATATGAGGATGCGAACAAGTGCCAAGGCATCTTACACCTCCTTTCTACTTATGTGTGGGTACGGACAACGCTTGAGACGTCCCACAACTCCCACACAATCACAACAATCATCACAAGGGCTCACACGACTCCTATTCGAGGCTTTTATTCAATGGGGGTCCTATATGGCTTAGGGTGATGCCAATCTGTGATCCAACTACGGCTTCTCCTAGGTTTGTATACTATATCAAGGTAGTTCCAATGCCAATCTATGCATCGTAGGTTTGCATCCTATGCTCAGAGTGGCTTAGCTACCAAATCTGTGACTAGGCATGGCGGTTTCAATATCAATATGTGACCTATCTAGGTTGTGTGATCTTCGATTAACTCATGGCAGGTTGATACCAATCTGTGCCTGATACCAACTTGTGACTTCTATCTAAGCGTGTAACCTACCGTCAACCCGTGTCTCTGGTACCAGTCTATGACGCCCTCAATTCTGTGGAAAACCACGGAACCGAGAACTGATGCATATGTGTGCCCAGGATGTTCATCACACATACACATATGTTCCACAAACTGAATTCAGAATATATATTACCATGAATAACAGGGTTTTATTACAATGTCTCATGAGTCTTGGACTCATGCTAACAGCGGAAGTCTTAATCTAACAGCAGAAGTCTTTATTCTAGCAGCGGAAGTCTTCTAACTAATGCGGAAGCAATCTAAGCAGCAGCAGCGGCTCCATCTCTACTCCATCCCCACAGGCAAGGTTGAGGACAGATCACACACCTAATGCTGCACCTGGTCTTCATAGATAATTTTCTCCTGTTGCTGATGATGAAATAATAATGCAAGTTTGAGTACAATGATGTACTCAGCAAGTGCGGGAAAATATGATATGTAGCTCACAACAAGGTAGGTATAAAAAGGCTCATTGCAGAAAGCAATGTTATTTATCAAAACCATGATAAAATAACAACTTAACTTTAAGTGAACGTAATCCCAACATGTATCAATCATACCTCCATTATGTTCATCACTTTCCATATCCCAACCAGACATTAATCAACCTCATTCTTGCTCACGAATACCTTCTCGTATTTGCTACCATCTCACGAATACCATCTCGTATTCGCTACCATTTCATCTCATAAACAATTCCGTCTTACATTGAGACCAATCTCATTGCCATGACTCAACAGTCATGCAACCAATCTTATCACCCGGACTCAACAGTCCTGAAAACCAAACCAAAATCAAACCATAACCAAAACCATCCAAAACCATAACCATCTAACTAATCATGGAAGTTGGCCAGGCGCTCGTGACCGTAAGCTCGGCTATCATGATAGTTTTAGACTCTGCAGAGTTTGCACCTCTTTACCCACAAGTTTGTGATTTCGTCACCCATCGGCGACTGCAGAACCTCCATTATACCAGTACACAACCGTCGGTGTATGGCCAAGAGATCACAAAATAGCCTTTACAAAGGAGCTACTAGATGTATGGACTCACTAAGGTTTCACCGACAGGCTAGAATCTCCAATTCTCCCACCCACGGGCCCCCTCTTGTGCCATGCAGTTCCCAGGGCAGTCCTCACTCCACTCCCATTCCCCGCGCCTTCCAAGGTCCATAACAATCTAGCAACTTACCTAATTACTCAGCTAAGCCGCACCCATACTTGGTCTTGTGGTGGCGCTGTTATCTTGGCATGTGCTCGCATGAACCGGTCCTTAGATCTACGGCAAGTAGACCACCATCTCATGCTACCTCATTCACAAACCCGGCTTGCCTAGATCTCCCTCCGATCCATGTCCATTATCAACATCAGTTTCTCATTATTCTCACGAGTGCAGCTGGCTAGACACATCTATCTCGCTTCCCAATCCTATGGACTCAGCGAAGCATAAAACCAAAAACCATACCCGACTCATAAACTTCCCTGGCAGCAAGGGTGGTTTAACCAAAACTAGTAACCTCCTATAAAAGGGTTTCCCATCTTGTTTTACTCAGCACACACACCTTTTTGCAAAAACAAAATACTTTTCCCAAAACATAGGATCAATATGGTCAAGGGGCACTTGCCTTGTTCTGGCTGTTCCGGTTGCTCAAAATATTGTTGTTGTAGTGTCACGGGCCAGCTCTGTACCAACTGAAACAGGCCGGGTACTGACTGAGACAGGGCTCAGCTCATGATACCACTTGTCACAGCTCTGATACCAGCTGTCACGGGCCAGCTCTGTACCAACTGAAACAGGCTGGGTACCGACTGAGACAGGGCTCAGCTCATGATACCACTTGTCACAGCTCTGATACCACGAGGAGACGGCCCGACGCCGCCCGTTTAGTCACGGGGACGAGGCACTTGCCCGGGAATCGCATTGGGTGGTGCAGTGTTGTGCGGCACCCAACAGCACACATACAAGGAACAATGTATTACATAAAACAATAGCGGAAGCTTACAAATTTTTCTTTGTAAATAATTTACATCAAATAGCTACAGCGAAAGTCTATAACAACTCACGTCGAATAACTAAGAGCACTCGATATGAAGTCCAGCCCGCAGACTCCTCTCGCTAGCAACACGAAGACAACAGCAGCGGCTGGGTTCTCCATGTGTTACATGACTCGGAAATCTCCGAGTCTCACCGGACAACCTTCTTCTTAGCATCAATGTTAACCTGCAAAACCACTTATATAGTCAGCGTGAGCACATAGGCTCAGCAAGACTGATCCTTCTCTCCTAAACAAGAAACTCTACATGCACGGCGGTTCACAATTAGGATAGCTAGATTTGCGTAAAGGACTCGCCTAAAGTTAATCCTTAACTTTCAGGTTTTAAGCCTCATTGTACAGACCTTGAACTGAACAGCATCGCAACTCCACAATCAAACAAGAAACGCTTTGTTGCGATGCTCCTTGCACAAGGCGAAAGTAAAGTTTAATGAGCCTATCTCTAATTCAATCATGGTTGCAAAACAAGTTACATCACAGTCTTTTCAAGTTGAAAGATAACCAGTTCTGGTTGTTACTATGTCAAGACGCAGTGGGCAAGTATGCTCATATAACTGTGAGCGACGGTGATTCAAATCAGTACACGCCCGGACTACACGACACGTACACCCATACTCCGAGTTGCCGGCAATAACCTCAACTGACGTTGTACGCAGCCACCTTTCCCAAGATCTTCCACATTGGACGCAGTCCAACTGCCCCGAGTATGCTAGCTCCCTCAAGGTACATACCCGCAGTGGTATGTTCTTAAGCGAGTTACCTCCTGCTACCCTGACGCCGAAAGCCTAAGGCAGTTGGAAAAGTTCCACTATGGATCTCCCAAGGTACATCAGTTTCCTGGGTCCTATATAGCCAGTATGCGCCCGGTACACAACTCAAACTTGTCCAACAGGGCCAAGCACGGATGGGCCTTAACCGACACAGGCAGGGCTATGCACGCACGGTCCGCAACCTGCTGCATCTAAACCCCCCTGCCCGGTCTCCATTTCTTATGTGTGAATTTTCCTCATCTTTTCTATTTTGGACTTGCTCCGAATAAACCAGCCCTAAACTCGCGAGTAGATTCCAACTACTCGACTTCTACCGGACCTTTCCTACTAACATTAGCGTAGCCCAATCCACTCGAGGAGGTGCTATTCTACCCTTTCTCTCTTAGGTATTTCTGGTTATGCAACTGGGGTTTTCAATATCAACTAGACTTAATGCAAACAAACAATTCAAGCTATGATCTCTAGAAATGGAAATATTTTATAAAACTGTTCAAATGTAAACCGTGGCTTGCCTGTTTTGCAGGTGACTAAGATTACAATCAGTTAGTGATGATCACTTGGAGCTTGATCACTTCTTTTCCCCCCTCCTTGATCTTCAAGTCCTTCTCACGTTCTTCACGTATATGCTACACGATATGATCATGCATATATATTTAATTGCAAAGCTTTTGCTAATAAGATCTAACGACGGTTTTAAAATTGTAACTCTGTTTGGTTTAAACACTATGATCAAACGTGGAGTGTTTCTCCCACTTAATTGTTGATCCCCTTAAGAGGTTAGACATAACAGTGGTGATCCAGATCTCCAATGGAGCTGAAAATTTTCATGTGAGTGGTTTATTCAGAACAATTTTCTAAGCAATTAAGAAAAGAAGAATTAATTCTGAGGTAACACCTATGTTCATGTCAAAGTCAGTGAACCACAATTTCAATTATAGTTCATGGATCTTGCATGAATTTTCCTAGAATTTTTGGAGCTAAGAATTGCCCAGAACTGAATTTACAAGTTTTGGAAATTCTCTGAAAATGTTTGTGTATTCAATTGAACACAGCAACATAGAATCTGAATTACCATGATCAAATCAACTCCAAATGAGCTGAAACATTTACACGAGTCTAATAACACCCTAAAGAATATTCTGGCAAAATTTGGGGATTTTTGGATAAACCAAACTCCCTCTAAAATTCTTTTGCTGAAAATCTTGAAAGAATTTTCCAGAATTAAATAAGAACTTTCATACAAATTGGGTTGCATATTTGGATAGATTTTGTCAATCTGCATCTAACCCAATTTGAATCACTAAATTTGGAGGTTCCAAGCAAAAGTTATGCCCTTCTAAAGTTTGGGGGAAATTCTGGAATTTGAATAAATCCGGAAAAAGTTTAAACAGACGGTGGGACCATGGACCCGTGTCTGTTGCCGGGAGGGTGCCACACGGGGTCACAGGATTGTTTCCCGCGCTGTCACAGTCGATCCGGCACCACAGAGTATCCAGCTCCTGTTTCTGTGCGACTGACGCGTGGGGCCGGCAGCCTTCTTCAACCTCCAGCTGCCCGCGTGCCCGCGCCGCCGGGGCTCGCCGGAGTTACCTCGAATTCGGTCGTCCGGCCACCTCCTATGCTTAAATTCGCCGCCAGGCCCTAATTTGGTGCGAGGAACACGTTGATGTGATTCCCACAGACCGGCAACGTCTCTAAACCACCCCGCACCGGTGCAGCGGCTCGGATGAAATCCGGCGACGTTACCCCGACGCCCTAAGCCTCCAAGCTCCGGTTTCCAGGTTCTAAGGCACCGGCGGACACTAAGGAACGTCGACATGGGAATGAAACGGCTCGGAGATGGCTCTAAACTAGAGTTCACCGTGCACCTGAACCTTCCCGCCATAGCCGCCATCGGAAAGACCAGGAATACGCCGTGCACAGTGTGTTTCATGCGAGGTTTCAAAAGCAAACTGGTGCGCCCTCAAGTCTAGCCCTCGTGTGTGAAGTTTCGTGCTACAAAAACAACAATCAACCAGGAATTTCACGGAAACGTACCGGAAGGTCGGTTTGCACCGATCGGGAGAAAATCTCGAAATTTCCTGCTGATGATCCACGGTTGATCCTGAGCTTCGGGGGTGAGTTGCCTGGACGTCGTGCGTGTCCAGAAGTGGCCTAGCTTGGCCGTGACACGCCGCGGTTGAAGCTGTCCACGAGAGCACTTGCTCTCGGTTCTATGGCAGCCGCCGCGGAAACCGGTTTATCTCGGTTTGGGAGGCGGAACTCCCGTAGGAATGGCGCGAGGACATTGGAGGAGTGTCTGTGGTGTTGTTTGGCTTCTCAACCAAAGCTTTGCATGCAAGCTATGGTGGTGGCCGATCGAGTGGACGGGCGTCGGCAGCTTCGGCTGTTTCTCGCGCGAGGGGGAAAGAACAGCGCCGTTCTTCGGTACCGTGAGATAAAAGGAGCACGGCAGTGGGGTAACGACGTCCAGGCAGTTCTCCAGCGTGCTGGAAATCAACAGGAGGTGGCGGCGTCGGTTCTGTGCGGTGTCGCCCGGTGGGAAGTCGTCTCTGCCGATTGCTTCGCGTGCGAGAGAACAAACAGAGACCGTGTACTGAAGATCTTTTGCAATATTCAGTCCCCTCACTGACATGTGGGTCCCACAGCTCAGTCCCTCCTTATCCCTCTAAAATATCTTCCAAAGTTTGAATATGATGGAATTCAATTATGGAAGTTTAAATCTGAGAGACATTTGGACAATTGAGCAAGTTTCATCCAAATTCAAACATGCATTTGAATTCTTTGTTATTTAAAGTCCCTTTTGGAAAATGGGTTGCAAAAATTTCAACAAATCATGAAACTTTGCACACCCACTAATTTGGACCCAAGGAATTCAAATATGAAATCTGATTTTTTAATTTGGCTGCTGCAAATAAGATTTGTAGCACAACAGTTCTGAAATTCATAGTTTTGCTCTCATTTGAATTTGAGTTGAACAATTTGTTCTAAATCTGCCTTTAGCTTTCTCAACCTATGGAAACTTTCCATCTTGGTTTTTGACCCTCTTGGGTTCCAAGTTTTCAAATAAACATTTGAACTTGTGTGAAGAAAACCCTCATGTGTGTTATCACATGTGGAAAAGTTTTAACAAGTCCCAAATTTCATACATATGAAACCAACTTTTGCAAACAAGTGTTTCTTTGTATTCACATTTTTGGGACCTTTACATTCCTCCCCCCTTAAAAGGAATCTCGTCCCGAGATTACAAAAGAACGAGACGGGAGGTAATTACAAAGTTTATGACAAAAGTTCCGGATAGTTCTTGTGGATGTAATCTTCGGTTTCCCACATCGCCTCTTCCTGGGTATGATTACTCCACAGAATGTTGTAAAATCTCAAAGTCCGGTTCCGGGTGATCCGGGTCTTTTCGTCGATAATCTGTATTGGTTGCTCAACATAGGTAAGATCCGGCTTCAACTCATCGATGTCTTCGGTGCGGATGGCAGCGGTAAACTTGAGACACTTCCGCAGCTGGGACATGTGAAATATGTCGTGAATACCGGCAAGGCTTGCCGGTAGTTCCAGCCAGTAGGCTACAGTTCCGCACTTCTCCGTGATAGCAAACGGACAGATGAATCGGGGAGCAAGTTTCCCCTTGACACCGAACTGATTAATCCCTTTCATCGGAGACACACGAAGATACACGTGTTCTCCGACATCGAAATGCAGCGGTCGGCGTCTCTGGTCCGCATAGCTCTTTTGACGAGATTGGGCAGCTTTGAGGTTCTCTTGTATTATCCGAACTTTCTCTTCGGCTTCATTGACAAGATCAACCCCGAATGTTACTCATTCACCGGACTCACACCAGTTCAATGGCGTACGGCACTTTCGGCCGTATAGAGCTTCATATGGTGCCATTTTGATGCTCGTCTGATATCCGTTGTTGTACGAGAACTCTGCCAACGGTAAGTGATCATCCCAGCTCTTACCGTGGTGGATGGCACATGCTCTTAGCATATCTTCCAGTATTTGATTCACCCTCTCAGTTTGCCCATCGGTTTGAGGGTGATACGCAGAGCTTCGAATCAGTTTGGTCCCCAAGAATGCGTGTAGCTGCTCCCAGAAACGGGCTACGAACAGCGATCCTCTATCTGACACAATGGTACGGGGAACTCCATGTAAGCATAAGATCCGTGCTATGTACAGCTCTGCATACTGCTTTGCGTTATATCTTGTATGCACAGGGATGAAATGTACTGATTTGGTTAACCGGTCCATGATTACCTAAATCGAATCATGGTTGTGGGAGGTCATCGGCAACCCGACGATGAAGTCCATACTCATGTCTTCCCACTTCCATGCTGGTACTTGCAATGGCTGCAACAGGCCTGACTTCTTTACATGGTTGACCTTGACTCTTCGACACGTATCACACTCTGAAACGTATTTTGCAACTTCATGTTTCATACGTGTCCACCAAAACTTCTTCCGGAGATCTTGGTACATTTTATTACTGCCCGGATGAATGGAAAACTTGGACAAATGAGCTGCGTCCAGAATTTTCTTCCGTAGTCCCATATCCCAGGGTACTACAATCCAGTCATTGAACCACAAAGTACCTTCATCGTCCTTCCGGAAGCACTTCAGTTCTCCGTTGTCTATCCTTCGCCGTATGTGAAACATACCCTTGTCTTTTCGTTGATCTTCAATGATCTCCTCTCGGATGGTCGGAATGAGAGCAAGATTATAGAGAGCTCCATATGGGACGACACGGAGGCTTGGTTCGTCATCATCCATTTCAGCGATACTTTGGTGATGGATATGCGCCTTATGACTGAGCGCATTGGTGACCACATTCGCCTTTCCTGGATGATAATGCATCTTAAGTTCATAGTCTTTAATGAGCTCTAGCCATCTTCGTTGCCTCATGTTCAATTCTTTCTGAGTGAAGATGTACTTCAAGCTCTTGTGGTCGATGTAGAGGTGTACAAGATTTCCGAGCAAGTAATGCCTCCACATCTTCAAAGCAAGGACCACGTCAGCTAACTCAAGATCATGAGTTGGATAATGCTGCTCGTGATTTCTGAGTTGACGAGATCCATAAGCGACCACTCGTCTATCTTGCATCAGCACGCAGCCAAGACCAATGCCAGATGCATCGCAATACACGTCGAATGGCTTCGTCGTATCCGGCTGAGCAAGAACTGGAGCTGTTGTGAGATGCTTCACTAAAATCTCGAAAGCTTGTTCACACGCAGCACCCCACATAAATCTGGTATTCTTCTTTAATAATTCCATCATCGGTTTAGCAATCTTGGAGAAACCTGGAATGAACCTCAGGTAATAACCCGCTAAACCGAGGAAGCTACGGATTTCATGCACAGACTTTGGTGACTCCCATTTCTGCACTTGGATAATCTTACTCGGATCTACAGCGATGCCCTCCGCTGAAATGATGTGTTCGAGAAAAGGTACTTGATTAATCCAGAATTCACACTTGCTGAATTTTGCATAGAGCTGATGATCTCGCAATCTTTGTGGCACAATATGCAGATGTTCAGCATGTTCTTCCTCTGACTTGGAGTACACAAAGATATCGTCGATGAAGATAACGACAAATTTATCCAACTCCGGCATGAACACTGAATTCATCAGGTACATAAAGTGTGCCGGAGCGTTGGTCAAACCAAAAGACATAACGAGATACTCATAGAGCCCATATCTCGTTGAGAATGCCGTCTTTGGAATATCTTCTGCCCGGATTTTAATATGGTGATATCCGGACCGAAGATCCATCTTCGAAAATACCTTCACACCCACTAATTGATCGAAGAGCATACCAATGCGAGGTAGTGGATACTTGTTCTTGATGGTAACGACGTTCAAAGGACGATAATCAACACAAAGCCTTAGTGGTTTGTCCTTCTTCTTGACAAACAAGGCTGAACAACCCCAACATGACGAACTCGGTCGTATAAAGCCCTTGCTCATTAGGTCATTTAGTTTTGTCTTCAATTCTGCCAGTTCGTTGGGTGACATCTTGTACGGCCTTCGTGATATCGGTGTTGTTCCCGGTATGAGTTCAATCTTGAACTCAACATCTTGCTCGGGTGGCATGCCCGGTAAATCATCGGGAAACACGTCCGGATACTCACGTACCACCGGAATGTCCTCTATCTTAACAGCTTTCATGTGGTTCACTGTTGCAATATGTTGCTGTCTGGCGCCCAGAATTAATATATGAAGACCGTGCTGTGGGGAGTTGAGCTCAACGGTCCTAGAGCTGATGTTAAGAACCGCCTGGTGGTAATTCAACCATGACATCCCCAAAATGATGTCGATCTTCAGACCCTCAAGAATAATGAGAGTCGTAGGGTATATTCTACCCCCCAAACAAAGAGGTGCTCGGGAGACAACCTCTGTCGGTACCCTCGATACGGGGTACCCCCGCGCACAGGGGGAAATGCCTAAGGACCTCGCCCTTCTCCGCAGGGAGAGCTCCGAAGGCGCCATGTGTCCAGCGGGGCTGGACCTCCCTCTCCTCAGAGGAGAGCTCCGGACCCGCCATGTGGCCAACTGTGACGCCCTCAATTCTGTGGGAAAACCACGGAACCGAGAACTAATGCATATGTGTGCCCAGGATGTTCATCACACATACACATACGTTCCACAAACTGAATTCAGATTATATATTACCACGAATAACAGAGTTTATCACAATACCTCATGAGTCTTGGACTCATGCTCACAGCGGAAGTCTTTATTCTAAAGCGGAAGCAATTTAGCTAATGCGGAAGCAAATCTAAGCAGCAGTGGCTCCATCTCTAATCCCTCCACAGGCAAGGATGAGAACAGATCACACGCCGTAATGCCCCACTCGGTCTTCATAGTAGGCTTCTCCCGCTGCTGATGATGAAAATAATAATGCAAGTTTGAGTACAATGATGTACTCAGCAAGTGCGGGAAAACACATGATATGCAGCTCATAAACAAGGTAGGCATAAAAAGGCTTATTTGCAGAAAAGCAGATTTATATATAAAAAAACCATGATAAAACAGCAACTTAACTTTAGATGAATGCAATCCCAGCATGTATTAAATTACCAACATACCTTCATCGCTTTCCATGTTCCACCCGAACATTAACCAACCTCATTCACGAATATCTCCTCGTATTCGCTACCATCTCACGAATACCTTCACGTATTCGCTACCATCTTATCTCATAAACAACTTTGTCTCACACCGAGACCAGTTTCGCTGCCATGACTCAACAGTCACGCAACCACCTTATCACCCGGACTCCACAGTCCCAACAACCAAACCATAACAAACTCATTAACCACAACCAAGAACCTTCCCAATAACCATCCCAACTAATCATGGCAGTTTAGCCAGGTGCTCGTGACCGTAAGCTCGGCTATCATGATAGTTTTAGACTCTGCAGAGTTTACACCTCTTTACCCACAAGTTTGTGATTTCGTCACCCGTCGGCGACTGCAGAACCTCCATTATACCAGTACACAACCGTCAGTGTATGGTCAAGAGATCACAATATAGCCTTTACAAAGGGGTTACTAGATGTATGGACTCACTAAGGTTTCACCGGCAGGCTAGAATCTCCAATTCTCGCACCCACGGGCCCCCTCTTGTGCCATGCAGTTCCCAGGGAAGTCCTCACTCGACTCCCATTCCCCGCGCCTTCCACAGTCCATAACACTCTAGCAACTTACCTAATTACTCAGCTAAGTAGCACCCATACTTGGCCTTGTGGTGGCACTGTTATCCTGTCATGTGCATGCATGAACCGGTCCTTAGATCTATGGCAAGTAAACCACCATCTCCTGCTACCTCATTCACAAACCCAGACTTGCCTAGATCTCCCTCTGATCCATGTCCATTATTAACATCATTTTCTCATTATCATTACGAGTGCAGTTAGCTAGACACATCTATCTCGCTTCCCAATCCCATAGACTCAGCGAAGCATAAAGCAAAAACCACTCATAAACCTCCCAGGCGACAAGGGTGGTTCAACCAAAACTAGTAAACTCCTATAAAAGGGTTTCCCATCATGTTTGACTCAGCACACACACCTTTTCACAAAATAAAATAGTTTTACCCAAAACATAGGATCAACATGGTCAAGGAGCACTTGCCTTGTTCTTGCGGTTCCGGTTGTTCTTGATTCTCAAAACCTTGTTGATTCAGCTCGTTGTAGACAGTTCCCTGAACCTGTCCCGCTATGTAGGATTCACGTGCATACAAGATTCACAGCAATCAATATCATGCGCAAACTTTAAACTAGATGCGATGATGCATATGCATGCTTATCCTATGATTTTTATTAGATTGGTGTGCTCTTGCATGGCTTGCATGGGCAGAGGTGTTCGGATCAAAGGTGGACGTGGCGATGATCTTGTCTTTAGATCAAACTGATCATCGAGTGATCTGCCCATGAGAAGGCTTCTGTTCGAAAGGAATTGAAGAACAGATGCAAAGAGATGAACACAATGATATCGTAAGGTGGTATTGAAGTCCTACCTCACGCTCTTCTTGACTTCAAGGTCCTCCTCAGACCGCTTGGTTCTTCTCCAATGATCTCCCTTGTTGCGCTTCGGCGATGTTTTGCTCGGCGAGTTAGGGCTAGGGCTCTAAGTCGTCGGCTCAGGAGTTGAAAGAGAAGTTTGTGGTTTCGGCCATAGGTTTTGGATTCTATTTATAATCGGGAAGAGAAGAGTCCTAATCTGATTGGATCCCGAATAAGAGTCTTATTCAGATCTTTGTTGGATCCTAACGTCTTATCTTTGGTAACATCGTGGAATTTAGATCGGTTTCTGTTGCGTACAGGTATCTTTATGCGTAAAAACCGCTCCAGAACTCGTTACTTCCGCAATGATGAGCTCCGGAGGCTCCACGTGTCTTCCGGGGCCTGGTATCTCCTCCTCCGCAGAGACGAGCTCTGGTTGTGCCACGTGTCACGAGCGAGACCTCCCTCTTCTTCGGAGGTGAGCTCCGCGCACGCCACGTGTTGGCGCCAGTCTTCCCCCTCTTCTTTCCTCAGGGACATGCCCCGAGGTCGACACGTGTTTAGCTGCGACGGACCCTCCGGAGATAAGCTCCGGTGGTGACACGTGTTCGATAGATCCGGACTTCTCGGAGATGGGTTCCGAGATCGACACGCATCCCGCGCGACTGGTCCTCTGATTTTCGTGAGGACTAGCTCCGAGGATGACACGTGTCTTGCGGAAATGCCTTTGCTTCTTCTGCAGAGGCTAGCTCCGTGGGCAACACGTTTCCCACAGGGTCGGACCTCTTTTCAGTCGCGGAGGTGACCTCCGAGCCTGCCACGTAGACAGTTTGGCGGCGGACCTCTCCCAACTCCTCGGGGACGAGCTCCGAACACGCCGCGTGTTGCTGGCTGTGGAAGTTGCCTTCGACCCTCTCTTGAGGGCTTTATTGGCTATTCTTTTGATAATTCTCTCTGTTCCTATTTTTCATTAAAATGTTTCCTCTTATCATGAACATATGCTGACACGCGAGGCGAGGGTGTCACACCAACTGACCCGGACCTCCCCCCTCCACGGGGAGAGCTCCGGAGGCTCCGCGTGTCCTGCGGGGCCGGACCTCCCTCTCCTCAGAGGAGAGCTCCGGGCCCGCCACGTGGCCAGCAGAAGCCGGACCTCCCCCCTACGCGGGGAGAGCTCCGAGGGCTCCACGTGTCCCACGGGGCCGGACCTCCCTCTCCTCAGAGGAGAGCTCCGGGCCCGCCACGTGGCCAGCAGAGCAACGCTGCCTGCCCCGCGCAGTAGGCAGCAGGAGTAAAGACGCGCCATACCTTGTCCGTACAAGGTATTCAAGGCCCGCGCCTTCCCAAGGCGTGGAGACGCGGAGCACGCCTCTGTCAGGTGCCGTTGCGCCCAGTCACATCGCAGACTGGCACGCCGTGTCAGAGCCTGCCCGCCAATAAACACAGCGACAAGACATCCCCTGCCGCCCCTGCCATCATCAACCACTACGACTAGCTTGCGGCATGGGAAGGGCGGCAGAACGAAGACTCGGAAGCCTTCGCCAGAGACAACTACCGGCATAACTGCAGATACGGTAGATGGCAGGCAATCTCCCCGGGACCACCTGTCGGGTCCTGGGCCCACCTTGTAAGCCGCTCGGGCCTTGGACTATAAAAGGCTCGGGTAGGCAACGTTAGCAAGGGTTCCCTCTTACGCACCCTTGCACTCTAGCCACTTGACATCTCACACCGTCAAGCTCAGGACTCCGGTTCTGAGCAGCAAGCAATACAGCGAGCAACTCTGCTCACCGTGGACGTAGGGTTTTACGCTCCGGCGGCCTGAACCACGTAAAAACCCCCATGTCAAGCTTCTCCCTCAATCGTCCCTAACGCTGAAGCTCTCCGCGAATGACTAGCCCCTCCGAAAAAGAACCGCCGCGGGCTGCCCAGAGCGGGCCCGGGGGAAGTGTCGGCTACACACTTCGACATTTGGCGCGCCAGGTAGGGGGCTTTCCCCTTGCGCGACGAGCTTCTGCCGGCGAAGATGACGAAGCTTCCTTCAGCGGCAAGCTCTCCTCCCCCATGTTCACGACAAACGGTGACTAGCAGGGACTACGTCTCGACACACTCTGGACGGAGTGTGTCGGCGCAAGCTGGAAGCCAGCAGCCGACTCCGGCAACGCAGGCTCCAGCGAGCGTGAGATCCTCTGCAGCGCTGAGCGTCCCCCACGGGGGCGCGCTAGCTGCAGCAAGAGCGCTACTGCGCTATCCACCTGCTGCGGACGCGCCTCAGTCAGCGACCCAGCAGTGGATTCGCGAGGTAGACCGTCTCGTCGTCGCCGCCGCAAACCCTCGGCTTTGGCGGGGACGACGTCCCGGTCAACCGGCTGTGTCGCTGACGTGCACGCCAACGGTTGACGGGCAGACAGCAGATTCCCGCTCCACCAGGCTCCCATCGACGGACCTGAGGACGGAACTGGAATGATGCCACTTGGGAAAAGATGCCCGAGTGTTCATTGAGCGACGACGAGAAAGGCGTCGCAACCAGGAGGCCGGCGACACCATGTCAACTGCCTCAACCCAGCCTGAGGCGCAGACGTTCGCCACACGATCTCTGCCCCAGGCATACGCCAAGCAGCATATGCCCCAGCCATATGCCCTGCAAATGGTGCCCCCGGTCTATAGCGCAGCCTTGCCCATACCGGGGTACACAGTGCCAGCAGCAAACCAAGCGTTCGCGGCACCAACGCCTGCAGCAACAGGAGCAGGATGTGCGGCCCTGGCGCCACACCTTCACTTCGCGAGGTGGCCGCGCAAGTTTCGGCCGCACCTGCCCGAGAAGTACGATGGCAGTAAACCCAGCGGAGTTCCTCCAAATCTACTCCACCGCCATCCTTGCTGCAGGAGGGGATGAGGCCGTCATGGCCAACTACTTCCCCGTCGCCTTGACAGGCCCAGCCCGGTCTTGGCTCATGAACCTCCCCCAGTGTTCCATAACCTCTTTGGGAGAGCTCTGCCGGCAGTTCACTGCTAATTTCGGCAGCTCCTACACCCGGCCTGGCACGGAGCTCGACCTCCACGCCATCCAGCAACAACCTGGAGAGACGCTGCGCTCCTTCATCCAGCGGTTCTCCCAGGTCCGGAACACCATCCCGCATATCCAAAATGCTTCTGTGGTGGTGGCGTTCCGGCAGGGTGTACGGGACAAGAATATGTTTGAGAAGCTCGCGACCAGGGAGGTTCACGACGTCTCAGAGCTCTTCAGCCTGGCGGACAAGTGCGCCAGGGCATCAGAAGGGTGGAACTGGCACTCACTGCCAGCCTCCGAGTCAGGAGGACAGCCCGGATCTGGTGCTGCTTCCCATGGAAGCGGCAAGAAGATCAAGAACCGGGGCGGTGGCAAGATGAAGCCACCGACCGCGGCTCCCGTTGCTGCAGCAGCAGCACCCAGTGGAGCTTGGGGGCCACGCCCCGACAAAAGGCAGCAACAGTCACCACCTCCAGATGGTGACCAAGGCGAGCTATGCCCCGTGCACGGCACCAGTTACCATACTGCTGCCGAGTGCCGGGAGATTCAGAAGCTCACGGAGCGCTTCTGCAAATGGAAGCAGCTGCGAACTGATGCCCCACCCTTCCGTCAAAGGGAGGGCAAGCAGAAGGTCGACACCCCAGACAACGCCGACCACCAAGTGGAGTTCCAGGAGCCTCAGCGAGCCGTGAAGGCGGTGCGCAACCATGAGGACTCCAGCTCCAGCGATGACGAGCGCTGGAAGATGCTCTACGTCATCTACGGCGGGTCCGCTGACCCCTCGTCCTGAAGTGCGGTTAAGACTCTGCGCCGAGGGGTAGCGTCGGTGGCTCCCCTCCCAAGTTCCGCGCTGCACCTCAATTGGATGGAAACCCCCATCAGCTTCGATGCCACCGACAGCCCCAGGAACATGGCTGGTGCCGGCCAACTACTGCTCTTGGTAGCGCCCACCATCACCAACGTGAGAATGTACCACGTTCTTGTAGATGGTGGGGCTGGGCTGAACCTCATCAGCCGCGCAGCTTTCCAGAAGCTGCAGATCCCGAAGGCCAAGCTCACCCCATCGAGCCCGTTCTCAGGGGTAGGGCCGGGACAATTCGTTCCCTATGGCAACATCAGCCTTCCGGTGACCATTGGGGCACCGGACAGCTATCGAACAGAGTGCATTCTGTTCGACGTGGCGGAGATCGACCTCCCCTTCAACGCCATAATCGGCAGGCCAGCCCTGTACTGATTCATGGCAGTATCCCACTACGGCTACTTCGTCTTGAAGATGCCTACACCAACAGGCGTCCTCAGGATTCGTGGAGACCGCACTGCTGCAGTGTCAGCCTTGGAAAAGCTCCAGGCACTTGCAACCGCTCGAGCACCAGCCCCTGGCAGTGCAGAACCGGACCGGCTCCACCCGAGTGCATGCCACCGTGCCTCTACCGCAGCACCCCGTGTGCAACCCCTCGACGAGGGCGACGTCCCCCTGAAGGTCGTCCAAGTCGGTGCCGATGCTGCCCAGACCACCCGGGTAGCCGGGGCCTGGATAGCAAATAGGAAGGCGCGCTCATCACCTTCCTCCGGCACAACGTTGACGTGTTTGCATGGCAGCCGTCACAGATGCCGGGGATCCCTAGGGAGGTGATCGAGCACCAATTGAAGGTCTTCCCCGACGCCCGGCCAGTCCAACAGAAGCCTCACAAGCAGTCTGTCGAAGTGTGTGGTCGACACTTCCCCTAGACCTGCTCTGGGCAGCCCGCGGAGGTTCTTTTTCGGAGGGGCTAGTCGCTTGCGGAGAGCTTAAGCGTACGGACGAGTGAGGGAGGAGCTTGACACGGCGAGTTTTACGTGGTTCGGGCCGCCGGAGCGTAAAACCCTACGTCCACGGTGAGCAGAGGTGCTCGCTGTATTGCTAGTTGCTCAGAACCGGAGTCCTGAGCTTGAGGGTGAGTTATGCCTAGGGTGTGAGTTGCTGGAGTGTGAACCCTTGCTAACGTTGCCTACCCGAGCCTTTTATAGTGCAAGACTCATGTGGCTTACAAGGGGACCCGGGACCCGACAGGTGGTCCCGGGGATATTGCCTGCCGACTATCGTATCTGCAGTTATGTTGGTTGTTGTCCCTGGCGAAGGCTTCCGAGCCATCGTTCTGCCGCCCTGCCAATGCCGCAAGCTAGTCGTAGTGGTTGATGATGGCGGGATGTCTTGTCGCTGTGTTTATTGGCTGGCAGGTTCTGACACGGTGCGCCAGTCTGTGATGCGACTGGACGCAACGGCACCTGACAGAGGTGTGCTCCGCGTCTTGGGAAGGCGTGGGCCTTGAATACCTTGTACGGTAAAGGCATGGCGCACCTTTACTCCTGCTGCCTACCGCGCCAGGCGGAAGCACTGCTCTGCTGGCCACGTGTCGGACCCGGAGCTCTCCTCTGAGGAGAGGGGAGCTTCGGCTCCACTGGACACGTGGAGCTTTCGGAGCTCACCCCCGCGTAGGGGGGTGAGGTCCGGTCTTCCGGGCCACGTGGCAGGCCCAGAGCTATCCTTTGAGGAGAGGAGAGCCCCGGCCCTGCCGGACACGTGGCGCTTCCGGAGCTCGCCCCTGCAGAGGGGGCGAGGTCCGACCTTCTGGGCCACGTGGCAGGCTCGGAGCTATCCTCCGTGGGGAGGGGAGCTCTGGCCCCGCTGGACACGTGATGCCTTCAAACCTCGCCCCCGCAGAGGGAGCGAGGTCCTTAGGAAGTTTTACTCTGTGCGCGGGGGTACCCGGTATTGAGGGTAACGACAGTGGCCCCCGGGCTCACCTCAGGGGAGGTAATGAGCCCGAGGTGGGGCCTTCTCCTATCCACGCACTTTCTTGTCTTGAGTACTCCCTGTGCTGGCAGGGTCTTGACGGCTTCTGAGTTCAGCCTCTGAGGAGAGGGTGAAGCCTGGCACTGGAGCTCTGCCCTTGTGAAAGGGGGAGGTCCGGCTCCGGAGCTCGCCTCTGAGAAGAGGGTGAAGCCTGGCATCGGAGCTCGGCCCAGCTGTGGGGGCAGAGGTCCGGAAGTCATCGGAGCTCAAGCCAGCGAAGGGCGTGAGGTCCGGAGGTCATCGGAGCTCAGGCCAGCGAAGGGCGGGAGGTCCGGCATCAGCGTTCGCCTCTGAAAGGTGGGCGAGGGCTGGCCTCGGAGCTCGGCCCAGCTGCGGGGGCAGAGGTCCGGAAGTCATCGGAGCTCAGGCCAGCAAAGGGCGAGAGGTCCGGAGGTCATCGGAGTTCAGGCCAGCGAAGGGCGTGAGGTCCGGCATTAGCGCTCGCCTCTGAAAGAAGGGCGAGGGCTGGCCTCGGAGCTCGGCCCAGCTACGGGGGGCGGAGGTCCGGAAGTCATCGGAGCTCAGGCCAGCGAAGGGCATGAGGTCCGGCATCAGCACTCGCCTCTGAAAGGAGGGCGAGGGCTGGCCTCGGAGCTTGGCCTAGCTGTGGGGGCGGAGGTCCGGAAGTCGTCGGAGCTCAGGCCAGCAAAAGGCGTGAGGTCCGGAGGTCATCGGACCTCAGGCCAGCGAAGGGCGTGAGGTCCGGCATCAGCGCTCGCCTCTGAAAGGAGGGCGAGGGCTGGCCTCGGAGCTCGGCCCAGCTACGGGATGGGGGGGTGCGGAGGTCCGGAAGTCATCGGAGCTCAGGCCAGCGAAGGGCGTGAGGTCCGGCATCAGCACTCGCCTCTGAAAGGAGGGCGAGGGCTGGCTTCGGAGCTCGGCCCAGCTGCGGGGGCGGAGGTCCGGAAGTCATCGGAGCTCAGGCCAGCGAACGGCGTGAGGTCCGGAGGTCATCGGAGCTCAGGCCAGCGAAGGGCGTGAGGTCCGGCATCAGCGCTCGCCTCTGAAAGGAGGGCGAGGGCTGGCCTCGGAGCTCGGCCCAGCTGCGGGGGGCGGAGGTCCAAAAGTCATCGGATCTCAGGCCAGCGAAGGGCGTGAGGTCCGGCATCAGCACTCGCCTCTGAAAGGAGGGCGAAGGCTGGCCTCGGATCTCGGCCCAGCTGCGGGGGTGGAGGTCCAGAAGTATCGGATCTCAGGCCAGCGAAGGGCGTGAGGTCCGGCATCAGCGCTCGCCTCTGAAAGGAGGGCGAGGGCTGGCCTCGGAGCTCGGCCCAGCTGCGGGGGGCGGAGGTCCGGAAGTCATCGGAGCTCAGGCCAGCGAAGGGCGTGAGGTCCGGCATCAGCGCTTGCCTCTGAAAGGAGGGCGAGGGCTGGCCTCGGAGCTCGGCCTATCTGTGGGGGCGGAGGTCCGGAAGTCGTCGGAGCTCAGGCCAGTGAAGGGCGTGAGGTCCAGAGGTCATCGGAGCTCAGAGGTCCTCCCTTTCCTGTCCCTTAGTCTCATTTGGCTTACTGTCCCGGGCCGGAATACGGGGCTTGGGTAATCCAGTGCACTTGGTCCCGACGGTCTGGCCCCCAGCCCCAGTCAGGGTGTAACCGTCCGGCCCCCTAGTACTCAGACCGTAGCACTGGGGGGCAGAGTGCGCATGCTTTGGATGCAGGACCGGGCAAAGCAAGGCTCCTGACCCCCCGGTCTAGCGTAGGTCTTTTCTTGGAGGAGACCAACTGGCGGTACAGCACCCTTACAGGGGGAGGTCCAAAAGGCCCCTGGGCCTCTGGCAGGTACCCCAAGCACTACCGCCTTTGGCATGACGGCAAATATCGACTATGCATGAGAGCAGGAAAGAGGAACCGAGTGTACAATGGATGCACACTGTCTAGAGCGTGGGGAGGTGATCATATAAATTAATGAGTAATTTAAATAAACACCTAAGTAAGCATGGTGAACTTACTGGGGTAGCGTCGGAGCGCCATGTCCTCACGCAGAGCTGGTCATGCGTGGCTTCGTCGTACGCTCGTACACGGGGGACCCCCATGGCGATCTCAGGGGGAAGCATGGCTTCGGCCCCGCATACCATGTAGAAGGGTAGTTCCCGTGACCCGGCCCTGGGAAGTCCGGCTGGCCCTCGACATAGAGGAGCCGGTATCCCCCGGCGGCTTTGGGTGCACGTCTGCACCGGTTTTGTGGGTCTGCTTGGCGTGGACCTGGCACACATCGCATCTCCTAACCGGTTTGATGGCGTCCAGGTGGCTCTCGGTCAGTAGGAGCCATGCCGGGTGGCTTAACCGACCAGCGTGCGGGACGATGAGCGTTCCCAGCACTCGCCTCCGTGGACTACTGCGAGCTGGCCGCAGCCTTCCTCCTGGGTTATGCACCGCAATAGGATGCCGTGGTGCCATGCCAATTAAGATACCAGCGCGTAGCACTTAGCCATCCGCACAATCCGTTCAGCGAATGCACGTTCATCAGGAAGGATGTCCTTCAAGGAGTCCTGGACCTCCGTGGTCCATGCATCGGGACTACTTGAGCTTCTGGATCTTGAGCGCTGGGTTGCACGGAGTCCCCAGTGACGCTTACGACCCTTGGCGGCGTCCATGGTTGCAGGGCCGCCGGGACCGCCAACTTCGAGGTGCTGGTCCAGCCCCCTTCACCCGGCTCAGCGGGCCGGGCTGTGGGCCGCAGCAACGTCCTCTCGAAGACTCCTTCGGGCACAGGGGCTCCGGTGGAGGCCTTCATTGAGATGTCGTCAGCTGCGGCATTGCCAGCGCGCGGTACATGGCGCAGGTCCAAGGCGAGGAAGTCTTTCTCCAACATCTGCACGTGGAGCAGATAAGCAGCTAGCTGTGGGTCATTGCAGGGGCATTCACCCTTAACTTGCTTGATAAATAGCTGGGAGTCACCCTGCGCGAACAACTGGCGAGCGCCCAGAGACAGGACTGTCTTTAGGCCAAAGATGAGTGCTTCATACTCTGCCAAGTTGTTGGTTGCCTTGAATTTGAGACGCACCATGTACCGAAACTGCTCCCCCGATGGCATGAGAAGCAGTACGCCGGCACCGGCCCCCTGCTTTCACGAGGAGCCATCGAAGAAGAGCGTCCAGTGAGGCCCGGTGAAGACCGGAGCTCGGTGCTTTGGTTCACCGTCTTCGTGGCCCCCTGGGTCAGCCTTCGTTAGCGTCCACTCAGCCACGAAGTCAGCCAGTGCTTGGCTCTTGACTGTCTGACGTGGTCGGGAGCTCAGCTTGAACTCCGCCGTCTTCGGGCTGTCTTCCGGCTTCGGAGGCTGGCAGTGAGTGCCAATGACGCCCGTCTTCTGCTCTGGCGCACTTGTCCGCCAGGCTGAAGAGCTCCGAGATGTCTTGCACCTCCCTGGTGGCCAACTTCTCGAGCATCTTCTTGTCCCTCACACCTTGTCGGAACGCGACCACCGCTGATGCATTCGGGATGTGGGGGATGGTGTTGCGTACCTGGGAGAACCGCTGGATGAGGGAGTGTAGCGATTCTCCAGGTTGTTGCTGGACGGCGTGGAGGTTGAGCTCCGTGCCAGGCCGGGTGTAGGAGCTGCTGAAGTTGGCGATGAACTGCCGGCAGAGCTCTCTCCCCAGGAAGTTATTGAACCCTGGGGGAGGTTCATGAGCCAAGACCGGGCTCGGCCGGTCAAGGCGACGGGGAAGTAGTTGGCCATGACGGCCTCGTCCCCTCCTGCAGCAAGGACGGCGGTGGAGTAGATCTGGAGGAACTCCGCCGGGTTGACGCTGCCGTCGTACTTCTTGGGCAGGTGCGGCCGAAACTTGCGCGGCCACCTTGCGAAGCGAAGGTGGGGCGCCAGGGCCGCACATCCTGCCCCTATTGCTGCAGGCGTTGGTGCCGCGAACGCTTGGTTCGCTGCTGGCACAGTGTACCCCGGTATGGGCAAGGCTGCGCCACAGATCGGGGGCGCCGTTTGAAGGGCATATGGTTGTGGCATATGCTGCGTGGCGTATGCCTGGGGCAGAGTTCGCGTGGCGAAAGTCTGCGCCTCAGGCAGGGTCGAGGCTGATGTCATGCTGTCGCCGGCCTCTTGGTTGCGACGCCTTTCTCGTCGTCGCTCGAGGAACACTCGGGCATCTTGGCCCAAGTGACATCGTTCCAGCTCTGTCCTCAGGTCCGTCGATGGGAGCCTGGTGGAGCTGGAGTCCACCGTCTGCCCGTCAACCGTTGGCGTGCGCGTCAGCGACACAGCCGGTTGGCCGGGGCGTCGTCCCCGCCGAATTCGAGGGTTTGCGGCGGCGACGACAAGACGGTCTACTTCACGAATCCACTGCCGGGTCGCTGCCTGGGGCGCGTCCCCAACAGGTGGATTGCGCAGTAGCGCTCTTGCTGCAGCTAGCGCGCCCCCGTGGGGAATGCTCAGCTCTACAGAAGATCTCACGCTAGTTGGAGCCTGCATTGCCGGAATCGGCTGCTGGCTTCCAGCTTGCGCCGACACACTCCGTCCTGAGTGTGTCGACACGTATTCCCCGCTAGTCACGGTCCGCCGTGAACGAGGGGGAGGAGAGCTTGCCGCTGAAGGAAGCTTCGTCATCTTCATTGGCAGAAACTCGTCGCGCAAGGGAAAAGCCCCCTACCTGGCGCGCCAAATGTTGAAGTGTGTGGTCGACACTTCCCCCGGACCTGCTCTGGGCAGCCCGCGGAGGTTCTTTTTCCGAGGGGCTAGTCGCTTGCGGAGAGCTTAAGCGTACGGACGAGTGAGGTAGGAGCTTGACACGGCGAGTTTTATGTGGTTCGGGCCGCCGGAGCGTAAAACCCTACGTCCACGGTGAGCAGAGGTGCTCGCTGTATTGCTAGTTGCTCAGAACCGGAGTCCTGAGCTTGAGGGTGAGTTATGCCTTGGGTGTGAGTTGCTGGAGTCCGAACCCTTGCTAACGTTGCCTACCCGAGCCTTTTATAGTCCAAGACTCGTGTGGCTTACAAGGGGACCTGGGACCCGACAGGTGGTCCCGGGGAGATTGCCTGCCGACTATCGTTTCCGCAGTTATGTTGGTTGTTGTCTCTGGCGAAGGCTTCTGAGCCATCATTCTGCCGCCCTGCCAATGCCGCAAGCTAGTAGTAGTGGTTGATGACGGCGGGGGCGGCAGGGGACGTCTTGTAGCTGTGTTTAATGGCTGGCAGGTTTTGACACGGTGCGCCAGTCTGTGATGCGACTGGACGCAACAGCACCTGACAGAGGCGTGCTCCGCGTCTCCGCGTCTTGGGAAGGCGCGGGCCTTGAATACCTTGTACGGTAAAGGCATGGCGCGCCTTTACTCCTGCTGCCTACCGCGCCGGGCGGCAGCACTGCTCTGCTGGCCACGTGTCGGACCCGGAGCTCTCCTCTGAGGAGAGGGGGAGCTTCGGCTCCACTGGACACATGGAGCCTTCGGAGCTCACCCCCGCGGAGGGGGGCGAGGTCCGGTCTTCCGGGCCACGTGGCAGGCCCAGAGCTATCCTTTGAGGAGAGGAGAGCCCCGTCCCTGCCGGACACGTGGCGCCTCCGGAGCTCGCCCCTGCAGAGGGGGCGAGGTCCGACCTTCTGGGCCACGTGGCAGGCTTGGAGCTATCCTTCGTGGGGAGGGGAGCTCCGGCCCAGCTGGACACGTGGCGCCTTCAAACCTCGCCCCTGCAGAGGGAGCGAGGTCCTTAGGAAGTTTTACTCTGTGCGCGGGGGTACCCGGTATTGAGGGTACCGACACAGTCCATCGAGCGGCAAAACTTCATCCGGGAAGAAATCAAGAAGCTGCTGGACGCTGGCTTCATACGGGAAGTCCACCACCCCCGGTGGTTGGCGAACCCCTTCGTTGTCCCGAAGGCCGGCGGGAAGCTCCGGATGTGCATCGACTACACCAGTCTCAATAAGGCATGTCCCAAAGATCCATTCCCTCTCCTTAGAATAGATCAAATAGTTGTCACACCCGGTTTTTCCGAAGAACAACCAAGTGAATATCACATGTATGCCAGGATCATTTTCTCATACATGTGATGACAAATAGTGAAGCATCATTTATTACAAGCCAGGTGTCGAATATAAATAAGTCTTACATAGCGAATGTCTCGATGGACAATAATAAGTTCATCACAAGTAAATAAACTAGCAGCGGAATATTATTCTTGAGGGCTCCGTCACAGGCGTTGCCCGGGGGTCTCCATGAACCTAGAAACCTTCTTCGGGTCCAAAGTCTTGGTCATTATACACCACCTCATTATCTTGACCTGAGCAGCAATATAAACCAACAAATATGCAAGGTTGAGTACCGAGGGTACTCAGCAAGTGTGAGAAAGTTATGTCATGCATGGCTATAACAAGGGAAGGTTGAACTCATGGTTAAAGCACTATGCCATTAATACCTATTACCTTAGCTTATTAAGCACCTACATTACTACACAGGTGAAATGGTCCCAATCTCCCATCCCAGCATCATAATCCAATAACCATAGCATCAATTCCGATGTTAAGCTCCCCGCTTAACATCCACAACTTCCAAAAACCATCACTCCACTAATCATGAATAAGTCCAAGCCGCTCTTGACCGTGAGCACGGCTGTCATGACAGTTTTGACTCTGCAGAGTTTGTACCACTGTACCCACATGTAGTGATTTCATCCCCCGTTGCCGGGTGGACTAAAAGAACCTCCATTTTGCCAGTGGCTACGAACCACATTCACACTTCCCAGGTGTGTAGCCAGGAGATCACTACGAAGCCTTTACAAAGGGATTCCCGACGAGCGTGGGCCCACTGAGATTTCACCCCTAACAGCATACAAGAGGCTCCAACCCCGCTGCAGTGGCCCCCTCTTGAGCCTTGCGGTTCATATGGTAGTCCAGCTGACACCTACTCCCCGCACCATCCAACACACCCATACTACGCCAGGGATACACCTAATTAACTTGCCATGCTGCCCCATCTCAGCATGTGGTTGGCACTGTAAAGCCAGGTTACATGCTCCATGAACCGGTCCTTAGGATCCAGGCAAGTACTAAACACAAACCCGAGTCTCGTGCACCCAGCACACAACCAAAACATCCAACTTGCCTTGATTCCTACCTCTACATAACTCATAATATCTCATTCAAGAGTATGGTAAAAATAAATTGATGATCTCATATCCCAAATATCCCCTTCTAAGCACGGCTAAGCATATGCATAATAATAAATGACATGATAAAATAAATCCCAATCCAAGCTACAAGGAAACAAGGTAATGCAATTCTAGGGAAACTTCCTAGCATGAGTTTCATATTTAACTTGACAATGCAAATAATTCTATCTACACATCCTAGCATAGGATCAAAGTGGTCAAGGACACTTGCCTCCTTCTTGCTGCTCTTGAAATGGGTAGTCCTGATCTTGGAAAGGAATAACTTGCTCTTGAGCAGGTTCTACATCACACCATCACACATAGCAAAAGAAAAACAACAATCCATAAGACATTGTTCACACTTCCACTTCATACAAACCACACATTCATATTTATGAAAGTCATTCACCATTATATGGATTGTGGTTACTCCATGTGTGTTGATTTGTGGCTTGCATGCACTTTTGATCATATGTATATGATTCCTACTTTTGTGTTCACATTTATACTTACATGCTATATATATGAGTTTCCAATTTAAATAAACTCCTTATATTCAATTACTACACCTTTTCACTACCAAGTATGTATGAAAAGTATTTCTCTTCTCCATATGTGCCTTTAGAATTTCTACCAACCTTAAACTGAATTCTTTGGATTCTAGAAACTCCATTTATCATTTACTAGTTGCTATATTTTCAGATTTATTTTCTTATGCATAAATGTGTACTTTATTATGAAATTAGTAATGCACATCATCTAAACAGAATAGTTTCTAGTCCTAAATAATTTAATAACATATTTTGACCTTTGCCTCTGATGTAAACTATTTCACAATTATTTTCCCTATTTTCTAAAACTATTCATTACTTAAAAATGTGTCCCTAAATGTGAATAATAAATTAAACAGATTCAATTCAGCCCAAAATATGTTTTTATTTTACTCCAAAGTTTCCTAAACACTGAGAAAGTCTTTAATTAAATTTTGACAATATGTTTGTCCCACTTTTTAATTTTTAAACACTAGCCACATATTCAATTTCCTAAGTTAATTACTAAACAAAGCTAAAAAGGTAAACTCACCCCATTACAGGGTCTATAATATTATTTTCAGAATTTCCAGGGGTCTAGCTACACTTATCAGAGGTGTTTTTCCTAATTTTTATTAAGTCCAGGGGCTAAAACTGATTTTTAAATGAATTTACATGATTTTCTAAAGTTCGAGGGGCTAGATCAGAAGTTTCCGGGGCTAGCTCTTATTTCCCGAGAACCCCAGGGGGTAGCACGTAAGATTTCCAGTCTTTATAACGCGGGGCTGACATGGACCGTCCGATTTTAAACCGACGGCCGAGATTATAACATCGAACCGGTACGCGGGGGTTTAAACCCTACCGTGCGATTTAAAATAAACGGCGCACAAGCGGCCACGTCGCTCTGATCGAGCGCGGGCGGCGCTGCCGGCGGCGCACGGCGGCGGGAAGCGGCGATCTCGCCGGAGACTTTCGGATCTTCGAGAATTCTTCCTAGAACTGTGATTTTATGGCATAGATCGGTGGAGGGGAGGTCGGGGATCTCACCTCGGGGGTTTTCTTGAGCTCGGAGGTCCTGGAAGGTGATCGGCGACGAGGTCCGAAGTGAAACCACAGCGAGGCTCGTCGGCGCTGTGTTTACACCGCAAGTCACCGAGTTTTCTGCACCTTCAAGGTTCCCCGGAGGCGGTGGATCAAGACCAGCAAGTTAGATCAGAATTTCCGAGCTTAGATAAGCCAGAATTCGCCGGAGAAGTCTCGGTTCTCACCGGAGGGAAAATCGGCGATCGCGTGGGAAAAACAGAACGAGGCCGGGGTTTTTATAGACGGGGGAGGGCGGTGGGTTTGTTTAGATCGAGTGGGAGTCCTCCGGAACCAGAATTCGGCCGGAAATCCGGTCGGTTGCGATCGCGCGCGCGCGGGTGAACAGTCCGAGTTTCGGACGATCGGGGTTAGGGATGACAGGTGGGTCCCGCCTGTCTGAGAGAGAGCGCGGGCGCGCGGCTGCGGGCTGGCGCGGGGGCAGGTTGGGCCGGCTGGTGGGTTTCAGCCCACTGGCCGGTTTTTTTCTGTTTTCTCTTTTTTTTCCATTTCTTTTCTGATTTGAGTTTAATTTGAATTCCAGTTTGAATTTGAATTTTTGCAAAACATGCAACACGTCCAAAAATTTTTAAACTCCCCTCTTAACATGATTTAAGGTTTTGAATCAAAATTTTGGGGTGTTACAGCTCTACCCCCCTTAAAAGAAATCTCGTCCTCGAGATTGGTGTTTCTAAGAAAACAATTCCGGAAATTGTGCCTTGAGCTCATCTTCCCGCTCCTAGGTGGCTTACTCTTCTGAGTGATGCTTCCACTGCACCTTGCACATCCAGATTCTTTTATTTCCGGTGAGGCGTTCCATTGTCTCCAAAATCTTGTATGGTTGCTCGGCATAAGACAAATCCTCAGCTACATCCACTTCATTCATGGGTAACACCTCTTCAGGCGTCCTCATACATTTCTTGAGTTGTGACACATGGAATACATCGTGCACGTCCGATAGATGAACCGGTAACTCTAGTTGATATGCCACTTCGCCTTTCCTTTCCAAAACTTGAAAGGGTCCGATGTATCGAGGTGACAACTTCCCTTTCACCTTGAACCGACGAAGTCCTCTGATAGGGGACACCTTGAGATAAACATAGTCTCCCACGTTGAAAACGAGCTCTCTTCTTTGTACATCGGCATAGCTCTTTTGGCATGTCTATGCTATCCTCAAGTTGTTGCGAATCTCCCTCACCTTCGCCTCGGCTTCTTGTAGCACTTCTGGACCAAACACTTTACTTTCTCCTGTTTGGTTCCAAAATAGGGGAGTTCTGCACTTCCTTCCATACAAAGCTTCAAACGGTGACATCTTCATACTAGCTTGATAGCTGTTGTTATAGGAAAACTCCGCATACGGTAAGTTCTTGTCCCAACTCCTATTGTTTTTGAGTGCACATGCTCTTAACATATCTTCAAGGATCTGATTGGTTATTTCCGTCTGCCCGTCAGTTTGGGGATGATAGGCAGAGCTGAAGTTCAGATGGGTTCCCATGGTTTCATGCAACTTCTGCCAAAACCTCGAGGTGAACTGTGTCCCTCGGTCCGACACTATCTTCTTTGGCACTCCATGGTAACACACGATCCTTGACATGTACAATTCTTCCAATTTGGATCCGCTGTAGCTTTCTTTCACGGGAATGAAATGAGCTACCTTGGTTAGCCTATCAATGATGACCCATATTGAATCATACCCGGATTGGGTCCTAGGCAACCCCACGACAAAATCCATGCTGATTTCTTCCCATTTCCATTCAGGCACTTTGAGTGGTTGCAATAATCCCGCGGGTCGTTGATGTTCTGCTTTCACCAACTGACATGTATCACATAGGACAACATGTTCCACGACATCTCGCTTCATGCCATACCACCAATACCTGCTCTTGAGGTCCTGGTACATCTTCGTACTCCCAGGATGAATGGAATAGTCGGAATCGTGAGCCTCCTTCAAAATTAATTCACGGATCTCCTTTACTTCTGGCACACAGATCCTTTTCCCGTGCCACACCGTACCTTGTTCATCCTCTCTGAAACCTTGAGCTTTATTTTCCTTGATGAGTTGCCTGATTTCCTGTATCTTCTCATCATTCTTTTGGCCCTCGCGTATGTCTCGCTCGAGTGTGGAGTCCACTTCCATGGCGATGGCTTCACTACTATTTACTAGACATAGATTGAGCCTTATAACCTCGTCCTTCAATTCTGCAGGCATGTCCTTCAAGCTCAACTTATTAACCTGCACTTTCCGACTCAAAGCATCGGCCACGACGTTTGCTTTCCCGGGATGATAGTTGATGCCCACATCAAAGTCATTGATTAACTCTAGCCATCTCCTTTGTCTGAGGTTGAGGTCTGGCTGTGTGAATATGTACTTCAAACTCTTATGATCCGTATATATCTCTGTCCTCTTCCCCATCAAATAGTGCCGCCAAATTTTCAACGCGTGTACCACTGCGGCTAGTTCTAGGTCATGTGTAGGATAGTTCTTCTCGTGCTTCCGAAGCTGCCGGGATGCATATGCCACGACATGCCCTTCTTGCATGAGAACACATCCCAACCCATTTCCAGAGGCATCGCAGTACACTGTGAAATTCTTCTGCATATCTGGCATAACCAACACTGGGGTTGTTGTCAATCTCTTCTTTAGCTCCTGAAAGCTCGTCTCGCACTGTGGCGTCCAGGTGAATGTGATTCCCTTCTCCAACAGTTTGGTGAGAGGTCTCGAGATCTTGGAGAATCCCTCAATAAACCGTTGATAGTATCCAGCCAATCCCAAAAAGCTTCGAACTTCCCCGACATTTTCAGGTGTCTTCCACTTCTGTATATCCTCGATTTTGGCGGGATCTACGGAGATTCCTCCCTCCGAGATTATATGTCCTAAAAAGGGAACTCTCTTCAGCCAAAACTCACACTTGCTCAACTTGGCATGTAGTTGGTGTTCTGTTAGCCTCTGCAACACCAATCTTAGATGTTTCTCATGTTCTTCTTCATCTTTGGAGAAGACGAGAATGTCATCTATGAAAACCACCACAAATTTGTCCAGATATTCCATGAATACCTTGTTCATGAGATACATGAAGTATGCCGGGGCATTAGTTAGCCCGAAAGGCATGACGGTGTATTCATACAGTCCGTACCGAGATACGAAAACTGTCTTGGGAACATCAGATTGCCTTATATTGAGTTGATGGTATCCCGACCTGAGATCAATTTTCGAGAACACACAAGCTCCCCTCAATTGATCAAACAAGTCTTCAATGCGAGGTAATGGGTACTTGTTCTTGATGGTTACTTCATTCAAAGCACGGTAATCCACGCATAACCTTTGGGTTCCGTCTTTCTTGGGCACAAATATCACCGGAGCTCCCCATGGTGAGGAACTAGGGCGGATATACCCCTTCTCCGTCAATTCTCTCAAATGATCCTTGAGTTCTTCTAGCTGCTTGGAGTCCATCCGATAAGGTCTCTTGTATATCGGGGCTGTTCCAGGCACTAGCTCAATTGCAAATTCCACTTTACGATCGGGAGGCATACCTGGCAATTCTTCCGGAAAAACGTCTGGATATTCCCTGATAGTCCTGATTTCCTCAACTTTCACCTCAACTTGATTTAATTTAATGTCCCTCCTAGGCTCGTGTATTGTTATGAACTTTACTCTTGTGCCACTAGGGTGAGTTAGTTCCACCGTTCTGGTCGAACAATGAATGATTCCCTTATGTTTGGTCAACCAATCCATACCCAAAATAATATCTATCCCTTGTGAATCTATCACTATGAGGTTAGAAGTAAATACTACCCCATTAATGTCTAGGTTCACTTTGGGACACACTTGTCTTGTCCTTATTTCTCCACCTGGAGAGTTTACAGCTAGCATATGGTTCATTTGTGTGGTTGCTAGGTCATGCTTCTTAACAAACCCTTGAGCAATGAACGAGTGGGTAGCACCAGAATCAAACAGCAGAGTTGCAAGGTGTAAATTGGCAGGAAACTTACCAACTACCACGTCGGGTGCCTCTTGTGCTTCCTCCATAGTGACGTGGTTCACCCGTCCTCTCATTACATTCTGCTGTTGTGGCGGCACATGCTTCTTCTTTGGGCATTTATGGGCGTAGTGCCCCACTTCACCACAGCTAAAACATTGCACCCCAATCTTAGATGCCTGGCCTTTGTTGTCTTGGGGTTGGTTTGGGGGTCCTTGCACTGCGGGTCGAGGTGGATATGCGGGGCGAGGCTGCTGCACAAACTGACGTTGCGGCTGTGCTGGTGCTGCGGAAGGCCTGTAGTTTGGGTTGTACCCTCTTGGTGCTGAATAGGGTACCACAGCACGGCTCGTCTGCCCCGTAGGTTGCTGCATCATACGTGGGCGGGTGTTGCTCCCTGAGGCTTGATGTGACCACCCGGCCTTCCTCTTATTCTCATTTTCCAGGGCCTTTAGCTTCCTTTCTACCACAAATGCTCTGTCCACCATCTTTTGGAAGCTTTCATACTCATTTGAGGACATTGCACACTGCATCTCTGCGGTAAGTCCTTCCACGAAACAATCTTGTTTCTGCTCATCAGTCTCTATGTCTCGTGGGGCATAACGGGATAGTTGAGTAAATTTAGTGAGGTATTCCCTCACCGTCATGTTTCCCTGCTGCAGTCCCAAAAACTCCTTCCTCTTGTTTTTGAGTTCACCTCTTGGGATGTAATGGTTGCGGAAGCTACGCTTGAACTCTTCCCAAGTGATGTTCTCAGGGTCATGATGGGCGGCCACGTAGGCGGTCCACCAATCAGCAGCAGGTCCATGCAATTGATGAGAGGCAAACAGCACCCTCTCATACCCTTGGCACTGTATGATCCTCATCTTACTTTCAATGGTCTTCAGCCAATCATCTGCCTCTAGAGGTTCAGCAGCACTTGCAAACTTTGGAGATTGAGTTCCTAGAAACTCACTCAACCTTGGTTGGCGTGGTGCAGCTTGTGGAGGTGGAACTTGATGCAAGTTGGCCACCACTTGAGTCAAGTTCTGGATGAGCTGATTCTGATTCTCCAGCATTTGGTGGAGGGGATCAACTCCTTCACGGCGACCACCCCGGTCCTGGCCTCCAGAAAGATGAGGGTTGCAGGCCTCATCGTTGTTGTTGGCGGGGTTGGCAGCACGTCCTTTTCCTCTTCCGGCCATCTGGCAGAATCAACCAATGTTAATTTGAAAGCATTTAGTATCATCTTACTACTTTCATTTCTTTGTACTTTGAAGTGTTGAGGCTTTGTTATTCTTCTCTAAGGGTTCGCTTTTCACACAAAAAATAAATGCAATATTATTTCATGTGGATTCACACACCAAAACAAAACAATCTAAAGACGAGGCTGTGGACAATTGCTCATGGCTTCCACAACTCACGTCACACACCAAGCATTATCACACCATTGACTTATCTTAACGACTCGCCTATTCGACATCTTGCTGACTAAGGGAGGGACTCTACACTACTCGTTTTCTTGAGCTGGCTCCTCGGGATCTTCCTCATCATTTCGGCTTCCTTCTGACTCTGCTTTGGGTGGGGAAGCTGCTGGTGGAGAAGTGCGACGACGCCTGATCGCTCGGCGATCCGGGGAGTCAGGGGTCCATGTATCATTCACCGTGACACACAGTTCAGTCCCATCTCCTCTTTCCCTCGCCTTTAAGCAGGCTCGCAGCAACGCCTCCGTTTCCTTCAGGGTGTCCCGGACATCCTGAAGCTCTTGTTGACACTCCTGCAGTCGAGTGCTGAGCATAGCAGCATCCTCCAAGCACAAGTCCATGTGCTCATGGGAAGTTCCTTGCTGCACTGGCGGGTACTTGTACTCCGTGGTACCACTCTCACGTTGGAGGACATACATGTACTCAGTTTTGTCCAAGTGGCGACGATAGATGTGACTCTGGCAGGTGATGGCCTCCCAGGTGACATCTTTCTCCGCATCGACCTGTGTTGCCCGACAAGCTGGAGAGTGGTGAATCTTAAGCAGCTGATTTTCGTGTATAATCCTCATCTCTGAGCTCCATTCTTCCCTCTTCTCACGGATGGTCCTGGTGGAGTTATAGTGGATAATTAGCTTGCCCGTATTGCCGGCGGCTTCGAGCATACGCCGAAGACGGCGCAATAAGCCTCCTACTGCCAATCCGTAGGAAAGGTACGTCACCGGACGGCTCTCCTCTCTTTCGGCAAGGGCTACTACAGGAACTCTCCCTCCTGTGGACTTGCAAGCGGTGCGAATCATGCGAACCATCTAAAACAAAAAGAATTTAAAATTAGGTTAGATAAACTCTCAAACAAAAATCCTATTTTGAATGGAAGTTGGGGTAAGATGAAGAAAGTGACTCATTAAATAACACTTTTCAACACACACCTTGTAAAATAATTTTTAAGAAAATAGGGCCCTTAAATACGTCCATTTCTACCTAGGTCCACGTTCCTACTGGCAACCTTGGCTCTGATACCACCTCTGTCACACCCGGTTTTTCCGAAGAACAACCAAGTGAATATCACATGTATGCCAGGATCATTTTCTCATACATGTGATGACAAATAGTGAAGCATCATTTATTACAAGCCAGGTGTCGAATATAAATAAGTCTTACATAGCAAATGTCTCGATGGACAATAATAAGTTCATCACAAGTAAATAAACTAGCAGCGGAATATTATTCTTGAGGGCTCCGTCACAGGCGTTGCCCGGGGGTCTCCATGAACCTAGAGACCTTCTTCGGGTCCAAAGTCTTGGTCATTATACACCACCTCATTATCTTGAGTTGAGCAGCAATATAAACCAACAAATATGCAAGGTTGAGTACCGAGGGTACTCAGCAAGTGTGGGAAAGTTATGTCATGCATGGCTATAACAAGGGAAGGTTGAACTCATGGTTAAAGCACTATGCCATTAATACCTATTACCTTAGCTTATTAAGCACCTACATTACTACACAGGTGAAATGGTCCCAATCTCCCATCCCATCATCATAATCCAATAACCATAGCATCAATTCCGATGTTAAGCTCCCCGCTTAACATCCACAACTTCCAAAAACCATCACTCCACTAATCATGAATAAGTTCAAGCCGCTCTTGACCGTGAGCACGGCTGTCATGACAGTTTTGACTCTGCAGAGTTTGTACCACTGTACCCACATGTAGTGATTTCATCCCCCGTTGCCGGGTGGACTAAAAGAACCTCCATTTTGCCAGTGGCTATGAACCACATTCACACTTCCCAGGTGTGTAGCCAGGAGATCACTACGAAGCCTTTACAAAGGGATTCCCGACGAGCGTGGGCCCACTGAGGTTTCACCCCTAACAGCATACAAGAGGCTCCAACCCCGCTGCAGTGGCCCCCTCTTGAGCCTTGCGGTTCATATGGTAGTCCAGCTGACACCTACTCCCCGCACCATCCAACACACCCATACTACGCCGGGGATACACCTAATTAATTGGCCAAGCTGCCCCATCTCAGCATGTGGTTGGTACTGTAAAGCCAGGTTACATGCTCCATGAACCGGTCCTTAGGATCCAGGCAAGTACTAAACACAAACCCGAGTCTCGTGCACCCAGCACACAACCAAAACATCCAACTTGCCTTGATCCCTACCTCTACATAACTCATAATATCTCATTCAAGAGTATGGTAAAAATAAATTGATGATCTCATATCCCAAATATCCCCTTCTAAGCACGGCTAAGCATATGCATAATAATAAATGACATGATAAAATAAATCCCAACCCAAGCTACAAGGAAACAAGGTAATGCAATTCTAGGGAAACTTCCTAGCATGGGTTTCATATTTAACATGACAATGCAAATAATTCTATCTACACATCCTAGCATAGGATCAAAGTGGTCAAGGACACTTGCCTCCTTCTTGCTGCTCTTGAAATGGGTAGTCCTGATCTTGGAAAGGAATAACTTGCTCTTGAGCAGGTTCTACATCACACCATCACACATAGCAAAAGAAAAACAACAATCCATAAGACATAGTTCACACTTCCACTTCATACAAACCACACATTCATATTTATGAAAGTCATTCACCATTATATGGGTTGTGGTTACTCCATGTGTGTTGATTTGTGGCTTGCATGCACTTTTGATCATGTATATGATTCCTACTTTTGTGTTCACATTTATACTTACATGCTATATATATGAGTTTCCAATTTAAATAAACTCCTTATATTCAATTACTACACCTTTTCACTACCAAGTATGTATGAAAAGTATTTTTCTTCTCCATATGTGCCTTTAGAATTTCTACCAACCTTAAACTGAATTCTTTGGATTCTAGAAACTCCATTTATCATTTACTAGTTGCTATATTTTCAGATTTATTTTCTTATGCATAAATGTGTACTTTATTATGAAATTAGTAATGCACATCATCTAAACAGAATAGTTTCTGGTACTAAATAATTTAATAACATATTTTGACCTTTGCCTCTGATGTAAACTATTTCACAATTATTTTCCCTATTTTCTAAAACTATTCATTACTTAAAAATGTGTCCCTAAATGTGAATAATAAATTAAACAGATTCAATTCAGCCCAAAATATGTTTTTATTTTACTCCAAAGTTTCCTAAACACTGAGAAAGTCTTTAATTAAATTTTGACAATATGTTTGTCCCACTTTTTAATTTTTAAACACTAGCCACATATTCAATTTCCTAAGTTAATTACTAAACAAAGCTAAAAAGGTAAACTCACCCCATTACAGGGTCTATAATATTATTTTCAGAATTTCCAGGGGTCTAGCTACACTTATCAGAGGTGTTTTTCCTAATTTTTATTAAGTCCAGGGGCTAAAACTGATTTTTAAATGAATTTACATGATTTTCTGAAGTTCGAGGGGCTAGATCAGAAGTTTCCGGGGCTAGCTCTTATTTCCCGAGAATCCCAGGGGGTAGCACGTAAGATTTCCAGTCTTTATAACGCGGGGCTGACGTGGACCGTCCGATTTTAAACCGACGGCCGAGATTATAACATCGAACCGGTACGCGGGGTTTTAAACCCTACCGTGCGATTCAAAATAAACGGCGCACAAGCGGCCACGTCGCTCTGATCGAGCGCGGGCGGCGCTGCCAGCGGTGCACGGCGGCGGGAAGCGGTGATCTCGCCGGAGACTTTCGGATCTTCGAGAATTCTTCCTAGAACTGTGATTTTATGGCATAGATCTGTGGAGGGGAGGTCAGGGATCTCACCTCGGGGGTTTTCTTGAGCTCGGAGGTCCTGGAAGGTGATCGGCGACGAGGTCCGAAGTGAAACCACGGCGAGGCTCGTCGGCGCTGTGTTTACACCGCAAGTCACCGAGTTTTCTGCACCTGCAAGGTTCCCCGGAGGCGGTGGATCAAGACTAGCGAGTTAGATCAGAATTTCCGAGCTTAGATCAGCCAGAATTCGCCAGAGAAGTCTCGGTTCTCACCGGAGGAAAAATCGGCGATCATGTGGGAAAAACAGAACGAGGCCGGGGTTTTTATAGACGGGGGAGGGCGGTGGGTTTGTTTAGATCGAGTGGGAGTCCTCTGGAACCAGAATTCGGCCGGAAATCCGGTCGGTTGCGATCGCGCGCGCGCGGGTGAACAGTCCGAGTTTCGGACGATCGGGGTTAGGGATGACAGGTGGGTCCCGCCTGTCTGAGAGAGAGAGCGCGGGCGCGCGGCTGCGGGCTGGCGCGGGGGCAGGTTGGGCCGGCTGGTGGGTTTCGGCCCACTGGCCGGTTTTTTTCTGTTTTCTCTTTTTTTTTTCCATTTCTTTTCTGATTTGAGTTTAATTTGAATTCCAGTTTGAATTTGAATTTTTGCAAAACATGCAACACGTCCAAAAATTTTTAAACTCCCCTCTTAACATGATTTAAGGTTTTGAATCAAAATTTTGGGGTGTTACAATTGTAGACTCGACATCAGGCTGTGATATGTTGTGCTTCCTAGACGCCTAATCGGGTTTCCATCAGATCCCTATGTCTAGAGAATATGAAGAGCACACATCCTTCATCACAGTAGACGGTCTGTATTGTTATGTCTCTATGTCTTATGGCCTAAAGAATGCTCTTCCCACCTTTGTACGGGCAATGCACAAAACCTTGGAGAGTTAATAAGAGACCTAGTCAAGGTGTATGTCGATGACATCGTTGTCAGGGTCAGGCAGAGTTCATCTTTGTTAGATAACCTGGCCTTAGTCTTTGACTAACTGTGCTCCATGCGCACCAAGCTGAACCCCGACAAGTGTGTGTTCGACGTATCCTCTGGAAAGCTCTTAGCATTCCTGGTCTCACACCGAGGAATTGAGGCCAACCCAGAGAAGATCAAGGCCATCGACATGATGCGGCCTCCCACCCGCATCAAAGAAGTCCAGAAACTCACAGGATGCCTAGCCGCGCTGAGTCGGTTTATACCGAGGCTAGCAGAGCGAGCGCTCCCCTTCTTTAAGCTTCTGCGCAAATCCGGTCCATTTGCTTGGACCGACGAAGCAGAAGAAGCTTTCCAGGAGTTGAAGCAACTCCTGACGACCCTACCCATCATGGTAGCCCCGAGCCTGAAGAGCATTTGTTGCTCTACATCGCGGCAACAACTGAAGTGGTGAGCATGGTCCTCGTCGCAGAGTGGCCGGACCTCTCGTCACCACAGCCTGCTCCGATAGCAGAAGACAAGCACCAGGAGACCCCGGAGGTCCAAGACGGCCTCCCGGACCTCCAAGATAACCTCCCGGAGGTCCAAGACGGCCTCCCGGACCTCCACGACAACCTCCCGGAGGTCCAACGGGACCTCCCGGAGGTCCCGGAAAACCAGCGGGATCTCCCGGAGGTCCAAGGCGGCCTAGGAGACTTCGAGTCCCAGCTCCCGGAAGCTCCCCCGGACCCACCTACCTCCGGTAGGCCTGAGCCAATGGATGAAGACATCTCTGGCACGGGAGGGAGGGTCCGGACCATCCAGAGGCCTGTCTACTACATCAGCGAAGTCCTCCACGACGCCAAGACAAGGTACCTGGAGGTCCACAAGCTGCTGTATGCAGTGCTCGTGGCATCCAGGAAGCTCCGCCACTACTTTCAAGCCCACCGGATTTCGGTGGTCACCTCCTATCCGCTGAAGGCGATCCTTCACAGCCCTCACGCGACCGGCAATGTCACTAAATGGGCAGCGGAACTGGCGGAGTTTGAGTTGGACTTACTTCCTCGTCATGCAGTCAAGAGCCAAGCACTGGCTGACTTCGTGGCTGAGTGGACGCCAACAAAGGCTGACCCACGGGGCCACAAAGACGGTGAACCGAAGCACCGAGCAGATCCATACACTGGCTCAGGCGGTTCAGATGATCCCGCCCTCATGGCCGTTTGCCGCATGGGGGTTGGACATCCTGGGACCATTCCCCAGATCTGTCGGGGGATTCCGGTACCTCTACGTCGGCATCGACAAGTTCACCAAGTGGCCGGAAGCCACACCCGTCGTCACCATCAACAAGCAATCTGCAGTAAAGTTCATCAAGTCGACCGTCTGTCGGTTCGGGGTCCCGAACAGAATCATCACTGACAACAGGACCCAGTTCACCAGCGCAGCGTTCCAAGAATACTGCAAAGACCTTGGCATCCAGGTGCGCTATGCCTTTGTTGCTCACCCAAAGAGCAATGGACAAGTTGAGGGCCAACACCGAGATTCTTTGGGGCCTCAAGACCCGCACCTATGCCGGCTTGAAGAAACATGGCGCCAAGTGGGTGGACGAGCTTCCGAGCACACTATGGGCTAACCGGACATCCCAGATCCGTGCCACTGGAGAGACACCTTCTTCATGGTATACGGGGCCGAGGCTGTGCTTCCCCCATAGATCACCATGGGGTCCCTCCGTGTCCGAGCTTAAGACGAAGCCGCGCAGGACAACTTCCGGCGTGAAGACATCGACCTTGTCGACGAGGCTCGATTACATGCAGCACTCCGCAACGCACGGTACCGACAAGCACTCCGGCGCTACCACCAAAGGTCTGTGCGTGTCCGGGAGCTGCAGGAAGGCAACCTGGTGTTGCGGCGCATACTTTCTCGCGAAGGGACCGACAAACTCTCCCCCAGCTGGGAAGGTCCCTTCCGAGTCACAAAAGTGTGCCGCCCCGGGTGCGTACGCCTTTCCACCGAGGATGGGGCCCACTCCCGAACCCTTGGAACATAGAACACCTCCGTAAGTTCTACCCCTAGAGCAATAATAGGACAGTCTCTTCCTTTTGTAATAGATTCTGTCGAAGTGTGTAGTCGACACTTCTCCCGGACCTGCTCTGGGCAGCCCGCGGAGGTTCTTTTTCGGAGGGGCTAGACACTTGCGAAGAGCTTCAGCGTTAGGGGCGAGTGAGGGAGAAGCTTGACACGGGGAGTTTTACGTGGTTCAGGCCGCCGGAGCATAAAACCCTACGTCCACGGTGAGCAGAGGTGCTCGCTGTATTGCTTGTTGCTCAGAACCGGAGTCCTGAGCTTGAGGGTGAGTGATGTATAGAGTGCGAGTTCACAGAGTTCGAACCCTTGCTAACGTTGCCTACCCGAGCCTTATATAGTCCAAGGCTCGAGTGGCTTACAAGGTGGGCCCGGGACCCGACAGGTGGTACCGGGGAGATTGCTTGCCGACTGCCGTATCTGCAGTTATGCCAGTAGTTGTCTCTGGCGAAGGCTTCCGAGTCTTCGTTCTGCCGCCCTGCCCATGCCGCAAGCTAGTCGTAGTGGTTGATGATGGCAGGGGCGGCAGGGGATGTCTTGTTGCTGTGTTTATTGGCGGGCAGGCTCTGACACGGCGCGCCAGTCTGCGATGTGACTGGGCGCAATGGCACCTGACAGAGGCGTGCTCGTGTCTCTGCATCTTGGGAAGGCGCGTGCCTTGAATACCTTGTACGGGCAAGGTATGGCGCATCTTTACGCCCGCTGCCTACCGCGCGGGGGCAGGCAGCGTTGTTCTGCTGGCCACGTGGCGGGCCCGGAGCTCTCCTCTGAGAAGAGGGAGGTCCGGCCCTGCGGGACACGTGGAGTCCTCGGAGCTCTCCCCACGGAGGGAAGAAGTCCGACCTCTGCTGGCCACGTGGCGGGCCCGGAGCTCTCCTCTGAGGAGAGGGAGGCCCGGCCCCGCGGGACGCGTGGAGCCTTCGGAGCTCTCCCCACGGAGGGGGAGGTCCGGCTCAGTTGGCCACGTGGCGATTTCGGAGCTCTCCTCTGAGGAGAGGGAGGTCCGGCCCCGCTGGACACATAGCGCCTTCGGAGCCCTCCCTGCGGAGAAGGGCGAGGTCCTTAGGAATTTCCCCCTGTACGTGAGGGTACCCCATATCGAGGGTACCGACAGTGGCCCCCGGGCCCATCTCGGGGGAGATAGCGAGCCCGAGGTGGGGCCTCCGTCTCTTCCTTTCCGCGCACTTTCTCTAAGTCCCGCATTGACCGTTGCCGGAGCACGAACAGTCGGGGGATCGTGGGAGCGTGAGCCCACATGATGGTTGCTCTTACTGCGGTGGTTCCCAAGGCTGCCACTTCTGTGCGTCACGGCACTTTTTTCGGGAACCGCCAAAGCGCCTTGCCGGCTCGTCTCCTTGGGAGACTGACTTCTTGGCCCACCGCTTCAGCTGGACAACTTGGGTCCACTTGTCATCGACGCTTGGTCTTGGAGCCGAAGCGGTTGCCCAAGCGGCGTATTCGAAGAGTTCCGAATCACTTTGAATCACACCTGGGTAGTTTTTAAAAGGGGATCTTACCCGCATCGCGGTTTCCCTTCGCACTTCCCAGCGCTTGCACCTTCCTTGAACTCTTGCGCCTTTGTCTTCCCTGTCCTTTAGCTCTCCCCTGCCATGGCTTCCAACCTGCTCCCGTCGCGTATCGCTCGGTCGGCCGAGCTTGGGCCAGTGCGCAGGCTGCTGGGCTGGCACACGGAGGAGCAGAAACGCCGGCTCCGCCGGGGATCTCCCCCCCTGCTCCTGGAAAAGGGAGAGATGGTCTTCTTTACTGCCTACGCCATGGCGGGGTTCGTCCCGCCAATTTCTCCTTCTTCATCACGTTGCTGGAGACGTATGGTCTCCAGCTCCACCACCTTTCCCCCAACTCCTTCGCGATGGCCGCCGTCTTTGTCCATTTCTGCGAGATGTTTGTGGGGGTGCATGCTTCAGTGACGCCCTTCCGCTACTTCTTCGTGTTGCGGACGACCGGGCGCAGCTCGAAGACCCAACTGGGAGCGTACTATTTCCAGCATCGCTGCAAGGACCCAAAGGCCTCTGGGTATCTTCTACCTTTCAGTGCGTCGAGGTGGGAAAACTGGAGGGAGAACTGGGTGATCGTGCAGACCGACGAGCACGATCGCCTGCAGCTCCCAACTGCCGGCCCAACCACTGAGCGTCGCTTCTGGGAGGAGGTCCTAGAGCTGGAGCAGGAGTACGCACCGGTCTTGGAGTGGATCCGGTTCCTGGCCAACGAGGGGCTAACGTCCCTGATGGTGCTAATGGATTTCTTGCCGCGCCGTATTGCGCCCTTGCAGCAGCGCAACCGCCCGGCATGGTACTACACTGGTGAGTAGGACTGCATCAGGTTGGAGAGGGGTCTCGGCTCTGATCCTTCCGATGAGGAGCTGTACGAGATGGTGGGCAAGGTGAGCGGCAACTACGACCCCGGTGGCGACCTTGCCTTCCCGACCTCTGCCACTCCCCTCTTCTTAGAGCCGAAGAGGAGATCAGAGCTACTGCGGAAGATGCCGAACCTCAACAACATCGGGATCGCCGTTTGTCAAGTTGGGGATACCCTCCGGGGCATCTTGATCCCTGGGACCGAGCACTCTGGATCGGAGCACGAGGCGTCTGTTGCCGCCCAACCCACCCTAAGGGCCGGCGGAACTCAAGCCGCAGACAAGGGGAAGGAGCCGGCCCCCGGGCAGCCAGAGAAGAAACGTGTCTGGTCTCCTCCGAGGGCATCGCTTGCGCCGAGTCAGGGGGCCGGGGCACCCTTGCGCCCATCTCCCAGAGGCGCTGGTCCATCGAGTGGCGACCCAAAGAGACCCCGGGTGCCCCACTCCGGCGGGTCTCTTCCCGGACAGTGGCAGTCCAAGGAACCCCAAGCGTCCCGCCACCCTTCCTCAGGCGGAGGGGCTTCTAGGAAGGACGCCGGTGGGGCGACGCGGGGGAGTGTGCCGGGGGCCCAGACGCCACAGCCCGTGAATGTTTCGGCCACAGGTCCTGGCGGTTCTACCCCGGCCCAGAGGTCGGGGCTACAAGCCCGTTGGAGCGCTCACATCGCCCAGTAAGTGTTGCTCTTTCTGGCTTGTAGGAGTAACGTTCCCTTCTCCTCTCTTAGCCTGAGAGCTTTCTTTTCTTACAGGGACTCACCGGCTGCCGGGGGCGAGCCTATTCCCCGGCCATCTCCAGTTGGCGGAGGCTCCGCGCCGCAGCATCCGGGAACTGCGGTGGTTCCAACGGCCCCCAAGTCGGCGGGGGCTTCTTCTGTGCCGGCGGGTTCGCCCTCTGCGGTGGCTGCGACAGCACCTGTTCATCCTCCTTCACCAGCCCGGAAGTCCGGTGCTGAGGCTGCAAGGGATGCTGTAGGTGCAGTTGCTGGCTCCCCCGGGTCAGCGTCATGCTTCAGATGCTGAGGCACCAGCACCTTCGCCGGTCGTAGACGCGACAGGGGAGGTCAGGGGCACGACTCCTGCCCCCGCCGTCCCGGTGCCCATGTGGGATGCCTTGGGGCGTGTTCAGACTGGCGCCCGACAGTTCCAGGACGCCTTTGAGCGGGAGCGGGGGGCGCTGGCTGGAGAGAGGGAGCGCCTTCTTAGTTGGGAGCACCTCCTGCAGCAGCGGACCCAGGAGGCTAAGGCAGAGCTCGACTCGAGGCAGTCGAGGCTTGAGGCCATGGGTCCTCTGCTCGACGCTCAGAAGAAAGCCGTCAGCCGCCTGGACTCAGAGACCCGCCTGCACACAAGTAAGGGAAACGTAATTCTCCTTGGGGATCCCCCTTCCCTATCTCATAGTCTTATTTAGCTTTCGATCCTGATCCGGTGTACGGTGCTTGGGAACTTCAGTGCGCGAAATGCCGGGAGCTCGAGGCCCAAGCACCGTACACAAGATCAGGATTGTAAGCCAGATAAGACTATGAGATAGGGAAGGGGGAGCCCCAAGGAGAATTACGTTTCCCTTACTTGTGTGCAGGCGGGTCTCTGAGTCCAGGCGGCCGACGGCTTTCTTCTCAGCATTGAGCAGAGCACCCATGGCATCAAGCCTGGACTGCCTCGAGTTGAGCTCTGCCTTAGCCTCCTGGGTCCGCTGCTGCAGGAGATGCTCCCAGCTAAGGAGGCGCTCCCTCTCTCCAGCCAGCACCCCCCGCTCCCGCTCAAAGGCGGCCTGGATCTGTCGGACGCCAGCCTGAGCACGCCCCAAGGCATCCCATATGGGCAATGGGGCGGCGGTGGCAGGAGTCGCGCCCCTGACCTCCCCCGTCGCGTCCACGACCAATGAAGGTGCTGGTGTCTCGGCAACTGAGGCAAGACGCTGACCCGGGGGAGCCAGGGAGCCAGCATCTGCGCCTACAGCAGCCCCTCCAGCCTCAGCACCGGACTTCCGGGCTGGCGAAGGAGGACGAGCAGGTGCTGCCGCAGCCACCGCAGAGGGCGAACCCGCCGGCACAGAAGAAGCCCCCGCCGACTTGGGGGCCGTCGGAACCACCGCAGTTCCCGGATGCTGCGGCGCAAAGCCTCCGCCAACTGGAGATGGCCGGGGAATAGTCTCGCCCCCGGCAGCCGGTGAGTCCCTGCAGGCAAAAAAAGCTCTCAGGCTAAGAGAGGAGAAGGGAATGCTACTTCTACAAGCCAGAAAGAGCAACACTTACTGGGTGGCGTGAGCGCTCCAACGGGCTTGGAGCCCCGGCCTCTGGGCCGGGTCAGAACCGCCAGGACCTACAGCCGGAATGCTCGCTGGATGTGGCGTCTGAGCCCCCGGCACACTCCCGGGCGTCGCCCCACCGGCGTCCTTCCTGGAAGCCCCTCCGCCTGAGGAAGGGTGGCGGGACGCTTGGGGTTCCTCGGATCGCCGCTGTCCGAGAAGAGACCCGCCGGAGTGGGATACCTGGGGTCTCTTTGGGTCACCACTCGACGAACCAGCGCCTCCGAGAGATGGGCGCAAGGGTGCCCCGGCCCCCTGGCTCGGCGCAAGCGACGCCCTCGGAGGAGACCGGGCACGTTTCTTCTCTGGCTTCCCAGGGGCCGGCTCCTTTCCCTTCCCCTTGTCAGCGGCCTGAGTTCCTCCGGCCCTCGGTGCGGGTTGGACAGCGACAGGCGCCTCGCGCTCCGATCCGGAGCGCTCGGTCCTGGGGATCGAGATGCCTCGGAGGGCATCCCCAACCTGACGAACGGCGATCCCAATGTCATCGAGATTCGGCATCTTCAGCAGCAGCTCCGCCCTCCTCTGCGGCTCCAAGCAGAGGGGAGTGCCAGAGGCCGGGAAGGCGAGGTCGCCGCCGGTGACGTAGTCGCTGCTCACCTTGGCCACCATCTCGTACAGCTCTTCATCGGAAGAATCAGAGCCGAGACCCCTCTCCAACCTGGTGCGGTCGAGCTCGCCGGTGTAGTACCATGCCGGGCGGTTGCGCTGCTGCAAGGGCGCAATACGGCGCGACAAGAAATCCACTAGCACCATCAGGGACGTCAGCCCCTCTTTGGCCAGGAACCGGATCCGCTCCAAGACCGGTGCGTACTCCTGCTCCAGCTCCGGGACCTCCTCCCAGAAGCGACTCTCGGTGGTTGGTACGGCAGTTGGGAGCTGCAGGCGATCGTGCTCGTCGGTCTGCACGATCACCCAGTTCTCCCTCCAGTTTTCCCACCTCGATGCACCGAAAGGTAGAAGGTACCATAAGGCCTTCGGATCCTTGCAGCGATGCTGGAAGTAGTACGCGCCCAGCTGAGCCTTCGAGCTGCGCCTGGTCGTCCGCAACACGAAGAAGTAGCAGAAGAGCGTCGCTGAAGCGTGCACCCCCACGAACATCTCACAGAAATGGACGAAGACGGCTGCCATCGCGAAGGAGATGGGAGAAAGGTGGTGAAGCTGGAGACCGTACGTCTCCAGCAGCGTGACGAAGAAGGAAGAAATTGGCGGGACGAACCCCGCCATGGCGTAGGCAGTGAAGAAGACCATCTCCCCCTTCTCCAGGAGCAGGGGGAGAGATCCCTGGCAGAGCCGGCGTTTCTGCTCCTCCGTGTGCCAGCCCAGCAGCCTGCGCACTGGTCCGAGCTCGGCTGACCGAGCGAGACGCGACAGAGGCAGGTTGTAAGCCATGGCAGGAGAGAGCTCAAGAACAGGGAAGACAAAGGTGCAAGAACTCAAGGAAGGTGCAAGCGCTGGGAAGTGCGAAGGGAAGCCGCTATGCGGGTAAGATCCCCTTTTAAACTTCCCAGGTGCGATTCAAAGCGATTCGAAACACTTCGACTACGCTGCTTGGGCAACCGCTTCGGCTCCAAGACCAAGCGTCGATGACAAGTGGACCCAAGCCGTCCAGCTGAAGCAGTGGGCCAAGAAGTCAGTCTCCCAAGGAGACGAGCCGGCAAGACGCTTCGGCGGTTCTCAAAAAAAGCGCTGCGACGTGCAGAAGTGGCAGCCTTGGGAACCGCCGCAGTAAAAGCAACCATCAAGTGGGCACACGCTCCCACGATCCCGCGACTGTTCGTGCTCCGGCAACAGTCAATGCGGGTCTTAGAGAAGGTGCGCGGAATGGAAGAGACGGAGGCCCCACCTCGGGCTCGCTATCTCCCCCGAGATGGGCCCGGGGGCCACTGTCGGTACCCTCGATACAGGGTACCCCCGCGCACAGGGGGAAATGCCTAAGGACCTTGCCCTTCTCCGCAGGGAGGGCTCCGAAGGCGCCATGTGTCCAGCGGGGCCGGACCTCCCTCTCCTCAGAGGAGAGCTCCGGACCCGCCACGTGGCCAACTGAGCCGGACCTCCCCCTCCGCGGTGAGAGCTCCGGAGGCTCCGCGTGTCCTGCGGGGCCGGACCTCCCTCTCCTCAAAGGAGAGCTCCGGGCCCACCACGTGGCCAGCAGAAGCCGGACCTCCCCCCTACGCGGGGAGTGCTCCGAGGGCTCCACGTGTCCCGCGGGGCCGGACCTCCCTCTCCTCAGAGGAGAGCTCCGAGCCCGCCACGTGGCCAGCAGAGCAACGCTGCCTGCCCCCGCGCTGTAGGCAGCAGGAGTAAAGACGCGCCATACCTTGCCCGTACAAGGTATTCAAGGCACGCGCCTTCCCAAGGCGCGGAGACGTGGAGCACGCCTCTGTCAGGGGCCGTTGCGCCCAGTCACATCGCAGACTGGCACGCTGTGTCAGAGCCTGCCCGCCAATAAACACAGCGACAAGACATCCCATGCCGCCCCTGCCATCATCAACCACTACGACTAGCTTGCGGCATGGGCAGGGCGGTAGAACGAAGACTCGGAAGCCTTCGCCAGAGACAACTGCCGGCATAACTGCAGATACGGCAGATGGCAGGCAATCTCCCCGGGACCACCTGTCGGGTCCCAGGCCCACCTTGTAAGCCGCTCAGGCCTTGGACTATAAAAGGCTCGGGTAGGCAACGTTAGCAAGAGTTCGCCTCTTACGCACCCTTGCACTCTAGCCACTTGACATCTCACACCCTCAAGCTCAGGACTCCGGTTCTGAGCAGCAAGCAATACAGCGAGCAACTCTGCTCACCGTGGACGTAGGGTTTTACGCTCCGGCGGCCTGAACCACGTAAAAACCCCCGTGTCAAGCTTGCGATACTGCTGCCCCCGGGCGAAGATATGAGGTATTGCCTCTTCGTGTAAACTGTTTGGAGCTGATGTTGAGCCACAAAAGACTGGCTAATGAAATTGTGTGTGGCACCGGAATCAAAGAGAATCAAAACTGTTAGTTGATTCAGAGAAAATATCCCTGCTAAAGCGGCTTCTCCATCCGGAACATCATCAATCACAGTATAGTGAATGTTGCCCCTTATCTGCCCTCCTGTCTGCATATTGAGGTACGGGTCATATTGTTGTAAATATGATGACCCGCATCCTCGAATTCCCTCCGGACAGTGCCTAGCATAATGGCCCATACGCCTACAAGTGAAACACGGATGCCTCTCCGGTTCTTCGTTGACTTGCGGTGGGATGCTAGGTACACCTGGCTTGCCACTCAAGTGTTGGCTTCTCTTGGATGAGAGCCGCATCGACCATGTCGGTGTAACTGCCGTTATTGTGTACGGCCAACTTCTCCTGTAATATGGCACTCAGGCCATGGAAAAATAGGTCACACCATGCCTCTTCTTTCGCCACATATTCGGGAGCATATTGGGCCAAAAGGTTAAACCTTCGGACATACTTGAGGACACTCATGTCCCCTTGCTTCAAGCCCAAAAATTCCTCTCACTTTGCCTTGATAATACCTAGTGGTATATGACGAGTACGAAAGGCTTCACAGAACTCACTCCATGGCACTTGATGGTCCTCCGGAATGGTGGCAAGATGATCAACCCACCAGTTTCCAGCGGCTCCATGGAGTTGCTGAGCGGCAAACTTAGTTTTATGGTATTCATCACACTCGAATACTCCGAATTTGGACTCCATGACACGAAGACACTGATCTGCTTCCACAGGTTTGGTAGCTTCAGTAAAGATTGGCGGTTGAGTCGCCAAGAAATCCAGATAAGAGTTCCGAGGTGGAACGACTTGTTGCGTGTTCTGGAGTACGCCTTGCTGTACCAAAGCTTGGAGTAAGCGTGTGTGTTTATGTGTTGCTTCTTGGAGTAGCCTAGTGTTCTATTGGTTAGACTCGATGACTCAAGTCATAAGATCCATCCATCCCGTGGATGGTGGTTCCGACGGTGGAATAGAAGCATCACCGCCTCGACGAGAACTCCCGGCCCTACTCCTAGAGCGAGTACGAACCATACTGCAAAAATGTAGTTGAGCAGAGTTAAATAAGAACTCAGCAGTATGTGAGACTAATGGAAACATGAATATGTCAAAACTTTATGAAAGCAGTAACAAAATCCATGTTTACACAACTCCTTTGTAGGCATAGCTATCCAGCCTATCTGTACAGAACAGACCTTTATGCACTATATTCAGATTTTGATCTAGTTAAGAGCATTTTCATAACTCAAGTCGAATACCAAAGTTAAAGTTAACTTCATTATATTTCCAACAAGTACTCATATGCCTCCAGATAATCTTTGGATTAGAAGTTATGATTTTCCAAAGTTGACAGAATTTCTGGATAAAATTTGCCACCATCTCCTTTGTATGTGGCTGATTCTGTCACAGTTGTATATGCAAATACAATAAGAATCTGAACAAACTTTGAACTACAAAAATGTTACACAATTCATAACCTTTCCAACAGTGTATCATAGGCTTCTTAAGGATTTTTCTACAGAAGGTTATGGCTTAAAAACAGAAGGATCCAGAGAGGTTTTGCTGCTGTCCTGGTTCTGGACAGTTTACCTTCCTCTGAACTTTCTACCCATTTAGCCTGTGATTTTTGTCACACCCGGTTTTTCCGAAGAATAACCAAGTGAATATCACATGTATGCCAGGATCATTTTCTCATACATGTGATGACAAATAGTGAAGCATCAATTATTACAAGCCAGGTGTCGAATATAAATAAGTCTTACATAGCAAATGTCTCGATGGACAAAAATAAGTTCATCACAAGTAAATAAACTAGCAGCGGAATATTATTCTTGAGGGCTCCATCACAGGCGTTGCCCGGGGGTCTCCATGAACGTAGAAACCTTCTTCGGGTCCAAAGTCTCGATCATTATACACCACCTCATTATCTTGACCTGAGCAGCAATATAACCAACAAATATACAAGGTTGAGTACCGATGGTACTCAGCAAGTGTGGGAAAGTTATGTCATGCATGGATAGAAAACAAGGGGAGGTTGAACTCATGGTTAAAGCACTACGCAATCAATACCTATCACCTTAGCTTTTTAAGCACCTATATTACTACACAGGTGAAATGGTCCCAATCTCCCATCCCATCATCATAATCAAATAACCATAACATCATTTCCAATGTTAAGCTCCCCGCTTAACACTCACACCCTCCAAGGCCATCATACTCTAATCATGAATAAGTCCAAGCCGCTCTTGACCGTGAGCACAGCTGTCATGACAGTTTTGACTCTGCAGAGTTTGCACCACTGTACCCACATGTAGTGATTTCATCCCCTGTTGCCGGGTGGACTAAAAGAACCTCCATTATGCCAGTGGCTACGAACCACATTCACACTTCCCAGGTGTGTAGCCAGGAGATCACTACGAAGCCTTTACAATGGGATTCCCGACGAGCGTGGGCCCACTGAGGTTTCACCCCTAACAGCATACAAGAGGCTCCAACCCCGCTGCAGTGCCCCCTCTTGAGCCTTGCGGTTCATATGGTAGTCCAGCTGACACCTACTCCCCGCACCATCCAACACACCCATACCACGTCGGGGATACACCTAATTAATTGGCCAAGCTGCCCCATCTCAGCATGTGGTTGGCACGGTAAAGCCGGGTTACATGCTCCATGAACCGATCCTTAGGATCCAGGCAAGTACTAAACACAAACCCGAGTCTCGTGCACCCAGCACACAACCAAAACATCCAACTTGCCTTGATCCCTACCTCTACATAATTCACAATACCTCATTCAAGAGTATGGTAAAATAAACTGATGATCTCACATCCCAAATATCCCATTCTAAGCATGGCTAAGCATATGCATAATAATAAGTGACATGATAAAATAAATCCCAACCCAAGCTACAAGGAAACAAGGTAATGCAATTCTAGGGAAACTTCCTAGCATGGGTTTCATATTTCAATTGACAATGCAAATAACTCTAGCTACACATCCTAACATAGGATCAAAGTGGTCAAGGACACTTGCCTCCTTCCTGCTGCTCTTGAAATAGGTAGTCCTGATCTTGGAAAGGAATAACTTGCTCTTGAGCAGGTTCTACATCATACCATCACACATAGCAAAAGAAAAACAACAATCCATAAGACATAGTGCACACTTCCACTTCATACAAACCACACATTCATATTTATGAAAGTCATTCACCATTATATGTGTTGTGGTTACTCTATGTGTGTTGATTTGTGGCTTGCATGCACTTTTAATCATGTGTATATGATTCCTACTTTTGTATTCACATTTATGCTTGAATACTTTATACATGAGTTTCCAATTTAAGTAATTTTCCTTATATTCAATTACTACACCTTTTTTGCTACCAAGTATGCATGAAAGGTATTTTCCTTCCCCATATGTGTCTACAGAATTTCTACCAACACCAAACTGAATTCTTTGGATTTTAGAAACTCCATTTATCATTTACTAGTTGCTATATTTTCAGATTTAATTCCTATGCCTAAATGTGAACTTTATTACGAAAATAACAAGACACATCATCTAAACAGAATAGGTTCTGATCTAAAATATTTGCTAATATATTTTTGGCCTTTTCCTCTGATGTAAACTATTTTACAATTATTTTCCCTATTTTCCAGAGCTATTCTTTTACTTAAAAATGTGTCCCTAAATGTGAATAATAAATTAAACAGATTCACTTCAGCCCAAGTTATGTTTTTACCTCACTCCAAAGTTTTCTAAATACTGAGAATGTTTTTAATTTAATTTTGACAATATGTTTGTCCCACTTTTTAAATTTTAAACACTAGCCACATATTCAATTTCCTAAATTAAATACTAAACAGGGCTAAAAAGGTAAACTCACCCCACTACAGGGTCTATAATATTATTTTAACAATTTTCAGGGGTCTAGCTATACATAACAGAGGAGTTTTCCTAATTTTTATTAAGTCCAGGGGCTAAAACTGATTTTTAAATGAATTTACATGATTTTCTGAAGTTCCAGGGGCTAGATCAGAAGTTTCCGGGGATAGCTCTTATTTCCCGAGAACCCCAGGGGGTAGCACGTAAGATTTCCAGTCTTTATAACGCGGGGCTGACGTGGACCGTCCGATTTAAAACAAACGGCTGAGATTATAACGCCGAACCGGTACGCGGGGGTTTAAAGTCTACCGTGCGATTTAAAATAGACGGCGCACAAGCGGCCACGTCGCTTTGATCGAGCGCGGGCGGCGCTGCCGACGGCGCACGGCGGCGGGAGGCGGCGATCTCGCCGGAGAGTTTCGGATCTTCGGGAATTCTTCCTAGAACTGTGATTTTATGGCATAGATCGGTAGAGGGGAGATCGGGGATCTCACCTCGGGGGTTTTCTCGAGCTCGGAAGTCCTGGAAGGCGGTCGGCGACGAGGTCCGAATTGAAACCACGGCGAGGCTCGTCAGCGCTGTGTTTGAACCGCAAGTCACCGAGTTTTCTGCACCTGCAGGGTTCCCCGGAGGCGGTGGATCAAGACCAGCGAGTTAGATCGGAATTTCCGAGCTTAGATCGGCTAGAATTCGCCGGAGAAGGCTCGGGTTCTCACCGGAGTAAAAACGGCGGATCGCGTGGGAAAAACAGAACGAGGTCGGGGTTTTTATAGACGGGGAGGGCGGCGGGGTGGTTTAGATCGAGTTTGCGTCGCCTACGAACGGAATTCGGCGGGGATGCGCAGGAATCCGGGTCGGTTTTGATCCGGGGTGAGAGAATCCCGGCGCGGGCGCGAGGTAGAAGAAGGGCTGGCGGGCCCCGCCTGTCAGTGGGAGGAAGAGGCGCGCGCGGCTGCGGGCTGGCGTGGGGCTGGTTGGGCCGGCTGGTGGGTTTCGGCCCACTGGCCGTTTTTTTTCTGTTTTCCTTTTTCTTTTTCTATTTCTTTTCTGTTTTGAGTTTAATTTGAATTCCAGTTTGAATTTGAATTTTTGCAAAACATGCAACACGTCCAAAAAAATTTAAATTCCCCTCTTAACAAGATTTAGGATCTTAACAAGATTTTTGGGGTGTTACAATTTTGTTCTGGAGGTCTACAAAGAATTTTGTAGATCACTTGAAAATCTTTCCAGAATTGTATCATACACCTTAATCTTTCCAGAATTTTTGCAAAACATGCAACACGTCCAAAAAATTTTAAATTCCCCTCTTAACAAGATTTAGGATCTTAACAAGATTTTTGGGGTGTTACAATTTTGTTCTGGAGGTCTACAAAGAATTTTGTAGATCACTTGAAAATCTTTCCAGAATTGTATCATACACCTTAATTGGGTCAAGCTACTCAGAGTTATGCTCTGTTAAAGTCCAGCAAGAATTTCTGCCGAAAACAGAGCACTCTGTTTTTGAAATCTTTGAAGCCTAGTCTTCCTCTCATTTGAATCTTAGCTCAAAATAAGAGTTTAATAACTAATATTTGTTTCAATCTTCCATTTTTAGTCAAAAGTTAGTTCATGAGTCATTTCTTCAAAGGAAAGAGGTTAATAAGTTTAGTACGGCATCGATGCACCGTAAGGAACATGTCGGTACTACGTAGCCTCACCAAAAGAAAATCCTAACCGGATTATACCGGCATGAACGTATCTTAGGTGGCACTAAAACGGTCACTCGTAAACGTGTACTATTCGTACTACGGTTTCGTGGTTAATCCTGCACAAGTCACACTCAATCGTCAGGTCCGGCTGCACACCGAACCCGGTATCCATACAGTTCTTACACCCGTCCGTCATCACTCGCACAAGTGTTCTCAAGCCAAGCACGCCTTGAGCTACGTGTTCACGTTACTAACCACGTGACGGGGTTTCCCAAACTTGCCCGTAGCATGCCAGGGAAGGGCGTTGCTCGAGTACCCCAAACGACATGAAGAGTCATAGAGGATATCAAAGCGGGTCAGGTTACCTGCCACCCGTGGGGCTCCACCCTTCAGCTTGTGCGCACTGGTGGACAGCGCTTACGTGCACCCGCCAAGACATAAATCGTCCCGAGATGCACGATTTTATGACATACCAAATAAGTTAGGTTGCCACCTTCATATTAGGCTAATTAGTAGTCCTTATGTGGGTCTAGTACCGTATTCTCACCGTAACCTAAATTCTTGTCGTAATACCTTCCTTATTTCGTGCGCTATTACCAATGTGGCTCTGAAACCAGCTGTCACGGGCCAGCTCTGTACCAACTGAAACAGGCCGGGCACCGACTGAGACAAGGCTCAGCTCATGATACCACTTGTCACAGCTCTGATACCAGCTGTACAGGGCCAGCTCTGAACTGAAACAGGCCGGGTACCGACTGAGACAGGGCTCAGCTCATGATACCACTTGTCACAGCTCTGATACCACGAGGATACGGCCCGACGCCGCACGTTTAGTCACGGGGACGGGGCACTTGCCCGGGAATCGCATTGGGTGGTGCCGTGTTGTGCGGCACCCAACAGCACACATACAAGGAACAATGTATTACATAAAACAATAGCGGAAGCTTACAAATTTTTCTTTGTAAATAATTTACATCAAATAGCTACAGCGGAAGTCTATAACAACTCACGTCGAATAACTAAGAGCACTCAAGATGAAGTCCAGCCCGCGGACTCCTCTCTCTAGCAACACGAAGACAACAACAGCGGCTGGGTTCTCCATGTGTTACATGACTCGGAAATCTCCGAGTCTCACCGGACAACCTTCTTCTTAGCATCGATGTTAACCTGCAAAAACACTTATATAGCAAGTGTGAGCACATAGGCTCAGCAAGACTGATCCGTCTCTCATAAACAAGAAACTCTACATGCACGGCGGTTCACAATTAGGATAGCTAGATTTGTGTAAAGGACTCGCCTAAAATTGATCCTTAACTTTCCGGTTTTAAGCCTCATTGTACAGACCTTGAACTGAACAGCATCGCAACTCCACAATCAAACAAGAAACACTTTGTTGCGATGCTCCTTGCACAAGACAGAAGTAAAGTTTAATGAGCCTATCTCTAATTCAATCATGGTTGCAAAACAAGTTACATCACAGTCTTTTCAAATTCAAAGATAACCAGTTCCAGTTGTTACTACGTCAAGACGCAGTGGGCAAGTATGCTCATATAACCGTGAGCGACGGTGATTCGAACCAGTACACGCCCGGACTACACGACACGTACACCCGTACTCCGAGTTGCCAGCAGCAACCTCGACTGACGTTGTACGCGGCCACCTTTCCCAAGATCTTCCACATTAGACGCAGTCCAACTGCCCCGAGTATGCAAGCTCCCTCAAGGTACATACCCGCAGTGGTATGTTCTTAAGCGAGTTACCTCCTGCTACCCTGACGCTGAAAGCCTAAGTCAGTTGGAAAAGTTCCACTATGGATCTCCCAAGGTACATCAGTTTCCTGGGTCCCATATAGCCAGTATGCGCCCGGTGCACAACTCAAACTTGTCCAACAGGGCCAAGCACGGACAGACCTTAACCGACACAGGCAGGGCTATGCACGCACGGTCCGCAACCTGCTGCATCTAAACCTCCCTGCCCGGTCTCCATTTCTTATGTGTGAATTTTCCTCATCTTTTCTATTTTGGACCCGCTCCGAATAAACCAGCCCTAAACTCGCGAGTAGATTCCAACTACTCGACTTCTACCGGACCTTTCCTACTAACATTAGCGTAGCCCAATCCACTCGAGGAGGTTCTATTCTACCCTTTCTCTCTTAGGTATTTCTGGTTATGCAACTGGGGTTTTCAATGTCAACTAGACTTAATGTAAACAAACAATTCAAGCTATGATCTCTAGAAATGGAAATATTTTATGAAACTGTTCAAAGGCAAACCGGGGCTTGCCTGTTTTGCAGGTGACTAAGATTACAATCAGTTAGTGATGATCACTTGGAGCTTGATCACTTGTTTTCCTCCCTCCTTGATCTTCAAGTCCTTCTCACGTTCTTCACATATATGCTACACGATATGGTCATGCATATGTATTTAATTGCAAAGCTTTTGCTAATAAGATCTAAGACTGTTTTAAAATTGGAACTCTGTTTAAAAATTTAAAAGTACACTGGTGCTAGTGGTTTGGGTTGGGTTTAGACACTATGATCAAACGTGGAGTGTTTCTCCCACTTAAGTGTTGATCCCCTTAAGAGGTTACACATAACAGTGGTGATCCAGATCTCCAATGGAGCTGAGAATTTTCATGTGAGTTCCTTATCACAAGAAAGTTATCTGGACCAAAAATTAGCACTTTTTGTTGAGTGGTTTATTCAGAACAATTTTCTAAGCAATTAAGCAAAGAAGAATCAATTCTGAGGTAACACCTATGTTCATGTCAAAATCAGTGAACCACAGTTTCAATTATAGTTCATGGAGCTTGCATGAATTTTCCTAGGATTTCTTGAGCTAAGAATTGCCCAGAACTGAATTTACATGTTTTGGAAATTCTCTGAAAATGTTTCTGTATTCAATTGAACACAGCAACTTACAATCTGCATTACCCTGATCAAATCAACTCCAAATGAGCTGAAACTTTTACACGAGTCTAATAACACCTAAAGAATATTCTGGCAAAATTTGAGGATTTTTGGATAAATCAAACTCCCTCTAAAATTCTTTTGCTGAAAAGCTTGAAAGAATTTTCTAGAATTAAATAAAGACTTTCATACCAATTGGGTTGCATATTTGGATAGAGTTTGTCAATCTGCATCTAACCCAATTTGAATCACTAAATTTGGAGGTCCCTAGCAAAAGTTATGCCCTTCTAAACTTTGGGGAAATTCTGGAATTTGAATAAATCTGGAAAAAGTTTAATCTGACGGTGGGACCAGGGACACGTGTCTGTTGCCGGGAGGGTGCCACACGGGGTCACAGGATTGTTTCCCACGCCGTCACAGTCGATCCAGCACCACAGAGTATCCAGCTCCTGTTTCTGTGCGACTGACGCGTGGGGCTGGCAGCCTTCTTCAACCTCCAGCCGCCGGCGCGCCCGCGCTGCCGGGGCTCGCCGGAGTTATCTCTAATTCGGTCGTCCGGCCACCTCCGACGCTTAAACTCACCGCCAGGCCCTAATTTGGTGCGAGGAACACGTTGATGTGATTCCCACAGAACGGCGACGTCTCTAAACCACCCCGCACCGGTGCAGCGGCTCGGATGAAATCCGGCGACGTTACCCCCGACGCCCTAAGCCTCCCAAGCTCCGGTTTCCAGGTTCTAAAGCACCGGTGGACGCTAAGGAACGTCGTCATGGGAATGAAACGGCTCGTACATGGCTCTAAACTAGGGTTCACCGTGCACCCGAACCTTCCCGCCATAGCCACCGTCGGAAAGACTGGGAATACGCCGTGCACAGTGTGTTTCATGCGAGGTTTCAAAAGAAAACTGGTGCTCCCTCAAGTCTAGCCCTCGTGTGTGAAGTTTTGTGCTATCTAAACAGCAATCAACTGGGAATTTTACGGAAACGTACCGTAAGGTCGGTTTGCACCGATTGGGAGAAAATCTCGAAATTCCCTGCCGATGATCCACGGTTGATCCTGAGCTTCGGGGTGAGTTGCCTCAACATCGTGCGTATCCAGAAGTGGCCTAGCTTGGCCGTGACACGCTGCGGTTGAAGCTGCCCACGAGAGCACTTGCTCTCGGTTCTATGGCGGCCGCCGCGGAAACCGGTTTATCTCGGTTTGGGAGAGCGGAACTCCCGTAGGAATGGCGCGAGGACGTTGGAGGAGAGTCTGTGGTGTTGTTTGGCTGCTGAACCGAAGCTTTGCACGTAAGCTATGGTGGTGGCCGATCGAGCGGACGGGCGTCGGCAGCTTCGGCTGTTTCTCGCGCGAGGGGGAAAGAACAGCGCCGTTCTTCGGTACCGTGGGATAAAAGGAGCACGGCAGTGGGGTAAGGACGTCCAGGAAGCTCTCCAGTGCGCTGGAAATCAACAGGAGGTGGCGACGTCGGCTCTGTGCGGTGTCGCCTGGTGGGAAGTCGGCTCTGCCGATTGCTTCGCGTGGGAGAGAACAAACAGAGACCGTGTACTGAAGATCTTTTGCAATATTCAGTCCCCTCACTGACATGTGGGTCCCACAGCTCAGTCCCTCCTTATCCCTCTAAAATATCTTCCAAAGTTTGAATATGATGGAGTTCAATTATGGTAGTTTAAATCTGAGAGGCATTTGGACAATTGAGCAAGTTTCATCCAAATTAAAACATGCATTTGAATTCTTTATTATTTAAAGTCCCTTTTGGAAAATGGGTTGCAAACATTTCAACAAATCATGAAACTTTGCACACCCACTAATTTGGACCCAAGGAATTCAAATATGAAATCTGATTTTTAATTTGGCTGCTGCAAATGAGATTTGTAGCACAACAAGTGCTTCTTTGTATTCACATTTTTGGGACCTTTACATGTAGCCCGTCATAGGTAGCTCACTGAGCTTGTCCTTCTATACACGATCACGCACATAAAAGATTTACAACAATCAATATCATGCACAAACTTTAACTAGATGCGATGATGCATATGCATGCAATTCCTATGATACAGTTCTTATGTGTTCTTGTATGTTTGCATGGGTTTTATGATGAACAGAGTTGTAGAGATCAATTGTGGATGTGGCGATGATCTTGACTTAGTTCAAACCGATCAACAAGTGATCTGTTCACGAAAAAAGCTTCTGTTCGAAAGGAATCGAAGAACAGATGCAAAGAAAATGCGATGATGTCGTAACGTAGTATTGGAGACCTACCTTACGTTCTTCTTGGTCTCGGGGTCCTTCTCCTAGCAAGACAGATCGTTGAGGCCCTCTTCCGGCGATCTCTCTCAACCGAACTCCGGCGAAGGGTTTACTTGGCGAGCTAGGGCTAGGGCTCTAAGTTGTCGGCTCAGGAGGTGGAAAAGAAGTTCGTGGTTTTGGCCAAAGGTTCCGAGTTCTATTTATAATCAGGAGGATAAGAGTCCTAATCTGATTGTATTTCAAATAAGAGTCCTATTCAAATTGTCGTTGAATCTTAACAACTTATCTTTAGTTGATTTGGTGCGGTAACATTGTGGAATTCATGTCGGTTTCCTCCCGTACCGGTATTCCCATGCGTACAGAAGCAAAAGTCGCTCCAGAACTCGTTACCTCCACGGTGATGAGCTCCGGAAGCTCCACGTGTCCATCGGGGGCCTGGTCTCCCCCTTTCCGCGGAGACGCGCTCCGGTTGTGCCACGTGTCAAGCGAGCGAGACCTCCCTCTTTCTCAGATGTGGGCTCCGCGTGCGCCACGTATCCGGGCGGTCGGGACCTCCTCTCTATTTGGAGGTGGCTCCGCGCATGCCATGTGTCAGTGCCAGACCTCCCCTCTCTTCGGAGGTGGCTCCGGGTGTGCCACGTGTCCTAACAGCGCCAGACTTCCTTTCTTCTCCGAGACGAGCTCCGAGGTTGACACGTGTCCAACAGTGACGGACCTCCCGGAGATAAGCTCTGAAGGTGACATGTGTCCAATAGGATCGGACCTCTCGGAGATAAGCTCCGAGATCGACACATATCCCGCGCGACTGGTCCTCTTTTTCCGTGATGACTAGCTCCGAAGGTGACACGTGTCCTGCGGGACTGGCCTCGCTTCCCCGCAGAGGCTAGCTCCAGGGCAACATGTGTCCCACGGGGTCGGACCTTTCCCCATTTGTGGGGGTGAGCTCCGGACACGCCATGTGGCCAGCGGTCCGTGGAAAATGTCTACGGCGCTCTAGGCGAACTGAAATTGGCTCCTTTTGGCTATCTTTTGATTCTTCTCTGTTTCAATCTTATAAAAATGTTTATGAAACATGAATATATGCAGAAATCGAAAAATTAGGGTGTCACATCATCATCCCCCCCTCTTGAATCGGAGTCATCCTTGACTCAAGATCATCTTCTTCTCCCAAGTATGGTCATAAATCTGAAATGTTAAATGTGGGACTAACCCCAAAATCGGGAGGCAGCTCAAGCTTATATGCATTGTTATTGATCTTTTCAACAATCTTAAAAGTACCAGCAGCACGTGGCATAAGTTTACATTTTCTCAAGTGAGGGAATCGTTCTTTTCTCAAATGTAGCCATACCAAGTCCCCTGGTTCAAGTTTTACTTCTTTTCTACCTTTACTACCAGAAATTCTATACTTCTCATTCATCCTTTCAATATTTTTCTTTGTAGTTTCATGCATCTTAAGAATGAATTCAGAACATTGTTTAGCATCGAAATTTATAGTTTTAGAAGGAGGCAAAGGTAATAAATCAATAGGAGCACGGGGATTATAACCATACACTACCTGGAATGGGCTTACCTTTGTAGTAGAGTGAACTGACCTGTTGTAAGTAAATTCTATATGTGGTAAACAATCCTCCCAACCCTTTAAATTTATTTTTAAAACAGCCCGCAACATAGTGGATAGAGTACGATTTACTACCTCAGTTTGTCCATCGATTTGTGGGTAACATGTGCTTGAAAACAGCAGCTTGGTTTCCAATTTATACCACAAAGTTCTCCAAAAATGACTTAAAAATTTTGCATCGCGATCAGAAACAATGGTATTTGGCACACCATGTAAACGAATAATTTCCGTCGTAAACAAATCAGCAATGTGTGAGGCATTATCATTCTTATGACAAGGTATAAAATGTGCCATTTTGGAGAAACGATCAACAACCACAAAAATACTATCCCTCCCCCTCTTAGTCCTAGGCAATCCCAAAATAAAATCCATGGAAATATCCTGCCAAGGTACACTAGGAACAGGAAGAGGCATATAAAGACCATGTGGGTTAAGTTGAGACTTAGCTTTATTGCAAGTAGTGCATCATGACACGTAGCGCTCGACATCACATCTCATCTTTGGCCAAAAGAAGTGTGTGGCCATCACGTCCTCCATTTTCTTCACTCTAAAATATCCCATCAAACCTCCTCCATGTGCTTCCTGCAAAAGTAATAGGCAAACGGAACTAGCAGGAACACATAGCTTATTAGCACGATAAAGGAGGCCCTCCCGTAGTACATATTTATTCCATGTTCTTCCTTCTCTACAATTTTCAAAGGCATCTTTAAAGTCCAAATCAGTAGGATATAATCCTTTTATTGTTTCTAAATGAAATATTTTATGATCAAGTTGGGACAGCATATTGTAACGTCTAGATAATGCATCTGCAATAACATTCTTCTTCCCTTTCTTATGCTTAATGATGTATGGAAATGATTCTATGAACTCAATCCATTTAGCATGTCGTTTATTCAGATTGTTTTGGCACTTAAGATACTTCAAAGATTCATGATCGGAATGTATGACAAACTCCTTAGACCAAAGGTAATGTTGCCAAGTTTGTAGAACTCGCACTAAGGCATACAATTCCTTATCATAAGTAGAATAATTCAGAGAAGGACCATGCAATTTTTCACTAAAGAATGCAACGGGTTTACCTCCTTGTATGAGAACACCTCCAATACCAATGTCGCTTGCATCACATTGTAGCTCAAATGTCTTGTCAAAATCAGGAAGTCGTAGCAATGGTGCTTGTGTATGCTTTGATTTGAGAACATCAAAAGCTTGTTGCTGCTGTTCGCCGCATCGAAACTGCACTCCCTTCTTCATCAGTTCATGGAGAGGTGCTGCAATGGTGCTGAAATCCCGCACAAAGTGTCGATAAAAACCTGCAAGACCAAGAAAACTACGCACCTGCGTGATGGTCGATGGAGTTGGCCAGCTAGTGATCGCCACAATTTTTGCCTTATCCATCTCAATTCCCTGCGATGAAATGACATATCGAAGAAACGAAACTTGATTGGTGCAAAAGACGTACTTTTTGAGGTTACCAAACAAACGTGCATCTCTCAAGACACTGAAAACAGCACGTAAATGATTAAGATGTTCGTCATATGACTTGCTGTAAATGAGGATATCATCGAAGTAAACTACCACAAATTTTCTAATAAAAGCATGTAAAACCTCGTTCATTAATTGCATAAAATTGCTAGGTGCATTAGTTAAACCAAAAGGCATTACTAACCACTCATAAAGTCCAAACTTGGTTTTAAATGTAGTTTTCCATTCATCTCCTAGTGCCATTCTAATTTGGTGGTAACCACTACGCAAGTCAGTTTTTGTGAAAATAATAGCACCACTCAATTCATCAAGCATGTCATCTAAGCGAGGAATAGGATAACGATATCGAATGGTGATGTTATCAATTGCTCTACAATCAACACACATGCGCCAGCTACCATCTTTCTTAGGAACCAAAAGAACAGGAACAGAACAAGGACTAAGGCTTTCACGAATATACCCGCGGTTCAAAAGATCTTGAACTTGTTGCTGAGTTTCCCTTGTCTCTTCCGGATTCGCCCTTGTGAGACCTATGTGTGCTGAATACATTGGTTTTGACAATAAAAGTTTTGAATACTACCAAAACACCTTTTTAACAAGGTCCGACTCTAGGTCCGAGCTCCTGCAAGGTCCGACGATAGGTCCGACGTAAGGTCCGACTTGCTTTGTCTAGGTCTGACTTATTTTGGCTAGGTCCGACTTGTTTTTGCTAGCTCCGGTGCTAGGTCCAACTATGTTTGGTAAGTTCCGTGCTAGGTCCGACTAAGCTTCAGTAAGCTCCGGCGCTAGGTCCGACTAGCTTTGGTAAGCTCCGGTTCAAGGTCCGGTTAGCTTTGGTAAGGTTCGGAGCTTGATTGCAATGGTTCTGCTTTTAACTTGCAATGTTTCAAACTTGCTTTACTCTTATGGAAAGTTTGCTTAGTATTATTTTACTAAGTTTTTGGTGTGTTTTGGTGGTTATGGCTGATATCATTTTGCTATGGTCTACAACATGCTTATGTGTGGTGCTCACGTAAGATGTTGTAGTTTCGGAACTAACGAGAGTCAAGTCGAGGACTTGCGCTCGGAAGTATTGGTTGTTTATTTATGTGCAGGTGTTGCTTGAGTTCAAGACATGGCTGGTGACAGGATCCATTGATCTAGTCTTAGGGAGAAGATAAGGTTCAACAACCAAGTTCGGGAGGAATTGTGGTTGAGTTGATCGGGAGGTTGTGCAGTATGTTTGAATCAAGAACAATGCATATGAAGGTATCTTGGACGTCGTTGGAAGATGTTTGCACGTGTGCAAGGAGTGCATGGACGTGTATGCATGGTTCCAAGGCGTGATGAAGAGATGTGGACGTAAAAATTTGGTCGGAAAGGTCCAACCGACTAGGTTATGGACTCAGGCTGTGGCTGAGTCGTGTTTGACTCAAATATGGAAAGTTTTGAGTTGGTTATGATAGGACTTCGTGTGGGTCATGAATTTGAGTTGTTTTAGGAATGTTTGGGATGTTACTAAGGTGTTTGGAAGTCTTAAGATTGTTTCTATCTGCGTGTAGAAGAGTCTTGAGCAGCATTGGAAAGTTACAGTTTTAATCCAATTAGGAGTAGGAGTCCTAGTTTGAATTGGGTTGGCCTTAGGGCTGGTTATATAAGCAAGGGAGGCCAAGGCTCGTGGGTACACGACTTTTGGGCTGTTCCTATTGTGTTTTGATAAATAAAATTCGTATTCTAAAGGAACTTTTGTGCCTTGTTCGTCCGACTTGTTTCAGACAAGTTTTGTCGTCGAGTTTCTGTTCAGCACTACCTTGCATCGGTGGTTTTATCATAACTCGAGTTTTACAGATCCAATTGATGTGATTCTTTTTGGGTTGTCTTCACAACTTGATTATATATCATCTGTGAAACTTTCACGGTCATTGACTTTGTGGTTTATGATATACACGAGTTTCTTTGCAGTATTCTAGAACTGTTTTTTCTCGCGTAGGACAGATTGACCTTTGTTCGATCTTTCGATCGTAACTTGAGTTTCTCTCAACGGATTTTCATGATTCTTGTTGTGATGTATTCGTGACTTGATTATCTACAATCTATACTAGTTTTGTCACAGTTTAACACGTTTAGATTAGTCGCACACACAGTTTCTTCAACAGATCAGTTTTCTGCTAAGGGGTGTTTTGTTGCTTCCGCTGAAAAGTTTTTATCTACCATTCACCCCCCTCTGGTAGCTTTACACGTGTACTTTGATCCTACAATTGGTATCAGATCCAGGTTGCTCTAATCTTTGTGATTTGCACGTGTCTTGACTAATCATCATGGAGAAATACTCCGCCAAACCTTGTGTGTTTAGTGGTATTAATTTTCAGGTTTGGAAGGCACGCATGGAAGCTTTCATCCAGGCGCAAGGCTTTGCAATATGGGAAAAGGTGTACAAGCCTTACGATGTGCCTTCAAACATACAAACATGAGAGATGTCAACAACAACAACAAGGCTCGGAACTTGATCATACAAGGACTAACTCAGAGCGACTTCGACCGTGTTGCACACCTCCGATCGGCGTACGATGTGTGGAGAGCACTTTGTGACTACCACGAAGGATCCAACACGATCAAGGAGGTAAGATAGGATATGTTCAAGAAAGAATACATGCGCTTTGAGATGCAACCCGGTGAGTCCATTGATGACCTCTTTGCTCGCTTTAATAAAATTGTCAGCAACTTGCGTAGCGTTAATGTTAATTTTTTCAGATGATGAAAATGCTAGGCAATTACTAAGAGCATTAGACATGTCAATTTGGGAGATGAAAGTAACATCCATACGTGAATCCACTGTCATGAGTACTCTTACATTAGATGTGCTTTATTCTAGCTAAAAACTCATGAAATTGACATTATATCACGTAAGAACCCAAATAAGACTATTGCATTTGTCTCACAACGTGATATGCCTAGCTCCGGCCAGTCATCTAGGAATACACTTGCTTTGCTGTCTTCACTAACCCTGGAACAGATTGAGGAGTTTCCAGAGGAGGAGCTAGTACTTCTTTCTACTAGGTTCTCAAAAGCATTGCAAAATGTGAGAACTAGAAGGAGAGGAAGCTCCGGACCTCAACGATGCTTTGAATGCGGTAAGACAGGACACTTTCGTACAGATTGCCCTAACCTTTCAGGTCCTTCTAACCGTGATGAAAAGCAGAATAAAGTCAAGTCCTCTTTTGGCAACACCAACAAGAAAAAGAAGGGTTTTACAGGACACAAACTGATAAACAGTTTCATCACCGCACTTCAAGAACTTGGCTCGAGTGATGTAGACATTGGAAGTGATGAAGATGAAGATGATCTGGCAAACTTGTGCTTCATGGCGGGCAAATCAAAATCAAGTATGGAGGATGCAGAATACAATAGTGACAACGAAGAGGTATGTCCTACTTGCGAAGAAATGTGTGTTGCTATTTCTCGTGCCACTATTATTGTTAATAAAAAGGACAAAAAGCTTAGGGACAATGCTGTTAAAATTGAGTCACTAGAATCTGAAATTAATCGTTTAAAATCCTTGATTCTTAGTGCTGATTCTTGTTCCTCATGTGATTTAATATATGAACAATTTTCATGTCTAAGAAGTGCACACACCTCCACACTTGATAAACTTGAACTTGAAATCGAAAAGAATAAAAGGCTTGCTGCACTTAATGATAAAAACTTGAAAGATGCTTGTTGTTCTACAATTGATTTGCATTGTTCTACTTGCGATGATCTTGATAAGAAACTACAAGATGCTATGAAAGAAATTTCTATATTGAACAATGCTTTACGTTCTCATGAAGTTAAATATTGTTCCAATTGCAAATTAAAAGGAAAAACTTCATGTGAAAATTGCCTTGATCTATCAAATAAACTTGATAACATGCATAGGACATTAGATCAGTTTTCGAATGGGAATAAGAACCTAAACTTGCTGCTGAATTCTTCCAAGTCTTGCAATGATAAAACTGGTTTAGGTTTTGATTCACATGCTCATGCTAAGGAACATCCACCTAAAATTGTAAAATCATTAGGAAGTGGTTTGATTCAAACAGTTCCTAAACAAAAAGAAGTGGTTTTTAAATCTGCAGGAGTGTTTTCACATTCGGGTTCAAATAAGCATACTGCATGCTCATCTAGACATGAACACAAAGTTAAATTTCATTGTACCTATTGTGGTAGAGATGGTCATGTCATAGATTTTTGTTATAGACTAGCTAAACAACATAAAAAAGGAAAGAATGCAAGCTAGATCTTATAACTCTCATGCAAAATTTGCTGCACATACTAAACCGAATGTCAGGAACATGCAACCTGCTGTTATGAGTCAGAAATATTCAAAGTTTACCTCCGGAGCTTCAGTTTTTTGCCTCCGGAGCTTCAGTTTTTTTGCCTCCGGAGCTACTGATTTTCGTGCTACACAAGTAACACCTCATAGGTCAGTAGTTAAGAACGAAAAATCTCAAACTTTGACTCATAAACCTGCTGTTTTATCACAGCTTTCGCATGTTATTCCTGCTGGACATCGTGTGACTGAGTACTGGATTCCTAAATTCCTTTTAACTAACCCCAGTATTGAGTCATCGACGTATTGTGCTTCTATGTAGGTTACACGCTTGAGGAAGGAGAATATTTGGATTGTGGATTCAGATTGTTCACGCCACATGACCTGTAACAAAGAATGGTTCTCCTCTCTCTCTTTTGTGTCACGTGTAGAGAATGTTACTTTTGCCGATAATTCTTCAACTCCTATAATTGCTAAGGGTTCGGTTAGAGTAAATGATCACTACACTTTGAAGGATGTGGCACTTGTCAAAAATTTGAAATATAACTTGCTTTCTGTTTCACAATTGCTAGATGAAAATCTGGAAATTATTTTCAATAAAAACTACTGCAAAGTTGTAGGTTCAAATACTGAGCTTATTTTTAACATGTCTCGGTTTGGAAGAGTTTTTAAAGCTGATTTTGATATGTCTTCCTCTAAGCATAGATGTCTAGTTGCAAATGATCCCAAAGATTTATATTTTTGGCATCATAGACTTGGTCACGTAGGCTTTGATCATCTCACGCGTGTTAGTGCTCTTGATCGCATATGTGGGCTGCCTAAGCTTAATGGGGGCAAAGAAATTGTGTGTCTTCTTGTATACATGCTAAGATGGTTGCAGGTTCACATGCTCCTCTCACAATGACCATGTGTCACACCCGGTTTCTCCGAAGAACAACCGAGTGAATATCACATGTATGCCAGGATCATTTTCTCATACATGTGATGACAAATAGTGAAGCATCATTTATTACAAGCCAGGTGTCGAATATAAATAAGTCTTACATAACATATGTCTCGATGGACGATATTAAGTTCATAACATGTAAATAAAATAGCAGCGGAATATTATTCTTGTGGGCTCCGTCACAGGCGTTGCCCGGGGGACTCCATGAACCTAGAATCCTTCTTCGGGTCCGATGTCTTGGTCATTGAACACCACATCATCCCCTTGACCTGAGCAGCAATTTAAACCAACAAATATGCAAGGTTGAGTACCGTTGGTACTCAGCAAGTGTGGGAAAGTTATGTCATGCATGGCTAGAACAAGGAGAGGTTGAACTCATGGTTAAAGCACTACGCAATTAATACCTATCACCTTAGCTATTAAGCACCTACATTACTACATAGGTGAAATGGTCCCAATCTCCCAACCCATCATCATAATCAAATAACCATAACATCAATTCCAATGTTGAGCTCCCCCGCTTAACATCCTCAACTTCCAAAGCCATCGATCCTCTAATCATGAATAAGACCAAGCCGCTCTTGACCGTGAGCATGGCTGTCATGACAGTTTTGACTCTGCAGAGTTTGCACCATTGTACCCACATGTAGTGATTTCATCCCCCGTTGCCGGGTGGACTAAAAGAACCTCCATTATGCCAGTGGCCACGAACCACATTCACACTTCCCAGGTGTGTAGCCAGGAGATCACTACGAAGCCTTTACAAAGGGATTCTCGACGAGCGTGGGCCCACTGAGGTTTCACCCCTAACAGCATACAAGAGGCTCCAACCCCGCTGCAGTGGCCCCCTCTTGAGCCTTGCGGTTCATATGGTAGTCCAGCTGACACCTATTCCCCGCACCATCCAACACACCCATACTACGCCGGGGATACACCTAATTAATTGGCCAAGCTGCCCATCTCAGCATGTGGTTGGCACGGTAAAGCCAGGTTACATGCTCCATGAACCGGTCCTTAGGATCCAGGCAAGTACTAAACACAAACCCGAGTCTCGTGCACCCAGCACCAACCAAATCATCCAACTTGCCTCGATCCCTACCTCTACATAACTCATAATATCTCATTCAAGAGTAAGGTAAACAAGTTGATGATATCATATCCCACTTATCCCATTCTAAGCATGGCTAAGCATAAGTAATATGAATGAATGACATAATAAAGCAAATCCCAATCCAAGCTACAAGGAAACAAGGTAATGCAATTCTAGGGAAACTTCCTAGCATGGATTTAATATTTTAATTGACAATGCAAATAATTCTATCTACACATCCTAGCATAGGATCAAAGTGGTCAAGGACACTTGCCTTCTTCCTGCTGCTCTGGGAATGGATAGTCCTGATCTTGGAAGGGAAGAACTTGCTCTAGGGCAGGTTCTACTCATGCCAACACACATAGCAAAAGAAAACAACAATCCATAAGACATAGTTCACACTTTCACTCCACACATACATACATATGATAGTAATTCACATTTCTAAGTGTTGTGGTTACTCTAGCTGTGTTGATTTTTAGCCTTCATGCACTTTTAAACATATGTATATGATTTCTAACTTTTGTATTTCAGATTTCTGTTTGCACACTATATATGAATTTTCAATTTGAACAAATTCTTTATATTTAATTAATATACTTCTTAACTACCAAGTTTACATGGAAGGTAATTTCCTACTCCAAATGGGTTTTCAGATCTTCTACCAAATCCTAAACTGAAGTTATTGGATTTGGAGACTTCATTTATCATTTTTTAGTTATGCATACCTATTTTTCCTATATTTTCCAGATTTATTTTCTATGACTAAAAGTGAGTTTTAATATTAAATAGTAGGGCATATCATCTAAACAGAATAGGTTCTGATCTAAAATATTAAAAAATATCTTTTTGAACTTCTCCCCTGATGTGAACTAATTTAAATTTATTTTACCAATTTTTAGAATTATTTCCTAACCTAAAAATGTGTCCCTATAACTAATAAATGTGAACAATCAATTAGACAGATTCATTTCAGCTTAAAATCTACTTTTAACTCATTCTAAAGTTTTCCAAGTGCTGGGAGAGTTTAAATTTGAATTTGCAATGTGTTTGTCTCACCTTTTAAATTTAAATCCTAATCACATATTCAAATTTCTAAATTTAATATCATATAGGGTTAAAAAGGTAAAGTCACCCCACTACAGGGTCTATTATATTATTTCATAAATTTCCAGGGGTCTAGCTACACATAACCGAGGGGTTTTCCTAATTTTTATTAAGTCCAGGGGCTAAAACTGATTTTTAAATGAATTTACACGAATTTCGGAAGTTCCAGGGGCTAGATCAGAAGTTTCCGGGGCTAGCTCGTGTTTTCCGAGATCCCCAGGGGGTAGCGCGTAAGAATCCCGGCCTTTATAATGCGGGGCCGACGTGGACCGTCCGATTTAAAACAGACGACTGAGATTATAACGCGAAGCGGTATGGGTTAGATCTAATAGGAACCGCGCGATTTAAAATGGACGGGCCTCAGGGGGCCATGTCGCCCTGGCCGTGCGCGGGCGGCGCTGCCCGGCGGCGCGCGGCGGCGGGAGGTGGCGATCTCACCGGAGAACTTCGGATCTTCGTCTATACCTCCTAAAACTGGGATTTCATGGCATAGATCGGTAGAGGGGAGGTCGGGGATCTCGCCTCGGGGTTTTTCTTGAGCTCGGAGGCCCTGGAAGGCGATCGGCGACGAGGTCCGAGGTGAAAATGCGGCGGTGCTCGTCAGAGCTATGTCTAGAGCGCAAAACACCGGATTTCCTTCACCTGCGAGACTCCCCGGAGGCGGTGGAACATGATCGGCGCGTTATATCAGAAAATCCGAGCAAGGATCGAGAGAAAACGGTTGGAGAAGCTCCGGTTCTCACCGGGAGGAAAAACAGCCGATCGGGGGGGGGGGGATGGGGCAGTGCCGGCGTTTATATAGACGAGGGAGGGCGCCGGTCTGTTGGAATCGAGCTGGAGTCGTCCGGGACCAGAATTCGGCTGGGGGACGCGGGTTTCCGGGGTTAGTTTGGATTCGGGCGCGCGGAGGAGTCCGGGTTGTTGTTGCGAGCGAGAGGTGAGGGATGACACGCGGGCCCCATGTGTCAGTGAGAGGGAGAGAGGGGCGCGCGGCTGTGGGCTGGCGCGGGAAATGGTGGGCCGGCTGGTGGGTTTCGGCCCACTGGCCGGGGGTTTTCTTTTTCTTTTTTCTTTTTCCTTTTCTTCTCTGTTTTGATTTGAATTTGAATTCCAATTTGAATTTCTACACCACATGTAATACGTCCAAAAAATTTTAAATTCCCCTCTTAACAGATTTTTGGGATGTTACAGCTCTACCCCCCTTAAAATAAATCTCGTCCTTGAGATTGGTGGTTCTAGGAAAACAATTCCGGAAACTGTGCCTTAAGCTCGTCTTCTCGCTCACATGTGGCTTCCTCTTCCGAGTGATGCTTCCACTGCACCTTGCACATCCGGATTCTTTTATTTCTTGTGAGGCGTTCCATTGTCTCCAAAATCTTGAACGGTTGCTCGGCATAAGACAGATCCTCGGCTACGTCAACCTCATTCATGGGTAACATCTCTTCAGGCGTCCTCAGACATTTCTTGAGTTGTGACACATGGAATACGTCATGCACATCTGATAGGCGAGCCGGTAGTTCTAGTTGATATGCCACTTCGCCTTTCCTCTCCAGAACCTGAAAGGGTCCGATGTATCGAGGTGATAACTTCCCTTTCACCTTGAACCGACGAAGTCCTAGGATAGGGGACACCTTGAGGTAGACATAGTCCCCCACGTTGAAAACGAGCTCTCTTCTCCGTACATCGGCATAGCTCTTTTGTCGTGTCTGTGCTATACTCAAGTTGTTTCGGATTTCCCTCACTTTTGCCTCGGCTTCTTGTAGTACTTCGGGCCCAAACACTTTACTTTCCCCCGTTTGGTTCCAAAATAGTGGAGTTCTACACTTCCTCCCATACAAAGCCTCAAATGGTGACATCTTCATCCTAGCCTGATAGCTGTTGTTATAGGAGAACTCCGCATACGGTAAGCTCTTATCCCAACTCCTATTGTTCTTGAGTGCACACGCTCTCAGCATATCCTCAAGGATCTGATTGGTTCTTTCCGTCTGCCCGTCAGTTTGGGGATGATAGGCAGAACTAAAATTCAGATGAGTTCCCATGGTTTCATGCAACTTCTGCCAGAACCTTGTGGTGAACTGCGTCACTTGATCTGACACTATTTTCTTTGGCACTCCATGGAAACACACGATCCTTGACATGTACAATTCTGCCAATTTGGATCCGCTGTAGCTTTCTTTCACGGGGATGAAATGAGCTACCTTGGTTAGCCTGTCGATGATGACCCATATCGAATCATATCCTGATTAGGTCCTAGGTAGTCCCACTATGAAATCCATACCAATTTCTTCCCATTTCCATTCAGGCACTTTGAGTGGTTGTAATAATCCCGCGGGTCGTTGATGTTCTGCTTTCACCAACTGACATGTGTCACATAGGGCAACATGTTCCGCGACATCTCGCTTCATGCCATACCACCAATACCTGCTCTTGAGGTCATGATACATCTTCGTACTTCCAGGATGAATGGAATAGTCAGAATCATGAGCCTCCTTCAAAATCAATTCACGGATCTCCTTCACTTCAGGCACACAGATTCTTTTCCCGTGCCACACCGTACTTTGTTTATCCTCTCTGAACCCAGGGGCTTTATTTTCCTTGATGAGTTCTCTAATCTCTTGTATCTTCTCATCATTCTTCTGACCATTGCGGATGTCTTTCTCTAATGTGGAGTCCACTTCCATGGCGATGGCCTCACCACTATTCACCAAACATAGATTGAGTTTTATAACCTCTTCCTTCAATTTTGTAGGCATGTCCTTCAAGCTCAACCTATTGACCTGCACTTTCCGGCTTAGAGCATCCACCACGACGTTCGCTTTCCCAGGATGATAGTTGATGCCCACATCAAAGTCGTTGATTAGCTCTAACCATCTCCTTTGTCTGAGGTTGAGATCTAGCTGTGTGAAAATATACTTTAAGCTCTTATGATCCGTATATATCTCTGTCCTCTTCCCCATCAAGTAGTGCCGCCAAATCTTCAACGCGTGTACCACTGCGGCTAGTTCTAGGTCATGTGTAGGATAGTTCTTCTCGTGTTTCCGGAGCTGCCGGGACGAATAAGCCACGACATGCCCTTCTTGCATGAGAACACATCCCAACCCGTTTCCAGAAGCATCGCAGTACACCGAAAAGTTCTTCTGCATATCTGGCATAACTAGCACTGGGGCTGTTGTCAATCTTTTCTTTAGTTCCTGAAAACTCGTCTCGCACTGTGGTGTCCATGTGAATGTGATTCCTTTCTCCAACAGTTTGGTGAGGGGTCTCGAAATCTTGGAGAAACCCTCGATAAACCGTCGATAGTATCCAGCAAATCCTAAGAAGTTTTGAACTTCCCCGACATTCTCAGGGGTCTTCCACTTCTGTACATCCTCGGTCTTGGCGGGATCTACGGAGATTCCTCCCTCCAAGATTATATGTCCTAAGAAGGGAACTCTCTTTATCCAAAACTCGCACTTGCTCAACTTGGCATATAGTTGGTGTTCTCTCAGCTTTTGCAACACCAACCATAGATGTTTCTCATGTTCTTCTTCATCTTTGGAGAAGACGAGAATGTCATCTATGAAAACCACCACAAATTTGTCCAGATATTCCATGAATACCTTGTTCATGAGATACATGAAGTATGCCGGGGCATTAGTTAGCCCGAAAGGCATGACTGTGTATTCATACAGTCCGTACCGAGATACGAAAGCCGTCTTTGGAATATTAGTTTGCCTTATCTTAAGTTGGTGGTATCCCGATCTGAGATCAATTTTCGAGAACACACAAGCTCCCCTCAACTGATCAAACAAGTCTTCAATGCGGGGTAATGGGTACTTGTTCTTGATGGTTACCTCATTCAGCGCACGGTAGTCTACGCATAGCCTTTAGGTCCCGTCCTTCTTGGGCACAAATATCACTGGAGCTCCGCATGGAGAGGAACTAGGACGAATGTACCCCTTTTCTATCAATTCTCTTAAATGTTCCTTGAGTTCTTCCAGCTGTTTGGAGTCCATCCGATAAGGTCTCTTGTATATCGGAGCTGTTCTAGGCACTAGCTCAATCGCGAATTCCACTTCACGATCGGGGGGCATACCTGGCAACTCCTCCAGAAAAACATCTGGATATTCCCTGATGATCCTGATCTCCTCTACTTCCACCTCAACTTGATTGAGTTTAATGTCCCTCCTAGGCTCTTGTATAGTTATGAACTTTACTCTTGTGCCACTAGGGTGAGTTAGTTCCACCGTTCTTGTCGAACAATGGATGATTCCTTTATGTTTGGTCAACCAATCCATACCCAAAATAATATCTATCCCTTGTGAATCTATCACTATGAGGTTGGCCGTAAATACTACCCCATTAATGTCTAGATTCACTTGGGACACACTTGTCTTGTCCTTATTTCTCCACATGGAGAATTCACTGCTAGCATATGGTTCATTTGTGTGGTTGCTAGATCATGCTTCTTAACAAACCCGGTAGCATCAGAATCAAACAACAGGGTTGCAATGTGTGAATTGGTAGGAAACTTACCAACTACCACGTCGGGTGCTTCTTGCGCCTCCTCCATGATCACATGGTTCACCCGTCCTCGCATCACGTTCTGCTGTTGCGGCTGCACGGGCTTCTTCTTTGGGCACTTATGGGCGTAGTGCCCCACTTCACCACAGTTAAAGCATTGCACCCCAACCTTAGGTGCCTGGCCTTTGTTGTCTTGGGGTTGGTTTGGGGGTCCTTGTACTGCTGGTCGAGGTTGATATGTGGGGCGAGGCTGCTGTACAAACGGACGTTGTGGCTGTGCTGGTGCTGACGGAGGCCTGAAGTTCGGGTTGTACCCTCTCGGTGCTGAGTAGGGTACCGCAGCACGGCTCGTCTGCCCTGCGGGTTGCTGCATCAGACGTGGGCGTGTGTTGCTACCCGAGGCTTGGTGTGACCACCCTGCCTTCCTCTTGTTTTCATTTTCCAAGGCCTTCAGCTTCCTTTCCACAACAAATGCTCTGTCCACCATCTTTTGGAAGCTTTCATACTCGTTGGAGGACATTGCACACTGCATTTCCGCTGTAAGTCCTTCCACAAAGCAGTCCTGTTTCTGCTCATCAGTCTCGATGTCCCGTGGTGCATAACGGGATAGTTGGGTGAATTTAGTGAGGTATTCCCTCACAGTCATGTTTCCTTGCTGCAGCCCCAAGAACTCTTTTCTCTTGTTTTTGAGTTCACCCCTTGGTATGTAATGGTTGCGGAAACTACGCTTGAACTCTTCCCAAGTGATGTTCTCAGGGTCATGATGGGCTGCTATGTAAGCGGTCCACCAATCAGCAGCAGGTCCATGCAATTGGTGAGAGGCAAACAGCACCCTCTCATACCCTTGGCATTGTATGATCCTCATCTTGCTCTCAATGGTCTTTAGCCAGTCATCTGCCTCCAGAGGTTCAGCAGCACTTGCAAACTTTGGAGGTTGAGTCCCTAGAAACTCACTCAACCTTGGTTGACGTGGTGCAGCTTGTGGAGGTGGAGCTTGGTGAAAGTTGGCCACCACTTGAGTTAGGCTCTGGATGAGCTGATTTTGACTTTCAAGCATTTGGTGGATGGGATCAACTCCTTCACGGCGACCACCCCTGTCTTGTCCTCCAGAAAGATGAGGGTTGCCGGCCTCATCGTTGTTGTTGGCGGGGTTGGCACCACGACCCTTTCCTCTTCCGGCCATCTATCATGATCAACCAAATGTCAATTTAAAGCATTACGTGTTAACTTCTCAATTTGCTTGTTTAAACTTAAAATTCATGGGGTCTTATTATATTAACATTTTCTGAGGGTTTCACATCTTACATGGAAATAAATGCACTCTTAATTCATAGGGGTTCACACATCAAAGCAAAACAACCTGAAGACGAGGTTGTGGACAAATGCCCATGGCTTCCACAACTCATGTCACACACCAAACATTAACAGATATTTAACTAAGGTATTGACTCGCCTACTCGATAACCTGCTGAACTATGGGAAAGGACTCTACACGACTCGTATCACTAAGTTGGCTCCTCGGGATCTTCCTCATTATTGCGGCTGCCCTCTGACTCCGCTTTGGGTGGGGAAGCTGCTGGTGGAGAAGTGCGGCGACGCCTGCTCGCCCGGCGATCTGGGGGGTCAGGAGTCCATGTGTCATTCACGGTGACACACAGTTCATTCCCATCTCCTCTTTCTCTCGCCCTCAAGCTGGCTCGAAGCAACGCCTCAGTCTCCTTCAGGGTGTCACGAACATCCTGAAGCTCCTGCTAGCACTCCTGCAGTCGAGTGCTGAGCATAGTAGCATCCTCCAAGCACAGGTCCATGTGCTCATGGGAAGTCCCCCGCTGCACTGGCGGGTACTTGTACTCTGTTGTACCACTCTCACGCTGGAGGACATACATGTACTCAGTCCTGTCCAGGTGGCGACGGTAGATGTGACTCTGGCAGGTGATAGCCTCCCAGGTGACATCCTTCTCCGCATCGACCTGTGTCGCTCGACAAGCTGGAGAGCGGTGGATCTTGAGCAGCTAATTTTCATGGATAATCCTCATTTCCGAACTCCATTCTTCCCGCTTCTCACGGATGGTCCGGGTGGAGCTGTAGTGTATGATTAGCTTGCCCGTATTGCCGGCGGCGTGGAGCATACGTCGAAGACGGCGCAACAAGCCTCCTACTACCAATCCGTAGGAGAGGTATGTCACCGGACGGTTCTCCTCTCTCAGGGCAAGGGCAACTACGGGAACTCTCCCTCCGGTGGACTTGCGAGAGGTGTGGATCATGCGAACCATCTAAAATGTAAAGCATTTAAACTTAAGTTAGATAAGATTTTAAACAAAAATCCTATTTTGAATAAAAGTTGGGGTAAGATGAATAAAGTGACCCCATTAAATAACACTTTTCAACCCACACCTTTGTAAAATAGTTTTTAAGAAAATAGGGTCCTTAAATACGTCCATTTCTACCTAGGTCCACGTTCCTACGGGCAACCTTGGCTCTGATACTACTTCTGTCACACCCGGTTTCTCCGAAGAACAACCGAGTGAATATCACATGTATGCCAGGATCATTTTCTCATACATGTGATGACAAATAGTGAAGCATCATTTATTACAAGCCAGGTGTCGAATATAAATAAGTCTTACATAGCATATGTCTCGATGGACGATAATAAGTTCATAACATGTAAATAAAATAGCAGCGGAATATTATTCTTGTGGGCTCCATCACAGGCGTTGCCCGGGGGACTCCATAAACCTAGAATCCTTCTTCGGGTCCGAAGTCTTGGTCATTGAACACCACATCATCCCCTTGACCTGAGCAGCAATTTAAACCAACAAATATGCAAGGTTGAGTACCGTTGGTACTCAGCAAGTGTGGGAAAGTTATGTCATGCATGGCTAGAACAAGGAGAGGTTGAACTCATGGTTAAAGCACTACGCAATTAATACCTATCACCTTAGCTATTAAGCACCTACATCACTACATAGGTGAAATGGTCTCAATCTCCCAACCCATAATCATAATCAAATAACTATAACATCAATTCCAATGTTAAGCTCCCTGCTTAACATCCTCAACTTCCAAAGCCATCGATCCTCTAATCATGAATAAGACCAAGCCGCTCTTGACCGTGAGCACGGCTGTCATGACAGTATTGACTTTGCAGAGTTTGCACCACTGTACCCACATATAGTGATTTCATCCCCCGTTGCCGGGTGGACTAAAAGAACCTCCATTATGCCAGTGGCCACGAACCACATTCACACTTCCCAGGTGTGTAGCCAGGAGATCACTACGAAGCCTTTACAAAGGGATTCCCGACGAGCGTGGGCCCACTGAGGTTTCACCCCTAACAGCATACAAGAGGCTCCAACCCCGCTGCAGTGGCCCCCTCTTGAGCCTTGCGGTTCATATGGTAGTCCAGCTGACACCTATTCCCCGCACCATCCAACGCACTCATACTACGCCGGGGATACACCTAATTAATTGGACAAGCTGCCCCATCTCAGCATGTGGTTGGCACGGTAAAGCCAGGTTACATGCTCCATGAACCGGTCCTTAGGATCCAGGCAAGTACTAGACACAAACCCGAGTCTCGTGCACCCAGCACCAACCAAATCATCCAACTTGCCTCGATCCCTACCTCTACATAACTCATAATATCTCATTCAAGAGTAAGGTAAACAAGTTGATGATATCATATCCCACTTATCCCATTCTAAGCATGGCTAAGCATAAGTAATTTGAATGAATAACATAATAAAGCAAATCCCAATCCAAGCTACAAGGAAACAAGGTAATGCAATTCTAGGGAAACTTCCTAGCATGGGCTTTATATTTCAATTGACAATGCAAATAATTCTATCTACACATCCTAGCATAGGATCAAAGTGGTCAAGGACACTTGCCTTCTTCCTGCTGCTCTGGGAATGGATAGTCCTGATCTTGGAAGGGAAGAACTTGCTCTGGGGCAGGTTCTACTCATGCCAACACACATAGCAAAAGAAAACAACAATCCATAAGACATAGTTCACACTTTCACTCCACACATACATACATATGATAGTCATTCACATTTCTAAGTGTTGTGGTTACTCTAGCTGTGTTGATTTTTAGCCTTCATGCACTTTTAAACATATGTATATGATTTCTAACTTTTGTATTTCAGATTTCTGTTTGCACACTATATATGAATTTTCAATTTGAACAAATTCTTTATATTTAATTAATATACTTCTTAACTACCAAGTTTGCATGGAAGGTAATTTCCTACTCCAAATGGGTTTTCAGATCTTCTACCAAATCATAAACTGAAGTCTTTGGATTTGGAGACTTCATTTATCATTTTCTAGTTATGCATACCTATTTTTCCTATATTTTCCAGATTTATTTTCTATGACTAAAAGTGAGTTTTAATATTAAATAGTAGGGCATATCATCTAAACAGAATATGTTCTGATCTAAAATATTAGATAATATATTTTGAACTTCTCCTCTGATGTGAACTAATTTAAATTTATTTTACCAATTTTTAGAATTATTTCCTAACCTAAAAATGTGTCCCTATAACTAATAAATGCGAACAATCAATTAGACAGATTCATTTCAGCTTAAAATCTACTTTTAACTCATTCTAAAGTTTTCCAAGTGCTGGGAGAGTTTAAATTTGAATTTACAATGTGTTTGTCTCACCTTTTAAATTTAAATCCTAATCACATATTCAAATTTCTAAATTTAATATCATATAGGGTTAAAAAGGTAAACTCACCCCACTACAGGGTCTATTATATTATTTCATAAATTTCCTGGGGTCTAGCTACACATAACCGAGGGATTTTCCTAATTTTTATTAAGTTCAGGGGCTAAAACTGATTTTTAAATGAATTTACACGAATTTCTGAAGTTCCACGGACTAGATCAGAAGTTTCCGGGGCTATCTCGTGTTTTCCGAGATCCCCAGGGGGTAGCACGTAAGAATCCCGGCCATTATAATGCGGGGCCGACCTGGACCGTGCGATTTAAAACAGACGGCTAAGATTATAACACAAAGCGGTACGGGTTAGATCTAATAGGAACCGCACGATTTAAAATGGACGGGCCTCAGGGGGCCACGTCGCCCTGGCCGTGCGCGGGCGGCGCTGCCCGGCGGCGGGAGGCGGCGATCTCACCGGAGAACTTCAGATCTTCGTCTATACCTCCTAAAACTGGGATTTCATGGCATAGATCGGTAGAGGGGAGGTTGGGGATCTCACCTCGGGGTTTTTCTTGAGCTCGGAGGCCCTGGAAGGCGATCGGCGACGAGGTCCGAGGTGAAAACACGGCGGTGCTCGTCGGAGCTGTGTCTAGAGCGCAAAATACCGGATTTCCTTCACCTGCGAGACTCCCCGGAGGCAGTGGAACATGATCGGCGCGTTAGATCAGAAAATCCGAGCAAGGATCGAGAGAAAACGGCTGGAGAAGCTCTGGTTCTCACCGGGAGGAAAAACAGCCGATCGGGTGGGGGGGGGGGGGGAGGGAACGGGGCAATGTCGGCGTTTATATAGACGAGGGAGGGCGGCGGTCTGTTGGGATCGATCTGGAGTTTTCCGGGACCAGAATTCGGCTGGGGGACGCGGGTTTCCGGGGTTAGTTTGGATTCGGGCGCGCGGAGGAGTCCGGGTTGTTGGCGCGAGCGAGAGGTGAGGGATGACACGCGGGCCCCGCGTGTCAGTGAGAGGGAGAGAGGGGCGCGCGGCTGTGGGCTGGCGCGGGAAATGGTGGGCCGGCTGGTGGGTTTCAGCCCACTGGCCGGGCGTTTTCTTTTTCTTTTTTTCTTTTTTCTTTTCTTTTCTATTTTGATTTGAATTTGAATTCCAATTTGAATTTGAATTTCTACACCACATGCAATACGTCCAAAAATTTTTTAATTCCCCTCTTAACCGATTTTTGGGGTGTTACACCATGACAACTGAAACGGGTCAACTTTTACACCTTGACACCGTAGGACCTTCACGTGTTCAATCCTTCGGAGGTAAATGGTATGTTCTTGTGATTGTTGATGACTATTCTAGATACTCTTGGGTCTACTTTATGGCATCTAAGAATGAAGCTTTTAGTCACTTTAGAACTTTATTTCTTAGATTATCAATTGATCACCCAGGATCTTTAAGAACAATTAGAAGTGATAGTGGAACCAAATTTAAAAATCAATCATTTGATCACTTTTGTGCTGAAAATGCAATAGATCATCAATTTTCTTCCCATATGTACCTCAACAAAACGGTGTTGTAGAGAGAAAGAACAGAACCCTAGTTGAGATGTCTAGGACTATGCTTGATGAATATCAAACTCCTAAGAAATTTTGGGCTGATGCAATTGCAACCGCTTGTTATGTTTTAAATCGTGTTTTCTTGCGTGCTAAGCTAGGTAAAACACCATATGAGCTCAGGTTTGGACATAGGGCTAGTGTCACACACTTTAGGGTCTTTGGTTGCAAATGCTTGGTTAAGAAACATGGTAATCTTGATAAATTTGAAGCTAGATCTGTTGATGGCATGTTTCTTGGTTATCCATCTCATACTAGAGGATACCGTGTGCTTTTACTTGATACTAACAAAATTGTGGAGACTTGTGAGGTTTCTTTTGATGAAGCTAGCCCAGGTACTAGTTCAAATATTGCAGGTCCGGATCCATATCCGCAGGGGGAGAGTATTTTCGTTGAAGAAGAGGAAGAAGTGGTGCTGCTGCCCGAAAATTCAGCAGCTAATGACATTGTTCCAGCTCCTGATCTTGATTCACAGCCAGCAACGACGACCATCATTGCTGGTCCAGATCCTCCTCACGTCACAAGCTCATATATTTGTGATGAACATGAATAAGAAGAAGCTTGTGAAGTGTCCACTCCCCTCCGGATTCTCAAAAGTCATCCTCCACAACAAATTATTTGAAGCTTGCATGAACGAGTTACAAGATCCAGGTTTTCGACCCCAATTCTCTTGCTCATTCTGCTTTTGTTGCTTCTTTTGAACCCAAAGATATATCACACGCACTCACTAATGAATCTTGGATTATTACCATGCAAGAAGAGTTAGAAAAATTTGAAAGAAATAATGTTTGGAAACTTGTACCTCCACATCAAGGTCACACTTTATTTGGAACTAAATGGGTGTTTAAAAATAAACAAAGTGAGGATGGGGTTGTGGTTAGGAATAAGGCTAGGTTGGTTGCTCAAGGTTTCACAAAAGTTGAAGGTCTAGATTTTGATGAAACTTTTGCTCCTGTTGCTAGATTAGAAGCCATAAGAATTTTGTTAGCTTTTGCTGCATCTAAAGGTTTTAAGCTATATCAAGTGGATGTTAAAAGTGCTTTTCTTAATGGCTACATAGATGAGGAGGTTTATGTCAAACAATCACCTGGTTTTGAAAATCCAAATTTTCCTAATCATGTTTACAAACTGTCCAAAGCCTTGTATGGTCTCAAACAAGCCCCTAGAGCATGATATGATAGGTTAAAAACATTCTTACTTGAAAAGGGGTTTACCATGGGCAAAGTTGATAAAACTCTTTTTGTGCTTAAGCATGGCAATGACTCATTATTCGTTCAAGTGTATGTGGATGATATTATCTTTGGTTGTTCTTCTCATGATCTTGTGTCCAAGTTTTCAGCTATGATGAGTTCAGAATTTGAGATGAGTATGATGGGAGAACTCACGTACTTTTTGGGGCTGTAAATCAAGCAAACCAAGGAGGGTACCTTTGTGCATAAAACAAAGTATACAAAAGATCTCCTAAGTCGCTTCAACATGGACAAAAGCAAGCCTGTTCGGACACCAATGGGAACAGCAACAACACTTGAACTTGATGAAGATTGTGATCCCATTGATCAAAAAGAATATATAAGCATGATCGGATCACTTTTGTATCTCACGGCATCAAGACCGGACATACAAATCAGCGTATGTCTTTGTGCACGGTTTCAGTCCTCCCCACGTGCTACACATCGTCAAGCCGTCAAAAGGATTCTCAGGTACTTACATGGAACTCAATAATTTGGCATTTTTTCCTTCTTTCTCAAACGTTACTTTGAAAGCTTTTTCCGATGCTGATTTTGGGGGTTGTAGGATTGATAGGAAAAGTACTTCTGGTGCTTGTCATTTTCTTGGTAATTCACTTGTTGCCTTGTCCTCTAGAAAACAAAGTTCAATTGCACAATCCACAGCCGAATCTGAATATGTAGCTGCTGCTAGTGCTTCCTCACAAATTCTTTGGATTGTTCAAACACTTAAGGACTATGGGGTTGATCTAGATAGTGTTCCACTGTTTTGTGATAACACTAGTGCCATTTGCATTGCTAAAAACCCTGTGCAACATTCGAGAACTAAGCACATTGACATTAGGTATCACTTTCTCTGTGATAATGTTGAAAAAGGGAACATTGTGCTTCACCATGTAGATACCGAACAACAATTGGCTGACATTTTTACAAAACCTTTGGATTTCACTCGTTTTTGTTACATTCGTAGTGAAATAGGGGTTATGCATCCTCATGGCTTAAATTGAGGGAGAATTTTGAAACTTGGGAAGTCTATGTGTGAATCTGAAATTAAAATAATATGAGCATAGTATTTCATGCATATATGACTTTGTGATTCCTTTTTCATGCTGAAAGTTCTTACTACATCACTCGTGTTATACATTTTGTAGTTTTTACCATGTCCAGTAATTGGAATAATTACTTACACTAAATCTGGTCATGGTCAAATTTTCTTGCTGTTTTGAACTTGTTGCATGCTCACAAGTGCTTTTAATCATAAAGAATTAATCAAGTAATCAACTCACATGTTGAATTTTTATGTTCAAATAAAAAATGAGAAAAAATCAAGAGAATATGCATGCATCGCACTTCTTCTTTTGAGATGGCTTATCATTGCATTTAGATATGAACTTGAAAAGAGTTATGTATGACTAAAACCATGTCCTTAAGCTTCTGACTGTCAAATGACATAGGCTTGGCTTGGTTGGTTAGAATAAGGTTGATGCTGCATATAATCTCTTGCAAATATCATAAGATCAAAATTTGTGCCTTAAATTATAAATAAAATGCAGCAACAAGTGTCATGCTTTCAGGTCTTGAAATAGTTAAGTTTGCGAGATCATGACTTGCTTAAATTGAAAATTACACTTGACCTCTAGCATGGCTTACACTACTTTATGTATCTCGTTGATGTGATAGTGTAAGTTACTGTAACACCCCAAATTTTGATTCAAAACCCTAAACCATGTTCAGAGGGGAATTTAAAAATTTTTGGACGTTTTGCATGTTTTGCAAAAATTCAAATTTAAACTGGAATCCAAATTAAACTCAAATCAGAAAAGAAATGGAAAAAGAAAAAGAGAAAACGGAAAAAAACCGGCCAGTGGACCGAAACCCGCCAGCCGGCCCAGTTTCCCCGCGCCAGCCCGCAGCCGCGCGCGCCCGCGCTCTCTCACACAGACAGGTGGGACCCACCTGTCATCCCCAACCCCGCGACCCCGGACTCTCTCCCGCGCGCGCGATCTTAACCGATCGGAATACCGCGTCCCTCAGCCCAAATTCCGGTCCCAGAAGACTCAAACTCGATCACAACTGACCCACCGCCCTTCCCCGGCTATAAAAACCCCAGCCCCGATCGGTTTTTCCCACGCGATCGCCGATTTTTACTCCGGTGAGCACCGAGACTTCGCCGGTGAATTCTGGCCGATCTAAGCTCGGAAACTCTGATCTAACTCGCTGGTCTTGATCCACCGCCTCCGGGGAACCTTGCAGGTGCAGAAAACTCGGAGACTTACGGTGTAAACACAGCGCCGACGAGCTTCGCCGTGGTTTTGCCTCGGACCTCGTCGCCGATCACTTTCCAGGACCCCCGAGCTCAAGAAAACCCCCGAGGTGAGATCCCCGACCTCCCCTCTACCGATCTATGCCATAAGATCACAGTTCTAGGCAGAATTCTCGAGGATCCGAAACTTTCCGGCGAGATCGCCGCTTCCCGCCGCCGTGCGCCGCCGGCAGCGCCGCCCGCGCTCGATCGGAGCGACGTGGCCGCTTGTGCGCCGTTTATTTTAAATCGCACGGTAGACTTTAAAACCCCGCGTACCGGTTCGATGTTATAATCTCAGCCGTCGGTTTAAAATCGGACGGTCCACGTCAGCCCCGCATTATAAAGACTGGAATTCTTACGTGCTACCCCCTGGGGTTCTCTGGAATTGAGAGCTAGCCCCGGAAACTTCAGATCTAGCCCCTGGAACTCCAGAAAATCATGTAAATTCATTTAAAAATCAGTTTTAGCCCCTGGACTTAATCAAAATTAGGAAAAACACCTCTGATAAGTGTAGCTAGACCCCTGGAAATTATGAAAATAATATTATAGACCCTGTAATGGGGTGAGTTCATTATTTTAACCCTGTTTAGTAATTAATTTAGAAAATTGAATATGTAACTAGTGTTTAAAAAATTAAAAAGTGGGACAAACATAATTGTCAAAATTAATTAAAAACTTTCTCAATACTTAGAAAACTTTGGAGTGAGATAAAAATATATTTTTGGGCTGAAATGAATCTGTTTCATTTATTATTCACATTTATTAGTATAGGGACACATTTTTAAGTAAAGAATAGTTATAGAAAAATAGGGAAAATAATTATGAAATAGTTTACATCAGAGGCCAAGGTCAAAATATGTTATTAAATTATTTAGGACCAGAACCTATACTGTTTAGATGATGTGTATTACTAATTTCATAATAAAATACACAATTATGCATAGGAATATAAATCTGAAAATATAGCAACTAGTAAATGATAAATGGAGTTTTTAAAATCCAAAGAGTTCAGTTTAGGGTTGATAGAAATTATGAAGGCACATATGGAGAAGAAAAATACTTTTCATACATACTTGGTAGTTTAATATAAGGAATTTATTTAAAACTGAAACACACACACACACATATATATATATAGTATGTAAGTATAAATATGAACACCAAAGTAGGAATCATACACATATAAATAAAAGTGTATGCAAGCCACAGATCAACACACAAAGTAACCACAACACATATAATGGTGAATGAATTTCATAAATATGAATGTGTGGTTTGTATGAAGTAAGAAGTGTGAACTATGTCTTATGATTGTTGTTTTTCTTTTGCTATGTGTGATGGTATGAAGTAGAACCTGTTCAAGAACAAGTTATCCCTTTTCAAGACCAGGACTACCCATTTCAAGAGCAGCAAGAAGGAGGCAAGTGTCCTTGACCACTTTGATCCTATGCTAGGATGTGTAGATAGAATTATTTGCATTGTCAAGTTAAATATGAAACCCATGCTAGGAAGTTTCCCTAGAATTGCATTACCCTGTTTCCTTGTAGCTTGGGTTGGGATTTATTTTGTCATGTCATTTATTCACATGCATATGCTTAGCCATGCTTAGAATGGGATATTTGGGATATGAGATCATCAGTTTATTTTACCATACTCTTGAATGAGCTATTGTGAGTTAGGTAGAGGTAGGGATCAAGGCAAGTTGGATGTTTTGGTTGTGTGCTGGGTGCACGAGACTTGGGTTTGTGTTTAGTACTTGCCTGGATCCTAAGGACCGGTTCATGGAGCATGTAACCCGGCTTTACAGTGCCAACCACATGCTGAGATGGGGCAGCTTGGCCAATTAATTAGGTGTATTCCCGGCGTAGTATGGGTGTGTTGGATGGTGCGGGGAGTAGGTGTCAGCTGGACTACCATATGAACCGCAAGGTTCAAGAGGGGGCCACTGCAGCGGGGTTGGAGCCTCTTGTATGCTGTTAGGGATGAAACCTCAGTGGGCCCACGCTCGTCGGGAATCCCTTTGTAAAGGCTTCGTAGTGATCTCCTGGCTGCACACCTGGGAAGTGTTGTCACACCCGGTTTTTCCGAAGAACAACCAAGTGAATATCACATGTATGCCAGGATCGTTTTCTCATACATGTGATGACAAATAGTGAAGCATCATTTATTACAAGCCAGGTATCGAATATAAATAAGTCTTACATCGCAAATGTCTCAATGGACACTAATGCTTCATCACAAGTAAATAAACTAGCAGCGGAATATTATTCTTTAGGGCTCCATCACAGGCGTTGCCCGGGGGTCTTCATGAACCTAGAAACCTTCCTCGGGTCCAAAATCTTGGTCATTATACACCACCTCATTATCTTGACCTGAGCAGCAATATAAACCAACAAATATGCAAGGTTGAGTACCAATGGTACTCAGCAAGTGTGGAAAAATTATATCATGCATGGCTAGAACAAGGAGAGGTTGAACTCATGGTTAAAGCACTACGCAATTAATACCTATCACCTTAGCGTATTAAGCACCTACATTACTACACAGGTGAAATGGTCCCAATCTCCCATCCCATCATCATAATCCAATAACCATAACATCATTTCAAATGTTAAGCTCCCCGCTTAACTTCCAAAACTTCCAAAAACCTTCACTTCTCTAATCATGAATAAGTCCAGGCCGCTCTTAACCGTGAGCACGACTGTCAAGACAGTTTTGACTCTGCAGAGTTTGTACCACTGTACCCACAAGTAGTGATTTCATCCCCCGTTGCCGGGTGGACTAAAAGAACCTCCATTATGCCAGTGGCTACGATCCACATTCACACTTCCCAGGTGTGCAGCCAGGAGATCACTACGAAGCCTTTACAAAGGGATTCCCGACGAGCGTGGGCCCACTGAGGTTTCACCCCTAACAGCATACAAGAGGCTCCAACCCCGCTGCAGTGGCCCCCTCTTGAGCCTTGCGGTTCATATGGTAGTCCAGCTGACACCTACTCCCCGCACCATCCAACACACCCATACTATGCCGGGGATACACCTAATTAATTGGCCAAGCTGCCCCATCTCAGCATGTGGTTGGCACTGTAAAGCCGGGTTACATGCTCCATGAACCGGTCCTTAGGATCCAGGCAAGTACTAAACACAAACCCAAGTCTCGTGCACCCAGCACACAACCAAAACATCCAACTTGCCTTGATCCCTACCTCTACATAACTCACAATGTCTCTTTCAAGAGTATGGTATAATAAACTGATGATCTCATTTCCCAAATATCCCATTCTAAGCATGGCTAAGCAAATGCATGTAAATAAATGACATGACAAAATAAATCCCAACCCAAGCTACAAGGAAACAAGGTAATGCAATTCTAGGGAAACTTTCCTAGCATGGGTTTCATATTTCATTTGACAATGCAAATAATTCTATCTACACATCCTAGCATAGGATCAAAGTGGTCAAGGACACTTGCCTCCTTCTTGCTGCTCTTGAAATGGGTATTCCTGGTCTTGGAAATGAATAACTTGTTCTTGAACAGGTTCTACTTCATACCATCACACATAGCAAAAGAAAAACAACAATCCATAAGACATAATTCACACTTACACTTCATACAAACCACACATTCACATTTATGAAATTCATTCACCATTATATGTGTTGTGTTTCAGTTTTAAATAAACTCCTTATATTAAACTACTACACCTTTTCACTACCAGGTATGTATGAAAAGTATTTTTCTTCTCCATTTGTGCCTTCAGAATTTCTACCAACCCTAAACTGAATTCTTTGGATTTTAGAAACTCCATTTATCATTTACTAGTTGCTATATTTTCAGATTTATATTCCTATGCATAATTGTGTATTTTATTATGAAATTAGTAATACACATCATCTAAACAGTATAGGTTCTGGTCCTAAATGATTTAATAACATCTTTTGACCTTGGCTTCTGATGTAGACCATTTCATAATTATTTTCCCTATTTTTCTATAACTATTCTTTACTTAAAAATGTGTCCCTATACTAATAAATGTGAATAATAGATGAAACAGATTTATTTCAGCCCAAAAATATACTTTTATCTCACTCCAAAATTTTCTAAGTACTGAGAAAGTTTTTAATTAATTTTGACAATTATGTTTGTCCCCCTTTTTAATTTTTAAACACTAGTCACATATTCAATTTTCTAAATTAAATACTAAACAGGGTTAAAAAAGTAAACTCACCCCATTACAGGGTCTATAATATTATTTTCATAATTTCCAGGGGTCTAGCTACACTTATCAGAGGTGTTTTTCTTAATTTCTATTAAGTCCAGGGGCTAAAACTGATTTTTAAATGAATTTACATGATTTTCTGAAGTTCCAGGGGCTAGATCTGAAGTTTCCGGGGCTAGCTCTCAATTCCAGAGAACCCCAGGGGGTAGCACGTAAGAATTCCAGTCTTTATAATGCGGGGCTGACGTGGACCGTCCGATTTTAAACCGACGGCTGAGATTATAACATCGAACCGGTATGCGGGGTTTTAAAGTCTACCGTGCGATTTAAAATAAACGGCGCACAAGCAGCCACGTCGCTCTGACCGAGCGCGGGCGGCGCTGCCGGCGGCGCACGGCGGCGGGAAGCGGCGATCTCGCCGGAAAGTTTCGGATCCTCGAGAATTCTGCCTAAAACTGTGATCTTATGGCCTAGATTGGTAGAGGGGAGGTCAGGGATCTCACCTCGGGGGTTTTCTCGAGCTCGAGGATCCTGGAAAGTGATCGGCGGCGAGGTCCGAGGCAAAACCACGGCGAAGCTCATCGGCGCTGGATTTACACCGTAACTCTCCGAGTTTTCTGCACCTGCAAAGTTCCCCGGAGGCGGTGGATCAAGACCAGCGAGTTAGATCAGAGTTTCCGAGCTTAGATCGGCCAGAATTCACCGGCGAAGTCTCGGTGCTCACCGGAGTGAAAATCGGCGATCGCGTAGGAAAAACTGATCGGGGCTGGGGTTTTTATAGCCGGGGGAGGGCGGTGGGTCTGTTGTGATCGAGTTGGAGTCCTCTGGGACCAGAATTCGGGCGGCGGGACGCGGTTTCCGGGCGGTTAAGATCGCGCGCGCTCGGGGAAAAGTCCGGGGTCGCGGGGGCTCAGGGTTAGGGATGACAGGTGGGTCCCACCCGTCTGTGAGAGGCAGCGCGGCGCGCGCGGGGGCGGGCTGGCGCGGGGATACTGGGCCGGCTGGCGGGTTTCAGCCCACTGGCCGGTTTTTTTCCGTTTCTCTTTTTCTTTTTCCATTTCTTTTCTGTTTTGAGTATAATTTGAATTCCAGTTTGAATTTGAATTTTTGCAAAACATGCAACACGTCCAAAAATTTTTAAATTCCCCTCTGAACATGGTTTAGAGTTTTGAATCAAAATTTGGGGTGTTACAGCTCTACCCCCTTAAAAGAAATCTCGTCCTCGAGATTGTTGTTTCTAAGAAAACAATTCCGGAAATTGTGCCTTGAGCTCATCTTCCCGTTCCCAGGTTGCTTCCTCTTCTGAGTGATGCTTCCACTGCACCTTGCACATCCGGATTCTTTTATTTCTGGTGAGGCGTTCCATTGTCTCCAAAATCTTGTATGGTTGTTCGGCATAAGACAAATCTTCAGCTACATCCACTTCATTCATGGGTAACACCTCCTCAGGTGTCCTCAGGCATTTCTTGAGTTGTGACACATGGAATACATCGTGCACGTCCGATAGATGAACCGGTAACTCTAGTTGGTACGCCACCTCGCCTTTTCTTTCCAAAACTTGAAAGGGTCCGATGTATCGAGGTGACAACTTCCCTTTCACCTTGAACCGACGAAGTCCTCTGATAGGGGACACCTTGAGATAAACATAGTCTCCCACGTTGAAAACGAGCTCTCTTCTTCGTACATCGGCATAGCTCTTTTGGCGTGTTTGTGCTATCCTCAAGTTGTTGCGAATCTCCCTCACCTTCGCTTTGGCTTCTTGTAGTACTTCTGGACCAAACACTTTACTTTCTCCTGTTTGGTTCCAAAATAGGGGAGTTCTGCACTTCCTTCCATACAAAGCTTCAAACGGTGACATCTTCATACTAGCTTGATAGCTGTTGTTATAGGAAAACTCCGCATACGGTAAGTTCTTGTCCCAACTCCTATTGTTTTTGAGTGCACATGCCCTTAACATATCTTCAAGGATCTGATTGGTTCTCTCCGTCCGCCCGTCCGTTTGGGGATGATAGGCAGAGCTGAAGTTCAGATGGGTTCCCATGGTTTCATGCAACTTTTACCAAAACCTCGAGGTGAACTGTGTCCCTCGGTCCGACACTATCTTCTTTGGCACTCCATGGTAACACACAATCCTTGACATGTACAATTCTGCCAATTTAGATCCACTGTAGCTTTCTTTCACAGGGATGAAATGAGCTACCTTGGTTAGCCTATCAATAATGACCCATATTGAATCATACCCGGATTGGGTCCTCGGCAATCCCACGACAAAATCCATGCTGATTTCTTCCCACTTCCATTCAGGTACTTTGAGTGGTTGCAATAATCCCGCGGGTCGTTGATGTTCTGCTTTCACCAACTGACATGTGTCACATAGGGCAACATGTTCCGCGACATCTCGCTTCATGCCATACCACCAATACCTGCTTTTGAGGTCCTGGTACATCTTCGTACTCCCAGGATGAATGGAATAGTCAGAATCGTGAGCCTCCTTCAAAATCAATTCACGAATCTCCTTTGCTTCTGGCACACAGATCCTTTTCCCGTGCCACACCGTTCCTTGTTCATCCTCTCTAAAACCAGGAGCTTTATTTTCCTTAATGAGCTGTCTGATCTCTTGTATCTTCTCATCATTCTTTTGGCCCTCGCGTATGTCTTGCTCGAGTGTGGAGTCCACTTCCATGGCGATGGCTTCACCACTATTTACGAGACATAGATTGAGCCTTATAACTTCGTCCTTCAATTCCGCGGGCATGTCCTTCAAACTCAACTTGTTGACCTGCACTTTCCGACTCAAAGCATCGGCCACCACGTTTGCTTTCCCGGGATGATAGTTGATGCCCACATCAAAGTCATTGATTAGCTCTAACCATCTCCTTTGTCTGAGGTTGAGATCTGGTTGTGTGAATATGTACTTCAAACTCTTATGATCCGTATATATCTCTGTCCTCTTCCCCATCAAATAGTGCCGCCAAATTTTCAACGCGTGTACCACTGCAGCTAGTTCTAGGTCATGTGTAGGATAGTTCTTCTCGTGCTTCCGAAGCTGCCGGGATGCATATGCCACGACATGTCCTTCTTGCATGAGAACACATCCCAACCCATTTCCAGAGGCATCGCAGTACACTGTGAAATTCTTCTGCATATCTGGCATAACCAACACTGCGGCTGTTGTCAATCTCTTCTTTAGCTCCTGAAAGCTCGTATCGCACTGTGGCGTCCAGGTGAATGTGATTCCCTTTTCCAACAATTTGGTGAGAGGTCTCGAGATCTTGGAGAATCTCTCAATAAACCGTCGATAGTATCCAGCCAATCCCAAAAAGCTTCGAACTTCCCCGACATTTTCAGGGGTCTTCCACTTCTGGATATCCTCGATTTTGGCGGGATCTACGGAGATTCCTCCCTCCGAGATTATATGTCCTAAAAAGGGAACTCTCTTCAGCCAAAACTCACACTTGCTCAACTTGGCATATAGTTGGTGCTCTCTCAGCCTCTGTAACACCAACCTTAGATGTTTCTCATGTTCTTCTTCATTTTTGGAGAAGACGAGAATATCATCTATGAAAACCACCACAAATTTGTCCAGATATTCCATGAACACCTTGTTCATGAGGTACATGAAATATGCCGGGGCATTGGTTAGCCCAAAAGGCATGACAGTGTATTCATACAGTCCGTACCGAGATACGAAAGCTGTCTTGGGAATATCAGATTGCCTTATCTTGAGTTGGTGGTATCCCGACCTGAGATCAATTTTCGAGAACACACAAGCTCCCCTCAACTGATCAAACAAGTCTTCAATGCGAGGCAATGGGTACTTGTTCTTGATGGTTACCTCATTCAAGGCACGGTAATCCACGCATAACCTTTGGGTTCCGTCTTTCTTGGGCACAAATATCACCGGAGCTCCCCATGGTGAGGAACTAGGGCGAACATACCCCTTCTCCGTCAATTCTCTCAAATGATCCTTGAGCTCTTCTAGCTGCTTGGAGTCCATTCGATAAGGTCTCTTGTATATCGGGGCTGTTCCCGGTACTAGCTCAATTGCGAATTCCACGCCACGGTCGGGAGGCATACCTGGCAATTCCTCCGGAAAAACATCTGGATATTCCCTGATAGTCCTGATTTCCTCAACTTTCACCTCCACTTGATTTAATTTAATGTCCCTCCTAGGCTCGTGTATCGTTATGAACTTTACTCTTGTGCCATTGGGGTGAGTTAGTTCCACCGTTCTGGTCGAACAATGGATGATTCCTTTATGTTTGGTCAACCAATCCATACCCAAAATAATATCTATTCCTTGTGAATCTATCACTATGAGGTTAGCCGTAAATACTACCCCATTAATGTCTAGGCTCACTTTGGGACACACTTGTCTTGTCCTTATTTCTCCACCTGGAGAGTTTACGGCTAGCATATGGTTCATTTGTGTGGTTGCTAGGTCATGCTTCTTAACAAACCCTTGAGCAATGAACGAGTGGGTAGCACCAGAATCAAACAGCAGAGTTGCAAGGTGTAAATTGGCATGAAACTTACCAACCACCACGTCGGGTGCCTCTTGTGCTTCCTCCATAGTGACATGGTTCACCCGTCCTCTCAATACATTCTGCTGTTGTGGCGGCGCAGGCTTCTTCTTTGGGCATTTATGGGCATAGTGCCCCACTTCACCACAGCTAAAACATTGCACCCCAACCTTAGGTGCTTGGCCTTTGTTGTCTTGGGGTTGGTTTGGGGGTCCTTGTACTGCTGGTCGAGGTGGATATGCGGGGCGAGGCTGCTGCACAAACTGACGTGGCGGCTGTGCTGGTGCCGCGGGTGGCCTGTAGTTTGGGTTGTACCCTCTTGGTGCTGAATAGGGTACCGCAGCACGGCTTGTCTGCCCCGTAGGTTGCTGCATCATACGTGGGCGGGTGTTGCTCCCTGAGGCCTGATGTGACCACCCCGCCTTCCTCTTATTCTCATTTTCCAGGGCCTTTAGCTTCCTTTCCACCACAAACGCTCTGTCTACCATCTTTTGAAAACTTTCATACTCATTGGAGGACATGGCACACTGCATCTCTGCGGTAAGTCCTTCCACGAAACAATCTTGTTTCTGCTCATCAGTCTCTATGTCTCGTGGAGCATAACGGGATAGTTGAGTAAATTTAGTGAGGTATTCCCTCACAGTCATGTTTCCCTGCTGCAGTCCCAGAAACTCTTTCCTCTTGTTTTTGAGTTCACCTCTTGGGATGTAATGGTTGCGGAAGCTACGCTTGAACTCTTCCCAAGTGATGTTCTCAGGGTCATGATGGGCGGCCACGTAGGCGGTCCACCAATCCGCAGCAGGTCCCTGCAATTGATGAGAGGCAAACAGCACCCTCTCATACCCTTGGCATTATATTATCCTCATCTTACTTTCAATGGTCTTCAGCCAATCATCTGCCTCCAGAGGTTCAGCAGCACTTGCAAACTTTGGAGGTTGAGTTCCTAGAAACTCACTCAACCTTGGTTGGCGTGGTGCCGCTTGTGGAGGTGGAACTTGATGCAAGTTGGCCACCACTTGAGTCAAGTTCTGGATAAGCTGATTTTGATTCTCCAGCATTTGGTGGAGAGGATCAACTTCTTCACGGCGACCACCCCTGTCCTGGCCTCCAGAAAGATGAGGGTTGCATGCCTCATCGTTGTTGTTGGCGGGGTTGGCAGCACGTCCTTTTCCTCTTCCGGCCATCTGGCAGAATCAACCAATGTCAATTTGAAATCATTTAGCATCATCTTACTACTTTCATTTGTTGGTACTTTGAGGTGGTGAGGCTTTGTTAAAATTGTACGAGGGTTTATATCTCAAAATAAATGCACTATTTTTTTTCTGTGGGTTCACACACCAAAGCAAAACAATCTGAAGACGAGGCTGTGGACAATTGCTCATGGCTTCCACAACTCACGTCACACACCAAGCATTATCACACCATTAACTACGTCACGACTCGACTACTCGACCTCCTGCTAGCTAGGGGAAAGACTCTACACTACTCGTCCTCTTGAGCTGGCTCCTCGGGATCTTCCTCCTCATTTCGGCTACCTTCTGACTCTGCTTTGGGTGGGGAGGCTGCTGGTGGAGAAGTGCAACGACGCCTGATCGCTCGGCGATCCGGGGAGTCAGGAGTCCATGGATCACTCACAGTGACACACAGTTCATTCCCATCTCCTCTTTCTCTCGCCTTTAAGCAAGCTCGCAGCAACGCCTCCGTTTCCTTCAGGGTGTCTCGGACATCCTGAAGCTCTTGTTGACACTCCTGCAGTCGAGTGCTGAGCATAGAAGCATCCTCCAAGCACAAGTCCATGTGCTCATGGGAAGTCCCTTGCTGCACCGGTGGGTACTTGTACTCCGTAGTACCACTCTCACGTTGGAGGACATACATGTACTCAGTTTTGTCCAAGTGGCGACGATAGATGTGACTCTGGCAGGTGATGGCCTCCCAGGTGACATCTTTCTCCGCGTCAACTTGTGTTGCTCGACAAGCTGGAGAGTGGTGAATCTTAAGTAGCTGATTCTCGTGTATAATCCTCATCTCCGAACTCCATTCTTCCCTCTTCTCGCGGATGGTCCTGGTGGAGTTATAGTGGATGATTAGCTTGCCCGTATTGCCGGCGGCTTCGAGCATACGTCGAAGACGGCGCAACAAATCTCCTACTGCCAATCCGTAGGAAAGGTACGTCACTGGACGACTCTCCTCTCTTTCAGCAAGGGCCACTACGGGAACTCTCCCTCCTGTGGACTTACGAGCGGTGCGAATCATGCGAACCATCTAAAACAAAAGAATTTAAAATTAGGTTAGATAAATTCTCAAATAAAAAATCCTATTTTGAATGAAAGTTGGGGTAAGATGAAGAAAATGACTCCTTTAATAACACTTTTCCACCCACACCTTGGAAAATAGTTTTTAAGAAAATAGGGCCCTTAAATACGTCCATTTCTACCTAGGTCCACGTTCCTACGGGCAACCTTGGCTCTGATACCACCTCTGTCACACCCGGTTTTTCCGAAGAACAACCAAGTGAATATCACATGTATGCCAGGATCATTTTCTCATACATGTGATGACAAATAGTGAAGCATCATTTATTACAAGCCAGGTATCGAATATAAATAAGTCTTACATCGCAAATGTCTCAATGGACACTAATGCTTCATCACAAGTAAATAAACTAGCAGCGGAATATTATTCTTTAGGGCTCCATCACAGGCGTTGCCCGGGGGTCTTCATGAACCTAGAAACCTTCCTCGGGTCCAAAATCTTGGTCATTATACACCACCTCATTATCTTGACCTGAGCAGCAATATAAAGCAACAAATATGCAAGGTTGAGTACCAATGGTACTCAGCAAGTGTGGAAAAATTATATCATGCATGGCTAGAACAAGGAGAGGTTGAACTCATGGTTAAAGCACTACGCAATTAATACCTATCACCTTAGCGTATTAAGCACCTACATTACTACACAGGTGAAATGGTCCCAATCTCCCATCCCATCATCATAATCCAATAACCATAACATCATTTCAAATGTTAAGCTCCCCGCTTAACTTCCAAAACTTCCAAAAACCTTCACTCCTCTAATCATGAATAAGTCCAGGCCACTCTTAACCGTGAGCACGGCTGTCAAGACAGTTTTGACTCTGCAGAGTTTGTACCACTGTACCCACAAGTAGTGATTTCATCCCCCGTTGCCGGGTGGACTAAAAGAACCTCCATTATGCCAGTGGCTACGATCCACATTCACACTTCCCAGGTGTGCAGCCAGGAGATCACTACGAAGCCTTTACAAAGGGATTCCCGACGAGCGTGGGCCCACTGAGGTTTCACCCCTAACAGCATACAAGAGGCTCCAACCCCGCTGCAGTGGCCCCCTCTTGAGCCTTGCGGTTCATATGGTAGTCCAGCTGACACCTACTCCCCACACCATCCAACACACCCATACTACGCCGGGGATACACCTAATTAATTGGCCAAGCTGCCCCATCTCAGCATGTGGTTGGCACTGTAAAGCCGGGTTACATGCTTCATGAACCGGTACTTAGGATCCAGGCAAGTACTAAACACAAACCCAAGTCTCGTGCACCCAGCACACAACCAAAACATCCAACTTGCCTTGATCCCTACCTCTACATAACTCACAATGTCTCATTCAAGAGTATGGTATAATAAACTGATGATCTCATTTCCCAAATATCCCATTCTAAGCATGGCTAAGCAAATGCATGTAAATAAATGACATGACAAAATAAATCCCAACCCAAGCTACAAGGAAACAAGGTAATGCAATTCTAGGGAAACTTTCCTAGCATGGGTTTCATATTTCATTTGACAATGCAAATAATTCTATCTACACATCCTAGCATAGGATCAAAGTGGTCAAGGACACTTGCCTCCTTCTTGCTGCTCTTGAAATGGGTATTCCTGGTCTTGGAAATGAATAACTTGTTCTTGAACAGGTTCTACTTCATACCATCACACATAGCAAAAGAAAAACAACAATCCATAAGACATAATTCACACTTACACTTCATACAAACCACACATTCACATTTATGAAATTCATTCACCATTATATGTGTTGTGTTTCAGTTTTAAATAAACTCCTTATATTAAACTACTACACCTTTTCACTACCAGGTATGTATGAAAAGTATTTTTCTCCTCCATTTGTGCCTTCAGAATTTCTACCAACCCTAAACTGAATTCTTTGGATTTTAGAAACTCCATTTATCATTTACTAGTTGCTATATTTTCAGATTTATATTCCTATGCATAATTGTGTATTTTATTATGAAATTAGTAATACACATCATCTAAACAGTATAGGTTCTGGTCCTAAATGATTTAATAACATCTTTTGACCTTGGCTTCTGATGTAGACCATTTCATAATTATTTTCCCTATTTTTCTATAACTATTCTTTACTTAAAAATGTGTCCCTATACTAATAAATGTGAATAATAGATGAAACAGATTTATTTCAGCCCAAAAATATACTTTTATCTCACTCCAAAATTTTCTAAGTACTGAGAAAGTTTTTAATTAATTTTGACAATTATGTTTGTCCCCCTATTTAATTTTTAAACACTAGTCACATATTCAATTTTTTAAATTAAATACTAAACAGGGTTAAAAAAGTAAACTCACCCCATTACAGGGTCTATAATATTATTTTCATAATTTCCAGGGGTCTAGCTACACTTATCAGAGGTGTTTTTCTTAATTTCTATTAAGTCCAGGGGCTAAAACTGATTTTTAAATGAATTTACATGATTTTCTGAAGTTCCAGGGGCTAGATCTGAAGTTTCCGGGGCTAGCTCTCAATTCCAGAGAACCCCAGGGGGTAGCACGTAAGAATTCCAGTCTTTATAATGCGGGGCTGACGTGGACCGTCCGATTTTAAACCGACGGCTGAGATTATAACATCGAACCGGTACGCGGGGTTTTAAAGTCTACCGTGCGATTTAAAATAAACGGCGCACAAGCAGCCACGTCGCTCTGACCGAGCGCGGGCGGCGCTGCCGGTGGCGCACGGCGGCGGGAAGCGGCGATCTCGCCGGAAAGTTTCGGATCCTCGAGAATTCTGCCTAAAACTGTGATCTTATGGCCTAGATCGGTAGAGGGGAGGTCAGGGATCTCACCTCGGGGGTTTTCTTGAGCTCGAGGGTCCTGGAAAGTGATCGGCGGCGAGGTCCGAGGCAAAACCACGGCGAAGCTCGTCGGCGCTGGATTTACACCGTAACTCTCCGAGTTTTCTGCACCTGCAAAGTTCCCCGGAGGCGGTGGATCAAGACCAGCGAGTTAGATCAGAGTTTCCGAGCTTAGATCGGCCAGAATTCACCGGCGAAGTCTCGGTGCTCACCGGAGTGAAAATCGGCGATCGCGTAGGAAAAAACTGATCGGGGCTGGGGTTTTTATAGCCGGGGGAGGGCGGTGGGTCTGTTGTGATCGAGTTGGAGTCCTCTGGGACCAGAATTCGGGCGGCGGGACGCGGTTTCCGGGCGGTTAAGATCGCGCGCGCTCGGGGAAAAGTCCGGGGACGCGGGGGCTCAGGGTTAGGGATGACAGGTGGGTCCCACCCGTCTGTGAGAGGCAGCGCGGCGCGCGCGGGGGCGGGCTGGCGCGGGGATACTGGGCCGGCTGGCGGGTTTCGGCCCACTGGCCGGTTTTTTTCCCGTTTCTCTTTTTTTTTTTCCATTTCTTTTCTGTTTTGAGTATAATTTGAATTCCAGTTTGAATTGAATTTTTGCAAAACATGCAACACGTCCAAAAATTTTTAAATTCCCCTCTGAACATGGTTTAGAGTTTTGAATCAAAATTTGGGGTGTTACAAGTGTGAATGTGGATCGTAGCCACTGGCATAATGGAGGTTCTTTTAGTCCACCCGGCAACGGGGGATGAAATCACTACATGTGGGTACAGTGGTACAAACTCTGCAGAGTCAAAACTGTCTTGACAGCCGTGCTCACGGTTAAGAGCGGCCTGGACTTATTCATGATTAGAGGATTGATGGTTTTGGAAGTTAAGCGGGGAGCTTAACATTGGAAATGATGTTATGGTTATTGGATTATGATGATGGGATGGGAGATTTGGACCATTTCACCTGTGTAGTAATGTAGGTGCTTAATAAGCTAAGGTGATAGGTATTAATTGCGTAGTGCTTTTACCCTGAGTTCAACCTCTCCTTGTTCTAGCCATGCATGATATAATTTTCCCACACTTGCTGAGTACCATTGGTACTCAACCTTGCATATTTGTTGGTTTATATTGATGCTCAGGTCAAGATAATGAGGTGGTGTATAATGACCAAGACTTTGGACCCGAGGAAGGTTTTTAGGTTCATGAAGACCCCCGGGCAACGCCTGTGATGGAGCCCTAAAGAATAATATTCCGCTGCTAGTTTATTTACTTGTGATGAAGCATTAGTGTCCATTGAGACATTTGCGATGTAAGACTTATTTATATTCGACACCTGGCTTGTAATAAATGATGCTTCACTATTTGTCATCACATGTATGAGAAAATGATCCTGGCATACATGTGATATTCACTTGGTTGTTTCTTCGGAAAACCGGGTGTGACAGTTACTTGATAGTATGATTTGGATGAGCTTTGTTTTATATGTATATGTTATAATGTGCTCATAACAAATTAAAATTTCTCTTTTGTACCTTGTTGAATACATTGTCAAAGGGGGAGAAATTGATCACACATTGCACACATTCACAAGTGTTTTGGCACGATTCTTCTCAGGGGGAGAATTTTTGGTATTTTTGTTTTTCTTCTCATTTTATTTCTGATTTACAAAGGGGGAGAAATTGTTTTCAAAACTTTTCATGTGAATAAGGCATTGTTCGGATTTTAAGTGGTGTTGCCAATGCATTCATCAAGGGGGAGATTGTGAGACCTATGTGTGCTGAATACGTTGGCTTTGACGATAAAAGTTTTGAATACTACCAAAACACCTTTTTAACAAGGTCCGACTCTAGGTCCGAGCTCCTGCAAGGTCCGACGATAGGTCCGACGTAAGGTCCGACTTGCTTTGTCTAGGCCTGACTTATTTTGGCTAGGTCCAACTTGTTTTTGCTAGCTCCGGTGCTAGGTCCGACTAGCTTTGGTAAGTTCTGTGCTAGGTCCGACTAAGCTTTAGTAAGCTCCGGCGCTAGGTCCGACTAGCTTTGGTAAACTCCGGTTCAAGGTTCGATTAGCTTTGGTAAGGTTCGAAGCTTGATTGCAATGGTTCTGCTTTTAACTTGCAATGTTTCGAACTTGCTTTACTCTTATGGAAAGTTTGCTTAGTATTATATTACTAAGTTTTTGGTGTTTTTTGGTGGTTATGGCTGATATCATTTTGCTATGGTTTACAACATGCTTATGTGAGGTGCTCACGTAAGATGTTGTAGTTTCGGAACTAACGAGAGTCAAGTCGAGGACTTATGCTCAGAAGTATTGGTTGTTTATTTATGTGCAGGTGTTGCTTGAGTTCAAGACATGGCTGGTGATGGGATCCATTGAACTAGTCTTAGGGAGAAGATGACGTTCAACAACCAAGTTCGGGAGAAATTGTGGTTGAATTGATCGGGAGGTTGCGCAGTATGTTTGAATCAAGAACAATGCATATGAAGGTATCTTGGACGTCGTTGGAAGATGTTTGCACGTGTGCAAGGAGTGCATGGACGTGAATGCATGGTTCCAAGGCGTGATGAAAAGATGTGGACGTAAATAATTGGTCGGAAAGGTCCAACCGACTAGGTTATGGACTCAGGCTGCGGCTGAGTCGTGATTGACTCAAATATGGAGAGTTTTTGAGTTGGTTATGATAGGATTTCATGTGGGTCACGAATTTGAGTTATTTTAGGAAAGTTTGGGACGTTACTAAGGTGTTTGGAAGTCTTAAGATTGCTTCTATCTGCGTGTAGAAGAGTCTTGAGCAGTATTGGAAAGTTACAGTTTGAATCCAAGTAGGAGTAGGAGTCCTAGTTTGAATTGGGTTGGCCTTAGGCCTGGTTATATAAGCAAGGGAGGCCAAGGCTCATGGGTACACGACTTTGGGGCTGTTCCTCTTGTGTTTTGATAAATAAAATTCGTATTCTAAAGGAACTTTTGTGCCTTGTTCGTCCGACTTATTTCAGACAAGTTTTTCTCGTCGAGTTTCTGTTCAGCACTACCTTGCTTGGGTGGTTTTATCATAACTCGAGTTTTACAGAGTTAATTGATGTGATTATTTTTGGGTTGTCTTCACAACTTGATTATCTATCATCTGTGAAAATTTCACGGTCATTGAATTTGTGGTTTTTGATATACACGAGTTTCTTTGCAGTATTCCAGAACTGTTTTTCTCGCGTAGGACAGATTGACCTTTGTTCGATCTTTCGATCGTAACTTTAGTTTCTCTCAATGGATTTTCATGATTCTTGTTGTAACGTCTTCGTGACTTGATTCTCTACAATCTATAATAGTTTTGTCACAGTTGAATACGTTTAGATTAGTCGCACACACGGTTCCTTTAACAGATCGGTTTTCTGCTGAGGGGTGTTTTGTTGCTTCCGCTGAAAAGTTTTTATCTACCATTCACCCCCCTATGGTAGCTTTATATGTGTACTTCGATACTACAGCCCTGTACGCCGCACAATTTGGCAAACTTGCCCCTGGAATCAAGTCGATCTTATGTTCAATGCCCCTCATAGTTGGTAATCCAGGGGTATCTCGGGGGGAAACACATCCGCAAAATCCTGCAAAAGGATTGCAACAGCAGGGGGCAATGCAATGGATACTTCATGAATTGAAAACATGGCTTCTTTGCATACTAAAGCGTAGTACATCCCCTTGGTATTAAATAAATCAGCAAGGTCAGATTTAGTTGTGAGCAACGAAGGTGATTTTAACTTAATTACTTGCTGTTTTTCAGAGTCTAGTGATTTTGTTGCCTTATCATCACGTGTTTTACTTTTCTCAAAATGTACAATTTCAGCAGGAGTCATAGGAAGCAAAGTGATTTTCTTTCCTTTATGCATCAGAGTATATTTATTAGTTCTACCATGATGAATAGCATCCGTATCAAATTCCTAAGGACGTCCCAACAAAAGAGAACAAGCATCCATAGGTACGACATCAAAATCGGCAAAATCATGGTAAGAACCAATTGAAAAATGTACCTTCGCTGTTTGTGTTACCCTAACCTTACCGCTGTTGTTGAACCACTGAATGTGGTATGGATGAGAGTGTGCTCTTGTTGTCAACCCAATTTTCTTGACCACATCCGTGTTCACCAAGTTGTTGCAGCTGCCTCCTTCAATTATAGTGTGCACACGGCAGTCCTTGACGATGAGAAACATGTGAAAAAGATTGTGTCGTTGTAGCTTGTCATCCGCCTCAACTTTGGAGCTCAAAGCACGCTGCACAATTATGCTTCTATAATTTTCCGTTGCTGCAGTACCAAGTACCTCTTCATCTGTGCTATAGTGGTCATATTTTGGTCCTGCAACGTTAGTAGCAAGAGAATATTCATCTTCAACATCCGAAGTACTATCATACCCGCCATCATCTCGTGCTATGTATGCTCGTTTGCTAGGGCAATCTTTCATCACATGACCAACTCCCTGGCAGCGGTGACACTTAATGTTGGAAGTTCGGCTCGTGGAAGGAGTGGAAGACATAGGCATGAATGGTGTCGTCTTGCTGCCCTCCGGTGTGCGAGGAAATGGAGCAGTAGATGAAGTTCGTTGGCCACCATTGGATGGTGTAGTGGCAGTAGGAAAACTCAAAGATGGTTCTGTTTTGGATGGTGTAGATGTCGAACGCGGTGTGAAGGTGCTCCTTGTGCGTTGGTGCTGCTGCTGTTGGCGGCCCTGCGATTCTTTTTCTGCCAACATAGGCAGCTGAAATAATCTGTTAACAGTATCATATTCCTTATAATCAACAATGTCCTGAATTTCACGCCACAACCCCCCATAAAAACGAGTTATTTTATCATCCATGTCCTCTACTACCCCACAGCGCAACATACCCTTTTGTAACTCTTGATAATACTCCTCTACGGACATGTTACCTTGGTCTAAGCGCTGCAATTTTTGCGAACGTCCCGCTGAAAAGAAGGAAGAACAAAACGAGCATGCATAGCTTCCTTTAATCTATCCCATGTTGGAGGATCAGTTCTAGTTTTAACAAGTTCATTCCACCATATGATAGCAAAATCCTTAAACTCACTAGTGGCTTGACGAACTCTATGTTGTTCGGGAACAAGGTGGGAATTAAATTTCTGCTCTACTGTCATCTCCCAATCAAAATATGCCTCAGCATCATAAGCACCAGAAAAAAGAGGGTACAGTAAATTTGACTTTAGCAAAAGGATCATCAAGAGGGCGATTAAAATTGTTATGACGATCATTGTAATTATAGCGACTATTACCTCCCATACCTCGTAGATAAAGTAGAAGTCGTGGTTGATTGTTATAATCTTCCATATTATAAGCACCGTCTTCACGATCTTCAGCGAGAGGCAGCCGCGCCTCAAGAGTATCCATCCGAACAACAAGATCAGCAAGTTGGTGATTCAAGGTCGTCAATGACGCCTCTGTCGATGCTTGGGTTTTGGTGAACATATCTGTCATTTCCCTCATCATGTCACGCAACTCAGCATGTTGAACACATTTATGATCCCTTTTATCTTCTGCCATTGTTAGTAGTAAACAAAAGACAACAAAAAGATGTTATCCCTATCAACTACAAATGATAGTGGCAATGTGAAAAGTGGAAGGAAGGAAACAATCTCTCTCTCTCTCAAGCGTCTTACCACGTTCTTACAAGTGTTCTTACCGACACATCAGGTGGTAAACGGTGGACGGTGAGAACCAATGAAGCGTGGAGTGATTGCAAAGGTACTTGTTCTGCTCAATAGGAAAAGTGGAGCTTGGATGGCACAATATGGTGGCTAATAAGCAAAAAAAATCGTTAATAGCAAACAAAGTTGAATAAGTATTCAATGTAGGAACTGTTGCTGGTTAACAAGTGTTCTAGGCCTAGCACAACACAAGGCAGTAGAAAGGCAAATAGAAAATAATGAAGATATAACCAAACAAGTACAGCACAAGTGTATAGGCCAACTGTTTTCAAGGGTATGCTGTCAATGCTTTAATATATGCGCTCTCTTCACTATTTTTTCTTTTTTTATATATTTTTTATGATATTTTTTTACTCGAGATCACGAAAATAGAAAGCACACAACTTTGCAGCTCAATTGGATGTAAGATGTGGCCGATAGAAAATCAGTAAGATTATTTAAAATCCAGGCTGAAACTTCGGAGGCCAGATAGTCTATCTTCTGAGGGGAATTTGGCCAAACAAATTTCGCCAAACACGGCGAAGCGGTGGAAAATCGGTTGCAAAATTTCGAGTAGATCAATTTGAAAAAATTAGCCCAATTTCGAGTTCGTATGCAAAAGTTATGGCCGTTTTAAGGTAGGCTACCCGAGTTACTGTTTTGTATGTTGATTCAAACTCGGTTGTGAAGAAGATCTCGCAATAGGATGTGAGAAATAATCGGAATTTAGCAACGGCGCCTGATGGGATGTTGTGTGATGGATCAAGGAGGACTGGCACAATGGTTTGTCACCTGTTCTAGGGCTGGCGATGTGGGAGTTCATGCAAGGCGGCTAGCTAGGGCAAACCGATGATCTTGGTGGCTCGGTTTGTTGTTTAGGGATTGTGGAATAGGTGAGCAGCAAGAAAAACAAGGAAGAAAACCGGTAACTACGACCCAAAAAACACAAAGCTAAACCAGCAACAAGACTCGACCACACAAATGCAAACTCAACAATGCAAACTGAAAAACGAAAATTGCAGGCACTATGGTCTAGGAATCGGTAAACACGATATGTTTTTTTGTGGCTTCTTCTATGGACTCTAGGTATGAAAAACAAAAACTAATCTAGTGGGAAATCAAATTACCTCACGGGCAACCTGAAATCTGATACCAATTGATGAGCGGTTTAGGCCCGATCTTCCGAAAGATAGGTCGATTGAAGTGGAGATCTCGACGTTGATGATCCGAGGCACTCGAGCAGACCCGAATACCCCTGCAATCACTACACCACTGCTCCGTTGGTTATCAACCGTGCTTAACACGCTTGACCTCTCCAAGAAGGCTATTCCTGCAGGTGCAACTGAGAACACAAGCAAGAACGATGAAGATGCAATCTGAAATTGCGAAATTGGGGTCTCACAAACCATAGAACGGCGAAAGTGTTTAATCTAAGCAAAACCCACCGAATATGGCCGGTGGCTGCAGTATTTAAAGGCTAGGGTTCGTCCATAAGACCCTTTGACGCGTCCCTAATGGACTCATACAGGATACAAGGCCCAAAAGCCCAATACAGTGGTGCAACACCGGACAGAACTCCGAATTCGACTTGTTTCGACTATTACCAACGACTCCTGTCTAATTTTAATGTGGAACCAGAACCATTGGAAAGTTTATATTCTCATCTTTCCATGCATATGTAGAACATCGAAAACGGAGTCCGTATGCATCCTGGGCGTTCGTTTTAAGATGGACTGCTCCTGGACTCCGAGTTGAACTTGAGTCCGAGTTGGCGATTGTTTCCATCAACTTGTGGACGTCACATATGGTTGTTGTCACACCCGGTTTTTCCAAAGAACAACCAAGTGAATATCACATGTATGCCAGGATCATTTTCTCATACATGCGATGACAAATAGTGAAGCATCATTTATTACAAGCCAGGTGTCGAATATAAATAAGTCTTACATAGCAAATGTCTCGATGGACAATAATAAGTTCATCACAAGTAAATAAACTAGCAGCGAATATTATTCTTGAGGGCTCCGTCACAGGCGTTGCCCGGGGGTCTCCATGAGCCTAGAAAAACCTTCTTCGGGTCCAAAGTCTTGGTCATTATACACCACCTCATTATCTTGACCTGAGCAGCAATATAAACCAACAAAATATGCAAGGTTGAATACCAATGGTACTCAGCAAGTGTGGGAAAATTATATCATGCATGGCTAGAACAAGGAGAGGTTGAACTCATGGTTAAAGCACTACGCAATTAATACCTATCACCTTAGCTTATTAAGCACCTACATTACTACACAAGTGAAATGGTCCCAATCTTCCATCCCATCATCATAATCCAATAACCATAATATCATTTCCAATGTTAAGCTCCCCGCTTAACATCCACAACTTCCAAAACCATCAATCCTCTAATCATGAATAAGTCCAAGCCTCTCTTGACCGTGAGCACGGCTGTCATGACAGTTTTGACTCTGCAGAGTTTGCACCACTGTACCCACATGTAGTGATTTCATCCCCCGTTGCCGGGTGGACTAAAAGAACCTCCATTATGCCAGTGGCTCCGAACCACATTCACACTTCCCAGGTGTGTAGCCAGGAGATCACTATGAAGCCTTTACAAAGGGATTCCCGACGAGCATGGGCCCACTGAGGTTTCACCCCTAACAGCATACAAGAGGCTCCAACCCCACTGCAGTGGCCCCCTCTTGAGCCTTGCGGTTCATATGGTAGTCCAGCTGACACCTACTCCCCGCACCATCCAACACACCCATACTACGCCGGGGATACACCTAATTAATTGGCCAAGCTGCCCCATCTTAGCATGTGGTTGGCACGGTAAAGCCAGGTTACATGCTCCATGAACCGGTCCTTAGGATCCAGGCAAGTACTAAACACAAACCCGAGTCTCGTGCACCCAGCACACAACCAAAACATCCAACTTGCCTTGATCCCTACCTCTACATAACTCACAATATCTCATTCAAGAGTATGGTAAAATAAACTGATGATCTCGTGCACCCAGCACACAACCAAAACATCCAACTTGCCTTGATCCCTACCTCTACATAACTCACAATATCTCATTCAAGAGTATGGTAAAATAAACTGATGATCTCATATCCCAAATATCCTATTCTAAGCATGGCTAAGCATATGCATAATAATAAGTGACATGATAAAATAAATCCCAACCCAAGCTACAAGGAAACAAGGTAATGCAATTCTATGGAAACTTCCTAGCATGGGTTTCATATTTCAATTGACAATGCAAATAACTCTATCTACACATCCTAACATAGGATCAAAGTGGTCAAGGACACTTGCCTCCTTCCTGCTGCTCTTGAAATGGGTAGTCCTGATCTTGGAAAGGAATAACTTGCTCTTGAGCAGGTTCTACATCATACCATCACACATAGCAAAAGAAAAACAACAATCCATAAGACATAGTTCACACTTCCACTTCATACAAACCACACATTCATATTTATGAAAGTCATTCACCATTATATGTGTTGTGGTTACTCTATGTGTGTTGATTTGTGGCTTGCATGCACTTTTAACCATGTGTATTTGATTCCTACTTTTGTGTTCACATTTATACTTACATACTATATATATGAGTTTCCAATTTAAATAAACTCCTTTTATCAATTACTACACCTTTTAGCTACCAAGTATGCATGAAAAGTATTTTCCTTATCCATATGTGTGTTCATAATTTCTATCAACCCTAAACTGAATTCTTTGGATTTTAGAACTCCATTTATCATTTACTAGTTGCGATATTTTCAGATTTATTTCCTATGCCTAATTGTGAACTTTATTATGAAAATAACAAGACACATAATCTAAACAGAATAGGTTTTGATCTAAAATATTTACTAATATATTTTTGACCTTTTCCTCTGATGTAAACTATTTTAAAATTATTTTCCCTATTTTCCAGAACTATTCTTTACTTAAAAATGTGTCCCTAAATGTGAATAATAAATTAAACAGATTCATTTCAGCCCAAAATATATTTTTATCTCACTCCAAAGTTTTCTAAATACTGAGAAAGTTTTTAATTTAATTTTGACAATATGTTTGTCCCACTTTTGAAATTTTAAACACTAGCCACATATTCAATTTCCTAAATTAAATATTAAACAGGGCTAAAAAGGTAAACTCACCCCACTACAGGGTCTATAATATTATTTTAAAAATTTTCAGGGGTCTAGCTATACATAACAGAGGAGTTTTCCTAATTTTTATTAAGTCCAGGGGCTAAAACTGATTTTTAAATGAATTTACATGATTTTCTGAAGCTCCAGGGGCTAGATCAGAAGTTTTCGGGGCTAGCTCTTATTTCCCGAGAACCCCAGGGGGTAGCACGTAAGAATTCCAGTCTTTATAACGCGGGGCTGACGTGGACCGTCCGATTTAAAACAGACGGCTGAGATTATAACGTCGAACCGGTACGCGGGGATTTAAACTCTACCGTGCGATTTAAAATAAACTGCGCACAAGCGGCCACGTCGCTCTGATCGAGCGCGGGCGGCGCTGCCCGGCGGCGCACGGCGGCGGGAAGCGGCGATCTCGCTGGAGACTTTTGGATCTTCGAGAATTCTTCCTAGAACTGTGATTTTATGGCATAGATCGGTGGAGGGGAGGTCGGGGATCTCACCTCGGGGGTTTTCTTGAGCTCGGAGGTCCTGGAAAGCGACCGGCGACGAGGTCCGAAGTGAAACCACGGCGAAGCTCGTCGGCGCTGTGTTTGAACCGCAAGTCCCCGGGTTTTCTGCACCTGCAAGGTTCCCTGGAGGCGGTGGATCAAGACTAGCGAGTTAGATCGGAATTTCCGAGCGTAGATCGGCCAGAATTCACCGGAGAAGGCTCGGGTTCTCACCGGAGTAAAAACGGTGGATCGCGTGGGAAAAACAGAACGAGGTCGGGGTTTTTATAGACAGGGGAGGGCGGCGAGGTGGTTTAGATCGAGTCTGCGTCGCCTACGAACGGAATTCGGCGGGGATGCACGGGAATCCGGGTCGGTTTTGATTCGGGGTGAGAGAATCCCGGCGCGGGCGCGAGGTAGAAGAAGGGCTGGCGGGCCCCGCCTGTCAGTGGGAGGAAAAGGCGCGCGCGGCTGCGGGCTGGCGCGGGGGCTGGTTGGACCGGCTGGTGGGTTTCGGCCCACTGGCCGGTTTTTTTCTGTTTTACTTTTTTTCTTTTTCTATTTCTTTTCTGTTTTGAGTTTAATTTGAATTCCAGTTTGAATTTGAATTTTTGCAAAACATGCAACACGTCCAAAAATTTTTAAATTCCCCTCTTAACATGACTTAGGGTCTTAACAAAATTTTTGGGGTGTTACAGCTCTACCCCCCCTTAAAAGAAATCTCGTCCTCGAGATTGGTGGTTCTAAGAAAACAATTCCAGAAATTGTGCCTTGAGCTCATCTTCCCGCTCCCAGGTGGCTTCCTCTTCTGAGTGATGCTTCCACTGCACCTTGCACATCTGGATTCTTTTATTTCTGGTGAGGCGTTCCATTGTCTCCAAAATCTTGTATGGTTGCTCGGCATAAGACAAATCCTCAGCTAGGTCCACTTCATTCATGGGTAACACCTCTTCAGGCATCCTCAGGCATTTCTTGAGTTGTGACACATGGAATACATCGTGCACATCCGATAGACGAGCCGGTAACTCTAGTTGATACGCCACTTCGCCTTTCCTTTCCAAAACTTGAAAGGGTCCGATGTATCGAGGTGACAACTTCCCTTTCACCTTGAACCGACGAAGTCCTCTGATAGGGGACACCTTGAGATAGACATAGTCTCCCACATTGAAAACGAGCTCTCTTCTTCGTACATCGGTATAGCTCTTTTGGCGTGTCTGTGCTATCCTCAAATTGTTGCGAATTTCCCTCACCTTCGGCTCGGCTTCTTGTAGTACTTCTGGACCAAACACTTTACTTTCCTCCATTTGGTTCCAAAATAGGGGAGTTCTGCACTTCCTCCCGTACAAGGCTTCAAACGGTGACATCTTCATACTAGCTTGATAGCTGTTGTTATAGGAAAACTCCGCATACGGTAAGTTCTTGTCCCAACTCCTATTGTTTTTGAGTGCACATGCCCTCAGCATATCTTCAAGGATCTGATTGGTTCTCTCCGTCTGCCCGTCAGTTTGGGGATGATAGGCAGAGTTGAAATTTAGATGGGTTCCCATGGTTTCATGCAACTTCTGCCAGAACCTTGAGGTGAACTGTGTCCCTCGATCCGACACAATCTTCTTTGGCACTCCATGGTAATACACGATCCTTGACATGTACAATTCTGCCAATTTGGATCCGCTGTAGCTTTCTTTCACGGGGATGAAATGAGCCACCTTGGTTAGCCTGTCGATGATTACCCATATTGAATCATATCCTGATTGGGTCCTAGGAAATCCCAGTATAAAATCCATACCGATTTCTTCCCATTTCCATTCAGGCACTTTGAGTGGTTGCAATAATCCCGCGGGTCGTTGATGTTCTGCTTTCACCAACTGACATGTGTCGCATAGGGGAACATGTTCCGTGACATCTCGTTTCATGCCATACCACCAATACCTGCTCTTGAGGTCCTGGTACATTTTCATACTCCCAGGATGAATGGAATAGTCAGAATCATGAGCCTCCTTCAAAATCAATTCACGGATCTCCTTTACTTCTGGCACATAGTTTCTTTTCCCGTGCCACACCGTTCCTTGTTCATCCTCTCTAAAACCAGGAGCTTTATTTTCCTTGATGAGTTGTCTGATCTCTCGTATCTTCTCATCATTCTTTTGACCCTCGCGTATGTCTCGCTCGAGTGTGGAATCCACTTCCATGGCGATGGCTTCACCACTATTTACCAGGCATAGATTGAGCCTTATAACCTCGTCCTTCAATTCTGCAGGCATGTCCTTCAAGCTCAACTTATTGACCTGAACTTTCCTACTTAAAGCATCGGCCACGACGTTTGCTTTCCCAGGATGATAGTTGATGCCTACATCAAAGTCATTGATTAGCTCTAACCATCTCCTTTGTCTGAGGTTGAGGTTTGGCTGTGTGAATATGTACTTCAAACTCTTATGATCCGTATATATCTCGGTCCTCTTCCCCATCAAATAGTGCCGCCAAATTTTCAACGCGTGTACCACTACGGCTAGTTCTAGGTCATGTGTAGGATAGTTCTTCTCGTGCTTCCGAAGCTGTCAGGATGCATAAGCCACGACATGCCCTTCTTGCATGAGAACACATCCCAACCCGTTTCCAGAAGCATCGCAGTACACCGTAAAGTTCTTCTGCATATCTGGCATAACTAGCACTGGGGCCGTTGTCAATCTTTTCTTTAACTCCTGAAAACTCGTCTCGCACTGCAGCGTCCATGTGAATGTGATTCCCTTCTCCAACAGTTTGGTGAGGGGTCTCGAGATCTTAGAGAATCCCTCAATAAACCGTCGATAGTATCCAGCCAATCCCAAAAAGCTTTGAACTTCCCCGACATTTTCAGGGGTCTTCCACTTTTGCGGGATCCACGGAGATTCCTACCTCCGAGATTATATGTCCTAAGAAGGGAACTCTCTTCAGCCAAAACTCACACTTGCTCAACTTGGCATATAGTTGGTGTTCTCTCAGCCTTTGCAACACCAACCTTAGATGTTTCTCATGTTCTTCTTCATCTTTGGAGAAGACGAGAATGTCATCTATGAAAACCACCACAAATTTGTCCAGATATTCCATGAATACCTTGTTCATGAGATACATGAAGTACGCCGGGGCATTAGTTAGCCCGAAAGGCATGACAGTGTATTCATACAGTCCGTACCGAGATACGAAAGCTGTCTTGGGAATATCGGATTGCCTTATCTTGAGTTGGTGGTATCCCGACCTGAGATCAATTTTCGAGAACACACAAGCTCCCCTCAACTGATCAAACAAGTCTTCAATGCGGGGTAATGGGTACTTGTTCTTGATGGTTACCTCATTCAAGGCACGGTAATCCACGCATAACCTTTGGGTTCCGTCCTTCTTGGGCACAAATATTACCGGAGCTCCCCGTGGTGAGGAACTAGGATGAATATACCCCTTCTCCGTCAATTCTCTTAAATGATCCTTGAGTTCTTCTAGCTGCTTGGAGTCCATCCGATAAGGTCTCTTGTATATCGGGGCTGTTCCAGGTACTAGCTCAATTGCGAATTCCACTTCATGATCGGGAGGCATACCTGGCAACTCCTCCGGAAAAACATCTGGATATTCCCTGATGGTCCTGATTTCCTCAACTTTCACCTCAACTTGATTTAATTTAATGTCCCTCCTAGTCTCGTGTATTGTTATGAACTTTACTCTTGTGCCACTAGGGTGAGTTAGTTCCACCGTTCTGGTCGAACAATGGATGATTCCTTTATGTTTTGTCAACCAATCCATACCCAAGATAATATCTATCCCTTGTGAATCTATCACTATGAGGTTAGCAGTAAATACCACCCCATTAATGTCTAGGTTCACTTTGTGTCACACCCGGTTTTTCCGAAGAAACAACCAAGTGAATATCACATGTATGCCAGGATCATTTTCTCATACATGTGATGACAAATAGTGAAGCATCATTTATTACAAGCCAGGTGTCGAATATAAATAAGTCTTACATCGCAAATGTCTCAATGGACACTAATGCTTCATCACAAGTAAATAAACTAGCAGCGGAATATTATTCTTTTAGGGCTCCATCACAGGCGTTGCCCGGGGGTCTTCATGAACCTAAAATCCTTCCTCGGGTCCAAAATCTTGGTCATTATACACCACCTCATTATCTTGACGTGAGCAGCAATATAAACCAACAAATATGCAAGGTTGAGTACCAATGGTACTCAGCAAGTGTGGGAAAATTATATCATGCATGGCTAGAACAAGGAGAGGTTGAACTCATGGTTAAAGCACTACGCAATTAATACCTATCACCTTAGCTTATTAAGCACCTTCATTACTACACAGGTGAAATGGTCCAAATCTCCCATCCCATCATCATAATCCAATAACCATAACATCATTTCCAATGTTAAGCTCCCCGCTTAACTTCCAAAACCATCAATCCTCTAATCATGAATAAGTCCAGGCCGCTCTTAACCGTGAGCACGGCTGTCAAGACAGTTTTGACTCTGCAGAGTTTGTACCACTGTACCCACAAGTAGTGATTTCATCCCCCGTTGCCGGGTGGACTAAAAGAACCTCCATTATGCCAGTGGCTACGATCCACATTCACACTTCCCAGGTGTGTAGCCAGGAGATCACTACGAAGCCTTTACAAAGGGATTCCCGACGAGCGTGGGCCCACTGAGGTTTCACCCCTAACAGCATACAAGAGGCTCCAACCCCGCTGCAGTGGCCCCCTCTTGAGCTTTGCGGTTCATATGGTAGTCCAGCTGACACCTACTCCCCGCACCATCCAACACACCCATACTACGCCGGGGATACACCTAATTAATTGGCCAAGCTGCCCCATCTCAGCATGTGGTTGGCACTGTAAAGCCGGGTTACATGCTCCATGAACTGGTCCTTAGGATCCAGGCAAGTACTAAACACAAACCCGAGTCTCGTGCACCCAGCACACAACCAAAACATCCAACTTGCCTTGATCCCTACCTCTACATAACTCACAATGTCTCATTCAAGAGTATGGTAATATAAACTGATGATCTTATGTCCCAAATATCCCATTCTAAGCATGGCTAAGCATATGCATGGAAATAAATGACATGGTAAAATAAATCCCAACCCAAGCTACAAGGAAACAAGGTAATGCAATTCTAGGGAAACTTTCCTAGCATGGGTTTCATATTTCATTTGACAATGCAAATAATTCTATCTACACATCCTAGCATAGGATCAAAGTGGTCAAGGACACTTGCCTCCTTCTTGCTGCTCTTGAAATGGGTAGTCCTGATCTTGGAAAGGGTTAACTTGCTCTTGAACAGGTTCTACTTCATACCATCACACATAGCAAAAGAAAAACAACAATCATAAGACATAGTTCACACTTCTACTTCATACAAACCACACATTCATATTTATAAAAGTTCTTTACCATTATATGTGTTGTGGTTACTTTATGTGTGTTAAGTTGTGGCTTGCATGCACTTTTAACCATGTATATATGATTCCTACTTTTGTGTCCACATTTATACTTGCATACTATTTATATGGGTTTCCAATAAATTTCTTATATTCAACTACTACACCTTTTTACTACCAAGTATGTAAGAAAAGTATTTTTCTTCTCCATATGTGCCTTCATAATTTCTATCAACCCTAAACTGAATTCTTTGTATTTTAGAAACTCCATTTATCATTTACTAGTTGCTATATTTTCAGATTTATATTCCTTTGCATAATTGTGTATTTTATTATGAAATTAGTAATACACATCATCTAAACAGTATAGGTTCTGGTCCTAAATAATTTTAATAACATATTTTAACCTTGGCCTCTGATGTAAACTATTTCATAATTATTTTCCCTATTTTTCTATAACTATTCTTTACTTAAAAATGTGTCCCTATACTAATAAATGTGAATAATAGATGAAACAGATTCATTTCAGCCCAAAAATAGATTTTTATCTCACTCCAAAGTTTTCTAAGTACTGAGAAAGTTTTTAATTAATTTTGACAATTATGTTTGTCCCACTTTTTAATTTTTAAACACTAGTTACATATTCAATTTTCTAAATTAAATACTAAACAGGGCTAAAATAATGAATTCACCCCATTACAGGGTCTATAATATTATTTTCATAATTTCCAGGGGTCTAGCTACACTTATCAGAGGTGTTTTCCTAATTTTTATTAAGTCCAGGGGCTAAAACTGATTTTTAAATGAATTTACATGATTTTCTGGAGTTCCAGGGGCTAGATCTGAAATTTCCGGGGCTAGCTCTCAATTCCAGAGAACCCCAGGGGGTAGCACGTAAGAATTCCAGTCTTTATAATGCGGGGCTGACGTGGACCGTCCGATTTTAAACCGACGGCTGAGATTATAACATCGAACCGGTACGCGGGGTTTTAAAGTCTACCGTGCGATTTAAAATAAACGGCGCACAAGCGGCCACGTCGCTCTGATCGAGCGTGGGCGGCGCTGCCGGCGGCGCACGGCGGCGGGAAGCGGCGATCTCGCCGGAAAGTTTCGGATCCGCGAGAATTCTACCTAGAACTGTGATCTTATGGCATAGATCGGTAGAGGGGAGGTCAGGGATCTCACCTCGGGGGTTTTCTCGAGCTCGGGGGTCCTGGAAAGTGATCGGCGGCGAGGTCCGAGGCAAAACCACGGCGAAGCTCGTCGGCGCTATGTTTACACCGTAAGTCTCCGAGTTTTCTGCACCTGCAAAGCTCCCCGGAGGCGGTGGATCAAGACCAGCGAGTTAGATCAGAGTTTCCGAGCTTAGATCGGCCAGAATTCACCGGCGAAGTCTCGGTGCTCACCGGAGTAAAAATCGGCGATCGCGTGGGAAAAACCGATCGGGGCTGGGGTTTTTATAGCCGGGGGAGGGCGGTGGGTCAGTTGTGATCGAGTTTGATTCGTCTGGGTCCAGAATTCAGGCTGAGGGACGCGGTTTCCGGGCGGTTAAGATCGCGCGCGCTCGGGGGGAAAAGTCCGGGCCGCAGACGCTCGGGGTTAGGGATGACATGTGGGTCCCACCTGTCTGTGAGAGACAGCGCGGCGCGCGCGGGGGCGGGCTGGCGCGGGGAAACTGGGCCGGCTGGCGGGTTTCGGCCCACTGGCCGGTTTTTTTCCCGTTTCTCTTTTTCTTTTTCCATTTCTTTTCTGTTTTGAGTATAATTTGAATTCCAGTTTGAATTTGAATTTCTGCAAAACATGCAACACGTCCAAAAATTTTTAAATTCCCCTCTGAACATGGTTTAGAGTTTTGAATCAAAATTTGGGGTGTTACAGCTCTACCCTCCTTAAAAGAAATATCGTCCTCGAGATTGGTGTTTCTAAGAAAACAATTCCGGAAATTGTGCCTTGAGCTCATCTTCCCGTTCCCAGGTAGCTTCCTCTTCTGAGTGATGCTTCCACTGCACTTTGCACATCCGGATTCTCTTATTTCTGGTGAGGCGTTCCATTGTCTCCAAAACCTTGTATGGTTGCTCGGCATAAGACAAATCTTCAGCTACATCCACTTCATTCATGGGTAACACCTCCTCAGGCGTCCTCAGGCATTTCTTGAGTTGTGACACATGGAATACATCGTGCACATCCGATAGATGAGCCGGTAACTCTAGTTGGTACGCCACTTCGCCTTTTCTTTCCAAAACTTGGAAGGGTCCGATGTATCGAGGTGACAACTTCCCTTTCACCTTGAACCGACGAAGTCCTCTGATAGGGGACACCTTGAGATAAACATAGTCTCCCACGTTGAAAACGAGTTCTCTTCTTCGTACATCAGCATAACTCTTCTGGCGGGTTTGTGCTATCCTCAAGTTGTTGCGAATCTTCCTCACCTTCGCTTCGGCTTCTTGTAGAACTTCTGGACCAAACACTTTACTTTCTCCTGTTTGGTTCCAAAATAGAGGAGTTCTGCACTTCCTTCCATACAAAGCTTCAAACGGTGACATTTTCATACTAGCTTGATAGCTGTTGTTATAGGAAAACTCCGCATACGGTAAGTTCTTGTCCCAACTCCTATTGTTTTTGAGTGCACATGCCCTTAACATATCTTCAAGGATCTGATTGGTTCTCTCCGTCTGCCCGTCAGTTTGGGGATGATAGGCAGAACTAAAGTTCAGATGGGTTCCCATGGTTTCATGCAACTTCTGCCAAAATCTCGAGGTGAACTGCGTCCCTCGATCCGACACAATCTTCTTTGGCACTCCATGGTAACACACGATCCTTGACATGTACAATTCTGCCAATTTGGATCCGTTGTAGCTTTCTTTCACAGGAATGAAATGAGCTACCTTGGTTAGCCGATCAATAATGACCCATATTGAATCATACCCGGATTGGGTCCTAGGCAATCCCACGACAAAATCCATGCTGATTTCTTCCCACTTCCATTCAGGCACTTTGAGTGGTTGCAGTAATCCCGCGGGTCGTTGATGTTCGGCTTTCACCAACTGACATGTGTCACATAGGGCAACATGTTCCGCGACATCTCGCTTCATGCCATACCACCAATACCTGCTCTTGAGGTCCTGGTACATCTTCGTACTCCCAGGATGAATGGAATAGTCAGAATCGTGAGCCTCCTTCAAAATTAATTCACGGATCTCCTTTACTTCTGGCACACAGATCCTTTTCCCGTGCCACACCGTTCCTTGTTCATCCTCTCTAAAACCAGGAGCTTTATTTTCCTTGATGAGCTGTCTGATCTCTTGTATCTTCTCATCATTCTTTTGGCCCTCGCGTATGTCCCGCTCGAGTGTGGAGTCCACTTCCATGGCTATGGCTTCACCACTATTTACTAGACATAGATTGAGCCTTATAACCTCGTCCTTTAATTCTGCAGGCATGTCCTTCAAGCTCAACTTATTGACCTGCACTTTCCGACTCAAAGCATCGGCCACGACGTTTGCTTTCCCGGGATGATAGTTGATGCCCACATCAAAGTCATTGATTAGCTCTAACCATCTCCTTTGTCTGAGGTTGAGATCTGGCTGTGTGAATATGTACTTCAAACTCTTATGATCCGTATATATCTCTGTCCTCTTCCCCATCAAATAATGCCGCCAAATTTTCAACGCGTGTACCACTGCGGCTAGTTCAAGGTCATGTGTAGGATAGTTCTTCTCGTGCTTCCGAAGCTGCCGGGATGCATATGCCACGACATGTCCTTCTTGCATGAGAACACATCCCAACCCATTTCCAGAGGCATCGCAGTACACTGTCAAATTCTTCTGCATATCTGGCATAACCAACACTGGGGCTGTTGTCAATCTCTTCTTTAACTCCTGAAAGCTCGTCTTGCACTGTGGCGTCGAGGTGAATGTGATTCCCTTCTCCAACAGTTTGGTGAGAGGTCTCGAGATCTTGGAGAATCCCTCAATAAACCGTCGATAGTATCCAGCCAAGCCCAAAAAGCTTCGAACTTCCCCGACATTTTCAGGGGTTTTCCACTTCTGGATATCCTCGATTTTGGCGGGATCTATGGAGATTCCTCCCTCCGAGATTATATGTCCTAAAAAGGGAACTCTCTTCAGCCAAAACTCACACTTGCTCAACTTGGCATATAGTTGGTGTTCTCTCAGCCTCTGTAACACCAACCTTAGATGTTTCTCATGTTCTTCTTCATCTTTGGAGAAGACGAGAATATCATCTATGAAAACGACCACAAATTTGTCCAGATATTCCATGAATACCTTGTTCATGAGGTACATGAAATATGCCGGGGCATTGGTTAGCCCAAAAGGCATGACAGTGTATTCATACCGTCCGTACCGAGATACGAAAGCCGTCTTGGGAATATCTGATTGCCTTATCTTGAGTTGGTGGTACCCCGACCTGAGATCAATTTTTGAGAACACACAAGCTCCCCTCAACTGATCAAACAAGTCTTCAATGCGGGGTAATGGGTACTTGTTTTTGATGGTTACCTCATTCAAGGCACGGTAATCCACGCATAACCTTTGGGTTCCGTCTTTCTTGGGCACAAATATCACCGGAGCTCCCCATGGTGAGGAACTAGGGCAAATATACCCCTTCTCCGTCAATTCTCTCAAATGATCCTTAAGCTCTTCTAGCTGCTTGGAGTCCATTCGATAAGGTCTCTTGTATATCGGGGCTGTTCCCGGTACTAGCTCAATTGCGAATTCCACGTCACGGTCGGGAGGCATACCTGGCAATTCCTCCGGAAAAACATCTGGATATTCCCTGATAGTCCTGATTTCCTCAACTTTCACCTCCACTTGATTTAATTTAATGTCCCTCCTAGGCTCGTGTATCGTTATGAACTTTACTCTTGTGCCACTAGGGTGAGTTAGTTCCACCGTTCTGGTCGAACAATGGATGATTCCTTTATGTTTGGTCAACCAATCCATACCCAAAATAATATCTATCCCTTGTGAATCTATCACTATGAGGTTAGCAGTAAATACTACCCCATTAATGTCTAGGCTCACTTTGGGACACACTTGTCTTGTCCTTATTTCTCCACCTGGAGAGTTTACGGCTAGCATATGGTTCATTTGAGTGGTTGCTAGGTCATGCTTCTTAACAAACCCTTGAGCAATGAACGAGTGGGTAGCACCAGAATCAAACAGCAGAGTTGCAAGGTGTAAATTGGCAGGAAACTTTCCAACTACCACGTCGGGCGCCTCTTGTGCTTCCTCCATAGTGACGTGGTTCACCCGTCCTCTCACTACATTCTGCTGTTGTGGCGGCGCAGGCTTCTTCTTAGGGCATTTATGGGCGTAGTGCCCCACTTCACCACAGCTGAAACATTGCACCCCAATCTTAGATGCTGGGCCCTTGTTGTCTTGGGGTTGGTTTGGGGGTCCTTGCACTGCTGGTCGAGGTGGATATGCGGGGCGAGGCTGCTGCACAAACTGACGTGGCGGCTGTGCTGGTGCCGCGGGTGGCCTGTAGTTTGGGTTGTACCCTCTTGGTGCTGAATAGGGTACCGCAGCACGGCTTGTCTGCCCCGTAGGTTGCTGCATCATACGTGGGCGGGTGTTGCTCCCTGAGGCCTGATGTGACCACCCCGCCTTCCTCTTATTCTCATTTTCCAGGGCCTTTAGCTTCCTTTCCACCACAAATGCCCTGTCCACCATCTTTTGAAAACTTTCATACTCATTGGAGGACATTGCACAATGCATCTCTGCGGTAAGTCCTTCCACGAAACAATCTTGTTTCTGCTCATCAGTCTCTATGTCTCGTGGAGCATAACGGGATAGTTGAGTAAATTTAGTGAGGTATTCCCTCACAGTCATGTTTCCCTGCTGCAGTCCCAAAAATTCCTTCCTCTTGTTTTTGAGTTCACCTCTTGGGATGTAATGGTTGCGGAAGCTACGCTTGAACTCTTCCCAAGTGATGTTCTCAGGGTCATGATGGGCGGCCACGTAGGCGGTCCACCAATCAGCAGCAGGTCCATGCAATTGATGAGAGGCAAACAGCACCCTCTCATACCCTTGGCATTGTATTATCCTCATCTTACTTTCAATGGTCTTCAGCCAATCATCTGCCTCCAGAGGTTCAGCAGCACTTGCAAACTTTGGAGGTTGAGTTCCTAGAAACTCACTCAACCTTGGTTGGCGTGGTGCAGCTTGTGGAGGTGGAACTTGATGCAAGTTTGCCACCACTTGAGTCAAGTTCTGGATAAGCTGATTTTGATTCTCCAGCATTTGGTGGAGAGGATCAACTTCTTCACGGCGACCACCCCTGTCCTGGCCTCCAGAAAGATGAGGGTTGCATGCCTCATCATTGTTGTTGGCGGGGTTGGCAGCACGTCCTTTTCCTCTTCCGGCCATCTGGCAGAATCAACAAATGTTAATTTGATATCATTTAGTATCATCTTACTACTTTCCTTTGTTGGTGCTTTGAGGTGTTGAGGCTTTGTTAAAATTTTACGAGGGTTTATATCTCACACCAAATAAATGCACTATTATTTCCTGTGGGTTCACACACCAAAGCAAAACAATCTGAAGACGAGGCTGTGGACAATTGCTCATGGCCTCCACAACTCACGTCACACACCAAGCATTATCACACCATTAACTACGTAACGACTCGACTACTCGACCTCTTGCTAGCTAGGGGAAAGACTCTACACTACTCGTCCTCTTGAGCTGGCTCCTCGGGATCTTCCTCCTCATTTCGGCTACCTTCTGACTCTGCTTTGGGTGGGGAGGCTGCTGGTGGAGAAGTGCGACGACGCCTGATTGCTCGGCGATCCGGGGAGTCAGGAGTCCATGTATCATTCACGGTGACACACAGTTCATTCCCATCTCCTCTTTCTCTCACCTTTAAGCAAGCTCGCAGCAACGCCTCCGTTTCCTTCAGGGTGTCTCGGACATCCTGAAGCTCTTGTTGACACTCCTGCAGTCGAGTGCTGAGCATAGCAGCATCCTCCAAGCACAAGTCCATGTGCTCATGGGAAGTCCCTTGCTGCACCGGTGGGTACTTACTTGTACTCCGTGGTACCACTCTCACGTTGGAGGACATACATGTACTCAGTTTTGTCCAAGTGGCGACGATAGATGTGACTCTGGCAGGTGATGGCCTCCCAGGTGACATCTTTCTCCGCGTCAACTTGTGTTGCTCGACAAGCTGAAGAGTGGTGAATCTTAAGCAGCTGATTCTCGTGTATAATCCTCATCTCCGAACTCCATTCTTCCCTCTTCTCACGGATGGTCCTGGTGGAGTTATAGTGGATGATTAGCTTGCCCGTATTGCCGGCGGCTTCGAGCATACGTCGAAGACGGCGCAACAAATCTCCTACTGCCAATCCGTAGGAAAGGTACGTCACTGGACGACTATCCTCTCTTTCGGCAAGGGCAACTACGGGAACTCTCCCTCCTGTGGACTTACGAGCGGTGCGAATCATGCGAACCATCTAAAACAAAAAGAATTTAAAATTAGGTTAGATAAATTCTCAAACAAAAATCCTATTTTGAATGAAAGTTGGGGTAAGATGAAGAAAATGACTCCTTTAATAACACTTTTCCACCCACACCTTGGAAAATAGTTTTTAAGAAAATAGGGCCCTTAAATACGTCCATTTCTACCTAGGTCCACGTTCCTACGGGCAACCTTGGCTCTGATACCACCTCTGTCACACCCGGTTTTTCCGAAGAAACAACCAAATGAATATCACATGTATGCCAGGATCATTTTCTCATACATGTGATGACAAATAGTGAAGCATCATTTATTACAAGCCAGGTGTCGAATATAAACAAGTCTTACATCGCAAATGTCTCAATGGACACTAATGCTTCATCACAAGTAAATAAACTAGCAGCGGAATATTATTCTTTTAGGGCTCCATCACAGGCGTTGCCCGGGGGTCTTCATGAACCTAAAATCCTTCCCCGGGTCCAAAATCTTGGTCATTATACACCACCTCATTATCTTGACCTGAGCAGCAATATAAACCAACAAATATGCAAGGTTGAGTACCAATGGTACTCAGCAAGTGTGGGAAAATTATATCATGCATGGCTAGAACAAGGAGAGGTTGAACTCATGGATAAAGCACTACGCAATTAATACCTATCACCTTAGCTTATTAAGCACCTTCATTACTACACAGGTGAAATGGTCCAAATCTCCCATCCCATCATCATAATCCAATAACCATAACATCATTTCCAATGTTAAGCTCCCCGCTTAACTTCCAAAACCATCAATCCTCTAATCATGAATAAGTCCAGGCCGCTCTTAACCGTGAGCACAGCTGTCAAGACAGTTTTGACTCTGCAGAGTTTGTACCACTATACCCACAAGAAGTGATTTCATCCCCCGTTGCCGGATGGACTAAAAGAACCTCCATTATGCCAGTGGCTACGATCCACATTCACACTTCCCAGGTGTGTAGCCAGGAGATCACTACGAAGCCTTTACAAAGGGATTGCCGACGAGCGTGGGCCCACTGAGGTTTCACCCCTAACAGCATACAAGAGGCTCCAACCCCGCTGCAGTGGCCCCCTCTTGAGCCTTGCGGTTCATATGGTAGTCCAGCTGACACCTACTCCCCGCACCATCCAACACACCCATACTACGCCGGGGATACACCTAATTAGTTGGCCAAGCTGCCCCATCTCAGCATGTGGTTGGCACTGTAAAGCCGGGTTACATGCTCCATGAACCGGTCCTTAGGATCCAGGCAAGTACTAAACACAAACCCGAGTCTCGTGCACCCAGCACACAACCAAAACATCCAACTTGCCTTGATCCCTACCTCTACATAACTCACAATGTCTCATTCAAGAGTATGGTAATATAAACTGATGATCTCATGTCCCAAATATCCCATTCTAAGCATGGCTAAGCATATGCATGGAAATAAATGACATGGTAAAATAAATCCCAACCCAAGCTACAAGGAAACAAGGTAATGCAATTCTAGGGAAACTTTCCTAGCATGGGTTTCATATTTCATTTGACAATGCAAATAATTCTATCTACACATCCTAGCATAGGATCAAAGTGGTCAAGGACACTTGCCTCCTTCTTGCTGCTCTTGAAATGGGTAGTCCTGATCTTGGAAAGGGTTAACTTGCTCTTGAACAGGTTCTACTTCATACCATCACACATAGCAAAAGAAAAACAACAATCATAAGACATAGTTCACACTTCTACTTCATACAAACCACACATTCATATTTATAAAAGTTCTTTACCATTATATGTGTTGTGGTTACTTTATGTGTGTTAAGTTGTGGCTTGCATGCACTTTTAACCATGTATATATGATTCCTACTTTTGTGTCCACATTTATACTTGCATACTATTTATATGGGTTTCCAATAAATTTCTTATATTCAACTACTACACCTTTTTACTACCAAGTATGTAAGAAAAGTATTTTTCTTCTCCATATGTGCCTTCATAATTTCTATCAACCCTAAACTGAATTCTTTGTATTTTAGAAACTCCATTTATCATTTACTAGTTGCTATATTTTCAGATTTATATTCATATGCATAATTGTGTATTTTATTATGAAATTAGTAATACACATCATCTAAACAGTATAGGTTCTGGTCCTAAATAATTTTAATAACATATTTTAACCTTGGCCTCTGATGTAAACTATTTCATAATTATTTTCCCTATTTTTCTATAACTATTCTTTACTTAAAAATGTGTCCCTATACTAATAAATGTGAATAATAGATGAAACAGATTCATTTCAGCCCAAAAATAGATTTTTATCTCACTCCAAAGTTTTCTAAGTACTGAGAAAGTTTTTAATTAATTTTGACAATTATGTTTGTCCCACTTTTTAATTTTTAAACACTAGTTACATATTCAATTTTCTAAATTAAATACTAAACAGGGCTAAAATAATGAATTCACCCCATTACAGGGTCTATAATATTATTTTCATAATTTCCAGGGGTCTAGCTACACTTATCAGAGGTGTTTTTCCTAATTTTTATTAAGTCCAGGGGCTAAAACTGATTTTTAAATGAATTTACATGATTTTCTGGAGTTCCAGGGGCTAGATCTGAAATTTCCGGGGCTAGCTCTCAATTCCAGAGAACCCCAGGGGGTAGCACGTAAGAATTCCAGTCTTTATAATGCGGGGCTGACGTGGACCGTCCGATTTTAAGCCGACGGCTGAGATTATAACATCGAACCGGTACGCGGGGTTTTAAAGTCTACCGTGCGATTTAAAATAAACGGCGCACAAGCGGCCACGTCGCTCTGATCGAGCGCGGGCGGCGCTGCCGGCGGCGCACGGCGGCGGGAAGCGGCAATCTCGCCGGAAAGTTTCGGATCCGCGAGAATTCTACCTAGAACTGTGATCTTATGGCATAGATCGGTAGAGGGGAGGTCAGGGATCTCACCTCGGGGGTTTTCTCGAGCTCGGGGGTCCTGGAAAGTGATCGGCGGCGAGGTCCGAGGCAAAACCACGGCGAAGCTCGTCGGCGCTGTGTTTACACCGTAAGTCTCCGAGTTTTCTGCACCTGCAAAGCTCCCCTGAGGCGGTGGATCAAGACCAGCGAGTTAGATCAGAGTTTCCGAGCTTAGATCGGCCAGAATTCACCGGCGAAGTCTCGGTGCTCACCGGAGTAAAAATCGGCGATCGCGTGGGAAAAACCGATCGGGGCTGGGGTTTTTATAGCCGGGGGAGGGCGGTGGGTCAGTTGTGATCGAGTTTGATTCGTCTGGGTCCAGAATTCAGGCTGAGGGACGCGGTTTCCGGGCGGTTAAGATCGCGCGCGCTCGGGGGAAAAGTCCGGGCCGCAGACGCTCGGGGTTAGGGATGACATGTGGGTCCCACCTGTCTGTGAGAGACAGCGCGGCGCGCGTGGGGGCGGGCTGGCGCGGGGAAACTGGGCCGGCTGGCGGGTTTCGGCCCACTGGCCGGTTTTTTTCCCGTTTCTCTTTTTCTTTTTCCATTTCTTTTCTGTTTTGAGTATAATTTGAATTCCAGTTTGAATTTGAATTTTTGCAAAACATGCAACACGTCCAAAAATTTTTAAATTCCCCTCTGAACATGGTTTAGAGTTTTGAATCAAAATTTGGGGTGTTACACTTTGGGACACACTTGTCTTGTCCTTATTTCTCCACCTGGAGAGTTTACGGCTAGCATATGGTTCATTTGTGTTGTTGCTAGGTCATGCTTCTTAACAAACCCTTGAGCAATGAACGAGTGGGTAGCACCAGAATCAAACAGCAGGGCTGCAAGGTGTAAATTGGCAGGAAACTTACCAACTACCACGTCAGGTGCCTCTTGTGCTTCCTCCATAGTGACGTGGTTCACCCGTCCTCGCATCACATTCTGCTGTTGTGGCTGTGCGGGCTTCTTCTTTGGGCATTTATGGGCGTAGTGCCCCACTTCACCGCAGCTAAAACATTGCACCCCAACCTTAGGTGCCTGGCCTTTGTTGTCTGGGGGTTGGTTTGGGGGTCCCTGTACTGCTGGTCGAGGTGGATATGCGGGGCGAGGCTGCTGTACAAACTGACGTTGTGGCTGTGCTGGTGCTGCAGGAGGCCTGTAGTTCGGGTTGTACCCTCTTGGTGCTGAGTAGGGTACTGCAGCACGGTTCGTCTGCCCTGCAGGTTGCTGCATCAGACGTGGGCGGGTGTTGCTCCCGGAGGCTTGATGTGACCACCTGGCCTTCCTCTTATTCTCATTTTCCAAGGCCTTTAGCTTCCTTTCTACCACAAATGCTCTGTCCACCATCTTTTGGAAGCTTTCATACTCATTTGAGGACATTGCACACTGCATCTCTGCGGTAAGTCCCTCCACGAAACAATCTTGTTTTTGCTCATCTGTCTCTATGTCCCGTGGGGCACAACGGGATAGTTGAGTAAATTTAGTGAGGTATTCCCTCACCGTCATGTTTCCCTGCTGCAGTCCCAAAAACTCCTTCCTCTTGTTTTTGAGTTCACCTCTTGGGATGTAATGGTTGCGGAAGCCACGCTTGAACTCTTCCCAAGTGATGTTCTCAGGGTCATGATGGGCAGCCACGTAGGCGGTCCACCAATCAGCAGCAGGTCCATGCAATTGATGAGAGGCAAACAGCACCCTCTCATACCCTTGGCACTGTATGATCCTCATCTTGCTTTCAATGGTCTTTAGCCAAACATCTGCCTCCAGAGGTTCAGCAGCACTTGCAAACTTCGGAGGTTGAGTTCCTAGAAACTCACTCAGCTTTGGTTGGCGTGGTGCAGCTTGTGGAGGTGAAACTTGATGCAAGTTGGCCATCACTTGAGTCAAGTTCTGGATGAGCTGATTCTGATTCTCCAGCATTTGGTGGAGGGGATCCACCCCTTCACGGCGACACCCCGGTCCTGGCCTCCAGAAAGATGAGGGTTGCATGCCTCATCATTGTTGTTGGCGGGGTTGGCAGCACGTCCTTTTCCTCTTCCGGCCATCTGGAAGAATCAACCAATGTTAATTTGAAAGCATTTAGTATCATCTTACTACTTTCATTTGTTTGTACTTTGAAGTGTTGAGGCTTTATTATACTTTTCGGAGGGTTCATTTCTCACACAAAAATAAATGCACTATTATTTCATGTGGGTTCACACACCAAAGCAAAACAATCTAAAGAAGAGGCTGTGGACAATTGCTCATGGCTTCCACAACTCACGTCACACACCAAACATTAACACACCATTAACTTAATGTAACGACTCGACTATTCGACATCTTGCTAACTAAGGGAAGGACTCTACACTACTCGTTTTCTTGAGCAGGCTCCTCGGGATCTTCCTCATCATTTCGGCTGCCTTCTGACTCTGCTTTATGTGGGGAGGCTGCTGGTGGAGAAGTGCGACGACGCCTGATCGCTCGGCGATATGGGGAGTCAGGAGTCCATGTATCATTCACGGTGACACACAGTTCATTCCCATCTCCTCTTTCTCTCGCCCTCAAGCAGGCTCGCATCAATGCCTCCGTTTCCTTCAGGGTGTCCCGAACATCCTGAAGCTCTTGCTGACACTCCTACAGTCGAGTGCTGAGCATAGCAGCATCCTCCAAGCACAAGTCCATGTGCTCATGGGAAGTCCCTTGCTGCACTGGCGGGTATTTGTACTCCGTGGTACCACTCTCACGCTGGAGGACATACATGTACTCAGTCCTGTCCAGGTGGCGACGATAGATGTGACTCTGGCAGGTGATGGCCTCCCAGGTGACATCCTTCTCCGTATCGACCTGTGTCGCTCTACAGGCTGGAGAGCGGTGGATCTTAAGCAGCTGATTTTCGTGTATAATCCTCATCTCTGAACTCCATTCTTCCCTCTTCTCACGGATGGTCCTGGTGGAGTTACAGTGGATGATTAGCTTGCCCGTATTGCCGGCGGCTTCGAGCATACGTCGAAGACGGCGCAACAAGCCTCCTACTGCCAATCCGTAGGAAAGGTACGTCACCGGACGGCTCTCCTCTCTTTGGGCAAGGGCAACTACGGGAACTCTCCCTCCTGTGGACTTGCGAGCGGTGCGAATCATGCGAACCATCTAAAACAAAAAGCATTTAAACTTAGGTTGGATAAACTTTTAAACAAAATCCTATTTTGAATGAACATTGGGGTAAGATGAAGAAAGTGACTCATTAAATAACACTTTTCAAAACACACCTTGTAAAAATAGTTTTTAAGAAAATAAGGCCCTTAAATACGTCCATTTCTACCTAGGTCCACGTTCCTACGGGCAACCTTAGGTCTGATACCACTTCTGTCACACCCGGTTTTTCCGAAGAACAACCAAGTGAATATCACATGTATGCCAGGATCATTTTCTCATACATGCGATGACAAATAGTGAAGCATCATTTATTACAAGTCAGATGTCGAATATAAATAAGTCTTACATAGCAAATGTCTCGATGGACAATAATAAGTTCATCACAAGTAAATAAACTAGCAGCGGAATATTATTCTTGAGGGCTCCGTCACAAGCATTGCCCGGAGGTCTCCATGAGCCTAGAAACCTTCTTCGGGTCCAAAGTCTTGGTCATTATACACCACCTCATTATCTTGACCTGAGAAGCAATATAAACCAACAAAATATGCAAGGTTGAGTACCAATGGTACTCAGCAAGTGTGGGAAAATTATATCATGCATGGCTAGAACAAGGAGAGGTTGAACTCATGGTTAAAGCACTACGCAATTAATACCTATCACCTTAGCTTATTAAGCACCTACATTACTACACAGGTGAAATGGTCCCAATCTCCCATCCCATCATCATAATCCAATAACCATAACATCATTTCCAATGTTAAGCTCCCCGCTTAACATCCACAACTTCCAAAACCATCAATCCTCTAATCATGAATAAGTCCAAGCCGCTATTGACCGTGAGCACGGCTGTCATGACAGTTTTGACTGTGCAGAGTTTGCACCACTGTACCCACATGTAGTGATTTCATCCCCCGTTGCCGGGTGGACTAAAAGAACCTCCATTATGCCAGTGGCTCCGAACCACATTCACACTTCCCAGGTGTGTAGCCAGGAGATCACTACGAAGCCTTTACAAAGGGATTCCCGACGAGCGTGGGCCCACTGAGGTTTCACCCCTAACAGCATACAAGAGGCTCCAACCCCGCTGCAGTGGCCCCCTCTTGAGCCTTGCGGTTCATATGGTAGTCCAGCTGACACCTACTCCCCGCACCATCCAACACACCCATACTACGCCGGGGATACACCTAATTAATTGGCCAAGCTGCCCCATCTCAGCATGTGGTTGGCACGGTAAAGCCAGGTTACATGCTCCATGAACCGGTCCTAAGGATCCAGGCAAGTACTAAACACAAACCCGAGTCTCGTGCACCCAGCACACAACCAAAACATCCAACTTGCCTTGATCCCTACCTCTACATAACTCACAATATCTCATTCAAGAGTATGGTAAAATAAACTGATGATCTCATATCCCAAATATCCCATTCTAAGCATGGCTAAGAATATGCATAATAATAAGTGACATGATAAAATAAATCCCAACCCAAGCTACAAGGAAACAAGGTAATGCAATTCTAGGGAAACTTCCTAGCATGGGTTTCATATTTCAATTGACAATGCAAATAACTCTAGCTACACATCCTAACATAGGATCAAAGTGGTCAAGGACACTTGCCTCCTTCCTGCTGCTCTTGAAATGGGTAGTCCTGATCTTGGAAAGGAATAACTTGCTCTTGAGCAGGTTCTACATCATACCATCACACATAGCAAAAGAAAAACAACAATCCATAAGACATAGTTCACACTTCCACTTCATACAAACCACACATTCATATTTATGAAAGTCATTCACCATTATATGTGTTGTGGTTACTCTATGTGTGTTGATTTGTGGCTTGCATGCACTTTTAACCATGTGTATTTGATTCCTACTTTTGTGTTCACATTTATACTTACATACTATATATATGAGTTTCCAATTTAAATAAACTCCTTTTATTCAATTACTACACCTTTTAGCTACCAAGTATGCATGAAAAGTATTTTCCTTCTCCATATGTGTCTTCATAATTTCTACCACCCTAAACTGAATTCTTTGGATTTTAGAACTCCATTTATCATTTACTAGTTGCTATATTTTCAGATTTATTTCCTATGCCTAAATGTGAACTTTATTATGAAAATAACAAGACACATCATCTAAACAGAATAGGTTCTGATCTAAAATATTTACTAATATATTTTTGACCTTTTCCTCTGATGTAAACTATTTTACAATTATTTTCCCTATTTTCCAGAATTATTCTTTACTTAAAAATGTGTCCCTAAATGTGTATAATAAATTAAACAGATTCATTTCACCCCAAAATATATTTTTATCTCACTCCAAAGTTTTCTAAATACTGAGAAAGTTTTTAATTTAATTTTGACAATATGTTTGTCCCACTTTTTAAATTTTAAACACTAGCCACATATTCAATTTCCTAAATTAAATATTAAACAGGGCTAAAAAGATAAACTCACCCCACTACAGGGTCTATAATATCATTTTAAAAATTTTCAGGGGTCTAGCTATACATAACAGAGGAGTTTTTCCTAATTTTTATTAAGTCCAGGAGCTAAAACTGATTTTTAAATGAATTTACATGATTTTCTGAAGCTCCAGGGGCTAGATCAGAAGTTTCCGGGGCTAGCTCTTATTTCCCGAGAACCCCAGGGGGTAGCATGTAAGAATTCCAGTCTTTATAACGCGGGGCTGACGTGGACCGTCCGATTTAAAACAGACGGCTGAGATTATAACGTCGAACCGGTACGCGGGGATTTAAACTCTACAGTGCGATTTAAAATAAACGGCGCACAAGCGGCCACGTCGCTCTGATCGAGCGCGGGCGGCACTGAACGGCAGCGCACGGCGGCGGGAAGCGGCGATCTCGCCGGAGACTTTCGGATCTTCGAGAATTCTTCCTAGAACTGTGATTTTATGGCATAGATCGGTGGAGGGGAGGTCGGGGATCTCACCTCGGGGGTTTTCTTGAGCTCGGAGGTCCTGGAAAGCGACCGGAGTCCGAAGTGAAACCACGGCGAAGCTCGTCGGCGCTGTGTTTGAACCGCAAGTCACCGGGTTTTCTGCACCTGCAAGGTTCCCCGGAGGCAGTGGATCAAGACTAGCGAGTTAGATCGGAATTTCTGAGCGTAGATCGGCCAGAATTCGCCGGAGAAGGCTCGGGTTCTCACCGGAGTAAAAACGGTGGATCGCATGGGAAAAACAGAACGAGGTCGGGGTTTTTATAGACGGGGGAGGGCGGCGAGGTGGTTTAGATCGAGTCTGCGTCGCCTACGAACGGAATTCGGCGGAGATGCGCAGGAATCCGGGTCGGTTTTGATTCGGGGTGAGAGAATCCCGGCGCGGGCGCGAGGTAGAAGAAGGGTTGGCGGGCCCCGCCTGTCAGTGGGAGGAAAAGGCGCGTGCGGCTGCGGGCTGGCGCGGGGGCTGGTTGGGCCGGCTGGTGGGTTTCGGCCCACTGGCCGGTTTTTTTCTGTTTTACTTTTTATCTTTTTCTATTTCTTTTCTGTTTTGAGTTTAATTTGAATTCCAGTTTGAATTTGAATTTTTGCAAAACATGCAACACGTCCAAAATTTTTTAAATTCCCCTCTTAACATGACTTAGGGTCTTAACAAAATTTTTGGGGTGTTACAGTTGTCCACGTCCCCAAATCCTCCTCTCTTTACTTGTTGATCATGTCCATGGTTCCTAATAACAATTAAATCATTAAATAGCAATCCATTCTCAAACTCACATGGGTAGGAAGTTAGGAACGAGTTCACCTGCTGATTTAGTAACCGTGCTCGTGATCTTGTGATTGGTCCTTGTATATCAATGTGAGTATCCATTGTTGTGATGTCCTCATCAGAATGGGCGCGATGGGGCCAGCTTTCCCATGGGGATCTGCAGCCTCTGGAAGGATGCAAGGCTGATGAGGTTGAGGCCCGCTCCTCCGTCGACCAGCACATGGTAGAGCTTGACGTTAGCTATGGTTGGGGAGACGATGAGTGGTAGCTGCTCATCCCCTGCCATGTTCTTTGGACAGTCAGATGCGGTGAAGCTGATCTCCGTCTCCATCCACTTGCGGTAGGGAGTCGGCCTGGGGACAGGCAATACTGCCATGATCTCCCGCCAGATGGTCTTGATGTCTCGTCTGGACGTGATGTCCCACGACCCCCCATACATGACGTGGAGCGTCCTTTGATGCTCGCCCTGGGTGTACAGGGCCAGTGTCTTTTCCCTGGTCATAGACTACCTTCGAAAATCGCTGGGCACATTGGTACTCCGTCTTCTGACCATGGCTGACCTCTAGGTCAGCCCTTCGCTTGCCCTCTCGCTGGCGAAAAGGTGTGCCATCCTGGCACCGCTGTCGAAGCTCCAGGAAGTGCCCCGCTAACTTCTGTATCTCCCAGCACTCCTCGACCTCATGCCGCTTGGAGTCGTGCACCGGGCAATACTGGCCGCTACCATCTCTGTAGAGGGGTTGCCGCGAACGCTTGGTGGTCCGCAGCCCCCGGTCCCCCGCTGCCGCTAAGGAATTGAGCGCAGCACCAACCAGGTGGTCGACATCGTTGCACCACTGCTCGGCAGCGTATGGAAAAGCTCCCGCATGCGGGGTGTTCTGGAGGAGTGCACGGGCCGCTAGCAGCGCACTCTCCCGGCTAGCTTCAGCTGGCGTCTGTGACACCGTCGCAACCCATGGCTGCCAGGGGAGAACTGATGCTGTAGCCTCTGGGGCTGGTGTCGGCGCAGACGGCCCTGCTCCGGGACCAGATGACATTTCCTGCTCTCCCCGCCGCTGGCGGCGCAGAGGGCAGGAAGGCCCTCTATCAGATTGGATGTTCACCATTGTGGGCTTCACAATCAGCTTCAAGATCCAAAACACCCCTACCTGGCGCGCCAAATGTCAAAGTGTTTGCTACGACACTTCCCCCGGTATGCTCGGAAGCAGCCCGCGGAGGTTCTTTTTTTGGTGGGGGCTAGAGGAACTCGAAGGATTTGGCACAATGACGAGAGAGATACGAGGATTTACGTGGTTCAGGCCGCCGGAGCGTAAAACCCTACTTCCACGGGAGTACATGGTGTATTGCTTGCTCGCATATGAGAATGAGTAGGCTGGGTTGCGAACCCCCTGCCCGGAGGCTGCCTCGGTCCTTTTATAGCTCAAGGCCGGGGCAGTTACAATGCAGCCCGGGGCCTGACATGTGGCCCCGGAGCTATCTGTCTCCTATACATAAACTATGGGTATTTACATATACATGTATTGTCACTGTCGACGGAGTTATGGTGTGCCACCTGTCCCACCGGGCGCCCCTGCCTGGTGGCAGGTGATGATGAAGTCCCCGTCTTTTCACCGCGTCTCCTCGCCTTGTTAGGCGGCTCTGTACCGCTGGGCGGCACTGTTGTGCCGTCACGCCTCACCTCCCTGTCTTTCACTTTAATGGTGCGCAGTCAGGAAACGGAGACGTGCTCAGTGCGCCATGCTTCTGGGGAAGGCGCGATCCTTGAATTCTTGTCCTGTCAATGCACCTTCCTCATTACTTCCGGTCTATCTGCCCATTGCCTGCTGAGGTGATGTTTGGGCGGATGGCCCCCGAGACACGCGTCTCTACCGGAGCCGTCTCGTGGAGTAGTGGGTGGTCTGGAGTTGTTGCGCACGGGGCAGCACCGGAGCCCTCCCATGATGGAGGTCGGATCCGGGACTGCGAGACACATGGTACCTCCGGAGCCTTCCCTCAGGGGAAGGTACGCCCGGAGTCGCTGCCCACGTGGCAGCACCGGAGGCCTCCATGATGGAGGTCGGATCCGGAGCTGCAGGATGCGTGGCTCCTCCGGAACCCTCTCCGGCCGGGGGATGCGACTTGGAGGATCGGACACGTGGGAGCGCCGGAGCCCTCCTTAGTGGAGGATGGGGTCCGGCACTACTAGACGCGTGTCGGCCCCCTAGCCACCCTTGGCCGGTAGTCAGGCTCAGAGCCTGAAGACATGTTGCAACCCTGGGTCAGCCCATGGGGTATAGGGCGCATGGCCTATGCTGGGGTCCGCCTAAACTGGGAAGGTGGAGCCCAAGTTCTTTTTACCCACTACGCGAGGGTACCCGGTTTGCAGGGTACCGACAATCTCTATATTGTGCTCCAACGATTGCGAGAACATAAGTTGTATGCCAAATTCAGCAAGTGTGAATTTTGGATCAGCAAAGTACCATTCTTAGGCCACATTATTTCAGTGGGGGGTGTGGCTGTAGATCCAACCAAAGTTGGGCAAGTCTTGAAGTGGGAGTCTCCGACATCCGTTCATCAAATCCGCAGTTTTCTAGGACTAGCGGACTTTTATCGGAGATTTATTCCCAGCTTCTCAAAGGTTGCTAAGCCCATGATAGAATTATTGAAGAAGAGCAGCAAGTATGTATGGACGGAGGCCTGTGAAGAGGCATTGTAAACTCTGAAGAAAAATCTCACATTGGCACCGGTTCTAGCCCAACCGGATAGGACAAAGCCGTTCGATGTTTATTGTGATGCCTCAGGCATTGGACTTGGCTGCGTACTAATGCAAGATGGACGTGTGATCATGTAGGGGGTTTCGTCAACTCCGCAACCACGAGCAGCACTGCCCACTCATGATGTAGAACACGCTGCAGTAGTGCTCGCGTTGAAAATGTGGAGGCACTACTTACTCGGAAATTTAGTGCACCTCTATATCGACCATAAGAGCCTCAAGTATATATTCACTCAGAAGGATATCAATATGTGGCAGCGGAGATGGTTGGAATTAATCAAAGATTATGAACTCAAGATCCATTACCATCTGGGCAAAGCTAAAATGGTGGCTGATGCACTCAGTCGTAAGTCCCACGTAAATCACTTGTTAGTTGTTCCGGATGAGGAAGAAGAACCAAGTCTGAAAGTGATTCCGTATGGGGTGTTGCACAATCTTGCTCTCATGCCTACCATTAGGGAGGATATTGTACGAGATCAAAAGAGAGATAAAGGAATGCGGAATATCCGGGCAACAATCAAAGAGGATAAAATGAAATGTTTCTGGGAAGATGATCAAGGTGTGTTATGGTTTAACAAACGAATTGTGGTACCCCAGAACATAAAGCTAAGGAAGAAAATCTTGGATGAAGCTCATATGTCCAAGTATTCGATACATCCGGGAAGTAATAAGATGTATCAGGACCTCAAAACAAAATTTTGGTGGACTTCAATGAAGCGAGAAATTGCCAAGTATGCAGCCGAGTGTGATACATGTCAGCAAGTCAAAGATGATCACATAAAAGAAAGTGGGAATTCTGCAACCATTAAGTATTCCGGCATGGAAGTGGGAGGACATCAGCACGGACTTTATTGTCGCATTACCTCTCATGTTCATAAAGCATGACTCCATTTGGGTGATTGTTGATCGGCTAACAAAATCAGCCCACTTCATTCCAGTGAACACGGGATTCCATACTAAGCAATATGCAGAGTTGTATCTCCCAGAATTGGGTGCTTACATGGAGTTCCCAAAACCATCATATCCGACCGAGGTTCCATATTTGTTCCTTGTTTCTGGAAGCAACTACATGAGTCTCTAGGAACAAGGTTACTTAGAAGCTCAGCATACTATCCTCAGACTGACGGTCAGATGGAGAGGGTGAATCAAATTCTAGAGGATATGCTGAGAGCATGTGCCATAGATCATGGAAAGAATTGGGATAACCATTTGCCATTAGCGGAATTCTCCTACAATAATGGTTATCAATCAAGCATTAAGATGGCACCATACGAAGCGCTCTATGACAGGAAGTGCCGCACACCACTCAACTGGTGTGAATTCGGCGAGAGGGTGATTTTCGGCATTGATCTTGTGAATGACGCCGAAGAGCGGGTCCAGCTTATTCAAGCAAATCTCAAAGCTGCTCAATCTCGCCAGAAAAGTTATGCGGACAAGCGACACCGGCCCTTGTATTTTGAAGTCGGGGATCATGTCTATCTCTGAGTATCCCCGATGAAAGGAATTCATCGATTCGGGGTCAAGGAAAAGCTAGCTCCTTGTTTTGTTGGTCCGTTCCTTATTACAGAACGGTGTAGACCCGTAGCCTACCGTTTGAGGCTGCCAACATCATTGTCGGGCATACATGACATTTTCATGTCTCACAGCTGAGGAAATGTTTGAAGGAGCCGACGAAGGTTCTTTCGGGAGACATGGAAACAATACAACCTGATATCACCTACATCGAGAAGCCGGTACAAATCCTCAACGAAAAGTGTGACGCCCCGTTTCTGTGAGGAACCTGGACTGATGCGTATGTGTGCCCCAGGATGTTCATCACACATACACATATAATCCACAAACTGAATTCAGAATATATGTAACCATGAATGAATAGATTCAAGTACTTTATTACATCAATCTTTATTGCAGCGGAAGTCTTATCTTAGCAGCGGAAGTCTTATTCTAGCAGCGGAAGTCTTCTAAACTATAGCGGAAGCAAAATAAGCAGCAGCAGCGGCTCCATCTCTACTCCACAGGCAAGGTTGAGGGCAGATTACACGCCTAATACTCCACGTGGTATTCATAGTACTCCTCTCCTGTTGCTGATGATGTATGATAATGCAAGGGTGAGTACATGACGTACTCAGCGAGTGCGGAAAGTATGACATGTAGCTTACAACAAGGTAGGTATAAAAAGGCTCATTGCATAAAAGCAAAGTTTATTTCACAAAACAAGATAAAAACAGCAACTAGCTTTGAGTGAATGTAATCCCAACATGCATTTAAACATCAACATACCTCCATCATGATTCATCACTTTTCATATCTCATCCGAACATTTATCTTTCTCAACTTTTCACATGCTCATGAATACCATCTCGTATTCACTACCACCTCATCTCATATTCAATTCCGTCTCATAACCGAGACCAAATCTCATTGCCATGACTCAACAGTCATGCAACCAATCTCATTACCCGGACTCAACAGTCCCAAAAACCAAATCCAAAGACCATCCATGACCCAACCCATAACCAAAACAAATACCATCCCAATAACCATCCCATCTAATCGTGTGAGTTGTCCAGGCGCTTGTGACCGTAAGCTCGGCTATCATGATAGTTTTACACTCTGCAGAGGTGGCACCGCTTTACCCACAAGTTTGTGATTTCGTCACCCGTCGGCGACTGCAGAACCTCCATTATACCAGTACACAATCGTCGGTGTATGGCCAAGAGATCACAAAATATCCTTTACAAAGGGGCTACTAGATGTATGGACTCACTAAGGTTTCACCAGCAGGTTAGAATCTCCAATTCTCCCACCTACGGGCCCCCTCTTGTGCCGTGCAGTTCCCAGGGCAGTCCTCACTCGACTCTCATTCCCCGTGCCTTCCACGGTCCATAACAATCTAGCAACTTACCTAATTAGTCAGCTAAGCCACACCCATATTTGGCCTTGTGGTGGCACTGTTTTCCTGGCATGGCTGGCATGAACCGGTCCTTAGATCTATGGCAAGTAAACCACCATCTCATACTACCTCATCCACAAACCAAGCTTGCCTAGATCTCCCTCCGATTCATGTTCATTAACATAAAGTTATTATTATCATTTTTGTCATGAGTGCAGTAGCTAGACACCTTCTATCGCTTCCCATAACCCGTAGATTAGCGAAGCAAAAAGCAAAAACGACCATACCCGACTCATACACTTTCCTGGCGACAAGGGTGGTTAACAAAACTAGTAAAATCCTATAAAGGGGTTTCCCATCAAGTTGACTCAAGCATTCATAGTTTTTGCAAACAAAACAGTTTTCGAAACATGGGATCAATATGGTCAAGGGGCACTTGCCTTGTTCCTGTGGCTCTTGTTACTCTTGTCTCTCGATGTTCTAGTGCTGTAGTCCTTCATAGGTAGCTCTCTGAGCTTGTCCTTCTACTCACGATCACGCACATACAAGATTTATAGCAATCAATCATCATGCACAAACTTTACTCAAGATGCAATGGTGCATATGCATGCTAATCCTATGATGATGTTTTTATTAGATCGGTTTGTACGTGTTCTTGCATGTTCTTGCATGTTTTAAGGGGTTTGCATGGGGTTTTATGATGAACAGAGGTGTACGGATCAAATGTGGACGTGGGGATGATCTTGACTCTAGATCAAACCGATCAACACGTGATCTGTCCACATGAAAAGCTTCTGTTCGAAGGAATCGAAGAAACAGATGCAAAGAAAACCGCGATGATGTCGTAAGGTGGTAATGGAGACCTACCTTACTTCCTTCGGATCCTTCCTCTAGCAAAAACAGATTGTCGGCTCTCCTACGGCGATGGCGATCGTGTCTGGGCTCGTCGGAGGTCTCTCCGGTGGTCAAACTCCGGCGAAGGGGTTTAGCTCGGCGAGTTTGGGGGCTAGGGCTTCTATGTTGTCGGCTTAGAAAAGATGTTACGACCAAGGGGTTGTTTCGGGTTCTATTTATAAGAGGGAAACGAAGAGTCCTACTCTGATCGGAATTCAAATAAGAGTCCTATTCAAATTGTTTTTGAATCTTAACAACTTATCTTCAATTGATTTGGTGTGGTAGCAACGTGGAATTCGTGTCGGTTTCCTTCCGTGTCAGTATTCCCATGCGTACAGAAGCAAAAACCGCTTCAGATCTCGTCACCTCCGCAGTGATGAGCTCTGTAGGCTCCACGTGTCCAGCGGAGGCCGGGCTTCTTTTTTCCTCAGGGGGCGAGCTCTAGTTGTGCCGCGTGTCAGGCGGGCGTATGTGTGCCCAGGATGTTCATCACACATACACATGCATTCCACAAACTGAATTCATAATATATATATAACCACGAATAACAGGGTTTATTACAAAGTCTCATGAGTCTCCAACTCATTCTAGCAGCGGAAGTCTTTATTCTAGCAGCGGAAGTCTTCTAAACTATTGCGGAAGCAACTAAGCAGCAGCAGCAGCTCCATCTCTACTCCACAGGCAAGGTTGAGGACAGATTACACGCCTAATGCTCCACTTGGACTTCATAGTACTCCTCTCCTGTTGCTGATGATGTATGATAATGCAAGCTTGAGTACATGATGTACTCAGCAAGTGCAGGAAAATATGATATGTAGCTCACAGCAAGGTAGTTATAAAAAGGCTTATTGCAGAAAGCAAAATTTATTTCTCAAAACACGATAAAAACAGCAACTTATCTTTAAGTGAATGTAATCCCAACATGTACTTAAACACCTACATACCTCCATCATGTTCCATCACTTCCATGTCTCTTCCAGTCATTTATCTTTCTCAACTTTTCTCAAACTCGTGAATACCATCTTGTATTCACTACCATCTCATGAATACCATCTCGTATTCACTACCATTTCATCTCATATTCAATTCCGTCTCATTCCGAGACCAAATCTCGTTGCCATGACTCAACATTCATGCAACCAATCTCATTACCCGGACTAAACAGTCCCGAAAACCAAATCCAAAGACCAAACCATAACCAAACCAAAAACCATACCAAAAACCATCCCATCTAATCATGGAAGTTGGCCAGGCGCTCGTGACCGTAAGCTCTGCTATCATGATAGTTTTAGACTCTGCAGAGTTTGTACCACTTTACCCACAAGTTTGTGATTTCGTCACCCGTCGGCGACTGCAGAACCTCCATTATACCAGTACACAACCGTCGGTGTATGGCCAAGAGATCACAAAATAGCCTTTACAAAGGGGTTACTAGATGGATGGACTCACTAAGGTTTCACCGGCAGGCTAGAATCTCCAATTCTCCCACCCATGGGCCCCCTCTTGTGCCATGCAGTTCCCAGGGCAGTCCTCACTTGACTCCCATTCCCCGCGCCTTCCACAGTCCATAACACTCTATCAACTTACCTAATTACTCAGCTAAGTCGCACCCATACATGGCCTTGTGGTGGCACTGTTATCCTGGCATGTGCTCGCATGAACCGGTCCTTAGATCTACGGCAAGTAACCACCATCTCATTCTACCTCTTCCACAAAACCAGGCTTGCCTAGATCTCCCTCCGATTCATGTTCATTAACATCAAGTTCTCATTATCATACGAGTGCATTTAGCTAGACACATCTATCTCGCTTCCCGTATCCCATGGACTCAGCGAAGCATAAAGTAAAAACGACCATACCCGACTCATCAATTGTCCTGGCGACAAGGGTGGTTAACAAAACTAGTAAACTCATATAAAAGGGTTTCCCATCATGTTGACTCAAGCACACACACCTTTTCACAAACAAATCAGCTTTAAAAACATGGGATCAATATGGTCAAGGGGCACTTTCCTTGTTCTTGCGGCTCTTGTTGCTCTTGTGTCTCAATGTTCTGATGTTGTAGTCCTTCATAGGTAGCTCCCTGAGCTTGCCCTTCTAATTACGATCACGCACATACAAAGTTCACAGCAATCAATCATTATGCACAAACTTTACTCGGGATGCAATGGTGCATATGCATGCTAATCCTATGGTGCAGTTTTTATTAGATCGGTTTGTACGTGTTATTGCATGTTTTAAAGGGTTTGCATGGGGTTTTACGATGAACAGAGGTGTAGGGATCAAATGTGGACGTGGCAATGATCTCGACTCAAGATCTAGATCAGACCGATCAACACGTGATCTGTACATGAAAAAGCTTCTGTTCGAAGAGATCGAAGAACAGATGCAAAGAAAACGCGATGATGTCGTAAGGTGGTATTGGAAACCAACCTTACTTCCTTCGAGTCCTTCCTCCTAGCAAGAATAGATCGTCGGGGTTTTCTTCCGGTGGCGGCGATCGTGTCTGGACTCGTCGGCGGTTTCTCCGGTGGTCAAACTCCGGCGAAGGGGTTTAGCTCGGCGAGTTTGGGGCTAGGGCTTCTAAGTTGTCAGCTTAGAAATGATGTTACGACCAAGGGGTTGTTTCAGGTTCTATTTATAATCGGAAAGAGAAGAGTCCTAATCTGATTGGATTTCGAATAAGAGTCCTATTCAAATTGTTTTTTTAATCTTAACAACTTATCTTCAATTGATTTGGTGTGGTAGCAACGTGGAATTCGTGTCAGTTTCCTTCCGTGTCGGTATTCCCATGCGTACAGAAGGGAAAACTGCTTTAGATCTTGTTACCTTCGCGCTGATGAGCTCCATAGGCTCCACGTGTCCTGCGGGAACCTGGGCTCCCTTTTCCGTAGAGACAAGCTCCGGTTGTGCTGCGTGTCAGGCGGGCGAGACCTCCCTCTTCCTCAGAGGTGAGCTCCGCGTGCGCCACGCGTCCTGGCGGGCCGGACCTCCCTCTCAACAGAGGTGAGTTCCGTGAACGCCACGTGTCAGTTCCGGACCTCCCTTCTCTTCGAAGGTGGCTCCGGCGGTGCCACATGTCAATGCCGGACCTCCCCTCTCTTCAGAGGTGGGCTCCGATAGTGCCACGTGTCTAGTAGTGCCAGACTTCCTTTATCCCCAGAGACGAGCTCCAAGGTTGACACGTGTCTGTCAGCGTCGGACCTCCCAGAGATGAGCTCCGTAGGTGACACGTGTCCGATAGTGTCGGACCTCCCAGAGGCGAGCTCCGGAGGTGACACGTGTCCAGCAGGACCGGACCACCCGGAGGTAAGCTCCGAGAGCGACACGTGTCTGGCGATGCCGGACCTCTCGGAGGTGTGCTCCGAGAGCGACATGCGTCCCGCGCGGCTGGTCCTCTCTCTTCCGCGGTGGCTAGCTCCGAAGGCGACACGTGTCCTGCGGGCTGACCTCGTTCCTCCGCAGAGGCTAGCTCCGGGGGAAACACGTGTCCCACGGGGTCGGACCTCGCCCCTTCCGCAGAGACGAGCCCCGAGCCTGCCACGTAGCCAGTTAGTGGCGGACCTCTCCCCCTTTGCGGGGATGAGCTCCGAAGGCGCCACATGGCCAGCGGGCCGTGGGAGTTGTCTTCGGCGCTCTCTGTGGATTGGATTTGGCTCTTTTTGGCTATCTTTTTTATTCTTTCTCTGTGTCTACTTCTTTTAAATTTTTTTCTCTATAAAATATGAATGCATGCAGAAATCAAAATTGAGGGTGTCACAAATCTACCCCCCCCTTAAATTGAATCTCGCCCTCGAGATTCGCTAGTAGAGAATAGATGAGGGAATTCTGCCTTGATGTCTTCTTCACGCTTCCATGTGGCTTCAGCTTCGGTGTGATGGCTCCATTGTACCTTGCACCAACGGATCACTTTGTTCCTCGTGACCCTTTGCTTCACGTCCAAAATTTGGACAGGGTGCTCTGCATAGGTCAGATCCTCTTGAAGTTCAAGGTCATCCATCAATACTTATTCTTCCGGCACTCTCAAGCACTTCTTGAGCTGGGATTCATGAAACACGTCATGTACGTCGGAGAGGTGCGTTGGGAGCTCTAGTTGATAGGCTACTTTTCTTCGCTTGTCCAAGATTTTAAATGGCCCGATGTAGAGAGGTGCTAACTTGCCTTTGACGTTGAAACGTCGTTGGCCTCGGATAGGCGATACCTTAATGTCTACGAAGTCTCCTACTTCAGAAGTCAACTTCCTTCGCCTATTGTCCGCATAGCCTTTCTGACGTGACTGAGCAGCCTTCAAGTTCTCCCGTATTGTTTGGACTTGCTTCTCAGCCTCTTGTAACACTTCGGGTCCAAATACTTGGTTCTCTCAAGTCTCGTCCCAAAACAACGGCGTTCTACACCATCTACCTACAATGCTTCGAAAGGCGACATCTTCAAGCTATCTTGATAGCTGTTGTTATAGGAGAATTTGGCATATGGCAAGCTCCTATCCCAACTACGCCCATGTTTCAAGGCGCAAGCTCTCATCATGTCCTCCAAATTTTGGTTTGTCCTTTCGGTTTGTTCATCAGTCTGCAGGTGGTAAGCGGAGCTAAAATCTAGTCGCGTACCCATAGCTTTCTGCAGCTTCCTCCAAAATCTAAAGGTAAACTGAGAACCCCGATCTGAGACTATCCTCTTCGGGACTCCATGACGGCACACGATTTGTTCCATGTACAGCTCGGCTAGATCTGCCACGCGGTACGTGGTTTTAACAGGAAGAAAATGAGCGGTTTTTGTCAATCGGTCCACGATAACCCAGATGGAGTCGTAACCCGACCGAGTACGTGGCAATCCGACGATGAAATCCATACTGATGTCTTCCCACTTCCACTCGGTTACCTTCAAGGGTTGCAACTGTCCAGCGGGTCTTTGATGTTCGGCCTTCACCCGTTGGCATGTGTCGCATAAGGCAACATATTTGGCTATGTCCCTTTTCATGCCATCCCACCAATAATAAGTCTTCAAGTCCTTGTACATCTTTGTACTGCCGAGATGTATGGAATAAGGTGAGTCATGTGCCTCCTTTAATATCGTGTCGCGGATGTGCTTCACGTTAGGCACACATATCCTTTTTCCTAGCGAAAGCGTACCCTTCTCGTCTTCCTTAAAGTCCTTTTCTATTCCTTGTCGGATCCTTTCCTTGATCTCCTTGATCTCCTCATCCGTGGTTTGGCTATCTCTTATCTCTTGTTCCAGCGAAGAGTGGAGTTCTATCACTTCCATCTCCTTCAAGAACCCGAGATGTAACCGTTCGAACTCCTTGCGTAGCTCGGGTGGTAGCTCCCGAACCGTGAGTTGGTGACATGCTCCCTTTCAGCTCAATGCATCAGCCACTACATTGGCCTTTTCGGGGTGATAGTTGATTCCAACATCATAATCCTTGATGAGTTCCAACCATCGACGCTGCCTCAAATTCAAATCCGTTTGGGTGAATATGTACTTGAGGCTTTTATGATCCGTATAGATCTCACATCGATGACCAAGGATATAATGTCTCCAAATCTTCAATGCATGCACCACGGCTGCAAGTTCCAAGTCATGGGTAGGGTAATTAAGCTCGTTCTTCTTGAGTTGTCTCGATGCATAGGCTACCACTTATCCTTCTTGCATGAGCACACATCCAATCCCTTGTTTGGATGCGTCACAATATATGTCAAAGCTCTTGCTTACGTCCGGCAATACCAAAACCGGTGCTGTGGTTAGCCTTTTCTTCAGCTCCTCAAAGCTCTCTTGGCACGTTGGGGTCCACTAGAACACCTTCACCTTCATCAATAGCTCCATCATAGGCTTCGCTATTTTGGAGAAGTCCTTGATAAAACGTCAGTAGTATCCCGCCATGCCAAGAAAACTCCGAATTTCCCTCACGTTTTGCGGTTGGTTCCACTTCAGAACATCTCCCACTTTTCCGGTATCAACCGATACTCCTTCCTCGGAGATGATGTGGCCTAGGAACGATATATCCTTTAGCCAAAATTGACATTTGCTAAGCTTGGCATACAATTGATGCTCTCACAGCTTTTGCAATGTCAATCTCAAATGTTCTTCATGTTCCTCCTCACTTTTCGAATACACCATGATGTCATCAATGAAAACCACGACGAACTTGTCCAAGTATTCCATGAAAACCTTGTTCATGAGATACATGAAGTATGTAGGTGTGTTCGTTAACCCAAAAGACATCAAGGTATATTCATACGAACCATACCGTGTTCGAAAGGCAGTCTTGGGTATGTCGAAGGTCTTAATCTTCAGATGGAAGTATCCCGACCGAAGATCAATTTTGGAAAAGACTCAGGCTCCCTTCATTTGGTCGAACAGATCCTCTATGCGGGGCAGAGGGTATTTGTTCTTGATCGTCACCTCATTGAGAGACCTATAGTCCACGCACATCCTTTGGGTTCCATCCTTCTTGTCTATGAAGAGCACATGGGCTCCCCATGGTGACAAGCTTGGACGTATAAATCCCTTCTCTAACTGCTCCTGAATTTGCTTCTTCAGTTCCACTAGCTCGTTGACAGGCATCCTATATGGTCTCTTTGCTATAGGTGCAGTTCCGGGTACCAAGTCAATGGAAAATTCGATGTCCCGGTCAAGTGGCATACCAGGAAGTTCTTCCGGGAACACGTCCAAAAACTCTTGAACCACTGGAATGCTGTCCAAGGTTGCTTCTTCGACGTGGTTCAATGTTGCCTTCTCGGTTGCCGGTTGGGCTGACTCAAACTCGATATGAGCGTCGTGCTCGTTTGTCAACTGCACGCTCCTCTCAGCACATTGGATTACTCCGTTGTGCTTGCTTAGCCAATCCATTCCGAGTATTATGTCAAGCCCTTGGGACTCCAAGACAATGAGGTTGGCAAGGAAGTCTACCCCCCTTATTTTAAGGTTTACTTTTGGACATACTATATTAGACCTCATCTCTCCACCGGGAGAATTAACCAACATAGTATATTTCAAGTGTGATATGGGTAGATTATACTTGGCAACATACTTGGATGATATGAAGGAATGTGATGCTCTAGAATCAAATAGAATGGTGGCTGGGTTGGAGTTGGCAAGGAACATACCAATCACGACGTCCTCAGCCTGTTGCGCTTCCTCAGCAGAGACATGGTTCACGTTGCCGCGAGCGTAGTTCTGCTGTCCACGGTTTCCTTGATTGGCTCCTCTGTTCGGCCGTGGGTTCTGCCTGGGCACGTTGCCTTGCTGTCCAGGACCTCTCTTCGGGCACTGGCTCGCAAAGTGTCCCGTCTCCCTGCATGTAAAGCATGCCTTGTTACCCACGACAGCAGGTACGTTGGGGCGGGGGTTTTGAGCATAAGCACCCATGTTTGGACGAGGCGCGGGAGGCAAAGGCACACGAGGTGCTTGCACGACAGGACGTTGCTGTGGTGGTTGATTAGGGCAAAAAGTCGGAGTGGACGATCCATACTGTGGTGCAGCTGGGGGCATGTACTGAGGGCGTACGTTGCTCCCTTGTGGCTGGTATGGCATCTTCCTTTTGCCCTCTTGCTCGATCTCTTGGATCTTGCTCTCAACCACTATGGCTTTGTCAACTAGCTTCTACAAGCTCGCATAGTCATTGTTGAGGAGCTGAACCTGGATCTCATTGTTCAACCCTCTCATCAACAGGTACTGCTTCCTTTGGTCCGAGTTGACATCTTCAGGGGCATACCGTGACAGTTGCGTGAACTTGTTAAGGTACTCATTCACACTCTTCTTTCCTTGGCGGAGACCTTCAAACTCTTGTCTTTTGAGCATCATTACTCCTGCAGGGATGTAATGAGAGCAGAAACTCTCCTTGAACTCAGTCCAAGTAATAGTCTCCGGGTCGACGTGAGCGTTACAAAGGGCATCCCACCAATCAGCGGCAGCTCCCGTAAGTTGGTGCGATGCAAAGAGAACTTTCTCTCGGTCATTGCACTGAACTATGGCAAGCTTCTTCTCCATGGATTTCAACCAATCAACGGCCTCCATGGGATCATTAGCTTGAGCAAAAGTGGGTGGTCGAGTCATCATGAACTCTCCCAGTTGGTTGTGAGCCGGCGGGGATGGCGGTGGTGGTGGCGGTGGTGCAGGAACGGGGTTGTTGTTGTTGGCTTGCAACTGACCCAAAGTTTTGATCATTGTTTGCATAAGCTGATTTTGCATGGCCATCAACCGTTCCAAGTTGTTTGCACCAGCTCCAGGGTTGTCATTCTCAGGAACTTCGACGTGGTCATCCTCTTGGTTGCCACGGACGTTCCTCCCTTGACGACCATCGTTTCCTCTCACCATCTGTGAGAGAGGGTTGGGTAGAATAAAGGTTATAAGGTTAGATGGATCCCCCTAACTATATGCATCAAGGTGGATGGGCTACATATATTAGCCTGTATGAGGATGTGAACAAGTGTCGAAGCATCTCACATCTCTCTACTATGTGTGGATATGGACAACGCTGAAACGTCCCACAACTCACACTAAGCACACAATCACAAGAAATCATCACAAAAGTTTCACACAACTCCTATTCAAGCTTATTCAATGGAAGTCCTATAGTCAAGGTGGTTCCAATGCCAATCTATACATTTTACCTAAGCTTGCATCTTATGGTCAGCTGCTTCTAATACCAATTTGTTACTAGGGGTACGTCCTATAGTCAACGTCTGATACCAACTTGTGACTAGGCATGGCAGTTCTAATATCAATTTGTGATTTCTATCTAGGCGTGTGACCTACGATCAACCCGTGACAGGTTGATACCAATCTGTGACCTATCTAGGCGTGTGATATACCGTCAACCGTGGCTCTGATACAAATCTGTGACGCACCTGTTCTGAGAAGAACCCTCTCTAAACCGAGACTGATGCGTATGTGTGCCAAGGATGTTCATCACACATACACATGCATTACACAAACTGAATTCAGAATATATATAACCAGAATAACAGGGTTTATTATAAAAGCTCATGAGTCTCCGACTCATTCTAGCAGCGGAAGTCTTATCTTAGCAGCGGTGTCTTTATTCTAGCAGCGGAAGTCTTCTAAACTATTGTGGAAGCAACTAAGCAGCAGCAGCGGCTCCATCTCTACTCCACAGGCAAGGTTGAGGACAGATTACACGCCTAATGCTCCACTTGGCCTTCATAGTACTCCTCTCCTGTTGCTGATGATGTATGATAATGCAAGCTTGAGTACATGATGTACTCAGCAAGTGCGGGAAAATATGATATGTAGCTCACAGCAAGGTAGTTATAAGAAGGCTTATTGCAGAAAGTAAAGTTTATTTCTCAAAACACGATAAAAAAAGCAACTTAGCTTTAAGTGAATGTAATCCCAGCATGTATTTAAACACCAACATACCTCCATCATGTTCCATCACTTTCATGTCTCTTCCAGACATTTATCTTTCTCAACTTTTCTCAAGCTCGTGAATATCATCTTGTATTCACTACCATCTCATGAATACCATCTCGTATTCATTACCATTTCATCTCATATTCAATTCCTTCTCGTTCCGAGACCAAATCTCGTTGCCATGACTCAACAGTCATGCAACCAATCTCATTACCAGGACTCAACAGTCCTGAAAACCAAATCCAAAGACCAAACCATAATCAAACCAAAAACCATCCCAAAAATCATCCCATCTAATCATGGAAGTTGGCCAGGCGCTCGTGACCGTAAGCTCGGCTATCATGATAGTTTTAGACTCTACAGAGTTTGTACCACTTTACCCACAAGTTTGTGATTTTGTCACCTGTCGGCGACTGCAGAACCTCCATTATACCAGTACACAACCGTCGGTGTATAGTCAAGAGATCACAAAATAGCCTTTACAAAGGGGCTAATAGATGTATGGACTCACTAAGGTTTCACCAGCAGGCTAGAATCTCCAATTCTCCCACCCATGGGTCCCCTCTTGTGCCATGCAGTTTCCAGGGCAGTCCTCACTCGACTCCCGTTCCCCGCGCCTTCGACGGTCCATAAAAATCTAGTAACTTACCTAATTACTCAGCTAAGCCGCACCCATACTTGGCGTTGTGGTTGCACTGTTATCCTGGCATGTGCTCGCATGAACCGGTCCTTAGATCTACGGCAAGTAACCACCATCTCATTCTACCTCTTCCACAAAACCAGGCTTGCTTAGATCTCCCTCTAATTCATGTTCATTAACATCAAGTTCTCATTATCATACGAGTGTAGTTAGCTAGACACATCTATCTCGCATCCCGTATCCCATGGACTCAGCGAAGCATAAAGTAAAAACGACCATACCCGACTCATCAACTGTCCCGGCGACAAGGGTGGTTAACAAAACTAGTAAACTCCTATAAAAGGATTTCCCATCATGTTCACTCAAACACACACACCTTTTCGCAAACAAATCAGCTTTAAAAACATGGGATCAATATGGTCAAGGGGCACTTGCCTTGTTCTTGCGGTTCTTGTTGCTCTTGTGTCTCGATGTTCTGATGCTGTAGTCCTTCATAGGTAGCTCCCTGAGCTTGTCCTTCTAATTACGATCGCGCACGTACAAAGTTCACAGCAATAAATCATTATGCACAAACTTTACTCGAGATGCAATGGTGCATATGCATGCTAATCCTATGGTGCAGTTTTTATTAGATCGGTTTGTACGTGTTCTTGCATGTTTTAAAGGGTTTGCATGGGGTTTTACGATGAACAGAGGTGTAGGGATCAAATGTGGACGTGGCGATGATCTCGACTCAAGATTTAGATCAGACCGATCAACACGTGATCTGTAAATAAAAAGCTTCTGTTCGAAGGGATCAAAGAACAGATGCAAAGAAAACGCGATGATGTCGTAAGGTGGTATTGGAAACCTACCTTACTTCCTTCGGGTCCTTCCTCCTAGCAAGAACAGATCGTCAGGCTTTCTTCCGGCGGCGACAATCGTGTATGGACTCATCGGCGGTTTCTCCGGTGGTCAAACTTCGGCGAAGGGGTTTAGCTCGGCGAGTTTGGGGCTAGGGCTTCTATGTTCTCGGCTTAGAAAAGATGTTACAACCAAGGGGTTGGTTCGGGTTCTATTTATAATTGGGAAGAGAAGAGTCCTAATCTGATTGGATTTCGAATAAGAGTCCTATTCAAATTGTTTTTTTAATCTTAACAACTTATCTTCAATTGATTTGGCGTGGTAGCAACGTGGAATTCGTGTAAGTTTCCTTCCGTGTCAGTATTCCCATGCGTACAGAAGCGAAAACCGCTTCAGATCTTGTTACCTTCGCGGTGATGAGCTCTGGAGGCTCCACGTGTCCTGCGGGAACCTAGGCTCCCTTTTTCGCAGAGACAAGCTCCGGTTGTGCCGCGTGTCAGGTGGGTGAGACCTCCCTCTTCCTCAGAGGTGAGCTCTGCGTGCGCCATGTGTCCTGGCGGGCCGGACCTCCCTCTCAAACGAGGCGAGCTCCACGAACACCACGTGTCAGTTCTGGACCTCCCCTCTCTTTGGAGGTGGCTCCGGAGGTGCCACGTGTCAGTGCCGGACCTCCCCTCTCTTCAGAGGTGGGCTCCGATAGTGCCACGTGTCCAGTAGTGCCAGACTTCCTTTCTCCTCAGAGACGAGCTCCGAGGTTGACACGTGTCTGTCAGCGTCGGACCTCCCGGAGATGAGCTCCGGAGGTGACATGTGTCCGATAGTGTCGGACCTCTTGAAGGCAAGCTCCGGAGGTGACATGTGTCCAGCAGGACTGGACCTCCCGGAGGTGAGCTCCGAGAGCGACACGTGTCTGGCGGGGGCGGACCTCTCGGAGGTGTGCTCCGAGAGCGACACGCGTCCCGTGCCGCTGGTCTTCTCTCTTCCACGGTGGCTAGCTCCGAAGGCGACACGTGTCCTGCGGGCTGACCTCGCTCCTCCGCAGAGGCTAGCTCCGGGGGCAACATGTGTCCCACGGGGTCGGACCTCGCCCCTTCCCCAGAGACGAGCCCCGAGCCTGCCACGTAGCCAGTTAGCAGCGGACCTCTCTCCCTTTGCGGGGATGAGCTCCGAAGGCGCCACGTGGCCAGCGGGCCGTGGGAGTTGTCTTCGGCGCTCTCTGTGGATTGGATTTGGCTATTTTTCGCGATATTTTTTGTTCTTTCTTTGTTTCTACTTCTTTGAAAATGTTTTCTCTATGCAAAATATGAATGCATGCAGAAATCAAAATTGAGGGTGTCACAGGGCGGGACCTCCCTCTCCCTCAGAGACGAGCTCCGTGTGCGCCATGTGTCTTGTGGGTCGGGACCTCCCCTCTCTCCAGAGACGAGTTCCGTGTACGCCACGTGTCAGTGCTGGACCTCCCCTCTCTTCGAGGTAGCTCTGAATGTGCCACGTGTCAGTGCCGGACCTCCTCTCTCTTCGGAGGTGAGCTCCGATAGTGCCACGTGTCCTAACAGCGCCGGACTTTCTTTCTGCTCAGGAATGAGCTCCAGGGTTGACATGTGTCCATCAGCGTCGGACCTCCCTGAGGTGAGCTCCGAGGTTGACAAGTGTCCAACAGTTTCGGACCTCCCGGAGGTGACACGTGTCCGGTAGTGTCAGACCTCCCGGAGGCGAGCTCCGAAGGTGACACGTGTCCAGTAGGACCGGACCTCTCGGAGACGAGCTCCAAGAGCGACACGTGTCCCGCGCGGCTGGTGCTCTCTCTTCCGCGGTGACTAGCTCCGAAGGCGACACGTGTCCTGCAGCTGACCTCGCTCCTCCGAAGAGGCTAGCTCCAGGGGCAACACGTGTCCCACGGGGTCGGACCTCACCCCTTCCGCATAGACGAGCCCCGAGCCTCCCACGTAGCCAGTTAGCGGCGGACCTATCCCCCTTTGCGGGGATGAGCTCCAAAGGCGCCACGTGGCTAGCGGGCCGTGGGAAATGTCTTCGGCACTTCTCGGTGAACTGGAATTAGCTCTTTTCGGCTATCCTTTTGATTCTTTTTCTGTTTCCACATTTTTTAGTGATTTTCTATATAAAATATGAATGCATGAAGAAATCAAAATTTAGGGTGTCACATATCTACCCCCCTTAAATTGAATCTCGCCCTCGAGATTCGCTAGTGGAGAATAGATGAGGGAATTCAGCATTGATGTCTTCTTCACGCTCCCATGTGGCTTCAGCTTCTGTGTGACGGCTCCATTGTACCTTGCACCAAGGATCACTTTGTTCCTCGTGACCCTTTCCTTCACGTCCAAAATTCGGACAGGGTGCTCTACATAGGTCAGATCCTCTTGAAGTTCAAGTTCATCCATCGGTACTTGTTCTTCTGGCACTCTCAAGCACTTCTTGAGCTGGGATACATGAAACACATCATGCACGTCGGAGAGGTGCACTGGGAGCTCTAGTTGATAGGCTACTTCTCCTCGCTTGTCCAAAATCTTGAATTGCCCGATGTAGCGCGGTGCTAACTTGCCTTTGATGTTGAAACGTCGTTGGCCTCGGATAGGCGATACCTTAAGGTATACAAAGTCTCCTACTTCAAAAGTCAACTTCCTTCGCCTTTTGTTCCCATTGCCTTTCTGTCGTGACTGAGCAACCTTCAAGTTCTCCCGTATTGTTTGGACTTGCTTCTCAGCTTCTTGTAGCACTTCGGGTCCAAATACTTGGTTTTCTCCGGTCTCGTTCCAAACAGCGGCGTTCTACACCGTCTACCATACAATGCTTCGAAAGGTGACATCTTCAAGCTAGCTTGATAGCTGTTGTTATATAAGAATTCGGCATACGGCAAACGACTATCCCAACTACGCCCATGTTTCAAGGCGCAAGCTCTCAACATGTCCTCCAAAATTTGGTTTGTCCTTTCTGTTTGTCCATCAGTCTGCGGGTGGTAAGCGGAGCTAAAATCCGGTCGTGTATCCATAGCCTCATGCAGCTTTTTCCATAACCTAGAGGTAAACTGAGAACCCCGATCTGAGACTATCATCTTCGGGACTCCATGGCGGCACATGATTTGCTCCATGTACAGCTCGGCTAGATCTGCCACGCGGTACGTGGTTTTAACAGGAAGAAAATGAGTGGTTTTCGTCAATCGGTCCACAATAACACAGATTGAGTCGTAACCCGACCGAGTACGTGGTAATCCGACGATGAAATCGGTACTGATGTCCTCCCACTTCCACTCAGGTACTTTCAATGGTTGCAACAGTCCAGCGGGTCTTTGATGTTCGGCCTTCACCCGTTGGCATGTGTCGCATAGGGCAACATATTCAGCTATGTCCCTCTTCATACAATCCCACCAATAACAAGTCTTCAAGTCCTTGTACATCTTTGTACTGCCGGGATGTATGGAATAAGATGAGTCATGTGCCTCCTTTAATATCGTGTCGCGGATGTGCTTCACGTTAGGCACACAAATCCTTTTTCCTAACTGAAGTGTACCCTTCTCATCTTCCTTGAAGACCTTTTCTATGCCTTGTCAGATTCTCTCCTTGATTTCCTCATCCATTGCTTGGCCATCTATTATCTCTTGTTCCAACGAAGAGTGGAGTTCCATCACTTCCATCTCGTTCAAGAACCCGAGATGTAACCGTTCGAACTCCTTGCGTAGCTCGGGTGGTAGCTCCAGAACCGTGAGTTGGTGACATGCTCCCTTTCGGCTCAATGCATCAGCTACTACATTGGCCTTTCCAGGGTGATAGTTGATTCCAACATCATAATCCTTGATAAGTTCCAACCATCGACGTTGCCTCAAATTCAAATCTGTTTGAGTGAATATGTACTTGAGGCTTTTATGATCTGTATAGATCTCACATCGGTGACCAAGGATATAATGTCTCCAAATCTTCAATGCATGCACTACGGCTGCGAGCTCCAAGTCATGTGTGGGGTAATTGAGCTCGTGTTTCTTTAGTTGTCTTGACGCATAGGCTACCACTCGTCCCTCTTGCATGAGCACACATCCAAGCCCTTGTCTAGATGCGTCATAATATATGTCAAAGCTCTTGCTTACGTCCGGTAATACTAGGACCGGTGTTGTGGTTAGCCTTTTCTTGAGCTCCTCAAAGCTTTCTTGGCACGCTGGTGTCCATTGGAAGGCTTTTCCTTTCATTTGCAATTCTGTCATAGGTTTTGCTATCTTGGAGAAGTCCTTGATGAAGCGTCGTTTGTATCCAGCCATCCCAAGAAAACTCCGAATATCTCTCACGTTTTGCGGTTGGTTCCACTTCAGAACATCTCCCACTTTTCCGGGATCAACCGATACTCCTTCCTCGGAGATGATGTGGCCTAGGAACGATATCTCCTTTAGCCAAAATTGACATTTCCTAAGCTTGGCATACAATTGATGCTCTCACAGCTTTTGCAATGTCAATCTCAAGTGTTCTTCATGTTTCTCCTCACTTTTTGAATACATCATGATATCGTCGATGAAAACCATGACAAACTTGTCCAAGTACTTCATGAAAACCTTGTTCATGAGGTACATGAAATATGTGGGTGCATTCGTTAACCCAAAAGACATAACGGTATACTCATACGAACCATACCGTGTTCGAAAGGCAGTCTTGGGTATGTCGGAGGGCTTAATCTTCAGCTGGAAGTATTCCGACCGAAGATCGATCTTGGAAAATACTCGGGCTCCCTTCATTTGGTCGAAAAGGTCCTCTATACGGGGCAGAGGGTACTTGTTCTTGATCGTCACCTCATTGAGAGATCTATAGTCCACGCACATCATTTGGGTTCCATCCTTCTTGTCTACGAAGAGCACGGGGGCTCCCCATGGTGACGAGCTTGGACATATAAAACCCTTCTCCAGTTGCTCCTGAATTTGCTTCTTGAATTCCACTAGTTCATTTACGGGCATCCTATATGGTCTCTTTGCTATGGGTGCAGTTCCGGGTACTAGGTCAATGGAAAACTCGATGTCCCGGTCAGGTGGCATACCTGGAAGTTCTTCCGGAAACACGTCCAAAAATTCTTGAACCACCGGAATATTGTCCAATGTTGTTCCTTCGACATGGTTCAACGTTTCCTTCTAAGTTGCCGGTTGGGCTGACTCGAACTCGATATGAGTACCATGCTCGTTTGTCAACTGCACGCTCCTCTCAGCACATTGGATTACTCCGTTGTGCTTACTTAACCAATCCATTCCGAGTATTATGTCAAGCCCTTGGGAATCCAAGACAATGAGGTTGGCAAGGAAGTATACCCTCTTATTTTAAGGTTTACTTTCGGACATACTATATTAGTCCGCATCTCTCCACCGAGAGAATTAACTAACATAGTATATTTCAAGTGTGATATGGGTAGATTATACTTGGCAACATACTTGGATGATATGAATGAATGTGATGCTCCAGAATCAAATAGAATGGTGGCTGGGTTGGAGTTGGCAAGGAACATACCAATCCCGACGTCCTCAGCCTGTTGCGCTTCCTCAGCAGAGACATGGTTCACGTTGCCACGAGCGTAGTTCTGTTGTCCATGGTTTCCTTGATTGGCTCCTCCGTTCGGCCCTGGGTTCTGCTTGGGCACGTTGCTTGGTTGTCCAGGACCTCTCTTCGGGCACTGGCTCGCAAAGTGTCCCTTCATCCCGCATGCAAAGCATGCCTTATTGCCCACGACAGCAGGTACGTTGGGGCGGGGGTTTTGAACAGGAGCGCCCATGTTTGGGCGAGGCGCAGGAGGCAAAGGCACACGAGGTGCTTGCATAGCAGGACGTTGCTGTGGTGGTTGATTAGGGCAAAAAGTAGGAGTGGACGATCCATACTGCGGTGTAGCTGGGGGCATGTACCGGGGACGTACATTACTCCCTTGTGGCTGGTATGGCATCTTTCTTTTGCCCTCTTGCTCGATCTCTCGGATCTTGCTCTCAACCACTATGGCTTTGTCAACTAGCTTTTAGAAGCTCGCATAGTCATTGTTGAGGAGCTGAATCTGGATTTCATTGTTCAACCCTCTCATGAACAAGTACTGCTTCCGTTGGTCCGAGTTGACATCTTCGGGGGCATACCCTGAAAGCTTTGTGAACTTGTTGAGGTACTCATTCACGCTCTTCCTGCACTGGTGGAGACCTTCAAACTCTTGTCTTTTGAGCATCATTACTCCAGCAGGGATGTAATGAGAGCGGAAACTCTCCTTGAACTTAGTCCAAGTAATAGTCTCCTGGTCGACATGAGCATTGCAGAGAGCGTCCCACCAGTCAGTGGCTGCTCCCATAAGTTGGTGCGATGCGAAGAGAACCTTCTCTCGGTCATCGCACTGAACTATGGCAAGCTTCTTCTCCATGGACTCCAATCAGTCATCTGCCTCCATGGGATCATTCGCTTGTGAGAAAGTAGGCGGTCGAGTCCTCATGAACTCTCCCAGCCTGTTGTGAGCCAGCGGTGGTGGCAGTGGTGGTGGCGGTGGTGCAGGAACGGGGTTATTGTTGTTGGCTTGCAGTTGACCCAAAGTTTGGATCATAGTTTGCATAAGCTGGTTCTGTATGGCCATCAACCGTTCCAGGTTGTTTGCACCAGCTCCGGGGTTGTCATTCTCAGGAACCTCAACATGGTCATCCTCTTGGTTGCCACGGATGTTCCTCCCTTGACGGCCGGCGTTTCCTCTCACCATCTTTTAGAGAGAGTTGAGTAGAATAGAGGTTAGAAGTTTAGAGTGATCCCTCCCAACTATATGCATCGAGGTGAATGGACTATATATCATCGTATATGAGGATGTGAACAAGTGCCGAAGCATCTCACATCTCTCTACTATGTGTGGATATGGACAATGCTGAAACGTCCCACAACTCACACTAAGCACTCAAGCACAACAATCATCACAAAAGTTCAGCACACAACTCCTATTCAAGGTTTACTCAATGGGGGTCCTATGTGGTTTGGGGTGATACCAATCTGTGACTTTGTCCTATGGTCAATGGGGTTCTAATGACTGTATCCTAGGCTCAGCGTCGCTCCTAATACCAATCTGCGACTAGGCTTGCGTCCTACGGTTAACCGTGGTTCTGCTATCAATCTGTGATCAATCTAGGCTTGTGACCTACAGTCAACCATGGCTTCTAAAACCAATCTGTGACCTATCGATCAACCATGGCTCTGATACCAATCTGTGACGCCCCGCTTCTGTGAGGAACTTGGACTGATGCGTATGTGTGCCCAGGATGTTCATCACACATACACATATAATCCATAAACTGAATTCAGAATATATATAACCACGAATGAATAGATTCAAGTACTTTATTACATTAATCTTTATTGCAGCAGAAGTCTTCTAAACTATAGCAGAAGCAAACTAAGCAGCAGCAGCAGCTCCATCTCTACTCCACAGGCAAGGTTGAGGGCAGATTACACGCCTAATACTCCATGTGATCTTTATAGTACTCCTCTCCTGTTGCTGATGATGTATGATAATGCAAGGGTGAGTACATGACGTACTCAGCAAGTGCGGAAAGTATGACATGTAGCTTACAACAAGGTAGGTATAAAATGGCTCATTGCATAAAAGCAAAGTTTATTTCACAAAACATGATAAAAACAGCAACTAGCTTTGAGTGAATGTAATCCCAACATGGATTTAAACATCAACATACCTCCATCATGATTCATCACTTTTCATATCTCATCCGAACATTTATCTTTCTCAACTTTTCACATGCTCATGAATACCATCTCGTATTCACTACCAGCTCATCTCATATTCAATTTCGTCTCATAACCGAGACCAAATCTCATTGCCATGACTCAACAGTCATGCAACCAATCTCATTACCCGGACTCAACAGTCCCAAAAACCAAATCCAAAGACCATCCATGACCCAACCCATAACCAAAACAAATACCATCCCAATAACCATCCCATCTAATCATGTAAGTTGTCCAGGCGCTTGTGACCGTAAGCTCGGCTATCATGATAGTTTTACACTCTGCGGAGGTGGCACCACTTTACTCACAAGTTTGTGATTTCGTCACCCGTCGGCGACTGCAGAACCTCCATTATACCAGTACACAACCGTCGGTGTATAGCCAAGAGATCACAAAATAGCCTTTACAAAGGGGCTACTAGATGTATGGACTCACTAAGGTTTCACCAGCAGGCTAGAATCTCCAATTCTCCTACCTACGGGACCCCTCTTGTGCCGTGCAGTTCCCAGGGCAGTCCTCACTCGACTCCCATTCCCCGCGCCTTCCATGGTCCATAACAATCTAGCAACTTACCTAATTAGTCAGCTAAGACGCACCCATATTTGGCCTTGTGGTGGCACTGTTTTCCTGGCATGGCTGGCATGAACCGGTCCTTAGATCTACGGCAAGTAAACCACCATCTCATACTACCTCATCCACGAACCAAGCTTGCCTAGATCTCCCTCCAATTCATGTTCATTAACATCAAGTTCTTATTATCATTATTGTCATGAGTGCAGTAGCTAGACACCTTCTATCGCTTCCCATAACCCGTAGATTAGCGAAGCAAAAAGCAAAAACGACCATACCCGACTCATAAACTTTCCTGGCGACAAGGGTGGTTAACAAAACTAGTAAACTCCTATAAAGGGGTTTCCCATCAAGTTGACTCAATCGTTCAGAGTTTTCACAAACAAAACAGTTTTCGAAACATGGGATCAATATGGTCAAGGGGCACTTGCCTTGTTCCTGTGGCTCTTGTTGCTCTTGTGTCTCAATGTTCTGGTGATGTAGTCCTTCGTAGGTAGCTCCCTGAGCTTGTCCTTCTACTCACGATCACGCACATACAAGATTTATAGCAATAAATCATCATGCAAAAAACTTTACTCAAGATGCAATGGTGCATAAGCATGCTAATCCTATGATGTTGTTTTTATTAGATCGGTTTGTACGTGTTCTTGCATGTTCTTGCATGTTTTAAGGGGTTTGCATGGGGTTTTACAATGAGCAGAGGTGTACGGATCAAATGTGGCGCGTGGCGATGATCTTGACTCTAGATCAAACCGATCAACACGTGATATGTCCACATGAAAAGCTTCTGTTCGAAGGGATCGAAGAAACAGATGCAAAGAAAACCGCGGTGATGTCGTAAGGTGGTAATGGAGAAGTACCTTACTTCCTTCGGATCCTTTCTCTAGTAAAAACAGATCGTCGGCTCTCCTCCGGCGATGGCGATCGTGTCTGGGCTCGTCGGCGGTCTCTCCGGTGGTCAAACTCCGGCGAAGGGGTTTAGCTCGGCAAGTTTGGGGGCTAGGGATTCTAAGTTGTCGGCTTAGAAAAGATGTTACGACCAAGGGGTTGTTTCGGGTTCTATTTATAAGAGGGAAACGAAGCGTCCTACTCTGATCAAAATTCGAATAAGAGTCCTATTCAAATTGTTTTTGAATCTTAACAACTTATCTTTAATTGATTTGGTGTGGTAGCAACGTGGAATTCATGTCGGTTTCTTTCCGTGTCGGTATTTCCGCGCGTACAGAAGCAAAAACCGCTTTAGATCTCGTCACCTCCGCGGTGATGAGCTCCGGAGGCTCCACGTGTCCAGCGGGGGCCGGGCTTCCCTTTTCCTCAGGGGCGATCTCTGGTTGTGCCGCGTGTTAGTCGGGCGGGACCTCCCTCTCCCTCCGAGACGAGCTCCGCGTGCGTTACGTGTCTGGTGGGTTGGGACCTCCCCTCTCTCTAGAGACGAGTTCCGCGTACGCCACGTGTCAGTGCCGGACCTCCCCTCTCTATGGAGGTAGCTACGAATGAGCCACGTGTCAGTGCCGGACCTCCCCTCTCTTCGGAGGTGAGCTCCGATAGTGCCACGTGTCCTAACAGCGCCGGACTTTCTTTTGCTCAGGAATGAGCTCCGAGGTTGACACGTGTCCATCAGCGTCAGACCTCCCAGAGGTGAGCTCAAAGGTCGACACGTGTCCAACAGTGTCGGACCTCCCAGAGGTGAGCTCCGGAGGTGACACGTGTCCGGTAGTGTCAGACCTCCCGGAGGCGAGCTCCGAAGGTGACACGTGTCCAGTAGGACCGGACCTCTCGGAGACGAGCTCCGAGAGCAACACGTGTCCCACGCGGCTTCTCCTCTCTCTTCCGTAGTGACTAGCTCCGAAGGCGACACGTGTCCTGCGGCTGACCTCGCTCCTCCGCACAGGTTAGCTCCGGGGGCAACACGTGTCCCACGGGGTCGGACCTCGCCCCTTCCGTAGAGACGAGCCCCGAGCCTGCCACGTAGCCAGTTAGCGGCGGACCTATCCCCCTTTGCGGGGATGAGCTCCGAAGGCGCCACGTTGCCAGCAGGCCACGGGAAATGTCTTCGCGCTTCTCGGTGAACTGGAATTAGCTCTTTTCGGCTATCCTTTTGATTTTTTCTGTTTCCACTTTTTTAAATGTTTTTCTATATAAAATATGAATGCATGCAGAAATAAAAATTGACGGTGTCACAAAAAGACTCGTGAAACCAGGCGACGATCGTTGTGGTTTTACAAAGTTTTGTGGAATAACCACACGACGGCGAAGCTATATGGGAAAGCGAGGATTTTCTTCGGATAAATTGCCCGGAATTGTTATTGAACTATCACCGATAACATTCTTCTTCCATCTCGTTCTTTTCTTAATCTCGGGACGAGATTCTTTTAAGGTGGGAGGATTGTAAAGTCCCTAATTTCAGCAGGCCTAGCTTCTTGTTAGAATTTCATCCGTGGGGTCAAATTCAATTGTAATTAGGGTTTCAAATTTGAAAGTTGGCGACACGAAATAAAGGAAGGTTAAAAAATTTAGCTGAAAAAGAAATAAAAACTGGCATTTCAAATGCGAGCACAAGCGATGGTTAATGCCACGGTAATCAAATTCAATTTTTTGTAATTGGCTGCAACTTTTGAATTTGAATTTGGAAGCCACTGTTATTCGGGAGGGGGAACCACTGCCTGTGGGCCCGGTATGTCAGTGAACAGATGTAACACCCTCAATTTCGTATCCATGCATGCATTCATAATTCATGTAGAGAAACAGTTAAAAGAAGTAGAAACAGAGAAAGAATAAAAAAGATAGCCGAAAAGAGCCAATCCCAATTCGCCGAGGAGAGCTGTAGACACTTCCCGCGGCCCGCTGGCCACGTGGCGCCTTCGGAGCTCATCCCTGCAAAGGGGGAGAGGTCCGCCGCTGACTGGCCATGTGGCAGGCTCAGAGCTTGCCTCTGCGGAAGGGGCGAGGTCCGACCCCGTGGGACACGTGTTGGCACCGGAGCTAGCCTCTGTGGAGAAGCGAGGCCAACCCCGCAGGACGCTTGTCGCCTTTGGAGCTCGCCTCCGGGAGGTCCGACGCTGTTGGACACGTGTCGACCTCGAAGCTCGCCTCCGGGAGATCCAACGCTGTTGGACACGTGTCGACCTCGGAGCTTGGCTCCGGGAGTTCCGAGGCTACTGGACACGTGGCACTCTCGGAGCTCACCTCCGAAGAGAGGGGAGGTCCGGCACTGACACGTGGCACTCTTGGAACTCGCCTTTGGAAAGAGGGGAGGTCCCGACCCACCCGACACGTGGCGCACGTGGAGCTCGCCTCTGAGGGAGAGGGGAGGTCCTGCCCGCCAGGACACGTGGCGCATGCGGAGCTTACCTCTGAGGAGAGGGAGGTCCTGCCCGCCTGACACGTGGCATAACCAGAGCCCGCCTCTGCAGAGAAGGGAAGCCCGGCCCCCATTGGACACGTGGCGTTACCGGAGCTTACCACTGCGGAGATATGAGGTCCTTAGACGGTTTTTCCTTCTATACGCGTGGGAACACCCGGTACTGAGGAAACAGACACGATTTCCATATTACTACCGCACCAAATCGATTGGAGATAAGTTGTTAAGATCCAAAACAATTTGAATAGAACTCTTATTTGAAATCCGATCGAAGTAGGACTCTTCTTTTCCTGTTATAAATAGAACCCAAAAACCCCTGGCCGCAACCACGTACTCTTATTTTCCACCTCCCGAGTCGATGACTTAGAGGCCCTAGCTTCCAACTAGCCGAGTTCCACCCCTTGTCGGAGTTCAGTCGCCGGTGAGCGCCACCGACGAGATCCCCGCTGCTACCATTGCTAGGAGGAAGGCCCCGAAAGAAGTAAGGTAGGTCTCCATTACCACCTTACGACGTCATCACGGTTTCTTCGCATTTTTTTCTTCGAACAGAAGCTTTTTCGTGTGAACGGATCACGTGTTGATCGGTATTTGACGGTGGAATTGATCTAGATCTTGAGTCAAGATCATCACCACGTCCACACTTGATCCTTACATCCTTGTTCATCATAAAACCTGATGCAAACCCTTAAAACATGCAAGAACACGTACAAACCGATCTAATAAAAACAGCACCATAGGAATAGCATGCATATGCACCATTGCATCTTGAGTAAGGATTGTGCATGATAATTGATTGCTATAAATCTTGTATGTGCGTGATCATGAGTAGAAGGACAAGCTCAGGGAGCTATCTACGAAGGACTACAGCACCAAGACTTCGAAGCGCCTGAGCAACAAAAGCCACAAGAACAAGGCAAGTGCCCCTTGACCATATTGATCCCATGTTTTGAAAACTGTTTTGTTTGCGAAAACGGTGTATGCTTGAGTCAACTTGATGGGAAACCCTTTTATAGGAGTTTTCTAGTTTTGTTAACCACCCTTGTCGCCGGGAAAATTGATGAGTCGGGTATGGTCGTTTTTGCTTTTTGCTTCGCTGAGTCCACGGGATAAGGGAAGCGTGATAGAACGTGTTTAGCTACTGCACTCATATAATGATAATAAAAACTTGATGATGATAATGAACATGAATCGGGAGAGATCTAGCCAAGCTTTGTTCGTGGAAGTGGTAGAATGAGATGGTGGTTTACTTGCCGTAGATCTAAGGACCGGTTCAGTCCAGCACATGCCAGAAATATAGTGCCACCACAAGGCCAAATATGGGTGCGGCTTAGCTGACTAATTAGGTAAGTTGCTAGATTGTTATGGACCGTGGAAGGCCCGGGGAATGGGAGTCGAGAGAGGACTGCTCTGGGGACTGCATGGCACAAGAGGGGACCTGTAGGTGGGAGAATGGTGATTCGAGCCTGCTGGTGAAACCTTAGTGAGTCCATACATCTAGTAACCCCTTTGTAAAGGCTATTTTGTGATCTCTTGGCCATACACCGACGGTTGTGTACTGGTATAATGGAGGTTCTGCAGTCATCGACGGGTGACGAAATCACAAACTTGTGGGTAAAGCGGTGCAAACTCTGCAGGGTATAAAACTATCATGATAGCCGAGCTTACGGTCACAAGCGCCTGGCCAAATCACATGATTAGATGGGATGGTTATTGGGATGGTGATTGGGATGGTATTTGGTTTGGTTATGGGTTTGGTCATGGTTGGTCTTTGGTTTTGGTTTCGGGACTGTTGAGTCTTGGTAATGAGAATTGGATTCTTGAGTCGTGATAATGAGCTTTGGTCTCGGTTATGAGATGGAATTGAATATGAGTTGAGATGGTAATGAATACGAGATGGTATTCATGAGCATGAGAAAAAGCTGAGAAAGATAAATGGCTTGATGAGACATGAAAGGTTGTGGAATATGATGGAGGTATGTTGATGTTTTAATTGGATAAATGTTGGGATTACATTCACTTAAAGCTAGTTGTTGTTTTTATCATGTTTTGTGAAATAAACCTTGCTTTCTGCAATGAGCCTTTTTATACCTACCTTGTTGGAAGCTACATATCATATTTCCCCGCACTTGTTGAGTACGTCATGTACTCAAACTTGCATTATTACTTCATCATCAGCAACAGCAGAGGATTATTTCGAAGATCATGTGGAGTACTAGGTGTGCGATCTACCATCAACTTGCCTGTGGAGATGGAGTTGAAGATGGAGCCGCTGCTGCCGTGCTTAGTTTGCTTCCGCAATAGTTTAGAAGACTTCCGCTGCTAGAATAAAGTCTTCCGCTGCTAGAATAAGCCTTCCGCTGCTAGAATGAGTTAGACACTCATGAGACAATGTAATAACACCCTATTATTCGTGGTATTATTCTGAATTCAGTTTGTGGATTATATGTGTATGTGTGATGAACATCCTGGGCACACATATGCATCAGCTCGGTTCCGAGGTTCTCGGAATAGGGGCGTCACAGATTGGTATCAGAGCTACCACATTGACCGTAGGACGCAGGCCTAGTCACAGATTAGCATTAGAGCCACGTTGACCGTAGGGTGCAAGCTTAGGTAGAAGTCACAGATTGATCACAGATTGGTATCACCCCAAACCACATAGGACCCCCAATTGAATAAGCTTGAATAGGAGTGGTGTGAACTTTTGTGATGATTGCTTGTGTTTGTGTGCTTAGTGTGAGTTGTGGGACGTTTCAGCGTTGTCCATATCCACACATAGTAGAGAGATGTGAGATGCTTCGGCATGTGTTCACATCCTCGTATAGGACGAGATATAGTCCATCCACCTTGATGCATGTAGTTGGGGACAATCAATCTAAAATCCTAACTTCTATTCTATCCAACTCTCTCTCACAGATGGTAAGAGAAAACGCCGGCCGTCAAAGGAGGAACGTCCGTGGCAACCTGGAACCCCAAGAGGATGACCATGTTAAAGTTCCTCAAAATGACAACCCCGGGGCTGGTGAAAACAACCTTGAAGGGTTGATGGCTATGTAGAACCAGCTTATGCAAACTATGATCCAAACTTTGGGTCAGCTGCAAGCCAACAACATCAACCCCGTTCCTGCACCACCGCCACCACCACCTCCACTACCGCCGGCTCACAACCGATTGGGAGAGTTCATGAGGACTCGACCACCCACTTTTGCACAAGCTAATGATCCCATGGAGGCCGATGATTGGTTAAAGTCCATGGAGAAGAGGCTTGCCATAGTTCAGTACAATGATCTAGAGAAAGTTCTCTTCGCATGGCACCAACTTATGGAAGAAGCCGCTGACTGGTGGGACGCTCTATGCAACGCTCATGTCAACTAGGAGACTATCACTTGGACTGAGTTCAAGGAGAGTTTCCGCTCTCATTACGTCCCTGTTGGAGTCATGATGCTCAAACGGCAAGAGTTCAAAGGTCTCCGCCAAGGAAAGAAGAGCGTGAACGAGTACCTCAACAAGTTCACGCAACTGTCACGGTATGCCCCCGAAGATGTCAACTCGGACCAAAGGAAGCAGTACATGTTCATGAGAGGGTTGAACAATGAGATCCAGGTTCAGCTCCTCAACAACGACTATGCGAACTTACAGAAGCTAGTTGACAAAGTCATAGTGGTTGAGAGCAAGATCCGAGAGATCGAGCAAGAGGGCAAAAGAAAGATGCCATACTAGCCACAAGGGAGCAACATATGCCCCCGTTACATGCCCCCAGCTGCACCACAGTATGGCTCGTCCGCTCCTACTTTTTGCCCTAATCAACCACCGCAGCAACGTCCCGTTATGCAAGCATCTCCTGTGCCTTTTCCTCCTGCACCCCGTCCAAACATGGGTGCTTATACTCAAAACCCCCACCCCAACGTCCCCGCTGTCTTGGGCAACAAGGCATGCTTTGCATGCAGAGAAACAGGACACTTTGCAAGTCAGTGCCCGAGGAAAGGTCCTGGACAGCCAAGCAGCGCACCCAAGCAGAACCCACAGCCGAACCGAGGAGCTAATCAAGGTAACTTGGGACAGCAGAACTACGCTCGTGGCAACGTGAATCATGTCTCCGCTGAGGAGGCACAACAGGCTGAGGACGTTGTGATTGGTATGTTCCTTGCCAACTCCAACCCAGCCACCATTTTATTTGATTCCGGAGCATCGCATTCATTCATATCATCCAAGTATGTTGCCATGTATAATCTACCCATATCACACTTGAAATATACTATGTTGGTTAATTCTCCCGGAGGAAATATGAGGACTAATATAGTATGTCTGAAAGTAAACCTTAAAATAAGGGGGGTAGACATCCTTGCCAACCTCATTGTCTTGGATTCCCAAGGGCTTGACATAATACTCGGATGGATTGGTTAAGCAAGCACAACGGAGTAATCCAATGTGCTGAGAGGAGCGTGCAGTTGACAAATAAGCACGGTACTCGTACTGAGTTCGTGTCAGCCCAACCAACAACCGAGAAGGCAACGTTGAATCACATCGAAGAAACAACATTGGAAAGCATTCCGGTGGTTCAAGAATTTTTGGACGTGTTCCCGAAAGAACTTCCAGGTATGCCACCTGACCGGGACATTGAGTTTTCCATTGACTTGGTACCCGTAACTGCACCTATAGCAAAGAGACCATATAGGATGCCCGTTAACGACCTAGTGGAACTTAAGAAGCAAATTCAGGAGCAGCTAGAGAAGGGTTTTATATGTCCAAACTCGTCACCATGGGGAGCCCCCGTGCTCTTCGTAGACAAGAAGGATGTTACCCAAAGGATGTATGTGGACTATAGGTCTCTTAACGAGGTGACGATCAAGAATAAATACCCGCTGCCCCGTATAGAGAACCTGTTCGACCAGATGAAAGGTGCCCGAGTTTTCTCTAAGATTGATCTTCGGTCGGGATACTTCCAGCTGAAGATTAAACCCTCCGACATACCCAAGACTGCCTTTCGAACATGGTATGGTTCTTATGTAGATACCGTTATGTCTTTTGGGTTAACGAATGCACCCGCATATTTCATGTACCTCATAAATAAGGTCTTCATGGAGTACTTGGACAAGTTCGTCGTGGTTTTCATCGACAATATCATGGTGCATTCAAAAAGTGAGGAAGAACATGAAGAACATTTAGATTGACATTGCAGAAGCTGCGAGAGCATTAATTGTATGCCAAGATCAGAAAATGTCAATTTTGGCTAAAGGAGATGTCGTTCCTAGACCACATCATCTCCGAGGAAGGAGTATCGGTTGATCCCGGAAAAGTGGGAGATGTTCTGAAGTGGAACCAACCGCGGAACGTGAGGGATATTCGGAGTTTCCTTGGGATGGCTGGATACTACCGCCGGTTCATCAAGGATTTCTCCAAGATAGTGAAGCCTATGACTGAATTGCTAATGAAGGGAAAAGCATTTCAGTGGACACAAGCGTGTCAAGAAAGCTTCGAGGAACTCAAGAAAAGGCTAACCACAGCACCGGTTTTGGTATTTCAGGACGTGAGCAAGAGCTTTGACATATATTGTGACGCATCAAGACAAGGGCTTGGATGTGTGCTCATGCAAGGAGGACAAGTGGTAGCCTATGCGTCGAGACAACTAAAGAAACACGAGCTGAATTACCCCACACATGACTTGGAGCTAGCAGCCGTGGTACATTCCTTGAAGATTTGGAGGCATTATATCCTTGGTCATCGATGTGAGATCTATACGGATCACAAAAGCCTCAAGTACATATTCACCCAAACGGATTTGAATTTGAGGCAACGTTGATGGTTGGAACTCATCAAGGATTATGATGTTGGAATCAACTATCATCCCGGAAAGGCCAATGTAGTAGCTGATGCATTGAGACAAAAGGGAGCATGTCATGAACTCACGGTTCGGGAGCTACCGCCCGAGCTGCGCAAGGAGTTCGAACGGTTACATCTCGGGTTCTTGAACAAGATGGAAGTGATGGAACTCCATTCTTTGCTGGAACAAGAGATAAGAGACGGCCAAGCAACGGATGAGGAAATTAAGGAGATCAAGGAAAGGATCCGACAAGGCATAGAAAAGGACTTCAAGGAAGACGAGAAGGGTACGCTTTAGTTAGGGAAAAGGATTTGTGTGCCTAACGTGAAGCACATCCACGACACGATATTAAAGGAGTCACATGATTCACCTTATTCCATACATCCCGGCAGTACAAAGATGTACAAGGACCTGAAAACCTTCCATTGGTGGGATGGTATGAAATGGGACATAGCTGAGTATGTTGCCTTATGCGACACATGCCAACGGGTGAAGGCCGAACATCAAAGACCCGCTGGACTGTTGCAACCATTGAAAGTACCCGAGTGGAAGTGGGAAGACATCAGTATGGATTTTATCGTCGGACTACCACGTACTCGGTCGGGTTACGACTCCATCTGGGTTATCGTGGACCGTTTGACAAAAACCGCTCATTTTCTTCCTGTTAAAACCACGTACCGCGTGGCAGATCTAGCCGAGCTGTATATGGAGCAAATCGTGTGTCGCCATGGAGTCCCGAAGAGGATCGTTTCAGATTGGGGTTCTCAGTTTATCTCTAGGTTCTGGAGGAAGCTGCATGAGGCCATGGGTACACGTCTAAATTTCAGCTCCGCTTATCACCCGCAAACCGACGGGCAAATGGAGAGGACAAACCAAAATTTGGAAGACATGTTGAGAGCCTGTGCCTTGAAACATGGGCGTAGTTGGGATAGGAGCTCGCCTTATGCCGAATTCTCCTATAACAACATCTACAAAGCTAGCTTGAAGATGTCACCTTTTGAAGCATTGTATGGTAGACGGTGTAGGACGCCGTTGTTTTGGAACAAGACTGGAGAGAACCAAGTGTTTGGACCCGAAGTGCTACAAGAGGCTGAGAAGCAAGTCCAAGCGATACGGGAGAACTTGAAGGCTGCTCAGTCACGACAGAAAGGCTATGCAGACAATAGGCGAAGGAAGTTGACTTTCGAAGTAGGAGACTTCGTATACGTTAAGGTATCGCCTATCCGAGGCCAACGACGTTTCAACGTCAAAGGCAAGTTAGCACCTCGCTACATCGGGCCATTCAAGATTTTGGGCAAGCGAGGAGAGGTAGCCTATCAACTGGAGCTCCTGATTCACCTCTCCGATGTGCATGACGTGTTTCATTTATCCCAACTCAAAAAGTGCTTGAGAGTACCGGAAGAACAAGTACCGATGGATGAGCTTGAGCTTCAAGAGGATCTGATCTACGTAGAGCACCCTGTCTGAATTTTGGACGTAAAGGAAAGGGTCACGAGGAACAAAGTGATCCGATGGTGCAAGGTACAATGGAGCCATCACACAAAAGCCGAAGCTACATGGGAGCGTGAGGAAGACCTCAAGGCAGAATTCCCTTCTATTCTCCACTCTATCAAATCTCGAGGGCGAGATTCAATTTAAGGGGGGTAGGTTTGTAACGCTCTCAATTTTGTATCCATGCATGCATTCATAATTCATGTAGAGAAACAGTTTAAAAGAAGTAGAAACAGAGAAAGAATCAAAAAGATAGCCGAAAAGAGCCAATCCCAGTTCGTCGAGGAGCGCTGTAGACACTTCCCGTGGCCCGCTGGCCACGTGTCACACCCGGTTTTTCCGAAAAAACAACCAAGTGAATATCACATGTATGCCAGGATCATTTTCTCATACATGTGATGACAAATAGTGAAGCATCATTTATTACAAGCCAGGTGTCGAATAGAAATAAGTCTTACATCGCAAATGTCTCAATGGACACTAATGCTTCATCACAAGTAAATAAACTACCAGCGGAATATTATTCTTTAGGGCTCCATCACAGGCGTTGCCCGGGGGTCTTCATGAACCTAAAATCCTTCCTCGGTTCCAAAATCTTGGTCATTATACACCACCTCATTATCTTGACCTGAGCAGCAATATAAACCAACAAATATGCAAGGTTGAGTACCAATGGTACTCAGCAAGTGTGGGAAAATTATATCATGCATGGCTAGAACAAGGAGAGATTGAACTCATGGTTAAAGCACTACGCAATTAATACCTATCACCTTAGCTTATTAAGCACCTACATTACTACACAGGTGAAATTGTCCCAATCTCCCATCCCATCATCATAATCCAATAACCATAACATCATTTCCAATGTTAAGCTCCCCGCTTAACTTCCAAAACCATCAATCCTCTAATCATGAATAAGTCCAGGCCGCTCTTAACCGTGAGCACGGCTGTCAAGACAGTTTTGACTCTGCAGAGTTTGTACCACTGTACCCACAAGTAGTGATTTCATCCCCCGTTGCCGGGTGGACTAAAAGAACCTCCATTATGCCAGTGGCTACGATCCACATTCACACTTCCCAGGTGTGCGGCCAGGAGATCACTACGAAGCCTTTACAAAGGGATTCCCGACGAGCGTGGGCCCACTGAGGTTTCACCCCTAACAGCATACAAGAGGCTCCAACCCCGCTGCAGTGGCCCCCTCTTGAGCCTTGCGGTTCATATGGTAGTCCAGCTGACACCTACTCCCCGCACCATCCAACACACCCATACTACGCCGGGGATACACCTAATTAATTGGCCAAGCTGCCCCATCTCAGCATGTGGTTGGCACTGTAAAGCCGGGTTACATGCTCCATGAACCGGTCCTTAGGATCCAGGCAAGTACTAAACACAAACCCAAGTCTCGTGCACCCAGCACACAACCAAAACATCCAACTTGCCTTGATCCCTACCTCTACATAACTCACAATAACTCATTCATGAGTATGGTATAATAAACTGATGATCTCATATCCCAAATATCCCATTCTAAGCATGGCTAAGCATATGCATGTAAATAAATGACATGACAAAATAAATCCCAACCCAAGCTACAAGGAAACAAGGTAATGCAATTCTAGGGAAACTTCCTAGCATGGGTTTCATATTTCATTTGACAATGCAAATAATTCTATCTACACATCCTAGCATAGGATCAAAGTGGTCAAGGACACTTGCCTCCTTCTTGCTGCTCTTGAAATGGGTATTCCTGGTCTTGGAAATGAATAACTTGTTCTCGAACAGGTTCTACTTCATACCATCACACATAGCAAAAGAAAAACAACAATCCATAAGACATAGTTCACACTTACACTTCATACAAACCACACATTCACATTTATGAAATTCATTCACCATTATATGTGTTGTGTTTCAGTTTTAAATAAATTCCTTACACTAAACTACCAAGTATGTATGAAAAGTATTTTTCTTCTCCATATATGCCTTCATAATTTCTACCACACTTAAACTGAACTCTTTGGATTTTAAAAACTCCATTTATCATTTACTAGTTGCTATATTTTCAGATTTATATTCCTATGCATAATTGTGTATTTTATTATGAAATTAGTAATACACATCATCTAAACAGTAGAGGTTCTGGTCCTAAATTATTTTAATAACATTTTAACCTTGTCCTCTGATGTAAACTATTTCATAATTATTTTCCCTATTTTTCTATAACTATTCTTTACTTAAAAATGTATCCCTATACTAATAAATGTGAATAATAGATGAAACAGATTCATTTCAGCCCAAAAATATATTTTTATCTCACTCCAAAGTTTTCTAAGTACTGAGAAAGTTTTTAATTAATTTTTACAATTATGTTTGTCCCCCTTTTTAATTTTTAAACACTAGTTACATATTCAATTTTCTAAATTAAATACTAAACAGGGCTAAAATAATGAATTCACCCCATTACAGGGTCTATAATATTATTTTCTTAATTTCCAGGGGTCTAGCTACACTTATCAGAGGTGTTTTTCCTAATTTCTATTAAGTCCAGGGGCTAAAACTGATTTTTAAATGAATTTACATGATTTTCTGGAGTTCCAGGGGCTAGATCTGAAGTTTCCGGGGCTAGCTCTCAATTCCAGAGAACCCCAGGGGGTAGCACGTAAGAATTCCAGTCTTTATAACGCGGGGTTGACGTGGACCGTCCGATTTTAAACCGACGGCTGAGATTATAACATCGAACCGGTACGCGGGGTTTTAAAGTCTACCGTGCGATTTAAAATAAACGGCGCACAAGCGGCCACATCGCTCTGTTCGAGCGCGGGCGGCGCTGCCGGCGGCGCACGGCGGCGGGAAGCGGCAATCTCGCCGGAAAGTTTCGGATCCTCGAGAATTCTGCCTAAAACTGTGATCTTATAGCCTAGATCGGTAGAGGGGAGGTCAGGGATCTCACCTCGGGGGTTTTCTCGAGCTCGGGGGTCCTGGAAAGTGATCGGCGGCGAGGTCCGAGGCAAAACCACGGCGAAGCTCGTCGGCGCTGGATTTACACCGTAACTCTCCGAGTTTTCTGCACCTGCAAAGTTCCCCGGAGGCGGTGGATCAAGACCAGCGAGTTAGATCAGAGTTTCCGAGCTTAGATCGGCCAGAATTCACCGGCGAAGTCTCGGTGCTCACCGGAGTAAAAATCGGCGATCGCGTGGGAAAAACCGATCAGGGCTGGGGTTTTTATAGCCGGGGGAGGGCAGTGGGTCTGTTGTGATCGAGTTGGATTCTCCTGGGACCAGAATTCGGCTGCGGGACGCGGAAATCCGGTCGGTTGCGATCGCGCGCGCTCGGGAGAAAAGTCCGGGGTCGCGGGGCTCAGGGTTGGCGATGACAGGTGGGTCCCACCCGTCTGTGAGAGGCAGCGCGGCGCGCGCGGGGGCGGGCTGGCGCGGGGGGAAATTGGGCCGGCTGGCGGGTTTTGGCCCACTGGCCGGTTTTTTTCCCGTTTCTCTTTTTCTTTTTCCATTTCTTTTCTGTTTTGAGTATAATTTGAATTCCAGTTTGAATTTGAATTTTTGCAAAACATGCAACACGTCCAAAAATTTTTAAATTCCCCTCTGAACATGGTTTAGGTCTTTGAATCAAAATTTGGGGTGTTACACCACGTGGCGCCTTTGGAGCTCATCCCTGCAAAGGGGGAGAGGTCCGCCGCTGACTAGCCACGTGGCAGGCTCGGAGCTTGCCTCTGCGGAAGGAGCGAGGTCCGACCCCGTGGGACACGTGTTGCCCCTGGAGCTAGCCTCTATGGAGAAGCGAGGCCAGCCCCGCAGGACGCGTGTCGCCTTCGGAGCTCGCCTCCGGGAGGTCAAACGCTGTTGGACACGTGTTGTGACACCCTCATCTCTGGTTTCTGCATGTATTCATATTTCATGTAGAGAAAACATTTTAAAGAAGTTAGAACAGAGAAATTATCAAAAAGATAGCCAGTAAGAGCCGAATCCAGTTCACAGAGAGCGTCGAAGACAACTTCCGCGGCCCGCTGGCCACGTGGAGTGTTCGGAGATCATTCCTGCGAAGTGGGAAGAGGTCCGCCGATAAACTGGCTATATGGCAGGCTCGGGGCTCATCTCCGCAAAGGGGGAGAGGTCCGACCCTGTGGGACATGTGTTGTCCCCAGAGCTAGCCTCTGCGGAAGAAGCAAAGGCATTTCCGCAGGACACATGTCACCTTCGGAGCTAGTCACCACGGAAATCAGAGGACCAGTCACGCGGAATACGTGTCGATCTCGGAGTTCACCTCCGAGAGGTCCGGTTCTATTGAACACATGTCGACACCAGAGCTTATGTCCGGTAGGTCCGACATTGTTGGACACGTGTCTACCTCGGAGCTCGTCTCTGAGAAAAAAAGGAAAGTCCGGCGCTACTTGACGCGTGGCATTCACGGAGCTCACCTCCGAAGAGAGGAAGGTCCAGAATGGATACGTGGCACACCCGGAGCTACCTCCGGAGAGAGGGAAGGTCCGGCACTGACACGTGGCGTGCGCGGAGTCACCTCCGAGTAAAGGGGAGGTCCCCGACCGCCAGGATACGTTGCGCACGCGGAGTCCACCTCCGAAGGAGAGGGAGGTCTTGCTCGCTTGACACGCGGCGCAACCGGAGCTCATCTCTGCGGAAAGGGAGAGACCAGGACCCGGTGGACACGTGGAGCTTCCGGAGCTCATCACCGCGGAGGTAACGAGTTCTGGAACAGTTCTTAGATTCTGTACCTGTAGAAATGTAACACCCTCATTTTTTGGTTCAGCATATATTAATGTTTTATGAATAGAAAACATTTTAAGAGAAGTAGGAACACCATCAAAAGGATAGCCAATAAGAGTCGAATCCAGTTTCCAGAAAGCACCAAAGACAACTTCCGCGACCCGCTGGCCATGTGGCGTGTCCGGAGCTCATCCCTATGAAGTGGGGAGAGGTCCGTCGCTAAACTGGCTACGTGGCAGCCTCGGGGCTCATCTCCGCGAAGGGGAGAGGTCCGACCCTGCGGGACACATGTTGCGCCCGGAGCTAGCCTCTGCGGAAGAAGCAAAGGCATTTTTCAGGACACATGTCACCTTCGGAGCTAGCCACCGCGGAAATCAGAGGACCAGTTGCGTGGTATACGTGTCGATCTCGGAGCTCACCTCCGAGAGGTCCTGTTCTATTGGACACGTGTCACCACCGGAGCTTATCTCCGAGAGGTCCGTCACTATTGGACACGTGTCGACCTCGGAGCTTGTCTCTGAGAAGAGAGGAAAGGTCCGACGCTGACACGTGGCTTGTGCGGAGCCCACCTCCGAAGGAGAGGGAGGTCTTGCCCGCTTGACACGCGACACAACCGGAGCTCGTCTCTGCGGAAAAGGAGAGACCAGGCCCCGATGGACACGTCGAGATTCCGGAGCTCATCACCGAAGAGGTAACGAGTTCTGGAGCGGTTTTGGATTCTGTACGCGTAGAAATATTGGTACGGAGAAGAGACCAACCTGAACTCCACAATGTTACCGTACCAAATCCACTAAAGATAAGATGTTAAGATTTAATGACGATTTGAACGGGACCCTTATTCGGGATACAATCAGATTAGGACTCTTCTCTTCCCGATTATAAATAGAACCCGGAACCTCTGGCCGAAACCATAAATTTCTTTTCCAACTCCTGAGCCGACGACTTAGAGCCCTAGTCCCAACCCGCCGAGTAAACCATCGCTGGAGTGCAGCAAGGAAGATCGCCGGAGGAAAGCCCAACAGCTGAGGACCTCGAGACCAAGAAGAATGTAAGGTAGGTCTCCAATACCACCTTACGACATCGTTGTGTTTTCTTTGCATATGTTCTTTGATTCCTTTCGAACAGAAGCCTTCTCGTGGACAGATCACTTGATGATCAGGTTGATCTAAAGACAAGATCATCGCCACGTCCACCTTTGATCCGAACACCTCTGTTCATCATAAAATCCATGCAAGCCATGCAAGAACACGTATAAACCAATCTAATAAAACTAATCATAGGATAGCATGCATATGCATCATCGCATCTAGTTTAAGGTTTGTGCATGATATTGATTGTTGTGAATCTTGTATGCACGTGATCCTACATAGCAGGACAAGCTCAGGGAGCTGTCTACGACGAACTGCAGCAACAAGGTTTTGAGTTCCAAGAACAACCGGAACCGCAAGAACAAGGCAAGTGCTCCTTGACCATATTGATCCTATGTTTTGGGTGAAACTGTTTTGTTTTACAAAAAGGTGTGTGTGTTGAGTCAAACATGATGGGAAACCCTTGTTATAGGAGTTTACTAGTTTTGGTTAAACCACCCTTGTCGCCAGGGAAGTTTATGAGTCGGGTATGGTTTTGCTTTATGCTTCGCTGAGTCCATGGGATTGGGAAGCGAGATAGATGTGTCTAGCTAACTGCACTCGTAATGATAATGAGAAATTGATGAACATGGATCGGAGGGAGGTCTAGGCAAGCCTGGGTTTGTGAATGAGGTAGCATGAGATGGTGGTTTACTTGTCATAGATCTAAGGACCGGTTCATGCATGCACATGCCAGGCTAACAGTGCCACCACAAGGCCAAGTATGGGTGCGGCTTAGCTGAGTAATTAGGTAAGTTGCTAGAGTGTTATGGACTGTGGATGGCGCGGGGAATGGGAGTCGAGTGAGGACTGCCCTGGGAACTGCATGGCACAAGAGGGGGCCCGTTGGTGGGAGAATTGGAGATTCTAGCCTGCCGGTGAAACCTTAGTGAGTCCATACATCTAGTAGCCCCTTTGTAAAGGCTATTTTGTGATCTCTTGACCATACACCGACGGTTGTGTACTGGTATAATGGAGGTTCTGCAGTCGCCGACAGGTGACGAAATCACAAATTTGTGGGTAAAGAGGTGCAAACTCTGCAGAGTCTAAAACTATCATGATAGCCGAGCTTACGGTCACGAGCGCCTGGCCAACTGCCATGATTAGTTGGGATGGTTATTGGGATGGTTCTTGGTTATGGTTATTGATTATGGTTATGGTTTGGCTTTGGGACTGTTGAGTCCGGGTGACAAGATGGTTGCATGACTGTTGAGTCATGGCAACAAGATTGGTCTCGGTGTGAGGCAAAGTTGTTTATGATATGAGATGATAGCGAATATGAGAAGGTATTCGTGAGATGGTAGCAAATACAAGGAGGTATTTGTGAGCAAGAATGAAGTTGGTTAATGTTCGGGTGGAACATGGAAAGTGATGGAGGTATGTTGGTAATTTAATACATGCTGGGATTACGTTCACCTAAAATAAGTTGTTGTTTTATCGTGGTTTTGATAACTTTGCTTTTCTGCAAATGAGCCCTTTTTATACCTAACTGGTTGTGAGCTACATATCATTCCCGCACTTGCTGAGTACATCATTGTACTCAAACTTGCATTATTATTTCATCATCAGAAGCAGAAGAAGATTTCTATGGAGACCAAGTGGAGCATTAGGCGCGTAATCTGTTCTCAACCTTGCCTGTGGAGGGAGTAGAGATGGAGTCACTTCTGCTTAGATTTGCTTCCGCATTAGAATAAAGACTTCCGCTGCATAAAAATAAAGACTTCCGCTGTGAGCATGAGCCCAAGACTCATGAGACATTGTAATAAACTCTGTTATTCGTGGTTATATATATTCTGAATTCAGTTTGTGGAAAATATGTGTATGTGTGATAAACATCCTGGGCACACATGCGCATTAGTTCTCGGTTCCGTGGTTTTTCTCACAGAATTGAGGGCATCACAGATTGGTATCAGAGCCACGGGTTGACAGTAGGTTACACGCCTAGATAGAAATCTCAGATTGATATTAGAGCCACGGGTTAACAGTAGGTTACACACCTAAATAGGAATCATAGATTGGTATCAGACACAGATTGGTAGTTAAGCCACGCTGACCAAAGGAAGCACCCTAGGATGCATAGATTGGTCTTAAAACTACCTTGACATAGGAAAACAAACCTTGAATAGGAGTTGTGTGAGCCCTTGTGATGGTTGGTTGAGAATTGTGTGCTTAGTGTGAGTCGTGGGACGTCTCAGAACGTTGTCCATATCCACAGGTAAGTAGAAAGAGGTGTGAGATGTTTCGGCACTTGTTCACATCCTCATATGGGCTAATATATATAAAGTCCAACTCACCTCTATGCATATAGTTGAGGGAATCTACCTAACCATCTAACCTTCTACTCTATTTCGTCCTCTCTCACAGATGGTGAGAGGAAATGCCAGCCGAAGGAACATCCGTGACAACCAAGAGGATGACCACGATGAAGTTCCTGTTAACCCCGGAGATGGCGAGAACAACCTGGAAAGGTTGATGGCCATGCAGAATCAGCTTATCAAACCATGATCCAAACTTTGGGTCAGTTGCAGGCCAACAACAACCCTGTTCCGGCACCACGGCCACCACCACCGCTGGCTCACAACAGACTGGGAGAGTTCATGAGGACTCGACCACCCACCTTTGCTCAAGCTAGTGATCCCATGGAGGCCGATGATTGGTTGAAATCCATTGAGAAGAAGCTTGCCATAGTGCAGTGCAATGACCGAGAGAAAGTCCTCTTTGCATCACACCAACTTATTGGAGCTGCCGCTGACTGGTGGGATACCCTATGTAACGCTCATGTCGACCCGGAGACAATCACTTGGACTGAGTTCAAGGAAAGTTTCCGCGCTCATTACATCCCTGCTGGTGTAATGATGCTCAAGAGACAGGAATTTGAAGGTCTCCGCCAAGGACAGAGAAGTGTGAATGAGTACCTCAACAAGTTCACGCAATTGTCCCGGTATGCCCCCGAGGATGTCAACTCAGACCAAAGGAAGCAGTACCTGTTCATGAGAGGGTTGAACAATGAGATCCAGGTTCACCTCCTCAACAATGACTACGTGAGCTTCCAGAAGCTGGTTGACAAGGCTATAGAGGTCGAAAGCAAGATTAAAGAGATCGAGCGAGAGGGCAAGAGGAAGATGCCATACCAGCCCCAAGGGAGCAATGTACGACCTCGGTACATGCCCCCAGCTGCACTGCAGTATGGATCGACCACTCCTGCATACCGCCCTGGTCAGCCACCACAGCAACAACTCGTTGCACCAGCACCTCGCGTGCCCATGCCTCCTGTGCCCGGACCTAACAATGGCGCTCCTATTCAAAACCCCCGCCCCAACGTACCTGCTGCCGTAGGAAACAGGGCATGCTTTGCATGCGGGAAAATAGCACACTTCGCGAACCAGTGCCCGTGGAGAGGCCCTGGACAGCAAGGCAACGTGCCCAAGCAGAACCCGCGACTGAACGGAGGGGACAATCAAGGAAACCGTGGACAGCAGAACTATGCTCGCGGCCACGTGAACCATGTCTCTGCTGAGGAAGCACAACAGGCTGAGGACGTCGTAATTGGTATGTTCCTTGCCAACTCCAACCCAGCCACCATCTTATTTGATTCTGGAGCATCACATTCCTTCATATCATCCAAGTATGTTGCCAAACACCACCTACCCGTATCCCACTTAGAATGTGCTATGTTAGTTAATTCTCCCGGAGGAGAAATGAGGACTAATATAGTATGTACGAAAGTAAGCCTTAAAATAAGGGGGTAGACTTCCTTGCCGACCTTATTGTCTTGAATTTCCAAGGGATGGACATTATACTCGGGATGGATTGGTTAAGCAAGCACAACGGGGTAATCCAATGTGCTGAAAGAAGCGTGCAGTTGACAAATGAGCACGGCATCCGTGTCGAGTTTGAGTCAGCCCAACAAACCACTGAAAAGGCAAATTTGAACCACGTTGAAGGAGCAACATTGGACAGCATTCCGGTGGTTCAGGAATTTTCGGACGTGTTCCCGGAAGAGCTTCCAGGTATGCCTCCTTATCGGGACATTGAGTTTGCCATTGATTTGGTACCCGGAACTGCACCCATAGCCAAGAGACCCTATAGTATGCCCGTCAATGAACTAATAGAACTCAAAGCAAATTCAAGAGCAGTTGGAGAAGGGTTTTATACGTCCAAGCTCATCACCATGGGGAGCTCCTGTGCTCTTCGTAGACAAGAAGGATGGAACCCGAAGGATGTGCATGGACTATAGGTCTCTCAACGAGGTAACAATCAAGAACAAATACCCTCTGCCCCGTATAGAAGACCTATTCGACCAAATGAAAGGAGCTCGAGTGTTCTCCAAGATTGATCTTCAGTCGGGATACTTCCAGCTGAAGATTAAGCCCTCCGATATACCCAAGACAGCCTTTCGAACACGGTATGGTTCGTATGAATATACCGTCATGTCTTTTGGATTAACAAATGCACCCGCATACTTCATGTACCTCATGAACAAGGTTTTCATGGAGTACTTGGATAAGTTCGTCGTGGTTTTCATCGACGACATTATGGTGTATTCAAAAAGCAAGGAGGAGCATGAAGAACACTTGAGATTGACCTTGCAGAAAATGCGCGAGCATCAATTGTATGCCAAGCTTAACAAGTGTCAATTTTGGCTAAAGGAAATATCGTTTCTAGGCCACATTATATCCAAGGAAGGGGTATCGGTTGATCCCGGAAAAGTGAGAGATGTTCTAAAGTGGGACCAACCACAAAGCGTGAGAGATATTCGTAGATTTCTTGGAATGGCTGGATACTATCGACGCTTCATTAAAGACTTCTCTAAGATAGCAAAGCCTATGACGGAGTTGCTAATAAAGAGAAAAGTCTTCCAATGGACACCAGCATGCCAAGGAAGTTTTGAGGAACTCAAGAAAAGGCTAACCACAGCGCCGGTCCTGGTATTGCCGGACGTAAGAAAGAGCTTTGACATATATTGTGACGCATCCAGACAGGGGCTCGGATATGTGCTCATGCAAAAGGGACAAGTGGTAGCCTATGCCTCACGACAATTAAAGAAGCACGAGCTTAATTATCCCACACATGACTTGGAGCTTGCAGCAGTAGTGCATGCATTGAAGATTTGGAGACATTATATCCTTGGTCATCAATGTGAGATCTATACAGATAATAAAAGCCTCAAGTACATATTTACACAAACGGACTTGAATTTGAGGCAACGTCGATGGCTGGAACTCCTCAAGGATTTCGATGTTGGAATCAACTACCACCCTGGGAAGGCCAATGTAGTAGCTGATGCATTGAGCCGGAAGGGAGCCTGTCATCAACTCACGATTCGAGAGCTACCACCCGAACTACGTAAGGAGTTCGAACGGTTACACCTCGGATTCCTGAATAACATGGGAGTAATGGAGATCCACTCCTCATTGGAGCAAGAGATAAGAGATGGCCAAGCAACAGACGAGGACATCAAGGAGATCAAAGAAAGGATCCAACAAGGAACGGAGAAGGATTTCAAGGAGGATGAGAAGGGTACGCTTTGGCTAGGAAAAAGGATTTGTGTGCCTAACGTAAAGCACATCCGCGACACGATACTAAAAGAGGCACATGATTCACCCTATTCCATACATCCCAGAAGTACCAAAATGTACAAGGACTTGAAGACTTGTTATTGGTGGGATGGTATGAAAAGGGACATAGCCGAATATGTTGCCCTCTGCAACACATGCCAACGGGTCAAGGCCGAACATCAAAGACCCGCTGGATTGTTGCAACCTCTGAATGTACCCGAATGGAAGTGGGAGAACATCAGTATGGATTTCATCGTCGGATTGCCACGTACTTAGTCAGGTTATGACTCCATCTGTGTTATCGTGGACCGATTGACAAAAACCGCCCATTTTCTCCCTATAAGGGCCAATTACAACGTGGCACAATTGGCCGAGTTGTACATGGAGCAGATCGTGTGCCGTCATGGAGTCCCAAAAAGGATAGTCTCAGATCGAGGTTCTCAGTTTACCTCTAGATTCTGGAGGAAGCTGCAGAAAGCCATGGGTACACGACTAGATTTTAGCTCCGCCTATCACCCACAGACCGATGGGCAAACCGAAAGGACAAACCAGATTTTGGAGGACATGTTGAGAGCTTGCGCCTTGAAACATGGGCGTAGTTGGGATAGGAGTTTACCGTACGCTGAATTCTCCTATAACAACAGCTATCAGGCTAGCTTGAAGATGTCGCCTTTAGAAGCATTATATGGTAGGCGGTGTAGAACGCCACTGTTCTGGAACAAAACCGGAGAGAACCAGGTGTTTGGACCCGAAGTGCTACAAGAAGCTGAAAAGCAAGTCCAAACGGTACGGGAGAACTTAAAGGCTGCCCAGTCACGACAAAAAGGCTATGCGGACAATAGGCAAAGGAGAGGGAGGTCTTGCTCGCTTGACACGCAGCACAACCGGAGCTCGTCTCTGCGGAAAAGGAGAGATCAGGCCCCGATGGACACGTGGAGCTTCTGGAGCTCATCACCGAAGAGGTAACGAGTTCTGGAGCGGTTTTGGATTCTGTACGCGTAGAAATATTGGTACGGAGAAGAAACTGACCTGAACTCCACAATGTTACCGTACCAAATCCACTAAAGATAAGATGTTAAGATTTAACGATGATTTGAACAGGACCCTTATTTGGGATACAATCAGATTAGGACTCTTCTATTCCCGATTATAAATAGAACCCGGAACCTCTGGCCGAAACCACAAATTTCTTTTCCAACTCCTGAGCCGATGACTTAGAGCCCCAGTCCCAACCCGCCGAGTAAACCATCGCTGGAGTGCAGCAAGGAAGATCGCCGGAGGAAAGCCCAACGATCTGAGGAGAACCTCGAGACCGAGAAGAACGTAAGGTAGGTCTCCAATACACCCTTACGACATCGTTGTGTTTTCTTTGCATCTGTTCTTTAATTCCTTTCGAACAGAAGCCTTCTCATGGACAGATCACTTGATGATCAGGTTGATCTAAAGACAAGATCATCGCCACGTCCACCTTTGATCCGAACACCTCTGTTCGTCATAAAATCCATGCAAGCCATGCAAGAACACGTATAAACCAATCTAATAAAACTAATCATAGGATAGCATGCATATGCATCATCGCATCTAGTTTAAGGTTTGTGCATGATATTGATTGCTGTGAATCTTGTATGCACGTGATCCTACATAGCCGGACAAGCTCAGGGAGCTGTCCACGACGAACTGCAGAAACAAGGTTTTGAGTTCCAAGAACAACCGGAACCGCAAGAACAAGGCAAGTGCTCCTTGACCATATTGATCTTATGTTTTGGGTGAAACTGTTTTGTTTTACGAAAAGGTGTGTGTGCTGAGTCAAACATGATGGGAAACCCTTGTTATAGGAGTTTACTAGTTTTGGTTAAACCACCCTTGTCGCCGGGGAAGTTTATGAGTCGGGTATGGTTTTGCTTTATGCTTCGCTGAGTCCACGGGATTGGGAAGCGAGATAGATGTGTCTAGCTAACTGCACTCGCAATGATAATGAGAAACTGATGTTAATAATGGACATGGATCAGAGGGAGATCTAGGCAAGACTGGGTTTGTGAATGAGGTAGCATGAGATGGTGGTTTACTTGTCGTAGATCTAAGGACCGGTTCATGCATGCACATGACAGGATAACAGTGCCACCACAAGGCCAAGTATGGGTGCGGCTTAGCTGAGTAATTAGGTAAGTTGCTAGATTGTTATGGACTGTGGAAGGCACGGGGAATGGGAGTCGAGTGAGGACTGCCCTGGGAACTGCATGGCACAAGAGGGGGCCCGTGGGTGGGAGAATTGGAGATTCTAGCCTGCCGGTGAAACCTTAGTGAGTCCATACATCTAGTAGCCCCTTTATAAAGGCTATTTTGTGATCTCTTGGTCATACACCGACGGTTGTGTACTGGTATAATGGAGGTTCTGCAGTCGCCGACGGGTGACGAAATCACAAACTTGTGGGTAAAGAGGTGCAAACTCTGCAGAGTTCTTAAAACTATCATGATAGCCGAGCTTACGGTCACGAGCGCCTTGCCAACTGCCATGATTAGTTGGGATGGTTATTGGGATGGTTACTGGTTATGGTTTTGGATGGTTTGGTTATGGTTTGGTTTTGGGACTGTTGAGTCCGGGTGATAAGATGGGTTGCATGACTATTGAGTCATGGCAACAAGATTGGTCTCGGTGTGAGACGAAGTTGTTTATAAGATGAAATGGTAGCGAATACGAGATGGTAGCGAATACGAGGAGGTATTGGTGAGCAAGAATGAGGTTGATTGATTGTGACTTGGAAGGTAATGAGCATAACGGAGGTATGATTGGTATTTTAATATATGTTGGGATTACATTCACCTAAATATAAGTTGTTGTTTTATCGTGTTGTTGATAAATAACTTTGCTTTCTGCAATGAGCCTTTTATACCTACCTTGCTATGAGCTACATATCATATTTTCCCGCACTTGCTGAGTACATCATTGTACTCAAACTTGCATTATTATTCATCATCAGCAACAGGAGAAGATTTCTATGAAGACCGAGTGGAGCATTAGGCGTGTGATCTGTTCTCAACCTTGCCTGTGGGAATGGAGTAGAGATGGAGCCATTGCTGCCTAGAATTGCTTCCGCGTTAGTTAAATCGCTTCCGCATTAGTTAGAAGACTTCCGCTGCATAGAAATAAGACTTCCGCTGTGAGCATGAGTCCAAGACTCATGAGATATTGTAATAAACTCTGTTATTCGTGGTAATATATAATCTGAATTCAGTTTGTGGAACATATGTGTATGTGTGATGAATATTCTGGGGACACATATGCATTAGTTCTCGGTTTCGTGGTTTTCCACAAAATTGAGGGCGTCACAAATTGGTATCAGAGCCACGGTTGAGAGTAAATTACACACCTAGATACAATCGCAGATCGGTACCAGAACCACGGTTGACAGTGGGTTACACACCTAAATAGGAAACACAGGTTGATATCAAAAGAACTGATAGGGGTAGATTACGCACCTAGATACAATCACAGATTGGTATCAGACACATATTGGTAGCTAAGCCACGCTGACCATAGGGAGCAACCTAGGGTGCTTAGATTGGCCTTGAAACTACCTTGACATAGGAAACTAGCCTTGAATAGGAGTTGTGTGAGCACTTGTAATGATTGTTTGTGATTGTGTGCTTAGTGCGAGTTGTGGAACGTCTCAAAACGTTGTCCATATCCACACATAAGTAGAAAGAGGTGTGAGATGCTTCGGCACTTGTTCACATCCTCATATGGGCTAATATATATATATATATATATATATATATATATAGTCCAACCCACCTTGATGCATATAGTTGAGAGAATCTACCTAACTTTCTAACCTTCTATTCTATTTCGATCTCTCTCACAGATGGTGAGAGGAAACGCCGGCCGAAGGAACGTCTGTGACAACCAAGAGGATGGTCACGATGAAGTTCCTGTTAACACCGGAGCTGGCGAGAACCACCTAGAACGGTTGATGGCCGTGCAGAACCAACTTATGCAAACTATAATCCAAACTTTGGGTCAATTGCAGGCCGACAACAATAACCCTGTTCCGGCACCACCGCCACCACCACCGCTGGCTCATAACAGGTTGGGAGAGTTCATGAGGACTCGACCACCCACCTTCGCTCAAGCTAACGACCCCATGGAGGCCGACGACTGGTTGAAATCCATGGGGAAGAAGCTTGCCATAGTGCAGTGCAATGACCGAGAGAAGGTCCTCTTTGCGTCGCACCAACTTACGGGAGCCGCCGCTGACTGGTGTGATGCTCTAAGCAACGCTCATGTCGACCCGGAGACGATCACTTGGACTGAATTCAAGGAAAGTTTCCGCTCTCATTACATCTCTGATGGTGTAATGATGCTCAAGAGACGGGAGTTTGAAGGTCTCTGCCAAGGACAAAAAAGTGTGAATGAGTATCTCAACAAGTTCACACAACTGTCCCGGTATGCCCCCAAAGATGTCAACTCAGACCAGAGGAAGCAATACCTGTTCATGACAGGGTTGAACAATGAGATTCAAGTTCAGCTCCTCAACAATGACTTCTCAAGCTTTCATAAGCTGGTTGACAAGGCTATAGTGGTTGAAAGCAACATCCGAGAGATCGAGCAAGAGTGCAAGAGGAAGATGCCATACCAGCCCCAAGGGAGCAACGTACGACCTCGGTACATGCCCCCAGCTGCACCGCAGTATGGATTGACCACTCCTGCATACCGCCCTAGTCAGCCACCACAGCAAGGACCCGTTGCACCAACACCTCGTGTGCCCATGCCTCCTGTGCCCCGACCTAAAGTGGGAGCTCCTGTTCAAAACCCCCGCCCCAACGTACCTGCTGCTGTAGGCAACAGGGCATGCTTTGCATGTGGAGAAACAGGACACTTCGCAAACCAGTGCCCAAGGAGAGGTCCTGGACAGCAAGGCAACGTGCCCAAACAGAACCCGCGACCGAACGGAGGGGACAATCAAGGAAACCGTGGACAGCAGAACTATGCTCGTGGCAACGTGAACCATGTCTCTGCTGAGGAAGCGCAACAGGCTGAGGACGTCGTAATTGGTATTGCCAACTCCAACCCAGCCACCATCTTATTTGATTCTGGAGCATCACATTCCTTCATATCATCCAAGTATGTTGCCAAGCATAATCTACCCATATCCCACCTAAAATGTGCTATGTTAGTTAATTCTCCCGGTGGAGAGATGAGGATTAATATAGTATGTCCGAAAGTAAGCCTTAAAATAAGGGGGGTAGACTTCCTTGCCAACCTCATTGTATTGGATTCCGAAGGGCTTGACATAATACTCGGAATGGATTGGTTAAGCAAGCACAATGGGGTAATCCAATGTGCTGAAAGGAACGTGCAGTTGACAAATGAGCAGGGTATTCGTGTCGAGTTTAAGTCAGCCCAACAAACAACCGAAAAGGCAATCTTGAACCACGTCGAAGGAGCAACATTGGACAGCATTCCAGTGGTTCAAGAATTCTTGGACGTGTTTCCAGATGAGCTTCTAGGTATGCCCCCTGATCGGGACATTGAGTTTCCATTGATTTGGTACCTGGAACTGCACCCATAGCCAAGAGACCCTATAGGATGCCCGTCAATGAGGTAGTAGAACTCAAGAAGCAAATTCAAGAGCAGTTGGAGAAGGGTTTTATACGTCCAAGCTCGTCACCATGGGGAGCTCCTGTGCTCTTCGTAGACAAGAAGGATGGAACCCAAAGGATGTGCGTGGACTATAGGTCTCTCAACGAGGTGACAATCAAGAACAAATACCCTCTGCCCCGTATAGAGGACCTATTCAACCAAATGAAAGGAGCTCGAGTGTTCTCCAAGATTTGATCTTCGGTCGGGATACTTCCATCTGAAGATTAAGCCCTCCGATATACCCAAGACTATCTTTCGAACACGGTATGGTTCGTATGAATATACCGTCATGTCTTTTGGGTTAACAAATGCACCCGCATACTTCATGTACCTTATGAACAAGGTTTTCATGGAGTACTTGGATAAGTTCGTCGTGGTTTTTATCGACGACATTATGGTGTATTCAAAAAGTGAGGAGGAACATGAAGAACATTTGAAATTGACCTTGCAGAAAATGCGTGAGCATCAATTGTATGCCAAGCTTAACAAGTGTCAATTTTGGCTAAAGGAAATATCGTTCCTAGGCCACATTATCTCCGAAGAAGGGGTATCGGTTGATCCTGGAAAAGTGAGGGATGTTCTGAAGTGGGACCAACCGCAAAACGTGAGGGATATTCGGAGTTTTCTTGGGATGGCTGGATACTATCGACGTTTCATTAAGGACTTCTCTAAGATAGCAAAGCCCATGACGGAGTTGCTAACGAAGGGAAAAGCCTTTCAGTGGACACCAGCATGCCAAGAAAGTTTTGAGGAACTCAAGAAAAGGCTAACCACAGCGCCGGTTTTGGTATTGCCAGACGTAAGCAAGAGCTTTGACATATATTGTGACGCATCCAGACAGGGGCTCGGATGTGTGCTCATGCAATAAGAACAAGTGGTAGCCTATGCCTCACGACAATTAAAGAAGCATGAGCTTAGTTATCCAACACATGACTTGGAGCTAGCAGCAGTAGTGCATGCATTGAAGATTTGGAGACATTATATCCTCGGTCATCGATGTGAGATCTATACGGATCATAAAAGCCTCAAGTACATATTTACACAAACGGACTTGAATTTGAGGCAACGTCGATGGTTGGAACTCATCAAGGATTACGATGTTGGAATCAACTACCGCCCTGGGAAGGCCAATGTAGTAGCTGATGCATTGAGCCGAAAGGGAGCATGTCACCAACTCACGGTTCGGGAGCTACCACCCGAACTACGTAAGGAGTTCGAACGGTTACACCTCGGATTCTTGAACAACATGGAAATGATGGAGATCCACTCTTCATTGGAGCAAGAGATAAGAGATGGCCAAGCAACAGATGAGGAGATCAAGGAGATCAAGGAAAGGATCCGACAAGGAATAGAGAAGGATTTCAAAGAAGATGAGAAGGGTACGCTTTGGCTAGGAAAAAGGATTTGTGTGCCTAACGTGAAGCACCTCCGCGACATGATATTGAAGGAGGCACATGATTCACCCTATTCCATACATCTCGGGAGTACCAAAATGTACAAGGACTTGAAGACTTGTTATTGGTGGGATGGTACGAAAAGGAATATAGCCGAATACGTTGCCCTATGCGACACATGCCAACGGGTGAAGGCCGAACATCAAAGATCCGTTGGATTGTTGCAACCTTTGAAGGTACCCGAGTGGAAGTGGAAGGACATCAGTATGGATTTCATCGTCGGATTGCCACGTACTCAGTCGGGTTATCACTCCGTCTGGGTTATCGTGGACCGATTGATGAAAACAGCCCATTTTCTCCCTGTAAGGGCCAAGTACAACGTTGCACAATTAGCCGAGTTCTACATGGAGCAGATCGTGTGCCGTCATGGAGTCCTGAAGAGGATAGTCTCAGATCGAGGTTCTCAGTTTACCTCTAGATTCTGGAGGAAGCTGCAGAAAGCTATGGGTACACGACTGGATTTTAGTTCCGCCTATCACCCACAAACCGATGGGCAAACCGAAAGGACAAACCAAATTTTGGAGGACATGTTGAGAGCTTGCGCCTTGAAACGTGGGCGTAGTTGGGATAGGAGTTTACCGTACGCCGAATTCTCCTATAACAACAGCTATCAAGCTAGCTTGAAGATGTCGCCTTTCGAAGCAATGTACGGTAGACGGTGTAGAACACCGCTGTTCTGGAATGAGACTGGAGAGAACCAGGTGTTTGGACCCGAAGTGCTATAAGAAGCTGAAAAGCAAGTCCAAATGATACGGGAGAACTTAAAGGCTGCTCAGTCACGACAGAACGGCTATGCGGGTAATAGGCGAAGGAAGTTGACCTTCGAAGTAGGAAACTTCGTATACCTTAAGGTATTGCCTATCCGAGGCCAACGACGTTTCAACGTCAAAGGCAAGCTAGCACCTCGCTATATCGGACCGTTTAAAATTTTGGACAAGCGAGGAGAAGTAGCCTATCAACTAGAGCTCCCAATATATCTCTCCGACGTACATGACGTATTTCATGTATCCCAGCTCAAGAAGTGCTTGAGAGTACCAGAGGAGCAAATACCAACGGAAGAGCTTGAACTTCAAGAAGACCTGACTTATGCGGAACACCCTGTCCGAATTTTGGACGTAAAGGAAAGGGTCACCAGGAACAAAGTGATCCGATGGTGCAAGGTTCAATGGAGCCATCACACCAAAGTTGAAGCCACATGGGAGTGTGAAGAAGACATCAAGGCAGAATTTCCTCATTTGTTCTCTACTAACGAAACTAGAGGGCGAGATTCAATTTAAGGGGGGTAGTTTTGTGACACCCTCATCTCTGGTTTCTGCATGTATTCATATTTCATGTAGAGAAAACATTTTAAAAGAAGTGGGAACAGAGAAATTATCAAAAAGATAGCCAGTAAGAGCCGAATCCAGTTCACAGAGAGCGCCGAAGACAACTTCCGTGGCCCGCTGGCCACGTGGCGTGTTCGGAGCTCATTCCTGCAAAGTGGGAAGAGGTCCACCGATAAACTGGCTACGTGGCAGGCTCGGGGCTCATCTCCGCAAAGGGGGAGAGGTCCGACCCTGTGGGACACGTGTTGCCCCCCCTGAGCTAGCCTCTGTGGAAGAAGCAAAGACATTTCCCCAGGACACATGTCACCTTCGGAGCTAGTCACCAAGGAAATCAGATGATCAGTCACGCGGGATACGTGTCGATCTCGGAGTTCACCTCCTAGAGGTCTGGTTCTATTGAACACATGTTGACACCAGAGCTTATCTCTGGTAGGTCCAACATTATTGGACACGTGTCTACCTCGGAGCTTGTCTCTGAGGAAAAAAAAGGAAAGTTCGGCGCTACTTGACGCGTGGCATTCACGGAGCTCACCTCTGAAGAGAGGAAGGTCCGGAATGGATACGTGGCACACCCGGAGCTACCTCCAGAGAGAGGAAAGGTCCGGCACTGACACGTGGCGTGCGCGGAGCCACCTCCGAATAAAGGGGAGGTCCCCGACCGTCAGGATACGTGGCGCACGCGGAGCCCACCTCCGAAGGAGAGGGAGGTCTTGCTCGCTTGACACGCGGCACAACCGGAGCTCGTCTCTGCGGAAAGGGAGAGACCAGGACCCGGTGGACACGTGGAGCTTCCGGAGCTCATCACCGCGGAGGTAACGAGTTCTGGAACGGTTCTTAGATTCTGTACGTGTAAAAATACCAGAACTGAGGAGAAACCGACCTGAATTCCACAAGGATACCGCATCAAATCGACTAAAGATAAGTTGTTAAGATTCAACGACAATCTGAATAGGACTTTTATTCGGAATACAATCAGATTAGGACTCTTCTTCTCCAGATTATAAATAGAACCCAGAACCCCTGGCCGAAACCACGAACTTCTTTTCCAACTCCTGAGTCGATAACTTAGAGCCCTAGCCCCCAACTCGCCGAGAAAGCCATTGCCGGAGTTCAGCAAGGAAGATCGCCGGAAGAGAGCCCAACGATCTGAGAAGGACCCGAGACCGAGAAGAACGTAAGGTAGGTCTCCAATACCACCTTACGACATCGTTGTGTTTTCTTTGCATCTGTTCTTCGATTCCTTTCGAACAGAAGCTTTCTCATGGACAGATCACTTGTTGATCGGGTTGATCTAAAGACAAGGTCATCACCACGTCCACATTTGATCCGAAACACCTCTGTTCATCATAAAACCATACAAGAACGTGTACAAACCAACCTAATAAAACTAAACTGCATTATAGAATAGCATGCATACGCATCATCGCATCTAGTTAAGGTTTGTGCATGATATTGATTGCTGTGAATCTTGTATGTGCGCGATCCTGTATAGCAGGACAAGCTCAGGGAGCTGTCTACGACGAGCTGCAACAACAAGGTTTCAAGATCCAAGAGCAACCGGAACCGCAAGAACAAGGCAAGTGCTCCTTGACCATATTGATCCTATGTTTTGGGAAAAACTGTTTTGTTTTGTGAAAAGGTGTGTGTGCTGAGTCAAACATGATGGGAAACCCTTTTATAGGAGTTTACTAGCTTTGGTTAAACCACCCTTGTCGCCAGGGAAGTTTATGAGTCGGGTATGGTTTTTGTTTATGCTTCGCTGAGTCCACGGGATTGGGAAGCGAGATAGATGTGTCTAGCTAACTGCACTCGTAAGGATAATGAGAAACTGATGTTAATAATGGACATGGATCGGAGGGAGATCTAGGCAAGACTGGGTTTGCGAATGAGGTAGCATGAGATGGTGGTTTACTTGCCGTAGATCTAAGCACCGGTTCATGCATGCACATGCCAGGATAACAGTGCCACTACAAGGCCAAGTATGGGTGCGGCTTAGCTGAGTAATTAGGTAAGTTGCTAGATTGTTATGGACTGTGGAATGCGCGGGGAATGGGAGTCGAGTGAGGACTGCCCTGGGAACTGCATGGCACAAGAGGGGGCCCATGGGTGGGATAATTGGAGATTCTAGCCTGCCGGTGAAACCTTAGTGAGTCCATACATCTAGTAGCCCCTTTGTAAAGGCTATTTTGTGATCTCTTGGCCATACACCGACGGTTGTGTACTGGTATAATGGAGGTTCTGCAGTCGCCGACGGGTGACTAAATCACAAACTTGTGGGTAAAGAGGTGCAAACTCTGCAGAGTTCTTAAAACTATCATGATAGCCGAGCTTACGGTCACGAGCGCCTGGCCAACTGCCATGATTAGTTGGGATGGTTACTGGTTATGGTTTTGGATGGTTTGGTTTTGGGACTGTTGAGTCCGGGTGATAAGATGGGTTGCATGACTGTTGAGTCATGGCAACAAGATTGGTCTCGGTGTGAGACGAAGTTGTTTATAAGATGAAATGATATCGAATACGAGATGGTATTCGTGAGATGGTAGCGAATATGAGGAGGTATTCGTGAGCAAGAATGAGGTTGATTGATTGTGACTTGGAAGGTAATGAGCATAACGGAGGTATGATTGGTATTTTAATATATGTTGGGATTACATTCACCTAAATATAAGTTGTTGTTTCATCGTGTTTTTGATAAATAACTTTGCTTTCTGCAATGAGCCTTTTATACCTACCTTGCTATGAGCTACATATCATATTTTCCCGCACTTGCTGAGTACATCATTGTACTCAAACTTGCATTATTATTCATCATCAGCAACAGGAGAAGATTTCTATGAAGACCGAGTGGAGCATTAGGCGTGTGATCTGTTCTCAACCTTGCCTGTGGGAATGGAGTAGAGATGGAGCCATTGCTGCCTAGAATTGCTTCCGCATTAGTTAAATCGCTTCCGCATTAGTTAGAAGACTTCCGCTGCATAGAAATAAGACTTCCGCTGTGAGCATGAGTCCAAGACTCATGAGATATTGTAATAAACTCTGTTATTCGTGGTAATATATAATCTGAATTCAGTTTGTGGAACATATGTGTATGTGTGATGAACATCCTAGGCACACATATGCATTAGTTCTCGGTTCCGTGGTTTTCCATAGAATTGAGGGTGTCACACGTGTCGACCTCAGAGCTCGCCTCAGGGAGATCTGACGCTGTTAGACACGTGTCGAACTCGGAGCTTGCCTCCGGGAGGTCCGAGGCTACTGGACACGTGGCACTCTCGGAGCTCACCTCCGAAGAGAGGGGAGGTCCGGCACTGACATGTGGCACTCTCGGAACTCGCCTCTGGAAAGAGGGGAGGTCCCGACCCACCTGACATGTGGTGCACGCGGAGCTCGCCTCTGAGGGAGAGGGGAGGTCCCGCCCGCCAAGACGCGTGGCGCACGCGGAGCTCGCCTCTGAGGAGAGGGAGGTCCCGCCCGCCTGACACACGGCACAACTGGAGCCCGCCTCTGTGGAGAAGGGAAGCCAGGCCCCCACTGGACATGTGGCGTTACTAGAGCTTACCACTGCGGAGATACGAGGTCCTTAGGCATTTTTTTCCTTCTGTACGCATGGGAACACCCGGTACTGAGGAAACCGACACGATTTCCACATTACTACCGCACCAAATCGATTGGAGATAAGTTGTTAAGATCCAAAACAATTTGAATAGGACTCTTATTTGAAATCCGATCGAAGTAGGACTCTTCTTTTCCTGTTATAAATAGAACCCAAAACTCCTGGCCGCAACCACGTACTCTTATTTTCCACCACCCGATCGACGACTTGGAGGCCCTAGATTCCAACTCGCCGAGTTCCACCCCTTGCCGGAGTTCAGTCGCTGGTGAGCGCCGCCAACGAGCTCCCCGCTGCTGCCATTGCTAGGAGGAAGGCCCCGAAGGAAGTAAGGTAGGTCTCCATTACCACGTTACGACGTCATCACGGTTTCTTCACATCTGTTTTCTACGAACAGAAGCTTTTTCATGTGGACGGATCACGTGTTGATCGGTTTTTGACGGTGGAATTGATCTAGATCTTGAGTCAAGATCATGACCACGTCCACACTTGATCCTTACATCCTTGTTCATCATAAAACCCCATGCAAACCCTTAAAACATGCAAGAACACGTACAAACCGATCTAATAAAAACAGCACCATAGGAATAGCATGCATAAGCACCATTGCATCTTGAGTAAGGATTGTGCATGATAATTGATTGTTATAAATCTTTTATGTGCATGATTGTGAGTAGAAGGACAAGCTCAGGGAGCTATCTACGAAGGACTACAGCACCAAGACTTCGAAGTGCCTTAGCAACAAAAGCCACAAGAACAAGGCAAGTGCCCCTTGACCATATCGATCCCATGTTTTGAAAACTGTTTTGTTTGCGAAAACGTTGTATGCTTGAGTCAACTTGATGGGAAACTCTTTTATAGGAGTTTACTAGTTTTGTTAACCACCCTTGTCACCATGAAAGTTGATGAGTCAGGTATGGTTGTTTTTGCTTTTTGCTTCGCTGAGTCCACAGGATAAGGGAAGCGTGATAGAACATGTTTAGCTACTGCACTCATATAATGATAATGAAAACTTGATGATGATAATGGACATGAATCGGGGGAGATCTAGCCAAGCTTGGTTCGTGGAAGTGGTAGAATGAGATGGTGGTTTACTTGCCGTAGATCTAAGGACCGGTTCATGCCAGCACATGCCAGGAATACAGTGCCACCACAAGGCCAAAAAGGGGTGTGGCTTAGCTGACTAATTAAGTAAGTTGCTAGATTGTTATGGACCGTGGAAGGCGCGGGGAATGGGAGTCGAGAGAGGACTGCCCTGGGAACTGCATGGCACAAGAGGGGGCCCATAGGTGGGAGAATGGTGATTCGAGCCTGCTGGTGAAATCTTAGTGAGTCCATACATCTAGTAACCCCTTTGTAAAGGCTATTTTGTGATCTCTTGGCCATAGACCGACGGTTGTGTACTGGTATAATGGAGGTTCTGTAGTCGCCAACGGGTGACGAAATCACAAACTTGTGGGTAAAGTGGTGCAAACTCTGCAGGGTATAAAACTATCATGATAGCCGAGCTTACGGTCACAAGCGCCTGGCCAACTCACATGATTAGATGAGATGGTGATTGGGATGGTATTTGGTTTGGTTATGGGTTTGGTCATGGTTGGTCTTTGGTTTTGGTTTCGGGACTGTTGAGTCTTGGTAATGAGAATTGGACTGTTGAGTCGTGATAATGAGCTTTGGTCTCGGTTATGAGACGGAATTGAATATGAGTTGAGATGGTAATGAATATGAGATGGTATTCATGAGCATGAGAAAAAGCTGAGAAAGATAAGTGGCTCGATGAGACATGAAAGGTTGTGGAATATGATGGAGGTATGTTGATGTTTTAATTGGATAAATGTTGGGATTACATTCACTTAAAGCTAGTTGCTGTTTTTATCGTGTTTTGTGAAATAAACCTTGCTTTCTGCAATGAGCCTTTTTATACCTACCTTGTTGGAAGCTACATATCATATTTTCCCGCACTTGCTAAGTACGTCATGTACTCAAACTTGCATTTTTACTTCATCATCAGCAACAGGAGAGGAGTATTTTGAAGATCATGTGGAGTACTAGGTGTGCGATCTACCGTCAACTTGCCTGTGGGGATGGAGTTGAAGATGGAGCCGCTGCTGCCGTGCTTAGTTTGCTTCCGCAATAGTTTAGAAGACTTCCGCTGCTAGAATAAAGACTTCCGCTGCTAGAATAAGACTTCCACTGCTAGAATGAGTTAGACACTCATGAGACAATGTAATAACACCCTATTATTCGTGGTATTATTCTGAATTCAGTTTGTGGATTATATGTGTATGTGTGATGAGCATCCTGGGCACACATATGCATCAGCTCGGTTCCGAGGTTCTCGGAACAGGGGCGTCACAACAGAGAACCACATCAATTTTGCTTCTCTGTGAGCATGACACCGAGGGGGAGAGAGCTCCACCGAGCTGCTTGAGACTTACTCCCGAAGGCAGTCAAGTCCTGCTCGGTTGATCGATAGCCTTTGCAGCTGCACAACTCAATTGCATCTTCTCTGCTCACACGATCAACTCCTCAGTCCTTCGCTTCCTCGCGCGCTCACTCGACAGAAACGGCACCACCCCTCGGCTACTCATCGCCGATCACCTCCCGGCGGGTTTCACGCCCGGTTGAGCCGCCCACGAGCTGCACCCATCGGTCCTCGATGTACTCGATGTGTTTCCAGCTAAACCCCGGCCTTCTCCGATCGGTGCTGCACGTTTCTTTCTCCGCAAGACAGAGCAACTTCACGCCTCACTGCTACTCGACGTCCGGGCTACTCCAAGCTGCTCCAGTCCGAGCAAACACACACAGAGGTTAGCACGGCCGTCTAGATCATCATCCCGAATCCTTTTTGCTCTTTCCTACCACCGGCTCGCAGGAATTCGTGATTTGGCGCCGGAGTACGGGAAGAAGCGACACTAGATAATTCTTGAAATTCGCCCAAACTGCTTGCTCTACGCTCATGTAATTCAAACCACAACAACCTTGAACCCTAGCGACCCCCAACGCTGATACATGAAGGAAACCGTCCCTCCTACGCCCCGGGCGACGGGAAATCGCTGCCACCGGCTAAAACACGTCAGTCCACCGTTGAGCCTATGCTTGCCGCTGTTTGTTGCTAGAATTGAGTTCCATTTCATGTTCCACAACCACCAGGGATGCTTTAGGGCAACTTAGCTCGCCGGGAGAAGCTCGGGACACACCGCTCCTCGCCGGCGCCGCGCTACCAACTACCGCCGCCGGTGCCGAGTGGTTTCCGGCCGTTTTCAAGCGGGGAAAGCTTGCCCGGCTGCTAGGTCGTGATGTGAGGAACGTGTAGCACAAAACCGCAGCAAATTTGGTGGAGAAACGGAGGAGAACGGGGTGTGCCACGGTCGGGTTCCGGTGTGCGTGTGAGCTCTGTTCTGAGGTTGAAAAAGAGCCCGACAGTAGGGGCCCACTGTCAGCGGGTGAAGGGAATTTCTCTGTGTAAGTTAATTCCAGAAAATGGCCTATATCTGCAAGCCCATAACTCTGTGTAGAAAACTCCAAAAAGAGTGAGACCAATTTTTTTGGATTCCTCATATGGAGTACTTTGCAGGGAGACAAATTTCTTGCTATGAAAATGCCTGGGATTTTCTGTATAATTATTTTATTTATTCCTTTAGGAGTTAATTCCAGGAATATGGGTTATGAAATATTCCATTTTTTCAGAAAATTCTTCTCCTAGTTCCTGAGCTCCAGTAAAAATCTTAGGATTTTTTGAGTTGATTAAGGTGGCTTAATCGGGAGGTTAGCTCAGGGATTAAATAAAGAAGCTGAAATACAATGTAACTAAATTTCAGAAAATATAATAAACTTCAACAGGCAATTCTAGCCAGCAGAAGACTTAGAAAAATTTGAAACAAATTTTCCTAGGAACCTTAGGTCCAGACCTATTAGAATGTCAGATCCTTCCATATGACCAAGTCTAATTAAATTCCTATAAATCATTGAAGGTTAAATCGGCCAAGAATTATTGTGGCAATCTCCTTCCTCAGAAACTTCTAAAACTTTTACCATACCCCTATCATGAGATTAGAAAGCCCTGTTAAAATTTCAACCACAAAAGCTGATGTCTTCATATAGTTTAGTTTTGTAGTTGTATATCTCACTTAAATTCATAATATGAAGCATCGATTATTTGATCATTTCGATAGCGAAACATCTCGCGAAGATGTCGGAGGCCGCTGACTTGCTTCTATTGACAGAAACTTTAGTTGGGATTAACACTAAGGTAAGCCTCGGTTTGCATAAAAATTTACAAGTTTTTATTTGTATACACTTTACATTGTCTAGATAGTTTTGCATTACGGCTAGGTTTGTATGACACTCCACATGCATGACCCAATAAATCCCTGGAGTTTTATTTAGAGTAGGTTTTCACTTAATTATAACCGCTATGATCAAGTTAAGAAAAGTGTATTAAAAGAGGCATAACTCGAGTAGTTCGTTTCCTACTCGTGAACAGGGATTAAGGGGGGTCAATCGAAAGAGTTGGGAATTGATCCACTTAATTGTGGAAATGGAGAGCGGGCAGTATGGATGGAAGGCTCAAGGACGTGGTCCTGTGAACCTAGTCTTTGTCTGAGTCGATTAAGGCCCGTTCTCGTGTGCGGCCCCACTGGACAAGTTTAATATTGTACCAGATGCATACTGGCAACATGGGACCCAGGAAACCGATGTAACATGTTTACTGGGTGTCGAGGCAATCCCCACCGTCTTATGCAGATGCTGAAAGGAGAGAGAAGTCGGCTCTACGAGGGTTTGCCGTAGTGAGACTTACTCCAAGTCGGTGGGACCGGTTTGACATTTAGGTGTCGTGTGAAAGGTTTCCACATACGACGTTGAGGGGATTGGTTGATCACCTCTCTCGGATGGGCATATGTGTCGTGTCATTCGGGTGTTTTTGATTCGAATCACCGTCGCTCGCGGTAGTGAGCATACTTGTACACTGAGTCGTGACATAGTAAGAAACTGGAGGAAAAAGAAATATGCTTCGTAATTAATCCTCATATTGGAGATGAGGGATGATAATTACTTTCACTAAATTTACTTTCTACTTTGGGCTAGTGGTGTCGAGACAAAGAGTTTCTTGTTTGATTCCGGAGTCTCGACGTTGATGGCGCAAGGTATGTATGGGTCTAGGGTAGCTCACTAAATTTACCTTCTCCTCGGGCAAGTGGCATCGAGATGAAGCGTTTCTTGTTTGGTTGTGGAGTCTTGATGTAAATTGTGCGAGGATTATAAAAGTTGCTTAAAACTGGAAGTAAGGACTCTCTGTTAGCTCAAGTTCATCTTTTATGCAAACTTCTTTATGCAGCCCTCTATTTCCAACATTTAGAGTTCCATGTGTACGGCTTTCTGTTAAGTCTTGCTGGACATAAGCTCACGGTTTGTTGATCCATTGTTTTGCAGGTAACGTTGCATAAGGCAACATTAGGGAGGAAGGGAGATCTGAGCAGGGCAGCACCCAATGAGGGGTGTGAGTCTCACTTGGAACCCTGCACGCCGCCGTGTTTGGGTGTAATGCTAGTGTGGAGCATCCGCGGGCAGGATGGCTTCCTTTTTGCTTAGAGTAGGCCGTAGTCCGTGAGTTGTACTCTTATCTTCTGCTGCAATGTACGTGCTATTTCAGTGAGAACTTGGTCAGCATTAGCAATATTATTTAAATCATGGAATTCAAAATCAGAGTCATGTAAATATGATAGAGTCAAAGAAGTACCCTCAGTATGTTTAGGCTTTACAAACTTGCCCTTGCTATCTCTTGTCGCCGACTTCTGGGTTGTCCTGTGGCCCTTCGACTCAAGGTTGCTTTGATTGTGATATCTGTTTGTTTAGCCCTCAATCTGGTGAGGATACGACGATCCTTGCTAGACTCAGAATACGGCAACTGTTTTTTCTAAAGAAGGCGGTGTTAAAGATTTAATTTCAACAATCTTGATTTGTGATTCTTTCATGATAAGCTGGAGTTCAAAATAGATCTGATCCTGACCTTTAACCTGCTTTTTATAAGAACCTATCCAATGCTCTACACAACCTGCAATATTCAGAGGAAGAGGGAGATCAGGGAGGGAGGAGGCAAGTCTGGAGGAGGCGAGTTTAGAGGAGAGACCTGTGCAGCAACTTCTTTCTATTTTCCTTTTGAAACATGCTCAGGGGGGTTCCACCTCTTCTTCCATCGGAATGAAACGAAAGTTAGTGACCCTTCTATCATCCTGATCTAACAAGACTCTAGTAGTAGTTAGAACCAAAGAACGAGAAGCATTCCTCATAAAATAGTCAAAGGTTGTTACCCACTCCTTGAACATAGAAATCAACTCTTCCAGTCCCACCATACTGTCCTGAGTACCAGTATTCTCCCTCTGTTGCACTGGTGATATGTGAGAAGGTCCCACACTCTGTTCTGGGTTAATTTGTCCTGAGACTATCAGACCAACCAAAGGACATGGATTACCATTGTGAGAAGGAGGATCGATCTCATCAACCAGCAACATCCGTAGAACTAGAAGTGAGGGGATAAATTGGGATCATCCAAGAACGGCCTTCCCTTCCACATTATATCCTGAACTTTATCATAATGCTACGAGGGATATCCAAGATATTCTCAACCAGAATGAATGCCAAAACTCGAGCTAAGAAAGGATCATTCTTATCCCAGAACAACAACTGTCCGAAGGTTGAGCAAACTTCTCTGATGCGCCTATACTTCCTTAAATCCAAAGGAAAGGAAAGAAATCAAACTTATACTATCTTAGTAAACATGGTACACCTGAAGTTCAGGAGTGTTTCATCATGCTTAACAAATTGAAAAAGATGATTTCCAACCTGGTGAGGGTTTACCGCAATCACGACATCTCTGTTATAAGGGTACTTTAAATGAAACAAACCAATTCTGAAAGAATGAGAACCGAAGTTTATGAATTATAGATGCAAGGTATCCTCTATGCACTGAAAAATCTCATCCCAAAAAACACTTTTTTGTGCAGAGGACAGTACCTCTTCTGTGACAGCAATGACCATTTCTTCATTGAATCGAGTGATATCTGCTGCCAGAAAGCAAGACCGACGGGCAACCCTATGAACTCCTCCTTCTTCAATAGTCATCAGAGGCTGTAACACCCTCAATTTCATATTCATGCATTGCATATAGAAAAATATTATAAAAGAAATAGAAATAGGAAAGAATCATAAAAATGGGAGAAAGATAGCTGAAAAGAGTCAATTCCAATTCGCCGAGGAGCACCGTCGACACTTCCCGCGGCCTGCTGGCCACGTGGCGCCTTCGGAGCTCATCCCTGCGGAGGGGGTGAGGTCCGGCACTGCTGGCCACGTGGCAGGCTCGGAGCTCGCCTCAGGAGAAGGGGCGAGGTCCAACCCCGCTGGACACGTGTTGCCTTCGGAGCTAGTCTCTACGGAGAAGCGAGGCTCTGCCCTGCAGGACACGTGTTGACTTCGGAGCTAGTCTCTGCAGAGAAACGAGGCTCAGCCCCGCAAGACACGTGTTGCCTTCGGAGCTAGTCTCTGCGGAGAAGTAGGCCCAGCCCGCTGGACACGTGTTGACTTCGGAACTCACCTCTGCGGAAGGGATGAGGCCCGGCCCTACGGGACACGTGTCGCTCTCGAAGCTCGCCTCTGAGAGGTCCGCCCCGCTAGACGCGTGTCACCCTCGGAGCTCGCCTCCGGGAGGTCCGACACTGCAGGACACGTGTCACCCTCAGAGCTCACCTCCGGGAGGTCCGACACTACGGGACACGTGTCACCCTCGGAGCTCGCCTCCGGGAGGTCCGACACTTCGGGACACGTGTCACCCTCGGAGCTCGCCTCTGGGAGGTCCGATGCTGTTGGACACGTGTCGCTCTCGGAGCTGGTCTCTGAGGAGAAAGGAGGTTCGGTGCTACTGGACACGTGGCATTCTCGGAGCCCACATCCGAGGAGAGGGGAGGTCCAGCACTGACATGTGGCGCCCCCAGAGTTCGCCTCTATAGAAAGGAGAGGTCCGACCCGCCAGACACGTGGAGCTCGCCTCTAAGGCGAGGGGAGGTCCCGCCCGCCAGACACGTGGCGCACGCGGAGCTTGCCTCTGAGAAAGAGGGAGATCCAGCCTGACACGCGGCGCAACCAGAGCTCGCCCCTGAGGAAAAGGGAGGCCCTGCCCCAATGGACACGTGGCGCCTCTGGAGCTCACCCTGCGGAGGTGACGAGATCCTTAAGCAGTTTTTCTCCTGGGCGCGCTGGAATACCCGGTACTGAGGAGACCGACACGATTTCCACGTTGCTACCGCACCAAATCAATTGGAGATAAGTTGTTAGGATCCAAAACGAATTGAATAGGACTCTTATCTGAAATCCAATCGGAGTAGGACTCTTCTTTCACCCCTTATAAATAGAACCCAAAACCCCTGGCCGCAACCACGTACCAATTTTCCACCTCCCGAGTCGACGACTTGGAGGCCCTAGCTTCCAACTCGCCGAGTTAACCCCCTTCGCCGGAGTTCAGTCGCCGGTGAGCACCGCCAACAACCCTGTCACGCTCACCGTCGCTGGAAAAGAGCCGACGATCTGACCTGCTGCCATTGTTGCGAGGAAGGCCGAGGTAGGTCTTTGTTACCACCTTACGACATCATCGTGGTTTTCTTCGCATGTGTTTTCTTCGATCCCTTTGAACAGAAGCTTTTTTGTATGGACAGATCACACGTTGATTGGGTTTTGACAGTGGAATTGATCTAGATCTTGAGTCAAGATCATTACCACGTCCACACTTGATCCTTACACCCTTGTTCACCATAAAACCCATGCAAGCCCAGTAAAACATGCAAGAACACGTACAAACTGATCTAAATAAGACAGCATCATAGGATTTGCACCGTTGCATCTTGAGTAAAGTTTGTGCATGATGTTTGATTGCTATAATTTTGTATGTGTTTGGTCGTGAGTAGAAGGACAAGCTCAGGAAGCTATCTATGAAGGACTACAGCACCAAGACTACGTGTTTGCTTGAGTCAACTTGATGGGAAACCCTTTTATAGGAGTTTACTAGTTTTGTTAACCATCCTTGTCTCCGCGAAAGTTAATGAGTCGGGGTATGGTCGTTTTTCCTTTTTGCTTCGCTAATCTACGGGATATGGGAAGCGATATAGAACATGTCTAGCTACTACACTCATATGAATAATGATAATGAGAACTTGATGATGATAATGAACATGAATCGGGGGAGATCTAGGCAAGCTTGGTTCGTGGATGTGGTAGCATGAGATGGTGGTTTACTTGCCGTAGATCTAAGGACCGATTCATTGCCAGCACATGTCAGGAAAACAGTGCCACCACAAGGCCAAATATGGGTGCGGCTTAGCTGACTAATTAGGTAAGTTGCTAGATTGTTATGGACCGTGGAAGGCGCGGGGAATGGGAGTCGAGAGAGGATTGCCCTGAGAACTGCGTGGCACAAGAGGGGGCCCGTAGGTGGGAGAATGGTGATTCGAGCCTGCTGGTGAAATCTTAGTGAGTCCATACATCTAGTAGCCCCTTTGTAAATGCTATTTTGTGATCTCTTGACCATACACCGACGGTTGTGTATTGGTATAATGGATGTTCTGCAGTCGTCGATGGGTGACGAAATCACAAACTTGTGGGTAAAGTGGTGCCACCTATTAAGAGTGTAAAACAATCATGATAGCCGTGCTTACAGTCACAAGCGCCTGGCCAACTCACATGATTAGATGGGATGGTTATCGGCATGGTTATTGGTATGGTTATGGTATGGTCATTGGAAATTGGTTTTGGGACTGTTGAGTCATGATAATGAGTTTTGGTTTCGGTTATGAGATGGATATAAATATGAGATGGTTATTATGAGCATGAGATAAAGTTGAGAAAGATTCATGGTTGGTTGAAACATGAAAAGTGGTGAATTATGATGGAGGTATGTTACTGTTTCACTTAAATATATGTTGGGATTAAATTCACTTAAAGATAGTTGCTGTTTTTATCGTGTTTGTGAAATAAACTTTGCTTTCTGCAATGAGCCTTTTATTCCTACCTTCTTGTAAGCTACATGTTATTCTTTTCCCGCACTTACTGAGTACGACATGTACTCACCCTTGCATTATCATACAAACATCAGCAATAGGAGAAGAATACTTCGAAGATCATGTGGAGTATTAGGCGTGCGAACTACCGTCAACTTGCCTGTGGAGTTGGAGATGGAGCCGCTGCTGTTTAGTTGCTTCCGCTATCGTTTAGAGACTTCCACTGCTAGAATAAGTTAGAGACTTCCGCTGCAAGAATAAGCTAGAGATTCATGTAATAAAGCACTTAAACACTATTTATTCATGGTTATATTCTGAATTCAGTTTGTGGATTACATGTATATGTGTGATGAACATCCTGGGCACACATATGCATTAGCTGGGTTCTGTTTTCATGGGACCGGGCGTCACAGATTGGTATCAGAGCCACGTTGACCGTAGGACGCAAGCCTAGGTAGAATGCACAGATTGGCATTAGAACCACATTGACCGTACGACGCAAGCCTAGGTAGAGTGCACAGATTGGCATCAGAACCACATTGACCATAGGACGTAAGCCTAGGTAGAATGGACACTCTAAAACACATAGGAACACCCTTCTAAACTGCTATTTTTGAAAATTGCTTGCTGCTGCACTTCCCTGTCAATTCAGCCACCGCAAAGTGCTATTTTTAAACCCCTCTTTTCTCTTCTTTTGGACAGCCACATCTTTGCTTCCTTGCTCCATAACTTCTGAAGTTTTGGAGTTGTTTTCTCCTTCTCTAAAATTTCTCATGTCCTATTTATAGATGCCGCTGATCCAGACCACGACACGCACGAGTACTCGTTCACCACCACGTGGGAGTGCACTTAACCCCCATTGAGGTGTCCGATGGACCACCCCCGTCACACGACGGGAACAGCACCAGTTCACATGATTAAGTTTAGGACTCCCATTGAATAAGCAGTGGTGTGTTGAACTTTTGTGATGATTATTTGTGTTTGTGTGTTTAGTGTGAGTTGTGGGATGCTTCAGCGTTGTCCATATCCACACATAGTAGAGAGATGTGAGATGCTTCGACATGTGTTCACACCCTTATATAAAAGTAAATATATTTAGTCCATCCACTTTGATGCATATAGTTGGGGGATCCATCTAAACTTCTAACTTCTATTCCACCCAACTCTATCTCACAGATGGTGAGGGAAAACGCCAGCCGTCAAAGGAGGAACGTTCGTGGCAACCATGAACCACAAGAGGATGACCACGTTGAAGTTCCTGAGAATGTTGACCCCGGGGCTAGTGTAGACAACCTTGAACTGTTGATGGCTATGCAGAACCAGCTCATGAAAACTATGATCCAAACTTTGAGTCAGCTGCAAGCCAACAACAACAACAACCCTAACCCCGTTCCTGCACCACCACCACCACCGCCGGCTCACAACCGATTGGGAGAGTTCATGAGGACTCGACCGCCTACTTTTGCACAAGCTAATGATCCCATGGAGGCTGACAAATGGTTGAATTCCATGGAGAAGAAGCTTGCTATTGTTCAGTGCAATGATCGGGAGAAAGTTCTCTTCGCATCGCACCAACTTATGGGAGCAGCCGCTGACTGGTGGGACCCTCTTTGCAATGCTCATGTCAACCAAGAGACTATCACATGGGCGGAGTTCAAAGAGAGTTTCCGCTCTCATTACGTCCCTGCTGGAGTCATGATGCTTAAAAGGCAAGAGTTCGAAGGTCTCCATCAAGGCAGGAAGAGCGTGAATGAGTACCTCAACAAGTTCACGCAGCTGTCAAGGTATGCCCCCGAAGATGTCAACTCGGATCAAAGGAAGCAATACTTGTTCATGAGAGGGTTGAACAATGAGATCCAAGTTCAACTACTCAACAATGACTATGCAAACTTCCAGAAGCTAGTTGACAAAGCTATAGTGGTTGAGAGCAAGATCCGTGAGATCGAGCAAGAGGGCAAGAGAAAGATGCCATACCAGCCACAAGGGAGCAATGTACGTCCCCGTTTCATGCCCCCAACTGCACCACAGTATGGCTCGTCCGCTTCTACTTTTCGCCCTAATCCACCACTGCAGCAACGTCCTGCTATGCAAACACCCCGTATGCATTTGCCTCCTGCACCCCGTCCCAACGTGGGTGCTTATGCTCAAAACCACCCCCGCCCTAACGTTCCTGCTGTCTTGGGAAACAAGGCATGCTTTTCATGTGGAGAGACGGGACACTTTGCAAGTCAGTCCCCGAGGAAAGGCCTTGTACAGCCAAGAAACGCGCCCAAGCAGAACCCACGGCCAAACGGAGGAGCTAATCAAGGCAATCGTGGGCAGCAGAACTACGCTCGTGGCAACGTGAATCATGTCTCCGATGAGGAGGCGCAACAGGCTGAGGACGTCGTGATTGGTATGTTCCTTGCCAACTCCAACCAGCTACTGTTTTATTTGATTCCGGAGCATCGCATTCATTTATATCATCCAAGTATGTTGCCAAGTATAATCTGCCCATATCACACATGAAATATACTATGTTGGTTAGTTCTCCCGGTGGAGAGATGAGGACTAATATAGTATGTACAAAAGTAAACCTTAAAATAAAGGGGGTAGACTTCCTTGCCAACCTTATTGTCTTGGATTCTCAAGGGCTTGATAGAATACTTGGAATGGATTGGTTAAGCAAGCACAACGGAGTGATCCAATGTGCCGAGAGGAGCGTGCAGTTGACAAATGAGCACGGTACTCATATTGAGTTTGAGTCAGCCCAACCGGCAACCAAGAAGGCAACGTTGAACCACATCGAAGAAGCAACATTGGAAAGCATTCCGGTGGTTCAAGAATATTCGGACGTGTTCCCAGAAGAACTTCCAGGTATGCCACCTGACCGGGACATTGAGTTTGCCATTGATTTAGTACCTGGAACTGCACCTATAGCGAAGAGGCCATATAGGATGTCCGTTAATGAACTAGTAGAACTTAAGAAGCAAATTCAGGAGCAGCTAGAAAAGGGTTTTATTCACCCAAGCTCGTCACCATGGGGAGCCCCCGTGCTCTTCGTAGACAAGAAGGATGGGACCCAAAGAATGTGTGTGGATAATAGGTCTCTCAATGAGGTGACAATCAAGAATAAATACCCGCTGCCCCGTATAGAGGGCCTGTTTGACCAAATGAAAGGTGTCCGAGTTTTCTCCAAGATCGATCTTCGGTCAGGATACTTCCAGCTGAAGATTAAGCCCTCCGACATACTCAAGACTGCCTTTCGAACACGGTATGGTTCGTATGAATATACCGTTATGTCTTTTGGGTTAACGAATGCACCCGCATATTTCATGTACCTCATGAATAAGGTCTTCATAGAGTACTTGGACAAGTTTGTCATGGTTTTCATTGATGATATCATGGTGTATTCGAAAAGTGAGGAAGAACATGAAGAACACTTGAGATTGACATTGCAGAAACTGCAAGAGCATCAATTGTATGCCAAGTTCAGAAAATGTCAATTTGGCTAAAGGAGATATCGTTCCTCGGCCACATCATCTCCGAGGAAGGAGTATCGGTTGATCCCGGAAAAGCGGGAGATGTTTTGAAGTGGAACCAACCGCAGAATGTGAGGGATATTCGGAGTTTCCTTGGGATGGCTGGATACTACCGCCGGTTCATCAAGGATTTCTCTAAAATAGCGAAGCCTATGACTGAATTGCTAATGAAGGGAAAAGCATTTCAGTGGACACCAGTGTGTCAAGAAAGTTTTGAGGAGCTCAAGAAAAGGCTAACCACAGCGTCGGTTTTGGTATTGCCGGACGAGAGCAAGAGTTTCGACATATATTGTGACGCATCAAGACAAGGGTTTGGATGTGTGCTCATGCAAGAAGGACAAGTGGTAGCCTATGCGTCAAGACAACTAAAGAAACACGATCTGAATTACCCCACACATGACTTGGAACTCGCAGCCGTGGTACATGCCTTGAAGATTTGGAAACATTATATCCTTGGCCACCGATGTGAGATCTATACGGATCATAAAAGCCTCAAGTACATATTCACCCAAACGGATTTGAATTTGAGGCAACGTCGATGGTTGGAACTCATCAAGGATTATGATGTTGGAATTAACTATCACCTCGGAAAGGCCAACGTGGTAGCTGATGCATTGAGCCGAAAGGGAGCATGTCACCAACTCACGGTTCGGGAGCTACCGCCCGAGCTGAGCAAGGAGTTTGAACGGTTACATCTCGGTTTCTTGAATGAGATGGAAGTGATGGAACTCCATTCTCGCTGGAACAAGAGATAAGAGATGGCCAAGCAACGGATGAGGAAATCAAGGAGATCAAGGAAAGAATCCGACAAGGCATAGAAAAGGACTTCAAGGAAGATGAGAAGGGTACGCTTTGGTTAGGAAAAAGGATTTGTGTGCCTAACGTGAAGCACATCCGCGACACGATATTAAAGGAGGCACATGACTCACCTTATTCCATACATCCCTGCAGTACAAAGATGTACAAGAACCTGAAAACTTGTTATTGGTGGGATGGTATGAAAAGGGACATAGCTGAGTATGTTGCCTTATGCGATACGTGCCAACGGGTGAAGGACGAACATCAAAGACCCGCTGGACTGTTGCAACCATTGAAAGTACCCGAGTGGAAGTGGGAAGACATCAGCATGGATTTCATCGTCGGATTACCACGTACTCGGTCGGGTTAGGACTCCATCTGGGTTATTGTGGACCAATTGACAAAAACCGCCCATTTTCTTCCTGTTAGAACCACGTACCGCGTCGCAGAACTAGACGAGCTGTACATGGAGCAAATCGTGTGCCATCATGGAGTTCCGAAGAGGATAGTTTCAGATCGGGGTACCCAATTTGCCTCTAGGTTCTGGAAAAAGCTGCATGAAGCTATGGGTACACGACTGGATTTCAGCTCCGCTTATCACCCGCAAACCGACGGGCAAACTGAGAGGACAAACCAAATTTTAGAAGACATGTTGAGAGCCTGCGCCTTGAAACATGGGCGTAGTTGGGATAGGAGCTTTCCGTATGCTGAGTTCTCATACAATAACAGCTATCAAGCCAGCTTGAAGATGTCACCTTTCGAAGCATTGTATGGTAGACGGTGTAGAACGCCGCTGTTCTGGAATGAGACCGGAGAGAACCAAGTGTTTGGACCTGAAGTGCTGCAAGACGCCGAGAAGCAAGTCCAAACAATACGGGAGAACTTGAAGGCTGCTCAGTCACGACAAAAAGGTTATGCGTACAATAGGCGAAAAAGATTGACCTTCGAAGTAGGAGACTTCGTGTACCTTAATGTATCGCCTATCCATGGCCAACGACGTTTCAACGTCAAAGTCAAGTTATCACCTCGCTACATCGGGCCATTTAAGATTTTGGGCAAGCGAGGAGAGGTAGCTTATCAACTAGAGCTCCTAACGCACCTCTCTGACGTGCATGACGTGTTTCACGTATCCCAGCTCAAGAAGTGCTTGAGAGTACCGGAAGAACAAGTACCGATGGATGAGCTCGAGCTTCAAGAGGATCTGACCTATGTAGAGCACCCTATCCAAATTTTGGCGTGAAGGAAAGGGTCACGAGGAACAAAGTGATCCGATGGTGCAAGGTACAGTGGAGCCATCACACGGAAGCCGAAGCTACATGGGAACGTGAGGAAGACCTGAAGGCAGAATTCCCTCATCTATTCTCTACTCTAACGAATCTCGAGGGCGAGATTCAGTTTAAGGGGGATAGGTTTGTAACACCCTCAATTTCATATTCATATATTGCATATAGAAAAACATTATAAAAGAAATAGAAATGGGAAAGAATCATAAAAATGGGAGAAATATAGCTGAAAAGAGCCAATTCCAATTCGCCGAGGAGCGCCGTCGACACTTCCCGTGGCCTGCTGGCCACGTGGCGCCTTCGGAGCTCATCCCTGCAGAGGGGGTGAGGTCCGGCACTGCTGGCCATGTGGCAGGCTCGAAGCTCGCCTCAGGAGAAGGGGCGAGGTTCGACCCCGCTGGACACGTGTTGCCTTTGGAGCTAGTCTTTGCGAAGAAGCGAGGCTCAGCCCCACAGGACACGTGTTGACTTCGGAGCTAGTCTCTGCGGAGAAGCGGGGCTCAGCCCTGCAGGACACGTGTTGCATTCGGAGCTAATCTCTGCGGAGAAGCGAGGCCCAGCCCGCTGGACACGTGTAGACTTCGGAACTTACCCCTGCAGAAGGGTTGAGGCCCAGCCCTACGGGACACATGTCGCTCTCAGAGCCCGCCTCCGAGAGGTCTGCCCCGCTGGACACCTGTCACCCTCGGAGCTCGCCTCCGGGAGGTCCAACACTGTGGGACACGTGTCACCCTCGGAGCTTGCCTCTAGGAGGTCCGACACTGCGGGACACGTGTCACCCTCAAAGCTCACCTCCGGGAGGTCCGACACTGCGGGACATATGTCACCCTCGGAGCTCGCCTCCGGGAGGTTCGACGCTGTTGGACACGTGTCGCTCTCGGAGCTCGTCTCTGAGGAGAAAGGAGGTCCGGCGCTACTGGACACGTGGCATTCTCGGAGCCCACCTTCGAGGAGAGGGGATGTCTGGCACTGACACGTGGCGCCCCTAGAGCTCGCCTCTGTAGAAAGGGGAGGTCCGACCCGCCAGACACGTGGCGCACGCGGAGCTCACCTCTGAGGAGAGGGGAGGTCCCGCTCGCCAGACAAGTGGTGCACGCGGAGCTTGCCTCTGAAGGAGAGGGAGGTCCTGCCCGACACGCGGCGCAACCGGAGCACGCCCCTGAGGAAAAGGGAGGCCCCACCCCACTGGACATGTGGCACCTCAGGAGCTCACCCTGCAGAGGTGACAAGATCCTTAAGCGGTTTTTCTCCTGTGCGCGCTGGAATACCCGGTACTGAGGAGACTGACACGATTTCCACGTTGCTAACGCACCAAATCAATTGGAGATAAGTTGTTAGGATCCAAAATGAATTGAATAGGACTCTTATTTGAAATCCAATCGGAGTAGGACTCTTCTTTCACCCCTTATAAATAGAACCATAAACCCCTGGCCGCAACCATGTACCTATTTTCCACCTCCCGAGTCGATGACTTGGAGGCCCTAGCTTCCAACTCGCCGAGTTAACCCCCTTCGCCGGAGTCCAGTCGCCGGTGAGCACCGCCGACGAGCCCCGTCACGCTCGCCGTCGCCGGAAAAGAGCCGACGATCTGACCTGCTTCCATTGTTGGGAGGAAGGCCGAGGTAGGTCTTCGTTACCACCTTACGACATCATCGTGGTTTTCTTTGCATCTGTTTTCTTCGATCCCTTTGAACAGAAGCTTTTTCGTGTGGACAGATCACACGTTGATCGGGTTTTGACGGTGGAATTGATCTAGATCTTGAGTCAAGATCATCACCACGTCCATACTTGATCCTTACACCCTTGTTCACCATAAAACCCATGCAAGCCCAGTAAAACATGCAAGAACACATACAAACTGATCTAAATAAGACAGCATCATAGGATTTGCACCATTGCATCTTGAGTAAAGTTTGTGCATGATGTTTGATTGCTATAATTTTGTATGTGTGTGGTCGTGAGTAGAAGGACAAGCTCAGGAAGCTATCTACGAAGGACTACAGCACCAAGACTTCGAGACACGGAGCAACAAAAGCCACAGGAACAAGGCAAGTGCCCCTTGACCATATTGATCCCATGTTTTGAAACTGTTTTGTTTGCGAAAACGTGTTTGCTTGAGTCAACTTGATGGGAAACCCTTTTGTAGGAGTTTACTAGTTCTGTTAACCATCCTTGTCGCGGGGAAAGTTAATGAGTCGGGTATGGTCATTTTTCCTTTTTGCTTTGCTAATCTACGGGATATGGGAAGCGAGATAGAACATGTCTATCTACTGCACTCATATGAATAATGATAATGGGAACTTGATGATGATAATGAACATGAATCGGGGGAGATCTAGGCAATCTTGGTTCATGGATGTGTTAGCATGAGATGGTGGTTTACTTGCCGTAGATCTAAGGACCGGTTCATGCCAGCACATGCCAGGAAAACAGTGCCACCACAAGGCCAAATATGGGTGCGGCTTAGCTGACTAATTAGGTAAGTTGCTAGATTCTTATGGACTGTGGAAGGCCCGGGGAATGGGAGTCGAGAGAGGACTGCCCTGGGAACTGCATGGCACAAAAGGGGGCCCGTAGGTGGGAGAATGGTGATTCGAGCCTGCTGGTTAAATCTTAGTGAGTCCAGACATCTAGTATCCCCTTTGTAAAGGCTATTTTGTGATCTCTTGACCATACACCGATGGTTGTGTAATGGTATATTGGAGGTTCTGCAGTCGCCGGCGGGTGACGAAATCACAAACTTGTGGGTAAAGTGGTGCCACCTCTTAAGAGTGTAAAACTATCATGATAGCCATGCTTACGGTCACAAGGGCCTGGCCAACTCACATGATTAGATGGGATGGTTATCGGGATGGTTACTGGTATGGTTATGGTATGGTCATTGGAAATTGGTTTCGGGACTGTTGAGTCATGATGGAGGTATGTTAATGTTTCACTTAAATATATGTTGGGATTAAATTCACTTAAAGATAGTCGATGTTTTTATCGTGTTTGTGAAATAAACTTTGCTTTCTGCAATGAGCCTTTTATTCCTACCTTGTTGTAAGCTACATGTCATACTTTTCCCGCACTTGCTGAGTAAGACATGTACTCACCCTTGCATTATCATACAAACATCAGCAACAGGAGAAGAATACTTTGATGATCATGTGGAGTATTAGGCGTGCGAACTACCGTCAACTTGCCTGTGGAGTTGGAGATGGAGCCGCTGCTGTTTAGTTGCTTCCGCTATCGTTTAGAGACTTCCACTGCTAGAATAAGTTAGAGACTTCCGCTGCAAGAATAAGCTAGAGATTCATGTAATAAAGTACTTAAACACTATTTATTTGTGGTTATATTCTGAATTCAGTTCGTGGATTACATGTATATGTGTGATGAACATCCTGGGCACACATATGCATTAGCTGGGTTCCGTTTTCACGGGACCGGGCGTCACAGAGGCGGGATGAAACTGGTGGGATCGAGAGGAAGGTTGGCAATTGGGAAGAATGCACGAGTAGTCTTGGTTTTGTTAAGGGAGTTACTGAATTGTGAGGACGATAAAACACTATAGCCTTGGATGTTATAAGGGTATCCAGTGAACACGACGGTTGAGCGACGAGACTGTCATGAGAGTAACTGTCCAGACTCTGTCCTGAGAGTATCATCACAGGCAATCCTTACATAAAACCGCATGTGAAAAATTTATCTTCACAGGTGATGGGGTAGCGTACTCCGGGTACCCAAGGGACGATCGACCGACCAACCACGACAGGACCGTGAACCCATGAAGTCGCTTCCCAAGGCATGAACGTGGGACAACGTCACCGAGAAGCCCGACTCCCGTGTGACGCCCGGTCCGTAAAACACGGAACCCAGCTAATGCATATGTGTGCCAAGGATGTTCATCACACATACACATGTAAACCACAAACTGAACTCAGAATATAACCATGAATAATAGGGTTCAAGTACTTTATTACATCAATCTATAACTTATTCTTGCAGCAGAAGTCTTCTAACTTTTTTAGCAGCGGAAGTCTCTAACGATAGCGGAAGCAAACTAAATAACAGCAGCGGCTCCATCTCCAACTCCACAGGAAAGTTGACGGTAGATCGCACGCCTAGTACTCCACATGATCTTTGAAGTACTCCTCTTATGTTGCTGATGATCGTATGATAATGCAAGGGTGAGTACATGTCGTACTCAGCAAGTGCACGAAATGTATGACATGTAGCTTCCAACAAGGTAGGAACAAAAAGGCTCATTGCAGAAAGCAAAGTTTATTTCTCAAACATGATAAAAACAGCAACTAACTTTAAGTGAATTTAATCCCAACATATATCCAATTAAAACATCAACATACCTCCTTTATGATTCAACACCTTTCATGTCTCAACCAACCATAAATCTTTCTCAACTTTCATCTCATGCTCATGATATCCATAACCATCTCATATTCATGATATCATCTCATATTCATACCACCATCTCATATTCATCTATATTCATATCTTCCGAAACCAAACTCATTGTTACGACTCAACATTCCCAAAAACCAATCCCAAGGACCATACCATAACCAAACCAATAAACATCCATCCCAAACCTTCCCTCTAATCATGGAAGTTGGCCAGGCGCTTGTGACCGGAAGCACGGCTATCATGATAGTTTGACACTCTGCAGAGGTGGCATCACTTTACCCACAAGTTTGTGATTTCGTCACCCGTCGGCGACTGCAGAACCTCCATTATACCAGTACTCAACCGTCGGTGTATGGCCAAGAGATCACAAAATAGCCTTTACAAAAGGGCTACTAGATGTATGGACTCACTAAGGTTTCACCAGCAGGCTCGAATCACCATTCTCCCACCTACGGGCCCCCTCTTGTGCCATGTAGTTCCCAGGGCAGTCCTCTCTCGACTCCCATTTCCCGCGCCTTCCACGGTCCATAACAATCTAGCAACTTACCTAATTAGTCAGCTAAGCCGCACCCATACTTAGCCTTGTGGTGGCACTGTTTTCCTGGCATGTGCTCGCATGAACCGGTCCTTAGATCTATGGCATGTAAACCACCATCTCATTCTACCACATCCACAAACCAATCTTGCCTAGATCTCCCCCGATTCATGTTCATTATCATCATAAAGTTCTCATTAACATTATTCATATGAGTGCAGTAGCTAGACATGTTCTATCTCGCTTCCCATAACCTGTAAGCTAAGCAAAGCAAAAAAGCAAAAATGACCATACCCGACTCATCAACTTCCCAGTGACAAGGGTGGTTAACAAAGCTAGTAAACTCCTATAAAAGGGTTTCCCATCAAGTTGACTCAAGCAACACGTTTTCGCAAACAAAACAGTTTCCAAAACATGGGATCAATATGGTCAAGGGGCACTTGCCTTGTTCCTGTGGCTTTTGTTGCTCAGGTGTCTCGAAGTCTTGGTGCTGTAGTCCTTCGTAGATAGCTCCCTGAGCTTGTCCTTCTACTTACGACCACGCACGTACAATATTTACAGCAATCAAACATCATGCACAATCCTTACTCAAGATGCAATGGTGCATATGCATGCTAATCCGATGGTGTTGTTTTTATTAGATCCGTTTGTACGTGTTCTTGCATGTTTTAATGGCTTGCATGGGGTTTTACGATGAACAAAGGTGTAGGGATCAAGTGTGGACATGGTGATGATCTTGACTCAAGATCTAGATCAATTCCACCGTCATAAACTAATCAGCACGTGATCTGTCCACACGAAAAAGCTTTTGTTCGAAGAAAAACAGATGCGAAGAAAACCGTGATGATGTCGTAAGGTGGTAACGAAGACCTATCTCACTTATCCTTGGTGTCAGGGCCTTCCTCCTAGCAAGACAGATCGTCGGCTCTCTTCCAGCGACGGCGAGCGTGTCGGGGCTCGTCGGCGGTCTCAACGGTGGCTGAACTCCGGCGAAGGGTTGTAACTCGGCGAGTTGGGAGCTAGGGCCTCTAAGTTGTCGGCTTGGGAAGGTGTTACGACCAAGGGGTGTTTCGGGTTCTATTTATAACCAGAAAAAGAAGAGTCCTACTCTGATTGGATTTCAAAATAAGAGTCCTATTTGATTTGTTTTTGGATCTTAACGACTTATCTTCAATAGGTTTGGTTGCAGTAGCAGCATGGAAGAAATCGTGTCGGTTTCCTCAGTACCGGGTACTCGCGCACGGGGGAAAAACCGCTTAGGATCTCGTCACCTCCGCATTGATGAGCTCCGGAGGCTCCACGTGTCCAGCAGGGGCCGGGCTTCCCTTCTTCCGCAGAGGCGAGCTTCGGTTGTGCCGCGTGTCAGGCGGGCGGGACCTCCCTCTTCCTCAGAGGCGAGCTCCGCGTGCGCCACGTGTCTGGTGGGTCGGGACCTCCCCTCTCCCCAGAGGCGAATTCGGCGTACGCCAAGTGCCATTGCCAGACCTCCCCTCTCTTCAGAGGTGAGCTCTGAGAATGCAACGTGTTAGTGCCGGACCTCCCCTCTCTTCGGACGTGAGCTCCGAGAGTGGCATGTGTCCAGCAGCGTCGGACTTCCTTTCTCCTCAGAGACGAGCTCCGAGCTCGACACGTGTCCAGTGGGCGGACATCTCGGAGGCGAGCTCCGAGAGTGACGTGTGTCCAAAAGCGTCGGACCTCCCTTCTCCTCGGAGGTGAGCTCCGAGGACGACACGTGTCCTGCAGTGTCGGACCTCCCGGAGACGAGCTCCGAGGGTGACACGTGCCCCGCAGTGTCGGTCCTCCCGGAGGCGAGCTCCGAGGGTGACATGTGTCCCGCGGGATTGGACCTCTCGGAGGCGATCTCTGAGCCTGCCATGTGTTCCGTGGGGCGGACCTCATCCCTTCCGCAGGGGTGAGTCCCGAAGTCGACATGTGTCCCGCGGGGCTGAGCCTCGCTTCTCCGCATGGACTAGCTCCGAAGGCAACACGTGTCCAGCGGGATCAAACCTCGCCCCTTCTCCTGAGGCGAGCTCCGAGCCTGCCACGTGGCCAGCAGTGCCGGACCTCACCCCCCCCCCTCCGCAGGGATGAGCTCCGAAGGCGCCACGTGGGAAGCAGGCCGCAGGAAGTGTCGACAGTGCTCCTCGGCGAATTGAAATTGGCTCTTTGCGGCTATATTTCTGATTCTTTCTCCGTTTCTACTTCTTTTAAAATGTTTCTCTATATGAAATATGTATGTATGCATGAATACGAAATTGAGGGTGTTACAAACCTACCCCCTTAAACTGAATCTCGCCCTCGAGATTCGATAGAGTGGAGAATAGATGAGGGAATTCTGCCTTGAGGTCTTCCTCACGCTCCCATGTAGCTTCGGCTTCCGTGTGATGGCTCCATTGTACCTTGCACCAATGGATCACTTTGTTTCTCGTGACCCTTTCCTTCATGTCCAAAATTTGGACAGGGTGCTCTACATAGGTCAGATCCTCTTGAAGCTCGAGCTCATCCATCGGTACTTGTTCTTTTGGTACTCTCAAGCACATTGAATTACTCCGTTGTACTTGCTTAACCAATCCATTCCGAGTATTATGTCAAGCCCTTGGGAATCCAAGACAATGAGGTTGGCAAGGAAGCCTACCCCCTTATTTTAAGGTTCACTTTTGGACATACTATATTAGTCCTCATCTCTCCACCGGGTTTAACTAGTATAGTATATTTCATGTGTGATATGGGCAAATTATACTTGGCAACATACTTGGATGATATGAATATATGTGATGCTCCGGAATCAAATAAAATAGTAGCTGGGTTGGAGTTGGCAAGGAACATACCAATCACGACGTCCTAAGCCTGTTGTGGTTCTTCAGCAGAGACATGATTCACGTTGCCGCGAGCGAAGTTCTGTTGTCCACGGTTACCTTGATTAGCTCCTCCGTTTGGCCGTGGGTTCTGCTTGGGCGCGCTGGGCGGCTGTCCAAGGCCCTTCCTCAAGCACTGACTTGCAAAGTGTCCCGTCTCTCGGCATGCAAAGCATGCCTTGTTGCCCAAGACAGCAGGAACGTTAGGACGGGGGTGGTTTCGGGCATAGGCGCCCATGTTGGGGCGGGGCGCAGGAGGCAAAGGCACATGAGGTGCTTGCATGGCAGGACGTTGCTGTGGTGGTTGATTAGGGTGAAAAGTAGAAGCGGACGAGCCATACTGTGGTGCAGCTGGGGGCATGAAACGAGGACGTACATTGCTCCCTTGTGGCTGGTATGGCATCTTTCTCTTGCCCTCTTGCTCGATCTCACGGATCTTGCTCTCAACCACTATAGCTTTGTCAAATAGCTTCTAGAAGTTTGCATAGTCATTGTTGAGCAGTTGAACTTGGATATCATTGTTCAACCCTCTCATGAACAAATATTGCTTCTTTTTATCCGAGTTGACATCCTCGGGGGCATACCTTGACAGTTGCGTGAACTTGTTGAGGTACTCATTCACGCTCTTCCTGCCTTGGCGAAGACCTTCGAACTCTTGCCTTTTTAGCATCATGATAGCAGGGACGTAATGAGAGCGGAAACTCTCCTTGAACTCAGCCCAAGTGATAGTCTCCTGTTCGACATGAGCATTGCAAAGAGCGTCCCACCAGTCAGCGGCTGCTCCCATAAGTTGGTGAAATGCGAAGAGAACTTTCTCCCGATCATTGCACTGAACAATAGCAAGCTTCTTCTCCATGGATTTCAACCAATCGTCGACCTCCATGGGATCATTAGCTTGTGCAAAAGTAGGCGGTCGAGTCCTCATGAACTCTCCCAGTCGGTTGTGAGTCGATGGAGGTGGCGGTGGTGGTGGTGCTGGTGCAGGAACGGGATTAGGATGGTTGTTGTTGGCTTGCAGCTGACCCAAAGTTTGGATCATAGTTTGCATGAGATGGTTCTGCATAGCCATCAACCGTTCAAGGTTGTTTTCACCAGCCCCAGGGTTAGGATTTTCAGGAAACTCAATGTTGGCATCCTCTTGTGGTTCAGTGTGGCCACGAACATTCCTCCTTTGACGGCTGGCGTTTTCCCTCACCATCTGTGAGAGAAAGTTGGGTAGAATAGAAGTTAGAAGTTTAGATGGATCCCCCCAACTATATGCATCAAGGTGGATGGACTAAATATATCTACTTTTATATGAGGATATGAACACATGCCGAAGCGTCTCACATCTCTCTACTATGTGTGGATATGGACAACACTGAAACGTCCCACAACTCACACTAAGCACTCAAACACAAGCAATCATCATAAAAGTTAAGCACACCACTCCTATTCAAGCTCCTATGGTTTAAACGTTCCTATGTGTTTTAGGGTGTCCATTCTACCTAAGCTTGCATCCTACGGTCAAGGTGGTTCTGATGTCAATCTATGCATTCTACCTAGGCTTGCGTCCTATGGTCAATGTGGCTCTGTTGCAAATCTGTGACTTCTACCTAGGCTTGCGTCCTACGGTCAACGTGGCTCTGATGCAAATATGTGACTTCTACCTAGGATTGCGTCCTACAGTCAGCGTGGCTCAGATACCAATCTGTGACGCCCGGTCCGTAAAACACGGAACCCAGCTAATGCATATGTGTGCACAGGATGTTCATCACACATACACATGTAATCCACAAACTGAACTCAGAATATAACCACGAATAATAGGGTTCAAGTACTTTATTACATCAATCTCTAACTTATTCCTGCAGCGGAAGTCTTCTAACTTATTTTAGCAGCGGAAGTCTCTAACGATAGCGGAAGCAAACTAAACAGCAGCAGCGGCTCTATCTCCAACTCCACAGGCAAGTTGATGGTAGATCGCACGCCTAGTACTCCACATGACCTTCGAAGTACTCCTCTTATATTGCTGATGATCGTATGATAATGCAAGGGTGAGTACATGTCGTACTCAGCAAGTGCAGGAAATGTATGACATGTAGCTTCCAACAAGGTAGGAACAAAAAGGATCATTGCAGAAAGCAAAGTTTATTTCTCAAATATGATAAAAACAGCAACTAACTTTAAGTGAATTTAATCCCAACATATATCCAATTAAAACATCAACATACCTCCTTTAGGATTCACCACCTTTCATGTCTCAACTAACCATAAATCTTTCTCAACTTTCATCTCATGCTCATGATATCCATAACTATCTCATATTCATGATATCCATAACCATCTCATATTCATACCACCATCTCATATTCATCTCATATTCATATCTTCCGAAACCAAACTCACTGTTACGACTCAAGAGTCCCAAAAACCAATACCAAAGACCATACCATAACCAAACCAATAAACATCCATCCCAAACCTTCCCTCTAATCATGGAAGTTGGCCAGGCACTTGTGACCGGAAGCACGGCTATCATGATAGTTTACACTCTGCAGAGGTGGCACCACTTTACCCACAAGTTTGTGATTTCGTCACCCGTCGGCGACTGCAGAACCTCCATTATACCAGTACACAACCATCGGTGTATGGCCAAGAGATCACAAAATAGCCTTTACAAAGGGGCTACTAGATGTATGGACTCACTAAGGTTTCACCAGCAGGCTCGAATCACCATTCTCCCACCTACGGGCCCCCTCTTGTGCCATGCAGTTTCCAGGGCAGTCCTCTCTCGACTCCCATTCCCCGCGCCTTCCACGGCCCATAACAATCTAGCAACTTACCTAATTAGTCAGCTAAGCCGCACCCATACTTAGCCTTGTGGTGGCACTGTTTTCCTGGCATGTGCTCGCATGAACCGGTCCTTAGATCTATGGCATGTAAACCACCATCTCATTCTACCACATCCACAAACCAATCTTGCCTAGATCTCCCCCGATTCATGTTCATTATCATCATAAAGTTCTCATTAACATTATTCATATGAGTGCAGTAGCTAGACATGTTCTATCTCTCTTCCCATAACCCGTAAGCTAAGCGAAGCAAAAAGCAAAAACAACCATACCCGACTCATCAACTTCCCGGTGACAACGGTGGTTGACAAAGCTAGTAAACTCCTATAAAAGGGTTTCCCATCAAGTTGACTCAAGCAACACGTTCTCACAAACAAAACAGTTTCCAAAACATGGGATCAATAAGGTCAAGGGGCACTTGCCTTGTTCCTGTGGCTTTTGTTGCTCAGGTGTCTCGAAGTCTTGGTGTCGTAGTCCTTCGTAGATAGCTCCCTGAGCTTGTCCTTCTACTTACGACCACGCACATACAATATATATAGCAATCAAACACCATGCACAATCCTTACTCAAGATGCATTGGTGCATATGCATGCTAATCCTATGGTGCTGTTTTTATTAGATTCGTTTGTACGTGTTCTTGCATGTTTTAATGGCTTGCATGGGGTTTTATGATGAACGAAGGTGTAGGGATCAAGTGTGGACGTGGTGATGATCTTGACTCAATATCTAGATCAATTCCACCATCATAAACTGATCAGCACGTGATCTGTCCACACGAAAAAGCTTCTGTTCGAAGAAAAACAGATGTGAAGAAAACCGTGATGATGTCGTAAGGTGGTAACGAAGACCTACCTCACTTCTCCTTGGTGTCAGGGCCTTCCTCCTAGCAAGACAGATCGTCGGCTCTCTTCCGGCGACGGCGAGCGTGTCGGGGCTTGTCGGCGGTCTCAACGGTGACTGAACTCCGGCGAAGGGTTTTAACTCGGCGAGTTGGGAGCTAGGGCCTCTAAGTTATCGGCATAGGAAGGTGTTACGACCAAGGGGTGTTTTGGGTTCTATTTATAACCGGAAAAAGAAGAGTCCTACTCCGATTGGATTTCAAAATAACAGTCCTATTTGATCTGTTTTTGGATCTTAACGACTTGTCTTCAATAGGTTTGGTTGCAGTAGCAGCGTGGAAGAAATCGTGTCGGTTTCCTCAGTACCGGGTACTCGCGCACGGGGGAAAAACCGCTTAGGATCTCGTCACCTCCGCATTGATGTAACACCCCAAATTTTGATTCAAAACTCTAAACCATGCTCAGAGGGGAATTTAAAAATTTTTGGACGTGTTGCATGTTTTGCAAAAATTCAAATTCAAACTGGAATTCAAATTAGACTCAAAACAGAAAAGAAATGGAAAAAGAAAAAGAAAAACGGGAAAAAAGCCGGCCAGTGGGCCGAAACCCGCCAGCCGGCCCAGCTTTCCCCGCGCCAGCCCGCCCCCGCGCGCGCCGCGCTGCCTCTCACAGACGGGTGGGACCCGCCTGTCATCCCTAACCCCGCGACCCCGGACTCTCTCCCGCGCGCGCGATCGCAACCGACCGGATTTCCGCGTCCCGCAGCCCGAATTCTGGTCCCAAACGACTCAAACTCGATCGCAACAGACCCACTGCCCTCCCCCGGCTATAAAAACCCCAGCCCCGATCAGTTTTTCCCACGCGATCGCCGATTTTTACTCCGGTGAGCACCGAGACTTCGCCGGTGAATTCTGGCCGATCTAAGCTCGGAAACTCTGATCTAACTCGCTGGTCTTGATCCACCGCCTCCGGGGAACTTTGCAGGTGCAGAAAACCCGAAGACTTACGGTGTAAACCCAGCGCCGACGAGCTTCGCCGTGGTTTTGCCTCGGACCTCGCCGCCGATCACTTTCCAGGACCCCCGAGGTCGAGAAAACCCCCGAGGTGAGATCCCTGACCTCTCCTCTACCGATCTAGGCCATAAGATCACAGTTTTAGGCAGAATTCTCGAGGATCCGAAACTTTCCGGCGAGATCGCCGCTTCCCGCCGCCGTGCGCCGCCGGCAGCGCCGCCCGCGCTCGATCAGAGCGACGTGGCCGCTTGTGCGCCGTTTATTTTAAATCGCACGGTAGACTTTAAAACCCCGCGTACCGGTTCGATGTTATAATCTCAGCCGTCGGTTTAAAATCGGACGGTCCACGTCAACCCCGCGTTATAAAGACTGGAATTCTTACGTGCTACCCCCTGGGGTTCTCTGGAATTGAGAGCTAGCCCCGGAAACTTCAGATCTAGCCCCTGGAACTCCAGAAAATCATGTAAATTCATTTAAAAATCAGTTTTAGCCCCTGGACTTAATAGAAATTAGGAAAAACACCTCTGATAAGTGTAGCTAGACCCCTGGAAATTAAGAAAATAATATTATAGACCCTGTAATGGGGTGAATTCATTATTTTAGCCCTGTTTAGTATTTAATTTAGAAAATTGAATATGTAACTAGTGTTTAAAAATTAAAAAGGGGGACAAACATAATTGTCAAAATTAATTAAAAACTTTCTCAGTACTTAGAAAACTTTGGAGTGAGATAAAAATATATTTTTGGGCTGAAATGAATCTGTTTCATCTATTATTCACATTTATTAGTATAGGGACACATTTTTAAGTAAAGAATAGTTATAGAAAAATAGGGAAAATAATTATGAAATAGTTTACATCAGAGGACAAGGTTAAAATATGTTATTAAAATAATTTAGGACCAGAACCTCTACTGTTTAGATGATGTGTATTACTAATTTCATAATAAAATACACAATTACGCATAGGAATATAAATCTGAAAATATAGCAACTAGTAAATGATAAATGGAGTTTTTAAAATCCAAAGAGTTCAGTTTAAGTGTGGTAGAAATTATGAAGGCATATATGGAGAAGAAAAATACTTTTCATACATACTTGGTAGTTTAGTGTAAGGAATTTATTTAAAACTGAAACACAACACATATAATGGTGAATGAATTTCATAAATGTGAATTTGTGGTTTGTATGAAGTGTAAGTGTGAACTATGTCTTATGGATTGTTGTTTTTCTTTTGCTATGTGTGTTGGTATGAAGTAGAACCTGTTCAAGAACAAGTTATTCATTTCCAAGACCAGGAATACCCATTTCAAGAGCAGCAAGAAGGAGGCAAGTGTCCTTGACCACTTTGATCCTATGCTAGGATGTGTAGATAGAATTATTTGCATTGTCAAATGAAATATGAAACCCATGCTAGGAAGTTTCCCTAGAATTGCATTACCTTGTTTCCTTGTAGCTTGGGTTGGGATTTATTTTGTCATGTCATTTATTTACATGCATATGCTTAGCCATGCTTAGAATGGGATATTTGGGATATGAGATCATCAGTTTATTATACCATACTCTTGAATGAGTTATTGTGAGTTATGTAGAGGTAGGGATCAAGGCAAGTTGAATGTTTTGGTTGTGTGCTGGGTGCACGAGACTTGGGTTTGTGTTTAGTACTTGCCTGGATCCTAAGGACCGGTTCATGGAGCATGTAACCCGGCTTTACAGTGCCAACCACATGCTGAGATGGGGCAGCTTGGCCAATTAATTAGGTGTATCCCCGGCGTAGTATGGGTGTGTTGGATGGTGCGGGGAGTAGGTGTCAGCTGGACTACCATATGAACCGCAAGGCTCAAGAGGGGGCCACTGCAGCGGGGTTGGAGCCTCTTGTATGCTGTTAGGGGTGAAACCTCAGTGGGCCCACGCTCGTCGGGAATCCCTTTGTAAAGGCTTCGTAGTGATCTCCTGGCCGCACACCTGGGAAGTGTGAATGTGGATCGTAGCCACTGGCATAATGGAGGTTCTTTTAGTCCACCCGGCAACGGGGGATGAAATAACTACTTGTGGGTACAGTGGTACAAACTCTGCAGAGTCAAAACTGTCTTGACAGCCGTGCTCACGGTTAAGAGCGGCATGGACTTATTCATGATTAGAGGATTGATGGTTTTGGAAGTTAAGCGGGGAGCTTAACATTGGAAATGATGTTATGGTTATTGGATTATGATGATGGGATGGGAGATTGGGACAATTTCACCTGTGTAGTAATGTAGGTGCTTAATAAGCTAAGGTGATAGGTATTAATTGCGTAGTGCTTTAACCATGAGTTCAACCTCTCCTTGTTCTAGCCATGCATGATATAATTTTCCCACACTTGCTGAGTACCATTGGTACTCAACCTTGCATATTTGTTGGTTTATATTGCTGCTCAGGTCAAGATAATGAGGTGGTGTATAATGACCAAGATTTTGGACCCGAGGAAGGATTTTAGGTTCATGAAGACCCCCGGGCAACGCCTGTGATGGAGCCCTAAAGAATAATATTCCGCTGCTAGTTTATTTACTTGTGATGAAGCATTAGTGTCCATTGAGACATTTGCGATGTAAGACTTATTTCTATTCGACACCTGGCTTGTAATAAATGATGTTTCACTATTTGTCATCACATGTATGAGAAAATGATCCTGGCATACATGTGATATTCACTTGGTTGTTTCTTCGGAAAAACCGGGTGTGACAGAGGTGGTATCAGAGCCAAGGTTGCCCGTAGGAACGTGGACCTAGGTAGAAATGGACGTAGTTAAGGGCCCTATTTTCTTAAAAACTATTTTCCAAGGTGTGGGTGGAAAAGTGTTATTAAAGGAGTCATTTTCTTCATCTTACCCCAACTTTCATTCAAAATAGAATTTTTATTTGAGAATTTATCTAACCTAATTTTAAATTCTTTTGTTTTAGATGGTTTGCATGATTCGCACCGCTCGTAAGTCCACAGGAGGGAGAGTTCCCGTAGTTGCCCTTGCCGAAAGAGAGGAGAGTCGTCCAGTGACGTACCTTTCCTATGGATTGGCCGTAGGAGATTTGTTGCGCCGTCTTCGGCGTATGCTCGAAGCCGCCGGCAATACGGGCAAGCTAATCATCCACTATAACTCCACTAGAACCATCCGTGAGAAGAGGGAAGAATGGAGTTCGGAGATGAGGATTATACACGAAAATCAGCTGCTTAAGATTCACCACTCTCCAGCTTGTCGAGCAACACAAGTTGACGCGGAGAAAGATGTCACCTGGGAGGCCATCACCTGCCGGAGTCACATCTATCGTCGCCACTTGGATAAAACTGAGTACATGTATGTCCTCCAACGTGAGAGTGGTACCACGGAGTACAAGTACCCACCAGTGCAGCAAGGGACTTCCCATGAGCACATGGACTTGTGCTTGGAGGATGCTGCTATGCTCAGCACTCGGCTGCAGGAGTGTCAACAAGAGCTTCAGGATGTCCGAGACACCCTGAAGGAAACGGAGGCGTTGCTGCGAGCTTGCTTAAAGGCGAGAGAAAGAGGAGATGGGAATGAACTGTGTGTCACCGTGAGTGATCCATGGACTCCTGACTCCCCGGATCGCCGAGCGATCAGGCGTCGTCGCACTTCTCCACCAGCAGCCTCCCCACCCAAAGCAGAGTCAGAAGATAGCCGAAATGAGGAGGAAGATCCCGAGGAGCCAGCTCAAGAGGACGAGTAGTGTAGAGTCTTTCCCCTAGCTAGCAAGAGGTCGAGTAGTCGAGTCGTGATGTAGTTAATGGTGTGAAAATGCTTGGTGTGTGACGTGAGTTGTGGAAGCCATGGGCAATTGTCCACAGCCTCGTCTTCAGATTGTTTTGCTTTGGTGTGTGAACCCACAGGAAATAATAGTGCATTTATTTGGTGTGAGATATAAACCCTCGTAAAATTTTAACAAAGCCTAACACCTCAAAGTACAAACAAATGAAAGTAGTAAGATGATACTAAATGATATCGAAGTAACATTTGTTGATTCTGCCAGATGGCCGGAAGAGGAAAAGGATGTGCTGCCAACCCCGCCAACAACAATGATGAGGCATGCAACCCTCATATTTCTGGAGGCCAGGACAGGGGTGGCCGCCGTGAAGAATTTGATCCTCTCCACCAAATGCTGGAGAATCAAAATCAGCTTATCCAGAACTTGACTCAAGTGGTGGCCAACTTGCATCAAGTTCCACCTCCACAAGCTGCACCACGCCAACCAAGGTTGAGTGAGTTTCTAGGAACTCAACCTCCAAAGTTTGCAAGTGCTGCTGAACCTCTGGAGGCAGATGATTGGCTGAAGACCATTGAAAGTAAGATGAGGATAATACAATGCCAAGGGTATGAGAGGGTGCTGTTTGCCTCTCATCAATTGCAGGGACCTGCTGCTGATTGGTGGACCGCCTACGTGGCCGCCCATCATGACCCTGAGAACGTCACTTGGGAAGAGTTCAAGCGTAGCTTCCGCAACCACTACATCCCAAGAGGTGAACTCAAAAACAAGAGGAAAGAGTTTCTGGGACTGCAGCAGGGAAACATGACGGTGAGGGAATACCTCACTAAATTTACTCAACTATCCCGTTATGCTCCACGAGACATAGAGACTGATGAGCAGAAACAAGATTGTTTCGTGGAAGGACTTACCGCAGAGATGCAGTGTGCAATGTCCTCCAATGAGTATGAAAGCTTTCAAAAGATGGTGGACAGAGCGTTTGTGGTGGAAAGAAAGCTAAAGGCCCTGGAAAATGAGAATAAGAGGAAGGCGGGATGGTCACATCAGGCCTCAGGGAGCAACACCCGCCCACGTATGATGCAGCAACCTACGGGGCAGACGAGCCGTGCTGTGGTACCCTATTCAGCACCAAGAGGGTACAACCCAAACTACAGGCCACCCGCAGCACCAGCACAGCCGCAACGTCAGTTTGTGCAGCAGCCTCGCCCCGCATATCCACCTCGACCAGCAGTGCAAGGACCCCCGAACCAACCCCAAGACAACAAAGGCCAAGCACCTAAGGTTGGGGTGCAATGTTTTAGCTGTGGTGAAGTGGGGCACTATGCCCATAAGTGCCCCAAGAAGAAGCCCGCGCAGCCACAACAGCAGAATGTAATGAGAGGACGGGTGAACCATGTCACTATGGAGGAAGCACAAGAGGCACCCGACGTGGTAGTTGGTAAGTTTCCTGCCAATTTACACCTTGCAACTCTGCTGTTTGATTCTGGTGCTACCCACTCGTTCATTGCTCAAGGGTTTGTTAAGAAGCATGACCTAGCAACCACACAAATGAACCATATGCTAGCCGTAAACTCTCCAGGTGGAGAAATAAGGACAAGACAAGTGTGTCCCAAAGTGAGCCTAGACATTAATGGGGTAGTATTTACGGCTAACCTCATAGTGATAGATTCACAAGGGATAGATATTATTTTGGGTATGGATTGGTTGACCAAACATAAAGGAATCATCCATTGTTCGACCAGAACGGTGGAACTAACTCACCCCAATGGCACAAGAGTAAAGTTCATAACGATACACGAGCCTAGGAGGGACATTAAATTAAATCAAGTGGAGGTGAAAGTTGAGGAAATCAGGACTATCAGGGAATATCCAGATGTTTTTCCGGAGGAATTGCCAGGAATGCCTCCCGACCGTGACGTGGAATTCGCAATTGAGCTAGTACCGGGAACAGCCCCGATATACAAGAGACCTTATCGAATGGACTCCAAGCAGCTAGAAGAGCTCAAGGATCATTTGAGAGAACTGACAGAGAAGGGGTATATTCGCCCTAGTTCCTCACCATGGGGAGCTCCGGTGATATTTGTGCCTAAGAAAGACGGAACCCAAAGGTTATGCGTGGACTACCGTGCCTTGAATGAGGTAACCATCAAAAACAAGTACCCATTACCCCGCATTGAAGACTTGTTTGATCAGTTGAGGGGAGCTTGTGTGTTCTCGAAAATTGATCTCAGGTCGGGATACCACCAACTCAAGATAAGGCAATCTGATATTCCCAAGACAGCTTTCGTATCTCGGTACGGACTGTATGAATACACTGTCATGCCTTTCGGGCTATCCAATGCCCCGGCATATTTCATGTACCTCATGAACAAGGTATTCATGGAATATCTGGACAAATTTGTGGTGGTTTTCATAGATGGTATTCTCGTCTTCTCCAAAAATGAAGAAGAACATGAGAAACATCTAAGGTTGGTGTTACAGAGGCTGAGAGAACACCAACTATATGCCAAATTGAGCAAGTGTGAGTTTTGACTGAAGAGAGTTCCCTTTTTAGGACATATCATCTCGGAGGGAGGAATCTCCGTAGATCCCGCCAAAATCGAGGATATCCAGAAGTGGAAAACCCCTGAAAATGTCGGGGAAGTTCGAAGCTTTTTGGGATTGGCTGGATACTATCGACGGTTTATTGAGGGATTCTCCAAAATCTCGAGACCTCTCACTAAACTGTTGGAAAAGGGAATCACATTCACCTGGACGCCACAGTGCGAGACGAGCTTTCAGGAGCTAAAGAAGAGATTGACAACAGCCCCAGTGTTGGTTATGCCAGATATGCAGAAGAATTTCACAGTGTACTGCGATGCCTCTGGAAATGGGTTGGGATGTGTTCTCATGCAAGAAGGACATGTCGTGGCATATGCATCCCGGCAGCTTCGGAAGCACGAGAAGAACTATCCTACACATGACCTAGAACTAGCTGCAGTGGTACACGCGTTGAAAATTTGGCGGCACTATTTAATGGGGAAGAGGACAGAGATATATACGGATCATAAGAGTTTGAAGTACATATTCACACAGCCAGATCTCAACCTCAGACAAAGGAGATGGTTAGAGCTAATCAATGACTTTGATGTGGGCATCAACTATCATCCCGGGAAAGCAAACGTCGTGGCCAATGCTTTGAGTCGGAAAGTGCAGGTCAATAAGTTGAGCTTGAAGGACATGCCCGCAGAATTGAAGGACGAAGTTATAAGGCTCAATCTATGTCTAGTAAATAGTGGTGAAGCCATCGCCATGGAAGTGGACTCCACACTCGAGCGAGACATACGCGAGGGCCAAAACAATGATGGGAAGATACAAGAGATCAGACAGCTCATCAAGGAAGATAAAGCTCCTGGTTTTAGAGAGGATGAACAAGGAACGGTGTGGCACGGGAAAAGGATCTGTGTGCCAGAAGTAAAAGAGATCCGTGAATTAATTTTGAAGGAGGCTCACGACTCCGACTATTCCATTCATCCTGGGAGTACGAAGATGTACCAGGACCTCAAAAGCAGGTATTGGTGGTATGGCATGAAGCGAGATGTCGCGGAACATGTTGCCCTATGTGACACATGTCAGTTGGTGAAAGCTGAACATCAACGACCCGCGGGATTATTGCAACCACTCAAAGTACCTGAATGGAAGTGGGAAGAAATCAGCATGGATTTTGTTGTGGGGTTGCCTAGGACCCAATCTGGGTATGATTCAATATGGGTCATTATTGATAGGCTAACCAAGGTAGCTCATTTCATCCCTGTGAAAGAAAGCTACAGCGGATCCAAATTGGCGGAATTGTACATGTCAAGGATTGTGTGTTACCATGGAGTGCCAAAGAAGATAGTGTCGGATCGAGGGACACAGTACACCTCGAGGTTTTGGCAAAAGTTGCATGAAACCATGGGAACCCATCTGAACTTCAGCTCTGCCTATCATCCCCAAACTGACGGGCAGACGAAGAGAACCAATCAGATCCTTGAAGATATGTTAAGGGCATGTGCACTCAAAAACAATAGGAGTTGGGACAAGAACTTACCGTATGCGGAGTTTTCCTATAACAACAGCTATCAAGCTAGTATGAAAATGTCACCGTTTGAAGCTTTGTATGGAAGGAAGTGCAGAACTCCTCTATTTTGGAACCAAACAGGAGAAAGTAAAGTGTTTGGTCCAGAAGTGCTACAAGAAGCCGAAGCGAAGGTGAGGGAGGTTCGCAACAACTTGAGGATAGCACAAACACGCCAGAAGAGTTATGCTGATGTACGAAGAAGAGAACTCGTTTTCAACGTGGGAGACTATGTTTATCTCAAGGTGTCCCCTATCAGAGGACTTCGTCGGTTCAAGGTGAAAGGGAAGTTATCACCTCGATACATCGGACCCTTTCAAGTGTTGGAAAGAAAAGGCGAAGTGGCGTACCAACTAGAGTTACCGGTTCATCTATCGGACGTGCACGATGTATTCCATGTGTCACAACTCAAGAAATGCCTGAGGACACCTGAGGAGGTGTTACCCATGAATGAAGTGGATGTAGCTGAGGATTTGTCTTATGCCGAGCAACCATACAAGATTTTGGAGACGATGGAACGCTTCACCCGAAACAAGAGAATCCGGATGTGCAAGGTGCAGTGGAAGCATCACTCAGAAGAGGAAGCCACCTGGGAACGGGAAGATGAGCTCAAGGCACAATTTCCGGAATTGTTTTCTTAGAAACACCAATCTTGAGGACGAGATTTCTTTTAAGGGGGGTAGAGCTGTAACACCCCAAATTTTGATTCAAAACTCTAAACCATGCTCAGAGGGGAATTTAAAAATTTTTGGACGTGTTGCATGTTTTGCAAAAATTCAAATTCAAACTGGAATTCAAATTAGACTCAAAACAGAAAAGAAATGGAAAAAGAAAAAGAAAAACGGGAAAAAAACCGGCCAGTGGGCCGAAACCCGCCAGCCGGCCCAGCTTTCCCCGCGCCAGCACGCCCCCGCGCGCGCCGCGCTGCCTCTCACAGACGGGTGGGACCCGCCTGTCATCCCTAACCCCGCGACCCCGGACTCTCTCCCGCGCGCGCGATCGCAACCGACCGGATTTCCGCGTCCCGCAGCCCGAATTCTGGTCCCAAACGACTCAAACTCGATCGCAACAGACCCACCGCCCTCCCCCGGCTATAAAAACCCCAGCCCCGATCAGTTTTTCCCACGCGATCGCCGATTTTTACTCCGGTGAGCACCGAGACTTCGCCGGTGAATTCTGGCCGATCTAAGCTCGGAAACTCTGATCTAACTCGCTGGTCTTGATCCATCGCCTCCGGGGAACTTTGCAGGTGCAGAAAACCCGAAGACTTACGGTGTAAACCCAGCGCCGACGAGCTTCGCCGTGGTTTTGCCTCGGACCTCGCCGCCGATCACTTTCCAGGACCCCCGAGCTCGAGAAAACCCCCGAGGTGAGATCCCTGACCTCTCCTCTACCGATCTAGGCCATAAGATCACAGTTTTAGGCAGAATTCTCGAGGATCCGAAACTTTCCGGCGAGATCGCCGCTTCCCGCCGCCGTGCGCCGCCGGCAGCACCGCCCGCGCTCGATCAGAGCGACGTGGCCGCTTGTGCGCCGTTTATTTTAAATCGCACGGTAGACTTTAAAACCCCGCGTACCGGTTCGATGTTATAATCTCAGCCGTCGGTTTAAAATCGGACGGTCCACGTCAACCCCGCGTTATAAAGACTGGAATTCTTACGTGCTACCCCCTGGGGTTCTCTGGAATTGAGAGCTAGCCCCGGAAACTTCAGATCTAGCCCCTGGAACTCCAGAAAATCATGTAAATTCATTTAAAAATCAGTTTTAGCCCCTGGACTTAATAGAAATTAGGAAAAACACCTCTGATAAGTGTAGCTAGACCCCTGAAAATTAAGAAAATAATATTATAGACCCTGTAATGGGGTGAATTCATTATTTTAGCCCTGTTTAGTATTTAATTTAGAAAATTGAATATGTAACTAGTGTTTAAAAATTAAAAAGGGGGACAAACATAATTGTCAAAATTAATTAAAAACTTTCTCAGTACTTAGAAAACTTTGGAGTGAGATAAAAATATATTTTTGAGCTGAAATGAATCTGTTTCATCTATTATTCACATTTATTAGTATAGGGACACATTTTTAAGTAAAGAATAGTTATAGAAAAATAGGGAAAATAATTATGAAATAGTTTACATCAGAGGACAAGGTTAAAATATGTTATTAAAATAATTTAGGACCAGAACCTCTACTGTTTAGATGATGTGTATTACTAATTTCATAATAAAATACACAATTATGCATAGGAATATAAATCTGAAAATATAGCAACTAGTAAATGATAAATGGAGTTTTTAAAATCCAAAGAGTTCAGTTTAAGTGTGGTAGAAATTATGAAGGCATATATGGAGAAGAAAAATGCTTTTCATACATACTTGGTAGTTTAGTGTAAGGAATTTATTTAAAACTGAAACACAACACATATAATGGTGAATGAATTTCATAAATGTGAATGTGTGGTTTGTATGAAGTGTAAGTGTGAACTATGTCTTATGGATTGTTGTTTTTCTTTTGCTATGTGTGATGGTATGAAGTAGAACCTGTTCAAGAACAAGTTATTCATTTCCAAGACCAGGAATACCCATTTCAAGAGCAGCAAGAAGGAGGCAAGTGTCCTTGACCACTTTGATCCTATGCTAGGATGTGTAGATAGAATTATTTGCATTGTCAAATGAAATATGAAACCCATGCTAGGAAGTTTCCCTAGAATTGCATTACCTTGTTTCCTTGTAGCTTGGGTTGGGATTTATTTTGTCATGTCATTTATTTACATGCATATGCTTAGCCATGCTTAGAATGGGATATTTGGGATATGAGATCATCAGTTTATTATACCATACTCTTGAATGAGTTATTGTGAGTTATGTAGAGGTAGGGATCAAGGCAAGTTGAATGTTTTGGTTGTGTGCTGGGTGCACGAGACTTGGGTTTGTGTTTAGTACTTGCCTGGATCCTAAGGACCGGTTCATGGAGCATGTAACCCGGCTTTACAGTGCCAACCACATGCTGAGATGGGGCAGCTTGGCCAATTAATTAGGTGTATCCCCGGCGTAGTATGGGTGTGTTGGATGGTGCGGGGAGTAGGTGTCAGCTGGACTACCATATGAACCGCAAGGCTCAAGAGGGGGCCACTGCAGCGGGGTTGGAGCCTCTTGTATGCTGTTAGGGGTGAAACCTCAGTGGGCCCACGCTCGTCGGGAATCCCTTTGTAAAGGCTTCGTAGTGATCTCCTGGCCGCACACCTGGGAAGTGTGAATGTGGATCGTAGCCACTGGCATAATGGAGGTTCTTTTAGTCCACCCGGCAACGGGGGATGAAATCACTACTTGTGGGTACAGTGGTACAAACTCTGCAGAGTCAAAACTGTCTTGACAGCCGTGCTCACGGTTAAGAGCGGCCTGGACTTATTCATGATTAGAGGATTGATGGTTTTGGAAGTTAAGCGGGGAGCTTAACATTGGAAATGATGTTATGGTTATTGGATTATGATGATGGGATGGGAGATTTGGACAATTTCACCTGTGTAGTAATGTAGGTGCTTAATAAGCTAAGGTGATAGGTATTAATTGCGTAGTGCTTTAACCATGAGTTCAACCTCTCCTTGTTCTAGCCATGCATGATATAATTTTCCCACACTTGCTGAGTACCATTGGTACTCAACCTTGCATATTTGTTGGTTTATATTGCTGCTCAGGTCAAGATAATGAGGTGGTGTATAATGACCAAGATTTTGGACCCGAGGAAGGATTTTAGGTTCATGAAGACCCCCGGGCAACGCCTGTGATGGAGCCCTAAAGAATAATATTCCGCTGCTAGTTTATTTACTTGTGATGAAGCATTAGTGTCCATTGAGACATTTGCGATGTAAGACTTATTTCTATTCGACACCTGGCTTGTAATAAATGATGCTTCACTATTTGTCATCACATGTATGAGAAAATGATCCTGGCATACATGTGATATTCACTTGGTTGTTTCTTCGGAAAAACCGGGTGTGACAATTGATGAGCTCCGGAGGCTCTACGTGTCCAGCGGGGGCTGCGCTTCCCTTCTTCCGCAGAGGCGAGCTTCGGTTGTGCCGCGTGTCAGGCGGGCGGGACCTCCCTCTTCCTCAGAGACGAGCTCCTCGTGCGCCATGTGTCTGGTGGGTCGGGACCTCGCCTCTCCCCAGAGGCGAATTCCGCGTACGTCACGTGTCATTGCCGGACCTCCCCTCTCTTCGGAGGTGAGCTCCGAGAGTGCAACGTGTCAGTGCCGAACCTCCCCTCTCTTCGGAGGTGAGCTCCGAGAGTGGCACGTGTCCAGCAGCGCCGGACTTCCTTTCTCCTCAGAGACGAGCTCTGAGGTCGACACGTGTCTAGCGGCGCGGACCTCTCGGAGGCGAGCTCCAAGAGCGACATGTGTCCAACAGCGTCGGACCTCCCTTCTCCTCGGAGGTGAGCTCCGAGGACGACATGTGTCCTGCAGTGCCGGACCTCCCGGACACGAGCTCCGAGGGTGACACGTGTCCCACGGGATCAGACCTCTCGGAGGTGATCTCCGAGCCTACCATGTGTCTCGTGGGGCGGACCTCATCCCTTCCGCAGGGGTGAGTTCCGAAGTCGACACGTGTCCCGCGGGGCTGAGCCTCGCTTCTCCGCAGGGACTATTTCCGAAGGCAACACGTGTCCAGCGGGATCGGACCTCGCCCCTCCTCCTCAGGCAAGCTCCGAGCCTGCCACGTGGCCAGCAGTGCTGGACCTCACCCCCCCCCCCCCCCCCCCGCCCCCTCTGCAGGGATGAGCTCCGAAGGTGCCACGTGGGCAGCACGCCACGGGATGTGTCGACAGTGCTCCTCAGCGAATTGAAATTTGCTCTTTTTTGCTATCTTTCTGATTCTTTTTCTGTTTCTACTTCTTTTAAAATATTTCTCTATATGAAATATGTATGCATGCATGAATACGAAATTGAGGGTGTTACATCCCAAGAGTGGAAGCAGCGGCTGACCTCCAGACCCGCACAATGAGACCGGAAGAGCGAAACAATCCGGGCTCGGAGCCCGGATCAGAGGAAGACGGAAGACTTGAATGCCAACGTGACAGAATGGCACAAGGGATTTAAGATGGAGTGGGAGGCCACGTGCGACGGGACAAGTACGAGGTCGAGCCATCATCATCTCCTGTGCCATTCTGTTCGGCGTGAGTTTACAGAGACGGAAAGTAGACATAGACCATAGACTAGACGGGAGCAGGTGTACTCATCTCTCTTGTGCCGCTTTGGTCTGCCTTAGGCGCTGACACACCATGTAAACCCCCGCCCCATTTACGAGGAGCCGGTGCGCAGGTATAGGCATCCATGCTATAAAAGGGTGGCCCGGAACCTCCCCTCGCACGGCGAAACGACTCACGCATACATGCAACACTTAGACTTCCTCCTCGTTCTCGCACGCAAGGAAGCCTTGCCTGTAACTACGGTTCCTTGAACCGTCTGAGCTAATACAAGGCCGATGAACACCCCAGATTGGACGAAGGACACGTTGTCCGAACTAGTATAAATCGTTGTCTTTATTAGCTAGCCATCCAGTTATAGAAAATGGAGCATTCGATTAAGAGCCAGTGGTAAAAACACCGACAACAGGCGATTGTTATTAAGGGTCGCCTCTAAAGTTGAATTTGAACCAAAATATTTGAATTTGATCGGAGGTAATTTATCTTCACAGAGGGTTGTTTTTAAGGGCCGCTTGTAAAGTTGAATTTGAAACAAAATATTTGAATTTGATATATTGGAATTTGAGTCTCTATACTCCTTTCATGGACTTTGTACACAAAAGAAAGAAAATTTTGGACAACTGCGGAGTCAGCCAGGTCAAACAGAGCAGATTCAAGCAGGCCCGTTAGGCCCAGCCGCACAACAACAAAACAGGCCCATGTTAGTGGAGAGTGTTGGAGTGAGAGTCATTTGATTCAAGTGAGTTCGGAAAGGTAGAGGTGTCCAATCTTATAAGGTGGTTGCGAGCAGGATAGGTAGCCGAGGTGGGACTAAATCCCGCCTACGGAATAAAACGTGCTCATTATTTTTATAGGCGGTGCTCAATTGGGACCGCCTGTGAAATTGCGCTGATTTCAAAAGACTTGCTCATTTCTTTTGCTGAATTTGATTAATTTGAATTTAAACCAGAGTAATCTTGAATTAAAAATATGAATTGAAGTTCAGATTTCAATAGGAGACTAATTTTTTTTATTTAATCTTATTTGCTTACTTTCAAATGTCCAAACTTTACAAACAGCAGGGTAGAAGGGATGGCATATAATATTAAACATAATATACTTCAGTGTTATGTGGATAAATAATATACTTCAGAGTTAAATAAACTTTACAAATTATACTGTATGTTTTATATATTTGTAAAAATGAAAGATTGACATATATGATTAAAATAGAAAATATTAATTTAAAATACCAGGGCATATTTTTACAGGTGATCTTTAAATAGAACCGCCTGCGATAATGGATCTTCACAGGCGTCTCTACTTAATAACCGCATGTAAAAATTATTTTACAAACCTTTAATTTTGTTTCTCTTTATATAGGTTATGTTTTCATAAACTTTTTCTTGCATCATTATAACCTGAGTAAAATTTGTTTAAAATTTTAATAATATTTGCTTTGCTTTGTTTCAAAATGATGTAATTGAGTTTGAACACAAGGTTCATAATTTAAGTATAAATACTAATAAAATTTCAGTTGAAATCTTCTCAAGGATGTTCTAAAGATTTAAATGAATATTTCAACCAATTTGATCAAATGTAACACAAGAAATAAACCCATACATAGGAGAAATTTCAATTCAAATTTGAACTTTAGTTCCAATTTGCTTGCATTCAAATTACATGCGTATTTTCACAGGCGGTGCTTTATAAGAACCGCCTGTGAAAATGATTTTGCATGGGCGGTTCTTCTTGTGGCCTACGTGAGAAAATTCTTTTCACAAGCGATTCTTGTTACCGGCTGCCTGTGAAAATGCTAGCTCAATAAAGGATCACAGCCGCACCCCGTGGAACCTAAGTCCTGGTGTTTGATACGACGTCGTTAGGCTGCCAAAAATTTTCACGACTTGCTGCCAAGCGCCACTCCGCCACCGTCTCCATTGTGCGCTGCTTCCGTCTCCCTCCTCCTCCTCTCCGCCGCCAGGTACATGCTGCCGCCTCCCTCCTCTCCCCATCTATCGCTAGGTAAACGCCGTTTCCCTCCTCCCCCCTCCGCCGCCTCCGTCCCACCCACACACACATTACAAAAACCTAATACAAATTATAAGATTGTTGTATGATTTATATTCAGGATGAGACCAGCAAACAGATGGCTTTTCTGATTGTATTAGTTGACGAGCATTATGCAGCTGTTGCACATTTACACTTGTACACTTAACACAGTGAACTCTATGACATTGGCTTCACTATTAGATTTTTGCAGCATTGTATCTTTTATTTTAGACCCATGAGTCTTTCATAATGGATACTTATTGTTAAACTTGGCTTATAATGTATAATATTTCACTTCTGCTGTCTTATGTATCAATAAGTAATTCATTCTTGCATGCATTAGATAGCTCCTTCTCTTATAGGAATCTTGCATGTCATTTTTTTTATTTCCATCAAGAATCACTAGGTGTTGCAATAGGATTCTATTGCCACTAAATCATTAAACACATCATCCACACACACGCACACGCACGCGCGCGCGAACTCACGTACGCATGGGCGCGCACACACACACATGAGAGTACTTGTGTGCCAACTACAAACAAGTTAAATTACAACTACCGGCATACAGTGAATTTTTAGTAGTGTGTGTAGGTAAATAAAAATTATACACAACAAATAATCAAACATGGTAATAAGGTGATTTTTTCTTTCGGCTTGACCATATAGGATCAACATACCAGCGAATCACATTTGCTAATATTGCTATGTTTTAGTTTCTTAATTGCTATGCTATGATATGTGTTAATTGCTATGCTATGTGTGCTATTATTGCTAATATTAAAAAGTTCATTTTTACTCCTCCTAACTATGGTCCAGGTCCATATAACCCCCCTGAACTATTATCCGGACTTGGACCAAAGTTCACTTGTACAAAAATCTGGACGGCACAAAGGACCCACCTAAATCTATCTCTAAACATGATATCAAGACTGCATTAACAAGTTAACTGATGATGAAGAAATTTATGAATCAAAACACAATGAAGATGACACAAAACCCTCACCAATGAGGGATTTAGCAACAAAAAACAACCAAGAAACAAAGAAAAGCACCGCACAAAATGGTCAGTGAATCCCTTCAAGAATGCTACAAAAAGCCGTGAGAAATCCGCAGGAGCAGCAGCAAGGGCAATCCCTCTTTGTGAATGCTACTGAACAATGCAATATGAGCTGAGTTTCATGAATGCATTGAAGCAGGTAAAGAATGGGCTGAATTTATAGGCCCCAGTGGGGGAGAAGTAACGGAAACAGTGAATTCTAAGAAACCAACTATTATTGGACATGAATTTTTCTTAAATCCAGTTAAGAACGCTCATGTCCGTCTGCTAGATACAGGTCGTCGTACCACCCAAGTCTCCTGTTTACATCTCTCCTCTCCACTACTAGATCCAACAACATCGACGGCCCTAACCCTAGTGACGGGGTAGTGGCGTTCCCTATATAGGCGTGGCAGAAACCCTCGGTCTAGATGGTGGCCGACCGCACCTCCACTCTCTCCTCTTGATGCCGCTCTCCCTAAACCCAACCCCTTCATCCCCAAACGCCGCCACGAAGCCCACCGCATCATCGCAATCATCCCTGACTTGTGTGCCATTGCCGTGTGTCATCACCGTCTCTGTCCCCGAGCAGCGCACCTTCAATGTTGTTGTCGAGCCGCACACCCTCGCTGTCATCCTTGTCGTACGGTGCCATGGGATCTAGTCATCCTCATCCTCAAGCCATTACTTATCTAATACACATTATATGATTCTTTGATCAGATTGCCCTTTATAATAACTAGATCATTGTAAGTGGATCAAGACTAAAGACTTGCTAGAACTAATAAGTGTCACGAAGTGTTGGAAGGCAATTAGTATGGATATAGGTCTTGAGTCAATATAAAAGTCATACTATAAACAGGGGTTTTGGCAAGGGAACCAAGTTAATGATGCACACTAGGCTTCGATATTTCTCCAAGACCAAAGGAAGATCCAAATTGTTCAAGGACCGAAGTCGAGGCAAAGAGAGGAATGTATTGGACTTGTCTCATGAGTTAAGGATTGATCAAATTGTATTGAGCTGCAAGTGCGAATTTCTATGGTTCTTCACAAGCTTTCCAACAAATCTAAGATCACCGAAATCTGAGTTCAGAAAAAAAAAAGTTTGCATGAGCATGATTTGTTTACTTTGACCCGTGTATCCCTTGCTGTAGCATGTGTGTATGATCTTGCATATAGTTATTCAAGTTTGATCACTTACATGTAGTGACATCGACTTATAATTTAAAGTAATAAAATAAAAAGAACTGTAAAGAAATAGTTCTTGGCCTTATGGACTCACCCTCCCTATAGCGGTGGGTAGAAAACTCGAACCCGAACAACATAAAACCGAAAACTGAAACCCAAAAATCATTTTTCGGGTAGCGATTTGCAAAACCCAATACCTGATCAGTTTTCTCTTGGGTCCGGGCGTTGCTGGCCTACTGGTCGGATGGCCCTTTTGCTTATAAATTTATGAAGAACGTTGTCACATTTCAAAAGTCAACTGGTCAGATTTTAATAGATGGAGAAGAAAAATGTGATCTATTTTTAAATATTCTTGTTGATGTAATCTTGCTGCTATTTTATTATGTTACTGAAATTTTGGTAGAATTTTAGTTCTGCTGCTAGAATGTCAATTTTATTGCTGTCTTTAGCTTTTGTAATTTTTAATTTTTTTAGTTGTTTTGTCACTGTTCGGGTAATATGGGTTACCCGAACCTGAACCTAAAACTTTGGATACAAAACCCAAGTTTCCCGACCCGAAATTCTGGGTAATCCTGAACGCTCATCGCTACCTCCCTCTTGATCTTACGGTCCTTACAAATGAAACATGCATATTTGTGATGTATATGAGATACATTTCATATCCTTTTTTTAAATTTATCATTAGAGACCCAGGTTGACAAAATGCATTTCAGATGAAGGTCGTCGGAGACATGCTTTGCCACTGTGATGTGTTCACATCAGAGACACGAATTTGGAGACGTTAAAAGGTCATGTCTCCAATGTGTCTTGAGCCAGGTCTCCGAAGAAGCTTCCCCACATAGTGTTTGAGGAGGTACTTGAATGTTCCTCCATAAACACTGATTATATATATGACCAGATAACAGAAAAAAAAAACATGTAATGGGGTCGTTGTGCTTGTAATGTAGCAGCACGTCATCCTTCAGGGAATAAAGGGGAACAGTGCTGAAATTCTCTCACTCGCTCCCTGCCATAGGGTCGCTATTCTGTTGACCAACGTCAACGTCGCCAATTCACGGCCGGACGCCGCCTTGCTTCCAGGTTTCTTCATTCTCTGTTTCCCATCCCCACTGTTTGTTGGCTTTCTGCCTTTTGCGTTCTAGCTGCATGACTGTGAAGAAGCAAATCAATGGGGTTTCTTTAGAGCCCCATGGACCACGAACATACATGGTGTAAAAGACACTTGCTTGTCTGCGTACATGCATCCAGGAAGTGTTTGCAACTGTACAGATGCTGCCCTGTATCCATGCCCGCGCGCCAATATGCATATGGCCTGTGTTTCATGCACTGTTTGCATGATCGATCTGTACCTACCCACATTACACATCTGAAAATGAGAATCTGACAACTGGCGTATATGTCTGTCGTTCTGTTGGCGTTTGAAATGAGACTAGGGGTAGGGCGTAGGACTAAGAGAATAATCATAACACAAGACAAATGTACACTCTTAATAAAGAGAACGACTATAATGCAAACAACCCTATAGTGTAATCGTGCAAAAATCTCTCTTAGACCACACGATCTTCATCCTATAGTGAATATATTTTTACACTTAAACCCTTCCACCTTTACACTTCTTTTTAATTTATATTGCCAGGTGGGAGGGTTTAACTGTAAAAGTACAATTACCGTAGGATGAAGACCGTGTAGTATAGGAAGGATTTTTTCACGATTGCACCAGGGGGCTGTTTGCATTCTAGTTGTTCCCCTTAATAAGAGGTAATAACTTATGTCCTATGTTTGTGGATTATATTACTCACTGTCAATTGGAGTAGTTGTGGTCGTTGAATCTAGGAGCCCTTACCCACCTTATATATCTAGAAGTGCAGGATTAAATGACAAGTTTATAATAGGTTAGAACATATCTCCAAGTAGGATTATATCATTTATCTTGTATAGTATGCCTTTTTATTTGTCCCCATCATACCTGGTCTCATCTATTGGCCCCAACCATCCACTACTCAGGTAGTCGGCTCAGGCTATTGATGTGGTATACTTGTGGCTGATAAAGGGCCCAAAAAATAAACTAATGAGGAGGAGGGTCGAACCGGATTAGGATCAGGCTAAATTTATACTTATTCATCTAATATTTAATAAGGACTGGAATAAATTATATAAGGGTCCGTGTGTCGAAGCCCTTTTACCAGGCCTAGGTATATATACTGGTATATCCTCCATGACGTATATCTTTGTCAATAAAAAATACTTCAACCTTCATGTAAAAGATCGAGACGTTTCATGCTTACACATTCTATCTCTGCTGCAAAAATTATCTTCCAATGAGAAAAATGTTCTGAACATGCATCCGACTCGTTCTAACTTCACTATAAAAACTTTTGTGTTCAAAAGAAATGTTCCAACTTCAAGAAAAAATTCAGAAAATATGAATGACGTAACCAAATGTTCTTGTTGTGAACTTCTTCAATAAAAGAAGGTTCCATATGCAAGAATTTTTTTTCTGTATATACTTTTGACTTACATTACAATGTGACTTAGAAGACACGCAAAATACCAGCAAACGGAGAAACACCGAATCTCATAAGTAAATAGTACTATACATATTCAACTCTAAGATCAATACTTTTTCTTTTTAAGCTAGCCTTTCTTTAGAGCAGACTTGTAGGCCTCTGTATCATTCATCTATTGTTTATTTACAGCCACATACATGTACTCCCAACCTGTATGATGATTTTGATGCTCCTTTGTGTCCGATTCGTTGGCACGGATAATAAGTGGTCAGTGACGCCACTGACAGTCACTCTCGAAGTACACAACCTAGCCACAAATAACCCGTTCCTACTAGTAGCAGCTAACAAGTAAACTTATGGCATGTCCTTTGTTTAGAAGCATATAATATGACTAGTACACATAAAGGAATAATATGCACTTCACATGGCGTTTGTCTGGGCATTACTTCTATATATATAATACAAAGTGCAAGATGCTTCATACTGCTAGTTCTACATCTATTGCCGGAACCCTATAGTCAACGGTGCTGTATTCTGTTTCTATAGCGGTAGTACTAGGCTAGATGTCGGTAATAAACTGTCTCTCCATCCATTTGTGATATGATCAGGACGCGTTCTGATTACTTTGTGATATATGGTGCAGGGCGCTGTAGTGCGCCCACGAGGAACGTCTATCACACATGGAGGCCCATATCCCTTGCAGTCAAACGTGGATCTCCGGCATCCAAGCCTTTTCGCCATGAGTGGATGATATTGACCCGTATTTCCTTTTGGGAACATCCACGACAGCGACCCGGGTGGCTGCACCATTCACATGACTATTCTTTCCACAAACCAACAAACTCAAGCGAAGCTTTTTTTCATTATATATCTGTCCTCTCTCGTATATATGTAAATTGAGCAGACGGCAACAGAGTTAATTGGACCCAGCTAATTGATTGAGTTCTTGTTAGTACTTCACACTAAGACAAAACTCAACCTAGGTATCTTCACTCATGAGTATCTTGATGATGTACATGTTCAAACTGTTTATTAAAAACCTTTTTTGCACTTATAATTAGACTTATAGCTACATTATTAGATGATCTTCAGAAAGCACCCTTTTCTGTACTACGGAATAAAATATGTAAGCTCGAAAAAACAGGTTGCACAACTAATTAGATACTCGCCGCAGATAGAATTTTTTACGCTAGGAAAAAAGAACTAGTTCAAAATTAGCGTCAAAAATTCACAACAACAAGAGAGAGTATATCAGCGCATCAACCAGACAAATCAACCGACGGCAGCAAAAAGAAGAAAAAATAACACCTTTCTGTACAGATCTACGGCCTGGAAGGGGTCGCCCAATGGGGGTTCGCCAAACGATCCACCTCTTGCACAGCGCCAGAAAAGGTGGCTCCGGATCCTTCACGTAAGAATCCCCCCGTCTCATATCAGTTGCTCCCCTCCCACTGGCGGCGCGCGCGTACTTATTCACCGTCCTGCCCTAGCTCCCTTTCCTCTCTTGGTTCTCCACCACACACGAGCCCGGCCAACTACACATTGCTCGCTGGCCTGCGCATGAGCGAAGCGAGCAAGCGGAAGCAAACAACGAGTGTTCGTTAAGAGCGCGAGCACACGGGCCACACAAGGGAAGCGAAGCGTGGTGGTGGGGGGGGGGGGGGGGAAAGGAGGGGCAGGGGTCAACAAAGAGTGTGAGCAAGCTCGAGCAACGTCGTACGCACGTAGGATGTCGGCGTCGTCGGGCGCCGAGTGCCGCGTGTGCGGTGGCGGGGGGTTGGGGGAGTGCGGCGCCTGCCATGGGCACCGGGTAGTCGATGGCGCTCGGTGCAGGGTCGCTGTCGTGGACCTCAACGACCGCGGGTTTCCCGGGATGTGGCGGCAGCAGCAAGCGGAAGAGGAGCACCCGGTTGTCGTCGGCGGTGGCGCCGCGGCGGGGCCGCTGCACGAGTTCCAGTTCTTCGGCCACGACCACGACGAGGACCACGAAAGCGTGACGTGGCTGTTCAACGACCCGGCGCCACACCTGCAGCGCGGGCCGGCGGTCGGGAACGGGGTGGTGGCTGACGCCGACGACGAACAGCGGCAGGTGCCGCCGTTGTTCGACGGCTACTCGGCGCAGTACGGCCAGATGCCGGGCCACGGGCTCACGTTCGATGTGCCGCTGAGCCGGGGCGGCGAGGCGGTCCTGGAGGCCGGGCTGGCGCTCGGCAACAACCCGGCGACGTCCAGCGGTACAACAATAGTGAGTGGTTCGGTTCCATCTCTCTCTCGATCCCTTTCCGCTAGTAGCTAGCTCTCCCTGTTCCGCATGCGGTTTATGATCTTGAACACCAAGCTAGGTCCTTGTAGCACTGCTTGGCCATTTTCGCTTTGGACGGTACGAACAAATCAAAATCACGCTCTTGGTAACACCTCTCGGTTCGTTGTGCACAATTAATCTCGGCCGAGGGAGAGAGAGACGTGTGTCATCTAAGTACCTTAATTACGATGATATTGGCATATCCATAACTTTTGGTGCAGATTACCGGAGTAGTGGGCAAAACGTCGAAGTCCGTCAATTCTGTGGTCCAACTTGTTAGGAGCTAGTCCAACACAGTGCACCATCGTCCATCGCTCTGCTACACTGTCGCTTGGTTTTTTTCCCCGTTTGGCCTCTTCTTTTTCCATAGGGATGAGGTCATCCAAAAAGAATTCCACGTTGAGCTCCTGTAAAGGTTCCTTAAATTTGATCATTGTGTTCCAAACAGACCCTAAGATCCCGGTCACTGATAAGTAAGACCCTTGTGCAAGTTTGACTGAACATTCTTTTGAAAGGTTTGCAAAGCTGGCTTGGCCGAACAGTTAAGTGTATCTCATGTTGATTGAGGACTAATGATCATGTTGCAGGCAAAAAACGAGTCAATCCTAATGGATGCATGCATTTAGTGTGTTTATTGAATATAAGTTAATCGCATTTCTATTAACTCAAAGCAGACCATTTCGCAAAATGAGTGCTATAAGCAGACCAATGACCAAGCGTCTGGTTGATTCTTATGACTAGTGTATTGCTCAGCCTTTTGAGGCCTTAATGGCTCAGGTAATGCACTGATCATACGGAGTGATATGAATAATGACACTGTTCTTTCATTATCTGTAAACGTTTCGAGTACCTGGAGTCTCCACTTTCGCCACCAATATACAATTCAAGATCTCTAGCTATTTCTATTTATTTAAAATGGTTAATGGTTTAGATTGCTTTGTATATATTTATTTTGTATGCATAAAGTCTTGTCATGAACTTTTAGGTAGGTAAAGCTCGTTAATTTGGTTATGGATCTCGGAATATGTCAGTTTACATTAGAAATTCTCTGGCAATCTAAAAACAAAATTTTAAAGGAATCTCAAAAATCAAGGATAGTAGCAGATAGTATTCGATAAAAAAAGTAGAACATCTTGTGGCCGGCACAAACTGATGGCCAACTCGTTCCCGATTTCATGCAGTCATCTATTAAAATAGTCTATATGATACCAATGTATTACTAGTGCATGAGTAAAAATGCTAAAAGACTATGCACCGCACACATCTGCTCATCCTGGTTCTGGACCGCAAGATCCTGATTAAAATAGTACATAAAAATGCTAAAAGACTATGCACCGCACACATCTGCTCATCCTGGTTCTGGACCGCAAGATCCTGATTAAAATAGTACATCAAAATTGCACGGGCTACCACTATATTGTGAAAATGCATGACAAATTACATTTTAACGTAGGAAAAAAATACAAGTACTAGTTCAATCAATTTGTAATCTATATTTTAATTCATATTTACATACACTCTATTTTATATGAATTTTATTATTTATTGGCTGCATTTTTATGGACTTATTTATATAGGTATTTTACTTTAAAATTTTAAGAAATTATTATGTATTCTGTGTTTTTATTCTGAATTTATATATTTATGCTTGAGTTTGATGCAGACTCCAATAGTTCCACATTTTTATTTTGAATTTTAATATTGTTTTATTGTGTTTAACAAGGATTTCATAATGTGTTGTGAGTAATTTAGAAATAAATATTATGGATATTTGGGTCTGATTTTTTATAATAACAGATGTGGGTATTTTTAAATTCTATTATATCTAACAACTATTTTTTGTCTAACATTCAATTTGACAGTCGGATGTTTTACTAAATTATGAGAATTTCTATCATTTTCATCTAATTAACGTGGAGTTTTTAAAAGGAGGGGCTAAATATAACATAAGATGGTGATGCTTTGCGTGACCTGTTTGCCATGTCGGTGTATTCAGGTGTCCTTCTGTGCGAGCACGTTCACTGACGCCGCAAGCACCCCCGTCCAGGGAGCAGAGGCGGATCCAAAGGGTATGCCAGGTGGGCCCCGGCATACCCTGGGCCCAGTCAGCATAGACAGAGTAGACATGGTATGGTAGAATTGATTCTAACATAATAAAGACCCTGCATGCTATCAGCCATTGTACAATTGATTTCATCAATAGAATGACGGCTCGCGGCTCGCGGTGGGGACCATTGTATTCTGCATGGTGTTGTGATTTTTTTTGTGCTTGGCTAGCGACCGTATTTTTTATGCCAGCATGATCTGCTCGTGATTTTTCCTGACGTCCGGTGAGAGGCGGTGATAGCAAAGGGACCTCGAGTGTGCAGTGTGTATCTTCGTGCTGCCACAACACTCACACGGAGATAATCATGAACGCCGTTGTTCGTGTTCTTCTCATTCTGTGCATTCTTATTAGTATTTTTTATATATCAAGAAAAGGGATACCAACAAGATCACTAGATTAAAGATGGACTCATCTAATATAAACAATAATATTATATATTTATAATATAATAAGTTTTTTTATCATCACACATGATTTTTATTATACTATGTCGTACTTATATCGGTTATCAAATATTGTTTTTCTTAAAATTTATAAATAATTTTATTGAATTGTATGTAAAAAAATTATGATATACCTTTTGATGAAATTCTAGGTCCGCCACTGTCAGGGAGACGCGGCGGCGGCAAAGGCAAACGGCGGCACCCCAACAACCTGCGGCGACCGGGCTATGGACCGGGAGGCGAAGGTGATGCGGTACAAAGAGAAGCGGAAGCGGAGGCGTTACGAGAAGCAGATCCGGTACGCGTCGCGCAAGGCCTACGCCGAGATGCGGCCACGCGTCAAGGGCCGGTTCGCCAAGGTCCCCGACGTCGGCGACGGCGCCGCGCCACCACAACAGGCGGCGGTGGCAGGCTGTGAACCAGGCCGGCTCGACCTGGGATGGTTCCATTCATAGCACATACCGAAATATGTACGTACGCGTGGACCGGCGGCCGGAGCATTAGCTAGCATAGGCCATTGGTTAATTTAATTAGATGTACTACATACATATGCATATATACGCACGCATGTATTATATGTGACCTCGAAGCTTAGTTAGCCAGCCTCTGAAGTTTTATACAAATCTACTTTTTTTGATCAATTTGTTATACATGCCCGTGTTGAGTGTTGACACTACTAGCTAGTATAGGAGTGACAAAAATACGATCATGCCTGAATCTTTGATGAAGATTATGTGATCATGCCCCGTCTCAACGGTATTATTACTGAAGTTTCTTTAGATTGCAAGTGCCCGTGCGTATCAAGCCGTCTGCGGTCTGCAACTCTGCATGATAAGTCACTACAGCAATCGGACTCACTTACCACGGCCAAAACCGTCGTAAGTAAGGTCTAAACCGTCGTAATTAGCTTAATTACGACGGTTTAAACCTAATTACGACGATTTCTAGCCGTCATCAGAATTTGGTCGTAAGTTAATTAACCTACGACGGCCACCATCATAAGTTGCGGCTCATAACCGTCGTATTTAAGTGTCTGGGCCACGTGGTGGGCTGGGCCATACTACTTACGACGGCCTGAACCGTAAGTAACATGGGCTAACTTACGATGGCATGTATACAGGCCGTCGTAAGTTATGGTTTTATTTTAAAAAAAATAGAAACTAGCTGCCCTGGCACAGTTGTCAGCCGAGACAAATCAAACAGTCATTCACACAAATAAACAATACAATACACAATGACGGTTCATTCATAAAGTCCAAGAAAATCTAAAAACACATAACGGCTACACACTCCCCTCACGACTACCTCCGGAGCCGTGAACGTCATCTTCGCGCGTCCCTCCCGGTGCCGGTAGCTGCGGAGAGATGGACTCTGCGCCTCCGTCGGTGAACCTTGCAAAATAAATAAAAGTTAGATATATCTATTTCTCTCTTTCCCTCTCTCTCCCTCATTCTCTCTCTCTCTTTCACTCTCAGTACTCCTCTTTCACTCTCTCTCTCTCTCTCGCTCTCGTTGTCCCTCTCCTCATCCCCCTCTCCCTTCTCTCTCTCGCGCTCTCGTTGTCCCTCTCCCCATCCCCCTCTCCGTCATTCTCTCTCTCTTTCACTCTCAGTACTCCTGTTTCACTCTCTCTCTCTCGCTCTTGTTGTCCCTCTCCCCATCCCCCTCTCCCTTCTCTCTCTATTTCACTCTCTCTACTCCTCTTTCACTCTCTCCCCATCCCTCACTCTCTCTCTCCCCCTCTCTCTCCCCTCTTTCACCCTCTCCCCCTCTCCCCCCCGCTTTCTCTCCCTCTCCCCATCCCTCTATCTCTTTCACTATCTCCCCCCTTCTCTCTATCACTTTATCTCCCTCACTGTATTAAATAGTATTAAAGATTTATACAGTGCTGGGGGTACCTGTGCTGGGGGCAGCTGTGACGAGGGTGCCTGTGGCGGATGCGGCCACGAGGGAAACGGGAGCTCCTGGCCACTCTTTCGAGCTAAAGAATGTCATTATAACATATTAGAACACATATATATTACTGAAATGCTAAAAATTTAAAATATAGTATTTTAAATTACTTACCTCCACCGCTGTCTGCATCAAGGCCATGAGGTTGGCCTGGTACTCCTCGACGGCACTCGTCCTCCTCTTGGGGTCTGCACAAGCCTATCCACCATGGAACGGGACTCCAAGTCCCTCTGAGACAGACGACCACTAGATGGCCCAACGGACGAAGCCTCCGTCGATGGAGTGCCTCTCAAAGGTCGCGCCGCCCTCGAGTCGACAACTCCATCGAAAATGGCAAACCTACGAAAGATAGAAAAATAACGAGTAGAAGAAGGAAGTTTTAAAAAATGAAATAGTTGATCAACTCACCGTCCATGGCCTCCCCGCCGCCGCTTGTGTACACGACTCTAAGATTGATTGGCGCGTTTTCCCAATCGTATCCTTCGTCGTGTATCTTCTTCACCTCCTGCGCGCACTTTTCCTTAAAAAACAAAAAAATAATGCAAGCATGTCATTACTAGTATTACGTATAATTAAATTGATAAATTTTGAAAACTTACCAGTCGTCGGCCGCGACCTAACTACATTGCCCACGTCTCGTCATAAACATGCCCCCCAGTCACTCTCAAGCTGTCTGGAAAGGGACAATTCCGAATCTACACGCCTCACATGCGTAACGCATGTGAGATGCGCCGGTCCGAAACGGGTGACGTATATTGTATAGGTTACGTTAATCTTACATTTTGGAGTAATTTACGAGAAAGAGGTAAGAACGAGAGAGAGGAGGAAAGAAAGAGGGCGATTAGGGCTAAAAATGGCCGGAGAGAGTACTCGGTGACGACGGCGAGCGGCGGAGGAACTCCGACGACCTTGTTCCCCGACACAAATGGATAAAAAATTTTGGGACATGATCGGTTAGCTTCATAGAAACCTAAGAAGTGCTAAACTAGTTGGCTACGGCGGCGGCGGCCATGGCCATGGCAGCAACGACGCTTCTTGATCGAAACCACACGGTTCTCAACGATTGTCTCGGCGGCGGCCATGGCCATGGCCATTGACCTTTAGATGGCCCATGTCTGGCCATATATGGGTTGTGCCGGACTGAGTCGGTCCGAAGCCCGTTCATTTATATATCGATATTATACACTCAAGCAATCAAATTAACCTAAAATTTCTAACTTAATAATCAACCAACTCAAAATTTTAAAAGAAATATAAAACAAACCTAATAGTCAATTAAACCAAAATTAAGTAATCTAATTAAGTAATAAATTAAAGCATTAACAAAACTAATTAATAAAAAACTAAATTAAGAACTAAATGAACTAAATGAAATAATTTAATTACTAAGTAAACTAAATTACTTACTAAATTAATTACTAAATAAAATAAATGAACTAAATTACTTAGTAATTGAACTAAATTAATTATTAAATAATCTAAATAAACTAAATTAATTACTACGCGAACTAAATTAATTACTAAATAAATTGAATCAATTACTAAACGAACTAAATTAACTAAATGAATTACTAAATAAAATGTACCTCGAGTGGCGGCGAAGCAGGGCGGGCTTGGGGCCGAGCTGCGGCGGCGGGGCCGGCGCAACGCGGGGCGACAGCGCCGGGACGACACACGACGGCGGCGCCCGGGCGGCGGCGCGGCCGGGGGAGCGCGGGGCGGCTGCGCAAGCGGCGGGGCAGCGTGGGGAGGCGCGCAGGGGCGACGTCCGGAGGCACGCAGGGGCGGCGTGGGTCGGCGAGGTGGCCGGGGGAGCACGTGGCGGAGGCGCCGGGCGGCTCGGGCGGTGAGGCGACGTGGGGAGGCGAGCTGCGGCGGCGTTGGAGCGGCGCGGGGCGGCGGTGCGGCCGGGGAAGCGCGCGGCGGCGGGGCGGCGCGTGGAGGCATGTCGCGGCGGCGGTGCGGGCTCGGGCTGAATGAGCCCGAGTCCGGGTTGAGGCGGCGGTTAAAACCCGCAACTTACGACGACCGCTTAACTTACGAATGCTATATGCTAAACCGTCGTAAGTTACTCTTAGTTTACGACCGCGCTTTAACTTACGACGGTTTAGGGTTACGACGGGCCCATAACTTACGACAGTCATGGGCCCAAGACCATCGTAAGTTAGTTTAGTTACGATGGCCCACAATGACCATCATACATTAGGTTACTTACCACGACTAGTCATCGTAAATAACTTGGTCGTCGTAATTTGTTAGGTTCCTTCGAGTCTGTGCCACGCCGCGCCGCCTCACCTTAGTTTCGTCCGCTCACTAGCTCCATCTGGAGGATCTTGCGTGCTGCCTGTGTTCGAGAGCTGTTCGACGCTGGATTTTCGCTCCGAGGGCATGGCTGCAAATAAAATCCCTCCGTCTCTCACACGTGCTGCCACAAAGGAAGCGTCTCCTACGGAGTCCGTACTGCTTCGTCGATCTTCATAAGAACGCGACTTCATGCTAGCTGCGTATAGTTGCAGGTTGAGTGTGTACGTAGAGGTGTATAGATGTGTGTGGTTAGCTATTAGTGATTATCATTATTGTTCCTACAAGTGTGCTCCTTGTTTATCCATCAACTATAATTAGTCTTTCTTGTCAGTTATGCTGGTGGTTTTGATCCTAACAGCATGCTGCATGCTATTTTTCATTGTTGCAAATACTACTGTTTTTATCGCCTTTGCTAGAATAGGTGCTATACATATTTGATCCAGACATGCTCCATGATGAAAGCGGACTAACCGAGACGAGTGTGGATGCATGGACCATATCCCAAGGTATTGGATACATGTTGTCATATGAATCAAAGATGTTAGAGCTTTGGAAGCTAGGTCATTAATTTGCTAGCCCACACTAAGAGCATTTTTTCTCCCATTGTCCTCCTTTGCGGCAAATGATGATGTTAGATAGCGACATAGTATGTTTGCTGCCAAGTGAAACTCATTTGATCGACATTTTACATGTCATGTTGATTTGGTATGTTTCACGTTTTAAATTCCGATGCTACCATGGGATGCCACTATTTTTTTAAAAAATAATCTATATAACGATTTAAGGACTCAAGCAAGGAGTCACTAGATCCAGTGGACTCATGGGTATGCCCGGTGGGTCACGGCACACCCTGTGGCCCAGCCATCAGTCAGGTACGTGCCTCGATGAGTCGAGCCAGAGCATGTTAAGAGCAAAGAATCGTGACGGGCCAAGGGACGAAACCGCAAAACTGACAGACTGATGGACGCAAAGAATCTCACAAACAGACTGCCCGTTCTGCAGCTGCTAGCCTGCTGCCTGCTGGGGTCATGTCGTCTGGAATCGAGGGGTGGTGTGGTGTGTATGTTTATGAAGATATTTTTTAAATATATGGTGTGTACAATTATGAAATGTGAGCTTCCAGACCGAACAAATTGTAAACAAATCGTAAATATCCTCCACGCTTGATGGACTTGAGTCCCATCCCATTTCCCCTCGATTCACGGTAATGACACGACCCCATTGGTCCTGTCGATCCAGGATCACGTTGAGGGGTGCTGCGTTGCACAACACCGTATAACACACGTCAAAGATACAAAGCGGAAGCGGAAATTTTATTACATAAACAAGTTTATGAATATGTTTACATCAAAATAAGTTCAGTGTACACTCACGGGCGTAGACTAAGCATCAAGTGCACGTTCAACCCTCGAACGTGTCCTTGCTAGCACACACGCACACTAACTCTGTGGCGTGCACGACTCCCACTCGACGGGGTTCCCCTCCTGGGGTTCCGTCTCCTCTTCGGGAATCCCTTCCTCATAGAATCCTGCAAAAGCTTCAAACACAAGCAGTGAGCACGAGGGCTCAGCAAGTCTAACCCGTCTCACCTAAACATGGAACTTCTACATGAGGGTAATGGGTTACATGAGGTAAAAATCAGTTGCAAGGACTCGCCTAATTAGTAGAACCTTACTTTCAAGCTTTAGCAGCAGGTTGTGGAGAACCTTACGTTAAGGTACATGAGAGAGCCGCAATCAAACAAGAAACGCATTTCTCTCATGTACTTTGCCCAAAGTTGAAAAGAACTTTAGTTAGCTCTAAGCTACAGCATATCATTAACAATCAATGTCCAGCTTTCAATCAGCAATATTTAACATGTAACTAGCCTGTTCTTTCTACGTCACAGTACAGTGAACAAGTGGTACTTACTGACCGCGAGGGACGGCGATTATAATCGATTTACACTTGCAGGGTTACCCGAACAACCCGTCACGTACGCCCGTACTCGATGTTGCCTACAACAACCATCACGGACGCCGTACGCGACTACCTTTCACCCGTTAGCCAAATGTTGAACCGGTCCAATCGTCCCGAGCAAGAGGTCTCTGCATGCGCATCTCAGTGCCGCCAGCCGATTTACACCTCGAGCTCTCAACCTACCCTCTGAACGACCAGCTATGCCTCAACACCCAGCTACCCGAGTTACATCAGTTTCCCGGTTCCCATATAGCCGGTAGGTTTTCGGTACTGTTCTAGCTTGTTCAACAGGCCCGCACACGGCTCGGTCCTCAATCGACACAAGTGGAGCTACAGCACACAGACCCCAAAGTCCTGCTGCCCTTAACCTCCGCTTGGTCTCATTTTCTTGCCATGTGTTTCATGTGCTATCACTACCCGAGTCGAGTGCCTCTAGCCTATGCTCGCGAGTAGTTCCAACTACTCGACTTGTACCGAATCCTACTCTATCTTAGCAATGCAGTGGCTAACGAGGTTTTCAATCCTAACCCCAACCCATGGTTTTCTTGGCTATGCAGTTGGGTTTCCAATCAAGACTCTAATGCAAAGAATCACAACAATATTCAAAGATGTGCTCAAAACAATAAACATTTGTAAAAAGGTTAATGCAAACCGGAGCTAGCCTTGCTGCTCTTGGTCGTAGGCTAGCTGTTCCTCCGGAGTAACGAAGTCTAGGACTTCGGGTTCCTCCTCGACCTTAGCGACTACATGATAGAAACAATACATGTATTAATTTAATGCATTTGTATTAAGTTTGAAGTTGTGAAGTCTATAACCTTTGCTAGACAGACCTAATGACTGTAAAACTTTTATTGTGGCTTGGTTACAACCTAAACAGAGACTTGGTCAAGTTTTAGTTGCAGCAAAGCTCATTTGAGCCCTCCACAATTAATTATGTCCTTGACCTTAATTGGAACTCTTAGGGTGTTCTAAGGATTTTCATGAAACAAACTATGACTTTATGAAAACTAGATTTTCAGAGGGTTCTAATGGAATTGGTCTCACTTAATTTGAAGGTTCCTAGCTAAAGATATGAGCTAAACAATTTCAGAGAAAATTCAGAAAATGTTTCTGAACATTTTCTATTTTCTCTGGAACAGTTTCACTAATCACACTATTAGGTGGATCAAATGAGCTCAAATGGGTCTGAAATTTTTATAGTAGTTCAGGGATATTTTGTTGAACATCCCAGTAAAATTTCAGGATTTTCCTCCATAGGATTCTCCAGTTAAAATTCCTAACAGTTTACACTTTGAGGAATTAATTCTGGAGAAACAAGGGTTTTCATGAAGTGAAACTTGGTTTGCTGGAAAGTGCTGAGAGAGCTGAATCCAGAAAAATTTGGTTCACTCGATTTGGAGCTTTCTAGCCAAAGTTATGAGGATTTGAAGTTTGAAGGAAATCTGAAAATCGGGGAAAAGTTTAAACTCGCGCGTGGGCCCAGGGGACACGCGTCCCACGCCGGGGCGACAGCACACCGCGGCCCACAAGGATTTTGCGCGCCAGCACACTCGATCCCGGCCGCAGCCGGATCCCGATTCAAAATATCTCCCGCTGACAACTGGGGTCCACCCCCTTCTTCAACCTCGCGACGCCCTCGCTCCGCCGCCAAGGGACCTCGCCGGAGAGCTCGCCGCCCGCTTCTGTACAGCTCCAAACTTCTCGATTCTGGCCGCCCCTGTCTACTTTTACTCGGGGAACAGGATTCTAGGGTCAGCTGCTCATGACAATGGCCGGAGCATGGTCGGCGACGAGCCGCCACCTCGGAACGACTTCGGCTATGTCGGCTGACTTCCCTAGCACCTCAACTACTTGGGGAACCGGTCGGGAAGCACCAGTGGACCTCAGAGAAGGTCGACATGAGCTCGAGGCAGCTCGGGGAAGGCCCGAAATAGGTCCTCACCGTGCGCCCGATGCCGCCTGTTCATTCCGCCATTAGTAGACCTCAAATTACGCCGGGTACAGAGATTCTCCGGCCCAGAGTTGTGAAGGCAGCTTGTGCGTTACCGTGTCTAGCTCATGTGAGAGCGGCTTGAGGCCCTCTAATCCTTTCTAGAGCACGAATTAAACAGAATCGTACCCGAAGGTCGTTCTGCACACAGAAAGGGGAAAAGTGGAAATTCGCCACCGGTGAGCAACCACTCGAGCTGTGGCTCGGGGATGAGCAGCACCGGTCACCAGCGCGTCCAAGGGTGCCTTGGCTCGGGCGTGACAACACCCTGGTTGGGCTGTCCACGAGAGCCCGGGGTGCAGCAGTTCCAAGTCCCGAATTTGATCTTTCGGCACAGCCGATATCCATCGGTTTCAACTGAATTCTAGCAACGCGGAGGACGGCGAAAGGTCTCTAGTACCTTGCTGGGGCTTTGGAGTGGACGGAGGGAGCTGCGATCGGCGTTCTCCGATCAATTCCGAGCTGCGGAAAATTTCGGCCGACGCTGAGTTCTTGCGGGGAAGAACGGCGATGCCTCGGCTGAGGAGGGGGGCAGGCGCCTTAAGAAGGCTCTGCACCGCCTCGCGCCCGCGCGTGGGCAAGCAGCTGCTGGCGCGGCGGCTGCCCTCGGTGGCGATCACAGCTGCGGCTCGGCGACCCGAGTGAGAAAAGTCTCAGTCGGTTTGATCTGAGCAGTGGCTGACATGTGGGTCCCACTTCCAGTTTTAACCTCTGAAATTTACTCCTAATCACTGTTGTAAACAGTGAACCCCATAGTTCCCCTGGTAATTCAAATTATTCACCCATGAACCATTTGAATTGATCAAAGTTCAAATTGGGTTTGGTTTGAGTGAATTTCAGCACAAGTGCAGTTTTGAATTCAAATGAAGTTTGAACTTGTCCCACTTAGCTCATGTCAAGATCAACTCCAAATGGAGTGAAAATTGGTGTGTGGGCTCACAAAAATGTGCTGAGTAAGAATATGCCTCCCACTTTTAAATTCATGGGATAAAAACAGTTTGAATTTGAATATGGTTTCAAACTGCCCTCTTCCTAACTATACCTAAAATGTCCTCAAAAGGGTTTGAATTTGGGTGAAACTTGGCATGGACATCCTTAGTAAAGTGTAGGAGTTTTCATATGTCCAGCCCATCTATATCACATATGGGAAATATCACTTTTTGCAATATGTGAGTTTGTTTTCTAATGAACATGTTGATAATTGTTACTTGCTCTTTATTTGTGTTCATGATCCTTCCTCAAATGAGGTGTGTGGTATGGTGATGAACACTGCAAATGTGTGTCAAACCTGATATTCTGTGGGATCAGTTGGGGAGATGGGGTGTGCAAGGAGTAGGTGATGGTGGAGGCGCCCGTAGGGTCATTCCAATGCCACTTTGAAGCGCAGGGAGGAGATGAGATGGATGCAACCTCTTAGCTTGTCAACTGATTCTGCAGTAGAGGGGGGGACCGGGAGTATGTGAGTTGGCTTTTCACGGGTTGTTATTATATTTCTAAATCTAATAAAGTGTTATCCTAGCTAGTAAAATCAGGTTACTGAGACTACCAAAAGTGAATAATGGCTGGCTTTTTAAACTGTTAAGGTCAAAGGACTAAAAATAATACAGGGGTTAACCAAACACTGCTATAGACTTTTCCAATTACTCTATTATTATTGTTATGAAGTGAAAAAGGCACTCTGTTCTGATGTTAACTTGTAGGTTAGTTTGTGAACAGATGCGTCTTGATTGCTTTTATAACAGAAAACAAAAAACGGTAACCTGTTTGAATACTGAAATAAAATAATATAAGATTCTATTACTCAGAGAGATTTGCACTAATTCAATTCATTCCATACAAAAATTAACAGGAAATCTAATACCCTCTCAGTTTTACAATTATCTTGATGACGACAATTTAAAAACATAGTGCAGTTTAACAGATTATTAAAACCCTATCACTCAATCATAACTAGCTCTTGCTCGTCTTGCCCTTCACGAACCCTTCGTTCCCGGCCAGCAGCAGGTACTTGTCCTTCCTCGTCAGCGCCGTCCCCTGGAACTCAAGCGCCTCAGAGATCACGCGCTGCACCTCGTTCGCCACCTCAATGCTGCTCTTTCCGTTCTCCGTGTTCACCGGCTCTAAGAACTGCACGCTGTATTCAGGCCGGGGATTCATCAGGAAGTAGACCGAGTCGAAGCTCTTGGCGATGGGCGAGGTCGACGTGGCGTAGAACATGCTGGTGCGCGTGTCGACCGCGACGGGGGTCACTTCGCCTGCGAGCTCAGCGAACAGCGGGCTGAACCGAAGCAGGTACGGCTCGCGGCACGTCGTACCCTCGGGGCACACGGCGACGTCGCCCTGCGCCAACATGGACGCCATGCGCCGCCGGTCCTCCTCGCGTTCGCGGGTCAGGCGCCGCAGCCGGAGGGGCGAGAGAATCTCCGACAGGCGGCCCAGGCTGTATGTCACGGCGGCGACAGGCCTCCCGAGCGCGCTGGCGATGCCGATTGGGTCAAGGAGCGTGCGGTGGTTGCAGGCGTAGAGCCGGCCGCTGCGGGGATTGCCGGCGGCGTCCTCGCTGTCAGCCGTGGGAGTGGCGCCAATGACGCGCACCTTCACGCCGGTGAGCGCGGCGAGAACGCGTGACACGCGCCACGGGAGAAGGACGTAGATGGTGATGCGTACGATGGCGAGGAGGACGGCGAAGGGCAAGTAGATGTACATGAAGAGCGCGGCCAACGGCGTCGGCGTGAACGCCAGCCGGCCGTCGTGGAACACCATCGGCTTCGGATACTTTCCAGAACTGTTCTTCCCGGTTTGCTTCAGGACAAGCGCGAGGCTCTCCGTGTCGGACTCGCCGTCCTCCATCACGCCGGAAAAGTACCGGCGGCCTCCCTTGAGCTCTGCTCCGACCACCGCGTCGAACCCCACATACTCTTTCAGGAATGCCTCCACCATCACTGTTGGGAACGACCGGCTCACGGCCGCCACCTTCACTTCCTTGGGTAGCGCGCCCACCGCCTCCAGCGCGTCCATGTCTGCCGCCTCACGGAAGAAGTGCTTGGGGAGCACGGCCCGACCGATCCTCGCGGCATCGTCGCGGGTCTGTCCGCAGAAGGAGACCATGGACATGGCCCTCAGGCGCGCCTCGGGGGAGAGCAGGCGCAGCACGGGGTAGAGCGCGAGAAGGGCGAGGCCCCGGACGTAGCCGCCCGCCTCGATTGCAACGAGGAAGTACGGCTGGAACGCGGCAGACGGCGAAGGCTTTAGGAGCATTGCGTCTACGTCGAACACGAGGGTGTTGTTACAGAGGCGCTGCACCGTCGGCGACGGTGCCGTGGACGACGCGGTGGTCGATGCACCGCCGCCCCGGAGGAGGCAGGCAACGACATTGCGCTGGACGGCGCGGTGCAAGTGGAGCGCGCGGCTGGCGAAGCTCCTGCTCGTCGTCACCATGGCGATTTAATTTGATTTTAATTGATTTCCTTCGACGTCCTGATTCCTGGTGCCAAATTTATAGAGGATTAACTGGGGGCACCCATGAGTCCGAATCGTAGAGGGAGTCGGCGTGGGCAGACCTGCGGTACGACACGAACTCGGTCACACTTGGAGTAGGCCGTGGGCTTCTCCCAGGCTTCTTTATTTCCGAGTCAGTGTGTGTAACGTAAACTTTCTGGTTTTTTTTTGGTATTTAAAAATTATAAATTGGCCCGTGAAGAAAGTATTATCAGAAGTATACCCTTTGCACGACGTCATCAAATTTGCTGTAAATTAGTACCGCGTTACAGGACTTGGCGTGAGTAGCATTGAACATCTCAAGGACTTCATGGAGAGTGTTGAACTTCACCTTTTTTCCCTCAAGGAGAAGCCACTGAACAATATTCTCTATGAACACATCCAACTGACAACAGGTGTTGTGTGAAGATGTAACACCCTCAAATTCATTTTCATGCATTGCATATATTTTTTATATAGAGAAACATTATAAAAGTAGAAATGGAGAAAAAAAAAGTATAAATGGAGAAGGAATCATAAAAATGATGGGGAATGGGAAAAAAGATAGCTGAAATGAGCCAATTTCAATTTGTCGAAGTGCGTTGTCGACACTTCCCCGGGCCGCTGGACACGTGGCGCCTTCGGGGCTCACCCCTGTGGAAGGGGTGAGGTCCGGTCGTTGGACACGTGGCGCCCTCGGAGCTCGCCTCTGAGGAGAGGGGAGGTCCGGCACCGCTGGACACGTGGCGCTCTCGGAGCTCGCCTCTGAGGAGAGGGGAGGTCCGGCACCGTTGGACACGTGGCGCCCTCGGAGCTCGCCTCTGAGGAGAGGGGAGGTCCGGCACCGCTGGACACGTGGTGCCCTCGGAGCTCGCCTCTGAGGAGAGGGGAGGTCCGGCACCGTTGAACACGTGGCGCCCCCGGGGCTCGCCTCTGAGGAGAAGGGTGGCCCGACCCCGCTGGACACGTGGCGCTCTTGGAGCTCGCCCCTGCGGAGGGGCGCGAGGCCCGGCTCCGCTGGCTGCGTAGAGGGCCCGGAGCTCGCCTCTGAGGAGGAGGGTGGCCCGACCCCGCTGGGCACGTGGCGTTTTCGGAGCTCACCCCTGCGGAGGGGGCGAGGTCCCTAGGCGGTTTTTCTACTGTGCGCGGGGGTACCCGGTATTGAGGGTACCGACACAATTTCCCCAAATTTTCCCCACATTGCTGCCGCACCTAACTGAAAAGATAAGTTTGTTGAGATCCAATTGGAGTAGGACTCCTTTCCCCCCCTTATAAATAGAACCCAAACCCCCACTTTTTGGCCGTAACCCCTTTTCCTTTTTCTTCCTCCCAAGGCGGCGACTTGGAGGCCCTAGCCCCCAACTCGCCGAGTTAAACCCCCCCTCGCCGGAGTTCAGTCGCCGCTGAGCCCCCGCTGCTGTCATTGCTAGGAGGAAGACCCTGCCAACAAAGGGAACTGAGGTAGGTCTTCGTTACCCATCTTACGACGTCGTCGCTGTTTCTACGCATCCGTTTTCTTCGCTCCCTTCGAACCGAAACTTTTTCGTGTGGACAGATCACCTTTTAATCGGTTTTTGACGGTGGGATTGATCCAGATCTTGAGTCAAGATCATCACCACGTCCACACTTGACCCCTACACCCTTGTTCATCATAAAACCCCATGAAAGCCTTTAAAACATGCAAGAACACATACAAACTGGTTTGATAAAATAGCACCATAGGATTGGCATCCATCTACTCCATTGCATCTTGAGTAAAGTTTGTGCATGATGATTGATTGCTGTAAATTTTGTATGTGTGTGATCGTGAGTAGAAGGACAATCTCAAGAGGCCGTCTACGAAGAAATACAGCACCAAGACTTCGAGGCGCTTGAGCAACAAAAGCCACGGGAGCAAGGCAAGTGCCCTTGACCATATTGATCCCATGTTTTGAAATTGTTTTGTTTGCGAAAACTCGTATGCTTGAGTCAACTTGATGGGACACCCTTTTATAGGAGTTTACTAGTTCTGTTAACCATCCTTGTCGCCGGAAAAGTTGATGAGTCGTATATGGTCATTTTTACTTTTTGCTTCGCTTAATCCATGGGATACGGGAAACTGAATTAAAACATGGTTAGCTACTGCACTCATATGAATAATGATGATGAGTACTTGATGATGTTAATGAGCATGGAAATCGGGGGAGATATAGGCAAGCTTGGTTCGTGGATGTTGCTGAATGAGATGGTGATTTACTTGCCATAGATCTAAGAACCGGTTCATGCCAGCACATGCCAGGAAAACAGTGCCACCATAAGGCCAAATATGAGTGCGACTTAGCTGACTAATTGGGCGTGTTGCTAGCTTGTTATGGACCGTGGATGGCGCGGAGAATGGGAGTCGAGAGGGACTGCCCCGGGAACTGCATGGCACAAGAGGGGGCCCGTGGGTGGGAGAATGGTGATTCGAGCCTGCCGGTGAAAACTCAGTGAGTCCATACATCTAGTAGCCTCTTTGTAAAGGCTATTTTGTGATCTCTTGGCCATACACCGACGGTTGTGTACTGGTATAATGGAGGTTCTGCAGTCGCCGACGGGTGACGAAATTACGAACTTGTGGATAAAGTGGTGCCACCTCTGCAGAGTGTAAAACTATCATGATAGCCGTGCTTCCGGTCACAAGCACCTGGCCAACTCACATGATTAGAAGGAAAAACTTGGGATGGATATCCTGGGCACGTATATGCATTAACTTGGTTCTGTTTCCGGAACCGGGTGTCACATAAGAACATTGTTCAAGCTATTGTCAAGATTATTGTCAGAAATGCATATGTTTTTGAAGCTAGATAGCACATGATAGAAACCTTGGTCCGTATCAGGTTCCATTAATTCGATTTGTAGAATTTCTAGAGTGATGTCATGATTCACTGCACGGTAGCATTTGATCGTAATTGCTTACCTTTCAACTTAAGTGTCTTCTGTAAGTCGGCATTTGAAACTAAGGTGTTTTTGTTCTCTTTTTTCTTCAAAGTTGTAATTTAGCATTGTTATACGAACTAGAAAAATCCTATGAGCTACAGGATCCGTTTATATACAAACTGCTATATATGATGCGCATATCAGCTATATTTGAGCAACATACTATACACATAATCTATTCCGTATTATCATTTTTGTCTGTAGTACAGTATACAAGTGCCTGACAACAGTACAATCAGTACCCCTTGTATCCAGAAGGCACTTTCTACACCAAACCGTCTGTTACCATGAAAATAAATCTGAACTCCACTATTTAATTGAGCTTTACTGATCCCAGTTTATTTCCTAATGCATCGTCCACTGAAGCTTGACGTAGCAGGCACTGCACGTCGTCTACCCACTTCTGTTTACTTATGCTGCTCTCGCACTCAAACTCTACCAGGCCTTGTGCCGTGCTTAGGCCGAAGCAGCATTTCTCCTCCCTAGAGTCCTCCCCTAGCTCAAACCAAGTTGGAAGCTCACTGTATACTCCGTAAATCACGCCTTTACCGGATTGCATCGAGGTCAGTATTTAAATTTTAAATATCTTAATTACACACTGGATTTAGAAACTTACACTTGTTGTTTTTTGATAGGGCACCTCCTATGTGTTTGCTTTTCAGCTTCAGTATGACCTGTTATTGTTCAGCTCAAATTTTAGTAATTGTGCATCTCTCCCTAGTCATACCAGCATTATAACTGAGTAATGAAAAATTCTTACCTGAGACCTTCTGTTATAATTGTGCATCTCTCCCTAGTCATACCAGCATTATAACTGAGTAATGAAAAATTCTTACCTGAGACCTTCTGTTGATGTAGATAGATACTCGTGTCCTGTGTAAATCTCCTGTATCAGGAATGAAATTTGATACTAGAGTTTACAGACTTCTGAATCACAACTTGTGAATGCTCTGAAGGTCAAAAAATAAAAAGGAAACGCCTTGTTTACCTTTTCTCGTGCGTTTCATCAACTCCCCCTCCTTGCACCAGATCTCAGGACTCCGTGAATGGCCCTTCTCGTTTGGAAGGACACTCGCATTGTTCTTCGTCTCTCTCTGCACTCTCTGCTTCAGTGTGGCAGCCCCTCGCAGAGCTGAACAGGACAGCCAAAATCCTCAAACTTAGCATATTCGTCCATAAAACAGCGTATGGACTTTGTTCAAAGTGATGGGTGCCAGAATGAGACTCCATACCAGTGGCTGCTGCCGCCGTGAGCGTCATCAGGTCGCCGGGGCTCCTGACACCAACTGCGGTCTGAACGGCACAGGCCACCTGCTCACGACGCGCGCCCGCGTGCTGCGCGGTCTCGACGCAGTGTGAAGCCAGCAGCGCGGTGGCTGAGGCCATGGCGGCGGCCATCTTGGACGTCTGGACGTCAGAGCTAGTGGCCGCTGCGACGGCGGCGACCGCGGCCGCGACCCGGGCCACGGACACCATGGCGTGGACATGGGCTTTCTCGGCACGCTCCTTCTCCTTGCTGTTCTGCTTCACTCGACATGTCTCCCGGTGGTGGACTTTGAACCATTTGCCGATGGATTGGTGGTGGCTGATGCTGCTCATGGAATTCCTTCTTGCATCCCTCTGCACAGAGTTTTCAGCGGCGCCATGAATAATGAATTAAACCGAAAAGATAATAACAAAAAGAAGGATGAAGTGTCTGCGCCGTGGATTACATGCTGCTGATGGCCCGGATGGGGAACGACGGACATCGTCGGAAGCACGGAGTCCTCCGGTATGGTCATCCCCATCTCCGACAGCCGGCTCGCGGCAACGCTGCTCTTCTTGCTCCCGCCGACGAGAATCTTGGAGATCTCTGACGCCGACACGCTCCACGACCTGGACAGGTACTCCATGGGCTCCAGCGGCGTCTGCGGCGGCGGTACCGCCGACACCGCGTCCTCCTCCTCGTCCACCACCCCGATGCTGAAAGCCCCAGCTCTCAACTTCCAACTCTTCTCCATGGCCATCGTTATGGAAGCTACTTGAGTTTGTCTGGTGTTGTTACAGCCAACTGCTGACGTCTCTGCTCTGAGACAGCGCTGTATATGTGTACTTATAATGAGGGAGGCAGCACACGAAGCACAAGGCCAGGGGTGTGGAGCCAGCGTGCTATGGCCGGCCGGCAGGCAGGGCAGAAGCAACGAAATGGAGCACGGGGCTGACAGTCTCCTGGTTTCCTTTTCAGCTCTGTCTCCGAGTTTCTCCACTACCTCGGGGGTGGTACATCAGTATAATATACACCGTACTCGTGTCGCCGTTCACAGGATGTCTGCTCCAAGCAGGTGAGCTATCTCAGACCTTGGACGACATGAAGAAGCTTTTGAGAAACAAGGGGATTGGATGTTCGATCGGACCGGCATTTCGACGGTTGGTGGAGAGGTGGGCTGCAGGAGTGATGCTACACAGTGGAGACGGAACATGTAGTATATTCTCGTCGTCAGATAATTCAAGCAACCTCATCATTAGAAATTCAGAATCGTTTGCATTTGCAGCAACATGCGCAGAGGGAGATATTCGTCTAGTCTTTGTGGTTTGGTGGTGCCTCCTCCTATTCCGCTATCACTGTTTGCTAAAATCCACACAGCACAAACGGAACGCGAATTTTTCTTCGTTGGCGACAATCCTTGTAGAAAGAGACGATAAGGAGCATTCGTGTTTATAGTACATTGTGGTCGCTTCAGTTCTGGAGAGCGGTCATCAGTACACAGTGCTTAGTCGGAAGAGCGTAATGACAAGGGACCCGTGGAAGCTGGGTACTGTTGCGCGATTCTTTAGGACCGGTACGACAAGGAGCTGGGAGCTGTCTCCTGGTCTCGGTCGTTTGTCCGTGCTGATTCGTTTTGTTTATCGCGCTCGTTTTGTTCTTTTCTTGGTCTTCCCAGGTGTGGGGCTTGATGCTTCAATTTGTGGTGTCTTTGTCTTGTGCGAGGCCGGTAGCTGTAGGCCATATGACATGATGTAACACCCTAAAAGGCAAAATTTCGAAAAATTAAAACTTTCAAACCAGCTATGCATTCAGATGGAAACTTGAAATGAAAATCGAATTGCGGACATAAAAAAGGAAACCAGATTGAAAATCAAACAAGAAAAAGGACCCAAATTCAATACTCAGGACCCAACGGGCCGAAACCCACAAACTCTCCTCCTCAGCCCAGCCGGACCCGCCACCTTGGATTCGTTTTTCCCTCACTGATTGGTGGGTCCCACATGTCGGCGCCACCTTTTTCTTCCAGCCGTTGTCTTCTTTCCCCGCGCGGTAGCCGACATGCTCCGACCGAAGGAAACAGAAAAAAAGGGCACCGGATTCCCTTCCCCCTCGGTAACCGCTGCCCACGCCGCTGTCTACCGCCAGCAAGCCACCTCCCCCAGCGTTTCCTCCACTCGCTGCTCACTAGCGACCCCCTCGCGTAGAGATCCAAGGTTGAGAGGACGGATGAGGAGGACTCCGTGGCCTGAATGAAGGTGATGGCGGTAGTCGATGTGCTGGACAGCTCCGTCGATAACCTGCAGGGCGGGATCCCGTTCGAGAAGTCCAAGGGGCAGCACATCCTGCAGAACCCGGCGCAGGTGGATTCCATGGTTGCCAAGGCCACACTCAAGCCCACCGACACCATCCTGGAGATCGGACCGAATATCCCTCACGTTTTACGGCTGGTCCCACTTCAGAACATCTCTCACTTTTCCGGGATCAACCGATACCCCTTCTTCGGAGATAATGTGGCCTAGGAACGATATTTACTTTAGCCATAATTGACACTTGTTAAGCTTGGCATACAATTGATGCTCACGCATTTTCTGCAAGGTCAATTTCAAATGTTCTTCATGCTCCTACTCACTTTTTGAATACACTATAATGTCGTCGATGAAAACCACGACGAACTTATCTAAGTACTCCATGAAAACCTTGTTCATGAGGTACATGAAGTATGCGGGTGCATTTGTTAACCCAAAAGACATGACGGTATATTCATACGAACCATACCGTGTTCGAAAGGCTGTCTTGGGTATATCGGAGGGCTTAATCTTCAGCTGGAAGTATCCTGACCGAAGATCAATCTTGGAGAACACTCGGGCTCCTTTCATTTGGTCGAATAGGTCGTCTATACGGGGCAGAGGGTATTTATTCTTGATTGTCACCTCGTTGAGAGACCTATAGTCCACGCACATCCTTTGGGTTCCATCCTTCTTGTCTACGAAGAGCACGGGGGCTCCCCATGATGACGAGTTTGGACGTATAAAACCCTTCTCCAACTGCTCTTGAATTTGCTTCTTGAGTTCTACTAGTTCATTGACAGACATCCTATAGGGTCTCTTTGCTATGGGTGCAGTACCAGGTACCAAACCAATGGCAAACTCAATGTCCCGATCAGGGGGCATACCTGGAAGCTCTTCTGGAAACACGTCCAGGAATTCTTGAACCACTGGAATACTGTCCAATGTTGCTCCTTCAACGTGGTTCAAGATTGCCTTTTCGGTTGTTTGTTGGGCTGACTCAAACTCGACACGAATACCGTGCTCATTTGTCAACTGCACACTCCTTTCAACACATTGGATTACCTCGTTGTGCTTGCTTAACCAATCCATCCCGAGTATTATATCAAGCCCTTGGGAATCCAAGAAAATGAGGTTGGCAAGGAAGTCTACCCCCCTTATTTTAAGGCTTACTTTCGGACATACTATATCAGTCCTCATCTCTCCTCTGGGAGAATTAACTAACATAGCACATTTTAAGTGGGATATGGGTAGATTATGCTTGACAACATACTTGGATGATATGAAGGAATGTGATGCTTCCAGAATCAAATAAGATGGTGGCTGGGTTGGAGTTGGCAAGGAACATACCAATTACGACGTCCTTAGCCTGTTGTGCTTCCTCAGCAGAGACATGGTTCACGTTGCCACGAGCATAGTTCTGCTGTCCCCGGTTTCCTTGATTGTCTCCTCCGCTCGGTCGCGGGTTCTGTTTAGGAACGTTGCCTTGCTGTCCAGGGCCTCTCGTCGGGCACTGGTTTGCGAAGTGTCCTATTTCCCCACATGCAAAGCATGCCCTGTTGCCTACGGCAGCAGGTACGTTGGGGCGGGGGTTTTGAACAGGAGCTCCCACGTTAGGTCGGGGCACAGGAGGCATGGGCACACGAGGTGCTGGTGCAACGGGTCGTTGCTGTGGTGGTTGACTAGGGCGGTATGCAGGAGTGGTCAATCCATACTGTGGTGCAGCTGGGGGCATGTACCGAGGTCGTACGTTGCTCCCTTGAGGCTGGTATGGCATCTTCCTCTTGCACTCTCGCTCGATCTCTCGGACTTTGCTTTCGACTACTATAACCTTGTCAACTAGCTTTTGAAAGCTTGCGTAGTCATTGTTGAGGAGCTGAACCTGAATCTCATTGTTCAACCCTCTCATCAACAGATATTGCTTCCTCTGGTCTGAGTTGACATCTTCGGGGGCATACCGGGACAGTTGTGTGAACTTGTTGAGATACTCATTCACACTTCTCTATCCTTGGCGGAGACCTTCAAACTCCTGTCTCTTGAGCATCATTACACCAGCAGGGATGTAATGAGAGCGGAAACTTTCCTTGAACTCAGTCCAAGTGATTGCTTCCTGGTCGACATGAGCGTTGCATAGGGCATCCCACCAGTCAGCGGCAGCTCCCATAAGTTGGTGCGATGCAAAGAGGACGTTCTCTCGGTCATTGCACTGCACTATGGCAAACTTCTTCTTCATGAATTTCAACCAGTCGTCGGCCTCCATGGGGTCGTTAGCTTGAGCGAAGGTGGGTGGTCGAGTTCGCATGAACTCTCCCAACCTGTTATGAGCCGGTGGTGGTGGTGGCGGTGGTGCCGGAACAGGGTTGTTGTTGTTGGCCTGCAATTGACCCAAAGTTTGGATCATAGTTTGCATAAGTTGGTTTTGCATGGCCATCAACCGTTCCAGGTGGTTCTCGCCAGCTCCGGGGTTAACAGGAACTTCATCGTGGCCATCCTCTTGGTTGTCACGGACGTTCCTTTGGCCAGCGTTTCCTCTCACCATCAGTGAGAGAGATTGAAATAGAATAGAAGGTTAGAAAGTTAGGTAGATTGCCTCAACTATATGCATCAAGGTGAGTTGGACTATATATATTAGCCCATATGAGGATGTGAACAAGTGCTAAAACATCTCACACCTCTTTCTACTTACGTGTGGATATGGACAACATTTTGAGACGTCCCACAACTCACACTAAGCACACAATCACAAACAATCATTGCAAGGGCTCACACAACTCCTATTCAAGGATGGTTTCCTATGTCAAGGTAGTCTCAAGGCCAATATATGCATGCTAGGCTTGCACCCTATGGTCAGCGTGGCTTAGCTACCAATCTGTGATTGTATCTAGGTGTGTAATCTATCCCTATCCGTGGCTTTTGATACTAATCTGTGTTTCCTATTTAGGCGTGTAACCCACTGTCAACCGTGGCTCTGATGCCAATCTGTGACGCCCTCAATTCTATGGAAAACCACGGAACCGAGAACTGATGCATATGTGTGCCCAGGATGTTCATCACACATACACATATGTTCCACAAACTGAATTCAGAATATATATAACCACGAATAACAGAGTTTATTACAATATCTCATGAGTGTTGGACCCATGCTCACAGCGGAAGTCTTATTTCTATGCAGCGGAAGTCTTCTAACTAATGCGGAAGCAATTCTAGGCAGCAATGGCTCCATCTCTATTCCATCCTCACAAGCAAGGTTGAGAACAGATCACACGCCTAATGCTCCACTTGGTCTTCATAGAAATCTTCTATTGCTGCTGCTGATGAAATAATAATGCAAGTTTGAGTACAATGATGTACTCAGCAAGTGCGGGAAAATATGATATGAAGCTCATAGCAAGGTAGGTATAAAAAGGCTCATTGCAGAAAGCAAAGTTATTTATCAAAAACCATGATAAAACAACAACTCATCTTTAAGTGAATGTAATCCCAACATGTATTAAAATACCAATCATACCTCCATTATGTTCATTACCTTTCCATGTCACAACCAGTCATCAATCAACCTCATCCATGCTCACGAATACCTCCTCGTATTCGCTACCATCTCACGAATACCATCTCGTATTCGCTACCATTTCATCTCATAAACAACTTCGTCTCCCACCGAGACCAACCTCGTTGCCATGACTCAACAGTCATGCAACCCATCTTATCACCCGGACTCAACAGTCCCAAAACCAAACCATAACCAGACTATGACCAATAACCATATCCAATCACCATCCCAACTAACCATGGAAGTTGGCCAGTCGCTCGTGACCGTAAGCTCGGCTATCATGATAGTTTTAAGAACTTTGTAGAGTTTGCACCTCTTTACCCACAAGTTTGTGATTTCGTCACCCGTCGGCGACTGCAGAACCTCCATTATACCAGTACACAACCGTCGGTGTATGTCCAAGAGATCACAAAATAGCATTTACAAAGGGGCTACTAGATGTATGGACTCACTAAGGTTTCACCGGCAGGTTAGAATCTCCAATTCTCCCACCCACATGCCCCCTCTTGTGCCATGCAGTTCCCAGGGCAGTCCTCACTCGACTCCCATTCCCCGCGCCTTCCACGGTCCATAACAATCTAACAACTTACCTAATTACTCAGCTAATCCGCACCCATACTTGGCCTTGTGGTGGCACTGTTATCCTGGCATGTGCTTGCATGAACCGGTCCTTAGATCTACGACAAGTAAACCACCATCTCATGCTACCTCATTCACAAACCCAGTCTTGCCTAGATCTCCCTCCGATCCATGTCCATTATTAACATAAGTTTCTCATTATCATTACGAGTGCAGTTAGCTAGACACATCTATCTCACTTCCCAATCCTATGGACTCAGCGAAGCATAAAACAAAAACCATACCCGACTCATAAACTTCCCTAGCGACAAGGGTGGTTTAACCTAAACTAGTAAACTCCTATAAAAGGGTTTCCCATCATGTTTGACTCAGCACTCACACCTTTTCGCAAAACAAAATAGTTTTTCCAAAAACATAGGATCAATATGGTCAAGGAGCACTTTCCTTGTTCTTGCGGTTCCGGTTGCTCTTGGATCTCAAAACCTTGTTGTTACAGTTTGTCGTAGACAGCTCCCTGAGCTTGTCCTTCTATAGAGGATCACGCACATACAAGATTCATAACAATCAATACCATGCACAGACTTTAAACTAGATGCGATGATGCGTTTGCATGCTATCCTATAATGCAGTTTAGTTTTATTAGGTTGGTTTGTATGTGTTCTTGCATGGTTTTATGATGAACAAAGGTGTTTCGGATCAAATGTGGACGTGGCGATGACCTTGTCTTTAGGTCAATCCGATCAATAAGTGATCTGTCCACGAGGAAGCTTTTGTTCGAAAGGAATCGAAGAATAGATGCAAAGAAAACACAACGATGTTGTAAGGTGGTATTGGAGACCTACCTTTCGTTCTTCTCGGTCCCGGGTCCTTCTCAAATCGTTGGGTTCTCTTCTGACGATCTTCCTTGCCGAACTCCGTCGATGGCTTTCTCGGTGAGTTGGGGCTAGGGCTCTAAGTCGTCGGCTTAAGAGTTGGAAAAGAAGTTCGTGGTTTCGGCCAAAGGTTCTGGGTTCTATTTATAATCCGTAGAAGAAGAGTCCTAATCTGACTGGACTTCGAATAAGAGTTCTATTCAGATTGTCGTTGAATCTTAACAACTTATCTTTAGTTGATTTGGTGCGGTAACATTGTGGAATTCGGGTCTGTTTCTCCTCCGTACCGGTATTTCAACGCGTATAGAATCCAAAAAAAAACCACTCCAGAACTCGTTACCTCCTCGGTGATGAGCTCCGGAAGCTCCACGTGTCCACCGGGGCCTGGTCTCCCCTTTTTCCGCAGAGACGAGCTCCGGTTGTGCCGCGTGTCAAGCGAGCAAGACCTCCCTCTCCTTCGGAGGTGGGCTCCGCGTGCGCCACGTATCCTGGCGGTCAGGGACCTCCTCTTTATTCGGAGGTGGCTCCGCGCACACCACGTGTCAGTGCCGGACCTTCCCTCTCTCCGGAGGTAGCTCTGGGTGTGCCACGTATTTATTCCGGACCTCCCTTTTTCCTCAGAGACGGGCTCCGAGGTAGACACGTGTCCATGTCGGACCTCCCGTAGGTAAGCTCTGGTGGCGACATGTGTTCAATAGAACCGGACCTCTCGGAGGTGAGCTCCGAGATCGACACGTATCCCGCACGACTGGTCCTCTGATTTCCATGGTGACTAGCTCCGAAGGTGACATGTGTCCTACGGAAATGCCTTTGCTTCTTCCGCAGAGGCTAGCTCCGGGGCAGCACTTGTCTCACAGGGTCAGACCTCTCCCCTTTTGCGGGGATGAGCCCCGAGCCTGCCACGTAGCCAGTTTAGCGGCAGACCTCTTTCCACTTCGCAGGAATGAGCTCCGAACACGCCACGTGGCTAACGGGCCGCGGAAGTTGTCTTCGGCGCTCTCTGTGAACTGGATTCAGCTCTTACTGGCTATCTTTTTGATATTTTTCTCTGTTCCTACTTATTTCAAAATGTTTTCTCTTCATGAACATGAATATATGCAGAAACCAGAAATGAGGGTGTCACAGCCGACACATGCCCGGGGCTCCGGTCGGAGCCTCCCCGCCGAGGTGAGGTCCGGAGCTGCCACGTGTCTCCCGGCTCAGAGCCACCTCCCTGCTGAGGACAGCTCCGGAGCTGACACGTGCCCTGGGCTCCGGTTCGAGCCTCCCCGCTGAGGTGAGGTCCGGAGCTGCCATGTGTCTCTTGGCTCAGAGCCACCTCCCTGCCGAGGACAGCTCCGGAGCTGACATGTGCCTTGGGCTCCGGTCCGAGCCTCCATGCTGAGGTGAGGTCCGGAGCTACCACGTGTCTCTTGGCTCAAAGCCACCTCCCTGCTGAGGACAGCTCCGGAGCTGACACATGCCCTGAGCTCCGGTCCGAGCCTCCCGTGAGATCCAGAGCTGCCACGTGTCTCATGGCTCAGAGCCTCTTCCCTGCTGAGGAGAGCTCCGGAGCTGACACGTTCCCTGGGCTTCGGTTTGAGCCTCCCCACTGAGGTGAGGTCCGGAGCTGCCACGTGTCCCATGGCTCAGAGCCTCCTCCCTGCTGAGGAGAGGTCCGAAGCTGACACATGCCCTGAGCTCCGGTCTAAGCCTCCCCGCCGAGGTGAGGTCCGGAGCTGCCACGTGTCCCCTGGTTCCAAACCCGTCGATAAGAGCTCCTAAGCCGCCACGTGCCCCACGATCCATCGTGGGCCGTGGGTCGACGAAGTCAAGATGGAAGTGCGCACCCGTGGACGTAGGGTATTACGCTCTAGCGGCCCGAACCACGTAATCTCCGTGTTCATCCGCTCTCTCGAGCCCGGGTCGCATAGGGCGCCAAACCCCCTCGATAAAAGAAACTCGCGGGCTTCTTCCATAGCAGGCAGGAAGGAATATCGCAGCTCACACACTCCGACATTTGGCACGCCAGGTAGGGGGGATTTCCGCACTTTCCACGTGACCAAGGTGAACATCACCTCCCACAGCGAGCCTTCTCGCCCAACTCGCCGTCGTCTCCAGGCGGGAGACGACGAGGCTACCTCCCGCTCCAGAGCGGGTAGGTCTGGCCAAGCCGGCATCAGATGACCGGCGTAGCAGCAGCGTTCACAATGCCCAAATTCGGCCAAGCCGGCGACCAGATCACTGGTGTCCCTGTGGCGCCCGTGGCATCTAGATCAGGATGGGTCGGTGACCGTATGGTCGGTGTGCCGTCAGCGTTCACACCGCCAGCAGCCGCTGACACGACCCCATTGGTCCTGTCGAGCCAGGATCACGCTGAGGGGTGCTGCGTTGCACAGCACCGTATAACACACGTCAAAGGTACAAAGCGGAAGCGGAAATTTTATTTCATAAACAAGTTTATGAACATGTTTACATCAAAATAAGTTCAGTCTACACTCGCGGGCGTAGACTAAGCATCAAGTGCACGTTCAGCCCTCGAACGTGTCCTTGCTAGCACACACGCACACTAACTCTGCGGCGTGCACGACTCCCACTCGACAGGGTTCCCCTCCTGGGGTTCCGTCTCCTCTTCGGGAGTCCCTTCCTCATAGAACCCTGCAAAAGCTTCAAACACAAGCAGTGAGCACGAAGGCTCAGCAAGTCTGACCCGTCTCACCTAAACATGGAACTTCTACATGAGGGTAATGGGTTGCATGAGGTAAAAATTATTTGCAAGGACTCGCCTAATTAGTAGAACCTTACTTTCAAGTTTTAGCAGCAGGTTGTGGAGAACCTTACGCTAAGGCACATGAGAGAGCCGCAATCAAACAAGAAACACATTTCTCTCATGTACTTTGCCCAAAGTTGAAAAGAACTTTAATTAGCTCTAAGCTACAGCATATCATTAACAATCAATGTCCAGCTTTCAATCAGCAACATTTTAACATGTAACTAGCCTGTTCTTTCTACGTCACGGTACAGTGAACAAGTGGTACTCACTGACCGCGAGGGACGGCGATTATAATCGATTACACCTGCAGGGTTACCCGAACAACCCGTCACGTACGCCCGTACTCGATATTGCCTACAACAACCATCACGGACGCCGTACGCGACTACCTTTCACTCGTTAGCCAAATATTGAACCGGTCCCATCGTCCCGAGCAAGAGGTCTCTGCACGCGCATCTCTGTGCCGCCAGCCGATTTACACCTCGAGCTCTCAACCTACCCTCTGAACGACGGGCAATGCCTCAATACCCAGCTACCCGGGTTACATCAGTTTCCCGGTTCCCATATAGCCGGTAGGTCTTCGGTACTGTTCTAGCTTGTTCAACAGGCCCGCACACGGCTCGGTCCTCAATCGACACAAGCGGAGCTACAGCACACAGGCCCCAAAGTCCTGCTGCCCTTACTCTCCGCTCGGTCTCATTTTCTTGCCATGTGTATCATGTGCTATCTCTACCCGAGCAATGTGCCTCTAGCCTATTCTCGCGAGTAGTTCCAACTACTCGACTTGTACCGAATCCTACTCTATCCTAGCAATGCAGTGGCTAACGGGGTTTGCAATCCTAAACCCAACCCATGGTTCTCTTGGCTATGCAGTGGGGCTTCCAAACAAGACTCTAATGCACAGAATAAAGGAAACAAGTATGTGCTCAAAACAATAAAAATTTGTGAAAAGGTTAATGCAAACCGGAGCTTGCCTTGCTGCTCTTGGTCGTAGGCTAGCTGTTCCTCCGGAGTAACAAAGTCTAGGACTTCGGGTTCCTCCTCGACCTTAGCGACTACATGATAGAAACAATACATGTATTATTTTAATGCATTTGTATTAAGTTTGAAGTTGTGAAGTCTATAACCTTTGCTAGATAGACCTAATGACTGTGAAACTTTTACTGTGGCTTGGTTACAACCTAAACAAAGACTTGGTCAAGTTTTAGTTGCAGCAAAGCTCATTTGAGCCCTCCACAAATAATTATGTCCTTGACCTTAATTGGAACTCTTAGGGTGTTCTAGGAATTTTCATGAGACAAACTATGACTTTCTGAAAACTAGATTTTCAGAGGGTTCTAATGGAGTTGGTCTCACTTAATTTGGAAGTCTCTAACTAAAGATATGAGCTAAACAATTTCAGAGAAAATTCTGAAAATGTTTCTGAACATTTTCTATTTTCTCTGGAACAGTTTTACTAATCACACCATTAGGTGGACTAAATGAGCTCACATGGATCTGAAATTTTTATGGTAGTTCAAGGATATTTTTGGTGAACATCTCAGCAAAATTTCAGGATTTTCCTCCAAAGGATTCTCCAGTTAAAATTCCTAACAGTTTAAACTTTAAGGAATTAATTCTGGAGAATTAAGGAATTTCATGAAGTGAAACTTGATTTTCTGGAAAGTACTCAGAGAGCTGAATCCAGAAAAATTTGGTTCACTCAATTTGGAGCTTTCTAGCCAAAGTTATAAGGATTTGAAGTTTGAAGGAAATCTGAAAATCGGGGAAAAGTTTAAACTCGCGCGTGGGCCCAGGGGACACGCGTCGCACGCCTAGGAGATGGCACACCGCGGCCCACAAGGATTTTGCGCGCCAGCACACCCGATCCCGGCCGCAGCCGGATCCCGATTCAAAATATCGGCCGCTGACAGCTGGGGTCCACCCCCTTCTTCAACCTCGCGACACCCGCGCTCCGCCGCCGAGGGACCTCGCCGGAGAGCTCGCCGCCGGCTGCTGTACAGCTCCAAACTTCTTGATTCTGGCCGCCCCTGCCTACTTTTACTTGGGGAACAGGATCCGAGGGTCAGCTGCTCATGACAACGGCCGGAGCATGGTCGGCGACGAGCCGCCATATCGGAATGACTTCGGCCATGTCGGCTGACTCCCCTGGTACCTCAGCTACTTGGGAAATCGGTCGGGGAGCATCAGTGGACCTCAGAGAAGGTCGACATGAGCTCGAGGCAGCTCGGGGAAGGCCCAAAATAGGTCCTCACCGTGCGCCCGATACCCCCCGTTCGTTCCGCCATTAGTAGACCTTAAATTACGCCGGGCACAGAGGTTCTCCGGCCCAGAGTTGTGAAGGCAACTTGTGCGTTACCGTGTCTAGCTCGTGTGGGAGTGGCCTGAGGCCCTCTAATCCTTTCTAGAGCACGAATTAAACAGAATCGTACCCGAAGGTCGTTCTGCACACAGAAAGGGGAAAAGTGGAAATTCGCCGCCGGTGAGCAACCACTCGAGCTGTGGCTCGGGGATGAGCAGCACCGGTCACCCGCGCGTCCAAGGGTGCCTTGGCTCGGGCGTGACAACGCCCAGGTTGGGCTGTCCACGAGAGCCCGAGGTGCGGCGGTTCCAAGTTCCGAGTTTGATCTTTCGGCACAGCCGATATCAATCGGTTTCAACCGAATTCTAGCAATGGGGAGGATGGAGGAAGGTCTCTAGTACCTTGCTGGGACTCTGGAGTGGAAGGAGGGAGCTGCGATCGGCGTCCTCCGATCAAGTCCGAACTGCAGAAACTTTCGGCCGGTGCTGGGTTCTTGCGGGAAAACACGTCGGTACCTCGGCCGAGGAGGGGGGGCAGGCGCCTTAAGAAGGCTCTGCACCGCCTCATGCCCGCGCGTGGGCAAGCAGCTGGTGGCGCGGTGGCTGGCCTCGGTGGCGATCACCGCTGCGGCTCGGCGACCCGAGTGAAAAGTCTCAGTCGGTTTGTGTTGAAGTAGAGGCTGACATGTGGGTCCCACCCTTCCTTTTAACCTCTGAAATTTACTTCTAATCACTGTTGTAAACAGTGAACCCCATACTACCCTTGGCAATTCAAATTATTCCCCCATGAGTCATTTGAATTGATCAAAGTTCAAATGAGGTTTGGTTTGAATGAATTTCAGCACAAGTTCAGTTTGAAATTCAAATAAAGTTTGAATTTCTCCCACTTAGCTCATGTCAAGATCAACTCCAAATGGAGTGAAAATTGGTGTGTGAGCTCACAAAAATGTGCTGAGTAAGAATATGCCCCTCACTTTCAAATTCATGGTATAAAAACAGTTTGGATTTGAATATGTTTTCAAACTGCCTCCTTCCTATCTATACCCAAGATGACCTCAAAAAGGTTTTGAATTTGGGTGAAACTTGGCATGGACATCCTTAACAAAGTGTAGGAGTTTTTCCTATGTCCAGCTCATCTATATCACATGTGGGAAATACCACTTTTGCAATGTGTAAGTTTGTTCCCTAATGAGCATGTTGATAATTGTTACTTGCTCTTCATTTGTGTTCATTATTCTTCCTCAAATGAGGTGTGTGGTGTGGGGATGAACACTACAAATGGGTGTCAAAAACTGAGGCCCTTACATTCCTCCCCCCTTAAAAGAATCTCGTCCCGAGATTATAAGGTGAAAATGAGAGAGAGGACGGTGGAAAATTACCGGATATGCGACGTGAGAAAGTCGGGGTAGTTAGTGCGAAGGAATTCTTCGCTCTCCCATGTCGCTTCATCCATGGAGTGATTACTCCACAGAACCTTGTAGAACCACAACGTACGGTTGCGTGTGGTTCGGGCCTTTTCATCAATAATCTGCACCGGTTCCTCCCGATAGGTGAGATCCGGTTGCAGTTCTTCAATGTCTTCCAGCTGAACGGTAGTTGATAGCTTGAGACACTTCCTCAGCTGGGAAATGTGAAAGACGTCGTGCACACCGGAAAGTGCTTCTGGTAATCTCAGCCGGTATGCCACCGATCCACATCTTTCGGTAATTTGGAATGGACCGTTGAATCGGGGTGCCAACTTTCCTCTCACCCCAAATCTGTTTACGCCCTTCATTGGAGACACCCGTAGATATACGTGATCTCCAACTTCGAATTGTAACGGGCGCCTTCTCCGGTCCGCATACTTTTTCTGTCGGGATTGAGCGGCTTTTAGGTTCGCTTGAATTAATCGAACCTTTTCTTCCGCGTTGTTGACAAGGTCAATCCCGAAGGTAACCCTTTCGCCAGACTCACACCAGTTCAATGGTGTGCGGCATTTCCTGCCGTATAGCGCCTTGTAGGGCGCCATCTTGATGCTGGCTTGGTACCCATTGTTGTACGAGAACTCGGCTAACGGCAAGTGATCATCCCAATTCTTGCCGTGGTCGATAGCGCAAGCTCGTAGCATGTCTTCTAGAATCTGATTTACCCGTTCGGTTTGTCCATCTGTCTGCGGAAGGTAGGCTGAACTACGGATCAGCTTCGTTCCCAAGGCAGCGTGTAGCTGCTCCCAAAAACGGGACACAAATAAAGTGCCCCGGTCCGATATGATGGTACGGGGTACGCCGTATAAGCATAGGATCCGTGAGATGTACAGTTCAGCGTACTTCTTGGCGTTGTAGTTGGTGTTGACCGGGATGAAGTGGGCAACTTTGGTGAGCCGATCGACGATTACCCATACAGAATCATGTTTCTGTAAGGTGGTGGGTAAACCGACGACGAAATCCATGCTCACGTCCTCCCATTTCCAGGCAGGAATGCCTAGTGGTTGTAGCAGTCCCGGTTTCCGCATATGGTCTGCCTTCACCCTTCGACATGTATCACACTCAGACACGTATTTGGCAGTCTCTCGCTTCATCCGTGTCCACCAAAACCTTCTTCTGAGTTCTTGATACATTTTGTTGCTGCCGGGGTGAATAGAAAACTTTGATAAGTGAGCCTCATCAAAGATTTTCTTCCGTAATGTAACACCCCAAAATTTTGATTCAAAACCCTAAATCATGTTAAGAGGGGGATTTAAAAATTTTTGGACGTGTTGCATGTTTTGCAAAAATTCAAATTCAAACTGGAATTCAAATTAAACTCAAATCAGAAAAGAAATAGAAAAAAGAAAAAGGAAAACAGAAAAAAACCGGCCAGTGGGCCGAAACCCACCAGCCGGCCCACCCTGCCCCGCGCCAGCCCGCAGCCGCGCGCCCGCGCTCTCTGTCTCAGACAGGTGGGACCCACCTGTCATCCCTAACCCCCGATCGTCCGAAACTCGGACTGTTCACCCGCGCGCGCGCGATCGCAACCGACCGGATTTCCGCGTCCCGCAGCCCGAATTCTGGTCCCAAACGACTCAAACTCGATCGCAACAGACCCACCGCCCTCCCCCGGCTATAAAAACCCCAGCCCCGATCAGTTTTTCCCACGCGATCGCCGATTTTTACTCCGGTGAGCACCGAGACTTTGCCGGTAAATTCTGGCCGATCTAAGCTCGGAAACTCTGATCTAACTCGCTGGTCTTGATCCACCGCCTCCGGGGAACTTTGCAGGTGCAGAAAACCCGAAGACTTACGGTGTAAACCCAGCGCCGACGAGCTTCGCCGTGGTTTTGCCTCGGACCTCGCCGCCGATCACTTTCCAGGACCCCCGAGCTCGAGAAAACCCCCGAGGTGAGATCCCTGACCTCTCCTCTACCGATCTAGGCCATAAGATCACAGTTTTAGGCAGAATTCTCGAGGATCCGAAACTTTCCGGCGAGATCGCCGCTTCCCGCCGCCGTGCGCCGCCGGCAGCGCCGCCCGCGCTCGATCAGAGCGACGTGGCCGCTTGTGCGCCGTTTATTTTAAATCGCACGGTAGACTTTAAAACCCCGCGTACCGGTTCGATGTTATAATCTCAGCCGTCGGTTTAAAATCGGACGGTCCACGTCAACCCCGCGTTATAAAGACTGGAATTCTTACGTGGTACCCCCTGGGGTTCTCTGGAATTGAGAGCTAGCCCCGGAAACTTCAGATCTAGCCCCTGGAACTCCAGAAAATCATGTAAATTCATTTAAAAATCAGTTTTAGCCCCTGGACTTAATAGAAATTAGGAAAAACACCTCTGATAAGTGTAGCTAGACCCCTAGAAATTAAGAAAATAATATTATAGACCCTGTAATGGGGTGAATTCATTATTTTAGCCCTGTTTAGTATTTAATTTAGAAAATTGAATATGTAACTAGTATTTAAAAATTAAAAAGGGGGACAAACATAATTGTCAAAATTAATTAAAAACTTTCTAAGTACTTAGAAAACTTTGGAGTGAGATAAAAATATATTTTTGGGCTGAAATGAATCTGTTTCATCTATTATTCACATTTATTACTATAGGGACACATTTTTAAGTAAAGAATAGTTATAGAAAAATAGGGAAAATAATTATGAAATAGTTTACATCAGAGGACAAGGTTAAAATATGTTATTAAAATAATTTAGGACCAGAACCTCTACTGTTTAGATGATGTGTATTACTAATTTCATAATAAAATACACAATTATGCATAGGAATATAAATCTGAAAATATAGCAACTAGTAAATGATAAATGGAGTTTTTAAAATCCAAAGAGTTCAGTTTAAGTGTGGTAGAAATTATGAAGGCATATATGGAGAAGAAAAATACTTTTCATACATACTTGGTAGTTTAGTGTAAGGAATTTATTTAAAACTGAAACACAACACATATAATGGTGAATGAATTTCATAAATGTGAATGTGTGGTTTGTATGAAGTGTAAGTGTGAACTATGTCTTATGGATTGTTGTTTTTCTTTTGCTATGTGTGATGGTATGAAGTAGAACCTGTTCAAGAACAAGTTATTCATTTCCAAGACCAGGAATACCCATTTCAAGAGCAGCAAGAAGGAGGCAAGTGTCCTTGACCACTTCGATCCTATGCTAGGATGTGTAGATAGAATTATTTGCATTGTCAAATGAAATATGAAACCCATGCTAGGAAGTTTCCCTAGAATTGCATTACCTTGTTTCCTTGTAGCTTGGGTTGGGATTTATTTTGTCATGTCATTTATTTACATGCATTTGCTTAGCCATGCTTAGAATGGGATATTTGGGATATGAGATCATCAATTTATTTTACCATACTCTTGAATGAGTTATTGTGAGTTATGTAGAGGTAGGGATCAAGGCAAGTTGAATGTTTTGGTTGTGTGCTGGGTGCACGAGACTTGGGTTTGTGTTTAGTACTTGCCTGGATCCTAAGGACCGGTTCATGGAGCATGTAACCCGGCTTTACAGTGCCAACCACATGCTGAGATGGGGCAGCTTGGCCAATTAATTAGGTGTATCCCCGGCGTAGTATGGGTGTGTTGGATGGTGCGGGGAGTAGGTGTCAGCTGGACTACCATATGAACCGCAAGGCTCAAGAGGGGGCCACTGCAGCGGGGTTGGAGCCTCTTGTATGCTGTTAGGGGTGAAACCTCAGTGGGCCCACGCTCGTCGGGAATCCCTTTGTAAAGGCTTCGTAGTGATCTCCTGGCCGCACACCTGGGAAGTGTGAATGTGGATCGTAGCCACTGGCATAATGGAGGTTCTTTTAGTCCACCCGGCAACGGGGGATGAAATCACTACTTGTGGGTACAGTGGTACAAACTCTGCAGAGTCAAAACTGTCTTGACAGCCGTGCTCACGGTTAAGAGCGGCCTGGACTTATTCATGATTAGAGGATTGATGGTTTTGGAAGTTAAGCGGGGAGCTTAACATTGGAAATGATGTTATGGTTATTGGATTATGATGATGGGATGGGAGATTGGGACAATTTCACCTGTGTAGTAATGTAGGTGCTTAATAAGCTAAGGTGATAGGTATTAATTGCGTAGGGCTTTAACCATGAGTTCAACCTCTCCTTGTTCTAGCCATGCATGATATAATTTTCCCACACTTGCTGAGTACCATTGGTACTCAACCTTGCATATTTGTTGGTTTATATTGCTGCTCAGGTCAAGATAATGAGGTGGTGTATAATGACCAAGATTTTGGACCCGAGGAAGGATTTTAGGTTCATGAAGACCCCCGGGCAACGCCTGTGACGGAGCCCTTAAGAATAGTATTCCGCTGCTAGTTTATTTACTTGTGATGAACTTATTATTGTCCATCGAGACATTTGCGATGTAAGACTTATTTATATTTGACACCTGGCTTGTAATAAATGATGCTTCACTATTTGTCATCACATGTATGAGAAAATGATCCTGGTATACATGTGATATTCACTTGGTTGTTTCTTCGGAAAAACCAGGTGTGACAGAAGTGGTATCAGAGCCAAGGTTGCCCGTAGGAACGTGGACCTAGGTAGAAATGGACGTAGTTAAGGGCCCTATTTTCTTAAAAACTATTTTCCAAGGTGTGGGTGGAAAAGTGTTATTAAAGGAGTCATTTTCTTCATCTTACCCCAACTTTCATTCAAAATAGGATTTTTATTTGAGAATTTATCTAACCTAATTTTAAATTCTTTTGTTTTAGATGGTTCGCATGATTCGCACCGCTCGTAAGTCCACAGGAGGGAGAGTTCCTGTAGTTGCCCTTGCCGAAAGAGAGGAGAGTCGTCCAGTGACGTACCTTTCCTATGGATTGGCCGTAGGAGATTTGTTGCGCCGTCTTCGGCGTATGCTCGAAGCCGCCGGCAATACGGGCAAGCTAATCATCCACTATAACTCCACTAGAACCATCCGTGAGAAGAGGGAAGAATGTAGTTCGGAGATGAGGATTATACACGAAAATCAGCTGCTTAAGATTCACCACTCTCCAGCTTGTCGAGCAACACAAGTTGACGCGGAGAAAGATGTCACCTGGGAGGCCATCACCTGCCAGAGTCACATCTATCGTCGCCACTTGGATAAAACTGAGTACATGTATGTCCTCCAACGTGAGAGTGGTACCACGGAGTACAAGTACCCACCGGTGCAGCAAGGGACTTCCCATGAGCACATGGACTTGTGCTTGGAGGATGCTGCTATGCTCAGCACTCGGCTGCAGGAGTGTCAACAAGAGCTTCAGGATGTCCGAGACACCCTGAAGGAAACGGAGGCGTTGCTGCGAGCTTGCTTAAAGGCGAGAGAAAGAGGAGATGGGAATGAACTGTGTGTCACTGTGAGTGATCCATGGACTCCTGACTCCCCGGATCGCCGAGCGATCAGGCGTCGTCGCACTTCTCCACCAGCAGCCTCCCCACCCAAAGCAGAGTCAGAAGGTAGCCGAAATGAGGAGGAAGATCCCGAGGAGCCAGCTCAAGAGGACGAGTAGTGTAGAGTCTTTCCCCTAGCTAGCAAGAGGTCGAGTAGTCGAGTCGTGACGTAGTTAATGGTGTGAAAATGCTTGGTGTGTGACGTGAGTTGTGGAAGCCATGGGCAATTGTCCACAGCCTCGTCTTCAGATTGTTTTGCTTTGGTGTGTGAACCCACAGGAAATAATAGTGCATTTATTTGGTGTGAGATATAAACCCTCGTAAAATTTTAACAAAGCCTAACACCTCAAAGTACAAACAAATGAAAGTAGTAAGATGATACTAAATGATATCGAAGTAACATTTGTTGATTCTACCAGATGGCCGGAAGAGGAAAAGGACGTGCTGCCAACCCCGCCAACAACAATGATGAGGCATGCAACCCTCATATTTCTGGAGGCCAGGACAGGGGTGGCCGCCGTGAAGAATTTGATCCTCTCCACCAAATGCTGGAGAATCAAAATCAGCTTATCCAGAACTTGACTCAAGTGGTGGCCAACTTGCATCAAGTTCCACCTCCACAAGCTGCACCACGCCAACCAAGGTTGAGTGAGTTTCTAGGAACTCAACCTCCAAAGTTTGCAAGTGCTGCTGAACCTCTGGAGGCAGATGATTGGCTGAAGACCATTGAAAGTAAGATGAGGATAATACAATGCCAAGGGTATGAGAGGGTGCTGTTTGCCTCTCATCAATTGCAGGGACCTGCTGCTGATTGGTGGACCGCCTACGTGGCCGCCCATCATGACCCTGAGAACATCACTTGGGAAGAGTTCAAGCGTAGCTTCCGCAACCACTACATCCCAAGAGGTGAACTCAAAAACAAGAGGAAAGAGTTTCTGGGACTGTAGCAGGGAAACATGACGGTGAGGGAATACCTCACTAAATTTACTCAACTATCCCGTTATGCTCCACGAGACATAGAGACTGATGAGCAGAAACAAGATTGTTTCGTGGAAGGACTTACCGCAGAGATGCAGTGTGCAATGTCCTCCAATGAGTATGAAAGCTTTCAAAAGATGGTGGACAGAGCGTTTGTGGTGGAAAGAAAGCTAAAGGCCCTGGAAAATGAGAATAAGAGGAAGGCGGGATGGTCACATCAGGCCTCAGGGAGCAACACCCGCCCACGTATGATGCAGCAACCTACGGGGCAGACGAGCCGTGCTGTGGTACCCTATTCAGCACCAAGAGGGTACAACCCAAACTACAGGCCACCCGCAGCACCAGCACAGCCGCAACGTCAGTTTGTGCAGCAGCCTCGCCCCGCATATCCACCTCGACCAGCAGTGCAAGGACCCCCGAACCAACCCCAAGACAACAAAGGCCAAGCACCTAAGGTTGGGGTGCAATGTTTTAGCTGTGGTGAAGTGGGGCACTATGCCCATAAGTGCCCAAAGAAGAAGCCCGCGCAGCCACAACAGCAGAATGTAATGAGAGGACGGGTGAACCATGTCACTATGGAGGAAGCACAAGAGGCACCCGACGTGGTAGTTGGTAAGTTTCCTGCCAATTTACACCTTGCAACTCTGCTGTTTGATTCTGGTGCTACCCACTCGTTCATTGCTCAAGGGTTTGTTAAGAAGCATGACCTAGCAACCACACAAATGAACCATATGCTAGCCGTAAACTCTCCAGGTGGAGAAATAAGGACAAGACAAGTGTGTCCCAAAGTGAGCCTAGACATTAATGGGGTAGTATTTACGGCTAACCTCATAGTGATAGATTCACAAGGGATAGATATTATTTTGGGTATGGATTGGTTGACCAAACATAAAGGAATCATCCATTGTTCGACCAGAACGGTGGAACTAACTCACCCCAATGGCACAAGAGTAAAGTTCATAACGATACACGAGCCTAGGAGGGACATTAAATTAAATCAAGTGGAGGTGAAAGTTGAGGAAATCAGGACTATCAGGGAATATCCAGATGTTTTTCCGGAGGAATTGCCAGGAATGCCTCCCGACCGTGACGTGGAATTCGCAATTGAGCTAGTACCGGGAACAGCCCCGATATACAAGAGACCTTATAGAATGGACTCCAAGCAGCTAGAAGAGCTCAAGGATCATTTGAGAGAACTGACGGAGAAGGGGTATATTCGCCCTAGTTCCTCACCATGGGGAGCTCCGGTGATATTTGTGCCTAAGAAAGACGGAACCCAAAGGTTATGCGTGGACTACCGTGCCTTGAATGAGGTAACCATCAAAAACAAGTACCCATTACCCCGCATTGAAGACTTGTTTGATCAGTTGAGGGGAGCTTGTGTGTTCTCGAAAATTGATCTCAGGTCGGGATACCACCAACTCAAGATAAGACAATCTGATATTCCCAAGACAGCTTTCGTATCTCGGTACGGACTGTATGAATACACTGTCATGCCTTTCGGGCTAACCAATGCCCCGGCATATTTCATGTACCTCATGAACAAGGTATTCATGGAATATCTGGACAAATTTGTGGTGGTTTTCATAGATGATATTCTCGTCTTCTCCAAAAATGAAGAAGAACATGAGAAACATCTAAGGTTGGTGTTACAGAGGCTGAGAGAACACCAACTATATGCCAAATTGAGCAAGTGTGAGTTTTGGCTGAAGAGAGTTCCCTTTTTAGGACATATCATCTCGGAGGGAGGAATCTTCGTAGATCCCGCCAAAATCGAGGATATCCAGAAGTGGAAAACCCCTGAAAATGTCGGGGAAGTTCGAAGCTTTTTGGGATTGGCTGGATACTATCGACGGTTTATTGAGGGATTCTCCAAAATCTCGAGACCTCTCACTAAACTGTTGGAAAAGGGAATCACATTCACCTGGACGCCACAGTGCGAGACGAGCTTTCAGGAGCTAAAGAAGAGATTGACAACAGCCCCAGTGTTGGTTATGCCAGATATGCAGAAGAATTTCACAGTGTACTGCGATGCCTCTGGAAATGGGTTGGGATGTGTTCTCATGCAAGAAGGACATGTCGTGGCATATGCATCCCGGCAGCTTCGGAAGCACGAGAAGAACTATCCTACACATGATCTAGAACTAGCTGCAGTGGTACACACGTTAAAATTTGGCGGCACTATTTGATGGGGAAGAGGACAGAGATATATACGGATCATAAGAGTTTGAAGTACATATTCACACAGCCAGATCTCAACCTCAGACAAAGGAGATGGTTAGAGCTAATCAATGACTTTGATATAGGCATCAACTATCATCCCGGGAAAGCAAACGTCGTGGCCGATGCTTTGAGTCGGAAAGTGCAGGTCAATAAGTTGAGCTTGAAGGACATGCCCGCAGAATTGAAGGACGAAGTTATAAGGCTCAATCTATGTCTAGTAAATAGTGGTGAAGCCATCGCCATGGAAGTGGACTCCACACTCGAGCGAGACATACGCGAGGGCCAAAAGAATGATGGGAAGATACAAGAGATCAGACAGCTCATCAAGGAAGATAAAGCTCCTGGTTTTAGAGAGGATGAACAAGGAACGGTGTGGCACGGGAAAAGGATCTGTGTGCCAGAAGTAAAAGAGATCCGTGAATTAATTTTGAAGGAGGCTCACGACTCCGACTATTCCATTCATCCTGGGAGTACGAAGATGTACCAGGACCTCAAAAGCAGGTATTGGTGGTATGGCATGAAGCGAGATGTCGCGGAACATGTTGCCCTATGTGACACATGTCAGTTGGTGAAAGCAGAACATCAACGACCCGCGGGATTATTGCAACCACTCAAAGTGCCTGAATGGAAGTGGGAAGAAATCAGCATGGATTTTGTCGTGGGATTGCCTAGGACCCAATCCGGGTATGATTCAATATGGGTCATTATTGATAGGCTAACCAAGGTAGCTCATTTCATCCCTGTGAAAGAAAGCTACAGCGGATCCAAATTGGTAGAGTTGTACATGTCAAGGATCGTGTGTTACCATGGAGTGCCAAAGAAGATTGTGTCGGATCGAGGGACACAGTTCACCTCAAGGTTCTGGCAGAAGTTGCATGAAACCATGGGAACCCATCTGAACTTTAGTTCTGCCTATCATCCCCAAACTGACGGGCAGACGGAGAGAACCAATCAGATCCTTGAAGATATGTTAAGGGCATGTGCACTCAAAAACAATAGGAGTTGGGACAAGAACTTACCGTATGCGGAGTTTTCCTATAACAACAGTTATCAAGCTAGTATGAAGATGTCACCGTTTGAAGCTTTGTATGGAAGGAAGTGCAGAACTCCCCTATTTTGGAACCAAACAGGAGAAAGTAAAGTGTTTGGTCCAGAAGTACTACAAGAAGCCGAGGCGAAGGTGAGGGAAATTCGCAATAACTTGAGGATAGCACAGACACGCCAAAAGAGCTATGCCGATGTACGAAGAAGAGAGCTCATTTTCAACGTGGGAGACTATGTCTATCTCAAAGTGTCCCCTATCAGAGGACTTCGTCGGTTCAAGGTGAAAGGGAAGTTGTCACCTCGATACATCGGACCCTTTCAAGTTTTGGAAAGGAAAGGCGAAGTGGTGTATCAACTAGAGTTACCGGCTCGTCTATCGGATGTGCACGATGTATTCCATGAGTCATAACTCAAGAAATGCCTGAGGACGCCTGAGGAGGTGTTACCCATGAATGAAGTGAACGTAGCTGAGGATTTGTCTTATGCCGAGCAACCATACATGATTTTGGAGACAATGGAACACCTCACCAGAAATAAAAGAATCCGGATGTGCAAGGTGTAGTGGAAGCATCACTCAGAAGAGGAAGATACCTGGGAGCGGGAAGATGAGCTCAAGGCACAATTTCCGGAATTGTTTTCTTAGAACCACCAATCTCGAGGACGAGATTTCTTTTAAGGGGGGTAGAGCTGTAACACCCCAAAATTTTGATTCAAAACCCTAAATCATGTTAAGAGGGGGATTTAAAAATTTTTGGACGTGTTGCATGTTTTGCAAAAATTCAAATTCAAACTAGAATTCAAATTGAACTCAAATCAGAAAAGAAATAGAAAAAAGAAAAAGGAAAACAGAAAAAAAACCGGCCAGTGGGCCGAAACCCACCAGCCGGCCCACCCTGCCCCGCGCCAGCCCGCAGCCGCGCGCCCGCGCTCTCTGTCTCAGACAGGTGGGACCCACCTGTCATCCCTAACCCCCGATCGTCCAAAACTCGGACTGTTCACCCGCGCGCGCGCGATCGCAACCGACCGGATTTCCGCGTCCCGCAGCCCGAATTCTGGTCCCAAACGACTCAAACTCGATCGCAACAGACCCACCGCCCTCCCCCGGCTATAAAAACCCCAGCCCCGATCAGTTTTTCCCACGCGATCGCCGATTTTTACTCCGGTGAGCACCGAGACTTCGCCGGTGAATTCTGGCCGATCTAAGCTCGGAAACTCTGATCTAACTCGCTGGTCTTGATCCACCGCCTCCGGGGAACTTTGCAGGTGCAGAAAACCCGAAGACTTACGGTGTAAACCCAGCGCCGACGAGCTTCGCCGTGGTTTTGCCTCGGACCTCGCCGCCGATCACTTTCCAGGACCCCCGAGCTCGAGAAAACCCCCGAGGTGAGATCCCTGACCTCTCCTCTACCGATCTAGGCCATAAGATCACAGTTTTAGGCAGAATTCTCGAGGATCCGAAACTTTCCGGCGAGATCGCCGCTTCCCGCCGCCGTGCGCCGCCGGCAGCGCCGCCCACGCTCGATCAGAGCGACGTGGCCGCTTGTGCGCCGTTTATTTTAAATCGCACGGTAGACTTTAAAACCCCGCGTACCGGTTCGATGTTATAATCTCAGCCGTCGGTTTAAAATCGGACGGTCCACGTCAACCCCGCGTTATAAAGACTGGAATTCTTACGTGCTACCCCCTGGGGTTCTCTGGAATTGAGAGCTAGCCCCGGAAACTTCAGATCTAGCCCCTGGAACTCCAGAAAATCATGTAAATTCATTTAAAAATCAGTTTTAGCCCCTGGACTTAATAGAAATTAGGAAAAACACCTCTGATAAGTGTAGCTAGACCCCTGGAAATTAAGAAAATAATATTATAGACCCTGTAATGGGGTGAATTCATTATTTTAGCCCTGTTTAGTATTTAATTTAGAAAATTGAATATGTAACTAGTGTTTAAAAATTAAAAAGGGGGACAAACATAATTGTCAAAATTAATTAAAAACTTTCTCAGTACTTAGAAAACTTTGGAGTGAGATAAAAATATATTTTTGGGCTGAAATGAATCTGTTTCATCTATTATTCACATTTATTAGTATAGGGACACATTTTTAAGTAAAGAATAGTTATAGAAAAATAGGGAAAATAATTATGAAATAGTTTACATCAGAGGACAAGGTTAAAATATGTTATTAAAATAATTTAGGACCAGAACCTCTACTGTTTAGATGATGTGTATTACTAATTTCATAATAAAATACACAATTATGCATAGGAATATAAATCTGAAAATATAGCAACTAGTAAATGATAAATGGAGTTTTTAAAATCCAAAGAGTTCAGTTTAAGTGTGGTAGAAATTATGAAGGCATATATGGAGAAGAAAAATACTTTTCATACATACTTGGTAGTTTAGTGTAAGGAATTTATTTAAAACTGAAACACAACACATATAATGGTGAATGAATTTCATAAATGTGAATGTGTGGTTTGTATGAAGTGTAAGTGTGAACTATGTCTTATGGATTGTTGTTTTTCTTTTGCTATGTGTGATGGTATGAAGTAGAACCTGTTCAAGAACAAGTTATTCATTTCCAAGACCAGGAATACCCATTTCAAGAGCAGCAAGAAGGAGGCAAGTGTCCTTGACCACTTTGATCCTATGCTAGGATGTGTAGATAGAATTATTTGCATTGTCAAATGAAATATGAAACCCATGCTAGGAAGTTTCCCTAGAATTGCATTACCTTGTTTCCTTGTAGCTTGGGTTGGGATTTATTTTGTCATGTCATTTATTTACATGCATTTTCTTAGCCATGCTTAGAATGGGATATTTGGGATATGAGATCATCAATTTATTTTACCATACTCTTGAATGAGTTATTGTGAGTTATGTAGAGGTAGGGATCAAGGCAAGTTGAATGTTTTGGTTGTGTGCTGGGTGCACGAGACTTGGGTTTGTGTTTAGTACTTGCCTGGATTCTAAGGACCGGTTCATGGAGCATGTAACCCGGCTTTACAGTGCCAACCACATGCTGAGATGGGGCAGCTTGGCCAATTAATTAGGTGTATCCCCGGCGTAGTATGGGTGTGTTGGATGGTGCGGGGAGTAGGTGTCAGCTGGACTACCATATGAACCGCAAAGCTCAAGAGGGGGCCACTGCAGCGGGGTTGGAGCCTCTTGTATGCTGTTAGGGGTGAAACCTCAGTGGGCCCATGCTCGTCGGGAATCCCTTTGTAAAGGCTTCGTAGTGATCTCCTGGCCGCACACCTGGGAAGTGTGAATGTGGATCGTAGCCACTGGCATAATGGAGGTTCTTTTAGTCCACCCGGCAACGGGGGATGAAATCACTACTTGTGGGTACAGTGGTACAAACTCTGCAGAGTCAAAACTGTCTTGACAGCCGTGCTCACGGTTAAGAGCGGCCTGGACTTATTCATGATTAGAGGATTGATGGTTTTGGAAGTTAAGCGGGGAGCTTAACATTGGAAATGATGTTATGGTTATTGGATTATGATGATGGGATGGGAGATTGGGACAATTTCACCTGTGTAGTAATGTAGGTGCTTAATAAGCTAAGGTGATAGGTATTAATTGCGTAGTGCTTTAACCATGAGTTCAACCTCTCCTTGTTCTAGCTATGCATGATATAATTTTCCCACACTTGCTGAGTACCATTGGTACTCAACCTTGCATATTTGTTGGTTTATATTGCTGCTCAGGTCAAGATAATGAGGTGGTGTATAATGACCAAGATTTTGGACCCGAGGAAGGATTTTAGGTTCATGAAGACCCCCGGGCAACGCCTGTGACGGAGCCCTCAAGAATAGTATTCCGCTGCTAGTTTATTTACTTGTGATGAACTTATTATTGTCCATCGAGACATTTGCGATGTAAGACTTATTTATATTCGACACCTGGCTTGTAATAAATGATGCTTCACTATTTGTCATCACATGTATGAGAAAATGATCCTGGTATACATGTGATATTCACTTGGTTGTTTCTTCGGAAAAACCAGGTGTGACACGTAACTCCGGGTTTCGGGGTACGACGATCCGGTTCTGGAACCATAGGACGCCGTCTCCGTCCTTCCGGAAACATTTCAACTCCCCACTGTCTACACGTCTCTGCAAATGTGACATGCCCTTGTCATTCTTCTGGGCTGCCGCTATCTCTTCACGGATGGTGGGGATCAAAGCTAGGTTGTAGAGAGCTCCGTGTGGAATCATATGTAGTGGTGGTTCGCTCTCTTCCAACGGTGTGATGGTCAGATTATTGACGTGTGACTTGCGGCTCAGCGCATCTGCCACAACGTTTGCCTTGCCCGGATGATAATGGATCTCTATCTCGTAATCCTTTATCAGTTCTAACCATCTTCGTTGCCTCATGTTCAGCTCCTTCTGAGTGAATATGTACTTGAGGCTTTTGTGGTCGGTATATAAATGTACGAGGTTACCGAGTAGGTAGTGCCTCCACATCTGCAGTGCAAGTACCACGGCAGCGAGCTCCAAGTCGTGAGTTGGATAATTTTGCTCATGGTTCCTAAGCTGCCGTGATCCATACGCGACCACTCTTCGGTCTTGCATCAGCACACATCCGAGCCCAATGCCGGATGCATCGCAGTACACATCGAACGGTTTTGTTGTGTCTGGCTGCGCCAAAACCGGTGCTGATGTCAGGTGCTTGACTAAAGCCTTGAATGCTGCTTCACATGCTGGACTCCAAACATATTTGGTAGCCTTCTTCAGCAGCTCTGTCATGGGCTTGGCAATCTTCGAGAAGTTCGGAATGAACCTCCGATAATATCCCGCGAGTCCGAGGAAACTCCGTACCTCATGAACAGTTCTCGGGGATTTCCAATTCAGCACTTGCGTGATCTTACTCGGGTCCACAGCGATACCTTCCGCTGAGATGATATGCCCGAGGAAAGGCACTTGCGATATCCAAAACTCGCATTTGCTGAATTTTGCGTATAACTTGTGATCCCGCAGCCGTTGCAAGACTATACGCAGATGTTTCTTGTGATCTTCCTCCGACTTGGAATATACCAGGATGTCGTCGATGAAGACCACGACAAACTTGTCCAGCTCCGGCATGAACACCGAGTTCATTAAGTACATGAAGTGAGCTGGAGCATTGGTGAGGCCAAAGGACATGACCAGGTACTCATAAAGTCCATACCTTGTCGAGAAAGCTGTCTTTGGAATGTCCTCCGCCCTTATCTTAATCTGATGGTACCCGAATCTTAAATCCATCTTGGAAAAGATCTTTGCTTCGACCAACTGATCAAACAACATGTCGATCCGTGGCAACGGGTACTTGTTCTTGATGGTTACGGCATTTAATGGACGGTAGTCCACGCAAAGCCGCAACGTTTCATCCTTCTTTTTGACAAATAATGCCGAACAACCCCATGGCGAGGAGCTCGGCCTAATAAAACCCTTCTCCAGAAGGTCCGTGAGCTGAGTCTTCAGTTCAGCCAACTCCTTGGGCGCCATCTTGTACGGCCTTCGGGATATTGGCATGGTTCCCGGTGCAAGTTCAATCTTGAACTCCACCTCTCTATCGGGTGGCATCCCCGGCAAATCGTCCGGGAATACATCCGGGAACTCTTGGACCACTGGAATGTCTTCCAATCTGATAGTTGTGGCTTGATAGACACTTGGAAGTTTTATTTCTGGACTGTCCAGAAATAATGTGTGCACTTCTGAGTTTAGGTGCACGACTCGAAGGACGGTGTCTAAAACAGCGCCGTGGCGGTTTAACCACGACATCCCTAGGATGACATCGACCTTCTGTCCCTCTAAGATAATGAGAGACGTGGGGTACACTCTACCCGCTAAGCATAATGGTGCTTTGGAGACCATTACGCTTGCTGAAATCTTCCCACCCGGTGAACAAATTAAATATGGACTATCGGTGGGTAGTATTGGCAAGCTGTGTTTAGCAATGAAAGCTTGGCTAATAAAATTATGCGTGGCGCCTGAATCAAATAGTACTATAGCGGGATACTGGTGGAGTTGGAACATACCCGCAAGGATTGGCTCGCCCTCCGGCACGTCCTCAATGGCAAGCTGGTGGATAGTGCCGGGCCTAGGGTTTGCCCGCCGCGCATTAGTAGGGTTCCGGGGTTGATTCCTCCCCGGAAACTGTGGTGCCACTCCGCCGCCTTGCCTCTCCGGGCAACTGCTCGCGAAGTGTCCTGGACGACCACACTTGTAACATGTGGCCGCTGCTGGTGGAGTACTCGGGGGACGAAAGCCCGGCATGCGTTGCGGAGGTGCAAACGCACGCGGCATCGCCCGCTGCTGCTGCTGTTGTTGCGGTGGTACTGGCAGTGCCGGCCGGAATGCCGGTGAAGAGTATGGCCGACCGCGGAACGGCATCGACCGCTGTGGTGGCTGCCAGCGTGGACCTGATGGTGGGCGATTCACCATCCGAAACTTCTGAGAAGGACTGCCTCCTTCTCCGCTGCTCTGCGGCGCGCTTCGCTTTCGCTCTGCCGCCGCCAACTCCTTGCCGGAGTCCTCCTGAACAATCGCAGCATCAATTATGTCGTTGAGGCTGCCGCGATTGAACATCGCCAGCTTGTCCTTCAGGAGCGGGTTAAGCCCCTGGTAAAAGTGGTCCCGCCGCTTCTCGTTCGTATCTGCGTGATACGACGCGTAGAGCGTGAGATCGTTGAACGCCCTGGAATATTCCAGCGCGTTCCGGTTCCCTTGTTGCAGGTGTAGGAACTCCTGCGTCTTCCTCTTCATCAAACCGGGCGGTATATGATAGGCCCTGAAGGCCGTCCGGAACTCCGCCCAGGTCATCACTCGGTCGGTGGGCTGGGAAGCACAGAAGTTGGCCCACCACGCGCTCGCGGATCCTTGGAGCTGCTGGACCGCGAACTGAGTCTTGCGCTGCTCGCTAATTTGGAGCAGCCCGAACTTCATCTCTATGGCGCGGAGCCAGTTGTCCGCGTCAAGTGGTTCATCCGCCCTTGAGAATACAGGGGGATGAGTCGCCAGGAAGTCGGAGTAGGAGCTCTGTTGGCGCTCCTCACGATCTTGACGTCTCTCTGGGCGAGACGTATTCGCAATTAACGTTTGCAGCAGCTCTGTGTGCTGCTGATGTGAACCCGCCATTGCCGCGACAATGTCGGCCAATGTAACCGTTGGCAGTGGCGGTGGCGGTGTTTGCTGTTGCTGTTGCTGCTGCTGTCCCGAGGAGTCCTCGGGAGGCGGTTGGGAGGTCTCTCCCCCTTGGCTAGTACCTCCAACATCAGGGTTGGCACGAGTACGCGTCATTCTGAAATTCAACACAGCAGCAATTAGCACATGTCTTACTCAAAATTCCATAAACAGCAGTAGGTATTGAAGCGACGCACGATTACTTGCACAACATTCACATATATTGATAAAGTATAACTTTATACAAGATACATTATTCTCGGATCTCCGAGAAGTCGTGCTCATGTCGTCACTACCTATACATAAGCTACTGTCTACACGACATGTCATCGATTACAAAAGTTGGGTTACGCTACCCTAGCTGCCCTACTTGGCAACCGTAACCCCCTACTCGGAGTAGAACTCGACCTCCTGTGGGTCGTCCTCCTCCGGTACCTCGGCTGGTGGTTCGGGGTCTACCACCTCTTCTCCCATTCCGGGCTCTCCCATGGCTGGAAGACCCAAGACTACCGGTACGCCCAATACCGGGGGCACGAGGTCCTGCAATGCATGCACCTCGTCCATAGCCTGGTTGTAGTCCTCTTCCCAGCCTTGTCCTTCCTCAATAGCGTCGTCCCGCTCTTGAGCAAGGTCCTCATTCTGCTGGGTTAGGGTCTGCACCAGCTCTTGCAACGCCGCGATGTCAACACGGGCCTTCTTCTTTGCCTTCTTCAGACGACGCAACTGATTGTGTTGTTCATTCAGTCGCTTGATCGTCGGAAGGAGCACATTTCGGAGTGCGCTGTGAGCACCCTCGAATTGATCTCCGAGGCTTGTGCTCTCCTTGAGCTTGGTGGCGAGATGTTCCGTATGAACAGCTTGGCTGTCCATCACAGCGTTTCCCGCCCTCATTTGGAGGCTGAGGTTTGCCTCCGCGGGGTTGTACCTTGGGCAACTCGGGTCTGTTGCCTCCAGGTACCTTTCTTCCCACACATGCTGAGCTCGCCCCTCCACCGGAACGAGTGCGTATGGTGTGCCCTCCATAGCCTGCACGTGTAGTTGGCAGAAACGTGACATAGTGTCACGGGCTGCCACTTGCCACATCCCTTCCGGTTGTCTTCCTCTCACCGTGACGGTGAATGGCACCCAACCGGGTGGCGTAGGCCCTGCAGGAACCTCGACATGGATCGTCCACGTCTTGTTCCCCTCTTCGCCTTCTTCCTTGGCGAAGTATTGCAGCATCTGGTTGTACCCGAAATATTGGAGCATTTGCCACAATGCTTCCGGGTAGCCGCTACGGTCAGAGCAGTGGGAAACTACCCACCCGTTCTCCAACCGTTTATCTGCTGCCATCTGTAAAAATATATTTGAGAAATGTCAAATATTTATTTAAACAGTAAACCATTGAGTTATAACATAAGATATGTCATTGAACCCCTAACACTTGGAAACATAGTTCAAATTTTTAAACAAATTTGACTGCTGATCTGCTGTTACCATGACAGCCCTGACCAGTTTCCATATCAATCTGATTTAGGCCAGGTTAAAAGCAAAACCAGTCCTGGAGCTCAACATCACAGTTAAAGTTAACTTTAATAGCTTTCCATAAAGTATTTGGTTGGCCTAAGATCTGTCCTGGTTCAAAAGTTATGAGATGTCAAAGTTAACAGAATTTCTGGAAACAATTGGACAGCACCTCCCTGCCTTAGGTACTGATTTGATCCAAGAATCCCAGTTAATCCTGTTCCTAATCTGACAAAACTTTCTGTTACAAAGTTGTAACCCATCTCATAAGCTTTCCAGAACTACCTCATTTCCTATTTTTGGATTTTTAAGCAGGAAGTTATGCTTAATTTACAGAGAGTTTACAGAGAGTCTTTGCTCTGTCCTGTTTTCTGGATAGTTTCAACTCTACTGCATTTTTCGAGTGGTTAAGGGATGAAACACCTCTGGAACTCAACAGAAAAGTTGTAAAGCTCTTCCAACGCTTTCCAGAAATGTATCATACGACCCCAACCTCGAAAGAACTCAACCTCTAACCTCTGATTAACTTCAGCCTTGATTCAGCTGAAAACAGAGTGCTCTGTCCTTAACATCCTATAAGTTGAAAGTTTGTTAACTTTGAATATCCTGTTCCAGGGAAGGAGTTACATCAAGTTTTACTACTTTGGATCAAAACCTTCAAGTTTTTAAATGAAGTTGTTCATTTAATTGGATGTGACGTCGAGGCGTCACCAGATTATGTCGGTACTACGTCCTCACAAAGGAAAAACCTATACCGGACTTAGCCGGCTTCGTTAGTTCAGTGGCACTACTCGTCACTCGCACACGGATGCTACACGTCTACCGTTTCGTGGTAAGGCTACCTGCAGAAATTCAACCAATCATCAGACTCGGCTGCACACCGAGCCCGGAATCTATACAGTTGGTACACCCGGCCGTCATCACTCGCCCGGATGTTCTCAAGCCAAACACGCCTTGAGTTAAGTGTTCACGTTTCAGACCACGTGACGGGGTCTCCCATGTTGCACCACGCACGCCAGGGACAGACGTTGCTCGAATACCCCAAACGACATGAAGAGTCGTAGAGGATACTAAAGCGGGTCGGGTTACCTGCCACCCGTAGGGCTCCACCCTTCAGCTTGTGCGCACTGGTGGACAGCGCTTACGTGCACCCCCCAAGACATGAACGTCCCGAGATGCACGACTTTCCGACATAACAAATAGGTTAATAATCCACTTTCTATATACTAATAACATCCTTATACGGGCTACTAACTCGTTCCTCACTGGATTTTTGAAAAATAAGACCTTTGTACTGTGTTAAACCTCAAGCGAGCTCTGATACCACGCTGACACGACCCCATTGGTCCTGTCGAGCCAGGATCACGCTGAGGGGTGCTGCGTTGCACAGCACCGTATAACACACGTCAAAGGTACAAAGCGGAAGCGGAAATTTTATTTCATAAACAAGTTTATGAACATGTTTACATCAAAATAAGTTCAGTCTACACTCGCGGGCGTAGACTAAGCATCAAGTGCACGTTCAGCCCTCGAACGTGTCCTTGCTAGCACACACGCACACTAACTCTGCGGCGTGCACGACTCCCACTCGACGGGGTTCCCCTCCTGGGGTTCCGTCTCCTCTTCGGGAGTCCCTTCCTCATAGAACCCTGCAAAAGCTTCAAACACAAGCAGTGAGCACGAAGGCTCAGCAAGTCTGACCCGTCTCACCTAAACATGGAACTTCTACATGAGGGTAATGGGTTGCATGAGGTAAAAATTATTTGCAAGGACTCGCCTAATTAGTAGAACCTTACTTTCAAGTTTTAGCAGCAGGTTGTGGAGAACCTTACGCTAAGGCACATGAGAGAGCCGCAATCAAACAAGAAACGCATTTCTCTCATGTACTTTGCCCAAAGTTGAAAAGAACTTTAATTAGCTCTAAGCTACAGCATATCATTAACAATCAATGTCCAGCTTTCAATCAGCAACATTTTAACATGTAACTAGCCTGTTCTTTCTACGTCACGGTACAGTGAACAAGTGGTACTCACTGACCGCGAGGGACGGCGATTATAATCGATTTACACCTGCAGGGTTACCCGAACAACCCGTCACGTACGCCCGTACTCGATATTGCCTACAACAACCATCACGGACGCCGTACGCGACTACCTTTCACCCGTTAGCCAAATATTGAACCGGTCCCATCGTCCCGAGCAAGAGGTCTCTGCACGCGCATCTCTGTGCCGCCAGCCGATTTACACCTCGAGCTCTCAACCTACCCTCTGAACGACGGGCAATGCCTCAATACCCAGCTACCCGGGTTACATCAGTTTCCCGGTTCCCATATAGCCGGTAGGTCTTCGGTACTGTTCTAGCTTGTTCAACAGGCCCGCACACGGCTCGGTCCTCAATCGACACAAGCGGAGCGACAGCACACAGGCCCCAAAGTCCTGCTGCCCTTACTCTCCGCTCGGTCTCATTTTCTTGCCATGTGTATCATGTGCTATCTCTACCCGAGCAATGTGCCTCTAGCCTATTCTCGCGAGTAGTTCCAACTACTCGACTTGTACCGAATCCTACTCTATCCTAGCAATGCAGTGGCTAACGGGGTTTGCAATCCTAAACCCAACCCATGGTTCTCTTGGCTATGCAGTGGGGCTTCCAAACAAGACTCTAATGCACAGAATAAAGGAAACAAGTATGTGCTCAAAACAATAAAAATTTGTGAAAAGGTTAATGCAAACCGGAGCTTGCCTTGCTGCTCTTGGTCGTAGGCTAGCTGTTCCTCCGGAGTAACGAAGTCTAGGACTTCGGGTTCCTCCTCGACCTTAGCGACTACATGATAGAAACAATACATGTATTATTTTAATGCATTTGTATTAAGTTTGAAGTTGTGAAGTCTATAACCTTTGCTAGATAGACCTAATGACTGTGAAACTTTTACTGTGGCTTGGTTACAACCTAAACAAAGACTTGGTCAAGTTTTAGTTGCAGCAAAGCTCATTTGAGCCCTCCACAAATAATTATGTCCTTGACCTTAATTGGAACTCTTAGGGTGTTCTAGGAATTTTCATGAGACAAACTATGACTTTCTGAAAACTAGATTTTCAGAGGGTTCTAATGGAGTTGGTCTCACTTAATTTGGAAGTCTCTAACTAAAGATATGAGCTAAACAATTTCAGAGAAAATTCTGAAAATGTTTCTGAACATTTTCTATTTTCTCTGGAACAGTTTTACTAATCATACCATTAGGTGGACTAAATGAGCTCACATGGATCTGAAATTTTTATGGTAGTTCAAGGATATTTTTGGTGAACATCTCAGCAAAATTTCAGGATTTTCCTCCAAAGGATTCTCCAGTTAAAATTCCTAACAGTTTAAATTTTAAGGAATTAATTCTGGAGAATTAAGGAATTTCATGAAGTGAAACTTGATTTTCTGGAAAGTACTCAGAGAGCTGAATCCAGCAAAATTTGGTTCACTCAATTTGGAGCTTTCTAGCCAAAGTTATAAGGATTTGAAGTTTGAAGGAAATCTGAAAATCGGGGAAAAGTTTAAACTCGCGCGTGGGCCCAGGGGACACGCGTCGCACGCCTAGGCGATGGCACACCGCGGCCCACAAGGATTTTGCGCGCCAGCACACCCGATCCCGGCCGCAGCCGGATCCCGATTCAAAATATCGGCCGCTGACAGCTGGGGTCCACCCCCTTCTTCAACCTCGCGACACCCGCGCTCCGCCGCCGAGGGACCTCGCCGGAGAGCTCGCCGCCGGCTGCTGTACAGCTCCAAACTTCTTGATTCTGGCCGCCCCTGCCTACTTTTACTTGGGGAACAGGATCCTAGGGTCAGCTGCTCATGACAACGGCCGGAGCATGGTCGGCGACGAGCCGCCATATCGGAATGACTTCGGCCATGTCGGCTGACTCCCCTGGTACCTCAGCTACTTGGGAAATCGGTCGGGGAGCATCAGTGGACCTCAGAGAAGGTCGACATGAGCTCGAGGCAGCTCGGGGAAGGCCCGAAATAGGTCCTCACCGTGCGCCCGATACCCCCCGTTCGTTCCGCCATTAGTAGACCTTAAATTACGCCGGGCACAGAGGTTCTCCGGCCCAGAGTTGTGAAGGCAACTTGTGCGTTACCGTGTCTAGCTCGTGTGGGAGTGGCCTGAGGCCCTCTAATCCTTTCTAGAGCACGAATTAAACAGAATCGTACCCGAAGGTCGTTCTGCACACAGAAAGGGGAAAAGTGGAAATTCGCCGCCGGTGAGCAACCACTCGAGCTGTGGCTCGGGGATGAGCAGCACCGGTCACCCGCGCGTCCAAGGGTGCCTTGGCTCGGGCGTGACAACGCCCAGGTTGGGCTGTCCACGAGAGCCCGAGGTGCGGCGGTTCCAAGTTCCGAGTTTGATCTTTCGGCACAGCCGATATCAATCGGTTTCAACCGAATTCTAGCAATGGGGAGGATGGAGGAAGGTCTCTAGTACCTTGCTGGGACTCTGGAGTGGAAGGAGGGAGCTGCGATCGGCGTCCTCCGATCAAGTCCGAACTGCGGAAACTTTCGGCCGGTGCTGGGTTCTTGCGGGAAAACACGTCGGTACCTCGGCCGAGGAGGGGGGCAGGCGCCTTAAGAAGGCTCTGCACCGCCTCATGCCCGCGCGTGGGCAAGCAGTTGGTGGCGCGGTGGCTGGCCTCGGTGGCGATCACCGCTGCGGCTCGGCGACCCGAGTGAAAAGTCTCAGTCGGTTTGTGTTGAAGTAGAGGCTGACATGTGGGTCCCACCCTTCCTTTTAACCTCTGAAATTTACTTCTAATCACTGTTGTAAACAGTGAACCCCATACTACCCTTGGCAATTCAAATTATTCCCCCATGAGCCATTTGAATTGATCAAAGTTCAAATGAGGTTTGGTTTGAATGAATTTCAGCACAAGTTCAGTTTGAAATTCAAATAAAGTTTGAATTTCTCCCACTTAGCTCATGTCAAGATCAACTCCAAATGGAGTGAAAATTGGTGTGTGAGCTCACAAAAATGTGCTGAGTAAGAATATGCCCCTCACTTTCAAATTCATGGTATAAAAACAGTTTGGATTTGAATATGTTTTCAAACTGCCTCCTTCCTATCTATACCCAAGATGACCTCAAAAAGGTTTTGAATTTGGGTGAAACTTGGCATGGACATCCTTAGCAAAGTGTAGGAGTTTTTCCTATGTCCAGCCCATCTATATCACATGTGGGAAATACCACTTTTGCAATGTGTAAGTTTGTTCCCTAATGAGCATGTTGATAATTGTTACTTGCTCTTCATTTGTGTTCATCATTCTTCCTCAAATGAGGTGTGTGGTGTGGGGATGAACACTACAAATGGGTGTCAAAAACTGAGGCCCTTACAGCCGCTTCCTCTCGGCGGCCCTCTACTCCAGCGGTGGCAACAACGCCACCACGACCGTGCCTGGAGAGCATGCTGGCCGCAGCACGCGCTTTGCTCCACCACCCTTTGGGCAAGGGTGCCACCCCCGAGGCGGCAGAGCAGTGGCGACACGACATCGACCATTTTGTCGCTGCTGCCATGAACTCTCCTGCCTACAGAAGACAGCAGGCTGAACCCTCGCTGGCCCAGTCCCGTACGCCGACGGTGGCAAGTGGGACGGAAGCTGCACGCGTGATGGCCACAGCTGACCTCAGGGTCAAGCTGAACCGTCGCCTTGAAGCGAAGATGGTCGCACCACCATCGAATGACGCTGAGAGATGCGTCACAACCTCGAAGGAGAGTACCACTCTCCGAGCGTTGTACCAGTGGGTCGCGCTCCTCCTACACCTGCCTCTCCAGGGGCAGTAGGGGGCTGCATTGCACTCACCCCGCACCTTCGTATGGTGGTCTGGACACCTAATTCTGACCCCACTTGCTGGAAAAATACGATGGGACAGTCAACCCTGCCGAGTTCCTGCAGATCTACTGCACCTCCATCCTAGCTGCAGGAGGAGATGAAGCCGTCATGGCCAACTACTTCCCCGTGGCTCTGACCGGCACAGCCCGGTCATGGCTCATGAACCTTCCCCCATGCTCCATTACATCCTGGGAAGAGTTGTGCTGGAGATTCACTGCCAACTTTGGGAGTTCCTACACGCGCCCCGACACCGAGTTCGACCTCCACACCGTGCGTCAGCGTGATGGGGCTTGATGCTTCAATTTGTGGTGTCTTTGTCTTGTGCGAGGCCTGTAGCTGTAGCCATATGACATGATGTAACACCCTAAAAGGCAAAATTTAGAAAAAATTAAAACTTTCAAACCAGCTATGCATTCATATGGAAACTTGAAATGAAAATAGAATTGCATACATCAAAATGGAAACCAGATTGAAAATCAAACAAGGAAAAGGACCCAAATTCAATACTCAGGACCCAACGGGCCGAAACCCACAAACTCTCCTCCTCAGCCCAGGCCGACCCGCCACCTTGGATTCGTTATTTCCTCACTGATTGGTGGGTCCCACATATCGGCGCCACCTTTTTCTTCCAGCCGTTGTCTTCTTTCCCGACGCGGTAGCCGACATGCTCCGACCGAAGGCAACAGAAAAAAAGGGCACCAGATTCCCTTCCCCCTCGGTAACCGCTGCCCGGGCCCTAGCTGTGTCGCCCCTCTCCCACCTCCAGTGCCGCACCCTCCCTTTCTCCTTTCTCCCCACCGGCTGTTCTCCCTTTCCACTTGCGGTCAAGCCGACACAAAAACAAACTCCGACCACTTTGCTACAACCCGCCTAGGATCCGTTACAGCCTCAACTCCTTGTCTCGCACGCGCCCCCACCCCTCCGCCTCCTTCCTCCTGAGGCCACCGCCCCCGATGGGCTCCTCGCCGCCTTCCACTCCGCACGCTGCCACGGGCTCCTCCTACGGCCAGTCTCCGGCCCCGCACCTCCACGGGCACCACCTCATCCCGCCCCGACCTCTCCTTCCGCAAGCGCAAGCCCCGCCCACGCTCCCGTTTCTCTACCGTCCCCCCTCCACCGCTTCGTCACTCTGCGCGCCGCGCACCCCCGCCTCTCGTTCGACCCACGGCTGCCGCGCCTGCGCTCCATCTCCTCCACGCCGAGCGCCGCCCGCCTCTCTTCTTCGCCGCGCCCCATGCCACCGGCCGGCGCCCTCCCTACTCGCATCCGCCCTCCCCTTCGCCCGCCGCGCCGCTACCGCACGCGCTGCCTCGGCACCGCCCGTCCTCGGCCGGCGCGCCCCCTCGCCATAGCCGCGCTCGCTCCTCTGCCCTCTCCATCGATGTGCCGTCCCCGCTCGCGCGCCGCCTCCTCCACCCAGCCGACCTCGCTTCTCCCGCACCTCCCCGCAGCCGCCGCGCCGCCGTTTACCACCAGGAAGCCACCTCGCCTGGCGTTTCCCCACTCGCTGCTCACCAGCGACCCCCTTGCGTGGAGATCCAAGGTTTAGAGGACGGATGAGGAGGACTCGGCGGCCAGAATGAAGGTGATGGCGGTGATCGATGTGCTGGATAGCTCCGTCGATAACCTGCAGGGCAGGATCCCGTTCGAGAAGTCCAAGGGGCAGCACATCCTGCGGAACCCGGCACAGGTGGATTCTATGGTTGCCAATGTGACACCCGCAATTTCATAATCATGTATGCATTCATATTTCATATAGAGAAACATTTTAAAATAAGTTGAAACCGAGAAAGAATAAAAAAGATAGCCAAAAAGAGCAAATTCCAGTTTACCGAGAGTGCCGAAGACAACTCCCGCGGCCTGCTGGCCACGTGGTGCTTTCGGGGCTCATCCCCGCAAAGGGGGAGAGGTCCGCCGCTAAACTGGCTACGTGGAAGGCTCGGGGCTCATCCCCACGAAGGGGGAGAGGTCCGACCCCGTGGGACACGTGTTGCTCCCAGGGCTAGCCTCTGAGGAGGAGCGAGGCCAGTCCCGTAGGACACATGTCGGCTGCGGAGCTAGTCCCTGCGGAGAAGAAAAGGTCCAGTCGTGCGGGACACGTGTCGCTCTCGGAGCTCACCTCCGAGAGGTCCGGCCCCACCAGACACGTGTCACCTTCGGAGCTCGCCTCCGGGAGGTCCGACACTGCTGGACACGTGTCACCTCCGGAGCTCATCTCTGGGAAGACTGTCACTGTTGGACACGTGACGATCTCGGAGCTCACCTCTGAGAAGTAAGGAAGTCTGGCGCTGCTAGGACACGTGGCACTATCAGAGCCCACCTCTGAAGAGAGGGGAGATCCGGCACTGACACATGTCATTCGTGGAGCTCGCCTCTGTTGAGAGGGGAGGTCCCGACCCACCAGACACGTGGCGCACGCGGAGCTCACCTCTGGAGAGAGGGAGGTCCCCGCACGCCAGACACGTGGCGCAAGCAGAGCTCTCTCTGAGGAAGTGGGAGGTCTCGCCCGCCTCACACGCACCACAACCGGAACTTATCTTTGCAGAAAAGGGAGCCCATGTCTCCGCAGGACACATGGAGCCTCCGGAGCTCATCACCGTGGAGGTGACGAGATCTGAAGCAGTTTTTGCTTCTGTACTCACGGGAATACCGACACGGAAGGAAACTGACACGATGTCCATATTGTTACTGCACCAAATCGATTGAAGATAAGTTGTTAAGATTCAAAAACAATTTGAATAGGACTCTTATTCGAATTCTGATCAGAGTAGGACTCTTCTCTTCCCTCTTATAAATAGAACCCGGAACAACCCCTTGGTCGTAACATCTTTTCTAAGCCGACAACTTAGAAGCCCTAGCCCCAAACTCGCCGTGCTAAACCCCTTCGCTGGAGATTGACCACCGGAGAGACCACCGACGAGATCAGACACGATCACCATCGCCGGAGGAGAGTCGACAATCTGTTTTTGATAGAAGAAGGACCCGAAGGAAGCAAGGTAGGTTTCCAATACCACCTTACGACACCATCGTATTTTCTTTGCATCTGTTCTTTGATCCTTTCGAACAAAAGCTTTTTCGTGGACAAATCACGTGTTGATCGGTTTGATCTAAAGTCAAGATCAACGCCACGTCCACAATTGATCCTTACACCTCTGTTCATCGTAAAACCCATGCAAGCCATGCAAGAACACGTACAAACTAAACTGCATCATAGGATTAACATGCATATGCATCATTGCATCTTAAAGTAGAGTTTGTGCATGATGATTGATTGCTATGAATCTTGTATGTGCGTGATCGCGTATAGAAGGACAAGCTCAGGGAGCTACCTACGACGGACTACAACAGCAAGAATTTGAGCAACAGAAGCCGCAAGAACAAGGCAAGTGCCCCTTGACCATATTGATCCCATGTTTTTGAAAGACTGTTTTGTTTGTGAAAAGGTGTGTGTGCTTGAGTCAACATGATGAGAAACCCTTTCTTAGGAGTTTACTAGTTTTGTTAGCCACCCTTGTCACCGGAAAAGTTAATGAGTCGGGTTTGGTTTTTGCTTTTATGCTTAGCTGAGTCCATGGGATACGGGAAGCGAGATAGATGTGTCTAGCTAACTGCACTCGTATGAATAATGAGAAACGGATATTGTTAATGAACATGAATTGGAGGGAGATCTAGGCAATCTTGGTTTGTGTAGGATCGAAGTACACATGTAAAGCTACCAGGGGGGTGAATGGTAGATAAAAACTTTTCAGCGGAAGCAACAAAACACCCCTCAGCAGAAAACCGATCTGTTAAATAAACCGTGTGTGTGACTAATCTAAACGTGTCAACTGTGACAAAACTAGTATATATTGTATAGAATCAAGTCACGAAGACATCACAACAAGAATCATGAAAATCCGTTAAGAGAAACTCAAGTTACAATCGAAAGATCGAACAAAGGCCAATCTGTCCTACGCGAGAAAAACAGTTCTGGAATACTGCAAAGGAACTCGTGTATATCAGAAACCACAAATTAAATGACCATGAAATTTTCATAGATGATAGATAATCAAGTTGTGAAGACAACCCAAAAAGAATCATATCAATTAGATCTGTAAAACTCGAGTTATGATAAAACCACCGAAGCAAGGTAGTGCTGAACAGAAACTCGACGAGAAAAACTTGTCTGAAACAAGTCGGACGAACAAGGCACAAAAGTTCCTTTAGAATACGAATTTTGTTTATAAAAACACAAGAGGAACAGCCCCAAAGTCGTGCACACATGAGCCTTGACCTCCCTTGCTTATATAACCAGCTCTATGGCCAATCCAATTCAAACTAGGACCCCTGCTCCTACTTGGATTCAAGCTGTAACTTTCCAATACTGCTCAAGACTCTTCTATACGCAGATAGAAGCAATCTTAAGACTTCCAAACAACTTAGGAACGTCCCAAACATTCCTAAAACAACTCTACTTCATGCCTAACACGAAATCCGGTTATAACCAACTCGAAACTTTCCATAAACAAACCATAACCGCCTCAGCCGCAGCCTGAGCGCAAAATCCAGCCGGTTGAACCTTTTCAACCATATCTCCACTTCCACATCTCTTCACCACGCCTTGGAAACATGTTGTCACGTCTATGCACTCCTTGCACACGTGTAAACACCTTCCAACAACGTCCATGATACCTTCATATGCATTGTTCTTGATCCAAACATGCCGCGCGACCTCCCGATCAACTCAACCACAATTCCTCCCGAACTTGGTTGTGGACCTCATCTTCTCCCTAAGACTAGTTCAATGGATCCCGTCACCAGCCATGTCTTGAACTCAAGCAACACCTGCACATGAATAAACAACCAATACTTCCGAGCACAAGTCCTCGGCTTGACTCTCGTTAGTTCCGAAACTACAACATCTTACGTGAGCACCTCACATAAGCATGTTGTAAACCATAGCAAAATGATATCATCCATAACCACCAAAACACACCAAAAACTTAGTAAAATAATACTAAGCAAACTTTTCATAAGAGTAAAGCAAGTTCGAAACATTGCAAGTTAAAAGCAGAACCATTGCAATCAAGCTCCGAACCTTACCAAATCTAACATGACCTTGAACCGGAGCTTACCAAAGCTAGTCGGACCTAGCGCCGGAGCTTACTAAAGCTTAGTCAGACCTAGCACGGAACTTACCAAAGCTAGTCGGACCTAGCACCGAAGCTAGCAAAAACAAGTCGGATCTAGCCAAAATAAGTCAGACATAGACAAAGCAAGTCGGACCTTACGTCGGACCTATCACCGGACCTTGCAGGAGCTCGGACCTAGAGTTGAACCTTGTTAAAAAGGTGTTTTGGTAGTATTCAAAATTTTTATCATCAAAGCCAATGTATTCAGCACACATAGGTCTCGCAATCTCGCCCTTGATGAATGCATTGGCAACACCACTTAAAATCCGAACATTGGCTTATTCACATAAAAAGTTTTGAAAACAATTTCTCCCCCTTTGTAAATCAGAAATAAAATGAGAAGAAAAACAAAAATACCAAAAATTCCCCCCCTGAGAAGAATCATGCCAAAACACTTGTGAATGTGTGCAATGTGTGATCAATTTCTCCCCCTTTGACAATGTATTCAGCAAGGTACAAAAGAGAAATTTTAATTTGTTATTAGCACATTATACCATATACATATAAAACAAAGCTCATCCAAATCATACTATCAAGTAACTTACACTATCACATCAATGAGATACATAAAGTAGTGTAAGCCATGCTAGAGATCAAGTGTAATTTTCAATTTAAGCAAGTCATGATCTCACAAACTTAACTATTTCAAGACCTGAAAGAATGACACTTGTTGCTGCATTTTATTTATTTAAAGCACAAATTTTGATCTTTTGACATTTGCAAGAGATTATATGCAGCATCAGACTTATTCTAACCAACCAAACCAAGCCTATGTCATTTGACAGTCAGAAGATTAAGGACATGGTTTTAGTCATACACAACTCCTTTCAAGTTCATATCTAAGTGCAATGATAAGCCATCTCAAAAGAAGAAGTGCGATGCATGCATATTCTCTTGATCTTTTCTCATTTTTATTTGAACTAAAAACTCAACATGTGAGTTGATTACTTGATTAATTCTTTATGATTAAAAGCACTTGTGAGCATGCAACAAGTTCAAAACAGCAAGAAAGTTCGACCATGACCAGATTTAGTGTAAGTAATTATTCCAATTACTAGACATGGTAAAAACTACAAAATGTATAACACGAGTAATGTAGTAAGAACTTTCAGCATGAAAAAGGAATCACAAAGTCATATATGCATGAAATACTATGCTCGTATTATTTTAATTTCAGATTCACACATAGACTTTCCAAGTTTCGAAATTCTCCCTCAATTTAAGCCATGAGGATGCATAACCCCTATTTCACTACGAATGTAACAAAAACGAGTGAAATCAAAAGGTTTTGTAAAAATGTCAGCCAATTGTTGTTCGGTATCTACATGGTGAAGCACAATGTTCCCTTTTTCGACATTATCACGGAGAAAGTGATACCTAATGTCAATATGCTTAGTTCTCGAATGTTGCACGGGGTTTTTAGCAATGCAAATGGCACTAGTGTTATCACAAAACAGTGGAACACTATCTAGATCAACCCCATAGTCCTTAAGTGTTTGAACAATCCAAAGAATTTGTGAGCAAGCACTAGCAGCAGCTACATATTCAAATTCGGCTGTGGATTGTGCAACTGAACTTTGTTTTCTAGAGGACCAGGCAACAAGTGAATTACCAAGAAAATGACAAGCACCAGAAGTAATTTTCCTATCAATCCTACAACCCCCAAAATCAGCATCGGAAAAAGCTTTCAAAGTAACGGTTGAGGAAGAAGGAAGAAAAATGCCAAATTCTTGAGTTCCATGTAAGTACCTGAGAATCCTTTTGACGGCTTGACGATGTGAAGCACGTGGGGAGGCTTGAAACCGTGCACAAAGACATACGCTGAATTGTATGTCCAGTCTTGATGTCGTGAGATACAAAAGTTATCCGATCATGCTTCTATATTCTTTTTGATCAACGGGATCACAATCTTCATCATGTCAAGTGTTGTTGCTGTTCCCATTGGTGTCCGAAGAGGCTTGCTTTTGTCCATGTTGAAGCGCCTTAGGAGATCTTTTGTATACTTTGTTTGATGCACAAAGGTACCCTCCTTGGTTTGCTTGATTTACAGCCCCAAAAAGTACGTGAGTTCTCCCATCATACTCATCTCAAATTCTGAACTCATCATAGCTGAAAAATTGGACACAAGATCATGAGAAGCACAACCAAAGATAATATCATCCACATACACTTGAACGAATAATGAGTCATTGCCATGCTTAAGCACAAAAAGAGTTTTATCAACCTTGCCCATGGTAAACCCCTTTTCAAGTAAGAATGTTTTTAACCTATCATACCATGCTCTAGGGGCTTGTTTGAGACCGTACAAGGCTTTGGACAGTTTGTAAACATGATTAGGAAAATTTGGATTTTCAAAACCAGGTGGTTGTTTGACATAAACCTCCTCATCTATGTAGCCATTAAGAAACACACTTTTAACATCCATTTGATACAGCTTAAAACCTTTAGATGCAGCAAAAGCTAACAGAATTCTTATGGCTTCTAATCTAGCAACAGGAGCAAAAGTTTCATCAAAATCTAGACCTTCAACTTGTGTGAAACCTTGAGCAACCAACCTAACCTTATTCCTAAACACAACCCCATCCTCACTTTGTTTATTTTCGAACACCAATTTAGTTCCAATTAAAATGTGACCTTGAGGTGGAGGTACAAGTTTCCAAACATTATTTCCTTCAAAATTTTCTAACTCTTCTTACATGACAATAATCCAAGATTCATTAGTGAGTGCGTGTGATATATCTTTGGGTTCAAAAGAAGCAACAAAAGCAGAATGAGCATGAGAATTGGGGTCGAAAAACCTGGATCTTGTAACTCGTTCATGCAAGCTTCCAATAATTTGTTGTGGAGGATGACTTTTGAGAATCCGGAGGGGAGTGGACACTTCACAAGCTTCTTCTTCTTCTTCTTCTTCATGTTCATCACAAATAGATGAGCTTGTGACATGAGGAGGATCTGGACCAGCAATGGTGGTCGTCGGTGCTCGCTGTGAATCAAGATCAGGAGCTGGAACAATGTCATTAGCTGCTGAAGTTTCGGGCAGCAGCACCACTTCTTCCTCTTCTTCAATGAAAATACTCTCCCCCTGCGGATATGGATCCGGACCTGCAATATTTGAACTGTACCTAGGCTAGCTTCATCAAAAGAAACCTCACAAGTCTCCACAATTTTGTTAGTATCAAGTAAAAGCACACGGTAGCCTCTAGTATGAGATGGATAACCAAGAAACATGCCATAAACAGATCTAGCTTCAAATTTATTAAAATTACCATGCTTCTTAACAAAGCATTTGCAACCAAAGACCCTAAAGTGTGTGACACTAGGCCTATGTCCAAACTTGAGCTCATATGGTGTTTTACCTAGCTTAGCACGCAAGAAAACACAATTTGAGACATAACAAGCGGTTGCAATTGCATCAGCCCAAAATTTCCTAGGAGTTTGATATTCATCAAGCATAGTCCTAGCCATCTCAACTAAGATTCTGTTCTTTCTCTCTACAACACCGTTTTGTTGAGGTACATATGGTGAAGAAAATTGATGATCTATTGCATTTTCAGCACAAAAGTGATCAAATGATTGATTTTTAAATTCAGTTCCATTATCACTTCTAATTGCTCTTAAAGATCCTGGGTGATCAATTGATAATCTAAGACATAAAGTTCTAAAGAGACTGAAAGCTTCATTCTTAGAAGCCATAAAGTAAACCCAAGATTATCTAGAATAGTCATCAACAATCACAAGAACATACCATTTACCTCCGAAGGATTGAACACGTGAAGGTCCTACGGTGTCAAGGTGTAAAAGTTGACCCGGTTCAGTTGTTATGGTCATTGTGAGAGGAGCATGTGAACCTGCAACCATCTTAGCATGTCTACAAGAAGAGCACACAATTTCTTTGTCCCCTTTAAGCTTAGGCAACCCACGTATGCGATCAAGAGCACTAACACGCGTGAGATGATCAAAGCCTACGTGACCAAGTCTACGATGCCAAAAATATAAATCTTTGGAATCATTTGCAACTAGACATCTATGCTTAGAGGAAGATAGATCAAAATCAGCTTTAAAAACTCTTCCAAATTGAGACATGTTAAAGATAAGCTCACTATTTGAACCTACAACTTTGCAGCAGTTTTTATTAAAAATAATTTCCAGATTTTCATCTAGCAATTGTGAAACAGAAAGCAAGTTGTATTTCAAATTTTTGACAGCTGCCACATCCTTCAAAGTGTAGTGATCATTTACTCTAACTGAACCCTTAGCAATTATAGGAGTTGAAGAATTATCGGCAAAAGTAACATTCTCTACACATGACACAAAAGAGAGAGAGGAGAACCATTCTTTGTTACCGGTCATGTGGCGTGAGCAACCTTAATCCACAATTCAAATGTTCTCCTTCCTCAAGCGTGTAACCTACATAGAAGCACAATACGTCGATGACTTAATACTGGGGTTAGTTAAAAGGCATTTAGGAATCTAGTACTGAGTCACACGACGTCCAGCAGGAATAACATGCGAATGCTGAGATAAAACAGCAGGTTTATGAGTCAAAGTTTGAGATTTTTTGTTCTTAACTACTGACCTATGAGGTGTTACTTGTGTAGCACGAAAATCAGTAGCTCCGGAGGCAAAAATAGAAGGTCTGGAGGCAAAAACTGAAGCTCCGGAGGCAAAAACTGAAGCTCCAGAGGTAAACTTTGAATATTTCTGACTCATAACAGCAGGTTGCATGTTCCTGACATTCGGTTTAGTATGTGCAGCAAATTTTGCATCAGAGTTATAAGATCTAGCTTGCATTCTTTCCTTTTTATGTTGTTTAGCTAGTCTATAACAAAAATCTATGACATGACCATCTCTACCACAATAGGTACAATGAAATTTAACTTTGTGTTCATGTCTAGATGAGCATGCAGTATGCTTATTTGAACCCGAATATGACAACACTCCTGCAGATTTAAAAACCACTTCTTTTTGTTTAGGAACTGTTTGAATCAAACCACTTCCTAATGATTTTACAATTTTAGGTGGATGTTCCTTAGCATGAGCATGTGAATCAAAACCTAAACCAGTTTTATCATTGCAAGACTTGGAAGAATTCAGCAGCAAGTTTAGGTTCTTATTCCCATTACAAAACCGATCTAATGTCCTATGCATGTTAACAAGTTTATTTGATAGATCAAGGCAATTTTCACATGAAGTTTTTCCTTTTAATTTGCAATTGGAACAATATTTAACTTCATGAGAACGTAAAGCATTGTTCAATATAGAAATTTCTTTCATAGAATCTTGTAGTTTCTTATCAAGATCATCGCAAGTAGAACAATGCAAATCAATTGTAGAACAACAAGCATCTTTCAAGTTTTTATCATTAAGTGCAGCAAGCTTTTTGTTCTTTTCGATTTCGAGTTCAAGTTTATCAAGTGTGGAGGTGTGTGCACTTCTTAGAGAGGACAATTGTTCATATATTAAATCACATGAGGAACAAGAATCATCACTAGGAATCAAGGATTTTAAACTATTAATTTCAGATTCTAGTGACTCAATTTTAACAGCATTGTCCCTAAGCTTTTTGTCCTTTTTCTTAACAATAATAGTGGCACGAGAAATAGCATCACACATTTCTTTGCAAGTAGGACATAGCTCTTCGTTGTCACTGTTGTGTTCTGCATCCTCCATACTTGATTTTGATTTGCCCGCCATGAACACAAGTTTGCCAGATCATCTTCATCTTCATCACTTCCAATGTCTACATCACTCAAGCCAAGTTCTTGAAGTGCGGTGATGAAACTATTTATCAGTTTGCGTCCTGTAAAAACCTTCTTTTTCTTGTTGGTATTGCCAAAAGAGGACTCGACTTTATTCTGCTTTTCATCACGGTTAGAAGGACCTGAAAGGTTAGGACAATCTGTACGAAAGTGTCCTGTCTTACCACATTCAAAGCATCGTTGAGGTCTGGAGCTTCCTCTCCTTCTAGTTCTCACATTTTGCAATGCTTTTGAGAACCTAGTAGAAAGAAGTACTAGATCCTCCTAAATCTGTTCCAGGGTTAGTGAAGACAGCAAAGCAAGTGTACTGCTAGATGATTGGCCGGAGCTAGGCATATCACGTTGTGAGACAAATGCAATAGTCTTATTTGGGTTCTTACGTGATATAATGTCAATTTCATGAGTTTTTAGCTTAGAATAAAGCACATCTAATGTAAGAGTACTCATGACAGTGGATTCACGTATGGATATTGCTTCATTTCCCAAATTGACATGTCTAATGCACTTAGTAATTGCCTAGCATTTTCAGCATCTGAAAAATTAACATTGACGCTACGCAAGTTGCTGAGAATTTTATTAAAGCGAGCAAAGAGGTCATCAATGGACTCACCGGGTTGCATATTAAAGCGCATGTATTCTTTCTTGAACATATCCTCTCTTACCTCCTTGATCGTGTTGGATCCTTCGTGGTAGTCACAAAGTGCTCTCCACACATCGTACGCCGATCGAAGGTGTGCAACACGGTCAAAGTCGCTCTGAGTTAGTCCTTGTATGTTCAAGTTCCGAGCCTTGTTGTTGTTGTTGACATCTCTCATGTTTGTAGCCGTGACTTGATCGTTTGAAGGTACATCGTAAGGCTTGTACACCTTTTCCCATATTGCAAAGCCTTGCGCCTTGATGAAAGCTTCCATGCGTGCCTTCCAAACCTGAAAATCAATACCACTAAACACGCAAGGTTTGGCGGAGTATTTCTCCATGATGATTAGTCAAAACACGTGAAAATCACAAAGATTAGAGCAACTTGGCTCTGATACCAATTGTAGGATCGAAGTACACGTGTAAAGCTACCAGAGGGGGGGATGAATGGTAGATACAAACTTTTCTGCGGAAGCAACAAAACACCCCTCAGCAGAAAACCGATCTGTTATAGAAACCGTGTGGGCGACTAATCTAAACGTGTTCAACTGTGACAAAACTAGTATAGATTGTAGATAATCAAGTCACGAAGACGTCACAACAAGAATCATGAAAATCCGTTGAGAGAAACTCAAGATACGATCGAAAGATCGAACAAAGGTCATTCTGTCCTACGCGAGAAAAATAGTTTGGAATACTGCAAAGAAACTCGTGTAGATCAGAAACCACAAATTCAATGACCGTGAAATTTTCACAGATGATATATAATCAAGTTGTGAAGACAACCCAAAGAGAATCACATCAATTGGATCTGTAAAACTCGAGTTATGATAAAACCACCGAAGCAAGGTAGTGCTGAATAGAAACTCGACGAGAAAAAACTTGTCCGAAACAAGTCGGACGAATAAGGCACAAAAGTTCCTTTAGAATACGAATTTTGTTTATCAAAACACAAGAGGAACAACCCCAAAGTCGTGCACACACGAGCCTTGGCCTCTCTTGCTTATATAACCAACTCTATGGCCAATCCAATTCAAACTAGGACTCCTACTCCTACTTGGATTCAAGCTGTAACTTTCCAATACTGCTCAAGACTCTTCTATACGCAGATAGAAGCAATCTTAAGACTTCCAAACACCTTAGGAACGTCCCAAACATTCCTAAAACAACTCTACTTCATGCCTAACACGAAATCCTATTATAACCAACTCGAAACTTTCCATAAACAAACCATAACTTCCTCAGCCGCAGCCTGAGCGCAAAATCCAGCCGGTTGAACCTTTTCAACCATATCTCCACTTCCATATCTCTTCACCACGCCTTGGAACCATGTTTCCACGTCCATGCACTCCTTGCACACGTGCAAACACCTTCCAACAATGTCCACGATACCTTCATATGCATTGTTCTTGATCCAAACATGCTGCGCGACCTCCCGATCAACTCAACCACAATTCCTCCCAAACTTGGTTGTTGAACCTCATCTTCTCCCTAAGACTAGTTCAATGGATCCCATCACCAGCCATGTCTTGAACTCAAGCAACACCTGCACATGAATAAACAACCAATACTTCCGAGCACAAGTCCTCGACTTGACTCTCGTTAGTTTCGAAACTACAACATCTTACGTGAGCACCTCACATAAGCATGTTGTGAACCATAGCAAAATGATATCAGCCATAACATCCAAAACACACCAAAAACTTAGTAAAATAATACTAAGCAAACTTTCCATAAGAGTAAAGCAAGTTCGAAATATTGCAAGTTAAAAGCAGAACCATTGCAATCAAGCTCCGGACCTTACCAAAGCTAACCGGACCTTGAACCGGAGCTTATCAGAGCTAGTCGGACCTAGCGCCGGAGCTTACTAAAGCTTAGTCAGACCTAGCACAGAACTTACCAAAGCTAGTCGTACCTAGCACTGGAGCTAGCAAAAACAAGTCGGACCTAGCCAAAATAAGTCAGACCTAGACAAAGCAAGTCAGACCTTATGTCGGACCTATCGTCGGACCTTGCAGGAGCTTGGACCTAGAGTCAGACCTTGTTAAAAAGGTGTTTTGGTAGTATTCAAAACTTTTATCGTCAAAGCCAATTTATTCAGCACACATAGGTCTCACAGTTTGTGAATGAGGTAGCATGAGATGGTGGTTACTTGCTGCAGATCTAAGGACTGGTTCATGCCAGCCATGCCAAGATAACAGTGCCACCATTAGGCCAAATATGGGTGCGCTTAGCTGACTAATTAGGTAAGGTGCTAGATTGTTATGGACCGTGGAAGGCGCGGGGAATGGGAGTCGAGTGAGGACTGTCCTGGGAACTGCATGGCACAAGAGGGGGCCCGTGGGTGGGAAAATTGGAGATTCCAGCCTGCTGGTGAAACCTTAGTGAGTCCATACATCTAGTAGCCCCTTTGTAAAGGCTTTTGTGTGATCTCTTGGCCATACACCGACGGTTGTGTACTGGTATAGTGGAGGTTCTGCAGTCGCCGACGGGTGACGAAATCACAAACTTGTGGGTAAAGTGGTACAAACTCTGCAGAGTCTAAAACTATCATGATAGCCGAGCTTACGGTCACGAGCGCCTGGACAACTCACATGATTAGTTGGGATGGATTTTGGGATGGTTTTGGATGGTTTAGTTTTGGTTATGGTTTGGTCTTTGGATTTGGTTTTCGGGACTGTTGAGTCCGGGTAATGAGATTGGTTGCATGACTGTTGAGTCATGGCAATGAGATTTGGTCTCGGAATGAGAAAGAATTGAATATGAGATGAAATGGTAGTGAATACGAGATGGTATTCATGAGATGGTTGTGGATACGAGATGATATTCATGAGCAAAGTTGAGAAAGATTAATGTCTGGTTGAGACATGGAAAGGGATGAATCATGATGGAGGTATGTTAATGTTTAAATACATGTTACATTCACTAAAAGCTAAGTTGCTGTTTTTATCGTGTTTTGAGAAATAAACTCTGCTTTCTGCAATGAGCCTTTTTATAACTACCTTGCTGTGAGCTACATATCATATTTTCCCGCACTTGCTGATTACATCATGTACTCAAACTTGCATTATTACTTCATCATCAGCAACATGAGAGGAGTACTATGAAGACCACGTGGAGTATTAGGCGTGTAATCTGTCCTCAACCTTGCCTGTGGAGTAGGAGATGGAGCCGCTGCTGCTGCTTAGTTTGCTTCTGCAATAGTTTAGAAGACTTCCGTTGCTAGAATAAAGACTTCCGCTGCTAGATTTAGACTTCCGCTGCTAAGATAAGACTTCCGCTGCTAGCATGAGTCTAAGACTCATGAGACTTTGTAATAAACCCTGTTATTCGTGGTTATATATATTCTGAATTCAGTATGTGGATTATATGTATATGTGTGTTGAACATCCTGGGCACACATACGCATCAGTCTCAGTTCCGAGAGGTTCTCTCTCAGAACAGGGGCGTCACAGATTGGTATCAGAGCCACGGGTTGAAAGTAGATCACACGCCTAGGTAGGTCACAGTTTGTTTATAGAGCCACGGGTTGATCGTAGGTCACACGCCTAGATAGGTCACAGATTGGTACAATTCACAGATTGGTATCAAGCTACCACGGTTGACTGTAGGTCACAAGCCTAGATTGATCACAGATTGGTAGCTGAACCATGGTTGACCATAGTACACAACCCTAGTAACAAATTGGTATTAGAAGCCACGCTGACCATAGGATGCAAGCTTAGGTAAAATGCATAGATTGGCATTGGAACCACCTTGACTATAGGACTTCCATTGAATAAGCTTGAATAGGAGTTGTGCGTTGAAACTTTTGTGATGATTTCTTGTGATTGTGTGCTTAGTGTGGGTTGTGGGACGTTTCAGCGTTGCCCATATCCACACATAGTCGAGAGATGTGAGATGCTTCGACACTTGTTCACATCCTCATATAGGATGATATATAGTCCATCCACCTTGATGCATATAGTTAGGGGGATCCATCTAACCTTCTAACCTCTATTCTACTCAAAGATGGTGAGAGGAAACGCCGACCGTCAAGGGAGGAACGTCCGTGGCAACCAAGAAGGGGACCACGTCGAAGTTCCTGAGAATGACAACCCCGGAGCTGGTGCAAACAACCTGGAACGGTTGATGGCCATGCAAAATCAGCTTATGCAAACAATGGTCCAAAATTTGGGTCAGTTGCAAGCCAACAACAATAACAACCCCGTTCCTGCACCACCGCCACCACCACCGGCTCACAACCGCTTGGGAGAGTTCATGAGGACTCGACCACCCACTTTTTCACAATGACCCCATGGAGACCGACGACTGGTTGAAATCCATGGAGAAGAAGCTTGCCATAGTTCAGTGCAATGACCGAGAGAAGGTTCTCTTCGCATCGCACCAACTTATGGGAGCTGCCGCTGACTAGTGGGACGCTCTCTGCAATGCTCATGTCGACCTGGAAACTATTACTTGGACTGAGTTAAAGGAGTGTTTCTGCTCTCATTACATCCCTGCTGGAGTAATGATGCTCAAAAGACAAGAGTTTGAGGGTCTCCGCCAAGGACAGAAAAGCGTGAATGAGTACCTCAATAAGTTCACGTAACTATCAAGGTATGCCCCCGAGGATGTCAACTCAGACCAACGGAAGCAGTACCTGTTCATGCGAGGGTTGAACAATGAGATCCAGGTTCAACTTCTCAACAATGACTATGCTAACTTCCAGAAGCTTGTTGACAAATTCATTGTGATTGAGAGCAAGATCCGAGAGATCGAGCAAGAGGGCAAAAGAAAGATGCCATACCAGCCACAAGGGAGCAACGTACGCCCCCGGTACATGCCCCCAGCTGCACCACAATATGGATCGTCCACTCCGACTTTTCACCCTAATCAACCACCACAACAACGTCCTGTCATGCAAGCACCTCGAGTGCCTTTACCTCCTACGCCCCGACCCAGTGTGGGCAATCCTGTTCAAAACCCCCGCCCCAATGTACCTGCTGTCGTGGGCAACAAGGCATGCTTTGCATGTGGAGAGACGGGACACTTTGCAAGCCAGTGCCCGAGGAGAGGTCCTGGACAGCAAGGCAATGTGCCCAAGCAGAACCTACGGCCGAATGGAGGAGCCAATCAAGGGAACCGTGGACTCAGAACTATGCTCGCAGTAACGTGAACCATGTCTCTGCCAAGGAAGCGCAACAGGCTGAGGACGTCGTGATTGGTATGTTCCTTGCCAACTCCAACCCAGCCACCATTCTATTTGATTCTGGAGCCTCACATTCATTCATATCATCCAAGTATGTTGCCAAGTATAATCTACCCATATCACACTTGAAATATACTATGTTGGTTAATTCTCCCGATGGAGAGATGAGGACTAATATAGTATGTCCGAAAGTAAACCTTAAAATAAGGGGGGTAGACTTCCTTGCCAACCTCATTGTCTTGGATTTCCAAGGGCCTGACATAATACTCGAAATGGATTGGTTAAGCAAGCACAACGGAGTAATCCAACGTGTTAAGAGGAGCGTGCAGTTGACAAACAAGCACGATACCCGTATCGAGTTCGAGTCAGCCCAACCAACAGCCGAGAAGGCAGAATTCCCTCATCTATTCTCCACTAGCAAATCTCGAGGGCGAGATTCAATTTAAGGGGGGTATATTTGTGACACACGAAATTTCATAATCATGTATGCATTCATATTTCATATAGATAAACATTTTAAAATAAGTTGAAACCGAGAAAGAATAAAAAAGATAGCCAAAAAGAGCAAATTCCAGTTTACCGAGAGCGCCGAAGACAACTCCTGCGGCCCGCTAGCCACGTGGCGCTTTCGGGGCTCATCCCCGCAAAGGGGGAGAGGTCCGCCGCTAAACTGGCTACGTGGCAGGCTTGGGGCTCATCCCCGCGAAGGGGGAGAGGTCCGACCCCGTGGGACACGTGTTGCCCCCGGAGCTAGCCTCTGCGGAGGAGCGAGGCCAGTCCCGCAGGATACGTGTCGACTGCGGAGCTAGTCCCTGCGGAGAAGAAAAGGTCCAGTCGCGCGGGACACGTGTCGCTCTCGGAGCTCACCTCCGAGAGGTCCGGCCCCGCCAGACACGTGTCACCTCCGGAGCTCGCCTCCAGGAGGTCCGGCACTGCCGGACACGTGTCACCTCCGGAGCTCATCTCTGGGAGGACCGCCACTGTTGGACACGTGTCGACCTCGGAGCTCACCTCCGAGATGTAAGGAAGTCTCGCGCTGCTAGTACACATGGCACTATCAGAGCCCACCTCCGAAGAGAGGGGAGGTCCGACACTAACACGTGGCGTTCGCGGAGCTCGCCTCTGTTGAGAGGGGAGGTCCCGACCCACTAGACACGTGGTGCACGCGGAGCTCGCCTCTAGAGAGAGGGAGGTTCCTGCCCGCCAGACACGTGGCGCAAGCGGAGCTTGCCTCTGAGGAAGAGGGAGGTCTCGCCCGCCTGACACACGCCACAACTGGAGCTTGTCTTTGCGGAAATGGGAGCCCAGGTCTCCGCAGGATACGTGTTACCTCGGGAGCTCATCACCGCGGAGGTGACGAGATCTGAAGCGGTTTTCGCTTCTGTACGCGCGGGAATACCGACACGGAAGGAAACCGACATGATTTCCACATTGTTACCGCACCAAATCGATTGAAGATAAGTTGTTAAGATTCAAAAACAATTTGAATAGGACTCTTATTCGATTTCCGATCAGAGTAGGACTCTTCTCTTCCATCTTATAAATAGAACCCGGAACAACCCCTTGGTCGTAACATCTTTTCTAAGCCAACAACTTAGAAGCCCTAGCCCCAAACTCGCCGAGCTAAACCCCTTCGCTGGAGATTGACCATCGGAGAGACTGCCGACGAGCTCAGACACGATCATCATCGCCGGAGGAGAGTCGACGATCTATTTTTGATAGAAGAAGGACCCGAAGGAAGCAAGGTAGGTTTTCAATACCACCTTATGACATCATCGCGTTTTCTTTGCATCTGTTCTTCGATCCTTTCGAACAGAAGCTTTTTCGTGGACAGATCACGTATTGATCGGTTTGATCTAAAGTCAAGATCAACGCCACGTCCACGATTGATCCTTACACCTTTATTCATCGTAAAACCCATGCAAGCCATGCAAGAACACGTACAAACTAAACTGCATCATAGGATTAACATGCATATGCATCATTGCATCTTAAAGTAGAGTTTGTGCATGATGATTGATTGCTATCAATCTTGTATGTGCATGATCGCGTATAGAAGGACAAGCTTAGGGAGCTACCTGCGACGGACTACAACAGGAAGAATTTGAGCAACAGAAGCCGCAAGAACAAGGCAAGTGCCCCTTGACCATATTGATCCCATGTTTTTGAAAGACTGTTTTGTTTGCAAAAAGGTGTGTGTGCTTGAGTCAACATGATGGGAAACCCTTTCATAGGAGTTTACTAGTTTTGTTAGTCACCCTTGTCACCGGGAAAGTTAATGAGTCGGGTTTGGTTTTTGCTTTTATGTTTCGCTGAGTCCATGGGATACGAGAAGCGAGATAGATGTGTCTAGCTAACTGCACTCGTATGAATAATGAGAAACGGATATTGTTAATGAACATGAATCGGAAGGAGATCTAGGCAAGCTTGGTTTGTGAATGAGGTAGCATGAGATGGTGGTTACTTGCCGTAGATCTAAGGACAAGTTCATGCCAGCCATGCCAGGATAACAGTGCCACCACAAGGCCAAATATGGGTGCGCCTTAGCTGACTAAGTAGGTAAGTTGCTAGATTGTTATGGACCGTGGAAGGCGCAGGGAATGGGAGTCGAGTGAGGACTGCCCTGGGAACTGCATGGCACAAGAGGGGGCCCGTGGGTGGGAGAATTGGAGATTCTAGCCTGCTGGTGAAACCTTAGTGAGTCCATACATCTAGTAGCCCCTTTGTAATGGCTATTTTGTGATCTCTTGGCCATACACCGACAGTTGTGTACTGGTATAATGGAGGTTCTGCACTCGCCGACGGGTGACGAAATCACAAGACGAAATCACAAACTTATGGGTAAAGTGGTACAAACTCTACGGAGTCTAAAACTATCATGATAGCCGAGCTTACGGTCACGAGCGCCTGGACAATTCACATGATTAGTTGGGATGGATTTTGGGATGGTTTTGGATGGTTTGGTTTTAGTTATGGTTTGGTCTTTGTATTTAGTTTTCAGGACTGTTGAGTCCGGGTAATGAGATTGGTTGCATGACTGTTGAGTCATGGCAACGAGATTTGGCCTTGGAATGAGACGGAATTGAATATGAGATGAAATGGTAGTGAATACGAGATGGTATTCATGAGATGGTAGTGAATATGAGATGGTATTCATGAGCAAAGTTGAGAAAGATTAATGTCTGGTTGAGACATGGGAAGGGATGAATCATGATGGAGGTATGTTAATGTTTAAATACATGTTGGGATTACATTCACTAAAAGCTAAGTTGATGTTTTTATCGTGTTTTGAGAAATAAACTCTGCTTTCTGCAATGAGCCTTTTTATAACTACCTTGCTGTGAGCTACATATCATATTTTCCCGCACTTGCTGAGTACATCATGTACTCAAACTTGCATTATTACTTCATCATCAGCAACACGAGAGGAGTACTATGAAGACCACGTGGAGTATTAGGCGTGTAATCTGTCCTCAACCTTGCCTGTGGAATAGGAGATGGAGCCGCTGCTGCTGCTTAGTTTGCTTCCGCAATAGTTTAGAAGACTTCCGCTGCTATAATAAATACTTCCGCTGCTAGATTTAAACTTCTGCTGCTAAGATAAGACTTCCGCTGCTAGCATGAGTCTAAGACTCATGAGACTTTGTAATAAACCCTGTTATTCGTGGTTATATATATTCTGAATTCAGTTTGTGGATTATATGTATATGTGTGATGAACATTCTGGGCGCACATACGCATCAGTCTCAGTTCCGAGAGGTTCTCTCTCAGAACAGGGGTGTCACAGCCAAGGCCGGACTCAAGCCCACCGACACCATCCTGGAGATCGGGCCCGGCATGCGCAACCTCATCGAGCACCTCCTCGAGGCCGGAGTGGAGGCCGTCGAGCTCGACCCACGCATGGTGCTTGACCTCATCTGAGAGGTTATAGGGGCACCCGTTGCCATCACGCCTCAAGGTTATCCAAGGTGATGTCCATGAAACGTGATCTTCCATACTTTGGTATATGTGGGGCAAACATCCCTTACCTGAAACCCTTGCTGTCTCCTGGATCCAGCGCTGGTTGTCCCGCTCGTGTAGGCGTTTATTCGTGTCGCCTTACCTCTTGCAGGCGGATGACGTTCCACAAGTACAGCTACCGCGGCGGGGACCTCGACACGCTGCTCGATATATCCACCGACAACCTTGTCCAGCTCTTCCCCACGCGTTCCCGCAGGAGGTACTTCACTAAAAGCGCTGCTGTATTCGGAGCGATTCACGCCGGTGATCATCTCTCGGCCCTCTCCGGCACGGATCTGCACCCAATCCCATATCCGACGGGCTCCAGTAAGATCCTCCGCCCTTCGTGGTGTTTGACCCCTTGCGTTTGTTTCCTCCGAGTTCTAACCCTGGCAGTGTCTACCCTTCGCATCAGTGAGGGTCTCCGTCTCGTCAGACTCGAAGAAACGACACCCGTCGCCCATCCCGACGAGCATTGAAGGATTTCGCCGCCCTTCCTCTTGTTGAGTCGCTGCGCCGCCCGATCCCCCTCCTCCTTTCCACAATTCGTTGATCTAACATGTTGTGCGACGTTGCAGGGTTGTCGAGAAGCTCTCCTGAAAGCTCCCCATCGTGGATCGACACCCCAACCGCGACTTCACCGATTGCCGGTGAGCTTCTCCACCCCTCGTTGACGTCCTCTCTTTTCATTCGTTTTCCGCAACCCCATACGACGCTAACATCTTTGCCATGCACCAGAACGCGTCCCGGACCCAAAGAACGCGCGTGAAGGACAATCCAACGACGATCCCGATGATGCACGAAGAGCGTCACCGCTTCTCCACGACGTGAGCTATCTTCCTCTCTTTCCCGGGCCACACGAACCCTCTAGGGTTGTGACGCCCTGGTTCCGAAAACCCCGAAACCGAGCTGATGCATATGTGTGCCCAGGATGTTCATCACACATACACATGTAATCCACAAACTGAATTTAGAATAATACCACGAATAACAGGGTTTTATTACAATGTCTCATGAGTTTCTAACTCATTCTAGCAGCGGAAATCTTATTCTAGCAGCGGAAGTCTTCTAAACTATAGCGGAAGCAAACTAAGCACGGCAGCTGCTCCATCTCCAACTCCACAGGCAAGTTGACGGTAGATCGCATGCCTAGTACTCCACATGAATATCGAAGTACTCTTCTCCTGTTGCTGATGATGAAGTAAAAATGCAAGTTTGAGTACATGACGTACTCCGCAAGTGCGGGAAGTATGACATGTAGCTTTCAACAAGGTAGGCATAAAAAGGCTTATTGCAGAAAAGCAAAGTTTATTTCACAAAACATGATAAAAACAGCGACTAACTTTAAGTGAATATAATCCCAACATATATTCAATTATAACATTAACATACCTCTTTCATGATTCACCACTTTTCATATCTCGTCCCAACATTTATCTTTCTCAACTTTTCTTCATGAATACCATCTCATATTCATGATCATCTCATCTCATATTCAATGCCATCTCATAACCAAGACCAAAGTTCATTATCATGACTCAACAGTCGCAATCTCTTTACCAAGACTCAACAGTCTCGAAACCAAACCTCAATGACCAAACCATAACCAAACCAATGACATCCCAATAACCAAACCGAACCATCCATCCCAATAACCATCCCATCTAATCATGGAAGTTGGCCAGATGCTTGTGACCGGAAGCACGACTATAATGATAGTTTTATACCTTGCAGAGTTTGCACCACTTTACCCACAAGTTTGTGATTTCGTCACCCGTCGGCGACTGCAGAACCTCCATTGTACCAGTACACAACCGTCGGTGTATGTCCAAGAGATCACAAAATAGCCTTTACAAAGGGGTTACTAGATGTATGGACTCACTAAGGTTTCACCAGCAGGCTCGAATCACCATTCTCCCACCTACGGGCGCCCTCTTGTGCCATGCAGTTCCTAGGGAAGTCCTCACTCGACTCCCATTCCCCGTGCCTTCCACGGTCCATAACAATCTAGCAACTTACCTAATTAGTCAGCTAAGCCGCATCCATACTTGACCTTGTGGTGGCACTGTATTCCTGGCATGTGCTCACATGAACCTGTCCTTAGATCTACGGCAAGTAACCACCATCTCATTCTACCACATCCACAAACCAAGCTTGCCTAGATCTCCCCGATTCATGTTCATTATCATCAAGTTCTCATTAACATTATGAGTGCAGTAGCTAGACACATTCTATCGCTTCCCATATTCCGTAGATTAGCGAAGCAGAAAAGAAAAACGACCATACCCTACTCATAAAACTTCCCTGGCGACAAGGGTGGTTAACAAGACTAGTAAACTCCTATAAAAGGGTTTCCCATCAAGTTGACTCTAGCATTCACAATTTTCACAAACAAAACAGTTTCCAAAAACATGGGATCAATATGGTCAAGGGGCACTTGCCTTGTTCCTGTGGTTTCTGTTGCTCTTGGATCTCGAAGTCTTGGTGATGTAATCCTTCGTAGATAGCTCCCTGAGCTTGTCCTTCTACTTACGATCACGCACATACAAGATTTACAGTAATCAATCATCATGCACAATCCTTATTCAAGATGCAATGGTGCATATGCATTCTAATCCTATGGCGCTGTTTCATTAGATCAGTTTGTACGTGTTCTTGCATGCTTTAATGGGCTTGCATGGGATTTTACGACGAACAAAGGTGTAGGGATCAAGTGTGGACGTGGCGATGATCTTGACTTAAGAGCCAGATCAACTCGATCAACACGTGATCTGTCCACTCAAAAAAGCCTCTGTTCAAAGGGATCGAAGAAACAGATGTAAAGAAAACCGCGATGACGTCGTAAGGTGGTAACGAAGACCTACCTCGGTTTTCCTCTGTGACGCCCCTGTTCTGAGAGAGAACCTCTCGGAACTGAGACCGATGCGTATGTGTGCCTAGGATGTTCATCACACATACACATATAATCCACAAACTGAATTTCAGAATAATACCACGAATAACAGGGTTTATTACAATGTCTCATGAGTCTTAGACTCATTCTAGCAGCGGAAGTCTTATCTTAGCAGCGGAAGTCTTATTCTAGCAGCGGAAGTCTTTATTCTAGCAGCGGAAGTCTTAAACTATGGCGGAAGCAACTAAGCAGCAGCAGCGGCTCCATCTCTACTCCATAGGGAAGGTTGAGGATAGATCATACGCCTAATACTCCACTTGGTCTTCATAGTACTCCTCTCCTGTTGCTGATGATGAAGTAATAATGCAAGTTTGAGTACATAATGTACTCAGCAAGTGCGGAAAAATATGATATGTAGCTCTAAAAGGCTCATTGCAGAAACCATTTCACAAAACTGGATAAAAACAGCAACTAGCTTTAAATGAATGTAATCCCAACATGTATTTAAATATCAACATACCTCCATCATGATTCACCACTTTTCATGTCTCAACCAGACATTTATCTTGCTCAACTTTTCACATGCTCATGAATACCATCTTGTATTCACTACCATCTCATCTCATATTCAATTCCGTCTCGCACCGAGACCAATGCTCATTTCCATGACTCAACAGTCATGCAACCAATCTCATTACCCGGACTCAACAGTCCCGAAACCATTTTCATTACCAGGACTCAATAGTCCCGAAACCGATTCCAAAGACCAAACCAAAACCAAACCAATTACCAACCGAATACCATCCCAATAACCATCCCATCTAATCATGTGAGTTGTCCAGGCGCTCGTGACCGTAAGCTTGGCTATCACGATAGTTTTACTGTGATGCCCTCAATTCTGTGGAATAAACCACGGAACCGAGAACTGATGCATATGTGTGCCCAGGATGTTCATCACACATATACACATCATCCACAAACTGAATTTCAGAATATATATACGACCATGAATAACAGAGTTTATTACAATGTCTCATGAGTCTTGGACTCATGCTCACAGCGGAAGTCTTAATCTAACAGTGGAAGTCTTTATTCTAGCAGCAGAAGTCTTCTAACTAATGCGGAAGCAATTCTAAGCAGCAGTGGCTCCATCTCTACTCCATACCCACAGGCAAGGTTGAGGACAGATTACACGCCTAATGCTCCACTTGGTCTTCATAGTAATCTTCTCCTGTTGCTGATGATGAAATAATAATGCAAGTTTGAGTACAATGATGTACTCGGCAAGTGCGGGAAAATATGATATGTAGCTCACAACAAGGTAGGTATAGAAAGGCTCATTGCAGAAAGCAAAGTTATTTATCAAAACCATGATAAAACAGCAAGTTACCTTTAAGTGAATGTAATCCCAACATGTACTAAAATACCAATCATACCTCCGTTATGTTCATTACCTTCCATGTCCCAACCAGACATTAATCAACCTCATTCTTGCTCACGAATACCTTCTCATATTCGCTACCATCTCACGAATACCATCTCGTATTCGCTACCATTTCATCTCATAAACAATTTCGTCTCACACCGACCAACCTTGTTGCCATGACTCAACAGTCATGCAACCCATCTTATCACCCGGACTCAACAGTCCCGAAAACAAAACCAAAACCAAACCTTCCAAAACCATACCCAATAACCACAGCCAATAACCATCCCAACTAATCATGGAAGTTGGCCAGGCGCTCGTGACCGTAAGCTCGGCTATCATGATAGTTTTAGACTCTGCAGAGTTTGCACCTCTTTACCCACAAGTTTGTGATTTCGCCACTCGTCGGCGACTGCAGAACCTCCATTATACCAGTAACAACCGTCGGTGTATGGCCAAGAGATTACAAAATAGCCTTTACAAAGGGGTTACTAGATGTATGGACTCACTAAGGTTTCACCGGCAGGCTAGAATCTCCAATTCTCCCACCCACGGGCCCCCTCTTGTGCCATGCAGTTCCTAGGGCAGTTCTCACTCGGCTCCCATTCCCCGCGCCTTCCACGGTCTATAACAATCTAGCAACTTACCTAATTAGTCAGCTAAGCCGCACCCATACTTGTCCTTGTGGTGGCACGGTTATCCTGGCATGTGCTCACATGAACCGGTCCTTAGATCTACGGCAAGGAAACCACCATCTCTTTCTTCCTCTTTCACAAACCCAGGCTTGCCTAGATCTCCCTCCGATCCATGTTCATTAACAACATCAGTTTCTCATTATCATTACGAGTGCAGTTAGCTAGACACATCTATCTCGCTTCCCAATCCCATGGACTCAGCGAAGCTTAAAAGTAAAACCATACCCGACTCATAAACTTCCCTGGCGACAAGGGTGGTTTAACCAAAACTAGTAAACTCCTATAAAAGGGTTTCCCATCATGTTTGACTCAGCACACACATCTTTTCGTAAAACAAAATAGTTTCCCAAAACATAGGATCAATATGGTCAAGGGGCACTTGCCTTGTTCTGGCTTTTCCGGTTGCTGAAAATCTTGTTCTTGTAGTCCGTCGTAGGTAGCTCCTTGAGCTTGTCCTTCTATACATGATCACGCACATACAAGATTTACAACAATCAATATCATGCACAAACTTTAACTAGATGTGATGATGCTTATGCATGTTAACCCTATGATGCAGTTTAGTTTGTACGTGTTCTTGCATGGCTTGCATGGGTTTTTATGATGAACAGAGTTGTAGAGATCAATTGTGGACGTAGTGATGGCCTTGACCTTTAGATTAAATCGATCAACAAGTGATCTGTCCATGAAAAAGCTTCTGTTCAAAAGGAATCAAAGAACAGATGCAAAGAAAACGCGATGATGTCATAAGGTAGTATTGGAGACCTACCTTATGTTCTTTTTAGTCTTCGGGGTCCTTCTCCTATCAGACAGATCGTTGGGGCTCTCTTCCGGCGGTCTCTCTCGACTGAACTCCGGCGAAGGGTTTATTCGGCGAGTTGGGGGCTAGGGCTCTAAGTCGTCGGCTCAGGAGGTGGAAAAGAAGTTCGTGGTTTCGGTCAAGGGTTCTGGGTTCTATTTATAATCGGGAGAAGAAGAGTCCTAATCTGATTGTATTTCGAATAAGAGTCCTATTCAGATTGTCGTTGACTCTTAACAACTTATCTTTAGTTTGTTTGGTGCGGTAACATTGTGGAATTCATGTCGGTTTCCTCTCCGTACCAGTATTTCCACGCGTACAGAATCCAAAATTGCTCCAGAACTCGTTACTTCTGCGGTGATGAGCTCCAGAAACTCCACGTGTCCACCGGGGCCTGGTCTCCCCCTTTCCGCAGAGACGAGCTCCGGTTGTGCCGCGTGTCAAGCGAGCAAGACCTCCCTCTCCTTCGGAGGTGAGCTCCGCTTGCGCCACGTATCCTAACAGCGCCAGACTTCCTTTCTTCTCAGAGACGAGCTCCGAAGTTAACACGTGTCCAACAGTGACGGACCTCCCGGAGATAAGCTCTGGCGGTGACACGTATCCAATAGAACTGGACCTCTCGGAGGTGAGCTCCGAGGTCGACATGTATCAGAGCGACTGGTCCTCTGATTTCCGCGGTGACTAGCTCTGAAGGTGACACGTGTCCTGCGGCTGGCCTTGGTTCTCCGCAGAGGCTAGCTCCGGGGGCAACACGTGTCCCACGGGGTCAGACCTCTCCCCCTTTGCGGGGATGAGCTCCGAAGGCGCCACATGGCCAGCGGGCTGCGAGAGTTGTCTTCGGCACTCTTGGTGAAATGGATTTTGCTCTTTTTGGCTATCTTTTTTTATTCTTTCTCTGTTCCCACTTCTTTTAAAATGTTTTCTCTACATGAAACATGAATACATGCAGAAACCAGAAATGAGGGTGTCACATTTACACTCAGCATAGGTGGCACCACTTTACCCACAAGTTTGTGATTTCGTCACCCATCGGTGACTGCAGAACCTCCATTATACCAGTACACATCCGTCGGTGTATAGCCAAGAGATCACAAAATAGCCTTTACAAAGGGGCTACTAGAGGTATGGACTCACTAAGGTTTCACCAGCAGGCTAGAATATCCAATTCTCCCACCTACGGGCCCCCTCTTGTGCCATGCAGTTCCCAGGGCAGTCCTCACTCGACTCCCGTTCCACGCGCCTTCCACGGTCCATATCAATCTAGTAACTTACCTAATTAGTCAGCTAAGACGCTCCCATATTTGGCCTTGTGGTGGCACTGTTATCCTTGCATGGCTAGCATGAACCGGTTCTACCTCATCCACAAACCAAGCTTGCCTAGATCTCCCTCGGATTCATGTTCATCAAGATTTCATTATTATTATGAGTGCAGTAGCTAGACACATCTATCTCGCTTCCCATAATCCCATGGACTCAGCGAAGCAAAAAGTAAAAACGACCCTACCCGACTCATCAACTGTCCCAGCGACAAGGGTAGTTAACAAAACTAGTAAACTCCTATGAAAGGGTTTCCCATCAAGTTGACTCAAGCACACACACCTTTTTGCAAACAAAACAGTTTTCCAAAAACATGGGATCAATATGGTCAAGGGGCACTTGCCTTATTCTTGCGGATCTTGTTGCTCTTGTGTCTTGATGTTCTGGTGCTGTAGTCCTTCGTAGGTAGCTCCCTGAGCTTGTCCTTCTAATTACGATCATGCACATATAAGATATATAGCAATCAATCACCATGCACAAACTTTACTCAAGATGCAATGGTGCATATGCATGCTAATCCTATGGTGCAGTTTAGTTTGTATGTGTTCTTGCATGCTTTTGCATGTTTTAAGGGGTTTGCATGGGGTTTCAGATGAACAGAGGTGTAGAGATCAGATGTGGACGTGGCGATGATCTTGACTCTCGACCTAGATCGAACCGATCAACACGTGATCTGTCCATGAAAAAGCTTCTGTTCGAAGGGATCAAAGAACAGATGCAAAGAAAACCGCGATGATGTTGTAAGGTGGTATTGGAAACCTACCTTGCTTCATTCGGGTCCTCCCTCCTAGCAAAAACAGATCATCGGCTCTCCTCCGGCGATGGCGATCGTGTCTGGGCTCATCGGTGGTCTGTCCGATGGTCAAACTCCGACGAAGGGGTTTAGCTCGGCGAGTTTGGGGCTAGGGCTTCTAAGTTGTCGGCTTAGAAAAGATGTTACGACCAAGGGGGTTGTTTCGGGTTCTATTTATACGAGGGAAACGAAGAGTCCTACTCTGATCGGAATTTGAATAAGAGTCCTATTCAAATTGTTTTTGAATCCTAACAACTTATCTTCAATTGATTTGGTGCGGTAGCAACGTGGAATTCGTGTCGGTTTCCTTCTGTGTCGATATTCCCGTGCATACAGAAGCAAAAACCTCTTCAGATCTCGTCACCTCCGCGGTGATGAGCTCCGGAGGTCCATGTGTCCTGCGGAGGTCGGGCTTCCCTTTTCCATAGAGGCGGGCTCCGGTTGTGCCGCGTGTCAGGTGGGCGAGACCTCTCTCTTCCTCAGAGGCGAGCTCCGCGTGCGCCACGTGTCTGGTGGGTCGGGACCTCCCCTCTCAACCAAGGCGAGTTCCGTGCATGCCACGTGTTAGTGCCGGACCTCCCCTCTCTTCGGAGGTGAGCTCCGAGAGTGCCACGTGTCAGAGCCGTACCTCCCCTCTCTTCGGAGGTGGGCTCCGAGAATGCCACGTGTCCAGTAGCGCCAGACTTCCTTTCTTCCCAGAGGCGAACTCCGAGGTCGACACATGTCCAACAGTGACGGACCTCCCGGAGGTGAGCTCCGGAGGTGACACGTGTCTAGTAGGACCGGACCTCTCGGAGGTGAGCTCTGAGAGTGACACGTGTCCCGCGCGGCTGGTCCTCTCTTATCCGCAGTGACTAGCTACAAAGGCAACAGTGTCCTGTGGGGCTGGCCTCGCTCCTTCGCAGAGGCTAGCTCCGGGGGCAACACGTGTCCCACGGGGTCAGATCTCGCCCCTTCCTCAGAGACGAGCCCGAGCCTGCCACGTAGCCAGTTAGCGGCGGACCTCTCCCCCTTTGCGGGGATGAGCTCTGAAGGCGCCACGTGGCCAGCGGGCCATGGGAATTGTCTTCGGCGCTTCTCAGTGAACTGGAATTGGCTCTTTTTGGCTATCTTTTTGATTCTTTTTCTGTTTCCACTTCTTTTAAAATGTTGTCTTTATAAAATATGAATGCATGCAGCAATCAAAATTGAGGGTGTCACATCCTCTGTGTCGGGGCTCATCGGCGGTTCACCGGCGACTGAACTCAGGCGTAGGGGGTTTAACTCGACGAGTTGGGGCTAGGGCTTCCAAGTCGTCGACTCGGGAGGTAGAAAAAAAGTGCATGGTTACGGCCAAAGGTTCTGGGTTCTATTTATAAGGGGTGAAAGAAGAGTCCTACTCTGATTGGATTTCAAATAAGAGTCCTATTCAAACTGTTTTTGGATCTTAACAACTTATCTCTAATCGTTTTGGTGCGGTAGCAACGTGGAAGTCGTGTCGATTTCCTCAGTACCGGGTATTCCCACGCGTACAGGAGAAAAACCACTTCAGATCTCGTCACCTCCGCGGTGATGAGCTCCAGAGGCTCCACCTGTCCAGCCGGGGCCGGGCCTCCTGTTTCTGCAGAGGCGGGCTCCGGTTGTGCCGCGTATCAGGTGGGCGGGACCTCCGTCTCCTCATAGGCGAGCTCCACGTACGCCACGCGTCCTGATGGGCGGGACCTCCCTCTCCCTCAGAGGTGAGCTACGCGTACGCCACGTGTCTGGTGGGTCGAGACCTCCCCTCTTTCCAGAGACGAGCTCCGCGTACGCCACGTGTCAGTGCCGGACCTCCCCTATCTTCGGAGGTGAGCTCCGAGAGTGCCACGTCAGTGCCGGACCTCCCCTCTCTTCGGAGGTGGCTCCAAGAGTGCCACGTGTCAATGACGGACCTCCCCTTTCTTCGAAGGTGCGCTCCGGAAGTGCCACGTGTCCTAGCAGTGCCGGATCTTCTTTTTGCTCAGAGATGAGATCCGAGGTCGACACGTGTCCAACTGCGTCGGACCTCTCTTCTCCCCAGAGGTAAGATCCGAGAACAACACGTGTCAAGCAGTGTTGGACCTCCCAGAGGTGAGCTCTGAGGATGACACGTGTCCATCGGGACCTTCTTCTCGGAGGTGAGCTCCGAGGATGACACGTGTTCAGTAGTGTCGGACCTCTCGGAGGTGAGCTCTGAGAGCGACACATGTCAAACTGGGCCGGAACTCTCGGAGACGAGCTCCGAGAGCGACACGTGTCCCGTGGGGTTGGGCCTTTCTTTTCCGCAGCGACTAGCTCCAGTGGCGACACGTGTCCTGCGGAGCTGGACTTCGCTTCTCCGCAGAGACAAGCCCCAGAGGCAACATGTGTCCTGTGGGTCAGACCTCGCCCCTTCCACAGAGGCTAGCTCTGAGCTTGCCACGTGTCTGGCGGTGCCGGACCTCACCCCACTCCGCAGGGATGAGCTCCGAACGCGCCACGTGGCCAGCGGGCCGTGGGAAGTGTCTACGGCGTTCTCGGTGGACTGGAGTTGGCTCTTTTTGGCTATCTTTCACCTGTTCTAATCCTTTTAAAATGCTTTCTCTATATGAATTATGTATACATGCATGAATACATCATGTACTCAAACTTGCATTATTACTTCATCATCAGCAACAAGAGAAGAGTACTTTGAAGATCATGTGGAATACTAGGCGTGCGATCTACCGTCAACTTTTCTGTGGAGTTGGAGATGGAGCCGCTGCCGTGCTTAGTTTGCTTCCGCTATAGTTTAGAAGACTTCCGCTGCTAGAATAAGACTTCCGCTGCTAGAATGAGTTAGAGACTCATGAGATATTGTAATAAAACCCTGTTATTCATGGTATTATTCTGAATTCAGTTTGTTGATTACATGTGTATGTGTGATGAACATTCTGGGCACACATATGCATCAGCTTGTTTCTGGGGTTTTCGGAACCAGGGCGTCACAAGGGTATACGTGTACAAGGACGATCAAGAAACAATGCGAAGACTTTGAAGATCAAGAGTTCGACCCCAGCTGAGCAACGCTATCAGAAAAAGGCAAGTTTCCATGACCACTTTGCTCCATTTTAGGATTTTTAACTAGAATTGCATGCATAGTCTAAATTTGAATCCCATGATAGGATGTTTACTAGAATTTTTCTGTCGTTCCTTGTAGCCTGGGTTTGGGTTAGATAGGGTTTACTTTTATGTCGTTTATTTATGCTTAGCCCTGCTTAGATGTTGGGATGGGAGTATTTACATTAATTCCATTAATCATGATGTTTGTGATGTTGTGGTGATATATGGTGTATGAGGAAGGTAGTATAGGAACCTAGCAGGCTGCTTGGTACACGGTAGGTGCCGAGTGCATGAGACTCGGGTTCGTGGTTAGTAGCCTGCGTAGATTCTAAGGACCGGTTCGTGAGACCCGTCAACTAGCTTATACAGTGCCGCCACAAGAACTGGTATGGGACAGTGTGGCCAATTAAGTTGTTTCTATCTTTCCCTTGTGTACACCATAGAGATGTGTAAGTGGCGCAAGAGGGGGCTTCTGCGGCAGAGGTTTCAGAGTGTCGCAGCGGTGAATCCTTAGTGGGTGTGCATGGGTTGGGTAGTTCAATGTAAAGGCCTTGTCGTGTACTCCTGGCCACACACCATAGGGTGTGTGAGATGGCAGGAAGGAGTTTCTTTAGTCGCCGAAGGGTAATGAAAACACGACTTGTGGGTAATGGGTACAAACTCTGCAGAGTCAAAACTATCTAGACAGCCGTGCTCACGGTCAAGAGCGGGCTGGTAACTCTCTCATGATTAGCATGGGTCGGGATTGATCGGTGGATTTGGGATGGTGGTTTGGGATGAGGTTCCAGTTGGTTCGTGGAGATACTCGGAGACTTGGCTGGGATGGTTGGGAATTCACCTAGTAAATAGGATGCTTAATAAGACTAAGAAATAGGATGCTTAGTGCATGAGCCGTGTTTTAGCCTTCCTTGATTCTTGCCTCATCATGCATAACTTTCCCACACTTGCTGCGTACTCTATGTACTTAGGCGTTTTCCTTTTTCCTTTATTATAAATGTTGCTCAGTGAAAAGAAGATCAAATGAAGATGGTGTGAAGAAGGTCACGTCGCTGCCAGTCGATTTGCCCGTGGACGGCCCTACATGTTTCTCCTCTTCTTCTGCTACTCGAGACTCATTTAAGGTATAAATGTTGTTTAGATTCGATATATAACTGTTTATCACTATTTGTCCTACATATATGAACAAACCAATCTTGACATACATGTAGATTACGTCCGGTTTCACATTTTGTAAAACCGGGCGTGACACATGACGAACAGGCGTTACTTTTAATTTGTCCGGAGTCAGAACCGAGGCCTCTGCTTCTCCAACCGCTGAGCTTCACAGTCGCAGGTCACCCAAAACAACCATATTTTAAAATAAAACATAATCAATAGTCTCACATGTGAATTTTTTTGGATCGCTGGCCACTAGATCTAACGGGAATATATGGAAATAAAACGGCGCCTCGGCAGGAATTCTGTAAGATTGCACGCAATATCATATTGACTCTCTCACGTCCAATCCGACATTCTCGCTTCCGCTTCGTCGACCCCCGCTTTCACGAACCCTAAGAAACTTGAATGAGAACAAAAATGAAAATGAGAATCGATGTGGCATACCTTGTGATATAGAGGATAGGCGTCTAGTCGGCGACGGGCGTTGAAGGTGGAGGCCTCACTTCTGGTGCCTTATATCAGTATGGGATGTGTTGGGCACGACAAACCTCGGGTCACGTCCCCCCAACTCATCCCTTTTTATATTGCGCAAGCGTTAGAAGGAACCCTCAACCATGGGTTCATTGACGCCCCGATCAGTATGCGTCAAAGGAGATTAATTTGGGTTTTACCGTTGAGCCTCTCTCTCGGGTCAGAGATCAACCCTATCTCCAACATCACAATCTCACATGGGGGGCCCTCAAAACTCATCCTTACAATTACCAAAAGATGGGGAGTCCTCTCCTCCTCTATCTGGCCTCACAACACTTTTTTACTTGGAGAAACTTCCGCTTGTTCCATCTCGCTCCTGACATCTTTCACATGCTAATGTCAAACCCTAGCTATGCTTCCACATCCTTTGTCACCGACAACCCGAGCATCCACCCCCGACCTCCCTCCCTCCTCCCGTGCCTCCCCACGACAATTTTTTTCTCGGAATATGTGGTCCTAAGCCCGGATTTTAGGCACAACCTAGCTGTCAGCGGAGCTCACCTTGCCACCATCCGCAACCCACAGAAGGCTTGGGGCGAGGGGATCACAAACCTTGCTGTGGCCTTTCTGGCCTCGTCGTGTCGCCAGGACCATGCCCTTCTTTCCTGGCCTTGATGCATAGCAAGGTCCCCGGCTGAGCAATGTTGAGATTATCATGGGTATTTCACCACCACTAAACTTATAAATAAGACTAAAGTGAATTGGAGAGTTACCTACACGAAGTTGGTTTAATCAATAACAAGGAGACAAATAATATCCAAGTTTGGACCCTTTGCGGTGAGGTAATACCCTATCCTTGCTTGATTACCTTCTCTTGACGTTAAGATTAGAATGATGTCTATCGACATCTAGCTCAATGGTATTGGATGCTAGGTCCGTATGGTGTGTGAGAGTTGATCCATAATTCCTGAGAAGATGTGTGAGATATGTTAAATCTGTCTCGGGATGTCTCAACATGGTGCCCCTTCCTTTCCTTTTATTGGTAGTCGAATGTCTTAGGTCGCTTCTCGGGTTGGTTACATGTTTGATGGGTTTCTATTATATTTTATCTCTAACTCGCTACATCTAATTTTGAGGCAGTTGTTTCCTTCTTTATCTAGTTAGAGTTTGTCAAAGTGGTTTTACGAACTCCCGGTACCGCTACTGGAGCAGCCCGTGGCAGTTTGTTGTTTGGAGGGGCTAAGTCCCTGGACCGTTCGAGCATGAAGAACACGAGGTGAACACGAGGATTTACGTGATTTGGACCACCGGAGCGTAATACCCTACGTCCACAGGAAAGTGTGTTGTATTGTTTTGTGTTTCCAAGCCTGAGGTTGTCTAGATGGATCCCTAAGGATTAGATTGCCCATCATTTCTCTCGGAGGCTGCCCGATCCTTTTATAGCCAAAGGCCGGGCAGTTATAGTAAGACCCGGGGCCCGACAAGTGGCCCCGCGGCGGTCGATACCCTATACACAATCTAGGGTATTAATGACTACTTGTAATATCCACTACTAATGGAGTTAAGGCGCGCCGCCTAACACGCCAAGCGTCCCAGGCTATGTAGCGGTTCACGATGGCGGGAGAAGGCTCCGTCTTGTCGCCGCATCCTACTCGGTAAGCTGTGCGGGCTGTATTGTGTGACACCCTCGCCTCGGGTGTCAGCATATGTTCATGATAAGAGCAAACATGTTAATGAAAAATAAGGAACAGAGAGAATTATCAAAAGAATAGCCAATGAAAGCCCTCAGAGAGCGTCGAAGACAGCTTCTGCGACCAGCAGGCCACGCGGCGTGTTCGGAGCTCGTCCCCGAGAAGTTGGGAGAGGTCCGCCGCTAAACTGACAACGTGGCAGGCTCGGGGGTGTCACACCCGGTTTTTCCGAAGAACAACCAAGTGAATATCACATGTATGCCAGGACCATTTTCTCATACATGTGATGACAAATAGTGAAGCATCACTTATTACAAGCCAGGTGTCGAATATAGATAAGTCTTACATAGCAAATGTCTCGATGGACAATAATAAGTTCATCACAAGTAAATAAACTAGCAGCGGAATATTATTCTTGAGGGCTCCGTCACAGGCGTTGCCCGGGGGTCTCCATGAACCTAGAAACCTTCTTCGGGTCCAAAGTCTTGGTCATTATACACCACCTCATTATCTTGACCTGAGCAGCAATATAAACCAACAAAATATGCAAGGTTGAGTACCGATGGTACTCAACAAGTGTGGGAAAGTTATGTCATGCATGGCTAGAACAAGGGGAGGTTGAACTCATGGTTAAAGCACTACGCAATTAATACCTATCACCTTAGCTTATTAAGCACCTACATTACTACACAGGTGAAATGGTCCCAATCTCCCATCCCATCATCATAATCCAATAACCATAACATCATCTCCAATGTTAAGCTCCCCGCTTAACATTCTCAACATCCAAAACCATCACTCCTCTAATCATGAATAAGTCCAAGCCGCTCTTGACCGTGAGCACGGCTGTCATGACAGTTTTGACTCTGCAGAGTTTGCACCACTGTACCCACATGTAGTGATTTCATCCCCCATTGCCGGGTGGACTAAAAGAACCTCCATTATGCCAGTGGCTACGAACCACATTCACACTTCCCAGGTGTGTAGCCAGGAGATCACTACGAAGCCTTTACAAAGGGATTCCTGACGAGCGTGGGCCCACTGAGGTTTCACCCCTAACAGCATACAAGAGGCTCCAACCCCAGTGCAGTGGCCCCCTCTTGAGCCTTGCGGTTCATAAGGTAGTCTAGCTGACACCAACTCCCCGCACCATCCAACACACCCATACTACGCCGGGGATACACCTAATTAATTGGCCAAGCTGCCCCATCTCAGCATGTGGTTGGCACGGTAAAGCCAGGTTACATGCTCCATGAACCGGTCCTTAGGATCCAGGCAAGTACTAAACACAAACCCGAGTCTCGTGCACCCAGCACACAACCAAAACATCCAACTTGCCTTGATCCCTACCTATACATAACTCACAATGTCTCATTCAAGAGTATGGTAAAATAAACTGATGATCTCATATCCCAAATATCCCATTCTAAGCATGGCTAAGCATATGCATAATAATAAATGACATGATAAAATAAATCCCAACCCAAGCTACAAGGAAACAAGGTAATGCAATTCTAGGGAAACTTCCTAGCATGGGTTTCATATTTCATTTGGCAATGCAAATAATTCTATCTACACATCCTAGCATAGGATCAAAGTGGTCAAGGACACTTGCCTCCTTCCTGCTGCTCTTGAAATGGGTAGTCCTGATCTTGGAAAGGAATAACTTGCTCTTGAGCAGGTTCTACATCATACCATCACACATAGCAAAAGAAAAACAACAATCCATAAGACATAGTTCACACTTCCACTTCATACAAACCACACATTCACATTTAACAAAGCCATTCACAACTTCTATGTGTTGTGTTTACTCTATGTGTGTTGACCTTTGGCTTACATGCACTTTCTAATCATGTGTATATGATTCCTACTTTTGTATTCACATTTATGCTTGCATACTTTATATATGAGTTTCCAATTTAAATAATTTTCCTTATATTCAATTACTACACCTTTTAGCTACCAAGTATGCATGAAAGGTATTTTCCTTCTCCATATGTGTCTTCAGAATTTCTACCAACCCTAAACTGAATTCTTTGGATTTTAGAAACTCCATTTATCATTTACTAGTTGCTATATTTTCAGATTTATTTCCTATGTCTAAATGTGAACTTTATTATGAAAATAACAAGACACATCATCTAAACAGAATAGGTTCTGATCTAAAATATTTAATAACATATTTTTGACCTTTTCCTCTGATGTAAACTATTTTACATTTATTTTCCTAATTTTCAGAACTATTCTCCACTTAAAAATGTGTCCCTATAACTAATAAATGTGAATAATAAATTAAACAGATTCATTTCAGCCAAAAATCTATTTTTATCTCACTCCAAAGTTTTCTAAGTACTGAGAAAGTTTTCAATTTAAATTTGACGATATGTTTGTCCCACTTTTTAAATTTTAAATACTAGCCACATATTCAATTTCCTAACCTTAATATCAAACAGGGTCAAAAAGGTAAACTCACCCCACTACAGGGTCTATAATATTATTTTAACAATTTTCAGGGGTCTAGCTTCTCATAACAGAGGAGTTTTTCCTAATTTTTATTAAGTCTTGGGGCTAAAACTGATTTTTAAATGAATTTACACGATTTTCTGAAGTTCCAGGGGCTAGATCAGAAGTTTCCGGGGCTAGCTCTTATTTTCCGAGAACCCCAGGGGGTAGCACGTAAGATTTCCAGTCTTTATAACGAGGGGCTGACGTGGACCGTCCGATTTAAAACAGACGGCTGAGATTATAACATCGAACCGGTACGCGGGGATTTAAACTCTACCGTGCGATTTAAAATAAACGGCGCACAAGCGGCCACGTCGCTCTGATCGAGCGCGGGCGGCGCTGCCGGCGGCACACGGCAGCGGGAGGCGGCGATCTCGCCGGAGAGTTTCGGATCTTCATCAATTCTTCCTAAAACTGTGATTTTATGACATAGATCGGTGGAGGGGAGGTCGGGGATCTCACCTCGGGGGTTTTCTTGAGCTCGGAGGTCCTGGAAAGCGATCGGCGACGAGGTTCGAGGTGAATTCACGGCGAGGCTCGTCGGCGCTGTGTTTGAGCCGCAAACCACCGAGTTTTCTGCACCTGCGAGGTTCCCCGGAGGCAGTGGATCAAGACCAGCGAGTTAGATCGGAATTCCCGAGCGTAGATCGGGCAGAATTCGCCGGAGGGGCTCGGGTTCTCACCGGAGTAAAATCGGCGGATCGCGTGGGAAAAACGGGACAAGGCCGGGGTTTTCATAGACGGGGGAGGGCGGCGGAGTGGTTTAGATCGAGCTGGAGTCTTCGGGTCCGGAAATCGGCTGGGATACGCGAGAATTCCCGATCGGTTTTGATTCGGGTGAGAGAGTCCTGCCGATCGCTGCGCGGGCGCGAGGAAGAAGAAAGGCTGGCGGGCCCCGCCTGTCAGTGGGAGGAAGGGGGCGCGCGCGGCTGCGGGCTGGCGCGGAGCAGGGTGGGCCGGCTGGTGGGTTTCGGCCCACTGGCCGGTTTTTTCTGTTTTCATTTTTCTTTTTCTATTTCTTTTCTGTTTTGAGTTTAAATTGAATTCCAGTTTGAATTTGAATTGTTGCAAAACATGCAACACGTCCAAAAATTTTTAAATTCCCCTCTTAACAGGATTTTGGGGTGTTACAGGGGGTCACCTCCGCAATTAAAGAGAGGTCCGACCCTGTGAGACACGTGTTGCCCACGGAGCTAGCCTCTGCAGGAGAAGCAAAGGCATTTCCACAAGACACGTGTCATCCTCGGAGCTAGTCCTCTCGGAAATCAGAGGACCCGTCGCGCAGGATATGTGTTGATCTCGGAGCTCGTCTCAGAGGAATCCGGATCTATCGAACACGTGTCGCCACCGGAGCTCATCTCCGGGAGGTCTTTCGTTGCTAGACACGTGTCGACCTCGGAGCATGTTCCTGAGGAAAGAAGAGGGAGAAGACCGGCGCCAACACGTGGCGTGCGCGGAGCTCACCTCCGAAGAAGAGGGAGGTCTCGCTCGTGACACGCGGCACAAACGGAGCTCGTCTCTGCGGAGAAGTGGATACCAGGCCCTGGAAGGACACGTGGAGCCTCTGGAGCTCATCACCACGAAGGTAACGAGTCTGGAGCGGTTTTTACGCGTAAAGATACTGGTACGCAACAGGAACCGATCTAAATTTCCACGATGTTACTAAAGATAAGACGTTAGGATCCAACAAAGATCTGAATAAGACACTTATTCGGGATCCAATCAGATTAGGACTCTTCTCTTCCCGATTATAAATAGAGCCCAAAAACCTCTGGCCGAAACCACAAACTTCTCTTTCAACTCCTGAGCCGACGACTTAGAGCCCTAGCCCTAACTCACCGAGCAAAACATCACCAAAGCACAACAAGGGAGATCATCGGAGGAGAACCAAGCGGTCCGAGGAGGGCCTCGAAGACAAGAAGAGCGTGAGGTAGGACTTCAATACCACCTTACGACATCATTGTGTTCATCTCTTGCATCTGTTCTTCAATTCCTTTCGAACAGAAGCCTTCTCATGGGCAGATCACTCGATGATCAGTTTGATCTAAAGACAAGATCATCGCCACGTCCACATTTGATCCGAACACCTCTGCCCATGCAAGCCATGCAAGAGCACACCAATCTAATAAAAATCATATGATAGCATGCATGTGCATCATTGCATCTAGTTTAAGGTTTGTGCATAAGTATTGATTGCTGTGAATCCTGTATGCACGTGATCCTACCTAGCAGGACAAGCTCAGGGAGCTGTCTACGGCGAGCTGCAGCAACAAGGTTTTGAGAATCAAGAACAACCGGAACCGCAAGAACAAGGCAAGTGCTCCTTGACCATATTGATCCTATGTTTTGGGAAAAACTGTTTTGTTTTGCAAAAAGGTGTGCGTACTGAGTCAAACATGATGGGAAGCCCTTTTATAGGAGTTTACTAGTCTTGATTAAACCACCCTTGTCGCCTGGGAAGTTTATAAGTCGGGTATAGTTTTTGCTTTATGCTTCGCTGAGTCTATGGGATTGGGAAGCGAGATAGATGTGTCTAGCTAACTGCACTCGTACCGATAATAAGTAACTGATGAGGTTAAAGAACATGGATCGGAGGGAGATCTAGGCAAGCCTGGGTTTGTGAATGAGGTAGCATGAGATGGTGGTTTTACTTGCCGTAGATCTAAGGACCGGTTCATGCATGCACATGCCAGGATAACAGTGCCACCACAAGGCCAAGTATGGGTGCGGCTTAGCTGAGTAATTAGGTAAGTTGCTAGAGTGTTATGGACTGCGGAAGGCGCGGGGAATGGGGGTCGAGTGAGGACTGCCCTGGGAACTGCATGACACAAGAGGGGGCCCGTGGGTGGGAGAATTGGAGATTCTAGCCTGCCGGTGAAACCTTAGTGAGTCCATACATCTAGTAACCCCTTTGTAAAGGCTATTTTGAGATCTCTTGACCATACACCGACGGATGTGTACTGGTATAATGGAGGTTCTGCAGTCGCCGACGGGTGACGAAATCACAAACTTGTGGGTAAAGAGGTGCAAACTCTGCAGAGTCTAAAACTATCATGATAGCCGAGCTTACGGTCACGAGCACCTGGCTAAACTGCCATGATTAGTTGGGATGTTTATTGGGATGGTTATTGGGAAGGTTCTTGGTTATGGTTTGGTTGTTGGGACTATGGAGTCCGGGTGATAAGATGGTTGCATGACTGTTGAGTCATGGCAGCAAAACTGGTCTTGGTGTGAGACAAAGTTGTTTATGAGATAAGATGGTAGCAAATATGTGAAGGTATTCGTGAGATGGTAGCGAATACGAGGAGGTATTCATGAGTAAGAATGAGGTTGGTTAATGTTCGGGTGGAACATGGAAAGCGATGGAGGTATGTTGGTAATTTAATATATGTTGGGATTACATCTAAAAGTTAAGTTGCTGCTCTATCGTGGTTTTATAAATCTGCTTTTCTGCAAATAAGCCTTTTTATACCTATCTTGTTTATGAGCTGCATATCATGTGTTTTCCCGCACTTGCTGAGTACATCATTGTACTCAAACTTGCATTATTATTTGCATCATCAGCAGCGGGAGAAGCCTACTATGAAGACCGAGTGGAGCATTACAGCGTGTGATCTGTTCTCAACCTTGCCTGTGGAGGGATTAGAGATGGAGCCACTTCTGCTTAGATTTGCTTCCGCATTAGCTAAATTGCTTCCGCATTAAAACAAAGACTTCCACTGCGTAGAAATAAAGACTTCAGCTGTAGGCATGAGTCCAAGACTCATGAGACGTTGTAATAAACTCTGTTATTCGTGGTTATATATATCTGGATTCAGTTTGTGGAACGTATGTGTATGTGTGATAAAAATCCTGGGCACACATATGCATTAGTTCTCAGTTCCGTGGTTTTCCCACAGAATTGAGGGCGTCACAGATTGGTATCAGAGCCACGGGTTGACAGTAGGTTACACGCCTAGATAGAAACCTTAGATTGATATTAGAAGCCACGGGTTAACAGCAAGTTACACCCCTAAATAGGAGTCACAGATAGCTAAGCCACGCTGACCAAAGGAAGCACCCTAGGGTGAATAGCTTAGATTGGCCTTAAAACCCACCTTGACATATAAACCATCCTTGAATAGGAGTTGTGTGGGCCCTTGTGATGATTATTTGTGATTATGTGCTTAGTGTGAGTTGTGGGACGTCTCAAAACGTTGTCCATATCCACACGTAAGAAGAAAGAGGTGTGAGATGTTTCGGCACTTGCTCACATCCTCATAAGGGCTAATATATACATAGTCCAACTCACCTTGAGGCATATAGTTAAAGGGAATCTACCTAACCTTCTAACCTTCTATTCTATTTTGACCTCTCTCACAGATGGTGAGAGGAAACGCCGGCCGAAGGAACGTCCGTGACAACCAAGAGGATGATCACGAGGAAGTTCCCGTTAACTCCGGAGCTGGCGAGAACAACCTAGAAAGGTTGATGGCCATGCAAAACCAGCTTATGCAAACCATGATCCAAACTTTGGGTCAGTTGCAGGCCAACCAAAACCCCGTTCCGGCACCACCGCCACCACCACCGCCGGCTCATAACAGGTTGGGAGAGTTCATGAGGACTCGACCACCCACCTTTGCTCAAGCCAGTGACCCCATGGAGGCCGATGATTGGTTGAAATCCATGGAGAAGAAGCTCACCATTGTTCAGTGCAACGACCGAGAGAAGGTTCTCTTTGCGTCCGCACCAACTTATGGGAGCTGCCGCTGACTGGTGGGATGCCTTGAGCAACGCCCATGCCAACCCGGAGACAGTCACTTGGACCGAGTTCAAGGAAAGTTTCCGCTCCCACTACATCCCTGTTGGTGTAATGATGCTCAAGAGGCAGGAATTTGAAGGTCTCCGCCAAGGACAGAAAAGTGTGAATGAATATCTCAACAAATTCATACAACTGTCCCGGTATGCCCCCGATGATGTCAACTCAGATAAGAGGAAGCAGTACCTGTTCATGAGAGGGTTGAACAATGATATCCAAGTTCAGCTCCTCAACAATGACTACGTAAGCTTCCAGAAGCTGGTTGATAAGGCTATTGTGGTTGAAAATAAGATCAGAGAGATCGAGCGAGAATGCAAGAGGAAGATGCCATACCAGCCCCAAGGGAGCAACGTACGACCTAGGTACATGCCCCCTGCACCGCAGTATGGATCGACCACACCTGCATACCGCCCTGGTCAGCCACCACAGCAACGGTTCGTTGCACCGGCACCTCGTGTGCCCATGCCTCCGGCACCCCGGCCTAATAATGACGCTCCTGTTCAAAACCCCCGCCCCAACGTACCTGCTGCCGTAGGCAACAGGGCATGCTTTGCATGCGGGGAAGTAGGCCACTTCGCTAACCAGTGCCCGAGGAGAGGCCCTGGACAGCAAGGTAACGTGCCCAAGCAGAACCAGCGACCAAACGGAGGGGACAACCAAGGGAACCGTGGACCACAGAACTATGCTCGTGGCCACGTAAACCATGTCACTGCTGAGGAAGCACAACAGGCTGAGGACGTCTCAATTGGTATGTTCCTTGCCAACTCCAATCCAACCACCATTTTATTTGATTCTGGAGCATCACATTCCTTCATATCATCCAAATATGTCGCCAAACATCATCTACCCGTATCCCACTTAGAATGTGCTATGTTAGTTAATTCTCCCGGAGGAGAAATAAGGACTAATGTAGTATGCCCTAAAGTAAGCCTTAAAATAAGGGGGGTAGACTTCCTTGCCAATCTTATTGTTTTGGACTCCCACGGGATTGACATCATACTCGGAATGGATAGGTTAAGCAAGCACAATGGAGTAATCCAATGTGCTGAAAGAAGCGTGCAGTTGACAAACGAACACGGTATCCGTGTCGAGTTTGAGTCAGCCCAGCAAACAACCGAACGGGCAGATTTGAACCACGCCGAAGGAACGACGTTGGACAGCATTCCGGTGGTTCAGGAATTTTCGGACGTGTTCCCGAAAGAGCTTCCAGGAATGCCACCTGACCGGGACATCGAGTTTGCCATAGATTTGGTACCCGGAACTGCACCCATAGCTAAGAGACCATATAGGATGCCCGTCAACGAGCTAGTTGAACTCAAGAAGCAACTTCAAGAACAGTTGGAGAAGGGTTTTATCCGTCCAAGCTCGTCACCATGGGGAGCTCCAGTACTCTTCGTGGACAAGAAGGACGGAACCCAAAGAATGTGCGTGGACTACAGGTCTCTCAACGAGGTGACAATCAAGAATAAATACCCTCTACCCCGAATAGAGGACCTATTCGATCAAATGAAAGGAGCCCGAGTATTTTCCAAAATTGATCTTCGGTCGGGATACTTCCAGCTGAAGATTAAGCCCTCCGATATACCTAAGACAGCCTTTCGGACACGGTATGGTTCATATGAATATACCGTTATGTCTTTTGGATTGACGAATGCACCCGCATACTTCATGTACCTTATGAACAAGGTTTTCATGGAGTACTTGGACAAGTTCATCGTGGTTTTCATCGACGACATTATGGTGTATTCAAAAAGTGAGGAGGAGCATGAAGAACATCTGAAATTGACCTTGCAGAAGTTGCGCGAGCATCAGTTGTATGCCAAGCTCAACAAGTGTCAATTTTGGCTAAAGGAAATATCTTTCCTAGGCCACATCATCTCCAAGGAAGGGGTATCGGTTGATCCTGGAAAAATGAAAGATGTTCTGAAGTGGGACCAACCGAAGAGCGTGAGGGATATCCGAAGTTTCCTTGGGATGGCAGGATACTACCGGCGCTTCATTAAAGACTTCTCTAAGATAGCAAAACCTATGACGGAGTTGCTAATGAAGGGAAAAGTCTTTCAATGGACACAAGCCTGCCAAGAAAGTTTTGAGGAACTCAAGAAAAGGCTAACCACAGCACCAGTTCTGGTATTGCCAGACGTAAGCAAGAGCTTTGACATATATTGTGACGCATCCAAACAAGGGATCGGATGTGTACTCATGCAGGAGGGACAAGTGGTAGCCTATGCCTCACGACAATTAAAGAAGCATGAGCTTAACTATCCTACGCATGATTTGGAGTTAGCAGCAGTGGTGCATGCATTGAAGATTTGGAGACATTATATCCTTGGTCATCGATGTGAGATCTATATGGATCATAAAAGCCTCAAGTACATATTTACAGAAACGGACTTGAATTTGAGGCAACATCGATGGTTAGAACTCATCAAGGATTATGATGTGGGAATCAACTACCACCCCGGGAAGGCCAATGTAGTAGCCGACGCATTGAGCAGAAAGGGAGCATGCCACCAACTCACGGTTCGGGAGCTACCACCCGAACTACGTAAAAGTTTGAACGGTTACACCTCGGATTCTTGAATAACGTGGAGATAATAGAGATCCACTCCCCATTGGAGCAAGAAATAAGAAAGGGCCAAGCAACGGATGAGGGGATCAAGGAGATCAAGGAAAGAATCCGACAAGGGATAGAGAAAGATTTCAAGGAGGATGAAAAGGGTACGCTTTGGCTAGGAAAAAGGATTTGTGTGCCAAACATAAGACACCTTCGCGACATGATATTGAAGGAGGCACATGATTCGCCCTATTCCATACATCCAGGGAGCACCAAAATGTACAAGGATTTGAAAACTTGCTATTGGTGGGATGGTATGAAGAGGGATATAGCCGAATACGTTGCCCTATGCGACACATGCCAACAGGTAAAAGCCGAACATCAAAAACCCGCTGGATTGCTGCAACCTTTGAGAATTCCCGAATGGAAATGGGAGGACATCAGTATGGACTTCATCGTCGGATTACCACGTACTCAGTCGGGATGCGACTCCATCTCGGTCATTGTGGACCGATTGACGAAAACTGCCCATTTTCTTCCGGTAAAGACCAGTTACAACGTTGCACAATTGGCAGAGTTGTACATGGAGCAGATCGTGTGCCGTCACGGAGTTCCGAAGAGGATAGTCTCAGATCGAGGTTCCCAGTTTACCTCTAGATTCTGGAGGAAGCTGCAGAAAGCCATGGGTACACGACTGGATTTTAGCTCCGCCTATCACCCACAAACAGATGGACAAACCGAAAGGACGAACCAAATTTTGGAAGACATGTTGAGAGCTTGCGCCTTGAAACGTGGGCGTAGTTGGGATAGGAGTTTACCGTATGCCGAGTTCTCCTATAACAACAGCTATCAAGCTAGCTTGAAGATGTCACCTTTCGAAGCCTTATATGGTAGACGGTGTAGAACGCCACTGTTTTGGAACGAGACTGGAGAGAACCAGGTGTTTGGACCCGAAGTACTACAAGAAGCTGAAAAGCAGGTCCAAACGATACGGGAGAACTTAAAGGCTGCTCAGTCATGACAGAAAGGCTATGCGGACAATAGGCGTAGGAAGTTGACCTTTGAAGTAGGAGACTTCGTATACCTTAAGGTATCGCCTATCCGAGGCCAACGACGTTTCAACGTCAAAGGCAAGCTAGCACCTCGCTACATCGGACCCTTTAAAATTTTGGACAAGAGAGGAGAAGTAGCCTATCAACTAGAGCTCCCAAAACACCTCTCCGACGTACATGACGTGTTTCATGTATCCCAGCTCAAAAAGTGCTTGAGAGTACCAGAGGAACAAGTGTCAATGGGAGAACTTGAACTTCAAGAGGACCTGCTTACGCAGAACACCCCGTCCGAATCTTGGATGTAAAGGAAAGGGTCACCCGAAACAAGGTGATTCGATGGTGCAAGGTACAATGGAGCCATCACACTGAAGCTGAAGCCACATGGGAGCGTGAAGAGGATATTAAGGCAGAATTTACCCATCTATTTTCTACTAACGAATCTCGAGGGCGAGATTCAATTTAAGGGGGGTAGATTTGTGACACCCTCACCTCGGGTGTCAGCATATGTTCATGATAAGAGGAAACATGTTAATAAAAAATAAGGAACAGAGAGAATTATCAAAAGAATAGCCAATGAAAGCCCTCAGAGAGCGTCGAAGACAGCTTCCGCGACCAGCGGGCCACACGGCGTGTTCGGAGCTCGTCCCCGAGAAGTTGGGAGAGGTCCGCTGCTAAACTGACTACGTGGCAGGCTCCGGGGTCACCTCCGCAATTAAAGAGAGATCCGACCCTGTCAGACACGTGTTGCCCACGGAGCTAGCCTCTGTAGGAGAAGCAAAGGCATTTCCACAAGACACGTGTAATCCTCGGATCTAGTCCTCGCGGAAATTAGAGGACCCGTCGCGCGGGATACGTGTTGATCTCGGAGCTCGTCTCAGAGGAATCCGGATCTATCGAACACGTGTCGTCACCGGAGCTCATCTCCGGGAGGTCTTTCGTTGCTAGACACGTGTCGACCTCGGAGCATGTTCCTGAGGAAAGAAGAGGGGGAAGACCGGCGCCAACACGTGGCGTGCGCGGAGCTCACCTCCGAAGAAGAGGGAGGTCTCGCTCGTGACACGCGGCACAACCGGAGCTCGTCTCTGTGGAGAAGTGGATACCAGGCCCCGGAAGGACACGTGGAGCCTCCGGAGCTCATCACCACGAAGGTAACGAGTCTGGAGCGGTTTTTACGCGTAAAGATACTGGTACGCAACAGGAACCGCTCTAAATTTCCACAATGTTACTAAAGATAAGACATTAGGATCCAACAAAGATCTGAATAAGACTCTTATTCGGGATCCTATCAGATTAGGACTCTTCTATTCCCGATTATAAATAGAGCCCAAAAACCTCTGGCCGAAACCACAAACTTCTCTTTCAACTCCTGAGCCGACGACTTAGAGCCCTAGCCCTAACTCGCCGAGAAAAACATCGCCAAAGCACAACAAGGGAGATCATCGGAGGAGAACCAAGCGGTCTGAGGAGGGCCTCAAAGACAAGAAGAGCGTGAGGTAGGACTTCAATACCACCTTACGACATCATTGTGTTCATCTCTTGCATCTGTTCTTCAATTCCTTTCGAACAGAAGCCTTCTCGTGGGCAGATCACTCGATGATCAGTTTGATCTAAATACAAGATCATCGCCACGTCCACCTTTGATCCGAACACCTCTGCCCATGCAAGCCATGCAAGAGCACACCAATCTAATAAAAATCATAGGATAGCATGCATGTGCATCATCGCATCTAGTTTAAGGTTTGTGCATAAGTATTGATTGCTGTGAATCCTGTATGCACGTGATCCTACCTAGCAGGACAAGCTCAGGGAGCTGTCTACGGCGAGCTGCAGCAACAAGGTTTTGAGAATCAAGAACAACCGGAACCGCAAGAACAAGGCAAGTGCTCCTTGACCATATTGATCCTATGTTTTGGGAAAAACTGTTTTGTTTTGCAAAAAGGTGTGCGTACTGAGTCAAACATGATGGGAAGCCCTTTTATAGGAGTTTACTAGTCTTGATTAAACCACCCTTGTCGCCTGGGAAGTTTATAAGTCGGGTATGGTTTTTGCTTTATGCTTCGCTGAGTCTATGGGATTGGGAAGCGAGATAGATGTGTCTAGCTAACTGCACTCGTACCAATAATAAGTAACTGATGAGGTTAATGAACTTGAATCGGAAGGAGATCTTGGCAAGCCTGGGTTTGTGAATGAGGTAGCATGAGATGGTGGTTTTACTTGCCGTAGATCTAAGGACCGGTTCATGCATGCACATGCCAGGATAACAGTGCCACCACAAGGCCAAGTATGGGTGCGGCTTAGCTAGGGTAGAACGTAAGGAGGTTTTCTATGTTCCAGCAATTGGGTAAAGGTACCCCATCCTCCGTCGCCAGGCGGACACACCTAGGGCGAGATACTTGTGTCACCCGGAAGGGACCCTCCAAGCAGGGGGAGAGTTTGTTTGCCCCTTCGAGAGAAAGTATGCGCCGAAGCACCAGGTTGCCCACCTCGAGCTGTCTACTACGCACGAACTGCTGGTGGTAGCGCCGGAGCGCCAGACGGTACCGTGCATTTTGAGCAGCTGCTTTCCACCTTCGCTCGTTGACGAGGTTGATGTCATCACGCCTGATCTGGTCCTGTGCGACTTCGTCGTATGCCTGGACATGGGGGAGCCCATGGTGATCTCCAAAGGGAGGACGACCTCAGCCCCGTACACAATAAAGAAGGTTGTTTCCCATGTCGCTCGGCTGGGTGATGTCCCCTACCTGGCGCGCCAAATGTCGAAGTTATTTTACAACACTCCCCCCGGTACCTCTACTGGAGCAGCCCGCGGAGGTTTGTTGATTGGAAGGGCTAAGTCCATAGACCGTTTGAGCCTGAAGAACACGAGGTGGAAACGAGGATTTATGTGGTTCGGGCGGCCAGAGCGTAATACCCTACGTACACGGGAGTGTGTGTTGTATTGCTGTGTGTTTCCAAGCCTGAGCTTGTCCAGATGGATCCCTGAGGCTTAGATTTCCCGTCGTTTCTCTCAGAGGCTGCCCGATCCTTTTATAGCCCAAGGCCGGGTAGTTACACTAAAACCCAGGGCCGGACAGGTGGCCCCGCGGTGGTCAGTACCCTATACACAATCTACGGTATTAATGGCTACTTATAGTATCCACTGTTGATGGAGTTAAGGTGCACCGCCTGACACGCTGAGCGTCCCAGGCTAAGTAGCGTCTGACAATGTCGAGAGAAGGCTCCGTCTTGTCACTGCAGCCTACTCGGTCTGCTGCGCGGCATTGTACTATTGCTTCTGTTGTCACGCCACACCATCCTGTCCTGTCATTGTAATGCCTGGCAGGTGTGGGCGGAAGCGTGCGCTGCGCGCCGTGCTCCTGGGGAACGCGCAAGTCTTGAATGCGATACTGGACTTGTCACGTCTTCCTTTATTTTTGAGGTCTACAACCCATGGCGGGTCGTAGGACACGTGGGAGCTCCGGAGCCCGCCTCAGCAGGAAGGCCAGGTTCGAAGCCAGAGGACACGTGACAGCTCCGGAGCTCGCCTCAGCGAGGAGGCCAGGTCCGGAGCCGAAGGACAAGTGGCGGCACCGGACCTCGCCTCATCTGGGAGGCTCTGGGTCCAGAGCCGGAGGACACATGGCAGCTCCGGAGCTCACCCCAGCGGGGAGGCGGGGTTCGGAGCCAGAGGACATGTGGCAGCTCCGGAGCCCACCTCAGTAGGCAGGCCAGGCATGGAGCCGGAGGACACATGGAAGGTGCGGAGCTCTCCTTAGCGGGTAGGCAAGGTCCGGAGCCGGAGGAAACATGCCACTTCGACTGCCAGGTACAACCACTCGCCCATTACACCAGGGGCGTGCTGCCACTTCAACCACCAAGGAGCAAGTTCAAAGTAACCACGCGGGATGGAAAGACGGAGGCCTCACCTGCGGCATTGTCACCTCCCCCGAGGTGGTCCTGGGGGCCACTTTCAGTACCCTACAGACCGTGTACCCCCACATGGAGGATTGAAGAGGCCCCAGACCCCGTATCCCTGCTGGGGCGGGCTCTGGTGTCGCCACGTGTACTCGGACCCGGACCTAGCCTCCCCGCTGAGGCGAGGTCCGCCGCTGCCACGTGTCCCCGGGCTTCGCGCAAGACCTCCCCGGTGAGGAAGGCTCCGCAGCTGCCATGTGTCCTTGGCCCCGGACCTGGTCTTCCCGCTGTGGCGAGGTCTGGCGCTGCCACGTGTCCCCGGGCTTCAGGCTGGACCTCCCTGATTAGGAAGGCTCCAGATCTGCCATGTGTCCATGGCCCCAGACCTGGCCTCCCTGTTGAGGCGAGGTCCGGCGCTGCCACGTGTCCCCAGGCTCCGGGCCGGACCTCGCCGCTGAAGAGGGCTCCGGAGCTGCCACGTGTCCTTGGCTCTTGACCTGGCCTCCCCACTGAGGCAAGGTCCGGCGCTGTCACGTGTCCCCAAGCTTTGGGCCTGACCTCCACGGTGAGGAGGGCTATGGAGCCGCCACATGTCCCACGATCCATCATGAGCCGTGGGCCTCAGGAGTCAAGGAAGACGTGTGCAGTCTAGTCACGCATTCAAGACTCGCGCGTTCCCCAGAAGCATGCCGCGTGACGCACGCCTCCACCCACTCCTGGCAGTCATTACAGTGACAGGATAGGGCGGTACAGCATGACAACGGCATAGTGCTGCACAGCTGACCGAGTAGGATGCGGCGATAAAACGGAGCCTTCTTCCGCCATCATCAACCGTTACTCAGACAGAGGCGCCTGGCGTGTCAGGCAGCGCGCCTTAACTCCTCCGTCAACGAACACAACAAGTAGTTGTAAGTAACTTAGATCATGTATAGGGTACGGACAGCCGCAGGGCCACCTGTCGGGCCTCGGGCCGCAGTGTAACTGCCCAAACTTGAGACATAAAAGGACCGGGGCAGCCTCCTAGAGAGGGATCTTCAATCTTTGATCCTGAAACCCTCAGACTCACACATGCTCAAGCTCAAGCAATCCAACACACACCCCTGTGGACGTAGTGTTTTACGCTTCGGCGGACCGAACCACGTAAATCCTGGTGTTTATCCCTGTTCTTCAAGCTCGATCGATCTAGGGATATTAGCCCCTCCAAACAACGAACCTCTGTGGACTGCTTCAGTAGCGGTACCGGGGGAAGTGTCACAGGTGTAAAGGTCCCAAAATTGTGAATACAAATGAACTGAAGTTTGAACACCATTTGGTTTCAAGTTTGTGAAAATTGGGACTTGCTAAAACTTTTTCACATGTGATGATGCACATGAGAGCTCTCTCCACACAAGGTCAACTGTTATTTGCATGCTTGGAACCAAGGTGGATTTAAAACCACAGATGTGAAGTATCATGTGCAAGAGAAAGTTTTAAATCAGATTTTGAACTCAAATTGTTCAACTCAAATTTCAAATGGGGTAACACAATAGAAATGCAAACTGTTGTGGTAGAAATCCCATTTGCAGCAGCTAATTTAAAAATCAGATTTCATATTTGAATTCCTCAGGTCAAAATTAGTGGGGATGCAAAGTTTCATGAATTTTTGAGATGTCTTTATATCCATTTTCCAAAAGGGCTTTAAATTTGACACGACCCCACGGTCTTGTCGAGCCAGGATCACGCTGAGGGGTGCTGCGTTGCACAGCACCGGATAACACACAACAAAGGTACAAAGTGGAAGCAAAGTTTATTACATAAAGAGGTTTATGAACATTTATACAACAAAATATGTTCAGTCTACACTCACGGGCGTAGACTACGCATCGAGTTCACGTTCAGCCCGTGAACGTGTCCTTGCTAGAACGCACACACACTAACACGACGGCGTGCACGACTCCCACTCGACGGGGTTCCCCTCTTGGGGTTCTGTCTCCTCCTCGGGAGTCCCTTCCTCATAGAACCCTGCAAAAGATTCAAACACAAGCAGTGAGCACGAAGGCTCAGCAAGACTGACCCGTCTCTCCTAAACATGAAACTTCTACATGGAGGGTGATAGGTTACATGAGGCAAAATAAGTTGCAAGGACTCGCCTAATTAGTGGGACCTTACTTTCAAGTTTTAGCAGCAGGTAGTGAAGAACCTTACGCTAAGGCACATGAGAGAGCCGCAATCAAACAAGAAACACATTTCTCTAATGTACTTTGCCCAAAGTTGAAAGGAACTTTAATTAGCTCTAAACTATAGCAAATCATTAACAATCAAAGTCCATCTTTCAACCAGCAACATTTTAACAAGTAACCAGCCTGTTCTTTCTACGTCACGGTACAGTGAACAAGTGGTACTCACTGACCGCGAGGGACGGCGATTATAATCGATTTACACCTGCAGGGTTACCCGAATAACCTGTCACGTATGCCCGTACTCGATGTTGCCTACAACAACCATCATGGACGTCGTACGTAACTACCTTTCACCCGTTAGCCAAATATTGAACCGGTCCTATCGTCCCGAGCAAGAGGTCTCTGCACGCGCATCTCAGTGCCGCCAGCCGATTTACACCTCAAGCTGTCAACCTACCCTCTGAATGACAGGCAATGCCTCAATACCCAGCTACCCGAGTTACATTGGTTTCCCGGTTCCCATATAGCTGGTAGGTCTTCGGTACTGTTCTAGCTTGTTCAACAGACCCGCACACGGCTCGGTCCTCAATCGACACAAGCGGAGCTATAGCACCCAGGCCCCAAAGTCCTGCTGCCCTTACTCTCCGCTCGGTCTCATTTTCTTGCCATGTGTTTCATTTGCTATCTCTACCCGAGTCGAGTGCCTCTAGCCTATTCTCGCGAGTAGTTCCAACTACTCGACTTTTACCGAATCCTACACTATCTTAGCATTGCAGTAGCTAACAGGGTTTTCAATCCTAATCCCAGCCCATGGTTTTCTTGGCTATGCATTTGGGTTTTCAAACAAGACTCTAATGCAAGAATTAATAGTACTCAAAGTAGTTCTCAAAATAATAAAAACTTGTAAATAGGTTAATGCAAACCGGGGCTTGCCTTGCTGCTCTTGGTTGTAGGCTAGCTGCTCTTCCGAAGTAATGAAGTCTAAGACTTCAGGTTCCTCCTCGACCTTAGCGACTACATGAGATACAAGTACATGTATTAATTTAAATGCATTTGAATTGCCTTTAAACTTGTGAAGTTTGTAAGTCTCACTAGAAAGACCCAATGACTCTGAAATTTTTACTGTGGTTTGGTTACAACCTAAGCAGAGACTTGGCCAAGTTTTATTTGCAGCAAAGCTCATTTGAGCACTCCACAAATAATTATGTACTTGAACTTAATTAGAGCTCTTAGGATTTTCTAGGAATTTTCATGGAGCAAGCTATGACTTTCTGAAAACTAGATTTTCAGAGGGTTCTAATGGAGTTGGTCTCACTTAATTTGAAGGTTACTAGCTAAAGATATGAGCTAAACAATCTCAGAGAAATTCTGAAAATGTTTCTGAACATTTTCTATTTTCTCTGTAACAGTTTCATTAATCACACCATTAGGTGGATCCAATGAGCTCAAATGGATCTGAAATTTTTATGGTAGTTCATGGATATTTTGGTGAACATCCCAGCAAAATTTCAGAATTTTCCTCCAAGGGATTCTCCAGTTAAAATTCTAAATATTTTACATTTTGAAGAATTAATTCTGGAGAAATAAAGATTTTCATGAAGTGAAACTTGATTTGCTGGATAGTACTCCGATGGCTAAATCCAACAAAATTTGGTTCACTCGATTTGGAGTTCCCTAGCCAAAGTTATGAGGATTTAAAGTTTGAATGAAATCTGCAAATCGGGAAAAGTTTAAATCTGCCGGTGGGTCCACGGGGACACGTGTTGGGCGCTGGAGCGATGGCACACCGGGGTCCACAAAATTTTTTGCGTGCCAGCACACCGGATCCCAGCCGCAGACCGATCCCAGATTTAAAATCCGAGCTGCTGACACGTGGGCCACCCGGCTTCGTCTACCTCCCGACTCCCGCGTTCGGCCGCCGCGACGCCTCGCCGGAGAGCTCACTGGCAGCCTCTGTGGTGCTCCAAACTTCATGATTCTGGCCGCCCCTGCCTAAGTCCACTCGGGGAACACGATTCTGGACTCAGTTCGTCATGAAAATGGCCGGCACACGGTCGGCGACGAGCGGCAGCTTCGGAAGAACTTCGGCCGTGTCGACCGACCTCCCTAGCATCCCAACCGACCGAGCAAACGTCCGGAAAGCATCAGTGGTCCCTCAGGAACCTCGGCATGGGCTCGAAGCAGATCGGAGGAGGTCCGAAGTAGGCTCCCACCGTGCGCCCGATGCTTCCCGCAGGATCCGCCGTTGGCAAGCTTCGAAATACGCCGGGTACAGGGGTTCTCAGGCTAAGGGTTGTGAAGGCAACTTGTGCGCTACCAAGTCTAGTCTGTGTAGGAACTGATTGAGACTCTCTAACCCTTCTTAGAGCGTGAATTTGAAAGAACCGCACCCAAAGGTCGGTGTGTACCGAGAAAGAGGAAAACTGGAAATTCATCGCCGGCGATCAAGCCCTCGGGATGTGGCTCGGGGGTGAGCAGCACCGGTCCCTAACGTGTCCAGGGACGCCTTAGCTCGGGCGCAACAACCTCCCAGTTGGGCTGTCCACGGGAGCCCGAAGTGCGGCGGATTTAGGTCACTGAACGGAACTCTCGGTATAGCCGAGATCACCCGAGTTCAGCCGATTTCTAGCGACGGGGAAGGAGGAGGAGAGTCCTTAGTACCTTATTGTAGCTTTGGAGGGGAGGGAGAGGCTATGATCGCGACTCTCCGATCAGTTCCGAGCGATCGGCAGTGAGGCGGCGTTTCTTGCGCGAGGAAGCAGAAAGGTGAGGGGTTTCTGCCCCTGATCAGGTCGGCCGCGGGGATAAGTAGGCCGCGAGGCGGTTCAGAGGGTCGGGGTGGCAAGCAGCTGCTGTCCCGATCGCACCTTCGCCGTGGCGGCTGCTCGATCCGGCGCAAGAACCCGAGTGCAGTCTTCAGTCGGCTGAATTCTCTCTAGTGGCTGACATGTGGGTCCCCTTTCCCTTTTAACCTCTGAACTTAACTCTCTATTACTGTTGTAAACAGTAATCCCCACAATACCCATGGGGATTTGAATTATCTACCCCTGAGCCATTTGAATTGGTTAGAATTCAAATTGGGTTTTGTTTGACTAAATTTCAGCACATATTCAGTTTGAAATTCAAATAAAACTTAGCTCATGTCAAGATCAACTCCAAATGGAGTGAAAATTGGTGTGTGAGCTCACAAAAATGTGCTGAGTAAGAATATGTCTCCCACTTTTGAATTCATGGGATGAAAACAGTTTGAATTTGAATTTGAGTTCAAACCACCCTTATTCTCGCTATACCCAAAAGGACCTCAAAAAGGTTTTGAATTTGGGTGAAACTTGGCATGTACATTCCTAGTAATGTGTAGGACTTTTTCATATGTCCAGCCCCTACATGATGCATGTGGGAAATGCCACTTTTGCATTTTGTGAGTTTATTCTCTAATGAGCATGTTGATGGTGGTTACTTGCTCTTCAAATGTGTTCATCAAGTTTCTTCAAATGAGGTGTGGGTGTGGTGATGAACACTTTGGATATGTGTCAAAAACTTAGGCCCTCACAAAATTGCATAGGAATCCAAAAACAAATTTGAATTGAGATGAAACTTGCTCAATTATCCAAATGAATGTCAGATTATAGTTCCAAAAATTTGAATCTAGTCATTGGACAAATTTGAGAGCTTTTGAGAGGGGATAAGGGGGACAGTGGAACCCATGTGTCAGTGCACCCTAAATATCCAATGCAGTCGGTTCCTCTGTTCTCTCACTCGAAGAAACCGAAGCCCACTGAGGCAGACCGAAGCTTCCCGGGCGACACCCAGACACGCCGAGGACACATCCTCGCCAGTTTTCCTCCTGCTGGCGACCTTCTCGGCACCTCATCAAGTCTCAGCGTGTTCCATTTGCCCACAACACCAAAGCCTTAGCTCTGTTTTTCCCCTCGCGCAAAGAACAGGGCACTGCCACCGCCGCCAGCTTCAGTCGATCGGAGGCCGGCCCTTGTGATCACGAACATAATTCCCTGAGTGGCAAAACGACACTGGGGCGTCTCTCTCTACCTCCTTGACACACCACTGAGTGAGTTCGGGCCTCCCCACACCGAGAACGAGCTGTTCTTGTGGCGGCCGAAAACAACCAAAGGAGGAGGCTCCCGTGGACAGCTCGACTCAGAGCCTCTCATGGCCAAGCAAAGGCATCCACAGAAGCACTAGGACCCCGAGCTGCTCATCTCTGAACCTCAGCCCGAACCCTTGCTCGTCACCGGCGAACTTCAGATTCTTCGTCCGGCCGGTGCAAAACAAACCGCGGGTAAGAAACCTCCAATTTATCTATCAATACTCGTTTAGAGTTCCCCAAATTGCACACACACGAGCTAGACTTGATAGGGAACAAATTTCCTTCGGAACCCTAGCTTAAAACAGTAGGTAGGGGCACAATTTCCAGCTTTTCTCATCGGTGACCGTAGCAGAACCCTCGGGCGCACAGTGACGGCACACTTAGCAACCACTCCGATCAAGTTAGCATGCGCATCGATGATGTACAAGCTCCACTGATGCTGTAGGGCCGAAGTTCTTTGAATTTGAGGGGCTAGGGCATCGGGCCGATGTCGCCGGAGTCGGTTTATTACCGCCGAACGCTGCAAGCTAGGTGAGAGGCCTCGCCGGTTTGGGGATGTTGCTCCAACGTGTTCCTCACGTGGGAATAAGGGTTGGCGGCAAGTTTGGGGCTTGGAGGTGGCCTGGAGAATGATTTCCGGTGAGCTCCGGCGAGGCACGGGCGCGCGCGGGAGCTGGCGTGAGGTTGAAGATGAAGCCGGGCCCATGCGTAAGCCTCAGTTTAAAAGGAGCGGGATTCTCTGCGGCGCCGGATCAAAATGTGGCTGTGCGCAGAATACTCTGTGACCCGTTTGTCGAGGTCCCGGGTGGCGCCACATCGCCATGGGCCCGCTGTCAGGGTTTTGAAAATTTCCTGGGTTAAATTGAATTGCAGATTTCATTCAAACATTGGAAGAGCATAACTTTTGCTAGGAAACTCCAAATTTGGTGATTCAAATTGGGTTAGGTTCATATTGAAAAACTCTATCCAAATGTGTAACTCAATTTGTATGAAAGTCACTAATAAATTCTGGAAACTTCTTTGATGCTTTTCAGTAAAAGAATTTTAGAGGGAGTTTGGTTCATCCAAAAATTCTTAAATTTGGCCAGAATATTCCTTAGGATATTATTAAACTCCTGCAAACTTTTGTGCTCATTTAGAGTTGATTTGAGTAGGAGAATTCAGATTACAATTTGCTGTATTCAAATGAATACAGAAACTTTTCGGAAAAACTCCCAAACTTGAAAAATCAGTTCTGGGCAATTGTTAGCTCGAAACATCCTAGAACAATTCATGCATACTGTCTGAGATATACTTGAAATTGTAGTTCAAATAGCTTTGCATGAATATGTAAGTTACTTCAGAATTAATTCATTTTTGCTTAAGTGCTTAGGGAATTGTTCTAGAAAAACTACTCAGTGAAAAGTGCTAATTTGTGGTCCAGAATCCTTTCGTGTGACAAGGAACTCACATGAAAAATTTCATCTCCATTGGAGCTCTGGATCATCACTTTTCTATTTATTCTCTTTAGGTGATTAAACCACAAGTAAGGGATACACTTAGCACTTGATCACCAATTATTAAATCCAACTCCACCCACTAGCACCAGATCCATTTCAAATTCTTAAACAGAGTTCCAGTTTTTAACTTGTCCTTAGACCTTGATAGTAAAAGCTTTACAATTAAACATATGTGTATATTCATGACCTGTAGCATTGACGTGAAGACTTGTGAAGAAATTGAAGTGGGAATCAAGGAACAAAGTGATCAAGTGATCAAGCCTCAAGTGGTCATCAACTAACTGATTTATATATACTTAGTCACCTGCAAAACAGGCAAGCTCTGGTTTGCATTCAAGCAATTTTTATAAAGTCTTTCATTTATAGAGATCATAGCTATGACGTGATGTTGCGCATTAGGTCTAGATGTTTGAAACCCAATTGCATGACCAGATTTAACCCAAGATAGAATGGGTAGATTAGTACACCATCGAGTGGATTTAGGCTACGCTAAATGTTACTTTGGAAGGACCGGTAAAAGTCAAGTAGTTGGAATCTACTCGCGAGTTTAGGACTTGGTTTCATCGGAGCGGGTTATGAATAGAACCATTGAGGAAAATTCACAAGTGAGAAATTGAGACCGGGCAGGGAGATATGGATGCATCCAGCCGAGGTTCGTGCGTGCATAGCCCTGGCCTGTGTCGGTTAAGGCCCATCCGCACTTGGCCTTGTTGGACAAGTTTGAGTTATGTTTCGGGCGCATACTGGCTATATGGGACCCAGGAAACTGATGTACCTCGTGAGATCCATATTAGAACTTTTCTGATCGGCTTAGGCTTTTGACGTCAGTACAGAAGAAGGTAACTCGCTCAAGAACATATTACTACGGGTATGTACCTTGAGGGAGCTTGCTTTTCAGGTCGATGGGACCGTGTCCAGTGTGAAAGAACTTGGGAAAGGTGGCTGCGTAAAACATCGGTCGAGGTTGCTGCCGGCAACTCGAAGATGAGTGTACGTGTCGTGCAGTCCAGGCGTGTCTTGGTTTGAATCACCGTTGCTCGCGGTTATATGAGCATACTTGGACACCGAGTCTTGAAGTAGTAAGAACTGAAGTGAATTACTATGATTTTATAAGGCTTGTGCACTAAATTGTATTGCAACCATGTTTGAATTAGAGATAGTGCCAATTAAGTTTACTTCACTTTGTGCAAGAAGCATCATAACAAAGCGTTTCTTGTTTGATTGTCGAGTTGCCATGCTGCTCGGCTAAAGGTCTTTAAAATGAGGCTATAAATCTGAAAGTTAAGGATCAACTATAGGCGAGTCCTTTATGCAAACTTCAGCTACCATATTCATTCCTTCGTGCATGTAGAGTTTCCTGTTTAGAGGAGACGGATCAGTCTTGTTGAGCCTATGTGCTCACGCTTGCTATATGAGTGGTTTTGCTGGTTAACATCGATGCTGATGAGGAGGTTGTCCGGTGAAACTCGAAGACTTCCAAGTCGTTTAACACAGGGAAAACCCGGCTGTCGGTACCCTGCAGACCGAGTACCCCCACGAAGAGGGTAAAATACAGCCTGGGCCCTGCCTCCCTGCTTAGGTGGGCCCTGGCGTAGCCACGTGCCCTTGGCCCCGAGGTCAGACCTGGGGCTGCCACGTGCGCTTGAGTTCTAGAGCCGACACGTGCCCGGGGCTCCGGTCCGAGCCTCCCCGCCGAGGTGAGGTACGGAGCTGCCACGTGTCTCCTGGCTCAGAGCCACCTCCCTGCTGAGGACAGCTCCAGAGATGACACATGCACTGGGCTCCGGTTCAAGCCTCCCCGCTGAGGTGAGGTCCGGAGAGGCCACGTGTCTCTTGGCTCAGAGCCACCTCCGTGCCGAGGACAGCTCCAGAGCTGACATGTGCCCTGGGCTCCGGTCCGAGCCTCCCCGCTGAGGTGAGGTCCGGAGCTGCCACGTGTCTCTTGGCTCAGAGCCACCTCCCTGCTGAGGACAGCTCTGGAGCTGACACGTGCCTTGAGCTCCGATCCGAGCCTCTCCGCTGGGGTGAGGTCCACAGCTTCCACGTGTCTCATGGCTCAGAGCCTCTTCCCTGCTGAGGAGATATCCGGAGCTGACACGTGCCTTGGGCTCCGGTCCTCGAGCCTCCCCGCTGAGTTGAGGTCCAGAGCTGCCACGTGTCTCATGGCTTAGAGCCTCCTACCTGCCGAGGAGATGTCACACCCGGTTTCTCCAAAAATCAACCGAGTGAATACCACATGTATGCCAGGATCATTCTCTCATACATGTGATGACAAATAGTGAAGCATCATTTATTACAAGCCAGGTGTCGAATATAAATAAGTCTTACATAGCATATACGTCTCGATGGACGATAATAAGTTCCGAACATGTAAATAAAACAGCAGCAGAATATAAATCTTGTGGGCTCCGTCACAGGCGTTGCCTGGGGGACTCCGTGAACCTAGAATCCTTCCTCGGGACCAAAGTCTTGGTCATTAAACCCCACATAATTCTCTTGACCTGACCAGCAATATAAACCAACAGAAAAGCAAGTTTGAGTACCGTGGGTACTCAGCAAGTGTGGGAAAGTTATGTCATGCATGGCTAGAGCAAGGAGAGGTTGAACTCATGGTTAAATCACTACGCAATTATTACCTATCACCTTAGCTTATTAAGCACCTACATTACTACACAGGTAAATGATCCCAATCCCTCAACCCATCATCAATATCAAGTAAACATAGTCTCATCTTAAATGTTAAGCTTCCCGCTCAACATCCTCAACTTCCCAATCCATCATCCTCTAATCATGAATAAGTCCAAGCCGCTCTTGACCGTGAGCACGGCTGTCATGACAGTTTTGACTCTGCAGAGTTTGCACCACTGTACCCACATGTAGTGATTTCATCCCCCGTTGTCGGGTGGACTAAAAGAACCTCCATGATGCCAGTGGCCGCGAACCACATTCACACTTCCCAGGTGTGTAGCCAGGAGATCACTACGAAGCCTTTACAAAGGGATTCCCGACGAGCGTGGGCCCACTGAGGTTTCACCCCTAACAGCATACAAGAGGCTCCAACCCCGCTGCCCTCTTGAGCCTTGCGGTTCATATGGTAGTCCAGCTGACACCTATTGTAAGGGCCTCAGTTTTTGACACTCATTTGCAGTGTTCATCACCACACCACACACCTCATTTGAGGAAGAATGATGAACACAAATAAAGAGCAAGTAACAATTATCAACATGCTCATTAGGGAACAAACTCACACATTGCAAAAGTGGTACTTCCCACATGTGATATAGATGGGCTGGACATATGAAAACTCCTACACTTTGCTAAGGATGTCCATGCCAAGTTCCACCCAAATTCAAAACCTTTTTGAGGTCATTTTGGGTATAGTTAGGAAGAGGGCAGTTTGAAACCATATTCAAATTCAAACTGTTTTCACCCACTGAATTTAAAAGTGGAAGGCATATTCTTGCTCAGCACATTTTTGTGAGCTCACACACCAATTTTCACTCCATTTGGAGTTGATCTTGACATGAGCTAAGGGGGAGAAATTCAAACTTTATTTGAATTTCAAACTGCACTTGTGCTGAAATTCATTCAAACCAAACCTCATTGGAACTTTGATCAATTCAAATGGCTCTTGGGTGAATAATTTGAATTGCCAAGGGTAGAATAGGGTTCACTGTTTACCACAGCTGTTAGGAATAAATTTCAGAGGTTAAAAGAGAAGTGGGACCCACATGTCAGCCTCTGCCTCAAAGCAAACCGACTGAACCACAGTTCAGTCGGTTCCCGGCAGCTGTGCGCGCGCGCCACCGAAGGGGGCAGCCGGCGCCAGCTCCTGCTGCGTGCCCCAAGCCGGAGACCAGCCGGCCGGGCTATTTATTCCCTCCCCGGCGTGCTTCAGTCACCATTTCCTCGAGCTGCCGACGCACACGACTTGTTTTTCCACTGCCATCGCCGCCGCTCGAGTTCCTGCTTGATCAAGCCGATCGCAGCTCCCTCTTTCCATTCCAAGGTCCCAGCAAGGTACTAGCAACCATCCTCCATCCTTCCCATTGATAGAAATCGATTGAAACCGAGTGATATCGGCTGTGCCGAAAGATCAAACTCGGAACTGGAAACCGCCGCACCTCGGGCTCTCGTGGACAGCCCAACCTGGGCGTTGTCACGCCCGAGCCAAGGCACCCTTGGACGCGCAAGTGATCGGTGCTGCTCATCCCCGAGCCACAGCTCGAGTGGTTGCTCACCGGCGGCGAATTTCCACTTTTCCCCTTTCTGTGTGCAGAACGACCCTCGGGTACGATTCTGTTTAATTCGTGCTCTAGAAAGGATTAGAGGGCCTCAGGCCACTCCCACACGAACTAGACACGGTGACGCACAAGTTGCCTTCACAACTCTGGGCCGGAGAACTTCTGTGCCCGGCGTAATTCAAGGTCTACTAATGGCGGAACGCACGGGGGGTATCGGGCGCACGGTGAGGACCTATTTCGGGCCTTCCCCGAGCTGCCCCGAGTTCATGTCGACCTTCTCTGAGGTCCACTGATGCTCCCCGACCGGTTTCCCAAGTAGCTGAGGCACTAGGAGCATCAGCCGACATGGCCGAAGTCGTTCCGATATGGCGGCTCGTCGCCAACCATGCTCCGGCCGTTGTCATGAGCAGCTGACCCTCGGATCATGTTCCCCAAGTAAAAGTAGGCAGGGGCGGCCAGAATCAAGAAGTTTGAAGCGGTACAGCAGCCAGCGGCGAGCTCTCCGGCGAGGTCCCTCGGCGGCGGAGCGCGGGTGTCGCGAGGTTGAAGAAGGGGGTGGACCCCAGCTGTCAGCGGCCGATATTTTGAATCGGGATCCGGCTGCGGCCGGGATCGGGTGTGCTGGCGCGCAAAATCCTTGTGGGCCGCGGTGTGCTGTCGCTTCGGCGTGCGACGCGTGTCCCCTGGGTCCACGCGCGAGTTTAAACTTTTCCCCGATTTTCAGATTTCCTTCAAACTTCAAATCCTTATAACTTTGGCTAGAAAGCTCCAAATTGAGTGAACCAAATTTTGCTGGATTCAGCTCTTTGAGTACTTTCCAGAAAATCAAGTGTCACTTCATGAAATTCCTTAATTCTCCAGAATTAATTCCTTAAAGTTTAAACTGTTAGGAATTTTAACTGGAGAATCATTTGGAGGAAAATCCTGAAATTTTGCTGAGATGTTCACCAAAATATCCTTGAACTACCATAAAAATTTCAGATCCATTTGAGCTCATTTAGTCCACCTAATGGTGTGATTAGTAAAACTGTTCCAGAGAAAATAGAAAATGTTCAGAAACATTTTCAGAATTTTCTCTGAAATTGTTTAGCTCATATCTTTAGTTAGAGATTTCCAAATTAAGTGAGACCAATTCCATTAGAACCCTCTAAAAATCTAGTTTTCAGAAAGTCATAGTTTGTTTCATGAAAATACTTAGAACACCCTAAAAGCCTTTAATTAAGGTCAAGGACATAATTATTTGTGGAGGGCTCAAATGAGCTTTGCTGCAACTAAAACTTGACCAAGTCTCTGTTTAGGTTGTAACCAAGCCACAGTAAAAGTTTCACAGTCATTAGGTCTATCTAGTAAAGGTTATAGACTTCACAACTTCAAAGTTAATACAAAAGCATTTAATTAATACATACATTGTTCTTATCATATAGTCGCTAAGGTCGAGGAGGAACCCGAAGTCCTAGACTTCGTTACTCCGGAGGAACAGCTAGCCTACGACCAAGAGCAGCAAGGCAAGCCCCGGTTTGCATTAACCATTTTATAAATTTTTATTGTTTTGAGCACATACTTGTTTTCTTTATGTTGTGCATCAGAGTCTTGTTTGGAAACCCCACTGCATAGCCAAAAAAAAAACCATGGGTTGGGGTTTAGGATTGCAAACCCCGTTAGCCACTGCATTGCTAGGGTAGAGTAGGATTCGGTACAAGTCGAGTAGTTGGAACTACTCGCGAGAATAGGCTAGAGGCACATTGCTCGGGTAGAGATAGCACATGATACACATGGCAAAAAAATGAGACCGAGCGGAGAGTAAGGGCAGCAGGACTTTGGGGCCTGTGTGCTGTAGCTCCGCTTGTGTCGATTGAGGACCGAGCCGTGTGCGGGCCTGTTGAACAAGCTAGAACAGTACCGAAGACCTACCGGCTATATGGGAACCGGGAAACTGATGTAACTCGGGTAGCTGGGTATTGAGGCATTGCCCGTCGTTCAGAGGGTAGGTTGAGAGCTCGAGGTGTAAATCAGCTGGCGGCACAGAGATGCGCGTGCAGGGACCTCTTGCTCGGGACGATGGGACCGGTTCAATATTTGGCTAACGGGTGAAAGGTAGTCGCGTACGGCGTCCGTGATGGTTGTTGTAGGCAACATCGAGTACGGGCGTACGTGACGGGTTGTTCGGGTAACCCTGCAGGTGTAAATCGATTATAATCGCCGTCCCTCGCGGTCAGTGAGTACCACTTGTTCACTGTACCGTGACGTAGAAAGAACAGGCTAGTTACATGTTAAAATGTTGCTGATTGAAAGCTGGACATTGATTGTTAATGATATGTTGTAGCTTAGTGCTAACTAAAGTTCTTTTCAACTTTGGGCAAAGTACATGAGAGAAATGCGTTTCTTGTTTGATTGCGGCTCTCTCATGTGCCTTCGCGTAAGGTTCTCCACAACCTGCTGCTAAAACTTGAAAGTAAGGTTCTACTAATTAGGCGAGTCCTTGCAAATGATTTTACCTCATGTAACCCATTACCCTCATGTAGAAGTTCCATGTTTAGGTGAGACGGGTCAGACTTGCTGAGCCTTCGTGCTCACTGCTTGTGTTTGAAGCTTTTGCAGGGTTCTATGAGGAAGGGACTCCCGAAGAGGAGACGGAACCCCAGGAGGGGAACCCCGTCGAGTGGGAGTCGTGCACGCCGCAGAGTTAGTGTGCGTGTGTGCTAGCAAGGACACGTTCGAGGGCTGAACGTGCACTTGATGCTTAGTCTACGCCCGCGAGTGTGGACTAAACTTATTTTGATGTAAACATGTTGACAAACTTGTTTATGTAATAAAGCTTCCGCTTCCGCTTTGTACCTTTGACGTGTGTTATGCGGTGCTGTGCAACGCAGCACCCCTCAGCGTGATCCTGGCTCGACAGGACCCAAAGGGGTCGTGTCAGCGTGGTATCAGAGCTCGCTTGAGGTCTAACACAGTACAAAGGTCTTCTTTTTCAAAAATCCAGTGAGGAACGAATTAGTAGCCCGTATAAGGATGTTATTAGTATATAGAAAGTGGCTTATTAACTTATTTGTTATGTCGGAAAATCGTGCATCTCGGGACGTTCATGTCTTGGGGGGTGCACGTAAGCGCTGTCCACCAGTGCGCACAAGCTGAAGGGTGGAGCCCCACGGGTGGCAGGTAACCCGACCCGCTTTGATATCCTCTACGACTCTTCATGTCGTTTGGGGTATTCGAGCAACGTCTGTCCCTGGCGTGCGTGGTGCAACATGGGAGACCCCGTCACGTGGTCTGAAACGTGAACACGTAACTCAGGGCGTGTTTGGCTTGAGAACATCCGGGCGAGTGATGACGGCCGGATGTACCAACTGTATGGATTCCGGGCTCGGTGTGCAGCCGAGTCTGATGATTGGTTGAATTTCTGCAGGTAGCCTTACCACGAAACGGTAGACGTGTAGTATCCGTGTGCGAGTGACGAGTAGTGCCACTGAAGTAACGACGCCGGCTAAGTCCGGTATAGGTTTTTCCTTTGTGAGGACGTAGTACCGACATAATCTGGTGACGCCTCGACGTCACACCCAACAAAATGAACAACTTCATTTAAAATTTGAAGGTTTTGATCCAAAGTAGTAAAACTTGATGTAACTCCTTCCCTTGAACAGGATATTCAAAGTTAACAAGCTTTCAACTTATAGGATGTTAAGGACAGAGCACTCTGTTTCCAGCTAAATTAAGGCTGAAGTTAATCAGAGGTTAGAGGTTGAGTTCTTTCGAGGTTGATGTCGTATGATACATTTCTGGAAAGCTTTGGAGGAGCTTTACAACTTTTCTGTTGAGTTCCAGAGGTGTTTCGTCCCTTAACCACTCGAAAAATGCAGCAGAGTTGAAACTGTCCAGAAAACAGGACGGAGCAAAGACTCTCTGTAGACTCTCTGTAAATTAAGCATAACGTCCTGCATAAAAATCCAAAAATAGAAAATGAGGTAGTTCTGAAAGCTTATGAGATGGGTTACAACTTTGTAACAGAAAGTTTTGTCAGATTAGGAACAGAATTAACTGGGATTCTTGGATCAAATCAGTACCTAAAGCAGGGAGGTGCTGTCCAATTGTTTCCAGAAATTCTGGTAACTTTGACATCTCATAACTTTTGAACCAGGACAGATCTTAGGCCAACCAAATACTTTCTGGAAAGCTATTGAAGTTAACTTTAACTTTGATATTGAGCTCCAGGACTGGTTTTGCTTTTAACCTGGCCTAAATCAGATTGATATGGAAACTGGTCAGGGCTGTCATGGTAACAGCAGATCAGCAGTCAAATTTGTTTAAAAATTTGAACTATGTTTCCAAGTGTTATGGGTTCAATGACATATCTTATGTTATAACTCAATGGTTTACTGTTTAAATAAATATTTGACATTTCTCAAATATATTTTTACAGATGGCAGCAGATAAACGGTTGGAGAACGGGTGGGTAGTTTCCCACTGTTCTGACCGTAGCGGCTACCCGGGAGCATTGTGGCTAATGCTCCAATATTTCGGGTACAACCAGATGCCGCAATACTTCGCCAAGGAAGAAGGCGAAGAGGGGAACAAGACGTGGACGATCCATGTCGAGGTTCCTGCAGGGCCTACGCCACCCGGTTGGGTGCCATTCACCGTCACGGTGAGAGGAAGACAACCGGAAGGGATGTGGCAAGTGGCAGCCCGTGACACTATGTCACGTTTCTGCCAACTACACGTGCAGGCTATGGAGGGAACTCCATACGCACTCGTTCCGGTGGAGGGACGAGCTCAGCATGTGTGGGAAGAGAGGTACCTAGAGGCAACAAACCCGAGTTGCCCAAGGTACAACCCCGCGGAGGCAAATCTCAGCCTCCAAATGAGGGCGGGAAACGCTGTGATGGACAGCCAAGCTGTTCATACGGAGCATCTCGCCACCAAGCTCAAGGAGAGCACAAGCCGTGGAGATCATTTTGAGAGTGCTCACAGTGCACTCCGCAATGTGCTCCTTCCGACGATCAAGCGACTGAATGAACAACACAATCAGTTGCGTCGTCTGAAGAAGGCAAAGAAGAAGAGCCGTATTGACATTGCGGCGTTGCAAGAGCTGGTGCAGACCCTAACCCAGCAGAATGTGGACCTTGCTCAAGAGCGGGACGACGCTATTGAGGAAGGACAAGGCTGGGAAGAGGACTACAACCAGGCTATGGACGAGGTGCATGCATTGCAGGACCTCGTGCCCCCGGTATTGGGCGTACCGGTAGTCTTGGGTCTTCCGGCCATGGGAGAACCTGGAATGGGAGAAGAGGTGGTAGACCCCGAGCCACCAGCAGAGGTACCGGAGGAGGACGACCCACAGGAGGTCGAGTTCTACTCCGAGTAGGGGGTTACGGTTGCCAAGTAGGGCAGCTAGGGTAGCGTAACCCAACTTTTGTAATCGGTGACATGTCATGTAGACAGTAGCGTATGTATAGGTAGTGACGGCATGAGCACGACTTCTCGGAGGTCCGAGAATAATGTATCTTGTATAAAGTTTATGCTTTATCAATATATGTGAATGTTGTGCAAGTTAGTCATGCGTCGCTTCAATACTTACTGCTGTTTATGGAATTTTGAGTAAGACATGTGCTAATTGCTGCTGTGTTGAATTTCAGAATGACGCGTACTCGTGCCAACCCTGATGTTGGAGGTACTAGCCAAGGGGGAGAGACCTCCCAACCGCCTCCCGAGGACTCCTCGGGACAGCAGCAGCAACAGCAACAGCAAACACCGCCACCGCCACTGCCAACGGTTACATTGGCCGACATCGTCGCGGCAATGGCGGGTTCACATCAGCAGCATACAGAGCTGCTGCAAACGTTAATTGCGAATACGTCTCGCCCAGAGAGACGTCAAGATCGTGAGGAGCGCCAACAGAGCTCCTACTCCGACTTCCTGGCGACTCATCCCCCTGTATTCTCAAGGGCGGATGAACCACTTGACGCGGACAACTGGCTCCGCGCCATAGAGATGAAGTTCGGGCTGCTCCAAATCAGCGAGCAGCGCAAGACTCAGTTCGCGGTCCAGCAGCTCCAAGGATCCGCGAGCGCGTGGTGGGCCAACTTTTGTGCTTCACAACCCACCGACCGAGTGATGACCTGGGCGGAGTTTCGGACGGCCTTCCGGGCCTATCATATACCGCCCGGTTTGATGAAGAGGAAGACGCAGGAATTCCTACACCTGCAACAAGGGAGCCGGAACGCGCTGGAGTACTCCAGAGCGTTCAACGATCTCGCACTCTACGCGTCGTATCACGCAGATACGGACGAGAAGCGGCGGGACCACTTTTACCAGGGGCTTAACCCGCTCCTGAAGGACAAGCTGGCGATGTTCAATCGCGGCAGCCTCAACGACATAATTGATGCTGCGATTGTTCAGGAAGACTCCGGCAAGGAGTTGGCGGCGGCAGAGCGAAAGCGAAGCGCGCCGCAGAGCAGCGGAGAAGGAGGCGGTCCTTCTCAGAAGTTTCGGATGGTGAATCGCCCACCATCAGGTCCGCGCTGGCAACCACCACAGCGGTCGATGCCGTTCCGCGGTCGGCCGTACTCTTCACCGGCATTCCGGCCGGTACTGCCAGCACCACCGCAACAACAGCAGCAGCAGCGGGCGATGCCGCGTGCGTTTGCACCTCCGCAACGCATGCCGGGCTTTCGTCCACCAAGTACTCCACCAGCAGCGGCCACATGTTACAAGTGTGGTCGTCCAGGACACTTCGCGAGCAGTTGCCCGGAGAGGCAAGGCGGCGGAGTGGTACCACAGTTTCCGGGGAGGAATCAACCCCGGAACCCTACTAATGCGCGGCGGGCGAACCCTAGGCCCGGCACTGTCCACCAGCTTGCCATTGAGGACGTGCCGGAGGGCGAGCCAATCCTTGCGGGTATGTTCCAACTCCACCAGCATCCCGCTATAGTACTATTTGATTCAGGCGCCACGCATAATTTTATTAGCCAAGCTTTCATTGCTAAACACAGCTTGCCAATACTACCCACCGATAGTCCATATTTAATTTGTTCACCGGGTGGGCAGATTTCAGCAAGCGTAATGGTCTCCAAAGCACCATTATGCTTAGCGGGTAGAGTGTACCCCACGTCTCTCATTATCTTAGAGGGACAGAAGGTCGATGTCATCCTAGGGATGTCGTGGTTAACCCGCCACGGCGCTGTTTTAGACACCGTCCTCCGAGTCGTGCACTTAAACTCAGGAGTGCACGGTTCTCACTCATTATTTCTGGACAGTCCAGAAATAAAACTTCCAAGTGTCTATCAAGCCACAACCATCAGATTGGAAGACATTCCAGTGGTCCGAGAATTCCCTGATGTATTCCCGGATGATTTGCCGGGGATGCCACCCGATAGAGAGGTGGAGTTCAAGATTGAACTTGCACCGGGAACCATGCCAATATCCCGAAGGCCGTACAAGATGGCGCCCAAGGAGTTGGCGGAACTGAAGACTCAGCTCACGGACCTTCTGGAGAAGGGTTTTATTAGGCCGAGCTCCTCGCCATGGGGCTGTTCGGCATTATTTGTCAAAAAGAAGGATGAAACGTTGCGGCTTTGCGTGGACTACCGTCCATTAAATGCCGTAACCATCAAGAACAAGTACCCGTTGCCACGGATCGACATGTTGTTTGATCAGTTGGTCGAAGCAAAGGTCTTTTCCAAGATGGATTTAAGATCCGGGTACCATCAGATTAAGATCAGGGCTGAGGACATTCCAAAGACAGCTTTTTCGACAAGGTACGGACTTTATGAGTACCTGGTCATGTCCTTTGGCCTCACCAATGCTCCAGCTCACTTCATGTATTTAATGAACTCGGTGTTCATGCCGGAGCTGGACAAGTTTGTCGTGGTCTTCATCGACGACATCCTGGTATACTCCAAGTCGGAGGAAGATCACAAGAAACATCTGCGTATAGTCTTGCAACGGCTGCGGGATCACAAGTTATATGCAAAGTTCAGCAAATGCGAGTTTTGGATATCGCAAGTGCCTTTCCTCGGGCATATCATCTCAGCGGAGGGTATCGCTGTGGACCCGAGCAAAATCACGCAAGTGCTGAATTGGAAATCCCCGAGAACTGTTCATGAGGTACGGAGTTTCCTCGGACTCGCGGGATATTATCGGAGGTTCATTCCGAACTTCTCGAAGATTGCCAGGCCAATGACAGAGCTGCTGAAGAAGGCTACCAAATATGTTTGGAGTCCAGCCTGTGAAGTAGCATTCAAGGCTTTAGTCAAGCACCTAACATCAGCACCGGTTTTGGCGCAGCCAGACACAACAAAACCGTTCGATGTGTACTGCGATGCATCCGGCATTGGGCTCGGATGTGTGCTGATGCAAGACCGAAGAGTGGTCGCGTATGGATCACGACAGCTTAGGAACCATGAGCAAAATTATCCAACTCACGATTTGGAGCTCGCTGCCGTGGTACTTGCACTGAAAATGTGGAGGCACTACCTACTCGGTAACCTCGTACATTTATATACCGACCACAAAAGCCTCAAGTACATCTTCACTCAGAAGGAGCTGAACATGAGGCAACGAAGATGGTTGGAACTGATAAAGGATTACGAGATAGAGATCCATTATCATCCGGGCAAGGCAAACGTTGTGGCAGACGCGCTAAGCCGCAAGTCACACGTCAATAATCTGACCATCACACCGTTGGAAGAGAGCGAACCACCACTACATGTGATTCCACATGGAGCTCTCTACAACCTAGCTTTGATCCCCACCATCCGTGAAGAGATAGCGGCAGCCCAGAAGAATGACAAGGGCATGTCACTTTTGCGGAGACGTGTAGACAGTGGGGAGTTGAAATGTTTCCGGAAGGACGGAGACGACGTCTTATGGTTCAAGGACCGGATCGTCGTACCCCGAAACCCGGAGTTAAGGAAGAGAATCTTTGATGAAGCTCACTTATCTAAGTTTTCTATTCACCCCGGCAGCAACAAGATGTATCAAGAACTCAGAAGCAAGTTTTGGTGGACACGGATGAAGCGAGAGACGGCAAAATACGTGTCCGAGTGTGATACATGTCGACGGGTGAAGGCAGACCACATGCGGAAACCGGGACTGCTGCGACCACTGGGCATTCCTGCCTGGAAGTGGGAGGACGTGAGCATGGATTTCGTCGTCGGTTTACCCACCACCTTACAGAAACATGATTCTGTGTGGGTGATCGTCGATCGGCTCACCAAAGTTGCCCATTTCATCCCGGTCAACACCAACTATAACGCCAAGAAGTACGCTGAACTGTACATCTCACGGATCCTATGCTTATACGGCGTACCCCGTACCATCGTATCGGACCGGGGCACTTTATTTGTGTCCCGTTTTTGGGAGCAGCTACACGCTGCCCTGGGGACGAAGCTCATCCGTAGTTCAGCCTACCACCCGCAGACGGATGGGCAAACGGAGCGGGTAAATCAAATCCTAGAAGACATGCTACGAGCTTGCGCTATCGACCACGGCAAGAATTGGGATGATCACTTGCCATTAGCCGAGTTCTCGTACAACAATGGGTACCAAGCCAGCATCAAGATGGCGCCCTACGAGGCGCTATACGGCAGGAAATGCCGCACACCACTGAACTGGTGTGAATCTGGCGAGAGGGTTACCTTCGGGATTGATCTTGTCAACAACGCGGAAGAAAAGGTTCGATTAATTCAAGCGAACCTAAAAGCCGCTCAATCCCGACAGAAACAGTATGCGGACCGGAGGAGGCGCCCATTACAATTCGAAGTTGGAGATCACGTATACCTACGAGTGTCTCCAATGAAGGGCGTAAACAGATTTGGGGTGAGAGGAAAGTTAGCACCCCGATTCATCGGTCCATTCCAGATTACCGAAAGATGTGGATCGGTGGCATACCGGCTAAGATTACCAGAAGCACTTTCCGGTGTGCACGAAGTCTTTCACATTTCCCAGCTGAGGAAGTGTCTCAAGCTATCAACTACCGTTCAGCTGGAAGACATTGAAGAACTGCAACCGGATCTCACCTATCGGGAGGAACCGGTGCAGATTATTGATGAAAAGGCCCGAACCACACGCAACCGTACGTTGTGGTTCTACAAGGTTCTATGGAGTAATCACTCCATGGACGAAGCGACATGGGAGAGCGAAGAATTCCTTCGCACTAACTACCCCGACTTTTTCACGTCGCATATTCGGTAATTTTCCACCGTCCTCTCTCTCATTTCACCTTATAATCTCGGGACGAGATTCTTTTAAGGGGGGAGGAATGTAAGGGCCTCAGTTTTTGACACTCATTTGCAGTGTTCATCACCACACCACACACCTCATTTGAGGAAGAATGATGAACACAAATAAAGAGCAAGTAACAATTATCAACATGCTCATTAGGGAACAAACTCACACATTGCAAAAGTGGTACTTCCCACATGTGATATAGATGGGCTGGACATATGAAAACTCCTACACTTTGCTAAGGATGTCCATGCCAAGTTCCACCCAAATTCAAAACCTTTTTGAGGTCATTTTGGGTATAGTTAGGAAGAGGGCAGTTTGAAACCATATTCAAATTCAAACTGTTTTCACCCACTGAATTTAAAAGTGGAAGGCATATTCTTGCTCAGCACATTTTTGTGAGCTCACACACCAATTTTCACTCCATTTGGAGTTGATCTTGACATGAGCTAAGGGGGAGAAATTCAAACTTTATTTGAATTTCAAACTGCACTTGTGCTGAAATTCATTCAAACCAAACCTCATTGGAACTTTGATCAATTCAAATGGCTCTTGGGTGAATAATTTGAATTGCCAAGGGTAGAATAGGGTTCACTGTTTACCACAGCTGTTAGGAATAAATTTCAGAGGTTAAAAGAGAAGTGGGACCCACATGTCAGCCTCTGCCTCAAAGCAAACCGACTGAACCACAGTTCAGTCGGTTCCCGGCAGCTGTGCGCGCGCGCCACCGAAGGGGGCAGCCGGCGCCAGCTCCTGCTGCGTGCCCCAAGCCGGAGACCAGCCGGCCGGGCTATTTATTCCCTCCCCGGCGTGCTTCAGTCACCATTTCCTCGAGCTGCCGACGCACACGACTTGTTTTTCCACTGCCATCGCCGCCGCTCGAGTTCCTGCTTGATCAAGCCGATCGCAGCTCCCTCTTTCCATTCCAAGGTCCCAGCAAGGTACTAGCAACCATCCTCCATCCTTCCCATTGATAGAAATCGATTGAAACCGAGTGATATCGGCTGTGCCGAAAGATCAAACTCGGAACTGGAAACCGCCGCACCTCGGGCTCTCGTGGACAGCCCAACCTGGGCGTTGTCACGCCCGAGCCAAGGCACCCTTGGACGCGCAAGTGATCGGTGCTGCTCATCCCCGAGCCACAGCTCGAGTGGTTGCTCACCGGCGGCGAATTTCCACTTTTCCCCTTTCTGTGTGCAGAACGACCCTCGGGTACGATTCTGTTTAATTCGTGCTCTAGAAAGGATTAGAGGGCCTCAGGCCACTCCCACACGAACTAGACACGGTGACGCACAAGTTGCCTTCACAACTCTGGGCCGGAGAACTTCTGTGCCCGGCGTAATTCAAGGTCTACTAATGGCGGAACGCACGGGGGGTATCGGGCGCACGGTGAGGACCTATTTCGGGCCTTCCCCGAGCTGCCCCGAGTTCATGTCGACCTTCTCTGAGGTCCACTGATGCTCCCCGACCGGTTTCCCAAGTAGCTGAGGCACTAGGAGCATCAGCCGACATGGCCGAAGTCGTTCCGATATGGCGGCTCGTCGCCAACCATGCTCCGGCCGTTGTCATGAGCAGCTGACCCTCGGATCATGTTCCCCAAGTAAAAGTAGGCAGGGGCGGCCAGAATCAAGAAGTTTGAAGCGGTACAGCAGCCAGCGGCGAGCTCTCCGGCGAGGTCCCTCGGCGGCGGAGCGCGGGTGTCGCGAGGTTGAAGAAGGGGGTGGACCCCAGCTGTCAGCGGCCGATATTTTGAATCGGGATCCGGCTGCGGCCGGGATCGGGTGTGCTGGCGCGCAAAATCCTTGTGGGCCGCGGTGTGCTGTCGCTTCGGCGTGCGACGCGTGTCCCCTGGGTCCACGCGCGAGTTTAAACTTTTCCCCGATTTTCAGATTTCCTTCAAACTTCAAATCCTTATAACTTTGGCTAGAAAGCTCCAAATTGAGTGAACCAAATTTTGCTGGATTCAGCTCTTTGAGTACTTTCCAGAAAATCAAGTGTCACTTCATGAAATTCCTTAATTCTCCAGAATTAATTCCTTAAAGTTTAAACTGTTAGGAATTTTAACTGGAGAATCATTTGGAGGAAAATCCTGAAATTTTGCTGAGATGTTCACCAAAATATCCTTGAACTACCATAAAAATTTCAGATCCATTTGAGCTCATTTAGTCCACCTAATGGTGTGATTAGTAAAACTGTTCCAGAGAAAATAGAAAATGTTCAGAAACATTTTCAGAATTTTCTCTGAAATTGTTTAGCTCATATCTTTAGTTAGAGATTTCCAAATTAAGTGAGACCAATTCCATTAGAACCCTCTAAAAATCTAGTTTTCAGAAAGTCATAGTTTGTTTCATGAAAATACTTAGAACACCCTAAAAGCCTTTAATTAAGGTCAAGGACATAATTATTTGTGGAGGGCTCAAATGAGCTTTGCTGCAACTAAAACTTGACCAAGTCTCTGTTTAGGTTGTAACCAAGCCACAGTAAAAGTTTCACAGTCATTAGGTCTATCTAGTAAAGGTTATAGACTTCACAACTTCAAAGTTAATACAAAAGCATTTAATTAATACATACATTGTTCTTATCATGTAGTCGCTAAGGTCGAGGAGGAACCCGAAGTCCTAGACTTCGTTACTCCGGAGGAACAGCTAGCCTACGACCAAGAGCAGCAAGGCAAGCCCCGGTTTGCATTAACCATTTTATAAATTTTTATTGTTTTGAGCACATACTTGTTTTCTTTATGTTGTGCATCAGAGTCTTGTTTGGAAACCCCACTGCATAGCCAAAAAAAAAACCATGGGTTGGGGTTTAGGATTGCAAACCCCGTTAGCCACTGCATTGCTAGGATAGAGTAGGATTCGGTACAAGTCGAGTAGTTGGAACTACTCGCGAGAATAGGCTAGAGGCACATTGCTCGGGTAGAGATAGCACATGATACACATGGCAAAAAAATGAGACCGAGCGGAGAGTAAGGGCAGCAGGACTTTGGGGCCTGTGTGCTGTAGCTCCGCTTGTGTCGATTGAGGACCGAGCCGTGTGCGGGCCTGTTGAACAAGCTAGAACAGTACCGAAGACCTACCGGCTATATGGGAACCGGGAAACTGATGTAACTCGGGTAGCTGGGTATTGAGGCATTGCCCGTCGTTCAGAGGGTAGGTTGAGAGCTCGAGGTGTAAATCAGCTGGCGGCACAGAGATGCGCGTGCAGGGACCTCTTGCTCGGGACGATGGGACCGGTTCAATATTTGGCTAACGGGTGAAAGGTAGTCGCGTACGGCGTCCGTGATGGTTGTTGTAGGCAACATCGAGTACGGGCGTACGTGACGGGTTGTTCGGGTAACCCTGCAGGTGTAAATCGATTATAATCGCCGTCCCTCGCGGTCAGTGAGTACCACTTGTTCACTGTACCGTGACGTAGAAAGAACAGGCTAGTTACATGTTAAAATGTTGCTGATTGAAAGCTGGACATTGATTGTTAATGATATGTTGTAGCTTAGTGCTAACTAAAGTTCTTTTCAACTTTGGGCAAAGTACATGAGAGAAATGCGTTTCTTGTTTGATTGCGGCTCTCTCATGTGCCTTCGCGTAAGGTTCTCCACAACCTGCTGCTAAAACTTGAAAGTAAGGTTCTACTAATTAGGCGAGTCCTTGCAAATGATTTTACCTCATGTAACCCATTACCCTCATGTAGAAGTTCCATGTTTAGGTGAGACGGGTCAGACTTGCTGAGCCTTCGTGCTCACTGCTTGTGTTTGAAGCTTTTGCAGGGTTCTATGAGGAAGGGACTCCCGAAGAGGAGACGGAACCCCAGGAGGGGAACCCCGTCGAGTGGGAGTCGTGCACGCCGCAGAGTTAGTGTGCGTGTGTGCTAGCAAGGACACGTTCGAGGGCTGAACGTGCACTTGATGCTTAGTCTACGCCCGCGAGTGTGGACTAAACTTATTTTGATGTAAACATGTTGACAAACTTGTTTATGTAATAAAGCTTCCGCTTCCGCTTTGTACCTTTGACGTGTGTTATGCGGTGCTGTGCAACGCAGCACCCCTCAGCGTGATCCTGGCTCGACAGGACCCAAAGGGGTCGTGTCACCTATTCCCCGCACCATCCAACACACCCATACTACGCCGGGGATACACCTAACTAATTGTCCTAGCTGCCCCATCTCAGCATGTGGTTGGCACGCTAAAGCCAGGTTACATGCTCCATGAACCGGTCCTTAGGATCCAGGCAAGTACTAAACACAAACCCGAGTCTCGTGCACCCAGCACCAACCAAATCATCCAACTTGCCTCGATCCCTACCTCTACATAACTCATAATATCTCATTCAAAAGTAAGGTAAACAAGTTGATGCTCATATCCCACTTATCCCATTCTAAGCATGGCTAAGCATAAGTAACATGAATGAATGACATAATAAAACAAATCCCAACCCAAGCTACAAGGAAACAAGATAATGCAATTCTAGGGAAACTTCCTAGCATGGGTTTCATATTTCAATTGACAATGCAAATAATTCTATCTACACATCCTAGCATAGGATCAAAGTGGTCAAGGACACTTGCCTTCTTCCTGCTGCTCTGGGAATGGAAAGTCTTGGTCTTGGAAGGGGAGAACTTGCTCTGGGGCAGGTTCTACTCATGCCAATACACATAGCAAAAGAAAACAACAATCCATAAGACATAGTTCACACTTTCACTTCATACAAACCACACATACATACCTATGAAAGTCATTCACATTTCTAAGTGTTGTGGTTACTCTACATGTGTTGATTTTTGGCCTACATGCACTTTTAAACATATGTATATGATTTCTAAGCTTTTGTATTCAGATTTCTGTTTGCACACTATATATGAATTTCCAATTTGAACAAATTCTTTATATTTAATTAGTACACTTCTTAGCTACCAAGTTTGCATGAAAGGTATTTTCTTATTCCAAATAGATTTTCAGATCTTCTACAAAATCCTAAATTGAAGCTTTTGGATTTGGAGAACTCATTTATCATTTTCTAATTATGCATACCTATTTTCCTATATTTTTCAGATTTATTTTCTATGCCTAAAAGTGAGTTTTAATATTAAATAGTAGGACATATCATCTAAACAGAATAGGTTCTGATCTAAAATATTAAATAATATATTTTTGAACTTCTCCTCTGATGTGAACTAATTTAAATTTATTTTATCAGTTTTCAGAATTATTTCCTAGCCTAAAATTGTGTTTCTAGAACTAATAAATATGAACAACACTTAGGCAGATTTCATTTCAGTCTAAAATCTATTTTTAACTCATTCTAAAGTTTTCCAAGTGCTAGGAGAGTTTAAATTTGAATTTGCACATGTGTTTGCCTTACCTTTTAAATTTAAGTCCTAGTCACATATTCAAATTTCTTAATTTAATATCATATTGGGTCAAAAAGGTAAATCCACCCTACTGCAGGGTCTAATTTACTATTTCATAAATTTCCAGGGGTCTAACTACACATAACAGAGGGGTTTTCCTAATTTTTATTAAGTCCAGGGGCTAAAACTGAATTTTAAATGAATTTACACAAATTTCTGAAGTTCCAGGGGCTAGATCAGAAGTTTCCGGGGCTAGCTCGTGTTTTCCGAGATCCCCAGGGGGTAGCGCCTAAGAATCCCGGCCTTTATAATGCGGGGCTGATGTGGACCGTCCGATTTAAAATAGGCGGCTCAGATTAGATCGTCGAACCGGTACGCGCGGGTTTTATTTCAACCGTGCGATTTAAAATATACGGCCCTCAAGGGGCCACGTCGCCCTGGCCGGAGCCAGCCCGCGCGCGCAGCGGCGCGCGGCGGCGGGGGCGGCGATCTCCCCGGCGCAGCTTCGGTTCCTTGCCGCTATACGTTAAAACTTGCAGTTTTTCACACGGATCGACTGCGAAGAGGTAGGGGAGCTCACCTAGGGGTTTCTCGGGCTTGGGGAGGTCGAAATTCGGCTCTGCGACGACGATGGTTGAAGCTGCTCCTCGGTGCTTGTCGAAACCGATGCTAGGGCGCGAAACTTGTCGCTTCCTTCACATGCAGGGCTCCCTGGGGGCGGTGGAGCACGATCAGCGCGTTAGATCAGAAAATCCGAGCAAGGATCGAAAGAAAACGGTGATCGAAGCTTCGGTTCTCACCGGAGAGAAGAACGGTCGATCGGGGGGGGGGGAACAGGGTGATTGTTAGCGCTTAAATAGGCAAGGGAGGGCGGCGGTCTGTTGAGATCGAGTTGGGGGCGTCCAGGACCGGAAATCGGGCTGGGGGCGCGGGTTTCCGGAGGTCCGTTGCGATCGGGCGCGAGAGAAGAGTCCGGGCCGTTGGGGGCGCGCGGGGAAGGAGATGACACGCGGGCCCCGCGTGTCAGTGAGAGGAAGAGAGGGGGCGCGCGGTCTTGGGCTGGCGTCGGGGATCGGGCCGGCTGGCGGGTTTCGGCCGACTGGCCGGTTGGGGTTTTTCTTTTTCTTTTTCCTTTTCTTTTCTGTTTCGATTTGAATTCCAGTTTGAATTTGAATTTCTGCACCACATGCAATACGTTGAAAAATTTTTAAATTCCCCTCTTTAGTAGGTTTTGGGGTGTTACAGCTCTACCCCCCTTAAAAGAAATCTCGTCCTCGAGATTGGATGGTTCTAGGAAAACAATTCCAGAAACTGTGCCTTAAGCTCGTCTTCTCGCTCCCATGTGGCTTCCTCTTCCTAGTGATGCTTCCACTGCACCTTGCACATCCGGATTCTTTTATTTCTTGTGAGGCGTTCCATTGTCTCCAAAACCTTGACCGGTTGCTCGGCATAAGACAGATCCTCTCCTACGTCAACCTCATTCATGGGTAACAGCTCTTCAGGCGTCCTCAGACATTTCTTGAGCTGTGACACATGGAATACATCGTGCACATCTGATAGGCGAGCCGGTAGTTCGAGTTGATATGCCACTTCGCCTTTCCTCTCCAGAATCTGAAAGGGTCCGATGTATCGAGGTGATAACTTCCCTTTCACCTTGAACCGACGCAGTCATTGGATAGGGGACACCTTGAGATAGACATAGTCCCCCACGTTGAAAACGAGCTCTCTTCTCCGTACATCGGCATAGCTCTTTTGTTGGGTCTGTGCTATCCTCAAGTTGTTGCGGATTTCCCTCACTTTCGCCTCGGCTTCTTGTAGTACCTCGGGTCCAAACACTTTACTTTCCCCTGTTTGGTTCCAAAACAGTGGAATTCTGCATTTCCTCCCATACAAAGCCTCAAATGGTGACATCTTCATACTAGCCTGATAGTTGTTGTTATAGGAGAACTCCGCATACGGTAAGTTCTTATCCCAACTCCTATTGTTCTTGAGCGCACACGCTCCTAGCATATCCTCAAGGATCTGAATGGTTCTTTCCGTCTGCCCGTCAGTCTGGGGGTGATAGGCAGAACTAAAATTCAGATGAGTTCCCATGGTTTCATGTAACTTCTGCCAGAACCTTGAGGTGAACTGTGTCCCTCGATCTGACACTATCTTCTTTGGCACTCCATGAAAACATACGATTCTTGACATGTACAATTCTGCCAACTTGGATCCTCTGTAGCTTTCTTTCATGGGGATGAAATGAGCTACCTTGGTTAGCCTGTCGATGATGACCCATATCGAATCATATCCTGATTGGGTCCTGGATAGTCCCACTATGAAATCCATACCGATTTCTTCCCATTTCCGTTCAGGCACTTTGAGTGGTTGCAATAATCCCGCGTGGCGTTGATGTTCTGCTTTCACCAACTGACATGTGTCACATAGGGCAACATGTTCCGCGACATCTCACTTCATGCCATATCACCAATACCTGCTCTTGAGGTCATGATACATCTTCGTACTCCCAGGATGAATGGAATAGTCGGAATCATGAGCCTCCATCAAAATCAATTCACGGATCTCCTTCACTTCAGGCACACAGATTCTTTTCCCGTGCCACACCGTACCTTGTTCATCCTCTCTGAACCCAGGGGCTTTATTATCCTTGATGAGTTCTCTAATCTCTTGTATCTTCTCGTCATTCTTCTGACCGTTGCATATGTCTTGCTCTAACGTGTAGTCCACTTCCATGGCGATGGCCTCACCGCTATTAACCAGACATAGATTGAGTTTTACAACCTCTTCCTTCAATTCTGTAGGCATGTCCTTTAAGCTCAACCTATTGACCAGCACCTTCCGGCTTAAAGCATCTGCCACGACGTTCGCTTTCCCAGGATGATAGTTGATGCCCACATCAAAGTCGTTGATTAGCTCTAACCATCTCCTTTGTCTGAGGTTGAGATCTAGCTGTGTGAAAATATACTTTAAGCTCTTATGATCCGTATATATCTCTGTCCTCTTCCCCATCAAGTAATGCCGCCAAATCTTCAACGCGTGTACTACTGCGGCTAGCTCTAGGTCATGCGTAGGATAGTTCTTCTCGTGTTTCCGGAGCTGCCGGGACGCATAAGCCACGACATGCCCCTCTTGCATGAGAACACATCCCAACCTGTTTCCAGAGGCATCGCAGTACACCAAAAAGTTCTTCTGCATATCTGGCATAACTAGCACTGGGGCTGTTGTCAATCTTTTCTTCAGCTCTTGGAAACTCGTCTCACACTCCGGTGTCCATGTGAATGTGATTCCCTTCTCTAACAATTTGGTGAGGGGTCTCAAAATCTTGGAGAAACCCTCAATGAACCGTCGATAATACCCAGCCAATCCTAAGAAGCTTTGGATTTCCCCGACATTTTCAGGGGTCTTCCACTTCTGCACATCCTTGTTCTTGGCGGGATCTATGGAGATTCCTCCCTCCGAGATTATATGTCCTAAGAAGAGAACTCTCTTCAACCAAAACTCACACTTGCTCAACTTGGCATATAGTTGGTGTTCTCTCAGCTTTTGCAACACCAACCTTAAATGTCCCTCATGTTCTTCTTCATCTTTGGAGAAGACGAGAATGTCATCAATAAAAACCACCACAAATTTGTACAGATATTCCATGAATACCTTGTTCATGAGATACATGAAGTATGCCGGGGCATTAGTTAGCCTGAAAGGCATGATGGTGTATTCATACAGCCCGTACCGAGATACGAAAGCTGTCTTTGGAATGTCAGTTTGCCTTATCTTAAGTTGGTGGTATCCCGACCTGAGATCAATTTTTGAGAACACACAAGCTCCCCTCAACTGATCAAATAAGTCTTCAATGCGGGGTAATGGGTACTTGGTCTTGATGGTTACTTCATTCAAAGCACGGTAGTCTACGCATAACCTTTGTGTTCCGTCCTTCTTGGGCACAAATATCACTGGAGCTCCCCATGGTGAGAAACTAGGACGAATGTACCCCGTCTCCGTCAGTTCCCTTATATGCTCCTTGAGCTCTTCCAGCTGTTTGGAGTCCATCCGATAAGGCCTCTTGTATATTGGAGCTGTTCCAGACACTAGCTCAATCGCGAATTCCACTTCACGATCGGGAGGCATACCTGGCAACTCCTCCGAAAAAACGTCTGGGTATTCCCTGATAATCCTGATCTCTTCCACTTCCACCTCAACTTGATTTAGTTTAAGGTCCCTCCTAGGGTTTTGTACAGTTATGAACTTCACTCTTATGCCACTAGGGTGAGTTAGTTCCACCGTTCTTGTCAAACAATGGATGATTCCCTTATGTTTGGTCAACCAATCCATACCCAAAATAATATTTATCCCTTGTGAGTCTATCACTATGAGGTTTGCAGTAAATACTACCCCATTAATGTCTAGATTCACCTTGGGAAACACTTGTCTTGTCCTTATTTCTCCCCCTGGAGAGTTTACTGCTAGCATATGGTTCATTTGTGTTGTTGCTAGATCATGCTTCTTAACAAACCCTTGAGCAATGAACGAGTGGGTAGCACCAGAATCGAACAACAGGGTTGCAATGTGTAAATTGGCAGGAAACTTACCAATTACCACGTCAGGTGCCTCTTGCACTTCCTCCATGGTCACGTGGTCCACCCGTCCTCGCATCATATTCTGCTGTTGTGGCTGCATGGGCTTCTTCTTTGGGCACTTATGGGCGTAGTGCCCCACTTCACCACAGTTGAAGCATTGTACCCCAACTTTAGGTGCCTGGCCTTTGTTGTCTTGGGGTTGGTTCAGTGGTCCTTGTACTGCTGGTCGAGGTTGATATGTGGGGCGAGGCTGCTGCACAAACTGACGCTGCGGCTGCGCTGGTGCTGACGGAGGCCTGAAATTCAGGTTGTACCCTCCGGGTGCTGAGTAGGGTACCACAGCACGGCTCGTCTGCCCTGCGGGTTGCTGCATTAGACGTGGGCGTGTGTTGCTACCTGAGGCTTGGTGTGACCATCCTGCCTTCCTCTTGTTTTCATTTTCCAAGGCCTTCAGCTTCCTCTCCACGACAAATGCTCTGTCTACCATCTTTTGGAAGCTTTCATACTCGTTGGAGGACATTGCACACTGCATTTCCGTAGTAAGTCCTTCCACAAAACAGTCCTGTTTCTGCTCATCAGTTTCGATGTCCCATGGTGCATAACGGGATAGTTGGGTGAATTTAGTGAGGTATTCCCTCACAGTCATGTTTCCTTGCTGCAGTCCCAAGAACTCCTTTCTCTTGTTTTTGATTTCACCCCTTGGTATGTAATGGTTGCGGAAACTGCGCTTGAACTCTTCCCAAGTGATGTTCTCGGGGTCATGATGGGCTGCTACGTAAGCAGTCCACCAATCAGCAGCAGGTCCATGCAATTGGTGAGAGGCAAACAGCACCCTCTCATACCCTTGGCATTGTATGATCCTCATCTTGCTCTCAATGGTCTTTAGCCAGTCATCTGCCTCCAGAGGTTCAGCAGCACTTGCAAACTTTGGAGGTTGAGTCCCCAGAAACTCACTCAACCTTGGTTGGCGTGGTGCAGCTTGTGGGGGCGGAGCTTGGTGCAAGTTGGCCACCACTTGAGTTAGGCTCTGGATGAGCTGATTCTGATTTTCAAGCATCTGGTGGATAGAATCAGCTCCTTCACGACGACCACCCCTGTGTTGTCCTCCAGAAAGATGAGGGTTGCCGCCTCATCGTTGTTGTTGGCGAGGTTGGCACCACAACCCTTTCCTCTTCCAGCCATCTATCATGATCAACCAAAGGTTAACTTCAAGCATTACGTATTAACTTCCCAAATTGCTTGTTTGAACTTAAACTTTTGAGGCCTTAATATATATTAACATTTTCTAGGGGTTTCACGTAGATTTTTTTTTGAGAGTCACATCTCACGCGAGAATAAATGCACTCTTAATTCATAGGGGTTCACACATCAAAGCAAAGCAACCTAAAGACAAGGTTGTGGACAAATGCCCATGGCTTCCACAACTCACGTCACACACCAAACATTAACACACAAATAACTAGGGTATTGACTCGACTACTCGATAACCTGCTGAACTAAGGGAAAGGACTCTACACAACTCGTATCACTGAGCTGGCTCCTCGGGGTCTTCCTCATTATTGCGGCTGCCCTCTGATTCCGCTTTGGGTGGGGAAGCTGCTGGTGGAGAAGTGCGGCGACCCCTGCTTGCCCGGCGGTCTGGGGAGTCAGGAGTCCATGTGTCATTCACGGTGACACACAGTTCATTCCCATCTCCTCTTTCTCTAGCTCTCAAGCTGGCTCGAAGCAACGCCTCAGTCTCCTTCAGGGTGTCACGAACATCCTGAAGCTCCTGCTGACACTCCTGCTGTCGAGTGCTGAGCATAGCAGCATCCTCCAAGCACAGGTCCATGTGCTCATGGGAAGTCCCCTGCTGCACTGGCGGGTACTTGTACTCCGCGGTGCCACTCTCACGCTGGAGGACATACATGTACTCAGTCCTGTCCAGGTGGCGACGGTTGATGTAACTCTAGCAGGTGATGGCCTCCCAGGTGACATCCTTCTCAGCATCGACCTGTGTCGCCCGACAAGCTGGAGAGCGGTGGATCTTGAGCAGCTGATTTTCATGGATAATCCTCATTTCTGAACTCCATTCTTCCCGCTTCTCACGGATGGTCCGGGTGGAGCTGTAGTGTATGATTAGCTTGTCCGTATTGCCGGCAGCGTGGAGCATATGCCGTAGACGGCGCAACAAGCCTCCTACTGCCAACCCGTAGGAGTGGTACGTCACCGGACGATTCTCCTCTCTTAAGGCAAGGGCAACTACCGGAACTCTCCCTCCGGTGGACTTGCGGGCGGTGCGGATCATGCGAACCATCTAAAACATAAAGCATTTAAAATCAAGTTAGATAAGAGTTAAACAAAAATTGTATTTTGAATAAAAGTTGGGGTAAGATGAATAAAGTGACCCCATTAAATAACACCTTCAACCCACACCTTTGTAAAATAGTTTTTAAGAAAATAGGGTCCTTGAATACGTCCATTTCTACCTAGGTCCACGTTCCTACGGGCAACCTTGGCTCTGATACCACCTCTGTCACACCCGGTTTCTCCGAAAATCAATCGACTGAATACCACATGTATGCCAGGATCATTCTCTCATACATGTGATGACAAATAGTGAAGCATCATTATTACAAGCCAGGTGTCGAATATAAATAAGTCTTACATAGCATACGTCTCGATGGATGATAATACATTTGAATACAGAAACATTTTCAGAGAATTTCCAAATCTTGGAAATTCAGTTTTGGGCATTCCTTAGCTCCAAAAATCCTAGGAAAAATCATGCATGCTCCCTGAGATATGTATGAAATTGTAGTTCACTTGAATCTGCATGAAAGTGCAAATTTATTCAGAATTAATTTCTTTTGCCTAAATGCTTAGGGAATTGTTCTGAGTGATCTACTCATTGAAATATTCCAAATTTTGGTCCAGATGACTTTATTGTGACAAGAACTCACAAGAAAATTTCCAGCTCCATTGGAGTCCTGGATCAGTACTGTTCTGTTCAACCCCATTAGAAAATCAACCCACAAGTAAGGAAACACCATCTCACTTGAGCATAGTGCTAACCCAAACCCAAACCACTAGCACCAGTGTCATTTTAAATTCTTCCCCACCATTGCAGCCTCCCGGGAGCCGCCTCTCGGGCTCCCCCGCCGTCGCCGTTTGTGCGCCACCCCGGGCGCTGCCTCTCATCCTCCCCCGCACCGGTATCGACTGGCCTCCCCCGCCCGGCGCCGCCCCGGGCTCCACCGGCCCCCCGCGCCACCGCCGCTCAGCCCCGAGCCCGCCTCGCGATTCATGCCACTTCGAGATTAGTACGTATAATCTAATTTTTACTTAATTTAGTTACTTGATTTTAGTTTAGGTTACAATTATGTTAATTTGGTGTTTATTTAGTTTATTATTAAGTTATTTTATTATGTGTTTAGTTTATTATTAGTTAATTTATTATTTAGTCTAGTTGAATAATCTTATTGATTGTTTATTTGTTTAATTAGTTAGTTGTATGGTTATTTTGTTATTTAAATTACTTAGTTCATTAATTAGTTTATTATTTAATTATTTAGTTGTAATTTGTCTTTGTTCATTATTTAGTGTGTTCATTTGTTAATTATTTGTTTCATTTTATTATTTAGTTGATGATTGTTATAAAATTGAGTGTAACATGTAAATAAAACATCAACGGAATATAAATCTTGTGGGCTCCGTCACAGGCGTTGCCCGGGGGACTCCGTGAACCTAGAATCCTTCCTTGGGACCAAAGTCTTGGTCATTAAACCCCACATCATTATCTTGACCTGAGCAGCAATATAAACCAACAGAAAAGCAAGTTTGAGTACCGTGGGTACTCAGCAAGTGTGGGAAAGTTATGTCATGCATGGTTAGAGCAAGGAGAGGTTGAACTCATGGTTAAAGCACTACGCAATTATTACCTATCACCTTAGCTTATTAAGCACCTACATTACTACACAGGTGAAATGATCCCAATCCCTCAACCCATCATCAATGTCAAGTAAACCTAGTCTCATCTTAAATGTTAAGCTTCCCGCTTAACATCCTCAACTTCCCAAACCATCATCCTCTAATCATGAATAAGTCCAAGCCGCTCTTGACGGTGAGCATGGCTGTCATGACAGTTTTGACTCTGTAGAGTTTGCACCACTGTACCCACATGTAGTGATTCATCCCCCGTTGCCGGGTGGGCTAAAAGAACCTCCATTATGCCAGTGGCCGCGAACCACATTCACACTTCCCAGGTGTGTAGCCAGGAGATCACTACGAAGCCTTTACAAAGTGATTCCCGACGAGCGTGGGCCCACTGAGGTTTCACCCCTAACAGCATACAAGAGGCTCCAACCCCGCAACAGTGGCCCCCTCTTGAGCCTTGCGGTTCATATGGTAGTCCAGCTGACACCTATTCCCCGCACCATCTAACACACCCATACTACGCGGGGATACACCTAATTAATTGCCCAAGCTGCCCCATCTCAGCATGTGGTTGGCACGGTAAAGCCAGGTTACATGCTCCATGAACCGGTCCTTAGGATCCAGGCAAGTACTAAACACAAACCCGAGTCTCGTGCACCCAACACCAACCAAATCATCCAACTTGCCTCGATCCCTACCTCTACATAACTCATAATATCTCATTCAAAAGTAAGGTAAACAAGTTGATGATCTCATATCCCATTTATCCCATTCTAAGCATGGCTAAGCATAAGTAACATGAATGAATGACATAATAAAACAAATCCCAACCCAAGCTACAAGGAAACAAGATAATGCAATTCTAAGGAAACTTCCTAGCATGGGTTTCATATTTCAATTGACAATGCAAATAATTCTATCTACACATCCTAGCATAGGATCAAAGTGGTCAAGGACACTTGCCTTCTTCCTGCAGCTCTGGGAATGGAAAGTCTTGGTCTTGGAAGGGGAGAACTTGCTCTGGGGCAGGTTCTACTCATGCCAATACACATAGCAAAAGAAAACAACAATCCATAAGACATAGTTCACACTTTCACTTCATACAAACCACACATACATACCTATGAAAGTCATTCACATTTCTAAGTGTTGTGGTTACTCTACATGTGTTGATTTTTGGCTTACATGCACTTTTAAACATATGTATATGATTTCTAAGCTTTTGTATTCAGATTTCTGTTTGCACACTATATATGAATTTCCAATTTGAACAAATTCTTTATATTTAATTAATACACTTCTTAGCTACCAAGTTTGCATGAAAGGTATTTTATTATTCCAAATAGATTTTCAGATCTTCTACAAAATCCTAAATTGAAGCTTTTGGATTTGGAGAACTCATTTATCATTTTCTAATTATGCATACCTATTTTCCTATATTTTCCAGATTTATTTTCTATGCCTAAAAGTGAGTTTTAATATTAAATAGTAGGACATATCATCTAAACAGAATAGGTTCTGATCTAAAATATTAAATGATATATTTTTGAACTTCTCCTCTGATGTGAATTAATTTAAATTTATTTTATCAGTTTTCAGAATTATTTCCTAGCCTAAAATTGTGTTTCTAGAACTAATAAATATGAACAACACTTAGGCAGATTTCATTTCAGCCTAAAATCTATTTTTTACTCATTCTAAAGTTTTCCAAGTGCTAGGAGAGTTTAAATTTGAATTTTTACATGTGTTTGCCTTACCTTTTAAATTTAAGTCCTAGTCACATATTCAAATTTCTGAATTTAATATCATATAGGGCCAAAAAGGTAAATCCACCCTACTGCAGGGTCTAATTTACTATTTCATAAATTTTTAGGGGTCTAACTACACATAACAGAGGGGTTTTCCTAATTTTTTTTAAGTCCAGGGGCTAAAACTGATTTTTAAATGAATTTACACAGATTTCTGAAGTTCCAGGGGCTAGATCAGAGGTTTCCGGGGCTAGCTCGTGTTTTCCGAGATCCCCAGGGGATAGCGCATAAGAATCCTGGCCTTTATAACGTGGGGCTGATGTGGACCGTCCGATTTAAAATAGACGGCTCAGATTAGATCGCCGAACCGGTACGCACGGGTTTTATTTCTACCATGCGATTTAAAATAGACGGCCCTCAAGGGGCCACGTCGCCCGGGCCAGAGGCAGCCCGCGCGCGCGGCGGCGCGCGGCGGCGGGGGCGGCGATCTCGCCGTCGCAGCTTCGGTTCCTTGCCGCTATACGTTAAAACTTGCAGTTTTTGACACGGATCGACTGCGGAGAGGTAGGGGAGCTCACCTAGGGGTTTCTCGGGCTTGGGGAGGTCGGAATTCGGCTCTGCGACGACGATGGTTGAAGCTGCTCCTCGGTGCTCATCGAAACCGATGCTAGGGCGCGAAACTTGTCGCTTCCTTCACGTGCAGGGCTCCCTGGGGGCGGTAGAGCACGATCAGCGCGTTAGATCAGAAAATCCGAGCAAGGATCGAAAGAAAACGGTGATCGAAGCTTCAGTTCTCACCGGAGAGAAGAACGGCCGATCGGGGGGGGGGGGACAGGGCGATAGTCGGTGTTTAAATAGGCGAGGGAGGGCGGCGGTCTGTTGAGATCGAGTTGGGGGCGTCCGGGACCGTAAATCGGGCTGGGGGCGCGGGTTTCCGGAGGTCGGTTGCGATCGGGCGCGAGAGAAGAGTCCGGGCCGTTGGGGGCGCGGGGAAGGAGATGACATGCGGGCCCCGCGTGTCAGTGAGAGGAAGAGAGGGGGCACGCGGTCTTGGGCTGGCGCCGGGGATTGGGCTGGCTGGCGGGCTTCGGCCCACTAGCCGGTTGGGGTTTTTCTTTTTCCTTTTCGTTTCTGTTTTGATTTGAATTTGAATTCCAGTTTGAATTTGAATTTCTGCACCACATGCAATACATCCAAAAAATTTTAAATTCCCCTCTTTAGCAGGTTTTGGGGTGTTACAGGAGAGCTCCGAAGCTGACATGTGCCCTGGGCTCCGGTCTGAGCCTCCCCGCCGAGGTGAGGTCCGGAGCTGCCATGTGTCCCCTGGCTCCAAACCCATCGATAAGAGCTCCTAAGCCGCCACGTGCCCCACGATCCATCATGGGCCGTGGGTCGACGAAGTCAAGATGGATGTGTGCACCCGTGGACATAGGGTATTACGCTCCGGCGGCCCGAACCACGTAAATCTCTGTGTTCATCCGCTCTCTCGAGCCCGGGTCGCGTAGGGTGCCAAACCCCCTCCGATCAAAGAAACTCGTGGGCTGCTTCCGTAGCAGGCCGGAAGGAGTGTCGCAGCTTACACACTCCGACATTTGGCATGCCAGGTAGGGGAGATTTCCGCACTATCCACGCGACCATGGTGAACATCACCTCCCACGGCGAGCCTTCTCGCCCAACTCACCGTCGTCTACAGGCGGGAGACGACGAGGCTACCTCCCACTCCAGAGCGGGTAGGTCTGGCCAAGCCGGCGATCTAACGACCGGCGTACCAGCGGCGCTCACGACGCCCAAATCTGGCCAAGCCGGCGACCAGATCGCTTGTGTCCCTGTGGCGCCCGCGGTGCCTATATCGGGACGGGTCGGTGACCGTACGGTCGGTGTGCCGTCGGCATTCACACCGCCAACAGCTGCTTCCTCTCGGCGGCTCTCTACTCCAGCGGTGGCGACAATGCCACCACGACCGTGCCCGGAGAGCGTGTTGGACGCAGAACATGCTCTGCTCCACAACCCTCTGGGCGAGGATGCCACCCCGAGGCGGCAGAGCAGTGGCGACACGACATCGACCATCTCGTCGCTGCTGCCTTGAACTCTCCTGCCTACAGAAGACAGCAGGCTGAACCCTCGCTGGCCCAGTCGCGTACACCAACGGTGACCCGTAGGATGGCAGCCGCACGCGCGACGGTGACAGCTTACCTCACGGTCAAGCTGAACCGTCGCCTTGCAAGCGAAGATGGTCGCACCACCATCAAAAGACGCTGAGAGATGCGTCGCAACCTCGAAGGAGAGTGCCACTCTCCGAGCGTTGTACCAGCGGGTCGCGCTCCTCCTACACCTGCCTCTCCGGGGCAGTAGGGGGCTGCATTGCACTCGCCCCGCACATTCGTATGGTGGTCTGGCCACCTAAGTTCCAGCCCCACTTGTCAGAAAAATACGACGGGACAGTCAACCCCACCGAGTTCTTGCAGATCTACTCCACCTCCATCCTAGCTGCAGGAGGAGATGAAGCCGTCATGGCCAACTACTTCCCCGTGGCTCTGACCAGCACAGCCCGGTCATGGCTCATGAACCTTTCCCCATGCTCCATTACGTTCTGGGAAGAGTTGTGCTGGAGATCCACTGCCAACTTTGGGAGTTCCTACACGCGCCCCGACATCGAGCTCAAACTCCACACCGTGCGTCAGCATGATGGGGAGTCGCTGAAATCCTTCATCCAGCGGTTCTCTCAGGTTAGGAACAGCATCCCTACATCTCCAACACCTCCGTCGTTGTCGCCTTCCAGCAAGGCGTCCACGACAAGAAGATGCTCGAGAAGCTGGCCAGGCACGATGTGCAAGACATCTCCGAGCTCTTCAGCCTGGCCAACAAATGTGCGAGAACGGCGGAAGGCCAATACTGGCAGTCACACCTGCCTCCGTGGAAGGGAGTGGCGGAGAGGTTGCTGCTCCGCGCAGCAGCAAGAAGAACAAGACCGGGGGCAGTAACAAGCCTTTGCCCGGGGCACCCACTGCCGCCCTAGCAGCGGCCGGTGGGGGCTGAGCCCCGCGCACTGACAAGCGCCCACGATCGTCTTCTGCCAGCGATGACGGTCAGTGGTGCCCGGTGCACAAATCCAGCCGCCACGGCGCTAGCGACTGCAGTGATATCAAGAAGCTTGCGGAGCCCTTCCGTGAGCTGCAACAGCAGCGGCCGCGCCAAGACGGTGCAACCTCCAGCCAGCGGGAGGGAAAACAAAAGGCCAAACCTGGGGCCAACGCTGTGCAAGAGATGGAGTATCAAGACGCCGAGCGTGTTGATGACCGTCTACGACCACTCTGACTCCGACTCCAGCACCGACAGCGAGGGCGCAAGACGCTCCACGTCTAGCCAGACGTTCCCTCCATCGTGCAACAAGGGAAACACCCTCTTACACTGGTGTAGGGGGTCGAGGCAGTCCTAACCCCGGAACACACTAAGGGCTCATCCCGCGTTCGTACATACGAGGAAGCCATGTAGGACTAGATTCCGCGTGAAGATATCAACCTCGTCGACAAGGCAACATGGCTAGAGGCTGCTCGAAATGCGCTACAACGCTAAGTGCTCCGGCGATATCAGTGTGACGCCCGGTCCCGTAAAACACGGAACCTAGCTAATGCATATGTGTGCCTAGGATGTTCATCACACATACACATATAATCCACAAACTGAATTCAGAATATAACCACGAATAATAGGGTTTAAGTACTTTATTACATCAATCTCTAACCTACTCTTGCAGTGGAAGTCTCTAACTTATTCTAGCAGCGGAAGTGTATAAACGATAGCGGAAGCAAATAAACAGCAGCGGCTCCATCTCCAACTCCACAGGCAATTTGATGGTAGTTCGCACTTCTAGTACTCCACATGATCTTCGAAGTACTCTTCTCCTGTTGCTGATGTTTGTATGATAATGCAAGGGTGAGTACATGTCGTACTCAGCAAGTGCGGGAAAAGTATGACATGTAGCTTTCAACAAGGTATGTGTCGAAGTGTAGCCGTCAACACTTCCCCCGGGCCTGCGTCAGGGAAGCCTGCGGAGGTTCTTTTTCGGAGGGGCTAGTTCTCTCGGAAGGTTGTGCGTTGGATGTAAGAGGGTTGACACAAGGATTTTTACATGGTTCGGTCCGCCGGAGCGTAAAACCCTACGTCCATGGGAGCAGTGTTGCTCGATGTATTGCTTGGAGCTTAGAACCGGAGTTATAAGCTTGACGATGAGCTGAGTTGCTAAAATGTCTTACCGGGGTTGAATGCTGAGGGATCTGAACCCCTTGTAACGTTGCCTACCCGAGCCTTTTATACTCCAAGGCTCGGGTGGCTTACAAAGGGGGGGGGGAGCCCGACAGGTGGCCCCGGGGTGATTTCGTACCATCTACCATATCTTGCAGTGAATGCCGGTAGTTGTCTCTGGTAGCATCTTCTTAGTCTTTGTCCTGCCGCCCTGCCCGTGCTACAAGCTAGGCATAGTGGTTAATGATGGCAGAGACGGCAGGGCATGTCTTGTCCCTGTATTTATTGGTCTACAGCTGTGATGCCCTCAATTCTGTGGAAAAACCACGGAACCGAGAACTAATGCATATGTGTGCCCAGGATGTTCATCACACATACACATATGTTCCACAAACTGAACTCAGATTATATATTACCATGAATCACAGAGTTTATTACAATATGTCATGAGTCTTGGACTCATGCTCACAGCGGAAGTCTTTATTTCTATGCAGCGGAAGCAATTTAACTAATGCAGAAGCAAATCTAAGCAGCGGTGACTCCATCTCTATTCCATTCCACAGGCAATGTTGAGAACAGATCACATGCCTTCATGCATTGCTTGATCCTTATAGAAATCTTCTCCTGTTGCTGATGTTGAAATAATGCAAGTTTGAGTACAATGATGTACTCAGCAAGTGCGGGAATAAAAAACATGATATGTAGCTCATAACAAGGTAGGTATAAAAAGGGCTCATTTGCAGAAAAGCAAAGTTATCAAAACCACGATAAAACAACAACTTACTTTAGGTGAATGTAATCCCAGCATGTATTAAATTACCAATATACCTCCATCACTTTCCATGTTCCACCCGAACATTAACCAACTTCATTCTTGCTCACAAATACCTCCTCGTATTTGCTACCATCTCACGAATACCTCCTCGCATTCGCTACCATCTCATCTCATAAACAACTTTGTCTCACACCGAGACCAATCTCGTTGCCATCCATGACTCAACAGTCATGCAACCATCTTGTCACCTGGACTCAACAGTCCCAAAACCAAACCATAACCATAATCAATAACCATAACCAAGAACCATCCCAATAACCATCCCAACTAATCATGGCAGTTGGCAAGGCGCTCGTGACCGTAAGCTCGGCTATCATGATAGTTTTAAGAACCCTGCAGAGTTTGCACCTCTTTACCCACAAGTTTGTGATTTCGGCACCCGTCGGTGACTGCAGAACCTCCATTATACCAGTACACAACCGTCGGTGTATGGTCAAGAGATCACAAAATAGCCTTTACAAAGGGGCTACTAGATGTATGAACTCGCTAAGGTTTCACCGGCAGACTAGAATCTCCAATTCTCCAACCCACGGGCCCCCTCTTGTGCCATGCAGTTCCCAGGGCAGTCCTCACTCGACTACCATTCCCCGCGCCTTCCACAGTCCATAACAATCTAGCAACTTACCTAATTACTCAGCTAAGCCGCACCCATACTTGGCCTTGTGGTGGCACTGTTATCCTGGCATGTGCATGCATGAACCGGTCCTTAGATCTACGGTAAGTAAACCTCCATCTCATGCTACCTCATTCACAAACCCAGGCTTGCCTAGATATCCCTCCGATCCATGTTCATTAACATAATCAGTTTCTCATTATCATTACGAGTGCAGTTAGTTAGACACATCTATCTCGCTTCCCAATCCCATGGACTCAGCGAAGCATAAAGCAAAAACCATACCCAGCTCATAAACTTCCCTGGCGACAAGGGTGGTTTATCCAAAACTAGTAAACTCCTATAAAAGGGTTTCCCATTAGGTTTGACTCAGCACACGCACCTTTTTCCAAAACAAATCAGTTTACCCAAAACATAGGATCAATATGGTCAAGGAGCACTTGCCTTGTTCTTGCGGTTCCGGTTGTTCTTGGATCTCAAAACCTTGTTGCTGCAGCTCGTCGTAGACAGCTCCCTGAGCTTGTCCTGCTATGTAGGATCACGTGCATATAAGATTCACAGCAATCAATATCATGCACAAACCTTAAACTAGACGCGATGATGCATATGCATGCTATCCTATGATTAGTTTTTTTATTAGATTGGTTTGTACGTGTTCTTGCATGGCTTGCATGGATTTTATAATGAACAGAGGTGTTCGGATCAAAGGTGGACGTGGCGATGATCTTGTCTTTAGATCAACCTGATCATCAAGTGATCTGTCCACGAGAAGGCTTCTGTTCGAAAGGAACCAAAGAACAGATGCAAGGAAAACACAACGATGTCGTAAGGTGGTATTGGAGACCTACCTTACGTTCTTGTCGGTCTCGAGGTCCTCCTCAGATCGTTGGGCTTTCCTCTGGCGATCTTCCTTGCCGCGCTTCGGCGATGGTTTACTCGGCGGTTTGGGACTAGGGCTCTAAGTCGTCGGCTCAAGGGTTGGAAAAGAAGTTTGTGGTTTCGGCCAGAGGTTCTGGGTTCTATTTATAATCGGGAAGAGAAGAGTCCTAATCTGATTGTATCCCGAATAAGAGTCCTGTTCAAATCTGTCGTTGAATCTTACAACTTATCTTTAGTTGTTTTGGTGCGGTATCATTGTGGAATTCAGGTCGGTTTCTGTTCCGGTATTTCTACGCTACAGAATCCAAAAACCGCTCCTAGAACTCGTTACCTCCTCGTTGATGAGCTTCGGAGGCTCCACGTGTCCTGGTCTCTCCCTCTCCGCAGGGACGAGCTCCGATTGTGCCGCGTGTCAAGTGAGCAAGACCTCCCTCTCCTTCGGAGGTGAGCTCCGCGTGCGCCACGTATCCTGGCGGTCGGGACCTCCTCTCTTACTTGAAGGTGGCTCCGCGCACGCCACGTGTCAGTGCCGGACGTTTCCTTTCTTCTCAGAGACAAGCTCCGAGGTTGACACGTGTCCAACAGTGACGGGCCTCCTGGAGATAAGCTCCGGTGGTGACATGTATTCAATGGAAACGGACCTCTCGGAGGTGAGCTCCGAGATTGACATGTATCCCGCGCGACCGGTTCTCTGATTTCCGCGGTGGCTAGCTCCGAAGGTGACATGTGTCCTGAAAAATGCCTTTGCTTCTTCCGCAGAGGCTAGCTCCGGGGGAAACATGTGTCCCGCAGGGTCGGACCTCTCCCCTTCGCGGAGATGAGCCCCGAGCCTGCCACGTAGCCAGTTTAGCGGCGGACCTCTCCCCACTTCACAGGGATGAGCTCCGGACACGCCACGTGGCCAGCGGGTCGCGGAAGTTGTCTTTGGTGCTTTCTGGAAACTAGATGTCCCCGGAGCTCACCTCTGAGGAGAGGGGATGCCCCGCCCTGCTGGACATGTGGCGCCTTCGGAGCTCACCCCTGCGGAGGGGGCGAGGTCCGGCTCTTCCGGCCACGTGGCGGCCCGGAGCTCTCCTCTGAGAAGAGGGGAGGCCCGGGCTCCGCTGGACACGTGGCGCCTTCGGAGCTCACCCCAGCGGAGGGGGCGAGGTCCGGCTCTGCCGGCCACGTGGCGGGCCCGGAGCTCAACTCTGAGGAGAGGGGAGGCCCCAGCCCTGCTGTACACGTGGCGCCTTCGGAGCTCACCCCCGCGGAGAGGGCGAGGTCTGGCTCTGCCGGACACGTGCCCAGAGCTCACCTCTGAGGAGAGGGGAGGCCCCGGCCCCACTGGACACGTGGCGCCTTCAGAGCTCACCCCCGCGGGGGGGGGGGGGGCAAGGTCCGGCTCTTCTGGCCACGTGGCAGGCCTGGAGCTAACCTCTAAGGAGAGGGGAGGCCCCGGCCCCGCTGGACATGTGGTGCCCTCGGAGCTCACCCCTGCAGAGGGGGAGAGGTCTTTAGGCGGTTTTCTCCTGTGCGCGGGGTACCCGGTATTGAGAGTACCAACAGTGGCCCCCGGGCCCACCTCGGAGGAGATAACGATTCCGGGGTGGGGCCTTCACCTTTCTACCCCGCACACTTTCTTGGAAACTCCTTTGGACCATTGCAAGGGCAATGGAAGGTCGTGGGAATGTGACTCCCGCTTTGAAAGTTGCTTTTACTGTGACGGTTCCCAACGCTGCCACTACTGCACGTCGCAGCGCCTTGTCAGGAACCGCCTGGTTGTCCGCTTGAGGGACTGACTTATTGGTCCACCGCTTCTGCAGGGCGTCTTGGGCCCTCTTGTCATTGTCGCTGGGGCTTGGACCTGGGGCGTCTATGTGACGCCCCGGTTCTGTGGAAAAAACCACGGAACCCGGACTGATGCATATGTGTGCCCAGGATGTTCATCACACATACACATGTATTCCACAAACTGAATTCAGAATATATATAACCATGAATGAATAGGGTTTTATTACATTGCCTCATGAATTTCTAACTTATTCTAACAGCGGAAGTCTTTAATATAGCAGCGGAAGTCTTCTAACTATTGCGGAAGCAAACTAAACACGGCAGTGGCTCCATCTCCTACTCCATTCCCACAGGCAAGTTGACGGTGGATCACACGCCTAATATTCCACATGGTCTTCGAAATACTCTTCTCTTGTTGCTGATGACGAAGTAATAATGCAAGTTTGATTACATGACGTACTCAGCAAGTGCAGAAAATATGATATGTAGCTTCCAACAAGGTAGGTATAAAAGGCTCATTGCAAAAAGCAAGGTTTATTTCACAAAACATGATAAAACAGCAACTAGCTTTAAGTGAATGTAATCCCAACATTATTTCAAAAACATCAACATACCTCCATCATGTTCCACCTCTTTTCATGTCTCATGAGACGTTCATCTTTCTCAACATTTTCTTATGCTCATGAATACCATCTCGTATTGATTACCATCTCATCTCATATTCAATTTCCATCTCATAACCGAAACTAAAGCTCATTTTCATGACTCAACAGTCATGGAACCAATCTCATCACCAAGATTCAACAGTCCCAAAACCCAATCCAAAGACCAAACCAATATCCAAACCAAATACCATCCCAATAACCATCCCATCTAATCATGTGAGTTGGCTAGGCGCTTGTGACTGTAAGCTCGACTATCATGATAGTTTTACACTCTGCAGAGGTGGCACCACTTTACCACAAGTTTGTGATTTCGTCACCCGTCGGCGACTGCAAAACCTCCATTATACCAGTACACAACCGTCGGTGTATGGCCAAGAGATCACAAAATAGCCTTTACAAAGGGGCTACTAGATGTATGGACTCACTAAGGTTTCACCAGCAGGCTAGAATATCCATTCTCCCATCTACGGGCCCCCTCTTGTGCCATGCAGTTCCCAGGGCAGTCCTCTCTCGACTCCCATCTCCCGCGCCTTCCACGGTCCATAACAATCTAGCAACTTACCTAATTAGTCAGCTAAGCCACACCCATATTTGGCCTTGTGGTGGCACTGTTGTCCTGGCATGTGCTGGCATGAACCGGTCCTTAGATCTACGGCAAGTAACCACCATCTCATTCTACCACTTCCACGAACCAAGCTTGCCTATATCTCCCCTGATTCATGTTCATTAACATCAAATTCGCATTATCATTATTCTCATGAGTGCAGTAGCTAGACACATTCTATCGCTTCCCATAACCTATAGATTAGCGAAGCAAAAAGCAAAAATCAACCATACCCGACTCATAAACTTCCCTGGAATCAAGGGTGGTTAACAAAACTAGTAAACTCCTATAAAAGGGTTTCCCATCAAGTTTGACTCAAGCATACACAGTTTTCGCAAACAAAACAGTTTTCAAAACATAGGATCAATATGATCAAGGGGCACTTGCCTTGTTCCTGTGGATCTTGTTGCTCTTGTGTCTCGATGTTCTGGTGCTGTAGTCCTTCGTAGGTAGCTCCCTGAGCTTGTCCTTCTACTCACGATCACGCATATACAAGATTCACAGCAATCAATTATCATGCACAAACTTTACTCAAGATGCAATGATGCATATGCATGCTAATCTTATGGTGCTGTTTTATTAGATCAGTTTGTACGTGTTCTTGCATGTTTTAATAGTCTTGTATGGGGTTTTACAATGAACAAGGGTGTAAAGATTTAGTGTGGACGTGGTGATGATCTTGACTCAGGATCTAGATCAAACCGATCAACACATGATCTGTCCACATGAAAAGCTTCTGTTCGAAGGGATCGAAGGAAACAGATGCAAAGAAAACTACGATCTCGTCGTAAGGTGGTAATGGAGACCTACCTTACTTCCTTCGGATCCTTCCTCCTAGCAAAAACAGATCGTCGGCTCTCCTCCGGCGATGGCGATCGTGTCTGGGCTCGTCGGCGGTCTCTCCGGTGGTCAAACTCCGGTGAAGGGGTTTAGCTCGGTGAGTTTGGGGGCTAGGATGTGACGCCCTCAATTCTGTAGAACACAGAACTGAGAACTGATGCATATGTGTGCCCAAGATGTTCATCACACATACACATATCTCCACAAACTGAATTTAGAATATATATAACCACGAATAACAGGGTTTATTACAATGTCTTATGAATCTTGGACTCATGCTAGCAGCGGAAGTCTTATCTAAGCAGCGGAAGTCTAAATCTAGCAGCGGAAGTCTTCTAACTAGTGCGGAAGCAACTAAGCAGCAGCAGCAGCGGCTCCATCTCTACTCCATCCCCACAGGCAAGGTTGAGGACAGATTACACGCCTTAACGCTCCACTTGGTCTTCATAGTATTCCTTTCCTGTTGCTGATGATGAAGTAATAATGCAAGTTTGAGTACATGATGCACTCAGCAAGTGCGGGAAAATATGATATGTAGCTCACTACAAGGCAGGTATAAAAAGGCTCATTGCAGAAAGCAAAGTTTATTTCTCAAAACACGATAAAGACAGCAACTTAGCTTTAGGTGAATGTAATCCCAACATGTATTAAAATACCAACATACCTCCATTATGTTTCATCACTTTCCATGTCTCAACCAAACATTAATCTTTTTAATATTTGCTCACAAATACCTTCTCGTATTCACTACCATCTCTATTCGCTACCATCTCATGAATACCATCTCGTATTCGCTACCATTCAATTCTGTCTCATTCCGAGACCAAATCTCCTTGCCGTGACTCAACAGTCATGCGACCAATCTTATTACCCGGACTCAACAGTCCCAAAAACCAAACCAAACCATAACCAAATACCATCCCAATAACCATCGCATCTAATCATGTGAGTTGGCCAGGCGCTTGTGACCGTAAGCTCGGCTATCATGATAGTTTTACACTCTGTAGAGATGGCACCACTTTACCCACAAGTTTGTGATTTCGTCACCCGTCGGCGACTGCAGAACCTCCATTATACCAGTACACAACCATCGGTGTATGGCCAAGAGATCACAAAATAGCCTTTACAAAGGGGCTACTAGATGTATGGACTCACTAAGGTTTCACCAACGGGCTAGAATCTCCATTCTCCCACCTACGGGCTCCCTCTTGTGCCATGCAGTTCCCAGGGCAGTTCTCTCTCGACTCCCTTTCCCCGCGCCTTCCATGGTCCATAACAATCTAGTAACTTACCTAATTAGTCAGCTAAGCTGCACCTATATTTGCCCTTGTGGTGGCACTGTTATCCTGGCATGTGCTGGCATGAACCGGTCCTTAGATCTACGGCAAGTAACCACCATCTCATTCTACCACTTCTACAAACCAAGCTTGCCTAGATCTCCCCCGATTCATGTTCATTAACATCAAGTTCTCATTATCATTATTCTCATGAGTGCAGTAGATAGACTGTCGGTACCCTCAATATGGGGTACCCCCGCGCATAGGGGAAACTGCCTGAGGACCTCGCCCTTGTCCGCAGGGAGAGCTCCGAAGGCGCCACGTGTCCAGCGGGGCCGGACATCCCTCTCCTCAGAGGTAAGCTCCGGGCCCGCCACGTGGCCAACTAAGCCGGACCTCCCCCCTCCACGGGGAGAGCTCCGAAGGCTCCATGTGTCCAGCGGGGCCGGACCTCCCTCTCCTCAGAGGAGAGCTCCGGGCCCGCCACGTGGTCAGCAGAGCCGGACCTCACACCTCCGTGGGGAGAGCTCCGAAGGCTCCATGTGTCTAGCTGGGCCGGACCTCCCTCTCCTCAGAGGAGAGCTCCCGGCCTGCCACGTGGTCAGCAGAGCCGGACCTCCCCCCTCCGCGGGGAGAGCTCCGAAGGCTCCACGTGTCTAGCGGGGCCGGACCTCCCTCTCCTCAGAGGAGAGCTCTGGGCCTGCCACGTGGCCAGCAGAGCAGGACCTCCCCCTCCGCGGAGAGAGCTCCGAAGGCTCCACGTGTCCAGCGGGGCCGGACCTCCCTCTCCACAGAGGAGAGCTCCGGGCCTGCCACGTGGCCAGCAGAGCAGCGCTGCCTGCCCCCGCGCGGTAGGCAGCAAGAGTAAAGACGCGCCATACCTTGCCCGTACAAGGTATTCAAGACCTGCGCCTTCCCAAGGCGCGGAGACGCGGAGCACGCCTCAGTCAGGTGCCGTTGCGCCCAATCACATCGCAGTGAAGACTGGCGCGCCGCGTCAGAGGCCGCACGCCAATAAACACAGCGACAAGACATCCCCTGCCGACCCTGCCAACCACTACGACTAGCTTGCGGCATGGGCAGGGCGGCAGAACGAAGACTTTGAAGCCCTCGCCAGAGACAACTGCCGGCGTAACTGCAGATACGGTAGATGGCAGGCAATCTCCCCGGGACCACCTGTGGGGTCCCAGACCCACCTTGTAAGCCGCCCGAGCCTTGGACTATAAAAGGCTCGGGTAGGCAACGTTAGCAAGGGTTCGACTCTTTCCACACTTACGCTCCAGCATCCGAGCACTTAGGTCATCCTAAAGCTCAGAACTCCGGTTCTGAGCACGAAGCAATACAACGAGCATCTCTGTTCACCGTGGACGTAGGGTTTTACGCTCCGGCGGCCTGAACCACGTAAAAATCCCTGTGTCAAGCTTCTCCTTCAATCGTCCCTAACGTGTAAGCTCTCTGTGAGTGACTAGCCCCTCCGAAAAAGAACCTCCGTGGGCTTCCCATAGCAGGCCCGGGGGAAGTGTCGGCTACACACTTCGACATTTGGCGCGCCAGGAAGGGGGCTTTTCCCTTGCGCGACGAGCTTTCACCGACGAAGATGACGAAGCTTCCTTCAGCGGCAATCCCCCTGCTGGGGACGCGCCTCAGTCAGCGACCCAGCAGTGGATTCGCGACGTAGACTGTCTCGTCGTTGCCGCCGCCAACCCTCAACTTCGGCGGGGACGACGCCCCAGTCAACCGGCTGTGTCGCTGACGCGCACACCAACGGTTGACGGGCAGACGGCAGACTCTCGCTCCACCAGGCTCCCATCGGCGGACCTGAGGTCGGAGCTAGAACGACGCCACTTGGGCAAGGATGCCCGAGTGGTCATCGAGCGACAACGAGAAAGGCGTCGCAACCAAGAGGCCGGCGACAGCATGTCAACCGCCTCGACGCAGCCTGAGACGCAGACGTTCGCCACGCGATCTCTGCCCCAGGCATACGCCACGCAGCATATGCCCCAGCCATATGCCCTGCAAATGGTGCCCCCAGTCTATGGCGCAGCCTTGCTCATACCGGGGTATACAGTGCCGGCAGCGAACCAAGCGTTCGCGGCACCAACACCTGCAGCAACAGGAGAAAGATGTGCGGCCCTAGCGCCACAGCTTCGCTTTGCGAAGTGGCCGCGCAAGTTCCGGCCGCACCTGCCCGAGAAGTACGATGGCAGCGTCAACCCGGCGGAGTTCCTCCAGATCTACTCCACCGCTATCCTTGCTGCAGGAGGGGACGAGGCCGTCATGGCCATCTACTTCCCCTTCGCCTTGACCGGCCCAGCACGGTCTTGGCTCATGAATCTCCCCCAGGGTTCCATAACCTCCTGGGGAGAGCTCTGCTGGCAGTTCACTGCGAACTTCGGCAGCTCCTACACCCGGCCTGGCACGGAGCTCGACCTCCACGCAATCCAATAACAACCTGGAGAGACGCTGCACTCCTTTATCCAGCGGTTCTCCCAGGTACGGAACACCATCCCACATATCCAAAATGCTTTAGTGGTGGTGGCGTTCCGGCAGGGTGTACGAGACAAGAAGATGCTCGAGAAGCTCGCGACCAGAGAGGTTCGCGACGTCTCAGAGCTCTTCAGCCTGGCGGACAAGTGCGCCAGGGCAGCAGAAGGGCGGAACTGGCACTCACAGCCAGCCTCCGAATCAGGAGGACAGCCCGGATCTGGCGCTGCTTCCCATGGAAGCAGCAAGAAGATCAAGAACCGGGGCGGTGGCAAGATGAAGCCACCGACCGCAGCTCCCGTTGCTGCAGCAGCAGCACCCAGTGGGGCTCGGGGGCCACGCCCCGATAAGAGGCAGCGAAAGTCACCAGCTCCAGATGGTGACCAAGGCGAGCCATGCCCCGTGCACAACACCAGCAGCCATACTGCTGCTGAGTGCCGGGAGATCCAGAAGCTCACGGAGCGCTTCCGCAAGGGGAAGCAACCGCGTGCTGACGCCCCTCCCTTCCGTCAAAGGGAGGGAAAGCAGAAGGTCGACACCCAAGACAACACCGACCACCAGGTGGAGTTCCAGGAGCCTCAGCGTGCCGTGAAGGCGGTACACAACCATGAGGACTCCAGCTCCAGCGATGACGAGTCATGGCGGTAGCCCACTACGACTGCCCCAAAGATCTGTGGAGATTGCACTGCTGCAGTATCAGCCTTGGAAAAGCTCCAAGCAATTGCAGCATCCCAAGCACCAGCCCCCGGCGGTGCAGAACCAGACCAGCTCCACCCGAGCGCACGCCTCCGTGCCCCGGCCTCACCTCCCGGGGGCCGCCCGGGATCCGTCAACCTTCTGTCGGCCTGAGCCAATGGAAGAAGACTTCCTGGGTTCCCCAAGGAGGGTCCTGGTCCACCTACCTCCTGTCGCTCTGAGCCAATGGAGGAAGACATCTTGGGCCCCCCAAGAAGAGTCTGGGTCCGCCTGCCTCTTGTCGGCTTGGTCTAATAGAGGAAGGTACCCCGGGGCTCCCGAAAGAAGCCGCGCAGGACCAGCTCCGGCGTGAAGGAATCGACCTCGTCAACGAGGCACGATCACAAGCAACACCCCACAACGCACGGCCCCGGCTGGTGCTCCGGCGTTACCGCCAAAGGACCAAGCGCGTCTGGGAACTATAAGAGGGCGACCTGATGCCGCGGCGCACACTTTCTCGCGAAGGACCTATAAACTCTCCCCCAGCCGGGAAGTTCCCTTCCGAGTCACGAAAGTTGCCGCCCCAGGTGCATACGTCTCTCCACCAAGGATGGGATCCGCTCCCGAACCCTTGGAGCATGGAACATCATAGTAAGTTCTATCCCCAGAGCATTAGTAGAACATGCCTTTTCCTTTCTGTAATAGATCCCATAGGCTCCAGGAACAGCGCTCAGAGCAGCTAAGCCTCAGGGGACGGTCCAGGGCTACGTTCAGCTTGACCTGGTTCCGACCCCAAGCGCGTAGAGTCTTGCTTCCCTTCTTAATGGGGCGGGTCGTTGCCTCCATGTTCAGCCTGCCTTCTTCCTATGGGCATTTAAACAGAAACCTGTTCTACCACGCTCTTACTTATGTGCTCATTTCAATTACACATTAATTTCTATGACGGCACTTTCCATGTATGCTCACCGTACATTTAGCTCCCCTTTCCCACTCTCATACATAGTCAGCATTTGCTATCCTACCGAAGGAAGTTGCGCTTGAGCCACCTGCCGATGGCCAGGGGGCCTTTCGGGCCTCCCCCAGTCAGGTGCTGCGGTGCCAGTTGGTCATCTCCAGGAAAGGCCTGCGCTGTGCATGGGGGTCCAGGGTGCATAGCCTGCTTTGCCTGGTTCCGACCCAAAGCGTGTGCGCCGTGTCCTTCGAAGGTCCAGGGGAGGACAGCCGCTTTGCCTGGTTCCGTACCGAAAGCCTGTACACTCTGCCTCCCCGGCGTTAGGTCCGGTACTAGGGGCGGACGGTCGTACCCTGACCTCGGAGGTAGCCGGACCCCCGGCGCCTCGTGCACAGAATTGCCCAAGCCCCGTACACCGGACCAGGACCATAAGCCAAATAAGACTATGAGACGGGGAAGGGAAGGCCCTCGAGGAGAATTACCCTTCCTCTACTTGTGTGCAGGACCTCCAGGTTCAGCTACGGGGACCGCACAGGGAAGGGCCGGAGCTATCGAATACTCCGACGCAAGACCGGAGGATCCAGACCTCGCCCCCTCCGCATGGGCGGGTTCCGAAGGCCCCACGTGTCCGGCGGGGCCGGAGCTCCCCTCTCCTCAGAGGGTAGCTCCGGGCCCGCCATGTTGCTGGCAGAGCCGGGCCTCGTCCCCTCCGCAAGGGTGTGCTCCGGAGGCTCCACGTGTCCCGCAGGGTTAGACCTCCATCTTCTCAGAGGAGAGCTCCGGGCCCGCCACGTGGCCAGCAGATCTGGACCTCCCCGTTCTCACGGGGCGAGCTCCAGAGACCCCTTGGGCCCTTAACGTAATAAGGACCCGAGGAAGGTGTCCTTACAAGACTTCAAGATTGGTGAAGGCCTCCGAGGTTCTTGTGAAGCTAAGGACTCGGCCAGGCCAAGCCAAGAAGAAGATAAGCGCGGACACAAAAAAACAAAGGGTCTATTTATTCAAGGCTCCATGAGCTGGACAAAAGACTCAACAAAAGAAAAAGAAAACATACAAGCCCTAGGATTCCCCTGGCTCGCACCAGAACCTAGAGGCTACAAGGGCGGCCACATTCCCGACTTCAGCCCAGGCAACTTCCTCCCGCTCCACGGCGGGGCCCTGCCTCACTGGCTCCAGAGAGAGGGAGGGATCCCGGCTCTAGAAGCACGCCAGCACGTGTGTAGCAACCTCCATTGCCAGCCCCCGTCCCTCCGCCTCGAGCTTACCGGCGACCACTGCTTCAAGCCTGTCCAGCTTGGCGCCAATAGACTCGAGCGCAGGGATCACCTTGGCCACCTTCTGCGCTGGAGCCGCTGCCTTCACCGGGCTGAAACCAAGGGGGACCAGGGCGGACCCTGCCTGGTTGACAAAGCTCCAAACCGCTCGGGCATCGGTAGACCGCGAGGCATGGAGCTCCTCCATCTCGCGGCGGGCTGCCAGCAAGACGTCACGACCCTCCTCGGAGAATTTCTTCTCCTTGGCCGCCAGAGAGTCTTCCCGGAGCTGGAGACTCTGGGCAAGCCGCTCCAGCTCCGAAGCCCGGAAGTCGGCAGCCAGTTCCCGATCCAGGACCGCCTGGCGCTCCCGGGAGACTTGCTCCTCCCTCGTGGCCAGATCTTCCTTCCGGATCTCCAGCTCCTTAGCTTGGGCCCTCAGGTCGCCCTCGCCAGCCATCAGCTGCGCTGTGACCTTCCTTGCTTCAGCCGCCACAGCTTGCTTCCGGTCCGCGAGGGCGCGCTCACGGCGTGCCAGCTTCAGCCGCACCTCCTCCAAAGCAGAGAAGTTCGCCTCGACTCGGGCATGTGCCTCAAGGGCCTCCTGGTGGAGCCGCCGGGTCTCGGAGTCCAGGCGGTCGACGGCCTTCTTCTGACGGTCAAGGAGCGCCTCCATGACATCGAGCGACGTCCGCCTCGAGTCAAGCTCCGCCCAGACCTCCTCGGTCTGCTCTCTCAAGAGGCGCCCCCAGCTGAGGAGGCGATCCCTCTCTCCTGCCTGCTCCTCCCGTTTACGGCCGAGCGCGGCCAGGACCTGCCGGACGCTCGTCTGGGCAAGCTTAAAAGCGTCCGCAAGGGGCAGCGGGACGGCAGAGGCCGAAGCCGCGCCCCGACCTCCTCCATCACGTCGTCATCAGGAGGAGCTGACGCTTCGGCGACAGGGATGAGGCGCTGATCAGGAGAGGCCGGCACTGGAGCGGGGCCGCTCCCGGCGCACTCCGGTTCACTGCCAGCCATAGGGCCCGTGGCAGCTTCTCCCGCTTCGACAACAGAAGGCGGGACACCACCAACCGGTCCCACCGAACCTTCAGCAACAGCCGGCTCCCGAGCAGGCGAAGGGGGATGAGCGGGAGTTGTCGCCCCTGCCGTAGGAGCCATACCGGCCGGCGCAGGAGGAGCCTGCGCCTGCTTGGGGGCCGCTGGAGCCGCTTCAGCTTCCGGGCGCTGCGGCGCAGATCCCCCGTCAGTCGGGGATGGCTGGGAAACAGAGACGTTAACGGTACTCGATGAGTCCCTGCAAACATGGAGGCCCTCGGGTTAAGGAAAGAAGAAAATAATGCAGGCTCTGGAACCCGGTAAGGGCGACACTTACCGAGGGACATGAGCGCTCCAACGGGCTCTGAACCCCGGTTTCAGAGCCGGGGTAGGTCCATTAGAGCCCGCCGTCGCCGCCGAGGGCTGCCCCGCAGTCACCCGGACTGGCGGAGCAGGGGACGCTTCTGAAGCTCCCCTAGGCGCCGATCCAACTCCTGATGCCCGGGGCGCCTGAGCACTAGACTCGCCCCTGGGCATCGTCGCACCAGTTCTCCCCCTCGGGGCTCCACTTCCTGAGGAAGGAGGATGCGACGCCCGGGGACCTTCAGTCCGTCGCCGCTCGAGTGGGGTCTCGCCGGAACGGGAAGCCCGAGGCCTCTTGGAGTCACCACCAGACGAGCTGACGTCTCCAGGCGAAGGACGCGCGGGTACCCTGGTTCCCTGACTTGGTGCAAATGCCGCCGCCGGAGGAGACCGGGCGCATTTCTTCTCCGGAGGCAAGTTGGAAGCCATGGAAGATGGAAACTCAAGAACAGGGAAGACAAAGGCGCAAGAGCTCAAGGAAACAAGGAAGATGCAGGCGCAGGGAAGTGCGAAGGGAAGCCGCGATGTGGGTGAGATCCCCTTTTAAACTTCCCAGGCGTGATTCAAAGCGATTCGAAACTCTTCGAATACGCTGCTTGGACAACCGCTTCAGCTCCAAGACCGAGCGTCGATGACAAGTGGACCCAAGCCGTCCAGCTGAAGCGGTGGGCCAAGAAGTCAGTCTCTCAAGAAGATGAGCCGGAAGGACGCTTCGACGGTTCCCGAAAAGGCGCTGCGACGTGCGGAAGTGGCAGCCATGGGAACCGCTGCAGTAAAAGCAGCCATCAAGTGGGGCACATGCTCCCACAATCCCGTGACTGTTCGTGCCCCGGCAACGGTCAAGGCGGGTCTTCGAGAAGGTGCGCGGAGTGGAAGAGACGGGGGTCCCACCTCGGGCTCGCTATCTCCCCTGAGATGGGCCCGGGGGCCACTGTCGGTACCCTCAAAACGGGGTACCCCCGCGCACAGGGGAAACTGCCTGAGGACCTCGCCCTTCTCCGCAGGTAGAGCTCCGAAGGAGCCACGTGTCCAGCAGGGCCAGACATCCCTCTCCTCAGAGATAAGCTCTGGGCCCGCCATGTGGCCAACTGAGCCGGACCTCCTCCCTCCGCTGGGAGAGCTCCGAAGGCTCCACGTGTCCAGCGGGGCTGGACCTCCCTCTCCTCAGAGGAGAGCTCCGGGCCCGCCACGTGGTCAGCAGAGCCGGACCTCCCCCCTCCATGGGGAGAGCTCCAAAGGCTCCACGTGTCCAGCGGGGCCGGACCTCCCTCTCCTCAGAGGAGAGCTCTGGGCCCGCCACGTGGTCAGCAGAGCCGGACCTCCCCCCCCCTCCACGGGGAGAGCCCCGAAGGCTCCACGTGTCCAGCGGGGCCGGACCTCCCTCTCCTCAGAGGAGAGCTCTGGGCCCGCCACGTGGCCAGCAGAGCCGGACCTTCCCCTCCGCGGAGAGAGCTCCGAAGGCTCCACGTGTCCAGCGGGGCCGGACCTCCCTCTCCTCAGAGGAGAGCTGCGGGCCCGCCACGTGGCCAGCAGAGCAGCGCTGCCTGCCCCCGCGCGGTAGGCAGCAAGAGTAAAGACGCGCCATACCATGACCGTACAAGGTATTCAAGACCCGCGCCTTCCCAAGGCGCAGAGACGCGGATCACGCCTCTGTCAGGTGCCGTTGCGCCCAATCACATCGCAGTGAAGACTGGCACGCCGCGTCAGAGGCTGCACGCCAATAAACACAGCGACATGACATCCCCTGCCGCCCCTACCAACCACTACGACTAGCTTGCGGCATGGGCAGTGCGGAAGAATGAAGACTTTGAAGCCCTCGCCAGAGACAACTGTCGGCGTAACTGCGGATACGGTAGATGGCAGGCAATCTCCCCGGGACCACCTGTCGGGTATTGGGCCCACCTTGTAAGCCGCCCGAGCCTTGGACTATAAAAGTCTCGGGTAGACAACGTTAGCAAGGGTTCTACTCTTTGCACACTTACGCTCCAGCATCCGAGCACTTAGGTCATCCTCAAACTCAGAACTCCGTTTCTGAGCACGAAGCAATAGAACGAGCATCTCTGCTCACCATGGACGTAGGGTTTTACGCTCCGGTGGCCTGAACCACGTAAAAATCTCTGTGTCAAGCTTCTCCTTCAATCGTCCATAATGTGTAAGCTCTCTGTGAGTGACTAGCCCCCCCAAAAAAGAACCTCCGCGGGCTTCCCAGAGCAGGCCCGGGGGAAGTGTCAGCTATACACTTCGACATAGACATATTCTATCACTTCCCATAACCTGTAGATTAGCGAAGCAAAAAGCAAAAATCGACCATACCCGACTCATAAACTTCCCTGGCGTCAAGGGTGGTTAACAAAACTAGTAAACTCCTATAAAAGGGTTTCCCATCAAGTTTGTATCAAGCATACACAGTTTTCGCAAACAAAACAGTTTTCAAACACATGGGATCGATATGGTCAAGGGGCACTTGCCTTGTTCCTGTAGATCTTGTTGCTCTTGTGTCTCGATGTTCTGGTGTTATAGTCCTTCGTAGGTAGCTCCCTGAGCTTGTCCTTCTACTCATGATCACGCATATACAAGATTCACAGCAATCAATTATCATGCACAAACTTTACTCAAGATGCAATGATGCATATGCATGCTAATCTTATGGTGCTGTTTTATTAGATCAGTTTGTACGTGTTCTTGCATGTTTTAATAGGCTTGCATGGGGTTTTATGATGAACAAGGGTGTAAAGATCTAGTGTGGACATGGGGATGATCTTGACTCAAGATCTAGATCAGACCGATCAACACGTGATCTGTCCACATGAAAAGCTTCTGTTCGAAGGGATCGAAGGAAACAGATGCAAAGAAAACCACGATCTCATCGTAAGGTGGTAATGGAGACCTACCTTACTTCCTTCGGATTCTTCCTCCTAGCAAAAACAGATCGTCGGCTCTCCTCCGGCGATGGCGATCGTGTCTGGGCTCGTCGGCGGTGTCTCTGGTGGTCAAACTCCGGCGAAGGGATTTAGGTCGGCGAGTTTGGGGGCTAGGACTTCTAAGTTGCTGACTTAGAAAAGATGTTACTATCAAGGGGTTGTTTCGGGTTATAACCGGAAAAAGAAGAGTCCTAATCTGATAGGATTTCAAATAAGAGTCCTATTTGATTTGTGTTTGGATCCTAACAAATTATCTTTCAATCGATTTGGTTGCAGAATTCAACGTAGAAGAGTTCGTGTTGGTTTCCTCAGTAACGGGTACTCACGTACACAGGAAAACCACTTCAGAATCGCGTCCTTCCGCAGGGATAAGCTCCGGAGGCCCCACGTTTCCAGCGGAGGCTTGGGCTTCCCTTTTCCTCAGGGGCGAGCTCTGGTTGTTCCGTGTTTCAGGTGGGCGGGACCTCCCCTCTCCTCAGAGGCGAGTGTGACATCCTCAATTCTGTGGAAAACCACGGAACCGAGAACTGATGCATATGTGTGCCCAGGATGTTCATCACACATATACATATGTTCCACAAACTGAATTCAGAATATATATTACCACGAATAACAGGGTTTATTACAAAGTCTCATGAGTCTTGGACTCATGCTACAGCGGAAGTCTAAATCTAAGCAGCAGCGGTGGCTCCATCTCTACTCCATCCCCACAGGCAAGGTTGAGGACAGATTACACGCCTAAGGCTCCACTTGGTCTTCATAGTAATCTTCTCCTGTAGCTGATGATGAAGTAATAATGCAAGTTTGAGTACAATGATGTACTCAGCAAGTGAGGGAAAATATGATATGTAGCTCACAGCAAGGAAGGTATAAAAAGGCTCATTGCAGAAAGCAAAGTTATTTCTCAAAACCACGATAAAACAGCAACTTAGCTTTAAGTGAATGTAATCCCAACATGTATTAAAATACCAATATACCTCCATTATGTTTCATCACTTTCCATGTCTTAACCAGACATTAATCTTTCTCAACTTTGCTCACAAACACCTTCTCGTATTCGCTACCATCTCATGAATACCATCTCGTATTCGCTACCATTTCATCTCATAAACAATTCCATCTTACACCGAGACCAATCTCGTTGCTACGACTCAACAGTCATGCAACCAATCTTATCACCCGGACTCAACAGTCCCAAAAACTAAACCATATACCAAAACCGAACCATCCAAACCATAACCAAATACCATCCCATCCCATCTAATCATGTGAGTTGTACAGGCGCTCGTGACCGTAAGCTCGGCTATCATGATAGTTATAGACTCTGCAGAGTTTGTACCACTTTACCCACAAGTTTGTGATTTTGTCACCCGTCGGTGTCGGTACCCGCGATATGGGGTACCCCCGCGCACAGGGGAAAATGCCTAAGGAACTCGCCCTTCTCTGCAGGGAGAGCTCCGAAGGCACCACGCGTCCGGCGGGGCCGGACCTCCCTCTCCTCAGAGGAGAGCTCCGGGCCCGCCATGTGGCATACAGAAGCCGGACCTCCCCCTCCGCGGGAGAGAGGTCCGAAGGTGCCACGTATCCGGTGGGGCCGGACCTCCCTCTCCTCAGAGAGGAGCTCCGGGCTAGCCACGTGGCCGACAGAAGCCGGACCTCCTACTCCGCGGGGAGAGGTCCGAAGGCTCCACGTGTCCTGCGGAGCCAGACCCCCCTCTCCTCTGAGGAGGGCTCCGGGCCCGCCACGTGGCCAGCAGAACGGCGCTGCCTGCCCCCGAGTGATAGGCAGCGGGCGTAAAGACGCCCCATACCTTGCCCGTACAAGGTATTCAAGGCCTGCGTCTTCCCAAGACGCGGAGACGCGGAGCACGCCTCTGTCAGGTGCCGTTGCACCCAGTCGCATCACAGACTGGCGTGCAGTGTCAGAGCCTGCCAGCCAATAAACGCAGCGACAAGACATCCCATGCCGCCCCCGCCGTCATCAACCACTACGACTAGCATGCGGCATGGGCAGGGCTGCAAGACGAAGACTCAGAAGCCTTCGCCAGAGACAACTACCGGCATAACTGCAGATACGGTAGATAACAGTCAATCTCCCCGGGACCACCTGTCGGGTCCCGGGCCCCCCTTGTAAGCCACCCGAGTCTTGGACTATAAAAGGCTCGGGTAGGCGACGTTAGCAAGGGTTCGCACTCCCGCAACTCATACGCTAGCCATTCACACCCAAGCTGTAACTCACCCTCAAGCTCAGGACTCCGGTTCTGAGCAACAAGCAATACAGCAAGCTCCATAGCTCGCCGTGGACGTAGGGTTTTACGCTCCGGCGGCCTAAACCACGTAAAACTTGCCGTGTAAAGCTCTTACTAACTCGTCCAAATGCTCAAGCTCCCCGCAAGGGACTAGCCCCACCGAAAAAAGAACCTCCGCGGGTTGCCCAGTGCAGGCCCGGGGGAAGTGTCGACCGAACACTTCAACATTTGGCGTGCCAGGTAGGGGGCTTTTCCCTTGCGCGACGAGTTTCCGCCGACAAAGATGACCAAGCTTCCTTCAGCGGCAAACTCTCCTCCTCCGCGTTCACGGCGAACCGTGACCAGCGGGGAGTACATGTCGACGCACTCAGGACGGAGTGTGTCGGTACAAGCTGGGAGCCAGCAGCCGGCTCTGGCAGCGCCGACCCCGGCAATGCAGGCTCCAACCAGCGTCAGGTCTTCAGTAGCGCTGGGCGTACCCGGTGGGGGTGTGCTAGCTGCAGCAAGAGCGCTACTGCACAATCCGCCTGCTGGGGACGCGCCTCAGGCAGCGACCCAGCAGTGGATTCGCGAGGTAGACCGTCTCGTCGTCGCCGCCGCAAACCGTTGACTTCGGCGGGGACGACGCTCCGGCCAACCGGCTGTGTCGCTGATGCGCACGCCAATGGTTGGCGAGCAGACGGCAGATTCCAGCTCCACCAGGCTCCAGTCGACGGATCCGAGGACAGAGCTGGAACGGTGTCACTTGGGTCAAGATGCCCGGGTATACCTCGAGCAACGCCGAGAAAGGCGTCACAACCAAGAGGCTGGCGACAGCATGACGTCGGCCTCGACCCAGCCTGAAGAGCAGACTTTCGCCACGCGATCTCTGCCCCAGGCTTACGCCGTGCAGAATATGCCACAGTCATATGTCCTGCAAACGGCACCCCCGGCCTATGGCGCAGCCTTGCCCATACTGGGGTACACTGTGCCAGGTGCGAACCAAGCATTCGCGGCACCAATACCTGCGGCAACAGAAGCAGGATGTGCAGCCCTCGCGCCCCACCTTCGCTTCGCGATGTGGCCGCGCAAGTTTCGGCCGCACCTGCCCGAGAAGTACGACGGCAGCGTCAACCCGGCGGAGTTCCTCCAGATCTACTCCACCGCCGTACTTGCCGCAGGAGGGAATGAAGCCGTCATGGCCAATTACTTCCCTGTCGCCTTGACCGGTCCAGCTCGGTCTTGGCTCATGAACCTCCCCCAGGGTTCCATAACTTCCTGGGGAGAGCTCTGCCGGCAGTTCATCACCAACTTCGGCAGTTCCTACACCCGGTCTGGCACGGAGCTCGACCTCCACGCCATCCAGCAACAACCGGGGGAGCCGCTGCGCTCCTTCATCCAGCGGTTCTCCCAGGTGTGGAACACCATCCCACACATCCAAAATGCTTCTGTGGTGGTGGCGTTCCGGCAAGGCGTCCGGGACAAGAAGATGCTCGAGAAGCTCGCGACCAGAGAGGTCCGCGATGTCTCCGAGCTCTTCAGCCTGGCAGACAAGTGCGCCAGAGCAGCCGAAGGGCGAAACTGGCACTCACTGCCATCCTCCGAGTCAGGAGGACAGCCCGGATCTGGTCCTACCCCCTATGGAGGCAGCAAGAAGGCCAAGAACCGAGGCAGAGGCAAGATAGAATCACCGACCGCAGCTCCAGTCGTCGCAGCAGCGACACTCAGTGGGGCTCGGGGGCCGAGCCCCGACAAGAGGCAGCGAAGATCACCAATCCCAGAAGGTGATCAAGACAAGATATGCCCCATGCACGGCAGCTGTCGCCACACTACTGCCGAGTGCCGGGAGATTCGGAAGCTCGCAGAGCGCTTCCGCAAAGGGAAGCAGCAGCGGACTGACGCCCCACCCTTCAGTCCGAGGGAGGGCAAGCAGAAGGTCGACGTCCCAGACAGCGTCGACCACCCAGTGGAGTTCCAGGAGCCTCAGCGCGCCGTGAAGGCGGTACGCAACCATGAGGACTCCAGCTCCAGCGATGATGAGCGTCGAAAGAAGATCTACGTCATATACGGCGGGTCCGCCGACCCCTCGTCTCGAAGCGCAGTCAAGACTCTGTGCCGAGCGGTAGCGTCAGTGGCTCCACTCCCAAGTGCCGCACGCACCTCAAGTGGATGGGAACCCCCATCAGCTTTGACGCCACCGACTGCCCCAGGAACATGGCTGGGGCCGGCCAACTACCGCTCTTGGTAGCTCCGACCATCGCCAACGTGAGGATGTACCACGTTTTGGTAGATGGTGGAGCTGGGCTGAACCTCATCAGCCGTGCAGCTTTCAAGAAGCTGCAGATCCCGATGGCCAAGCTCACCCCGTCGAGCCCGTTCTCAGCGTTAGGGCCGGGACAGGTCGTTCCCTACGGCAACATCAGCCTCCCGGTGACCTTTGGAGCTCCGGACAGCTATCGGACAGAATACATTCTGTTCGACGTAGCGGAGATCGACCTCCCCTTCAACGCCATAATCGGCAGGCCAGCCCTGTACCGATTCATGGCAGTAGCCCACTACGGCTACCTCGTCCTAAAGATGCCTACACCAACAGGCGTCCTCAGGATTCGTGGAGACCGCACTGCTCCTGTGTAGGCCTTAGAGAAACTCCAAGCGCTCGCAACAGCTGGGGCACCAGCCCCTGGCAGTGCAGAGCCGGACCAGCTCCACCCGAGCGCATGCCACCGTGCCTCCGCCACAGCACCCCGGGTGCAACCCCTCGACGAGGGAGGCGTCCCCTTAAAGGTCGTCCAAGTCGGCGCCGAAGCCACTTGTTTCAACACACTCCGTCCTGAGCGTGTCGACATGTACTACCCCCTGGTCGCGGTTTGCCGCGGACGCGGGGGGGGGGGGGGGGGGGAGAGTTTGCCGCTGAAGGAATCTTGGTCATCTTCATCGGCGGAAACTCGTCGCGCAAGGGGAAAAGCCCCCTACCTGGCGCGCCAAATGTCGAAGTGTTCGGTCGACACTTCCCCCGGGCCTGCACTGGGCAGCCCGCGGAGGTTCTTTTTTCGGTGGAGCTAGTCCCTTGCGGAGAGCTTGCGCAGATGGACGAGTTAGTAAGAGCTTGACACGGTGAGTTTTACGTGGTTCAGGCCGCCGGAGCGTAAAACCCTACGTCCACAGCGAGCTATGGAGCTCACTGTATTGCTTGCTGCTCAGAACCGGAGTCCTGAGCTTGGGGGTGAGTTACAGCTTGGGTGTGAATGGCTAGCGTATGAGTTGCAGAGGTGCGAACCCTTGCTATCGTCGCCTACCCGAGTCTTTTATAGTCCAAGACTCAGGTGGCTTACAAGGGGGCCCGGGACCCGACAGGTGGTCCCAGGGAGATTGTCTATCATCTACCGTATCCGCAGTTATGCCGGTAGTTGTCTCTGGCGAAGACTTCTGAGTCTCCGTCTTGCAGCCCTGCCCATGCCGTATGCTAGTCGTAGTGTTTGATGATGGCGCAGGCGGCATGGGATGTCTTGTCGCTGCGTTTATTGGCTGGCAGGCTCTGACACTGCGCGCCAGTCTGTGATGCGACTGGGCGCAATGGCACCTGACAGAGGCGTGCTCCGTGTCTTCGCGTCTTGGGAAGACGCGGGCCTTGAATACCTTGTACGGGCAAGGTATGGGGCGTCTTTACGCCCGCTGCCTATCGCTCGGGGGCAGGCAGCGCCATTCTGCTTGCCACGTGGCAGGCCCGGAGCCCTCCTCAGAGGTGAGGGGGGGGGGGTCCGGCCCTGCGGGACACGTGGAGCCTTCGGACCTCTCCTCGCGGAGGGGGAGGTTCGGCTTCTGTCAGCCACGTGGCGGGCCCGGAGCTCCTCCCTGAGGAGAGGGGGGTCCGGCCCCGCCGGATACGTGGCACCTTCGGACCTCTCTCCCGCGGAGGGGGAGGTCCGGCCTCTGTATGCCACGTGGCGGGCCCGGAGCTCTCCTCTGAGGAGAGGGAGGTCCAGCCCCGCTGGACGCGTGGCGCCTTCGGAGCTCTCCCTGCGGAGAAGGGTGAGTTCCTTAGGCATTTTCTCCTGTGCGCGGGGGTACCCCATATCGCAGGTACCGACAGTGGCCCCCAGGCCCATCTCGGGGGAGATAGTGAGCCCGAGGTGGGACCTCCGTCTCTTCTGATCCGCGCACTTTCCCTAAGTCTCGCATCGACCGCTGCCGGAGTACGAACGGCCGGGGGATCGTGGGAGCGTGCGCCCACTTGATGGTTGCTTTTACTGCGGCGGTTCCCAAGGCTGCCACTTCTGCACGCTGCGGTGCTTTCTTCCGGAACTGCTGAAGCGCCTTGCCGGTTTGTCTTCTGGGGCGGCTGACTCCTCGACCCACCGCTTCAGTTGGGTGGCTTGGGTCCACCTGTCATCGGCGCCCGGTCCCGGAGCCAACGCGGTCGCCGATGCGATGTTCTCGAAGATTTTCAAGTCACCTCGAATCATCCCTGGAAAGTTTTAAAAGGGGATCTCACCCGCATCGCAGCTTCCCTTCGCCTTTCCTAGCGCTCGTACTTCTCTTGAACTCTTGCGCCCCGGCTTTCCTGCCCTTGTGCCCTCTTTCGCCATGGCTTCCAACTTGCTCCCGACGCACCTCGTTCGTTCTTCCGAGCTTGGTCCAGTGCGCAGGCTGCTGGGCTGGCGCTCAGAAGAACAGAAACACCGGCTTCGCCGAGGATCTCTCCCCCTGATCCTGGAAAAGGGGGAGATGGTTTTCTTCACTGCTTATGCTCTGGTGGGGTTCGTTCCGCCGATTTCTTCCTTCTTTGTCACCCTGCTGGAGACATATGGCCTCCAGCTCCAACATCTTTCCCCCAACTCTTTCGCAATGGCTGCTGTTTTTGTCCACTTCTGCGAGATGTTCGTGGGGGTGCACGCTTCCGTGACGCTCTTCCGCTACTTCTTTGTACTGCGGACGACTGGGCGCGGCTCGAAGACTCAGATGGGGGCATACTACTTCCAGCATCGCTGCAAGGACCTGTAACACCCCAAATTTTGATTCAAAACTCTAAACCATGCTCAGAGGGGAATTTAAAAATTTTTGGACGTGTTGCATGTTTTGCAAAAATTCAAATTCAAACTGGAATTCAAATTAGACTCAAAATAGAAAAGAAATGGAAAAAGAAAAAGAAAAACGGGAAAAAAACCGGCCAGTGGGCCGAAACCCGCCAGCCGGCCCAGCTTTCCCCGCGCCAGCCCGCCCCCGCGCGCGCCGCGCTGCCTCTCACAGACGGGTGGGACCCGCCTGTCATCCCTAACCCCGCGACCCCGGACTCTCTCCCGCGCGCGCGATCGCAACCGACCGGATTTCCGCGTCCCGCAGCCTGAATTCTGGTCCCAAACGACTCAAACTCGATCGCAACAGACCCACCGCCCTCCCCCGGGTATAAAAACCCCAGCCCCGATCAGTTTTTCCCATGCGATCGCTGATTTTTACTCCGGTGAGCACCGAGACTTCGCCGGTTAATTCTGGCCGATCTAAGCTCGGAAACTCTGATCTAACTCGCTGGTCTTGATCCACCGCCTCCGGGGAACTTTGCAGGTGCAGAAAACCCAAAGACTTACGGTGTAAACCCAGCGCCGACGAGCTTCACCGTGGTTTTGCCTCGGACCTCGCCGCCGATCACTTTCCAGGACCCCCGAGCTCGAGAAAACCCCCGAGGTGAGATCCCTGACCTCTCCTCTACCGATCTAGGCCATAAGATCACAGTTTTAGGCAGAATTCTCGAGGATCCGAAACTTTCCGGCGAGATCGCCGCTTCTCGCCGCCGTGCGCCGCCGGCAGCGCCGCCCGCGCTCGATCAGAGCGACGTGGCCGCTTGTGCGCCGTTTATTTTAAATCGCACGGTAGACTTTAAAACCCCGCGTACCGGTTCGATGTTATAATCTCAGCCGTCGGTTTAAAATCGGACGGTCCACGTCAGCCCCGCGTTATAAAGACTGGAATTCTTCTGTGCTACCCCCTGGGGTTCTCTGGAATTGAGAGCTAGCCCCGGAAACTTCAGATCTAGCCCCTGGAACTCCAGAAAATCATGTAAATTCATTTAAAAATCAGTTTTAGCCCCTGGACTTAATAGAAATTAGGAAAAACACCTCTGATAAGTGTAGCTAGACCCCTGGAAATTATGAAAATAATATTATAGACCCTGTAATGGGGTGAGTTTACTTTTTAACCCTGTTTAGTATTTAATTTAGAAAATTGAATATGTAACTAGTGTTTAAAAATTAAGAAGGGGGACAAACATAATTGACAAAATTAATTAAAAACTTTCTCAGTACTTAGAAAACTTTGGAGTGAGATAAAAATATATTTTGGGCTGAAATGAATCTGTTTCATTTATTATTCACATTTATTAGTATATGGACACATTTTTAAGTAAAGAATAGTTATTGAAAAATAGGGAAAATAATTATGAAATAGTCTACATCAGAAGCCAAGGTCAAAACATGTTATTAAATTATTTAGTACCAGAACCTATACTGTTTAGATGATGTGTATTACTAATTTCATAATAAAATACACAATTATGCATAGGAATATAAATCTGAAAATATAGCAACTAGTAAATGATAAATGGAGTTTTTAAAATCCAAAGAGTTCAGTTTAGGGTTGGTAGAAATTCTGAAGGCACATATGGAGAAGAAAAATACTTTTCATACATACTTGGTAGTGAAAAGGTGTAGTAGTTTAATATAAGGAATTTATTTAAAACTGAAACACAACACATATAATGGTGAATGAATTTCATAAATGTGAATGTGTGGTTTGTATGAAGTGTAAGTGTGAACTATGTCTTATGGATTGTTGTTTTTCTTTTGCTATGTGTGATGGTATGAAGTAGAACCTGTTCAAGAACAAGTTATTCATTTCCAAGACCAGGAATACCCATTTCAAGAGCAGCAAGAAGGAGGCAAGTGTCCTTGACCACTTTGATCCTATGCTAGGATGTGTAGATAGAATTATTTGCATTGTCAAATGAAATATGAAACCCATGCTAGGAAGTTTCCCTAGAATTGCATTACCTTGTTTCCTTGTAGCTTGGGTTGGGATTTATTTTGTCATGTCATTTATTTACATGCATATGCTTAGCCATGCTTAGAATGGGATATTTGGGATATGAGATCATCAGTTTATTATACCATACTCTTGAATGAGTTATTGTGAGTTATGTAGAGGTACGGATCAAGGCAAGTTGAATGTTTTGGTTGTGTGCTGGGTGCACGAGACTTGGGTTTGTGTTTAGTACTTGCCTGGATCCTAAGGACCGGTTCATGGAGCATGTAACCTGGCTTTACAGTGCCAACCACATGCTGAGATGGGGCAGCTTGGCCAATTAATTAGGTGTATCCCCGGCGTAGTATGGGTGTGTTGGATGGTACGGGGAGTAGGTGTCAGCTGGACTACCATATGAACCGCAAGGCTCAAGAGGGGGCCACTGCAGCGGGGTTGGAGCCTCTTGTATGCTGTTAGGGGTGAAACCTCAGTGGGCCCACGCTCGTCGGGAATCCCTTTGTAAAGGCTTCGTAGTGATCTCCTGGCCGCACACCTGGGAAGTGTGAATGTGGATCGTAGCCACTGGCATAATGGAGGTTCTTTTAGTCCACCCGGCAACGGGGGATGAAATCACTACTTGTGGGTACAGTGGTACAAACTCTGCAGAGTCAAAACTGTCTTGACAGCCGTGCTCACGGTTAAGAGCGGCCTGGACTTATTCATGATTAGAGGATTGATGGTTTTGGAAGTTAAGCGGGGAGCTTAACATTGGAAATGATGTTATGGTTATTGGATTATGATGATGGGATGGGAGATTGGGACAATTTCACCTGTGTAGTAATGTAGGTGCTTAATAAGCTAAGGTGATAGGTATTAATTGCGTAGTGCTTTAACCATGAGTTCAACCTCTCCTTGTTCTAGCCATGCATGATATAATTTTCCCACACTTGCTGAGTACCATTGGTACTCAACCTTGCATATTTGTTGGTTTATATTGCTGCTCAGGTCAAGATAATGAGGTGGTGTATAATGACCAAGATTTTGGAACCGAGGAAGGATTTTAGGTTCATGAAGACCCCCGGGCAACGCCTGTGATGGAGCCCTAAAGAATAATATTCCGCTGCTAGTTTATTTACTTGTGATGAAGCATTAGTGTCCATTGAGACATTTGCGATGTAAGACTTATTTCTATTCGACACCTGGCTTGTAATAAATGATGCTTCACTATTTGTCATCACATGTATGAGAAAATGATCCTGGCATACATGTGATATTCACTTGGTTGTTTCTTCGGAAAAACCGGGTGTGACAGAGGTGGTATCAGAGCCAAGGTTGCCCGTAGGAACGTGGACCTAGGTAGAAATGGACGTATTTAAGGGCCCTATTTTCTTAAAAACTATTTTCCAAGGTGTGGGTGGAAAAGTGTTATTAAAGGAGTCATTTTCTTCATCTTACCCCAACTTTCATTCAAAATAGGATTTTTGTTTGAGAATTTATCTAACCTAATTTTAAATTCTTTTGTTTTAGATGGTTCGCATGATTCGCACCGCTCGTAAGTCCACAGGAGGGAGAGTTCCCGTAGTTGCCCTTGCCGAAAGAGAGGTGAGTCGTCCAGTGACGTACCTTTCCTACGGATTGGCAGTAGGAGACTTGTTGCGCCGTCTTCGGCGTATGCTCGAAGCCGCCGGCAATACGGGCAAGCTCATCATCCACTATAACTCCACCAGGACCATCCGGGAGAAGAGGGAAGAATGGAGTTCGGAGATGAGGATTATACACGAGAATCAGCTGCTTAAGATTCACCACTCTCCAGCTTGTCGAGCAACACAAGTTGATGCGGAAAAAGATGTCACCTGGGAGGCCATCACCTGCCAGAGTCACATCTATCGTCGCCACTTGGACAAAACTGAGTACATGTATGTTCTCCAACGTGAGAGTGGTACCACGGAGTACAAGTACCCACCGGTGCAGCAAGGGACTTCCCATGAGCACATGGACTTGTGCTTGGAGGATGCTGCTATGCTCAGCACTCGACTGCAGGAGTGTCAACAAGAGCTTCAGGATGTCCGAGACACCCTGAAGGAAACGGAGGCGTTGCTGCGAGCTTGTTTAAAGGCGAGAGAAAGAGGAGATGGGAATGAACTGTGTGTCACCGTGAGTGATCCATGGACACCTGACTCCCCGGATCGCCGAGCAATCAGGCGTCGTCGCACTTCTCCACCAGCAGCCTCCCCACCTAAAGCAGAGTCAGAAGGTAGCCGAAATGTGGAGGAAGATCCCGAGGAGCCAGCTCAAGAGGACGAGTAGTGTAGAGTCTTTCCCCTAGCTAGCAAGAGGTCGAGTAGTCGAGTCGTTACGTAGTTAATGGTGTGATAATGCTTGGTGTGTGATGTGAGTTGTGGAAGCCATGAGCAATTGTCCACAACCTCGTCTTCAGATTGTTTTGCTTTGGTGTGTGAACCCATAGGAAATATAGTGCATTTATTTGGTGTGAGATATAAACCCTCGTAAAATTTCAACAAAGCCTCAACACCTTAAAGTACCAACAAATGAAAGTAGTAAGATGATACTAAATGGTATCAAATTAACATTTGTTGATTCTGCCAGATGGCCGGAAGAGGAAAAGGACGTGCTGCCAACCCCGCCAACAACAATGATGAGGCATGCAACCCTCATCTTTCTGGAGGCCAGGACAGGGGTGGTCGCCGTGAAGAAGTTGATCCTCTCCACCAAATGCTGGAGAATCAAAATCAGCTCATCCAGAACTTGACTCAAGTGGTGGCCAACTTGCATCAAGTTCCACCTCCACAAGCGGCACCACGCCAACCAAGGTTGAGTGAGTTTCTAGGAACTCAACCTCCAAAGTTTGCAAGTGCTGCTGAACCTCTGGAGGCCGATGATTGGCTGAAGACTATTGAAAGTAAGATGAGGATAATACAATGCCAAGGGTATGAGAGGGTGCTGTTTGCCTCTCATCAATTTCAGGGACCTGCTGCTGATTGGTGGACCGCCTACGTGGCCGCCCATCATGACCCTGAGAACATCACTTGGGAAGAGTTCAAGCGTAGCTTCCGCAATCATTACATCCGAAGAGGTGAACTCAAAAACAAGAGGAAGGAGTTTTTGGGACTGCAGCAGGGAAACATGACGGTGAGGGAATACCTCACTAAATTTACTCAACTATCCCGTTATGCTCCACGAGACATAGAGACTGATGAGCAGAAACAAGATTGTTTCGTGGAAGGACTTACCGCAGAGATGCAGTGTGCAATGTCCTCCAATGAGTATGAAAGCTTTCAAAAGATGGTGGACAGAGCGTTTGTGGTGGAAAGAAAGCTAAAGGCCCTGGAAAATGAGAATAAGAGGAAGGCGGGATGGTCACATCAGGCCTCAGGGAGCAACACCCGCCCACGTATGATGCAGCAACCTACGGGGCAGACGAGCCGTGCTGTGGTACCCTATTCAGCACCAAGAGGGTACAACCCAAACTACAGGCCACCCGCAGCACCAGCACAGCCGCAACGTCAGTTTGTGCAGCAGCCTCCCCCGCATATCCACCTCGACCAGCAGTGCAAGGACCCCCGAACCAACCCCAAGACAACAAAGGCCAAGCACCTAAGGTTGGGGTGCAATGTTTTAGCTGTGGTGAAGTGGGGAACTATGCCCATAAGTGCCCAAAGAAGAAGCCCGCGCAGCCACAACAGCAGAATGTAATGAGAGGACGGGTGAACCATGTCACTATGGAGGAAGCACAAGAGGCACCCGACGTGGTAGTTGGTAAGTTTCCTGCCAATTTACACCTTGCAACTCTGCTGTTTGATTCTGGTGCTACCCACTCGTTCATTGCTCAAGGGTTTGTTAAGAAGCATGACCTAGCAACCACACAAATGAACCATATGCTAGCCGTAAACTCTCCAGGTGGAGAAATAAGGACAAGACAAGTGTGTCCCAAAGTGAGCCTAGACATTAATGGGGTAGTATTTACTGCTAACCTCATAGTGATAGATTCACAAGGGATAGATATTATTTTGGGTATGGATTGGTTGACCAAACATAAAGGAATCATCCATTGTTCGACCAGAACGGGGGAACTAACTCACCCCAATGGTACCAGAGTAAAGTTCATAACAATACACGAGCCTAGGAGGGACATTAAATTAAATCAAGTGGAGGTGAAAGTTGAGGAAATCAGGACCATCAGTGAATATCCAGATGTTTTTCCGGAGGAGTTGCCGGGTATGCCTCCCGACCGTGACGTGGAGTTCGCAATTGAGCTAGTACCGGGGACAGCCCCGATATACAAGAGACCTTATCGAATGGACTCCAAGCAGCTAGAAGAGCTCAAGGATCATTTGAGAGAATTGACGGAGAAGGGGTATATTCGCCCTAGTTCCTCACCATGGGGAGCTCCGGTGATATTTGTGCCCAAGAAAGACGGAACCCAAAGGTTATGCGTGGATTACCGTGCTTTGAATGAGGTAACCATCAAGAACAAATACCCATTGCCCCGCATTGAAGACTTGTTCGATCAGTTGAGGGGAGCTTGTGTGTTCTCGAAAATTGATCTCAGGTCGGGGTACCACCAACTCAAGATAAGGCAATCTGATATTCCCAAGACAACTTTCGTATCTCGGTACGGACTGTATGAATACACTGTCATGCCTTTCGGGCTAACCAATGCCCCGGCATATTTCATGTATCTCATGAACAAGGTATTCATGGAATATCTGGACAAATTTGTGGTGGTTTTCATAGATGATATTCTCGTCTTCTCCAAAGATGAAGAAGAACATGAGAAACATCTAAGGTTGGTGTTACAGAGGCTGAGAGAACACCAACTATATGCCAAGTTGAGCAAGTGTGAGTTTTGGCTGAAGAGAGTTCCCTTTTTAGGACATATAATCTCGGAGGGAGGAATCTCCGTAGATCCCGCCAAAATCGAGGATATCCAGAAGTGGAAGACCCCTGAAAATGTCGGGGAAGTTCGAAGCTTTTTGGGATTGGCTGGATACTATCGACGGTTTATTGAGGGATTCTCCAAGATCTCGAGACCTCTCACCAAACTGTTGGAAAAGGGAATCACATTCACCTGGACACCACAGTGCGATGCGAGCTTTCAGGAGCTAAAGAAGAGATTGACAACAGCCCCAGTGTTGGTTATGCCGGATATGCAGAAGAATTTCACAGTGTACTGCGATGCCTCTGGAAATGGGTTGGGATGTGTTCTCATGCAAGAAGGACATGTCGTGGCATATGCATCCCGGCAGCTTCGGAAGCACGAGAAGAACTATCCTACACATGACCTAGAACTAGCTGCAGTGGTACACGCGTTGAAAATTTGGCGGCACTATTTGATGGGGAAGAGGACAGAGATATATACGGATCATAAGAGTTTGAAGTACATATTCACACAGCCAGATCTCAACCTCAGACAAAGGAGATGGTTAGAGCTAATCAATGACTTTGATATAGGCATCAACTATCATCCCGGGAAAGCAAACGTCGTGGCCGATGCTTTGAGTCGGAAAGTGCAGGTCAATAAGTTGAGCTTGAAGGACATGCCCGCAGAATTGAAGGACGAAGTTATAAGGCTCAATCTATGTCTAGTAAATAGTGGTGAAGCCATCGCCATGGAAGTGGACTCCACACTCGAGTGAGACATACGCGAGGGCCAAAAGAATGATGGGAAGATACAAGAGATCAGACAGCTCATCAAGGAAGATAAAGCTCCTGGTTTTAGAGAGGATGAACAAGGAACGGTGTGGCACGGGAAAAGGATCTGTGTGCCAGAAGTAAAAGAGATCCGTGAATTAATTTTGAAGGAGGCTCACGACTCCGACTATTCCATTCATCCTGGGAGTACGAAGATGTACCAGGACCTCAAAAGCAGGTATTGGTGGTATGGCATGAAGCTAGATGTCGCGGAACATGTTGCCCTATGTGACACATGTCAGTTGGTGAAAGCAGAACATCAACGACCCGCGGGATTATTGCAACCACTCAAAGTGCCTGAATGGAAGTGGGAAGAAATCAGCATGGATTTTGTCGTGGGATTGCCTAGGACCCAATCCGGGTATGATTCAATATGGGTCATTATTGATAGGCTAACCAAGGTAGCTCATTTCATCCCTGTGAAAGAAAGCTACAGCAGATCCAAATTGGCAGAGTTGTACATGTCAAGGATCGTGTGTTACCATGGAGTGCCAAAGAAGATTGTGTCGGATCGAGGGACACAGTTCACCTCAAGGTTCTGGCAGAAGTTGCATGAAACCATGGGAACCCATCTGAACTTTAGTTCTGCCTATCATCCCCAAACTGACGGGCAGACGGAGAGAACCAATCAGATCCTTGAAGATATGTTAAGGGCATGTCCACTCAAAAACAATAGGAGTTGGGACAAGAACTTACCGTATGCGGAGTTTTCCTATAACAACAGTTATCAAGCTAGTATGAAGATGTCACCGTTTGAAGCTTTGTATGGAAGGAAGTGCAGAACTCCCCTATTTTGGAACCAAACAGGAGAAAGTAAAGTGTTTGGTCCAGAAGTGCTACAAGAAGCCGAGGCGAAGGTGAGGGAGATTCGCAACAACTTGAGGATAGCACAAACACGCCAGAAGAGTTATGCTGATGTACGAAGAAGAGAACTCGTTTTCAACATGGGAGACTATGTTTATCTCAAGGTGTCCCCTATCAGAGGACTTTGTCGGTTCAAGGTGAAAGGGAAGTTATCACCTCGATACATCGGACCCTTTCAAGTGTTGGAAAGAAAAGGTGAAGTGGCGTACCAACTAGAGTTACCGGTTCATCTATCGGACGTGCACGATGTATTCCATGTGTCACAACTCAAGAAATGCCTGAGGACACCTGAGGAGGTGTTACCCATGAATGAAGTGGATGTAGCTGAGGATTTGTCTTATGCCGAGCAACCATACAAGATTTTGGAGACGATGGAACACTTCACCCGAAACAAGAGAATCCGGATGTGCAAGGTGCAGTGGAAGCATCACTCAGAAGAGGAAGCCACCTGGGAACGGGAAGATGAGCTCAGGCACAATTTCCGGAATTGTTTTCTTAGAAACACCAATCTCGAGGACGAGATTTCTTTTAAGGGGGGTAGAGCTGTAACACCCCAAATTTTGATTCAAAACTCTAAACCATGCTCAGAGGGGAATTTAAAAATTTTTGGACGTGTTGCATGTTTTGCAAAAATTCAAATTCAAACTGGAATTCAAATTAGACTCAAAACAGAAAAGAAATAGAAAAAGAAAAAGAAAAACGGGAAAAAAACCGGCCAGTGGGCCGAAACCCGCCAGCCGGCCCAGCTTTCCCCGCGCCAGCCCGCCCCCGCGCGCGCCGCGCTGCCTCTCACAGACGGGTGGGACCCGCCTGTCATCCCTAACCCCGCGACCCCGGACTCTCTCCCGCGCGCGCGATCGCAACCGACCGGATTTCCGCGTCCCGCAGCCCGAATTCTGGTCCCAAACGACTCAAACTCGATCGCAACAGACCCACCGCCCTCCCCCGGCTATAAAAACCCCAGCCCTGATCAGTTTTTCCCACGCGATCGCCGATTTTTACTCCGGTGAGCACCGAGACTTCGCCGGTGAATTCTGGCCGATCTAAGCTCGGAAACTCTGATCTAACTCGCTGGTCTTGATCCACCGCCTCCGGGGAACTTTGCAGGTGCAGAAAACCCGAAGACTTACGGTGTAAACCCAGCGCCGACGAGCTTCGCCGTGGTTTTGCCTCGGACCTCGCCGCCGATCACTTTCCAGGACCCCCGAGCTCGAGAAAACCCCCGAGGTGAGATCCCTGACCTCTCCTCTACCGATCTAGGCCATAAGATCACAGTTTTAGGCAGAATTCTCGAGGATCCGAAACTTTCCGGCGAGATCGCCGCTTCCCGCCGCCGTGCGCCGCCGGCAGCGCCGCCCGCGCTCGATCAGAGCGACGTGGCCGCTTGTGCGCCGTTTATTTTAAATCGCACGGTAGATTTTAAAACCCCGCGTACCGGTTCGATGTTATAATCTCAGCCGTCGGTTTAAAATCGGACGGTCCACGTCAGCCCCGCGTTATAAAGACTGGAATTCTTACGTGCTAACCCCTGGGGTTCTCTGGAATTGAGAGCTAGCCCCGGAAACTTCAGATCTAGCCCCTGGAACTCCAGAAAATCATGTAAATTCATTTAAAAATCAGTTTTAGCCCCTGGACTTAATAGAAATTAGGAAAAACACCTCTGATAAGTGTAGCTAGACCCCTGGAAATTATGAAAATAATATTATAGACCCTGTAATGGGGTGAGTTTACTTTTTAACCCTGTTTAGTATTTAATTTAGAAAATTGAATATGTAACTAGTGTTTAAAAATTAAGAAGGGGGACAAACATAATTGACAAAATTAATTAAAAACTTTCTCAGTACTTAGATAACTTTGGAGTGAGATAAAAATATATTTTTGGGCTGAAATGAATCTGTTTCATTTATTATTCACATTTATTAGTATATGGACACATTTTTAAGTAAAGAATAGTTATAGAAAAATAGGGAAAATAATTATGAAATAGTCTACATCAGAAGCCAAGGTCAAAACATGTTATTAAATTATTTAGGACCAGAACCTATACTGTTTAGATGATGTGTATTACTAATTTCATAATAAAATACACAATTATGCATAGGAATATAAATCTGAAAATATAGCAACTAGTAAATGATAAATGGAGTTTTTAAAATCCAAAGAGTTCAGTTTAGGGTTGGTAGAAATTCTGAAGGCACATATGGAGAAGAAAAATACTTTTCATACATACTTGGTAGTGAAAAGGTGTAGTAGTTTAATATAAGGAATTTATTTAAAACTGAAACACAACACATATAATGGTGAATGAATTTCATAAATGTGAATGTGTGGTTTGTATGAAGTGTAAGTGTGAACTATGTCTTATGGATTGTTGTTTTTCTTTTGCTATGTGTGATGGTATGAAGTAGAACCTGTTCAAGAACAAGTTATTCATTTCCAAGACCAGGAATACCCATTTCAAGAGCAGCAAGAAGGAGGCAAGTGTCCTTGACCACTTTGATCCTATGCTAGGATGTGTAGATAGAATTATTTGCATTGTCAAATGAAATATGAAACCCATGCTAGGAAGTTTCCCTAGAATTGCATTACCTTGTTACCTTGTAGCTTGGGTTGGGATTTATTTTGTCATGTCATTTATTTACATGCATATGCTTAGCCATGCTTAGAATGGTATATTTGGGATATGAGATCATCAGTTTATTATACCATACTCTTGAATGAGTTATTGTGAGTTATGTAAAGGTAGGGATCAAGGCAAGTTGAATGTTTTGGTTGTGTGCTGGGTGCACGAGACTTGGGTTTGTGTTTAGTACTTGCCTGGATCCTAAGGACCGGTTCATGGAGCATGTAACCCGGCTTTACAGTGCCAACCACATGCTGAGATTGGGCAGCTTGGCCAATTAATTAGGTGTATCCCCGGCGTAGTATGGGTGTGTTGGATGGTGCGGGGAGTAGGTGTCAGCTGGACTACCATATGAACCGCAAGGCTCAAGAGGGGGCCACTGCAGCGGGGTTGGAGCCTCTTGTATGCTGTTAGGGGTGAAACCTCAGTGGGCCCACGCTCGTCGGGAATCCCTTTGTAAAGGCTTCGTAGTGATCTCCTGGCCGCACACCTGGGAAGTGTGAATGTGGATCGTAGCCACTGGCATAATGGAGGTTCTTTTAGTCCACCCGGCAACGGGGGATGAAATCACTACTTGTGGGTACAGTGGTACAAACTCTGAAGAGTCAAAACTGTCTTGACAGCCGTGCTCACGGTTAAGAGCGGCCTGGACTTATTCATGATTAGAGGATTGATGGTTTTGGAAGTTAAGCGGGGAGCTTAACATTGGAAATGATGTTATGGTTATTGGATTATGATGATGGGATGGGAGATTGGGACAATTTCACCTGTGTAGTAATGTAGGTGCTTAATAAGCTAAGGTGATAGGTATTAATTGCGTAGTGCTTTAACCATGAGTTCAACCTCTCCTTGTTCTAGCCATGCATGATATAATTTTCCCACACTTGCTGAGTACCATTGGTACTCAACCTTGCATATTTGTTGGTTTATATTGCTGCTCAGGTCAAGATAATGAGGTGGTGTATAATGACCAAGATTTTGGAACCGAGGAAGGATTTTAGGTTCATGAAGACCCCCGGGCAACGCCTGTGATGGAGCCCTAAAGAATAATATTCTGCTGCTAGTTTATTTACTTGTGATGAAGCATTAGTGTCCATTGAGACATTTGCGATGTAAGACTTATTTATATTCGACACCTGGCTTGTAATAAATGATGCTTCACTATTTGTCATCACATGTATGAGAAAATGATCCTGGCATACATGTGATATTCACTTGGTTGTTTCTTCGGAAAAACCGGGTGTGACAGGACCCCAAGGTCCCCGGATACCTTCTGCCCTTCAGCGCATCAAGGTGGGAAAACTGGAGGGAGAGCTTGGTGGTAGTGCAGACCGACGAGCACGATCGCCTACAACTCCCAACCGCCAGCCCAACCACCGATCGTCGCTTCTGGGAGGAGATCCCTGAGCTGGAGCAGGAGTACTCCCCGGTCTTGGAGCGGATCCGGTTCTTGGCCAACGAGGGGCTGACATCTCTGAACGTGCTGATGGACTTTATGTCGCGCCGTATTGCACCCTTGCAGCAGCGTAGTCGCCCAGCGTGGTACTACACCGGCGAGCAGGACTGTACCAGGCTGGAGAGGGGCCCCGGCTCTGACCCTTCCGACGAGGAGCTGAACGAGATGTTGGGCAAGGTGAGCGGTGACTACATCCCCAGTGGCGACCCCGCCCTTCCGCCCTCTGCCACCCCCCTCTTCTTGGAGCCACAGAGGAGGTCAGAGCTAATGCGGAAGATGCCGAACCTTGACGACATCGGGATCGCCGTCCGGCAGGTCGAGGATGCCTTCTGTGGTATCACCATCCCAGGAACCGAGCACTCCGGGTCAGGGCACGAGGCGTCTGCTGCTGTCAAACCCTCCCCCAGAGCCGATGGAACTCAAGCCGCTGACAAAGGGAAGGGAAAGGAGCTGGCCCCCGGGCATCCAGAGAAGAAACGCGCCCGGTCTCCTCCGAGGGCACCGCCTGCGCCGAGTCATGGTGCCGGAGCTACCTTGCTCCCATCTCCCGGGGGTGCTGGTCCATCGGGTGGCGACCCGAAGAGGCCCTGGGTGTCCCTCCCCGGCGCGTCTCTCCCTAGACAGCGGCCGTCCGAGTCAGCCCAAGTACCTCGTCACCCTTCCTCAAGCGGAGGGGTTTCCAGGACAGATGCTGGTGGGGCCATGACGGCGAGTGTGCCGGGGACCCAGGCGTCACGCTCTGCGACCGTTCCAGCCGCTGGTCCCGGCGGTTCAGCTACAGCCCAGAGGCCAGTGCTGCAAGCCCGTTGGAGCGCTCATGCCGCCCAGTAAGTGTTGCTCTTTCTGGCTTGTAGGAGCAGAGCTCCTGTCTCCTCTCTTAGCCTGAGGGTTTTCTCTTCTTGCAGGGACCGACCCGCTGCTGGGGGCGGGCCTCTCACCTGGCCGCTTTCAACCGACGGAGGCTCCGTGCCTCAGCACCTGGGGACCGTGGTGGCTCCCATGGTCCCCAAATTGACGGGGGCTCCCTCTGCGCCGGCGAGTTCACCCTTCGTGGTGGCCGCATCTGCTCCTATCCGCCCTCCTTCACCAGTCCAGAAGTCCGGTCCTGAGACTGGGAGGGCTGCTGTAGGTGCGCCTGCTGGCCCCCTGGCCTCCCTAGGACAGCGCCCCACCCTGGTTGCTGAGGCGCCGGCGCCTCCGCCGGTCTTAGACTCGACAGGGGGGTCCAGTGGCGTGACTCCTGTCCCCCCTGCCCCGGTGCCCGTGTGGGACGCCCTGGAGCGTGTCCAGACCAGCGCCCGACAGCTCCAATCCGCCTTTGAGCAGGAGCGGGGGGCGCTGGCCGGCGAGAAGGAACGTATTCTCAACTGGCAGCAGCGGGCCCAGGAGGCTAAGGCGGACCTTGACTCGAGGCAGTCAAGGCTTGAGGCCATGGGTGCTCTGCTTGGCACCCTGAAGAAGGCCATTAGCCGCTTGGAGTCAGAGTCCCGGCGGGTTTGTGCCACCTACCGCGAGGCTCTGGCCCACGTTGAAGCCAAAGCCAAGGAGCGTTCCACCGCCGCGGAGGAGTTGCAGCTGCAGGCAGCCCGTCGGGAGTGCGCCGTCGCCGATCGGGAACGCGCTGTGGCGGCCGAGGAGGAGAAGACCACCGCCCGGCTGAGGGCCAAAGTGGAGGAGCTAAGGGCTCGGACCGAGGAGCTGGAGCTCCGTGAGTTGGCTGTTGCCGCGAGGGAGGATCAGTTCTCCCAGGAGCGCCAGGCGGCGATGGATCGCGAGCTGGCGGCTTGCCAAGAGGTAGAGAAGCTCCAGTCCTTGCGGTCTGCCGAGGCCCAGGCAGTCTGGGGCTTTATTGCCAAGGCGGGGTCCGCCTTGGCTCCTCTTGGTTTCAGCCCTGTGCAGGTGGAGGCTCCGGCACGGCCGATGTCCGAAGCAATCCCGGCACTTGAGTCCATCGGCGACGAGCTGGGTCAGCTCGAAGCAGTGATCGCCGACGAGCTTGAAGCGGAAGGTCGGGGCCTTGCGAAGGAGGTCGCTATGCACGTTCTGTCGTGCTTCCTGAGCCGAGACCCTTCCTTTTCTCTGGGGCCAGTCCGTCTAGGACCCGTCGCCGATCGGGAGGAAGCTGCCAGGGCCGAGGTCGAGGACTTGGCCGCCCTCGTGGCCTCCAGGTTTCATCGGGAGTCCGGGAACTCTTAGGCATCTGTCCCCGTGGCCACAGGGCCCTGTACTTCCTTTTTTATTTTTGTTGAATCTGTAGCCCAGCTCGTGGAGCCTTTGTATGAACAGACTCCTGTTTCTTTCTGTGTCTGCATGTCCTAGTCTTCTTCCTGGCTTTTTCCTAGCCGAGTCCTTAGCTCCGCAAGGTACACGGAGGCCTTGACCAATCTCGAAGCTCTGCATAACCACCTTCTCCGGGTCCTCACTGTATACTAAGGGCTCCGGAGGTCTCCAGGACCCGCCTCACGAGATCAGAGGGGGTCCGGGCCTGTTGGCCACGTGGCAGGACCGGAGCTCCCCTCTGAGGGGAGGTCCGGGCTTGTGGGGCACGTGGAGTCCTCGGACCTCTCCCCGCGGAGGGGGGGGGGGAGGTCCGGCTTCTGTAGACCATGCGGCGGGCCCGGAGCTCCCCCTCAAGGAGGTGGAAGGTCTGGCCCCGCTGGACACGTGGGACCTTCGGGCCTCGCCCCTGTGAGGTCTAGTTCTTTGATCTTACCTTGGGGTTCCGGTCTTGCGCGATCCTGTAGCGGCCCCCTGGTAGGTGCGTTCCATTGGATGGATGTGCCTACCATACTCCTGCGGGGAGCTGAGGCCTAGAGGTCCTGCACACAAGTAAGGGAAACGTAATTCTCCTTGGGGGCTCCCTCCCCTCTATCTCATAGTATTATTTGGCTTACGGTCCCCGTCCACCTATACGGTGCTTGGGAACTACCGTGCGCGAAGTGCCGGGGGCTCGGGGCCCCCCTGGCTATCGGCCGGTACCTCCCACGCAACCGCCTTTGGTAGGGCAGCAAATGCCGACTAAAGATGAGAATGAGAAGGGGGAGCTGAACGCATGGTGAGCACTCGCTAGCAGGGCAATCATAAAAATTTAATAAGTAAACTAAATGAGCACCAAAGAAGAGCAACGTAGGACAGGTTTCTTTTCATATAAATTTCCGTAGGGGGAAGGCAGGCTGAGTATGGAGGCCACGACCCGCCTCAAGGGAAGCAAGACTCTACGCGCTTGGGGTCGGAACCAGGCGAAGCTGAACGTAGTCCTGGACCGTCCCCTGAGGCTTAGCTGCACCGAGCACTGTTTCTGGACTTTATGGAATTTATTATAAAAAGAAGGGTCTGTCCTACTGTTGCTCTAGGGGTAGAACTTACAGCGGTGTTCTGTATTCCGAAGGTTCGGGAGCGGGTGCCCATCCTCGGTTTTGGGGAATGGTCCCAGGCCCAGGATGTCCAGCCCCAGTATGGCAAATGGCCATGTGGGCTGGATCATCTGTACCGTCCAAGCCGGTGTATGGATCTGCTTGGCGTGGAACAGGCACGCCTTGCAGCTCTCGACCAGCTTGACGGCATCCTGGAGTGCTGCCGGCTAGTAGAAGCCATGCCGAAAGGCTTTACCAACAAGCGTGTGTGAGGAAGAGTGACTCCCACATTCGCCTCCATGGATCTCAGCGAACAAGTCGCAGCCTTCCTCCTGGGTTATGCACCGCAATAGGATGTGGTTGGCGCCGCGTCGGTAGAGATCCCCCTCTACCGCCATGTGTCTCTTAGCCATACGCACGATCCGTTCAGCGGATACACGTTCATCAGGGAGGATATTGTCTTTCAAGTAGTCCCGGACCTCCGTGATCCATGCATCGGGTCTGACTTGAGCATCTGGATCTTGAGGGCTGGGTTGCACGGAGTCCCCAGTGACGCTTATGATCCTTGGCGGCGTCCATGGCCGCCGGGACCGCCAGCTTCGAGGTGCTGGTCTAGCCCCCTTCGCCCGGCTTGGCGGGCCGGGCTGTGGGCCGCGGTAACATCCTCTCGAGGCCCCCTTCGGGCACAGGGGCTCCGGTGGGGGTCTTCGTTGAGAGGTCGTCAGCTGCGGCCTTGCTAGCGCGCGGTACGTGGTGCAGGTCCAAGGCGAGGAAGTCTGTCTCCACCATCTTGTTTGATAACCAGCTGGGAGTCGCCCTGAGCCAACGACTGGCGAGCGCCTAGGGACAGGGCTGTCTTTAGGCCAAGGATAAGTGCTTCATACTCTGCCATGTTGTTGGTTGCCTTGGAATTGAAACGCACCACATACCCAGACTGCCCCCCCCCCCCGATGGCGTGAGGAACAGTACGCTAGCACCGGCCCCCTGCTTTCGCAAGGAGCCGTCGAAGAACAGCATCCAGTAAGGCCCGGTGAAGGCCAGGGCTCAGGGTCCTGGTTCACCGTCTCCATGGCCCCCTAAGTCAGCCTGCGTTGGCATCTACTTCAGCCACGAAGTCAGCTAGTGCTTGGCTGTTGCCTGCGTGACGAGGAAGGAAGCCTAGCTCAAACTCCAGTAGCTCCACCGCCCATTTGGCGGCATTGTCCATCGCGTGGGGGCTGTGGAGGATAGCTTTCAGCCCGGGGAGACCGCCGGGTGCTTATACTCAGAGGTCCCCCAGGCTGTCTTGGACCTCCGGGAGGTCCCGCTGATTTCCCGGGAGCTCCGGGGGGTCCCGTTGGACGTCGGGGAGGTTCTGTTGGGCCTCCGGGGGGGGTCCCGTTGCACCTCCGGGATGTCCTGCTGGTCCTCCGGGAGGTTGTGTCGGGGATCCGGGGTCCGTTTTGGGCCTCCGGGGTTTCTTGGCACTTGTTTCTTGACAGCGAAGCAGGTTACAGTGGTATGGGGTCCGGCCGCTCTGCGGTGAGGACCATACTCACCTCTGCAGCCGTCGCCGCGATGTAGAGCAGCAGATGCTCTTCAGGCTCGGGGACTGCTATTACGGGTAGGGTCATCAGGAGCTTGTTCAGTTCTAAGGGAGCTTCCTCCGCTTCGTCGGCCTAAGCGAATGGGCCGGGTTTGCGTAGGAGCTTTAGAGAAGTTTCGCTTTGCTAACCTCGGTATAAACCGACTCAGCGCAGCTAGGCATCCCGCGAATTTCTGGTCTTCGAGCCAATGGCTTTGACCCTCTCTGGGTTAGCGTCAGTTCCTTGGCGTGAGGCCAGGAATTCTAAGGGTTTTCCAGAGGGTACACCGAGCTCTCATTTGTCAGACGGACGAAGACTAAGGCCAGGTTATCTAGTAGGGACGAACCCTGCCTAATCTTAACAACAATGTCTTCGACACACACCCCAACTGGGTCTCTCATTAGCTCTCCTAAGGTCTTGTGCATTGCACGTATGAAGGTAGGGAGAGCGTTCCTTAGGCCATAAGGCATAGAGGCATAACAGTACAGGCCGACTACTGTGGTGAAGGGTGCCCTTCAACTTCTCTAGACATAGGGGTCTGGTGGAAACCCGAACAAGCATCTAGGAAGCACAGTATATCGCAGCCTGATGTCAAGCCTACTATTTGATCTATCATAGGGAGAGAAAATAGATCTTTAGGACATGCCTTATTGAGACTGGTGTAGTCGATGCACTTCCAGAGCTTCCCTCCGGCCTTTGGAGCAATCAACGGGGTTCGCCAAGCACCGGGGGTGGCAGATTTTCCGTATGGAGCCAGCGCTCAGCAGCTTCTTGGTTTCTTCCCGAATGAAGCTTTTTACTGCTCGGTGGGCTGCTTGAGGGGCTCCTGTCAGACTGGCCAGGCGTTGGGGGAGACCTTTAGTTAGTGCCCAATCACCTCCCTAGGGATCTCTGGCATCCGCGACGGATGTCATGCAGCACATCGGCATTGTGCCGGAGGGAGGTAACGAGCGTGCCCTCCTATCTGCTATCCAGGCCCCCGGCTACCCGGGTGGTCTGGGTGGCATCGGCGCTGATTTGGACGAGCCTCAAGGGGACATCGTCTTCGTCGAGGGGTTGCACATGGGGTGCTGTGGTAGAGGCACGGTAGCGTGCACTTGGGTGGAGCCGGTTTGGTTCTGTACCGCCCGGGGTTGGTGCTCCAGCTGCTGTAAGCGCCTGGAGCTTTTCCAAGGCTAACACTGCTGCAGCATGGTCTCCACAAACCTTGAGGACGCCTGTTGGTGTAGGCATCTTCAAGACAAGGTAGCCGTAGTGGGCTACTGCCGTGAATCGGTACAGGGCTGGCCTGCCAATTATGGCGTTGAACGGGAGGTCAATCTCGGCCACGTCGAACAGAATGCACTCTGTCCGATAGCTGTCTGGTGCCCCAAAGGTCACCGGGAGGCTGATGTGGCCGTAGGGAACGACCCTTCCCATCCCTACCCCTGAGAACGGGCTCGATGGGGTGAGCTTGGCCATCTGGATCTGCAGCTTCTGGAAGGCTGCGCGACTGATGAGGTTCAGTCCAGCCCCGCCATCCACCAAAACATGGTACATCTTCAGGTTGGCGATGGTGGGGGGCCACCACGAGCGGTTGTTGGCCGGCCCCAGCCATGTTCCTGGGGCAGTCGGTGTCATCGAAGCTGATGGGGGTTCTCATCCACCTGAGGTGCGGTGCTGCACCCGGGAGGGGAGCCACCGACGCTACCGCTCGGCACAAGGCCTTAGCCGCGCTTCGAGACGGGGGGTCAGCGGACCTGCCGAAGATGACATAGAGCATCTTCCGGTGCTCGTCATCACTGGAGCTGGAGCTCTCATGATTGCGCACTGCCTTTACGGTGCGCTGAAGCTCCTGGAACTCCACCTGGCGGTCGACGCCGTCTAGGGCTTCGGCCTTCTGCTTGCCCTCCCTTTGACGGTAGGGTGGGGCATCAGTTAGGGGCTGCTTCCCTTTCCGGAAGCGCTCCGCGAGCTTCTGGATTTCACGGCATTCGGCAGCGGTATGATAACTGGTGCCATGCACGGGGCATAATTCATCCTGGCCCCCGTCTGGGGCCGGTGATTGTCGCGGCCTCTTGTCGGGGCGTGGCCCCCGAGCTCCACTGGGCGCCGCCGTTGTGGCAACGGGGGCTACGGCTGACGACTTTATCTTGCTTCCGCCTCCGTTCTTGATCTTCCTGCCGCTTCCATATGAAGCGTCGTCGGATCCCGGCTGACCCCCTGGCTCGGAGGCCGGCAGGGAGCGCCAGTTCCGCCCCTCGGCTGCTCTGGCACACTTGTCTGCCAGGCTGAAGAGTTCTGAGACATCGCGGACCTCCCTAGTCGCGAGCTTCTCGAGCATCTTCTTGTCCCGAACGCCTTGCCGGAACGCCACTACCACAGAAGCGTTCTGGATGTGTGGGATGGTGTTCCGCACCCGGGAGAACCGCTGGATGAAGGAGCGCAGCGACTCCCCTGGTTGTTGCTGGATGGCGTGGAGGTCGAGCTCCGTGCCAGGCCGGGTGTAGGAACTGCCGAAGTTGGAGACGAACTGCCGGCAGAGCTGTGACACCCTCAATTCTGTGGAAAACCACGGAACCGAGAACTAATGCATATGTGTGCCCAGGATGTTCATCACACATACACATACGTTCCACAAACTGAATTCAGATTATATATTACCACGAATAACAGAGTTAATTACAACACCTCATGAGTCTTGGACTCATGCTCACAGCGGAAGTCTTTATTTCTACGCAGCGGAAATCTTTATTTTAAATGCGGAAGCAAAAACTAATGCGGAAGCAAAACTAAGCAGAAGTGGCTCCATCTCTACTCCCTCCACAGGCAAGGTTGAGAACAGATCACACGCCATAATGCTCTACTCGGTCTTCATAGTAGTCTTCTCTTGCTGTTGATGAAGAAATAATAATGCAAGTTTGAGCACAATGATGTACTCAGCAAGTGCGGGAATAACACATGATATGCAGCTCATAAACAAGGTAGGTATAAAAGGCTTATTTGCAGAAAAGCAGATTTATAAAACCGTGATAAAACAGCAACTTAACTTTAGATGAATGTAGTCCCAGCATGTATGAAATTACCAACATACCTCCATCACTTCCCGTGTTCCATCCAAACATTAACCAATCCTTTACCCATACTCACGAATACCTCATCGTATTCGCTACCATCTCACCTCATGAAACAACCTTGTCTCGCACCGAGACCAATCTCATATCATGACCCACCAGTCATGCAACCCTTTCATCATCCAGACTTAACAATTCCAAACCAAACCTATAACCATAACCAAGAACCTTCCCAATAACCATCCCATCTAATCATGGCAGTTTAGCCAGGTGCTCGTGACCGTAAGCTCGGCTGTCATGATAGTTTTAATAACTCTGCAGAGTTTGCACCTCTTTACCCACAAGTTTGTGATTTCGTCACCCGTCGGCGACTGCAGAACCTCCATTATACCAGTACACAACCGTCGGTGTATGGTCAAGAGATCACAAAATAGCCTTTACAAAGGGGTTACTAGATGTATGGACTCACTAAGGTTTCACCGGCAGGCTAGAATCTCCAATTCTCCCACCCACGGGCCCCCTCTTGTGCCATGCAGTTCCCAGGGCAGTCCTCACTCGACTCCCATTCCCCGCGCCTTACACAGTCCATAACACTCTAGCAACTCACCTAATTACTCATCTAAGCCGCACCCATACTTGGCCTTGTGGTGGCACTGTCATCCTGGCATGTGCATGCATGAACCGGTCCTTAGATCTATGGCAAGTACACCACCGTCTCATGCTACCTCATTCACAAACCCAGTCTTGCCTAGATCTCCCTTCGATCCATGTTCATTAACCTCATCAGTTACTTATTATCAGTACGAGTGCAGTTAGCTAGACACATCTATCTCGCTTCCCGATCCCAGAGACTCAGCGAAGCATAAAGCAAAAACCATACCCGACTCATAAACTTCTCAGGCGACAAGGGTGGTTTAACCAAAACTAGTAAACTCCTATAAATAGGTTTCCCATCATGTTTGACTCAGCACACACACCTTTTCGCAAAACAAAATAGTTTTACCCAAAACATAGGATCAACATGGTCTAGGAGCACTTGCCTTGTACTTGCGGTTCCGGTTGTTCTTGATTCTCAAAACCTTGTTGCTGCAGCTCGTCGTAGACAGCTTCCTGAGTTTGTCCTGCTATGTAGGATTCACGTGCATACAAGATTCACAGCAATCAATATCATGCGCAAACCTTAAACTAGATGCGATGATGCACATGCATGCTATCCTATGATTCTTATTAGATTGGTGTGCTCTTGCATGGCTTGCATGGACAGAGGTGTTTGTCGAAGTGTTCAGTCGACACTTCCACCGGGCCTGCACTGGGCAGCCCGCAGAGGTTCTTTTTTCGGTGGGGCTAGTCCCTAGCGGAGAGCTTGCACAGGTGGACGAGTTAGTAAGAGCTTGACATGGCGAGTTTTACGTAGTTCAGGCCGCCGGAGCGTAAAACCCTACGTCCATGGCGAGCTATGGAGCTCGCTGTATTGCTTGCTGCTGAGGGCCGGAGTCCTGAGCTTGGGGGTGAGTTACAGCTTGAGAGAGTATGGCTAGCGTATGAGTTGCAAAGTGCGAACCCTTGCTATCGACGCCTACCCGAGCCTTTTATAGTCCAGGGCTTGGGCAGCTTACAAGGGCGGCCGGGACCCGACAGGTGGTCCCGGGAAGATTGTCTATCATCTACCGTATCTGCAGTTATGCCGGTAGTTGCCTCTAGTCGAAGGCTTCTGAGTCTTCATCTTGCCGCCCTGCCCATGCCGCATGCTAGTCGTAGTGGTTGATGACGGCGCAGGCGGCATGGGATGTCCTGTCGCGGTGTTTATTGGCTGGCAGGTTCTGACACCGCGCGCTAGTCTGTGATGCGACTGGGCGCAACGGCACCTGACAGAAGCATGCTCCGCGTCTCGGGAAGACGCGGGCCTTGAATACCTTGTACGGGCAAGGTATGGGGCGTCTTTACGCCCGCTGCCTATCGCTCGGGGGCAGGCAGCGCTGTTCTGCTGCCACGTGGCGGGCCCGGAGCCCTTCTCAGAGGAGAGGAGGGCCCGTTCCACGGGGCACGTGGAGCCTCCGGACCTCTCCCCACGGAGGGGGAGGCTCGGCTCCTGTTGGCCACGTGGCGGGCCCGGAGCTCTCCTCTGAGGAGAGGGGGGCCCGGCCCCGCTGGACGCGTGGCGCCTTCGGACCTCTCTCCCGCGGAGGGGGAGGTCCGGCTTCTGTATGCCACGTGGTGGGCCCGGAGCTCTCCTCTGAGGAGAGGGAGGTCCGGCCCCGCCGGATGCGTGGCGCCTTCGGAGCTCTCCCTGCGGAGAAGGGCGAGTTCCTTAGGCATTTTACCCTGTGCGCGGGGGTACCCCATATCTCAGGTACCGACAGTGGCCCCCGGGCCCATCTCGGGGGAGATAGCGAGCCCGAGGTGGGACCTCCGTCTCTTTTGATCCGCGCACTTTCTCTAAGTCCCGAATTGACCGCTGCCGTAGCACGAACGGCCGCGGGATCGTGGGAGCGTGCGCTCACTTGATGGTTGCTTTTACTGCGGCGATTCCCAAGACTGCCTCTTCTGCACGTTGCGGCGCTTTCTTCGGGAACCGCCGAAGTGCCTTGCCGGCTCATCTTCTCAGGAGACTGACTCCTTGACCCCACCGCTTCAGTTAGGCGGCTTGGGCCCACCCGTCATCGGCACTCGGTCTAGGAACCGAAGCGGTTGCCGATGCGGGGTATTCGAAGAGTTCCGAATCGCTTGGAATTGCACCCGGGAAGTTTTTAGAGGGGGTCTTACCCACATTGCAGCTTCCCTTCGCACTTCTCTACGTTTCTTCTCGGACTCCTGTGCTTTTGCTCTCTTGCCCCTGAGTTCTCCCTCGCCATGGCTTCCAACCCGCCACTAGAGAAGAAGCGCGCTCGATCTCCTCCAGCAGCGGCATCTGTGCCAAGTCGGGATTCTCGGGTGCCTGACACTCCCTCCGGTGGCGACTCAAAGAGGCCCCGGGCTGATGCGCTAGGGGAAGCTTCTGGGGCGTCCCCTGTTCCGCCAGTTCAAGCGACTGCGGAGTGGCCGTCAGTGACGGTAGCGGGCTCTGGGAGTCCTACCCCGGCTCGGAAGTCGGGGTTCAGAGCCCGCTGGAGTGTCCGCGCTTCCCGGCCATCCCCGACTTGCGGGGAATCTGTGCCGCTGCGCTCGGAGCCAGGGGCAACTGCCACGGCCCCCAGGCCAGCGCGAACTTCTCCTGTTCCGGTGTGCCCAGACTCCGCGGCGGCGTCGTCTCTTCCTGCCGAGACGGCCACCGTGGCCCCCAAGCCAGCGCAGGTCGACCCTGCACTAGGCGGCCTGGCCTTTTCTCCAGCACCGCATTCCCTGGCTCGCCCCTCTCCTCAGATCAAGGAGCCAGAAGCTGAAGAGAGCCCGGCTGGCCTGGCTGCCAGAGCCTCGGAGCCAACTTCTCCTGATCGGCGTCTCGTCTCGGTTGCTGGTGCGTCGGCTCTTCCTGAGGACGAGGTAATGGAGGAGGTCGGGGGACCGCCCCGGCCTCTGTTGCTCCATTGCCCCTGGCGGATGCCTTCGCGCTTGCCGAGGCGAGCGTTCGGCAGGTCTTGGCTGCACTAGGGAGCGAGCGGGAGGAGTATACGGTTGAACGGGATCACCTCCTCACCTGGGGGAACCTTTTGCGGGAGAGGACCGCGAAGGTTAAGAGTGAGCTCGACTCCAGGCGGGAGTTGCTCGACTTCAGGGAAGCGCTCCTCGACCGGATGAAGCGGGCTGTCGACCGCATGGACACCCAATCGCGGCGGATCAACAGGGAGGCCCTGGAGGCACACGCCCGGGCCGAGGAGAGCCTCTCTGCTGCTGTAGACATACGGCAGAAGTTGGAGCGCTGTAAACTCGCCGTTGAGGAACGGGAACGTTCCACGACAGCTGAGGCGGAGAGGGTTGCCGCGCAGCTGGCGGCGGGCGAGGATTACCTTCGAGCCCGGACGAAGGAGCTGGAGATCCTGAAGGCAGACCTTGACTTGAGGGAGGAACAGGTCTCCCGTGATCGCCGGGCGGTCTTGGACCGGGAGTTGGCCGCCGACTTCAAGGCTGCTGAGTTGGAGCGGCTCACCCAGACTCTCCATCTTCGGGAGAGCTCCCTGGCAGCCAAGGAGAAGGAATTCTCCGAGAGGAACCTGGAGGCTCTGCAGGCGGCCCGCCGCGAGGTGGAGGAGCTCTCAGCCTTGCGGTCCTCCGAGGCTCTTGCGGTCTCAAGCTTCGTGGATCGAGCGGGGTCCGCCCTGATCCCTCTTGGCTTCAGTCCGGTGAGGGCCGCGGCTCCTGCATTGAAGGTGGCGGAGGTGATCCCTGCGCTGGAGTCGATCGGCGCCAAGCTGGACAGACTAGACTCGGTGGTTGCCAGCGAGCTTGAGACCGAGGGCCGCGGCTTAGCTTTAGAGGTCGCCTCACATGTGCTGGCATGCTTCAAGAGCCGCGACCCCTCTTTCTCGCTAGAGCCAGCGAGAGAGGGCCCAGCCGCGAAGCGGGAGGAAGCTGCCAGGGCTGAAGTCGAGGATGTGGCTGCCCTTATAGCCGCAAGGTTCCGGCGGGAGCCGGGAGGTCCTTAGGACTTGTTTCTCCCTTTTTATCGAGTCTGTAGTCCAGCTCATGGAGCCTCGCTTAGTTTGACTCTTTTGGATATTTGTGTCTGTGATGCTTTTTCTCTCCTTCTTGGCTTTGCCTGACTGAGTCCTTAGCTCCGCAAGGTACTCAGAGGCCATCTCCAATCTTGGATCTTTGCACAGAGACCCTCCCAGGGTCCTAACCGTGTTAGGGGCCCCCGGAGGTCTCCGGATCTCGCCCTATGGGGAGCTCCAAATCTGCCTGCCACGTGGCGGGTCTGGAGCTCCTCCTTAAGAGGCGGGAGATCCGGCCATGTTGGACACGTAGGGCTTTCGGAGCCCTCCCACCGAGGGGGAGGTCCGGTTTCCGCCTGCCACATGGCGAGCCCGGAGCCCTCCTCAAGGGAGGTGAGAGCTCCGGGCCCGCTGGACACATGGGGCCCTCGGGTCCCGCCCCTGCTGAAGGGGCGGGACCCGGTCCTTCCAGTCCTAGGCCGGAGTAGTTGGTAGCTCCTTTCCCCCTGCTTCATGCAGACCCTGTTGCCGCAACCTGGAGGTCCTGCACACAGGCAGAGGAAACGTAATTTTCCTCGGGGGGGTCCTCCCCTCCCGTCTCCTAGTCTTATCCGTCTTACGATCCTGATCCGTTATACGGGCTTGGGCAATTCTGTGCGCGAGGCGCCGGAGCTCCGGCTCCCTCCGAGGTCCGGGTACGTCTGTTCGATCCCTAGTACCGGGCCATGCGCTGGGGAAGCAGAGTGCACGTGCTTTGGGTTCATGACCAGGCAAAGCGGTTGTACTCCCCTGTACCTTCGGAGGGCAGGATGCGCATGCTTTGGGCTCATGGCCTGCTAAGCTGGATACGCACCCTGGACCCCCCATGCACAACGCAGGCCTTTCCTGGAGGTGACCAACTGGCACCGCAACACCTGACTGGGGGAGGCCCGAGAGACTCACTCGGCCATCGGCAGGTGCCTCAAGTGCAGCCGCCTTCGGTAGGATAGCGAATGCCGACTATGGATGAGCGCAGGAGAGGGGGAGCTAGATGTACGATGAACATACAAAGATAGTGCGGTCATAAAAATTAATGCATAATTTAAATGAGCGCATGAGAGAGAGCTAAGTAGAACAGGTTTCTGTATATGCCCATAAGTGGAATTTTGGCTGTACATGGAGGCAATATTCCGCCTCGTCTACAAGGGAAGCAAGACTCTACGCGCTTAGGGTCGGAACCAGGCTAAACTGGACGTAGTCCTGTACCGTCCCTTGAGACTTAGCTGCCCCAAGCTCTGTTCCTAAATTTTATGGGATTCATTACAGAAGGGAATAACCCTGTTCTACTGATGCTCGGGAAGTAGGACTTACAGTGTTGCTTCATGGCAATAGTCTTTTGGGAACGGATCCCACACTCGGTTGAAAGGCATGTGTACCTGGGGCGGCAGCTTTCATGATTCTGAAGGGACCTTCCCTGCTGGGGGAGAGTTTATGGGTCCTTTTTGGAATAGAGCATGCCGCGACACCAGGTTGCCCTCCTGCAGGTCCCCGATGCGTTCGGTTCTTTGGCGGTCGTGCTTAGGGCATCAGCCGAGACCGCGCGTTGTGGGGCGTTACCTGCAGCTGAGTCTTGTCGACGAGGATGTCATCTTCGTGCTGGATCAGGTCCTGCGCGGCTTCTCCTGGGGGCCCCCCGGGGAGTTCTCCCCTTCTGGCTAAGGCCTTCAAGGGGTAGGTGGACCCGGGCTCGTCTTGGATGACCCAAGGTGTCTTCCCCTTATGGCAAGGCCTTCAAGGGGTTGACAGATCTTGGGCGGCCCCCGGGAGGTATGTCCGAAGCACGGAAGCGTGCCGCAGTTGGCTACCGCCCTGGCCCGTCACCGTCAGAGCTGGAGTCCTCGCCGTTATGCACTGTCTTTATGACGCGCTGAGGCTCCTGGAACCCCACCTGATGGGCGGCAGTGACTGGGGCATCGACCTTCTGTTTGCCATCCCTCTGAGGGTAAGGCGATGCTTCAGCTCTCTGCTGTCTTCCTTTGCGGAAGCGCTCTGCGAGTCTCTGGATATCCCAGCACTCGGCAGCAGTATGGTTACCGGCGCCATGCACGGGGCATTGTCCGCCCTGGTCACTGTCTGGGGCCTGTGACTGCCGCTGCCTTTTGTCGGGGCGTGGCCCCCGAGCTCCACTAGCCGTTGCTGCTGCGGCGACGGGAGCCGTGAACAATGACCTCATCTTGCCACTCCCCCGGTTCTTGGCCTTCTTGCCACCCCCATAGGCAGCAGCGCCAGACCCGGGTTGTCCACCTGGCTCGGAGGTCGGCAGAGAGTGCCAGTTCCGCCCCTCAGCTGCTCTGGCGCATTTGTCCACCAGGCTGAAGAGCTCAGAGGCGTCGCGGACCTCTCTGGTCGCGAGCTTCTCAAGCATTTTCTCGACCGGACACCCTGTCAGAACGCCACCACCACAGAGGCACTTTGGATATGTGGGATGGTGTTGCGCACCTGGGAGAACCGCTGGATGAAAGAGCGCAGCGACTCCCCAGGTTGTTGCTTGACGGCGTGGAGGTCAAGCTCCGTGCCGGGACGGGTGTAGGAGCTGCCGAAGTTGGCAACGAACTGCCGGCAGAGCTCTCCCCAGGAGGTTATGGACCCCTGAGGTAGATTCATGAGCCAAGACCGAGCTGGGCCGGTCAAGGCGACGGGGAAGTAGTTGGCCATGACAGCCTCATCCCCTCCTGCGGCAAGTACGGCGGTGGAGTAGATCTGGAGGAACTCCGCCGGGTTGACGCTACCGTCATACTTCTCGGGCAGGTGCGGCCGGAACTTGCACGGCCACCTCGCGAAGCGAAGGTGGGGTGCAAGGGCCGCACATCCTGCACCTTCTGCTGCAGGTATTGGCGCTGCGAACGCTTGGTTCGCACTTGGCACCGCGTATCCCGGCATGGGCAAGGCTGCACCATAGACCGGGGACGCTGCTTGCGGCGCATATGGTTGTGGCATATGCTGCGTGGCATATGCCTGAGGCAGGGCTCGCGTGGCGAAGACCTGCCCTTCAGGTTGTGTCGAGGCCGACGACATGCTGTCGCCAGCCTCATGGTTGCGACGCCTTTCTCGGCGTCGCTCGAGGTACACCCGGGCGTCCTGGCCCAAGTGGCACCGTTCCAGCTCCCTTCTCAGGTCCGTCGACAGGAGCCTGGAGGAGCAGGAATCCGCCGTTAGCCCGTCAACCGTGGGCGTGCGTGTCAGCGACACAGCCGGTTGTCCTGGGCGCCGTCCTCGCCGAAACCGAGGGTTCGCGGCGGCGACGACGAGGCGGTCCACCTCGTGGACCCATTGCTGGGTCGCTGAATGGGGCGCATCCCCCGCAGGTGGGTTGCGCAGCAGCGCTCTTGCTGCAGCTAGCGCACCCCCATGGTGTACGCTCAGCGCTGTAGAAGATCTCACACTGGTCGGAGCCTGCATCGCCGGAGTCGGCTGCTGGCTACCAGCTTGTGCCGACACACTCCGTCCTGAGTGTGTCGACATGTACTTCCCAGTGGTCACGGTTTGCCGTGAACGCGGAGGGGGAGAGTTTGCCGCTGAAGGAAGCTTGGTCATCTTCGTCGGTGGAAACTCATCGCGCTAGGAGAAAAGCCCCCTACCTGGCGCGCCAAATGTCGAAGTGTTCAGTCGACACTTCCCCCGGGCCTGCACTGGGCAGCCGCGGAGGTTCTTTTTTCGGTGGGGCTAGTCCCTAGCGGAGAGCTTGCACAGGTGGACGAGTTAGTAAGAGCTTGACACGGCGAGTTTTACGTGGTTCAGGCCGCCGGAGCGTAGAACCCTAGGTCCACGGCGAGCTATGGAGCTCGCTGTATTGCTTGCTGCTCAGGGCCGGAGTCCTGAGCTTGGGGGTGAGTTACAGCTTGAGAGAGTATGGCTAGCGTATGAGTTGCAAAGTGCGAACCCTTGCTATCGACGCCTACCCGAGCCTTTTATAGTCCAGGGCTTGGGCAGCTTACAAGGGCGGCCGGGACCCGACAGGTGGTCCCGGGAAGATTGTCTATCATCTACCGTATCTGCAGTTATGCCGGTAGTTGCCTCTAGTCGAAGGCTTCTGAGTCTTCATCTTGCCGCCCTGCCCATGCCGCATGCTAGTCGTAGTGGTTGATGACGGCGCAGGCGGCATGGGATGTCTTGTCGCAGTGTTTATTGGCTGGCAGGTTCTGACACCGTGCGCCAGTCTGTGATGCGACTGGGCGCAACGGCACCTGACAGAAGCGTGCTCCGCGTCTCCGCGTCTTGGGAAGACGTGGGCCTTGAATACCTTGTACGGGCAAGGTATGGGGCGTCTTTACCCCCGCTGCCTATCGCTCGGGGGCAGGCAGCGCCATTCTGCTGCCACGTGGCGGGCCCGGAGCCCTTCTCAGAGGAGAGGAGGGCCCGTTCCGCGGGGCACGTGGAGCCTCCGGACCTCTCCCCGCGGAGGGGGAGGCTCGGCTCCTGTTGGCCACGTGGCGGGCCCGGAGCTCTCCTCTGAGGAGAGGGGGGCCCGGCCCCGCTAGACGCGTGGCGCCTTCAGACCTCTCTCCCGCGGAGGGGGAGGTCCGGCTTCTGTATGCCACGTGGCGGGCCCGGAGCTCTCCTCTGAGGAGAGGGAGGTCCGGCCCCACCGGACGCGTGGCGCCTTCGGAGCTCTCCCTGCGGAGAAGGGCGAGTTCCTTAGGCATTTTACCCTGTGCGCGGGGGTACCCCATATCTCAGGTACCGACAGTTTTCAGATCAAAGATGAACGTGGCGATGATCTTGTCTTTAGATCAAACCGATCATAGAGTGTTCTGCCCACGAAAAGGCTTCTGTTCGAAAGGAATCGAAGAACAAACGCAAAGAGATGAACAACATGATGTCGTAAGGTGGTATTGAAGTCCTACCTCACGTTCTTCTTGACTTCGAGGTCCTCCTCAGACCGCTCGGTTCTTCTCCGATGATCTCCCTTGTTGCGCTTCGGCGATGTTTTGCTCGGCGAGTTAGGGCTAGGGCTTTAAGTCGTCGGCTCAGGAGTTGAAAGAGAAGTTTGTGGTTTCAGCCAGAGGTTTTGGGTTCTATTTATAATCGGGAAGAGAAGAGTCCTAATCTGATTGGATCCCGAATAAGAGTCTTATTCAGATCTTTGTTAGATCCTGACGTCTTATCTTTGGTAACCATCGTGTATTTTAGATCGGTATCTGTTGCGTACCGGTGTCCTTACGCGTAACAGCTGCTCCAGAACTCGTTACCTCCGTGATGATGAGCTCCGGAAGCTCCACGTATCCTCCGGGCCGGGTATCTCCTCATCCGCAGAGACGAGCTTCGGTTGTGCCGCGTGTCAATCGATCGAGACCTCCCTCTTCTTCAGAGACGAGCTCCACGCACGCCACGTGTGGGTGCCGGTCTTTCCGCTCTCCTTTCCTCAGGGACATGCCCCGAGGTCGACACGTGTTTAGCTACGACGGACCTTCCGGTGATAAGCTCCAGTGGCGACACGTGTTCGATAGATCCGGACTTCTCTGAGATGAGCTCCGAGATTGACACGTATCCCCCGCGACTGGTCCTCTTATTTCCGCGAGGACTAGCTCCGTGGATGACACATGTCCTATGAAAAATGCCTTTGCTTCTTCCGCAGAGGCTATCTCCGCGAGCAGCACGTGTCCCACAGGGTCGGACCTCTTTTCAATTGCGGAGGTGACCCTCAAGCCTGCCACGTAGCTAGTTTAACGGAGGACCTCTCCCTAATGTCTCGGGGATGAGCTCCGAACATGCCACGTGGTCTGCTGGCCGTGGAAGTTGCCTTCGGTGCTCTCGGAGAGCATTATTGGCTATCTTTTTGATACTTGTCTCTGTTCCTTCTTTTCTTAAAATGTTTTTCTTCTTCATAAAACATGAACATATGCTGACACCCGAGATGAGGGTGTCACAATTCTACCCCCCTTAAATTGGATCTCGCCCTCGAGATTCGTTAGTAGAAAATAGATGGGGGAATTCAGCCTTAATATCCCCTTCACGCTCCCATGTGGCTTCAGCTTCAGTGTGATGGCTCCATTGTACTTTGCACCATCGAATCACCTTGTTTCGGGTGACCCTTTCCTTTACGTCCAATATTCGGATAGGGTGTTCTGCGTAAGTCAGGTCCTTTTGAAGTTTATGTTCTCCCATTGACACTTGTTCCTCTGGTATTCTCAAGCACTTCTTGAGCTGGGATACATGAAACACGTCATGTACGTCGGAGAGGTAGTTTGGGAGCTCTAGTTGATAGGCTACTTCTCCTCGCTTATCCAAAATCTTAAATGGTCCAATGTAGCGAGGCGCTAGTTTGCCTTTGACGTTAAAACGTCGTTGGCCTCGGGTAGGCGATACCTTAAGGTATAAGAAGTCTCCTACTTCAAAGGTCAACTTCCTATGCCTATTGTCCGCATAGCCTTTCTGTCGTGACTGAGCAGCCTTTAAGTTTTCCCGTATCGTTTGGACTTGCTTTTCAGCCTCTTGTAGTACTTCGGGTCCAAACACCTGGTTCTCTCCAGTCTCGTTCCAGAACAGTGGCGTTCTACACCGTCTACCATATAAGGCTTCGAAAGGCGACATCTTCAAGCTAGCTTGATAGCTGTTGTTATAGTAGAACTCGGCATACGGTAAACTCCTATCCCAACTACGCCCACGTTTCAAGGCGCAAGCTCTCAACATGTCTTCCAAAATTTGGTTCGTCCTTTCGGTTTGGCCATCAGTTTGTGGGTGATAGGCGGAGCTAAAATCCAGTCGTGTACCCATGGCTTTCTGCAGCTTCCTCCAGAATCTAGAGGTAAACTGAGAACCTCGATCTGAGACTATCCTCTTCGGAACTCCATGACGGCACACGATCTGCTCCATGTACAACTCTGCCAACTGTGTAACGTTGTAACTGGCCTTTACCGGAAGAAAATGGGCGGTTTTCGTCAACCGGTCCACAATGACCCATATGGAATCGTATCCTGACTGAGTTCTTGGCAATCCGACAATAAAGTCCATACTGATGTCCTCCCATTTCCATTCAGGTATTTTCAAAGGTTGCAACAATCCAGCCGGTTTTTGATGTTCGGCTTTTACCAGTTGGCATGTGTCGCATAGGGCAACGTATTCGGCTATATAGCTCTTCATACCATCCCACCAATAGCAAGTTTTCAAGTCCTTGTACATTTTGGTGCTCCCTGGATGTATGGAATAGGGTGAATCATGTGCCTCCTTCAATATCATGTCGCGAAGGTGTCTTATGTTTGGCACACAAATCCTTTTTCCTAGCCAAAGCGTACCCTTTTCATCCTCCTTGAAATCCTTCTCTATCCCTTGTTGGATTCTTTCCTTGATCTCCTTGGTCCCCTCGTCCGTTGCTTGTCCCTTTCTTATTTCTTGCTCCAATGTGGAGTGGATCTCCATTATTTCCATGTTATTCAAGAATCCGAGGTGTAACCGTTCGAACTCCTTACGTAGTTTGGGTGGTAGCTCCCGAACCGTGAGTTGGTGGCATGCTCCCTTTCTGCTCAATGCGTCAGCTACTACATTGGCCTTCCCAGGGTGGTAGTTGATTCCTACATCATAATCCTTGATGAGTTCTAACCATCAACGTTGCCTCAAATTCAAGTCCGTTTGTGTAAATATGTACTTGAGGCTTTTATGATCCATATAGATCTCACATCGATGACCAAGGATATAATGTCTCCAAATCTTCAATGCATGCACCACTGCTGCTAACTCCAAATCATGCGTAGGATAATTAAGCTCATGCTTCTTTAATTGTCGTGAGGCATAGGCTACCACTTGTCCTTCCTGCATGAGTACACATCCGAGCCCTTGTCTGGATGCGTCACAATATATGTCAAAGCTCTTGCTTACGTCTGGCAATACCAGAACTGGTGCTGTGGTTAGCCTTTTCTTGAGTTCCTCAAAACTTTCTTGGCAGGCTTGTGTCCATTGAAAGACTTTTCCCTTCATTAATAACTCCGTCATAGGTTTTGCTATCTTAGAGAAGTTTTTAATGAAGCGACGATAGTATCCTGCCATCCCAAGGAAACTTCGAATATCCCTCACGCTCTTCGGTTGGCCCCACTTTAGAACATCTCTCACCTTTCCAGGATCAACCGATACCCCTTCCTTGGAGATGATGTGGCCTAGGAAAGATATTTCCTTAAGCCAAAATTGACACTTGTTGAGCTTGGCATACAACTGATGCTCACGCAACTTCTGCAAGGTCAATCTCAGATGTTCTTCATGCTCCTCCTTACTTTTTGAATACACCATAATGTCGTCGATGAAAACCACGACGAACTTGTCCATGTACTCCATGAAAACCTTATTCATAAGGTACATGAAGTATGCTGGTGCATTCGTCAATCCAAAAGACATAACGGTATATTCATATGAACCATACCGCGTCCGAAAGGCTGTCTTAGGTATATCGGAGGGCTTAATCTTCAGTTGGAAATATCCCGACCGAAGATCAATCTTGGAGAACACTTGGGCTCCTTTCATTTGATCGAACAGGTCCTCTATACGGGGCAGAGGGTATTTATTCTTGATTGTTACCTCGTTGAGAGAGCTGTAGTCCACGCACATTCTTTGGGTTCCGTCCTTCTTGTCCACGAAGAGTACCGGAGCTCCCCATGGTGACGAGCTTGGACGGATAAAACCCTTCTCCAACTGTTCTTGAATTTGCTTCTTGAGTTCAACTAACTCGTTGACGGGCATCCTATATGGTCTCTTAGCTATGGGTGCAGTTCCAGGTACCAAATCTATGGCAAACTCAATATCCCGGTCAGGTGGCATACCTGGAAGTTCTTCCGGGAACACATCCAAAAATTCCTGAACCACTGGAATGTTGTCCAATGCTACTCCTTCAACATGGTTCAGATCCGCCCGTTCGGTCGCTTGCGGGGCTGACTCAAACTCGACACGGATACCGTGTTCGTTTGTCAATTGCACGCTTCTCTCAGCGCATTGGATTACTCCATTGTGCTTGCTTAACCAGTCCATTCCGAGTATGATGTCAATTCCGTGGGAGTCCAAGACAATAAGGTTGGCAAGGAAGTCTACCCCCCTTATTTTAAGGCTTACCTTAGGACATACTATACTAGTCCTCATTTCTCCTCCGGGAGAATTAACTAACATAGCACATTCTAAGTGGGATACGGGTAGATGATGTTTGGCAACATATTTAGATGATATGAAGGAATGCGATGCTCCGGAATCAAATAAAATGGTGGCTGGGTTGGAGTTGGCAAGGAACATACCAATTGCGACGTCCTCAGCCTGTTGTGCTTCCTCAGCAGTGACATGGTTAACATGGCCACGAGCATAGTTCTGCGGTCCACGGTTCCCTTGGTTGTCCCCTCCGTTTGGTCGCTGGTTCTGCTTGGGCACGTTACCTTGCTGTCCAGGGCCTCTCTTCGGGCACTGGTTAGCGAAGTGGCCTACTTCCCCGCATGCAAAGCGTGCCCTGTTGCCTACGGCAGCAGGTACGTTGGGGCGGGGGTTTTGAACAGGAGCGCCATTGTTAGGCCGGAGCGCAGGAGGCATTGGCACACGAGGTGCCGGTGCAACGAGCCGTTGCTGTGGTGGCTGACCAGGGTGGTACGTAGGAGTGGTCGATCCATACTGCGGTGCAGGGGGCATGTACCTAGGTCGTACGTTGCTCCCTTGGGGCTTGTATGGGATCTTCCTTTTGCACTCGCGCTCGATCTCTCGGATCTTGTTTTCCACCACAATAGCCTTATCAACTAGCTTCTGGAAGCTTACGTAGTCATTGTTGAGGAGCTGAACTTGGATCTCATTGTTCAACCCTCTCATGAACAGGTACTGCTTCCTCTGATCTGAGTTGACATCTTCGGGGGCATACCGGGACAGTTGTATGAACTTGTTGAGATATTCGTTCACACTTTTCTGCCCTTGGCGGAGACCTTCAAACTCCTGCCTCTTGAGCATCATTATGCCAACAAGGATGTAGTGGAGCGGAAACTTTCCTTGAACTCAGTCCAAGTGATTGTCTCTGGGTTGGCATGGGCGTTGCTCAAGGCATCCCACCAGTCAGCAGCTGCTCCCATCAGTTGGTGCGACGCAAAGAGAACCTTCTCTCGGTCGTTGCACTGTACAATGGCAAGCTTCTTCTCCATGGATTTCAACCAGTCATCGACCTCCATTGGATTGCTTGCTTGAGCAAAGGTGGGTGGTCGAGTCCTCATGAACTCTCCCAACCTGTTATGAGCCGGTGGTGGTGGTGGCGGTGGTGCCGGAACGGGGTGTTGGTTGGCCTGCAACTGACCCAAAGTTTGGATCATGGTTTGCATAAGCTGGTTTTGCATGGCCATCAACCTTTCTAGGTTGTTTTCGCCAGCTCCGGGGTTAGCAGGAACTTCTTCGTGGTCATGTTCCTGGACGTTCCTTCGGCTGGCGTTTCCTCTCACCATCTGTGAGAGAGAACGAAATAGTAATAGAAGGTTAGAAAGTTAGGTAGGTCCTTTTCAACTATGTGCATCAAGGTGAGTTGGACTATATATATTAGCCCTTATGAGGATGTGAGCAAGTGCCGAAACATCTCACACCTCCTTCTTCTTACGTGTGGATATGGACAACGTTTTTGAGACGTCCCACAACTCACACTAAGCACATATTCACAAATAATCATCACAAGGGCCCACTCAACTCCTATTCAAGGATGGTTTCCTATGTCAAGGTGGTTTCAAGGCCAATCTAAGCTATTCACCCTAGGATGCTTCCTTTGGTCCGCGTGGCTTCTATTTACGGGTGTAACTTGCTGTTAACCCGTGGCTCTAATATCAATCTAAGGTTTCTATCTAGGCGTGTAACCTACTGTCAACCCGTGGCTCTGATACCAATCTATGACGCCCTCAATTCTGTGGAAAACCACGGAACCGAGAACTAATGCATATGTATGCCCAGGATGTTCATCACACATACACATACGTTCCACAAACTGAATTCAGATTATATATTACCACGAATAACAGAGTTTATTACAACACCTCATGAGTCTTGGACTCATGCTCACAGCGGAAGTCTTTATTTCTACGCAGCGGAAATCTTTATTTTAAATGCGGAAGCAAAAACTAATGCGGAAGCAAAACTAAGCAGAAGTGGCTCCTTCTCTACTCCCTCCACAGGCAAGGTTGAGAACAGATCACACGCCATAATGCTCTACTCGGTCTTCATAGTAGTCTTCTCTTGCTGTTGATGAAGAAATAACAATGCAAGTTTGAGCACAATGATGTACTCAGCAAGTGCGGGAATAACACATGATATGCAGCTCATAAACAAGGTAGGTATAAAAGGCTTATTTGCAGAAAAGCAGATTTATAAAACCGTGATAAAACAGCAACTTAACTTTAGATGAATGTAGTCCCAGCATGTATGAAATTACCAACATACCTCCATCACTTCCCGTGTTCCATCCAAACATTAACCAATCCTTTACCCATACTCACGAATACCTCCTCGTATTCGCTACCATCTCACCTCATGAAACAACCTTGTCTCGCACCGAGACCAATCTCATATCATGACCCACCAGTCATGCAACCCTTTCATCATCCAGACTTAACAATTCCAAACCAAACCTATAATCATAACCAAGAACCTTCCCAATAACCATCCCATCTAATCATGGCAGTTTAGCCAGGTGCTCGTGACCGTAAGCTCGGCTATCATGATAGTTTTAATAACTCTGCAGAGTTTGCACCCCTTTACCCACAAGTTTGTGATTTCGTCGCCCGTCGGCGACTGCAGAACCTCCATTATACCAGTACACAACCGTCGGTGTATGGTCAAGAGATCACAAAATAGCCTTTACAAAGGGGTTACTAGATGTATGGACTCACTAAGGTTTCACCGGCAGGCTAGAATCTCCAATTCTCCCACCCACGGGCCCCCTCTTGTGCCATGCAGTTTCCAGGGCAGTCCTCACTCGACTCCCATTCCCCGCGCCTTCCACAGTCCATAACACTCTAGCGACTCACCTAATTACTCAGCTAAGCCGCACCCATACTTGGCCTTGTGGTGGCACTGTCATCCTGGCATGTGCATGCATGAACCGGTCCTTGGATCTATGGCAAGTACACCACCGTCTCATGCTACCTCATTCACAAACCCAGTCTTGCCTAGATCTCCCTTCGATCCATGTTCATTAACCTCATCCGTTACTTATTATCAGTACGAGTGCAGTTAGCTAGACACATCTATCTCGCTTCCCGATCCCAGAGACTCAGCGAAGCATAAAGCAAAAACCATACCCGACTCATAAACTTCTCAGGCGACAAGGGTGGTTTAACCAAAACTAGTAAACTCCTATAAATAGGTTTCCCATCATGTTTGACTCAGCACACACACTTTTTCACAAAACAAAATAGTTTTACCCAAAACATAGGATCAACATGGTCAAGGAACACTTGCCTTGTACTTGCGGTTCCGGTTGTTCTTGATTCTCAAAATCTTGTTGCTGCAGCTCGTCGTAGACAGCTTCCTGAGTTTGTCCTGCTATGTAGGATTCACGTGCATACAAGATTCACAGCAATCAATATCATGCGCAAACCTTAAACTAGATGCGATGATGCACATGCATGCTATCCTATGATTCTTATTAGATTGGTGTGCTCTTGCATGGCTTGCATGGACAGAGGTGTTCAGATCAAACATGAACATGGCGATGATCTTGTCTTTAGATCAAACTGATCATCGAGTGTTCTGCCCACGAAAAGGCTTCTGTTCGAAAGGAATCGAAGAACAGACGCAAAGAGATGAACAACATGATGTCGTAAGGTGGTATTGAAGTCCTACCTCACGTTCTTCTTGACTTCGAGGTCCTCCTCAGACCACTCGGTTCTTCTCCGATGATCTCCCTTGTTGCGCTTTGGCGATGTTTTGCTCGGCGAGTTAGGGCTAGGGCTCTAAGTCGTCGGCTCAGGAGTTGAAAGAGAAGTTTGTGGTTTCGGCCAGAGGTTTTGGGTTCTATTTATAATCGGGAAGAGAAGAGTCCTAATCTGATTGGATCCCGAATAAGAGTCTTATTCAGATCTTTGTTAGATCCTGACGTCTTATCTTCGGTAACCATCGTGTATTTTAGATCGGTTTCTGTTGCGTACCGGTGTCCTTACGCGTAACAGCTGCTCCAGAACTCGTTACCTCCATGATGATGAGCTCCGGAAGCTCCACGTGTCCTCCGGGCCTGGTATCTCCTCATCCGCAGAGACGAGCTCCGGTTGTGCCACGTGTCAATCGATCGAGACCTCCCTCTTCTTCGGAGACGAGCTCCGCGCACGCCACGTGTGGGTGCCGGTCTTTCCGCTCTCCTTTCCTCAGGGACATGCCCCGAGGTCGACACGTGTTTAGCTGCGACGGACCTTCCGGTGATAAGCTCCGGTGGCGACACGTGTTCGATAGATCCGGACTTCTCTGAGATGAGCTCCGAGATTGACACGTATCCCCCACGACTGGTCCTCTTATTTCCGCGAGGACTAGCTCCGTGGATGACACGTGTCCTATGAAAAATGCCTTTGCTTCTTCCGCAGAGGCTATCTCCGCGGGCAGCACGTGTCCCACAGGGTGTGACCTCTTTTCAATTGCGTAGGTGACCCCCAAGCCTGCCACGTAGCTAGTTTAACGGAGGACCTCTCCCAAATGTCTCGGGGATGAGCTCCGAACACGCCACGTGGTCTGCTGGCTGTGGAAGTTGCCTTCGGTGCTCTCGGAGAGCATTATTGGCTATCTTTTTGATACTTGTCTCTGTTCCTTCTTTTCTTAAAATGTTTTTCTTCTTCATAAAACATGAACATATGCTGACACCCGAGATGAGGGTGTCACAAGAGCTCTCCCCAGGAGGTTATGGAATCCTGGGGTAGGTTCATGAGCCAAGACCGGGCAGGGCCGGTTAAGGCGACGGGGAAATAGTTGGCCATGACAGCCTCATCCCCTCCTGCGGCGAGTACGGTGGTGGAGTAGATCTGGAGGAACTCCGCCGGGTTGACGCTACCGTCGTACTTCTCGGGCAGGTGCGGCCGAAACTTGCGCGGCCACCTCACGAAGCGAAGGTGGGGTGCAAGGGCCGCACATCCTGCTCCTGCTGCTGCAGGTATTGGCGCTGCGAACGCTTGGTTCGCACTTGGCCCCGTGTACCCCGGCATGGGCAAGGCTGTACCATAGACCGGGGGCGCTGCTTGCGGCGCATATGGTTGTGGCATATGCTGCGCGGCGTATGCCTGAGGCAGGACTCGCGTGGCGAAGATCTGCCCTCCAGGTTGTGTCGAGGCCGACGTCATGCTGTCGCCAGCCTCATGGTTGCGACGCCTTTCTCGACGTCGCTCAAGGTACACCCGGGCATCCTGGCCCACGTGGCATCGCTCCAGCTCTGTCCTCAGGTCCGTCGTCGGAGGCCTGGTGGAGATGGAGTCCGCCGTCTGCCCGTCAACCATGGGTGTGCGCGTCAGCGACACTGCCGGTTGACTGGAGCGTCGTCCCCACCGAAGTCGAGGGTTTGCGGCGGCGATGACGAGACGGTCTTCCTCGCGAATCCACAGCTGGGTCGCTGCCTGAGGCGCGTCCCCAGCAGGCGGATTGTGCAGTAGCGCTCTTGCTGCGGCTAGCGCACCCCCACTGGGTACGCCTAGCGCTACTGAAGACCTGACGCTGGTTGGAGCCTGCATTGCCGGGGTCGGCGCTGCCAGAGCCGGTTGCTGGCTCCCAGCTTGTTTCAACACACTCCGTCCTGAGCGTGTCGACATGTACTCCCCCCTGGTCGCGGTTTTGCCGCGGACGCGGGGGGGGGGGGAGAGAGTTTGCCGCTGAAGGAAGCTTGGTCATCTTCGTCGGCGGAAACTCGTCGCGCAAGGGGAAAAGCCCCCTACCTGGCGCGCCAAATGTCGAAGTGTTCGGTCGACACTTCCCCCGGGCCTGCACTGGGCAGCCCGCGGAGGTTCTTTTTTCGGTGGAGCTAGTCCCTTGCGGAGAGCTTGCGCGGATGGACGAGTTAGTAAGAGCTTGACACGGTGAGTTTTACGTGGTTCAGGCCGCCGGAACGTAAAACCCTACGTCCACGGCGAGCTATGGAGCTCGCTGTATTGCTTGCTGCTCAGAACTGGAGTCCTGAGCTTGGGGGTGAGTTACAGGTTGGGTGTGAATGGCTAGCGTATGAGTTGCAGAGGTGCGAACCCTTGCTATCGTCGCCTACCTGAGTCTTTTATAGTCCAAGACTCGGGTGGCTTACAAGGGGGCCCGGGACCCGACAGGTGGTCTCGGGGAGATTGTCTATCATCTACCGTATCCGCAGTTATGCCGGTAGTTGTCTCTGGCGAAGGCTTCTGAGTCTCCGTCTTGCAGCCCTGCCCATGCCGTATGCTAGTCGTAGTGGTTGATGACGGCGCAGGCGGCATGGGATGTCTTGTCGCTGCGTTTATTGGCTGGCAGGCTCTGACACTGCGTGCCAGTCTGTGATGCGACTGGGCGCAACGGCACCTGACAGAGGCGTGCTCCGTGTCTTCGCGTCTTGGGAAGACGCGGGCCTTGAATACCTTGTACGGGCAAGGTATGGGGCGTCTTTACGCCCGCTGCCTATCGCTCGGGGGCAGGCAGCACCATTCTGCTGGCCACGTGGCGGGCCCGGAGCCCTCCTCAGAGGTGAGGGGGGGTCCGGCCCTGCGGGACACATGGAGCCTTCGGACCTCTCCCCGCGGAGGGGGAGGTTCGGCTTCTGTCGGCCACGTGGCGGGCCCGGAGCTCCTCCCTGAGGAGAGGGGGGTCCGGCCCCGTCGGATACGTGGCACCTTCGGACCTTTCTCCCGCAGAGGGGGAGGTCCGGCCTCTGTATGCCACGTGGCGGGCCCGGAGCTCTCCTCTGAGGAGAGGGAGGTCCAGCCCCGCCGGACGCGTGGCGCCTTCGGAGCTCTCTCTGCGGAGAAGGGTGAGTTCCTTAGGCATTTTCTCCTGTGCGCGGGGGTACCCCATATCGCAGGTACCGACAGTAGCCCCTGAGCCCGGAGAGCACCTGCTGCTCTACATCGCGGCGACAACTGAAGTGGTGAGTATGGTCCTCGTCGCAGAGCGGCCGGACCTCTCATCTTCACAACCTGCTCCGGCAGCAGAAGACAGACGCCAGGAGGCCCCGCAGGACTGAGACGGTCTCTCGGACCTCCAAGGCAACCTCCCGGAGGTCCAGGTCGGCCTCCCGGAGGTCCAGGGCGGTCTCCAGGACCCCGAGATAAACCCCCGGGGGTCCTGTGGGACCCCCCGGGGGCCCAACAGGACCTCCCAAAGATCCCTCAAGACCCCCCGGAGCTCCCGGAGAACCCGCAGGGCCCCCCCGGAGAACCAAGATAGCTTAAGGGCCTCCGGGTCCCAGCTCCCGGAGGCCCCCGTGGGTCCACTCACCTCTAGCGGGCCAGGGCCAATGGATGAAGACCTCCCGGACCTAAGAGAGCGGGTTCGAACCATCCTGAGGCCTGTCTACTACATCAGCGAAGTACTTCATGATGCCAAGACAAGGTACCTAGAAGTCCACAAGCTGCTGTATGCGGTGCTCGTGGCCTCCAGGAAGCTCCGCCATTACTTCCAGGCCCACCGGGTCACAGTAGTCACCTCGTATCCGCTGAAGACGATTCTTCACAGCCCCCATGCGACTGGCAACGTTGCTAAATGGGCGGCGGAGCTGGCGGAGTTCGAGCTGGACTTCCTTCCATGCCATGCAGTCAAAAGCCAAGCACTGGCCGACTTTGTGGCAGAGTGGACACCAACGAAGACTGACCCAGGGGGCCACAAAGACGGTGAACCAGAGCACCAAGCTCCGGTCTTCACCGAGCCCCACTGGACACTTTTCTTCGACGGCTCCTCGCGAAAGCAGGGGGCCGGTGCCGGCGTACTGCTCCTCATGCCATCGGGGGAACAGTTTGGGTACATGGTGCGTCTCAATTTCAAGGCAACCAACAACATGGCAGAGTATGAAGCACTCATCTTTGGCCTGCAGACAGCCCTGTCTTTAGGCGCTCGCCAGTTGTTGGCACAGGGCGACTCCCAGCTGGTCATCAAGCAAGTCAAGGGCGAATGCTCCTGCAATGACCCACAGCTAGCTGCATATCTGCTTCACGTGCAGATGTTGGAGAAAGAATTCCTCTCCTTGGACCTGCGCCACGTACCGCGCGCTGGCAATGCCGCAGCTGACAACCTTTCAACGAAGGCTTCCACCTAAGCCCCCGCGCCCGAAGGAGTTTCCGAGAGGACGTTGCTGCGGCCCACAGCCCGGCCCGCCGAGCCAGGCAAAGGGGGTTTGACCAGCACCTCGAAGCTGGCGGCCCTACAGCCATGGATGCCACCAAGGATCGTAAGCGTCACTGGGGACTCCGTGCAACCCAGCGCTCAAGATCCAGAAGCTCAAGTCAGACCCGATGCATGGATCACGGAGATCCGGGACTACTTGAAGGACAACATCCTCCCTGATGAACATGCAACCGCTGAACGGATTGTGCGTATGGCTAAGAGATACGCGCTGGTAGAGGGGGATCTCTACCGGCGCGGCGCCAACCACACCCTATTTCGGTGCATAACCCAGGGGGAAGGCTGCGACTTGCTCGCTGAGATCCATGGAGGCGAATGTGGAAGTCACTCTTCCTCACGCACGCTTGTCGGTAAAGCCTTCCGGCATGGCTTCTACTGGCCGACAGCAGTCCAGGATGCCGTCAAGATGGTCGAGAGCTGCAAGGCATGCCAGTTCCACGCCAAGCAGATCCATACACCGGCTCAGGCGGTACAGATGATCCCACTCTCATGGCCGTTTGCCATATGGGGGCTGGACATCTTGGGACCATTTCCCAGAACCGTCGGGGGATTCCGGTACTTCTATGTTGCCATCGACAAGTTCACCAAGTGGACGGAAGCCACACCAGTTGTCACCATCAACAAGCAATCCGCAGTGAAGTTCATCAAGTCTATTGTCTGCCGGTTCGGGGTGCCGAACAGAATCATCACCGACAATGGGACCCAGTTCACCAGCGCAGCCTTCCAAGACTACTGCGAAGACCTCGGCATTCAGGTGTGCTATGCCTCTGTCGCCCATCCAAAGAGCAATGGGCAAGTCGAGAGGGCCAACGCCGAGATTCTCCGGGGCCTTAAGACCCGCACCTACGCCAGTCTAAAGAAACATGGTGCCAATTGGGTGGATGAGCTTCCGAGCACACTATGGGCTAACCGGACATCCCAGAGCCGGGCCACCGGAGAGACACCCTTCTTCATGGTGTATGGGGCCGAAGCTGTACTTCCCCCAGAAATCACCATGAAGTCTCACCGTGTCCGGGCTTACGACGAAGCCGTGCAGGACAGCCTCCGGCGTGGAGAAATCGACCTCGTCGACGAGGTCCGATTGCATGCAGCACTCCGTAACGCACGGTACAGACAAGCGCTTTGTCGCTACCACCAGAGATCTGTGCATGCCCGGGAGCTGCAGGAAGGTGACCTGGTGCTGCGGCGCATACTTTCTCGTGAAGGGACCCACAAACTCTCCCCTAGTTGGGAAGGTCCCTTCCGAGTCGCAAAAGTGTGCCGCCCCGGGTGTGTGCGCCTTTCCACCGAGGATGGGGACCTGCTCCCAAACCCTTGGAACATAGAACACCTCCATAAGTTCTACCCCTAGAGCAAAGATAGGGCAGTCCTTTCTTTTCGTAATAAATTCCATAGAGTCCAGGAACAGCGCTCGGAGCAACTAAGCCCCAGGGGACGGTACAGGACTACGTTCAGCTTTGCCTGGTTCTGACTCCAAGCGCGTAGAGTCTTGCTTCCCTTCTTAATCGGGCGGGTCGTGGCCTCCATGTTTAGCCTGCCTTCCTCCTGTGGAAAGTTATACGAAAAGAAACCTGTTCTACTTTGCTCTTTCCTCGTACTCATTTAAATTATGTACTAAGTTTTTATGACTACCCTTGCGGTGCATGGACGCCATGTGCTCAGCTCCCTCTTCTCATTCTCACCACTAGTCGGCATTTGCTGCCCTACCAGAGGCGGTTGCATCGGAGGTACCAGCCGATAGTCGAAGGGGCCCCGAGCCCCCGGCACTTCGCGCACTACAGTCCCCAAGCACCGTGCATATGGTTAGGGACCGTGAGTCAAATAAGACTATGAGATAAGGGAGGGGGAGCCCCCAAGGAGAATTACGTTTTCCCTACTTGTGTGCAGGACCTCTCGGCCTCAAATCCCTACAGGAATGTGGTAGGAGCACCTGACCAATGGGACGCCCCTACCAGGGGGCCACTACGGGATCACGCAAGACCGGAACTTCAAGGCAAGACCGAAGGATCCACGGGTCCAGCGGGACCGGACCTCCCCCCTCTGAGGGGAGGGGCCCGAAGACCCCACGTGTACCGCGGGGCCGGACCTCCCTCTCCTCAGAGGAGAGCCCCGGGTCCGCCACGTGGCCGGCTGGTCCGGGCCTCCCCATCCTCATGAGGCGGGCCCCGAGGACCTCCGGGGCCCTTAATACAATGAGGACCCGGGGAAGGTGCCGGAGCAGAACGTCGAGATTGGTGAAGGCCTCTGAGCACCTTGCGGAGCTAAGGGCTCGCCCAGGCAAAACCAAGAGGAAGACAGAAAACATCGCAGGCGCGAAGGATCATAAGAGCTCATGTATTTGTGGCTCCATGAGCTGGACTACAAACTCGATAAAAAAGGAAGAAACAAGCCCCAGGGTTCCCCTGACACGACCAGAGTCTAGAAGTTGCGAGAACGGCCCTGGCGGCATTCTCCCGCTCCGTGACCCGAGCGCAGGAATCGCCTCGGTCATCACCAGCGCAAGGGCCGGTATCATCAAGGATGCTCCTGAAGCCCCCTCCACTGCTTCAGCGGTTTCCTTCTCCTGAAGTTCCCTCATCACCAGCGCAAAGGCCGGTGTCATCAAGGGTGCTCCTGAGGCCCCCTCCGCAGCATCAGCGGTCTTCTTGGAGACTCTGCCGCCTGCAATCCTCCTTGGTGCTTCAGCGGTTTCTTTGAAGACTCCACCATCTGAGAAGGGACACAACGCCAGGGAACTTTCTGCCTGCCGTCACCGAGGAAGGGCCCCGTCGGGAGGACAAATCTGAGACCCCTTGGAGGCGCCACCTCCAGAGTCAAGGCATGCAGGCTCCCTGGGTCCCAGACTTGGTGCAGACGCCGTCGCCGGAGGGAATCGAGAGCGATTCCCCCCCCCCCCCCAAAAGCGGGTTAGAAGCCATGGAAGAAGACAAGACCGCAGAGACTCGAGGGAGGTGCAAGGGCTGGAAGCCTTATAAGGGGAGCGTACCCACGTTGTGGTTTCTTTTCACACCTTCCAGGTACGAGTCAAAGAAATTCGAAACTCTTCGAATACATCACATCGGCAACCGCTTCAGCTCCAAGACCGAGCGCCGATGACAGGTGGACCCAAGCCGCACAACTGAAGCGGTGGGTCAAGGAGTCAGTCTCCTAAGGAGACAAGCCGGCAAGGCAGTCCGGCGGTTCCCGAAGAAAGCGCCGCAACGTGCAGAAGTGGCAGTCTTGGGAGCCGCCGCAGTAAAAGTGACCATCAAGTGGGCGCACGCTCCCATGATCCCGCGGCCGTTCGTGCTCCGGCAGCGGTCAATGCGGGACTTAGAGAAAGTGCGCGGATCAGAAGAGATGGAGGTCCCACCTCGGGCTCGCTATCTCCCCCGAGATGGGCCCGGGGGCCACTGTCGGTACCCGTGATATGGGGTACCCCCACGCACAGGGGAAAATGCCTAAGGAACTCGCCCTTCTCCGCAGGGAGAGCTCCGAAGGTGCCACGCGTCCGGCGGGGCCGGACCTCCCTCTCCTCAGAGAAGAGCTCCGGTCCCGCCACGTGGCATACAGAAGCCGGACCTCCCCCTCCGCGGGAGAGAGGTCCGAAGGTGCCACGTATCCAGCGGGGCCGGACCTCCCTCTCCTCAGAGAGGAGCTCCGGGCTAGTCACGTGGCCGACAGAAGCCGGACCTCCTCCTCCGCGGGGAGAGGTCCGAAGGCTCCACGTGTCCTGCGGAGCCGGACCCCCCCTCTCCTCTGAGGAGGGCTCTGGGCCCGCCACGTGGCCAGCAGAACGGCGCTGCCTGCCCCCGAGCGATAGGCAGCGGGTGTAAAGACGCCCCATACCTTGCCCGTACAAGGTATTCAAGGCCCGCGTCTTCCCAAGACGCGGAGACGCGGAGCACGCCTCTGTCAGGTGCCGTTGCGCCCAGTCGCATCATAGACTGGCGCGCAGTGTCAGAGCCTGCCAGCCAATAAACGCAGCGACAAGACATCCCATGCCACCCCCGCTGTCATCAACCACTACGACTAGCATGCGGCATGGGCAGGGATGCAAGACGAAGACTCAGAAGCCTTCGCCAGAGACAACTACCGGCATAACTGCAGATACGGTAGATAACAGTCAATCTCCCCGGGACCACCTGTCGGGTCCCGGGACCCCTTGTAAGCCACCCGAGTCTTGGACTATAAAAGGCTCGGGTAGGCGACGTTAGCAAGGGTTAGCACTCCCGCAACTCATACGCTAGCCATTCACACCCAAGCTGTAACTCACCCTCAAGCTCAGGACTCCGGTTCTGAGCAACAAGCAATACAGCGATCTCCATAGCTCGCCGTGGACGTAGGGTTTTACACTCCGGCGGCCTGAACCACGTAAAACTCGCCGTGTCAAGCTCTTACTAACTCGTCCATACGCTCAAGCTCTCCGCAAGGGACTAGCCCCACCGAAAAAGGAACCTCCGCGGGCTGCCCAGTGCAGGCCCGGGGGAAGTGTCGGCCGAACACTTCGATAGTCGGCGACTGCAGAACCTCCATTATACCAGTACACAACCGTCGGTGTATGGCCAAGAGATCACAAAATAGCCTTTACAAAGGGGTTACTAGATGTATGGACTCACTAAGGTTTCACCGGCAGGTTAGAATCTCCAATTCTCCCACCCACGGGCCCCCTCTTGTGCCATACAGTTCCCAGGGCAGTCCTCACTCGACTCCCATTCCCCTCGCCTTCCACGGTCCATAACAATCTAGTAGCTTACCTAATTACTCAGCTAAGCCGCACCCATACTTGGCCTTGTGGTGGCACTGTTATCCTGGCATGGCGGGCATGAACTAGTCCTTAGATCTACGGCAAGTAAATCACCATCTCATTCTACCTCATTCACAAACCCAGGCTTGCCTAGATCTCCCTCCGATCCATGTTCATTAACAACATCAAGTTCTCATTATTCTTACGAGTGCAGTTAGCTAGACACATCTATCTCGCTTCCCATAATCTCGTGGACTCAGCGAAGCATAAAAGCAAAAACCATACCCAACTCATAAACTTCCCTAGCGACAAGGGTGGTTAAACCAAAACTAGTAAACTCCTATAAAAGGGTTTCCCATCATGTTTGACTCAAGCACACACACCTTTTCGCAAACAAAACAGTTTTCCAAAACATAGGATCAATATGGTCAAGGAGCACTTGCCTTGTTCTTGCGGTTCCGGTTGCTCTTGGATCTCGAAACCTTGTTGTTGCAGCTCGTCGTAGACAGCTCCTTGAGCTTGTCCTTCTATACACGATCACGCACATACAAGATTCATAACAATCATTACCATGCACAAACTCTAATTTAAGATGCAATGATGCATATGCATGTTAATCCTATAATGCAGTTTAGTTTGTACATGTTTTTGTATGTCTTGCATGGGTTTTACTATGAACAGAGGTGTTCGGATCAAATGTGGACGTGGTGATGATCTTGACTTTAGATCAAACCGATCAACACGTGATTTGTCCATGAAAAAGCTTCTGTTCGAAAGGAATTGAAGAACAGATGCAAAGAAAATGCAATGATGTCGTAAGGTGGTATTGGAGACCTACCTTACGTTCTTCTTGGTCTCGGGGTCCTTCTCCTAGCAAAACAGATCGTCGGGGCTCTCTTTCGATGATCTACAGTGATCTCTGGCGACTGAACACTGGCGAAGGGGTTTAGCTCGGCGAGCTGGGGCTAGGGCCCTAAGTTGTCGGCTCAGGAGGTGGAAAAGAAGTTCGTGGTTGCGGCCAAAGGTTCTCGGTTCTATTTATAAGAGGAAAACGAAGAGTCCTCCTCTGATCTTTGTGAGACCTATGTGTGCTGAATACATTGGCAATTAGGATAAAAGTTAGCATTAACATTCAAAGTTTTGAATATTGCCAAAACATTCTTCTGTGGCAATGTCTGACAAGTTCTCTGTTAGGTCCGCCAAGTGTTGGCAAGGTCCGACGCAAGGTCCGGAGAGCTTCTGTGAGGTCCGGAGCTTGTTTTTAGGGAGCTCCCGTGAAGTTCAACTCGTAGAACTGCAGCGTCTTGTTTTTGCTTTTAACTCGCAATGTTTCAAACTTGCTTTATAGGAAGGTTTGCTTAGTATTAATTTGCTAAGTTTTTGGTGTGTTTTGGTGGTTATGGCTGTTATCATTTGATATGATTTGCAACATGCTTATGTGACGTGCCCATGTAAGGTGTTGTGGTTTTCGAACTAACGTGAGTCAAGTCGAGGACTTGTGCTCGGAAGAATTGGTTGTTTATTCATGTGCAGGTGTTGCTTGAGTTCAAGACATGGCTGGTTACGGGATCCTTGGACTAGTCTCAGGGAGGAGATGAGGTTCCAACAACCAAGTTCAGGAGGAGCTGTGGTTGAGTTGATCGGGAGATCGCGCAGCATGTTTGGATCAAGGGCAGTGCATATGAAGGTTGCGTGTACGTTGTTGGAAGGTGTTTGCACATGTGCAAGGAGTGCATGGACGTGGAAACATTGTTCCAAGGCATGATGAAGAGAAGTGGATGTAAAGAATTGGTCAGAAAGGTCCAACCGGCTGGATTGCGTACTCAGGCTGAGGCTGAGTCGGATATGGCTCAAATATGGAAGATTTGAGTTGGTTATGATAGGATTTCGTGCTAGGCACGAAGTTGAGTTGTTTTAGGAATGTTTAGGACGTTCTTAAGGTGTTTGGAAGTCTCACGAGTGCTTCTTTCTGCGAATAGGAGAGTCCTGAGCAGTTATGGTAAGTTAGGATACGAGTCCAATTAGGAGTAGGAGTCCTAGATTGGATTGTTTAGCCTGAGGGCTGGCTATAAAAGCAAGGGAGGCCAGAGCTCTCGTGGGAGAGAACTTTGGGCTGTTCCTCTTGTTTTTCTATTGAATAAAGTTCATAATTTCGTGGAGCTTTTGTGCTTTGTTCGTCCGACTTGTTTTTCGTCAAGTCTTTCTCACCGAGTTTTTGGACAGACCGACGTTGCTTCGGTGTTTTGTTCATAACTCGAGTGTTACAGATCCGATTGACGTGATTCTTTTTGGATTGTCTTCACAACTCAATTATCTATCATCTGTGAAATTTTCACGAGCTTCGGATCTGTAGTTTTTGAGATACAAGAGTTTCTTTGCAGCGTTGCAGATATGTTTTATATCGGGTAGAACAGATTGATCTTTGTTTAATGTTTTGATTGTATCTCAAGTTTTACTTCGTGTTTTCAAGTGATTCTTGTTGCATTAGATCCGTGACTTGATTCTATACCTCTCTACTTGATTTGTCATGGTTTAACACGTTTGAAAACACTTGCACACACGGTTTCTTTAACCGATTGATTTTTTGCTGAAGAGTTTTTGTTGTTTCCGCTGCGAAAAGTTTTAATCTACCATTCACCCCCCTCTGGTATCTTTTCACGTGCTCTTCGATCCTACAATTGGTATCAGAGCCAAGGTGCTCTAATATTTGTGATTTGCACATGTTTTGACTAACCATCATGGAGAAGTACTCCGCAAAACCTTGTGTGTTCAATGGCATCGATATTCAGATTTGGAAGGCGCGGATGGAGGCCTACATACAGGCGCAAGGCTTCGCCATATGGGAAAAGGTCTACCGGAACTTCGATGTACCACCCAACGATCAAGTTACGGCTGCAAACATGAGAGATGTTGACAACAACAACAAGGCTAGCAACCTGATCATCCAAGGATTGACTCAAAGCGACTTTGACCGTGTTGCACACCTCCGATCTGCATATGATGTTTGGAAAGCTCTTTGTGACTACCATGAAGGATCCAATACGATCAAGGAGGTAAGGCAAGATATGTTCAAGAAAGAATACATGCGTTTTGAGATGCAACCCGGTGAGTCAATTGACGACCTTTTTGCTCGTTTTAATAAAATTCTCAGCAACTTGCGTAGTGTCAATGTTAACATTTTAGATGCTGAAAATGCTAGACAATTGTTAGGAGCATTAGATATGTCAATTTGGGAGATGAAAGTTACATCTATTCGTGAATCTACTGTCATGAGTTCTCTTACTTTAGACGTGCTTTATTCTAAATTGAAAACTCATGAAATTGACATCATCTCACGTAAAAACCCCAACAAGTCTATTGCATTTGTTTCGCAATGTGACATGTCTAGTTCTAGTCAATCATCATCTAGTGGTGCACTCTCTTTGCTGTCCTCTCTAACCCTTGAACAGATTGAAGAGTTTTCAGAGGAGGAGCTTGCACTCATCTCTACTCGGTTCTCAGAAGCATTGCAAAATGTGAGAACTAGAAGGAGAGGAAGCTCCGGACCTCAACGATGTTTTGAATGTGGTAAGACAGGACATTTTCGTACGGAGTGCCCTAACCTTTCTGGTCCGACTTCACGTGAAGAAAAGCAAACAAGGCCGAAGAAATCGTTTGCAAAGAATAAGAAGAAGAAAGATTTATCAAAGCACAACATAGTGCATAGTATGATCTCTGCACTTCAAGATTTCGGCTCAAGTGATGTGGACACCGGTAGTGATGAAGATGAAGAAGCTATGGCAAATATGTGCTGCATGGCGAGCAAGTCAAGTTCATGCTCCGAGGAGGCAGAACACAACAGCGACGATGAAGAGGTATGTCCCACTTGCGAAGAAATGTGTGATGCTATTTCTCGTGCCACTGTTATATTAAAGAAAAAGGATAAAAAACTTAGGAACAATGCTGTTAAAATTGAATCACTAGAATCTGAAATTAATCGTTTAAAAACTTTGATTTCTAGTGATGATTCTTGTTCCTCATGTGATTTGATTTATGAACAATTATCCTCTTTAAGAAGTGCACACGCATCTACACTTGATAAACTTGAACTTGAAATTGAAAAGAACAAAGAGCTTGCTGCACTTAATGATAAAAATTTGAAAGATGCTTGTTGTTCTACAATTGATTTGCATTGTTCTTCATGTGATGATCTGAATAAGAAACTAAATGATGCTATGAATGAGATTTCTATTTTGAACAATGTTTTACGTGTGCATGAAGTTAAATATTGTTCAAATTGCAAACTAAAAGGAAAAACTTCATGTGAAAACTGCTTTGATCTGTCCAATAAACTTGATGACATGCATAGGACACTAGATCGGTTTTCTAATGCAAATAAGAACCTAAACTTGCTGCTGAATTCTTCCAAGTCTTGTAATGATAAAACTGGTTTAGGTTTTAATTCTCATACTCATGCTAAGGCACACCCACCTAAAGTTGTAAAGTCATTAGAAAGCGGTTTGATTCAAACAGCTCCTAGACAAAAAGAGGTGATTTTCAAATCTGCAGTACTGTCCCATTCGGGTTCTAATAAACGTGTTGCTTGCTCATCTAGACATGATAATAATGTTATTTTTCATTGTACCTACTGTGGTAGAGATGGTCATGTCATGGATTTTTGTTATAGACTAGCTAAACACGATAAGAAACAAAGAATACTTGCTAGATCACATAACAACCAAGCAAAATCTGCTAGACCGAATGTTCGGAGCTTGCAACCTGCTGTAATGAGTCAAAAACTTGCTCCCGGACCTACTGTTTTTGTGCTACATACAACACATCTTCTAAGTCAGTAGTTGGGAACAAAAATTTTCGATGTTTGGCTCATAAACCTGCTGTATCTTGCCAGCTTTCGCGTGTTATTCCTGCTGGACGTTGTGTGACTCAGTACTGGATTCCTAAAAGTCTTTTAACTAACCCCAGTATTGAGTCATCGACGTATTGTGCTGCTGTGTAGGTTTCACGTTTGAGAAAGGAGAACATTTGGATTGTGGATTCAGGTTGCTCACGCCACATGACCGGTAACAAAGAATGGTTCTCCTCTCTCTCTTTTGTGTCACGTGTAGAAAATGTTACTTTCGCCGATAACTCTTCTACTCCCATAATTGCTAAAGGTTCGGTTAGAGTAAACAATCTCTACACTTTGAAAGATGTGGCACTTGTTAACAATTTGAAATACAACTTGCTTTCGGTTTCACAATTGCTAGATGAAAATCTAGAGGTTAGCTTTGCTAAAAATTGCTGCAAGGTTGTAGATTCAAAAGGTGAGCTTTTGTTTAACATGTCTAGGTTTGGAAGAGTTTTTAAAGCCGATTTTGATTTGTCAACTTCTAAGCATCGGTGTCTAGTTGCTAATGATACAAAGGATCTATATTTTTGGCATCGTAGACATGGTCACATAGGCTTTGATCATCTCACTCGTGTTAGTGCTCTCGATCGCATACGTGGGCTGCCGAAGCTTAAAAAGGACAATGATATCGTGTGCTCTTCTTGTAGACATGCTAAGTTTGTTGCAGGTTCACATGCTCCTCTCACAATGACCATGACAGCTGAACCGGGACAACTTTTACATATTGACACAGTAGGTCCGGCACGTGTTCAATCCTTTGGAGGTAAATGGTATGTGCTTGTGATTGTTGATGATTATTCCAGATATTCTTGGGTTTATTTTATGGCATCTAAGAATGAAGCTTTTAGTCATTTTAGAACTTTATTTCTTAGATTATCTATTGATCACCCAGGATCATTAAAAGCAATTAGAAGTGATAACAAAACTGAATTTAAAAACCAATCCTTTGATCACTTTTGTGCTGAAAATGGAATAGATCATCAATACTCTTCACCCTATGTACCACAACAAAATGGTGCCATAGAAAGAAAGAACAGGACCTTAGTTGAGATGGCTAGGACTATGCTTGATGAATATCAAGCTCCTAGGAAATTTTGGGCTGAAGCAATTGCAACCGCTTGTTATGTCTCAAATCGTGTTTTCTTGCGTGCTAAGCTTGGGAAAACCCCATATGAGCTCCGGTTTGGACATAGGCCTAGTGTTACACACTTTAGGGTTTTTGGTTGCAAATGCTTTGTTAAGAAACATGGTAATCTTGATAAATTTGAAGCTAGATCTGTTGATGGCATGTTTCTTGATTATCCATCTCATACTAGAGGCTACCATGTGCTTTTACTTGACACTAACAAAATTGTGGAGACTTGCGAGGTTTCTTTTGATGAAGCTAGCCCAAGTACTAGCTCAGATATTGCAGGTCCGGATCCATATCTGCAGGGGGAGAGTATTTTTATTGAAGAATATGAAAAAGTGGTGCTGCTGCCCGAAAACTCAAAAGTAAATAACGATCAAGCTGCTGATTTTGCACCACAACCAGCACCAACAGTCACTACTGCTGGTTCGGACCTTGCTCAATCAACAAGCTCTTCTAATCAAAGGTCCCAACATGAAGAAGAAGGTGCTTGTGAAGTGTCTACTCCCCTCCGAGTACTCAAAAGTCATCCTCCACAACAAATCATTGGAAGCTTGCATGAACGAGTCACTCGGTCCAGGTTTTGCAATCCAAACTCTCATGCTCATTCTGCTTTTGTTGCTTCTTTTGAACCCAAGAACATATCACATGCACTCACTAATGAATCTTGGATTAATTCCATGCAAGAAGAGTTAGAAAATTTTGAAAGAAATAATGTTTGGAAACTTGTACCTCCACCTAAAGGTCACACATTAATTGGAACTAAATGGGTATTTAAAAATAAGCAAAGTGAGGATAGGGTTGTGGTTAGGAATAAAGCTAGGTTGGTTGCTCAAGGTTTCACTCAAATTGAAGGTCTAGATTTTGATGAAACATTTGCTCCTGTAGCTAGATTAGAAGCTATAAGAATTTTATTAGCATTTGCTGCATCTAAAGGTTTCAAGTTATATCAAATGGATGTTAAAAGTGCCTTTCTTAGTGGCTACATAGAGGAGGAGGTTTATGTTAAGCAGCCACCGGGTTTTGAAAATCCAAATTTTCGTAATCATGTTTACAAACTGTCCAAAGCCTTGTACGGTCAAAAACAAGCTCCTAGAGCATGGTATGATAGGTTAAAAACATTCTTACTTGAAAAGAGGTTAACTATGGGCAAGGTTGATAAAACTCTTTTTGTACTTAAGCATGGCAATGACTCATTATTCGTTCAAGTGTATGTGGATGATATTATCTTTGGTTGTGCTTCTCATGATCTGGTGTCCAAGTTTTCAGCTATGATGAGTTCAGAATTTGAGATGAGTATGATGGGAGAACCCACATACTTTTGGGGGCTGCAAATCAAGCAAACAAAAGAAGGAACTTTTGTGCATCAAACTAAGTATAGAAAGGACCTTCTTAAGCGCTTCAACATGGACAAATGCAAGCCTCTCCGGACACCAATGTAACAGCAACAACACTTAAACTTGACGAAGATGGTGACCCGGTCGATAAAAAGGAATACAGAAGTATGATTGGATCACTTTTGTATCTCACGGCGTCAAGACCGGACATACAGTTCAGCGTATGTCTTTGTGCACGTTTTCAAGCTTCTCCACGTGCTTCACATCGCCAAGCCATCAAAAGGATTCTCAGGTACCTACATGGAACTCAAGAATTTGGCATTTTTCTTCCTTCTTCCTAAACCGTTTCTTTGAAAGCTTTTTCGGATGCTGATTTTGGGGGTTGTAGGATTGATAGGAAAAGTACTTCGGGTGCTTGTCATTTTCATGGTAATTCACTTGTTGCTTGGTCCTCTAGAAAACAAAGTTCAGTTGCACAATCCACGGCCGAATCTGAATATGTAGCTGCGGCTAGCGCTTGCTCACAAATTCTTTGGATTGTTCAAACACTTAAGGACTATGGGGTTGATTTAGATAGTGTTCCACTGTTTTGTGATAACACTAGTGCAATTTGTATTGCTAAAAACCCCGTGAAACACTCTAGAACTAAGCACATTGACATTAGGTATCACTTTCTTCGTGATAATGTTGAAAAAGGAAATATTGTGCTTCACCATGTCGATACCGAACAACAATTGGCTGATATTTTTACAAAACCTTTGGATTTCACTCGTTTTTGTTTCATTCGTAGTGAAATAGGGGTTATGCATCCTCATGGCTTAAATTGAGGGGGAGTTTTTGAAACTTTGAAAGTCCATGTGTGAATCTGAAACTAAAATAATATGAGCATAGTATTTCATACATATATGACTTTGTGATTCCTTTTACAGGCTGAAAGTTCTTACTACATTACTCATGTTATACATTTTGTAGTTTTTGCCATGACTAGTATTGGAATAATTACTTACACTAAATCTGGTCATGATCGAACTTTCTTGCTGTTTTGAACTTGTTGCGTGCTCACAAGTACTTTTAACCATAAAAAATTAATCAAGTGATCAGCTCACATGTTGAGTTTTCAAATAAAAAATTGAGAAAAGATCAAGAGAATATGCATGCATCGCACTTCTTCTTTTGAGATTGCTTATCATTGCACTAAGATATGAACTTGGAAGGAATTGTGTATGACTAAAACCATGTCCTTATGCTTCTGATTGTCAAATGACATAGGCTTGGCTTGGTTTGTTAGAATAAGGCTGATGCGGCATATAATCTCTTGCAAATATCATATGATCAACTTTGTGCCTTAAATGATTATGAATAATAAAAATGCAGCAACAAGTGTCATGTTTTCAGGTTTTGAAATAGTTGAGTAAGGGAGATCATGACTTGCTTAAACTGAAAAATACATTTGATCTCTAGCATAGCTTACTGTAGGATCGAAGACCACGTGAAAAGCTACCAGAGGGGGGGTGAATGGTAGATTAAAACTTTTCGCAGCGGAAACAACAAAAACCCCTCAGCAAAAAAATCAATCGGTTAAAGAAACCGTGTGTGCAAATGTTTTCAAACGTGTTCAACCATGACAAATCAAGTAGAGAGGTAGAGAATCAAGTCACGGATCTAATGCAACAAGAATCACTTGAAAACACAAAGTAAAACTTGAGATACGAACCAAACATTAAACGAAGATCAATCTGTTCTACCCGATATAAAACAGATCTGCAACGCTGCAAAGAAACTCATGTACCTCAAAAACTACAGATCCGAAGCTCGTGACAATTTCACAGATTATAGATAATTGAGTTGTGAAGACAACCCAAAAAGAATCACGTCAATCGGATCTGTAAAACTCGAGTTATGAACGAAACACCGAAGCAACGTCGGTCTGTCCAGAAACTCGGCGAGAAAGACTTGACGAAAAACATGTCGGACGAACAAGGCACAAAAGCTCCTCGAAACTATAAACTTTATTCAATAGAAACACAAGAGGAACAGCCCAAAGTTCTCTACCCATGAGAGCTCTGGCCTCCCTTGCTTTTATAGCCAGCCCTCAGGCTAAACAATCCAATCTAGGACTCCTACTCCTAATTGGACTCGTATCCTAACTTACCATAACTGCTCAGGACTCTCCTATTCGCAGATAGAAGCAATCGTGAGAATTCCAAACACCTTAGGAACGTCCTAAACATTCCTAAAACAACTCAACTTCGTGCCTAGCACGAAATCCTATCATAACCAACTCAAATCTTCCATATTTGAGCCATATCCGACTAAGCCTCAGCCTGAGTATGCAATCCAGCCGGTTGGACCTTTCCGACAAATTCTTTACGTCCACTTCTCTTCATCACGCCTTGGAACAATGTTGCCACGTCCATGCACTCCTTGCACAGGTGCAAATACCTTCCAACGACGTACATGCAACCTTCATATGCACTGCTCTTGATCCAAACATGTTGCGCGACCTCCCGATCAACTCAACCATAGCTCCTCACGAACTTGGTTGTTGGAACCTCATCTCCTCCCTGAGACTAGTCCAAGGATCCCGTCACCAGCCATGTCTTGAACTCAAGCAACACCTGCACATGAATAAACAACCAATTCTTACAAGCACAAATCCTCGACTTGACTCACGTTAGTTCGAAAACCACAACACCTTACATGAGCACGTCACATAAGCATGTTGCAAACCATATCAAATGATAACAGCCATAACCACCAAAACACACCAAAAACTTAAAAAAATTAATACTAAGCAAACCTTCCCATAAAGCAAGTTTGAAACATGGCGAGTTAGAAGCAAAAACAAGACGCTGCAGTTCTACGAGTTGAACTTCACGGGAGCTCCCTAAAAACAAGCTCCGGACCTCACAGAAGCTCTCCGGACCTTGCAGGAGCTGTCCGGACCTTGCGTCGGACCTTGCCAACACTTGGCGGACCTAACAAAGAACTTGTCGGACCTTGCCACAGAAGAATGTTTGGCAATATTCAAAACTTTGAATGTTAATGCTAACTTTTATCCTAATTGCCAATGTATTCAGCACACATAGGTCTCACAATCTCCCCCTTGATGAATGCATTGGCAACATGTAACACCCCAAAATCTTGTTAAGAGGGGAATTTAAAAATTTTTGGACGTGTTGCATGTTTTGCAACAATTTAAATTCAAACTGGAATTCAATTTAAACTCAGAACAGAAAAGAAATAGAAATAGAAAAAGAAAAACAGAAAAAAACCGGCCAGTGGGCCGAAACCCACCAGCCGGCCCACCCTGCTCCGCGCCAGCCTACGGCCACGCGCGCCCCCTTCCTCCCACTGACACGCGGGGCCCGCCAGCTTTCTTCTTCCTCGCTCCCGCGCCGCGATCGGCCGGGAACTCTCTCACCCGAATCAAAACCGATCGGGAATTCTCGCGTATCCCAGCCGATTTCCGAACCCCGAAGACTCCAGCTCGATCTAAACCAACCCGCCGCCCTCCCCCATCTATAAAAACCCCGGCCTTGTCCCGTTTTCCCACGCGATCTGCCGATTTTACTCTGGTGAGAACCCGAGCACCTCCGGCAAATTCTGGCCGATCTACGCTCGGAAATTCCGATCTAACTCGCTGGTCTTGATCCACCGCCTCCGGGGAACCTCGCAGGTGCAGAAAACACGGTGGCTTGCGGTTCAAACACAGCGCCGACGAGCCTCGCCGTGAATTCACCTCGGACCTCGTCGCCGACCGCCTTCCAGGACCTCCGAGCTCATGAAAACCCCCGAGGTGAGATCTCCGACCTCCCCTCCACCGATCTATGCCATAAAATCACAGTTCTAGGAAGAATTCCCGAAGATCCGAAACTCTCCGGCGAGATCGCCGCCTCCCGCCGCCGTGCGCCGCCGGCAGCGCCGCCCGCGCTCGATCAGAGCGACGTGGCCGCTTGTGCGCCATTTATTTTAAATCGCACGCTAGAGTTTAAATCCCCGCGTACCGGTTCGACATTATAATCTCAGCCGTCTGTTTTAAATCGGACGGTCCACGTCAGCCCCGCGTTATAAAGACTGGAAATCTTACGTGCTACCCCCTGGGGTTCTCGGGAAATAAGAGCTAGCCCTGGAAACTTCTGATCTAGCCCCTAGAACTTCAGAAAATCATGTAAATTCATTTAAAAATCAGTTTTAGCCCCTGGACTTAATAAAAATTAGGAAAAACTCCTCTGTTATGAGTAGCTAGACCCCTGAAAATTGTTAAAATAATATTATAGACCCTGTAGTGGGTGAGTTTACCTTTTTAACCCTGTTTGATATTAAATTTAGGAAATTGAATATGTGGCTAGTATTTAAAATTTAAAAAGTGGGACAAACATATTGTCAAATTTAAATTAAAAACTTTCTCAGTACTTAGAAAACTTTGGAGTGAGATAAAAATAGATTTTGGGCTGAAATGAATCTGTTTGATTTATTATTCACATTTATTAGTTATAGGGACACATTTTTAAGTGAAGAATAGTTCTGAAAATTAGGAAAATAAATGTAAAATAGTTTACATCAGAGGAAAAGGTCAAAAATATGTTATTAAATATTTTAGATCAGAACCTATTCTGTTTAGATGATGTGTCTTGTTATTTTCATAATAAAGTTCACATTTAGGCATAGGAAATAAATCTGAAAATATAGCAACTAGTAAATGATAAATGGAGTTTCTAAAATCCAAAGAATTCAGTTTAGGGTTGGTAGAAATTCTGAAGACACATATGGAGAAGAAAAATACCTTTCATGCATACTTGGTAGCTATAAGGTGTAGTAATTGAATATAAGGAATTTATTTAAATTGGAAACTCATATATAAAGTATGCAAGCATAAATGTGAATACAAAAGTAGGAATCATATACACATGATTAAAAGTGCATGTAAGCCAAGGGTCAACACACATAGAGTAAACACAACACATAGAATTTGTGAATGGCTTTGTTACATGTGAATGTGTGGTTTGTATGAAGTGGAAGTGTGAACTATGTCTTATGGATTGTTGTTTTTCTTTTGCTATGTGTGATGGTATGATGTAGAACCTGCTCCAGAGCAAGTTCTTCCTTTCCAAGAGCAGGACTACCCATTCCAAGAGCAGCAGGAAGGAGGCAAGTGTCCTTGACCACTTTGATCCTATACTAGGATGTGTAGATAGAATTTTATTTGCATTGTCAATGGAAATATGAAACCCATGCTAGGAAGTTTCCCTAGAATTGCATTATCTTGTTTCCTTGTAGCTTGGGTTGGGATTTATTTTACCATGTCATTTATTATTATGCATATGCTTAGCCATGCTTAGAATGGGATATTTGGGACATGAGATCATCATTTTATTTTACCATACTCTTGAATGAGATATTGTGAGTTATGTAGAGGTAGGTATCAAGGCAAGTTGGATGTTTTGGTTGGGTGCTGGGTGCATGAGACTCGGGTTTGTGTTTAGTACTTGCCTGGATCCTAAGGACCGGTTCATGGAGCATGTAACCTGGCTTTACCGTGCCAACCACATGCTGAGATGGGGCAGCTTGGCCAATTAGTGTATTCCCAGCGTAGTATGTGTGTGTTGGATGGTGCGGGGAATAGGTGTCAGCTGGACTACCATATGAACCGCAAGGCTCAAGAGGGGGCCACTGCAGCGGGGTTGGAGCCTCTTGTATGCTGTTAGGGGTGAAACCTCAGTGGGCTCACGCTCGTCGGGAATCCCTTTGAAAAAGCTTCGTAGTGATCTCCTGGCTACACACCTGGGAAGTGTGAATGTGGTTCGTAGCCACTGGCATAATGGAGGTTCTTTTAGTCCACCCGGCAACGGGGGATGAAATCACTAGATGTGGGTACAGTGGTACAAACTCTGCAGAGTTAAAAACTGTCATGACAGCCGTGCTCACGGTCAAGAGCGGCTTGGACTTATTCATGATTAGAGGATGATGACTTTGGAAGTTGTGAATGTTAAGTGGGGAGCTTAACATTGGAAATGATGTTATGGTTATTTGATTATGATGATGAGATGGGAGATTGGGACCATTTCACCTGTGTAGTAATGTAGGTGCTTAATAAGCTAAGGTGATAGGTATTAATTGCGTAGTGCTTTAACCATGAGTTCAACCTCTCCTTGTTCTAGCCATGCATGACATAATTTTTCCACACTTGTTGAGTACCATCGGTACTCATCCTTGTGTATAATGACCAAGACTTTGGACCCGAAGAAGGTTTCTAGGTTCATAGAGACCCCCGGGCAACGCCTATGAAGGAGCCCACAAGAATAATATTCCGCTGCTAGATTGTTTATTTGTGATGAATATATTATCGTCCATCGAGACATATGCTATGTAAGACTTATTTATATTCGACACCTGGCTTGTAATAAATGATGTTTCACTATTTGTCATCACATGTATCAGAAAATGATCCTGGCATACATGTGATATTCACTCGGTTGTTCTTCGGAGAAACCAGGTGTGACAGAAGTGGTATCAGAGCCAAGGTTGCCCGTAGGAACGTGGACCTAGGTAGAAGTGAACATATTTAAGGGCCCTATTTTCTTAAAAACTATTTTTACAAGGTGTGTGTTGAAAAGTGTTATTTAATGAGTCACTTTCTTCATCTTACCCCAACTTTCATTCAAAATAGGATTTTTGTTTAAAAAGTTTAACTAACCTAAGTTTAAATGCTTTTTTATTTTTAGATGGTCCGCATGATTCGCACCGCTCGCAAGTCCATAGGAGGGAGAGTTCCCGTAGTTGCCCTTGCCGAAAGAGAGGAGAGTCGTCCGGTGACGTACCTTTCCTACGGATTGGCAGTAGGAGGCTTGTTGCGCCGTCTTCAACGTATGCTCGAAGCTGCCGGCAATACGGGCAAGCTAATCATCCACTATAACTCCACCAGGACCATCCGTGAGAACAGGGAAGAATGGAGTTCAGAGATGAGGATTATACACAAAAATCGGCTGCTTAAGATCCACCGCTCCCCAGCTTGTAGAGCGACACAGGTCGATGCGGAGAAGGATGTCAGCTGGGAGGCCATCACCTGCCAGAGTCACATCTATCATCGCCACCTGGACAGGACTGAGTACATGTATGTCCTCCAGCGTGAGAGTGGTACCACGGAGTACAAGTACCCGCCAGTGCAGCAAGGGACTTCCCATGAGCACATGGACTTGTGCTTGGAGGATGCTGCTATGCTCAGCACTCGACTGCAGGAGTGTCAGCAAGAGCTTCAGGATGTCCGGGACACCCTGAAGGAAACGGAGGCGTTGCTGCGAGCCTGCTTGAGGGCGAGAGAAAGAGGAGATGGGAATGAACTGTGTGTCACCGTGAATGATACATGGACTCCTGACTCTCCAGATCGCCGAGCGATCAGGCGTCGTCGCACTTCTCCACCAGCAGCCTCCCCACCCAAAGCAGAGTCAGAAGGCAGCCGAAATGATGACGAAGATCCCGAGGAGCCAGCTCAAGAAAATGAGTAGCGTAGAGCCTTCCCCTTAAATTAGAAGGATGTCGAGTAGTCGAGTCGTTACGTTAGTTAATGATGTGGTAATGCTTGGTGTGTGACGTGAGTTGTGGAAGCCATGAGCAATTGTCCACAGCCTCGTCTTCAGATTGTCTTGCTTTGGTGTGTGAACCCACATGAAATAATATTGCATTTATTTTTGTGTGAGATATGAAACCTCAGAAAAGTATAACAAAGATTCAACACTTCAAAGTACAAACAAGTGAAAGTAGTAAGATAATACGTAATACTTTAAATTAACATTTGGTTGATCATGCTAGATGGCCGGAAGAGGAAAAGATCATGCTGCCAACCGCGCCAACAACAATGATGAGGCCTGCAACCCTCATCTTTCTGGAGGCCAAGACAGGGGTGGTCGCCGTGAAGGAGTTGATCCCCTCCACCAGATGCTGGAGAATCAAAATCAGCTCATCCAGAACTTGACTCAAGTGGTGGCGAACTTGCATCAAGTTCCACCTCCACAAGCTGCACCACGCCAACCAAGGTTGAGTGAGTTTCTAGGAACTCAACCTCCAAAGTTTGCAAGTGCTGCTGAACCTCTAGAGGCAGATGATTGGCTAAAGACCATTGAAAGCAAGATGAGGATCATACAATGCCAAGGGTATGAGAGGGTGCTGTTTGCCTCTCATCAATTGCATGGACCTGCTGCTGATTGGTGGACTACCTACGTGGCTGCCCATCATGACCCTGAGAACATCACTTGGGAAGAGTTCAAGCGTAGCTTCCGCAACCATTACATCCCAAGAGGTGAACTCAAAAACAAGAGGAAGGAGTTCTTGGGACTGCAGCAGGGAAACATGACGGTGAGGGAATACCTCACTAAATTTACTCAACTATCCCGTTATGCCCCACGAGACATAGAGACTGATGAGCAGAAACAAGATTGTTTCGTGGAAGGGCTTACCGCAGAAATGCAGTGTGCAATGTCCTCAAATGAGTATGAAATCTTCCAAAAGATGGTGGACAGAGCATTTGTGGTGGAAAGGAAGTTGAAGGCCTTGGAAAATGAGAACAAGAGGAAGGCCGGGTGGTCACACCAAGCCTCAGGGAGCAACACCCGCCCACGTCTGATGCAGCAACCTGCAGGGCAGACGAACCGTGCTGCGGTACCCTACTCAGCACCAAGAGGGTACAACCCGAACTACAGGCCTCCGGCAGCACCAACACAGCCGCAACGTCAGTTTGTACAGCAGCCTCGCCCCGCATATCCACCTCGACCAGCAGTGCAAGGACCTCCAAACCAACCCCAAGATAATAAAGGCCAAGCACCTAAGGTTGGGGTGCAATGTTTTAATTGTGGTGAAGTGGGGCACTATGCCCATAAGTGCCCAAAGAAGAAGCCCACGCAGCCACAACAGCAGAATGTAATGAGAGGACGGGTGAACCACGTCACTATGGAGGAAGCACAAGAGGCACCCGACGTGGTAGTTGGTAAGTTTCCTGCCAATTTACATATTGCAACCCTGCTGTTTGATTCTGGTGCAACCCATCGTTCATTGCTCAAGGGTTTGTTAAGAAGCATGACCTAGCAACAACATAAATGAACCATATGCCAGCCATAAACTCTCCAGGTGGAGAAATAAGGACAAGACAAGTGTGTCCCAAAGTGAACCTAGACATTAATGGGGTAGTATTTACTGCTAACCTCATAGTGATAGATTCACAAGGGATAGATATTATTTTGGGTATGGATTGGTTGACCAAACATAAAGGAATCATCCATTGTTCGACCAGAACGGTGGAACTAACTCACCCTAGTGGCACAAGAGTAAAGTTCATAACAATACACGAGCCTAGGAGGGACATTAAATTAAATCAAGTTGAGGTGAAAGTGGAGGAGATCAGGACCATCAGGGAATATCCAGATGTTTTTCCGGAGGATTTGCCAGTTATGCCTCCCGATCGTGAAGTGGAATTCGCAATTGAGCTAGTACCTGGAACAGCCCCGATATACAAGATACCTTATCGGATGGACTCCAAGTAGCTAGAAGAACTCAAGGATCATTTGATAGAATTGACGGAGAAGGGGTATATTCGCCCTAGTTCCTCACCATGGGGAGCTCCAGTGATATTTGTGCCCAAAAAGGACGGAACCCAAAGGTTATGCGTGGATTACCGTGCCTTGAATGAGGTAACCATCAAGAACAAGTACCCATTACCCCGCATTGAAGACTTGTTTGATCAGTTGAGGGGAGCCTGTGTGTTCTCGAAAATTGATCTCAGGTCGGGATACCACCAACTCAAGATAAGGCAATCTGATATTTCCAAGACAACTTTCGTATGTCGGTACGGACTGTATGAATACATGGTCATGCCTTTCGGGCTAACTAATGCCCCGGCGTACTTCATGTATCTCATGAACAAGGTATTCATGGAATATCTAGACAAATTTGTGGTGGTTTTCATAGATGACATTCTCTTCTTCTCCAAAGATGAAGAAGAACATGAGAAACATCTAAGGTTGGTATTGCAGAGGCTGAGAGAACACCAACTATATGCCAAGTTGAGCAAGTGTGAGTTTTGGCTGAAGAGAGTTCCCTTCTTAGGACATATAATCTCGGAGGGAGGAATCTCCGTGGATCCTGCAAAAATCAAGGATGTACAGAAGTGGAAGACCCCTGAAAATGTCGGGGAAGTTCGAAGCTCTTTGGGATTGGCTGGAATCTATCGACGGTTTATTGAGGGATTCTCTAAGATCTCGAGACCCCTTACCAAACTGTTGGAGAAGGGAATCACATTCACATGGACGCCACAGTGCGAGACGAGTTTTCAGGAGCTAAAGAAAAGATTGACAACAGCCCCAGTGTTGGTTATGCCAGATATGCAGAAGAATTTCACGGTGTACTGCGATGCCTCTGGAAACGGGTTGGGATGTGTTCTCATGCAAGAAAGGCATGTCGTGGCTTATGCATCCCGACAACTCCGGAAGCACGAGAAAAACTATCCTACACATGCCCTAGAACTAGCCGCAGTGGTACACGCGTTGAAAATTTGGTGGCACTATTTGATGGGGAAGAGGACTGAGATATATACGGATCATAAGAGTTTGAAGTACATATTCACAGAGCCAGACCTCAACCCCAGACAAAGGAGATGGTTAGAGCTAATCAATGACTTTGATGTGGGCATCAACTATCATCCTGGGAAAGCAAACATCGTGGTCGATGCTTTAAGTCGGAAAGTGCAGGTCAATAAGTTGAGCTTGAAGGACATGCCTGCAGAATTCAAGGACGAGGTTATAAGGCTCAATCTATGCCTTGTGAATAGTGGTGAAGCCATCGCCATGGAAGTGGACTCCACACTAGAGCGAGACATCCGCGAGGGTCAAAAGAAAGACGAGAAGATACAAGACATCAGACAACTCATCAAGGAAAATAAACCTCTTGGTTTTAGAGAGGATGAACAAGGAATGGTGTGGCACGGGAAAAGAATCTGTGTGCCAGAAGTAAAGGAGATCCGTGAATTGATTTTGAAGGAGGCTCATGATTCTGACTATTCCATTCATCCTGGGAGTACGAAGATGTACCAGGACCTCAAGAGCAGGTATTGGTGGTATGGCATGAAACGAGATGTCGCGGAACATGTTGCCCTCTGTGACACATGTCAGTTGGTGAAAGCAGAACATCAATGACCCACGGGATTATTGCAACCACTCAAAGTGCATGAATGGAAATGGGAAGAAATCGGTATGGATTTGATAGTAGGACTTCCTAGGACCCAATCAGGATATGATTCGATATGGGTCATCATTGACAGGCTAACCAAGGTAGCTCATTTCATCCCCGTGAAAGAAAGCTACAGCGGATCCAAATTGGCAGAGTTGTACATGTCAAGGATCGTGTGTTACCATGGAGTGCCAAAGAAGATTGTGTCGGATCGAGGGACACAGTTCACCTCAAGGTTCTGGCAGAAGTTGCACGAAACCATGGGAACCCATCTAAACTTTAGTTCTGCCTATCATCCCCAAACTGATGGGCAGACGGAAAGAACCAATCAGATTCTTGAAGATATGCTGAGGGCATGTACACTCAAAAACAATCGGAGTTGGGATAAGAACTTACCGTATGCGGAGTTTTCCTATAACAACAGCTATCAAGCTAGTATGAAGATGTCACCGTTTGAAGCCTTGTACGGGAGGAAGTGCAGAACTCCCCTATTTTGGAACCAAACGGGAGAAAGTAAAGTGTTTGGTCCAGAAGTACTACAAGAACCCGAGGCGAAGGTGAGGGAAATTCGCGACAATTTGAGGATAGCACAGACACGCCAAAAGAGCTATGCCGATGTACGAAGAAGAGAGCTCGTTTTCAACGTGGGAGACTATGTCTATCTCAAGGTGTCCCCTGTCAGAGGACTTCGTCGGTTCAAGGTGAAAGGGAAGTTGTCACCTCGATACATCGGACCCTTTCAAGTTCTAGAAAGGAAAGGCAAAGTGGCGTATCAACTAGAGTTACCGGCTTGTCTATCGGATGTGCACGATGTATTCCATGTATCACAACTCAAGAAATGCCTGAGAACGCCTGAAGAGGTGTTACCCATGAATGAAGTGGACGTAGCTGAGGATTTGTCTTATGCCGAGCAACCATATAAGATTTTGGAGACAATGGAACGCCTCACCAGAAATAAAAGAATCTGGATGTGCAAGGTGCAATGGAAGCATCACTCAGAAGAAGAAGCGACCTGGGAACGGGAGGATGAGCTCAAGGCACAATTTCCGAAATTGTTTTCTTAGAACCACCAATCTCGAGGACGAGATTTCTTTTAAGGGGGGTAGAGCTGTAACACCCCAAAAATCTTTTTAAGAGGGGAATTTAAAATTTTTTGGACGTGTTTCATGTTTTGCAACAATTTAAATTCAAACTGGAATTCAATTTAAACTCAAAACAGAAAAGAAATAGAAAAAGAAAAGGAAAACAGAAAAAAACCGGCTAGTGGGCCAAAACCCACCAGCCGGCCCACCCTGCTCCGCGCCAGCCCGCGGCCGCGCACGCCCCCTTCCTCCCACTGATAGGCGGGGGCCGCCAGCTTTCTTCTTCCTCGCGCCCGCGCCGCGATCGGCCGGGACTCTCTCACCCGAATCAAAACCGATCGGGAATTCTCGCGTATCCCAGCCGATTTCCGGACCCCGAAGACTCCAGCTCGATCTAAACCAACCCGCCGCCCTCCCCCGTCTATAAAAACCCCGGCCTTGTCCCATTTTTCCCACACTATCCGCCGATTTTACTCCGGTGAGAACCCGAGCACCTCCGGCAAATTCTGGCCGATCTACGCTCGGAAATTCCGATCTAACTCGCTGGTCTTGATCCACCGCCTCCGGGGAACCTCGCAGGTGCAGAAAACACGGTGGTTTGCGGTTCAAACACAGCGCCGACGAGCCTCACCGTGAATTCACCTCGGATCTCGTCGCCGACCGCCTTCCAGGACCTCCGAGCTCAAGAAAACCCCCGAGGTGAGATCCCCGACCTCCCCTCCACCGATCTATGCCATAAAATCACAGTTCTAGGAAGAATTCCCGAAGATCCGAAACTCCCCGGCGAGATCGCCGCCTCCCGCCGCCGTGCGCCGCCGGCAGCGCCGCCCGCGCACGATCAGAGCGACGTGGCCGCTTGTGCGCCGTTTATTTTAAATCGGACGGTAGAGTTTAAATCCCCGCGTACCGGTTCGACGTTATAATCTCAGCCGTCTATTTTAAATCGGACGGTCCACGTCAGCCCCGCGTTATAAAGACTGGAAATCTTACGTGCTACCCCTTGGGGTTCTCGGGAAATAAGAGCTAGCCCCGAAAACTTCTGATCTAGCCCCTGGAACTTCAGAAAATCATGTAAATTCATTTAAAAATCAGTTTTAGCCCCTGGACTTAATAAAAATTAGGAAAAACTCCTATGTTATGAGTAGCTAGACCCCTGAAAATTGTTAAAATAATATTATAGACCCTGTAGTGGGGTGAGTTTACCTTTTTAACCCTGTTTGATATTAAATTTAGGAATTTGAATATGTGGCTAGTATTTAAAATTTAAAAAGTGGGACAAACATATTGTCAAATTGAAATTAAAAACTTTCTCAGTACTTAGAAACTTTGGAGTGAGATAAAAATAGATTTTGGGCTGAAATGAATCTGTTTGATTTATTATTCACATTTATTAGTTATAGGGACACATTTTTAAGTGAACAATAGTTCTGAAAACTAGGAAAATAAATGTAAAATAGTTTACATCAGAGGAAAAGGTCAAAAATATGTTATTAAATATTTTAGATCAGAACCTATTCTGTTTAGATGATGTGTCTTGTTATTTTCATAACAAAGTTCACATTTAGACATAGGAAATAAATCTGAAAATATAGCAACTAGTAAATGATAAATGGAGTTTCTAAAATCCAAAGAATTCAGTTTAGGGTTGGTAGAAATTCTGAAGACACATATGGAGAAGGAAAATACCTTTCATGCATACTTGGTAGCTATAAGGTGTAGTAATTGAATATAAGGAATTTATTTAAATTGGAAACTCATATATAAGTATGCAAGCATAAATGTGAATACAAAAGTAGGAATCATATACACATGATTAAAAGTGCATGTAAGACAAGGGTCAACACACATAGAGTAAACACAACACATAGAAGTTGTGAATGGCTTTGTTACATGTGAATGTGTGGTTTGTATGAAGTGGAAGTGTGAACTATGTCTTATGGATTGTTGTTTTTCTTTTGTTATGTGTGATGGTATGATGTAGAACCTGCTCCAGAGCAAGTTCTTTCTTTCCAAGAGCAGGACTACCCATTCCAAGAGCAGCAGGAAGGAGGCAAGTGTCCTTGACCACTTTGATCCTATACTAGGATGTGTAGATAGAATTTTATTTGCATTGTCAATGGAAATATGAAACCCATGCTAGGAAGTTTCCCTAGAATTGCATTATCTTGTTTCCTTGTAGCTTGGGTTGGGATTTATTTTACCATGTCATTTATTATTATGCATATGCTTAGCCATGCTTAGAATGGGATATTTGGGACATGAGATCATCGGTTTATTTTACCATACTCTTGAATGAGATATTGTGAGTTATATAGAGGTAGGGATCAAGGCATGTTGGATGTTTTGGTTGGGTGCTGGGTGCACGAGACTCGGGTTTGTGTTTAGTACTTGCCTGGATCCTAAGGACCGGTTCATGGAGCATGTAACCTGGCTTTACCGTGCCAACCACATGCTGTGATGGGGCAGCTTGGCCAATTAATTAGGTGTATTCCCAGCGTAGTATGGGTGTGTTGGATGGTGCGGGGAATAGGTGTCAGCTGGACTACCATATGAACCGCAAGGCTCAAGAGGGGGCCACTGCAGCGGGGTTGGAGCCTCTTGTATGCTGTTAGGGGTGAAACCTCAGTGGGCCCACGCTCATCGGGAATCCCTTTGTAAAGGCTTCGTAGTGATCTCCTGGCTACACACCTGGGAAGTGTGAATGTGGTTCGTAGCCACTGGCATAATGGAGGTTCTTTTAGTCCACCTGGCAACGGGGGATGAAACCACTACATGTGGGTACAGTGGTACAAACTCTGCAGAGTCAAAAACTGTCATGACAGCCGTGCTCACGGTCAAGAGCGGCTTGGACTTATTCATAATTAGAGGATGATGACTTTGGAAGTTGTGAATGTTAAGCGGGGAGCTTAACATTGGAAATGATGTTATGGTTATTTGATTATGATGATGGGATGGGAGATTGGGACCATTTCACCAGTGTAGTAATGTAGGTGCTTAATAAGCTAAGGTGATAGGTATTAATTGCGTAGTGCTTTAACCATGAGTTCAACCTCTCCTTGTTCTAGCCATGCATGACATAATTTTCCCACACTTGCTGAGTACCATCGGTACTCAACCTTGCATATTTGTTGGTTTATATTGCTGCTCAGGTCAAGATAATGAGGTGGTGTATAATGACCAAGACTTTGGACCCGAAGAAGGTTTCTAGGTTCATGGAGACCCCCGGGCAACGCCTATGAAGGAGCCCACAAGAATAATATTCCGCTGCTAGATTATTTATTTGTGATGAATATATTATCATCCATCGAGACATATGCTATGTAAGACTTATTTATATTCGATACCTGGCTTGTAATAAATGATGCTTCACTATTTGTCATCACAAGTATCAGAAAATGATCCTGGCATACATGTGATATTCACTCGGTTGTTCTTCGTAGAAACCGGGTGTGACACAACACCAATTAAAATCCGAACATTGGCTTATGAAAAGTTTTGAAAAGCTTTGAAAACTCATTTCTCCCCCTTTATTAATTTCTCCCCATTTTTTAAAATCAGAGAAGGAAGAAAGTGTATAACATATGCAAAGTGTAAAAAAAATCTACCCTTATACATATTTCTCCCCCTTTGACAATGTATTCAGCAAGGTTCAAAAGAGAAAATTTTAAATGTTATGAGCATATTATAACATATACATACAAAACAAAGCTCATCCAAGTCATACTATCAGGTTACTTACACTATCACATCAATGAGATACATAAAGTAGTGTAAGCCATGCTAGAGATCAAATGTATTTTTCAGTTTAAGCAAGTCATGATCTCCCTTACTCAACTATTACAAAACCTGAAAACATGACACTTTTTGCTGCATTTTTATTATTCATAATCATTTAAGGCACAAAGTTGATCATATGATATTTGCAAGAGATTATATGCCGCATCAGCCTTATTCTAACCAACCAAGCCAAGCCTATGTCATTTGATAATCAGAAGCTTAAGGACATGGTTTTAGTCATACACAATTCCTTCCAAGTTCATATCTTAGTGCAATGATAAGCAATCTCAAAAGAAGAACTGCGATGCATGCATATTCTCTTGATCTTTTCTCAATTTTTTATTTGAAAACTCAACATGTGAGCTGATTACTTGATTAATTTTTTATGATTAAAAGCACTTGTGAGCACGCAACAAGTTCAAAACAGCAAGAAAGTTCGATCATGACCAGATTTAGTGTAAGTAATTATTCCAATTACTAGTCATGGCAAAAACTACAAAATGTATAACATGAGTAATGTAGTATGAACTTTCAGCCTGTAAAAGGAATCACAGAGTCATATATGTATGAAATACTATGCTCATATTATTTTAGTTTCAGATTCACACATAGACTTTCAAAGTTTCAAAAACTCCCCCTCAATTTAAGCCATGAGGATGCATAACCCCTATTTCACTACGAATGAAACAAAAACGAGTGAAATCCAAAGGTTTTGTAAAAATACCAGCCAATTGTTGTTCGGTATCGACATGGTGAAGCACAATGTTTCCTTTTTTAACATTATCATGAAGAAAGTGATACCTAATATCAATGTGCTTAGTTCTAGAGTGTTTCATGGGGTTTTTAGCAATACAAATTGCACTAGTGTTATCACAAAACAGTGTTCCATCTAAATCAACCCCATAGTCCTTAAGTGTTTGAACAATCCAAAGAATTTGTGAGCAAGCGCTAGCCGCAGCTACATATTCAGATTCGGCCGTGGATTGTGCAACTGAACTTTGTTTTCTAGAGGACCAAGCAACAAGTGAATTACCAAGAAAATGACAAGCACCCGAAGTACTTTTCCTATCAATCCTACAAGCCCCAAAATCAGCATCCGAAAAAGCTTTCAAAGAAACGGTTGAGGAAGAAGGAAGAAAAATGCCAAATTCTTGAGTTCCATGTAGGTACCTGAGAATCCTTTTGATGGCTTGGCGATGTGAAGCACGTGGAGAAGCTTGAAAACGTGCACAAAGACATACGCTTAATTGTATGTCCGGTCTTGACGCCGTGAGATACAAAAGTGATCCAATCATACTTCTGTATTCCTTTTTATCGACCGGGTCACCATCTTCGTCAAGTTCAAGTGTTGTTGCTGTTCCCATTGGTGTCCGAAGAGGCTTGCATTTGTCCATGTTGAAGCGCTTAAGAAGGTCCTTTGTATACTTAGTTTGATGCACAAAAGTTCCTTCTTTTGTTTGCTTGATTTGCAGCTCCAAAAAGTATGTGAGTTCTCCCATCATACTCATCTCAAATTCTGAACTCATCATAGCTGAAAACTTGGACACAAGATCATGAGAAGCACAACCAAAGATAATATCATCCACATACACTTGAACGAATAATGAGTCATTGCCATGCTTAAGTACAAAAAGAGTTTTATCAACCTTGCCCATGGTAAACCCCTTTTCAAGTAAGAATGTTTTTAACCTATCATACCATGCTCTAGGGGCTTGTTTTAGACCGTCAAGGCTTTGGACAGTTTGTAAACATGATTAGGAAAATTTGGATTTTCAAAACCCGGTGGCTGCTTAACATAAACCTCCTCCTCTATGTAGCCATTAAGAAAGGCACTTTTAACATCCATTTGATATAACTTGAAACCTTTAGATGCAGCAAATGCTAATAAAATTCTTATAGGTTCTAATCTAGCAACAGGAGCAAATGTTTCATCAAAATCTAGACCTTCAGTTTGAGTGAAACCTTGAGAAACCAACCTAGCTTTATTCCTAACCACAACCCCATCCTCAGTTTGCTTATTTTTAAATACCCATTTAGTTCCAATTAATGTGTGACCTTGAGGTGGAGGTACAAGTTTCCAAACATTATTTCTTTCAAAATTTTCTAACTCTTCTTGCATGGCATTAATCCAAGATTCATTAGTGAGTACGTGTGATATATCCTTGGGTTCAAAAGAAGCAACAAAAGCAGAATGAGCATGAGAGTTTGGATCGCAAAATCTGGACCGAGTGACTCATTCATGCAAGCTTCCAATGATTTGTTGTGGAGGATGACTTTTGAGTACTCGAGGGGAGTAGACACTTCACAAGCACCTTCTTCTTCATGTTCGGACCTTTTATTAGAAGAGCTTGTTGATTGAGGAAGGTCCGAACCAGCAGTAGTGACTGTTGGTGCTGGTTGTGGTGCAAAATCAGCAGCTTGATCGTTATTTACTTCCGAGTTTTCGGGCAGCAGCACCACTTCTTCATCTCCTTCAATAAAAATACTCTACCCCTGCGGATATGGATCCGGACCTGCAATATCGGAGCTAGTACTTGGGCTAGCTTCATCGAAAGAAACCTCGCAAGTCTCCACAATTTTGTTAGTGTCAAGTAAAAGCACACGGTAGCCTCTAGTATGAGATGGATAACCAAGAAACATGCCATCAACAGATCTAGCTTCAAATTTTATCAAGATTACCATGTTTCTTAACAAAGCATTTGCAACCAAAAACCCTAAAGTTTGTAACACTAGGTCTATGTCCAAACCGAAGCTCATATGGGGTTTTTCCAAGCTTAGCACGCAAGAAAACACGATTTGAGACATAATAAGCGGTTGCAATTGCATCAGCCCAAAATTTCCTAGGAGTTTGATATTCATCAAGCATAGTCCTAGCCATCTCAACTAAGGTTCTGTTCTTTCTTTCTACGACACCATTTTGTTGTGGTACATAGGGTGAAGAGTATTGATGATCTATTCCATTTTCAGCACAAAAGTGATCAAAGGATTGGTTTTTAAATTCAGTTCCGTTATCACTTCTAATTGCTTTTAATGATCCTGGGTGATCAATAGATAATCTAAGAAATAAAGTTCTAAAATGACTAAAGGCTTCATTCTTAGATGCCATAAAATAAACCCAAGAATATCTGGAATAATCATCAACAATCACAAGCACATACCATTTACCTCCGAAGGATTGAACACGTGCCGGACCTACTGTCTCAAGATGTAAAAGTTGTCCCGGTTCAGCTGTCATGGTCATTGTGAGAGGAGCATGTGAACCTGCAACAAACTTAGCATGTCTACAAGAAGAGCACGCAATATCATAGTCCTTTTAAGCTTCGGCAGCCCACGTATGCGATCGAGAGCACTAACACGAGTGAGATGATCAAAGCCTATGTGACCAAGTCTACGATGCCAAAAATATAGATCCTTTGTATCATTAGCAACTAGACACCGATGCTTAGAAGTTGACAAATCAAAATAAGTTTTAAAAACTCTTCCAAACCTAGACATGTTAAACAAAAACTCACCTTTTGAATCTACAACCTTGCAGCAATTTTTAGCAAAGCTAACCTCTAGATTTTCATCTAGAAATTGTGAAACCGAAAGCAAGTTGTATTTCATATTTTTAACAAGTGCCACATCTTTCAAAGTGTAGAGAATGTTTACTCTAACCGAACCTTTAGCAATTATGGGAGTAGAAGAGTTATCTGCGAAAGTAACATTTTCTACACATGACACAAAAGAGAGAGAGGAGAACCATTCTTTGTTACCGGTCATGTGGCGTGAGCAACCTGAATCCACAATCCAAATGTTCTCCTTCCTGAAATGTGAAACCTACACAGCAGCACAATACGTCGATGACTCAATACTGGGGTTAGTTAAAAGACTTTTAGGAATCCAGTACTGAGTCACACGACGTCCAGCAGGAATAACACGTGAAAGCTGAGAAGATACAGCAGGTTTATGAGCCAAACATCGAAAATTTTTGTTCCCAACTACTGACTTAGAAGATGTGTTATATGTAGCACAAAAAACAGTAGGTCTGGGAGCAAGTTTTTGACTCATTACAGCAGGTTGCAAGCTCCGAACATTCGGTCTAGCAGATTTTGCTTGGTTGTTATGTGATCTAGCAAGTATTCTTTGTTTCTTATCGTGTTTAGCTAGTCTATAACAAAAATTCATGACATGACCATCTCTACCACAGTAGGCACAATGAAAAATAACCTTATTATCATGTCTAGATGAGCAAGCAACACGTTTATTAGAACCCGAATGGGACAGTACTCCTGCAGATTTGAAAATCACCTCTTTTTGTCTAGGAGCTGTTTGAATCAAACCGCTTCCTAATGACTTTACAACTTTAGGTGGGTGTGCCTTAGAATGAGCATGAGAATTAAAACCTAAACCAGTTTTATCATTACAAGACTTGGAAGAATTCAGCAGCAAGTTTAGGTTCTTATTTGCATTAGAAAACCGATCTAGTGTCCTATGCATGTCATCAAGTTTATTGGACAGATCAAAGCAGTTTTCACATGAAGTTTTTCCTTTTAGTTTGCAATTTGAACAATATTTAACTTCATGCACACGTAAAGCATTGTTCAAAATAGAAATCTCATTCATAGCATCATTTAGTTTCTTATTCAGATCATCACATGAAGAACAATGCAAATCAATTGTAGAACAACAAGCATCTTTCAAATTTTTATCATTAAGTGCTGCAAGCTCTTTGTTCTTTTCAATTTCAAGTTCAAGTTTATCAAGTGTAGATGCGTGCGCACTTCTTAAAGAGGATAATTGTTCATAAATCAAATCACATGAGGAACAAGAATCATCACTAGGAATCAAAGTTTTTAAACGATTAATTTCAGATTCTAGTGATTCAATTTTAACAGCATTGTTCCTAAGTTTTTTATCCTTTTTCTTTAATATAACAGTGGCACGAGAAATAGCATCACACATTTCTTCACAAGTGGGACATACCTCTTCATCGTCGCTGTTGTGTTCTGCCTCCTCGGAGCTTGAACTTGACTTGCTCGCCATGCAGCACATATTTGCCATAGCTTCTTCATCTTCATCACTACCGGTGTCCACATCACTTGAGCCGAAATGTTGAAGTGCAGAGATCATACTATGCACTATGTTGCGCATTGATAAATCTTTCTTCTTCTTATTCTTTGCAAACGATTTCTTCGGCCTTGTTTGCTTTTCTTCACGTGAAGTCGGACCTGAAAGGTTAGGGCACTCCGTACGAAAATTTCCTGTCTTACCACATTCAAAACATCGTTGAGGTCCGGAGCTTCCTCTCCTTCTAGTTCTCACATTTTGCACTTTTGAGAACCGAGTAGAGATGAGTGCAAACTCCTCCTCTGGAAACACTTCAATCTGTTCAAGGGTTAGAGAGGACAGCAAAGAGAGTGCACCACTAGATGATGATTGACTAGAACTAGACATGTCACATTGCGAAACAAATGCAATAGACTTGTTGGGGTTTTTACGTGAGAAGATGTCAATTTCATGAGTTTTCAATTTAGAATAAAGCACGTCTAAAGTAAGAGAACTCATGACAGTAGATTCATGAATAGATGTAACTTTCATCTCCCAAATTGATATATCTAATGCTCCTAACAATTGTCTAGCATTTTCCGCATCTGAAAAGTTAACATTGACACTACGCAAGTTGCTGAGAATTTTATTAAAGCGAGCAAAAAGGTCGTCAATTGACTCACCGGGTTGCATCTCAAAACGCATGTATTCTTTCTTGAACATATCTTGCCTTACCTCCTTGATCGTATTGGATCCTTCATGGTAGTCACAAAGAGCTTTCCAAACATCATATGCAGATCGGAGGTGTGCAACACGGTCGAAGTCGCTTTGAGTCAATCCTTGGATGATCAAGTTGCGAGCCTTGTTGTTGTTGTCAACATCTCTCATGTTCGCAGCCGTAACTTGATCATTGGGTGGTACATCGAAGTTCCGGTAGACCTTTTCCCATATGGCGAAGCCTTGCGCCTGTATGTAGGCCTCCATCCGCGCCTTCCAAATCTGAAAATCGATGCCATTGAACACACAAGGTTTTGCGGAGTACTTCTCCATGATGGTTAGTCAAAACACGTGCAAATCACAAAGATTAGAGCACCTTGGCTCCGATACCAATTGTAGGATCGAAGAGCACGTGAAAAGCTACCAGAGGGGGTGAATGGTAGATTAAAACTTTTCGCAGCGGAAACAACAAAAACCCCTCACCAAAAAATCAATCGGTTAAAGAAACCGTGTGTGCAAATGTTTTCAAATGTGTTCAACCGTGACAAATCAAGTAGAGAGGTAGAGAATCAAGTCACGGATCTAATGCAATAAGAATCACTTGAAAACACGAAGTAAAACTTGAGATACGATCCAAACATTAAACGAAGATCAATCTGTTCTACCCGATATAAAACAGATCTGCAACGCTGCAAAGAAACTCGTGTATCTAAAAAACTACAGATCCGAAGCTCGTTAAAATTTCACAGATGATATATAATTGAGTTGTGAAGACAACCCAAAAAGAATCACGTCAATCGGATCTGTAAAACTCGAGTTATGAACGAAACACCGAAGCAACGTCGGTCTGTCCAGAAACTCGGCGAGAAAGACTTGACGAAAAACAAGTCGGACGAACAAGGCACAAAAGCTCCTCGAAACTATGAAGTTTATTCAATAGAAACACAATAGGAACAGCCCAAAGTTCTCTACCCACGAGAGCTCTGGCCTCCCTTGCTTTTATAGCCAGCCCTCAGGCTAAACAATCCAATCTAGGACTCCTGCTCCTAATTGGACTCGTATCCTAACTTACCATAACTGCTCAGGACTCTCCTATTCGCAGATAGAAGCAATCGTGAGACTTCCAAACACCTTAGGAACGTCCTAAACATTCCTAAAACAACTCAACTTCGTGCCTAGCACGAAATCCTATCATAACCAACTCAAATCTTCCATATTTGAGCCATATCCGACTCAGCCTCAGCATGAGTACGCAATCCAGCCGGTTGGACCTTTCCGACCAATTCTTTACGCCCACTTCTCTTCATCACGCCTTGGAACAATGTTGCCACGTCCATGCACTCCTTGCACACGTGCAAACACCTTCCAACGACGTACACGCAACCTCTATATGCACTGCCCTTGATCCAAACATGTTGCGCGACCTCCCGATCAACTCAACCACAGCTCCTCACGAACTTGGTTGTTGGAACCTCATCTCCTCCCTGAGACTAGTCCAAGGATCCCGTCACCAGCCATGTCTTGAACTCAAGCAACACCTACACATGAATAAACAACCAATTCTTTCGAGCACAAGTCCTCGACTTGACTCACGTTAGTTCAAAAACCACAACACCTTACATGAGCACGTCACATAAGCATGTTGCAAACCATATCAAATGATAACAGCCATAACCACCAAAACACACCAAAAACTTAGCAAATTAATACTAAGCAAATCTTCCCATAAAGCAAGTTTGAAACATGGCGAGTTAAAAGCAAAAACAAGACGCTGCAGTTCTACGAGTTGAACTTCACGGGAGCTCCCTAAAAACAAGCTCCGGACCTCACAGAAGCTCTCCGGACCTTGCAGGAGCTCCGGACCTTGCGTCGGACCTTGCCAACACTTGGCGGACTGTGACACCCTCATCCCGGGTGTCAGCATATGTTCATGTTTATGAAGAAGAAAAGCATTTTTGGAAAAGAGGGAACGAAAACAAGTATCAAAAGGATAGCCAGTAAAGCTCTCTGAGAGCACCGAAGGCAACTTCCACGACCAGCAGACCACGTGGTGTGTTAGGAACTCATTCCCGAGAGATAGGGAGAGGTCCGACGCTAAACTGGATACGTGGCAGGCTCGGGGGTCACCTCCGCAATTTGAAGGAGGTCCGACCCTGTGGGACGCGTGTTGCCCGTGGAGCTAGCCTCTGCGGAAGAAGCAAAGGCATTTTTCATGGGACACATGTCACCTTCGGAGCTAGTCCTCGCGGAAGTCAGGGGACCAGTTGCACGGGATACGTGTTAATCTCGGAGCTCATCTCAGAGAAGTCCGGATCTATCGAACACGTGTCACCACCGGAGCTTATCTCTAGAGGTCCGTCGCTGCTGAACACGTGTCGTCCTCGGGGGCATGTCCCTGAGGGAAGGAAAAGCGGAAAGACCGGCACCCACACGTAGCGTGCGCGGAGCTCGTCTCCGAAGAAGAGGGAGGTCTCGCTCGTGACACGCGGCACGACCGGAGCTCGTCTCTGTGGGAGAAGGGATACCAGGATCGGAAGGACACGTGGAGCTTCCGGAGCTCATCATCACGGAGGTAACGAGTCTGGAGCGGTTTTTACGCGTAAAGATACCAGTACGCAACGAAAACCGATCCAAACTCCACAATGTTACCAAAGATAAGACGTCAGGATCCAACAAGATCTGAATAAGACTTTTATTCGGGATCCAATCAGATTAGGACTCTTCTCTTCCCGATTATAAATAGAACTCAAAACCTCTGGCCGAAACCACGAACTTCTCTTTCAACTCCTGAGCCGACGACTTAGAGCTCTAGCCCTAACTCGCCGAGCAAAACATCGCCGAAAGCACAACAAGGGAGATCATCGGAAAAGGACCAAGCGGTCTGAGGAGGACCTCGAAGACAAGAAGAGCGTGAGGTAGGACTTCAATACCACCTTACGACATCATGATTGTTCATCTCTTTGCATCTGTTCTTCGATTCCTTTCGAACAGAAGCCTTTTCGTGGACAGATCACTTGATGATCAGTTTGATCTAAAGACAAGATCATCGCCACGACCACCTTTGATCCGAACACCTCTGACCATGCAAGCCATGCAAGAATACGTACAGATCAATCTAGAAACTAATCATAGGATAGCATGCATGTGCATCATCGCATCTAGTTTAGGGTTTTGTGCATGATATTGATTGCTGTGAATCTTGTATGCACGAGAATCCTACATAGCAGGACAGGTTCAGGAAGCTGTCTACGACGAACTACAGCAACCAGGTTTTGAGAATCCAGAACTACCGGAACCACAAGAACAAGGCAAGTGCTCCTTGACCATGTTGATCCTATGTTTTGGGTAAAACTATTTTGTTTTGCGAAAAGGTGTGTGTGCTGAGTCAAACATGATGGGAAACCCTTTTATAGGACTTTATTAGTTTTGGTTAAACCACCCTTGTCACCTGGGAAGTTTTATGAGTCGGGTATGGTTTTTGTTTTATGCTTCGCTGAGTCCATGGGATTGGGAAGCGAGATAGATGTGTCTAGCTAACTGCACTCATAATAATAATAATGAGAAACCGATGTTAATAATGAACATGGATCGGAGGGAGATCTAGGCAAGCCTGGGTTTGTGAATGAGGTAGCATGAGATGGTGGTTTTGCTTGCCATAGATCTAAGGACCGGTTCATGCATGCATATGCCAGGATAACAGTGCCACCACAAGGCCAAGTATGGGTGCGGCTTAGCTGAGTAATTAGGTAAGTTGCTAGAGTGTTATGGACTGTGGAAGGCGCGGGGAATGGGAGTCGAGTGAGGACTGCCCTGGGAATTGCATGGCACAAGAGGGGGCCCGTGGGTGGGAGAATTGGAGATTCTAGCCTGCCGGTGAAACCTTAGTGAGTCCATACATCTAGTAACCCCTTTGTAAAGGCTATTTTGTGATCTCTTGACCATACACCGACGGATGTGTACTGGTATAATGGAGGTTCTGCAGTCGCCGACGGGTGACGAAATCACAAACTTGTGGGTAAAGAGGTGCAAACTCTGCAGAGTTATTAAAACTATCATGATAGCCGAGCTTACGGTTATGAGCACCTGGCTAAACTGCCATGATTAGATGGGATGTTTACTGGGATGGTTATTGGAATGGTTATTGGGAAGGTTCTTGGTTATGGTTTTTGGTTATGGTTTGGTTTGGAATTGTTAAGCCTGGATGATGAAAGGGTTGCATGACTAGTGGGTCATGATATGAGATTGGTCTCGGTGCGAGACGCGGTTGTTTTTTGAGGTGAAATGTTAGCGAATACGAGGAGGTATTCGTGAGTATGAATAAAAGATTGGTTAATGTTCGGATGGAACACGGGAAGTGATGAAGGTATGTTGGTAATTTAATACATGCTGGGACTACATTTATCTAAAGTTAAGTTGCTGTTTTATCATGATTTTATAAATTTGCTTTTCTGCAAATAAGCCTTGTATTACCTACCTTGTTATGAACTGCATATCATGTGTTATTCCCGTACTTGCTGAGTACATCATTGTGCTCAAACTTGCATTATTATTTCTTCATCAACAGCAAGAGAAGACTACTCTGAAGACCGAGTAGAGCATTATGGCGTGTGATCTGTTCTCAGCCTTGCCTGTGGAGGGAATAGAGATGGAGCCACTTCTGCTTAGTTTTGCTTCCGCATTAGTTTTTGCTTCCTCATTTAAATAAGATTTCCGCTGCGTAGAAATAAGGACTTCCGCTGTGAGCATGAGTCCAAGACTCATGAGGTGTTGTAATAAACTATGTTATTCGTGGTAATATATAATCTGAATTCAGTTTGTGGAATGTATGTGTATGTGTGATAAACATCCTGGGCACACATATGCATTAGTTCTCGGTTCCGTGGTTTTCCACAGAATTGAGGGCGTCACAGATTGGTATCAGAGCCACGGGTTGACAGTAGGTTACACGCCTAAAGATAGAAGCCTTAGATTGATATTAGAGCCACGGGTTGACAGCAAGTTACACCCCTGAATAGGAGTCATAGGTAGCTAAGCCACACTGACCAAAGGAAGCATCCTAGGGTGAATAACTTAGATTGGCTTTGAAACCACCTTGGCATAGGGAACCATCCTTGAATAGGAGTTGAGTGGGCCCTTGTGATGATTATTTGTGAATATGTGCTTAGTGTGAGTTGTGGGACGTCTTAAAAACGTTGTCCATATCCACACGTAAGAAGAAAGAGGAGTGAAATGCTTCGGCACTTGATCACATCCTCATAAGGACTAATATATATAGTCCAACTCCCCTTGATGCATATAGGACCTACCTAACCTTCTAACCTTCTATCTCACAGATGGTGAGAGGAAACGCCAGCCGAAGGAACGTCCAGGAAGATGACCACGAGGAAGTTCCTGCCAACCCCGGAGCTGGCGAAAACAACCTAGAAAGGTTGATGGCCATGCAAAACCAGCTTATGCAAACCATGATCCAAACATTGGGTCAGTTGCAGGCCAACCAACACCCCGTTCCGGCACCACCGCCACCACCACCGCCGGCTCATAACAGGCTGGGAGAGTTCATGAGGACTCGACCACCCACCTTTGCTCAAGCAAGCGATCCAATGGAGGCCGATGATTGGTTGAAATCCATGGAGAAAAAGCTTGCCATTGTTCAGTGCAACGACCGAGAAAAGGTTCTCTTTGCGTCGCACCAACTGATGGGAGCAGCTGCTGACTGGTGGGATGCCTTGAGCAACGCCCATGCCAACCCGGAGATAGTCACTTGGACTGAGTTCAAGGAAAGTTTCCGCTCCCACTACATCCCTGTTGGCGTAATGATGCTCAAGAGGCAGGAGTTTGAAGGTCTCCGCCAAGGGCAGAAAAGTGTGAACGAATACCTGAACAAGTTCATCCAACTGTCCCGGTATGCCCCCGAAGATGTCAACTCAGATCAGAGGAAGCAGTACCTGTTCATGAGACGGTTGAACAATGAGATCCAAGTTCAGCTCCTCAACAATGACTACGTAAGCTTCCAGAAGCTGGTTGATAAGGCTATTGTGGTGGAAAACAAGATCCGAGAGATCGAGCGCGAGTGCAGAAGGAAGATCCCATACCAGCCCCAAGGGAGCAACGTACGACCTAGGTACATGCCCCCTACACCGCAGTATGGATCAACCACTCCTACGTACCGCCCTGGTCAGCCACCACAGCAACGGCCTGTTGCACCGGCACCTCGTGTGCCCATGCCTCCTGCGCCCCGGCCTAACAATGGCGCTCCTGTTCAAAACCCCCGTCCCAACGTACCTGCTGCCATAGGCAACAGGGCATGCTTTGCATGCGGGGAAGTAGGCCACTTCGCTAACCAGTGCCCGAAGAGAGGCCCTGGACAGCAAGGTAACGTGCCCAAGCAGAACCAGCGACCAAACGGAGGAGACAACCAAGGGAACCGTGGACCGCAGAACTATGCTCGTGGCCACGTTAACCATGTCACTGCTGAGGAAGCACAACAGGCTGAGGACGTCGCAATTGGTATGTTCCTTGCCAACTCCAACCCAGCCACCATTTTATTTGATTCCGGAGCATCGCATTCCTTCATATCATCCAAATATGTTGCCAAACATCATCTACCCGTATCCCACCTAGAATGTGCTATGATAGTTAATTCTCCCGGAGGAGAAATGAGGACTAGTATAGTATGTCCTAAGGTAAGCCTTAAAATAGGGGGGGTAGACTTCCTTGCCAACCTTATTGTCTTGGACTCCCACGGAATTGACATCATACTCGGAATGGACTGGTTAAGCAAGCACAATGGAGTAATCCAATGCGCTGAGAGAAGCGTGCAATTGACAAACGAACACGGTATCCGTGTCGAGTTTGAGTCAGCCCCGCAAGCGACCGAACGAGCGGATCTGAACCATGTCGAAGGAGTAGCATTGGACAACATTCCAGTGGTTCAGGAATTTTCGGATGTGTTCCCGGAAGAACTTCCAGGTATGCCACCTGACCGGGATATTGAGTTTGCCATAGATTTGGTACCTGGAACTGCACCCATAGCTAAGAGACCATATAGGATGCCCGTCAACGAGTTAGTAGAACTTAAGAAGCAAATTCAAGAACAGTTGGAGAAGGGTTTTATCCGTCCAAGCTCGTCACCCTGGGGAGCTCCGGTACTCTTCGTGGACAAGAAGGACGGAACCCAGAGAATGTGCGTGGACTACAGGTCTCTCAACGAGGTAACAATCAAGAATAAATACCCTCTGCCCCGTATAGAGGACCTCTTCGATCAAATGAAAGGAGCCCAAGTGTTCTCCAAGATTGATCTTCGGTCAGGATATTTCCAGCTGAAGATTAAGCCCTCCGATATACCTAAGACAGCCTTTCGGACGCGGTATGGTTCATATGAATATACCGTTATGTCTTTTGGATTGACGAATGCACCCGCATACTTCAGGTACCTTATGAATAAGGTTTTCATGGAGTACTTGGACAAGTTCGTCGTGGTTTTCATCGACGACATTATGGTGTATTCAAAAAGTGAGGAGGAGCATGAAGAACATCTGAGATTGACCTTGCAGAAGTTGCGCGAGCATCAGTTGTATGCCAAGCTCAACAAGTGTCAATTTTGGCTAAAGGAAATATCTTTCCTAGGCCACATCATCTCCAAGGAAGGGGTATCGGTTGATCCTGGAAAGGTGAAGGATGTTCTGAAGTGGGACCAACCGAAGAGCGTGAGGGATATTCGGAGTTTCCTTGGAATGGCAGGATACTATCGGCGCTTCATTAAAGACTTCTCTAAGATAGCAAAACCTATGACGGAGTTGCTAACGAAGGGAAAAATCTTTCAATGGACACAAGCCTGCCAAGAAAGTTTTGAGGAACTCAAGAAAAGGCTAACCACAGCACCAGTTCTGGTACTGCCAGACGTAAGCAAGAGCTTTGACATATATTGTGACGCATCCAGACAAGGGCTCGGGTGTGTACTCATGCAGGAAGCACAAGTGGTAGCCTATGCCTCACGACGATTAAAGAAGCTCGAGCTTAACTATCCTACACATGATTTGGAGTTAGCAGCAGTAGTGCATGCATTGAAGATTTGGAGACATTATATCCTTGGTCATCGATGTGAGATCTATACGGATCATAAAAGCCTCAAGTACATATTTACACAAACGGACTTGAATTTGAGGCAACGTCGATGGTTAGAACTCATCAAGGATTATGATGTGGGAATCAACTACCATCCCGGGAAGGCCAATGTAGTCGCTGACGCATTGAGCAGAAAGGGAGCATGCCACCAACTCACGGTTCGGGAGCTACCACCCGAACTACGTAAGGAGTTCGAACGGTTACACCTCGGATTCTTGAATAACATGGAAATGATGGAGATCCACTCCCCATTGGAGCAAGAAATAAGAAAGGGCCAAGCAATGGACGAGGGGATCAAGGAAATCAAGGAAAAAATCCGACAAGGGATAGAGAAGGATTTCAAAGAGGATGAAAAGGGTACGCTTTGGCTAGGAAAAAGGATTTGTGTGCCAAACCTAAGACACCTTCGCGACATGATATTGAAGGAGGCACATGATTCACCCTATTCCATACATCCAGGGAGCACCAAAATGTACAAGGATTTGAAAACTTGCTATTGGTGGGATGGTATGAAGAGGGATATAGCCGAATACGTTGCCCTATGCGACACATGCCAACGGGTGAAAGCCGAACATCAAAAACCCGCTGGATTGTTGCAACCGTTGAAAATACCTGAATGGAAATGGGAGGACATCAGTATGGACTTCATCGTCGGATTGCCACGTACTCAGTCAGGATACGATTCCGTCTGGGTCATTGTGGACCGGTTGACGAAAACCGCCCATTTTCTTCCGGTAAGGACCAGTTACAACGTTACACAGTTGGCAGAATTGTACATGGAGCAGATCGTGTGCCGTCATGGAGTTCCGAAGAGGATAGTCTCAGATCGAGGTTCTCAGTTTACCTCTAGATTCTGGAGGAAGCTGCAGAAAGCCATGGGTACACGACTAGATTTTAGCTCTGCCTATCACCCACAAACAGATGGGCAAACCGAAAGGACGAACCAAATTTTGGAGGACATGTTGAGAGCTTGCGCCTTGAAACGTGGGCATAGTTGGGATAGGAGTTTACCGTATGCAGAGTTCTCCTATAACAACAGCTATCAAGCTAGCTTGAAGATGTCGTCTTTCGAAGCCTTATATGGTAGACGGTATAGAACGCCACTGTTCTGGAACGAGACTGGAGAGAACCAGGTGTTTGGACCCGAAGTACTACAAGAGGCTGAAAAGCAAGTCCAAACGATACGGGAAAACTTAAAGGCTGCCCAGTCACGACAGAAAGGCTATGCGGACAATAGGCGAAGGAAGTTGACTTTTGAAGTAGGAGACTTCGTATACCTTAAGGTATCGCCTATCCGAGGCCAATGACGTTTTAACGTCAGAGGCAAACTAGTGCCTCGCTACATCGGACCATTTAAGATTTTGAGTAAGCGAGGAGAAGTAGCCTATCAACTAGAGCTCCCAAACCACCTCTCCGATGTACATGACGTGTTTCATGTATCTCAGCTCAAGAAGTGCTTGAGAATACGAGAGGAACAAGTGTCAATGGGAGAACTTAAACTTCAAGAGGACCTGACTTACGCAGAACACCCTATCCGAATCTTGGACGTAAAAGAAAGGGTCACCCGAAACAAAGTGATTCGATGGTGCAAGGTACAATGGAGCCATCACACTGAAGCTGAAGCCACATGGGAGCGTGAAGAGGATATTAAGGCTGAATTCCCCTATCTATTTTCTACTAATGAATCTCGAGGGCGAGATTCAATTTAAGGGGGGTAGATTTGTGACACCCTCATCCCGGGTGTCAGCATATGTTCATGTTTATGAAGAAGAAAAGCATTTTTAGAAAAGAGGGAACGAAAACATGTATCAAAAGGATAGCAAGTAAAGCTCTCTGAGAGCGCCGAAGGCAACTTCCACGACCAGCAGACCACGTGGTGTGTTCGGAACTCATTCCCGAGAGATAGGGAGAGGTCCGACGCTAAACTGGATACGTGGCAGGCTCGGGGGTCACCTCCGCAATTGGAAGGAGGTCCGACCCTGTGGGATGCGTGTTGCCCGTGGAGCTAGCCTCTGCGGAAGAAGCAAAGGCATTTTTCATGGGACACATGTCACCTTCGGAGCTAGTCCTCGCGGAAGTCAGGGGACCAGTCGCACGGGATACGTGTTAATCTCGGAGCTCATTTCAGAGAAGTCCGGATCTATCGAACACGTGTCGCCACCGGAGCTTATCTCCGGAGGTCCGTCGCTGCTGAACACGTGTCGACCTCGGGGCATGTCCCTGAGGGAAGGAAAGGCGGAAAGACCGGCACCCACACGTAGCGTGCGCGGAGCTCGTCTCCGAAGAAGAGGGAGGTCTCGCTCGTGACACGCGGCACGACCGGAGCTCGTCTCTGTGGGAGAAGGGATACCAGGCTCGGAAGGACACGTGGAGCTTCCGGAGCTCATCATCACGGAGGTAACGAGTCTGGAGCGGTTTTTACGCGTAGAGATACCAGTACGCAACGAAAACCGATCCAAACTCCACAATGTTACCAAAGATAAGACGTCAGGATCCAACAAGATCTGAATAAGACTTTTATTCGGGATCCAATCAGATTAGGACTCTTCTCTTCCTGATTATAAATAGAGCCCAAAACCTCTGGCCGAAACCACGAACTTCTCTTTCAACTCCTGAGCCGACGACTTAGAGCTCTAGCCCTAACTCGCCGAGCAAAACATCGCCGAAAGCACAACAAGGGAGATCATCGGAAAAGGACCAAGCGGTCTGAGGAGGACCTCGAAGACAAGAAGAGCGTGAGGTAGGACTTCAATACCACCTTACGACATCATGATTGTTCATCTCTTTGCATCTGTCCTTCGATTCCTTTCGAACAGAAGCCTTTTCGTGGACAGATCACTTGATGATCAGTTTGATCTAAAGACAAGATCATCGCCACGACCACCTTTGATCCGAACACCTCTGACCATGCAAGCCATGCAAGAATACGTACATATCAATCTAGAAACTAATCATAGGATAGCATGCATGTGCATCATCGCATCTAGTTTAGGGTTTTGTGCATGATATTGATTGCTGTGAATCTTGTATGCACGAGAATCCTACATAGCAGGACAGGTTCAGGAAGCTGTGTACGACGAACTACAGCAACCAGGTTTTGAGAATCCAGAACAACCGGAACCGCAAGAACAAGGCAAGTGCTCCTTGACCATGTTGATCCTATGTTTTGGGTAAAACTATTTTGTTTTGCGAAAAGGTGTGTGTGCTGAGTCAAACATGATGGGAAACCCTTTTATAGGAGTTTACTAGTTTTGGTTAAACCACCCTTGTTACCTGGGAAGTTTTATGAGTCGGGTATGGTTTTTGTTTTATGCTTCGCTGAGTCCATGGGATTGGGAAGCGAGATAGATGTGTCTAGCTAACTGCACTCATAATAATAATGAGAAACCGATGTTAATAATGAACATGGATCGGAGGGAGATCTAGGCAAGCCTGGGTTTGTGAATGAGGTAGCATGAGATGGTGGTTTTGCTTGCCGTAGATCTAAGGACCGGTTCATGCATGCATATGCCAGGATAACAGTGCCACCACAAGGCCAAGTATGGGTGCGGCTTAGCTGAGTAATTAGGTAAGTTGCTAGAGTGTTATGGACTGTGGAAGGCGCGGGGAATGGGAGTCGAGTGAGGACTGCCCTGGGAACTGCATGGCACAAGAGGGGGCCCGTGGGTGGGAGAATTGGAGATTCTAGCCTGCCGGTGAAACCTTAGTGAGTCCATACATCTAGTAACCCCTTTGTAAAGGCTATTTTGTGATCTCTTGACCATACACCGACGGATGTGTACTGGTATAATGGAGGTTCTGCAGTCGCCGACGGGTGACGAAATCACAAACTTGTGGGTAAAGAGGTGCAAACTCTGCAGAGTTATTAAAACTGTCATGATAGCCGAGCTTACGGTTATGAGCACCTGGCTAAACTGCCATGATTAGATGGGATGTTTACTGGGATGGTTATTGGAATGGTTATTGGGAAGGTTCTTGGTTATGGTTTTTTGTTATGGTTTGGTTTGGAATTGTTAAGTCTGGATGATGAAAGGGTTGCATGACTAGTGGGTCATGATATGAGATTGGTCTCGGTGCGAGACGCGGTTGTTTTATGAGGTGAAATGGTAGCGAATACAAGGAGGTATTCGTGAGTATGAATAAAAGATTGGTTAATGTTCGGATGGAACACGGGAAGTGATGAAGGTATGTTGGTAATTTAATACATGCTGGGACTACATTCATCTAAAGTTAAGTTGCTGTTTTATCATGATTTTATACATTTGCTTTTCTGCAAATAAGCCTTTTATTACCTACCTTGTTATGAACTGCATATCATGTGTTATTCCCGCACTTGCTGAGTACATCATTGTGCTCAAACTTGCATTATTATTTCTTCATCAACAGCAAGAGAAGACTACTATGAAGACCGAGTAGAGCATTATGGCGTGTGATCTGTTCTCAGCCTTGCCTATGGAGGGAATAGAGATGGAGCCACTTCTGCTTAGTTTTGCTTCCGCATTAGTTTTTGCTTCCGCATTTAAATAAGATTTCCGCTGCGTAGAAATAAGGACTTCCGCTGTGAGCATGAGTCCAAGACTCATGAGGTGTTGTAATAAACTATGTTATTCGTGGTAATATATAATCTGAATTCAGTTTGTGGAACGTATGTGTATGTGTGATAAACATCCTGGGCACACATATGCATTAGTTCTCGGTTCTGTGGTTTTCCACAGAATTGAGGGCGTCACACGGACCTAACAAAGAACTTGTCGGACCTTGCCACAGAAGAATGTTTTGGCAATATTCAAAACTTTGAATGTTAATGCTAACTTTTATCCTAATTGCCAATGTATTCAGCACACATAGGTCTCACACTTACACTACTTTATGTATCTCATTGATGTGATAGTGTAAGTAATCTGATAGTATGACTTGGATGAGCTTTGTTTTGTATGTATATGTTATAATATGCTCATAACATTTAAAAATTTCTCTTTTCAACCTTGCTGAATACATTGTCAAAGGGGGAGAAATATGTATAAGGAGAGATTTTTTTTACACTTTGCATATGTTATACACTTTCTTCCTTCTCTGATTTTAAAAATGGGGAGAAATTAATAAAGGGGGAGAAATGAGTTCTCAAAGCTTTTCAAAACTTTTCATAAGCCAATACTCGGATTTTAATTGGTGTTGCCAATGCATTCATCAAGGGGGAGATTGTGAGACCTATGTGTGCTGAATACATTGGCAATTAGGATAAAAGTTAGCATTAACATTCAAAGTTTTGAATATTGCCAAAACATTATTCTGTGGCAAGCTCCGACAAGTTCTTTGTTAGTTCCACCAAGTGTTGGCAAGGTCCGACGCAAGGTCCGGAGAGCTCCTGCAAGGTCCGGAGAGCTTCTGTGAGGTCCGGAGCTTGTTTTTAGGGAGCTCCCGTGAAGTTCAACTCGTAGAACTGCAGCGTCTTGTTTTTGCTTTTAACTCGCAATGTTTCAAACTTGCTTTATGGGAAGGTTTGCTTAGTATTAATTTGCTAAGTTTTTGGTGTGTTTTTATGGTTATGGCTGTTATCATTTGATATGGTTTGCAACATGCTTATGTGACGTGCTCATGTAAGGTGTTGTGGTTTTCGAACTAACGTGAGTCAAGTCGAGGACTTGTGCTCGGAAGAATTGGTTGTTTATTCATGTGCAGGTGTTCTTTGAGTTCAAGACATGGCTGGTGACGGGATCCTTGGACTAGTCTCAGGGAGGAGATGAGGTTCCAACAACCAAGTTCGGGAGGAGCTGTGGTTGAGTTGATCGGGAGGTCGCGCAGCATGTTTGGATCAAGGGCAGTGCATATGAAGGTTGCGTGTACGTCGTTGGAAGGTGTTTGCACGTGTGCAAGGAGTGCATGGACGTGGCAACATTGTTCCAAGGCGTGATGAAGAGAAGTGGACGTAAAGAATTGGTCGGAAAGGTCCAACCGGCTGGATTGCGTACTCAGGCTGAGGCTGAGTCGGATATGGCTCAAATATGGAAGATTTGAGTTGGTTATGATAGGATTTTGTGCTAGGCACGAAGTTGAGTTGTTTTAGGAATGTTTAGGACGTTCCTAAGGTGTTTGGAAGTCTCACGATTGCTTCTATCTGCGAATAGGAGAGTCCTGAGCAGTTATGGTAAGTTAGGATACGAGTCCAATTAGGAGTAGGAGTCCTAGATTGGATTGTTTAGCCTGAGGGCTGGCTATAAAAGCAAGGGAGGTCAGAGCTCTCGTGGGAGAGAACTTTGGGCTGTTCCTCTTGTGTTTCTATTGAATAAAGTTCATAGTTTCGAGGAGCTTTTGTGCTTTGTTCGTCCGACTTGTTTTTCGTCAAGTCTTTCTCGCCGAGTTTCTGGACAGACCGACGTTGCTTCAGTGTTTCGTTCATAACTCGAGTTTTACAGATCCGATTGACGTGATTGTTTTTGGGTTGTCTTCACAACTCAATTATCTATCATCTGTGAAATTTTCACGAGCTTCGGATCTGTAGTTTTTGAGATACACGAGTTTCTTTGCAGCGTTGCAGCTCTGTTTTATATCGGGTAGAACAGATTGATCTTCGTTTAATGTTTTGATCGTATCTCAAGTTTTACTTCGTGTTTTCAAGTGATTATTGTTGCATTAGGTCCGTGACTTGATTATCTACCTCTCTACTTGATTTGTCACGGTTGAACACATTTGAAAACACTTGCACACACGGTTTCTTTAACCGATTGATTTTTTGCTGAAGAGTTTTTGTTGTTTCCGCTGCGAAAAGTTTTAATCTACCATTCACCCCCCTCTGGTAGCTTTTCACGTGCTCTTCGATCCTACAATCTTAACGACTTATATCTTGCTGATTTGGTTCAGTAACATTGTGGAATTCCCACGCGTATAGAAGCAAAAACCGCTTCAGAACTCGTTACCTTCGCGGCGGTGAGCTCCGGTTGTTCCACGTGTCCTGCGGAACCTGGGCTCCCTCTTCCGCAGAGACAAGCTCCGGTTGTGCCGCGTGTCAGGCGGGCGGGACCTCCGTCTCCCTCAGAGGTGAGCTCCGCGTGCGCCACGCGTCCTGGCGGGCGGGACCTCCCTCTCTCCAGAGGCGAGCTCCACAAAAGCCATGTGTCATTTCTGGACCTCCTCTCTCTTCGGAGGTGGATCCGGGTGTGCCAAGTGTCAATTCCAGATGCCCCCTCTATTTGGAGGTGAGCTCCGATAGTGCCACGTGTCCTATCAGCGCCAGACTTCCTTTCTCCTGAGAGACGAGCTTCGAGATTGACACGTGTCCATCAGTAACGGACCTCCCGGAGGTAAGCTCCGGAGGTGACACATGTCCAATAGTGCCGGTCCTCCAGGAGGTGAGCTCCGGAGGTGACACGTGTCCAATAGGACCTGACCTCCCGGAGAAGAGCTCCGAGAGCGACATGTTTCTAGCGGGGCCGGACCTCTCGGAGGTGAGCTCTGAGAGCGACACGTGTCCCGCGCGACTGGTCCTCTCTTTTCCATGGTGACTAGCTCCGCAGCCGACACGTGTCCTGCGGGACTGGCCTCGCTTCTCCGCGGAGGCTAGCTCCGGGGGCAACACGTGTCCCACGGGGTCGGACCTCTCCCCCTTTGCGGGAATGAGCCCCGAGCCTGCCACGTAGCCAGTTTAGCGGCGGACCTCTCCCCATTTCCGGAGATGAGCTCCGAACACACCACGTGGCCAGCGAGCCACGGAAGTTGTCTTTGGCGCTCTTTGTAAACTGGGTTTGGCTCTTTTGGCTATCTTTTTTATTCTTTCTCGGTTTCAACTTATTTAAAAAATGTTTTTCTACATGAAACATGAATACATGCAGAACCCCACGTGTCCTGGCGGGTGGGACCTTCCTCTCCCTCAGAGGCGAGCTCTGCGTGCGCCACGTGTCTGGTGGATCGGGACCTCCCCTCTCTCCAGAGACGAGCTCCGCATACGCCACGTGTCAGTGTTGGACCTCCCCTCTCTTCGGAGGTGAGCTCCGAGAGTGCCATGTGTCAAGCAGGGCCAGACTTCCTTTCTCCTTAGAGACGAGCTCCGAGGTCGACACGTGTCCATCAGCGTCGGACCTCCCGTAGATGAGCTCCGGAGGTGACACGTGTCCGGTAGTGTCGGACCTCCCGAAGGCGAGCTCCGAAGGTGACACGTGTCCAATAGGACCGGACCTCTCGGAGGTTAGCTCCGAGAGCGACACGTGTCCCACAGTGTCGGACCTCTCGGAAGTGAGTTCTGAGAGCGACACGTGTCTAGCGGGTTGGGCCTTACTTCCCCACAGCGACTAGCTCCGGTGGCGACACGTGTCCTGCGGGGCTGGACTTCGCTCCTTCGCAGAGGCAAGCCCCGGAGGCGACACGCGTCCAACGGGTTGGACCTTGCCCCTCCGCAGAGGCAAGCTCTGAGCCTGCCACGTGTCTGGCGGTGCCGGACCTCTCCCCACTACGCAGGGATGTGCTCCAAACAAGCCACGTGGCCAGAGGGCCACGGGAAGTGTCTACAGCGCTCCTCGGTGAACTGGAACTGGCTCTTTTTAGCTCTATTTTTTATTCCTTCTCTATTTCTACTTATTTTAAAATGTTTCTCTATATGAAATATGATTGCATGCGTGAATACGAAATTTAGGGTGTTATAGTCTGCCCCGAGCGGCGCATACGAAGCGTTTCGAATTGCCTCTGGGAGGTTTAAAGGGAACCCCTTCTGCATCGTGGGCTTCCTTCGCACATCTCCCTACGCCTGAGCCTTCCGGATTCTTCCGTGCACCCAATCCTTCTCTGCCTTCCAAGTTCCTGCCCCTTCGCCTTCGATGGCTTCCAGCCTGCCCTCACCGTGGATTGCCCGGACGAAGGACCTTGGGCGGTGCGCAGGCTCCTGGGATGGCACTCCGATGAGCAGAGGCTTTGCCTTTGGTGGGGATCTCTCCCCTCTGTCTATAGAGAGGGGAGACTGTCCTCTTCGTCGTCTACGCCTTAGCTGGGTTTGTCCCACCGATTTCTTCCTTCTTCGTGACTCTGCCGGAGACTTATGGTCTTCAGCTTCACCACCTCTCCCCGAACTCCTTCGCTTTGGCTGCTGTCTTTGTGCACTTCTACGAGATGTTCGTGGGGGTGCGCGCTTCAGTGACGCTCTTCCGTCACTTCTTCTTGTTGCGGACGATGTAACACCCCAAAATCCTGTCAAGAGGGGAATTTAAAAAATTTTGGACGTGTTGCATGTGTTGCAAAAATTCAAATTCAAACTGGAATTCAAATTAAACTCAAAACAGAAATGAAAAAAAAAAGAAAAAGAAAAAACAAACCTCCTCGGGCCAGTGGGCCGAAACCCACCAGCCGGCCCACCCAGCCCCCGCGCCAGCCCGCAGCCGCGCGCCCGAGCTCCCTCTCGCAGACAGGTGGGACCCACCTGTCATCCCTAACCCCCGATCGTCTGAAACCCGGACTGTCCCCCGCGAGCGCGCGATCGCAACCGACCGGAAAATCCCGCGTTCCCAGCCAAGTTCCGGACCCCAAAGACTCCAGCTCGATCTAAACCAACCCGCCGCCCTAGCTCCCCCATCTATAAAAACCCCAGCATCGTCCCGTTTTTTCCCCACGATCCGCCGATTTTCCTTCCGGTGAGAACCCGAGCTTCTCCGGCGAATTTTGCTCGATCTACGCTCAGGAATTCTGATCTAACTCGCTGGTCTTGATCCACCGCCTCCGGGGAACCTTGTAGGTGCAGAAAACTCGGTGATTTGCGGTTCACAACACAGCGCCGACAAGCCTCGCCATGAATTCACCTTGGACCTCGTCGCCGATCGCTTTTCAGGACCTCCGAGCTCAAGAAAACCCCCGAGGTGACATCCCCGACCTCCCCTCTACCGATCAATGCCATAAAATCACAGTTCTAGGAAGAATTCACGAAGATCCAAAACTCTCCGGCGAGATCGCCGCCTCCCACCGCAGTGCGCCGCCGGGCAGCGCCGCCCACGCTCGATCAGAGCGACGTGGCCGCTTGTGCGCCGTCTAATTTAAATCGCACGGTAGAGTTTAAATCCCCGCGTACCGGTTCGATGTTATAATCTCAGCCGTCTGTTTTAAATCGGACGGTCCACGTCAGCCCCACGTTATAAAGGCCGTAATTCTTACACGCTGCCCCCTGGGGTTCTCGGAAAATAAGAGCTAGCCCCGGAAACTTCTGATCTAGCCCCTGAAAGTTCAGAAAATCATGTAAATTCGTTTAAAAATCAGTTTTAGCCCCTGGACTTAATAAAAATTAGGAAATACCTCTCTGTTAATGTAGCTAGACCCCTGGAAATTCTTAAAATAATATAATGGACCCTGTAGTGGGGTGAGTTTACCTTTTTAACCCTATTTGTTATTAAAGTTAGAAATTTGAAATTTAAAAGGTGGGACAAACATATTGTCAAATTCAAATTAAAAACTTACCAGTACTTAGAAAACCTTGGAGTGAGATAAAAATAGATTTTTGGCTGAAATGAATCTGCTTAATTGATTATTATAGGGACACATTTTTAAGTAGAGAATAATTCTGAAAATTAGTAAAATAAATGCAAAATAGTTTACATCAGAGGAGAAGTTTAAAAATATATTATTATATATTTTAGACCCAAAACCTATTCTGTTTAGATGAGGTGTCTTACTATTTTCACATTTAGGCATAGGAAATAAATCTGAAAAATATAGCAAGCTAAGGATAAATAACAAGAAAATGATAAATGAAGTTTCCAAAATCCAAAGAATTCAGTTTAGGGTTGGTAGAAGGCCTGAAGACACATATGAAGTAGGAAAATACCTTTCATGCATACTTGGTAGCTAAAATGTGTATCAATTGAATATAATGAATTTATTTAATTTGGAAATTCATATATAGTATGCAAACATAAATGCGAATACAAAAGTAGAAATCATATACACATGATTAAAAGTGCATGTAAGCCAAAATCAACACACATAGAGTAACCACAACACATAGAATTGTGAATGGCTTTCATAAATGTGGATGTGTTGTTTGTATGAAGTGAAAGTGTGAACTATGTCTTATGGATTGTTGTTTTTCTTTTGCTATGTGTGATGGTATGATGTAGAACCTGCTCCAGAGCAAGTTCTCCCTTTCCAAGATCAGGACTACCCATTTCAAGAGCAGCAGGAAAGAGGCAAGTGTCCTTGACCACTTTGATCCTATGCTAGGGTGTGTAGATAGAATTATTTGCATTGTCAAATGAAATATGAAACCCATGCTAGGAAGTTTCCCTAGAATTGCATTATCTTGTTTCCTTGTAGCTTGGGTTGGGATTCATTTTATCATGTCATTTATTATTATGCATATGCTTAGCCATGCTTAGAATGGGATATTTGGGATATGAGATCATCAGTTTATTTTACCATACTCTTGAATGAGATATTGTGAGGTAGGGATCAAGGCAAGTTGGATGTTTTGGTTGGTGCTGGGTGCACGAGACTCGGGTTTGTGTTTAGTACTTGCCTGGATCCTAAGGACCGGTTCATGGAGCATGTAACCTGGCTTTACCGTGCCAACCACATGCTGAGATGGGGCAGCTTGGCCAATTAATTAGGTGTATCCCCGGCGTAGTATGGGTGTGTTGGATGGTGCGGGGAATAGTTGTCAGCTGGACTACCATATGAACCGCAAGGCTAAAGAGGGGGCCACTACAGCGGGGTTGGAGCCTCTTGTATGCTGTTAGGGATGAAACCTCAGTGGGCCCACGCTCGTCGGGAATCCCTTTGTAAAGCTTCGTAGTGATCTCCTGGCTACACACCTGGGAAGTGTGAATGTGGTTCGTAGCCACTGGCATAATGGAGGTTCTTTTAGTCCACCCGGCAACGGGGGATGAAATCACTACATGTGGGTACAGTGGTGCAAACTCTGCAGAGTCAAAACTGTCATGACAGCCGTGCTCACGGTCAAGAGCGGCTTGGACTTATTCATGATTATAGTATGATGACCTTGGAGGTTGTGAATGTTAAGCGGGGAGCTTAACATTGGAAATGATGTTATGGTTATTTGGTTATGATGATGGGATGGGAAATTGGGACCATTTCACCTGTGTAGTAATGTAGGTGCTTAATAAGCTAAGGTGATAGGTATTAATTGCGTAGTGCTTTAACCATGAGTTCAACCTCTCCTTGCTCTAGCCATGCATGACATAACTTTCCCACACTTGTTGAGTACCATCGGTACTCAACCTTGCATATTTGTTGGTTTATATTGCTGCTCAGGTCAAGATAATGAGGTGGTGTATAATAATCAAGACTTTGGACCCGAAGAAGGTTTTTAGGTTCATGGAGTCCCCCGGGCAACGCCTGTGACGGAGCCCAAAAGAATAATTATTCCGCTGCTAGTTTATTTACTTGTGATGAACTTATTATTGTCCATCGAGACATTTGCTATGTAAGACTTATTTATATTCGACACCTGGCTTGTAATAAATGATGCTTCACTATTTGTCATCACATGTATGAGAAAATAATCCTGGCATACATGTGATATTCACTTGGTTGTTCTTCAAAAAAACCGGGTGTGACAGAAGTGGTATCAGAGCCAAGGTTGCCCGTAGGAACGTGGACCTAGGTAGAAATGGACGTATTTAAGGGCCCTATTTTCTTAAAAACTATTTTACAAGGTGTGTGTTGAAAAGTGTTATTTAATGAAGTCACTTTCTTCATCTTACCTCAACTTTCATTCAAAATAGGATTTTTGTTTAAAAGTTTATCTAACCTAAGTTTAAATGCTTTCTGTTTTAGATGGTTCGCATGATTTGCACCGCTCGCAAGTCCACAGGAGGGAGAGTTCCCGTAGTTGCCCTTGCCCAAAGAGAGGAGAGCCGTCCGGTGACGTACCTTTCCTACGGATTGGCAGTAGGAGGCTTGTTGCGCCGTCTTCGACGCATGCTCCAAGCCGCTGGCAATACGGGCAAGCTAATCATACACTATAGCTCCACCAGGACCATCCGTGAGAAGAGGGAAGAATGGAGTTTAGAGATGAGGATTATCCACGAAAATCAGCTGCTCAAGATCCACTGCTCTCCAGCTTGTCGAGCGACACAGGTCGATGCGGAGAAGGATGTCACCTGGGAGGCAATCACCTGTAATAGTCACATCTATCGTCGTCACCTGGTCAGGACTGAGTACATGTATGTCCTCCAGCGTGATAGTGGTACGACAGAGTACAAATACCCGCCAGTGCAGCAAGGGACTTCCCATGAGCATATGGACCTGTGCTTGGAGGATGCTGCTATGCTCAGCACTCGACTGCAGGAGTGTCAGCAGGAGCTTCAGGATGTTCGGGACACCCTGAAGGAAACCAAGGCGTTGCTTCGAGCCTGCTTGAGGGTGAGAGAAAGAGGAGATGGGAATGAACTGTGTGTCACCGTGAATGATACATGGACTCCTGACTCCCCAGATCGCCGGGCGATCAGGCGTCGTCACACTTCTCCACCAGCAGCCTCCCCACCCAAAGCAGAGTCAGAAGGAAGCCGCAACAATGAGGAAGATCCTGAGGAGCCAGCTCAAGAATACGAGTAGCGTAGAGTCTTTCCCTTAGTAAGAAAGATGTCGAGTAGTCGAGTCGTTACGTTAGTTAATGGTGTGTTAATGCTTGGTGTGTGACGGGAGTTATGGAAGCCATGAGCAATTGTCCACGGCCTCGTCTTCAGATTGTTTTGCTTTGGTGTGTGAACCCACATGAAATAATATTGCATTTATTTTGTGTGAGATATGAACCCTCAGAAAAGTATAACAAAGCTTCAACACTTCAAAGTACAAACAAGTGAAAGTAGTGAGATAATACGTAATACTTAAAATTAACATTTGGTTGATCATGCTAGATGGCCGGAAGAGGAAAAGGTCGTGCTGCCAACCCCACCAACAACAACGATGAGGCCTGCAACCGTCATCTTTCTGGAGGCCAAGACAGGGGTGGTCGCCGTGAAGGAGTTGATCCCCTCCACCAAATGCTTGAGAATCAAAATCAGCTCATCCAGAACTTGACTCAAGTGGTGGCCAACTTGCATCAAGTTCCACCTCCACAAGATGCACCACGCCAACCAAGGTTGAGTGAGTTTCTAGGAACTCAACCTCCAAAGTTTGCAAGTGCTGCTGAACCTCTGGAGGCAGATGATTGGCTAAAGACCATTGAGAGCAAGATGAGGATCATACAGTGCCAGGGGTATGAGAGGGTGCTGTTTGCCTCTCATCAATTGCATGGACCTGCTGCTGATTGGTGGACCGCCTACGTGGCCGCCCATCATGACCCTGAGAACATCACTTGGGAAGAGTTCAAGCGTAGCTTCCGCAACCATTACATACCAAGGGGTGAACTCAAAAACAAGAGGAAGGAGTTTTTGGGGTTGCAGCAAGGTAACATGACTGTGAGGGAATATGTCACTAAATTTACTCAACTCTCCCATTATGCCCCACCGGACATAGAGACTGATGAGCAGAAACAGGATTGTTTCGTGGAAGGACTTACCGCAGAAATGCAGTGTGCAATGTCCTCCAACGAGTATGAAAGCTTCCAAAAGATGGTGGACAGAGCGTTTGTGGTAGAAAGGAAGCTGAAGGCCTTGGAAAATGAGAACAAGAGGAAGGCCGGGTGGTCACATCAAGCCTCAGGAAGCAACACCCGCCCACGTCTGATGCAGCAACCCACAGGGCAGACGAACCGTGCTGCGGTACCCTACTCAGCACCAAGAGGGTACAACCCGATCTACAGGCCTCCGGCAGCACCAATACAGCCACAACATTAGTTCGTACAGCAGCCTCGCCCCGCATATCCACCTCGACCAGCAGTACAAGGACCTCCAAACCAACCCCAAGACAACAAAGGCCAGGCACCTAAGGTTGGGGTGCAATGTTTTAGCTGTGGTGAAGTGGGGCACTACGCCCATAAGTGCCCAAAGAAGAAGCCCACACAGCCACAACAGCAGAATATAATGAGAGGACGGGTGAACCACGTCACTATGGAGGAAGCGCAAGAGGCACCCAACGTGGTAGTTGGTAAGTTTTCTGCCAATTTACACATTGCAACCCTGCTGTTTGATTCTGGTGCTACCCACTAGTTCATTGCTCAAGGGTTTGTTAAGAAGCATGATCTAGCAACAACACAAATGAACCATATGCTAGCAGTAAACTCTCGAGGTGGAGAAATAAGGACAAGACAAATGTGTCCCAAGGTGAATCTAGACATTAATGGGGTGGTATTTACTGCCAACCTCATAGTGATAGATTCCAAAGGGATAGATATTATTTTGGGCATGGACTGGTTGACCAAACATAAGGGAATCATCCATTGTTCGACCAGAACGGTGGAACTAACGCACCCTAGTGGCACAAAAGTAAAGTTTATAACAATACAAGAGCCTAGAAGGGACGTTAAAATAAATCAAGTTGAGGTGAAAGTGGAGGAGATCAGGACCATCAGGGATTATCCCGATGTTTTTCTGGAGGAGTTGCCAGGTATGCCTCCCGATCGTGAAGTGGAATTCGCAATTGAGCTAGTGCCTGGAACAGCTCCGATATACAAGAGACCTTATCGGATGGACTCCAAGCAGCTGGGAGAGCTCAAGGATCATTTAATAGAATTGACGGAGAAGGGGTATATTCGTCCTAGTTCCTCACCATGGGGAGCTCCAGTCATATTTGTGCCCAAGAAGGACGTAACCCAAAGGTTATGTGTGGACTACCGTGCCTTGAATGAGGTAACCATCAATAATAAGTACCCATTACCCCGAATTGAAGACTTGTTTGATCAGTTGAAGGGAGCTTGTGTGTTCTCGAAAATTGATCTCAGGTCGGGATACCACCAACTTAAGATAAGGCAATCTGATATTCCTAAGACAGCTTTCGTATCTCGGTACAGACTGTATGAATACACTGTCATGCCTTTTTGGCTAACTAATGCCCCGGCGTACTTCATGTATCTCATGAACAAGGTATTCATGGAATATCTGGACAAATTTGTGGTGGTTTTCATAGATGACATTCTCGTCTTCTCCAAAGATGAAGAAGAACATGAGAAACATCTAAGGTTGGTGTTGCAGAGGCTGAGAGAACACCAACTATATGCCAAGTTGAGCAAGTGTGAGTTTTGTCTGAAGAGAGTTCCCTTCTTAGGACATATAATCTCGGAGGGAGGAATCTCCGTGGATCCCGCCAAAATCGAGGATATACAGAAGTGGAAGACCCCTGAAAATGTCGGGGAAGTTTGAAGTTTCTTGGGATTGGCTGGATACTATCGACGGTTTATTGAGGGATTCTTTAAGATCTCGAGACCCCTCACCAAACTGTTGGAGAAGGGAATCACATTCACATGGACGCCGCAGTGCGAGACGAGTTTTCAGGAGTTAAAGAAAAGATTGACAACAGCCCCAGTGCTAGTTATGCCAGATATGCAGAAGAACTCTACGGTGTACTGTGATGCCTCTAGAAACGGGTTGGGATGTGTTCTCATGCAAGAAGGGCATGTCGTGGCTTATGCATCCCGGCAGCTCCGGAAGCACGAGAAGAACTATCCTACACATGACCTAGAACTAGCCGCAGTGGTACACGCGTTGAAAATTTGGCGGCACTACTTGATGGGGAAGAGGACATAGATATATACGGATCATAAGAGTTTGAAGTACATTTTCACACAGCCAGATCTCAACCTCAGACAAAGGAGATGGTTAGAGCTAATCAATGACTTTGATGTGGGCATCAACTATCATCCTGGGAAAGCAAACGTCATGGCAGATGCTTTAAGTCAGAAAGTGCAGGTCAATAAGTTGAGCTTGAAGGACATGCCTGCAGAATTGAAGGACGAGGTTATAAGGCTCAATCTATGCCTTGTGAATAGTGGTGAAGCCATCGCCATGGAAGTGGACTCCACACTTGAGCAAGAAATATGCGAGGGTCAAAAGAATGACGAGAAGATACAAGAAATCAGGCAACTCATCATGGAAAATAAAGCCCCTGGTTTCAGAGAGGATGAACAGGGAACGGTGTGGCACGGGAAAAGAATCTGTGTGCCAGAAGTAAAGAAGATCCATGAATTGATTTTGAAGGAGGCTCACGATTCTGACTATTCCATTTATCCTGGGAGTACGAAGATGTACCAGGACCTCAAGAGCAGGTATTGGTGGTATGGCATGAAGCGAGATATCGCGGAACATGTTGCCCTATGTGACACATGTCAGTTAGTAAAAGCAGAACATCAACGACCCGCGGGATTATTGCAACCACTCAAAGTGCCTGAATGGAAATGGGAAGAAATCGGCATGGATTTTATAGTGGGATTGCCTAGGACCCAATCCGGATATGATTCAATATGGGTCATCATCGACAGGCTAACCAAGGAAGCTCACTTCATCCCCGGGAAGGAAAGCTACAGCGGATCCAAATTGGTGGAGTTGTACATGTCAAGGATCGTGTGTTACCATGGAGTGCCGAAGAAGATAGTGTCGGATCGAGGGACACAGTTCAGCTCGAGGTTCTGGCAGAAGTTGCACGAAACCATGGGAACCCATCTGAACTTTAGTTCTGCCTATCATCCCCAAACTGACGGGCAGACAGAAAGAACCAATCAGATTCTTGAGTATATGCTGAGGGAATGTGCACTCAAAAACAATCAGAGTTGGGACAAGAACTTACCGTATGTGGAATTCTCCTATAACAACAGCTATCAGGCTAGTATGAAGATGTCACCGTTCGAAGCTTTGTAAGGGAGGAAGTGCAGAACTCCCCTATTTTGGAACCAAACGGGGGAAAGTAAAGTGTTTGGTCCCGAAGTACTACAAGAGGCCGAGGTGAAGGTGAGGGAAATTCACAACAACTTGAGGATAGCACAGACACGCCAAAAGAGCTATGCTGATGTACGAAGAAGAGAGCTCGTTTTCAACGTGGGAGACTATGTCTATCTCAAGGTGTCCCCTATCCGAGGACTTCGTCGGTTCAAGGTGAAAGGGAAGTTGTCACCTCGATACATCAAACCCTTTCAAGTTTTGGAGAGGAAAGGCGAAGTGGAGTATCAACTAGAGTTACCGGCTCGCCTATCGGATGTGCACGATGTATTCCATGTGTCACAGCTCAAGAAATGTCTGAGAACGCCTGAAGAGGTGTTACCCATGAATGAGATAGATGTAGCTGAGGATTTGTCTTATGCCGAGCAACCATCCAAGATTTTGGAGACAATGAAACGCCTCACAAGAAATAAAAGAATCCGGATGTGCAAGGTGCAGTGGAAGCATCACTCAGAAGAGGAAGCCACCTGGGAGAGAGAAGATGAGCTTAAGGCACAATTTCCGGAATTGTTTTCTTAGAACTACCAATCTCGAGGACGAGATTTCTTTTAAGGGGGGTAGAGCTGTAACACCCCCAAAATCCTGTCAATAGGGGAATTTAAAAAATTTTGGACGTGTTGCATGTGTTGCAAAAATTCAAATTCAAACTGGAATTTAAATTAAACTCAAAACAGAAATGAAAAAGAAAAAGAAAAAGAAAAAAAACAAACCTCCTCGGGCCAGTGGGCCGAAACCCACCAGCCGGCCCACCCAGCCCCCGCGCCAGCCCGCAGCCACGCGCCCGCGCTCCCTCTCGTAGACAGGTGGGACCCACCTGTCATCCCTAACCCCCGATGGTCCGAAACCCAGACTGTTCCCCGCGAGCGCGCGATCTCAACCGACCGGAAAATCCCGCGTTCCCAGCCGAGTTCCGGACCCCGAAGACTCCAGCTCGATCTAAACCAATCCGCCGCCCTCCCCCGTCTATAAAAACCCCGGCATCGTCCCGTTTTTTCCCCACGATCCGCCGATTTTCCTTCCGGTGAGAATCCGAGCTTCTCCGGCGAATTCTGCTCGATCTGCGCTCGGGAATTCTGATCTAACTCGCTGGTCTTGATCCACCGCCTCGGGGGAACCTTTTCAGGTGCAGAAAACTCGGTGATTTGCGGTTCAAAACACAGCACCGACGAGCCTCGCCGTGAATTCACCTCGGACCTCGTCGCCGATCGCTTTTCGGGACCTCTGAGCTCAAGAAAACCCCCGAGGTGAGATCCCCGACCTCCCCTCTACCGATCTATGTCATAAAATCACAGTTCTAGGAAGAATTCACGAAGATCCGAAACTCTCTGGCGAGATCGCCGCCTCCCGCCGCCGGGCAGCGCCGCCCGCGCTCGATCAGAGCGACGTGGCCGCTTGTGCGCCGTCTAATTTAAATCGCACGGTAGAGTTTAAATTCCCGCGTACCGGTTCGATGTTATAATCTCAGCCGTCTGTTTTAAATCGGACAGTCCACGTCAGCCCCACGTTATAAAGGCCGGAATTCTTACGCGCTACCCCCTGGGGTTCTCGGAAAATAAGAGCTAGCCCCGGAAACTTCTGATCTAGCCCCTTGAAGTTCAGAAAATCATGTAAATTCATTTAAAAATCAGTTTTAGCCCCTGGAATTAATAAAAATTAGGAAATACCTCTCTGTTAAGTGTAGCTAGACCCCTGGAAATTCTTAAAATAATATAATGGACCCTGTAGTGGGGTGAGTTTACCTTTTTAACCCTATTTGATATTAAAGTTAGGAATTTGAATATGTGGCTAGTATTTAAAATTTAAAAGGTGGGACAAACATATTGTCAAATTCAAATTAAAAACTTTCCCTGTACTTAGAAAACCTTGGAGTGAGATAAAAATAGATTTTTGGCTGAAATGAATCTGTTTAATTGATTATTCACATTTATTAGTTATAGGGACACATTTTTAAGTAGAGAATAATTCTGAAAATTAGTAAAATAAATGCAAAATAGTTTACATCAGAGGAGAAGTTTAAAAATATATTATTATATATTTTAGACCCGAAACCTATTCTGTTTAGATGAGGTGTCTTACTATTTTCACATTTAGGCATAGGAAATAAATCTGAAAAATATAGCAAGCTAAGGGTAAATAACAAGAAAATGATAAATGAAGTTTCCAAAATCCAAAGAATTCAGTTTAGGGTTGGTAGAAGGTCTGAAGACACATATGAAGTAGGAAAATACCTTTCATGCATACTTGGTAGCTAAAATGTGTATCAATTGAATATAAGGAATTTATTTAAATTGGAAATTCATATATAGTATGCAAACATAAATGTGAATACAAAAGTAGAAATCATATACACATGATTAAAAGTGCATGTAAGCCAAAATCAACACACATAGAGTAACCACAACACATAGAATTGTGAATGGCTTTCATAAATGTGGATGTGTGGTTTGTATGAAGTGAAAGTGTGAACTATGTCTTATGGATTGTTGTTTTTCTTTTGCTATGTGTGATGGTATGATGTAGAACCTGGTCCAGAGCAAGTTCTCCCTTTCCAAGATCAGGACTACCCATTTCAAGAGCAGCAGGAAGGAGGCAAGTGTCCTTGACCACTTTGATCCTATGCTAGGGTGTGTAGATAGAATTATTTGCATTGTCAAATGAAATATGAAACCCATGCTAGGAAGTTTCCCTAGAATTGCATTATCTTGTTTCCTTGTAGCTTGGGTTGGGATTCATTTTATCATGTCATTTATTATTATGCATATGCTTCGCCATGCTTAGAATGGGATATTTGGGATATGAGATCATCAGTTTATTTTACCATACTCTTGAATGAGATATTGTGAGGTATGGATCAAGGCAAGCTGGATGTTTTGGTTGGTGCTGGGTGCACGAGACTCGGGTTTGTGTTTAGTACTTGCCTGGATCCTAAGGACCGATTCATGGAGCATGTAACCTGGCTTTACCGTGCCAACCACATGCTGAGATGGGGCAGCTTGGCCAATTAATTAGGTGTATCCCAGGCGTAGTATGGGTGTGTTGGATGGTGCGGGGAATAGGTGTCAGCTGGACTACCATATGAACCGCAAGGCTCAAGAGGGGGCCACTGCAGCGGGGTTGGAGCCTCTTGTATGCTGTTAGGGGTGAAACCTCAGTGGGCCCACGCTCATCAGGAATCCCTTTGTAAAGGCTTCGTAGTGATCTCCTAGCTACACACCTGGGAAGTGTGAATGTGGTTCGTAGCCACTGGCATAATGGAGGTTCTTTTAGTCCACCCGACAACGGGGGATGAAATCACTACATGTGGGTACAGTGGTGCAAACTCTGCAGAGTCAAAACTGTCATGACCGCCGTGCTCACGGTCAAGAGCGGCTTGGACTTATTCATGATTAGAGTATGATGACCTTGGAGGTTGTGAATGTTAAGCGGGGAGCTTAACATTGGAAATGATGTTATGGTTATTTGGTTATGATGATGGGATGGGAAATTGGGACCATTTCACCTGTGTAGTAATGTAGGTGCTTAATAAGCTAAGGTGATAGGTATTAATTGCGTAGTGCTTTAACCATGAGTTCAACCTCTCCTTGCTCTAGCCATGCATGACATAACTTTCCCACACTTGCTGAGTACCATCGATACTCAACCTTGCATATTTGTTGGTTTATATTGCTGCTCAGGTCAAGATAATGAGGTGGTGTATAATAATCAAGACTTTGGACCCGAAGAAGGTTTTTAGGTTCATGGAGTCCCCCGGGCAACGCCTGTGACGGAGCCCACAAGAATAATTATTCCGCTGCTAGTTTATTTACTTGTGATGAACTTATTATTGTCCATCGAGGCATTTGCTATGTAAGACTTATTTATATTTGACACCTGGCTTGTAATAAATGATGCTTCACTATTTGTCATCACATGTATGAGAAAATGATCCTGGCATACATGTGATATTCACTTGGTTGTTCTTCGGAAAAACCGGGTGTGATAGAAGTGGTATCAGAGCCAAGGTTGCCCGTAGGAACATGGACCTAGGTAGAAATGGACGTATTTAAGGGCCCTATTTTCTTAAGAACTATTTTACAAGGTGTGTGTTGAAAAGTGTTATTTAATGAAGTCACTTTCTTCATCTTACCCCAACTTTCATTCAAAATAGGATTTTTGTTTGAAAGTTTATCTAACCTAAGTTTAAATGCTTTCTGTTTTAGATGGTTCGCATGATTCACACCGCTCGCAAGTCCACAGGAGGGAGAGTTCCCGTAGTTGCCCTTGCCCAAAGAGAGGAGAGCCGTCCAGTGACGTACCTTTCCTACGGATTGGCAGTAGGAGGCTTGTTGCGCCGTCTTCGACGCATGCTCCAAGCCGCCGGCAATACGGGCAAGCTAATCATACACTATAGCTCCACCAGGACCATCCGTGAGAAGAGGGAAGAATGGAGTTCAGAGATGAGGATTATCCACGAAAATCAGCTGCTCAAGATCCACTGCTCTCCAGCTTGTCGAGCGACACGGGTCGATGCATAGAAGGATGTCACCTAGGAGGCAATCACCTGTCAGAGTCACATCTATCGTCATCACCTGGACAGGACTGAGTACATGTATGTCCTCCAGCGTGAGAGTGGTACGACAGAGTACAAATACCCGCCAGTGCAGCAAGGGACTTCCCATGAGCATATGGACCTGTGCTTGGAGGATGCTGCTATGCTCAGCACTCGACTGCAGGAGTGTCAGCAGGAGCTTCAGGATGTTCGTGACACCCTGAAGGAAACCGAGGCGTTGCTTCGAGCCTGCTTGAGGGTGAGAGAAAGAGGAGATGGGAATGAACTGTGTGTCACCGTGAATGATACATGGACTCCTGACACCCGAGATCGCCGGGCGATCAGGCATCGTCGCACTTCTCCACCAGCAGCCTCCCCACCCAAAGCAGAGTCAGAAGGAAGCCGCAACAATGAGGAAGATCCCGAGGAGCCAGCTCAGGAATACGAGTAGCGTAGAGTCTTTCCCTTAGTAAGAAAGATGTCGAGTAGTCGAGTCGTTACGTTAGTTAATGGTGTGTTAATGCTTGGTGTGTGACGGGAGTTGTGGAAGCCATGAGCAATTGCCCACAGCCTCATCTTCAGATTGTTTTGCTTTGGTGTGTGAACCCACATGAAATAATATTGCATTTATTTTGTGTGAGATATGAACCCTCAGAAAAGTATAACAAAGCTTCAACACTTCAAAGTACAAACAAGTGAAAGTAGTGAGATAATACGTAATACTTTAAATTAACATTTGGTTGATCATGCTAGATGGCCCGAAGAGGAAAAGGTTGTGCTGCCAACCCCGCCAACAACAACGATGAGGCCTGCAACCCTCATCTTTCTAGAGGCCAAGACAGGGGTGGTCGCCGTGAAGGAGTTGATCCCCTCCACCAAATGCTTGAGAATCAAAATCAGCTCATCCAGAACTTGACTCAAGTGGTGGCCAACTTGCATCAAGTTCCACCTCCACAAGCTGCACCACGCCAACCAAGGTTGAGTGAGTTTCTAGGAACTCAACCTCCAAAGTTTGCAAGTGCTGCTGAACCTCTGGAGGCAGATGATTGGCTAAAGACCATTGAGAGCAAGATGAGGATCATACAGTGCCAGGGGTATGAGAGGGTGCTGTTTGCCTCTCATCAATTGCATGGACCTGCTGCTGATTGGTGGACCGCCTACGTGGCCGCCCATCATGACCCTGAGAACATCACTTGGAAAGAGTTCAAGCGTAGCTTCCGCAACCATTACATAACAAGGGGTGAACTCAAAAACAAGAGGAAGGAGTTTTTGGGGTTGCAGCAAGGTAACATGACTGTGAGGGAATACCTCACTAAATTTACTCAACTCTCCCGTTATGCCCCACGGAACATAGAGACTGATGAGCAGAAACAGGATTGTTTCGTGGAAGGACTTACCGCAGAAATGCAGTGTGCAATGTCCTCCAACGAGTATGAAAGCTTCCAAAAGATGGTGGACAGAGCGTTTGTGGTAGAAAGGAAGCTGAAGGCCTTGGAAAATGAGAACAAGAGGAAGGCCGGGTGGTCACATCAAGCCTCAGGAAGCAACACCCGCCCACGTCTGATGCAGCAACCCGCAGGGCAGACGAACCGTGCTGCGGTACCCTACTCAGCACCAAGAGGGTACAACCCGAACTACAGGCCTCCGGCAGCACCAATACAGCCACAACGTCAGTTCGTACAGCAGCCTCGCCCCGCATATCCACCTCGACCAGCAGTACAAGGACCTCCAAACCAACCCCAAGACAACAAAGGCCAGGCACCTAAGGTTGGGGTGCAATGTTTTAGCTGTGGTGAAGTGGGGCACTACGCCCATAAGTGCCCAAAGAAGAAGCCCACACAGCCACAACAGCAGAATGTAAATGAGAGGACGGGTGAACCACGTCACTATGGAGGAAGCGCAAGAGGAACCCGACGTGGTAGTTGGTATGTTTCCTGCCAATTTACACATTGCAACCCTGCTGTTTGATTCTGGTGCTACCCACTCGTTCATTGCTCAAGGGTTTGTTAAGAAGCATGATCTAGCAACAACACAAATGAACCATATGCTAGCAGTAAACTCTCCAGGTGGAGAAATAAGGACAAGACAAGTGTGTCCCAAGGTGAATCTAGACATTAATGGGGTGGTATTTACTGCCAACCTCATAGTGATAGATTCCCAAGGGATAGATATTATTGTGGGCATGGACTGGTTGACCAAACATAAGGGAATCATCCATTGTTCGACCAGAACGGTGGAACTAACGCACCCTAGTGGCACAAAAGTAAAGTTTATAACAATACAAGAGCCTAGAAGGGACGTTAAAATAAATCAAGTTGAGGTGAAAGTGGAGGAGATCAGGACCATCAGGGAATATCCCGATGTTTTTCCGGAGGAGTTGCCAGGTATGCCTCCCGATCGTGAAGTGGAATTCACAATTGAGCTAGTGCCTGGAACAGCTCCGATATACAAGAGACCTTATCGGATGGACTCCAAGCAGCTGGGAAAGCTCAAGGATCATTTGAGAGAATTGACGGAGAAGGGGTATATTTGTCCTAGACATGCTTACAAGTTGACTTCAGAGCAACTCCTTTCTTCTTTGCCGAGGTGAGATCGGCAATTTCCTTGACATGCTTGGCTTGCTTCTCCATCATTTCAAAGTTGATGATCTTGCCAAGAAGTTCGTCTGGGTTCATTTTCCAGTACCCGGGGCTTTCTCTAATCATAGAGCAAAGAGTCATGTTGCGAGGCATGAAAGCTCTGAGAATCAGCTTCACGACCTCATGATCATTCCACTTTTTGCTGCCATAAGCTCGGACTTTGTTGATAGGATTCTTCAGTCGATTGTACATATCTTGTGGTGATTCATCTTCTTCTATCGTGAATCTTCGCAATTCACCTTCAATCATTTCTATCTTGGCTTCGCGTACATGACGGTCACCTTCATGTGCGGTTTGTAGTGTGTCCCATATCTCCTTGGCAATTTCGAGTCTGTCCACCTTGGTGAACTCGTCTCGGCTCAGTGATGATGTGATCACAGCTGCAGCTTGAACATTCCGATGAATGGCTTGTTCTTGGCTTGGGGTCAGCTATTCATCATCATCCGGGATATCTATCCCTGTACGCACTATATGCCACAAACTTGGATTAAGAGATATAAGGTGCATTTTCATGTTTTGTCTCCACATTGAATAGGCATTGCCATCAAAGTAAGGTGCTTTCCCTAGAGGAATTGATAAGTAATGGCTATTTTTGGAATTTAAACGCTCATAGTCAAAAGGATATCGGGAGTAGTCGGTGTGACTACCCCCTTTCTTCTCCTTTCCATCATCGGTATTCTTCTTCCCTCTTGGTGAGATTGCCTTCTTCCGTAGATGAGCCTTGAGTTGGAGCACCTCCTCATCATCGTCCTCAATATCTTGAATGGCGTCGAGTAGCTTCTTTAGCTTTTGAGTCCTTTCGTCATCACCCTTTTGATCGTCGATCTTCTTGTGTACATCTTTGATGTTCGACATCGTCTCTTCGAGCGGTGAGTCTTTTTTTGAAGAGTTTGGCCCTGATACCAATTGAATGTAGCCTAGATGGGGGGTGTCGAAGCGTCTGCGGTCGACACTTCCCCTGGGCCTGCTCTGGGCAGCCCGCGGAGGTTCTTTTTCGGAGGGGCTAGTCCTCTCGCGAGGGTCTCGCCAAAGTGGACGAAGGAAGGAGATGATTGACATGGGGATTTTACGTGGTTCGGGCCACCGGAGCGTAAAACCCTACGTCCACGGGAGTGCTTGGAGCACTAGTTTCCTTCAGTATGTGGATGACCTAGAGGGAGCTGAACTCACGAGAGTTCGAACCCCTTGTAACATTGCCTACCTGAGCCTTTTATAGTCCAAGGCTCAGACGGCTTACAAGGTGGGCCCCAGGACCCGACAGGTAGCCGTTGGTGATGGCAGGGGCGGCAGGGTACGTCTTGTCCATGTCTTGTCGCTGCCTTCACTGGTCTGCAGCTTTTGACACTGTGCGCTTGTCTTGACTGTGACTGGTCACAGTGCCTTCTGACAGGCGTGCGCCGCGCCTCCGCGCCTTGGGAAGGCGCCGGTCTTGAATGCTTTGTACGGTAAAGGCATGGTGCGCCTTTACTCTCGCTGCTTACCGTGCCGGGCTGGCAGCGCTGCTCTACCGGCCACATGGTGGGCCCGGATCTCACCTCTGAGGAGAGGGGAGCTCCAGCCCCGCTGGACACGTGGAGCCTTCGAAGCTCACCCCCGCTGAATGTGGCCTAGAGGGGGGGGGGGTGAATAGTCCTTATAGAGTTTCCTGCACACTTAATGTAGTTGTCAAAAACTTGCTTGACCGGACTAGTCCGGTTGTGTGAGCGGACTAGTCCGGTGTGCCTGAAGTGTGTAGATTGTATTAAGTGTTGTTCAGGAAAATTAACTTGATTATCATAGGAAATAAGAACAACAGTTATTTTATTTTGAGTTTACAATGTGAGGTGTGATTATGCCCGTGAATGAAACTTAGCAATTCAAATTATGAAGTTTAGCAACTAGATGTTCTAATCAACAAAAATAAAGAGGCACGCGAGACACAAATTTTACCGAGGTTCAATCTCACCAAGAGATCTACGTCCTCGTTGAGGAAGCTCACACAGGGTCGGGTCTCTAACCCTTTCCCTCTTCAAGTCACCACACAAGGCCGACTTGACTCCACTAGCACGGGTAATCACCGAGTTTGTGGGGCAACCTCACACGTTGAGGGCTCCCACGAGAATTACAATGAAAAAGCGATCAAGTACACTCAAAAAGATTACAATGCAGAATATGAGTGTAGAGAGATCAAACCCCACGAGCTCACAACGAAGGAACGACGATCTCCCAATCCCAAATCCAAGTGTTTAATTGATTTTCACCTTTTTCGCACCTTAATGTGTGGGGGATGTGTTTTGGGGCTCTTGGGACAGGTGGCGGCGCTAGGGTTTGAATTTCTAGTAGTGTGAGTCGTGTATCTTCGTTGAAAGGCCGTGGATCGCCAATTTATATGGTTTCCAAAAAGTTACCGTTGTAAAACCTAATATCGGACTAGTCCGGTGTATGTTCGGACTTGTCCGGTCTACTTCCAGTGGGCTAAGCGGACTAGTCCGGTCTAAAATCGGACTTGTCTGGTGCTATGTGAAGTGGGGTTCGAGAAAGTTTAGCGGACTACTCCTGTCCCATGGACGGACTAGTCCGCAGTCCTCTAAAGAGGACAACAGAAACATGAGCGGACTAGTCCGGTCTAAAACCGGACTTGTCCGGTGCATTCCAGTAAGCTGACCAAACTAGTCCGGTTCACAAGGCGGACTAGTCCGGTGCACTATGTCTGCGACTTCCAGAAAGTTAAATGGACTAGTCCGGTCCATGAACGGACTAGTCCGGTGTCAAGTGGATTTTAGTTCATTTTTAAACCCCTTACCCTTACGCAAAGTCATGAGCTCTTGGGATGTGTCTCTCACACACACCCTATAAATTTAAATCTACTTTGCTCTTCTAAATTCCATTAAAGTCTTCCTTTTCGGACACCACTCTATTTTTCACCTTTTTGTGTGCACCGAGCTAGTTCACTTTGTTTGTCCTGCAATCATCTCAATAATTTCATTAGGATCTCATATGCTTGTCATCAATTCTCCAAAACCCACAAGGGATACCCTAGATGCACTTTCAATCTCCCCCTTTTTGGTGATTGATGACAACCATTTGAGATATCACAATTAAGAAGAAAAAATTGATTTTTCATAAAGTGTGCATATATGAGAATAATGAATAACAAACAAGAAAAACTTCTCTCATATACGCACACCTTATGGTGGGGTGCCTAACAAGTGTGTGATCAACAAATATGTGATGAACGAGGATAAAAGATAACAACCATAGATATAAGCATCACAATACTATGAAGCATCACACATAAGGTGAATAGTCAAATTACAATAGTTTCAAAAATAAGTACAAGTCCTCGATCACAAGTACTTAATAACTTATCCTAGATAGCTATTCTAGTCTCAATCTCTCCCCCTTTGGCATCAAGGCACCAAAAAGGGAAAAATCGAGTGGAATCACTCATCGCCATTCCCACTTTCACTCTCAGTCCTATCTTCATCTTCCTCTTCACCTTGATCTTCATCATCTTGACCATGTAGAGGGTTAGCAGCTGAACCACCACCAAACCCAAAGGAGCTCAACTCTTGGTCAGTGAAAGTTGGCATTTCAGTGAAGTCTTCAGCTGAGTCCTCAGAAACCTCAAGTGACCCTTGTGGCTCAATTAACAGTTTGGCACAGATGGCCTAGATATTGGCTTTTACATATCTTTAATGCTTCTTCCTGGCCAATCTCTCTTCATGTTGCTTAACTTCAACTTTGCGGCAAGAGGCAAAGATAGAAGATAGCATCTTGAAGATGCCACTTGAGGATTCCCGAGTAGATGAGGTTGCATGAGTGGTAGCTGCAGCCTCAGATCTTGTCTCCTCTTGAGCTCTCTTGGACCTTCTTTATTCTTCGGGTGACACAGGAGCAGAAGGAGCAGAATATATAGTGGGCTTCTGGGGCCTAAGTCTAGTGTGAGGCACATCCTTTACGAACTCCAGTCCTGTCACTTTTTTAATCATGAACATTATGTAGGGTGCATAGCCACAAGACCGGATGGGATTGATAGAGATACTGACAATGTCATTGTAAATGTACTCAAACACATTGAATGTCCTCTTCTTGCTTATGACCTTCATCAAGGTTCTGAGGGTGCCCTGAACAGTCCCTGCATCTCCCTCTTTGGGAGCTATAGTCTTCCTCAATATCCGATTGAGAACTACAAAGAAAGGCTTCATGCATTTAGTGGTTGGAGGCTTGAATGGCATTCGTGTATCATAGAGAAAGTCCAACCGATCTTTCTCCAGTGGTTTCAGGTTGTGAATCACAAGTTCATTGTCCAAGGTATGCTCAAGATGAAGGATTCTTGCGAATTCTTCATAGGTGACACTGTACTGAGACCCATGTGTCATCCAAATCATCCTGTCGTTGTCATCACGAGCGAAGTAGAGAGTAGAGTAGAATTGCGTGATGACTTCATCATTCCAGTCACACTGGAAGGAGAATAGGTCTTTCAGCCCGTGAAGCTCGAGGGCTGTCACAACCTCCTGATAATCTTGACATCTCTTGGACTGAAGATAAGTAATATCAACCCACTGACTTTCGACAACTGGATGCTTCATCTTCCGATACACATGTTCATAGTAGTCAGCATGAAAATTACTCCAAAATCTGGGGTCAGCTGACTCTCTGGGCTGATTATACACTTCTACTTTTCTGAACTTGTCAGCTAGTTCACCCCCTTTTCCAGTGTAATCATTATTCGAAAGTTGCCTGTTGCGACGAATGGGATTTTTCATTTTCAGAGGCCCAATGGGGCCACTAGCAAGCCCCTTCCCTTTATTGGGAGCCCTCTTAGATCCCGAGGAGCTCTCGGCAATAGCCTTTCCTTGAGGATTCTTCACAGTCACCTTCCTCTTCTTAGGCAAATTTTCATCGGAAGGTGGAGAGTGGACATTGACATCATGTATTTTCTTCATCACTCTCTCCTTGGCTCTCCTCACTCTTTCACGTTGAACCTCTTCATCAAGGTGGAAAGAGCTGTCATCTGAGTCCGAAGACATGGTGCCTGATAAGGAGTTCAAGGATTAGATACGAATGGACTCATTATTGACTTCAAATAGAAATGTAGGGGTTCAACTGTCATAGACCGGACTTGTCCGCATCTGCGCGCCGGACTAGTCCTGCCTGGCATAAGAATACATCTATCTAAAGACACAAAGGCAGGAAAGTAGTAGGAATACATCTCTGGAGGCAATGTACATCTTTTTGAAATCAAAGGAAACGAGCTAGAATTAGAAAAGTTTGAGAGTTAGGTTTTAGGGGGGAATTTACCAAGAATTGAAGATTCGCGTTGAAGGAGCAAGAATCTATCCGGATGAGTCCGGAGAGGAGAATCCACTCGTCGAGGAGAGGATTTTCCACGGAGAAAACTTCGAGTTTGAGGGCTCAACCCGAAAATCACTTTGGGAGCTAGGGTTTAGGAGAGGAGGGGAGACCAGATGCTTATGAGTGTAGAAGGAGGGGTCTGGGCCAGCCAAACGCTTATATATGCGACTGACCGGACTAGTCCGGTCATGGTAGCGGACTAGTCCGGTGCCCCTGAGTTAACCTAACTATATCGTCTGTCCGAACTAGTCCGGTTGACAACCGGACAAGTCCTGGTCCAACAGACCTGATACAGATAGTAAAGTTTAAAAGTGATCCAAGGACACTAATTTTTGCAAATAATCTTGGTAATTACGACCAGTAGGCAAGCAACAATCAAACAATGGTCATATTTCAAAAGATTTCTTTATTAAAATAGTTTTCTTAGAGGAAAAAGAGATGAGTTACAGTTTTTACAATAAAATGTAACATTTGAGGTTGCAACCAGGTATGCAACGTTTCAAGCCACGTTTCGAGAGTCAAGAATATTAAGTTCATTTCTTAGCTCACAAAACCTTTTCTCATCTAATGGTTTGGTAAAGATATCTGCTAGTTGTTTTTCAGTTCTAACATGTGAAATTTCAATGTCACTATTTAATGAATGATCTCTAAGAAAGTTATGACGAATATCTATGTGCTTAGTTCTTGAGTGCTCTACTGGGTTGTGTGCAATTTTTATAGCGCTTTCATTATCACATAGAAGCGGAATATGATTTAGATTGTAGCCGTAGTCTCTAAGAGTCTGTCGCATCCAAAGTAGTTGTGCACAACAACTACCAGCTGCAACATACTCTGCTTCCGCTGTTGAAAGAGCAATAGAGTTTTGCTTTTTAGATGACCAAGAAACTAGAGATCTGCCAAGAAATTGACAAGTCCCTGAAGTGCTCTTTCTATCGACTTTGCATCCTGCATAGTCGGCATCGGAATAACCTATCAAGTTAAACTTGGATCCTTTGGGATACCAAAGGCACAAGTTAGGTGTGTGCACAAGATACCTTACAATTCTTTTTACAGCTATTAAGTGACACTCTTTAAGTGCGGCTTGAAACCTTGCACACATGCATACGCTAAGCATAATATCTGGCCTAGATGCACATAAGTAAAGTAAGGAGCCGATCATTGACCTATATACTTTTGGTCCACATTTGGACCTTCTTCATTGAGGTCGAGATGTCCGTTGATTGCCATGGGTGTCTTGATGGGCTTGGCTTTGTCCATATTGAATTTCTTGAGGATGTCCTGTGTGTATTTGGTTTGGCTTATAAATGTGCCTTCTCTCAGTTGCTTCACTTGGAATCCCAAGAAGAACTTCAATTCACCCATCATCGACATCTCGAACCTATGTGTCATAATTTTGCTAAATTCCTCACAGAAAGACTTGTTAGTGGATCCAAAGATAATATCATCAACGTAAATTTGACATACAAATAGATGATCATCAAAATGTTTAGTGAAGAGTGTATAGTCAGCTTTACCAATTTTGAATCTATTTTGAGTTAGAAAATCTCTAAGGCACTCATACCAAGCTCGAGGAGCTTGTTTGAGGCCATAGAGAGCCTTACGCAGTTTATAGACGTGGTTAGGATACTCTTGGTCTTCGAATCCTGGTGGCTGCTTCACATAAACTTCCTCCTTTATCGGACCGTTGAGGAAGGCACTTTTGACGCCCATTTGATACAACTTAAAATTATGGTGAGTAGCATATGCCAATAAAATACGAATGGACTCAAGTCTAGCTACGGGAGCGAAAGTTTCGTCAAAGTCCAAACCTTCGACTTGAGAATAACCCTTGGCCACCAACCTCGCTTTATTTCTTGTTACTACTCCATGTTCATCTTGCTTGTTCCGAAAGACCCATTTGGTTCCAACGATGTTCGCCCTTGGTCTTTCCACCAGCTCCCACACTTCATTTCTTTTGAAGTTGTTCAATTCTTCTTGCATTGCAATCACCCAGTCTGGATCCCTTAAGGCTTCATCTACCCTGTATGGTTCCAGTTAAGAGACAAAAGAATAGTATTCACAGAAATTTGCAACGCGAGATCTAGTAGTTACTCCCTTAGCAATATCACCAATGATATTATTGACAGGATGGTCTCTTTGCACACTCTGTTGTACTCTTGGGTGAGGAACTTGTGTAGCTGCTTGTTCTTCATCATCTTCATGTTCATTGTCTCCCCCTAGATCATTGCTTCCATGATTATCTTGATCTTCTTGATCTTCCTCCACTTGATCTTGTGTAAAAGCTCCCCCTTGATCATTGCTTCCTTGTTGAGGTTCACCTTGTGCATTTGAGACTTGCGTTTGCTCTTGTGGTAGAATATCACCAAGTGCCATTTTCTTCAGCGCTTCACATGGAGCTTCCTCTTTATCTAGCATACACTTATCGACTTGCTCCACTTGTGAGCCGTTAGTTTCATCGAACACTACGTCACGTGCTACTTCAACAAGACTGGACACCTTGTTGAAGACACGATAGGCGTAGGCATTCGATTCATAACCGAGCAAGAACCCTTCATCGGACTTCGAAGCGAACTTCGAAGCCCTCGGTTTCTTGTTCAGAATAAAACATTTACAACCAAAAACTTAGAAATAAGAAACATTAGGCTTTTTACCGGTAAGGAGCTCATATGGAGTTTTCTTCAGTACTCGGTGAAGGTACAGCCGATTTGTGGCATGACAAGCGGTGTTCACCGCTTCTGCCCAAAATCGATCTGATGTCTTGTATTCGTCCAACATTGTTCTTGCCATTTCAATCAATGTTCTATTCTTCCTTTCGGCCACCCCGTTTTGTTGAGGAGAGTAGGGTGTCGAGAACTCATGCTTTATCCCTTCTTCATCGAGATACTGTTCAACTTGTGTATTCTTGAATTCTGTCCCGTTGTCACTTCTGATGTTCTTCACGGTTGATGAGAATTCGTTCTGGGCTCTTTTCAGGAACTTCTTGAGGATTCCCTGAGTTTCTGATTTATCATACAAGAAAAATACCCAGGTAAATCTTGAAAAATCATCAACAATTACTAAACCGTATTTGTTACCGCCGATACTTATGTAAGCAATTGGATCAAATAGATCCATATGAAGAAGTTCCAGTGGTCTTGTAGTGGTCATTACGTTCTTGGCGGGGTGCGGTGCTCCGACTTGTTTTTCCGCCTGGCAAGCGCTGCACGGCCTGTCTTTCTCAAAAACCACATCCTTTAGACCTCGGATGTGACCACCTTTTAGAAGTTTCTGCAGATTTCTCATCCCAACATGGGCTAGCCGTCTATGCCACAGCCATCAAATGTTGGTCTTAGCAACCAAGCAAGTGTTGAGTTCGGCTTTATCTTTGTTGAAACCAACAAGATAAAGCTTTCCCTTCAACATTCCCTTGAATGCAATCGAGCCATCGCTTCTTCTAAAAACGGTCACACCCTCATTAGTGAATAAACAGTTAGAACCTTTGTCGCATAGTTGAGATATTGATAAAAGGTTATAATCTAGGGAGTCTACATGTAAAACATTAGATAAAGTGTGTTGAGGAGATATTTCAATGTTACCGCTACCAAGGACCTTTCCTTGGCTGTTGTCTCCAAAGTATATGCCTTCACTTGGATCCTCGTTGTACTCGTACTCCACAAACATATCTCTCTCTCCGGTCATGTGATTTGTGCATCCGCTATCTAGCACCCACTTAGATCCACTGGAGGAGTAAGCCTTTTTATTGCCTTCTTTAGCCATAAGGCAAGTATGGTTGTTCATATCCCGTCCTCCCATGTTTGGGAAGAGTGTAGCTCTCATGGTGGGTTTCTTAACGGCAATGGTGGCCATCTCCTCTTCTTCATCGGAGGAGGACTCATTGTTTGAGTCCCACTCCTTGCCAATGTGAGCTTGATGAGCTTGTCTCCTTTTTCTGAAATTTTTCTTCTCATGTGCCTTTGTTTCCTTCTTCTTGTTTTCTTCATAAGTACAGTCCACCATGAAGTTACCGTACTCTCCACAATTATAGCAAGTACGTCGAGCCTTGGATTTCCCTTTATCCTTGCTTTTCCCTTCATTTGAGTTGTTGCCATGTCTTCTCCTCATCATGCGCTTGAACTTTTTGATAAAGAGTACCATTTCCTCATCATCTAGATCGGTACTCACGTCGCTTGTATCTCCGTCATCTTGGTCTTCATGGGTTTCTTTGAGTTTGGGTCTGCACGTTGCTTTGAGAGCAACTTCTTTCTTTTTGGAAGAGGTAAGCTTGGCTAACTCTTTGACGTATTGAGCCTCCTTCTCCATCATTTCATGATTTATGATCTTCCCCAATAACTCATCGGGAGTCATTTTGTGAAACCCGGGGCTTTCTCTAATCATTGAGCAAAGTGTGACGTTTCTTGGCATGAAGGCTCTAATCATCCTTTTGACCACCTTGTGATCAGTCCATTTCTTACTTCCATAGGCACGGATTTTGTTGATGAGTGCCTTCATCCGGTTGTACATGTCTTGAGCTGATTCACCTTCTTCATTAGCAAATCTCCCCAACTCTCCTTCAAGCATCTCAATTTTGGCTTCACGTACAGACCTATTTCCTTCATGAGCTGTTTTGAGTGTATCCCAGATTTCTTTTGCACTCGCTAGTCCATCGATCTTGGTGAATTCTTCCTTGCTTAGTGACGATGTGATTACTGCAACGGCTTGTGCATTCATGTGAATCTCTTGTTCTTGTTCCGGAGTGAGTTCTTCATCCGTGTCTGGGATATCTTTACCTGTGCAGACAATATGCCAAAGGCTAGGATTCAAGGATATTAGATGCATTTTCATGTTGTACTTCCATATGGTATAGTCACTTCCGTCAAACTGCGGGGGCCTTCCCATAGGAATGGATAGATAGTGATTATTTGAATTGAGACGGTTGTAGTTGTAAGGATATCGGGAGTAGTCGTGATGACCACTCCCCATCGTCTTTTCTTCCTCTTTTCCCTTTTGTGCCATTAATTTCTTTCTCAGTAGTGCCTTTAGCTGTCTCACTTCTTCATCGTCATGTGGACTTTCTTTCAGCACATCGAAGGCTTTGGCTTCTTGCTCCTCATCGTTGATGTTCGTCTTCGGGATATCGTTGTTCTTCTCAGAGGCCATTGATCTCTCCGAGATGTGAGTCTCGTTGGTGGAGAACCTTGCTCTGATACCAATTGAATGTCAAAAACTTGCTTGACCGGACTAGTCCGGTTGTGTGAGCAGACTAGTCCGGTGTGCCTGAAGTGTGCAGATTTTATTAAGTGTTGTTCAGGAAAATTAACTTGTTTAGCAGCGGAAGTAAGAACAACAGTTATTTTATTTTGAGTTTACAATGTGAGGTGTGATTATGCCCATGAATGAAACTTAGCAATTCAAATTATGAAGTTTAGCAACTAGATGTTCTAATCAACAAAAATAAAGAGGCACACGAGACACAAATTTTACCGAGGTTCGATCTCACCAAGAGATCTATGTCCTCGTTGAGAAAGCTCACACAGAGCCAGGTCTCTAACCCTTTCCCTCTTCAAGTCACCACACAAGGCCGACTTGACTCCACTAGTACGGGTAATCACCGAGTTTATGGGGCAACCTCACACGTTGAGGGCTCCCACGAGAATTACAATGAAAAAGCAATCAAATACACTCAAAAAGATTACAATGCAGAATATGAGTGTAGAGAGATCAAACCCCAAGAGCTCACAACAAACGAACGACGATCTCCCAATCCCAAATCCAAGTGTTTAACTGATTTTCACCTTTTTCGCACCTTAGATGTGTGGGCGGGTGTGTTTTTGGGCTCTTGGGACAGGTGGCGGCGCTAGGGTTTGAGTTTCTAGCAGTGTGAGTCGTGTATCTTCATTGGAAGGTCGTGGATCACCAATTTATATGGTTTCCAAAAAAGTTACCATTGTAAAACCTAATACCGGACTAGTCCGGTGTATGTTCGGACTTGTCCGGTCTACTTCCAGTGGGCTAAGCGGACTAGTCCGGTCTAAAACCGGACTTGTCCAGTGCTATGTGAAGTGGGGTTCCAGAAAGTTTAGCGGACTAGTCCTGTCCCATGGATGTACTAGTCCGCAGTCCTCTAAAGAGGACAACAGAAACATGAGCGGACTAGTCCGGTCTAAAACCGGACTTGTCCGGTGCATTCCAGTAAGCTGACCGGACTAGTCCGGTTCACAAGGCGGACTAGTCCGGTGCACTATGTCTACGACTTCCAGAAAGTTAAACGGACTAGTCCGGTCCATGAACGGACTAGCCCGGTGTCCAGTGGATTTTAATTGATTTTTAAACCCCTTACGCTTACGCAAAGTCATGAGCTCTTGGGATGTGTCTCTCACACACAACCTATACATTTAAATGTACTTTGCTCTTCTAAATTCCATTAAAGTCTTCCTTTTCGGACACCACTCTATTTTTCACCTTTTTGTGTGCACCGAGCTAGTTCACTTTGTTTGTCCTGCAATCATCTAAATAATTTCATTAGGATCTCATATGCTTGTCATCAATTCTCCAAAACCCACAAGGGATACCCTAGATGCACTTTCACCCGCGGACGGGGGAGGTCCGGCTCTGCTGGCCACGAGGCGGGTCCGGAGCTCACCTCTGAGGAGAGGGGAGGTCCGGCCCCGCTGGACACGTAGAGCCTTCGGAGCTCGCCCCTGCGGAGGGGGCGAGGTCCGGCCTCCTGGGCCACGTGGCAGGCCCGGAGCTATCCTCTGAGGAGAGGGGAGCTTCGGCCCTACTGGACACATGGCGCCTTCGGAGCTCGCCCCTGTGGAGGGGGCGAGGTCCAGCCTTCTGGGCCACGTAGCAGGCCCGGAGCTATCCTCTGAGGAGAGGGGAGCTCCGGCCCTACTGGGCACATGGCGCCTTCGGAGCTCGCCCCTGCGGAGGGGGCGAGGTCCTTAGGCGGTTTCACCCTGTGCGCGGGGGTACCCGATATTGAGGGTATCACCAGGGGTGAATAGGCTTTTCGATGCTTTGTTAATCCCTGAAACACTTAGTAGGTTTGTCAAATACAGGGAAATCAGACTAGTCCGATAGAGTGCGGACTAGTCCATTTTCTACTCAGAGAAAAATTGGACTAGTCCGGTACTGTGCGGACAAGTACGGTATTCGTGGACTAGAAAATTAAGATTGATCAATATGTTCACTTCTAGTACTCTATGCAGCGGAAATTAATTGATGACTTAGATGTATTGCAACACTGATACAATCAATGACAGAAATCAACTTTGATTTCAATGCTTCAACGTGAATTTCACAAGATTAATTAAACAGTATAATATGATGAACAATAAATAAACAAGAGTAAGAGACAAGTGTTTATCTCGAGATTCGATTCCACGAAGGAAATCTACGTCCCCGTTGAGGAGTCCACTAAGGACCGGGTCTTCTCCAACCCTACCCTCGTCGAATCGGCACGGAGGCCGATTCTCTTCCACTAATCACAAAGGGGAATAAATCGTTCAAGGGGGCCTTCTCACAAGTTGAGGGCTCCCCAAGAGTTACAATGAATGAACACAACCAAACACACTCAAAAGATGAACAATTAACCAACAACAGTGTGCGAGAGATCAAACCCAAGAGCTCAAGATGTGTAGAACAAGTCTCTCCTTTGATCAATAGCTAATCCCCAAAGAATTGATCCTTTTTGGGTTAGAATGTGTGGAAAGATGTGAATTTTGGGCTCTTGGGAGGTGTGACGGCGCAGGGGGTCGAAGAGTTATGTTGGTATGGCCGTACACCACTTTTTATAGTAGGGTTTCCAATGGTTACGTTAGGGTTTTCGATGTCCGGACTAGTCCGTGGTTGACTCCGAACTAGTCCAGTGTGCGGTGTGTTGAAAACCCTAAGTGTTGTGAGATAACGGACTAGTCCGTAGAAGTGCGGACTAGTCCGTTGTCTATCTAGAGACAAAATCGGACTAGTCCGGTCCATATCGGACTAGTCCGTTTTCAGGTCAGAAAGAAAATCGGACTAGTCCAGTTGATATCGGACTAGTCCGCACATGCTGATTTTGTGCAGTTAGTGTGATTTCTTTCACTTGAGCTCTTGGGGTGTGTTTCTCCAACACACTCTACTCTATGTAATCTAATCTTTTTAGCTCCTGAGCTCTTATCAATTCAAAGAAACAGATGCGTAGAAACTGCAATGATGTTGTAAGGTGGTAACAAAGTCCTACCTCGGCCTTCCTCCTAGCAATGGCAGCAGGACAGATCGTCAGCTCTCTTCCGGAGACGGCGAGCGTGACGGGGCTCGTCGGCGGTCTCACCGGTGGCTGAACTCCGGCGAAGGGTTTAACTCGGCGAGTTGGGGGGCTAGGGCCTCTAAGTTGTCGACTTGGGAAAAGGTGTTACGGCCAAGGGGGGTTTTGGGTTCTATTTACAAAGGAATAAGGAAGAGTCCTACTCTGGTTGGATTTTAAATAAGAGTCCTATTCAATTTGTTTTGGATCTTAACAACTTATCTTCAATTGATTTGGGTGCGGTATCAACATGGAAGAAATCGTGTCGGTTTCCTCAGTACCGGGTATTCCCGCGCACACAGGAGAAAAACCGCTTAAGGATATCGTCATCTCCGCAGCGGTGAGCTCCAGAGGTGCCACGTGGCCAGCGGGGGCCGGTCCTTGCTTCTCCTCAGAGGCGAGCTCCGGACCTGCCTCGCGTCCAGCGGGGTGGGGCTTCCCTTTTCCTCAGAAGCTCCACGTGCGCCACGTGTGTGGCGGGGAAGGGCCTCCCCTCTCTATAGAGGCGAGCTCCGGTAGCGACACGTGTCCAACAGCATCGGACCTCCCTTCTCCTTGGAGGTGAGCTCTGAGGACGACACGTGTCCAGCTGGGCCGGACCTCCCGGAGGCGAGCTCTGAGGGTGACACGTGTCCAGCGGGGTCGGGCCTTATCCCTTCCGCAGGGGTGAGTTCTAAAGTCGACACGTGTCTGGCGGAGCCGGACCTCATCCCTTCCGCAGGAGTGAGCTCCGAGAGCGACACGTGTCCCGCGGGGCTGGGCCTCGCTTCTCTGCATAGACTAGCTCCGAAGTCAACACGTTTTCCGCGGGGCTGAGCCTCGCTTCTCCGCAGAGACTAGCTCCGAAGGCGACACATGTCCAGCGGGGCCGGACCTCGCCCCTTCCTCAGAGGCGAGCTCCGAGCCTGTCACGTGGCCAGCAGTGCCGGACCTCACCCCCTCCGTAGGGATGAGCTCCGAAGATGCCACGTGGCCAGCGGGCTGCAGGAAGTGTCCACATCGCTCCTCGGCGAATTGGAATTGGCTCTTTTCAGCTACCTTTCTCCCATTTTTATGATTCTTTCCCATTTCTATTTCTTTTATAATGTTTTTCTATATGCAATGCATGAATCTGAAATTGAGGGTGTTACAAACCTACCCCCCTTAAACTGAATCTCACCCTCGAGATTCGATAGAGTAGAGAATAGTTGAGGGAATTCTGCCTTGAGGTCTTCCTCACGCTCCCATGTAGTTTCAGCTTCCTTGTGATGGCTCCAATAGTTCATTAACGGGCATCCTATATGGCCTCTTCGCTATAGGTGCAGTTCCAGGTACTAAATCAATGGCAAACTCAATGTCCCGGTCAGGTGGCATACCTGGAAGTTCTTCCGGGGACACGTCCGAATATTCTTGAACCACCGGAATGCTTTCCAATGTTGCTTCTTCGATGTGGTTTAATGTTGCCTTCTTGGTTGCCAGTTGGGCTGACTCGAACTCAATACGAGTACTGTGCTCATTTGTCAACTGCACACTCCTCTCAGCACATTGGATCACTCCGTTGTGCTTGCTTAACCAATCCATTCCAAGTATTATATCAAGCCCTTCAGAATCCAAGACAATAAGGTTGGCCAGAAAGTCTACCCCTCTTATTTTAAGGTTTACTTTCGGACATACTATATTAGTCCTCATCTCTCCACCAGGAGAATTAACTAATATAGTGTGTTTCATGTGTGATATGGGCAGATTATACTTGGCAACATACTTGGATGATATGAATGAATGCGATGCTCTGGAATAAATTAAAACAATGGCTGGGTTGGAGTTGGCAAGGAACATACCAATCACGACGTGCTCAGCCTGTTGCGCTTCCTCAGCGGAGACATGAATCACGTTGCCACGAGCGTAGTTCTGCTGTCCATGGTTACCTTGATTAGCTCCTCCGTTCGGCCGTGGGTTCTGCTTGGGCGTTGGTCGGCTGTCCAAGGCCTTTCCTCAGGCACTGACTTGCAAAGTGTCCCATCTCTCCACATGAAAAGTATGCCTTGTTGCCCAAGACAGCAGGAACGTTGGGGCGAGGGTGGTTTTGAGCATATGCGCCCATGTTGGGACGGGGCGCAGAAGGCAAAGGCACACGAGGTGTTTGCACAAAAGGACGTTGCTGCGGTGGGGGATTAGGGAGAAAAGTAGAAGCGGACGAGCCATACTGTAGTGCAGCTGGGAGCATGAAACGGGGACGTACATTGCTCCCTTGTGGCTGGTATGGCATCTTCCTCTTGCCCTCTTGCTCGATCTCACGGATCTTGCTCTCAACCACTATAGATTTGTCGACTAGCTTCTGGAAGTTTGCATAGTCATTGTTGAGCAGTTGAACTTGGATCTCATTGTTCAACCCTCGCATGAATAAGTTTTGCTTCCTTTGATCCGAGTTGACATCCTCGGGGGCATACCTTGACAGCTGTGTGAACTTGTTGAGGTACTCATTCACGCTCTTCCTGCCTTGGCATAGACCTTCAACCTCTTGCCTTTTAAGCATCATGACTCCAGCAGGGACGTAATGAGAGCGGAAATTCTCCTTGAACTCAGTCCAAGTGATAGTCTCCTTGTTGTCATGAGCATTGCAAAGAGCGTCCTACCAGTCAGCGGCTGCTCCCATAAGTTGGTGCGATGCAAAGAGAACTTTCTCCCGATCATTGCACTGAACAATAGCAAGCTTCTTTTCCATGGATTTCAACCAATCGTTGGCCTTCATGGGATCATTAGCTTGTGCAAAAGTAGGCGGTCGAGTCCTCATGAACTCTCCTAGTCTGTTGTGAGCCGGCGGTGGTGGCGGTGGTGGTGGTGGTGGTGCAGGAATAGGGTTAGGATTGTGGTTGTTGTCGGATTGCAGCTGACCCAAAGTTTGGATCATAGTTTGCATGAGCTGGTTCTGCATAGCCATCAACCGTTCAAGGTTGTTTGCACCAGCCCCGGGGTTAGCATTCTCAGGAACTTCATCGTGGCCATCCTCTTGCGGTTCCTGGTTGCCACCAACGTTCCTTCTTTGATGGCCGGCGTTTTCCCTCACCATCTGTGAGAGAGAGTTGAGTAGAATAGAAAAGAGAAGTTTAGGTTGATACCCCAGCTATATGCATCAAGGTGTATGAACAAAATATCTTCTTCTATTAATGAGGATGTGAACAAGTGCCGAAACACCTCACATCTCTCTACTATGTGTGGATGTGGACAACGCTGAAGCGTCCCACAACTCACACTAACCACTCAAACACAAGCAATCATCACAAAAGTTCACACCACTCCTATTCAAGCTTATTCAATGGGAGTCCTAGACTTAATCATGTGAACTGGTGCTGTTCCCGCCATGTGACTGGGGTGATCCATGCATAGGTGCACGCTATAGTGAGTTGGCAGTCCATGTATGGTTAGATGGCGTTGATCGGGAACACCAGCTCCATCTATAAATGGGACATGAGAAAACTTTGAGAAGGAATAAATAACTCCAAAACATTAGAAGTTATGAAGCAAGAAAGCAAGGGTGTCGTTGTCCAAAAGAAGAGACAAGGAAGGGTTGAAAATAGCACCTCGCGGTGGCTGAATTGACAAGGAAGTGCAGCAGCAAGCAATTTTCGAAAATAGAAGTTTAGAAGGGTGTTCCTATGTTTTTTAGAGTGTCCATTCTACCTAGGCTTGTATCTTACGGTCAATGTGGTTCTGATGCCAATCTGTGCATTCTACCTAGGCTTGCGTCCGATGGCCAACGTGGCTCTGATACCAATCTGTGACGCCCGGTCCCGTAAAACACGGAACCTATCTAATGCATATGTGTGCCTAGGATGTTCATCACACATACACATGTAATCCACAAACTGAATTCAGAATATAACCACGAATAATAGGGTTTAAGTACTTTATTACATCAATCTCTAACTTATTCTTACAGCGGACGTCTCTAACTTATTCTAGCAGCGGAAGTCTCTAAACGATAGCGGAAGAAACTAAACAGCAGCGGCTCCATCTCAAACTCCACAGGCAAGTTGACGGTAGTTCGCACGCCTAGTACTCCACATGATCTTCGAAGTACTCTTCTCCTGTTGCTGATGTTTGTATGATAATGCAAGGGTGAGTACATGTCATACTCAGCAAGTGCGCGAAAAGTATGACATGTAGCTTTCAACAAGGTATGGAACAAAAAGGCTCACTGCAGAAAGCAAAGTTTATTTCACAAACATGATAAAAATAGAAACTATCTTTAAGTGAATTTAATCCCAACATATATTCAAGTAAAACAGCAACATACCTCCTTCATAATTCACCACTTTTTGTGTCTCAACCAACCATTAATCTTTCTCAATTTTATCTCATGCTCATAATAACCATCTCATGCTCATATCCATCTCATAATCATATAACTGAAAACCAACTCATTGTTATGACTCATTAACATTATCAAGTTCTCATTATCATTATTCATATGAGTGCAGTAGCTAGACATGTTCTATCTCGGCTTTTCGTAACCCGTAAGCTAAGCGAAGCGAAAAGCAAAAATGACCATATCCGACTCAAGGGTGGTTAACAAAACTAGTAAACTCCTATAAAAGGGTTTCCCATCAAGTTGACTCAATCATACACATTTTCACAAACAAAACAGTTTTCAAAAACATGGGATCAATATGCTCAAGGGGCACTTGCCTTGCTCCTGTGGCTTTTGTTGCTCACGTGTCTCGAAGTCTCGGTGCTGTAGTCTTCCATAGATGGCTTCCTAAGCTTGTCCTTCTACTCACGACCACGCACATACAAAATCATAGCAATCAAACATCATGCACAACTCTACTCAAGATGCAATGGTGTCGACGAATGCAAATCATATGGTGCTGTTTTATTAAACCAGTTTGTACGTGTTCTTGCATGTTTTACTGGGCTTGCATGGGGTTTTATGGTGAACAAGGGTGTAAAGATCAAGTTTGGACGTGGTGATGATCTTGACTCAAGATCTAGATCAATTCCACCATCAAAAACCGATCAACACGTGATCTGTCCACACGAAAAAGCTTCTGTTCGAAGAAACAGATGCGTAGAAACCACGATGATGTCGTAAGGTGGTAACAAAGACCTACCTCGGCCTTCCTCCTAGCAATGGCAGCAGGACAGATCGTCGGCTCTCTTCCGGCGATGGCGAGCGTGACGGGGCTCGTCGGCGGTCTCACCGGTGGCTGAACTCCGGCAAAGGGGTTAACTCGGCGAGTTGGGGGGCTAGGGCCTCTAAGATGTCGACTTGGGAAAAGGTGTTACGGCCAAGGGGGTTTTCGGGTTCTATTTATAAAGGAATAAGGAAGAGTCCTACTCTGATTGGATTTCAAATAAGAGTCCTATTCAATTTGTTTTGGATCTTAACAACTTATCTTCAATTGATTTGGGTGCGGTATCAACGTGGAAGAAATCGTGTCGGTTTCCTTAGAACCGGGTATTCCCGCGCACACAGGAGAAAAACCGCTTAAGGATATCTTCACCTCCGCAGCGGTGAGCTCTGGAGGCGCCACGTGTCCAGCGGGGACCGGTGCTTGCTTCTCCTCAGAGGCGAGCTCCGGACCCGCCACGCGTCCAGCGGTGCAGGCCTCCCTTTTCCTCTGAGGCGAGCTCCGCGTGCACCACGTGTATGGTGGGGCGGAGCCTCCCCTCTCTACAGAGGCGAGCTCCGATAGCGACACGTGTCCAACAGCGTTGGACCTCCCTTCTCCTCGGAGGTGAGCTCCGAGGACGACACGTATCCAGCTGGGCCGGACCTCCCAGAGGCGAGCTCCGAGGGTGACACGTGTGCAGCAGGGTCGGGCCTCATCCCTTCCGCGGGGGTGAGTTCCGAACTGGACACGTGTCTGGTGGAGCCGGACCTCATCCCTTCTGCAGGGGTGAGGTCCGAGAGTGACACGTGTCCCGTGGGGCTGGGCCTTGCTTCTCTGCAGAGACTAGCTCTGAAGTCAACACGTGTACCGTGGGGCTGAGCCTCGTGTGACGCCCTCAATTCTGTGGAAAACCACGGAACCGAGAACTGATGCGTATGTGTGCCAAGGATGTTCATCACACATACACATATACTTCACAAACTGAATTCAGAATATATTTTACCACGAATAACAGGGTTTATTACAAAGTTTCATGAGTCTTGGACTCATGCTGGCAGCGGAAGTCTAATCCTACAACGGAAGTCTTATTTCTATGCAGCGGAAGTCTTCTAACTAGTGCGGAAGAAATCTAAGCAGCAGCAGCGGCTCCATCTCTACTCCATCCCCACAGGCAAGGCTGAGGACAGATCACACGCCTAATGTTCCACTTGGTCTTCATAGTATTCTTCTCCTGTTGCTGATGATGAAGTAATAATGCAAGTTTGAGTATACTGATGTACTCAGCAAGTGCGGTAAAATATGATATGTAGCTCACAGCAAGGAAGATAATAAAAGTCTCATTGCAGAAAGCAAAGTTATTTCTCAAAACCACGTTAAAAAAGAAATTTAACCTTAAGTGAATGTAATCCCAAAATACCAACATACCTCCATTATGTCTCATTACTTCCCATGTCTCAACCAGACATTAATCTTTCTCAAATTTGCTCACGGATACCTTCTCGTATTCGCTACCATCTCACGAATATCATCTCGTATTCGCTACCATTTCATCTCATAAACAATTCCGTCTCACACCGAGACCAATCTCGTTGCCATGACTCAACAGTCATGCAACCAAGTCTTATCACCCAGACTCAACAGTCTCGAAAACCAAAACCAAAACCAAAACCAAAACCAAACCATAACCATCCATAACCTCCCAATAACCATCCCATCTAATCATGTGAGTTGTCCAGGCGCTCGTGACCTTAAGCTCGGCTATCATGATAGTTTTAAGACTCTACAGAGTTTGTACCACCTTACCCACAAGTTCGTAATTTCGTCACCCGTCGGCGACTGCAGAACCTCCATTATACCAGTACACAACCGTCGGTGTATGGTCAAGAGATCACAAAATAGCCTTTACAAAGGGGTTACTAGATGTATGGACTCACTAAGGTTTTACCGGCAGGCTAGAATCTCCAATTCTCCCACCCACGGGCCCCCTCTTGTGCCATGCAGTTCCCAGGGCAGTCCTCACTCTACTCCCACTCCCAGCGCCTTCTACGGTCCATAACAATCTACCAACTTACCTAATTACTCAGCTAAGCCACACCCATACTTGGCCTTGTGGTGGCACTGTTATCCTGGCATGGCTGGCATGAACCGGTCCTTAGATCCACGACAAGTAAATCCACCATCTCATGCTACCTCATTCACAAACCCGGCTTGCCTAGATATCCCTCCGATCCATGTTCATCAACAACATCAGTTTCTCATTATTCTTACGAGTGCAGTTAGCTAGACACATCTATCTCGCTTCCCAATCCCATGGACTCAGCGAAGCATAAAAGCAAAAACCATACCCGACTCATAAACTTCCCTGGTGACAAGGGTTGTTTGACAAAACTAGTAAACTCCTATAAAAGGGTTTCCCATCATGTTTGACTCAGCACACACACCTTTTCGCAAACAAAACAATTTCCCAAAACATAGGATCAATATGGTCAAGGGGCACTTGCTTTGTTCTTGCGGTTCCGGTTGCTCAAACTCTTGCTGAAGTAGTCCGTCGTAGGTAGCTCTCTGAGCTTGTCCTTCTATACGCGATCACGCACATACAAGATTCACAACAATCAATGCCATGCACAAACTTTAACCAGATGCGATGATGCATATGCATGCAAATCCTATGATGCAGTTTTTATTAGATCGGTTGTACGTGTCCTTATGGGTTTTACGATGAACAGAGTTGTAGAGATCAATTGTGGATGTGGCGATGATCTTGACTTAGATCAAACCGATCAACAAGTGATCTGTCCACGAAAAAGCTTCTTTTCAAAAGAAATCGAAGAACAGATGCACAGAAAATGCAATGATGTCGTAAGGTGGTATTGGAAACCTACCTTACTCTCTTCGGTCCTCCCTCCTAGCAAAACAAATCGTCGGGGCTCCTCCGGCGATGTCGATCGTGATCCAGGCTCGTCGGCGGTCTCTTCCGGCGGTTGTACTCCGGTGAAGAGGTTTACTCGGCGAGCTAGGGGCTAGGGCTCTAAGTTGTCTGCTCAAGAGTTGGAAAAGAAGTTCGTGGTTTCGGCCAGAGGTTTTCGGTTCTATTTATAATCGGGAAGAGAAGAGTCCTAATCTGTTTGGATTTCGAATAAGAGTCCTACTCAAATGGTTTTTGAATCTTAACAACTTATCTTAGATTGATTCGGTGCGGTAACATTGTGGATTTCGTGTCGATTTCCTCAGTACCGGGGATTCCCACACGTACAGAAGCAAAACCGCTCCAGAATTGCGTTACCTTCGCGGCGGTGAGCTCCGGAAGCTCCACGTGTCCTGCGGGAACCTGGGCTCCCTTTTCTGCAGAGACAAGCTCCGGTTGTGCCGCCTGTCAGGCGGGCGAGACCTCCCTCTTTACTCAGAGGTGAGTTCCGCATGCGCCACCCGCACTGTTATCCTGGCATGTGCTCGCATGAACTGGTCCTTAGATCTACGTTAAGTAAACCACCATCTCATGCTACCTCATTCACAAAACCAGTCTTGCCTAGATTTCCCTCCAATCCATGTTTATTAACAACATCAGTTTCTCATTATCATTATGAGTGCAGTTAGCTAGACACATCTATCTCGCTTCCCAATCCCATGGACTTAGCGAAGCTTAAAAGTAAAAACCATACCCGACTCATAAACATCCCTGGCAACAAGGGTGGTTTAACCGAAGCTAGTAAACTCCTATAAACGGGTTTCCCCTCACGTTTGACTCAGCACACTGTGACACCCTCATCTCGGGTGTCAGCATATGTTCGTGTTTATGAAGAAGAAGAAGAACATTTTTAGAAAAGAGGGAACAGAAACAAGTATCAAAAGGATAGCCAGTAAAGCTTTCTGAGAGCACCGAAGGCAACTTTCACGACCAGCAGACCACGTGGTGTGTTCGGAACTCATCCCCGAAGAGATTGGAGAGGTCCGACGCTAAACTGGATACGTGGCATGCTCGGGGGTCACCTCCGCAATTGGAAAGAGGTCCGACCCTGTGGGACACGTACTGCCCGCGGAGATAGCCTCTGCGGAAGAAGCAAAGGCATTTTTCATAGGACACGTGTCATCCACGGAGCTAGTCCTCGCGGAAGTTAGGGGACCAGTCGCACGGGATATGTGTTAATTTCGGAACCCATCTCCGAGAAGTCCGGATCTATTGAACACGTGTCGCCACCGGAGCTTATCTCCGGAGGTCCGTCGCTGCTAAACACGTGTCGACCTCGGGGCATGTCCCTGAGGGAAGGAAAGGCGGAAAGACCGGCACCCACACGTGGCGTGCGCGGAGCTCACCTCCGAAGAAGAGGGAGGTCTCGATCGATTAACACGCGGCACGACCGGAGCTCGTCTCTGCGGATGAAGAGATACCAGGCCCGGAGGACACGTGGAGCTTCCGGAGCTCATCATCCCGGAGGTAACAAATTCTGGAGCAGCTGTTACGCGTAAGGACACCGGTACACAACGGGAACCGATCCAAACTCCACAATGTTACCAAAGATAAGACGTCAGGATCCAACAAGATCTGAATAAAACTTTTATTCGGGATCCAATCAGATTAGGACTCTTCTCTTCCCGATTATAAATAGAACCCAAAACCTCTGGCCGAAATCACGAACTTCTCTTTCAACTCCTGAGCCGACGACTTAGAACTCTAGCCCTAAGTCGCCGAGCAAAACATCGCCGAAGCACAACAAGGGAGATCATCGGAGAAGAACCAAGCGGTCTGAGGAGGACCTCGAAGACAAGAAGAGCGTGAGGTAGGACTTCAATACCACCTTACGACATCATGTTGTTCATCTCTTGCATCTGTTCTTCGATTCCTTTCGAACAGAAGCTTTCTCGAGGGCAGATCACTCGATGATCAGTTTGATCTAAAGACAAGATCATCGCCATGACCACCTTTGATCCGAATACCTCTGTCCATGCAAGCCATGCAAGAACACGGACAGATCAATCTAATTATAGGATAGCATGCATGTACATCATCGCATCTAGTTTAGGGTTTTGTGAATAATATTGATTGCTGTGAATCTTGTATGCACGTGAATCCTACATAGCAGGACAGGTTCAGGGAGCTGTCTACGACGAGCTGCAGCAACAAGGCTTTGAGAATCAAGAACAACCGGAACCGCAAGAACAAGGCAAGTGCTCCTTGACCATGTTGATCCTATGTTTTGTGTAAAACTATTTTGTTTTGCGAAAAGGTGTGTGTGCTGAGTCAAACATGATGGGAAACCCTTTTATATGAGTTTACTAGTTTTGGTTAAACCACCCTTGTCACCTGGGAAGTTTTATGAGTCGGGTATGGTTTTTGTTTTATGCTTCGCTGAGTCCATGGGATTGGGAAGCGAGATAGATGTGTCTAGCTAACTGCACTCATAATAATAAGGGGAAACTGATGTTAATAATGAATATGGATCGGAGGGAGATCTAGGCAAGACTGGGTTTGTGAATGAGGTAGCATGAGATGGTGGTTTTGCTTGCCATAGATCTAAGGACCGGTTCATGCATGCACATGCCAGGATAACAGTGCCACCACAAGGCCAAGTATGGGTGCGGCTTAGCTGAGTAATTAGGTAAGTTGCTAGAGTGTTATGGACTGTGGAAGGCACGGGGAATGGGAGTCGAGTGAGGACTGCCTTGGGAACCGCATGGCACAAGAGGGGGCCCGTGGGTGGGAGAATTGGAGAATCTAGCCTGCCGGTGAAACCTTAGTGAGTCCATACATCTAGTAACCCCTTTGTAAAGGCTATTTTGTGATCTCTTGACCATACACCAACGGATGTGTACTGGTATAATGGAGGTTCTGCAGTCGCCGACGGGTGACGAAATCACAAACTTGTGGGTAAAGAGGTGCAAATTCTGCAGAGTTATTAAAACTATCATGATAGCCGAGCTTACGGTCATGAGCACCTGGCTAAACTGCCATGATTAGTTGGGATGATTATTGGGATGGTTATTGGAATGGTTATTGGGAAGGTTCTCGGTTATGGTTATTGGTTTGGAACTGTTAAGTCTGGATGATGAGATGGTTGCATGACTGTTGGGTCATGACATGAGATTGGTCTCGGTGTGAGACGAGGTTGTTTTATGAGATGAGATGGTAGCAAATACGAGGAGGTATTCATGAGTATGAGTAAAGGATTGGTTAATGTTCGGATGGAACACGGGAAGTGATGGAGGTATGTTGGTAATTTAACACATGCTGAGACTACATTCATCTAAAGTTAAGTTGCTGTTTTATCAATAGTTTTATAAATTTGCTTTTCTGCAAATAAGCCTTTTATACCTACCTTGTTTATAAGCTGCATATCATGTGTTATTCCCGCACTTGTTGAGTACATCATTGTGCTCAAACTTGCATTATTATTTCTCCATCAACAGCAAGAGAAGACTACTATGAAGACCGGGTAGAGCATTATGGCGTGTGATCTGTTCTCAACCTTGCCTGTGGAGGGAATAGAGATGGAGCCACTTCTGCTTAGTTTTGCTTCCGCATTAGTTTTTGCTTCCGCATTTAAATAAGAATTCCGCTGCGTAGAAATAAGGACTTCCGCTGTGAGCATGAGTCCAAGACTCATGAGGTGCTGTAATAAGCTCTGTTATTCGTGGTAATATATAATCTGAATTCAGTTTGTGGAACATATGTGTATGTGTGATAAACATCCTGGGCACACATATGCATTTGTTCTCGGTTCCGTGGTTTTCCACAGAATTGAGGGCGTCACAGATTGGTATCAGAGCCACGGGTTGACAGTAGGTTACACGCCTAAGATAGAAGCCTTAGATTGATATTAGAGCCACGGGTGGACAGCAAGTTACACCCCTGAATAGAAGTCATAGGTAGCTAAGCCACACTGACCAAGGGAATCATCCTAGGGTGAATAACTTAGATTGGCTTTGAAACCACCTTGGCATAGGGAACCATCCTTGAATAGGAGTTGAGTGGTCCCTTGTAATGATTAATTGTGAATATGTGCTTAGTGTGAATGGTGGGACGTCTCAAAAACGTTGTCTATATCCACATGTAAGAAGAAAGAGGAGTGAAATGCTTCGGCACTTGATCACATCCTCATAAGGGCTAATATATATAGTCCAACTCACCTTGATGCATATAAGACCTACCTAATCACCTAACCTTCTATTCTATTTCGTTCCCCCTCACAGATGGTGAGAGGAAACGCCAGCCGAAGGAACGTCCAGGAAGATGACCACGAGGAAGTTCCTGCTAACCCTGGAGCTGGCGAAAACAACCTAGAAAGGTTGATGGCCATGCAAAACCAGCTTATGCAAACCATGATCCAAACTTTGGGTCAGTTGCAGGCCAACCAACACCCCGTTCCGGCACCACCGCCACCACCACCACCGGCTCATAACAGGCTGGGAGAGTTCATGAGGACTCGACCACCCACCTTTGCTCAAGCAAGCGATCCAATGGAGGCCGATGATTGGTTGAAATCCATGGAGAAGAAGCTTGCCATTGTTCAGTGCAACGACCGAGAGAAGGTTCTCTTTGCATCGCACCAACTGATGGGAGCAGCTGCTGACTGGTGGGATGCCTTGAGCAACGCCCATGCCAACCCGGAGACAATCACTTTGACTGAGTTCAAGGAAAGTTTCCGCTCCCACTACATCCCTGTTGGTGTAATGATTATCAAGAGGCAGAAGTTTGAAGGTCTCCGCCAAGGGCAGAAAAGTGTGAACGAGTATCTCAACAAGTTCATACAACTGTCCCGATATGCCCCCGAAGATGTCAACTCAGATCAGAGGAAGCAGTACCTGTTCATGAGAGGGTTGAACAATGAGATCCAGGTTCAGCTCCTCAACAATGACTACGTAAGCTTCCAGAAGCTAGTTGATAAGGCTATTGTGGTTGAAAACAAGATCCGAGAGATCGAGCGCGAGTGCAAAAGGAAGATCCCATACCAGCCCCAAGGGAGCAACGTACGACCTAGATACATGCCCCCTGCACCGCAGTATGGATCGACCACTCCTACGTACCGCCCTGGTCAGCCACCACAGCAACGGCCCATTGCACCGGCACCTCGTGTGCCCATGCCTCCTGCGCCCCGGCCTAACAATGGCGCTCCTGTTCAAAACCCCCGCCCCAACGTACCTGCTGCCGTAGGCAACAGGGCATGCTTTGCATGCGGGGAAGTAGGCCACTTCGCTAACCAGTGCCCGAAGAGAGGCCCTGGACAGCAAGGTAACGTGCCCAAGCAGAACCAGCGACCAAACGGAGGAGACAACCAAGGGAACCGTGGACCGCAGAACTATGCTCGTGGCCACGTTAACCATGTCACTGCTGAGGAAGCACAAAGGCTGAGGACGTCGCAATTGGTATGTTCCTTGCCAACTCCAACCCAGCCACCATTTTATTTGATTCCGGAGCATCGCATTCCTTCATATCATCCAAATATGTTGCCAAACATCATCTACCCGTATCCCACCTAGAATGTGCTATGTTAGTTAATTCTCCTGGAGGAGAAATGAGGACTAGTATAGTATGTCCTAAGGTAAGCCTTAAAATAAGGGGGGTAGATTTCCTTGCCAACCTTATTGTCTTGGACTCCCATGGAATTGACATCATACTCGGAATGGACTGGTTAAGCAAGCACAATGGAGTAATCCAATGCGCTGAGAGAAGCGTGCAGTTGACAAACGAACACGGTATCCGTGTCGAGTTTGAGTCAGCCCCGCAGGCGGCCGAACGAGAGGATCTGAACCATGTTGAAGGAGTAGCATTGGACAACATTCCAGTGGTTCAGGAATTTTCGGATGTGTTCCCGGAAGAACTTCCAGGTATGCCACCTGACCGGGATATTGAGTTTGCCATAGATTTGGTACCTGGAACTGCACCCATAGCTAAGAGACCGTATAGGATGCCCTTCAACGAGTTAATTGAACTAAAGAAGCAAATTCAAGAACAGTTGGAGAAGGGTTTTATCCGGCCAAGTTCATCACCATGGGGAGCCCCGGTACTTTTCGTGGACAAGAAGGACGAAACCCAAAGAATGTGCGTGGACTACAGGTCTCTCAACGAAGTAACAATCAAGAATAAATACCCTCTGCCCCGTATAGAGGACCTGTTCGATCAAATGAAAGGAGCCCAAGTGTTCTCCAAGATTGATCTTTGGTCGGGATATTTCCAGCTGAAGATTAAGCCCTCCGATATACCTAAGACAGCCTTTCGGACGCGGTATGGTTCATATGAATATACTGTTATGTCCTTTGGATTAACGAATGCACCCGCATACTTCATGTACCTTATGAATAAGGTTTTCATGGAGTACATGGACAAGTTCGTCGTGGTTTTCATCGATGACATTATGGTGTATTCAAAAAGTAAGGAGGAGCATGAAGAACATCTGAGATTGACATTGCAGAAGTTGCATGAGCATCAGTTGTATGCCAAGCTCAACAAGTGTCAATTTTGGCTTAAGGAAATATCTTTCCTAGGCCACATCATCTCCAAGGAAGGGGTATCGGTTGATCCTGGAAAGGTGAGAGATGTTCTGAAATGGGACCAACCGAAGAGCGTGAGGGATGTTCGGAGTTTCCTTGGGATGGCAGGATACTATCGGCGCTTCATTAAAGACTTCTCTAAAATAGCAAAACCAATGACGGAGTTGCTAATGAAGGGAAAAGTCTTTCAATGGACACAAGCCTGCCAAGAAAGTTTTGAGGAACTCAAGAAAAGGCTAACCACAGCACCAGTTCTGGTATTGCCAGACGTAAGCAAGAGCTTTGACATATATTGTGACGCATCCAGACAAGGGCTCGGATGTGTGCTCATGCAGGAAAGGCAAGTGGTAGCCTATGCCTCACGACAATTAAAGAAGCATGAGCTTAACTATCCTACACATGATTTGGAGTTAGCAGCAGTGGTGCATGCATTGAAGATTTGGAGACATTATATCCTTGGTCATCGATGTGAGATCTATACGGATCATAAAAGCCTCAAGTACGTATTTACACAAACGGACTTGAATTTGAGGCAACGTCGATGGTTAGAACTTATAAAGGATTATGATGTGGGAATCAACTACCACCCCGGGAAGGCTAATGTGGTCGCTGACGCATTGAGCAGAAAGGGAGCATGCCACCAACTCACGGTTCGGGAGCTACCACCCGAACTTCGAAAGGAGTTCGAACGGTTACACCTCGAATTCTTGAATAGCATGGAAATGATGGAGATCCACTCCTCATTGGAGCAAGAAATAAGAAAGGGACAAGCAACGGACGAGGGGATCAAGGAAATCAAGGAAAGAATCCGACAAGGGATAGAGAAGGATTTCAAAGAGGATGAAAAGGGTACGCTTTGGCTAGGAAAAAGGATTTGTGTGCCAAACCTAAGACACCTTCGCGACATGATATTAAGGGAGGCACATGATTCACCCTATTCCATACATCCGGGGAGCACCAAAATGTACAAGGACTTGAAAACTTGCTATTGGTGGGATGGTATGAAAAGGGATATAGCCGAATACGTTGCCCTATGCGACACATGCCAACGGGTAAAAGCCGAACATCAAAAACCCGCTGGATTGTTGCAACCTTTGAAAATACCTGAATGGAAATGGGAGGACATCAGTATGGACTTTATTGTCGGATTGCCAAGAACTCAGTCAGGATACGACTCCATCTGGGTCATTATGGACCGGTTGACGAAAACCGCCCATTTTCTTCCGGTAAAGGCCAGTTACAACGTTACACAGTTGGCAGAGTTGTACATGGAGCAGATCGTGTGCCGTCATGGAGTTCCAAAGAGGATAGTCTCAGATCGAGGTTCTCAGTTTACCTCTAGATTCTGGAGGAAGCTGCAGAAAGCCATGGGTACACGACTAGATTTTAGCTCTGCCTATCACCCACAAACAGATGGGCAAACCGAAAGGACGAACCAAATTTTGGAAGACATGTTGAGAGCTTGCGCCTTGAAACGTGGGCGTAGTTGGGATAGGAGTTTACCGTATGCAGAGTTCTCCTATAACAACAGCTATCAAGCTAGCTTGAAGATGTCGCCTTTCGAAGCCTTATATGGTAGACGGTGTAGAACGCCACTGTTCTGGAATGAGACTGGAGAGAACCAGGTGTTTGGACCCGAAGTACTACAAGAGGCTGAAAAGCAAGTCCAAACGATACGGGAGAACTTAAAGACTGCTCAGTCACGACAGAAAGGCTATGCGGACAACAGGCGTAGGAAGTTGACCTTTGAAGTTGGAGACTTCGTATACCTTAAGGAATCGCCTATCCGAGGCCAACGACGTTTTAACGTCAAAGGCAAACTAGCGCCTCGCTACATCGGACCATTTAAGATTTTGGACAAGCGAGGAGAAGTAGCCTACCAACTAGAGCTCCCAAACCACCTCTGCGACGTACATGACGTGTTTCATGTATCCCAGCTCAAGAAGTGCTTGAGAATACCAAAGGAACATGTATCAATGGGAGAACTTAAACTTGAAGAGGACCTGACTTACGCAGAACACCCTATCCGAATCTTGGACGTAAAAGAAAGGGTCACCCGAAACAAAGTGATTCGATGGTGCAAGATACAATGGAGCCATCACACTGAAGCTGAAGCCACATGGGAGCGTGAAGAGGATATTAAGGCTGAATTCCCCTATCTATTTTCTACTAACGAATCTCGAGGGCGAGATTCAATTTAAGGGGGGTAGATTTGTGACACCCTCATCTCGGGTGTCAGCATATGTTCATGTTTATGAAGAAGAAGAACATTTTTAGAAAAGAGGGAACAGAAACAAGTATCAAAAGGATAGCCAGTAAAGCTTTCTGAGAGCACCGAAGGCAACTTTCACGACCAGCAGACCACGTGGTGTGTTCGGAACTCATCCCCGAAGAGATTGGAGAGGTCCGACGCTAATCTGGATACGTGGCAGGCTCGGGGGTCACCTCCGCAATTGGAAAGAGGTCCGACCCTGTGGGACACGTACTGCCCGCGGAGATAGCCTCTGCGGAAGATGCAAAGGCATTTTTCATAGGACACGTGTCATCCACGGAGCTAGTCCTCGCGGAAGTTAGGGGACCAGTCGCACGGGATATGTGTTAATTTCGGAACCCATCTCCGAGAAGTCCGGATCTATTGAACACGTGTCGCCACAGGAGCTTATCTCCGGAGGTCCATCGCTGCTAAACACGTGTCGACCTCGGGGCATGTCCCTGAGGGAAGGAAAGGCGGAAAGACCGGCACCCACACGTGGCGTGCGCGGAGCTCACCTCCGAAGAAGAGGGAGGTCTCGATCGATTAACACGCGGCACGACCAGAGCTCGTCTCTGTGGATGAAGAGATACCAGGCCCGGAGGACACGTGGAGCTTCCGGAGCTCATCATCCCGGAGGTAACAAATTCTGGAGCAGCTGTTACGCGTAAGGACACCGGTACACAACGGGAACCGATCCAAACTCCACAATGTTACCAAAGATAAGACGTCAGGATCCAACAAGATCTGAATAAAACTTTTATTCGGAATCCAATCAGATTAGGACTCTTCTCTTCCCGATTATAAATAGAACCCAAAACCTCTGGCCGAAATCACGAACTTCTCTTTCAACTCCTGAGCCGACGACTTAGAACTCTAGCCCTAAGTCGCCGAGCAAAACATCGCCGAAGCACAACAAGGGAGATCATCGGAGAAGAACCAAGCGGTCTGAGGAGGACCTCGAAGACAAGAAGAGCGTGAGGTAGGACTTCAATACCACCTTACGACATCATGTTGTTCATCTCTTGCATCTGTTCTTCGATTCCTTTCGAACAGAAGCTTTCTCGAGGGCAGATCACTCGATGATCAGTTTGATCTAAAGACAAGATCATCGCCATGACCACCTTTGATCCGAATACCTCTGTCCATGCAAGCCATGCAAAAACACGGACAGATCAATCTAATCATAGGATAAAATGCATGTACATCATCGCATCTAGTTTAGGGTTTTGTGAATAATATTGATTGCTGTGAATCTTGTATGCACATGAATCCTACATAGCAGGACAGGTTCAGGGAGCTGTCTACGACGAGCTGCAGCAACAAGGCTTTGAGAATCAAGAACAACCGGAACCGCAAGAACAAGGCAAGTGCTCCTTGACCATGTTGATCCTATGTTTTGGGTAAAACTATTTTGTTTTGCGAAAAGGTGTGTGTGCTGAGTCAAACATGATGGGAAACCCTTTTATAGGAGTTTACTAGTTTTGGTTAAACCACCCTTGTCACCTGGGAAGTTTTATGAGTCGGGTATGGTTTTTCTTTTATGCTTCGCTGAGTCCATGGGATTGGGAAGCGAGATAGATGTGTCTAGCTAACTGCACTCATAATAATAAGCGGAAACTGATGTTAATAATGAACATGGATCGGAGGGAGATCTAGGCAAGACTGGGTTTGTGAATGAGGTAGCATGAGATGGTGGTTTTGCTTGCCATAGATCTAAGGACCGGTTCATGCATGCACATGCCAGGATAACAGTGCCACCACAAGGCCAAGTATGGGTGCGGATTAGCTGAGTAATTAGGTAAGTTGCTAGAGTGTTATGGACTGTGGAAGGCGTGGGGAATGGGAGTCGAGTGAGGACTGCCCTGGGAACCGCATGGCACAAGAGGGGGCCCGTGGGTGGGAGAATTGGAGATTCTAGCCTGCCGGTGAAACCTTAGTGAGTCCATACATCTAGTAACCCCTTTGTAAAGGCTATTTTGTGATCTCTTGACCATACACCAACGGATGTGTACTGGTATAATGGAGGTTCTGCAGTCGCCGACGGGTGACGAAATCACAAACTTGTGGGTAAAGAGGTGCAAATTCTGCAGAGTTATTAAAACTATCATGATAGCCGAGCTTACGGTCATGAGCACCTGGCTAAACTGCCATGATTAGTTGGGATGATTATTGGGATGGTTATTGGAATGGTTATTGGGAAGGTTCTCGGTTATGGTTATTGGTTTGGAACTGTTAAGTCTGGATGATGAGATGGTTGCATGACTGTTGGGGTCATGACATGAGATTGGTCTCGGTGTGAGACGAGGTTGTTTTATGAGATGAGATGGTAGCAAATACGAGGAGGTATTCGTGAGTATGAGTAAAGGATTGGTTAATGTTCAGATGGAACACGGGAAGTGATGGAGGTATGTTGGTAATTTAACACATGCTGAGACTACATTCATCTAAAGTTAAGTTGCTGTTTTATCAATAGTTTTATAAATTTGCTTTTCTGCAAATAAGCCTTTTATACCTACCTTGTTTATAAGCTGCATATCATGTGTTATTCCCGCACTTGCTGAGTACATCATTGTGCTCAAACTTGCATTATTATTTCTCCATCAACACCAAGAGAAGACTACTATGAAGACCGGGTAGAGCATTATGGCGTGTGATCTGTTCTCAACCTTGCCTGTGGAGGGAATAGAGATGGAGCCACTTCTGCTTAGTTTTGCTTCCGCATTAGTTTTTGCTTCCGCATTTAAATAAGAATTCCTCTGCGTAGAAATAAGGACTTCCGCTGTGAGCATGAGTCCAAGACTCATGAGGTGCTGTAATAAGCTCTGTTATTCGTGGTAATATATAATCTGAATTCAGTTTGTGGAACGTATGTGTATGTGTGATAAACATCCTGGGCACACATATGCATTAGTTCTCGGTTCCGTGGTTTTCCACAGAATTGAGGGCGTCACACACACACACACCTTTTCGCAAACAAAACAGTTTTTCCCAAAACATAGGATCAATATGGTCAAGGAGCATTTGCCTTGCTCTTGCGGTTCTGGTGGCTCTTGGATCTTGAAACCTTGTTGTTGCAGCTCGTCGTAGACAGCTCCCTAAGCTTGTCCTGCTATACAGGATCACGCACATACAAGATTCATAACAATCAATACCATACACAAACCTTAACTAGATGCGATGATGCATAGGCATGCTATCCTATAATCAGTTTAGTTTTATCAGGTCGGTTCGTACGTGTTGTTGCATGGTTTTATGATGAACAGAGGTGTTTTGGATCAGATGTGGATGTGGCGATGACCTTGTATTTAGATCAACCCAATCAACAAGTGATCTGTCCACGAGAAAGCTTCTGTTCGAAAGGAATCGAAGAACAGATGCAAAGAAAACATAACGATGTCGTAAGATGGTATTGGAGACCTACCTTACGTTCTTCTTTTAGCGAGACAGATCATTGGGCTCCCTTCCAGCGATCTTCCTCGACTGAACTCCGGCGATGGGTTTACTCGGTGAGTTGGGGGCTAAGGCTCTAAGTTCGGCTCAGGAGTTGAAAAGAAGTTTGTGGTTTTAGGCCAAAGGTTCTGGGTTCTATTTATAATCGGGAGAAGAAGAGTCCTATTCTGATTGTATCTCCAATAGGAGTCCTATTCGGATTATCGTTGAATCTTAACAACTTATCTTGAGTTGATTTGGTGCGGTAACATTGTGGAGTTCAGTTCGGTTTCTCCTCCGTACCGGTATTTCTATGCGTACAGAATCCAAAAACCGTTCCAGAACTCGTTACCTCCTCGGTGATGGGCTCCGGAAGCTCCATGTGTACACCAGGTCCTGGTCTCCCCTTTTCCGCAGAGACGAGCTCCGCGTGCGCCACGTATCCTGGTGAATAGTGGTGAAGCCATCGCCATGGAAGTGGGCTCCACATTAGAGCAAGACATACGCGATGGTCAAAAGAATGACAAAAAGATACAAGAAATCAGACAACTCATCAAGGAAAATAAAGCCCCTGGTTTCAGAGAGGATAAACAAGGTACGGTGTGGCACGGGAAAAGAATATGTGTGCCTGAAGTAAAGGAGATCTCTGAATTGATTTTGAAGGAGGCTCACGATTCCGACTATTCCATTCATCCTTGGAGTACGAAGATGTACCAGGACCTCAAGAGCAGGTATTGGTGGTATGGCATGAAGCGAGATGTCGCGGAACATGTTGCCCTATGTGACACATGTCAATTGGTGAAAGCGGAACATCAACGACCCGCGGGATTATTGCAACCACTCAAAGTGCCTGAATGGAAATGGGAAGAAATCGGTATGGATTTCATAGTGGGATTGCCTAGGACCCAGTCAGGATACGATTCGATATGGGTCATCATCGACAGGCTAACCAAGGTAGCTCATTTCATCCCCGTGAAAGAAAGCTACAGCGGATCCAAATTGGCGGAGTTGTACATGTCAAGGATCATGTGTTACCATGGAGTGCCAAAGAAGGTAGTGTCGGATCGAGGGACACAGTTCACCTCAAGGTTCTGGCAGAAGTTGCATGAAACCATGGGAACCCATCTGAATTTTAGTTCTGCCTATCATCCCCAAACTGACGGGCACACGGAAAGAACCAATCAGATCCTTGAGGATATGCTGAGAGCGTGTGCACTCAAAAACAATCGGAGTTGGGATAAGAACTTACCGTATGCGGAGTTCTCCTATAACAACGGCTATCAGGCTAGTATGAAGATGTCACCGTTTGAAGCTTTGTACGGGAGGAAGTGTAGAACTCCACTATTTTGGAATCAAATGGGGGAAAGCAAAGTGTTTGGACCCGAAGTACTACAAGAAGCCGAGGCGAAAGTGAGAGAAATTCGCAACAACTTGAGGATAGCACAGACACGACAAAAGAGCTATGCCGATGTATGAAGAAAAGAGCTCATTTTCAACGTGGGGGACTATGTCTATCTCGAGGTGTCCCCTATCCGAGGACTTCGTCGGTTCAAGGTGAAAGGGAAGTTATCACCTCGATATATCGGACCCTTTCCAGTTCTGGAGAGGAAAGGCGAAGTGCCATATCAACTAGAACTGCCAGCTCGCCTATCGGATGTGCATGACGTATTCCATGTGTCACGGCTCAAGAAACGTCTGAGAACACCTGAAGAGATGTTACCCATGAATGAGGTTGACGTAGCTGAGGATCTGTCTTGTGCCGAGCAGCCATCCAAGATTTTGGAGACAATGGAACGCCTCACAAGAAATAAAAGAATCTGGATGTGCAAGGTGCAGTGGAAGCATCACTCGGAAGAGGAAGCCACATGGGCGCGAGAAGACGAGCTTAAGGCACAGTTTCCGGAATTGTTTTCTTAGAACCACCAATCTCAAGGACGAGATTTCTTTTAAGGGGGGTAGAGCTGTAACACCCCAAAACCTGTTAAGAGGAGAATTTAAAACCCAGTTTCTCCGAAGAACAACCGAGTGAATATGACATGTATGCCAGGATCATTTTCTCATACATGTGATGACAAATAGTGAAGCATCATTTATTACAAGCAAGGTGTCGAATATAAATAAGTCTTACATAGAATATGTCTCGAAGGACAATAATAAGTTCATGAAATATAAATAAAACAGCAGCGGAATATTATTCTTGTGGGCTCCGTCACAGGGAATGCCCGGGGGACTCCATGAACCTAGAAACCTTCTTCGGGTCCAAAGTCTTGATCATTAAACACCACATCATTCTCTTGACCTGAGCAGCAATATAAACCAACAAATATGCAAGGTTGAGTACCGATGGTACTCCGCAAGTGTGGGAAAGTTATGTCATGCATGGCTAGAACAAGGAGAGGTTGAACTCATGGTTAAAGCACTACGCATTTAATACCTATCACATTAGCTTATTGTCACACCCGGTTTTTCCGAAGAACAACCAAGTGAATATCACATGTATGCCAGGATCATTTTCTCATACATGTGATCACAAATAGTGAAGCATCATTTATTACAAGCCAGTTGTCGAATATAAATAAGTCTTACATAGCAAATGTCTCGATGGACAATAATAAGTTCATCACAAGTAAATAAACTAGCAGCGGAATATTATTCTTGAGGGCACCGTCACAGGCGTTGCCCGGGGGTCTCCATGAACCTAGAAACCTTCTTCGGGTCCAAAGTCTTGGTCATTATATACCACCTCATTATCTTGACCTGAGCAGCAATATAAACCAACAAAATATGCAAGGTTGAGTACCAATGGTATTCAGCAAGTGTGGGAAAATTATATCATGCATGACTAGAACAAGGAGAGGTTGAACTCATGGTTAAAGCACTACGCAATTAATACCTATCACCTTAGCTTATTAAGCACCTACATTACTACACAGGTGAAATGGTCCCAATCTCCCATCCCATCATCATAATCAAATAACCATATCATCATTTCCAATGTTAAGCTCCCCGCTTAACATCCACAACTTCCAAAACCATCAATCCTCTAATCATGAATAAGTCCAAGCCGCTCTTGACCGTGAGCACAGCTGTCATGACAGTTTTGACTCTGCAGAGTTTGTACCACTGTACCCACATGTAGTGATTTCATCCCCCGTTGCCGGGTGGACTAAAAGAACCTCCATTATGCCAGTGGCTACGAACCACATTCACACTTCCCAGGTGTGTAGCCAGGAGATCACTACGAAGCCTTTACAAAGGGATTCCCGATGAGCGTGGGCCCACTGAGGTTTCACCCCTAACAGCATACAAGAGGCTCCAACCCCGCTGCAGTGCCCCCTCTTGAGCCTTGCGGTTCATATGGTAGTCCAGCTGACACCTACTCCCCGCACCATCCAACACACCCATACTACGCCGGGGATACACCTAATTAATTGGCCAAGCTGCCCCATCTCAGCATGTGGTTGGCACTGTAAAGCCAGGTTACATGCTCCATGAACCGGTCCTTAGGATCCAGGCAAGTACTAAACACAAACCCGATTCTCGTGCACCCAGCACACAACCAAAACATCCAACTTGCCTTGATCCCTACCTCTACATAACTCACAATATCCCATTCAAGAGTATGGTAAAATAAACTGATGATCTCATATCCCAAATATCCCATTCAAAGCATGGCTAAGAATATGCATAATAATAAATGACATGATAAGATGAATCCCAACCCAAGCTACAAGGAAATAAGGTAATGCAATTCTAGGGAAACATCCTAGCATGGGTTTCATATTTTCAATTGACAATGCAAATAATTCTAGCTACACAACCTAGTATAGGATCAAAGTGGTCAAGGACACTTGCCTCCTTCCTGCTGCTCTTGAAATGGGTAGTCCTGATCTTGGAAAGGAATAACTTGCTCTTGAGCAGGTTCTACATCATACCATCACACATAGCAAAAGAAAAACAACAATCCATAAGATATAGTTCACACTTCCACTTCATACAAACCACACATTCATATTTATGTAAGTCATTCACCATTATATGTGTTGTGGTTACTCTATGTGTGTTGATTTGTGGCTTGCATGCACTTTTAATCATGTGTATATGATTCCTACTTTTGTGTTCACATCTATACTTACATACTATATATATGAGTTTTCAATTTAAATAAATTCCTTATATTCAATTACTACACCTTTTAGCTACCAAGTATGCATGAAAGGTATTTTCCTTCTCCATATGTGTCTTCAAAATTTCTACCAACCCTAAACTGAATTCTTTGGATTTTAGAAACTCCATTTATCATTTACTAGTTGCTATATTTTCAGATTTATTTTCCTATGCATATATGTGTACTTTATTATGAAAATAGTAAGACACATCATCTAAACAGAATAGATTCTGGTCCTAAATAATTTAATAACAAATTTTGACCCTTGCCTCTGATGTAAACTATTTCACAATTATTTTCCTTATTTTCTATAACTATTCTTTACTTAAAAATGTGTCCCTAAATGTGAATAATAAATTAGACAGATTCAATTCAGCCCAAAATATGTTTTTATCTCACTCCAAAGTTTTCCTAAATACTGAGAAAGTCTTTAATTAAATTTTTACAATATGTTTGTCCCACTTTTTAATTTTTGGACACTAGCCACATATTCAATTTCCTAATTTAAATACTAAACAGGGCTAAAAAGGTAAACTCACCCCACTACAGGGTCTATAATATTATTTTCAGAATTTCCAGGGGTCTAGCTACACTTATCAGAGGAGTTTTTCTTAATTTTTATTAAGTCCAGGGGCTAAAACTGATTTTTAAATGAATTTACATGATTTTCTGAAGTTCCAGAGGCTAGATCAGAAGTTTCCGGGGCTAGCTCTTATTTCCCGAGAACCCCAGGAGGTAGCACGGAAGATTTCCAGTCTTTATAACGCGGGGCTGACGTGGACCGTCCGATTTTAAACCGACGACTGAGATTATAACGTCGAACCGGTACGCGGGGATTTAAACCCTACCGTGCGATTTAAAATAACCGGCTCACAAGCGGCCACGTCGCTCTGATCGAACGCGGGCGGCGCTGCCGGCGGCGCACGGCGGCGGGAAGCGGCGATCTCGGCGGAGACTTTTGGATCTTCGAGAATTCTTCCTAGAACTGTGATTTTATGACATAGATCGGTGGAGGGGAGGTCGGGGATCTCACCTCGGGGGTTTTCTTGAGCTCGGAGGTCCTGGAAGGTGATCGGCGACGAGGTCCGAGGTGAATTCACGGTGAGGCTAGTCGGCGCTGTGTTTACACCGCAAGTCACCGAGTTTTCTGCACCTGCAAGGTTCCCCGGAGGCGGTGGATCAAGACGAGCGAGTTAGATCGGAATTTCCGAGCTTAGATCTGCCAGAATTCGCCGGAGAAGTTTCGGTTCTCACCGGAGAAAAATCGGGGATCGCGTGGGAAAAACAGAACGAGGTCGGGGTTTTTATAGACGGGGGAGGGCGGCTGGGTGGTTTAGATCGAGTTTGCGTCGCCCCCAAACAGAATTCGGCTAGAGTACGCGAGAATTCCCGATCGGTTTCGATTCGGGTGAGAGAGTCCGGCGCTGGCGCGAGGTAGACGATGAACTGGTGGGCCCCGTCTGTCAGTGGGAGAAAGCGGCGCGCGCGGCTGCGGGCTGGCGCGGGCGCTGGTTGGGCCGGCTGGTGGGTTGCGGCCCACTGGCCGGTTTTTTTCTGTTTTCTCTTTTTCTATTTCTTTTCTGATTTGAGTTTAATTTGAATTCCAGTTTGAATTTGAATTTTTGCAAAACATGCAACACGTCCAAAAAATTTTAAATTCCCCTCTTAACATGATTTAGGGTCTTAACAAAATTTTGGGGTGTTACACTTATTAAGCACCTACATTACTACATAGGTGAAATGGTCCCAATCTCCCAACCCATCATCATAATCAAATAACCATAACATCATTTCCAATGTTAAGCTCCCCGCTTAACATCCACAACTTCCAAAGTCATCGTCCTCTAATCATGAATAAGTTCAAGCCGCTCTTGACCGTGAGCACGGCTGTCATGACAGTTTTGACTCTGCAGAGTTTGCACCACTGTACCCACATGTAGTGATTTCATCCCCCGTTGTCGGGTGGACTAAAAGAACCTCCATTATGCCAATGGCTACGAACCACATTCACACTTCCCAGGTGTGTAGCTAGGAGATCACTACGAAGTGTTTACAAATGGATTCCCGACGAGTGTGGGCCCACTGAGGTTTCACCTCTAACAGCATACAAGAGGCTCCAGCCCCGCTGCAGTGGCCCCCTCTTGAGCCTTGCGGTTTATAAGGTAGTCCAGCTGACACCCACTCCCCGCACCATCCAACACACCCATACTACGCCGGGGATACACCTAATTAATTGGCCAAGCTGCCCCATCTCAGCATGTGGTTGGCACGGTAAAGCCAGCTTACATGCTCCATGAACCGGTCCTTAGGATCCTGGCAAGTACTAAACACAAACCCGAGTCTCGTGCACCCAGCACCAACCAATGCATCCAACTTGCCTTGATTCCTACCTCTACATAACTCATAATATCTCATTCAAGAGTATGGTAAATAAATTGATGATCTCATATCCCAATTATCCCATTCTAAGCATCGCTAAGCATAAGCATATAAATAAATGACATGATAAAATAAATCCCAACCCATGCTACAAGGAAATAAGGTAATGCAATTCTGGGGAAACTTCCTAGCATGGGTTTCATATTTCAATTGACAATGCAAATAATTCTATCTACACATCCTAGCATAGGATCAAAGTGGTCAAGGACACTTGCCTTCTTCCTGCTGCTCTGGGAATGGATAGTCCTGATCTTGAAAGGAAGAACTTGCTCTGGAGCAGGTTCTACTCATACCATCACACATAGCAAAAGAAAACAACAATCCATAAGACATAGTTTACACTTTTACTTCATACAAACCACACATTCACATTTATGAAAGTCATTCACATTTCTATGTGTTGTGGTTACTCTATGTGTGTTGATTTTGGGCTTACAAGCACTTTTAAACATGTGCATATGATTTATAACTTTTGTATTCAGATTTATGTTTGCATACTATATATGAATTTCCAATTTAAATAAATTCCTTATATCCAATTGATACACATCTTAGCTATCAAGTATGCATGGAAGGTATTTTCCTACTCCAAATGTTTTTTCAGATCTTCTGAAATCTTTGGATTTTGGAGATTTCATTTATCATTTTCTAGTTATGCATACCTATTTTCCTATATTTTAAGATTTACTTTCTATACCTAATTGTGAACTTTATTATGAAAATAGTAAGACACATCATCTAAACAGAATAGGTTCTGATCTAAAATAGTAAATAATATATTTTTGAACTTCTCCTCTGATGTGAACTATTTTACATTTATTTTACCAATTTTCAGAATTATTTCCTAGCCTAAAAATGTGTTTCTATATCTAATAAACATGAACACACCCAAACAGATTTCATTTCAGCCTAAAATTTATTTTTAGCTCATTCTAAAGCTTTACAATTGTTAGTAGAGTTTAAACTTGAATTTACAATGTGTGTGCCTCACCCTTTTTAAATTTAAATCTTAATTACATAGTCAAATTCCTATATTTGATATTATATAAGGTTAAAAAGGCAAACTTACCCCATCAAAGGGTCTATTATATTATTTTATGAATTTCCAGAGGTCTAACTACACATAACAGAGGGGTTTTCCTAATTTTTATTAAGTCCAGGGGCTAAAACTGATTTTTAAATGAATTTACATGTTTTTCTGAAGTTCCAGGGGCTAGATCAGAAGTTTCCGGGGCTAGCTCGTATTTTCCGAGATCCCCAGGGGGTAGCACGTAAGAATCCCGGCCTTTATAACGCGGGGCTGACGTGGACCGTCCGATTTAAAACTGACGGCTGAGATTATAACGTCGAACCGGTATGCGGGGATTTAAATTCTACCGTGCGATTTAAAATAGACGGCGCACAAGCGGCCACGTCGCTCTGATCGAGCGCGGGCGGCGCTGCCCGGCGGCACGCGGCAGCAGGAGGCGGCGATCTTGCCGGAAAACTTCGGTTCTTCGTCAGTTCTTCCTAAAACTGGGATTTCATGGCATAGATCGGTAGAGGGGAGGTCGGGGGTCTCACCTCGGGGGTTTTCTTGAGCTCGGAGGTCCTGGAAATCGGTCGGCGACGAGGTCCGAGGTGAATTCACGGCGATGCTCGTCGGCGCTGTGTTTGAAGCGCAAACCACCGAGTTTTCTGCACCTGCGTGATTCCCCGGAGGCGGTGGATCAAGATCAGCGCGTTAGATCAGAAACCCCGAGCGCAGATCGAGAAAAATTGGCCAGAGAAACTCTGGTTCTCACCGGGAGGAAAAACGTCTGATCGTGGGGGAAAATTGGGCGATGCCGGCGTTTTTATAGACGGGGGAGGGCGGCGGGTTTGTTTAGATCGAGTTTGAGTCGTCTGGGACCGGGAGTCAGGCTGAGGGACGCGGAAATCCGGGTTGGTTACGATCGCGCGCGCGGAAGAGTCCGGGGTTGGCGCGAGCTGGAGGTCGGGGATGACAGGCGGTCCCCACATGTCAGTGAGAGGGAAGCGGGCGCGCGGCTGCGGGCTGGCGCGGGGGGTTAGGTGGGCCGGTTGGTGGGTTTCGGCCCACTCGCCTGGGAGGTTTGTTTTTTTCTTTTTCTTTTTCTTTTCTATTTTGAGTTTAATTTGAATTCCAATTTGAATTTGAATTTCTGCACCACATGCAATACGTCCAAAAATTTTAAAATTCTCCTCTTAACAGGTTTTGGGGTGTTACACCCCACCATCGTGTTCAGCACGGTGTAAAACTCACAGGCGGCGAGTTTGATGAAGTTTGGACAACGGGAACCCCGTCCCGGCGAGCCTCGCCGGCATGCGCCGCCGCGGGAGGCGCGGACAGCGAGAGGAAGACGAAGGAGGGCCGGTCCCACCGGTCAGCCTCCGTATACGTGCGGGGGATTGGATTGTGGCTCGGGATCGACTGTGACTGCGTGGGAATAACCCCGTAGCCCCCGGTGTTGCCGAAATCTCACTGGTCCGATTTAAAACAGTGGGCCCAGTTCCAATTATTTGAAGTTTCTAGTAGGGAAATAATTCCAGGAATTAGCTGATCTTTACAAATCCATAACTTTGTGTAGAAAACTTCAAAAAGGGTGAGACCAATTTTGTTGGATTCCTCATGAGGAGTACTTCACAGAGAAGCCGGTACATGGTGGGCGAACTACACCGTCTCCTTGCGGGCTGGCCATGCCGTCACATGGACGGAGTTCCGGGAGGCGTTCCACGCCTATCACATACCTCCCAGGGTTATGGAAATGAAGCTCCAGGAGTTCCTGGCGCTACGACAGGGCAAGAGGAGTGCTCACGAGTACTCCAGGTTATTCAACCAGCTGGCGCAGTACGCGCCAGGATTTGTGGGGACGGAAGACAACAAGTGCAATGCGTTCTTCCGGGGCCTAAATTCCAAGATGAAGGTCCATCTCGCCCAAAGCAATCGCGGCTCATTTAACGACCTAGTTAATGCCGCGATTCTACGAGAGAATGCTCAGCGCGAGTGCGGTTCTGATAAGAGGAAACGCAGCGCGCTGACGAGCAGCAGTGGTGAGACGCCACAAAAATACCGCGTGGTGTATCGCTCACCATCCAGTCAGAGATGGCAGCCACCGGCGCGACCGCCTCAGTTTCGCGGTCGGCAATGTAATGCGCCGGGCTTCCGACTGACGTATCCACCACAGCAACAGCAGCAGCAAAGGATGGTCCCGCGTGCGCCTCAGTTTCAACAGCGTGCACAGGGATTCCGTCCTCAAGTTGGCGGGACCCCGACACCTTACACGTGCTACACGTGTGGCCGTGTCGGGCACATTTCAAGAGACTGCCCCGAGCCGCGGCAGGGCAGGGGTGCAGCACCATATCAGGGTGCTAATCAACCCCGCAACCAGCCCAAGAAACCAGCACCAAAACCCGGCAACGTCCACCACTTAGCTATCGAAGACGTGCCGGAAGGAGAACCCGTCCTCGCGGGTACGTTCTCTTACCTAGATCATCCCGTAGTCATACTTTTTGACTCCGGTGCCACCCATAATTTCATAAGTCAGTCTTATGTTATTAAATATCAACTGCCTATCATTCCCACAAATAATTCATATTTGATATGTTCTCCGTGTGGGAAAATAACAGCTGATAGAATGGTCTATAGAGCACCATTACAGTTGGGTGGAAATCTATACCCGACGTCTCTAATCATGTTAGAGAGTCAAAAACTTGATGTCATTTAAGGAATGTCATGGCTACATCGCCATGGTGCTGTTCTTGACATCATTCCACGTGTGGTTCGTCTAAACTCTTCACTCCATGAACCACATGTTCTTATTCTTGACCATTCGGTTCGAGAAACCCCAGCCACATATAACACGGAAGCCACGAAACTTGAGGATATTCATGTGGTCCGTGAATACCCGGATGTCTTCCCGGATGATCTTCCGGGCATGCCACCCGAAAGAGATGTCGAGTTCAAGACTGAACTCGGACCTGGGACGACACCGATCTCCCGGAGACCGTACATGATGGCTCCGAATGAGCTGGCTGAATTGAAGGAGCAGCTCAATGACTTAATGAACAAGGGTTTCATTTGACTGAGTTCCTCACCATGGGGATGCTCGGCGCTGTTTGTGAAGAAGAAGGATGAAACCTTGAGGTTGTGTGTGGATTACCGACCTCTCAACGCCGTCACCATCAAGAATAAATATCCACTACCCCGCATCGATATATTATTCGATCAACTCGTGGGTACGAGTGTATTTTCGAAGATGGATCTTCGCTCCGGATATCATCAAATCAAGATCCGAGCGGAAGATATTCCAAAGACGGCCTTCTCGACGAGATATGGGTTGTATGAATACCTCGTCATGTCCTTTGGTCTCACCAACGCCCCGGCACACTTCATGAGTGTTCATGCCGGAGTTGGACACGTTTGTGGTAGTGTTCATAGACGACATCTTGTTTTACTCCAAGTCTGAAGAAGAACATGCCAAACACTTGCATATCGTACTTCAACGATTAAGAGACCATAAGCTTTATGCCAAGTTCAGCAAGTGCGAGTTTTGGATCAGCCAAGTGCCATTCCTTGGTCACATTATTTCTGCAGAAGGTATTGCAGTTGATCCAAGAAAAATCGAACAAGTGCTGAAATGGAAGTCCCCCACATCAGTCCACGAAGTCAGGAGTTTCCTCGGATTAGCAGGATATTATCGGAGGTCCATACCAAATTTCTCCAAGCTTGCTAAGCCGATGACTGAACTGTTAAAGAAGGTGATCAAATATGTTTGGAGCTCAGCTTGTGAAGAATCTTTCCAGTCATTAGTGAAGCATCTTACAACAGCCCCGGTGTTAGCTCAACCGGATACAACCAAGCCCTTCGATGTATATTGTGATGCGTCCAGCATCGGGCTTGGCTTTGTATTGATGCAAGGAGGCAGAGTGGTCGCCTATGGCTCACGTCAACTTCGTAACCACGAGCAGCACTATCCGACTCATGATCTTGAGCTCGCTGCTGTGTGTTGGCCTTGAAAATGTGGAGGAACTATTTACTCGGGAACTTAGTGCACCTCTACACCGACCACAAGAGTTTGGAGTATATATTCACTCAAAACGAGTTGAATATGCGGCAACGAAGATGGTTAGAACTGATCAAAGACTATGAGATCGAGATTCACTACCATCCCGGGAAGGCAAACGTGGTTGCCAATGCCTTAAGCTGCAAAACCCATGTCAACAGTCTGTCCATCACCCCACTTGAAGAGAAGGAGCCGAGTCTGTACTTGGTTCCATATGGGCATTGTATAATCTTGCTCTCGTCCATACAATACGAGAGTAGATTATGGAAGCGCAGAAGAAAGACGTGGGAATGTCGCACACTCGGAGAAGGATGAAGAATGGCGAAATGAAATGCTTCCAAAGAGATGATAACGGCACACTATGGTTTAAAGACCGTATAGTGGTACCCCCTTGACATGAATCTTCGGAAGAAGATCTTGGACGAGGCTCATTTGTCCAAGTATTCCATTCATCCGGGCAGCAACAAGATGTACCAGCATTTGAAGACCAGATTTTGGTGGACACGTATGAAAAGAGAAATCGCAAAGTATGTATCTGAATGTGATACGTGTCGGCGGGTGAAAGCCGACCATATGCGAAAAGCCGGACAGCTGCAACCATTAAACATTCCGGCGTGGAAGTGAGAGGATGTCAGCATGGACTTCGTAGTCGGGTTACCTCTCACATCTCACAAGCATGACTCGATTTGGGTGATAGTCGATCGACTAACCGAGTCGGCTCATTTTATTCCCGTACATACGGGCTACGTGGCCAGGAAATATTCGGAGCTGTACATTGCAAGAATATTGTGCTTGCACGGTGTTCCCCGCTCCATTATTTCAGATCGCGGTGCACTGTTTGTTTCTCGGTTTTGGGAGCAGTTGCACGCATCCTTGGGGACCAAACTGATTCGAAGTTCCACGTATCACCCGCAAACGGATGGTCAAACCGAACGGGTGAACCAAGTGTTGGAAGACATGCTACGCGCTTGTGCCATCCACCACGGCAAGAATTGGAACGATCATTTGCCGTTGGCAGAGTTCTCTTACAACAATGGCTATCAAGCTAGCATCAAGATGGCACCGTATGAAGCTCTCTACGGCCGGAAATGTCGCACACCTCTCAACTGGTGCGAGTCCGGCGAGAGAGTTATCTACGGCATTGAACTGGTGAATGAAGCTGAAGAACGAGTGCGAGTAATACAAGCCAACCTCAAGGCTGCTCAATCTCGTCAGAAAAGCTATGCGGATAAAAGACGTCGTCCTCTCCACTTCGACATCGGGGACCATGTTTATGTCCGTGTGTCTCCGATGAAGGGAGTTCACCGTTTTGGGGTGAAGGGCAAGCTTGTGCCGCGATTCATTGCTCCGTTCGTCGTTATTGAAAAATGCGGACCCGTGGCCTATCGCCTAGATTTACCGGCGTCGCTCGCAGGCATTCACAACGTCTTCCACATCTCTCAGCTGAGGAAATGCTTCAAACCCTCAGCTGAAATCCGCACAGAAGACATAGAAGTTCTCCAACCGGACCTCACGTACACGGAGTATCCCATCCGGATCCTCGATGAAAAGACTCGTGCCACAAGAAACCGTACCTTATGGTTCTACAAGGTCTTGTGGAGTAACCATACCGCTGATGAGGCGACATGGGAAAGCGAGGATTATTTACGAACATATTATCCGGACTTGCTATCATCATGTACCCGGTAAGGTTTTTCCCCACTTTGCTTTTCCTTTGGAATCTCGGGACGAGATTCTTTTTAAGTGGGGGGAGGGATGTAAAATTCCCAAAAGTGGTAGCAAGAAAATCCTGCTCATATACACTTATGAAAAATGAGGGGAATTAAAACTTTGAATTATAAGAGGGTGAGTTCAAAGTGAGGGTGTAGACTTCCCAAAAATTCCAAACATGGAGATCTAAATTCATAACTTGGATCTTCATAGTCCAAATATTCAACCTTCCAAACTTCAGATCATTTGGAGGAGTTTCAATATTTGTTTGGGATTAAAAGGAAAAGCCCTCTAATCTGAATTTCAAATTCAGTTTCAAATTCCAATTCCCTCAATTTTCAAAATTTGGCTTCACAAATGTGTTCTCCACCTTTTAATAAGCAGCCATGCCAAAAATTGGAAACTTTGGAGCTGGTTTGCTATATTTTTGAGGCAATACAAAGTGGAGAATTCAAACTCATTTTCAAATTCAAATGATCAAACCACATCCAAATTTCACACCTGAATTCAAACCCTTTGAATTCAGCAAATTCAAACTTAACTTGGGGTGAAAGTCTAGCCTTAAATTTTGAGTTGCTGGATGGAAAAGATCAGAGAAAGTTTGAATAAACAAAGGGGGAAGTGGGGCCCAGTGGTCAGTTTCACAGCAAAGCAACCGCCTTTGCTTCATTCGGTCGAACAGCAGGGGCGCGACAGCTCCCGTCTCCGACCCACGCTGAGGTGTGCCGCGCCACCTCCTGATTCTGCCGCCTACTTGATCATCCGTGCGTGCCACAGTCCCAGTACGTCCTCCCTTGCTCTCTCGGCCGTCCACCGACGTGTTTTCCCTTTTCCCTGCTCAGCGCGAGTAGCCTCGACCACCGCTAGGTCGCTTCACGTTGCCGTCCATCACCGACGCAACTCCGGCGTTGTCACGCCCGGTTGGGGTCACAGGAAGGTGCGTAAGGCTCTCTAGTTCCTCTCTGACGACAGCCCCTATCGTTCCTTTGAGCTGATCCCGAGAACTGAGCATGAATTCCTCGTTCCACTTTCCAGCTTCCCGCCACGACGCCACACCGTCGCCCGACGAATTTGCAGCCTCTTCCGATCAACCAAAAGGTCCCTGAGGTGCGTGAGGAACCCTTCTTCCTTCCCTCCCACCAGTTCCTGCTTTCTTAGCTCCGGTACCGAGTATTTTGAAGTTTGGCGCCGGCGGTTCTTTAGAAACCCGAGGACCCTTCGAAGAAATTCGTTGTGCTCGGGGTAGATCCGTGCTAGATAAGCTTAGAGTAGCTCCAGCACATGCTTGCGCATCTCCCCGAAGTTCTAGCAGCTCAAATGAGAAAGTAGAGATGCCGGGTACCGAGTTTTTGTCGCCGCCGGAGTTTTGCGGGCTCGGGTCGCCGGTGAGGTCCCCTCTCCGGTGGTTTTCATGGAGAAATGGCTATGGGTCGATGTTGTCCATGAGACACTGGTGCTTTTGGAGCAAACCCTAGCCCAAAAGACCCACTGTTGAGGGAGAGCGAGGTCGCCGAAGTAAGGTTCGACATGGTCGCCGGTGCAAGCACCTTTCCGGCCGTTGTCATCGGCCCCCGACCCCACCATCGTGTTCAGCACGGTGTAAAACTCAAGGCGGCGAGTTTGATGAAGTTTAGACCACGGGAACCCTGTCCCGGCGAGCCTCGCCGGCGTGCACCGCCGCGGGAGGCGCGGACAGCGCGAGGAAGACGAAGGAGGGCTGGTCCCACCGGTCAGCCTCCGTATACGCGGGGGATCGGATTGTGGCTCGGGATCGACTGTGGCTGCGCGGGAATAACCCCGTAGCCCCCGGTGTTGCCGAAATCTCACTGGTCCGATTTAAAACAGTGGGCCCAGTTCCAATTATTTGAAGTTTCTAGTACGGAAATAATTCCAGGAATTAGCTGATCTTTGCAAATCCATAACTTTGTGTAGAAAACTCCAAAAAGGGTGAGACTAATTTTGTTGGATTCCTCATGAGGAGTACTTCACAGAGAAACCAATTTTAGGCTATGAAAATGCCCAGGAATTTCTGTAGAATTGTTTATAGTAAATCCTTTAGTGATTTATTACAGGAGCAATTCTTTATGAAATAGTCCCAAATTTGGACAGAAAATCCTTTCCATAGTTACTGATCTTCAGTAAACATTTGGGCTTCATTGGAGTTCATTTGCTAGGCTAAACTACCTTCCCAAGTGGAGCCTTAATTAGAAATTCCAATTTAAACAGAAGCTTTTTCAGAACTCTGGCCCAACTTCAAAAATTCATATCTCTCTGATGGTAGCTCTAAAAATGGTGAAACAAATTTTGTTAGAACCATGGAGACTTACCCTAATCAGATCTTCCATTTCTAGCTATGTCAAAGCTCCTGATTTGGGCTCAAAATTCAGAGAAGCATTGTACTTGTAGGAATTTTAAAGACTACATTGTGCAATGACATGTCTCCAAATTTGGCTCAAATCATCCTTAGAGGGTCTAGTATCTACTGCAAAAATCCCAAAGCCAATTAAGGATCCTAAATAGCAATAGCTATGAATAGTAGTTCAATTATTATAAATTATTAATACTTATACATCTATTTTGCTACATTTCATTTAGTGACCGAAGTTGAGAACGCACTGGAGCCTTTGGACGTCCTGCCACCTGAAGTTGACTTCCCATCTAACTCGCAACTAGGCAAGCCCCGGTTTGCACTTAAGTACATTTTATAAAATTCTTTATTTGTATCACTTATGTATAGGGTGAATGTTTGCATTAGAGTTAAGGTGATTGAAACCCCACTTGCATAACCTTTTAAATCCTATGAGGGTTGGGTAGCTTACAGAGCCGACGAGTAGACAAGGCCCCGCTAATATGCTTAGGACCTCGGTAGAAGTCGAGTAGTTGGAATCTACTCGCGAGGTAAGGTTTATCACACGGTTTGGTCAGAATAGAAAATGGCTTAAGAGTGGTGAAATTGAGACCCAGCAGGGGGGATAGGAAGCAGTGAGTGGAGGTCTCACGTGCGTAGCCCTGTTGGTGTCGATTGACCGAGTCATGTGCGGGCCTGATGAACAAGTATCGAACAGTACCGGATGGCATACTGACATAAGCAGGAAACCGATGTAAATGGTTAACCTGGTTGCCGAGGCTTACCCAACCGTAAATAGGAGTGGGTTGAGGGTAGAAAGGTGTAAATCTGCCGGTGGGCACAGTCATGCTCCACGCGGGGACCTCCTGCCCGTTACGGATGGACCGGTTCGGCTTTTGGGTTGCCTTTGAAAGGTTGTTGCATACAACAGAGTAGGAAGGGGTGTGGAATCACGCTTCTGAAAGTGGGTGTATGCAACGAGTTGTCCGGGTGTCTCCTGATTGCAATCACTGTCCCTCTCGGTTATTTGAGTACCGCTTGTTCACTGTTTCGTGACGTAGTAAGAAGTAAAGTAAGCCAGTTGAATGATAATATGCTGTGATGATAGAGTAATGTTTTGGAAACCATGTTTGCTGTAGATGTAGAGCTAATTAAGTTTACTTTCCGCTTTGGGCATCACCGCATCGGAGGAAAGCGTTTCTTATTTGATTGTGGACTTCCGATGTGAGGGCTGCCTAAGGCACATGAATTGCTGCTATAAAACTGAAAGTAAGGATCAACTTCTAGGCGTGTCTTTGTCGCAAATTCCTTTTCCTATCCTACACCTCCCTGCATGTAGAGTTCCATGCCTAGGTCAAACAGTTAAGCCATGCTGAGCCATCTTGCTCACGGTTGCAATATTTGAGCTGTATGCAGGTGAGAGCTATGAGGAGGGTTCCGAGGAAGAGGCGATGCCCCCGTCAGGGTACACAGCCGAGATGGAGCCCTGCACACCGCCGTGATCTCCGGTTTCATGTTGCTAGTGTGTAGCGTCCCCGGGCTGGACGGCTGCACTTTTGCATAGCTAGGATGAGAGGCTGTATATGTATATTACTTCCGCTCTATGAATAGGTTTTGTAAAAAGACTTCCGCTGTTTTATAACAAATAAAAGTTTGTATGTTGTTCTTTATTCTTTTCGTGTGTGCTGTTGGGTGCCGCATCGTACGGCACCACCCTATGCGATCCTGGAGTGGGTGAACCACGGGGTGGTCCCCACACTCAGCCTGTTGTGCTTCCTCAGCAGAGACATGGTTCACGTTGCCGCGAGCATAGTTCTGCTGTCCCCGCTTTCCTTGATTGTCCCCTCCGTTTGGTCGTGGGTTCTGTTTGGGCACGTTGCCTTGCTGTCCAGTGCCTCTCCTCGGGCACTGGCTCGTGAAGTGTCCTATTTCCCCACATGCAAAGCATGCCCTGTTGCCTACGGCAGCAGGTACGTTGGGGCGGGGGTTTTGAACAGGAGCGCCCATGTTAGGTCGGGGCACAGGAGGCATGGGCACACAAGGTGCTGGTGCAACGGGTCGTTGCTGTGGTGGCTGACTAGGGCGGTATGCAGGAGTGGTCGATCCATACTGCGGTGCGGCCGGGAGTATGTACCGAGGTCGTACGTTGCTCTCTTGGGGCTGGTATGGCATCTTCCTCTTGCACTCTCGCTCGATCTCTCGGATCTTGCTTTCAACCACTATAGCCTTGTCAACCAGCTTCTGAAAGCTTACGTAGTCATTGTTGAGGAGCTGAACCTGGATCTCATTGTTCAACCCTCTCATGAACAGGTATTGCTTCCTTTGTTCTGAGTTGACATCTTCGGGGGCATACCGGGACAGTTGTCTGAACTTATTGAGATACTCATTCACGCTTCTCTGTCCTTGGCGGAGACCTTCAAACTCCTGTCTCTTGAGCATCATTGCACCAGCAGGGATGTAATGGGAGCGGAAACTCTCCTTGAACTCAGTCCAAGGGATCGCTTCTGGGTCAACATGAGCGTTGCATAGGACATCCCACCAGTCAGCGGCAGCTCCCATGAGTTGGTGCGACGCAAAAAGAATCTTCTCTCGGTCATTGCACTGCACTATGGCAAGCTTCTTTTCCATGGATTTCAACCAGTCGTCGGCCTCCATGAGGTTGTTAGCTTGAGCAAAGGTGGGTGGTCGAGTCCTCATGAACTCACCCAGTCTGTTATGAGCCGGCGGTGGTGGTGGCGGTGGTGCCGGGACGGGGTTGTTGTTGTTGTTGGCCTGCAACTGAGCCAAAGTTTGGATCATAGTTTGCATAAGTTGATTCTGCATAGCCATCAACCGTTCCAGATTGTTTTCACCAGCTCCGGGGTTAACAGGAACTTCATCGTGGCCATCCTCACGGACGTTCCTTCGGCCGGTGTTTCCTCTCACTATCTGTGAGAGAGATCGAAATAGAATAGAAATTTAGAAGGTTAGGTAGATCCCTTCAACTATATGCATCAAAGTGGGTTGGACTATATACATTAGCCCATATGGTGATGTGAACAAGTGCCGAAGCATCTCACACCTCTTTCTACTTATGTGTGGATATGGACAACGTTTTGAGACGTCCCACGACTCACACTAAGCACATAATTCACAAACAATCATCACAAGGGCTCACACAACTCCTGTTCAAGGCTTGTTCAATGGGGGTCCTATATGGCTTAGGGTGATGTCAAATCTGTGATCCAACTATGGCTTCTCCTAGGCTTGTATCCTATGTCGAGGTATTTTCAAGGCCAATCTAAGCAACCTAGGCTTGCACCCTATGGTCGGCGTGGCTTAGCTACCAATCTGTGTCGGATACCAATCTGTGATCTATCTAAGTGTGTAACCTACTATCAACCCGTGGTTCTGGTACCAATCTGTGATTGTATCTAGGTGTGTAATCTACCCTCATCCGTGGCTTTTGATACCAATCTGTGTTTCCTATTTAGGCGTGTAACCCACTGTAACCGTGGCTCTGATACCAATCTGTGACGCCCTCAATTCTGTGGAAAACCACGAAACCGAGAACTGATGCATATGTGTGCCCAGGATGTTCATCACACATACACATATGTTCCACAAACTGAATTCAGATTATATATTACCACGAATAACAGAGTTTATACAATGTCTCATGGGTCTTGGACTCATGCTCACAGCGGAAGTCTTATTTCTATGCAGCGGAAGTCTTTATTCTAATGCGGAAGCAATTTAACTAATGCGGAAGCAATTCTAGGCAGCAATGGCTCCATCTCTACTCCATCCCCACAGGCAAGGTTGAGAACAGATCACACGCCTAATGCTCCACTTGGTCTTCATAGAAATCTTCTCCTGCTGCTGATGATGAAATAATAATGCAAGTTTGAGTACAATGATGTACTCAGCAAGTGCGGGAAAAATATGATATGAAGCTCATAACAGGGTAGGTATAAAAGGCTCATTGCAGAAAGCAAAGTTATTTATCAAAAACATGATAAAACAGCGACTCATCTTTAAGTGAATGTAATCCAAACATGTATTAAAATACCAATCATACCTCTTCCATGTCACAACCAGGCATCAATCAACCTCATTCTTGCTCACGAATACCTCCTCGTATTCGCTACCATCTCACGAATACCATCTCGTATTCGCTACCATTTAATCATAAACAACTTCGTCTCACACCAAGACCAACCTCGTTGCCATGACTCAACAGTCATGCAACCCATCTTGTCACCCTGACTCAACAGTCCCAAACCAAACCATAACCAAACCATCCAAAACCATAACCAGTAACCATATCCAATTACCGTCCCAACTAACCATCGAAGTTGGCCAGGGGCCCGTGACCGTAAGCTCGGCTATCATGATAGTTTTAGACTCTACAGAGTTTGCACCTCTTTACCCACAAGTTTGTGATTTCGTCACCCGTCGGCGACTGCAGAACCTCCATTATACCAGTACACCACCGTCGGTGTATGGCCAAGAGGTCACAAAATAGCCTTTACAAAGGGGCTACTAGATGTATGGACTCACTAAGGTTTCACCGGCAGGCTAGAATCTCCAATTCTGCCACCCACGGGCCCCCTCTTGTGCCATGCAGTTCGCAGGGCAGTCCTCACTCGACTCCCATTCCCCGCGCCTTCCACGGTCCGTAACAATCTAGCAACTTACCTAATTAGTCAGCTAAGACACACCAATACTTGGCCTTGTGGTGGAACTGTTATCCTGGCATGTGCTCGCATGAACCGGTCCTTAGATCTACGGCAAGTAAACCACCATCTCATTCTACCTCATTCACAAACCCAGTCTTGCCTAGATTTCCCTCCATCCATGTTTATTAACAACATCAGTTTCTCATTATCATTATGAGTGCAGTTAGCTAGACACATCTATCTCGCTTCCCAATCCCATGGACTTAGCGAAGCTTAAAAGTAAAAACCATACCCGACTCATAAACATCCATGGCCCAAATGGTGGTTTAACCAAAGCTAGTAAACTCCTATAAAAGGGTTTCCCATCATGTTTGATTCAGCACACACACCTTTTCGCAAACAAAACAGTTTTTCCCAAAACATAGGATCAATATGGTCAAGGAGCACTTGCCTTGCTCTTGCGGTTCTGGTGGCACTTGGATCTCAAAACCTTGTTGTTGCAGCTCGTCGTAGACAGCTCCCTGAGCTTGTCCTGCTATACCATGCACATACAAGATTCATAACAATCAATACCATGCACAAACCTTAACTAGATGCGATGATGCATATGCATGCTATCCTATAATCAGTTTAGTTTTATTAGGTCGGTTCGTACGTGTTCGTGCATGGTTTTATGATGAACAGAGGTATTTCGGATCAGATGTGGACGTGGCGATGACCTTGTATTTAGATCAACCCGATCAACAAGTGATCTGTCCACGAGAAAGCTTCTGTTCGAAAGGAATCGAAGAACAGATGCAAAGAAACCACAACAATGTCGTAAGGTGGTATTGGAGACCTACCTTATGTTCTTCTTTTAGCAAGACAGATCATTGGGCTCCCTTCCGGCAATCTTCCTCGACTGAACGCCGGCGATGGGTTTACTCGGCGATTTGGGGGCTAGAGCTCTAAGTCGTCGGCTCAGGAGTTGAAAATAAGTTTGTGGTTTTTGGCCAAAGGTTCTAGGTTCTATTTATAATCGGGAGAAGAAGAGTCTTATTCTGGTTGTATCTCGAATAGGAGTCCTATTCAGATTATCGTTGAATCTTAACAACTTATCTTGAGTTGATTTGGTGCGGTAACATTGTGGAATTCAGGTCGGTTTCTCCTCCGTACCGGTATTTCTCTGCGTACAGAATCCAAAAACCGTTCCAGAACTCATTACCTCCTCGGTGATGGGCTCCGGAAGCTCCACGTGTCCACCGGGTCCTGGTCTCCCCTTTTCCGCAGAGACGAGCTCCGCGTGCGCCACGTATCCTGGCGGTCGGGACCTCTTCTCTTATTCGGAGGTGGCTCCACGCATGCCACGTGTCAGTTCCGGACCTTCCCTCTCTCCGGAGGTAGCTCCGGGTGTGCCACGTATCCATTCCGGACCTCCCTCTCTTCGGAGGTGAGCTCCGTGAATGCGACGCGTCAAGTAGCGCCGGCCTTTCATTTTCCTCAGAGACGAACTCCGAAGTAAACACGTGTCCAACAGTGACGGACCTCCCGGAGAAAAGCTCCGGTGACAACATGTGTCCCATAGGACCGGAGCTCTCGGAGGTGAGCTCCGAGATCGACACGTATCCCGCGCAACTGGTCCTCTGATTTCCGTGGTGACTAGCTCCGAAGGTGACATGTGTCCTGCGGAACTGCCTTTGCTTCTTCCGCAGAGGCTAGCTCCGGGGGCAACACGTGTCCCACAGGGTCGGACCTCTCCCCCTTTGCGGAGATGAGCCCCGAGCCTGCCACATAGCCAGTTTAGCGGCGGACCTCTCCCCACTTCACAGGGATGAGCTCCAAACACGCCACATGGCCAGCGGGCCGCGAAAGTTGTCTTCGGCTCTCTCTGTGAACTGGATTCGGCTCTTTTTGGCTATCTTTTTAATTCCCTCTCTATTCCTACTTCCTTTAAAATGTTTTCTCTACATGGAACATGAGTACATGCAGAAACCAAAAATGAGGGTGTTACACTGGTCCTCTCTTTTCCGCAGCGAATAGCTGCGCAGCCGACACGTGTCCTGCGGGACTGGCCTCGCTCCTCTGCAGTGGCTAGCTCCGGGGGCAACACGTGTCCCACGGGGTCGTACCTCTCCCCCCGTGCCTGCCATGTAGCCAGTTTAACGGCGGATCCCTCCCCATTTGTGGAGATGAGCTCCGAACACTCCACGTGGCTAGCGAGCTGCGGGAGTTGTCTTCGGCGCTCTTTGTACACTGGAATTTTGCTCTTTCTGGCTAACTTTTTGATCCTTTCTCGGTTTCAATTTATTTTTTAAAATGTTTTTTCTACATGAAACATGAATACATGCAGAACCCGAAAATGAGGGTGTCACACCTAGCTTCTCTGCAGAGACTAGCTCCGAAGGCGACACGTGTCGGGCGGGGCTGGACCTCGCCCCTTCCTTAGAGGCGAGCTCCGAGCCTGCCACGTGGCCAGCAGTGCCGGAGCTCACCCCCTCCACAGGGGTAAGCTCCGAAGACGCCACGTGGCTAGCGGGCCGCAGGAAGTGTCGACAGCGCTCCTCGGCGAATTGGAATTGGCTCTTTTCAGCTATCTTTCTCCCATTTTTATGATTCTTTCCCATTTCTATTTCTTTTATAATGTTTTTCTATATGCAATGCATGAATCTGAAATTGTGGGTGTTACAATCAGCAACGGTACGTGCAGAGTAGACAGCCCAAGGTAGGGCCACCTGGTGCCTTGGCTAACACTTTCTCGAGAAGGGGTGGCAAACCCTCACCGAACTGGAAGGGTCCCTTCCGAGCAGCACAAGTATGCCGCCCCAGGTGCGCCCACCTAGCCACAGAGGATAGGTACCTCTACCCAATCCACAGAACATAGAACACCTCTGTAAGTTCTATCCTTAGCGCAGTGGTAGGGTATTTTTTCTTTTTCTCTTTCTTTTTAAAGGTTCCATAGTGTCTAGGAACAGCGCTTAGAACAGCTATGCTCCGGAGGGGTCCTGCTACTCTTGTCATCCGGGGTGGGTCGCTGCCTTCTTGCTTGGTCTGTTTTCTCCTATCACCCAAAGGAAGCCAGAAATAAGAAAAATTTATCCTACCCTGTGTACCTTCTTTACAGTTTGTGCTTACTCATGCATATCAACTGTAAATGGCATGTACGGAGCCTGTCCTACGTGCTTGTCCTAGGTACCGTGGCACTAGAAGGTCTCTTCGCTGAAAGGTTAACGCCCGCGGGAGGTCCAGGACGCGCAGCCTGCTTAGCCTAGTTCCGTACCCTAAGCCCGCCGCACTGCCTCCCATGCGCTACAACTGAGTACCCGGGACCATAAAAAACACACCTATGGACAAGAAAAGTAACTGGACCCCGGACATTGCCCCCACTATTTTCGTGCTTTCTTTCCATACTGCTCTGGTCATGTGGCCAGTCACTTTTTCTTGTGTTCAACCATATCAAGAGCTGTGATGTCCTTCTATAGGCGGGTCTGCTTGAGGTACCTGGGCATACCCAGGGTCCTGTGGTTGTCTCATTTCTCGGGGGCCCTATGACGTTGAATGGTCCCTCCCCTAAAAGGCTTACGCCAGCGGGAGGTCCAGGGTGTGTAGTCTGCTATGCCTGGTTCCGTACCCCAAGCGTGCACACCCTGCCTCTCCAGCGCTACAGATCAGTACCGGGAGCCGGATGGCTCATAACCCTGAGCAAGGTTTTAACCGTAACTTAGTGACCTTTGGTTGTCACATTGCCTGGGGGCCCTATGGCGCCGAATGGCCCTCCCCTAAAAAGCTTACGCCAACGGGAGGTCCGGTGTGTGTAGCCTGCTATGCCTGGTTCTGTACCCCTAACATGCACACCCTGCCTCTCCAGCACTACAGCTCGGTACCGGGGAACCGGACGGCTCATACCCCTGGGCAAGGCTTTAACCATCGCCCGGACGACCCACATCGAATTACCCAAGCCCCGCAGCTCAGCTGAGGACCGCAAACCACAATAAAGCTACCAAACAAGGAAGAGTGACCAGAGAACACGACTACTCCCTCTTTTTGCCATGTCTGCAGGTCCGCACAGGTCCTTGGCATCTCGAACCTCCCAAGGGTCCCGATGCTGACGTCCTGCCTCATCCAGTGGTAGGTGCGACCCAACACAAGGGCCGCACCTACCAGGGGGCCGTCAGGGTGAACCAGGTGGACAGGATGTCGGGCCACTGCAGCAGTGTGCAGAAGGCTCGGAGCACCAGCTACGACTAGCTGAAGACAACGGCTGAACTTCCCTCGGATCCTTGCGCTGCCAAGGACCTAGAAGGAGTGGTAGCCACACTGCCGGAGCGCCCTGGGTCCTTACGCTGTTAAGGACCCAGAGGAACAAGCTCGAGACATCGGCAAAGAGATATCCACGTCGGCTAAGTCATACCAGACCTTTACGCTGCCAAGGGTCCGAAGTCTACATCGACAATCCAAGAAAACATAAGACTTGAAACAAAGAGTCTCTATCAACAATAGATATCCGGCATAAATAGGAAGATATAAGGCAAGCGGGAGACCTAGGATCTATCCATGTTGGAACCTAGCAGCTACGAGTTAGTCGACCTCCTCCACGGAAGACTTCGCCGCCCCCGACAACTCTGCATTGTGGCCCTGTACCACAGGTTCTAGGGAGATGTTGGGGTCGCAACTCCGAAGGCAAGTGAGCACATGCCCTGCTACCATCTTGGCCAGAGCTTTGCCTTCGGCCTCCAGATGCTCCCCCACGACATTCTCTAGCGCCAGGAGCTTCTCTCGGACTAAGTCCAGGACAGGGAGCACCTGGCTCACCTCCTGGACCGGCCCTTCGGGGCGCAAGGGGCCAAAGCCGAAGGGTTCCAGAGCCGCCTCCACGTGGCCGAGGATGTCCCATACCTTCTTTGCCTCAGTGGCACGAGAAGCCCAGAGGTCTTCGGCCACCTTGGCGGAAGAAGCCAACTCCCCCGCCAGATTCCTCCTCGCCAGCTCATGTTCCTGGGTGGCTAGCCCCTGCTCCAGAGCAACTAGGGCCTGCTCCTTGGTGGCCAGCTACGCAGCCCGCTCGTCCAGCTCAGACTCCCTGGACGCAACAGCGTGCTCCCGGTCATGGATGCCCTTAAGTTGCTCCTTCAGGCGCCCCTGCTCCTCCTCATGGGCAGCCAGACAGTTAAAGAGCTCCCTCTCCCTCGCCTCCGCCTCCTTCTCCCGACGAAGGGGTGTCTCCTGGAGCTCCTTCAGGATCGCGTGACGTGCATCGGCGGAGGTATACACGCCCTTGGACTCAGCCAGGAGGCTCGCTGCATTCTTGTGGAGGTCGGCGACGGCAGCCTCTTTCTACTCCAGCACCTCCTCTCGAGCGTCGAGCTGCTCCTCCCGAGCTCGAGCCTTCTCTCTGGCAGACTGGACCCGCGCCTTCAATAGGTCGTCCCAGTCCCGGAGGCGCTCCCGCTCAGACCTCAACTCGGCCCACTCCTGCTCGAGCACGTCCTGCATTTGGTCCAGGCTAGAGCGGACAACTCTCACGGCCCTGGGGATCGGGACAGCATTCGGCATCGCCAGGCGGGGGATTACCTCAATGCCCTCTGGCTTTGCATCTTCCCGAGGGGTGACCACCACGGTGACCTTTGCAGGGGGAAGGGTTAGCAATCTGCTCAGTAGCTGCTGCACCGCTACCAGTGGTGTCTGCGCCCTCCGGTTGGCTGGCCTTGGGGGCCCGGGTGCCGACATCCGGAGCCGCCTGAGGCGCAGGATCAGGCACTGCGCCGGCATTGGAGCTTCGGCAGAGAAGGAGCTCCGGCTCCTAGACTGTTTCTGCGGAGGAGGAAGGAGGCGTGCTCTGCTAAGGAGCCCTACAAAAAAAGCACCAAGCATCAACTACACAATCAAGCGGCTCAGTATACAGCCCTACGAGGTTGAGCCGTACCTGGAGGCCTGGAAGTTCCACCCCGCACGGAGCTTCTTACGTGCAGGGCTCGAGCCACTCGCCCCCGCCAGCGTTGAGGTCGCCTCCGCTGGCTTCGGAGCCGGCAGAACCTCAGGGATCTTCGTCGCCGAAGATGGCGCAGCAGGAGCCTTCCCTGCCGAGGACCTCGATGCCGAAGATGCGCCCGGAGCTGGGGCTTCCCTCAACGGCTGGGAACCCGATGACGTTGCTGGAACCCTCGTCGCCGCCGATATATCCTTAGGAGTCTTCCCCGACGATGGCTTCCGAGCCGGGGAAGCGCCTGTAGACTTATTCTGCATCATAGGTGCGTCGGGGGCTCGCCTTGAAGATCCAGCAATGCCAGACGGCCTTCCTGTGGCTGCCGGGACTGCTCCGGCAGAGGCAGCTCCAGAGCTGCCCCGGCGCCAGTCGCCGAGCGCGTGCGGGACCATGGGAAGCCTAGGGCCCCCCCGCCTGGGGGCCAGAGATGAAGCTTCCTTCAGGACGGACCAGCTTACTCTTCGGCACCCTGCTTGACTCTGGGCATTCTTGGGTGGCGAACAAGGGCGCGCCACAGGTGCAAGCCTCCCTGCCGACTCCTTCCCTCTGTTTGGTAGTGAGTTTGGCGCAGGCCCTACCTGACCACCGGCGCCGTCTGCTCTGGGGATCTCGATGCGCCGCGAGGGATCACCGATCTGCCGCACTACGACATCGATGTTGTCTAGCGTCGGCAGTTCCTTCAGCAGCCTCGACCGCGCCTGCGTGTTGAGGTAGACGGGCTGGCAGCTTGCCGGCGGGGTGATGGAGTCATCGGTTATCGGGTCACAGGAGAGCTTCTGCAGCATCATCTCCAGCATCTCCTGATCCTGCGATGACCCCGCTCCGCGCGCCAACCGGGTCATGTCGCCCTCCCCGGTGTACTGCCAAGCGGCCCGGACGCGCTAATGGAGAGGGGCGACCCAGTGGGACAGGAAGTCAGCCAGAACCATCAGCGAGGTCAGGCCTTCCTCCGCCAAGTACCTGATCCTCTCCAGCACCGGTGTGTAGGCGTCCTGCAGGTAGGGGATCTCATCCCCAACGGCTACCCCGGCCATCGGCGGGCCACCAGCAGCACCAGGCGGTCGTGGACGTCGGTCTGGGCAATCACCCAGTCCTCCCTCCAGTGCTCCCACTTCCCGGGAGTGAAGGGCGCGACGTAGGGCACGGAGTTCCTCCCTCGGTGATGGAAGTAGTAAGCCCCAGTTGGCTTGTGCTTCTCCCCAAGGCCCTCAAGGAGAAGAACACCCTGAAGAGCCGCACTGAAGGCCGCACGCACACGAACATCTCGCAGAAGTGGACGAAGACGACCACTAGTGCGAGTGCGTGAAGCGTGAGGTGCTGCAGCTGAAGCCCATACACCTCCAGCAGGGTGAAGAGGAAGGACGGCGCCGGGAGTGCAAACCCGTACAGCACGTATGAGGTGAAGAGAACCACCTCCCCGGGTTGCATGTCGGTCAGCAGGACCCTCCCGCGACGGATCTTTCCGTCGAACGTGGCTGACTGCCAGCCGAGCAGGCGCCTCACAATAGCGATGTCACCATCGCTACCAAGTCTGGAAGGACGGAGGCCAAAAGACATGGTGGTGAGGAAAGGTTCTGAGCACTGGGGAGCAGAGGCTTCGAGCACACAGGAGGAAGACGAAGATTGCAAAAGGTAGAAGGGAACCATCCTTCTCCGGAAGGATTCCCTTTCTACGTCCGCAACCTCTGGCAGGGCAACAGGCGCGACGTTTGGGTTTCCACCGTACCACGCACGTGGGATACCTACCTCCCCCAATGATGGGTAGGACCCAGGTCCACCTGTCAGACACTGGGGCCAGGCGGGTAACTTCTCAGGAACTTTCGGCGGTTCCCGAGAAAAGCAGTGCGGTGGAACTGCAGCGGTCACCCGAGGGCTGTGCAGTAAAAACCCCGGGGTAACCCCTCGAGCACGTCGCCACGACCTGCCAGTCAGGAGAAAACTTGTGTCCACTACGCCGACGACGTGTTGTCGCTTCGGATGGCAAATGCGCCCACTACGCCAAGGACGTGCAACCTTTTCGTCTCAAGGTACAACAACTCATCCGCTACACAACAATCTCGCCACCACTTTGGTTTTCAAAGTACAGGTTCAAAACCACCACGCGGGAAAGATGGAGGCCCCACCTGCGGGCTTGTTGCCTCTCCTGAGATGGGCCCGGGGGCCACTGTCGGTACTCTGCAGACTAGGTACCCCCGCGTAGAGGGTAAAATACAGCCTGGGCCCCGCCCCCCTGCTGAGGTGGGACCTAGCGTAGCCACGTGCCCTTAGCCTCGAGGTCAGCCCTGGGGCTGCCATGTGCGCTTGAGTTCTAGAGCCGACACGTGCCCTGGGCTCCGGTCCGAGCCTCCCCGCTGAGGTGAGGTCCAGATCTTCCATGTGTCTCCCAGCTAAGAGCCACTCCCTGTTGAGGACAGCTCCGGAGATGACACGTGCCCTAGGCTCCGGTCCAAGCCTCCCCACTGAGGTGAAGTCTAGAGCTGCCGCGAGTCTCTTGGATCAGAGCCACCGCTCTGCTGAGGACAACTCCGGAGATGACACGTGCCCTAGGCTCCGGCCCGAGCCTCTCCGCTTAATGGAGGTTCGGAGCTGCCACATGTCTCTTGGCTCAGAGCCACCTCCCTGCTGAGGACAGCTCCAGAGCTGACACGTGCCCTGGGCCCCGGTCCAAGCCTCCCCGCCGGGTGAGGTCCGGGGCTGCCACGTGTCTCATGGCTTTGAGGCTCCTCCCTGCTCAGGAGAGCTCCGGAGCTGACACGTGCCCTGGGCTTCGGTCTGAGCCTCCCCGCTAAGGTGAGGTCCGGAGCTGCCACTTGTCTCATGGCTTAGAGCCTCCTCCCTGCTGAGGAGATCTCCGGAACTAACATGTGCCCTGGGCTCCGGTCTGAGCCTCCCCGCCAAGGTGAGGTCCGGAGCTGCCACGTGTGCCGTGGCTCCAAACCCGTCGATAAGAGCTCCGAGGCCGCCACGTGCCCCATGATCCATCGTTGGCCGTTGGTCGATAAAGTCAAGATGGAAGTGTGTCGTCAGGCTGCGCATTCAAGGCTCGCGCCTTCCCCAGAAGCATGGTGCATCACAGACGCCTCTGTCCTCTGCCCGTTCACCATTTACGGTGACAAGACAGGACGGCAAGGCGTGACAGTGGTACAGTGCCGCCCAATGGTACGAAGCCGCCCAAGTAGGGTGAGAAGATGCGGTGACAAGACGACATCTTCATCATCACCTGACACACGGACAGGGGTGCTCAGCGCGTCAGGTGGCGGGACTTAACCCCCCCCCCCACCGACTGCTCTACTCAGAGGACAAAACCGTAGATCATGTATAGGGTTCACCTAGCTTCAGGGCCACGTGTCGGGCCCCAAGCTTTATTGTACCGACCCCGGCCTTGGACTATAGAAGGACCGGGGTGACCACCTTACAAAGAGTTCCCGATTCCACATTCGCAACACTCTCACGCACATACAAGCAAACAATACAACAAGCACTCCCATGAATGTAGGGTATTACGCTCCGGTGGCCCGAACCACGTAAATCTCGGTGCTCGTCCGCTCTCTCGAGCCCGGGTCGCGTAGGGCGCCAAGCCCCCACCGATCAAAGAATCTCGCGGGATGCTTCCGTAGCAGGCCGGGAGGAGTTTCGCAGCTCACACACTCCGACACCGGACGCTAAGGTATGTCTTCGTGTTGCTAGCGATATGAGTCTGGGGGCTGGACATCTTCTTGAGTGCTTAGTAGATATTAAACGTGAGATGAATATAGTCTTCCGCTGTAGTTTATTTGATGTAAATTATTTATAACTGAAATTGTAAGCTTCTGCATTTGTTTTATGTGATACGGTTTCCTTATATGTGTGTTGTTGGGTGCCGCATCGCACGGCACCACCCAATGCGATTCCCGGGCGAGCGGCGTGGCCCCGTGGCGGGGCGGGCCCTCATAGAAGTTTACGCTTCGACACACGCCATTGTGTGCGGACGTCTAAGGGCGTGTCAACCATGGGAGCCATTGAGCCTTTCTCGTCCAGACATGATTTCCCTCTCTCACTATACCTGTATGACAAGTGGAGCCCGAATTTATTAGGAGTAAGTTATTGGGAAACTGTTACAGCATCACCTCTCAATACCTTGAAAATGGTTTTTCTTAATCCTCTTTATCGGGTACAACCGTAGCATTTGTTCATGTGTGTAACACACCCACTCACACCACCGACGCACACATACACACACCCACACACATGTTGAACTCTACAACTACACACTACATACTTTGAAAGATCAGCGGAATTCACCGAAGTCCGATGTGCGACGGGACGTTACTCCCATCCTGTCTTCACTTGTAAGAGATATCTAAAAACTATTCTGGAAACAAGCCCCTGTGAGATCCCGAGTTCAATCCGAGTAATCGAACCCGGGTGGCAGTGCTCACAACTGGGGCCGCTGGCCATTGGGGTGGAGCCTGTTTTCTAGAAAATGGTATTGGGGGTACTCCTGCTAACCAATTTTTGGGAGCTGATTTTAGACGACCGTTGGAGATGCTCCAATAAGGAATTGTTTGTCTTACTTTCAATGGAAGTTTCATTCTCATTAAATATGGCGCCATATCAACATTTTTTATAATGTGATAAGGAATTAACTGGAGAGAGGTGTGGAAGGAGTTCTATTTAGATAAAACAATGTCTACATTATTTCCAACACAGTTTTCTCTTGCATTAATACCTATAAAACCACAAAAATGAACTAGTACATTGTGATGCACTATTTTATTCATCTTATGTGGCACTTTAGAAACAGCAAAATGAAATAACCATTGGGACTAGCCTTAGGCGACTAAGCAACCCAAGGCAGTTACTTCCACCAGTGTTACGTATGCGCAGTCTATATGTAGTAGGTGTGATTGTTGTAATGGTACTAGTATATTACTACTTTCCTGTGTGGTGTACTTTGTTACATCGCAATCGGCGCCCGTGGGGTCCAAATCTCCTATTGAGCTTGGCAATTAATAAGGGGAAAACTAAAGCAGCAGCTGAGTTCAATCTTAGTGGTGCAGCCAAGCAAAGCAAAGCAAAGCAACCCGTAGGTATTGACCAATGTGACCATGAACGCTCCAGGAATTCTTTTCCTTGATTCTTGAAGGAAAAAATCCTCCCGATTGTCTTGGTGCACATTTGTTGAGCTTCTACAGCTCAACCGCTCTGCGGGAAGAGGACTGAACAACATAGGCTGTTAGGTGTCGTCAGGTTTGCCCCCACGGCCTGATCGAGACGTCTGTCCCGTCCAGGGCTCCGGCGGAACATGGCCGCATCATGTGTAGCGAGAGGCAAGGCCAATGATCGGTGCTCCGGCCGTGCGGAATCTCGGGCTCGCTTTTTCTTTTGCGTCTGAGTCGTATTAGTGTTCTTGATAGCTCGGGGCGGAATCTCGGGCTCGCTTTTTCTTTTGCTTCTGAGTCGTATTAGTGTTCTTGATAGCTCGGGGCCGGGCTGCGTGGGCGATGAGGCAATAAGGCCAATGATCACCACGGCGAGGGAGCCGGCAGCACCGCTGTGGCCTGGTCTGCCGCTGATCGAGTGGCGAGTGCGAGTGAGGTCATCATCATGCGCCTTTATTACTCGAAAGAGTGATCGGAAGATGATGTAGGGCGTGTCTAAGAGACGGCGAGCGACAACGGGACGCTCTCGTCTCTACGCGTGCGTGCATCATGACGTGAATTCATGACACTGATGAGGTGGTTTTTCGGAAGAGATCAAGAGACGCAGGAGCAAGTACTGTTGCGGCACTCAATTTTTTTCTAGACGAGAGACTGGAGCGAGTTTGACGTGTCAGCCTCTTCTCGTCTTTGACTTCCGCTGGGTTTTTTCGCCTGAATCCTCGTGTCTTTTGCCGTTTTGCATCTGGTCCAGAATCGCTTTGCGCGCGTGATCCAAGCTTTTTCTCTAAAAGAAAAAGAAAAAAACTAATACTACTAGACTAGCCAGGATCGAAAAAAGAGAACCCATTCATGCCACGGATCTTCTTATCATTTACTTTGTACTTTTCTCCCGGGACGCACGGTGAAAGGAGTTTAAAGGACGTACGTCTAGCTACAGGCTGCTGAAAGGAGCATGCGAGGACCCCAAGTGCGTGCCTCGCAACTGTCCATGGATAAGCACCACTTCACTTTCGATGTTTCAAACGCGTAAATCCCCTACGTCTGCGAAAGCTTGGCCTGTCTTTCTTCGGCGTCATGCATGTTCTATCACGGGTGGACCGAACGAGCATCATGCTCTATCAGGGGTTGAGTATGAGCTGCGTTGAGGTCATCAGGGAGGCTTGTGACGCGGTTGCATCAGCTGATCGTCCCTTGAGACGGTAAAACTCTAAATTTAGACTGACGGCCGTAGTAGTCATGTAAATTCGTTCTATATCTGAACATTCTCGTTCATTTATAATGTAAAATCCCACACTTTATAACACAATGTCCATGGGAATAAAAAGCCCAGTTATATTGTAGCTTCATTTGATTGTTCAGTTGGAAATTCTAAAAACCTCAAAAACCAAGTATTAAAATGTGGAGCTTGTTAAAACTTTATTCTAAAAAGATGTGTAACAATATAATTTTATTCTTGATAAATTCAGAACTCAACAAAAATGAATATTTTCACTCTATAGTCAGAAAGGTACTGAAGAAATAAAGTAACAAAATCAGGGAAGAAAAGAAATGAGAAAAGATCAAATGAGTGAATTGGATTTGAATTCAAATTAAATTTTTAAATGGTAATTTCATCTCAAAAACTCTGTTTCATAATTTTAGAATGTTCAAAAATTAAGTGGGTAGTAAAATTTGAGGCAAAAAATATTCAGAATAAAATAATGGCACTTATGGCTGAATTCAAATTTCAAATTGAAATTCAAACCCAAATTGTTGAATTCAAATTCCACCATGCTGAACTTCAGATATTTGAATTTAGTTAATCACTAAGTCTTGAAGATATTTTGAAGGGTTGAAATGGTCAAACAGAAAGAGAATAAGAGGGAACTTCGAGTGGGCCCATATGCCATACATGTCTGTCCAGGAACAGAGCACCGAAGGATTTTGCTGTGCTGCATGAACGCCACCGAGCGTCCTGCTTGCCGCCTCCTGCTTCTTGTGACACGCAACAAGATTGAGCTGGAGTCTCGTTCCCTCTCCGTCAGCCAACCCTTCCTCTGCTCTGCTTAAACACGGCGACTCTTCTATTTTTCTTCCTCTGCTCTGCGTAAACACGGTGACTCTTCTATTTTTCTTCCTCGCGGGTGAAACTTCCTGCTCTCACGTGGACAGACATACCCCGTCCTTCTCAAGCCGAACTAAAACCACCACAAGGTGTGCCTAAGACACTGTTTAGCACGGCTTAAACTTGTTAAAAAAAGCTTGTCTGAAAAGCTGGTGAACAGCAGCTTAAACTTCTATCCTACTTTTAGTTCATTCTGAGAAGCAGCTGAACTAATAAGCTGCTGGAGAAGCTGACTGTTTGGTACACCCGCAGCTTATTTTTATAAAAAGCTGGTTCAGAAGCTGTGCCAAACAGGGCCAAAGTCCCCTAATACTCCTCTCCAAAACTCAGCTTGATTGGTGCAGCATCAAGCAAGAATTTTCAAAAAAAAATTCACTCGGTTAAACCTGACCTCTGGTATGAATCTTCAAAATTCTCGTAGCTCACTACAAATATTGCAAATCTGTTTTAGCTACGGTTGTGGACCTCTGGGCACGACAACCTGTCAATTTTCATAACGAATCATGGACTGTAGCTCTATGTGGGGACCACCGCCCCGACAGTCCAGAAATCGTATTGTGTGGTGTCGTGCGATGAGACAACTAACAACACATGACCGAAAAGCACACATACCCAACAAAATATGTCTTTAATACATATTATTATCACGTTTTACAAATAATGTACAGACGTACATTGCAGCGGAAGATAAGAATAAAACTCACGAGCTATTGCCTACGCTAAGCAAAAGAAAGCCATCCTGCCAACCGATGCTCTACACTAGGAAGACACAACACCACGGCGGCATGCAGGGCTCCAAGTTGGGTGCCTCCCCGCTCAGATCACCCTTCCTTCCTAATGTTTCCTTATGCAACGTTACCTGCAAAATAATGGATCAGCAAACCGTGAGCTTATGCTAAGCAAGACTTAACCGAAATCCTATCCATGGAACTCTAAATGCTAAAAAATAGAGGGTCGAATAAAGAAGTTTGCATAAAGATGAACTTGAGCTAACAGAGGGTCCTTCCAGTTTTTAAGTATATTTTATAAGCCTCGCATAATTTACACCGAGAATCCACAATCAAACAAGAAACGTTTCATCTCAATGCCACTTGTCCGAGGAGAATGTAAATTTAGTTAGAGCTAACCTATACCAATACATACCCTGTGCCATCAACATCATGACTCCACAATCAAACAAGAAACGCTTTGTCTCGATGCCACTAGCTCAAAGTAGAAAGTAAATTTAGTGAAAGGTTCTCATCGTCCCTCATCTCCAATATGAGGATTAATCACGAAGCATATTTCATTTCCCCCGGTTTTTACTACGTCATGACGCAGAGTACAAGTATGCTCTGAGCGATGGTGATTCGAATAAATAACACCCATATGACACGACACATACGTTGGTCCGAGAAAGGTGATCAACTAATCCCCTCAACGTCGTATGCGGCAACCTTTCTCAAGACACCCACATGTCGAACCGATCCCACCGTCCCGGAGTAAGTCTCAGTACGGCGAACCCTAGTAGTGACAACTTCTCTCTCTTTTCGGCATCTGCATGGGACGGTGGGGATTGCCTCGACACCAGGTTAACATGTGTACATTGGTTTTCTGGGTCCCATATGTTCAGTATGCATTCGGTACAAGATCAAACTTGTCCAGCAGGGCCGCACACGAGAACGGTCCTCAATTGACTCAGATAGGGACTAGGCTCACAAAACCACGTACTTGAGTCTTCCATCCATGCTGCCCGATCTCCATCCTCGAATTAAGTGGATCAATTCTCAACTCTTCCGATTGATCCCCCTTAATCCCTGTCAGCGGCCTCTGAAGTCCTCTCTAGAAATAATTCTATCGCAATGATCGATAAAATGATGTGTCACATTATGTATTAATGCAATATATAAACTACAAAACTAAAATCTATGAAGACAGATGATCCTGTGGTTGAAATTTTTACAGGAGCTTTCTAACATCATGATAGGATTATGATAAAATTTTCAGAGGTTTTTGATGAAGGACTTGGCCATAATAATTCTTGGAAGATTAATCTAATTTGATTTACAGAAAATAAACCAGACCTTCTCATATGGAATAGGGTAATATTCTGAGAATTCTGGACCTAAGGGTTTCGAGGAAAATTTGTTCCAAAATATTCTAAGCCTTTTGCTGGTCAGAATTGCTTATTGAAGCTTGATGTATTTTCTGGAATTTACTTCTGTGATTTTTAGCTCCTTTATTTAACCCTGAGATAACCTACTAATTAAGCCTCCTTAATCAGCTCCAAAAATCCTAAGATTTTACTGGAGGTCAGAAACTAGGAGAAGATTTTCTAACCAAAAATGGGAATATTTCATAAAGGAATATTCCTGGAATTACTCCCTAAAGGATTAAATAAAAAGAATTCTGCAGATATTCCTGGGCATTTTCATAGACAGAAATTTGTTTCTCTGCAAAGTACTCTGTCGAAGTGTGTGGTCGACACTTCACCCGGACCTGCTCTGGGCAGCCCGCGGAGGTTCTTTTTCGGAGGGGCTAGACACTTGCGGAGAGCTTCAGCATTAGAGACGAGTGAGGGAGAAGCTTGACACGGCGAGTTTTACGTGGTTCAGGCCGCCGGAGCGTAAAACCCTACGTCCACGGTGAGCAGAGGTGCTCGCTGTATTGCTTGCTGCTCAGAACCGGAGTCCTGAGCTTGAGGGTGAGTGATGTCTAGAGTGCGAGTTCACAGGGTTCGAACCCTTGCTAACGTTGCCTACCCGAGCCTTTTATAGTCTAAGGCTCGAGTGGCTTACAAGGGGGGCCCGGGACCCGATAGGTGGTCCCGAGGAGATTGCCTGCCGACTACCGTATCTGCAGTTATGCCGGTAGTTGTCTCTGGCGAAGGCTTCCGAGTCTTCGTTCTGCCGCCCTGCCCATGCCGCAAGCTAGTCGTAGTGGTTGATGATGGCAGGGGCGGCAGGGGATGTCTTGTTGCTGTGTTTATTGGCGGGCAGGCTCTGACACGGCGCGCCAGTCTGTGATGCGACTGGGCGCAACGGCACTTGACAGAGGCGTGCTCCGCGTCTCCGCGCCTTGGGAAGGCGCGGGCCTTGAATACCTTGTACGGGCAAGGTATGGTGCGTCTTTACGCCCGCTGCCTACCGCGCGGGGGCAGGCAGCGTTGTCCTGCTGGCAACGTAGCGGGCCCGGAGCTCTCCTCTGAGGAGATGGAGGTCCGGTCCCGCGAGACACGTGGAGTCCTCGGAGCTCTCCCCGCGGAGGGGGGAGGTCCGGCTTCTGCTGGCCACGTGGCGTGCCCGGAGGTCTCCTCTGAGAAGAGGGAGGTCCGGCCCCGCGGGACACGTGGAGCCTTCGGAGCTCCCCCCACAGAGGGTGGAGGTCAAGCTTCGGCTGGCCACGTGGCGAGTCCGGAGCTCTCCTCTGAGGAGAGGGAGGTCTGGCCGTGCTGGACACATGGCGCCTTCGGAGCTCTCCCTGCGGAGAAGGGCGAGGTCCTTAGGCATTTTCCCCTGTGCGCGAGGGTACCCCGTATCGAGGGTACTGACAGTGGCCCCCGGGCCCATCTCGGGGTAGATAGGGAGCCCGAGGTGGGGCCTCTGTCTCTTCTGTTCCGCGCACTTTCTCTAAGTCCCTCATTGACCGTTGCCGGAGCACGAACAATCGCGGGATCGTGGGAGCGTGCGCCCACTTGATGGTTGCTTTTACTGCGGCGGTTCCCAAGGCTGCCACTTCTGCACGTTGCGGCGCTTTTTTCGGGAACCGCCGAAGCGCCTTGCCGGCTCGTCTCCTTGGGAGACTGACTTCTTGGCCCACCGCTTCAGCTGGACGACTTGGGTCCACTTGTCATCGGCACTCGGTCTTGGAGCCGAAGCGGTTGCCTATGCGACGTATTCGAAGAGTTTTGAATCACTTTGAATCACACCTGGGAAGTTTTAAAAGGGGATCTTACCCACATCGCGGCTTCCCTTCGCACTCCCAGCGCTTGCACCTTCCTTGAACTCTTGCGCCTTTGTCTTCCCTGTCCTGGAGCTCTCCCCTGCCATGGCTTCCAACCCGCCTCCAGAGAAGAAGCGTGCTTGATCTCCTCCGGTGGCGGCGTCTGTGCCGGGTCAGGGAACCAGGGCGCCTGCACGACCTGCTTCTAGAGATGGCGCTCCGTCCGGTGGTGTGACGCCCTCAATTCTGTGGAAAGCCACGGAACCGAGAACTAATGCATATGTGTGCCCAGGATGTTCATCACACATACACATACGTTCCACAAACCGAATTCAGATTATATATTACCACGAATAACAAAGTTTATTACAACACCTCATGAGTCTTGGACTCATGCTCACAGCGGAAATCTTAATTCTATGCAGTGGAAGTCCTTATTTAAATGCGGAAGCAAAAACTAATGCGGAAGCGAAACTAAGCAGAAGTGGCTCCATCTCTACTCCCTCCACAGGCAAGGTTGAGAACAGATCACACGCCATAATGCTCTACTCGGTCTTCATAGTAGTCTTCTCTTGCTGTTGATGAAGAAATAATAATGCAAGTTTGAGTACAATGATGTACTCAGCAAGTGCGGGAAAACACATGATATGCAGCTCATAAACAAGGTAGGCATAAAAGGTTTATTTGCAGAAAAGCAGTTCTGTAAAAACCATGATAAAACAACAACTTAAGTTTAAATGTAATCCCAACATGTATTAAATTACCAACATACCTTCATCACTTCCCGTGTTCCATCCGAACATTAACCAATCTTTTATTCATACTCACGAATACCTCCTCATATTCGCTACCATCTCACCTCATAAAACAACCTCGTCTCGCACCGAGACCAATCTCATGTCATGACCCATCAGTCATGCAACCATCTCATCTCCCAGACTCCACAGTCCCAAACCAAACCATAATCAATAACCATAACGAAGAACCTTCCCAATAACCATTCCAATAACCATCCCAGTAACCATCCCATCTAATCATGGCAGTTTAGCTAGGTGCTCGTGACCGTAAGCTCGGCTATCATGATAGTTTTAATAACTCTGCAGAGTTTGTACCTCTTTACCCACAAGTTTGTGATTTCGTCACCCGTCGGCGACTACAGAACCTCCATTATACTAGTACACATCCGTCGGTGTATGGTCAAGAGATCACAAAAAAGCTTTTACAAAGGGGTTACTAGATGTATGGACTCACTAAGGTTTCACCGGTAGGTTAGAATCTCCAATTCTCCCACCCACGGGCCCCCTCTTGTGCCATGCAGTTCCCAGGGCAGTCCTCACTCGACTCCCATTCCCCGCGCCTTCCACAATCCATAACACTCTAGCAACTCACCTAATTACTTAGCTAAGCCGCACCCATATTTGGCCTTGTGGTGGCACTGTTATCCTGGCATGTGCATGCATGAACCGGTCCTTAGATCTACGGCAAGTAAAACCACCATCTCATGCTACCTCATACACAAACCCAGGCTTGCCTAGATCTCCCTCCGATCCATGTTTATTAACCTCATCAGTTACTTATTATCAGTACGAGTGCAGTTAGCTAGACACATCTATCTCGCTTCCCGATCCCAGAGACTCAGCGACGCATAAAGCAAAAACCATACCTGACTCATAAACTTCTCAGGCGACAAGGGTGGTTTAACCAAAACTAGTAAACTCCTATAAAAAGGTTTCCCATCATGTTTGACTCAGCACACACACCTTTTCGCAAAACAAAATAGTTTTACCCAAAACATAGGATCAACATGGTCAAGGAGCACTTGCCTTGTTCTTGCGGTTCCGGTTGTTCTTGATTCTCAAAACCTTGTTGCTGCAGCTCGTCGTAGACAGCTTCCTGAGTTTGTCCTGCTGTGTAGGATTCACGTGCACACAAATTCACAGCAATCAATATCATGCACAAACCCTAAACTAGATGCGATGATGCACATGCATGCTATCCTATGATTAGTTCTATTAGATTGATCTGGTGTTCTTGCATGGCTTGCATGGTCAGAGGTGTTCAGATCAAAGATGAACGTGGCGATGATCTTGTCTTTAGATCAAACTGATCATCGAGTGTTCTGCCCACGAAAAGGCTTCTGTTCGAAAGGAATCGAAGAACAGACGCAAAGAGATTTACAACATGATGTCGTAAGGTGGTATCGAAGTCCTACCTCACGTTCTTCTTGTCTTCGGGGTCCTCCTCAGACCGCTTGGTTCTCCTCCGATGATCTCCCTTGTTGTGCTTCGGCGATGTTTTGCTCGGCGAGTTAGGGCTAGGGCTCTAAGTCGTCGGCTCAGGAGTTGAAAGAGAAGTTCGTGGTTTCGGCCAGAGGTTTTGGGTTCTATTTATAATTGGGAAGAGAAGAGTTCTAATCTGATCGGATCCCGAATAAGAGTCTTATTCAGATCTTTGTTAGATCCTGACGTCTTATCTTCGGTAACCATCGTGGATTTTAGATCGGTTTCTGTTGCGTACCTGTGTCCTTACGCGTAACAACTGCTCCAGAACTCGTTACCTCCGTGATGATGAGCTCCGGAAGATCCACGTGTCCCCCGGGCCTGGTATCTTCTCATCCGCAGAGACGAGCTCCGGTTGTGCCGCGTGTCAATCGATCGAGACCTCCCTCTTCTTCGGAGACGAGCTCCGCGCACGCCACGTGTGGGTGCCGGTCTTTCCGCTCTCCTTTCCTCAGGGACATGCCCCGAGGTCGACACGTGTTTAGCTGCGACGGACCTTCCGGTGATAAGCTCCGGTGGCGACACGTGTTCGATAGATCCAGACTTCCCTGAGATGAGCTCCGAGATTGACACGTATCCCCCGCGACTGGCCCTCTTATTTCCGCGAGGACTAGCTCTGGGGATGACACGTGTCCTATGAAAATGTCTTTGCTTCTTCCGCAGAGGCTATCTCCGCGGGCAGCACGTCTCCCACAGGGTCGGACCTCTTTTCAATTGCGGAGGTGACCCCCGAGCCTGCCACGTAGCTAGTTTAATGGCGGACCTCTTCCAAATTTCTCGGGGATGAGCTCCGAACGCGCCACGTGGTCTGCTAGCCGTGGAAGTTGCCTTCGGTGTTCTCGGAGAGCTTTATTGGCTATCCTTTTGATACTTGTCTCTGTTCCTTCTTTTCTTAAAATATTTTTCTTCTTCATGAACATATGCTGACACCCGAGATGAGGGTGTCACAGGTGGCGACCCCAAAAGGTCTCGGGCTCATCATCCCGACGGGACTCCCCTTGAGCGACGACAGGCTGAAGGTTCTCGGGCGTCGCGTCCTCCCTCCTCAGGCGGTGGAGTCTCCAGGGAAACTGCTGATGCGTCGAGGAAGGCTTCAGGCAGTGGAGTCTCCAAGGAAACTGCTGACGCGCCGAGGAGGGCTTCAGGCGGTGGAGTCTCCAAGGAGACTGCTGATGTGTCGAGGGGATCTTCAGGAGCATCCCCTGCTCCGTCAGTCCGGGCGACTGCGGAGCGGCCGTCAGCGGCGACGGCGGGCTCTAGTGGTCCCACCCCGGCTCGGAAGCCGGGGTTCAGAGCCCGTTGGAGTGCTCGCATTTCTCGGCCATCCCCGACTGATGGGGAGTCTGCGCCACAGTGCTCGGAAGACGAGACAGTTGTCGCGGCCCCGGAGCCAGCGCAGGTTCCTCCTATACCAGGTGACCCGGCTTCTACGACAGCGTCGACTCCCTCCACTCGTCCTTCTCCACCGGCTCAGGAGCCAGCTGCCGGTGAGGGTTTGGCGGGTCCGGTTGTCGAAGTCCCGATGCCAGCTTCTCCTGACCGACGTGGTCTTCTCTTGAAGAAGACATGATGGAGGAAGTCGGGGGCGCTGCTCCAGCTTCTGCTCCCCCACTGCCCCTGACAGATGCTCTCGTTCTCGCCCAGACAAGCGTTCGACAGGTCTTGGCTGCGCTCGGTCGTGAGCGAGAGGAGCAGATGGTTGAGAGGGATCGCCTCCTCACCTGGGGGAACCTTTTGCGGGAGCGGACCGTGAAGGTCAAGGGCGAGCTCGACTCCAGGCGGGAGTCGCTTGACATCATGGAGGCGCTCCTCGACCGGCAGAAGCGGGCTGTCGACCGTCTGGATTCCGAGACGCGGCGGCTCCACATGGAGGCCCTTGAGGCGCATGCCCAGGCCGAGGAGAACTTCTCTACCCTGGAGGAGGTACGGCAGAGGCTGGAGTGCCGTAAGCGCGCCGTTGAGGACCAGGAGCGCTCCGTGGCGGTCGAGGCGAAGAGGGTCGTTGCGTGGCTGGCGACGGGCGAGGGCGACCTGCGAGCTCGGGCCACGAAGCTAGAGGCCCGGAAGGCAGACCTTGCCACGAGGGAAGAGCAGGTCTCCCGAGAGCGCCAGGCGATCCTGGATCGAGAGTTGGCTGCCGACTTTCGGGCTTTAGAGTTGGAGCGGCTTGCCCAGACTCTCCGCCTTCGGGAAAGCTCCCTGGCGGCCAAGGAGAGGGAATTCTCCGAGGGAAGCCACGACACCCTGCGGGAAGCCCGCCGCGAGGTAGAAGAGCTCTTGGCCTCGTGGTCTTCCGAGGCCCGTGCGGTCTCGAGCTTCGTTAACCAGGCAGGGTCCGCCTTGGTCCCCCTTGGCTTCAGCCCGGTGAAGACAATGGCCCATGTGCTGAAGGTGGCTGAAGTGATCCCCGCGCTGGAGTCAATCGGCGCCGAGCTGAGCAGGCTAGACGCGGTGGTCGCCAGCGAGCTTGAGGCAGAGGGACGGGGCCTGGCCTTGGAGGTTGCCACACATGTGTTGGCATGCTTCAGGAGCCGGGACCCTTCTTTCTCACTGGAGTCAGCGAGACGGGGCCCTGCCGCGGAGCGGGAGGAGACCGCCAGGGCTGAAGTCGGGGATGTGGCCGCCCTTGTAGCCACTAGGTTCCGACGCGAGCCAGGGGGACCCTAGGGCTTGTATCTCCCTCTTTTTCTTTTTATTGAGTCTGTAGTCCAGCCCATGGAGCCATGAATAAATAGACTCTTGTGACCTTTTGTGCCTGTTATGCTTTTTTCTTCTTCTTGGTTTCGCCTGGCCGAGCCCTTAGCTCCGCAAGGTACTCAGAGGCCTTCACCAATCTCGAAGCTCTGCACAGACACCCTCCCTGGGTCTTATTGTATTAAGGGCCCCGGAGGTCTCCGGAGCTCGCCCCATGAGGATGGGGAGGTCCGGATCTGCTGGCCACGTGGCGGGCCTAGAGCTCCCCTCTGAGGAGAGGGAGGTCCGGTCTCGTGGGACACGTGGAGCCTTCGGAGCTCTCCCCTCGGAGGGGAAGGTCTGGCTTCTGCCGGCCACATGGCGGGTCCGAAGCCCCTCCTGAGGAGGCGGGAGCTCCGGCCCCGCTGGACACGTGGGACCTTCGGGCCTCGTCCCTGTTGAAGGGGTGAAACCCGGATCCTCCGGTCCTGCGCTGGAGTAGTCGATAGCTCCTTGCCCCCCACCTCATGCAGCCCCGTAGCTATAACTTGGAGGTCCCGCACACAGGTAGAGGAAACGTAATTCTCCTCGGGGGGGTCCTCCCCTCCCCGTCTCTTAGTCTTATTTGGCTTATGGTCCTAGTCCGGCATACGGGGTTGGGCAATTCTGTGCGCGAGGCACCGGGGCTCCAGTTCCCTCCAAGGTCCGGGTACGACCGTCCGACCTCTAGTACCGGACCGTACGCCGGGGAAGCAGAGTGCACAGGCTTTGGGTACGGAACCAGGCAAAGAGGTTGTACTCCCCTGGACCTCCGGAGGGCAAGGTGCGCACGCTTTGGGTACAGAGCCGGCTGAGCGGGATACGCACCCTGGACCCCCCATGCACGGCGCAAGCCTTTCCTGGAGGTGACCAACTGGCACCGCAACACCTGACTGGGGGAGGCCCGAGAGGCCCCCTGGCCATCGGCAGGTGCCTCAAGCGCAACCGCCTTTGGTAGGATAGCAAATGCTGACTATGGATGAGCACGGGAAAAGGGGAGCTAAACGTACGGTGAGCATACATAGAAAGTGCGGTCATAAAAATTAATGCGTAATTTAAATGAGCACATGAGAGAGAGCGAGGTAGAACAGGTTTCTGTGTAAATGCCCATAGGAGGAAGGCAGGCTGTACATGGAGGCAACGACCCGTCCCATTAAGAAGGGAAGCAAGACTCTACACGCTTAGGGTCGGAACTAGGCCAAGCTGGACGTAGTCCTGGACCGTCCCCTGAGACTTAGCTGCTCCGAGCGCTGTTCCTGGACTCTATGGGATTTATTATAGAAGGGTATGGCCCTGTTCTACTAATGCTCAGAAGGTAGAACTTACTGTGATGTTCCATGCTCCAAAGGTTCGGGAATAGGTCCCATCCTTGGTTGAAAGGCATGTGTACCTGGGACGGCAACTTTCGTGACTCGGAAGGGACCTTCCCGGCTGGGGGAGAGTTTATAGGTCCTTCATGGGAAAGTGTGTGCCGCGGCACCAGGTTGCCTTCTTGCAGGTCCCTGACGTGCTTGGTCCTTTGGCGGTAATGCTAGAGCACCGGCCGAGGCCGTGCGTTCTGGGGTGTCACCTGCAGTCGTGCCTCGTCGACGAGGTCGTTATCTTCACGCTGGAGTGGGTCCTGCGTGGCTTCTCCCGAGAGCCCCGGGGTACCCTCCCCTTCTGGCTAAGGCTGTCAAGAGGTAGGAGGACCCGAACTCTTTTTGGGAGACCCAAGGCGTCTTTCCCCTTCTGGCTAAGGCCGTCAAGAGGTTGACAGACCCTGAGCGGCCCCCAAGAGGTAAGGCCGAGGGACAGAGACGTGCACTTGGGTGGAGCTGGCCCGGTTCTGCACCGTCGGGGCTGGTGCTTGGGCTGCTGCAACTACTTGGAGCTTCTCCAAGGTTGATATCGCAGCAGTGCAGTCTCCACTGACTTTTCGGGGCAGCCGTAGTCGGCTACTGCCCCGGCTCATCATCACCGGAGCTGGAGTCCTCACCGTTGTGCACCGTCTTTATGACGCGCTGAGGCTCCTGAAACCCCACCTGGTGGCCGACGCTGACTGAGGCATCAACCTTCTGCTTGCCCTCCCTTTGACGGAAGGGCGGAGCATCAGCTCGTAGCTTCCTCCCTTTGCGGAAGCGCTCCGCGAGCCTCTGGATGTCCCAGCACTCGGTGGCAGTATGATGGCTGGTGCCATGCACGGGGCATAGCTCGCCTTGGTCACCATCTGGAGCTGGTGACTGTCGCTGCCTTTTATCGGGGCGTGGCCCCCGAGCTCCACTGGTGCCTCTGCTGCGTCAACGGGAGCCGCGGCCGGTGGCTTCATCTTGCCACCGCCCCGGTTCTTGATCTTCTTGCTGCCTCCATAGGAAGCAGCGTCAGATCCGGGCTGTCCTCCTGACTCGGAGGCTGGCAGGGAGTGCCAGTTCCACTCTTCTGCTGCCCTGGCTCATTTGTCCGCCAGGCTGAAGAGCTCTAAGACGTCACAAACCTCTCTGGTCGCGAGCTTCTCAAGTATCTTCTCGTCCCGGACACCCTGCCGGAACGCCACCACCACAGAAGCACTTTGAATGTGCGGGATGGTGTTGTGTACCTGGGAGAACCGCTGGATGAAGGAGCGCAGTGTCTCTCCAGGTTGTTGCTGCATGGTGTGGAGGTCGAGCTCCGTGCCAGGCCGGGTGTAGGAGCTGCCGAAGTTGGCGGTGAACTGCCGGCAGAGCTCTCCCCAGGAGGTTATGGAACCCTGGGGGTGGTTCATGAGCCAATACCGGGTTGGGCCGGTCAAGGCGACGGGGAAGTAGTTGGCCATGACGGCCTCGTCCCCTCCTGCAGCAAGGACGGCGGTGGAGTAGATCTGGAGGAACTCCGCCGGGTTGACGCTGCCGTCGTACTTCTTGGGCAGGTGTTGCCGAAACTTGCGCGGCCACCTCGCGAAGCGAAGGTGGGGCGCCAGGGCCGCACATCCTGCTCCTGTTGCCACAGGCGTTGGTGCCGCGAACGCTTGGTTCGCTGCTGGCACAGTGTACCCCGGTGTGGGCAAGGCTGCGCCATAGACCGGGGGCGCCGTTTGCAGGGCATATGGCTGTGGCATATGCTGTGTGGCGTATGCCTGGGGCAGAGATCGCGTGGCGAAAGTCTGCGCCTCAGGCAGGGTTGAGGCAGTCGACATGCTGTCGGCGGCCTCATGGTTGCGACGCCTTTCTCGTCGTCGCTCGAGGGACACTCGGGCATCTTGGCCCAAGTGGCATCGTTCCAGCTCCGTCCTCAGGTCCGTCAATGGGAGCCTGGTGGAGCGGGAATCTGCTGTCTGCCCGTCAACCGTTGGCGTGTGTGTCAACGACACTGCCGGTTGGCCGGGGCGTCGTCCCCGCCAAAGTCGAGGGTTTACGGCGGCGACAACGAGACGGTCTACCTCGCGAATCCACTGCTGGGTCGCTGACCGAGGCGCGTCCCCAGCAGGCGGATTGCGCAGTAGCACTCTTGCTGCAGCTAGCGCGCCCCCGTGGGGGACGCTCAGCGCTGCAGAGGATCTCACGCTCGCTGGAGCCTGCGTTGCCGGAGTCGGCTGCTGGCTTCCAGCTTGCGCAGACACACTCCGTCCAGAGTGTTTCGAGACGTAGTCCCTGCTAGTCACGGTCCGTCGTGAACGCGGGGGAGGAGAGCTTGCCGCTGAAGGAAGCTTGATCATCTTCGTCAGCAAAAGCTCGTCGCGCAAGGGAAAAGCCCCAGTTTCTGGCGCGCCAAATGTCAGTGTGTGGTTGACACTTCCCCCGGACCTGCTCTGGGCAGCCCGCGGAGGTTCTTTTTCAGAGGGGCTAGACACTTGCGGAGGCTTCAGCGTTAGGGGCGAGTGAGGGAGAAGCTTGACACGGCGAGTTTTACATGGTTCAGGCCGCCGGAGCGTAAAACCCTACATCCACGGTGAGCAGAGGTGCTCGCTATATTGCTTGCTGCTCAGAACTGGAGTCCTGAGCTTGAGGGTGAGTGATTTCTAGAGTGCGAGTTCACAGGGTTCGAACCCTTGCTAACTTTGCCTACCTGAGCCTTTTATAGTCCAAGGCTCGAGTGGCTTACAAGGGGGGCCCGGGACCCGACAGGTGGTCCCGGGGAGATTGCCAGCCGACTACCGTATCTGCTGTTATGCCGGTAGTTGTCTCTGGCGAAGGCTTCCGAGTCTTCGTTCTGCCGCCCTGCCCATGCCGCAAGCTAGTCGTAGTGGTTGATGATGGCAGGGGCGGCAGGGGATGTCTTGTTGCTGTGTTTATTGGTGGGCAGGCTCTGACACGGCGCGCCAGTCTGTGATGCGACTGGGCGCAACGGCACCTGACAGAGGCATGCTCCGCGTCTCCGCGCCTTGGGAAGGCGCGGGCCTTGAATACCTTGTACGGGCAAGGTATAGTGCGTCTTTACACCTGCTGCCTACCGCGCGGGGGCAGGCATCGTTGTCCTGCTGGCCACGTGGCGGGCCCGGAGCTCTCCTCTGAGGAGAGGGAGGTCCGGTCCCGCGGGACACGTGGAGTCCTCGGAGCTCTCCCCACGGAGGGGGGAGGTCCGGCTTCTGCTGGCCACGTGGCAGGCCCGGAGGTCTCCTCTGATAAGAGGGAGGTCCGGCCCCGCGGGACACGTGGAGCCTTCGGAGCTCCCCCCACGGAGGGGGGAGGTCCGGCTTCTGCCAGCCACGTGGCGAGTCCGGAGCTCTCCTCTGAGGAGAGGGAGGTCCGGCCCCGCTGGACACGTGGCGCCTTCGGAGATCTCCCTGCGGAGAAGGGTGAGGTCCTTAGGCATTTCGCCCTATGCACGAGGGTACCCCGTATCGAGGGTACTGACATACTCCTTCTGAGGATTCCAACAAAATTGGTCTTACCCTTTTTGGAGTCTCCTACCCAAAGTTATGGTTTCGCAAAGGCTGCACAGTTTCTGGATTTATTTGGCTGAAGAAAATTGCTTTCACACGCTGACAGTGGGACATTTCCGTCAGTTGTTTCTTCAACCTCTCGCCATAGCTCACGCGCGCTGGAACAGAGGAGTGGCGCACCCCGTTCTTCTCCGTTTCTCGACCATTTCCACTCCGGTTTCGCCGTACACGACCCTTGGAACCTCACACCGCCGCCCGGCAAGGTCGTGCAACTTGAAAACGCCGGGAATGTGGCCGGCATCAGTGGCGGCAATCGGCGGCGTGGTATCGACGGTGAACATGCCCTTCCCGAGCCTAAATAAATGAGAAAAGTTGCCGGAAAGCATCCCTAGGTGTCATAGAACATGAAATCACAACCGAACCGAGCGGACAACAGCGGCAAGTAGGGGCTCGACGGTGAACCGAGCCGTTTTGGGACGGCGGCGGCTAATTCTTGTCGCCCTGCTCGTAGGCTGCACGGTTTGTTCAAATTTTTGGTATGGGAGGTCGCTAGGGTCCGTAGTTTCTGTGGTTTGAACCGAAGGATAGATGATCAACCCGGGTTGGAGAATTCCCCAATTTGAACACTATGAGTTCTTCACGTGTACCGGCGCTAAACGGCAAATTCAGGCTAGCTGACGGTGGGGAATAACAAAAGGGGTTTCGGAGAATGATCTAGACGTCGTGATGCACCTATATGGGGGTTTGATCTTGGTTGGGAGGCTCGGAGTCGGCCGGGCGTCGAGGAGCAGTGAGGTGGCTTCGCGTGGAACCGAGGAGGACGAAAATGGCGCAGCAGCCATCAGAGGAAGCCGGGCACGGGCTGTTGGTGGGTGAAAAACACCGAGGAGAGGACGGCACCACTTTGGGATGGTTCAACCGGGCGTCAAAACTTATCGGAGGTGATCAGCGATGAGGCAGCATAGAGCGGCGCCGTTTCTGTCGAGTGAGCGCGCGAGGGAGTGAGGTTCTGTGGATTTGATCGTATGAGCAGGGGGAGAAGCAATTCGTTTGTCCACTGAGGTTTACCGAGCAGCCGAGGGAAAGGATTGAACCGACTCGGGGAGCAGAGGCACACACAGCTCGGTGGAAGATTGCATGGCCTCCGTGTCGAGCTCACACAGAAGAAAACTGATGTGTGTCTGTCTCACTGACATGTGTGTCCCACAGTCAATCTCTCCCCACACAACAGTGGCTAAAAAATTCAAAATCAAAAGTTGCGGCAAATTTCCGAAAGTTGAATTTGAATCTAGTGGATTAACCCTCTCTGGTGCTCACATTTGAAATGTTGTGGTTTAATTTCTTTGTGGCTAGATTTGGAACTGCAGATTTTAAACCCGACAGAAACTCTAGACATGCTTAAAGTAGGGATCTTACAATTTGTAAGCGGTCAACTAGTGCCACTGCTAAAATGGCTGCCGGTTACACTGGTATAGGTTTTTTTTGGTAAGGATACGTAGTGCCGACATTGGATGAAAGTGCATATATGATAAGGTTGATGATGTAGGACCAAGTAAAAGACACAACATTGAGTTTAAATAAAAGTTTTTGAACTTAGGTTGAAACAAATTTCAAATGTTAGAACCCATGACCATGTCAAAGTGAAGAATCGTTAACCGGAATAGAGCTACCGAAACGGAGCATCCTCTGGTTTCGTGAAGCAGTGTCGCTGGACTTTGCCAGGGCATAACGTTTGTCCCGAGTAACCAAATGAAGTGTGCTTGACATGGATGGAAAGACTAGGGAGTCTACTAGATATGTAATTTACAAACCTAAGGCAGAATCAGATTGCAACTTAGTGAAATTTTCTGATTTCCAGAACTGGTCAGAACCAGGACAGAGCAAAATGCTCTCTGTACTTTCCTGTAATCTGACCATAAGTTTTGACAGAAACATTTTCTAGGGTCATGCCATATACTGTTGGGAAATATCCTACAACTTTGTTCTTAAGTGCTTTTCTATATTCTGTCTGAAAATAAATCATATTGCGGGTTCAAATCATACACTTTTAAAAGGAGATGCTGCAGAAATTTTCCAGGATTTCTGTTTAATTGAAAACTTCATATCTGTCAAAACAGAACAGCTATGAGGGACCACAAATAAGAATTTGGAAGATACTGAAGTTTATTAAAACTTTGGTATTGGACATCGAGAACCGGAGTGCTGCAAATAATGTGTCCGAGAAAAGGTAGTTGATTTATCCAAAATTCACGCTTGCTGATATTTGCATAGAGCTTGTGATCTCGCAATCTTTGCAGCACAATATAGAAATGCTCAGCATGCTCTTCCTCTGACTTTAGGTACACCAAGATGTTGTCGATAAAGACAACGACAAATTTATCCAACTCCAGTATGAACACTGAATTCATTAGGTACATAAAGTGGGCCGGAGTGTTAGTCAACCCAAAGGACATGAAGAGATACTCATATAACCTGTATCTCGTCGAGAATGCCGTCTTCTGAATATCTTCTGCCCGGATCTTAGTCTGATGATATTCGTACCTGTAGGATCGAAGAACACGTGAAAAGCTACCAGAGGGGGTGAATGGTAGATTAAAACTTTTCGCAGCGGAAACAACAAAAACCCCTTAGCAAAAAATCAATCGGTTAAAGAAACCATGTGTGCAAGTGTTTTCAAACGTGTTCAACCGTGAAAAATCAAGTAGAGAGGTAGAGAATCAAGTCACGGATCTAATGCAACAAGAATCACTTGAAAATACGAAGTAAAACTTGAGATACGATCAAAACATTAAACGAAGATCAATCTGTTCTACCCGATATAAAACAGATCTGCAAAGCTGCAAAGAAACTCGTGTATATCAAAAACTACAGATCCGAAGCTCGTGAAAATTTCACAGATGATAGATAATTGAGTTGTGAAGACAACCCAAAAAGAATCACGTCAATCGGATCTGTAAAAGCTCGTCTCTCAGGAGAAAGGAAGTCTGGCGCTGATAGGACACGTGGCACTATCGGAGCTCACCTCCAAAGAGAGGGGGCGTCTGGAATTGACACTTGGCACACCCGGATCCACCTCCGAAGAGAGAGGAGGTCCAGAAATGACACATGGCATTTGTGGAGCTCGCCTCTGGAGAGAGGGAGGTCCCGCCCGCCAGGACGCGTGGCGCACGCGGAGCTCACCTCTGAGGGAGACGGAGGTCCCGCCCGCCTGACACGCGGCACAACCGGAGCTTGTCTCTGCGGAAGAGGGAGCCCAGGTTCCGCAGGACACGTGGAACAACCGGAGCTCACCGCCGCGAAGGTAACGAGTTCTGAAGCGGTTTTTGCTTCTATACGCGTGGGAATTCCACAATGTTACTGAACCAAATCAGCAAGATATAAGTCGTTAAGATTGTAGGATCGAAGAGCACGTGAAAAGCTACCAGAGGGGGGTGAATGGTAGATTAAAACTTTTCGCAGCGGAAACAACAAAAACTCTTCAGCAAAAAATCAATCGGTTAAAGAAACCGTGTGTGCAAGTGTTTTCAAATGTGTTCAACCGTGACAAATCAAGTAGAGAGGTAGATAATCAAGTCACGGACCTAATGCAACAATAATCACTTGAAAACACGAAGTAAAACTTGAGATACGATCAAAACATTAAACGAAGATCAATCTGTTCTACCCGATATAAAACAGAGCTGCAACGCTGCAAAGAAACTCGTGTATCTCAAAAACTACAGATCCGAAGCTCGTGAAAATTTCACAGATGATAGATAATTGAGTTGTGAAGACAACCCAAAAACAATCACGTCAATCGGATCTGTAAAACTCGAGTTATGAACGAAACACTGAAGCAAGTCGGTCTGTCCAGAAACTCGGCGAGAAAGACTTGACGAAAAACAAGTCGGACAAACAAGGCACAAAAGCTCCTCGAAACTATGAACTTTATTCAATAGAAACACAAGAGGAACAGCCCAAAGTCGTGCACCCATGAGACTTGGCCCCCCTTGCTTATATAACCAGCCCTAAGGCCAACTCAACTCAAACTAGGACTCCTACTCCTACTTGGATTCAAACTGTAACTTTCCAATACTGCTCAAGACTCTTCTATACGCAGATAGAAGCAATCTTAAGACTTCCAAACACCTTAGGAACGTTCCAAACATTCCTAAAATAACTCAACTTCGTGCCTAGCACGAAATCCTATCATAACCAACTCAAATCTTCCATATTTGAGCCATATCCGACTCAGCCTCAGCCTGAGTACGCAATCCAGCCGGTTGGACCTTTCCGACCAATTCTTTACGTCCACTTCTCTTCATCACGCCTTGGAACAATGTTGCCACGTCCATGCACTCCTTGCACACGTGCAAACACCTTCCAACGACGTACAAGCAACCTTCATATGCACTGCCCTTGATCCAAACATGCTGCATGACCTCCCGATCAACTCAACCACAGCTCCTCCCGAACTTGGTTGTTGGAACCTCATATCCTCCCTGGGACTAGTCCAAGGATCCCGTCACCAGCCATGTCTTGAACTCAAGCAACACTTGCACATGAATAAACAACCAATTCTTCCGAGCACAAGTCCTCGACTTGACTCACGTTAGTTCGAAAACCACAACACCTTACAGGAGCACGTCACATAAGCATGTTGTAAACCATATCAAATGATAACAGCCATAACCACCAAAACACACCAAAAACTTAGCAAATTAATACTAAGCAAACCTTACCATAAAGAAAGTTTGAAACATTTCGAGTTAAAAGCAAAAACAAGACGCTGCAGTTCTACGAGTTGAACTTCACGGGAGCTCCCTAAAAACAAGCTCCGGACCTCACAGAAGCTCTCCGGACCTTGCAGGAGCTCTCCGGACCTTGCCAACACTTGGCGGACCTAACAAAAAACTTGTCGGACCTTGCCACAGAAGAATATTTTAGCAATATTCAGAACTTTGAATGTTAATGCTATCTTTTATTCTAATTGCCAATGTATTCAGCACACATAGGTCTCACAATCTCCCCCTTGATGAATGCATTGGCAACACCAATTAAAATCCGAACATTGGCTTATGAAAAGTTTTGAAAAGCTTTGAAAACTCATTTCCCCCCTTTATTAATTTCTCCCCATTTTTTAAAATCAGAGAAGGAAGAAAGTGTATAACATATGCAGTGTAAAAAAATCTCTCCTTATGCATATTTCTCCCCCTTTGACAATGTATTGAGCAAGGTTCAAAAGAGAAATTTTTAAATGTTATGAGCATATTATAATATATACATACAAAACAAAGCTCATCCAAGTCATACTATCAGGTTACTTACACTATCACATCAATGAGATACATAAAGTAGTGTAAGCCATGCTAGTGATCAAATGTATTTTTCAGTTTAAGCAAGTCATGATCTCCCTTACTCAACTATTTCAAAACCTGAAAACATGACACTTGTTGCTGCATTTTTATTATTCATAATCATTTAAGGCACAAAGTTGATCATATGATATTTGCAAGAGATTATATGCCGCATCAGCCTTAGTCTAACCAACCAAGCCAAGCCTATGCCATTTGACAATCAGAAGCTTAAGGACATGGTTTTAGTCATACACAATTCTTTCCAAGTTCATATCTTAGTGTAATGATAAGCAATCTCAAAAGAAGAAGTGCGATGCATGCATATTCTCTTGATCTTTTTCTCAATTTTTTATTTGAAAACTCAACATGTGAGCTGATCACTTGATTAATTTTTTATGATTAAAAGCACTTGTGAGCATGCAACAAGTTCAAAACAGCAAGAAAGTTCGATCATGACCAGATTTAGTGTAAGTAATTATTCCAATTACTAGTCATGGCAAAAATTACAAAATGTATAACATGAGTAATGTAGTAAGAACTTTCAGCCTGTAAAAGGAATCACGAAGTCATATATGTATGAAATACTATGCTCATATTATTTTAGTTTCAGATTCACACATAGACTTTCAAAGTTTCAAAAGCTCCCCTTCAATTTAAGCCATTAGGATGCATAACTCCTATTTCACTATGAATGAAACAAAAACGAGTGAAATCCAAAGGTTTTGTAAAAATATCAGCCAATTGTTGTTCGGTATCGACATGGTGAAGCACAATGTTTCCTTTTTCAACATTATCACGAAGAAAGTGATACCTAATGTCAATTTGCTTAGTTCTAGAGTGTTTAACAGGGTTTTTAGCAATACAAATTGTACTAGTGTTATCACAAAACAGTGGAACACTATCTAAATCAACCCCATAGTCCTTAAGTGTTTGAACAATCCAAATAATTTGTGAGCAAGCGCTAGCCGCAGCTACATATTCAGATTCGGCCGTGGATTGTGCAACTGAACTTTGTTTTCTAGAGGACCAAGCAACAAGTGAATTACCAAGAAAATGACAAGCACCCGAAGTACTTTCCCTATCAATCCTACAACCCCCAAAATCAGCATCTGAAAAAGCTTTCAAAGAAACGGTTGAGGAAGAAGGAAGAAAAATGCCAAATTCTTGAGTTTCATGTAGGTACCTGAGAATCCTTTTGATGGCTTGGTGATGTGAAGCACGTGGAGAAGCTTGAAAACGTGCACAAATACATACGCTGAATTGTATGTCCGGTCTTGACGCCGTGAGATACAAAAGTGATCCAATCATACTTCTGTATTCTTTTTTATCGACCGGGTCACCATCTTCGTCAAGTTCAAGTGTTGTTGCTGTTCCCATTGGTGTCTGAAGAGGCTTGCATTTGTCCATGTTGAAGCGCTTAAGAAGGTCCTTTGTATACTTAGTTTGATGCACAAAAGTTCCTTCTTTTGTTTGCTTGATTTGCAGCCCCAAAAAGTATGTGAGTTCTCCCATCATACTCATCTCAAATTCTAAACTCATCATAGCTGAAAACTTGGACACGAGATCATGAGAAGCACAGCCAAAGATAATATCATCCACATACACTTGAACGAATAATGAGTCATTGCCATGCTTAAGTACAAAAAGAGTTTTATTAACCTTGCCCATGGTAAACCCCTTTTCAAGTAAGAATGTTTTTAACCTATCATACCATGCTCTAGGGGCTTGTTTTAGACCGTACAAGGCTTTGGACAGTTTGTAAACATGATTAGGAAAATTTGGATTTTCAAAATCCGGTGGCTGCTTAACATAAACCTCCTCCTCTATGTAGCCATTAAGAAATTTTTAACATCCATTTGATATAACTTGAAACCTTTAGATGCAGCAAATGCTAATAAAATTCTTATAGTTTCTAATCTAGCAACAGGAGCAAATGTTTCATCAAAATCTAGACCTTCAATTTGAGTGAAACCTTGAGCAACCAACCTAGCTTTATTCCTAACCACAACCCCATCCTCACTTTGCTTATTTTTAAATATCCATTTAGTTCCAATTAATGTGTGACCTTGAGGTGGAGGTACAAGTTTCCAAACATTATTTCTTTCAAAATTTTCTAACTCTTCTTGCATGGCATTAATCCAAGATTCATTAGTGAGTGCCTGTGATATATCCTTGGGTTCAAAAGAAGCAACAAAAGCAGAATGAGCATGAGAGTTTGGATCGCAAAACCTGGACCGAGTGACTCGTTCATGCAAGCTTCCAATGATTTGTTGTGGAGGATGACTTTTGAGTACTCGGAGGGGAGTAGACACTTCACAAGCACCTTCTTCTTCATGTTCGGACCTTTGATTAGGAGAGCTTGTTGATTGAGGAAGGCCCGAACCAGCAGTAGTGACTGTTGGTGCTGGTTGTGGTGCAAAATCAGCAGCTTGATCATTATTTACTTCCGAGTTTTTGGGCAGCAGCACCACTTCTTCATCTTCTTCAATAAAAATACTCTCCCTCTGCGGATATGGATCCGGACCTGCAATATCGGAGCTAGTACTTGGGCTAGCTTCATCAAAAGAAACCTTGCAAGTCTCCACAATTTTGTTAGTGTCAAGTAAAAGCACACGGTAGCCTCTAGTATGAGATGGATAACCAAGAAACATGCCATCAACAGATCTAGCTTCAAATTTATCAAGATTACCATGTTTCTTAACAAAGCATTTGCAACCAAAAACCCTAAAGTGTGTAACACTAGGCCTATGTCCAAACCGGAGCTCATATGGGGTTTTTCCAAGCTTAGCACGCAAGAAAACACAATTTGAGACATAACAAGCGGTTGCAATTGCATCAGCCCAAAATTTCCTAAGAGTTTGATATTCATCAAGCATAGTCCTAGCCATCTCAACTAAGGTCCTGTTCTTTCTTTCTACGACACCATTTTGTTGTGGTACATAGGGTGAAGAGTATTGATGATCTATTCCATTTTCAGCACAAAAGTGATCAAAGGATTGGTTTTTAAATTCAGTTCCGTCATCACTTCTAATTGCTTTTAATGATCCTGGGTGATCACTAGATAATCTAAGAAATAAAGTTCTAAAATTACTAAAAGCTTCATTCTTAGATGCCATAAAATAAACCCAAGAATATCTGGAATAATCATCAACAATCACAAGCACGTACCATTTACCTCCAAAGGATTGAACACGTGCCGGACCTACTGTGTCAAGATGTAAAAGTTGTCCCGGTTCAGCTGTCATGGTCATTGTGAGAGGAGCATGTGAACCTGCAACAAACTTAGCATGTCTACAAGAAGAGCACACAATATCATTGTCCTTTTTAAGCTTCGGCAGCCCACGTATGCGATCGAGAGCACTAACACGAGTGAGATGATCAAAGCCTATGTGACCAAGTCTACGATGCCAAAAATATAGATCCTTTGTATCATTAGCTACTAGACACCAATGCGTAGAAGTTGACAAATCAAAATCAGCTTTAAAAACTCTTCCAAACCTAGACATGTTAAACAAAAGCTCACCTTTTGAATCTACAACCTTGCAGCAATTTTTAGCAAAGCTAACCTCTAGATTTTCATCTAGCAATTGTGAAACCGAAAGCAAGTTGTATTTCAAATTTTTAACAAGTGCCACATCTTTCAAAGTGTAGAGATTGTTTACTCTAAACGAACCTTTAGCAATTATGGGAGTAGAAGAGTTATCGGCGAAAGTAACATTTTCTACACGTGACACAAAAGAGAGAGAGGAGAACCATTCTTTGTTACCGGTCATGTGGCGTGAGCAACCTGAATCCAAAATCCAAATGTTCTTCTTCCTCAAATGTGAAACATACACAGCAGCACAATACGTCGATGACTCAATACTGGGGTTAGTTAAAAGACTTTTAGGAATCCAGTACTGAGTCACACGACGTCCAGCAGGAATAACACGCGAAAGCTGAGAAGATACAGCAGGTTTATGAGCCAAACATCGAAAGTTTTTGTTCCCAACTACTGACTTAGAAGATGTGTTATATGTAGCACGAAAAACAGTAGGTCCGGGAGCAAGTTTTTGACTCATTACAGCAGGTTGCAAGCTCCGAACATTTGGTCTAGCAGATTTTGCTTGGTTGTTATGTGATCTAGCAAGTATTCTTTGTTTCTTATCGTGTTTAGCTAGTCTATAACAAAAATCCATGACATGACCATCTCTGCCACAGTAGGTACAATGAAAAATAACCTTATTATCATGTCTAGATCAGCAAGCAACACGTTCATTAGAACCCAAATGGGACAGTACTCCTGCAGATTTGAAAATCACCTCTTTTTGTCTAGGAGCTGTTTGAATCAAACCGCTTCCTAATGACTTTACAACTTTAGGTGGGTGTGCCTTAGCATAAGCATGAGAAATAAAACCTAAACCAGTTTTATCATTACAAGACTTGGAAGAATTCAGCAGCAAGTTTAGGTTCTTATTTGCATTAGAAAACCGATCTAGTGTCCTATGCATGTCATCAAGTTTATTGGACAGATCAAAGCAGTTTTCACATGAAGTTTTTCCTTTTAGTTTGCAATTTGAACAATATTTAACATCATGCACACGTAAAGCATTGTTCAAAATAGAAATCTCATTCATAGCATCATTTAGTTTCTTATTCAGATCATCACATGAAGAACAATGCAAATCAATTGTAGAACAACAAGCATCTTTCAAATTTTTATCATTAAGTGCAGCAAGCTTTTTGTTCTTTTCAATTTCGAGTTCAAGTTTATCAAGTGTAGATGCGTGTGCACTTCTTAAAGAGGATAATTGTTCATAAATCAAATCACATGAGGAACAAGAATCATCACTAGGAATCAAAGTTTTTAAACGATTAATTTCAGATTCTAGTGATTCAATTTTAACAGCATTGTTCCTAAGTTTTTTATCCTTTTTCTTTAATATAACAGTGGCACGAGAAATAGCATCACACATTTCATCGCAAGTGGGACATACCTCTTCATCGTCGCTTTTGTGTTCTGCCTCCTCGGAGCTTGAACTTGACTTGCTCGCCATGCAGCACATATTTGCCATAGCTTCTTCATCTTCATCACTACCGGTGTCCACATTACTTGAGCCAAAATCTTGAAGTGCAGAGATCATACTATGCACTATGTTGCGCATTGATAAATCTTTCTTCTTCTTATTCTTTGCAAACGATTTCTTCGGCCTTGTTTGCTTTTCTTCACGTGAAGTCGGACCTGAAAGGTTAGGGCACTCCGTATGAAAATGTCCTGTCTTACCACATTCAAAACATCGTTGAGGTCCGGAGCTTCCTCTCCTTCTAGTTCTCACATTTTGCAATGCTTTTGAGAACCGAGTAGAGATGAGTGCAAGCTCCTCCTCTGGAAACTCTTCAATCTGTTCAAGGGTTAGAGAGGACAGCAAAGAGAGTGCACCACTAGATGATGATTGACTAGAACTAGACATGTCACGTTGCGAAACAAATGCAATAGACTTGTTGGGGTTTTTACGTGAGATGATGTCAATTTCATGAGTTTTCAATTTAGAATAAAGCACGTCTAAAGTAAGAGAACTCATGACAGTAGATTCACGAATAGATGTAACTTTCATCTCCCAAATTGACATATCTAATGCTCCTAACAATTGTCTAGCATTTTCAGCATCTGAAAAGCTAACATTGAAACTACGCAAGTTGCTGAGAATTTTATTAAAGCGAGCAAAAAGGTCGTCAATTGACTCACCGGGTTGCATCTCAAAACGCATGTATTCTTTCTTGAATATATCTTGCCTTACCTCCTTGATCGTATTGGATCCTTCATGGTAGTCACAAAGAGCTTTCCAAACATCATATGCAGATCGGAGGTGTGCAACACGGTCGAAGTCGCTTTGAGTCAATCCTTGGATGATCAAGTTGCGAGCCTTGTTGTTGTTGTCAACATCTCTCTTGTTCGCAGCTGTAACTTGATCGTTGGGTGGTACATCGAAGTTCCGGTAGACCTTTTCCCATATGGCGAAGCCTTGCGCCTGTATGTAGGCCTCCATCCACGCCTTCCAAACCTGAAAATCGATGCCATTGAACACACAAGGTTTTGCGGAGTACTTCTCCATGATGGTTAGTCAAAACACGTGCAAATCACAAAGATTAGAGCACCTTGGCTCTGATACCAATTGTAGGATCGAAGAACACGTGAAAAGCTACCAGAGGGGGGGTGAATGGTAGATTAAAACTTTTCGCAGCGTAAACAACAAAAACCCCTTAGCAAAAAATCAATCGGTTAAAGAAACCGTGTGTGCAAGTGTTTTCAAACGTGTTCAACCGTGAAAAATCAAGTAGAGAGGTAGAGAATCAAGTCACGGATCTAATGCAACAAGAATCACTTGAAAACACGAAGTAAAACTTGCGATACGATCAAAACATTAAACGAAGATCAATCTGTTCTACCCGATATAAAACAGATCTGCAACGCTGCAAAGAAACTCGTGTATCTCAAAAAATACAGATCCGAAGCTCGTAAAAATTTCACAGATGATAGATAATTGAGTTGTGAAGACAACCCAAAGAGAATCACATCAATCGGATCTGTAAAACTCGAGTTATGAACGAAACACCGAAGCAACGTCGGTCTGTCCAGAAACTCGGCGAGAAAGACTTGACGAAAAACAAGTCGGACGAACAAGGCACAAAAGCTCCTCGAAACTATTATTCAATAGAAACACAAGAGGAACAGCCCAAAGTCATGCACCCATGAGACTTGGCCCCCCTTGCTTATATAACCAGCCCTAAGGCCAACTCAACTCAAACTAAGACTCCTACTCCTACGTGGATTCAAACTGTAACTTTTCAATACTGCTCAAGACTCTTCTATACGCAGATAGAAGCAATCTTAAGACTTCCAAACACCTTAGGAACGTCCCAAAAATTCCTAAAATAACTCAACTTCGTGCCTAGCACGAAATACTATCATAACCAACTCAAATCTTCCAAATTTGAGCCATATCCGACTCAGCCTCAGCCTGAGTACGCAATCCAGCCGGTTGGACCTTTCCGACCAATTCTTTACGTCCACTTCTCTTCATCACTCCTTGGAACAATGTTGCCACGTCCATGCACTCCTTGCACACGTGCAAACACCTTCCAACGACGTACACACAACCTTCATATGCACTGCCCTTGATCCAAACATGCTGCGCGACCTCCCGATCAACTCAACCACAGCTCCTCCCGAACTTGGTTGTTCTAACCTCATCTCCTCCCTGAGACTAGTCCAAGGATCCTGTCACCAGCCATGTCTTGAACTCAAGCAACACCTGCACATGAATAAACAACCAATTCTTCCGAGCACAAGTCCTCGACTTGACTCACGTTAGTTCGAAAACCACAACACCTTACATGAGCACGTCACATAAGCATGTTGCAAACCATACAACAACAACAACAACAACAACAACAACAACCAAGCCTTTATCCCAAGCATGTTGCAAACCATATCAAATGATAACAGCCATAACCACCAAAACACACCAAAAACTTAGCAAATTAATACTAAGCAAACCTTCCCATAAAGCAAGTTTGAAACATTGCGAGTTAAAAGCAAAAACAAGACGCTGCAGTTCTACGAGTTGAACTTCACGGGAGCTCCCTAAAAACAAGCTCCGGACCTCACAGAAGCTCTCCGGACCTTGCAGGAGCTCTCCGGACCTTGCCAACACTTGGCGGACCTAACAAAGAACTTGTCGGACCTTGCCACAGAAGAATCTTTTGGAAATATTCAAAACTTTGAATGTTAATGCTAACTTTTATTCTAATTGCCAATGTATTCAGCACACATAGGTCTCACAGTACCGAAGATCAATCTTCGAAAATACTTTAGCACCCACTAATTGATCAAATAGCATATCAATGCGAGGTAGTGGATACTTGTTCTTGATGGTCACGGTATTAAGTGGACGATAATCAACACAAAGCCGTAGTGTTTCGTCCTTCTTCTTTATAAACAATGCTGAATAACCCCAAGGTGACGAACTCGTTTGTATAAAACCTTTGCTCATAAGGTCATTCAGCTGTGTCTTCAACTCTGCTAGTTCATTGGGTGTATGGCCTTCGTGAAATGGGTGTTGTTCCCGGCGCAAGTTCAATCTTGAACTCTACGTCCCGCTCGGGCGGCATGCCATGAAGATTGGCGGTTGAGTCGCTAATAAATCCAAAGAAGCGTTCTGAGGTGGAACGACTTGTTGCGTGCGTTGGAGTATGCCTTGTTGTACCAAGGCTTGGAGTAACCTAGTGTTCTCTTGAGTTGCTTCTTGGAGTAGCCTTGTGTTCTCGTGGTTAGACTCGACAACTCGAGTCATAAAATCCATCCATCCCGTGGATGGTGGTTCCGGCAGCGGGGTAGAATCATCACCGCCTCGGCGAGAACTTCCGGCCTTACTCGACGAACGAGTACAAACCATACTGCAAAAAAACATTTCGAGATGAGTCAAACATGAACTCAGCAGTATGTGAAGCTAAGGAAAACATGAATATGTCAAAAATTTTATTAAAGTAATAACAACATACACAAATCCTTAAAGTAGGCATAACTAGTCAGCTTTTCTGTAAAGAACATACCAGTTTGCCATTGACCCAAATTTTGATCCGGTTAACAGCATTTTCATACTCAAGTTGAATACCAAAGTTAAAGGTAACTTCAATATCTTTCCATAGAGTATTCATATGCCTCCAGATCATTTCTGGATCAAAAGTTATGATCATCCAATTTTGACAGAATTCCTGAATAAAATTTGCCAGCATCACCTTTGAATGTGGCTATTTTTATCACTGTTGTATCTGAAAATACATTCCAATTCTGAACAAACTCTGAACTACAACATTGTTGAATATCTCATAAAATTTCCAAAGGTGTATCATAGGTTTTGCTTCTATCTTGGTTCTGGAAAGTTTGCATTCAACTGGACTTTCCACAAATTTGGCGTGTGATTTTGCTCTGGAGGTCTACAGAGAAGTTGTAGAGCACTTAAAAATATTTCCAGAACTGTATCTAACACCTCCATTGGGTAAAGCTACTCAGAGTTATTCTCTGTCAAAGTCCAGCAAGATTTCTGCCAGAACAGAGCACTCTGTTTTTGGACTTTTGAAGCATCAATTCTCTTATTTGAATCTTAGTTCAAAATAAGAGCTCAGTAACTAAGATTTGTTTCAAAATTTCAATTTTTAGTTGCAAGTTAGCTCATGAATCATTTCTTCATAGGGAAGAGGTCATTAAGTTTAGTACGACATTGAAGCATCGTAAGAAACATGTCGGTACTACGTTACCTCACCAAAAGAAAATCCTAACTGGATTACACCGGCATATCCATATCCATAGGTGGCACTAAGAACGGTCACTCACAAACGTGTTCTACTCGTAATACGATTTCGTGGTTAGAGTACCTGCATAAGCACACTGTAACACCCCAAAGTTTTGTTAAGACCCTAAATCATGTTAAGAGGGGAATTTAAAATTTTTTGGACGTGTTGCATGTTTTGCAAAAATTCAAATTCAAACTGGAATTCAAATTAAACTCAAATCAGAAAAGAAATAGAAAAAGAAAAAGAGAAAACAAAAAAAACCGGCCAGTGGGCCGCAACCCACCAGCCGGCCCAACCAGCGCCCGCGCCAGCCCGCAGCCGCGCGTGCCGCTTTCTCCCACTGACAGGCGGGGCCCACCAGTTCATCGTCTACCTCGCGCCAGCGCCGGACTCTCTCACCCGAATCGAAACCGATCGGGAATTCGCGCGTACTCCAGCCGAATTCTGTTCGGGGGCGACGCAAACTCGATCTAAACCACCCAGCTGCCCTCCCCCGTCTATAAAACCCCCGGCCTCATTCTGTTTTTCCCACGCGATCCGCCAATTTTCCTCCGGTGAGAACCGAGACTTCTCCGGCGAATTCTGGCCGATCTAAGCTCGGAAATTCTGATCTAACTCGCTGGTCTTGATCCACCGCCTCCGGGGAACCTTGCAGGTGCAGAAAACTCGGTGACTTGCGGTGTAAACACAGCGCCGACGAGCCTCGCCGTGAATTCACCTCGGACCTCGTCGCCGATCACCTTCCAGGACCTCCGAGCTCAAGAAAACCCCCGAGGTGAGATCCCCGACCTCCCCTCCACCGATCTATGCCATAAAATCACAGTTCTAGGAAGAATTCTCGAAGATCCGAAAGTCTCCGGCGAGATCGCCGCTTCCCGCCGCCGTGCGCCGCCGGCAGCGCCGCCCGCGTTTGATCAGAGCGACGTGGCCGCTTGTGAGCCGTTTATTTTAAATCGCACGGTAGGGTTTAAATCCCCGCGTACCGGTTCGACGTTATAATCTCAGCCGTCGGTTTAAAATCGGACGGTCCACGTCAGCCCCACGTTATAAAGACTGGAAATCTTACGTGCTACCCCCTGGGGTTCTCGAGAAATAAGAGCTAGCCCTGGAAACTTCTGATCTAGCCCCTGGAACTTTAGAAAATCATGTAAATTCATTTAAAAATCAGTTTTAGCCCCTGGACTTCATAAAAATTAAGAAAAACTCCTCTGATAAGTGTAGCTAGACCCCTGGAAATTCTGAAAATAATATTATAGACCCTGTAGTGGGGTGAGTTTACCTTTTTAGCCTGTTTAGTATTTAAATTAGGAAATTGAATATGTGGCTAGTGTTCAAAAATTAAAAAAGTGGGACAAACGTATTGTAAAAATTTAATTAAAGACTTTCTCAGTATTTAAGAAAACTTTGGAGTGAGATAAAAACATATTTTGGGCTGAATTGAATCTGTCTAATTTATTATTCACATTTAGGGACACATTTTTAAGTAAAGAATAGTTCTAGAAAATAGGGAAAATAATTGTGAAATAGTTTACATCAGAGGCAAGGGTCAAAATATGTTATTAAATTATTTAGGACCAGAACCTATTCTGTTTAGATGATGTGTCTTACTATTTTCATAATAAAGTACACATATATGCATAGGAAAATAAATCTGAAAATATAGCAACTAGTAAATGATAAATGGAGTTATTAAAATCCAAAGAATTCAGTTTAGGGTTGGTAAAATTTTGAAGACACATATGGAGAAGGAAAATACCTTTCATGCATACTTGGTAGCTAAAAGGTGTAGTAATTGAATATAAGGAATTTATTTAAATTGAAAACTCATATATATAGTATGTAATTATAGATGTGAACACAAAAGTAGGAATCATATACACATGATTAAAAGTGCATGCAAGCCACAAATCAACACACATAGAGTAACCACAACACATATAATGGTGAATGACTTACATAAATATGAATGTGTGGTTTGTATGAAGTGGAAGTGTGAACTATGTCTTATGGATTGTTGTTTTTTTTTGCTATGTGTGATGGTATGATGTAGAACCTGCTCAAGAGCAAGTTATTCCTTTCCAAGATCAGGACTACCCATTTCAAGAGCAGCAGGAAGGAGGCAAGTGTCCTTGACCACTTTGATCCTATACTAGGATGTGTAGCTAGAATTATTTGCATTGTCAATTGAAAATATGAAACCCATGCTAGGATGTTTCCCTAGAATTGCATTACCTTATTTCCTTGTAGCTTGGGTTGGGATTCATCTTATCATGTCATTTATTATTATGCATATGCTTAGCCATGCTTTGAATGGGATATTTGGGATATAAGATCATCAGTTTATTTTACCATACTCTTGAATGGGATATTGTGAGTTATGTAGAGGTAGGGATCAAGGCAAGTTGGATGTTTTGGTTGTGTGCTGGGTGCACGAGAATCGGGTTTCTGTTTAGTACTTGCCTGGATCCTAAGGACCGGTTCATGGAGCATGTAACCTGGCTTTACAGTGCCAACCACATGCTGAGATGGGGCAGCTTGGCCAATTAATTAGGTGTATCCCCGGCATAGTATGGGTGTGTTGGATGGTGCGGTGAGTAGGTGTCAGCTGGACTACCATATGAACCGCAAGGCTCAAGAGGGGGCCACTGCAGCGGGGTTGGAGCCTCTTGTATGCTGTTAGGGGTGAAACCTCAGTGGGCCCACGCTCGTCGGGAATCCCTTTGTAAAGGCTTCGTAGTGATCTCCTGGCTACACACCTGGGAAGTGTGAATGTGGTTCGTAGCCACTGGCATAATGGAGGTTCTTTTAGTCCACCCGGCTACAGGGGATGAAATCACTACATGTGGGTACAGTGGTACAAACTCTGCAGAGTCAAAACTGTCATGACAGCCGTGCTCACGGTCAAGAGCGGCTTGGACTTATTCATGATTAGAGGATTGATGGTTTTGGAAGTTGTGGATGTTAAGCGGGGAGCTTAACATTGGAAATGATGATATGGTTATTTGATTATGATGATGGGATGGTAGATTGGGACCATTTCACCTGTGTAGTAATGTAGGTGCTTAATAAGCTAAGGTGATAGGTATTAATTGCATAGTGCTTTAACCATGAGTTCAACCTCTCCTTGTTCTAGCCATGCATGATATAATTTTCCCACACTTGCTGAGTACCATTGGTACTCAACCTTGCATATTTTGTTGGTTTATATTGCTGCTCAGGTCAAGATAATGAGGTGGTATATAATGACCAAGACTTTGGACCCGAAGAAGGTTTAGAGGTTCATGGAGACCCCAGGGCAACGCCTGTGACGGAACCCTCAAGAATAATATTCCGCTGCTAGTTTATTTACTTGTGATGAACTTATTATTGTCCATCGAGACATTTGCTATGTAAGACTTATTTTTATTCGACAACTGGCTTGTAATAAATGATGCTTCACTATTTGTCATCACATGTATGAGAAAATGATCCTGGCATACATGTGATATTCACTTGGTTGTTCTTCGGAAAAACCGGGTGTGACAGAAGTGGTATCAGAGCCAAGGTTGCCCGTAGGAACGTGGACCTAGGTAGAAATGGACGTATTTAAGGGCCCTATTTTCTTAAAAACTATTTTACAAGGTGTGTGTTGAAAAGTGCTATTTAATGAGTCACTTTCTTCATCTTACCCCAACTTTCATTCAAAATAGGATTTTGTTTAAGAGTTTATCTAACCTAAGTTTAAATTCTTTTTGTTTTAGATGGTTCGCATGATTCGCACCGCTTGCAAGTCCACAGGAGGGAGAGTTCCCGTAGTTGCCCTTGCCCAAAGACAGGAGAGCCGTCCGGTGACGTACCTTTCCTACGGATTGGCAGTAGGAGGCTTGTTGCGCCGTCTTCGACGTATGCTCGAAGCCGCCGGCAATACGGGCAAGCTAATCATCCACTATAACTCCACCAGGACCATCCGTGAAAAGAGGGAAGAATGGAGTTCAGAGATGAGGATTATACACGAAAATCAGCTGCTTAAGATCCACCACTCTCCAGTTTGTCGAGCAACACAGGTCGATGCGGAGAAGGATGTCACCTGGGAGGCCATCACCTGCCAGAGTCACATCTATCGTCGCCACCTGGACAGGACTGAGTACATGTATGTCCTCCAGCGTGAGAGTGGTACGTCGGAGTATAAGTACCCGCCAGTGCAGCAAGGGACTTCCCATGAGCACGAGGATTTGTGCTTAGAGGACGCTGCTATGCTCAGCACTCGACTGCAGCAGTGTCAGCAAGAGCTTCAGGATGTCCGGGACACCCTGAAGGAAACGGAGGCGTTGCTTCGAGCCTGCTTGAGGGCGAGAGAGAGAGGAGACGGGAATGAACTGTGTGTCACCGTGAATGATACATGGACTCCTGACTCCCCAGATCGTCGGGCGATCAAGCGTCGTCGCACTTCTCCACCAGCAGCCTCCCCACCCAAAGCAGAGTCAGAAGGAAGCCGAAATGATGAGGAAGATCCCGAGGAGCCAGCTCAAGAAAAAGAGTAGTGTAGAGTCCTTTCCTTAGTTAGCAAGATGTCGAATATTCGAGTCGTTAAATTAAGTTAAGGGTGTGTTAATGCTTGGTGTGTGACGTGAGTTATGGAAGCCATGAGCAATTGTCCACAGCCTCGTCTTTAGATTGTTTTGCTTTTGTGTGAGAATCCACATGAAATAATATTGCATTTATTTTTGTGTGAGAAATGAACCCTCAGAAAAGTATAATAAAGCCTCAACACTTCAAAGTACAAACAAATGAAAGTAGTAAGATGATACTAACTGCTTTCAAATTAACATTGGTTGATTCTGCCAGATGGCCGGAAGAGGAAAAGGACGTGCTGCCAACCCCGCCAACAACAACGATGAGGCATGCAACCCTCATCTTTCTGGAGGCCAGGACCGGGGTGGTCGCCGTGAAGGAGTTGATCCCCTCCACCAAATGCTGGAGAATCAAAATCAGCTCATCCAGAACTTGACTTAAGTGGTGGCCAACTTGCATCAAGTTCCACCTCCACAAGCTGCACCACGCCAACCAAGGTTGAGTGAGTTTCTAGGAACTCAACCTCCAAAGTTTGCAAGTGCTGCTGAACCTCTGGAGGCAGATGATTGGCTGAAGACCATTAAAAGCAAGATGAGGATCATCCAGTGCCAAGGGTATGAGAGGGTGCTGATTGCCTCTCATCAATTGCATGGACCTGCTGCTGATTGGTGGACCGCCTACGTGGCTGCCCATCATGACCCTGAGAACATCACTTGGGAAGAGTTCAAGCGTAGCTTCCACAACCATTACATTCCAAGAGGTGAACTCAAAAACAAGAGGAAGGAGTTCTTGGGACTGCAGCAGGGAAACATGACGGTGAGGGAATACCTCACTAAATTTACTCAACTATCCCGTTATGCCCCACGGGACATAGAGACTGATGAGCAGAAACAGGATTGTTTCGTGGAAGGACTTACCGCAGAAATGCAGTGTGCAATGTCCTCCAACGAGTATGAAAGCTTCAAAAAGATGGTGGACAGAGCGTTTGTGGTAGAAAGGAAGCAGAAGGCCTTGGAAAATGAGAATAAGAGGAAGGCCGGGTGGTCACATCAAGCCTCAGGGAGCAACACCCGCCCACGTCTGATGCAGCAACCTGCAGGGCAGACGAACCGTGCTGCGGTACCCTACTCAGCACCAAGAGGGTACAACCCGAACTACAGGCCTCCGGCAGCACCAATACAGCCACAACGTCAGTTCGTACAGCAGCCTCGCCCCGTATATCCACCTCGACCAGCAGTACAGGGACCCCCAAACCAACCCCAAGACAGCAAAGGCCAGGCACCTAAGGTTGGGGTGCAATGTTTTAGCTGCGGAGAAGTGGGGCACTACGCCCATAAGTGCCCAAAGAAGAAGCCCACGCAGCCACAACAGCAGAATGTAATGAGAGGACGGGTGAACCACGTCACTATGGAGGAAGCACAAGAGGCACCCGACGTGGTAGTTGGTAAGTTTCCTGCCAATTTACACATTGCAACCCTGCTGTTTGATTCTGGTGCTACCCACTCGTTCATTGCTCAAGGGTTTGTTAAGAAGCATGACCTAGCAACAACACAAATGAACCATATGCTAGCTGTAAACTCTCCAGGTGGAGAAATAAGGACAAGACAAGTGTGTCCCAAAGTGAACCTAGAAATTAATGGGGTAGTATTTACTGCTAACCTCATAGTGATAGATTCACAAGGGATAGATATTATTTTGGGTATGGATTGGTTGACCAAACATAAAGGAATCGTACATTGTTCGACCAGAACGGTGGAACTAACTCACCCTAGTGGCACAAGAGTAAATTTCATAACAATACACGAGCCTAGGAGGGACATTAAATTAAATCAAGTTGAGGTGAAAGTTGAGGAAATCAGGACCATCAGGGAATATCCAGATGTTTTTCCGGAGGAGTTGCCAGGTATGCCTCCCGATCGTGAAGTGGAATTCGCAATTGAGCTAGTACCTGGAACAGCCCCGATTTACAAAAGACCTTATCGGATGGACTCCAAGCAGCTAGAAGAACTCAAGAATCATTTGAGAGAATTGACGGAGAAGGGGTATATTCGCCCTAGTTCCTCACCATGGGGAGCTCCGGTGATATTTGTGCCCAAGAAGGACGGAACCCAAAGGTTATGCGTGGATTACCGTGCCTTGAATGAGGTAACCATCAAGAACAAGTACCCATTACCCCGCATTGAAGACTTGTTTGATTAGTAGAGGGGAGCTTGTGTGTTATCGAAGATTGATCTCAGGTCGGGATACCACCAACTCAAGATAAGGCAAACTGATATTCCCAAGACGGCTTTCGTATCTCGGTACGGACTGTATGAATACACTGTCATGCCTTTCGGGCTAACTAATGCCCCGGCATACTTCATGTATCTCATGAACAAGGTATTCATGGAATATATGGACAAATTTGTGGTGGTTTTCATAGATGACATTCTTGTCTTCTCCAAAGATGAAGAAGAACATGAGAAACATCTAAGGTTGGTGTTGCAGAGGATGAGAGAACACCAACTATATGCCAAGTTGAGCAAGTGTGAGTTTTGGCTGAAGAGAGTTCCCTTCTTAGGACATATAATCTCGGAGGGAGGAATCTCCGTAGATCCCGCCAAAATTGAGGATATCCAGAAGTGGAAGACCCCTGAAAATGTCGGGGAAGTTCGAAGCTTCTTGGGATTGGCTGGATACTATCGACGGTTTATTAAGGGATTCTCCAAAATCTCGAGACCTCTCACCAAACTGTTGGAGAAGGGAATCACATTCACATGGACACCGCAGTGCGAGACGAGTTTTCAAGAGTTAAAGGAAAGATTGACAACAGCCCCAGTGCTCGTTATGCCAGATATGTAGAAGAACTTTACGGTGTACTGCGATGCCTCTGGAAACGGGTTGGGATGTGTTCTCATGCAAGAAGGGCATGTCGTGGCATATGCATCCCGGCAGCTCCGGAAGCACGAGAAAAACTATCCTACACATGACTTAGAACTAGCCGCAGTGGTACACGCGTTGAAAATTTGGCGGCACTATTTGATGGGGAAGAGGACCGAGATATATACGGATCATAAGAGTTTGAAGTACATTTTCACACAGCCAGATCTCAACCTCAGACAAAGGAGATGGTTAGAGCTAATCAATGACTTTGATGTGGGCATCAACTATCATCCCGAGAAAGCAAACGTCGTGGCCGATGCTTTGAGTCGGAAAGTGCAGGTCAATAAGTTGAGCTTGAAGGACATGCCTGCAGAATTGAAGGACGAGGTTATAAGGCTCAATCTATGTCTAGTAAATAGTGGTGAAGCCATTGCCATGGAAGTGGACTCCACACTAGAGCGAGACATACGCGAAGGTCAAAAGAATGATGAGAAGATACAAGAGATCAGACAACTCATCAAGGAAAATAAAGCTCCGGGTTTTAGAGAGGATGAACAAGGAACGGGGTGGCACGGGAAAAGAATCTGTGTGCCAGAAGTAAAGGAGATCCGTGAATTGATTTTGAAGGAGGCTCATGATTCTGACTATTCCATTCATCCTGGGAGTACGAAGATGTACCAGGACCTCAAGAGCAGGTATTGGTGGTATGGCATGAAACGAGATGTCGCGGAACATGTTGCCCTCTGTGACACATGTCAGTTGGTGAAAGCAGAACATCAATGACCCACGGGATTATTGCAACCACTCAAAGTGCATGAATGGAAATGGGAAGAAATCGGTATGGATTTGATAGTAGGACTTCCTAGGACCCAATCAGGATATGATTCGATATGGGTCATCATTGACAGGCTAACCAAGGTAGCTCATTTCATCCCCGTGAAAGAAAGCTACAGCGGATCCAAATTGGCAGAGTTGTACATGTCAAGGATTGTGTGTTACCATGGAGTGCCAAAGAAGATTGTGTCGGATCGAGGGACACAGTTCACCTCAAGGTTCTGGCAGAAGTTGCACGAAACCATGGGAACCCATCTAAACTTTAGTTCTGCCTATCATCCCCAAACTGATGGGCAGACGGAAAGAACCAATCAGATTCTTGAAGATATGCTGAGGGCATGTACACTCAAAAACAATCGGAGTTGGGATAAGAACTTACCGTATGCGGAGTTTTCCTATAACAACAGCTATCAAGCTAGTATGAAGATGTCACCGTTTGAAGCCTTGTACGGGAGGAAGTGCAGAACTCCCCTATTTTGGAACCAAACGGGAGAAAGTAAAGTGTTTGGTCCAGAAGTACTACAAGAACCCGAGGCGAAGGTGAGGGAAATTCGCGACAATTTGAGGATAGCACAGACACGCCAAAAGAGCTATGCCGATGTACGAAGAAGAGAGCTCGTTTTCAACGTGGGAGACTATGTCTATCTCAAGGTGTCCCCTGTCAGAGGACTTCGTCGGTTCAAGGTGAAAGGGAAGTTGTCACCTCGATACATCAGACCCTTTCAAGTTCTAGAAAGGAAAGGCAAAGTGGCGTATCAACTAGAGTTACCGGCTCGTCTATCGGATGTGCACGATGTATTCCATGTATCACAACTCAAGAAATGCCTGAGAACGCCTGAAGAGGTGTTACCCATGAATGAAGTGGACGTAGCTGAGGATTTGTCTTATGCCGAGCAACCATACAAGATTTTGGAGACAATGGAACGCCTCACCAGAAATAAAAGAATCTGGATGTGCAAGGTGCAATGGAAGCATCACTCAGAAGAAGAAGCGACCTGGGAACGGGAGGATGAGCTCAAGGCACAATTTCTGAAATTGTTTTCTTAGAACCACCAATCTCGAGGACGAGATTTATTTTAAGGGGGGTAGAGCTGTAACACCCCAAAAATCTTTTTAAGAGGGGAATTTAAAATTTTTTGGACATGTTTCATGTTTTGCAACAATTTAAATTCAAACTGGAATTCAATTTAAACTCAAAACAGAAAAGAAATAGAAAAAGAAAAGGAAAACAGAAAAAAATCGGCCAGTGGGCCGAAACCCACCAGCCGGCCCACCCTGCTCCGCGCCAGCCCGCGGCCGCGCACGCCCCCTTCCTCCCACTGATAGGCGGGGGCCGCCAGCTTTCTTCTTCCTCGCGCCCGCGCCGCGATCGGCCGGGACTCTCTCACCCAAATCAAAACCGATCGGGAATTCTCGCGTATCCAAGCCGATTTCCGGACCCCGAAGACTCCAGCTCGATCTAAACCAACCCGCCGCCCTCCCCCGTCTATAAAAACCCCGGCCTTGTCCCATTTTTCCCACACGATCCGCCGATTTTACTCCGGTGAGAACCCGAGCACCTCCGGCAAATTCTGGCCGATCTACGCTCGGAAATTCCGATCTAACTCGCTGGTCTTGATCCACCGCCTCCGGGGAACCTCGCAGGTGCAGAAAACACGGTGGTTTGCGGTTCAAACACAGCGCCGACGAGCCTCACCGTGAATTCACCTCGGATCTCGTCGCCGACCGCCTTCCAGGACCTCCGAGCTCAAGAAAACCCCCGAGGTGAGATCCCCGACCTCCCCTCCACCGATCTATGCCATAAAATCACAGTTCTAGGAAGAATTCCCGAAGATCCGAAACTCCCCGGCGAGATCGCCGCCTCCCGCCGCCGTGCGCCGCCGGCAGCGCCGCCCGCGCACGATCAGAGCGACGTGGCCGCTTGTGCGCCGTTTATTTTAAATCGGACGGTAGAGTTTAAATCCCCGCGTACCGGTTCGACATTATAATCTCAGCCGTCTATTTTAAATCGGACGGTCCACGTCAGCCCCGCGTTATAAAGACTGGAAATCTTACGTGCTACCCCTTGGGGTTCTCGGGAAATAAGAGCTAGCCCCGGAAACTTCTGATCTAGCCCCTGGAACTTCAGAAAATCATGTAAATTCATTTAAAAATCAGTTTTAGCCCCTGGACTTAATAAAAATTAGGAAAAACTCCTCTGTTATGAGTAGCTAGACCCCTGAAAATTGTTAAAATAATATTATAGACCCTGTAGTGGGGTGAGTTTACCTTTTTAACCCTGTTTGATATTAAATTTAGGAAATTGAATATGTGGCTAGTATTTAAAATTTAAAAAGTGGGACAAACATATTGTCAAATTGAAATTCAAAACTTTCTCAGTACTTAGAAACTTTGGAGTGAGATAAAAATAGATTTTGGGCTGAAATGAATCTGTTTGATTTATTATTCACATTTATTAGTTACAGGGACACATTTTTAAGTGAAGAATAGTTCTAAAAATTAGGAAAATAAATGTAAAATAGTTTACATCAGAGGAAAAGGTCAAAAATATGTTATTAAATATTTTAGATCAGAACCTATTCTGTTTAGATGATGTGTCTTGTTATTTTCATAATAAAGTTCACATTTAGGCATAGGAAATAAATCTGAAAATATAGCAACTAGTAAATGATAAATGGAGTTTCTAAAATCCAAAGAATTCAGTTTAGGGTTGGTAGAAATTCTGAAGACACATATGGAGAAGGAAAATACCTTTCATGCATACTTGGTAGCTATAAGGTGTAGTAATTGAATATAAGGAATTTATTTAAATTGGAAACTCATATATAAGTATGCAAGCATAAATGTGAATACAAAAGTAGGAATCATATACACATGATTAAAAGTGCATGTAAGACAAGGGTCAACACACATAGAGTAAACACAACACATAGAAGTTGTGAATGGCTTTGTTACATGTGAATGTGTGGTTTGTATGAAGTGGAAGTGTGAACTATGTCTTATGGATTGTTGTTTTTCTTTTGCTATGTGTGATGGTATGATGTAGAACCTGCTCCAGAGCAAGTTCTTTCTTTCCAAGAGCAGGACTACCCATTCCAAGAGCAGCAGGAAGGAGGCAAGTGTCCTTGACCACTTTGATCCTATACTAGGATGTGTAGATAGAATTTTATTTGCATTGTCAATGGAAATATGAAACCCATGCTAGGAAGTTTCCCTAGAATTGCATTATCTTGTTTCCTTGTAGCTTGGGTTGGGATTTATTTTACCATGTCATTTATTATTATGCATATGCTTAGCCATGCTTAGAATGGGATATTTGGGACATGAGATCATCGGTTTATTTTACCATACTCTTGAATGAGATATTGTGAGTTATATATAGGTAGGGATCAAGGCATGTTGGATGTTTTGGTTGGGTGCTGGGTGCACGAGACTCGGGTTTGTGTTTAGTACTTGCCTGGATCCTAAGGACCGGTTCATGGAGCATGTAACCTGGCTTTACCGTGCCAACCACATGCTGAGATGGGGCAGCTTGGCCAATTAATTAGGTGTATTCCCAGCGTAGTATGGGTGTGTTGGATGGTGCGGGGAATAGGTGTCAGCTGGACTACCATATGAACCGCAAGGCTCAAGGGGGGGCCACTGCAGTGGGGTTGGAGCCTCTTGTATGCTGTTAGGGGTGAAACCTCAGTGGGCCCACGCTCATCGGGAATCCCATTGTAAAGGCTTCGTAGTGATCTCCTGGCTACACACCTGGGAAGTGTGAATGTGGTTCGTAGCCACTGGCATAATGGAGGTTCTTTTAGTCCACCTGGCAACGGGGGATGAAACCACTACATGTGGGTACAGTGGTACAAACTCTGCAGAGTCAAAAACTGTCATGACAGCCGTGCTCACGGTCAAGAGCGGCTTGGACTTATTCATGATTAGAGGATGATGACTTTGGAAGTTGTGAATGTTAAGCGGGGAGCTTAACATTGGAAATGATGTTATGGTTATTTGATTATGATGATGGGATGGGAGATTGGGACCATTTCACCAGTGTAGTAATGTAGGTGCTTAATAAGCTAAGGTGATAGGTATTAATTGCGTAGTGCTTTAACCATGAGTTCAACCTCTCCTTGTTCTAGCCATGCATGACATAATTTTCCCACACTTGCTGAGTACCATCGGTACTCAACCTTGCATATTTGTTGGTTTATATTGCTGCTCAGGTCAAGATAATGAGGTGGTGTATAATGACCAAGACTTTGGACCCGAAGAAGGTTTCTAGGTTCATGGAGACCCCCGGGCAACGCCTATGAAGGAGCCCACAAGAATAATATTCCGCTGCTAGATTATTTATTTGTGATGAATATATTATCGTCCATCGAGACATATGCTATGTAAGACTTATTTATATTCGATACCTGGCTTGTAATAAATGATGCTTCACTATTTGTCATCACAAGTATCAGAAAATGATCCTGGCATACATGTGATATTCACTCGGTTGTTCTTCGTAGAAACCGGGTGTGACACAACACCAATTAAAATCCGAACATTGGCTTATGAAAAGTTTTGAAAAGCTTTGAAAACTCATTTCTCCCCCTTTATTAATTTCTCCCCATTTTTTAAAATCAGAGAAGGAAGAAAGTGTATAACATATGCAAAGTGTAAAAAAAATCTACCCTTATACATATTTCTCCCCCTTTGACAATGTATTCAGCAAGGTTCAAAAGAGAAAATTTTAAATGTTATGAGCATATTATAACATATACATACAAAACAAAGCTCATCCAAGTCATACTATCAGGTTACTTACACTATCACATCAATGAGATACATAAAGTAGTGTAAGCCATGCTAGAGATCAAATGTATTTTTCAGTTTAAGCAAGTCATGATCTCCCTTACTCAACTATTACAAAACCTGAAAACATGACACTTTTTGCTGCATTTTTATTATTCGTAATCATTTAAGGCACAAAGTTGATCATATGATATTTGCAAGAGATTATATGCCGCATCAGCCTTATTCTAACCAACCAAGCCAAGCCTATGTCATTTGATAATCAGAAGCTTAAGGACATGGTTTTAGTCATACACAATTCCTTCCAAGTTCATATCTTAGTGCAATGATAAGCAATCTCAAAAGAAGAACTGCGATGCATGCATATTCTCTTGATCTTTTCTCAATTTTTTATTTGAAAACTCAACATGTGAGCTGATTACTTGATTAATTTTTTATGATTAAAAGCACTTGTGAGCACGCAACAAGTTCAAAACAGCAAGAAAGTTCGATCATGACCAGATTTAGTGTAAGTAATTATTCCAATTACTAGTCATGGCAAAAACTACAAAATGTATAACATGAGTAATGTAGTATGAACTTTCAGCCTGTAAAAGGAATCACAGAGTCATATATGTATGAAATACTATGCTCATATTATTTTAGTACGAAGATGTACCAGGACCTTAAGAGCAGGTATTGGTGGTATGGTATGAAGCGAGATGTCGCGGAACATGTTGCCCTATGTGACACATGTCAGTTGGTGAAAGCAGAACATCAACGACCCGCGGGATTATTGCAACCACTCAAATTGCCTGAATGGAAATGGGAAGAAATCAGCATGGATTTCATCGTGGGATTGCCTAGAACCCAATCAGGATATGATTCGATATGGGTCATCATTGATAGGCTAACCAAGGTAGCTCATTTCATCCCCGTGAAAGAAAGCTACAGTGGATCCAAATTGGCAGAGCTGTACATGTCAAGCATCGTGTGTTACCATGGAGTGACAAAGAAGATTGTGTCGGATCGAGGAACACAGTTCACCTCAAGGTTCTGGCAGAAGTTGCATGAAACCATGGGAACCCATCTGAATTTCAGCTCTGCCTATCATCCCCAAACTGACGGGCAGACGGAAAGAACCAATCAGATTCTTGAAGATATGCTGAGGGCATGTGCACTAAAAAACAATCGGAGTTGGGACAAGAACTTACCGTATGCGGAGTTTTCTTATAACAATAGCTATCAAGCTAGTATGAAGATGTCACCGTTTGAAGCTTTGTACGGGAGGAAGTGCAAAACTCCCCTATTTTGGAACCAAACAGGGGAAAGTAAAGTGTTTGGTCCAGAAGTACTACAAGAAGCCGAGGCGAAGGTGAGGGAAATTCGCAATAACTTGAGGGTAGCACAGACACGCCAAAAGAGCTATGCCGATGTACGAAGAAGAGAGCTCGTTTTCAACGTGGGGGACTATGTCTATCTCAAGGTGTCCCCTATCAGAGGACTTCGTCGGTTCAAGGTGAAAGGGAAGTTTTCACCTCGATACATCGGACCCTTTCAAGTTTTGGAGAGGAAAAAGGCGAAGTGGTGTATCAACTAGAATTACCGGCTCGTCTATCGGATGTGCACGATGTATTCCATGTGTCACAACTCAAGAAATGCCTGAGGACGCCTGAGGAGGTGTTACCCATGAATAAAGTGGACGTAGCTGAGGATTTGTCTTATGCCGAGCAACCATACAAGATTTTGGAGACAATGGAACGCCTCACCAGAAATAAAAGAATCCGGATGTGCAAGGTGCAGTGGAAGCATCACTCAGAAGAGGAAGCCACCTGGGAGCGGGAAGATGAGCTAAAGGCACAATTTCCGGAATTGTTTCCTTAGAACCACCAATCTCGAGGACGAGATTTCTTTTAAGGGGGGTAGAGCTGTAACACCCCAAAATTTTGTTAAGACCCTAAATCATGTTAAGAGGGGAATTTTAAAAATTTTGGACGTGTTGCATGTTTTGCAAAAATTCAAATTCAAACTGGAATTCAAATTAAACTCAAATCAGAAAAGAAATAGAAAAAGAAAAAGAGAAAACAGAAAAAAACCGGCCAGTGGGCCGCAACCCACCAGCCGGCCCAACCCGCGCCCGCGCCAGCCCGCAGCCGCGCGTGCCGCTTTCTCCCACTGACAGGCGGGGCCCACCAGTTCATCGTCTACCTCGCGCCAGCACCGGACTCTCTCACCCGAATCGAAACCGATAGGGAATTCTCGCGTACTCCAGCCGAATTCTGTTTGGGGGCGACACAAACTCGATCTAAACCACCCAGCTGCCCTCCCCCCTCTATAAAAACCCCGGCCTCGTTCTGTTTTTCCCACGCGATCCGCCGATTTTCCTCCGGTGAGAACCGAGACTTCTCCAGCGAATTCTGGCTGATCTAAGCTCGGAAATTCCGATCTAACTCGCTGGTCTTGATCCACCGCCTCCGGGGAACCTTGCAAGGTGCAGAAAACTCGGTGACTTGCGGTGTAAACACAGCGCCGACGAGCCTCGCCGTGAATTCACCTCGGACCTCGTCGCCGATCACCTTTCAGGACCTCCGAGCTCAAGAAAACCCCCGAGGTGAGATCCCCGACTTCCCCTCCACCGATCTATGCCATAAAATCACAGTTCTAGGAAGAATTCTCGAAGATCCGAAAGTCTCCGGCGAGATCGCTGCTTCCCGCCGCCGTGCGCCGCCGGCAGCGCCGCCCGCGTTCGATCAGAGCGACGTGGCCGCTTGTGAGCCGTTTATTTTAAATCGCACGGTAGGGTTTAAATCCCCGCGTACCGGTTCGACGTTATAATCTCAGCCGTCGGTTTAAAATTGGACGGTCCACGTCAGCCCCGCGTTATAAAGACTGGAAATCTTACGTGCTACCCCCTGGGGTTCTCGGGAAATAAGAGCTAGCCCTGGAAACTTCTGATCTAGCCCCTGGAACTTTAGAAAATCATGTAAATTCATTTAAAAATCAGTTTTAGCCCCTGGACTTAATAAAAATTAAGAAAAACTCCTCTGATAAGTGTAGCTAGACCCCTGGAAATTCTGAAAATAATATTATAGACCCTGTAGTGGGGTGAGTTTACCTTTTTAGCCCTGTTTAGTATTTAAATTAGGAAATTGAATATGTGGCTAGTGTTCAAAAATTAAAAAAGTGGGACAAACATATTGTAAAAATTTAATTAAAGACTTTCTCAGTATTTAGGAAAACTTTGGAGTGAGATAAAAACATATTTTGGGCTGAATTGAATCTGTCTAATTTATTATTCACATTTAGGGACACATTTTTAAGTAAAGAATAGTTCTAGAAAATAGGGAAAATAATTGTGAAATAGTTTACATCAGAGGCAAGGGTCAAAATATGTTATTAAATTATTTAGGACCAGAACCTATTCTGTTTAGATGATGTGTCTTACTATTTTCATAATAAAGTACACATATATGCATAGGAAAATAAATCTGAAAATATAGCAACTAGTAAATGATGGAGTTTTTAAAATCCAAAGAATTCAGTTTAGGGTTGGTAGAAATTTTGAAGACACATATGGAGAAGGAAAATACCTTTCATGCATACTTGGTAGCTAAAAGGTGTAGTAATTGAATATAAGGAATTTATTTAAATTGAAAACTCATATATATAGTATGTAAGCATAGATGTGAACACAAAAGTAGGAATCATATACACATGATTAAAAGTGCATGCAAGCCACAAATCAACACACATAGAGTAACCACAACACATATAATGGTGAATGACTTACATAAATATGAATGTGTGGTTTGTATGAAGTGGAAGTGTGAACTATGTCTTATGGATTGTTGTTTTTTTTGCTATGTGTGATGGTATGATGCAGAACCTGCTCAAGAGCAAGTTATTCCTTTCCAAGATCAGGACTACCCATTTCAAGAGCAGCACGAAGGAGGCAAGTGTCCTTGACCACTTTGATCCTATACTAGGATGTGTAGCTAGAATTATTTGCATTGTCAATTGAAAATATGAAACCCATGCTAGGATGTTTCCCTAGAATTGCATTACCTTATTTCCTTGTAGCTTGGGTTGGGATTCATCTTATCATGTCATTTATTATTATGCATATGCTTAGCCATGCTTTGAATGGGATATTTGGGATATGAGATCATCAGTTTATTTTACCATACTCTTGAATGGGATATTGTGAGTTATGTAGAGGTAGGGATCAAGGCAAGTTGGATGTTTTGGTTGTGTGCTGGGTGCACGAGAATCGGGTTTGTGTTTAGTACTTGCATGGATCCTATGGACCGGTTCATGGAGCATGTAACCTGGCTTTACAGTGCCAACCACATGCTGAGATGGGGCAGCTTGGCCAATTAATTAGGTGTATCCCCGGCGTAGTATGGGTGTGTTGGATGGTGCGGGGAGTAGGTGTCAGCTGGACTACCATATGAACCGCAAGGCTCAAGAGGGGGCCACTGCAGCGGGGTTGGAGCCTCTTGTATACTGTTAGGGGTGAAACCTCAGTGGGCCCACGCTCGTCGGGAATCCCTTTGTAAAGGCTTCGTAGTGATCTCCTGGCTACACACCTGGGAAGTGTGAATGTGGTTCGTAGCCACTGGCATAATGGAGGTTCTTTTAGTCCACCCGGCAACGGGGGATGAAATCACTACATGTGGGTACAGTGGTACAAACTCTGCAGAGTCAAAACTGTCATGACAGCCGTGCTCACGGTCAAGAGCGGCTTGGACTTATTCATGATTAGAGGATTGATGGTTTTGGAAGTTGTGGATGTTAAGCGGGGAGCTTAACTGACACGACCCCATTGGTCTTGTCGAGCCAGGATCACACTGAGGGGTGCTGCGTTGCACAGCACCGTATAACACACGTCAAAGGTACAAAGCGGAAGCGAAATTTTATTACATAAACAAGTTTATGAACATGTTTACATCAAAATAAGTTTAGTCTACACTCGCGGGCGTAGACTAAGCATCAAGTGCACGTTCAGCCCTCGAACGTGTCCTTGCTAGCACACACGCACACTAACTCTGCGGCGTGCACGACTCCCACTCAACGGGGTTCCCCTCCTGGGGTTCCGTCTCCTCTTCGGGAGTCTCTTCCTCATAGAACCCTGCAAAAGCTTCAAACACAAGCAGTGAGCACGAAGGCTCAGCAAGTCTGACCCGTCTCACCTAAACATGGAACTTCTACATGAGGATAATGGGTTACATGAGGTAAAAATCAGTTGCAAGGACTCGCCTAATTAGTAGAACCTTACTTTCAAGTTTTAGCAGCAGGTTGTGGAGAACCTTACGCTAAGGCACATGAGAGAGCCGCAATCAAACAAGAAACGCATTTCTCTCATGTACTTTGCCCAAAGTTGAAAAGAACTTTAGTTAGCCCTAAGCTACAGCATATCATTAACAATCAATGTCCAGCTTTCAATCAGCAACATTTTATCATGTAACTAGTCTGTTCTTTCTACGTCACGGTACAGTGAACAAGTGGTACTCACTGACCGCGAGGGACGGCGATTATAATTGATTTACACCTGCAGGGTTACCCGAACAACCCGTCACGTACGCCCGTACTCGATGTTGCCTACAACAACCATCACGGACGCCGTACGCAACTACCTTTCACCCGTCAGCCAAATATTGAACCGGTCCCATCGTCCCGAGCAAGAGGTCTCTGCACGCGCATCTCCGTGCCGCCAGCCAATTTACACCTCAAGCTCTCAACCTACCCTCTGAACGACGGGCAATGCCTCAATAACCAGCTACCCGAGTTACATCAGTTTCCCGGTTCCCATATAGCCGGTAGGTCTTCGGTACTGTTCTAGCTTGTTCAACAGGCCCGCACACGGCTCGGTCCTCAATCGACACAAGCGGAGCTACAGCACACTGGCCCCAAAGTCCTGCTGCCCTTACTCTCCGCTCGGTCTCATTTTCTTGCCATGTGTATCATGTGCTATCTCTACCCGAGCAATGTGCCTCTAGCCTATTCTCGCGAGTAGTTCCAGCTACTCGACTTGTACCGAATCCTACTCTATCCTAGCAATGCAGTAGCTAACGGGGTTTGCAATCCTAAACCCAACCCATGGTTCTCTTGGCTATGCAGTGGGGCTTCCAAACAAGACTCTAATGCACAGAATAAAGGAAACAAGTATGTGCTCAAAACAATAAAAATTTGTAAAAAGGTTAATGCAAACCGGAGCTTGCCTTGCTGCTCTTGGTCGTAGGCTAGCTGTTCCTCCGGAGTAACGAAGTCTAGGACTTCGGGTTCCTCCTCGACCTTACCGACTACATGATAGAAACAATACATGTATCAATTTAATGCATTTGTATTAGGTTTGAAGTTGTGAAGTCTATAACTTTTGCTAGACAGACCTAATGACTGTGAAACTTTTATTGTGGCTTGGTTACAACCTAAACAAAGAATTGGTCATGTTTTATTTGCAGCAAAGCTCATTTGAGCCCTCCACAATTAATTATGTCCTTGACCTTATTTGGGACTCTTAGGGTGTTCTAGGAATTTTCATGAAGCAAACTATGACTTTCTGAAAACTAGATTTTCAGAGGGTTCTAATGGATTTGGTCTCACTTAATTTGGGGGTTCCTAACTAAAGATATGAGCCAAACAATTTCAGAGAAAATTCTGAAAATGTTTCTGAACATTTTCTATTTTCTATGGAACAGTTTCACTAATCACACCATTAGGTGGATTAAATGAGCTCAAATGGATCTGAAATTTTTATGGTAGTTCAAGGATATTTTGGTGAACATCTCAGCAAAATTTCAGGATTTTCCTCTAAAGGATTCTCCAGTTAAAATTCCTAACAGTTTAAACTTTGAGGAATTAATTCTGGAGAAATAAGGAATTTCCTGAAGTGAAACTTGATTTTCTGGAAATTACTCAGGGAGCTGAATCCAGCAAAATTTGGTTCACTCAATTTGGAGCTTTCTATCCAAAGTTATGAGGATTTGAAGTTTGAAGGAATTCTGAAAATCGGGGAAAGTTTAAATCTCGCGGGGGCCCGCGGGGACACGTGTCGAGTGCGGAGGTGTCCGGCACACCGGAGGTACCACACGTGTCGAGCGCGGAGGTGTCCGGCACACTGGAGCTCATAGGGTATTTGCGCGCCAGCACAGCCGATCTCGGCCACAGCCGGATCCCGATTCAAAATATCTCCCGCTGACAGCTGGGGTCCACCCCCTTCTTCAACCTCGTGACACCCGCGCTCCGCCGCCGAGGGACCTCGCCGGAGAGCTCGCCGCCGGCTGCTGTACAGCTCCAAACTTCTCGATTCTGGCCGCCCCTGCCTACTTTTACTCGGGGAACAGGATTCTAGGGTCAGCTGCTCATGACAATGGCCGGAGCATGGTCGGCGACGAGCCGCCACCTCGGAATGACTTCGGCCATGTCGGCTGACTTCTCTAGCACCTCAGCTACTTGGGAAATCGGTCGGGGAGCATCAGTGGACCTCAGAGAAGGTCGAAATGAGCTCGAGGCAGCTCGGGGAAGGCTCGAAATAGGTCCCCATCGTGCGCCCGATGCCGCCCGTTCGTTCCGCCATCAGTAGACCTCAAATTACGCCGGGCACAGAGGTTCTCCGGCCCAGAGTTGTGAAGGCAACTTGTGCGTTACCGGGTCTAGCTCGTGTGAGAGCGGCCTGAGGCCCTCTAATCCTTTCTAGAGCACGAATTAAACAGAATCGTACCCGAAGGTCGTTCTGCACACAGAGAGGGGAAAAATGGAAATTCGCCGCCGGTGAGCAACCACTCGAGCTGTGGCTCGGGGATGAGCAGCACCGGTCACCCACGCGTCCAAGGGTGCCTTGGCTCGGGCGTGACAACGCCCTGGTTGGGCTGTCCACGAGAGCCCGAGGTGCGGTGGTTCCAAGTCCCGAATTTGATCTTTCGGCACAGCCGATATCAATCGGTTTCAACCGAATTCTAGCAACGGGGAGGACGGAGGAAGGTCTCTAGTACCTTGCTGGGGCTCTGGAGTGGAAGGAGGGAGCTGCGATCGGCGTTCTCCGATCAAGATCCGAGCTGCGGAAGTTTTCGGCCGGCGCTGAGTTCTTGCGGGGAAGAACGACGGTGCCTCGGCCGAGGAGGGGGCGGGCGCCTTAAGAAGGCTCTGCACCGCCTCATGCCCGCGCGTGGGCAAGCAGCTGGTGGCGCGGCGGCTGGCCTCGGTGGCGATCACCGCTGCGGCTCGGCGACCCGAGTGAAAAAGTCTCAGTCGGTTTGATCTGAGAAGTGGCTGACATGTGGGTCTCACCTCCAGTTTTAACCTCTGAAATTTACTCCTAATCACTGTTGTAAACAGTGAACCCCATACTACCCTTGGCAATTCAAATTATTCATCCATGAGCCATTTGAATTGATCAAAGTTCAAATGAGGTTTGGTTTGAATGAATTTCAGCACAAGTTCAGTTTGAAATTCAAATAAAGTTTGAACTTCTCCCCCTTAGCTCATGTCAAGATCAACTCCAAATGGAGTGAAAATTGGTGTGTGATCTCACAAAAATGTGCTGAGTAAGAATATGCCTTCCACTTTTAAATTCATGGGATAAAAACAGTTTGAATTTGAATATGGTTTCAAACTGCCCTCTTCCTATCTATACCCAAAATGACCTCAAAAAGGTTTTGAATTTGGGTGAAACTTGGCATGGACATCCTTAGCAAAGTGTAGGAGTTTTCATATGTCCAGCCCATCTATATCACATGTGGGAAATACCACTTTTGCAATGTGTAAGTTTGTTCTCTAATGAGCATGTTGATAATTGTTACTTGCTCTTCATTTGTGTTCATCATTCTTCCTCAAATGAGGCGTGTGGTGTGGTGATGAACACTGCAAATGTGTGTCAAAAACTGAGGCCCTTACATTCCTCCCCCCTTAAAAGAATCTCGTCCCGAGATTATAAGGTGAAAATGAGAGAGAGGACGGTGGAAAATTACCGGATATGCGACGTGAAAAAGTCGGGGTAGTTAGTGCGAAGGAATTCTTCGCTCTCCTATGTCGCTTCGTCCATGGAGTGATTACTCCTTAGAACCTTGTAGAACCACAACGTACGGTTGCGTGTGGTTCGGGCCTTTTCATCAATAACCTGCACCGGTTCCTCCCGATAGGTGAGATCCGGTTGCAGTTCTTCAATGTCTTCCAGCTGAACGGTAGTTGATAGCTTGAGACATTTCCTCAGCTGGGAAACGTGAAAGACGTCGTGCACACCGGAAAGTGCTTCTGGTAACTTCAGCCGGTATGCCACTGATCCACATCTCTCGGTAATCTGAAATGGACCGATGAATCGGGGTGCCAACTTTCCTCTCACCCCAAATCTGTTTACGCCCTTCATTGGAGACACCCGTAGATATACGTGATCTCCAACTTCGAATCGTAATGGGCGCCTTCTCCGGTCCGCATACTGTTTCTGACCGGATTGAGCGGCTTTTAGGTTCGCTTGAATTAGTCGAACCTTTTCTTCCGCGTTGTTGACAAGGTCAATCCCGAAGGTAACCCTTTCGCCAGACTCACACCAGTTCAACGGTGTGCGGCATTTTCTTCCGTATAGCGCCTCGTAGGGCGCCATCTTGATGCTGGCTTGGTACCCATTGTTGTACGAGAACTCGGCTAACGGCAAGTGATCATCCCAACTCTTGCCGTGGTCGATAGCGCAAGCTCGTAGCATGTCTTCTAGAATCTGATTTACCCGCTCGGTTTGTCCATCCGTCTGCGGGTGGTAGGCTGAACTACGGATCAGTTCCGTCCCCAAGGCAGCGTGCAGCTGCTCCCAAAAACGGGACACAAATAAGGTGCCCCGATCCGATATGATAGTACGGGGTACGCCGAACAAGCATAGGATCCGTGAGATGTACAGTTCAGCGTACTTCTTGGCGTTGTAGATGGTGTTGACCGGGATGAAATGGGCAACTTTGGTGAGCCGATCGACGATCACCCACACCGAATCATGTTTCTGTAAGGTGGTGGGTAAACCGACGACAAAATCCATGCTCACGTCCTCCCACTTCCAGGCAGGAATGCCCAGTGGTTGCAGCAGTCCCGGTTTCCGCATATGATCTGCCTTCACCCTTCGACATGTATCACACTCGGACACGTATTTTGCAGTCTCACGCTTCATCCGTGTCCACCAAAACTTGCTTCTGAGTTCTTGATACATTTTGTTGCTGCCGGGGTGAATAGAAAACTTTGATAAGTGAGCCTCATCAAAGATTTTATTCCGTAACTCCGGGTTTCGGGGTACGACGATCCGGTCCTTGAACCATAAGACGCCGTCTCCGTCCTTCCGGAAACATTTCAACTCCCCACTGTCTACACGTCTCCATAAATGTGACATGCCCTTGTCATTCTTCTGGGCTGCCACTATCTCTTCACGGATGGTGGGGATCAAAGCTAGGTTGTAGAGAGCTCCGTGTGGAATCACATGTAGTGGTGGTTCGCTCTCTTCCAACGGTGTGATGGTCAGATTATTGACGTGTGACTTGCGGCTCAGCGCATCTGCCACTACGTTTGCCTTGCCCGGATGATAATGGATCTCTATTTCGTAATCCTTTATCAATTCTAACCATCTTCGCTGCCTCATGTTCAACTCCTTCTGAGTGAATATGTACTTGAGGCTTTTGTGGTCGGTATATAAATGTACGAGGTTACCGAGTAGGTAGTGCCTCCACATTTTTAGTGCAAGTACCACGGCAGCGAGCTCCAAATCGTGAGTTGGATAATTCTGCTCATGGTTCCTAAGCTGCCGTGACCCATACGCGACCACCCTTCGGTCTTGCATCAGCACACATCCGAGCCCAATGCCGGATGCATCGCAGTACACATCGAACGGTTTTGTTGTGCCTGGCTGCGCCAAAACCGGTGCTGATGTCAGGTGCTTGACTAAAGCCTTGAATGCTGCTTCACATGTTGGACTCCAAACATATTTGGTAGCCTTCTTCAGCAGTTCTGTCATTGGCTTGGCAATCTTCGAGAAGTTCGGAATGAACCTCCGATAATATCCGGCGAGTCCGAGGAAACTCCGTACCTCATGAACAGTTCTGGGGGATTTCCAATTCAGCACTTGCGTGATCTTGCTCGGGTCCACAGCGATACCTTCCTCTGAGATGATATGCCTGAGGAAAGGCACTTGCGATATCCAAAATTCGCATTTGCTGAATTTTGCGTATAACTTGTGATCCCGCAGCCGTTGCAAGACTATACACAGATGTTTCTTGTGATCTTCCTCCGACTTGGAATATACAAGGATGTCGTCGATGAAGACCACGACAAACTTGTCCAGCTCCGGCATGAACACCGAGTTCATTAAGTACATGAAGTGAGCTGGAGCATTGGTGAGGCCGAAGGACATGACCAGGTACTCATAAAGTCCGTACCTCGTCGAGAAAGCCGTCTTCGGAATGTCCTCAGCCCTTATCTTAATCTGATGGTACCCGGATCTTAAATCCATCTTGGAAAAGATCTTTGCTTCGACCATCTGATCAAACAACATGTCGATCCATGGCAACGGGTACTTGTTCTTGATGGTTACGGCATTTAATGGACGGTAGTCCACGCAAAGCCGCAACATCTCATCCTTCTTCTTGACAAATAATGCCGAACAGCCCCATGGGGTGGAGCTCGGCCTAATAAAACCCTTCTCCAGAAGGTCCGTGAGCTGAGTCTTCAGTTCAGCCAACTCCTTGGGCGCCATCTTGTACGGCCTTCGGGATATTGGCATGGTTCCCGGTGCGAGTTCAATCTTGAACTCCACCTCTCTATCGGGTGGCATCCCCGGCAAATCGTCCGGGAATACATCAGGGAACTCTCGGACCACCGGAATATATTCCAATCTGATGGTCGTGGCTTGATAGACACTTGGAAGTTTTATTTCTGGACTGTCCAGAAATAATGAGTGAGAACCGTGCACCTCTGAGTTTAAGTGCACGACTCGAAGGACGGTGTCTAAAACAGCGCCGTGGCGGGTTAACCACGACATCCCTAGGATGACATCGACCTTCTGTCCCTCTAAGATAATGAGAGACGTGGGGTACACTCTACCCGCTAAGCATAATGGTGCTTTGGAGACCATTACGCTTGCTGAAATCTTCCCACCCGGTAAACAAATTAAATATGGACTATCGGTGGGTAGTATTGGCAAACTGTGTTTAGCAATGAAAGCTTGGCTAATAAAATTATGCGTGGCGCCTGAATCAAACAGTACTATAGCGGGATGCTGGTGGAGTTGGAACATACCCGCAAGGATTGGCTCGCCCTCCGGTACGTCCTCAATGGCAAGTTGGTGGACAGTGCCGGGCCTAGGGTTTGCCTGCCGTGCATTAGTAGGGTTCCGGGGTTGATCCCTCCCCGGAAACTGTGGTGCCACTCCGCCGCCTTGCCTCTCCGGGCAACTGCTCACGAAGTGTCCTGGACGACCACACTTGTAACATGTGGCCGCTGCTGGTGGAGTACTCGGTGGACGAAAGCCTGGCATGCGTTGCTGAGGTGCAAACGCACGCGGCATCGCCCGCTGCTGTTGTTGTTGTTGCGGTGGTGCTGGCAGTGCCGGCCGGAATGCCGGTGAAGAGTACGGCCGACTGCGGAACGGCATCGACCGCTGTGGTGGCTGCCAGCGTGGACCTGATGGTGGGCGATTCACCATCCTAAACTTCTGAGAAGGACCGCCCCCTTCTCCGCTGCTCTGCGGCGTGCTTCGCTTTCGCTCTGCCGCCGCCAACTCCTTGCCGGAGTCCTCCTGAACAATCGCAGCATCAATGATGTCGTTGAGGCTGCCGTGATTGAACATCGCCAATTTGTCCTTCAGGAGCGGGTTAAGCCCCTGGTAAAAGTGGTCCCGCCGCTTCTCGTCGGTATCGGCATGATACGACCCATATAGCGCGAGATCGTTAAACGCCCTGGAGTATTCCAGCGCGTTCCGGCTCCCTTGTTGCAGGTGTAAGAACTCCTGCGTCTTCCGTTTCATCAGACCTGGCGGTATATGATAGGCCCTGAAGGCCGTCCGGAACTCCGTCCAGGTCATCACTCGGTCGGTGGGCTGTGAAGCACAGAAGTTGGCCCACCACGCGCTCGCGGATCCTTGGAGCTGCTGGACCGCGAACTGAGTCTTGCGCTGCTCGCTGATTTGGAGCAGCCCGAACTTCATCTCTATGGCGCGGAGCCAGTTGTCCGCGTCAAGTGGTTCATCTGCCCTTGAGAATACAGGGGGATGAGTCGCCAGGAAGTCGGAGTAGGAGCTCTGTTGGCGCTCCTCACGATCTTGACGTCTCTCTGGGCGAGACGTATTCGCAATTAAAGTTTGCAGCAGCTCCGTGTGCTGCTGATGTGAACCCGCCATTGCCGCGACAATGTCGGCCAATGTAACCGTCGGCAGTGGCGGTGGCGGTGTTTGCTGTTGCTGTTGCTGCTGCGGCTGTTGTTGTCCCGAGGAGTCCTCGGGAGGTGGTTGGGAGGTCTCTCCCCCTTGACTGGTACCCCCAACGTCAGGGTTGGCACGAGTACGCGTCATTCTGAAATTCAAAACAGCAGCGATTAGCACACGTCTTACTTAAAATTCCATAAGCAACAGTAGGTATTGAAGTGACACATGATTAATCTGCACAACATTCACATATATTGATAAAGCATAAACTTTATACAAGATACATTATTCTCGGATCTCCGAGATGTCGTGCTCATGTCATCACTACCTATACATACGCTACTGTCTACACGACATGTCACCGATTACAAAAGTTGGGTTACGCTACCCTAGCTGTCCTACTTGGCAACCGTAACCCCCTACTCGGAGTAGAACTCGACCTCCTGTGGGTCGTCCTCCTCCGGTACCTCTGCTGGTGGCTCTGGGTCTACCACCTCTTCTCCCATCCCGGGTTCTCCCATTTCTGGAAGACCCAAGACTACCGGTATGCCTAACACCGGGGGCACGAGGTCCTGCAAGGCATGCACCTTGTCCATAGCTTGGTTGTAGTACTCTTCCCAGCCTTGGCCTTCCTCGATAGCGTCGTCCCGCTCTTGAGCAAGGTCCTCATTCTGCTGGGTTAGGGTCTGCACCAGCTCTTGCAACGCCGCAATGTCAACACGGCTCTTCTTCTTTGCCTTCTTCAGACGACGCAACTGATTGTGTTGTTCATTCAGTCGCTTGATCGTCGGAAGGAGCACATTGCGGAGTGCGCTGTGAGCACTCTCGAAATGATCTCCACGGCTTGTGCTCTCCTTGATCTTTGCGGCGAGATGCTCCGTATGAACAGCTTGGCTGTCCATCACAGCGTTTCCCGCCCTCATTTGGAGGCTGAGATTTGCCTCCGCGGGGTTGTACCTTGGGAAACTCGGGTCTGTTGCCTCCAGGTACCTCTCTTCCCACACATGCTGAGCTCGTCCCTCCACCGGAACGAGTGCGTATGGAGTGCCCTCCATAGCCTGCACGTGTAGTTGGCAGAAACGTGACATAGTGTCACGGGCTGCCACTCGCCACATCCCTTCCGGTTGTCTTCCTCTCACCGTGACGGTGAATGGCACCCAACCGGGTGGCGTAGGTCCTGCAGGAACCTCGACATGGATCGTCCACGTCTTGTTCCCCTCTTCGCCTTCTTCCTTGGCGAAGTATTGCGGCATCTGGTTGTACCCGAAATATTGGAGCATTTGCCACAATGCTTCCGGGTAGCCGCTACGGTCAGAACAGTGGGAAACTACCCACCCATTCTCCAACCGTTTATCTGCTGCCATCTGTAAAAATATATTTGAGAAATGTCAAATATTTATTTAAACAGTAAACCATTGAGTTATAACATAAGATATGTCATTGAACCCATAACACTTGGAAACATAGTTCAAATTTTTAAACAAATTTGACTGCTGATCTGCTGTTCGCATGACAGCCCTGACCAGTTTCCATTTCAACCTGATTTAGGCCAGGTTAAATGTAAAACTAATTCTGGAGCTCAACATCAAAGTTAAAGCTAACTTCAATAGCTTTCCAGAAAGTATTTGCTTGGCCTAAGATCTGTCATGGTTCAAAAGTTATGAGATGTCAAAGTTAACAGAATTTCTGGAGAAAATTGGACAGTACCTCCCTGCCTTAGGTACTGATTTGATCCAAAAATCTCAGTTACTTCTGTTTCTAATCTGACAAAACTTTCTGTTACAAAGTTGTAACCCACCTCATAAACTTTCCAGAACTACCTCATTTTCTATTTTTGGATTTTTATGCAGGAAGTTATGCTCAATTTACAGAGAGTCTACAGAGAGTCTTTACTCTGTCCTGTTTTCTGGACAGTTTCAACTCTACTGCATTTTTCGAGTGGTTAAGGATGAAACACCTCTGGAACTCAACAGAAAAGTTGTAAAGCTCTTCCAAATCTTTCCAGAAATGTATCGTACGACCCCAACCTCGAAAGAACTCAACCTCTAACCTCTGATTAACTCCAGCCTTGATTCAGCTGAAAACAGAGTGCTCTGTCCTTAACAACCTATAAGTTGAAAACTTGTTAACTTTGAATATCCTGTTCAAGGGGAGTAGTTACATCAAGTTTTACTACATTGGATCAAAACCTTCAAGTTTTTAAATGAATTTGTTCATTTAGTTGGGCGTGACGTTGATGCGTCACCAGATTATGTCGGTACTACGTCCTCACAAAGGAAAAACCTATACCGGACTTAGCCGGCTTCGTTAGTTCAGTGGCACTACTCGTCACTCGCACACGGATGCTACACGTCTACCGTTTCGTGGTCAGGCTACCTGCAGAAACTCAAACAATCATCAGACTCGGCTGCACACCGAGTCCGGAATCCATACAGTCAGTACACCCGGCCGTCATCACTCGCCCGGATGTTCTCAAGCCAAACACGCCTTGAGTTACGTGTTCACGTCTCAGACCACGTGACGGGGTCTCCCATGTTGCACCACGCACGCCAGGGACAGACGTTGCTCGAATACCCCAAACGACATGAAGAGTCGTAGAGGATACTAAAGCGGGTCGGGTTACCTGCCACCCGTGGGGCTCCACCCTTCAGCTTGTGTGCACTGGTGGACAGCGCTTACGTGCACCCCCCAAGACATGAACGTCCCGAGATGCACGATTTTCCGACATAACAAATAGGTTAATAAGCCACTTTCTATATACTAATAACATCCTTATACGGGCTACTAACTCATTCCTCACTGGATTTTTGAAAAAAAAGACCTTTGTACTGTGTTAAACCTCAAGCGAGCTCTGATACCAACGCTGACACGACCCCATTGGTCTTGTCGAGCCAGGATCACGCTGAGGGGTGCTGCGTTGCACAGCACCGTATAACACACGTCAAAGGTACAAAGCGGAAGCGAAATTTTATTATATAAACAAGTTTATGAACATGTTTACATCAAAATAAGTTTAGTCTACACTCGCGGGCGTAGACTAAGCATCAAGTGCACGTTCAGCCCTCGAACGTGTCCTTGCTAGCACACACGCACACTAACTCTGCGGCGTGCACGACTCCCACTCGACGGGGTTCCCCTCCTGGGGTTCCGTCTCCTCTTCAGGAGTCCCTTCCTCATAGAACCCTGCAAAAGCTTCAAACACAAGCAGTGAGCACGAAGGCTCAGCAAGTCTGACCCGTCTCACCTAAACATGGAACTTCTACATGAGGGTAATGGGTTACATGAGGTAAAAATCAGTTGCAAGGACTCGCCTAATTAGTAGAACCTTACTTTCAAGTTTTAGCAGCAGGTTGTGGAGAACCTTACGCTAAGGCACATGAGAGAGCCGCAATCAAACAAGAAACGCATTTCTCTCATGTACTTTGCCCAAAGTTGAAAAGAACTTTAGTTAGCCCTAAGCTACAGCATATCATTAACAATCAATGTTCAGCTTTCAATCAGCAACATTTTATCATGTAACTAGCCTGTTCTTTCTACGTCACGGTACAGTGAACAAGTGGTACTCACTGACCGCGAGGGACGGCGATTATAATCGATTTACACCTGCAGGGTTACCCGAACAACCCGTCACGTACGCCCGTACTCGATGTTGCCTACAACAACCATCACGGACGCCGTACGCAACTACCTTTCACCCGTCAGCCAAATATTGAACCGGTCCCATCGTCCCGAGCAAGAGGTCTCTGCACGCGCATCTCCGTGCCGCCAGCCGATTTACACCTCAAGCTCTCAACCTACCCTCTGAACGACGGGCAATGCCTCAATAACCAGCTACCCGAGTTACATCAGTTTCCCGGTTCCCATATAGCCGGTAGGTCTTCGGTACTGTTCTAGCTTGTTCAACAGGCCCGCACACGGCTCGGTCCTCAATCGACACAAGCGGAGCTACAGCACACAGGCCCCAAAGTCCTGCTGCCCTTACTCTCCGCTCGGTCTCATTTTCTTGCCATGTGTATCATGTGCTATCTCTACCCGAGCAATGTGCCTCTAGCCTATTCTCGCGAGTAGTTCCAGCTACTCGACTTGTACCGAATCCTACTCTATCCTAGCAATGCAGTAGCTAACGGGGTTTGCAATCCTAAACCCAACCCATGGTTCTCTTGGCTATGCAGTGGGGCTTCCAAACAAGACTCTAATGCACAGAATAAAGGAAACAAGTATGTGCTCAAAACAATAAAAAATTGTAAAAAGATTAATGCAAACCGGAGCTTGCCTTGCTGCTCTTGGTCGTAGGCTAGCTGTTCCTCCGGAGTAACGAAGTCTAGGACTTCGGGTTCCTCCTCGACCTTAGCGACTACATGATAGAAACAATACATGTATCAATTTAATGCATTTGTATTAGGTTTGAAGTTGTGAAGTCTATAACTTTTGCTAGACAGACCTAATGACTGTGAAACTTTTATTGTGGCTTGGTTACAACCTAAACAAAGAATTGGTCATGTTTTATTTGCAGCAAAGCTCATTTGAGCCCTCCACAATTAATTATGTCCTTGACCTTAATTGGGACTCTTAGGGTGTTCTAGGAATTTTCATGAAGCAAACTATGACTTTCTGAAAACTAGATTTTCAGAGGGTTCTAATGGATTTGGTCTCACTTAATTTGGGGGTTCCTAACTAAAGATATGGGCCAAACAATTTCAGAGAAAATTCTGAAAATGTTTCTGAACATTTTCTATTTTCTCTGGAACAGTTTCACTAATCACACCATTAGGTGGAATAATGAGCTCAAATGGATCTGAAATTTTTATGGTAGTTCAAGGATATTTTGGTGAACATCTCAGCAAAATTTCAGGATTTTCCTCCAAAGGATTCTCCAGCTAAAATTCCTAACAGTTTAAATTTTGAGGAATTAATTCTGGAGAAATAAGGAATTTCCTGAAGTGAAACTTGATTTTCTGGAAAGTACTCAGAGAGATGAATCCAGCAAAATTTGGTTCACTCAATTTGGAGCTTTCTAACCAAAGTTATGAGGATTTGAAGTTTGAAGGAATTCTGAAAATCGGGGATAGTTTAAATCTCGCGGGGCCCGCGGGGACACGTGTCGAGTGCGGAGGTGTCCGGCACACCGGAGGTACCACACGTGTCGAGCGCGGAGGTGTCTGGCACACCGGAGCTCATAGGGTATTTGCGCGCCAGCACAGCCGATCTCGGCCACAGCCGGATCCCGATTCAAAATATCTCCCGCTGACAGCTGGGGTCCACCCCCTTCTTCAACCTCACGACACCCGCGCTCCGCCGCCGAGGGACCTCGCCGGAGAGCTCGCCGGCGGCTGCTGTACAGCTCCAAACTTCTCGATTCTGGCCGCCCCTGCCTACTTTTACTCCGGGAACAGGATTCTAGGGTCAGCTGCTCATGACAATGGCCGGAGCATGGTCGGCGACGAGCCGCCACCTCGGAATGACTTCGGCCATGTCGGCTGACTTCTCTAGCACCTCAGCTACTTGGGAAATCAGTCGGGGAGCATCAGTGGACCTCAGAGAAGGTCGACATGAGCTCGAGGCAGCTCGGGGAAGGCTCGAAATAGGTCCCCATCGTGCGCCCGATGCCGCCCGTTCGTTCCGCCATCAGTAGACCTCTAATTACGCCGGGCACAGAGGTTCTCCGGCCCAGAGTTGTGAAGGCAACTTGTGCGTTACCGGGTCTAGCTCGTGTGAGAGCGGCCTTAGGCCCTCTAATCCTTTCTAGAGCACGAATTAAACAGAATCGTACCCGAAGGTCGTTCTGCACGCAGAGAGGGGGAAAATGAAAATTCGCCGCCGGTGAGCAACCACTCGAGCTGTGGCTCGGGGATGAGCAGCACCGGTCACCCGCGCGTCCAAGGGTGCCTTGGCTCGGGCGTGACAACGCCCTGGTTGGGCTGTCCACGAGAGCCCGAGGTGCGGCAGTTCCAAGTCCCGAATCTGATCTTTCGGCACAGCCGATGTCAATCGGTTTCAACCGAATTCTAGCAACGGGGAGGACGGAGGAAGGTCTCTAGTACCTTGCTGGGGCTCTGGAGTGGAAGGAGGGAGCTGCGATCGGCGTTCTCCGATCAAGATCCGTGCTGCGGAAGTTTTCGGCCGGCGCTGAGTTCTTGCGGGGAAGAACGACAGTGCCTCGGCCGAGGAGGGGGCAGGCGCCTTAAGAAGGCTCTGCACCGCCTCATGCCCGCGCGTGGGCAAGCAGCTGGTGGCGCGGCGGCTGGCCTCGGTGGCGATCACCGCTGCGGCTCGGCGACCCGAGTGAAAAAGTCTCAGTCGGTTTAATCTGAGCAGTGGCTGACTTGTGGGTCCCACCTCCAGTTTTAACCTCTGAAATTTACTCCTAATCACTGTTGTAAACAGTGAACCCCATACTACCCTTGGCAATTCAAATTATTCACCCATGAGCCATTTAAATTGATCAAAGTTCAAATGAGGTTTGGTTTGAATGAATTTCAGCACAAGTTCAGTTTGAAATTCAAATAAAGTTTGAACTTCTCCCCCTTAGCTCATGTCAAGATCAACTCCAAATGGAGTGAAAATTGGTGTGTGAGCTCACAAAAATGTGCTGAGTAAGAATATGCCTTCCACTTTTAAATTCATGGGATAAAAACAGTTTGAATTTGAATATGGTTTCAAACTGCCCTCTTCCTATCTATACCCAAAATGACCTCAAAAAGGTTTTGAATTTGGGTGAAACATGGCATGGACATCCTTAGCAAAGTGTAAGAGTTTTCATATGTCCAGCCCATCTATATCACATGTGGGAAATACCACTTTTGCAATGTGTAAGTTTGTTCTCTAATGAGCATGTTGATAATTGTTACTTGCTCTTCATTTGTGTTCATCATTCTTCCTCAAATGAGGCGTGTGGTGTGGTGATGAACACTGCAAATGTGTGTCAAAAACTGAGGCCCTTACATTAACATTGGAAATGATGATATGGTTATTTGATTATGATGATGGGATGGGAGATTGGGATCATTTCACCTGTGTAGTAATGTAGGTGCTTAATAAGCTAAGGTGATAGGCATTAATTGCGTAGTGCTTTAACCATGAGTTCAACCTCTCCTTGTTCTAGCCATGCATGATATAATTTTCCCACACTTGCTGAGTACCATTGGTACTCAACCTTGCATATTTTGTTGGTTTATATTGCTGCTCAGGTCAAGATAATGAGGTGGTATATAATGACCAAGACTTTGGACCCGAAGAAGGTTTCTAGGTTCATGGAGACCCCCGGGCAACGCCTGTGACGGAGCCCTCAAGAATAATATTCCGCTGCTAGTTTATTTACTTGTGATGAACTTATTATTGTCCATCGAGACATTTGCTATGTAAGACTTATTTATATTCGACAACTGGCTTGTAATAAATGATGCTTCACTATTTGTCATCACATGTATGAGAAAATGATCCTGGCATACATGTGATATTCACTTGGTTGTTCTTCGGAAAAACCGGGCGTGACACACACACCATCATCATGTTCAGCTGCGCAGTGAACCCAACTCCGTACCAGTTTCATATGCCCATCTGTCGTCAGTCACACAGGCGTTCTCAAGGCAAGCACGCCTTGAGCTACGTGTTCACGTTACCAACCACGTGACGGGGTCTCCACCTACTTGTCTGCAGCACAACGGGGACTGGCGTTGCTCACATACTCCAAACGTCATGAAAAGTCGTAGAGAACATATGAGCTGGCCAGGTTACCTGCCACCCGTGGGGCTCCACCGTTCAGCTTGTGCGCACTGGTGGACAGCGCATACATGCACCCCCAAGACATAGAACATCCCGAGATGCATGATTTTCCGACATAGTCAAGTAAGTTAGGTTGCCAACTTCATATTATGGTAATATAGTAGTCCTTATGTGAGCCTAGTACAATTGTCTCACTGTATCCTAAGTTTTTGTCGTACTATGATCCTCATTCCGTGCGCTATTCTCAATGCAGCTCTGATACCATGCTGCCACGGCCGACCCTCGTGGTGGTCGCACGCTCACCCACGCTGCCGCGGCCACCCCTCAAGGGGTCGCACGCTTTCCAAGGAATCACATTGGGTGGTGTCGTGCGATGTGACACCCAACAACACAATATAAGGAACTCATATTACATAAAACAAATACGGAAGATTAAAAGTATACTTTGTAAATAATTTACATCAAATAACTACAGTGGAATACTATATTCATCTCACGTTTAATATCTACTAAGCACTCGACAAGATGTCCAGCCCGCGGACTCTTTTCGCTAACAACATGAAGACATACGACAGCGGCCGGGGTCTCCATGTGTTAAATGACTCGAATGTCTCTGAGTCTCACCGGACAACCTTCTCATAAGCATCAATGTTAACCTGCAAAACCACTCATATAGCAAGCGTGAGCACATAGGCTCAACAAGACTGATCCGTCTCCTCTAAACAAGAAACTCTACATGCTCGACGGATGTAATATGGTAGCTGAAGTTTGCATAAAGAACTCGCCTACAGTTGATCCTTAACTTTAAGATTTATAGCCTAATTTTAAAAACCTTGAGCCGAGCAGCATCACAACTCCACAATCAAACAAGAAACACTTTGTTACGATCCTTCTTGCACAAGGTGAAGTAAACTTAATTGGCACTATCTATAAGTCACACATGGTTGCAATACAATTTAAAGCACAAGCCTTATCAATTCATAGTAATTCACTTCACTTCTTGCTACGTCAAGACTTAGTGTCCAAGTATGCTCATATAACTGTGAGCGACGGTGATTCAAACCAAGACACGCTCGGACTGCACGACACGTACACCTATCTCCGAGTTACCGGCAGCAACCTCGACCGATGTTCTACGCAGCCACCTTACCCAAGTTCATCCACATCGGACGGGGTCCCATCGACCCGAACAGCAAGCTCCCTCAAGGTACATAACCGCAGTGATATGTTCTTGAGCGAGTTACCTCCTACTGTACTGACGTCGAAAGCCTAAGCCGATCGGAAAAGTTCCAATATGGATCTCACGAGTTACATCGGTTTCCTGGGTCCCATATAGCCAGTATGCGCCCAGTACACAACTCAAACTTGTCCAACAGCGCCAAGTACAGATGGACCTTAACCGACACAGGCCAAGGCTATGCGCGCATGGACCTCGGCCTGCTGCATATCTATCTCCCTGCCCGGTCTCAACTTTTCATTTGTGAGTTTTCCTCAATGTTCTATTCATCAACCCGTACCGACGAAAACCAAGCCCTAAGCTCACGAGTAGATTCCAACTACTCGACTTTTACCGGTCCTTCCAAAGTAACCTTTAGTGTAGCCTACTCAACAGGGTGCTAATCTACCCATTCTCTCTTGGGTGAAATCTGGTCATGCAATTGGTTTTCAATATCATGTAGACCTAATGCACAATATCACATCATAGCTATAATCTCTATAAATGAAAGACTTTATAAAACTTGCTTGAATGCAAACCAGGGCTTGCCTGTTTTGCAGGTGACCAAGTATATATAAATCAGTTAGTTGATGATCACTTGAGCCTTGATCACTTGATCACCTTACTCCTTGATTCCCACTTCAATTGCTTCACACTTCTTCACGTCGATGTCTATACGATATGAACATGCATATGTATTTAATTGTAAAGCTTTTGTTATTGAAGTCTAATGAAAATTTTAAAATTGAAATCTGTTTGAGAATTTGAAATGGAACTGGTCCTAGGGGGTGGGGTTGGGTTTAGCAAATGTGATCAATTGCTAAGGGTTTTTCCTAATTAGGGTATTTCTACCTAAGTAAAGTATATTGGAAAGTCATGATCCAGAGATTAACTTTAGCTGAAATTTTTTGGTTGATTTCCTTGTCAGAAGAAAGTATTCTGCACCAAAATTGAAGACTTTTGATTGAGTAGTTTATTCAGAACAATTCCCTAAGTATTTAGGCAAAAATGAATTAATTCTGAAATAACTTGCATGTTCATGCCAAACTAATTGAACTACTATTTCAAGTATAGTTCATATAGTATGCATGAATTTTCCTAGGGTTTTTGGAGCTACGAATTTCCCAGAAATGATTTTACAAAGTGGAAGCCCTCTCTGAAAAATGTTTCTGGACTTTTTGAATAGAACAGGTTGTATTCAGAATTTTCCTATTCAAATAAAATTCAAATGAGTTTATAATTTAATGGGTTCAATAATATCCTAAATAATATTGTGGCAAAATTTGAGAAATTTTTGATGAACCAAACTCCCTCAATAATTCTTTTACTGAAAGGTTTCAGAGAATTTTCCAGAATTTTTATTAACTTTATTAAACATTGGGTTGCAAATTTGGATAGAGTTTTTCAATATGAATCTAACCCAATTTGAATCACTAAATTTCGAGTTTCCTACACAAAGTTATGCTCTTCTAAAGTTTGAACCAAATCTGCCATTTACACTAAATCGGGAAATGTTCAAATGTCTGCCGCTGGGCCCAGGGCGACATGGCGCCACCAGAGACGAAGACACACGGGGCCACAGGGATACCGGTGTGCAGTCACAATTTAATCCGGTGCAACAGAAAATCCAAATTTGTTTTCCTCTCACTGACAGCAGGCCCGGCGGTCTTCTCCTCCCCCCCGCCAGTTCCCGCCCCCACGCCCGAACTTCGCCGGAGCTCATCGGAGCTCGACCTCCCGGCTATCTTCCGCGCTCCCACTCACCGCCAGGGCGTAAAATGATGCAAGGAACACGTGGGCGAGGTTTCCCCGAGCCGGCGATGGCCCCAACCTAGCTCGCGACGGTGTGGCGGCTCGTGTGCACTCCGGCGGCAACGACCCGACTCCATAGCCCCTCAAACCCTCGGTTTCCAAAATCTTGAGCACCGGTGTGACGTGTAGAAGCTCGACGTGAAAGAAAGCTAGCTTGGGAGAGGATCTAAGTGAGCTCTCACCGTGCACCCGACGGTGTAACCATGGTTGGTCGTTGGAAAACTTTAAATTAGAGCTTGTACGGACGATCTTAAGCTATGGCTTGGAGTGTGAAGGTGAGATAGCAAGTCTAAACCATGTGTGTGCAGTTTGAAGAACCCTAAAGGGTGATGGAGCGAGAATTTGAAGAATTCTTACCCGAGAGTCGGTTTACAACGGCCGAGAGAAAATCCTGAAATTCGCTAGCGACGATCAACTGCTTGGGCTAAGATTTGGGGAGGAGCAGCATGAGGTCCTGGCGCGTCTATAAGTGCTCTTGCTCGGGCGTGAAAAGCTCCCATTAGGGCTGTCCATGTGAGCCTCCACCTTCGGTGGCGTTTGGCCGCCGCAAGAAGACGAGTTGCTCGGTGTTGGGGAAGTCGAACAGACTCGGTTGGGTATCGAGGAAGTCGAGGAAGATGCCCCGGTGCCGTTTTGCTACTCAGAGGCCTCTGTTTGTGTGAGAACGGCCGACTTCCGAGCGACCCGAGGCGGCGGCGATGCCTCTGCTCTGTTCTTGCACGAGGGGGAAAGCAGGGCGCTGGGCTTCGGTGTTGTGGGCAAACTGAACACGGCGTGAGGTGAAAAGTCACTGAGCAGGTTGCCAACGTGAGCAAACAGAGAGGAGGTGGCTCCTGTGTTGAGGCTAAGTGTCGAGCTGAGGCGCCCTTGGTGTGTTCGAGTGATAACCCGAGAAATGGAAGACTTGGTGTGTAAGTCTAAGTGTTCCAATGATAAATGGGTCCCACCCTTTTCCCCCTCTTTATCCCCCCAAAATATCTCAAATTTGACCAGTGATATAATTCAAATTTGTGGAGCTCAAATCTGTAGTTTCTTTGGATAATAGCTCATGTTTCATCCAAATTCGAATTTGCATTTGAATTCCTATGCAATTTAAAGTCCTCTTTGAAATGGATAGCAAAATACCTCCAAATCTCCTCAAACTTTGCCATCCCACTATTTTGGACCTGAGGAAGTCAAATATGAAATATGATTTTGAATTTAGCTGCTGCAAATGGGATTTTAACACAACGGTTTGCATTTCTATTATGTTGTCCTCATCTGAAGTTTGAGTTGAACAAATTGAGTTCATAGTCTGAATTTAAAACTTCCTCTTGCACATGAGAACCTCACACATGGATTTTAAATCTGCTTTGGTTCTAAGCATTCAAATAAATCTTTGAGCTTGGGTGGTTGGACACTCATGTGCATCATCTCATGTAAAAAGTTTAAACAAGTCCAAATTTTCATGAATCCTAAACACATTGTCTTCAAACATCAGTTTATTGTATTCATATTTTTGGGACCTTTACTTTGTACCCAAAACTTGTAAAGGATAAACTTGAATTATGAATAAAGTAGGTTTCAAATTCAAGAAAATGGGACTTACAAAAATTTTCTAAAACATGATGATACACATAGGTGTTCAACCAAATGAGCTTGAATATTCATTTGAATTGTTTTAAGCCAACGTTGAATGAAACACTAAAGTTTCCATGTGCAAGAGGACTTTTAAATTCAGATTTGAACTCAATTGTTCTCATAAATGCAAAGGTGGTCATTTCAAAAATGGTATACAAACTGTTGGTTCAAAATTCCTATTTGCAGTAGACAACTCAAAAATCATATTGCATATTTGAATTCTTCAGGTCCAAATTATAAGGAGTGCAAAGTTTGAATAAATTTGGAGGACTTTGCTATTCATTTCAAAGGGAATTTCAAATTGCATGGGAATTCAAATTCATATTTGAATTTGGATGAAACTTGTCAATTGTCCCAAATAAATCTCGGGTTTAAACTCCACAATTGTAATTTGGATCACCTACCAAATTTGGGAAGAAATTGAGGGCAACGGCGCTCTTACGTCTCGGTGGGTTTCACGCTGAGCTGAGCTGATTCCCGGCTTCGTCGTGCCCTCCTCGACGTGCCCGAAGCAAGAACCCGACGTCACCTCCACGGGAACCCGGCGCCACGCACGGTTTTTCCTCCTCGGCGACGTGTCAAGCCGCCGCCACAAAAAACTCGGTGCCCGGCCACCAGCGACCTCTTCGCATCAAGTTGTGCACGCCTAAAGGTTCACCTAGAACCCTTCTTCCTGCCACGCAAACCCCGGAACCATGCCATAGCTCGTCGTGCCGGAATTTTGCAACTTGCCGCCGGTATAGGAATTGAACCACGGGAAGGAAATCGGGAAATCCTTGCCACACGTCTCACCACTCATCGTATCACTTAGCAACCAAGTTCTAGAGGTCCTTGCGAGTTCCTAGGATAAAAAACCACGGAAAACCGTCGAACACAACAGGAGTTCTTTGAGTTTTCCAAAATTCGCTGGATTTTGACCTAGCCTGACAGTTAGGTCATACTTCCGGCGAGTTTCAGCGAGATCACCATGTAGTTTCATGTTCCCCTCGGTGCCGTGGTGCTGTACGAGCAAACGGCAAATCTTTTGGTGCATCACAGAGCCCTAGCGACATCGCCGGACATGCCGTAGCCACAGTCGCCGTCGCACATAGGATTCCGGCCATCCTTGGTCCAAGTGAAGGCCGGTAGTGTGTTCCATGCACGAAAATACGTAGAGGCAGCAAGATTTATGAAGTTTGGGGAACCGGAACCCTCTCCCGCCGAGGTCTCCATCGAGGTGGGCGACGGGCCGGTGCAGGAGCGAGAGGAAGAAGAAGGTGGGGGCTGGCCCACATGTCAGCCTCTGTTACGGGGGAGCCGGATCTTCTGTGGCCTCGGATCGAATTTTGACTGCACAAAATTATCCTTGTGGCCCCGTTTGTCGGTGTCTCTGGTGGCGCCACGTCACCCTGGACCCGCTGTCAGAATTTAAACTTTTTCAGGAATTATTTGAATTGCAGATTTAGTTCAAACTTCAGAACCTCATAACTTTTGCTAGGAAACTCCAAATTGGGTTAGATTCAAGTTGGAAATATCTATCCATGTTTGCAACCCAACTTGTATGAAAGTCATTAATAAATTCTGGAAAATTCTTTGAAACTATACAGTAAAAGAATTTTTGAGGGAGTTTGGTTCATTCAAAAATCCCCAAATTTTGCCAGAATACTCCTTAGGATATTATTGAACTCCTGTTAAATTCTCAGCTAATTTGGAGTTGATTTGAGTATGAAAATTCAGAGTACAAATCACTGTGCTCAAATAAGTCCAGAAACTTTTTCAGAGATAAGTTCCACTTTGTAAAATAAGTTCTGGGCAACTCCTAGCTCTAAAATTCCTAGGAAAATTCATTCATGCTCCCTGAGCTGTGTTTGAAATTTTAGTTCACTTGGTTTTGCATGAACATGCAAATTACTTCAGAATTAATTCCTTTTTGCCGAAATGCTTAAGGAGTTATTCTGGATGAAATACTCAATGAAAAGTTCTGAATTTTGCTCCAGAATGTTTAATTGTGACAAGGAACTCACAGGAAAATTCTCAGATAAATTTAAGCTCTGGATCAGTATTTGTCTATATACCTTTCCTATCGCCAAATACATTTTTTCATCAACTAGGATCCTCTCAACCCTAGCTCCTAATCTGAGTTCTATTCTCAACCTTGTAACAAATCTTTGATCACAAAGCATTTATAATTGAATACATGTGCATGTTCATAACGTGTAGTGATCAACATGAAGAAGTGGGAAGAAAATGAAGCTTGGATCAAAGAGCAAGAAGAGCGAGTGATTAAGCCTCAAGTGATCAGCAACTACGTGAATATTATATCTGACTTTAGTCACCTACAAAACAAAGGCAAGCTCCGGTTTGCATTTAAGTTGTTCTATAAATTTTTTTACTTTGTTCACTACTATGGTTTAGAGTTTGTTTGTGCATTAGGTCAGGAATGATTTATACTCCAAATGCATGACCAAATGAACCCTGGAGTCAAGGGTAGCAGAAGTGTCCCCGCTATAGAATATTGCCATGCTAAATAGGTTAGAACATCTGATAGAAGTCGAGTAGTTGGAATCTACTCTCGAGCTATAGTTCAGGTTCACACGGGTATGGTTTAAGAAGCAAACTAAAGTTTATGTTTCCAAAGATGAGAGTGGGCAGAGGGTGTAAGCAGCGACAAGACGAGGTCTTGCTCGAGTAGCTCTGCCTGTGTCGGTTAAGGACCGTTCTCGTGTGCGGCCCCGCTGAGCAAGTATTGAGTTGTGTACCAGATGCTTACTGGTCTATGGGACCTAGTAAATCAATGGCTAACATCTGAAAATCAAGGATGAACTTGTAGGCGAGTCTTTATGCAACTTTAATTGTCTATGTCTTAAGTTACCTTCATATAGAGTTGCATGCCTTAGAAGAGACTGTTAAGTCTTGTTGAGCCATCGTATATCGTGAGTTACCTTCATGTAGAGTTGTTGTTTTGCAGCTAATTCATCGTATATTGTGAAGGGTTATGCTTGGCAGCGTCATTCTTGGCTGCATGGTCACAAGAAACCCTGCTCGCCGCTGAGTCCACTTCATGCTGATAGAAAGTATTATCCTCTGGCGGGATAACTCCTTTGCTGCTTAGCTAGGTTCGTGAGACCAATCACAGTTGTATTTCCGCTGCAACTTTGATTATATATTCCGCTGTTCTACATTAGAGTGTACAGTATTATTTGTAAAACAGATTTGTTGTTTAATACACAATTGTGTATGCTTTGGATTCATTTCTGTGTGTGTTGTTCGGTGTCACCTAACACGGCACCACCCAATGCGATTCCTGGAGTGTCGGGGCGGCCGTCCCCCACATCGTGGTATCAGAGCCGCATTGGGAATATCACGCCTGAAAATGAACAAGTTTTCAAAAACTAGAGTTTATGAGTGAGGAATCGGTTAATGCCCACATAGGGAGTATCATTGGAATAGCTAAGTAAGGTGGAAATGCTAACTTAAGTGTTATAATTCAGTATTTCAATTCTGTAACGGTGCAACTACGAGGAGGTAAGAACGGTAAGGAACGCCACCGAAAGCGGTTCAATTTCGGTTACCTCCCTCATGCGAGGAAAGTAGCAAGAGATGTTCCGTTCAGCAATGAACGGAAAGTGAATATGTTTTCTAGGACTCTTCATATCTTAGAGACATATGAATTGCACTAGCCTCCAGTGCGCAAACCTAGGGGCAAGAGGAGGAGACCCCATCGTGTGGTTTGTAACACGAAGTATGTGCTCTAGGACTCTTATGTTCTATGGGGCATACGAAAATGCTGGTCCACCGGTGTGCTTAATTGCAAAGGTGTGGAGCCCTCCTTCAGGTGGTGAATAACCTGATCATGTAACTTGAGACGTGACTTAACTCAAGGACGACCCGTATGACAATGATATGGACCTGCCTGAAATGACAAAACCGTGTGTGCATCACTATTGAGTGTTATAATGCAGGTACTAACCACGTTTAAGTATCTTGTGTAGCACACATTTGTAAGTGGTCGAGTAGCGCCACTGCTAAAACGACCGCCGGTTACACCGGTATAGGTTTTTCTTTGGTAAGGATACGTAGTACCGACATTGGATGAAAGTGCATATATGATAAGTTTGATGATGTAGGATCAAACAAAAGACACAACATTGAGTTGAAATAAAATCTTTTGAACTTAGGTTGAAACAAATTTCAAATGTTAGAACCCATGACCGTGTCGAAGTGAAGAATCGTAAACCGGAATAGAGCTACCGAAACAGAGCATCCTCTGTTTTCGGGCAGCAGTGTCACTGGACTTTGCCAGGGCATAACGTTAGTCCCTAGTAACCAAATGAAGTGTGATTTACATGGATGGAAAGGTTACGGAGTCCTCTAGATATGTTATTTACAAACCCAAGGCAGAATCAGATTGCAACTTAGTGAAATTTTCAGATTTCCAGAACTGGTCAGAACCAGGATAGGGCAAAATGCTCTCTGTACTTTACTGTAATCTTGCCATAAGTTTTGACAGAAAATTTTCCTAGGGTTATGACATAAACCATTGAAAAGTATGGGAAATATCCTACAACTTTGTTGTTAAGTGTTTTTCCATATTCTGTCTGGAAATAAATCATATTGCGGGTTCAAATCAGACATTTTTAAAAGGAGGTGCTGCAGAAAATTTCCAGGATTTCTGTTGAATTAAAAACTTCATATCGGTCACAACAGAACAGCTATGAAGGACCACAAATAAGGATTTGGAAGATACTGAAGTTTATTAAAACTTTTGTATTGGACATCGAGAACCTGAGTGTTCATTTGGACTCTCCACTTCACGGGTGTCACACTTTATTTCCCGACAAAGCTGTTTCCGAAATTCCGGAAGTATGTAACGTCGAAGCTCGCAAATTAGAAGACACTCCGGTAGTGCGTGAATACCCGGATGTGTTTCCCGAAGATCTTCCAGGCTTAACACCTGAGCGCGAAGTGGAAGTCAAAATAGAATTGATACCGGGAACCACGCCAATATCTCATAGACCATACAAAATAGCTCCGAATGAATTAGCTGAATTGAAGGAGCAACTCAAAGAACTGATGGACAAGGGATTTATTCGTCCAAGTTCTTCACCATGGGGTTGCTCAGCTTTATTTGTAAAGAAGAAAGATGAGACGCTGAGGCTATGCGTCGATTATCGTCCGTTAAGTGTGGTGACGATAAAGAACAAGTATCCACTACCAAGAATTGATATTCTCTTCGATCAATTAGTGGCTGCTAAAGTTTTCTGCAAGATGGACTTAAGATCAGGATATCATTAAATCAAGATTCGAGCGTAGGATATTCTGAAAACAGCTTTCTCAACAAGGTATAGACTCTATGAGTATCTTGTCATGTCATTTGAATTGACCAATGCTCTAGGTCACTTTATGTATCTTATGAACTCAGTGTTCATGCCGGAGTTGGATCAATTCGTCGTGGTATTTGTCAACAATATCATGGTTTATTCCAAATCAGAGGAGGAATACGCTAAACATTTGCATATTGTGCTCCAACGATTGAGAGATCATAAGCTCTATGCAAAGTTTAGTAAATGTGAATTTTGGATCAACCAAGTACCATTTCATGGGCATATTATTTCTGTGGAAGGCATCACGGTTGATCCAAGTAAGATTGAACAAGTGCTGAAATGGAAGTCTCCAACATTAGTCCATGAAGTTCATAGCTTCTTTGGTTTTGCGGGATATTATCGGAAGTTTATCCCGAGTTTCTCCAACATTTCTAAACCTATGACGGAGCTACTGAAAAAGGGCATCAACTATGATTGGAGCAAGCCATGTGAGAAAGATTTTCAAGCGTTGGTGAAACACCTCACAACAACCCTTGTTTTAGCTCAACCGGATACAACCAAGCCCTTTGATGTTTATTGTGATGCGTCCAGCATCAGACTTGGTTGCGTACTTATGCAAGGAGGACGTGTGGTTGCATAGGGGTCACGGCAATTACTTAATCATGAACGACATTATCCAACTCATGATCTCGAGCTTGCTGCCAAGGTACTAGCTTTGAAGATGTGGAGACACTACCTATTGGGAAATCTAGTTTATCTGTACACCGACCACCAAAGTTTGAAGTGCATATTCACTCAAAAAGAGTTAAATATGCGACAATGGAGATGGTTAGAGCTGATCAAGGACTAGGAGATAGAGATTGATTATCATACGGGCAAGGCAAATGTGGTTGCCGATGCACTCAGCCGGAAATCTCATATTCACAATCTGACCATTACGTCGATAGAAGAGGAAGAACCAAGTCTCTACTTGGTTCCATATGGAGCTCTTCATAATCTAGCTCTCATAACGACAATAAGAGAGGAGATTATGAAAGCTAAAAAGCAAGACAAAGGCATGTATCATATTAGGAGAAGGTTGAATAACGGGGAAATGAAATGTTTCCAGTAGATGTGAAGATACCATATGGTTCAAGGACCGGATAGTTGTACCCCAGGATATGAGGCTGTAGAAGAAAATTTTTGATGAGGCTCACTTGTCCAAATTTTCTATTCATATGGGCAGCAACAAGATGTACCAAGAATTACAAACTAAATTTTGGTGGACCCGGATGAAACGTGAGATTGCTAAATATGTATCAGAATGTGATACGTGTTGGTGAGTTAAAGCCGACCACATGAAGAAAGCGAGAACTTTGCAACCGCTAAGCATTCCGGCATTGAAGTGGGATGATATTAGTATGGACTTCATTGTCGGATTACCTCTCACGGCTCATAAGCATGACTCGATTTGGGTGATCGTTGATTGGTTAACCAAATCAGCACATTTCATCCCGATACATACGGGATTCCATGCAAAAAGTATGTGGAGCTGTATATTGCAAGAATATTGTGTTTACATGGAGTTCCCTGTACGATCATCTCCGATCGAGGCGCGTTGTTCGTTGCTCATTTTTGGGAGCAGCTACATGCCTCACTGGGAACCAAATTGATTAGAAGCTCCGCATATCACCCTCAAACCGATGGGCAAACGGAGAGGGTGAACCAAGTTCTTGAAGATATGCTTCGAGCATGTGCCATACACCACGGTAAAGGATGGGACGATCATCTACCATTGACGGAATTTGCTTTTAAAAATGGTTATGTGACACCCCGGTTTTGTGGAAAGCCACGGAACCTGGAACTGATGCGTATGTGTCACACCCGGTTTTTCCGAAGAACAACCAAGTGAATATCACATGTATGCCAGGATCATTTTCTCATACATGTGATGACAAATAGTGAAGCATCATTTATTACAAGCCAGGTGTCGAATATAAGTAAGTCTTACATAGCAAATGTCTCGGTGGACAATAATAAGTTCATCACAAGTAAATAAACTAGCAGCGGAATATTATTCTTTAGGGCTCCATCACAGGCGTTGCCCGGGGGTCTCCATGAACCTAGAAACCTTCTTCAGGTCCAAAGTCTTGGTCATTATACACCACCTCATTATCTTGACCTGAGCAGCAATATAAACCAACAAACATGCAAGGTTGAGTACCAATGGTACTCAGCAAGTGTGGGAAAATTATATCATGCATGGCTAGAACAAGGAGAGGTTGAACTCATGGTTAAAGCACTACGCAATTAATACCTATCACCTTAGCTTATTAAGCACCTACATTACTACACAGGTGAAATGGTCCCAATCTCCCATCCATCATCATAATCCAATAACCATAACATCATTTCCAATGTTAAGCACCCTGCTTAACATCCTTAACTTCCAAAACCATCACTCCTCTAATCATGAATAAGTCCAAGCCGCTCTTGACCGTGAGCACGGCTGTCATGACAGTTTTGACTCTGCAGAGTTTGTACCACTGTACCCACATGTAGTGATTTCATCCCCCGTTGCCGGGTGGACTAAAAGAACCTCCATTTTGCCAGTGGCTACGATCCACATTCACACTTCCCAGGTGTGTAGCCAGGAGATCACTACGAAGCCTTTACAAAGAGATTCCCGACGAGCGTGGGCCCACTGAGGTTTCACCACTAACAGCATACAAGAGGCTCCAACCCCGCTGCAGTGGCCCCATCTTGAGCCTTGCGGTTCATATGGTAGTCCAGCTGACACCTATTCCCCGCACCATCCAACACAGCCATACTACGCCGGGGATACACCTAATTAATTGGCCAAGCTGCCCCATCTCAGCATGTGGTTGGCATTGTAAAGCCAGGTTACATGCTCCATGAACCGGTCCTTAGGATCCAGGCAAGTACTAAACACAAACCCGAGTCTCGTGCACCCAGCACACAACCAAAACATCCAACTTGCCTTGATCCCTACCTCTACATAACTCATAATATCTCATTCAAGAGTATGGTAAAAATAAATTGATGATCTCATATCCCAAATATCCCATTCTAAGCATGGCTAAGCATATGTATAATAATAAATGACATGATAAAATAAATCCCAACCCAAGATACAAGGAAACAAGGTAATGCAATTCTAGGGAAACTTCCTAGCATGGGTTTCATATTTAACTTGACAATGCAAATAATTCTATCTACACATCCTAGCATAGGATCAAAGTGGTCAAGGACACTTGCCTCCTTCTTGCTGCTCTTGAAATGGGTAGTCCTGGTCTTGGAAAGGAATAACTTGCTCTTGAGCAGGTTCTACATCATACCATCACACATAGCAAAAGAAAAACAACAATCATAAGACATAGTTCACACTTCTACTTCATACAAACCACACATTCACATTTATGAAAGTTCTTTACCATTATATGTGTTGTGGTTACTTTATGTGTGTTGAGTTGTGACTTGCATGCACTTTTAACCATGTGTATATGATTCCTACTTTTGTGTCCACATTAATACTTACATACTATATATATGAGTTTCCAATAAATTTCTTATATTCAACTACTACACCTTTTCACTACCAAGTGTGTATGAAAAGTATTTTTCTTCCCCATATGTGCCTTCATAATTTCTACCAACCCTAAACTGAACTCTTTGGATTTTAAAACTCCATTTATCATTTACTAGTTGCTATATTTTCAGATTTATATTCCTATGCATAATTGTGTATTTTACTATGAAATTAGTAATACACATCATCTAAACAGAATAGGTTCTGGTCCTAAATAATTTAATAACATATTTTGACCTTTGCCTCTGATGTAAACTATTTCATAATTATTTTCCCTATTTCCTAAAACTATTTATTACTTAAAAATGTGTCCCTAATTGTGAATAATAAATTAAACAGATTCAATTCAGTTCAAAATATGTTTTTATCTCACTCCAAAATTTCCTAAACACTGAGAAAGTCTTTAACTTAATTTTGACAATATATTTGTCCCACTTTTTAATTTTTTAAACACTAGTTACATATTCAATTTCCTAAATTAAATACTAAACAGGGCTAAAAAAATAAACTCACCCCACTACAGGGTCTATAATACTATTTTCAAAATTTCCAGGGGTCTAGCTACACTTATCAGAGGTGTTTTTCCTAATTTTTATTAAGTCCAGGGGCTAAAACTGATTTTTAAATGAATTTACATGATTTTCTGGAGTTCCAGGGGCTAGATCAGAAGTTTCTGGGGCTAGCTCTTATTTCCCGAGAACCCCAGGGGGTAGCACGTAAGATTTCCAGTCTTTATAACGCGGGGCTGACGTGGACCGTCCGATTTTAAACTGACGGCCGAGATTATAACATCGAACCGGTACGCGGGGGTTTAAACCCTACCGTGCGATTTAAAATAAACGGCGCACAAGCGGCCACGTCGCTCTGATCGAGCGCGGGCGGCGCTGCCGGCGGCGCACAGCGGCGGGAAGCGGCGATCTCGCCGGAAACTTTCGGATCCTCGAGAATTCTGCCTAGAACTGTGATCTTATGGCATAGATCGGTAGAGGGGAGGTCGGGGATCTCACCTCGGGGGTTTTCTTGAGCTCGGAGGTCCTGGGAGGTGATCGGCGGCGAGGTCCGAGGCAAAACCACGGCGAAGCTCGTCGGCGCTGTGTTTACACCGCAAGTCACCGAGTTTTCTGAACCTGCAAGGTTCCCCGGAGGCGGTGGATCAAGACCAGCGAGTTAGATCGGAGTTTCCGAGCTTAGATCGGCCGGAATTCACCGGAGAAGTCTCGGTTCTCACCGGAGTAAAAATCGGCGATCGCGTGGGAAAAACAGAACGGGGCCGGGGTTTTTATAGACGGGGGAAGGCGGCGAGGTGGTTTAGATCATGTCCGTTTCCTCCTCGAGCGAAATTCGGCTGTGATCCGCAGCAGTTCCGATCGGTTTGGATTCGGTGAGAGAGAGTCCGGCGCGGCGCGAGGTGGAAGACGAAGCCCGGGTGGGTCCTGCCTGTCAGCGTGAGAAAACGCGGGCGCGCGGCTGCGGGCTGGCGCGAGGTAAGTTGGGCCGGCTGGTGGGTTTCGGCCCACTGGCCGGTATTTTTCTGTTTTCTCTTTTTCTTTTTCCATTTCTTTTCTGATTTGAGTTTAATTTGAATTCCAGTTTGAATTTGAATTTTTGCAAAACATGCAACACATCCAAAAATTTTTAAATTCCCCTCTTAACATGATTTAAGGTTTTGAATCAAAATTTTGGGGTGTTACAGCTCTACCTCCCTTAAAAGAAATCTCGTCCTCGAGATTGGTGTTTCTAAGAAAACAATTCCGGAAATTGTGCCTTGAGCTCATCTTCCCGCTCCCAGGTGGCTTCCTCTTCTGGGTGATGCTTCCACTGCACCTTGCACATCCGGATTCTTTTATTTCTGGTGAGGCGTTCCATTGTCTCCAAAATCTTGTATGGTTGCTCGGCATAAGACAAATCCTCATCTACATCCACTTCTTTCATGGGTAACACCTCTTCAGGCGTCCTCAGACATTTCTTGAGTTGTGACACATGGAATACATCGTGCACATCCGATAGATGAACCGGTAACTCTAGTTGATATGCCACTTCGCCTTTCCTTTCCAAAACTTGAAAGGGTCCGATGTATCGAGGTGACAACTTCCCTTTCACCTTGAACCGACGAAGTCCTCTGATAGGGGACACCTTGAGATAGACATAGTCTCCCACGTTGAAAACGAGCTCTCTTCTTCGTACATCGGCATAGCTCTTTTGGCGTGTCTGTGCTATCCTCAAATTGTTGCGAATTTCCCACACCTTCGCCTCGGCTTCTTGTAGTACTTCTGGACCAAACACTTTACTTTCCCCCGTTTGGTTCCAAAATAGGGGAGTTCTGCACTTCCTCCCGTACAAAGCTTCAAACGGTGGCATCTTCATACTAGCTTGATAGCTGTTGTTATAGGAAAACTCCGCATACGGTAAGTTCTTATCCCAACTCCGATTGTTTTTGAGGGCACATGCCCTCAGCATATCTTCAAGAATCTGATTGGTTCTTTCCGTCTGCCCATCAGTTTGGGGATGATAGGCAGAACTAAAGTTCAGATGGGTTCCCATGGTTTCGTGCAACTTCTGCCAAAACCTCGAGGTGAACTGTGTCCCTCGGTCCGACACTATCTTCTTTGGCACTCCATGGTAACACACGATCCTTGACATGTACAATTCTGCCAATTTGGATCCGCTGTAGCTTTCTTTCACGGGGATGAAATGAGCTACCTTGGTTAGCCTATCAATGATGACCCATATTGAATCATACCCGGATTGGGTCCTAGGCAAACCCACGACAAAATCCATGCTGATTTATTCCCATTTCCATTCAGGCACTTTGAGTGGTTGCAATAAGCCCGCGGGTCGTTGATGTTCTGCTTTCACCAACTGACATGTGTCACATCGGGCAACATGTTCCGCGACGTCTCAATTCATGCCATACCACCAATACCTGCTCCTGAGGTCCTGGTACATCTTCGTACTCCCAGGATGAATGGAATAGTCGGAATCGTGAGCCTCCTTCAAAATTAATTCACGGATCTCCTTTACTTCTGGCACACAGATCCTTTTCCCGTGCCACACCGTACCTTGTTCATCCTCTCTGAAACCTTGAGCTTTATTTTCCTTGATGAGTTGCCTGATTTCCTGTATCTTCTCATCATTCTTTTGGCCCTCACGTATGTCTCGCTCGAGTGTGGAGTCCACTTCCATGGCGATGGCTTCACTACTATTTACTAGACATAGATTGAGCCTTATAACCTCGTCCTTCAATTCTGCAGGCATGTCCTTCAAGCTCAACTTATTGACCTGCACTTTCCGACTCAAAGCATCGGCCACGACGTTTGCTTTCCCAGGATGACAGTTGATGCCCACATCAAAGTCATTGATTAACTCTAGCCATCTCCTTTGTCTGAGGTTGAGGTCTGGCTGTGTGAATATGTACTTCAAACTCTTATGATCCGTATATATCTCTGACCTCTTCCCCATCAAATAGTGCCGCCAAATTTTCAACGCGTGTACCACTGCGGCTAGTTCTAGGTCATGTGTAGGATAGTTCTTCTCGTGCTTCCGAAGCTGCCGGGATGCATATGCCACGACATGTCCTTCTTGCATGAGAACACATCCCAACCCATTTCTAGAGGCATCGCAGTACACTGTGAAATTCTTCTGCATATCTGGCATAACCAACACTGGGGCTGTTGTCAATATCTTCTTTAGCTCCTGAAAGCTCGTCTCGCACTGTGGCGTCCAGGTGAATGTGATTCCCTTCTCCAACAGTTTGGTGAGAGGTCTCGAGATCTTGGAGAATCCCTCAATAAACCGTCGATAGTATCCAGCCAATCCCAAAAAGCTTCGAACTTCCCCGACATTTTCAGGGGTCTTCCACTTCTGTATATCCTCGATTTTGGCGGGATCTACGGAGATTCCTCCCTCCGAGATTATATGTCCTAAAAAGGGAACTCTCTTCAGCCAAAACTCACACTTGCTCAACTTGGCATATAGTTGGTGTTCTCTCAGCCTCTGCAACACCAACCTTAGATGTTTCTCATGTTCCACTTCATCTTTGGAGAAGACGAGAATGTCATCTATGAAAACCACCACAAATTTGTCCAGATATTCCATGAATACCTTGTTCATAAGATACATGAAGTATGCCGGGGCATTGGTTAGCCCGAAAGGCATGACAGTGTATTCATACAGTCCGTACCGAGATACGAAAGCTGTCTTGGGAATATCAGATTGCCTTATCTTGAGTTGGTGGTATCCCGACCTGAGATCAATTTTCGAGAACACACAAGCTCCCCTCAACTGATCAAACAAGTCTTCAATGCGAGACAATGGGTACTTGTTCTTGATGGTTACCTCATTCAAAGCACGGTAATCCACGCATAACCTTTGGGTTCCGTCTTTCTTGGGCACAAATATCACCGGAGCTCCCCATGGTGAGGAACTAGGGCGAATATACCCCTTCTCCATCAATTCTCTCAAATGATCCTTGAGTTCTTCTAACTGCTTGGAGTCCATCCGATAAGGTCTCTTGTATATCGGGGCTGTTCCCGGTACAAGCTCAATTGCGAATTCCACTTCACGGTCAGGAGGCATACCTGGCAACTCCTCCGGAAAAACATCTGGATATTCTCTAATAGTCCTGATTTCCTCAACTTTCACCTCCACTTGATTTAATTTAATGTCCCTCCTAGGCTCGTGTATCGTTATGAACATTACTCTTGTGCCACTAGGGTGAGTTAGTTCCACCGTTCTGGTCGAACAATGAATGATTCCTTTATGTTTGGTCAACCAATCCATACCCAAAATAATATCTATCCCTTGTGAATCTATCACTATGAGGTTAGCAGTAAATACTACCCCATTAATGTCTAGGTTCACTTTGGGACACACTTGTCTTGTCCTTATTTCTCCACCTGGAGAGTTTACAGCTAGCATACGGTTCATTTGTGTGGTTGGTAGGTCATGCTTCTTAACAAACCCTTGAGCAATGAACGAGTGGGTAGCACCAGAATCAAACAGCAGAGTTGCAAGGTGTAAATTGGCAGGAAACTTACCAACTACCACGTCGGGTGCCTCTTGTGCTTCCTCCATAGTGACGTGGTTCACCTGTCCTCTCATTACATTCTGCTGTTGTGGCGGCGCAGGCTTCTTCTTTGGGCATTTATGGGCGTAGTGCCCCACTTCACCACAGCTAAAACATTGCACCCCAATCTTAGATGCCTGGCCTTTGTTGTCTTGGGGTTGGTTTGGGGGTCCTTGCACTGCGGGTCTAGGTGGATATGCGGGGCGAGGCTGCTGCACAAACTGACGTTGCGGCTGTGCTGGTGCTGCGGAAGGCCTGTAGTTTGGGTTGTACCCTCTTGGTGCTGAATAGGGTACCGCAGCACGGCTCGTCTGCCCCGTAAGTTGCTGCATCATACGTGGGCGGGTGTTGCTCCCTGAGGCTTGATGTGACCACCCGGCCTTCCTCTTATTCTCATTTTCCAGGGCCTTTAGCTTCCTTTCTACCACAAATGCTCTGTCCACCATCTTTTGGAAGCTTTCATACTCATTTGAGGACATTACACACTGCATCTCTGCGGTAAGCCCTTCCACGAAACAATCTTGTTTCTGCTCATCAGTCTCTATGTCTCGTGGGGCATAACGGGATAGTTGAGTAAATTTAGTGAGGTATTCCCTCACCGTCATGTTTCCCTGCTGCAGTCCCAAAAACTCCTTCCTTTTGTTTTTGAGTTCACCTCTTGGGATGTAATGGTTGAGGAAGCTACGCTTGAACTCTTCCCAAGTGACGTTCTCAGGGTCATGATGGGCGGCCACGTAGGCGGTCCACCAATCAGCAGCAGGTCCATGCAATTGATGAGAGGCAAACAGCACCCTCTCATACCCTTGGCATTGTATAATCCTCATCTTACTTTCAATGGTCTTCAGCCAATCATCTGCCTCCAGAGGTTCAGCAGCACTTGCAAACTTTGGAGGTTGAGTTCCTAGAAACTCACTCAACCTTGGTTGGCGTGGTGCAGCTTGTGGAGGTGGAACTTGATGCAAGTTGGCCACCACTTGAGTCAAGTTCTGGATGAGCTGATTCTGATTCTCCAGCATTTGGTGGAGGGGATCAACTCCTTCACGGCGACCACCCCGGTCCCGGCCTCCAGAAAGATGAGGGTTGCATGCCTCATCGTTGTTGTTGGCGGGGTTGGCAGCACGTCCTTTTCCTCTTCCGGCCATCTGGCAGAATCAACCAATGTTAATTTGAAAGCATTTAGTATCATCTTACTACTTTCATTTTGTTTGTACTTTGAAGTGTTGAGGCTTTGTTATACTTTTACGAGGGTTCATATCTCACACCAAATAAATGCACTATTATTTCATGTGGGTTCACACACCAAAGCAAAACAATCTGAAGACGAGGCTGTGGACAATTGCTCATGGCTTCCACAACTCACGTCACACACCAAGCATTAACACACCATTAACTTAACGTAACGACTTGACTATTCGACATCTTGCTAACTAAGGGAAGGACTCTACACTACTCGTTTTCTTGAGCTGGCTCCTCAGGATCTTCCTCATCATTGCGGCTGCCTTCTGACTACGCTTTGGGTGGGGAGGCTGCTGGTGGAGAAGTGCGACGACGCCTGATCGCTCGGCGATTCGGGGAGTCAGAAGTCCATGTATCATTCGCGGTGACACACAGTTCATTCCCATCTCCTCTTTCCCTCGCCTTTAAGCAGGCTCGCAGCAACGCCTCCGTTTCCTTCAGCGTGTCCCGGACATCCTGAAGCTCTTGTTGACACTCCTGCAGTCGAGTGCTGAGCATAGCAGCATCCTCCAAGCACAAGTCCATGTGCTCATGGGAAGTCCCTTGCTGCACTGGCGGGTATTTGTACTCCGTGGTACCACTCTCACGTTGGAGGACATACATGTACTCAGTTTTGTCCAAGTGGCGACGATAGATGTGACTCTGGCAGGTGATGGCCTCCCAGGTGACATCTTTCTCCGCATCGACCGTGTTGCCCGACAAGCTGGAGAGTGGTGAATCTTAAGCAGCTGATTTTCGTGTATAATCCTCATCTCTGAGCTCCATTCTTCCCTCTTCTCACGGATGGTCCTGGTGGAGTTACAGTGGATAATTAGCTTGCCCGTATTGCCAGCGGCTTTGAGCATACGCCGAAGACGGCGCAATAAGTCTCCTACTGCCAATCCGTAGGAAAGGTACGTCACCGGACGGCTCTCCTCTCTTTCGGCAAGGGCCACTACGGGAACTCTCCCTCCTGTGGACTTGCGAGCGGTGCGAATCATGCGAACCATCTAAAACAAAAAGAATTTAAAATTAGGTTAGATAAACTCTCAAACAAAAATCCTATTTTGAATGAAAGTTGGGTTAAGATGAAGAAAATGACTCCTTAAATAACACTTTTCAACACACACCTTGGAAAATAGTTTTTAAGAAAATAGGGCCCTTAAATACGTCCATTTCTACCTAGGTCCACGTTCCTACGGGCAACCTTGGCTCTGATACCACCTCTGTCACACCCGGTTTTTCCGAAGAACAACCAAGTGAATATCACATGTATGCCAGGATCATTTTCTCATACATGTGATGACAAATAGTGAAGCATCATTTATTACAAGCCAGGTGTCGAATATAAGTAAGTCTTACATAGCAAATGTCTCGATGGACAATAATAAGTTCATCACAAGTAAATAAACTAGCAGCGGAATATTATTCTTTAGGGCTCCATCACAGGCGTTGCCCGGGGGTCTCCATGAACCTAGAAACCTTCTTCGGGTCCAAAGTCTTGGTCATTATACACCACCTCATTATCTTGACCTGAGCAGCAATATAAACCAACAAACATGCAAGGTTGAGTACCAATGGTACTCAGCAAGTGTGGGAAAATTATATCATGCATGGCTAGAACAAGGAGAGGATGAACTCATGGTTAAAGCACTACGCAATTAATACCTATCACCTTAGCTTATTAAGCACCTACATTACTACACAGGTGAAATGGTCCCAATCTCCCATCCATCATCATAATCCAATAACCATAACATCATTTCCAATGTTAAGCTCCCCGCTTAACATCCTTAACTTCCAAAACCATCACTCCTCTAATCATGAATAAGTCCAAGCCGCTCTTGACCGTGAGCACGGCTGTCATGATAGTTTTGACTCTGCAGAGTTTGTACCACTGTACCCACATGTAGTGATTTCATCCCCCGTTGCCGGGTGAACTAAAAGAACCTCCATTTTGCCAGTGGCTACGATCCACATTCACACTTCCCAAGTGTGTAGCCAGGAGATCACTACGAAGCCTTTACAAAGAGATTCCTGACGAGCGTGGTCCCACTGAGGTTTCACCCCTAACAGCATACAAGAGGCTCCAACCCCGCTGCAGTGGCCCCCTCTTGAGCCTTGCGGTTCATATGGTAGTCCAGCTGACACCTATTCCCCGCACCATCCAACACACCCATACTACGCCGGGGATACACCTAATTAATTGGCCAAGCTGCCCCATCTCAGCATGTGGTTGGTACTGTAAAGCCAGGTTACATGCTCCATGAACCGGTCCTTAGGATCCAGGCAAGTACTAAACACAAACCCGAGTCTCGTGCACCCAGCACACAACCAAAACATCCAACTTGCCTTGATCCCTACCTCTACATAACTCATAATATCTCATTCAAGAGTATGGTAAAAATAAATTGATGATCTCATATCCCAAATATCGCATTCTAAGCATGGCTAAGCATATGCATAATAATAAATGACATGATAAAATAAATCCCAACCCAAGCTACAAGGAAACAAGGTAATGCAATTCTAGGGAAACTTCCTAGCATGGGTTTCATATTTAACTTGACAATGCAAATAATTCTATCTACACATCCTAGCATAGGATCAAAGTGGTCAAGGACACTTGCCTGCTTCTTGCTGCTCTTGAAATGGGTAGTCCTGGTCTTGGAAAGGAATAACTTACTCTTGAGCAGGTTCTACATCATACCATCACACATAGCAAAAGAAAAACAACAATCATAAGACATAGTTCACACTTCTACTTCATACAAACCACACATTCACATTTATGAAAGTTCTTTACCATTATATGTGTTGTGGTTACTTTATGTGTGTTGAATTGTGACTTGCATGCACTTTTAACCATGTGTATATGATTCCTACTTTTGTGTCCACATTTATACTTACATACTATATATATGAGTTTCCAATAAATTTCTAATATTCAACTACTACACCTTTTCACTACCAAGTGTGTATGAAAAGTATTTTTCTTCCCCATATGTGCCTTCATAATTTCTACCAACCCTAAACTGAACTCTTTGGATTTTAAAACTCCATTTATCATTTACTAGTTGCTATATTTTCAGATTTATATTCCTATGCATAATTGTGTATTTTATTATGAAATTAGTAATACACATCATCTAAACAGAATAGGTTCTGGTCCTAAATAATTTAATAACATATTTTAACCTTTGCCTCTGATGTAAACTATTTCATAATTATTTTCCCTATTTCCTAAAACTATTTATTACTTAAAAATTTGTCCCTAATTGTGAATAATAAATTAAACAGATTCAATTCAGTTCAAAATATGTTTTTATCTTACTCCAAAATTTCCTAAACACTGAGAAAGTCTTTAACTTAATTTTGACAATATGTTTGTCCCACTTTTTAATTTTTTAAACACTAGTTACATATTCAATTTCCTAAATTAAATACTAAACAGGGCTAAAAAATAAACTCACCCCACTACAGGGTCTATAATACTATTTTCAAAATTTCCAGGGGTCTAGCTACACTTATCAGAGGTGTTTTTCCTAATTTTTATTAAGTCCAGGGGCTAAAACTGATTTTTAAATGAATTTACATGATTTTCTGGAGTTCCAGGGGCTAGATCAGAAGTTTCCGGGGCTAGCTCTTATTTCCCGAGAACCCCAGGGGGTAGCACGTAAGATTTCCAGTCTTTATAACGCGGGGCTGACGTGGACCGTCCGATTTTAAACCGACGGCCGAGATTATAACATCGAACCGGTACGCGGGGGTTTAAACCCTACCGTGCGATTTAAAATAAAGGGCGCACCAGCGGCCACGTCGCTCTGATCGAGCGCGGGCGGCGCTGCCGGCGGGGCACGGCGGCGGGAAGCGGCGATCTCGCCGGAAACTTTCGGATCCTCGAGAATTCTGCCTAGAACTGTGATCTTATGGCATAGATCGGTAGAGGGGAGGTCGGGGATCTCACCTCGGGGGTTTTCTTGAGCTCGGAGGTCCTGGGAGGTGATCGGCGGCGAGTTCCGAGGCAAAACCACGGCGAAGATCGTCGGCACTGTGTTTACACCGCAAGTCACCTAGTTTTCTGCACCTGCAAGGTTCCCCGGAGGCGGTGGATCAAGACCAGCGAGTTAGATCGGAGTTTCCGAGCTTAGATCGGCCGAAATTCACCGGAGAAGTCTCGGTTCTCATTGGAGTAAAAATCGGCGATCACGTGGGAAAAACAGAACGGGGCCGGGGTTTTTATAGACGGGGGAAGGCGGCGAGGTGGTTTATATCATGTCCGTTTCCTCCTCGAGCGAAATTCGGCTGTGATCCGCAGCAGTTCCGATCGGTTTGGATTCGGTGAGAGAGAGTCCGGCGCGGCGCGAGGTGGAAGACGAAGCCCGGGTGGGTCCCGCCTGTCAGCGTGAGAAAACGCGGGCGCGCGGCTGCGGGCTGGCGCGGGGTAAGTTGGGCCGGCTGGTGGGTTTCGGCCCACTGGCCGGTTTTTTTCTGTTTTCTCTTTTTCTTTTTCCATTTGTTTTCTGTTTTGAGTTTAATTTGAATTCCAGTTTGAATTTGAATTTTTGCAAAACATGCAACACGTCCAAAAAATTTTAAATTCCCCTCTTAACATGATTTAAGGTTTTGAATCAAAATTTTGGGGTGTTACAGTATGTGTGCCCAGGATGTTCATCACACATACACATATCATCCACAAACTGAATTCAGAATATATATTACCACGAATAACAAGGTTTATTACAATATGAGTCTTGGACTCATTCTAGCAGCCGAAGTCTTAATCTAGCAGCAGAAGTCTATGTCTAGCAGCAGAAGTCTTTATTCTAGCAGCGGAAGCAATCTAAGCAGCAGCAGCGGCCCCATCTCTACTCCATCCCCACAGGCAAGGTTGAGGACAGATTACACGCTTAATCCTCCACGTGGTCTTCATAGTATTCTTCTCCTGTTGCTGATGATGAAGTAATAATGCAAGTTTGAGTACAATGATGTACTCAGCAAGTGCGGGAAAACATGATATGTAGCTCACAGCAAGGAAGGTATAAAAAGGCTCATTGCAGAAAGTGAAGTTTATTTCTCAAAACACGATAAAAACAGCAACTCAGCTTTAAGTGAATGTAATCCCAACATGTATTTAAACATTTACATACCTCCATTATGATTCGTCCGTTTCCATGTCTCAACCAGACATTAATCAACTTTGCTCATGAATACCATCTCGTATTCACTACCACCTCATGAATACCATCTCGCATTCGCAACCATCTCACGAATACCATCTCGTATTCGCTACCATTCAATTTTGTCTCATTCCGAGACCAAATCTCGTTGCCATGACTCAACAATCATGCAATCAATCTCATTACCCGGACTCAACAGTCCCAAAAACCAAACCAAAACCAAACCATAACATAAACCATAACCAAAATCCATCCCAACTAATCATGTGAGTTGTCCAGGCGCTCGTGACCGTAAGCTCAGCTATCATGATAGTTTTAGACTCTGCAGAGTTTGTACCACTTTACCCACAAGTTTGTGATTTCGTCACCCGTCGGCGACTGCAGAACCTCCATTATACCAGTACACAACCGTCGGTGTATGGCCAAGAGATCACAAAATAGCCTTTACAAAGGGGCTACTAGATGTATGGACTCACTAAGGTTTCACCGGCAGGCTAGAATCTCCAATTCTCCCACCCATGGGCCCCCTCTTGTGCCATGTAGTTCAAAGGGCAGTCCTCACTCGACTCCCATTCCCCGCGCCTTCCACGGTCCATAACAATCTAGTAACTTACTTAATTAGTCAGCTAAGCCGTACCCATACTTGGCCTTGTGGTGGCACTGTTATCTTGGCATGGCTGGCATGAACCGGTCCTTAGATCTACGGCAAGTAAAACCACCATCTCATCCTACCTCATTCACAAACCCAGGCTTGCCTAGGTCTCCCTCTGATTCACGTTCATTAACAACATCAGTTTCTCATTATTCTTACAAGTGCAGTTAGCTAGACACATCTATCTCGCTTCCCATATCCCATGGACTCAGCGAAGCATGAAAGCAAAAACCATACCCGACTCAATAACATTCCCGGCGACAAGGGTGGCTATCAAAACTAGTAAACTCCTATGAAAGGGTTTCCCATCATGTTTGACTCAAGCACACACACCTTTTCGCAAACAAAACAGTTTTCCAAAATATGGGATCAATATGGTCAAGGGGCACTTGCCTTATTCTTGCGGTTCTTGTTGCTCTTGGATCTCGAAACCTTGTTGTTGCAGCTCGTCGTAGACAGCTCCCTAATCTTGTCCTTCTATACGCGATCATGCACATACAAGATTCATAGCAATCAATTATCATGCACAAACTCTACTTAAAGATGCAATGATGCATATGCATGTTAATCCTATGGTGCAGTTTTTATTAGATCGGTTGTACGTGTTCCTGCATGGCTTGCATGAGTTTTATGATGAACAGAGTTGTAGAGATCAATTGTGGACGTGGCGATGATCTTGACTTTATATCAAACCGATCAACACGTGATCTGTCCATGAAAAAGCTTCTGTTCGAAAGGAATCGAAGAATAGATGCAAAGAAAATGCAATGATGTCGTAAGGTGGTATCGGAGACCTACCTTACGTTCTTCTTTGTCTCGGGGTCCTTCTCCTAGCAAGACAGATCGTCGGGGCTCTCTTCCGGCAATCTCCGGCGACTGAACTCCGGCGAAGGGGTTTAGTTCGGCGAGCTGGGGCTAGGGCTCTAAGTTGTCGGCTCAGGAGGTGGAAAAGAAGTTCGTGGTTGTGGCCAAAGGTTTTCGGTTCTATTTATAATTGGGAAGAGAAGAGTCCTAATCAGATCGGAATTCAAATAAGAGTCCTATTCAAATTGATTTTGAATCGTAACAACTTATCTTAGATTGATTCGGTGCGGTAACATTGTGGAAATCATGTCGGTTTCCTCAGTACCGGGGATTCCCATGCGTATAGAAGAAAAACCGCTTCAGAATCATGTCCTTACGCGGTGATGAGCGCCGGAAGCTCCACGTGTCCAGTGGGACCTGGGCTTCCCTTTTCCGCAGAGGCGAGCTCCGGTTGTGCCGTGTGTGAGGCGGGCGAGACCTCCCTCTTCCTTAGAGGCGAGCTCCGCGCGCGCCACGCGTCCTGGCGGGCGGGACCTCCCCTCTCAAGAGAGGCAAGCTCCGCATGCACCACGTGTCTGGTGGGTCGGGACCTCCTCCCTCAACAGAGGCGAGCTCCGCGAACACCACGTGTCAGTTCCGGACCTCCCCTCTCTTCGGAGGTGGCTCCAGGTGTGCCATGTGTCAATTCCGGACCTCCCCTCTCTTCGGAGGTGGCTCCGGATGTGGCACGTGTCCTAACAGCGCCAGACATCTTTTCTGCTCAGATACGAGCTCCGAGGTTGACACGTGTCCAATAGTGACGGACCTCCCGGAGAAGAGCTCCAGAGGTGACATGTGTCCGGTAGTGTCGGACCTCCCGGAGGTGAGCTCCGGAGGTGACACGTGTCCAGTAGGACCGGACCTCTCGGAGGTGAGCTCCGAGAGCGACACGTGTCCCACGGGTCGGACCTCTCAGAGAAGAGCTCCGAGAGCGACACATGTCCTGCACGGCTGGTCCTCTCCTTTCTGCAGTGAATAGCTCCGGGGACGACACGTGTCCTGCAGGACTGGCCTTGCTCCCTCTGCTGAGGCTAGCTCCGAGGGCAATACGTGTCCCACGGGGTCGGACCTCGCCCTCTGCCGCAAGGACGAGCCCCGAGCCTGCCACGTAGCCAGCTTAGCGGCGGACCTCTCCCCCTTTGCGGAGATGAGCTCCGAACACGCCACGTGGCCAGCGGGCCGTGGGTATTGTCTTCGGCGCTCTCTGTAAACTGGAATTTGCTCTTTTTGGCTAACTTTTTGATTCTTTCTTGGTTTCAACTTATTTTAAAAGTGTTTTTCTACATATAAAATATGAATATATGCAGAACCCGAAAATGAGTGTGTCACAAATCTACCCCCCTTAAATTGAATCTCGCCCTCGAGATTCGTTAGTGGAGAATAGATGAGGGAATTCTGCCTTCTCGGCTGTTGGTTGGGCTGACTCAAACTCGATATGAGTACCGTGCTTGTTTGTCAACTGCACGCTCCTCTTAGCACATTGGATTACTCCGTTGTGCTTGGTTAACCAATCCATTCCGAGTATTATGTCAAGCCCTTGGGAATCCAAGACAATGTGGTTGGCAAGGAAGTCTACCCCTCTTAAATTAAGGTTTACTTTTGGACATACTATATTAGTCCTCATCCCTCCTCCGGGAGAATTAACCAACATAGTATATTTCAAGTGTGATATGGGTAGATTGTACTTGGTAACGTACTTGGATGATATGAAGGAATGTGATGCTCCAGAATCAAATAGAATGGTGGCTGGGTTGAAGTTGGCAAAGAACATACCAATCACGACGTCTTCGGCCTGTTGCGCTTCCTCAGCAGAGACATGGTTCACGTTACCGCGAGCGTAGTTCTGCTGTCCACGGTTTCCTTGCTTTCCAGGACCTCTCCTCGGGCACTGGCTCGCAAAGTGTCCCGTCTCCCCTCATGCAAAGAATGCCCTATTGCCCACGGCAGCAGGTACGTTGTGGCGGGGATTTTGAACAGGAGCACCCGTATTGGGACGAGACGCAGGAGGTAAAGGCACACGAGGTGCTTGTGCAACGGTTTGTTGCTGTGGTGGCTTATTAGGGCGGTATGCAGGAGCGATCGATCCATACTGCGGTGCAGCTGGGGGCATGTACCGAGGACGTACATTACTCCCTTGTGGCTGGTATGGCATCTTCCTTTTACCCTCTTGCTCAATCTCTCGGATCTTGCTTTCCACCACTATGGCCTTGTCAACTAACTTCTGGAAGCTCGCGTAGTCATTATTGAGCAGTTGAACCTGGATCTCATTGTTCAACCCTCTCATGAACAGGTACTGCTTGCTTTGGTCGGAGTTGACATCTTCAGAGGCATACCGTGACAGTTGCGTGAACTTGTTGAGGTACACATTCACGCTCTTCTGTCCTTGGCGGAGACCTTCAAACTCTTGTCTCTTAAGCATCATTACACCAGCAGGGATGTAATGAGTGCGTAAACTCTATTTGAACTCAGTCCAAGTAATAGTCTCCGGGTCGACTTGAGCATTGCAAAGGGCATCCCACCACTCGGCGTCTGCTCCCATAAGTTGGTGTGATGCAAAGAGAACCTTCTCTCTGTCATTGCACTGAACTATGGCAAGCTTCTTCTCCATGGACTTCAACCAATCGTCGGCCTCCATGGGGTCACTAGCTTGAGCAAAGGTGGGCGGTCGAGTCCTCATGAACTCTCCCAGCCTGTTGTGATCCGGTGGTGGTGGCGGTGGCGCCGAAATGGGGTTGTTGTTGTTGGCCTGCAGCTGGCCCAAAGTTTGGATCATGGTTTGCATAAGCTGATTCTGCATGGCCATCATCCATTCCAGGTTATTTTCACCAGCTCCGGGGTTAACAGGAACTTCATCATGGTCCTCTTCTTGGTTGCCGCGGACGTTCCTTCCTTGACGACCGACGCTTCCTCTCACCATCTTTGAGCAGAATAGGGTTTAGAAGTTTGGATAGACCCCCCTAACTATATGCATCAAGGTGGATGGACTCTATATATTAGCCCATATGAGGATGTGAACAAGTGCTGAGGCATCTCACACCTCTTTCTACTTATGTGTGGATATGGACAACGCTTGCGACGTCCCACAACTCACACTAAGCACACAAGCACAAGCAATCATCATAAAGGCTCACACAACTCCTATTCAAGGCTTATTCAATGGGAGTCCTATGTGGTTTAGGGTGATACCAATCTATGATTTCACCCTATGTCAAGGTGGTTTGGGGTGATACCAATCTGTGATCCAACTATGGCTTCTCCTAGGCTTGCATCCTATGTCAAGGTGGTTCCAATGCCAATCTATGCATCCTAGGCTTGCATCCTATGGTCAACGTTGCTTCTAATACCAATCTGTTACTAGGGGTGCGTCCTACAGTTAACGTGGCTCTATAACCAATCTGTGATCTTTCTAGGTTTGTGACCTATAGTCATCCGTGGTAGCTTGGTACCCATCTGTGGATTGTACCAATCTGTGACTAGGCACGGCAGCTCTAATATCAATCTGTGACCTATCTAGGTGTGTGATCTATGATGAACCCAAGGCAGGTTGATACCAATTTATGTTTTTTATCTAGGCGTGTAACCTACCGTCAACCCGTGGCACTAATACCAATCTGTGACGCCCCGGTTCTGTGGAAAACCACGGAACCTGGAACTGATGCGTATGTGTGCCCAGAATGTTCATCACACATACACATATCATCCGCAAACTGAATTCAGCATATATATTACCACGAATAACATGGTTTATTACAATATGAGTCTTGGACTCATTCTAGCAGCGGAAGTCTTATCTTAGCAGCGGAAGTTTTAATCTAGCAGCGGAAGTCTAAGTCTAGCAGCGGAAGTCTTTATTCTAGCAGCGGAAGCAATCTAAGAAGCAGCAGCGGCTCCATCTCTACTCCATTCCCACAGGCAAGGTTGAGGACAGATTACACGCCTAATCCTTCACGTGGTCTTCATAGTATTCTTCTCCTGTTGCTGATGATGAAGTAATAATGCAAGTTTGAGTACAATGATGTACTCAGCAAGTGCGGGAAAATTTGATATGAAACTCGCAGCAAGGAAGGTATAAAAAGGCTCATTACAGAAAGCAAAGTTTATTTCTCAAAACACGATAAAAACAGCAACTCAGCTTTAAGTGAATGTAATCCGAACATGTATTTAAACATTTACATATCTCCATTATGATTCATCCGTTTCCATGTCTCAACCAGACATTAATCAACTTTTCTCATGAATACCATCTCGTATTCACTACCATCTCACGAATACCATCTCGTATTCACTACCATCTCACGAATACCATCTCGTATTCGCTATCATTAAATTCTATCTCATTCCGAGACCAAATCTCCTTGCCATGACTCAACAGTAATGCAACCAATCTTATTACCCGGACTCAACAGTCCCAAAAACCAAACAAAAACCAAACCATAACCAAAACCATAACCAAAATCCATCCCAACTAATCATGTGAGTTGTCCAGGCGCTCGTGACCATAAGCTCGGCTATCATGATAGTTTTAGACTCTGTAGAGTTTGTACCATATTACCCACAAGTTTGTCACTTCGTCACCCGTCGGCGACTGCAGAACCTCCATTAATAGACGACACTAATAGATGAGCTGAAAAAAATTGGATGCCACTGAAGAACGAGAACTCCAAGGGCCTCACAACTTTTACAGCAGGATCTATACTACCTAAGGATTTAGCTTGCCAAATTGCAGCTAATGTGGAGTTAAATTGTGTTCTCCATAATTCTTATAAAGTCTCTCATGTATTTCCACCTATACATAAGTATGGAGAATAAGAACAGGGAGTTCTACTGCTCAACTTGAGCTGATAATTTACCTGTGAGTTCCTGGTAACATGAAAGTAATTTGGTCCAAAATTCAGCCCTTTTACTTGAGTAGTTCTTCCAGAACAATTATTTAAGCATTTCTACTTAAAAGAATTAATTCTGAAGTAATGTGCATTTTCATGCCCAATTAAGTGAACTACAATATCAATTATGTCTCAGAGGGCTTGTCCCAAATTTTCTTATGATTTTTGGAGCTATGGATTTTCCAGAATGGATTTTATAAGTGGGAAACATTTTCTGAAAATGTTTCTGGACTCTTATGAACACAGAAATTTGTATTTAGCAAATCCCTACTCAAATGACCTTCAAATGAGCTGAAAATTTGCTTGAAGGTCAACAATATGCTAAAGAATATTCTGGAAAATCTGAGGATTTTTGGATAAACCAAACTCCCTCAATAATTCTTTTTCAGAAAATCTTCAAAGAATTTTCCAGAATTATATATTGACTTTCATACAATTCTGAGTTCATATTTGGATAGACCTCTGAAAAATGAATCCAACCTAATTGGAATCACTTAAATTGGAGGTTTCTACACAGAGATATGAATTTCCAAACTTATGGCGACATCTGGAATTATTTTCCCTACTGAAAAGTTGGCTGGACCCACAGTTTAAATGCCAGCCAATGGGATTGGAGCCACACCGGTTCACAGGGTTGTACCGCGCAGCCACAACATATCCCAGCCACAACAGATCCTCTTTTTAAACTTTTCAGACACTGACAGCTGGGGCCCGCCTAGTCTTCTTCTTCCTCCCGCTGTTTTTCCGCGCCCGCGCTGCCCCTCGCCGGCCCGACGCCGGAGCTCACCGGCTCGCCGTTTCTGGCCACCGCCCGAGCTGAGGTTTGCCGCCAGAGCGTTTATGACGTCGAGGAACATGTCTGCGGGGTTATCTAGGGCTGCCGGTGACCGGAAACTCCCCGGCGACGTGCGGCGGTCTTGGCTGCCCTTCGGCGCCGTCGACCAGGGTTCCTAGTCCTCCAACCAAGCGACAAAAACGTGCTACAGCATCAGTGGTTGATCACCAAGCTCGGAATGGCCTCCAAATGGCTCTGGAACAGACGCAAGCCGGTCGTCACCGTGTGGCCGATGGGGTCCGCCGTGATCACGTTCGGTAGAGCTCAAAATCCGTTGTTCCCAGTTAGTTTCATGCCACTGATTCTAAAGAGGATATGACCACCGGCTAGTCCAGATCCTACGTGCAAAGTTTGACGCGCTAAGAACGAATTGAAGTGGAGAATTTTGGATTCCCGTACCGGATGCTCGGGTTGAAGCCGCCGGAGCAAAAACTTCGAATTTGCCGGCTACGCTCCATGATTTGCTCCAAGTTTTGGGTGAGAGCAGCAACACAGCAGAACGCTCCTGTGGCCGTGCTTGACCAGGCTTGAAAACTTCTGTGGAGAGCTGTCCACGTGAAGCCAACCGCCATTTGTTTTGAGGTCGCCGCGAAGTGGTCGTTCGCGGGCTCGGGAACGCCGGGACTCGGTGGTTTTTGGGGTGGGGAAATGAGCAACGGTTGCGCCTTGGTGTTTTGCAGCTCGGAGGCAGTGGGCGCGGTGATTTCTGCAGGTTTCCTGGTTGCTTCCGAGGCAGCGTCGGGGTGAGGAGGGTTCTATCCGGTGTTGATCGTGAGGAGGTAACAAAGTGCCCTTTGCTCGGCCTGGAGAGGTGGAGATCATGTCGAGCCGATGGGAATCACTCACACGGTGCCAGCGACCGAGAGAGAGGAGCAGGAGGTGGCGCAGCCGATCTCGGTGGCACCCGGGTGCAGTCCCCCCCGTGGATGAGAAGAAACAGAGAATTACTTAGTGGGTAATGCACACATTTCAGCTCAATGACATGTGGGCCCTACCACAGTTTCATCTTATCCTCTAAAATATCTCCCAAAATTTGCAAATGGTGAAATCAAATTGTGGGAGTTCAAATCTAAGGTGCATTTGGAAAATTGGACAAGTTTCATCCAAATTCAAATAAGTATTTGAATGCTTTGCAATTTAAAGTCCATTTTGGAAAAGGAGTTGCAAAACAATTCAACAAATCATGAAACTTTGCATACCCACTAATTTGGACCTAGGAAATTCAAATAGGAAATCTGATTTTCAGTTTGGCTGCTGCAAATGAGATTTTTAGCACCACAGTTTTGAAATTCATTGTGTTGCTCTCATTTGAATTTTTGGGTTTGAACAAATTTGTTCCAGATCTGCTTTCAGCCCTCTCCAACATATGGGAACTTCCCATCTTGGTTTTAGACCCCTATTGGTCTCCAAGTTTTCAAACAATTGTTTGAACTTGTGTGAAGAGGGCTCTCATGTGTGTTATCACATGTGGAAAAAGTTTTAACAAGTCCCATTTTTCTTGACTTTGCCACCAATATGAATTCCAACCTTGGTTTATTCATATGCATTTTCGGGACTTTTACATTCCTCCCCCCTTAAAAAGAATCTCGTCCCGAGATTCCAATAGAAGAACGAGACAGGAGAGGTAATTACAAACTGTACAACGATGAAAGTTCCGAATAATTGGTGCGGAGGTAATCATCACTTTCCCACGTCGCCTCTTCCGCGGCATGATTACTCCATCGCACCTTGTAAAATCTGATCGTCTGGTTCCGGGTTACCCGGGTCTTTTCATCTATAATCTGAACCGGTCGTTCGGTGTAGGTAAGGTCCGGTTTCAATTCGTCGATATCTCCGGTGCGGACAGCAGCGGTAACTTTGAGGCGCTTCCGCAGCTGTTACACGTGATATACATCATGGACACCCGTAAGACTGGTCGGTAGTTCTAGTCGGTAGACTACGGGTCCACACTTCTCCGTGATAGCACAAGGACCTATAAAACGGGGAGCGAATTTCCCCTTTACACCGAACCGGTGAATTCCCTTCATCGGAGATACACGAAGATAAACGTGCCCTCCGACGTCAAACCTCAATGGCCCATGCCTTTGATCAGCATAGCTCTTCTGTTGGGATTGTGCAGCCTTCAAACTTTCTTGTATCATCCGAACTCGGTCTTCGGCTTTGTTGACAAGATCAACCCCAAACAGACTCTTTTGCCGAACTCACACCAATTCATCGGTGTGTGACACTTTCTTCCGTAATTTCAGGTTACGGGGTACGACTACCCTGTTCTCGAACCACAGGACACCGTCTCCATCCATCTGGAAACCTTCCAGTTCCCCACTCTCTATACGTCTCCGCAAATGTGACATGCCCATCATGTTTCTGGGCTGCCACCCTCTCTTCACAGATGGTGAGGATAAAAGCTAAATTGTAAAGAGCCCTATGGGGAACCACACGTGATGGTGGCTCGCTCTTTTCCAACATTGTGATGGTCAGATTAGGAATGTGTGACATGCGTTTCAATGCATCCGCCCCATGTTTTCCTTTGCCGAGATGATAATGGATCTCTATTTCGTAATCCTTTATCAAATCCAACAATCTTTGCCCCGTGAGTCCGAGGAATTTCCGTACCTTGTGAATTGACCCCAGGGACTTTCAAATGCAGCACTTGTGCGATCTTGCTCGGATCTACAGAAATGCCCTTCGCTGAGATAACATGCCCGAGACAGAGTATTTGTGATATCTAAATTCGCACTTGCTGAATTTCGCGTATAGCTTGTGATCCTGCAGCTGTCACAAGACTATACGCAGGTGCTTCTCGTGTGCTTCCTCCGACTTGGACTAAACCAGTAGGTCGTCGATGAAGACCACGACACAGCTCCGGCATGAATACCGAGTTCATCAAGTATATGAACTGAACTGGAGCGTTAGGGAGGCCAAGGAACATGACAAGGTATTTATAAAGCCCGTACCTCGTCGAAAAGCTGTCTTCGAAATATCCTCAGCCCCTCTCGAAACCTGATGGTACCCAGATCTTAAAACAATTTTTGGAACAAGATCTTCGTTTCGACCAACTGATCAACAAAATGTTGATCCGTGGCAACAGGTACTTATTCTTGGTGGTCACAGTGTCGAGCAGACGAATACCACATAAAATCGTAGTGTTTCGTCCCTCTTCCTTTACAAAAAATGCTGAACAGCCCCAAGGTAATGAACTTCGTCACATAAAACCCTTGCTCCTAAGGTTATTCAGAAGTGTCTTCCAATCTGTCCATTCATTGGGTGCCATATTGTACGGCCTTCGTGAACTCGATGGTGTTCCCAGCTCAAGTTCCATCTGGAACTCTACGTCCCGTTCGGGCAGAATGCCCTGTAACAATTGAGAAACACATTCTGAGATTCACGTACCACTGGAATGTCCTCTATCTTAACAGTTTTCGAATGGGTCAATATTGCAATCTGTTGCCGACTGGCGCCCAGAACTAATGTATGAAGACCGTGCTGAGGGGAGTTGAGTTTAACGGTACAAGGACTAATGTTGAGAACCGTATTGTGGTAATTCAACCACGACATCCCCAAAATAATATCGATCTTCAGACCCCCCGAGAGAAGCGAGGGTCGTGGGTTATAGTCTAACCCCCAAAACAAAAAGGTGCTCGGAACACAACATCACTTGTTGTAATGCTGCCCCGGGCGAATACGTGAGGTATAGCCTCTTTGTAAAAGTAGTTTGGATCTGATGTTGAGCCACAAAAGACTAACTAATAAAGCTAGGTGTGGCACCGGCATCGAAGAGAATTAATACCGGTAGCTAATTAAGAGAAAGCATCTCTGCTAACACGGCTGCTCCTTCCGGAACATCCACAATCACTATGTAGTGAATGTTGCTCCTTATCTGCCCTCTTTTCTGCAGATATAGGTACGGGTCTGAATATTGAAAACATTATGACCCGCATCCTTGACTTCGCCCCAAACAATACCTAGCATAATAGCCCCTCCGATCACAAGTGAAACACGGATGTCGCTCCGGTCCCTCGTTGACCTGTGGTTGGGAGCTAGGTATATACAGCTGCAGCGATGGAACACCAACCACCGTCTGACGCTGCTGTTGTAGAGGTGGTGCAAGTTGTGGTACTTGATGTGAGCAGAATAGGAAAGTATGTAGAACACGAACATGCTAAAACTTTATTAAAGCATAACACAAATCCCTGGTTACACATCCTCCTAAAGCAACCACAATCAATCCCCTATTCTGTATAGAACATACCTTTCTGTACTTAACCCAGAATTTGATCCGGTTAACAGCATTTTCGTAACTCAAGTTGAATACCAAAGTTAAATTTAACTTCATTATCTTTTCAACGAGTACTCATATGACCCTAGACCATTTCCGGAACAAAAGTTATGTTTGCTCCAAGTTGACAGAGATTCTGGATAAAATTCGCCAGCATCTCTTTTGTATGTGGCTGTTTTCCTCACAGTTGTACATAAAAATGGAGTACAATTCTGAACGAACTACGAACTAAAAAGATATTGCAAATTTCATAACCTTTCCAACAGTATATCATATGACCCTTAGAAAAATTTCTACAGAATGTTATGGCCAATTTACAGAAACATCCAGAGAAAGTTGTAGCTGTTCTGTTTTCTGGACAGTTTGCATTCAACTGGATATTCAACCAATTTGGTTTCTGATTTTGCTCTATAGTTGTACAGAAAAGTTGTAGAGCACTTACAAATCTTTCCAGAACTGTATCATACACCTCCATTGGGTCAATCTACTCAGAGTTATGCTCTGTCAAAGTCCAGCAACAATTTATGCCAGAACAGAGCACTCTGTTTTTGAGATCAAAAGAAGTCTAGCAAGTCTCTTCTTTGAAACTTAGTCCAAATGAAGAGATCAATAACTAATATGTGCTTTAAAACATCCATTTTTAATTTGAAAGTTAGTCTGAGTGATTTATTCATAGGAAAGAAAACTATCAAGTGTAGTACGGTGGCGATGCATCGTAAGACATATGACGGTACTACGTCTCCTCACCAAAGAAAAAACTAACCGGCTTACACCGGTAATTACGTGTTCTTAGGTGGCACTAAAACGGTCACTCTCAAACGTGTTCTACACGCACTAAGGTTTTCGTGGTTAGTACCTACATAAAACACACTCAATCATCAGGTTCGGCTGCACACCGAACCCGGTATCAATACAGTTTGTACACCCGTCCGTCATCACTCGCACGGGTGTTCTCAAGCCAAACACGCCTTGAGCTACGTGTTCACATTACTGACCATGTGACGGGGTCTCCCATACTTGCCCAAAGCACACCAGGGAAAAGCGTTGCTCGAATACCCCAAACGACATGAAGAGTCGTAGAGGATACTAAAGCGAGTCGGGTTACCTGCCACCCATGGGGCTCCACCCTTCAGCTTGTGCGCACTGGTGGACAGCGCATACGTGCACCCCCCAAGACATAGATGTCCTGAGATGCACGATTTTCCGACATAACAAATAGGTTAGGTTGCCACCTTCATAATATGCTAATAGTAGTCCTTATGTGGGTCTAATACCTTTATCTCACCGTATCCTAAGTTTTTAACGTAATATGATGCTCAATCCGTGCTCTGTTCCCAACACAGCTCTGATACCACGCTGTGGTGGGCACAAGCCCCTCGACAGGATCTCGTTGGGTGGTGCCGTGATATGCGGCACCCAACAGCACACGGGTCGAGAAAACACATCACATTACATAAATCATTTGCTGAAGCATACAAAAGTATTTTACAAATACTTATATCAAAATAAGCTACAGCGGAAGACTATAACTCTCACGACTCCTTTCTAACTTAGCAACAAATAAACAATCCAGCCCGCGGATGTTTCTTAATAGAAACACGAAGAAAAAACTGCAGCGGAGAGGGTGCTATTGAGTAATCACTCGGAGGTTTCCGAGTCTCATCGACATCCCTTCTCATAAGCTTGAAGTCTATCCTGCAAAACCACTCGGATAGCATCCGTGAGCACAATGCTCAGCAAGTCTTAACCGTCAACCCTAGGCATGGAACTCTACATGCAGGGACATGTATGATAGGCAAAGGAATTTGCGACAAAGACACGCCTATAAGTTGATCCTTACTTTCAGTTTTTATAGCAGCAGATTCATGTGCCTTAGGCAGACCTCACATCAGAAGTCCACAATCAAACAAGAAACGCTTTCCTCCGATGTGGTGATGCCCAAAGCGGAAAGTAAACTTAATTAGCTCTACGTCTACAGCAAACATGGTTTCCAAAACATTAATATATCATCACAGCACATTATCATTCCACTGGCTTACTTCACTTCTTACTACGTCATGAAACAGTGAACAAGCGGTACTCAAATAACCGCGAGGGACAGTGATTGCAATCAGGAGACACCCGGACAACACGTTACATACACCCACTTTCAGAAGCGTGATTCCACACCCCTTCCTACTCTGTTGTATGCAACAACCTTTCAAAGGCAATCCAAATGCCGAACCGGTCCATCCGTAACGGGTAGGAGGTCCCCGCGTGGAGCGTGACTGTGCCCACCGGCAGATTTACACCTTGCTACCCTCAACCCACTCCTATTTACGGTTGGGTAAGCCTCGGCACCCAGGTTAACCATTTACATCGGTTTCCTGCTTATGTCAGTATGCCATCCGGTACTGTTCGATACTTGTTCAGCAGGCCCGCACACGACTCGGTCCTCAATCGACACCAACAGGGCTACGCACGTGAGACCTCCGCTCACTGCTTCCTATCCCCCCTGCTGGGTCTCATTTTTACCACTCTTAAGCCATTTTCTATTCTGACCAAACCGTGTGATAAACCTTACCTTGCGAGTAGGTTCCAACTACTCGACTTCTACCGAGGTCCTAAGCATATTAGCAGGGCCTTGTATACTCGTAGGCTCTGTAAGCTACCAAACCCTTCATAGGATTTAAAAGGTTATGCAAGTGGGGTTTCAATTACCTTAACTCTAATGCAAACATTCACCCTAGACATAAGTGATACAAATAAAAAGCTTTATAAAAGGTACTTAAGTGCAAACCGGGGCTTGCCTGTTTTGCAGGGTAGTAGTATATAAGTAGTTAGTGATCCCTTCTGTTCAACCCTTGATTCTCTGGAGTCTGATCCACTTCAATGAATCGCTCTTTCGAATCCCCTTCGTTGTGATTCCTATTGAATTGCATATGCACAAGTTTTATAGAATATAATGGAAAGAATTATAGAATGGATTTATTAGGAACAGAGGTTGTGTGGAAGAGACAAGAATGGCTTGGTTTGCCTCTGTTGTGCAAGAAACAAGAATGAACAATATTGATCTTAGTGTTGTAGTTATACACTAACTACTTTCCCTAATGACACTAATAGATGAGCTGAAAAGAATTGGATGCCACTGAAGAACGAGAACTCCAAGGGCCTCACAACTTTTACAGCAGGATCTATACTACCTAAGGATTTAGCTTGCAAAATTGCAGCTAATGTGGAGTCAAATTGTGTTCTCCATAATTCTTATAAAGTCTCTCATGTATTTCCACCTATACATAAGTATGGAGAATAAGAACAGGGAGTTCTACTGCTCAACTTGAGCTGATAATTTACCTGTGAGTTCCTGGTAACATGAAAGTAATTTGGTCCAAAATTCAGCCCTTTTACTTGAGTAGTTCTTCCAGAACAATTCTTTAAGCATTTCTACTCAAAAGAATTAATTCTGAAATAATGTGCATTTTCATGCCCAATTAAGTGAACTACAATATCAATTATGTCTCAGAGGGCTTGCCCCAAATTTTCTTATGATTTTTTGAGCTATGGATTTCCCAGAATGGATTTTATAAGTGGGAAACATTTTCTGAAAATGTTTCTGGACTCTTATGAACACAGAAATTTGTATTTAGCAAATCCCTACTCAAATGACCTTCAAATGAGCTGAAAATTTGCTTGAAGGTCAACAATATGCTAAAGAATATTCTGGAAAATCTGAGGATTTTTGGATAAACCAATCTCCCTCAATAACTTTTTTCAGAAAATCTTCAAAGAATTTTCCAGAATTATATATCGACTTCCATACAATTCTGAGTTCATATTTGGATAGACCTCTGAAAAATGAATCCAACCCAATTGGAATCACTTAAATTGGAGGTTTCTACACAGAGATATGAATGTCCAAACTTATGGCGACATCTGGAATTATTTTCCCTACTGAAAAGTCGGCTGGACCTACAGTTTAAATGCCAGCCAATGCGATTGGAGCCACACCGGTTCACAGGGTTGTACCGCGCAGCCACAACAGATCCCAGCCACAACAGATCCTCTTTTTAAACTTTTCAGACACTGATGGCCGGGGCCCACCTGGTCTTCTTCTTCCTCCCGCTGTTTTCCCGCGCCCGTGCTGCCCCTCGCCGTCCCGACGCCGGAGCTCACCGGCTCGCCGTTTCCGGCCGCCGCCCGAGCTGAGGTTTGCCGCCAGAGCGTTTATGATGTCAAGGAACATGTCTGCGGGGTTATCTAGGGCTGCCGGTGACCGGAAACACCCCGGCGACGTGCGGCGGTCTTGGCTGCCCTTCGGCACCGTCGACCAGGGTTCCTAGTCCTCCAACCAAGCGACAAAAACGTGCTACAGCATCAGTGGATGGTCACCAAGCTCGGCATGGCCCCCAAATAGCTCTGGAACAGCCGCAAGCCGGTCGTCACCGTGCAGCCGATGGGGTCCGCCGTGATCACGCTCGGTAGAGCTCAAAATCCGTGGTTCCCAGTTAATTTCATGCCACTGACGCTAAAGAGGATATGACCGCCGGCTAGTCCAGCTCCTACGTGCAAACTTTGATGCGCTAAGAACGAATAGAAGTGGAGAATTTTGGATTCCTGTACCGGATGCTCGGGTTGAAGCCGCCGGAGCAAAAACTTCGAATTCGCCGGCTACACTCCATGATTTGCTCCAAGTTTTGGGTGAGAGCAGCAACACAGCAGAACGCTCCTGTGTCCGTGCTTGATCGGGCTTGAAAACTTCTGTGGAGAGCTGTCCACGTGAAGCCGACCGCCGGTTCTTTTGAGGTCGCCGCGAAGTGGTCGTTCGCGGGCTTGGGAACGCCGGGACTCGGTGGTTTTCGGGGTGGGGAAATGAGCAACGGTTGCGCCTCGGTGTTTTGCAGCTCGGAGGCAGTGGGCGCAGTGATTTCTGCCGGTTTCCCGGTTGCTTCCGAGGCAGCGTCGGGGTGAGGAGGGTTCTGTCCGGTGTTGATCGTGAGGAGGTAACAAAATGCCCTTTGCTCGGCCTGGAGAGGTGGAGATCACGTCGAGCCGATGGGAATCACTCAGACGGTGCCAACGACTGAGAGAGAGGAGCAGGAGGTGGTGCAGCCGATCTCGGTGGCACCCGGGTGCAGTCCCCCCCGTGGATGAGAAGAAACAGAGAATTACTTAGTGGGTAAGGCACACATTTCAGCTCAATGACATGTGGGCCCTACCACAGTTTCATCTTATCCTCTAAAGTATCTCCCAAAATTTGCAAATGGTGAAATCAAATTGTCGGAGTTCAAATCTAAGGTGCATTTGGAAAATTGGACAAGTTTCATCCAAATTCAAATAAGTATTTGAATGCTTTGCAATTTAAAGTCCATTTTGGAAAAGGAGTTGCAAAACAATTCAACAAATCATGAAACTTTGCATACCCACTAATTTGGACCTAGGAAATTCAAATAGGAAATCTGATTTTCAGTTTGGCTGCTGCAAATGAGATTTTTAGCATCACAGTTTTGAAATTCATTGTGTTGCTCTCATTTGAATTTTTGGGTTTGAAAAAATTTGTTCCAAATCTGGTTTCAGCTCTCTCCCACATATGGGAACTTCCCATCTTGGTTTTAGACCCCTATTGGTCTCCAAGTTTTCAAACAATTGTTTGAACTTGTGTGAAGAGGGCTCTCATGGGTGTTATCACATGTGGAAAAAGTTTTAACAAGTCCCATTTTTCTTGACTTTGCCAAACATATGAATTCCAACCTTGGTTTATTCATATGCATTTTTGGGACTTTTACATTAGAGCCCTAGCCCCCAACTCGCCGAGAAAGCCATCGCCGAAGTTCAGCAAGCAAGATCGCCGGAAGAGAGCCCAACGATCTGAGAAGGACCCGAGACCGAGAAGAACGTAAGGTAGGTCTCCAATACTACCTTACGACATCGTTGTGTTTCCTTTGCATCTGTTCTTTGATTCCTTTCGAACAGAAGATTTCTCATGGACAGATCACTTGCTGATCGGGTTGATCTAAAGACAAGGTCATCACCACGTCCACATTTGATCCGAAACACCTCTGTTCATCATAAAACCATGCAATAACGCGTACAAACCAACCTAATAAAACTAAACTGCATTATAGGATAGCATGCATACGCATCATCGCATCTAGTTAAGGTTTGTGCATGATATTGATTGCTGTGAATCTTGTATGTGCGCGATCCTGTATAGCAGGACAAGCTCAGGGAGCTGTCTACGACGAGCTGCAACAACGAGGTTTCGAGATCCAAGAGCAACCGGAACCGCAAGAACAAGGCAAGTGCTCCTTGACCATATTGATCCTATGTTTTGGGAAAAAACTGTTTTGTTTTGCGAAAAGGTGTGTGTGCTGAGTCAAACATGATGGGAAACCCTTTTATAGGAGTTTACTAGCTTTGTTTAAACCACCCTTGTCGCCAGGGAAGTTTATGAGTCGGGCATGGTTTTTGTTTTATTCTTCGCTGAGTCCATGGGATTGGGAAGCGAGATAGATGTGTCTAGCTAACTGCACTCGTAATGATAATGAGAAACTGATGTTAATAATGGACATGGATTGGAGGGGAGATCTAGGCAAGACTGTGTTTGTGAATGATGTAGCATGAGATGGTGGTTTACTTGCCGTGGATCTAAGGACCGGTTCATGCATGCACATGCCAGGATAACAGTGCCACCACAAGGCCAAGTATGGGTGCGGCTTAGCTGAGTAATTAGGTAAGTTGCTAGATTGTTATGGACTGTGGAAGGCGCGGGGAATGGGAGTCGAGTGAGGACTGCCCTGGGAACTGCATGGCACAAGAGGGGGCCCATGGGTGGGAGAATTGGAGATTCTAGCCTGCCGGTGAAACCTTAGTGAGTCCATACATCTAGTAGCCCCTTTGTAAAGGCTATTTTGTGATCTCTTGGCCATACACCGACGGTTGTGTACTGGTATAATGGAGGTTCTGCAGTCGCCGACGGGTGACAAAATCACAAACTTGTGAATAAAGAGGTGCAAACTCTGCAGAGTTCTTAAAACTATCATGATAGCCAAGCTTACGGTCACGAGCGCCTGGCCAACTGCCATGATTAGTTGGGATTGTTATTGTGATGGTTACTGGTTATGGTTTTGGATGATTTGGTTATGGTTTAGTTTTGGGACTGTTGAGTCCTGGTGATAAGATGGGTTGCATGACTGTTGAGTCATGGCAAAAAGATTGGTCTCGGTGTGAGACGAAGTTGTTTATAAGATGAAATGGTAGCGAATATGAGATGGTATTCGTGAGATGGTAGCGAATACGAGGAGGTATTCGTGAGCAAGAATGAGGTTGATTGATTGTGACTTGGAAGGTAATGAGCATAACGGAGGTATGATTGGTATTTTAATATATGTTGGGATTACATTCACCTAAATATAAGTTGCTGTTTTATCGTGTTTTTGATAAATAACTTTGCTTTCTGCAATGAGACTTTATACCTACCTTGCTATGAGCTACATATCATATTTTCCCGCACTTGATGAGTACATCATTGTACTAAAACTTGCATTATTATTCATCATCAGCAACAGGAGAAGATTTCTATGAAGATCGAGTGGAGCATTAGGCGTGTGATCTGTTCTCAACCTTGCCTGTGGGAATGGAGTAGAGATGGAGCCATTGCTGCCTAGAATTGCTTCTGCATTAGTTAAATCGCTTCCGCATTAGTTAGAAGACTTCCGCTGCATAGAAATAAGACTTCCGCTGTGAGTATGAGTCCAAGACTCATGAGATATTGTAATAAACTCTGTTATTCGTGGTAATATATAATCTGAATTCAGTTTGTGGAACACATGTGGGTGTGATGAACATCATGGGCACACATATGCATTAGTTCTCGGTTCCGTGGTTTTCCACAGAATATAGGGCGTCACACCGTCGTAGGTAGCTCCCTGAGCTTGTCCTTCTATACATGATCATGCACATACAAGATTCACAACAATCAATATCATACACAAACTTTAACTAGATGCGATGATGCATATGCATGCAATCCTATGATCAGTTTCTATTAGATTAGTTTATACGTGTTCTTGCATGGTTTGCATGGGTTTTACGATGAACAGAGGTGTTCGGATCAAATGGGGACGTGGCGATGATCTTGACTCTAGATCAAACCGATCAACACGTGATCTGTCCACGAAAAAGCTTATGTTCGAAAGGAATCAAAGAACAGATGCAAAGAAAACGTGATGATGTCGTAAGGTGGTATTGGAGGCCTACCTTATGTTCTTCTTAGTCTCGGGGTCCTTCTCCCATCAGACAGACCATTGGGGCTCTCTTCCGGCGATCTCCCTCGACCGAACTCCGGCGAAGGGTTTATTCGGCGAGCTGGGGCTAGGGCTCTAAGTCGTCGGCTCAGGAGGTGGAAAAGAAGTCTGTGGTTTGGGCCAAAGGTTCAGGGTTCTATTTATAATCAGGAGGAAAGAGTTCTAATCTGATTGGACTTCAAATAAGAGTCCCATTCAAACTGTTTTTGAATCTTAACAACTTATCTTTAGTTAATTTGGTGTGGTAACATTGTGGAATTCGTGTCGGTTTCCTCAGTACCGGGGATTCCCACGCGTACAGAAGAAAACCGCCTCAGAATCGCGTCCCTACGCGGTGATGGGCTCCGGAAGCTCCACGTGTCCTACGGGAACCTGGGCTCCCCTTTCCGCAAAGACAAGCTCCGGTTGTGCTGCGTGTCAGGCGGGTGAGACCTCCCTCTTCCTCAGAGGTGAGCTCCGCTTGCGCCACATGTCCTGGCGGGCGGGACCTCCCTCTCTCCAAAGGCGAGCTCCGCGAATGCCACGTGTCAGTTCCGGCCCTCCCCTCTCTTCGAAGGTGGATCTGGGGGTGCCATGTGTCAGTGCTGGACCTCCCCTCTCTTTGGTGGTAGCTCCGAGTGTGCCACGTGTCCTAACAGCGCCAGACTTCCTTTCTTCTCAGAGACGAGCTCCGAGGTTAACACGTGTCCAATAGTGACGGACCTCCCGGAGATAAGCTCCGGAGGTGACAAGTGTCCAATAGGACCGGACCTCTCGGAGGTGAGCTCCGAGATTGACACGTATCCCGCGCGACTGGTCCTCTGTTTTTCATGGTGACTAGCTCCGAAGGCGACACGTGTCCTGTGGGACTGGCCTCGCTTCTCCGCAGAGGCTAGCTCCAGGGCAACACGTGTCCCACGGGGTTGGACCTTTCCCTATTTGTGGGGATGAGCTCCGGATACGCCATGTGGCCAGTGGCCCACGGAAAATGACTACGTCGCTCTAGGAGAACTGAATTTGGCCCCTTTTGGCTATCTTTTGATTCTTCTCTGTTTCAATCTTACAAAAATGTTTATGAAACATGAATATATGCAGAAACCGAAAAATGAGGGTGTCACAAATCTACCCCCCTTAAATTGAATCTCGCCCTCGAGATTCGATAGTAGAGAATAAATGAGGGAATTCAGTCTTGAGGTCTTCTTCACGCTCCCATGTGGCTTCAGCTTTGGTGTGATGGCTCCATTGTACCTTGCACCATCGGATCACTTTGTTCCTCGTGACCCTTTCCTTTACGTCTAAAATTTGGACAGAGTGCTCTGCGTAGGTCAGATCCTCTTGAAGTTCAAGTTTATCCATCGGTACTTGCTCCTCTGGTACTCTCAAGCACTTCTTGAGCTGGGATACATGAAACACGTCATGTACGTCGGAGAGGTGTGTTGGGAGCTCTAGTTGATAGGCTACTCCTCCTCGATTGTCCAAAATCTTAAATGGCCCGATGTAGCGAGGTGCTAGCTTGCCTTTGACGTTGAACCGTCATTGGCCACGGATAGGCGATACCATAAGGTATACAAAGTCTCCTACTTCGAAAGTCAACTTCCTTCGCCTATTGTCCGCATAGCCTTTCTGTCGTGACTTAGCAGCCTTTATGTTCTCCCATATCATTTGGACTTGCTTCTCAGCCTCTTGTAGCACTTCAGGTCCAAACACTTGGTTCTCTCCGGTCTCGTTCCAAAACAGCGGCATTCTACACCGTCTACTGTACAATGCTTCGAATGGCGACATCTTCAAGCTAGCTTGATAGCTGTTGTTATAGGAGAATTCGGTGTACGGTAAACTCCTATCCCAACTACGCCCATGTTTCAAGGCGCAAGCTCTCAACATGTCCTCCAAAATTTGGTTTGTCCTTTCGATTTGTCCATCGGTTTGTGGGTGATAGGCGGAGCTAAAATCCAGTTGTGTACCCATAGCTTTCTGCAGCTTCCTCCAAAATCGAGAGGTAAACTGAGAACCTCGATCTGAGACTATCCTCCTCGGGACTCCATGACGGCACACGATCTGCTCCATGTACAACTCGGCTAATTGTGCAACGTTGTACTTGGCCCTTACAGGGAGAAAATGGGCTGTTTTCGTCAATCGGTCCACTATAACCCAAATGGAGTCATAACCCGACTGAGTACGTGGCAATCCGGCGATGAAATCCATACTGATGTCTTTCCACTTCCACTCGGGTACCTTCAAGGGTTGCAACAATCCAGCGGGTCTTTGATGTTCGGCCTTCACCCGTTGGCATGTGTCACATAGTGCAACATATTCGGCTATATTCTTCTTCATACCATCCCACCAATAACAAGTCTTCAGGTCCTTGTACATCTTGGTACTTCCGGGATGTATGGAATAAGGTGAATCATGTGCCACTTTTAATATCATGTCGCGGATGTGCTTTACGTTAGGCACACAAATCTTTTTTCTTAGCCAAAGCATACCCTTCTCATCTTCCTTGAAATCCTTCTCTGTCCCTTGTCGGATCCTTTCCTTGATCTCCTTGATCTCCTCATCCGTTGCTTGGCCATCTCTTATCTCTTGCTCCAATGAAGAGTGGAGTTCCATCACTTCCATCTTGTTCAAGAATCCGAGGTGTAACCGTTCGAACTCCTTACGTAGTTCGGGTGGTAGCTCCCGAACCGTGAGTTGGTGACATGCTCCTTTCCGGCTCAATGCATAAGCTACTACATTGGCCCTTCAAGGGTGGTAGTTGATTCCAACATCGTAATCCTTGATGAGTTCCAACCATCGACGTTGCCTCAAATTCAAGTCCGTTTGTGTAAATATGTATTTGAGGCTTTTATGATCCGTATAGATCTCACGTCGATGACCAAGAATTTAATGTCTTCAAATCTTCAATGCATGCACTACTGCTGCTAGCTCCAAGTCATGTGTAGGATAATTAAGCTCATGCTTCTTTAATTATCGTGAGGCATAGGCTACCACTTGTCCTTATTGCATGAGCACACATCCGAGCCCTTGTCTTGATGCATCACAATATATGTCGAAGCTCTTGCCTACGTCTGGCAATACCAAAACTGGCGTTGTGGTTAGCCTTTTCTTGAGTTCCTCAAAGCTCTCTTGGCACGCTGATGTCCACTGGAACGCTTTTCCCTTCGTTAGCAACTCCATCATAGGTTTTGCTATCTTAGAGAAGTCCTTGATGAACCTTCGGTAGTATACATCCATCCCAAGAACACTCTGTATATCCCTCACGTTTTGCGGTTGGTTCCACTTCAGAACATCTCCCACTTTTCCGGGATCAACAGATACTCCTTCCTCGGAGATAATGTGGCCTAGGAACGATATCTCCTTTAGCCAAAATTGACACTTGTTAAGCTTGGCATACAATTGATGCTCGCGCATTTTCTGCAAGTTCAATCTTAAATGTTCTTCATGCTCCTCCTCACTTTTTGAATACACCATAATGTCATTGATGAAAACCACGACGAACTTATCCAAGTACTCCATGAAAACCTTGTTCATAAGGTACATGAAGTATGCGGGTGCATTTGTTAACCCAAAATACATGACGGCATATTCATACGAACCATACCGTGTTCGAAAGGAAGTCTTGGGTATATCGGAGGGCTTAATCTTCAGCTGGAAGTATCCCGACCGAAGATCAATCTTGGAGAACACTCAAGCTCCTTTCATTTGGTCGAATAGGTCTTCTATACGGGGCAGATAGTATTTATTCTTGATGTCACCTCGTTGAGAGACCTATAGTCCACACACATCCTTTGGGTCCCATCCTTCTTGTCTACGAAGAGCACGGGGGCTCCCCATGGTGACGAGCTGGGACTATAAAACCCTTCTCCAACTGCTCCTGAATTTGGTTCTTGAGTTCCACTAGTTCATTGACGGGCATCCTATAGGGTCTCTTTGCTATGGGTGCAGTTCCGGGTACCAAATCGATGGCAAACTCAATGTCCCGGTCAGGTGGCATACCTGGAAGCTCTTCCGGAAACACGTTTGAGAATTCTTGAACCACTGGAATGCTGTCCAATGTTGCTCCGTCGACGTGGTTCAAAATTGCCTTCTTGGTTGTTTGTTGGGCTGACTCAATCTCGATACGAATACCGTGCTCGTTTGTCAACTGCACACTCCTTTCAGCACATTGGATTACTCCGTTGTGCTTGCTTAACCAATCCATCCCGAGTATTATGTCAAGCCCTTGGGAATCCAAGACAATGAGGTTGGCAAGGAAGTCTACCCCCTTATTTTAAGGCTTACTTTCGGACATACTATATTAGTCCTCATCTCTCCACCGGGAGAATTAACTAACATAGCACATTTTAAGTGTGATATGGGTAGATAATGCTTGGCAACATACTTGGATGATATGAAGGAATGTGATGCTCCAGAATCAAATAAAATGGTGGCTGGGTTGGAGTTGGCAAGGAACATACCAATTACGACGTCTTCAGCCTGTTGTGCTTCCTCAGCAGAGACATGGTTCACGTTGCCGCGAGCATAGTACTTCTGTCCACGGTTTCCTTGATTGTCCCCTCCGTTCGGTCGTGGGTTCTGCTTGGGCACGTTGCCTTGCTGTCCAGGACCTCTCCTCGGGCACTGGCTCGCGAAGTGTCCTGTTTCCCCGCATGCAAAGCATGCCGTGTTTCCCACCACAGCAGGTACGTTTGGGCGGGGGTTTTGAACAGGAGCGCCCATGTTGGGTTGGGGCACAGGAGGCAAGGGCACACGATGTGCTTGTGCAACGGGTCGTTGCTGTGGTGGCTGACTAGGGCGGTATGCAGGAGCGGTCGATCCATACTGTGGTGCAGATGGGGGCATGTACCGAGGTCGTACTTTGCTCCCTTGTGGCTGGTATGGCATCTTCCTCTTGCCCTCTCGCTCGATCTCTCGGATCTTGCTTTCAACCACTATAGCCTTGTCAACCAGCTTCTGGAAGCTCGCGTAGTCATTGTTGAGGAGCTGAACCTGGATTTCATTGTTCAACCCTCTCATGAACAAGTACTGCTTCTGTTGGTCCGAGTTGACATCTTCGGGGGCGTACCGGGACAGTTGTGTGAACTTGTTGAGATACTCCTTCACGCTTCTCTGTCCTTGGCGGAGACCTTCGAACTCCTGTCTCTTGAGCATCTTTACACCAGCAGGGATGTAATGAGAGCGGAAACTCTCCTTAAACTCAGTCCAAGTGATCATCTCCGGGTTGACATGGGTGTTGTAACACCCCAAAATTTTGTTAAGACCCTAAAATCATGTTAAGAAGGGGAATTTAAAATTTTTTGGACGTGTTGCATGTTTTGCAAAAAGTTAAATTCAAACTGGAATTCAAATTAAACTCAAATCAGAAAAGAAATAGAAAAAGAAAAAGAGAAAACAGAAAAAAACCGGCCAGTGGGCCGCAACCCACCAGCCGGCCCACCCTGCCTCGCGCCAGCCCGCAGCCGCGCGCCTGCGCTCTCTCTCTCTCAGACAGGTGGGACCCACCTGTCATCCCTAACCCCCGATCGTCCGAAACTCGGACTGTTCACCCGCGCGCGCGCGATCGCAACCGACCGGATTTCCGGCCGAATTCTGGTTCCGGAGGACTCCCACTCGATCTAAACAAACCCACCGCCCTCCCCCGTCTATAAAAACCCCGACCTCATTCTGTTTTTCCCACGCGATCCGCCGATTTTCCTCCGGTGAGAACCGAGACTTCTCCGGCGAATTCTGGCCGATCTAAGCTCGGAAATTCCGATCTAACTCGCTGGTCTTGATCCACCGCCTCCGGGGAACCTTGCAGGTGCAGAAAACTCGGTGACTTGCGGTGTAAACACAGCGCCGACGAGCCTCGCCGTGAATTCACCTCGGACCTCGTCGCCGATCACCTTCCAGGACCTCCGAGCTCAAGAAAACCCCCGAGGTGAGATCCCCGACCTCTCCTCCACCGATCTATGCCATAAGATCACAGTTCTAGGAAGAATTCTCGAAGATCCGAAAGTCTCCGGTGAGGTCGCCGCTTCTCGCCGCCGTGCGCCGCCGGCAGCGCCGCCCGCGTTCGATCAGAGCAACGTGGCCGCTTGTGCGCCGTTTATTTTAAATCGCACGGTAGGGTTTAAATCCCCGCGTACCGGTTCGACGTTATAATCTCAGCCGTCTGTTTAAAATCGGACGGTCCACGTCAGCCCCGCGTTATAAAGACTGGAAATCTTACGTGCTACCCCCTGGGGTTCTCGGGAAATAGGAGCTAGCCCCGGAAACTTCTGATCTAGCCCCTGGAACTTCAGAAAATCATGTAAATTCATTTAAAAATCAGTTTTAGCCCCTGGACTTAATAAAAATTAGGAAAAACTCCTCTGTTATGTATAGCTAGACCCCTGAAAATTGTTAAAATAATATTATAGACCCTGTAGTGGGGTGAGTTTACCTTTTTAGCCCTGTTTAATATTTAATTTAGGAAATTGAATATGTGGCTAGTGTTTAAAATTTAAAAAGTGGGACAAACATATTGTCAAAATTAAATTAAAAACTTTCTCAGTATTTAGAAAACTTTGGAGTGAGATAAAAATATATTTTGGGCTGAAATGAATCTGTTTAATTTATTATTCACATTTAGGGACACATTTTTAAGTAAAGAATAGTTCTGGAAAATAGGGAAAATAATTGTAAAATAGTTTACATCAGAGGAAAAGGTCAAAAATATATTAGTAAATATTTTAGATCAGAACCTATTCTGTTTAGATGATGTGTCTTGTTATTTTCATAGTAAAGTTCACATTTAGGCATAGGAAATAAATCTGAAAATATAGCAACTAGTAAATGATAAATGGAGTTCTAAAATCCAAAGAATTCAGTTTAGGGTTGGTAGAAATTCTGAAGACACTTATGAAGAAGGAAAATGCCTTTCATGCATACTTGGTAGCTAAAAGGTGTAGTAATTGAATATAAGGAATTTATTTAAATTGAAAACTCATATATATAGTATGTAAGTATAAATGTGAACACAAAAGTAGGAACAATATACACATGATTAAAAATGCATGCAAGCCACAAATCAACACACATAGAGTAACCACAACACATATAATGGTGAATGACTTTCATAAATATAAATGTGTGGTTTGTATGAAGTGGAAGTGTGAACTATGTCTTATGGATTGTTGTTTTTCTTTTGCTATGTGTGATGGTATGATGTAGAACCTGCTCAAGAGCAAGTTATTCCTTTCCAAGATCAGGACTACCCATTTCAAGAGCAGCAGGAAGGAGGCAAGTGTCCTTGACCACTTTGATCCTATACTAGGATGTTTAGATAGAATTATTGCTTTGTCAAGTTAAATATGAAACCCATGATAGGAAGTTTCCCTAGAATTGCATTACCTTGTTTCCTTGTAGCTTGGGTTGGGATTTATTTTATCATGTCATTTATTATTATGCATATGCTTAGCCATGCTTAGAATGGGATATTTGGGATATGAGATCATTAGTTTATTTTACCATACTCTTGAATGAGATATTGTGAGTTATGTAGAGGTAGGGATCAAGGCAAGTTGGATGTTTTGGTTGTGTGCTGGGTGCACGAGACTCGGGTTTGTGTTTAGTACTTGCCTGGATCCTAAGGACCGGTTCATGGAGCATGTAACCTGGCTTTACAATGCCAACCACATGCTGAGATGGGGCAGCTTGGCCAATTAATTAGGTGTATCCCCGGCGTAGTATGGGTGTGTTGGATGGTGTGGGGAGTAGGTGTCAGCTGGACTACCATATGAACCCCAAGGCTCAAGAGGGGGCCACTGCAGCGGGGTTGGAGCCTCTTGTATGCTGTTAGGGGTGAAACCTCAGTGGGCCCATGCTCGTCGGGAATCCCTTTGTAAAGGCTTCGTAGTGATCTCCTGGCTACACACCTGGGAAGTGTGAATGTGGTTCGTAGCCACTGGCATAATGGAGGTTCTTTTAGTCCACCCGGCAACGGGGGATGAAATCACTACATGTGGGTACAGTGGTACAAACTCTGCAGAGTCAAAACTGTCATGACAGTCGTGCTCACGGTCAAGAGCGGCTTGGACTTATTCATGATTAGAGGATTGATGGTTTTGGAAGTTGTGGATCTTAAGCGGGGAGCTTAACATTGGAAATGATGTTATGGTTATTGGATTATGATGATGGGATGGGAGATTGGGACCATTTCACCTGTGTAGTAATGTAGGTGCTTAATAAGCTAAGGTGATAGGTATTAATTGCGTAGTGCTTTAACCATGAGTTCAACCTCTCCATGTTCTGGCCATGCATGATATAATTTTCCCACACTTGCTGAGTACCATTGGTACTCAACCTTGCATATTTTGTTGGTTTATATTGCTGCTCAGGTAAAGATAATGAGGTGGTGTATAATGACCAAGACTTTGGACCCGAAGAAGGTTTCTAGGTTCATGGAGACCCCCGGGCAACGCCTGTGACGGAGCCCTCAAGAATAATATTCCGCTGCTAGTTTATTTACTTGTGATGAACTTATTATTGTCCATCGAGACATTTACTATGTAAGACTTACTTATATTCGACACCTGGCTTGTAATAAATGATGCTTCACTATTTGTCATCACATGTATGAGAAAATGATCCTGGCATACATGTGATATTCACTTGGTTGTTCTTCGGAAAAACCGGGTGTGACAAGAAGTGGTATCAGAGGCAAGGTTGCCCGTAGGAACGTGGACCTAGGTAGAAATGGACGTATTTAAGGGCCCTATTATCTTAAAAACTATTTTACAAGGTGTGTGTTGAAAAATGTTATTTAATGGAGTCACTTTCTTCATCTTACCCCAACTTTCATTCAAAATAGAATTTTTGTTTAAAAGTTTATCTAACCTAAGTTTAAATGTTTTCTGTTTTAGATGGTTCGCATAATTCGCACCGCTCGCAAGTTCACAGGAGGGAGAGTTCCCGTAGTTGCCCTTGCCGAAAGAGAGGAGAGCCGTCCAGTGACGTACCTTTCCTATGGATTGGCAGTAGGAGGCTTGTTGAGCCGTCTCCGACGTATGCTCGAAGCCGCCGGCAATACGGGCAAGCTAATCATCCATTATAACTCCACCAGGACCATCCGTGAGAAGAGGGAAGAATGGAGTTCAGAGATGAGAATTATACACGAAAATCAGCTGCTTAAGATCCACCACTCTCCAGCTTGTCGAGCGACACAGGTCGATGCGGAGAAGGATGTCACCTGGGAGGCCATCACCTGCCAGAGTCACATCTATCGTCGCCACCTGGACTGGACTGAGTACATGTATGTCCTCCAGCGTGAGAGTGGTACCACGGAGTATAAGTATCCGCCAGTGCAGCAAGGGACTTCCCATGAGCACATGGACTTGTGCTTGGAGGATGCTGCTATGCTCAGCACTCGACTGCAGAAGTGTCAGCAAGAGCTTCAGGATGTTCGGGACACCCTGAAGGAAACGGAGGCGTTGCTGCGAACCTACCGGAGGGCGAGAGAAAGAGGAGATGGGAATGAACTGTGTGTCACCGCGAATGATACATGGACTCCTGACTCCCCAGATCGTCGGGCGATAAGACGTCGTCGCACTTCTCCAACAGCAGCCTCCCCACCCAAAGCAGAGTCAGAAGGAAGCCGAAATGATGAGGAAGATCCCAAGGAGCCAGCTCAAGAAAACGAGTAGTGTAGAGTCCTTCCCTCAGTTAGCAAGATGTCGAATAGTCGAGTCGTTAAGTTAAGTTAATGGTGTGTTAATGCTTGGTGTGTGACGTGAGTTGTGGAAGCCATGAGCAATTGTCCACAGCCTCGTCTTTAGATTGTTTTGCTTTGGTGTGAGAACCCACATGAAATAATATTGCATTTATTTTTGTGTGAGAAATGAACCCTCAGAAAAGTACAACAAAGCCTCAACACTTTAAAATACAAACAAATGAAAGTAGTAAGATGATACTAAATGCTTTCAAATTAACATTGGTTGATTCTGCCAGATGGCCGGAGGAGGAAAAGGACGTGCTGCCAACCCCGCCAACAACAACGATGAGGCATGCAACACTCATCTTTCTGGAGGCCAGGACCGGGTGGTCGCCGTGAAGGAGTTGATCCCCTCCACCAAATGCTGGAGAATCAAAATCAGCTCATCCAGAACTTGACTCAAGTGGTGGCCAACTTGCATCAAGTTCCACCTCCACAAGCTGCACCACGCCAACCAAGGTTGAGTGAGTTTCTAGGAACTCAACCTCCAAAGTTTGCAAGTGCTGCTGAACCTCTAGAGGCAGATGATTGGCTGAAGACCATTGAAAGTAAGATGAGGATCATACAGTGCCAAGGGTATGAGAGGGTGCTGTTTGCCTCTCATCAATTGCATGGACCTACTGCTGATTGGTGGACGGCCTACGTGGCTGCCCATCATGACCCTGAGAACATCACTTGGGAAGAGTTCAAGCGTAGCTTCCGCAACCATTACATCCCAAGAGGTGAACTCAAAAACAAGAGGAAGGAGTTTTTGGGACTGCAGCAGGGAAACATGACGGTGAGGGAATACCTCACTAAATTCACTCAACTATCCCGTTATGCCCCACGGGACATAGAGACTGATGAGCAGAAACAAGATTGTTTCGTGGAAGGACTTACTGTAGAAATGCAGTGTGCAATGTCCTCAAATGAGTATGAAAGCTTCCAAAAGATGGTGGACAGAGCGTTTGTGGAAAATGAGAATAAGAGGAAGGCCGGGTGGTCACATCAAGCCTCAGGGAGCAACACTGTAAGGGCCTCAGTTTTTGACACTCATTTGCAGTGTTCATCACCACACCACACACCTCATTTGAGGAAGAATGATGAACACAAATAAAGAGCAAGTAACAATTATCAACATGCTCATTAGGGAACAAACTCACACATTGCAAAAGTGGTACTTCCCACATGTGATATAGATGGGCTGGACATATGAAAACTCCTACACTTTGCTAAGGATGTCCATGCCAAGTTCCACCCAAATTCAAAACCTTTTTGAGGTCATTTTGGGTATAGTTAGGAAGAGGGCAGTTTGAAACCATATTCAAATTCAAACTGTCTTCACCCACTGAATTTAAAAGTGGAAGGCATATTCTTGCTCAGCACATTTTTGTGAGCTCACACACCAATTTTCACTCCATTTGGAGTTGATCTTGACATGAGCTAAGGGGGAGAAATTCAAACTCTATTTGAATTTCAAACTGCACTTGTGCTGAAATTCATTCAAACCAAACCTCATTTGAACTTTGATCAATTCAAATGGCTCTTGGGTGAATAATTTGAATTGCCAAGGGTAGAATAGGGTTCACTGTTTACCACAGCTGTTAGGAATAAATTTCAGAGGTTAAAAGAGAAGTGGGACCCACATGTCAGCCTCAGTCTCAAAGCAAACCGACTGAACCACAGTTCAGTCGGTTCCCGGCAGCTGTGCGCGCGCGGCACCGAAGGGGGCAGCCGGCGCCAGCTCCTGCTGCGTGCCCCAAGCCGGAGACCAGACCGCCGGGCTATTTATTCCCTCCCCGGTGTGCTTCAGTCGCCATTCCTCGAGCTGCCGACGCACACGACTTGTTTTTCCACTGCCATCGCCGCCGCTCGAGTTCCTGCTTGATCAAGCCGATCGCAGCTCCTTCTTTCCGTTCCAAGGTCCCAGCAAGGTACTAGCAACCATCCTCCATCCTTTCCATTGATAGAAATCGATTGAAACCGAGTGATATCGGCTGTGCCGAAAGATCAAACTCGGAACTGGAAACCGCCGCACCTCGGGCTCTCGTGGACAGCCCAACCTGGGCATTGTCACGCCCGAGCCAAGGCACCCTTGGACGCGCAAGTGACCGATGCTGCTCACCCCCGAGCCACAGCTCGAGTGGTTGCTCACCGGCGGCGAATTTCCACTTTTCCCCTTTCTGTGTGCAGAACGACCTTCGGGTACGATTCTGTTTAATTCGTGCTCTAGAAAGGATTAGAGGGCCTCAGGCCACTCCCACACGAACTAGACACGGTGACGCACAAGTTGCCTTCACAACTCTGGGCCGGAGAACTTCTGTGCCCGGCGTAATTCAAGGTCTACTAATGGCGGAACGCACGGGGGGTATCGGGCGCACGGTGAGGACCTATTTCGGGCCTTCCCCGAGCTACCCCGAGTTCATGTCGACCTTCTCTGAGGTCCACTGATGCTCCCCGACCGATTTCCCAAGTAGCTGAGGCACTAGGAGCGTCAGCCGACATGGCCGAAGTCGTTCCGATATGGCGGCTCGTCGCCGACCATGCTCCGGCCGTTGTCATGAGCAGCTGACCCTCGGATCATGTTCCCCAAGTAAAAGTAGGCAGGGGCGGCCAGAATCAAGAAGTTTGGAGCGGTACAGCAGCCAGCGGCGAGCTCTCCGGCGAGGTCCCTCGGCGGCGGAGCGCGGGTGTCGCGAGGTTGAAGAAGGGGGTGGACCCCAGCTGTCAGCGGCCGATATTTTGAATCGGGATCCGGCTGCGGCCGGGATCGGGTGTGCTGGCGCGCAAAAGCCTTGTGGGCCGCGGTGTGCTGTCGCTTCGGCGTGCGACGCGTGTCCCCTGGGCCCACGCGCGAGTTTAAACTTTTCCCCGATTTTCAGATTTCCTTCAAACTTCAAATCCTTATAACTTTGGCTAGAAAGCTCCAAATTGAGTGAACCAAATTTTGCTGGATTCAGCTCTCTGAGTACTTTCCAGAAAATCAAGTTTCACTTCATGAAATTCCCTAATTCTCCAGAATTAATTCCTCAAAGTTTAAACTGTTAGGAATTTTAACTGGAGAATCCTTTGGAGGAAAACCCTGAAATTTTGCTGAGATGTTCACCAAAATATCCTTGAACTATCATAAAAATTTCAGATCCATTTGAGCTCATTTAGTCCACCTAATGGTGTGATTAGTAAAACTGTTCCAGAGAAAATAGAAAATGTTCAGAAACATTTTCAGGATTTTCTCTGAAATTGTTTAGCTCATATCTTTAGTTAGAGACTTCCAAATTAAGTGAGACCAACTCCATTAGAACCCTCTAAAAATCTAGTTTTCAGAAAGTCATAGTTTGTTTCATGAAAATCCCTAGAACACCCTAAGGGTTCCAATTAAGGTCAAGGACATAATTATTTGTGGAGGGCTCAAATGAGCTTTGCTGCAACTAAAACTTGACCAAGTCTTTGTTTAGGTTGTAACCAAGCCACAGTAAAAGTTTCACAGTCATTAGGTCTGTCTAGTAAGGGTTATAGGCTTCACAACTTCAAAGTTAATACAAAGGCCTCTAAATTAATACATACATTGTTCTTATCATGTAGTCGCTAAGGTCGAGGAGGAACCCGAAGTCCTAGACTTCGTTACTCCGGAGGAACAGCTAGCCTTCGACCAAGAGCAGCAAGGCAAGCCCCGGTTTGCATTAACCTTTTTACAAATTTTTATTGTTTTGAGCACATACTTGTTTCCTTTGTTCTGTGCATTAGAGTCTTGTTCGGAAATCCAACTGCATAGCCAAGAAAACCATGGGTTGGGTTTAGGATTGAAAACCTCGTTAGCCACTGCATGGCTAGGATAGAGTAGGATTCGGTACAAGTCGAGTAGTTGGAACTACTCGCGAGAATAGGCTAGAGGCACATTGCTCGGGTAGAGATAGCACATGAAACACATGGCAAGAAAATGAGACCGAGCGGAGAGTAAGGGCAGCAGGACTTTGGGGCCTGTGTGCTGTAGCTCCGCTTGTGTCGATTGAGGACCGAGCCGTGTGCGGGCCTGTTGAACAAGCTAGAACAGTACCGAAGACCTACCGGCTATATGGGAACCGGGAAACTGATGTAACTCGGGTAGCTGGGTGTTGAGGCATTGCCCGTCGTTCAGAGGGTAGGTTGAGAGCTCGAGGTGTAAATCAGCTGGCGGCACAGAGATGCGCGTGCAGGGACCTCTTGCTCGGGACGATGGGACCGGTTCAATATTTGGCTAACGGGTGAAAGGTAGTCGCGTACGGCGTCCGTGATGGTTGTTGTAGGCAACATCGAGTACGGGCGTACGTGACGGGTTGTTCGGGTAACCCTGCAGGTGTAAATCGATTATAATCGCCGTCCCTCGCGGTCAGTGAGTACCACTTGTTCACTGTACCGTGACGTAGAAAGAACAGGCTAGTTACATGTTAAAATGTTGCTGATTGAAAGATGGACATTGATTGTTAATGATATGCTGTAGCTTAGAGCTAACTAAAGTTCTTTTCAACTTTGGGCAAAGTACATGAGAGAAATGCGTTTCTTGTTTGATTGCGGCTCTCTCATGTACCTTCGCGTAAGGTTCTCCACAACCTGCTGCTAAAACTTGAAAGTAAGGTTCTACTAATTAGGCGAGTCCTTGCAAATGATTTTACCTCATGTAACCCATTACCCTCATGTAGAAGTTCCATGTTTAGGTGAGACGGGTCAGACTTGCTGAGCCTTCGTGCTCACTGCTTGTGTTTGAAGCTTTTGCAGGGTTCTATAAGGAAGGGACTCCCGAAGAGGAGACGGAACCCCAGGAGGGGAACCCCGTCGAGTGGGAGTCGTGCACGCCGCAGAGTTAGTGTGCGTGTGTGCTAGCAAGGACACGTTCAAGGGTTGAACGTGTACTTGATGCTTAGTCTACGCCCGCGAGTGTGGACTAAACTTATTTTGATGTAAACATGTTCATATAACTGTTTATGTAATAAAGCTTCCGCTTCCGCTTTGTACCTTTGACGTGTGTTATACGGTGTTGTGCAACGCAGCACCCCTCAGCGTGATCCTGGCTCGACAGGACCAGTGGGGTCGTGTCAGCGTGGTATCAGAGCTCGCTTGAGGTTTAACACAGTACAAAGGTCTTCTTTTTCAAAAATCCAGTGAGGAACGAGTTAGTAGCCCGTATAAGGATGTTATTAGTATATAGAAAGTGGCTTAGTAACCTATTTGTTATGTCGGAAAATCGTGCATCTCGGGACGTTCATGTCTTGGGGGGTGCACGTAAGCGCTGTCCACCAGTGCGCACAAGCTGAAGGGTGGAGCCCCACGGGTGGCAGGTAACCCGACCCGCTTTGATATCCTCTACGACTCTTCATGTCGTTTGGGGTATTCGAGCAACGTCTGTCCCTGGCGTGCGTGGTGCAACATGGGAGACCCCGTCACGTGGTCTGAAACGTGAACACGTAACTCAGGGCGTGTTTGGCTTGAGAACATCCGGGCGAGTGATGACGGCCGGATGTACCAACTGTATGGATTCCGGGCTCGGTGTGCAGCCGAGTCTGATGATTGGTTGAATTTCTGCAGGTAGCCTTACCACGAAACGGTAGACGTGTAGTATCCGTGTGCGAGGGACGAGTAGTGCCACTGAAGTAACGACGCCGGCTAAGTCCGGTATAGGTTTTTCCTTTGTGAGGACGTAGTACCGACATAATCTGGTGACGCCTCGACGTCACACCCAACAAAATGAACAACTTCATTTAAAATTTGATGGTTTTGATCCAAAGTAGTAAAACTTGATGTAACTCCTTCCCTTGAACAGGATATTCAAAGTTAACAAGCTTTCAACTTATAGGATGTTAAGGACAGAGCACTCCGTTTCCAGCTAAATTAAGGCTGAAGTTAATCAGAGGTTAGAGGTTGAGTTCTTTCGAGGTTGATGTCGTGTGATACATTTCTGGAAAGCTTTGGAGGAGCTTTACAACTTTTCTGTTGAGTTCCAGAGGTGTTTCGTCCCTTAACCACTCGAAAAATGCAGCAGAGTTGAAACTGTCCAGAAAACAGGACGGAGCAAAGACTCTCTGTAAATTAAGCATAACTTCCTGCATAAAAATCAAAAAAATAGAAAATGAGGTAGTTCTGGAAAGATTATGAGATGGGTTACAACTTTGTAACAGAAAGTTTTGTCAGATTAGGAACAGAATTAACTGGGATTCTTGGATCAAATCAGTACCTAAGGCAGGGAGGTGCTGTCCAATTGTTTCCAGAAATTCTGTTAACTTTGACATCTCATAACTGTTGAACCAGAGCAGATCTTAGGCCAACCAAATACTTTCTGGAAAGTTATTGAAGTTAACTTTAACTTTGATGTTGAGCTCCAGGACTGGTTTTGCTTTTAACCTGGCCTAAATCAGATTAATATGGGAACTGGTCAGGGCTGTCATGGGAACAGCAGATCAGCAGTCAAATTTGTTTAAAAATTTGAACTATGTTTCCAAGTGTTAAGGGTTCAATGACATATCTTATGTTATAACTCAATGGTCTACTGTTTAAATAAATATTTGACATTTCTCAAATATATTTTTACAGATGGCAGCAGATAAACGGTTGGAGAACGGGTGGGTAGTTTCCCACTGCTCTGACCGTAGCGGCTACCCGGGAGCATTGTGGCTAATGCTCCAATATTTCGGGTACAACCAGATGCCGCAATACTTCGCCAAGGAAGAAGGCGAAGAGGGGAACAAGACGTGGACGATCCATGTCGAGGTTCCTGCAGGGCCTATGCCACCCGGTTGGGTGCCATTCACCGTCACGGTGAGAGGAAGACAACCGGAAGGGATGTGGCAAGTGGCAGCCCGTGACACTATGTCACGTTTCTGCCAACTACACGTGCAGGCTATGGAGGGAACTCCATACGCACTCGTTCCGGTGGAGGGACGAGCTCAGCATGTGTGGGAAGAGAGGTACCTAGAGGCAACAAACCCGAGTTGCCCAAGGTACAACCCCGCGGAGGCAAATCTCAGCCTCCAAATGAGGGCGGGAAACGCTGTGATGGACAGCCAAGCTGTTCATACGGAGCATCTCGCCACCAAGCTCAAGGAGAGCACAAGCCGTGGAGATCATTTTGAGAGTGCTCACAGTGCACTCCGCAATGTGCTCCTTCCGACGATCAAGCGACTGAATGAACAACACAATCAGTTGCGTCGTCTGAAGAAGGCAAAGAAGAAGAGCCGTATTGACATTGCGGCGTTGCAAGAGCTGGTGCAGACCCTAACCCAGCAGAATGAGGACCTTGCTCAAGAGCGGGACGACGCTATTGAGGAAGGACAAGGCTGGGAAGAGGACTACAACCAGGCTATGGACGAGGTGCATGCATTGCAGGACCTCGTGCCCCCGGTATTGGGCGTACCGGTAGTCTTGGGTCTTCCGGCCATGGGAGAACCTGGAATGGGAGAAGAGGTGGTAGACCCCGAGCCACCAGCAGAGGTACCGGAGGAGGACGACCCACAGGAGGTCGAGTTCTACTCCGAGTAGGGGGTTACGGTTGCCAAGTAGGGCAGCTAGGGTAGCGTAACCCAACTTTTGTAATCGGTGACATGTCGTGTAGACAGTAGCGTATGTATAGGTAGTGACGGCATGAGCACGACTTCTCGGAGGTCCGAGAATAATGTATCTTGTATAAAGTTTATGCTTTATCAATATATGTGAATGTTGTGCAAGTTAGTCATGCGTCGCTTCAATACTTACTGCTGTTTATGGAATTTTGAGTAAGACATGTGCTAATTGCTGCTGTGTTGAATTTCAGAATGACGCGTACTCGTGCCAACCCTGATGTTGGAGGTACTAGCCAAGGGGGAGAGACCTCCCAACCGCCTCCCGAGGACTCCTCGGGACAGCAGCAGCAACAGCAACAGCAAACACCGCCACCGCCACTGCCAACGGTTACATTGGCCGACATTGTCGCGGCAATGGCGGGTTCACATCAGCAGCATACAGAGCTGCTGCAAACGTTAATTGCGAATACGTCTCGCCCAGAGAGACGTCAAGATCGTGAGGAGCGCCAACAGAGCTCCTACTCCGACTTCCTGGCGACTCATCCCCCTGTATTCTCAAGGGCGGATGAACCACTTGACGCGGACAACTGGCTCCGCGCCATAGAGATGAAGTTCGGGCTGCTCCAAATCAGCGAGCAGCGCAAGACTCAGTTCGCGGTCCAGCAGCTCCAAGGATCCGCGAGCGCGTGGTGGGCCAACTTTTGTGCTTCACAACCCACCGACCGAGTGATGACCTGGGCGGAGTTTCGGACGGCCTTCCGGGCCTATCATATACCGCCCGGTTTGATGAAGAGGAAGACGCAGGAATTCCTACACCTGCAACAAGGGAGCCGGAACGCGCTGGAGTACTCCAGAGCGTTCAACGATCTCGCACTCTACGCGTCGTATCACGCAGATACGGACGAGAAGCGGCGGGACCACTTTTACCAGGGGCTTAACCCACTCCTGAAGGACAAGCTGGCGATGTTCAATCGCGGCAGCCTCAACGACATAATTGATGCTGCGATTGTTCAGGAAGACTCCGGCAAGGAGTTGGCGGCGGCAGAGCGAAAGCGAAGCGCGCCGCAGAGCAGCGGAGAAGGAGGCAGTCCTTCTCAGAAGTTTCGGATGGTGAATCGCCCACCATCAGGTCCGCGCTGGCAGCCACCACAGCGGTCGATGCCGTTCCGCGGTCGGCCGTACTCTTCACCGGCATTCCGGCCGGTACTGCCAGCACCACCGCAACAACAACAGCAGCAGCGGGCGATGCCGCGTGCGTTTGCACCTCCGCAACGCATGCCGGGCTTTCGTCCCCCGAGTACTCCACCAGCAGCGGCCACATGTTACAAGTGTGGTCGCCCAGGACACTTCGCGAGCAGTTGCCCGGAGAGGCAAGGCGGCGGAGTGGTACCACAGTTTCCGGGGAGGAATCAACCCCGGAACCCTACTAATGCGCGGCGGGCAAACCCTAGGCCCGGCACTGTCCACCAGCTTGCCATTGAGGACGTGCCGGAGGGCGAGCCAATCCTTGCGGGTATGTTCCAACTCCACCAGCATCCCGCTATAGTATTATTTGATTCAGGCGCCACGCATAATTTTATTAGCCAAGCTTTCATTGCTAAACACAGCTTGCCAATACTACCCACCGATAGTCCATATTTAATTTGTTCACCGGGTGGGAAGATTTCAGCAAGCGTAATGGTCTCCAAAGCACCATTATGCTTAGCGGGTAGAGTGTACCCCACGTCTCTCATTATCTTAGAGGGACAGAAGGTCGATGTCATCCTAGGGATGTCGTGGTTAACCCGCCACGGCGCTGTTTTAGACACCGTCCTCCGAGTCGTGCACTTAAACTCAGGAGTGCACGGTTCTCACTCATTATTTCTGGACAGTCCAGAAATAAAACTTCCAAGTGTCTATCAAGCCACAACCATCAGATTGGAAGACATTCCAGTGGTCCGAGAATTCCCTGATGTATTCCCGGATGATTTGCCGGGGATGCCACCCGATAGAGAGGTGGAGTTCAAGATTGAACTTGCACCGGGAACCATGCCAATATCCCGAAGGCCGTACAAGATGGCGCCCAAGGAGTTGGCGGAACTGAAGATTCAGCTCACGGACCTTCTGGAGAAGGGTTTTATTAGGCCGAGCTCCTCGCCATGGGGCTGTTCGGCATTATTTGTCAAAAAGAAGGATGAAACGTTGCGGCTTTGCGTGGACTACCGTCCATTAAATGCCGTAACCATCAAGAACAAGTACCCGTTGCCACGGATCGACATGTTGTTTGATCAGTTGGTCGAAGCAAAGGTCTTTTCCAAGATGGATTTAAGATCCGGGTACCATCAGATTAAGATCAGGGCTGAGGACATTCCAAAGACAGCTTTTTCGACAAGGTACGGACTTTATGAGTACCTGGTCATGTACTTTGGCCTCACCAATGCTCCAGCTCACTTCATGTATTTAATGAACTCGGTGTTCATGCCGGAGCTGGACAAGTTTGTCGTGGTCTTCATCGACGACATCCTGGTATACTCCAAGTCGGAGGAAGATCACAAGAAACATCTGCGTATAGTCTTGCAACGGCTGCGGGATCACAAGTTATACGCAAAATTCAGCAAATGCGAGTTTTGGATATCGCAAGTGCCTTTCCTCGGGCATATCATCTCAGCGGAGGGTATCGCTGTGGACCCGAGCAAGATCACGCAAGTGCTGAATTGGAAATCCCCGAGAACTGTTCATGAGGTACGAAGTTTCCTCGGACTCGCGGGATATTATCGGAGGTTCATTCCGAACTTCTCGAAGATTGCCAGGCCAATGACAGAGCTGCTGAAGAAGGCTACCAAATATGTTTGGAGTCCAGCATGTGAAGCAGCATTCAAGGCTTTAGTCAAGCACCTGACATCAGCACCGGTTTTGGCGCAGCCAGACACAACAAAACCGTTCGATGTGTACTGCGATGCATCCGGCATTGGGCTCGGATGTGTGCTGATGCAAGACCGAAGAGTGGTCGCGTATGGATCACGACAGCTTAGGAACCATGAGCAAAATTATCCAACTCACGATTTGGAGCTCGCTGCCGTGGTACTTGCACTGAAAATGTGGAGGCACTACCTACTCGGTAACCTCGTACATTTATATACCGACCACAAAAGCCTCAAGTACATCTTCACTCAGAAGGAGCTGAACATGAGGCAACGAAGATGGTTGGAACTGATAAAGGATTACGAGATAGAGATCCATTATCATCCGGGCAAGGCAAACGTTGTGGCAGACGCGCTAAGCCGCAAGTCACACGTCAATAATCTGACCATCACACTGTTGGAAGAGAGCGAACCACCACTACATGTGATCCCACACGGAGCTCTCTACAACCTAGCTTTGATCCCCACCATCCGTGAAGAGATAGCGGCAGCCCAGAAGAATGACAAGGGCATGTCACATTTGCGGAGACGTATAGACAGTGGGGAGTTGAAATGTTTCCGGAAGGACGGAGACGGCGTCCTATGGTTCAAGAACCGGATCGTCGTACCCCGAAACCCGGAGTTACGGAAGAAAATCTTTGATGAGGCTCACTTATCAAAGTTTTCTATTCACCCCGGCAGCAACAAAATGTATCAAGAACTCAGAAGAAGGTTTTGGTGGACACGGATGAAGCGAGAGACTGCAAAATACGTGTCCGAGTGTGATACATGTCGAAGGGTGAAGGCAGACCACATGCGGAAACCGGGACTGCTGCAACCACTGGGCATTCCTGCCTGGAAGTGGGAGGACGTGAGCATGGATTTCGTCGTCGGTTTACCCACCACCTTACAGAAACATGATTCTGTGTGGGTGATCGTCGATCGGCTCACCAAAGTTGCCCATTTCATCCCGGTCAACACCAACTATAACGCCAAGAAGTACGCTGAACTGTACCTCTCACGGATCCTATGCTTATATGGCGTACCCCGTACCATCGTATCGGACCGGGGCACTTTATTTGTGTCCCGTTTTTGGGAGCAGCTACACGCTGTCCTGGGGACGAAGCTGATCCGTAGTTCAGCCTACCACCCGCAGACGGATGGGCAAACGGAGCGGGTAAATCAAATCCTAGAAGACATGCTACGAGCTTGCGCTATCGACCACGGCAAGAATTGGGATGATCACTTGCCATTAGCCGAGTTCTCGTACAACAATGGGTACCAAGCCAGCATCAAGATGGCGCCCTACGAGGCGCTATACGGCAGGAAATGCCGCACACCACTGAACTGGTGTGAATCTGGCGAGAGGGTTACCTTCGGGATTGATCTTGTCAACAGCGCGGAAGAAAAGGTTCGATTAATTCAAGCGAACCTAAAAGCCGCTCAATCCCGACAGAAACAGTATGCGGACCGGAGGAGGCGCCCATTACAATTCGAAGTTGGAGATCACGTATACCTACGAGTGTCTCCAATGAAGGGCGTAAACAGATTTGGGGTGAGAGGAAAGTTAGCACCCCGATTCATCGGTCCATTCCAGATTACCGAAAGATGTGGATCGGTGGCATACCGGCTAAGATTACCAGAAGCACTTTCCGGTGTGCACGACGTCTTTCACGTTTCCCAGCTGAGGAAGTGTCTCAAGCTATCAACTACCGTTCAGCTGGAAGACATTGAAGAACTGCAACCGGATCTCACCTATCGGGAGGAACCGGTGCAGATTATTGATGAAAAGGCCCGAACCACACGCAACCGTACGTTGTGGTTCTACAAGGTTCTGTGGAGTAATCACTCCATGGATGAAGCGACATGGGAGAGCGAAGAATTCCTTCGCACTAACTACCCCGACTTTCTCACGTCGCATATCCGGTAATTTTTCCACCGTCCTCTCTCTCATTTTCACCTTATAATCTCGGGACGAGATTCTTTTAAGGGGGGAGGAATGTAAGGGCCTCAGTTTTTGACACTCATTTGCAGTGTTCATCACCACACCACACACCTCATTTGAGGAAGAATGATGAACACAAATAAAGAGCAAGTAACAATTATCAACATGCTCATTAGGGAACAAACTCACACATTGCAAAAGTGGTACTTCCCACATGTGATATAGATGGGCTGGACATATGAAAACTCCTACACTTTGCTAAGGATGTCCATGCCAAGTTCCACCCAAATTCAAAACCTTTTTGAGGTCATTTTGGGTATAGTTAGGAAGAGGGCAGTTTGAAACCATATTCAAATTCAAACTGTCTTCACCCACTGAATTTAAAAGTGGAAGGCATATTCTTGCTCAGCACATTTTTGTGAGCTCACACACCAATTTTCACTCCATTTGGAGTTGATCTTGACATGAGCTAAGGGGGAGAAATTCAAACTCTATTTGAATTTCAAACTGCACTTGTGCTGAAATTCATTCAAACCAAACCTCATTTGAACTTTGATCAATTCAAATGGCTCTTGGGTGAATAATTTGAATTGCCAAGGGTAGAATAGGGTTCACTGTTTACCACAGCTGTTAGGAATAAATTTCAGAGGTTAAAAGAGAAGTGGGACCCACATGTCAGCCTCAGTCTCAAAGCAAACCGACTGAACCACAGTTCAGTCGGTTCCCGGCAGCTGTGCGCGCGCGCCACCGAAGGGGGCAGCCGGCGCCAGCTCCTGCTGCGTGCCCCAAGCCGGAGACCAGACCGCCGGGCTATTTATTCCCTCCCCGGTGTGCTTCAGTCGCCATTCCTCGAGCTGCCGACGCACACGACTTGTTTTTCCACTGCCATCGCCGCCGCTCGAGTTCCTGCTTGATCAAGCCGATCGCAGCTCCTTCTTTCCGTTCCAAGGTCCCAGCAAGGTACTAGCAACCATCCTCCATCCTTTCCATTGATAGAAATCGATTGAAACCGAGTGATATCGGCTGTGCCGAAAGATCAAACTCGGAACTGGAAACCGCCGCACCTCGGGCTCTCGTGGACAGCCCAACCTGGGCGTTGTCACGCCCGAGCCAAGGCACCCTTGGACGCGCAAGTGACCGATGCTGCTCACCCCCGAGCCACAGCTCGAGTGGTTGCTCACCGGCGGCGAATTTCCACTTTTCCCCTTTCTGTGTGCAGAACGACCTTCGGGTACGATTCTGTTTAATTCGTGCTCTAGAAAGGATTAGAGGGCCTCAGGCCACTCCCACACGAACTAGACACGGTGACGCACAAGTTGCCTTCACAACTCTGGGCCGGAGAACTTCTGTGCCCGGCGTAATTCAAGGTCTACTAATGGCGGAACGCACGGGGGGTATCGGGCGCACGGTGAGGACCTATTTCGGGCCTTCCCCGAGCTACCCCGAGTTCATGTCGACCTTCTCTGAGGTCCACTGATGCTCCCCGACCGATTTCCCAAGTAGCTGAGGCACTAGGAGCGTCAGCCGACATGGCCGAAGTCGTTCCGATATGGCGGCTCGTCGCCGACCATGCTCCGGCCGTTGTCATGAGCAGCTGACCCTCGGATCATGTTCCCCAAGTAAAAGTAGGCAGGGGCGGCCAGAATCAAGAAGTTTGGAGCGGTACAGCAGCCAGCGGCGAGCTCTCCGGCGAGGTCCCTCGGCGGCGGAGCGCGGGTGTCGCGAGGTTGAAGAAGGGGGTGGACCCCAGCTGTCAGCGGCCGATATTTTGAATCGGGATCCGGCTGCGGCCGGGATCGGGTGTGCTGGCGCGCAAAAGCCTTGTGGGCCGCGGTGTGCTGTCGCTTCGGCGTGCGACGCGTGTCCCCTGGGCCCACGCGCGAGTTTAAACTTTTCCCCGATTTTCAGATTTCCTTCAAACTTCAAATCCTTATAACTTTGGCTAGAAAGCTCCAAATTGAGTGAACCAAATTTTGCTGGATTCATCTCTCTGAGTACTTTCCAGAAAATCAAGTTTCACTTCATGAAATTCCCTAATTCTCCAGAATTAATTCCTCAAAGTTTAAACTGTTAGGAATTTTAACTGGAGAATCCTTTGGAGGAAAACCCTGAAATTTTGCTGAGATGTTCACCAAAATATCCTTGAACTACCATAAAAATTTCAGATCCATTTGAGCTCATTTAGTCCACCTAATGGTGTGATTAGTAAAACTGTTCTAGAGAAAATAGAAAATGTTCAGAAACATTTTCAGGATTTTCTCTGAAATTGTTTAGCTCATATCTTTAGTTAGAGACTTCCAAATTAAGTGAGACCAACTCCATTAGAACCCTCTAAAAATCTAGTTTTCAGAAAGTCATAGTTTGTTTCATGAAAATCCCTAGAACACCCTAAGGGTTCCAATTAAGGTCAAGGACATAATTATTTGTGGAGGGCTCAAATGAGCTTTGCTGCAACTAAAACTTGACCAAGTCTTTGTTTAGGTTGTAACCAAGCCACAGTAAAAGTTTCACAGTCATTAGGTCTGTCTAGTAAGGGTTATAGGCTTCACAACTTCAAAGTTAATACAAAGGCCTCTAAATTAATACATACATTGTTCTTATCATGTAGTCGCTAAGGTCGAGGAGGAACCCGAAGTCCTAGACTTCGTTACTCCGGAGGAACAGCTAGCCTACGACCAAGAGCAGCAAGGCAAGCCCCGGTTTGCATTAACCTTTTTACAAATTTTTATTGTTTTGAGCACATACTTGTTTCCTTTGTTCTGTGCATTAGAGTCTTGTTCGGAAATCCAACTGCATAGCCAAGAAAACCATGGGTTGGGTTTAGGATTGAAAACCTCGTTAGCCACTGCATGGCTAGGATAGAGTAGGATTCGGTACAAGTCGAGTAGTTGGAACTACTCGCGAGAATAGGCTAGAGGCACATTGCTCGGGTAGAGATAGCACATGAAACACATGGCAAGAAAATGAGACCGAGCGGAGAGTAAGGGCAGCAGGACTTTGGGGCCTGTGTGCTGTAGCTCCGCTTGTGTCGATTGAGGACCGAGCCGTGTGCGGGCCTGTTGAACAAGCTAGAACAGTACCGAAGACCTACCGGCTATATGGGAACCGGGAAACTGATGTAACTCGGGTAGCTGGGTGTTGAGGCATTGCCCGTCGTTCAGAGGGTAGGTTGAGAGCTCGAGGTGTAAATCAGCTGGCGGCACAGAGATGCGCGTGCAGGGACCTCTTGCTCGAGACGATGGGACCGGTTCAATATTTGGCTAACGGGTGAAAGGTAGTCGCGTACGGCGTCCGTGATGGTTGTTGTAGGCAACATCGAGTACGGGCGTACGTGACGGGTTGTTCGGGTAACCCTGCAGGTGTAAATCGATTATAATCGCCGTCCCTCGCGGTCAGTGAGTACCACTTGTTCACTGTACCGTGACGTAGAAAGAACAGGCTAGTTACATGTTAAAATGTTGCTGATTGAAAGATGGACATTGATTGTTAATGATATGCTGTAGCTTAGAGCTAACTAAAGTTCTTTTCAACTTTGGGCAAAGTACATGAGAGAAATGCGTTTCTTGTTTGATTGCGGCTCTCTCATGTACCTTCGCGTAAGGTTCTCCACAACCTGCTGCTAAAACTTGAAAGTAAGGTTCTACTAATTAGGCGAGTCCTTGCAAATGATTTTACCTCATGTAACCCATTACCCTCATGTAGAAGTTCCATGTTTAGGTGAGACGGGTCAGACTTGCTGAGCCTTCGTGCTCACTGCTTGTGTTTGAAGCTTTTGCAGGGTTCTATAAGGAAGGGACTCCCGAAGAGGAGACGGAACCCCAGGAGGGGAACCCCGTCGAGTGGGAGTCGTGCACGCCGCAGAGTTAGTGTGCGTGTGTGCTAGCAAGGACACGTTCAAGGGTTGAACGTGTACTTGATGCTTAGTCTACGCCCGCGAGTGTGGACTAAACTTATTTTGATGTAAACATGTTCATATAACTGTTTATGTAATAAAGCTTCCGCTTCCGCTTTGTACCTTTGACGTGTGTTATACGGTGTTGTGCAACGCAGCACCCCTCAGCGTGATCCTGGCTCGACAGGACCAGTGGGGTCGTGTCAAACACCCGCCCACGTCTGATGCAGCAACCTGCAGGGCAGACGAACCGTGCTGTGGTACCCTACTCAGCACCAATAGGGTACAACCCGAACTACAGGCCTCTGGCAGCACCAGCACAGCCGCAACGTCAGTTTGTACAGCCACCTCGCCCCGCATATCCACCTCGACCAGCAGTGCAAGGACCCCCAAACCATCCGCAAGACAATAAAGGCCAGGCACCTAAGGTTGGGGTGCAATGTTTTAACTGTGGTGAATTGGGGCACTATGCCCATAAGTGCCCAAAGAAGAAGCCCGTGCAGCCACAACAGCAGAATGTAATGAGAGGACGGGTGAACCATGTCACTATGGAGGAAGCACAAGAGGCACCCGACGTGGTAGTTGGTAAGTTTCCTGCCAATTTACACCTTGCAACCCTGTTGTTTGATTCTGGTGCTACCCACTCGTTCATTGCCCAAGGGTTTGTTAAGAAGCATGACCTAGCAACAACACAAATGAACCATATGCTAGCCGTAAACTCTCCGGGTGGAGAAATAAGGACAAGACAAGTGTGTCCCAAGGTGAACCTAGACATTAATGGGATAGTATTTACTGCTAACCTCATAGTGATAGATTCACAAGGGATAGATATTATTTTGGGTATGGATTGGTTGACCAAACATAAGGGAATCATCCATTGTTCGACCAGAACGGTGGAACTAACTCACCCTAGTGGCACAAGAGTAAAGTTCATAACAATACACGAGCCTAGGAGGGACATTAAATTAAATCAAGTTGAGGTGGAAGTTGAGGAAATCAGGACCATCAGGAAATATCCAGATGTTTTTCCGGAAGAGTTGCCAGGAATGCCTCCCGATCGTGAAGTGCAATTCGCAATTGAGCTAGTACCTGGAACAGCCCCAATATACAAGAGACCTTATCGGATGGACTCCAAGCAGCTAGAAGAACTCAAGGATCATTTAAGAGAATTGACGGAGAAGGGGTATATTCGTCCTAGTTCCTCACCATGGGGAGCTCCGGTGATATTTGTGCCCAAAAAGACGGAACCCAAAGGTTATGCGTGGATTACCGTGCCTTGAATGAGGTAACCATCAAGAACAAGTACCCATTACCCCGCATTGAAGACTTGTTTGATCAGTAGAGGGGAGCTTGTGTGTTCTCAAAGATTGATCTCAGGTCAGGATACCACCAACTCAAGATAAGGCAAACTGATATTCCCAAGACGGCTTTCGTATCTCGGTACGGACTGTATGAATACACTGTCATGCCTTTCGGGCTAACTAATGCCCCGGCATACTTCATGTATCTCATGAACAAGGTATTCGTGGAATATCTGGACAAATTTGTGGTGATTTTCATAGATGACATTCTCGTCTTCTCCAAAGATGAAGGAGAACATGAGAAACATCTAAGGTTGGTGTTGCAGAGGCTGAGAGAACACCAACTATATGCCAAGTTGAGCAAGTGTGAGTTTTGGCTGAAGAGAGTTCCCTTCTTAGGACATATAATCTCGGAGGGAGGAATCTCCGTAGATCCCGCCAAAATCGAGGATATCCAGAAGTGGAAGACCCCTGAAAATGTCAGGGAAGTTCGAAGTTTCTTGGGATTGGCTGGATACTATCGACGGTTTATTGAGGGATTCTCCAAGATCTCGAGACCTCTCACCAAACTGTTGGAGAAGGGAACCACATTCACATGGACGCCACAGTGCGAGACGAGTTTTCAGGAGCTAAAGAAAAGATTGACAAAAGCCCCAGTGTTGGTTATGCCAGATATGCAGAAGAATTTCACAGTGTACTGCGATGCCTCTGGAAATGGGTTGGGATGTGTTCTCCTGCAAGAAGGGCATGTCATGGCATATGCATCCCGGCAGCTTCGGAAGCACGAGAAAAACTATCCTACACATGACTTAGAACTAGCCGCAGTGGTACACGCGTTGAAAATTTGGCGGCACTATTTGATGGGGAAGAGGACCGAGATATATACGGATCATAAGAGTTTGAAGTACGTTTTCACACAGCCAGATCTCAACCTCAGACAAAGAAGATGGTTAGAGCTAATCAATGACTTTGATGTGGGCATCAACTATCATCCTAGGAAGGCAAACGTCGTGGCCGATACTTTAAGTCGGAAAGTGCAGGTCAATAAGTTGAGCTTGAAGGACATGTCTGCAGAATTGAAGGACGAGGTTATAAGGCTTAATCTATGCCTTGTGAATAGTGGTGAAGCCATTGCCATGGAAGTGGACTCCACATTAGAGCAAGACATACGCGATGGTCAAAAGAACGACGAGAAGATAAAAGAAATCAGGCAACTCATCAAGGAAAATAAAGCTCATGTTTTCAGAGAGGATGAACAAGGTACGGTGTGGCACGGGAAAAGGATCTGTGTGCCTGAAGTAAAGGAGATACGTGAATTAATTTTGAAGGAGGCTCACGATTCCGACTATTCCATTCATCCTGGGAGTACGAAGATGTACCAGGACCTCAATAGCAGGTATTGGTGGTATGGCATGAAGCAAGATGTCGCGGAACATGTTGCCCTATGTGACACATGTCAGTTGGTGAAAGCAGAACATCAACGACCCGCGGGATTATTGCAACCACTCAAAGTGCCTGAATGGAAATGGGAAGAAATCAGCATGGATTTCATCGTGGGATTGCCTAGAACCCAATCAGGATATGATTCAATATGGGTCATCATTGATAGGCTAACCAAGATAGCTCATTTCATCCCCGTGAAAGAAAGCTACAGCGGATCCAAATTGGCAGAGCTGTACATGTCAAGGATCGTGTGTTACCATGGAGTGCCAAAGAAGATTGTGTCGGATCGAGGGACACAGTTCACCTCGAGGTAATGGCAGAAGTTGCATGAAACCATGGGAACCCATCTGAACTTTAGTTCTGCCTATCATCCCCAAACCGACGGGCAGACGGAGAGAACCAACCAGATCCTTGAAGATATGCTGAGGGCATGTGCACTCAAAAATAATAGGAGTTGGGACAAGAACTTACCGTATGCGGAGTTTTCCTATAACAATAGCTATCAAGCTATTATGAAGATGTCACCGTTTGAAGCCTTGTACGGGAGGAAGTGCAGAACTCCCCTATTTTGGAACCAAACGGGGGAAAGTAAAGTGTTTGGTCCAGAAGTACTACAAGAAGCTGAGGCGAAGGTGAGGGAAATTCGCAACAATTTGAGGATAGCACAGACACGCCAAAAGAGCTATGCCGATGTACGAAGAAGAGAGCTCGTTTTCAACGTGGGAGACTATGTCTATCTCAAGGTGTCCCCTATCAGAGGACTTCGTCGGTTCAAGGTGAAAGAGAAGTTGTCACCTCGATACATCGGACCCTTTCAAGTTCTGGAAAGGAAAGGCGAAGTGGCGTATGAACTAGAGTTACCGGCTCTTCTATCGGATGTGCACGATGTGTTCCATGTGTCACAACTCAAGAAATGCCTGAGAACGCCTGAGGAGGTGTTACCCATGAATGAAGTGGACGTAGCTGAGGATTTGTCTTATGCCGAGCAACCATACAAGATTTTGGAGACAATGGAACGCCTCACCAGAAATAAAAGAATCCGGATGTGCAAGGTGCAGTGGAAGCATCACTCAGAAGAGGAAGCCACCTGGGAGCGGGAAGATGAGCTAAAGGCACAATTTCCGGAATTGTTTTCTTAGAACCACCAATCTCGAGGACGAGATTTCTTTTAAGGGGGGTAGAGCTGTAACACCCCAAAATTTTGTTAAGACCCTAAAATCATGTTAAGAGGGGAATCTAAAAATTTTTGGACGTGTTGCATGTTTTGCAAAAAGTTAAATTCAAACCGGAATTCAAATTAAACTCAAATCAGAAAAGAAATAGAAAAAAAAAGAGAAAACAGAAAAAAACCGGCCAGTGGGCCGCAACCCACCAGCCGGACCACCCTGCCCCGCGCCAGCCCGCAGCCGCGCGCCCGCGCTCTCTCTCTCAGACAGGTGGGACCCACCTGTCATCCCTAACCCCCGATCGTCCGAAACTCGGACTGTTCACCCGCGCGCGCGCGATCGCAACCGACCGGATTTCCGGCCGAATTCTGGTTCCGGAGGACTCCCACTCGATCTAAACAAACCCACCGCCCTCCCCCGTCTATAAAAACCCCGACCTCATTCTGTTTTTCCCACGCGATCCGCCGATTTTCCTCCTGTGAGAACCGAGACTTCTCCGGCGAATTCTGGCCGATCTAAGCTCGGAAATTCCGATCTAACTCGTTGGTCTTGATCCACCGCCTCCGGGGAACCTTGCAGGTGCAGAAAACTCGGTGACTTGCGGTGTAAACACAGCGCCGACGAGCCTCGCTGTGAATTCACCTCGGACCTCGTCGCCGATCACCTTCCAGGACCTCCGAGCTCAAGAAAACCCCCGAGGTGAGATCCCCGACCTCTCCTCCACCGATCTATGCCATAAGATCACAGTTCTAGGAAGAATTCTCGAAGATCCGAAAGTCTCCGGCGAGGTCGCCGCTTCTCGCCGCCGTGCGCCGCCGGCAGCGCCGCTCGCGTTCGATCAGAGCAACGTGGCCGCTTGTGCGCCGTTTATTTTAAATCGCACGGTAGGGTTTAAATCCCCGCGTACCGGTTCGACGTTATAATCTCAGCCGTCTGTTTAAAATCGGATGGTCCACGTCAGCCCCGCGTTATAAAGACTGGAAATCTTACGTGCTACCCCCTGGGGTTCTCGGGAAATAAGAGCTAGCCCCGGAAACTTCTGATCTAGCCCCTGGAACTTCAGAAAATCATGTAAATTCATTTAAAAATCAGTTTTAGCCCCTGGACTTAATAAAAATTAGGAAAAACTCCTCTGTTATGTATAGCTAGACCCCTGAAAATTGTTAAAATAACATTATAGACCCTGTAGTGGGGTGAGTTTACCTTTTTAGCCCTGTTTAATATTTAATTTAGGAAATTGAATATGTGGCTAGTGTTTAAAATTTAAAAAGTGGGACAAACATATTGTCAAAATTAAATTAAAAACTTTCTCAGTATTTAGAAAACTTTGGAGTGAAATAAAAATATATTTTGGGCTGAAATGAATCTGTTTAATTTATTATTCACATTTAGGGACACATTTTTAAGTAAAGAATAGTTCTGGAAAATAGGGAAAATAATTGTAAAATAGTTTACATCAGAGGAAAAGGTCAAAAATATATTAGTAAATATTTTAGATCAGAACCTATTCTGTTTAGATGATGTGTCTTGTTATTTTCATAATAAAGTTCACATTTAGGCATAGGAAATAAATCTGAAAATATAGCAACTAGTAAATGATAAATGGAGTTCTAAAATCTAAAGAATTCAGTTTAGGGTTGGTAGAAATTCTGAAGACACTTATGAAGAAGGAAAATACCTTTCATGCATACTTGGTAGCTAAAAGGTGTAGTAATTGAATATAAGGAATTTATTTAAATTGGAAACTCATATATATAGTATGTAAGTATAAATGTGAACACAAAAGTAGGAACAATATACACATGATTAAAAATGCATGCAAGCCACAAATCAACACACATAGAGTAACCACAACACATATAATGGTGAATGACTTTCATAAATATAAATGTGTGGTTTGTATGAAGTGGAAGTGTGAACTATGTCTTATGGATTGTTGTTTTTCTTTTGCTATGTGTGATGGTATGATGTAGAACCTGCTCAAGAGCAAGTTATTCCTTTCCAAGATCAGGACTACCCATTTCAAGAGCAGCAGGAAGGAGGCAAGTGTCCTTGACCACTTTGATCCTATACTAGGATGTTTAGATAGAATTATTGCTTTGTCAAGTTAAATATGAAACCCATGATAGGAAGTTTCCCTAGAATTGCATTACCTTGTTTCCTTGTAGCTTGGGTTGGGATTTATTTTATCATGTCATTTATTATTATGCATATGCTTAGCCATGCTTAGAATGGGATATTTGGGATATGAGATCATCAGTTTATTTTACCATACTCTTGAATGAGATATTGTGAGTTATGTAGAGGTAGGGATCAAGGCAAGTTGGATGTTTTGGTTGTGTGCTGGGTGCACGAGACTCGGGTTTGTGTTTAGTACTTGCCTGGATCCTAAGGACCGGTTCATGGAGCATGTAACCTGGCTTTACAATGCCAACCACATGCTGAGATGGGGCAGCTTGGCCAATTAATTAGGTGTATCCCCGGCGTAGTATGGGTGTGTTGGATGGTGCGGGGAGTAGGTGTCAGCTGGACTACCATATGAACCCCAAGGCTCAAGAGGGGGCCATTGCAGCGGGGTTGGAGCCTCTTGTATGCTGTTAGGGGTGAAACCTCAGTGGGCCCATGCTCATCGGGAATCCCTTTGTAAAGGCTTCGTAGTGATCTCCTGGCTACACACCTGGGAAGTGTGAATGTGGTTCGTAGCCACTGGCATAATGGAGGTTCTTTTAGTCCACCCGGCAACGGGGGATGAAATCACTACATGTGGGTACAGTGGTACAAACTCTGCAGAGTCAAAACTGTCATGACAGTCGTGCTCACGGTCAAGAGCGGCTTGGACTTATTCATGATTAGAGGATTGATGGTTTTGGAAGTTGTGGATGTTAAGCGGGGAGCTTAACATTGGAAATGATGTTATGGTTATTGGATTATGATGATGGGATGGGAGATTGGGACCATTTCACCTGTGTAGTAATGTAGGTGCTTAATAAGCTAAGGTGATAGGTATTAATTGCATAGTGCTTTAACCATGAGTTCAACCTCTCCTTGTTCTGGCCATGCATGATATAATTTTCCCACACTTGCTGAGTACCATTGGTACTCAACCTTGCATATTTTGTTGGTTTATATTGCTGCTCAGGTCAAGATAATGAGGTGGTGTATAATGACCAAGACTTTGGACCCGAAGAAGGTTTCTAGGTTCATGGAGACCCCCGGGCAACGCCTGTGACGGAGCCCTCAAGAATAATATTCCGCTGCTAGTTTATTTACTTGTGATGAACTTATTATTGTCCATCGCGACATTTACTATGTAAGACTTACTTATATTCGACACCTGGCTTGTAATAAATGATGCTTCACTATTTGTCATCACATGTATGAGAAAATGATCCTGGCATACATGTGATATTCACTTGGTTGTTCTTCGGAAAAACCGGGTGTGACAGGCGTTGCATAGGGCATCCCACCAGTCAGGCGGCAGCTCCCATGAGTTGGTGCGACGCAAAAAGAACCTTCTCTCGGTTATTGCACTGCACTATGACAAGCTTCTTCTCCATGGATTTCAACCAGTCGTCGGCCTCCATGGGGTCGTTAGCTTGAGCAAAGGTGGGTGGTCGAGTCCTCATGAACTCTCCCAGTCTGTTATGAGCTGGCAGTGGTGGTGGTGGTGGTGGTGCCGGAACGGGGTTGTTGTTGTTGGCCTGCAACTAACCCAAAGTTTAAATCATGGTTTGCATAAGTTGATTTTGTATGGCCATCAACCGTTCTAGGTTGTTCTCACCAGCTCCGGGGTTAACAGGAACTTCATCGTGGCCATCCTCTTGGTTGCCACGGACGTTCCTTCCTTGGCGGCCGGCGTTTCCTCTCACCATCTGTGAGAGAGAACGAAATAGAACATAGGTTAGAAGATTAGATGGATCCCCCTAACTATATGCATCAAGGTGGATTGGACTATATGTATTAGCCCATATGAGGATGCAAACAAGTACCGAGACATCTCACACCTCCTTTCTACTTATGTGTGGGTATGGACAACGCTTGAGACGTCCCACAACTCACACACAATCACAACAATCATCACAAGGTCTCACACGACTCCTATTCAAGGACTTAGCCGGCAATGAGGGTGTCACAGGTTATCAAGCAGGTATCAAGATGGTACCATATGAGGCTCTCTATGGCCGGAAGTGCCACACACCCTTGAACTAGTGGAAATATGGTGAGAGAGTTATTTACGGGATTGATCTCGTAAATGAATCTGAAGAGAGAGTAAGGATTATTCAAGCAAATCTAAAAGCCGCTTAGTCTAGACAAAAGAGCTATGCGGATAAGAGACGTCGTCCTCTGAACTTTCAAGTTGGAGACCACGTATATCTCTGCGTATCTCCTATGAAAGGAATTCAACGATTTGAAGTGAAAGGAAAATTAGCTCGACGTTTTATCAGTCCATTTGCCATCATCGAAAGATGTGGACCTGTGGCATATCGCTTGGAGTTACCGGCAGCCTTAGCCGGAGTTCATAACGTCTTCCACATATCTCAGTTGCGGAAATGCTTCAAAGTCCCAACAGGAATTCTCACTGGAGGCATAACAGATTTGAAGCCGGACCTCACTAATGTTGAGTATCCAACCCGGATAATTGATGAAAAGACACGTGAGACAAGAAACCGGACGTTGCGGTTTTTCAAGGTGCTATGGGAAAATCACACGTCTGACGAAGCTACATGGGAAAGCGGGGAGTATTTACAGTTCAATCATCCGGATCTATTGGAGGCTTATGTCCGATAATCGTCCTCCCCACATTGTTCTTAATTGTGAATCTCGGGACGAGATTCTTTTTAAGGGGGAAGGAATGTAAAAGTCCCAAAACTTGTAAAGTATAAACTTGAATTATGAGTAAAGTAGGTTTCAAATTCAAGAAAATGGGACTTACAAAACCTTTATAAAACGTGATGATACTCGTAGGTGTTCAACCAATGAGCTTGAATATTCATTTGAATTGTTTTAAGCCAAGGTTGAATGAAACGCCATGTGTAAAGTTTCCATGTGCAAGAGGAGTTTTAAATTCAGATTTGAACTGAATTGCTCACTTAAATGCAAAGGTGGCCATTTCAAAAACGGAATACAAACTGTTGGTTCAAAATTCCTATTTGTAGTGGCCAACTCAAAAATCAAATTGCATATTTGAATTCTTCAGGTCCAAATTATAAGGAGTGCAAAGCTTGACTAAATTTGGAGGACTTTGCAATTCATTTCAAAGGAGATTTCAAATTGCATGGGAATTCAAATTCATATTTGAATTTGTATGAAACTTGTCAATTGTCCCAAATAAATCTCAGGGCATCTGGGACAAGAAGATGCTCAAGAAGTTGGCCACGCACGACGTGCAGGACGTCTCCGAGCTCTTCAGCTTGGTGGACACGTGTGCCAGGGCTGTGGAGGGCTGCAACTGCCACACACCACCCAGCAAGGGGAGTGAGTCCGACAGGGAGGGCTCTGGCGGCAGGAAGATAAAGACCGGCGGCAAAGACAAGCCGCTGGCCAGAGCCCACACTGTAGCAGTGGCAGCTGCAGGGGGCCAGGGGCTGCACACCGACAAGAGCCCGCGACAGCCGTCCGGCAGAGACGACGGCGACAGGAGGTGCCTGGTCCACAACACCCACCGGCACAGAGCCAGCGAGTGCCGGGAAATCCAGAGGCTGACGGAGAACTTCCAAGAGCTCCGGCAGCAGCGCTAGGATGGTGCACTCTTCCGCCAATGGGAGGGCAAGAAAAAGGCTGACCCAGAGGTCAGGACCAACCAGGAGATGGAGTTCCAAGATGCCAAGCGGGCGTTTAAGGTCATCTATGACCAAGGAGAGAGCTCCGACTCCGACCACAGCGAGCGACGCAAGACGCTCCACGCCTAACCAGGCGTTCCCCACTTCGTCGTGCGGCAAGTGCTCACCCTACGACCGGACATACGGCGAAGAGTTAGCAGCTCAAGGTAAGGCAACCTGGTGCCCCTGCTAATGCTCTCTCGAGGAGGGGTGACGAGCCTCTCCCCAGCTGGGAGGGTCCCTCCCGACCAGTATAAGCATGCCGCCCCAGGTACGCCGCCTTGAATCAAGGGATGGGCACCTCTACCCAGACCACAGGTCATAGGACACCTCTAAGATGGAGAAGGAATTTCATGCTTTGGAGTAGTGCCATATCCCCTGCGCCAACAACGCAGTGGCAGACAACCTTTCAACAAAAGCCTCTGCATGGACTCCAGTCCCCGAAGGAATCTTTGAAAGGAAGCTACTGCGTCATACAGCCTGGCCTGCCAAACAAGGCGAATGGGGCAAACCCAGCACCTCGAAGCTGGCAGTCTCGGCTGCCCTGCAACCATGGCGCACGCCAAGGATTGTATGAATCATCGGGGACTCCGTGCAACCCGGCGCCCAAGATCCAGAACCTCAAATAGGTCTTGATGCATGGATCACGGAGGTCCGTACCTACTTGAAGGACAACATCCTTCCTGATGAACGTGTAACCGCTGAACGGATCGTTCGTATTGCTAAGAGATACACACTGGTAGATGGAGATCTCTACCGGCGTGGCGCCAATAGCGTTCTATGGCGGTGCATAACCCGGGAGGAGGGCTGCGAGCTAATCACAGAGATCCACAGAGGCGAGTGCGGCAACCACGCTTCGTTCCGCACGCTGGTCGGTAGAGCCATCCGACATGGCTTCTACTAGCCGACAGCTCTCCTAGATGCCATCGAGCTGGTCAAGAGATGCAAGGCGTGCCAGTTCCATGCTAAGCAGATCAACACACCGACACAGACACTGCAGATGAGCCTGCCCTCATAGCCATTCGCAATATGGGGGTTGGACATCCAGGGACCATTCCCCAGAGCCGTCGGAGGGTACCGGTACCTCTACGTCGACGTAGACAAGTTCACCAGTGCAGCATTCTAGGAATATTGTGAGGACCTTGGTATCCAGGTCTACTATGCGTTAGTAGCTCACTAGAGAGCAACGGCTTGGTCAAGAGAGCCAACGCTGAGATACCCAGGGGCCTCAGGAGGCGTACATACGCTGGCCTGGAAAGGCATGGCATCAACTGGATTGATGACTTCTGTGTGTGCCATGGGCTAGCTGGACACCATCCAGCCGAGCCACAAAGGAGACTCCCTTCTTCTTTGTCTACAGGGATTTGGTTGTCCTCCTCCACCGGAGACCACCTGGGGCTCCCCTCATGTCAAGGCATACGACTGTAAGGGCCTCAGTTTTTGACACATATTTGAAGTGTTCATCACCATACACACACACACACCTCATTTGAGGAAAGATGATGAACACAAATGAAGAGCAAGTAACCACCATCAACATGCTCATTAGAAAAACAAACTCACATATTGCAAAAGTGGTATTTCCCACATGTGATACAGAGGGGCTGGACATATGAAAACTCCTACACATTGTTAAGGATGTCCATGCCAAGTTTCACCCGAATTCAAAACCTTTTTGAGGTCATTTTGGGTATAGCTAGAAAGAGGGCAGTTTGAAACCATATTCAAATTCAAACTGTTTTTATCCCATGAATTTAAAAGTGGGAGGCATATTCTTATTCAGCACATTTTTGTGAGCTCACACACCAAATTTCACTCCATTTGGAGTTGATCTTGACATGAGCTAAGTGGGACATATTCAAACTTTATTTGAATTCAAAACTGAACTTGTGCTGAAATTCATTCAAACCAAACCCCATTTGAATTCTAACCAATTCAAATGGCTCATGGGTGAATAATTTGAATCACCATGGGTATTTTGGGACTCACTGTTTACAACAGTTATTAGGAGTAAATTTCAGAGGTTAAAATTGGAAGTGGGACCCACATGTCAGCCACTGAAGGAAATCAACCGAGTGGAGTTTCAGTACTCGGGTCCCCGAGCTTCTCCCGAGAGCGCCACCGAGGGGAGGCCGCCGCGCCACCACCTGCTTGCCGCCCACGGTCGCTGAACCGACTCCCGGGGCCCTTATCTAGGCGTCCGAGCAGCTGCCGGTGCTCCCCATCCCTACCCCGACGCGCTCTCGCCCAACAGACTGAAACTCCTTGCCGCCCGAGTGAATATTCGGTCCCTCATCGCCCGGCCGATCCAGTGACCCTCTCGGCAATCTGAGACCAGCACCGGGTGCGCCAAGCCATCTTCAAAACCTTCGCATCGGTTCCAGACCCTGCGCAGCCTTCCCCGAGCTCCACCGCGGCGATCCTTCCGGCCACCACAGCCCACCTTTCACGGAGCTGTGAACAGCAAAGAGGTTCGTCTTCATCCCCTCTTTCTTTCCCGCAAGCTCCGGCGGCGTGACAAGCACTGCTCAAGCCGGAATTTCATGTTTTCGCGACGGTGTGCAAAAGTGAGGTCTGCACCGATCCGAGAAATTCGTAAGACACACTGCATCACTCATCCTCTCATGGAGAGGATCACTTCTAGTAGCCCGTGCGGGTCCATAGGAGCAAGAACCACGAAGAACCGTGGAGGGAAACCACTGTTCTTCGAGTTTTAGTAGAAATCCCGATTTCCGGCCTAGGTCGCACAGTGATAGCCCAACACAGCCCTTCCCGAGCTCCGTAGAGCTCATGTAGACCTTTCCTATGGTCCACTGATGCTCGACGACCCTTAGCTCGATCGGGTTAGGTGCTAGGGAGGACGGGCAACGCGGCTGAAGTTCGCCCGAGGCTGCTGCTCGTCGCCGACCATGTGGCGGCCATTTTCATGGCGTGCTGGCCAGAGAATCCTGTTCCCCGAGAGAAAATAGGCAGAGGCGGCAAAAATCGTGAAGTTTGGAGCTCTACCAAAGCTACCGGCGAGCTCTCCGGCGAGATACCCCGGTGGCAGAGCGCGGGCGTCGGGAGGTTGAAGAAGGGGGTGGACCCCAGCTGTCAGCGACCGATATTTTAAATCAGGATTGCGCTGCGGCCATGATCTGGTGTGCTGGCGCGCAAAAACCTTGTGGGCCGCGGTGTGCTGTCGCCTCGGCGCTCAACACGTGTCCCTGCGGGCCCCGGCCGATTTAAACTTTTCCCCCGAATTTCAGATTTCTTCCAAACTTCAAATCCTTATAACTTTTGCTAGAAAGCTCCAAATCGAGTGAAACAAATTTTGTTGGATTAAGTTCTCTGAGAACTTTCCAGCAAATCAAGTTTCACTTCATGAAAATCCTTATTTCTCCAGAATTAATTCCTCAAAATTTAAAATGTTTGGAATTTTAACTGGAGAATCCTTTGGAGGAAAATTCTGAAACTTTGCTAGGATGTTCACCAAAATATCCTTGAACTACCATAAAAAATTCAGATCCATGTGAGCTCGTTTGGTCCACCTAATGGTGTGATTAGTGAAACTGTTCCAGAGAAAATAGAAAATGTTCAGAAACATTTTCAGAATTTTCTCTGAAATTGGATAGCTCACATCTTTAGTTATGAACCTTCAAATTAAGTGAGGCCAACTCCATTAGAACCCTCTGAAAATCTAGTTTTCAGAAAGTCATAGTTTGTTTCATGAAAACCCTTAGAACACCCTAAAAGCCTTCAATTAAGGTCAAGTGCATAATTAATTGTGGAGGGCTCAAATGAGCTTTGCTGCAACTAAAACTTGACCAAGTCTCTGTTTAGTTTGTAACCAAGCCACAGTAAAAGTTTCACAGTCATTGGGTCTGTCTAGTGAGAGTTATAGACTTCACAACTTCAAAATTAATACAAATGCATTTAAATTGATACATGTACTTCTGCTATCATGTAGTCGCTAAGGTCGAGGAGGAACCCGAAGTCGTAGACTTCGTTACTCTGGAGGAACAGCTAGCCTACGACCAATAGCAGCAAGGCAAGCCCCGGTTTGCATTAACCGTTTTTACAAATTTTTATTGTTTTGAGCACTTACTTGAGTATTATGATTCTTTGCATTAGAGTCTTGTGTGGAAACCCAACTGCATAGCCAAGAAAACCATGGATTGGGTTTAGGATTTACGAACCCCGTTAGCCACTGCAATGCTAAGATAGAGTAGGATTCGGTACAAGTCGCGTAGTTGGAACTACTCGCGAGGATAGGCTAGAGGCACATCGCTCGGGTAGAGATAGCACATGGTACACATGGCAAGAAGGATGAGACCGAGCGGAGAGTAAGGGAAGCAGGACTTTGGGGCCTGTGTGCTGTAGCTCCGCTTGTGTCGATTGAGGACCGAGCCGTGTGCGGGCCTGTTGAACAAGCTAGAACAGTACCGAAGACCTACCGGCTATATGGGAACCGGGAAACCGATGTAACTCGGGTAGCTGGGTGTTGAGGCATAGCTGGTTGTTCAGAGGGTAGGTTGAGAGCTCGAGGTGTAAATCGGCTGGCGACACTGAGATGCGCGTGCAGAGACCTCTTGCTCGGTACGATTGGACCGGTTCAACATTTGGCTAACGGGTGAAAGGTGGTTGCGTACAGCGTCCGTGATGGTTGTTGTAGGCAACATCGAGTACTGGCGTACGTGACGGGTTGTTCGGGTAACCCTGCAGGTGTAAATCGATTATAATCGCCGTCCCTCACGGTCAGTGAGTACCACTTGTTCACTGTACCGTGACATAGAAAGAACAGGCTAGTTACATGTTAAAATGTTGGTGATTGAAAGATGGACTTTGATTGTTAATGATTTGTTGTAGTTTAGAGATAATTAAAGTTCTTTTCAACTTTGGGCAAAGTACATGAGAGAAATGCGTTTCTTATTTGATTGCGGCTCTCTCATGTGCCTTAGCGTAAGGTTCTCCACAACCTGCTGCTAAAACTTGAAAGTAAGATTCTACTAATTAGGCGAGTCCTTGCAAATGATTTTTACCTCATTTAACCCATCAGCCTCATGTAGAAGTTTCATGTTTAGGTGAGACGGGTCAGACTTGCTGATCCTTCGTGCTCACTGCTTGTGTTTGAAGCTTTTGCAGGGTTCTATGAGGAAGGGACTCCCGAAGAGGAGACGGAACCCCAGGAGGGGAACCCCGTCGAGTGGGAGTCGTGCACGCCGCAGAGTTAGTGTGCGTGTGTGCTAGCAAGGACACGTTCAAGGGCTGAACGTGAACTTGATGTGTAGTCTATGCCCGTGAGTGTAGACTGGACATATTTTGCTGTAAACATGTTCATAAACTTGTTTATGTAATAAAATTCCGCTTCGACTTTGTACCTTTGACGTGTGTTATACGGTGCTGCGCAACGCAGTACCCCTCAGCGTGATCCTGGCTTGACAAGACCGTGGGGTCGTGTCAGGAAGCCAAGGACCAGTGCCGGCGTGAAGATCTCGATCTTATCGACGAGCACAGATGGAAAGTAGCAATCCGGAATGTACAGTACTGCCAGATCCTCCACCACTATCACCAGTGGTCCGTGCGGAGCAGAGAGCTGCAGATGAGCGACCTAGTGCTCCGGCGAAAACTTTCCCTGGAGGGGTCCAACAAGCTCCCCACCCCACTTGGAAGGGCCTTCCGGGTGACACAAGCTTGCCGACTAGCATGCGTTCGCCTAGCAACGGAGGGTGGCGACCCGATTCCAAAACCCTTGTATGACACCCTCATTTTCGGGTTCTGCATGTATTCATATTTCATATAGAGAAAACATTTTAAAATAAGTTGAAATAGAGAAAATATCAAAAAGATAGCCAAAAAGAGCCAAATCTAGTTCACAGAGAGCGCCGAAGACAACTCCCGCGGCTCGCTGGCCACGTGGCGTGTTCGGAGCTCATCTCCCCAAATGGGGAGAGGTCCGCCGCTAAACTGGCTACGTGGTAGGCTCGGGGCTCATCCCCACAAAGGGGGAGAGGTCCGACCCTGTGGGACCTGTGTTGCCCCAGGAGCTAGCCTCTGCGGAAGGAGCGAGGCTAGTCCCGCAGAACACGTGTCAGCTGCGGAGCTAGTCCCCATGGAAAAGAGAGGTCCGGCCATGCCAGACACGTGTAGCTCTCGGAGCTAACCTCCGAGAGGTCCGGTCCTATTGGACACGTGTCACCTCCGGAGCTCACCTCCGGGAGGTCCGACACTACAGGACACGTGTCACCTCCGGAGCTCGCCTCCAGGAGGTCCGACGCTGATGGACACGTGTCGACCTCGGAGCTCGTCTCTGAGGACAAAGGAAGTATGGCGCTGTTAAGACACATGGCACACCCGGAGTCGCCTCCGAAGAGGGGGGGGTCCGAAACTGACACGTGGCGTTCGCGGAGCTCTCCTCTGTAGGGAGGGAGGTCCCGCCCGCCAGGACACGTGGCGCAAGTGGAGCTCACCTCTGAGGAAGAGGTAGATCTCGCCCGCCTGACACGCGGCACAACCGGAGCTTGTCTCTGCGGAAAAGGGAGCCAAGGTTCCGCAGGACACGTGGAGCTTCCGGAGTTCACCACCGCGGAGGTAACGAGTTCTGAAGCGGTTTTTGCTTCTGTACGCGTGGGAATCCCCGGTACTGAGGAAACCGACACGATTTCCACAATGCTACCGCACCAAATAAGTTTAAGATAAGTTGTTAAAATCCAAAAACAGTTTGAATGGGACTCTTATTCGAAGTCCAATCAGATTAGAACTCTTCTCTTCCCGGTTATAAATAGAACCGAAAACCTTTGGCCGCAACCACGAACTTCTTTTTCACCTCCTGAGCCAACAACTTAGAGCCCTAGCCCCAGCTCACCGAGTAGACCCCTTCACTGGAGTTTGACCACCGAAGAGACCCCCGACTAGCCTGGATCACAATTGCCATCGCCGGAGGAGAGCCGACGATCTGTCTTGCTAAGAGAAGGATCCCGAGACCAAGAAGAACGTAAGGTAGGTCTCCAATACCACCTTACGACATCATCGCATTTTCTTTGCATCTGTTCCTCGATTTCTTTCAAACAGAAGCTTTTTCATGGACAGATCACGTGTTGATCGGTTTGATCTAAAGTCAAGATCATCACCACGTCCACATTTGATCCGAATACCTTTGTTCATCGTAAAAGCCATGCAAACATGCAAGAACACGTGTGAACAGATCTAATAAAAACTACATCAAAGGATTAAGATGCATATGTATCATCGCATCTTGATTAGAGTTTGTGCATGATATTGATTGCTATGAATCTTGTATGTGCGTGATCATGTATAGAAGGACAAGCTCAGGGAGCTGTCTACGATGAGCGGCAACAACAAGGTTTCGAGATCCAAGAGTAACCGGAACCGCAAGAACAAGGCAAGTGCCCCTTGACCATATTGATCCTATGTTTTGGAAAACTGTTTTGTTTGCGAAAAGGTGTGTGTGCTGAGTCAAACATGATGGGAAGCCCTTTCATAGGAGTTTACTAGTTTTGGTTAAACCACCCTTGTCGCCAGGGAAGTTTATGAGTCAGGTATGGTTTTTACTTTTTGCTTCGCTGAGTGCACGGGATTTTGGGAAGCGAGATAGATGTGTCTAGCTAACTGCACTCGTAATGATAATGAGAAACTGATGTTGTTAATGAACATGGATTGGGGGGAGATCTAGGCAAGCCTGGGTTTGTGAATGAGGTAGAATGAGATGGTGGTTTTACTTGCCGTAGATCTAAGGACCGGTTCATGCCAGCCATGCCAGGATAACAGTGCCACCACAAGGCCAAGTATGGGTGCGGCTTAGCTGAGTAATTAGGTAAGTTACTAGATTGTTATGGACCGTGGAAGCCACGGGGAACGGGAGTCTGTGACAGGCTCTGATGCCACGCTGAGACGGCCCCACAGGACCTCGTCGGGTGGTGCCGTGTTATGCGGCACCCAACAGCACACGGATCGATGAACATACATCATATTACATAAATAGTTTGCGGAAGCGTACAAGAATGTTTTACAAATAAGTATATCAGAGTAAACTACAGCGGAAGACTATCACTCTCACGACTCATATCTAAACTAGCAACAAAGAAACGGTCCAGCCCGCGGACGTTTCTTACTAGCAACACGAAGATCAATCTGCAGCGGCGAGGATGCTCTTAGAGTAAGCACTCGGAGGTTCCCGAGTCTCATCGGCACCCCTTCTCATAATCAGCGAGTCAATTACCTGCAAAACAACTCGGATAGCATCCGTGAGCATAACGCTCAGCAAGACTTAACCGTCACCCTAAACATGAAACTCTAAGTGAGGATTATGGACCTAACATAGGATGGCATAAGCATAAGTAAACTCGCCTAAAAGTGAATCCTTACTTTCAGTATTAATTGCAGTATTTTAAGTAACCCTGGGCACGCCACATCGGGAGTCCACAATCAAACAAGAAACGCTTTCCCCCGATGTAATTTGCTCATGGCATAAAAGAATCGAGTTTGCACTAGCCTATTCATCGAGCTCCAATACAAGGTAGTATAATACTTCACATCAAGATGATTAGTTCCCTTCTCATGCAAGTTCTTACTACGTCACGACTGTGAGAACAAGTATGCTCGGTCCATTCCGCGAGCGACGGTGATTCGAATCAATAACACCCGGACTACACGACACGTACGCCCGTACTCGACGTTGCCTACAACAACCATCACTGACGTCGTACGTGGCAGCCTTTCCCCCGTTTCACCCCCGCTGAATCGATCAAGTCGCCCCGTACAGTAGCTACTCTCATGGTGCACCTTCCGACGTGAGATGTCATGAGAATATTCCCCACATACTGCACACCGGCCGTCCGCCTGAGGCGACCCGAAAAGTCCCAACGACAGCTTCCCGAGGTACATCGGTTTACTGGGTCCCATATAGCCAGCATGAGTCCGGTACACAACTCAAACTTGTTCAACAGGGCCGCATACGGATCGGTCCTTGACCGACACGGACAGGTCTACAGCACCCAGGCCCCTATGTCCTGCTGCTCCTACAACCTTCCGGTCTAAATTTTAACTTGCTAATTCAATTACGAACCAATCCCGTATGCCCCTGTTGTTCCTAAATCTGCGAGTAGCATCTCACCACTCGACTTCTACCGAACCGTACTTAAGCATGGCAGTTCTACACGGTGAAAGACACCTACCCAATACTCCATGGGTCATTTGGCTATGCAAGAGGAGTATCAATCACTATACCTAATGCACAGTTCATATCTTGACCAAAAGTGAGTACAAAATAAAAACTTAACAGCTGTTAAATGCAAACCGGAGCTTGCCTGTTTTGCAGGGTAGTCGTATATAAGCAGTTAGTATCCTTGCAGATCCACCCTTGACTCTCCGGAGCTTGATCCACTTTGATGAATCACTCCTTTGAGTCCCCTTCGTTGTGGTCCCTATTGAAATGCATATGCATATGTTTCATGGGATGTAATGGAAAGAAGTTATAGAATTACTTTCTTAAGAACAGAGGTTGTGTGGAAAAGCCAAGCATGGCTTGGTTTGCCTCTGTTGTGCAAAGAACAGAATTAAACTAATTTGACCTTAAGGCCCTTAGCTATACACTAACCCTTTTCTCTAATGAACATAATAGATAAGCTGAAAGGATTTGAGTGCAACTGGAGAACAAGAACTCCAATGGCCTCAAAACTTTTACAGCAGGTTCTATACTACCTAAGGATTTAGCTTGCCAAATTGCAGCTAATGTGGAGTCATATTGTGTCCCCCATAATTCTCACAATATCTCTTATGTATTTTTCCCTTATACATAAGTATGGAGAATAAGAACAGGGAGTTCCAGGACTTATCTTGGGCTGATAATTTACATGTGAGTCTTTGATCACATGAGAGTCATCTGGTCCAAAATTCAGCCCTTTTACTTGGGTAGTTCTCCCAGAACAATTCTTTAAGCATTTATACTCAATAGAATTAATTCTGTAGTAATGTGCATTTTCATGCCCAACTAAGCGAACTACAATTCCAAGTATGTCCCATAGAGCTTGCCTAAATTTTCCTATGATTTTTGGAGCTATGGATTGCGCAGAACAGATTTTTGAAGTGGGAAACATTTTCTGAAAATGTTTCTGGACTCTTATGAACACAGCAGATTGTTTTTAGCAAATCCCTACTCAAATGATCTTCAAATGAGCTGAAAATTTGTTATAGGGTCAACAATATGCTAAAGAATATTCTGGCAAAATTTGGGTATTTTTGGATAAACCAAACTCCTTCTATAATTCTTTTTCAGAAAACCTTCCAAGAATTTTCCAGAATTAAATAATTCGTTTCATACAAATTGTGTTGTACCTCTGGATAGTACTCTCTTAGAGGAATCCAACAAAATTTATCTCACCATTTTTGGAGCTTCCTACACCAAGTTATGCATTTTACAAGTTTGCACAACTCTCTGTTTGATTTTAAACAGCACAGTTGCGCGTGGGGCCCACGGGTCAGGTGCTTCTTCAACCTCCCGCCAGAGCCCGCGGTGCACACCAGCAGAAAACTTGGCATGGCTCGTTCTCCCTCATTTCTCCACCAAATGAGCTCCGGTTTCGCCCTACATGCTCCTGGGAACGTGGCGCAGCTGCCGGGCAAGGTTTCCCCGCATAAAAACGGTTGTAGGTGGGTCGGCACCGGTGGGGCGGCTCGGGAGCTCGACATGGACGCGTTCCAGCGTGTCCAAGGCATCTCCCGGCGAGCTATGATGTCCTAAAGCATCCCTATGGCTCTAGGAACATGGAACGGGGATCAGATCATGCAGGAAGTGGCTGCAACCTAGTCCTCACCGTGGACCATGGATGTTTTGGCCGCCGGCGATGATTTCTCGTCGCCCGGGGCCTAGGAGGGTCGGTTTCCTTTGGTTTTCGGCGTGGGAGGGCGCTAGGGCATCTAGTTGCTGTGGTTTGAATTGTAGGAGGTGTGATCAATCGGTTTGGGAGAATTTCCCGAATTAAACACATGCTGTTTTATACGTGCACCGGCGCCAAAACTCGAATTCCGGCGAGCCGGCGTCGGGGGAGAGCAAGAGGACGACGGGATGAGGATCAGTACCTCCTGGCGCACCTCTGTGACCTCTTGAGCCTGCCGGAGAGGCGCTGGTCTGGCCGGGAGACAGGGGCAATGGAGCAGCGCCGGTGAAGGAAAAACAGCGCCCTGCTGATCATGAGGAGAGGAAGCAACTGCTGTTGGCTTGGTCCGAGGAGGGAGAGATAACGTTGCTGAAGCGGTGAGAACCCACCCTGGGGCGCCAACGCGTGGAGACCGGCAGCAGGAGCTGGCGTTGCAAGCTGCTCGGTGGCGCTCGCGAGCTGTTCGGTAAAATTTCCCACTGAGAGCAAAACTTAGTGAGTAAGTCTCCTCTTTTAGCTCTATGACAGGTGGGTCCCACTCCACATGTACCTCCCAAATATCTGTTCAAGCTGATCTTTTTAATCCCCAGAATGCTAAAATTTAAAAAGGTGGGCTAGAATTTGAATTCTTCAAATTTAGTTTGAATTTGCAAGACTAAATCTGAATTTGGTTTAGAATTTGCAATTCCGTCTCTTTAGCTCTCCTTTGAGCCCACCCTACAATTGAAAAGTTGGTGATAACCTTTTCCCTAAAAACTCAACTATATGGCTGCATGTTAATTCAAAGTTTTTTTTTGGGTCACCATATGTGTGAACTTTGAATTTCAAATCTGAATTTTAAACTTACATGCAAAGAGGTATTTAACTCCTTATTGGTTCAACATTTTTAAATAAAAAGGTGAACCTCATGTTGGATGTTCATCCATGTATTACTTTGCATGAAGAAAAGTTTTAGCAAGTCCCATTTTTCCTGTCATTGCCACACATATGAACTCAAACTTTAGTTTTTATTCATACACGTTTTTGGGACTTTTACATTCCTCCCCCCTTAAAAGAATCTCGTCCCGAGATTACAAAAGAGGAACGAGACGGGAGAGGTAATTACAAACTGTACAAAGATAAAAGTTCCGGGTAGTTGGTGCGGAGATAATCTTCACTTTCCCACGTCGCCTCTTCCGCGGTGTGATTACTCCACAGTACCTTGAAAAATCGGATCGTCCGGTTCCGGGTTACCCGGGTCTTTTCATCCAAAATCTGGACCGGTCGCTCGGTGTAGGTCAGGTCCGGTTTCAACTCGTCGATGTCCTCAGTGCGAACAGCAGCGGTGAATTTGAGGCACTTCCGCAGCTGTGAAACATGAAATACATCATGAACACCCGCTAGACTTGCCGGTAATTCCAGCCGGTAGGCTACGGGTCCGCACTTCTCCGTGATAGCAAAAGGACCAATAAAACGGGGAGCGAGCTTCCCCTTTACACCGAACCGGTGAATTCCCTTCATCGGAGATACACGAAGATAAACGTGTTCCCCGATGTCAAAATGTAATGGCCTACGCCTTTGGTCAGCGTAGCTCTTCTGTCGGGATTGTGCAGCCTTTAAGTTCTCTTGTATCAACCGAACTCGATCTTCGGCTTCGTTGACAAGATCAATCCCAAACAGAACTCTTTCGCCGGACTCACACCAATTCAGTGGTGTGCGACACTTCCGGCCATAGAGAGCTTCATACGGTGCCATTTTAATACTCGCTTGATAACCGTTGTTGTATGAAAACTCCGCCAGCGGTAGGTGATCGTCCCAATTCCTACCGTGGTGGATGGCACACGCTCTCAACATATCCTCAAGTACTTGATTCACCCTCTCAGTTTGTCCATCGGTTTGAGGGTGATATGCGGAGCTCCTAATGAGCTTAGTGCCCAACGAGGCATGCAGCTGCTCCCAAAAACGAGCAACAAACAGCGCACCTCGATCTGAAATGATGGTCTTCGGGACACCATGTGAACATATAATTCTGGAGATGAATAACTCCGCATATTGTCTTGCTCGATAATGAGTGTTCACCGGTATGAAATGAGCTGATTTCGTCAACCGGTCGACAATCACCCATATCGAGTCATGCTTCCTGGATGTGAGCGGTAATCCGACGATGAAGTCCATACTCACATCCTCCCATTTCCACGCCGGTATCTTCAAAGGTTGTAGCGGTCCGGCTTTCCGCATATGATCAGCCTTGACCCGTCTACACGTATCACACTCGGATACGTATTTAGCAATCTCCCTCTTCATCCTTGTCCACCAAAATTTCTGTTTCAAATCTTGGTACATCTTGTTACTTCCAGGATGAATGGAAAACTTCGACAGGTGGGCTTCATCCAAGATTTTCTTCCGGAGTTTCATATTGCGCGGTACCACTATACGGTTGTTAAACCATATTGTACCGTTCTCATCCTTCCGGAAACATTTCACCTCTCCGTTGTCCAGTCTTCTCCGTATGTGAGACATACCTCTGTCTCTTCTTTGAGCCTCAACAATCTCTTCACGGATTGTTGGAATGAGCGCGAGATTATAAAGCGCGCCATACGGAATAACACGGAGGCTTGGTTCTTCATCTTCCAACTCAGCAACCGCTAAGTTGTGAATGTGGGCTTTCCGACTAAGCGCGTCGGCAACCACGTTGGCTTTTCCCGGGTGATAGTGGATCTCAATTTCATAATCTTTTATGAGCTCCAACCATCTCCGTTGTCTCATATTCAGCTCCTTCTGCGTGAAGATGTACTTCAGGCTTTTATGGTCGGTGTAGAGGTGAACAAGATTACCAAGTAGGTAATGCCTCCACATCTTTAACGCCAACACCACTGCAGCAAGCTCAAGATCGTGAGTTGGATAATGCTGCTCGTGGTTTCGCAGTTGACGAGACCCATAGGCGACTACACGCCCTTCTTGCATCAGAACGCAGCCGAGACCGATGCCGGATGCATCGCAGTATACATCAAATGGCTTCGTCGTGTCCGGCTGAGCAAGAACTGGAGCCGTTGTGAGATGTTTCACCAAAGTTTTGAATGCGGCTTCACATGCTGCATTCCACATGTATTTAGTGCCCTTCTTCAGCAGCTCCGTCATTGGTTTAGCAATCTTTGAGAAGCTCGGAATAAACCTCCGATAATACCCCGCTAAACCTAAGAAACTTCGGACCTCGTGGACCGATTTGGGAGATTCCCACTTCAGCACTTGTTCAATCTTGCTGGGGTCCACGGCGATACCTTCTGCTGAAATAATATGGCCTAGGAAAGGCACTTGATCGATCCAGAACTCGCACTTGCTGAACTTGGCATATAACTGGTGCTCCCGCAACCGTTGTAGCACAGTACGCAGATGTTCAGCGTGCTCTTCTTCCGATTTGGAGTAAACCAATATGTCGTCGATGAATACCACGACGAACTTGTCTAACTCCGGCATGAACACAGAATTCATCAAATACATGAAGTGTGCCGGAGCGTTGGTTAATCCAAATGACATGACGAGGTACTCGTAGAGTCCGTATCTCGTCGAGAAAGCTGTCTTCGGTATGTCCTCCGGTCGGATCTTGATTTGATGATAGCCCGACCGAAGATCCATCTTCGAAAATACCTTTGCACCCACAAGTTGATCAAACAGGATGTCGATGCGAGGCAAAGGATACTTGTTCTTGATCGTGACAGCATTGAGAGGACGATAATCAACACATAGCCGTAGTGTTTCGTCCTTCTTCTTAACGAACAGCGCTGAGCAACCCCAAGGTGAAGAACTTGGTCGTATGAAACCCTTGCTCATGAGTTCATTCAGTTGCTCTTTCAACTCCGCTAGCTCGTTAGGTGCCATCTTGTAAGGCCTTCGTGAAATAGGCGTCGTTCCCGGCGCCAGTTCAATTTTGAACTCGACGTCCCGTTCGGGCGGCATGCCCGGTAAGTCATCGGGAAATACGTCGGGATAATCACGTACCACCGGAATATCTTCAAGCTTCAGCGCTTCCGTGTGGTAGGCCTCTACCATATCTGGATCTTCGCTGTCTAAAAACAGCGTGTGCTGTCCGTGAATCGGCGAGTCAATCTGGACAGTCCGGTTACCGATATTGAGAACGGCACCGTGACGATTTAACCAAGACATCCCCAATATAATGTCTATCTTCTGCCTATCCAACATAATCAGCGATGTTGGGTATATTTTTCCGCCCAAACACAAAGCTGCTCGGGACACAATCTGATTGGCAGAGATATTTCCTCCCGGTGAACGTATGAGAAAACTCGTTGTGGGAGTATTGGTGGATAATTGGTGCTGATCCACACATGTTTTGCTGATAAAATTGTGGGTTGCACCTGAATCAAAAAGTACCAATACGGGCACGTCCTTGAGAGTAAACATGCCCGCTAACACCGGTGCTCCCTCCGGGACATCCTCAATCGCAAGATGTTGCACACTCCCGGATTGCAATGCTGTTATGTTGACTGGAGCTGGTGGCGGCATACCACCTGATGATGATGGCTGTCTGGTGTTTACCAACTTCTCCCGGCATTCCTGCCTAAAATGCCCAAAACGGTGGCAATAAGAACACGGAGGTTTCCCCGGTTCTTCGTTGACTTGTGGTTGAGAAGTTGAGGCACTTGGCTGCAGCAATGATGCAACAGGTATCATTCGTTGCTGCGGAAATGGCGCTGCTTCAAGATAAGATTCTTGAGCAGGAAATCTGTACGGAGTTGATCTCCCTGGTGCTTGCCATATCTCCTCGGATGGTGTGTGATACACCACACGGTATTTACGAGGAACGATTGGTGTGTCTTCTTGCACATCCTCCCGGTCTCTCTTCTCTGCTTGACACTCAAGTGTCGCTTGTTCTTGCAGCAGAGCAGCACTGATCAACTCGGTGTAACTGCCTTGATTGAACAAAGCTAACTTCTCTTTTAGTATGGCACTCAAGCCATAGAAAAAGTAGTCACACATTGCAGCTTCGCTCGTCGCATAAGCAGGAGCATATTGTGCCAGAAGGTTGAATCTTCGGGCATAATCGAGGACACTCATGTCCCCCTGCTTCAAGTTTCTGAATTCTTGCTGTTGGGCCTTGATAAAACCCATAGGAATGTGACGAGCACGGAATGCTTCACGGAATTCCGTCCATTCCACTTGATGGCCTTCCGGAACGGTGGCGAGATACGCAAACCACCAATTTCCGGCGGCTCCATGGAGCTGTTGAGCTGCAAATGATGTCTTCTGGTACTCGTCGCACTCAAACACTCCAAACTTGGACTCCATAACTCGAAGCCACTGATCAGCTTCCACTGGTTCATGGGCTTCCGTGAAGATTGGCGGTTGTGTCGCCAAGAAATCCACGTAGGCGTTCCGAGGTGGAACGTCCGGTTGTGCACGCTGAAGTAAGCCCTGTTGTACCAAGGCTTGGAGTAGTCTTGTGTTCTCTTGACTTGACTCGACCATCTGAGCCATGACATCCGCCCATACCATTGATGGCGGTGCCCGTGGTGGAGTCGAGTCATCATCTTCTTGACGAGAACTATCAACCCTACTCGTTGAATGAGTACGCACCATACTGCACAAAGATAATTTTTGAGGGGAGTCAAAACATGATCTCAGCAGTATGTGAAAGTATGTAAAACATGAACATGCTAAAACTTTATGAAAGCATAACAAAATTTCATGTTTACACATCTTTCTAAAGCCGACATATCCAGTCCCTCATTTGGTACAAAACAGACCTTTCAGTACTTAACCCAGAATTTGATCCAGTTACTAGCATTTTCATAATTCAAGTTGAATACCAAAGTTAAAGTTAACTTCAGTATATTTTCAACGAGTACTCACATGCCCCTAGATCATTTCTGGAACAAAAGTTAGGATTGTTCAAAGTTGACAGAATTTCTGGCTAAAATTTGCCAGCACCTCCTTTGTATGTGGCTGTTTTCATCACAGTTTTACATACAACTGGGGTACAACTCTGAACAAACTATGAACTACAAAATCGTTGCAAATTTCCTAACCTTTCCAACGGTGTATCATATGACCCTTAGAAATTTTTCTACAGACTGTGACGGCTAATTTACAGCAACATCCAGAGAAGTCTGCAGCTGCTCTGTTTTCTGAACAGTTTGCATTCATCTGGACGTTCAACCAAGTTGGTGTCGGATTTGGCTCTGGAGTTCTACAGAAAAGTTGTAGAGCACTTAATAAACTTTCCAGAACTGTATCAAACACCTCCATTGGGTCAAACTAATCAGAGTTACGCTCTGTTAAAGTTCGGCAGAACTTCTGCCAGGACAGAGCACTCTGTTTTTGAGATCAAAAGAAGCCTAGTAATTCTCTTCTTTGAAACTTAGTTCAAATGAAGAGTTCAGTAACTAATATGTGCTTTATCACATCCATTTTTAGTTTGAAAGTTAGTCATGAATGATTTCTTCATAGGTAAGAATACTATCCAGTGTAGTACGGTGACGATGCACCGTAAGACATATGACGGTACTACGTTGCCTCACCAAAGAAAAACCTAACCGGATTACACCGGCATATACGTATCCTTAGGTGGCACTAAAACGATCACTCACAAACGTGTTCTACATGCACTAAGGTTTTTCGTGGTTAGTACCTACATAAAACACACTCAATCATCAGGCCCGGCTGCACACCGAACCCGATATCCATACAGTTCGTACACCCGGCCGTCATCACTCGCCCAGGTGTTCTCAAGCCAAACACGCCTTGAGCTACGTGTTCACGTTACTGACCACGTGACAGGGTCTCCCAAATTGCACCACGCACGCCTGGGACAAACGTTGCTCGAATACCCCAAACGACATGAAGAGTCGTAGAGGATACTAAAGCGGGTCGGGTTACCTGCCACCCGTGAGGCTCCACCCTTCAGCTTGTGCGCACTGGTGGACAGCGCATACGTGCACCCCCCAAGACATAAACCGTCCCGAGATGCACGATTTTCCGACATAACAAATAAGTTAGATTGCCACCTTCATTATATGCTAATAGTAGTCCTTATGTGGGCCTAGTACCGTTATCTCACCGTATCCTAAGTTTTTGACATAATATGATGCTCAATCCGTGCTCTGTTCCCAACGCGGCTCTGATACCACGTGTGACAGGCTCTGATGCCACGCTGAGACGGCCCCACAGGACCTCGTCGGGTGGTGCCGTGTTATGCGGCACCCAACAGCACACGGATCGATGAACATACATCATATTACATAAATAGTTTGCGGAAGCGTACAAGAATGTTTTACAAATAAGTATATCAGAGTAAACTACAGCGGAAGACTATCACTCTCACGACTCATATCTAAACTAGCAACAACGAAACGGTCCAGCCCGCGGACGTTTCTTACTAGCAACACGAAGATCAATCTGCAGCGGCGAGGATGCTCTTAGAGTAAGCACTCGGAGGTTCCCGAGTCTCATCGGCACCCCTTCTCATAATCAGCGAGTCAATTACCTGCAAAACAACTCGGATAGCATCCGTGAGCATAACGCTCAGCAAGACTTAACCGTCACCCTAAACATGAAACTCTAAGTGAGGATTATGGACCTAACATAGGATGGCATAAGCATAAGTAAACTCGCCTAAAAGTGAATCCTTACTTTCAGTATTAATTGCAGTATTTTAAGTAACCCTGGGCACGCCACATCGGGAGTCCACAATCAAACAAGAAACGCTTTCCCCCGATGTAATTTGCTCATGGCATAAAAGAATCGAGTTTGCACTAGCCTATTCATCGAGCTCCAATACAAGGTAGTATAATACTTCACATCAAGATGATTAGTTCCCTTCTCATGCAAGTTCTTACTACGTCACGACTGTGAGAACAAGTATGCTCGGTCCATTCCGCGAGCGACGGTGATTCGAATCAATAACACCCGGACTACACGACACGTACGCCCGTACTCGACGTTGCCTACAACAACCATCACTGACGTCGTACGTGGCAGCCTTTCCCCCGTTTCACCCCCGCTGAATCGATCAAGTCGCCCCGTACAGTAGCTACTCTCATGGTGCACCTTCCGACGTGAGATGTCATGAGAATATTCCCCACATACTGCACACCGGCCGTCCGCCTGAGGCGACCCGAAAAGTCCCAACGACAGCTTCCCGAGGTACATCGGTTTACTGGGTCCCATATAGCCAGCATGAGTCCGGTACACAACTCAAACTTGTTCAACAGGGCCGCATACGGATCGGTCCTTGACCGACACGGACAGGTCTACAGCACCCAGGCCCCTATGTCCTGCTGCTCCTACAACCTTCCGGTCTAAATTTTAACTTGCTAATTCAATTACGAACCAATCCCGTATGCCCCTGTTGTTCCTAAATCTGCGAGTAGCATCTCACCACTCGACTTCTACCGAACCGTACTTAAGCATGGCAGTTCTACACGGTGAAAGACACCTACCCAATACTCCATGGGTCATTTGGCTATGCAAGAGGAGTATCAATCACTATACCTAATGCACAGTTCATATCTTGACCAAAAGTGAGTACAAAATAAAAACTTAACAGCTGTTAAATGCAAACCGGAGCTTGCCTGTTTTGCAGGGTAGTCGTATATAAGCAGTTAGTATCCTTGCAGATCCACCCTTGACTCTCCGGAGCTTGATCCACTTTGATGAATCACTCCTTTGAGTCCCCTTCGTTGTGGTCCCTATTGAAATGCATATGCATATGTTTCATGGGATGTAATGGAAAGAAGTTATAGAATTACTTTCTTAAGAACAGAGGTTGTGTGGAAAAGCCAAGCATGGCTTGGTTTGCCTCTGTTGTGCAAAGAACAGAATTAAACTAATTTGACCTTAAGGCCCTTAGCTATACACTAACCCTTTTCTCTAATGAACATAATAGATAAGCTGAAAGGATTTGAGTGCAACTGGAGAACAAGAACTCCAATGGCCTCAAAACTTTTACAGCAGGTTCTATACTACCTAAGGATTTAGCTTGCCAAATTGCAGCTAATGTGGAGTCATATTGTGTCCCCCATAATTCTCACAATATCTCTTATGTATTTTTCCCTTATACATAAGTATGGAGAATAAGAACAGGGAGTTCCAGGACTTATCTTGGGCTGATAATTTACATGTGAGTCTTTGATCACATGAGAGTCATCTGGTCCAAAATTCAGCCCTTTTACTTGGGTAGTTCTCCCAGAACAATTCTTTAAGCATTTATACTCAATAGAATTAATTCTGTAGTAATGTGCATTTTCATGCCCAACTAAGCGAACTACAATTCCAAGTATGTCCCATAGAGCTTGCCTAAATTTTCCTATGATTTTTGGAGCTATGGATTGCGCAGAACAGATTTTTGAAGTGGGAAACATTTTCTGAAAATGTTTCTGGACTCTTATGAACACAGCAGATTGTTTTTAGCAAATCCCTACTCAAATGATCTTCAAATGAGCTGAAAATTTGTTATAGGGTCAACAATATGCTAAAGAATATTCTGGCAAAATTTGGGTATTTTTGGATAAACCAAACTCCTTCTATAATTCTTTTTCAGAAAACCTTCCAAGAATTTTCCAGAATTAAATAATTCGTTTCATACAAATTGTGTTGTACCTCTGGATAGTACTCTCTTAGAGGAATCCAACAAAATTTATCTCACCATTTTTGGAGCTTCCTACACCAAGTTATGCATTTTACAAGTTTGCACAACTCTCTGTTTGATTTTAAACAGCACAGTTGCGCGTGGGGCCCACGGGTCAGGTGCTTCTTCAACCTCCCGCCAGAGCCCGCGGTGCACACCAGCAGAAAACTTGGCATGGCTCGTTCTCCCTCATTTCTCCACCAAATGAGCTCCGGTTTCGCCCTACATGCTCCTGGGAACGTGGCGCAGCTGCCGGGCAAGGTTTCCCCGCATAAAAACGGTTGTAGGTGGGTCGGCACCGGTGGGGCGGCTCGGGAGCTCGACATGGACGCGTTCCAGCGTGTCCAAGGCATCTCCCGGCGAGCTATGATGTCCTAAAGCATCCCTATGGCTCTAGGAACATGGAACGGGGATCAGATCATGCAGGAAGTGGCTGCAACCTAGTCCTCACCGTGGACCATGGATGTTTTGGCCGCCGGCGATGATTTCTCGTCGCCCGGGGCCTAGGAGGGTCGGTTTCCTTTGGTTTTCGGCGTGGGAGGGCGCTAGGGCATCTAGTTGCTGTGGTTTGAATTGTAGGAGGTGTGATCAATCGGTTTGGGAGAATTTCCCGAATTAAACACATGCTGTTTTATACGTGCACCGGCGCCAAAACTCGAATTCCGGCGAGCCGGCGTCGGGGGAGAGCAAGAGGACGACGGGATGAGGATCAGTACCTCCTGGCGCACCTCTGTGACCTCTTGAGCCTGCCGGAGAGGCGCTGGTCTGGCCGGGAGACAGGGGCAATGGAGCAGCGCCGGTGAAGGAAAAACAGCGCCCTGCTGATCATGAGGAGAGGAAGCAACTGCTGTTGGCTTGGTCCGAGGAGGGAGAGATAACGTTGCTGAAGCGGTGAGAACCCACCCTGGGGCGCCAACGCGTGGAGACCGGCAGCAGGAGCTGGCGTTGCAAGCTGCTCGGTGGCGCTCGCGAGCTGTTCGGTAAAATTTCCCACTGAGAGCAAAACTTAGTGAGTAAGTCTCCTCTTTTAGCTCTATGACAGGTGGGTCCCACTCCACATGTACCTCCCAAATATCTGTTCAAGCTGATCTTTTTAATCCCCAGAATGCTAAAATTTAAAAAGGTGGGCTAGAATTTGAATTCTTCAAATTTAGTTTGAATTTGCAAGACTAAATCTGAATTTGGTTTAGAATTTGCAATTCCGTCTCTTTAGCTCTCCTTTGAGCCCACCCTACAATTGAAAAGTTGGTGATAACCTTTTCCCTAAAAACTCAACTATATGGCTGCATGTTAATTCAAAGTTTTTTTTTTGGGTCACCATATGTGTGAACTTTGAATTTCAAATCTGAATTTTAAACTTACATGCAAAGAGGTATTTAACTCCTTATTGGTTCAACATTTTTAAATAAAAAGGTGAACCTCATGTTGGATGTTCATCCATGTATTACTTTGCATGAAGAAAAGTTTTAGCAAGTCCCATTTTTCCTGTCATTGCCACACATATGAACTCAAACTTTAGTTTTTATTCATACACGTTTTTGGGACTTTTACAGAGTCGAGTGAGGACTGCCCTGGGAACTGCATGGCACAAGAGGGGGCCCGTGGGTGGGAGAATTGGAGATTCTAGCCTGCCGGTGAAACCTTAGTGAGTCCATACATCTAGTAACCCCTTTGTAAAGGCTATTTTGTGTTCTCTTGACCATACGCCGACGGTTGTGTACTGGTATAATGGAGGTTCTGCAGTCACCGACGGGTGACAAAATCACAAACTTGTTGGTGAAGTGGTACAAACTCTGCAGAGTCTTAAAACTATCATGATAGCCGAGCTTACAGTCACGAGCACCTGGACATCTCACATGATTAGTTGGGATGGTTATGGTTTTTGGTTATGGTTTGGTTTTCGGGACTGTTGAGTCCGGGTAATAAGATTCAGTCGCATGACTGTTTAGTCATGGCAACGAGATTGGTCTCGGTGTGAGACGGATATTGTTTATGAGATGAGATGGTAGCGAATATGAGATGGTATTCGTGAGATGGTAGCAAATACGAGAAGGTATTCGTGAGCAAAGTTGATAAAGATTAATGTCTGGTTGAGAAATGGAAAGTGACGAAACATAATGGAGGTATGTTGGTATTTTAATACATGTTGGGATTACATTCACTTAAAGCTAAGTTACTGTTTTATCGTGTTTTGAGAAATAAATTTTTGCTTTCTGCAATGAGCCTTTTTATGCCTTCCTTGATTGTGAGCTACATATCATACTTTCGAGCACTTGCTGAGTATATCATTGTACTCAAATTTGCATTATTACTTCATCATCAGCTACAGGAGAAGATTACTATGAAGATCAAGTGGAGCCTTAGGCGTGTAACCTGTCCTCAACCTTGCGTGTGGGGATGGAGTAGAGATGGAGCCACTGCTGCTGCTTAGATTGCTTCTGCACTAGAATAAAGACTTCCGCTGCTTAGATAAGACTTTCGCTGTTAGCATGAGTCCAAGACTCATGAAACATTGTAATAAACCCTATTATTCGTGGTTATATATATATATATATATATATTCTGAATTCAGTTTGTGAATGATATGTGTATGTGTGATGAACATCCTGGGCACACATATGCATCAGTTCTCAGTTCCGTGGTTTTCCACAGAATTTAGGGCGTCACAGATTGGTATCAGAGCCACGTTTGAGGGTAGATTACACACCTAGATACAACCCCAGATTGGTATCAACCAGCCACGGGTTGACAGTAGGTTATACGCTTAGATAGAAAACACAGATTGGTATCATACACAAATTGGTATCAACCTGCCACGGGTAGATCAAAGATCACACAGCCTAGATAGGTCACAGCTTGACATTAAATCTGCCATGCCTAGTCACAGGATTGGTACAATCCACAGATTGGTACCAAGCTACCACGGTTGACTGTAGGTCACAAACCTAGAATGATCACAGATTGGTAGCTGCCACGTTGACTGTAGGACGTACCCTAGTAACAGATTGGTGTTAGAAGCTACGCTCACCATAGGATGCAAGCTTAGGATGCATAGATTGGCATTGGAACCACCTTGATATAGGATGCAAGCCTAGGTGAAGCCATAGTTGGATCACAGATTGGTATCACCCAAACCACCTTGACATAGGGTGAAGTCACAGATTGATATCACCCTAAAACCCTATAGGACCCCCATTGAATAAGCCTTGAATAGATGTTGTGTGCTGGACCTTTGTGATGATTGTTTGTAGTTGTGTGCTTAGTGTGAGTTGTGGGACGTCTCAAGCATTTTCCATATCCACACATAAGTAGAAAGAGGTGTGAGATGCCTTAGCACTTGTTCACATCCTCATATGGGCTAATATATACAGTCCATCCACCTTGATGCATATATTTGGGAGGGATCTATCTAAACTTCTAAATCTCTATTCTATCCAATTCCACTCAAGATGGTGAGAGGAAGCGCCGGCCGTCAAGGGAGGAACGTCCGCAGCAACCAAGAAGAGGAGGACCACGTCGAAGTTCCTGCTAACCCCGGAGCTGGTGAGAACAATCTGGAACGGTTGATGGCTATGCAGAATCAGCTTATGCAGACCATGATCCAAACTTTGGGTCAACTGCAGGCCAACAACAACAACCCTGTTCCGGGACCACCGCCACCACCACCGCCGGCTCATAACAGGCTGGGAGAGTTCATGAGGACTCGACCACCTACCTTTGCTCAAGCTAATGACCCCATGGAGGCCGACGATTGGTTGAATTCCATGGAGAAGAAGCTTGCCATAGTTCAGTGCAACGACAGAGAGAAAGTTCTCTTTGCGTCGCACCAACTCATGGGAGCTGCCGCAGACTGGTGGGATGCCCTATGCAATGCTCATGTCGACCCGGAGACGATAACTTGGACTGAGTTCAAGGAGAGTTTCCAATCTCATTACATCCCTGCTGGTGTAATGATGCTCAAGCGACAAGAGTTTGAGGGTCTCCGCCAAGGAAAGAAAAGTGTGAATGAGTACCTCAACAAGTTCACACAACTGTACCGGTATGCCCCTGAAGATGTCAACTCGGACCAATGGAAGCAGTACCTGTTCATAAGAGGGTTGAACAATGAGATCCAGGTTCTGCTCCTCAACAATAACTACGCGAGCTTCCAGAAGTTGGTTGACAAGGCTATCGTGGTTGAATGCAAGATCCGAGAGATCGAGCGAGAGGGCAAGAGGAAGATGCCATACCAGCCACAAGGGAGCAACGTACGACCTTGGTACATGCCCCCAGCTGCACCGCAGTATGGATCGACCACTCCTGCATATCGCCCAAATCAACCACCACAGCAACGACCCGTTGCACAAGCACCCCGTGTGCCTTTGCCTCCAGCGCCCCGTCCCAACATGGGCGCCCCTGCTCAAAACCCCCGCCCCAACGTGCCTGCTGCCGTGGGCAACAGGGCATGCTTTGCATGCGGGGAGACGGGACACTTTGCGAGCCAGTGCCCGAGGAGAGGTCCTGGACAGCAAGGAAACCGTGGACAGCAGAACTACACTCGCGGTAACGTGAACCATGTCTCTGCTGAGGGAGTGCAACAGGCTGAAGACGCCGTAATTAGTATGTTTCTTGCCAACTCTAATCCAGCCACCATTCTATTTTATTCTTGAGCATCACATTTTTTTATATCATCCAAGTGTGTTGCCAAGTATAATCTATCCATATCACACTTGAAATATACTATGTTGGTTAATTCTCCTGGTGGAGAGATGAAGACTAATATAGTATGTCCGAAGGGTAAACCTTAATTTAAGGGGGGTAGACTTCCTTGCCAACTTCATTGTCTTGGATTTCCAAGGTCTTGACATAATACTCAGAATGGATTGGTTAAGCAAGCACAATGGAGTAATCCAATGTGCTGAGAGAAGCGTGCAGTTGACAAACGAGCACGGTACTCGCATCGAGTTTGAGTCAGCCCAGCCAACAACCCAGGAAGCAGAATTCCTTCATCTATTCTCCACTATCAAATCTCGAGGGCGAGATTCAATTTAAGAGGGGTAGATTTGTGACACCATCATTTTCGAGTTCTGCATGTATTCATATTTCATATAGAGAAAACATTTTAAAATAAGTTGAAACAGAGAAAATATCAAAAAGATAGCCAAAAAGAGCCAAATCTAGTTCACAGAGAGCGCCGAAGACAACTCCCGTGGCTCGCTGGCCACGTGGCGTGTTCGGAGCTCATCTCCGCAAATGGGGAGAGGTCCGCCGCTAAACTGGCTACGTGGCAGGCTCGGGGCTCATCCCCGCAAAGGGGGAGAGGTCTGACCCTGCGGGTCACGTGTTGCCCCCGGAGCTAGCCTCTACGGAAGGAGCGAGGCCAGTCCCGCAGGACACGTGTCGGCTGCGGAGCTAGTCCCCGCGAAAAAGAGAGGTCCGGCCCCGCCAGACACGTGTAGCTCTCGAAGCTCACCTCCGAGAGGTCCGGTCCTATTGGACACGTGTCACCTCCGGAGCTCACCTCCAGGAGGTCCGACACTACAGGACACGTGTCACCTCCGGAGCTCGCCTCCGGGAGGTCCGACGCTGATGGACACGTGTCGACCTCTGAGCTCATATCTGAGGAGAAAGGAAGTCTGGCGCTTTTAAGATACATGGCACACCCGGAGCCGCCTCCGAAGAGGGGGGGAGGTCCGGAACTGACACGTGGCGTTCGCAGAGCTCACCTCTGTAGAGAGGGAGGTCCCACCCGCCAGGACGCGTGGCGCAAGCGGAGCTCACCTCTGAGGAGGAGGGAGGTCTTTCCCGCCTGACACGCGGCACAACCGGAGCATGTCTCTACGTAAAAGGGAGCCCAGGTTCTGCAGGACACGTGGAGCTTCTGGAGTTCACCACAGCGGAGGTAACGAGTTCTGAAGCGGTTTTTGCTTCTGTACGCGTGGGAATCCCCGGTACTACGGAAACCGACATGATTTCTACAATGCTACCGCACCAAATTAGTTTAATATAAGTTGTTAAGATCCAAAAATAGTTTGAATGGGACTCTTATTTGAAGTCCAATCAGATTAGAACTCTTCTCTTCCCGGTTATAAATAGAACCGAAAACCTTTGGCCGCAACCACGAACTTCTTTTCCACCTCCTGAGCCGACAACTTAGAGCCCTAGCCCCTGCTCGCCGAGTGAACCCCTTCGTCGGAGTTTGACCACCGAAGAGACCGCCGACGAGCCTGGATCACAATTTCCATCGCCGGAGGAGAGCCGACGATCTGTCTTGCTAGGAGAAGGACCCTGAGACCAAGAAGAACGTAAGGTAGGTCTCCAATATCACCTTATGACATCATCGCGTTTTCTTTGCATCTGTTCCTCGATTCCTTTCGAACAGAATCTTTTTCGTGGATAGATCACGTGTTGATCGGTATGATCTAAAGTAAAGATCATCACCACATCCACATTTGATCCGAATACCTTTGTTCATCATAAAAGCCATGCAAACATGCAAGAACACGTGTGAACAGATCTAATAAAAACTACATCATAGGATTAACATGCATATGGATCATCGCATCTTGATTAGAGTTTGTGCATGATATTGATTGCTATGAATCTTGTATGTGCGTGATCGTGTATAGAAGGACAATCTCAGGGACCTGTCTACGACGAGCTGCAACAACAAGGTTTCGAGATCCAAGAGCAACCGGAACTGCCAGAACAAAGCAAGTGCCCCTTGACCATATTGATCCTATGTTTTGGAAAACTGTTTTGTTTGCGAAAAGGTGTGTGTGCTGAGTCAAACATGATGGGAAACCCTTTCATAGGAGTTTACTAGTTTTGATTAAACCACCCTTGTCGCTAGGGAAGTTTATGAGTCAGGTATGGTTTTTACTTTTTGCTTCGCTGAGTCCACGAGATTTTGGGAAGCGAGATTGATGTGCCTAGCTAATTGCACTCGTAATGATAATGAGAAACTGATGTTGTTAATGAACATGGATCAGAGGGAGATCTAGGCAAGCCTGGGTTTTTGAATGAGGTAGCATGAGATGGTGGTTTACTTGCCGTAGATCTAAGGACCGGTTCATGCATGCACATGCCAGAAGAACAGTGCCACAACAAGGCCAAGTATGGGTGCGGCTTAGCTAATTAGGTAAGTTGCTAGATTGTTATGGACTGTGGAAGGCGCGGGGAATGGGAGTCGAGTGAGGACTGCCCTGGGAACTGCATGGCACAAGAGGGGGCCCGTGGGTGGGAGAATTGGAGATTCTAGCCTGCCGGTGAAAACTTAGTGAGTCCATACATCTAGTAACCCCTTTGTAAAGGTTATTTTGTGATATCTTGACCATACACCGACGGCTGTGTACTGGTATAATGGAGGTTCTGCAGTCACCGACGGGTGACGAAATCACAAACTTGTGGGTAAAGTGGTACAAACTCTACAGAGTCTAAAACTATCATGATAGCCGAGCTTACGGTCACGAGCGCCAGGACAACTCACATGATTAGATGGGATGGTTTGGTTTTGGTTATGGTTTGGTTTTTGGATTTGGTTTTCGGGACTGTTGAGTCCGTGTAATGAGATTGGTTGCATGACTGTTGAGTCATGGCAACGATATTTGGTCTCGGTATGAGACGGAATTGAATAAGAGATGAAATGGTAGTGAATACGAGATGGTATTCATGAGATGGTAGTGAATACGAGATCGTATTCCTGAGCCTGAGAAAAGTTGAGAAAGATAAATGTCTGGAAGAGACATGAAAGTGATGGAACATGATGGAGGTATGTTGGTGTTTAAATATATGTTGGGATTATATTCACTTAAAGCTGAGTTTCTGTTTTTATCGTGTTTTGAGAAATAAACTTTGCTTTCTGCAATGAGCCTTTTTATACCTACCTTGTTGTGAGCTACATATCATATTTTCTCGCACTTGCTGAGTACATCATGTACTCAAACTTGCATTATTACTTCATCATCAGCAACAGGAGAGGAGTACTATGAAGACCAAGTGGAGCATTAGGCATGTAATCTGTCCTCAACCTTGCTTGTGGAGTAGAGATGGAGCCGCTGCTGTTGCTTAGTTTGCTTCCGCAATAGTTTAGAAGACTTTTGCTGCTAGAATAAATATTTCCGCTGCTAAGATAAGACTTCCACTGCTAGAATGAGTCGGAGACTCATGAGACTTTGTAATAAACCCTGTTATTCGTGGTTATATATATTCTGAATTCAGTTTGTGGATTATATGTGTATGTGTGATGAACATCCTGGGCACACATACGCATCAGTCTCAGTTCCGAGAGGTTCTCTCTCAAAATAGGGGCGTCACAGATTGGTATCAGAGCCACGAGTTGACGGTAGGTCACACGCTTAGATAGGTCATAAATTGGTATCAACCTGCCACGGTTGATCGTAGGTCACACGCCTAGATAGAAATCATAGATTGATATTAGAGCTGCCATGCCTAGTCACAGCTTGGTATAGATACCACATTGACTGTAGGACGCAATCCTAGTAACAGATTGGTATTAGAAGCCACGCTGACCATAGGATGCAAGATTAGGTAAAATGCATAGATTAGCATCGGAACCCCCTTGAGTATAGGACTTCCATTGAATAAGCTTGAATAGGAGTTGTGTGAAATTTTTGTGATGATTCTTGTGATTGTGTGCTTAGTGTGAGTTGTGGGACGTTTCAGCGTTGTCCATATCCACACATAGTAGAGAGGTGTGAGATGCTTCGGCACTTGTTCACATCCTCGTATATGACGATATTGTGACGCCCTCAATTCTGTGGGAAATAACGGAACCGAGAACTAATGCATATGTGTCCCCAGGATGTTCATCACACATGCACATATGTTCCACAAACTGAATTCAGATTATATATTACCACGAATAACAGAGTTTATTACAATATCTCATGAGTCTTGGACTCATGCTCACAGCGGAAGTCTTATTTCTATGCAGCGGAAGTCTTTATTCTAATGCGGAAGCAATTTAACTAATGTGGAAGCAAATTTAAGCAGCAATAGATCCATCTCTATTCCATTCCCACAGGCAAGGTTGAGAACAGATCACACGCCTAATGCTCCACTTGATCTTCATAGAAGTCTTCTCCTGCTGCTGATGATGAAATAATAATGCAAGTTTGAGTACAATGATGTACTCAGCAAGTGCGGGAAAATATGATATGTAGCTCACAACAAGGTAGGTATAAAATGGCTCATTGCAGAAAAGCAAAGTTATTTATCAAAACCATGATAAAACAGTAACTCATCTTAAGCGAATGTAACCCCAACTTATATTAAAATACAAATCATACCTCCATTATGCTCGTTACCTTCCATGTCACAACCAATCAACCTCATTCTCGCTCACGAATACCTCCTCGTATTCACTACCATCTCACGAATACCATCCTGTATTCGCTACCATTTCATCTCATAAAACAACTTCGTCTCCCACCGAGACCAACCATGTTGCCATGACTCAACAGTCATGCAACCATCTTTATCACCCGGACTCAACCATCCCAAAACCAAACCATAACCAAACCATTCAAAATCCATAACCAATAACCATCCCAATAACCATCCCAACTAATCATGGCATTTGGCCAGGCGCTTGTGACCGTAAGCTCGGCTATCATGATAGTTTTAAGAACTCTGCAGAGTTTGCACCTCTTTACCAACAAGTTTGTGATTTCGTCACCCATCGGCGACTGCAGAACCTCCATTATACCAGTACACAACCGTCGGTGTATGGCCAAGAGATCATAAAATAGCCTTTACAAAGGGGTTACTAGATGTATGGACTCACTAAGGTTTCACCAGCAGGCTAGAATCTCCAATTCTCCCACCCACGGGCCCCCACTTGTGCCATGCAGTTCCCAGGGCAGTCCTCTCTCGACTCCCATTCCCCGCGCCTTCCACAGTCCATAACAATCTAGCAACTTACCTAATTAGCTAAGCCGCACCCATACTTGGCCTTGTGGTGGCACTGTTCTTCTGGCATGTGCATGCATGAACCGGTTCTTAGATCTACGGCAAGTAAACCACCATCTCATGCTACCTCATTCACAAACCCAGGCTTGCCTAGATCTCCCTCCGATCCATGTTCATTAACAACATAAATTTTTCTCATTATCATTATGAGTGCAGTTAACTAGACACATCTATCTCGCTTCCCAATCCCATGGACTCAGCGAAGCATAAAAGTAAAAACCATACCCGACTCATAAACTTCCCTGGCGACAAGGGTGGTTTAACCAAAACTAGTAAACTCCTATAAAAGGGTTTCCCATCATGTTTGACTCAGCACGCACACCTTTTTGCAAAACAAAACAGTTTTACCCAAAACATAGGATCAATATGGTCAAGGAGCACTTTCCTTGTTCTTGCGGTTCCGGTTGCTCTTGGATCTCGAAACCTTGTTGTTGCAGCTCATCGTAAACAGCTCCCTGAGCTTGTCCTGCTATACATGATCGCGCACATACAAGACTCAGAACAATCAATATCATGCACAAACTTTAACTAGATGCGATGATGCATATGCATGCTATCCTATGATCAGCTTTATCAGATCGGCTTTGTTCGTGTTCTTGCATGGCTTTATGATGAAACAGAGATGTTCGTATCAGATGTGGACGTTGCGATGACCTTGTCTTTAGATCAACCCGTTAAACAAGTGATCCGTCCACGAGAAGGCTTCTGTTCAAAAGGAATCGAGGAACAGATGCAAAGAAAACACAACGATGTTGTAAGGTGGTATTGGAGACCTACTTTACGTCCTTCTCGGTCTCGCGTCCTTCTCAGATCGTTGGGCTCTCTTCCAGCGATCTTCCTTGCTGAACTCCGGCGATGGCTTTCTCGGCGAGTTGAGGCTAGGGCTCTAAGTCATCGTCTTAGGAGTTGGAAAAGAAGTTCGTGGTTTCGTCCAAAGGTTTTGGGTTCTATTTACAATCGGGAAGCGAAGAGTCCTAATCTGATTGGATCCGAATAAGAGTCCTATTCAGATCGTTGTTGAATCCTAACAAATTATCTCGAGTTGATTTGGTGTGGTAACATTGTGGAATTCAGGTCGGTTTCTTCTCCGTACCGGTATCTCTATACGTACAAAATCCAAAAACCGCTCCAGAACTCGTTACCTCCTCGGTGATGAGCTCCGGAAGCTCCACGTGTCCACCAGGCCTGATCTCTTCCTTTCCGCAGAGACGAGCTCCGGTTGTGCCGCGTGTCAAGCGAGTGAGACCTCCCTCTCCTTTGGAGGTGAGCTCCCCGTGCGCCACGTAACCTGGCGGTCGGGACCTCCTCTCTTATTCGGAGGTGGCTTTGCACACGCCACGTGTCAGTGCCGGACCTTTCCTCTCTCCGGAGGTAGCTCCAGCGCCAGACTTCCTTTCCTCTTAGAGACGAGCTCCGAGGTTAACACGTGTCCAACAGTGATGGACCTCCCGGAGATAAGCTCCGGTAGCGACACGTGTCCGATAGAACCGGACCTCTCGGAGGTGAGCTCCGAGATCGACACGTATCCCGCGCGACTGGTCATCTGACTTCCGTGGTGACTAGCTCCGAAAGTGACATGCGTCCTGCGGAAAATGCCTTTGCTTCTTCCGCAGAGGCTAGCTCCGGGGGTAACACGTGTCCCACAGGGTCGGACCTCTCCCCCTTTGCAGGGATGAGCTCCGAGCACGCCACGTAGCCAGCGGCCGCGGAAGTTGTCTTCGGCGCTCTAGGTGAACTGGATTCGGCTCTTATTGGCCATCCTTTTGATAATTTTCTCTGCTCCTACTTCTTTTAAAATGTTTTCTCTTCATGAAACATGAATATATGCAGAAACCAAAAATGAGGGTGTTACAGATATATAGTCCATCCACCTTGATACATATAGTTGGTAGGGATCACTCTAAACTTCTAATCCCTATTCTACTCAAGATGGTGTGAGGAAACGCCAGCCGTCAAGGGAGGAACGTCCGCGGCAACCAAGAGGATGACCACGTAGTGGTTCCTAAGGATGACAACCCCAGAGTTGGTGCAAACAACATGGAACGGTTGATAGCCATGCAAAATCAGCTTATGCAAACAATGATCCAAACTTTGAGTCAGCCGCAAGCCAACAACAACAACCCCGTTCCTGCACCACCGCCACCACCACCACCACCACCACCACCACCACCACCACCACCACCGGCTCACAACCGACTGGGAGAGTTCATGAGGACTCGACCACCTACTTTCTCACAAGCTAATGACCCCATGGAGGCTGATGACTGGTTGAAGTCCATGGAGAAGAAGCTTGCCATAGTTCAGTGCAATGACAGAGAGAAGGTTCTCTTTGCATCACACCAACTTATGGGAGCTGCCGCTGATTGATGGGACGCCCTTTGTAACGCTCACGTCGACCCGGAGACTATTACTTGGACTGTTCAAGGAGAGTTTCCGCTCTCATTACATCCCTGCGGGAGTAATGATGCTCAAAAGACAAGAGTTTTAAGGTCTCCGCCAAGGACAGAAGAGCGTGAATGAGTACCTCAACAAGTTCATGCGACTGTCACGGTATGCCCTTGAAGATGCCAACTCAGACCAACGGAAGCAGTACTTGTTCATGAGAGGGTTGAACAATGAGATCCAGGTTCAACTCCTCTGTGACACCCTCATTTCTGGTTTCTGCATGTATTCATGTTTCATGTAGAGAAAACATTTTAAAAGAAGTGGGAACAGAGAAAGAATAAAAAAAAGATAGCTAAAAGAGAAAAATCTAGTTCACCAAGAGCGCCGAAGACACTTCCTGTGGCCCGCTGGCCACGTGGCGCCTTCGAAGCTCATCTCCACAAAAGGGGGAGAGGTCTGACCCCATGGGACACGTGTTGCCCCCAGAGCAAGCCTCTGCGGAGAAGCGAAGCCAGCCCCGCAGGACACGTGTCGACTGCGGAGCTAGTCACCACGAAAAAGAGAGGACCAGCCACGCAGGACACGTGTCACCTCCGGAGCTCACCTCCGGGAGGTCCGACACTACCGGACACGTGTCACCTCCGGAGCTGACCTCCACGAGGTCCGTCACTATTGGACACGTGTCGACCTCGGAGTTCGCCTCCGAAGAGAAGGGAGGTCCGGAAATCGACACGTGGCGTTCGCAGAGCTCGCCTCTGTTGAGAGGGGAAGTCCCGACCCACCAGATACGTGGCGCACACGGAGCTCACCTCGGAAGAAGAGGGAGGTCTCTTCCGCCTGACACACGGCACAACAGGAGCTCGTCTCTGCGGAAAAAGGGAGCCCAGGTTCCCGCAGGACACGTGGAGCTTCCGGAGCACATCACCGCGGAGGAAACGAGTTCTGGAACGGTTTTTGCTTCTGTACGCGTGGGAATACCGGTACGGGAGGAAACCGACATGAATTCCACAATGTTACCACACCAAATCAACTAAAGATAAGTTGTTAAGATTCAACGACAATTTGAAAAGGACTCTTATTCAAAATACAATCAGATTAGGACTCTTCTCCTCCCGATTATAAATAGAACCCAGAAACCTTTGGCCGAAACCACAAACTTCTTTTCTAACTCCTGAGCCGACGACCTAGAGCCCTAGCCCCAACTGGCCGAAAAAACCCTTCGCCGGAGTTCAGTCGAGGAAGATTGCCGGAAGAGAGACCCAACGATCTGTCTTGCTAAGAGAAGGACCCCGAGACCAAGAAGAACGTAAGGTAGGTCTCCAATACTACCTTACAACATCATCACATTTCTTTACATCTGTTCTTCGATTCCTTTCGAACGTAAGCTTTTTCGTGGACAGATCACTTGTTGATCGATTTAATCTAAAGTCAAGATCATCGCTACGTCCACAATTGATCTCTACAACTCTGTTCATCATAAAACTCATGCAAGCCATGCAAGAACACATACAAACTAAACTGCATCATAGGATTAACATGCATAAGGATTATCGCATCTAGTTAATGTTTGTGCATAATATTGATTGTTGTAAATCTTGTATGTGTGTGATCATGTATAGAAGGACAAGCTCAGGGAGCTACCTACGATGGACTACAACAACAAGATTTTGAGCCACCAGAACAGCCAGAACAAGGCAAGTGCCCTTGACCATATTGATCCGATGTTTTGGTAAACGAATTTGTTTTGCGAAAAGGTGTGTGCGCTGAGCCAAAACATGATGGGAAACCATTTTATAGGAGTTCACTAGTTTTGGTTAAACCACCCTTGTCGCCAGGGAAGTTTATGAGTCGGGTATGGTTTTTGCTCTATGCTTCGCTGAGTCCATGGGATTGGGAAGCGAGATAGATGTGTCTAGCTAACTGCACTCGTAATGATAATGAGAAAACTGATGTTGTTAATGAACATGGATCGGAGGGAGATCTAGGCAAGACTGGGTTTGTGAATGAGGTAGCATGAGATGGTGGTTTACTTGCCGTAGATCTAAGGACCGGTTCATGCGAGCACATGCCAGGATAACAGTGCCACCACAAGGACAAGTATCGGTGTGGCTTAGCTGAGTAATTTGGTAAGTTGCTAGATTGTTATGGACCGTGGAAGGCGTGGGGAATTGGAGTCAAGTGAGGACTGCCCTGGGAACTGCATGGCACAAGAGGGGGCCCGTGGGTGGGAGAATTGGAGATTCTAGCCTGCCGGTGAAACCTTAGTGAGTCCATACATCTAGTAACCCCTTTGTAAAGGCTATTTTGTGATCTCTTGGTCATACACCGACGGTTATGTATTGGTATAATGGAGGTTCTGCAGTCACCAACGGGTGACGAAATCACAAACTTGTGGGTAAAGAGGTGCAAACTCTGCAGAGTCTAAAACTATCATGATAGCCGAGCTTACGGTCACGAGCCCCTGGCCAACTTCCATGATTAGTTGGATGGTTATTTTGGGATGGTTTTGGATGGTTTGGTTTTGGTTTGGTTTTTCAAGACTGTTGAGTCCGGGTGATAAGATTGGTTGCATGACTGTTGAGTCATGGCAACGAGATTGGTCTCTGTGTGAGACGGAATTATTTATGAAATGAAATGGTAGCGAATACGAGATGGTATACATGAGATGGTAGCGAATACGAGAAGGTATTCGTGAGCAAGAATGAGGTTGATTGATGTCTGGCTGGGACATGGAAGGTAATGAACATAACAGAGGTATGATTGGTATTTTAGTACATGTTCGTATTACATTCGCTTAATGATAAGTTGCTGTTTCATCATGGTTTTTATAAATAACTTAGCTTTCTGCAAGGAGCCTTTTTATACCTACCTTGTTGTGAGCTACATATTATATTTTTCCGCACTTGCTGAGTACATCATTGTACTCAAACTTGCATTATTATTTCATCATCAGCAACAGGAGAAGATTACTATGAAGACCAAGTGGAGCTGCTGCTGCTTAGATTGCTTCCGCATTAGTTAGAAGACTTCCGCTGCTAGAATAACGACTTCGGCTGTTAGATTAAGACTTCCGCTGTGAGCACGAGTACAAGACTCATGAGACATTGTAATAAACTCTGTTATTCGTGGTCATATATATTCTGAAAATCAGTTTGTGGATGATGTGTATATGTGTGATGAACATCCTGGGCACACATATGCATCAGTTCTCGGTTCCGTGGTTTTTCAACAGAATTGAGGGCGTCACAGATTGGTATCAGAGCCACGGATTGACGGTAGGTTACACGCTTAGATAGATCACAGATTGATATCAGGCATAGATTTGTAGCTAATCCACGCTGACATAGGATACAAGCCTAGGAAAGGCCATAGTTGGATCACAGATTGGTAACAACCTAAGCCATATAGGACCCTCATTGAACAAGCCTTGACTAGGAGCTGTATGAGCCCTTGTGATGATTGTTTATGATTGTGTGTTTAGTGTGAGTTGTGGGACGTCTCAAAGCATTGTACATATCCACACATAAGTAGAAAGAGGTGTGAGATGCCTCGGCACTTGTTCACATCCTCATATGGGCTAATATATATAGTCCAATCCACCTTGATGCATATAGTTGAGGGGATCTACCTAACCTTCTAGCCTTCTATTCTATTTCGTTCTCTCTCACAGATGGTGAGAGGAAACGCCGGCCGAAGGAACGTCTGTGACAATCAAGAGGATGGCCACGATGAAGTTCCTGTTAACCTCGGCGCTGGTGGGAACAACCTGGAATGGTTGATGACCATGCAGAATCAACTTATGCAAACCATGATCCAAACTTTGGGTCAGTTGCAGGCCAACAACAACAACCCCGTTCCGGCACCACCGCCACCACCACCGCCGGCTGATAACAGACTGGGTGAGTTTATGAGGATCGACCACCCACCTTTGCTCAAACTAACGACCCTATGGAGGCCGACGACTGGTTGAAATCCATGGAGAAGAAGCTTGCCATAGTGCAGTGCAATGACCGAGAGCTTCCGCTGACTAGTGGGATGCCCTATGCAACGCTCATGTCGACCCGGAGGCGATCACTTGGACTGAGTTCAAGGAGAGGTTCCGCTCTCATTACATCCCTGCTGGTGTAATGATGCTAAAGAGACATGAGTTTGAAGGTCTCCGCCAAGGACAGAGAAGCATGAATGAGTATCTCAACAAGTTCACACAACTATCTTGGTATGCCCCCGAAGTTGTCAACTCAGACCAGAGGAAGCAATACCTGTTCATGAGAGGGTTGAACAATGAGATTCAGGTTCAGCTCCTCAACAATGACTAAGCGAGCTTCCAGAAGCTGGTTGACAAGGCTATAGTAGTCAAAAGCAAGATCCGAGAGATCGAGCGAGAGGACAAGAGGAAGATGCCATACCAGCCACAAGGGAGCAACGTACGACCTCGGTACATGCCCCCATCTGCACCACAGTATGGATCGACCGCTCCTGCATACCGCCCTAGTCAGCCACCACAGCAACGACCCGTTGCACAAGCACCTCGTGTGCCCTTGCCTCCTGTGCCCCGACCCAACATGGGCGCTCCTGTTCAAAACCCCCGCCCAAACGTACCTGCTGTCGTGGGCAACACGGCATGCTTTGCATGCGGGGAAACAGGACACTTTGCGAGCCAGTGCCCGAGGAGAGGTCCTGGACAGCAAGGCAATGTGCCCAAGCAGAACCCGCAACCGAACGGAGGGGACAATCAAGGAAACCGTGGACAGCAGTACTATGCTCGCGGCAACGTGAACCATGTCTCTGTTGAGGAAGCACAACAGGCTGAGGACGTCGTAATTGGTATGTTCCTTGCCAACTCCAACCCAACCACCATTTTATTTTATTCTGGAGCATCACATTCCTTCATATCATCCAAGTATGTTGCCATGCATAATCTACCCATATCACACTTAAAATGCGCTATGTTAATTAATTCTCCCGGTGGAGAGATGAGGACTAATATAGTATGTCCGAAAGTAAGCCTTAAAATAATGGGGTAGACTTCCTTGCCAACCTCATTGTCTTGGATTCCCAAGGGCTTGACATAATACTCGGGATGGATTGGTTAAGCAAGCACAACAGAGTAATCCAATGTGCTGAAAGGAGCGTGCAGTTGACAAACGGGCACGGTATCCATGTCGAGTTTAAGTCAGCCCAACAAACAACCGAAAGGGCAATTTTGAACCACGTCGAAGGAGCAACATTGGACAGCATTCCAGTGGTTCAGGAATTCTCGGACGTGTTTCCAGAAGAGCTTCCAGGCATGCCACCTGATTGGGACATTGAGTTTGCCATTGATTTGGTACCCGGAACTGCACTCATAGCAAAGAGACCCGATAGGATGCCCACCAATGAACTAGTGGAACTCAAGAAGCAGATTCAGGAGAAGTTGGAGAAGGGTTTTATATGTCCCAGCTCGTGGGAGCCCCCGTGCTCTTCGTAGACAAGAAGGATGGGACCCAAAGGATGTGCGTGGACTATAGGTCTCTCAACGAGGTGACAATCAAGAACAAATACCCTCTGCCCCGTATAGAAGACCTATTCGACCAAATGAAAGGAGCCCGAGTGTTCTCCAAGATTGATCTTTGGTCAGGATACTTCAAGCTGAAGATTAAGCCCTCCGATATACCCAAGACTGCCTTTCAAACACGGTACGGTTCATATGAATATACCGTCATGTCCTTTGGGTTAACAAATGCACCCGCATACTTCATGTACCTTATGAACAAGGTTTTCATGGAGTACTTGGATAAGTTCATCATGGTTTTCATCGACGACATTATGGTGTATTCAAAAAGTGAGGAGGAGCATGAAGAACATTTGAAATTGACCTTGCAGAAAATGCGTGAGCATCGATTGTATGCCAAGCTTAAGAAGTGTCAATTTTGGCTAAAGGAGTTATCGTTCCTAGGCCACATTATCTCCGAGGAAGGAGTATCGGTTGATCCCGGGAAAGTGGGAGATATTCTGAAATGGAACCAACCGCAAAACATGAGGGATATTCAGAGTTTTCTTGGGATGGCTGGATAGTACCGATGCTTCATCAAGGACTTCTCTAAGATAGCAAAGCCTATGACGGAGTTTCTAACGAAGGGAAAAGCCTTCCAATGGACACCAGCATGCCAATAAAGTTGTGAGGAACTAAAGAAAAGGCTAACCACAGCACCGGTTTTTGTATTGCCGGACGTTAGCAAGAGCTTCGACATATATTGTGACACATCCAGACAAGGGCTCGGATGTGTGCTCATGCAAGAAGGACAAGTGGTAGCCTATGCCTCACGACAATTAAAGAAGCACGAGCTTAATTATCATACACATGACTTGGAGCTAGCAGCAGTAGTGCATGCATTGAAGATTTGGAGACATTATATCCTTGGTCACCGATGTGAGATCTATACGGATCATAAAAGCCTCAAGTACATATTTACACAAACGGACTTGAATTTGAGGCAACATCGATGGTTGGAACTCATCAAGGATTACGATGTTGGAATCAACTACCACCCTGAAAGGGTCAATGTAGTAGCCGATGCATTGAGCCGGAAGGGAGCATGTCACCAACTCACGGTTCGGGAGCTACCACCCGAACTACGCAAGGAGTTTGAATGGTTACACCTCGGATTCTTGAACAAGATGGAAGTGATGGGGCTCCACTCTTCATTGGAGCAAGAGATAAGAGATGGCCAAGCAACGGATGAGGAGATTAAGGAGATCAAGGAAAGGATCCGATAAGGAATAGAGAAGGATTTCAAAGAAGATGAGAAGGGTACACTTTGGCTATGGAAAAGGATTTGTGTGCCTAACGTGAAGCACATCCGCGACATGATATTAAAAGAGGCACATGATTCACCCTATTCCATACATCCCGGAAGTACCAAAATGTACAAGGACTTGAAGACTTGTTATTGGTGGGATGGTATGAAAAGGGACATAGCCGAATATGTTGCCCTATGCGACACATGCCAACGGGTGAAGGCCGAACATCAAAGACCCGCTGGATTGTTGCAACCCTTGAAGGTACCCGAGTGGATGTGGGAGGACATCAGTATGGATTTCATGGTCGGATTGCCACGTACTTAGTCGGGTTATGACTCCATCTGGGTTATCGTGGGCCGATTAACGAAAACAGCCCATTTTCTCCCTGTAAGGGCCAAGTACAATGTTGCAAAATTAGCCGAGTTGTACATAGAGCAGATCGTGTGCCGTCAAGGAGTCCCGAGGAAGATAGTCTCAGATCGAGGTTCTCAGTTTACCTCTAGATTCTGGAAGAAGCTGCAGAAAGCTATGTTTACACGACTCGATTTTTGCTCCGCCTATCACCCACAAACCGATGGACAAAACGAAAGGACAAACCAAATTTTGGAGGACATGTTGAGAGCTTGCGCCTTGAAACATGGGCGTAGTTGGGATAGGAGTTTACCGTACGCCGAAATCTCCTATAACAACAGCTATCAAGCTAGCTTGAAGATGTCGCCTTTTGAAGCATTGTATGGTAGGCGCTGTAGAACGCCGCTGTTCTGGAACGAGACCGTAGAGAACCAGGTGTTTGGACCCGAAGTGCTACAAGAAGCTGAAAAGCAAGTCCAAACGATACGGGAGCGTAGTTGGGATAGGAGTTTACCGTACGCCAAATTCTCCTATAACAACAGCTATCAAGCTAGCTTGAAGATGTCGCCTTTTGAAGCATTGTATGGTAGGCGGTGTAGAACGCTGCTGTTCTGGAACGAGACCAGAGAGAACCAGTTGTTTGGACCCGAAGTGCTACAAGAAGCTGAAAAGCAAGTCCAAACGATACGGGAGAACTTAAAGGCTGCTCAGTCACGACAAAAAGTCTATGCGGACAATAGGCGAAGGAAGTTGACCTTCGAAGTAGGAGACTTCGTATACCTTAAGGTATCACCTATCCGTGGCCAACGACGTTTCAACGTCAAAGGCAAGCTAGCACCTCGCTACATCGGACCATTTAAGATTTTGGATAAGCGAGAAGAAGTAGCCTATCAACTAGAGCTCCCAACATATCTCTCCGACGTACATGACGTGTTTCATGTATCCCAGCTCAAAAAGTGCTTGAGAGTACCAGAGGAGCAAGTACCAATGGAAGAGCTTGAACTTCAAGAGGACCTGACTTATGCGGAACACCCTGTATGAATTTTTGACGTAGGGAAAGAGTCACAAGGAACAAAGTGATCCGATGGTGCAAGGTACAATGGAGCCATCACATCGAAGCTGAACATCAAGGCAGAATTCCCTCATCTATTCTCTACTAACGAATCTCGAGGGCGAGATTCAATTTAAGGGGGGTAGATTTGTGACACCCTCATTTCTGGTTTCTGCATGTATTCATGTTTCATGTAGAGAAAACATTTTAAAGAAGTGGGAACAGAGAAAGAATAAAAAAGATAGCTAAAACAGCAAAATCCAGTTCACCAAGAGCGCCGAAGACACTTCCAGCGGCCCGCTGGCCATGTGGCGCCTTCGGAGCTCATCTCCGCAAAAGCGGGAGAGGTCCGACCCCATGGGACACGTGTTGCCCCCGGAGCTAGCCTCTACGGAGAAGCGAGGCCAGCCCCGCAGGACACATGTCGACTGCGGAGCTAGTCACCACGAAAAAGAGAGGACCAACCATGCAGGACACGTGTCACCTCCGGGAGGTCCGACACTATCGGACACGTGTCACCTCCGGAGCTCACCTCCGGGAGGTCCGTCACTATTGGAGACGTGTCGACCTCGGAGTTCGCCTCCGAAGAGAAGGGAGGTCTGGAAACCAACACGTGGCGTTCGCGGAGCTCGCCTCTGTTGAGAGGGGAAGTCCCGACCCACCAGTCATGTGGCGCACGTGGAGCTCACCTCTGAAGAAGAGGGAGGTCTCGTCCGCCTGACACGTGGCACAACCCGAGCTCGTCTCTGCGGAAAAAGGGAGCCCGGGTTCCCGCAGGACACGTGGAGCTTCCGGAGCCCGTCACCACGGAGGAAACGAGTTCTGGAGCGGTTTTTGCTTCTGTACGCGTGGGAATACCGGTACGGCAGGAAACCGACATGAATTCCACAATGTTACCGCACCAAATCAACTAAAGATAAGTTGTTAAGATTCAACGACAATTTGAATAGGACTCTTATTCAAAATACAATCAGATTAGGACTCTTCTCCTCCCAATTATAAATAGAACCCACAATCTTTGGCCGAAACTACAAACTTCTTTTCCAACTCCTGAGCCGACGACCTAGAGCCCTAGCCCCAACTCGCCGAATAAACCCTTCGCCGGAGTTCAGTTGAGGAAGATCGCCGGAAGAGAGCCCCAACGATCTGTCTTGCTAAGAGACGGATCCCGGGACCAAGAAGAACGTAAGGTAGGTCTCCAATACTACCTTACGACATCATCGCGTTTTCTTTGCATCTGTTCTTTGATTCCTTTCGAATAGAAGCTTTTTCATGGAAAGATCACTTGTTGATCGATTTAATCTAAAGTCAAGATCATCGCTATGTCCACAATTGATCTCTACAACTCTGTTCATCATAAAACCCATGCAAGCCATGCAAGAACACATACAAACTAAACTGCATCATAGGATTAACATGCATAAGCATCATCGCATCTAGTTAAAGTTTGTGCGTGATATTGATTGATGTAAATCTTGTATGTGTGTGATCATGTATAGAAGGACAAACTCAGGGAGCTACCTACGACGGACTACAACAACAAGATTTTGAACAACCGGAACAGCCAGAACAAGGCAAGTGCCCTTGACCATATTGATCCTATGTTTTCGGAAACTATTTTGTTTTGCGAAAAGGTGTGTGCGCCGAGTCAAACATGATGGGAAACCCTTTTATAGGAGTTTACTAGTTTTGGTTAAACCACCCTTGTCGCCAGGGAAGTTTATGAGTCGGGTATGGTTTTTGCTTTATGCTTCGCTGAGTCCATGGGGTTGGGAAGCGAGATAGATGTGTCCGGCTAACTGCACTCTTAATGACAATGAGAAAACTGATGTTGTTAATGAACATGGATCGGAGGAGATCTAGGCAAGACTGGGTTTGTGAATGAGGTAGCATGAGATGGTGGTTTACTTGCCGTAGATCTAAGGACCGGTTCATGCGAGCACATGCCAGGATAACAGTGCCACCACAAGGTCAAGTATGGGTGCGGCTTAGCTGAGTAATTAGGTAAGTTGCCAGATTGTTATGGACCATGGAAGGCGCGGGGAATGGGAGTCGAGTGAGGACTGCCCTGGGAACTGCATGGCACAAGAGGGGGCCCGTGGGTGGGAGAATTGGAGATTCTAGCTTGCCGGTGAAACCTTAGTGAGTCCATACATATAGTAACCCCTTTGTAAAGTCTGTTTTGTGATCTCTTGGCCATACACCAACGGTTGTGTATTGGTATAATGGAGGTTCTGCAGTCGCCGACGGGTGACGAAATCACAAACTTGTGGGTAAAGAGGTGCAAACTCTGCAGAGTCTAAAACTATCATGATAGCCAAGCTTACGGTCACGAGCGCCTGACCAACTTCTGTAGGATCGAAGTACACGTGTAAAGCTACCAGAGGGGGGGTGAATGGTAGATAAAAACTTTTCAGCGGAAGCAACAAAACACCCCTCAGCAGAAAACCGATCTGTTAAAGAAACCGTGTGTGCGACTAATCTAAACATGTTTAACTGTGACAAAACTAGTATATATTGAGAATCAAGTCACGAAGACTTCAGAACAAGAATCATGAAAATCCGTTGAGAGAAACTCAAGTTATGATCGAAAGATCGAACAAAGGTCAATCTGTCCTACGCGAGAAAAACAGTTCTCGAATATTGCAAAGAAACTTGTGTAGATCAGAAACCACAAATGCAATGACCGTGAAATTTTCATAGATGATAGATAATCAAGTTGTGAAGACAAACCAAAAAGAATCACATCAATTGGATCTGTAAAACTCGAATTATGATAAAACCACCGAAGCAAGGTAGTGCTGAACAGAAACTCGACGAGAAAAACTTGTCTGAAACAAGTCGGACGAACAAGGCACAAAAGTTCCTTTAGAATACGAACTTTATTTATCAAAACACAAAAGGAACAGCCCCAAAGTCGTGCTCTACAGGAGCCTTGGTCTCCCTTGCTTATATAACCAGCTCTATGGCCAATCCAATTCAAACTAGGACTCCTACTCCTACTTGTATTCACACTGTAACTTTTCAATACTGCTCAAGACTCTTCTATACGCAGATAGAAGCAATCTTAAGACTTCGAAACACCTTAGGAACGTCCCAAACATTCCTAAAACAACTCTACTTCATGCCTAACACGAAATCCTATTATAACCAACTCGAAACTTTCCATAAACAAACCATAACCGCCTCAGCCGCAGCCTTAGCACAAAATCCTGCCGGTTGAACCTTTTCAACCATATCTCCACTTCCATATCTCTTCACCACGCCTTGGAACCATGTTGCCACGTCCATGCACTCCTTGCATACGTGCAAACACCTTCCAACAACGTCCACGATACATTCATATGCATTGTTCTTGATCCAAACATGCTGCGCGACCTCCCGATCAACTCAACCACAATTCCTCCCAAAATTGGCTGTTGAACCTCATCTTCTCCCTAAGACTAGTTCAATGGATCCCGTCACCAGCCATGTATTGAACTCAAGCAACACCTGCACATGAATAAACAACCAATACTTCCGAGCACAAGTCCTCGACTTGACTCTCGTTAGTTCCGAAACTACAACATCTTACGTGAGCACCTCACATAAGCATGTTGTAAATCATATCAAAATGATATCAGTCATAACCACCAAAACACACCAATAACTTAGTAAAATAATACTAAGGAAAGTTTCGATAAGAGTAAAGCAAGTTAGAAACATTGTAAGTTAAAAGCAGAACCATTGCAATCAAGCTCTGAACCTTACCAAAGCTAACCGGACCTTGAACCGGAGCTTACCAAAACTAGTCGGACCCAGCGCCGGAGCTTACTAAAGCTTACTCGGACCTAGCACGGAACTTACCAAAGCTAGTCGGACCTAGCTCGGAGCTAGCAAAAACAAGTCGGACCTAGCCAAAATAAGTCAGACCTAGAGAAAGCAAGTCGAACCTTACGTCGGACCTTGCCGGAGCTACCGAAAACAAGTCGGACCTATCGCCGGACCTTGCAGGAGCTCGGACCTAGAGTCGGACCTTGTTAAAAAGGTGTTTTGGTAGTATTCAAAACTTTTATCGTCAAAGCTAATGTATTTAGCACACATAGGTCTCACAATCTCCCCCTTGATGAATGCATTGGCAACACCACTTAAAATCCGAACATTGGCTTATTTACATGAAAAGTTTTGAAAACGATTTCTCCCTTTGTAAATCAGAAATAAAATGAGAAGAAAAACAAAAATACCAAAAATTCTCCCCCTGAGAAGAATCGTGCCAAAACACTTGTGAATGTGTGCAATGTGTGATCAATTTCTCCCCCTTTGACAATGTATTCAGCAAGGTACAAAACAGAAATTTTAATTTGTTATGAGCACATTATAACATATACATATAAAACAAAGCTCATCCAAATCATACTATCAAGTAACTTACACTATCACATCAATGAGATACATAAAGTAGTGTAAGCCATGCTAGAGATCAAGTGTAATTTTCAATTTAATCAATTCATGATCTCACAAACTTAACTATTTCAAGACCTGAAAACATGACACTTGTTGCTGCATTTTATTTATCATTTAAAGCACAAATTTTGATCTTATGACATTTGCAAGAGATTATATGCAGAATCAGCCTTATTCTAACCAACCAAGCCAAGCCTATGTCATTTGACAGTCAGAAGCTTAAGGACATGGTTTTAGTCATACACAACTCCTTTCAAGTTCATATCTAAGTGCAATGATAAGCCATCTCAAAAGAAGAAGTGTGATGCATGCATATTCTCTTGATCTTTTCTCATTTTTTTATTTGAACATAAAAACTCAACATGTGAGTTGATTACTTGATTAATTCTTTATAATTAAAAGCACTTGTGAGCATGCAACAAGTGCAAAACAGAAAGAAAGTTCGACCATGACCAGATTTAGTGTAAGTAATTATTCCAATTACTAGACATGGTAAAAACTACAAAATATATAACACGAGTAATGGAGTAAGAACTTTCAGCATGAAAAAGGAATCACAAAGTCATATATGCATGAAATACTATGCTCATATTATTTTAATTTCAGATTCACACATAGACTTCCCAAGTTTCAAAATTCTCCCTCAATTTAAGCCATGAGGATGCATAACCCCTACTTCACTATGAATGTAACAAAAATGAGTGAAATCCAAAGGTTTTGTAAAAACGTCAGCCAATTGTTGTTCGGTATCCACATGGTGAAGCACAATGTTCCCTTTTTCGACATTATCATGGAGAAAGTGATACCTAATTGTAACACCCCAAAATCTGTTAAGAGGGGAATTTAAAAATTTTTGGACGTATTGCATGTGGTGCAGAAATTCAAATTCAAATTAGAATTCAAATTCAAATCAAAACAGAAAAGAAAAGGAAAAAGAAAAAGAAAAAAAGAAAACCCAACCGGCCAGTGGGCCGAAACCCACCAGCCGGCCCACCATTTCCCCGCGGCAGCCCACAGCCGCGCGCCCCTCTCTCCCTCTCACTGACACGCGGGGCTCGCGTGTCATCCCTCACCTCCCGCTCGCACCAACCACCCGGACTCCTCCGCGCGCCCGATCGCAACTAACCCCGGAAACCCGCGTCCCCCAGCCGAATTCTGGTCCCGGACGACTCCACCTCGATCCCAACAGACCGCCACCCTCCCCCGTCTATATAAACGCCAGCATTGCCCTGTTCCCCCCCCTGATCGGCTGTTTTTCCTCCCGGTGAGAACCAGAGCTTCTCCAGCCGTTTTCCTTCGATCCTAGCTCGGATTTTCTGATCTAACGCGCTGATCATGTTCCACCGCCTCCGGGGAATCTCGCAGGTGAAGGAAATCCGGTGTTTTGCACTCTAGACACAGCTCCGACGAGCACCACCGCGTTTTCACCTCGGACCTCGTCGCCGACCGCCTTCCAGGGCCTCCGAGCTCAAGAAAAACCCCGAGGTGAGATCCCCGACCTCCCCTCTACCGATCTATGCCATGAAATCCCAGTTTTAGGAGGTATAGACGAAGATCCGAAGTTCTCCGGCGAGATCGCCGCCTCACGCCGCCGCGCGCCACCGGGCAGCGCGGGATGGCTCCGGCCAGGGCGACGTGGCCCTTGTGCGCCGTCTATTTTAAATCGCACGGTAGAAACAAAACCCGCGCGTACTGGTTTGGCGATCTAATCTGAGCCGTCTATTTTAAATCGGACGGTCCACATCAGCCCCGCGTTATAAAGGCCAGAATTCTTACGCGCTACCCCCTGGGGGTCTCGGAAAACACGAGCTAGCCCCGGAAACTTCTGATCTAGCCCCTGGAACTTCAGAAATTCATGTAAATTCATTTAAAAATCAGTTTTAGCCCCTGGACTTAATAAAAATTAGGAAAACCCCTCTGTTATGTGTAGTTAGACCCCTGGAAATTTATGAAATAATAAATTAGACCCTGTAGTGGGGTGGATTTACCTTTTTGACCCTATATGATATTAAATTCAGAAATTTGAATATGTGATTAGGATTTAAAATTTAAAAGGTGAGGCAAACACATAGTAAATTCAAATTTAAACTCTCCTAGCACTTGGAAAACTTTAGAATGAGTTAAAAATAGATTTTAAGCTGAAATGAATCTGTCTAATTGATTGTTCACATTTATTAGTTATAGGGACACATTTTTAGGTTAGGAAATAATTCTGAAAATTGGTAAAATAAATTTAAATTAGTTCACATTAGAGGAGAAGTTCAAAAATACATTATTTAATATTTTAGATCAGAACCTATTCTGTTTAGATGATATGCCCTACTATTTAATATTAAAACTCACTTTTAGCATAGAAAGTAAATCTGAAAAATATAGGAAAATGGGTATGCATAACTAGAAAATGATAGATGAAGTCTCTAACTCCAAAAACTTCATTTTAGGATTTGGTAGAAGATCTGAAAACCTATTTGGAGTAGGAAATTGCCTTTCATGCAAACTTGGTAGCTAAGAAGTGTATTAATTGATTATAAGGAATTTGTTCAAATTGGAAATTCATATATAGTGTGCAAACAGAAATCTAAATACAAAAGTTAGAAATCATATACATATGTTTAAAAGTGCATGTAGGCCAAAAATCAACACATGTAGAGTAACCCCAACACTTAGAAATGTGAGTGACTTTCATAGGTATGTATGTGTGGTTTGCATGAAGTGAAAGTGTGAACTATGTCTTATGGTTTGTGTTTTCTTTTGCTATGTGTATTGGCATGAGTAGAACCTGCCCCAGAGCAAGTTCTCCCCTTCAGGGACCAAGACTTTCCATTCCCAGAGCAGCAAGAAGAAGGCAAGTGTCCTTGACCACTTTGATCCTATGCTAGGTTGTGTAGATAGAATTATTTGCATTGTCAATTGAAATATGAAACCCATGCTAGGAAGTTTTCATAGAATTGCATTACCTTGTTTCCTTGTAGCTTGGGTTGGGATTTATTTTATCATATCATTTATTTATATGCTATGCTTAGCCATGCTTAGAATGGGATTCATTGGGATATGAGATCATCAATTTATTTACCTTACTCTTGAATGAGATGTTATGAGTTATGTAGAGGTAGGGATCGAGGCAAGTTGGATGATTTGGTTGGTGCTGGGTGCACGAGACTTGGGTTTGTGTTTAGTACTTGCCTGGATCCTAACAACCGGTTCATGGAGCATGTAACCTGGCTTTACCGTGCCAACCACATGCTGAGATGGGGCAGCTTGGCCAATTAATTAGGTGTATCCCCGGCGTAGTATGGGTGTGTGGATGGTGCGGGGAATAGGTGTCAGCGGGACTACCATATGAACCGCAAGGCTCAAGAGGGGGCCACTGCAGCGGGGTTGGAGCCTCTTGTATGCTGTTAGGGGTGAAATCTCAGTGGGCCCACGCTCGTCGGGAATCCCATTTGTAAAGGCTTCGTAGTGATCTACTGGCTACACACCTGGGAAGTGTGAATGTGGTTCGTGGCCACTGGCATAATGGAGGTTCTTTTAGTCCACCCGGCAACGGGGGATGAAATCACTACATGTGGGTACAGTGCTGCAAACTCTGCAGAGTCAAAACTGTCACGACCCGTGCTCACGGTCAAGAGCGGCTTGGACTTATTCATGATTAGAGGATGATGGATTTTGAAGTTGAGGATGTTAAGCGGGGAGCTTGACATTGGATATGATGATTATGGTTACTTGATTTTTATGATGGGTTGTTAGGTTTGGACCATTTCACCTGTGTAGTAATGTAGGTTCTTAATAAGCTAAGGTAATAGGTATTAACTGCGTAGTGCTTTAAGCATGAGTTCAACCTCTCCTTGTTCTAGCCATGCATGACATAACTTTCCCACACTTGCTGAGTACCCACGGTACTCAAACTTGCATATTTGTTGGTTTAAATTGCTGCTCAGGTCAAGTGGATGATATGGTGTTCAATGACCAAGACTTTGGACCCGAAGATGGATTCTAGGTTCATGGAGTCCCCCGGGCAACGCCTGTGATGGAGCCCACAAGAATAATATTTCCGCTGCTAGTTTATTTACATGTTATGAACTTATTATCGTCTATCGAGACGTACGCTTTGTAAGACATATTTATATTCGACACCTGGCTTGTAATAAATGATGCTTCACTATTTGTCATCACATGTATGAGAAAATGATCCTGGCATACATGTGATATTCACTCGGTTGTTCTTCGGAGAAACCGGGTGTGACGGAAGTGGTATCAGAGCCAAGGTTGCCCGTAGGAATGTGGACCTAGGTAGAAATGGACGTATTTAAGGACCATATTTTCTTAAAAAACTATTTTACAAAAGTGTGGTTTGAAGGTGTTATTTAATGGGGTCACTTTATTCATCTTACCCCAACTTTTATTCAAAATAGAAGTTTTGTTTAAAATCTTATCTAACTTAATTTTAAATGCGTTATGTTTTAGATGGTTCGCATGATCCGCACCGCCCGCAAGTCCACCAGAGGGAGAGTTCCTGTAGTTGCCCTTGCCCTGAGAGAGGAGAACCGTCCGGTGACGTATCTCTCCTACGGATTGGCAGTAGGAGGCTTGTTGCGCCATCTTCGACGTATGCTCCACGCCGCCGGCAATACGGGCAAGCTAATCATACACTACAGCTCCACCCGGACCATCCGTGAGAAGCGGGGAGAATGGAGTTCAGAAATGAGGATTATCCATGAAAATCAGCTGCTCAAAATCCACCGCTCTTGTGACACCCTCGCCTCGGGTGTCAGCATATGTTCATGTTCTATGAAGAGGAAACATTCTAATGAAAAATAGAATAGAGGGAATTATCAAAAGAATGGCCAATAAAGCCCTCCGAGAGCGCCGAAGACAACTTACCACGGCCGCTGGCCACGTGGCGTGTTCGGAGCTCGTCTCTGCGAGATGGGGAGAGGTCCGATCCTGTGGGACACATGTTGCCCACGGAGCTAGCCTCTGCAGAGGAAGCAAAGGCATTTCCGCAAGACACGTGTCATCCTCGGAACTAGTCCTCGTGGAAATCAGAGGATCAGTCGCGCGGGGTACGTGTCGATCTCGGAGCTCATCTCAGAGAAGTCTGGATCTATCGAACACGTGTCACCACCGGAGCTTATCTCCGGGAGGTCTGTCGTTGCTGGACACGTGTCGACCTCGGGGCATGTTCCTGAGGAAGGAAGAGAGGGAAGACCGGCGCCAACACGTGGCGTGCGCGGAGCTCACCTCCACAGAAGGGGGAGGTCTCGCTCGTGACACGCGGCACAACCGGAACTCGTCTCTGCGGAAGAAGAGATACCAGGACCCGGAGGACACGTGGAGCTTCCGGAGCTCATCATCACGGAGGTAACGAGTTCTGGAGCGGGTTTTACGCGTAAAGATACCGGTACGCAACAGAAACAGATCTAAATTCCACGATGTTACTAAAGATAAGATGTTAGGATCCAACAAAGATCTGAATAAGACTCTTATTCGGGATACAAACAGATTAGGACTCTTCTCTTCCCGATTATAAATAGAACCCAAAACCTCTGTCCGAAACCACAAACTTCTCTTTCGACTCCTGAGCCGACGACTTAGAGCCCTAACCCTAACTCGTCGAGCAAACCATCGCTGAAGCGCAACAAGGGAGATCATCGGAGAAGAACCGAGCGGTCTGAGGAGGACCTCGAAGTCAAGAAGAATGTGAGGTAGGACTTCAATATCATTGTGTTCATCTCTTTGCATCTGTTCTTCAATTCCTTTTGAACAGAAGCCTTCTCGTGGGCAGATCACTTGATGATCAGTTTGATCTAAAGACAAGATCATCGCCACGTCCACTTTTGATCCGAACACCCCTGTCCATACAAGGCCATGCAAGAACACGTACAGATCAATCTAATAAAACTAATCATGAGATAGCATGCATATGCATCATCACATCTAGTTTAAGGTTTGTGCATAAATATTGATTGCTGTGAATCTTGTATGCACGTGATCCTACCTAGCAGGACAAGCTCAGGGAGCTGTCTACTACGAACTGCAGCAACCAGGTTTTGAGAATCAAGAACAACCGAAACCGCAAGAACAAGGCAAGTGCTCCTTGACCATATTGATCCTATGTTTTGGATAAAACTGTTTTGTTTTGCAAAAAGGTGTGTGTGCTGAGTCAAACATGATGGGAAACCCTTTTTATAGGAGTTTACTAGTATTGGTTAAACCTCCCTTGTCGCCTGGGAAGTTTATAAGTCGGGTATGGTTTTTGCTTTATGCTTCGCTGAGTGTAACACCCCAAAATCCTGTTAAGACCCAAAATCCTGTTAAGAGAGGAATTTAAAATTTTTTGGACGTGTTGCATGTTTTGCAACAATTTAAATTCAAACTGGAATTCAATTTAAACTCAAAACAGAAAAGAAATAGAAAAAAAAGAAAAAGGAAAACAGAAAAAAACCGGCCAGTGGGCCGAAACCCACCAGCCGGCCCACTCTGCTCCGCGCCAGCCCGCAGCTGCGCGCGCCCCCTTCCTCCCACTGACAGTCGGGGCCCGCCAGCCTTCTTCTTCCTCGCGCCGCGCCACGATCGGCCGGGACTCTCTCACCCGAATCAAAACCGATCGGGAATTCACGCGTATCCCAGCCGATTTCCGGACCCCGAAGACTCCAGCTCGATCTAAACCAACCCGACGCCCTCCCCCGTCTATAAAAACCCCGCCTTGTCCCGTTTTACTTACGCGATCTGCTGTTTTTACTCCGGTGAGAACCCGAGCCTTCTCCGACGAACTCTGGCCGATCTACACTCGGAAATTCCGATCTTACTCGCTGGTCTTCATCCACCGCCTCTGGGGAACCTTGCAGGTGCAGAAAACTCGGTGACTTGCGGTTCAAACACAGCGCCGACGAGCCTCGCCGTGAATTCATCTCGGACCTCGTCGCCGACCGCTTTCCAGGACCTCCGAGTTCAAGAAAACCCCCGAGGTGAGATCCCCGACCTCCCCTCCACCGATCTATGCCATAAAATCACAGTTCTAGGAAGAATTCCCGAAGATCCGAAACTCTCCAGCGAGATAGCCGCCTCCCGCCGCCGTGCGCCGCCGGGCAGCGCCGCCCGCGCTCGATCAGAGCGACGTGGCCGCTTGTGTGCCGTCTATTTTAAATCGCACGGTAGACTTTAAATCCCCGCGTACCGGTTCGGCGTTATAATCTCAGCCGTCTGTTTTAAATCGGACGGTCCACGTCAGCCCCGCGTTATAAAGACTGGAAATCTTACGTGGTACCCCCAGGGGTTCTCGGGAAATAAGAGCTAGCCCCGGAAACTTCTGATCTAGCCCCTGGAACTTCAGAAAATCATGTAAATTCATTTAAAAATCAGTTTTAGCCCCTGGACTTAATAAAAATTAGGAAAAACTCCTCTGATATGAGTAGCTAGACCCCTGAAAATTGTTAAAATAATATAATAGACCCTGTAGTGGGGTGAGTTTACCTTTTTAACCCTGTTTGATATTTAATTTAGGAAAATTGAATATGTGGCTAGAATTTAAAATTTAAAAAGTGGGACAAACATATTGTCAAAATTAAATTAAAAACTTTCTCAGTACTTAGAAAACTTTGGAGTGAGATAAAAATAGATTTTGGCTGAAGTGAATCTGTTTAATTTGTTATTCACATTTATTAGTATTAGGGACACATTTTTTTATTAAAGAATAGTTTTGAAAATAGGGAAAATAAATGTAAAATAGTTTACATCAGAGGAAAAGGCCAAAAAAATATGTTAGTAAATATTTTAGATCAGAACCTATTCTATTTAGATGATGTGTCTTGTTATTTTCATAATAAAGTTCACATTTAGGCATAGGAAATAAATCTGAAAATATAGCAACTAGTAAATGATAAATGAAGTTTCTAAAATCCAAAGAATTCAGTTTAGGGTTGGTAGAAATTCTGAAGACACATATGGAGTAGGAAAATGCCTTTCATGCATACTTGGTAGCTAAAAGGTGTAGTAAGTAAATATAGGAAATTTATTTAAATTGGAAACTCATATATATAGTATGTAAGTATAAATGTGAATACAAAAGTAGGAATCATATACACATGATTAAAAGTACATGTAAGCGAAAGATCAACACACATAGAGTAACCACAACACATATAATTGTGAATGACTTTCATAAATGTGAATGTGTGGTTTGTATGAAGTGGAAGTGTGAACTATGTCTTATGGATTGTTATTTTTCTTTTGCTATGTGTGATGGTATGATGTAGAACCTGCTCTAGAGCAAGTTCTTCCTTTCCAAGATCAGGACTACCCATTTCAACAGCAGCAGGAAGGAGGCAAGTGTCCTTGACCACTTTGATCCTATACTAGGATGTATAGCTAGAATTAGTTGCATTTTCAATTGAAATATGAAACCCATGCTAGGAAGTTTCCCTAGAATTGCATTACCTTGTTTCCTTATAGCTTGGTTGGGATTTATTTTATCATGTCATTCATTATTATGCATATGCTTAGCCATGCTTAGAATGGGATATTTGGGATATGAGATCATCAGTTTATTTTCCCATACTCTTGAATGAAATATTGTGAGTTACGTAGATGTAGGGATCAAGGCAAGTTGGATGTTTTGGTTGTGTGCTGGGTGCACGAGTCTCGGGTTTGTGTTTAGTACTTGCCTGGATCCTAAGGACCGGTTCATGGAGCATGTAACCTGGCTTTACCGTGCCAACCACATGCTGAGATGGGGCAGCTTGGCCAATTAATTAGGTGTATCCCCGGCGTAGTATGGGTGTGTTGGATGGTGCGGGGAATAGGTGTCAGCTGGACTACCATATGAACCGCAAGGCTCAAGAGGGGGCCACTGCAGCGGGGTTGGAGCCTCTTGTATGCTGTTAGGGGTGAAACCTCAGTGGGCCCATGCTCGTCGGGAATCACTTTGTAAAGGCTTCGTAGTGATCTCCTGGCTACACACCTGGGAAGTGTGAATGTGGTTCGTAGCCACTGGCATAATGGAGGTTCTTTTAGTCCACCCGGAAACGGGGGATGAAATCACTACATGTGGGTACAGTGGTACAAACTCTGCAGAGTCAATACTGTCATGACAGCCGTGCTCACGGTCAAGAGCGGCTTGGACTTATTCATGATTAGAGGAGTGATGGTTTGGAAATTAAAGATGTTAAGCGGGGAGCTTAACATTGGAAATGATGTTATGGTTATTTGATTATGATGATGGGATGGGAAATTGGGACCATTCCACCTGTGTAGTAATGTAGGTGCTTAATAAGCTAAGGTGATAGGTATTAATTGCGTAGTGCTTTAACCATGAGTTCAACCTTTACTTGCTCTAGCCATGCATGACATACTTTCCCACACTTGCTGAGTACCATCGGTACTCAACCTTGCATATTTGTTGGTTTATATTGCTGCTCAGGTCAAGATAATGAGGTGGTGTATAATGACCAAGACTTTGGACCCGAAGAAGGTTTCTAGGTTCATGGAGACCCACGGGCAACGCCTGTGACGGAGCCCTCAAGAATAATATTCCGCTGCTAGTTTATTTACTTGTGATGAACTTATTATTGTCCATCGAGACATTTGCTATGTAAGACTTATTTATATTCGACACCTGGCTTGTAATAAATGATGCTTCACTATTTGTCATCACATGTATGAGAAAATGATCCTGGCATACATGTGATATTCACTCGGTTGTTCTTCGGAGAAACCGGGTGTGACACTGAGTCTATGGGATTGGGAAGCGAGATAGATGTGTCAAGCTAACTGCACTCATATTGATAATAATTAACTGATGAGGTTAATGAATATGGATCAGAGGGAGATCTAGGCAAGCCTAGGTTTGTGAATGAGGTAGCATGAGATGGTGGTTTTTACTTGCCGTAGATCTAAGGACCGGTTCATCCATGCACATGCCAGGATAACAGTGCCACCACAAGGCCAAGTATGGGTGTGGCTTAGCTGAGTAATTAGGTAAGTTGCTAGAGTATTATGGACTGTGGAAGGCGCGGGGAATGGGAGTCCAGTGAGGACTGCCCTGGGAACTGCATGGCACAAGAGGGGGCCCGTGGGTGGGAGAATTGGAGATTCTAGCCTGCCGGTGAAACCTTAGTGAGTCCATACATCTAGTAACCCTTTGTAAAGGCTATTTTGTGATCTCTTGACCATACACCGACAGATGTGTACTGGTATAATGGAGGTTCTGCAGTCGCCGACGGGTGACGAAATCACAAACTTGTGGGTAAAGAGGTGCACACTCTGCAGAGTCTAAAACTATCATGATAGCCGAGCTTACGGTCACGAGCACCTGGCTAAACTGCCATGATTAGTTCGGATTGTTATAGGGAAGGTTCTTGGTTATGGATTTGGTTATGGTTTGGTTGTTGGGACTGATGAGTCTGGGTGATAAGATGGTTGCATGACTGTGGGACATGACATGAGATTGGTCTCGGTGTGAGACGAGGTTGTTTTACGAGGTGAGATGGTAGCGAATACGAGGAGGTATTCGTGAGTATGAATAAAGGATTGGTTAATGTTCGGATGGAACACGGGAAGTGATGGAGGTATGTTGGTAATTTAATACATGTTGGGATTACATCTAAAGTTAAGTTGCTGTTTTATCATGGTTTTACAAATCTGTTTTTCTGCAAATAAGCCTTTTATACCTACCTTGTTTATGAGCTGCATATCATGTGTTTTCCCGCACTTGCTGAGTACATCCTTGTACTCAAACTTGCATTATTATTTCATCATCAACAGCAAGAGAAGGCTATTATGAAGACCAAGTGGAGCATTATGGCATGTGATCTGTTCTCAACCTTGCATGTGGAAGGAGTAGAGATGGAGCCACTTCTGCTTAGTTTTGCTTCCGCATTAAAATAAGACTTCCGCTGCATAGAAATAAGACCTCCGCTGTAAGCATGAGTCCAACACTCATGAGACGTTGTAATAAACTTTTTTATTCGTGGTTATATATATTCTGAATTCAGTTTGTGGAATATATGTATATGTGTGATGAACATCCTAGGCACACATATGCATTAGTTCTTGGTTCCGTGGGTTTCCACAGAATTGAGGGCGTCACAGATTGGTATCAGAGCCACGGGTTGACAGTAGGTTACACGCCTAGATAGAAACCTTAGATTGATATTAGAGCCACGGGTTAACAGTAAGTTACACCCCTAAATAGGAGTAACAGGTAACTAAGCCACGCTGACCGAAGGAAGCATCCAAGGGTGAATAGCTTAGATTGGCCTTAAAAACCACCTTGACATAGGAAACCATCCTTGAATAGGAGTTGTGTGGACCCTTGTGATGATTATTTGTGATTGTGTGCTTAGTGTGAGTTGTGGGACGTCTCAAAATGTTGTCCATATCCACACGTAAGAAGAAAGAGGTGTGAGATGTCTCGGCACTTGCTCACATCCTCATATGGGTTAATATATATATAGTCCAACTCTCCTCGATGCATATAGTTGGAGGGAATCTACCTAACCTTCTAACACCCTATTCTATTTCGTTCTCTCCCACAGATGGTGAGAGGAAACGCCAGCCGAAGGAACGTCCAGGAGGATGACCACGAGGAAGTTCCTGCCAACCCCGGAGCTGGTGAAAACCATCTGGAAAGGTTGATGGCCATGCAAAACCAGCTTATGCAAATCATGATCCAAACTTTGGGTCAGTTGCAGGCCAACCAAAACCCCGTTCCGGCACCACCGCCACCACCACCGCCGGCTCATAACAGGTTGGGAGAGTTCATGAGGACTCGACCACCAACCTTTGCTCAAGCAAGCGATCCAATGGAGTCCGATGATTGGTTGAAATCCATGGGGAAGAAGCTCGCCATTGTTCAGTGCAACGACCGAGAGAAGGTTCTCTTCGCATTGCACCAACTTACGGGAGCCGCTGCTGACTGGTGGGATGCCTTTACCAACGCCCATGCCAACCCGGAGACAATCACTTGGACTGAGTTCAAGGAAAGTTTCCGCTCTCACTACATCCCTGCTGGTGTAATGATGCTCAAGAGGCAGAGTTCGAAGGTCTCCGCCAAGGACAGAAGAGTGTGAACGAGTATCTCAACAAGTTCATACAACTGTCCCGGTACGCCCCCGAAGATGTCAACTCAGACCAGAGGAAGCAGTACCTGTTCATGAGAGGGTTGAACAATGAGATCCAGGTTCAGCTCCTCAACAATGACTACGTAAGCTTCCAGAAGCTGGTTGACAAGGCTATTGTGGTTGAAAACAAGATCCGAGAGATCGAGCGAGAGTGCAAGAGGAAGATGCCATACCAGCCCCAAGGGAGCAACGTACGACCTAGGTACATGCCCCCTGCCCCGCAGTATGGATCGACCACTCCTGCATACCGCCTTGGTCAGCCACCACAACAACAATTCGTTGCACCGGCACGTCGTGTGCCCATGCCTCCAGCGCCCCGAACTAACAATGGTGCTCCTGTTCAAAACCCCAGCCCCAACGTACCTGCTGCCGTAGGCAACAGGGCATGCTTTGCATGCAGGAAAGTAGGCCACTTTGCTAACCAGTGCCTGAGGAGAGGCCCTGGACAGCAAGGTAACGTGCCCAAGCAGAACCAGCAACCAAACAGAGGGGACAACCAAGGGAAACGTGGACCGCAGAACTATGCTCGTGGCCACGTAAACCATGTCACTGCTGAGGAAGCACAACAGGCTGAGGACGTCACAATTGGTATGTTCCTTGCCAACTCCAACCCAGCCACCATTATATTTGATTCCGGAGCATCGCATTCCTTCATATCATCCAAATATGTTGCCAAGCATCATCTACCCGTATCCCACTTAGAATGTGCTATGTTAGTTAATTCTCCCGGAGGAGAAATGAGGACTAATATAGTATGTCCTAAAGTAAGCCTTAAAATAAGGGGGGTAGACTTCCTTGCCAACCTTATTCTCTTGGACTCCCATGGGATTGACATTATACTCGGAATGGATTGGTTAAGCAAGCACAATGGAGTAATCCAATGTGCTGAAAGGAGCGTGCAGTTGACAAACGAACACGGTATTCGTGTCGAGTTTGAGTCAGCCCAGCAAACAACCGACCAAGCAAATTTGAACCACGTCGAAGGAACAACATTGGACAGCATTCCAGTGGTTCAGGAATTTTCGGACGTGTTCCCAAAAGAGCTTCCAGGAATGCCACCTGACCGGGACATCGAGTTTGCCATAGATTTGGTACCCGGAACTGCACCTATAGCTAAGAGACCATATAGGATGCCCGTAAACGAGCTAGTTGGACTCAAAAGGCAAATTAAAGAACAGTTGGAGAAGGGTTTTATCCGTCCAAGCTCGTCACCATGGGGAGCTCCGGTACTTTTCATGGACAAGAAGGATTGAACCCAAAGAATGTGCGTGGACTACAGGTCTCTCAACGAGGTGACAATCAAGAATAAATACCCTCTGCCACGTATAGAGGACCTATTCGACCAAATGAAGGGAGCCCGAGTATTCTCCAAGATTGATCTTCGGTCGGGATATTTCCAGCTGAAGATTAAGCCCTCCGATGTACCTAAGACAGCCTTTCGGACACGGTACGGTTCATATGAATATACCGTTATGTCTTTTGGGTTAACAAATGCACCAGCATACTTCATGTACCTTATGAACAAGGTTTTCATGGAATACTTGGACAAGTTCGTCGTGGTTTTCATCGATGACATTATGGTGTATTCAAAAAGTGAGGAGGAGCATGAAGAACATCTGAGATTGACCTTGCAGAAGTTGCGTGAGCATCAATTGTATGCCAAGCTCAACAAGTCTCAATTTTGGCTAAAGGAAATATCTTTCCTAGGCCACATTTTCTCCAAGGAAGGGGTATCGGTTGATCCGGGAAAGGTGAGAGATGTTCTGAAGTGGGACCAACCGAAGAGCGTGAGGGATATTCGGAGTTTCCTTGGGATGGCAGGATACTATCGGCGCTTCATTAAAGACTTCTCTAAGATAGCAAAACCTATGACGGAGTTGCTAATGAAGGGAAAAGTCTTTCAATGGACACAAGCCTGCCAAGAAAGTTTTGAGGAACTCAAGAAAAGGCTAACCACAGCGCTAGTTCTGGTATTGCCAGACGTAAGCAAGAGCTTTGACATATATTGTGACACATCCAGACAAGGGCTCGGATGTGTACTCATGCAGGAAGGACAAGTGGTAGCCTATGCCTCACGACAATTAAAGAAGCACGAGCTTAACTATCCTACGCACGACTTGGAGCTAGTAGCAGTGGTGCATGCATTGAAGATTTGGAGACATTATATCCTTGGACATCGATGTGAGATCTATACGGATCATAAAAGCCTCAAGTACATATTTACACAAACGGACTTGAATTTGAGGCAACGTCGATGGTTAGAACTCATCAAGGATTATGATGTGGGAATCAACTACCACCCCGGGCGGGCCAATGTAGTAGCGATGCATTGAGCAGAAAGGGAGCATGTCACCAGCTCATGGTTCGGGAGCTACCACCAAAACTACGGAAGGAGTTCGAACGGTTACACCTCGGATTTTTGAATAACATGGAGATAATGGAGATCCACTCCCCATTGGAGCAAGAAATAAGAGAGGGCCAATCAACGGACGAGGAGATCAAGGAGATCAAGGAAAGAATCCGACAAGGAATAGAGAAGGATTTCAAGGAGGATGAAAAGGGTACGCTTTGGCTAGGAAAAAAGATTTGTGTGCCGAACATAAGACACCTCCGCGACATGATATTGAAGGAGGCACATGATTCACCCTATTCCATACATCCAGGAAGCAACAAAATGTACAAGGACTTGAACACTTGTTATTGGTGGGAGGGTATGAAGAGGGATATAGCCGAATACGTTGCCCTATGCTACACATGCCAACGGGTAAAGGCCGAACATCAAAAACCCGCTGGATTGTTGCAACCTTTGAAAATACCCGAATGGAAATGGGAGGACATCAGTATGGACTTCATCATCGGATTACCACGTACTCAGTCGGGATACGACTCCATCTGGGTCATTGTGGACCGATTGACGAAAACTGCCCATTTTCTTCCGGTAAAGACCAGTTATAACGTTGCACAATTGGCAGATATACATGGAGCAGATCGTGTGCCGTCACGGAGTTCCGAAGAGGATAGTCTCAGATCGAGGTTCTCAGTTTACCTCTAGATTCTGGAGGAAGCTGCAGAAAACCATGGGTACACGACTGGATTTTAGCTTCGTCTACCACCCACAAACAGATGGACAAACCGAAAGGACGAACGAAATTTTAGAGGACATGTTGAGAGCTTGCGCCTTGAAACGTGGGCGTAGTTGGGATAGGAGTTTACCGTATGCCAAGTTCTCCTATAACAACAGCTATCAAGCTAGTTTAAAAATGTCGCCTTTCGAAGCCTTATATGGTAGACGGTGTAGAACGCCACTATTCTAGAACGAGACTGGAGAGAACCAGGTGTTTGGACCTGAAGTACTACAAGAAGCTGAAAAGCAGGTCCAAACGATACGGGAGAACTTAAAGGCTGCCCAGTCACGACAGAAAGGCTATGCGGACAATAGGCATAGGAAGTTGACCTTTGACGTGGGAGACTTCGTATACCTTAAGGTATCTCCTATCCGAGGCCAACGACGCTTCAACGTCAAAGGCAAGCTAGCACCTCGATACATTGGACCATTTAAGATTTTGGACAAGCGAGGAGAAGTAGCCTACCAACTAGAGCTCCTAAACCACCTCTCCGACGTACATGACGTGTTTCATGTATCCCAGCTCAAGAAGTGCTTGAGAGTACCAGAGGAACAAGTGTCAATGGAAGAGCATGAACTTCAAGAAGACCTGACATACACAGAACACCCTGTCCGAATCTTGGACGTAAAGGAAAGGGTCACCCGAAACAAGGTGATTCGATGGTACAAGGTAAATGGAGCCATCACACCGACGCTGAGGCCACATGGGAGCGTGAAGAGGATATCAAGGCGGAATTCCCCCATCTATTTCCTACTAACGAATCTCGAGGGCGAGATTCAATTTAAGGGGGGTAGATTTGTGACACCCTCGCCTCGGGTGTCAGCATATGTTCATGTTTTGTGAAGAGGAAACATTCTAATGAAAAATAGGAACAGAGAGAATTATCAAAAGAATAGCCAATAAAGCCCTCCGAGAGCGCCGAAGACAACTTACCACGGCCGCTGGCCACGTGGCATGTTCGGAGCTCGTCCCTGCGAGATGGGGAGAGGTCCGATCCTGTGGGACACGTGTTGCCCACGGAGCTAGCCTCTGCAGAGGAAGCAAAGGCATTTCCGCAAGACACGTGTCATCCTCGGAACTAGTCCTCGCAGAAATCAGAGGATCAGTCGCGCGGAGTACAGGTCGATCTCGGAGCTCATCTCAGAAAAGTCCGGATCTATCGAACACGTGTCGCCACCGGAGCTTATCTCCGGGAGGTCTGTCGTTGCTGGACACGTGTCGACCTTGGGGCATGTTCCTGAGGAAGGAAGAGAGGGAAGACCGGCGCCAACACGTGGCGTGCGCGGAGCTCACCTCCAAAGAAGGGGGAGGTCTCGCTCGTGACACGCGGCACAACCGGAGCTCGTCTCTGTGAAAGAAGAGATACCAGGCCCCGAGGACACGTGGAGCTTCCGGAGCTCATCATCACGGAGGTAACAAGTTCTGGAGCGGTTTTTACGCGTAAAGATACCGGTACGCAACAGAAACCGATCTAAATTCCACGATGTTACTAAAGATAAGATGTTAGGATCCAACAAAGATCTGAATAAGACTCTTATTCAGGATACAATCAGATTAGGACTCTTCTCTTCCCAATTATAAATAGAACCCAAAACCTCTGGCCGAAACCACAAACTTCTCTTTCGACTCCTGAGCCGACGACTTAGAGCCCTAGCCCTAACTCGCCGAGCAAACCATCGCTGAAGCGCAACAAGGGAGATTATCGGAGAAGAACCGAGCGGTCTGAGGAGGACCTCGAAGTCAAGAAGAACGTGAGGTAGGACTTCAATATCATTGTGTTCATCTCTTTGCATCTGTTCTTCAATTCCTTTCGAACAGAAGCCTTCTCGTGGGCAGATCACTTGATGATCAGTTTGATCTAAAGACAAGATCATCGCCACGTCCACTTTTGATCCGAACACCCCTGTCCATACAAGGCCATGCAAGAACACATACAGATCAATCTAATAAAACTAATCATGAGATAGCATGCATATGCATCATCGCATCTAGTTTAAGGTTTGTGCATAAATATTGATTGCTGTGAATCCTGTATGCACCTGATTCTACCTAGCAGGACAAGCTCAGGGAGCTGTCTACGACGAACTGCAGCAACCAGGTTTTGAGAATCAAGAACAACCGGAACCGCAAGAACAAGGCAAGTGCTCCTTGACCATATTGATCCTATGTTTTGGATAAAACTGTTTTGTTTTGCAAAAAGGTGTGTGTGCTGAGTCAAACATGATGGGAAACCCTTTTTATAGGAGTTTACTAGTATTGGTTAAACCTCCCTTGTCGCCTGGGAAGTTTATATGTCGGGTATGGTTTTTGCTTTATGCTTCGCTGAGTCTATGGGATTGGGAAGCGAGATAGATGTGTCTAGCTAACTGCACTCATATTGATAATAAGTAACTGATGAGGTTAATGAATATGGATCGGAGGGAGATCTAGGAAAGCCTGGGTTTGTGAATGAGGTAGCATGAGATGGTGGTTTTTACTTGCCGTAGATCTAAGGACCGGTTCATGCATGCACATGCCAGGATAACAGTGCCACCACAAGACAAAGAATGGGTGCGGCTTAGCTGAGTAATTAGGTAAGTTGCTAGAGTGTTATGGACTGTGGAAGGCACGGGGAATGGGAGTCGAGTGAGCACTGCCCTGGGAACTGCATGGCACAAGAGGGGGCCCGTGGGTGAGAGAATTGGAGATTCTAGCCTGCCGGTGAAACCTTAGTGAGTCCATACATCTAGTAACCCCTTTGTAAAGGCTATTTTGTGATCTGTTGACCATACAGCGACGGATGTGTACTGGTATAATGGAGGTTCTGCAGTCACCGACGGGTGACGAAATCACAAACTTGTGGGTAAAGAGGTGCACATTCTACAGAGTCTAAAACTATCATGATAGCCAAGCTTACGGTCACGAGCACCTGGCTAAACTGCCATGATTAGTTCGGATGGTTATAGGGAAGGTTCTTGGTTATGGATTTGGTTATGGATTTGGTTATGGTTTGGTTGTTGGGACTGATGAGTCTGGGTGATGAGATGGTTGCATGACTGTGGGACATGACATGAGATTGGTCTCGGTGTGAGACGAGGTTGTTTTACGAGGTGAGATGGTAGTGAATACGAGGAGGTATTCGTGAGTATGAATAAAGGATTGGTTAATGTTCGGATGGAACACGGGAAGTGATGGAGGTATGTTGGTAATTTAATACATGTTGGGATTACATCTAAAGTTAAGGTGCTGTTTTATCATGGTTTTACAAATCTGTTTTTCTGCAAATAAGCCTTTTATACCTACCTTATTTATGAGCTGCATATCATGTGTTTTCCCGCACTTGCTGAGTACATCCTTGTACTCAAACTTGCATTATTATTTCATCATCAACAGCAAGAGAAGACTATTATGAAGACCAAGTGGAGCATTATGGCGTGTGATCTGTTCTCAACCTTGCCTGTGGAAGGAGTAGAGATGGAGCCACTTCTGCTTAGTTTTGCTTCCGCATTAAAATAAGACTTCCGCTGCATAGAAATAAGACCTCCACTGTAAGCATGAGTCATAAACTTTGTTATTCGTGGTTATATATATTCTGAATTCAGTTTGTGGAATATATGTATATGTGTGATGAACATCCTGGGCACACATATGCATTAGTTCTTAGCTCCGTGGTTTTCCACAGAATTGAGGGCGTCACAGCTCTCCAGCTTGTCGAGCGACACAGGTCGATGAGGAGAAGGATGTCACCTGGGAGGCCATCACCTGCCAGAGTCACATCTACCATCGCCACCTGGACAGGACTGAGTACATGTATGTCCTCCAGCGTGAGAGTGGTACAACGGAGTACAAGTACCCGCCAGTGCAGCAGGGGACTTCCCATGAGCACATGGACCTGTGCTTGGAGGATGCTGCTATGCTCAGCACTCGACTGCAGGAGTGCCAGCAGGAGCTTCAGGATGTTCGTGACACCCTGAAGGAGACTGAGGCGTTGCTTCGAGCCAGCTTGAGGGCGAGAGAAAGAGGAGATGGGAATGAGCTGTGTGTCACCGGGAATGACACATGGACTCCTGACTCCCCAAATCGCCGGGCGAGCAGGCGTCGCCACACTTCCCCACCAGCAGCTTCCCCACCCAAAGCGGAGTCAGAGGGCAGCCGCAATAATGAGGAAGATCCCGAGGAGCCAGCTCAGTGATACGAGTCGTGTAGCGTCCTTTTCCATAGTTCAGCAGTTTATCGAGTAGGCGAGTCAATACCTTAGTTAATGATGTGTTAATGTTTGGAGTGTGACGTGAGTTGTGGAAGCCATGGGCATTTGTCCACAACCTCGTCTTCAGGTTGTTTTGCTTTGATGTGTGAACCCCTAAGATTTAAGAGTGCATTTATTTTCGCGTGAGACGTGAAACCCTCAAAAAATATAAATATAATAAGGCCTCAAAATTTTAATTTTAAACAAGCAAATTGGGAAGTTAACACGTAATGCTTTAAATTGACATTTGGTTGATCATGATAGATGGCCAGAAGAGGAAAGGGTCGTGGTGCCAACCCCGCCAACAACAACGATGAGGCCGGCAACCCTCATCTTTCTGGAGGACAAGACAGGGGTGGTCGCCGTGAAGGAGTTGATCCCATCCACCAAATGCTTGAAAATCAAAATCAGCTCATCCAGAGCCTAACTCAAGTGGTGGCCAACTTGCACCAATCTCCACCTCCACAAGCTGCACCACGCCAACCAAGGTTGAGTGAGTTTCTAGGGACTCAACCTCCAAAGTTTGCAAGTGCTGCTGAACCTCTGGAGGCAGATGACTGGCTAAAGACCATTGAGAGCAAGATGACTGGCTAAAGACCAAGGGTATGAGAGGGTGCTGTTTGCCTCTCACCAATTGCATGGACCTGCTGCTGATTGGTGGACCCCTTACGTGGCAGCCCATCATGACCCTGAGAACATCACTTGGGAAGAGTTCAAACATAGTTTCCGCAACCATTACATACCAAGGGGTGAACTCAAAAACAAGAGAAAGGAGTTCTTGGGGCTGCAGCAAGGAAATATGACCGTGAGGGAATACCTCACTAAATTCACCCAACTATCCCGTTATGCACCACGGGACATCGAGACTGATGAGCAGAAACAGGACTGCTTTGTGGAAGGACTTACTGCAGAAATGCAGTGTGTAATGTCCTCCAACGAGTATGAAAGCTTCCAAAAGATGGTAGACAGAGCATTTGTAGTGGAGAGGAAGCTGAAGGCCTTGGAAAATGAAAACAAGAGGAAGGTGGGATGGTCACACCAAACCTCGGGTAGCAACACACGCCCACGTCTGATGCAGCAACCCGCAGGGCAGACGAGCCGTGCTGCGGTACCCTACTCAGCACCGAGAGGGTACAACCCGAACTTCAGGCCTCCGTCAGAACCAGCACAGCCACAACGTCAGTTTGTACAGCAGCCTCGCCCCACATATCAACCTCGACCAGCAGTACAAGGACCCCCAAACCAACCCCAAGACAACAAAGGCCAGGCACCTAAGGTTGGGGTGCAATGCTTTAACTGTGGTGAAGTGGGGCACTACGCCCATAAGTGCCCAAAGAAGAAGCCCGTGCAGCCGCAATAGCAGAACATGATGCAAGGACGGGTGAACCACGTGACCATGGAGGAGGCGCAAGAGGCACCCGACGTGGTAGTTGGTAAGTTTCCTGCCAATTTACACATTGCAACCCTGTTGTTTGATTTTGATGCTACCCACTCGTTCATTGCTCAAGGGTTTGTTAAGAAGCATGATCTAGCAACCACACAAATGAACCATATGCTAGCAGTGAACTCTCCAGGTGGAGAAATAAGGACAAGACAAGTGTGTCCCAAGGTGAATCTAGACATTAATGGGGTAGTATTTACTGCCAACCTCATAGTGATAGATTCACAAGGGATAGATATTATTTTGGGTATGGATTGGTTGACCAAACATAAAGGAATCATCCATTGTTCGACAAGAACGGTGGAACTAACTCACCCTAGTGGCACAAGAGTAAAGTTCATAACTATACAAGAGCCCAGGAGGGACATTAAACTCAATAAAGTTGAGGTGGAAGTGGAGGAGATCAGGATCATCAGGGAATATCCAGGTGTTTTTCCAGAGGAGTTGCCAGGTATGCCCCCCGATCGTGAAGTGGAATTCGCGATTGAGCTAGTGCCTCGAACAGCTCCGATATACAAGAGACCTTATCGGATGGACTCCAAACAGCTGGAAGAACTTAAGGAACATTTAAGAGAATTGACAAAAAAGGGGTACATTCGTCCTAGTTCCTCACCATGGGGAGCTTTAGTGTTATTTGTGCCCAAGAAGGACGGGACCCAAAGGCTATGCGTGGACTACCGTGCGTTGAATGAGGTAACCATCAAGAACAAGTACCCATTACCCCGCACTGAATACTTGTTTGATCAGTTGAGGGTAGCTTGTGTGTTCTCGAAAATTGATCTCAGGTCGGGATACCACCAACTTAAGATAAGGCAAACTGATATTCCAAAGACAGCTTTCGTATCTAGGTACAGACTGTATGAATACACAGTCATGCCTTTCGGGCTAACTAATGCCCCAGCATACTTCATGTATCTCATGAACAAGGTATTCATGGAATATCTGGACAAATTTGTGGTGGTTTTCATAGATGACATTCTCGTCTTCTCCAAAGATGAAGAAGAACATGAGAGACATTTAATGTTGGTGTTGCAAAAGCTGAGGGAACACCAACTATATGCCAAGTTGAGCAAGTGTGAGTTTTGGCTAAAGAGAGTTCCCTTTAGGACATATAATCTCGGAGGGAGGAATCTCCGTAGATCCCGCCAAGATCGAGGATGTACAGAAGTGGAAGAACCCTGAGAATGTCGGGGATGTCCGAAGCTTCTTAGGATTGGCTGGATACTATCGACGGTTTATCGAGGGTTTCTCCAAGATTTCGAGACCCCTCACCAAATTGTTGGAGAAGGGAATCAAATTCACATGGACACCGCAGTGCGAGACGAGTTTTCAGGAACTGAAGAAAAGATTGACAACAGCCCCAGTGCTAGTTATGCCAGATATGCAGAAGAACTTTTCCGTGTACTGCGATGCCTCTGGAAACGGGTTGGGATGTTTTCTCATGCAAGAGGGGCATGTCATGGCTTATGCGTCCCAGCAGCTCCGGAAACACGAGAAGAACTATCCTACACATGACCTAGAGCTAGCTGTAGTGGTACACGCGTTGAAGATTTGGCGGCATTACTTGATGGGGAAAAGGACAGAGATATATGGATCATAAGAGCTTAAAGTATATTTTCACACAGCCAGATCTCAACCTCAGACAAAGGAGATGGTTAGAGCTGATCAACGACTTTGATGTGGGCATCAACTATCATCCTGGGAAAGCGAACGTCGTGGCGGATGCTCTAAGCCGGAAAGTGCAGGTCAATAGGTTGAGCTTGAAGGACATGCCTACAGAATTGAAGGAAGAGGTTATAAAACTCAATCTATGTCTGGTGAATAGTGGTGAGGCCATCGCCATGGAAGTGGACTCCACATTAGAGAAAGACATCCGCAATGGTCAGAAGAATGACGAGAAGATACAGGACATTAGAGAAGTCATCAAGGAAAATAAAGCCCCTGGGTTCAGAGAGGATGAACAAGGTATGGTGTGGCACGGGAAAAGAATCTGTGTGCCTGAAGTGAAGGAGATCCGTGAATTGATTTTGAAGGAGGATCATGATTCCGACTATTCCATTCATCCTGGGAGTACGAAGATGTACCAGGACCTCAAGAGCAGGTATTGGTGGTATGGCGTGAAGCGAGATGTCGCGGAACATGTTGCCCTATGTGACACATGTCAGTTGGTGAAAGCAGAACATCAACGACCACCGCGATTATTGCAACCACTCAAAGTGCCTGAATGGAAATGGGAAGAAATCGGTATGGATTTCGTAGTGGGACTACCTAGGACCCAATCAGGATATGATTCGATATGGGTCATCATCGACAGGCTAACCAAGGTAGCTCATTTCATCCCCGTGAAGGAAAGCTACAACGGATCCAAGTTGGCAGAATTGTACATATCAAGGATCGTGTGTTTCCATGGAGTGCCAAAGAAGATAGTGTCAGATCGAGGGACACAATTCACTTCAAGGTTCTGGCAGAAGTTGCATGAAATCATGGGAACTCATCTGAATTTTAGTTCTGCCTATCATCCCCAGACTGACGGACAGATGGAAAGAACCAATCAGATCCTTGAGGATATGCTGAGAGCGTGTGCGCTCAAAAACAATAGGAGTTGGGATAAGAACTTACCGTATGCGGAGTTCTCCTATAACAACAGCTATCAAGCTAGTATGAAGATGTCACCATTTGAGGCTTTGTATGGGAGGAACTACAGAACTCCCCTATTTTGGAACCAAACGGGGGAAAGTAAAGTGTTTGGGCCCGAGGTACTACAAGAAGCCGAGGCGAAAGTGAGGGAAATTCGCAACAACCTGAGGATAGCACAAACCCGACAAAAGAGTTATGCCGATGTACGGAGAAGGGAGCTTAGTTTCAATGTGGGAGGCTATGTCTATCTCAAGGTGTCCCCTATCCGAGGACTTCGTCGGTTCAAGGTGAAAGGGAAGTTATCACCTTGATACATCGGACCCTTTCAGGTTCTGGAGAGGAAAGGCGAAGTGGCATATCAACTAGAACTACCGGCTCGCCTATCAGATGTGCACGATGTATTTCATGTGTCACAGCTCAAGAAATGTTTAAGAACGCCCGAAGAAATATTACCCATGAATGAGGTGGATGTACGAGAGGATCTTTCTTATGCCGAACAACCAGTCAAGATTTTGGAGACAATGGAACGCCTCACAAGAAATAAAAGAATCCGGATGTGCAAGGTGCAGTGGAAGCATCACTCGGAAGAGGAAGCCACATGGGAGCGAGAAGACGAGCTTAAGGAACAGTTTCCGGAATTGTTTTCCTAGAACCACCAATCTCGAGGACGAGATTTCTTTTAAGGGGGGTAGAGCTGTAACACCCCAAAATCTGTTAAGAGGGGAATTTAAAAATTTTGGACGTATTGCATGTGGTGCAGAAATTCAAATTCAAATTGGGATTCAAATTCAAATCAAAACAGAAAAGAAAAGGAAAAAGAAAAAGAAAAAAAGAAAACCCAACCGGCCAGTGGGCCGAAACCCACCAGCCGGCCCACCATTTCCCCGCTCCAGCCCACAGTTGCGCGCCCCTCTCTCCCTCTCACTGACACGCGGGGCCCGCGTGCCATCCCTCACCTCCCGCTCGCGCCAACCACCCGGACTCCTCCGCGCGCCCGATCGCAACTAACCCCGAAAACCCGCGTCCCCCAGCCGAATTCTGGTCCCGGACGACTCCAGCTCGATCCCAACAGACCGCCGCCCTCCCCCGTCTATATAAACGCCGACACTGCCCTGTTTCCCCCCCCTGATCGGCTGTTTTTCCTCCCGGTGAGAAATAGAGCTTCTTCAGCCGTTTTCCTTTGATCCTAGCTCGGATTTCCTGATCTAACGCGCTGATCATGTTCCACCGCCTCCGGGGAATCTCGCAGGTGAAGGAAATCCGGTGTTTTGCACTCCAGACACAGCTCCGATGAGCACCGCCATGTTTTCACCTCGGACCTCGTTGCCGACCGCCTTCCAGGGCCTCCGAGCTCAAGAAAAACCCCGAGGTGAGATCCCCGACCTCCCCTCTACCGATATATGCCATGAAATCCCAGTTTTAGGAGGTATAGACGAAGATCCAAAGTTCTCCGGCGAGATCGACGCCTCCCGCCGCCGCGCGCCGCCGGGCTGGCTCTGGCCAGGGCGACGTGGCCGCTTGTGCGCCGTCTATTTTAAATCGCACGGTAGAATCAAAACCCGCACGTACCGGTTCGGCGATCTAATCAGAGCCGTCTATTTTAAATCGGACGGTCCACATCAGCCCCGCATTATAAAGGATGGAATTCTTACGCGCTACCCCCTGGGGATCTCGGAAAACACGAGCTAGCCCCGGAAACTTCTGATCTAGCCCCTGGAACTTCAGACATTCGTGTAAATTCATTTAAAAATCAGTTTTAGCCACTGGACTTAATAAAAATTAGGAAAACCCCTATGTTATGTGTAGTTAGACCCCTGGAAATTTATGAAATAATAAATTAGACCCTGTAGTGGGGTGGATTTACCTTTTTGACCCTATATGATATTAAATTCAGAAATTTGAATATGTGATTAGGATTTAAATTTAAAAGGTGAGGCTAACACATTGTAAATTCAAATTTAAACTCTCCTAGCACTTGGAAAACTTTAGAATGAGTTAAAAATAGATTTTAAGCTTAAATGAATCTGTCTAATTGATTGTTCACATTTATTTGTTATAGGGACACATTTTTAGGTTAAGAAATAATTCTGAAAATTGGTAAAATAAATTTAAATTAGTTCACATCAGAGGAGAAGTTCAAAAATATATTATTTAATATTTTAGATCAGAACCTATTCTGTTTAGATGATATGCCCTACTATTTAATATTAAAACTCACTTTTAGGCATAGAAAGTAAACCTGAAAAATATAGGAAAATGGGTATGCATAACTAGAAAATGATAGACGAAATCTCTAACTCCAAAAACATAATTTTAGGATTCGGTAGAAGATCTGAAAACCTATTTGGAGTAGGAAATTACCTTTCATGCAAACTTGGTAGCTAAGAAGTGTATTAATTGAATATAAGGAATTTGTTCAAATTGGAAATTCATATATAGTGTGCAAACAGAAATCTGAATACAAAAGTTAGAAATCATATACATATGTTTAAAAGTGCATGTAGGACAAAAATCAACACATGTAGAGTAACCCCAACACTTAGAAATGTGAATGACTTTCATAGGTATGTATGTGTGGTTTGCATGAAGTGAAAGTGTGAACTATGTCTTATGGTTTGTGTTTTCTTTTGCTATGTGTATTGGCATGAGTAGATCCTGCCCCAGAGCAAGTTCTCCCCTTCCAAGACCAAGACTTTCCATTCCCAGAGCAGCAGGAAGAAGGCAAGTGTCCTTGACCACTTTGATCCTATGCTAGGTTGTGTAGATAAAATTATTTACATTGTCAATTGAAATATGAAACCCATGCTAGGAAGTTTCCCTAGAATTGCATTACCTTGTTTCCTTGTAGCTTGGGTTGGGAGTTATTTTATCATATCATTTATATATATGATATGCTTAGCCATGCTTAGAATGGGATTCATTGGGATATGAGATCATCAATTTATTTACCTTACTCTTGAATGAGATGTTATGAGTTATGTAGAGGTAGGGATCGAGGCAAGTTGGATGATTTGGTTGGTGCTGGGTGCACGAGAATCGGGTTTGTGTTTAGTACTTGCCTGGATCCTAAGGACCGGTTCATGGAGCATGTAACCTGGCTTTACCGTGCCAACCACATGCTGAGATGGGGCAGCTTGGCCAATTAATTAGGTGTATCCCCGGCGTAGTATGGGTGTTTGGATGGTGCGGGGAATCGGTGTCAGCTGGACTACCATATGAACCGCGAGGCTCAAGAGGGGGCCACTGCAGCGGGGTTGGAGCCTCTTGTATGCTGTTAGGGGTGAAACCTCAGTGGGCCCACGCTCGTCGTGAATCCCTTTGTAAAGGCTTCGTAGTGATCTCCTGGCTACACACCTGGGAAGTGTGAATGTGGTTCGTGGCCACTGGCATAATGGAGGTTCTTTTAGTCCACCCGGCAACGGGGGATGAAATCACTACATGTGGGTACAGTGGTGCAAACTCTGCAGAGTCAAAACTATCATGACAGCCGTGCTCACGGTCAAGAGCGGCTTGGACTTATTCATGATTAGAGGATGATGGATTTGGAAGTTGAGGATGTTAAGCGGGGAGCTTGACATTGGATATGATGATTATGGTTACTTGATTTTGATGATGGGTTGGGAGATTTGGACCATTTCACCTGTGTAGTAATGTAGGTGCTTAATAAGCTAAGGTAATAGGTATTAACTGCGTAGTGCTTTAACCATGAGTTCAACCTCTTCTTGTTCTAGCCATGCATGACATAACTTTCCCGCACTTGCTGAGTACCCACGGTACTCAAACTTGCATATTTGTTGGTTTAAATTGCTGCTCAGGTCAAGGGGATAATATGGTGTTCAATGACCAAGACTTCGGACCCGAAGAAGGATTCTAGGTTCATGGAGTCCCCTGGGCAACGCCTATGACAGAGCTCACAAGAATAATATTTCCGCTGCTAGTTTATTTACATGTTATGAACTTATTATCGTCCATCGAGACCTATGCTTTATAAGACATATTTATATTCGACACCTAGCTTGTAATAAAAGATGCTTCACTATTTGTCATCACATGTATGAGAAAATGATCCTGGCATACATGTGATATTCACTCGGTTGTTCTTCGGAGAAACCGGGTGTGACAAAAAACACGAGCTAGCCCCGGAAACTTCTGATCTAGCCCCTGGAACTTCAGAAATTCATGTAAATTCATTTAAAAATCAATTTTAGCCCCTGGACTTAATAAAAATTAGGAAAACCCCTCTGTTATGTGTAGCTAGACCCCTAGAAATTTATTAAATAATAAATTAGACCGTGTAGTGGGTTGGATTTACCTTTTTGACCCTATATGATATTAAATTCAGAAATTTGAATGTGTGATTAGGATTTAAAATTTTAAAGGTGAGGCAAACACATTGTAAATTCAAATTTAAACTCTCCTAGCACTTGGAAAACTTTAGAATGAGTTAAAAATAGATTTTAAGCTGAAATGAATCTGTCTAATTGATTGTTCACATTTATTAGTTATAGGGACACATTTTTAGGTTAGGAAATAATTCTGAAAATTGGTAAAATAAATTTAAATTAGTTCACATCAGAGGAGAAGTTCAAAAATATATTATTTAATATTTTAGATCAGAACCTATTCTGTTTAGATGATATGCCCTACTATTTAATATTAAAACTCACTTTTAGGCATAGAAAGTAAATCTGAAAATATAGGAAAATGGGTATGCATAACTATAAAATGATAGATGAAGTCTCGAACTCCAAAAACTTCATTTTAGGATTTGGTAGAAGATCTGAAAACCTATTTGGAGTAGGAAATTGCCTTTCATGCAAACTTGGTAGCTAAGAAGTGTATTAATTGATTATAAGGAATTTGTTCAAATTGGAAATTCATATATAGTGTGCAAACAGAAATCTGAATACAAAAGTTAGAAATCATATACATATGTTTAAAAGTGCATGTAGGCCAAAAATCAACACATGTAGAGTAACCCCAACACTTAGAAATGTGAGTGACTTTCATAGGTATGTATGTGTGGTTTGCATGAAGTGAAAGTGTGAACTATGTCTTATGGTTTGTGTTTTCTTTTGCTATGTGTATTGGCATGAGTAGAACCTGCCCCAGAGCAAGTTCTCCCCTTCCAAGACCAAGACTTTCCATTCCCGGAGCAGCAGGAAGAAGGCAAGTGTCCTTGACCACTTTGATCCTATGCTAGGTTGTGTGGATAGAATTATTTGCATTGTCAATTGAAATATGAAACCCATGCTAGGAAGTTTCCCTAGAATTGCATTACCTTGTTTCCTTGTAGCTTGGGTTGGGATTTACTTTATCATATCATTTATTTATATGCTATGCTTAGCCATGCTTAGAATGGGATTCATTGGGATATGAGATCATCAATTTATTTACCTTACTCTTGAATGAGATGTTATGAGTTATGTAGAGGTAGGGATCGAGACAAGTTGGATGATTTGGTTGGTGTTGGGTGCATGAGACTCGGGTTTGTGTTTAGTACTTGCCTAGATCCTAAGGACCGGTTCATGGAGCATGTAACGTGGCTTTACCGTGCCAAACACATGCTGAGATGGGGCAGCTTGGCCAATTAATTAGGTGTATCCCCGGCGTAGTATGGGTGTGTGGATGGTGCGGGGAATAGGTGTCAGCTGGACTACAATATGAACCGCAAGGCTCAAGAGGGGGCCACTGCAGCGGGGTTGGAGCCTCTTGTATGCTGTTAGGGGTGAAACCTCAGTGGGCCCACGCTCATCGGGAATCCCTTTGTAAAGACTTCGTAGTGATCTCCTGGCTACACACCTGGGAAGTGTGAATGTGGTTCGTGGCCACTGGCATAATGGAGGTTCTTTTAGTCCACCCGGCAACGGGGGATGAAATCACTACATGTGGGTACAGTGGTGCAAACTCTGTAGAGTCAAAACTGTCATGACAGTCGTGCTCACGGTCAAGAGCGACTTGGACTTATTCATGATTAGAGGATGATGGATTTGGAAGTTGAGGATGTTAAGTGGGGAGCTTGACATTGGATATGATGATTATGGTTATTTGATTTTGATGATGGGTTGGGAGATTTGGACCATTTCACCTGTGTAGTAATGTAGGTTCTTAATAAGCTAAGGTAATAGGTATTAACTGCGTAGTGCTTTAACCATGAGTTCAACCTCTCCTTGTTCTAGCCATGCATGACATAACTTTTGCACACTTGCTGAGTACCCACGGTACTCAAACTTGCATATTTGTTGGTTTAAATTGCTGCTCAGGTCAAGGGGATGATATGGTGTTCAATGACCAAGACTTCGGACCCAAAGAAGGATTCTAGGTTCATGGAGTCCCCCGGGCAACGCCTGTGACGGAGCCCACAAGAATAATATTTCCGCTGCTAGTTTATTTACATGTTATGAACTTATTATCGTCCATCGAGACCTATGCTTTGTAAGACATATTTATATTCGACACCTAGCTTGTAATAAAAGATGCTTCACTATTTGTCATCACATGTATGAGAAAATGATCCTGGCATACATGTGATATTCAAACTCGGTTGTTCTTCGGAGAAACCAGGTGTGACACTAATGTCAATGTGCTTAGTTCTTGAACGTTGCACGGGGTTTTTAGCAATGCAAATGGCACTAGTGTTATCACAAAACAGTGGAACACTATATAGATCAACCCCATAGTTCTTAAGTGTTTGAACAATCCAAAGAATTTGTGAGCAAGCACTAGCAGCAGCTACATATTCAGATTCAGCTGTGGATTGTGCAACTGAACTTTGTTTTCTAGAGGACCAGGCAACAAGTGAATTACCAAGAAAATGACAAGCACCAGAAGTACTTTTCCTATCAATCCTACAACCCTCAAAATCAGCATCGGAAAAAGCTTTCAAAGTAACGGTTGAGTAAGAAGGAAGAAAAATGCCAAATTCTTGAGTTCCATGTAAGTACCTGAGAATCCTTTTGACGGCTTGACGATGTGAAGCACGTGGGGAGGCTTGAAACTGTGCACAAAGACATACGCTGAATTGTATGTCCGGTCTTGATGTCGTGAGATACAAAAGTGATCCGATCATGCTTCTATATTCTTTTTGATCAACGGGGTCACAATCTTCATCAAGTTCAAGTGTTGTTGCTGTTCCCATTGGTGTCCGAAGATGCTTGCTTTTGTCCATGTTGAATCACCATAGGAGATCTTTTGTATACTTTGTTTGATGCACAAAGGTACCTTCCTTGGTTTGCTTGATTTGCAGCCCCAAAAAGTACGTGAGTTCTCCCATCATATTCATCTCAAATTCTGAACTCATCATAGCTGAAAATTTGGACACAAGATCATGAGAAGCACAACCAAAGATAATATCATCCACATACACTTGAACGAATAATGAGTCATTGCCATGCTTACGTACAAAAAGAGTTTTATCAACCTTGCCCATGGTAAACCCCTTTTCAAGTGAGAATGTTTTTAACCTATCATACCATGCTCTAGGGGCTTGTTTGAGACAGTACAAGGCTTTGGACAGTTTGTAAACATGATTAGGAAAATTTGGATTTTCAAAACCAGGTGGTTGTTTGACATAAACCTCCTCATCTATGTAGCCATTAAGAAAAGCACTTTTAACATCCTTTTGATATAGCTTGAAACCTTTAGATGCAGAAAAAGCTAACAAAATTCTTATGGCTTCTAATCTAGCAACAGGAGCAAAAGTTTCATCAAAATCTAGACCTTCAACTTGTGTGAAACCTTAAGCAACCAACCTAGCCTTATTCCTAACCACAACCCCATCCTCACTTTGTTTATTTTTAAACACCCATTTAGTTCCAATTAAAGTGTGACCTTGAGGCGGAGGTACAAGTTTCCAAACATTATTTCTTTCAAAATTTTCTAACTCTTCTTGCATGGCAATAATCCAAGATTCATTAGTGAGTGCGTGTGATATTTCTTTGGGTTCAAAAGAAGCAACAAAAGCAGAATGAGCATGAGAATTGGGGTCGAAAAACCTGGATCTTGTAACTCGTTCATGCAAGCTTCCAATTATTTGTTGTGGAGGATGACTTTTGAAAATTCGGAGGGGAGTGGCCACTTCACAAGCTTCTTCTTCTTCTTGTTCATCATAAATAGATGAGCTTGTGACGTGAGGAGGATCTGGACCAGCAATGGTGGTCGTCGGTGCTGGCTGTGAATCAAGATCAGGAGCTGGAACAATGTCATTAGCAGCTGAATTTTCCGGCAGCAGCACCACTTCTTCCTCTTCTTCAACAAAGATACTCTCCCCCTGCGGATATGGATCCGGACCTGCAATATTTGAACTAGTACCTGGGCTAGCTTCATCAAAAGAAACCTCACAAGTCTCCACAATTTTGCTAGTATCAAGTAAAAACACACGGTAGCCTCTAGTATGAGATGAATAACCAAGAAACATGCCATCAACAGATCTAGCTTCAAATTTATCAAGATTACCATGTTTCTTAACAAAGCATTTGCATCCAAAGACCCTAAAGTGTGTGACACTAGGCCTATGTCCAAACCTGAGCTCATATGGTGTTTTACCTAGCTTAGCACGCAAGAAAACACGATTTGAGACATAACAAGCGGTTGCAATTGCATCAGCCCAAAATTTCCTAGGAGTTTGATATTCATCAAGCATAGTCCTAGCCATCTCAACTAAGGTTATGTTCTTTCTCTCTACAACACCGTTTTTTTGAGGTACATATGGTGAAGAAAATTGATGATCTATTGCATTTTCAGCACAAAAGTGATCAAATGATTGATTTTTAAATTCGGTTCCATTATAACTTCTAATTGCTCTTAAAGATCCTGGGTGATCAATTGATAATCTAAGAAATAAAGTTCTAAAGTGACTAAAAGCTTCATTCTTAGATGCCATAAAGTAAACCCAAGAGTATCTAGAATAGTCATCAACAATCACAAGAACATACCATTTACCTCCGAAGGATTGAACACGTGAAGGTCCTCTGGTGTCGAGGTGTAAAAGTTGACCCGGTTCAGTTTTGATGGTCATTGTGAGAGGAGCATGTGAACCTGCAACCATCTTAGCATGTCTACAAGAAGAGCACACAATTTCTTTGTCCTCTTTAAGCTTAGGCTGCCCACGTATGCGATCAAGAGCACTAACACGCGTGAGATGATCAAAGCCTACGTGACCAAGTCTACGATGCCAAAAATATAAATCTTTGGAATCATTTGCAACTAGACATCTATGCTTAGAGGAAGACATATCAAAATCAGCTTTAAAAACTCTTCCAAACCGATACATGTTAAAAATAAGCTCACTATTTGAACCTACAACTTTGCAGCAGTTTTTATTAAAAATAATTTCCAGATTTTCATCTAGCAATTGTGAAACAGAAAGCAAGTTGTATTTCAAATTTTTGACAAGTGCCACATCCTTCAAAGTGTAGTGATCATTCACTCTAACTGAACCCTTAGCAATTATAGGAGTTGAAGAATTATCGGCAAAAGTAACATTCTCTACACGTGAGACAAAAGAGAGAGAGGACAACCATTCTTTGTTACCGGTCATGTGGCGTGAGCAACCAGAATCCACAATCCAAATGTTCTCCTTCCTCAAGCGTGTAACCTAGATAGAAGCACAATACATCGATGACTCAATACTGGGGTTAGTTAAAAGGCATTTAGGAATCCAGTATTGAGTCACACGATGTCCAGCAGGAATAACATGCGAAGGCTGAGATAAAACAGCAGGTTTATGAGTCAAAGTTTGCGATTTTTTGTTCTTAACTACTGACCTATGAGGTGTTACTTGTGTAGCATGAAAATCAGTAGCTCCGGAGGCAAAAACAGATGGTCCGGAGGCAAAAACTGAAGCTTCGGAGGTAAACTTTGAATATTTGTGACTCACAACAGCAGATTGCATGTTCCTGACATTAGGTTTAGTATGTGCAGCAAATTTTGCATGAGAGTTATAAGATATAGCTTCCATTCTTTCCTTTTTATGTTGTTTAGCTAGTCTATAACAAAAATCTATGACATGACCATCTCTACCACAATAGGTACAATGAAATTTAACTTTATGTTCATGTCTAGATGAGCATGCAGTATGCTTATTTGAACCCGAATGTGACAACACTCTTGCAGATTTAAAAACCACTTCTTTTTGTTTAGGAACTGTTTGAATCAAACCGCTTCCTAATGATTTTACAATTTTAGGTGAATGTTCCTTAGCATGAGCATGTGAATCAAAACCTAAACCAGTTTTATCATTGCAAGACTTGGAAGAATTCAGCAGCAAGTTTAGGTTCTTATTCCCATTACAAAACCGATCTAATGTCTTATGAATGTTATCAAGTTTATTTGATAGATCAAGGCAATTTTCACATGAACTTTTTCCTTTTAATTTGCAATTGGAACAATATTTAACTTCATGAGAACGTAAAGCATTGTTCAATATAGAAATTTCTTTCATAGCATCTTGTAGTTTCTTATCAAGATCATGGCAAGTAGAACAATGCAAATCAATTGTAGAACAACAAGCATCTTTCAAGTTTTTATCATTAAGTGCAGCAAGCTTTTTGTTCTTTTCAATTTCAAGTTCAAGTTTATCAAGTGTGGAGGTGTGTGCACTTCTTAGAGAGGACAATTGTTCATATATTAAATCACATGAGGAACACAAATCATCACTAGGAATCAAGGATTTTAAATGATTAATTTCAGATTTTAGTGACTCAATTTTAACAGCATTGTCCCTAAGCTTTTTGTCCTTTTTCTTAAAAATAATAGTGGCACGAGAAATAGCATCACACATTTCTTTGCATGTAGGACATACCTCTTCGTTGTCACTGTTGTGTTCTGCATCCTCCATACTTGATTTTGATTTGCCCGCCATAAAGCACAAGTTTGCCAGATCATCTTCATCTTCATCACTTCCAATGTCTACATCACTCGAGCCAAGTTCTTGAAGTGCGGTGATGAAACTGTTTATCAGTTTGCGTCCTGTAAAACCCTTCTTTTTCTTGTTGGTGTTGCCAAAAGATGACTTGACTTTGTTCTGCTTTTCATCACGGTTGGAAGGACCTGAAAGGTTAGGGCAATCTGTACGAAAGTGTCCTGTCTTACCACATTCAAAGCATCGTTGAGGTCCGGAGCTTCCTCTCCTTCTAGTTCTGACATTTTGCAAATTCTTTTGAGAACCTAGTAGAAAGAAGTACTAGCTCCTCCTCTGGAAACTCCTTAATCTGTTCCAGGGTTAGTGAAGACAGCAAAGCAAGTGTATTGCTAGATAATTGGCCGGAGCTAGGCATATCACATTGTGAGACAAATGCAATAGTCTTATTTGGGTTCTTATGTGATATAATGTCAATTTCATGAGTTTTTAGCTTAGAATAAAGCACATCTAATGTAAGAGTACTCATGACAGTGGATTCACGTATGGATGTTACTTTCATCTCCAAAAATTACATGTCTAATGCACTTAGTAATTGCCAAGAATTTTCAGCATCTGAAAAATTAACATTGACGCTACGCAAGTTGCTGAGAATTTTATTAAAGCGAGCAAAGAGGTCATCAATGGACTCACCGGGTTGCATCTCAAAGCGCATGTATTCTTTGTTGAACATATCCTTGCTTACCTCCTTGATCGTGTTGGATCCTTCGTGGTAGTCACAAAGTGCTCTCCACACATCGTACGCCGATCGGGGGTGTGCAACACGGTCGAAGTCGCTCTGAGTTAGTCCTTGTATGATCAAGTTCCGAGCCTTGTTGTTCTTGTCAACATCTCTCATGTTTGTAGCCGTGACTTGATCGTTTGAAGGCACATCGTAAGGCTTGTACACCTTTTCCACTATTGCAAAGCCTTGCGCCTGGATGAAAGCTTCCATGCGTGCCGTCCAAACCTGAAAATCAATACCACTAAACACACAAGGTTTGGAGGAGTATTTGTCAATGATGATTAGTCAAAACATGTGCAAATCACAAAGATTAGAGCAACCTGGCTCCGATACCAATTGTAGGATCGAAGTACACGTGTAAAGCTACCAGAGGGGGGTGAATGGTAGATAAAAACTTTTCAGCGGAAGCAACAAAACACCCCTCAGCAGAAAACAGATCTGTTAAAGAAACCGTGTGTGTGACTAATCTAAATGTGTTCAACTGTGACAAAACTAGTATATATTGGGAATCAATTCACGAAGATGTCACAACAAGAATCATGAAAATCCGTTGAGAGAAACTCAAGTTATGATCGAAAGATCGAACAAAGGTCAATCTGTCCCACGCGAGAAAACAGTTCTGGAATACTGCAAAGAAACTCGTTTATATAAGAAACCACAAATTCAATGACCGTGAAATTTTCATAGATGATAGATAATCAAGTTGTGAAGACAACCCAAAAAGAATCACATCAATTGGATCTGTAAAACTCGAGCTATGATAAAACCACCGAAGCAAGGTAGTGCTGAACAGAAACTCGACGAGAAAAACTTGTCTGAAACAGGTCGGACGAACAAGGCACAAAAGTTCCTTTAGAATACAAATTTTATCTATCAAAACACCAAAGGAACAGCCCCAAAGTCGTGCTCTACACGATACTTGGCCTCCCTTGCTTATATAACCAGCTCTATGGCCAATCCAATTAAAACTAGGACTCCTACTCCTACTTGGATTCAAACTGTAACTTTTCAATACTGCTCAAGACTCTTCTATACGCAGATAGAAGCAATCTTAAGACTTTCAAACACCTTAGGAACGTCCCAAACATTCCTGAAACAACTCTACTTCATGCCTAACACGAAATCCTATTATAACCAACTCGAAACTTTCCATAAACAAACCATAACCGCCTCAGCCGCAGCCTGAGTGCAAAATCCAGCCGGTTGAACCTTTTCAACCATATCTCCACTTCCATATCTCTTCACCACGCCTTGGAACCATGTTGCCACGTCCATGCACTCCTTGCACACGTGCAAACACCTTCTAACAACGTCCATGATACATTCATATGCATTGTTCTTGATCCAAACATGCTGCGTGACCTCCCGATCAACTCAACAACAATTCTGTGACACCCTCGCCTCGGGTGTCAGCATATGTTCATGTTCTATGAAGAGGAAACATTTTAATGAAAAATAGGAACAGAGATAATTATCAAAAGAATAGCCAATAAAGCCCTCCGAGAGCGCCGAAGACAACTTACCGTGGCCGCTGGCCACGTGGCGTGTTCGGAGCTCGTCCCTGCGAAGTGAAGAGAAGTCCGCCGCTGAAAGAGCTACGTGGCAGGTTCGGGGCTCGTCGCCACAAAGGGGAGAGGTCCGATCCTGTGGGACACGTGTTGCCCACGGAGCTAGCCTCTGCAGAAGAAGCAAAGACATTTCCGCAAGACACGTGTCATCCTCGGAGCTAGTCCTCGCGGAAATCAGAGGACCAGTCGCGCGGGATACGTGTCGATCTCGGAGCTCATCTCGGAGAAGTCCGGATCTATCAAACACGTGTCGCCACCGGAGCTTATCTCCGGGAGGACTTTCGTTGCTAGACACATGTCGACCTTGGGGCATGTTCCTGAGGAAAGAAGAAAGAGAAGACCGGCGCCAACACGTGGCGTGCGTGGAGCTCACCTCCGAAGAAGGGGGAGGTCTCGCTCGCGACACGCGGCACAACCAGAGCTCGTCTCTGCGAAGGAGAAGATACCAGGCCCCGGAAGGACACGTGGAGCTTCCGGAGCTCATCATCGCGGAGGTAACGAGTTCTGGAGCGGTTTTTACGCGTAAAGATACCGGTATGCAACAGAAACCGATCTAAATTCCACGATGTTACCAAAGATAAGACGTTAGGATCCCATAAAGATCTGAATAAGACTCTTATTCGGGATCCAATCAGATTAGTACTCTTCTCTTCCCGATTATAAATAGAACCCAAAACCTCTGGCCGAAACCACAAACTTCTCTTTCGACTCCTGAGCCGACGACTTAGAGCCCTAGCCCTAACTCGCCGAGCAAACCATCGCCGAAGCGCAACAAGGGAGATCATCGGAGAAGAACCGAGCGGTGTGAGGAGGACCTCGAAGTCAAGAAGAACATGAGGTAGGACTTCAATATCATTGTGTTCATCTCTTTGCATCTGTTCTTCAATTCCTTTCGAACAGAAGCCTTCTCGTGGGTAGATCACTTACTGATCAGGTTGATCTAAAGACAAGATCATCGCCACATCCACCTTTGATCCGAACACCTCTGTCCATACAAGGCCATGCAAGAACACGTACAGATCAATCTAATAAAACTAATCACGAGATAGCATGCATATGCATCATCGCATCTAGTTTAAGGTTTGTGCATAAATATTGATTGCTGTGAACCCTGTATGCACGTGATCCTACCTAACAGGACAAGCTCAGGGAGCTGTCTACGACGAACTGCAGCAACCAGGTTTTGAGAATCAAGAACAACCGGAACCGCAAGAACAAGGGAAGTGCTCCTTGACCATATTGATCCTATGTTTTGGAAAGAACTATTTTGTTTTGCGAAAAGATGTGTGTGCTGAGTCAAACATGATGGGAAACCCTTTTTATAGGAGTTTACTAGTTTTGGTTAAACCACCCTTGTCGCCTGGGAAGTTTATGAGTCGGGTATGGTTTTTGCTTTATGCTTCGCTGAGTCTATGGGATTGGCAAGCGAGATAGATGTGTCCAGCTAACTGCACTCGTAATGATAATGAGAAACTGATGATGTTAATGAACATGGATCGGAGGGAGATCTAGGCAAGCCCGGGTTTGTGAATGAGGTAGCATGAGATAGTGGTTTTACTTGCCGTAGATATAAGGACCGGTTCATGCATGCACATGCCAGGATAACAGTGCCACCACAAGGCCAAGTATGGGTGCGGCTTAGCTGAGTAATTAGGTAAGGTTCTAGAGTGTTATGGACTGTGGAAGGCGCGGGGAACGGGAGTCGAGTGAGGACTGCCCTAGGAACTGCATGACACAAGAGGGGGCCCGTGGGTGGGAGAATTGGAGATTCTAGCCTGCCGGTGAAACCTTAGTGAGTCCATACATCTAGTAACTCCTTTGTAAAGGCTATTTTGTGTTCTCTTGACCATACACCGACGGATGTGTACTGGTATAATAGAGGTTCTGCAGTCACCGACGGGTGACGAAATCACAAACTTGTGGGTAAAGAGGTGCAAACTCTGCAGAGTCTAAAACTATCATGATAGCCGAGCTTACGTTCATGAGCACCTGGCTAAACTGCCATGATTAGTTGGGATGGTTATAGGGAAGGTTCTTGGTTATTGGTTTGGTTATGGTTTGGTTTGAGACTGTTGAGTCCGGGAGATGAGATGGTTACATGACTGATGGGACATGACATGAGATCGGTCTCGGTGCGAGACGAGGTTGTTTTATGAGGTGAGATGATAGCGAATATGAGGAGGTATTCGTGAGTATGAATAAAGGATTGGTTAATGTTCGGATGGAACACGGGAAGTGATGGAGGTATGTTGGTAATTTAATATATGTTGGGGTTACATCTAAAGTTAAGTTGCTGTTTTATCATGGTTTTACAAATCTGCTTTTCTGCAAATAAGCCTTTTATACCTATCTTGTTATGAGCTGCATATCATGTGTTTTCCCGCACTTGCTGAGTACATCATTGTACTCAAATTTGCATTATTATTTCATCATCAACAGCAAGAGAGGGCTATTATGAAGACCAAATGGAGCATTATGTCGTGTGATCTGTTCTCAACCTTGCCTGTGGAAGGAGTAGAGATGGAGCCACTTCTGCTTAGTTTGCTTCCGCATTAGTTTTTGCTTCCACATTAAAATAAAACTTCCGCTGCATAGAAATAAGACTTCCGCTGTAAGCATGAGTCCAAGATTCATGAGACGTTGTAATAAACTCTGTTATTCGTGGTTATATATATTCTGAATTCAGTTTGTGAAATATATGTATATGTGTGATGAACATCCTGGGCACACATATACATTAGTTCTTGGTTCCGTGGTTTTCCACAGAATTGAGGGCGTCAGAAATTCCTCCCAAACATGGTTGTTGAACCTCATCTTCTCCCTTAGACTAGTTCAATGGATCCCGTCACCAGCCATGTCTTGAACTCAAGCAACACCTGCACATGAATAAACAACCAATACTTCCGACCACAAGTACTCGACTTGACTCTCGTTAGTTCCGAAACTACAACATCTTACGTGCGCACCTCACATAAGCATGTTGTAAACCATTGCAAAATGATATCAGTCATAACCACCAAAACACACCAATAACTTAGTAAAATAATACTAAGCAAACTTTCCATAAGAGTAAAGCAAGTTCGAAACATTGCAAGTTAAAAGCAGAACCATTGCAATCAAGCTCCAAACGGACCTTGAACCGGAGCTTACCAAAGCTAGTCAGACCTAGTGCCGGAGCTTACTAAAGCTTAGTCGGACCTAGCACGGAACTTACCAAAGCTAGTCGGACCTAGCACCGGAGCTAGCAAAAACAAGTCGGACCTAGCCAAAATAAGTCAGACCTAGACAAAGCATGTTGGACCTTACGTCGGACCTTGCCGGAGCTACACAAAACAAGTCGGACCTATCGTCGGACCTTGCAGGAGCTCGGACCTAGAGTTGGACCTTGTTAAAAAGGTGTTTTGGTAGTATTCAAAACTTTTATTGTCAAAGCCAATGTATTTATCACACAAAGGTCTCACAACTTCCACGATTAGTTGGATGGTTATTTTGGAATGGTTTTGGATGGTTTGGTTTTCGGGACTGTTGAGTCCGGGTGATACGATTGGTTGCATGACTGTTGAGTCATGGCAACGAGATTGGTCCCGGTGTGAGACGGAATTGTTTATGAAATGAAATGGTAGCGGATACGAGATGGTATTCGTGAGATAGTAGCGAATACGAGAAGGTATTCGTGAGCAAGAATGAGGTTGATTAATGTCTGGTTAGGACATGGAAGGTAATGAACATAACGGAGGTATGATTGGTATTTTAGTACATGTTGGGATTACATTCGCTTAAAGATAAGTTGCTGTTTTATCATGGTTTTTATATATAACTTTGCTTTCTGCAATGAGCCTTTTATACCTACCTTGTTGTGAGCTACATATCATATTTTTCCGCACTTGCTTAGTACATCATTGTACTCAAACTTGCATTATTATTTCATCATCAGCAACAGGAGAAGATTACTATGAAGACCAAGTGGAGCATTAGGCGTGTAATTTGTCCTCAACCTTGCCTGTGGCGATGGAGTAGAGATGGAGCTGCTGCTGCTGCTTAGATTGCTTCCGCATTAGTTAGAAGACTTCCGCTGCTAGAATAAGGACTTCCGCTGTTAGATTAAGACTTCCTCTGTGAGCACGAGTCCAAGACTCATGAGACATTGTAATAAACTCTGTTATTCGTGGTCATATATATTATGAAATTCAGTTTGTGGATGATGTGTATATGTGTGATGAACATCCTGGGCACACATATGCATCAGTTCCCGGTTCTGTGGTTTTCCCACAAAATTGAGGGCGTCACATCCTCAACAATGACTATGCGAGCTTCCAGAAGCTAGTTTACAAAGCCATAGTGGTTGAGAGCAAGATCCGGGAGATCGAGCAAGAGGGTAAAAGAAAGATGCCATACCAGCCACAAGGAAGCCACATGGGAGCGTGAAGAAGACATCAAGACAGAATTCCCTCATCTATTCTCCACTAGCGAATCTCGAGGGTGAGATTCAACTTAAGGGGGGTAGATTTGTGACACCCTCAATTTTGATTTCTGCATGCATTCATATTTTGTATAAAGAAAACATTTTAAAAATAGTAGAAACAAATAAAGAATCAGAAAGATAGCCAAAAAGAGCCAATTCACAGTTCACCGAGAAAAGCCGAAGACAACTCCCGCGGCTCGCTGGCGACGTGGCGCCTTCGTAGCTCATCCCCGCAAAGGGGGAGAGGTCCGCCACTAACTGGCTATGTGGCAGGCTCGGGGCTCGTCTCTGCGAAAGGGGCGAGATCCGACCCCGTGGTACACGTGTTGCCCCCGGAGCTAGCCTCTGCGGAGGAGCGAGGCCAGCCCCGCAGGACACATGTCGCCTTCGGAGATATTCACTGCGGGAAAGAGAGGACCAGCCGCGTGGGACACGTGTCGCTCTCGGAGCTAACCTCCGAGATGTCCGGTCCTATCGGACACGTGTCACCTCCGGAGCTCACCTCCGAGAGGTCCGGTCCTACTAGGCACGTGTCACCTCCGGAGCTCATCACCGTGGAGGTGACGGGATCTGAAGCGGTTTTTGCTTCTGTACGAACGGGAATACCGACACGGAAGGAAACCGACACAAATTCCACGTTGCTAATGCACCAAATCAATTAAAGATAAGTTGTTAGGATTCAAAACAATTTGAATAGGACTCTTATTTGAATTCCGATCAGATTAGGACTTTTCTCTTCCCGATTATAAATAGAACCTGAAACAACCCCTTGGTCGTAACATCTTTTCTAAGCCGACAACTTAGAAAGCCCTAGCCCCCTCAACTCGCCGAGCTAAACCTATTTGCCGGAGTTTGACCACCGGAGAGACCGCCGACGAGCCCAGATATGATCGCCGCCGCCGGAAGAGAGCCCCGACGATCTGTTCTTGCAAGGAGGGAGGACCTGAAGGGAGTAAGGTAGGTCTCTGTCGAAGTGTAGCTGTCGACACTTCCCCCGGGCCTGCACTGGGCAGCCCGCGGAGGTTCTTTTTCAGAGGGGCTAGTCCCCCGCGGAGAGCTTAAGCGTAGTTGGACGAAGGAAATAGATCAACACATGGGTTTTTTACGTGGTTCAGGCCGCCGGAGCGTAAAACCCTACGTCCACGGTGAGCTGAGGTGCTCGTTGTATTGCTTGGTGCTCAGAACCGGAGTTCTGAGCTTGAGGATGAGCTGAGTGCTAGAATGCTGAATCAGGGTGTTGAGACAAAATGCCAAACCCCTTGTAACGTTTCCTACCCGAGCCTTTTATAGTCCAAGGCTCGGGTGGCTTACAAGGTGGGCCCAGGACCTAACAGGTGGTCCCGGGGAGATTGCCTGCCATCTACCGTATCCTGCAGTTACGCCGGTAGCTGTCTCTGGCAAAGGCTTCTTAGTCTTCGTATTGCCGCCCTGCACACGCCGCAAGCTAGGAGTAGTGGTTGATGACGGCAGGGGCAGCAGGGGATGTCTTGTCGCTGTGTTTATTGGTGTACAGCCTCTAACGCGGCGTGCCAGTCTTCACTGCGACGTGACTGGGCACAACGGCACCTGACAGCAGCGTGCTCCGCATCTCCGCGTCTTGGGAAGGCGCGGGTCTTGAATACCTTGTACGGACAAGGTATGGCGCGTCTTTACTCTTGATGCCTACCGTGCGGGGGCAGGTAGTGCTGTTCTGCTGGCCATGTGGCGCGCCAGGAGCTCTCCTCTGAGGAGAGGGAGGTCCGGCCCCACTGGACACGTGGAGCCTTCGGAGCTCTCCCCGCGGAGGGGCGAGGTCCGGCTCTGCTGGCCACGTGGCGGGCCCGGAGCTCTCCTCTAAGGAGAGGGAGGTCCGGCCCCGCTGGACACGTGGAGCCTTTGGAGCTCTGCCTCCGCGGAGGGGGAGGTCCGGCTCTGCTTGCCATGTGGCGGGCCCGGAGCTCTCCTATGAGGAGAGGGAGGTCTTGCCTCGCTGGACACGTGGAGCCTTCGGAGCTCTCCCTGCGGAGAAGGGAGGTCCGGCTCTGCTGACACGACCCCATTGGTCCTGTCGAGCCAGGATCACGCTGAGGGGTGCTGCGTTGCACAGCACCGTATAACACACGTCAAAGGTGCAAAGCGGAAGCGGAAGTTTTATTACATAAACAGTTATATGAACATGTTTACATCAAAATAAGTTTAGTCCACACTCGCGGGCGTAGACTAAGCATCAAGTACACGTTCAGCCCTTGAACGTGTCCTTGCTAGCACACACGCACACTAACTCTGCGGCGTGCACGACTCCCACTCGACGGGGTTCCCCTCCTGGGGTTCCGTCTCCTCTTCGGGAGTCCCTTCCTCATAGAACCCTGCAAAAGCTTCAAATACAAGCAGTGAGCACGAAGGCTCAGCAAGTCTGACCCGTCTCACCTAAACATGGAACTTCTACATGAGGGTAATGGGTTGCATGAGGTAAAAATCGTTTGCAAGGACTCGCCTAATTAGTAGAACCTTACTTTCAAGTTTTAGCAGCAGGTTGTGGAGAACCTTACGCTAAGGCACATGAGAGAGCCGCAATCAAACAAGAAACGCATTTCTCTCATGTACTTTGCCCAAAGTTGAAAAGAACTTTAGTTAGCACTAAGCTACAGCATATCATTAACAATCAATGTCCAGCTTTCAATCAGCAACATTTTAACATGTAACTAGCCTGTTCTTTCTACGTCACGGTACAGTGAACAAGTGGTACTCACTGACCGCGAGGGACGGCGATTATAATCGATTTACACCTGCAGGGTTACCCGAACAACCCGTCACGTACGCCCGTACTCGATGTTGCCTACAACAACCATCACGGACGCCGTACGCGACTACCTTTCACCCGTTAGCCAAATATTGAACCGGTCCCATCGTCCCGAGTAAGAGGTCCCTGCACGCGCATCTCTGTGCCGCCAGCTGATTTACACCTCGAGCTCTCAACCTACCCTCTGAACGACGGGCAATGCCTCAATACCCAGCTACCCGAGTTACATCAGTTTCCCGGTTCCCATATAGCCGGTAGGTCTTCGGTACTGTTCTAGCTTGTTCAACAGGCCCGCACACGGCTCGGTCCTCAATCGACACAAGCGGAGCTACAGCACACAGGCCCCAAAGTCCTGCTGCCCTTACTCTCCGCTCGGTCTCATTTTCTTGCCATGTGTATCATGTGCTATCTCTACCCGAGCAATGTGCCTCTAGCCTATTCTCGCGAGTAGTTCCAACTACTCGACTTGTACCGAATCCTACTCTATTCCAGCAATGCAGTGGCTAACGAGGTTTGCAATCCTAAACCCAACCCATGGTTTTCTTGGCTGTGCAGTTGGGTTTCCAATCAAGACTCTAATGCAAAGAACAATATTTAAAAATGTGCACCTGATGACGGGCGATTCACCATCCGAAACTTCTGAGAAGGACCGCCTCCTTCTCCGCTGCTCTGTGGCGCGCTTCGCTTTCGCTCCGCCGCCGCCAACTCCTTGCCGGAGTCTTCCTGAACAATCGCAGCATCAATGATGTCGTTGAGGCTGCCGCGATTGAACATCGCCAGCTTGTCCTTCAGGAGCGGGTTAAGCCCCTGGTAGAAATGGTCCCGCTGCTTCTCGTCGGTATCAGCATGATACGACGCATATAGCGCGAGATCGTTAAACGCCCTGGAGTATTCCAGCGCGTTTCGGCTCCCTTGTTGCAGGTGTAGGAATTCCTGCGTCTTCCTCTTCATCAGACCTGGCGGTATATGATAGGCCCTGAAGGCCGTCCGGAACTCCGCCCAGGTCATCACTCGGTCGGTGGGTTGTGAAGCACAAAAGTCGGCCCACCATGCGCTCGCGGATCCTTGGAGCTGCTGGACCGCGAACTGAGTCTTGCGCTGCTCGCTGATTTGGAGCAGCCCGAACTTCATCTCTATGGCGCGGAGCCAGTTGTCCGCGTCAAGTGGTTCATCCGCCCTTGAGAATACAGGGGGATGAGTCGCCAGGAAGTCGGAGTAGGAGCTCTGTTGGCGCTCCTCACGATCTTGACGTCTCTCTGGGCGAGACGTATTCGCAATTAACGTTTGCAGCAGCTCTGTGTGCTGCTGATGTGAACCCGCCATTGCCGCGACAATGTCGGCCAATGTAACCGTTGGCAGTGACGGTGGCGGTGTTTGCTGTTGCTGTTGCTGCTGCTGTCCCGAGGAGTCCTCGGGAGGCGGTTGGGAGGTCTCTCCCCCTTGGCTAGTACCTCCAACATCAGGGTTGGCACGAGTACGCGTCATTCTGAAATTCAACACAGCAGCAATTAGCACATGTCTTACTCAAAATTCCATAAACAGCAGTAGGTATTGAGGCGACGCATGATTAACTTGCACAACATTCACATATATTGATAAAGCATAAACTTTATACAAGATACATTATTCTCGGATCTCCGAGAAGTCGTGCTCATGTCGTCCTACCTATACATACGCTACTGCCTACACGACATGTCACCGATTACAAAGGTTGGGTTACGCTACCCTAGCTGCCCTACTTGGCAACCGTAACCCCCTATTCGGAGTAGAATTCGACCTCCTGTGGGTCGTCCTCCTCCGGTACTTCTGCTGGTGGCTCTGGATCTACCACCTCTTCTCCCATTCCGGGTTCTCCCATTGCTGGAAGACCCAAGACCACCGGTATGCCTAACACCGGGGGCACGAGGTCCTGCAATGCATGCACCTCGTCCATTGCCTGGTTGTAGTCCTCTTCCCAGCCTTGTCCTTCCTCAATAGCGTCGTCCCGCTCTTGAGCAAGGTCCTCATTCTGCTGGGTTAGGGTCTGCACCAGCTCTTGCAACGCCGCGATGTCAACACGGCTCTTCTTCTTTGCCTTCTTCAGACGACGCAACTGATTGTGTTGTTCATTCAGTCGCTTGATCGTCGGAAGGAGCACATTGCGGAGTGCGCTGTGAGCACCCTCGAAATGATCTCCACGGCTTGTGCTCTCCTTGAGCTTGGTGGCGAGATGCTCCGTATGAACAGCTTGGCTGTCCATCACAGCGTTTCCCGCCCTCATTTGGAGGCTGAGGTTTGCCTCCGCGGGGTTGTACCTTGGGCAACTCGGGTCTGTTGCCTCCAGGTACCTTTCTTCCCACACATGCTGCGCTCGCCCCTCCACCGGAACGAGTGCGTATGGTGTGCCTTCCATAGCCTGCACGTGTAGTTGGCAGAAACGTGACATAGTGTCACGGGCTGCCACTTGCCACATCCCTTCCGGTTGTCTTCCTCTCACCGTGACGGTGAACGGCACCCAACCGGGTGGCGTAGGTCCTGCGGGAACCTCGACATGGATCATCCACGTCCTGCTCCCCTCTTCGCCTTCCTCCTTGGCGAAGTATTGCGGCATCTGGTTGTACCCGAAATATTGGAGCATTTGCCACAATGCTTTCGGGTAGCCGCTACGGTCAGAACAGTGGGAAACTACCCACCCGTTCTCCAACCGTTTATCTGCTGCCATCTGTAAAATTATATTTGAGAAATGTCAAATATTTATTTTAACAGTAAACTTCTGAGTTATAACATAAAACATGTCATTGAACCCATAAAACAAGAAACATAGTTCAAATTTTTAATAAATTTGACTGCTGATCTGCTGTCCCCATGACAGCCCTGACCAGTTTCCATATCAACCTGATTTAGGCCAGGCTAAAAGCAAAACCAGTCCTGGAGCCTAACATCAAAGTTAAAGCTAACTTCAATAGCTTTACAGAAAGTATTTGGTTGGCCTAAGATCTGTCCTGGTTCAGAAGTTATGAGATGTCAAAGTTAACAGAATTTCTGGAATCAATTGGACAGCACCTCCCTGCCTTAGGTACTGATTTGATCCAACAATCTCAGTTACTTCTGTTCCTAATCTGACAAAACTTTCTGTCACAAAGTTGTAACCCATCTACCTCATTTTCTATTTTTGGATTTTTATGCAGGAAGTTATGCTTAATTTACAGAGAGTCTTTGCTCCGTCCTGTTTTCTGGACAGTTTCAACTCTGCTGCATTTTTCGAGTGGTTAAGGGATGAAACACCTCTGGAACTCAACAGAAAAGTTGTAAAGATCCTCCAAAGCTTTCCAGAAATGTATCATACGACCCCAACCTCGAAAGAACTCAACCTCTAACCTCTGATTAACTCCAGCCTTGATTCAGCTGAAAACAGAGTGCTCTGTCCTTAACATCCTATAAGTTGAAAACTTGTTAACTTTGAATATCCTGTATAAGGGAAGGAGTTACATCAATTTTACTACTTTGGATCAAACCTTCAAATTTTTAAATGAAGTTGTTCATTTAGTTGGGTGTGACGTCGATGCGTCACCAGCTTATGTCGGTACTACGTCCTCACAAAGGAAAAACCTATACCGGACTTAGCCGGCTTCGTTAGTTCAGTGGCACTACTCGTCACTCGCACACGGATGCTACACGTCTACCGTTTCGTGGTAAGGCTACCTGCAGAAACTCAAACAATCATCAGGCTCGGCTGCACACCGAGCCCGGAATCCATACAGTTTGTACACCCGGCCGTCATCACTCGCCCGGATGTTCTCAAGCCAAACACGCCTTGAGTTACGTGTTCACGTTTCAGACCACGTGACGGGGTCTCCCATGTTGCACCACGCACGCCAGGGACAGACGTTGCTCGAATACCCCAAACGACATGAAGAGTCGTAGAGGATACTGAAGCGGGTCGGGTTACCTGCCACCCGTGGGGCTCCACCCTTCAGCTTGTGCGCACTGGTGGACAGCGCTCACGTGCACCCCCCAAGACATGAACGTCCCGAGATGCACGATTTTCCGACATAACAAATAGGTTAATAAGCCACTTTCTATATACTAATAACATCCTTATACGGGCTACTAACTCGTTCCTCACTGGATTTTTGAAAAAGAAGACCTTTGTACTGTGTTAAACCTCAAGCGAGCTCTGATACCACGCTGACACGACCCCATTGGTCCTGTCGAGCCAGGATCACGCTGAGGGGTGCTGCGTTGCACAGCACCGTATAACACACGTCAAAGGTGCAAAGCGGAAGCGGAAGTTTTATTACATAAACAGTTATATGAACATGTTTACATCAAAATAAGTTTAGTCCACACTCGTGGGCGTAGACTAAGCATCAAGTACACGTTCAGCCCTTGAACGTGTCCTTGCTAGCACACACGCACACTAACTCTGCGGCGTGCACGACTCCCACTCGACGGGGTTCCCCTCCTGGGGTTCCGTCTCCTCTTCGGGAGTCCCTTCCTCATAGAACCCTGCAAAAGCTTCAAACACAAGCAGTGAGCACGAAGGCTCAGCAAGTCTGACCCGTCTCACCTAAACATGGAACTTCTACATGAGGGTAATGGGTTGCATGAGGTAAAAATCGTTTGCAAGGACTCGCCTAATTAGTAGAACCTTACTTTCAAGTTTTAGCAGCAGGTTGTGGAGAACCTTACGCTAAGGCACATGAGAGAGCCGCAATCAAACAAGAAACGCATTTCTCTCATGTACTTTGCCCAAAGTTGAAAAGAACTTTAGTTAGCACTAAGCTACAGCATATCATTAACAATCAATGTCCAGCTTTCAATCAGCAACATTTTAACATGTAACTAGCCTGTTCTTTCTACGTCACGGTACAGTGAACAAGTGGTACTCACTGACCGCGAGGGACGGCGATTATAATCGATTTACACCTGCAGGGTTACCCGAACAACCCGTCACGTACGCCCGTACTCGATGTTGCCTACAACAACCATCACGGACGCCGTACGCGACTACCTTTCACCCGTTAGCCAAATATTGAACCGGTCCCATCGTCCCGAGCAAGAGGTCCCTGCACGCGCATCTCTGTGCCTCCAGCTGATTTACACCTCGAGCTCTCAACCTACCCTCTGAACGACGGGCAATGCCTCAATACCCAGCTACCCGAGTTACATCAGTTTCCCGGTTCCCATATAGCCGGTAGGTCTTCGGTACTGTTCTAGCTTGTTCAACAGGCCCGCACACGGCTCGGTCCTCAATCGACACAAGCGGAGCTACAGCACACAGGCCCCAAAGTCCTGCTGCCCTTACTCTCCGCTCGGTCTCATTTTCTTGCCATGTGTATCATGTGCTATCTCTACCCGAGCAATGTGCCTCTAGCCTATTCTCGCGAGTAGTTCCAACTACTCGACTTGTACCGAATCCTACTCTATTCCAGCAATGCAGTGGCTAACGAGGTTTGCAATCCTAAACCCAACCCATGGTTTTCTTGGCTGTGCAGTTGGGTTTCCAATCAAGACTCTAATGCAAAGAACAATATTTAAAAATGTGCTCAAAACAATAAACATTTGTAAAAAGGTTAATGCAAACCAGGGCTTGCCTTGCTGCTCTTGGTCGTAGGCTAGCTGTTCCTCCGGAGTAACGAAGTCTAGGACTTCGGGTTCCTCCTCGACCTTAGCGACTACATGATAGAACAATATATGTATTAATTTAATGCATTTGTATTAACTTTGAAGTTGTGAAGTCTATAACCTTTGCTAGATAGACCTAATGACTGTGAAACTTTTACTGTGGCTTGGTTACAACCTAAACAGAGACTTGGTCAAGTTTTAGTTGCAGCCAAGCTCATTTGAGCCCTCCACAAATAATTATGTCCTTGACCTTAATTGGAACTCTTAGGGTGTTCTAGGAATTTTCATGAGACAAACTATGACTTTCTGAAAACTAGATTTTCAGAGGGTTCTAATGGAGTTGGTCTCACTTAATTTGGAAGTCTCTAACTAAAGATATGAGCTAAACAATTTCAGAGAAAATTCTGAAAATGTTTCTGAACATTTTCTATTTTCTCTGGAACAGTTTTACTAATCACACTATTAGGTGGACTAAATGAGCTCAAATGGTTCTGAAATTTTTATGGTAGTTCAAGGATATTTTGGTGAACATCTCAGCAAAATTTCAGGATTCTCCTCCAAAGGATTCTCCAGTTAAAATTCCTAACAGTTTAAACTTTAAGGAATTAATTCTGGAGAATTAAGGAATTTCATGAAGTGAAACTTGATTTTCTGGAAAGTACTCAGAGAGCTGAATCCAGCAAAATTTGGTTCACTCAATTTGGAGCTTTCTAGCCAAAGTTATAAGGATTTGAAGTTTGAAGGAAATCTGAAAATCAGGGAAAAGTTTAAACTCGCGCGCGGGCCCAGGGGACACGCGTCGCATGCCTAGGCGATGGCACACCGCGGCCCACAAGGATTTTGCGCGCCAGCACACCCGATCCCGGCCGCAGCCGGATCCCGATTCAAAATATCGGCCGCTGACAGCTGGGGTCCACCCCCTTCTTCAACATCGCGACACCCGCGCCCCGCCGCCGAGGGACCTCGCCGGAGAGCTCGCCGCCGGCTGCTGTACAGCTCCAAACTTCTTGATTCAGGCTGCCCCTGCCTACTTTTACTTGGGGAACAGGATCCGAGGGTCATCTGCTCATGACAACGGCCGGAGCATGGTCGGCGACGAGCCGCCATATCGGAATGACTTCGGCCATGTCGGCTGACTCCCCTGGTACCTCAGCTACTTGGGAAATCGGTCGGGAAGCTTCAGTGGACCTCAGAGAAGGTCGACATGAGCTCGAGGCAGCTCGGGGAAGGCCCGAAATAGGTCCTCACCGTGCGACCGATACCCCCCGTTCGTTCCACCATTAGTAGACCCTAAATTACGCCGGGCACAGAGGTTCTCCGGCCCAGAGTTGTGAAGGCAACTTGTGCGTTACCGTGTCTAGCTCGTGTGGGAGTGGCCTGAGGCCCTCTAATCCTTTCTAGAGCACGAATTAAACAGAATCGTGCCCGAAGGTCGTTCTGCACACAGAAAGGGGAAAAGTGGAAATTCGCCGCCGGTGAGCAACCACTCGAGCTGTGGCTCGGGGATGAGCAGCACCGGTCACCCGCGCGTCCAAGGGTGCCTTGGCCCGGGCGTGACAACGCCCAGGTTGGGCTGTCCACGAGAGCCCGAGGTGCGGCGGTTCCAAGTTCCGAGTTTGATCTTTCGGCACAGCCGATATCAATCGGTTTCCACCGAATTCTAGCAATGGGGAGGATGGAGGAAGGTCTCTAGTACCTTGCTGGGACTCTGGAGTGGAAGGAGGGAGCTGCGATCGGCGTCCTCCGATCAAGTCCGAACTGCGGAAACTTTCGGCCAGTGCTGGGTTCTTGCGGGAAAACACGTCGGTACCTCGGCCGAGGAGGGGGGCAGGCGCCTTAAGAAGGCTCTGCACCGCCTCATGCCCGCGCGTGGGCAAGCAGCTGGTGGCGCGGTGGCTGGCCTCGGTGGCGATCACCGCTGCGGCTCGGCGACCCGAGTGAAAAAGTCTCAGTCGGTTTAATCTGAGCAGTGGCTGACATGTGGGTCCCACCTCCAGTTTTAACCTCTGAAATTTACTCCTAATCACTGTTGTAAACAGTGAACCCCATACTACCCTTGGCACTTCAAATTATTCACCCATGAGCCATTTGAATTGATCAAAGCTCAAATGAGGTTTTGTTTGAATGAATTTCAGCACAAGTTCAGTTTGAAATTCAAATAAAGTTTGAATTCCTCCCACTTAGCTCATGTCAAGATCAACTCCAAATGGAGTGAAAATTGGTGTGTGAGCTCACAAAAATGTGCTGAGTAAGAATATGCCTTCCACTTTCAAATTCATGGTATAAAAACAGTTTGAATTTTGAATATGTTTTCAAACTGCCCTCTTCCTAACTATACCCAAACTGACCTCAAAAAGGTTTTGAATTTGGGTGAAACTTGGCATGGACATCCTTAGTGAAGTGTAGGAGTTTTCATACGTCCAGCCCATCTATATCACATGTGGGAAATACCACTTTTGCAATGTGTAAGTTTGTTCTCTAATGAGCATGTTGATAATTGTTACTTGCTCTTCATTTGTGTTCATCATTCTTCCTCAAATGAGGTGTGTGGTGTGGGGATGAACACTACAAATGGGTGTCTAAAACTGAGGCCCTTACATTCCTCCCCCCTTAAAAGAATCTCGTCCCGAGATTATAAGGTGAAAATGAGAGAGAGGACGGTGGAAAATTACCGGATATGCGACGTGAAAAAGTCGGGGTAGTTAGTGCGAAGGAATTCTTCGCTCTCCCACGTCGCTTCGTCCATGGAGTGATTACTCCACAGCACCTTGTAGAACCACAACGTACGGTTGCGTGTGGTTCGGGCCTTTTCATCAATAACCTGCACCGGTTCCTCCCGATAGGTGAGATCCGGTTGCAGTTCTTCAATGTCTTCCAGCTGAACGGTAGTTGATAGCTTGAGACACTTCCTCAGCTGGAAAATGTGAAAGACGTCGTGCACACCGGAAAGTGCTTCTGGTAATTTCAGCCGGTATGCCACCGATCCACATCTTTCGGTAATCTGGAATGGACCGATGAAGCGGGGTGCTAACTTTCCCCTCACCCTAAATCTATTTACACCCTTCATTGGAGACACCCGTAGATATACGTGGTCCCCAACTTCGTATTGTAATGGGCGCCTTCTCCGGTCCGCATACTGTTTCTGTCGGGATTGAGCGGCTTTTAGGTTCGCTTGAATTACTCGAACCTTTTCTTCCGCGTTGTTGACAAGGTCAATCCCGAAGGTAACCCTTTCGCCAGACTCACACCAGTTCAATGGTGTGCGGCATTTTCTTCCGTATAGCGCCTCGTAGGGCGCCATCTTGATGCTGGCTTGGTACCCATTGTTGTACGAGAACTCGGCTAACGGCAAGTGATCATCCCAATTCTTGCCGTGGTCGATAGCGCAAGCTCGTAGCATGTCTTCTAGGATTTGATTTACCCGCTCGGTTTGTCCATCCGTCTGCGGGTGGTAGGCTGAACTACGGATCAGCTTCGTCCCCAAGGCAGCGTGTAGCTGCTCCCAAAAACGGGACACAAATAAAGTGCCCCGGTCCGATATGATGGTACGGGGTACGCCGTATAAGCATAAGATCCGTGAGATGTATAGTTCAGCGTACTTCTTGGCGTTGTAGTTGGTGTTGACCGGGATGAAATGGGCAACTTTGGTGAGCCGATCGACGATCACCCACACAGAATCATGTTTCTGTAAGGTGGTGGGTAAACCGACGACGAAATCCATGCTCACGTCCTCCCACTTCCAGGCAGGAATGCCTAGTGGTTGCAGCAGTCCCGGTTTCCGCATATGGTCTGCCTTCACCCTTCGACATGTATCACACTCGGACACGTATTTGGCAGTCTCTCGCTTCATCCGTGTCCACCAAAACCTTCTTCTGAGTTCTTGATACATTTTGTTGCTGCCGGGGTGAATAGAAAACTTTGATAAGTGAGCCTCATCAAAGATTTTTTTCCGTAACTCCGGGTTTCGGGGTACGACGATCCGGTCCTTGAACCATAGGACGCCGTCTCCGTCCGTCCGGAAACATTTCAACTCCCCACTGTCTACACGTCTCCGCAAATATGACATGCCCTTGTCATTCTTCTGGGCTGCCGCTATCTCTTCACGGATGGTGGGGATCAAAGCTAGGTTGTAGAGAGCTCCGTGTGGAATCACGTGTAGTGGTGGTTCGCTCTCTTCCAACGGTGTGATGGTCAGATTATTGACGTGTGACTTGCGGCTCAGCGCATCTGCCACAACGTTTGCCTTGCCCGGATGATAATGGATCTCTATCTCATAAGCCTTTATCAGTTCTAACCATCTTCGTTGCCTCATGTTCAGCTCTTTCTGAGTGAATATGTACTTGAGGCTTTTGTGGTCGGTATATAAATGTACGAGGTTACCGAGTAGGTAGTGCCTCCACGTCTTCAGTGCAAGTACCACGGCAGCGAGCTCCAAGTCGTGAGTTGGATAATTTTGCTCGCGGTTCCTAAGCTGCCGTGATCCATACGCGACCACTCTTCGGTCTTGCATCAGCACACATCCGAGCCCAATGCCGGATGCATCGCAGTACACATCGAACGGTTTTGTTGTGTCTGGCTGCGCCAAAACCGGTGCTGATGTCAGGTGCTTGACTAAAGCCTTGAATGCTGCTTCACATGCTGGACTCCAAACATATTTGGTAGCCTTCTTCAGCAGCTCTGTCATTGGCTTGGCAATCTTCGAGAAGTTCGGGATGAACCTCGATAATATCCCGCGAGTCCGAGGAAACAACGTACCTCATGAACAGTTCTCGGGGATTTCCAATTCAGCACTTGCGTGATCTTGCTCGGGTCCACAGCGATACCCTCCGCTGAGATGATATGCCCGAGGAAAGGCACTCGCGATATCCAAAACTCGCATTTGCTGAACTTTGCGTATAACTTGTGATCCCGCAGCCGTTGCAAGACTATACGCAGATGTTTCTTGTGATCTTCCTCCGACTTGGAGTATACTAGGATGTCGTCGATGAAGACCACGACAAACTTGTCCAGCTCCGGCATAAACACCGAGTTCATTAAGTACATGAAGTGAGCTGGAGCATTGGTGAGGCCAAAGGACATGACCAGGTACTCATAAAGTCCGTACCTTGTCGAGAAAGCTGTCTTGGGAATGTCCTCCGCCCTTATCTTAATCTGATGGTACCCAGATCTTAAATCCATCTTGGAAAAGATCTTTGCTTCGACCAACTGATCAAACAACATGTCGATCCGTGGCAACGGGTACTTGTTCTTGATGGTTACGGCATTTAATGGACGGTAGTCCACGCAAAGCCGCAATGTTTCATCCTTCTTCTTGACAAATAATGCCGAACAGCCCCATGGCGAGGAGCTCGGCCTAATAAAACCCTTCTCCAGAAGGTCCGTGAGCTGAGTCTTCAGTTCAGCCAACTCCTTGGGCGCCATCTTGTACGGCCTTCGGGATATTGGCATGGTTCCTGGTGCAAGTTCAATCTTGAACTCCACCTCTCTATCGGGTGGCATCTCCGGCAAATCATCCGGGAATACATCAGGGAACTCTCGGACCACTGGAATGTCTTCCAATCTGATGGTTGTGGCTTGATAGACACTTGGAAGTTTTATTTCTGGACTGTCCAGAAATAATGAGTGAGAACCGTGCACTTCTGAGTTTAAGTGCACGACTCGAAGGACGGTGTCTAAAATAGCGCCGTGGCGGGTTAACCACGACATCCCTAGGATGACATCGACCTTCTGCCCCTCTAAGATAATGAGAGACGTGGGGTACACTCTACCCGCTAAGCATAATGGTGCTTTGGAGACCATTATGCTCGCTGAAATCTTCCCACCCGGTGAACAAATTAAATAAGGACTATCGGTGGGTAGTATTGGCAAGCTGTGTTTAGCAATGAAAGCTTGGCTAATAAAATTATGCGTGGCGCCTGAATCAAATAGTACTATAGCGGGATGCTGGTGGAGTTGGGACATACCCGCAAGGATTGGCTCGCCCTCCGGCACGTCCTCAATGGCAAGTTGGTGGACAGTGTCGGGCCTAGGGTTTGCCCGCCGCGCATTAGTAGGGTTCCGGGGTTGATTCCTCCCCGGAAACTGTGGTGCCACTCCGCCGCCTTGCCTCTCCGGGCAACTGCTCGCGAAGTGTCCTGGACGACCACACTTGTAACATGTGGCCGCTGCTGGTGGAGTACTCGGGAGACGAAAGCCCGGCATGCGTTGCAAAGGTGCAAACGCACGCGGCATCGCCCGCTGCTGCTGTTGTTGTTGCGGTGGTGCTGGCAGTGCCGGCCGGAATGCCGGTGAAGAGTACGGCCGACTGCGGAATGGCATCGACCGCTGTGGTGGCTGCCAGCGTGCACCTGATGATGGGCGATTCACCATCCGAAACTTCTGAGAAGGACCGCCTCCTTCTCCGCTGCTCTGTGGCGCGCTTCGCTTTCGCTCCGCCGCCGCCAACTCCTTGCCGGAGTCTTCCTGAACAATCGCAGCATCAATGATGTCGTTGAGGCTGCCGCGATTGAACATCGCCAGCTTGTCCTTCAGGAGCGGGTTAAGCCCCTGGTAGAAATGGTCCCGCTGCTTCTCGTCGGTATCAGCATGATACGACGCATATAGCGCGAGATCGTTAAACGCCCTGGAGTATTCCAGCGCGTTTCGGCTCCCTTGTTGCAGGTGTAGGAATTCCTGCGTCTTCCTCTTCATCAGACCTGGCGGTATATGATAGGCCCTGAAGGCCGTCCGGAACTCCGCCCAGGTCATCACTCGGTCGGTGGGTTGTGAAGCACAAAAGTTGGCCCACCACGCGCTCGCGGATCCTTGGAGCTGCTGGACCGCGAACTGAGTCTTGCGCTGCTCGCTGATTTGGAGCAGCCCGAACTTCATCTCTATGGCGCGGAGCCAGTTGTCCGCGTCAAGTGGTTCATCCGCCCTTGAGAATACAGGGGGATGAGTCGCCAGGAAGTCGGAGTAGGAGCTCTGTTGGCGCTCCTCACGATCTTGACGTCTCTCTGGGCGAGACGTATTCGCAATTAACGTTTGCAGCAGCTCTGTGTGCTGCTGATGTGAACCCGCCATTGCCGCGACAATGTCGGCCAATGTAACCGTTGGCAGTGGCGGTGGCGGTGTTTGCTGTTGCTGTTGCTGCTGCTGTCCCGAGGAGTCCTCGGGAGGCGGTTGGGAGGTCTCTCCCCTTTGGCTAGTACCTCCAACATCAGGGTTGGCACGAGTACGCGTCATTCTGAAATTCAACACAGCAGCAATTAGCACATGTCTTACTCAAAATTCCATAAACAGCAGTAGGTATTGAGGCGACGCATGATTAAATTGCACAACATTCACATATATTGATAAAGCATAAACTTTATACAAGATACATTATTCTCGGATCTCCGAGAAGTCGTGCTCATGTCGTCCTACCTATACATACGCTACTGCCTACACGACATGTCACCGATTACAAAGGTTGGGTTACGCTACCCTAGCTGCCCTACTTGGCAACCGTAACCCCCTATTCGGAGTAGAATTCGACCTCCTGTGGGTCGTCCTCCTCCGGTACTTCTGCTGGTGGCTCTGGATCTACCACCTCTTCTCCCATTCCGGGTTCTCCCATTGCTGGAAGACCCAAGACCACCGGTATGCCTAACACCGGGGGCACGAGGTCCTGCAATGCATGCACCTCGTCCATTGCCTGGTTGTAGTCCTCTTCCCAGCCTTGTCCTTCCTCAATAGCGTCGTCCCGCTCTTGAGCAAGGTCCTCATTCTGCTGGGTTAGGGTCTGCACCAGCTCTTGCAACGCCGTGATGTCAACACGGCTCTTCTTCTTTGCCTTCTTCAGACGACGCAACTGATTGTGTTGTTCATTCAGTCGCTTGATCGTCGGAAGGAGCACATTGCGGAGTGCGCTGTGAGCACCCTCGAAATGATCTCCACGGCTTGTGCTCTCCTTGAGCTTGGTGGCGATATGCTCCGTATGAACAGCTTGGCTGTCCATCACAGCGTTTCCCGCCCTCATTTGGAGGCTGAGGTTTGCCTCCGCGGGGTTGTACCTTGGGCAACTCGGGTCTGTTGCCTCCAGGTACCTTTCTTCCCACACATGCTGCGCTCGCCCCTCCACCGGAACGAGTGCGTATGGTGTGCCTTCCATAGCCTGCACGTGTAGTTGGCAGAAACGTGACATAGTGTCACGGGCTGCCACTTGCCACATCCCTTCCGGTTGTCTTCCTCTCACCGTGACGGTGAACGGCACCCAACCGGGTGGCGTAGGTCCTGCGGGAACCTCGACATGGATCATCCACGTCCTGCTCCCCTCTTCGCCTTCCTCCTTGGCGAAGTATTGCGGCATCTGGTTGTACCCGAAATATTGGAGCATTTGCCACAATGCTTTCGGGTAGCCGCTACGGTCAGAACAGTGGGAAACTACCCACCCGTTCTCCAACCGTTTATCTGCTGCCATCTGTAAAATTATATTTGAGAAATGTCAAATATTTATTTTAACAGTAAACTTCTGAGTTATAACATAAAACATGTCATTGAACCCATAAAACTTGGAAACATAGTTCAAATTTTTAATAAATTTGACTGCTGATCTGCTGTCCCCATGACAGCCCTGACCAGTTTCCATATCAACCTGATTTAGGCCAGGCTAAAAGCAAAACCAGTCCTGGAGCCTAACATCAAAGTTAAAGCTAACTTCAATAGCTTTCCAGAAAGTATTTGGTTGGCCTAAGATCTGTCCTGGTTCAGAAGTTATGAGATGTCAAAGTTAACAGAATTTCTGGAATCAATTGGACAGCACCTCCCTGCCTTAGGTACTGATTTGATCCAACAATCTCAGTTACTTCTGTTCCTAATCTGACAAAACTTTCTGTCACAAAGTTGTAACCCATCTACCTCATTTTCTATTTTTGGATTTTTATGCAGGAAGTTATGCTTAATTTACAGAGAGTCTACAGAGAGTCTTTGCTCCGTCCTGTTTTCTGGACAGTTTCAACTCTGCTGCATTTTTCGAGTGGTTAAGGGATGAAACACCTCTGGAACTCAACAGAAAAGTTGTAAAGCTCCTCCAAAGCTTTCCAGAAATGTATCATACGACCCCAACCTCGAAAGAACTCAACCTCTAACCTCTGATTAACTACAGCCTTGATTCAGCTGAAAACAGAGTGCTCTGTCCTTAACATCCTATAAGTTGAAAACTTGTTAACTTTGAATATCCTGTATAAGGGAAGGAGTTACATCAATTTTACTACTTTGGATCAAACCTTCAAATTTTTAAATGAAGTTGTTCATTTAGTTGGGTGTGACGTCGATGCGTCACCAGCTTATGTCGGTACTACGTCCTCACAAAGGAAAAACCTATACCGGACTTAGCCGGCTTCGTTAGTTCAGTGGCACTACTCGTCACTCGCACACGGATGCTACACGTCTACCGTTTCGTGGTAAGGCTACCTGCAGAAACTCAAACAATCATCAGACTCGGCTGCACACCGAGCCCGGAATCCATACAGTTTGTACACCCGGCCGTCATCACTCGCCCGGATGTTCTCAAGCCAAACACGCCTTGAGTTACGTGTTCACGTTTCAGACCACGTGACGGGGTCTCCCATGTTGCACCACGCACGCCAGGGACAGACGTTGCTCGAATACCCCAAACGACATGAAGAGTCGTAGAGGATACTGAAGCGGGTCGGGTTACCTGCCACCCGTGGGGCTCCACCCTTCAGCTTGTGCGCACTGGTGGACAGCGCTCACGTGCACCCCCCAAGACATGAACGTCCCGAGATGCACGATTTTCCGACATAACAAATAGGTTAATAAGCCACTTTCTATATACTAATAACATCCTTATACGGGCTACTAACTCGTTCCTCACTGGATTTTTGAAAAAGAAGACCTTTGTACTGTGTTAAACCTCAAGCGAGCTCTGATACCACGCTGACACGACCCCATTGGTCCTGTCGAGCCAGGATCACGCTGAGGGGTGCTGCGTTGCACAGCACCGTATAACACACGTCAAAGGTGCAAAGCGGAAGCGGAAGTTTTATTACATAAACAGTTATATGAACATGTTTACATCAAAATAAGTTTAGTCCACACTCGTGGGCGTAGACTAAGCATCAAGTACACGTTCAGCCCTTGAACGTGTCCTTGCTAGCACACACGCACACTAACTCTGCGGCGTGCACGACTCCCACTCGACGGGGTTCCCCTCCTGGGGTTCCGTCTCCTCTTCGGGAGTCCCTTCCTCATAGAACCCTGCAAAAGCTTCAAACACAAGCAGTGAGCACGAAGGCTCAGCAAGTCTGACCCGTCTCACCTAAACATGGAACTTCTACATGAGGGTAATGGGTTGCATGAGGTAAAAATCGTTTGCAAGGACTCGCCTAATTAGTAGAACCTTACTTTCAAGTTTTAGCAGCAGGTTGTGGAGAACCTTACGCTAAGGCACATGAGAGAGCCGCAATCAAACAAGAAACGCATTTCTCTCATGTACTTTGCCCAAAGTTGAAAAGAACTTTAGTTAGCACTAAGCTACAGCATATCATTAACAATCAATGTCCAGCTTTCAATCAGCAACATTTTAACATGTAACTAGCCTGTTCTTTCTACGTCACGGTACAGTGAACAAGTGGTACTCACTGACCGCGAGGGACGGCGATTATAATCGATTTACACCTGCAGGGTTACCCGAACAACCCGTCACGTACGCCCGTACTCGATGTTGCCTACAACAACCATCACGGACGCCGTACGCGACTACCTTTCACCCGTTAGCCAAATATTGAACCGGTCCCATCGTCCCGAGCAAGAGGTCCCTGCACGCGCATCTCTGTGCCGCCAGCTGATTTACACCTCGAGCTCTCAACCTACCCTCTGAACGACGGGCAATGCCTCAATACCCAGCTACCCGAGTTACATCAGTTTCCCGGTTCCCATATAGCCGGTAGGTCTTCGGTACTGTTCTAGCTTGTTCAACAGGCCCGCACACGGCTCGGTCCTCAATCGACACAAGCGGAGCTACAGCACACAGGCCCCAAAGTCCTGCTGCCCTTACTCTCCGCTCGGTCTCATTTTCTTGCCATGTGTATCATGTGCTATCTCTACCCGAGCAATGTGCCTCTAGCCTATTCTCGCGAGTAGTTCCAACTACTCGACTTGTACCGAATCCTACTCTATTCCAGCAATGCAGTGGCTAACGAGGTTTGCAATCCTAAACCCAACCCATGGTTTTCTTGGCTGTGCAGTTGGGTTTCCAATCAAGACTCTAATGCAAAGAACAATATTTAAAAATGTGCTCAAAACAATAAACATTTGTAAAAAGGTTAATGCAAACCGGGGCTTGCCTTGCTGCTCTTGGTCGTAGGCTAGCTGTTCCTCCGGAGTAACAAAGTCTAGGACTTCGGGTTCCTCCTCGACCTTAGCGACTACATGATAGAACAATATATGTATTAATTTAATGCATTTGTATTAACTTTGAAGTTGTGAAGTCTATAACCTTTGCTAGATAGACCTAATGACTGTGAAACTTTTACTGTGGCTTGGTTACAACCTAAACAGAGACTTGGTCAAGTTTTAGTTGCAGCCAAGCTCATTTGAGCCCTCCACAAATAATTATGTCCTTGACCTTAATTGGAACTCTTAGGGTGTTCTAGGAATTTTCATGAGACAAACTATGACTTTCTGAAAACTAGATTTTCAGAGGGTTCTAATGGAGTTGGTCTCACTTAATTTGGAAGTCTCTAACTAAAGATATGAGCTAAACAATTTCAGAGAAAATTCTGAAAATGTTTCTGAACATTTTCTATTTTCTCTGGAATAGTTTTACTAATCACACCATTAGGTGGACTAAATGAGCTCAAATGGTTCTGAAATTTTTATGGTAGTTCAAGGATATTTTGGTGAACATCTCAGCAAAATTTCAGGATTCTCCTCCAAAGGATTCTCCAGTTAAAATTCCTAACAGTTTAAACTTTAAGGAATTAATTCTGGAGAATTAAGGAATTTCATGAAGTGAAACTTGATTTTCTGGAAAGTACTCAGAGAGCTGAATCCAGCAAAATTTGGTTCACTCAATTTGGAGCTTTCTAGCCAAAGTTATAAGGATTTGAAGTTTGAGGGAAATCTGAAAATCGGGGAAAAGTTTAAACTCGCGCGCGAGCCCAGGGGACACGCGTCGCATGCCTAGGCGATGGCACACCGCGGCCCACAAGGATTTTGCGCGCCAGCACACCCGATCCCGGCCGCAGCCGGATCCCGATTCAAAATATCGGCCGCTGACAGCTGGGGTCCACCCCCTTCTTCAACCTCGCGACACCCGCGCCCCGCCGCCGAGGGACCTCGCCGGAGAGCTCGCCGCCGGCTGCTGTACAGCTCCAAACTTCTTGATTCTGGCCGCCCCTGCCTACTTTTACTTTAGGAACAGGATCCGAGGGTCAGCTGCTCATGACAACGGCCGGAGCATGGTCGGCGACGAGCCGCCATATCGGAATGACTTCGGCCATGTCGGCTGACTCCCCTGGTACCTCAGCTACTTGGGAAATCGGTCGGGAAGCTTCAGTGGACCTCAGAGAAGGTCGACATGAGCTCGAGGCAGCTCGGGGAAGGCCTGAAATAGGTCCTCACCGTGCGCCCGATACCCCCCGTTCGTTCCGCCATTAGTAGACCCTAAATTACGCCGGGCACAGAGGTTCTCCGGCCAAGAGTTGTGAAGGCAACTTGTGCGTTACCGTGTCTAGCTCGTGTGGGAGTGGCCTGAGGCCCTCTAATCCTTTCTAGAGCATGAATTAAACAGAATCGTACCCGAAGGTCGTTCTGCACACAGAAAGGGGAAAAGTGGAAATTCGCCGCCGGTGAGCAACCACTCGAGCTGTGGCTCGGGGATGAGCAGCACCGGTCACCCGCGCGTCCAAGGGTGCCTTGGCCCGGGCGTGACAACGCCCAGGTTGGGCTGTCCACGTGAGCCCGAGGTGCGGCGGTTCCAAGTTCCGAGATTGATCTTTCGGCACAGCCGATATCAATCGGTTTCCACCGAATTCTAGCAATGGGGAGGATGGAGGAAGGTCTCTAGTACCTTGCTGGGACTCTGGAGTGGAAGGAGGGAGCTGCGATCGGCGTCCTCCGATCAAGTCCGAACTGCGGAAACTTTCGGCCAGTGCTGGGTTCTTGCGGGAAAACACGTCGGTACCTCGGCCGAGGAGGGGGGCAGGCGCCTTAAGAAGGCTCTGCACCGCCTCATGCCCGCGCGTGGGCAAGCAGCTGGTGGCGCGGTGGCTGGCCTCGGTGGCGATCACCGCTGCGGCTCGGCGACCCGAGTGAAAAAGTCTCAGTCGGTTTGATCTGAGCAGTGGCTGACATGTGGGTCCCACCTCTAGTTTTAACCTCTGAAATTTACTCCTAATCACTGTTGTAAACAGTGAACCCCATACTACCCTTGGCACTTCAAATTATTCACCCATGAGCCATTTGAATTGATCAAAGCTCAAATGAGGTTTTGTTTGAATGAATTTCAGCACAAGTTCAGTTTGAAATTCAAATAAAGTTTGAATTCCTCCCACTTAGCTCATGTCAAGATCAACTCCAAATGGAGTGAAAATTGGTGTGTGAGCTCACAAAAATGTGCTGAGTAAGAATATGCCTTCCACTTTCAAATTCATGGTATAAAACAGTTTGAATTTTGAATATGTTTTCAAACTGCCCTCTTCCTAACTATACCCAAACTGACCTCAAAAAGGTTTTGAATTTGGGTGAAACTTGGCATGGACATCCTTAGTGAAGTGTAGGATTTTTCATACGTCCAGCCCATCTATATCACATGTGGGAAATACCACTTTTGCAATGTGTAAGTTTGTTCTCTAATGAGCATGTTGATAATTGTTACTTGCTCTTCATTTGTGTTCATCATTCTTCCTCAAATGAGGTGTGTGGTGTGGGGATGAACACTACAAATGGGTGTCTAAAACTGAGGCCCTTACATCTGCCGGCCATGTGGCGGGCCCGGAGCTCTCCTCTGAGAAGAGGGAGGTCCGGCCCCGCTGGACACGTGGAGCCTTCGGAGCTCTCCCTGCAGAGAAGGGAGGTCCGGCTCTGCCGGCCACATGGCGGGCCCGGAGCCCTCCTCTGAGGAGAGGGAGGTCTGGCCCCGCAGGACACGTAGGGCTTTTGGAGCTTGCCGCTGCGGAAGGGGCAAAGTCCTTAAGTGATTTTCCCTGTGCGCGGGGGTACCCCATATTGAGGGTTCCGACAGTGGCCCCTGGGCCCATCTAGGGGGAGATAACGAGCCTGAGGTGGGGCCCCCGTCTCTTCTTCTGCGTGCACCTTCTCGATGACCCGCTTTGACTGTTGCTGGAGCACGAACAGTCACGGGATCGTGGGGGCGTGAGCCCTGCTTGATGGTTGCTTTTACTGTGGCGGTTCCCAAGGCTGCCACTACTCCACGTCGCAGCGCACGTCGCAGCGTCTTGTCAGGAACCGCCGGGTTCTCCGCCTGGGGGCTGAAACCCGGTCCACCGCTTCTGTAGGACGGCCTGGGCCTACTTGTCATCGACTTCAGGGCTTGGAGCTGAAGTGATTATCCCAAGCAGTGTATTTGAAGGGTTTCGAATCGCTTTGAATCGACTATGGGAAGTTTAAATGGGGATCTCATCTGCATCGTAGGCTTCCCTTCGCACTTCCCCACGCCTGAGCTCTCCTTATTTCTCCGAGCCCTTGCGCCATCGTCTTCCAGGGCTTGTGCTTCCGCCGCCGATGGCTTCCATCCTGACTCCGCCAAGCATCACCTAGGATCTCCAGCTTCGGGAGGGCTTTCTGGCAGCCAAGGAGAAGAGACTCTCCCAGGAGGGGCTTGATGTGCTGCTGGCAGCCCGCCAATAGGTGGAGAAACTCCCGGCTTCGCGGTCTGTCGAGGCCCGGGCAGTTTGGAACTTCGTCGGCCAGGCGGGGTCCGCCCTGGTACTTCTCTGCTTCAGCCTCGTGAGGACGGGGGCTCTGTTGTAGGAGGTGGCTGAGGCGATCCCGGCACTCGAGTCCATCGGCGCCAAACTGGACAGGCTTGAAACCGTGATCGCCGGCGAGCTTGAGTTAGAGGGACGGGGCCTGGCGATGGAGGTCGCCACGCACGTGCTGGCGTGCTTCCGGAGCCGGGATCCCTTCCTCTCTCTGGAGCCAGTAAGACTGGGCCCCGTTGTCAAGCGGGAGGAAGCCGCCAGGGTCGAAGTCGGGGACGCGGACGCCCTCGTAGCCTCCAAGTTCCGGTGGGAGTCCACGGACTCCTAGGCAGTCGCCCCTGCGGCCAGAAGGCCTTGTAATTTTCTTTTTTTTTTGTTTTTGTTGAGTCTGTAGTCCAGCTCATGGAGCTCTGATGAATGAAAAGACTCTTGTTGTTTTTTGCGTCTGTGTTCTTCTATCTTCTTCATGGCTTGGCCCGCCCGAGTCCTTAGCTCTGCAAGGGCTTCAGGAGGTCTTCACCAATCTTGAAGTCTTGCACACATACCTTCCTTGGGTCCTTGTTGTGGTAAGAGCCCGAGGGGTCTACGGAGCTCGCCCCGTGAGGACGGGGGAGGTCCAGATCTGCTGGCCACGTGGCGGGCTCGGAGCTCCTCTGAGAAGAGGGTGATCCAGTCCCGCGGGACACGCAGAGCCTTCGGAGCTCGCCCCCTGCGGAGGGGGCGAGGTCCGGCTCTGCCAACCACGTGGCGGACCCAGGGCTATCCTCTGAGGAGAGGGGAGCTCCGGCCCCACCGGACACGTGGGGCCTTCGGAACCCGCCCCTGCGAAGGGGGCGAGGTCCGGGTCCTCCGGTCTTGGGTCGGAGTAGTCAGGAGCTCCGGTCTCTCTTCGCGCGGTCCCCGTAGTAGCCCCCTGGTAGGTGTGGCCAATGGATTGGGCGCACCTACCATACTCCTGCGGGGGAGCTAAGGCCAGGAGGTCCTGCACACAAGTAAGGGAACCATAATTCTCCTTGGGGGCTCCCCCTCCCTATCTCATAGTCTTATTTGGCTTACGGTCCTCATCCGGTATACGGGGCTTGGGCAATTCAGTGCGCCCGGCGCCGGGGGTCCGGCTCCCTCCGAGGTTAGGGTACGACCGTCCGACCCCTAGTACTGGACCGTAACGCTGGGGAGGCAGAGTGCATAGGCTTTCGGTACGGAACCAGGCAAAGCAGGCTGTACTCCCCTGGACCTCCGAAGGGCAGGGCGCGCACACTTTGGGTTGGAACCAGGCAAAGCAGGCTATGCACCCCGGACCCCCCATGCACAGCACAGGCTTTTCCTAGAGGTGACCAACTGGCATAGCATCACCTGACTGGGGGAAGACTGAGAGGCCCCCTGGCCATCGGCAGGTACCTCAAGCGCGACTGTCTTCGGCAGGATAGCAAATGCCGACTAGGGATGAGAGTGGGAAAGGAGAGCTAAGTGTATAGCGAGCATACACAGAAATTGCGATCATAAAAATTAATGCGTAATTTAAATGAGCACATAAGTAAGAGCGTTGTAGAACAGGTTTTTCCCTGTATAAATGCCCATATGAGGAAGGCAGGCCAAACATGGATGCAACCACCACTCCATTATGAGGGGAAGCAAGATCCTACGCGCTTAGGGTCAGAACCAGGCCAAGCTGGACGCAGTCCTAGACCGTCCCCTGGGGCATAGTTGCTCCGAGCGCTGTTCCTGGACTCTATGGGATCTATTACACAAAGGAAAAGACCTGTGCTACCAATGCCCTGGGGATAGAACTTACAGAGGTGTTCCATGTTCCAAGGGTTCGGGAGCGGATCCCCATCCTTGGTAGAGAGGCGTACACACCCGGGGCGGCAAACTTTTGTGACTCGGAAGGGACCTTCCCAGCTGGGGGAGAGTTTGTCGGTCCCTTCGCAAAAAAGTATGCGCCGCGGCACCAGGTCGCCTTTTTGGAGCTCCCGGACACACACGGTCCATTGGCGGTAGCGCCGGAGCACCTGCCGGAACTGTGCGTTGTGGAGCGTTGCATGTAATTGAGCCTCGTCGACGAGATCGATGACTTCACGCCGGAGCTGGTCCCGCGTGGATTCTCCTAGGAACCCCCGGGTATCTTCCTCCATTGGCTCAGGCTGACAAGAGGTAGACAGGCCCAGACCCTTCTTGGGGGACCCAGGATGTCTTCCTCCATTGGCTCAGGCCGACAGGAGGTTAACAGGTCCAGGGCGGCCCCCGGGAGGTGAGGCCGAGGCACGGGGGCGTGCGCTCGGGTGGAGCTGTCCGGGTCCTGCACCGCCGGGGGCTGGTGCTCGGGCTGCTGCAAATGCTTGGAGCTTTTCCAAGGCTGACACTGCAGCAGTGCGGTCTCCACAGATCTTGAGGACGCCTGTTGGTGTAGGCATTTTTGTAACACCCGGTTTCTCCGAAGAACAACTGAGTGAATATCACATATATGCCAGGATCATTTTCTCATACATGTGATGACAAATAGTGAAGCATCATTTATTACAAGCCAGGTGTCGAATATAAATAAGTCTTACAAAGCATATGTCTCAATGGACGATAAATAGTTCATCACAAATAAATAAACTAGCAGCGAATATTATTCTTGTGGGCTCCATTACGGGCATTGCCCGGGGGACTCCATGAACCTAGAAGCCTTCTTCGGGTCCAAAGTCTTGATCATTATACACCACCTCATTATCTTGACCTGAGCAGCAATATAAACCAACAAATATGCAAGGTTGAGTACCGATGGTACTCAGCAAGTGTGGTAAAGTTATGTCATGCATGGCTAGAAAACAAGGGGAGGTTGAACTCATGGTTAAAGCACTACGCAATCAATACCTATCACCTTAGCTTATTAAGCCCCTATATTACTTCACAGGTGAAATGGTCCCAATCTCCCATCCCATCATCATAATCAAATAACCATAACATCATTTCCAATGTTAAGCTCCCCGCTTAACACTCACAACTTCCAAAACCATCAATCCTCTAATCATGAATAAGTCCAAGCCGCTCTTGAACGTGAGCACGGCTGTCATGACAGTTTTGACTCTGCAGAGTTTGCAACACTGTACCCACATGTAGTGATTTCAGCCCCCGTTGCCGGGTGGACTAAAAGAACCTCCATTATGCCAGTGGCTACGAACCACATTCACACTTCCCAGGTGTGTAGCCAGGAGATCACTACGAAGCCTTTACAAAGGGATTCCCGATGAGCGTGGGCCCACTGAGGTTTCACCCCTAACAGCATACAAGAGGCTCCAACCCCGCTGCAGTGGCCCCCTCTTGAGCCTTGCGGTTCATATGGTAGTCCAGCTGACACCTATTCCCCGCACCATCTAACACACCCATACTACGCTGGGGATACTCCTAATTAATTGGCCAAGCTGCCCCATCTCAGCATGTGGTTGGCACGGTAAAGCCAGGTTACATGCTCCATGAACAGGTCCTTAGGATCCAGGCAAGTACTAAACACAAACCCAAGTCTCGTGCACCCAACACACAACCAAAACATCCAACTTACCTTGATCCCTACCTCTACATAACTCACAATATCTCATTCAAGAGTATGGTAAAATAAACTGATGATCTCATATCCCAAATATCCCATTCTAAGCATGGCTAAGCATATGCATAATAATAAATGACATGATAAAATAAATTCCAACCCAAGCTACAAGGAAACAAGGTAATACAATTCTAGAGAAACTTCCTAGCATGTGTTTCATATTTAACTTGACAATGCAATAATTCCATCTAAACATCCTAGTATAGGATCAAAGTGGTCAAGTACACTTGCCTCCTTCCTGCTGCTCTTGAAATGGGTAGTCCTGATCTTGGAAAGGAATAACTTGCTCTTGAGCAGGTTCTACATCATACCATCACACATAGCAAAAGAAAAACAACAATCCATAAGACATAGTTCACAATTCCACTTCATACAAACCACACATTCATATTTATGAAAGTCATTCACAATTATATGTGTTGTGGTTACCCTATGTGTGTTGATTTGTGGCTTGCGTGCACTTTTAATCATGTGTATATGATTCCTATTTTTGTATTCACATTTATGCTTGCATACTTTATACATGAGTTTCCAATTTAAGTAATTTTCCTTATATTCAATTACTACACCTTTTTGCTACCAAGTATGCATGAAAGGTATTTTCCTTCCCCACATGTGTCTTCAGAATTTCTACCAACCCTAAACTGAATTCTTTGGATTTTAGAAACTCCATTTATCATTTACTAGTTGCTATATTTTCAGATTTAATTCCTATGCCTAAATGTGAACTTTATTATGAAAATAACAAGACACATCATCTAAACAGAATAGGTTCTGATCTAAAATATTTACTAATATATTTTTGACCTTTTCCTTTGATGTAAACTATTTTACATTTATTTTCCCTATTTTCAGAACTGTTCTTTACTTAAAAATGTGTCCCTATACTAATAAATGTGAATTAATAAATTAAACAGATTCATTTCAGCCCAAAAATATATTTTTATCTCACTCCAAAATTTTCTAAGTATTGAGAAAGTTTTTAATGTAATTTTGACAATATGTTTGTCCCACTTTTTAAATTTTAACTACTAGCCACATATTCAATTTCATAAATTAAATATCAAACAGGGTTAAAAAGGTAAACTCACCCCACTACAGGGCCTATTATATTATTTTAAGAATTTCCAGGGGTCTAACTACACATAACAGAGGGGTTTTTCCTAATTTTTATTAAGTCCAGGGGCTAAAACTGATTTTTAAATGAATTTACATGATTTTCTGAAGTTCCAGGGGCTAGATCAGAAGTTTCCGGGGCTAACTCTTATTTCCCGAGAACCCCAGGGGGTAGCACGTAAGAATTCCAGTCTTTATAACGCGGGGCTGACGTGGACCGTCCGATTTAAAACAGACGGCTGAGATTATAACGTCGAACCGGTACGCGGGGATTTAAATTCTACCGTGCGATTTAAAATAAACGTCCCACAAGCGGCCACGTCGCTCTGATCGAGCGCGGGCGGCGCTGCCGGCGGCGCACTGCGGCGGGAAGCGGCGATCTCGCCGGAGACTTTCGGATCTTCGAGAATTCTTCCTAGAACTGTGATCTTATGGAATAGATCGGTGGAGGAGAGGTCGGGGATCTCACCTCGGGGGTTTTCTTGAGCTCGGAGGTCCTGGAAGGCGGTCGGCGACGAGGTCCGAATTGAAACCACGGCGAGGCTCGTCGGCGCTGTGTTTGAACCGCAAGTCACCGAGTTTTCTGCACCTGCAGGGTTCCCCGGAGGCGGTGGATCAAGACCAGCGAGTTAGATCGGAATTTCCGAGCTTAGATCGGCCAGAATTCGCCGGAGAAGGCTCGGTTTCTCACCGGAGTAAAATCGGCGGATCGCGTGGGAAAAACAGAACGAGGCCGGGGTTTTTATAGACGGGGGAGGGTGGCGGGGTGGTTTAGATCGAGTTTGCGTCGCCCCCGATCGAAATTTGGCTGGGATATGCAGAAATCCGGGTCGGTTTGGATTCGGGGTGAGAGAGTCCGGCCGATCGCGGCGCGGGCGCGAGGTAGAAGAAGGGCTGGCGGGCCCAGCCTGTCTGTGGGAGGAAGGGGGCGCGCGCGGCTGCGGGCTGGCGCGGGTGCTGGGTGGGCCGGCTGGTGGGTTTCGGCCCACTGGCCGGTTTTTTTCTGTTTCCTTTTTTTCTTTTTCTATTTCTTTTCTGTTTTGAGTTTAAATTGAATTCCAGTTTGAATTTAAATTGTTGAAAAACATGCAACACGTCCAAAAATTTTTAAATTCCCCTCTTAACAGGATTTAGGGTCTTAACAAGATTTTTGGGGTGTTACAATTTACAAGACGAGGTAGCCGTAGTGGGCTACCGCCATGAATCGGTACAGGGCTGGCCTGCCGATGATGGCGTTGAAGGGGAGGTCGATCTCCGCCACATCGAACAGAATGTATTTTGTCCGGTAGCTATCCGGTGCTCCGAAGGTGACCGGAAGGCTGATGTTTCCATAGGGGACAACTTTTTCCGGCCCTACCCCTGAGAACGGGCTCGAGGGGGTGAGCTTGGCCATTGGGATTTGCAGCTTCTGGAAAGCTGCGCGGCTGATGAGGTTCAGGCCAGCCCCGCCATCTACTAGGACATTGTACATCTTAACGATGGCGATGGTGGGAGCTACCAAGAGCGGTAGCTGCCTAGCCCCAGCCATGTTCTTGGGGCAGTCGGTGGCGTCGAAGCTGATGGGGGTCCCCATCCACTTGAGGTGCGGTGCTGCACTTGGGACAGGAGCCACCGACGCCACTGCTCGGCGCAGAGTCTTGACTGCATTCCGAGACGAGGGGTCAGAGGACCCACCGTAGATGACGTAGAGCACCTTCCGGCGCTCGTCGTCGCTGGAGCTGGAGCCCTCGTGGTTGTGCACCGCCTTTACGGCGTGCTGGGGCTCCTGGAACTCCATCTGGTGGTCGACGTTGTCGTGGGTGTCGCCCTTCTGCTTGCCCTCCCTCTGACGGAAGGGAGGGGCGTCCTCATGCGGTTGCTTCCCCCTGCGGAAGCGCTCCGCGAGCTTCTGTATTTCCCGGCACTCGGCAGCAGTGTGGCTGCTGGTGTTGTGCACGGGGCATGGCTCGCCGTGGTCAACGTCTGGAGCTGGTGACTGTCGCGGCCTCTAGTCAGGGCGTGGCCCCCGAGCTCCGGTGGGTGCTACAGCTGCAGCAACGGGAGCTTCGGTCGGCAGCATAATCTTGCCGCCGGCCTTCTTGACCATGGGGAGCAGCACTTGGTCTGGGCTGTTCTCCGGCTTTGGAGGCTGGCCGTGAGTGCCAGTTGCACCCTTCTGCTGCCCTGGCGCACTTGTCCGCCAGGCTGAAGAGCTCCGAGACGTCGCGCACTTCTCTGGTCGCTTGCTTCTCGAGCATCTTCATGTCCCTTACACCCTGCTGAGGCTCCTGGAACCCCACCTGGTGGCCGACGCTGACTGAGGCGTCGACCTTCTGCTTGCCCTCCCTCTGAGGGAGGGGCGGGGCATCAGCTCTCTGCTGCCTCCCTTTGCGGAAGCGCTCTGCGAGCCTCTGGATATCCCAGCACTCGGCAGCAGTATGATTGCTGGTGCCATGCACGGGTCATAGCTCGCTTTGGTCACCATCTGTGGCTGGTGACTGCCGCGGCCTTTTGTCGGGGCGTGGCCCCCGAGCTCCACTGGATGCCGCTGCTGCGGCAATGGGAGCCGCGGCCGATGACTTCATCTTGCCACTCCCCTGGTTCTTGGCCTTCTTGCTGCCTCCATAAGAAGCAGCGCCAGATCCGGGCTGTCCTCCTGACTCGGAGGCTGGCAGTGAGTGCCAGTTCCGCCCTTCGGCTGCTCTGGCGCACTTGTCCGCCAGGCTGAAGAGCTCCGAGACGTCGCGCACTTCTCTGGTCGCTTGCTTCTCGAGCATCTTCATGTCCCTTACACCCTGCCGGAACGCCACCACCAGAGAAGCATTTTGGATATGGGGGGATGGTGTTCCGTACCTGGGAGAACCGCTGGATGAAGGAGCGCAGCGACTCTCCAGGTTGTTGTTGGATGACATGGAGGTCGAGCTCCATGCCGGGCCAGGTGTAGGAGCTGCCGAAGTTCGCAGTAAACTGCCAGCAGAGCTCTCCCCAGGAGGTTATGGAACCCTGGGGGAGATTCATGAGCCAAGACCGTGCTGGGCCGGTCAAGGCGACGGGGAAGTAGTTGGCCATGACAGCCTCATCCCCTCCTGCAGCAAGGATAGCGGTGGAGTAGATCTGGAGGAACTCCCCTGGGTTGACGCTGCCGTCGTATTTCTCTGGCAGGTGTGGCCAGAACTTGCGCGGCCACTTCACGAAGTGAAGGTGCGGCGCCAAAGCTGCACACCCTGCTCCTGTTACTGCAGTTGTCGGTGCCGCGAGCGTTTGGTCCGCTGTTGGCACCGTGTACCCCGGCATGGGAAACGGTGCGCCATAAACCGGGGGCACCATTTGTAGAGCATATGGCTGAGGCATATGCTGCGTGGCGAATGCCTGGGACAGAGATCGCGTAGCGAACGTCTTGGGCCCAGGCTGGGTTGAGGCGGTCGACATGCTGTCGCCAGCCTCTTGGTTGCGACGCCTTTCTCGCCATCGCTCGATGGTCACACGGGCATCTTTGCCCAGGTGACGTCGTTCCAGCTCCGACCTCAGGTCTGCCGATGGGATCCTGGTGGATCGAGAGTCTGCCGTCTGCCCGTCAACCACTGGCATGCGCGACAGCGACACGGCCGGTTGACTGGGACGTCGTCCCCGCCGAAGCTGAGGGTTGGCGGCGGCAACGACAAGATGGTCGACGTCGCGAATCCACTGCTGGGTTGCTGCCTGAGGCGCGTCCCTAGCAGGTGGATTGCGTAGAAGCGCTCGTGCTGCAGCTAGTGCGCTCCCATGGGAGACACTCAGCACTGCAGCAGATCTTGGGCTTGCTGGAGTCTGCGCTGCCGGAGTCGGCTGCTGGCTTCCAGCTTGCCCCGACACACTCCGTCCCATGTGTGTCGAGAGGTAGTCCCCGCTGTTCACAGTTCGTCAGGAACGTGGGTGAGGAGAGCTTGCCGCTGAAGGAAGCTTTGTCATCTTCGTCGGCGTAAGCTCGTCGCGCAAGGGAAAAGCCCCTACCTGGCGCGCCAAATGTCGAAATGTAGCTGTCGACACATCCCCGGGCCTGCACTAGGCAGCCCGCGGAGGTTCTTTTTCGGAGGGGCTAGTCCCCCGCGGAGAGCTTAAGCGTAGTTGGACGAAGGAAACAGATGAACACAAGGGGTTTTTTACGTGGTTCAGGCCGCCGGAGCGTAAAACGCTATGTCCACGGTGAGCAGAGGTGCTCGTTGTATTGTTTGGTGCTCAGAACCGGAGTTCTGAGCTTGAGGATGAGCTGAGTGCTAGAATGCTGAATCAGGGTGTCGAGCCAAAATGACGAACCTCTTGTAACGTTGCCTACCCGAGCCTTTTATAGTCCAAGGCTGGGGCGGCTTATAAGGTGGGCCCGGGACCAGACATTTGGTCCCGGGGAGATTGCCTGCCATCTACCGTATCCTGCAGTTACGCCAGTAGCTGTCTCTGGCGAAGGTTTCTCCGAAGAACAACCGAGTGAATATCACATGTATGCCAGGATCATTTTCTCATACATGTGATGACAAATAGTGAAGCATCATTTATTACAAGCCAGGTGTCGAAAATAAATAAGTCTTACAAAGCATATGTCTCGATGGATGATAAATAGTTCATCATAAATAAATAAACTAGCAGCGGAATATTATTCTTGTGGGCTCCTTCACAGGCGTTGCCCGGGGGTATCCATGAACCTAGAAACCTTTTCGGGTCCAAAGTCTTGGTCATTATACACCACCTCATTTTCCTGACCTGAGCAGCAATATAAACCAACAAAAATGCAAGGTTGAGTACCAATGGTACTCAGCAAGTGTGGGAAAATTATATCATGCATGGCTAGAACAAGGAGAGGTTGAACTCATGGTTAAAGCACTACGCAATTAATACCTATCACCTTAGCTTATTAAGCACCTACATTACTACACAGGTGAAATGGTCCCAATCTCCCATCCCATCATCATAATCCAATAACCATAACATCATTTCCAATGTTAAGCTCCCCGCTTAACATCCACAACTTCCAAAACCATCAATCCTCTAATCATGAATAAGTCCAAGACGCTCTTGACCGTGAGCACGGCTGTCATGACAGTTTTCACTCTGCAGAGTTTGCACCACTGTACCCACATGTAGTGATTTCATCCCCCGTTGCCAGGGGGACTAAAAGAACCTCCATTATGCCAGTGGCTACGAACCACATTCAAACTTCCCAGGTGTGTAGCCAGGAGATCACTACGAAGCCTTTACAAAGGGATTCCCGATGAGCATGGGCCCACTGAGGTTTCACCCCTAACATCATACAAGAGGCTCCAACCCTGCTGCAGTGGCCCCCTCTTGAGCCTTGTGGTTCATATGGTAGTCCAGCTGACACCTATTCCCCGCACCATCCAACACACCCATACTACGTCGGGGATACACCTACTTAATTAGCCAAGCTGCCCCATCTCAGCATGTGGTTGGCACTGTAAAGCCAGGTTACATGCTCCATGAACCGGTCCTTAGGATCCAGGCAAGTCCTAAACACAAACCCGAGTCTCGTTCACCCAGCACACAACCAAAACATCCAACTTGCCTTGATCCCTACCTCTACATAACTCACAATATCTCATTCAAGAGTATGGTAAAATAAACTGATGATCTCATGTCCCAAATATCCCATTCTAAGCATGGCTAAGCATATGCATAATAATAAATGACATGATAAAATAAATCCCAACCCAAGCTACAAGGAAAACAAGGTAATGCAATTCTAGGGAAACTTCCTAGCATGGGTTTCATATTTCCATTGACAATGCAAATAATTCTATCTACACATCCTAGCATAGGATCAAAGTGGTCAAGGACACTTGCCTCCTTCCTGCTGCTCTTGAAATGGGTAGTCCTGGTCTTGGAAAGGAATAACTTGTTCTTGAGCAGGTTCTACATCATACCATCACACATAGCAAAAGAAAAACAACAATCCATAAGACATGGTTCACACTTCCACTTCATACAAACCACACATTCATATTTATGAAAGTCATTCTCATTTCTATGTGTTGTGGTTACTCTATGTGTGTTGATTTTGGCTTACATGCACTTTTAGACATGTGCATATGATTTCTACTTTTGTATTCATATTTATGTTTGTATATAATATATGAGTTTCCAATTTAAATAAATTCCTTATATTCAATTGATACACCTTTTAGCTACCAGGTGTGCATGAAAGGTATTTTTCTTCTCCATATGTGTCTTCAGAATTTCTACCAACCCTAAACTGAATTGTTTGGATTTTAGAAACTCCATTTATCATTTACTAGTTGCTATATTTTCAGATTTATTTTCCTATGCATAAATGTGTACTTTATTATGAAGTAAGACACATCATCTAAACAGAATAGGTTCTGGTCCTAAATAATTTAATAACATATTTTGACCTTTGCCTCTGATGTAAACTATTTCACAATTATTTTCCCTATTTCCTAGAACTATTCTTTACTTAAAAATGTGTCCCTAAATGTGAATAATAAATTAAACAGATTCTATTCAGCCCAAAATATGTTTTAATCTCACTCCAAAGTTTCCTAAATACTGAGAAAGTCTTTAATTAAATTTTGACAATATGTTTGTCCCACTTTTTAATTTTTAAACACTAGCCACATATTCAATTTCCTAAATTAAATACTAAACAGGGCTAAAAAGGTAAACTCACCCCACTACAGGGTCTATAATATTATTTTCAGAATTTCCAGGGGTCTAGCTACACTTATCAGAGGAGTTTTTCTTAATTTTTATTAAGTCCAGGGGCTAAAACTGATTTTTAAATGAATTTACATGATTTTCTGAAGTTCTAGGGGCTAGATCAGAAGTTTCCGGGGCTAGCTCTTATTTCCCGAGAACCCCAGGGGGTAGCACGTAAGATTTCCAGTCTTTATAACACGGGGCTGACGTGGACCGTCCGATTTTAAACCAACGGCTGAGATTATAACGTCGAACCGGTACGCGGGGATTTAAACCCTACCATGCGATTTAAAATAAACGGCGCACAAGCGGCCACGTCGCTCTGATCGAACGCGGGCGGCGCTGCCGGCGGCGCACGGCGGCGGGAAGCGGCGATCTCGCCGGAGACTTTCGGATCTTCGAGAATTCTTTCGAGAACTGTGATTTTATGGCATAGATCGGTGGAGGGGAGGTCGGGGATCTCACCTCAGGGGTTTTCTTGAACTCGGAGGTCCTGGAAGGTGATCGGCGACGAGGTCCGAGGTGAAACCACGGCGAGGCTCGTCGGCGCTGTGTTTACACCGCAAGTCACAGAGTTTTCTGCACCTGCAAGGTTCCCCGGAGGCGGTGGATCAAGACCAGCGAGTTAGATCGGAATTTCCGAGCTTAGATCGGCCAGAATTCGCCGGAGAAGTCTCGGTTCTCACCGGAGGAAAATCGGCGGATCGCGTGGGAAAAACAGAACAAGGCCGGGGTTTTTATAGACGGGGAAAGGCGGCGGGGTGGTTTAGATCAAGTCCGCGTCGCCTACGAACGGAATTCGGCGGGGATGCGCAGGAATCTGGGTCGGTTTTGATCCGGGGTGAGAGAATCCCGGCGCGGGCGCGAGGTAGAAGAAGGGCTGGCGGGCCCCGCCTGTCAGTGGGAGGAAGCGGCGCGCACGGCTGCGGGCTGGCGCGGCGCTGGTTGGGCCGGCTGGTGGGTTGCGGCCCACTGGCCGGTTTTTTTCTGTTTTCTCTTTTTCTTTTTCTATTTCTTTTCTGATTTGAGTTTAATTTGAATTCCAGTTTGAATTTGAATTTTTGCAAAACATGCAACACGTCCAAAAAATTTAAAATTCCCCTCTTAACATGATTTTAGGGTCTTAACAAAATTTTGGGGTGTTACAGGGGAGGTCAGGCTCTGCTGGCCACGTGTCGGGCCCGGAGCTCATCTCTGAGGAGAGGGAGGTCCGGCCCCGCTGGATACGTGGAGCCTTCGGAGCTCTCCCTGCGGAGAAAGGAGGTCCGGCTCTGCCGGCCACATGGCGGGCCCGGAGCTATCCTCTGAGGAGAGGGTGGTCCGGCCCCGCTGGACACGTGGAGCCTTCGGAGCTCTCCCTGCGGAGAAGGGAGGTCCGGCTCTGCCGGCCACGTGGCGGGCCCGGAGCCCTCCTCTAAAGAGAGGGTGGTCCGGCCCCGCAGGACACATAGGGCTTTTGGAGATTGCCCCTGCGGAAGGGGCAAAGTCCTTAAGCGATTTTACCTGTGCGCGGTGGTACCCCATATTGAGGGTACCGACAGTCTCCATTACCACCTTACGACATCATCGCGGTTTTCTTTGCATCTGTTCTTTCATCCTTTCGAACAGAAGCTTTTTTGTGGACAGATCACGTGTTGATCAGTTTGATCTAAAGTCAAGATCATCGCCACGTCCACATTTTATCCGAACACCTTTGTTCATCGTAAAACCCATGCAAGCCATGCAAGAACATGTACAAACTAAACTGCATCATAGGATTAACATGCATATGCATCATTGCATCTTAAAGTAGAGTTTGTGCATGATGATTGATTGCTGTGAACTTTGTATGTATGTGATCATAAATAGAAGGACAAGCTCAGGGAGCTCTCTATGAAGGATTTTAGCATCAAGACTTCGAGATTCCAGAGCAACAAAAGCCGCAAGAACAAGGCAAGTGCCCCCTGACCATACTGATCCCATGTTTTTGGAAAACTGTTTTATTTGCGAAAAGGTGTGTATGCTTGAGTCAACATGATGGGAAACCCTTTCATAGGAGTTTACTAGTTTTGTTAACCACCCTTGTCATCGGGAAAGTTATTGAGTCGGGTATGGTTTTTGATTTTATGCTTCGCTGAGCCCATGGGATATGGGAAGCGAGATAGATGTGTCTAGCTAACTGCACTCGTATGAATAATGAGAAACGGATGTTGTTAATGAACATGAATCAGAGGGAGATCTAGGCAAGCTTGGTTTGTGAATGAGGTAGAATGAGATGGTGGTTACTTGCCGTAGATCTAAGGACCTGTTCATGCCAGCCATGCCAGGATAACAGTGCCACCACAAGGCCAAATATGGGTGCGGCTTAGCTGACAAATTAGGTAAGTTGCTAGATTTTTATGGACCGTGGAAGGTGTGGGGAATGGGAGTCGAGTGAGGACTGCCCTAGGAACTGCATGGCACAAGAGGGGGCCTGTGGGTGGGAGAATTGGAGATCCTAGCCTGCCGATGAAACCTTAGTGAGTCCATACATCTAGTAGTCCCTTTGTAAAGGCTATTTTGTGATCTCTTGGCCATACACCGATGGTTGTGTACTGGTATAATGGAGGTTCTGCAGTCGCCGACGGGTGACGAAATCACAAATTTGTGGGTAAAGTGGTACAAACTCTGCAGAATCTAAAACTATCATGATAGCCGAGCTTACGGTCACGAGCGCCTGGACAACTCACATGATTAGATGGGATGGTTTTTGGGATGGTTTGGTTTTGGTTATGGTTTGGTTTTTGGATTTGGTTTTCGGGACTGTTGAGTCCGGGTAATGAGATTGGTTGCATGACTGTTGATTCATGGCAACGAGATTTGGTCTCGGTATGAGATGGAATTGAATATGAGATGAAATGGTAGTGAATACGAGATGGTATTCATGAGATGGTAGTGAATACGAGATCGTATTCATGAGCTTGAGAAAAGTTGAGAAAGATAAATGTCTGGAAGAGACATGAAAGTGATGGAACATGATGGAGGTATGTTGGTGTTTAAATATATGTTGGGATTATATTCACTTAAAGCTGAGTTGCTGTTTTTATCGTGTTTTGAGAAATAAACTTTGCTTTCTGCAATGAGCCTTTTTATACCTGCCTTGTTGTGAGCTACATATCATATTTTCCCGCACTTGCTGAGAACATCATGTACTCAAACTTGCATTATTACTTCATCATCAGCAACAGGAGAGGAGTACTATGAAGACCGAGTGGAGCATTAGGCGTGTCATCTGTCCTCAACCTTGCCTGTGGAGTAGAGATGGAGCCGCTGCTGCTGCTTAGTTTGCTTCCGCAATAGTTTAGAAGACTTCCGCTGCTAGAATAAAGATTTCCGCTGCTAAGGTAAGACTTCTGCTGCTAGAATGAGTCGGAGACTCATGAATAAACCCTGTTATTTGTGGTTATATATATTCTGAATTCAGTTTGTGGATTATATGTGTATGTGTGATGAACATCCTGGGCACACATACGCATCAGTCTCAGTTCTGAGAGGTTCTCTCTCAGAACAGGGGCGTCACAGTTGGCCACTTGGTGGGCCTCCTTGGCTTCTGCCCAGAGCTTTTTGGACTGCTCGTCCAGCCAATCAACCAGGTCTCGCTGCCGGTTGGTCAGTTTCTGCTCCTCCCACAAGCGAGCCTCCTTCGTCTCCAATCTCCTCTGTGTCTCTCGGGTCCGGAGCTTGAGCAGTTTCTTCCAACAGGCGAGGCGCTCCTCCTCCTGCTGGATGGCTTCCTGCTCCTGGTCCAGCGCCAGCTGAACTCGGTGGAGGCTCGCCTGAGCCGAGGCTACGGCCTCAATCAGGAGGATCCGATTGACACGTGCCGGAGCCTCCTGGGCGTCATCCTTGAAAATGTCAATCACCGTCGGAGTAGGCACCAGGACGCAGGGACCTAGAGAGGTTTTGACTTGGTCCACGGAAGGAGATGAGCGTGTTTCTGGTTGGGGAATACTAGCCTCTAGAGCAGGATCTGCAGCATCTGACGTGCCCTCGTCGACGATGGGAGCAAGCTCGGCATCATATGCCGACGGACCCTCGCCAACCGTGGCTGGCCCGGAATCAGGCCCTGGAGCCTGGACCGATGGAGTGCCCTGGCTGGGGTCCTCCGCACCAGGGGCTGCCGGGTGGTACATCTGCAGAAGAGGCGGGTGGCGTAGACAACTCCGGGGCTGGAGGGGCCACACCATGAATCGAAGCAGTCCCAGAAGCCGCCGGCAGATCACTGGGTGCCATGGGCACCGGAGTTCCCCCAGGAGCACTTGCGGATGGAACCCTACACAATGAACAGGGGTCAGCAGACAATCTCAAAGCATGACCAAAAGTAGCAAAGACTGTCCTCGGATGATCCACCTGGGGCCGGCGAAGCTCCATGAAGCGGCTGGGAAGCGCTTGCCTGGGCCTCCGGAGCCACCGGACCCCCCGGCTGTAGCCGGCATCTTCGTCAACGTCGAAGGCGCTGGGGTTGCGGGAGCTCTTTCTGCAGGCTTGGATGCAGGGACGGCCGCGCTGCCTCCGTCCACACCCTCTGCTTCAACCTCAGGGGCGTCTGAGGCTGCCTTAGGCACCGCGGGGCCGAATGCCGAGATGAAGCTCCCGTCTGCGCGCACCAGTCTCCGCTTCTTCACGAGGGACCTAGGTCGATGGGCCGCCGTCGCCTTCCCCCTTCCCTTGTCCAGGCTTGGGGCGGAAGAAGTCGGGGCCGCGAAGTCCAGAGCGGCGGTACTTGGGGCAGCATGGGCCGAAGCGGAGGAAGCAGTCCTCCTGTTGCTCGCTCCAGTCACCCCAGTGATCTTTATTCCTCATGAAGCATCGCCATCCTGCCGGGAAGCTATATCGATGTCGTCCAGCATCGACATCGTCTTCAGGAGCCGCGACCTCAACTCCTGGTCCATGACGATGGGCAAGCACGACGCCCGTGGTTTGATAAGGTCGTCGGAGACGCCACCGGTTCCAACATCGACGCACAACTTCCCCAACATGGTGTCCAGGAGCTCCGTCTTCAAGTTGGTCCCCGGACCACGCTCCAGGCGAGTCGAGTCATTCTCTCTGGTGTACATCCAGGACGCACGGCAACGGCTTTGGAGGGGGGTGATGCGCCGACTAAGGAAGTCGGCCAACACCTTCAGTGATGACAGCTCCTGATCTGCCAAGAACTTAATCCTCGCCAGCAAAGGGGAGTAGGCGCTCTGAAGCCGAGGCAACTCCTCCCAGCGGGTCCGCGTGGTCGAAGGGGAAGAAGTCGGCAGATCCATCCGCTCGTGGACATCGGTCTTCATGATGACCCAGTCATCTCTCCAGTTCTCCCACTTGTTGGGGGAGACGGGAGATATGTACGTCGCCAAAGGTCTGGTGCGGTGTTGGAAGTAGTAGGCACCCAGGTGGCTCGAGCTCCTCCCCGACCACCGCAGGACGAAGAACACCCGGAACAGCCGCACCGATGGATGCACCCCCATGAACATCTCACATAAGTGGATGAAGATCGACATAAGCTAGAGGGAGTGCGGCGTCAGGTGCTGCAGCTGGATCCCGTAGAACTCCAGCAAGGTCAGGAAGAAGGAAGAGGCGGGGAAGGCGAGCCCCGCGACCATGTACCCGACAAAGACGATGACTTCGCCGGGCTCCAGGCCTGCGAGTGGGAGGGATCCGCAGCAAATCCTCCCATCGTACTGAGGCGCTTGCCAGCCGATCAGGCGCCTCACGTGCCCCACATCGCTAGTGGTTCAGAGATGGGACCCTCGGAGGTTTTTCGCCATTGGAGTAGGAAGATAAAGCAAGGAGAAAAGGCGACGGGAGCAAAAGTGAGGAAGAGGAAGCGCAAGGGAGCAAATGAAGGAGAAGACTCCTGCCAGCAGCGGAGGGTCTCTTTATTTGCCCCAAACCCTTTGGATCGCCGAGTGCAACGTGCCTGATAGAACTGCACCCACATCTGCTGTACCCCCAAGAGCAAAGATGCCAGGCCCACTCGGCAGGAAGTATGGGCAAAAGGCACCGTGGTTACGATAGGCAGAAGTGGTTCCCCAATAAAACCTGACAAGAGCAAGAGCAGGGATCATGTTGGGAACCGTCGCAAGTAATGCGGCAGTTGCACACAATGTGTTCCCCCCACGACCCTCCAACAATGAAGAGGCACCTGTCTATGACAGAAGAAGAGTCTCTTCGGCTAGAACAAGATCAGAAGACAAGCAACCTCTTCGTCTCCCTCGTATGATTACTCATCCACTACGTGAAAATCTCGCGGCCACTTCGGTTCCCAAATCGCAGGTCCAGAGCCACCACATGGGATTTTTTGATGGAGGCCCCATCCGCAAGAGCCTTCGTCTCTGTCTAGATGGGCCCGGGGGCCACTGTTGGTACCTACAAGACCGGGTACCCCCGCGTAGTGGGTAAAAGACAGTTGTCACACCCGGTTTTTCCGAAGAACAACCAAGTGAATATCACATGTATGCCAGGATCATTTTCTCATACATGTGATGACAAATAGTGAAGCATCATTTATTACAAGCCAGGTGTCGAATATAAGTAAGTCTTACATAGTAAATGTCTCGATGGACAATAATAAGTTCATCAGAAGTAAATAAACTAGCAGCGGAATATTATTCTTGAGGGCTCCGTCACAGGCGTTGCCCGGGGTCTTCATGAACCTAGAAACCTTCTTCGGGTCCAAAGTCTTGGTCATTATACACCACCTCATTATCTTGACCTGAGCAGCAATATAAACCAACAAATATGCAAGGTTGAGTACCAATGGTACTCAGCAAGTGTGGGAAAATTATATCATGCATGGCTAGAACAAGTGGAGGTTGAACTCATGGTTAAAGCACTACGCAATTAATACCTACCACCTTAGCTTATTAAGCACCTACATTACTACACAGGTGAAATGGTCCCAAACTCCCATCCCATCATCATAATCCAATAACCATAACATCATTTCCAATGTTAAGCTCCCCGCTTAACATCCTTAACTTCCAAAACCGTCACTCCTCTAATCATGAATAAGTCCAAGCCGCTCTTGACCGTGAGCACGGCTGTCATGACAGTTTTGACCTTGCAGAGTTTGTACCACTGTACCCACATGTAGTGATTTCATCCCCCGCTGCCGGGTGGACTAAAAGAACCTCCATTATGCCAGTGGCTACGATCCACATTCACACTTCTTAGGTGTGTAGCCAGGAGATCACTACGAAGCCTTTACAAAGGGATTCCTGACGAGCGTGGGCCCACTGAGGTTTCACCCCTTACAGCATACAAGAGGCTCCCACCCCGCTGCAGTGGCCCCCTCTTGAGCCTTGCGGTTCATATGGTAGTCCAGCTGACACCTATTCCCGCACCATCCAACACACCCATACTACGCCGGGGATACACCTAATTAATTGGCCAAGCTGCCCTATCTCGGCATGTGGTTGGCACTGTAAAGCCAGGTTACATGCTCCATGAACCGGTCCTTAGGATCCAGGCAAGTACTAAACACAAACCCAAGTCTCGTGCACCCAGCACACAACCAAAACATCCAACTTGCCTTGATCCCTACCTCTACATAACTCACAATATCTCATTCAAGAGTATGGTAAAATAAACTGATGATCTCATATCCCAAATATCCCATTCTAAGCATGGCTAAGCATATGCATAATGACATAATAAAATATATCCCAACCCAAGCTACAAGGAAATAAGGTAATGCAATTCTAGGGAAACTTCCTATCATGGGTTTCTTATTTCATTTGACAATGCAAATAATTCTATCTACACATCCTAGTATAGGATCAAAGTGGTCAAGGACACTTGCCTCCTTCCTGCTGCTCTTGAAATGGGTAGTCCTGATCTTGGAAATGAATAACTTGCTCTTGAGCAGGTTCTACATCATACCATCACACATAGCAAAAGAAAAACAACAATCCATAAGACATAGTTCACACTTCCACTACATACAAACCACACATTCATATTTATGAAAGTCATTCACCATTATATGTGTTGTGGTTACTCTATGTGTGTTGATTTGTGGCTTGCATGCACTTTTGTTCATATGTATATGATTCCTACTTTTGTGTTCACATTTATACTTACATACTATATATATGAGTTTCCACTTTAAATAAATTCCTTATATTCAATTACTACACCTTTTAGCTACCTAGTATGCATGAAAGGTATTTTCCTTCTCCATCTGTGTCTTCATGATTTCTACCAACCCTAAACTGAATTCTTTGGATTTTAGAAACTCCATTTATCTTTTATTAGTTGCTATATTTTCAGATTTATTTCCTATGCCTAAGTGTGAACTTTATTATAAAAATAACAAGATACATCATCTAAACAGAATAGGTTCTGATCTAAAATACTTGCTAATATATTTTTGACCTTTTCCTCTGATGTAAACTATTTCATAATTATTTTCCTTATTTTCTAGAACTATTCTTTACTTAAAAATGTGTCCCTAAATGTGAATAATAAATTAAACAGATTCACTTCAGCCCAAAATATTTTTTATCTCACTCCAAAGTTTTCTAAATACTGAGAAAGTCTTTAATTTAATTATGACAATATGTTTGTCCTACTTTTTAATTTTTAAACACTGGCCACATATTCAATTTCCTAATTTAAATACTAAACAGGGCTAAAAAGGTAAACTCACCCCATTACAGGGTCTATAATATTATTTTCAGAATTTCCAGGGGTCTAGCTACACTTATCCGAAGTGTTTTTCCTAATTTTTATTAAATCCGGGGGCTAAAACTGATTTTTAAATGAATTTACATGATTTTCTGGAGTTCCAGGGGCTAGATCAGAAGTTTCCGGGGCTAGCTCTTATTTCCCGAGAACCCCAGGGGGTAGCACGTAAGAATTCCAGTCTTTATAACGCGGGGCTGACGTGGACCGTCCGATTTTAATCCGACGGCTGAGATTATAACGCCGAACCGGTACGCGGGGGTTTAAACCCTACCGTGCGATTTAAAATAAACGGCGCACAAGCGGCCACGTCGCTCTGATCGAGCGCGGGCGGCGCTGCCGGCGGCGCACGGCGGCGGGAAGCGGCGATCTCGCCGGAGACTTTCCGGTTTTCGAGAATTCTTCCTAGAACTGTGATTTTATGGTATAGATCGGTGGAGGGGAGGTCGGGGATCTCACCTCGGGGGTTTTCTTGAGCTCGGAGGTCCTGGAAGGTGATCGGCGACGAGGTCCGAGGCGAAACCACGGCGAAGCTCATCGGCGCTGTGTTTACACCGCAAGTCACCGAGTTTTCTGCACCTGCAAGGTTCCCCGGAGGCGGTGGATCAAGACCAGCGAGTTAGATCGGAATTTCCGAGCTTAGATCGGCCAGAATTCGCCGGAGAAGTCTCGGTTCTCACCGGAGGAAAAATCGGCGATCGCGTGGGAAAAACAGAACGAGGCCGGGGTTTTTATAGACGGGGGAGGGCGGCGGGTTTGTTTAGATCGAGTGGGAGTCCTCCGGAACCAGAATTCGGCCGGAAATCCGGTCAGTTACGATCGCGCGCGCGCGGGTGAACAGTCCGAGTTTCGGACGATCGGGGGTTAGGGATGACACTGGTGGGTTTCGGCCCACTGGCCGATTTTTTTCTGTTTTCTCTTTTTCTTTTTCTATTTCTTTTCTGATTTGAGTTTAATTTGAATTCCAGTTTGAATTTGAATTTTTGCAAAACATGCAACACGTCCAAAAATTTTTAAATTCCCCTGTTAACATGATGTAGGGTTTTAAATCAAAATTTTGGAGTGTTACAGCTCTACCCCCCTTAAAAGAAATCTCGTCCTCGAGATTGGTGTTTCTAAGAAAACAATTCCGGAAATTGTGCCTTGAGCTCATCTTCCCGCTCCCAGGTGGCTTCCTCTTCTAAGTGATGCTTCCACTGCACCTTGCACATCCGGATTCTTTTATTTCTGGTGAGGCGTTCCATTGTCTCCAAAATCTTTGTATGGTTGCTCGGCATAAGACAAATCCTCAGCTACATCCACTTCATTCATGGGTAACACCTCTTCAGGCGTCCTCAGGCATTTCTTGAGTTGTGACACATGGAATACATCGTGCACATCCGATAGATGAGCCGGTAACTCTAGTTGATACGCCACTTCGCCTTTTGTTTCCAAAACTTGAAAGGGTCCGATGTATCGAGGTAACAACTTCCCTTTCACCTTGAACCAACGAAGTCCTCTAATAGGGGACACCTTGAGATAGGCATAGTCTCCTACGTTGAAAACGAGCTCTCTTCTTCGTACATCGGCATAGCTCTTTTGGCGTGTCTGTGCTATCCTCAAGTTGTTGCGAATTTCCCTCACCTTCGTCTCGGCTTCTTGTAGCACTTCTGGACCACACACTTTACTTTCTCCTGTTTGGTTCCAAAATAGGGGAGTTCTGCACTTTCTCCCGTACAAGGCTTCAAACGGTGACATCTTCATAATAGCTTGATAGCTGTTGTTATAGGAAAACTCCGCATACGGTAAGTTTTTGTCCCAACTCCTATTGTTTTTGAGTGCACATGCCCTTAGCATATCTTCAAGGATCTGATTGGTTCTTTCCGTCTGCCCATCAGTTTGGGGATGATAGGCAGAACTAAAGTTCAGATGGGTTCCCATGGTTTCGTGCAACTTCTGCCAGAACCCTGAGGTGAACTGTGTCCCTCGATCCGACACAATCTTCTTTGGCACTCCATGGTAACACACGATCCTTGACATGTACAACTCTGCCAATTTGGATCCGCTGTAGCTTTCCTTCACGGGGATGAAGTGAGCTACCTTGGTTAGCCTATCAATGATGACCCATATCGAATCATATCCTGATTGGGTCCTAGGCAATCCCACAATGAAATCCATGCTGATTTCTTCCCATTTCCATTCAGGCACTTTGAGTGGTTGCAATAATTCCGCGGGTCGTTGATGTTCTGCTTTCACCAACTGACATGTGTCACATAGCGCAACATGTTCCGCGACATCTCGCTTCATACCATACCACCAATACCTGCTCCTAAGGTCCTGATACATTTTTGTACTCCCAAGATGAATGGAATAGTCAGAATCATGAGCCTCCTTTAGAATCAATTCACGGATTTCCTTTACTTCTGGCACACAGATTCTTTTCCCGTGCCACACCGTTCCTTGTTCATCCTCTCTAAAACCCGGAGCTTTATTTTCCTTGATGAGTTGTCTAACTTCTTGTATATTCTCATCATTCTTTTGACCCTCGCGTATGTCTCGCTCTAGTGTGGAGTCCACTTCCATGGCGATGGCTTCACCACTATTTACTAGACATAGATTGAGCCTTATAACTTCGTCCTTCAATTCTGCAGGCATGTCCTTCAAGCTCAACTTATTGACCTGCACTTTCCGACTCAAAGCATCGGCCACGACGTTTGCTTTCCTAGGATGATAGTTGATGCCTACATCAAAGTCATTGATTAGCTCTAACCATCTCCTTTGTCTGAGGTTGAGGTCTGGCTGTGTGAATATGTACTTCAAACTCTTATGATCCGTATATATCTCGGTCCTCTTCCCCATCAAATAGTGTCGCCAAATTTTCAACGCGTGTACCACTGTGGCTAGTTCTAGGTCATGTGTAGGATAGTTCTTCCCGTGCTTCCGAAGCTGCCGGGATGCATATGCCACGACATGCCCTTCTTGCATAAGAACACATCCCAACCCGTTTCCAGAGGCATCACAGTACACCGTGAAGCTCTTTTGCATATCGGGCATAACCAGCACTGGGGCTGTTGTCAATCTTTTCTTTAACTCCTGAAAACTCTTCTTGCACTGCGGCGTCCATGTGAAGTTGATTCCCTTCTCCAACAGTTTGGTGAGAGGTCTCGAGATCTTAGAGAATCCCTCAATAAATCGTCGATAGTATCCAGCCAATCCCAAGAAGCTTCGAACTTCCCCGACATTTTCAGGGGTCTTCCACTTATGTATATCCTCGATTTTGGCAGGATCCACGGAGATTCCTCCCTCCGAGATTACATGTCCTAAGAAGGGAACTCTCTTCAGCAAAAACTCACACTTGCTCAACTTGGCATATAGTTGGTGTTCTCTTAGCCTCTGCAACATCAACCTTAGATGTTTCTCATGTTCTTCTTCATCTTTGGAGAAGACGAGAATGTCATCTATGAAAACCACCACAAATTTGTCCAGATATTCCATGAATACCTTGTTCATGAGGTACATGAAGTATGCCGGGGCATTAGTTAGCCCGAAAGGCATGACAGTGTATTCATACAGTCCGTACCGAAATACGAAAGCTGTCTTGGGAATATCAGATTGCCTTATCTTGAGTTGGTGGTATCCCGACCTGAGATCAATTTTCGAGAACACACAAGCTCCCCTCAACTGATCAAACAAGTCTTCAATGCGGGGTAATGGGTACTTGTTTTTGATGGTTACCTCATTCAAGGCACGGTAATCAATGCATAACCTTGGGGTTCCGTCCTTCTTGGGCACAAATATCACCGGAGCTCCCCATGGTGAGGAACTAGGACGAATATACCCCTTCTCCGTCAATTCTCTCAAATGATCCTTGAGTTCTTCTAGCTGCTTGGAGTCCATCCGATAAGGTCTTATGTAAATCGGGGCTGTTCCAGGCACTAGCTCAATTACAAATTCCACTTCACGATCGGGAGGCATACCTGGCAACTCCTCCGGAAAAACATCTGGATATTCCCTGATGGTCCTGATCTCCTCCACTTTCACCTCAACTTGGTTTAATTTAATGTCCCTCCTAGGCTCGTGTATTGTTATGAACTTTACTCTTGTGCCACTAGGGTGAGTTAGTTCCACCGTTCTGGTCGAACAATGGATGATTTCTTTATGTTTTGTCAACCAATCCATGCCCAAAATAATATCGATCCTTTGGGAATCTATCACTATGAGGTTGGCAGTAAATACCACCCCATTAATGTCTAGGTTCATTTTGGGACACACTTGTCTTGTCCTTATTTCTCCCCCTGGAGAGTTTACAGCTAGCATATGGTTCATTTGTGTTGTTGCTAGGTCATGCTTCTTAACAAACCCTTGAGCAATGAACGAGTGGGTAGCACCAGAATCAAACAGCAGGGTTGCAAGGTGTAAATTGGCAGGAAACTTACCAACTACCACGTCGGGTGCATCTTGTGCTTCCTCCATAGTGACGTGGTTCACCCGTCCTCTCATTACATTCTGCTGTTGTGGCTGCGCGGGCTTCTTCTTTGGGTATTTATGGGCGTAGTGCCCCACTTCACCGCAGCTAAAACATTGCACCCCAACCTTAGGTGCCTGGCCTTTGTTGTCTTGGGGTTGGTTTGGGGGTCCTTGCACTGCTGGTCGAGGTGGATATGCGGGGCGAGGCTGCTGTACAAACTGACGTTGCGGCTGTGCTGGTGCTGCCGGAGGCCTGTAGTTCGGGTTGTACCCTCTTGGTGCTGAGTAGGGTACCGCAGCACGGTTCATCTGCCGTGCAGGTGGCTGCATCAGACGTGGGCGGGTGTTGCTCCCTGAGGCTTGATGTGACCACCCGGCCTTCCTCTTATTCTCATTTTCCAAGGCCTTTAGTTTCCTTTCTACCACAAACGCTCTGTCCATCATCTTTTGGAAACTTTCATACTCATTTGAGGACATTGCACACTGCATCTCTGCAGTAAGTCCCTCCACGAAACAATCTTGTTTCTGCTCATCAGTCTCTATGTCCCGTGGGGCATAACGGGATAGTTGAGTAAATTTAGTGAGGTATTCCCTCACCGTCATGTTTCCCTGCTGCAGCCCCAAAACTCCTTCCTCTTGTTTTTGAGTTCACCTCTTGGGATGTAATGGTTGCGAAAACTACGCTTGAACTCTTCCGAAGTGATGTTCTCAGGGTCATGATGGGCGGCCACGTAGGCGGTCCACCAATCAGCAGCAGGTCCATGCAGTTGATGAGAGGCAAACAGCACCCTCTCATACCCTTGGCACTGGATGATCCTCATCTTGCTTTCAATGGTTCTCAGTCAATCATCTGCCTCCAGAGGTTCAGCAGCACTTGCAAACTTTGGAGGTTGAGTTCCTAGAAACTCACTCAACCTTGGTTGGCGTGGTGCAGCTTGTGGAGGTGGGACTTGATGCAAGTTGGCCACCACTTGAGTCAAGTTCTGGATGAGCTGATTTTGATTCTCCAGCATTTGGTGGAGAGGATCAACTCCTTCACGGCGACCACCCCGGTCCTGGCTTCCAGAAAGATGAGGGTTGCATGCCTCATCGTTGTTGTTGGCGGGGTTGGCAGCACGTCCTTTTCCTCTTCCGGCCATCTGGCAGAATCAACCAATGTTAATTTGAAAGCATTTAGTATCATCTTACTACTTTCATTTGTTTGTACGTTGAAGTGTTGAGCCTTTGTTATACTTTTACGAGGGTTCACATCTCACACCGAATAAATGTACTATTATTTCATGTGGGTTCACACACCAAAGCAAAACAATCTGAAGACGAGGCTGTGGACAATTGCATCATGGCTTCCACAACTCACGTCACACACCAAGCATTAACACACCATTAACTAATCATTACGACTCGACTATTCGACATCTTGCTAACTAAGGGAAGGACTCTACACTACTCGTTTTCTTGAGCTGGCTCCTCGGGATCTTCCTCATCATTTCAGCTGCCTTCTGACTCTGCTTTGGGTGGGGAGGCTGCTGGTGGAGAAGTGCGACGACGCCTGATCGCTCGGCGACCTGGGGAGTCAGGAGTCCATGTATCATTCACGGTGACACACAGTTTATTCCCATCTCCTCTTTCTCTCGCCCTTAAGTAGGCTCGCAGCAACGCCTCCGTTTCCTTCAGGGTGTCCTGGACATCCTGAAGCTCCTGTTGACACTCCTGTAGTCGAGTGCTGAGCATAGAAGCATCCTCCAAGCACAAGTCCATGTGCTCATGGGAAGTCCCTTGCTGCACCGGCGGGTACTTGTACTCCGTGGTACCACTCTCACGTTGGAGGACATACATGTACTCAGTCTTGTCCAGGCAGCGATGATAGATGTGACTCTGGCAGGTGATGGCCTCCCAGGTGACATCCTTCTCCGCATGGACCTGTGTCGCTCTACAAGCTGGAGAGTGGTGGATCTTAAGCAGCTGATTTTCGTGTATTATCCTCATCTCTGAACTCCATTCTTCCCTCTTCTCACGGATGGTCCTGGTGGAGTTATAGTGGATGATTAGCTTGCCCGTATTGCCGGCGGCTTCGAGCATACGCCGAAGACGGCGCAATAAGCCTCCTACTGCCAATCCGTAGGAAAGGTACGTCACCGGACGGCTCTCCTCCCTCTCGGCAAGGGCAACTATGGGAACTCTCCCTCCTGTGGACTTGCGAGCGGTGCGAATCATGCGAACCATCTAAAACAAAAAGAATTTAAAATTAGGTTAGATAAACTCTCAAACAAAAATCCTATTTTGAATGAAAGTTGGGGGTAAGATGAAGAAAGTGACTCATTTAAATAACACTTTTCAATCCACACCTTTGTAAAATAGTTTTTAAGAAAATAGGGTCCTTAAATACGTCTATATCTACCTAGGTCCACGTTCCTACGGGCAACCTTGGCTCTGATACCACCTCTGTCACACCCGGTTTTTCCGAAGAACAACCAAGTGAATATCACATGTATGCCAGGATCATTTTCTCATACATGTGATGACAAATAGTGAAGCATCATTTATTACAAGCCAGGTGTCGAATATAAGTAAGTCTTACATAGTAAATGTCTCGATGGACAATAATAAGTTCATCACAAGTAAATAAACTAGCAGCAGAATATTATTCTTGAGGGCTTTGTCACAGGCGTTGCCCGGGGTCTTCATGAACCTAGAAACCTTCTTCGGGTCCAAATTCTTGGTCATTATACACCACCTCATTATCTTGACCTGAGCAGCAATATAAACCAACAAATATGCAAGGTTGAGTACCAATGGTACTCAGCAAGTGTGGGAAAATTATATCATGCATGGCTAGAACAAGTGGAGGTTGAACTCATGGTTAAAGCACTACGCAATTAATACCTACCACCTTAGCTTATTAAGCACCTACATTACTACACAGGTGAAATGGTCCCAAACTCCCATCCCATCATCATAATCCAATAACCATAACATCATTTCCAATGTTAAGCTCCCCGCTTAACATCCTTAACTTCCAAAACCATCACTCATCTAATCATGAATAAGTCCAAGCCGCTCTTGACCGTGAGCACGGCTGTCATGACAGTTTTGACTCTGCAGAGTTTGTACCACTGTACCCACATGTAGTGATTTCATCCCCCGTCGCCGGGTGGTCTAAAAGAACCTCCATTATGCCAGTGGCTACGATCCACATTCACACTTCCCAGGTGTGTAGCCAGGAGATCACTACGAAGCCTTTACAAAGGGATTCCCGACGAGCGTCGGCCCACTGAGGTTTCACCCCTAACAGCATACAAGAGGCTCCAACCCCGCTGCAGTGGCCCCCTCTTGAGCCTTGCAGTTCATATGGTAGTCCAGCTGACACCTATTCCCGCACCATCCAACACACCCATACTACGCCGGGGATACACCTAATTAATTGGCCAAGCTGCCCCATCTCAGCATGTGGTTGGCACTGTAAAGCCAGGTTACATGCTCCATGAACCGGTCCTTAGGATCCAGGCAAGTACTAAACACAAACCCAAGTCTCGTGCACCCAGCACACAACCAAAACATCCAACTTGCCTTGATCCCTACCTCTACATAACTCACAATATCTCATTCAAGAGTATGGTAAAATAAACTAATGATCTCATATCCCAAATATCCCATTCTAAGCATGGCTAAGCATATGCATAATGACATAATAAAATATATCCCAACCCAAGCTACAAGGAAATAAGGTAATGCAATTCTAGGGAAACTTCCTATCATGGGTTTCATATTTCATTTGACAATGCAAATAATTCTATCTACACATCCTAGTATAGGATCAAAGTAGTCAAGGACACTTGCCTCCTTCCTGCTGCTCTTGAAATGGGTACTCCTGATCTTGGAAATGAATAACTTGCTCTTGAGCAGGTTCTACATCATACCATCACACATAGCAAAAGAAAAACAACAATCCATAAGACATAGTTCACACTTCCACTACATACAAACCACACATTCATATTTATGAAAGTCATTCACCATTATATGTGTTGTGGTTACTCTCTGTGTGTTGATTTGTGTCTTGCATGCACTTTTGTTCATATGTATATGATTCCTACTTTTGTGTTCACATTTATACTTACATACTATATATATTAGTTTCCACTTTAAATAAATTCCTTATATTCAATTACTACACCTTTTAGCTACCTAGTATGCATGAAAGGTATTTTCCTTCTCCATCTGTGTCTTCATGATTTCTACCAACCCTAAACTGAATTCTTTGGATTTTATAAACTCCATTTATCATTTATTAGTTGCTATATTTTCAGATTTATTTCCTATGCCTAAGTGTGAACTTTATTATAAAAATAACAAGATACATCATCTAAACAGAATAGGTTCTGATCTAAAATACTTGCTAATATATTTTTGACCTTTTCCTCTGATGTAAACTATTTCATAATTATTTTCCTTATTTTCTAGAACTATTCCCGCTTCTATCATCTCTTTCAAATTGATGTTCCAATATCTTCTTGTCATTTTTTCCACACTTCCTTTTTTTTTTCTTTTTTGTCCCTAAATGTGAATAATAAATTAAACAGATTCACTTCAGCCCAAAATATGTTTTTATCTCACTCCAAAGTTTTCTAAATACTGAGAAAGTCTTTAATTTAATTATGACAATATGTTTGTCCTACTTTTTAATTTTTAAACACTAGCCACATATTCAATTTCCTAATTTAAATACTAAATAGGGCCAAAAAGGTAAACTCACCCCATTACAGGGTCTATAATATTAGTTTCAGAATTTCCAGGGGTCTAGCTACACTTATTAGAGGTGTTTTTCCTAATTTTTATTAAGTCCAGGGGCTAAAACTGATTTTTAAATGAATTTACATGATTTTCTGGAGTTCCAGGGGCTAGATCAGAAGTTTCTGGGGCTAGCTCTTATTTCCCGAGAACCCCAGGGGGTAGCACGTAAGAATTCCAGTCTTTATAACGCGGGGCTGACGTGGACCGTCCGATTTTAAACCGACGGCTGAGATTATAACGCCGAACCGGTACGCAGGGGTTTAAACCCTACCGTGCGATTTAAAATAAACGGCGCACAAGCGGTCACGTCGCTCTGATCGAGCGCGGGCGGCGCTGCCGGCGGCGCACGGCGGCGGGAAGCGGCGATCTCGCTGGAGACTTTCGGGTTTTCGAGAATTCTTCCTAGAACTGTGATTTTATGGTATAGATCGGTGGAGGGGAGGTCGGGGATCTCACCTCGGGGGTTTTCTTGAGCTCGGAGGTCCTGGAAGGTGATCGGCGACGAGGTCCGAGGCGAAACCACGGCGAAGCTCGTCGGCGCTGTGTTTACACCGCAAGTCACCGAGTTTTCTGCACCTGCAAGGTTCCCCGGAGGCGGTGGATCAAGACCAGCGAGTTAGATCGGAATTTCCGAGCTTAGATCGGCCAGAATTCGCCGGAGAAGTCTCGGTTCTCACCGGAGGAAAAATCGGCGATCGCGTGGGAAAAACAGAACGAGGCCGTGGTTTTTATAGACGGGGGAGGGCGGCGGGTTTGTTTAGATCGAGTGGGAGTCCTCCGGAACCAGAATTCGGCCGGAAATCCGGTCGGTTGCGATCGCGCGCGCGCGGGTGAACAGTCCGAGTTTCGGACGATCGGGGGTTAGGGATGACAGGTGGGTCCCGCCTGTCTGAGAGAGATAGCGCGGGCGCGCGGCTGCGGCCTGGCGCGGCGCTGGCTGGGCCGGCTGGTGGGTTTCGGCCCACTGGCCGGTTTTTTCTGTTTTCTCTTTTTCTTTTTCTATTTCTTTTCTGATTTGAGTTTAATTTGAATTCCAGTTTGAATTTGAATTTTTGCAAAACATGCAACATGTCCAAAAATTTTTAAATTCCCCTCTTAACATGATGTAGGGTTTTAAATCAAAATTTTGGAGTGTTACAACAGTTTGGGTCCTGCCTTCTAGTATAGGCGGGCCACAGCATAAGCCATGTGCTGTGGGGCCCATGGGCAGCCTTGGGGCTGCCACATGCGTTTGGGCTCCAGAGCCACCATGTATCCAATGGTGCCGGGCCTGACCTCCCGCCAGGGAGGGGTCCGGCGCTGCCACACGGAACCTCCGAGCCGTGCTTCCCGTCAAGGAGAGCTCCAGGGGTGCCACATTCCCTACGGCTCCGGGCCCGACCTCCAACATGGGAGGGCTCCGGTGCTGCCACGTGGGCGATGACTCCAGGCGCCCTTCCCGCCAAGGAGAGCTCCGCAGGTCTCACGTGTCCTACGGCTCCGGGCCCAAGCTCCAGCATGGGAGGGCTCCGGTGCTTCCACGTGTCCAACAACTCTGGACCTCCCACTACTCCGCAAGACAGCTTCGGTGTAGACGCGTGTCCCCAGGGCCAGCCACCCGGGCACCGCGCCGACAAGGAATGGGCAGATGCCCGAGGAGTAAAGAGGAAGGTGCGCTGTCAGGCCGTGCATTCAAGGTTCGCAGCTTCCCCGGAAGCATGGCACACGGCGCACGCCTCCGTCTGCTCACCGTTACAGTGCAAGACAGGGTGGCGTGATGGCACAACAGTGCCGCCCAATGGTGCAGAACCGCTCGGTAGAGCGACGGGACGCGGCGACAAGAAAGAAGCTTCATCATCACCTGCTACCCGGTCAGAGGCGCCCGGTGGTACAAGTGGCGTGCCTTAACTCCACCGACAGTGACAATGCGTATAGAAGTAAAGACCCTAGCTCATATATAGGGTACAGACAGCTGTGGGGCCACCTGTCGGGCCTCGGTCCACCATGTAACTGCCCCGGCCTTGGACTATAAAAGGACCGGGGCAGCCTCCGGGCAAAGGGTTCGCAACTCTGCAACTCTAGCTCCAGGTTCGCAACCCCGACTCCCTCACACGCTCATACGCGCAAGAAATACAACAAGCACACCCGTGGACGTAGGGTATTACGCTCTGGCGGCCCAAACCACGTAAATCCTCGTGTCTTCCTTCGCTTTCGTGCTCCGACCTTCGAGATCCACTAGCCCCTCTGAAAAAAGAACCTCCGCGGGCTGCTTTTGAGCACTTGTCCGAATCTCTCTGACATGTCCAAAGTTAATCAATTTAAGAACTCTTTTCTACAATAAGTTTTCTTTTGATTGGGATTGAGCTTTGACTTTTCTTTGCCGCGTGTTGTGTCCCTCTTAATAGTGCAGCATTTCTATACACAAGAAAATAAAAACCTTCATTGTTTTGTATAGCTTCATGCCTTCTTCTCCATTTTTCCTTTTAAAAAACACTCAATCTCTTACTACCATCCAACTTTTTCGCCCACATTCTCATTCCAACTCATTAGCATTTTAATTGTTCATCATCAATCCTACAAAACCCACACGAGGACCTAGATCCACTATTAATCTCCCCCTTTTTGGTGATTGATGACAACCAATTAAAATTTTCAATTAGAGAGTAAAAATAAGTGTTTTGATCATGATGTTTGTATGAAAGAACTCCCCCTGAATGAATGATTTATAAAAATGGGGTTTGTCATATATACATCATCATTGTCGGGTGCCTAAATGCAATGTATGACAATGTTATAAATATGTGTGATGCAAGAGATATGCATGCGAATAACACATCACATATGAGAAGAACACATCACATATCACAAAATAAGAGAGGTCACAATACAAATCATAAGGAAATAATTTTAAAGTGATACAAGCCATCACACCACATAGTCATACATAAAACATAGAGAGTACAACATATTCATACATAACACAAGTCCATATGCCCATTACACTAAGCTTAAGAAATTAGAAACATAGCCCTTCTCTACTCTCTCTCTCCCCCCCTTTGGCATCGTGGCACCAAAAAGGGAAAAAACAAAAGAAGTAGAGGGAACTAGAAATCGATGTCCTCGTCCACCTCGTACTCCTCGTCGTTGTCCTCAGCAGTAGCATCTGGAGCGGCACTCGAACTAGCACCGGTGTCGCTGAAGAAATCAAGCTCCTCGGTTGTGAGCTCCGGAAACTCAGGAGGTGTGTCATCCTCGCTGTCATCGGAAACGGGAGCATCGGTGGAAAGCTCAAGCTCCATATTCAAGGCATGAATGTCCCTCCTTATGCTCTTAATGGCCTTCTAATTCTTTTGGACCTTCACATGTGTACTCCTACACATTGTGAAGATGGAGCAGAGTACCTTAAGAAGACAACTAGATAAACCTGAAGCTCTATCAGGCTGAGCTGGAGGAGGCGCAGAGGCAGATATGGCACGAGCGTAGCTGGCACAAAGTCTGTCGGAGGGGTGGTGCTATGGTGTCGCTGCCTGAGGTTGTAGCTTCTTATGAGCCACATCCTTCACAAATGTCTTCCCCGACACCTAGTCGATCATCTTCATAATGTAAGGTGCGTAGATACATGACCTCGATGGAGTCTCAGATGTCGAGTAAATCTCTATATATCAAACACATTAAACCTCTTGTCCCCTCTCAGCTACTTGAGCAGATTTCTAGAGTTGGAGTTTATCCTTGTAGCATCTCCGTCCTTAGGTGCCAAACTCTTCCTTGTGATTCTGTTGAGCACATGGAAGAAGGGGAGGAGTCCCTGAGTATGAGAAGGGTTGAAGTAGAAGTGGGTGTCGTATAAGAAGTCAGTCTCATTGCTCTTTAAAATGAGCTCCTCATGTATTTTGTAGTCAAACTTCAGGATTCTCTGGAGTCGAAGGATCTTAGCAAATTGATCATAGGTGATGGTGTACTTCTTACCATTAGTCATCCAGGTGATCCTTGACTCCCCCTCAGGATGAAAAAGACCGTGGCATAGAATTGGCATATTACCTCCACGTTCCATGCATACTCAATGGCCATGAAGTCCTTGATCCCATGATATTCACAAGAAGCAATGACTTCCTTGAAAACATCATTGTTCCTGATCTCCATGTATTTCTAGTCGACCCGTTGCATGTAAATGACTGGATGCATCTTGCTCATAAGAAATGACCGATAGTAATCGACGTGGAAATCACTCCAGAAGCGGAAGTCAGCTGCCATTTTTTCATATTCATAGATGTTCTCACCCCTTTGCTCATATGCCCCTGAAATGTTCCTTCGGTAGTCCATGATGCGAGTTGTCATTCGAGGATCTCTAATTGGCACCGCCATGTGCAACGAGCCAATTTCTCCTGGATTTCATTGTCTTGGTTCCTCGGACCCATCACGACTCTCAAGCATGATCCTCACAGCTTTTCCCGTGTCATCCGTTGTTCTTGCAACCTTTCGGACCGTTCTCTTACGCCGGGAGTAGGCACTAACAGCCAGTGGAGACTCCATGTGGTCATTTCTTTTCTTCCTCCTAATTTCACGTGGAGGAGCGTCGGACATGATGCCTGAGCAATAGGACAAGTGTGAGATGATTATGAACGAATTTGAGCTCGAATTGGATTAGGCAGCAACATAATATAGAGTTGAGACTGTACAGGTTCGGATATTCCGAAAAATTTCAGACATGTCCGAACAATTCGGACTTATCCGAGGTAGATCTCGGACATGTCTGAATTTGTACATTTTTGTCTCCTAAATCATGCAAATCTTGCCTAATCTTGACTTAATCATCAATCTAGTTTGGAAGGGATTAGGAAACAACATCTGGAATCAATTCCTAGCCAAGGATTCAAATATAGGTTGAAGGATTTGACAAATTTGGACGAGGGGCCAAATACCTTTGAAAATAGGATGAAACCCTAACGATCCACACGGGGTTTAGAAGAGGTGTCTGGGAGAGGTTTCCCAGGCTTCAATCCTTCGAGAATTTGCGGACGAACAAGGGATTTGCCAGTGGAGAAAGGAAATCACCTCAGGCGCTATGGAGGGGCGGACCAGTTGTGAGAGAAAAAGAAAAAGGAGATAAAACCGTTCGGGCTCGGGCAGGGGTTCTTATACCCGGAAGTCAGACATGTTTTAAATTGGTTTCAGACATGTCGACTTTTTCTGATTTGGACTTTTACGACCTTTCAGACATGTCCAACTTTACTTCGGACATGTACGAATTGTTCGGAAAAAGTTGCTTAATATCATTCTAAAAGGGCATATGTATGTATATATATATGCATATGGTATATAAGATTATATATAGCAGACCAAAACATGAGGTTTTCACACACATTCTTATTAAATTTGATCAATTTTGAATCAAGTTGACTATATTGACCATAGCCTTGAAATAGCACTAGGGAGCTAAAAATTAAGATTTTGCGAAACACGACATGAGGATTTATTCTTGTAACACCCTCAATTTCAGATTCATGCATTGCATATAGAAAAACATTATAAAAGAAATATAAATGGAAAAGAATCATAAAAATGGGAGAAAGATAGCTGAAAAGAGCCAATTCCAATTCGCCGAGGAGCACTGTCGACACTTCCCGCGGACTGCTGGCCACGTAGCGTCTTTGCAGCTCATCGCTGTGGAGGGGGTGAGGTCCAGCACTGCTGGACACGTGGCAAGCTCGGAGCTCGCCTCTGAGGAAGATGCGAGGTCCGGCTCCACTGGACATGTGTCGCCTTCGGAGCTAGTCTCTGCGAAGAAGTGACGCTCAGCCCCGCGGGACACGTGTTGCCTTCGGAGCTAGTCTCTGCGGAGAAGCGAGGCCCAGCCCCGTGGGACACGTGTCGCTCTCGGAGCTCACCCCTGCGGAAGGGATGAGGCCCGGCCCCGTCAGACACGTGTCGACTTCGGAACTCACCCCTGCGGAAGGGATGAGGCCTGACCCCGCTGGACACGTGTCACCCTCGGAGCTCGCTTCCGAGAGGTCCGGTTCCGATGGACACATGTCATCCTCAGAGCACACCTCCGAGGAGAAGGGAGGTCCGACACTACGGGACACGTGTCGACCTCGGAGCTCACTTTCGAGAAGAGAGGTCCGGCATGGACTCGTGGCACTCTCGGAGCTCGCCTCTGAGGAGAGGGGAGGTCCGGCACTAACATGTGGCACTCTCAGAGCTCACCTCTGAGGAGAGGGGAGGTCCGGCACTGAAACGTGGCGCCCCCAGAGCTCGCCTCTGTAGAGAGGGGAGGCTCGACCTGCCAGACACGTTGCACACGCGGAGCTCGCCTCTGAGGAAAAGGGAGGCCCCGCCCCGTTGGACGCGTGGCAGGTCCGGAGCTCGCCTCTGAGGAGAAGCAAGGACCGGCCCCCGCTGGACACGTGGCGCCTCCGGAGCTCACCGCTGCGGAGGTGATGAGATCCTTAAGCGGTTTTTCTCCTGTGTGCGCGGGAATACCCTGTACTGAGGAAACCGACACGATTTCTTCCACGTTGATACCACACCGAAATCAATTGAAGATAAGTTGTTAAGATCCAAAACAAATTGAATAGTACTCTTATTTGAAATCCAATCAGAGTAGGACTCTTCCTTATTCCTTTATAAATAGAACCTGAAAACCCCCTTGGCCGTAACATCTTTTCCCAAGTCGACAACTTAGAGGCCCTAGCCCCCCAACACGCCGAGTTAACCCCTTCGCCGGAGTTCAGCCACTGGTGAGACCGCCGACGAGCCCCGTCAGACCTCGCCGTCGCCAGAAAAGAGCCAACGATCATAAGAGAAGTGAGGTAGGTCTTCGTTACCATTTTACGACAGCATTGCGGTTTCTTCGCATCTGTTTTCTTCAGACAGAAGCTGTTTCGTGTGGACAGATCACGTGTTGATCGGTTTTTGACAGTGGAATTGATCTAGATCTTGAGTCAAGATCATCACCACGTCCACACTTGATCCTTACACCTTGTTCACCACAAAACCCCATGCAAGGCCATTAAAACATGCAAGAACACGTACAAACTGGTCTAATAAAACAGCACCATAGGATTTGCACCATTGCATCTTGAGTAGAGTTTGTGCATGATGATTGATTGCTATAAATTTTGTATGTGCGTAGTCAAGCTCAGGAAGTCATCTACGAAGGACTACAACACCAAGAATTCGTGACACGTGAGCAACAAAAGCCACAGGAACAAGGCAAGTGCCCCTTGACCATATTGATCCCATTTTTTGGAAAACTGTTTTGTTTGAGAAAACGTGTATGCTTGAGTCAACATGATGGGAAATTTGGGATGGAAACTTGGGATGGTTATTTGGTTATGGTTATAGTATAGTTATCGGGATTGGTTTCGGGACTGTTGAGTCATGACAATGAGTTTGGTTTTCGGTTATATGATTATGAGATGGATATGAACATGAGATGGTTATTATGAGCATGATATAAAGTTGAGAAAGATTAATGGTTGGTTGAGACATGAAAAGTGGTGAATTATGAAGGAGGTATGTTGCTGTTTTACTTAAATATATGTTGGGATTAAATTCAATTAAAGATAGTTGCTGTTTTTATCATGTTTGTGAAATAAACTTTGCTTTCTGCAATGAGCCTTTTTGTTCCATACCTTGTTGTAAGCTACATGTCATACTTTTCCCGCACTTGCTGAGTACGACATGTACTCACCCTTGCATTATCATACGAACATCAGCAACAGGAGAGGAGTACTTCGAAGATCATGTGGAGTACTAGGCGTGTGAACTACCGTCAACTTGCCTGTGGAGTTGGAGATGGAGCCGCTGCTGGTTAGTTTTGCTTCCGCTATCGTTTAGAGACTTCTACTGCTAGAATAAGTTAGAGACTTCCGCTGTAAGAATAAGTTAAGATTGATGTAATAAAGTACTTAAACCCTATTATTCGTGGTTATATTCTGAAATTCAGTTTGTGGATTGCATGTGTATGTGTGATGAACATCCTGGGCACACATATGCATTAGCTGGGTTCCGTGTTTTACGGGACCTGGCGTCACAATTCTAGAGCTTCGTTTATCAAATTGGTCTCTTTTCGCAGCAAGTGTTCAGCACATCAAGCCACGTTCCTAAAGTCGTTTAGCTCATTCCTAAGTTCACAAAAGCGTTTTTCATCTAGTGGCTTGGTAAATATGTAGGCTAGCTGTTTTTCAGTTCTTACATGTGAAATGATCTCTTAGAAAATGGTGTCATATATCTATGTGTTTGGTCCTAGAGTCCTCAACGGGGTTATGGGAAATTTTAATGGCACTCTCATTGTCACAAAGAAGTGGTATATGGGTCATATCATGACCAGAATCCTTTAGAGTTTGTTTCATCCAAAGAAGTTCTACACAACAACTTCCGGCTGTGACATACTCCGCTTCCGATGTGGAAAGAGAAATAGAGTTTTGTTTCTTTGAGGACCATGACACAAGAGACCTACCTAAAAATTGGCATGTTGCAGATGTGCTTTTCCTATCAACCTTACATCCGGCATAGTACGCATCGAAATATCCTAAAAGGTTAAATTTGTATCATTTTAGATACCACAGCCCTACATTAGGTGTGTGCACTAAATATCTTAGAATTCTTTTAACAGCTCTTAAATGACATTCTTTAGGCGCAGCTTGAAATCTAGCACACATACACACACTTAGCATAATATCGGGCATAGATGCACAAAGGTAAAGTAAAGAACCAATAATGGAACAATATACCTTTTGGTCCACGCTCGTTCCATCTTCATTGAGGTCAAGATGTCCATTTGTTCCCATGGGTGTCTTAATGGGTTTGGCCTTGTCCATGTGAAACTTCTTGAGTATGTCTTGATTGTACTTGGTTTGACTTATGAACGTGATATCCTTGAGTTGCTTGACTTGAAAACCTACGAAACTTCAACTCCCCCATTATGGACATCTCAAACCTTTCCATCATTATCTTGCTAAACTCATCACAAAAGGACTTGTTAGTGGAACCAAATATAATGTCATCGACATAAATTTGACATACAAATAGGTCATCATAAAAATGATTTGTGAATAGAGTATAATCATCTTTTCCTATCCTAACACCATTTTTAATAAGGAAACCCCTAAGACACTCATACCAAGCTCTAGGAGCTTGTTTGAAGCCATAGAGAGCTTTGTGCAACTTGTAAACATGGTTAGGATATTCCTGATCTTCAAGCCTCAGAGGTTGCTTCACATACACTTCCTCCTTGATTGCTCCATTTAGGAAGGCACTTTAAACATCCATTTGATAAAGCTTGAAATTATGGTGAGTATTATAGACTAATAAAATACGAATTGACTCAAGCTTAGATACGGGAGCAAAAGTTTCATCAAAGACCAAACCTTCAACTTGTGAGTATCCTTTGGCCACAAGTATTGCCTCGTTCCTTGTTACCACTTCATGTTCATCTTGTTTTTTGCGGAACACCCACTTGGTACCTACAATATTGGCCTTTGGTCTCTTCACCAAAATTCCCAAACTTCGTTCCTCTTGAAGTTGTTCAACTCCTCTTGCATGGCCACCACCCAATCCAGGTCTTGTAGTGCTTCCTTTACCCTTAAGGATTCCCAAGAAGAAACAAACGAGTAATGCTCACAAAAATTGGTTATACGGGATCGAGTGGTTACCCCTCTAGTAATTTCACCAAGGATGTTGTCAACGGGGTGATCTCGTTGAACACTTTGGTACACTCTTGGATGGGCCATTTGGGGTCTTGGATAAACTTCATCTTCCTCATTGACTGCCCCTTGATCATTGCCATCATCTTGATGTTGATCAACTTGATATTGAGAATCTTGTTGTTGATCATTTTGAGCTTGATCTTGCACTTGTGTTGGGGGAGCAGCTTGTGTTGAGGGTTGATCTACTTGACCTTGAATTTTCTCTTATGGGCGTACATCACTAAGGGCCATCCTTCTTAGTGCTATGCAGAGTGCTTCCTCTTCAACTATCATACATTGGTCAACTTTTTCTACTTGGGAGCCATTAGTTTCATCAAACATTACATCACGTGCTATTTCAGCACAACCGGAGTTTTTGTTGAAAATACGGTATGCATAGTGTTTGAGTCATAACCAAGCAAGAAACCTTCATTGGATTTGGATGAAAATTTTGAAGTCCTAGGTTTCTTGTTAAGAATATAGCACTTTCTACCAAAGACTCTAAATTTTGAAACGTTTGGCTTGTTACCGGTTAGAAGCTCATATGGTGTTTTCTTCAAAAGTCGATGAAGATAGAGTCGGTTTGCGGCATGACAAGCGGTGTTACCGCTTCAGCCTGAAACCTATCCGAAGTCTTGTACTCATCAAGCATGGTTCTCGCCATCTTAATGAGTGTGCGGTTCTTCCTTTCGGTAACTCCATTTTGTCGAGGGGAGTATGGAGCTGAAAACTCATGTTTGATGCATCTTTTATCAAGGTACTCCTCCACTTGAGTGTTCTTGAACTCGGTTCTGTTGTCACTTCTAATTTTCTTGATTATTAAGAGAATTCATTTTGAGCTCTCCTTAAGAATTTCTTCAGCAGTCCTTGTGTTTCACCCTTTTATACCAAAAGAACACCCAAGTGAAACGAGAAAACCATCAACTATGACAAGATCATATTTGTTACCGCCTATGCTTATGTAAGCAATGGGACAAAAAAAACATATGCAGCAGCTCCAAAGGTCTTGTTGTGGTCATAACATTTTGATGGACCGAAATCCGTACACACATTCAAACTTACTGAATTTGTACAAAAGTAGTACAAACATTCACTTTACATCTATTTAAAGAGTTTTACTGCAGCGGAATTTATTTATACAACTCACGCATACTCCTAACTAGCAAAAGTTGGTTGTCCAGCCCTACGTACAATCCACACTAGCTATACACAGCTTCACTGCAGCGTGTACTCACACAGTCGTAGTCATCGACAGAGGATAGCCCTCGCCGGTGAACCCGTACTCCGACTCCGTGGGGTACTCCTCAACTGCAAACACTCATAGCAGCAACCATAAGCACTATGGCTCAGCAAGTCTTAACCGACTCTTCTACACATGAAACTCTACATGCAAGTCATACTCGAAAATAGGATGTCAATTTGCAGCAAAGTACACGCCTACATGTTCATCCTCAATTCATCTTTTAGCCACAAGTTAACAGTTCACAAATCTGAAATTTAGTGAGAAATATTTGGTGGCACACATGTAGCAATACAAGTTATTCATAACAACAGTGATGTATCAAAATCATTCCATAGCTTTATTACGTCACAACAAAGTGAACAAGCAGTACTCATAAACGCGAGGGACGATGAATCGACTCAATATACACCTGCATGGATACCCAAATAGCACGTCACATACACCCATACTCGGAGCTGCAACAGAACGCTCAACCGATGTCGTACAGGACAACATTTCACCAAACAGCGCAAACATCGAACCGGTCGCACCGAGATGAGCATGAGGTTCCCTACACGGAGCATCCCTCTATGCCTGTTAGTGGATTTTCACCTTGCTGCCCTCAACCTACACCTATAAATCGGTGCGTTATGCCTCGACGCCCGGAGGTATAGGTTACATCAGTTTATCGGACCCCATATATCTGATATGCCTTCGGTACATTCAAACTTGTTCAGTGGGGCCACACACGGATCGGTCCTCAATCGACACGGGCAGGGCTACGCACACAAGACTTCCTCTTGCTGCGTCCTACGCCCCTGCCTAGTATCATTTTTCTTTTTAAAGTTATCTCACATCTCGAACCAATGCCGTATGTGGCGAATCCTATACTCACGAGTAGATTCCAACTACTGGACTTGTACCGAAGCCTATTTTACATTAAGAAAAGCATGTTCTACTCAAGGACTTAAACACTACCCTCACTCTTCTTGGAAAAATTTGGTTATGCGATTAGAGTTCATCCACTCTAAACTTAATGCACATACATACCTAAACTAAGTGAATATAAAGCAAAACTTGATAAACTTTGCTAAATGCAAACCGGGGTTTGCCTTGTTGCTGCTGGTAAGGGGTTAGATGTCCCTCCGGAGTTATAAAGTCCAAGATCTCCGGAGTCTCCTCGCCTTCAACGACTACATGTAATTAAACTAATGATATGTGTCAACTTAATGCAAATGGGTGGAATTGACAATTGTAAAGACCACAACTCTATCTAGCTATCCCTTTTGACTCTGAAATTTTTACTGTGGCTTGGTGAGAACCTAAACAGAGACTTGGCCAACTTCCATTTGAAACAAATGTCATTTGAGCCCTGCAAAAAAAATAGTGAAATGGCCTTTACTAAAGCTCATAAGTATTTCCAGTGATTTTCATGGAGCAAACCATTACTTTCTGGAAACTAGAGTTTGAGATGGTTCTAATGGAGTTGGTTTCATGTAATTTATAGAATCCTAGAGAAATTTATGAGCTAATCAAGATTGAGAGAATTCTGAAAAATGTTTCTGTACATTTTTTCTATTTTCTCTGGACAGTTCACTTAATCACACCATTAGGGGGACTAAATGAACTCGGATGGATCTGAAATTTTCATGTGACTCAGGGATATTCAAATGAACATCCTAGCCAAATTTCAGAATTTTCCATAAATGAAATCTCCAGATAAAATTCCCAAGATTTTAAACTTTGGAGAATTAATTCAGGAAAACAATGGGTTTCAATGGACCGAAACTGGTTTTGCTGAAAAATACTCAGAGAGCTGAATCTAACAATATTTGGTTGACTCAATTTGGACAATCTTAGCAAAAGTTATGGGCTTGTAAAGTTTGAACTAAATATGGAATTTAAATAATCATAGAAAAAGTTCAAATGTCTGACGCCGGGCCCAGGGGGGACGTGGCGCCACCAGAGACACCGACACACGGGGCCACAAGGTTATTTGCACGAGGCACAAATTGATCCAGAGCCATAGACGATCCGGCGCGGTTTAAATGGAGACTGACACGTGGGACCCGCGAGTCTTCTTCCTCCTCGCGCTCCGCGGCCACCCGCCGCCCACCTCGCCGGAGCACTTGCCGGGAGAGTGTTCCCATGCCCGGAAGTCAACGAAACTCTCTGCCTCCACCTAAAATTGCTCGGGGAATATGCTGCCGACCTTGTAGCCGCCCGGCGATTGCCGGAAATGGCCATGCGACGGCGACAGCCTCCGTGGCAAGTTTGGCAAGGTCGCTATGGCGCTGTAGTGCCTCAAAATCCCTGCTGTTGGCTCCTACAGCACCACCACGATCTAGGGAGCAATGATCAGGACCCTGGTCTTGCTAAAAGTGGCAGCAAATATGACTTCACCGTGCGACCTAGGTCTAAATCTGATGAAGAACGGAAAATCCAAAGAACTCGGTGGTTTCTCGACGGTTTCCCATGATTCTTGATCGTATGGATTCGCACTGATGTTTACGGATGGTTTTCTAAGTTAGGTAAGGATTGCTTGACCGATTAGCACGAATTTTGAGTGGGATGGCCGCGGTCTATATCGCATGCCTTCGGCAAGAATTTAAATTCCGGCGAGCACACACTGTGGCATGCGGCCGGGGTTGCGGGAAAAGACGAGTGATCCTAGGCGAACCTTTTGGTGTGCCAAACTCAAAGGAAGGGAGACTCTCGTGGCCGGGTGACGAGTTTTCGTAGCGGAGACGACTCACGTCGTCAAAGAAGAAAACCGAGCTCGCTACCTCGGTCTAGGGCATCTACCTCCGATTTCTCGCTTCGGGGACGTCAAGGGACTGTGGGTCCAGCCTCTGGGCAGCTCAGTCGAGCGTGAAACATCTGAGTGAGGTGATCGCCGGGAGAGCAGAGGCGCGGCCTTGCGGACTGTTTTTGCTGTTGAGCGGGCGAGAGCAGGGATAGACTTCGGTGTGTTCAGCGATGGGGTCGCTTCGTGGGAAAGGAGGGCACTGAAGCTGGTCGCCAGCACGACGGTAACTTGAGGAGGTGGCGATCGGGAGCAGCTCGGTGGTGTCCATGGAGGAGCTCTTTCCAACCCACAAGCTGCTGACAAGTCTCAGAGGTTGCTCGTGGAGTTAGGAAACCGCTATGCAAGCGCACAATAAGAGATCCGTTACCTCCACAAGAAGCTGTATTTGCTGGAGAAACAAGAGGAGACTCGTGCCAACGCAGGAGCAAATGGAGAACCAGCGTCATCCATCCCTACATGGACTGCTGACTCACCATGGCGTGCACCCATATATGGACCACCCCCGTCACACGGCGAGAACAGCACTGGTTCTCACGATTAAGTTTAGGTTCCTATTGAATAAGCTGTAATAGGAACGTTTAGATCGTAGTAGCTTGAATAATAGTGGTGTGCTAATTTTTGTGATGATTGCTTGGTTTGTGTGCTGATGTGAGTTGTGGGACGCTTCGGCGAATGTCCACATCCACACAGTGGAGAGATGTGAGATGCTTCGGCATGTGTTCACATCCTCATATAGGCTGAAATTAATAAAAGAAAATACTTAGTTCATACATCTTGATGCATATAGTTGGGGAATCAATCTAAATTTCTATTTCCTACTCTACTCTCTCTCTCACAGATGGTGAGGGAAAAATCCAACCGCCAAAGTAGGAACGCTCGTGGTAACAACGAACCACAAGAGGATGGCAATGTTGAAGTTCCTGAAAATGCCAACCCCGGGGCTGATGCAAACAACCTTGAACGATTGATGGCTATGCAGAACCAGCTCATGCAAACTATGATACAAACATTGGGACAGCTGCAGGCCAACAACACCAACAATCCTAACCCCGTTCCTGTACCCCCACCGCCGCTACCGCCACCACCTCCGGCTCACAACAGATTGGGAGAGTTCATGAGGACTAGGCCGCCTACTTTTGCACAAGCCAATAATCCTATGGACGCTGATGATTGGCTGAAGTCTATGGGAAAGAAGCTTGCTATTGTTCAGTGCAATGATCGGGAGAAAGTTCTCTTCACATCACACCAACTTATGGGAGCAGCTGCTGATTGGTGGGATGCTCTTTGCGACGCTCATGTCAACTAGGAGACTATCACTTGGGCTGAATTCAAGGAGAGTTTCCACTCTCACTATGTCCCTGCAGGAGACATGATATTTAAAAGGCAAGAGTTTGAAGGTCTCTGCCAAGGAAGGAAGAGCGTGAATGAGTACCTCAACAAGTTCACGCAGCTGTCAAGGTATGCTCCAGAAGATGCCAACTTGGATCAAAGAAAGCAGTACTTTTTCATGAATGGATTGAACAATGAAATTCAAGTTCAGCTGCTCAACAATGACTATGCAAACTTCCAAAAGCTCATTGACAAAGCTATAGTGGTTGAGAACAAGATCCGTGAGATTGAGCAAGAGGGCAAGAGGAAGATGCCATATCAAGGACAGACACAAGGGAGCTATGTACGTCCCCATTTTATGCCACCAGCTGCACCACATTATGGCTCGCCCGCTTCTACTTTCCGCCCTGCAAATCCACCTCGCTCTAATCAGCCACCGCAGCAACGTCCTGTTATGCAAGCACCTCGTATGCCTATGCCTCCTACGCCCCATCCCAACATGGGCGCCTATGCTCAAAACCAGCCTCGCCCTAACATTCCTGCTGTTATGGGCAACAAGGCATTTTTTCATGCGGAGAGGCGGGACACTTTGCAAGTCAGTGCCCGAAGAAAGGCCTTGGACAGCCGAGCAAAGCACTGATGCAGAACCCACGGCCAAATGGAGGAGCTAATCAAGGTAACCGTGGACAGCAGAACTATGCTCGTGGCAATGTGAATCACGTCTCCGCTGAGGAAGCACAACAAGCTGAGGACGTCGTGATTTGTATGTTTCTCGCCAACTCTAACCCAGCCACTGTTTTATTTGATTCCGGAGCATCACATTCATTCATCTCATCCAAGTATGTTGCCAAGTATAACCTGCCCATATCTCATATGAAACAAACTATGTTGGTTAATTCTCCCGGTGGATAGATGAGGACTAATATAGTATGTACGAAAGTAAGCCTTAAAATAAGGGGGGTAGACTTTCTTGCCAACCTTATTGTCTTGGATTCTCAAGGGATTAACATAAAGCAAGCACAACGGAATGATTCAATGTGCTCAGAGGATTGTGCAGTTGACGAGTGAGCATGGTACTCGTATTGAGTTTGAGGCAGCCCAACCGGCAACCAAGAAGGCAGTGGTGAACCACATCGAAGAAGCGACATTGGAAAGCATTCCGGTGGTTCAAGAATATTCAGATGTGTTCCCGGAAGAACTTCCAGGTATGCCACCTGACCGGGACATTGAATTTGCCATTGATTTAGGGCGCGGAACTGCACCTAAAGAGGCCATATAGGATGCCTGCTAATGAATTAGTGAAGCTCAAGAAGCAAATTCAGGAGCAGCTAGAAAAGGGTTTTATACGCCCAAGCTCTTCACCGTGGGGAGCCCCCATGCTCTTCGTAGACAAGAAAGATGGGACCCAAAGGATGTGTGTGGACTATAGGTCTCTCAATGAAGTGATGATCAAGAATAAGTACCCGCTGCCTCGCATAGAGGACCTATTCAATCAAATGAAAGGTGCCCAAATTTTCTCCAAGATTGATCTTCGGTCGGGATACTTCCAGCTGAAGATTAAGCCCTCTGACATACCCAAGACTGCATTTTGAACACGGTATGGTTCGTATGAATATACTGTTATGTCTTTTGGGTTGACGAATGCGCCCGCATACTTTATGTACCTCATGAATAAGGTATTCATGGAGTACTTGGACAAGTTCGTCATGGTTTTCATCGACGATATCGTGGTGTATTCAAAAAGTGAGGAAGAACATGAAGACCACTTGAGGTTGACGTTGCAAAAACTGCAAGAGCACCAATTGTATGCCAAGTTCAGCAAGTGTCAATTTTGGCTAAATGGGATATCGTTCCTAGGCCGCATCATATCCGAAGGAGGAGTATCGGTTGATCCCGAAAAAGTGGGAGATGTTTTGAAGTGGAACCAACCGCAGAATGTGAGGGATATTCGGAGTTTCCTTGGCATGGCTGGATACTACCTCCGGTTCATCAAGGATTTCTCCAAAATAGTGAAGCCTATGACGGAATTGTTGATGAAGGGGAAACCATTTCAATGGACACCAGCGTGTCAAGACAGCTTTGATGAGCTAAAGAAGAGATTAACAACAGCGCCGGTTTTAGTATTGCTAGACGTGAGCAAGAGTTTTGACATATATTGTGATGCATCAAGACAAGGGCTTGGATGTGTGCTCATGCAAGGAGGACAAGTGGTTGCCTATGCATCGAGGTAATTAAAGAAACATGAGCTGAATTACCCCACACACGACCTGGAACTTGCAGCCGTGGTACATGCCTTGAAGATTTGGAGGCATTACATCCTTGGTCACTGATGTGAGATTTATACGGATCACAAAAGCCTCAAGTATATATTCACTCAAATGGATCTGAATTTGAGGCAACATTGATGGTTGGAACTCATCAAGGATTATGATGTTGGAATCAATTATCACCCTGAAAAGGCCAATGTAGTAGCTGACACGTTGAGCCGAAAGGGAGCATGTCACCAACTCACGGTTCGGGAGCTGCCACGAGAGCTGCATAAGGAGTTTGAACGGTTGCATCTCAGATTCTTGAACAAGATGGAGGTGATAGAACTGAACTTAATGCTGGAACAAGAGATATGAGATGGGCAAGCAACGGATGAGGAAATTAAGGAAATCAAGGAAAGAATCCGACAAGGCATAGAGAAGGATTTCAAGGAAGACGAGAATGGCACGCTTTGGTTAGGGAAAAGGATTTGTGTGCCTAACGTGAAGCACATCCGCGACACGATACTAAAGGAGGCACATGACTCGCCTTATTCCATACATCCCGGCTGTACAAAGATGTACAAGGACCTGAAAACATGCTATTGGTGGGATGGTATGCAAAGAAATATCGCTAAATATGTTGCCTTATGCGACACGTGCCAACGAGTGAAGGCCGAACATCAAAGACCCGCGGGACTGATGCAACCATTAAAAGTACCGGAGTGGAAGTGGGAAGACATCAGCATGGATTTTAGTTGGATTACCGCGTACTCAGTCCAGCTACGACTCCATTTGGGTTATCATAGACAGATTGACGAAAACAGCCCATTTCCTTCCTATGAGAACCAAGTACACCATCGCGCAACTAGCCGAGCTGTATATGGAGCAAATCGTGTGTCGTCATGGAGTTCCGAAGGGGATAGTTTCAGATCGAGGATCACAATTTACCTCTAGGTTCTGGAACAAGCTGCATGAAGCCATGAGTACACGGTTGAATTTCAGCTCCGCATATCACCCGCAAACCAATGGGAAAACTGAGAGAGCAAATCAGACTTTGGAAGACATGTTGAGAGCTTGCGCCTTGAAACATGGGCGTAGTTGGGATAAGAGCTTGCCATATGCTGAATTCTCGTACAACAACAGCTACCAAGCTAGCATGAAGATGTCACCTTTCGAAGCATTGTATGGTAGACGGTGTAGAACACTGCTGTCGGTACCCGCGATATGGGGTACCCCCGCGCACAGGGGAAAATGCCTAAGGATCTCGCCCTTCTCTGCAGGGAGAGCTCCTAAGGCGCCACGTGTCCAGCGGGGCCGGACCTCCCTCTCCTCAGAGGAAAGCTCTGGGCCCGCCACGTGGCCAGCGGCAGCCGGACCTGCCCCCACCGTGGGGAGAGCTCCGAAGGCGCCGCGTGTCCCGCGGGGCCGGACCTCCCTCTCCTCAGAGGAGAGATCTGGGCCCGCCACGTGGCAGACCGAAACCGGACCTCACCCCTCCGCGGTGAGAGGTCCGAAGGCTCCACGTGTTCCGCGGGGCCGGACATCCCCCTCCTCAGAGGGGAGCTCCGGGCCCGCCACATGTCCAGCGGGACGGCACTGCCTGCCCCCGCGCGGTCGGCAGCAGGCGTAAAGGCGCACCATACCTTGCCCGTACAAGGTATTCAAGGCCCGCGCCTTCCCAAGACGCGGACACGCGGAGCATGCCTCTGTCAGGTGCCGTTGCGCCCAGTCGCATCACAGACTGGTGCGCAGCGTCAGAACCTGCCAGCCAATAAACACAGCGACAAGACATCCCCTGCCGCCCCCGCCGTCATCAACCACTACGACTAGCATGCGGCATGGGCAGGGCCGCAAGACGAAGGCTCGGAAGCCATCGCCAGAGACAGCTACCAACATAACTGCGGATACGATAGTCGGCAGGAAATCTCCCCGGGACCACCTGTTGGGTCCCGGGCCCCCCCTTGTAAGCCACACGAGCCTTGGGCTATAAAAGGCTCGGGTAGGCAACGTTAGCGAGGGTAGGAACTCCGTTCGGTTCGCACTCCAGCAACTCACACCCTAGGAATAACTCACCCTCAAGCTCAGGACTCCGGTTCTGAGCAACAAGCAATACAGCGAGCACCTCTGCTCACCGTGGACGTAGGGTTTTACGCTCCGGCGGCCCAAACCACGTAAAACTCGCCGTGTCAAGCTCCTCCCTCACTCGTCCCTACGCTTAAGCTCTCCGCAAGCGACTAGCCCCTCCAAAAAGGAACCTCCGTGGGCTGCCCAGAGCAGGTCCGGGGGAAGTGTCGACCACACACTTTGACATTTGGCGCGCCAGGTAGGAGGCTTTTCCCTTGCGCGACAAGTTTCTGCTGACGAAGATGACCAAGCTTCCTTCAGCGGCAAGCTCTCCTCCCCCGCGTTCACGGTGAACAGTGACCAGCGGGGAATACGTGTCGACGCACTCCGGACGGAGTGTGTCGGCGCAAGCTGGAAGCCAGCAGCCGACTCCGGCAATGCAGGCTCCAGCTAGCGTGATATCTTCTGCAGCGCTGAGCGTACCCCACGGGGGTGCGCTAGCTGCAGCAAGAGCGCTACTGTGCAAACCACCTGCTGGGGACGCAGCGATCCAGCAGTGGATTCGCGAGGTAGACCGTCTCGTCGTCGCCGCCGCAAACCCTCGACTTCGGCGGGGACGACGCTCTGGCCAACCGGCTGCGTCGCTGACGCGCACGCCAACGGTTGACGGGCAGACAGCGGATTCCAGCTCCACCAGGCTTCCGTCGACGGACCTGAGGACAGAGCTGGAACGGTGCCACTTGGGCCAGGATGCCCGGGTGTACCTCGAGCGACGTCGAGAAAGGCGTCACAACCAAGAGGCTGGCGATAGCATGACGTCAGCCTCGACCCAGCCTGAGGCGCAGACCTTCGCCACGCGATCTCTGCTCCAGGCATACGCCACGCAGCATATGCCACAGCCATATGCCCTGCAAACGGCGCCCTCGGTATATTGCGCAACCTTGCCCATACCAGGGTACACAGTGCCAGCGGCGAACCAGGCGTTCGCGGCACCAACGCCTGCAGCAACAGGAGCAGGATGTGCGGCCCTGGCACCCCACCTTCGCTTTGCGAGGTGGCCGCGCAAGTTTCGACCGCACCTGCCCGAGAAATACGACGGCTGCGTCAACCCGGCGGAGTTCCTCCAGATCTACTCCACCGCCATACTTGCCGTAGGAGGGGATGAGGCCGTCATGGCCAACTACTTCCCCGTCGCCTTGACCGGCCCAGCCCGGTCTTGGCCCATGAACCTCCCCCAGAGTTCCATAACTTTCCGGGGAGAGCTCTGCCGGCAGTTCACCGCCAACTTCGGCAGTTCCTACACCCGGCCTGGCACGGAGCTCGACCTCCACGCCATCCAGCAACAACCTGGGGAGTCGCTGCGCTCCTTCATCCAGCGGTTCTCCTAGGTACGGAACACCATCCCACACATCCAAAACACTTCTGTGGTAGTGGCGTTCCGGCAAGGCGTTCGGGATAAGAAGATGCTCGAGAAGCTCGCGACCAGAGAGGTCCGCGATGTCTCAGAGCTCTTCAGCCTGGCGGACAAGTGCGCCAGAGCAGCAGAAGGGCGGAACTGACACTCCCTGCCAGCCTCTGAGTCAGGAGGGCAGCCAGGATCTGCCGCCGCTTCCTATGGAAGCGGCAAGAAGGCCAAGAACCGGGGGAGTGGCAAGATGAAGTCATCAACCGCGGCTCCCGTTGCCGCAGCAGCGGCACCCAGTGGAGCTTGGGGGCCACGCCCAGACAAAAGGCAGCGACAGTCGCCAGCCCCAGATGGTGACCAAGGCGAGCTATGCCCCGTGCATGGCACCAGCAATCATGCTGCTGCCGAGTGCTGGGACATCCAGAGGCTCGCTGAACGGTTCCGCAAAGGAAGGCAGCTGAGAGCTGATGCTCCGCCGCTCCCTCAGAGGGAGGGCAAGCAGAAGGTCGACACCTCAGTCAGCGTCGGCCACCAGGTGGGGTTTCAGGAGCCTCAGCGCGTCATAAAGACGGTGCACAACGGTGAGGACTCCAGCTCCGATGGTGATGAGCCGGGGCGGTAGCTGAATGTGGCTACCCCGAAAAGTCAGTGGAGGCTGCACTGCTGCGGCGTCAATCTTGGAGAAGCTCCAAGTAGTCGCAGCAGCCCAAGCACCAGCCCCTACGGTGCGGAACCGGGCCAGCTCCAACCGAGAGCACGCCTCTGTGCCTCGGCCGTACTTCCGGGGGGCCGCCCAGGGTCTGTCAACCTCTTAAAGGCCTTAGCCAGAAGGGGAAAGACACCTTGGGTTTCCCAAGAAGAGTCCGGGTTCTCCAACCCCTTGAAGGCCCTAGCCAGAAGGGGAGGGTACCCCAGGGCTCCTAGGAGAAGCCGCGCAGGACCCGCTCCAGCGCGAAGATAACGACCTCACCCGAGTGCGCGTCCCCGTGCCTCGGCTCTACCTCCTGGGGGCCGCCCAGGGTCTGTCAACCTCTTGACAGCCTTAGCCAGAAGTGGAAAGACGCCTTGGGTCTCCCAAGAAGGGTCCGGGTACACATACCTCTTGAAGGCCTTAGCCAGAAGGGGAGGGTACCCCGGGGCTCCCAGGAGAAGCCGTGCAGGACCTGATCCAGCGTGAAGATGGCGACCTCGTCAATGAGGCCCAGCTGCAGGTGACACCCCACAACGCACGGCCTCGGCTGGTGCTCTGGCACTACCGCCAAAGGACCAAACGCGTTAGGGACCTGCAAGAAGGCAACCTGGTGCCGCGGCAAACACTTTCCCGTGAAGGACCTATAAACTCTCCCCCAGCCGGGAAGGTCCCTTCCGAGTAACGAAAGTTGCCGTCCCAGGTACACATGCCTTTCAATCAAGTATGGGATCCGTTCCCAAACCCTTGGCATGGAACAACACTGTAAGTCCTACCCCCGAGCGTTAGTAGAACAGGGCCATACCCTTCTGTAATAAATCCCATAGAGTCTAGGAACAGCGCTTGGGGCAGCTAAGTCTCAGGGGACGGTCCAGGACTACGTCCAGCTTGGCCTGGTTCCGACCCTAAGCGCGTAGAGTCTTGCTTCCCTTCTTAACGAGGCGGCTCGTTGCCTCCATGTACAGCCTGACTTCCACCTATGGGCATTTACACAGAAACCTGTTCTACTTCGCTCTCTCTCATGTGCTCATTTAAATTACGCATTAATTTTTATGATCGCACTCTCTATGTATGCTCACCGTACATCTAGCTCCCTCTCTCCCACGCTCATCCATAGTCAGCATTTGCTATCCTACCGAAGGCGGTTGCGCTTGAGGCACCTGCCGATGGCCAGGTGGGCCTCTCGGGCCTCCCCCAGTCAGGTGTTGCGGTGCCAGTTGATCACCTCCAGGAAAGGCCTGCGCCGTGCATGGGGGGTCCAGGGTGCGTATCCTGCTTAGCCGGCTCTGTACCCAAAGCGTGCGCACCCTGCCCTCCGGAGGTCCAGGTGAGTACAGCCGCTTTGCCTGGTTCCGTACCCAAAGCCTGTGCACTCTAATTCCCCGGCGCACGGTCCGGTACTAGGGATCGGACGGTCGTACCCGGACCTTGGAGGGAGCCGGATCCCCGGTGCCTCGCGCACAGAATTGTCCAAGCCCCGTATACCGGACTAGGACCGTAAGCCGAATAAGACTAAGAGACGGGGAGGGGAGGACCCCCCGAGGAGAATTACGTTTCCTCTATCTGTGTGCGGGACCTCCAGGTTACAGCAACGGGGGCTGCATGAAGCGGGGGGCAAGGAGCTACCGACTACTCCAGCACATGACGGAAGGTCCGGGTTCTGCCCCTTCAACAGGGGCGAGGCCTGAAGGCCCCACGTGTCCAGCAGGGCCGGAGCTCCCGCCACCCCAGGGGCGCTCCGGACCCGCCACGTGGCTGGCAGAAGCCGGACCTCCCCCTCTGGGGGGGCTCCGAAGGCCTCACGTGTCCAACGGGGCCGGAGCTCCCGCCTCCTCAGGAGGGGCTCCGGACCCGCCGCGTGGCCGGCAAAAGCTGGACCTCCCTCTCCGGGGGAGGAGCTCAGAAGGCTCCACGTGTCCCGAGGGGCCAGACCTCCTTCTCCTTAGAAGGGAGCTCCAGGCCCGCCACGTGGCCGGCAGATCTGGACCTCCCCATCCTCATGGGGCGAGCTCCGGAGACCTCCGGGGCCCTTAATATAGTTAGGACCCGGGGAAGGTGTCTGTGCAGAGCTTCGAGATTGGTGAAGGCCTCTGAGTACCTTGCAAATCTAAGGGCTCGGCCAGGCAAAATTAAGAAGAAGACAAAAAGCATCACAGGCACAAACATTCAAGAGAGTCTATTTATTCATGGCTCCATGAGCTGGACTACAGACTCAATAAAAAGAAAGAAGCAAATCCTAGGGTCCTCCCGGCTCACGCCGGAACCTAGAGGCTACAAGGGAGGCCACGTCCCCGACTTCGGCCCTGGCAGTCTCCTCCCGCTCCGCGGCAGGGCCCTCCCTCGCTGGCTCCAGGGAGAAAGAAGGGTCCCGGCTCCTGAAGCATGCCAACACATGCGTGGCAACCTTCAAGGCCAGGCCCTGTCCCTCTGCTTCAAGCTCGCTGGCAGCCACCGAGTCTAGCCTGTTCAGCTTGGCGCCGATTGACTCCAGCGCGGGGATCACCTCAGCCACCTTCAGTGCAGGAGCCGCTGCCTTCACCGGGCTGAAGCCAAGGGGGACCAAGGTGGACCTCGTCTGATCGACGAAGCTTGAGACCACACGCGCCTCAGATGACCGCAAGGACAAGAGCTCCTCTACCTCGCGGCGGGCTGCCTGCAGGGCGTCGTGGTTTCCCTCAGAGAATTCGTTCTCCTTGGCTGCCAGGGAGCTTTCCCGAAGGCGGAGAGTCTGGGCGAGCCGCTCCAACTCAGAAGCCCAGAAGTCGGCAGCCAACTCCCGATCCAGGATCGCCTGGCATTCGCAGGATGCCTGTTCCTCCCTCGTGGCGAGGTCTGCCTTCCGGGCCTCTAGCTCCCTGGCCCGAGCTCGCAGGTCGTCCTCGCCCGCCGCCAGCCGCGCGGTGACCCTCTCCACCTCGGCTGCCGTGGAACGCTCCTGGTCCTCAACGGCGAGTTTACGGCGCTCCAACCGCTGCCGTATCTCCTCCATGGCAGAGAGGCTCTCCTTGGCCTGGGCATGTGCCTCAAGGGCCTCCCTGTGGAGCCGCCGCGTTTCGGAGTCCAGACGGTTGACAGCCTGCTTCTGCCGGTCGAGGAGCGCTTCCCTGAAGTCAAGAAACTCCCGCCTGGAGTCGAGCTCGCCCTTGACCTCCATGGTCTGCTCCCGCAAAAGGTTCCCCCAGGTGAGGAGGCGATCCCTCTCAACCGTTTGCTCCTCTCGCTCACGTCCAAGCGCGGCCAAGACCTGCCGGACGCTCACTTGGGCGAGCACGAAGGCATCCGCCTGGGGCAGTGGGGCAGCAGAGGCCGGAGCGGCACCCCCGACCTCCTCCACATCATCCTCGGGAAAAGGCGATGCACCAGGGACCGGGATGAGACGCCGGTCAGGAGAAGCCGGCACCTGGACTTCAACAGCCGGACTCGCCGAACTCTCACTTACAGCTGGCTCCTCAGCCCGTGGAGAGGGACGAGTGTGGGAAGTCGACGCTGAAATAGAAGCCGGGCCGCCTGATACAGGGCCGACCTGCGCTGGCTTGGGGGCCGCGGCAACCGACTCGGCAGGAGGAGATGACGCTGCCGTGGAATCCGGGCATACCGGAACAGGAGAAACCCGCGCTGGCTTGGGGGCCGCGGCAGCTGTCCCGGTTTCCGAGTGCAACGGCGTAGACTCCCCACCAGTCAGGGACGGCCGGGAAGCGCGAATACTCCAGCGGGCCCTGAACCCCGACTTCCGAGCCGGGGTAGGATTCCCAGAGCCCGCCGTCGTCACTGACGGCCGCTCCACAGTCGCCTGGACTGACGGAGCAGGGGACGCTCCAGAAGCTCCCCTCGACGCATCAGCAGGTTCCCCGGAGACTCCACCACTTGAGGAAAGAGGACGCGACGTCCGGGAACCTTCGGCCGGTCGTCGCTTAAGGGGAGTCCCGTCAGAATGATCAGCCCGGGACCTCTTGGTGAAACCACCGGATGGAGTGTCATCTCCAGAAGCAGGAGGTGCAGGAACCCCGGATCCACGACTTGTCACAGATGCCGCCACCGGAGGAGATCGAGCGCGCTTATTCTCTGGGGGCGGGTTGGAAGCCATGGGAGAAGACAAAGGCACAAGAGTCCAAGGGAAAGCGTTGGGAAGTGCGTAGGGAAGCCGCAATGCGGGTAAGATCCCCTCTTAAAACTTCCCAAGTGTGATTCCAAGCGATTCAAAACTCTTTGAATACGCCGCATCGGCAACTGCTTCGGCTCCAAAACCGAGCGCCGATGACAGGTGGACCCAAGCCGCCCAGCTGAAGCAGTGGGTAAAGGAGTCAGTCTCCCAAGAAGACGAGCCGGTGTGGCGCTTCGGCGGTTCCCGAAGAAAGCGCCGCAACATGCAGAAGTGGCAGCCTTGGGTACCGCCGCAGTAAAATCAACCATCAAGTGGGCGCACGCTCCCACGATCCCGCGACTGTTCGTGCTCTGGCAGCGGTCAATGCGGGACTTAGAGAAAGTGCGCGGAACAGAAGAGACGGAGGCCCAACCTAGGGCTCGCTATCTCCCCCGAGATGGGCCCGGGGGCCACTGTCGGTACCCGCGATATGGGGTACCCCGCGCACAGGGGAAAATGCCTAAGGATCTCGCCCTTCTTCGCAGGGAGAGCTCCGAAGGCGCCACCTGTCCAGCGGTGCCGGACCTCCCTCTCCTCAGAGGAAAGCTCCGGGCCCGCCACGTGGCCAGCGGCAGCCGGACCTCCCCCTCCGTGGGGAGAGCTCCGAAGGCGCCGTGTGTCCCGCGGGGCCGGACCTCCCTCTCCTCAGAGGAGAGCTCCGGGCCCGCCACGTGGCCGACCGAACCCGGACCTCCCCCCTCCGCGGGGAGAGGTCCGAAGGCTCCATGTGTCCCGTGGGGCGGGACCTCCCCCTCCTTAGAGGGGAGCTCCGGGCCCGCCACGTGTCCAGCGGGACGGCGCTGCCTACCCCCGAGCGGTCGGCAGCTGGCATAAAGGCGCACCATACCTTGCCCGTACAAGGTATTCAAGGTCCGCGCCTTCCCAAGACGCGGAGACGCGGAGCACGCCTCTGTCAGGTGCCGTTGTGCCCAGTCGCATCACAGACTGGCGCGCAGCGTCAGAACCTGCCAGCCAATACACATAGCGACAAGACATCCCCTGCCGCCCCGCCGTCATCAACCACTACGACTAGCATGCGGCATGGGCAGGGCGGCAAGACGAAGGCTCGGAAGCCTTCGCCAGAGACAACTACCAACATAACTACGGATACGATAGTCGGCAGGAAATCTCCCCGGGACCACCTGTCGGGTCCCGGGCCCCCCTGTAAGCCACACGAGCCTTGGGCTATAAAAGGCTCGGGTAGGCAACGTTAGCGAGGGTAGGAACTCCATTCGGTTCGCACTCCAGCAACTCACACCCTAGGCATAACTCACCCTCAAGCTCAGGACTCCGGTTCTGAGCAACAAGCAATACAGCGAGCACCTCTACTCACCGTGGACGTAGGGTTTTTCGCTCCGGCGGCCCGAACCTCGTAAAACTCGCCGTGTCAAGCTCCTCCCTCACTCTTCCCTACGCTTAAGCTCTCCGCAAGCGACTAGCCCCTCTGAAAAAGAACCTCCGCGGGCTGCCCAGAGCTGGTCCGGGGGAAGTGTCGACCACACACTTCGACAACTGCTGTTATGGAATGAGACCGGAGAAAGCCAAGTATCCGGACCCGAAGTGCTGCAAGACACCAAAAAGCAAGTTCAAACGACACGTGGAAACTTGAAGGCCGCTCAGTCACGACAAAAAGGCTATGAGGACAATAGGCGAAGAAGATTGACCTTCGAAGAGGGAGACTTCGTGTATCTTAAGGTGTCTCCTATACGAGGCTGACGGTTCAACGTCAAAGGCAAGTTAGCACCTCGCTACATCGGGCCATTCAAGATTTTGGGCAAGCGAGGAGAGTCAGCCTATCAACTAGAGTTGCCAACGCACCTCTCCGACGTGCACGACGTGTTTCACGTATCTCAGCTCAAGAAATGACTAAGAGTACTGGAAGAACAAGTACCGATGGATGAGCTAGAGCTTCAAGAGGATCTGACCTACGTGGAACACACAGTCAAAATTTTGGACGTAAAGGAAAGGGTCACGAGAAAAAAAGTGATCCGTTGGCGCAAGGTACAATGGAGCCATCACACGGAAGCGGAAACTACATGGGAACGGAGGAAGATCTAAAGGCGGAATTTCCCCATCTCTTCTCCACTCTATCGAATCTCGATGGCGAGATTCATTTTAAGGGGGCTAGGTTTGTAACACCATCAATTTCACTACCATGCATTGCATATATTTTTCATGTAGAGGAGCATTTTAAAAGAAGTACAAATGGAGAAAGGAATGTAGAATTGGAGAAAGAAATATAGAAACGAACCATAGAAATGGAGAAAAGAACAATAGAAATGGAGAGAAATGAAAATAAAATAGCTAAATTGAGCCAACCCAAATTTTCCCCAAATTTCCCCCTCCCGAAAATTCCCAAATTCTTCCCAATTTTTCCTGATTTTCCCCAAATTCACCAAAATTCCCCTAGGTGGAATTTCCCCCACATTTGGGGGGGAATTTTCCCCCAAATTAGCCTCACCAATTAAGGGGGAGAACCCTTGGCTGCAGCCCTTGAGGGGGAACCCTATCCCCCACCTCTAGGACTCTTTGGTTAAGTCCCCCACCTCTAGGACTGTAACACCCCAAAATCCTGTTAAGAGGGGAATTTAAAAATTTTTGGACGTATTGCATGTGTTGCAAAAATTCAAATTCAAACTGGAATTCAAATTAAACTCAAAACAGAAATGAAAAAGAAAAAGAAAAAGAAAAAAATAAATCTTCCCGGCCAGTGGGCCGAAACCCACCAGCCGGCCCACCCAAACCCCGAGCCAGCCCGCAGCAGCGCGCCCGCGCCCCCTCTCGCAGACAGGCGGGACCCACCTGTCATCCCCGAGCTCCCGATCGCGCCGACCCCGGACTGTTCCCCGCAAGCGCGATCGTAACCGACCGGAAAACCGCGCGTTCCCAGCCGACTCCCGGTCCCAGAAGACTCCAGCTCGATCTAAACCAACCCGCCGCCCTCCCCCGTCTATTAAAACCCCGGCATCGTCCCGTTTTTCCGCCACGATCCGCTGTTTTTCTCCACGGTGAGAACCCGGGTTTCTCCGGCGAATTCTGCTCAATCTCCGCTCGGGAATTCTGATCTAACTTGCTGGTCTTGATCCACCGCCTCCGGGGAACCACGCAGGTGCAGAAAACTCGGTGGTTTGCGGCTCAAACACAGCGCCGACGAGCCTCGCCTTGAATTCACCTCGGACCTCGTCGCCGACCGCCTTCCAGGACCTCCGAGCTCAAGAAAACCCCCGAGGTGAGATCCCCGACCTCCCCTCTACCGATCTATGCCATAAAATCACAGTTCTAGGAAGAATTGACGAAGATCCGAAACTCTCCGGCGAGATCGCCGCCTCCCGCCGCCGTGCGCCGCCGGGCAGCGCCACCCTCGCTCGATCAGAGCGACGTGGCCGCTTGTGCGCCGTCTATTTTAAATCGCACGGTAGAGTTTAAATCCCCCCGTACCGGTTCGATGTTATAATCTCAGCCGTCTGTTTTAAATCGGATGGTCCACGTCAGCCCCGCGTTATAAAGGCCAGGATTCTTACGCGCTACCCCCTAGGGTTCTCGGTAAATACGAGCTAGCCCCGGAAACTTCTGATCTAGCCCCTGGAACTTCAGAAAATCATGTAAATTCATTTAAAAATAAGTTTTGGCCCCTGGACTTAATAAAAATTAGGAAAAACCCCTCTGTTATGTGTAGCTAGACTCCTGAAAATTATTAAAATAATATAATAGACCCTGTAGTGGGGTGAGTTTACCTTTTTAACCCTAGTTGACATTAAATTTAGGAAATTGAATATGTGGTTAGTATTTAAAATTTAAAAGATGGGACAAACATATTGTCAATTCAAATTAAAAACTTTCCTAGTACTTGGAAAACTTTGGAGTGAGAGAAAAATACATTTTTGGCTGAAATGAATCTGTTTAATTGATTATTTACTTTTATTAGTAATAGGGACACATTTTTAAGTAGAGAATAATTCTGAAAATTAGAAAAATAAATATAAAATAGTTCAAATCAGAAGAGAAGTTCAAAAATATATTATTAAATGTTTTAGACCCAAAACCTATTCTGTTTAGATGAGATGTCTTACTATTTTCATAATAAAGTGCACATTTAGGCATAGGAAATAAATCTGAAAATATAGCAAGCTAAGGATAAATAACTAGAAAATGATAAATGAAGTTTCCAAAATCCAAAGAATTTAGTTTGGGGTTGGTAGAAGGTCTGAAGACACATATGAAGTAGGAAAATACCTTTCATGCATACTTGGTAGCTAAAATGTGTATCAATTAAATATAAGGGATTTATTTAAATTAGAAATTCATATATAGTATGCCAACATGAATATGAATACAAAAGTAGAAATCATATGTACATGTTTAAAAGTGCATGTAAGCCCAAAATCAACACACATAGAGTAACCACAACACATACAAATGTGAATGGCTTTCATAAATGTGAATGTGTGGTTTGTATGAAGTGAAAGTGTGAACTATGTCTTATGGATTATTATTTTCTTTTGCTATGTGTGATGGTATGAGTAGAACCTGCTCCAGAGCAAGTTCTTCCTTTCCAAGATCAGGACTACCCATTCCAAGAGCAGCAGGAAGGAAGCAAGTGTCCTTGACCACTTTGATCCTATACTAGGATGTGTAGATATAATTTTTGCATTGTCAATTGAAATATGAAACCCATGCTAGGAAGTTTCCCTAGAATTGCATTATCTTGTTTCCTTGTAGCTTGGGATTGGGATTTATTTTATCATATTATTTATTTACATTCTTATGCTTAGCCATGCTTAGAATGGGATAATTGGGATATGAGAATCATCAGTTTATTTACCACACTCTTGAATGAGATGTTATGAGTTATGTAGAGGTAGGGATCAAGGCAAGTTGGATGATTTGGTTGGTGCTGGGTGCACGAGACTCGGGTTTGTGTTTAGTACTTGCCTGGATCCTAAGGACCGGTTCATGGAGCATGTAACCTAGCTTTACCGTGCCAACCACATGCTGAGATGGGGCAGCTTGGCCAATTAATTAGGTGTATCCCCGGCGTAGTATGGGTGTGTTGGATGGTGCGGGGAATAGGTGTCAGCTGGACTACCATATGAACCGCAAGGCTCAAGAGGGGGCCACTGCAGCGGGGTTGGAGCCTCTTGTATGCTGTTAGGGGTGAAACCTCAGTGGGCCCACGCTTGTCAGGAATCCCTTTGTAAAGGCTTCGTAGTGATCTCCTGGCTACACACCTGGGAAGTGTGAATGTGGTTCGTAGCCACTGGCATAATGGAGGTTCTTTTAGTCCACCCGGCAACGGGGGATGAAATCACTACATGTGGGTACAGTGGTACAAACTCTGCATAGTCAAAACTGTCATGACAGCCGTGCTCACGGTCAAGAGCGGCTTGGACTTATTCATGATTAGAGTATGATGACCTTGGAGGGTGTGAATGTTAAGCGGGGAGCTTAACATTGGAAATGTTATTATGGTTATTTGATTATGATGATGGGATGGCAAATTGGGACCATTTCACCTGTGTAGTAATGTAGGTGCTTAATAAGCTAAGGTGATAGGTATTAATTGCGTAGTGCTTCAACCATGAGTTTAACCTCTCCTTGTTCTAGCCATGCATGACATAACTTTCCCACACTTGCTGAGTACCATCGGTACTCAACCTTGCATATTTGTTGGTTTATATTGCTGCTCGGGTCAAGATAATGAGGTGGTGTTTAATGATCAAGACTTTGGACCCGAAGAAGGTTTCTAGGTTCATGGAGTTCCCCGGGCAACGCCTGTGACGGAGCCCACAAGAATAATATTCCGCTGCTAGTTTATTTACCTGTGATGAACTTATTATTGTCCATCGAGACATTTGCTATGTATGACTTATTTATATTCGACACCTGGCTTGTAATAAATGATGCTTCACTATTTGTCATCACATGTATGAGAAAATGATCCTGGCATACATGTCATATTCACTTGGTTGTTCTTCGGAAAAACCGGGTGTGACAGAAGTGGTATCAGAGCCAAGGTTGCACGTAGGAACGTGGACCCAGGTAGAAATGGACGTATTTAAGGGCCCTATTTTCTTAAAAACTATTTTTAAAAGGTGTGTGTTGAAAAGTGTTATTTAATAGAGTCACTTCCTTCATCTTACCCCAACTTTCATTCAAAAGAGGATTTTTGTTAAAAAGTTTATCTAACCTAAGTTTAAATGCTTTCTGTTTTAGATGGTTCGCATGATTCGCACCGCTCGCAAGTCCACAGGAGGGAGAGTTCCCGTAGTTGCCCTTGCCCAAAGAGAGGAGAGCCGTCCGGTGACGTACCTTTCCTACGGATTGGGAGTAGGAGGATTGTTGCGCCGTCTTCGACGTATGCTCCAAGCCGTCGGCAATACGGGCAAGCTAATCATACACTATAGCTCCACCAGGACCATCCGGGAGAAGCGGGAAGAATGGAGTTCAGAGATGAGGATTATCCATGAAAATCAGCTGCTTAAGATCCACCGCTCCCCAGCTTGTCGAGCGACACAGGTCGATGCGGAGAAGGATGTCACCTGGGAGGCCATCACCTGCCAGAGTCACATCTATCATCGACACTTGGACAGGACTGAGTACATGTATGTCCTCCAGCGCGAGAGTGGTACAACGGAGTACAAGTACCCGCCAGTGCAGCAGGGGACTTCCCATGAGCACATGGACATGTGCTTGGAGGATGCTGCTATGCTTAGCACTCGACTGCCGGAGTGTCAGCACGAGCTTCAGGATGTTCGTGACACCCTGAAGGAAACCGAGGCGTTGCTTCGAGCCTGCTTGAGGGTGAGAGAGAGAGGAGATGGGGATGAACTTTGTGTCACCGTGAATGACACATGGACTCCTGACTCCCCAGATCGCCGGGCGATCAGGCGTCGTCGCACTTCTCGACCAGCAGCTTCCCCACCCAAAGAGGAGTCAGAAGGCAGCCGTAATAATGAGGAAGATCCCGAGGAGCCAGCTCAGTGATACGAGTAGTGTAGAGTCCTTCCCTTAGTTTAGCAGGATGTCGAGTAGTCGGGTCGTTATCTTAGTTAACGGTGTGTTAATTCTTGGTATGTGACGTGAGTTGTGGAAGCCATGAGCAATTGTCGACAGCCTCGTCTTCAGATTGTTTTGCTTTGGTGTGTGAACCCACATGAAATAATAGTGCATTTATTTTTGTGTGAGACATGAACCCCCAGAAAAGTATAACAAAGCCTCAACACTTCAAAGTACAAACAAGTGAAAGTAGTAAGATAATACGTAATGATTTAAATTAACATTTGGTTGATCACGCTAGATGGCTGGAAGAGGAAAGGGTCGTGCTGCCAACCCCGCCAACAACAACGATGAGGCCTGCAACCCTCATCTTTCTGGAGGCCAAGACAGGGGTGGTCGCCGTGAAGGAGTGGATCCCATCCACCAAATGCTTGAAAATCAAAATCAGCTCATCCAGAACTTGACTCAAGTGGTGGCCAACTTGCATCAAGTTCCACCTCCACAAGCTGCACCACACCAACCAAGGTTGAGTGAGTTTCTAGGAACTCAACCTCCGAAGTTTGCAAGTGCTGCTGAACCTCTGGAGGCAGATGATTGGCTAAAGACCATTGAGAGCAAGATGAGGATCATACAGTGCCAAGGGTATGAGAGGGTGCTGTTTGCCTGTCATCAATTGCATGGACCTTCTGCTGATTGGTGGACCGCCTACATGGCCGCCCATCATGACCCTGAGAACATTACTTGGGAAGAGTTCAAGTGTAGCTTCCGCAACCATTACATACCAAGGGGTGAACTCAAAAACAAGAGGAAGGAGTTCTTGGGGTTGCAGCAAGGTAACATGACTGTGAGGGAATACCTCACTAAATTTACTCAACTCTCCCGTTATGCCCCACGGGATATAGAGACTGATGAGCAGAAACAGGATTGTTTCGTGGAAGGACTTACCTCAGAAATGCAGTGTGCAATGTCCTCCAACGAGTATGAAAGTTTCCAAAAGATGGTGGACAGAGCATTTGTGGTAGAAAGGAAGCTGAAGGCCTTGGAAAATGAGAACAAGAGGAAGGCCGGGTGGTCACATCAAGCCTCAGGGAGCAACACCCGCCCACGTCTGATGCAGCAACCCGCAGGGCAGACGAACCGTGCTGCGGTACCCTACTAAGCACCAAGAGGGTACAACCCGAATTACAGGCCTCCGGCAGCACCAATACAGCCACAACGTCAGTTCGTACAGCAGCCTCGCCCTACATATCAACCTCGACCAGCCGTACAAGGACCCCCAAACCAACCCCAAGACAACAAAGGCCAGGCACCTAAGGTTGGGGTGCAATGTTTTAACTGTGGTGAAGTGGGGCACTACGCCCATAAGTGCCCAAAGAAGAAGCCCGTGCAGCCGCAACAGCAGAATGTAATGAGAGGACGGGTAAACCACGTGACCATGGAGGAAGCGCAAGAGGCACCTGACGTGGTAGTTGGTAAGTTTCCTGCCAATTTACACATTGCAACCCTGCTGTTTGATTCTGGTGCTACCCACTCGTTCATTGCTCAAAGGTTTGTTAAGAAGCATGATCTAGCAACAACACAAATGAACCATATGCTAGCAGTAAACTCTCCAGGTGGAGAAATAAGGACAAGACAAGTGTGTCCCAAGGTGAATCTAGACATTAATGGGGTAGTATCTACTGCCAACCTCATAGTGATAGATTTCCAAGTGATAGATATTATTTTGTGTATGGATTGGTTGACCAAACATAAGGGAATCATCCATTGTTCGACCATAATGGTGGAACTAACTCACCCTAGTGGCACAAGAGTAAAGTCCATAACAATACAAGAGCCTAGGAGGGACATTAAATTAAATCAAGTTGAGGTGAAAGTGGAGGAGATCAGGATTATCAGGGAATATCCAGATGTTTTTCCGGAAGAGTTGCCAGGTATGCCTCCCGATCGTGAAGTGGAATTCGCGATTGAGCTAGTGCCTGGAACAGCCCCGATATACAAGAGACCTTATCGGATGGACTCCAAGCAGCTGGGAGAACTCAAGGATCATTTGAGAGAATTGACGGAGAAGGGGTATATTCGTCCTAGTTCCTCACCATGGGGAGCTCCAGTGATATTTGTGCCCAAGAAGGACGGAACCCAAAGGTTATGCGTAGACTACCGTTCCCTGAATGAGGTAACCATCAAGAACAAGTACCCATTACCCCGCATTGAAGACTTGTTTGATCAGTTGAGGGGAGCTTGTGTGTTCTCGAAGATTGATCTCAGGTCGGGATACCACCAACTTAAGATAAGGCAATTTGATATTCCCAAGACAGCTTTCGTATCTCGGTACAGACTGTATGAATACACCGTCATGCCTTTCGGGCTAACTAATGCCCCAGCATACTTCATGTATCTCATGAACAAGGTATTCATGGAATATCTGGACAAATTTGTGGTGGTTTTCATAGATGACATTCTCGTCTTCTCCAAAGATGAAGAGGAACATGAGAAACATCTAAGGTTGGTGTTGCAGAAGCTGAGAGAACACCAACTATATGCCAAGTTGAGCAAGTGTGAGTTTTGGCTGAAGAGAGTTCCCTTCTTAGGACATATAATCTCAGAGGGAGGAATCTCCGTAGATCCCGCCAAAATCGAGGATATGCAGAAGTGGAAGACCCCTGAAAATGTCGGGGAAGTTCGAAGCTTCTTCGGATTGGCTGGATACTATCGACGGTTTATTGAGGGAAATTTGCAACAACTTGAGGATAGCACAGACACGACAAAAGAGCTATGCCGATGTACGGAGAAGAGAGCTCGTTTTCAACGTGGGAGACTATGTCTATCTCAAGGTGTCCCCTACCCGAGGACTTCGTCGGTTCAAGGTGAAAGGGAAGTTGTCACCTCGATACATCGGACCCTTTCAAGTTCTGGAGAGGAAGGGCGAAGTGGCGTATCAGCTAGAATTACCGGCTCGCCTATCGGATGTGCACGATGTATTCCATGTGTCACAGCTCAAGAAATGTCTGAGGACACCTGAAGAGATGCTACCCATGAATGAGGTTGAAGTAGCTGAGGATCTATCTTATGCCCAGCAGCCATCCAAGATTTTTGAGACAATGGAACGCCTCACAAGAAATAAAAGAATCCGGATGTGCTAGGTGCAGTGGAAGCATCACTCGGAAGAGGAAGCCACCTGGGAGCGAGAAGATGAGCTTAAGGCACAATTTCCGGAATTGTTTTCTTAGAAACACCAATCTCAAGGACTGGATTTCTTTTAAGGGGGTAGAGCTGTAACACCCCAAAATCCTGTTAAGAGGGGAATTTAAAAATTTTTGGACGTATTGCATGTGTTGCAAAAATTCAAATTCAAACTGGAATTCAAATTAAACTCAAAACAGAAATGAAAAAGAAAAAGAAAAAGAAAAAAAAATAAATCTTCCCGGCCAGAGGGCCGAAACCCACCAGCCGGCCCACCCAAACCCCGAGCCAGCCCGCAGCCGCGCGCCCGCGCCCCCTCTCGCAGACAGGCGGGACCCACCTGTCATCCCCGAGCTCCCGATCGCGCCGACCCCGGACTGTTCCCCACGTGCGCGCGATCGTAACCGATCGGAAAACCGCATTTTCCCAGCCGACTCCCAGTCCCAGAAGACTCCAGCTCGATCTAAACCAACCCGCCACCCTCCTCCGTCTATAAAAACCCCGGCATCGTCCCGTTTTTCCCCCACGATCCGCCGTTTTTCTCTCCGGTGAGAACCCGGGTTTCTCCGGCGAATTCTGCTCGATCTTCGCTCGGGAATTCTGATCTAACTTGATGGTCTTGATCCACCGCCTCCGAGGAACCACGCAGGTGCAGAAAACTCGGTGGTTTGTGGCTCAAACACAGCGCCGACGAGCCTCGCCGTGAATTCACCTCTGACCTCGTCGTCGACCGCCTTCCAGGACCTCCGAGCTCAAGAAAACCCCCGAGGTGAGATCCCCGACCTCCCCTCTACCGATCTATGCCATAAAATCACAGTTCTAGGAAGAATTGACGAAGATCCGAAACTCTCCGGCGAGATCGCCGCCGTGCGGCACCGGGCAGCGCCGCCCGTGCTCGATCAGAGCGACGTGGCCGCTTGTGCGTCATCTATTTTAAATCGCACGGTAGAGTTTAAATCCCCGCGTACCGGTTCGATGTTATCATCTCAGCCGTCTGTTTTAAATCAGACGGTCCACGTCAGCCCCGCGTCACAAAGGCTAGGATTCTTACGCGCTACCCCCTGGGGTTCTCGGTAAATACGAGCTAGCCCTGGAAACTTCTGACCTAGCCCCTGAAACTTCAGGAAATCATGTAAATTCATTTAAAAATCTGTTTTGGCCCCTAGACTTAATAAAAATTAGAAAAAAAACCCGCTGTTATGTGTAGCTAGATCCCTGAAAATTATTAAAATAATATAATAGACCCTGTAGTGGGGTGAGTTTACCTTTTTAACCCTAGTTGACATTAAATTTAGGAAATTGAATATGTGGTTAGTATTTAAAATTTAAAAGATGGGACAAACATATTGTCAATTCAAATTAAAAACTTTCCTAGTACTTGGAAAACTTTGGAGTGAGAGAAAAATAGATTTTTGGCTGAAATGAATCTGTTTAATCTATTATTCACTTTTATTAGTAATAGGGACACATTTTTAAGTAGAGAATAATTCTGAAAATTAGAAAAATAAATGTAAAATAGTTCACATCAGAAGAGAAGTTCAAAAATATATTATTAAATGTTTTAGACCAAAAACCTATTCTGTTTGGATGAGATGTCTTACTATTTTCATAATAAAGTGCACATTTAGGCATAGGAAATAAATCTGAAAATATAGCAAGCTAAGGATAAATAACTAGAAAATGATAAATGAAGTTTCCAAAATCCAAAGAATTTAGTTTAGGGTTGGTAGAAGGTCTGAAGACACATATGAAGTAGGAAAATACCTTTCATGCATACTTGGTAGCTAAAATGTGTATCAATTAAATATAAGAGATTTATTTAAATTAGAATTTCATATATAGTATGCCAACATGAATATGAATACAAAAGTAGAAATCATATGTACATGTTTAAAAGTGCATGTAAGCCCAAAATCAACACACATAGAGTAACCACAACACATACAAATGTGAATGGCTTTCATAAATGTGAATGTGTGGTTTGTATGAAGTGAAAGTGCGAACTATGTCTTATGGATTGTTATTTTATTTTGCTATGTGTGATGGTATGAGTAGAACCTGCTCCAGAGCAAGTTCTTCCTTTCCAAGATCAGGACTACCCATTCCAAGAGCAGCAGGAAGGAGGCAAGTGTCCTTGACCACTTTGATCCTATACTAGGATGTGTAGATAGAATTTTTGCATTGTCAATTGATATATGAAACCCACGCTAGGAAGTTTCCCTAGAATTGCATTATCTTGTTTCCTTGTAGCTTGGGATTGGGATTTATTTTATCATATCATTTATTTACATGCTTGTGCTTAGCCATGCTTAGAATGGGATAATTGGGATATGAGAATCATCAGTTTATTTACCACACTCTTGAATGAGATGTTATGAGTTATGTAGAGGTAGGGATCGAAGCAAGTTGGATGATTTGGTTGGTGCTGGGTGCACGAGACTCGGGTTTGTGTTTAGTACTTGCCTGGATCCTAAGGACCGGTTCATGGAGCATGTAACCTGGCTTTACCGTGCCAACCACATGCTGAGATGGGGCAGCTTGGCCAATTAATTAGGTGTATCCCCGGCGTAGTACGGGTGTGTTGGATGGTGCGGGGAATAGGTGTCAGCTGGACTACCATATGAACCGCAAGGCTCAAGAGGGGGCCACTGCAGCGGGGTTGGAGCCTCTTGTATGCTGTTAGGGGTGAAACCTCAGTGGGCCCACGCTCGTCGGGAATCCCTTTGTAAAGGCTTCGTAGTGATCTTCTGGCTACACACCTGGGAAGTGTGAATGTGGTTCGTAGCCACTGGCATAATGGAGGTTCTTTTAGTCCACCCGGCAACGGGGGATGAAATCAGTACATGTGGGTATAGTGGTACAAACTCTGCAGAGTCAAAACTGTCATGACAGCCGTGCTCACGATCAAGTGCAGCTTGGACTTATTCATGATTAGAGTATGATGACCTTGGAGGGTGTGAATGTTAAGCGGGGAGCTTAACATTGGAAATGATGTTATGGTTATTTGATTATGATGATGGGATGGGAAATTGGGACCATTTCACCCGTGTAGTAATGTAGGTGCTTAAGAAGCTAAGGTGATAGATATTAATTGCGTAGTGCTTCGACCATGAGTTTAACCTCTCCTTGTTCTAGCCATGCATGACATAACTTTCCCACACTTGCTGAGTACCATCGGTTCTCAACCTTGCATATTTGTTGGTTTATATTGCTGCTCAGGTCAAGATAATGAGGTGGTGTTTAATGATCAAGACTTTGGACCCGAAGAAGGTTTCTAGGTTCATGGAGTCCCCCGGGCAACGTCTGTGATGGAGCCCACAAGAATAATATTCCACTGCTAGTTTATTTACTTGTCATGAACTTATTATTGTCCATCGAGACATTTGCTATGTAAGACTTATTTATATTAGACACATGGCTTGTAATAAATGATGCTTCACTATTTGTCATCACATGTATGAGAAAATGATCCTGGCATACATGTGATATTCACTTGGTTGTTCTTCGGAAAAACCGGGTGTGACAAGGACTCTTTGGTTAAATCCCCCACCTCTAGGACTCTTTGTTTCTACCCCTAGGACTCTTTGGTTGAGTCCCATATTGCTAGGACTCTTTGTTCCCCCTTGGACTCTCTTTTTTCCCCCTTATAAATATAATCCCCCAGCCGCCCCCACTATTCTGTTTGGTGGCCGCCCCCTGCGGCCACAAGTCGCCGAGTTGCCCCCCCTCTGCCCAAGTCGCTGAGTCCCCCCCCTTGCCGGAGTTTGGCCGCCGTCGAGCCCCGCCGTCGAGCCCTACCGTCGAAACCCGTCACGCCTCGCCGTTGCCAGAGAAGAAGCCCGACGATCTGCCCTACCATAATTCCCCGCAGAAAAATTCCCCGCTGCTGCCGTTGCTAGGAGGAAGGCCCTGCACCAAGGAGGAAGTGTAGGTCTTCATTACCCTTCTTAAGACGTCGCCGCTGTTTCTACGCATCCGTTTTCTTCGCCCCCTTCGAGCAGAAACTTTCGCGTGTGGACAAATCATGTTTTGATCGATTTTTGATGGTGGAATTGATCTAGATCTTGTATCAAGATCATCACCACGTCCAAACTTGATCCCTACACCCTTGTTCATCATAAAACCCCATAAAAGCCCATTAAAACATGCGAGAACACGTACAAACTGGTTTTATAAAATGCACTATAGGATTTGCATTCATCTACCCCATTGCATCTTGAGTAAAGTTTGTGCATGATAATTGATTGCCGTAAATTATTTATGTGCGTGGTCGTGAGTAGAAGGGCAAGCTCAAGAGGCCGTCTCCGAGGAGATACAGCACCAAGACTTCGAGACGCTTGAACAACACGAACCACGGGAGCAAGGCAAGTGCCCCTTGACCATATTGATCCTATGTTTTTGAAACTGTTTTGATTGCGAAAACTCGTATGCTTGAGTCAACTTGATGGGACACCCTTTTTATAGGAGTTTACTAGTTTCATTAACCATCCTTGTCGCCAGGAAAGTTAATGAGTCAGGTATGCCCATTTTTCCTTTTTGCTTCACTTAACTTACGAGATACGGGAAGCTGAAATAAAACATGGTTAGCTACTGCACTCATATGAATTGTGGCGCCCTCAATTCTGTGGAAAACCACGGAACCGAGAACTGATGCGTATGTGTGCCCAGGATGTTCACATACACATATCATCCACAAACTGAATTCAGAATATATATAACCATGAATAACAGGGTTTATTACAATGTTTCATGAGTCTTGGACTCATGCTAGCAGCGGAAATCTATCTTAGCAGCGGAAGTCTAAATCTAGCAGCGGAAGTCTTCTAACTAGTGCGGAAGCAATCTAAGCAGCAGCAGCGGTTCCATCTATTCTCCATCCCCACAGGCAAGGTTGAGGACAGATTACATGCCTAAGGCTCCACTTGGTCTTCATAGTAATCTTCTCCTGTAGCTGATGATGAAATGAAAATATCATGCACAAACTCTAATCAAGATCCGATGATGCGTATTCATGTTAATTCCTATGATGCAGTTTTTATTAGATCAGTTTGTATGTGTTCTTGCATAGCTTGCATGGTTTTACGATGAACAGAGGTGTTTCAGATCAATTGTGGACGTGGCGGTGATCTTGAATTTAGATCAAACCGTTCAACAAGTGATCTGTCCACGAAAAAGCTTCTTTTTGAATGGATCGAAGAACAGATGCAAAGAAAACGCAGTGATGTCGTAATGTGGTACTGGAGACCTACCTTACGTTCTTCTTGGTCTCGGGGTCCTTCTCCTAGCAAGACAGATCATCGGGGCTCTCTTCCGGTGATCTCCGGTGACTGTACTCCGGCGAAGGGGTTTACTCATTGAGCTGGGGCTAGGGATCTAAGTTGTCGGCTCAGGAGGTGGAAAAGAAGTTCGTGGTTGCGGACGAAGGTTTTCGGTTCTATTTATAACCTGGAAGAGAAGAGTCCTAATCTGATCGGAATTCGAATGAGAGTCCTATTCAAATTGTTTTTGAATCTTAACAACTTATCTTAAAACTGATTTGGTGCGGTAGCATTGTAGAAATCGTGTTGGTTTCCTCAATACCAGGGATTCCCATGCGTACAGAAGCAAAAACCGCTTCAGAACTCGTTACCTCCGCGGTGATGATCTCCGGAAGCTCCACGTGTCCTGCAGGACCTGGGCTCCCTTTTCCGCAGAGGCGGTCTCCGGTTGTGCCGCGTGTCAGGCGGGCGAGACCTCCCTCTTCCTCAGAGGTGAGCTCCGCTTGCGTCACGTGTCCTGGCGGGGGGAACCTCCCCTCTCTCCAGAGACGAGCTCCGCGTGCGCCACGTGTCTGGTGGGTCGGGACCTCCCCTCTCAATAGAGGCGAGCTCCGCGAACGCCACGTGTCAGTTACGGACCTCGCCCTCTCTTCGGAGGTGGCTTCGGCGGTGCCATGTGTCAATTCCGGACCTCCCCTTTCTTCAGAGGTGGCTCCTGATGTGCCACGTGTCCTAACAGCGCCAGACTTCCTTTTTGCTCGGAGGCGAGCTCCGAGGTCGACACGTGTCCATCAGCGTCGGACCTCACGGAGGCGAGCTGCAGAGGTGATACGTGTCCGGTAGTGTCGTACCTCCCGGAGGTGAGTTCCGGAGGTGACACGTGTCCAGTAGGACCGGACCTCTCAGAGGAGAGCTCCGAGAGCGGCACGTGTCTCACGGGGCCGGACCTCTTGGAGGTGAGCTCCGAGAGCAACACGTGTCCCGCGCGGCTGGTCCTCTCTTTTCCGCGGTGACTAGCTCCGCAGCCGACGCATGTCCTACAGGACTGGCCTCACTCCTCTACAGAGGCTAGCTCCGGGGGCAACATGTGTCCCACGGGGTCGGACCTCTCCCCCTTTGCGGGGATGAGCCCCGTGCCTGACACGTAGCAAGTTTAGCGGAGGACCTCTCCCCCTTTGCGGAGATGAGCTCCGAACACGCCACGTGACCAGCGGCCACGGGAAGTTGTCTCCGGTGCTCTCTGTGAACTGGATTTGGCTCTTTTTGGCCAACTTTTGATTCTTTCTCAGTTTCAACTTATTTTAAAAGTGTTTTTCTACATGAAACATGAATACATGCAGAACCCGAAAATGAGGGTGTCACAAATCTACCCCCCCCCCCCCCCCCCGTAAATTGAATCTCGCCCTCGAGATTCGTTAGTAGAGAATAGATGAGGAAACTCTGTCTTGATGTCTTCCTCACGCTCCCATGTAGCTTCAGCTTCCGTGTGATTGCTCCATTGTACCTTGCACCAACGGATCACTTTGTTCCTCGTGACCCTTTCCTTTACGTCCAAAATTCGGACAGGGTGCTCTGCATAGGTTATGTCCTCTTGAAGTTCAAGCTCTTCCATCGGTACTTGCTCTTTCGGCACTCTCAAGCACTTGTTGAGCTGGGATACATGAAACACGTCATGTACGTCGGAGAGATGCGTTGGGAGCTCCAGTTGATAGGCTACTTTTCCTCGCTTGTACAAAAATCTTAAATGGTCCGATGTGTCGAGGTGCTAGCTTGCCTTTGACGTTAAAACATTTTTGGCCACGGATAGGCGATATCTTAAGGTATACGAAGTCTCCTACTTCGAAAGTCAACTTTCTTCACCTATTGTCTGCATAGCCCTTTTGTCGTGACTGAGCAGCCTTCAAGTTCTCCCGTATGGTTTGGACTTGCTTTTCAGCTTCTTGTAGCACTTCCGGTCCAAACACTTGGTTCTCTCCAGTCTCGTTCCAAAACAACGGCGTTCTACACCGTCTACCATACAACGCTTCGAAAGGCGACATCTTCAAGCTAGCTTGATAGCTGTTGTTATAGGAGAATTCGGCATATGGCAAACTCCTATCCCAACTACGCCCATGTTTCAAGGCGCAAGCTCTCAACATGTCCTCCAAAATTTGGTTTGTCTTTTCAGTTTGCCCATCGGTTTGTGGGTGGTAGGCGGAGCTAAAATCCAGTCGTGTACCCATAGCTTTCTGCAGCTTCCTCCAAAATATAGAGGTAAACTGAGAACCCTGATCTGAGACTATCCTCTTCGGGACTCCATGGCGGCACACAATTTGCTCCATGTACAGCTCGGCTAGTTGTGTAACGTTGTACTTGATCTTTGTGGGAAGAAAATTGGCGGTTTTCGTCAATCGGTCCATGATAACCCAGAATGAGTCGTAACCCGACTGAGTACGTGGCAATCCAACGATGAAATCCATACTGATATCTTCCCACTTCCACTCGGGTACCTTCAAGGGTTGCAACAGTCCAGCGGGTCTTTGATGTTCGGCCTTCACCCGTTGGCATGTGTCACATAGGGCAACATACTCGGCTATGTCCCTTTTCATACCGTCCCACCAATAACAAGTCTTCAAGTCCTTGTACATCTTGGTACTTCCAGGATGTATGGAATAAAGTGAGTCATGTGCCTCCTTTAATATCATGTCGCGGATGTGCTTCACATTGGGCACACAAATCCTTTTTCCTAGCCAAAGCGTACCCTTCTCGTCTTCCTTGAAGTCCTTCTCTATTCCTTGCTGGATCCTTTCTTTGATCTCCTTGATCTCCTCATCCGTAGCTTGGCCATCCTTTATCTCTTGTTCCAATGATGAGTGGAGTTCCATCACTTCCATCTCGTTCAAGAAACCGAGATGTAACCGTTCGAACTCCTTTTGTAGCTCGGGTGGTAGCTCCCGAACCGTGAGTTGGTGACATGCTCCCTTCCGGCTCAATGCATTGGCTACTACATTGGCCTTTCTGGGGTGATAGTTGATTCCAATATCATAATCCTTGATGAGATCCAACCATCGATGTTGCCTCAAATTCAAATTCGTTTGGGTGAATATGTACTTGAGGCTTTTATGATCCGTATAGATCGCACATCGATGACCAAGGATATAATGTCTCCAAATCTTTAATGCATGCACCAGGGATGCTAGTTCCAAGTCATGCGTGGGGTAATTGAGCTCGTGCTTCTTCAATTGTCGTGAGGCATAGGCTACCACTTGTCATTCTTGCAAGAGCACACATCCGAGCCCTTGTATGGATGCGTAACAATATATGTCAAAGCTCTTGCTCACGTCTGGCAATACCAGAACCGGTGCTGTGGTTAGCCTTTTCTTGAGCTCTTCAAAGCTTTCTTGGCACGCTGGTGTCCATTGGAAGGCTTTTCCCTTCGTTAGCAACTCCGTCATAGGCTTTGCTATCTTAGAGAAGTCCTTGATGAACCGGCGGTAGTATCCGGCCATCCCAAGAAAACTCCAAATATCCCTCACATTTTGCGGATGGTTCCACTTCAGAACATCTCCCACTTTTCTGGGAACAACCGATACCCCTTCCTCGGAGATAATGTGGCCTAAGAACGATATCTCCTTTAGCCAAAATTGATATTTGCTGAACTTGGCATACAATTGATGCCCTCGCAGCTTCTGTAATGTCAATCTCAAGTGTTCTTCATGTTCCTCCTCGCTTTTTTAATACAGCATGATGTCGTCAATGAAAACCACGACGAGCTTATCAAAGTACTCCATGAAGACCTTGTTCATGAGGTACATAAAGTATGCGGGTGCATTTGTTAACCCGAAAGACATCACGGTATATTCATACGAACCATACCGTATTCGAAAGGCAGTCTTGGGTATATCGGAGGGCTTAATCTTCAGCTGGAAGTATCCCGACCGAAGATCAATCTTGGAGAAGACTCGAGCTCCCTTCATTTGGTCGGACAAGTCCTCCATACGGGGCAGAGGGTACTTATTCTTGATCATCACCTCATTGAGAGACCTATAGTCCACACAAATCCTTTGTTTCCATCCTTCTTGTCTACGAAGAGCACGGGGGCTCCCCATGGTGACGAACTTGGACGTATAAAACGCTTCTCTTGCTGCTCCTGGATTTGCTTCTTGAGCTCCACTAGTTTGTTGACGGGCATCCTATATGATCTCTTTGTTACAGGTGCGACTCAGGATACTAGGTCAATGGAAAACTCAATATCCCGGTCAGGTGGCATACCGGGAAGTTCTTCCAGGAACACGTCCGAAAACTCTTGAACCACCGGAATGCTGTCCAGGGTTGCTTCTTTGACGTGGTTCAATGTTATCTTCTTGGTTGCCGGTTGGGCTGACTCAAACTCGATACGGATACCGTGCTCGTTGGTCAACTGCACGCTCCTCTCAGCACATTGGTTACTCCGTTGTGCTTACTTAGGCAATCCGTCCCGAGTATTATGTCAAGCCCTTGGGAATCCAAGACAATGAGGTTGGCAAGGAACTCTACCCCCCTTATATTAAGGTGTACTTTCGGACATACTATATTAGTCCTCATCTCTCCACCGGTAGAATTAACCAACATAGTATATTTCAAGTGTGATATGGGTAGATTATACTTGGCAACATACTTGGATGATATGAAGGAATGTGATGCTCCAGAATCAAATAAGATGGTGGCTGGGTTGGAGTTGGCATGGAACATACCAATCACGACGTCCTCAGCCTGTTGTGCTTCCTCAGCAGAAACATGGTTCACGTTGCCGTGAGCGTAGTTCTGCTGTCCACGGTTTCCTTGATTGGCTCCTCCGTTCGGCCGTGGGTTCTGCTTGGCACGTTGCCTTGCTGTCCAGGACCTATCCTCGGGCACTGGCCCACGAAGTGTCCTGTCTCCCCACATGCAAAGCATGCCTTGTTGCCCACGACAGCAGGTACGTTGGGGTGGGGTTTTTGAGCAGGAGCGCCCATGTTAGGACGGGGCACTGGAGGCAAAGGCACATGAGGTGCTTGTGCAACGGGTCATTGCTGTGGTGGTTGATTAGGGCGGTATGCAGGAGCGGTCGATCCATACTGTGATGCAGATGGGGGCATGTACCGAGGTCGTACGTTGCTCCCTTGTGGCTGGTATGGCATCTTCCTCTTGCCCTCTCCCTCGATCTCTCGGATCTTGCTTTCAACCACTATAGCCTTGTCAACTAGCTTCTGGAAGCTCGCATAGTCATTGTTGAGGAGCTGAACCTGGATCTCATTGTTCAGCCCTCTCATGAACAGGTACTGCTTCCGTTGGTCCGAGCTGACATCTTCGGGGGCATACCGTGACAGTTGCGTGAACTTGTTGAGGTACTCATTCACGCTCTTCTGTCCTTGGCGGAGACCTTCAGACTCTTGTCTCTTGAGCATCATTACACCAGTAGGGATGTAATGAGATCGGAAACTCTCCTTGAACTCAGTCCAAGTGATCGTCTCCGGATCGATGTGAGCGTTGCACAGGACATCCCACCAGTCAGCGGCAACACCCATGAGTTAATGCGATGCAAAGAGAACCTTCTCTCTATCATTGCACTGGACTATGACAAGCTTCTTCTCCATGGACTTCAACCAATCGTCGGCCTCCATGGGATCATTAGCTTGAGAGAAAGTAGGCGGTCGAGTCCTCATGAACTCTCCCAGCCTGTTGTGAGCCGGCGGTGGTGGCGGTGGTGGTGGCGGTGGTGCCGGAACAGGGTTGTTGTTGTTGGCCTGCAGCTGACCCAAAGTTTGGATCATGGTCTACATAAGATGATTCTGCATGGCCATCAACCGTTCCAGGTTGTTCTCGCTAGCTCCGGGGTTAATAGGAACTTCGTCGTGGCCATCCTCTTGGTTGCCACGGACGTTCCTTCCTTGGCAGACGGCGTTTCCTCTCACCATCTGTGAGAGAGAACAGAATAGAATAGAGGTTACAAGGTTAGATGGATCCCTCCCAACTATATGCATCAAGGTGGATGGACTGTATATATATATCAGCCCATATGAGGATGTGAACAAGTGCTGAGGCATCTCACACCTCTTTCTACTTATGTGTGGATATGGACAACACTTGAGACGTCCCACAACTCACACTAAGCACACAAGCACAAACAATCATCACAAAGGCTCACACAACTCCTATTCAAGGCTTATTCAATGGGGGTCCAATAGGATTTTAGGGTGATATCAGTCAGTGACTTCACCCTATTTCAAGGTGGTTTGGGCAACACCAACCTGTGATCCAACTATGGCTTCTCCTAGGCTTGCATCCTATGTCAAGGTAGTTCTAATGCCAATCTATGCATCCTAGGCTTGTATCCTATGGCCAGCACCCCTGCTAATACCAATCTGTTACTTGGAGTGCATCCTACGGTCAACGTGGTTCAGCTACCAATCTGTGATCATTCTATGTTTATGTCCTACAGTCAATCCTGGTAGCTTGGTACCAATCTGTGACTAGGCATGACAGCTCTAATATCAATCTGTGACCTATCTAGGTTGTGTGATCTACGATCAACCCGTGGCAGGTTGATACCAATCTCTGTCTGATACCAATCTGTGACTTATCTATCTAGGTGTATAACCTACAGTCAACCCATGGCTCTGATACCAATCTGTGACGCCCTCAATTCTGTGGAAAACCACGGAACCGAGAACTGATGCATATGTGTGCCCAGGATGTTCATCACACATACACATATCATCCACAAACTGAATTCAGAATATATATAACCACGAATAACAGGGTTTATTACAATGTTTCATGAGTCTTGGACTCATGCTAGCAGCGGAAATCTATCTTAGCAGCGGAAGTCTAAATCTAGCAGCGGAAGTCTTCTAACTAGTGCGGAAGCAATCTAAGCAGCAGCAGCGGTTCCATCTCTTCTCCATCCCCACAGGCAAGGTTGAGGACAGATTACACACCTAAGGCTCCACTTGGTCTTCATAGTAATCTTCTCCTGTAGCTTATAATGAAGTAATAATGCAAGTTTGAGTACAATGATGTTCTCAGCAAGTGCGGGAAAATATGATATGTAGCTCACAGCAAATCAGGTATAAAAAGGCTCATTGCAGAAAGCAAAGTTATTTCTCAAAACCACGATAAAACAACAAATTAGCTTTAAGTGAATGTAATCCCATCATGTATTAAAATACCAACATACCTCCATTATGTCTCATCACTTCCATGTCTCAACCAAATATTAATCTTTCCCAACTTTGCTCACGAATACCTTCTCGTATTCGCTACCATCTCACGAATACCATCTTGTATTCGCTACCATTTCATCTCATAAACAATTCCGTCTCACACCGAGACCAATCTCGTTGCCACGACTCAACAGTCATGCAACCAATCTGATAACCCGGACTCAACAGTCCCAAAAACCAAACCAAAACCAAACCATAACCAAAACCATAACCATCCCAAAATCCATCCCAACTAATCATGGAAGTTGGCCAGGCGCTCGTGACCGTCAGCTCGGTTATCATGATAGTTTTAGACTGCAGAGTTTGCACCTCTTTACCCACAAGTTTGTGATTTCGTCACCCATCGGCGACTGCAGAACCTCCATTATACCAGTACATAACCATCGGTGTATGGTCAAGAGATAACAAAATAGCCTTTACAAAGGGGTTACTAGATATATGGACTCACTAAGGTTTCACCGGCAGGCTAGAATCTCCAATTCTCCCACCCACGGGCACCCTCTTGTGCCATGCAGTTCCCAGGGCAGTCCTCACTCGACTCCCATTCCCCGCACCTTCCACGGTCCATAACAATCTAGCAACTTACCTAATTACTCAGCTAAGCCGCGCCCATACTTTGCCTTGTGGTGGCACTGTTATCCTGGAATGTGCTCGTATGAACCGGTCCTTAGATCTACGGCAAGTAAAACCACCATCTCATGCTACCTCATTCACAAACCCAGGCTTTCCTAGATCTCCCTCCGATCCATGTTTGATAACAACATCAGTTTCTCATTATTCATACGAGTGCAGTTAGCTAGACACATCTATCTCGCTTCCCATATCCCATGGACTCAGTGAAGCATAAAAGCAAAAACATACCCGACTCAATAAATTTCCTGGTGACAAGGGTGGTTTGACAAAACTAGTAAACTCCTATGAAAGTGCTTCCCATCATATTGACTCAGCACACACACCTTTTCATAAACAAAACAGTTTTCCAAAATATGGGATCAATATGGTCAAGGGGCACTTGCCTTGTTCTTGCGGTTCCGGTTGCTCTTGGATCTCGAAACCTTGTTGTTGCAGCTCATCATAGACAGCTCCCTGAGCTTGTCCTTCTATATGCGATCACACACATACAAGATTCACATCAATCAACATCAAACTCTAATCAAGATGCGATGATGCATATGCATGTTAATTCCTATGATGCAGTTTTTTATTAGATCAGTTTGTACATGTTCTTGCATAGCTTGCATGGTTTTTCGATGAACAGAGGTGTTTCAGATAAATTGTGGACGTGGTGATGATCTTGACTTTAGATCAAACGGTTCAACAAGTGATCTGTCCATGAAAAAGCTTCTGTTCGAAAGGATCGAAGAACAGATGCAAAGAAAACGCGATGATGTCGTAAGGTGGTACTGGAGCCCTACCTTACGTTCTTCTTGGTCTCAGGGTCCTCCTAGAAAGACAGATCGTCAGGGCTCTCTTCCGGTGATCTCCGGCTAAAGTACTCGGGTGAAGGGGTTTACTCGTCGAGCTGGCGCTAGGGCTCTAAGTTGTCGGCTCAGGAGGTGGAAAAGAAGTTCGTGGTTCCGGCCAAAGGTTTTCGGTTCTATTTATAACCGGGAAGAGAAGAGTCCTAATCTGATTGGAATTCGAATGAGAGTCCTATTCAAATTGTTTTTGAATCTTAACAACTTATCTTAAAACTGATTTGGTGCGGTAGCATTGTGGAAATCGTGTCGGTTTCCTCAGTACCGGGGATTCCCACGCGTACAGAAGCAAAAAACCGCTTCAGAACTCGTTACCTCCGCGGTGATGAGCTCCGGAAGCTCCATGTGTCCTGCGGAGTCTGGGCTCCCTTTTCCGCAGAGGCGGGCTCCGGTTGTGCCGCGTGTCAGGCGGGCGAGACCTCCCACTTTCTCAGAGGTGAGCTCCGCTTGCGCCATGTGTCCTTGCGGGCGTGAACCTCCCCTCTCTCCAGAGACGAGCTCCGCGTCCATCAGCATCGGACCTCCCGGAGGCGAGCTCCGGAGGTGATACGTGTCCGGTAGTGTCGGACCTCCCGGAGGTGAGCTCCGGAGGTGACGCGTGTCCAGTAGGACCGGACCTCTCGGAGGTGAGCCCCGATAGCGACACGTGTCTGGCGGGGCCGGACCTCTTGGAGGTGAGCTCCGAGAGCGACACGTGTCCGGCGCGGCTGGTCCTCTCTTTTCCGCTGTGACTAGCTCCGCAGCCGGCACGTGTCCTACGGAACTGGCATCGCTCCTCTGCAGAGACTAGCTCCGGAGCCAACATTTGTCCCACGGGGTTGGACCTCTCCACCTTTGCAGGCCCCGAGCCTGCCACATAGCCAGTTTAGCGGCGGACCTCTCCCCCTTTCCGGAGATGAGCTCCGAACACACCACGTGGCCAGCGGCCGCGGGAAGTTGTCTTCGGTGCTCTCTGTGAACTGGATTTGGCTCTTTTTGGCTAACTTTTTTATTCTTTCTCGGTTTCAACTTATTTTAAAAGTGTTTTTCTACATGAAACATGAATACATGAAGAACCTGAAAATGAAGGTGTCACATGAATAATGACGATGATAACTTGATGATGTTGATGAGCATGAAATCAGGGAATCTAGGCAAGCTTGGTTCCTGGATGTTGCTGGATGAGATGGTGGTTTACTTGCTGTAGATCTAAGGATTGGTTCATGCGAGCACATGTCAGGAATACAGTGCCACCACAAGGCCAAATATGGGTGCGGCTTAGCTGACTAATTAGGTGTGTTCACAGCTTGTTATGGACCGTTGGATGGCGCGGGGAATGGGAGTCGATGAGGATTGCCCTGGGAACTGCATTGCACAAGAGGGGGGCCGTTGGTGGGAGAATGGTGATTCGAGCCTGCCGGTGAAACCTCAGTCGGTCCGTACATCCTAGTAGCCCCTTTGTAAAGGCTATTTTGTGATCTCTTGGCCATACACCGACGGTTGTGTACTGGTATAATGGAGGTTCTTTTTAGTCGCCGATGGGTGATGAAATCACAAACTTGTGGGTAAAGTGGTACCACCTCTGGAGAGTGTAAAACTATCATGATAGCCGTGCTTCCGGTCACAAGCACCTGGCCAACTTCCATGATTAGAGGCAAAACTTGGGATGGTTATTCGGTATGGTTGTGGTATGGTCATTGGGATTGGTTTTGGGACTGTTTTTGGTCATGACAATGAATTGGGTCTCAGTTATATGAATATGAGATGGTTATGAATATTTATGAGTATGAGATGAACTTGAGAAAGATTAATGGCTGGTTGAGACTTGATAAATGGTGAATTATGATGAAGGAATGTTGATGAAATACTTGGTTATGATGGGATTTAACTCACCTAGAAATAGTTGTCTTTTTTACCATGTTTATGAAATAAAATTTGATTGCTGCAATGAGCCTTTTTATTGCCTACCTTGTTGTTTTCTACATGTCATACTTTTTCTGCACTTGCTGAGTACGACATGTACTCACCCTTGCATTCCCACATATACATCAGCTACAGGAGAAGAGTACTTCGAGGAACCTATGGAGTACTAGGCGTGCACACTACCCTCAACATGCCTGTGGAGTTGAAGTTGGAGCCTGCTGTTTTAGTCATTTGTCCGCTATCGTTTAGAGTCTTCCGCTGCAAGAATAAGTTAGATATTCATGAGTGAGACATTGAGTCATTGTAATAATGTACTTAAACACTATTAATTTGTGGTTATATTCTAAATTCAGTTTGTGGATTACATGTGTATGTGTGATGAACATACTGGGCACACATATGTATTCACTTGGTTCATTTTTCGGAACCTGGTGTCACACAGCCTCTCATGTTCACATGTGAGACATCCTACTTTTAGATTTGTGAGTTTTTCCTCTAATTAACCTATTGATGGGTTTACTTGCGCTTCACATGTGTTCATGAGATCTCCACAACTTAATCTGTGGTGTGGGTGTTGTGATGAACCCTCTAGCAAGTGAAATCTTGGGCTTTTACATATGTCCCCCCTTAAAAGAATCTCTTTCCGAGATTACAAAAAAAGAGACGAAGATGTAAGAGGAATTACCCGTGATGAGACGCCGGAAAATCCGGGTAGTTTGAGCGAAGGAAATCTTCGCTCTCCCACGTCGCTTGCTCAGCAGTGTGGTTTCTCCACAAGATCTTGTAGAACCACAGCGTTCGATCACACGTGGTCCTAGTCTTCTCATCAATAATTTCAACCGTATATTCAGTGTAGGTTAAATCAGGTTGCAACTCACCCATGTCTTCAATGGGAACAGCAGCCGTATACTTCAGACATTTCCAAAGTTGTGAGACGTGGAAAATGTCATGAACACCAGCAAGAGATGCCGGTAGTTCTAGTCTATATGCCACTGATCCATATTTCTCGATGACGGCATAGGGTCCAATAAATCGGGGAGCGAGTTTCCCCTTCACGACGAATCGGTGCATGCCATTCATAAGAGACACACGGAGATAAACATGTTCTCCGACGTCGAAGTACAGAGGCCTATGCCTCTTATCAGCGTAACTTTCCTGTCGGGATTGAGCGGATTTCAAGTTTGCTTGAATCACCCAAACTTGCTCTTCAGCGTTGTTCACTAGATCAATCCCAAACATGACCCTTTCAGCGGATTCGCACCAATTCAATGGGGTGTGGCATTTGCGACTATAGAGAGTCTCATAGGGTGCCATGTTGATATACGTTTGGTAGCCGTTGTTATACGGGAATTCCGCCAATGGTAGATGATCATCCCAATTGTCACTGTTGTGGATGGCACACACTCTCAGCATGTCTTCTAACACTTGATTCAACCTCTCAGTTCTCCCATCGGTCTGAGGGTGATATGCGGAGCTTCTAATCAATTTGATACCCAAATAAGCATGCAATTGCTCCCAGAAATGAACCACGAACAGTGCACCTTGATCTGAGATTATGGTCTTGGGTAACCCGTGCAAGCTCATTATTTTGCAATGTACAACTCCGCATACTTGCTAGCATGGTAATTAGTATGCACCGGAATGAAGTGAGCCGACTTGTTTAACCGGTCAACAATTACCCAAATGGAATCATGCTTGTGAAAAGTCATGGGCAGTCCCACAATGAAATCCATGCTCACATCTTCCCTGCAAATACCTGCATGGAAGTGGGAAGACTTGAGTATGGATTTCATCGTCGGGTTGCCGATGACCTCCCACCACCACGATTCGATTTGGGTAATCGTTGACCGATTAACCAAATCAGCACGTTTCATCCCCGTGTATACCAGATACACAGCCAAGCAGTATGCGGAGTTATACATAGCACGGATCTTGTGCCTACATGGAGTTCCCCGGACGATCATCTCCGATTGAGGCGCGTTGTTTGTTGCTCGCTTCTGAGAGCAGCTACACGCATCCTTGGGAACCAAATTGATTCGAAGCTCCGCGTATCACCCTCAAACCGATGCATAAACTGAGAGGGTGAATCAAATACTTGAAGATATGCTGAGAGCATGTGCCATCCACCACGGTAAGAGCTGGGATGATCACTTACCGTTGGCGGAGTTCTCATATAACAACGGTTATCAATCGAGCATAAAAATAGCACCTTATGAAGCTCTCTACGGCCAAAAGTGCCACACACCCTTGAACTAGTGTGAATCTAGCAAGAGAGTTATTTACAAGATTGATCTCGTAAATGAAGCAGAAGAGCGGGTAAGGCTTATTCAAGCAAATCTTAAAGCCACTCAGTCCAGACAAAAGAGCTATGCGGATAAGAGACGTCATCCTCTGGAATTTCAAGTTGGAGACCACGTATATCTCTGCGTATCTCCTATGAAGGGCATTCACCGATTCGGAGTGAAAGAAAAATTAGCTCCGCATTTTATCGGTCCCTTCGTCATAATCGAAAGATGTGGACCCGTGGCATACCGTGTGGAGTTAGCGGCAGCCTTAGCTGGAGTTCATAACGTCTTCCACATATCTCAGTTGCGGAAGTGTTTGAAAGTTCCAACGGAGATTCTCACGGAAGGCATAGAAGATTTGAAGCCGGACCTCACTTATGTTGAGCATCCAACTCGGATAATTGGATAAAAAGACTCGCGAGACCAGAAACCGGACGCTGCGATTTTTCAAGGTGCTATGGGAAAATCACACGTCTGACGAAGCTACATGGGAAAGCAAGGAATATTTACAACGCAATCATCTGGAGTTATTATAGGCTTATGTTTGATAGTTGTCCTCCCCACATTATTCTTAATTGTGAATCTCGGGACGAGATTCTTTTTAAGGGGGAGGAATGTAAAAGTCCCAAAACATGTAAATAGAAAACTTTAGTGATGAATAAAGTTGAGTTTAAATCCAAAAATGGGACTTGCAAAAACTTTTGTTTAATCATGTAATTGTTGGCATGTACAAGAGGACTTTAAATTCAGTTTGAACTAAAGGGTTCACTTCAAGGAAAAGAAGGCCATTTCCAAAAAGGAAATTCAAACTGTAGTTTAAAGATTTGTATTTGCAGGGGCCAACTCCAACATCAGAGGGCATATTTAAATTCTTCAGGTTTGAATTAGTGAGAACGCAAATTTTGAGAAAGTTTGGAGTTGCTTTGATATGAATATCAAAGGGGCTTATGAATTTTCTTGAAATTTCGATTCAAATTTGAAACTGGGGTAAAACTTATCAATCTGCCAAATGGCTTTTGAATTTGGGTTCCTCTTGGTTGAAATTTGCACCTGCCAAAAATTGGAAGATCTTTTAGGAGGAACAGGGTTGGACCCCACTTGCCATTGAGCCAAATAGACTTATTCCCCAAGTCTTCTCTGCCTGTTCACCGGTGCCTCGCTGTCTGTGAGATGAGCCACGGGCTCTGTTTTGCCTCTCTCGAGCGCTTGACAGCAGCTGTGCAGCGGCGCCAGTGCACGCGCTCGATACTTCCCGGCTGTTTCCACGATTGAACCGACTCGGTTGCGATCGACAAATATCACCCAGATGGCCACACCGCGCAGCAACCTTCGCTCTCAGCTGCTCACAATTCCCTTCCCTCATGGTTGCCTCCCGTGTACACAACTTCTCCCACCGCTACTGGACACCATCGGAGCAACGGCGCCCAGACGCCTCGGCAACTTTCACGCCGAGCTGAGCTCATCCAAGGCATCGCCCAAGCTCCCTCGATGTGCCCACATCGAGAACAAGGTGCCAACTCACGGGAACCCCGGCGTCGAGCTCGTTTTCCCTCCACAGCGCAGGGTGAGGCCGCCGCGACAAGAACTCGTCGCCCGGCCGCCACAGAACTTCTCCCACCGAGCTGCAAAAGCAAAAAGGTGCGCCTAGACCTCTTCTTGCTTCACCACAACCCCGGCATCTTGTCACGAACGGTGCTCGCCAGAATTTTGCTTTTACCGTCAGCATGCAATAATAACCGAGGGGAGAAACTCGGCAAATTCGTATTACACATTGAACCACTCCACACATAACCTAGCAACCTACTTCTAGACCTCTGTGCGAGTTCATAGGATCAAGAACCACCGAGAACCGTCGAGCAAAGCCACTGTTCATCGAGTTTTTTTGATTGTCGCCAGATTTCTGACCTAGCCCAACGGTGAGGTCATACTTCCGGTGAATTTCAGCGAGATCGATGGTTGGGTCCGTGTTCTCCTTGGTGCAGTGGTGATGTACGAGCAAACGGCGACGTGCTTGGTGCAGCATAGCGCCCTAGCAACCTCGCCGGAGATGCCGCAGCCACTGTCGCCGTCGCACCTAGGGTTCTGGCCATCTTCGATCCGAGATAAGACCGGCAACATGTTCCTCGCATGAGAATACGTAGGGGTGGCGAGAATCAGCGAGTTCCGAGCACGGGAACCCCCTCCCGGCGAGAGCTCTGGCGAGCTCGGCGGCGCGGGAGCGCGGATGGCGGGAGGTAGACGAAGCCGGGGCTGGCCCACGTGTCAGCGTCGGTAGCGGGGGAATGGGATCTTCTGTTGCACCGGATAAGTTTGCGACTGTGTGGGGAGAACTCTATAGCCTTGTGTGCCGGCGCATCAGAAGGCGCCACGTCACCCCCGGACCCGCTGTCAGACTTAAACTTTTCCCCGGTTTATTTCAACCAGATTTGATTCAAACTTTGGGAGGGCATAACTTGTGCTAGGAAGCTCCAAATTTAGTGATTCAAACTGGGTTGGATTCAGATTGCAAAACTCTATCCAAATATGCAACCCAATTTGTATGAAAATCGTTATTTAATTCTGTAATATTCTTTAAATCTTTTCGGGAAAAGAATTTTAGAGGGAGTTTGGTTCATACAAAAATCCTCATATTTTTCCAGAATATTATTTTGGATGTTAGGGAACTCCTGTAAAAGTTTCATCTCATTTGGAGTTGATTTAGTTAGGAGAATTCTGATTGCAAATTTTTGTGTTCAAATGAATACAGAAACAATTTCAGAGAATTTCCAAAACTTGGAAATTCTGTTCTGGGCAGTTCTTAGCTCCAAAAATCCTAGGAAAATTCATGCATACTCTCTGGGGTATGTTTGAAATTATAGTGCACTTGAATTGGCATGAAAGTGCAAGTTTATTCAGAACTAATTCCTTTTTGCCTAAATGCTTAGGGAATTTTTCTGAGTGATCTACTCATTGAAAAATTCCAAATTTTGGTCCAGATGACTTTCTTGTGACAAGGAACTCACAAGAAAATTTTCAGCTCCATTGGAGCTTTGGATCATTACTGTCCTGTTCAACTTCATTAAGTGATCAACACACAAGTGATGAAACACACTTATCACTTGATCATAGTGCTTAAAACCCAAACCCAAACCACTAGCACCGGTGTCATTTTAAATTCTTAAACAGAGTTTCAGTTTTAAACTTGTCTTTAGAACTTATTAGCAAAAGTGTTACAATTAAACCTATATGTATGTTCATAACGTGTAGTGATTAAACGTGGGAGAGTGGAGGAGAAGTGAAGTTTGGATCAAGGAGCAAGAAGGGCAGTAATTAAGCTTCAAGTCATCAGCAACTAACTTCACAATTATCTGACTTTAGTCACCTGCAAAACCAAGGCAAGCTCTGGTTTGCATTTAAGTTGTTTTATAACAGTTTTACTTTGTTCACAATTATGGTTAGAGTTTGTATATGCATTAGGTCAAGTATGTTTTATACTCCACTTGCATAACCAAAATGAACCCTGGAGTCAAGGGTAGAAAAGTGTCACTGCTGTAGAATAAGGCCGTGCTAAATAGCTTAGGACATCTGCTAGAAGTCGAGTAGTTGGAATCTACTCGCGAGTTATAGTCGGGATTACACGGGTGTAATTGGAAAAGAGGCAAACTAAAGTTTATATTTCTAAAGATGAGACCAGGCAGGAGGGTAGGTAGCGACAAGACGAGGTCTTGGTCGAGTAGCTCTGCCTGTGTCGGTTAAGGACCAATGCATGTGCGGCACCCATGAGCAAGTATTGAGTTGTGTACTGGATGCTTACTGCTATATAGGAACTAGGAAACCGATGTAACAGGTTAACTGGATTGTAGAGGCATACCACATTGTCTTGTTAGACCTATGAGCCCGAGACGGCGCGACCGGTTCTACAGTCGAGTGTCCTGCGAAAGGTTGCCACATACGACGTAATGAAGGACGCCAGATTTGGGTCTTCAAAGGCGGGCGTATGTGTCGAGTTATCCGGGTAGTGTTTGATTCGAATCACCGTCCGTCATGGTTATTGATTACCGCTTGCTCACTGTGTTGTGATGTAGTAATCAACTTGTGTGGAAACAGTTTGCAAAGTTTTAGTTGCTGCTATGATTGTTGTAAATTGCATGAAAACCCTGTTTGAAGTAGAGATAGAGGAAACAAAAGTTTTTTTCCACCTTGGGACAAGTAACATTGGAATGAAGCGTTTCTTGTTTGATTGTAGAGTTCCAATGTTGCTGGGCGCAAGGTCACTACAATTATGGCAAAAATCTGAAAGTTAAGGATGAACTCGTAGGCAAGTCTTTTTGCAACTTATATGTTTAGGTCTTAAGTTACTTTCATGTAGAGTTGCATGTCTTAGGAGAGGCGGTAAGTCTTGCTGAGCCTTTGTGCTCACTCTTGCTATATGAGTGGTTTTGCAGGTTAATATCGACGCATATAAAGAAAGTTGTCCGGTGAGACTCGGAGACTTCCGAGTCATGTTACACATGGAGGACCTAGCCGCTGCCATGTCTTCGTGTTGCAAGCGAGGGGAGTCCGCGGGCTGGACCTCTTCTCGGGTGCTCACTAGTTATTCCACGTGAGCTGTTTATAGACTTCCGCTGTAGCTATTTTATGTAATGTATTTATAAAGAATATTTGTAAGCTTCCGCTTTTGATTTATGTAATACAGTGTTCCTTATATGTGTGCTGTTGGGTGCCGCATAACACGGCACCACCAGATGCGATTCCCGAGCGAGGTGCCCCGTCCCCGTGACTGAACGGGTGGTGTGGGGTCCTGACAATCATGAGTCGGATAGTGCTGCTCGTGGTTTCGAAGTTGACGCGAACCATACGCGACCACCGTCCTTCTTGCATAAACACTCAGCCAAGCCCAATACCAGACGCATCACAATATACGTCAAAAGGCTTGGTCGTATCTGGTTGAGCTAAGACCTGGGCTGTTGTGAGATGCTTCACCAATGCTTAGAATGCTCCTTCATATGCTGAGTTGCAAACATGTTTCGTCCCCTTCTTAAATAATTCAGTCATCGTCTTAGCAAGCTTGGAGAAGCTCGGGAAGAACCTCCAGTAATATCCTGCTAAACCAAGGAAGCTTCTGACTTCATGGACAGAAGTGGGGGCTTTCCGTTTCAGCACTTGTTCAATCTTGCTTAGATCAACCGCAATGCCTTCCGCTGAGATGGTATGTCCCAAAAATGGCACTTGTCTGATCCAAAACTCGCATTTGCTGAACTTGGCATAGAGCTTATGGTCCCGCAATCATTGAAGGATGATACGCAAGTGTTCGACGTGTTCTTCTTCCGACTTGGAGTAAACCAAGATGTCATCTATGAACACCACCACGAACTTGTACAACTCCGGCATAAACACCGAGTTCATGAGGTACATGAAATGTGCCGGGGCGTTGGTGAGACCAAAGGACATGATGAGATATTCATATAGTCCATATCTCGTCGAGAATGCCGTCTTCGGGATATCCTCCACCCGGATCTTTATTTGATGATACGGGGAGCGAAGGTCCACCTTTGAAACCTCACTTGCACCCACAAGTTGATCAAACAGAATATCAATGCGGGGCACTGGATATTTTTTCTTGATGGTGACGGCGTTGAGCGGTCGGTAATCCACACACAACCTCAAGGTTTCATCTTTCTTCTTTACGAACAGCGCCGAGCATCACCATGGCAAGGAACTCATTCTAATGAAACCTTTACTCAGCAAGTCATTGAGCTGTTCTTTCAATTCAGCCAGCTCGTTTGGAGCCATCTTATACGGTCTCCACGATATTGGTGTTGTCCCGGGCGCAAGTTCAATCTTGAACACAACATACCATTCCGATGGCATGCCCGGAAGATCATCCGGAAAACAATTGAGGTATTCTCGGACTATGAGGATGTCCTCTAACTTGGGAGCTTCAGTATGATAAGCTCATGAAACTTCCGGGACAGGGTTGTTTAATACGAGTGAATGCGGACGGTGGAGTGGAGAGTTGAGGCTAACCGTCCGTGATAAAGTTTCCAGGACAGTGCCATGGTAACTTAGCCATGACATTCCTAAGATTGCATCAATCTTCTTCCCCTCAAGGATAATCATAGTAGTGGGATATATTCTCCCATCCAAGCACAGTGGTGCTTCTAGAATCATCACATTTGCTGAAATCTTCCCTCCCAGTGAGCAAATCATATATGAGCACTCAGTTGGAAAGACGTGCAGTTGATGCTTAACCACATATGATGCACTTATGAAGTTGTGGGTTGCACCAGAATCAAATAGAAGGATGATTGTGCGATCGTTGAGAATGAACGTACCCGCCAGCATGTTCTCTCCTTCTGGGGCATCCTCATTGTCGAGGTAACGAATGCCCCCGGGTTGCTGACCTCCCTTCTTAGCCGGTGGTCGGCCTTGAGCACCGCCCTGATATTGGAGTTGCCCACTGCTTTGATGCCCCTGTGGGCAGTACATGGAGCAATGACCAGCCTGGCCACACGTATAGCATATGTAGCGAGGTGGTCCTCCGCTGAACGATGGATGGAATCCCGGGGCGTGTTGTGGCTATGGAAATGCCCGGGGTACCATCTGCTGCTGTTGCTGCTGTTGTGGTCGTGATGGTGGCATCGGTGGTCGGAATGGGCACGGCTGATAAGGACGACCCCCAAACTGTTGTGGTCGTGCCGGTGGATGCCACTGCTGACCGGATGGTGTCCGATACACCATTCGGTATTTTTGAGGAGCTCCACCCCCGCTGCTCGGTGGAGCCCTGCGTTTCATCCGCTCAGTAGCGAATTCCCGCTGAGCATCCTCTTGAAGAATCGCGGCATTGACGAGGTCGTTGAAGGTGCCACCATTGCATTGTGCGAGGTGAGTCTTCATCTCAGGATTTAAACCCCGATAGAAGTGCTCGCGCTTCCTCTCCTCTGTGGAGATGTAGTTCGACACGTACTGCACCAGATGGTTGAAAACGCGGGAGTAGTCATGGGCACTCCTCCCGCCTTGCTTCAGTTCCAAGAACTCTTGGAACTTCCTCTTCATCATCCCGGGAGGTATGTGATAGGCGCGGAATGCCTCCGGGAATTCTTGCCATTCCACGGTGTGGACAACAGGTAGTGAGACAAGATAATTCGCCCACCACGCACCGGCGGCACCGTGAAGCTGCTGCGCTGCAAAGAGAGTCTTCTACGGCTTCGTGCATTGGAGCAGCCCGAACTTGGACTCGATAGTCTGCAGCCAGTTGTTAGCCTCCAGTGGTTCCGCCGCTTCGGTGAACACTGGAGGATGCGTACTCATGAAATCCAAGTATATAGTGACATGGGGCTAATGAGGCCTCCTTTCTTGACACGTCCCCACCTGGGACGTATTCTGGACAATTGTGCGGAGCAGATGGTCTGCTCCTCACGAGAGCCAACCAGCGCCGAGATCACATCTGCTAATGTAAGCGGAGGCGGCGGCGGTGGTTGTTGCTGCGGGGTGTTGTCATAGGCAGGTGGCTGTGAGTCATCACCCCCTTGCTGACTCGAGCCCCCGACCTCGTGCGTGGTCCGGGTACGAACCATCTGCAACCATAACGAGAATTTAATCAGTCCAACAGCATACTCCATGCAGTCCATAAAATAGTAGTAAAACATAATGACGGTAAAAATGCGATACATCTCATATATGGATAATGTAATAACTTTACACAAGCTACACCATTACCAGACTAAACACATAATAGTGAAATCCAAATTGATGGACTTCCTGTTTGGAAGTTCATCTCAACTAGATTTGGTCACTACGAGACGTTAATATCGCTTTGTCATCACGTATACTACCCTTTTATATCCAATACAAACATAGTCTCTAGTAAAAAGAACTTGAGTAAGTAATATAGTCAAATTCTTCACTAGTTGAAGATAATAACTCATGAGTTTGTCCTACCCCATTGGGAGTAATAAAATCCCAATAGGTACAACAATCCCTCCAATGAGTTCAACTGTTCATCCCTCTGCCCAGAATAACCAGTTTCTACTTATTCTAGATTTTTACCTTGTACATTGCATTTTCGTAACCCAAGTTGAATACCAAAGTTGAAGTTAACCTCAGTCTCTTTCCAACGAGTATTTATTTGCCTCCAGATCAGCTTTGGATAAAAAGTTATGATAATTCAAAATTGACAGAATTCCTGGAAGAATTTCAACGGCACCTCCTTTGAAAGTTGCTGTTTTCAACCCAAAATTCCACAGAATTCTGTACTGCAGCTGCACCAACATTGAATTACAAAGATGTAACACATCTCCTAAACTTTCCAAAAATGTATCCTATGACTATTCTTGATTTTTCTACAGGATGTTATGATTGAAAAACAGAATAGTCCAGAGAGAGTTTTGAGTCTGTCCTCGTTCTGGACAGTTTATACTCATCTGGAATTTCAACCAGTTTGATGCATGATTCTGTTCTAGAAGTCTACAACAAAGTCGTAGAGCACTGCCTCATATTTCCAGAACTATATCCCATACCTCCATTAGATAAATAACTTGAGAGTTATGCTCTGTTAAAATCCAGCAAACTTCCTGCCAGAAATAGAGCACTCTGTTTTTTTAAGTCCCTTGGGCTGAACTACTCAATTTATTTGAATTTCTCATCAAAACCAGAGTCCTAAGAACTAAGATTGGTTATATTTGTTCCTTTTAAATGTTTTTAACACAATAATAATTCTCACCAAATGGAAAATCATAACCGGATTATACCGGCATATACGACTCAACCGTGGCACTAAAAACGGCCTCTCGCAAACATGTGCTACACGAGATACACACGTGGTTAGCCCTGCAGAAAAACACTCAATAGTGATTCACTAAGATGGTTTGTCATTTCAGACAGGTTCATATTTGAATGTAAATACATACGCTCGTATCATTGCCAAAAAGCCGTCCTTGAGTGAAGCCACGTCTCAAGGTACATGGCCGGGTTATTCACCACCAGACGAAGGGCTCCACACCTTCACAATTAATCACACCAGTGGACCAGCATTTTCATATGCCCCATAGAACATAAAAGTCCTAGAGTACATACTTCGTGTTACAAACCACACAATGGAGTCTCCTCCTCTTGCCCCTGGGTTTGCGCACTGGAGGCTAGTGCCATTCATATGTCTCTAAAACATGAAGAGTCTTAGAAAACATATTCACTTTCCGCTCGTTGCCGAACAGAACATCTTATGCTACATTCCTCGCATGAGTGAGCTAACCGAAATTGATCCGCTTTCGGTGGCGTTCCTTACCATGCTTACCTGAGCGTAGGTGCGTCGTTACGTAATCCAAATACAAAATTATAACAAGTAAGTTAGTCATGCCACTTTAAGTAACTATACTAATATAGTCCTTATTTGGGCATACTAGCGATTCCTCACCGTAATCCTAAGTTTCCCGTAATAGTACCCTTATTTAGTGTGCTATCCCCTAAGCAGCTCTGATACCAGCCTATAACGGACCAAAATCCATACACTCCAGGATCACAGAGGGTGATGTTGCAGGATGCGATACCCGATGGCACACACGATAAGGAAATATAATATTACATTCAAACTTACCGAATTTGTACAAAAGTAGTACAAACCTTCAGTTTACATCTATTACAGAGTTTTACTGCAGCTGAATTTATTTATACAACTCACGCATGCTCCTGACAAGCAAAAGTTGGTTGTCCAGCCCTACGGACAACCCCCACTAGCTACACACAGCTTCACTGCAGCATGTACGGCTCCCACACAGCCGTAGTCCCTAACGGAGGGTAGCCCTCGCCGGTGAGTCGGTACTCCGAGTTCGTAGGGTACTACTCACCTGCAAACACTCATAGCAGCAACCGTGAGCATGAGGACTCAACAAGTATTAACCGACTCTCCTACACATGAAACTCTACATGCAAGTCATACTCGAAAATAGGATGTAAATTTGCAGCAAAGGACACACCTACACGTTCATCCTTGATTCATCTTTAAGCCACAAGTTAACAGTTCACAAATCCAAAATTTAGTGAGCAATATTTGGTGGCACACATGTAGCAATACAAGTTATTCATAACAACAATGATGTATCAAAATCATTCCATAGCTTTACTACGTCACGACACGGTGAACAAGCGGTACTCATAACCACGAGGGACAGTGAATTGAATCGATATACACCTGCCGGGATCCCGGAATAGCATGTCACATACGCCCATACTCGGAGCTGCAACGGCACACTCCACCGATGTCGTACAGGACAACCTATCACCAAACAGCCCAAACATCGAACCGGTCGTACCGAAATGAGCAGGAGGTTCCCTACACGGAGCATCTCTCTATTCCCGTTAGTGGATTTCCACCTTGCTGCCCTCAGCCTACACCTATAAATCGGTGTGTTATGCCTCGACGCCCGGAGGTATAGGTTACATCAGTTTATTGGACCCCATATATCCGATATGCCTTCAGTACATTCAAACTTGTTCAGCGGGGCCGCACACGGATCGGTCCTCAATCGACACGGGCAGGGCTACGCACACAAGACTTCCTCTTGCTGTGTCCTACGCCCTTGCCTAGTCTCATTTTTCTTACTAAAGTTATCTCACATCTCGAACCAATCCCGTATGTGGCGAATCCTATACTCGTGAGTAAATTCCAACTACTCAACTTGTACCGGAGCCTATATTACATTAAGCAAAGCGTGTTCTACTGGAGAACTTAGACACTATCCTCACTCTTATTGGAATAATCTGGTTATGCAATTAGAGTTTCATCCACCCAAAACTTACTGCACATACATACCTCAAACTAAGTTAATATAAAGCAAAACCTGATAAAATTTGTAAATGCAAACCGGGGCTTTCCTTGTTGATGCTGCTCAGGGGTTATATGTTCCTCCGGAGTTATGATGTCTAAGATCTCCAGAGTCTCCTCGCCTTCAACCACTACAGGTAATTAAATTAACGATATGTGTCAACTTAATGCAAATGGGTTGAATTGACAATTATAAAGACCACAACTCTATCTAGCCATCCCTTTTGACTCTGAAATTTTTACAGTGGCTTTGTGAGAACCTAAGCAGAGACTTGGCCAACTTCCATTTGAAACAAATCTCTTTTGAGTCCTGCACAAATAAATAGTTAAATGGCCATTACTAGAGCTCCTAAGTATTTCCAGTGACTTTCGTGGAGCAAACCATTACTTTCTGGAAACTAGAGTTTGGTATGGTTCTAATGGAGTTGGTTTCATGTAATTTGGAGAATCCTAGAGAAAGTTATGAGCTACTCAAGATTGAGAAAATTCTGAAAAATGTTTCTGTACATTTTTTCTATTTTCTCAGGACAGTTCACTTAATCACACCATTAGGTGGACTAAATGAACTCTGATGGATCTGAAATTTTCCAGGTGACTCAGGGATATTCAAATGAACATCCTAGCCAAATTTCAGTACTTTCCACAAAGGAAATATCCAGATAAAATTCCCAACAGTTTAAATTTTGGAGAATTAATTCTTGAAAAAGTATGGGTTTCATGGACCGAAACTTGTTTTGCTGGAAAATACGGAGAACTGAATCTAACAAAATTTTGTTCACTCAATTTGGACAATCCTAGCAAAAGTTATGGGCTTCTTGAACTAAATATGCAATTTAAATAATCCAAGAAAAAGTTTAAATGTCTGACGCTGGGCCCAGGAGGGACGTGGCGCCACTAGAGACACCGATACACGGGGCCACAAGGTTACTTGCGCGTAGCCACAAATCGATCCGGAGCCACAGGCGATCCGGCATGGTTTAAACGGAGTCTGACGTGTTGGACCCACGAGTCTTCTGCCTCCTCACGCTCCCACGGCCACCCGCCACCCATCTTGCCGAAGCACTCGCCGGGAGGGGGTTCCCGTGCCCGGAACTCAACCAAACTCACCACCTCCACCTAAAATTGCTCGGGGAGTACGCTGCCGACCTTGTCGCCGCCCAGCGATCGCCAGAAATGGCCATGCGACGGTGACAGCCTCTGTGGCAAGTTTGGAAAGGTCACTATGGCGCTGTAGTGCCTCAAAATCTCTTCTGTTGGCTCCTACAGCACCGCCACGACCTAGGGAGTAACGGTCAAGACCCTGATCTTGCTAAAAGTGGCGGCAAATATGACTTCACCGTGCTACCTAGGTCTAAATCTGATCAAGAATGGAAAACCCAAAGAACTCGGTGGTTTCTCGACGGTTTCCCGTGGTTCTTGATCGTATGGATTCACACAGACGTTTACGGACGGTTTTCTAAGTTGGGGAAGGATCGCTTGACCGATTAGCATGAATTTTGAGTTAGATGGCCGCGGTCTATATTGCATGCCTTCGGCAAGAACTGGAATTCCGGCGAGCACACACTGTGGCATGTGGCCAGGGTTGCTGGAAAAGAAGAGTGATCCTAGGCGAACCTTTTGGCGCACCAAACTCAAAGGATGGGATACGCTAGTGGTCGGGCGACGAGTTTTCATAGCGGCAGCGACTCACGGCGTCAAAGAAGAAAACCGAGTTCGCTACCGCGGTGTAGGGCAGCTACCTCCAATTTCTCGCTTTGGGGACATCGAGGGACTGTGGGCGCAGCCTCTGGGCAGCTCAGTCGATCTTGAAACCCCCAGAGTGAGGTGATCGCTGGGAGAGCAGAGGCGCCACCGTGCGGACTGTTTTTGCTGTCGAGCGGGCGAGAGCAGGGATAGACTTCGGTGTGTGCAGCGATGGGGTCGCTTCGTGGGAACAGAGGGCATTGAAGCTGGTCGCCAGCACGACAGTAACTCGAGGAGGTGGCAACCGGGAGCAGCTCGGTGGCGTCCGCGGGAGAGGCCCGAAGAACAGAGCACTCGTGTGAGGTGGTTCACTCAGTGGGTATGACTGACATATGGGCCCACTTTTCCCCTCTAAATCTTTTCATTGTTTCACTGATATTTTCTGAGATACTCACATTTAAATGGTAGACTTGATCACCAAATCATGAGTTGAATTTGAATTCCTCAAATTTGAGCTGGGTTAGTTAAATTCGATTTACACTTGAATTTAAATTTCAAATTCAATTTTGAATTAATTCAAATATAGCTCCCGACAAGATCAACTCCAATGAGGATGAAAATTGGTGAACTAACTCAGAAAAAATGTGCTGAGTTTGAATGTGAAGTCACCTTTTGAATCCAAGTGATGAAAGTATCTGAAATTTGAATTTGCATTCAAATTAGCCCTTTTTACTATTGTATACAAAAGTGCCTCAAAATAGTTTGGATTAGCATGAAACTTTGCATGAGCATTTCTAATAATGTTTAGAGCCTTAAGTGTGAGCTCAGCCTCTCATGTTTACATGTGAGACATCTTACTTTTGGATTTGTAAGTTTTTCCTCTAATCAACCTATTGATGGGGTTTACTTGCTCTTCACATGTTCTCATGAGATCTCCACAATTTAATCTGTGGTGTGGGTGATGTTAAGAACACTCTAGCAAGTGAAATCTTGGGCTTTTACACACATTCTTGGCGGGATGCGGTGTTCATCTCCATTCCTAAAGCTCGATCGATATAGGGACGTTATCCCCTTCAAATAAGGAACCTCTGCAGACTGCTCCGGTAGCAGTGCCGGGAGAAGTGTCGCAGGTTACACTTTTACACTCTTGAACTTTCTTATGAAGAGGGCCATCTATTCATCATCCATAGATCTCTCATCATCACTTTCCTCATTAGGGCTCTCTTCTTGCACTTGTTTGCCTTTTGACTTATTGGATGCTTTGACTGCAATATCATGCCTTTTGAATGAGGTTATCTCGTGCTTGGCCTCTTTTTCCATTATCCATGGTTCACAAAATTTCCAAGAACCTCATCGGCAGTCATGGAGTCAAAATGAGGGCTCCCCGTATCATGATGCAAAGTGTGAGATTGTGTACCGTGAAGGCTCTAATAATCCTTCTGACCACTTCATGATAAGTCCACTTATTGCAACCATAGGCTCGACTATTGTTGATGAGAATCTTGAGCCGGTTGTACATTTCTTGAGGGGTCTCCTCCTCCTCCTTCTTTTTCTTCTTGTCATCACTTCCATTTTTTATCGAGGCTATGAGATGCTCCACCTCCTTGTCTTCATGTGACGCCCGGTCCCGTGAAAACGGAACACAGCTGATGCATATGTGTGCCCAGGATGTTCATCACACATACACATCTAATCCACAAACTGAATTTCAGAATATAACCACGAATGACAGGGTTTAAGTACTTTATTACATCATTCTCTATCTATTTCTTGCAGCGGAAGTCTTATTCTAGCAGCGGAAGTCTTCTAAACTATAGCGGAAGCAAACTAAGCACGGCAGCGGCTCCATCTCCTACTCCACAGGAAAGTTGATGGTAGATCGCACGCTTAGTACTCCTCATGATCTTTGAAGTACTCTTCTCCTGTTGCTGATGATGAAGTAATAATGCAAGTTTTAGTACATGGCGTACTCAGCAAGTGCGGGAAAATATGATATGTATCTTACAGCAATGTAGGATTAAAAAGGCTCATTTGCAGAAAGCAAAGTTTATTTCACAAACATGATAAAACAGAAACTAACTTTAAGTGAATTTAATCCCCAACATATATCCAATTAAAACATCAACATGCCTCCTTTATGATTCACCACCTTTCATGTCCCAACCAACCATAAATCTTTCTCAACTTTCATCTCATGCTCATGATATCCATAACCATTCCATATTCACGAAATCTATCTCATGATCACATATCCGAACCAAAACTCATTGTCACGACTCAACAGTCCGGAAACCATTCTCATTACCAAGACTCAACAGTGCCGAAACCAAATCCAAAGACCAAACCATAACCAAACCAAAGACCATCCCAAACCATCCCTTCTAATCATGTGAGTTGTCCAGGCGCTTGTGACCGTAAGCTTGGCTATCATGATAGTTTTACACTCTGCAGAGGTGGCACCACTTTACCCACAAGTTTGTGATTTCGTCACCCGTCGGCGACTGCAGAACCTCCATTATACCAGTACACAACCGTCGGTGTACGGCCAAGGGATCACAAAATAGCCTTTACAAAGGGGCTACTAGATGTATGGACTCACTAAGGTTTCACCAGCAGGATCGAATCACCATTCTCCCACCTACGGGCCCCCTCTTGTGCCATGCGGTTCCCAGGGCAGTCCTCTCTCGACTCCCATTACCCGCGCCATCTACGGTCCAGAACAATCTAGCAACTTACCTAATTAGTCAGCTAAGCTGCACCCATATTTGGCCTTGTGGTGGCACTGTTTTCCTGGCATGGCTGGCATGAACCGGTCCTTAGATCTACGGCAAGTAAACCACCATCTCATTCTACCACATTCACGAACCAAGCTTGCCTAGATCTCCCCTGATTCATGTTCATTATCATCATCAAGTTCTTATTATCAGTGTTCATATGAGTGCAATAGATAGACACATTCTATCTTGCTTCCCATAACCCGTAGATTAGCGAAGCAAAAGCAAAAACGACCATACCCGACTCATCAACTTTCCCAGCGACAAGGGTGGTTAACAAAACTAGTAAACTCCTATAAAAGGGTTACCATCAAGTTGACTCAAGAATACACAGTTTTCGCAAATAAGACAGTTTCAAAACATGGGATCAATGTGGTCAAGGGACACTTGCCTTGTTCCTGTGGCTTCTGTGGTTCACGGATCTCGAAGTCTTGGTGTTAAAATCCTTCGTGGATAGGTCCCTGATCTTGTCCTTCTACTTACGATCACGCACATACAAAATTTATAGCAATCAATCATCAGGCACAAACTTTACTTAAGATGCAATGGTGCATATGCATGCTAACCTATGGTGCTATCAGTTTGTACGTGTTCTTGCATGTTTTTAATTGCTTGCATGGGTTTTACGATAAACAATAGTGTAAGGATCAAGTGTGGATGTGGTGATGATCTTGACTCAAGATCTAGATCAATTCCACCGTCAAAATGTGGCGGACCGGAATTCGCTCATTCAGGATCATAGAGGGTGGTGCCGCACGATGCGACACCCGACATCACACATCATAAGGACACATTGTATTACATAGAAAACCAACTGAAATGTACAAAGTAGTACAATACTTCAGTTACAAACTAGTGTTTATATTACAACAGCGGAAGATAAGTTTGTACAACTCACGCCCATCTACCTAGCAAAAGTCCGTTGCCCAGCCCTAGGGCAACCCACACTAGCTACACTCCTCCAGCTATGCATGGCGTGTACGGCTCCCACTCAGCTGTGGTCCCCGACGGAGGGCATCCCTCGCCGGTGGACTCATAACCCGAGTTCGAGGGATACTCCTCACCTGAAAAACACATATAGCAGCAACCGTGAGCACGATGGCTCAACAAGACTTAACCGACTCACCTAGGCATGAAACTCTACATGCAGTTTACACGAACATGGGATAGTAATTTGATCAAATGGACATGCCTACAAGTTCATCCTTAGTTCATCTTTTAGCCACAAGTTAACCGTTCATGAATCGGAAATTTAGTAAGCAATATTTGGTGGCACACATGTAGCAATATTGAATCAAAACATTCCATAGTTTATCTACGTTACGACGCAGTGAACAAGCGGTACTCGTCACCGCGAGGGACGATGAATCGACTCGATATACACCTGCAGGGATACCCAAAGAGCACGTCACGTACGCTCACCCGTGGAGCTGCACAGCACGCTCACTCGATGCCGTACGGGACAACCTTTCACCCAACAGCCCAAACGTCAAACCGGTCGCACCGAAACGAGCAGGAGGTCCCCTACACGGAGCATCTCTCTATGCCCGTTAGCGGATTTCCACCTTGGTGCCCTCAGCCTACACCTATAAATCGGTGTGTTATGCCTCGACGCCCGGAGGTATAGGTTACATCGGTTTATCGGGGCCCATATATCCCATATGCCTTCTGTACGTTCAATACTTTTTCAGCAGGGCCGCACACGGATCGGTCCTCAATCGACCAGGACAGGGCCGCGCACACAAGACTTCCTCTTGCTGCGCCCTAGCCCCTGCCTAGTCTCATTTTCATTACTAAAGTGATCTCACATCACTCGAACCAATCCCGTGTGTCCCAAGCCTAAACTCGCGAGTAGATTCCAACTACTCGACTTGTACCGAAGTTCTAGGAATCATTAAGCCTAGCCTGTCTACTCGAGGTCCTAGACACTACTCTCACTCTTATAGGAAAATCTGGTTATGCATTTGGGGTCTCAACCATCCTACACCTAATGCACATATATACACCTCAAACTAAGTATGTAAACAAAGCAAAAAATTTTAAATTTGGTTAATGCAAACCGGGGCTTGCCTTCTTGCTTCTGGTCAGTGGTTAGGGCTTCATCCGGAAGAAGGAAGTCAAGCACTTCCGGAGTTTCCTCGCCTTCAGCGACTACACGTAAACGATATACTATATGTCAATTTAAATGCAATGTTTAGAACTGAATAGGTAATTACCATAACTCTAGCTAGCCCTCCCCTCGGTTCTAAAATTTTTATGGTGGCTTGGTAGGTTCCTAACCAGAGTCTTGACCAAGTTTCAGTTGAAACACAGTTCATTTGAGCCTTGTACAAATAAAAGCCTGTTTGGTCAATATTAGAGCCTCTAAAGAATTTCAGGGGTTTTCATGGCTCCAACCATTATTTTCTGGAAACTAGAATTTGATATGGTTCTAATGGAATGGGTTTCATGTCATTTGAAGAATTCTAGATGAAGTTATGCCCTACACAAGATTGGAGAAAATCTGAAAAATGTTTCTGTACATTCTTCTATTTTCTCAAGGCAGTTCAATTAATCACACCATTAGGGGGACTAAACCAACTTGTATGAGTCTGAAAATTTTACTGTGACACAAGGATTTTCGAATGACCCTCTCAGCCAAATTTCAGAATTTTCCGTAAAGTAATACTCCAGATAAAATTCCTGTCAGTTTAAAATTTAGGGAATTAATTCTGGAAAACTATTAAGTTTCATGAGCTGGAATTTGTGTTGCTGGAAAGTACTCAAAATTCTGAGTTTAGCAAAATTTGGTTCACTGAATTTGGAGCTTTCTAGCAGAAGTTATGTGCAATTGAAGTTTGAACTAAAACTGAAAATTCAAATAAAGTTTAAACTGGCTGGTGGGGTCTCCGGGCTACGTGTCAGCTCCGCAGCAAATCCACACAGGGGTCCGCAGAATCTCCCGCGTAGTCGCACGAGATCCTGGTGCCAGAGCAGATCCGGCGCTGTTTCAACAGAGGCTGACACGTGGGGCCCGTGGGGTTTCGTCTACCTCGCGCTCCCGCAGCTCACCGCCGCCCCCTTTGCCGGAGAGCTCACCGCCGGGCGTTCTGCGGCCCGACCTCCGACGAAACTCACCGCCTGTGCACATTTCTGCCTGAGGAACACGTTGGTGCACTCAACGGAGCTCGGCGATGGCCGGAACAGTGCTCGCGATGGTGACAGCGGCCGGAAGCTCATCGGCGACGTCGCACTCGGTGTTCTCTACACCTTTTTCGACGCGGTTTGCTCGGGGAGCTCGCTGACACTTGCTGATCACGGATATGAGCACTAATCCTCGTGAAAATGGCCGCAACCAAGACCTCATCAGCGAGGTGCCCTGTTTTCAGCCGCCGGGCTTAAATTCTGGCAGAACTAGGGTCCTAGTGCATGGACCTGGCTGCTACTTGATCGAGGAGGTGAGCTAGGTGTTATAGAGCGTGTGTGAGCTGTAGCTTAACCAGCGGTTGCCTCTGTGCAACGAATTTTTGTCGTCGACCGGACTCTAACCCTAACATGCTCCTAGGAAGAAAACTAGAAATTCTTGCTCTACACCGCATGAACTGGAGCACGGTTTCCTCCTACAGCATCAGCACAAGTAAGCACACCTTTTCTTCTCTGTTGACGGTGCGTGAAACAGCCGGGATCGGCCGGTCACCGGTGATCAGAGGAAGCGGCGACGAGTTCTTGCACGGGGTCTGGAGAATAGCTCGGAACGTGTTCGTTTTCACTCGGGAACAGAAGGAAGGGTGGAGCAGCTCGGTGTGCTGGCCTTTGAGCCGAAATTTTTCACCGTGAGGTGGAAGCCCCGAGCGAGCTGGCGGCCTCTGCACGCGCCGGACGGTCGCCGTGGTCGATTTCCTTCGGTCGAGTCGGTTTAGTAGGACTGAGTCACTGACCAGTGGGTCCCTCTCCCCTCTAATTCCTTTTCTGTTTTTTCATTTTTGTTTTCACTGAAAAGATCTCATCTACTCACAATTGAATGATAGACTTAGCCACCAAGTCATGGTTTGAATTTGATTTCCTAAATTTAATATTAGTTTGGCTAAATTTGCTTCACGTTTGAACTGAAATTCAAATTCAGTTTTGAATTAATGCAAATTTATCTCCCGACAAGATGAAGTCCAATTGGGATGACAATTGGTGGACTAACTAAGAAAAATGTGCTGAGTTTGAATATGATGTCAACTTTTGAATTCAAGTGATGAAAGTGGCTGCAATTTGAATTTACATTCAAATTGGTCTCTTTTTCAAATGCCTCCAAAAGTGCCTCAAAAAGTATTGGATTTGCATGAAATTTGGCCTGAGCCTTCCCAAGACTATTTAAGGTCTCGGGGTGAGCTCAACCTATCATGTGCATGTGTAAAAATCCCTCTTTTTTTGGAAGTTAGGGCTTTCCCCTCTAATCATCCTTTTGATGGTGGTTACTTGCTCTTCACAAGTGTTCACAAGATATCCACAATATGAGCTGTGGTGTTGTGAGGTGATGAAAATGATCACTTTTGCAAGTCCCTTTTCTTGGGCCTTTACATCCCTCCCCCCTTGAAAGAATCTCATCACGAGATTACAAAAGAAGAGACGGCGATGTAATCCGTGCTGAGGCGCCATGAACTCCGGGTAGTTTGAGCGAAGAAATTCCTCGCTCTCCCACGTCGCTTCTTCGGCGGTGTGGTTGCTCCAGAGTATCTTGTAGAACCACAACGTTCAGCTACGTGTGGTCGAGCCTTCTCATCAATAATTGCCACCGAATATTCATCATACGTCAAATCCGGTTGCAGCTCACCGATGTCTTCAGTGGGAACAGAAGCCGCATGCTTCAGACATTTTCGCAGTTGTGAAACATGGAAAACGTCGTGAACACCAGCAAGAGATGCCGGCAGTTCCAGTCTATATGCCACTGGTCCACACTTCTCGGTGATGGCATAGGGTCCAATGAATCGGGGAGCGAGTTTCCCCTTCACGCCGAATCAGTGCACTCCCTTCATCGGAGATACACGGAGATACACGTGTTCCCTGACATCAAAGTGCAGCGGCCTGCGCCTCTTATCAGCGTAGCTTTTCTGCCGGGATTGAGCGGCCTTCAAGTTGGCTTGAATCATCTGAACGCGCTCTTCGGCGTCGTTCACCACATCAAGTTGACCCTCTCACTGGACTCGCACCAGTTCAGTGGGGTGCGGCATTTGCGACCGTAGAGAGCCTCATAGGGTGCCATCTTGATACTCGCTTGATAGCCGTTATTGTACGAGAATTACACCAATGGTAGATGATCATCCCAGTTTCTACCGTGGTGGATGGCACACGCTCTCAACATGTCTTCTAGTACTTGGTTCACCCTCTCTGTTTGACCGTCTGTCTGAGAGTGATAGACGGAGCTTCTAATCAGCTTAGTACCCAATGCAGCGTGCAACTGCTCCCAAAAGCGAGACACGAATAATGCACCTCGATCTGAGACTATGGTTTTGGGTACCCCATGTAAGCATAGAATTCTCACTATGTACAGCTCCACATATTTGCCGGCATTGTAACATGTATGCACAGGAATGAAGTGAGCCGACTTGGTTAATCGGTCAACGATCACCCAAATGGAATCGTGCTTGTTGGAAGTCAGTGGTAATCCCACAATGAAATCCATGCTCACATCTTCCCACTTCCATGCCGGGATTTTTGGGGGTTGCAGCAGCCCTGATTTCCTCATATGATCAGCTTTCACTTGCCTACACGTATCACATTCGGATACGTACTTAGCCACTTCCCTCTTCATCCGTGTCCACCAAAATTTCTTTTTCAAATCTTGGTACATTTTTTTCTGCCCAGATGAATGGAGTATTTAGACAAGTGAGCTTCATCAAGAATCTTGTTCCTCAGCTCCATATTCTGGGGTACGACTATGCGGTCATTGAACCACAGCGTCCCCTCATCATCTTTCCCAAAACATTTGATTTCCCCATTGTCTATCCATCTCCGGAGATGTGCCATACCCTTATCAACCTTCTGAGCTGCAATAATGTCCTCCCTAATGGTAGGGATGAGGGCAAGATTATAGAGCGATCCATAAGGAACCAAGTATAAACTCGGCTCTTCCTCCTCCACCGGTGTAATGGTGAGGTTATGGACATGTGATTTCCGACTCAGCGTGTCGTCAACCACATTCGCCTTGCCGGGGTGGTAATGAATCTCAATATAATAATCTTTGATTAGTTCTAACCACCTCCTTTGCCTCATGTTCAGCTCCTTCTGGGTGAAAATATACTTCAGGCTCTTGTGGTTGGTGTAGAGATGCACCAAATTCCCCAGGAGATAGTGCCTCCACATCTTCAACGCCAGAACCATAGCAGAAAGCTCAAGATCATGAGTTGGGTAGTGCTGCTCATGGTTTTGAAGTTGGCATGAGCCATATGCGACCACCCGTACTTCCTGCATCAACACGCAGCCGAGCCAATACCGGACGCATCACAATACACGTCGAAGGGCTTAGTTATATCCGTTTGAGCTAAGACCGGGGCTGTTGTGAGATGCTTCACTAATGCTTGGAACACTCCTTCACATGCTGAGTTCCAAACATATTTTGTTCCCTTCTTTAATAATTTGGTCATCGGCTTAGCAAGCTTGGAGAAACTTTGAATGAACCTCCGGTAATATCTTGCTAAGCTGAGGAAGCTTCTGACTTCATGGCAAGAAGTAGGGGCTTTCCATTTCAGCACTTGCTCAATTTTGCTTGGGTCAACCGCAATGCCTTCCGCTGAGATGATGTGTCCCAAAAATAGCACTTGGCTGATCCAAAACTCATATTTGCTGAACTTGGCATATAGCTTATGGTCCCACAGTCGTTGAAGAATGCTCCTCAAGTGTTCGGCGTGTTCTGCTTCTGTCTTGGAGTAAACCAAGATATCATCGATGAACACCACAACGAACTTATCCAGCTCCGGCATGAACACCGAGTTCATGAGACACATGAAATGTGCCGGAGCATTGGTGAGACCAAAAGACATGACGAGATACTCATATAAGCCATATCTCGTCGAATAGGCCGTCTTCGGGATATCTTCCGCCTGGATTTTTATTTGATGATACCTGGAGCGAAGGTCCATCTTGGAGAACACACTTGCACCCACAAGCTGATCGAACAGGATGTCAATGCGGGGCAGTGGGTATTTGTTCTTGATGGTGACGGCGTTGAGCGGCCGGTAATCCACACACAGCCTCAAGGTTTCATCTTTCTTCTTTATGAACAGTGCCGAGCATCCCCAAGGCGAGGAACTCGGTCTAATGAAACCTTTGCTCAACAAATCATTGAGCTGTTCTTTCAGTTCAGCCAGCTCGTTTGGAGCCATTTTGTATGGTCTCCGGGATATGAGCGTAGTTCCGGGTTCAAGCTCAATCTTGAACTCGACATCCCGCTCAGGTGGCATGCCCGGAAGATCATCCGGAAACACATCGGGGTATTCACAGACTACGGGGATGTCCTCTAACTTGAGAGCTTCAGTATTATTAATTGCTAAAACCTCGCGAACTGGATTGCCTAATATGAGGGACTGCGGACGGTGTAGTGGGGAGTTGATGTGAACCGTCTGTGATAATGTTTCCAGGACTGCGCCATGGTAGCTTAGCCATGACATCCCTAAGATCGCATCAATCTTCTGCCCCTCAAGAATAATCATAGTGGTGGAATATATCTTCCCACCTAAGCACAGTGGTGCTTTCGGGATCATCATAGTTGCTAAAATCTTTCCTCCTGGTGAGCAGATCATATAAGAGCACTCGGTGGGAAAGGCTTCCAGTTGATGCTTAACCACATATGATGCTTTTATGAAGTTGTGGGTTGCGCCCGAATCAAATAATATGATGATCGTTGAGAGTGAACGTACCCGCCAGCACGTTGTCTCCCTCTGGGGTGTCCTCAGTGTCGAGGTTGCGACCGCCCCCAGTCCACTGACCAACCTTCTTGACTGGAGGTCGGCCTCGAGCACCGCCGTGGAACTGGGCTTGCCCGATGCTCTGCTGCCCCTGGGGACAGTCCTTTGAGAAATGGCCCGCCTGGCCACACGTAAAGCATGTGTAGCGAGGCGTTCCTCCGCTGATTGGTGGACGGAAACCCGGGGTGCATTGTGGCGGTGGAAACGCCCGGGGTACCATCTGTTGCTGCTGTTGCAGTCGCGGTGGTGGCATCGGCGGTCGGAACGGGGGTGACTGGAAAGAATGACCCCCGAACTGTTGTCACACCCGGTTTTTCCGAAGGAAACAACCAAGTGAATATCACATGTATGCCAGGATCATTTTCTCATACATGTGATGACAAATAGTGAAGCATCATTTATTACAAGCCAGGTGTCGAATATAAATAAGTCTTACATCGCAAATGTCTCAATGGACACAAATGCTTCATCACAAGTAAATAAACTAGCAGCGGAATATTATTCTTTAGGGCTCCATCACAGGCGTTGCCCGGGGGTCTTCATGAACCTAAAAACCTTCCTCGGGTCCAAAATCTTGGTCATTATACACCACCTCATTATCTTGACCTGAGCAGCAATATAAACCAACAAATATGCAAGGTTGAGTACCAATGGTACTCAGCAAGTGTGGGAAAATTATATCATGCATGGCTAGAACAAGGAGAGGTTGAACTCATGGTTAAAGCACTACGCAATTAATACCTATCACCTTAGCTTATTAAGCACCTATATTACTACACAGGTGAAATGGTCCCAATCTCCCATCCCATCATCATAACCAAATAACCATAACATCATTTCCAATGTTAAGCTCCCCGCTTAACTTCCAAAACTCCCAAAAACCTTCACTCCTCTAATCATGAATAAGTCCAGGCCGCTCTTAACCGTGAGCACGGCTGTCAAGACAGTTTTGACTCTGCAGAGTTTGTACCACTGTACCCACATGTAGTGATTTCATCCCCCGTTGCCGGGTGGACTAAAAGAACCTCCATTATGCCAGTGGCTACGATCCACATTCACACTTCCCAGGTGTGCAGCCAGAAGATCACTACAAAGCCTTTACAAAGGGATTCCCGACGAGCGTGGGCCCACTGAGGTTTCACCCCTAACAGCATACAAGAGGCTCCAACCCCGCTGCAGTGGCCCCCTCTTGAGCCTTGCGGTTCATAAGGTAGTCCAGCTGACACCTACTCCCCGCACCATCCAACACACCCATACTACGCCGGGGATACACCTAATTAATTGGCCAAGCTGCCCCATCTCAGCATGTGGTTGGCACTGTAAAGCCGAGTTACATGCTCCATGAACCGGTCCTTAGGATCCAGGCAAGTACTAAACACAAACCCAAGTCTCGTGCACCCAGCACACAACCAAAACATCCAACTTGCCTTGATCCCTACCTCTACATAACTCACAATAACTCATTCAAGAGTATGGTATAATAAACTGATGATCTCATATCCCAAATATCCCATTCTAAGCATGGCTAAGCATATGCATGTAAATAAATGACATGACAAATTAAATCCCAACCCAAGCTACAAGGAAACAAGGTAATGCAATTCTAGGGAAACTTTCCTAGCATGGGTTTCATATTTCAATTGACAATGCAAATAATTCTATCTACACATCCTAGCATAGGATCAAAGTGGTCAAGGACACCTGCCTCCTTCTTGCTGCTCTTGAAATTGGTAGTCCTGGTCTTGGAAAAGAATAACTTGCTCTTGAGCAGGTTCTACTTCATACCATCACACATAGCAAAAGAAAAACAACAATCATAAGACATAGTTCACACTTCTACTTCATAAATACCACACATTCATATTTATGAAATTCATTCACCATTATATGTGTTGTGTTTCAGTTTTAAATAAATTCCTTACATTAAACTACCAAGTATGTATGGAAAGTATTTTTCTGCTCCATATGTGCCTTCACAACTTCTATCAACCCTAAACTGAACTCTTTGGATTTTAGAAACTCCATTTATCATTTACTAGTTGCTATATTTTCAGATTTATATTCCTATGCATAATTGTGTATTTTATTATTAAATTAGTAATACACATCACCTAAACAGAATAGGTTCTGGTCCTAAATAATTTAAAATCATATTTTGACCTTGGGTTCTGATGTAGACTATTTCATAATTATTTTCCCTATTTTTCTATAACTATTCTTTACTTAAAAATGTGTCCTTATACTAAATAATGTGAATAATTAAATGAAACAGATTCATTTCAGTCCAAAAATATATTTTTACCTCACTCCAAAGTTTTCTAAGTACTGAGAAAGTCTTTAATTAATTTTGACAATTATGTTTGTCCCACTTTTTAATTTTTAAACACTAGTTACATATTCAATTTTCTACATTAAATACTAAACAGGGCTAAAATAATGAATTTACCCCATTACAGGGTCTATAATATTATTTTCATAATTTCCAGGGGTCTAGCTACACTTATCAGAGGTGTTTTTCCTAATTTCTATTAAGTCCAGGGGCTAAAACTGACTTTTAAATGAATTTACATGATTTTCTGGAGTTCCAGGGGCTAGATCTTATGTTTCCGGGGCTAGCTCTCAATTCCAGAGAACCCCAGGGGGTAGCACGTAAGAATTCCAGTCTTTATAATGCAGGGCTGACGTGCACCGTCCGATTTTAAACCGACGGCTGAGATTATAACATCGAACCGGTACGCGGGGATTTAAACCCTACCGTGCGATTTAAAATAAACGGCGCACACGTGGCCACGTCGCTCTGATCGAGCGCGGGCGGCGCTGCCGGCGGCGCACGGCGGCGGGAAGCGGCGATCTCGCCGGAAAGTTTCGGATCCTCGAGAATTCTGCCTAGAACTGTGATCTTATGGCCTAGATCGGTAGAGGGGAGGTCAGGGATCTCACCTCGGGGGTTTTCTTGAGCTCGGGGGTCCTGGAAAGTGATCGGCGGCGAGGTCCGAGGCAAAACCACGGCGAAGCTCGTCGGCGCTGGGTTTACACCGTAACTCTCTGAGTTTTCTGCACCTGCAAAGTTCCCCGGAGGCGGTGGATCAAGACCAGCGAGTTAGATCAGAGTTTCCGAGCTTAGATCGGCCAGAATTCACCGGCGAAGTCTCGGTGCTCACCGGAGTAAAAATCGGCGATCGCGTGGGAAAAACTGATCGGATCGGGGGTTTTTATAGCCGGGGGAGGGCGGTGGGTCTGTTGTGATCGAGTTGGAGTCCTCTGGGACCAGAATTCGGGCGGCAGAACGGATTTTCCGATCGGTTAAGATCGTGCGCGCTCGGGGAAAAGTCCGGGGTCGCGGGGTTAGGGATGACAGGCGGGTCCCACCCATCGGTGAGAGGCAGCGCGGCGCGCGCGGGGGTGGGCTGGCGCGGGGAAAGCTGGGCCGGCTGGCGGGTTTCGGCCCACTGGCCGGTTTTTTTCCCGTTTCTCTTTTTCTTTTTCCTTTTCTTTTCTGTTTTGAGTATAATTTGAATTCCAGTTTGAATTTGAATTTTTGCAAAACATGCAATACGTCCAAAAATTTTTAAATTCCCCTCTGAACATGGTTTTGGGTTTTGAATAAAAATTTGGGGTGTTACAGCTCTACCCCCCTTAAAAGAAATCTCGTCCTCGAGATTGGTGTTTCTAAGAAAACAATTCCGGAAATTGTGCCTTGAGCTCATCTTCGCTTTCCCAGGTAGCTTCCTCTTCTGAGTGATGCTTCCACTGCACCTTGCACATCCGGATTCTCTTGTTTCTGGTGAGGCGTTCCATTGTCTCCAAAATCTTGTATGGTTGCTCGGCATAAGACAAATCTTCAGCTACATCCACTTCATTCATGGGTAACACCTCCTCAGGCGTCCTCAGACATTTCTTGAGTTGTGACACATGGAATACATCGTGCACATCCGATAGATTAACCGGTAACTCTAGCTGGTACGCCACTTCGCCTTTCCTTTCCAGAACCTGGAAGGGTCCGATGTATCGAGGTGACAACTTCCCTTTCACCTTGAACCGACGAAGTCCTCTGATAGGGGACACCTTGAGATAAACATAGTCTCCCACGTTGAAAACGAGCTCTCTTCTTTGTACATCAGCATAACTCTTCTGGCGTGTTTGTGCTATCCTCAAGTTGTTGCGAATCTCCCTCACCTTCGCTTCGGCTTCTTGTAGCACTTCTGGACCAAACACTTTACTTTCTCCTGTTTGGTTCCAAAATAGGGGAGTTCTGCACTTCCTTCCATACAAAGCTTCAAACGGTGACATCTTCATACTAGCTTGATAGCTGTTGTTATAGGAAAACTCCGCATACGGTAAGTTCTTGTCCCAACTCCTATTGTTTTTGAGTGCACATGCCCTTAACATATCTTCAAGGATCTGATTGTTTCTCTCCGTCTGCCCGTCAGTTTGGGGATGATAGGCAGAGCTGAAATTCAGATGGGTTCCCATGGTTTCATGCAACTTTTGCCAAAACCTCGAGGTGAACTGTGTCCCTCGGTCCGACACTATCTTCTTTGGCACTCCATGGTAACACACGATCCTTGACATGTACAATTCTGCCAATTTGGATCCGCTGTAGCTTTCTTTCACAGGAATGAAATGAGCTACCTTGGTTAGCCGATCAATAATGACCCATATTGAATCATACCCGGATTGGGTCCTAGGCAATCCCACGACAAAATCCATGCTGATTTCTTCCCACTTCCATTCAGGCACTTTGAGTGGTTGCAGCAATCCCGCGGGTCGTTGATATTCTGCTTTCACCAACTGACATGTGTCACATAGGGCAACATGTTCCGCGACATCTCGCTTCATGCCATACCACCAATACCTGCCTTTGAGGTCCTGGTACATCTTCGTACTCCCAGGATGAATGGAATAGTCGGAATCATGAGCCTCCATTAAAATCAATTCACGAATCTCCTTTACTTCTGGCACACAGATTCTTCTCCCGTGCCACACCGTTCCTTGTTCATCCTCTCTAAAACCAGGAGCTTTATTTTCCTTGATGAGCTGTCTGATCTCTTGTATCTTCCCATCATTCTTTTGGCCCTCGCGTATGTCTTGCTCGAGTGTGGAGTCCACTTCCATGGCGATGGCTTCACCACTATTTACTAGACATAGATTGAGCCTTATAACCTCGTCCTTCAATTCTGCAGGCATGTCCTTCAAACTCAACTTATTGACCTGCACTTTCCGACTCAAAGCATCGGCCACGACGTTTTCTTTCCCATGATGATAGTTGATGCCCAAAGTTATTGATTAGCTCTAACCATCTCCTTTGTCTGAGGTTGAGATCTGGCTGTGTGAATATGTACTTCAAACTCTTATGATCCGTATATATCTCTGTCCTCTTCCCCATCAAATAGTGCCACCAAATTTTCAACGCGTGTACCACTGCAGCTAGTTCTAGATCATGTGTAGGATAGTTCTTCTTGTGCTTCCGAAGCTGCCGGGATGCATATGCCACGACATGTCCTTCTTGCATGAGAACACATCCCAACCCATTTCCAGAGGCATCGCAGTACACTGTGAAATTCTTTTGCATATCTGGCATAACCAACACTGGGGCTGTTGTCAATCTTTTCTTTAGCTCCTGAAAGCTCGTATCGCACTGTGGCGTCCAGGTGAATGTGATTCCCTTTTCCAACAGTTTGGTGAGAGGTCTCGAGATCTTAGAGAATCCCTCAATAAACCGTCGATAGTATCCAGCCAATCCCAAAAAGCTTCGAACTTCCCCGACATTTTCAGGGGTTTTCCACTTCTGGATATCCTCGATTTTGGCGGGATCTACGGAGATTCCTCCCTCCGAGATTATATGTCCTAAAAAGGGAACTCTCTTCAGCCAAAACTCACACTTGCTCAACTTGGCATATAGTTGGTGTTCTCTCAGCCTCTGTAACACCAACCTTAGATGTTTCTCATGTTCTTCTTCATCTTTGGAGAAGACGAGAATATCATCTATGAAAACCACCACAAATTTGTCCAGATATTCCATGAATACCTTGTTCATGAGGTACATGAAATATGCCGGGGCATTGGTTAGCCCAAAAGGCATGACGGTGTATTCATACAGTCCGTACCGAGATACGAAAGCTGTCTTGGGAATATCTGATTGCCTTATCTTGAGTTGGTGGTACCCCGACCTGAGATCAATTTTTGAGAACACACAAGCTCCCCTCAACTGATCGAACAAGTCTTCAATGCGGGGCAATGGGTATTTGTTCTTGACGGTTACCTCATTCAAGGCACTGTAATCCACGCATAACCTTTGGGTTCCATCTTTCTTAGGCACAAATATCACCGGAGCTCCCCATGGTGAGGAACTAGGGCGAATATACCCTTTCTCCGTCAATTCTCTCAAATGATCCTTGAGCTCTTCTAACTGCTTGGAGTCCATTCGATAAGGTCTCTTGTATATCGGGGTTGTTCCCGGTACTAGCTCAATTGCGAATTCCACGTCACGGTCGGGAGGCATGCCTGGCAATTCCTCCGGGAAAACATCTGGATATTCCCTGATAGTCCTGATTTCCTCAACTTTCACCTCCATTTGATTTAATTTAATGTCCCTCCTAGGCTCGTGTATCGTTATGAACTTTACTTTGGTACCACTGGGGTGAGTTAGTTCCACCGTTCTGGTCGAACAATGGATGATTCCTTTATGTTTGGTCAACCAATCCATACCCAAAATAATATCTATTCCTTGTGAATCTATCACTATGAGGTTAGCAGTAAATACTACCCAATTAATGTCTAGGCTCACTTTGGTACACACTTGTCTTGTCCTTATTTCTCCACCTGGAGAGTTTACGGCTAACATATGGTTCATTTGTGTGGTTGCTAGGTCATGCTTCTTAACAAACCCTTGAGCAATGAACGAGTGGGTAGCACCAGAATCAAACAGCAGAGTTGCAAGGTGTAAATTGGCAGGAAACTTACCAACTACCACGTCGGGTGCCTCTTGAGCTTCCTCCATGGTGACATGGTTCACCCGTCCTCTCACTACATTCTGCTGTTGTGGCGGCGCAGGCTTCTTCTTTGGGCATTTGTGGGCGTAGTGCCCCACTTCGCCACAGCTGAAACATTGCACCCCAATCTTAGACGCCTGGCCTTTGTTGTCCTGGGGTTGGTTTGGGGGTCCTTGCACTGCTGGTCGAGGTGGATATGCGGGGCGAGGCTGCTGCACAAACTGACGTGGCGGCTGTGCAGGTGCTGCGGGAGGCCTGTAGTTTGGGTTGTACCCTCTTGGTGCTGAATAGGGTACCGCAGCACGGCTCGTCTGCCCCGTAGGTTGCTGCATCATACGTGGGCGGGTGTTGCTCCCTGAGGCCTGATGTGACCATCCCGCCTTCCTCTTATTCTCATTTTCCAGGGCCTTTAGCTTCCTTTCCACCACAAATGCTCTGTCCACCATCTTTTGAAAGCTTTCATACTCATTGGAGGACATTGCACACTGCATTTCTGCGGTAAGTCCTTCCACGAAACAATCTTGTTTCTGCTCATCAGTCTCTATGTCTCGTGGAGCATAACAGGATAGTTGAGTAAATTTAGTGAGGTATTCCCTCACCGTCATGTTTCCCTGCTGCAGTCCCAGAAACTCTTTCCTCTTGTTTTTGAGTTCACCTCTTGGGAAGTAGTGATTGCGGAAGCTACGCTTGAACTCTTCCCAAGTGATGTTCTCAGGGTCATGATGGGCGGCCACGTAGGCGGTCCACCAATCAGCAGCAGGTCCCTGCAATTGATGAGAGGCAAACAGCACCCTCTCATACCCTTGGCATTGTATTATCCTCATCTTACTTTCAATGGTCTTCAGCCAATCATCTGCCTCCAGAGGTTCAGCAGCACTTGCAAACTTTGGAGGTTGAGTTCCTAGAAACTCACTCAACCTTGGTTGGCGTGGTGCAGCTTGTGGAGGTGGAACTTGATGCAAGTTGGCCACCACTTGAGTCAAGTTCTGGATAAGCTGATTTTGATTCTCCAGCATTTGGTGGAGAGGATCAACTTCTTCACGGCGACCACCCCTGTCCTGGCCTCCAGAAAGATGAGGGTTGCATGCCTCATCATTGTTGTTGGCGGGGTTGGCAGCACGTCCTTTTCCTCTTCCGGCCATCTGGCAGAATCAACAAACGTTAATTTGATACCATTTAGTATCATCTTACTACTTTCGTTTGTTGGTACTTTAAGGTGTTGAGGCTTTGTTGAAATTTTACGAGGGTTTATATCTCACACCAAATAAATGCACTATTATTTCCTGTGGGTTCACACACCAAAGCAAAACAATCTGAAGACGAGGCTGTGGACAATTGCTCATGGCTTCCACAACTCACGTCACACACCAAGCATTATCACACCATTAACTACGTAACTACTCACGTCACACACCAAGCATTATCTATGCTAGCTAGGGGAAAGACTCTACACTACTCGTCCTCTTGAGCTGGCTCCTCGGGATCTTCCTCCTCATTTCGGCTACCTTCTGACTCTGCTTTGGGTGGGGAGGCTGCTGGTGGAGAAGTGCGACGACGCCTGATTGCTCGGCGATCCGGGGAGTCAGGAGTCCATGGATCACTCACGGTGACACACAGCTCATTCCCATCTCCTCTTTCTCTCGCCTTTAAGCAAGCTCGCAGCAACGCCTCCGTTTCCTTCAGGGTGTCTCGGACATCCTGAAGCTCTTGTTGACACTCCTGCAGTCGAGTGCTGAGCATAGCAGCATCCTCCAAGCACAAGTCCATGTGCTCATGGGAAGTCCCTTGCTGCACCGGTGGGTACTTGTACTCCGTGGTACCACTCTCACGTTGGAGGACATACATGTACTCAGTTTTGTCCAAGTGGCGACGATAGATGTGACTCTGGCAGGTGATGGCCTCCCAGGTGACATCTTTCTCCGCGTCAACTTGTGTTGCTCGACAAGCTGGAGAGTGGTGAATCTTAAGCAGCTGATTCTCGTGTATAATCCTCATCTCCGAACTCCATTCTTCCCTCTTCTCACGGATGGTCCTGGTGGAGTTATAGTGGATGATGAGCTTGCCCGTATTGCCTGCGGCTTCGAGCATACGTCGAAGACGGCGCAACAAGTCTCCTACTGCCAATCCATAGGAAAGGTACGTCACTGGACGACTCTCCTCTCTTTCGGCAAGGGCAACTACGGGAACTCTCCCTCCTGTGGACTTACGAGCGGTGCGAATCATGCGAACCATCTAAAACAAAAGAATTTAAAATTAGGTTAGATAAATTCTCAACCAAAAATCCTATTTTGAATGAAAGTTGGGGTAAGATGAAGAAAATGACTCCTTTAATAACACTTTTCCACCCACACCTTGGAAAATAGTTTTTAAGAAAATAGGGCCCTTAAATACGTCCATTTCTACCTAGGTCCACGTTCCTACGGGCAACCTTGGCTCTGATACCACCTCTTGTCACACCCGGTTTTTCCGAAGGAAACAACCAAGTGAATATCACATGTATGCCAGGATCATTTTCTCATACATGTGATGACAAATAGTGAAGCATCATTTATTACAAGCCAGGTGTCGAATATAAATAAGTCTTACATCGCAAATGTCTCAATGGACACAAATACTTCATCACAAGTAAATAAACTAGCAGCGGAATATTATTCTTTAGGGCTTCATCACAGGCGTTGCCCGGGGGTCTTCATGAACCTAAAAACCTTCCTCGGGTCCAAAATCTTGGTCATTATACACCACCTCATTATCTTGACCTGAGCAGCAATACAAACCAACAAATATGCAAGGTTGAGTACCAATGGTACTCAGCAAGTGTGGGAAAATTATATCATGCATGGCTAGAACAAGGAGAGGTTGAACTCATGGTTAAAGCACTACGCAATTAATACCTATCACCTTAGCTTATTAAGCACCTATATTACTACACAGGTGAAATGGTCCCAATCTCCCATCCCATCATCATAACCAAATAACCATAACATCATTTCCAATGTTAAGCTCCCCGCTTAACTTCCACAACTCCCAAAAACCTTCACTCCTCTAATCATGAATAAGTCCAGGCCGCTCTTAACCGTGAGCACGGCTGTCAAGACAGTTTTGACTCTGCAGAGTTTGTACCACTGTACCCACATGTAGTGATTTCATCCCCCGTTGCCGGGTGGACTAAAAGAACCTCCATTATGCCAGTGGCTACGATCCACATTCACACTTCCCAGGTGTGCAGCCAGGAGATCACTACAAAGCCTTTACAAAGGGATTCCCGACGAGCGAGGGCCCACTGAGGTTTCACCCCTAACAGCATACAAGAGGCTCCAACCCCGCTGCAGTGGCCCCCTCTTGAGCCTTGTGGTTCATAAGGTAGTCCAGCTGACACCTACTCCCCGCACCATCCAACACACCCATACTACGCCGGGGATACACCTAATTAATTGGCCAAGCTGCCCCATCTCAGCATGTGGTTGGCACTGTAAAGTCGGGTTACATGCTCCATGAACCGGTCCTTAGGATCCAGGCAAGTACTAAACACAAACCCAAGTCTCGTGCACCCAGCACACAACCAAAACATCCAACTTGCCTTGATCCCTACCTCTACATAACTCACAATAACTCATTCAAGAGTATGGTATAATAAACTGATGATCTCATATCCCAAATATCCCATTCTAAGCATGGCTAAGCATATGCATGTAAATAAATGACATGACAAATTAAATCCCAACCCAAGCTACAAGGAAACAAGGTAATGCAATTCTAGGGAAACTTTCCTAGCATGGGTTTCATATTTCAATTGACAATGCAAATAATTCTATCTACACATCCTAGCATAGGATCAAAGTGGTCAAGGACACTTGCCTCCTTCTTGCTGCTCTTGAAATTGGTAGTCCTGGTCTTGGAAAAGAATAACTTGCTCTTGAGCAGGTTCTACTTCATACCATCACACATAGCAAAAGAAAAACAACAATCATAAGACATAGTTCACACTTCTACTTCATAAATACCACACATTCATATTTATGAAATTCATTCACCATTATATGTGTTGTGTTTCAGTTTTAAATAAATTCCTTACATTAAACTACCAAGTATGTATGGAAAGTATTTTTCTTCTCCATATGTGCCTTCACAACTTCTATCAACCCTAAACTGAACTCTTTGGATTTTAGAAACTCCATTTATCATTTACTAGTTGCTATATTTTCAGATTTATATTCCTATGCATAATTGTGTATTTTATTATTAAATTAGTAATACACATCACCTAAACAGAATAGGTTCTGGTCCTAAATAATTTAAAATCATATTTTGACCTTGGCTTCTGATGTAGATTATTTCATAATTATTTTCCCTATTTTTCTATAACTATTCTTTACTTAAAATGTGTCCTTATACTAAATAATGTGAATAATTAAATGAAACAGATTCATTTCAGTCCAAAAATATATTTTTACCTCACTCCAAAGTTTTCTAAGTACTGAGAAAGTCTTTAATTAATTTTGACAATTATGTTTGTCCCACTTTTTAATTTTTAAACACTAGTTACATATTCAATTTTCTACATTAAATACTAAACAGGGCTAAAATAATGAATTTACCCCATTACAGGGTCTATAATATTATTTTCATAATTTCCAGGGGTCTAGCTACACTTATCAGAGGTGTTTTTCCTAATTTCTATTAAGTCCAGGGGCTAAAACTGACTTTTAAATGAATTTACATGATTTTCTGGAGTTCAAGGGGCTAGATCTTATGTTTCCGGGGCTAGCTCTCAATTCCAGAGAACCCCAGGGGGTAGCACGTAAGAATTCCAGTCTTTATAATGCGGGGCTGATGTGGACCGTCCGATTTTAAACCGACGGCTGAGATTATAACATCGAACCGGTACGCGGGGATTTAAACCCTACCGTGCGATTTAAAATAAACGGCGCACACGCGGCCACGTCGCTCTGATCGAGCGCGGGCGGCGCTGCCGGCGGCGCACGGCGGCGGGAAGCGGCGATCTCGCCGGAAAGTTTCGGATCCTCGAGAATTCTGCCTAGAACTGTGATCTTATGGCCTAGATCGGTAGAGGGGAGGTCAGGGATCTCACCTCGGGGGTTTTCTTGAGCTCGGGGGTCTTGGAAATTGATCGGCGGCGAGGTCCGAGGCAAAACCACGGCGAAGCTCGTCGGTGCTGGGTTTACACCGTAACTCTCCGAGTTTTCTGCACCTGCAAAGTTCCCCGGAGGCGGTGGATCAAGACCAGCGAGTTAGATCAGAGTTTCCGAGCTTAGATCGGCCAGAATTCACCAGCGAAGTCTCGGTGCTCACCGGAGTAAAAATCGGCGATCGCGTGGGAAAAACTGATCGGATCGGGGGTTTTTATAGCCGGGGGAGGGCGGTGGGTCTGTTGTGATCGAGTTGGAGTCCTCTGGGACCAGAATTCGGGCGGCAGAACGGATTTTCCGATCGGTTAAGATCGCGCGCGCTCGGGGAAAAGTCCGGGGTCGCGGGGTTAGGGATGACAGGCGGGTCCCACCCGTCGGTGAGAGGCAGCGCGGCGCGCGCGGGGGCGGGCTGGCGCGGGGAAAGCTGGGCCGGCTGGCGGGTTTCGGCCCACTGGCCGGTTTTTTTCCCGTTTCTCTTTTTCTTTTTCCTTTTCTTTTCTGTTTTGAGTATAATTTGAATTCCAGTTTGAATTTGAATTTTTGCAAAACATGCAATACGTCCAAAAATTTTTAATTCCCCTCTGAACATGGTTTTGGGTTTTGAATAAAAATTTGGGGTGTTACAACTGTTGAGGTCACGCCGGTGGATGCCACTGCTGACCGGATGGTGTCCGATACACCATGCGGTACTTCTGGGGAGCTCCACCCCCGCTGCTGCGTGGCGTACTGCGCTTCCGCTGCTTAGCCACCAACTCCCGCTGAGCATCTTCTTGCATGATCACGGTGTTGACCAGATCATTGAACGTGCCGCGATTGCATTGGACGAGATGCGTCTTCATCTCGGGATGTAATACCCGATAGAAGTGCTCCTGCTTCTTCTCCTCGGTGGAGACATAATCCGACGCATATTGCGCCAGATGGTTGAAGGAACAGGAGTAGTCGTGGGCACTCCTCCCACCCTGCTTCAGCTCCAAGAACTCTTGGAACTTCCGCTTCATTATCCCGGGAGGGATATGGTAGGCGAGGAACGCCTCCCGAAATTCTTCCCACTCCACAGCATGGCCAGCCGGCAGTGAGGCGTCATAGTTCGCCCAACACGCACCAGCGGCACCGTGAAGCTGCTGTGCAGTGAACAGAGTCTTCTGCTGCTCCGTACATTGGAGCAGCCCGAACTTGGACTCAACTGTCCGCAGCCAGTTATCGGCCTCCAGGGGTTCTGCTGCTTCTGTGAACACCGGAGGGTGCGTACTCATGAAATCCGAGTACGTCACAACATGGGGCTCACGAGGCTCCCTCTATTGACGCCGCCCTTCTGGGACGTATTCTGCATGATCGTGCGGAGCAGGTCGGTCTGATCCTCACGACCACCCACCAGTGCCGCAATCACATCTCTTCGGAGGTGGGCTCCGAGAGTGCCATGTGTCCAGCGGCGCCAGATCTTCTTTCTACTCAGAGATGAGCTCCGAGGTCGACACGTGTCCAGTAGTGCCTTCTCCTCAGAGGTGAGCTCCGCGGATGACACGTGTCCATCGGGACGGACCTCCCGGAGGCAAGCTCCAAGAGCGACACGTGTCCAATAGTGTCGGACCTCTCGGATATGAGCTCCGAGGGTGACACGTGTCCAATAGGGCCGGACCTCTCGGAAATGAGCTCCGAGAGTGACAGGTGTCCCGCGGTTCTGGGCCTCGTTTCTCTGAAGTGACTATCTCCGAAGGTGACATGTGTCATGCGGGGCTGGCATCGCTTCTCCGCAGAGGCTAGCTCCGGGGGCAACATGTGTCCCACGGGGTCGAACCTCACCCCTTTTTCAGAGGCAAGATCCGAGCCTGCCACGTAGCTAGTTAGTGCCGGACCTCACCCCTTTCGTAGGGATGAGCTCCGAAGGCGCCACATGGTGAGCGGGCTGCGGGAAATGTCTACGGCGCTCCTCGGCGAAATGGAATTGGCTCTTTTCGGCTATCTTTTTTATTCCTTTTCCGTTTCCACTTCTTTTAAAATATTTCTCTATATGAATTATGTATGCATGTGTGAATTAAAAATTCAGGGTGTTACAAACCTACCCCCCTTAAATTGAATCTCGCCCTCGAGATTCGATAGTGGAGAATAGATGAGGGAATTTTGCCTTGAGGTCTTCCTCACGTTCCCATGTAGCTTCGGCTTCCGTGTGATGGCTCCATTGTACCTTGCACCATTGGATCACTTTGTTCCTCGTGACCCTTTCCTTTACATCCAAAATTCGGACAGGGTGCTCTACATAGGTCAAATCCTCTTGAAGCTCGAGCTCATCCACTGGTACTTGTTCTTCTGATACTCTCAAGCACTTCTTGAGTTGGGATACGTGAAACACGTCATGCACATCGGACAGGTGCGTTGGGAGCTCTAGTTGATAGGCTACCTCTCATCGGTTGCCCAAAATCTTAAATGGCCCGATGTAGTGAGGTGCTAGTTTGCCTTTGACGTTGAAACGTCATTGGCCTCGGATAGGTGATACCTTAAGGTACACGAAGTCTCCTACTGTGAAAGTCAACTCTCTTCGCCTGTTGTCCGCATAACCTTTTTGTTGTGACTGAGCAGCCTTCAAGTTGTCCAGTATCGTTTGGACTTTCTTCTCAGCTTCTTGCAGCACTTCGGGTCCAAACACTTGGTTTTCTCCAGTCTCGTTCCAAAACAGCGGTGTCCTACATCGTCTACCATACAATGCCTCAAAAGGTGACATCTTCAAGCTGGCTTGATAGCTGTTATTGTATGAGAACTCGGCATACGTGTGACGCCCTCAATTCTATGGAAAACCACGGAACCGAGAACTGATGCATATGTGTGCCCAGGATGTTCGTCACACATATACACATCATCCACAAACTAAATTTCAGAATATATCTGACCACGAATAAAAGAGTTTATTACAATGTCTCGTGAGTCTTGGACTCATGCTCACAGCGGAAGTCTTAATCTAACAGCGGAAGTCTTTACTCTAATGCGGAAGCAATCTAACTAATGCGGAAGCAATTCTAAGCAGCAGTGGCTCCATCTCTACTCCATCCCCACAGGCAAGGTTGAGGACAGATTACACACCTAATGCTCCACTTGGTCTTCATAGTAATCTTCTCCTGTTGCTGATGATGAAATAATAATGCAAGTTTGAGTACAATGATGTACTCAGCAAGTGCGGAAAATTATGATATGTAGCTCACAACAAGGTAGGTATTAAAATGCTCATTGCAGAAAGCAAAGTTATTTATCAAAAACCATGATAAAACAGCAACTTATCTTTAAGTGAATGTAATCCCAACATGTACTAAATACCAATCATACCTCCATTATGTTCATTACCTTCCAGACATCAATCAACCTCATTCTTGCTCACGAATACCTCCTCGTATTCGCTACCATCTCACGAATACCATCTCGTATTCGCTACCATTTCATCTCATAAACAATTTCCGTCTCAAACCGTCCAGCCTTGTTGCCATGACTCAACAGTCATGCAACCCATCTTATCACCTGGACTCAACAGTCCCGAAAACAAAACCAAAACCAAACCATCCAAAACCATAACCAATATTCATAGCCAATAACCATCCCAACTAATCATGGAAGTTGGCCAGGCGCTCGTGACCGTAAGCTCGGCTATCATGATAGTTTTAGACTCTATAGAGTTTGCACCTCTTTACCCAAAAGTTTGTGATTTCGTCACCCGTCGGCGACTACAGAACCTCCATTATACCAGTACACAACGATTGGTGTATGGCCAAGAGATCACAAAATAGCCTTTACAAAGGGGCTACTAGATGTATGGACTCACTAAGGTTTCACCGGCAGGCTAGAATCTCCAATTCTCCTACCCACGGGCCCCCTCTTGTGCCATGAAGTTCCCAGGGCAGTCCTCACTCGACTCCCATTCCCCGCGCATTCCACAGTCCATAACAATCTAGCAACTTACCTAATTAGTCAGCTAAGCCGCACCTATACTTGTCCTTGTGGTGCCACTGTTATCCTAGCATGTGCTCACATGAACCGGTCCTTAGATCTACGACAAGTAAACCACCATCTCATGCTACGTCATTCACAAACCCAGTCTTGCCTAGATCTCCCTTCGATCCATGTTCATTAATAACATCAGTTTCTCATTATCATTACGAGTGCAGTTAGCTAGATACATCTATCTCGCTTCCCAATCCCATGGACTCAGCGAAGCTTAAAAGTATAAACCATACCCGACTCATAAACTTCCCTGGCGACAAGGGTGGTTTAATAATAACTAATAAACTCCTATAAAAGGGTTTCCCATCATGTTTGACTCAGCACAGACACCTTTTTGCAAAACAAAACAGTTTTTCCCAAAACATAGGATCAATATGGTCAAGGGGCACTTGCCTTGTTCTTGCGGTTCCGGTTGCTCTTGGATCTCGAAACCTTGTTGTTGCATCTCGTCGTAGACAGCTCCCTGAGCTTGTCCTTCTATATAGGATCACGCACATACAAGATCCACAACAATCAATGTCATGCATAAACTTTAACTAGATGCGATGATGCATATGCACGCTATCCTATGATCAGTTTTTATTAGATCAGTTTGTACGTGTTCTTGCATGGTTTGCATGGATTTTATGATGAACAGAGGTGTTCGGATCAAATGTGGACACGGCGATGACCTTGCCTTTGGATCAACCCGATCAACAAGTGATCTGTCCTCGAGAAAGCTTCTGTTTGAAAGGAATCGAAGAACAGATGCAAAGAAAACACGATGATGTCGCAAGGTCATATGGGAGACGAACCTTACGTTCTTCTTGGTCTTTGGGTCCTTCTCTGATCAGACAGATCGTTGGGGCTCCCTTCCGGTGATCTTCCTCGACTGAACTCCGGCCATAGGCTTACTCGGCGAGTTGGGGATAGGGATCTAAGTCGTCGGCTCAAGAGAAGTTCGTGGTTTCGGCCTAAGGTTCTGGGTTCTATTTATAATTGGGAGAAGAAGAGTCCTAATCTGATTGTATCTCGAATAAGAGTCTAATTCAGATCGTTGTTGAATCTTAACAACTTATCTCTAGTTGATTTGGTGCGGTAACATTGTGGAATTCAGGTCGATTTCTTCTCCGTACCGATATTTCTACACGTACAGAATCCAAAAACCACTCCAGAACTCGTTACCGCCGCGATGATGAGCTCCGGAAGCTCCACGTGTCCACCGGCGCCTGGTCTCCACTTTTCCGCAGAGACGAGCTCCGGTTGTGCCGCGTGTCAAGCGAGCGAGACCTCCCTCTCCTTCGGAGGCGAGCTCTGTGAATGCCACACGTCAAGTAGCGACAGACTCCCTTTTTCCTCAGAGACGAGCTTCGAGGTCGACACGTGTCCAACACTGTCGGACCTCCCGGAGATAAGATCCGGTGGCGACATGTGTCCAATAGAACCGGACCTCTCGGAGGTGAGCTCTGAGATCAACACGTATCCCGCGCGACTGGTCCTCTGATTTCCGTGGTGACTAGCTCCGAAGGTGACATGTGGCCTTGCTTCTCCGCAGAGGCTAGCTCCGGGGGCAACACGTGTCCCACAGGGTCGGACCTCTCCCCCTTTGCGGGGATGAGCTCCAAAGGCGCCACGTGGCCAGCGGGCCGCGGGAGTTGTCTTCGGCGCTCTTGGTGAACTGGATTTTGCTCTTTTTGGCTATCTTTTTTTATTCTTTCTTTGTTCCCACTTCTTTTAAAATGTTTTCTCTACATGAAGCATGAATACATGCAGAAACCAAAAATGAGGGTGTCACAATACGGCAAGCTCCTATCCGAACTACGCCCATGTTTCAAGGCGCAGGCTCTCAACATATCTTCCAAGATTTGGTTTGTCCTCTCAGTTTGCCCGTTGGTTTGCGGGTTATAAGCGGAGCTGAAAATTAACCGTGTACCCAGCTTCCTCCACAACCTAGAGGTAAACTGAGTACCCCGATCTGAGACTATCCTCTTCGGGACTCCATGGCGGCACACAATTTGCTCCATGTACAGCTCGGCTAGATCCGCCACGCGGTACGTGGTTCTAACCGGAAGGAAATGGGCGGTTTTCGTCAATCGGTCCACAATAACCCAGATGGAGTCGTAACCCGACCGAGTACGTTGTAATCCGACGATGAAATCCATGCTGATGTCTTCCCACTTCCACATGGGTACTTTCAATGGTTGCAACAGTCTAGCGGGTCTTTGATGTTCGGCCTTCACCCGTTGGCACGTGTCGCATAAGGCAACATATTCAGCTATATCCCTTTTCATACCAGCTCACCAATAGCAAGTTTTTAGGTCCTTGTACATCTTTGTACTGCCGGGATGTATGGAATAAGGTGAGTCATGTGCCTCTTTTAATATCATGTCGTGGATGTGCTTCACATTAGGCACACAAATCCTTTTCTCTAACCAAAGCGTACCCGTCTCGTCTTCCTTGAAGTCTTTTTCTATGCCTTGTCAGATTCTTTCCTTGATCTCCTTGATTTCCTCATCCATTGCTTGTCCATCTCATATCTCTTGTTCCAACGAAGAATGGAGTTCCATCACTTCCATCTCGTTCAAGAACCCGAGATGTAACCTGTCGAAGTGTTCGGTCGACACTTCCCCCGGGCCTGCACTGGGCAGCCCGCGGAGGTTCTTTTTTCGGTGGGGCTAGTCCCTTGCGGAGAGCTTGCGCGGATGGACGAGTTAGTAAGAGCTTGACACTGTGAGTTTTACGTGGTTCAGGCCGCCGGAGCGTAAAACCCTACGTCCACGGCGAGCTATGGAGCTCGCTGTATTGCTTGCTGCTCAGGGCCGGAGTCCTGAGCTTGGGGGTGAGTTACAGCTTGGGTGTGAATGGCTAGCGTATGAGTTGCAGAAGTGTGAACCCTTGCTAACGTCGCCTACCCGAGTCTTTTATAGTCCAAGACTCGGGTGGCTTACAAGGGGGGCCCAGGACCCGACAGGTGGTCCCGGGGAGATTGTCATCTACCGTATCTGCAGTTATGCCGGTAGTTGTCTCTGGCGAAGGCTTCTGAGTCTCCGTCTTGCAGCTCTGCCCATGCCGCATGCTAGTCGTAGTGGTTGATGACGGCGTGGGCGGCATGGGATGTCTTGTCGCGGTGTTTATTGGCTGGCAGGTTCTGACACCGCGCGCCAGTCTGTGATGCGACTGGGCGCAACGGCACCTGACAGAGGCGTGCGCCGCGTCTCCGTGTCTTGGGAAGACACGGGCCTTGAATACCTTGTACGGGCAAGGTATGGGGCGTCTTTACGCCCGCTGCCTATCGCTCGGGGGCAGGCAGCGCCGTTCTGCTGGCCACGTGGCGGGCCCGAAGCCCTTCTCAGAGGAGAGGAGGGTCCGGCCCCGCGAGGCACGTGGAGCCTTCAGACCTCTCCCCGCGGAGGGGGAGGTTCGGCTTCTGTCGGCCACGTGGCGGGTCCGGAGCTCCTCTCTAAGGAGAGGGAGGTCCGGCCCCGCCAGATACGTGGCACCTTCGGACCTCTCTCCCGCGGAGGGGGAGGTCCGGCCTCTGTATGCCACGTGGCGGGCCCGGAGCTCTCCTCTAAGGAGAGGGAGGTCCGGCCCCGCCAGACGCGTGGCGCCTTTTGAGCTCTCCCTGCGGAGAAGGGCGAGTTCCATAGGCATTTTCCCCTGTGCGCGGGGGTCCACCATATCGCAGGTACCGACAGTGGCCCCCAAGCCCATCTCGGGGGAGTTAGAGAGCCCGAGGTGGGACCTCCGTTTCTTCTGATCCGCGCACTTTCTTTAAGTCTCGCATCGACCGCAGCCGGAGCGCGAACGGCCGCGGGATCGTGGTAGCGTGCGCCCACTTGATGGTTGCTTTTACTGCGGCGGTTCCCAAGGCTGCCACTTCTGCACGCTACGGTGCTTTCTTCCGGAACCGACGAAGCGCCTTGCCGGTTTGTCTTCTGGGGCGACTGACCCCTCGACCCACCGCTTCAGTTGGGTGGCTTGGGTCCACCTGTCATCGGCGCCCGGTCCCGGAGCCAACGCGGTCACCGGTGCGATGTTCTCGAAGGTTTCCGAGTCACCTTGAATCATCCCTGGAATGTTTTAAAAGGGGATCTCACCCGCATCGCGGCTTCCCTTCGCCTTTCCTAGTATTCGTACTTCCCTTGAACTCTCGCGCTCTGGCTTTCCTGCCCTTGTGCCCTCTTTCGCCATGGCTTCCAACTTGCTCCCGACGCGCCTCGTTCGTTCTTCCGAGCTTGGGCCAGTGCGCAGGCTGCTGGGCTGGCGCTCAGAAGACCAGAAACACCGACTTCGCCGAGGATCTCTCCCCCTGATCCTGGAAAAGGGGGAGATGGTTTTATTCATGGCTTATTGTGACGCCCTCAATTCTGTGGAAAACCACGGAACCGAGAACTAATGCATATGTGTGCCCAGGATGTTTATCACACATACACATACGTTCCACAAACTGAATTCAGATTATATATTACCATGAATAACAGAGTTTATTACAGCACCTCATGAGTCTTGGACTCATGCTCACAGCGAAAGTCCTTATTTATATGCAGCGGAATTCTTATTTAAATGCGGAAGCAAAAACTAATGCGGAAGCAAAACTAAGCAGAAGTGGCTCCATCTCTATTCCCTCCACAGGCAAGGTTGAGAACAGATCACACGCCATAATGCTCTACCCGGTCTTCATAGTAGTCTTCTCTTGCTGTTGATGGAGAAATAATAATGCAAGTTTGAGCACAATGATGTACTCAGCAAGTTCGGGAATAACACATGATATGCAGCTTATAAACAAGGTAGGTATAAAAGGCTTATTTGCAGAAAAGCAAATTTATAAAACCATTGATAAAACAGCAACTTAACTTTAGATGAATGTAGTCCCAGCATGTGTTAAATTACCAACATACCTCCATCACTTCCCGTGTTCCATCCAAACATTAACCAATCCTTTACTCATACTCACGAATACCTCCTCGTATTCGCTACCATCTCACCTCATCAAACAACCTTGTCTCGCACTGAGACCAATCTCATGTCATGACCCACCAGTCATGCAACCATCTCATCTCCCAAACTCACAGTTCCGAACCAAACCATAATCAATGACCATAACCAAGAACCTTCCCAATAACCATTACAATAACCATCCCAATAATCATCCCATCTAATCATGGCAGTTTAGCCAGGTGCTCATGACCGTAAGCTCGGCTATCATGATAGTTTTAATAACTCTGCAGAGTTTGCACCTCTTTAACCACAAGTTTGTGATTTCGTCACCCGTCGGCGACTGCAGAACCTCCATTATACCAGTACACATCCGTTGGTGTATGGTCAAGAGATCACAAAATAGACTTTACAAAGGGGTTACTAGATGTATGGACTCACTAAGGTTTCACCGGCAGGCTAGAATCTCCAATTCTCCCACCCACGGGCCCCCTCTTGTGCCATGCAGTTCCCAGAGCAGTCCTCACTCGACTCCCATTCCCCGCGCCTTCCACAGTCCATAACACTCTAGCAACTTACCTAATTACTCAGCTATGCCGCACCCATACTTGGCCTTGTGGTGGCACTGTTATCCTGGCATGTGCATGCATGAACCGGTCCTTAGATCTATGGCAAGCAAAACCACCATCTCATGCTACCTCATTCACAAACCCAGTCTTGCCTAGATCTCCCCCCGATCCATGTTCATTATTATCATCAGTTTCCCCTTATTATTATGAGTGCAGTTAGCGAGACACATCTATCTCGCTTCCCAATCCCATGGACTCAGCGAAGCATAAAACAAAAACCATGCCTGACTCATAAAACTTCCCAGGTGACAAAGGTGGTTTAACCAAAACTAGTAAACTCCTATAAAAGGGTTTCCCATCACGTTTGACTCAGCACACACACCTTTTCGTAAAACAAAATAGTTTTACCCAAAACATAGGATCAACATGGTCAAGGAGCACTTGCCTTGTTCTTGCGGTTCCGGTTGTTCTTGATTCTCAAAACCTTGTTGCTGCAGCTCGTCGTAGACAGCTTCCTGAACCTTCCCTGCTATTGTTCACGTGCATACAAGATTCACAGCAATCAATATCATGCTCAAAACCCTAAACTAGATGCGACGATGCACATGCATGCTATCCTACGATTAGATTGATCTGTACGTGTTCTTGCATGGCTTGCATGGTCAGAGGTATTCGGATCAAAGGTGGTCGTGGCGATGATCTTGTTTTTTTTAGATCAGACTGATCATCGAGTGATCTGTCCACGAGAAGGCTTCTGTTTGAAAGGAATTGAAGAACAGATGCAAAGAGATGAACAACATGATGTCGTAAGGTGGTATTGAAGTCCTACCTCACGTTTTTCTTGACTTCGAGGTCCTCCTCAGACCGTTTGGTTCTTCTCCGATGATCTCCCTTTTTGCACTTCAGCGATGGTTTGCTCGGCGAGTTAGGGCTAGGCTCTAAGTCGTCGGCTCAGGAGTTGAAAGAGAAGTTCGTGGTTTCGGCCAGAGGTTTTGGGTTCTATTTATAATCAGGAAGAGAAGAGTCCTAATCTAATTGGATCCCGAATAAAAGTTTTATTCAGATCTTGTTGGATCCTGGCGTCTTATCTTTGGCAACATTGTGGAGTTTGGATCGGTTCCCGTTGTGTACCGGTGTCCTTACGCGTAACAGCTGCTCCAGAATTTGTTACCTCCGGGATGATGAGCTCCGGAAGCTCCACGTGTCCTCCGGGCCTGGTATCTCTTCATCCGCAGAGAAGAGCTCCGGTCGTGCCGCGTGTCAATCGATCAAGACCTCCCTCTTCTTTGGAGGTGAGCTCCGCGCACGCCACGTGTGGGTGCCGGTCTTTCCGCCTTTCCCTCCCTCAGGGACATGCCCCGAGGTCGACACGTGTTTAGCAGTGACGGACCTCCGGAGATAAGCTCCGGTGGCGACACGTGTTCAATAGATCCGGACTTCTCGGAGAAGGGTTCCGAAATTAACACATATTCCGTGCGACTGGTCCCCTAACTTCCGCGAGGACTAGCTCCGTGGATGACACGTGTCCTATGAAAAATTCCTTTGCTTCTTCCGCAGAGGCTATCTCCGCGGGCAGTACGTGTCCCACAGGGTCGGACTTCTTTCCAATTGCGGAGGTGACCCCCGAGCCTGCCACGTATCCAGTTTAGCGTTGGACCTCTCCAATCTCTTCGGGGATGAGTTCCGAACACACCACGTGGTCTGCTGGTCGTGAAAGTTGCCTTCGGTGCTCTCAGAAATCTTTACTGGCTATCCTTTTGATACTTGTTTTTGTTCCCTCTTTTTAAAAATGTTCTTCTTCTTCATCACCATGAACATATGCTGACACCCGAGATGAGGGTGTCACAAATTTACCCCCCTTGAATTGAATCTCGCCCTCGAGATTCGTTAGTAGAAAATAGATAGGGGAATTCAGCCTTAATATCCTCTTCACGCTCCCATGTGGCTTCAGCTTCAGTTGATGGCTCCATTGTACCTTGCACCATCGAATCACTTTGTTTCGGGTGACCCTTTCTTTTACGTCCAAGATTCGGATAGGGTGTTCTGCGTAAGTCAGGTCCTCTTGAAGTTTAAGTTCTCCCATTGATACTTGTTCCTCTGGTATCCTTAAGTACTTCTTGAGCTGGGATACATGAAACACGTCATGTACGTCGCAGAGGTGGTTTGGGAGCTCTAGTTGATAGGCTACTTCTCCTCGCTTATGCAAAATCTTAAATGGTCCGATGTAGCGAGGTGCTAGCTTGCCTTTGACGTTAAAACGTCGTTGGCCTCGGATAGGCGATACCTTAAGGTATACGAAGTCTCCAACTTCAAAGGTCAACTTCCTTCGCCTGTTGTCCGCATAGCCTTTCTGTCGTGACTGAGCAGCCTTTAAGTTCTCCCGTATTGTTTGGACTTCCTTTTCAGCCTCTTGTAGTACTTCGGGTCCAAACACCTGGTTCTCTCTAGTCTCGTTCCAGAACAGTGGCGTTCTACACCGTCTACCATATAAGGCTTCGAAAGGTGACATCTTCAAGCTAGCTTGATAGCTGTTGTTATAGGAGAACTCTGCATACGTTAAACTCCTATCCCAACTACGCCCACGTTTCAAGGCGCAAGCTCTCAACATGTCTTCCAAAATTTGGTTCGTCCTTTCGGTTTGCCCATCTGTTTGTGGGTGATAGGCAGAGCTAAAATCTAGTCGTGTACCCACGGCTTTCTGCATCTTCCTCCAGAATCTAGAGGTAAACTGAGAACCTCGATCTGAGACTATCCTCTTTGGAACTCCATGACGGCACACGATCTGCTTCATGTACAACTCTGCCAACTGTGTAACGTTGTAACTGGTCTTTACCGGAAGAAAATGGGCGGTTTTCGTCAACCGGTCCACAATGACCCAGATGGAATCGTATCCTGACTGAGTTCTTGGCAATTCGACAATAAAGTCCATACTGATGTCCTCCCATTTCCATTCAGGTATTTTCAAAGGTTGCAACAATCCAGCGGGTTTTTGATGTTCGGCTTTTACCCGTTGGCATGTGTCGCATAGGGCAACGTATTCGGCTATATCCCTTTTCATACCATCCCACCAATAGCAAGTTTTCAAGTCCTTGTACATTTTGGTGCTCCCCGGATGTATGGAATAGGGTGAATCATGTGCCTCCCTTAATATCATGTCGCGAAGGTGTCTTAGGTTTGGCACACAAATCCTTTTTCCTAGCCAAAGCGTACCCTTTTTATCCTCTTTGAAATCCTTCTCTATCCCTTGTCGGATTCTTTCCTTGATTTCCTTGATCCCCTCGTCCGTTGTTTGTCCCTTTCTTATCTCTTGCTCCAATGAGGAGTGGATCTCCATCATTTCCATGCTATTCAAGAATCCAAGGTGTAACCGTTCGAACTCCTTTCGAAGTTCGGGTGGTAGCTCCCGAACCGTGAGTTGGTGGCATGCTCCCTTTCTGCTCAATGCGTCAGCGACCACATTGGCCTTCCCGGGGTGGTAGTTGATTCCCACATCATAATCCTTTATAACTTCTAACCATCGACGTTGCCTCAAATTCAAGTCCGTTTGTGTAAATATGTACTTGAGGCTTTTATGATCTGTATAGATCTCACATCGATGACCAAGGATATAATGTCTCCAAATCTTCAATGCATGCACCACTGCTGCTAACTCCAAATCATGCGTAGGATAGTTAAGCTCGTGCTTCTTTAATTGTCGTGAGGCATAGGCTACCACTTGTCCTTCCTGCATGAGTACGCACCCGAGCCCTTGTCTGGATGCGTCACAATATATGTCAAAGCTCTTGCTTACGTCTGGCAATACCAGAACTGGTGCTGTGGTTAGCCTTTTCTCGAGTTCCTCAAAACTCTCTTGGCAGGCTTGTGTCCATTGAAAGACTTTTCCCTTCATTAGCAACTCCGTCATGGGTTTTGCTATTTTAGAGAAGTCTTTAATGAAGCGCCGATAGTATCCTGCCATCCCAAGGAAACTCCGAACATCCCTCACGCTCTTCGGTTGGTCCCATTTCAGAACATCTCTCACCTTTCCAGGATCAACCGATACCCCTTCCTTGGAGATGATGTGGCCTAGGAAAGATATTTCCTTAAGCCAAAATTGACACTTGTTGAGCTTGGCATACAACTGATGCTCATGCAACTTCTGCAAGGTCAATCTCAGATGTTCTTCATGCTCCTCCTTACTTTTTGAATACACCATAATGTCGTCGATGAAAACCACGACGAACTTGTCGAAGTACTCCATGAAAACCTTATTCATAAGGTACATGAAGTATGCGGGTGCATAACGGTATATTAATATGAACCATACCGCGTCCGAAAGGCTGTCTTAGGTATATCGGAGGGCTTAATCTTCAGCTGGAAATATCCCGACCGAAGATCAATCTTGGAGAACACTTGGGCTCCTTTCATTTGATCGAACAGGTCCTCTATACGGGGCAGAGGGTATTTATTCTTGATTGTTACTTCGTTGAGAGACCTGTAGTCCACGCACATTCTTTGGGTTCCGTCCTTCTTGTCCACGAAAAGTACCGGGGCTCCCCATGGTGACGAACTTGGCCGGATAAAACCCTTCTCCAACTGTTCTTGAATTTGCTTCTTTAGTTCAACTAACTCGTTGACGGGCATCCTATACGGTCTCTTAGCTATGGGTGCAGTTCCAGGTACCAAATCTATGGCAAACTCAATATCCCGGTCAGGTGGCATACCTGGAAGTTCTTCCGGGAACACATCCGAAAATTCCTGAACCACTGGAATGTTGTCCAATGCTACGCCTTCAACATGGTTCAGGTCCGCTCGTTTGGTCACCTGCGGGGCTGACTCAAACTCGACACGGATACCGTGTTCGTTTGACAACTGCACACTTCTCTCAGCGCATTGGATTACTCAATTGTGCTTGCTTAACCAGTCCATTCCGAGTATGATGTCAATTCCATGGGAGTCCAAGACAATAAGGTTGGCAAGGAAATCTACCCCCCTTATTTTAAGGCTTACCTTAGGACATATGTAACACCCCAAATTTTTATTCAAAACCCAAAACCATGTTCAGAGGGGAATTTAAAAATTTTTGGACGTATTGCATGTTTTGCAAAAATTCAAATTCAAACTGGAATTCAAATTATACTCAAAACAGAAAAGAAAAGGAAAAAGAAAAAGAGAAACGGGAAAAAAACCGGCTAGTGGGCCGAAACCCGCCAGCCGGCCCAGTTTCCCCCGCGCCAGCCCGCCCCCGCGCGCGCCGCGCTGCCTCTCACCGACGGGTGGGACCCGCCTGTCATCCCTAATCCCGCGACCCCGGACTTTTCCCCGAGCGCGCGCGATCTTAACCGATCGGAAAATCCGTTCTGCCGCCCGAATTCTGGTCCCAGAGGACTCCAACTCGATCACAACAGACCCACCGCCCTCCCCCGGCTATAAAAACCCCCGATCCGATCAGTTTTTCCCACGCGATCGCCGATTTTTACTCCGGTGAGCACCGAGACTTCGCCGGTGAATTCTGGCCGATCTAAGCTCAGAAACTCTGATCTAACTCGCTGGTCTTGATCCACCGCCTCCGGGGAACTTTGCAGGTGCAGAAAACTCGGAGAGTTACGGTGTAAACCCAGCGCCGACGAGCTTCGCCGTGGTTTTGCCTCAGACCTCGCCGCCGATCACTTTCCAGGACCCCCGAGCTCAAGAAAACCCCCGAGGTGAGATCCCTGACCTCCCCTCTACCGATCTAGGCCATAAGATCACAGTTCTAGGCAGAATTCTCGAGGATCCGAAACTTTCCGGCGAGATCGCCGCTTCCCGCCGCCGTGCGCCGCCGGCAGCGCCGCCCGCGCTCGATCAGAGCGACGTGGCCGCGTGTGCGCCGTTTATTTTAAATCGCACGGTAGGGTTTAAATCCCCGCGTACCGGTTCGATGTTATAATCTCAGCCGTCGGTTTAAAATCGGACGGTCCACGTCAGCCCCGCATTATAAAGACTGGAATTCTTACGTGCTACCCCCTGGGGTTCTCTGGAATTGAGAGCTAGCCCCGGAAACTTCAGATCTAGCCCCTGGAACTCCAGAAAATCATGTAAATTCATTTAAAAATCAGTTTTAGCCCCTGGACTTAATAAAAATTAGGAAAAGCACCTCTGATAAGTGTAGCTAGACCCCTGGAAATTATGAAAATAATATTATAGACCCTGTAATGGGGTGAATTCATTATTTTAGCCCTGTTTAGTATTTAATCTAAAACATTTAACATGTAACTAGTGTTTAAAAATTAAAAAGGGGAATAAACATAATTGTCAAAATTAATTAAAAACTTTCTCAGTACTTAGAAAACTTTGGAGTGAGATAAAAGTATATTTTTGGGCTGAAATGAATCTGTTTCATTTATTATTCACATTTATTAGTATAGGGACACATTTTTAAGTAAAGAATAGTTATAGAAAAAAATAGGGAAAATAATTATGAAATGGTCTACATCAGAAGCCAAGGTCAAAATATGATTTTAAATTATTTAGGACCAGAACCTATTCTGTTTAGGTGATGTGTATTACTAATTTAATAATAAAATACACAATTATGCATAGGAATATAAATCTGAAAATATAGCAACTAGTAAATGATAAATGGAGTTTCTAAAATACAAAGAATTCAGTTTAGGGTTGATGGAAATTATGAAAGCACATATGGGGAAGAATAATACTTTTCATACACACTTGGTAGTAAAAAGGTGAAGTAGTTGAATATAAGAAATTTATTGGAAACCCATATAAATAGTGTGTAAGTATGAAGGTGGACACAAAAGTAGGAATCATATACACATGGTTAAAAGTGTATGGAAGCCACAACTCAACACACATAAAGTAACCACAACACATATAATGGTAAAGAACTTTCATAAATATGAATGTGTGGTTTGTATGAAGTGTAAGTGTGAACTATGTCTTATGAATTGTTGTTTTTCTTTTGCTATGTGTGATGGTATGAAGTAGAACCTGTTCAAGAACAAGTTATTCATTTCCAAGATCAGGACTACCCATTTCAAGAGCAGCAAGAAGGAGGCAAGTGTCCTTGACCACTTTGATCCTATGCTAGGATGTGTAGATAGAATTATTTGCATTGTCAATTGAAATATGAAACCCATGCTAGGAAAGTTTCCCTAGAATTGCATTACCTTGTTTCCTTGTAGCTTGGGTTGGGATTTAATTTGTCATGTCATTTATTTACATGCATATGCTTAGCCATGCTTAGAATGGGATATTTGGGATATGAGATCATCAGTTTATTATACCATACTCTTGAATGAGTTATTGTGAGTTATGTAGAGGTAGGGATCAAGGCAAGTTGGATGTTTTGGTTGTGTGCTGGGTGCACGAGACTTGGGTTTGTGTTTAGTACTTGCCTGGATCCTAAGGACCGGTTCATGGAGCATGTAACCCGGCTTTACAGTGCCAACCACATGCTGAGATGGGGCAGCTTGGCCAATTAATTAGTTGTATCCCCGGCGTAGTATGGGTGTGTTGGATGGTGCGGGGAGTAGGTGTCAGCTGGACTACCATATGAACCGCAAGGCTCAAGAGGGGGCCACTGCAGCGGGGTTGGAGCCTCTTGTATGCTGTTAGGGGTGAAACCTCAGTGGGCCCACGCTCGTCGGGAATCCCTTTGTAAAGGCTTTGTAGTGATCTCCTGGCTGCACACCTGGGAAGTGTGAATGTGGATCGTAGCCACTGGCATAATGGAGGTTCTTTTAGTCCACCCGTCAACGGGGGATGAAATCACTACATGTGGGTACAGTGGTACAAACTCTGCAGAGTCAAAACTGTCTTGACAGCCGTGCTCACGGTTAAGAGCGGCCTGGACTTATTCATGATTAGAGGATTGATGGTTTTGGAAGTTAAGCGGGGAGCTTAACATTGGAAATGATGTTATGGTTATTGGATTATGATGATGGGATGGGAGATTGGGACCATTTCACCTGTGTAGTAATGTAAGTGCTTAATAAGCTAAGGTGATAGGTATTAATTGCGTAGTGCTTTAACCATGAGTTCAACCTCTCCTTGTTCTAGCCATGCATGATATAATTTTCCCACACTTGCTGAGTACCATTGGTACTCAACCTTGCATATTTGTTGGTTTATATTGCTGCTCAGGTCAAGATAATGAGGTGGTGTATAATGACCAAGATTTTGGACCCGAGGAAGGTTTTTAGGTTCATGAAGACCCCCGGGCAACGCCTGTGATGGAGCCCTAAAGAATAATATTCCGCTGCTAGTTTATTTACTTGTGATGAAGCATTTGTGTCCATTGAGACATTTGCGATGTAAGACTTATTTATATTCGACACCTGGCTTGTAATAAATGATGCTTCACTATTTGTCATCACATGTATGAGAAAATGATCCTGGCATACATGTGATATTCACTTGGTTGTTTCCTTCGGAAAAACCGGGTGTGACAAGAGGTGGTATCAGAGCCAAGGTTGCCCGTAGGAACGTGGACCTAGGTAGAAATGGACGTATTTAAGGGCCCTATTTTCTTAAAAACTATTTTCCAAGGTGTGGGTGGAAAAAGTGTTATTAAAGGAGTCATTTTCTTCATCTTACCCCAACTTTCATTCAAAATAGGATTTTTATTTGAGAATTTATCTAACCTAATTTTAAATTCTTTTGTTTTTAGATGGTTCGCATGATTCGCACCGCTCGTAAGTCCACAGGAGGGAGAGTTCCCGTAGTTGCCCTTGCCGAAAGAGAGGAGAGTCGTTCAGTGACGTACCTTTCCTATGGATTGGCAGTAGGAGACTTGTTGCGCCGTCTTCGACGTATGCTCGAAGCCGCAGGCAATACGGGCAAGCTCATCATCCACTACAACTCCACCAGGACCATCCGTGAGAAGAGGGAAGAATGGAGTTCGGAGATGAGGATTATACACGAGAATAAGCTACTGAAGATCCACCATTCTCCAGCTTGTCGAGCAACACAAGTTGACGCGGAGAAAGATGTCACCTGGGAGGCCATCACCTGCCAGAGTCACATCTATCGTCGCCACTTGGACAAAACTGAGTACATGTATGTCCTCCAACGTGAGAGTGGTACCACGGAGTACAAGTACCCACCGGTGCAGCAAGGGACTTCCCATGAGCACATGGACTTGTGCTTGGAGGATGCTGCTGTGCTCAGCACTCGACTGCAGGAGTGTCAACAAGAGCTTCAGGATGTCCGAGACACCCTGAAGGAAACGGAGGCGTTGCTGCGAGCTTGCTTAAAGGCGAGAGAAAGAGGAGATGGGAATGAGCTGTGTGTCACCGTGAGTGATCCATGGACTCCTGACTCCCCGGATCGCCGAGCAATCAGGCGTCGTCGCACTTCTCCACCAGCAGCCTCCCCACCCAAAGCAGAGTCAGAAGGTAGCCGAAATGAGGAGGAAGATCCCAAGGAGCCAGCTCAAGAGGATGAGTAGTGTAGAGTCTTTCCCCTAGCTAGCATAGATAATGCTTGGTGTGTGACGTGAGTAGTTACGTAGTTAATGGTGTGATAATGCTTGGTGTGTGACGTGAGTTGTGGAAGCCATGAGCAATTGTCCACAGCCTCGTCTTCAGATTGTTTTGCTTTAGTGTGTGAACCCACAGGAAATAATAGTGCATTTATTTGGTGTGAGATATAAACCCTCGTAAAATTTCAACAAAGCCTCAACACCTTAAAGTACCAACAAACGAAAGTAGTAAGATGATACTAAATGGTATCAAATTAACGTTTGTTGATTCTGCCAGATGGCCGGAAGAGGAAAAGGACGTGCTGCCAACCCCGCCAACAACAATGATGAGGCATGCAACCCTCATCTTTCTGGAGGCCAGGACAGGGGTGGTCGCCGTGAAGAAGTTGATCCTCTCCACCAAATGCTGGAGAATCAAAATCAGCTTATCCAGAACTTGACTCAAGTGGTGGCCAACTTGCATCAAGTTCCACCTCCACAAGCTGCACCACGCCAACCAAGGTTGAGTGAGTTTCTAGGAACTCAACCTCCAAAGTTTGCAAGTGCAGCTGAACCTCTGGAGGCAGATGATTGGCTGAAGACCATTGAAAGTAAGATGAGGATAATACAATGCCAAGGGTATGAGAGGGTGCTGTTTGCCTCTCATCAATTGCAGGGACCTGCTGCTGATTGGTGGACCGCCTACGTGGCCGCCCATCATGACCCTGAGAACATCACTTGGGAAGAGTTCAAGCGTAGCTTCCGCAACCACTACATCCCAAGAGGTGAACTCAAAAACAAGAGGAAAGAGTTTCTGGGACTGCAGCAGGGAAACATGACTGTGAGGGAATACTTCACTAAATTTACTCAACTATCCCGTTATGCTCCACGAGACATAGAGACTGATGAGCAGAAACAAGATTGTTTCGTGGAAGGACTTACCGCAGAAATGCAGTGTGCAATGTCCTCCAATGAGTATGAAAGCTTTCAAAAGATGGTGGACAGAGCATTTGTGGTGGAAAGGAAGCTAAAGGCCCTGGAAAATGAGAATAAGAGGAAGGCGGGATGGTCACATCAGGCCTCAGGGAGCAACACCCGCCCACGTATGATGCAGCAACCTACGGGGCAGATGAGCCGTGCTGCGGTACCCTATTCAGCACCAAGAGGGTACAACCCAAACTACAGGCCTCCCGCAGCACCTGCACAGCCGCCACGTCAGTTTGTGCAGCAGCCTCGCCCCGCATATCCACCTCGACCAGCAGTGCAAGGACCCCCAAACCAACCCCAGGACAACAAAGGCCAGGCGTCTAAGATTGGGGTGCAATGTTTCAGCTGTGGCGAAGTGGGGCACTACGCCCACAAATGCCCAAAGAAGAAGCCTGCGCCGCCACAACAGCAGAATGTAGTGAGAGGACGGGTGAACCATGTCACCATGGAGGAAGCTCAAGAGGCACCCGACGTGGTAGTTGGTAAGTTTCCTGCCAATTTACACCTTGCAACTCTGCTGTTTGATTCTGGTGCTACCCACTCGTTCATTGCTCAAGGGTTTGTTAAGAAGCATGACCTAGCAACCACACAAATGAACCATATGTTAGCCGTAAACTCTCCAGGTGGAGAAATAAGGACAAGACAAGTGTGTCCCAAAGTGAGCCTAGACATTAATGGGGTAGTATTTACTGCTAACCTCATAGTGATAGATTCACAAGGAATAGATATTATTTTGGGTATGGATTGGTTGACCAAACATAAAGGAATCATCCATTGTTCGACCAGAACGGTGGAACTAACTCACCCCAGTGGTACCAAAGTAAAGTTCATAACGATACACGAGCCTAGGAGGGACATTAAATTAAATCAAGTGGAGGTGAAAGTTGAGGAAATCAGGACTATCAGGGAATATCCAGATGTTTTCCCGGAGGAATTGCCAGGCATGCCTCCCGACCGTGACGTGGAATTCGCAATTGAGCTAGTACCGGGAACAGCCCCGATATACAAGAGACCTTATCGAATGGACTCCAAGCAGTTAGAAGAGCTCAAGGATCATTTGAGAGAATTGACGGAGAAGGGGTATATTCACCCTAGTTCCTCACCATGGGGAGCTCCGGTGATATTTGTGTGACAGGCTCTGATGCCACGCTGAGACGGCCCCACAGGACCTCGTCGGGTGGTGCCGTGTTATGCGGCACCCAACAGCACACGGATCGATGAACATACATCATATTACATAAATAGTTTGCGGAAGCGTACAAGAATGTTTTACAAATAAGTATATCAGAGTAAACTACAGCGGAAGACTATCACTCTCACGACTCATATCTAAACTAGCAACAAAGAAACGGTCCAGCCCGCGGACGTTTCTTACTAGCAACACGAAGATCAATCTGCAGCGGCGAGGATGCTCTTAGAGTAAGCACTCGGAGGTTCCCGAGTCTCATCGGCACCCCTTCTCATAATCAGCGAGTCAATTACCTGCAAAACAACTCGGATAGCATCCGTGAGCATAACGCTCAGCAAGACTTAACCGTCACCCTAAACATGAAACTCTAAGTGAGGATTATAGACCTAACATAGGATGGCATAAGCATAAGTAAACTCGCCTAAAAGTGAATCCTTACTTTCAGTATTAATTGCAGTATTTTAAGTAACCCTGGGCACGCCACATCGGGAGTCCACAATCAAACAAGAAACGCTTTCCCCCGATGTAATTTGCTCATGGCATAAAAGAATCGAGTTTGCACTAGCCTATTCATCGAGCTCCAATACAAGGTAGTATAATACTTCACATCAAGATGATTAGTTCCCTTCTCATGCAAGTTCTTACTACGTCACGACTGTGAGAACAAGTATGCTCGGTCCATTCCGCGAGCGACGGTGATTCGAATCAATAACACCCGGACTACACGACACGTACGCCCGTACTCGACGTTGCCTACAACAACCATCACTGACGTCGTACGTGGCAGCCTTTCCCCCGTTTCACCCCCGCTGAATCGATCAAGTCGCCCCGTACAGTAGCTACTCTCATGGTGCACCTTCCGACGTGAGATGTCATGAGAATATTCCCCACATACTGCACACCGGCCGTCCGCCTGAGGCGACCCGAAAAGTCCCAACGACAGCTTCCCGAGGTACATCGGTTTACTGGGTCCCATATAGCCAGCATGAGTCCGGTACACAACTCAAACTTGTTCAACAGGGCCGCATACGGATCGGTCCTTGACCGACACGGACAGGTCTACAGCACCCAGGCCCCTATGTCCTGCTGCTCCTACAACCTTCCGGTCTAAATTTTAACTTGCTAATTCAATTACGAACCAATCCCGTATGCCCCTGTTGTTCCTAAATCTGCGAGTAGCATCTCACCACTCGACTTCTACCGAACCGTACTTAAGCATGGCAGTTCTACACGGTGAAAGACACCTACCCAATACTCCATGGGTCATTTGGCTATGCAAGAGGAGTATCAATCACTATACCTAATGCACAGTTCATATCTTGACCAAAAGTGAGTACAAAATAAAAACTTAACAGCTGTTAAATGCAAACCGGAGCTTGCCTGTTTTGCAGGGTAGTCGTATATAAGCAGTTAGTATCCTTGCAGATCCACCCTTGACTCTCCGGAGCTTGATCCACTTTGATGAATCACTCCTTTGAGTCCCCTTCGTTGTGGTCCCTATTGAAATGCATATGCATATGTTTCATGGGATGTAATGGAAAGAAGTTATAGAATTACTTTCTTAAGAACAGAGGTTGTGTGGAAAAGCCAAGCATGGCTTGGTTTGCCTCTGTTGTGCAAAGAACAGAATTAAACTAATTTGACCTTAAGGCCCTTAGCTATACACTAACCCTTTTCTCTAATGAACATAATAGATAAGCTGAAAGGATTTGAGTGCAACTGGAGAACAAGAACTCCAATGGCCTCAAAACTTTTACAGCAGGTTCTATACTACCTAAGGATTTAGCTTGCCAAATTGCAGCTAATGTGGAGTCATATTGTGTCCCCCATAATTCTCACAATATCTCTTATGTATTTTTCCCTTATACATAAGTATGGAGAATAAGAACAGGGAGTTCCAGGACTTATCTTGGGCTGATAATTTACATGTGAGTCTTTGATCACATGAGAGTCATCTGGTCCAAAATTCAGCCCTTTTACTTGGGTAGTTCTCCCAGAACAATTCTTTAAGCATTTATACTCAATAGAATTAATTCTGTAGTAATGTGCATTTTCATGCCCAACTAAGCGAACTACAATTCCAAGTATGTCCCATAGAGCTTGCCTAAATTTTCCTATGATTTTTGGAGCTATGGATTGCGCAGAACAGATTTTTGAAGTGGGAAACATTTTCTGAAAATGTTTCTGGACTCTTATGAACACAGCAGATTGTTTTTAGCAAATCCCTACTCAAATGATCTTCAAATGAGCTGAAAATTTGTTATAGGGTCAACAATATGCTAAAGAATATTCTGGCAAAATTTGGGTATTTTTGGATAAACCAAACTCCTTCTATAATTCTTTTTCAGAAAACCTTCCAAGAATTTTCCAGAATTAAATAATTCGTTTCATACAAATTGTGTTGTACCTCTGGATAGTACTCTCTTAGAGGAATCCAACAAAATTTATCTCACCATTTTTGGAGCTTCCTACACCAAGTTATGCATTTTACAAGTTTGCACAACTCTCTGTTTGATTTTAAACAGCACAGTTGCGCGTGGGGCCCACGGGTCAGGTGCTTCTTCAACCTCCCGCCAGAGCCCGCGGTGCACACCAGCAGAAAACTTGGCATGGCTCGTTCTCCCTCATTTCTCCACCAAATGAGCTCCGGTTTCGCCCTACATGCTCCTGGGAACGTGGCGCAGCTGCCGGGCAAGGTTTCCCCGCATGAAAACGGTTGTAGGTGGGTCGGCACCGGTGGGGCGGCTCGGGAGCTCGACATGGACGCGTTCCAGCGTGTCCATGGCATCTCCCGGCGAGCTATGATGTCCTAAAGCATCCCTATGGCTCTAGGAACATGGAACGGGGATCAGATCATGCAGGAAGTGGCTGCAACCTAGTCCTCACCGTGGACCATGGATGTTTTGGCCGCCGGCGATGATTTCTCGTCGCCCGGGGCCTAGGAGGGTCGGTTTCCTTTGGTTTTCGGCGTGGGAGGGCGCTAGGGCATCTAGTTGCTGTGGTTTGAATTGTAGGAGGTGTGATCAATCGGTTTGGGAGAATTTCCCGAATTAAACACATGCTGTTTTATACGTGCACCGGCGCCAAAACTCGAATTCCGGCGAGCCGGCGTCGGGGGAGAGCAAGAGGACGACGGGATGAGGATCAGTACCTCCTGGCGCACCTCTGTGACCTCTTGAGCCTGCCGGAGAGGCGCTGGTCTGGCCGGGAGACAGGGGCAATGGAGCAGCGCCGGTGAAGGAAAAACAGCGCCCTGCTGATCATGAGGAGAGGAAGCAACTGCTGTTGGCTTGGTCCGAGGAGGGAGAGATAACGTTGCTGAAGCGGTGAGAACCCACCCTGGGGCGCCAACGCGTGGAGACCGGCAGCAGGAGCTGGCGTTGCAAGCTGCTCGGTGGCGCTCGCGAGCTGTTCGGTAAAATTTCCCACTGAGAGCAAAACTTAGTGAGTAAGTCTCCTCTTTTAGCTCTATGACAGGTGGGTCCCACTCCACATGTACCTCCCAAATATCTGTTCAAGCTGATCTTTTTAATCCCCAGAATGCTAAAATTTAAAAAGGTGGGCTAGAATTTGAATTCTTCAAATTTAGTTTGAATTTGCAAGACTAAATCTGAATTTGGTTTAGAATTTGCAATTCCGTCTCTTTAGCTCTCCTTTGAGCCCACCCTACAATTGAAAAGTTGGTGATAACCTTTTCCCTAAAAACTCAACTATATGGCTGCATGTTAATTCAAAGTTTTTTTTTTGGGTCACCATATGTGTGAACTTTGAATTTCAAATCTGAATTTTAAACTTACATGCAAAGAGGTATTTAACTCCTTATTGGTTCAACATTTTTAAATAAAAAGGTGAACCTCATGTTGGATGTTCATCCATGTATTACTTTGCATGAAGAAAAGTTTTAGCAAGTCCCATTTTTCCTGTCATTGCCACACATATGAACTCAAACTTTAGTTTTTATTCATACACGTTTTTGGGACTTTTACATTCCTCCCCCCTTAAAAGAATCTCGTCCCGAGATTACAAAAGAGGAACGAGACGGGAGAGGTAATTACAAACTGTACAAAGATAAAAGTTCCGGGTAGTTGGTGCGGAGATAATCTTCACTTTCCCACGTCGCCTCTTCCGCGGTGTGATTACTCCACAGTACCTTGAAAAATCGGATCGTCCGGTTCCGGGTTACCCGGGTCTTTTCATCCAAAATCTGGACCGGTCGCTCGGTGTAGGTCAGGTCCGGTTTCAACTCGTCGATGTCCTCAGTGCGAACAGCAGCGGTGAATTTGAGGCACTTCCACAGCTGTGAAACATGAAATACATCATGAACACCCGCTAGACTTGCCGGTAATTCCAGCCGGTAGGCTACGGGTCCGCACTTCTCCGTGATAGCAAAAGGACCAATAAAACGGGGAGCGAGCTTCCCCTTTACACCGAACCGGTGAATTCCCTTCATCGGAGATACACGAAGATAAACGTGTTCCCCGATGTCAAAATGTAATGGCCTACGCCTTTGGTCAGCGTAGCTCTTCTGTCGGGATTGTGCAGCCTTTAAGTTCTCTTGTATCAACCGAACTCGATCTTCGGCTTCGTTGACAAGATCAATCCCAAACAGAACTCTTTCGCCGGACTCACACCAATTCAGTGGTGTGCGACACTTCCGGCCATAGAGAGCTTCATACGGTGCCATTTTAATACTCGCTTGATAACCGTTGTTGTATGAAAACTCCGCCAGCGGTAGGTGATCGTCCCAATTCCTACCGTGGTGGATGGCACACGCTCTCAACATATCCTCAAGTACTTGATTCACCCTCTCAGTTTGTCCATCGGTTTGAGGGTGATATGCGGAGCTCCTAATGAGCTTAGTGCCCAACGAGGCATGCAGCTGCTCCCAAAAACGAGCAACAAACAGCGCACCTCGATCTGAAATGATGGTCTTCGGGACACCATGTGAACATATAATTCTGGAGATGAATAACTCCGCATATTGTCTTGCTCGATAATGAGTGTTCACCGGTATGAAATGAGCTGATTTCGTCAACCGGTCGACAATCACCCATATCGAGTCATGCTTCCTGGATGTGAGCGGTAATCCGACGATGAAGTCCATACTCACATCCTCCCATTTCCACGCCGGTATCTTCAAAGGTTGTAGCGGTCCGGCTTTCCGCATATGATCAGCCTTGACCCGTCTACACGTATCACACTCGGATACGTATTTAGCAATCTCCCTCTTCATCCTTGTCCACCAAAATTTCTGTTTCAAATCTTGGTACATCTTGTTACTTCCAGGATGAATGGAAAACTTCAACAGGTGGGCTTCATCCAAGATTTTCTTCCGGAGTTTCATATTGCGCGGTACCACTATACGGTTGTTAAACCATATTGTACCGTTCTCATCCTTCCGGAAACATTTCACCTCTCCGTTGTCCAGTCTTCTCCGTATGTGAGACATACCTCTGTCTCTTCTTTGAGCCTCAACAATCTCTTCACGGATTGTTGGAATGAGCGCGAGATTATAAAGCGCGCCATACGGAATAACACGGAGGCTTGGTTCTTCATCTTCCAACTCAGCAACCGCTAAGTTGTGAATGTGGGCTTTCCGACTAAGCGCGTCGGCAACCACGTTGGCTTTTCCCGGGTGATAGTGGATCTCAATTTCATAATCTTTTATGAGCTCCAACCATCTCCGTTGTCTCATATTCAGCTCCTTCTGCGTGAAGATGTACTTCAGGCTTTTATGGTCGGTGTAGAGGTGAACAAGATTACCAAGTAGGTAATGCCTCCACATCTTTAACGCCAACACCACTGCAGCAAGCTCAAGATCGTGAGTTGGATAATGCTGCTCGTGGTTTCGCAGTTGACGAGACCCATAGGCGACTACACGCCCTTCTTGCATCAGAACGCAGCCGAGACCGATGCCGGATGCATCGCAGTATACATCAAATGGCTTCGTCGTGTCCGGCTGAGCAAGAACTGGAGCCGTTGTGAGATGTTTCACCAAAGTTTTGAATGTGGCTTCACATGCTGCATTCCACATGTATTTAGTGCCCTTCTTCAGCAGCTCCGTCATTGGTTTAGCAATCTTTGAGAAGCTCGGAATAAACCTCCGATAATACCCCGCTAAACCTAAGAAACTTCGGACCTCGTGGACCGATTTGGGAGATTCCCACTTCAGCACTTGTTCAATCTTGCTGGGGTCCACGGCGATACCTTCTGCTGAAATAATATGGCCTAGGAAAGGCACTTGATCGATCCAGAACTCGCACTTGCTGAACTTGGCATATAACTGGTGCTCCCGCAACCGTTGTAGCACAGTACGCAGATGTTCAGCGTGCTCTTCTTCCGATTTGGAGTAAACCAATATGTCGTCGATGAATACCACGACGAACTTGTCTAACTCCGGCATGAACACAGAATTCATCAAATACATGAAGTGTGCCGGAGCGTTGGTTAATCCAAATGACATGACGAGGTACTCGTAGAGTCCGTATCTCGTCGAGAAAGCTGTCTTCGGTATGTCCTCCGGTCGGATCTTGATTTGATGATAGCCCGACCGAAGATCCATCTTCGAAAATACCTTTGCACCCACAAGTTGATCAAACAGGATGTCGATGCGAGGCAAAGGATACTTGTTCTTGATCGTGACAGCATTGAGAGGACGATAATCAACACATAGCCGTAGTGTTTCGTCCTTCTTCTTAACGAACAGCGCTGAGCAACCCCAAGGTGAAGAACTTGGTCGTATGAAACCCTTGCTCATGAGTTCATTCAGTTGCTCTTTCAACTCCGCTAGCTCGTTAGGTGCCATCTTGTAAGGCCTTCGTGAAATAGGCGTCGTTCCCGGCGCCAGTTCAATTTTGAACTCGACGTCCCGTTCGGGCGGCATGCCCGGTAAGTCATCGGGAAATACGTCGGGATAATCACGTACCACCGGAATATCTTCAAGCTTCAGCGCTTCCGTGTGGTAGGCCTCTACCATATCTGGATCTTCGCTGTCTAAAAACAGCGTGTGCTGTCCGTGAATCGGCGAGTCAATCTGGACAGTCCGGTTACCGATATTGAGAACGGCACCGTGACGATTTAACCAAGACATCCCCAATATAATGTCTATCTTCTGCCTATCCAACATAATCAGCGATGTTGGGTATATTTTTCCGCCCAAACACAAAGCTGCTCGGGACACAATCTGATTGGCAGAGATATTTCCTCCCGGTGAACGTATGAGAAAACTCGTTGTGGGAGTATTGGTGGATAATTGGTGCTGATCCACACATGTTTTGCTGATAAAATTGTGGGTTGCACCTGAATCAAAAAGTACCAATACGGGCACGTCCTTGAGAGTAAACATGCCCGCTAACACCGGTGCTCCCTCCGGGACATCCTCAATCGCAAGATGTTGCACACTCCCGGATTGCAATGCTGTTATGTTGACTGGAGCTGGTGGCGGCATACCACCTGATGATGATGGCTGTCTGGTGTTTACCAACTTCTCCCGGCATTCCTGCCTAAAATGCCCAAAACGGTGGCAATAAGAACACGGAGGTTTCCCCGGTTCTTCGTTGACTTGTGGTTGAGAAGTTGAGGCACTTGGCTGCAGCAATGATGCAACAGGTATCATTCGTTGCTGCGGAAATGGCGCTGCTTCAAGATAAGATTCTTGAGCAGGAAATCTGTACGGAGTTGATCTCCCTGGTGCTTGCCATATCTCCTCGGATGGTGTGTGATACACCACACGGTATTTACGAGGAACGATTGGTGTGTCTTCTTGCACATCCTCCCGGTCTCTCTTCTCTGCTTGACACTCAAGTGTCGCTTGTTCTTGCAGCAGAGCAGCACTGATCAACTCGGTGTAACTGCCTTGATTGAACAAAGCTAACTTCTCTTTTAGTATGGCACTCAAGCCATAGAAAAAGTAGTCACACATTGCAGCTTCGCTCGTCGCATAAGCAGGAGCATATTGTGCCAGAAGGTTGAATCTTCGGGCATAATCGAGGACACTCATGTCCCCCTGCTTCAAGTTTCTGAATTCTTGCTGTTGGGCCTTGATAAAACCCATAGGAATGTGACGAGCACGGAATGCTTCACGGAATTCCGTCCATTCCACTTGATGGCCTTCCGGAACGGTGGCGAGATACGCAAACCACCAATTTCCGGCGGCTCCATGGAGCTGTTGAGCTGCAAATGATGTCTTCTGGTACTCGTCGCACTCAAACACTCCAAACTTGGACTCCATAACTCGAAGCCACTGATCAGCTTCCACTGGTTCATGGGCTTCCGTGAAGATTGGCGGTTGTGTCGCCAAGAAATCCACGTAGGCGTTCCGAGGTGGAACGTCCGGTTGTGCACGCTGAAGTAAGCCCTGTTGTACCAAGGCTTGGAGTAGTCTTGTGTTCTCTTGACTTGACTCGACCATCTGAGCCATGACATCCGCCCATACCATTGATGGCGGTGCCCGTGGTGGAGTCGAGTCATCATCTTCTTGACGAGAACTATCAACCCTACTCGTTGAATGAGTACGCACCATACTGCACAAAGATAATTTTTGAGGGGAGTCAAAACATGATCTCAGCAGTATGTGAAAGTATGTAAAACATGAACATGCTAAAACTTTATGAAAGCATAACAAAATTTCATGTTTACACATCTTTCTAAAGCCGACATATCCAGTCCCTCATTTGGTACAAAACAGACCTTTCAGTACTTAACCCAGAATTTGATCCAGTTACTAGCATTTTCATAACTCAAGTTGAATACCAAAGTTAAAGTTAACTTCAGTATATTTTCAACGAGTACTCACATGCCCCTAGATCATTTCTGGAACAAAAGTTAGGATTGTTCAAAGTTGACAGAATTTCTGGCTAAAATTTGCCAGCACCTCCTTTGTATGTGGCTGTTTTCATCACAGTTTTACATACAACTGGGGTACAACTCTGAACAAACTATGAACTACAAAATCGTTGCAAATTTCCTAACCTTTCCAACGGTGTATCATATGACCCTTAGAAATTTTTCTACAGACTGTGACGGCTAATTTACAGCAACATCCAGAGAAGTCTGCAGCTGCTCTGTTTTCTGAACAGTTTGCATTCATCTGGACGTTCAACCAAGTTGGTGTCGGATTTGGCTCTGGAGTTCTACAGAAAAGTTGTAGAGCACTTAATAAACTTTCCAGAACTGTATCAAACACCTCCATTGGGTCAAACTAATCAGAGTTACGCTCTGTTAAAGTTCGGCAGAACTTCTGCCAGGACAGAGCACTCTGTTTTTGAGATCAAAAGAAGCCTAGTAATTCTCTTCTTTGAAACTTAGTTCAAATGAAGAGTTCAGTAACTAATATGTGCTTTATCACATCCATTTTTAGTTTGAAAGTTAGTCATGAATGATTTCTTCATAGGTAAGAATACTATCCAGTGTAGTACGGTGACGATGCACCGTAAGACATATGACGGTACTACGTTGCCTCACCAAAGAAAAACCTAACCGGATTACACCGGCATATACGTATCCTTAGGTGGCACTAAAACGATCACTCACAAACGTGTTCTACATGCACTAAGGTTTTTCGTGGTTAGTACCTACATAAAACACACTCAATCATCAGGCCCGGCTGCACACCGAACCCGATATCCATACAGTTCGTACACCCGGCCGTCATCACTCGCCCAGGTGTTCTCAAGCCAAACACGCCTTGAGCTACGTGTTCACGTTACTGACCACGTGACAGGGTCTCCCAAATTGCACCACGCACGCCTGGGACAAACGTTGCTCGAATACCCCAAACGACATGAAGAGTCGTAGAGGATACTAAAGCGGGTCGGGTTACCTGCCACCCGTGAGGCTCCACCCTTCAGCTTGTGCGCACTGGTGGACAGCGCATACGTGCACCCCCCAAGACATAAACCGTCCCGAGATGCACGATTTTCCGACATAACAAATAAGTTAGATTGCCACCTTCATTATATGCTAATAGTAGTCCTTATGTGGGCCTAGTACCGTTATCTCACCGTATCCTAAGTTTTTGACATAATATGATGCTCAATCCGTGCTCTGTTCCCAACGCGGCTCTGATACCACGTGTGACAGGCTCTGATGCCACGCTGAGACGGCCCCACAGGACCTCGTCGGGTGGTGCCGTGTTATGCGGCACCCAACAGCACACGGATCGATGAACATACATCATATTACATAAATAGTTTGCGGAAGCGTACAAGAATGTTTTACAAATAAGTATATCAGAGTAAACTACAGCGGAAGACTATCACTCTCACGACTCATATCTAAACTAGCAACAAAGAAACGGTCCAGCCCGCGGACGTTTCTTACTAGCAACACGAAGATCAATCTGCAGCGGCGAGGATGCTCTTAGAGTAAGCACTCGGAGGTTCCCGAGTCTCATCGGCACCCCTTCTCATAATCAGCGAGTCAATTACCTGCAAAACAACTCGGATAGCATCCGTGAGCATAACGCTCAGCAAGACTTAACCGTCACCCTAAACATGAAACTCTAAGTGAGGATTATGGACCTAACATAGGATGGCATAAGCATAAGTAAACTCGCCTAAAAGTGAATCCTTACTTTCAGTATTAATTGCAGTATTTTAAGTAACCCTGGGCACGCCACATCGGGAGTCCACAATCAAACAAGAAACGCTTTCCCCCGATGTAATTTGCTCATGGCATAAAAGAATCGAGTTTGCACTAGCCTATTCATCGAGCTCCAATACAAGGTAGTATAATACTTCACATCAAGATGATTAGTTCCCTTCTCATGCAAGTTCTTACTACGTCACGACTGTGAGAACAAGTATGCTCGGTCCATTCCGCGAGCGACGGTGATTCGAATCAATAACACCCGGACTACACGACACGTACGCCCGTACTCGACGTTGCCTACAACAACCATCACTGACGTCGTACGTGGCAGCCTTTCCCCCGTTTCACCCCCGCTGAATCGATCAAGTCGCCCCGTACAGTAGCTACTCTCATGGTGCACCTTCCGACGTGAGATGTCATGAGAATATTCCCCACATACTGCACACCGGCCGTCCGCCTGAGGCGACCCGAAAAGTCCCAACGACAGCTTCCCGAGGTACATCGGTTTACTGGGTCCCATATAGCCAGCATGAGTCCGGTACACAACTCAAACTTGTTCAACAGGGCCGCATACGGATCGGTCCTTGACCGACACGGACAGGTCTACAGCACCCAGGCCCCTATGTCCTGCTGCTCCTACAACCTTCCGGTCTAAATTTTAACTTGCTAATTCAATTACGAACCAATCCCGTATGCCCCTGTTGTTCCTAAATCTGCGAGTAGCATCTCACCACTCGACTTCTACCGAACCGTACTTAAGCATGGCAGTTCTACACGGTGAAAGACACCTACCCAATACTCCATGGGTCATTTGGCTATGCAAGAGGAGTATCAATCACTATACCTAATGCACAGTTCATATCTTGACCAAAAGTGAGTACAAAATAAAAACTTAACAGCTGTTAAATGCAAACCGGAGCTTGCCTGTTTTGCAGGGTAGTCGTATATAAGCAGTTAGTATCCTTGCAGATCCACCCTTGACTCTCCGGAGCTTGATCCACTTTGATGAATCACTCCTTTGAGTCCCCTTCGTTGTGGTCCCTATTGAAATGCATATGCATATGTTTCATGGGATGTAATGGAAAGAAGTTATAGAATTACTTTCTTAAGAACAGAGGTTGTGTGGAAAAGCCAAGCATGGCTTGGTTTGCCTCTGTTGTGCAAAGAACAGAATTAAACTAATTTGACCTTAAGGCCCTTAGCTATACACTAACCCTTTTCTCTAATGAACATAATAGATAAGCTGAAAGGATTTGAGTGCAACTGGAGAACAAGAACTCCAATGGCCTCAAAACTTTTACAGCAGGTTCTATACTACCTAAGGATTTAGCTTGCCAAATTGCAGCTAATGTGGAGTCATATTGTGTCCCCCATAATTCTCACAATATCTCTTATGTATTTTTCCCTTATACATAAGTATGGAGAATAAGAACAGGGAGTTCCAGGACTTATCTTGGGCTGATAATTTACATGTGAGTCTTTGATCACATGAGAGTCATCTGGTCCAAAATTCAGCCCTTTTACTTGGGTAGTTCTCCCAGAACAATTCTTTAAGCATTTATACTCAATAGAATTAATTCTGTAGTAATGTGCATTTTCATGCCCAACTAAGCGAACTACAATTCCAAGTATGTCCCATAGAGCTTGCCTAAATTTTCCTATGATTTTTGTAGCTATGGATTGCGCAGAACAGATTTTTGAAGTGGGAAACATTTTCTGAAAATGTTTCTGGACTCTTATGAACACAGCAGATTGTTTTTAGCAAATCCCTACTCAAATGATCTTCAAATGAGCTGAAAATTTGTTATAGGGTCAACAATATGCTAAAGAATATTCTGGCAAAATTTGGGTATTTTTGGATAAACCAAACTCCTTCTATAATTCTTTTTCAGAAAACCTTCCAAGAATTTTCCAGAATTAAATAATTCGTTTCATACAAATTGTGTTGTACCTCTGGATAGTACTCTCTTAGAGGAATCCAACAAAATTTATCTCACCATTTTTGGAGCTTCCTACACCAAGTTATGCATTTTACAAGTTTGCACAACTCTCTGTTTGATTTTAAACAGCACAGTTGCGCGTGGGGCCCACGGGTCAGGTGCTTCTTCAACCTCCCGCCAGAGCCCGCGGTGCACACCAGCAGAAAACTTGGCATGGCTCGTTCTCCCTCATTTCTCCACCAAATGAGCTCCGGTTTCGCCCTACATGCTCCTGGGAACGTGGCGCAGCTGCCGGGCAAGGTTTCCCCGCATGAAAACGGTTGTAGGTGGGTCGGCACCGGTGGGGCGGCTCGGGAGCTCGACATGGACGCGTTCCAGCGTGTCCAAGGCATCTCCCGGCGAGCTATGATGTCCTAAAGCATCCCTATGGCTCTAGGAACATGGAACGGGGATCAGATCATGCAGGAAGTGGCTGCAACCTAGTCCTCACCGTGGACCATGGATGTTTTGGCCGCCGGCGATGATTTCTCGTCGCCCGGGGCCTAGGAGGGTCGGTTTCCTTTGGTTTTCGGCGTGGGAGGGCGCTAGGGCATCTAGTTGCTGTGGTTTGAATTGTAGGAGGTGTGATCAATCGGTTTGGGAGAATTTCCCGAATTAAACACATGCTGTTTTATACGTGCACCGGCGCCAAAACTCGAATTCCGGCGAGCCGGCGTCGGGGGAGAGCAAGAGGACGACGGGATGAGGATCAGTACCTCCTGGCGCACCTCTGTGACCTCTTGAGCCTGCCGGAGAGGCGCTGGTCTGGCCGGGAGACAGGGGCAATGGAGCAGCGCCAGTGAAGGAAAAACAGCGCCCTGCTGATCATGAGGAGAGGAAGCAACTGCTGTTGGCTTGGTCCGAGGAGGGAGAGATAACGTTGCTGAAGCGGTGAGAACCCACCCTGGGGCGCCAACGCGTGGAGACCGGCAGCAGGAGCTGGCGTTGCAAGCTGCTCGGTGGCGCTCGCGAGCTGTTCGGTAAAATTTCCCACTGAGAGCAAAACTTAGTGAGTAAGTCTCCTCTTTTAGCTCTATGACAGGTGGGTCCCACTCCACATGTACCTCCCAAATATCTGTTCAAGCTGATCTTTTTAATCCCCAGAATGCTAAAATTTAAAAAGGTGGGCTAGAATTTGAATTCTTCAAATTTAGTTTGAATTTGCAAGACTAAATCTGAATTTGGTTTAGAATTTGCAATTCCGTCTCTTTAGCTCTCCTTTGAGCCCACCCTACAATTGAAAAGTTGGTGATAACCTTTTCCCTAAAAACTCAACTATATGGCTGCATGTTAATTCAAAGTTTTTTTTTGGGTCACCATATGTGTGAACTTTGAATTTCAAATCTGAATTTTAAACTTACATGCAAAGAGGTATTTAACTCCTTATTGGTTCAACATTTTTAAATAAAAAGGTGAACCTCATGTTGGATGTTCATCCATGTATTACTTTGCATGAAGAAAAGTTTTAGCAAGTCCCATTTTTCCGGTCATTGCCACACATATGAACTCAAACTTTAGTTTTTATTCATACACGTTTTTGGGACTTTTACAATTTGTGCCTAAGAAAGACGGAACCCAAAGGTTATGCGTGGATTACCGTGCCTTGAATGAGGTAACCGTCAAGAACAAATACCCATTGCCCCGCATTGAAGACTTGTTCGATCAGTTGAGGGGAGCTTGTGTGTTCTCAAAAATTGATCTCAGGTCGGGGTACCACCAACTCAAGATAAGGCAATCAGATATTCCCAAGACAGCTTTCGTATCTCGGTACGGACTGTATGAATACACCGTCATGCCTTTTGGGCTAACCAATGCCCCGGCATATTTCATGTACCTCATGAACAAGGTATTCATGGAATATCTGGACAAATTTGTGGTGGTTTTCATAGATGATATTCTCGTCTTCTCCAAAGATGAAGAAGAACATGAGAAACATCTAAGGTTGGTGTTACAGAGGCTGAGAGAACACCAACTATATGCCAAGTTGAGCAAGTGTGAGTTTTGGCTGAAGAGAGTTCCCTTTTTAGGACATATAATCTCGGAGGGAGGAATCTCCGTAGATCCCGCCAAAATCGAGGATATCCAGAAGTGGAAAACCCCTGAAAATGTCGGGGAAGTTCGAAGCTTTTTGGGATTGGCTGGATACTATCGACGGTTTATTGAGGGATTCTCTAAGATCTCGAGACCTCTCACCAAACTGTTGGAAAAGGGAATCACATTCACCTGGACGCCACAGTGCGATACGAGCTTTCAGGAGCTAAAGAAAAGATTGACAACAGCCCCAGTGTTGGTTATGCCAGATATGCAAAAGAATTTCACAGTGTACTGCGATGCCTCTGGAAATGGGTTGGGATGTGTTCTCATGCAAGAAGGACATGTCGTGGCATATGCATCCCGGCAGCTTCGGAAGCACGAGAAGAACTATCCTACACATGATCTAGAACTAGCTGCAGTGGTACACGCGTTGAAAATTTGGCGGCACTATTTGATGGGGAAGAGGACAGAGATATATACGGATCATAAGAGTTTGAAGTACATATTCACATAGCCAGATCTCAACCTCAGACAAAGGAGATGGTTAGAGCTAATCAATGACTTTGATGTGGGCATCAACTATCATCCTGGGAAAGCAAACGTCGTGGCCGATGCTTTGAGTCGGAAAGTGCAGGTCAATAAGTTGAGTTTGAAGGACATGCCTGCAGAATTGAAGGACGAGGTTATAAGGCTCAATCTATGTCTAGTAAATAGTGGTGAAGCCATCGCCATGGAAGTGGACTCCACACTCGAGCAAGACATACGCGAGGGCCAAAAGAATGATGGGAAGATACAAGAGATCAGACAGCTCATCAAGGAAAATAAAGCTCCTGGTTTTAGAGAGGATGAACAAGGAACGTTGTGGCACGGGAGAAGAATCTGTGTGCCAGAAGTAAAGGAGATCCGTGAATTGATTTTAAAGGAGGCTCATGATTCCGACTATTCCATTCATCCTGGGAGTACGAAGATGTACCAGGACCTCAAAGGCAGGTATTGGTGGTATGGCATGAAGCGAGATGTCGCGGAACATGTTGCCCTATGTGACACATGTCAGTTGGTGAAAGCAGAACATCAACGACCCGCGGGATTGCTGCAACCACTCAAAGTGCCTGAATGGAAGTGGGAAGAAATCAGCATGGATTTTGTCGTGGGATTGCCTAGGACCCAATCCGGGTATGATTCAATATGGGTCATTATTGATAGGCTAACCAAGGTAGCTCATTTCATTCCGGTGAAAGAAAGCTACAGCGGATCCAAATTGGCGGAATTGTACATGTCAAGGATTGTGTGTTACCATGGAGTGCCAAAGAAGATAGTGTCAGACCGGGGGACACAGTTCACCTCGAGGTTTTGGCAGAAGTTGCATGAAATCATGGGAACCCATCTGAATTTCAGCTCTGCCTATCATCCCCAAACTGACGGACAGACGGAGAGAACCAATCAGATCCTTGAAGATATGTTAAGGGCATGTGCACTCAAAAACAATAGGAGTTGGGACAAGAACTTACCGTATGCGGAGTTTTCCTATAACAACAGCTATCAAGCTAGTATGAAGATGTCACCGTTTGAAGCTTTGTATGGAAGGAAGTGCAGAACTCCCCTATTTTGGAACCAAACAGGAGAAAGTAAAGTGTTTGGTCCAGAAGTGCTACAAGAAGCCGAAGCGAAGGTGAGGGAGATTCGCAACAACTTGAGGATAGCACAAACACGCCAGAAGAGTTATGCTGATGTACGAAGAAGAGAGCTCGTTTTCAACGTGGGAGACTATGTTTATCTCAAGGTGTCCCCTATCAGAGGACTTCGTCGGTTCAAGGTGAAAGGGAAGTTGTCACCTCGATACATCGGACCCTTCCAGGTTTTGGAAAGGAAAGGCGAAGTGGCGTACCAACTAGAGTTACCGGTTCATCTATCGGATGTGCACGATGTATTCCATGTGTCACAACTCAAGAAATGTCTGAGGACGCCTGAGGAGGTGTTACCCATGAATGAAGTGGATGTAGCTGAAGATTTGTCTTATGCCGAGCAACCATACAAGATTTTGGAGACAATGGAACGCCTCACCAGAAACAAGAGAATCCGGATGTGCAAGGTGCAGTGGAAGCATCACTCAGAAGAGGAAGCTACCTGGGAAAGGGAAGATGAGCTCAAGGCACAATTTCCGGAATTGTTTTCTTAGAAACACCAATCTCGAGGACGAGATTTCTTTTAAGGGGGGTAGAGCTGTAACACCCCAAATTTTTATTCAAAACCCAAAACCATGTTCAGAGGGGAATTTAAAATTTTTTGGACGTATTGCATGTTTTGCAAAAATTCAAATTCAAACTGGAATTCAAATTATACTCAAAACAGAAAAGAAAAGGAAAAAGAAAAAGAGAAACGGGAAAAAAACCGGCCAGTGGGCCGAAACCCGCCAGCCGGCGCAGTTTCCCCCGCGCCAGCCCGCCCCCGCGCGCGCCGCGCTGCCTCTCACCGACGGGTGGGACCGGCCTGTCATCCCTAACCCCGCGACCCCGAACTTTTCCCCGAGCGCGCGCGATCTTAACCGATCGGAAAATCCGTTCTGCCGCCCGAATTCTGGTCCCAGAGGACTCCAACTCGATCACAACAGACCCACCGCCCTCCCCCGGCTATAAAAACCCCCGATCCGATCAGTTTTTCCTACGCGATCGCCGATTTTTACTCCGGTGAGCACCGAGACTTCGCCGGTGAATTCTGGCCGATCTAAGCTCGGAAACTCTGATCTAACTCGCTGGTCTTGATCCACCGCCTCCGGGGAACTTTGCAGGTGCAGAAAACTCGGAGAGTTACGGTGTAAACCCAGCGCCGACGAGCTTCGCCGTGGTTTTGCCTCGGACCTCGCCGCCGATCACTTTCCAGGACCCCCGAGCTCAAGAAAACCCCCGAGGTGAGATCCCTGACCTCCCCTCTACCGATCTAGGCCATAAGATCACAGTTCTAGGCAGAATTCTCGAGGATCCGAAACTTTCCGGCGAGATCGCCGCTTCCCGCCGCCGTGCGCCGCCGGCAGCGCCGCCCGCGCTCGATCAGAGCGACGTGGCCGCGTGTGTGCCGTTTATTTTAAATCGCACGGTAGGGTTTAAATCCCCGCGTACCGGTTCGATGTTATAATCTCAGCCGTCGGTTTAAAATCGGACGGTCCACGTCAGCCCCGCATTATAAAGACTGGAATTCTTACGTGCTACCCCCTGGGATTCTCTGGAATTGAGAGCTAGCCCCGGAAACTTCAGATCTAGCCCCTGGAACTCCAGAAAATCATGTAAATTCATTTAAAAATCAGTTTTAGCCCCTGGACTTAATAAAAATTAGGAAAAGCACCTCTGATAAGTGTAGCTAGACCCCTGGAAATTATGAAAATAATATTATAGACCCTGTAATGGGGTGAATTCATTATTTTAGCCCTGTTTAGTATTTAATCTAAAACATTTAACATGTAACTAGTGTTTAAAAATTAAAAAGGGGAATAAACATAATTGTCAAAATTAATTAAAAACTTTCTCAGTTCTTAGAAAACTTTGGAGGGAGATAAAAGTATATTTTTGGGCTGAAATGAATCTGTTTCATTTATTATTCACATTTATTAGTATAGGGACACATTTTTAAGTAAAGAATAGTTATAGAAAAAAATAGGGAAAATAATTATGAAATGGTCTACATCAGAAGCCAAGGTCAAAATATGATTTTAAATTATTTAGGACCAGAACCTATTCTGTTTAGGTGATGTGTATTACTAATTTAATAATAAAATACACAATTATGCATAGGAATATAAATCTGAAAATATAGCAACTAGTAAATGATAAATGGAGTTTCTAAAATACAAAGAATTCAGTTTAGGGTTGATGGAAATTATGAAAGCACATATGGGGAAGAATAATACTTTTCATACACACTTGGTAGTAAAAAGGTGAAGTAGTTGAATATAAGAAATTTATTGGAAACCCATATAAATAGTGTGTAAGTATGAAGGTGGACACAAAAGTAGGAATCATATACACATGGTTAAAAGTGTATGCAAGCCACAACTCAACACACATAAAGTAACCACAACACATATAATGGTAAAGAACTTTCATAAATATGAATGTGTGGTTTGTATGAAGTGTAAGTGTGAACTATGTCTTATGAATTGTTGTTTTTCTTTTGCTATGTGTGATGGTATGAAGTAGAACCTGTTCAAGAACAAGTTATTCATTTCCAAGATCAGGACTACCCATTTCAAGAGCAGCAAGAAGGAGGCAAGTGTCCTTGACCACTTTGATCCTATGCTAGGATGTGTAGATAGAATTATTTGCATTGTCAATTGAAATATGAAACCCATGCTAGGAAAGTTTCCCTAGAATTGCATTACCTTGTTTCCTTGTAGCTTGGGTTGCGATTTAATTTGTCATGTCATTTATTTACATGTATATGCTTAGCCATGCTTAGAATGGGATATTTGGGATATGAGATCATCAATTTATTATACCATACTCTTGAATGAGTTATTGTGAGTTATGTAGAGGTAGGGATCAAGGCAAGTTGGATGTTTTGGTTGTGTGCTGGGTGCACGAGACTTGGGTTTGTGTTTAGTACTTGCCTGGATCCTAAGGACCGGTTCATGGAGCATGTAACCCGGCTTTACAGTGCCAACCACATGCTGAGATGGGGCAGCTTGGCCAATTAATTAGGTGTATCCCCGGCGTAGTATGGGTGTGTTGGATGGTGCGGGGAGTAGGTGTCAGCTGGACTACCATATGAACCGCAAGGCTCAAGAGGGGGCCACTGCAGCGGGGTTGGAGCCTCTTGTATGCTGTTAGGGGTGAAACCTCAGTGGGCCCACGCTCATCGGGAATCCCTTTGTAAAGGCTTTGTAGTGATCTCCTGGCTGCACACCTGGGAAGTGTGAATGTGGATCGTAGCCACTGGCATAATGGAGGTTCTTTTAGTCCACCCGGCAACGGGGGATGAAATCACTACATGTGGGTACAATGGTACAAACTCTGCAGAGTCAAAACTGTCTTGACAGCCGTGCTCACGGTTAAGAGCGGCCTGGACTTATTCATGATTAGAGGATTGATGGTTTTGGAAGTTAAGCGGGGAGCTTAACATTGGAAATGATGTTATGGTTATTGGATTATGATGATGGGATGGGAGATTGGGACCATTTCACCTGTGTAGTAATGTAAGTGCTTAATAAGCTAAGGTGATAGGTATTAATTGCGTAGTGCTTTAACCATGAGTTCAACCTCTCCTTGTTCTAGCCATGCATGATATAATTTTCCCACACTTGCTGAGTACCATTGGTACTCAACCTTGCATATTTGTTGGTTTATATTGCTGCTCAGGTCAAGATAATGAGGTGGTGTATAATGACCAAGATTTTGGACCCGAGGAAGGTTTTTAGGTTCATGAAGACCCCCGGGCAACGCCTGTGATGGAGCCCTAAAGAATAATATTCCGCTGCTAGTTTATTTACTTGTGATGAAGCATTTGTGTCCATTGAGACATTTGCGATGTAAGACTTATTTATATTCGACACCTGGCTTGTAATAAATGATGCTTCACTATTTGTCATCACATGTATGAGAAAATGATCCTGGCATACATGTGATATTCACTTGGTTGTTTCCTTCGGAAAAACCGGGTGTGACAACATACTATACTAGTTCTCATTTCTCCTCCGGGAGAATTAACTAACATAGCATATTCTAGGTGGGATACGGGTAGATGATGTTTGGCAACATATTTGGATGATATGAAGGAATGCGATGCTCCGGAATCAAATAAAATGGTGGCTGGGTTGGAGTTGGCAAGGAACATACCAATTGCGATGTCCTCAGCCTGTTGTGCTTCCTCAGCAGTGACATGGTTAACGTGGCCACGAGCATAGTTCTGCGGTCCACGGTTCCCTTGGTTGTCTCCACCGTTTGGTCGCTGGTTCCGCTTGGGCACGTTACCTTGCTGTCCAGGGCCTCTCTTCGGGCACTGGTTAGCGAAGTGGCCTACTTCCCCGCATGCAAAGCATGCCCTGTTGCCTATGGCAGCAGGTACGTTGGGGCGGGGGTTTTGAACAGGAGCGCCATTGTTAGGCCGGGGCGCAGGAGGCATGGGCACACGAGGTGCCGGTGCAACGGGCCGTTGCTGTGGTGGCTGACCAGGGCGGTACGTAGGAGTGGTCGATCCATACTGCGGTGCAGGGGGCATGTATCTAGGTCGTACGTTGCTCCCTTGGGGTTGGTATGGGATCTTCCTTTTGCACTCGCGCTCGATCTCTCGAATCTTGTTTTCAACCACAATAGCCTTATCAACTAGCTTCTGGAAGCTTACGTAGTCATTGTTGAGGAGCTGAACCTGGATCTCATTGTTCAACCCTCTCATGAACAGGTACTGCTTCCTCTGATCTGAGTTGACATCTTGGGGGGCATATCGGGACAGTTGTATGAACTTGTTGAGATACTCGTTCACACTTTTCTGCCCTTGGCGGAGATCTTCAAACTCCTGCCTCTTGATCATCATTACGCCAACAGGGATGTAGTGGGAGCGGAAACTTTCCTTGAACTCAGTCCAAGTGATTGTCTCCGGGTTGGCATGGGCGTTGCTCAAGGCATCCCACCAGTCAGCAGCTGCTCCCATCAGTTGGTGCGATGCAAAGAGAACCTTCTCTCGGTCGTTGCACTGAACAATGGCAAGCTTCTTCTCCATGGATTTCAACCAATCATCGGCCTCCATTGGATCGCTTGCTTGAGCAAAGGTGGGTGGTCGAGTCCTCATGAACTCTCCCAGCCTGTTATGAGCCGGAGGTGGTGGTGGCGGTGGTGCCGGAACGGGGTCTTGGTTGGCCTGCAACTGACCCAAAGTTTGGATCATGGTTTGCATAAGCTGGTTTTGCATGGCCATCAACCTTTCTAGGTTCTTTTCGCCAGCTCCGGGGTTAGCAGAAACTTCCTCGTGGTCATCTTCCTGGACGTTCCTTCGGCTGGCGTTTCCTCTCACCATCTGTGAGGGGGAACGAAATAGAATAGAAGGTTAGAAGATTAGGTAGGTCTTATATGCATCAAGGTGAGTTGGACTATATGTATTAGCCCTTATGAGGATGTGATCAAGTGCCGAAGCATTTCACTCCTCTTTCTTCTTACGTGTGGATATGGACAACGTTTTTGAGACGTCCCACCATTCACACTAAGCACATATTCACAATTAATCATTACAAGGGCCCACTCAACTCCTATTCAAGGATGATTACCTATGCCAAGGTGGTTTCAAAGCCAATCTAAGTTATTCACCCTAGGATGCTTCCCTTGGTCAGTGTGGCTTAGCTACCTATGACTTCTATTCAGGGGTGTAACTTGCTGTCCACCCGTGGCTCTAATATCAATCTAAGGCTTCTATCTTAGGCGTGTAACCTACTGTCAACCCGTGGCTCTGATACCAATCTGTGACGCCCTCAATTCTGTGGAAAACCACGGAACCGAGAACTAATGCATATGTGTGCCCAGGATGTTTATCACACATACACATACGTTCCACAGACTGAATTCAGATTATATATTACCACGAATAACAGAGTTTATTACAGCACCTCATGAGTCTTGGACTCATGCTCACAGCGGAAGTCCTTATTTCTACGCAGCGGAATTCTTATTTAAATGCGGAAGCAAAAACTAATGCGGAAGCAAAACTAAGCAGAAGTGGCTCCATCTCTATTCCCTCCACAGGCAAGGTTGAGAACAGATCACACACCATAATGCTCTACCCGGTCTTCATAGTAGTCTTCTCTTGCTGTTGATGGAGAAATAATAATGCAAGTCTGAGCACAATGATGTACTCAGCAAGTGCGGGAATAACACATGATATGCAGCTTATAAACAAGGTAGGTATAAAAGGCTTATTTGCAGAAAAGCAAATTTATAAAACCATTGATAAAACAGCAACTTAACTTTAGATGAATGTAGTCCCAGCATGTGTTAAATTACCAACATACCTCCATCACTTCCCGTGTTCCATCTAAACATTAACCAATCCTTTACTCATACTCACGAATACCTCCTCGTATTCGCTACCATCTCACTTCATAAAACAACCTTGTCTCGCACTGAGACCAATCTCATGTCATGACCCACCAGTCATGCAACCATCTCATCTCCCGAACTCACAGTTCCGAACCAAACCATAATCAATGACCATAACCAACAACCTTCCCAATAACCATTACAATAACCATCCCAATAATCATCCCATCTAATCATGGCAGTTTAGCCAGGTGCTCATGACCGTAAGCTCGGATATCATGATAGTTTTAATAACTCTGCAGAGTTTGCACCTCTTTACCCACAAGTTTGTGATTTCGTCACCCGTCGGTGACTGCAGAACCTCCATTATACCAGTACACATCAGTTGGTGTATGGTCAAGAGATCACAAAATAGCCTTTAGAAAGAGGTTACTAGATGTATGGACTCACTAAGGTTTCACCGGCAGGCTAGAATCTCCAATTCTCCCACCCACGGGCCCCCTCTTGTGCCATGCAGTTCCCAGGGCAGTCCTCACTCGACTCCCATTCCCCGCGCCTTCCACAGTCCATAACACTCTAGCAACTTACCTAATTACTCAGCTAAGCCGCACCCATACTTGGCCTTGTGGTGGCACTGTTATCCTGGCATGTGCATGCATGAACCGGTCCTTAGATCTATGACAAGCAAAACCACCATCTCATGCTACCTCATTCACAAACCCAGTCTTGCCTAGATCTCCCCCCGATCCATGTTCATTATTATCATCAGTTTCCCCTTATTATTATGAGTGCAGTTAGCTAGTCAATCTATCTCGCTTCCCAATCCCATGGACTCAGCGAAGCATAAAACAAAAACCATACCTGACTCATAAAACTTCCCAGGTGACAAAGGTGGTTTAACCAAAACTAGTAAACTCCTATAAAAGGGTTTCCCATCACGTTTGACTCAGCACACACACCTTTTCGCAAAACAAAATAGTTTTACCCAAAACATAGGATCAACATGGTCAAGGAGCACTTGCCTTGTTCTTGCGGTTCCGGTTGTTCTTGATTCTCAAAACCTTGTTGCTGCAGCTCGTCGTAGACAGCTTCCTGAACCTGCCCTGCTATTGTTCACGTGCATACAAGATTCACAGCAATTAATATCATGCTCAAAACCCTAAACTAGATGCGACGATGCACATGCATGCTATCCTATGATTAGATTGATCTGTACGTGTTCTTGCATGGCTTGCATGGTCAGAGGTATTCGGATCAAAGGTGGTCGTGGCGATGATCTTGTTTTTTTTAGATCAGACGGATCATCGAGTGATCTGTCCACGAAAAGGCTTCTGTTTGAAAGGAATTGAAGAACAGATGCAAAGAAATGAACAACATGATGTCGTAAGGTGGTATTGAAGTCCTACCTCACGTTTTTCTTGACTTCGAGGTCCTCCTCAGACCGTTTGGTTCTTCTCCGATGATCTCCCTTTTTGCACTTCAGCGATGGTTTGCTCGGCGAGTTAAGGCTAGGCTCTAAGTCGTCGGCTCAGGAGTTGAAAGAGAAGTTCGTGGTTTCGGCCAGAGGTTTTGGGTTCTATTTATAATCAGGAAGAGAAGAGTCCTAATCTAATTGGATCCCGAATAAAAGTTTTATTCAGATCTTGTTGGATCCTGGCGTCTTATCTTTGGCAACATTGTGGAGTTTGGATCGGTTCCCGTTGTGTACCGGTGTCCTTACGCGTAACAGCTGCTCCAGAATTTGTTACCTCCGGGATGATGAGCTCCGGAAGCTCCACGTGTCCTCCGGGCCTGGTATCTCTTCATCCGCAGAGAAGAGCTCCGGTCGTGCCGCGTGTCAATCGATCAAGACCTCCCTCTTCTTTGGAGGTGAGCTCCGCGCACGCCACGTGTGGGTGCCGGTCTTTCCGCCTTTCCCTCCCTCAGGGACATGCCCCGAGGTCGACACGTGTTTAGCAGCGACGGACCTCCGGAGATAAGCTCCGGTGGTGACACGTGTCCAATAGATCCGGACTTCTCGGAGATGGGTTCCGAAATTAACACATATCCCGTGCGACTGGTCCCCTAACTTCCGCGAGGACTAGCTCCGTGGATGACACGTGTCCTATGAAAAATGCCTTTGCTTCTTCCGCAGAGGCTATCTCCGCGGGCAGTACGTGTCCCACAGGGTCGGACCTCTTTCCAATTGCGGAGGTGACCCCCGAGCCTGCCACGTATCCAGTTTAGCATTGGACCTCTCCAATCTCTTTGGGGATGAGTTCCGAACAGACCACGTGATCTGCTGGTCGTGAAAGTTGCCTTCGGTGCTCTCAGAAAGCTTTATTGGCTATCCTTTTGATACTTGTTTTTGTTCCCTCTTTTTAAAAATGTTCTTCTTCTTCATCACCATGAACATATGCTGACACCCGAGATGAGGGTGTCACACTTATGCTCTGGCGGGGTTCGTCCCGCCGATTTCTTCCTTCTTTGTCACCCTGCTGGAGACATATGGCCTCCAGCTCCACCATCTTTCCCCAAACTCTTTCGCAATGGCTGCTGTTTTTGTCCACTTCTGCGAGATGTTCGTGGGGGTGCATGCTTCCGTGACGCTCTTTCGCTACTTCTTTGTGTTGCGGACGACTGGGCGCGGCTCGAAGACTCAGATGGGGGCATACTACTTTCAGCATCGCTGCAAGGACCCCAAGGTCTCTGGATACCTTCTGCCCTTCAGCGCATCAAGGTGGGAAAACTGGAGGGAGAGCTGGGTGGTAGTGCAGACCGACGAGCACGATCGCCTACAACTCCCAACCGCCAGCCCAACCACCGATCGTCGCTTCTGGGAGGAGATCCCTGAGCTGGAGCAGGAGTACTCCCCGGTCTTGGAGCGGATCCGGTTCCTGGACAACGGGGGGCTGACGTCTCTGATGGTGCTGATGGACTTTATGTCGCGCCGTATTGCACCCTTGCAGCAGCGTAGTCGGCCAGCGTGGTACTACACCGGCGAGCAGGACTGTACCAGGCTGGAGAGGGGCCCCGGCTCTGACCCTTCCGATGAGGAGCTGAACGAGATGGTGGGCAAGGTGAGCGGTGACTACATCCCCAGTGGCGACCCCGCCCTTCTGCTCTGTGCCACTCCCCTCTTCTTGGAGCCACAGAGGAGGTCAGAGCTCCTGCGGAAGATGCCGAACCTTGACGACATCGGGATCGCCGTCCGGCAGGTCGGGGATGCTTTCCGTGGTATCACCATCCCAGGAACCGAGCACTCCGGGTCAGGGCACGAGGCGTCTGCTGCTGTCAAACCCTCCCCCATAGCTGACGGAACTCAAGCCGCCGACAAAGGGAAGGGAAAGGAGCCGGCTACCGGGCATCCAGAGAAGAAACGCGCCCGGTCTCCACCGAGGGCACCGCCTGCGCCGAGTCATGGTGCCGGAGCTACCTTGCTCCCATCTCCCGGGGGTGCTGGCCCATCGGGTGGCGACCCAAAGAGGCCCCGAGTGTCCCCCCTCGGCGGGTCTCTCCCGAGACAGCGGCCGTCCGAGTCAGCCCAAGTACCTCGTCACCATTCCTCAAGCGGAGGGGTCTCCAGGACGGATGCTGGTGGGGCCACGCCGGCGAGTGTGCCGGGGACCCAGGCGTCACGCTCCGTGACCGTTCCAGCCGCCGGTCCCGGTGGTTCAGCTACAGCGCAGAGGCCAGTGCTGCAAGCCCGTTGGAGCGCTCATGCCGCCCAGTAAGTGTTGCTCTTTCTGGTTTGTAGGAGCAGAGCTCTTGTCCCCTCTCTTTGCCTGAGGGTTTTCTCTTCTTGCAGGGACCGACCCGCTGCTAGGGGCGGGCCTCTTACCCGGCCGCCTTCAACCAACGGAGGCTCCGTGCCTCAGCACCTGGGGACTGTGGTGGCCCCCATGGTCCCCAAATCGACGGGGGTTCCCTCTGTGCCGGCGAGTTCGCCCTTCGTGGTGGCCGCATCTGCTCCTATCCGCCCTCCTTCACCGGTCCAGAAGTCCGGTCCTGAGAATGGGGGGGCCGCTGTAGGTGCGCCTGCTGGCCCCCTGGCCTCCCTAGGACAGCGCCCCACCCTGGTTGCTGAGGCGCCGGCGCCTCCGCCGGTCTTAGACTCGACAGGGGGGTCCAGTGGCGTGACTCCTGTCCCCCCTGCCCCGGTGCCCGTGTGGGACGCCCTGGGGCGTGTCAAGACCAGCGCCCGACAGCTCCAATCCGCCTTTGAGCAGGAGCGGGGGGCGCTGGCCGGCGAGAAGGAAAGCCTTCTCAGCAGGCAGCAGCGGGCCCAGGAGGCTAAGGCGGACCTTGATTCGAGGCAGTCAAGGCTTGAGGCCATGAGTGCTCTGCTTGGCACTCTGAAGAAGGCCATTAGCCGCTTGGAGTCAGAGTCCCGGCGGGTTCGTGCCACCAACTGCGAGGCTCTGGCCCACGCTGAAGCCAAAGCCAAGGAGCGTTCCGCCGCCGCGGAGGAGTTGCAGCTACAGGCAGCCCGTCGGGAGTGCGCCGTCGCCGATCGGGAACGCGCTGTCGCGGCCGAGGAGGAGAAGACCACCGCTCGACTGAGGGCCAAAGTGGAGGAGCTAAGGGCTCGGACCCAGGAGCTGGAGCTCCGTGAGTCGGCTGTTGCCGCGAGGGAGGAGCAGTTCTCCCAGGAGCGCCAAGCGGTGATGGATCGCGAGCTGGCGGCTCGCCAAGAGGTGGAGAAGCTCCATTCCTTGCGGTCCGCTGAGGCCCAAGCAGTCTGGGGCTTTATTGCCAAGGCGGGGTCCGCCTTGGCTCCTCTTGGCTTCAGCGCGGCCGATGTCCGAAGCAATCCCGGCACTTGAGTCCATCGGCGACGAGCTGGGTTGGCTCGAAACAGTGATCGCCGACGAGCCTGAAGCGGAAGGTCAGGGCCTTGCGAAGGGGGTCGCTATGCACGTTCTATCGTGCTTCCTGAGCCGAGACCCTTCCTTTTCTCTGGGGCCAGTCCATCTAGGACCCGTTGCCGATCGGGAGGAAGCTGCCAGGGCCGAGGCCGAGGACTTGGCCGCCCTCGTGGCCTCCAGGTTTCATCGGGAGTCCGGGGACTCTTAGGCATCTGCCCCCGTGGCCACAGGGCCCTGTACTTCCTTTTTTATTTTTGTTGAGTCTGTAGCCCAGCTCATGGAGCCTTTGTATGAACAGACTCCTGTTTCTTTCTGTGTCTGCATGTCCTAGTCTTCTTCCTGGCTTTTCCTGGCCGAGTCCTTAGCTCCGCAAGGTACTCGGAGGCCTTGACCAATGTCGAAGCTCTGCATAGACACCTTCTCCGGGTCCTCACTGTATACTAAGGGCTCTGGAGATCTCCAGGACCCGCCTCACGAGATCGGAGGGGGTCCGGGCCTGTTGGCCACGTGGCGGGCCCGGATCTCCCCTCTGAGAGGAGGTCCGGGCTTGTGGGGCACGTGGAGTCCTCGGACCTCTCCCCGCGGAGGGGGGGGGGGTCCGGCTTCTGTTGACCACGCGGCGGGCCCGGAGCTCCCCCTCAAGGAGGTGGAAGGTCTGGCCCCGCTGGACACGTGGGACCTTCGGGCCTCGCCCCTGTGAGGTCTAGTTCTTTGATCTTACCTTGGGGTTTCGGTCTTGCGCGATCCCGTAGCGGCCCCCTGGTAGGTGCGTTCCATTGGATGGATGTGCCTACCATATTCCTGCGGGGAGCTGAGGCCGAGAGGTCCTGCACATAAGTAAGGGAAACGTAATTCTCCTTGGGGGCTCCCCCCTCTATCTCTTAGTCTTATTTGGCTTACGGTCCCCGTCCACCTATACGGTGCTTGGGAACTACCATGCACGAAGTGCCGGGGGCTCGGGGCCCCCCTGGCTATCGGCCGTTACCTCCCACGCAACCGCCTTTGGTAGGGCAGCAAATGCCGACTAAAGATGAGAATGAGAAGAGGGAGCTGAACGCATGGTGAGCACGCACTAGCAGGGCAATAAAAATTTAATAAGTAAACTAAATGAGCACCAAAGAAGAGCAACGTAGGACAGGTTTCTTTTCATATAAATTTCCATAGGGGGAAGGCAGGCTGAATATGGAGGCCACGACCCGCCTCAAGGGAAGCAAGACTCTACGCGCTTGGGGTCGGAACCAGGCGAAGCTGAACGTAGTCCTGGACCGTCCCCTGAGGCTTAGCTGCACCAAGCACTGTTCCTGGACTTTATGGAATTTATTATAAAAAGAAGGGTCTGTCCTATTGTTGCTCTAGGGGTAGAACTTACAGCGGTGTTCTGTGTTCTGAAGGTTCGGGAGCGGATCCCCATCCTTGGTTCTGGGGAATGGTCCCAGGCCCAGGATGTCCAGCCCCAGTATGGCAAATGACCATGTGGGCTGGATCATCTGTACCGTCCAAGCCGGTGTATGGATCTGCTTGGCGTGGAACAGGCACGCCTTGCAGCTCCCGACCAGCTTGACGGCATCCTGGAGTGCTGCCGGCTAGTAGAAGCCATGCCGAAAGGCTTTACCGACAAGCGTGCGTGAGGAAGAGTGACTCCCACATTAGCCTCCATGGATCTCAGCGAACAAGTCGCAGCCTTCCCCCTGGGTTATGCACAACAATAGGATGTGGTTGGCGCCGCATCGGTAGAGATCCCCCTCTACCGCCATGTGTATCTTAGCCATACGCACGATCCATTCAGCGGATACACGTTCATCAGGGAGGATATTGTCTTTCAAGTAGTCCCGGACCTCCGTGATCCATGCATCGGGTCTGACTTGAGCATCTGGATCTTGAGCGCTGGGTTGCACGGAGTCCCCAGTGACGCTTATGATCCTTGGCGGCGTCCATGGCCGCCGGGATCGTCAGCTTCGAGGTGCTGGTCTAGCCCCCTTCGCCCGGCTCGGCGGGCTGGGCTGTGGGCCGCGGCAACGTCCTCTCGAAGCCCCCTTCAGGCACAGGGGCTCCGGTGGGGGTCTTCGTTGAGAGGTCGTCAACTGCGGCCTTGCTAGCGCGCGGTACGTGGTGCAGGTCCAAGGCGAGGAAGTCTGTCTCCACCATCTTGTTTGATAACCAGCTGGGAGTCGCCCTGAGCCAACGACTGGCGAGCGCCTAGAGACAGGGCTGTCTTTAGGCCAAGGATGAGTGCTTCATACTCTGCTATGTTGTTGGTTGCCTTGGAATTGAAACGCACCACATACCTAGACTGCCCCCCCGATGGCATGAGGAACAGTACGCTAGCACCGGCCCCCTGCTTTCGCAAGGAGCCGTCGACGAACAGCATTCGGTAAGGCCCGGTGAAGGCCAGGGCTCAGGGTCCTGGTTCACCGTCTCCATGGCCCCCTGAGTTAGCCTGCGTTGGCGTCTACTTCAGCCACGAAGTCAGCTAGTGCTTGGCTGTTGTCTGTGTGACGGGGAAGGAAGCCTAACTCAAACTCCAGTAGCTCCGCCGCCCATTTGGCGACATTGTCCGTCGCGTGGGGGCCGTGGAGGATAACTTTCAGCCTGGGGAGACCGCCGGGTGCTGATACTCGGAGGTCCCCCAGGCTGTCTTGGACCTCCGGGGAGCCCCTCTGATTTCCCGGGAGCTCCGGGGGGTCCTGTTGGACGTCCGGGAGGTTCTGTTGGGCCTCCAGGGGGGGTCCCGTTGCACCTCCGGGAGGTCCTGCTGGTCCTCCGGGAGGTTGTGTCGGGGATCCGGGGTCCGTTTTGGGCCTCCGGGGTTTCTTGGAACTTGTATCTTGACAGCGAAACAGGTTACGGTGGTATGGGGTCCAGCCACTCTGCGGTGAGGACCATACTCACTTCTGCAGCCGTCGCCGAGATGTAGAGCAGCAGATGCTCTTCGGGCTGGGGGACTCCTATTACGGGTAGGGTCATCAGGAGCTGGTTCAGCTCCAGGGGAGCTTCCTCCGCTTCGTCAGCCTAAGCGAATGGGCCAGATTTACGTAGGAGCTTTAGAGAAGTTTCGCTTTGCTAACCTCGGTATAAACCGACTCAGCGCAGCTAGGCATCCCGCGAATTTCTGGTCTTCGAGCCAATGGCTTTGACCCTCTCTGGGTTAGCCTCAGTTCCTCGGCGTGAGGCCAGGTATTCTAAGGGTTTTCCAGAGGGTATACCGAGCTCACATTTGTCGGACGGACGAAGACTAAGGTCAGGTTATCTAGTCGGGACGAACCCTGCCTGATCTTGACAACAATGTCTTCGACACACACCTCAACTGAGTCTCTCATTAGCTCTCCTAAGGTCTTGTACATTGCACGTACGAAGGTAGGGAGAGCGTTCCTTAGGCCATAAGGCATAGCGGCATAACAGTGCAGGCCGACTACTGTGGTAAAGGGTGCCCTTCAACTTCTATAGACATAGGGGTCTGGTGGAAACCCGAGCAAGCATCTAGGAAGCACAGTATATCGCAGCCTGACGTCAAGCCTACTATTTGATCTATCATAGGGAGAGAAAATAGATCTTTGGGACATGCCTTATCGAGACTGGTGTAGTCGATGCACTTCCGGAGCTTCACGCCAGCCTTTGGAGCAATCAACGAAGCACCGGGGGTGGCGGACTTCCCGTATGGAGCCAGCGCTCAGCAGCTTCTTGGTTTCTTCCCGAATGAAACTTTTTACTGCTTGGTGGGCTGCCTGAGGGGCTCCTGTCGGACTGGCCAGGCGTTGGGGGAGACCTTTAGTTAGTGCCCAATCACCTCCCTAGGGATCTCTGGCATCCGCGACGGCTGTCATGCAGCACATCGGCATTGTGCCGGAGGGAGGTAACGAGCGCGCCCTCCTATCTGCTATCCAGACCCCCGGCTCCCCGGGTGGTCTGGGTGGCATCGGCGCTGATTCGGACGAGCCTCAAGGGGACATCATCCTCGTCGAGGGGTTGCACATGGGGTGCTGTGGTAGTGGCACGGTGGCGTGCACTTGGGTGGAGCCGGTTTGGTTCAGTACCGCCCGGGGTTGGTGCTCCAGCTGTTGTAAGTGCCTGGAGCTTTTCCAAGGCTAACACTGCTGCAGCACGGTCTCCACAAACCTTGAGGACGCCTGTTGGTGTAGGCATCTTCAAGACAAGGTAGCCGTAGTGGGCTACTGCCATGAATCGGTACAGGGCTAGCCTGCCAATTATGGCGTTGAACGGGAGGTCAATCTCGGCCACGTCGAACAGAATGTACTCTGTCCGATAGCTGTCTGGTGCCCCAAAGGTCACCGGGAGGCTGGTGTGGCCGCAGGGAATGACCCTTCCCGGCCCTACCCCTGAGAACGGGCTCGATGGGGTGAGCATGGCCATCGGGATCTGCAGCCTCCGGAAGGCTGCGCGACTGATGAGGTTCAGTCCAGCCCCGCCATCCACCAAAATGTGGTACATCTTCACGTTGGCGATGGTGGGGGCCACCACGAGCGGTAGTTGGCCGGCCCCAGCCATGTTCCTGGGGGCAGTCGGTGTCATCGAAGCTGATGGGAGTTCCCATCCACCTGAGGTGCGGTGCTGCACCTGGGAGGCGAGCCACCGACGCTACCGCTCGGCGCAAGGCCTTAGCCGCGCTTCGGGACGGGGGGTCAGCGGACCCGCCGAAGATGACATAGAGCATCTTCCGGTGCTCGTCATCACTGGAGCTGGATCTCCCATGATTGCGCACTGCCTTTACGGCGCGCTGAAGCTCCTGGAACTCCACCTGGCGGTCGACGCCGTCTAGGGTTTCGACCTTCTGCTTGCCCTCCCTTTGACGGTAGGGTGGGGCATCAGTCAGGGGCTGCTTCCCTTTCCGGAAGCGCTCCGCGAGCTTCTGGATTTCCCGGCATTCGGCAGCGGTATGATAACTGGTGCCATGCACAGGGCATAATTCATCCTGGCCCCTGTCTGGGGCCGGTGATTGTCGCGGCCGCTTGTCGGGGCGCGGCCTCCGAGCTCCACTGGGCGCCGCCGTTGTGGCAACGGGGACCGCGGCTGACGACTTTATCTTGCTTCCGCCTCCGTTCTTGATCTTCCTGCCGCTTCCGTATGAAGCGTCGCCGGATCCCGGCTGACCCCCTGGCTCGGAGGCCGGCAGAGAGTGCCAGTTCCGCCCTTCGGCTGCTCTGGCACACTTGTCCGCCAGGCTGAAGAGTTCTGAGACATCGCGGACCTCCCTAGTCGCGAGCTTCTCGAGCATCTTCTTGTCCCGAACGCCTTGCCGGAATGCCACCACCACAGAAGCGTTCTGGACGTGTGGGATGGTGTTCCGCACCTGGGAGAACCACTGGATGAAGGAGCGCAGCGACTCCCCTGGTTGTTGCTGGATGGCGTGGAGGTCGAGCTCCGTGCCAGGCCAGGTGTAGGAACTGCCAAAGTTGGAGACGAACTGCCGGCAGAGCTCTCCCCAGGAGGTTATGGAATCCTGGGGTAGGTTCATGAGCCAAGACCGGGCAGGGCCGCTTAAGGCGACGGGGAAATAGTTGGCCATGACAGCCTCATCCCCTCCTGCGGCGAGTACGGCAGTGGAGTAGATCTGGAGGAACTCCGCCGGGTTGACACTGCTGTCGTACTTTTCGGGTAGGTGCGGCCGAAACTTGCGCGGCCACTTCGCGAAGCGAAGGTGGGGTGCAAGAGCTGCACATCCTGCTCCTGCTGCCGCAGGTATTGGCGCTGCGAACGCTTGGTTCGCACTTGGCACCGTGTATCCCGGCATGGGCAAGGCTGCAACATAGACCGGGGGCGCTGCTTGCGGCGCATATGGTTGTGGCATATGCTGTGCGGCGTGTGCCTGAGGCAGGACTCGCGTGGCGAACATCTGCCCTCCAGGTTGTGTCGAGGCCGACGACATGCTGTCGCCAGCCTCATGGTTGCGACGCCTTTCTTGAGGTCGCTCGAGGTACACCCAGGCATCCTGGCCCAAGTGGCACCGTTCCAGCTCCCTTCTCAGGTCCGTCGACGGGAGCCTGGAGGAGCTGGAATCTGCCGTTTGCCCGTCAACCATGGGCGTGCGCGTCAGCGACACTGCCGGTTGACTGGAGCGTCGTCCCCGCCGAAGTCGAGGGTTTGCGGCGGCGACGACGAGACGGTCTACCTCACAAATCCACTGCTGGGTCGTTGCCTGAGGCGCGTCCCCAGCAGGCGGATTGTGCAGTAGCGCTCTTGCTGCGGCTAGCGCACCCCCACTGGGTACGCCTAGCGCTACTGAAGACCTGATGCTGGTTGGAGCCTGCATTGCCGGGGTCGGCGCTGCCAGAGCCGGTTGCTGGCTCCCAGCTCGTTTTGACACACTCCGCCCTGAGCATGTCGACATGTACTCCCCCCCTGGTCGTGGTTCGCCGCGGAGGCGGGGGAGGTGAGTTTGCCGCTGAAGGGAGCTTGGTCATCTTCGTCGGCGGAAACTCATTGCGCAAGGGGAAAAGCCCCCTTCCTGGTGCGCCAAATGTCGTAGTGTTCGGTCGACACTTCCCCCGGGCCTGCACTGGGCAGCCCGCGGAGGTTCTTTTTTTGGTGGGGCTAGTCCCTTGCGGAGAGCTTGCGCGAATGGATGAGTTAGTAAGAGCTTGACACTGTGAGTTTTACGTGGTTCAGGCCGCCGGAGAGTAAAACCCTACGTCCACGGCGAGCTATGGAGCTCGCTGTATTGCTTGCTGCTCAGGGCCGGAGTCCTGAGCTTGGGGGTGAGTTACAGCTAGGGTGTGAATGGCTAGCGTATGAGATGCAGAAGTGCAAACCCTTGCTAATGTCGCCTACCCGAGTCTTTTATAGTCCAAGACTCGGGTGGCTTACAAGGGGGGCCCGGGACCTGACAGGTGGTCCCGAGGAGATTGTCATCTACCGTATCTGCAGTTATGCCGGTAGTTGTCTCTGGCGAAGGCTTCTGAGTCTCCGTCTTGCAGCTCTGCCCATGCCGCATGCTAGTCGTAGTTGTTGATGACGGCGCGGGCGGCATGGGATGTCTTGTCGCGGTGTTTATTGGCTGGCAGGTTCTGACACCGCGCACCAGTCTGTGATGCGACTGGGCGCAACGGCACCTGACAGAGGCGTGCGCCGCGTCTCCGCGTCTTGGGAAGATGCGGGCCTTGAATACCTTGTACGGGCAAGGTATGGGGCGTCTTTACGCCCGCTGCCTATCGCTCGGGGACAGGCAACGCCGTTCTGCTGGCCACGTGGCGGGCCCGGAGCCCTTCTCAGAGGAGAGGAGGGTCCGGCCCCGCGAGGCATGTGGAGCCTTCGGACCTCTCCCCGCGGAGGGGGAGGTTCGGCTTCTGTCGGCCACATGGCGGGTCCGGAGCTCCTCTCTGAGGAGAGGGAGGTCCAGCCCCGCCAGATACATGGCACCTTCGGACCTCTCTCCCGCGGAGGGGGAGGTCTGGCCTCTGTATGCCACGTGGCAGGCCCGGAGCTCTCCTTTGAGGAGAGGGACGTCCGGCCCCGCCGGACGCGTGGCGCCTTCGGAGCTCTCCCTGCAGAGAAGGGCGAGTTCCTTAGGCATTTTACCCTGTGCGCGGGGGTCCCCCATATCGCAGGTAACGACATAACCGTTCGAACTCCTTGCGCAGCTCGGGCGGTAGCTCCCAAACCGTGAGTTGGTGACATGCTCCCTTTCGGCTAATTGCATCAGCTACTACATTGGCCTTTCCGGGATGATAATTGATTCCAACATCATAATCCTTGATGAGTTCCAACCATCGATGTCGAAGTGTGTGGTCGACACTTCCCCCGGACCTGCTCTGGGCAGCACGCGGAGGTTCTTTTCGGAGGGGCTAGACACTTGAGGAGAGCTTCAGCGTTAGGGACGAGCGAGGGAGAATCTTGACACGGAGAGTTTTACGTGGTTCAGGCCGCCGGAGCGTAAAACCCTATGTCCACGGTGAGCAGAGGTGCTCGCTGTATTGCTTGTTGCTCAGAACCAGAGTCCTGAGCTTGGGGGTGAGTGATGCCTAGGATGCGAGTTCACAGAGTTCGAACCCTTGCTAACGTTGCCTACCTGAGCCTTTTATAGTCCATGGCTCGAGCGGCTTACAAGGGGGGGGGGGCCGGGACCCGACAGGTGGTCCCGGGGAGATTGCCTGCCGACTATCGTATCTGAAGTTATGTCGGTCGTTGTCTCCAGCGAAGGCTTCCGAGTCTTTGTTCTGCCGCCCTGCCCATGCCGCAAGCTAGTCATAGTGGTTGATGACGGTGGGGGCGGCAGGGGATGTCTTGTCGCTGTGTTTATTGGATGGCAGGCTCTGACACGGCGCGCCAGTCTGCGATGCGACTGGGCGCAACGGCACCTGACAGAGGCGTGCTCCACGTCTTCGCGTCTTGGGAAGGCGCGTGCCTTGAATATCTTGTACGGGCAAGGTATGGTGCGTCTTTACGCCTGCTGCCTACCACGTGGGGGCAGGCAGCGCCGTCCTGCTGGCCACGTGGCTGGCCCGGAGCTCTCCTCTGAGGAGAGGGAGGTCCGGCCCTACGGGACACGTGGAGCCTTCGGACCAATCCCCGCTGAGGGGGGAGTTCCGGCTTCTATCGGCCACGTGGCGGGCCCGGAGCTCTCCTCAGTGGAGAGGGAGGACCGGCCCCGCGGGACACGTGGCGCCTTCGGAGCTCTCCCCGTGGAGGGGGGAGGTCTGGCTGCTGCTGGCCACGGGGCGGGCCCGGAGCTCTCCTCTGAGGAGAGGGAGGTCCGGCCCCGCTGGACACGTGGCGCCTTCAGAGCTCTCCCTGCAGAGAATGGCGAGATCCTTAGGCATTTTCCCCTGTGCGCGGGGGTACCCCATATCGAGGGTACCGACAGTGGCCCCCGGGCCTATCTCGGGGGAGATAGTGAGCCCGAGGTGGGGCCTCCGTCTCTTCTGTTCCGCGCACTTTCTCTAAGTCCCGCATTGACTGCTGCCGGTGCACGAACAGTCACGAGATCGTGGGAGCGTGCGCCCGCTTGATGGTTGCTTTTACTGCGGCGGTTCCCAAGGCTGCCACTTCTGCATGTTGCGGCACTTTCTTCGGGAACTGCCGAAGCGCCTTGCTGGCTTGTCTTCTTGGGAGACTGACTCCTTGACCCACCGCTTCAGCTGGACGGCTTGGGGCCACCTGTCATAGGCGCTCGGCCTAGGAGCCGAAGCGGTTGCCCATGCGGTGTATTCGAAGAGTTTTGAATCGCTTCGAATCGTTCCTGGAAAGTTTTAAAAGGGGATCTTACCCGCATCACAGCTTCCCATCGCAGTTCCCAGCGCTTGCACTTTCCTTGAACTCTTGCGCCTTTGTATTCCTGTCCTTGAGCTCTCCCCTGTCATGGCTTCCAACCTGCTCCCGACGCGTCTCGTCCGTTCCGCCGAGCTTGGGCCAGTGCGCAGGTTGCTGGGCTGGCACACGGAGGAACAGAAACGCCGGCTCCGCCGGGGATCTCTCCCCCTGCTCCTGGAAAAGGGGGAGATGGTCTTCTTTACTGCTTACGCCCTGGCGGGGTTCGTCCCGCCAATTTCTTCCTTCTTCGTCACAATGCTGGAGACGTATGGTCTCCAGCTCCACCACCTCTCTCCCAACTCCTTCGCAATGGCCGCTGTCTTCGTCCATTTCTGTGAGATGTTTGTGGGGGTGCACGCTTCAGTGACGCTCTTCCTCTACTTCTTCGTGTTGCGGACGACCGGGCGCGGCTCGAAGACCCAGATGGGAGCGTACTATTTCCAGCATCGCTGCAAGGACCCAAAGGTCTCTGGGTACCTTGTACCTTTCAGTTCGTCGAGGTGGGAAAACTGGAGGGAGAGCTGGGTGGTCATGCAGACCGACGAGCACGATCGCCTGCAGCTCCCAACCGCTGGCCCAACCACCGAGCGTCGCTTTTGGGAGGAGGTTCCAGAGTTGGAGCAGGAGTACGCACCGGTCTTGGAGCGGATCCAGTTCTTGGCCAACGAGGGGCTAACGTCCCTGATGGTGCTAATGGATTTCATGTCACGCCGTATTGCGCCCTTGCAGCAGCGCAGTCGCCCAGCATCGTGCTACACTAGTGAGCAGGACTGTACCAGGTTGGAGAGGGGTCTCGGCTCTTATCCTTCCGATGTGGAGCTGTACGAGATGGTGGGCAAGGTGAGCGGCGACTTCATCCCCAGTGGCGACGCCGCCTTCCCGCCCTCTTCCACTACCCTCTTCTTAGAGCCGCAGAGGAGGTTAGAGCTACTGCGGAAGATGCCGAACCTCGATGACATCGGGATCGCTGTCTGTCAGATTGGGGATACCTTCCGTGGCATCTCGATCCCGGGAACCGAGTGCTCTGGATCAGAGCGCGAGGCGTCTGTCGCTGCCCAACCCGCCCCAAGGGCCGGCGGAACTCAAGCCGCCGACAAGGGGAAGGAGAAGGAGCCGGCCCCCGGGCTGCCAGAGAAGAAACGCGCCCGGTCTCCTCCGAGGGCGCCGCCTGCGCCGACTCAGGGAGCCGGTGCACCCTTGCACCCATCTCCCGGAGGCGCTGATCCATTGAGTGGCGACCCGAAGAGACCCCGGGTGTCCCACTCCAGCGGGTCTCTTCCCGGATAGCGGCAGTCCGAAGAACCCTAAGTGTCCCGCCATCCTTCCTCAGGCGGAGGGGCTTCTAGGATAGACGCCAGTGGGGCGACGCCGGGGAGTGTGCCGGGGGTCCAGACGCCACAGCCCGCGACCGTCCCAGCCGTAGGTCCTGGTGGTTCAACTGCGGCCCAGAGGCCGGGGCTACAAGCCCGTTGGAGCGCTCATGTCGCCCAGTAAGTGTTGCTCTTTTTGGCTTGTAGGAGTAGCGTTCCCGTCTCCTCTCTTAGCCTGAGAGCTTTCTTTCCCCGCAGGGACTGACCGGCTGCCGGGAGCGGGCCTATTACCCGGACATCTCCAGTTGGCGGAGGCTCCGCGCCACAGCATCTGGGAACCGCGGTGGTTCCAATGGCCCCCAAGCCGGCGGGGGCTTCTTTTGTACCGGCGGGTTCGCCCTCTGCAGTGGCTGCGGCCGCACCTGTTCGTCCTCCTTCACCAGCCCGGAAGTCCGGTGCTGAGGCTGGAATGGCCGCTGTAGGTGCAGTTGCTGGCTCCCTGGCTCCCTCAGGACAGCGTATTGCTACGGTTGCTGAGGCACCAGCACCCCCGCCGGTCTTAGACGCGACAGGGGAGGTCAGGGGCACGACTCCTGTCCCGGCGCCCATGTGGTATGCCCTGGGGCCTGTCCAGCCCAGCACCCGACAGTTCCAGGCCGCCTTTGAGCGGGAGCGGGGGGCGCTGGCCGGAGAGAGGGAACGCCTTCTTAGCTGGGAGCACCTCCTGCAGCAGCGGACCCAGGAGGCTAAAGCGAAGCTTGACTCGAGGCAGTCGAGACTTGAGGCCATGAGTGCTCTGCTCGACGCTCAGAAGAAAGCCATCAGCCGCCTGGACTCAGAGACCCGGCGGCTCCGCGCTTCCTACCACGAAGCCCTGGCCCAGGTTGAAGCCAAGGCCGAGGCGTGCTCTGCTGCCGCGGAGGAGTTGCGGCTGCAGGTAGTTCATCGAGAGTGCGCCATCGCCGATCGGAACGTGCTGCAGCGGCCGAGGAGGAGAAGATTGCCGCACGGCTGAAGGCCAGAGAGGGCGAGCTGAGGGCTCGGGCCGAGGAGCTGGAGCTCCGCGAGTCGGCTGCCGCTGCGAGGGAGGAGCAATCCTCCCGGGAGCGCCAGGCGGCATTGGATCGCGAGCTGGCGGCTCACCAAGAAGTAGATAAGGTCCAGTCTTCGCGGTCTGCCGAGGCCCAGGCGGTCTGGGGCTTTATTACCGAGGCAGGGTCCGCCTTGGTTCCTCTTGGTTTCAGCTCGGTGCGGACGGAGGCTCCAGCGCAGGAGATGTCCGAGGCAATCCCGGCACTTGAGTCCATCGGCGGCAAGCTTGGCCGGATCGAAACGGTGATCGCCGACAAGCTTGAGGTGGAGGGATGGGGCCTGGTGAAGGAGGTCGCTATGCACGTACTAGCGTGCTTCCGGAGCCAGGACCCTTCCTTCTCTCTGGAGCCAGTCCGTCTAGGGCCCGTCGCCGAGCGGGACGAAGCTGCCAGGGCCGAGGTTGAGGACATGGCCGCCCTTGTAGCCTCTAGGTTCCAACGGGAGTCCGGGGACTCTTAGGCATCTGCCCCCGTGGCTAAAAGGCCTTGTACCTCCTTCTCCTTCTTTTTTATTTTTGTTGAGTCTGTAGCCCAGCTCATGGAGCCTTGTGTGAATAGACTCTTGTTATCTTCTGCGTCTGTGTGCTTTAGTCTTCTTCTTGGTTTTACCTGGCCGAGCCCTTAGCTCCGCAAGGTACTCAGAGGCCTTGACCAATCCTGAAGCTCTGCACAAACACCTTCCCTGGGTCCTTACTGTATTAAGGGCCCCGGAGGTCTCCAAGACCCGCCCCATGAGAATGGGGAGGTCCGGACCTGGTAGCCACGCGGCGGGCCCGGAGCTCTCCTCTGAGGAGAGGGAGATCCGGTCACGCGGGACACGTAGAGCCTTCGGAGCTCTCCCCTCAGGGGGGGTCCGGTTTTTGCCGGCTACGTGGCGGACCCGGAGCACCCCCCCCCCCCGGAGGAGAGGGAGTTCCAGCTCCGCTGGACACGTGGGGCCTTCGGGGCTCGCCACTACGGAGGTGGCGAGGTCCGGATTCTTTGGTCTTACCTTGGAGTTCCGGTCTTGCGCGATCCCGTAGCGGTCCCCTGGTAGGTGTGTCCCATTGGTTTGGTGCTCCTACGATACTCTTCCGGAGAACTGAGGCCGAGAGGTCCTGCACACAAGTAAGGGAAACATAATTCTCCTTGGGGGCTCCCCCTCCCCTACCTCATAGTCTTATTTGGCTTACGGTCCCCATCCACTTGTACGGTGCTTGGGGACTATAGTGCGCAAAGTGCCGGGAGCTTGGGGCCCCCTGGCCATCGGCAGGTACCTCCAACGCAACCGCCTTTGGTAGGGCAGCAAATGCCGACTAGAGGTGAGAATGAGAAGAGGGAGCTGAACGCATGGTGAGCATACGCCGGAAGTGCGGTCATAAAAATTTAATACGTAATTTTAAATGAGCACAAGGGAAAAGCAAAGTAGGACAGGTTTCTTTTAACATAAATTTCCATAGGAGGAATGCAGGCTAAACATGGAGGCCACGACCTGTCCCATTAAAAAGGGAAGCAAGACTCTACGCGCTTGGGGTTGGAACCAGGCAAACCTGAACGTAGTCCTGGACCATCCCCTGAGACTTAGCGGCTCCGAGCGCTGTTCCTGGGCTCTATGGAATCTATACAAAAGGAAGAGGCTGTCCTACTATTGCCCTAGGGATAGAATTTACGGAGATGCTCTATGTTCCAAGGGTGCGAGAGCGGGTCCCCGTCCTCGGTGGAAAGGCGTACGCACCCGGGACGGCACACTTCTGTGACTCGGAAGGGACCTTCCCAACTAGGGGAGAGTTTGTGGGCCCCTTCACGAGAAAGTATGCGCCACAGGACCAGGTCGCCTTCCTGCAGCTACCGGACACGCACAGACCTGTGGCGGTAGCGGCGGAGCGCTTGTCTGTACCGTGCGTTACGGAGTGCTGCATGCAATCGGACCTCGTCGACGAGGTTGATGTCTCCATGCCGGAGGTTGTCCTGCGCGGCTTCGTCGTAAGCTCGGACAAGGTGAGACTTCATGGTGATCTCTGGGGGAAGCACAACTTCGGCCCCATACACCATGAAGAAGGGTGTCTCTCCGGTGGCCCGGCTCTGGGATCTCCGGTTAGCTCATAGTGTGCTCGGAAGCTCATCCACCCAATTGGCACCATGTTTCTTCAGACTGGCATAGGTGCGTGTCGGTACCTGCGATATGGGGTACCCCCGCGCACAGGGGAAAATACCTAAGGAACTCGTCCTTCTCCGCAGGGAGAGCTCCGAAGGCGCCACGCGTCCAGGGGGGCCGGACCTCCCTCTCCTCAGAGGAGAGCTCCGGGCCCGCCACGTAACATACAGAAGCCAGACCTCCCCATCCGCGCGAGAGAGGTCTGAAGGTGCCACGTGTCCGGCGGGGCCGGACCTCCCTCTCCTCAGAGAGGAGCTCCGGGCTCGCCACGTGGCCAACAGAAGCCGAACCTCCCCCTCCGCGGGGAGAGGTCCGAAGGCTCCACGTGTCCTGCGGAGCCGGACCACCCACTCCTCTAAGGAGGGCTCCGGGCCCGCCGCGTGGCCAGCAGAATGGCGCTGCCTGCCCCCGAGCGATAGGCAGCGGGCGTAAAGACACCCCATACCTTGCCCGTACAAGGTATTCAAGGCCCGTGTCTTCCCAAGGCTCGGAGGCGCGGAGCACGCCTCTGTCAGGTGCCGTTGCGCCCAGTCGCATCGCAGACTGGCGCGTGGTGTCAGAGCCTGCCAGCCAATAAACGCAGCGACAAGACATCCCATGCCGCCCCCGCCGTCATCATCCACTATGACTAGCATGCGGCATGGGCAGGGCTGCAAGACGAAGACTCAAAAGCCTTCGCCAGAGACAACTACCGGGATAACTGCAGATACGGTAGATAACAGTCAATCTCCCAGGGACCACCTGTCGGGTCCCGGGCCCCCCTTATAAGCCACCCGAGTCTTGGACTATAAAAGACTCGGGTAGGCGACGATAGCAGGGTTTCGCACTCTCACAACTCATAAGCTAGCCATTCACTCCCAAGCTGTAACCCATCCTCAAGCTCAGGACTCCGGTTCTGAGCAACAAGCAATACAGCGAGCTCCATAGCTCACCGTGGACGTAGGGTTTTATGCTCCGGCGGCCTGAACCACGTAAAACTCGCCGTGTCAAGCTCTTACTAACTCGTCCATACGCTCAAGCTCTCCGCAAGGGACTAGCCCCACCGAAAAAAGAACCTCCGCGGGCTGCCCAGTGCAGGCCCGGGGCAAGTGTCGACTGAACATTTTGACATTTGGCGCGCCTGGTAGGCGACTTTTCCCTTGCGCGATGAGTTTCCGCCGACGAAGATTACCAAGCTTCTTTCAGCGGCAAACTCTCCTCCCCCGCGTCCGCGGCAACCGCGACCAGGGGGGAGTATATGTCAACACACTCAGGACGGAGTGTGTCGGTACAAGCTGGGAGCCAGCAACCGGCTCTGGCAGCTCCGACCCCGGCAATGCAGGCTCCAACCAGCATCAGGTCTTCAGTAGCGCTGGGCGTACCTGGTGGGGGTGCGCTAGCTGCAGCAAGAGCGCTACTGCACAATCCGCCTGCTGGGGACATGTCTCAGGCAGCGACCCAGCAGTGGATTCACGAGGTAGACCGTCTCGTCGTCGCCGCCGCAAACCCTCGACTTCGGCGGGGATGACGCTCCGGCCAACCGGCCATGTTGCTGATGCGCACGCCAATGGTTGACGAGCAGACGGCAGATTCTAGCTCCACCAGGATCCAGTCGACGGATCTGAGGACAGAACTGGAACGGTGTCACTTGGGTCAAGATGCCCGGGTATACCTCGAGCAACGCCGAGAAGGGCGTCGCAACCAAGAGGCTGGCGGCAGCATGACGTCGGCCTCGACCCAGCCTGAAGAGCAGACTTTCGCCACGCGATCTCTGCCCCAGGCCTATGCCGTGCAGAATATGCCACAGTCATATGTCCTGCAGACGGTGCCCCGGCCTATGGCGCAGCCTTGCCCATACCGGGGTACACTGTGCCTGGTGCGAACCAAGCGTTCGCGGCACCAGTACCTGCGGCAACAGAAGCAGGATGTGCGGCCCTCGCGCCCCACCTTCGCTTCGCGAAGTGGCCACGCAAGTTTCGACCGCACCTGCCCGAGAAGTACGAAGGCAGCGTCAACCCGGTGGAGTTCCTCCAGATCTACTCCACCGCCGTACTTGCCGCAGGAGGGAATGAAGCCGTCATGGCCAATTACTTCCCTGTCGCCTTGACCGGTCCAGCCCGGTCTTGGCTCATGAACCTCCCCCAGGGTTCCATAACTTCCTGGGGAGAGCTCTGCTGGCAGTTCATCGCCAACTTCGGCAGTTCCTACACCCGGCCTGGCACGGAGCTCAACCTCCACGCCATCCAGCAATAACCGGGGGAGTCGCTGCGCTCCTTCATCCAGCGGCTCTCCCAGGTGCGGAATACCATCCCACACATCCAAAATGCTTCTGTGGTGGTGGAGTTCCGGCAAGGCGTCTGGGACAAGAAGATGCTCGAGAAGCTCGCGACCAGAGAGGTCAGCGATGTCTCCGAGCTCTTCAGCCTGGCAGACAAGTGCGCCAGAGCAGCCGAAGGGTGAAACTGGCACTCACGGCCGTCCTCCGAGTCAGGAGGACAGCCCGGATCTGGTCCTACTCCCTATGGAGGCAGCAAGAAGGCCAAGAACCGAGGCAGAGGCAAGATAGAATCACCGACCGCAGTTCCAGTCGTCACTGCAGCGACACTCAGTGGGGCTCGGGGGCCGCGCCCCGACAAGAGGCAGCGAAGATCACCAATCCCAGAAGGTGATCAAGACAAGATATGCCCCGTGCACGGCAGCTGTCGCCATACTACTGCCGAGTGCCGGGAGATCCGAAAGCTCGCAGAGCGCTTCCGCAAAGGGAAGCAGCAGCGGACTGATGCCCCACCCTTCCGTCCAAGGGAGGGCAAGCAGAAGGTCGATGTCCCAGACAGCATCGACCACCCAGTGGAGTTCCAGGAGCCTCAGCGCGCCGTGAAGGCGGCACACAACCATGAGGACTCCATCTCCAGCGACGATGAGCGTCGAAAGAAGCTCTACGTCATATACGGCGGGTCCGCCGACCCCTCGTCCCGAAGCGCAGTCAAGACTCTGCGCCGAGCGGTAGCGTCGGTGGCTCCACTCCCAAGTGCCGCACCGCACCTCATGTGGATGGGGACCCCCATCAGCTTTGACGCCACCAACTGCCCCAGGAACATGGCTGGGGCCGGCCAACTACCGCTCTTGGTAGCTCCGACCATCGCCAACATGAGGATGTACCACGTTTTGGTAGATGGTGGAGCTGGGCTGAACCTCATCAGCCGTGCAGCTTTCCAGAAGCTGCAGATCCCGATGGCCAAGCTCACCCCGTCGAGCCCGTTCTCAGGGGTAGGGCCGGGACAGGTCGTTCCCTACGGCAACATCAGCCTCCCGGTGACCTTCGGAGCTCCGGACAGCTATCGGACAGAGTACATTCTGTTCGACGTAGCGGAGATCGACCTCCCGTTCAACGCCATAATCGGCAGGCCAGCCCTGTATCGATTCATGGCAGTAGCACACTACGGCTACCTCATCCTGAAGATGCCTACACCGACGGGCATCCTCAGGATTCGTGGAGACCACACTGCTGCAGTGTAGGCCTTAGAGAAACTCCAAGCGCTCGCAACAGCTGGGGCACCAGCCCCTGGCAGTGCAGAGCCGGACCAGCTCCACCCGAGCGCACGCCACCGTGCCTCCGCCACAGCACCCCGGGTGCAACCTCTCGACGAGGGCGGCGTCCCCTTAAAGGTGTCCAAGTCGGCGCTGAAGCCACCCAGACCACCCGGGTAGCTGGGGGCCTGGATAGCAAATAGGAAGGCGCGCTCGTCACCTTCCTCCAGCACAACGTTGACGTGTTTGCATGGCAGCCGTCACAGATGCCGGGGATCCCCAGGGAGGTGATCGAGCACCACTTAAAGTCTTCCCCGATGCCCGTCCAGTTCAACAGAAGCCCCGCAAGCAGTCCATCGAGCGGCAAAACTTCATTCGTGAAGAAATCAAGAAGCTGCTGGACGCTGGCTTCATACGGGAGGTCCACCACCCCCGGTGGTTGGTGAACCCCGTCGTTGTCCCGAAGGCCGGCGGGAAGCTCCGGATGTGCATCGACTACACCAGTCTCAATAAGGCATGTCCCAAAAATCCATTCCCTCTCCCTAGAATAGATCAAATAGTAGACTCAACATCAGGCTGTGATATGCTGTGCTTCCTAGACGCCTACTCCGGTTTCCATCAGATCCCCATGTCTAGGGAGGATGAAGAACACCTCCTTCATCACAGTAGATGGCCTTTATTGTTATGTGTCTATGCCTTACGGCCTAAAGAATGCACTCCCCACCTTTGTGCGAGCAATGCACAAAACATTTGGGGAGTTAATAAGAGACTTAGTTGAGGTGTACGTCGATGACATAGTTGTCAAGGTCAAGCAGGGTTCATCTTTGTTAGATAACCTAGCCTTAGTTTTTGACAAGTTGCGCTCTACGCGCACCAAGCTGAACCCCGACAAATGTATGTTCGGTGTGTCCTCTGGGAAGCTCTTAGGATTCCTGGTCTCGCACCGAGGGATTGAGGCCAACCCAGAGAAGATCAAGGCCATCTACTTGATGCGGCCTCCTGCCCGCGTCAAGGATGTCCAGAGACTCACGGGGTGCCTAGCCGCGCTGAGTCGGTTTATACCGAGGCTAGCAGAGTGGGCACTCCCTTTCTTTAAGCTCCTGCGCAAGTCAGGACCATTTGCCTGGACTGACAAAGCAGAAGAGGCTTTCCAGGAGTTGAAGCGACTCCTGACGACCCTACCTATCATGGTAGCCCCTGAGCCCGGAGAGCACCTGCTGCTCTACATCGCGGCGACAACTGAAGTGGTGAGTATGGTCCTCGTCGCAGAGCGGCCGGACCTCTCATCTTCACAACCTGCTCCGGCAGCAGAAGACAGACGCCAGGAGGCCCCGCAGGACCAAGACGGTCTCTCGGACCTCCAAGGCAACCTCCCGGAGGTCCAGTTCGGCCTCCCAGAGGTCCAGAGCGGCCTCCCGGACCCTCGAGATAAACCCCCGGGGGTCCTGTGGGACCCCCCGGGGACCAAACGGAACCTCCCGGAGATCCCTCAAGACCCCCCGGAGCTCCCGGAGAACCAAGATAGCTTAAGGGCCTCCGGGTCCCAGCTCCCGGAGGCCCCCATGGGTCCACTCACCTCCAGCGGGCCAGGGCCAATGGGCGAAGACCTCCCAGACCTAAGAGAGAGGGTTCGAACCATCCAGAGGCCTGTCTACTACATCAGCGAAGTACTTCATGATGCCAAGACAAGGTATCTAGAAGTCCACAAGCTGCTGTATGCGGTGCTCGTGGCCTCCAGGAAGCTCCGCCATTACTTCCAGGCCCACCGGGTCTCGGTAGTCACCTCGTATCCGCTGAAGACGATTCTTCACAGCCCCCATGCGACTGGCAATGTTGCTAAATGGGCGGCGAAGCTGGTGGAGTTCGAGCTGGACTTCCTTCCACGCCATGCAGTCAAAAGCCAAGCACTGGCCGACTTTGTGGCAGAGTGGACACCAACAAAGACTGACCCAGGGGGCCACGAAGACGGTGAACCAGAGCACCAAGCTCGGGTCTTCACCGAGCTCCACTGGACACTTTTCTTCGACGGCTCCTCGCGAAAGCAGGGGGCCGGTGCCGGCGTACTGCTCCTCATGCCATCGGGGGAACAGTTTGGGTACATGGTGCGTCTCAATTTCAAGGCAACCAACAACATGGCAGAGTACGAAGCACTCATCTTTGGCCTGCAGACAGCCCTGTCTTTAGGCGCTCGCCAGTTGTTGGCACAGGGCGACTCCCAGCTAGTAATCAAGCAAGTGAAGGGCGAATGCTCCTGCAATGACCCACAGCTAGCTGCGTATCTGCTTCACTTGCAGATGTTGGAGAAAGAATTCCTCGCCTTGGACCTGCGACACGTACCGCGTGCTGGCAATGCCGCAGCTTACAACCTTTCAACGAAGGCTTCCACCGGAGCCCCCACGCCCGAAGGAGTTTTCGAGAGGACGTTGCTGCGGCCCACAGCCCGGCCTGCCGAGCCGGGTGAAGGGGGCTTGACCAGCACCTCGAAGCTGGCGGTCCCGGCGTCCCTACAGCCATGGATGCCGCCAAGGATCGTAAGCGTCACTGGGGACTCCGTGCAACCCAGCGCTCAAGATCCAGATGCTCAAGTCAGACCTGATGCATGGATCACAGAGATCCGGGACTACTTGAAGCACAACATCCTCCCTGATGAACATGCAACCGCTGAACGGATTGTGCGTATGGATAAGAGATACGCGCTGGTAGAGGGGGATCTCTACCGGTGCGGCGCCAACCACATCCTATTGCGGTGCATAACCCAGGGGGAAGGCTGCGACTTGCTCGCTGAGATCCATGGAGCCGATTGTGGAAGTCACTCTTCCTTACGCACGCTTGTCGGTAAAGCCTTCCGGCATGGCTTCTACTGGCCGACAGCACTCCAGGATGCCGTCAAGCTGGTCGAGAGATGCAAGGCGTGCCAGTTCCACGCCAAGCAGATCCATACACCGGCTCAGGCGGTACAGATGATCCCACCCTCATGGCCATTTGCCGTATGGGGGCTGGACATCTTGAGACCATTTCCCAGAACCGTCGGGGGATTCCGGTACCTCTATGTCGCCATCGACATGTTCACCAAGTGGCCGGAAGCCACACCAGTTGTCACCATCAACAAGCAATCCGCAGTAAAGTTCATCAAGTCTATTGTCTGCCGGTTTGGGGTCCCGAACAGAATCATCACCGACAACGGGACCCAGTTCACCAGCGCAGCCTTCCAAGACTACTGCGAAGACCTCGGCATTCAGGTGTGCTATGCTTCTGTCGCCCATCCAAAGAGCAATGGGCAAGTCGAGAGGGCCAACGTGGAGATTCTACGGGGCCTTAAGACCCGCACCTACGCCAGTCTGAAGAAACATGGTGCCAATTGGGTGGATGAGCTTCCGAGCACACTATGGGCTAACCGGACATCCCAGAGCCGGGCCACCGGAGAGACACCCTTCTTCATAGTGTATGGGGCCGAAGCTGTACTTCCCCCAGAAATCACCATGATGTCTCACCGTATCCAGGCTTACGACGAAGCCGCGCAGGACAAACTACGGCGTGGGGAAATCGACCTCGTCGACGAGGTCCGATAGTATGCAGCACTCCGTAACGCACGGTCCAGACAAGCGCTTCGTCGCTACCACCAGAGATCTGTGCGTTCCCAGGAGCTGCAGGAAGGTGACCTGGTGCTGCGGCGCATACTTTCTCGCGAAGGGACCCACAAACTCTCCCCTAGTTGGGAAGGTCCCTTCCGAGTCGCAAAAGTGTGCCGCCCCAGGTGTGTGCGCCTTTCCACCGAGGACGGGGATCTGCTCCCAAACCCTTGGAACATAGAACACCTCCGTAAGTTCTACCCCTAGAACAAAGATACGACAGTCCTTTCTTTTCGTAATAAATTCCACAGAGTCCAGGAACAGCGCTCGGAGCAACTAAGCCCCAGGGGATGGTACAGGACTACGTTCAGCTTTGCCTGGTTCCGACCCCAAGTGCGTAGAGTCTTGCTTCCCTTCTTAATGGGACGGGTCGTGGCCTCCATGTTTAGCCTGCCTTCCTCCTGTGGAAAGTTATATGAAAAGAAACCTGTTCTACTTTGCTCTTTCCTCGTACTCATTTAAATTAGGTACTAAGTTTTTTTATGACTACCCTTGCGGTGCATGGCCGCCATGTGCTCAGCTCCCTCTTCTCATTCTCACCACTAGTCGGCATTTGCTGCCCTACCAGAGGCGGTTCCATCGGAGGTACCTGCCGATAGTCGAAGGGGCCCCGAGCCCCCGGCACTTCGCGCACTACAGTCCCCAAGCACCGTGCATATGGTTAGGGACCGTGAGTGAAATAAGACTATGAGATAAGAGAGGGGGAGCCCCCAAGGAGAATTACGTTTTCTCTACTTGTGTGCAGGACCTCTCGGCCTCAAATCCCTACAGGAATGTGGTAGGAGCACCTGACCAATGGGATGACCCTACCAGGTGGCCACTACGGGATCTCGCAAGACCGGAACTCCAAGGCAAGACCGAAGGATCCACGGGCCCCCCTCTGAGGGGAGGGGCCCGAAGACCCCACGTGTACCGCGGGTCCGGACCTCCCTCCCCTCAGAGGAGAGCTCCGGGTCCGCCACGTGGCCGGCTGATCCGGGCCTCCCCATCCTCCTGATGCGGGCCCCGAGGACCTCCGGGGCCCTTAATACAATGAGGACCCGGGGAAGGTGCCGGAGCAGAACGTCGAGATTGGTGAAGGCCTCTGAGCACCTTGCGGAGCTAAGGGCTCGGCCAAGCAAAACCAAGAAGAAGACAGAAAACATCGCAGGCACGAAGGGTCATAAGACTAGGACTACAAACTCGATGAAAAAGAAAGAAACAAGCCCCAGGTTTCCCCTGACACGACCAGAGTCTAGAAGTTGCAAGAATGGCCCCCTCCGCATCAAGGATGCTCCTGAAGCCCCCTCTGCTGCTTCAGCGGTTTCCTTCTCCTGAAGTTCCCTCATCACCAGCGCAAAAGCCGGTGTCATCAAGGGAGCTCCAGAGGCCCCCCTCCCCAGCTTCAGCGGTCTTCTTGGAGACTCTGCCGCCTGGAATTCTCCTTGGTGCTTCAGCGGTTTCTTTGAAGACTCCACCATCTGAGAAGGGACGCAACGCCAGGGAACTTTCTGGCTGCCGTCACCGATGAAGGGCCCCATCGGGAGGACAAACCTGAGGCCCCTTGGAGGCGCCACCTCCCGAGGCAAGGCATGCAGGCTCCCTGGGTCCCAGACTTGGTGCAGACGCCGTCGCCAGAAGAAATCGAGAGCGATCCCCCCCCCCAAAAAGCGGGTTAGAAGCCATGGAAGAAGACAAGTCCGCGGAGACTCGAGGGAGGTGCAAGGGCTGGAAGCCTTATAAGGGGAGCGTACCCACGTGGCGGTTTCTTTTCACACCTTCCAGGTACAAGTCAAAGCAATTCGAAACTCTTCGAATACGCCGCATCGGCAACCGCTTCGGCTCCAAGACCGAGCGCCGATGACAGGTGGACCCAAGCCGCCCAACTGAAGCGGTGGGTCAAGGAGTCAGTCTCCTAAGAAGACAAGCCGGCAAGGCACTTCGGCGGTTCCCGAAGAAAGCGCCGCAACATGCAGAAGTGGCAGTCTCGGGAACCGCCGCAGTAAAAGCGACCATCAAGTGGGCGCACGCTACCACGATCCCGTGGCCGTTCGTACTCAGGCAGCGGTCAATGCGGGACTTGGAGAAAGTGCGCGGATCAGAAGAGACAGAGGTCCCACCTCGGGCTCACTATCTCCCCCGAGATGGGCCCGGGAGCCACTGTCGGTACCTGCGATATGGGGTACCCCCGCGCACAGGGGAAAATGCCTAAGGAACTCGTCCTTCTCCGCAGGGAGAGCTCCGAAGGCGCCATGTGTCCGGGGGGCCGGACCTCCCTCTCCTCAGAGGAGAGCTCCGGGCCCGCCACGTGGCATACAGAAGCCGGACCTCCCCCTCCGCGGGAGAGAGGTCCGAAGGTGCCACGTGTCCGGCGGGGCCGGACCTCCCTCTCCTCAGAGAGGAGCTCCGGGCTCGCCACGTGGCCAACAGAAGCCGAACCTCCCCCTCCGTGGGGAGAGGTCCGAAGGCTCCACGTATCCTGCGGAGCAGGACCCCCCACTCCTCTGAGGAGGGCTCCTGGCCCGCCACGTGGCCAGCGGAATGGCCCTGGCTGCCCCCGAGCGATAGGCAGCGGGCATAAAGACGCCCCATACCTTGCCCGTACAAGGTATTCAAGGCCCGCGTATTCCCACGGCGCGGAGGCGTGGAGCACGCCACTGTCAGGTGCCGTTGCGCCCAGTCGCATCACAGACTGGCGCGCGGTGTCAGAGCCTGCCAGCCAATAAACGCAGCGACAAGACATCCCATGCCGCCCCCGCCTTCATCATCCACTACTACTAGCATGCGGCATGGGCAGGGCTGCAAGACGAAGACTCAGAAGCCTTCGCCAGAGACAACTACCGGCATAACTGCAGATATGGTAGATAACAGTCAATCTCCACAGGACCACCTGTCGGGTCCCGGGCCCCCCTTGTAAGCCACCCGAGTTTTGGACTATAAAAGACTTGGGTAGGCGACGATAGCAGGGGTTTGCACTCTCGCAACTCATACGCTAGCCATTAACTCCCAAGCTGTAACCCATCCTCAAGCTCAGGACTCCGGTTCTGAGCAACAAGCAATACAGCGAGCTCCATAGCTCGCCGTGGACGTAGGGTTTTACGCTCCGGCGGCCTGAACCACGTAAAACTCGCCGTGTCAAGCTCTTACTAACTCGTCCATACGCTCAAGATCTCCGCAAGTGACTAGCCCCACCAAAAAAAGAACCTCCGCGGGATGCCCAGTGCAGGCCCGCGGGAAGTGTCGACCGAACACTTCGACAGTGCGAGTCTTGAGGCCCTGAAGAATCTCGCCGTTGGCCCTCTCGACATGCCCATTGCTCTTTGGGTGAGCAACAAAGGCATAGAACACCTGGATGCCGAGGTCTTTGCAGTAGTCTTGGAACGCTGCACTGGTGAACTGGGTCCCGTTGTCGGTGATGTTTCTGTTCGGGACCCCGAACCGGAAGACAATCGACTTGATGAACTTTACTGCGAATTGCTTGTTGATGGTGACGACTGGTGTCGCTTCCGACCACTTGGTGAACTTGTCGATAGAGACATAGAGGTACCGAAATCCCCCGACGGCTCTGCGGAATGGTCCCAGGATGTCCAACCCCCATACGGCAAACGGCCATGAGGGCGGGATCATCTGTACCGCCTGAGCCGGTGTATGGATTTGCTTGGCGTGGAACTGGCACGCCTTGCAGCTCTCGACCAGCTTGACGGCATCCTGGAGTGCTGTCGGCCAGTAGAAGCCATGCCGGAAGGCTTTACCGGCAAGCGTGCGTGAGGAAGAGTGACTCCAACATTCGCCTCCATGGATCTCAGCGAGCAAGTCGCAGCCTTCCCCCTGGGTTATGCACCACAATAGGACGTGGTTGGCGCCACGCCGGTAGAGATCCCCTTCTACCAGCGCGTATCTCTTAGCCATGCGCACGATCCATTCAGAGGATACACGTTCATCAGGGAGGATGTTGTCTTTCAAGTAGTCCCGGATCTCCGTGATCCATGCATCGGGTCTGACTTGAGTTTCTGGATCTTGAGCGCTGGGTTGCACGGAGTCCCCAGTGACGCTTACGATCCTTGGCGGCGTCCATGGCTGCAGGGCCGCCGGGACCGCCAGCTTCGAGGTGCTGGTCCAGCCCCCTTCGCCCGGCTCGGCGGTCCGGGCTGTGGGCCGCAGCAACGTCCTCTCGAAGACTCCTTCGGGCACAGGGGCTCCGGTGGAGGCCTTCGTTGAGAGGTCGTCAGCTGCGGCATTGACAGGACGCGGTACGTGGCGCAGGTCCAAGGCGAGGATGTCTTTCTCCAACATCTGCACGTGGAGCAGGTAAGCAGCTAGTTGTGGGTCATTGCAGGAGCATTCACCCTTACCTTGCTTGATAACTAGCTGGGAGTCGCCCTGTGCCAATAACTGGCGAGCGCCCAGAGACAGGGCTGTCTATAGGCCAAATATGAGTGCTTCATACTCTGCCATGTTGTTGGTTGCCTTGAAATTGAGACGCACCATATACCTAAACTGCTCCCCTGATGGCATGAGAAGCAGTATTCCGGCACCGGTCCCCTGCTTTCACGAGGAGCCGTCGAAGAAGAGCGTCCAGTGCGGCCCGGTGAAGACCGAAGCTCGGTGCTTTGGTTCACCGTCTTCGTGGCCCCCTGGGTCAGCATTCGTTGGCGTCCACTCAGCCACAAAGTCAGCCAGTGCTTGGCTCTTGACTGCATGACGAGGAAGGAAATCCAGCTCAAACTCCGCCAGCCAGTGCGCACCTTCTCCTACCAGAGTCTTGACGGCTTCGGAGTTCAGCCTCTGAGGAGGGGGTGAAGCCTGGCATCGGAGCTCTGCCCTTGTTAAAGGGGGAGGTCCGGCCTCGGAGCTTGCCTCTGAGAAGAGGGGTGGTCCGGGAAGTCATCGGAGCTCAGGCCCACGAAGGGCGTGAGGTCCGGCATCAGGGCTCGCCTCTGAAAGGAGGGCGAGGGCTGGCGTCGGAGCTCGGCCCGGCTGTGGGGGCAGATGTACGGAAGTCATCGGAGCTCAGGTCCACGAAAGGCGTGAGGTCCGCCATCAGGGCTCGCCTCTGAAAGGAGGGCAAGGGCTGGCATCGGAGCTCGGCCCAGCTACGGGGGGCGGAGGTCCGGAAGTCATCGGAGCCCAGGCCAGCGAAGGGCATGAGGTCTGGCGTCAGCGCTCGCCTCTGAAAGGAGGGCGAGGGCTGGCCTCGGAGCTCGGCCCAGCTGTGGGGGCGGAGGTCCGGAAGTCATCGGAGCTCAGGCAGCGAAGGGCGTGAGGTCCGGAGGTCATCGGAGCACAGGCCAGCGAAGGGCGTGAGGTCCGGCATCAGCGCTCGCCTGTGAAAGGAGGGCGAGGGCTGACCTCGGAGCTCGGCCCAGCTATGGGGGCGGAGGTCCGGAAGTCATCGGAGCTCAGGCCAGCGAAGGGCGTGAGGTCTGGCATCAGCGCTCGCCTGTGAAAGGAGAGCAAGGGCTGCCCTCGGAGCTCGGCCTGGCTGTGGAGGCCGAGGTCCGGAAGTCATCGGAACTCAGGGCAGCGAAGGCCGTGAGGTCCGGCATCAGCGCTCGCCTCTGAAAGGAGGACGAGGGCTGGCCTCGGAGCTTGCCCAGCTGTGGGGGCGATGGTCCGGAAGTCATCGGAGCTCAGGCCAGCGAAGGGCGTGAGGTCCGGAGGTCATCGGAGCTCAGGCCAGCGAAGGGCGTGAGGTCCGGCATCAGCGCTCGCCTCTGAAAGGAGGGCGAGGGCTGGCCTCGGAGCTTGGCCTGGCTATGGAGGCGGAGTCCGGAAGTCATCAGAGCTCAGGCCAGCGAAGGGCGTGAGGTCCGGAGGTCATTGGAGCTCAGGCCAGCGAAGGGCGTGAGGTCCGGCATCAGCACTCGCCTCTGAATGGAGGGCAAGGGCTGGCCTTGGAGCTCGGCCCAGCTGTGGGGGCGGAGGTCTGAAAGTCATCGGAGCTCAGGCCAGCGAAGGGCGTGAGGTCCGGCATCAGCGCTCGCCTCTGAAAGAGGGCGAGGGCTGGCATCGGAGCTCAGCCCAGCTGTGGGGGCGGAGTCCGGCACTGCTCAGTGGTCCCCCCTTCCTGTCCCTTAGTCTCATTTGGCTTACTGTCCCAGGCCGGAATATGGGGCTTGGGTAATGTCGAAGTGTTCGGTCGACACTTCCCCCGGGCCTGCACTGGGCAGCCCGCGGAGGTTCTTTTTTTGGTGGGGCTAGTCCCTTGCGGAGAGCTTGCGCGTGTGGACGAGTTAGTAAGAGCTTGACACGGTGAGTTTTACGTGGTTCAGGCCGCCGGAGCGTAAAACCCTACATCCACGGCGAGCTATGGAGCTCGCTGTATTGCTTGCCGCTCAGAACCGGAGTCCTGAGCTTGGGGGTGAGTTACCTACCCGAGCCTTTTATAGTCCAAGACTCGGGTGGCTTACAAGGGGGCCCGGGACCCGACAGGTGGTCCCGTGGAGATTGTCTATCATCTACCATATCTGCAGTTATGCCGGTAGTTGTCTCTGGCGAAGGCTTTTGAGTCTTCGTCTTGCAGCCCTTCCCATGCCGCATGCTAGTCGTAGTGGATGATGACGGTGGGGGCGGCATGGGATGTCCTATCGCTGCGTTTATTGGCTGGCAGGCTCTGACACCGCGCACCAGTCTGTGATGCGACTGGGCGCAACGGCACATGACAGAGGCGTGCTCCGTGTCTCCGCGTCTTGGGAAGACGCGGGCCTTGAATACCTTGTACGGGCAAGGTATGGGGCGTCTTTACGCCCGCTGCCTATCGCTCGGGGGCAGGCAGCGCCGTTCTGCTGGCCACGTGGGAGGCCCGGAGCCCTTCACAGAGGAGAGGAGGGTCCGGCCCCGCGGGGCACGTGGAGCCTTCGGACCTCTCCCCGCGGAGGGGGAGGTTCGGCTTCAGTCACCACGTGGCAGGCCCAGAGCTCTTCTCTGAGGAGAGGGAGGTCCAGCCCCGCCGGATACGTGGCACCTTCGGACCTCTCTCCCGCGGAGGGGGAGGTCCGGCCTCTGTATGCCACGTGGCGGGCCCGGAGCTCTCCTCTGAGGAGAGGGAGGTCCGGCCCCGCCGGACGCGTGGCGCCTTCGGAGCTCTCCCTGCGGAGAAGGGCGAGTTCCTTATACATTTTCCCTTGTGTGCGGGGGTACCCCATATCGCAGGTACCGACAGTGGCCCCCAGGCCCATCTCGGGGGAGATAGCGAGCCCGAGGTGGGACCTCCGTCTCTTCTGATCCGCGCACTTTCTCTAAGTCCCGCATTGACCGCTGCCGGAGCACGAACGGTCGCAGGATCGTGGGAGCGTGCGCCCACTTGATGGTTGCTTTTACTGCGGCGGTTCCCAAGACTGCCACTTCTGCATGTTGCGGCGCTTTCTTCGGGAACCGCCAAAGTGTCTTGCCGGCCTGTCTTCTTAGGAGACTGACTCCTTGACCCACCACTTCAGTCGGGCGGCTTGGGTCCACCTGTCATCGGCGCTCGGTCTAGGGGCCGAAGCAGTTGCCGATGCGGTGTATTCGAAGAGTTCCGAATCGCCTGGAATTGCGCCTGGGAAGGTTTTTAGAGGGGATCTTACCCGCATTGCGACTTCCCTTCGCACCTCCCAGCGTTTCTTCTTGGACTCTTGTGCTTTTTCCCTCTTGCCCTTGAGTCCTCCCTCGCCATGGCCTCCAACCCGCCACCAGAGAAGAAGTGCGCTCGACCTCCTCCAGCGGCGGCGTCTGTGCCAAGTCGGGAATCTGGGGTGCCTGGCACTCCTTCCGGTGGCGACTCAAAGAGGCCCCGAGCTGATGCGTTGAGGGGAGCTTCTGGGGCATCCCCTGCTCCGCCAGTTCAAGCGACTGCCGAGCGGCCGTCAGTGATGGCAGCGGGCTCTGGGAGTCCTATCTCGGCTCGGAAGTCGGGGTTCAGAGCCCGCTGGAGTGTCCGCACTTCCCGGCCATCCCCGACTAGCGGGGAGTCTGTGCCGTTGCGCTCGGAACCCGGGACAACTGCCGCGGCCCCCAAGCCAGCGCGAGCTTCTCCTGTTCCAATGTGCCCGAACTCCGCGGCGGCGTCATCTCTTCCTGCCGAGACGGCCGCCGCGGCCCCCAAGCCAGCGCAGGTCGACCCTGCACCAGGCGGCCCGGCCTTTATTCCAGCACCGCCTTCCCCGGCTCGCCCCTCTCCACAGGTCAAGAAGCCAGAAGCTAAAGAGGGCCCGGCAGGAGCGGCTGCCAGAGCCCCGGCGCCAGCTTCTCCTGACCGGCGTCTAGTATTGGTTGCTGGTGCATCGACTCCTCTTGAGGACAAGGTGATGGAGGAGGTCGGGGGAACTGCCCCGGCCTCTGTTGCTCCATTGCCCCTGGCAGATGCCTTCGCGCTTGCCGAGACGAGCGTCCGGCAGGTCTTGGCTGCACTAGGTCGCGAGCGGGAGGAGTATACAGTTGAACGGGATCGCCTCCTCACCTGGGGGAACCTTTTGCGGGAGCGGACCGTGAAGGTCAAGAGCGAGCTCGACTCCAGGCAGGAGTTGCTCGACTTCAGGGAAGTGCTCCTCGACCCGCTGAAGCGGGCTGTCAACCGTATGGACGCCGAATCGCGGTGGATCAACAGGGAGGCCCTGGAGGCACACGCCCGGGCCGAGGAGAGCCTCTCTGCCGCTGAGGAGATACGGCAGCGGATGGAGCGCCGTAAACTCGCCGTTGAGGAATGGGAGAATTCCCCGGCAGCCGAGGCGGAGAGGGTCGCCGCGCAGCTGGTGGCGGGCGAGGATGACCTTCGAGCTCGGATCGAGGAGCTAGAGATTCTGAAGGCAGACCTTGACCTGAGGGAGGAACAGGTCTCCCGCGAACGCCGGGCGGTCTTGGAACAGGAGTTGGCCGCCGACTTCAAGGCTTCTGAGTTGGAGCGGCTCGCCAAGACTCTCCACCTTCGGGAGAGCTCCCTGGTGGCCAAGGAAAAGGAATTCTCCGAGAGAAACCTAGAGGCCCTGCAGGCAGCCCGCCGCGAGGTGGAGGAGCTCTCGGCCTTGCGGTCCTCCGAGGCTCTTGCGGTCTCAAGCTTCGTTGATCGAGCGGGGTCCGCCCTGATCCCTCTTGGCTTCAGTCCGGTGAGGGCAGTGGCTCCTGCGTTGAAGGTGGCAGAGGTGATCCCCACGCTGGAGTCGATCGGCGCCAAGCTGGACAGGCTAGACTCGGTGTTCGCCAGCGAGCTTGAGGCCAAGGGACACGGCCTAGCCTTAAAGGTCGCCTCACATGTGCTGGCATGCTTCAAGAGCCGCGACCCCTCTTTCTCGCTAGAACCAGCGAGAGAGGGCCCAGCCGCGGAGCGGGAGGAAGCTGACAGGGCTGAAGTCGAGGATGTGGCCGCCCTCGTAGCCGCAAGGTTCCGGTGGGAGCCGGGAGGTCCTTAGGACATGTTTCTCCCTTTTTTTCGAGTCTGTAGTCCAGGTCATGGAGCCTCGCATAGTTTGACTCTTTTAGATATTTGTGTTTGTGATGCCTTTTCTCTCCTTCTTGGCTTTGCCTGACTGAGTCCTTAGCTCCGCAAGGTACTCAGAGGCCTTCTCCAATCTCGGAGCTCTGCACAGACACCTTCCCCGGGTCCTAACCGTGTTAGGGGCCCCCGGGGGTCTCCGGATCTCGCCCTATGGGGAGCTCCAAATCTGCCTGCCACGTGGCGGGTCCGGGGCCCCTCCTTAGGAGGCGGGAGCTCTGGCCCTGCTGGACACGTAGGGCTTTCGGAGCCCTCCCACAAGGGGGGAGGTCCGGTTTCCGCCTGCCACATGGCGGGTCCGGATCCCCCCTCAGGGGAGGCGAGAGCTCCGGGCCCGCTGGACAAGTGGGTCCTTCGGGCCTCGCCCCTGCTGAAGGGGCGGGACCCGGTCCTTCCAGCCCTAGGCCGGAGTAGTTGATAGCTCCTTTCCCCCCGCTTCATGCAGTCCCCGTTGCCGTAACCTGGAGGTCCTGCACACAGGCACAGGAAACGTAATTCTCGTCGGGGGGTCCACCCCTCCCGTCTCCTAGTGTTATTCGTCTTACGATCCTGATCCATTATACAGGGCTTGGGCAATTCTGTGCTCGAGGCGCCGGAGCTCCGGCTCCCTCCGAGGTCCAGGTACGGTCGTCCGATCCCTAGTACCGGGCCGTGCGCTGGGGAAGCAGAGTGTACGTGCTTTGGGTTCATGACCAGGCAAAGCGGTTGTACTCCCCTGTACCTCCGGAGGGCAGGATGTGCACGCTTTGGGCTCATGGCCTGCTAAGCGGGATAAGCACCCTAGACCCCCCATGCACAACGCAGGACTTTCCTGGAGGTGACCAACTGGCACCGCAACACCTGACTGGGGGAGGCCCGAGAGACTCACTCGGCCATCGGCAGGTGTCTCAAGCGCAGCCGCCCTCGGTAGGATAGCGAATGCTGACTATGGATGAGCGCGGGAGAGGGGGAGCTAGATGTACGAAGAACATACATAGATAGTGCGATCATAAAAATTAATGCATAATTTAAATGAGCGCATGAGAGAGAGCTAAGTAGAACAGGTTTCTGTGTTCATGCCCATAGGTGGAATTCTGGCTGTACATGGAGGCAATATTCCGCCTCGTATACAAGGGAAGCAAGACTCTACGCGCTTAGTGTCGGAACCAGGTTAAACTGGACGTAGTCCTGTACCGTCCCTTGAGACTTAGCTGCCCCAAGCTCTGTTCCTAAATTCTATGGGATTCATTACAGAAGGGAATGACCCTGTTCTACTGATGCTCGGGGAGTAGGACTTACAGTGTTGCTCCATGGCAAGGATTTTGGGAACGGATCCCACACTCGGTTGAAAGGCATGTGTACGTGGGGCAGCAGCTTTCATGATTCGGAAGGGACCTTCCCTGCTGGGGGAGAGTTTATGGGTCCTTCTCAGGAAAGAGCGTGCTGCGACACCAGGTTGCCCTTCTGCAGGTCCCTGACGCGTTTGGTTCTTTGGCAGTAGTGCTTAGAGCATCAGCCGAGACCTTGCATTGTGGGGTTTTACCTGCAGCCGAGTCTCGTCGACGAGGTTGTTATCTTCACGCTGGATCAGGTCCTGCACGTCTTCTCCTGGGGGCCCCCGGGGAGTTCTCCCCTTCTGGCTAAGGCCTTCAAGGGGTAGGTGGACCCGGGCTCGTCTTAGATGACCTAAGGCGTCTTCCCCTTCTGGCAAGGCCTTCAAGGGGTTGACAGACCTTGGGCGGCCCACGGGAGGTATGTCCGAGGCACGGAGCCGTGCTCTCGGGTGAGGCTGGCCCGACCTTGCACCATTGTGGTCGGTACTTGGGCTGCTGCGACTACTTGGGGCTTCTCCAAGGTTGATGCCACAGCAGTGCAGCCTCCACTGACCCGGGACGGCAGCCACAGCCGGCTACCGCCCTGGCCCGTCACCGTCGGAGCTGGAGTCCTCACCGTTATGCACTGTCTTTATGACACGCTGAGGCTCCTGAAACCCCACCTGATGGGCGGCGGTGACTGGGGCATTGACCTTCTGCTTGCCATCCCTCTGAGGGTAGGGCGGTGCTTCAGCTCTCTGCTGTCTTCCTTTGCGGAAGCGCTCTGCGAGCCTCTGGATATCCCAGCACTCGGCAGCAGTATGGTTGCCGGCGCCATGCACGGGGCATAGCCCGCCCTGGCCACTATCTGGGGCCGGTGACTGCCGCTGCCTTTTGTCGGGGCGTGGCCCCCGTGCTCCACTAGTCGTCGCTGCTGCGGCGACGGGAGCCGTGAACGATGACTTCATCTTGCCACTCCCCCAGTTCTTGGCCTTCTTGCCACCCCCATAGGCAGCAGCGCTGGACCCGGGCTGTCCTCCTGACTCGGAGGTTGGCAGAGAGTGCCAGTTCCGCTTTTCAGCTGCTCTGGCGCATTTGTCCGCCAGGCTGAAGAGCTCAGAGACGTCGCGGACCTCTCTGGTCGCGAGCTTCTCAAGTATTTTCTCGTCCCGGACACCCTGTCGGAACACCACCACCACAGAAGCACTTTGAATATGCGCGATGGTGTTGCGTACCTGGGAGAACCGCTGGATGAAAGAGCGCAGCGACTCCCCAGGTTGTTGCTTGACGGCGTGGAGGTTAAGCTCCGTGCCGGGACGGGTGTAGGAGCTGCCGAAGTTGGCGAAGAACTGCAGGCAGAGCTCTCCCCAGGAGGTTATGGACCCCTGGGGGAGATTCATGAGCCAAGACCGAGCTTGGCCGGTCAAGGCGACGGGGAAGTAGTTGGCCATGACAGCCTCATCCCCTCCTGCGGCAAGTACGGCGGTGGAGTACATCTGGAGGAACTCCGCCGGGTTGACGCTACCGTCGTACTTCTCGGACAGGTGCGGCCGAAACATGCGCGGCCACCTCGTGAAGCGAAGGTGGGGTGCATGGGCCGCACATCCTGCTCCTGCTGCCGCAGGTATTGGCGCTGCGAACGCTTGGTTCGCACTTGGCACCGTGTACCCCGGTATGGGCAAGGCTGTACCATAGACCGGGGGCGCTGCCTGCGGCGCATATGGTTGTGGCATATGCTGCGTGGCGTATGCCTGAGGCAGGGCTCGCGTGGCGAAGATCTGCCACCCAGGTTGTGTCGAGGCCGACGTCATGCTGTCTCCAGCCTCATGGTTGCGACGCCTTTCTCGACGTCGCTCGAGGTACACCCCGGCATCCTGGCCCAAGTGGCACCGTTCCAGCTCCCTTCTCAGGTCCGTCGACGGGAGCCTGGAGGAGCTGGAATCCGCCGTTTGCCCGTCAACCGTTGGCGTGTGCGTCAGCGACACAGCTGGTTGACCGGCGCGTCGCCCTCGCCGAAACCGAGGGTTCGCGGCGGCGACGACGAGGCGGTCGACCTCGCGGACCCATTGTTGGCGCTGAATGGGGCGCATCCCCAGCAGGTGGGTTGCGCAGCAGTTCTCTTGCTGCAGCTAGGGCACCACCATGGTGTACGCTCAGCGCTGCAGAAGATCTCACACTGGTCGGAGCCTGCATTGCCGGAGTCGTCGTTGCCGGAGTCGGCTGCTGGCTACCAGCTTGTGCCGACACACTCCGTCCTGAGTGCGTCGACATCTACTCCCCGGTGGTCATGGTTTTCCGTGAACGCGGAGGGGGAGAGTTTGCCGCTGAGGGAAGCTTGGTCATCTTCATCGGCGGAAACTCGTCGCGCAAGGGAAAAGCCCCCTACCTGGCGCGCCAAATGTCGAATTGTTCGGTCGACACTTCCCCCGGGCCTGCACTGGGCAGCCCGCGGAGGTTCTTTTTTCGGTGGGGCTAGTCCCTTGCGGAGAGCTTGCGCGTGTGGACGAGTTAGTAAGAGCTTGACACGGTGAGTTTTACGTGGTTCAGGCCGCCGGAGCGTAAAACCCTACGTCCACGGCGAGCTATGGAGCTCGCTGTATTGCTTGCCGCTCAGAACCGGAGTCCTGAGCTTGGGGGTGAGTTACAGCTTGGGCGTGAATGGCTAGCGTATGAGTTGCAGAGGTGCGAACCCTTGCTATCGTCGCCTACCCGAGCCTTTTATAGTCCAAGGCTCGGGTGGCTTACAAGGGGGCCCGGGACCCGACAGGTGGTCCTGGGGAGATTGTCTATCATCTACCATATCTGCAGTTATGCCGGTAGTTGTCTCTGGCGAAGGCTTCTGAGTCTTCGTCTTGCAGCCCTGCCTATGCCGCATGCTAGTCGTAGTGGATGATGACGGCGGGGGCGGCATGGGATGTCTTGTCGCTGCGTTTATTGGCTGTCAGGCTCTGACACCGCCCGCCAGTCTGTGATGCGACTGGACGCAACGGCACCTGACAGAGGCGTGCTCCATGTCTCCGCGTCTTGGGAAGACGCGGGCCTTGAATACCTTGTACGGGCAAGGTATGGGGCGTCTTTACGCCCGCTGCCTATCGCTCGGGGGCAGGCAGCGCCGTTCTGCTGGCCACGTGGCGGGCCCGGAGCCCTTCACAGAGGAGAGGAGGGTCCGGCCCTGCGGAGCACGTGGAGCCTTCGGGCCTCTCCCCACGGAGGGGGAGGCTCGGCTTCTGTCGCCACGTGGCAGGCCCGGAGCTCTTCTCTGAGGAGAGGGAGGTCCGGCCCTGCCAGATACGTGGCACCTTCGGACCTCTCTCCCACGGAGTGGGAGGTCCGGCCTCTGTATGCCACGTGGCGGGCCCGGAGCTCTCCTCTGAGGAGAGGGAGGTCCGGCCCCGCCGGACGCGTGGCGCCTTCGGAGCTCTCCCTACGGAGAAGGGCCAGTTTCTTAGACATTTTCCCTTGTGCGCGGGGGTACCCCATATCGCAGGTACCGACAGGTAATCCAGTGCACTTGGTCCCGGAGGTCTGGCCCCAGCCCCAGTCAGGGTGTAACCGTCCGGCCCCCTGGTACTCAGACCGTAGCGCTGAGGGGCAGAGTGCGCATGCTTTGGGTGCAAGACCGGGCAAAGCAAGGCTCCTGACCCCCCGGTCTAGCTTAGATCTTTTCTTGGAGGAGACCAACTGGCGGTATAGTACCCTTACAGGGGGAGATCCAAAAGGCCACCGGGCCTCTGGCAGGTACCCCAAACACTACCGCCTTCGTGTAAGGGCCTCAGTTTTTGACACCCATTTGTAGTGTTCATCCCCACACCACACACCTCATTTGAGGAAGAATGATGAACACAAATGAAGAGCAAGTAACAATTATCAACATGCTCATTAGGGAACAAACTTACACATTGCAAAAGTGGTATTTCCCACATGTGATATAGATGGGCTGGACATAGGAAAAACTCCTACACTTTGCTAAGGATGTCCATGCCAAGTTTCACCCAAATTCAAAACCTTTTTGAGGTCATCTTCGGTATAGATAGGAAGGAGGTAGTTTGAAAACATATTCAAATCCAAACTGTTTTTATACCATGAATTTGAAAGTGAGGGGCATATTCTTACTCAGCACATTTTTGTGAGCTCACACACCAATTTTCACTCCATTTGGAGTTGATCTTGACATGAGCTAAGTGGGAGAAATTCAAACTTTATTTGAATTTCAAACTGAACTTGTGCTGAAATTCATTCAAACCAAACCTCATTTGAACTTTGATCAATTCAAATGGCTCATGGGGGAATAATTTGAATTGCCAAGGGTAGTATGGGGTTCACTGTTTACAACAGTGATTAGAAGTAAATTTCAGAGGTTAAAAGGAAGGGTGGGACCCACATGTCAGCCTCTACTTCCACACAAACCGACTGAGACTTTTCACTCGGGTCGCCGAGCCGCAGCGGTGATCGCCACCGAGGCCAGCCACCGCGCCACCAGCTGCTAGCCCACGCGCGGGCATGAGGCGGTGCAGAGCCTTCTTAAGGCGCCTGCCCCCCCTCCTCGGCCGAGGTACCGACGTGTTTTCCCGCAGGAACCCAGCACCGGCCGAAAGTTTCCGCAGTTCGGACTTGATCGGAGGACGCCGATCGCAGCTCCCTCCTTCCACTCCAGAGTCCCAGCAAGGTACTAGAGACCTTCCTCCATCCTCCCCATTGCTAGAATTCGGTTGAAACCGATTGATATCGGCTGTGCCGAAAGATCAAACTCGGAACTTGGAACCGCCGCACCTCGGGCTCTCGTGGACAGCCCAACCTGGGCGTTGTCACGCCCGAGCCAAGGCACCCTTGGACGCGCGGGTGACCGGTGCTGCTCATCCCCGAGCCACAGCTCGAGTGGTTGCTCACCGACGCCGAATTTCCACTTTTCCCCTTTCTGTGTGCAGAACGACCTTCGGGTACGATTCTGTTTAATTCGTGCTCTAGAAAGGATTAGAGGGCCTCAGGCCACTCCCACACGAGCTAGACACGGTAACGCACAAGTTGCCTTCACAACTCTGGGCCGGAGAACCTCTGTGCCCGGCGTAATTTAAGGTCTACTAATGGCGGAACGAACGGGGGGTATCGGGCGCACGGTGAGGACCTATTTCGGGCCTTCCCCGAGCTGCCTCGAGCTCATGTCGACCTTCTCTGAGGTCCACTGATGCTCCCCGACCGATTTCCCAAGTAGCTGAGGTACCAGGGGAGTCAGCCGACATGGCCGAAGTCATTCCGATATGGCGGCTCGTCGCCGACCATGCTCCGGCCGTTGTCATGAGCAGCTGACCCTTGGATCCTGTTCCCCAAGTAAAAGTAGGCAGGGGCGACCAGAATCAAGAAGTTTGGAGCTGTACAGCAGCCGGCGGCGAGCTCTCCGGCGAGGTCCCTCGGCGGCGGAGCGCGGGTGTCGCGAGGTTGAAGAAGGGGGTGGACCCCAGCTGTCAGCGGCCGATATTTTGAATCGGGATCCGGCTGCGGCCAGGATCGGGTGTGCTGGTGCGCAAAATCCTTGTGGGCCGCGGTGTGCCATCGCCTAGGCGTGCGACGCGTGTCCCCTGGGCCCACGCGCGAGTTTAAACTTTTCCCCGATTTTCAGATTTCCTTCAAACTTCAAATCCTTATAACTTTGGCTAGAAAGCTCCAAATTGAGTGAACCAAATTTTGCTGGATTCAGCTCTCTGAGTACTTTCCAGAAAATCAAGTTTCACTTCATGAAATTCCTTAATTCCCCAGAATTAATTCCTTAAAATTTAAACTGTTAGGAATTTTAACTGGAGAATCCTTTGGAGGAAAATCCTGAAATTTTGCTGAAATGTTCACCAAAATATTCTTGAACTACCATAAAAATTTCAGATCCATGTGAGCTCATTTAGTCCACCTAATGGTGTGATTAGTAAAACTGTTCCAGAGAAAATAGAAAATGTTCAGAAACATTTTCAGAATTTTCTCTGAAATTGTTTAGCTCATATCTTTAGTTAGAGACTTCCAAATTAAGTGAGAACAACTCCATTAGAACCCTCTGAAAATCTAGTTTTCAGAAAGTCATAGTTTGTCTCATGAAAATTCCTAGAACACCCTAAGAGTTCCAATTAAGGTCAAGGACATAATTATTTGTGGAGGGCTCAAATGAGCTTTGCTGCAACTAAAACTTGACCAAGTCTTTGTTTAGGTTGTAACCAAGCCACAGTAAAAGTTTCACAGTCATTAGGTCTATCTAGCAAAGGTTATAGACTTCACAACTTCAAACTTAATACAAATGCATTAAATTAATACATGTATTGTTTCTATCATGTAGTCGCTAAGGTCGAGGAGGAACCCGAAGTCCTAGACTTCGTTACTCCGGAGGAACAGCTAGCCTACGACCAAGAGCAGCAAGGCAAGCTCCGGTTTGCATTAACCTTTTCACAAATTTTTATTGTTTTGAGCACATACTTGTTTCCTTTATTCTGTGCATTAGAGTCTTGTTTGGAAGCCCCACTGCATAGCCAAGAGAACCATGGGTTGGGTTTAGGATTGCAAACCCCGTTAGCCACTGCATTGCTAGGATAGAGTAGGATTCGGTACAAGTCGAGTAGTTGGAACTACTCGCGAGAATAGGCTAGAGGCACATTGCTCGGGTAGAGATAGCACATGATACACATGGCAAGAAAATGAGACCGAGCGGAGAGTAAGGGCAGCAGGACTTTGGGGCCTGTGTGCTGTAGCTCCGCTTGTGTCGATTGAGGACCGAGCCGTGTGCGGGCCTGTTGAACAAGCTAGAACAGTACCAAAGACCTACCGGCTATATGGGAACCGGGAAACTGATGTAACCCGGGTAGCTGGGTATTGAGGCATTGCCCGTCGTTCAGAGGGTAGGTTGAGAGCTCGAGGTGTAAATCGGCTGGCGGCACAGAGATGCGCGTGCAGAGACCTCTTGCTCGGGACGATGGGACCGGTTCAATATTTGGCTAACGGGTGAAAGGTAGTCGCGTACGGTGTCCGTGATGGTTGTTGTAGGCAACATCGAGTACGGGCGTACGTGACGGGTTGTTCGGGTAACCCTGCAGGTGTAAATCGATTATAATCGCCGTCCCTCGCGGTCAGTGAGTACCACTTGTTCACTGTACCGTGACGTAGAAAGAACAGGCTAGTTACATGTTAAAATGTTGCTGATTGAAAGCTGGACATTGATTGTTAATGATATGCTGTAGCTTAGAGCTAATTAAAGTTCTTTTCAACTTTGGGCAAAGTACATGAGAGAAATGCGTTTCTTGTTTGATTGCGGCTCTCTCATGTGCCTTAGCGTAAGGTTCTCCACAACCTGCTGCTAAAACTTGAAAGTAAGGTTCTACTAATTAGGCGAGTCCTTGCAAATAATTTTTACCTCATGCAACCCATTACCCTCATGTAGAAGTTCCATGTTTAGGTGAGACGGGTCAGACTTGCTGAGCCTTCGTGCTCACTGCTTGTGTTTGAAGCTTTTGCAGGGTTCTATGAGGAATGGACTCCCGAAGAGGAGACGGAACCCCAGGAGGGGAACCCCGTCGAGTGGGAGTCGTGCACGCCACAGAGTTAGTGTGCGTGTGTGCTAGCAAGGACACGTTCGAGGGCTGAACGTGCACTTGATGCTTAGTCTACGCCCGCGAGTGTAGACTGAACTTATTTTGATGTAAACATGTTCATAAACTTGATTATGAAATAAAATTTCCGCTTCCGCTTTGTACCTTTGACGTGTGTTATACGGTGCTGTGCAACGCAGCACCCCTCAGCGTGATCCTGGCTCGACAGGACCAATGGGGTCGTGTCAGCGTGGTATCAGAGCTCGCTTGAGGTTTAACACAGTACAAAGGTCTTATTTTTCAAAAATCCAGTGAGGAACGAGTTAGTAGCCCATATAAGGATGTTATTAGTATATAGAAAGTGGCTTATTAACCTATTTGTTATGTCGGAAAATCGTGCATCTCGGGACGTTCATGTCTTGGGGGGTGCACGTAAGCGCTGTCCACCAGTGCGCACAAGCTGAAGGGTGGAGCCACACGGGTGGCAGGTAACCCGACCCGCTTTAGTATCCTCTACGACTCTTCATGTCGTTTGGGGTATTCGAGCAACGTCTGTCCCTGGCGTGCGTGGTGCAACATGGGAGACCCTGTCACGTGGTCTGAAACGTGAACACGTAACTCAAGGCGTGTTTGGCTTGAGAACATCCGGGCGAGTGATGACGGCCGGGTGTACCAACTGTATAGATTCCGGGCTCGGTGTGCAGCCGAGTCTGATGATTGGTTGAATTTCTGCAGGTAGCCTTACCACGAAACGGTAGACGTGTAGCATCCGTGTGCGAGTGACGAGTAGTGCCACTGAACTAACGAAGCCGGCTAAGTCCGGTGTAGGTTTTTCCTTTGTGAGGACGTAGTACCGACATAATCTGGTGACGCCTCGACGTCACATCCAATTAAATGAACAACTTCATTTAAAAACTTGAAGGTTTTGATCCAAAGTAGTAAAACTTGATGTAACTCCTTCCCTGGAACAGGATATTCAAAGTTAACAAACTTTCAACTTATAGGATGTTAAGGACAGAGCACTCTGTTTTCAGCTGAATCAAGGCTGAAGTTAATCAGAGGTTAGAGGTTGAGTTCTTTCGAGGTTGGCGTCGTATGATACATTTCTGGAAAGCGTTGGAAGAGCTTTACAACTTTTCTGTTGAGTTACAGAGGTGTTTCATCCCTTAACCACTTGAAAAATGCAGTAGAGTTGAAACTGTCCAGAAAACAGGACAGAGCAAAGACTCTCTGTAAACTCTCTGTAAATTAAGCATAACTTCCTGCTTAAAAATCCAAAAATAGGAAATGAGGTAGTTCTGGAAAGCTTATGAGATGGGTTACAACTTTGTAACAGAAAGTTTTGTCAGATTAGGAACAGGATTAACTGGGATTCTTGGATCAAATCAGTACCTAAGGCAGGGAGGTCTGTCCAATTGTTTCCAGAAATTCTGTTAACTTTGACATCTCATAACTTTTGAACCAGGACAGATCTTAGTCCAACCAAATACTTTCTGGAAAGCTATTAAAGTTAACTTTAACTTTGATGTTGAGCTCCAGGACTGGTTTTGCTTTTAACCTGGCCTAAATCAGATTGATATGGAAACTGGTCAGGGCTGTCATGGTAACAGCAGATCAGCAGTCAAATTTGTTTAAAAATTTGAACTATGTTTCCAAGTGTTAGGGGTTCAATGACATATCTTATGTTATAACTCAATGGTTTACTGTTTAAATAAATATTTGACATTTCTCAAATATATTTTTACAGATGGCAGCAGATAAACGGTTGGAGAACGGGTGGGTAGTTTCCCACTGCTCTGACCGTAGCGGCTACCCGGAAGCATTGTGGCAAATGCTCCAATATTTCGGGTACAACCAGATGCCGCAATACTTCGCCAAGGAAGAAGGCGAAGAGGGGAACAAGACGTGGACGATCCATGTCGAGGTTCCTGCAGGGCCTACGCCACCCGGTTGGGTGCCATTCACCGTCACGGTGAGAGGAAGATAACCGGAAGGGATGTGGCAAGTGGCAGCCCGTGACACTATGTCACGTTTCTGCCAACTACACGTGCAGGCTATGGAGGGCACACCATACACACTCGTTCCGGTGGAGGGGCGAGCTCAGCATGTGTGGGAAGAAAGGTACCTGGAGGCAACAGACCCGAGTTGCCCAAGGTACAACCCCGCGGAGGCAAACCTCAGCCTTCAAATGAGGGCGGGAAACGCTGTGATGGACAGCCAAGCTGTTCATACGGAACATCTCGCCACCAAGCTCAAGGAGAGCACAAGCCGCGGAGATCAATTCGAGGGTGCTCACAGCGCACTCCGCAATGTGCTCCTTCCGACGATCAAGCGACTGAATGAACAACACAATCAGTTGCGTCGTCTGAAGAAGGCAAAGAAGAAGGCCCGTGTTGACATCGCGGCGTTGCAAGAGCTGGTGCAGACCCTAACCCAGCAGAATGAGGACCTTGCTCAAGAGCGGGACGACGCTATTGAGGAAGGACAAGGCTGGGAAGAGGACTACAACCAGGCTATGGACGAGGTGCATGCATTGCAGGACCTCGTGCCCCCGGTATTGGGCGTACCGGTAGTCTTGGGTCTTCCAGCCATGGGAGAGCCCGGAATGGGAGAAGAGGTGGTAGACCCCGAACCACCAGCCGAGGTACCGGAGGAGGACGACCCACAGGAGGTCGAGTTCTACTCCGAGTAGGGGGTTACGGTTGCCAAGTAGGGCAGCTAGGGTAGCGTAACCCAACTTTTGTAATCGATGACATGTCGTGTAGACAGTAGCTTATGTATAGGTAGTGACGACATGAGCACGACTTCTCGGAGATCCGAGAATAATGTATCTTGTATAAAGTTATACTTTATCAATATATGTGAATGTTGTGCAAGTAATCGTGCGTCGCTTCAATACCTACTGCTGTTTATGGAATTTTGAGTAAGACATGTGCTAATTGCTGCTGTGTTGAATTTCAGAATGACGCGTACTCGTGCCAACCCTGATGTTGGAGGTACTAGCCAAGGGGGAGAGACCTCCCAACCGCCTCCCGAGGACTCCTCGGGACAGCAGCAGCAACAGCAACAGCAAACACCGCCACCGCCACTGCCAACTGTTACATTTGCCGACATTGTCGCGGCAATGGCGGGTTCACATCAGCAGCACACAGAGCTGCTGCAAACGTTAATTGCGAATACGTCTCGCCCAGAGAGACGTCAAGATCGTGAGGAGCGCCAACAGAGCTCCTACTCCGACTTCCTGGCGACTCATCCCCCTGTATTCTCAAGGGCGGATGAACCACTTGACGCGGACAACTGGCTCCGCGCCATAGAGATGAAGTTCGGGCTGCTCCAAATTAGCGAGCAGCGCAAGACTCAGTTCGCGGTCCAGCAGCTCCAAGGATCCGCGAGCGCGTGGTGGGCCAACTTCTGTGCTTCCCAGCCCACCGATCGGGTGATGACCTGGGCGGAGTTCCGGACGGCCTTCAGGGCCTATCATATACCGCCCGGTTTGATGAAGAGGAAGACGCAGGAGTTCCTACACCTGCAACAAGGGAACCGGAACGCGCTGGAATATTCCAGGGCGTTCAACGATCTCGCGCTCTACGCGTCGTATCACACAGATACGGACGAGAAGCGGCGGGACCACTTTTACCAGGGGCTTAACCCGCTCCTGAAGGACAAGCTGGCGATGTTCAATCGAGGCAGCCTCAACGACATAATTGATGCTGCGATTGTTCAGGAGGACTCCGGCAAGGAGTTGGCGGCGGCAGAGCGAAAGCGAAGCGCGCCGCAGAGCAGCGGAGAAGGAGGCAGTCCTTCTCAGAAGTTTCGGATGGTGAATCGCCCACCATCAGGTCCACGCTGGCAGCCACCACAGCGGTCGATGCCGTTCCGCGGTCGGCCGTACTCTTCACCGGCATTCCGGCCGGCACTGCCAGTACCACCGCAACAACAGCAGCAGCAGCGGGCGATGCCGCGTGCGTTTGCACCTCCGCAACGCATGCCGGGCTTTCGTCCCCCGAGTACTCCACCAGCAGCGGCCACATGTTACAAGTGTGGTCGTCCAGGACACTTCGCGAGCAGTTGCCCGGAGAGGCAAGGCGGCGGAGTGGCACCACAGTTTCCGGGGAGGAATCAACCCCGGAACCCTACTAATGCGCGGCGGGCAAACCCTAGGCCCGGCACTGTCCACCAGCTTGCCATTGAGGACGTGCCGGAGGGCGAGCCAATCCTGGCGGGTATGTTCCAACTCCACCAGCATCCCGCTATAGTACTATTTGATTCAGGCGCCACGCATAATTTTATTAGCCAAGCTTGCATTGCTAAACACAGCTTGCCAATACTACCCACCGATAGTCCATATTTAATTTGTTCACCGGGTGGGAAGATTTCAGCAAGCGTAATGGTCTCCAAAGCACCATTATGCTTAACGGGTAGAGTGTACCCCACGTCTCTCATTATCTTAGAGGGACAGAAGGTCGATGTCATCCTAGGGATGTCGTGGTTAAACCGCCACGGCGCTGTTTTAGACACCGTCCTTCGAGTCGTGCACCTAAACTCAGAAGTGCACGGTTCTCACTCATTATTTCTGGACAGTCCAGAAATAAAACTTCCAAGTGTCTATCAAGCCACAACTATCAGATTGAAAGACATTCCAGTGGTCCGAGAGTTCCCGGATGTATTCCCGGATGATTTGCCGCGGATGCCACCCGATAGAGAGGTGGAGTTCAAGATTGAACTTGCACCGGGAACCATGCCAATATCCCGAAGGCCGTACAAGATGGCGCCCAAGGAGTTGGCTGAACTGAAGACTCAGCTCACGGACCTTCTGGAGAAGGGTTTTATTAGGCCGAGCTCCTCGCCATGGGGTTGTTCGGCATTATTTGTCAAAAAGAAGGATGAAACGTTGCGGCTTTGCGTGGACTACCGTCCATTAAATGCCGTAACCATCAAGAACAAGTACCCGTTGCCATGGATCGACATGTTGTTTGATCAGTTGGTCGAAGCAAAGATCTTTTCCAAGATGGATTTAAGATCCGGGTACCATCAGATTAAGATAAGGGCGGAGGACATTCCAAAGACAGCTTTCTCGACAAGGTATGGACTTTATGAGTACCTGGTCATGTCCTTTGGCCTCACCAATGCTCCAGCTAACTTCATGTACTTAATGAACTCGGTGTTCATGCCGGAGCTGGACAAGTTTGTCGTGGTCTTCATCGACGACATCCTAGTATACTCCAAGTCGGAGGAAGATCACAAGAAACATCTGCGTATAGTCTTGCAACGGCTGCGGGATCACAAGTTATACGCAAAGTTCAGCAAATGCGAGTGTTGGATATCGCAAGTGCCTTTCCTCGGGCATATCATCTCAGCGGAGGGTATCGCTGTGGACCCGAGCAAGATCACGCAAGTGCTGAATTGGAAATCCCCGAGAACTGTTCATGAGGTACGGAGTTTCCTCGGACTCGCGGGATATTATCGGAGGTTCATTCCGAACTTCTCGAAGATTGCCAAGCCCATGACAGAGCTGCTGAAGAAGGCTACCAAATATGTTTGGAGTCCAGCATGTGAAGCAGCATTCAAGGCTTTAGTCAAGCACCTGACATCAGCACCGGTTTTGGCGCAGCCAGACACAACAAAACCGTTCGATGTGTACTGCGATGCATCCGGCATTGGGCTCGGATGTGTGCTGATGCAAGACCGAAGAGTGGTCGCGTATGGATCACGGCAGCTTAGGAACCATGAGCAAAATTATCCAACTCACGACTTGGAGCTCACTGCCGTGGTACTTGCACTGAAGATGTGGAGGCACTATCTACTCGGTAACCTCGTACATTTATATACCGACCACAAAAGCCTCAAGTACATATTCACTCAGAAGGAGCTGAACATGAGGCAACGAAGATGGTTAGAACTGATAAAGGATTACGAGATAGAGATCCATTATCATCCGGGCAAGGCAAACGTTGTGGCAGATGCGCTGAGCCGCAAGTCACACGTCAATAATCTGACCATCACACCGTTGGAAGAGAGCGAACCACCACTACATATGATTCCACACGGAGCTCTCTACAACCTAGCTTTGATCCCCACCATCCGTGAAGAGATAGCGGCAGCCCAGAAGAATGACAAGGGCATGTCACATTTGCGGAGACGTGTAGACAGTGGGGAGTTGAAATGTTTCCGGAAGGACGGAGACGGCGTCCTATGGTTCAAGAACCGGATCGTCGTACCCTGGAACCCGGAGTTACGGAAGAAAATCTTTGATGAGGCTCACTTATCAAAGTTTTCTATTCACCCCGGCAGAAACAAAATGTATCAAGAACTCAGAAGAAGGTTTTGGTGGACACGGATGAAGCGAGAGACTGCCAAATACGTGTCCGAGTGTGATACATGTCGAAGGGTGAAGGCAGACCATATGCGGAAACCGGGACTGCTACAACCACTAGGCATTCCTGCCTGGAAATGGGAGGACGTGAGCATGGATTTCGTCGTCGGTTTACCCACCACCTTACAGAAACATGATTCTGTGTGGGTAATCGTCGATCGGCTCACCAAAGTTGCCCATTTCATCCCGGTCAACACCAACTACAACGCCAAGAAGTACGCTGAACTGTACATCTCACGGATCCTATGCTTATACGGCGTACCCCGTACCATCATATCGGACTGGGGCACTTTATTTGTGTCCCGTTTTCGGGAGCAGCTACACGCGGCCTTGGGAACGAAGCTGATCCGTAGTTCAGCCTACCACCCGCAGACGGATGGACAAACCGAACGGGTAAATCAGATTCTAGAAGACATGCTACGAGCTTGCGCTATCGACCACGGCAAGAATTGGGATGATCACTTGCCGTTAGCCGAGTTCTCGTACAACAATGGGTACCAAGCCAGCATCAAGATGGCGCCCTACGAAGCGCTATACGGCAGGAAATGCCGCACACCATTGAACTGGTGTGAGTCTGGCGAAAGGGTTACCTTCGGGATTGACCTTGTCAACAACGCGGAAGAAAAGGTTCGATTAATTCAAGCGAACCTAAAAGCCGCTCAATCCCGACAGAAACAGTATGCGGACCGGAGAAGGCGCCCGTTACAATTCGAAGTTGGAGATCACGTATATCTACGGGTGTCTCCAATGAAAGGCGTAAACAGATTTGGGGTGAGAGGAAAGTTGGCACCCCGATTCATCGGTCCATTCCAAATTACCGAAAGATGTGGATCGGTGGCATACCGGCTGAGATTACCAGAAGCACTTTCCGGTGTGCACGACGTCTTTCACATTTCCCAGCTGAGGAAGTGTCTCAAGCTATCAACTACCGTTCAGCTGGAAGACATTGAAGAACTGCAACCGGATCTCACCTATCGGGAGGAACCGGTGCAGATTATTGATGAAAAGGCCCGAACCACACGCAACCGTACGTTGTGGTTCTACAAGGTTCTGTGGAGTAATGACTCCATGGACGAAGCGACATGGGAGAGCGAAGAATTCCTTCGCACTAACTACCCCGACTTTCTCACGTCGCATATCCGGTAATTTTCCACCGTCCTCTCTCTCATTTTCACCTTATAATCTCGGGACGAGATTCTTTTAAGGGGGGAGGAATGTAAGGGCCTCAGTTTTTGACACCCATTTGTAGTGTTCATCCCCACACCACACACCTCATTTGAGGAAGAATGATGAACACAAATGAAGAGCAAGTAACAATTATCAACATGCTCATTAGGGAACAAACTTACACATTGCAAAAGTGGTATTTCCCACATGTGATATAGATGGGCTGGACATAGGAAAAACTCCTACACTTTGCTAAGGATGTCCATGCCAAGTTTCACCCAAATTCAAAACCTTTTTGAGGTCATCTTGGGTATAGATAGGAAGGAGGCAGTTTGAAAACATATTCAAATCCAAACTGTTTTTATACCATGAATTTGAAAGTGAGGGGCATATTCTTACTCAGCACATTTTTGTGAGCTCACACACCAATTTTCACTCCATTTGGAGTTGATCTTGACATGAGCTAAGTGGGAGAAATTCAAACTTTATTTGAATTTCAAACTGAACTTGTGCTGAAATTCATTCAAACCAAACCTCATTTGAACTTTGATCAATTCAAATGGCTCAAGGGGGAATAATTTGAATTGCCAAGGGTAGTATGGGGTTCACTGTTTACAACAGTGATTAGAAGTAAATTTCAGAGGTTAAAAGGAAGGGTGGGACCCACATGTCAACCTCTACTTCAACACAAACCGACTGAGACTTTTCACTCGTGTCGCCGAGCCGCAGCGGTGATCGCCACCGAGGCCAGCCACCGCGCCACCAGCTGCTTGCCCACGCGCGGGCATGAGGCAGTGCAGAGCCTTCTTAAGGCGCCTGCCCCCCCTCCTCGGCCGAGGTACCGACGTGTTTTCCCGCAAGAACCCAGCACCGGCCGAAAGTTTCCGCAGTTCGGACTTGATCGGAGGACGCCGATCGCAGCTCCCTCCTTCCACTCCAGAGTCCCAGCAAGGTACTAGAGACCTTCCTCCATCCTCCCCATTGCTAGAATTCGGTTGAAACCGATTGATATCGGCTGTGCCGGAAGATCAAACTCGGAACTTGGAACCGCCGCACCTCGGGCTCTCGTGGACAGCCCAACCTGGGCGTTGTCACGCCCGAGCCAAGGCACCTTTGGACGCGTGGGTGACCGGTGCTGCTCATCCCCGAGCCACAGCTCGAGTGGTTGCTCACCGACGGCGAATTTCCACTTTTCCCCTTTCTGTGTGCAGAACGACCTTCGGGTACGATTCTGTTTAATTCGTGCTCTAGAAAGGATTAGAGGGCCTCAGGCCACTCCCACACGAGCTAGACACGGTAACGCACAAGTTGCCTTCACAACTCTGGGCCGGAGAACCTCTGTGCCCGGCGTAATTTAAGGTCTACTAATGGCGGAACGAACGGGGGGTATCGGGCGCACGGTGAGGACCTATTTCGGGCCTTCCCCGAGCTGCCTCGAGCTCATGTCGACCTTCTCTGAGGTCCACTGATGCTCCCCGACCGATTTCCCAAGTAGCTGAGGTACCAGGGGAGTCAGCCGACATGGCCGAAGTCATTCCGATATGGCGGCTCGTCGCCGACCATGCTCCGGCCATTGTCATGAGCAGCTGACCCTCGGATCCTGTTCCCCAAGTAAAAGTAGGCAGGGGCGGCCAGAATCAAGAAGTTTGGAGCTGTACAGCAGCCGGCGGCGAGCTCTCCGGCGAGGTCCCTCGGCGGCGGAGCGCGGGTGTCGCGAGGTTGAAGAAGGGGGTGGACCCCAGCTGTCAGCGGCCGATATTTTGAATCGGGATCCGGCTGCGGCCGGGATCGGGTGTGCTGGCGCGCAAAATCCTTGTGGGCCGCGCTGTGCCATCGCCTAGGCGTGCGACGCGTGTCCCCTGGGCCCACACGCGAGTTTAAACTTTTCCCCGGCTTTCAGATTTCCTTCAAACTTCAAATCCTTATAACTTTGGCTAGAAAGCTCCAAATTGAGTGAACCAAATTTTGCTGGATTCAGCTCTCTTAGTACTTTCCAGAAAATCAAGTTTCACTTCATGAAATTCCTTAATTCCCCAGAATTAATTCCTTAAAGTTTAAACTGTTAGGAATTTTAACTGGAGAATCCTTTGGAGGAAAATCCTGAAATTTTGCTGAGATGTTCACCAAAATATCCTTGAACTACCATAAAAATTTCAGATCCATGTGAGCTCATTTAGTCCACCTAATGGTGTGATTAGTAAAACTGTTCCAGAGAAAATAGAAAATGTTCAGAAACATTTTCAGAATTTTCTCTGAAATTGTTTAGCTCATATCTTTAGTTAGAGACTTCCAAATTAAGTGAGACCAACTCAATTAGAACCCTCTGAAAGTCTAGTTTTCAGAAAGTCATAGTTTGTCTCATGAAAATTCCTAGAACACCCTAAGAGTTCCAATTAAGGTCAAGGACATAATTATTTGTGGAGGGCTCAAATGAGCTTTGCTGCAACTAAAACTTGACCAAGTCTTTGTTTAGGTTGTAACCAAGCCACAGTAAAAGTTTCACAGTCATTAGGTCTATCTAGCAAAGGTTATAGACTTCACAACTTCAAACTTAATACAAATGCATTAAATTAATACATGTATTGTTTCTATCATGTAGTCGCTAAGGTCGAGGAGGAACCCGAAGTCCTAGACTTCGTTACTCCGGAGGAACAGCTAGCCTACGACCAAGAGCAGCAAGGCAAGCTCCGGTTTGCATTAACCTTTTCACTAATTTTTATTGTTTTGAGCACATACTTGTTTCCTTTATTCTGTGCATTAGAGTCTTGTTTGGAAGCCCCACTGCATAGCCAAGAGAACCATGGGTTGGGTTTAGGATTGCAAACCCCGTTAGCCACTGCATTGCTAGGAAAGAGTACGATTCGGTACAAGTCGAGTAGTTGGAACTACTCGCGAGAATAGGCTAGAGGCACATTGCTCGGGTAGAGATAGCACATGATACACATGGCAAGAAAATGAGACCGAGCGGAGAGTAAGGGCAGCAGGACTTTGGGGCCTGTGTGCTGTAGCTCCGCTTGTGTCGATTGAGGACCGAGCCGTGTGCGGGCCTGTTGAACAAGCTAGAACAGTACCGAAGACCTACCGGCTATATGGGAACCGGGAAACTGATGTAACCCGGGTAGCTGGGTATTGAGGCATTGCCCGTCGTTCAGAGGGTAGGTTGAGAGCTCGAGGTGTAAATCGGCTGGCGGCACAGAGATGCGCGTGCAGAGACCTCTTGCTCGGGACGATGGGACCGGTTCAATATTTGGCTAACGGGTGAAAGGTAGTCGCGTACGGCGTCCGTGATGGTTGTTGTAGGCAACATCGAGTACGGGCGTACGTGACGGGTTGTTCGGGTAACCCTGCAGGTGTAAATCGATTATAATCGCCGTCCCTCGCGGTCAGTGAGTACCACTTGTTCACTGTACCGTGACGCAGAAAGAACAGGCTAGTTACATGTTAAAATGTTGCTGATTGAAAGCTGGACATTGATTGTTAATGATATGCTGTAGCTTAGAGCTAATTAAAGTTCTTTTCAACTTTGGGCAAAGTACATGAGAGAAATGCGTTTCTTGTTTGATTGCGGCTCTCTCATGTGCCTTAGCGTAAGGTTCTCCACAACCTGCTGCTAAAACTTGAAAGTAAGGTTCTACTAATTAGGCGAGTCCTTGCAAATAATTTTTACCTCATGCAACCCATTACCCTCATGTAGAAGTTCCATGTTTAGGTGAGACGGGTCAGACTTGCTGAGCCTTCGTGCTCACTGCTTGTGTTTGAAGCTTTTGCAGGGTTCTATGAGGAAGGGACTCCCGAAGAGGAGACGGAACCCCCGGAGGGGAACCCCGTCGAGTGGGAGTCGTGCACGCCGCAGAGTTAGTGTGCGTGTGTGCTAGCAAGGACACGTTCGAGGGCTGAACGTGCACTTGATGCTTAGTCTACGCCCGCGAGTGTAGACTGAACTTATTTTGATGTAAACATGTTCATAAACTTGTTTATGAAATAAAATTTCCGCTTCCGCTTTGTACCTTTGACGTGTGTTATACGGTGCTGTGCAACGCAGCACCCCTCAGCGTGATCCTGGCTCGACAGGACCAATGGGGTCGTGTCACTTCGGCAGGACGGCAAATATCGACTATGCATGAGAGCAGGAAAGAGGAACCGAGTGTACAATGGACGCACATTGTCTAGAGCGTGGGGAGGTGTTCATATAAATTAATGTGTAATTTTAAATAAAAACACCTAAGTAAGCATGGTGAACTTACTGGGGTAGCGTCGGAGCGCCTGTCTTCACGCAGAGCGGGTCATGCGTGGCTTTGTCGTACGCCGGACACGGGGGGACCCCCATTCCGATCTCAGATGGGAAGCATGGCTTCGGCCCTGCATACCATGTGGAAGGGTAGTTCCCGTGACTCAGGCCTAGGAAGTCCGGCTGGCCCTCGACATGGAGGAGCCGGTATCCCCCGATGGCTCTGGGTGCGCGTCTGCACCGGTTGTGTGGGTCTGCTTGGCGTGGACCTGGCACGCATTGCATCCCTAACCTGTTTGACGGCGTCCAGGTGGCTCTCGGTCAGTAGGAGCCATGCCGGGTGGCTTAACCGACCAGCGTGCGGGACGATGAGCGTTCCCAGCACTTGCCTCCGTGGACTACTGCAAGCTAGTCGCAGCCTTCCTCCTGGGATATGCACCACAATAGGATGTCGTGGCGCCACGCCAGTAAAGATACCAGCGCGTAGCACTTAGCCAACCGCACCACCCGTTCAGCGAATGCACGTTGATCAGGAAGGATGTCCTTCAAGGAGTCCCGGACCTCCGTGGTCCATGCATCGGGACTACTTGAGCTTCTGGATCTTGAGCGCTGGGTTGCACGGAGTCCCCAGTGACGCTTACGATCCTTTGGCGGCATCCATGGCTGTAGGGCCGCCGGGACCGCCAAGCTTTGAGGCACTGGTTCAGCCCCCTTCGCCCGGCTCGGCGGGCCGGGCTGTGGGCCGTGGCAACGTCCTCTCGAAGACTCCTTCGGGCACAGGGGCTCCGGTGGAGGCCTTCGTCGAGAGGTCGTCAGCTGCGGCCGTGCCAGCGTGTGCGGTACATGGCACAGGTCCAAGGCGAGGAAGTATTTCTCCAACATCTGCACGTGGAGCAGATAAGCAGCTATCTGCAGGTCACTGCAGGGGCATTCGCCCTTAACTTGCTTGATAACCAGCTGGGAGTCGCCCTGTGCCAACAACTGGCGAGCGCCCAGAGACAGGGCTGTCTGTAGGCCAAAGATGAGTGCTTCAGACTCTACCATGTTGTTGGTTGCCTTGAAATTGAGACGCACCATGTACCCAGACTGCTCCCCCGATGGCATGATAAACAGTACGCCGGCCCCGGCCCCCTGCTTTCGCGAGGAGCCGTCAAAGAAGAGCGTCCAGTGAGGCCCGGTGAAGACCGAAGCTCGGTGCTTTGGTTCACCGTCTTTGTGGCCCCCTGGGTCAGCCATCATTGGCGTCCACTCCGCCACGAAGTCAGCCAGTGCTTGGCTCTTTGCTGTCTGACGTGGCCGGGAGCTCAGATTGAACTCCGCCGTCTTCGGGCTGTCTTCCGGCTTCAGAAGCTGGCAGTGAGTGCCAATGACGCCCGTCTTCTGCCCCGGCGCACTTGTCCGCCAGGCTGAAGAGCCCCGAGATGTCTTGCACCTCCCTGGTGGCCAACTTCTGGAGCATCTTCTTGTCCCTCACACCTTGTCGGAATGAGACCACCGCTGATACGTTCGGGATGTGGGGGATGATGTTGCGTACCTGGGAGAACCGCTGGATGAAGGAGTGCAGCGACTCCCCAGGTTGTTTCTGGATGGCATGAAGGTCGAGCTCCGTGCCAGGCCGGGTGTAGGAACTGCCGAAGTTGGCGATGAACTGCCGGCAGAGCTCTCCCCAGGAAGTTATGGAACTCTGAGGGAGGTTCATGAGCCAAGACCGGGCTGGGCCGGTCAAGGCGACGGGGAAGTAGTTGGCCATGACAGCCTCATCCCCTCCTGCGGCAAGTACGGCGGTGGAGTAGATCTGGAGAAACTCCGCCGGGTTGATGCTGCCGTCGTACTTCTCGGGCAGGTGCGGCCGAAACTTGCGCGGCCACCTCGCGAAGCGAAGGTGAGGTGCCCGGGCCGCACATCCTGCTCCTATTGCCGTGGGTGTTGGTGTCGCGAACGATTGGTTCGCCGCTGGCACTGTGTACCCTGGTATGGGCAAGGCTGCGCCATAGGCCGGGGACGCCGTTTGCAAAGCATATGGCTGTGGCATATGCTGCGCGGCGTACGCCTGGGGCAGAGTCCGCGTGGCGAAGATCTGCTCTTGAGGCTGGGTCGAGGCCGACGTCATGCTGTCGCCAGCCTCTTGGTTGCGACGCCTTTCCCGGCGTCGCTCGAGGTACACCCGGGCATCCTGGCCTAAGTGGCACTGCTCCAGCTCTGTCCTCAGGTCCGTCGACGGAAGCCTGGTGGAGCTGGAGTCCGCCGTCTGCCTGTCAACCGTTGGCGTGCGCATCAGCGACACAGCTGGTTGGCCGGAGTGTCGTCCCCGCCGAAGTCGAGGGTTTGCTGCGGTGACGACAAGGCGGTCTACCTCGCGTATCCACTGCTGGGTTGCTGAATGAGGTGCGTTCCCAGCAGGTGGATTGCGCAGTAGCGCTCTTGCTGCAGCTAGCGCACCCCTGTTGGATACGCTTAGCGCTGCAGAATATCTCACGCTGGTTGGAGCCTGCATTGCCGGAGTCGGCGTTGCCGGAGTCGGCTGCTGGCTACCAGCTTGCGCCGACACATTCCGTCCTGAGTGTGTCGACACGTACTCCCCGCTGGTCACGGTTCGCCGCGAACGCGGGGGAGGAGAGCTTGCCGCTGAAGGAAGCTTCGTCATCTTCGTCAGCAGAAGCTCGTCGCGCAAGGGAAAAGCCCCCTACTTGGCGCGCCAAATGTCTAAGTGTTCGGTCGACACTTCCCCCGGGCCTGCACTGGGCAGCCCACGGAGGTTCTTTTTTCGGTGGGGCTAGTCACTTTCAGAAAGCTTGAGCGTATGGACGAGTTAGGAAGAGCTTGACACGGCGAGTTTTACGTGGTTCAGGCCGCCGGAGCATAAAACCCTACGTCCACGGCGAGCTATGGAGCTCGGTGTATTGCTTGTTGCTCAGAACCGGAGTTCTGAGCTTGAGGATGAGTTACACCTTGGGTGCGAATGGCTAGAGTGCGAACCCTTGCTAACGTTGCCTACCCGAGCCTTTTATAGTCCAAGGCTCGAGTGGCTTACAAGGGGGGCCCGGGACCAGACAGGTGGCCCCGGGGTGATTTCCTACCAGCTATTATGTCTTGGAGCTGGCGTCGAAGTCCTCGTCCTGCCGCCCTACCCATGCCGCAGGCTAAGTGTAGCGTGTAGTCGTTGGCGATGGCAGGGGCGGCAGGGCATGTCTTGTCCGGTCTTGTCGCTGCCTTCAATGGCCTGCAGCTTCGGACACTGTACGCCTGTCCTGACTGTGACTGGTCACAGCGCCTCTTGACAGGCGTGCGCTGCGCCTCTTCGTCTCGGGAAGGCGCGGGTCTTGAATGCTTTGTACGGTAAAGGCATGGCGCGCCTTTACTCCCGCTGCCTACCGCGCTTGTCGGCAGCACTGCTCTGCTGGCCACGTGTCGGACCCGGAGCTCTCCTCTGAGGAGGGGGGGAGCTCCGGCTCCGCTGGACATGTGGACCCTTCGGAGCTCACCCCCGCGGAGGCGGCGAGGTCCGGTCTTCTGGGCCACACGGCAGGCCCGGAGCTATCATCCGAGGGGAGGGAAGCTCCGGCCCCGCTCGACACGTGGTGCCTTCGGAGCTCGCCCCTGCAGAGGGGGTGAGGTCCGGCCTCCTGGGCCACATGGCAGGCTCGGAGCTATCCTCCGTGGGGAGGGGAGCTCCGGCCCCGCTGGACACGTGGCGCCTTCAAACCTCGCCCCTGCAGAGGGAGCGAGGTCCTTAGGAAGTTTTACGCTGCATGCGGGGTACCCGGTATTGTGGGTACCGACAGCACTCCTTCCGGTGGCGACTCAAAGAGGCCCCAGGCTGATGCGTTGAGGGGAGCTTCTGGGGCGTCGCCTGTTCCGCCAGTTCAAGCGACTGCGGAGCAGCCGTCAGTGACTGCGGTGGGCTCTGGGAGTCCTACCCCGGCTCGGAAGTCGGGGTTCAGAGCCCACTGGAGTGTTCGTGCTTCCCAGCCATCCCCGACTGTCGGGGAGTCTGCGCCGTTGCGCTCGGAAACCGGGACAGCTGCCTCGGCCCCCAGGCCAGCGCAGGTCGACCCTGCACGAGGCGGCCCGGCCTTTATTCCAGCGCCGCCTTCCCCGGCTCGTCCCTCTCCACAGGTCAAGAAGCCAGAAGCTAGAGAGAGTCCGGCAGGTCCGGCTGTCGGAGCCCCGGCGCCAGCTTCTCCTGACCGGCGTCTCGTTTCGGTCGCTGGTGCATCGACTCCTCTTGAGGACGAGGTGATGGAGGAGGTCAGGGGAGCTGCCCCGGCCTCTTCTGCTCCATTGCCCCTGGCGGATGCTTTTGCGCTTGCCGAAACGAGGGTCCGGCAGGTCTTGGCCGCACATGGTCGCGAGCGGGAGGAGCACACGGTTGAACGGGATCGCCTCCTCACCTGGGGGAACCTTTTGCGGGAGCGGACCGCGAAGGTCAAGAGCGAGCTCGACTCCAGGCAGGAGTTGCTTGACTTCAGGGAAGTGCTCCTTGAGTGGCTGAAGCAGTCTGTCGATCGCATGGACGCCGAATCACGGCGGATCAACAGGGAGGCCCTGGAGGCACACGCCCGGGCCGAAGAGAGCCTCTCTGCCACGGAGGAGATACGGCAGCTGTTGGAGCGCCGTAAACTCGTCGTTGAGGAACGGGAGCGTTCCACGGCAGCCGAGGCGGAGAGGGTCGCTGCGCAGCTGGCGGCGGGCGAGGATGACCTGTGAGCTCGGACCGAGGAGCTAGAGATTCAGAAGGCAGACCTCGACATAAGGGAGGAACAGGTCTCCCCCGAACGGCGGGCGGTCCTGGATCAGGAGTTGGCCGCCGACTTCAAGGCTTCTGAGTTGGAGCGGCTCGCCAAGACTCTCCACCTTCGGGAAAGCTCCCTGGCGGTCAAGGAGAAGGAATTCTCCGAGAGAAACCAAGAGGCCCTGCAGGCGGCCCGCCGCGAGGTGGAAGAGCTCTCGGCCTTGCGGTCCTCCGAGGCGCATACGGTCTCAAGCTTCGTTAATCGAGCTGGGTCCGCCCTGATCCCTCTTGGCTTCAGTCCGGTGAGGGCAGCGGCTCCTGCGTTGAAGGTGGCGGAGGTGATCCCCGCGCTGGAGTAAATCGGTGCCAAGCTGGACAGGCTAGACTCGGTGGTCGCCAGCGAGCTTGAGGCCGAGGGACGCGGCCTGGCCTTAGAGGTCGCCTCACATGTGCTGGCATGCTTCAAGAGCAGCGACCCTTATTTCTCCCTGGAGCCAGCGAGAGAGGGCCCAGCCGCGGAGCGGGAGGAAGCTGCCAGGGCTGAAGTCGAGGATGTGGCCGCCCTTGTAGCCGCTAGGTTCAGGCATGAGCCGGGAGGACTCTAGGACTTGTTTCTCCCTTTTTATCGAGTCTGTAGTCCAGCTCATGGAGCCTCGCATAAATAGACTCTCTTGAATGTTTGTGTCTGTGATGCCTTTTCTCTCCTTCTTGGCTTTGCCTGACTGAGTCCTTAGCTCCTCAAGGTACCCAGAGGCCTTCTCCAATCTCGGAGCTCTGCACAGACACCTTCCCCGGGTCCTAACTGTGTTAGGGGCCCCCGAGGGTCTCCGGATCTCGCCCTATGGGGAGGTCCAGATCTGCCGGCCACGTGGCGAGTCCGGAGCCCCTCCTGAGGAGGCGGGAGCTCTGGTCCTGCTGGACACGTAGGGCTTTCGGAGCCCCCCCCCCTCCCCCACCCCCCCCCCCCCCCCCGCCGAGGGGGAGATCCGGTTTCCGTCTGCCACGTGGCGAGTCCGGAGCCCCCCTCAGGGGAGGCGGGAGCTCCGGGCCCGCTGGACACGTGGGGCCTTCGGGCCTCGCCCCTGCTGAAGGGGCGGGACCTGGTTCTTCCAGTCCTAGGCCGGAGTAGTTGGTAGATCCTTTCCCCCCGCTTCATGCAGTCCCCGTTGCTGTAACCTGGAGGTCCTGCACACAGGCAGAGGAAACGTAATTCTCCTCGGGGGGGTCCTCCCCTCCCGTCTCCTAGTCTTATTTGGCTTATGATCCTGATCCGTTATACGGGGCTTGGGCAATTCTGTGCGCGAGGCGCCGGAGCTCCGGCTCCCTCCGAGGTCCGGGTACGGCCGTCCATTCCCTAGTACCGGGCCGTGCGCCGGGGAAGCAGAGTGCACATGCTTTGGGTTCATGACCAGGCAAAGCGGTTGTACTCCCCTGTACCTCCGGAGGGCAGGATGCGCATGCTTTGGGCACGGAGCCGGCTAAGCTGGATACACACCCTGGACCCCCAATGCACAACGCAGGCCTTTCCTGGAGGTGACTAACTGGCACCGCAACACCTGACTGGAGGAGGCCCGAGAGACTCACTTGGCCATTGGCAGGTGCCTCAAGCGCGACCGCCCTCGGTAGGATAGGGAATGCTGACTATGGATGAGCGCGGGAGAGAGGGAGCTAGATGTACGATGAACATACATAGATAGTGCGATCATAAAAATTAATGCATAATTTAAATGAGCACATGAGAGAGAGCGAAGTAGAACAAGTTTCTGTGTTCATGCCCATAGGTGGAAGTCTGGCTGTTCATGGAGGCAATGACCCGCCTCGTCTACAAGGGAAGCAAGACTCTACGCGCTTAGGGTCGGAACCAGGATAAGCTGGATGTAGTCCTGGACCGTCCCTTGAGACTTAGCTGCCCCAAGCGCTGTTCCTAAATTCTATGGGATTTATTACAGAAGTGAATGACCCTGTTCTACTAACGCTTGGGGAGTAGGACTTACAGTGTTGCTCCATGCCAAGGGTTTTGGGAACGGGTCCCACACTCGGTTGAAAGGCATGTGTACCTGGGGCTGCAGCTTTCGTTATTCGGAAGGGACCTTCCCGGCTGGGAGAGAGTTTATAAGTCCTTCTCGGGTTTAGTGCGTGCCGCGACACCAGGTTGCCCTTCTGCAGGTCCCTGACGCGTTTGGTTCTTTGGTGGTAGTGCTAGAGCAGCAGCCAAGACCGTGCGTTGTGGGGTGTTACCTGCAGCAGAGCCTCGTCGACGAGGTTGTCATCTTCACGATGGATCAGGTCCTGCGCGGCTTCTCCTGGGCGCCCCGGGGAGTTCTCCCCTTCTGGCTAAGGCCTTCAAGGGGTAGGTGGACCCGGGCTCGTCTTGGAAGACCCAAGGCGTCTTCCACTTCTGGCAAGGCCTTCAAGGGGTTGACAGACCTTGGGCGACCCCCGGGAGGTATGACCGAGGCACGGAGGCGTGCTCTCGGGTGAGGCTGGCCCGATCTTGCACCATTATGATTGGTGCTTGGGCTGCTGCGACTTCTTGGGGCTTCTCCAAGGTTGATGCTGCAGCAGTGCAGCCTCCACTGACCTGGGACGGCAGCCACAGCCAGCTACCGCCCCGGCCCGTCACCATCGGAGCTGGAGTCCCCACCGTTATGCACTGTCTTTATGACACACCGAGCCTCCTGAAACCCCACCTGGTGGCCGGCGCTGAATGGAGCGTCGGCTTTCTGCTTGCCATCCCTCTTAGGGTGGAGCGGTGCTTCAGCTCTCTGCTGCCTTCGTTTGCGGAAGCGCTCTGCGAGCCTCTGGATATCCCAGCACTCGGCAGCAGTATGGTTGCCGGCACCATGCACGGGGCATAGCCCGCCCTGGTCATTATCTGGGGCTGGTGACTGCCGCTGCCTTTTGTCGGGGCGTGGCCCCCGAGCTCCACTAGTCGTCGCTGCTGCGGCGACGGGAGCCGCGTACAATGACTTCATCTTGCCATTCCCCCGGTTCTTGGCCTTCTTGCCACCTCCATAGGAAGCAGCGCCGGATCCGGGCTGTCCTCCTTACTCGGAGGTCGGCAGAGAGTGCCAGTTCCACCCTTCAGCTGCTCTGGCGCATTTGTCCGCCAGGCTGAAGAGCTCAGAGACGTCGCGGACCTCTCTGGTCGCAAGCTTCTCAAGCATTTTCTCGTCCCGGACACCCTGCCGGAACGCCACCACCACAGAAGCACTTTGAATATGCGGGATGGTGTTGCGTACCTGGGAGAACCGCTGGATGAAAGAGCGCAGCGACTCCCCAGGTTGTTGCTTGATGGCATGGAGGTCAAGCTCCGTGCCGGGACAGGTGTAGGAGCTGCTGAAGTTGGCGATGAACTGCCGGCAGAGCTCTCCCCAGGAAGTTATGGAACCCTGAGGGAGATTCAAGAGCCAAGACCGGGCTGGGCCAGTCAAGGCGACGGGGAAGTAGTTGGCCATGACAGCCTCATCCCCTCCTGCTGCAAGTACGGTGGTGGAGTAGATCTGGAGGAACTCCGCCGGGTTGACGCTGCCGTCGTACTTCTCGGGCAGGTGGGGCCGAAACTTGCGCGGCCACCTCGCGAAGCGAAGGTGGGGCGCAAGGGCCGCACATCCTGCTCCTGTTGCCGCAGGTATTGGTGCCGTGAACGCTTGGTTCGCACCTGGCACCGTGTACCCCGGCATGGGCAAGTCTGCACCATAGGCCGGGGGTGCCGCTTGCAGTGCATATGGTTTTGGCATATTCTGCGCGGCGTATGCCTGGGGCATGGCTCGCGTGGCGAAGATCTGCCCTCCAGGCTGGGTCGAGGCCGATGTCATGCTGTTGCCAGCCTCTTGGTTGCGACGCCTTTCTCGACGTCGCTCGAGGTACACCCAGGCATCCTGGCCAAAGTGGCACCGTTCCAGCTCCTTTCTCAGGTCGGTCGACGGGAGCCTGGAGGAGCTGGAATCCGCCGTCTGCCCGTCAACCATTGGCGTGCGCGTCAGCGACACAGCCGGTTGGCCGGGGCGTCGCCCTCGCCGAAACCGAGGGTTCGCGGCGGCGACGACGAGGCGGTCCACCTCGCGGACCCACTGCTGGGTCGCTGAATGGGGCACATCCCCAGAAGGTGGGTTGTGCAGTAGTGCTCTTGCTGCAGCTAGCGCACCCCCATGGTGTACGCTCAGCGCTGCAGAAGATCTCACGCTGGTCGGAGCCTGCATTGCTGGAGTCGGCGTGGCCGGAGTCGGCTGCTGGCTACCAGCTTGTGCCGACACACTCCGTCCTGAGTGCATCGACATGTACTCCCTGCTGGTCACGGTTCGCCGTGAACACGGAGGAGGAGAGTTTGCCGCTGAAGGAAGCTTGGTCATCTTCGTCGGCGGAAACTCGTCGCGCAAGGGAAAAGCCCCCTACCTGGCGCGCCAAATGTGGAAGTGTTCGGTCGACACTTCCCCCGGGCCTGCACTGGGCAGCCCGCGGAGGTTCTTTTTTCGGTGGGGGTAGTTACTAGCGGAGAGCTTGCGCACATGGACGAGTTAGTAAGAGCTTGACACGGCGAGTTTTACGTGGTTCAGGCCGCCGGAGCGTAAAACCCTACGTCCACGGCGAGCTATGGAGCTCGCTGTATTGCTTGCTGCTCAGGGCCGGAGTCCTGATCTTGGGGGTGAGTTACAGCTTGAGAGAGTATAGCTAGCATATGAGTTGCAAAGTGCGAACCCTTGCTATCGACGCCTACCCGAGCCTTTTATAGTCCAAGGCCCGGGCAGCTTACGAGGGGGGCCGGGACCCGACAGGTGGTCCCGGGAAGATTGTCTATCATCTACCGTATCTGCAGTTATGCCGGTAGTTGCCTCTGGTCGAAGGCTTCTGAGTCTTCATCTTGCCGCCCTGCCCATGCCGCATGCTAGTCGTAGTGGTTGATGACGGCGCAGGCGGCATGGGATGTCTTGTCGCGGTGTTTATTGGCTGGCAGGTTCTGACACCGCGCGCCAATCTGTGATGCGACTGGGCACAACGGCACCTGACAGAAGCGTGCTCCGCGTCTCTGCGTCTCGGGAAGACGCGGGCCTTGAATACCTTGTACGGGCAAGGTATGGGGCGTCTTTACGCCCGCTGCCTATCACTCGGGGGCAGGCAGCGCCGTTCTGCTGCCACGTGGCGGGCCCGGAGCCCTTCTCAGAGGAGAGGAGGGCCCGTTCCGCGTGGCACGTGGAGCCTCCGCTCCTCTCCCCGCGGAGGGGGAGGCTCGGCTCCTGTTGGCCACGTGGCGGGCCCGGAGCTCTCCTCTGAGGAGAGGGGGGCCCGGTCCCGCTGGACGCGTGGCGCCTTCGGACCTCTCTCCCGCGGAGGGGGAGGTCCGGCTTCTGTATGCCACGTGGCGGGCCCGGAGCTCTCCTCTGAGGAGAGGGAGGTCCGGCCCCGCCGGACGCGTGGCGCCTTCGGAGCTCTCCCTGCGGAGAAGGGCGAGTTCCTTAGGCATTTTACCCTGTGCGCGGGTGTACCCCATATCTCAGGTACCGACAGTGGCCCCCGGGCCCATCTCGGGGGAGATAGCGAGCCCGAGGTGGGACCTCCGTCTCTTTCGATCCTCGCACTTTCTCTAAGTCCTGAATTGACCGCTGCCGGAGCACGAACGGCCGCGGGATTGTGGGAGCGTGCGCTCACTTGATGGTTGCTTTTACTGCAGCGGTTCCCAAGACTGCCACTTCTGCACGTTGCGGCGCTTTCTTCGGGAACCGCCGAAGTGCCTTGCCGGCACATCTTCTCAGGAGACTGACTCCTTGACCCCACCGCTTCAGTTAGGTGGCTTGGGCCCACCCGTCATTGGCACTCGGTCTAGGAACCGAAGCGGTTGCCGATGCGGGGTCTTCGAAGAGTTTTGAATCGCTTGGGATTGCACCCGGGAAGGTGTGAAATGAAACCCCCATGTGGGTACGCTCCCCTTATAAGGCTTCCAGCCCCTGCGCCTCCCTCGGGTCTCTGCAGTCTTGTCTTCTTCCTTGGCTCTTACCCCGCCTTATGGGTGGAGAATTGCTCTGGGTTCCCTCCAGCGATGGCGTCTGCACCAAGCCTGGGACTCAGGGAGCCTGCCTGCCCTGCCTCTGAGGATGGCGCCGCCAAAGGGTCTCTGGTTTGTCCTCCCGACGGAGCCCTTCCTTGGTGACAGCAGGCAGAAAGCTCCTTGGCGTTGCGTCCCTTCCCAGGTGGTGGAGTCTTCAAAGGAACCGCTGAAGCACCGAGGAGAATCCCAGGCGGCAGAGTCTCCGAGAAGACCGCTGAAGCTGCGGAGGGGGGGGGCCTCAGGAGCACCCTTGATGACTCCAGGTTTTGCGCAGGTGATGAGGGATGGGGGCTCCAGGGGCACCCTTGACGACACCGGCTTTTGCACCGATGATGAGGGAACTTCAGGAGAAGGAAACCGCTGATGCACCATGTAGGATCCCAGACGGTAGAGTCTCCAGGAAGACCGCTGAATACTGCAGAGGGGGCCTCAGGAGCTCCCGTGGTGTCACCGTTTTTTGCGCCGGTGATGAGGGAGGCGATTCCTGCACTCGGGTCATAGAGCGAGAGAGTTCCGCCAGGGCTGAAGCCTGGTGATGCGGCCGTTCATGCAACTTCTGGATTCTGGTCGTGTCGGGAGACCCTTGGGACTTGTTTCTTTCTTTTTATCGAGTCTGTAGTCCAGCTCATGGAGCCTCGCATAGTTTGACTCTTTTAAGATATTTGTGATCGTGATGCTCCTTCTCGGTTTTGCCTGACTGACTCTTTAGCTCCGCAAGGTACTTCAGAGGCCATCTCCAACCTCGGAGCTCTGCATAGTCACCCTCCCCGGGTCCTAACCGCGTTATGGGCCCCCGGGGGTCTCCGGATCTCGCCCTTTGGGGAGCTCCAAATCTGCCTGCCACGTGGCAGGTCCAGACCCCCTCCTTAAGAGGCGGGAGCTCCGGCCATGTTGGACACGTAGGGCTTTCGGAGCCCTTCCACCGAGAGGGGGGGTCTGGTTTCCGCCTGCCACGTGGCGAGCCCAGAGCCCTCCTCAGAGAGTGCTCCGGGCCCGCTGGACACGTGGGGCCTTCGGGCCTCACCCCTGCCGAAGGGGCGGGGCCCGGTCCTTCCAGTCCTGGGCCGGTGCTGCTGACAGCTCCTTTCCCCGCGCTTTATGTAGTCCCTGTCGCCATAGCCTGGAAGCCCTGCACACAGGTAGAGGAAACGTAATTCTCCATGGGGGCTCCCCCTCCCTTATCTCATAGTCTTATTTGACTTATAGCCCCTAACCATATGCTTGGTGCTTGGGGACTGTAGAGAGGGGGAGCTGAGCACATGGCAACCATGCACTGCAAGGGTGGTTAAAAAACTCAATACACAATTTAAATGAGTATGAGGAAAGAGCAAAGTAGAGCAGATTTCTTTTCGCACAACTTTCCATAGGAGGAAGGCAGGCTAAACATGGAGGCCACGTCCCGCCCCATTAAGAGGGGAAGCAAGACTCTACGCGCTTGGAGTCGGAACCGGGCAAAGCTGAACGTAGTCCTGTACCGTCCCCTGGGGCTTAGCTGCTCCGAGCGCTGCTCCTGGACTCTATGGAGTTTATTACGAAAAGAAAGTACTGTCCTATTTTTGCTCTAGGGGTAGAACTTACGGAGGTGTTCTATGTTCCAAGGGTTCGGGAGCAGGTTCCCATCCTCGGTGGAAAGGCGCACACACCCGGGGCGGCATACATTCGCGACTCGGAAGGGGCCTTCCCAACTAGGGGAGAGTTTGTGGGCCCCTTCGTGAGAAAGTATGCGCCGCAACACCAGGTCACCTTCCTGCAGCTCCCGGGCACGCACAGACCTCTGGTGGTAGCGCCGAAGCGCTTGTCTGTACCACGCGTTACGGAGTGCCGCATGTAATCGGACCTCGTCGACGAGGTCGATTTCTCCACGCCGGAGGTTGTCCTGGGTGGCTTCGTCGTAAGCCCGTACATGGTGAGACTTCATGGTGATTTCTGGGGGAAGTACAGCTTCAGCCCCATACACCATGAAGAAGGGTGTCTCCCCGGTGGCCCGGCTCTGGGATGTCCGGTTAGCCCATAGTGTGCTCGGAAGCTCATCTACCCAATTGGCACCATGTTTCTTCAGGCTAGCGAAGGTGCGAGTCTTAAGGCCCCGGAGAATCTCCGCGTTGGCCCTCTCAACTTGCCCTTTGCTCCTCGGGTGGGCGACAGAGGCATAGCACACCTGAATACCAAGGTCCTCGCAGTAGTCTTGGAATGCTGTGCTTGTGAACTGGGTCCCGTTGTCGGTGATGATTCTGTTTGGGACCCCGAACCGGCAGACAATAGACTTGATGAACTTTACTGCGGATTGTTTGTTGATGGTGACAACTGGTGTAGCTTCCGGCCACTTGGTGAACTTGTCGATGGCGACATAGAGGTACCGGAATCCCCCGATGGTTCTGGGAAATGGTCCCAGGATGTCCAGCCCCCATACGGAAAATGGCCACGAGGGCGGGATCATCTGTACCGCCTGAGCCGGTGTATGGATCTGTTTGGCGTGGAACTGGCACGCCTTGCAGCTCTCGACCAGCTTGACGGCATCCTGGAGTGCTGTCGGCCAGTAGAAGCCATGCCGAAAGGCTTTACCAACAAGCGTGCGTGAGGAAGAATGACTTCCACATTCGCCTCCATGGATCTCAGCGAGCAAGTCGCAGCCTTCCCCCTGGGTTATGCACCGCAATAGGATGTGGTTGGCGCCACGCCGGTAGAGATCCCCCTCTACCAGCGCGTACCTCTTAGCCATACGCACAATCCGTTCAGCGGTTGCATGTTCATCAGGGAGGATATTGTCCTTCAAGTAGTCCTGGATCTCCGTGATCCATGCATCGGGTCTGACTTGAGCTTCTGGATCTTGAGCGCTGGGTTGCACGGAGTCCCCAGTGACGCTTACGATCCTTGGCGGCATCCATGGCTGTAGGGCCGCCGGGACCGCCAGCTTCGAGGTGCTGGTCAAGCCCCCTTCGCCCGGCTCGGCGGGCCGGGCTGTAGGCCGCAGCAACATCCTCTCAAAAACTCCTTCGGGCGCGGGGGCTCCGGTGGAAGCCTTCGTTGAAAGGTTGTCAGCTGCGGCATTACCAGCGCGCGGTACGTGATGCAGGTCCAAGGCGAGGAATTCTTTCTCCAACATCTGCACGTGAAGCAGATACGCAGCTAGCTGCGGGTCATTGCAGGAGCATTCGCCCTTGACTTGCTTGATGACCAGTTGGGAGTCGCCCTGTGCCAACAACTGGCGAGCGCCTAAAGACAGGGCTGTCTGCAGGCCAAAGATGAGTGCTTCATACTCCGCCATGTTGTTGGTTGCCTTGAAATTTAGACGCACCATATACCCAAACTGTTCCCCCGATGGCATGAGGAGCAGTACGCAGGCACCGGCCCCCTGCTTTCGCGAGGAGCCGTCGAAGAAAAGTGTCCAGTGGGGTTCGGTGAAGACCGGAGCTTGGTGTTCTGGCTCACCGCCTTCATGGCCCCCTGGGTCAGTCTTCGTTGGTGTCCACTCCGCCACAAAGTCAGCCAGTGCTTGGCTCTTGACTGCATGGCGCGGGAGGAAGTCCAGCTCAAACTCCGCCAGCTACGCCGCCCATTTAGCAACGTTGCCAGTCACGTGGGGGCTGTGAAGAATTGTCTTCAGCGGATACGAGGTGACTACCGAGACCCGGTGGGCCTGGATGTAATGGCGGAGCTTCCTGGAGGCCACGAGCACCGCATACAGCAGCTTGTGGACTTCTAGGTACCCTGTCTTAGCATCATGAAGTACTTCGCTGATGTAGTAGACAGGCCTCTGTATTGTTCGAACCCTCTCTCTTAGGCTTGGGAGGTCCTCGTCCATTGGCCCCATCCCGCTGGAGGTGAGTGGACCCACGGGGGCCTCCGGGAACTGGGACCCGGAGGCCCTTAAGCTATCTTGATTATCCGGGAGCTCCGGGGGGTCTTGAGGGACCTCCGGGAGATCCCAATTGGCCCCTGGAGATTTATTTTGGGGGTCCGGGAGACCGTCCTGGGCCTCCGGGAGGTCGACCTGGACCTCCGGGGGGTCCGGGAGACCGTCTTGGCCCTGCGGGTCCTCCTGGCGTCTGTCTTCTGCTACCGGAGCAGGTTGCGAGGGTGAGGGGTCTGGCCGCTCCGCGACAAGGACCATACTCACCACTTCTGTTGTCGCCGCAATGTAGAGCAGCAAGTGCTCCCCGGGCTCAGGGGCTACCATGATAGGTAGGGTCGTCAGGAGTCGCTTCAACTCCTGGAAAGCCTCTTCTGCTTCGTCAGTCCAGGCAAAAGGGCCTGACTTGCGCAGGAGCTTAAAGAAAGGGAGTGCCCGCTCTGCTAGCCTCGGTATAAACCGACTCAGCGCGGCTAGACATCCCGTGAGTCTCTGAACATCCTTGACGCGGGCAGGGGGCCGCATCAAGTCGATGGCCTTGATCTTCTCTGGGTTGGCCTCAATCCCTCGGTGCGAGACCAGGAACCCTAAGAGCTTCCCAGAGGACACGCCGAACACATATTTATCTGGGTTCAGCTTGGTGCGCGTAGAGCGCAACTTGTCAAAGACTAAAGCTAGGTTATCTAGTAAGGATGAACCCTGCTTGACCTTGACAACTATGTCATCGACGTACACCTCAACTAGGTCTCTTATTAACTCCCCAAAGATTTTGTGCATCGCCCGCACAAAGGTGGGGAGTGCATTCTTTAGGCCGTAAGGCATAGACACATAGCAATAAAGGCCGTCTACTGTGATGAAGGAGGTGTGCTCCTCGTCCTCCCTAGACATGGGGATCTGATGGAAACCCGAGTAGGCGTCTAGGAAGCACAGCATATCACAGCCTGACGTTGAGTCTACTATTTGATCTATTCTAGGGAGAGGGAATGGATCTTTGGGACATGCCTTATTGAGACTGGTGTAGTCGATGCACATCCGGAGCTTCCCGCCGGCCTTCGGGACAATGATGGGGTTCGCCAACCACCGGGGGTGGTGGACCTCCCGTATGAAGCCAGCGTCCAGCAGCTTATTAACTTCTTCATAGATGAAGTTTTGCCGCTCGATGGACTGCTTGCGGGGCTTCTGTTGAACCGGCCGGGCGTCGGGGAAGACTTTCAAGTGGTGCTCGATCACCTCCCTGGGGATCCCCGGCATCTGTGACGGCTTCCATGCAAACACGTCGACGTTGTGCCGGAGGAAGGTGACGAGCGCGCCTTCCTATTTGCTATCCAGGCCCCCGGCTACCAGGGTGGTCTGGGTAGCTTCGGCGCTGACTTGGACGACCTTTAAAGGGACGCAGCCCTCGTCGAGAGGTTGCACACGGGGTTCTGTGGCGGAAGCACGGTGACGTGCGCTCGGGCGGAGCTGGTCCGGCTCCGTATTGCCAGGGGATGATGCCGGGGGCTGAGGCTCCAGCTGTCGCGAGTGCTTGGAGCTTCTCCAGGGCCGACACTGCAGCAGAGCGGTCCCCATGAATCCTGAGAACGCCCGTCGGTGTTGGCATCTTCAGGACGAGGTAGCCGTAGTGGGCTACAGCCATGAACCGGTACAGGGCTGGCCTGCCGATTATGGCGTTGAAGGGGAGGTCTATCTCCGCTACGTCGAACAGAATGTACTCTGTTCGGTAGCTGTCCGGAGCCCCGAAGGTCACCGGGAGGCTAATGTTGCCGTAGGGGATAACCTGTCCCGGCCCTACCCCTGAGAACGGGCTCGACGGGGTGAGCTTGGCCATCGGGACCTGCAGCTTCTGGAAAGCTGCACGGCTGATGAGGTTCAGCCCAGCTCCTCCATCTACCAAAACGTGGTACATTCTCACGTTGGCGATGGTAGGGGCTACCAGGAGCGGCAGTTGGCCGGCCCCAGCCATGTTCCTGGGGCAGTCGGTGGCGTCAAAGCTGATGGGGGTCCCCATCCACTTAAGGTGCGGTGCAGCACTTGGGAGTGGCGCCACCGACGCTACCGCTCGGTGCAGAGTCTTGACTGCGCTTTGGGACGAGGGGTCGGCGGACCCGCCGTATATGACGTAGAGCTTCATCCGACGCTCATCGTCACTGGAGCTGGAGTCCTCATGACTGTGTGCCGCCTTCACGACACACTGCGGCTCCTGGATCTCCTCTGGGTGGTCGATGTTGTCTGGAACATCCACCCTCTGTTCGTCTTCCTTTGGACGGAAGGGCAGGGCATCAGCCCGCTGCCGCTTCCCCTTGCGGAAGCGCTCTGCGAGCCTTCGGATCTCCCGGCACTCGGCAGTAGTGTGGCGACAGCTGCCGTGCACGGGGAACATATTGTCATGGCTATCTTCCGGGATCGGTGACCTTCGCTGCCTCTTGTCAGGGCGCGGCCCCCGAGCCCCACTGAGCGTCGCTGCAGTGACGTCTGGGGTCGCGGCCGGTGATCTTATCTTGCTTCTGCCTTGGCTCTTGGTCTTCCTGCTGCCTCCATAGGGAGTAGGACCAGATCCGGGCAGCCCTCCTGACCCGGAGGACAGCTGTGAGTGCCAGTTCCGTCCTTCGGCTGCTCTGGCGCACTTGTCCGCCAAGCTGAATAGCTCTGAGGCATCGCGGACCTCCCTGGTCGCGAGTTTCTCAAGCATCTTCTTGTCTCGGACGCCTTGCCGGAACGCCACCACCACAGAAGCATTTTGAATGTGTGGGATGGTGTTCCGTACCTGGGAGAACCGCTGGATGAAAGAGCGCAGCGACTCCCCAGGCTGTTGTTGGATGGCGTGGAGGTCGAGCTCCGTGCCAGGCCGGGTGTAGGAACTGCCGAAGTTAGCTATGAACTGTCAGAAAAGCTCTCCCCAGGAAGTTACGGAAACCTGGGGGAGGTTCATGAGCCAAGACCGAGCTGGGCCAGTCAAGGCGACAGGGAAGTAATTGGCCATGACGGCTTCATTCCCTCCTGCGGCAAGTACGGCGGTGGAGTAGATCTGGAGGAACTCCGCCGGGTTGACGCTGCCGTCGTACTTCTCGGGCAGGTGCAGCCAAAACTTGCACGGCCACTTTGCGAAGCGAAGGTGGGGCGCAAGGGCCGCACACCCTGCTTCTGTCGCCGCAGGTTCTGGTGCCGCGAACGCTTGGTTCGCACTGAGCACCGCGTGCCTCGGTATGGGCAAGGCTGCACCATAGGCCGGGGACGCCATATGCAGGACATATGACTGTGGCATATTCTGCACGGCGCAGGCCTGGGGCAGAGATCGCGTGGCGAAGGTCTGCTCTTCAGGCTGGGTCGAGGCCGACGTCATGCTGTCGTCAGCCTCTTGGTGGCGACGCCTTTCTCGGCGCCGCTCGAGGTATACCCGGGCATCTTGACCCAGACGACACCGCTCCAGCTCTGTCCTCAGATCTGTCGATTGGGGCCTGGTAGAGCTGGAGTCTGCCGTCTGCTCGTCAAACAATGGTGCACGCATCAGCGACATGACCGGTTGGCCAGAGCATCGTCCCCGCCGAAGTCGAGGGTTTGCGGCGGCGACGACGAGACGGTCTACCTCACGGATCCACTGCCGGGTCGCTGCCTGAGGCGCGTCCCCAGCGGGCGGATTGTACAGTATCGCTCTCGCTGCAGCTAGCGCACCCCCACTGGGTACGCCCAGCGCTACTGAAGACTTGAAGCTGGTTGGAGCCTGCATTGCCGGGGTCGGCGCTGCCAGAGCCGGTTGCTGGCTCCCAGCTTGTACCGACACACTCCGTCCCGAGTGTGTCGACATGTACTCCCCCCTGGTCGCGGTTTGCCGCAGAGGCGAGGGGGGAGAGTTCGCCGCTGAAGGAAGCTTGGTCATCTTCATCGGCGGATACTCGTCGCGCTAGGAGAAAAGCCCCCTACCTGGCGCGCCAAATGTCGAAGTGTTCAGTCGACACTTCCCCCGGGCCTGCACTGGGCAGCCCGCGGAGGTTCTTTTTTCGGTGGGGCTAGTTCCTAGCGGAGAGCTTGCGCAGATGGACGAGTTAGTAAGAGCTTGACACGGCGAGTTTTACGTGGTTCAGGCCGCCGGAGCGTAAAACCCTACGTCCACGGCGAGCTATGGAGCTTGCTGTATTGCTTGCTGCTCAGGGCCGGAGTCCTGAGCTTGGGGGTGAGTTACAGCTTGAGAGAGTATAGCTAGCGTATGAGGTTCAAAGTGCGAACCCTTGCTATCGACGCCTACCCGATCCTTTTATAGTCCAAGGCCCGGGCAGCTTACAAGGGGGGCCGGGACCCGACAGGTGGTCCCGGGAAGATTGTCTATCATCTACCGTATCTGCAGTTATGCCGGTAGTTGCCTCTGGTCGAAGGCTTCTGAGTCTTCATCTTGCCGCCCTGCCCATGCCGCATGCTAGTCGTAGTGGTTGATGACGGCGCAGGCTGCATGGGATGTCTTATCGCGGTGCATGTTGGCTGGCAGGTTCTGACACCGCGCGCCAATCTGTGATGCAACTGGGCGCAACGGCACCTGACAGAAGCATGCTCCGCGTCTCGGGAAGACGCGGGCCTTGAATACCTTGTACGGGCAAGGTATGGGGCGTCTTTACGCCTGCTGCCTATCACTCGGGGGCAGGCAGCGCCGTTCTGCTGCCACGTGGCGGGCCCGGAGCCCTTCTCAGAGGAGAGGAGGGCCCGTTCCGTGGGGCACGTGGAGCCTCCGGTCCTCTCCCCGCAGAGGGGGAGGCTCGGCTCCTGTTGTCCACGTGGCCGGCCCGGAGCTCTCCTCTGAGGAGAGGGGGGCCCGGTCCCGCTGGACGCGTGGCGCCTTCGGACCTCTCTCCCGCGGAGGGGGAGGTCCGGCTTCTGTATGCCACGTGGCAGGCCCGGAGCTCTCCTCTGAGGAGAGGGAGGTCCGGCCCCACCGGACGCGTGGCGCCTTCGGAGCTCTCCCTGCAAAGAAGGGCAAGTTCCTTAGGCATTTTACCCTGTGCACGGGGGTACCCCATATCTCAGCTACCGACACCTGCCGACTATCGTATCTGCAGTTATGTCGGTAGTTGTCTCTGGCTGTGACGCCCTCAATTCTGTGGGAAACCACGGAACCGAGAACTAATGCATATGTGTGCCCAGGATGTTCATCACACATGCACATACGTTCCACAAACTGAATTCAGATTATATATTACCACGAATAACAGAGTTTATTACAACACCAAATGAGTCTTGGACTCATGCTCACAGCGGAAGTCTTTATTTCTACGCAGCGGAAATCTTTATTTAAATGCGGAAGCAAAACTAATGCGGAAGCAAAACTAAGCAGAAGTGGCTCCATCTCTACTCCCTCCACAGGCAAGGTTGAGAACAGATCACACGCCATAATGCTCTACTCGGTCTTCATAGTAGCCTTCTCTTGCTGTTGATGAAGAAATAATAATGCAAGTTTGAGCACAATGATGTACTCAGCAAGTGCGGGAATAACACATGATATGCAGCTCATAAACAAGGTAGGTATAAAAGGCTTATTTGCAGAAAAGCAGATTTATAAAACCGTGATAAAACAGCAACTTAACTTTAGATGAATGTAGTCCCAGCATGTATGAAATTACCAACATACCTCCATCACTTCCCGTGTTCCATCCAAACATTAACCAATCCTTTACCCATACTCATGAATACCTCCTCGTATTCGCTACCATCTCACCTCATGAAACAACCTTGTCTCGCACCGAGACCAATCTCATATCATGACCCACAAGTCATGCAACCCTTTCATCATCCAGACTTAACAATTCCAAACCAAACCATAACCAAACCCATAACCATAACCAAGAACCTTCCCAATAACCATCCCATCTAATCATGGTGGTTTAGCCAGGTGCTCGTGATGGTAAGCTCGGCTATCATGATAGTTTTAATAACTCTGCAGAGTTTGCACCTCTTTACCCACAAGTTTGTGATTTCGTCACCCGTCGGCGACTGCAGAACCTCCATTATACCAGTACACAACCGTCGGTGTATGGTCAAGAGATCACAAATTAGCCTTTACAAAGGGGTTACTAGATGTATGGACTCACTAAGGTTTCACCGGCAGGCTAGAATCTCCAATTCTCCCACCCACGGGCCCCCTCTTGTGCCATGCAGTTCCCATGGCAGTCCTCACTCGACTCCCATTCCCCACGCCTTCCACAGTCCATAACATTCTAGCAACTTACCTAATTACTCAGCTAAGCCGCACCCATACTTGGCCTTGTGGTGGCACTGTTATCCTGGCATGTGCATGCATGAACCGGTCCTTAGATATAAGGCAAGTAAAACCACCATCTCATGCTACCTCATTCACAAACCCAGGCTTGCCTAGATCTCCCTCTGATCCATGTTCATTGTCCTCATCAGTTACTTATTATTATTACGAGTGCAGTTAGCTAGACACATCTATCTCGTTTCCCAATCTCATAGACTCAGCGAAGCATAAAGCAAAAACCATACCCGACTCATAAACTTCCCAGGCGACAAGTGTGGTTCAACCAAAACTAGTAAACTCCTATAAAAGGGTTTTCCCATCATGTTTGACTCAGCACACACACCTTTTCAAAACAAAATAGCTTTACCCAAAACATAGGATCAACATGGTCAAGGAGCACATGCCTTGTTCTTGCGGTTCCGGTTATTCTTGATTCTCAAAATCCTGTTGCTGCAGTTCGTCGTAGACAGCTTCCTGAGCTTGTCCTGCTATGTAGGATTCTCGCGCATACAAGATTCACAGCAATCAATATCATGCACAAACCCTAAACTAGATAGCGATGATGCACATGCATGCAATCCTATGATTAGTTTCATTAGATTGATCTGTACGTGTTCTTGCATGGCTTGCATGGGCAGAGGTGTTCAGATCAAAGGTGGACGTGGCGATGATCTTGTCATTAGATCAAACTGATCATCGAGTGATCTGCCCACGAGAAGGCTTCTGTTCGAAAGGAATTGAAGAACAGATGCAAAGAGATGAACACAATGATATCGTAAGGTGGTATTGAAGTCCTACCTCACGCTCTTCTTGTCTTCGGGGTCCTCCTCAGACCGCTTCGTTCTTCTCCGATGATCTCCCTTGTTGCGCTTCGGTGATGTTTTGCTCGGCGAGTTAGTGCTAGGGCGCTAAGTCGTCGGCTCAGGAGTTGAAAGAGAAGTTTGTGGTTTCGGCCAGAGGTTTTGGGTTCTATTTATAATCGGAAAGAGAAGAGTCCTAATCTGCTTGTATCCTGAATAAGAGTCTTATTCAGATCTTTGTTGGATCCTAACGTCTAATCTTTGGTAATCATCGTGGATTTTAGATCGGTTTCTGTTGCGTACCGGTGCCCTTACGCATAACAGACGCCCCAGAACTCGTTACCTCTGTGATGATGAGCTCCGGAAGCTCCACGTGTCCTCCGGGCCTGGTATCTCCTCATCCGCAAAGACGAGCTCCGATTGCGCCGCGTGTCAATTGATCGAAACCTCCCTTTTCTTTGGAGGTGAGCTCCGCGCACGCCACGTGTTAGTGCCGGTCTTCCTCCTCTCCTTCCCTCAGGGACATGCCCCGAGATTGACACGTGTCCAGCAACGAGGGGCCTCCGGAGATAAGCTCCGGTGGAGACGCGTGTTCAATAGATCCGCACTTTTCTCTGAGATGAGCTCCGAGATTGACACGTGTCCTATTAAAAATGCTTTTGCTTCTTCCGCAGAGACTAGCTCCGCGGGCAGCACGTGTCCCACAGGGTCGGACCTCTTTCCAAATGCGGAGGTGACCCCGAGCCTGCCACGTATCCAGTTTAGCGTCGGACCTCTCCCAATCTCTCGGGAATGAGTTCCGAACAAGCCACGTGGTCTGCTGGTCGTGGAAGTTGCCTTCGGCGCTCTCGGAGAGCTTTGTTGGCCATCCTTTTGATACTTGCCTCTGTTCCTTATTTTATTAAAATGTTTTTTTTTCTTCATAAAACATGAACATATGCTGACACCCGAGATGAGGGTGTCACAAATCTACCCCCCTTAAATTGAATCTCGCCCTCGAGATTCGTTAGTAGAAAATAGATAGGGGAATTCAGCCTTAATATCCTCTTCACGCTCCCATGTGGCTTCAGCTTCAGTATGATGACTCCATTGTACCTTGCACCATCGAATCACTTTGTTTCGGGTGACCCTTTCCTTTACGTCCAAGATTCGGACAGGGTGTTCTGCGTAGGTCAGGTCTTCTTGAAGTTCAAGTTCTTCCATTGACACTTGTTCCTCTGGTACTCTCAAGCACTTCTTGAGCTGGGATACATGAAACACGTCATGTGCGTCGCAGAGGTGGTTTGGGAGCTCTAGTTGATAGGCTACTTCTCCTCGCTTGTCCAAAATCTTAAATGGTCTGTTGTAGCGAGGCGCTAGTTTGCCTTTGACGTTAAAACGTCGTTGGCCTCGGATAGGCGATACCTTAAGGTATACGAAGTCTCCTACTTCAAAGGTCAACTTCCTACGCCTATTGTCCGCATAGCCTTTCTGTCGTGACTGAGCAGCCTTTAAGTTTTCCCGTATCGCTTGGACTTGCTTTTCAGCCTCTTGTAGTACTTCGGGTCCAAACACCTGGTTCTCTCCAGTCTCGTTCCAGAACAGCGGCGTTCTACACCGTCTGCCATATAAGGCTTCGAAAGGCGACATCTTCAAGCTAGCTTGATAGCTGTTGTTATAGGAGAACTCGGCATACGGTAAACTCCTATCCCAACTACGCCCATGTTTCAAGGCGCAAGCTCCCAACATGTCCTCCGAAATTTGGTTCGTCCTTTCGGTTTGCCCATCAGTTTGTGGGTGATAGGCGGAGCTAAAATCCAGTCGTGTACCCATGGCTTTCTGCAGCTTCTTCCAGAATCTAGAGGTAAACTGAGAACCTCGATCTGAGACTATCCTCTTCGGGACTCCATGTCGGCACATGATCTGCTCCATGTACAACTCTGCCAACTGTGTAACGTTGTAACTGGTCTTTACCGGAAGAAAATGGGCGGTTTTTATCAACCGGTCCAGAATGACCCAGATGGAATCGTATCCTGACTGAGTTCTTGGCAATCCGACAATAAAGTCCATACTGATGTCCTCCCATTTCCATTCAGGTATTTTCAAAGGTTGCAACAATTCAGCGGGTTTTTGATGTTCGGCCTTTCCCTGTTGGCATGTGTCGCATAGGGCAACGTATTCGGCTATATCCCTCTTCATACCATCCCACCAATAGCATGTTTTCAAGTCCTTGTACATTTTGGTGCTCCCTGGATGTATGGAATAGGGTGAATCATGTGCCTCCTTCAATATCATGTCGCGAAGGTGTCTTATGTTTGGCACACAAATCCTTTTTCCTAGCCAAAGCGTACCCTTTTCATCCTCCTTGAAATCCTTCTCTATCCCTTGTCAGATTCTTTCCTTGATCTCCTTGATCCCCTCGTCCGTTGCTTGGCCCTCTCTTATTTCTTGCTCCAATGAGGAGTGGATCTTCATTATCTCCATGTTATTCAAGAATCCGAGGTGTAATCGTTCGAACTCCTTTGTAGTTCGGGTGGTAGCTCCCGAACCGTGAGTCGGTGGCATGCTCCCTTTCTGCTCAATGCGTCAGCGACTACGTTGGCCTTCCCGGGGTGGTAGTTGATTCCCACATCATAATCCTTTATAAGTTCTAACCATCGACGTTGCCTCAAATTCAAGTCCGTTTATGTAAATATGTACTTGAGACTTTTATGATCTGTATAGATCTCACATCGATGACCAAGGATATAATGTCTCCAAATCTTCAATGCATGCACCACTGCTGCTAACTCCAAATCATGCGTAGGATAGTTAAGCTCATGCTTCTTTAATTGTCGTGAGGCATAGGCTACCACTTGTCCTTCCTGCATGAGTACACATCCGAGCCCTTGTCTGGAAGTGTCACAATATATGTCAAAACTCTTGCTTACGTCTGGCAATACCAGAACTGGTGCTGTGGTTAGCCTTTTCTTGAGCTCCTCAAAACTTTCTTGGCAGGCTTGTGTCCATTGAAAGACCTTCCCCTTCATTAACAACTCCGTCATAGGTTTTGCTATCTTAGAGAAGTTTTTAATGAAGCGCCGATAGTATCCTGCCATCCCAAGGAAACTTCGAATATCCCTCACGCTCTTCGGTTGGTCCCACTTCAGAACATCTCTCACCTTTCCAGGATCAACCGATACTCCTTCCTTGGAGATGATGTGGCCTAGGAAAGATATTTCCTTAAGCCAAAATTGACACTTGTTGAGCTTGGCATACAACTGATGCTCACGGAGCTTCTGCAAGGTCAATCTCAGATGTTCTTCATGCTCGTCCTTACTTTTTGAATACACCATAATGTCGTCGATGAAAACCACGACGAACTTGTCTAAGTACTCCATGAAAACCTTATTCATAAGGTACATGAAGTATGCGGGTGCATTCGTCAATCCAAAGGACATAACGGTATATTCATATGAACCATAGCGTGTCCGAAAGGCTGTCTTAGGTATATCGGAGGGCTTAATCTTCAGCTGGAAATATCCCGACTGAAGATCAATCTTGGAGAATACTTGGGCTCCTTTCATTTGATCGAACAGGTCCTCTATACGAGGCAGAGGGTATTTATTCTTGATTGTTACCTCGTTGAGAGACCTGTAGTCCACGCACATTCTTTGGGTTCCGTCCTTCTTGTCCACGAAGAGTACCGGAGCTCCCCATGGTGACGAGCTTGGACGGATATAACCCTTCTCCAACTGTTCTTGAATTTGCTTCTTGAGTTCTACAAACTCGTTGACGGGCATCCTATATGGTCTCTTAGCTATGGGTGCAGTTCCAGGCACCAAATCTATGGCAAACTCGATGTCCCGGTCAGGTGGCATACCTGGAAGTTCCTCCAAAAACACGTCCGAAAATTCCTGAACCACTGGAATGTTGTCCAATGCTATTCTTTCAACATGGTTCAAATCCGCCCATTCGGTTGCTTGCTGGGCTGACTCAAACTCGACACGGATACCGTGTTCGTTTGTCAACTGCACGCTTTTCTCAGCGCATTGGATTACTCCTTTGTGCTTGCTTAACCAGTCCATTCCGAGTATGATGTCGATTCCGTGGGTGTCCAAGACAATAAGGTTGGCAAGGAAGTCTACCCCCCTTATTTTAAGGCTTACTTTAGGACATACTATATTAGTCCTCAATTCTCCTCCGAGAGAATTAACTAACATAGCACATTCGAGGTGGGATACGGGTAGATGATGTTTGGCAACATATTCGGATGATATGAAGGAATGTGATGCTCCAGAATCAAATAAAATGGTGACTGGGTTGGAGTTGGCATGGAACATACCAATTGCGACGTCCTCAGCCTGTTGTGCTTCCTCAGCAGTGACATGGTTAACGTGGCCACGAGCATAGTTCTGCGGTCCACGGTTCCCTTGGTTGTCCCCTCCGTTTGGTCGCTGGTTCTGCTTGGGCATGTTACCTTGCTGTCCAGGGCCTCTCTTCGGGCACTGGTTAGCGAAGTGGCCTACTTCCCCGCATGCAAAGCATGCCCTGTTGCCTACGGCAGCAGGTACGTTGGGACGGGGGTTTTGAACAGGAGTGCCGTTGTTAGGCCGGGGCGCAGGAGGCATGGGCACACGAGGTGCCGATGCAACGAACTGTTGCTGTGGTGGCTGACCAGGGCGGTTCGTAGGAGTGGTCGATCCATACTGCGGTGCAGGGGGCATGTACCTAGGTCGTACGTTGCTCCCTTGGGGCTGGTATGGCATCTTCCTTTTGCACTCGCGCTCAATCTCTCGAATCTTGTTTTCCACCACAATAGCCTTATCCACCAGCTTTTGGAAGCTTACGTAGTCATTGTTGAGGAGCTGAACTTGGATCTCATTGTTCAACCCTCTCATGAACAGGTACTGCTTCCTCTGATCTGAGTGGACATCTTCGGGGGCATACCGGGACAGTTGTATGAACTTGTTGAGATATTCGTTCACACTTTTCTGCCCATGGCGGAGACCTTCAAACTCCTGCCTTTTGAGCATCATTACGCCAACAGGGATGTAGTGGGAGCGGAAACTTTCCTTGAACTCAGTCCAAGTGATTGTCTCCAGGTTGGCATGGGCGTTGCTCAAGGCATCCCACCAGTCAGCAGCTGCTCCCATCAGTTGGTGCGACGCAAAGAGAACCTTCTCTCGGTCGTTGCACTGAACAATGGCAAGCTTCTTCTCCATGGATTTCAACCAATCATCGGCCTCCATTGGATCGCTTGCTTGAGCAAAGGTGCGTGGTCGAGTCCTCATGAACTCTGCAAACCTGTTATGGGCCGGCGGTGGTGGTGGCGGTGGTTCCGAAACGGAGTTTTGGTTGGCCTGCAACTGACCCAAAGTTCGGATCATGGTTTGCATAAGCTGGTTTTGCATGGCCATCAACCTTTCTAGGTTGTTTCCGCCAGCTCCGGGGTTAGCAGGAACTTCCTCGTGGTCATCTTCCTGGACGTTCCTTCGGCTGGCGTTTCCTCTCACCATCTTGAGAGAGAACGAAATAGTAATAGAAGGTTAGAAAGTTAGGTAGGTCCTTTCAACTATATGCATCAAGGAGAGTTGGACTATATATATTAGCCCTTATGAGGATGTGAGCAAGTGCCGAAACATCTCACACCTCCTTCTTACGTGTGGATATGGACAACGTTTTTGAGACGTCCCACAACTCACACTAAGCACATATTCACAAATAATCATCACAAGGGCCCACTCAACTCCTATTCAAGGATGGTTTCCTATGTCAAGGTGGTTTCAAGGCCAATCTAAGCTATTCACCCTAGGATGCCTCCTTTGGTCCGCGTGGCTTAGCTACATGTGATTTCTATTTAGGGGTGTAACTTGCTGTTAACCCGTGACTCTAATATCAATCTAGGGTTTCTATCTAGGCGTGACGCCCTCAATTCTGTGGGAAACCACGGAACCGAGAACTAATGCATATGTGTGCCCAGGATGTTCATCACACATACACATACGTTCCACAAACTGAATTCAGATTATATATTACCACGAATAACAGAGTTTATTACAACACCAAATGAGTCTTGGACTCATGCTCACAGCGGAAGTCTTTATTTCTACGCAGCGGAAATCTTTATTTAAATGCGGAAGCAAAACTAATGCGGAAGCAAAACTAAGCAGAAGTGGCTCCATCTCTACTCCCTCCACAGGCAAGGTTGAGAACAGATCACACGCCATAATGCTCTACTCGGTCTTCATAGTAGCCTTCTCTTGCTGTTGATGAAGAAATAATAATGCAAGTTTGAGCACAATGATGTACTCAGCAAGTGCGGGAATAACACATGATATGCAGCTCATAAACAAGGTAGGTATAAAAGGCTTATTTGCAGAAAAGCAGATTTATAAAACCGTGATAAAACAGCAACTTAACTTTAGATGAATGTAGTCCCAGCATGTATGAAATTACCAACATACCTCCATCACTTCCCGTGTTCCATCCAAACATTAACCAATCCTTTACCCATACTCATGAATACCTCCTCGTATTCGCTACCATCTCACCTCATGAAACAACCTTGTCCCGCACCGAGACCAATCTCATATCATGACCCACAAGTCATGCAACCCTTTCATCATCTAGACTTAACAATTCCAAACCAAACCATAACCAAACCCATAACCATAACCAAGAACCTTCCCAATAACCATCACATCTAATCATGGCGGTTTAGCCAGGTGCTGGTGACCGTAAGCTCGGCTATCATGATAGTTTTAATAACTCTGCAGAGTTTGCACCTCTTTATCCACAAGTTTGTGATTTCGTCACCCGTCGGCGACTGCAGAACCTCCATTATACCAGTACACAACCGTCGGTGTATGGTCAAGAGATCACAAAATAGCCTTTACAAAGGGGTTACTAGATGTATGGACTCACTAAAGTTTCACCGGCAGGCTAGAATTTCCATTTCTCCCACCCACAGGCCCCCTCTTGTGCCATGCAGTTCCCAGGGCAGTCCTCACTCGACTCCCATTCCCCGCGCCTTCCACAGTCCATAACATTCTAGCACCTTACCTAATTACTCAGCTAAGCCGCACCCATACTTGGCCCTGTGGTGGCACTGTTATCCTGGCATGTGCATGCATGAACCGGTCCTTAGATCTAAGGCAAGTAAAACCACCATCTCATGCTACCTCATTCACAAACCCAGGCTTGCCTAGATCTCCCTCCGATCCATGTTCATTGTCCTCATCAGTTACTTATTATTATTACGAGTGCAGTTAGCTAGACACATCTATCTCGTTTCCCAATCCCATAGACTCAGCGAAGCATAAAGCAAAAACCATACCCGACTCATAAACTTCCCAGGCGACAAGTGTGGTTCAACCAAAACTAGTAAACTTCTATAAAAGGATTTTCCCATCATGTTTGACTCAGCACACACACCTTTTCAAAACAAAATAGCTTTACCCAAAACATAGGATCAACATGGTCAAGGAGCACTTGCCTTGTTCTTGCGGTTCCGGTTGTTCTTGATTCTCAAAATCCTGTTGCTGCAGTTCGTCGTAGACAGCTTCCTGAGCTTGTCCTGCTATGTAGGATTCGCGTGCATACAAGATTCACAGCAATCAATATCATGCACAAACCCTAAACTAGATACGATGATGCACATGCATGCTATCCTATGATTAGTTTCATTAGACTGATCTGTACGTGTTCGGATCAAAGGTGGACATGGCGATGATCTTGTCTTTAGATCAAACTGATCATCGAGTGATCTGCCCACGAGAAGGCTTCTGTTCGAAAGGAATTGAAGAACAGATGCAAAGAGATGAACACAATGATATCGTAAGGTGGTATTGAAGTCCTACCTCACGCTCTTCTTGTCTTCGGGGTCCTCCTCAGACCGCTTGGTTCTTCTCCGATGATCTCCCTTGTTGCGCTTCGGCGATGTTTTGCTCGGCGAGTTAGTGCTAGGGCGCTAAGTCGTCGGCTCAGGAGTTGAAAGAGAAGTTCGTGGTTTCGGCCAGAGATTTTGGGTTCTATTTATAATCGGAAAGAGAAGAGTCCTAATCTGCTTGTATCCTGAATAAGAGTCTTATTCAGATATTTGTTGGATCCTAACGTCTCATCTTTGGTAATCATCGTGGATTTTAGATCGGTTTCTGTTGCGTACCGGTGCCCTTACGCATAACAGCCGCCCCAGAACTCGTTACCTCTGTGATGATGAGATCCGGAAGCTCCACGTGTCCTCCGGGCCTGGTATCTCCTCGTCCACAAAGACGACCTCCGATTGCGCCGCGTGTCAATCGATCGAAACCTCCCTCTTCTTTGGAGGTGAGCTCCGCACACGCCACGTGTTAGTGCCGGTCTTCCTCCTCTTCTTCCCTCAGGGACATGCCCCGAGATAGACACATGTCCAGCAACGAGGGGCCTCTGGAGATAAGCTCCGGTGGCGACGCGTGTTCAATAGATCCGCACTTTTCTCTGAGATGAGCTCCGAGATTGACACGTGTCCTATGAAAAATGCCTTTGCTTCTTCCGCAGAGACTAGCTCCGCGGGCAGCACGTGTCCCACAGGGTCAGACCTCTTTCCAAATGCGGAGGTGACCCCCGAGCCTGCCACGTATCCAGTTTAGCGTCGGACCTCTCCCAATATCTCGGCAATGAGTTCCGAACACGCCAGGTGGTCTGCTGGTCGTGGAAGTTGCCTTCGGCGCTCTCGGAGAGCTTTGTTGACCATCCTTTTCATACTTGCCCCTGTTCCATCTTTTCTTAAAATGTTTTTCTTCTTCATAAAACATGAACATATGCTGACACCCGAGATGAGGGTGTCACACTGGCGAAGGCTTCTGAGTCTTCGTCTTGCCGTCCTGCCCATGCCCATGCTAGTCGTAGTGGTTGATGACGGCGGAGGCGGCAGGGGATGTCTTATCGCCATGTTTATTTGCTGGCAGGTTCTGACACCGCGCGCCAGTCTGTGATGTGACTGGGCGCAACGGCACCTGACAGAGGCGTGCTCCGCGTCTCCGCTTCTTGGGAAGGCGCGGGCCTTGAATACCTTGTACGGGCAAATTATGGGGCATCTTTACGCCCGCTGCCTACCGCTCGGGGGCAGGCAGCGCTCTTCTGCCGGACACGTGGCGGGCCCGGAGCCCTCCTCAGAGGAGAGGGAGGTCCGGCCCCGTAAGACACGTGGAGCCTTCGGACCTCTCCCCGCGAAAGGGGAGGTCCGGCTTCTGTCGGCCACATGGCGGGCCCGGAGCTCTCCTCTAAGGAGAGGGAGGTCCGGCCCTGCTGGACACGTGGCGCCTTCAGATCTTTCTCCCACGGAGGGGGGAGGTCCGGCTTCTGCAAGCCACGTGGCGAGTCCGGAGCTCTCCTCTGAGAAGAGGGAGGTCCGGCCCCGCCGGACGAGTGGCGCCTTCCGAGCTCTCCCTGCGGAGAAGGGCGAGATCCTCAGGCATTTTCCCCTGTGCGCGGGGGTACCCCATATTGCGGGTACCGACAGTGGCCCCCGGGCCCATCTCAGGGGAGATAGTGAGCCCGAGGTGAGGCCTCTGTTTCTCTTGTTCCGCGCACTTTCTCTAAGTCCCGCATTGACCGCTGCCGGAGCACGAACAGTCGTGGGATTGTGGGAGCGTGTGCCCACTTGATGGTTGCTTTTACTGCGGCGGTTCCCAAGTCTGCCACTTCTGCACGTTGTGGCGCTTTCTTCGGGAACCGCCGGAGTGCCTTGCCGGCTCGCCTTCCTGGCGGGCTGACTCCTTGACCCGCCGCTTTAGCTGGGCAGCTTGGGCCCACCTGCCATCGGCGCTCGGTCTTTAAGCCGATGCGGTTTCTGATGCGGCGTATCCGAAGAGTTTCGGGTCATTTGGAATCGCGTCTGGGAAGTTTTAAAAGGGGATCTTACCCACATTACGGCTTCCCTTCGCACTTCCCAGTGCTTTTCCTTGGACTCTTGTGCCTTTGTCTTCTTGCCTTTGAGTCCTCCCTCATCATGGCTTCTAACCCGCCCACGGGAAGAAACGTGCTCGATCTCCTCCAGTGGCGGCATCCGTGCCAAGTCGGGGATCCGGGGTGCCTGTACCTCCCGCTTCAGGAGATGGCACTCCTTCCGGTGGTGACACAAAGAGGTCCCGGGCTGATGCGTCGAGGGGAGCTTCTGGAGCATCCCCTGCTCTGTCAGTCCAGGTGACTGCGGAGCGGCCGTCTGTGACGACGGTGTGCTCTGGGGATCCTACCCCGGCTCGGAAGTCAGGGTTCAGGGCCCGCTGGAGTGTTCGCGCTTCCAGGCCGTCCCCGACTGGTGGGGAGTCTGTGCCGTTGCACTCGGAAACCGGGACAGCTGCCGCGGCACCCAAGCCAGCGCGAGTTTCCCCTGCTCCAGTGTGCCCGGATTCCACGGCTGCGCCATCTCCTCCTGCCGAGACGGCTGCCGCGGCCCCCAAGCCAGCGCAGGTCAACCCTGTACCAGGCGACCCGGCTTCTACTTCAGCGTCGACTTCTTCAACTCATGCCTCTCCATGGACTGAGGGGCCAGAAGTTAGTGAGAGTTCGGCGGGTCCGGCTGTCGGAGTCCCGGCGCCAGCTTCTCCTGACCGGCGTCTCATCCCGGTCGCTGGTGCATCGCCTACTCTTGAGGATGATGTGATGGAGGAGGTCGGGGATGCTGCTCCGGCCTCTGCTGCCCCACTGCCTCTGGCGGATGCCTCTGCGCTCGCCCAAGAGAGCGTCCGGCAGGTCTTGGCCGCACTTGGTCGTGAGCGGGAGGAGCATACGGTTGAAAGGGATCACCTCCTCATCTGGGGGAACCTTTTGCGGGAGCGGACCGCGAAGGTCAAGGGCGAGCTCGACTCCAGGCAGGAGTTGCTTGACTTCAGGGAAGCACTCCTCGACCGGCTGAAGCGGTCTGTTGACCGCCTAGACGCCGAAACGCGACAGCTCCACAGGGAGGCCCTTGAGGCACAAGCCCGGGCCGAGGAGAGCCTCTCCGCCACGGAGGAGATACGACAGCTGTTGGAGCACCGTAAACTCGCCGTTGAGGACCAGGGTCGTTCCACAGCAGCCGAGGCGGAGAGGGTCACCGCGCAGCTGGCGGCAGGCGAGGACGACCTGCGAGCTCAGGCCAGGGAGCTAGAGGCGCGGAAGGCAGACCTCGCTACGAGGGAGGAACAGGTCTCCCGCGAATGCCAGGCGATCCTGGATCGGGAGTTGGCTGCCGACTTCAGGGCTTCTGAGTTAGAGCGGCTCGCCCAGGCTCTCCGCCTTCGGGAAAGCTCCCTGGCGGCCAAGGAGAAGGAATTCTCAAAGGGAAACCACGACGCCCTGCAGGCAGCCCTCCGCAAGGTAGAGGAGCTCTTGGCCTTGCGGTCATCCGAGGCGCGTGCGGTCTCAAGCTTCGTCGATCAGGCGGGGTCCGCCTTGATCCCCCTTGGCTTTCAGTCCGGTGAGGGCAGCGGCTCCTGCGCTGAAGGTGACGGAGGTGATCCCCGCGCTGGAGTCGATCGGCGCCAAGCTGAGCAGGCTAGACTCGGTGGTCGCCAGCGAGCTTGAGGCCGAGGGACGGGGCCTGGCCTTGGAGGTCGCCACACTGTGCTGGCATGCTTCAGGAGCCGGGACCATTCTTTCTCCCTGGAGCCAGCGAGAGTGGGCCCTGCCGCGGAGCGAGAGGAGACTGCCAGGTCCGAAGTCGGGGACGTGGCCGCTCTTTTAGCCTCTAGGTTCCGGCGTGAACCAGGAGGACCTTAGGACTTGCCTCTTTCTTTTATCGAGTCTGTAGTCCAGCTCACGGAGCCATGAATAAATAGACTCTCTTGAATGTTTGTGTCTGTGATGCCTTTTATCTCCTTCTTGGTTTTGCCTGACCGAGTCCTTAGCTCCGCAAGGTACTCAGAGGCCTTCACCAATCTCGAAGCTCTGAACAGGCACCTTCTCCGGGTCCTAACTGTATTAAGGGCCCCCGAGGGTCTCCAGAGCTCGCCCCATGGGGAGGTCCGGATCTGCCGGCCATGTGGCGGGCCCGGAGTTCCCTTTTAAGGAGAAGGGGTCCGGCCCTGCGGGACACGTGGAGCCTTCTGAGCTCCTCCCCTGTAATGGGAGGTCCGGCTTCTGCCGGCCACGTGGCGGGTACGGAGCCCCTCCTGAGGAGGCGGGAGCTCCGGCCCTGCTGGACACGTGGGGCCCTCGGAGCCCCCATTCAGAGGGGGAGGTCCGGTTTCCGCCAGCCACGTGGCAAGTCTGGAGCCCCCCTCTGCATAGGCGGGAGCTCTGGGCCCGCTGGACACGTGGGGCCTTCGGGCCTCGCCCCTGTGGAAGGGGCGGGACCCGGACCTTCCGACCCTATGCTGGAGTAGTTGGTAGCTCCTTGCCCCCTGCTTCATGCAGCCCCCGTTGCTGTAACCTGGAGGTCCTGCACACATGTAGAGGAAACGTAATTCTCCTCGAGGGGTCCTCCCCTCCCGTCTCTTAGTCTTATTCGGCTTACGATCCTGATCCGTTATACGGGGCTTGGGCAATTCTGTGTGTGAGACACCGGGGCTCCGGCTCCCTCCAAGGTCCGGGTACGATCGTCTGATCCCTAGTACCAGACCGTGCGCCGGGCAAGCAGAGTGCACAGGCTTTGGGTACGGAACCAGGCAAAGCGGCTGGACTCCCCTGGACCTCCGGAGGGCAGGATGCGCACGCTTTGGGCACAGAGCTGGCTAAGCGGGATACGCACCCTGGACCCCCCATGCACGGTACAGGCCATTCCTGGAGGTGACCAACTGGCACCGCAACACCTGACTGGGGGAGGCCCGAGAGACTCACCTAGCCATCGGCAGGTGCCTCAAGCGAAGCCGCCTTCGGTAGGATAGCAAATGCTGACTATGGATGAGCACGGGAGAGAGGGAGCTAGATGTACGATGGACATACATAGAGAGTGTGATCATAAAAATTAATGCGTAATTTAAATGAGCACAATAGAGAGAGTGAAGTAGAACAGGTTTCTGTGTAAATGCACATAGGGGGAAGTCAGGCTGTACATGGGGGCAACGACCCACCTCATTAACAAGGGAAGCAAGACTCTACGGGCTTAGGGTCGGAACCAGGCCAAGCTGAACGTAGTCCTGGACCGTCCCTTGAGACTTAGCTGCCCCAAGCGCTGTTCCTAGACTCTATGGGATTTATTTCAGAAGGGTATGGCCCTGTTCTACTAACGCTCAGGAGGTAGGACTTACAGTGTTGTTCCATGCCAAGGGTTTTGGGAACGGATCCCATAGTCGGTTGAAAGGCATGTGTACCTGGGACGGCAACTTTCGTGGCTCGGAAGGAACCTTCCCGGCTGGGGGAGAGTTTATAGGTCCCTTACGGGAAAGTGTGTGCCGCGACACCAGGTTGCCTTCCTGCAGGTCCCTGACGCGTTTGGTCCTTCGGCGGTAGTGCTAGAGCGCCAACCGAGACCGTGCGTTGTGGGGTGTCACCTGCAGCCGAGCCCCGTCGACGGGGTTGTCTTCTTCATGCTGCATCAAGTCCCGCGCGGCTTCTCCTGGGCGCCCCGGGGAGCTCTCCCCTTCTGGCTAAGGCCTTCATGGTGTAGGAGGACCCAGACTCTACTTGGGAGACCCAAGGCGTCTTTCCCCTTCTGGCAAGGTCTTCAAGGGGTTGACAGACCCTGGGCGGCCCCCAGGAGGTACGACCGAGGCACGGAGGCGTGCACTCGGGTGGAGCTGGCCTGGTTCTGCACCGTCGGGGCTGGTGCTTGGGCTGCTGTGACTACTTGGAGCTCCTCCAAGGTTGATATCACAGCAGTGGAGCCTCCACTGACTTCCCGGGATAGCCGCAGTCAGCTACTGCCCTGGCTCGTCATCACCGGAGCTGAAGTCCACACCGTTGTGCACCGTCTTCATGACACGCTGAGGCTCCTGAAACCCCACCTGGTGGCTGGCGCTGACAGAGGCATCGACTTTCTGCTTGCCCTCTGTCGAAGTGTTTGGTCGACACTTCCCCCGGGCCTGCACTGGGCAGCCCGCGGAGGTTCTTTTTTCGGTGGGGCTAGTCCCTTGCGGAGAGCTTGAGCGTATGGACGAGTTAGTAAGAGCTTGACACGGCGAGTTTTACGTGGTTCAGGACGCCGGAGCGGAAAACCCTACGTCCACGGCGAGCTATGGAGCTCGCTGTATTGCTTGCTGCTCAGAACCGGAGTCCTGAGCTTGAGGATGAGTTACAGCTTGGGTGTGAATGGCTAGAGTGCGAACCCTTGCTATCGTCGCCTACCCGAGTCTTTTATAGTCCAAGACTCGGGTGGCTTACAAGGGGGGCCTGGGACCTGACAGGTGGTCCCGGGGAGATTTTCTATCATCTACCGTATCTGCAGTTATGCCGGTAGTTGTCTCTGGTGAAGGCTTCTGAGTCTTCTTCTTGCAGCCCTGCCCATGCCACATGCTTGTCGTAGTGGTTGATGACGGCGCGGGCGACATGGGATGTTTTGTCGCTGCGTTTATTGGCTGGCAGGCTCTGACACTGCACGCCAGTCTGTGATGCGACTGGGCGCAACGGCACCTGACAGAGGCGTGCTCCGCGTCTCCGCGTCTTGGGAAGACGCGGGCCTTGAATACCTTGTACGGGCAAGGTATGGGGCTACTTACGCCCGCTGCCTATCGCTCGGGGGCAGGCAGCGCCGCTTTGCTGGCCACGTGGTGGGCCCGGAGCCCTCCTCAGAGGAGAGGAGGGTCCGGGCCCGCGGGACACGTGGAGCCTTCGGACCTCTCCCCGCGGAGGGGGAGGTTCGGCTTCTGTCGGCCACGTGGCGGGCCCGGAGCTCCTTTCTGAGGAGAGGGAGGTCCGGTCCCGCAGGATACGTGGCACCTTCGGACCTCTCTCCCGCGGAGGGGGAGGTCCGGCCTCTGTATGCCACATGGTGGGCCCGGAGCTCTCCTCTGAGGAGAGGGAGGTCCGGCCCCGCCGGACGCGTGGCGCCTTCGGAGCTCTCACTGCTGAGAAGGGCGAGTTCCTTAGGCATTTTCCCCTCTGTGCGGGGGTACCCCATATCGCAGGTACCGACAGTGGCCCCCGGGCCCATCTCGGGGGAGATAACGAGCCCGAGGTGGGACCTCCATCTCTTCTGATCCGCGCACTTTCTCTAAGTCCTGCATTGACCTCTGCTGGAGCACGAACCGCTGCGGGATCGTGGGAGCGTGCGCCCACTTGATGGTTGCTTTTACTGTGGCGGTTCCCAAGACTGCCACTTCTGCACGTTGCGGCGCTTTCTTCCGGAACCGCCGAAGCGCCTTGCCGGCTTGTCTTCTGGGGCGACTGACTCCTCGACCCGCCACTTCAGTTGTGCGGCTTGGGTCCACCTGTCATCGACGCCCGGTCTCGGAGCCAACAAGGTCGCCGATGCGATGTTCTCGAAGATTTTCGAATCACCTCGGATCATCCCTGGAAAGTTTTTAAAAGGGGATCTCACCCGCATCGCGGCTTCCCTTCGCATTTCCTAGCGCTCGTTCTTCCCTTGAACTCTTGTGCCCCGGCTTTCCTGTCCTTGTGCCCTCTTTCGCCATGGCTTCCAACTTGCTCCCGACGCGCCTCGTTCGTTCTTCCGAGCTTGGGCCAGTGCGCAGGCTGCTGGGCTGGCGCTCAGAAGAACAGAAACACCGGCTTCGCCGAGGGTCTCTCCCCCTGATCCTGGAAAAGGGGGAGATGGTCTTCTTCACTGCTTATGCTCTAGCGGGGTTTGTTCCGCCGATTTCTTCCTTCTTTGTCACCCTGCTGGAGACATATGGGCTCCAGCTCCACCATCTTTCTCCCAACTCTTTCGCAATGGCTGCTGTTTTTGTCCACTTCTGCGAGATGTTCGTGGGGGTGCACGCTTCTGTGACGCTCTTCCGCTACTTCATTGTGTTGCGGACGACTGGGCGCGGCTCGAAGACTCAGATGGGGGCATACTACTTCCAGCATCGCTGCAAGGACCCCAAGGTCTCTGGATACCTTCTGCCCTTCAGCGCATCAAGGTGGGAAAACTGGAGGGAGAGCTAGGTGGTAGTGCAGACCGACGAGCACGAACGCCTACAACTCCCAACCGCCAGCCCAACCACCGATCGTCGCTTCTGGGAGGAGATCCCTGAGCTGGAGCAGGAGTACTCCCCGGTCTTGGAGCGGATCCGGTTCTTGGCCAACGAGGGGCTGACGTCTCTGATGGTGCTGATGGACTTTATGTCGCGTCGTATTGCACCCTTGCAGCAGCGCAGTCGCCCAGCGTGGTACTATACTGGCAAGCAGGACTGTACCAGGCTGGAGAGGGGCCCGGCTCTGACCCTTCCGATGAGGAGCTGAACGAGATGGTGGGCAAGGTGAGCGGTGACTACATTCCCAGTGGCGACCCCGCCCTTCCGCCCTCTGCCACCCCCCTCTTCTTGGAGCCACAGAGGAGGTCAGAGCTCCTGCGGAAGATGCCGAACCTTGACGACATCGGGATCGCCGTCCGGCAGGTCGGGGATGCCTTCCAGGGTATCACCATTCCAGGAACCGAGTGCTCCGGGACAGGGCACGAGGCGTCTGCGGCTGTCAATCCCTCCCCCAGAGCCGACGGAACTCAAGCCGCCGATAAAAGGAAGGGAAAGGAGCCGGCCCCCGGGCATTCAGAGAAGAAACGCGCCCGGTCTCCTCCGAGGGCGCCGCCTGCGCCGAGTCAGGGTGCCGGAGCTACCTTGCTCCCATCTCCCGGGGGTGCTGGTCCATCGGGTGGCGACCCGAAGAGGCCCCGGGTGTCCCTCCCCGGCGGGTCTCTCCCCGGACAGCGGCCGTCCGAGTTAGCCCAAGTACCTCGTCATCCTTCCTCAAGCGGAGGGGTTTCCAGGACAGATGCTGGTGGGGCGACGCCGGCGAGTGTGCCGGGGATCCAGGCGTCACGTTCCGTGACTATTCCAGCCGCTGGTCCCGGCGGTTCAGCTACAGCCCAGAGGCCAGTGCTGCAAGCCCGTTGGAGCGCTCATGCCGCCCAGTAAGTGTTGCTCTTTCTGGCTTGTAGGAGCAGAGCTCTTGTCTCCTCTCTTAGCCTGAGGGCTTTCTCTTCTTGCAGGGACCGACCAGCTGCTGGGGGCGGGCCTCTTACCTGGCCGTCTTTAACCGACGGAGGCTCCGCGACTCAGCACCTGGGGACCGTGGTGGCTCCCATGGCCCCGAAATCGACGGGGGCTCCCTCTGCGCCGGCGAATTCACCCTCCGTGGTGGCCGCATCTGCTCCTCTCCGCCCTCCTTCACCGGTCCAGAAGTCCGGTCCTGAGACCGGGAGGGCCGCTGTTGGTGCGCCTGCTGGCCCCCTGGCCTCCTTAGGACAGCGCCCCACCCTGGTTGCTGAGGCACCGGCGCCTCCGCCGGTCTTAGACTCGACAGGGGGGTCCAGTGGCATGACTCCTGTCCCCCCTGCCCCGGCGCCCGTGTGGGACGCCCTGGGGTGTGTCCAGACCAGCGCCCGGCAGCTCCAATCCGCCTTTGAGCAGGAGCGGGGGGCGCTGGCCGGCGAGAGGGAACGCCTTCTCAGCTGGCAGCAGCGGGCCCAGGAGGCTAAGGCGGACCTTGACTCGAGGCAGTCAAGGCTTGAGGCCATGAGTGCTCTGCTTGGCACTCAGAAGAAGGCCATTAGCCGCTTGGAGTCAGAGACCCGGCGGGTCCGTGCCACCTACCGCAAGGCTCTGGCCCACTTTGAAGCCAAAGCCAAGGAGCATTCCGCCGCCGTGGAGGAGTTGCAGCTGCAGGTAGCCCGTCGAGAGTGCGCCGTCGCCTGATTGGGAACGCGCTGCAGCGGCCGAGGAGGAGAAGACCACCACCCTGCTGAGGGCCAAAGTGGAGGAGCTAAGGGCTCGGACCGAGGAGCTGGAGCTCCGTGAGTCGGCTGTTGCCGCGAGGGAGGAGCAGTTCTCCCAGGAGCACCAGGCTGTGATGGATCGCGAGCTGGCGGCTCGCCAAGAGGTAGAGAAACTCCAGTCCTTGCGGTCTGCCGAGGCCCAGGCAGTCTGGGGCTTTATTGCCAAGGCAGGGTCCGCCTTGGCTCCTCTTGGTTTCAGCCCTGTGCAGGTGGAGGCTCCGACGCGGCCGATGTCCGAAGCGATCCTGGCACTTGAGTCCATCAGCGACGAGCTGGGTCGGCTTGAAGCAGTGATCGCCGACGAGCTTGAAGCGGAAGGTCAGGGCCTTGCGAAGGAGGTCGCTATGCACGTACTGTCATGCTTCCTGAGCCGAGACCCTTCCTTTTCTCTGGGGCCAGTCCGTCTAGGACCCGTTGCCGATCGGGAAGAAGCTGCCAGGGCCGCAGCCGAGGACTTTGGCTGCCCTCGTGGCCTCTAGGTTTCATCGGGAGTCCGGGGACTCTTAGGCATCTTCCCCCGTGGCCACAAGGCCCTGTACTTCCTTTTTTATTTTTGTTGAGTCTGTAGCCCAGCTCATGGAGCCTTTGTATGAACAGACTCCTATTTCTTTCTGTGTCTGCATGTCCTAGTCTTCTTCCCGGCTTTTCCTGGCCAAGTCCTTAGCTCCGCAAGGTACTCGGAGGCCTTGACCAATCTCGAAGCTCTGCACAGACACCTTCTCCGGGTCCTCACCGTATACTAAGGGTCCCGGAGGTCTCCAGGACCCGCCTCACGAGATCGGGGGGGGGGGGGGGCGGGCCTGTTGGCCACGTGGCGGGCCCGGAGCTCCCCTCTGAGGGGAGGTCCGGGCTTGCGGAGCACGTGGAGTCCTCGGACCTCTCCCCGAGGAGGGGGGAGGTCCGGCTTCTTTAGACCATGCGGCGGGCCCGGAGCTCCCCCCCAAGGAGGTGGAAGGTCTGGCCCCGCTGGACACGTGGGACTTTTGGGCCTCGCCCCTGTGAGGTCTAGTTCTTTGATCTTACCTTGGGGTTTCGGTCTTGCGCGATCCCGTAGCGGCCCCCTGGTAGGTGCGTTCCATTGGATGGATGTGCGTACCATACTCCTGCGGGGAGCTGAGGCCGAGAGGTCCTGCACACAAGTAAAGGAAACGTAATTCTCCTTGGGGGCTCCCCCCGCTCTATCTCATAGTCTTATTTGGCTTACGGTTCCCGTCCACCTATACGGTGATTGGGAACTACGGTGCGCGAAGTGCCTGGGGCTTGGGGCCCCCCCTCGCTATCGGCCGGTACCTCCGACGCAACCGCCTTTGGTAGGGCAGCAAATGCCGACTAAAGATGAGAATAAGAAGAGGGAGCTGAACGCATGGCGAGCACGCGCTAGCAGTGCAATCATGAAAATTTAATAAGTAAATTAAATGAGCACCAAAGAAGAGCAACGTAGGACAGGTTTCTTTTCATATAAATTTCCATAGGAGGAAGGCAGGCTGAGTATGGTGGGCACGACCCGCCTCAAGAGAAGCAAGACTCTACGAGCTTGGGGTCAGAACCAGGTGAAGCTGAACGTAGTCCTGGACCGTCCCCTGAGGCTTAGCTGCACCGAGCACTGTTCCTGGACTTTATGGGATTTATTATAAAAAGAAGAGTCTGTCCTATTGTTGCTCTAGGGGTAGAACTTACAAAGGTGTTCTGTGTTCCGAAGGTTCGGGAGCGGGTCCCCATCCTCGGTTCTGGGGAATGGTCCCAGGCCCAGGATGTCCAGCCCCCGTATGGCAAATGGCCATGTGGGCTGGATCATCTGTACCGTCCAAGCCGGTGTATGGATCTGTTTGGCATGGAACAGGCACGCCTTGCAGCTCTCGACCAGCTTGACGGCATCCTGGAGTGCTGCCGCCTAGTAGAAGCCATGCCGAAAGGCTTTACCGACAAGCGTGCGTGAGGAAGAGTGACTCCCACATTCGCCTCCATGGATCTCAGCGAGCAAGTCGCAGCCTTCCCCCTGGGTTATGCACCGCAATAGGATGTGGTTGGCGCCGCGCCGGTAGAGATCCCCCTCTACCGTCATGTGTCTCTTAGCCATACGCACGATCCGTTCAGCGGATACACGTTCATCAGAGAGGATATTATCTTTCAAGTAGTCCCGGACCTCCGTGATCCATGCATCGGGTCTGACTTGAGCATCTGGATCTTGAGCGCTGGGTTGCATGGAGTCCCCAGTGACGCTTACGATCCTTGGCGGCGTCCATGGCCGCCGGGACCGCCAGCTTCGAGGTGCTGGTCTAGCCCCCTTCGCCCGGCTCGGCGGGCCTGGCTGTGGGCCACGGCAACGTTCTCTCAAAGCCCCCTTCGGGCACAGGGGCTCCGGTGGTGGTCTTCGTTGAGAGGTCGTCAGCTGCGGCCTTGCTAGCGCGCGGTACGTAGTGCAGGTCCAAGGCGAGGAAGTCTGTCTCCACCATCTTGTTTGATAACCAGCTGGGAGTCGCCCTGTGCCAACAACTGGCGAGCGCCTAGAGACAGGGCTGTCTTTAGGCCAAGGATGAGTGCTTCATACTCTGCCATGTTGTTTGTTTCCTTGGAATTGAGACGCACCACATACCCAGACTGCTCCCCTGATGGCATGAGGAACAGTACGCTAGCACCGTCCCCCTGCTTTCGCAAGGAGCCGTCAAAGAAGAGCATCCAGTAAGGCCCGGTGAAGGCCAGGGCTCAGGGTCCTGGTTCACCGTCTCCATGGACCCCTGAGTCAGCCTGTGTTGGTCGTGTACGTCGGCCACGAAGTCAGCTAGTGCTTGGCTGTTGCCCGCGTGACGAGGAAGGAAGCCCAGCTCAAACTCTAGCAGCTCCGCTGCCCCTTTGACGCAATCGTCCGTCGCGTCGGGGCTGTGGAGGATAGCTTTCAGCCTGGGGAGGCCGCCGGGAGCTGATACTCGGGGGTCCCCCAGGCTGTCTTGGACCTCCGGTGGGGGGCGTGTCCCGCTGATTCCCCGGGGGCTCCGTGGGGTCTCGTTGCACCTCCGGGAGATCCTGCTGGTCCTCCGGGAGGTTGTGTCGGGGATCCGGGGTCCGTTTTGGATCTCCGGGTGGGTTGCTTCAGAGACCCGGGGGGTCGTCCCGGACCTCCGGTGTTTTTTGGCACTTGTTTCTCGATACGGAAGCAGGTTGCGGTGGTATGGGGTCATCAGGAGCTGGTTCAGCTCCAGGGGAGCTTCCTCCGCTTCGTTGGTCCAAGCGGATGGGCCGGATTTGCGTAGGAGCCTAGAGAAGTGGAGCGTTTGCTTTGCTAACCTCGGTATAAACCGACTCAGCGCAGCTAGGCATCCTGCGAATTTCTGGACATTGAGCCAATGGCTTTGACCCTCTCTGGGTTAGCCTCAGTTCCTTGGCGTGAGGCCAGGAATTCTAAGGGTTTTCCAGAGGGTACACCGATCTCACATTTGTCGGACGGACAAAGACTAAGGTCAGGTTATCTAGTAGGGACGAACCCTGCCTGACCTTAACAACAATGTCTTCGACACACATCTCAACTGAGTCTCTCATTAGCTCTCCTAAGGTCTTGTGCATTGCACGTACGAAGGTAGGGAGAGTGTTCCTTAGGCCAGAAGGCATAGAGGAATAACAGTACAGGCCGACTACTGTGGTGAAGGGGGTGTGCTCTTCAACTTCTCTAGACATAGGGGTCTGGTGGAAACCCGAGCAAGCATCTAGGAAGCACAGTATATCGCAGCCTGACGTCGAGCCTACTATTTGATCTATCATAGGGAGAGAAAATAGATCTTTAGGACATGCCTTATTGAGACTGGTGTAGTCGATGCACTTCCAAAGCTTCCCGCCGGCCATTGGGACAATCAACGGGGTTCGCCAAGCACCGGGGGTGGCGGACTTTCCGTATGGAGCCAGCGCCCAGCAGCTTCTTGGTTTCTTCCCGGATGAAGTTTTTTACTGCTCGGTGGGCTGCTTGAGGGGCTCCTGTCGGACTGGTCAGGCATTGGGGGAGACCTTTAGATATTGCCCAATCACCTCCCTAGGGATCTCTGGCATCCGCAACGGCTGTCATGCAGCACATCGGCATTGTGCCGGAAGGAGGTAACGAGCGCGCCCTCCTATCTGCTATCCAGGCCCCCGGCTACCCGGGTGATCTGGGTGACACCGGCACTGATTCGGACGAGCTTCAAGGGGACATCGTCCTTGTCGAGGGGTTGCACATGGGGTGCTGTGGCAGAGGCACGGTGGCGTGCACTTGGGTGGAGCCGGTTTGGTTCTGCACTGCCTGGGGTTGGTGCTCTAGCTGATGTAAGTGCCTGGAGCTTTTCCAAGGCTAACACTGCGGCAGCACGGTCTCCACAAACCTTGAGGACGCCTGTTGGTGTAGGCATCTTCAAGACAAGGTAGCCGTAGTGGGCTACTGCCATGAATCGGTACAGGGCTTTCCTGCCAATTATGGTGTTGAACGGGAGGTCGATCTCGGCCACGTCGAACAGAATGCACTCTGTCCGATAGCTGTCTGGTGCCCCAAAGGTCACCGGGAGGCTGATGTGGCCGTATGGAACGACCTGTCCCGGCCCTACCCCTGAGAACGGGCTCGATGGGGTGAGCTTGGCCATCGGGATCTGCAGCTTCTGGAAGGCTGCGCGACTGATGAGGTTCAGTCCAGCCCCCCCATCTACCAAAACGTGGTACATCTTCATGTTGGCGATGGTGGGGGCCACCACGAGCGGTAGTTGGCCGGCCCCAGCCAAGTTCCTGGGGCAGTCGGTGGCATCGAAGCTGATGGGGGTTCCCATCCACCTGAGGTGCGGTGCTGCACTCGGGAGGGGAGCCACCGACGCTACCGCTCGGCGCAAGGCCTTAGCCGCGCTTCGGGACGGGGGGTCAGCGGACCCGCCGAAGATGACATAGAGCATCTTCCGGTGCTCGTCATCACTGGAGCTGGATCTCTCATGATTGCGCACTGCCTCCACGGCGCGCTGAAGCTCCTGGAACTCCACCTGGCGGTCGACGCCGTCTAGGGCTTCGACCTTCTGCTTGCCCTCCCTTTGACGGTAGGGTGGGGCATCAGTTAGGGGCTGCTTCCCTTTCCGGAAGCGCTCCGTGAGCTTCTGGATTTCCCGGCACTCGGCAGCGGTATGATAACTGGTGCCATGCATGGGGCATAACTCATCCTGGCCCCCGTCTGGGGCCGGTGATTGTCGCGACCTCTTGTCGGGCGCGGCCCCCGAGCTCCACTGGGCGCCGCCGTTGCGGCAACGGTGGCCGCGGCTGACGGCTTTATCTTGCTTCTGCCTCTGTTCCTGATCTTCCTGCCGCTTTCATAAGAAGCGGCGCCAGATCCCGGCTGACCCCCTGGCTCGGAGGCCGGCAGCGAGTGCCAGCTCCGTCCTTCGGCTGCTCTGGCACACTTGTCCGCCAGGCTGAAGAGCTCTGAGACATCGCGGACCTCCCTAGTCGCGAGCTTCTCGAGCATCTTCTTGTCCCGAACGCCTTGACGGAACGCCACTACCACAGAAGCGTTCTGGATGTGTGGGATGGTGTTCCGCACCTGGGAGAACCGCTGGATGAAGGAGGGCAGCAACTCCCCTGGTTGTTGCTGGATGGCGTGGAGGTCGAGCTCCGTGCCAGGCCGGGTGTAGGAACTGCCGAAGTTGGCGACGAAGTGCCGGCAGAGCTCTCCCCAGGAGGTTATGGAATCCTGGGGTAGGTTCATGAGCCAAGACCGGGCTGGGCCGGTCAAGGCGACGGGGAAATAGTTGGCCATGACAGCCTCATCCCCTCCTGCGGCGAGTACGGCGGTGGAGTAGATCTGGAGGAACTCCGTCGGGTTGACACTGCTGTCCTACTTTTCGGGCAGGTGCGGCCGAAACTTGCACGGCCACTTCGCGAAGCGAAGGTGGGGCGCAAGATCTGCACATCCTGCTCCTGCTGCCGCAGGAATTGGTGCCGCGAACGCTTTATTCGCACTTGGCAGTGTGTACCCCGGTATGGGCAGCGCTGCACCATAGACCGGGGACGCCATTTGCAGGGCATAAGGTTGCGGCATATGCTTTGCGGCGAACGCCTGGGGCAGTGCTCGCGTGGCGAAGATCTGCCCTGCAGGCTGGGTTGAGGCCGACGTCATGCTGTCGCCAGTCTCTTGGATGCGACGCCTCTCTCGACGTCGCTCGAGGAACACTTGAGCATCTTGGCCCAAGTGGCATCGCTCCAGCTCTGCCCTCAGGTCCATCGTCGGAGGCCTGGTGGAGCTGGAGTCCGCCGTCTGCCCGTCAACCGCGGGCGTGCGCGTCAGCGACACTGCCGGTTGACTGGAGCGTCGTCCCCGCCGAAGTCGAGGGTTTGCGGCGGCGACGACGAGACGGTCTACCTCACGAATCCACTGCTGGGTCGCTGCCTGAGGCGCGTCCCCAGCAGGCGGATTGTGCAGTAGCGCTCTTGCTGCGGTTAGCGCACCCCCACCGGGTACGCCCAGCGCTACTGAAGACCTGACGCTGGTTGGAGCCTGCATTGCCGGGGTCGGTGCTGCCAGAGCCGGTTGCTGGCTCCCAGCTTGTTGCGACACACTCCGTCCTGAGTGTGTCGACATGTACCCCCCCTGGTCGCGGTTTGCCGCGGACACGGGGGGGGGGGGGGGGGGGGGTAGAGATTGCCGCTGAAGGAAGCTTGGTCATCTTCGTCAGCGGAAACTCGTCGCGCAAGGGGAAAAGCACCCTACCTGGCGCGCCAAATGTCAAAGTGTTCGGTCGACACTTCCCCCGGGCCTGCACTGGGCAGCCCGCGGAGGTTCTTTTTTTGGTGGGGCTAGTCCCTTGCGGAGAGCTTGATCGTACGGACGAGTTAGTAAGAGCTTGACACGGCGAGTTTTATGTGGCTCAGGCCGCCGGAGCGTAAAACCCTATGTCCACGGCGAGCTATGGAGCTCGCTGTATTGCTTGCTGCTCAGAACCGGAGTCCTGAGCTTGAGGATGAGTTACAGCTTGGGTGTGAATGGCTAGAGTGCGAACCCTTGCTATCGTCGCTTACCCGAGTCTTTTATAGTTCAAGACTCTGGTGGCTTACAAGGGGGGCCCGGGACCCGACAGGTGGTCCCGGGGAGATTGTCTATCATCTACCGTATCTGCAGTTATGCCGGTAGTTGTCTCTGGCGAAGGCTTCTGAGTCTTCGTCTTGCAGCCCTGCCCATGCCTCATGCTAGTCGTAGTGGTTGATGACGGCACGGGCGGCATGGGATGTCTTGTCACTGCGTTTATTGGCTGGTAGGCTCTGACACTGCGCGCTAGTCTGTGATGCGACTGGGTGCAACGGCACCTGACAGAGGCGTGCTCCGCGTCTTGGGAAGACGCGGGCCTTGAATACCTTGTACGGGCAAGGTATGGGGCGTCTTTACGCCCGCTGCCTATCGCTCGGGGGCAGGCAGCGCCGTTCTTCTGGCCACGTGGCGGGCCTGGAGCCCTCCTCAGAGGAGAGGAGGGTCCGGCCCGCGGGACACGTGGAGCCTTCGGACCTCTCCCCGCGGAGGGGGATGTCTGTACCTGAGATATGGGGTACCCCCGCGCACAGGGGAAAATGCCTAAGGAACTCGCCCTTCTCCGCAGGGAGAGCTCCGAAGGCGCCACGCGTCCGGCGGGGGCCGGACCTCCCTCTCCTCAGAGGAGAGCTCCGGGCCCACCGCGTGGCATACAGAAGCCGGACCTCCCCCTCCGCGGGCGAGGGGTCCGAAGGTGCCACGTATCCGGCGGGGCCGGACCTCCCTCTCTTCAGAGAGGAGCTCCGGGCCTGCCACGTGGCCGACAGAAGCCGAACCTCAACCCTCCGTGGGGAGAGGTCCGGAGGCTCCACGTGCCCCGTGGGCCGGACCCTCCTCTCCCCTGAGAAGGGCTCCGGGCCCGCCACGTGGCCAGAAGAACGGTGCTGCCTGCCCCCGAGCGATAGGCAGCGGGCGTAAAGACGCCCCATACCTTGCCCGTACAAGGTATTCAAGGCCCGCGTCTTTCCAGACGCGGAGACGTGGAGCACACCTCTGTCAGGTGCCGTTGTGCCCAGTCGCATCACAGGCTGGTGCGCGGTGTCAGAACCTGCCAGCCAATAAACACCGCGACAAGACATCCCATGCCGCCTGCGCCGTCATCAACCACTACGACTAGCGTGCGGCATGGGCAGGGCGGCAAGACGGAGACTCGGAAGCCTTCACCAGAGACAACTACCGGCATAACTGCAGATACGGTAGATAACTGTCAATCTCCCCGGGACCACCTGTCGGGTCCCGGGCTCCCCTTGTAAGCCACCCAAGTCTTGGACTATAAAAGGCTCATGTAGGCGACGGTAGCAAGGGTTCGCACTCTGAAACTCATACGCTAGCCATTCACACCCAAGCTGTAACTCACCCCCAAGCTCAGGACTCTGGCCCTGAGCAGCAAGCAATACAGCGAGCTCCATAGCTCGCCGTGGACGTAGGGTTTTAAGCTCCGGCGGCCTGAACCACGTAAAACTCACTGTGTCAAGCTCTTACTAACTCGTCCATCCGCGCAAACTCTCCGCAAGGGACTAGCCCCACCGAAAAAAGAACCTCCGCGTGCTGCCCAGTGCAGGCCCGGGGGAAGTGTCGACCGAACACTTCGACATTTGGCGCGCCAGGTAGGGGGCTTTTCCCCTTGCGCGACGAGTTTCCGCCGACGAAGATGACCAAGCTCCCTTCAGCAGCAAACTCTCCCCCTCCTCGTTCACGGCGAACCGTGACCAGCGGGGAGTACATGTCGATGCACTCAGGACGGAGTGTGTCGGCACAAGCTGGTAGCCAGATGCCGACTCCGGCTACGCCGACTCCGGCGATGCAGGCTCCGACCAGTGTGAGATCTTCTGCAGCGCTGAGCGTACACCATGGGGGTGCGCTAGCTGCAGCAAGAGCACTGCTGCGCAACCCACCTGCTGGGGATGCGCCCCATTCCGCGACCCAGTAATGGGTCCGCGAGGTGGACCGCCTCGTCGTCGCCGCCGTGAACCCACGGTTTCGGCGAGGACGGTGCCCCGGTCAACCAGCTGTGTCGCTGACGCGCACGCCCACGGTTGACGGGCAAACGGCGGATTCCAGCTCCTCCAGGCTCCCGTCGACGGACCTTAGAAGGGAGCTGGAACGGTGCCACTTGGGCCAGGATGCCCGGGTGTACCTCGAGCGACGTCGAGAAAGGCGTCGCAACCATGAGGCTGGTGACAGCATATCGTCGGCCTCAACGCAACCTGGAGGGCAGGTCTTCGCCACGCGAGTCCTGCCTCAGGAATACGCCACGCAGAATATGCCACAACCATATGCGCCGCATCCAGTGCCCCCGGTCTATGGGACAGCCTTGCCCATACCGGGGTACACGGTGCCAAGTGCGAACCAAGTGTTCGCAGCACCAATACCTGTGGCAGCAGGGGCAGGATGTGCGGCCCTGGTACCCCACCTTCGCTTCGCGAGGTGGCCGCGCAAGTTTCGGCCACACCTGCCCGAGAAGTACGACGGTAGCGTCAACCCGGCGGAGTTCCTCCAGATCTACTCCACCGCTGTACTTGCCGCAGGAGGGGATGAGGCTGTCATGGTCAACTACTTCCCCGTCGCCTTGACCGGTCCAGCTCGGTCGTGGCTCATGAATCTTCCCCAGGGGTCCATAACCTCCTGGGGAGAGCTCTGCCGGCAGTTCGTCGCCAACTTCGGCAGCTCCTACACCCGTCCCGGCACGTAGCTCGACCTCCACGCCGTCAAGCAACAGCCTGGGGAGTCTCTGCGCTCTTTCATCCAGCGGTTCTCCCAGGTACGCAACACCATCCCGCATATTCAAAGTGCTTCTGTGGTGGTGGCGTTCTGGCAGGGTGTCCGGGACGAGAAAATGCTTGAGAAGCTCGTGACCAGAGAGGTCCGCGACGTCTCTGAGCTCTTCAGCCTGGCGGACAAATGCGCCAGAGCAGCTGAAGGGCGGAACTGGCACTCCCTGCCAACCTCTGAGTCAGGAGGACAGCCCAGGTCCGGCGCTGCTGCCTATGGGGGTGGCAAGAAGGCCAAGAACCGGGGGAGTGGCAAGATGAAGTCATCCTACGCGGCTCCCGTCGCCGCAGCAGCGACGACTAGTGGAGCACGGGGGCCACGCCCCGACAAAAGGCAGCGGCAGTCGCCGGCCCCAGATAGTGATCAGGGCGGGCTATGCCCCGTGCATGGCGACGGCAACCATACTGCCGCCGAGTGCTGGGATATCCAGAGGCTCGCAGAGCGCTTCCGCAAAGGAAGACAGCAGAGAGCTGAAGCACCGCCCTATCCTCAGAGGGATGGCAAACAGAAGGTCGATGCCCCAGTCACCGCCGCCCATCAGGTGGGTTTCCAGGGGCCTCAGCGTGTCATAAAGACAGTGCATAACGGTGAGGTCTCCTGCTCCGACGGTGACGGGCCAGGGCGGTAGCCAACTGCGGCACGCCTCCGTGCCTCGGACATACCTCCCGGGGGCCGCCCGAGGTCTGTCAACCCCTTGAAGGCCTTGCCAGAAGGGGAAGACGCCTTAGGTCATCCAAGACGATCCCGGGTCCACCTACCCCTTGAAGGCCTTAGCCAGAAGGGGAGAACTCCCCGGGGGCCCCAGGAGAAGCCGCGCAGGACCTGATCCAGCGTGAAGATAACAACCTCGTCGACGAGACTCGGCTGCAGGTAACACCCCACAACGCAAGGTCTCGGCTGATGCTCTAAGCACTACTGCCAAAGAACCGAACACGTCAGGGACCTGCAGAAGGGCGACCTGGTGTCGCGGCACACTCTTTCCCGAGAAGGACCCATAAACTCTCCCCCAGCAGGGAAGGTCCCTTCCGAATCATGAATGCTGCCGCCCCAGGTACACATGCCTTTCGACCGAGTGTGGGATCCGTTCCCAAAATCCTTGGCATGGAGCAACACTGTAAGTCCTCCTCCCTGAGCATCGGTAGAACAGGGTCGTTCCCTTCTGTAATGAATCCCATAGAATCTAGGAACAGAGCTTTGGGTAGCTAAGTCTCAAGGGACGGTACAGGACTACGTCCAGTTTAGCCTGGTTCCGACCCTAAGTGCATAGAGTCTTGCTTCCCTTGTGGATGAGGCGGAATATTGCCCCCATGTACAGCCAGAATTCCACCTATGGGCATGAACACAGAACTCTGTTCTACTTAGCTCTCTCTCATGCGCTCATTTAAATTATGCATTAATTTTTATGATCACACTATCTATGTATGCTCATAATACATCTAGCTCCCCCTCTCCCGCGCTCATCCATAGTCAGCATTCGCTATTGTCGGTACCTGAGATATGGGGTACCCCCACGCACAGGGTAAAATGCCTAAGGTACTCGCCCTTCTCCGCAGGGAGAGCTCCGAAGGCGCCATGCGTCCGGCGGGGCCAGACCTCCCTCTCCTCAGAGGAGAGCTCTGGGCCCGCCACGTGGCATACAGAAGCCGGACCTCCCCCTCCGCGGGAGAGAGGTCCGAAGACGCCACGTGTCCAGCGGGGCCGGACCTCCCTCTCCTCAGAGGAGAGCTCCGGGCCCGCCACGTGGCATACAGAAGCTGGACCTCCCCCTCCGTGGGGAGAGGTCCGGAGGCTCCACGTGCCCCGCAGGCCGGACCCTTCTCTCCTCAGAGAAGGGCTCCGGACCCGCCACGTGGCCAGAAGAATGGTGCTGCCTGCCCCCGAGCGGTAGGCAGCGGGCGTAAAGGCGCCCCACACCTTGCCCGTACAAGGTATTCAAGGCCCGCGTCTTCCCAAGACGCGGAAACGCGGAGCACGCGTCTGTCAGGTGCCGTTGCGCCCAGTCGCATCACAGACTGGCGCACGGTTTCAGAACCTGCCAGCCACTAAATGCCGCGACAAGACATCCCATGCTGCCTGCGCCGTCATCAACCACTACGACTAGCATGCGGCATGGGCAGGGCGGCAAGATGAAGACTCAGAAGCCTTTGACCAGAGGCAACTACCGGCATAACTGCAGATACGGTAGATAATAGACAATCTTCCCGGGACCACCTGTCGGGTCCCGGCTCCCCTTGTAAGCCGCCCGAGTCTTGGACTATAAAATGCTCGGGTAGGCGTCGATAGCAAGGGTTTGCATTTTGCAACTCATACGCTAGCCATACACTCTCAAGCTGTAACTCACCCCCGAGCTCAGGCCTCCGGTCCTGAGCAGCAAGCAATACAGCGAGCTCCATAGCTCGCCGTGGACGTAGGGTTTTACGCTCCGGCGGCCTGAACCACGTAAAACTCGCCGTGTCAAGCTCTTACTAACTCGTTCCATCTGTGCAAGCTCTCCGCTAGGAACTAGCCCCACCAAAAAAAGAACCTCCGTGGGCTGCCCAGTGCAGGCCCGGGGGAAGTGTCGACCGAACACTTCAACATTTGGCGCGCCAGGTAGGGGGATTTTCTCCTAGCACGACGAGTTTCCGCCAACGAAGATGACCAAGCTTCCTTCAGCGGCAAACTCTCCCCCTCCGCGTTCACGGCGAACCGTGACCACTGGGGAGTACATGTCGACACACTCAGGACGGAGTGTGTCGGCACAAGCAGGTAGCCAGCAGCCGACTCCGGCAACGCCGACTCCGGCTATGCAGGCTCCGACCAGTGTGAGATCTTCTGCAGCGCTGAGCGTACACCATGGAGGTGCGCTAGCTGTAGCAAGAGCGTTGCTGCGCAACCCACCTGCGGGGGATGCGCCCCATTCAGCGACCGAGCAATGGGTCCGCGAGGTGGACCGCCTCGTCGTCGCCGCCGCGAGCCCTCGGTTTCGGCGAGGACGGCGCCCAGGACAACCGGCTGTGTCGCTGACGCGCACACCCACGGTTGACGGGCTAACGGCGGATTCCAGCTCCTCCAGGCTCCTGTCGACGGACCTGCGAAGGGAACTGGAACGGTGCCACTTGGGCCAGGATGCCCGGGTGTACCTCGAGCGACGCCGAGAAAGGCGTCGCAACCATGAGGCAGGCGACAGCATGTCGTCGGCCTCGACACAATCAGAAGGGCAGGCCTTTGCCACGCGAGCCCTGCCTCAGGCATATGCTGCGCGGCATATGCCACAGCTATATGCGCCGCAAGCGGCGGCCCCGGTCTATGGTGCAGCCTTGCCCATGCCGGGATACGGGGTGCCAAGTGCGAACCAAGCGTTCGCAGTGCCAGTACCTGCAGCAGCTGGTGCAGGATGTGCGGCCCTTGCATCACCCCACCTTTGCTTCGCAAGGTGGCCACGCAAGTTTCGCCCGCACCTGCCCGAGAAGTACGACGGCAGCGTCAACCCAGCGGAGTTCCTCCAGATCTACTCCACCGCCGTACTTGCCGCAGGAGGGGACGAGGCTGTCATGGCCAACTACTTCCCCGTCGCCTTGACCGGCCCAGCTCGGTCTTGGCTCATGAATCTACCTCAGGGGCCCATAACCTCCTGGGGAGAGCTCTGCCGGCAGCTCGTCGCCAACTTCGGCAGCTCCTACACCCGTCCCGGCACGGAGCTTGACCTCCACGCCGTCAAGCAACAACCTGGGGAGTCGCTGCGTTCTTTCATCCAGCGGTTCTCTCAGGTACGCAACACCATCCCGCATATCCAAAGTGCCTCTGTGGTGGTGGCGTTCCGACAGGGTGTCCGGGACGAGAAAATGCTTGAGAAGCTCGCGACCAGAGAGGTCCGCGATGTCTCGGAGCTCTTCAGCCTGACGGACAAGTGCGCCAGAGCAGCTGAAGGGCGGAACTGGCACGCCCTGCCGACCTCCGAGTCAGGAGGACAGCCCGGGTACGGTGCTGCTGCCTACGGGGGCGGCAAGAAGACCTGGAACCGGGGCAGTGGCAAGTTGAAGTCGCCATTCACGGCCCCCGTCGTCGCAGCTGCGACGACCAGTGGAGCTCGGGGGCCACGCCCCGACAAAAGGCAACGGCAATCACCGATCCCTGACAGTGACCAGGTCGAGCTATGCCCTGTGCATGGCACCGGCAACCATACTGCCGCCAAGTGCTGGGAGATCCAGAAGCTTGCAGAGCGCTTCCGCAAAGGAAGACAGCAGAGGGCTGAAGCACCGCCCTACCCTCAGAGGGATGGCAAACAGAAGGCCGATGCCACAGTCAACGTTGCCCACCAGGTGGGGTTCCTGGAGCCTCAGCGTGTCATAAAGACAGTGCATGACGGTGAGGACTCCAGTTCCGACGGTGACGGGCCAGGGTGTTAGCCAACAGCGGCGCGCCTCCGTGCCTCGAACATACCTCTCGGGGGACGCCTAAGGTCTGTCAACCCCTTGAAGGCATTGCCAGAAGGGGAAGACGCCTTAGGTCATCCAAGACGAGCCCGGGCCTACCTACCCCTTGAAGGCCTTAGCCAGAAGGGGAGAACTCCCCGGGGGCCCCCAAGAGAAGCCGCGCAGGACCTGATCCAGCGCGAAGATAACAACCTCGACAAGACTCGGCTTGCAGGGAACACCCCACAACGCACGGTCTAGGCTAATGCTCTAAGCACTACCGCCAAAGAACCAAACGCGTCGGGGGCCCGCAAGAGGGCAACCTGGTGAAGCGGCACGCTCTATTCCAAGAAGGACCCATAAGCTCTCCCCCAGCAGGGAGGGTCCCTTCCGAATCATGAAAGCTGTCGCCCCAGGTACACATGCCTTTCAACCGAGAGTGGGATCCGTTCCCAAAAAAATCCTTGCCATGAAGCAACTCTGTAAGTCCTACTTCCTGAGCATCGGTAGAACAAGGTTATTCTCTTCTGTAATAGATCCCATAGAATTTAGGAACAGAGCTTGGGGTAGCTAAGTCTCAAGGGACGGTACAGGATTACGTCCAGTTTAGCCTGGTTCCGACCCTAAGCGCGGAGAGTCTTGCTTCCCTTGTAGACAAGGCGGAACATTGCCTCCATGTACAGCCAGAATTCCACCTATGGGCATGAATACAGAGACCTGTTCTACTTAGCTCTCTCTCATGCGCTCATTTAAATTATTATGATCGCACTATCTCTGTATGTTCATCATACATCTAGCTCCCCCTCTCCTGCGCTCATCCATAGTCGGCATTCGCTATCCTACCGAAGGCGGCTGTGCTTGAGGCACCTGCCGATGGCCAAGTGAGTCTCTCGGGCCTCCCCCAGTCAGGTGTTGCGGTGCCAGTTGGTTACCTCCAGGAAAGGCCTGCGTTGTGCATGGGGGGTCCAGGGTGCGTATCCAGCTTAGCCGGCCCAGAGCCCAAAGCATGCGCATCCTGCCTCCCGGAGGTCCAGGGGAGTACGACCGCTTTGCCTGGTTCTGAACCCAAAGCACGTGCACTCTGCTTCCCCAGCGCATGGTCCGGTACTAGGGATCAGACGGCCACACCCGGACCTCGGAGGGAGCCGGAGCTCCGGCGCCTCGTGCATAGAATTGCCCAAGCCCCGTATAGCGTATCAGGATCGTAAGACGGATAAGACTAGGAGACGGGAGGGGAGGACCCCCCGAGGAGAATTATGTTTCCTCTGCCTGTGTGCAGGACCTCCAGATTACGGCGACAGGGGCTGCATGAAGCAGGGGGGAAAGGAGCTACAAACTACTCCGGCCTAGGACTTGAAAGACTGGGACCTGCCCCTCCAGTAGGGGCGGGACCCGGAGGCCCCACGTGTCCAGCAGGCCTGGAACTCTCTCCCCCCTTGAGGAGGGCTCCGGGCTCGCCACGTGGCAGGCGGAAACCGGACCTCCCACCCCCCTCGGTGGGAGGGCTCCAAAAGCCCTGCGTGTGCAACATGGCCGGAGCTCCCGTCTCTTGAGGGGTGCTCCAGACCCACCACGTGGCAGGCAGATTTGGAGCTCCCCATAGGGTGAGATCCGGAGACCTCCGGGGGCCCCTAACACGGTTAGGACCCGCGGAGGGTGTCTGTGCGAAGCTCCGAGATTGGAGATGGCCTCTGAGTACCTTGCGGAGCTAAGGACTCAGTCAGGCAAAGCCAAGAAGGAGAGAAAAAGCATCACAGACACAAGTATCCAAGAGAGTCAAATTAAGTAAGGCTCCATGAGCTGGACTACAGACTCGATAAAAAGGGAGAAACAAGTTCTAAGTACCTCCCGGCTCTCGCCGGAACCTTGCGGCTACAAGGGCGGCCACATCCTCGACTTCAGCCCTGGCAGCTTCCTCGCGCTCCGCGGCTGGGCCCTCTCTCGCTGGCTCTAGCGAAAAAGAGGGGGCGCGGCTCTTGAAGCATGCCAGCACATGCGAGCCGACCTCTAAAGCGAAGCCGCGGCCCTCGGCCTCAAGCTCGCTGGCGACCACCGAGTCGAGTCTGTCCAGCTTGGCGCCGATCGACTCCAACGCAGGGATCACCTCCGCCACCTTCAATGCAGGAGTCGCAGCCCTCACCGGACTGAAGCCAAGAGGGATCAGGGCGGACCCCGCTCGATCCACGAAGCTTGAGACCGCAAGAGCCTCGGAGGACCGCAAGGCTGAGAGCTCCTCCACCTCGCGGCGGGCCGCCTGCAGAGCCTCCAGGTTCCTCTCGGAGAATTCCTTCTCCTTGGCCGCCAGGGAGCTCTCCCGAAGGTGGACAGTCTTGGCGAGCCGCTCCAACTCAGCGGCCTTAAAGTCGGCGGTCAGCTCCCGGTCCAAGACCGCCCGGCGATCACGGGAGACCTGTTCCTCCCTCAAGTCGAGGTCTGCCTTCAGGATCTCCAGCTCCTCCATCTGAGCTCGAAGGTCATCCTCGCCCGCAGCCAGCTGCGCGGCGACCCTCTCCGCCTCAGCTGCCATGGAACGCTCCCGTTCCTCAACGGCGAGTTCACGGCGCTCCAACCGCTGCCGTATCTCCACAGAAGCAGAGAGGCTCTCTTCGGCCCGGGCGTGTGCCTCCAGGGCCTCCCTGTTGATCCGCCGCGATTGGGTGTCCATGCGGTCGACAGCCCGCTTCATCCGGTCGACGAGCGCTTCCCTGAAGTCGAGCAACTCCTGCCTGGAGTCGAGCTCACTCTTAACCTTCGTGGTCCTCTCCCGCAAAAGGCTCCCCCAGATGAGGAGTCGATCCCGTTCAACCGTATACTCCTCCCGCTCGTGCCCCAATGCAGCCAAGACCTGCCGAACGCTCGTCTCGGCAAGCGCGAAGGCATCCGCAAGAGGCAATGGAGCAACAGAGGCCGGGGCAGTCCCTCCGACCTCCTCCATTACCTCGTCCTCAGGAAGAGCCGACGCACCAGCAACCGATACGAGATGCCGATCAGGAGAAGCTGGCTCCGAGGCTCTGGCAGCCAGGCCTGCCGGGCCCTCTTCAGCTTCAGGCTCCTTGATCTGAGGAGAGGGGCGAACCGGGGAAGGCGGTGCTGGAGAAATGGCCGGGCCGCCTAGTGCAGGGTCGACCTGCGCTGGCTTGGGGGCCGCGGTGGCCGTCTCGGCAGGAAGAGACGACGCCGCCGCGGAGTCCGGGCACACCGGAACAGGAGAAGTTCGCGCTGGCCTGGGGGCCGCGGCAGTTGCCCCTGGCTTCGAGCGCAGCGGCGCAGACTCCCCGCAAGTTGGGGAAGGCCGGGAAGCGCGGACACTCCAGCGGGCTCTGAACCCCGACTTCTGAGCCGGGGTAGGACTCCCAGAGCCCGCTATCGTCACTGACAGCCGCTCCGCAGTCGCTTGGACTGGCGGAACAGGGGACGCCCCAGAAGCTTCCCCCAGCGCATCAACCCGGGGCCTCTTCGAGTCGCCACCGGAGGGAGTGTCAGGCACCCCAGAATCCCGACTTGGCACCGACGCCGTTGCTGGAGGAGATCGAGTGCGTTTCTTCTCTGGCGGCGGGTTGGAAGCCATGGCAAGGGAGAACTCAAAGGCAAGAGAGCAAAAGCACAAGAGTCCGAGAAGAAACACTGAGAAGTGCGAAGGGAAGCTGCAATGTGGGTAAGACCCCCTCTAAAAAGCTTCCCGGTGCAATTCCAAGCGATTCGGAACTCTTCGAATATCCTGCACCGGCAACCGCTTCGGTTCCTAGACCGAATGCCGATGACGGGTGGGCCCAAGCCGCCTAACTGAAGCGGTGGGGTCAAGGAGTCAGTCTCCTAAGAAGATGAGCCGGCAAGGAACTTCGGCGGTTCCCGAAGAAAGCGCCGCAACATGGAGAAGTGGCAGTCCTGGGAACCGCCGCAGTAAAAGCAACCATCAAGTGAGCGCACGTTCCCACGATCCCGTGGCCGTTCGTGCTCCGGCAGCGGTCAATTCGGGACTTAGAGGAAGCGCGCGGATCGAAGAGACGGAGGTCCCACCTCGGGCTCGCTATCTCCCCCGAGATGGGCCCGGGGGCCACTGTCGGTACCTGAGATATGGGGTACCACCGCGCACAGGGTAAAATGCCTAAGGTACTCGCCCTTCTCCGCAGGGAGAGCTCCGAAGGCGCCACGCGTCCGGCGGGGCCGGACCTCCCTCTCCTCAGAGTAGAGCTCCGGGCCCGCCACGTGGCATACAAAAGCCGGACCTCCCCCTCCGCGGGAGAGAGGTCCGAAGACGCCACGCGTCCAGCGGGGCCGGACCTCCCTCTCCGCAGAGGAGAGCTCCGGGCCCGCCACGTGGCATACAGAAGCCGGACCTCCCCCTCCGCGGGGATAGGTCCGGAGGCTCCACGTGCCCCGCAAGCCGGACCCTTCTCTCCTCAGAGAAGGGCTCCGGACCCGCCACGTGGCCAGAAGAACGGTGCTGCCCGCCCCCGAGCGGTAGGCAGCGGGCATAAAGGCGCCCCACACCTTGCCCGTACAAGGTATTCAAGGCCCGCGTCTTCCAAAGACGCGGAAACGCGGAGCACGCATCTGTCAGGTGCCGTTGCGCCCAGTCGCATCACAGACTGGCGCGCGGTGTCAGAACCTGCCAGCTAATAAACGCTGCGACAAGACATCCCATGCCGCCTGCGCCGTCATCAACCACTACGACTAGCGTGCGGCATGGGCAGGACGGCAAGATGAAGACTCAGAAGCCTTCAACCAGAGGCAACTATCGGCGTAACTACAGATACGGTAGGTAATAGACAATCTTCCCGGGACCACCTGTCGGGTCCCGGCACCCCTTGTAAGCCACACGAGCCTTGGAATATAAAAGGCTCGGGTAGGCAACGTTAGCAAGGGTTCGCATTCTGCAACTCATACTCTAGCCATACACTCTCAAGCTGTAACTCACCCCCAAGCTCAGGCCCCCGGCCCTGAGCAGCAAGCAATACAGCGAGCTCCATAGCTCTCCGTGGACGTAGGGTTTTATGCTCCGGCGGCCTGAACCACGTAAAACTCTCCGTGTCAAGCTCTCACTAACTCGTCCATCTGCGCAAGCTCTCCGCTAGGAACTAGCCCCTCCGAAAAAAGAACCTCCGCGGGCTGCCCAGTGCAGCCCCGGGGGAAGTTTCGACCGAACACTTCGACATTTGGCACGCCAGGTAGGGGGCTTTTCCCCTAGTGCGACAAGTTTCCGCCGACGAAGATGACCAAGCTCCCTTCAGCGGCAAACTCTCCCCCCCCCACGTTCACGGCGAACCGTGACCACTGGGGAGTACATGTCGACACACTCAGGACGGAGTGTGTCGGCACAAGCGGGTAGCCAGCAGCCGACTCCGGCAACGCCGACTCCGGCTATGCAGGCCCCGACCAGTGTGAGGTCTTCTGCAGCGCTGAGCGTACACCATGGAGGTGCGCTAGCTGCAGCAAGAGCGCTGTTGCGCAACCCACCTGCGGGGGATGCGCCCCATTCAGCGACCCAGCAATGGGTCCGCGAGGTGGACCGCCTCGTCGTCGCCGCCGCGAACCCTAGGTTTCGGCGAGGACGGCGCCCAGGGCAACCGGCTGTGTCGCTGACGCGCACACCCACGGTTGACGGGCTAACGGCGGATTCCAGCTCCTCCAGGCTCCTGTCGACGGACCTGTGAAGGGAACTGGAACGGTGCCACTTGGGGCAGGACGCCCGGGTGTACCTCGAGCGACGTCGAGAAAGGCGTCGCAACCATGAGGCAGGCGACAGCATGTCGCCGGCCTCGACGCAACCAGAAGAGCAGGCCTTCGCCATGCGAGCCCCGCCTCAGGCATATGCTGCGCAACATATGCCACCACCATATGCGCCGCAAGTAGCGGCCCCGGTCTAGGGTGCAGCCTTGCCCATGCCGGGATACGCGGTGCCAGGTGCGAACCACCTGTTCGCAGCGCCAGTACCTGCAGCAGCAGGTGCAGGATGTGCGGCCCTTGCACCCCACCTTCGCTTCGCAAGGTGGCCGCGCAAGTTTCGCCCGCACTTGCCTGAGAAGTACGACGGTAGCGTCAACCCAGCGGAGTTCCTCCAGATCTACTCCACCGCCTTACTTGCTGCAGGAGGCGACGAGGCTGTCATGGCCAACTACTTTCCCGTCGCCTTGACCGGCCCAGCCCGGTCCTGGCTCATGAATCTACCTCAGGGGTCCATAACCTCCTGGGGTGTGCTCTGCCGGCAGTTCGTCGCCAACATCGGCAGCTCCTACACTCGTCCCGGCACGGAGCTCGACCTCCACGCCGTCAAACAACAACCTGGGGAGTCGCTGTGCTCTTTTATCCAGCGGTTCTCTCAGGTGCGCAACACCATCCCAAATATCCAAAGCGCCTCTGTGGTGGTGGCGTTCCGACAGGGTGTCCGGGACGAGAAAATGCTTGAGAAGCTCGCGACCAGAGAGGTCCGCGACGTCTCGGAGCTCTTTAGCCTGGCGGACAAGTGCGCCAGAGCGGCTGAAGGGCGGAACTGGCACGCACTGCCAACCTCCGAGTCAGGAGGGCAGCCCGGGTCCGGTGCTGCTGCCTATGGGGGTGGCAAGAAGACCAAGAACCGGGGGAGTGGGAAGATGAAGTCACCATTCACGGCCCCCGTCGCCGCAGCTGCGACAACCAGTGGAGCTCGGGGGCCACGCCCCGACAAGAGGCAGCGGCAATCACCGGCCCCAGACAGAGGCCAAGGCGGGCTATGCCCCGTGCATGGCACCTGCAACCATACTGCTGCCGAGTGCTGGGAGATTCAGAGGCTCGCAGAGCGCTTCCGCAATGGAAGACAGCAGAGGGCTGAAGCACCGCCCTACCCTCAGAGGAATGGCAAACAGAAGGCCGATGCCCCAGTCACCGCTGCCCACCAGGTGGGGTTCCAGGAGCCTCAGCGTGTCATAAAGACAGTGCATGACAGTGAGGACTCCAGTTCCGACGGTGACGGGCCAGGGCGTTAGCCAGCTACGGCACGCCTCCGTGCCTCGAACATACCTCTCGGGGGCCGCCTAAGGTCCGTCAACCCCTTGAAGGCCTTGCCAGAACGGGAAGACGCCTTAGGTCATCCAAGGCGAGCCCGGGTCCACCTACCCCTTGAAGGCCTTAGCCAGAAGGGGAGAACTCCCCGGGGGCCCCCGAGAGAAGCCACGCAGGACCTGATCCAGCGTGAAGATAACAACTTCGACAAGACTCGGCTTGCAGGGAACACCCCACAACGCACGGTCTCGGCTAATGCTCTAAGCACTACCGCCAAAGAACCAAACGCGACGGGGGCCCGCAAGAGGGCAACCTGGTGAAGCGGCACGCTATATTCCAAGAAGGACCCATAAGCTCTCCCCCAGCAGGGAAGGTCCCTTCCGAATCATGAAAGCTGCCGCCCCAGGTACACATGCCTTTCAACCGAGAGTGGGATCCATTCCCAAAAAATCCTTGCCATGAAGCAACACTGTAAGTCCTACTTACTGAGCATCGGTAGAACAGGGTTATTCACTTCTGTAATAGACCCTATAGAATTTAGGAACAGAGCTTGGGGTAGATAAGTCTCAAGGGATGGTACAGGACTACGTCCAGTTTAGCCTGGTTCCGACCCTAAGCGCGTAGAGTCTTGCTTCCCTTGTAGACGAGGAGGAACATTGCCCCCATGTACAACCAGAATTCCACCTATGGGCACGAATACAGAGACCTGTTCTACTTAGCTCTCTCTCATGCGCTCATTTAAATTATGCATTATTTTTTATGATCGCACTATCTCTGTATGTTCATCGTACATCTAGCTCCCCCTCTCCTGCGCTCATCCATAGTCGGCATTTGCTATCCTACCGAAGGCGGCTGTGCTTGAGGCACCTGCCGATGGCCGAGTGAGTCTCTCGGGCCTCCCCCAGTCAGGTGTCGTGGTGCCAGTTGGTCACCTCCAGGAAAGGCCAGCGTTGTGCATGGGGGGTCCAGGGTGTGTATCCAGCTTAGCCGGCCCAGAGCCCAAAGCTGCGCATCCTGCTCTCCGGAGGTCCTGGGGAGTATGTCCGCTTTGCCTGGTCATGAACCCAAAGCGCGTGCACTTTGCTTCCCCAGCGCATGGCCCAGTACTAGGGATCGGACGGCCGTACCCGGACCTCGGAGGGAGCCGGAGCTCCGGCGCCTCGTGCACAGAATTGCCCAAGCCCCGTATAGCGGGTCAGGACCATAAGACGGATAAGACTAGGAGACGGGAGGGGAGGACCCCCCGAGGAGAATTACGTTTCCTCTACCTGTGTGCAGGACCTTCAGGTTACGGCAACAGGGACTGCATGAAGCAGGGGGAAAGGAGCTACCAGCTACACCGGCCTGGGACTGGAAGGACCGGGACCTGCCCCTCCAGCAGGGGCGGGGCCCGGGGGCCCCACGTGTCCAGCGGGCCTGGAACTCTCTCCTTCCTTGAGGAGGGCTCCGGGCTCGCCATGTGGCAGGCAGGAACCGGACCTCCCCCCTCAGCGGGTGGGCTCCGAAAGCCCTACGTGTCCAACATGACCGGAGCTCCCGTCTCTTGAGGAGGAGCTCCGGACCCACCACGTGGCCGGCAGATTTGGAGCCCCCATAGGGCGAGGTTCGGAGACCACCGGGGGCCCCTAACACAGTTAGGACCCGGGGAGGGTGTCTGTGCGAAGCTCCGAGATTGGAAATGGCCTCTGAGTACCTTGCGCAGCTAAGGAGTCAGCCAGGCAAAGCCAAGAAGGAGGGAAAAAGCATCACAGACACAAGTATCCAAGAGAGTAAAATTAAGCAAGGCTCCATGAGCTGGACTACAGACTCGATAAAAAAGGGAGAAACAAGTCCTAAGGACCTCCCGGCTCTCGCCGGAACCTTGCGGCTACAACGGCGGCCACATCCTCGACTTCAGCCCTGGCAGTTTCCTCCCGCTCCGCGGCTGGGCCCTCTCTCGCTGGCTCCAGCGAGAAAGAGGGGTCGCGGCTCTTAAAGCATGCCAGCACATGCGAGGCGACCTCTAAAGCTAAGCCGCGGCCCTCGGCTTCGAGCTCACTGGCGACCACCGAGTCGAGTCTGTCCAGCTTGGCGCCGATCGACTCCAATGCAGGGATCACCTCTGCCACCTTCAATGCGGGAGTTGCGGCCCTCACCGGACTGAAGCCAATAGGGATCAGGGCGGACCCCGCTCGATCCACGAAGCTTGAGACCACAAGGGCCTCGGAGGACCGTAAGGCTGAGAGCTCCTCCACCTCGCGGCGGGCCGCCTGCAGAGCCTCCAGGTTCCTCTCGGAGAATTCCTTCTCCTTGGCAGCCAGGGAACTCTCCCGAAGGTGGAGAGTCTCGGCTAGCCGCTCCAACTCAGCGGCCTTGAAGCCGGCAGTCAACTCCTGGTCCAAGACCGCCTGGAGATCATGGGAGACCTGTTCCTCCCTCAAGTCAAGGTCTGCCTTCAGAATCTCCAGCTCCTCCATCCGAGCTCGGAGGTCATCCTCGCCCGCGGCCAGCTGCGCGGCGACCCTCTCTGCCTCAGCTGCCACGGAACGCTCCCGCTCCTCAACGGCGAGTTCGCGGCGCTCCAACCGCTGCCGTATTTCCACAGCAGCAGAGAGGCTCTCTTCGGCCCGGGCGTGTGCATCCAGGGCCTCCCTGTTGATCCGCTGTGACTGGGTGTCCATGCGGTCAACAGCCCGCTTCATCCGGTCGACGAGCGCTTCCCTGAAGTCGAGCAACTCCCGCCTGTAGTCAAGCTCGCTCTTAACCTTCACGGTCCTCTCCCGCAAAAGGTTCCCCCAGATGAGGAGGCGGTCCCGTTCAACCGTATACTCCTCCCGCTCGCGCCCTAGCGCAGCCAAGACCTGCCGGACGCTCGACTCGGCAAGCGCGAAGGCGTCCGCCAGAGGCAATGGAGCAACAGAGGCTGGGGCAGCCCCTCCGACCTCCTCCATTACCTCATCCTCAGGAAGAGCCGACGCACCAGCAGCCGAGACGAGACGCCGATCAGGAGAAGCTGGCTCCGCGGCTCTGGCAGCCAGGCCAGCCGGGCTCTTTTCAGCTACTGGCTCCTTGACCTGAGGAGAAGGACGAGCCGGGGAAGGCGGTGCTGGAGAAGAAGCCAGGCCGCCTAGTGCAGGATCAACCTGTGCTGGCTCGGGGGCCGCGGTGGCCGTCTCGGCAGGAAGAGACGACGCCGCCGCGGAATCCGGGCACACCGGAACAGGAGAAGTCCGCGCTGGCCTGGGGGCCGCGGCAGTTGCCCCTGGCTCCGAGCGCATCGGCACAGATTTCCCGCAAGACGGGGAAGGCCGAGAAGCGCGGACACTCCAGGGGGCTCTGAACCCTGACTTCCGAGCCGGGGTAGGATTTCCAGAGCCCGCTACCGTCTCCGACGGCCGCTCTGCAGTCGCTTGGACTGGCGGAACAGGGGACGCCCCAGAGGCTTCCCCCAGCGCATCAGCCCGGGGCCTCTTCTTGTCGCCACCGGAGTGTCAGGCACCCCAGAATCCCGACTTGGCACCGACGCCGTTGCTGGAGGAGATCGAGCACGTTTCTTCTCTGGCAGCGGGTTGGAAGCCATGGCAAGGGAGAACTCAAAGGCAAGAGAGCAAAAGCACAAGAGTCCGAGAAGAGACGCAGAGAAGTGCGAAGGGAAGCTGCAATGTGGGTAAGACCCCGCACCCGCATTCGGAACTCTTCGAATACCCCGCACCCGCAACCGCTTCGGTTCCTAGACCGAGTGCCGATGACGGGTGGGCCCAAGCCGCTTAACTAAAGCGGTGGGGTCAAGGAGTCAGTCTCCTGAGAAGATGAGCCGGCAAGGCACTTCGGTGTTTCCCGAAGAAAGCGCTGCAACGTGCAGAAGTGGCAGCCTTGGGAACCGCCGCAGTAAAAGCAATCATCAAGTGAGCGCACGCTCTCACGATCCCGTGGCCGTTCGTGCTCCGGCAGCAGTCAATTCGGGACTTAGAGAAACTGCGCGGATCGGAAGAGATGGAGGTCCCACCTCGGGCTCGCTATCTCCCCCGAGATGAGCCCGGGGGCCACTGTCGGTACCTGAGATATGCGGTACCCCCGCGCTCAGGGTAAAATACCTAAGGTACTCGCCCTTCTCCGCAGGGAGAGCTCCGAAGGCGCCACGCGTCCGGTGGGGCCGGACCTCCCTCTCCTCAGAGGAGAGCTCCGAGCCCGCCACGTGGCATACAGAAGCCGGACCTCCCCCTCCGCGGGAGAGAGGTCCGAAGACGCCACGCGTCCAGCGGGGCCGGACCTCCCTCTCCGCAGAGGAGAGCTCCGGGCCCGCCACGTGGCATACAGAAGCCGGACCTCCCCCTCCGCGGGGAGAGGTCCGGAGGCTCCACGTGCCCCGCAAGCCGGACCCTTCTCTCCTCAGAGAAGGGCTCCGGACCCGGCACGTGGCCAGAAGAACGGTGCTGCCCGCCCTCGAGCGGTAGGCAGCGGGCGTAAAGGCGCCCCACACCTTGCCCGTACAAGGTATTCAAGGCCCGCGTCTTCCCAAGACGCGGAAACGCGGAGCACGCATCTGTCAGGTGCCGTTGAGCCCAGTCGCATCACAGACTGGCGCGCGGTGTCAGAACCTGCCAGCTAATAAACGCTGCGACAAGACATCCCATGCCGCCTGCGCCGTCATCAACCACTACGACTAGCGTGCGGCATGGGCAGGACGGCAAGATGAAGACTCAGAAGCCTTCAACCAGAGGCAACTACCGGCGTAACTACAGATACGGTAGGTAATAGACAATCTTCCCGGGACCACCTGTCGGGTCCCGGCACCCCTTGTAAGTCACACGAGCCTTGGACTATAAAAGGCTCGGGTAGGCAACGTTAGCAAGGGTTCGCATTCTACAACTCATACGCTAGCCATACACTCTCAAGCTGTAACTCACCCCCAAGCTCAGGCCCCCGGCCCTGAGCAGCAAGCAATACAGCGAGCTCCATAGCTCGCCGTGGACGTAGGGTTTTACGCTCCGGCGGCCTGAACCACGTAAAACTCTCCGTGTCAAGCTCTCACTAACTCGTCCATCTGCGCAAGCTCTCCGCTAGGAACTAGCCCCTCCGAAAAAAGAACCTCCACGGGCTGCCCAGTGCAGGACCGGGGGAAGTGTCGACCGAACACTTCGACAGGGGGATATTGTTTTTGTCGAAGTGTTCGGTAGACACTTCCCCCGGGCCTGCACTGGGCAGCCCGCGGAGGTTCTTTTTTCAGTGGGGCTAGTTCCTAGCGGAGAGCTTGCGCAGATGGAACGAGTTAGTAAGAGCTTGACACGGCGAGTTTTACGTGGTTCAGGCCGCCGGAGCGTAAAACCCTACGTCCACGGCGAGCTATGGAGCTCGCTGTATTGCTTGCTGCTCAGGACCGGAGGCCTGAGCTCGGGGGTGAGTTACAGCTTGAGAGTGTATGGCTAGCGTATGAGTTGCAAAATGCGAACCCTTGCTATCGACGCCTACCCGAGCCTTTTATAGTCCAAGACTCGGGTGGCTTACAAGGGGAGCCGGGACCCGACAGGTGGTCCTGGGAAGACTGTCTATTATCTACCGTATCTGTAGTTATGCCGGTAGTTGTCTCTGGCCGAAGGCTTCTGAGTCTTCATCTTGCTGCCCTGCCCATGCCGCATGCTAGTCGTAGTGGTTGATGACGGCGCAGGCGGCATGGGATGTCTTGTCGCGGTGTTTATTGGCTGACAGGTTCTGACACCGCGCGCCAGTCTGTGATGCGACTGGGCGCAACGGCACCTGACAGAAGCGTGCTCCGCGTCTCCGCGTCTTGGGAAGACGCAGGCCTTGAATACCCGGTACGGGCAAGGTATGGGGCGTATTTACGCCCGGTGCCTACTGCTCGGGGCAGGCAGCGTCGTTCTGCTGCCACGTGGCGGGCCCGGAGCCCTTCTCAGAGGAGAGAAGGGTCCGGCCTGCGGGGCACGTGGAGCCTCCGGACCTCTCCCCGCAGAGGGGGAGGTCCAGCTTCTGTATGCCACGTGGCGGGCCCGGAGCTCTCCTCTGAGGAGAGGGAGGTCCGGCCCCGCTGGACGCGTGGCGTCTTCGGACCTCTCACCCACGGAGGGGGAGGTCCGGCTTCTGTATGCCACGTGGCGGGCCCGGAGCTCTCCTCTAAGGAGAGGGAGGTCCGGCCCCGCCGGACGCGTGGCGCCTTCGGAGCTCTCCCTGCGGAGAAGGGCGAGTACCATAGGCATTCTACCCTGTGCGCGGGGGTACCCCATATCTCAGGTACCGACAGGCCCCGGAGAATCTCCGCGTTGGCCCTCTCAACTTGCCCATTGCTCCTCGGGTGGGCGACAGAGGCATAGCATACCTGAATACCAAGGCCCTCGCAGTAGTCTTGGAATGCTCGCTGGTGAACTGGGTCCCGTTGTCGGTGATGATCCTGTTTGGAACCCCGAACCGGCAGACAATAGACTTGATGAATTTTACTGCGGATTGTTTGTTGATGGTGACAACTGGTGTAGCTTCCGGCCACTTGGTGAACTTGTCGATAGCGACATAGAGGTACCGGAATCCCCCGACGGTTCTGGGGAATGGTCCCAGGATGTCCAGCCCCCATACGGCAAACGGCCACGAGGGTGGGATCATCTGTACCACCTGAGCCGGTGTATGGATCTGCTTGGCGTGGAACTGGCACGCCTTGCAGCTCTCGACCAGCTTGACGGCATCCTGGAGTGCTGTCGGCCAGTAGAAGCCATGCCGGAAGGCTTTACCGACAAGCGTGCGTGAGGAAGAATGACTTCCACATTCGCCTCCATGGATCTCAGCGAGCAAGTCGCAGCCTTCCCCCTGGGTTATGCACCGCAATAGGATGTGGTTGGCGCCACGCCGGTAGAGATCCCCCTCTACCAGCGCGTACCTCTTAGCCATACGCACAATCCGTTCAGCGGTTGCATGTTCATCAGGGAGGATATTGTCCTTCAAGTAGTCCCGGATCTCCGTGATCCATGCATCGGGTCTGACTTGAGCTTCTGGATCTTGAGCGCTGGGTTGCACGGAGTCCCCAGTGATGCTTATGATCCTTGGCGTCATCCATGGCTGTAGGGCCGCCGGGACCGCCAGCTTCGAGGTGCTGGTCAAGCCCCCTTCGCCCGGCTCGGTGGGCTGGGCTGTGGGCCGCAGCAACGTCCTCTCGAAAACTCCTTCGGGCGCAGGGGCTCCGGTGGAAGCTTTCGTTGAAAGGTTGTCGGCTGCGGCATTACCAGCGCGCGGTACGTGGTGCAGGTCCAAGGCGAGGAATTCTTTCTCCAACATCTGCACGTGAAGCAGATACGCAGCTAGCTGTGGGTCATTGCAGGAGCATTCCCCCTTGACTTGCTTGATGACCAGCTGGGAGTCGCCCTGTGCCAACAACTGGCGAGCGCCTAAAGACAGGGCTGTCTGCAGGCCAAAGATGAGTGCTTCATACTCCGCCATGTTGTTGGTTGCCTTGAAATTGAGACGCACCATATACCCAAACTGTTCCCCCGATGGCATGAGGAGCAGTACGCCGGCACCGGCCCCCTGCTTTCGCGAGGAGCCGTCGAAGAAGAGTGTCCAGTGGGGTTCGGTGAAGACCGGAGCTTTGGGCTCTGGCTCTCCGCCTTCATGGCCCCTGGGTCAGTCTTCGTTGGTGTCCACTCCGCCACAAAGTCAGCCAGTGCTTGGCTCTTGACTGCATGACGTGGGAGGAAGTCCAGCTCAAACTCCGCCAGCTCCGCCGCCCATTTAGCAACGTTGCCAGTCGCATGGGGGCTGTGAAGAATTGTCTTCAGCGGATACGAGGTGACTACCGAGACCCGGTGGGCCTGGAAGTAGTGGCGGAGCTTCCTGGAGGCCACGAGCACCGCATACAGCAGCTTGTGGACTTCTAGGTACCTTGTCTTGGCCTCATGAAGTACTTCACTGATGTAGTAGACAGGCCTCTGTATGGTTCGGACCCTCTCTTAGGCTTGGGAGCTCCTCGTCCATTGGCCTCGGTCCGCTGGAGGTGGGTGGTCCCACGGGGGCCTCCGGGAACTGGGACCCGGAGGCCCTCAAGCTTTCTTGATCATCCGGGAGCTCCGGGGGGTCTTGAGGGACTTCCGGGAGATCCCAATCGGACCCTGGAGATTTATCTCGGGGGTCCGGGAGGCCGTCCTGGGTCTCCGGGAGGTCGTCTTGGACCTCCAGGGGGTCCGGGAGACCGTCTTGGCCCTGCAGGCCCCCCTGGTGTCTGACTTCTGCTACCGGAGCAGGTTGCGAGGGTGAGAGGTCTGGCCGCTCTGCGACGAGGACCATACTCACCACTTCAGTTGTCGCCGCGATGTAGAGCAGCAGGTGTTCTCCGGGCTCAGGGGCTACCATGATAGGTAGGGTCGTCAGGAGTCGCTTCAACTCCTGGAAAGCCTCTTCTGCTTCGTCAGTCCAGGCAAAGGGGCCTGACTTGCGCAGGAGCTTAAAGAAAGGGAGTGCCCGCTCTGCTAGCCTCGGTATTAACCGACTCAGCGCGGCTAGACATCCCGTGAGTTTCTGGACATCCTTGACGCGGGCAGGGGGCCGCATCAAGTCGATGGCCTTGATCTTCTCTGGGTTGGCCTCAATCCGTCGGTGCGAGACCAGGAACCCTAAGAGCTTCCCAGAGGACACGCCGAACACACATTTATCTGGGTTCAGCTTGGTGCGCGTAGAGCGCAGCTTGTCAAAGACTAAAGCTATGTTATCTAGTAGGGATGAACCCTGCTTGACCTTGACAACTATGTCATCGACATACACCTCAACCAGGTCTCTTATTAATTCCCCAAAGGTTTTGTGCATTGCCCGCACAAAGGTGGGGAGTGCATTCTTTAGGCCGTAAGGCATAGACACATAGCAATAAAGGCCGTCTACTGTGATGAAGGAGGTGTGCTCCTCGTCCTCCCTAGACATGGGGATCTGATGGAAACCCGAGTAGGCTTCTAGGAAGCACAACATATCACAGCCTGACGTTGAGTCTACTATTTGATCTATTCTAGGGAGAGGGAATGGATCTTTAGGACATGCCTTATTGAGACTGGTGTAGTCGATGCACATCCGGAGCTTCCCGCCGGCCTTCGGGACAACGACGGGGTTCGCCAACCATCGAGGGTGGTGGACCTCCCGTATGAAGCCAGCGTCCAGCAGCTTCTTGACTTCTTCACGGATGAAGTTTTGCCGCTCAATGGACTGCTTGCGGGGCTTTTGTTGATCCGGCCGGGCGTCGGGGAAGACTTTCAAGTGGTGCTCGATCACCTCCCTGGGGATCCCCGGCATCTGTGACAGCTGCCATGCAAACACGTCGATGTTGTGCCGGAGGAAGGTGACGAGCGCGCCTTCCTATTTGCTATCCAGGCCCCCGGCTACCCGGGTGGTCTGGGTAGCTTCGGTGCCGACTTGGACGACCTTTAAGGGGACGCCGCCCTCGTCGAGAGGTTGCACCCGGGGTGCTGTGGTGGAAGCACGGTGACGTGCGCTCGGGCGGAGCTGGTCCGGCTCCGTATTGCCGGGGGCTGATGCCTCAGCTGTTGCGAGTGCTTGGAGCTTCTCCAGGGCCGACACTGCAGCAGTGCGGTCCCCACGAATCCTGAGAACGCCCGTCGGTGTTGGCATCTTTAGGACAAGGTAGCCGTAGTGGGCTACAGCCATGAACCGGTACAGGGCTGGCCTGCCGATTATGGCGTTGAAGGGGAGGTCTATCTCCGCTACGTCGAACAGAATGTACTCTGTTCGATAGCTGTCCGGAGCCCCGAAGGTCACCGGGAGACTAATGTTGCCGTAGGGGATAACCTGTCCCGGCCCTACCCCTGAGAACTGGCTCGACGGGGTGAGCTTGGCCATCGGGACCTGCAGCTTCTGGAAAGCTGCACGGCTGATGAGGCTCAGCCCAGCCCCCCATCTACCAAAACGTGGTACATTCTCACGTTGGCGATGGTAGGGGCCACCAGGAGCGGTAGTTGGCCGGCCCCAGCCATGTTCCTGGGGCAGTCGGCGGCGTCAAAGTTGATGGGGGTTCCCATCCACTTAAGGTGCGGTGCAGCACTCGGGAGTGGCGCCACCGACGCTACCGCTCGGCGCAGAGTCTTGACTGCGCTTCGGGACGAGGGGTCGGTGGACCCGCCGTATATGACGTAGAGCTTCTTCCGACGCTCGTCGTCGCTGGAGCCGGAGTCCTCACGATTGCATGCCGCCTTCACGACATGCTGAGACTCCTGGATCTCCTCTGGGTGGTCGATGTTGTCTGGAACATCCACCCCCTGCTCATCTTCCTTTGGACGGAAGGGCAGGGCATCAGCCCGCTGCCGCTTCACCTTGCAGAGGCGTTCTGCGAGCCTTCGGATCTCCCGGCACTCGGCAGTAGTGTGGCGACAGCTGCCGTGCACGGGGCACATGTTGTCCTGGCTATCTTCCGGGGTCGGTGACTTTCGCTGCCTCTTGTCAGGGCGCGGCCCCCGAGTCCCACTGAGCGTCGCCGCAGTGACGACTTGGGTCACGGCCGGCGGTCTTATCTTGCTTCTGCCCCGGCTCTTGGTCTTCCTGCTGCCTCCATATGGAGTAGGACCAGATCCGGGCAGCCCTCCTGACTCGGAGGATGGCTGTGAGTGCCAGTTCCGTCCCTCGGCTGCTCTGGCGCACTTGTCCGCCAGGCTGAAGAGCTCAGAGGCATCGCGGACCTCCCTGGTCGCGAGTTTCTCAAGCATCTTCTTGTCTCGGACGCCTTGTCGGAACGCCACCACCACAGAAGCATTTTGAATGTGTGGGTTGGTGTTCCGCACCTGGGAGAACCGCTGGATGAAAGAGCGCAGCGACTCCCCAGGTTGTTGTTGGATGGCTTGGAGGTCGAGCTCCGTGCCAGGCCGGGTGTAGGAACTGCCGAATTTGGCTATGAACTGCTGGCAGAGCTCTCCCCAGGAGGTTATGGACCCCTGAGGTAGATTCATGAGCCAAGACCGAGCTGGGCCGGTCAAGGCGACGGGGAAGTAGTTGGCCATGACAGCCTCTTCCCCTCCTGCGGCAAGTACGGCGGTGGAGTAGATCTGGAGGAACTCCGCTGGGTTGACACTGCCGTCGTACTTCTCGGGCAGGAGCGGCCGAAACTTGCGCGGCCATTTCGCGAAGCGAAGGTGGGGTGCGAGGGCCGCACACCCTGCTTCTGTCGCCGCAGGTTCTGATGCCACGAACGCTTGGTTCGCACTGAGCACCGCATGCCCCGGCATGGGCAAGGCTGCACCATAGGCCGGGGGCGCCATATGCAGGACATACGACTGTGGCATATTCTGCACGGCACAGGCCTCGGGCAGAGATCGCGTGGCGATGGTCTGCTCTTCTGGTTGGGTCGAGGCCGACGTCATGCTGTCGTCAGCCTCTTGGTGGCGACGCCTTTCTCGGCGCCGCTCGAGGTATACCCGGGCATCTTGACCCAGGTGACACCGTTCCAGCTCTGTCCTCAGATCTGTTGACTGGGGGCTGGTAGAGCTGGAGTCTGCCGTCTGCTCGCCATTCAACGGTGCGCGCATCAGCGAGGCGACCGATTGGCCAGGACGTTGTCCCCGCCGAGGTCGAGGGCTTGCGGCGGCGACGACGAGACGGTCTACCTCTCGGATCCACTGACGGGTCGCTGTCGAAGTGTGCGATCGACACTTCCCCCGGGCCTGCACTGGGCAGCCCGCGGAGGTTCTTTTTTCGGAGGGGCTAGTTCCTAGCGGAGAGCTTGCGTGAATGGACGAGTTAGTGAGAGCTTGACACGGGAAGTTTTACGTGGTTCAGGCCGCCGGAGCATAAAACCCTACGTCCACGGCGAGCTATGGAGCTCGCTGTATTGCTTGCTGCTCAGGGCCGGGGGCCTGAGGTTGGGGGTGAGTTACAGCTTGAGAGTGTATGGCTAGCGTATGAGTTGCAGAATGCGAACCCTTGCTATCGACGCCTACCCGAGCCTTTTATAGTCTAAGGCTCGGGCGGCTTACAAGGGAAGCCGGGACCCGACAGGTGGTCCCGGGAAGATTGTCTACTATCTACCGTATCTGTAGTTATGCCGGTGGTTGCCTCCGGTCGAAGGCTTCTGAGTCTTCATTTTGCCACCCTGCCCATGCCGCGCACTAGTCATAGTGGTTGATGACGGCGCAGGCGGCATGGGATGTCTTGTCGTGGCGTTTATTTCCTGGCAGGTTCTGACACCGCGCGCCAGTCTGTGATGCGACTGGGCGCAACGGCACCTGACATACGCGTGCTCCGCGTCTTGGGAAGACGCGGGCCTTGAATACCTTGTACGGGCAAGGTGAGGGGCGCCTTTACGCCCGCTGCCTACCGCCCTGGGGCAGGCAGCACCGTTCCTCCAGCCACGTGGCAGGTCCGGAGCTCTTCTCTGAGGAGAGGGAGGTCCGGCCCCGCTGGACGCGTGGCGCCTTCGGACCTCTCTCCCGCGGAGGGGGAGGTCCGTCTTCTGCATGCCACGCGGCGGGCTCGGAGCTCACCTCTGAGGAGAGGGAGGTCCGGCCTCGCTGGATGCGTGGCGTCTTCGGACCTCTCTCCCACGGAGGGGGAGGTCCGGCTTCTATATGCCACGTGTCGGGCCCGGAGCTCTCCTCTGAGGAGAGGGAGGTCCGGCCCCGCCAGACGCGTGGTGCCTTCGGAGCTCTCCCTGCGGAGAAGGGCGAGCACCTTAGGCATTTTACCCTGTGCGCGGGGGTACCCCATATCTCAGGTACCGACAGTGGCCCCCGGGCCCATCTCGGGGGAGATAGCGAGCCCGAGGTGGGACCTCCGTCTCTTCCGATCCGCGCACTTTCTCTAAGTCCTGACATGACCGCTGCCGGAGCACGAACAGCTGCGGGGTCGTGAGAGCGTACGCCCACTTGACGATTGCTCTTACTACGGGGACGGGAGCCCCGGCCATGTTGAGCACGCTGGGCTTTCGGAGCTCTTCCACCGCGGGGGAGGTCCGGCTTCCGTCTGCCATGTGGCGAGCCCGGAGCCCCTCTCAAGGAATGGGAGCGTTCCGGGCCTGCTGGACTCGCGGGACCCCTGGGTCCCGCCCCCTCTAGCCCTGGGTCGAAGTAGTTGGTAGCTCCTTTCCCCCTACCTCACGCAGTCCCCGTTGCCGCAATCCTGGAAGTCCTGCACACAGGTAGAGGAAACGTAATTCTCCTTGGGGGCTCCCCCTCCCTTGTTTTACAGTCTTATTTGACTTACAGCCCCCAACCATACGCTTGATGCTTGGGGGTTTGTAGAGAGGGGGAGCTGAGCACACGGCAGCCATGTACTGCAAGGGTGATAGAAAAGTAACTCAATTCACAATTCAAATGAGTACAAGGAAAGAGCAAAGTAGGGCAGACTTCTTTTCGCACAACCTCCCATAGGAGGAAGGCAGGCTAAACATGGAGGCCACGACCCACCCCATTAAGAGGGGAAGCAAGACTCTACGCGCTTGGAGTCGGAACCAGGCAAAGCTGAACGTAGTCCTGGACCGTCCCCTGGGGTTTAGCTGCTCCGAGCGCTGCTCCTGGACTCTATGGGGTTCATTACGAAAAGAAAGTACTGACTTATTTTTGCTCTTAGGGGTAGAACTTACGGAGGTGTTCTATGTTCCAAGGATTTGGGAGCAGGTCCCCATCCTCGGTGGAAAGGCGCACACACCCGGGGCGGCATACTTTCGTGACTCGGAAGGGGCCTTCCCAATTAGGGGAGAGTTTGTGGGCCCCTTCACGAGAAAGTATGCGCCGCAACACCAGGTCACCTTCCTGCAGCTCCCGGGCACGCACAGACCTCTGGTGGTAGCGCCGAAGCGCCTGTCTGTACCGCGCGTTACGGAGTGCCGCATGTAATCGGACCTCGTCGACGAGGTCGATTTCTCCACGCCGGAGGTTGTCCTGCGCGGCTTCGTCGTAAGCCCGGACACGGTGAGACTTCATGGTGATTTCTGGAGGAAGTACAGCTTCGGCCCCGTACACCATGAAGAAGGGTGTCTCCCCGGTGGCCCGGCTCTGGGATGTCCGGTTAGCCCATAGCGTGCTCGGAAGTTCATCTACCCAATTGGCACCATGTTTCTTCAGGCTGGCGAAGGTACGAGTCTTGAGGCCCCGGAGAATCTCCGCATTGGCCCTCTCGACTTGCCCATTGCTCTTTGGGTGAGCGACCGAGGCATAGCATACCTGAATGCCAAGGTCCTCGCAGTAGTCTTGAAATGCTGCGCTGGTGAACTGGGTCCCATTGTCAGTGATGATCCTCTTTGGGACCCCGAACCGGCAGACAATGGATCTGATGAATTTTACTGCTGATTGTTTATTAATGGTGACAACTGGTGTAGCTTCCGGCCACTTGGTGAACTTGTCGATGGCGACATAGAGGTACCGGAACCCCCCGACGGTTCTGGGGAATGGCCCCAGGATGTCCAGCCCCCACACGGCAAACGGCCACGAGGGCGGGATCATCTGTACTGCCTGAGCCGGTGTATGGATCTGCTTGGCGTGGAACTGGCACGCCTTGCAGCTCTCGACCAGCTTGACGGCATCCTGGAGTGCTGTCGGCCAGTAGAAGCCATGCCGGAAGGCTTTACCGACAAGCGTGCGTGAGGAAGAATGACTTCCACATTCGCCTCCATGGATCTCAGCGAGCAAGTCGCAGCCTTCCCCCTGGGTTATACACCGCAATAGGATGTGGTTGGCGCCACGCCGGTAGAGATCCCCCTCTACCAGCGCGTACCTCTTAGCCATACGCACAATCCGTTCAGCGGTTGCATGTTCATCAGGGAGGATATTGTCCTTCAAGTAGTCCCGGATCTCCGTGATCCATGCATCGGGTCTGACTTGAGCTTCTGGATCTTGAGCGCTGGGTTGCACGGAGTCCCCAGTGACGCTTACAATCCTTGTCGGCGCCCACGGTTGTAGGGCCACCGGGACCGCAAGCTTCGAGGTGCTGGTCAAGCCCCCTTCGCCCGGCTTGGCGGGCCGGGCTGTGGGCCGCAGCAACGTCCTCTCAAAGACTCCTTCGGGCGCAGGGGCTCCGGTGGAAGCCTTCGTTGAAAGGTCGTCGGCTGCGGTATTACCGGCGCGCGGTACGTGGTGCAGGTCTAAGGCGAGGAATTCTTTCTCCAACATCTGTACGTGAAGCAGATATGCAGCTAGCTGGGGGTCATTGCAGGAGCATTCGCCCTTGACTTGCTTGATGACCAGCTGGGAGTCGCCCTGTGCCAACAACTGGCGAGCGCCTAAAGACAGGGCTGTCTGCAGGCCAAAGATGAGTGCTTCATACTCCGCCATGTTGTTAGTTGCCATGAAATTGAGACGCACCATATACCCAAACTGTTCCCCCGATGGCATGAGGAGCAGTACGCCGGCACCGGCCCCCTGCTTTCGCGAGGAGCCGTCGAAGAAGAGTGTCTAGTGGGGTTCGGTGAAGACCGGAGCTTGGTGCTCCGGTTCTCCGCCCCCATGGCCCCCTGTGTCAGCCTCCGTTGGTGTCCACTCCGCCACAAAGTCAGCCAGTGCTTGGCTCTTGACTGCATGGCGTGGGAGGAAGTCCAGCTCAAACTCCGCTAGCTCCGCCGCCCATTTAGCAACGTTGCCCGTCGCATGGGGGCTGTGAAGAATTGTCTTCAGTGGATACGAGGTGACTACCGAGACCCGGTGGGCCTGGAAGTAATGGCGGAGCTTCCTGGAGGCAACGAGCACCGCATACAGCAGCTTGTGGACTTCCAGGTACCTTGTCTTGGCATCATGGAGTACTTCGCTGACGTAGTAGACAGGCCTCTGTACGGTTTGAACCCTCTTTCTCAGGTCTGGGGGGTCCTCGTCCATTGGCCCTCTGGAGGTGGGCGGACCCACGGGGACCTCCGGGAGCTGGGACCCGGAGGCCCTTAGGCTATCTTGATTGTTCGGGAGCTCCGGGGGGTCTTGGGGGACCTCTGGGAGGTCCCATTTGGCCCCCGGGGGGTCCTGCGGGGCCCCCGGGGTTTTATCTTGGAGGTCCGGGAGACTGCCCGGGACCTCCGGGAGGCCGACCTGGACCTCCTGGAGGTTGCCTTGGAGGCCCGGGAGACCGTCTTCGTCCTGCGGGGCCTCCTGGTGTCTGTCTTCTGCTACCGGAGCAGGTTGTGAAGATGAGGGGTCCGGCCGCTCTGCGACGAGGACCATACTCACTACTTCAGTTGTCACCGCGATGTAGAGCAACAGGTGCTCTCCGGGCTCAGGGGCTACCATGACTGGTAGGGTCGTCAGGAGTCGCTTCAACTCCTGGAAAGCCTCTTCCGCTTCGTCAGTCCAGGCAAAGGGGCCCGACTTGCGCAGGAGCTTAAAGAAAGGGAGTGCCCGCTCTGCTAGCCTCGGTATAAACAGACTCAGCGCGGCTAGACATCCTGTGAGTTTCTGGACATCTTTGACGCGGGCTGGGGGCCGCATCAAGTCGATGGCCTTGATCTTCTCTGGGTTGGCCTCAATCCCCCGGTGCGAGACCAGGAACCCTAAGAGCTTCCCAGAGGACACGCCGAACACACATTTATCTGGGTTCAGCTTGGTGCGTGTAGAGCGCAACTTGTCAAAAACCAGGGCTAGGTTATCTAGCAGGGACGGACCCTGCTTGACCTTGACAACTATGTCATCGAAATACACCTCAACCAGGTCTCTTATTAACTCCCCAAAGGTTTTGTGCATTGCCCGCACAAAGGTGGGGAGTGCATTCTTTAGGCCGTAAGGCATAGACACATAGCAATAAAGGCCGTCTACTGTGATGAAGGAGGTGTGCTCCTCGTCCTCCCTAGACATGGGGATCTGATGGAAACCCGAATAGGCGTCTAGGAAGCACAGCATATCACAGCCTGACGTTGAGTCTACTATTTGGTCTATTCTAGGGAGAGGGAATGGATCTTTAGGACATGCCTTATTGAGACTGGTGTAGTCGATGCACATCCGGAGCTTCCCGCCGGCCTTCGGGACAACGACGGGGTTCGCCAACCATCGTGGGTGGTGGACCTCCCGTATGAATCCAGCGTCCAGCAGCTTCTTGACTTCCTCATGGATGAAGTTCTGCCGCTCAATGGACTGCTTGCGGGGCTTCTGTTGAACCGGCCGGGCGTCGGGGAAGACTTTCAAGTGGTGCTCGATCACCTTCCTGGGGATCCCTGGCATCTGTGACGGCTGCCATGCAAACACGTCGACGTTGTGCCGGAGGAAGGTGACGAGCGTGCCTTCCTATTTACTATCCAGGCCCCCGGCCACCCGGGTGGTCTGGGTAGCTTCGGCGCCGACTTGGACGACCTTTAAGGGGACTTCGCCCTCGTCGAGAGGTTGCACCCGGGGTGCTGTGGTGGAAGCACGGTGACGTGCACATGGGCGGAGTTGGTCCGATTCCGTATTGCCGGGGGCTGAGGCCCCAGCTGTCGCGAGTGCTTGGAGCTTCTCCAGGGCCGACACTGCAGCAGTGCGGTCCCCACGAATCCTGAGAACACCTGTCGGCGTTGGCATCTTCAGGACAAGGTAGCCATAATGGGCTACAGCCATGAACCGGTACAGGGCTGGCCTGCCGATTATGGCGTTGAAGGGGAGGTCTATCTCCGCTACGTCGAACTGGATGTACTCTGTTCGATAGCTGTCCGGAGCCCCGAAGGTCACCGGGAGACTAATGCTGCCGTAGGGGATAACCTGTCCCGGCCCTACCCCTGAGAACGGACTCGACAGGGTGAGCTTGGCCATCGGGATCTGCAGCTTCTGGAAATCTGCACGGCTGATGAGGTTCAGCCCAGCCCCTCCATCCACCAAAACGTGGTACATTCTCACGTTGGCGATGGTAGGGGCCACCAGGAGCGGCAGCTGGACGGCCCCAGCCATGTTCCTGTGGCAGTCGGTGGCATCAAAGCTGATGGGGGTCCCCATCCACTTTAGGTGCGGTGCCGCACTTGGGAGTGGCGCCACCGACGCTACCGCTCGGCGCAGAGTCTTGACTGCGCTTCGGGACGAGGGGACGGCGGACCCGCCGTATATGACGTAGAGCTTCTTCCGACGCTCATCGCCGCTGGAGTCGGAATCCTCGTGGTTGCGTGCCGCCTTCACGACACGCGGAGGCTCCCGGATCTCCTCTGGGTGGTCGATGTTATCTGGAACATCCACCCTCTGCTCACCTTCCTTTGGACGGAAGGGCAGGTCATCAGCCCGCTGCCGCTTCTCCTTGCGGAAACGCTCTGCGAGCCTTCGGATCTCCCGGCACTCGTCAGCAGTGTGGCGACAGCTGCCGTGCACGGGCCACATACTGCCTTTATCACCTTCTGGAATTGGTGACCTTCGCTGCTTCCTGTCGGGGTGCGGCCCCCGAGCCCCACCGAGCGTCGCTGCAGTGACGACTGGGACTGCGGTCGGTGACTCTATCTTGCTTCTGCCTCGGCCCTTGGCCTTCCAACTGCTTCCACAGGGAGTAGGACTGGATCCGGGCAGTCCCCCTGACTCGGAGGATGGCAGCGAGTGCCAGTTCCGTCCTTTGGCAGCTCTGGCGCATTTGTCCGCCAAGCTGAAGAGCTCTGAGACGTCGCGGACCTTCCTGGTCGCGAGCTTCTCGAGCATCTTCTTGTCCCGGACGCCTTGCCGGAACGCCACCACCACAGAAGCATTTTGAATGTGTGGGATGGTGTTCCGCACCTGGGAGAACCGCTGGATGAAAGAGCGCAGCGGCTCCCCAGGCTGCTGCTGGACGGCGTGGAGGTCGAGCTCCGTGCCAGGCCGGGTGTAGGAGCTGCCGAAGTTGGCTACGAACTGTCGGCAAAGCTCTCCCCAGGAGGTGACGGAACCTTGGGGGAGGTTCATGAGCCAAGACCGGGCTGGACCGGTCAAGGCGACAGGGAAGTAATTGGCCATGACGGCTTCATTCCCTCCTGCGGCAAGTACGGCGGTGGAGTAGATCTGGAGAAACTCCGCCGGGTTGACTCTGCCGTCGTACTTCTCGGGCAGGTGTGGCCAAAACTTGCGCGGCCACTTCGCAAAGCGAAGATGGGGCGCGAGGGCTGCACATCCTGCTTCCGTCACCGCAGGTTCTGGTGCCGCGAACGCTGTGTTCGCACCAGGCACAGTGTACCCCGGTACGGGCAAAGCTGCACCGTAGGCCGGGGGCGCCGTCTGCAGTACATATGACTGGCATATTCTGCACAGCGCAGGCCTGGGGCAGAGGTCGCATGGCGAAGGTCTGCTCTTCAGGCTGGGTCGAGGCCGACGTCATGCTGTCGTCAGCTCCTTGGTAGCGACGCCTTTCTCGGCGTTGCTCGAGGTATACCCGGGCATCATGACCCGAGCGACACCGCTCCAGCTCTGTCCTCAGATCCATCGATTGAGGGCTGGCAGAGCTGGAATCTGCCGTCTGTTCATCAGCCATCGACGTGCGTATCAGCGACACGGCCGGCTGGTTGGAGTGTCGTCTCCGCCGGAGTCGTGGGCTTGCGGCAGCGACGACAAGACGGTCTACCTCGAGGATCCACCGCTGGGTCGCTGCCTGAGGCGCGTCTCCAGCGGGCGGATTGTGCAGTAGCACTCTTGCTGCAGCTAGCGCGCCCCTTCCGGGTACGCCCGGCGCTACTGGAGATATGACGCTGGTTGGAGCCTGCATTGCCGGGGTCGGCGCTGCCAGAGCCGGTTGCTGGCTCCCAGCTTGTACTGACACACTCCGTCCTGAGTGTGTTGGCTTGTACTCCCCCCTATCCGCGGCTTGCCGCGGAGGCGGGGGAGGTGAGCTTGCCGCCGAAGGGAGCTTGGTCATCTTTGTTGGAGGAAACTCGTCGCGCTAGGGGAAAAGCCCCCTTCCTGGCGCGCCAAATGTCGAAGTGTGCGATCGACACTTCCCCCGGGCCTGCACTGGGCAGCCCACGGAGGTTCTTTTTTCGGAGGGGCTAGTTCCTAGCGGAGAGCTTGCGCGAATGGACGAGTTAGTGAGAGCTTGACACGGGAAGTTTTACGTGGTTCAGGCCGCCGGAGCGTAAAACCCTACGTCCACGGCGAGCTATGGAGCTCGCTGTATTGCTTGCTGCTCAGGGCCGGGGGCCTGAGCTTGGGGGTGAGTTACAGCTTGAGAGTGTATGGCTAGCGTATGAGATGCAGAATGCGAACCCTTGCTATCGACGCCTACCCGAGCCTTTTATAGTCTAAGGCTCGGGCGGCTTACAAGGGAAGCCGGGACCCGACAGGTGGTCCCGGGAAGATTGTCTACTATCTACCGTATCTGTAGTTATGCCGGTGGTTGCCTCCGGTCGAAGGCTTCTGAGTCTTCATTTTGCCGCCCTGCCCATGCCGCGCACTAGTCATAGTGGTTGATGACGGCGCAGGCGGCATGGGATGTCTTGTCGCGGCGTTTATTTCCTGGCAGGTTCTGACACCGCGCGCCAGTCTGTGATGCGACTGGGCGCAACGGCACCTGACAGAAGCGTGCTCCACGTCTCCGCGTCTTGGGAAGACGCGGGCCATGAATACCCTGTACGGGCAAGGTATGGGGCGTACTTACGCCCGCTGCCTACCGCTCGGGGCAGGCAGCGTCGTTCTGCTGCCACGTGGCGGGCCCGGAGCCCTTCTCAGAGGAGAGAAGGGTCCGGCCTGCGGGGCACGTGGAGCCTCCGTACCTCTCCCCGCGGAGGGGGAGGTCCAGCTTCTGTATGCCACGTGGCGGGCCCGGAGCTCTCCTCTGAGGAGAGGGAGGTCTGGCCCCGCTGGACGCGTGGCGTCTTCAGACCTCTTACCCGCGGAGGGGGAGGTCCGGCTTCTGTATGCCACGTGGCGGGCCCGGAGCTCTTCTCTGAGGAGAGGGAGGTCCGGCCCCGCCGGACGCGTGGCGCCTTCGGAGCTCTCCCTGCGGAGAAGGGCGAGTACCTTAGGCATTCTACCCTGTGCGCGGGGGTACCCCATATCTCAGGTACCGACAGTTTTCTTCACTGCTTATGCTCTGGCGGGGTTCGTTCCGCCGATTTCTTCTTTTTTTGTCACCCTGCTGGAGACGTATGGCCTCCAGCTCCACCACCTTTCCCCCAACTCTCTCGCAATGGCTGCTGTTTTTATCCACTTCTGCGAGATGTTCGTTGGGGTGCACGCTTCCGTGACGCTCTTCCGCTACTTCTTTGTGTTGCGGACGACTGGGCGCGGCTCGAAGACTCAGATGGGGGCATACTACTTCCAGCATCGCTGCAAGGACCCCAAGGTCTCTGGATACCTTCTACCCTTCAGTGCATCAAGGTGGGAAAACTGGAGGGAGAACTGGGTGGTAGTGCAGACCGACGAGCACGATCGCCTACAACTCCCAACCGCCAGCCCAACCACCGACCGTCGCTTCTGGGAGGAGATCCCTGAGCTGGAGCAGGAGTACTCCCCGGTCTTGGAGCGGATCCGGTTCTTGGCCAACGAGGGGCTGACGTCTCTGATGGTGCTGATGGACTTTATGTCGCGCCATATTGCACCCTTGCAGCAGCGTAGTCGCCCCGCGTGGTACTACACCGGCGAGCAGGACTGTACCAGGCTGCAGAGGGGCCCCGGCTCTGACCCTTCCGATGAGGAACTGAACGAGATGGTGGGCAAGGTGAGCGGTGACTACATCCCCAGTGGCGACCCCGCCCTTCCACCCTCTGCCACCCCCCTCTTCTTGGAGCCTCAGAGGAGGTCAGAGCTCCTGCGGAAGATGCCGAACCTTGACGACATCGGGATCGCCGTCCGGCAGGTCGGGGATGCCTTCCATGGTATCACCATCCCAGGAACCGAGCACTCCGGGTCAGGGCACGTGGCGTATGCTGCTGTCAAACCCTCCCCCAGAGCCGACGGAACTCAAGCCGCCGACAAAGGGAAGGGAAAGGAGCCGGCCCCCAGGCATCCAGAGATGAAACGCGCCCGGTCTCCTCCGAGGGCACCGCCTGTGCCGAGTCAGGGTGCCGGAGCTACCTTGCTCCCATCTCCCGGGGGTGCTGGTCCATCGGGTGGCGACCCGAAGAGGCCCCGGGTGTCCCTCCCCGGCGGGTCTCTCCCCAGACAGCGGCCGTCCGAGTAAGCCCAAGTACCTCGTCACCCTTCCTCGAGCGGAGGGGTTTCCAGGACGGATGCTGGTGGGGCCACGCAGGCGAGTGTGCCGGGGACCTAGGCGTCACGCTCTGCGACCGTTCCAGCCGCTGGTCCCGGCGGTTCAGCTACAGCCCACAGGCCAGTGCTGCAAGCCTGTTGGAGTGCTCATGCCGCCCAGTTAGTGTTGCTCTTTCTGGCTTGTAGGAGCAGAGCTCTTGTCTCCTCTCTTAGCCTGAGGGTTTTCTCTTCTTGCAGGGACCAACCCGCTGCTGGGGGCGGGCCTCTTACCCGGCCGCCTTCAACCGACGGAGGCTCCGTGCTTCAGCACCTGGGGACCGTGGTGGCTCCCATGGTCCCCAAATCGACGGGGGCTCCCTCTGCGCCGGCGAGTAAACCCTTCGTGGTGGCCGCATCTGCTCCTATCCGCCCTCCTTCACCAGTCCAGAAGTCCGGTCCTGAGACTGGGAGGGCCGCTGTAGGTGCGCCTGCTGGCCCCCTGGCCTCCCTAGGACAGCGCCCCACCCTGGTTGCTGAGGCGCCGGCGCCTCCGCCGGTCTTAGACTCGACAGGGGGGGTCCAGTGGCGTGACTCTTGTCCCCCCTGCCCCGGTGCCCGTGTGGGACGCCCTGGGGCGTGTCCAGACCAGCGCCCGACAGCTCCAATCCGCCTTTGAGCAGGAGCAGGGGGCGCTGGCCGGCGAGAAGGAACGTCTTCTCAGCTGGCAGCAGCGGGCCCAGGAGGCTAAGGCGGACCTTGATTCGAGGCAGTCAAGGCTTGAGGCCGTGAGTGCTCTGCTTGGCACTCTGAAGAAGGCAATTAGCCGCTTGGAGTCAGAGTCCCGGCGGGTTCGTGCCACCTACCGCGAGGCTCTGGCCCACGCTGAAGCCAAAGCCAAGGAGCGTTCCGCCGTCGCGGAGGAGTTGCAGCTGCAGGCAGCCCGTCGGGAGTGCGCCGTCGCCGATCGGGAACGCGCTGTCGCGGCCGAGGAGGAGAAGACCACCGCCCGGCTGAGGGCCAAAGTGGAGGAGCTAAGGGCTCGGACCGATGAGCTGGAGCTCCGTGAGTCGGCTGTTGCCGCGAGGGAGGAGCAGTTCTTCTAGGAGCGCCAGGCGGCGATGGATCGCGAGCTGGCGGCTCGCCAAGAGGTGGAGAAGCTCCAGTCCTTGCGGTCTGCTGAGGCCCAGGCAGTCTGGGGCTTTATTGCCAAGGCGGGGTCCGCCTTGGCTCCTCTTGGCTTCAGCCCTGTGCAGGTGGAGGCTCCGGCGCGGCCGATGTCCGAAGCAATCCCGGCACTTGAGTCCATTGGCAACGAGCTGGGTCGGCTCGAAACAGTGATCGCCGACGAGCTTGAAGCGGAAGGTCGGGGCCTTGCGAAGGAGGTCGCTATGCACATTCTGTCGTGCTTCCTGAGCCGAGACCCTTCCTTTCCTCTGGGGCCAGTCTGTCTAGGACCCGTCGCCGATCGGGAGGAAGCTGCCAGGGCCGAGGCCGAGGACTTGGCCGCCCTCGTAGCCTCCAGGTTTCATCGGGAGTCCAGGGACTCTTAGGCATCTGCCCCTGTGGCCACAGGGCCCTGTACATCCTTTTTTATTTTTGTTGAGTCTGTAGCCCAGCTCGTGGAGCCTTTGTATGAACAGATTCCTGTTTCTATCTGTGTCTGCATGTCCTAGACTTCTTCCTGGCTTTTTCCTGGCCGAGTCCTTAGCTCCGCAAGGTACTCGGATGCCTTGACCAATCTCGAAGCTCTGCACAGACACCTTCTCCGGGTCCTCACTGTATACTAAGGGCTCCGGAGGTCTCCAGGACCCGCCTTACGAGATCGGAGGGGGTCTGGGCCTGTTGGCCACGTGGCGGGCCCGGAGCTCCCCTCTGAGGGGAGGTCCGGTGCTTGCGGGGCACGTGGAGTCCTCGGACCTCTCCCCGCGGAGAGGGGGGGTCCGGCTTTTGTTGACCACGCGGCGGGCCCGGAGCTCCCCCTCAAGGAGGTGGAAGGTCTGGCCCCGCTGGACACGTGGGACCTTCGGGCCACACCCCTGTGAGGTCTAGTTCTTTGATCTTACCTTGGGGTTTCGGTCTTGCGCGATCCCGTAGCGGCCCCCTGGTAGGTGCGTTCCATTGGATGGATGTGCCTACCATATTCCTGCGGGGAGCTGAGGCCGAGAGGTCCTGCACACAAGTAAGGGAAACGTAATTCTCCTCGGGGGCTCCCCCCCTCTATCTCTTAGTCTTATTTGGCTTACGGTCCCCGTCCATATATACGGTGCTTGGGAACTACCGTGCGCGAAGTGCCGGGGGCTCGGGGCCCCCCTGGCTATGGGCCGGTACCTCCCACGCAACCGCCTTTGGTAGGGCAGCAAATGCCGACTAAAGATGAGAATGAGAAGAGGGAGCTGAACGCATGGTGAACACGCGCTAGCAGGGCAATCATAAAAATTTAATAAGTAAACTAGATGAGCACCAAAGAAGAGCAACGTAGGACAGGTTTCTTTTCATATAAATTTCCATAGGGGGAAGGCAGGCTGAATATGGAGGCCACGACCCGCCTCAAGGGAAGCAAGACTCTACGTGCTTGGGGTTGGAACCAGGCGAAGCTGAACGTAGTCCTGGACCGTCCCCTGAGGCTTAGCTGCACCAAGCACTGTTCCTGGACTTTATGGAATTTATTATAAAAAGAAGGGTCTGTCCTATTGTTGCTCTAGGGGTAGAACTTACAGCGGTGTTCTGTGTTCCGAAGGTTCGGGAGCGGGTCCCCATCCTCGGTTCTGGGGAATGGTCCCAGGCCCAGGATATCCAGCCCTTGTATGGCAAATGGCTGTCGGTACCTGAGATATGGGGTACCCCCGCTCACAGGGTAAAATGCCTAAGGAACTCGCCCTTCTCCGCAGGGAGAGCTCCGAAGGCGCCACGCGTCCGGCAGGGCCGGACCTCCCTCTCCTCAGAGGAGAGCTCCGGGCCCGCCACGTGGCATACAGAAGCCGGACCTCCCCCTCCACGGGAGAGAGGTCCGAAGGCGCTGCGTGTCCAGCGGGGCCGGACCTGCCTCTCCTCAGAGGAGAGCTCCGGACCTGCGTCTTCCCAAGAAGCGGAGACGCGGAGCACGCTTCTGTCAGGTGCCGTTGCGCCCAGTCGCATCACAGACTGGCGCGCGGTGTCAGAACCTGTCAGCCAATAAACACCGCGACAAGACATCCCATGCCGCCTGCGCCGTCATCAACCACTACGACTAGCATGCGGCATGGGCAGGGCGGCAAGATGAAGACTCAGAAGCCTTCGGCCAGAGAAAACTACCGGCATAACTACAGATACGGTAGATAATAGACAATCTTCCCGGGACCACCTGTCGGGTCCCGGCTCCCCTTGTAAGCCGCCCGAGTCTTGGACTATAAAAGGCTCGGGTAGGCGTCGATAGCAAGGGTTCGTATTTTGCAAATCATACGCTAGCCATACACTCTCAAGCTGTAACTCACCCCCAAGCTCAGGCCTCCGGCCCTGAGCAGCAAGCAATACAGCGAGCTCCATAGCTCGCCGTGGACGTAGGGTTTTATGCTCCGGCGGCCTGAACCACGTAAAACTCGCCGTGTCAAGCTCTTACTAACTCGTTCCATCTGCGCAAGCTCTCCGCTAGGGACTAGCCCCTCCGAAAAAAGAACCTCCGCGGGCTGCCCAGTGCAGGCCCGGGGGAAGTGTCGACCGCACACTTCGACATTTGGCGCGCCAGGTAGGGGGCTTTTCTCCTAGCGCGACGAGTTTCCGCCAACGAAGATGACCAAGCTTCCTTCAGCGGCAAACTCTCCCCCTCCGCGTTCACGGCGAACCGTGACCACTGGGGAGTACACGTCGACACACTCAGGACGGAGTGTGTCGGCACAAGCTGGTAGCCAGCAGCCGACTCCGGCAACGCCAACTCCGGCTATGCAGGCCCCGACCATTGTGAGATCTTCTGCAGCGCTGAGCGTACACCATGGAGGTGCGCTAGCTGCAGCAAGAGCGCTGCTGCGCAACCCACCTGCAGGGGATGCGCCCCATTCAGCGACCCAGAAATGGGTCCGTGAGGTGGACCGCCTCGTTGTCGCCGCCGCGAACCCTCAGTTTCGGCGAGGACGGCGCACAGGACAACCGGCTGTGTCGCTGACGCGCACACCCACGGTTGACGGTCTAACGGCGGATTCCAGCTCCTCTGGGCTCCTGTCTAACGGCGATGGAAACTGGAACGGTGCCACTTGGGCCAGGACGCCCGGGTGTACCTCGAGCGACGCCAAGAGAGGCGTTGCAGCCATGAGGCAGGCGACAGCATGTCGTCGGCCTCGACACAACCAGAAGGGCAGGCCTTCGCCACGCGAGCCCTGCCTCAGGCATATGCTGCACAGCATATGCCACAGCTATATGCGCCGCAAGTAGCGGCCCCGGTCTATGGTGCAGCCTTGCCCATGCCGGGATACGCGGTGCCAAGTGCGAACCAAGCGTTCGCAGCGCCAGTACCTGCAGCAGCAGGTGCAGGATGTGCGACCCTTGCACCCCACCTTCGCTTCGCAAGGTGGCCACGCAAGTTTCGCCCGCACCTTCCCGAGAAGTACGACGGCAGCGTCAACCCAGCGGAGTTCCTCCATATCTACTCCACCGCCGTACTTGCTGCAGGAGGGGACGAGGCTGTCATGGCCAACTACTTCCCCGTCGCCTTGACCGGCCCAGCTCGGTCTTGGCTCATGAATCTACCTCAGGGGTCCATAACCTCCTGGGGTGAGCTCTGCCGGCAGTTCGTCGCCAACTTCGGCAGCTCCTACACCCGTCCCGGCACGGAGCTTGACCTCCACGCCGTCAAGCAACAACCTGGGGAGTCGCTGCGTTCTTTCATCCAGCGGTTCTCTCAGGTACGCAACACCATCCCGCATATCCAAAGTGCCTCTGTGGTGGTGGCGTTCCGACAGGGTGTCCAGGACGAGAAGATGCTTGAGAAGCTCGCGACCAGAGAGGTCCGCGACGTCTCGGAGCTCTTCAGCCTGGCGGACAAGTGCGCCAGAGCAGCTGAAGGGCAGAACTGGCACGCTCTGCCGACCTCCGAGTCAGGAGGACAGCCCGGGTCCAGTGCTGCTGCCTATGGGGGTGGCAAGAAGACCAGGAACCGGGGGAGTGGAAAGATGAAGTCACCATTCACGGCCCCCGTCGCCGCAGCTGCGACGATCTGTGGAGCTCGGGGGCCACGCCCCGACAAAAGGCAGCGGCAATCACCGGCCCCAGACAGTGACCAAGGCGGGCTATGCCCCGTGCATGGCACCTGCAACCATACTGCTGCTGAGTGCTGGGAGATCCAGAGGCTCGCAGAGCGCTTCCGCAAAGGGAGACAGCAGAGGGCTGAAGCGCCGCCCTACCCTCAGCGGGATGGCAAACAGAAGGTCGATGCCCCAGTCACTGCTGCCCACCAGGTGGGGTTCCAGGAGCCTCAGCGTGTCATAAAGACAGTGCATGACGGTGAGGACTCCAGTTCCGATGGCGACAGGCCAGGGCGTTAGCCAACTGCGGCGCGCCTCAGTGCCTCGAACATACCTCTCGGGGGCCGCCTAAGGTCTGTCAACCCCTTGAAGGCCTTGACAGAAGGGGAAGACGCCTTAGGTCATCCAAGACGAGCCCGGGCCTACCTACCCCTTGAAGGCCTTAGCCAGAAGGGGAGAACTTCCCGGGGGCCCCCAGGAGAAGCCGCGCAGGACCTGATCCAGCGCGAAGATAACAACCTCGTCGACAAGACTCGGCTGCAGGGAACACCCCGCAACGCACGGTCTCGGCTAATGCTCTAAGCATTACCGCTCTAAGCGCTACCGCCAAAGAACCTAACGCGTCGGGGGCCTGCAGGAGGGCAACTTGGTGAAGCGGCACGCTCTATTCCAAGAAGGACCCATAAGCTCTCCCCCAGCAGGGAAGGTCCCTTCCGAATCATGAAAGCTGCCGCCCCAAGTACACATGCCTTCCAACCGAGAGTGGGATCCGTTCCCAAAAATCCTTGCCATGGAGCAACACTGTAAGTCCTACTTCCTGAGCATCAGTAGAACAGGGTTATTCTTTTCTGTAATAGATCCCATAGAATTTAGGAACAGCGCTTGGGGCAGCTAAGTCTCAAGGTACGGTACAGGACTACGTCCAGTTTAGCCTGGTTCCGACCCTAAGCGCGTAGAGTCTTGCTTCCCTTGAAGACAAGGCGGAACATTGCCTCCCTGTACAGCCAGAATTCCACCTATGGGTACGAATACAGAGACCTGTTCTACTTAGCTCTCTCTCAAGCACTCATTTAAATTATGCATTAATTTTTATGATCGCACTATCTCTGTATGTTCATCGTACATCTAGCTCCCCCTCTCCTGCGCTCGTCCATAGTCGGCATTCGCTATCCTACCGAAGGCGGCTGCGCTTGAGGCACCTGCCGATGGCCGAGTGAGTCTCTCGGGCCTCCCCCAGACAGGTGTTGCGGTGCCTGTTGGTTACCTCAAGGAAAGGCCTGCGTTGTGCATGGGGGGTCCAGGGTGCGTATCCAGCTTAGCCGGCCCAGAGCCCAAAGCATGCGCATCCTGCCCCCCGGAGGTCCAGGGGAGTACGTCCGCTTTGCCTGGTCATGAACCCAAAGCGTGTGCACTCTGCTTCCCCAGCGCATGGCCCGGTACTAGGGATCGGACGGCCGTACCCGGACCTCGGAGGGAGCCGGAGCTCCGGCGCCTCGCGCACAGAATTGCCCAAGCCCCGTATAGCGAATCAGGATCGTAAGACGGATAAGACTAGGAGACGGGAGGGGAGGACCCCCTGAGGAGAATTACGTTTCCTCTGCCTGTGTGCAGGACCTCCAGGTTACGGCAACAGGGACTGCATGAAGCAGGGGGAAAGGAGGTACCAGCTACTCCGGCCTAGGACTGGAAGGACCAGGACCTGCCCCTCCAGCAGGGGCGGGACCCGGGGGCCCCACGTGTCCAGTGGGCCCGGAACTCTCTCCTCCCTTGAGGGGGGCTCCGGGCTCGCCACGTGGCAGGCGGAAACCGGACCTCCCCCCCTCGGCGGGAGGGCTCCGAAAGCCCTACGTGTCCAAACATGAACGGAGCTCCCACCTCTTAAGGAGGAGCTCCGGACCCGCCACGTGGCAGGCAGATCTGGAGCTCCCCATAGGGCGAGATCCGGAGACCTCCGGGGGCCCCTAACACGGTTAGGACTGGGGGAGGGTGTCTGTGCAAAGCTCCGTTTCAAAGTGTGCGATCGACACTTCCCCCGGGCCTGCACTGGGCAGCCCGCGGAGGTTCTTTTTTCGGAGGGGCTAGTTCCTAGCGGAGAGCTTGCGCGGATGGACGAGTTAGTGAGAGCTTGACACGGGATGTTTTACGTGGTTCAGGCCGCCGGAGCGTAAAACCCTACGTCCACGGCGAGCTATGGAGCTCGCTGTATTGCTTGCTGCTCAGGGCCGGGGGCCTGAACTTGGGGGTGAGTTACAGCTTGAGAGTGTATGGCTAGCGTATGAGTTGCAGATTGCGAACCTCTGCTATCGACGCCTACCCGAGCCTTTTATAGTCCAAGGCTCGGGCGGCTTACAAGGGAAGCCGGGACCCGACAGGTGGTCCCGGGAAGATTATCTATTATCTACCGTATCTGTAGTTATGCCGGTGGTTGCGTCCGGTCGAAGGCTTCTGAGTCTTCCTTTTGCCGCCCTGCCCATGCCGTGCGCTAGTCGTAGTGGTTGATGTCGGCGCAGGCGGCATGGGATGTCTTGTCGCGGCATTTATTACCTGTCAGGTTCTGACACCGTGCGCCAGTCTGTGATGCGACTGGACGCAACGGCACCTGACAGGCGCGTGCTCCGCGTTTCCGCGTCTTGGGAAGACGCGGGCCTTGAATTCCTTGTACGGGCAAGGTGAGGGGCGCCTTTATGCCTGCTGCCTACCGCCCGGGGGCAGGCAGCACCGTTCTTCCAGCCACGTGGCGGGTCCGGAGCTCTTCTCTGAGGAGAGGGAGGTCCGGCCCCGCTGGACGCGTGGCGCCTTCGGACCTCTCTCCCGCGGAGGGGGAGGTCCGGCTTCTGCATGCCACGTGGCGGGCCCGGAGCTCACCTCTGAGGAGAGGGAGGTCCGGCCTCGCTGGACGCGTGGCGTCTTCAGAGCTCTCTCCTGCGGAGGGGGAGGTCCGGCTTCTGTATGCCACGTGGCGGGCCCGGAGCTCTCCTCTGAGGAGAGGGAGGTCCGGCCCCGCCAGACGCGTGGCGCCTTCGGAGCTCTCCCTGCGGAGAGGGGCGAGCACCTTAGGCATTTTACCCTGTGCGCGGGGGTACCCCATATCTCAGGTACCGACAGTGGCCCCCGGGCCCATCTCGGTGGAGATTGCGAGCCCGAGGTGGGACCTCCGTCTATTCCGATCCGCGCACTTTCTCTAAGTCCTGACTTGACCGCTGCTGGAGCACGAACGGCCGCGGGGTCGTGAGAGCGTGCGCCCACTTGATGATTGCTTTTGCTGCGGTGGTTCCCAAGGCTGCCACTTCTGCACGTTGCGGCGCTTTCTTCGGGAAGCGCCGAAGGGCCTTGCCGGTTCGTCTTCTCAGGAGACTGACTCCTTGACCCCACCGCTTTAGCTAAGCGGCTTGGGCCCAGCTTTCATTGGCGCCCAGTCTCGGAGCCGGCGAGGTCGCCGATGCGATGTTTCCGGAGGTTTTTGAATTACCTCGAACCATCCCTGGAAAGTTTTAAAAGGTGATCTCACCCGCATCGCGGCTTCCCTTCGCATTGCGCTCGTACTTCCCTTGAACTCTTGCGCCCCGGCTCTCCTGCCCTTGCGCCTTCTTTCGCTATGGCTTCCAAATTTCTTCCGACGCGCCTCGTTCGTTCCTCCGAGCTCGGGCCAGTGCGCAGGCTGCTGGGCTGGCACTCGGAAGAGCAGAAGCATCGGCTCCGCCGAGGATCTCTCCCCCTGGTCCTGGGAAAGGGGGAGATGGTCTTCTTTACCGCTTATGCTCTGGCGGGGTTCGTTCCACCGATTTCTTCCTTCTTCGTCACCCTGTTGGAGACAAACGGTCTCCAACTCCACCATCTCTCCCCCAACTCCCTCGCAATGGCGACAGTTTTTGTCCACTTCTGCAAGATGTTCGTGGGGGTGCATGCCTCCGTGACGCTCCTCCGCCACTCCTTTGTGCTGCGTACGACCGGACGCGGCTCAAAGACTCAGATGGGGGCGTATTACTTCCAGCATCGCTGCAAAGACCCCAAGGTCTCCGGATACCTTCTGCCCTTCAGCGCATCAAGGTGGGAGAACTGGAGGGAGAGCTGGGTGGTAGTGCAGGCCGATGAGCACGATCGCCTACAACTCCCAACCGCCAGCCCAACCACCGATCGCCGCTTCTGGGAGGAGATCCCTGAGCTGGAGCAGGAGTACACTCCGGTCTTGGAGCGGATCCGGTTCTTGGCCAACGAGGGGCTGACATCTCTGATGGTGCTGATGGACTTCGTGTCACGCCGCATTGCTCCCTTGCAGCAACGCAGCCGCCCAGCGTGGTACTACACCGGTGAGCAGGACTGTACCACGCTGGAGAGAGGCCCCGACTCTGTCCCTTCCGACGAGGAGCTGGAGGAGATGGTGAGCAAGGTGGGTGGTGACTATATTTCCAGCGGCGTCCCCGTCCTTCCGCCTTCTGCCACTCCCCTCTTCTTGGAGCCTCAGAGAAGGTCAGAGCTCCTGCGGAGGATGCCGAACCTTGATGATATCGGGATTGCCGTTCGTCAGGTCGGGGATGCCTTCCGGGGTATCACCATTCCAGGAACCGAGCACCCCGAATCAGGGCATGAGGCATCCACTGCTGCCAATCCTTCCCCCAGAGCCGACGGATCCCAAGCCGCCGATAAAGGGAAAGGTAAAGAGCCGGCCCTCGGGCACCTAGAGAAAAAACGCGCTCGGTCTCCTCCAAGGGTGCCGCCTGTGCCAATCCAGGGTGCCGGAGCTACCTTGCTTCCATCTCCCGGAGGTGCTGGTCCATCGGGTGGCGACCCGAAGAGGTCCCGAGTGTCCCTCCCTGGCGGGTCTCTCCCTAGACAGCAGTCGTCTGAATCAGCCCAAGTATCTTGCCATCCTCTCTCGAGCGGCGGGGCTCCCAGGACGGATGTTGGTGGGGCAACTCCGGCGAGCGTGCCGTAGGTCCAGGCGTCCCATTCCGGGACCGTTCCAGCCGCTGGTCCTGGTAGTTCAGCTACAGCTCAGAGGCCAGTGCAGCAAGCTCGCTGGAGCGCTCATGCCGCTCAGTAAGTGTTATTCTTTCTGACTTATAGGAGTAGAGCTCCTGCCTCTTCTCTTATTCTGAGTGCCTCTTCTTCTTTGCAGGGACCGACAGGCTGCCAGGGGCGGGCCTCTTATCCGGCCGCCTTCAACCAGCGGGGGCTCCGCGCCTCGGCACTTGGGGGCCGCGGCGGCCCCCATAGCTCCCAAATCGACGGGGGCAGTGGCCTCAGTGGCCGCATCTGCTCCTACCCGCCCTCCTTCACCAGCCCAGAAGCCAGGTCTTGAGACCGGGAGGGCCGCTGTAGGTGTGCCTGCTGGCCCCCTGGCCTGCTTAGGACAGCGCCCCCCTGTAGCTGCCGAGGCGCTGGCACTCCCGCCGGTCTTGGACTCGTCCGGGGGGTCCAGCGGCGCGACTCCTGCTCCCCCTGCTCCGGTACCCGTGTGGGACGCCATGGAGCGTGCCCAGACCAGCTCCCGGCAGCTCCAATCTGCCTTTGAGCAGGAGCGGAAGGCATTGGCCGGCGAGAGGGACCGCCTTCTCAGCTGGCAGCAGCGGGCCCGGGCGGACCTCGACTCAAGGCAGTCAAGGCTTGAGGCCATGAGTGCTCTGCTTGGCGCCCAGAAGAAGGCCATTAGCCGCTTGGAGCTAGAGGCCCAGCGAGTTCGTGCCACCTACCACGAGGCCCTGGCCAAAGCTGAAGCCAAAGCCAAGGAGTGTTCCGCCGCCGCGGAGGAGTTGCAGCTGCAGGTAGCCCGTCGGGAGCATGCCGTCGCTGATCGGGAACGCGCTGCTGCGGACAAGGAGGAGAAGACCACCGCTCGCCTGAGGGCCAAGGTGAAGGAGCTAAGGGCTCGGACTGAGGAGTTGGAGCTCCATGAGTCGGCTGTCGCCGCGAGGGAGGAGCAATCTTCCAAGGAGCTTCAGGCGGCGATGGATCGCGAGCTAGCGGCCCGTCAAGAGGTAGAGAGGCTCCAGTCCCTGCGGACTGCCGAGGCCCAGGCGGTCTGGCACTTCATTGCTAAGGCGGGATCCGCCTTGGCTCCTCTTGGTTTTAGCCCTGTGCAGGTGGAGACCCCAGCACGGCCGGTGTCCGAAGCGGCCCCAGCCCTTGAGTCTCTCGGCGACAAGCTAGGTCGGCTTGAATCAGTGATCGCCGACGAGCTGGAAGCGGAAGGTCGGGGCCTTGCGAAGGAGGTTGCGACGCACGTTCTGTCGTGCTTCGTTAGCCGAGACCCTTCCTTTTCCCTGGGGCCGGTCCGTTTGGGACCCATCGCCGACCGGGAGGAAGCTGCCAGGGCCGAAGTCGAGGACTTAGCTGCCCTCGTGGCCTCTAGGTTTCATCGGGAGTCCGGGGACCCCTAGGCACCCGCCCTCGTGTCTACAAGGCCCTGCTACAAGGCCCTGTACTTCCTTTCTTTATTTTTGCTGAGTCTGTAGCCCAGCTCGTGGAGCCTTTGTATGGACAGACTCCTGTTTCTTTCTGTCTGCATGCCCTAGTCTTCTTCCTGGCCTTTCCCGACCGAGCCCTTAGCTCCGCAAGGGCTCGGAGGCTTTGACCAATCTCGAAGCTCTGCATGGACACCTTGTCCGGGTTCCCACTGTATACTAAGGGTTCCGGAGGTCTCCAGGACCCGCCTCACGACATCGGAGGGGGGTCCGAGCCGGTTGGTCACGTGGCAGGCCCGGAGCTCCTGCCTGGGAGGAGGTCCGGGCCCGCAGGTCACGTGGGGGTCCCGGGCCTCTCCCTGCAGACCACGCGGCGATCCCGGAGCTCCCCTCGGAGAGGTGGGAGGCCCGGCCCTGCCGGACACTGGGGCCTTCGGACCTCACCCCTGCGAGGGCTAGCCCTTTGATCTTACCTTAGGGTTGCTGGCCTACCGCGATCCCGTAGCGGCCCCCTGGTAGGTGTGTTCTATTGGGTGGATGCGCCTACCATACTCCTGCGGGAAGCTGAGGCTGAGAAATCCTGCACATAAGGAAAAAGTAATTCTCCTTGGGGGCTCCCCCCTCTATTCCTTAGTCATATCTGCAGCAAATTCCGACTAAAGATGGAAATGAGAAGAGGGAATTGAACGCATAGTGAGCATGCGTTAGCAGGGTAATCATAGAAATTTAACAAGTAAATTAAATGAGTACCAAAGAAGAGCAACGTAGGGTGGGCTTCTTTTCATATTAATTTCCATACGGGGGAAGGAGGGCCGCATATGTAGACCACGACCCACCTCAAGGGAAGCAAGACTCTACGCGCTTGGGGTCGGAACCAGGCGAAGCTGAACGTAGTCCTGGACCGTCCCCTGAGGCTTAGTTGCTCCAAGCCCGGTTCACAGACTTTTATGGAAATTACTATGAAAAGAAGGGCCTGCCTGATTGTTGCTCTAGGGGTAGAACTTACAGCGGTGTTCCGTGTTCCGAAGGTTCGGGAGCGGGTCCCTGTCTTCGGTTCTGGGGAATGGTCCCAGGCTCGGGATGTCCAGCCCTAGTACGGCAAATGTCCATGCGGACTGGATCATCCGTACCGTTCAAGCCGGTGTATGGATCTGCTTGGCATGGAACAGGCATGCCTAGCAGCTCTCGACCAGCTCGACGGCATCCTGGAGTGTTGCCGGCTAGTAGAAGCCATGCCGAAAGGCTTTACCGACAAGCGTGCGTGAGGAAGAATGACTCCCACATTCGCCTCCATGGATCTCAGCGAACAAGTCGCAGCCTTCCCCCTGGGTTGTGCATCGCAATAGGATGTGGTTGGCGCCACGTCGGTAGAGATCCCCCTCTACCGCCATGTGTCTCTTAGCCATACGCGCAATCCGTTCAGTGGATACACATTCATCAGGGAGGATATTGTCTTTCAAGTAGTCCCGGACCTCCGTGATCCATGCATCGGGTCTGACTTGAGCATCTGGATCTTGAGCGCTGGGTTGCACGGAGTCCCCAGTGACGCTTATGATCCTTGGCAGCGCTCATGGCCGCCGGGACCGCCAGCTTCGAGGTGCTGGTCTAGCCCCCTTCGCCCGGCTCGGCGGGCCGGGCTGTGGGTCGCGGCAACGTCCTCTCGAGGCCCTCTTCAGGCACAGTGGCTCCGGTGGCAGTGGGGGCCCTCATTGAAACGTTGTCAGCTGCGGCCTTGCTAGCGCGCGGTACGTGGTGCAGGTCCAAGGCGAGGGGGTTTGTCCCCGCCGTCTTGGTTGATTACCAGACTGGGGATTGCCCTGAGCCAACGACTAGTGAGAAGGATGAGCACTCCATACTCTGCTATGGTGTTGGCTGCCATGGAATTGAGACGCGCCACGTACCCAGACTGCTCCCCCGATGGCATGAGGAACAGTTCGCTAGCATCGGCCCCCTGCTTTCGTGGGGAGCCGTGGGCGAACATCATTTGATGAGTCCTGATGAAGGTCAGGGCTCAGGGTCCTGTTTCATCGTCTTCATGGCCCCCTGAGCGTGCGTCTACTTCAGCCACAAGTGAACTAATGCTCGGTTAATGTCTGTATGACGGGAAAGGGAACCTAGATCAAACTTTAGTAGCTCCGCCGCCCATTCGGCGGCATCGCCCGCCGCATGGGGCTGCAAGAGATAGCTTTTAGCCTGGGGAGATCGCCGGGTGCCCGGCACTCGGGGGTCCTCAGGCTGCTTTGGACCTCACGGGAAGCTCCGCTGTCGTCCTGGGGTCTCCGGGAGGTTGTGTCAGGGATCCGAGGTCTGGTCTTCTGGCACTTGCTTCTTGGTAGCGGAACAGGTTACTGTGGTATGAGGTTAAAGCCATTGCGCGAAAACCAGAAATTCGCGGGGCCCCTAGCTATGCCAAGTCGGCTTACGCCGGGATTAGTAGGTAGGGGGCGCCCTTCAACTACTTCAGACACAGGGGTCTGATGGGAGCCCTAGCAAGCATTTGGGAAGCGCAGCATATCACAGCCTGGTATCGAGTCTACCATTTGCTCTATCAGCCGAAGAGAAAATAGGTCTTTAGGACATGCCTTATTGAGACTGGTGTAGTGGATGCGCTTCAGGAACTTCTCGCTGGCCTTCGGGTTAATACCACGGTTTGCCAAGCGCCGGGAGCGGCAGACTCTCTGTTTCGTCGGACGGTTGGGCGTTGGGAAAGACCTTTAAGTAATGCTCCATCACCTCCCTGGGGATCTCTGGCCTCGGTGATGGCTGTCATGCAGCACATCGACCTCATGTCGGAGGCGGGCAACGAGCGCGCCTTCCTATATGCTACACGGGCCGCCGGCTACCCGGGTGGTCTGGGTGGCATCGGCGCTGATTCGGATGAGCCTTGTGGGGACGTCGTCCTCATCAAGGAGTTGCACGTGGGGTGCGGCGGTAGAGGCACGGTGGCGTGCACTCGGGTGGAGCTGGTTTGGTCCTGTACTGCCGAGGGCTGGCGCTCTAGTTGCTGTAAGCGCCCGAAGCCTTTCCAAGGCTAATACTGCGGCAACACGGTCTCCACAACCTTGGGGACGCCTGTTGGTGTAGGCATCTTCAAGACAAGGTAGCCGTAGTGGGCTATTGCCACGAATCAGTACAGGGCTGGCCTACCGATCGTGGCATTGAAGGGGAGGTCAGTCTCGGCCATGTCGACCAGAATGTACTCCGTCCGGTAGCTGCCCGGTGCCCCAGAGGTCACCGGGAGGCTGATGCGGCCGTAGGAAACGACCTGTCCCGGCCCTACCCCTGAGAATGGGCTTGACGGGGCGAGCTTGGCCATCGGGATCTGCAGCTTCTGGAAGGCTGCGTGACTGATGAGGTTCAGTCCAGCCCCACCACCCACCAAAACGTGGTACATCTTCACGTTGGCGACGGTAAGGGCCACCACGAGCGGTAGTTGGCCGGCCCCAGCCATGTTCCTGGGGCGGTCGGTGTCATTAGAGCTGATGGGGGGGGGGAGCCACCGACGCTACCGCTCGTCGCAAGGCCTTAGCCATGCTTCTGGTCAGGGGGGTCAGCAGACCCGCCGAAGATGTCACAGGGCATCTTCCAGTGCTCGTCGTCACTGGAGATGGAGCTTCCATGATTGCGCGCTGCCTTTGCGGCGCGCCGGAGCTCCTGGAAATCCATCTGGCGGTCGTCGCCGTCTCGGGCCTCGGCCTTTTGGTTGCCCTCCCTTACTATAGGATGGGGCATCAGCTAGGGGCTGCTTCCCCTTCCGGAGGTGCCCCGCGAGCTTCTGGATTTTCCGGCCTCTGGAGGAATTCCGCCGGGTTGATGCTGCCGTCGCACTTCTCAGGCGAGAGTGACCGAAACTTGCGCGGCCCTTTTGTGAAGAGAAGCCGGGGCGCGGGGGCCGCACACCCCGCTTCTGTCGCCGCAGGTTCTGATGCCACGAGTGCTTGGTTCGCGCTGAGCATCGCATGCTCCGGCGGCCATACACAGGACATACGACTGTAGCATATTGAGTAGCAGCGCTCTTCGCTGCAGCTAGCGCACCTTCACTAGGTACATCCAGCGCTACTGAAAACCTGACGCTGGTCGGAGCCGGCATTGCCGGGGTCGGCGCTGCCAGAGCCGGTTGCTGGCTCCCAGTGCAGGTATCGGTGCCACGAACGCCTGGTCCTCCGCTGGCACAGTATGCTCCGGTATGGGCAAGGCCGCTCTATGGACCGGGGACGCCGTTTGCAGGGCATATGGTTGTGGCATATACTGCGCGACGTATGCCTGGGGCAGAGCCCGCATAGCGAAGATCTGTCCTTCAGGCTGGGTCGAGGCCGACGTCAAATCGGTCTACTTCGCGAATCCGCTGCTGGGTCGCCGCCTGAGGCGCGTCCCCAGCAGGCAGGTTGCGCAGTAGCACCCTTTCTCGGCGTTGCTTGAGGTATACCCGGGCATCTTGACCCGAGCGCCACCGCTCCAGCTCTGTCCTCAGATCCATTGATTGAGGGCTGGCAGAGCTGGAGTCTGCCGTCTGTTCGTCAACCATTGGCGTGCGTATCAGCGACACGGCCGGTTGGTCAGAGTGTCGTCTCCGCCGGCGTCGCGGGCTTGCGGCAGCGACGACAAGACGGTCTACCTCGAGAATTCACCGCTGGGTCGCTGCCTGAGGCGCGTCTCCAGCGGGCGGATTGTGCAGTAGCACTCTTGCTGCAGCTAGCGTGCCCCTTCCGGGTACGTCCGGCGCTACTGGAGATATGACGCTGGTTGGAGCCTGCATTGCCGGTGTCGGCGCTGCCAGAGCCGGTTGCTGTCTCCCAGCTTGTACTGACACACTCCGTCCTGAGTGTGTTGGCTTGTACTCCCCCCTAGCCGCGGCTCGCCGCGGAGGCGGGGGAGGTGAGCTTGCCGCCGAAGGGAGCTTGGTCATCTTTGTTGGCGGAAACTCGTCGCGCTAGGGGAAAAGCCCCCTACCTGGCGCGCCAAATGTCGAAGTGTGCGATCGACACTTCCCCCGGGCCTGCACTGGGCAGCCCGCGGAGGTTCTTTTTTCGGAGGGGCTAGTTCCTAGCGGAGAGCTTGCGCGGATGGACGAGTTAGTGAGAGCTTGACACGGGAAGTTTTACGTGGTTCAGGCCGCCGGAGCGTAAAACCCTACGTCCACGGCGAGCTATGGAGCTCGCTGTATTGCTTGCTGCTCAGGGCCGGGGGCCTGAGCTTGGGGGTCAGTTACAGCTTGAGAGTGTATGGCTAGCGTATGAGTTGCAGAATGCGAACCTCTGCTATCGACGCCTACCCGAGCCTTTTATAGTCCAAGGCTCGGGCGGCTTACAAGGGAAGCCGGGACCCGACAGGTGGTCCCGGGAAGATTGTCTATTATCTACCGTATCTGTAGTTATGCCGGTGGTTGCCTCCGGTCGAAGGCTTCTGAGTCTTCCTTTTGCCGCCCTGGTCATGCCGTGCGCTAGTCGTAGTGGTTGATGTCGGCGCAGGCGGCATGGGATGTCTTGTCGCGGCGTTTATTACCTGTCAGGTTCTGACACCGCGCGCCAGTCTGTGATGCGACTGGACGCAACGGCACCTGACAGGCGCGTGCTCCGCGTTTCCGCGTCTTGGGAAGACGCGGGCCTTGAATTCCTTGTACGAGCAAGGTGAGGGGCGCCTTTACGCCCGCTGCCTACCGCCCGGGGGCAGGCAGCACCGTTCTTCCAGCAACGTGGCGGGTCCGGAGCTCTTCTCTGAGGAGAGGGAGGTCCGGCCCCGCTGGACGCGTGGCGCCTTCGGACCTCTCTCCCGCGGAGGGGGAGGTCTGGCTTCTGCATGCCACGTGGCGGGCCCGGAGCTCACCTCTGAGGAGAGGGAGGTCCGGCCTCGCTGGACGCGTGGCATCTTCGGACCTCTCTCCTGCGGAGGGGGAGGTCCGGCTTCTGTATGCCACGTGGCGGGCCCGGAGCTCTCCTCTGAGGAGAGGGAGGTCCGGCCCCGCCAGACGCGTGGCGCCTTCGGAGCTCTCCCTGCGGAGAAGGGCGAGCACCTTAGGCATTTTACCCTGTGCGCGGGGGTACCCCATATCTCAGGTACCGACACTCCGAGATTGGAAATGGCCTCTGAGTACCTTGCGGAGCTAAGGACCCAGCCAGGCAAAGCCAAGAAGGAGAGAAAAAGCATCATGGACACAAGTATCCAAGAGAGTCAAATTAAGTAAGGCTCCATGAGCTGGACTACAGACTCGATAAAAAGGGAGAAACAAGTCCTAAGGACCTCCCAGCTCTCGTCGGAACCTTGCGGCTACAAGGGCGGCCACATCCTCGACTTCAGCCCTGGCAGCTTCCTCCCGCTCTGCGGCTGGGCCCTCTCTCGCTGGCTCTAGCGAAAAAGAGGGATCGCGGCTCTTGAAGCATGCCAGCACATGCGAGGCGACCTCCAAAGCTAAGCCGCGGCCCTCGGCCTCAAGCTCGCTGGCGACCACCGAGTCGAGTCTGTCCAGCTTGGCGCCGATCGACTCCAATGCAGGGATCACCTCCGCCACTTTCAATGCAGGAGTCGCGGCCCTCACCGGACTGAAGCCAAGAGGGATCAGGGCGGACCCCGCTCGATCCACGAAGCTTGAGACCGCAAGAGCCTCGGAGGACCGCAAGGCTGAGAGCTCCTCCACCTCGCGGTGGGCCGCCTGCAGAGCCTCCAGGTTCCTCTCGGAGAATTCCTTCTCCTTGGCCGCCAGGGAGCTCTCCCGAAGGTGGAGAGTCTTGGCGAGCCGCTCCAACTCAGCGCCCTTGAAGTCGGCGGTCAGCTCCCGGTCCAAGACCTCCCGGCGATCACGGGAGACCTGTTCCTCCCTCAAGTCGAGGTCTGCCTTCAGGATTTCCAGCTCCTCCATCCGAGCTCGAAGGCATCCTCGCCCGCAGCCAGCTGCGCGGCAACCCTCTCCGCCTCAGCTGCCATGCAACGCTCCCGTTCCTCAACGGCGAGTTCATGGCACTCCAACCGCTGCCGTATCTCCACAGTAGCAGAGAGGCTCTCTTCGGCCCGGGCGTGTGCCTCCAGGGCCTCCCTGTTGATCCGCCGTGATTGGGTGTCCATGCGGTCGACAGCCCGCTTCATCTGGTCGACGAGCGCTTCCCTGAAGTCGAGCAACTCCCGCCTGGAGTGGAGCTCACTCTTAACCTTCGCGGTCCTCTCCCGCTAAAGGTTCCCCCAGATGAGGAGGCGGTCCCGTTCAACCGTATACTCCTCCTGCTCGCGCCCTAGTGCAGCCAAGACCTGCCGGACGCTCGACTCGGCAAGCGCGAAGGCGTCCGCCAGAGGCAATGGAGCAACAGAGGCTGGGGCAGTCCCCCCGACCTCCTCCATTACCTCGTCCTCAGGAAGAGCCGACGCACCAGCAACCGAGACGAGACGCCGATCAGAAGAAGCTGGCTCCGAGGCTCTGGCAGCGAGGCCAGCTGGGCTCTCTTCAGCTTCTGGCTCCTTGACCTGACGAGAGGGGCGAGCCGGGGAAGGCGGTGCTGGAGAAGAGGCCAGGCCGCCTAGTGCAGGGTCAACCTGCGCTGGCTCGGGGGCCGCGGTGGCCGTCTCGACAGGAAGAGACGACGCCGCCGCGGAGTCTGGGCACACCAGAACAGGAGAAGTTTGCGCTGGCCTGGGGGCCGCGGCAGTTGCCCCTGTCTCTGAGCGCAGCGGCACAGATTCCCCGCAAGACGGGGAAGGCCGGGAAGCGCGGACACTCCAGCGGGCTCTGAACCCCGACTTCCGAGCCGGGGTAGGACTTCCAGAGCCCGCTACCGTCACCGACGGCCGCTCCGCAGTCGCTTGGACTGGCAGAACAGGGGACGCCCCAGAAGCTTCCCCCAGCGCATCAACCCGGGGCCTCTTCGAGTCGCCACCGGAGGGAGTGTCAGGCACCCCAGAATCCCGACTTGGCACCGACGCCATTGCTGGAGGAGATCGAGCGCGTTTCTTCTCTGGTGGCGGGTTGGAAGCCATGGCAAGGGAGAACTCAAAGGCAAGAACGCAAAAGCACAAGAGTCCGAGAAGAAACGCTGAGAAGTGCGAAGGGAAGCTGCAATGTGGGTAAGACCCCCTCTAAAAGGCTTCCCGGTGCAATTGCAAGCGATTCGGAACTCTTCAAATATCCCGCACCGGCAACCGCTTCGGTTCCTAGACTGAATGCCGATGACGGGTGGGCCCAAGCCGCCTAACTGAAGCGGTGGGGTCAAGGAGTCAGTCTCCTAAGAAGATGAGCCGGCAAGGCACTTCGGCGGTTCCCGAAGAAAGCGCCGCAACACGCAGAAGTGGCAGTGTTGGGAACCGCCGCAGTAAAAGCAACCACCATGCGAGCGCACGCTCCCACGATCCCGTGGCCGTTCGTGCTCCGGCAGCGGTCAATTTGGGACTTAGAGGAAGTGCGCGAATTGGAAGAGACGGAGGTCCCACCTCGGGCTCTCTATCTCCCCCGAGATGGGCCCGGGGGCCACTGTCGGTACCTGAGATATGGGGTACTGTCGAAGTGTTCGGTCGACACTTCCCCGGGCCTGCACAGGGCAGCCCGCGGAGGTTCTTTTTTTGGAGAGGCTAGTTCCTAGCGGAGAGCTTGCGCAGATGGACGAGTTAGTGAGAGCTTGACACAGAGAGTTTTACGTGGTTCAGGCCGCCGGAGCGTAAAACCCTACGTCCACGGCGAGCTATGGAGCTCGCTGTATTGCTTGCTGCTCAGGGCCGGGGGGCCTGAGTTTGGGGGTGAGTTACAGCTTGAGAGTGTATGGCTAGCGTATGAGTTGCAAAATGCGAACCCAGGGTGCTAATGGCTAGAGTGCGAACCCCCGCTATCGACGCCTACCCGAGCCTTTTATAGTCCAAGGCTCGGGCAGCTTACAAGGGCGGCCGGGACTCGACAGGTGGTCCCGGGAAGATTGTCTATTATCTACCGTATCTGCAGTTATGCCGGTAGTTGTCTCTGGTCGACGGCTTCTGAGTCTTCATCTTGCCGCCCTGCCCATGCCGCATGCCAGTCGTAGTGGTTGATGACGGCGCAGGTGGCATGGGATGTCTTGTCGCGGAGTTTATTGGCTGCCAGGTTCTGACACCGCGCGCCAGTCTGTGATGCGACTGGTCGCCACGGCACCTGACAGAGGTGTGCTCCGCGTCTCCACATCTTGGGAAGACGCGGGCCTTGAATACCTTGTACGGGTAAGGTATGGGGCGTTTTTACACCCGCTGCCTATCTCTCGGGGCAGGCAGCGTCGTTCTGCTGCCACGTGGCGGGCCCGGAGCCCTTCTCAGAGGGGAGAAGGGTCAGTCCCGCGGGGCACGTGGAGCCTCCGGACCTCTCCCCGCGGAGGGAGAGGCTCGGCTTCTGTTGGCCACGTGGCGGGCCCGGAGCTCTCCTCTGAGGAGAGGGAGGTCCGGCCCTGCTGGACACGCGGCGCCTTCGGACCTCTCTCCCGCGGAGGAGGAGGTCCGGCTTCTGTATGCCACGTGGCGGGCCCGGAGCTCTCCTCTGAGGAGAGGGAGGTCCGGCCCCGCCGGACGCGTGGTGCCTTCGGAGCACTCCCTGAGGAGAAGGTCGAGATCCTTAGGCATTTTCCCCTGTGCGCAGGGGTGCCCCATATCGAGGGTACCGACAGTGGCCCCCGGGCCCATCTCGGGGGAGATAGCGAGCCCGAGGTGGGACCTTCGTCTCTTCTGATCCACGCACTTTCTTGTCTTGAGTACTCCCTGTGCTGGCAGGGTCCTGACGGCTTCGATGTTCAGCCTCTTCGGAGAGGGTGAAGCCTGACATCGGAGCTCGGCCCGGCTGTGGGGGCGGAGGTCCGGAAGTCATCGGAGCTCAGGCCAGCGAAGGGCGTGAGGTCCAGCGTCAGCGCTCGCCTCTGAAAGGAGGGCGAGGGCTGGCCTCGGAGCTCGGCCTGGCTGTGGAGGCGGAGTCCGGAAGTCATCAGAGCTCAGGCCAGCGAAGGGCGTGAGGTCCGGCATCAGCGCTCGCCTCTGAAAGAAGGGCGAGAGCTGGCCTCGGAGCTCGGCCTGGCTGTGGAGGCGGAGTCCGGAAGTCATCGGAGCTCAGGCCAGCGAAGGGCGTGAGGTCCGGCGTCAGCGCTCGCCTCTGAAAGGAGGGCGAGGGCTGGCCTCGGAGATCGGCCTGGCTGTGGAGGCGGAGTCCGGAAGTCATCGGAGCTCAGGCCAGCGAAGGGCGTGAGGTCCGGCATCAGCGCTCGCCTCTGAAAGAAGGGCGAGAGCTGGCCTCGGAGCTCGGCCTGGCTGTGGAGGCGGAGTCCGGAAGTCATCGAAGCTCAGGCCAGCGAAGGGCGTGAGGTCTGGCATCAGCGCTCGCCTCTGAAAGGAGGGCGAGGACTGGCCTCGGAGCTCGGCCTGGCTGTGGGGGCGGAGTCCGGAAGTCATCGGAGCTCAGGCCAGCGAAGGGCGTGAGGTCCGGCATCAGCGCTCGCCTCTAAAAGGAGGGCGAGGGCTGGCCTCGGAGCTCGGCCCAGCTGTGGGGGCGGAGGTCCGGAACTGCTCAGTGGTCCCCCCTTTCCTATCACTTAGTCTCATTTGGCTTACTGTCCCAGGCCGGAATACGGGGCTTGGGTAATCAAGTGCACTTGGTCCCGGAGGTCTGGCCCCAGCCCCAGTCAGGGTGTAACCGCCCGGCCCCCTGGTACTCAGACCGTAGCGCCGGGAGGCAGAGTGCGCATGCTTTTGGTGCAAGACCGGGCAAAGCAAGGCTCCTGACCCCCCGTTCTAGAGTATGTCTTTTCTCGGAGGAGACCAACTGGCGGTGCAGTACCATTATAGAGGGAGATACAAAAGGCCACCGGGCCTCTGGCAGGTACCCCAAGCACTACCGCCTTCGGCAGGGCGGCAAATATCGACTATGCATGAGAGCAGGAAAGAGGAACCGAGTGTACAATGGACGCACACTGTCTAGAGCGTGGGGAGGTGTTCATATAAATTAATGCGTAATTTAAATAAACACCGAAGTAAGCATGGTGAACTTACTGGGGTGGCGTCGAAGCGCCTGTCTTCACGCAGAGCGGGTCATGCGTGGCTTCGTCGTACGCCGGACACGGGGGGACCCCCATGGCTATATCAGGAGGAAGCATGGCTTCGGCCCTGCATACCATGTGAAAGGGTAGTTCCCGTGACCCGGCCCTGGGAAGTCCGGCTGGCCCTCGACATGGAGGAGCCGGTATCCCCCGACGGCTCTGAGTGCGCGTCTGCACCGGTTGTGTGGGTCTGCTTGGCGTGGACTTGGCACGCATTGCATCCCTAACCGGTTTGATGGCGTCCAGGTGGCTCTCGGTCAGTAGGAGCCCGGGGACGATGAGCGTTCCCAGCACTCGCCTCCTTGGACTACTACGAGCTAGTCGCAGCCTTCCTCCTGGGTTATGCACCGCAATAGGATGTCGAGGCGCCACGCCAGTAAAGATACCAGCGCGTAGCACTTAGACATCCGCACCACCCGTTCAGCGGATGCACGTTCATCAGGAAGGATGTCCTTCAAGCAGTCCCGGACCTCCGTGGTCCATGCATCGGGACTACTTGAGCTTCTGGATCTTGAGCGCTGGGTTGCACGGAGTCCCCAGTGACTCTTACGATCCTTTGGCGGCATCCAGGGCCGCCGGGACTGCCTAGCTTCGTGGCACTGGTTCAGCCCCCTTCGCCCGGCTCGGCGGGCTGGGCTGTGGACCGCAGCAACGTCCCCTCGAAGACTCCTTCGTGCACGAGGGCTCCGATGGAGGTCTTCGTTGAGAAGTTGTCAGCTGCGGCCGTGCCAGCGCGCGGTTCATGGCGCAGGTCCAAGGCGAGGAATTCTTTCTCCAACATCCGCATGTGAAGCAGATAAGCAGCTAGCTGTGGGTCATTGCAAGGGCATTCACCCTTAACTTGCTTGATAACTAGCTGGGAGTCGCCCTGTGCCAACAACTGGCGATCGCCCAAAGACAGGACTGTCTTTTAGGCCAAAGATGAGTGCTTCATACTCTGCCAAGTTGTTGGTTGCCTTGGAATTGAAACGCACCATGTACCCAGACTGCTCCCCCGATGGCATGAGAAGCAGTACGCCGGCACCGGCCCCCTGCTTTCGCGAGGAGCCATCGAAGAAGAGCGTCCAGTGAGGCCCGGTGAAGACCGGAGCTCGGTACTTCGGTTCATCGTCTTCGCGGCCCCCTGGGTCAGCCTTCATTGGCGTCCACTCAGCCACGAAGTCAGCCAGTGCTTGGTTCTTGGCTGTCTGACGTGGTCGGGAGCTCAGCTTGAACTCCACCATCTTCGGGCTGTCTTCCGGCTTCGGAAGCTGGCAGTGAGTGCCAGCTCCGCCCACCGGCTGCTCTGGCGCACTTGTCCGCCAGGCTGAAGTGCTCAGAGGCATCGCAGACCTCTTTGGTCGCAAGATTCTCAAGCATCTTCTCGTCTCGGACACTGTCGAAGTGCCACCACCATAGAAGCACTTTGAATATGCGGGATGGTGTTGCGTACCCGGGAGAACCGCTGGATGAAGGAGCGCAGCGACTCCCCAGGTTGTTACTTGATGGCATGGAGGTCAAGCTCCGTGCCGGGACGGTTGTAGCAGCTGCCGAAGTTGGCGATGAACTGCCGGCAGAGCTCTCCCCAGGAATTCATGGAACCCCGAGGGAGGTTCATGAGCCAAGACCGGGTCGGGCCGGTCAAGGCGACGGGGAAGTAGTTGGCCATGACGTCCTCACCCCCTCCTGCGGCAAGTACGGCGGTGGAGTAGATCTGAAAGAACTCCGCCGGGTTGACGCTTCTGTCGAACTTTTCGGGCAGGTGTGGCCAAAACCGGAGCCTGGTGTAGCTGGAATCTGCCGTGTGTTCACCAACCATTGGCGTGCGCATCAGCGACACGGCCGGTTGGCCGGAGCGTTGTCCCCGCCGAAGTTGAGGGTTTGCGGCGGCAACGACGAAACGGTCTACCTCGCGAATCCGCTGCTGGGTCGCTGCCTGAGGCGCGTCCCCAGCAGGCGGATTGAGTAGCAGCGCTCTTGCTGCGGCTAGCGCACCCCCGCCGGGTACGCCCAACGCTACTGAAGACCTGACGCTGGTCGGAGCCTGCATTGCCGGGGTCGGCGCTGCCAGAGCCGGTTGCTGGCTCCCAGTGCAGGTATTGGCGCCGCGAACGCTTGGTTCGCCGCTGGCACAGTGTGCCCCGGTATGGGCAAGGCTGCTCCATAGACCGGGGACGCCGTTTGTGGGACATATGGTTGTGGCATATGCTGCGCGGCGTATGCCTGGGGCAGAGCTCGCGTGGCGAAGATCTGCCCTTGAGGCTGGGTCGAGGCCGACGTCATACTGTCGCCAGCCTCTTAGTTGCGACGCCTTTCTCGACGTCGCTCGAAGAACACTCGGGCATCTTGGCCCAAGTGGCATCGCTCCGGCTTTGCCCCCAGGTCCGTCGACGGAAGCCTGTTGGAGCCTGAGTCCGCCGTCTGCTCGCCAACCATTGGCGTGCGCGTCAGTGGCACGGCCGGTTGGCCGGAGCGTCGTCCCCGCCGAAGTCGAGGGTTTGCGACGGCGACGAAGAGACGGTCTATCTCTCGAATCCACTGCTGGGTCGCTGCCTGAGACGCGTCCCCAGCAGGCAGGTTGCGCAGTAGCGCTCTTGCTGCGGCTGGCGCACCCTCGCCGGGTACGCCCAGCGCTACTGAAGACCTGACGCTGGTTGGAGCCTGCATTCCCTGGGTCGGCGCTGCCAGAGCCGGCTGCTGGCTACCAGCTTGTGCCGACACACTCCGTCCTGAGTGTGTCGACATGTACTCCCCAGTGGTCACGGTTCGCCGTGAACGCGGAGGGGGAGAGTTTGCCGCTGAAGGAAGCTTGGTCATCTTCGTCGGCGGAAACTCGTCACGCTAGGAGAAAAGCCCCCTTCCTGGCGCGCCAAATGTCGAAGTGTTCGGTCGACACTTCCCCCGGGCCTGCACTGGGCAGCCCGCGGAGGTTCTTTTTTCGGAGGGGCTAGTTCCTAGCGGAGAGCTTGTGCAGATGGACGAGTTAGTGAGAGATTGACACAGAGAGTTTTACGTGGTTCAGGCCGCCGGAGCGTAAAACCCTACGTCCACGGCGAGCTATGGAGCTCGCTGTATTGCTTGCTGCTCAGGGCCGGGGGGCCTGAGTTTGGGGGTGAGTTACAGCTTGAGAGTGTATGGCTAGTGTATGAGTTGCAAAATGCGAACCCAGGGTGCTAATGGCTAGAGTGCGAACCCCCGCTATCAACGCCTACCCGAGCCTTTTATAGTCCAAGGCTCGGGCAGCTTACAAGGGCGGCCGGGACCTGACAGGTGGTCCCGGGAAGATTGTCTATTATCTACCGTATGTGCAGTTATGCCGGTAGTTGTCTCTGGTCGAAGGCTTCTGAGTCTTCATCTTGCCGCCCTGCCCATGCCGCATGCCAGTCGTAGTGGTTGTTGACGGCGCAGTTGGCATGGGATGTCTTGTCGCGGAGTTTATTGGCTGGCAGGTTCTGACACCACGCGCCAGTCTGTGATGCGACTGGTCGCAACGGCACCTGACAGAGGCGTGCTCCGCGTCTCCACGTCTTGGGAAGACGCGGGCCTTGAATACCTTGTACGGGTAAGGTATGGGGCGTTTTTACGCCCGCTGCCTATCTCTCGGGGCAGGCAGCGTCGTTCTGCTGCCACGTGGCGGGCCCGGAGCCCTTCTCAGAGGGGAGAAGGGTCAGTCCCGCGGGGCACGTGGAGCCTCCGGACCTCTCCCCGCGGAGGGAGAGGCTCGGCTTCTGTTGGCCACGTGGCGGGCCCGGAGCTCTCCTCTGAGGAGAGGGAGGTCCGGCCCCGCTGGACACGCGGCGCCTTCGGACCTCTCTCCCGCGGAGGGGAGGTCCGGCTTCTGTATGCCACGTGGCGGGCCCGGAGCTCTCCTCTGAGAAGAGGGAGGTCCGGCCCCGCCGGACGCGTGGTGCCTTCGGAGCACTCCCTGCGGAGAAGGGCAAGATCCTTAGGCATTTTCCCCTGTGCGCAGGGGTACCCCATATCAATGGTACCGACAGGTACCCCCGCGCACAGGGTAAAATGCCTAAGGAACTCGCCCTTCTCCACAGGGAGAGCTCCGAAGGCGCCATGCGTCCGGCGGGGCCGGACCTCCCTCTCCTCAGAGGAGAGCTCCGGGCCCGCCACGTGGCATACAGAAGCCGGACCTCCCCCTCCGCGGGAGAGAGGTCCGAAGGCGCTGCGTGTCCAGCGGGGCCGGACCTCCCTCTCCTCAGAGGAGAGCTCCGAGCCCGCCACGTGACCAACAGAAGCCGAGCCTCCCCCTCCACGGGGAGAGGTCCGGAGGCTCCACGTGCCCCGCGGGACTGACCCTCCTCTCCTCTGAGAAGGGCTCCGGGCCCGCCACGTGGCAGCAGAACGACGCTGCCTGACCCGAGCGGTAGGCAGCGGGCATAAATACGCCCCATACCTTGCCCGTAAAGGGTATTCAAGGCCCGCGTCTTCCCAAGACACGGAGACGCGGAGCACGCTTCTGTCAGGTGCTGTTGCGCCCAGTCGCATCACAGACTGGCGCGCGGTGTCAGAACCTGTCAGCCAATAAACACCGCGACAAGACATCCCATGCCGCCTGCGCCGTCATCAACCACTACGACTAGCATGCGGCATGGGTAGGGCGGCAAGATGAAGACTCAGAAGCCTTCGGCCAGAGACAACTACCGGCATAACTACAGATACGGTAGATAATAGACAATCTTCCCGGGACCACCTGTTGGGTCCCGGCTCCCCTTGTAAGCCGCCCGAGTCTTGGACTATAAAAGGCTCGGGTAGGCGTCGATAGCAAGGGTTCGCATTTTGCAACTCATATGCTAGCCATACACTCTCAAGCTGTAACTCACCCCCAAGCTCAGGCCTCCGGCCCTGAGCAGCAAGCAATACAGCGAGCTCCATAGCTCGCCGTGGACGTAGGGTTTTACGCTCCGGCAGCCTGAACCACGTAAAACTCGCCGTGTCAAACTCTTACTAACTCGTTCCATCTGCGCAAGCTCTCCGCTAGGGACTAGCCCCTCCGAAAAAAGAACCTCCACGGGCTGCCCAGTGCAGGCCCGGGGGAAGTGCCGACCGCACACTTCGACAATGGCCATGTGGGCTGGATCATCTGTACCATCTGAGCCGGTGTATGGATCTGCTTGGCATGGAACAGGCACGCCTTGCAGCTCTCGACCAGCTTGACGACATCCTGGAGTGCTGCCGGCTAGTAGAAGCCATGCCGAAAGGCTTTACCGACAAGCGTAGGTGAGCAAGAGTCACTCCCACATTCGCCTCCATGGATCTCAGCGAACAAGTCGCAGCCTTCCCCCTGGGTTATGCACCGCAATAGGATGTGGTTGGCGCCACGTCGGTAGAGATCCCCCTCTACCGCCATGTGTCTCTTAGCCATACGCACGATCCGTTCAGCGGATACACGTTCATCAGGGAAGATATTGTCTTTCAAGTAGTCCCGGACCTCCATGATCCATGCATCGGGTCTGACTTGAGCATCTGGATCTTGAGCGCTGGGTTGCACGGAGTCCCCAGTGACGCTTATGATCCTTGGCGGCATCCATGGCCGCCGGGACCGCCAGCTTCGAGGTGCTGGTCTAGCCCCCTTCGCCCGGCTAGGCGGGCCGGGCTGTTGGCCGCGGCAACGTCCTCTCAATGCCCCCTTTGGGCACAGGGGCTCCGGTGGGGGTCTTTGTTGAGAGGTCGTCAGCTGCGGCCTTGCTAGCGCGCGGTACGTGGTGCAGGTCCAAGGCGAGGAAGTCTGTCTCCACCATCTTGTTTGATAACCAGCTGGGAGTCGCCCTGAGCCAACTACTAGCGAGCGCCTAGAGACAGGGCTGTCTTTAGGCCAAGGATGAGTGCTTCATACTCTGCTATGTTGTTGGTTGCCTTGGAATTGAAACGCACCAAATACCCAGACTGCCCCCCCCCATGGCGTGGGGAACAGTACGCTAGAACCGGCCCCCTGCTTTCGCAAGGAGCCGTCGACGAGCAGCATTCAGTAAGGCCTGGTGAAGGCAAGGGCTCAGGGTCCTGGTTCATCGTCTCAATGGCCCCCTGAGTCAGCCTTTGTTGGCGTCTACTTCAGCCACGAAGTCAGCTAGTGCTCGGCTGTTGTCTGCATGACGGGGAAGTAAGCCTAGCTCAAACTCCAGTAGCTCCGCCGCCCATTTGGCGGCATTGTCCGTCGCGTGGGGGCTGTGGAGGGTAGCTTTCAGCCTGGGGAGACCGCCGGGTGCTTGATACTCGGAGGTCCCCCAGGCTGTCTTGGACCTCCGGGAAGCCCCGCTGATGTCCTGGGAGCCCCGGGGGGGTCCCATGAGATGTCCGGGAGGTTCTGTTGGGCCTCCGGGGGGGGGGGGGGGGGTCTCGTTGCACCTCCGGGAGGTCCTGCTGGTCCTCCGGGGGATTGTGTCGGGGATCCGGGGTCCGGTTTGGGCCTCCGGGGTTTCTTGGCACTTGGTTCTTGACAGCGAAACAGGTTACGGTGGTATGGGGTCCAGCCACGCTGCGGTGAGGACCATACTCACCTCTGCAGCCGTCGCCGCGATGTAGAGCAGGAGATGCTCTTCGGGCTCGGGGGCTCCTATTACGGGTAGGGTCATCAGGAGCTGGTTCAGTTCCAGGGGAGCTTCCTCCGCTTCGTCGGCCTAAGCGAATGGGCCGGATTTACATAGGAGCTTTAGGGAAGCTTCGCTTTGCTAACCTCGGTATAAACCGACTCAGCGCAGCTAGGGATCCCGCGAATTTCTGGTCTTCGAGCCAATGGCTTTGACCCTCCCTGGGTTAGCCTCAGTTCCTCGGCGTGAGGCCAGGTATTCTAAGGGTTTTCCAGAGGGTATACTGTAAGGGCCTCAGTTTTTGACACTCATTTGCAGTGTTCATCACCACACCACACACCTCATTTGAGGAAGAATGATGAACACAAATAAAGAGCAAGTAACAATTATCAACATGCTCATTAGGGAACAAACTCACACATTGCAAAAGTGGTACTTCCCACATGTGATATAGATGGGCTGGACATATGAAAACTCCTACACTTTGCTAAGGATGTCCATGCCAAGTTCCACCCAAATTCAAAACCTTTTTGAGGTCATTTTGGGTATAGTTAGGAAGAGGGCAGTTTGAAACCATATTTAAATTCAAACTGTTTTCACCCACTGAATTTAAAAGTGGAAGGCATATTCTTGCTCAGCACATTTTTGTGAGCTCACACACCAATTTTCACTCCATTTGGAGTTGATCTTGACATGAGCTAAGGGGGAGAAATTCAAACTTTATTTGAATTTCAAACTGCACTTGTGCTGAAATTCATTCAAACCAAACCTCATTGGAACTTTGATCAATTCAAATGGCTCTTGGGTGAATAATTTGAATTGCCAAGGGTAGAATAGGGTTCACTGTTTACCACAGCTGTTAGGAATAAATTTCAGAGGTTAAAAGAGAAGTGGGACCCACATGTCAGCCTCTGCCTCAAAGCAAACCGACTGAACCACAGTTCAGTCGGTTCCCGGCAGCTGTGCGCGCGCGCCACCGAAGGGGGCAGCCGGCGCCAGCTCCTGCTGCGTGCCCCAAGCCGGAGACCAGCCGGCCGGGCTATTTATTCCCTCCCCGGCGTGCTTCAGTCACCATTTCCTCGAGCTGCCGACGCACACGACTTGTTTTTCCACTGCCATCGCCGCCGCTCGAGTTCCTGCTTGATCAAGCCGATCGCAGCCCCCTCTTTCCATTCCAAGGTCCCAGCAAGGTACTAGCAACCATCCTCCATCCTTCCCATTGATAGAAATCGATTGAAACCGAGTGATATCGGCTGTGCCGAAAGATCAAACTCGGAACTGGAAACCGCCGCACCTCGGGCTCTCGTGGACAGCCCAACCTGGGCGTTGTCACGCCCGAGCCAAGGCACCCTTGGACGCGCAAGTGATCGGTGCTGCTCATCCCCGAGCCACAGCTCGAGTGGTTGCTCACCGGCGGCGAATTTCCACTTTTCCCCTTTCTGTGTGCAGAACGACCCTCGGGTACGATTCTGTTTAATTCGTGCTCTAGAAAGGATTAGAGGGCCTCAGGCCACTCCCACACGAACTAGACACGGTGACGCACAAGTTGCCTTCACAACTCTGGGCCGGAGAACTTCTGTGCCCGGCGTAATTCAAGGTCTACTAATGGCGGAACGCACGGGGGGTATCGGGCGCACGGTGAGGACCTATTTCGGGCCTTCCCCGAGCTGCCTCGAGCTCATGTCGACCTTCTCTGAGGTCCACTGATGCTCCCCGACCGATTTCCCAAGTAGCTGAGGTGCTAGAGAAGTCAGCCGACATGGCCGCAGTCATTCCGATATGGCGGCTCGTCGCCGACCGTGCTCCGGCCGTTGTCATGAGCAGCTGACCCTCGGATCATGTTCCCCAAGTGAAAGTAGGCAGGGGCGGCCAGAATCAAGAAGTTTGGAGCGGTACAGCAGCCAGCGGCGAGCTCTCCGGCGAGGTCCCTCGGCGGCGGAGCGCGGGTGTCGCGAGGTTGAAGAAGGGGGTGGACCCCAGCTGTCAGCGGCCGATATTTTGAATCGGGATCCGGCTGCGGCCGGGATCGGGTGTGCTGGCGCGCAAAAGCCTTGTGGGCCGCAGTGTGCTGTCGCTTCGGCGTGCGACGCGTGTCCCCTGGGCCCACGCGCGAGTTTAAACTTTTCCCCGATTTTCAGATTTCCTTCAAACTTCAAATCCTTATAACTTTGGCTAGAAAGCTCCAAATTGAGTGAACCAAATTTTGCTGGATTCAGCTCTCTGAGTACTTTCCAGAAAATCAAGTTTCACTTCATGAAATTCCCTAATTCTCCAGAATTAATTCCTCAAAGTTTAAAATGTTAGGAATTTTAACTGGAGAATCCTTTGGAGGAAAATCCTGAAATTTTGCTGAGATGTTCACCAAAATATCCTTGAATTACCATAAAAATTTCAGATCCATTTGAGCTCATTTAGTCCACCTAATGGTGTGATTAGTAAAACTGTTCCAGAGAAAATGGAAAATGTTCAGAAACATTTTCAGGATTTTCTCTGAAATTGTTTAGCTCATATCTTTAGTTAGAGACTTCCAAATTAAGTGAGACCAACTCCATTAGAACCCTCTGAAAATCTAGTTTTCAGAAAGTCATAGTTTGTCTCATGAAAATCCCTAGAACACCCTAAGGGTTCCAATTAAGGTCAAGGACATAAATATTTGTGGAGGGCTCAAGTGAGCTTCACTGCAACTAAAACTTGACCAAGTCTTTGTTTAGGTTGTAACCAAGCCACAGTAAAAGTTTCACAGTCATTAGGTCTGTCTAAAAAGGTTTATAGACTTCACAACTTCAAAGTTAATGCAAAGGCATTTAATTAATACATACATTGTTCTTATCATGTAGTCGCTAAGGTCGAGGAGGAACCCGAAGTCCTAGACTTCGTTACTCCGGAGGAACAGCTAGCCTACGACCAAGAGCAGCAAGGCAAGCCCCGGTTTGCATTAACCTTTTTACAAATGTTTATTGTTTTGAGCACATCTTTGAATATTGTTCTTTGCATTAGAGTCTTGATTGGAAACCCAACTGCATAGCCAAGAAAACCATGGGTTGGGTTTAGGATTGCAAACCCCGTTAGCCACTGCATTGCTAGGATAGAGTAGGATTCGGTACAAGTCGAGTAGTTGGAACTACTTGCGAGAATAGGCTAGAGGCACATTGCTCGGGTAGAGATAGCACATGATACACATGGCAAGAAAATGAGACCGAGCGGAGAGTAAGGGCAGCAGGACTTTGGGGCCTGTGTGCTGTAGCTCCGCTTGTGTCGATTGAGGACCGAGCCGTGTGCGGGCCTGTTGAACAAGCTAGAACAGTACCGAAGACCTACCGGCTATATGGGAACCGGGAAACTGATGTAACTCGGGTAGCTGGGTGTTGAGGCATTGCCCGTCGTTCAGAGGGTAGGTTGAGAGCTCGAGGTGTAAATCAGCTGGCGGCACAGAGATGCGCGTGCAGGGACCTCTTGCTCGGGACGATGGGACCGGTTCAATATTTGGCTAACGGGTGAAAGGTAGTCGCGTACGGCGTCCGTGATGGTTGTTGTAGGCAACATCGAGTACGGGCGTACGTGACGGGTTGTTCGGGTAACCCTGCAGGTGTAAATCGATTATAATCGCCGTCCCTCGCGGTCAGTGAGTACCACTTGTTCACTGTACCGTGACGTAGAAAGAACAGGCTAGTTACATGTTAAAATGTTGCTGATTGAAAGCTGGACATTGATTGTTAATGATATGTTGTAGCTTAGTGCTAACTAAAGTTCTTTTCAACTTTGGGCAAAGTACATGAGAGAAATGCGTTTCTTGTTTGATTGCGGCTCTCTCATGTGCCTTCGCGTAAGGTTCTCCACAACCTGCTGCTAAAACTTGAAAGTAAGGTTCTACTAATTAGGCGAGTCCTTGCAAATGATTTTACCTCATGTAACCCATTACCCTCATGTAGAAGTTCCATGTTTAGGTGAGACGGGTCAGACTTGCTGAGCCTTCGTGCTCACTGCTTGTGTTTGAAGCTTTTGCAGGGTTCTATGAGGAAGGGACTCCCGAAGAGGAGACGGAACCCCAGGAGGGGAACCCCGTCGAGTGGGAGTCGTGCACGCCGCAGAGTTAGTGTGCGTGTGTGCTAGCAAGGACACGTTCGAGGGCTGAACGTGCACTTGATGCTTAGTCTACGCCCGCGAGTGTGGACTAAACTTATTTTGATGTAAACATGTTGATAAACTTGTTTATGTAATAAAGCTTCCGCTTCCGCTTTGTACCTTTGACGTGTGTTATGCGGTGCTGTGCAACGCAGCACCCCTCAGCGTGATCCTGGCTCGACAGGACCCAAAGGGGTCGTGTCAGCGTGGTATCAGAGCTCGCTTGAGGTTTAACACAGTACAAAGGTCTCCCTTTTAAAAAATCCAGTGAGGAACGAGTTAGTAGCCCGTATAAGGATGTTATTAGTATATAGAAAGTGGCTTAGTAACCTATTTGTTATGTCGGAAAATCGTGCATCTCGGGACGTTCATGTCTTGGGGGGTGCACGTAAGCGCTGTCCACCAGTGCGCACAAGCTGAAGGGTGGAGCCCCACGGGTGGCAGGTAACCCGACCCGCTTTGATATCCTCTACGACTCTTCATGTCGTTTGGGGTATTCGAGCAACGTCTGTCCCTGGCGTGCGTGGTGCAACATGGGAGACCACGTCACGTGGTCTGAAACGTGAACACGTAACTCAGGGCGTGTTTGGCTTGAGAACATCCGGGCGAGTGATGACGGCCGGATGTACCAACTGTATGGATTCCGGGCTCGGTGTGCAGCCGAGTCTGATGATTGGTTGAATTTCTGCAGGTAGCCTTACCACGAAACGGTAGACGTGTAGTATCCGTGTGCGAGTGACGAGTAGTGCCACTGAAGTAACGATGCCGGCTAAGTCCGGTATAGGTTTTTCCTTTGTGAGGACGTAGTACCGACATAATCTGGTGACGCCTCGACGTCACACCCAACAAAATGAACAACTTCATTTAAAATTTGATGGTTTTGATCCAAAGTAGTAAAACTTGATGTAACTCCTTCCCTTGAACAGGATATTCAAAGTTAACAAGCTTTCAACTTATAGGATGTTAAGGACAGAGCACTCCGTTTCCAGCTAAATTAAGGCTGAAGTTAATCAGAGGTTAGAAGTTGAGTTCTTTCGAGGTTGATGTCGTATGATACATCTCTGGAAAGCTTTGGAGGAGCTTTACAACTTTTCTGTTGAGTTCCAGAGGTGTTTCGTCCCTTAACCACTCGAAAAATGCAGCAGAGTTGAAACTGTCCAGAAAACAGGACGGAGCAAAGACTCTCTGTAAATTAAGCATAACTTCCTGCATAAAAATCCAAAAATAGAAAATGAGGTAGTTCTGGAAAGATTATGAGATGGGTTACAACTTTGTAACAGAAAGTTTTGTCAGATTAGGAACAGAATTAACTGGGATTCTTGGATCAAATCAGTACCTAAGGCAGGGAGGTGCTGTCCAATTGTTTCCAGAAATTCTGTTAACTTTGACATCTCATAACTGTTGAACCAGAGCAGATCTTAGGCCAACCAAATACTTTCTGGAAAGCTATTGAAGTTAACTTTAACTTTGATGTTGAGCTCCAGGGCTGGTTTTGCTTTAACCTGGCCTAAATCAGATTAATATGGAAACTGGTCAGGGCTGTCATGGGAACAGCAGATCAGCAGTCAAATTTGTTTAAAAATTTGAACTATGTTTCCAAGTGTTAAGGGTTCAATGACATATCTTATGTTATAACTCAATGGTCTACTGTTTAAATAAATATTTGACATTTCTCAAATATATTTTTACAGATGGCAGCAGATAAACGGTTGGAGAACGGGTGGGTAGTTTCCCACTGCTCTGACCGTAGCGGCTACCCGGGAGCATTGTGGCTAATGCTCCAATATTTCGGGTACAACCAGATGCCGCAATACTTCGCCAAGGAAGAAGGCGAAGAGGGGAACAAGACGTGGACGATCCATGTCGAGGTTCCTGCAGGGCCTACGCCACCCGGTTGGGTGCCATTCACCGTCACGGTGAGAGGAAGACAACCGGAAGGGATGTGGCAAGTGGCAGCCCGTGACACTATGTCACGTTTCTGCCAACTACACGTGCAGGCTATGGAGGGAACTCCATACGCACTCGTTCCGGTGGAGGGACGAGCTCAGCATGTGTGGGAAGAGAGGTACCTAGAGGCAACAAACCCGAGTTGCCCAAGGTACAACCCCGCGGAGGCAAATCTCAGCCTCCAAATGAGGGCGGGAAACGCTGTGATGGACAGCCAAGCTGTTCATACGGAGCATCTCGCCACCAAGCTCAAGGAGAGCACAAGCCGTGGAGATCATTTTGAGAGTGCTCACAGTGCACTCCGCAATGTGCTCCTTCCGACGATCAAGCGACTGAATGAACAACACAATCAGTTGCGTCGTCTGAAGAAGGCAAAGAAGAAGAGCCGTATTGACATTGCGGCGTTGCAAGAGCTGGTGCAGACCCTAACCCAGCAGAATGAGGACCTTGCTCAAGAGCGGGACGACGCTATTGAGGAAGGACAAGGCTGGGAAGAGGACTACAACCAGGCTATGGACGAGGTGCATGCATTGCAGGACCTCGTGCCCCCGGTATTGGGCGTACCGGTAGTCTTGGGTCTTCCAGCCATGGGAGAACCTGGAATGGGAGAAGAGGTGGTAGACCCCGAGCCACCAGCAGAGGTACCGGAGGAGGACGACCCACAGGAGGTCGAGTTCTACTCCGAGTAGGGGGTTACGGTTGCCAAGTAGGGCAGCTAGGGTAGCGTAACCCAACTTTTGTAATCGGTGACATGTCGTGTAGACAGTAGCGTATGTATAGGTAGTGACGGCATGAGCACGACTTCTCGGAGGTCCGAGAATAATGTATCTTGTATAAAGTTTATGCTTTATCAATATATGTGAATGTTGTGCAAGTTAGTCATGCGTCGCTTCAATACTTACTGCTGTTTATGGAATTTTGAGTAAGACATGTGCTAATTGCTGCTGTGTTGAATTTCAGAATGACGCGTACTCGTGCCAACCCTGATGTTGGAGGTACTAGCCAAGGGGGAGAGACCTCCCAACCGCCTCCCGAGGAGTCCTCGGGACAGCAGCAGCAACAGCAACAGCAAACACCGCCACCGCCACTGCCAACGGTTACATTGGCCGACATCGTCGCGGCAATGGCGGGTTCACATCAGCAGCATACAGAGCTGCTGCAAACGTTAATTGCGAATACGTCTCGCCCAGAGAGACGTCAAGATCGTGAGGAGCGCCAACAGAGCTCCTACTCCGACTTCCTGGCGACTCATCCCCCTGTATTCTCAAGGGCGGATGAACCACTTGACGCGGACAACTGGCTCCGCGCCATAGAGATGAAGTTCGGGCTGCTCCAAATCAGCGAGCAGCGCAAGACTCAGTTCGCGGTCCAGCAGCTCCAAGGATCCGCGAGCGCGTGGTGGGCCAACTTTTGTGCTTCACAACCCACCGACCGAGTGATGACCTGGGCGGAGTTTCGGACGGCCTTCCGGGCCTATCATATACCGCCCGGTTTGATGAAGAGGAAGACGCAGGAATTCCTACACCTGCAACAAGGGAGCCGGAACGCGCTGGAGTACTCCAGAGCGTTCAACGATCTCGCACTCTACGCGTCGTATCACGCAGATACGGACGAGAAGCGGCGGGACCACTTTTACCAGGGGCTTAACCCGCTCCTGAAGGACAAGCTGGCGATGTTCAATCGCGGCAGCCTCAACGACATAATTGATGCTGCGATTGTTCAGGAAGACTCCGGCAAGGAGTTGGCGGCGGCAGAGCGAAAGCGAAGCGCGCCGCAGAGCAGCGGAGAAGGAGGCGGTCCTTCTCAGAAGTTTCGGATGGTGAATCGCCCACCATCAGGTCCGCGCTGGCAACCACCACAGCGGTCGATGCCGTTCCGCGGTCGGCCGTACTCTTCACCGGCATTCCGGCCGGTACTGCCAGCACCACCGCAACAACAACAGCAGCAGCGGGCGATGCCGCGTGCGTTTGCACCTCCGCAACGCATGCCGGGCTTTCGTCCCCCGAGTACTCCACCAGCAGCGGCCACATGTTACAAGTGTGGTCGTCCAGGACACTTCGCGAGCAGTTGCCCGGAGAGGCAAGGCGGCGGAGTGGTACCACAGTTTCCGGGGAGGAATCAACCCCGGAACCCTACTAATGCGCGGCGGGCAAACCCTAGGCCCGGCACTGTCCACCAGCTTGCCATTGAGGACGTGCCGGAGGGCGAGCCAATCCTTGCGGGTATGTTCCAACTCCACCAGCATCCCGCTATAGTACTATTTGATTCAGGCGCCACGCATAATTTTATTAGCCAAGCTTTCATTGCTAAACACAGCTTGCCAATACTACCCACCGATAGTCCATATTTAATTTGTTCACCGGGTGGGAAGATTTCAGCAAGCGTAATGGTCTCCAAAGCACCATTATGCTTAGCGGGTAGAGTGTACCCCACGTCTCTCATTATCTTAGAGGGACAGAAGGTCGATGTCATCCTAGGGATGTCGTGGTTAACCCGCCACGGCGCTGTTTTAGACACCGTCCTCCGAGTCGTGCACTTAAACTCAGGAGTGCACGGTTCTCACTCATTATTTCTGGACAGTCCAGAAATAAAACTTCCAAGTGTCTATCAAGCCACAACCATCAAATTGGAAGACATTCCAGTGGTCCGAGAATTCCCTGATGTATTCCCGGATGATTTGCCGGGGGTGCCACCCGATAGAGAGGTGGAGTTCAAGATTGAACTTGCACCGGGAACCATGCCAATATCCCGAAGGCCGTACAAGATGGCGCCCAAGGAGTTGGCGGAACTGAAGACTCAGCTCACGGACCTTCTGGAGAAGGGTTTTATTAGGCCGAGCTCCTCGCCATGGGGCTGTTCGGCATTATTTGTCAAAAAGAAGGATGAAACGTTGCGGCTTTGCGTGGACTACCGTCCATTAAATGCCGTAACCATCAAGAACAAGTACCCGTTGCCACGGATCGACATGTTGTTTGATCAGTTGGTCGAAGCAAAGGTCTTTTCCAAGATGGATTTAAGATCCGGGTACCATCAGATTAAGATCAGGGCTGAGGACATTCCAAAGACAGCTTTTTCGACAAGGTACGGACTTTATGAGTACCTGGTCATGTCCTTTGGCCTCACCAATGCTCCAGCTCACTTCATGTATTTAATGAACTCGGTGTTCATGCCGGAGCTGGACAAGTTTGTCGTGGTCTTCATCGACGACATCCTGGTATACTCCAAGTCGGAGGAAGATCACAAGAAACATCTGCGTATAGTCTTGCAACGGCTGCGGGATCACAAGTTATACGCAAAGTTCAGCAAATGCGAGTTTTGGATATCGCAAGTGCCTTTCCTCGGGCATATCATCTCAGCGGAGGGTATCGCTGTGGACCCGAGCAAAATCACGCAAGTGCTGAATTGGAAATCCCCGAGAACTGTTCATGAGGTACGGAGTTTCCTCGGACTCGCGGGATATTATCGGAGGTTCATTCCGAACTTCTCGAAGATTGCCAGGCCAATGACAGAGCTGCTGAAGAAGGCTACCAAATATGTTTGGAGTCCAGCATGTGAAGCAGCATTCAAGGCTTTAGTCAAGCACCTAACATCAGCACCGGTTTTGGCGCAGCCAGACACAACAAAACCGTTCGATGTGTACTGCGATGCATCCGGCATTGGGCTCGGATGTGTGCTGATGCAAGACCGAAGAGTGGTCGCGTATGGATCACGACAGCTTAGGAACCATGAGCAAAATTATCCAACTCACGATTTGGAGCTCGCTGCCGTGGTACTTGCACTGAAAATGTGGAGGCACTACCTACTCGGTAACCTCGTACATTTATATACCGACCACAAAAGCCTCAAGTACATCTTCACTCAGAAGGAGCTGAACATGAGGCAACGAAGATGGTTGGAACTGATAAAGGATTACGAGATAGAGATCCATTATCATCCAGGCAAGGCAAACGTTGTGGCAGACGCGCTAAGCCGCAAGTCACACGTCAATAATCTGACCATCACACCGTTGGAAGAGAGCGAACCACCACTACATGTGATTCCACATGGAGCTCTCTACAACCTAGCTTTGATCCCCACCATCCGTGAAGAGATAGCGGCAGCCCAGAAGAATGACAAGGGCATGTCACATTTGCGGAGACGTGTAGACAGTGGGGAGTTGAAATGTTTCCGGAAGGACGGAGACGGCGTCTTATGGTTCAAGGACCGGATCGTCGTACCCCGAAACCCGGAGTTAAGGAAGAGAATCTTTGATGAAGCTCACTTATCTAAGTTTTCTATTCACCCCGGCAGCAACAAGATGTATCAAGAACTCAGAAGCAAGTTTTGGTGGACACGGATGAAGCGAGAGACGGCAAAATACGTGTCCGAGTGTGATACATGTCGACGGGTGAAGGCAGACCACATGCGGAAACCGGGACTGCTGCGACCACTGGGCATTCCTGCCTGGAAGTGGGAGGACGTGAGCATGGATTTCGTCGTCGGTTTACCCACCACCTTACAGAAACATGATTCTGTGTGGGTGATCGTCGATCGGCTCACCAAAGTTGCCCATTTCATCCCGGTCAACACCAACTATAACGCCAAGAAGTACGCTGAACTGTACATCTCACGGATCCTATGCTTATACGGCGTACCCCGTACCGTCGTATCGGACCGGGGCACTTTATTTGTGTCCCGTTTTTGGGAGCAGCTACACGCTGCCCTGGGGACGAAGCTGATCCGTAGTTCAGCCTACCACCCGCAGACGGATGGGCAAACGGAGCGGGTAAATCAAATCCTAGAAGACATGCTACGAGCTTGCGCTATCGACCACGGCAAGAATTGGGATGATCACTTGCCATTAGCCGAGTTCTCGTACAACAATGGGTACCAAGCCAGCATCAAGATGGCGCCCTACGAGGCGCTATACGGCAGGAAATGCCGCACACCACTGAACTGGTGTGAATCTGGCGAGAGGGTTACCTTCGGGATTGATCTTGTCAACAGCGCGGAAGAAAAGGTTCGATTAATTCAAGCGAACCTAAAAGCCGCTCAATCCCGACAGAAACAGTATGCGGACCGGAGGAGGCGCCCATTACAATTCGAAGTTGGAGATCACGTATACCTACGAGTGTCTCCAATGAAGGGCGTAAACAGATTCGGGGTGAGAGGAAAGTTAGTACCCCGATTCATCGGTCCATTCCAGATTACCGAAAGATGTGGATCGGTGGCATACCGGCTAAGATTACCAGAAGCACTTTCCGGTGTGCACGACGTCTTTCACATTTCCCAGCTGAGGAAGTGTCTCAAGCTATCAACTACCGTTCAGCTGGAAGACATTGAAGAACTGCAACCGGATCTCACCTATCGGGAGGAACCGGTGCAGATTATTGATGAAAAGGCCCGAACCACACGCAACCGTACGTTGTGGTTCTACAAGGTTCTATGGAGTAATCACTCCATGGACGAAGCGACATGGGAGAGCGAAGAATTCCTTCGCACTAACTACCCCGACTTTTTCACGTCGCATATTCGGTAATTTTCCACCGTCCTCTCTCTCATTTCACCTTATAATCTCGGGACGAGATTCTTTTAAGGGGGGAGGAATGTAAGGGCCTCAGTTTTTGACACTCATTTGCAGTGTTCATCACCACACCACACACCTCATTTGAGGAAGAATGATGAACACAAATAAAGAGCAAGTAACAATTATCAACATGCTCATTAGGGAACAAACTCACACATTGCAAAAGTGGTACTTCCCACATGTGATATAGATGGGCTGGACATATGAAAACTCCTACACTTTGCTAAGGATGTCCATGCCAAGTTCCACCCAAATTCAAAACCTTTTTGAGGTCATTTTGGGTATAGTTAGGAAGAGGGCAGTTTGAAACCATATTCAAATTCAAACTGTTTTCACCCACTGAATTTAAAAGTGGAAGGCATATTCTTGCTCAGCACATTTTTGTGAGCTCACACACCAATTTTCACTCCATTTGGAGTTGATCTTGACATGAGCTAAGGGGGAGAAATTCAAACTTTATTTGAATTTCAAACTGCACTTGTGCTGAAATTCATTCAAACCAAACCTCATTGGAACTTTGATCAATTCAAATGGCTCTTGGGTGAATAATTTGAATTGCCAAGGGTAGAATAGGGTTCACTGTTTACCACAGCTGTTAGGAATAAATTTCAGAGGTTAAAAGAGAAGTGGGACCCACATGTCAGCCTCTGCCTCAAAGCAAACCGACTGAACCACAGTTCAGTCGGTTCCCGGCAGCTGTGCGCGCGCGCCACCGAAGGGGGCAGCCGGCGCCAGCTCCTGCTGCGTGCCCCAAGCCGGAGACCAGCCGGCCGGGCTATTTATTCCCTCCCCGGCGTGCTTCAGTCACCATTTCCTCGAGCTGCCGACGCACACGACTTGTTTTTCCACTGCCATCGCCGCCGCTCGAGTTCCTGCTTGATCAAGCCGATCGCAGCCCCCTCTTTCCATTCCAAGGTCCCAGCAAGGTACTAGCAACCATCCTCCATCCTTCCCATTGATAGAAATCGATTGAAACCGAGTGATATCGGCTGTGCCGAAAGATCAAACTCGGAACTGGAAACCGCCGCACCTCGGGCTCTCGTGGACAGCCCAACCTGGGCGTTGTCACGCCCGAGCCAAGGCACCCTTGGACGCGCAAGTGATCGGTGCTGCTCATCCCCGAGCCACAGCTCGAGTGGTTGCTCACCGGCGGCGAATTTCCACTTTTCCCCTTTCTGTGTGCAGAACGACCCTCGGGTACGATTCTGTTTAATTCGTGCTCTAGAAAGGATTAGAGGGCCTCAGGCCACTCCCACACGAACTAGACACGGTGACGCACAAGTTGCCTTCACAACTCTGGGCCGGAGAACTTCTGTGCCCGGCGTAATTCAAGGTCTACTAATGGCGGAACGCACGGGGGGTATCGGGCGCACGGTGAGGACCTATTTCGGGCCTTCCCCGAGCTGCCTCGAGCTCATGTCGACCTTCTCTGAGGTCCACTGATGCTCCCCGACCGATTTCCCAAGTAGCTGAGGTGCTAGAGAAGTCAGCCGACATGGCCGCAGTCATTCCGATATGGCGGCTCGTCGCCGACCGTGCTCCGGCCGTTGTCATGAGCAGCTGACCCTCGGATCATGTTCCCCAAGTGAAAGTAGGCAGGGGCGGCCAGAATCAAGAAGTTTGGAGCGGTACAGCAGCCAGCGGCGAGCTCTCCGGCGAGGTCCCTCGGCGGCGGAGCACGGGTGTCGCGAGGTTGAAGAAGGGGGTGGACCCCAGCTGTCAGCGGCCGATATTTTGAATCGGGATCCGGCTGCGGCCGGGATCGGGTGTGCTGGCGCGCAAAAGCCTTGTGGGCCGCAGTGTGCTGTCGCTTCGGCGTGCGACGCGTGTCCCCTGGGCCCACGCGCGAGTTTAAACTTTTCCCAGATTTTCAGATTTCCTTCAAACTTCAAATCCTTATAACTTTGGCTAGAAAGCTCCAAATTGAGTGAACCAAATTTTGCTGGATTCAGCTCTCTGAGTACTTTCCAGAAAATCAAGTTTCACTTCATGAAATTCCCTAATTCTCCAGAATTAATTCCTCAAAGTTTAAACTGTTAGGAATTTTAACTGGAGAATCCTTTGGAGGAAAATCCTGAAATTTTGCTGAGATGTTCACCAAAATATCCTTGAATTACCATAAAAATTTCAGATCCATTTGAGCTCATTTAGTCCACCTAATGGTGTGATTAGTAAAACTGTTCCAGAGAAAATGGAAAATGTTCAGAAACATTTTCAGGATTTTCTCTGAAATTGTTTAGCTCATATCTTTAGTTAGAGACTTCCAAATTAAGTGAGACCAACTCCATTAGAACCCTCTGAAAATCTAGTTTTCAGAAAGTCATAGTTTGTCTCATGAAAATCCCTAGAACACCCTAAGGGTTCCAATTAAGGTCAAGGACATAATTATTTGTGGAGGGCTCAAGTGAGCTTCACTGCAACTAAAACTTGACCAAGTCTTTGTTTAGGTTGTAACCAAGCCACAGTAAATGTTTCACAGTCATTAGGTCTGTCTAAAAAGGTTTATAGACTTCACAACTTCAAAGTTAATGCAAAGGCATTTAATTAATACATACATTGTTCTTATCATGTAGTCGCTAAGGTCGAGGAGGAACCCGAAGTCCTAGACTTCGTTACTCCGGAGGAACAGCTAGCCTACGACCAAGAGCAGCAAGGCAAGCCCCGGTTTGCATTAACCTTTTTACAAATGTTTATTGTTTTGAGCACATCTTTGAATATTGTTCTTTGCATTAGAGTCTTGATTGGAAACCCAACTGCATAGCCAAGAAAACCATGGGTTGGGTTTAGGATTGCAAACCCCGTTAGCCACTGCATTGCTAGGATAGAGTAGGATTCGGTACAAGTCGAGTAGTTGGAACTACTCGCGAGAATAGGCTAGAGGCACATTGCTCGGGTAGAGATAGCACATGATACACATGGCAAGAAAATGAGACCGAGCGGAGAGTAAGGGCAGCAGGACTTTGGGGCCTGTGTGCTGTAGCTCCGCTTGTGTCGATTGAGGACCGAGCCGTGTGCGGGCCTGTTGAACAAGCAAGAACAGTACCGAAGACCTACCGGCTATATGGGAACCGGGAAACTGATGTAACTCGGGTAGCTGGGTGTTGAGGCATTGCCCGTCGTTCAGAGGGTAGGTTGAGAGCTCGAGGTGTAAATCAGCTGGCGGCACAGAGATGCGCGTGCAGGGACCTCTTGCTCGGGACGATGGGACCGGTTCAATATTTGGCTAACGGGTGAAAGGTAGTCGCGTACGGCGTCCGTGATGGTTGTTGTAGGCAACATCGAGTACGGGCGTACGTGACGGGTTGTTCGGGTAACCCTGCAGGTGTAAATCGATTATAATCGCCGTCCCTCGCGGTCAGTGAGTACCACTTGTTCACTGTACCGTGACGTAGAAAGAACAGGCTAGTTACATGTTAAAATGTTGCTGATTGAAAGCTGGACATTGATTGTTAATGATATGTTGTAGCTTAGTGCTAACTAAAGTTCTTTTCAACTTTGGGCAAAGTACATGAGAGAAATGCGTTTCTTGTTTGATTGCGGCTCTCTCATGTGCCTTCGCGTAAGGTTCTCCACAACCTGCTGCTAAAACTTGAAAGTAAGGTTCTACTAATTAGGCGAGTCCTTGCAAATGATTTTACCTCATGTAACCCATTACCCTCATGTAGAAGTTCCATGTTTAGGTGAGACGGGTCAGACTTGCTGAGCCTTCGTGCTCACTGCTTGTGTTTGAAGCTTTTGCAGGGTTCTATGAGGAAGGGACTCCCGAAGAGGAGACGGAACCCCAGGAGGGGAACCCCGTCGAGTGGGAGTCGTGCACGCCGCAGAGTTAGTGTGCGTGTGTGCTAGCAAGGACACGTTCGAGGGCTGAACGTGCACTTGATGCTTAGTCTACGCCCGCGAGTGTGGACTAAACTTATTTTGATGTAAACATGTTGATAAACTTGTTTATGTAATAAAGCTTCCGCTTCCGCTTTGTACCTTTGACGTGTGTTATGCGGTGCTGTGCAACGCAGCACCCCTCAGCGTGATCCTGGCTCGACAGGACCCAAAGGGGTCGTGTCATATACCGAGCTCACATTTGTCGGACGGACGAAGACTAAGGCAAGGTTATCTAGTAGGGACGAACCCTGTCTGATCTTGACAACAATGCCTTCGACACACACCCCAACTGAGTCTCTCATTAGCTCTCCTAAGGTCTTGTGCATTGCACGTGCAAAGGTAGGGAGAGCGTTCCTTAGGCCATAAGGCATAGAGACATAACAGTACAGGCTGACTACTGTGGTAAAGGGTGCCCTTCAACTTCTCCAGACACAGGGGTCTGGTGGAAACCCGAGTAAGCATCTAGGAAGCACAGCATACCACAGCCTGGCATCGAGTCTACTATTTTATCTATCATAGGGAGAGAAAATAGATCTTTAGGACATGCCTTATTGAGCCTGGTGTAGTCGATGCGCTTCCGGAGCTTCTCGCCAGCCTTCGGGATGACAACATGGTTCGCCAAGCACCGGGGGTGGCGGACTTTCCGTCCTCTCGGACTGGTCGGGCGTCGGGAAAGACCTTTAAATAGTGCTCAATCACCTCCCTAGGGATCTCTGGCCTCCGCAACGGCTGTCATTCAGCACATCGACATTGTGCCGGAGGGGGGCAACGAGCGCGCCTTCCTATTTGCTATCCAGGCCCCCGGCTACCCGGGTGGTCTGGGTGGCATCGGCGCTGATTCGGACGAGCCTCGAGGGGACGTCGTCCTCGTCGAGGGGTTGCACATGGGGTACTGTGGAAGAGGCATGGTGGCATGCACTTGGGTGGAGCTGACTTGGTTCTGCACTGCCTAGGGTTGGCGCTCTAGTTGCTGTAAGCGCCTGAAGCTTTTCCAAGGCTAACACTGCGGCAGCACGGTCTCCACAAACCTTGAGGACGCCTGTTGGTGTAGGCATCTTCAAGACAAGGTAGCCGTAGTGGGCTACTGCCATGAATCGGTACAGGGCTGGCCTGCCGATTATGGCGTTGAAGGGGAGGTCAATCTCGGCCACGTCGAACAGAATGTACTCTGTCCGGTGCCCCAAAGGTCACCGGGAGGCTGATTTGGCCGTAGGGAACGACCTCTCCCGGCCCTACCCCTGAGAACGGGCTCGATGGGGTGAGCTTGGCCATCGGGATCTGCAGCTTCTGGAAGGCTGCGTGACTTATGAGGTTCAGTCCAGCTCCGCCATCCACCAAAACGTGGTACATCTTCACGTTGGCGATGATGGGGGCCACCACGAGCGGTAGTTGGCCGGCCCCAGCCATGTTCCTGGGGCAGTCGGTGTCATCGAAGCTGATGGGGGTTCACATCCACCTGAGGTGCGGTGCTGCACCTGGGAGGGGAGCCACCGACGCTACCGCTCGGCGCAAGGCCTTAGCCGCGCTTCGGGACGGGGGGTCAGCGGACCCGCCGAAGATGACATAGAGCATCTTCCGGTGCTCGTAATCACTGGAGCTGGAGCTCCCATGATTGCGCACTGCCTTTACGGCGCGCTTAAGCTCCTGGAACTCCACCTGGCGGTCGACGCCGTCTAGGGCTTCGACCTTCTGCTTGCCCTCCCTTTGACTGTAGGTTGGGGCATCAGTTAGGGGCTGCTTCCCTTTCCGGAAGCGCTCCGCGAGCTTCTGGATTTCCCGGCATTCGGCAGCGGTATGATAACTGGTGCCATGCACAGGGCATAATTCATCTTGGCCCCCGTCTGGGGCCGGTGATTGTCGCGGCCTCTTGTCGGGGCGCGGCCCCTAGCTCCACTGGGCGCCGCCGTTGCGGCAACAGGGACCGCGGCTGATGACTTTATCTTGTTTCCGCCTCCGTTCTTGATCTTCCTGCTGCTTCCGTATGAAGCGTCGCCGGATCTCTGCTGACCCCCTGGCTCGGAGGCCAGCAGAGAGTGCCAGTTCCGCCCTTCGGCTGCTCTGGCACACTTGTCCGCCAGACTGAAGAGTTCTGAGACATCGCGGACCTCCCTAGTCGCGAGCTTCTCGAGCATCTTCTTGTCCCGAACGCCTAGCCGGAATGCCACCACCACAGAAGCGTTCTGGATGTGCGGGATGGTGTTCCGCACCTGGGAGAACCGCTGGATGAACGAGCGCAGCGACTCCCCTGGTTGTTGCTGAATGGCGTGGAGGTCGAGCTCCGTGCCAGGCCGGGTATAGGAACTGCCGAAGTTGGAGACAAACTGCCGGCAGAGCTCTCCCCAGGAGGTTATGGAATCCTGGGGTAGGTTCATGAGCCAAGACCGGGCAGGGCCGGTTAAGGCGACGGGGAAATAGTTGGCCATGACAGCCTCATCCCCTCCTGCAGCGAGTACGGCAGTGGAGTAGATCTGGAGGAACTCCGCCGGGTTGACACTGCCGTCGTATTTTTCGGTCAGGTGGGGTGCAAGAGCTGCACATCCTGCTCCTGCTGCCGCAGGTATTGGCGCTGCGAACGCTTGGTTCGCACTTGGCACCGTGTATCCCGGCATGGGCAAGGCGGCACCATAGACCGGGGGCGCTGCTTGCAGCGAATACGGTTGTGGTATATGCTGCGAGGCGTGTGCCTGAGGCAGGACTCGCGTGGCGAAGATCTGCCTTCCAGGTTGTGTCGAGGCCGACGACACGCTGTCGCCAGCCTCGTGGTTGCGACGCCTTTCTCAACGTCGCTCAAGGTACACCCGGGCATCCTGGCCCAAGTGGCACCGTTCCAGCTCCCTTCTCAGGTCCGTCAACGGGAGCCTGGAGGAGCTGGAATCCGCCGTTTGCCCGTCAACCGTGGGCGTGCGCGTCAGCGACACTGCCGGTTGACTGGAGCGTGGTCCCCGCTGAAGTCGAGGGTTTGCGGCAGCGACGACGAGACGGTCTATCTCACGAATCCACGGCTGGGTCGCTGCCTGAGGCGCGTCCCCAGCAGGCGCATTATGCAGTAGTGCTCTTGCTGCGGCTAGCGCACCCCCACTGGGTACGCCTAGCGCTACTGAAGACCTGATGCTGGTTGGAGCCTGCATTGCCGGGGTCGGCGCTGCCAGAGCCGGTTGCTGTCTCCCAGCTTGTTTCGACACACTCCGTCCTGGGCGTGTCGACATGTACTCCCCCTGGTCGCAGTTCGACGTGAACGTGGAGGGGGAGAGTTTTCCGCGGTGGGAAGCTTGGTCATCTTCGTCGGCGGAAACTCGTCGCGCAAGGGGAAAGCCCCCTACCAGGCGCGCCAAATGTCGAAGTGTTCGGTCGACACTTCCCCCAGGCCTGCACTGGGCAGCCCGCGGAGGTTCTTTTTTTGGTGGGGCTAGTCCCTTGCGGAGAGCTTGCGCGGATGGACGAGTTAGTAAGAGCTTGACACGGTGAGTTTTACGTGGTTCAGGCCGCCGGAGCGTAAAACCCTACGTCCACGGCGAGCTATGGAGCTCGGTGTATTGCTTGCTGCTCAGGGCCGGAGTCCTGAGCTTGGGGGTGAGTTACAGCTTGGGAGTGAATGGCTAGCGTATGAGTTGCAGAGTGCGAACCCCTGCTATCGTCGCCTACCCGAGCCTTTTATAGTCCAAGACTCGGGTGGCTTACAAGGGGGGCCCGGGACCCGACAGGTGGTCCCAGGGAGATCGACTATTATCTACCATATCCGCAGTTATGCCGGTAGTTGTCTCTGGCGAAGGCTTCCGAGTCTCCGTCTTGCCGCCCTGCCCATGCCGCATGCTAGTCGTAGTGGTTGATGACGGCGCAGGCGGCACTGGATGTCTTGTCGTGGTGTTTATTGGCCGGCAGGTTCTGACACCGCGCGCCAGTCTGTGATGGGACTGGGCGCAACGGCACCTTACAGAGGCGTGCTCCGCGTCTCCGCGTCTTGGGAAGATGCGGGCCTTGAATACCTTGTACGGGCAAGGTATGGGGCGTCTTTACGCCCGCTGCCTATCGCTCGGGGGCAGGCAGCGCTGTTCTGCTGCCACGTGGCGGGCCAGGAGCCCTTCTCAGAGGAGAGGAGGGCCCGGCCCGCGGGGCACGTGGAGCCTCCGGACCTCTCCCCGCGGAGGGGGAGGTTCGGCATCTGTCGGCCACGTGGCGGCCCCGGAGCTCCCCTCTGAGGAGAGGGAGGTCCGGCTCTGCCGGATACGTGGCACATTCGGACCCCTCGCCCGCGGAGGGGGAGGTCCGGCTTCTGTATGCCACGTGGCGGGTCCGGAGCTCTCCTATGAGGAGAGGGAGGCCCGGCCCCACCGGACGCATGGCGCCTTCGGAGCTCTCCCTGCGGAGAAGGGCGAGTTCTTTAGGCATTTTCCCCTGTGCGCGGGGGTACCCCATATCGCAGGTACCGACATCGTTGTTAAGGTCAGGCAGAGTTCATCCATACTAGATAACCTAGCCTTAGTCTTCGATAAACTGCGCTCTATGCGTACCAAGATGAACCACGACAAGTGTGTGTTTGGCGTATCCTCTGGAAAACTCTTAGCATTCCTGGTCTCACACCGAGGAATTGAGGCTAACCCAGAGAAGATCAAAGCCATCGACTTGATGCGGCTCCCCGCCCGCATCAAAGAAGTCCAGAAACTCACGGGATGCCTAGCCGCGCTGAGTCGGTTTATACCGATGTCGAAGTGTTTGGTCGACACTTCCCCCGGACCTGCACTGGGCAGCCCACGGAGGTTTTTTCGGAAGGGCTAGTCACTTGCGGAGAGCTTGAGCGTATGGACGAGTTAGTAAGAGCTTGACACAACGGGTTTTACGTGGTCCGGGCCGCCGGAGCGTAAAACCCTACGTCCACGGTGAGCTGAGGTGCTCGCTGTATTGCTTGCTGCTCAGAACCGGAGTCCTGAGCTTGGGGATGACTGATGTCTAGCGTATGAGTTTCTGGAGTGCGAACCCAGGGTGCTAATGGGTAGAGTGCGAACCCTTGCTAACGTCGCCTACCCGAGCCTTTTATAGTCCAAGACTCGGGTGGCTTACAAGGTGGGGTCCAGGACCCGACAGGTGGTCCCGAAGAGATTGACTGTTATCTACCGTATCTGCAGTTATGCCGGTAGTTGTCTCTGGCGAAGGCTTCTGAGTCTTCGTCTTGCAGCGTCGTAGTGGTTGATGACGGTGGGGGCGGCATGGGATGTCTTGTCGCTGCGTTTATTGGCTGGCACGCTCTGACACTGCGCGCCAGTCTGTGATGCGACTGGGCGCAACGGCACCTGACAGAGGCATGCTCTGCATCTCCGTGTCTTGGGAAGACGCGGGCCTTAAATACCTTGTACGGGCAAGGTATGGGGCGTCTTTACGCCCGCTTCCTACCGCTCGGGGGCGGGCTGCGCCATTCTGCTGGCCACGTGGCGGGCCCGGAGCCCTCCTCAGAGGAGAGAGGGGGGGGTCCGGTCCCGCAGGACACGTGGATCCTTCGGACCTCTCCCCGCGGAGGGGGAGGTCCGGCTTCTGTCGGCCACGTGGCAAGCCCGGAGCTCCTCTCTGAGGAGAGGGAGCTCCGGCCCCGCTGGACACGTGGCACCTTCGGACCTCTCTCCCGCGGAGGGGGAGGTCCGGCTTCTGCAGGCCACGTGGCGAGCCCAGAGCTCTCCTCTGAGGAGAGGGAGGTCCGGCCCCGCCGGACGCGTGGCGCCTTCAGAGCACTCCCTGCGGAGAAGGGCGAGATCCTTAGACATTTTCCCCTGTGCGCGGGGGTACCCCATATCACGGGTACCGACAGTGGCCCCCGGGCCCATCTCGGGGGAGATAGCGAGCCCGAGGTGGGACCTTTGTCTCTTCTGATCCGTGCACTCTTTCTAAGTCCCGCATTGACTGCTGCCGGAGCACGAACAGTCGCGGGATCGTGGGAGCGTGCGCCCACTTGATGGTTGCTTTTACTGCGGCGGTTCCTAAGACTGCCACTTCTGCTCGTTGCGGCGCTTTCTTCGGGAACTGCCGGAGTGCCTTGCAGGCTCGTCTTCTTAGGAGACTGACTCCTTGACCCACCGCTTCAGCTGGGCGGCTTGGGTCCACCTGTCATCGGCGCTCGGTCTTGGAGCCGAAGCGGTTGCCGATGCGGCGTATTCGAAAAGTTTTGAATCACTTGGAATTGCACCTGGGAAGTTTTAAGAGGGGATCTTACCCACATTGTGGCTTCCCTTCACACTTCCCAGCGCGTTTTCTTGGACTCTTGTGCCTTTGTCTTCTTTCCTTTGAGTCCTCCCTCGTCATGGCCTCCAACCCGCCACCAGAGAAGAAGCGCGCTCGATCTCCTCCAGTGGCGGCGTCTGTGCCAGGTCGGGGACCTGGGGTGCCTGCATCTCCTGCTTCTGTAGATGGCCCTCCTTTCGGTGGCGACTCAAAGAGGCCCTGGGCTGATACGTTGAGGGGAGCTTCTGGGGCGTCCCCTGTTCCGCCAGTTCAAGCGACTGCGGAGCGGCCGTCAGTGACGGCGGCGGGCTCTGGGAGTCCTACCCCAGCTCGGAAGTCAGGGTTCAGAGCCCGCTGGAGTGTTCGCGCTTCCCGGCCATCCCCGACTGGTGGGGAGTCTGCACCGTTGCGCTCGGAAACCGGGACAGCTGCCGCGGCCCCCAAGTCAGCGCGAGATTCTCCTGTTCCGATGTGCCCGGACACCGCGGCGGCGTCATCTCTTCCTGCCGAGACGGCCGCCGCGGCCCCCAGGCCAGCGCAGGTCGACCCTGCACCAGGCGGCCCGGCCTCTATTCCAGCGCCACCTTCCCCGGCTCGTCCCTCTCCACAGGCCAAGAAGCCAGAAGCTAGAGAGAGTCCGTCAGGTCCGGCTGCCGGAGCCCCGGCACCAGCTTCTCCTGACCGGCGTCTCGTCTCGGTCGCTGGTGCATCGACTCCTCTTGAGGATGAGGTGATGGAGGAGGTCGGGGGAGCTGCCCCGGCCTCTGCTGCTCCATTGACCCCTGGCGGATGCCTTCGCGATTGCCGAAACGAGCGTCCGGCAGGTCTTGGCCGCACTTGGTCGCGAGCGGAAGGAGCATACGGTTGAACGGGATCGCCTCCTCACCTGGGGGAACCTTTTACGGAAGCGGACCGCGAAGGTCAAGAGAGAGCTCGACTCCAGGCAGGAGTTTCTTGACTTCAGAGAAGTGCTCCTCGACCGGCTGAAGCGGTCTGTCGACCGCATGGACGCCAAATCGCGGCGGATCAACAGGGAGGCCCTGGAGGCACACGCCCGGGCCGAGGAGAGCCTCTCTGCCGCGGAGGAGATACGGAAGCTGTTGGAGCGCCGTAAACTCGTCGTTGAGGAACGGGAGCGTTCCACGGCAGCCGAGGCGGAGAGGGTCGCTGCGCAGCTGGCGGCGTGCGAGGATGACCTGCGAGCTCGGACCGAGGAGCTAGAGGTTCAGAAGGCAGACCTCGACATGAGGGAGGAACAGGTCTCCCGCAAACGCCGGGCAGTCCTGGATCGGGAGTTGTCCGCCGACATCAAGGCTTCTGAGTTGGAGCGGCTCGCCAAGACTCTTCACCTTCGGGAAAGCTCCCTGGCGGCCAAGGAGAAGGAATTCTCCGAGAGAAAATAAGAGGCCCTGCAGGCAGCCCGCCGAGAGGTGGAGGAGCTCTCGGCCTTTCGGTCCTCCGAGGCGCATGCGGTCTCAAGCTTTGTTAATCGAGCGGGGTCCGCCCTGATCCCTCTTGGCTTCAGTCCGGTGAGGGCAGCGGCTCCTGCGTTGAAGGTGGCGGAGGTGATCCCCGCGCTGGAGTCGATCGGCGCTGTCGGTAGCTGAGATATGGGGTACCCCCGCGCACAGGGTAAAATGCCTAAGGTGCTCGCCCTTCTCCGCAGGGAGAGCTCCGAAGGCGCCACGCGTCCGGCGGGGCCGGACCTCCCTCTCCTCAGAGGAGAGCTCCGGGCCCGCCACGTGGCATACAGAAGCCGGACCTCCCCCTCCACGGGAGAGAGGTCCGAAGACGCCACGCGCCCAGCGGGGCCGGACCTCCCTCTCCGCAGAGGAGAGCTCCGGGCCCGCCACGTGGCATACAGAAGCCGGACCTCGACCTCCGCAGGGAGAGGTCCGGAGGCTCCACGTGCCCCGCAGGCTGGACCCTTCTCTCCTCAGAGAAGGGCTCCGGACCCGCCACGTGGCCAGAAGAACGGTGCTGCCCGCCCCCGAGCGGTAGGCAGCGGGCGTAAAGGCGCCCCACACCTTGCCCGTACAAGGTATTCAAGGCCCGCATCTTCCCAAGATGCGGAAACGCGGAGCATGCGTCTGTCAGGTGCCGTTGCGCCCAGTCGCATCACAGACTGGCGCGCGGTGTCAGAACCTGCCAGCTAATAAACGCTGCGACAAGACATCCCATGCCGCCTGCGCCGTCATCAACCACTACGACTAGTGTGCGGCATGGGCAGGGCGGCAAGATGAAGACTCAGAAGCCTTCAACCAGAGGCAACTACCGGCGTAACTACAGATACGGTAGATAACGGACAATCTTCCTGGGACCACCTGTCGGGTCCCGGCTCCCCTTGTAAGCCACCCGAGCCTTGGACTATAAAAGGCTCGGGTAGGCGTCGATAGCAAGGGTTCGCATTTTGCAACTCATACGCTAGCCATACACTCTCAGGCTGTAACTCACCCCCAAGCTCAGGCCCCCGGCCCTGAGCAGCAAGCAATACAGCGAGCTATGGAGCTCGCTTTATTGCTTGCTGCTCAGGGCCGGGGGCCTGAGCTTGGGGGTGAGTTACAGCTTGAGAGTGTATGGCTAGCGTATGAGTTGCAGAATGCAAACCCTTTCTATCGACGCCTACCCGAGCCTTTTACAGTTCAAGGCTCGGGCGGCTTACAAGGGAAGCCGGGACCCGACAGGTGGTCCCGGGAAGATTGTCTATTATCTACCGTATCTGTAGTTATGCCGGTGGTTGCCTCCGGTCGAAGGCTTCTGAGTCTTCCTTTTGCCGCCCTGCCCATGCCGTGCCCTAGTCATAGTGGTTGATGACGGCGCAGGCGGCATGGGATGTCTTGTCGCGGCGTTTATTACCTGTCAGCTTCTGACACCGCGCGCCAGTCTGTGATGCGACTGGACGCAACGGCACCTGACAGGCGCGTGCTCCGCGTTTCCGCGTCTTGGGAAGACGCGGGCCTTGAATTCCTTGTACGGGCAAGGTGACGGGCGCCTTTACGCCCGCTGCCTACCGCCCGGGGGCAGGCAGCACCGTTCTTCCAGCCGCGTGGCGGGTCCAGAGCTCTTCTCTGAGGAGAGGGAGGTCCGGCCCCGCTGGACGCGTGGCGCCTTCGGACCTCTCTCCCTCGGAAGGGGAGGTCCGGCTTCTGCGTGCCACATGGCGGGCCTGGAGCTCACCTCTGAGGAGAGAGAGGTCCGGCCTCGCTGGACGCGTGGCGTCTTCGGACCTCTCTCCCGCGGAGGGGGAGGTCCGGCTTCTGTATGCCACGTGGCGGGCCCGGAGCTCTCCTCTGAGGAGAGGGAGTTTCGGCCCCGCCAGACGCGTGGCGCCTTCGGAGCTCTCCCTGCGGAGAAGGGCGAGCACCTTAGGCATTTTTCCCTGTGCGCGGGGGTACCCCATATCTCAGGTACCGACAGTGGCCCCCGGGCCCACCTTGGGGGAGATAGCGAGCCCGAGGTGGGACCTCCGTCTCTTCCGATCCGCGCACTTTCTCTAAGTCCCGACTTGACCGCTGCTGGAGCATGAACGGCCGCGGGGTCGTGAGAGCGTGCGCCCACTTGATGATTGCTTTTACTGCGGTGGTTCCCAAGGCTGCCACTTCTGCACGTTGCGGCGCTTTCTTCGGGAACCGCCGAAGGGCCTTGCCGGCTCATCTTCTTAGGAGACTGACTCCTTGCCCCCACCGCTCCAGTTAAGCGGCTTGGGCCCACCCGTCATCGGCACTCGGTCTAGGAACCGAAGCGGTTGCGGGTGCGGGGTATTCGAAGAGTTCCGAATCGCTTGGAACTGCACCGGGAAGCTCTTTAGAGGGGGTCTCACCCACGTTGTAGCTTCCCTTCGCACTTCTCTGTGTTTCTTCTTGGACTCTTGCGCTTTTGCTTTTTGCCTTTGAGCTATCCCTTGCCATGGCTTCCATCCCGCTGCCAGAGAAGAAACGCGCCCGATCTCCTCCAGCAACGGCGCCGGTGCCAAGTCGGGATTCTGGGGTGCCTGACACCCCCTCCGGTGGCGACTCGAAGAGGCCCCGGGCTGATGTGCTAGGGGAATCCTCTGCGGCGTCCCCTGTTCCGTCAGTCCAAGCGACTGCGGAGCGGTCGTCGGAGACGGTAGCGGGCTCTGGAAATCCTACCCCGGCTCGGAAGTCGGGGTTCACAGCCCGCTGGAGTGTCCGCGCTTCCCGGCCTTCCCCGTCTTGCGGGGAATCTGTGCCGATGCGCTCGGAGCCAGGGGCGACTGCTGCGGCCGCCAGGCCAGCGCGGACTTCTCCTGTTCCGGTGTGCCCGGACTCCGCGGCGGCGCCGTCTCTTCCTGCCGAGATGGTTACCGCGGCCCCCGAGCCAGCACAGGTTGATCCTGCACTAGGCGGCCTGGCTTCTTCTCCAGCTCCGTCTTCCCCGGCTCGTCCCCCTCCTCAGGTCAAGGAGCCTGAAGCTGAAGAAAGTCCGGCTGGCCCGGCTGCCAGGGCCGCTGGGCCAGTTTCTCCTGATCGGCGTCTCGTCTCGGCGGCTGGCGCGCCGGCTCTTCCCGAGGACGAGGTAATGGAGGAGGTCGGAGGGACTGCCCCAGCTTCTGTTGCTCCATTGCCTCTGGCGGACGCCTTCGCGCTCGCCGAGTCGAGCATCCGGCAGGTCTTTGCTGCACTAGGGCGCGGGCGGGAGGAGTATACGGTTGAACGGGACCGCCTCCTCACCTGGGGGAACCTTTTGCGGGAGAGGACCGCGAAGGTTAAGAGCGAGCTCGACTCCAGGCGGGAGTTGCTCGACTTCCAGGAAACGCTCGTCAACCGGATGAAGCGGGCTGTTGACCGCATGGACACCCAGTCGCGGCGGATCAACAGGGAGGCCCTGGAGGCTCACGCCCGGGCCGAAGAGAGCCTCTCAGCTGCTGTGGAAATACGGCAGCGGTTGGAGCGCCGCGAACTCGCCGTTGAGGAGCGGGAGCGTTCCGTGGCAGCTGAGGCAGAGAGGGTCGCCGCGCAGCTGGCTGCGGGCGAGGATGACCTCCGAGCTCGGATGGAGGAACTGGAGATTCTGAAGGCAGACCTCGACTTGATGGATGAACAGGTCTCCCATGATCGCCGGGCGGTCTTGGACCGCGAGTTGACTGCCGGCTTCAGGGCCGCTGAGTTGGAGCGGCTAGCCGAGACCCTCTGCCTTCGGGAGAGTTCCCTGGCAGCCAAGGAGAAGGAATTCTCCGAGAGGAACCTGGAGGCTCTGCGGGCGGCCCGCCGCGAGGTGGAGGAACTCTCAGCCCTACGGTCCTCCGAGGCCCTTGCGGTCTCAAGTTTCGTGGATCGGGCGGGGTCCGCCCTGATCCCTCTTGGTTTCAGTCCGGTGAGGGCCGCAACTCCCGCATTGCAGGTGGCAGAGGTGATCCCTGCATTGGAGTCAATCGGCGCCAAGCTGGACAGACTCGACTCGGTGGTCGCCAGCAAGCTTGAAGCTGAGGGTCGCGGCTTAGCTTTAGAGGTCGCCTCGCATGTGCTGGCATGCTTCAAGAGCCGCGACCCCTCTTTCTCACTGGAGCCAGCAAGAGAGGGCCCAGCCGCGGAGCGGGAGGAAGCTGCCAGGGCTGAAGTCGAGGATGTGGCCGCCCTTGTAGCAGCAAGGTTCCGTCGAGAGCCGGGTGGTCCTTAGGACTTGCTTTTCCCTTTTTTATCGAGTCTGTAGTCCAGCTCAAGGAGCCTTGCTTAAATTGACTCTCTTGGATACTTGTGTCTGTGATGCTTTTCCCTCCTTCTTGGCTTTGCCTGGCTGAGTCCTTAGCTCCGCAAGGTACTCAGAGGTCATTTCCAATCTCGGAGCTTCGGTCAGACACCCCCCCCGGGTCCTAACTGTGTTAGGGGCCCCCGGAGGTCTCCGAACCTCGCCCTATGGGGGGCTCCAAATCTGCCGGAGACGTGGTGGGTCCGGAGCTCCTCCTTAAGAGACGGGAGCTCCGGTCATGTTGGACACGTAGGGCTTTCGGAGCCCTCCCGCTGAGGGGGGAGGTCCGGTTCCTGCCTGCCACGTGGCGAGCCCGGAGCCCTCAAGGAAGGAGTTCCGGGCCTGCTGGACACGCGGGGCCCCCGGGCCCTGCTCCTGCTGGGGGGGGGGGGGGCAGGTCCCGGTCCTTCCAGTCCCAGGCCGGTGTAGCTGGTAGCTCCTCTCCCCCCGCTTCATGCAGTCCCTGTTGCCGTAACCTGAAGGTCCTGCACACAGGTAGAGGAAACGTAATTCTCCTCGGGGGGTCCTCCCCTCCTGTCTCCTAGTCTTATCCGTCTTATGGTCCTGGCCCGCTATACGGGGCTTGGGCAATTCTGTGCACGAGGCGCCGGAGCTCCGGCTCCCTCCGAGGTCCGGGTACGGCCGTCCGATCCCTAGTACCGGGCCATGCGCTGGGGAAGCAGAGTGCACGCGCTTTGGGTTCATGACCAGGCAAAGCGGACATACTCCCCTGGACCTCCGGGGAGCAGGATGCGCATGCTTTGGGCTCTGGGCCGGCTAAGCTGGATACACACCCTGGACCCCCCATGCACAACGCTGGCCTTTCCTGGAGGTGACCAACTGACACCACAACACCTGACTGGGGGAGGCCCGAGAGACTCACTCGGCCATCGGCAGGTGCCTCAAGCGCAGCCGCCTTCAGGAGGATAGCAAATGCCGACTGTGGGTGAGCGCAGGAGAGGGGGAGCTAGACGTATGATGAACATACAGAGATAGTGCGATCATAAAAATTAATGCATAATTTAAATGAGCGCATGAGAAGGAGCTAAGTAGAACAGGTCTCTGTATTCGCGCCCATAGGTGGAATTCTGGCTGTTCGTGGGGGCAATGTTCCGCCTCGTCTACAAGGGAAGCAAGACTCTACGCGCTTAGGGTCGGAACCAGGCTAAACTGGACGTAGTCCTGTACCATCCCTTGAGACTTAGCTACCCCAAGCTCTATTCCTAAGTTCTATGGGGTCTATTACAGAAGTGAATAACACTGTTCTACCGATGCTCAGTAAGTAGGACTTACAGTGTTGCTCCATGGCAAGGATTTTTGGGAATGGATCCCACTCTCGGTTGAAAGGCATGTGTACCTGGGGCGGCAGCTTTCATGATTCAGAAGGGACCTTCCCTGCTGGGGGAGAGCTTATGGGTCCTTCTTGGAATATAGTGTGCCGCTTCACCAGGCTGCCTTCTTGCGGGCCCCCGTCGCATCTGGTTCTTTGGCGGTAGTGCTTAGAGCATTAGCCGAGACCGTGCGTTGTGGGGTGTTCCCTGCAAGCCGAGTCTTATCGAAGTTGTTGTCTTCACGCTGGATCAGGTCCTGCGTGGCTTCTCTCCGGGGCCCCCGGGGAGTTCTCCCCTTCTGGCTAAGGTCTTCAAGGGGTAGGTGGACCCGGGCTCGCCTTGGATGACCTAAGGCGTCTCCCCCTTCTGGCAAGGCCTTCAAGGGGTTGACGGACCCTAGGCGGCCTCCGAGAGGTATGTTCGAGGCACGGAGGCGTGCCGCAGCTGGCTAACACCTTGGCCCGTCACCGTCAGAACTGGAGTCCTCACCGTCATGCACTGTCTTTATGACACGCTGAGGCTCCTGGAACCCCACTTGGTGGGCAGCGGTGACTGGGGCATCAGCCTTCTGTTTGCCATCCCTCTGAGGGTAGGGCGGTGCTTCAGCCCTCTGCTGTCTTCCATTACGGAAGCGCTCTGCAAGCCTCTGGATCTCCCAGCACTCGGCAGCTGTATGGTTGCAGGTGCCATGCACGGGGCATAGCCCGCCCTGGCCACTGTCTGGGGCCGGTGATTGCCGCTGCCTCTTGTCGGGGCACGGCCCTCGAGCTCCGCTGGTTGTCGCAGCTGCGGCGACGGGGGCCGTGAATGGTGGCTTCATCTTCCCACTCCCCCGGTTCTTGGTCTTCTTGCCACCCCCATAGGCAGCAGTACCGGACCCGGGCTGCCCTCCTGACTCGGAGGTCGGCAGTGCGTGCCAGTTCCGCCCTTCGGCTGCCCTGGCGCACTTATCCGCCAGGCTAAAGAGCTCCGAGACGTCGCGGACCTCTCTGGTCGCGAGCTTCTCGAGCATTTTCTCGTCCCGGACACCCTGTCGGAACGCCACCACCACAGAGGCGCTTTGGATATGTGGGATGGTGTTGCGCACCTGAGAGAACCGCTGGATGAAAGAGCGCAGCGACTCCCCAGGTTGTTGCTTGACGGCGTGGAAATCGAGCTCCGTGCCGGGACGGGTGTAGGAGCTGCCGATGTTGGCGACGAACTGCCGGCAGAGCAAACCCCAGGAGGTTATGGACCCCTGGGGTAGATTCATGAGCCAGGACAGGGCCGGGCCGGTCAAGGCGATGGGAAAGTAGTTGGCCATGACAGCCTCATCGCCTCCTGCAGCAGGTACGGCGGTGGAGTAGATCTGGAGGAACTCCGCCGGGTTGACGCTTCTGTCGTACTTCTCGGGCAAGTGCGGGCGAAACTTGCGCGGCCACCTTACGAAGCGAAGGTGGGGCGCAAGGGCCGTACATCCTGCACCTGCTTCTGCAGGTACTGGTGCTGCGAGCAGGTGGTTCACACCTGGCACCACGTATCCCGGCATGGGCAAGGCTGCACCATAGGCCGGGGCCGCTACTTGCGGCGCATATGGTGGTGGCATATGTTGCGCAGCATATGCCTGAGGCGGGGCTCGCATGGCGAAGGCCTGCCCTTCCGGTTGTGTTGAGGCCGATGACATGCTGTCGCCTGCCTCATGGTTGCGACGCCTTTCTCGACGTCGCTCGAGGTACACTCGGGCGTCCTGCCCCAAGTGGCACCGCTCCAGTTCCCTTCGCAGGTCCGTCAACAGGAGCCTGGAGGAGCTGGAATCCGCCGTTAGCCCGTCAACCGTGGGTGTGCGCGTCAGCGACACAGCTGGTTGCCCTGGGCGCCGCCCTCGCCGAAACCGATGGTTCGCGGCGGCGACGACGAGGCGGTCCACCTCACGGACCCATTGCTGGGTTGCTGAACGGGGCGCATCTCCTGCAGGTGGGTTGCGCAGCAGCGCCCTTGCTGCAGCTAGCGCACCTCCATGGTGTACGCTCAGCGCGGCAGGAGACCTCACGCTGGTCGGGGCCTGCATAGCCGGAGTCAGCGTTGCCGGAGTCGGCTGCTGGCTACCCGCTTGTGCCGACACACTCCGTCCTGAGTGCGTGGACATGTACTCTCCGCTGGTCACGGTTCGCCGTGAATGCGAAGGGGGAGAGCTTGCCGCTGAAGGGAGCTTGGTCATCTTCGTTGGCGGAAACTCGTCGCGCTAGGGGAAAAGCCCCCTACCTGGCACGCCAAATGTCGAAGTGTGCGATCGACACTTCCCCCGGGCCTGCACTGGGCAGCCTGCGGAGGTTCTTTTTTCGGAGGGGCTAGTTCCTAGCGGAGAGCTTGCGCGGATGGATGAGTTAGTGAGAGCTTGACACGGGAAGTTTTACGTGGTTCAGGACGCCGGAGCGTAAAACCCTACGTCCACGGCGAGCTATGGAGCTCGCTGTATTGCTTGCTGCTCAGGGCCGGGGGCCTGAGCTTGGGGGTGAGTTACAGCTTGAGAGTGTATGGCAAGTGTATGAGTTGCAGAATGCGAACCCTTGTTATCGACGCCTACCCGAGCCTTTTATAGTCCAAGGCTCGGGCGGCTTACAAGCGAAGCCGGGACCCGACAGGTGGTCCCGGGAAGATTGTCTATTATCTACCGTATCTGTAGTTATGCCGGTGGTTGCCTCCGGTCGAAGGCTTCTGAGTCCTCCTTTTGCCGCCCTGCCCATGCCGTGCCCTAGTCGTAGTGGTTGATGACGGCGCAGGCGGCATGGGATGTCTTGTCGCGGCGTTTATTACCTGTCAGGTTCTGACACCACGCGCCAGTCTGTGATGCGACTGGATGCAACGGCACCTGACAGGCGCGTGCTCCGCGTTTCCGCGTCTTGGGAAGACGTGGGCCTTGAATTCCTTGTACGGGCAAGGTGAGGGGCGCCTTTACGCCCGCTGCCTACCGCCCGGGGGCAGGTAGCACCGTTCTTCCAGCCACGTGGCGGGTCCGGAGCTCTTCTCTGAGGAGAGGGAGGTCCGGCCCCGCTGGACGCGTGGCGCCTTCGGACCTCTCTCCCGCGGAGGGGGAGGTCTGGCTTCTGCGTGCCACGTGGCGGGCCCGGAGCTCACCTCTGAGGAGAGGGAGGTCCGGCCTCGCTGGACGCGTGGCGTCTTCGGACCTCTCTCCTGCGGAGGGGGAGGTCCGGCTTCTGTATGCCACGTGGCGGGCCCGGAGCTCTCCTCTGAGGAGAGGGAGGTCCGGCCCCGCCAGACGCGTGGCACCTTCGGAGCTCTCCCTGCGGAGAAGGGCGAGCACCTTAGGCATTTTTCCCTGTGCGCGGGGGTACCCCATATCTCAGGTACCGACAACTGTAAGTCCTACTTACTGAGCGTCGGTAGGACAGGGTTATTCACTTCTGTAATAGACCCCATAGAATTTAGGAACAGAGCTTGGGGTAGCTAAGTCTCAAGGGACGGTACAGGACTACGTCCAGTTTAGCCTGGTTCCGACCCTAAGCGCGTAGAGTCTTGCTTCCCTTGTAGACGAGGCGGAACATTGCCCCCATGTACAGCCAGAATTCCACCTATGGGCACGAATACAGAGACCTGTTCTACTTAGCTCTCTCACACGCGCTCATTTAAATTATGCATTAATTTTTATGATCGCACTATCTCTGTATGTTCATCGTACATCTAGCTCCCCATCTCCTGCGCTCATCCATAGTCGGCATTTGCTATCCTACGAAGGCGGCTGCGCTTGAGGCACCTGCCGATGGCCGAGTGAGTCTCTCGGGCCTCCCCCAGTCAGGTGTTGCGGTGCCAGTTGGTTACCTCCAGGAAAGGCCAGCGTTGTGCATGGGGGGTCCAGGGTGCGTATCCAGCTTAGCCGGCCCAGAGCCCAAATCATGCGCATCCTGCCCTCCGGAGGTCCAGGGGAGTACGTCCGCTTTGCCTGGTCATGAACCCAAAGCGCGTGCACTCTGCTTCCCCAGCGCATGGCCCGGTACTAGGGATCGGACGGCCGTACCCGGATCTCGGAGGGAGCCGGAGCTCCGGCGCCTCGTGCACAGAATTGTCCAAGCCCCGTATAGCAGGTCAGGACCATAAGACGGATAAGACTAGGAGACGGGAGGGGAGGACCCCCCGAGGAGAATTACGTTTCCTCTCCCTGTGTGCAGGACCTCCAGGTTACGGCAACAGGGACTGCATGAAGCGGGGGGGAAAGGAGCTACCAGCTACTCCGGCCTGGGACTGGAAGGACCGGGACCTGCCCCTCCAGCAGGGGCGGGGCCCGGGGGCCCCACGTGTCCAGCGGGCCCGGAACTCTCTCCTTCCTTGAGGAGGGCTCCAGGCTCGCCACGTGGCAGGCAGGAACCGGACCTCCCCCCTCAGTGGGAGGGCTCCGAAAGCCCTACGTGTCCAACATGGCCGGAGCTCCCGTCTCTTGAGGAGGAGCTCCGGACCCGCCACGTGGCAGGCAGATTTGGAGCCCCCCATAGGGCGAGGTTCGGAGACCTCCGGGGGCCCCTAACACGGTTAGGACCCCGGGAGGGTGTCTGTGCAAAGCTCCAAGATTGGAAATGGCCTCTGAGTACCTTGCGGAGCTAAGGACTCAGCCAGGCAAAGCCGAGAAGGAGAGAAAAAGCATCACAGACACAAGTATCCAAGAGAGTCAAATTAAGCAAGGCTCCATGAGCTGGACTACAGACTCGATAAAAAAGGGAGAAACAAGTCCTAAGGACCTCCCGGTTCTCGCCGGAACCTTGCGGCTACAAGGGCGGCAACATCCTCGACTTCAGCCCTGGCAGCTTCCTCCCGCTCCGCGGCTGGGCCCTCTCTCGCTGGCTCTAGAGAAAAAGAGGGGTCGCGGCTCTTGAAGCATGCCAGCACATGCGAGGCGACCTCTAAAGCTAAGCCGCGGCCCTCGGCCTCAAGCTCGCTGGCGACCACCGAGTCGAGTCTGTCCAGCTTGGCGCCGATCGACTCCAACGCAGGGATCACCTCTGCCACCTTCAATGCGGGAGTTGCGGCCCTCACCGGACTGAAGCCAAGAGGGATCAGGGCGGACCCCGCTCGATCCACGAAGCTTGAGACCGCAAGAGCCTCGGAGGACCGCAAGGCTGAGAGCTCCTCCACCTCGCGGCGGGCCGCCTGCAGAGCCTCCAGGTTCCTCTCGGAGAATTCTTTCTCCTTGGCCGCCAGGGAACTCTCCCGAAGGTGGAGAGTCTTGGCTAGCCGCTCCAACTCAGCGGCCTTGAAGCCGGCAGTCAACTCCCGGTCCAAGACCGCCCGGCGATCATGGGAGACCTGTTCCTCCCTCAAGTCAAGGTCTGCCTTCAGAATCTCCAGCTCCTCAATCCGAGCTCAGAGGTCATCCTCGCCCGCGGCCAGCTGCGCGGCGACCCTCTCTGCCTCAGCTGCCACGGAACGCTCCCGCTCCTCGACGGCGAGTTCACGGCGCTCCAACCGCTGCCGTATTTCCACAGCAGCAGAGAGGCTCTCTTCGGCCCGGGCGTGTGCCTCCAGGGCCTCCCTGTTGATCCGCCGTGACTGGGTGTCCATGCGGTCAACAGCCCGCTTCATCCGGTCAACGAGCGCTTCCCTGAAGTCGAGCAACTCCTGCCTGGAGTCGAGATCGCTCTTAACCTTCACGGTCCTCTCCCGCAAAAGGTTCCCCCAGATGAGGAGGCGGTCCCGTTCAACCGTATACTCCTCCCGCTCGCGCCCTAGCGCAGCCAAGACCTGCCGTACGCTCGACTCGGCAAGCGCGAAGGCGTCGGCCAGAGGCAATGGAGCAACAGAGGCTGGGGCAGTCCCCCCGACCTCCTCCATTACCTCGTCCTCAGGAAGAGCCGACGCACCAGCAGCCGAGACGAGACGCCGATCAGGAGAAGCTGGCTCCGCAGCTCTGGCAGCCAGGCCAGCCGGGCTCTTTTCAGCTTCTGGCTCCTGGACCTGAGGAGAGGGACGAGCCGGGGAAGGCGGTGCTGGAGAAGAAGCCCGGCCGCCTAGTGCAGGATCAACCTGTGCTGGCTCGGGGGCCGCGGTGGCCGTCTCGGCAGGAAGAGACGACGCCGCCGCGGAGTCCGGGCACACCGGAAAAGGAGAAGTCCGCGCTGGCCTGGGGGCCGCGGCAGTTGCCCCTTGCTCCGAGCGCATCGGCACAGATTCCCTGCAAGACGGGGAAGGCCGGGAAGCGCGGACACTCCAGCGGGCTCTGAACCCCGACTTCCGAGCCGGGGTAGGATTTCCAGAGCCCGCTACCGTCTCCGACGGCCGCTCCACAGTCGCTTGGACTGGCGGAACAGGGGACGCCCCAGAGGCTTCCCCCAGCGCATCAGCTCGGGGCCTCTTCGAGTAGCCACCGGAGGGAGTGTCAGGCACCCCAGAATCCCAACTTGGCACCGACGCCGTTGCTGGAGGAGATCGAGCGCGTTTCTTCTCTGGCAGCGGGTTGGAAGCCATGGCAAGGGAGAACTCAAAGGCAAGAGAGCAAAAGCACAAGAGTCCGAGAAGAAACGCAGAGAAGTGCGAAGGGAAGCTGCAATGTGGGTAAGACCCCCTCTAAAAAGCTTCCCGGTGCAATTCCAAGCGATTCGGAACTCTTCGAATACCCCGCACCCGCAACCGCTTTGGTTCGTAGACCGAGTGCCGATGACGGGTGGGCCCAAGCCGCTTAACTGAAGCAGTGGGGTCAAGGAGTCAGTCTCCTAAGAAGATGAGCCGGCAAGGTACTTCGGCGGTTCCCGAAGAAAGCGCCGCAACGTGCAGGAGTGGCAGTCTTGGGAACCGCCGCAGTAAAAGCAATCATCAAGTGAGCGCACGCTCTCACGATCCCGTGGCCGTTCGTGCTCCGGCAGTGGTCAATTCGGGACTTAGAGAAAGTGCGCGGATCGGAAGAGACGGAGGTCCCACCTCGGGCTCGCTATCTCCCCCGAGATGGGCCCGGGGGCCACTGTCGGTACCTGAGATATGGGGTACCCCCGCGCACAGGGTAAAATGCCTAAGGTGCTCGCCCTTCTCCGCAGGGAGAGCTCCGAAGGCGCCACGCGTCTGGCGGGGCCGGACCTCCCTCTCCTCAGAGGAGAGCTCCGGGCCCGCCACGTGGCATACAGAAGCCGGACCTCCCCCTCCGCGGGAGAGAGGTCCGAAGACGCCACGCGCCCAGCGGGGCCGGACCTCCCTCTCCGCAGAGGAGAGCTCCGGGCCCGCCACGTGGCATACAGAAGCCGGACCTCCCCCTCCACGGGGAGAGGTCTGGAGGCTCCACGTGCCCCGCAGGCCGGACCCTTCTCTCCTCAGAGAAGGGCTCCGGACCCGCCAGGTGGCCAGAAGAACGGTGCTGCCCGCCCCCGAGCGGTAGGCAGCGGGCGTAAAGGCGCCCCACACCTTGCCCGTACAAGGTATTCAAGGCCCGCGTCTTCCCAAGATGCGGAAACGCGGAGCACGCGTCTGTCAGGTGCCGTTGCGCCCAGTCGCATCACAGACTGGCGCGCGGTGTCAGAACCTGCCAGCTAATAAACGCTGCGACAAGACATCCCATGCCGCCTGCGCCGTCATCAACCACTACGACTAGTGTGCGGCATGGGCAGGGCGGCAAGATGAAGACTCAGAAGCCTTCAACCAGAGGCAACTACCGGCGTAACAACAGATACGGTAGATAACGGACAATCTTCCCGGGACCACCTGTCGGGTCCTGGCTCCCCTTGTAAGCCACCCGAGCCTTGGACTATAAAAGGCTCGGGTAGGCGTCGATAGCAAGGGTTCGCATTTTGCAACTCATACGCTAGCCATACACTCTCAGGCTGTAACTCACCCCCAAGCTCAGGCCCCCGGCCCTGAGCAGCAAGCAATACAGCGAGCTCCATAGCTCACCGTGGACGTAGGGTTTTACACTCCGGCGGCCTGAACCACGTAAAACTCGCCGTGTCAATCTCTGCCTAACTCGTCCATCTGCGCAAGCTTTCCGCTAGGAGACTAGCCCCGCCGAAAAAAGAACCTCAACGGGCTGCCCAGTGCAGGCCCGGGGGAAGTGTCGACCGAACACTTCGACAGGCGCCAAGCTGGACAGGCTAGACTCGGTGGTCGCCAGCGATCTTGAGGCTGAGGGACGCGGCCTGGCCTTAGAGGTCGCCTCACATGTGCTGGCATGCTTCAAGAGCCGCGACCCTTCTTTCTCCCTGGAGCCAGTGAGAGAGGGCCCAGCCGCGGAGCGGGAGGAAGCTGCCAGGGCTGAAGTCGAGGACGTGGCCGCCCTTGTAGCCGCTAGGTTCCGGCGTGAGCCGGGAGGACCCTAGGACATGTTTCTCCCTTTTTATCGAGTCTGTAGTCCAGCTCATGGAGCCTCACATAAATAGACTCTCTTGAATGTTTGTGTCCTTCGAAGTGTTCGGTCGACACTTCCCCGCGCCTGCACTGGGCAGCCAGCGGAGGTTCTTTTTTCGGTGGGGCTAGTCCCTTGCGGAGAGCTTGAGCATATGGACAAGTTAGTAAGAGCTTGACACGGCGAGTTTTATGTGGTTCAGGCCGCCGGAGCGTAAAACCCTACGTCCACGGCGAGCTATGGAGCTCGCTGTATTGCTTGCTGCTCAGAACCGGAGTCCTGAGCTTGAGGATGAGTTACAGCTTGGGTGTGAATGGCTAGAGTGCGAACCCTTGCTAACGTCGCCTACCGGAGCCTTTTATAGTCCAAGCCTCGGGTGGCTTACAAGGGGGACCCGGGACCCGACAGGTGGTCCCGGGGAAATTTCCTGCCGACTATCGTATCCGCAGTTATGTCAGTAGGTGTCTCTGGCGAAGGCTTCCGAGTCTTCGTTCTGCCGTCCTGCCCATGCCGCAAGCTAGTCGTAGTGGTTGATGACGGCAGGGGGCGGCAGGGGATGTCTTGTCGCTGTGTTTATTGGCTGGCAGGTTCTAACACAGTTGCGCTAGTCTGTGATGCGACTGGACGCAACGGCATCTGACAGAGGCGTGCTCCGCGTCTCCGCGTCTTGGGAAGGCGCGGGCCTTGAATACCTTGCACGGGCAAGGTATGGAGCATCTTTACGCCCGCTGCCTACCCCCTGGGGGCAGGCAGCGCTGTCTGCTGGACACGTGGCGGGCCCGGAGCTCTCCTCTGAGGAGGGGGAGGTCCGGCCCCGCAGGACACGTGGAGCCTTCGGACCTCTCCCCTCGGAGGGGGAGGTCCGGCTTCTGTCAGCCACGTGGCGAGCCCGGAGCTCCTCTCTGAGGAGAGGGAGGTCCGGCCCCGCTTGACACGTGGCACCTCCGGACCTCTCTCCCGCGGAGGGGAGGTCCGGCTTCTGCAGGCCATGTGGCGAGCCCGGAGCTCTCCTCTGAGGAGAGGGAGGTCCGGCCCCGACGGACTCGTGGCGCCTTCGGAGCTCTCCCCACGGAAGGGGGAGGTCTGGCTGCTGTAGGCCACGTGGCGAGCTCGGAGCTCTCCTCTGAGGGGAGGGAGGTCCGGCCCCACTGGACACGTGGTGCCTTCGGAGCTTTCCCTGCGGAGAAGGGCGAGATCCTTATGCATTTTCCCCTGGCCGCGGGGGTACCCCATATCGCGGGTACCGACAGTGGCCCCCGGGCTCACCTCGGGGGAGGTAACGAGCCCGAGGTGAGGCCTTCTCCTACCCACGCACTTTCTTGTCTTGAGTACTCCCTGTGCTGGCAGGGCCTTGACGGCTTCGGAGTTCAGCCTCTTAGGAGAGGGTGAAGCCTGGCATCGGTGCTCGGCCCGGCTTTTGGGGCGGAGGTCCGGAAGTCATCGGAGCTCAGGTCCACGAAGGGCGTGAGGTCCGGCATCAGGGCTCGCCTCTGAAAGGAGGGCGAGGGCTGGCATCGGACCTCGGCCCAGCTGTGGGGGCGGAGGTCCGGAAGGCATCGGAACTCAGGCCAGCGAAGGGCGTGAGGTCCGGCATCAGCGCTCGCCTCTGAAAGGAGGGCGAGGGCTGGCCTCGGAGCTCGGCCTGGCTGTGGAGGTGGAGTCTGGAAATCATCGGAGCTCAGGCCAGCGAAGGGCGTGAGGTACGGCATCAGCGCTCTCCTCTGAAATGAGGGCGAGGGCTGGCCTCGGAGCTCGGCCCAGCTGTGGGGGCGGAGTCCGGAAGTCATCGGAGCTCAGGCCAACGAAGGGCGTGAGGTCCGGTATCAGCACTCGCCTCTGAAAGGAGGGCGAGGGCTGGCCTCGGAGCTCGGCCCAGCTGTGGGGGCGGAGTCCGAAAGTCATCGGAGCTCAGGCCAGCGAAGGGCGTGAGGTCCGGCATCAGCGCTCGCCTCTGAAAGGAGGGCGAGGGCTGGCCTCGGAGATCGGCCTGGCTGTGGAGGCGGAGTCCGGAAGTCATCGGAGCTCAGGCCAGCGAAGGGCGTGAGGTCCGACATCAGCGCTCGGCTCTGAAAGGAGGGCGAGGGCTGGCCTCGGAGCTCAGCCCAGCTGTGGGGGCGGAGTCCGGAACTTCTCAGTGGTCCCCCCTTTCCTGTCCCTTAGTCTCATTTGGCTTACTGTCCCAGGCCGGAATACGGGGATTGGGTAATCCAGTGCACTTGGTCCCGGAGGTCTGGCCCCAGCCCCAGTCAGGGTGTAACCGTCCGGCCCCCTGGTACTAAGACCATAGCGCTGGGGGGCAGAGTGCGCATGCTTTGGGTGCAAGACCGGGCAAAGCAAGGCTCCTGATCCCCAGGCCTAGCGTAGGTCTTTTCTCGGAGGAGACCAACTGGCGGTACAGTACCCTTACAGGGGGAGATCCAAAAGGCCACCAGGCCACTGGCTGGTACCCCAAGCACTACCGCCTTCGGCAGGACGGCAAATATCAACTACGCATGAGAGCAGGAAAGAGGAACCGAGTGTACAATGGACGCACACTGTCTAGAGCGTGGGGAGGTGTTCATATAAATTAATGTGTAATTTAAATAAACACCTAAGTAAGCATGGTGAACTTACTGGGGTAGCATCGGAGCGCCTGTCTTCACGCAGAGCGGGTCATGCGTGGCTTCGTCGTACGCCGGATACGGGGGGGCCCCCATGGCGATCTCAGGGGGAAGCATGGCTTCCGCCCCGCATACCATGTGGAAGGGTAGTTCCCGTGACCCGGCCCTGGGAAGTCCGGCTGGCCCTCGACATGGAGAAGCCGATATCCCCCGACGGCTCTGGGTGCGCTTCTGCACCGGTTGTATGGGTCTGCTTGGCGTGGACCTGGCACACATTGCATCCCTAACCGGTTTGACGGCGTCCAGGTGGCTCTCGGTCAGTAGGAGCCGTGCCGGGTGGCTTAACCGACCAGCGTGCGGGACGATGAGCGTTCCCAGCACTCGCCTCCTTGGACTACTGCGAGCTATTCGCAGCCTTCCTCCTGGGTTATGCACCGCAATAGGATGTCGTGGCGCCACGCCAGTAAAGATATCAGCACGTAGCACTTAGCCATCCGCACCACCCGTTCAGCGAATGCACGTTCATCAGGAATGATGTCCTTCAAGGAGCCCCGGACCTCCGTGGTCCATGCATCGGGAGTACTTGAGCTTCTGGATCTTGAGCCCTGGGTTGCACGGAGTCCCCAGTGACGCTTATGATCCTTTGGCGGCGTCCATGGCTGCCGGGACAGCCTAGCTTCGAGGCACTGGTTCAGCCCCCTTCGCCCCGCTCGGCTGGCCGGGCTGTGGACCGCAGCAACGTCCTCTCGAAGACTCCTTCGGGCGCAGGGGCTCCGATGGAGGCCTTCGTCGAGAGGTCGTCAGCTGCGGCCTTGCCAACGCGCGGTACATGGCGCAGGTCCAAGGCGAGGAAGTCTTTCTCCAACATCCGCATGTGGAGCAGATAAGCAGCTAGCTGTGGGTCATTGCAGGGGCATTCACCCTTAACTTGCTTGATAACTAGCTGGGAGTCACCCTGCGCTAACAACTGGCGAGCGCCCAGAGACAGGACTGTCTTTTAGGCCAAAGATGAGTGCTTCATACTCTGCCAAGTTGTTGGTTGCCTTGGAATTGAGACGCACCATATACCCAGACTGCTCCCCCGATGGCATGAGAAGCAGTACGCCGGCACTGGCCCCCTGGTTTCGCGAGGAGCCGTCAAAGAAGAGCGTCCAGTGAGGCCCGGTGAAGACCGGAGCTCGGTACATTGGTTCACCGTCTTCGCAGCCCCCTGGGTAAGCCTTCGTTGGCGTCCACTCAGCCACAAAGACAGCCAGTGCTTGGCTCTTGGCTGTCTGACTTGGTCTGGAGCTCAGCTTGAACTCTGCCGTCTTCGGGCTGTCTTCCGGCTTCGGAAGCTGGCTGTGAGTGCCAATTACACCCTTCGGCTGCTCTGGCGCACTTGTCCGCCAGGCTTAAGAGCTCAGAGGCATCGCAGACCTCTCTGGTCGCAAGCTTCTTAAGCATCTTCTCGTCCTGGACACCCTGCCGGAACGCTACCACCACAGAAGCACTTCGAATGTGCGGGGTGGTGTTGCGTACCTGGGAGAACTGCTGGATGAAGGAGCGCAGTGACTCCCCAGGTTGTTACTTGATGGCGTGGAGGTCAAGCTCCGTGCCGGGACGGGTGTAGGAGCTTCCGAAGTTGGCGATGAACTGCCGGCAGAGCTCTCCCCAGGAAGTTATGGAACCCTGAGGGAGGTTCATTAGCCAAGACCGGGCTGGGCCGGTCAAGGTGACGGGGAAGGAGTTGGCCATGACAGCCTCATCCCCTCCTGCGGCAAGTACGGCGGTGGAGTAGATTTGGAGGAACTCCGCCGGGTTGACGCTGCCATCATACTTTTCAGGCAGGTGCGGCCGAAACTTGCGCGGCCACCTCGCAAAGCGAAGGTGAGGCGCCAGGGCCGCACATCCTGTTCCTGTTGCTGCAGGTGTTGGCGCTGCGAACGCTTGGTTCGCCGCTGGCACAGTGTACCCAGGTATGGGCAAGGCTGCTCCATAGACCGAGGGCGCCGTTTGCAGGGCATATGATTGTGGCATATGCTGCGTGGCGTACGCCTGGGGCAGAGCTCGCGTGGCGAAGATCTGCCCTTCAGGCTGGGTCGAGGCCGACGTCATGCTGTCGCCAGCCTCTTGGATGCGACGCCTTTCTCAACATCGCTCGAGGAACACTCGGGCATCTTGGCCCAAGTGGCATCGCTCCAGCTCTGCCCTCAGATCCGTCAACGGAAGCCTGGTGGATCTGGGGTCCGCCGTCTGCCCGTCAACCGTTGGCGTGCGCGTCAGCGACTCAGCCGGTTGACCGGAGCGTCGTCCCCGCCGAAGTCGAGGGTTTGCAGCGGCGACAACGAGGCGGTCTACCTCGCGTATCCACTGCTGGGTTACTGAATGGGGTGCGTCCACAGCAGCTGGGTTGTGCAGTAGCGCTCTTGCTGCAGTTAGCGCACCCCTGCGGGGTTCGCTTATCACTGCAGAAGATCTCATGCTGGTCGGAGCCTGCATAGCCGGGGTCGGCGCTGCCAGAGCCGGCTGCTGGCGCCCAGCTTGCGCCGACACACTCCGTCCTGAGTGTGTCGACATGTACTCCCACCTGGTCACGGTTAGCCGCGAACGCGGGGGAGGAGAGTTTGTCGCCAGCCTCTTGGTTGCGACGCCTTTCTCGACGTTGCTCAAGGTATACCCGGGCACCTTGGCCCAAGTGACACCGTTCCAGCTCTGTCCTCAGATCTGTCGACTGGAGCCTGGTGGAGCTGGAATCTGCCGTCTGCTCGCCAACCATTGGTGTGCGCATCAGCGACACAGCCGGTTGGCCGGAGCGTCGTCCCCGCCGAAGTCGAGGGTTTGCGGCGGTGACGACGAGACGGTCTACCTCGCGAATTCACTGCTGGGTCGCTGCCTGAGGCGCGTCCCCAGCAGGCGCATTGTGCCGTAGCGCTCTTGCTGCAGCTAGCGCACCCCCGCCGAGTACGCTCAGCGCTACTGAAGACCTGACGCTGGTTGGAGCCTGCATTGCCGGGGTCGGCGCTGCTAGAGCTGGCTGCTGGCTACCAGCTTGCGCCGACACACTCCGTCCTGAGTGTGTCGACATGTACTCCCCCCTGGTCATGGTTCGCCGCGAACGCGAGGGAGGAGAGTTTGCCGCTGAAGGAAGCTTGGTCATCTTTGTCGGCGGAAACTCGTCGCGCAAGGGAAAGCCCCTTCCTGGCGCGCCAAATGTCGAAGTGTTCGGTCGACACTTCCCCCGGGCCTCCACTGTGCAGCCCGCGGAGTTTCTTTTTTCGGTGGGGCTAGTCCCTTGCGGAGAGCTTGAGCATATGGACGAGTTAGTAAGAGCTTGACACGGCGAGTTTTACGTGGTTCAGGCCGCCGGAGCGTAAAACCCTACGTCCACGGCGAGCAATGGAGCTCGCTGTATTGCTTGCTGCTCAGAACCGGAGTCCTGAGCTTGAGGATGAGTTACAGCTTTGGTGTGAATGGCTAGAGTGCGAACCCTTGCTAACGTCGCCTACCTGAGCCTTTTATAGTCCAAGCCTCGGGTGGCTTACAAGGGGGGCCCGGGACCCGACAGGTGGTCCCGGGGAAATTTCCTGCCGACTATCGTATCCACAGTTATGTCGGTAGTTGTCTCTAGCGAAGGCTTACGAGTCTTCGTTCTGCCGTCCTGCCCATGCCGCAAGCTAGTCGTAGTGGTTGATGACGGCGGGGGCGGCAGGGGATGTCTTGTCGCTGTGCTTTTTGGCTGGCAGGTTCTGACACAGTTGCGCTAGTCTGTGATGCGACTGGACGCAACGGCACCTGACAGAGGCGTGCTCCGCGTCTCCGCGTCTTGGGAAGGCGCGGGCCTTGAATACCTTGCACGGGCAAGGTATGGAGCGTCTTTACGCCCGCTGCCTACCGCCCGGGGGCAGGCAGCGCTGTCTGCTGGACACGTGGCTGGCCCGGAGCTCTCCTCTGAGGAGGGGGAGGTCCAGCCCCGCAGGACACGTGGAGCCTTCGGACCTCTCCCCTCGGAGGGGGAGGTCCGGCTTCTGTCGGCCACGTGGCGAGCCCGGAGCTCCTCTCTGAGGAGAGGGAGGTCCGGCCCCGCTGGATACGTGGCACCTCCGGACCTCTCTCCCGCGGAGGGGGAGGTCTGGCATCTGCAGGCCACGTGGCGAGCTCGGAGCTCTCCTCTGAGGAGAGGGAGGTCCGGCCCCGCCGGACGCATGGCGCCTTTGGAGCTCTCCCCACGGAGGGGGGAGGTATGGCTGCTGTAGGCCACGTGGCGAGCCCAGAGCTCTCCTCTGAGGGGAGGGAGGTCCGGCCCCACTGGACACGTGGCGCCTTCGGAGCTTTTGCCTGCGGAGAAGGGCGAGATCCTTATGCATTTTCCCCTGTGCGCGGGGGTACCCCATATCGCGGGTACCGAGAGTGTCTGTGATGCCTTTTCTCTCCTTCTTGGCTTTGCCTGACTGAGGCCTTAGCTCCGCAAGGTACCCAGAGGCCTTCACCCATCTCGGAGCTCTGCACAGACACCCTCCCCGGGTCCTAACTGTATTAGGGGCCCCCGGGGGTCTCCGGATCTCGCCCCATGGGGAGGTCCAGATCTGCCGGCCACGTGGCGGGTCCGGAGCCCCTCCTGAGGAGGCGGGAGCTCTGGCCCTGCTGGACACGTGGGGCTTTCGGACCCCCCCCCCCCCCCGCCGAGGGGGAGGTCCGGTTTCCGCCTGCCACGTGGCGAGTCCGGAGCCCCCCTCAGGCGAGGCGGTAGCTCCGGGCCCGCTGGAAACGTGGGGCCTTCGGGCCTCGCCCCTGCTGAAGGGGCGGGACCTGGTCCTTCCAGTCCTATGCCGGAGTAGTTGGTAGCTCCTTTCCCCCCGCTTCGTGCAGTCCCCGTTGTTGTAACCTGGAGGTCCTGCACACAGGCAGAGGAAACGTAATTCTCCTCGGGGGGTCCTCCCCTCCCGTCTCCTAGTCTTATTCGGCTTACGATCCTGATCCGTTATACGGGGCTTGGGCAATTCTGTGTCCGAGGCGCCGGAGCTCCGGCTCCCTCCGAGGTCCGGGTACGGCCGTCCCATCCCTAGTACCGGGCCGTGCGCCGGGGAAGCAGAGTGCACGTGCTTTGGGTTCATGACCAGGCAAAGCGGTTGTCGGTACCTGAGATATGGGGTACCCCCGCGCACAGGGTAAAATGCCTAAGGTGCTCGCCCTTCTCCGCAGGGAGAGCTCCGAAGGCACCACGCGTCAGGCGGGGCCGGACCTCCCTCTCCTCAGAGGTGAGCTCCGGGCCCGCCACGTGGCATGCAGAAGCCGGACCTCCCCCTCCGCGGCAGAGAGGTCCGAAGGCGCCACGCGTCCAGCAGGGCCGGACCTCCCTCTCCTTAGAGAAGAGCTCCGGACCCGCCACGTGGCTGGAAGAACGGTGCTGCCTGCCCCCGGGCGGTAGGCAGCGGGCGTAAAGGCGCCCCTCACCTTGCCCGTACAAGGAATTTCAGGCCCGCATCTTCCCAAGACGCGGAAACGCGGAGCACGCGCCTGTCAGGTGCCGTTGCGTCCAGTCGCATCACAGACTGGCGCGCGGTGTCAGAACCTGACAGGTAATAAACGCCACGACAAGACATCCCATGCCGCCTGCGCCGTCATCAACCACTACGACTAGCGCATGGCATGGGCAGGGCGGCAAAAGGAAGACTCAGAAGCCTTCGACCGGAGGCAACCACCGGCATAACTACAGATACGGTAGATAATAGACAATCTTCCCGGGACCACCTGACGGGTCCCGGCTTCCCTTGTAAGCCGCCCGAGCCTTGGACTATAAAAGGCTCGGGTAGGCGTCGATAGCAAGGGTTCGCATTCTGCAACTCATACGCTAGCCATACACTCTCAAGCTGTAACTCACCCCCAAGCTCAGGCCCCCGGCCCTGAGCAGCAAGCAATACAGCGAGCTCCATAGCTCGCCGTGGACGTAGGGTTTTACGCTCCGGCGGCCTGAACCACGTAAAACTTCCCGTGTCAAGCTCTCAGTAACTCGTCCATCCGCGCAAGCTCTCCGCTAGGAACTAGCCCCTCCGAAAAAAGAACCTCCGCGGGCTGCCCAGTGCAGGCCCGGGGGAAGTGTCGATCGCACACTTCGACATTTGGCGCGCCAGGAAGGGGGCTTTTCCCCTAGCGCGACGAGTTTCCGCCAACGAAGATGACCAAGCTCCCTTCAGCGGCAAACTCTCCCCCTCCGCATTCACGGCGAACCGTGACCAGCGGAGAGTACATTTCGACGCACTCAGGACGGAGTGTGTCGGCACAAGCGGGTAGCCAGCAGCCGACTCCGGCAACGCCGACTCCGGCTATGCAGGCCCCGACCAGCGTGAGGTCTTCTGCAGCGCTGAGCGTACACCATGGAGGTGCGCTAGCTGCAGCAAGGGCGCTGCTGCGCAACCCACCTGCAGGGGATGCGCCCCATTCAGCAACCCAGCAATGGGTCTGTGAGGTGGACCGCCTCGTCGTCGCCGCCGCGAACCCTCGGTTTCGGCGAGGGCGGCGCCCAGGGCAACCAGCTGTGTCGCTGACGCGCACACCCACGGTTGACGGGCTAACGGCGGATTCCAGCTCCTCCAGGCTCCTGTCGACGGACCTGCGAAGGGAACTGGAGCGGTGCCACTTGGGGCAGGACGCCCGAGTGTACCTCGAGCGACGTCGAGAAAGGCGTCGCAACCATGAGGCAGGCGACAGCATGTCATCGGCCTCGACACAACCGGAAGGGCAGGCCTTCGCCATGCAAGCCCCGCCTCAGGCATATGCTGCGCAACATATGCCACCACCATATGCGCCGCAAGTAGCGGCCCCGGCCTATGGTGCAGCCTTGCCCATGCCGGGATATGTGGTGCCAGGTGTGAACCACCTGCTCGCAGCACCAGTACCTGCAGCAGCAGGTGCAGGATGTGCGGCCCTTGCGCCCCACCTTCGCTTCGCAAGGTGGCCGCGCAAGTTTCGCCCGCACTTGCCCGAGAAGTACGACGGAAGCGTCAACCCGGCGGAGTTCCTCCAGATCTACTCCACCGCCGTACTTGCTGCAGGAGGCGATGAGGCTGTCATGGCCAACTACTTTCCCGTCGCCTTGACCGGCCCGGTGGCGTTCCGACAGGGTGTCCGGGACGATAAAATGCTCGAGAAGCTCGCGACCAGAGAGGTCCGCGACGTCTCGGAGCTCTTTAGCCTGGCGGATAAGTGCGCCAGGGCAGCCGAAGGGCGGAACTGGCACGCACTGCCGACCTCCGAGTCAGGAGGGCAGCCCGGGTCCGGTGCTGCTGCCTATGGGGGTGGCAAGAAGACCAAGAACCGGGGGAGTGGGAAGATGAAGCCACCATTCATGGCCCCCGTCGCCGCAGCTGCGACAACCAGCGGAGCTCGGGGGCCGCGCCCCGACAAGAGGCAGCGGCAATCACCGGCCCCAGACAGTGGCCAGGGCGGGCTATGCCCCGTGCATGGCACCTGCAACCATACAGCTGCCGAGTGCTGGGAGATCCAGAGGCTCGCAGAGCGCTTCCGTAATGGAAGACAGCAGAGGGCTGAAGCACCGCCCTACCCTCAGAGGGATGGCAAACAGAAGGCTGATGCCCCAGTCACCGCTGCCCACCAAGTGGGGTTCCAGGAGCCTCAGCGTGTCATAAAGACAGTGCATGACGGTGAGGACTTCAGTTCTGGCGGTGACGGGCCAAGGTGTGAGCCAGCTGCGGCACGCCTCCGTGCCTCGAACATACCTCTCGGGGGCCGCCTAGGGTCCGTCAACCCCTTGAAGGCCTTGCCAGAAGGGGGAGACGCCTTAGGTCATCCAAGGCGAGCCCGGGTCCACCTACCCCTTGAAGGCCTTAGCCAGAAGGGGAGAACTCCCCCGGGGCCCCGGAGAGAAGCATCCAGCGTGAAGACAACAACTTCGACAAGACTCGGCTTGCAGGGAACACCCCACAACGCACGGTCTCGGCTAATGCTCTAAGCACTACCGCCAAAGAACCAGACGCGACGGGGACCCACAAGAAGGCAGCCTGGTGAAGCGGCACGCTATATTCCAAGAAGGACCCATAAGCTCTCCCCCAGCAGGGAAGGTCCCTTCCGAATCATGAAAGCTGCCGCCCCAGGTACACATGCCTTTCAACCGAGAGTGGGATCCATTCCCAAAAATCCTTGCCATGGAGCAACACTGTAAGTCCTACTTACTGAGCATCGGTAGAATAGGGTTATTCACTTCTGTAATAGACCCCATAGAACTTAGGAACAGAGCTTGGGGTAGCTATGTCTCAAGGGACAGTACAGGACTACGTCCAGTTTAGCCTGGTTCCGACCCTAAGCGCGTAGAGTCTTGCTTCCCTTGTAGACGAGACGGAACATTGCCCCCACGAACAGCCAGAATTCCACCTATGGGCGCGAATACAGAGACCTGTTCTACTTAGCTCCTTCTCATGCGCTCATTTAAATTATGCATTAATTTTTATAATCGCACTATCCCTGTATGTTCATCATACGTCTAGCTCCCCCTCTCCTGCGCTCACCCATAGTCGGCATTTGCTATCCTCCCGAAGGCGGCTGCGCTTGAGGCACCTGCCGATGGCCGAGTGAGTCTCTCGGGCCTACCCCAGTCAGGTGTTGCGGTGTCAGTTGGTCACCTCCAGGAAAGGCCAGCGTTGTGCATGGGGGGTCCAGGGTGCGTATCCAGCTTAGCCAGCCCAGAGCCCAAAGCATGCGCATCCTGCTCCCCGGAGGTCCAGGGGAGTACGTCCGCTTTGCCTGGTCATGAACCCAAAGCGTGTGCACTCTGCTTCCCAAGCGCATGGCCCGGTACTAGGGATCGGACGGCCGTACCCGGACCTCGGAGGGAGCCGGAGCTCCGGCGCCTCGTGCACAGAATTGCCCAAGCCCCGTATAGCGGGCCAGGACCATAAGACGGATAAGACTAGGAGACAGGAGGGGAGGACCCCCCGAGGAGAATTACGTTTCCTCTACCTGTGTGCAGGACCTTCAGGTTACGGCAACAGGGACTGCATGAAGCGGGGGGAGAGGAGCTACCAGCTACACCGGTCTGGGACTGGAAGGACCGGGACCTGCCCCCACCAGCAGGGGCAGGGCCCGGAGGCCCCGCGTGTCCAGCAGGCCCAGAACTTCTTCCTTGAGGGCTCCGGGCTCGCCACGTGGCAGGCAGGAACCGGACCTCCCCCCTCAGCGGGAGGGCTCCGAAAGCCCTACGTGTCCAACATGACCAGAGCTCCCGTCTCTTAAGGAGGAGCTCCGGACCCACCACGTCTCCGGCAGATTTGGAGCCCCCCATAGGGCGAGGTTCGGAGACCTCCGGGGGCCCCTAACACAGTTAGGACCCGGGGGGGTGTCTGAGCGAAGCTCCGAGATTGGAAATGACCTCTGAGTACCTTGCGGAGCTAAGGACTCAGCCAGGCAAAGCCAAGAAGGAGGGAAAAGCATCACAGACACAAGTATCCAAGAGAGTCAATTTAAGCAAGGCTCCTTGAGCTGGACTACAGACTCGATAAAAAAGGGAAAAGCAAGTCCTAAGGACCACCCGGCTCTCGCCGGAACCTTGCTGCTACAAGGGCGGCCACATCCTCGACTTCAGCCCTGGCAGCTTCCTCCCGCTCCGCGGCTGGGCCCTCTCTTGCTGGCTCCAGTGAGAAAGAGGGGTCGCGGCTCTTGAAGCATGCCAGCACATGCGAGGCGACCTCTAAAGCTAAGCCGCGGCCCTCGGCTTCAAGCTCGCTGGCGACCACCGAGTCGAGTCTGTCCAGCTTGGCGCCGATTGACTCCAATGCAGGGATCACCTCTGCCACCTGCAATGCGGGAGTTGCGGCCCTCACCGGACTGAAACCAAGAGGGATCAGGGCGGACCGCGCCCGATCCACGAAGCTTGAGACCGCAAGGGCCTCGGAGGACCGTAGGGCTGAGAGTTCCTCCACCTCGCGGCGGGCCGTCCGCAGAGCCTCCAGGTTCCTCTCGGAGAATTCCTTCTCCTGGGCCGCCAGGGAACTCTCCCGAAGGCGGAGGGTCTCGGCTAGCCGCTCCAACTCAGCGGCCCTGAAGCCGGCAGTCAACTCGCGGTCCAAGACTGCCCGGCGATCATGGGAGACCTGTTCATCCCTCAAGTCGAGGTCTGCCTTCAGAATCTCCAGTTCCTCCATCCGAGCTCGGAGGTCATCCTCGCCCGCAGCCAGCTGCGCGGCGACCCTCTCTGCCTCAGCTGCCACGGAATGCTCCCGCTCCTCAACGGCGAGTTCGCGGCGCTCCAACCGCTGCCGTATTTCCACAGCAGCTGAGAGGCTCTCTTCGGCCCGGGCGTGAGCCTCCAGGGCCTCCCTGTTGATCCGCCGCGACTGGGTGTCCATGCGGTCAACAGCCCGCTTCATCCGGTCGACGAGCGTTTCCCGGAAGTCGAGCAACTCCCGCCTGGAGTCGAGCTCGCTCTTAACCTTCGCGGTCCTCTCCCGCAATAGGTTCCCCCAGGTGAGGAGGCGGTCCCGTTCAACCGTATACTCCTCCCGCTCGCACCCTAGTGCAGCCAATACCTGCCGGACGCTCGACTCGGCGAGCGCGAAGGCGTCCGCCAGAGGCAATGGAGCAACAGAAGCTGGGGCAGTCCCTCCGACCTCCTCCATTACCTCGTCCTCGGGAAGAGCCGGCGCGCCAGCCGCCGAGACGAGACGCCGATCAGGAGAAACTGGCCCAGCGGCCCTGGCAGCCGGGCCAGCCGGACTTTCTTCAGCTTCAGGCTCCTTGACCTGAGGAGGGGGACGAGCCGGGGAAGACGGAGCTGGAGAAGAAGCCAGGCCGCCTAGTGCAGGATCAACCTGTGCTGGATCGGGGGCCTCGGTAACCATCTCGGCAGGAAGAGACGGCGCCGCCGCGGAGTCCGGGCACACCGGAACAGGAGAAGTCCGCGCTGGCCTGGCGGCCGCAGCAGTCGCCCATGGCTCCGAGCGCATCGGCACAGATTCCCCGCAATACGGGGAAGGCCGGGGAGCGCGGACACTCCAGCGGGCTCTGAACCCCGACTTCCGATCCGGGGTAGGATTTCCAGAGCCTGCTACCGTCTCCGACAACCGCTCCGCAGTCGCTTGGACTGGCGGAACAGGGGACGCCGCAGAGGCTTTCCCTAGCACATCAGCCCGGGGCCTCTTCGAGTCGCTACCGGAGGGGGTGTCAGGCACCCCAGAATCCCGACTTGGCACCGGCGCCGTTGCTGGAGGAGATCGGGCGTGTTTCTTCTCTGGCAGCGGGTTGGAAGCCATGGCAAGGGAGAGCTCAAAGGCAAGAAAGCAAAAGCGCAAGAGTCCAAGAAGAAACGCAGAGAAGTGCGAAGGGAAGCTACAACGTGGGTGAGACCCCCTCTAGAAAGCTTCCCGGTGCAGTTCCAAGCGATTCGGAACTCTTCGAATACCGCGCACCCGCAACCGCTTCGGTTCCTAGACCGAGTGCCGATGACGGGTAGGCCCAAGCCGCTTAACTGGAGCGGTGGGGGCAAGGAGTCAGTCTCCTAAGAAGATGAGCCGGCAAGGCCCTTCGGCGGTTCCCGAAAAAAGCGCCGCAACGTGCAGAAGTGGCAGCCTTGGGAACCACCGCAGTAAAAGCAATCATCAAGTGGGCGCACGCTATCACGACCCCGCAGCCGTTCGTGCTCCAGCAGCGGTCAAGTCGGGACTTAGAGAAAGTGCGCGGATCGGAAGAGATGGAGGTCCCACCTCGGGCTCGCTATCTCCCCCGAGATGGGCCCGGGGGCCTCTGTCGGTACCTGAGATATGGGGTACCCCCGCGCACAGGGTAAAATGCCTAAGGTGCTCGCCCTTCACCGCAGGGAGAGCACCGAAGGCGCCACGCGTCTGGCGGGGCCGGACCTCCCTCTCCTCAGAGGTGAGCTCCGGGCCCGCCACGTGGCATGCAGAAGCCGGACCTCCCCCTCCGCGGGAGAGAGGTCCGAAGGCGCCACGCGTCCAGCAGGGCCGGACCTCCCTCTCCTCAGAGAAGAGCTCCGGACCCGCCACGTGGCTGGAAGAACGGTGCTGCCTGCCCCCGGGCGGTAGGCAGCGGGCGTAAAGGCGCCCCTCACCTTGCCCGTACAAGGAATTCAAGGCCCGCGTCTTCCCAAGACACGGAAACGCGGAGCACGCGCCTGTCAGGTGCCGTTGCGTCCAGTCGCATCACAGACTGGCGCGCGGTGTCAGAACCTGACAGGTAATAAACGCCGCGACAAGACATCCCATGCCGCCTGCGCCGTCATCAACCACTACGACTAGCGCACGGCATGGGCAGGGCGGAAAAAGGAAGACTCAGAAGCCTTCGACCGGAGGCAACCACCGGCATAACTACAGATACTGTAGATAATAGACAATCTTCCCGGGACCACCTGACGGGTCCCGGCTTCCCTTGTAAGCCGCCCGAGCCTTGGACTATAAAAGGCTCGGGTAGGCGTCGATAGCAAGGGTTCGCATTCTGCATCTCATACGCTAGCCATACACTCTCAAGCTGTAACTCACCCCCAAGCTCAGGCCCCCGGCCCTGAGCAGCAAGCAATACAGCGAGCTCCATAGCTCGCCGTGGACGTAGGGTTTTACGCTCCGGTGGCCTGAACCACGTAAAACTTCTCGTGTCAAGCTCTCACTAACTCGTCCATCCGCGCAAGCTCTCCGCTAGGAACTAGCCCCTCCGAAAAAAGAACCCCCGCGGGCTGCCAAGTGCAGGCCCGGGGGAAGTGTCGATCGCACACTTCGACAGCGGTTGTACTCCCCTGTACCTCCGGAGGGCAGGATGCGCACGCTTTGGGCACGGAGCCGGCTAAGTGGGATACGCACCCTGGACCCCCCATGCACAACGCAGGCCTTTCCTGGAGGTGACCAACTGGCACCGCAACACCTGACTGGGGGAGGCCCGAGAGACTCACTTGGCCATCGGCAGGTGCCTCAAGCGCAACCGCCCTCGGTAGGAAAGCAAATGCTGACTATGGATGAGCGCGGGAGAGAGGGAGCTAGATGTACGATGAACATACATAGATAGTGCGATCATAAAAATTGATGCATACTTTAAATGAGCACATGAGAGAGAGCGAAGTAGAACAAGTTTCTGTGTTAATGTCTGTCGGTACCTGCGATATGGGGTACCCCCGCCCACAGGGGATAATGCCTAAGGAACTCGCCCTTTTCCGCAGGGAGAGCTCCGAAGGCGCCACGCGTCCGGCGGGGCCGGACCTCCCTCTCCTCAGAGGAGAGCTCCGGGCCCGCCACATGGCATACAGAAGCCGGACCTCCCCCTCCGCGGGAGAGAGGTCCGAAGGTGCCACGTGTCCGTCGGGGCCGGACCTCCCTCTCCTCAGAGAGGAGCTCCGGGCTCGCCACGTGGCCGCCAGAAGTCGAACCTTCCCCTCCGCGGGGAGAGGTCCGAAGTATCCACGTGTCCTGCGGAGCCGGACCCCCCTCTCCTCTGAGGAGGGCTCCGGGCCCGCCACGTGGCCAGCAGAACGGCGCTGCCTGCCCCCGAGCGATAGGCAGCGGGCGTAAAGACGCCCCATACCTTGCCCGTACAAGGTATTCAAGGCCCGCGTCTTCCCAAGACGCGGAGCACGCCTCTGTCAGGTGCCGTTGCGCCCAGTCGCATCACAGACTGGCGTGCAGTGTCAGAGCCTGCCAGCCAATAAACGCAGGGACAAGACATCCCATGCCGCCTCCGCTGTCATCATCCACTACGACTAGCATGCGGCATGGGCAGGGCTCCAAGACGAAGACTCAGAAGCCTTCTCCAGAGACAACTACCGGCATAACTGCAGATACGGTAGATAACAGTCAATCTCCCCGGGACCACCTGTCGGGTCCCGGGCCCCCCTTGTAAGCCACCCGAGTCTTGGACTATAAAAGACTCGGGTAGGCGACGATAGCAAGGGTTCGCACGCTAGCCATTCACACCCAAGCTGTGACTCATCATCAAGCTCAGGACTCCGGTTCTGAGCAACAAGCAATACAGCGAGCTCCATAGCTCGCCGTGGACGTAGGGTTTGACGCTCCGGCGGCCTGAAACATGTAAAACTCGCCGTGTCAAGCTCTTACTAACTCGTCCATAGGCTCAAGCTCTCCGCATGTGACTAGCCCCACCGAAAAAAAACCTCCGCGGGCTGCTCAGTGCAGGCCCAGGGGAAGTGTCGACCGAACAGTTCGACATTTGGCGCGCCAGGTAGGGGGCTTTTCCCTTGCGCGACGAGTTTGCGCCGATGAAGATGACCAAGCTTCCTTCAGCGGCAAACTCTCCTCCTCCGCATTCATGGCGAACCGTGACCAGCGGGGAGTACATGTCGACGCACTCAGGACAGAGTGTGTCGGCACAAGCTGGTAGCCAGCAGCCAACTCAGGCAACGCCGACTCTGGCAAGGCAGGCTCCGACCAGCGTAAGGTCTTCTGCAGCGCTGAGCGTACACCATGGGGGTGCGCTAGCTGCAGCAAGAGCGCTACTGCGCAATCCACCTGCTGGGGATGCACCCCACTCAGCGACCCAGCAGTGGGTCCGCGAGGTGGACCGCCTCGTCGTCGCTGCCGCAAACCCTCAGTTTCGGCGAGGGCGACGCTCCGGCTAACCGGCTGTGTCGCTGATGCGCACGCCAACGGTTGACGGGCAGACGGCGGGCTCCAGCTCCACCAGGTTTCTGTCGACGGACCTGAGAGCAGAGCTGGAGCGGTGCCACTTGAGCCAAGATGCCCGAGTGTTCCTCGAGCGACATCGAGAAAGGCGTCGCACCCAAGAGGCTGGCGACAGCATGACGTCGGCCTCGACCCACCCTGAAGGGCAGATCTTCGCCACGTGAGCTCTGCCCCAGGCGTACGCCGCGCAGCATATGCCACAACCATATGTCCTGCAAGCGGCGTCCCCGGTCTATGGAGCAGCCTTGCCCATACCGGGGTACACTGTGCCAGGTGCGAACCAAGCTTTCGCGGCACCGATACCTGCGGCAACAGGGGCAGGATGTGCGGCTCTTGCACCCCACCTTCGCTTCGCGAGGTGGCCGCGCAAGTTTCGGCCGCATCTGCCCAAAAAGTACGACGGCAGCGTCAACACGGCGGAGTTCCTCCAGATCTACTCCAACGCCGTACTTGCAGCAGGAGGGGATGAGGCTGTCATGGCCAACTACTTCCCCGTCGCTTTGACCGGCCCAGCCCGGTCTTGGCTCATGAATCTCCCTCAGGGTTCCATAACTTCCTGGGGAGAGCTCTGCCGGCAGTTCATCGCCAACTTCGACAGCGATCCTTCATCCATTGGTTCTCCCAGGTACGCAACACCATCACGCATATTCAAAGTGCTTCTGTGGTGGTGGCACTTCGACAGTGTCCGGGACGAGAAGATGATTGAGAAGCTTGCGACCAGAGAGGTCTGCGATGCCTCTGAGCTCTTCAGCCTTGCGGACAAGTGCGCCAGAGCAGCCGAAGGGCGGAATTGGCACTCACTGCCAGCTTCCGAAGCCGGAAGACAGCCCGAATACAGCGGAGTTCAAGCTGAGCTCCCGACCACATCAGACAGCCAAGAGCCAAGCACTGGCTGACTTCGTGGCTGAGTGGACGCCAACGAAGGCTGACCCAGGGGGCCGCGAAGACGGTGAACCAAAGTACCGAGCTCCGGTCTTCACTGGGCCATACTGCTTCTCATGCCATCGGGGAGCAGTCTGGGTACATGGTGCGTCTCAATTCCAAGGCAACCAACAACTTGGCAGAGTATGAAGCACTCATCTTTGGCCTAAAAGACAGTCCTGTCTCTTGGCGCTCGCCAGTTGTTGGCGCAGGGCGACTCCCAGCTAGTTATCAAACATGTTAAGGGTGAATGCCCCTGCAATGACCCACAGCTAGCTGCTTATGTGCTCCACGTGCGGATGTTGGAGAAAGACTCCCTCGCCTTGGACCTGCGCCATGTACCGCGCGCTGGCAAGGCCGCAGCTGACGACTTCTCAACGAGGGCCTCCATCGGAGCCCCTGCGCCCGAAGGAGTCTTCGAGAGGACGTTGCTGCGGTTCACAGCCCGGCCCGCCGAGCCGGGCAAAGGGGGCTGAACCAGTGCCTCGAAGCTAGGCAGTCCCGGTGGCCCTGCAGCCATGGATGCCGCCAAAGGATCGTAAGCGTCACTGGGGACTCCGTGGAACCGAGCGCTCAAGATCCAGAAGCTCAAGTAGTCCCGATGCATGGACCACGGAGGTCCGGGACTCCTTGAAGGACATCCTTCCTGATGAACGTGCATTCGCTGAACGTGTGGTGCAGATGGCTAAGTGCTACGCGCTGGTATCTTTACTGGCGTGGAGCCACGACATCCTATTGCGGTGCATAACCCAGGAGGAAGGCTGCGACTAGCTCGCAGTAGTCCAAGGAGGCGAGTGCTGGGAACGCTCATCGTCCCGCACGCTGGTCGGCTAAGCCACCCGGCATGGCTCCTACTGACCGAGAGCCACCTGGACGCCGTCAAACCGGTTAGGGATGCAATGCGTGCCAGGTCCACGCCAAGCAGACCCACACAACTGGTGCAGACGCGCACCCAGAGCCATCGAGGGATACCGGCTCCTCCATGTCGAGGGCCAGCCGGACTTCCCAGGGCCGGGTCACGGGAACTACCCTTCCACATGGTATGCGGGGCCGAAGCCATGCTCCCCCCTGAGATCGCCATGGGGGTCCCCCTGTGTCCGGCGTACGACGAAGCCACGCATGACCCGCTCTGCGTGAAGACAAGCGCTCCGACGCTACCGCAGTAAGTTCACCATGCTTACTTAGGCGTTTATTTAAATTACGCATTAATTTATATGAACACCTTCCCACACCCTAGACAGTGTGCGTCCATTGTACACTCGGTTCCTCTTTCCTGCTCTCATGCATAGTCGATATTTGCCGTCCTGCCGAAAGCGGTAGTGCTTGGGGTACCTGCCAGAGGCCCGGTGGCCTTTTGGATCTCCCCCTGTAAGGGTACTGTACCGCCAGTTGGTCTTCTCCGAGAAAAGACCTACACTAGACCGGGGGGTCAGGAGCCTTGCTTTGCCCGGTCTTGCACCCAAAGCATGCGCACTCTGCCCCCCGGCGCTACGGTCTGAGTACTAGGGGGCCGGACGGTTACACCCTGACTGGGGCTGGGGCCAGACCTCCGGGACCAAGTGCACTGGATTACCCAAGCCCCGTATTCCAGCCTGGGACAGTAAGCCAAATGAGACTAAGGGACAGGAAAGGGGGGACCACTGAGCAGTGCCGGACTCCACCCCCACAGCTGGGCCGAGCTCCGATGCCAGCCCTCGCCACCCTTTCAGAGGCGAGCGCCCTTCGCTGGCCCGAGCTCCGATGACCTCCGGACCTCACGCCCTTCGCTGGCCTGAGCTCTGATGACTTCCGGACTCTGCCTCCACAACCAGGCCGAGCTCCGAGGCCATTTCTCGCCCTCCTTTCATAGGCCAGCGCTGATGCCGGATCTCACGCCCTTTGTTGGCCTGAGCTCCGATGACTTCCGGACTCCGCCTCCACAGCCAGGCCGAGCTCCGAGGCCGGCCCTTGCCCTCCTTTCAGAGGCGAGCGCTGATGCCGGACCTCACGCCCTTCGCTGGCCTGAGCTCCGATGACGTCCGTACCTCACGCCCTTCGCTGGCCTGAGTTCCGATGACTTCCGGACCTCCGCCTCCACAGCCAGGCCGAGCTCCGAGGCCAGCCCTCGCCCTGCTTTCAGAGGCGAGTGCTGATGCCGGACCTCACGCCCTTCGTTGGCCTGAGCTCCGATGACTTCCGGCTCCGCCCCCACAGCTGGGCCGAGCTCCGATGCTAGCACTCGCCCTCTTTTCAGAGGCGAGCCCTGATGCCGGACCTCACGCCCTTCGTGGACCTGAGCTCCGATGACCTCCGGACCTCACGCCCTTCGCTGGCCTGAGCTCCGATGACTTCCGGACTCCGCCTCCACAGCCAGGCCGAGCTCCGAGGCCAGCCCTCACCCTCCTTTCAGAGGCGAGGGCTGATGCCGGACCTCACGCCCTTCGTTGGCCTGAGCTCCGATGACTTCCGGACCTCACGCCCTTCGCTGGCCTGAGTTCCGATGACTTCTGGACCTCCGCCTCCACAGCCAGTTCGAGCTCCGAGGCCAGCCCTCGCCCTCCTTTCAGAGGCGAGCGCTGATGCCGGACCTCACGCCCTTCATTGGCCTGAGCTCCGAAGACTTCCGGACTCCGCCCCCATAGCTGGGCCGAGCTCCGATGCCAGCCCTCGCCCTCCTTTCAGAGGCGAGCTCTGATGCCGGACCTCACGCCCTTCGTGGACCTGAGCTCCGATGACTTCCGGACCTCCGCTCCCACAGCCGGTCCGAGCTCCGATGCCAGGCTTCACCCTCTCCTAAGAGGCTGAACTCCGAAGCCGTCAAGACCCTGCCAGCACAGGGAATACTCAAGACAAGAAAGTGTGCGGATCAGAAGAGACGGAGGTCCCACCTCGGGCTCGCTATCTCCCACGAGATGGGCCCGGGGGCCACTGTCGGTACCTGCGATATGGGGTACCCCCGCGCACAGGGGAAAATTCCTAAGGAACTCGCCCTTCTCCGCAGGGAGAGCTCCGAAGGCGCCACGCGTCTGGCGGGGCCGGACCTCCCTCTCCTCAGAGGAGAGCTCCGGGCCCGCCACGTGGCATACAGAAGCCGGACCTCCCCCTCCACGGGAGAGAGGTCCGAAGGTGCCACGTGTCCGTCGGGGCCGGACCTCCCTCTCCTCAGAGAGGAGCTCCGGGCTCGCCACCTGGCCGACAAAAGCCGAACCTCCCCCTCCGCGGGGAGAGGTCCGAAGGCTCCACATGTCCTGCGGAGCCGGACCCCCCTCTCCTCTGAGGAGGGCTCCTGGCCCGCAACGTGGCCAGCAGAACGGCGCTGCCTGCCCCCGAGCGATAGGCAGCGGGCGTAAAGATGCCCCATACCTTGCCCGTACAAGGTATTCAAGGCCCGCGTCTTCCCAAGATGCGGAGACGCGGAGCACGCCTCTGTCAGGTGCCTTTGCGCCCAGTCGCATCACAGACTGGCGCGCAGTGTCAGAGCCGCCAGCCAATAAACACAGCGACAGGACATCCCATGCCGCCCCCGCCGTCATCATCCACTATGACTAGCATGCGGCATGGGCAGGGCTGCAAGACGAAGACTCAGAAGCCTTCGCCAGAGACAACTACCGGCATAACTGCAGATACGGTAGATAACAGTCAATCTCCCCGGGACCACCTGTCGGGTCCCGGGCTCCCCTTGTAAGCCACCCGAGTGTTGGACTATAAAAGACTCGGGTAGGCGACGATAGCAAGGGTTCACACTCTAGCCATTCACACCCAAGCTGTGACTCATCCTCAAGCTCAGGACTCCGGTTCTGAGCAACAAGAAATACAACGAGCTCCATAGCTCGCCGTGGACGTAGGGTTTTACGCTCCGGCGGCCTGAACCACGTAAAACTCGCCGTGTCAAGCTCTTACTAACTCGTCCATACGCTCAAGCTCTCCGCAAGTGACTAGTCCCACCGAAAAAAGAACCTCCACGGGCTGCCCAGTGCAGGCTCGGGGGAAGTGTCGACCGAACACATCGACAATGCCCATAGCTGGAAGTCTGGCTGTACATGGAGGCAATGACCCGCCTCGTCTACAAGGGAAGCAAGACTCTACGCGCTTAGGGTCGGAACCAGGCTAAGCTGGACGTAGTCCTGGACCGTCCCTTGAGACTTAGCTGCCCCAAGCGCTGTTCTAAACTCTATGGGATTTATTACAGAAGGGAATGACCCTGTTCTACTAATGCTCAGGGGGTAGGACTTACAGTGTTGTTCCACGCCAAAGGGTTTTGGGAACGGATCCCACACTCGGTTGAAAGGCATGTGTACCTGGGACGGCAACTTTCGTGAATCGGAAGGGACCTTCCCGGCTGGGGGAGAGTTTCAGATCCTTCTCGGGAAAGTGCGTGCCACGGCACCAGGTTGCCTTTCTGCAGGTCCCTGACGCGTTTGGTTTTTTGGCGGTTGTCAAAGTGTTCGGTCGACACTTCCCCCGGGCCTGCACTGGGCAGCCCGCGGAGGTTCTTTTTTCGGAGGGGCTAGATCCTAGCAGAGAGCTTGCGCAGATGGACGAGTTAGTGAGAGCTTAACACAGAGAGTTTTACGTGGTTCAGGCCGCCGGAGCGTAAAACCCTACGTCCACGGCGAGCTATGGAGCTCGCTGTATTGCTTGCTGCTCAGGGCCGGGGGGCCTGAGCTTGGGGGTGAGTTACAGCTTGAGAGTGTATGGCTAGCGTATGAGTTGCAAAATGCGAACCCTTGCTATCGACGCCTACCCGAGCCTTTTATAGTCCATGACTCGGGCGGCTTACAAGGGGAGCCGGGACCCGACAGGTGGTCCCGGGAAGATTGTCTATTGTCTACCGTATCTGTAGTTACGCCGGTAGTTGCCTCTGGCCGAAGGCTTCTGAGTCTTCATCTTGCCGCCCTGCCCATGCCGCACTCTAGTCGTAGTGGTTGATGACGGCGCAGGCGGCATGGGATGTCTTGTCGCAGCCAGCAAGAGAGGGCCCAGCCGCGGAGCGGGAGGAAGCTGCCAGGGCTGAAGTCGAGGATGTGGCCGCCCTTGTAGCCGCAAGGTTCCAGCGAGAGCCAGGAGGTCCTTAGGACATGTTTCTCCCTTTTTATCGAGTCTGTAGTCCAGCTCATGGAGCCTTGCTTAATTTGACTCTCTTGGATACTTGTGTCTGTGATGCTTTTTCCCTCCTTCTTGGCTTTGCCTGGCTGAGTCCTTAGCTCCGCAAGGTACTCAGAGGCCATTTCCAATCTCGGAGCTTCGCACAGACACCTTCCCGTCGTCCTAACCGTTTTAGTGGCCCCCGGAGGTCTCCGAACCTCGCCCTACGGGGGGGGCTCCAATCTGCCGGCCACGTGGTGGGTCCGGAGCCCCTCCTCAAGAGACGGGAGCTCCGGTCATGTTGGACACGTAGGGCTTTCGGAGCCCTCCCGCTGAGGGGGGGGGGTCCGGTTCCTTTCTGCCACGTGGCGAGCCCGGAGCCCTCCTCAAGGGAGGAGAGAGTTCCGGGCCTGCTTGACACATGGGGCCCCCGGGCCCCGCCCCTGCTGGAGGGGCAGGTCCCGGTCCTTCCAGTCCCAGGCCGGTGTAGCTGGTAGCTCCTTTCCCCCCACTTCATGCAGTCCCTGTTGCCGTAACCTGAAGGTCCTGCACATAGGTAGAGGAAACGTAATTCTCCTCGGGGGGTCCTCCCCTCCCGTCTCCTAGTCTTATCAGTCTTATGGTCCTGACCCTCTATACGGGGCTTGGGCAATTCTGTGCACGAGGCGCCGGAGCTCCGGCTCCCTCCGAGGTCCGGGTACGGCCGTCCGATCCCTAGTACCGGGCCATGCGCTGGGGAAGCAGAGTGCACGCACTTTGGGTTCATGACCAGGCAAAGCGGATGTACTCCCCTGGACCTCCGGAGAGCAGGATGCGCATGCTTTGGGCTCTGGGCCGGCTAAGCTGGATACGCACCCTGGACCCCCCATGCACAACGCTGGCCTTTCCTGGAGGTGACCAACTGGCACCGCAACACCTGACTGGGGGAGGCCCGAGGGACTCACTCGGCCATCGGCAGGTGCCTCAAGCGCAGCCGCCTTCGGGATGATAGCAAATGCCGACTATGGATGAGCGCAGGAGAGGGGGAGCTAGATGTACGATGAACATACAGAGATAGTGCGATCATAAAAATCAATGCATTATTTAAATGAACGCATGAGAGAGAGCTAAGTAGAACAGGTCTCTGTATTCGTGCCCATAGGTGGAATTCTGGCTGTACATGGGGGCAATGTTCCGCCTCGTGTACAAGGGAAGCAAGACTCTACGCGCTTAGGGTCGGAACCAGGCTAAACTGGACGTAGTCCTGTACCGTCCCTTGAGACTTAGCTACCCCAAGCTCTGTTCCTAAGTTCTATGGGGTCTATTACAGAAGTGAATAACCCTGTTCTACCGATGCTCAGTAAGTAGGACTTACAGTGTTGCTTCATGGCAAGGATTTTTTTTGGGAATGGATCCCACTCTCGGTTGAAAGGCATGTGTACCTGGGGCGGCAGCTTTTATGATTCGGAAGGGACCTTCCCTGCTGGGGGAGAGCTTATGGGTCCTTCTTGGAATATAGCGTGCCGCTTCACCAGGTTGCCCTCTTGCGGGCCCCCGTCGCGTTTGGTTCTTTGGCGGTAGTGCTTAGAGCATTAGCCGAGACCGTGCGTTGTGGGGTGTTCCCTGCAAGCCGAGTCTTGTCGAAGTTGCTATCTTCACGCTGGATCAGGTCCTGCGTGGCTTCTCTCGGGGGCCCCCGGGGAGTTCTCCCCTTCTGGCTAAGGCCTTCAAGGGGTAGGTGGACCCGGGCTCGCCTTGGATGACCTAAGGCGTCTTCCCCTTCTGGCAAGGCCTTCAAGGGGTTGATGGACCTCAGGCGGCTCCCGAGAGGTATGTCCGAGGCACGGAGGCGTGCTGCAGTTGGCTAACGCCCAGGCCCGTCACCGTCGGAACCGGAGTCCTTACCGCCATGCACTGTCTTTATGACACGCTGAGGCTCCTGGAACCCCAGCTGGTGGGCAGCGGTGACTGGGGCGTCGGCCTTCTGTTTGCCATCCCTCCGAGGGTAGGGCAGTGCCTCAGCCCTCTGCTGTCTTCCCTTGCGGAAGCGCTCTGCGAGCCTCTGGATCTCCCAGCACTCGGCAGCTGTATGGTTGCAGGCGCCATGCACGGGGCACAGTCCGCCTTGGTCACTCTCTGGGGCCGGTGACTGCCGCTGCCTTTTGTCAGGGCGTGGCCCCCGAGCTCCACTGGTCGTCGCAGCTGCGGCGATGGGGGCCGTGAATGGTGACTTCATCTTGCCACCCCCCGGTTCTTGGTCTTCTTGCCACCCCCATAGGCTGCAGCTCCGGACCCGGGCTGCCCTCCTGACTCGGAGGTCGGCAGTGCGTGCCAGTTCCGCCCTTCAGCTGCTCTGGCGCACTTGTCCGCCAGGCTGAAGAGCTCCGAGACGTCACGGACTTCTCTGGTCGCGAGCTCCTCGAGCATTTTCTCGTCCCGGACACCCTGTCGGAATGCCACCACCACAGAGGCGCTTTGGATATGTGGGATGGTGTTGCGCACCTAAGAGAACCGCTGGATGAAAGAGCGCAGCGACTCCCCAGGTTGTTGTTTGACGGCGTGGAGGTCGAGCTCCGTGCCGGGACGGGTGTAGGAGCTGCCGAAGTTGGCGACGAACTGCCGGCAGAGCTCACCCCAGGAGGTTATGGACCCCTGAGGTAGATTCATGAGCCAAGACCGGGCTGGGCCGGTCAAGGCGACGGGGAAGTAGTTGGCCATGACAGCCTCGTCCCCTCCTGCGGCAAGTACGGCGGTGGAGTAGATCTGGAGGAACTCCGCTGGGTTGACGCTACCGTCGTACTTCTCGGGCAAGTGCGGGCGAAACTTCCGCAGCCACCTTGCGAAGCGAAGGTGGGGTGCAAGGGCCGCACATCATGCACCTGCTGCTGCAGGTGCTGGCGCTGCGAACAGGTGGTTCGCACCTGGCGCTGCGTTTCCCGGCATGGGCAAGGCTGCACCATAGACCGGGGCCGCTACTTGCGGCGCATATGGTTGTGGCATATGCTGCGCAGCATATGCCTATGGCGGGGCTCGCACGGCGAAGACCTGCCCTTCTGGTTGTGTCAAGGCCGACGACATGCTGTCGCCTGCCTCCTGGTTGCGACGCCTTTCTCGGCGTCGCTCGAGGTACACCCGGGCGTCCTGCCCCAAGTGGCACCGTTCCAGTTCCCTTCGCAAGTCCGTCGACAGGAGCCTGGAGGAGCTGGAATCCGCCGTTAGCCCGTCAACCGTGGGTGTGCGCGTCAGCGACACAGCCGGTTGCCCTGGGCGTCGTCCTTGCCGAAACCGAGGGTTCACGGCGGCGACGACAAGGCGGTCCACCTCGCGGACCCATTGCTGGGTCGCTGAATGGGGCGCATCCCCCGCAGGTGGGTTGCGCAGCAGTGCTCTTTCTGCAGCTAGCGCACCTCCATGGTGTACGCTCAGCGCTGCAGAAGACCCCCCTTCCTGGCGCGCCAAATGTCAAAGTGTTCGGTCGACACTTCCCCCGGGCCTGCACTGGGCAGCCCGCGGAGGTTCTTTTTTCGAAGGGGCTAGTTCCTAGCGGAGAGCTTGTGCAGATGGACGAGTTAGTGAGAGCTTGACACAGAGAGTTTTACGTGGTTCAGGCCGCCGGAGCGTAAAACCCTACGTCCACGGCGAGCTATGGAGCTCGCTGTATTGCTTGCTGCTCAGGGTCGGGGGGCCTGAGCTTGGGGGTGAGTTACAGCTTGAGAGTGTATGGCTAGCGTATGAGTTGCAAAATGCGAACCCTTGCTATCGACGCCTACCCGAGCCTTTTATAGTCCAAGACTTGGGCGGCTTACAAGGGGAGCCGGGACCCGACAGGTGGTCCCGAGAAGATTGTCTATTGTCTACCGTATCTGTAGTTACGCCGGTAGTTGCCTCTGCCCGAAGGCTTCTGAGTCTTCATCTTGCCGCCCTGCCCATGCCGCACGCTAGTCGTAGTGGTTGATGACGGCGCAGGCGGCATGGGATGTCTTGTCGCAGCGTTTATTGGCTGGCAGGTTCTGACACCGCGCGCCAGTCTGTGATGCGACTGGGCGCAACGGCACCTGACAGACGCGTGCTCCGTGTTTCCGCGTCTTGGGAAGACGCGGGCCTTGAATACCTTGTACGGGCAAGGTATGGGGCGTATTTACGCCCGCTGCCTATCACTCGGGGCAGGCAGCGTCGCTCTGCTGCCACGTGGCGGGCCCGGAGCCCTTCTCACAGAAGAGAAGGGTCAGTCCCGCGGGGCACGTGGAGCTTCCGGACCCCTCTCCGCGGAGGGAGGGGCTCGGCTTCTGCTGGCCACGTGGCGGGCCCGGAGCTCTCCTGTAAGGAGAGGGAGGTCCGGCCACGCTGGACACGCGGCGCCTTCGGACCTCTCTCCCGCGGAGGGGGAGGTCCGGCTTGTGTATGCCACATGGTGGGCCCGGAGCTCTCCTCTGAGGAGAGGGAGTTCCTGCCCCGCCGGACGCGTGGCGCCTTCGGAGCTCTCCCTGCGGAGAAGGGCGAGTTCCTTAGGCATTTTACCCTGTGCGCGGGGGTACCCCATATCTCAGGTACCGACAGTGGCCCCCGGGCCCATCTCGGGGGAGATAGCGAGCCCGAGGTGGGACCTCCATCTCTTCTGGTTCGTGCACTTTCTCTAAGTCCCGAATTGACCGCTGCCGGAGCACGAACAGCCTGGGACTCAGGGAGCCTGCCTGCCCTGCCCCTGAGGGTGGTGGAGTCTTCAAAGGAACCGCTGAAGCATCGAAGAGAATCCCAGGCGGCAGGGTCTCCAAGAACACCGCTGACTGCCGCGGAGAGGGCCTCAGGAGCACCCTTGACGACTCCAGCTTTTGCGCAGGTGATGAGGGTTGGGGGCTCCAGGGGCACCCTTGACGACACCGGCTATTGCACAGGTGATGAGGGAACTTCAGGAGAAGGAAACCGCCGATGCACCGTGGAGAATCCCAGGCGGTAGAGTCTCCAAGAAGACCACTGAATACTACGGAAGGGGCCTCAGGAGCTCCCGTGGTGTCACTGGTTTTTGCGCCGGTGATGAGGGAGGCGATAACTGCGCTCTGGTCATAGAGCGAGAGTGTTTCGCCAGGGCTGAAGCCTGGCGACGTGGCCGTTGTTGCAACTTCTGGATTCTGGTCGTGTCGGGAGACCCTTGGGGCTTGTTTCTTTCTTCTTATCGAGTCTGTAGTTCAGCTCATGGAGCCTTGCTTAATTTGACTCTCTTGGATATTTCTGTCTGTGATGCTTTTCCTCTCCTTCTTGGCTTTGCCTGACTGAGTCCTTAGCTCCCCAAGGTACTCAGAGGCCATTTCCAATCTCGGAGACTTGCACAGACACCCTCCCCGGGTCCTAACCGTGTTAGGGGCCCCCGGAGGTCTCCGGATCTCGCCCTATGGGGAGCTCCAGATCTGCCTGCCACGTGGCGGGTCCGGAGCTCCTTCCTAAGAGGCGGGAGCTCCGGCCATGTTGGACACGTAGGGCTTTCGGAGCCCTCCCACCAAGGGGGAGGTCCGGCTTCCGCCCACCACGTGGCGAGCCCGGAGCCCTCCTCAAGGGAGGAGAGAGCTCCGGGCCCGCTGGACACGTGGGGCCCCCGGGTCCCGCCCCTGCTGGAGGGGCAGGTCCCGGTCCTTCCAGTCCCAGACCGGAGTAGCTGGTAGCTCCTTTCCCCCCGCTTCATGCAGTCCCTGTTGCCGTAACCTGGAGGTCCTGCACACAGGCAGAGGAAACGTAATTCTCCTTGGGGGCTCCCCCTCCCTTATCTCATAGTCTTATTTGACTTACAGCCCCTAACCATGTGTTTGGTGTTTGGGGACTTGTAGAGAGGGGGAGCTGAGCACATGGCAACCATGCACTGCAAGGGTGATTAAAAAACTCAATTCACAATTTAAATGAGTACAAGGAAAGAGCAAAGTAGAGCAGATTTCTTTTTGTACAACTTTCCATAGGAGGAAGGCAGGCTAAACATGGAGGCCACGACCCACCCCATTAAGAGGGGAAGCAAGACTCTACGCGCTTGGAGTCGGAACCAGGCAAAGCTGAACGTAGTCCTGGACCGTCCCCTGGGGTGTAGCTGCTCCGAGCGCTGCTCCTGGACACTATGGAGTTCATTACAAAAAGAAAGTACTGTCCTATTTTCGCTCTAGGGGTAGAACTTACGGAGGTTCTCTATGTTTCAAGGGTTCGGGAGCAGGTCCCCATCCTCGGTGGAAAGGCGCACGCACCCGGGGCGGCATACTTTTGCTACTCGGAAAGAGGCCTTCCCAACTAGGGGAGAGTTTGTGGGTCCCTTCGCGAGAAAGTATGCGCCGCAACACCAGGTCACCTTCCTGCAGCTCCCGGGCACGCACAGACCTTTGGTGGTAGCGCCGAAGCGCTTGTCTGTACCGCGCATTACGGAGTGCCGCATGTAATCGGACCTCATCGACGAGGTCGATTTCTCCACGCCGGAGGTTGTCCTGCGTGGCTTCGTCGTAAGCCCGGACACGGTGAGACTTCATGGTGATTTCTGGGGGAAGTACAGCTTCAGCCCCGTACACCATGAAGAAGGGTGTTTCCCTGGTGGCCCGGCTCTGGGATGTCCGGTTAGCCCATAGTGTGCTCGGAAGCTCATCTACCCAATTGGCACCATGTTTCTTCAGGCTGGAGAAGGTGCGAGTCTTAAGGCCCCGGAGAATCTCCGCGTTGGCCCTCTCAACTTGCCCATTGCTCCTTGGGTGGGCGACAGAGGCATAGCATACCTGAATACCAAGGTCCTCGCAGTAGTCTTGGAACGCTGCGCTGGTGAACTGGGTCCCGTTGTCGGTGATGATCCTGTTTGGGACCCCGAACCGGCAGACAATAGACTTGATGAATTTTAGTGCGGATTGTTTGTTGATGGTGACAACTGGTGTAGCTTCCGGCCACTTGGTGAACTTGTCGATAGCGACATAGAGGTACCGGAATCCCCTGACGGTTCTGGGGAATGGTCCCAGGATGTCCAGCCCCCATACGGCAAACGGCCACGAGGGCGGGATCATCTGTACCGCCTGAGCCGGTGTATGGATCTGCTTGGCGTGGAACTGGCACGCCTTGCAGCTCTCGACCAGCTTGACGGCATCCTGGAGTGCTGTCGGCCAGTAGAAGCCATGCCGGAAGGCTTTACTGACAAGCGTGCGTGAGGAAGAATGACTTCCACATTCGCCTCCATGGATCTCAGCGAGCAAGTCGCAGCCTTCCCCCTGGGTTATGCACCGCAATAGGATGTGGTTGGCGCCACGCCGGTAGAGATCCCCCTCTACCAGCGCGTACTTCTTAGCCATACGCACAATCCGTTCAGCGGTTGCATGTTCATCAGGGAGGATATTGTCCTTCAAGTAGTCCCGGATCTCCGTGATCCATGCATCGGGTCTGACTTGAGCTTCTGGATCTTGAGCGCTGGTGTCGGTACCCTCGATATGGGGTACCCCCGCGCACAAGGTAAAATGCCTAATGTACTCGCCCTTCTCCGCCGGGAGAGCTCCGAAGGCGCCACGCGTCCGGCGGGGCCAGACCTCCCTCTCCTCAGAGGAGAGCTCCGGGCCCGCCATGTGGCATTCAGAAGCCGGACCTCCCCCTCCGTGGGAGAGAGGTCCGAAGACGCCACGCGTCCAGCAGGGCCGGACCTCCCTCTCCGCAGAGGAGAGCTCCGGGCCCGCCACGTGGCATACAGAAGCTGGACCTCCCCCTCCGCGGGGAGAGGTCCGGAGGCTCCACGTGCCCCGCAGGCCGGACCTTTCTCGCCTCAGAGAAGGGCTCTGGACCCGCCACGTGGCCAGAAGAACGGTGCTGCCTGCCCACGAGCGGTAGGCAGTGGGCGTAAAGGCGCCCCACACCTTGCCCGTACAAGGTATTCAAGGCCCGCGTCTTCCCAAGATGCGGAAACGCGGAGCACGCGTCTGTTAGGTGCCGTTGCGCCCAGTCGCATGACAGACTGGCGCGTGGTGTCAGAACCTGCCAGCCAATAAACGCCGCGACAAGACATCCCATGCCACCTGCGCCGTCATCAACCACTACGACTAGCGTGCGGCATGGGCAGGGCGGCAAGATGAAGACTCAGAAGCCTTCAACCAGAGGCAGCGACCGGCATAATGGCAGATTGTAAGGGCCTCAGTTTTTGACACTCATTTGCAGTGTTCATCACCACACCACACACCTCATTTGAGGAAAAATGATGAACACAAATAAAGAGCAAGTAACAATTATCAACATGCTCATTAGAGAACAAACTCACACATTGCAAAAGTGGTATTTCCCACATGTGATATAGATGGGCTGGACATATAAAAACTCCTACACTTTGCTAAGGATGTCCATGCCAAGTTTCACCCAAATTCAAAACCTTTTTGAGGTCATTTTGGGTGTAGATAGGAAAGGGGCAGTTTGAAAACATATTCAAATTCAAACTGTTTTCACCCACTGAATTTAAAAGTGGAAGGCATATTCTTGCTCAGCACATTTTTGTGAGCTCACACACCAATTTTCACTCCATTTGGAGTTGATCTTGACATGAGCTAAGGGGGAGAAATTCAAACTTTATTTGAATTTCAAACTGCACTTGTGCTGAAATTCATTCAAACCAAACCTCATTTGAACTTTGATCAATTCAAATGGCTCTTGGGTGAATAATTTGAATTGCCAAGGGTAGAATAGGGTTCACTGTTTACCACAGCTGTTAGGAATAAATTTCAGAGGTTAAAAGAGAAGTGGGACCCACATGTCAGCCTCTGCCTCAAAGCAAACCGACTGAACCACAGTTCAGTCGGTTCCCGGCAGCTGTGCGCGCGCGCCACCGAAGGGGGCAGCCGGCGCCAGCTCCTGCTGCGTGCCCCAAGCCGGAGACCAGCCGGCCGGGCTATTTATTCCCTCCCCGGCGTGCTTCAGTCACCATTTCCTCGAGCTGCCGACGCACACGACTTGTTTTTCCACTGCCATCGCCACCGCTCGAGTTCCTGCTTGATCAAGCCGATCGCAGCTCCCTCTTTCCATTCCAAGGTCCCAGCAAGGTACTAGCAACCATCCTCCATCCTTCCCATTGATAGAAATCGATTGAAACCGAGTGATATCGGCTGTGCCGAAAGATCAAACTCGGAACTGGAAACCGCCGCACCTCGGGCTCTCGTGGACAGCCCAACCTGGGCGTTGTCACGCCCGAGCCAAGGCACCCTTGGACGCGCAAGTGATCGGTGCTGCTCATCCCCGAGCCACAGCTCGAGTGTTTGCTCACCGGCGGCGAATTTCCATTTTTCCCCTTTCTGTGTGCAGAACGACCCTCGGGTACGATTCTGTTCAATTCGTGCTCTAGAAAGGATTAGAGGGCCTCAGGCCACTCCCACACGAACTAGACACGGTGACGCACAAGTTGCCTTCACAACTTTGGGCCGGAGAACTTCTGGGCCCGGCGTAATTCAAGTTCTACTAATGGCGGAACGCACGGGGGGTATCGGGCGCACGGTGAGGACCTATTTCGGGCCTTCCCCGAGCTGCCCCGAGTTCATGTCGACCTTCTCTGAGGTCCACTGATGCTCCCCGACCGATTTCCCAAGTAGCTGAGGCACTAGGAGCGTCAGCCGACATGGCCGAAGTCGTTCCGATATGGCGGCTCGTCGCCGACCATGCTCCGGCCGTTGTCATGAGCAGCTGACCCTCGGATCATGTTCCCCAAGTAAAAGTAGGCAGGGGCGGCCAGAATCAAGAAGTTTGAAGCTGTACAGCAGCCGGCGGCGAGCTCTCCGGCGAGGTCCCTCGGCGGCGGAGCGCGGGTGTCGCGAGGTTGAAGAAGGGGGTGGACCCCAGCTGTCAGCGGCCGATATTTTGAATCGGGATCCGGCTGCGGCCGGGATCGGGTGTGCTGGCGCGCAAAAGCCTTGTGGGCCGCGGTGTGTTGTCGCTTCGGCGTGCGACGCGTGTCCCCTGGGCCCACGCGCGAGTTTAAACTTTTCCCCGATTTTCAGATTTCCTTCAAACTTCAAATCCTTATAACTTTGGCTAGAAAGCTCCAAATTGAGTGAACCAAATTTTGCTGGATTCAGCTCTTTGAGTACTTTCCAGAAAATCAAGTGTCACTTCATGAGATTCCTTAATTCTCCAGAATTAATTCCTTAAAGTTTAAACTGTTAGGAATTTTAACTGGAGAATCATTTGGAGGAAAATCCTGAAATTTTGCTGAGATGTTCACCAAAATATCCTTGAACTACCATAAAAATTTCAGATCCATTTGAGCTCATTTAGTCCACCTAATGGTGTGATTAGTAAAACTGTTCCAGAGAAAATAGAAAATGTTCAGAAACATTTTCAGAATTTTCTCTGAAATTGTTTAGCTCATATCTTTAGTTAGAGACTTCCAAATTAAGTGAGACCAATTCCATTAGAACCCTCTGAAAATCTAGTTTTCAGAAAGTCATAGTTTGTTTCATGAAAATACCTAGAACACCCTAAAAGCCTTTAATTAAGGTCAAGGACATAATTATTTGTGGAGGGCTCAAATGAGCTTTGCTGCAGCTAAAACTTGACCAAGTCTCTGTTTAGGTTGTAACCAAGCCACAGTAAAAGTTTCACAGTCATTAGGTCTATCTAGTAAAGGTTATAGACTTCACAACTTCAAAGTTAATACAAAAGCATTTAATTAATACATACATTGTTCTTATCATGTAGTCGCTAAGGTCGAGGAGGAACCCGAAGTCCTAGACTTCGTTACTCCGGAGGAACAGCTAGCCTACGACCAAGAGCAGCAAGGCAAGCCCCGGTTTGCATTAACCATTTTATAAATTTTTATTGTTTTGAGCACATACTTGTTTTCTTTATGTTGTGCATCAGAGTCTTGTTTGGAAACCCCACTGCATAGCCAAGAAAACCATGGGTTGGGGTTTAGGATTGCAAACCCCGTTAGCCACTGCATTGCTAGGATAGAGTAGGATTCGGTACAAGTCGAGTAGTTGGAACTACTCGCGAGAATAGGCTAGAGGCACATTGCTCGGGTAGAGATAGCACATGATACACATGGCAAGAAAATGAGACCGAGCGGAGAGTAAGGGCAGCAGGACTTTGGGGCCTGTGTGCTGTAGCTCCGCTTGTGTCGATTGAGGACCGAGCCGTGTGCGGGCCTGTTGAACAAGCTAGAACAGTACCGAAGACCTACCGGCTATATGGGAACCGGGAAACTGATGTAACTCGGGTAGCTGGGTATTGAGGCATTGCCCGTCGTTCAGAGGGTAGGTTGAGAGCTCGAGGTGTAAATCAGCTGGCGGCACAGAGATGCGCGTGCAGGGACCTCTTGCTCGGGACGATGGGACCGGTTCAATATTTGGCTAACGGGTGAAAGGTAGTCGCGTACGGCGTCCGTGATGGTTGTTGTAGGCAACATCGAGTACGGGCGTACGTGACGGGTTGTTCGGGTAACCCTGCAGGTGTAAATCGATTATAATCGCCGTCCCTCGCGGTCAGTGAGTACCACTTGTTCACTGTACCGTGACGTAGAAAGAACAGGCTAGTTACATGTTAAAATGTTGCTGATTGAAAGCTGGACATTGATTGTTAATGATATGCTGTAGCTTAGTGCTAACTAAAGTTCTTTTCAACTTTGGGCAAAGTACATGAGAGAAATGCGTTTCTTGTTTGATTGCGGCTCTCTCATGTGCCTTAGCGTAAAGTTCTCCACAACCTGCTGCTAAAACTTGAAAGTAAGGTTCTACTAATTAGGCGAGTCCTTGCAACTGATTTTTACCTCATGCAACCCATTACCCTCATGTAGAAGTTCCATGTTTAGGTGAGACGGGTCAGACTTGCTGAGCCTTCGTGCTCACTGCTTGTGTTTGAAGCTTTTGCAGGGTTCTATGAGGAAGGGACTCCCGAAGAGGAGACGGAACCCCAGGAGGGGAACCCCGTCGAGTGGGAGTCGTGCACGCCGCAGAGTTAGTGTGCGTGTGTGCTAGCAAGGACACGTTCAAGGGCTGAACGTGTACTTGATGCTTAGTCTACGCCCGCGAGTGTGGACTAAACTTATTTTGATGTAAACACGTTGATAAACTTGTTTATGTAATAAAGCTTCCGCTTCCGCTTTGTACCTTTGACGTGTGTTATACGGTGCTGTGCAACGCAGCACCCCTCAGCGTGATCCTGGCTCGACAGGACCAGTGGGGTCGTGTCAGCGTGGTATCAGAGCTCGCTTGAGGTTTAACACAGTACAAAGGTCTTCTTTTTCAAAAATCCAGTGAGGAACGAGTTAGTAGCCCGTATAAGGATGTTATTAGTATATAGAAAGTGGCTTAGTAACCTATTTGTTATGTCGGAAAATCGTGCATCTCGGGACGTTCATGTCTTGGGGGGTGCACGTAAGCGCTGTCCACCAGTGCGCACAAGCTGAAGGGTGGAGCCCCACGGGTGGCAGGTAACCCGATCCGCTTTGATATCCTCTACGACTCTTCATGTCGTTTGGGGTATTCGAGCAACGTCTGTCCCTGGCGTGCGTGGTGCAACATGGGAGACCCTGTCACGTGGTCTGAAACGTGAACACGTAACTCAAGGCGTGTTTGGCTTGAGAACATCCGGGCGAGTGATGACGGCCGGGTGTACAAACTGTATGGATTCCGGGCTCGGTGTGCAGCCGAGTCTGATGATTGTTTGAATTTCTGCAGGTAGCCTTACCACGAAACGGTAGACGTGTAGCATCCGTGTGCGAGTGACGAGTAGTGCCACTGAACTAACGAAGCCGGCTAAGTCCGGTATAGGTTTTTCCTTTGTGAGGACGTAGTACCGACATAATCTGGTGACGCATCGACGTCACACCCAACTAAATGAACAACTTCATTTAAAAATTTGAAGGTTTTGATCCAAAGTAGTAAAACTTGATGTAACTCCTTCCCTTGAACATAATATTTCAAAGTTAACAAGTTTTCAATTTAGAGGATGTTAAGGACAGAGCACTCTGTTTTCAGCTGAATCAAGGCTGAAGTTAATCAGAGGTTAGAGATTGAGTTCTTTCGAGGTTGGGGTCGTATGATACATTTCTGGGAAGCTTTGGAGGAGCTTTACAACTTTTCTGTTGAGTTCCAGAGGTGTTTCATCCCATAACCACTCGAAAATTGCAGTAGAGTTGAAACTGTCCAGAAAACAGGACGGAGCAAAGACTCTCTGTAGACTCTCTGTAAATTAAGCATAACTTCCTGCATAAAAATCCAAAAATAGAAAATGAGGTGGTTCTGGGAAGCTTATGAGATGGGTTACAACTTTGTAACAAAAAGTTTTGTCAGATTAGGAACAGAATTAACTGGAATTCTTGGATCAAATCAGTACCTAAGGCAGGGAGGTGCTGTCCAATTGTTTCCAGAAATTCTGTTAACTTTGACATCTCATAACTTTTGAACCAGGACAGATCTTAGGCCAACCAAATACTTTCTGGAAAGCTATTGAAGTTAACTTTAACTTTGATGTTGAGCTCCAGGACTGGTTTTGCTTTTAACCTGGCCTAAATCAGATTGTTATGGAAACTGGTCAGGGCTGTCATGGGAACAGCAGATCAGCAGTCAAATTTGTTTAAAAATTTGAACTATGTTTCCAAGTGTTAAGGGTTCAATGACATATCTTATGTTATAACTCAATGGTTTACTGTTTAAAATAAATATTTGACATTTCTCAAATATATTTTTACAGATGGCAGCAGATAAACGGTTGGAGAACGGGTGGGTAGTTTCCCACTGCTCTGACCGTAGCGGCTACCCGGGAGCATTGTGGCTAACGCTCCAATATTTCGGGTACAACCAGATGCCGCAATACTTCGCCAAGGAAGAAGGCGAAGAGGGGAACAAGACGTGGACGATCCATGTCGAGGTTCCTGCAGGGCCTACGCCACCCGGTTGGGTGCCATTCACCGTCACGGTGAGAGGAAGACAACCGGAAGGGATGTGGCAAGTGGCAGCCCGTGACACTATGTCACGTTTCTGCCAACTACACGTACAGGCTATGGAGGGAACTCCATACGCACTCGTTCCGGTGGAGGGACGAGCTCAGCATGTGTGGGAAGAGAGGTACCTAGAGGCAACAAACCCGAGTTGCCCAAGGTACAACCCCGCGGAGGCAAATCTCAGCCTCCAAATGAGGGCGGGAAACGCTGTGATGGACAGCCAAGCTGTTCATACGGAGCATCTCGCCACCAAGCTCAAGGAGAGCACAAGCCGTGGAGATCATTTTGAGAGTGCTCACAGTGCACTCCGCAATGTGCTCCTTCCGACGATCAAGCGACTGAATGAACAACACAATCAGTTGCGTCGTCTGAAGAAGGCAAAGAAGAAGAGCCGTGTTGACATTGCGGCGTTACAAGAGCTGGTGCAGACCCTAACCCAGCAGAATGAGGACCTTGCTCAAGAGCGGGACGACGCTATTGAGGAAGGACAAGGCTGGGAAGAGGACTACAACCAGGCTATGGACGAGGTGCATGCATTGCAGGACCTCGTGCCCCCGGTATTGGGCGTACCGGTAGTCTTGGGTCTTCCAGCCATGGGAGAACCTGGAATGGGAGAAGAGGTGGTAGACCCCGAGCCACCAGCAGAGGTACCGGAGGAGGACGACCCACAGGAGGTCGAGTTCTACTCCGAGTAGGGGGTTACGGTTGCCAAGTAGGGCAGCTAGGGTAGCGTAACCCAACTTTTGTAATCGGTGACATGTCGTGTAGACAGTAGCGTATGTATAGGTAGTGACGACATGAGCACGACTTCTCGGAGATCCGAGAATAATGTATCTTGTATAAAGTTTATGCTTTATCAATATATGTGAATGTTGTGCAAGTTAATCATGCGTCGCTTCAATACTTACTCCTGTTTATGGAATTTTGAGTAAGACATGTGCTAATTGCTGCTGTGTTGAATTTCAGAATGACGCGTACTCGTGCCAACCCCGATGTTGGAGGTACTAGCCAAGGGGGAGAGACCTCCCAACCACCTCCCGAGGACTCCTCGGGACCGCAGCAGCAACAGCAACAGCAAACACCGCCACCGCCACTGCCAACGGTTACATTGGCCGACATTGTCGCGGCAATGGCGGGTTCACATCAGCAGCATACAGAGCTGCTGCAAACGTTAATTGCGAATACGTCTCGCCCGGAGAGACGTCAAGATCGCGAGGAGCGCCAACAGAGCTCCTACTCCGACTTCCTGGCGACTCATCCCCCTGTATTCTCAAGGGCGGATGAACCACTTGACGCGGACAACTGGCTCCGCGCCATAGAGATGAAGTTCGGGCTGCTCCAAATCAGCGAGCAGCGCAAGACTCAGTTCGCGGTCCAGCAGCTCCAAGGATCCGCGAGCGCGTGGTGGGCCAACTTGTGTGCTTCACAACCCACCGACCGAGTGATGACCTGGGCGGAGTTTCGGACGGCCTTCCGGGCCTATCATATACCGCCCGGTTTGATGAAGAGGAAGACGCAGGAATTCCTACACCTGCAACAAGGGAGCCGGAACGCGCTGGAGTACTCCAGAGCGTTCAACGATCTCGCACTCTACGCGTCGTATCACGCAGATACGGACGAGAAGCGGCGGGACCACTTTTACCAGGGGCTTAACCCGCTCCTGAAGGACAAGCTGGCGATGTTCAATCGCGGCAGCCTCAACGACATAATTGATGCTGCGATTGTTCAGGAAGACTCCGGCAAGGAGTTGGCGGCGGCAGAGCGAAAGCGAAGCGCGCCACAGAGCAGCGGAGAAGGAGGCGGTCCTTCTCAGAAGTTTCGGATGGTGAATCGCCCACCATCAGGTCCGCGCTGGCAGCCACCACAGCGGTCGATGCCGTTCCGCGGTCGGCCGTATTCTTCACCGGCATTCCGGCCGGCACTGCCAGCACCACCGCAACAACAGCAGCAGCAGCGGGCGATGCCGCGTGCGTTTGCACCTCCGCAACGCATGCCGGGCTTTCGTCCTCCGAGTACTCCACCAGCAGCGGCCACATGTTACAAGTGTGGTCGTCCAGGACACTTCGCGAGCAGTTGCCCGGAGAGGCAAGGCGGCGGAGTGGCACCACAGTTTCCGGGGAGGAATCAACCCCGGAACCCTACTAATGCGCGGCGGGCAAACCCTAGGCCCGGTACTGTCCACCAGCTTGCCATTGAGGACGTGCCGGAGGGCGAGCCAATCCTTGCGGGTATGTTCCAACTCCACCAGCATCCCGCTATAGTACTATTTGATTCAGGCGCCACGCATAATTTTATTAGCCAAGCTTTCATTGCTAAACACAGCTTGCCAATACTACCCACCGATAGTCCATATTTAATTTGTTCACCGGGTGGGAAGATTTCAGCAAGCGTAATGGTCTCCAAAGCACCATTATGCTTAGCGGGTAGAGTGTACCCCACGTCTCTCATTATCTTAGAGGGACAGAAGGTCGATGTCATCCTAGGGATGTCGTGGTTAACCCGCCACGGCGCTGTTTTAGACACCGTCCTCCGAGTCGTGCACTTAAACTCAGAAGTGCACGGTTCTCACTCATTATTTCTGGACAGTCCAGAAATAAAACTTCCAAGTGTCTATCAAGCCACAACCATCAGATTGGAAGACATTCCAGTGGTCCGAGAATTCCCTGATGTATTCCCGGATGATTTGCCGGGGATGCCACCCGATAGGGAGGTGGAGTTCAAGATTGAACTTGCACCGGGAACCATGCCAATATCCCGAAGGCCGTACAAGATGGCGCCCAAGGAGTTGGCTGAACTGAAGGTTCAGCTCACGGACCTTCTGGAGAAGGGTTTTATTAGGCCGAGCTCCTCGCCATGGGGCTGTTCGGCATTATTTGTCAAAAAGAAGGATGAAACGTTGCGGCTTTGCGTGGACTACCGTCCATTAAATGCCGTAACCATCAAGAACAAGTACCCGTTGCCACGGATCGACATGTTGTTTGATCAGTTGGTCGAAGCAAAGGTCTTTTCCAAGATGGATTTAAGATCCGGGTACCATCAGATTAAGATCAGGGCTGAGGACATTCCAAAGACAGCTTTTTCGACAAGGTACGGACTTTATGAGTACCTGGTCATGTCCTTTGGCCTCACCAATGCTCCAGCTCACTTCATGTATTTAATGAACTCGGTGTTCATGCCGGAGCTGGACAAGTTTGTCGTGGTCTTCATCGACGACATCCTGGTATATTCCAAGTCGGAAGCAGATCACAAGAAACATTTGCGTATAGTCTTGCAACGGCTGCGGGATCACAAGTTATACGCAAAGTTCAGCAAATGCGAGTTTTGGATATCGCAAGTGCCTTTCCTCGGGCATATCATCTCGGCGGAGGGTATCGCTGTGGACCCGAGCAAAATCACGCAAGTGCTGAATTGGAAATCCCCGAGAACTGTTCATGAGGTACGGAGTTTCCTCGGACTCGCGGGATATTATCGGAGGTTCATTCCGAACTTCTCGAAGATTGCCAAGCCAATGACAGAGCTGCTGAAGAAGGCTACCAAATATGTTTGGAGTCCAGCATGTGAAGCAGCATTCAAGGCTTTAGTCAAGCACCTGACATCAGCACCGGTTTTGGCGCAGCCAGACACAACAAAACCGTTCGATGTGTACTGCGATGCATCCGGCATTGGGCTCGGATGTGTGTTGATGCAAGACCGAAGGGTGGTCGCGTATGGGTCACGGCAGCTCAGGAATCATGAGCAAAATTATCCAACTCACGACTTGGAGCTCGCTGCCGTGGTACTTGCACTGAAAATGTGGAGGCACTACCTACTCGGTAACCTCGTACATTTATATACCGACCACAAAAGCCTCAAGTACATATTCACTCAGAAGGAGCTGAACATGAGGCAACGAAGATGGTTAGAACTGATAAAGGATTACGAGATAGAGATCCATTATCATCCGGGCAAGGCAAACGTTGTGGCAGACGCGCTAAGCCGCAAGTCACACGTCAATAATCTGACCATCACACCGTTGGAAGAGAGCGAACCACCACTACATGTGATTCCACACGGAGCTCTCTACAACTTAGCTTTGATCCCCACCATCCGTGAAGAGATAGCGGCAGCCCAGAAGAATGACAAGGGCATGTCACATTTGCGGAGACGTGTAGACAGTGGGGAGTTGAAATGTTTCCGGAAGGACGGAGACGGCGTCTTATGGTTCAAGGACCGGATCGTCGTACCCCGAAACCCGGAGTTAAGGAAGAGAATCTTTGATGAGGCTCACTTATCAAAGTTTTCTATTCACCCCGGCAGCAACAAGATGTATCAAGAACTCAGAAGCAAGTTTTGGTGGACACGGATGAAGCGAGAGACTGCAAAATACGTGTCCGAGTGTGATACATGTCGACGGGTGAAGGCAGACCACATGCGGAAACCGGGACTGCTGCAACCACTGGGCATTCCTGCCTGGAAGTGGGAGGACGTGAGCATGGATTTCGTCGTCGGTTTACCCACCACCTTACAGAAACATGATTCTGTGTGGGTGATCGTCGATCGGCTCACCAAAGTTGCCCATTTCATCCCGGTCAACACCAACTACAACGCCAAGAAGTACGCTGAACTGTACATCTCACGGATCCTATGCTTATACGGCGTACCCCGTACTATCGTATCGGACCGGGGCACTTTATTTGTGTCCCGTTTTTGGGAGCAGCTCCACGCTGCCTTGGGGACGAAGCTGATCCGTAGTTCAGCCTACCACCCGCAGACGGATGGGCAAACGGAGCGGGTAAATCAAATCTTAGAAGACATGCTACGAGCTTGCGCTATCGACCACGGCAAGAATTGGGATGATCACTTGCCGTTAGCCGAGTTCTCGTACAACAATGGGTACCAAGCCAGCATCAAGATGGCGCCCTACGAGGCGCTATACGGCAGGAAATGCCGCACACCACTGAACTGGTGTGAGTCTGGCGAAAGGGTTACCTTCGGGATTGACCTTGTCAACAACGCGGAAGAAAATGTTCGACTGATTCAAGCGAACCTAAAAGCCGCTCAATCCCGACAGAAACAGTATGCGGACCGGAGAAGGCGTCCGTTACAATTCGAAGCTGGAGACCACGTATATCTACGAGTGTCTCCAATGAAGGGCGTAAACAGATTTGGGGTGAGAGGAAAGTTAGCACCCCGATTCATCGGTCCATTCCAGATTACCGAAAGATGTGGATCGGTGGCATACCGGCTAAGATTACCAGAAGCACTTTCCGGTGTGCACGACGTCTTTCACATTTCCCAGCTGAGGAAGTGTCTCAAGCTATCAACTACCGTTCAGCTGGAAGACATTGAAGAACTGCAACCGGATCTCACCTATCGGGAGGAACCGGTGCAGATTATTGATGAAAAGGCCCGAACCACACGCAACCGTACGTTGTGGTTCTACAAGGTTCTGTGGAGTAATCACTCCATGGATGAAGCGACATGGGAGAGCGAAGAATTCCTTCGCACTAACTACCCCGACTTTCTCACGTCGCATATTCGGTAAAATTTCCACCGTCTTCTCTCTCATTTCACATTATAATCTCGGGACGAGATTCTTTTAAGGGGGGAGGAATGTAAGGGCCTCAGTTTTTGACACTCATTTGCAGTGTTCATCACCACACCACACACCTCATTTGAGGAAAAATGATGAACACAAATAAAGAGCAAGTAACAATTATCAACATGCTCATTAGAGAACAAACTCACACATTGCAAAAGTGGTATTTCCCACATGTGATATAGATGGGCTGGACATATAAAAACTCCTACACTTTGCTAAGGATGTCCATGCCAAGTTTCACCCAAATTCAAAACCTTTTTGAGGTCATTTTGGGTGTAGATAGGAAAGGGGCAGTTTGAAAACATATTCAAATTCAAACTGTTTTCACCCACTGAATTTAAAAGTGGAAGGCATATTCTTGCTCAGCACATTTTTGTGAGCTCACACACCAATTTTCACTCCATTTGGAGTTGATCTTGACATGAGCTAAGGGGGAGAAATTCAAACTTTATTTGAATTTCAAACTGCACTTGTGCTGAAATTCATTCAAACCAAACCTCATTTGAACTTTGATCAATTCAAATGGCTCTTGGGTGAATAATTTGAATTGCCAAGGGTAGAATAGGGTTCACTGTTTACCACAGCTGTTAGGAATAAATTTCAGAGGTTAAAAGAGAAGTGGGACCCACATGTCAGCCTCTGCCTCAAAGCAAACCGACTGAACCACAGTTCAGTCGGTTCCCGGCAGCTGTGCGCGCGCGCCACCGAAGGGGGCAGCCGGCGCCAGCTCCTGCTGCGTGCCCCAAGCCGGAGACCAGCCGGCCGGGCTATTTATTCCCTCCCCGGCGTGCTTCAGTCACCATTTCCTCGAGCTGCCGACGCACACGACTTGTTTTTCCACTGCCATCGCCGCCGCTCGAGTTCCTGCTTGATCAAGCCGATCGCAGCTCCCTCTTTCCATTCCAAGGTCCCAGCAAGGTACTAGCAACCATCCTCCATCCTTCCCATTGATAGAAATCGATTGAAACCGAGTGATATCGGCTGTGCCGAAAGATCAAACTCGGAACTGGAAACCGCCGCACCTCGGGCTCTCGTGGACAGCCCAACCTGGGCGTTGTCACGCCCGAGCCAAGGCACCCTTGGACGCGCAAGTGATCGGTGCTGCTCATCCCCGAGCCACAGCTCGAGTGTTTGCTCACCGGCGGCGAATTTCCATTTTTCCCCCTTTCTGTGTGCAGAACGACCCTCGGGTACGATTCTGTTCAATTCGTGCTCTAGAAAGGATTAGAGGGCCTCAGGCCACTCCCACACGAACTAGACACGGTGACGCACAAGTTGCCTTCACAACTTTGGGCCGGAGAACTTCTGGGCCCGGCGTAATTCAAGTTCTACTAATGGCGGAACGCACGGGGGGTATCGGGCGCACGGTGAGGACCTATTTCGGGCCTTCCCCGAGCTGCCCCGAGTTCATGTCGACCTTCTCTGAGGTCCACTGATGCTCCCCGACCGATTTCCCAAGTAGCTGAGGCACTAGGAGCGTCAGCCGACATGGCCGAAGTCGTTCCGATATGGCGGCTCGTCGCCGACCATGCTCCGGCCGTTGTCATGAGCAGCTGACCCTCGGATCATGTTCCCCAAGTAAAAGTAGGCAGGGGCGGCCAGAATCAAGAAGTTTGAAGCTGTACAGCAGCCGGCGGCGAGCTCTCCGGCGAGGTCCCTCGGCGGCGGAGCGCGGGTGTCGCGAGGTTGAAGAAGGGGGTGGACCCCAGCTGTCAGCGGCCGATATTTTGAATCGGGATCCGGCTGCGGACGGGATCGGGTGTGCTGGCGCGCAAAAGCCTTGTGGGCCGCGGTGTGTTGTCGCTTCGGCGTGCGACGCGTGTCCCCTGGGCCCACGCGCGAGTTTAAACTTTTCCCCGATTTTCAGATTTCCTTCAAACTTCAAATCCTTATAACTTTGGCTAGAAAGCTCCAAATTGAGTGAACCAAATTTTGCTGGATTCAGCTCTTTGAGTACTTTCCAGAAAATCAAGTGTCACTTCATGAGATTCCTTAATTCTCCAGAATTAATTCCTTAAAGTTTAAACTGTTAGGAATTTTAACTGGAGAATCATTTGGAGGAAAATCCTGAAATTTTGCTGAGATGTTCACCAAAATATCCTTGAACTACCATAAAAATTTCAGATCCATTTGAGCTCATTTAGTCCACCTAATGGTGTGATTAGTAAAACTGTTCCAGAGAAAATAGAAAATGTTCAGAAACATTTTCAGAATTTTCTCTGAAATTGTTTAGCTCATATCTTTAGTTAGAGACTTCCAAATTAAGTGAGACCAATTCCATTAGAACCCTCTGAAAATCTAGTTTTCAGAAAGTCATAGTTTGTTTCATGAAAATACCTAGAACACCCTAAAAGCCTTTAATTAAGGTCAAGGACATAATTATTTGTGGAGGGCTCAAATGAGCTTTGCTGCAGCTAAAACTTGACCAAGTCTCTGTTTAGGTTGTAACCAAGCCACAGTAAAAGTTTCACAGTCATTAGGTCTATCTAGTAAAGGTTATAGACTTCACAACTTCAAAGTTAATACAAAAGCATTTAATTAATACATACATTGTTCTTATCATGTAGTCGCTAAGGTCGAGGAGGAACCCGAAGTCCTAGACTTCGTTACTCCGGAGGAACAGCTAGCCTACGACCAAGAGCAGCAAGGCAAGCCCCGGTTTGCATTAACCATTTTATAAATTTTTATTGTTTTGAGCACATACTTGTTTTCTTTATGTTGTGCATCAGAGTCTTGTTTGGAAACCCCACTGCATAGCCAAGAAAACCATGGGTTGGGGTTTAGGATTGCAAACCCCGTTAGCCACTGCATTGCTAGGATAGAGTAGGATTCGGTACAAGTCGAGTAGTTGGAACTACTCGCGAGAATAGGCTAGAGGCACATTGCTCGGGTAGAGATAGCACATGATACACATGGCAAGAAAATGAGACCGAGCGGAGAGTAAGGGCAGCAGGACTTTGGGGCCTGTGTGCTGTAGCTCCGCTTGTGTCGATTGAGGACCGAGCCGTGTGCGGGCCTGTTGAACAAGCTAGAACAGTACCGAAGACCTACCGGCTATATGGGAACCGGGAAACTGATGTAACTCGGGTAGCTGGGTATTGAGGCATTGCCCGTCGTTCAGAGGGTAGGTTGAGAGCTCGAGGTGTAAATCAGCTGGCGGCACAGAGATGCGCGTGCAGGGACCTCTTGCTCGGGACGATGGGACCGGTTCAATATTTGGCTAACGGGTGAAAGGTAGTCGCGTACGGCGTCCGTGATGGTTGTTGTAGGCAACATCGAGTACGGGCGTACGTGACGGGTTGTTCGGGTAACCCTGCAGGTGTAAATCGATTATAATCGCCGTCCCTCGCGGTCAGTGAGTACCACTTGTTCACTGTACCGTGACGTAGAAAGAACAGGCTAGTTACATGTTAAAATGTTGCTGATTGAAAGCTGGACATTGATTGTTAATGATATGCTGTAGCTTAGTGCTAACTAAAGTTCTTTTCAACTTTGGGCAAAGTACATGAGAGAAATGCGTTTCTTGTTTGATTGCGGCTCTCTCATGTGCCTTAGCGTAAAGTTCTCCACAACCTGCTGCTAAAACTTGAAAGTAAGGTTCTACTAATTAGGCGAGTCCTTGCAACTGATTTTTACCTCATGCAACCCATTACCCTCATGTAGAAGTTCCATGTTTAGGTGAGACGGGTCAGACTTGCTGAGCCTTCGTGCTCACTGCTTGTGTTTGAAGCTTTTGCAGGGTTCTATGAGGAAGGGACTCCCGAAGAGGAGACGGAACCCCAGGAGGGGAACCCCGTCGAGTGGGAGTCGTGCACGCCGCAGAGTTAGTGTGCGTGTGTGCTAGCAAGGACACGTTCAAGGGCTGAACGTGTACTTGATGCTTAGTCTACGCCCGCGAGTGTGGACTAAACTTATTTTGATGTAAACACGTTGATAAACTTGTTTATGTAATAAAGCTTCCGCTTCCGCTTTGTACCTTTGACGTGTGTTATACGGTGCTGTGCAACGCAGCACCCCTCAGCGTGATCCTGGCTCGACAGGACCAGTGGGGTCGTGTCACAGATACTGTAGATATCAGTCAATCTCCCCGGGACCACCTGTCGGGTCCCGGCCCCCCTTGTAAGCCATCCGAGTCTTTGACTATAAAAGGCTCGGGTAGGCGACGTTAGCAGGGGTTCGGACTCTAGCCATCCGCACCCCTGGGTTCGCATTCTGCAACTCATACGCTAGCTATACACTCTCAAGCTGTAACTCACCCCCGAGCTTAGGCCCCCGGCCCTGAGCAGCAAGCAATACAGCGAGCTCCATAGCTCGCCATGGACGTAGGGTTTTACGCTCCGGCGGCCTGAACCACGTAAAACTTCCTGTGTCAAGCTCTCACTAACTCGTCCATCCGCGCAAGCTCTCCGCTAGGAACTAGCCCCTCCGAAAAAAGAACCTCCGCGGGCTGCCCAGTGCAGGCCCGGGGGAAGTGTCGATCGCACACTTCGACATTTGGCGCGCCAGGTAGGGGGCTTTTCCCCTAGCGCGACGAGTTTCCGCCAACAAAGATGACCAAGCTCCAAGCTCACCTCCCCCGCCTCCGCGGCAAGCCGCGGATAGGGGGGAGTACAAGCCAACACACTCAGGACGGAGTGTGTCAGTACAAGCTGGGAGCCAGCAACCGGCTCTGGCAGCGCCGACCCCGGCAATGCAGGCTCCAACCAGCGTCATATCTCCAGTAGCGCCGGGCGTACCCGGAAGGGGCGCGCTAGCTGCAGCAAGAGCGCTACTGCACAATCCGCCCGCTGGAGACGCGCCTCAGGCAGCGACCCAGTGGTGGATTCTCGAGGTAGACCGTCTTGTCGTCGCTGCCGCAAGCCCATGACTCCGGCGGAGACGACACTCCAACCAGCCGGCCGTGTCGCTGATACGCACGCCGATGGCTGATGAACAGACGGCAGATTCCAGCTACACCAGGCTCCGGTTTTGTCCGCACCTGCCCAAAAAGTTCGACAGCAGCGTCAACCCGGCGGAGTTCCTTCAGTTCTACTCCACCGCCGTACTTGCCGCAGGAGGGGATGAGGCCGTCATGGCCAACTACTTTCCTGACGCCTTGACCGGCTCGACCCGGTCTTGGCTCATGAACCTCCCTCGGGGTTCCATAACTTCCTGGGCAGAGCTCTGCCGGCAGTTCATCGCCAACTTCGGCAGCCCCTACAACCGTCCCGGCACGGAGCTTGACCTCCAAGACATCAAGTAACAACCTGGAGAGTCGCTGCGCTCCTTCATCCAGTGGTTCTCCCAGGTACGCAACACCATCCCGCATATTCAAAGTGCTTCTATGGTGGTGGCACTTTGGCAGTGTCCGAGACGAGAAGATGCTTGAGAAGCTTGCGACCAAAGAGGTCTGCGATGCCTCTGAGCACTTCAGCCTGGCGGACAATTGCGCCAGAGCTGCCGGTGGGCGGAGCTGGCACCCACTGCCAGCTTCCAAAGCCGGAAGACAGCCCGAAGACGGCGGAGTTCAAGCTGAGCTCCCGAGCATGTCAGACAGCCAAGAGCCAAGCACTGGCTGACTTCGTCGCTGAGTGGATGCCAACGAAGGCTGACCCAGGGGGCCGCGAAGACGGTGAACCAAAGTACCGAGCTCCGGTCTTCACCGGGCCTCACTGGACGCTCTTCTTCGACGGCTCCTAGCGAAAGCAGGGGGCCGGTGCCGGCCTATTGCTTCTCATGCCATCGGGGGAGCAGTCTGGGTACATGGTGCGTTTCAATTCCAAGGCAACCAACAACTTGGCAGAGTATGAAGCACTCGTCTTTGGCCTAAAAGACAGTCCTGTCTTTGGGCGCTCACCTGTTGTTGGCACAGGGCGACTCCCAGCTAGTTATCAAGGAAGTTAAGGGTGAATGCCGTTGCAATGACCCACAGCTAGCTGCTTATCTGCTTCACGTGCAGATGTTGGAGAAAGAATTCCTCGCCTTGGACCTGCGCCATGAACCGCGCGCTGGCACGGCCGCAGCTGACAACTTCTCAATGAAGACCTCCATCGGAGCCCCCGTGCACGAAGGAGTCTTCGAGAGGACGTTGCTGCGGTCCACAGCCCGGCCCGCCGAGCCGGGCGAAGGGGGCTGAACCAGTGCCACGAAGCTAGGCAGTCCCGGCGGCCCTGGATACCGCCAAAGGATCGTAAGAGTCGCTGAGGACTCCGTGCAACCCAGCGCTCGAGATCCAGAAGCTCAAGTAGTCCCGATGCATGGACCATGGAGGTCTGGGACTCCTTGAAGGACATCCTTCCTGATGAACGTGCATCCGCTGAACGGGTGGTGCGGACGGCTAAGTGCTACGCGCTGGTATCTTTACTGGCGTGGCGCCTCGACATCCTATTGCGGTGCATAACCCAGGAGGAAGGCTGCGACTAGCTCGCAGTAGTCCAAGGATGCGAGTGCAGGGAACGCTCATCGTCCCGCGCGTTGGTCAGATAAGCCACCCGGCATGGCTCCTACTGACCGAGAGCCACCTGGACGCCGTCAAACTGGTTAGGGATGCAATGCATGCCAAGTCCACGCCAAGCAGACCCACACAACCGGTGCAGACGCGCACTCAGAGCCGTCGGGGGATACCGGCTCCTCCGTGTCGAGGGCCAGCCGGACTTCCCAGGGCCGGGTCACGGGAACTACCCTTCCACATGGTATGCAGGGCCGAAGCCATGCTTCCCCCTGATATAGCCATGGGGGTCCCCCCGTGTCCGGCGTACGACGAAGCCACGCATGACCCGCTCTGCGTGAAGACAGGCGCTCCGACGCCACCCCAGTAAGTTCACCATGCTTACTTAGGTGTTTATTTAAATTACGCATTAATTTATATGAACGCCTCCCCACGCTCTAGACAGTGTGCGTCCATTGTACACTCGGTTCCTCTTTTCTGCTCTCATGCATAGTCGATATTTGCCGTCCTGCCGAAGGCGGTAGTGCTTGGGGTACCTGCCAGAGGCCCGGTGGCCTTTCGGATCTCCCTCTATAAGGGTACTGCACCACCAGTTGGTCTCCTCCGAGAAAAGACCTACGCTAGAACGGGAGGTCAGGAGCCTTGCTTTTCCCGGTCTTGCACCAAAAGCATGCGCACTCTGCCTCCCGGCGCTACGGACTGAGTACCAGGGGGCCGGGCGGTTACACCCTGACTGGGGCTGGGGCCAGACCTCCGGGACCAAGTGCACTGGATTACCTAAGCCCCGTATTCCGGCCTGGGACAGTAAGCCAAATGAGACTAAGGGATAGGAAAGGGGGGACCACTGAGCAGTTCCGGACCTCCGCCCCCACAGCTGGGCCGAGCTCCGAGGCCAGCCCTTGCCCTCCTTTCAGAGGCGAGCGCTGATGCCGGACCTCACGCACTTCGCTGGCCTGAGCTCCGATGGCTTCCGGACTCCGCCTCCACAGCCAGGCCGAGCTCCGAGGCCAGCCCTTGCCCTCCTTTCAGAAGTGAGCGCTGATGCCGGACCTCACGCCCTTCGCTGGCCTGAGCTCCGATGACTTCCGGACCTCCGCCCCCACAGCCGGGCCGAGCTCCGATGTCAGGCTTCACCCTCTCCTAAGAGGCTGAACATCGAAGCCGTCAAGACCCTGCCAGCACAGGGAGTACTCAAGACAAGAAAGTGCGCGGATCAGAAGAGACGAAGGTCCCATCTCAGGCTCGCTATCTCCCCCGAGATGGGCCCGGGGGCCACTGTTGGTACCCTCGATATGGGGTACCCCCGCGCACAAGGTAAAATGCCTAAGGTACTCGCCCTTCTCCGCCGGGAGAGCTCCGAAGGCGCCACGCGTCCGGCGGGGCCGGACCTCCCTCTCCTCAGAGGAGAGCTCCGGGCCCGCCACGTGGCATACAGAAGCCGGACCTCCCCCTCCGTGGGAGAGAGGTCCGAAGACGCCACGCGTCCAGCGGGGCCGGACCTCCCTCTCCGCAGAGGAGAGCAACGGGCCCGCCACGTGGCATACAGAAGCTGGACCTCCCCCTCCGCGGGGAGAGGTCCGGAGGCTCCACGTGCCCCGCAGGCCAGACCTTTCTCGCCTCAGAGAAGGGCTCTGGACCCGCCACGTGGCCAGAAGAACGGTGCTGCCTGCCCACGAGCGGTAGGCAGCGGGCGTAAAGGCGCCCCACACCTTGCCCGTACAAGGTATTCAAGGCCCGCGTCTTCCCAAGACGCGGAAACGCGGAGCACGCGTCTGTCAGGTTCCGTTGAGCCCAGTCGCATGACAGACTGGCGCGCGGTGTCAGAACCTGCCAGCCAATAAACGCCGCGACAAGACATCCCATGCCGCCTGCGCCGTCATCAACCACTACGACTAGCGTGCGGCATGGGCAGGGCGGCAAGATGAAGACTCAGAAGCCTTCAACCAGAGGCAGCGACCGGCATAACGGCAGATACGGTAGATATCAGTCAATCTCCCCGGGACCACCTGTCGGGTCCCGGCCCCCCTTGTAAGCCATCCGAGTCTTGGACTATAAAAGGCTCGGGTAGGCGACGTTAGCAGGGGTTCGGACTCTAGCCATCCGCACCCCTGGGTTCGCATTCTGCAACTCATACGCTAGCCATACACTCTCAAGCTGTAACTCACCCCCGAGCTCAGGCCCCCGGCCCTGAGCAGCAAGCAATACAGCGAGCTCCATAGCTCGCCGTGGACGTAGGGTTTTACGCTCCGGCGGCCTGAACCACGTAAAACTTCCTGTGTCAAGCTCTCACTAACTCGTCCATCCGCGCAAGCTCTCCGCTAGGAACTAGCCCCTCCGAAAAAAGAACCTCCACGGGCTGCCCAGTGCAGGCCCGGGGGAAGTGTCGATCGCACACTTCGACAGCTGGGTTGCACGGAGTCCCCAGTGACGCTTACGATCCTTGGCGGCATCCATGGCTGTAGTGCCGCCGGGACCGCCAGCTTCGAGGTGCTGGTCAAGCCCCCTTCGCCTGGCTCGGCGGGCCGGGCTGTGGGCCGCAGCAACGTCCTCTCGAAAACTCCCTCAGGCGCAGGGGCTCCGGTGGAAGCTTTCGTTGAAAGGTTGTCGGCTGCGGCATTACCAGTGCGCGGTACGTGGTGCAGGTCCAAGCCGAGGAATTCTTTCTCCAACATCTGCACGTGAAGCAGATACGCAGCTAGCTGTGGGTCGTTGCAGGAGCATTCGCCCTTGACTTGCTTGATGACCAGCTGGGAGTCGCCCTGTGCCAACAACTGGCGAGCGCCTAAAGACAGGGCTGTCTGCAGGCCAAAGATGAGTGCCTCATACTCCGCCATGTTGTTGGTTGCCTTGAATTTGAGACGCACCATATACCCAAACTATTCCCCCGATGGCATGAGGAGCAGTACGCCAGCACCGGCCCCCTGCTTTCGCGAGGAGCCGTCGAAGAAGAGTGTCCAGTGGGGTTCGGTGAAGACCGGGGCTTTAGGCTCTAGCTCTCCGGCTTCATGGCCCCCTGGGTCAGTCTTCGTTGGTGTCCACTTCGCCACAAAGTGAGCCAGTGCTTGGCTCTTAACTGCATGACGTGGGAGGAAGTCCAGCTCAAACTCCGCCAGCTCCGCCGCCCATTTAGCAACGTTGCCAGTCGCATGGGGGCTGTGAAGAATTGTCTTCAGCGGATACGAGGTGACTACTGAGACCCGGTGGGCCTGGAAGTAGTGGCGGAGCTTCCTGGAGGCCATGAGCACCGCATACAGCAGCTTGCGGACTTCTAGGTACCTTGTCTTGGCCTTATGAAGTACTTCACTGATGTAATAGACAGGCCTCTGTATGGTTCGGACTCTCTCCCTTAGGCTTGGGAGCTCCTCGTCCATTGGCCTCGGCCCGCTGGAGGTGGGTGGACCCACGGGGGCCTCCGGGAACTGGGACCCGGAGGCCCTCGAGCTTTCTTGATCATCCGGGAGCTCCGGGGGGTCTCGAGGGACCTCCGGGAGATCCCAATTGGACCCTGGAGATTTATCTCGGGGGTCCGGGAGGCCGTCCTGGGCCTCCGGGAGGTCGTCTTAGACCTTCAGGGGGTCCGGGAGACCGTCTTGGCCCTGCGGGCCCCCCTGGTGTCTGTCTTCTGCTACCGGAGCAGGTTGCGAGGGTGAGAGGTCTGGCCGCTCTGCGACGAGGACCATACTCACCACTTCAGTTGTCGCCGTGATGTAGAGCAGCAGGTGCTCTCCGGGCTCAGGAGCTACCATGATAGGCAGGGTTGTCAGGAGTCGCTTCAACTCCTGGAAAGCCTCTTCTGCTTCGTCAGTCCAGGCAAAGGGGCCTGACTTACGCAGGAGCTTAAAGAAAGGGAGTGCCCGCTGTGCTAGCCTCGGTATAAACCGACTCAGCGCGGCTAGACATCCCGTGAGTTTCTGGACATCCTTGACGCGGGCAGGGGGCCGCATCAAGTCGATGGCCTTGATCTTCTCTGGGTTGGCCTCAATCCCTCGGTGCGAGACCAGGAACCCTAAGAGCTTCCCAGAGGACACGCCGAACACACATTTATCTGGGGTTCAGCTTGGTGCGCGTAGAGCGCAACTTGTCAAAGACTAAAGCTAGGTTATCTAGTAGGGATGAACCCTGCTTGACCTTGACAACTATGTCATCGACATACACCTCAACCAGGTCTCTTATTAACTTCCCGAAGGTTTTGTGCATTGCCCGCACAAAGGTGGGGAGTGCATTCTTTAGGCCGTAAGGCATAGACACATAGCAATAAAGGCCGTCTACTTTGATGAAGGAGGTGTGCTCCTCGTCCTCCCTAGACATGGGGATCTGATGGAAACCCGAGTAGGCGTCTAGGAAGCACAGCATATCACAGCCTGACGTTGAGTCTACTATTTGATCTATTCTGGGGAGAGGGAATGGATCTTTAGGACATGCCTTATTGAGACTGGTGTAGTCGATGCACATCCGGAGCTTCCCGCCGGCCTTCGGGACAACGATGGGGTTCGCCAACCATCGAGGGTGGTGGACCTCCCGTATGAAGCCAGCGTCCAGCAGCTTCTTGACTTCTTCACGGATGAAGTTCTGCCGCTCGATGGACTGCTTGCGGGGCTTCTGTTGAACCGGCCGGGCGTCGGGGAATACTTTCAAGTGGTGCTCGATCACCTCCCTGGGGATCCCCGGCATCTGTGACGGCTGCGATGCAAACACGTCAACGTTGTGCCCGAGGAAGGTGACGAGCGCACCTTCCTATTTACTATCCAGGCCCCCGGCTACCCGGGTGGTCTGGGTAGCTTCGGCGCCGACTTGGACGACCTTTAAGGGGACGCCGCCCTCGTCGATAGATTGCACTCGGGGTGCTGTGGTGGAAGCACGGTGACGTGCGCTCGGGCGGAGCTGGTCCGGCTCCCTATTGCCGGGGGCTGATGCCCCAGCTGTTGCGAGTGCTTGGAGCTTCTCCAGGGCTGACACTGCAGCAGTGCGGTCCCCATGAATCCTGAGAACGCCCGTCGGAGTTGGCATCTTCAGGACGAGGTAGCCGTAGTGGGCTACAGCCATGAACCGATACAGGGCTGGCCTGCCGATTATGGCATTGAAGGGGAGGTCTATCTCCGCTACGTCGAACAGAATGTACTCTGTTCGATAGCTGTCCGGAGCCCCGAAGGTCACCGGGAGACTAATGTTGCCATAGGGGATAACCTGTCCCGGCCCTACCCCTGAGAACGGGCTCGACGGGGTGAGCTTGGCCATCGGGACCTGCAGCTTTTGGAAAGCTGCACGGCTGATGAGGTTCAGCCCAGCCCCTCCATCTACCAAAACGTGGTACATTCTCACGTTGGCGATGGTAGGGGCCACCAGGAGCGGTAGTTGGCCGGCCCCAGCCATGTTCCTGGGGCAGTCGGTGGCGTCAAAGCTGATGGGGGTTCCCATCCACTTAAGGTGCGGTGCAGCACTCGGGAGTGGCGCCACCGACGCTACCGCTCGGCGCAGAGTCTTGACTGCGCTTCGGGACGAGGGGTCGGCGGACCCACCGTATATGACGTAGAGCTTCTTCCGACGCTCGTCGTCGCTGGAGCCGGAGTCCTCATTATTGCATGCCGCCTTCACGACACGCTGAGGCTCTTGGATCTCCTCTGGGTGGTCGATGTTGTCTGGAACATCCACCCCCTGCTTATCTTCCTTTGGGCGGAAGGGCAGGGCATCAGCCCGCTGCCGCTTCCCCTTGCGGAAGCACTCTGCGAGCCTCTGGATCTCCCGGCACTCGGCAGTAGTGTGGCGACAGCTGCCGTGCACGGGGCACATGTTGTCCTGGCTATTTTCCGGGGTCGGTGACTCTCGCTGCCTCTTGTCAGGGTGCGGCCCCCGAGCCCCACTGAGCGTCGCTGCAGTGACAGCTTGGGTCACGGCCGGCGGTCTTATCTTTCTTCTGCTCCGGCTCTTGGTCTTCCTGCTGCCTTCATAGGGAGTAGGACCAGATCCGGGCAGCCCTCCTGACTCGGAGGATGGCTGTGAGTGCCAGTTCCGTCCCTCGGCTGCCCTGGCGCACTTGTCCGCCAGGCTGAAGAGCTCAGAGGCATCACGGACCTCCCTGGTCGCGAGTTTCTCAAGCATCTTCTTGTCTCGGACGCCTTGTCGGAACGCCACCACCACAGAAGCATTTTGAATGTGTGGGATGGTGTTCCGCACCTGGGAGAACCGCTGGATGAAAGAGCGCAGCGACTCCCCAGGTTGTTGTTGGATGGCGTGGAGGTCAAGCTCCATGCCAGGCCGGGTGTAGGAACTGCCGAAGTTGGCTATGAACTGTCGGCAAAGCTCTCCCCAGGAAGTTACGGAACCCTGGGGGAGGTTCATGAGCCAAGACCGAGCTGGGCCAGTCAAGGCGATAGGGAAGTAATTGGCCATGACGGCTTCATTCCCTCCTGCGGCAAGCACGGCGGTGGAATAGATCTGGAGGAATTCCGCCGGGTTGACACTGCGGTCGTACTTCTCGGGCAGGAGCGGCCGAAACTTGCGCGGCCATTTCGCGAAGCGAAGGTGGGGCGCGAGGGCCGCACACCCTGCTTCTGTCGCCGCAGGTTCTGATGCCGCGAACACTTGGTTCGCACTGTGCACCGCATGCCCCGGCATGGGCAAGGCTGCACCATAGGCCGGGGGCGCCATATGCAGGACGTACGGCTGTGGCATATTCTGCATGGCACAGGTCTGGGGCAGAGATCGCGTGGCGACGGTCTGCTCTTCATGCTGGGTCGAGGCCGACGTCATGCTGTCGTCAGCCTCTTGGTGGCGACGCCTTTCTTGGCGCCGCTCGAGGTATACCCGGGCATCTTGACCCAGGTGACACCGTTCCAGCTCTGTCCTCAGATCTGTTGACTGGGGGCTGGTAGAGCTGGAGTCCGCCGTCTGCTCGCCATCCAACGGTGCACGCATAAGCGACACGACCGATTGGCCAGAGCGTCGTCCCCGCCGAGGTCGAGGGCTTGCAGCGGCGACGACGAGACGGTATACCTCTCGGATCCACTGCCGGGTCGCTGCCTGAGGCGCGTCCCCAGTGGGCGGATTGTACAGTAGCGCTCTCGCCGCAGCTAACGCGCCCCCACTGGGCACGCCGAGCGCTAATGGAGACTTGAAGCTGGTTGGAGCCTGCATTACCGGGGTCGGCGCTGCCAGAGCCGGTTGCTGGCTCCCAGCTCGTACCGACACACTCCGTCCCGAGTGTGTCGACATGTACTCCCCCCTGGTCGCGGTCTGCCGCAGAGGCGAGGGGGGAGAGTTTGCCGCTGAAGGAAGCTTGGTCATCTTTGTCGGCGGAAACTCGTCGCGCTAGGAGAAAAGCCCCCTTCCTGGCGCGCCAAATGTCGAAGTGTGCGGTCGACACTTCCGCCGGGCCTGCACTGGGCAGCCCGCGGAGGTTCTTTTTTCGGAGGGGCTAGTTCCTAGCGGAGAGCTTGCGCGGATGGAACGAGTTAGTAAGAGCTTGACACGGCGAGTTTTTCGTGGTTCAAGCCGCGTGAGCGTAAAACCCTACGTCCACTGCGAGCTATGGAGCTCTCTGTATTGCTTGCTGCCCAGGGCCGGAGGCCTGAGCTTGGGGGTGAGTTACAGCTTGAGAGTGTATGGCTAGCGTATGAGTTGCAAAATGCGAACCCTTGCTATCGACGCCTACCCGAGCCTTTTATAGTCCAAGACTCGGGCGGCTTACAAGGGGAGCCGGGGCCCGACAGGTGGCCCCGGGAAGATTGTCTATTATCTACCGTATCTGCAGTTATGCCGGTAGTTGTCTCTGGTCGAAGGCTTCTGAGTCTTCATCTTGCCGCCCTGCCCATGCCGCATGCCAGTCGTAGCGGTTGATGACGGCGCATGCGGCATGGGTTGTCTTGTCGCGGTGTTTATTGGCTGACAGGTTCTGACACCGCGCGTCAGTCTGTGATGCGACTGGGCGCAACGGCACCTGACAGACGCGTGCTCCGCGTTTCCGCGTCTTGGGAAGACGCGGGCCTTGAATACCTTGTACGGGCAAGGTATGGGGCATATTTGCGCCCGCTGCCTATCACTCGGGGCAGGCAGCGTCGCTCTGCTGCCATGTGGCGGGTCCGGAGCCCTTCTCAGAGAAGAGATGGGTCAGTCCCGCGGGGCACGTGGAGCCTCCGGACCTCTCTCCGCGGAGGGAGAGGCTCGGCTTCTGCTGGCCACATGGCGGGCCCGGAGGTCTCCTCTAACGAGAGGGAGGTCCGGCCCCGCTGGACACGAGGCGCCTTCGGACCTCTCTCCCACGGAGGGGGAGGTCCGGCTTCTGTATGCCACGTGGCGGGCCCGGAGCTCTCGTCTGAGGAGAGGGAGGTCCGGCCCCGCTGGACGCGTGGCGCCTTCGGAGCTCTCCCCGCGGAGAAGGGCGAGTTCCTTAGGCATTTTACCCTGTGCGCGGGGGTACCCCATATCTCAGGTACCGACACCAGCGCTCAAGATCCAGAAGCTCAAGTAGTACCGATGCATGGACCACGGAGGTCCGGGACTCCTTGAAGGACATCCTTCCTGATGAAAGTGCATCTGCTGAACGGGTGGTGCGGATGGCTAAGTACTACGCGCTGGTATCTTTACTGGCGTGGCGCCTCGACATCCTATTGTGGTGCATAACCCAGGAGGAAGGCTGCGACTAGCTCGCAGTAGTCCAAGGAGGCGAGTGCTGGGAACGCTCATCGTCCCGCGCGTTGGTCAGATAAGCCACCCGGCATGGCTCCTACTGACCGAGAGCCACCTGGACGCCGTCAAACCGGTTAGGGATGCAATGCGTGCCAAATCCACGCCAAGCAGACCCACACAACCGGTGCAGACGCGCACTCAGAGCCGTCGGGGGATACCGGCTCCATGTCGAGGGCCAGCCGGACTTCCCAGGGCCGGGTCACGGGAACTACCCTTCCACATGGTATGCAGGGCCGAAGCCATGCTTCCCCCTGATATAGCCATGGGAGCCCCCCGTGTCCGGCGTACGACGAAGGCACGCATGACCCGCTCTGCGTGAAGACAGGCGCTCCGACGCCACCCCAGTATGTTCACCATGCTTACTTAGGCGTTTATTTAAATTACGCATTAATTTATATGAACACCTCCCCACTCTCTAGACAGTGTGCGTCCATTGTACACTCGGTTCCTCTTTCCTGCTCTCATGCATAGTCGATATTTGCCGTCCTGCCGAAGGCGGTAGTGCTTGGGGTACCTGCCAGAGGCCCGGTGGCCTTTTGGATCTCCCTCTATAAGGGTACTGCACCGCCAGTTGGTCTCCTCCGAGAAAAGACCTACGCTAGAACGGGGGGTCAGGAGCCTTGCTTTGCCCGGTCTTGCACCAAAAGCATGCGCACTCTGCCTCCCGGCGCTACGGTCTGAGTACCAGGGGGCCGGGCGGTTACACCCTGACTGGGGCTGGGGCCAGACCTCCGTGACCAAGTGCACTGGATTACCCAAGCCCCGTATTCCGGCCTGGGACAGTAAGCCAAATGAGACTAAGGGATAGGAAAGGGGGGACCACTGAGCAGTTCCGGACCTCCGCCCCCACAGCTGGGCCGAGCTCCGAGGCCAGCCCTCGCCCTCCTTTCAGAGGCGAGCGCTGATGCTGGACCTCACGCCCTTCGCTGGCCTCAGCTCCGATGACTTCCGGACTCCGCCTCCACAGCCAGGCCGAGCTCCGAGGCCAGCCCTCGCCCTCCTTTCAGAGGCGATCGCTGATGCCGGACCTCACGCCCTTCGCTGGCCTGAGCTCCGATGACTTCCGGACTCCGCCTCCACAGCCAGACCGAGCTCCGAGGCCAGCCCTCCCCTCCTTTTCAGAGGCGAGCGCTGATGCCGGACCTCACGCCCTTCGCTGGCCTGAGCTCCGATGACTTCCGGACTCCGCCTACACAGCCAGACCGAGCTCTGAGGCCAGCCCTCGCCCTCCTTTTCAGAGGCGAGCGCTGATGCCGGACCTCACGCCCTTCGTGGACCTGTGCTCCGATGACTTCCGGACCTCCGCCCCCACAGCCGGGCCGAGCTCCGATGACAGGCTTCACCCTCTCCTAAGAGGCTGAACTCCGAAGCCGTCAAGACCCTGCCAGCACAGGGAGTACTCAAGACAAGAAAGTGCGCGGGTAGGAGAAGGCCTCACCTCGGGCTCGTTACCTCCCCCGAGGTGAGCCCGGGGGCCACTGTCGGTACCCGCGATATGGGGTACCCCCGCGCACAGAGGAAAATGCCTAAGGGTCTCGCCCTTCTCCGCAGGGAAAGCTCCAAAGGTGCCACGTATCCAGTGGGGCCGGACCTCCCTCCCCTCAGAGGAGAGCTCCAGGCTCGCCACGTGGCCTACAGCAGCCAGACCTCCCCCCTCCGTGGGGAGCGCTCCGAAGGTGCCACATGTCCCGCGGGGCCGGACCTCCCCCTCCTTAGAGGAGAGCTCCGGACCCGCCATGTGGCCGACAGAAGCCGGACCTCCCCCCTCCGCGGGGGAGAGGTCCGAAGGCTCCACGTATCTTGCGGGGCCGGACCTCCCGCTCCTCAGAGGAGGGCTCCGGGCCCGCCACGTGGCCAGCAGAACGGCGCCGCCTGCCCCCGAGCGATAGGCAGCGGGCGTAAAGACGCCCCATACCTTGCCTGTACAAGGTATTCAAGGCCCGCGCCTTCCCAAGACGCGGAGCACGCCTCTGTCAGGTGCCGTTGCGCCCAGTCGCATCACAGACTGACACGCAGTGTCAGAGGCTGCCAGCCAACAAACGCAGCGACAAGACATCCCATGCCACCCCCGCCGTCATCATCCACTACGACTAGCATGCGACATGGGCAGAGCTACAAGACGAAGACTCAGAAGCCTTCGACAGAGACAACTACCGGCATAACTGCAGATACGGTAGATATCAGTCAATCTCCCCGGGACCACCTGTCGGGTGCTGGCCCCCCCCCTTGTAAGCCACCCGAGTCTTGGACTATAAAAGGCTCGGGTAGGAGACGTTAGCAGGGGTTCGGACTCTACCAATCCGCACCCCTTGGTTCGCACTTTGCAACTCATACGCTAGCCATACACTCCCAAGCTGTAACTCACCCCCAAGCTCAGGCCTCCGGCCCCGAGCAGCAAGAAATACAGCGAGCTCCATAGCTCGCCGTGGACGTAGGGTTTTACGCTCCGGCGGCCTGAACCACGTAAAACTCACCGTGTCAAGCTCTCACTAACTCGTCCATCTGCGCAAGCTCTCCGCTAGAGACTAGCCCCACTGAAAAAAGAACCTCCGCGGGCTGCCCAGTGCAGGCCCGGGGGAAGTGTCGACTGAACACTTCGACAGCTAGCGTATGAGTTGCAGAGGTGCGAACCCTTGCTAACGTCGCCTACCCGAGTCTTTTATAGTCCAAGACTCGGGTGGCTTACAAGGAGGGCTCGGGACCCGACAGGTAGTCCCGGGGAGATTGACTGTTATCTACCGTATCTGCAGTTATGCCGGTAGTTGTCTCTGGCGAAGGCTTCCGAGTCTCCGTCTTGCCGCCCTGCCCATGCCGCACGCTATTCGTAGTGGTTGATGACGGCGGAGGCGGCAGGGGATGTCTTGTCGCTGTATTTATTGGCTGGCTGGTTCTGACACCGCGCACCAGTCTGTGATGCGACTGGGCGCAACGGCAACTGACAGAGGCGTGCTCCGTGTCTCCGCGTCTTGGGAAGACGCGGGCCTTGAATACCTTGTACGGGCAAGGTATGTGGCGTCTTTACGCCCACTGCCTATCGCTCGGGGGCAGGCAGCGCCGTTCTGCTGGCCACGTGGCGGGCCCGGAGCCCCCATCAGAGGAGAGGGGGGTCCGGCCCCGCGGGACACGTGGAGCCATCGGACCTCTCCCCGCGGAGGGGGAGGTTCAGCTTCTGCCGGCCACGTGGCGGGCCCGGAGCTCCTCTCTGAGGAGAGGGAGGTCCGGCCCCGCCGGATACGTGGCACCTTCGGACCTCTCCCCCGCGGAGGGGGAGGTCCGGCTTCTGTATGCCATGTGGCAGGCCCAGAGCTCTCCTCTGAGGATAGGGAGGTCCGGCCCCGCCGGACACGTGGCGCCTTCGGAGCTCTCCCTGCGGAGAAGGGTGAGTTCCTTAGGCATTTTCTCCTGTGCGCGGGGGTACCCCCATATCGTAATTACCGACAGTGGCCCCTGGGCCCATCTCGGGGGAGATAGTGAGCCCGAGGTGGGACCTCCATCTCTTCTGATCCGCGCACTTTCTCTAAGTCTCGCATCGACCGATGCCGGAGCACGAACAGCCGCGGGATCGTGGGAGCGTGCGCCTGCTTGATGGTTGCTTTTACTGCGGTGGTTCCCAAGGCTGCCACTTCTGCACGCTGCGGTGCTTTCTTCCGGAACCGCCGAAGCGCCTTGCCGGTTTGTCTTCTGGGGCGACTGACTCCTCGACCCACCACTTCAGTTGGGTGGCTTGGGTCCACCTGTCATCGGCGCCCGGTCCCGGAGCCAACGCGGTCGCCGGTGCGATGTTCTCAAAGATTTTCGAGTCACCTCGAATCATCCCTGGAAAGTTTTAAAAGGGGATCTCACCCACATCGCGGCTTCCCTTCGCCTTTCCTAGCGCTTGTACTTCCCTTGAACTCTTGCGCCCCGGCTTTCCTGCCCTTGTGCCCTCTTTCTCCATGGCTTCCAACTCGCTCCCGACGCGCCTCGTTCGTTCTTCCGAGCTTGGGCCAGTGCGCAGGCTGCTGGGCTGGCGCTCAGAAGAACAGAAACACCGGCTTTGCCGAGGATCTCTCCCCCTGATCCTGGAAAAGGGGGAGATGGTTTTCTTCACTGATTATGCTCTGGCGGGGTTCGTTCCGCCGATTTCTTCCTTCTTTGTCACCCTGCTGGAGACATATGGCCTCCAGCTCCACCATCTTTCCCCCAACTCTTTCGCAATGGCTGCTGTTTTTGTCCACTTCTGCGAGATGTTCGTGGGGGTGCACGCTTCCGTGACGCTCTTCTGCTACTTCTTTGTGTTGCAGACGACTGGGCGCGGCTCGAAGACTCGGATGGGGGCATACTACTTCCAGCATCGCTGCAAGGACCCCAAGGTCTCTGGATACCTTCTGCCCTTCAGCGCATCAAGGTGGGAAAACTGGAGGGGGAGCTGGGTGGTAGTGCAGACCGACGAGCACGATCGCCTACAACTCCCAACCGCCAGCCCAACCACCGATCATCGCTTCTGGGAGGAGATCCCTGAGCTGGAGCAGGAGTACTCCCCGGTCTTGGAGCGGATCCGGTTCCTGGCCAACGAGGGGCTGACGTCTCTGATGGTGCTGATGGACTTTATGTCGCGCCGTATTGCACCCTTGCAGCAGCGTAGTCGCCCAGCGTGGTACTACACCGGTGAGCAGGACTGTACCAGGCTGCAGAGGGGCCCTGGCTCTGACCCTTTCGACGAGGAGCTGAACGAGATGGTGGGCAAGGTGAGCGGTGACTACATCCCCAGTGGCGACCCCGCCCTTCCGCCCTCTGCCACCCCCCTCTTCTTGGAGCCACAGAGGAGGTCAGAGCTCCTGCGGAAGATGCCGAACCTTGACGACATCGGGATCGCCGTCCGGCAGGTCGGGGATGCCTTCCGTGGTATCACCATCCCAGGAACCGAGCACTCCAGGTCAGGGCACGAGGCTTCTGCTGCTGTCAAACCCTCCCCCAGAGCCGACGGAACTCAAGCCGCCGACAAAGGGAAGGGAAAGGAGCCGGCCCCCGGGCATCCAGAGAAGAAACGCGCCCGGTCTCCTCCGAGGGCCCTGCCTGCACCGAGTCATGGTGCCGGAGCTACCTTGCTCCCATCTCCCGGGGGTGCTGGTCCATCGGGTGGCGACCCGAAGAGGCACCGGGTGTCCCTCCCCGGCGGGTCTCTCCCCAGACAGCGGCCGTCCGAGTCAGCCCATGTACCTCGTCACCCTTCCTCAAGCGGAGGGGTTTCCAGGACGGATGCTGGTGGGGCCACGCCGGCGAGTGTGCCGGGGACCCAGGCGTCACGCTCTGCAACCGTTCCAGCCACTGGTCCCGACGGTTCAGCTACAGCCCAGAGGCCAGTGCTGCAAGCCCGTTGGAGCGCTCATGCCGCCCAGTAAGTGTTGCTCTTTCTAGCTTGTAGGAGCATAGCTTTTGTCTCCTCTCTTAGCTTGAGGGTTTTCTCTTCTTGCAGGGACCGACCCGCTGCTGGGGGCGGGCCTCTTAAACGGCCGCCTTCAACCGACGGAGGCTCCGTGCCTCAGCACCTGGGGACCGTGGTGGCTTCCATGGTCCCCAAATCGACGGGGGCTCCCTCTGCGCCGGCGAGTTCATCCTTCGTGGTGGCCGCATCTGCTCCTATCCGCCCTCCTTCACCAGTCCAGAAGTCCGGTCCTGAGACTGGGAGGGCCGCTGTAGGTGGGCCTGCTGGCCCCCTGGCTTCCCTAGGACAGCGCCCCACCCTGGTTGCTGAGGCGCCGGCGCCTCCGCCGGTCCTAGAATCGACAGGGGGGTCCAGTGGCGTGACTCCTGTCCCCCTGCCCCGGTGCCCGTGTGGGACACCCTGGGGCGTGTCCAGACCAGCGCCCGACAGCTCCAAACCGCCTTTGAGCAGGAGCGGGGGGCGCTGGCCGGCGAGAAGGAACATCTTCTCAGCTGGCAGCAGCGGGCCCAGGAGGCTAAGGCGGACCTTGACTCGAGGCAGTCAAGGCTTGAGGCCATGAGTGCTCTGCTTGGCACTCTGAAGAAGGCCATTAGCCGCTTGGAGTCAGAGTCCCGGCGGGTTCGTGCCACCTACCGCGAGGCTCTGGCCCACGTTGAAGCCAAAGCCAAGGAGCGTTCCGCCACCGCGGAGGAGTTGCAGCTGCAGGCAGCCCGTCGGGAGTGCGCCGTCGCCGATCGGGAACGCGCTGTCGCGGCCGAGGAGGAGAAGACCACCGCCCGGATGAGGGCCAAAGTGGAGGAGCTAAGGGCTCGGACCGAGGAGCTGGAGCTCCGTGAGTCGGCTGTTGCCGCGAGGGAGGAGCAGTTCTTCCAGGAGCGCCAGGCGGTGATGGATCGCGAGCTGGCAGCTCTCCAAGAGGTGGAGAAGCTCCAGTCCTTGCGGTCTGCCGAGGCCCAGGCAGTCTGGGGCTTTATTGCCAAGGTGGGGTCCGCCTTGGCTCCTCTTGGTTTCAGCCCTGTGCAGGTGGAGGCTCCGGCGCGACCGATGTCTGAAGCAATCCCGGCACTTGAGTCCATCGGCGACGAGCTGGGTCGGCTCGAAGCAGTGATCGCCGACGAGCTTGAAGTGGAAGGTCGGGGCCTTGCGAAGGAGGTTGCTATGCACGTTCTGTCGTGCTTCCTGAGCCGAGACCCTTCCTTTTCTCTGGGGCCAGTCCGTCTAGGACCCGTCGCCGATCGGGAGGAAGCTGCCAGGGCCGAGGTCGAGGACTTGGCCGCCCTCGTGGCCTCCAGGTTTCATCGGGAGTCCGGGGACTCTTAGGCATCTGCCCCCGTGGCCACAGGGCCCTGTACTTCCTTTTTTATTTTTGTTGAGTCTGTAGCCCAGCTCGTGGAGCCTTTGTATGAACAGACTCCTGTTTCTTTCTGTGTCTGCATGTCCTAGTCTTCTTCCTGGCTTTTTCCTGGCCAAGTCCTTAGCTCCGCAAGGTACTCGGAGGCCTTGACCAATCTCGAAGCTCTGCATAGACACCTTATCCAGGTCCTCACTGTATACTAAGGGCTCCGGAGGTCTCCAGGACCCGCCTCACGAGATCGGAGGGGGTCCGGGCCTGTTGGCCACATGGCGGGCCCGGAGCTCCCCTCTGAGGGGAGGTCCGGGCTTGTGGGGCACGTGGAGTCCTCGGACCTCTCCCCGCGGAGGGGGGGTCCGGCTTCTGTAGACCACGCGGCGGGCCCGGAGCTCCCCCTCAAGGATGTGGAAGGTCTGGCCCCGCTGGACACGTGGGACCTTCGGGCCTCGCCCCTGTGAGGTCTAGTTCTTTGATCTTACCTTGGGGTTTCGGTCTTGCGCGATCCCGTAGCGGCCCCCTGGTAGGTGTGTTCCATTGGATGGATGTGCCTACCATACTCCTGCGGGGAGCTGAGGCCGAGAGGTCCTGCACACAAGTAAGGGAAACGTAATTCTCCTTGGGGGCTCCCCCCCTCTATCTCATAGTCTTATTTGGCTTACCATCCACGTCCAACTATACGGTGCTTGGGAACTACCGTGCACGAAGTGCCGGGGGCTCGGGGCCCCCCTGGCTATCGGCCGGTACCTCCCACGCAACCGCCTTTGGTAGGGCAGCAAATGCTGACTAAAGATGAGAATGAGAAGAGGGAGCTGAACGCATGGTGAGCACGCGCTAGCAGGGCAATCATAAAAATTTAATAAGTAAACTAAATGAGCACCAAAGAAGAGCAACGTAGGACAGGTTTCTTTTAATATAAATTTCCATAGGGGGAAGGCAGGCTGAGTATGGAGGCCACGATCCGCCTCAAGGGAAGCAAGACTCTATGCGCTTGGGGTCGGAACCAGGCGAAGCTGAACATAGTCCTGGACCGTCCCCTGAGGCTTAGCTGCACCGAGCACTGTTCCTGGACTTTATGGAATTTGTTGAAGTGTTCGGTCGACACTTCCCCCGGGCCTGCACTGGGCAGCCCGCTGAGGTTCTTTTTTCGGTGGGGCTAGTCCCTTGCGGAGAGATTGCTCGGATGGACGAGTTAGTAAGAGCATGACGCGGAGAGTTTTATGTGGTTCAGGCCGCCGGAGCGTAAAACCCTACGTCCACGGCGAGCTATGGAGCTCGCTGTATTGCTTGCTGCTCAGGGCCGGAGTCCTGAGCTTGGGGGTGAGTTACAGCTTGGGAGTGTATGGCTAGCGTATGAGTTGCAGAGTGCGAACCCTTGCTATCGTCGCCTACCCGAGCCTTTTATAGTCCAAGACTCGGGCAGCTTACAAGGGGGGCCGGGACCCGACAGGTGGTCCCGGGAAGATTGTCTATTATCTACCGTATCTGCAGTTATGCCGGTAGTTGCCTCTGGTCGAAGGCTTCTGAGTCTTCATCTTGCCGTCCTGCCCATGCCGCATGCTAGTCGTAGTGGTTGATGACGGCGCATGCGGCATGGGATGTCTTATCGCGGTGTTTATTGGCTGGCAGGTTCTCACACCGCGCGCCAGTCTGTGATGCGACTGGGCGCAACGGCACCTGACAGAAGCGTGCTCCGCGTCTCCGCGTCTTGGGAAGACGCGGGCCTTGAATACCTTGTACGGGCAAGGTATGGGGCGTCTTTACGCCCGCCGCCTATCGCTCGGGGGCAGGCAGCGCCGTTCTACTGCCACGTGGCGGGCCCGGAGCTCTCCTCTGAGGAGAGGGAGGTCCGGCCCCGCTGGACGCGTGGCGCCTTTGGACCTCTCTCCCGCAGAGGGGGAGGTCCGGCTTCTGTATGCCACGTGGCGGGCCCGGAGCTCTCCTCTGAGGAGAGGGAGGTCCGGCCCCGCCGGACGCGTGGCGCCTTCGGAGCTCTCCCTGCGGAGAAGGACGAGTTCCTTAGGCATTTTCCCCTGTGCGCGGGGGTACCCCATATCTCAGGTACCGACAGTGGCCCCCGGGCCCATCTCGGGGGAGATAGCGAGCCCGAGGTGGGACCTCCGTCTCTTCCGATCTGCGCACTTTCTCTAAGTCTCAAATTGACCTCTGCCGGAGCACGAACGGCCGCGGGATCGTGGGAGCGTGCGCTCACTTGATGGTTTCTTTTACTGCAGCGGTTCCCAAGACTGCCACTTCTGCATGTTGCGGCGCTTTCTTCGGGAAACGCCGAAGTGCCTTGCCAGCTCATCCTCTCAGGAGACTGACTCCTTGACCCACCGCTTCAGTTGGGCGGCTTGGGTCCACCCGTCATCGGCACTCGGTCTAGGAGCCGAAGCGATTGCCGATGTGGTGTATTCGAAGAGTTCCGAATCGCTTGCAATTGCACCTGGGAAGTTTTTAGAGGGGATCTTACCCACATTGCGGCTTCCCTTCGCACTTCTCTGCGTTTCTTCTCGGACTCTTGTGCTTTTGCTCTCTCGCCCTTGAGTTCTCCCTCACCATGGCCTCCAACCCGCCACCAGAGAAGAAGCGCGCTTTTCGAAGTGTGCGATCGACACTTCCCCCGGGCCTGCACTGGGCAGCCCGCGGAGGTTCTTTTTTCGGAGGGGCTAGTTCCTAGCGGAGAGCTTGCGCGGATGGACGAGTTAGTGAGAGCTTGACACGGGGAGTTTTACGTGGTTCAGGCCGCCGGAGCGTAAAACCCTACGTCCACGGCGAGCTATGGAGCTCGCTGTATTGCTTGCTGCTCAGGGCCTGGGGCCTGAGCTTGGGGGTGAGTTACAGCTTGAGAGTGTATGGCTAGCGTATGAGTTGCAGAATGCGAACCCTTGCTATCGACGCCTACCCGAGCCTTTTATAGTCCAAGGCTCGGGTGGCTTACAAGGGAAGCCGGGACCCGACAGGTGGTCCCGGGAAGATTGTCTATTATCTACCGTATCTCTAGTGACGCCGGTGGTTGCCTCCGGTCGAATGCTTCTGAGTCTTCATTTTGCCGCCCTGCCCACGCCGCGCACTAGTCATAGTGGTTGATGACGGCGCAGGCGGCATGGGATGTCTTGTCACGGCGTTTATTACCTGGCAGGTTCTGACACCGCGCCTCAGTCTGTGATGCGACTGGACGCAACGGTACCTGACAGGCGCGTGCTCCGCGTTTCCACGTCTTGGGAAGACGCGGGCCTTGAATACCTTGTACGGGCAAGGTGAGGGGCGCCTTTACGCCCGCTGCCTACCGCTCGGGGGCAGGCAGCACCGTTCTTCCAGCAACGCGGCGGGTCCGGAGCTCTTCTCTGAGGAGAGGGAGGTCCGGCCCCGCTGGACGCGTGGCACCTTCGGACCTCTCTCCCGCGGAGGGGGAGGTCCGGCTTCTGCATGCCACGTGGCGGGCCCGGAGCTCACCTCTGAGGAGAGGGAGGTCCGGCCCCGCTGGACGCGTGGCGTCTTCGGACCCCTCTCCCGCGGAGGTGGAGGTCAGGCTTCTGTATGCCACGTGGCGGGCCCGGAGCTCTCCTCTGAGGAGAGGGAGGTCCGGCCCCGCCAGATGCGTGGCGCCTTTGGAGCTCTCCCTGCGGAGAAGGGCGAGCACCTTAGGCATTTTCACCCTGTGCGCGGGGGTACCCCATATCTCAGGTACCGACAGTGGCCCCCGGGCCCATCTCGGGGGAGATAGCGAGCCCGAGGTGGGACCTCCGTCTCTTCCGATCCGCGCACTTTCTTTAAGTCCTGAATTGGCCGCTGCCGGAGCACGAACGGCCGCGGGGTCGTGAGAGCGTGCGCTCACTTGATGACTGCTTTTACTGCGGAGACGGGAGCCCCGGCCATGTTGAACACGCAGGGCTTTCGGAGCTCTTCCACCGCGGGGGAAGGTCCGGCTTCCGTCTGCCACATGGCGAGCCCGGAGCCCCTCTCAAGGAAGGAGAGAGTTCCGGGCCTGCTGGACATGTGGGGCCCCCGGGTCCCGCCCCCTCTAGCCCTGGGTCGAAGTAGTTGGTAGCCCCTTTCCCCCTACTTCACGCAGTCCCCGTTGCCGCAACCTGGAAGTCCTGCAAACAGGTAGAGGAAACGTAATTCTCCTTGGGGGCTCCCCCTCCCTTGTCTCACAGTCTTATTTGACTTACAGCCCCCAACCATATGCTTGATGCTTGGGGATTTGTAGAGAGGGGGAGCTGAGCACATGGCAGCCATGTACTGCAAGGGTGATAAAAAATAACTCAATTCACAATTCAAATGAGTACAAGGAAAGAGCAAAGTAGGGAAGACTTCTTTTCGTACAACCTTCCATAGGAGGAAGGCAGGCTAAACATGGAGGCCACGACCCACCCCATTAAGAGGGGAAGCAAGACTCTACGCGCTTGGAGTCGGAACCAGGCAAAGCTGAACGTAGTCCTGGACCGTCCCCTGGGGTTTAGCTGCTCCGAGCGCTGCTCCTGGAATCTATGGGGTTCATTACGAAAAGAAAGTACTGACCTATTTTTGCTCTTAGGGGTAGAACTTACGGAGGTGTTCTATGTTCCAAGGATTCGGGAGCAGGTCCCCATCCTCGGTGGAAAGGCGAACACATCCGGGGCGGCATACTTTCGTGACTCGGAAGGGGCCTTCCCAACTAGGGGAGAGTTTGTGGGCCCCTTCGCGAGAATGTATGCGCCGCAACACCAGGTCACCTTCCTGCAGCTCCCGGGCACGCACAGACCTCTGGTGGTAGCGCCGAAGCGCCTGTCTGTACCGTGCGTTACGGAGTGCCGCATGTAATCGGACCTCGTCGACGAGGTCGATTTCTCCACGCCGGAGGTTGTCCTGCGTGGCTTCGTCGTAAGCCCGGACACGGTGAGACTTCATGGTGACTTCTGGAGGAAGTACAGCTTCGGCCCCGTACACCATGAAGAAGGGTGTCTCCCCGGTGGCCCGGCTCTGGGATGTCCGGTTAGCCCATAGCGTGCTCGGAAGTTCATCTACCCAATTGGCACCATGTTTCTTCAGGCTGGCGAAGGTACGAGTCTTGAGGCCCCGGAGAATCTCCGCATTGGCCCTCTCGACTTGCCCATTGCTCTTCGGGTGAGCGACAGAGGCATAGCATACCTGAATGCCAAGGTCCTCGCAGTAGTCTTGGAACGCTGCGCTGGTGAACTGGGTCCCATTGTCAGTGATGATCCTGTTTGGGACCCCGAACCGGCAGACAATGGATCTGATGAATTTTACTGCTGATTGTTTATTGATGGTGACAACTGGTGTAGCTTCCGGCCACTTGGTGAACTTGTTGATAGCGACATAGAGGTACCGGAACCCCCCGACGGTTCTGGGGAATGGTTCCAGGATGTCCAGCCCCAACACGGCAAACGGCCACGAGGGCGGGATCATCTGTACCGCCTGAGCTGGTGTATGGATCTGCTTGGCGTGGAACTGGCACGCCTTGCAGCTCTCGACCAGCTTGACGGCATCCTGGAGTGCTGTCGGCCAGTAGAAGCCTTGCCGGAAGGCTTTACCGACAAGCGTGCGTGAAGAAGAATGACTTCCACATTCGCCTCCATGGATCTCAGCGAGCAAGTCGCAGCCTTCCCCCTGGGTTATACACCGCAATAGGATGTGGTTGGCGCCACGCCGGTAGAGATCCCCCTCTACCAGCGCGTACCTCTTAGCCATACGCACAATCCGTTCAGCGGTTGCATGTTCATCAGGGAGGATATTGTCCTTCAAGTAGTCCCGGATCTCCGTGATCCATGCATCGGGTCTGACTTGAGCTTCTGGATCTTGAGCGCTGGGTTGCACGGAGTCCCCAGTGACGCTTACGATCCTTGGCGGCGCCCACGGTTGTAGGGCCACCGGGACCGCCAGCTTCGAGGTGCTGGTCAAGCCCCCTTCGCCCGGCTCGGCAGGCCGGGCTGTGGGCCGCAGCAACGTCCTCTCGAAGACTCCTTCGGGCGCAGGGGCTCCGGTGGAAGCCTTCGTTGAAAGGTCATCGGCTGCGGTATTACCGGCGCGCGGTACGTGGTGCAGGTCCAAGGAGAGGAATTCTTTCTCCAACATCTGCACGTGAAGCAGATATGCAGCTAGCTGGGGGTCATTGCAGGAGCATTCGCCCTTGACTTGCTTGATGACCAGCTGGGAGTCGCCCTGTGCCAACAACTGGTGAGCGCCTAAAGACAGGGCTGTCTGCAGGCCAAAGATGAGTGCTTCATACTCCGCCATGTTGTTGGTTGCCTTGAAATTGAGACGCACCATATACCCAAACTGTTCCCCCGATGGCATGAGGAGCAGTACGCCGGCACCGGCTCCCTGCTTTCGCGAGGAGTCGTCGAAGAAGAGTGTCCAGTGGGGTTCGGTGAAGACCGGAGCTTGGTGCTCCGGTTCTCCGCCCCCATGGCCCCCTGGGTCAGCCTCCGTTGGTGTCCACTCCACCACAAAGTCAGCCAGTGCTTGGCTCTTGACTGCATGGCGTGGGAGGAAGTCCAGCTCAAACTCCGCCAGCTCCGCCGCCCATTTAGCAACGTTGCCAGTCGCATGGGGGCTGTGAAGAATTGTCTTCAGTGGATACGAGGTGACTACCGAGACCCGGTGGGCCTGGAAATAATGGCGGAGCTTTCTGGAGGCAACGAGCACCGCATACAGCAGCTTGTGGACTTCCAGGTACCTTGTCTTGGCATCATGAAGTACTTCGCTGATGTAGTAGACAGGCCTCTGTACGGTTCGAACCCTCTTTCTCAGGCCTGGGAGGTCCTCGTCCATTGGCCCACTGGAGGTGGGCGGACCCACGGGGGCCTCCGGGAGCTGGGACCCGGAGGCCCTTAAGCTATCTTGATTGTCCGGGAGGTCCGGGGGGTCTTGGGGGACCTCTGGGAGGTCCCATTTGGCCCCCGGGGGGTCCCACGGGGCCCCCGGGGGTTTATCTTGGAGGTCCGGGAGACTGTCCAGGACCTCAGGGAGGCCGACCTAGACCTCCGGGAGGTTGCCTTGGAGGCCCGGGAGACCGTCTTGGTCCTGCGGGGCCTCCTGGCGTCTGTCTTCTGCTACCGGAGCAGGTTGTGAAGATGAGGGGTCCGGCCTCTCTGCGACGAGGACCATACTCACTACTTCAGTTGTCGCCGCGATGTAGAGCAACAGGTGCTCTCCGAGCTCAGGGGCTACCATGATTGGTAGGGTCGTCAGGATTCGCTTCAACTCCTGGAAAGCCTCTTCTGCTTCGTCAGTCCAGGCAAAAGGGCCTGACTTGCGCAGGAGCTTAAAGAAAGGGAGTGCCCGCTCTGCTAGCCTCGATATAAACCGACTCAGCGCGGCTAGACATCCTGTGAGTTTCTGGACATCCTTGACGCGGGCAGGGGGCCGCATGAAGTCGATGGCCTTGATCTTCACTGGGTTGGCCTCAATCCCCCGGTGCGAGACCAGGAACCCTAAGAGCTTCCCAGAGGACACGCCGAACACACATTTATCTGGGTTCAGCTTGGTGCGCGTAGAGCGCAACTTGTCAAAGACTAAGGCTAGGTTATCTAGCAGGGACGGACCCTGCTTGACCTTGACAACTATGTCATCGACATACACCTCAACCAGGTCTCTTATTAACTCCCCAAAGGTTTTGTGCATTGCCCCCACAAAGGTGGGGAGTGCATTCTTTAGGCCGTAAGGCATAGACACATAGCAATAAAGGCCATCTACTGTGATGAAGGAGGTGTGCTCCTCGTCCTCCCTAGACATGGGGATCTCATGGAAACCCGAGTAGACGTCTAGGAAGCACAGCATATCACAGCCTGACGTTGAGTCTACTATTTGATCTATTCTAGGGAGAGGGAATGGATCTTTAGGACATGCCTTATTGAGACTGGTGTAGTCGATGCACATCCGGAGCTTCCCGCCAGCCTTCGGGACAACGACGGGGTTCGCCAACCATCGGGGGTGGTGGACCTCCCGTATGAAGCCAGCGTCCAGAAGCTTCTTGACTTCTTCACGGATGAAGTTTTGTCGCTCGATGGACTGCTTGCGGGGCTTCTGTTGAACCGGCCGGGCGTCGGGGAAGACTTTCAAGTGGTGCTCGATCACCTTCCTGGGGATCCCCGGCATCTGTGACGGCTGCCATGCAAACACGTCGACGTTGTGCCGGAGGAAGGTGACGAGCGCGCCTTCCTATTTACTATCCAGGCCCCCGGCTACCCGGGTGGTCTGGGTAGCCTCGGCGCCGACTTGGACGACCTTTAAGGGGACGCCGCCCTCGTCGAGAGGTTACACCCGGGGTGCTGTGGTGGAAGCACGGTGATGTGCGCTCGGGCGGAGCTGGTCCGGCTCCGTATTGCCGGGGGCTGATGCCCCAGCTGTTGCGAGTGCTTGGAGCTTCTCCAGGGCCGACACTGCAGCAGTGCGGTCCCCACGAATCCTTAGAACACATGTCGGTGTTGGCATATTCAGGACAAGGTAGCCGTAATGGGCTACAGCCATGAACTGGTACAGGGCTGGCCTGCCGATTATGGCGTTGAAGGGGAGGTCTATCTCCGCTACGTCGAACAGAATGTACTCTGTTCGATAGCTGTCCGGAGCCCGAAGGTCACTGGGAGACTAATGTTGCCGTAGGGGATAACCTGTCCCGGCCCTACCCCTGAGAACGGGCTCGACGGGGTGAGCTTGGCCATTGGGATCTGCAGCTTCTGGAAAGCTGCACGGCTGTTGAGGTTCAGCCCAGCCCCTCCATCCACCAAAACGTTGTACATTCTCACGTTGGCGATGGTAGGGGCCACCAGGAGCGGTAGTTGGCCGGCCCCAGCCATGTTCCTGGGGCAGTCGGTGGCATCAAAGCTGATGGGGGTCCCCATCCACTTTAGGTGCGGTGCAGCACTTGGGAGTGGCGCCACCGACGCTACCGCTCGCCGCAGAGTCTTGACTGCGCTTCGGGACGAGGGGTCGGCGGACCCTCCGTATATGACGTAGAGCTTCTTCCGACACTCATCATCGCTGGAGCCGGAATCCTCATGATTGCGTGCCGCCTTCACGACACGCTGAGGCTCCTGGATCTCATCTGGGTGGTCGATGTTGTCTGGAACATCCACCCCCTGCTCATCTTCCTTTGGACGGAAGGGCAGGGCATCAGCCCGCTGCCACTTCTCCTCGCGGAAGCGCTCTGCGAGCCTTCGGATCTCCTGGCACTCGGCAGCAGTGTGGCGACAGCTTCCGTGCACGGGGCACATATTGTCTTCATCACCTTCTGGGATTGGTGATCTTCGCTGCTTCTTGTCGGGGCACGGCCCCCGAGCCCCACCGAGCGTCGCTGCAGTGACGACTGGGGCTGCGGTCGGTGACTCTATCTTGCTTCTGCCTCGGTTCTTGGCCTTCCTGCTGCCTCCACAGGGAGTAGGACTAGATCCGGACAGTCCCCCTGACTCGGAGGATGGCAGCGAGTGCCAGTTCCGTCCTTCGGCTGCTCTGGCGCATTTGTCTGCCAAACTGAAGAGCTCTGAGACGTCGCGGACCTCCCTGGTCGCGAGCTTCTCGAGCATCTTCCTGTCCCGGACGCCTTGCCGGAATGCCACCACCACAGAAGCATTTTGAATGTGTGGGATGGTGTTCCGCACCTGGGAGAACCGCTGGATGAAAGAGCGCAGCGACTCCCCAGGTTGCTGCTGGATGGCGTGGAGGTCGAGCTCCGTGCCAGGCCGGGTGTAGGAGCTGCCGAAGTTGGCTACGAACTGTCGGCAAAGCTCTCCCCAGGAGGTGACGGAACCCTGGGGGAGGTTCATGAGCCAAGACCGGGCTGGACCGGTCAAGGCGACAGGGAAGTAATTGGCCATGATGGCTTCATTCCCTCCTGCGGCAAGTACGGCGGTGGAGTAGATCTGGAGGAACTCCGCCGGGTTGACGCTGCCGTCGTACTTCTCGGGCAGGTGTGGCCGAAACTTGCGCGGCCACTTCGCAAAGCGAAGATGGGGCGCGAGGGCTGCACACCCTGCTTCTGTCACCGCAGGTTCTGGTGCCGCGAACGCTGGGTTCGCACTGGGCACAGTGTACCCCGGTACGGGCAAGGCTGCACCATAGGCCGGGGGCGCCATCTGCAGTACATATGACTGTGGCATATTCTGCACGGCGCAGGCCTGGGGCAGAGATCGCATGGTGAAGGTCTGCTCTTCAGGCTGGGTCGAGGCCGACGTCATGCTGTCGTCAGCCTCTTGGTAGCGACGCCTTTCTCGGCGTTGCTCAAGGTATACCCGGGCATCTTGACCCGAGCGACACCGCTCCAGCTCTGTCCTCAGATCCATCGATTGAGGGCTGGCAGAGCTGGAGTCTGCCGTCTGTTCGTCAACCATCGGCGAGCGTATCAGCGACACGGCCGGTTGGTCAGAGTGTCGTCTCCGCCGGAGTCGCGGGCTTGCGGCAGCGATGACGAGACGGTCTATCTCGAGAATCCACCGCTGGGTCGCTGCCTGAGGCGCGTCCCCAGCGGGTGGATTGTGCAGTAGCGCTCTTGCTGCAGCTAGCGCACCCCTTCCGGGTACGCCCGGCGCTACTGAAGATCTGACGCTAGTTGGAGCCTGCATTGTCGGGGTCGGCGCTGCCAGAGCCGGTTGCTGGCTCCCAGCTTGTACTGACACACTCCGTCCCGAGTTTGTTGACTTGTACTCCCCCCTGGTCGCGGTTCACCGCGGAGGCAGGGGAGGTGAGCTTGCCGCCGAAGGGAGCCTGGTCATCTTCGTCGGCGGAAACTCGTCGCGCTAGGGGAAAAGCCCCCTACCTGGCGCGCCAAATGTCGAAGTGTTCGGTCGACACTTCCCCCGGGCCTGCACTGGGCAGCCCGCGGAGGTTCTTTTTTCGGAGGGGCTAGTTCCTAGCGGAGAGCTTGCACAGATGGACGAGTTAGTGAGAGCTTGACACGGCGAGTTTTACGTGGTTCAGGCCGCCGGAGCGTAAAACCCTACGTCCACGGCGAGCTATGGAGCTCGCTGTATTGCTTGCTGCTCAGGGCCGGGGGCCTGAGCTTGGGGGTGAGTTACAGCTTGAGAGTGTATGGCTAGCGTATGAGTTGCGAAATGCGAACCCTTGCTATCGACGCATACCCGAGCCTTTTATAGTCCAAGACTCGGGTAGCTTACAAGGGGAGCCGGGACCCGACAGGTGGTCCCGGGAAGATTGTCTATTATCTACCGTATCTGTAGTTACGCCGGTAGGTGCCTCTGGTCGAAGGCTTCTGAGTCTTCATCTTGCCGCCCTGCCCATGCCGCATGCTAGTCGTAGCGGTTGATGACGGCGCAGGCGGCATGGGATGTCTTGTCGCGGTGTTTATTAGCTGGCAGGTTCTGACACCGCGCGCCAGTCTGTGATGCGACTGGGCGCAACGGCACCTGACAGACGCGTGCTCCGTGTTTCCGCGTATTGGGAAGACGCGGGCCTTGAATACCTTGTACGGGCAAGGTGTGGGGCGCCTTTACGCCCGCTGCCTACCGCTCGGGGGCAGGCAGTACCATTCTTCTGGCCACGTGGCGGGTCCGGAGCCCTTCTCTGAGGCGAGAAGGGTCCGGCCTGCGGGGCACGTGGAGCCTCCGGACCTCTCCCCGCGGAGGGGGAGGTCCAGATTCTGTATACCACGTGGCAGGCCCGGAGCTCTCCTCTGTGGAGAGGGAGGTCCGGCCCCGCTGGACGCGTGGCGTCTCCGGACCTCTCTCCCGCGGAGGGGGAGGTCCGGCTTCTGTATGCCATGTGGCGGGCCTGGAGCTCCCTCTGGGGAGAGGGAGGTCCGGCCCCGCCGGACGCGTGGCGCCTTCGGAGCTCTCCCTGCGGAGAAGGGCGAGTACCTTAGGCATTTTACCCTGTGCGCGGGGGTACCCCATATCTCAGGTACCGACAAACATCATTCGGTAAGGTCTGGTGAAGGTCAGGGCTCAGCGTCCTGTTTCATCGTCTTCGTGGCCCCCTGAGCGTGCGTCTACTTCAGCCACAAGTCAACTAGTGCTCGGTTAATGTCTGCATGACGGAAAAAGGAGCCTAGGTCAAACTTCAGTGGCTCCGCCGCCCATTTGGCGGCATTGTCCGCCGCGTGGGGGCTGTGGAGGATAGCTTTTAGCCCGGGGAGACCGCCGGGTGCTCGATACTCGGGGGTCCCCAGGCTGCTTTGGGCCTTCCGGGGAGCTCCTCTGATATCCCGGGAGCTCCGGGGAGGGGTCCCATTGCACCAACGGGAGGTCCTGCTGGTCCTCCGGGAGGTTGTGTCGGGGATCCGAGGTTGCTTCTTGGTGGAGAAACAGGTTACGGTGGTATGGGGTTAAAGCCATTGGCGCGAAGACCAGAAATTCGCGGGACCCCTAGCTATGCCGAGTCGGTTTATGCCAGGATTAGCAGGTAAAGGGTGCCCTTCAACTACTCCAGGCCAAGGGGTCTGATGGGAACCTTAGCAAGCATTTGGGAAGCACAGCACATCACAGCCTGGCATCGAGTCTACTATTTGGTCTATCATAGGGAGAGAAAATAGGTCTTTAGGGCATGCCTTATTGAGACTGGTGTAGTGGATGCAGCTCCGGAGCTTCTCGCTGGCCTTCGGGATAACAACTCGGTTTGCCAAGCGCCGGGAGCGGCGGACTCTCCGTCTTGTCGGACGGCTGGACGTCGGGAAAGACCTTTAAGTAGTGCTGAATCACCTCCCTAGGGATCTCTGGCCTCGGCGACGGCTGTCATGCAGCACATCGACCTTGTGCCGGAGGGGGGCAACGAGCGCGCCTTCCTATTTGCTATCCAGGCCCCCGGCTACCCGGGTGGTCTGGGTGGCATCGGCGCTGATTCGGACGAGCCTTGTGGGGATGTCGTCCTCATCGAGGGGTTGCACGCGGGGTGCTGTGGTAGAGGCACAGTGGCGTGCACTTGGGTGGAGCTGGTTTGGTTCTGCGCTGCCGAGGGTTGGCGCTCTAGTCGCTGTAAGCGCCTGAAGCTTTTCCAAGGCTAACACTGTGGCAGCACGGTCTCCACAAACCTTGAGGATGCCTGTTGGTGTAGGCATCTTCAAGACAAGGTAGCCATAGTGTGCTACAGCCATGAATCGGTACAGGGCTGGCCTGCCGATTATGGCGTTGAAGGGGAGGTCAATCTCGGCCACGTCGAACAGAACGTACTCTGTCCGGTGCCCCAAAGGTCACCGGGAGGCTGATGTGGCCGTAGGGAACGACCTGTCCCGGTCCCACCCCTGAGAACGGGCTCGATGGGGCGAGCTTGGCCATCGGGATCTGCAGCTTCTGGAAGGCTGCGCGACTGATGAGGTTCAGCCCAGCCCCGCCATCCACCAAAACGTGGTACATCTTCATGTTGGCGATGGTGGGGGCCACCACGAGCGGCAGTTGGCCGGCCCCAGCCATGTTCCTGGGGCAGTCGGTGTCATCGAAGCTGATGGGGGTTGCCATCCACCTGAGGTGCGGTGCTGCACCTGGGAGGGGAGCCACCGACGCTACCGCTCGACGCGTGGCCTTAGCCGTGCTCCGGGACGGGGGGTCAGCGGACCCGCTGAAGATGACATAGAGCATCTTCCGGTGCTCGTCATCACTGGAACTGGAGCTCCCATGACTGCGCACTGCCTTTACGGCATGCTGAAGCTCCTGGAACTCCACCTGGCGGTTGACGCCGTCTCGGGCCTTGACCTTCTGCTTGCCGCCCCTTTGATCGTTGGGTGGGGCATCAGTTAGAGGCTGCTTCCCTTTCCGGAAGCGCTCCACGAGCTTCTGGATTTCCCGCCATTCGGTAGCGGTATAATAGCTGGTGCCATGCACAGGGCATAATTCATCCTGGCCCCGTCTGGGGCCGGTGGTTGTCGCGGCCTCTTGTCAGGGCGCGGCCCCCGAGCTCGACTGGGCGTCGCCGTTGCGACAACAGGGACCGCGGCTGATGTTTTTACGCTTCTTCCGTACGAAGCGCCGCAGGATCCCGGCTGACCCCCTGGCTTGGGGGGCGGCAGAGAGTGCCAGTTCCGCCCTTCGGCTGCCCTGGCACACTTGTCCGCCAGGTTGAAGAGTTCTGAGGCATCGCAGACCTCCCTGGTCGCGAGCTTCTCGAGCATCTTCCTGTCCCGAACGCCTTGCCCGAACGCCACCACCACCGAAGCGTTCTGAATATGCGGGATGGTGTTGCGTACCTGGGAGAACCGCTGGATGAAAGAGCGCAGCGACTCCCCAGGCTGTTGCCTGACGGCGTGGAGGTCAAGCTCCGTGCCGGGGCGGGTGTAGGAGCTGCCGAAGTTGGCGACGAACTGCCGGCAGAGCTCTCCCCAGGAGGTTATGGACCCCTGAGGTAGATTCATGAGCCAAGACCGAGCTGGGCCGGTCAAGGCGACGGGGAAGTAGTTGGCCATGACAGCCTCGTCCCCTCCAGCGGCAAGTACGGCGGTGGAGTAGATCTGGAGGAACTCCGCTGGGTTGACGCTGCCGTCGTACTTGTCGGGCAGGTGTGGGCGAAACTTGCGTGGCCACCTTGCGAAGCGAAGGCGGGGTGCAAGGGCCGCACATCCTGCACCTGCTGCTGCAGGTACTGGCGCTGCGAACGCTTGGTTCGCACTTGGCACCGCGTATCCCGTCATGGGCAAGGCTGCACCATAGACCGGGGCCGCTGCTTGCGGCGCATATAGTTATGGCATATGCTGCGCAGCATATGCCTGAGGCAGGGCTCGCGTGGCGAAGGCCTGCCCTTCTGGTTGTGTCGAGGCCGACGACATGCTGTCGCCAGCCTCATGGTTGCGACGCCTTTCTCGGCGTCGCTCGAGGTACACCCAGGTGTCCTGGCCCAAGTGGCACCGTTCCAGTTCCCTTCGCAGGTCCGTCGACAGGAGCCTGGAGGAGCTGGAATCCGCCGTTAGCCCGTCAACCGTGGGTGTGCGCGTCAGCGACACAGCCGGTTGTCCAGGGCGCCGTCCTCGCTGAAACCGAGGGTTCGCGGCGGCGACGACGAGGCGGTCCACCTCGCGGACCCATTGCTGGGTCGCTGAATGGAGCGCATCCCCCACAGGTGGGTTGCGCAGCAGCGCTCTTGCTGCAGCTAGCGCACCTCCATGGTGTACGCTCAGCGCTGCAGAAGATCTCACACTGGTGGCGGCCTGCATAGCCGGAGTCGGCTGCTGGCTACCAGCTTGTGCCGACACACTCCGTCCTGAGTGTGTCGATGTCGGTACCTGAGATATGGGGTACCCCCGCGCACAGGGTAAAATGCCTAAGGTGCTCGCCCTTCTCCGCAGGGAGAGCTCCGAAGGCGCCACGCGTCTGGCAGGGCCGGACCTCCCTCTCCTCAGAGGAGAGCTCCGGGCCTGCCACGTGGCATACAGAAGCCGGACCTCCCCCTCCGCGGGAGAGAGGTCCGAAGACGCCACGCGTCCAGCGGGGCCGGACCTCCCTCTCCTCAGAGGTGAGCTCCAGGCCCGCCACGTGGCGTGCAGAAGCCGGACCTCCCCCTCTGCAGGAGAGAGGTCCGAAAGCGCCACGTGTCCAGCGGGGCCGGACCTCCCTCTCTTCAGAGAAGAGCTCCGGACCCGTCACGTGGCTAGAAGAACGGTGCTGCCTGCCCCCGAGCGGTAGGCAGCGGGCATAAAAGCGCTCCTCACCTTGCCCGTACAAGGTATTCAAGGCCCGTGTCTTCCCAAGACGCGGAAACGCGGAGCACGCGCCTGTCAGGTGCCGTTGCGTCCAGTCGCATCACAGACTGGCGCGCGGTGTCAGGACCTGCCAGGTAATAAACGCCGCGACAAGACATCCCATGCCGCCTGCGCCGTCATCAACCACTATGACTAGTGCGCGGCGTGGGCAGGGCGGCAAAATGAAGACTCAGAAGTCTTCGACCAGAGGCAACCACCGGCGTAACTACAGATACGGTAGATAATAGACAATCTTCCCGGGACCACCTGTCGGGTCCCGGCCCCCTTGTAAGCCACCCGAGTCTTGGACTGTAAAAGGCTCGGGTATGCGTCGATAGCAGGGGTTCGCATTCAGCAACTCATACGCTAGCCATACACTCTCAAGCTGTAACTCACCCCCAAGCTCAGGCCCCCGGCCCTGAGCAGCAAGCAATACAGCGAGCTCCATAGCTCGCCGTGGACGTAGGGTTTTACGCTCCGGCGGCCTGAACCACGTAAAACTCCCCATGTCAAGCTCTCACTAACTCGTCCATCCGCGCAAGCTCTCCGCTAGGAACTAGCCCCTCCGAAAAAAGAACCTCCGCGGGCTGCCCAGTGCAGGCCCGGGGGAAGTGTCGATCGCACACTTCGACATTTGGCGCGCCAGGTAGGGGGCTTTTCCCCTAGCGCGACGAGTTTCCGCCGACGAAGATGACCAAGCTCCCTTCAGCGGCAAACTCTCCCCCACCGCATTCACGGCGAACCGTGACCAGCGGGGAGTACATGTCGACGCACTCAGGACGGAGTGTGTCGGCACAAGCGGGTAGCCAGCAGCCGACTCCGGCAACGCCGACTCCGGCTATGCAGGCCCCGACGAGCTTGAGGTCTTCTGCAGCGCTGAGCGTACACCATGGAGGTGCGCTAGCTGCAGCAAGAGCGCTGCTGCGCAACCCACCTGCAGGGGATGCGCCCCATTCAGCGACCCAGCAATGGGTCCGCGAGGTGGACCGCCTCGTCGTCGCCGCCGCGAACCCTCGGTTTCGGCGAGGGCGGCGCCCGGGGCAACCGACTGTGTCGCTGACGCGCACACCCACGGTTGACGAGCTAACGGCGGATTCCAGCTCCTCCAGGCTCCTGTCGACGGACCTGCGAAGGGAACTGCAACGGTGCCACTTGGGGCAGGACGCCCGGGTGTACCTCGAGCGACGTCGAGAAAGGCGTCGCAACCATGAGGCAGGCGACAGCATGTCGTCAGCCTCGACGCAACCAGAAGGGCAGGCCTTCGCCATGCGAGCCCCGCCTCAGGCATATGCTGCACAACATATGCCACCACCATATGCGCCGCAGGTAGCGGCCCCGGCCTACGGTGCAGCCTTGCCCATGCCGGGATACGTGGTGCCAGGTGCGAACCACCTGTTCGCAGCGCCAGTACCTGCAGCAGCAGGTGCAGGATGTGCGGCCCTTGCACCCCACCTTCGCTTCGCAAGGTGTCCGCGCAAGTTTCGCCCGCACTTGCCCGAGAAGTACGACGGAAGCGTCAACCCAGCGGAGTTCCTCCAGATCTACTCCACCTCCGTACTTGCTGCAGGAGGCGATGAGGCTGTCATGGCCAACTACTTTCCCGTCGCCTTGACCGGCCCAGCCCGGTCCTGGCTCATGAATCTACCCCAGGGGTCCATAACCTCCTGGGGTGAGCTCTGCCGGCAGTTCGTCGCCAACTTTGGCAGCTCCTACACCCGTCCCGGCACGGAGCTTGACCTCCACGCCGTCAAACAACAACCTGGGGAGTCGCTGCGCTCTTTCGTCCAGCGGTTCTCTCAGGTGCGCAACACCATCCCACATATCCAAAGCGCCTCTGTGGTGGTGGCGTTCCGACAGGGTGTCCGGGACGAGAAAATGCTCGAGAAGCTCGCGACCAGAGATGTCAGCGACGTCTCGGAGCTCTTTAGCCTGGCGGACAAGTGCGCCAGAGCAGCCGAAGGGCGGAACTGGCACGCACTGCCGACCTCCGAGTCAGGAGGGCAGCCCGGGTCCAGTGCTGCTGCCTATGGGGGTGGCAAGAAGACCAAGAATCGGGGGAATGGGAAGATGAAGTCACCATTCACGGCCCCCGTCGCCGCAGCTGCGACAACCAGTGGAGCTCGGGGGCCACGCCCCGACAAGAGGCAGCGGCAATCACCGGCCCCAGACAGTGGCCAAGGCGGGCTATGCCCCGTGCATGGCACCTGCAACCATACAGCTGCCGAGTGCTGGGAGATCCAGAGGCTCGCAGAGCGCTTCCGCAATGGAAGACAGCAGAGGGCTGAAGCACCGCCCTACCCTCAGAGGGATGGCAAACAGAAGGCCGATGCCCCAGTCACCGCTGCCCACCAGGTGGGGTTCCAGGAGCCTCAGCGTGTCATAAAGACAGTACATGACGGTGAGGACTCCAGTTCCGACGGTGACGGGCCAAGGCGTTAGCCAGCTACGGCACGCCTCCGTGCCTCGAACATACCTCTCGGGGGCTGCCTAGGGTCCGTCAACCCCTTGAAGGCCTTGCCAGAAGGGGGGGACGCCTTAGGTCATCCAAAGCGAGCCCGGGTCCACCTACCCCTTGAAGACCTTAGCCAGAAGGGGAGAACTCCCCGGGGGACCCCGAGAGAAGCCACGCAGGACCTGATCCAGCGTGAAGACAACAACTTCGACAAGACTCGGCTTGCAGGGAACACCCCACAACGCAAGGTCTCGGCTAATGCTCTAAGCACTACCGCCAAAGAACCAAACGCGACGGCGGCCCGCAAGAGGGCAGCCTGGTGAAGTGGCACGCTATATTCCAAGAAGGACCCATAAGCTCTCACCCAGCAGGGAAGGTCCCTTCCGAATCATGAAAGCTGCCGCCCCAGGTACACATGCCTTTCAACCGAGAGTGGGATCCATTCCCAAAAATCCTTGCCATGGAGCAACACTGTAAGTCCTACTTACTGAGCATCAGTAGAACAGGGTTATTCACTTCTGTAATAGACCCCATAGAACTTAGGAACAGAGCTTGGGGTAGCTAAGTCTCAAGGGACGGTATAGGACTACGTCTAGTTTAGCCTGGTTCCGACCCTAAGCGCGTAGAGTCTTGCTTCCCTTGTAGACGAGGCGGAACATTGCCCCCACGAACAGCCAGAATTCCACCTATGGGCGCGAATACAGAGACCTGTTCTACTTAGCTCCTTCTCATGCGCTCATTTAAATTATGCATTAATTTTTATGATCGCACTATCTCTGTATGTTCATCATACGTCTAGCTCCCCCTCTCCTGCGCTCATCCATAGTCGGCATTTGCTATCCTCCCGAAGGCGGCTGCGCTTGAGGCACCTGCTGATGGCCGAGTGAGTCTCTCGGGCCTCCCCTAGTCAGGTGTTGCGGTGTCAGTTGGTCACCTCCAGGAAAGGCCAGCGTTGTGCATGGGGGGTCCAGGGTGCGTATCCAGCTCAGCCGGCCCAGAGCCCAAAGCATGCGCATCCTGCTCTCCGGAGGTCCAGGGGAGTACGTCCGCTTTGCCTGGTCATGAACCCAAAGTGCGTGCACTCTGCTTCCCCAGCGCATGGCCTGGTACTAGGGATCGGACGGCCGTACCCGGACCTCGGAGGGAGCCGGAGCTCCGGCGCCTCGTACACAGAATTGCCCAAGCCCCGTATAGCGGGCCAGGACCATAAGACGGATAAGACTAGGAGACAGGAGGGGAGGACCCCCCGAGGAGAATTACGTTTCCTCGACCTGTGTGCAGGACCTTCAGGTTACGGCAACAGGGACTGCATGAAGCGGGGGGAAAGGAGCTACCAGCTACACCGGCCTGGGACTGGAAGGACCGGGACCCGCCCCTCCAGTTGGGGCGGGGCCCGGGGGCCCCCGTGTCCAGCAGGCCCGGAACTCTCTCCTTCCTTGAGGAGGGCTCCGGGCTCGCCACGTGGCAGGCAGGAACCGGACCTCCCCCCTCAGCGTGAGGGCTCCGAAAGCCCTACGTGTCCAACATGACCGGAGCTCCCGTCTCTTGAGGAGGAGCTCCGGACCCACCACGTGGCCGGCAGATTTGGAGCCCCCCATAGGGCAAGGTTCGGAGACCTCCGGGGGCCCCTAACACGGTTAGGACCCGGGGGGCGGTGTCTGTGCGAAGCTCCGAGATTGGAAATGACCTCTGAGTACCTTGCAGAGCTAAGGACTCAGCCAGGCAAAGCCAAGAAGGAGGGAAAAAGCATCACAGACACAAGTATCCAAGAGAGTCAAATTAAGCAAGGCTCCTTGAGCTGGACTACAGACTCGATAAAAAAAAGGTAGAAGCAAGTCCTAAGGACCTCCCGGCTCTCGCCAGAACCTTGCGGCTACAAGGGCGGCCACATCCTCGACTTCAGCCCTGGCAGCTTCCTCCCGCTCCGCGGCTGGGCCCTCTCTTGCTGGCTCCAGTGAGAAAGAGGGGTCGCGGCTCTTGAAGCATGCCAGCACATGCGAGGCAACCTCTAAAGCTAAGCCGCGGCCCTCGGCTTCAAGCTCGCTGGCGACCACCGAGTCGAGTCTGTCCAACTTGGCGCCGTTCGACTCCAATGCAGGGATCACCTCTGCCACCTGCAATGCGGGAGTTGCGGCCCTCACCGGACTGAAACCAAAAGGGATCAGGGCGGACCCCGCTCGATCCACGAAGCTTGAGACCGCAAGGGCCTCGGAGGACCGTAGGGCTGAGAGCTCCTCCACCTCGCGGCGGGCCGCCCGCAGAGCCTCCAGGTTCCTCTTGGAGAATTCCTTCTCCTTGGCCGCCAGGGAACTCTCCCGAAGGCGGAGAGTCTCAGCTAGCCGCTCCAACTCAGCGGCCTTGAAGCCGGCAGTCAACTCCCAGTCCAAGACCGCCCGGCGATCATGGGAGACCTGTTCATCCCTCAAGTCAAGGTCTGCCTTCAGAATCTCCAGCTCCTCCATCCGAGCTCGGAGGTCATCCTCGCCCGCAGCCAGCTGCGCGGCGACCCTCTCTGTAAAAGCCCAAGAAAAGGGACTTGCAAAAACTTTTCTGCACCTCACAACACAACAGTTTTGTTGTGGGTAGATTGTGAAATATTGTGAAGAGCAAGTGACCTCCATCAAAGGAGTGATTAGAAGGGAAAGCCTTCACTTTCACAAAGTAGGGTTTCTACACATGAACATGAGAGGTTGAGCTCACCCCTAGAATTTAAAAAGTCTTGGGAAGGTTCAGTCCAAAGCTCATGCAAATTCAACACTTTTTGAGGCACTTTTGGGTTATTTCAAAAGGAGGCCAATTTGAATGTAAATTCAAATTGCAGCAACTTCCATCACCCAAATTCAAAAGTTAGCTCCATATCTATACTCAGCACATTTTTCTGAGTAAACCCACCAAGTTTCATCCCCATTGGAGTTCATCTTGTCGGGAGCCAATTTTGCAATAATTCAAAACTGAATTTGAATTTCAGTTTAAACATGAAGCAAATTTAACCAAACAAAGTTTGAATTTGAGAACTCAAATTCAAACCAAGACTTGGGGTCTAAGTCTCTCATTCAATGTGTAGTTGCTGGGATATTTACAAAAGAAATGGAGAAGAGAGGATTAGGGGGAGAGTGGGCCCACAAGTCAGTGGGGGAAACTTGTTTCCCAAACCGAGCGTGGCTGTTTTCTCCCGACGTCGGTCGAACACCTCGCGCCAGCTGCGGACAGCACCGGCGTCCGACCGCCTCACCTCGCCACCTCCTGCTCGGCGACCGAGCGCACGCGTGCCCGACGCGGTTTAAGTTCCCAGCCCACGTGAGCCAGCCTCATCTCCTCCGCTCTGCCCGTTGCTACCCGAAACGAGAAACGACACCCGCCGCTCCCCTCGGCTCCTCGTCGCGCCGTTGATCCAGGCGACCTCGTGACCGGAGTTCAACAGCAAAGACACGCGCCGGGGACTGCTCGAGCTCACGGTGAAGACCCTACCCTCTTCCATGTTTTGTAGGGGGAGTATTTCCCCGTCTAGTCCTCGGTGCTCAACAAAAACGAGTGAGCAGAAATGCCGAAATTCACGGCGATCGGTCCTGCACAGCGTAAACCCAGCTGAGCATAGGTTCTACACGCCCCCACGGCCACCTAGGATCCAAAACCATCGAAAACCATCGAGCCTTTGCGCTGATATCCAAGTTTTTCGAGCAACAGTCGATATCGGGCCTAGGTCGACAGTGAGGTCCCAGTTCCGGCTATTTCCATGGCCAACCGAGCTCATATTCGTGCGCAGCATGCCACGGTGGAGCTGTAGGAGCAAACCGCTTGAGAAATAAGGCCCGGAGTAGCCCGGACGACGTCACCGGAGCAGAGGGAGGCTCTGTCGCCGTCGCGGGCATAGTTCCGGCCATTGCCGAGCTCCGGTGAGGGCACCAGCGTGTTCTCCGAGTCGAGTTAGGCACAGGTGGCAAGTTTTGTCAAAGGTCGGGCGGGGAAACGCCCGGCGGCGAGCGCTCCGGCGAAGTGCCGCCGCGGGAACTGCGGGAGAGCGCGAGGTAGACGAAGGGGGGGGGGGGCCGGGTCCACCGGTCAGCCTCTGATTTCGCGCGGGGATCGGGTTTGCGGCCGGGATTTGGTGCGGCAGCGCGGGTAAAACCCCGTGGGCCGCGGTGTGGCCGCTTTCTGAGTGGGCCGGCTCGAGGAGTGGGTCCCACCCGCAAGATTTAAACATTTTTGGAATTTCCAGTTTTAGTGCAAACTTTAGAACCCCATAACCTTGGCTAGGAAGCTCCAAATTTAGTGATTCAAATAGGGTTGGATTCATCTTGCCTAGCTCTGTCCATATATACAACCCAATTTGTATGAAACCCATTAATTAATTCTGGAAAATTCTTTAAAGCTTTTCAGAAAAAGAATTTTAGAGGGAGTTTGGTTCATCCAAAAATCCCCAAATTTTGCCAGAATGTTCTTTAGGACATTAGTAAACCCCTGTGAAAGTTTCAGACCATTTGGAGTTGATTTGGTTAGAGCAATTCAAATTGGAAGGTGCTGTGTTCATTTGAATACAGAAACATTTTCAGAGAATTTCCAAAACTTGGAAATTCAATTCTGGGCAAACCTTGACTCCAAAAATGCTAGGAAAATTCATGCAAACTCTATGAGCTATAATTGAAATTGTAGTTCATTAAGTTGAGCATGAACAGGGGTATTACCTCAGAATAAATTCTTCCTTGCTGATTTGCCAAGAGAATTATTCTGAGCAAACCACTCCATGAAAAGTGCTAATGTTTGGTCCAGAGAGTTTTCTTGTGACAAGGAATTCACACAAAAATTCTCAGCTCCATAGGAGCTCTAGATCACCCCTGTCCTGTTTAACCACTTAAGGGAATTAATATGGAAAAGGGGAAAAACCACTTAGCATTTAACCATGTGATTAAGTTCAAGCCAAACCACCAACACCAGTTCATCTTTAAATTCTTAAACAAAGTTCCAGGTGTTCGAGGCTGGTTATTAGAACTAATAGTAGAAGTCTTACTCTAAACTCACATTTGCATCTAAATTAACATGTAGTATTTCATTAACGTGTAGCCGTTGAAGAAGAGACTCCGGAAGTGCTGGACTTCCTCCTTCCGGACGAAGAACTAACTCCTGACCAGCAGCAACAAGGCAAGCCCCGGTTTGCATTAACCCTTTTTAAAAGCTTTACTTTGTTTACATGTGTCATATGAAGTATGTATGTGCATTAGGTATAGGATGAATGAAACCCCACTTGCATAACCAAAGGTTCCTAAAAGAGTGAGGGTAGTGTCAAGGACCTCGAGTAGACAGGCTATGCTTAATGAGTCATAGAACTTCGGTACAAGTCGAGTAGTTGGAATCTACTCGCGAGATAGGCTTGGGACACACGGGTTCGGTTGAGTGATGTGAGATCACTTTAGTAATGAAAATGAGACTAGGCAGGGGCTAGGGCGCAGCAAGAGAGAGTCTTGTGTGCGCAGCCCTGCCCGTGTCGATTGAGGACCGATCCGTGTGCGGCCCTGCTGAACAAGTATTGAACGTACCGAAGGCATATCGGATATATGGGCCCCGATAAACCGATGTAGCCTAAACCTCCTGGCGTCGAGGCATAGCACACCGATTTATAGGTGTAGGTTGAGGGCAGCTAGGTGGAAATCTGCCAACGGGCATAGAGAGATGCTCCGTGTGGGGAACCTCCTGCTCGTTTCGGTGCGACCGGTTCGATGTTTGGGCTGTTGGGTGAAAGGTTGTCCCGTACGACATCGAGTGAGCGTGCTGTGCAGCTCCACGGGTGGGCGTACGTGACGTGCTCTTTGGGTTTTCCCTGCAGGTGTATATCGAGTCGATTCGCCGTCCCTCACGGTGACGAGTACTGCTTGTTCACTGTGTCGTAACGTAGACTAATGGATGAAATATATTGATGCAATGATGCTGATTGATATAATTGTATTGCTACATGTGTGCCACCAAATACTGCTTACTAAATTTCAGATTTCATGAACTGTTAACTTGTTGCTAAAAGATGAACTAAGGATGAACTTGTAGGCGTGTCGTTTTGCTGAAATGTTACTATCCTATGTCCATTGTACACCTCATGTAGAGTTTCATGCTTAGGTGAGTCGGTTAAGCCTTGCTGAGCCTTTGTGCTCACGGTTGCTGCTTAAGTGCTTTTCAGGTGAGGAGCCACCCACGGACTCGGAGTACGAGTCCACCGGCGAGGGTTACCCTCCGTCGGGGACCACGGCTGAGTGGGAGCCGTACACGCCGCGCTGAGCTGAGACGTGCAGCTAGTGTGGGTTGCCCTAGGGCTGGGCAACTGACTTTTGCTAAATAGGCGGGCGTGAGTTGTATAGTGTAGCCTTCCGCTGTGTAATAGAACAATAATTGTAACTGAAGTTTGTACTTGTTTGTACAGTTTCAGCTGTTTTTCCCATGTAATATATTGTGTTCTTATGACGTGTGCTGTCGGGTGTCGCATCGCGCGGCACCACCCTCTGTGATACTGGATGAGCGGATTCCGGTCCGCCACAGCCTGGTATCAGAGCGTCAGTGGGGATAGCACAGTACTTAAGGACTGCATTGTGGGAAAACATAGGTTACGGTGAGGAATCGGTAGTTGCCCAAGTAAGGACGTGTTATAATTCTGAATTTCAATTATGTAACGACGCACCTACGCTCTGGTAAGTATGGTAAGGAACGCCACCGAAAGCGGTTCAATTTCGGTTAGCTCTCCCTGACGAGGAACGTGGTTCAGGGATTGATCTCACAGCCTGGTGTGAGATGTCAATATGAATCTCTTGGACTCTTCATGTCCCTGAGTTCATATGAAACGCTGATCCCTAGCGTGCATTAGGCAAGTAAGCGGAGACCCCATCGCATGGTCAGTAACGCGAGAGTGTGTTCGTCTGGAAATAGCCCAGGAGGACATACGCAGCGCTTGCCATCGGCGTGCCCTGCAGGGCAGTAGGTGGTATCTGTTGGGTTGATAACATTCCCAACCGTGACGACCCGTTCATGACATACTCGGATTCCCCGTCGTGTGGTGTTGAAACACGATCACGTGCCTTGAGACGTGACTTAGCTCAAGGACGGCCGTATGACAATGATACGGGCGTTTGTATTTACTTTTAAATATGGAACTGCCTGAAATGAACAAACTTTGAGTGCACCATCATTGTGTGGTCTTCTGCAGGTACTAACCACGTATTGTATCCGTGTAGAAAACGTGTGCGAGAGACCGTTTAGTGCCACACTCGAGACGTATATGCCGGTATGATCCGGTTAGGATTTTCTTTTGTGAGGAACGTAGTACCGAGATATTGTAGGCATATGCATGAGTATAATGATAACGAAGAATTAAAATCTATAGGTTCAACAGTTAGGACCCTGGTTGGGTATAAGAATGAGATAGGGATGAGTGTAGTTCCAAAAAGACTGAAAAACAGAGTGCTCGGTTTTGGGACAGCAAGTTTGCTGATCTTCAACTGGGCGTAACTCACAGGTCTTTTAGCCGAGAGAGGTGTGCTACATAGCTCTGGAAAGGTATTCAAGTACTCTACAACTTTGTTGTAGACTTCCAGCGCTGAAACTCGCCTTGAGATGGCTGAAATCCCAGAGGAATGTAAACTGTCCAGAACCAGGGCAGAGTAAAACATCCTCTGAACTGATCTGTTTTTCAAACATAACTCCCAGTGGAAAAATCTAAAATTGTCATATAATACATCCTTAGAAAGAGTAGAAGATGTGCGACACCTTTGCAATTCAAAGTTCCTGAAATTTCAGCACAGAATTTAGTGGAAATCAGGGTTGGAAACAGCCACTTCCAAGGGAGGTGCTGTTAAAATTCTTCCAGAAATTCTGCTAACTTTGAATTAACATAACTTTTTAATCAAAGCTGATCTGGGGGCAAATGAGTACTCGTTGGAAACATACTGAAGTTAACTTTAACTTTGGTATTCAACTTGAGTCATGAAAATGCCCATAAAGGGATCAAAACTTGGAATAGGTAGAAACTGGTCATTCTGACGGAAGAATGACAGTTGAACTCAGTGGAGAGGGTGTCGTACCCTAAGGGTGTTATACGTGATGACAACGCAATAATAATGTCTCGTAGAGACCAAACCCAGTTATGGTGAGCTTCCAAAGAGGGGGTTCATCAAGTTGGATTAAACTAACTTGTGTTTGGTCTGGTAATGGTGTAGCTTGTGCAAAGTTATTACATTATCTACTTATGAGATATTTCGCATGTTTGGTTGTCATAATGTTTTTACGCCCAGTTCTATTGGACTGCATGCAAAATGTTGCGGGACTGATGTTTAATGTCGTATGGTTGCAGATGGTTCGTACTAGGACCACGCACGAGGTTGGTGGCTCTAGCCAAGGTGGAGGCGATGACTCCCAGCCACCGGCCTACGACAGCACCCCGCAGCAGCAGCCACCACCGCCGCCCCCGCTTACTCTAGCGGATGTGATAGCGGCATTGGTGGGAGGTCGTGAGGAGCAGACCGACCTGCTCCGCACGATCGTGCAGAATACGTCCCAGGCGGGAGGACGTCAAGAGCAAGGGCCTCGCGAGCCCCGCGAAGTGTCGTACTCGGATTTCATGAGTACGCACCCTCCAGTGTTCACCGAAGCCGAAGAACCACTGGAGGCGGACAACTGGCTGCGGACTATCGAGTCCAAGTTCGGGCTGCTCCAGTGTACGGAGCGGCAGAAGATGCTGTTCGCAGCACAGCAGCTCCACGGTGCCGCTGGTGCGTGGTGGGCGAATTATGTCGCCTCACGTCCGGCTGGCCATGCCGTGGAATGGCAAGAGTTCCGGGAGGCATTCCGCGCCTATCACATCCCTCCCGGAATAATGAAGAGGAAGTTCCAAGAATTTTTGGAACTGAAGCAGGGCGGGAGGAGTGCCCACGACTACTCCCGTGCCTTCAACCATCTGGCGCAGTATGCGTCAGACTACGTCTCCACGGAGGAGAAGAAGAGGGAGCACTTGTATCGGGGGTTGCACCCCGAAATGAAGACCCACCTCGTACAATGGAACCGCGGCACATTCAACGACCTAGTCAATGCCGCCATCATGCAAGAGGACGCTCAGCGGGAGTTAGCAGCTGAGCAGAGGAAGCGCAGCGCTCCACCTAGCAGCGGTGGGAGTGGCGCTCCCCAGAAGTACCGTATGGTGTATCGGACACCATCCGGGCAGCAGTGGCGTCCACCGGCGCGACCTCAGCAGTTCGGGGGACGTTCGTTCCAAGCACCCCCGTTCCGTCCGCCGATGCCACCACCAAGACAGCAGCAGCAGCAGACGGTACCCCGGGTGTTTCCACCGCCACAACGCGCCCCGGGTTTCCGTCCACCGATTAGCGGGGGACAGCCCCGTTTCACCTGCTTCACGTGTGGCCAGGCGGGCCACTTCGCGAAGGACTGTCCCCAGGGGCAGCAGAGCAGCGGGCAAGCCCAGCTCCAGGGCGGTGCTCGAGGCTGACCTCCAGTGAAGAAGGTTGGTCAGCGGACTGGAGGCATCCGCAACCTCGACAATGAGGACGCCCCAGAGGGAGACAACGTGCTGGCAGGTACGTTTACTCTCAACCATCAAGCCATAGTCATATTATTTGATTCGGGTGCAACCCACAGCTTTATAAGTGCATCCTATGTGGCTAAACATCAATTGCAAGTCTTCCCAACCGACTGCACTTATATGATCTGCTCACCGGGAGGGAAGATTTCAGCTAATATGATGATTCCAAAGGCACCTCTGTGCTTGGGTGGGAAACTATATCCCACCACCTTGATAATCCTTATGGGACAAAAGATTGATGCAATCTTAGGGATGTCATGGCTGCAATACCATGGTGCTGTCCTAGAGACTCGGACACGGACGGTTCACTTAAATTCTCCATTCCACCGTCCGCATTCCATGGTGTTAGACACGCCAGTCCGGGAAGTTTTAGCAATTAATAATGCTGAAGTTCTCAAGTTAGAAGACATCCCCGTAGTCCGGGAGTATCCCGACGTGTTCCCGGACAATCTTCCGGGCATGCCACCTGAGCGGGATGTCGAGTTCAAGATTGAACTTGCACCCGGGATTACGCCCATATCACGGAGACCATACAAGATGGCTCCAAATGAGATGGCGGAACTGAAAGAACAGCTCAATGATCTGTTGAGCAAGGGTTTCATTAGGCCGAGTTCCTCGCCTTGGGGATGCTCGGCGCTATTTGTAAAGAAGAAGGATGAAACCCTGAGGCTGTGTGTGGATTACCGGCCGCTCAACGCCGTCACCATCAAGAATAAGTACCCACTGCCCCGTATTGACATCTTGTTTGATCAACTGGTGGGGGCAAGTGTATTCTCAAAGATGGACCTTCGCTCTGGATATCACCAGATCAAGATCCGGGCGGAGGATATCCCGAAGACGGCGTTCTCGACGAGATACGGCTTATACGAATATCTCGTCATGTCATTTGGTCTCACAAATGCTCCAGCCCATTTCATGTATCTCATGAACTCGGTGTTCATGCCAGAGCTGGACAAGTTCGTGGTAGTGTTCATCGACGATATCTTGGTTTACTCCAAGACAGAAGCCGAGCATGCCGAACACTTACGGATCGTTCTTCAACGATTGCGAGACCACAAGCTCTATGCCAAGTTCAGTAAATGCGAATTTTGGATCAGCCAAGTGCCATTCTTGGGACATATCATCTCAGCTGAAGGCATTGCGGTTGACCCAAGAAAAATAGAGCAAGTGCTGAAATGGAAAGCTCCCATTTGAGTCCATGAAGTCAGAAGCTTCCTCGGGTTAGCGGGATACTACCGGAGGTTCATTCCGAGTTTCTCCAAGCTCGCTAAGCCGATGACAGAGTTGCTGAAAAAAGGGAAGAAATATGTTTGGAACACGGCGTGTGAAGGAGTGTTTCGAACATTGGTGAAGCATCTAACAACAGCCCCGGTCTTAGCTCAACCGGATACAACAAAGCCCTTCGACGTGTATTGTGACGCGTGCGGTATTGGGCTTGGCTGCGTGTTGATGCAGGAAGGACATGTGGTCGCTTATGGCTCACGCCAACTTCGGAACCATGAGCAGCACTACCCGACTCACGATCTTGAACTTGCTGCCGTGGTGTTGGCGCTAAAAATGTGGAGGCACTATCTCCTGGGGAACTTGGTGCATCTCTACACCGACCACAAGAGCTTGAAGTACATTTTCACCCAGAAGGAGCTGAACATGAGGCAGAGGAGGTGGTTAGAACTGATCAAAGATTATGAGATTGAGATCCATTACCACCCCGGCAAGGCGAATGTGGTTGCCGACGCGCTGAGTCGGAAATCACATGTCCATCACCTCACCATTACACCGGTGGAGGAGGAAGAGCCAAGTTTATACTTGGTTCCTTATGGATCGCTGTACAACCTTGCCCTCGTCCCTACTATTAGGGAGGACATCATTGCAGCTCAGAAAAATGATAAAGGCATGGCACATCTCCGGAGACGAATTGACAATGGGGAGATCAAATGTTTCCGGAAAGATGGTGAGGGGACGTTGTGGTTCAATGACCGCATAGTCGTACCCCGAGATATGGAGTTGAGGAAAAAGATCCTCGATGAAGCTCACTTGTCCAAATACTCCATTCATCCGGGCAGCAACAAAATGTACCAAGATTTGAAAAAGAAATTTTGGTGGACACGGATGAAGCGGGAGGTAGCTAAGTACGTATCCGAGTGCGATACGTGTAGACGAGTGAAAGCTGATCACATGAAGAAATCAGTGCTGCTGCAACCCCTGAGGATCCCGGCATGGAAATGGGAAGATGTGAGCATGGATTTCATTGTGGGATTACCCCTAACAGCCAACAAGCATGATTCCATATGGGTAATCGTTGATCGGTTAACCAAGACGGCTCACTTCATTCCGGTGAATACACGTTACAATGCCGGCAAATATGCGGAGCTATACATAGCGAAGATTCTATGCCTATATGGGGTACCCAAGACCATTGTCTCAGATCGAGGTGCATTATTTGTATCTCGCTTTTGGGAGCAGCTACACGCTGCATTGGGTACTAAGTTGATCAGGAGCTCCGCCTATCACCCTCAGACAGATGGCCAGACAGAGAGGGTGAATCAAGTTCTGGAAGACATGTTGAGAGCATGTGCCATCCACCATGGTAGGAACTGGGATGATCACCTACCATTGGCGGAATTCTCGTACAACAACGGTTATCAGGCGAGTATCAAAATGGCACCTTACGAAGCTCTCTATGGTCGTAAATGCCGCACCCCATTAAATTGGTGCGAGTCCGGTGAAAGGGTCACATTCGGGGTTGATGTGGTGAACGACGCCGAGGAGCGCGTTCGGACAATTATAGCCAATTTGAAGGCCGCTCAATCCCGACAAAAAAGCTACGCTGATAAGAGGCGTAGGCAGTTGCACTTTGACGTTGGGGGACACGTGTACCTCCGCGTGTCTCCAATGAAGGGCGTGCACCGCTTCGGTGTGAAGGGGAAGCTCGCTCCCCGTTTCACTGGACCCTACGCTATCACCGAGAAGTGTGGACCAGCAGCGTATCGATTGGAGCTACCGGCATCTCTGACTGGTGTCCATGATATTTTCCATGTTTCGCAACTGCGAAAATGCTTGAAGCATACAGCTGCTGTTCCTACCGAAGACATTGGCGAGCTGAAACCGGATTTAAAATATGATGAATATCCGGTGGGAATTCTTGATGAGAAAGCCAGGACCACACGCAGCAGAACGTTGTGGTTCTACAAAATACTCTGGAGCAACCACACCGCCGAAGAAGCGACGTGGGAGAGCGAGGAGTTCCTTCGCTCAAATTACCCGGAGTTCATGGCTTCTCAACACGGGTAAGTCCCTATTACATCGCTATCTCTTCTTTTATAATCTCGGGACAAGATTCTTTTAAGGGGGGAGGGATGTAAAATCCCAAGAAAAGGGACTTGCAAAAACTTTTCTGCACCTCACAACACAACAGTTTTGTTGTGGGTAGATTGTGAAATATTGTGAAGAGCAAGTGACCTCCATCAAAGGAGTGATTAGAAGGGAAAGCCTTCACTTTCACAAAGTAGGGTTTCTACACATGAACATGAGAGGTTGAGCTCACCCCTAGAATTTAAAAAGTCTTGGGAAGGTTCAGTCCAAAGCTCATGCAAATTCAACACTTTTTGAGGCACTTTTGGGTTATTTCAAAAGGAGGCCAATTTGAATGTAAATTCAAATTGCAGCAACTTCCATCACCCAAATTCAAAAGTTAGCTCCATATCTATACTCAGCACATTTTTCTGAGTAAACCCACCAAGTTTCATCCCCATTGGAGTTCATCTTGTCGGGAGCCAATTTTGCAATAATTCAAAACTGAATTTGAATTTCAGTTTAAACATGAAGCAAATTTAACCAAACAAAGTTTGAATTTGAGAACTCAAATTCAAACCAAGACTTGGGGTCTAAGTCTCTCATTCAATGTGTAGTTGCTGGGATATTTACAAAAGAAATGGAGAAGAGAGGATTAGGGGGAGAGTGGGCCCACAAGTCAGTGGGGGAAACTTGTTTCCCAAACCGAGCGTGGCTGTTTTCTCCCGACGTCGGTCGAACACCTCGCGCCAGCTGCGGACAGCACCGGCGTCCGACCGCCTCACCTCGCCACCTCCTGCTCGGCGACCGAGCGCACGCGTGCCCGACGCGGTTTAAGTTCCCAGCCCACGTGAGCCAGCCTCATCTCCTCCGCTCTGCCCGTTGCTACCCGAAACGAGAAACGACACCCGCCGCTCCCCTCGGCTCCTCGTCGCGCCGTTGATCCAGGCGACCTCGTGACCGGAGTTCAACAGCAAAGACACGCGCCGGGGACTGCTCGAGCTCACGGTGAAGACCCTACCCTCTTCCATGTTTTGTAGGGGGAGTATTTCCCCGTCTAGTCCTCGGTGCTCAACAAAAACGAGTGAGCAGAAATGCCGAAATTCACGGCGATCGGTCCTGCACAGCGTAAACCCAGCTGAGCATAGGTTCTACACGCCCCCACGGCCACCTAGGATCCAAAACCATCGAAAACCATCGAGCCTTTGCGCTGATATCCAAGTTTTTCGAGCAACAGTCGATATCGGGCCTAGGTCGACAGTGAGGTCCCAGTTCCGGCTATTTCCATGGCCAACCGAGCTCATATTCGTGCGCAGCATGCCACGGTGGAGCTGTAGGAGCAAACCGCTTGAGAAATAAGGCCCGGAGTAGCCCGGACGACGTCACCGGAGCAGAGGGAGGCTCTGTCGCCGTCGCGGGCATAGTTCCGGCCATTGCCGAGCTCCGGTGAGGGCACCAGCGTGTTCTCCGAGTCGAGTTAGGCACAGGCGGCAAGTTTTGTCAAAGGTCGGGCGGGGAAACGCCCGGCGGCGAGCGCTCCGGCGAAGCGCCACCGCGGGAACTGCGGGAGAGCGCGAGGTAGACGAAGGGGGGGGGCCGGGTCCACCGGTCAGCCTCTGATCTCGCGCGGGGATCGGGTTTGCGGCCAGGATTCGGTGCGGAAGCGCGGGTAAAACCCCGTGGGCCGCGGTGTGGCCGCTTTCTGAGTGGGCCGGCTCGAGGAGTGGGTCCCACCCGCAAGATTTAAACATTTTTGGAATTTCCAGTTTTAGTGCAAACTTTAGAACCCCATAACCTTGGCTAGGAAGCTCCAAATTTAGTGATTCAAATTGGGTTAGATTCATCTTGCCTAGCTCTGTCCAGATATACAACCCAATTTGTATGAAACCCATTAATTAATTCTGGAAAATGCTTTAAAGCTTTTCAGAAAAAGAATTTTAGAGGCAGTTTGGTTCATCCAAAAATCCCCAAATTTTGCCAGAATGTTCTTTAGGACATTAGTAAACCCCTGTAAAAGTTTCAGACCATTTGGAGTTGATTTGGTCAGAGCAATTCAAATTGGAAGGTGCTGTGTTCATTTGAATACAGAAACATTTTCAGAGAATTTCCAAAATTGGAAATTCAATTCTGGGCAAACCTTGACTCCAAAAATTCTAGGAAAATTCATGCAAACTCTATGATCTATAATTGAAATTGTAGTTCATTAAGTTGAGCATGAACAGGGGTATTACCTCAGAATAAATTCTTCCTTGCTGATTTGCCAAGAGAATTATTCTGAGCAAACCACTCCATGAAAAGTGCTAATGTTTGGTCCAGAGAGTTTTCTTGTGACAAGGAATTCACACAAAAATTCTCAGATCCATTGGAGCTCTAGATCACCCCTGTCCTGTTTAACCACTTAAGGGAATTAATATGGAAAAGGGGGAAAACCACTTAGCATTTAACCATGTGATTAAGTTCAAGCCAAACCACCAACACCATTTCATCTTTAAATTCTTAAACAAAGTTCCAGGTGATAGAGGCTGGTTATTAGAACTAATAGTAGAAGTCTTACTCTAAAACTCACATTTGCATCTAAATTAACATGTAGTATTTCATTAACGTGTAGCCGTTGAAGAAGAGACTCCGGAAGTGCTGGACTTCCTCCTTCCGGACGAAGAACTAACTCCTGACCAGCAGCAACAAGGCAAACCCCGGTTTGCATTAACCCTTTTTAAAAGCTTTACTTTGTTTACATGTGTCATATGAAGTATGTATGTGCATTAGGTATAGGATGAATGAAACCCCACTTGCATAACCAAAGGTTCCTAAAAGAGTGAGGGTAGTGTCAAGGACCTCGAGTAGACAGGCTATGCTTAATGAGTCATAGAACTTCGGTAAAAGTCGAGTAGTTGGAATCTACTCGCGAGATAGGCTTGGGACACACGGGTTCGGTTGAGTGATGTGAGATCACTTTAGTAATGAAAATGAGACTAGGCAGGGGCTAGGGCGCAGCAAGAGAGAGTCTTGTGTGCGCAGCCCTGCCCGTGTCGATTGAGGACCGATCCGTGTGCGGTCCTGCTGAACAAGTATTGAACGTACCAAAGGCATATCGGATATATGGGCCCCGATAAACCGATGTAGCCTAAACCTCCGGGCGTCGAGGCATAGCACACCGATTTATAGGTGTAGGTTGAGGGCAGCAAGGTGGAAATCTGCCAACGGGCATAGAGAGATGCTCCGTGTGGGGAACCTCCTGCTCGTTTCGGTGCGACCGGTTCGACGTTTGGGCTGTTGGGTGAAAGGTTGTCCCGTACGACATCGAGTGAGCGTGCTGTGCAGCTCCACGGGTGGGCGTACGTGACGTGCTCTTTGGGTTTTCCCTGCAGGTGTATATCGAGTCGATTCGCCGTCCCTCGCGGTGACGAGTACTGCTTGTTCACTGCGTCGTAACGTAGACTAATGGATGAAATATATTGATGCAATGATGCTGATTGATATAATTGTATTGCTACATGTGTGCCACCAAATACTGCTTACTAAATTTCAGATTTCATGAACTGTTAACTTGTTGCTAAAAGATGAACTAAGGATGAACTTGTAGGCGTGTCGTTTTGCTGAAATGTTACTATCCTATGTCCATTGTACACCTCATGTAGAGTTTCATGCTTAGGTGAGTCGGTTAAGCCTTGCTGAGCCTTTGTGCTCACGGTTGCTGCTTAAGTGCTTTTCAGGTGAGGAGCCACCCACGGACTCGGAGTACGAGTCCACCGGCGAGGGTTACCCTCCGTCGGGGACCACGGCTGAGTGGGAGCCGTACACGCCGCGCTGAGCTGAGACGTGCAGCAAGTGTGGGTTGCCCTAGGGCTGGGCAACCGACTTTTGCTAAATAGACGGGCGTGAGTTGTATAGTGTAGCCTTCCGCTGTGTAATAGAACAATAATTGTAACTGAAGTTTGTACTTGTTTGTACAGTTTCAGCTGTTTTTCCCATGTAATATATTGTGTTCTTATGACGTGTGCTGTCGGGTGTCGCATCGCGCGGCACCACCCTCTCGATCCTGGATGAGCGGATTCCGGTCCGCCACACTCTCTGCCTCAGCTGCCACGGAACGCTCCCGCTCCTCAACGGCGAGTTCGCGGCGCTCCAACCACTGCCATATTTCCACAGCAGCAGAGAGGCTCTCTTCGGCCCGGGCGTGAGCCTCCAGGGCTTCCCTGTTGATCCGCTGCGACTGGGTGTCCATGCGGTCAACAGCCCGCTTCATCCGGTCGACAAGCGTTTCCCTGAAGTCGAGCAACTCCCGCCTGGAGTCGAGCTCGCTCTTAACCTTCACGGTCCTCTCCCGCAAAAGGTTCCCCCAGGTGAGGAGGCGGTCCCGTTCAACCGTATACTCCTCCCGCTCGCGCCCTAGTGCAGCCAAGACCTGCCTGACGCTCGACTCGGCAAGCGCGAAGGCGTCCGCCAGAGGCAATGGAGCAACAGAGGCTGGGTCAGTCCCTCCGACCTCCTCCATTACCTCGTCCTCAGGAAGAGCCGACGCGCCAGCCGCCGAGACGAGACGTCGATCAGGAGAAGCTGGCTCCGCGGCGCTGGCAGCCAGGCCAGCCGGGCTCTTTTCAGCTTCTGGCTCCTTGACCTGAGGAGAGGGACGAGCCGGGGAAGACGGAGCTGGAGAAGAAGCCAGGCCGCCTAGTGCAGGATCAACCTGTGCTGGCTCGGGGGCCGCGGTGGCCGTCTCGGCAGGAAGAGACGGCGCCGCCGCGGAGTCCGGGCACACCGGAACAGGAGAAGTCCGCGCTGGCCTGGGGGCCGCAGCAGTTGCCCCTGGCTCCGAGCGCATCGGCACAGATTCCCCGCAAGACGGGGAAGGCCGGGAAGCGCGGACACTCCAGCGGGCTCTAAACCCCGACATCCGAGCCGGGGTAGGATTTCCAGAGCCCGCTACCGTCTCCGACGACCGCTCCACAGTCGCTTGGACTGGTGGAACAGGGGACGCCACTGAGGCTTCCCCCAGCACATCAGCCCGGGGCCTCTTCGAGTCGCCACCGGAGGGAGTGTCAGGCACCCCAGAATCCCGACTTGGCACCGGCGCCGTTGCTGGAGGAGATCGGGCGCGTTTCTTCTCTGGCAGCGGGTTGGAAGACATGGCAAGGGAGAGCTCAAAGGCAAGAAAGCAAAAGCGCAAGAGTCCAAGAAGAAACGCAGAGAAGTGCGAAGGGAAGCTACAATGTGGGTGAGACCCCCTCTAAAAAGCTTCCCGGTGCAGTTCCAAGCGATTCGGAACTCTTCGAATACCCCGCACCCGCAACCGCTTCGGTTCCTAGACCGAGTGCCGATGACGGGTGGGCCCAAGCCGCTTAACTGGAGCAGTGGGGCAAGGAGTCAGTCTCCTAAGAAGATGAGCCGGCAAGGCCCTTCGGCGGTTCCCGAAGAAAGCGCCGCAACGTGCAGAAGTGGCAGCCTTGGGAACCGCCGCAGTAAAAGCAATCATCAAGTGGGCGCACGCTCTCATGACCCCGCGGCCGTTCGTGCTCCGGCAGCGATCAAGTCGGGACCTAGAGAAAGTGCGCGGATCGGAAGAGACGGAGGTCCCACCTCGGGCTCGCTATCTCCCCCGAGATGGGCCCGGGGGCCACTGTCGGTACCTGAGATATGGGGTACCCCCGCGCAAAGGGTAAAATGCCTAAGGTGCTCGCCCTTCTCCGCAGGGAGAGCTCCGAAGGCGCCACACCTCTGGCGGGGCCGGACCTCCCTCTCCTCAGAGGAGAGCTCCGGGCCCGCCACGTGGCATACAGAAGCCGGACCTCCCCCTCCGCGGGAGAGAGGTCCGAAGACGCCACGCGTCCAGCGGGGCCGGACCTCCCTCTCCTCAGAGGTGAGCTCCGGGCCTGCCACGTGGCGTGCAGAAGCCGGACCTCCCCCTCCGCGGGAGAGAGGTCCGAAGGCGCCACGCGTCCAGCGGGGCCGGACCTCCCTCTCTTCAGAGAAAAGCTCCGGACCCGCCACGTGGCTAGAAGAACGGTGCTGCCTGCACCCGAGCGGTAGGCAGCGGGCGTAAAAGCGCTCGTAACCTTGCCCGTACAAGGTATTCAAGGCCCGCGTCTTCCCAAGACGGGGAAACGCGGAGCACGCGCCTGTCAGGTGCCGTTGCGTCCAGTCGCATCACAGACTTGCGCGCAGTGTCAGGACCTGCCAGGTAATAAACGCTGCGACAAGACATCCCATGCCGCCTGCGCCGTCATCAACCACTATGACTAGTGCGCGGCGTGGGCAGGGCGGCAAAATGAAGACTCAGAAGCCTTCGACCAGAGGCAACCACCGGCGTAACTACAGATACGGTAGATAATAGACAATCTTCCCGGGACCACCTGTCGGGTCCCGGCCCCCCTTGTAAGCCACCCGAGTCTTGGACTATAAAAGGCTCGGGTAGGCGTCGATAGCAGGGGTTCGCATTCAGCAACTCATACGCTAGCCATACACTCTCAAGCTGTAACTCACCCCCAAGCTCAGGCCCCCGGCCCTGAGCAGCAAGCAATACAGCGAGCTCCATAGCTCGCCGTGGACGTAGGGTTTTACGCTCCGGCGGCCTGAACCACATAAAACTCCCCGTGTCAAGCTCTCACTAACTCGAACATCCGCGCAAGCTCTCCACTAGGAACTAGCCCCTCCGAAAAAAGAACTTGCGCAGATGGACGAGTTAGTAAGAGCTTGACACGGCGAGTTTTACGTGGTTCAGGCCGCAGGAGCGTAAAACCCTACGTCCACGGCGAGCTCTGGAGCTCGCTGTATTGCTTGCTGCTCAGGACCGGGGGCCTGAGCTTGGTGGTGAGTTACAGCTTGGGAGTGTATGGCTAGCGTGTGAGTTGCAAAGTGCGAACCCTTGCTATCGACGCCTACCCGAGCCTTTTATAGTCCAAGACTCGGGCGGCTTACAAGGGGAGCCGGGACCCGACAGGTGGTCCCGGGAAGATTATCTATTATCTACCGTATCTGCAGTTATGCCGGTAGTTGTGTCTGGCCGAAGGCTTCTGAGTCTTCATCTTGCCGCCCTGCCCGTGCCGCATGCTAGTCGTAGTGGTTGATGACGGTGCAGGCGGCATGGGATATCTTGTCGCGGTGTTTATTGGCTGACAGGTTCTGACACCGCGCGCCAGTCTGTGATGCGACTGGGCGCAACGGCACCTAACAGAAGCGTGCTCCGCGTCTTCGCGTCTTGGGAAGACGCGGGTCTTGAATACCTTGTACGGGCAAGGTATGGGGGCGTATTTACGCCCGCTGCCTATCGCTCGGGGCAGGCAGCGTCGTTCTGCTGCCACGTGGCGGGCCCGGAGCCCTTCTCAGAGGAGAGGAGGGTCAGTCCCGCGGGGCACGTGGAGCCTACGGACCTCTCCCCACGGAGGGGGATGCTCGGCTTCTGTTGGCCACGTGGTGGGCCCGGAGCTCTCCTCTGAGGAGAGGGAGGTCCGGCCCCGCTGGACACGCGGCGCCTTCGGACCTCCCTCCCGCGGAGGGGGAGGTCCGGCTTCTGTATGCCACGTGGCGGGCCCGGGGCTCTCCTCTGAGGAGAGGGAGGTCCGGCCCCGCCGGACGCGTGGCGCCTTCGGAGCTCTCCCTCCGGAGAAGGGCGAGTTCCTTAGGCATTTTACCCTGTGCGCGGGGGTACCCCATATCTCAGGTACCGACATGCACCAAGCTGAACCCAGATAAATGTGTGTTCGGCGTGTCCTCTGGGAAGCTCTTAGGGTTCCTGGTCTCGCACCGAGGGATTGAGGCCAACCCAGAGAAGATCAAGGCCATCGACTTGATGCGGCCCCCTGCCCGCGTCAAGGATGTTCAGAGACTCACGGGATGTCTAGCCGTGCTGAGTCGGTTTATACCGAGGCTAGCAGAGTGGGCACTCCCTTTCTTTAAGCTCCTGCGCAAGTCAGGCCCTTTTGCCTGGACTGACGAAGCAGAAGAGGCTTTCCAGGAGTTGAAGCGACTCCTGACGACCCTACCTATCATGGTAGCCCCTGAGCCCAGGGAGCACTTGCTGCTCTACATTGCGGCGACAACAGAAGTGGTGAGTATGGTCCTTGTCGCGGAGCGGCCAGACCCCTCACCCTCGCAACCTGCTCCGGTAGCAGAAGACAGACGCCAGGTGGCCCCGCAGGGCCAAGACGGTCTCCCGGACCCCCCGGAGGTCCAGGTCGACCTCCCGGAGGCCCAGGACGGTCTCCCGGACCCCCAAGATAAGTCTCCAGGGGCCAATTGGGATCTCCCGGAGGTCCCTCAAGACCCCCCGGAGCTCCCGGATAATCAAGATAGCTTAAGGGCCTCCGGGTCCCAGTTCCCGGAGGCCCCCGTGGGTCCACTCACCTCCAGCGCGCCGGGGCCAATGGACGAGGACCTCCCAAGCCTAAGAGAGAGGGTTCGAACCATACAGAGGCCTGTCTACTACATCAGCGAAGTACTTCATGATGCCAAGACAAGGTACCTAGAAGTCCACAAGCTGCTGTATGCGGTGCTCGTGGCCTCCAGGAAGCTCCGCAATTACTTCCAGGCCCACCGGGTCTCGGTAGTCACCTCGTATCCTCTGAAGACAATTCTTCACAGCCCCCATGCGACTGGCAACGTTGCTAAATGGGCGGCGGAGCTGGCGGAGTTTGAGCTGGACTTCCTCCCATGCCATGCAGTCAAGAGCCAAGCACTGGCTGACTTTGTGGCGGAGTGGACACCAACAGAAACTGACCCAGGGGGCCATGAAGGCGGTGAGCCAGAGCACCAAGCTCCGGTCTTCACCGAACCCCACTGGACACTTTTCTTCGATGGCTCCTCGCGAAAGCAGGGGGCCGGTGCCGGCGTACTGCTCCTCATGCCATCGGGGGAACAGTTTGGGTATATGGTGCGTCTAAATTTGAAGGCAACCAACAACATGGCGGAGTATGAAGCACTCATCTTTGGCCTGCAGACAGCCCTGTCTTTAGGCGCTCGCCAGTTGTTGGCATAGGGCGACTCCCAACTGGTCATCAAGCAAGTCAAGGGCGAATGCTCCTGCAATGACCCGCAGCTAGCTGCGTATCCGCTTCACGTGCAGATGTTAGAGAAAGAATTCCTCGACTTGGACCTGCATCACGTATCACGCGCTGGTAATGCCGCAGCTGACAACCTTTCAACGAAGGCTTCCACCGGAGCCCCCGCGCCCGAAGGAGTTTTCGAGAGGACGTTGCTGCGGCCTACAGCCCGGCCCGCCGAGCCGGGCGAAGGGGGCTTGACCAGCACCTCGAAGCTGGCGGTCCCGGCGGCCCTACAGCCATGGATGCCGCCAAGGATCGTAAGCGTCACTGGGGACTCCGTGCAACCCAGCGCTCAAGATCCAGAAGCTCAAGTCAGACCCGATGCATGGATAACGGAGATCCGGGACTACTTGAAGGACAATATCCTCCGTGATGAACATGCAACCGCTGAACAGATTGTGCGTATGGCTAAGAGGTACGCGCTGATAGAGGGGGATCTCTACCGGCGTGGCGCCAACCACATCCTATTGCGGTGCATAACCCAGGGGGAAGGCTGCGACTTGCTCGCTGAGATCCATGGAGGCGAATGTGGAAGTCATTCTTCCTCACGCACGCTTGTCGGTAAAGCCTTCCGGCATGGCTTCTACTGGCCGACAGCACTCCAGGATGCCGTCAAGCTGGTCGAGAGCTGCAAGGCGTGCCAGTTCCACGCCAAGCAGATCCATACACCGGCTCAGGCGGTACAGATGATCCCGCCCTCGTGGCCATTTGCCGTATGGGGGCTGGACATCCTGGGACCATTTCCCAGAACCGTCGGGGGATTCCGGTACCTCTATGTCGCCATCGACAAGTTCACCAAGTGGCCGGAAGCTACACCAGTTGTCACCATCAACAAACAATCCGCAGTAAAGTTCATCAAGTCTATTGTCAGCCGGTTCGGGGTCCCAAACAGAATCATCACCGACAACGGGACCCAGTTCACCAGCGCAGCATTCCAAGACTACTGCGAGGACCTTGGTATTCAGGTGTGCTATGCCTCTGTGGCCCACCCGAGGAGCAATGGGCAAGTTGAGAGGGCCAACGCGGAGATTCTCCGGGGCCTTAAGACTCGCACCTTCACCAGCCTGAAGAAACATGGTGCCAATTGGGTAGATGAGCTTCCGAGCACACTATGGGCTAACCGGACATCCCAGAGCCGGGCCACCGGGGAGACACCCTTCTTCATGGTGTATGGGGCTGAAGCTGTACTTCCCCCAGAAATCACCATGAAGTCTCACCATGTCCGGGCTTACGACGAAGCCACGCAGGACAATCTCCGGCGTGGAGAAATCGACCTCGTCGACGAGGTCCGATTACATGCGGCACTCCGTAATGCGTGGTACAGACAAGCGCTTCGGCGCTACCACCAGAGGTCTGTGCGTGCCTGGGAGCTGCAGGAAGGTGACCTGGTGATGCGGCACATACTTTTTCGTGAAGGGGCCTACAAACTCTCCCCTAGTTGGGAAGGCCCCTTCCGAGTCGCCAAAGTATGCCGCCCCGGGTGTGTGCGCCTTTCCACCGAGGATGGGGACCTGCTCCCGAACCCTTGGAACATAGAACACCTCCGTAAGTTCTACCCCTAGAGCAAAAATAGGACAGTACTTTCTTTTCGTAATAAACTCCATAGAGTCCAGGAGCAGCGCTCGGAGCAGCTAAGCCCCAGGGGACGGTACAGGACTACGTTCAGCTTTGCCTGGTTCCGACTCCAAGCGCGTAGAGTCTTGCTTCCCCACATAATGGGGCGGGTCGTGGCCTCCATGTTTAGCCTGCCTTCCTCCTGTGGAAAGTTGTGCGAAAAGAAATCTGCTCTACTTTGCTCTTTCCTCGTACTCATTTAAATTGTGTATTAAGTTTTTTAACCACCCTTGCAGTGCATGGTTGCCATGTGCTCAGCTCCCCCTCTCTACAGTCCCCAAGCACCAAGCATATGGTTAGGGGCTATAAGTCAAATAAGACTATGAGATAAGGGAGGGAGAGCCCCCAAGGAGAATTACGTTTCCTCTACCTGTGTGCAGGGCTTCCAGGCTATGGCCACAAGGACTACATAAAGCGGGGGGAAAGGAGCTGTCAGCAGCACCGGCCCAGGACTGGAAGGACCGGGCCCCGCCCCTTTGGCAGGGGCGAGGCCCGAAGGCCCCACGTGTCCAGCGGGCCCGGAGCACTCCCTGAGGAGGGCTCTGGGCTCGCCACGTGGCAGGCGGAAACCGGACCTCCCCCCCTCTCGGTGGGAGGGCTCCGAAAGCCCTAAGTGTCCAACATGGCTGGAGCTCCCGCCTCTTAAGGAGGGGGTCCGGACCCGCCACGTGGCAGGCAGATTTGGAGCTCCCCAAAGGGCGAGATCCGGAGACCCCCGGGGGCCCCTAACGCGGTTAGGACCCGGGGAGGGTGACTATGCAGAGCTCCGAGATTGGAGATGGCCTCTGAAGTACCTTGCGGAGCTAAGGACTCAGTCAGGCAAAACCGAGAAGGAGCATCACGATCACAAATATCTTAAAAGAGTCAAACTATGCAAGGCTCCATGAGCTGGACTACAGACTCGATAAAAAAAAAGAAACAAGTCCCAAGGGTCTCCTGACACGACCAGAATCCAGAAGTTGCAAGAACGGCCGCATCAGCAGGCTTCAGCGCTGGCGAAACTCTCTCGCTCTATGACCCGAGCGCAGGAATCGCCTCCCTCATCACCGGCGCAAAAACCGGTGACACCACGGGAGCTCCTGAGGCCCCCTCCGCAGTATTCAGCGGTCTTCCTGGAGACTCTGCCGTCTGGGATCCTCCATGGTGCATCGGCGGTTTCCTTCTCCTGAAGTTCCCTCATCATCGGCGCAAAAGCCGGTGTCGTCAAGGGTGCCCCTGGAGCCCCCATCCCTCATCACCTGCGCAAAAGCTGGAGTCATCAAGGGTGCTCCTGAGCCCCCCCCCTCTGCAGCTTCAGCGGTCTTCTTAGAGACTCTGCCACCTGGGATTCTCCTCGGTGCTTCAGCGGTTCCTTTGAAGACTCCACCACCTGGGAAGGGACGCAACGCCAAGGAGCTTTCTTACCTGCTGTCACCAAGGAAGGGCTCCGTCGGGAGGACAAACCAGAGACCCCTTGGCGGCGCCACCCTCAGAGGCAGGGCAGGCAGGCTCCCTGAGTCCCAGGCTTGGTGCAGACGCCATCGCTGGAGGGAACCGAGAGCAATTCTCCCCCCATAAGGCGGGTTAAGAATCATGGAAGAAGACAAGACTGCAGAGACCCGAGGGAGGCGCAGGGGCTGGAAGCCTTATAGGGGGAGCGTACCCACATGGGGGTTTCATTTCACACCTTCCCGGGTGCAATCCCAAGCGATTTGGAACTCTTCGAATACACCGCACCGGCAACCGCTCCGGCTCCTAGACCGAGTGCCAATGACGGGTGGACCCAAGCCGCCCAACTGAAGCGGTGGGTCAAGGAGTCAGTCTCCTGAGAAGATGAGCCGGCAAGGCACTTTGGCGGTTCCCAAAGAAAGCGCCGCAACGTGCAGAAGTGGCAGTCTTGGGAACCGCCGCAGTAAAAGCAACCATCAAGTGAGCGCACGTTCCCACGATCCCGCGGCCGTTCGTGCTCCGGAAGCGCTCAATTCGGGACTTAGAGAAAGTGCGCGGATCGGAAGAGACGGATGTCCCACCTCGGGCTCGCTATCTCCCCCGAGATGGGCCCGGGGGCCACTGTCGGTACCTGAGATATGGGGTACCCCCGCGCACAGGGTAAAATGCCTAAGAAACTCGCCCTTCTCCGCAGGGAGAGCTCCGAAGGCGCCACGCATCCGGCGGGGCCGGACCTCCCTCTCCTCAGAGGAGAGCACCGGGGCCGCCACGTGGCATACAGAAGCAGGACCTCCCCCTCCGCGGGAGAGAGGTCCGAAGGCGCCACGCGTCCAGCGGGGCCGGACATCCCTCTCCTCAGAGGAGAGCTCCGGGCCCGCCACGTGGCCAACAGAATCCGAGCCTCTCCCTCCACGGGGAGAGGTCCGGAGGCTCCACGTGCCCCGCGGAATGGGCCCTCCTCTCCTCTGAGAAGGGCTCCGGGCCCGCCACATGGCAGCAGAACGGCGCTGCCTGCCCCCGAGCGATAGGCAGCGGGCGTAAAGACGCCCCATACCTTGCCCGTACAAGGTATTCAAGGCCCGCGTCTTCCCGAGACGCGGAGACGTGGAGCACGCTTCTGTCAGGTGCCGTTGCGCCCAGTCGCATCACAGACTGGCGCGCGGTGTCAGAACCTGCCAGCCAATAAACACCGCGACAAGACATCCCATGCCGCCAGCGCCGTCATCAACCACTACGACTAGCATGCGGCATGGGCAGGGCGGCAAGATGAAGACTCAGAAGCCTTCAACCAGAGGCAACTACCGGCATAACTGCAGATACGGTAGATGATAGACAATCTTCCCGGGACCACCTGTCGGGTCCCGGCCCCCCTTGTAAGCTGCCCGAGCCTTGGACTATAAAAGGCTCGGGTAGGCGTCGATAGCAGGGGTTCGCAATTTGCAACTCATACGCTAGCCATACCCTCTCAAGCTGTAACTCACACCCAAGCTCAGGACTCCGGCCCTGAGCAGCAAGCAATACAGCGAGCTCCATAGCTCGCCGTGGACGTAGGGTTTTACGCTCCGGCGGCCTGAACCACGTAAAACTCGCCGTTTCAAGCTCTTACTAACTCGTCCACCTGCGCAAGATCTCTGCTAGGGACTAGCCCCACCGAAAAAAGAACCTCCGCGGGCTGCCCAGTGCAGGCCCGGGGGAAGTGTCGACTGAACACTTCGACAGCTAGACTCGGTGGTCGCCAGCGAGCTTGAGGCCGAGGGACGTGGCCTAGCCTTAGAGGTCGCCTCACATGTGCTGGCATGCTTCAAGAGCCGCGACCCCTCTTTCTCGCTAGAGCCAGCGAGAGAGGGCCCAGCTGCGGAGCGGGAGGAAGCTGCCAGGGCTGAAGTCGAGGATGTGGCCACCCTTATAGCCGCAAGGTTCCGGCTGGAGCCGGGAGGTCCTTAGGACTTGTTTCTCCCTTTTTATCGAGTGTGTAGTCCAGCTCATGGAGCCTCGCTTAGTTCGACTCTTTTGGATATTTGTGTCTGTGATTCTTTTTCTCTCCTTCTTGGCTTTGCCTGACTGAGTCCTTAGCTCCGCAAGGCACTCAGAGGCCATCTCCAATCTCGGAGCTCTGCATAGACACCCTCCCCGGGTCCTAACCATGTTCGGGGCCCCCGGGGGTCTCCGGAACTCGCCCTATGGGGAGCTCCAAATCTGCCTGCCACGTGGCGGGTCCGGAGCCCTCCTTAAGAGGCCGGAGCTCCGGCCATGCTGGACACGTAGGCCTTTCGGAGCCCTCCCACCAGGGGAGGAGGTCCGGTTTCCGCCTGTCACGTGGCGAGCCCAGAGCCCTCCTCAGGGGAGGCGAGAGCTCCGGGCCCGCTGGACACGTGGGGCCCTCGGGTCCCGCCCCTGCTGAAGGGGCAGGACCCTGTCCTTCCAGTTCTAGGGCGGAGTAGTTGGTAGCTCCTTTCCCCCTGCTTCATGCAGTCCCTGTTGCCGTAACCTGGAGGTCCTGCACACAGGCAGAGGAAACGTAATTCTCCTCGGGGGTCCTCCCCTCCCGTCTCCTAGTCTTATCCGTCTTACGATCCTGATCCGTTATACGGGGCTTGGGCAATTCTGTGCACGAGGCGCCGGAGCTCCGGCTCCCTCCGAGGTCCGGGTACGGCCGTCCGATCCCTAGTACCGGGCCATGCGCTGGGGAAGCAGAGTGCACGTGCTTTGGCTTCATGACCAGGCAAAGCGGTTGTACTCTCCTGTACCTCCGGAGGGCAGGATGCGCACGCTTTGGGCTCATGGCCTGCTAAGCTGGATACGCACCCTGGACCCCCCATGCACAACGCAGGCCTTTCCTGGAGGTGACCAACTGGCACCGCAACACCTGACTGGGGGAGGCCCGAGAGACTCACTCAGCCATCGGCAGGTGCCTCAAGCGCAGCCGCCTTCGGTAGGATAGCGAATGCCGACTATGGATGAGCGCAGGAGAGGGGGAGCTAGATGTACGATGAACATACAAAGATAGTGCTGTCATAAAAATTAATGCATAATTTAAATGAGCGCATGAGAGAGAGCTAAGTAGGACATGTATCTGTATTCATGCCCATAGGTGAAATTCTGGCTGTACATGGAGGCAATATTCTGCCTCGTCTACAAGGGAAGCAAGACTCTACGCGCTTAGGGTCAGAACCAGGCTAAACTGGACGTAGTCCTGTACCGTCCCTTGAGACTTAGCTGCCCCAAGCTCTGTTCCTAGATTCTATGGGATTCATTACAGAAGGGAATAACCCTGTTCCACTGATGCTCGGGAAGTAGGACTTACAGTGTTGCTTCATGGCAATGGTTTTTTGGGAACGGATCCCACACTCGGTTGAAAGGCATGTGTACCTGGGGCGGCAGCTTTCATGATTCGGAAGGCACCTTCCCTGCTGGGGGAGAGCTTATGGGTCCTTTTTGGAATAGAGCGTGCCGCGACAACAGGTTGCCCTCCTGCAGGTCCCCCATGCGTTCGGTTCTTTGGCGGTAGTGCTTAGAGCATCAGCCGAGACCGCGCGTTGTGGGGTGTTACCTGCAGCCGAGTCTCGTCGACGAGGCTGTCATCTTCGCGCTGGATCAGGTCCTGCACGGCTTCTCCTGGGGGCCCCCGGGGAGTTCTCCCCTTCTGGCTAAGGCCTTCAAGCGGTAGGTGGACCCGGGCTCGTCTTGGATAACCCAAGGCGTCTTCCCCTTCTGGCAAGGCCTTCAAGGGGTTGACAGATCTTGGGCGGCCCCCGGGAGGTATGTCCGAAGTACGGAGGCGTGCCGCAGTTGGCTACCGCCCTGGCCCGTCACCGTCGGAGCTGGAGTCCTCGCTGTTATGCACTGTCTTTATGACGCGCTGAGGCTCCTGGAACCCCACCTGATGGGCGGCGGTGACTGGGACATCGACCTTCTGTTTGCCATCCCTCTGATGGTAGGGCGGTGCTTCAGTCTCTGCTGTCTTCCTTTGCGGAAGCGCTCTGCGAGCCTCTGGATATCCCAGCACTCGGCAGCAGTATGGTTGCCGGCGCCATGCACGGGGCATAGCTCGCCCTGGTCACTGTCTGGGGCCGGTGACTGCCGCTGCCTTTTGTCGGGGCGTGGCCCCCGAGCTCCACTAGCCGTCGCTGCTGTGGCGACGGGAGCCGTGAAAGATGACTTCATCTTGCCACTCCCCCAGTTCTTGGCCTCCTTGCCACCCCCATAGGCAGCAGCGCCGGACCCGGGTTGTCCACCTGGCTCAGAGGTCGGCAGAGAGTGCCAGTTCCGCCCTTCAGCTGCTCTGGCGCATTTGTCCGCCAGACTGAAGAGCTCAGAGACGTCGCGGACCTCTCTGGTCGCGAGATTCTCAAGCATTTTCTCGTCCCGGACACCCTGTCGGAACGCCACCACCACAGAAGCACTTTGGATATGTGGGATGGTGTTGCGTACCTGGGAGAACCGCTGGATGAAAGAGCGCAGCGACTCCCCAGGTTGTTGCTTGACGGCGTGGAGGTCAAGCTCCGTGCCGGGACGGGTGTAGGAGCTGCCGAAGTTGGCAACGAACTGCCGGCCGAGCTCTCCCCAGGAAGTTATGGACCCCTGAGGTAGATTCATGAGCCAAGACCGAGCTGGGCCGGTCAAGGTGACGGGGAAGTAGTTGGCAATGACAGCCTCGTCCCCTCCTGCGGCAAGTACGGCGGTGGAGTAGATCTGGAGGAACTCCGCCGGGTTGACGCTACCGTCGTACTTCTCAGGCAGGTGTGGGCGAAACTTGCGTGGCCACCTCGCGAAGCTAAGGTGGGGTGCAAGAGCTGCACATCCCGCTCCCGCTGCCGCAGGTATTGGCACTGCAAACGCTTGGTTCGCACCTGGCACCGTGTATCCCGGCATGGGCAAGGCTGCACCATAGACCGGGGGCGCTGCTTGCGGCGCATATGGTTGTGGCATATGCTGCGCGGCATATGCCTGAGGCAGGGCTCGCGTGGCGAAGACCTGTGTCGATACCTGGGATATGGGGTACCCCCGCGCACAGGGTAAAATGCCTAAGGAACTCGCCCTTCTCCGCAGGGAGAGCTCCGGAGGCGCCACGCGTCCGGCGGGGCCGGACCTCCCTCTCCTCAGGGGAGAGCTCCGGGCCCGCCACGTGGCATACAGAAGCCGGACCTCCCCCTCCGCGGGAGAGAGGTCCGAAGGCGCCGCATGTCCAGCGGGGCCGGACCTCCCTCTCCTCAGAGGAGAGCTCCGGGCCCGCCACGTGGCCAGCAGAAGCCGAGCCTCTCCCTCCGCGGAGAGAGGTCCGGAGGCTCCACGTGCCCCGCAGGACTGACCCTTCTCTTCTCTGAGAAGGGCTCCAGGCCCGCCACGTGGCAGCAGAGTGACGCTGCCTGCCCCGAGCGAAAGGCAGCGGGCGTAAATACGCCCCATACCTTGCCCGTACAAGGTATTCAAGGCCCGCGTCTTCCCAAGACGTGGAAACGCGGAGCACGCTTCTGTCAGGTGCCGTTGCGCCCAGTCGCATCACAGACTGGCGCGCGGTGTCAGAACCTGTCAGCCAATAAACACCGCGACAAGACATCCCATGCCGCCTGCGCCGTCATCAACCACTACGACTAGCATGCGGCATGGGCAGGGCGGCAAGATGAAGACTCAGAGGCCTTCGACCAGAGACAACTACCGGCAAAACTGCAGATACGGTAGATAATAGACAATCTTCCCGGGACCACCTGTCGGGTCCCGGCTCCCCTTGTAAGCCGCCCGAGTCTTGGACTATAAAAGGCTCGGGTAGGCGTCGATAGCAGAGGTTCGTTCGCACTTTGCAACTCATACGCTAGCCTACACTCTCAAGCTGTAACTCACCCCCAAGCTCAGGCCTCCGGTCCTGAGCAGCAAGCAATACAGCGAGCTCTATAGCTCGCCGTGGACGTTGGGTTTTACGCTCCGGCGGCCTGAACCACGTAAAACTCGCCGTTTCAAGCTCTTACTAACTCGTCCATCTGCGCAAGCTCTCCGCTAGGGACTAGCCCCACCGAAAAAAGAACCTCCGCGGGCTGCCCAGTGCTGGCCCGGGGGAAGTGTCGACCGAACACTTCGACATTTGGCGCGCCAGGTAGGGGGCTTTTCTCCTAGCGTAACGAGTTTCCGCCAACGAAGATGACCAAGCTTCCTTCAGCGGCAAACTCCCCCCCTCCGCGTTCACGGCGAACCGTGACCACTGGGGAGTACATGTCGACACACTCAGGACGGAGTGTGTCGGCACAAGCGGGTAGCCAGCAGCTGACTCCGGCAACGCCGACTCCGGCTATGCAGGCCCCGACCAGTGTAAGATCTTCTGCAGCGCTGAGCGTACACCATGGAGGTGCGCTAGCTGCAGCAAGAGCGCTGCTGCGCAACCCACCTGCGGGAGATGCGCCCCATTCAGCGACCCAGCAATGGGTCCGCGAGGTGGATCGCCTCGTCGTCGCTACCGCGAACCCTCGGTTTCGGCGAGGACGGCGCCCAGGGCAACCGGCTGTGTCGCTGACGTGCACACCCACGGTTGACGGGCTAACGGCGGATTCCAGCTACTCCAGGCTCCTGTCGACGGACCTGCTGAGGGAACTGGAACGGTGCCACTTGGGCCAGGACGCTCGGGTGTACCTCGAGCGACGCTGGGAAAGGCGTCGCAATCATGAGGCTGGCGACAGCATGTCGTCGGCCTCGACACATCCAGAAGGGTAGGCCTTCGCTACGCGAGCCCTGCCTCAGGCATATGCTGCGCAGCATATGCCACAACTATATGCGCCGCAAGCAGCGGCCCCGGTCTATGGTGCAGCCTTGCCCATGCCGGGATACGCGGTGCCAAGTGTGAACCAAGCGTTCGCAGCGCCAGTACCTGCGGCAGCAGGTGCAGGATGTGCGGCCCTTGCACCCCACCTTCGCTTCGCAAGGTGGCCACGCAAGTTTCGCCCGCACCTGCCCGAGAAGTACGACGGCAGCGTCAACCCAGCGGAGTTCCTCCAGATCTACTCCACCGCCGTACTTGCCGCAGGAGGGGACGAGGCTGTCATGGCCAACTACTTCCCCGTCGCCTTGACCGGCCCAGCTCGGTCTTGGCTCATGAATCTACCTCAGGGGTCCATAACCTCCTGGGTGAGCTCTGCCGGCAGTTCGTCGCCAACTTCGGCAGCTCCTACACCCGTCCCGGCACGGAGCTTGACCTCCACGCCGTCAAGCAACATCCTGGGGAGTCGCTGCGCTCTTTCATCCAGCGGTTCTCTCAGGTACGCAACACCATCCCACATATCCAAAGTGCCTCTGTGGTGGTGGCGTTCCTACAGGGTGTCCGGGACGAGAAAATGCTTGAGAAGCTCACGACCAGAAAGGTCCGCGACGTCTCGGAGCTCTTCAGTCTGGCGGACAAGTGCGCCAGAGCGGCTGACGTGCGGAACTGGCACGCTCTGCCGACCTCCGAGTCAGGAGGGCAGCCCGGGTCCGGTGCTGCTGCCTATGGTGGTGGCAAGAAGACCAAGAACCGGGGGAGTGGAAAGATGAAGTCACCATTCACGGCCCCCGTCGCCGCAGCTGCGATGACCAGTGGAGCTCGGGGGCCACGCCCCGACAAAAGGCAGCGGCAATCACCGGCCCCAGACAGTGACCAAGGCGGGCTATGCCCCGTGCATGGCACCTTCAACCATACTGCTGCCGAGTGCTGGGAGATCCAGAGGCTCGCAGAGCGCTTCCGCAAAGGAAGACAGCAGAGGGCTGAAGCGCCGCTGTCGGTACCTGAGATATGGGGTACCCCCGCGCACAGGGTAAAATGCCTAAGGTACTCGCCCTTCTCCGGAGGGAGAGCTCCGAAGGCGCCACGCGTCTGGCGGGGCCTGACCTCCCTCTCCTCAGAGGAGAGCTCCGGGCCCGCCACGTGGCATACAGAAGCCGGACCTCCCCCTCCATGGGAGAGAGGTCCGAAGACGCCACGCGTCCAGCGGGGCCGGACCTCCCTCTCCGCAGAGGAGAGCTCCGGGCCCGCCACGTGGCATACAGAAGCTGGGCCTCCCCCTCCGTGGGGAGAGGTCCGGAGGCTCCACGTGCCCCACAAGCCGGACCCTTCTCTCCTCAGAGAAGGGCTCCGGACCCGCCACGTGGCCAGAAGAACGGTGCTGCCCGCCCCCAAGCGGTAGGCAGCGGGCGTAAAGGCGCCCCACACCTTGCCCGTACAAGGTATTCAAGGCCTGCGTCTTCCCAAGACGCGGAAACACGGAGCACGCGTCTGTCAAGTGCCGTTGCGCCCAGTCGCATCACAGACTGGCGTGCGGTGTCAGAACCTGCCAGCTAATAAACGCTGTGACAAGACATCCGGCTAGTGTGCGGCATGGGCCGGGCGGCAAGATGAAGACTCAGAAGCCTTCGACCAGAGGCAACTACCGGCGTAACTACAGATACGGTAGATAATAGACAATCTTCCCGGGACCACCTGTCGGGTCCCGGCACCCCTTGTAAGCCGCCCGAGTCTTGGACTATAAAAGGCTCGGGTAGGCGTCGATAGCAAGGGTTCGCATTTTGCAACTCATACGCTAGCCATACATTCTCAAGCTGTAACTCACCCCCAAGCTCAGGCCCCCGGCCCTGAGCAGCAAGCAATACAGCGAGCTCCATAGCTCGCCGTGGACGTAGGGTTTTACGCTCCGGCGGCCTGAACCACGTAAAACTCTCCGTGTCAAGCTCTCACTAACTCATCCATCTGCGCAAGCTCTCCGCTAGGAACTAGCCCCTCCGAAAAAAGAACCTCCGCGGGCTGCCCAGTGCAGGCCCGGGGGAAGTGTCGACCGAACACTTCGACATTTGGCGCGCCAGGAAGGGGGCTTTTCCCCTAGCGCGACGAGTTTCCGCCGACGAAGATGTCCAAGCTCCCTTCGGCGGCAAGCTCACCTCCCCCGCCTCCGCGGCGAACCGCGACCAGGGGGGAGTACAAGTCAACACACTCGGGACGGAGTGTGTCAGTACAAGCTGGGAGCCAGCAACCGGCTCTGGCAGCTCCGACCCCGGCAATGCAGGCTCCAACCAGCGTCAGATCTCCGGTAGCGCCGGGCGTACCCGGAGGGGGTGCGCTAGCTGCAGCAAGAGCCCTACTGCACAACCCGCCCGCTGGGGACGCGCCTCAGGCAGCGACCCAGCGGTGGATTCTCGAGGTAGACCGTCTTGTCGTCGCTGCCGCAAGCCCGCGACTCCGGCGGAGACGACACTCTGACCAACCGGCCGTGTCGCTGATACGCACGCCGGTGGTTGACGAACAGACGGCAGACTCCAGCTCTGCCAGCCCTCAATCGATGGATCTGAGGACAGAGCTGGAGCGGTGTCGCTCGGGTCAAGATGCCCGGGTATACCTCGAGCAACGCCGAGAAAGGCGTCGCTACCAAGAAGCTGACGACAGCGTGACGTCGGCCTCGACCCAGCCTGAAGAGCAGACCTTCGCCATGCGATCTCTGCCCCAGGCCTGCGCCATGCAGAATATGCCACAGTCATATGTACTGCAGATGGCGCCCCCGGCCTATGGTGCAGCCTTGCCCGTACCGGGGTACACTGTGCCCAGTGCGAACCCAGTGTTCGCGGCACCGGAACCTGCGGTGACAGAAGCAGGGTGTGCAGCCCTCGCGCCTCATCTTCGCTTTGCGAAGTGGCCGCGCAAGTTTCGGCCACACCTGCCCGAGAAGTACGATGGCAGCGTCAACCCGGCGGAGTTCCTCCAGATCTACTCCACCGCCGTACTTGCCGCAGGAGGGAATGAAGCCGTCATGGCCAACTATTTCCCCGTTGCCTTGACCGGTCCAGCTCGGTCTTGGCTCATGAACCTCCCCCAGGGTTCCGTCACCTCCTGGGGAGAGCTTTGCCGACAGTTCGTAGCCAACTTCGGCAGCTCCTACACCCGGCCTGGCACGGAGCTTGACCTCCACGCCGTCCAGCAGCAACCTGGGGAGTCGCTGCGCTCTTTCATCCAGCGGTTCTCCCAGGTACGGAACACCATCCCATATATCCAAAATGCTTCTGTGGTGGTAGCGTTCCGGCAGGGCGTCCGGGACAGGAAGATGCTCAAGAAGCTCGCGACCAGGGAGGTCCGTGACGTCTCAGAGCTCTTCAGTTTGGCAGACAAATGCGCCAGAGCAGCCGAAGGACGGAACTGGCACTCGCTGCCATCTTCCGAGTCAGGGGGACTGCCCGGATCTAGTCCTACTCCCGGTGGAGGCAGCAGGAAGGCCAAGAACCGAGGCAGAAACAAGATAGAATCACCGACTGCAGCCCCAGTCGTCACTGCAGCGACGCTCGGTGGGGCTCGGGGGCCGCGCCCCGACAAGAAGCAGCGAAGATCACCAATCCCAGAAGGTGATGAAGACAATATGTGCCCCGTGCACGGCAGCTGTCGCCACACTGCTGCTGAGTGCCGGGAGATCCGAAGGCTCGCAGAGCGCTTCCGCAAGGAGAAGCGGCAGCGGGCTGATGCCCTGCCCTTCCGTCCAAAGGAAGATGAGCAGGGGGTGGATGTTCCAGACAACATTGACCACCCAGAGGAGATCCAGGAGCCTCAGCATGTCGTGAAGGCGACACACAATCATGAGGATTCCGGCTCCAGCGACGATGAGCGTCGGAAGAAGCTCTACGTCATATACGGCGGGTCCGCCGACCCCTCATCCCGAAGCGCAGTCAAGACTCTGCGCCGAGCGGTAGCGTCAGTGGCGCCACTCCCAAGTGCTGCACCGCACCTAAAGTGGATGGGGACCCCCATCAGCTTTGACGCCACCGACTGCCCCAGGAACATGGCTGGGGCCGGCCAACTACCGCTCCTGGTGGCCCCTACCATCGCCAACGTGAGAATGTACCACGTTTTGGTAGATGGAGGGGCTGGGCTGAACCTCATCAGCCGTGCAGCTTTCCAGAAGCTGCAGATCCCGATGGCCAAGCTCACCCCGTCGAGCCCGTTCTCAGGGGTAGGGCCAGGACAGGTTATCCCCTATGGCAACATTAGTCTCCCGGTGACCTTCGGGGCTCCGTACATCTATCGAACAGAGTACATTCTGTTCAACGTAGCGGAGATAGACCTCCCCTTCAACGCCATAATCGGCAGGCCAGCCCTGTACCGGTTCATGGCTGTAGCCCGTTACGGCTACCTTGTCCTGAAGATGCCAACACCGTCAGGTGTCCTCAGGATTCGTGGGGACCGCACTGCTGCAGTGTCGGCCCTGGAGAAGCTCCAAGCACTCGCAACAGCTGGGGCATCAGCCCCCGGCAATACGGAGCCGAACCAGCTCCGCCCGTGCGCACGTCACCGTGCTTCCACCACAGCACCCCGGGTGCAACCTCTCGACGAGGGCGGCGTCCCCTTAAAGGTCGTCCAAGTCGGCGCCGAAGCTACCCAGACCACCCGGGTAGCCGGGGGCCTGGATAGTAAATAGGAAGGCGCGCTCGTCACCTTCCTCCGGCACAACGTCGACGTGTTTGCATGGCAGCCGTCACAGATGCCGGGGATCCCCAGGAAGGTGATCGAGCACCACTTGAAAGTCTTCCCCGACGCCCGGCCGGTTCAACAGAAGCCTCGCAAGCAGTCCATCGAGCGGCAGAACTTCATCCGTGAAGAAGTCAAGAAGCTGCTGGACGCTGGCTTCATACGGGAGGTCCACCACCCTCGATGGTTGGCGAACCCCGTCGTTGTCCCGAAGGCTGGTGGGAAGCTCCGGATGTGCATCGACTACACCAGTCTCAATGAGGCATGTCCTAAAGATCCATTCCCTCTCCCTAGAATAGATCAAATAGTAGACTCAACGTCAGGCTGTGATATGCTGTGCTTCCTAGACGCCTACTCGGGTTTCCATCAGATCCCCATGTCTAGGGAGGACGAGGAGCACACCTCCTTCGTCACAGTAGACGGCCTTTATTGCAATGTGTCTATGCCTTACGGCCTAAAGAATGCACTCCCCACCTTTGTGCGGGCAATGCAGAAAACCTTTGGGGAGTTAATAAGAGACCTGGTTGAGGTGTATGTCGATGACATAGTTGTCAAGGTCAAGCAGGGTCCGTCCCTGCTAGATAACCTAGCCTTAGTCTTTGACAAGTTGCGCTCTACGCGCACCAAGCTGAACCCAGATAAATGTGTGTTCGGCGTGTCCTCTAGGAAGCTCTTAGGGTTCCTGGTCTCGCACCGAGGGATCGAGGCCAACCCAGAGAAGATCAAGGCCATCGACTTGATGCGCCCCCCTGCCCGCGTCAAGGATGTCCAGAAACTCACGGGATGTCTAGCCGCGCTGAGTCGGTTTATACCGAGGCTAGCAGAGCGGGCACTCCCTTTCTTTAAGCTCCTGCGCAAGTCAGGCCCTTTTGCCTGGACTGACAAAGCAGAAGAGGCTTTCTAGAAGTTGAAGCGACTCCTGACGACCCTACCTATCATGGTAGCCCCTGAGCCCGGAGAGCACCTGCTGCTCTACATCGCGGCGACAACTGAAGTAGTGAGTATGGTCCTTGTCGCAGAGCAGCCGGACCCCACATCTTCACAACCTGCTCCGGTAGCAGAAGACAGACGCCAGGAGGCCCCGCAGGACCAAGACGGTCCCCCGGACCTCCAAGGCAACCTCCCGGAGGCCCAGGTCGGCCTCCCGGAGGTCTAGGGCGGTCTCCCGGACCTCCAAGACAAACCCCCGGGGGCCCTGCTGGACCCCCCGGGGACCAAACGGGACCTCCCAGAGGTCCCCCAATACCCCCCGGAGCTCCCGGACAATCAAGATAGCTTAAGGGCCTCCGGGTCCCAGCTCTCGGAGGCCCCCGTGGGTCCACCCACCTCCAGCGGGCCAGGGTCAATGGACGAGGACCTCCCAGGCCTGAGAGAAAGGGTCCGAACCGTCCAGAGGCCTGTCTACTACATCAGCGAAGTACTTCATGATGCCAAGACGAGGTACCTGGAAGTCCACAAGCTGTTGTATGCGGTGCTCGTGGCCTCCAGAAAGCTCCGCCATTACTTCCAGGCCCACCGGGTCTCGGTAGTTACCTCGTATCCGCTGAAGACAATTCTTCACAGCCCCCATGCGACTGGAAACATTGCTAAATGAGCGGTGGAGCTGGCGGAGTTTGAGCTGGACTTCCTCCCACGCAATGCAGTCAAGAGCCAAGCACTGGCTGACTTTGTGGCGGAGTGGACACCAACGGGGACTGACCCAGGGGGCCATGGGGGCGGGGAACCAGAGCACCAAGCTCCGGTCTTCACCGAACCCCACTGGACACTCTTCTTCGACGGCTCCTCGCGAAAGCAGGGGGCCGGTGCCGGCATACTGCTCCTCATGCCATCGGGGGAACAGTTTGGGTATATGGTGCGTCTCAATTTCAAGGTAACCAACAACATGGCGGAGTATGAAGCACTCATCTTTGGCCTGCAGACAGCCCTGTCTTTAGGCGCTCGCCAGTTGTTGGCACAGGGCGACTCCCAGCTGGTCATCAAGCAAGTCAAGGGCGAATGCTCCTGCAATGACCCCCAGCTAGCTGCGTATCTGCTTCACGTGCAGATGTTGGAGAAAGAATTCCTCGCCTTGGACCTGCACCACGTACCGCGCGCCGGTAATGCCGCAGCCGACAACCTTTCAACGAAGGCTTCCACCGGGGCCCCTGCGCCCGAAGGAGTCTTCGAGAGGACGCTGCTGCGGCCCACAGCCCGGCCCGCCGAGCCGGGCGAAGGCGGCTTGACCATCACCTCGAAGCTGGCGGTCCCGGCGGCCCTACAGCCATGGGCGCCGCCAAGGATCGTAAGCGTCACTGGGGACTCCGTGCAACCCAGCGCTCAAGATCCAGAAGCTCAAGTCAGACCCGATGCATGGATCACGGAGATCCGGGACTACTTGAAGGACAATATCCTCTCTGATGAACATACAGCCGCTGAACGGATTGTGCGCATGGCTAAGAGGTACGCGCTGGTGGAGGGGGATCTCTACCGGCGTGGCGCCAACCACATCCTATTGCGGTGTATAACCCAGGGGGAAGGCTGCGACTTGCTCGCTGAGATCCATGGAGGCGAATGTGGAAGTCATTCTTCCTCACGCACGCTTGTCGGTAAAGCCTTCGAGCATGGCTTCTACTGGCCGACAGCACTCCAGGATGCCGCCAAGCTGGTCGAGAGCTGCAAGGTGTGCCAGTTCCACGCCAAGCAGATCCATACACCGGCTCAGGCGGTACAGATGATCCCGCCCTCGTGGCCATTTGCCATGTGGGGGCTGGACATCCTGGGACCATTTCCCAGAACCGTCGGGGGGGTTCCGTTACCTCTATGTCGCTATCGACAAGTTCACCAAATGGCCGGAAGCTACACCAGTTGTCACCATCAATAAACAATCCGCAGTAAAATTCATCAAGTCTATTGTCTGCCGGTTCGGGGTCCCAAACAGGATCATCACCGACAATGGGACCCAGTTCACCAGCGCAGCATTCCAAGACTACTGCGAGGACCTTGGCATTCAGGTATGCTATGCCTCTGTCGCCCACCCGAGGAGCAATGGGCAAGTTGAGAGGGCCAATGCGGAGATTCTCCGGGGCCTCAAGACTCGCACCTTCGCCAGCCTGAAGAAACATGGTGCCAATTGGGTAGACGAGCTTCCGAGCACACTATGGGCTAACCGGACATCCCAGAGCCGGGCCACCGGGGAGACACCCTTCTTCATGGTGTACGGGGCTGAAGCTGTACTTCCCCCAGAAATCACCATGAAGTCTCACCGTGTCCGGGCTTAAGACGAAGCCACGCAGGACAACCTCCGGCATGGAGAAATCGACCTCGTCGACGAGGTCCGATTACATGCGGCACTCCGTAACGCGCGGTACAGACAGGCGCTTCGGCGCTACCACCAGAGGTCTGTGCGTGCCCGGGAGCTGCAGGAAGGCGACCTGGTGTTGCGGCGCATACTTTCTCGCGAAGAGGCCCACAAACTCTCCCCTAGCTGGGAAGGCCCCTTCCGAGTCGCGAAAGTATGCCGCCCCGGTTGTGTGCGCCTTTCCACCGAGGATGGGGACCTGCTCCCGAACCCTTGGAACATAGAACACATCCGTAAGTTCTACCCCTAAGAGCAAAAATAGGACAGTACTTTCTTTTCGTAATGAACTCCATAGAGTCCAGGAGCAGCGCTCGGAGCAGCTAAACCCCAGGGGACGGTCCAGGACTACGTTCAGCTTTGCCTGGTTCCGACTCCAAGCGCGTAGAGTCTTGCTTCCCCTCTTAATGGGGTGGGTCGTGGCCTCCATGTTTAGCCTGCCTTCCTCCTATGGAAGGTTGTACGAAAAGAAATCCGCTCTACTTTACTCTTTCCTTGTACTCATTTAAATTGTGAATTGAGTTTTTATCACCCTTGCAGTACATGGTTGCCATGTGCTCAGCTCCCCCTCTCTACAAGTCCCCAAGCACCAAGCGTATGGTTGGGGCTATAAGTCAAATAAGACTGAGATAAGGGAGGGGGAGCCCCCAAGGAGAATTACGTTTCCTCTACCTGTGTGCAGGACTTCCAGGTTGCGGCAACGGGGACTGCACGAAGTAGGGGGAAAGGAGCTACCAACTACTTCGGCCCAGGACTAGAAGGGGCGGGGCCCGGGGGCCCAACGTGTCCAGCAGGCCTGGAACTCACTCCTCCCCTGAGGAGGGCTCCGGGCCCGCCACGTGGCAGGCGGAAACCGGGCCTCCTCCCGCATTGAAGGAGCTTCGGAAGCCCTGTGTGTCCAACATGGCCGAGGCTCCCGTCTCCGCAGTAAAAGCAATCATCAAGTGAGCGCACGCTCTCACGATCTCGTGGCCGTTCGTGCTCCAGCAGCGGTCGATTCGGGACTTAGAGAAAGTGCGCGGATCGGAAGAGACGGAGGTCCCACCTCGGGCTCGCAATCTCCCCCGAGATGGGCCCGGGGGCCCTTGTCGGTACCTGAGATATGGGGTACCCCCGCGCACAGGGTAAAATGCCTAAGGTACTCGCCCTTCTCAGCAGGAAGAGCTCCGAAGGCGCCACGCGTCCGCCGGGGCCGGACCTCCCTCTCCTCAGAGGAGAGCTCCGGGCCCGCCACGTGGCATACAGAAGCCGGACCTCCCCCTCCACGGGAGAGAGGTCCGAAGACGCCACGCGTCCAGCGGGGCCGGACCTCCCTCTCCGCAGAGGAGAGCTCCGGGCCCGCCACGTGGCATACAGAAGCCGGGCCTCCCCCTCCGTGGGGAGAGGTCCGGAGGCTCCACGTGCCCCGCAAGCCGGACCCTTCTCTCCTCAGAGAAGGGCTCCGGACCCGCCACGTGGCCAGAAGAACGGTGCTGCCCGCCCCCAAGCGGTAGGCAGCGGGCGTAAAGGCGCCCCACACCTTGCCCGTACAAGGTATTCAAGGCCCGCATCTTCCCAAGACACGGAAACGCGGAGCACACGTCGGTCAGGTGCCGCTGCGCCCAGTCGCATCACAGACTGGCGCGCGGTGTCAGAACCTGCCAGCTAATAAACGCTGCGACAAAACATCCCATGCTGCCTGCGCCGTCGTCAACCACTACGACTAGCGTGCGGCATGGGCAGGGCGGCAAGATGAAGACTCAGAAGCCTTCGACCAGAGGCATCTACCGTCGTAACTACAGATACGGTAGATAATAGACAATCTTCCCGGGACCACCTGTCGGGTCCCGGCACCCCTTGTAAGCCGCCCGAGTCTTGGACTATAAAAGGCTCGGGTAGGCGTCGATAGCAAGGGTTCGCATTTTGCAACTCATACGCTAGCCATACACTCTCAAGCTGTAACTCACCCCCAAGCTCAGGCCCCCGGCCCTGAGCAGCAAGCAATACAGCGAGCTCCATAGCTCGCCGTGGACGTAGGGTTTTACGCTACGGTGGCCTGAACCACGTAAAACTCTCCGTGTCAAGCTCTCACTAACTCGTCCATCTGCGCAAGCTCTCCGCTAGGTACTAGCCCCTCTGAAAAAAGAACCTCCGCGGGCTGCCCAGTGCAGGCCCGGGGGAAGTGTCGACCAAACACTTTGACAGCCGCCCTACCCTCAGAGGGATGGCAAACAGAAGGTCGATGCCCCAGTCACTGCTGCCCACCAGGTGGGGTTCCAGGAGCCTCAGCGTGTCATAAAGACAGTGCATGACGGTGAGGACTCCAGTTCCGACGGTGACAGGCCAGGGCGTTAGCCAACTGCGCCGCGCCTCCATGCCTCGAACATACCTCTCGGGGGCCGCCTAAGGTCTGTCAACCCCTTGAAGGCCTTGCCAGAAGGGGAAGACGCCTTAGGTCATCCAAGACGAGCCGGGGCCTACCTACCCCTTGATGGCCTTAGCCAGAAGGGGAGAACTCCCCGGGGGCCCCCAGGAGAAGCCGCGCAGGACCTGATCCAGCGCGAAGATAACAACCTCGTCGACAAGACTCGGCTGCAGGGAACACCCCGCAACGCACGGTCTCGGCTAATGCTCTAAGCACTACCGCCAAAGAACCAAACGCGTCGGGGGCCTGCAGGAGGGCAACCTGGTGAAGCGGCACGCTCTATTCCAAGAAGGACCCATAAGCTCTCCCCCAGCAGGGAAGGTCCCTTCCGAATCATGAAAGCTGCCGCCCCAGGTACACATGCCTTTCAACCGAGAGTGGGATCCATTCCCAAAAATCCTTGCCATGAAGCAACACTGTAAGTCCTACTTCTTGAGCATCAGTAGAACAGGGTTATTCCCTTCTGTAATAGATCCCATAGAATTTAGGAACAGCGCTTGGGGCAGCTAAGTCTCAAGGGACGGTACAGGACTACGTACAGTTTAGCCTGGTTCCGACCCTAAGCGCGTAGAGTCTTGCTTCTCTTGAAGACAAGGTGGAACATTGCCTCCCTGTACAGCCAGAATTCCACCTATGGGTACGAATACAGAGACCTGTTCTACTTAGCTCTCTCTCATGCGCTCATTTAAATTATGCATTAATTTTTATGATCGCACTATCTCTTTATGTTCATCGTACATCTAGCTCCCCCTCTCCTGCGCTCATCCATAGTCGGCATTCGCTATCCTACCGAAGGCGGCTGCGCTTGAGGCACCTGCCGATGGCCGAATGAGTCTCTCGGGCCTCCCCCAGTCAGGTGTTGCGGTTCCAGTTGGTTACCTCCAGGAAAGGCCTGCGTTGTGCATGGGGGGTCCAGGGTGCGTATCCATCTTAGCTGGCCCAGAGCCCAAAGCATGCGCATCCTGCCCTCCGGAGGTACAGGGGAGTACAACCGATTTGCCTGGTCATGAACCCAAAGCGCGTGCACTCTGCTTCCCCAGCGCATGGCCCGGTACTAGGGATCGGACGGCCATACCCGGACCTCGGAGGGAGCCGGAGCTCCGGCGCCTCGTGCACAGAATTGCCCAAGCCCCTTATAGCGAATCAGGATTGTAAGACGGATAAGACTAGGAGACGGGAGGGGAGGACCCCCCGAGGAGAATTACGTTTCCTCTGTCTGTGTGCAGGACCTCCAGGTTACGGCAACAGGGACTGCATGAAGCAGGGGGAAAGGAGCTACCAGCTACTCCGGCCTAGGACTGGAAGGACCGGGACCTGCCCCTCCAGCAGGGGCGGGACCCGGGGGCCCCACGTGTCCAGCGGGCCTGGAACTCTCCCCTCCCTTGAGGAGGGCTCCGGGCTCACCACGTGGTAGGCGGAAACCGGGCCTCCCCCCTCGTTGCGAGGGCTCCGAAAGCCCTACGTGTCCAACATGGCCGGAGCTCCCGCCTCTTAGGGAGGAGCTCCGGACCCGCCACGTGGCAGGCAGATCTGGAGCTCCCCATAGGGCGAGATCCAGAGACCTCCGGGGGGCCCTAACACGGTTAGGACCCGGGGAGGGTGTCTGTGCAAAGCTCCGAGATTGGAAATGGCCTCTGAGTACCTTGCGGAGCTAAGGACTCAGTCAGGCAAAGCCAAGAAGGAGAGAAAAAGCATCACAGATACAAGTATCCAAAAGAGTCAAATTAAGCGAGGCTCCATGAGCTGGACTACAGACTCGATAAAAAGGGAGAAACAAGTCCTAAGGACCTCCCGGCTCCCGCCGGAACCTTGCGGCTATAAGGGCGGCCACATCCTCGACTTCTGCCCGGCAGCTTGCTCCCGCTCTGCGGCTGGGCCCTCTCTCGCTGGTTGTAGCGAAAAAGAGGGGTCGCGGCTCTTAAAGCATGCCAGCACATGTGAAGCGACCTCTAAGGCTAGGCCGCGCCCCTCGGCCTCAAGCTCGCTGGCGACCATCGAGTCTAGCCTGTCCAGCTTGGCGCCGATCGACTCCAGCGCGGGGATCACCTCCAACGCAGGGGCCGCGGTCCTCACCGGACTGAAGCCAAGAGGGATCAGGGCGGACCCCGCTCGATCCACGAAGCTCGAAACCGCAAGAGCCTCAGAGGACCGCAAGGCCGAAAGCTCCTCCACCTCGCGGCGGGCCGCCTGCAGAGCCTCCAGGTTCCTCTCGGAGAATTCCTTCTCCTTGGCGCCAGGGAGCTCTCCCGAAGGTGGAGAGCCTTGGCGAGCCGCTCCAACTCAGCGGCCTTGAAGTCGGCGGTCAACTCCCGGTCCAAGACCGCCCGGCGATCACGGGAGACCTGTTCCTCCCTCAAGTCAAGGTCTGCCTTCAGGATCTCCAGCTCCTCCATCCGAGCTCGAAGGTCATCCTCGCCCGCAGCCAGCTGCGCGGCGACCCTCTCCGCCTCAGCTGCCATGCAACGCTCCCGTTCCTCAAAGGCGAGTTCACGGCGCTCCAACCGCTGCCGTATCTCCACAGCAGCAGAGAGGCTCTCCTCGGCCCGGGCGTGTGCCTCCAAGGTCTCCCTGTTGATCCGCCGCGATTGGGTGTCCATGCGGTCGACAGCCCGCTTCATCCGGTCGAGGAGCGCTTCCCTGAAGTCGAGCAACTCGCGCCTGGAGTCGAGCTCACTCTTAACCTTCGTGGTCCTCTCCCGCAAAAGGTTCCCCCAGGTGAGGAGGCGGTCCCGTTCAACCGTATACTCCTCCCGCTCGCGCCCTAGTGCAGCCAAGACCTGCCGGACGCTCGTCTCGGCAAGCGCGAAGGCATCCGCCAGAGGCAATGGAGCAACAGAGGCCGGGGCAGTCCCCCCGACCTCCTCCATTACCTCGTCCTCAGGAAGAGCCGACGCACCAGCAACCGAGACGAGACGCCGATCAGGAGAAGCTGGCTCCGAGGCTCTGGCAGCCTGGCCAGCCGGGCTCTCTTCAGCTTCTGGCTCCTTGATCTGAGGAGAGGGGCGAGCCGGGGAAGGCGGTGCTGGAGAAGGGGCCAGGCCGCCTAGTGAAGGGTCAACCTGCGCTGGCTTGGGGGCCGCGGTGGCCGTCTCGGCAGGAAGAGACGACGCCGCCGCCGCGGAGTCCGGGCACACCGGAACAGGAGAAGTTCGCGCTGGCCTGGGGGCCGCGGCAGTTGCCCCTGGCTCCGAGCGCAGTGGCACAGATTCCCCGCAAGTCGGGGAAGGCCGGGAAGCGCGGACACTCCAGCGGGCTCTGAACCCCGACTTCCGAGCCGGGGTTGGGCTCCCAGGGCCCACTACGGTCACTGACAGCCACTCCGCAGTCGCATGGACTGGCGGAACAGGGGACGCCCCAGAAGCTTCCCCCAGCGCATCAACCCGGGGCCTCTTCGAGTCGCCACCGGAGGGAGTGTCAGGCACCCCAGAATCCCGACTTGGCACAAACGCCGCTGCTGGAGGAGATCGAGCGCGCTTCTTCTCTGGCAGCGGGTTGGAAGCCATGGCAAGGGAGAATGTCGAAGTGTTTGGTCGTCACTTCCCCCGGGTCTGCACTGGGCAGCCCGCGGAAGTTCTTTTTTCGGAGGGGCTAGTTCCTAGCGGAGAGCTTGCGCAGATGGACGAGTTAGTGAGAGCATGACACAGAGAGTTTTACGTGGTTCAGGCCGCCGGAGCGTAAAACCCTACGTCCACGGCGAGCTATGGAGCTCGCTGTATTGCTTGCTGCTCAGGGCCGGGGGCCTGAGCTTGGGGGTGAGTTACAGCTTGAGAGTGTATAGCTAGCGTATGAGTTGCAAAATGCGAACCCAGGGGTGCGGATGGCTAGAGTACGACCCCTGCTAACGTCGCCTACCCGAGCCTTTTATAGTCCAAGACTCGAGTGGCTTACAAGGGGGGCCCGGGACCCGATATGTGGCCCCGGGGTGATTTCCTACCAGCTATTATGTCTTGGCGCTGGCGTCGAAGTCCTCGTCCTGCCGCCCTACCCATGCCGCAGGCTAAGTGTAGCGTGTAGTCGTTGGCGATGGCTGGGGTGGCAAGGCGTGTCTTGTCCGGTCTTGTCGCTGCCTTCAATGGCCTGCAGCTTCAGACACTGTACGCCTGTCCTGGCTGTGACTGGTCACAGCGCCTCCTGACAGGCGTGCGCTGCGCTTATTGGCTGGCAGGTTCTGACACTGTGCGCCAGTCTGTGATGCGACTGGGCGCAACGGTACCTGACAGAGGCGTGCTCCGTGTCTCCGCGTCTTGGGAATACACGGGCCTTGAATACCTTGTACGGGCAAGGTATGGGGTGTCTTTACGCCCGCCGTCTACCGCTCGGGAGCAGGCAGCGCTCTTCTGCTAGCCACGTGGCCGGCCCGGAGCCCTCCTCAGAGGAGAGGGGGGTCTGGCCCCGCAGGACACGTGGAGCCTTCGGACCTCTCCCCGCGGAGGGGGAGGTCCGGCTTCCATTGGCCACGTGGCAAGCCCGGAGCTCTCCTCTGAGGAGAGGGAGGTCCGGCCCTGCTGGACACGCGGCACCCTCAGACCTCTCTCCCGCGGAGGGGGGAAGTCCGGCTAATGTATGCCACGTGGCGGGCCCGGAGCTTTCCTCTGAGGAGAGGGAGGTCCGGCCCCGCCAGACGCGTGGCGCCATCGGAGCTCTCCCTGCGGAGAAGGGCGAGATCCTTATGCATTTCCCCCTGTGCGCGGGGGTACCCCACATCGCGGGTACCGGCAGTGGCCCCCGGGCTCTCCTCGGGGGAGGTAACGAGCCCGAGGTGAGGCCTTCTCCTACCCGCGCACTTTATTGTCTTGAGTACTCCCTGTGCTGGCAGGGTCTTGACGGCATCGGAGTTCAGCCTCTTAGGAGAGGGTGAAGCCTGGCATCGGAGCTCGGCCCGGCTGTGGGGGCGGAGGTCCGGAAGTCATCGGAGCACAGGTCCACGAAGGGCGTGAGGTCCGGCATCAGGACTCGCCTATGAAAGGAGGGCAAGGGCTGGCATCAGAGCTCGGCCCAGCTGCTTGGGCGGAGGTCCGGAAGTCGTCGGAGCTCAGGCCAGCGAGGGGCGTGAGGTCCGGAGGTCATCGGACCTCAGGCCAGCGAAGTGCGTGAGGTCCGGCATCAGCGCTCGCTTCTGATAGGAGGGCGAGGGCTGGCCTCGGAACTTGGCCCAGCCATGGGGGCGAAGGTCCGGAAGTCATTGGAGCTCAGGCCAGCGAAGGGCGTGAGGTCCGGCATCAGCGCTCGCCTCTGAAAGGAGGGCGAGGGCTGGCCTCGGAGCTCAGCCTGGCTGTGGAGGCGGAGTCCGGAAGTCATCGGAGCTCAGGCCAACGAAGGGCGTGAGGTCCGGCATCAGCGCTCGCCTCTGAAAGGAGGGCGAGGGCTGACCTCGGAGCTCGACCCAGCTGCGGGGGCGGAGGTCCGGAAGTCATCGGAGCTCGTGCCAGCGAAGGGCGTGAGGTCCGGCATCAGCGCTCGCCTCTGAAAGGAGGGCGAGGGTTGGCCTCGGAGCTCGGCCTGGCTGTGGAGGCGGAGTCCGGAAGTCATCGGAGCTCAGGCCAGCGAAGGGCGTGAGGTCCGGCATCAGCGCTCGCCTCTGAAAGGCGGGCGAGGGCTGGCCTCGGAGCTCTGCCTGGCTGTGGAGGCGGAGTCCGAAAGTCATCGGAACTCAGGCCAGCGAAGGGCGTGAGGCCTGGCATCAGCGCTCGCCTCTGAAAGAGGGCGAATGCTGGCATCAGAGCTCGGCCCAGCTGTGGGGGCGAAGTCCGGCACTGCTCAGTGGTCCCCCTTTCCTGTCCCTTAGTCTCATTTGGCTTACTGTCCCAGGCCGGAATACGGGGCTCGGGTAATCCAATGCACTTGGTCCCGGAGGTCTGGCCCCAGCCCCAGTCAGGGTGTAACCGTCCGGCCCCCTGGTACTCAGACCGTAGCGCTGGGGGGCAGAGTGCGCATGCTTTGGGTGCAAGACCGGGCAAAGCAAGGCTCCTGACCCCCGGTCTAGCGTAGGTCTTTTCTCGAAGGAGACCAACTGGCGGTACAGTACCCTCACAGGGGGAGATCCAAAAGGCCACCGGGCCTTTTGCAGGTACCCCAAGCACTACCGTTTTCGACAGGACGGCAAATATCGACTATGCATGAGAGCAGGAAAGAGGAACCAAGTGTACAATGGACGCACAATTTATAGAGCGTGGGGAGGTGTTCATATAAATTAATGCGTAATTTAAATGAACACCTAAGTAAGCATGGTGAACTTACTGGGTAGCGTCGGAGCGCCTGTCTTCACGCAGAGCGGGTCATGCGTGGCTTCGTCGTACGCCGGACACGGGGGGACCCCCATGGCGATCTCAGGGGGAAGCATGGCTTCGGCCCCGCATACCATTGACACGACCCCACTGGGTCCTGTCGAGCCAGGATCACGCTGAGGGGTGCTGCGTTGCACAGCACCGCATAACACACGTCAAAGGTACAAAGCGGAAGCGGAAGCTTTATTACATAAACAAGTTTATCAACATGTTTACATCAAAATAAGTTTAGTCCACACTCGCGGGCGTAGACTAAGCATCAAGTGCACGTTCAGCCCTCGAACGTGTCCTTGCTAGCACACACGCACACTAACTCTGCGGCGTGCACGACTCCCACTCGACGGGGTTCCCCTCCTGGGGTTCCGTCTCCTCTTCGGGAGTCCCTTCCTCATAGAACCCTGCAAAAGCTTCAAACACAAGCAGTGAGCACGAAGGCTCAGCAAGTCTGACCCGTCTCACCTAAACATGGAACTTCTACATGAGGGTAATGGGTTACATGAGGTAAAATCATTTGCAAGGACTCGCCTAATTAGTAGAACCTTACTTTCAAGTTTTAGCAGCAGGTTGTGGAGAACCTTACGCGAAGGCACATGAGAGAGCCGCAATCAAACAAGAAACGCATTTCTCTCATGTACTTTGCCCAAAGTTGAAAAGAACTTTAGTTAGCACTAAGCTACAACATATCATTAACAATCAATGTCCAGCTTTCAATCAGCAACATTTTAACATGTAACTAGCCTGTTCTTTCTACGTCACGGTACAGTGAACAAGTGGTACTCACTGACCGCGAGGGACGGCGATTATAATCGATTTACACCTGCAGGGTTACCCGAACAACCCGTCACGTACGCCCGTACTCGATGTTGCCTACAACAACCATCACGGACGCCGTACGCGACTACCTTTCACCCGTTAGCCAAATATTGAACCGGTCCCATCGTCCCGAGCAAGAGGTCCCTGCACGCGCATCTCTGTGCCGCCAGCTGATTTACACCTCGAGCTCTCAACCTACCCTCTGAACAACGGGCAATGCCTCAATACCCAGCTACCCGAGTTACATCAGTTTCCCGGTTCCCATATAGCCGGTAGGTCTTCGGTACTGTTCTAGCTTGTTCAACAGGCCCGCACACGGCTCGGTCCTCAATCGACACAAGCGGAGCTACAGCACACAGGCCCCAAAGTCCTGCTGCCCTTACTCTCCGCTCGGTCTCATTTTTTTGCCATGTGTATCATGTGCTATCTCTACCCGAGCAATGTGCCTCTAGCCTATTCTCGCGAGTAGTTCCAACTACTCGACTTGTACCGAATCCTACTCTATCCTAGCAATGCAGTGGCTAACGGGGTTTGCAATCCTAAACCCCAACCCATGGTTTTTTTTTTGGCTATGCAGTGGGGTTTCCAAACAAGACTCTGATGCACAACATAAAGAAAACAAGTATGTGCTCAAAACAATAAAAATTTATAAAATGGTTAATGCAAACCGGGGCTTGCCTTGCTGCTCTTGGTCGTAGGCTAGCTGTTCCTCCGGAGTAACGAAGTCTAGGACTTCGGGTTCCTCCTCGACCTTAGCGACTACATGATAAGAACAATGTATGTATTAATTAAATGCTTTTGTATTAACTTTGAAGTTGTGAAGTCTATAACCTTTACTAGATAGACCTAATGACTGTGAAACTTTTACTGTGGCTTGGTTACAACCTAAACAGAGACTTGGTCAAGTTTTAGTTGCAGCAAAGCTCATTTGAGCCCTCCACAAATAATTATGTCCTTGACCTTAATTAAAGGCTTTTAGGGTGTTCTAAGTATTTTCATGAAACAAACTATGACTTTCTGAAAACTAGATTTTTAGAGGGTTCTAATGGAATTGGTCTCACTTAATTTGGAAATCTCTAACTAAAGATATGAGCTAAACAATTTCAGAGAAAATTCTGAAAATGTTTCTGAACATTTTCTATTTTCTCTGGAACAGTTTTACTAATCACACCATTAGGTGGACTAAATGAGCTCAAATGGATCTGAAATTTTTATGGTAGTTCAAGGATATTTTGGTGAACATCTCAGCAAAATTTCAGGATTTTCCTCCAAATGATTCTCCAGTTAAAATTCCTAACAGTTTAAACTTTAAGGAATTAATTCTGGAGAATTAAGGAATTTCATGAAGTGACACTTGATTTTCTGGAAAGTACTCAAAGAGCTGAATCCAGCAAAACTTGGTTCACTCAATTTGGAGCTTTCTAGCCAAAGTTATAAGGATTTGAAGTTTGAAGGAAATCTGAAAATCGGGGAAAAGTTTAAACTCGCGCGTGGACCCAGGGGACACGCGTCGCACGCCGAAGCGACAGCACACCGCGGCCCACAAGGATTTTGCGCGCCAGCACACCCGATCCCGGCCGCAGCCGGATCCCGATTCAAAATATCAGCCGCTGACAGCTGGGGTCCACCCCCTTCTTCAACCTCGCGACACCCGCGCTCCGCCGCCGAGGGACCTCGCCGGAGAGCTCGCCGCTGGCTGCTGTACCGCTTCAAACTTCTTGATTCTGGCCGCCCCTGCCTACTTTTACTTGGGGAACATGATCCGAGGGTCAGCTGCTCATGACAACGGCCGGAGCATGGTTGGCGACGAGCCGCCATATCGGAACGACTTCGGCCATGTCGGCTGATGCTCCTAGTGCCTCAGCTACTTGGGAAACCGGTCGGGGAGCATCAGTGGACCTCAGAGAAGGTCGACATGAACTCGGGGCAGCTCGGGGAAGGCCCGAAATAGGTCCTCACCGTGCGCCCGATACCCCCCGTGCGTTCCGCCATTAGTAGACCTTGAATTACGCCGGGCACAGAAGTTCTCCGGCCCAGAGTTGTGAAGGCAACTTGTGCGTCACCGTGTCTAGTTCGTGTGGGAGTGGCCTGAGGCCCTCTAATCCTTTCTAGAGCACGAATTAAACAGAATCGTACCCGAGGGTCGTTCTGCACACAGAAAGGGGAAAAGTGGAAATTCGCCGCCGGTGAGCAACCACTCGAGCTGTGGCTCGGGGATGAGCAGCACCGATCACTTGCGCGTCCAAGGGTGCCTTGGCTCGGGCGTGACAACGCCCAGGTTGGGCTGTCCACGAGAGCCCGAGGTGCGGCGGTTTCCAGTTCCGAGTTTGATCTTTCGGCACAGCCGATATCACTCGGTTTCAATCGATTTCTATCAATGGGAAGGACGGAGGATGGTTGCTAGTACCTTGCTGGGACCTTGGAATGGAAAGAGAGGGCTGCGATCGGCTTGATCAAGCAGGAACTCGAGCGGCGGCGATGGCAGTGGAAAAACAAGTCGTGTGCGTCGGCAGCTCGAGGAAATGGTGACTGAAGCACGCCGGGGAGGGAATAAATAGCCCGGCCGGCTGGTCTCCGGCTTGGGGCACGCAGCAGGAGCTGGCGCCGGCTGCCCCCTTCGGTGGCGCGCGCGCACAGCTGCCGGGAACCGACTGAACTGTGGTTCAGTCGGTTTGCTTTGAGGCAGAGGCTGACATGTGGGTCCCACTTCTCTTTTAACCTCTGAAATTTATTCCTAACAGCTGTGGTAAACAGTGAACCCTATTCTACCCTTGGCAATTCAAATTATTCACCCAAGAGCCATTTGAATTGATCAAAGTTCCAATGAGGTTTGGTTTGAATGAATTTCAGCACAAGTGCAGTTTGAAATTCAAATAAAGTTTGAATTTCTCCCCCTTAGCTCATGTCAAGATCAACTCCAAATGGAGTGAAAATTGGTGTGTGAGCTCACAAAAATGTGCTGAGCAAGAATATGCCTTCCACTTTTAAATTCAGTGGGTGAAAACAGTTTGAATTTGAATATGGTTTCAAACTGCCCTCTTCCTAACTATACCCAAAATGACCTCAAAAAGGTTTTGAATTTGGGTGGAACTTGGCATGGACATCCTTAGCAAAGTGTAGGAGTTTTCATATGTCCAGCCCATCTATATCACATGTGGGAAGTACCACTTTTGCAATGTGTGAGTTTGTTCCCTAATGAGCATGTTGATAATTGTTACTTGCTCTTTATTTGTGTTCATCATTCTTCCTCAAATGAGGTGTGTGGTGTGGTGATGAACACTGCAAATGAGTGTCAAAAACTGAGGCCCTTACATTCCTCCCCCCTTAAAAGAATCTCGTCCCGAGATTATAAGGTGAAATGAGAGAGAGGACGGTGGAAAATTACCGAATATGCGACGTGAAAAAGTCGGGGTAGTTAGTGCGAAGGAATTCTTCGCTCTCCCATGTCGCTTCGTCCATGGAGTGATTACTCCATAGAACCTTGTAGAACCACAACGTACGGTTGCGTGTGGTTCGGGCCTTTTCATCAATAATCTGCACCGGTTCCTCCCGATAGGTGAGATCCGGTTGCAGTTCTTCAATGTCTTCCAGCTGAACGGTAGTTGATAGCTTGAGACACTTCCTCAGCTGGGAAATGTGAAAGACGTCGTGCACACCGGAAAGTGCTTCTGGTAATCTTAGCCGGTATGCCACCGATCCACATCTTTCGGTAATCTGGAATGGACCGATGAATCGGGGTGCTAACTTTCCTCTCACCCCAAATCTGTTTACGCCCTTCATTGGAGACACTCGTAGGTATACGTGATCTCCAACTTCGAATTGTAATGGGCGCCTCCTCCGGTCCGCATACTGTTTCTGTCGGGATTGAGCGGCTTTTAGGTTCGCTTGAATTAATCGAACCTTTTCTTCCGCGTTGTTGACAAGATCAATCCCGAAGGTAACCCTCTCGCCAGATTCACACCAGTTCAGTGGTGTGCGGCATTTCCTGCCGTATAGCGCCTCGTAGGGCGCCATCTTGATGCTGGCTTGGTACCCATTGTTGTACGAGAACTCGGCTAATGGCAAGTGATCATCCCAATTCTTGCCGTGGTCGATAGCGCAAGCTCGTAGCATGTCTTCTAGGATTTGATTTACCCGCTCCGTTTGCCCATCCGTCTGCGGGTGGTAGGCTGAACTACGGATCAGCTTCGTCCCCAGGGCAGCGTGTAGCTGCTCCCAAAAACGGGACACAAATAAAGTGCCCCGGTCCGATACGATGGTACGGGGTACGCCGTATAAGCATAGGATCCGTGAGATGTACAGTTCAGCGTACTTCTTGGCGTTATAGTTGGTGTTGACCGGGATGAAATGGGCAACTTTGGTGAGCCGATCGACGATCACCCACACAGAATCATGTTTCTGTAAGGTGGTGGGTAAACCGACGACGAAATCCATGCTCACGTCCTCCCACTTCCAGGCAGGAATGCCCAGTGGTCGCAGCAGTCCCGGTTTCCGCATGTGGTCTGCCTTCACCCGTCGACATGTATCACACTCGGACACGTATTTTGCCGTCTCTCGCTTCATCCGTGTCCACCAAAACTTGCTTCTGAGTTCTTGATACATCTTGTTGCTGCCGGGGTGAATAGAAAACTTAGATAAGTGAGCTTCATCAAAGATTCTCTTCCTTAACTCCGGGTTTCGGGGTACGACGATCCGGTCCTTGAACCATAAGACGCCGTCTCCGTCCTTCCGGAAACATTTCAACTCCCCACTGTCTACACGTCTCCGCAAATGTGACATGCCCTTGTCATTCTTCTGGGCTGCCGCTATCTCTTCACGGATGGTGGGGATCAAAGCTAGGTTGTAGAGAGCTCCATGTGGAATCACATGTAGTGGTGGTTCGCTCTCTTCCAACGGTGTGATGGTCAGATTATTGACGTGTGACTTGCGGCTTAGCGCGTCTGCCACAACGTTTGCCTTGCCCGGATGATAATGGATCTCTATCTCGTAATCCTTTATCAGTTCCAACCATCTTCGTTGCCTCATGTTCAGCTCCTTCTGAGTGAAGATGTACTTGAGGCTTTTGTGGTCGGTATATAAATGTACGAGGTTACCGAGTAGGTAGTGCCTCCACATTTTCAGTGCAAGTACCACGGCAGCGAGCTCCAAATCGTGAGTTGGATAATTTTGCTCATGGTTCCTAAGCTGTCGTGATCCATACGCGACCACTCTTCGGTCTTGCATCAGCACACATCCGAGCCCAATGCCGGATGCATCGCAGTACACATCGAACGGTTTTGTTGTGTCTGGCTGCGCCAAAACCGGTGCTGATGTTAGGTGCTTGACTAAAGCCTTGAATGCTGCTTCACATGCTGGACTCCAAACATATTCGGTAGCCTTCTTCAGCAGCTCTGTCATTGGCCTGGCAATCTTCGAGAAGTTCGGAATGAACCTCCGATAATATCCCGCGAGTCCGAGGAAACTCCGTACCTCATGAACAGTTCTCGGGGATTTCCAATTCAGCACTTGCGTGATCTTGCTCGGGTCCACAGCGATACCCTCCGCTGAGATGATATGCCCGAGGAAAGGCACTTGCGATATCCAAAACTCGCATTTGCTGAACTTTGCGTATAACTTGTGATCCCGCAGCCGTTGCAAGACTATACGCAGATGTTTCTTGTGATCTTCCTCCGACTTGGAGTATACCAGGATGTCGTCGATGAAGACCACGACAAACTTGTCCAGCTCCGGCATGAACACCGAGTTCATTAAATACATGAAGTGAGCTGGAGCATTGGTGAGGCCAAAGGACATGACCAGGTACTCATAAAGTCCGTACCTTGTCGAAAAAGCTGTTTTTGGAATGTCCTCAGCCCTGATCTTAATCTGATGGTACCCGGATCTTAAATCCATCTTGGAAAAGACCTTTGCTTCGACCAACTGATCAAACAACATGTCGATCCGTGGCAACGGGTACTTGTTCTTGATGGTTACGGCATTTAATGGACGGTAGTCCACGCAAAGCCGCAACGTTTCATCCTTCTTTTTGACAAATAATGCCGAACAGCCCCATGGCGAGGAGCTCGGCCTAATAAAACCCTTCTCCAGAAGGTCCGTGAGCTGAGTCTTCAGTTCCGCCAACTCCTTGGGCGCCATCTTGTACGGCCTTCGGGATATTGGCATGGTTCCCGGTGCAAGTTCAATCTTGAACTCCACCTCTCTATCGGGTGGCATCCCCGGCAAATCATCCGGGAATACATCAGGGAATTCTCGGACCACTGGAATGTCTTCCAATCTGATGGTTGTGGCTTGATAGACACTTGGAAGTTTTATTTCTGGACTGTCCAGAAATAATGAGTGAGAACCGTGCACTCCTGAGTTTAAGTGCACGACTCGGAGGACGGTGTCTAAAACAGCGCCGTGGCGGGTTAACCACGACATCCCTAGGATGACATCGACCTTCTGTCCCTCTAAGATAATGAGAGACGTGGGGTACACTCTACCCGCTAAGCATAATGGTGCTTTGGAGACCATTACGCTTGCTGAAATCTTCCCACCCGGTGAACAAATTAAATATGGACTATCGGTGGGTAGTATTGGCAAGCTGTGTTTAGCAATGAAAGCTTGGCTAATAAAATTATGCGTGGCGCCTGAATCAAATAGTACTATAGCGGGATGCTGGTGGAGTTGGAACATACCCGCAAGGATTGGCTCGCCCTCCGGCACGTCCTCAATGGCAAGCTGGTGGACAGTGCCGGGCCTAGGGTTCGCCCGCCGCGCATTAGTAGGGTTCCGGGGTTGATTCCTCCCCGGAAACTGTGGTACCACTCCGCCGCCTTGCCTCTCCGGGCAACTGCTCGCGAAGTGTCCTGGACGACCACACTTGTAACATGTGGCCGCTGCTGGTGGAGTACTTGGTGGACGAAAGCCCGGCATGTGTTGCGGAGGTGCAAACGCACGCGGCATCGCCCGCTGCTGCTGCTGTTGTTGCGGTGGTGCTGGCAGTACCGGCCGGAATGCCGGTGAAGAGTACGGCCGACCGCGGAACGGCATCGACCGCTGTGGTGGTTGCCAGCGCGGACCTGATGGTGGGCGATTCACCATCCGAAACTTCTGAGAAGGACCGCCTCCTTCTCCGCTGCTCTGCGGCGCGCTTCGCTTTCGCTCTGCCGCCGCCAACTCCTTGCCGGAGTCTTTCTGAACAATCGCAGCATCAATTATGTCGTTGAGGCTGCCGCGATTGAACATCGCCAGCTTGTCCTTCAGGAGCGGGTTAAGCCCCTGGTAAAAGTGGTCCCGCCGCTTCTCGTCCGTATCTCCGTGATACGACGCGTAGAGTGCGAGATCGTTGAACGCTCTGGAGTACTCCAGCGCGTTCCGGCTCCCTTGTTGCAGGTGTAGGAATTCCTGCGTCTTCCTCTTCATCAAACCGGGCGGTATATGATAGGCCCGGAAGGCCGTCCGAAACTCCGCCCAGGTCATCACTCGGTCGGTGGGTTGTGAAGCACAAAAGTTGGCCCACCACGCGCTCGCGGATCCTTGGAGCTGCTGGACCGCGAACTGAGTCTTGCGCTGCTCGCTGATTTGGAGCAGCCCGAACTTCATCTCTATGGCGCGGAGCCAGTTGTCCGCGTCAAGTGGTTCATCCGCCCTTGAGAATACAGGGGGATGAGTTGCCAGGAAGTCGGAGTAGGAGCTCTGTTGGCGCTCCTCACGATCTTGACGTCTCTCTGGGCGAGACGTATTCGCAATTAACGTTTGCAGCAGCTCTGTATGCTGCTGATGTGAACCCGCCATTGCCGCGACGATGTCGGCCAATGTAACCGTTGGCAGTGGCGGTGGCGGTGTTTGCTGTTGCTGTTGCTGCTGCCGTCCCGAGGAGTCCTCGGGAGGCGGTTGGGAGGTCTCTCCCCCTTGGCTAGTACCTCCAACATCAGGGTTGGCACGAGTACGCGTCATTCTGATATTCAACACAGCAGCAATTAGCACATGTCTTACTCAAAATTCCATAAACAGCAGTAAGTATTGAAGCGACGCATGACTAACTTGCACAACATTCACATATACTGATAAAGCATAAACTTTATACAAGATACATTATTCTCGGACCTCCGAGAAGTCGTGCTCATGCCGTCACTACCTATACATACGCTACTGTCTACACGACATGTTACCGATTACAAAAGTTGGGTTACGCTACCCTAGCTGCCCTACTTGGCAACCGTAACCCCCTACTCGGAGTAGAACTCGACCTCCTGTGGGTCGTCCTCCTCCGGTACCTCTGCTGGTGGCTCGGGGTCTACCACCTCTTCTCCCATTCCAGGTTCTCCCATGGCTGGAAGACCCAAGACTACCGGTACGCCCAATACCGGGGGCACGAGGTCCTGCAATGCATGCACCTCGTCCATAGCCTGGTTGTAGTCCTCTTCCAAGCCTTGTCCTTCCTCAATAGCGTCGTCCCGCTCTTGAGCAAGGTCCTCATTCTGCTGGGTTAGGGTCTGCACCAGCTCTTGCAACGCCGCAATGTCAATACGGCTCTTCTTCTTTGCCTTCTTCAGACGACGCAACTGATTGTGTTGTTCATTCAGTCGCTTGATCGTCGGAAGGAGCACATTGCGGAGTGCACTGTGAGCACTCTCAAAATGATCTCCACGGTTTGTGCTCTCCTTGAGCTTGGTGGCGAGATGCTCCGTATGAACAGCTTGGCTGTCCATCACAGCGTTTCCCGCCCTCATTTGGAGGCTGAGATTTGCCTCCGCGGGGTTGTACCTTGGGCAACTCGGGTTTGTTGCCTCTAGGTACCTCTCTTCCCACACATGCTGAGCTCGTCCCTCCACCGGAACGAGTGCGTATGGAGTTCCCTCCATAGCCTGCACGTGTAGTTGGCAGAAACGTGACATAGTGTCACGGGCTGCCACTTGCCACATCCCTTCCGGTTGTCTTCCTCTCACCGTGACGGTGAATGGCACCCAACCGGGTGGCGTAGGCCCTGCAGGAACCTCGACATGGATCGTCCACGTCTTGTTCCCCTCTTCGCCTTCTTCCTTGGCGAAGTATTGCGGCATCTGGTTGTACCCGAAATATTGGAGCATTAGCCACAATGCTCCCGGGTAGCCGCTACGGTCAGAGCAGTGGGAAACTACCCACCCGTTCTCCAACCGTTTATCTGCTGCCATCTGTAAAAATATATTTGAGAAATGTCAAATATTTATTTAAACAGTAGACCATTGAGTTATAACATAAGATATGTCATTGAACCCTTAACACTTGGAAACATAGTTCAAATTTTTAAACAAATTTGACTGCTGATCTGCTGTTCCCATGACAGCCCTGACCAGTTTCCATATTAATCTGATTTAGGCCAGGTTAAAAGCAAAACCAGTCCTGGAGCTCAACATCAAAGTTAAAGTTAACTTCAATAGCTTTCCAGAAAGTATTTGGTTGGCCTAAGATCTGCTCTGGTTCAACAGTTATGAGATGTCAAAGTTAACAGAATTTCTGGAAACAATTGGACAGCACCTCCCTGCCTTAGGTACTGATTTGATCCAAGAATCCCAGTTAATTCTGTTCCTAATCTGACAAAACTTTCTGTTACAAATTTGTAACCCATCTCATAAGCTTTCCAGAACTACCTCATTTCCTATTTTTGGATTTTTAAGCAGGAAGTTATGCTTAATTTACAGAGAGTTTACAGAGAGTCTTTGCTCCGTCCTGTTTTCTGGACAGTTTCAACTCTACTGCATTTTTCGAGTGGTTAAGGGATGAAACACCTCTGGAACTCAACAGAAAAGTTGTAAAGCTCCTCCAAAGCTTTCCAGAAATGTATCATACGACCCCAACCTCGAAAGAACTCAACCTCTAACCTCTGATTAACTTCAGCCTTAATTTAGCTGGAAACGGAGTGCTCTGTCCTTAACATCCTATAAGTTGAAAGCTTGTTAACTTTGAATATCCTGTTCAAGGGAAGGAGTTACATCAAGTTTTACTACTTTGGATCAAAACCTTCAAATTTTAAATGAAGTTGTTCATTTTGTTGGGTGTGACGTCGAGGCGTCACCAGATTATGTCGGTACTACGTCCTCACAAAGGAAAAACCTATACCGGACTTAGCCGGCGTCGTTACTTCAGTGGCACTACTCGTCACTCGCACACGGATACTACACGTCTACCGTTTCGTGGTAAGGCTACCTGCAGAAATTCAACCAATCATCAGACTCGGCTGCACACCGAGCCCGGAATCCATACAGTTGGTACATCCGGCCGTCATCACTCGCCCGGATGTTCTCAAGCCAAACACGCCCTGAGTTACGTGTTCACGTTTCAGACCACGTGACGGGGTCTCCCATGTTGCACCACGCACGCCAGGGACAGACGTTGCTCGAATACCCCAAACGACATGAAGAGTCGTAGAGGATATCAAAGCGGGTCGGGTTACCTGCCACCCGTGGGGCTCCACCCTTCAGCTTGTGCGCACTGGTGGACAGCGCTTACGTGCACCCCCCAAGACATGAACGTCCCGAGATGCACGATTTTCCGACATAACAAATAAGTTAATAAGCCACTTTTTATATACTAATAACATCCTTATACGGGCTACTAATTCGTTCCTCACTGGATTTTTGAAAAAGAAGACCTTTGTACTGTGTTAGACCTCAAGCGAGCTCTGATACCACGCTGACACGACCCCACTGGGTCCTGTCGAGCCAGGATCACGCTGAGGGGTGCTGCGTTGCACAGCACCGCATAACACACGTCAAAGGTACAAAGCGGAAGCGGAAGCTTTATTACATAAACAAGTTTATCAACATGTTTACATCAAAATAAGTTTAGTCCACACTCGCGGGCGTAGACTAAGCATCAAGTGCACGTTCAGCCCTCGAACGTGTCCTTGCTAGCACACACGCACACTAACTCTGCGGCGTGCACGACTCCCACTCGACGGGGTTCCCCTCCTGGGGTTCCGTCTCCTCTTCGGGAGTCCCTTCCTCATAGAACCCTGCAAAAGCTTCAAACACAAGCAGTGAGCACGAAGGCTCAGCAAGTCTGACCCGTCTCACCTAAACATGGAACTTCTACATGAGGGTAATGGGTTACATGAGGTAAAATCATTTGCAAGGACTCGCCTAATTAGTAGAACCTTACTTTCAAGTTTTAGCAGCAGGTTGTGGAGAACCTTACGCGAAGGCACATGAGAGAGCCGCAATCAAACAAGAAACGCATTTCTCTCATGTACTTTGCCCAAAGTTGAAAAGAACTTTAGTTAGCACTAAGCTACAACATATCATTAACAATCAATGTCCAGCTTTCAATCAGCAACATTTTAACATGTAACTAGCCTGTTCTTTCTACGTCACGGTACAGTGAACAAGTGGTACTCACTGACCGCGAGGGACGGCGATTATAATCGATTTACACCTGCAGGGTTACCCGAACAACCCGTCACGTACGCCCGTACTCGATGTTGCCTACAACAACCATCACGGACGCCGTACGCGACTACCTTTCACCCGTTAGCCAAATATTGAACCGGTCCCATCGTCCCGAGCAAGAGGTCCCTGCACGCGCATCTCTGTGCCGCCAGCTGATTTACACCTCGAGCTCTCAACCTACCCTCTGAACGACGGGCAATGCCTCAATACCCAGCTACCCGAGTTACATCAGTTTCCCGGTTCCCATATAGCCGGTAGGTCTTCGGTACTGTTCTAGCTTGTTCAACAGGCCCGCACACGGCTCGGTCCTCAATCGACACAAGCGGAGCTACAGCACACAGGCCCCAAAGTCCTGCTGCCCTTACTCTCCGCTCGGTCTCATTTTTTTGCCATGTGTATCATGTGCTATCTCTACCCGAGCAATGTGCCTCTAGCCTATTCTCGCGAGTAGTTCCAACTACTCGACTTGTACCGAATCCTACTCTATCCTAGCAATGCAGTGGCTAACGGGGTTTGCAATCCTAAACCCCAACCCATGGTTTTTTTTTTTTGGCTATGCAGTGGGGTTTCCAAACAAGACTCTGATGCACAACATAAAGAAAACAAGTATGTGCTCAAAACAATAAAAATTTATAAAATGGTTAATGCAAACCGGGGCTTGCCTTGCTGCTCTTGGTCGTAGGCTAGCTGTTCCTCCGGAGTAACGAAGTCTAGGACTTCGGGTTCCTCCTCGACCTTAGCGACTACATGATAAGAACAATGTATGTATTAATTAAATGCTTTTGTATTAACTTTGAAGTTGTGAAGTCTATAACCTTTACTAGATAGACCTAATGACTGTGAAACTTTTACTGTGGCTTGGTTACAACCTAAACAGAGACTTGGTCAAGTTTTAGTTGCAGCAAAGCTCATTTGAGCCCTCCACAAATAATTATGTCCTTGACCTTAATTAAAGGCTTTTAGGGTGTTCTAAGTATTTTCATGAAACAAACTATGACTTTCTGAAAACTAGATTTTTAGAGGGTTCTAATGGAATTGGTCTCACTTAATTTGGAAATCTCTAACTAAAGATATGAGCTAAACAATTTCAGAGAAAATTCTGAAAATGTTTCTGAACATTTTCTATTTTCTCTGGAACAGTTTTACTAATCACACCATTAGGTGGACTAAATGAGCTCAAATGGATCTGAAATTTTTATGGTAGTTCAAGGATATTTTGGTGAACATCTCAGCAAAATTTCAGGATTTTCCTCCAAATGATTCTCCAGTTAAAATTCCTAACAGTTTAAACTTTAAGGAATTAATTCTGGAGAATTAAGGAATTTCATGAAGTGACACTTGATTTTCTGGAAAGTACTCAAAGAGCTGAATCCAGCAAAATTTGGTTCACTCAATTTGGAGCTTTCTAGCCAAAGTTATAAGGATTTGAAGTTTGAAGGAAATCTGAAAATCGGGGAAAAGTTTAAACTCGCGCGTGGACCCAGGGGACACGCGTCGCACGCCGAAGCGACAGCACACCGCGGCCCACAAGGATTTTGCGCGCCAGCACACCCGATCCCGGCCGCAGCCGGATCCCGATTCAAAATATCGGCCGCTGACAGCTGGGGTCCACCCCCTTCTTCAACCTCGCGACACCCGCGCTCCGCCGCCGAGGGACCTCGCCGGAGAGCTCGCCGCTGGCTGCTGTACCGCTTCAAACTTCTTGATTCTGGCCGCCCCTGCCTACTTTTACTTGGGGAACATGATCCGAGGGTCAGCTGCTCATGACAACGGCCGGAGCATGGTTGGCGACGAGCCGCCATATCGGAACGACTTCGGCCATGTCGGCTGATGCTCCTAGTGCCTCAGCTACTTGGGAAACCGGTCGGGGAGCATCAGTGGACCTCAGAGAAGGTCGACATGAACTCGGGGCAGCTCGGGGAAGGCCCGAAATAGGTCCTCACCGTGCGCCCGATACCCCCCGTGCGTTCCGCCATTAGTAGACCTTGAATTACGCCGGGCACAGAAGTTCTCCGGCCCAGAGTTGTGAAGGCAACTTGTGCGTCACCGTGTCTAGTTCGTGTGGGAGTGGCCTGAGGCCCTCTAATCCTTTCTAGAGCACGAATTAAACAGAATCGTACCCGAGGGTCGTTCTGCACACAGAAAGGGGAAAAGTGGAAATTCGCCGCCGGTGAGCAACCACTCGAGCTGTGGCTCGGGGATGAGCAGCACCGATCACTTGCGCGTCCAAGGGTGCCTTGGCTCGGGCGTGACAACGCCCAGGTTGGGCTGTCCACGAGAGCCCGAGGTGCGGCGGTTTCCAGTTCCGAGTTTGATCTTTCGGCACAGCCGATATCACTCGGTTTCAATCGATTTCTATCAATGGGAAGGACGGAGGATGGTTGCTAGTACCTTGCTGGGACCTTGGAATGGAAAGAGGGGGCTGCGATCGGCTTGATCAAGCAGGAACTCGAGCGGCGGCGATGGCAGTGGAAAAACAAGTCGTGTGCGTCGGCAGCTCGAGGAAATGGTGACTGAAGCACGCCGGGGAGGGAATAAATAGCCCGGCCGGCTGGTCTCCGGCTTGGGGCACGCAGCAGGAGCTGGCGCCGGCTGCCTCCTTCGGTGGCGCGCGCGCACAGCTGCCGGGAACCGACTGAACTGTGGTTCAGTCGGTTTGCTTTGAGGCAGAGGCTGACATGTGGGTCCCACTTCTCTTTTAACCTCTGAAATTTATTCCTAACAGCTGTGGTAAACAGTGAACCCTATTCTACCCTTGGCAATTCAAATTATTCACCCAAGAGCCATTTGAATTGATCAAAGTTCCAATGAGGTTTGGTTTGAATGAATTTCAGCACAAGTGCAGTTTGAAATTCAAATAAAGTTTGAATTTCTCCCCCTTAGCTCATGTCAAGATCAACTCCAAATGGAGTGAAAATTGGTGTGTGAGCTCACAAAAATGTGCTGAGCAAGAATATGCCTTCCACTTTTAAATTCAGTGGGTGAAAACAGTTTGAATTTGAATATGGTTTCAAACTGCCCTCTTCCTAACTATACCCAAAATGACCTCAAAAAGGTTTTGAATTTGGGTGGAACTTGGCATGGACATCCTTAGCAAAGTGTAGGAGTTTTCATATGTCCAGCCCATCTATATCACATGTGGGAAGTACCACTTTTGCAATGTGTGAGTTTGTTCCCTAATGAGCATGTTGATAATTGTTACTTGCTCTTTATTTGTGTTCATCATTCTTCCTCAAATGAGGTGTGTGGTGTGGTGATGAACACTGCAAATGAGTGTCAAAAACTGAGGCCCTTACAACAATGTGGAAGGGTAGTTCCCGTGACCCGGCCCTGGGAAGTCCGGCTGGCCCTCGACATGGAGGAGCCGGTATCCCCCGACGGCTCTGGGTGCGCGTCTGCACCGGTTGTGTGGGTCTGCTTGGCGTGGACCTGGCACGCATTGCATCCCTAACCGGTTTGACGGCGTCCAGGTGGCTCTCGGTCAGTAGGAGCCATGCCGGGTGGCTTCACTGACCAACGTGCGGGACGATGAGCGTTCCCAGCACTCGCCTCCTTGGACTACTGCGAGCTAATCTCAGCCTTCCTCCTGGGTTATGCACCGCAATAGGATGTCGTGGCGCCACGCCAGTAAAGATACCAGCGCGTAGCACTTAGCCATCCGCACCACCCGTTCAGCGGATGCACGTTCATCAGGAAGGATGTCCTTCAAGGAGTCCTGGACCTCCGTGGTCCATGCATCGGGACTACTTGAGCTTCTGGATCTTGAGCGCTGGGTTGCACGGAGTGCCCAGTGACTCTTACGATCCTTTGGCGGCATCCAGGGCCGCCGGGACTGCCTAGCTTCGAGGCACTGGTTCAGCCCTCTTCGCCCGGCTCGGCGGGCCGGGCTGTGGACCGCAGCAACGTCCTCTTGAAGACTCCTTCGTGCGCAGGGGCTCCGATGGATGCTTTCGTTGAGAGGTCGTCAGCTGCGGCCGTGCAAGCGCGCGGTACATGGCGCAGGTCCAATGCGAGGAATTCTTTCTCCAACATCCGCACGTGAAGCAGATAAGCAGCTAGCTGTGGGTCATTGCAGGGGCATTCACCCTTAACTTGCTTGATAACTAGCTGGGAGTCGCCCTGTGCCAACAACTGGCGAGCGCCCAGAGACAGGACTGTCTTTTAGGCCAAAGATGAGTGCTTCATACTCTGCCAAGTTGTTGGTTGCCTTGGAATTGAGACGCACCATGTACCCAGACTGCTCCCCCGATGGCATGAGAAGCAGTACGCCGGCACCGGCCCCCTGCTTTCGTGAGGAGCCGTCGAAGAAGAGCGTCCAGTGAGGCCCGGTGAAGACCGGAGCTCAGTACTTTGGTTCACCGTCTTCGCGGCCCCCTGTGTCAGCCTTCGTTGGCGTCCACTCAGCCACGAAGTCAGCCAGTGCTTGGCTCTTGGCTGTCTGACGTGGTCGGGAGCTCAGCTTGAACTCCGGCGTCTTCGGGCTGTCTTCCGGCTTCAGAAGCTGGCAGTGAGTGCCAGCTCCGCCCTCCGGCTGCTCTGGCGCACTTGTCCGCCAAGCTGAAGGGCTCGGAGGCATCGCAGACCTCTCTGGTTGCAAGCCTCTCAAGCATCTTCTTGTCCTGGACACTGTCGAAGTGCCGCCACCACAGAAGCACTTTGAATATGTGGAATGGTGTTGCGTACCTGGGAGAACCGCTGGATGAAGGAGCGCAGCGACTCCCCAGGTTGTTGCTTGATGGCTTGGAGGTCAAGCTCCGTGCCGGGACGGGTGTAGGAGCTGCCGAAGTTGGCGATGAACTGCCGGCAGAGCTCTCCCCAGGAAGTTATGGAACCCCGAGGGAGGTTCATTAGCCAAGACCGGGCAGGGCCGGTCAAGGCGACGGGGAAGTAGTTTGGCCATGACGGCCTCATCCCCTCCTGCGGCAAGTACGGCGGTGGAGTAGATCTGGAGGAACCCCGCCGGATTGACGCAGCCGTCGTACTTCTCGGGCAGGTGCGGCCGAAACTTGGGCGGCCACCTCGTGAAGCGGAGGTGGGGCTCCAGGGCTGTACATCCTGCCCCTGTTGCTGCAGATGTTGGTGCCGCGAACGCTTGGTTCGCCGCTGGCACAGTGTACCCCGGTATGGGCAAGGTTGCGCCATAGACCGGGGGCGCCGTTTGGAGGACATATGGCTGTGGCATATGCTGCGTGGCGTATGTCTGGGGCAGAGTTCGCGTGGAGAAAGTCTGCGCCTCAGGCAGGGTTGAGGCAATCGTCATGCTGACGCCGGCCTCTTGGCTGCGACGCCTTTCTCGTCGCCGCTCGAGGAACATTCGGGCGTCTTGGCCCAGGTGGCATCGTTCCAGCTCAGTCCTCAGGTCCGTCGACGGAAGCCTGGTGGAGCTGGAATCCGCCGTCTGTCCGTCAACCATTGGCGTGCGCGTCAGCGACACAGCTGGTTGGCCGGAGCGTCATCCCCGCCGAAGTCAAGGGTTTGCAGCGGCGACTACAAGACGGTCTACCTCGCGAATCCACTGCTGGGTCGCTGCCTGAGGCGCGTCCCCAGCAGGCGGATTGTGCAGTAGCGCTCTTGTTGCGGCTAGCGCACCCCCGCCGGGTACGCCCAGCGCTACTGAAGACCTGACGCTGGTTGGAGCCTGCATTGCCGGGGTTGGCGCTGCCAGAGCCGGTTGCTGGCTCCCAGTGCAGGTACTGGTGCCGCGAACGCTTGGTTGCGCCTGGCACAGTGTACCCCGGTATGGGCAAGGTTGCGCCATAGGCCGGGGATGCCGCTTGCAGAGCACATGGTTGTGGCTTATGCTGTGCGGCGTACGCCTGGGGCAGAGCTCGCGTAGCGAAGGTCTGCCCTCCAGGCTGGGTCGAGGCCGACGTCATGTTGTCGCCAGCCTCTTGAGTGCGACGCCTTTCTCGACGTCGCTCGAGGAACACTCGGGCATCTTGGCCCAAGTGGCACCGTTCCAGCTCTGTCCTCAGGTCCGTCGACGGAAGTTTGGTGGAGCTTGAACCCGCCGTCTGCCCGTCAACCGTTGGCGTGCGCGTCAGCGACACAGCCGGTTGGCTGGAGTGTCGTCCCCGCCGAAGTCGAGGGTTTGCGGCAGCGACAACGAGACGGTCTACCTCGCGAATCCACTGCTAAGTTGCTGCCTGAGGCGCGTCCCTAGCAGGCGGATTGTGCAGTAGCGCCCTTGCTGCTGCTAGCGCACCCCCACCGGGTACGCCCGACGCTACTGAAGGCCTGACGCTGGTTGGAGCCTGCATTGCCGGGGTCGGCGCTGCCAGAGCCGGTTGCTGGCTCCCAGTATGCCCTGACACACTCCGTTCTGAGTGTGTCATCATGTACTCTCCCCTGGTCACGGTTTGCCGCGGACGCAGGGGGGGAAAGTTTGTCGCTGAAGGAAGCTTGGTCATCTTCGGTGGGCAGCCCGGGCCTGCACTGGGCAGCCCGCGGAGGTTCTTTTTTCAGTGGGGCTAGTCTCTAGCGGAGAGCTTGCGCAGATGGACGAGTTAGTAAGAGCTTGACACGGCGAGTTTTACGTGGTTCAGGCCGCCGGAGCGTAAAACCCTACGTCCACGGCGAGCTATGGAGCTCGCTGTATTGCTTACTGCTCAGGGCCGGAGTCCTGAGCTTGGGGGTGAGTTACAGCTTGAGAGTGTACGGCTAGCGTATGAGTTGCGAAGTGCGAACCAACAGGGTTTGAACCCTTGCTAACGTTGCCTACCCGAGCCTTTTATAGTCCAAGACTCGGGTGGCTTACAAGGGGGGCTCGGGACCCGACAGGTGATCCCGGGGAGATTGTCTATTATCTACCGTATCTGCAGTTATGCCGGTTGTTGTCTCTGGCGAAGGCTTCTGAGTCTTCGTCTTGCAGCCCTGCCCATGCCGCATGCTAGTCGTAGTGGTTGATGACGGCGGGGGCGGCATGGGATGTCTTGTCGCTGTGTTTATTGGCTGTCAGGCCATGACACCGCGCGCCAGTCTGTGATGCGACTGGGCGCAACGGCACCTGACAGAGGTGTGCTCCGCGTCTCCACGTCTTGGGAAGGCGCGGGCCTTGAATACCTTGTATGGGCAAGGTATGGGGCGTCTTTACGCCCGCTGCCTACCGCTCGGGGGCAGGAAGCGCTGTTCTGCTGGACACGTGGCGGGCCCGGAGCGCTCCTCTTTGGAGGGGGAGGTCCGGCCCCACAGGACACGTGGAGCCTTCGGACCTCTCCCCCGCGGAGGGGGGAGGTCCGGCTTCTGTCGGCCACGTGGCGGGTCCGGAGCTCTCCTCTAAGGAGGGGGAGGTCCGGCCCCGCGGGACATGTGGCACCTTCGGAGCTCTCCCCACGGAGGGGGGAGGTCTGGCTGCTGTAGGCCACGTGGCGAGCCCGGAGCTCTCCTCTGAGGGAGGGAGGTCCGGCCCCACTGAACACGTGGCGCCTTCGGAGCTTTCCCTGCGGAGAAGGGCGAGACCCTTAGGCATTTTCCCCTGTGCGCGGGGGTACCCCATATCACGGGTACCGACAGACCCTCTCTGGGTTTGCCTCAGTTCCTTGGCGTGAGGCCAGGAATTCTAAGGGTTTTCCAGAGGGTACACCGAGCTCACATTTGTCGGACGGACGAAGACTAAGGCCAGGTTATCTAGTAGGGACGAACCCTGACTGATCTTAACAACAATGTCTTCGACACACACCTCAACTGAGTCTCTCATTAGCTCTCCTATGGTCTTGTGCATTGCATGTATGAAGGTAGGGAGAGCGTTCCTTAAGCCATAAGGCATAGAGGCATAACAGTACAGGCCGACTACTGTTGTCGGTACCTGCGATATGGGGTACCCCCGCGCACAGGGGAAAATGCCTAAGAAACTCGCCCTTCTCCGTAGGGAGAGCTCCGAAGGAGCCACGCGTCCGGTGGGGCCGGACCTCCCTCTCCTCAGAGGAGAGCTCCTGGCCCGCCACGTGGCATACAGAAGCCGGACCTCCCCCTCCGCGGGCGAGCGGTCCGAAGGAGCCACGTATCCGGCGGGGCCGGACCTCCCTCTCCTCATAGGGGAGCCCCGGGCCTGCCACGTGGCCGACAGAAGCCGAACCTCCCCCTCCGCGGGGAGAGGTCCGGAGGCTCCACGTGCCCCGCGGGCTGGACCCTCCTCTCCTCTGAGAAGGGCTCCGGGCCCGCCACGTGGCCAGCAGAACGGCGCTGCCTGCCCCCGAGCAATAGGAAGTGGGCGTAAAGACGCCCCATACCTTGCCCGTACAAGGTATTCAAGGCCCGCGTCTTCCCAAGACGCGGAGATGTGGAGCACGCCTCTGTCAAGTGCCGTTGCGCCCAGTCGCATCACAGACTGGCACGGTGTCAGAACCTGCCAGCCAATAAACACCGTGACAAGACATCCCATGCCACCTGCGCCGTCATCAACCACTACGACTAGCATGCGGCATGGGCAGGGCGGCAAGACGGAGACTCGGAAGCCTTCGCCAAAGACAACTACCGGCATAACTGCAGATACGGTAGATAACAGTCAATCTCCCAGGTACCACCTGTCGGGACCCGGGCCCCCTTGTAAGCCACCCGAGTCTTGGACTATAAAAGGCTCAGGTAGGCAACGATAGCAAGGGTTCGCACCTCTGCAACTCATACGCTAGCCATTCACACCCAAGCTGTAACTCACCCCCAAGCTCAGGACTCCGGCCCTGAGCAGCAAGCAATACAGCGAGCTCCATAGCTCGCCGTGGACGTAGGGTTTTACGCTCCGGCGGCCTGAACCATGTAAAACTCACCGTGTCAAGCTCTTACTAACTCGTCCATCCGCGCAAGCTCTCCGCAAGGGACTAGCCCCACCGAAAAAGAACCTCCGCGGGCTGCCCAGTGCAGGCCCGGGGGAAGTGTCGACCGAACACTTCGACATTTGGCGCGCCAGGTAGGGGGCTTTTCCCCTTGCGCGACGAGTTTCCGCCGACGAAGATGACCAAGCTTCCCTCAGCGGCAAACTCTCCCCTCCGCGTTCACGGCAAACCGTGACCAGCGGGGACTACATGTCGACGCACTCAGGACGGAGTGTGTCGGCACAAGCTGCTTGCCAGCAGCCGACTCCGGCAACGCCGACTCCGGCAATGCAGGCTCCGACCAGTGTGAGATCTTCTGCAGCGCTGAGCGTACACCATGGGGGTGCGCTAGCTGCAGCAAGAGCACTGCTGCGCAACCCACCTGCTGGGGATGCGCCCCATTCTGCGACCCAACAATGGGTCCACGAGGAGGACCGCCTCGTCGTCGCCGCCGCGAACCCTCGGTTTCGGCGAGGGCGACGCCCCGGTCAACCGGCTGTGTCACTGACGCGCACGCCCACGGTTGACGGGCAAACGGCGGATTCCAGCTCCTCCAGGCTCCCGTCGACGGACCTGAGAAGGGAGCTGGAACGGTGCCACTTGGGCCAGGATGCCCGGGTGTACCTCGAGCGACGTCGAGAAAGGCGTCGCAACCATGAGGCTGGCGACAGCATGACGTCGGCCTCGACACAACCTGGAGGGCAGGTCTTCGCCACGCGAGTCCTGCCTCAGGCATACGCCGCGCAGCATATGCCACAACCATATGCGCCGCAAGCAGTGCCCCCGGTCTATGGTACAGCCTTGCCCATACCGGGGTACACGGTGCCAAGTGCGAACCAAGCGTTTGCAGCACCAATACCTGCGGCAGCAGGAGCAGGATGTGCGGCCCTGGCACCCCACCTTCGCTTCGCGAGGTGGCCGCGCAAGTTTCGGCCGCACCTGCCCAAGAAGTACGACGGTAGAGTCAACCCGGCGGAGTTCCTCCAGATCTACTCCACCGCCGTACTTGCCACAGGAGGGGATGAGGCTGTCATGGCCAACTACTTCCCCGTCGCCTTGACCGGCCCAGCTCGGTCTTGGCTCATGAATCTCCCCCAGGGCTCCATAACCTCCTGGGGAGAGCTCTGCCGGCAGTTCGTCGCCATCTTCGGCAGCTCCTACACCCGTCCCGGCACGGAGCTTGATCTCCACGCCGTCAAGCAACAGCCTGGGGAGTCGCTGCGCTCTTTCATCCAGCGGTTCTCCCAGGTACGCAACACCATCCCGCATATTCAAAGTGCTTCTGTGGTGGTGGCGTTCCGACAGGGTGTCCGGGACGAGAAAAATGCTTGAGAAGATCACGACAAGAGAGGTCCGCGACGTCTCTGAGCTCTTCAGCATGGCGGACAAATGCTCCAGAGCAGCTGAAGGGCGCAACTGGCACTCTCTGCCAACCTTCGAGTTAGGAGGACAGCCCGGGTCCGGCGCTGCTGCCTATGGGGGTGGCAAGAAGGCCAAGAACCGGGGGAGTGGCAAGATGAAGTCATCGTTCGCGGCTCCCGTCGCCGCAGCAGCGATGACTAGTGGAGCACGGGGGCCATGCCCCGACAAAAGGCAGCGGCAGTCACCGGCCCCAGATAGTGACCAGGGCGGGCTATGCCCCGTGCATGGCGCCGGCAACCATACTGCTGCCGAGTGCTGGGATATCTAGAGGCTCGCAGAGCGCTTCCGCAAAGAAAGACAGCAGAGAGCTGAAGCACCGCCCTACCCTCAGAGGGATGGCAAGCAGAAGGTCGATGCCCCAGTCACCGCCGCCCATCAGGTGGGATTTCAGGAGCCTCAGCGTGTCATAAAGACAGTGCATAACGGTGAGGACTCCAGCTCCGACGGTGACGGGCCAGGGCGGTAGCCGGCTGCGGCTGCCGTCCCGTGTCAGTGGAGGCTGCACTGCTGCGACGTCAACCTTGGAGAAGCCCCAAGTAGTCGCAGCAGCCCAAGTACCGACCACAATGGTGCAAGGTCGGGCCAGCCTCACCCGAGAGCACGCCTCTGTGCCCCGGACATACCTCCCGGGGGCCGCCCAAGGTCTGTCAACCCCTTGAAGGCCTTGCAAGAAGAGGAAGACGCCTTAGGTCATTTAAGACGAGCCCGGGTTCACCTACCCCTTGAAGGCCTTAGCCAGAAGGGGAGAACTCCCCGGGGGCCCCCAGGAGAAGCCGCGCAGGACCTGATCCAGTGTGAATATAACAACCTCGTCGACGAGACTCGGCTGCAGATAACACCCCACAATGCAAGGTCTCGGCTGATGCTCTAAGCACTACCGCCAAAGAACCAAACGCGTTAGGGACCTGCAGAAGGGCAACCTGGTGTCGCGGCACGCTATTTCCCGAGAAGGACCCATAAACTCTCCCCCAGCAGGGAAGGTCCCTTCCGAATCATGAAAGCTGCCGCCCCAGGTACACGTGCCTTTCATCCGAGTGTGGGATCCGTTCACAAAATCCTTGGTGTCGGTACCTGAGATATGGGGTACCCCCGCGCACAGGGTAAAATGCCTAAGGTACTCGCCCTTCTCCGCAGGGAGAGCTCCGAAGGCGCCACGCGTCCGGCGGGGCCGGACCTCCCTCTCCTCAGAGGAGAGCTCCGGGCCCGCCATGTGGCATACAGAAGCCGGACCTCCCCCTCCACGGGAGAGAGGTCCGAAGACGCCACGCGTCCAGCGGGGCCGGACCTCCCTCTCCACAGAGGAGAGCTCCGGGCCCGCCATGTGGCATACAGAGGCCGGACCTCCCCCTCCGTGGGGAGAGGTCCGGAGGCTCCACGTGCCCCGCAGGCCGGGCCCTTATCACCTCAGAAAAGGGCTCCGGACCCGCCACGTGGCCAGAAGAACGGTGCTGCCTGCCCCCGAGCTGTAGGCGGCGGGCGTAAAGGCGCTCCTCACCTTGCCCGTACAAGGTATTCAAGGCCCGCGTCTTCCCAAGACGCGGAAACACGGAGCACGCGTCTGTCAGGTGCCGTTGCGCCCAGTCGCATCACAGACTGGCGCACGGTGTCAGAACCTGCCAGCCAATAAACGCTGCGACAAGACATCCCATGCCGCCTGCGCCGTCATCAACCACTACGACTAGCGTGCGGCATGGGAAGGGCGGCAAGATGAAGACTCAGAAGCCTTCGACCAGAGGCAACCACCGGCATAACTACAGATACGGCAGATAATAGACAATCTTCCCGGGACCACCTGTCGGGTCTCGGCACCCCTTGTAAGCCGCCCGAGTCTTGGACTATAAAAGGCTCGGGTAGGCGTCGATAGCAAGGGTTCGCATTTTGCAACTCATACGCTAGCCATACACTCTCACGCTGTAATTCACCCCCAAGCTCAGGCCCCCCGGCCCTGAGCAGCAAGCAATACAGCGAGCTCCATAGCTCGCCGTGGACGTAGGGTTTTATGCTCCGGCGGCCTGAACCACGTAAAACTCTCTGTGTCAAGCTCTCACTAACTCGTCCATCTGCACAAGCTCTCCGCTAGGAACTAGCCCCTCCGAAAAAAGAACCTCTGCGGGCTGCCCAGTGCAGGCCCGGGGGAAGTGTCGACCGAACACTTCGACATTTGGCGCGCCAGGAAGGGGGCTTTTCCCCTAGCGCGAAGAGTTTCCGCCGACGAAGATGACCAAGCTTCCCTCAGCGGCAAACTCTCCTCCCCCGCATTCACGGCGGACTGTGACCACTGGGGAGTACATGTCGACACACTCAGGACGGAGTGTGTCGGCACAAGCGGGTAGCCAGCAGCCGACTCCGGCAACGCCGGCCCCGGCTATGCAGGCCCCAACCAGTGTGAGGTATTCTGCAGCGCTGAGCGTACACCATGGAGGTGCGCTAGCTGCAGCAAGAGCGCTGCTGCACAACCCACCTGCGGGGGATGCGCCCCATTCACCGACCCAGCAATGGGTCCGCGAGGTGGACCGCCTCGTCATCGCCGCCTCGAACCCTCGGTTTCAGCGAGGACGACGCCCAGGGCAACCGGCTGTGTCGCTGACGCGCACACCCACGGTTGACGGGCTAACGGCGGATTCCAGCTCCTCCAAGCTCCTGTCGACGGACCTGCGAAGGGAACTGGAATGGTGCCACTTGGGGCAGGACGCCCGGGTGTACCTCGAGCGATGCCGAGAAAGGCGTCGCAACTAGGAGGCAGGCGACAGCATGTCGTCGGCCTCGACACAACCAGAAGGGCAGGTCTTCGCCGTGCGAGCCCCGCCACAGGCATATGCTGCGCAGCATATGCCACAACCATATGCGCCGCAAGTAGCGGCCCCGGTCTATGGTGCAGCCTTGCCCATGCCGGGAAACGCAGCGCCAGGTGCGAACCACCTGTTCGCAGCGCCAGCACCTGCAGCAGCAGGTGCAGGATGTGCGGCCCTTGCACCCCACCTTCGCTTCGCAAGGTGGCCGCGCAAGTTTCGCCCGCACTTGCCTGAGAAGTACGACGGTAGCGTCAACCCAGCGGAGTTCCTCCAGATCTACTCCACCGCCGTACTTGCCGCAGGAGGGGACGAGGCTGTAATGGCCAACTACTTCCCCGTCGCCTTGACCGGCCCAGCCCGGTCTTGGCTCATGAATCTACCTCAGGGGTCCATAACCTCCTGGGGTGAGCTCTGCCGGCAGTTCGTCGCCAACTTCGGCAGCTCCTACACCCGTCCCGGCACGGAGCTCGACCTCCACGCCATCAAACAACAACCTGGGGAGTCGCTGCGCTCTTTCATCCAGCGGTTCTCTCAGGTGCGCAACACCATCCTACATATCCAAAGCGCCTCTGTGGTGGTGGCGTTCCGACAGGGTGTCCGGGACGAGAAAATGCTCGAGAAGCTCGCGACCAGAGAGGTCCGCGACGTCTCGGAGCTCTTCATCCTGGCGGAGAAGTGCGCCAGAGCAGCTGAAGGGCGGAACTGGCACGCACTGCCGACCTCCGAGTCAGGAGGGCAGCCCGGGTCCGGTGCTGCTGCCTATGGGGGTGGCAAGAAGACCAAGAACCGGGGGGTGGCAAGATGAAGTCGCCATTCACGGCCCCCGTCGCCGTAGCTGCGACGACCAGTGGAGCTCGGGGGCCACGCCCTGACAAAAGGCAGCGGCAGTCACCGGCCCCAGACAGTGACCAAGGCGGGCTATGCCCCGTGCATGGCGCCTGCAACCATACAGCTGCCGAGTGCTGGGAGATCCAGAGGCTCGCAGAGCGCTTCCGCAAGGGAAGACAGCAGAGGGCTGAAGCACCGCCCTACCCTCAGAGGGATGGCAAACAGAAGGCCGACGCCCCAGTCACCGCTGCCCACCAGGTGGGGTTCCAGGAGCCTCAGCGTGTCATAAAGACAGTGCATGATGGTGAGGGCTCCAGTTCCGATGGTGACGGGCCAAGGCGTTAGCCAGCAACGGCACGCCTCCGTGCCTCGAACATACCTCTCGGGGGCCGCCTAAGGTCCGTCAACCCCCTTGAAGGCCTTGCCAGAAGGGGAAGACGCCTTAGGTCATCCAAGGCGAGCCCGGGTCCACCTACCCTTTGAAGGCCTTAGCCAGAAGGGGGAGAACTCCCCGGGGGCCCCCGAGAGAAGCCACGCAGGACCTGATCCAGCGTGAAGATAACAACTTCGACAAGACTCGGCTTGCAGGGAACAACCCACAACGCACGGTCTCGGCTAATGCTCTAAGCACTACCGCCAAAGAACCAAACGCGACGGGGGCCCGCAAGAGGGCAACCTGGTGAAGCGGCACGCTATATTCCAAGAAGGACCCATAAGCTCTCCCCTAGCAGGGAAGGTCCCTTCCGAATCATGAAAGCTGCCGCCCCAGGTACACATGCCTTTCAACCGAGAGTGGGATCCATTCCCAAAAAAATCCTTGCCATGAAGCAACACTGTAAGTCCTACTTACTGAGCATCGGTAGAACAGGGTTATTCACTTCTGTAATAGACCCCATGGAACTTAGGAACAGAGCTTGGGGTAGCTAAGTCTCAAGGGACGGTACAGGACTACATCCAGTTTAGCCTGGTTCCGACCCTAAGCGCGTAGAGTCTTGCTTCCCTTGTAGACGAGGTGGAACATTGCCCCCATGTACAGCCAGAATTCCACCTATGGGCACAAATACAGAGACCTGTTCTACTTAGCTCCCTCTCATGCGCTCATTTAAATTATGCATTAATTTTTATGATCGCACTATCTCTGTATGTTCATCATACGTCTAGCTCCCCCTCTCCTGCGCTCATCCATAGTCGGCATTTGCTATCCCCCCGAAGGCGGCTGCACTTGAGGCACCTGCCGATGGCCGAGTGAGTCTCTCGGGCCTCCCCCAGTCAGGTGTTGCGGTGCCAGTTGGTCACCTCCAGGAAAGGCCAGCGTTGTGCATGAGGGGTCCAGGGTGCGTATCCAGCTTAGCCGGCCCAGAGCCCAAAGCATGCGCATCCTGCTCTCCGGAGGTCCAGGGGAGTACGTCCGCTTTGCCTGGAAATGAACCCAAAGCGCGTACACTCTGCTTCCCCAGCGCATGGCCCGGTACTAGGGATCGGACGGCCGTACCCGGACCTCGGAGGGAGCCGGAGCTCCGGTGCCTCGTGCACAGAATTGCCCAAGCCCCGTATAGCGGGTCAGGACCATAAGACGGATAAGACTAGGAGACAGGAGGGGAGGACCCCTCGAGGAGAATTACGTTTCCTCTACCTGTGTGCAGGACCTTCAGGTTGCGGCAACAGGGACTGCATTAAGCGGGGGGAAAGGAGCTACCAGCTACACCGGCCTGGGACTGGAAGGACCGGGACCTGCCCCTCCAGCAGGGGGGGGGCCGGGGGCCCCACGTGTCCAGCAGGCCCGGAACTCTCTCCTCCCTTGAGGAGGGCTCCGGGCTCGCCACGTGGCAGGCAGGAACCGGACCACCTCCCTCAGCGGGAGGGCTCTGAAAGCCCTACGTGTCCAACATGGCCGGAGCTCCCGTCTCTTGAGGAGGAGCTCCGGACCCACCACGTGGCTGGCAGATTTGGAGCCCCCCATAGGGCGAGGTTCGGAGACCTTCGGGGGCCCCTAACACGGTTAGGACCTGGGGAAGGTGTCTGTGCGAAGCTCCGAGATTGGAAATGGCCTCTGAGTACCTTGCGGAGCTAAGGACTCAGCCAGGCAAAGCCAAGAAGGAGGGAAAAAGCATCACAGACACAAGTATCCAAGAGAGTCAAATTAAGCAAGGCTCCATGAGCTGGACTACAGACTCGATAAAAAGGGGAGAAACAAGTCCTAAGGACCTCCCGGCTCTCGCCGGAACCTTGCGGCTACAAGGGCGGCCACATCCTCGACTTCAGCCCTGGCAGCTTCCTCCCGCTCCGCGGCTGGGCCCTCTCTTGCTGGCTCCAGCGAGAAAGAGGGGTCGCGGCTCTTGAAGCATGCCAGCACATGCGAGGCGACCTCTAAAGCTAAGCCGCGGCCCTCGGCTTCAAGCTCACTGGCGACCACCGAGTCGAGTCTGTCCAGCTTGGCGCCGATCGACTCCAATGCAGGGATCACCTCTGCCACCTTCAATGCGGGAGTTGCGGCCCTCACCGTACTGAAGCCAAGAGGGATCAGGGCGGACCCCGCTCGATCCACGAAGCTTGAGACCGCAAGGGCCTCAGAGGACCGCAGGGCTGAGAGCTCCTCCACCTCACTGCGGGCCGCCTGCAGAGCCTCCAGGTTCCTCTTGGAGAATTCCTTCTCCTTGACCGCCAGGGAACTCTCCCGAAGGCGGAGAGTCTCGGCTAGCCGCTCCATCTCAGCGGCCTTGAAGCTGGCAGTCAACTCCGGGTCCAAGACCGCCCGGCAATCATGGGAGACCTGTTCCTCCCTCAAGTCAAGGTCTGCCTTCAGAATCTCCAGCTCCTCCATCCGAGCTCGGAGGTCATCCTCGCCCGTGGCCAGCTGCGCGGCGACCCTCTCTGCCTCAGCTGCCACGGAACGCTCCCGCTCCTCAACGGCGAGTTCGCGGCGCTCCAACCGCTGCCGTATTTCCACAGCAGCAGAGAGGCTCTCTTCGGCCCGGGCGTGTGCCTCCAGGGCCTCCCTGTTGATCCGCCGCGACTGGGTGTCCATGCGGTCAACAGCCTGCTTCATCCGGTCGACGAGCGCTTCCCTGAAGTCGAGCAACTCCCGCCTGGAGTCGAGCTCGCTCTTAACCTTCGCGGTCCTCTCCCGCAAAAGGTTCCCCCAGATGAGGAGGCGGTCCCGTTCAACCGTATACTCCTCCCGCTCGCGCCCTAGCGCAGTCAAGACCTGCCGGACGCTCGACTCGGCAAGCGCGAAGGCGTCCGCCAGAGGCAATGGAGCAACAGAGGCTGGGGCAGCCCCTCCAACCTCCTCCATTACCTCATCCTCAGGAGGAGCCGACGCACCAGCAGCCGAGACGAGACGCCGATCAGGAGAAGCTGGCTCCGCGGCTCTGGCAACCAGGCCAGCTGGGCTCTTTTCTGCTTCTGGCTCCTTGACCTGAGGAGAGGGACGAGCAGGGGAAGGCGGTGCTGGAGAAGAAGCCAGGCCGCCTAGCGCAGGATCAACCTGTGCTGGCTCGGGGGCCGCGGTGGCCATCTCGGCAGGAAGAGACGACGCCACCGTGGAGTCCGGGCACACCGGAACAGGAGAAGTCCGCGCTGGCCTGGGGGCCGCGGCAGTTGCCCCTGGCTCCGAGCGCATCGGCACGGATTCCCCGCAAGACGGGGAACGCCGAGAAGCGCGGACACTCCAGCGGGCTCTAAACCCCGACTTCCGAGCCGGGGTAGGATTTCCAGAGCCCGCTACCGTCTCCGACGGCCGCTCCGCAGTCGCTTGGACTGGCGGAACAGGGGACACCCCAGTGGCTTCCCCCAGCACATCAGCCCGGGGCCTCTTCGAGTCGCCACCGGAGGGAGTGTCAGGCACCCCAGAATCCCGACTTGGCACCGACGACGTTGCTGGAGGAGATCGAGCACACTTCTTCTCTGGCAGCGGGTTGGAAGCCATGGCAAGGGAAAACTCAAAGGCAAGAGAGCAAAAGCGCATGAGTCCGAGAAGAAACGCAGAGAAGTGTGAAGGGAAGCTACAATATGGGTAAGACCCCCTCTAAAAAGCTTCCCGGTGCAGTTCCAAGCGATTCGGAACTCTTTGAATACCCCGCACCCGCAACCGCTTCGGTTCCTAGACCGAGTGCTGATGACGGGTGGGCCCAAGCCGCTTAACTGGAGCGGTGGGGTCAAGGAGTCAGTCTCCTAAGAAGATGAGCCGGCAAGGCACTTCGGCGGTTCCCGAAGAAAGCGCCGCAACGTGCAGGAGTGGCAGTCTTGGGAACCGCCGCAGTAAAAGCAATCATCAAGTGAGCGCACGCTCTCACGACCCCGCGGCCGTTCGTGCTCCGGCAGCGGCCAATTCGGGACATAAAGAAAGTGCGCGTTTCGGAAGAGACGGAGGTCCCACCTTGGGCTCGCTATCTCCCCCAAGATGGGCCCGGGGGCCACTATCGGTACCTGAGATATGGGGTACCCCTGCGCACAGGGTAAAATGCTTAAGGTACTCGCCCTTCTCCGCAGGGAGAGCTCCGAAGGCGCCACGCGTCCGGCGGGGCCGGACCTCCCCCTCCTCAGAGGAGAGCTCCGCGCCCGCCACGTGGCATACAGAAGCCGGACCTCCCCCTCCGCGGGAGAGAGGTCCGAAGACGCCACGCGTCGAGCGGGGCCGGACCTCCCTCTCCACAGAGGAGAGCTCCGGGCCCGCCACGTGGCATACAGAGGCCGGACCTCCCCCTCCGCGGGGAGAGGTCCGGAGGCTCCACGTGTCCCGCTGGCCGGGCCCTTCTCACCTTAGAAAAGGGCTCCGGACCCGCCACGTGGCCAGAAGAACGGTGCTGCCTGCCCCCGAGCGGTAGGCGGCGGGCGTAAAGGCGCTCCTCACCTTGCCCGTACAAGGTATTCAAGGCCCGCGTCTTCCCAAGACGCGGAAACGGGGAACACGCGTCTGTCAGGTGCCGTTGCGCCCAGTCGCATCACAGACTGGCGCACGGTGTCAGAACCTGCCAGCCAATAAACGCTGCGACAAGACATCCCATGCCGCCTGCACCGTCATCAACCACTACGACTAGCGTGCGGCATGGGCAGGGCGGCAAGATGAAGACTCAGAAGCCTTCGACCAGAGGCAACCACCGGCGTAACTACAGATACGGCAGATAATAGACAATCTTCCCGGGACCACCTGTCGGGTCTCGGCACCCCTTGTAAGCCGCCCAAGTCTTGGACTATAAAAGGCTCGGGTAGGCGTCGATAGCAAGGGTTCGCATTTTGCAACTCATACGCTAGCCATACACTCTCACGCTGTAACTCACCCCCAAGCTCAGGCCCCCCGGCCCTGAGCAGCAAGCAATACAGCGAGCTCCATAGCTCGCCGTGGACGTAGGGTTTTACGCTCCGGCGGCCTGAACCACGTAAAACTCTCTGTGTCAAGCTCTCACTAACTCGTCCATCTGCGCAAGCTCTCCGCTAGGCACTAGCCCCTCCGAAAAAAGAACCTCCGCGGGCTGCCCAGTGCAGGCCCGGGGGAAGTGTCGACTGAACACTTCGACACTTGGCATGGAGCAACACTGTAAGTCCTACTCCCCGAGCATCAGTAGAACAGGGTCATTCCCTTCTGTAGTGAATCCCATAGAATTTAGGAACAGAGCTTGGGGCAGCTAAGTCTCAAGGGACGGTACAGGACTACGTCCAGTTCAGCCTGGTTCCGACCCTAAGCGCGTAGAGTCTTGCTTCCCTTGTAGACGAGGCGGAATATTGCCTCCATGTACAGCCAGAATTCCACCTATGGGCATGAACACAGAAACCTGTTCTACTTAGCTCTCTCTCATGCGCTCATTTAAATTATGCATTAATTTTTATGATCGCACTATCTATGTATGTTCATCGTACATCTAGCTCCCCCTCTCCCGCACTCATCCATAGTCAGCATTCGCTATCCTACCGAGGGCGGCCGCGCTTGAGGCACCTTCCGATGGCCGAGTGAGTCTCTCGGGCCTCTCCCAGTCAGGTGTTGCGGTGCCAGTTGGTCACCTCCAGGAAAGGCCTACGTTGTGCATGGGGGGTCTAGGGTGCGTATCCAGCTTAGCAAGCCATGAGCCCAAAGCATGCGCATCCTGCCCTCCGGAGGTACAGGGGAGTACAACCGCTTTGCCTGGTCATGAACCCAAAGCACGTGCACTCTGCTTCCCCAACGCATGGCCCGGTACTAGGGATCGGACGACCGTACCCGGACCTCGTAGGGAGCCGGAGCTCCGGCGCCTCGAGCACAGAATTGCCCAAGCCCCGTATAACGGATCAGGATCGTAAGACGAATAAGACTAGGAGACGGGAGGGGAGGACCCCCCGAGGAGAATTACGTTTCCTCTCCCTGTGTGCAGGACCTCCAGGTTACGGCAACGGGGACTGCATGAAGCAGGGGGAAAGGAGCTATCAACTACTCCGGCCTAGGACTGGAAGGACCGGGTCCCGCCCCTTCAGCAGGGGTGAGGCCCGAAGGCCCCACGTGTCCAGAGGGCCCGGAGCTCTCGCCTCCCCTGAGGGGGGCTCCGGACTCGCCACATGGCAGGCGGAAACCGGACCTCCCCCCCGGTGGGAGGGCTCCGAGAGCCCTACGTGTCCAGCAGGGCCAGCGCTCCCGCCTCCTAAGGAGGGGCTCCGGACCCGCCATGTGGCAGGTAGACTTGGAGCTCCCCATAGGGCGAGATCCGGAGACCCCCCGGGGCCCCTAACACAGTTAGGACCCGGGGAAGGTGTCTGTGCAGAGCTCCGAGATTGGAAAAGGCCTCTGAGTACCTTGCAGAGCTAAGGACTCAGTCAGGCAAAGCCAAGAAGGAGAGAAAAGGCATCACAGACACAAATATCTAAAAGAGTCAAACTATGCGAGGCTCCATGAGCTGGACTACAGACTTGATAAAAAAGGAGAAACAAGTCCTAAGGACCTCCCGGCTCCCGCCGGAACCTTGCGGCTACAAGGGCGGCCACATCCTCGACTTCAGCCCTGACAGCTCCCTCCCGCTCCGCGGCTGGGCCCTCTCTCGCTGGTTCTAGCAAGAAAGAGGGGTCACAGCTCTTGAAGCATGCCAGCACGTGTGAGGCGACCTCTAAGGCTAGGCCGCGTCCCTCGGCCTCAAGCTCGCTGGCGACCACCGAGTCTAGCCTGTCCAGCTTGGTGCCGATCGACTCCAGCGCGGGGACCACCTCCGCCACCTTCAACGCAGGAGCCGCTGCCCTCACCGGACTGAAGCCAAGAGGGATCAGGGCGGACCCCGCTCGATCAACAAAGCTTGAGACCGCAAGAGCCTCGGAGGACCGCAAGGCCGAGAGCTCCTCCACCTCGCGGCGGGCTGTCTGCAGGGCCTCTAGGTTTCTCTCGGAGAATTCCTTCTCCTTGGCCACCAGGGAGCTCTCCCGAAGGTGGAAAGTCTTGGCGAGCCGCTCCAACTCAGAAGCCTTGAAGTCGGCGGCCAACTCCCGTTCCAAGACCGCCCGGCGTTCGTGGGAGACCTGTTCCTCCCTCAGGTCGAGGTCTGCCTTCGAAATCTCTAGCTCCTCGATCCGAGCTTGAAGGTCATCCTCGCCTGCCGCCAGCCGCGTGGCGACCCTCTCCGCCTCGGCTGCCGTAGAACGCTCCCGTTCCTCAACGGCGAGTTTACGGCGCTCCATCCGCTGCTGTATCTCCTCAGCGGCGGAGAGGCTCTCCTCGGCCCGGGCGTGTGCCTCCAGGGCCTCCCTGTTGATCCGCCGTGATTCGGCGTCCATACAGTTGACAGCCCGCTTCAGCCGGTCGAGGAGCACTTCCCTGAAGTCGAGCAACTCCTGTCTGGAGTCGAGCTCGCTCTTGACCTTCGCGGTCCGCTCCCGTAAAAGGTTCCCCCAGGCGAGGAGGCAATCCCGTTCAACTGTATACTCCTCCCGCTCGCGACCTAGTGCAGCCAAGACCTGCCGGACGCTCGTCTCGGCAAGCGCGAAGGCATCTGCCAGGGGCAATGGAGCAACAGAGGCCGGGGCAGTTCCCCCGACCTCCTCCATCACCTCGTCCTCAAGAGGAGTCGATGCACCAGCAACCAAGACGAGACACCGGTCAGGAGAAGCTGGAGCCGGGCCTCGGGAAGCCGGACCTGCCAGGCCCTCTTTAGCTTCTGGCTTCTTGACCTGTGGAGAGGGGCGAGCCGGGGAAGGCGGCGCTGGAATAAAGGCCGGGCCGCCTGGTGCAGGGTCGACCTGCGCTGGCTTGTGGGCCGCGGCAGCCGTCTCGGCAGGAAGAGATGACGCCGCCGCGGAGTCCGGGTACACCGGAACAGGAGAAGCTCGCGCTGGCTTGGGGGCCGCGGCAGTTGTCCCGGGCTCCGAGCGCAACGGCACAGACTCCCCGCTGGTCGGGGATGGCCGGGAAGCGCGGACACTCCAGCGGGCTCTGAACCTCGACTTCCGAGCCGGGGTAGGACTCCCAGAGCCCGCTGCCGTCACTGATGGCCGCTCCGCAGTCGCTTGAACTGGCGGAGCAGGGGACGCCCCAGAAGCTCCCCTCAACGCATCAGCCCGGGGCCTCTTTGAGTCTCCACCGGAAGGAGTGCCAGGCACCCCAGATTCCCGACTTGGCACAGACGCCGCTGCTGGAGGAGATCGAGCGCGCTTCTTCTCTGGTGGCGGGTTGGAGGCCATGGCAAGGGAAGACTCAAGGGCAAGAGGGCAAAAGCACAAGAGTCCGAGAAGAAACGCTGGGAGGTGCGAAGGAAAGTCGCAATGCGGGTAAGATCCCCTCTAAAAACCTTCCCGGGTGCAATTCAAAGCGATTCGGAACTCTTCGAGTACGCCGCTTCAGCAACCGTTTCGGCTCCGAGACCGAGCGCCGATGACAGGTGGACCCAAGCCGCCCGACTGAAACGGTGGGTCAAGGAGTCAGTCTCCTAAGAAGACAAGCCGGCAAGGCACTTCGGCGGTTCCTGAAGAAAGCGCCGCAACATGCAGAAGTGGCAGTCTTGGGAACCGCCGCAGTAAAAGTAACCATCAAGTGGGCGCATGCTCCCATGATCCTGCGACCGTTCGTGCTCTGGCAGCGGTCAATGCGGGACTTAGAGAAAGTGCGCGGATCATAAGAGACGGAGGTCCTACCTCGGGCTCGCCATCTCCCCCGAGATGGGCCCGGGGGCCACTGTCGGTACCTGCAATATGGGGTACCACCGCGCACAGGGGAAAATGCCTAAGGAACTCGCCCTTCTCCGCAGGGAGAGCTCCGAAGGCGCCACGCGTCCGGCGGGGCCGGACCTCCCTCTCCTCAGAGGAGAGCTCTGGGCCCGCCACATGGCATACAGAAACCGGACCTTCCCCTCCGTGGGCGAGGGGTCCGAAGGAGCCACGTATCCGGCGGGGCCGGACCTCCCTCTACTCAGAGGGGAGCCCTGGGCCCACCACGTGGCCGACAGAAGCCGAACCTCCCCCTCCGAGGGGAGAGGTCCGGAGGCTCCACGTGCCCCGTGGGCTGGACCCTCCTCTCCTCTGAGAAGGGCTCCGGGCCCGCCACGTGGCCAGCAGAACGGCGCTGCCTGCCCCCGAGCGATAGGCAGCGGGCGTAAAGACGCCCCATACCTTGCCCGTACAAGGTATTCAAGGCCCGTGTCTTCCCAAGACGCGGAGACGCGGAGCATGCCTCTGTCAGGTGCCGTTGCGCCCAGTCGCATCACAGACTGGCGCGGGTGTCAGAACCTGCCAGCCAATAAACACCGCGACAAGACATCCCATGCCCCCTGCGCCGTCATCAACCACTACGACTAGCATGCGGCATGGGCAGGGCGGCAAGACAGAGACTCGGAAGCCTTCGCCAGAGACAACTACCACCTATCGGGTCCCGGGCCCCCTTGTAAGCCAACCGAGTCTTGGACTATAAAAGGCTCGGGTAGGTGACGATAGCAAGGGTTCGCACCTCTGCAACTCATACGCTAGCCATTCACACCCAAGCTGTAACTCACCCCCAAGCTCAGGACTCCGGCCCTGAGCAGCAAGCAATACAGCGAGCTCCATAGCTCGCCGTGGACGTAGGGTTTTACGCTCCGGCGGCCTGAACCACGTAAAACTTACCGTGTCAAGCTCTTACTAACTCGTCCATCCGTGCAAGCTCTCCGCAAGGGACTAGCCCCACCCAAAAAAGAACCTCCACGGGCTGCCCAGTGCAGGCCCGGGGGAAGTGTCGACCGAACACTTCGACAACTGTGGTAAAGGGTGCCCTTCAACTTCTCTAGACATAGGGGTCTGGTGGAAACCCGAGCAAGCATCTAGGAAGCACAGTATATCGCAGCCTGACGTCAAGCCTACTATTTGATCTATCACAGGGAGAGAAAATAGATCTTTGGGACATGCCTTATTGAGACTGGTGTAGTCGATGCACTTCTGGAGCTTCCCGCCGGCCTTTGGAGCAATCAACGGGGTTCGCCAAGCACCGGGGGTGGCGGACTTTCCGTATGGAGCCAGCGCTCAGCAGCTTCTTGGTTTCTTCCCGAATGAAGCTTTTTACTGCTCGGTGGGCTGCCTGAGGGGCTCCTGTCGGACTGGCCAGGCGTTGGGGGAGACCTTTAGTTAGTGCCCAATCACCTCCCTAGGGATCTCTGGCATCCACGATGGCTGTCATGCAGCACATCGGCATTGTGCCGGAGGGAGGTAACGAGTGCGCCCTCCTATCTGCTATCCAAGCCCCCGGTTACCCGGGTGGTCTGGGTGGCATCGGCGCTGATTCGGATGAGCCTCAAGGGGACATCGTCCTCGTCGAGGGGTTGCACATGGGGTGCTGTGGTAGAGGCACGGTAGCGTGCACTTGGGTGGAGCCGGTTTGGTTCTGTACCGCCCGGGGTTGGTGCTCCAGCTGCTGTAAGCGCCTGGAACTTTTCCAAGGCTAACACTGCTGCAGCACGGTGTCCACAAACATTGAGGACGCCTGTTGGTGTAGGCATCTTCAAGACAAGGTAGCCGTAGTGGGCTACTGCCATGAATCGGTACAGGGCTGGCCTGCCAATTATGGCGTTGAACGGGAGGTCAATCTCGGCCACGTCGAACAGAATGCACTCTGTCCGATAGCTGTCTGGTGCCCCAAAGGTCATCGGGAGGCTGATGTGGCTGTAGGGAACGACCCTTCCCGGCCCTACCCCTGAGAACGGGCTCGATGGGGTGATCTTGGCCATCGGGATCTGCAGCTTCCGGAAGGCTGCATGACTGATGAGATTCAGTCCAGCCCCGCCATCCACCAAAACATGGTACATCTTCACGTTGGCGATGGTGGGGGCCACCACGAGCGGTAGTTGGCTGGCCCCAGCCATGTTCCTGGGGCAGTCGGTGTCATCGAAGCTGATGGGGGTTCCCATCCACCTGAGGTGCGGTGCTGCACCCGGGAGGGGAGCCACCGACGCTACCGCTCGGCGCAAGGCCTTAGCTGCGCTTCGGGACGGGGGGTCAGCGGACCCGCCCAAGATGACATAGAGCGTCTTCCGGTGCTCGTCATCACTGGAGCTGGAGCTCCCATGATTGCGCACTGCCTTTACGGCGCGCTGAAGCTCCTGGAACTCCACCTGGCGGTCGACGCCGTCTAGGGCTTCGACCTTCTGCTTGCCCTCCCTTTGACGGTAGGGTGGGGCATCAGTTAGGGGCTGCTTCCCTTTCCGGAAGCGCTCCGCGAGCTTCTGGATTTCCCGGCATTCTGCAGCGGTATGATAACTGGTGCCATGCACGGGGCATAATTCATCCTGGCCCCCGTCTGGGGCCGGTGATTGTCGTGGCCTCTTGTCGGGGCGCGGCCCCCGAGCTCCACTGGGCGCCGCCGTTGTGGCAACGGGGGCCGCGGCTGACGACTTTATCTTGCTTCTGCCTCCGTTCTTGATCTTCCTGCCGCTTCCATATGAAGCGTCGCTGGATCCCAGCTGACCCCCTGGCTCGGAGGTCGGCAGGGAGTGCCAGTTCCGCCCTTCGGCTGCTCTGGCACACTTGTCCGCCAGGCTGAAGAGTTCTGAGACATCGCGGACCTCCCTAGTCGCGAGCTTCTCGAGCATCTTCTTGTCCCGAACGCCTTGCTGGAACGCCACTACCACAGAAGCGTTCTGGATGTGTGGGATGGTGTTCCGCACCTGGGAGAACCGCTGGATGAAGGAGCGCAGCGACTGCCCTGGTTGTTGCTGGATGGCGTGGAGGTCGAGCTCCGTGCCAGTCCGGGTGTAGGAACTGCCGAAGTTGGAGATGAACTGCCGGCAGAGCTCTCCCCAGGAGGTTATGGAATCCTGGGGTAGGTTCATGAGCCATGACCGGGTAGGGCCGGTTAAGGCGACGGGGAAATAGTTGGCCATGACAGCCTCATCCCCTCCTGCGGCGAGTACGGCGGTGGAGTAGATCTGGAGGAACTCCGCCGGGTTGACACTGCCGTTGTACTTTTTGGGCAGGTGTGGCCGAAACTTGCGCGGCCACTTCGCGAAGCGAAGGTGGGGTGCAAGAGCTGCACATCCTGCTCCTGTTGCTGCAGGTATCGGTGCCGCGAACGCTTGATTCGCACTTGGCACTGTGTACCCCGGTATGGGCAAGGCTGCACCATAGACCGGGGACGCCATTTGTAGGGCATATGGTTGAGGCATATGCTGTGCGGCGTACGCCTGGGGCAGAGCTCACATGGCGAAGACTGCCCTTCAGGCTGGGTTGAGGCCGACGTTATGCTGTCGCCAGTCTCTTGGATGCGACGCCTCTCTCAACGTCGCTTGAGGAACACTCGGGCATCTTGGCCCAAGTGGCATCGCTCCAGCTCTGTCCTCAGGTCTGTCGTCGGAGGCCTGGTGGAGCTGGAGTCCGCCGTCTGCCCGTCAACCGTGGGCGTGCGCGTCAGCGACACTGCCGGTTGACTGGAGCGTCGTCCCCGCCAAAGTCGAGGGTTTGCGGCGGCGACGACGAGACAGTCTACCTCGCGAATCCACTGCTGGGTCGCTGCCTGAGGCGCGTCCCCAGCAGGCGGATTGTACAGTAGCGCTCTTGCTGCGGCTAGCGCACCCCCACTGGGTACGCCTAGCGCTACTGAAGACCTGACGCTGGTTGGAGCCTGCATTGCCGGGGTCGGCGCTGCCAGAGCCGGTTGCTGGCTCCCAGCTTGTTTCGACACACTCCGTCCTGAGCGTGTCGACATGTACTCCCCCCTGGTCGCGGTTTGCCGCGGACGCGGGGGGGGGGGGGGGGGGGAGTTTGCCGCTGAAGGAAGCTTTGTCATATTCGTCGGCGGAAACTCGTCGCGCAAGGGGAAAAGCCCCCTACCTGGCGCGCCAAATATCGAAGTGTTCGGTCGACACTTCCCCCGGGCCTGCACTGGGCAGCCCGCGGAGGTTCTTTTTTCGGTGGGGCTAGTCCCTTGCGGAGAGCTTGCGCGGATGGACGAGTTCGTAAGAGCTTGACACGGTGAGTTTTACGTGGTTCAGGCCGCCGAAGCGTAAAACCCTACGTCCACGGCGAGCTATGGAGCTCGCTGTATTGCTTGCTGCTCAGAACCGGAGTCCTGAGCTTGGGGGTGAGTTACAGCTTCGGTGTGAATGGCTAGCGTAGGAGTTGCAGAGGTGTGAACCCTTGCTAACGTTGCCTACCTGAGTCTTTTATAGTCCAAGACTCGGGTGGCTTACAAGGAGGGCCCAGGACCCGATAGGTGGTCCCGTGGAGATTGACTGTTATCTACCGTATCTGCAGTTATGCCGGTAGTTGTCTCTGGCGAAGGCTTCCGAGTCTCCGTCTTGCCGCCCTGCCCATGCCGCATGCTAGTCGTAGTGGTTGATGACGGCGGAGGCGGCAGGGGATGTCTTGTCGCTGTGTTTATTGGCTGGCAGGTTCTGACACCGCGCGCTAGTCTGTGATGCGACTGGGCGCAACGGCACCTGACAGAGGCGTGCTCCGTGTCTCCGCATCTTGGGAAGACGCGGGCCTTGAATACCTTGTACGGGCAAGGTATGGGGCGTCTTTACGCCCGGTGCCTATCGCTCGGGGGCAGGCAACGCCGTTCTGCTGGCCACGTGGCGGGCCCGGAGCCCCCCTCAGAGGAGAGGGGGGTCCGGCCCCGCGGGACAAGTGGAGCCTTCGGACCTCTCCCCGCGGAGGGGGAGGTTCGGCTTCTGCCGGCCATGTGGCGGGCCCAGAGCTCCTCTCTGAGGAGAGGGAGGTCCGGCCCCGCCGGATACGTGGCACCTTCGGACCTCTCCCCCGCGGAGGGGGAGGTCCTGCTTCTGTATGCCACGTGGAGGGCCCGGAGCTCTCCTTTGAGGAGAGGGAGGTCCGGCCCCGTCGGACACATGGCGCCTTTGGAGCTCTCCCTACAGAGAAGGGTGAGTTCCTTAGGCATTTTCTCCTGTGCGCGGGGGTACCCCCATATCGCAGGTACCGACAGACCCGATGCATGGATCACGGAGATCTGGGACTACTTGAAAGACAATATCCTCCCTGATGAACGTGTATCCGCTGAACGGATCATGCGCATGGCTAAGAGATACGCGTTGGTAGAAGGGGATCTCTACCGATGTGGCGCCAACCACGTCCTATTGCGGTGCATAACACAGAGGGAAGGCTGCAACTTGCTCCCTGAGATTCATGGAGGCGAATGTGGGAGTCACTCTTCCTCACGCACGCTTGTCGGTAAAGCCTTCCGGCATGGCTTCTACTGGCCGACAGCACTCCAGGATGCCGTCAAGCTGGTCGAGAGCTGCAAGGCGTGCCAGTTCCACGCCAAGCAGAGCCATACACCGGCTCAGACGGTACCGATGATCCCGCCCTCATGGCCGTTTGCCGTATGGGGGCTGGACATCCTGGGACCATTCCCCAGAGCCGTCGGGAGATTCCGGTACCTCTATGTCGCCATCAACAAGTTCACCAAGTGGCCGGAAGCCACACGAGTCACCACCATCAACAAGCAATCCGCAGTAAAGTTCATCAAGTTGATTGTCTGCCGGTTCGGAGTCCCAAACAGGATCATCACCGACAATGGGACCCAATTCACCACTGCAGCGTTCCAAGACTACTGCGAAGACCTCGGCATCCAGGTGTGCTATGCCTATGTTTCTCACCCAAAGAGCAATGGGCAAGTTGAGAGGGCCAACGCCGAGATTCTTAGGGGCCTCAAGACTCGCACATATGCCAACCTGAAGAAACATGGTGCCAATTGGGTGGATGAGCTTCCGAGCACACTATGGGCTAACCGGACGTCCTAGAGCCGGGCCACCGGAGAGACACCCTTCTTCATGGTGTATGGGACCGAAGCTGTGCTTCCCCCAGAAATCACCATGAAGTCTCACCGTGTCCGCGCTTACGACGAAGCCGTGCAGGACAACCTCCGGCGTGGAGAAATAGACCTCGTCGACGAGGTCTGATTGCATGCAGCACTCCGTAACGCACGGTACAGACAAGCGCTCCGCCGCTACCAACAGAGGTCTGTACGTGCCCAGGAGCTGCAGGAAGGCGACCTGGTGCTGCGGCGCATACTTTCTCGCGAAGGAACCCACAAACTCTCCCCTAGTTGGGAAGGTCCCTTCCGAGTCACAAAAGTGTGCCGTCCCGGTTGCGTACGCCTTTCCACCGAGGATGGGAACCCGTTCCCGAACCCTTGGAACATAGAACACCTCCGTAAGTTCTACCCCTAGAGCAACAATAGGACAGACTCTTCTTTTTGTAATAGATTCCATAAAGTCCAGGAACAGTGCTCGGAGCAGCTAAGCCTCAGGGACGGTCCAGGACTACGTTCAGCTTCGCCTGGTTCCGACCCCAAGCGCGTAGAGTCTTGCTTCCCTTCTGTCGGTACCCGCGATATGGGGTACCCCCGCGCAGAGGGGAAAATGCCTAAGGATCTCGCCACGTGGCCTGCGAGGCCGGAACTCCCTCTCCTCAGAGGAGAGCTCCGGGCTCGCCACGTGGCCTGCAGAAGCCGGACCTCCCCCCCTCGGCGGGGGAGAGGTCCAAAGGCGCCACGTGTCCAGCAGGGCCGGACCTCCCTCTCCTCAGAGGAGAGCTCCGGGGCCGCCATGTGGCCGACAAAAGCTGGACCTCCCCCTGCGCAGGGAGAGGTCCGAAGGCTCCACGTGTCCTGCGGGGCCGGACCTCCCTCCTCTCTGAGGAGGGCTCCGGGCCCGCCACGTGTCCAGCAGAAGAGCGCTGCCGCCCCCGAGCGGTAAGCAGCGGGCGTAAAGACGCCCCATACCTTGCCCGTACAAGGTATTGAAGTCCGCGCCTTCCCAAGACGCAGAGACGCGGAGCACGCCTCTTTCAGGTGCCGTTGCGCCCAGTCGCATCACAGACTGGCGCACGGTGTCAGAACCTGCCAGCCAATAAACGCAGTGACAAGACATCCCCTGCCGCCTCCGCCGTCATCAACCACTACGACTAGCAGGTGGCATGGGCAGGGCGGCAGGACAAAGACTCAGAAGCCTTCGCCAGAGACAACTACCTACGTAACTGCAGATACGATAGTCGGCAGGCAATCTCCCCGGGACCACCTGTCGGGTCCCGGGCCCCCCTTGTAAGCCACGCGAGCCTTGGACTATAAAAGGCTCGGGTAGGCAACGTTAGCAAGGGTTCGCACTCCAGTAACTCATACGCCAGGCATAACTCGTCCTCAAGCTCAGGACTCCGGTTCTGGGCAACAAGCAATACAGCGAGCTCCTCAGCTCACCGTGGACGTAGGGTTTTACGCTCCGGCGGCCCGAACCACGTAAAACTCACCGTGTCAAGCTCCTCCCTAACTCGTCCCTACGCTCAAGCTCTCCGCAAGTGACTAGCCCCTCCGAAAAAGAACCTCTGCAGGCTGCCCAGAGCAGGTCCGGGGGAAGTGTCGACCACACACTTCGACATTTAGCGCGCCAGGTAGGGGGTATTTCCCTTGCGCGACGAGTTTCTGCCGACGAAGATGACGAAGCTTCCTTCAGCGGCAAACTCTCCTCCCCCGCGTTCACGACGGACCGTGACTAGCGGGGAGTACGTGTCGACACACTCTGGACGGAGTGTGTCGGCGCAAGCTGGAAGCCAGCAGCCGACTCCGGCAATGCAGGCCCCAACCAGCGTCAGATCTTCTGCAGCGCTGAGCGTACCCACGGGGGCGCGCTAGCTGCAGCAAGAGCGCTACTGCACAATCCGCCTGCTGGGGACGCGCCTCAGGCAGCGATCCAGCAGTGGATTCCCGAGGTAGACCGTCTCATCGTCGCCGTCACAAACCCTCGACTTCGGCGGGGACGACGCGCATGCCAACGGTTGACGGACAGACGGCGGATTCCAGCTCCACCAGGCTTCAGTCGATGGACCTGAGGACAGAGCTGGAACGGTACCACTTGGGCCAGGATGCCCGGGTGTACTTTGAGCGACGTCAAGAAAGGCATCGCAACCAAGAGGTTGGTGACAGCATAACGTCAGTCTCGACCCAGCCTGAGGCGCAGACCTTCGCCACGCGATCTCTGTCCCAGGCGTACGCCGCGCAGCATATGCCACAGCCATATGCCCTGCAAACGGCGCCCCCGGTCTACGACGCGGCCTTGCCCATACCAGAGTACACTGTGCCAACGGCGAACCAAGCGTTCGTGGCACCAACGCCTGCAGCAGCAGGGGCAGGGTGTGCGGCCCTGGTGCCCCACCTTCGCTTTGCAAGGTGGCCGTGCAAGTTTCGGCCGCACCTGCCCGAGAAGTACGACGGCAGCGTCAACTCGGCGGAGTTTCTCCAGATCTACTCCACCGCCGTACTTGCCGCAGGAGGAGATGAGGCCGTCATGGCCAACTACTTCCCCGTCGCCTTGACCGGCCCAGCCCAGTCTTGGCTCATGAACCTCCCCCAGGGTTCCATAACTTCCTGGGGAGAGCTCTGCCGGCAGTTCACCGCCAACTTCGGCAGTTCCTACACCGGCCTGGCACGGAGCTCGACCTCCATGCCATCCAGCAACAACCTGGGGAGTCGCTGGGCTCCTTCATCCAGCGGTTCTCCCAGGTGCGGAACACCATCCCACACATCCAGAACGCTTCTGTGGTCGTGGCGTTCCGGCAAGGCATTCGGGACAAGAAGATGCTTGAGAAGCTCGCGACTAGAGAGGTCCGCGACGTCTCAGAGCTCTTCAGCCTGGCGGACAAGTGCGCCAGAGCAGCCGAAGGGCGAAACTTGCACTCTCTACCAGCCTCCGAGCCAGGGGGGCAGCCAGGATCTGGCGCTGCTTCCTATGGAAGCGGCAGGAAGATCAAGAACAGGGGCGGTGGCAAGACGAAACCGCCGTCTGCAGCCCCCGTTGCCGCAGCAGCAGCACTCAGTGGAGCTCGGGGGCCACGCCCCGACAAAAGGCCGTGACTATCACTGGCTCCAGACGGGGGCCAGGGCGAGCTATGCCCCGTGCACGGCACCAGTTACCATACTGCTGCCGAGTGCCGGGAAATCCAGAAGTTCGCGGAGCGCTTCCAGAAAGGGAAGCAGCTTCTAACTGATGTCCCACCCTACCGTCAGAGGGAGGGCAAACAGAAGGTCGACGCCCCAGACGACGTCGACCACCAGGTGGAGTTCCAGGAGCCTCAGCGCGCCGTGAAGGCGGTGCGCAATCATGAGAGCTCCAGCTCCAGTGATTACGAGCGCCAGAAGATGCTCTACGTCATCTATGGTGGGTCCGCTGACCCCTCGTCCCAAAGCGCGGTTAAGACCTTGCGCCGAGCGGTAGCGTCGGTGGCTCCCCTCCCGAGTGCCGCACCGCACCTCAGGTGGATGGGAACCCCCATCAGCTTCGATGCCACCGACTTCCCAAGGAACATGGCTGGGGCCGGCCAACTACCGCTCTTGGTGGCCCCCACCATCGCCAACGTGAGGAGGTACCATGTTTTGGTGGATGGCGGGGCTGGACTGAACCTCATCAGTCGCGCAGCTTTCCAGAAGCTGCAGATCCCGATGGCCAAGCTCACCCCATCAAGCCCGTTCTCAGGGGTAGGGCCGGGACAGGTCGTTCCCTACGGCCACATCAGCCTCCCGGTGACCTTTGGGGCACCGGACAGCTATCGGACAGAGTACATTCTGTTCGACGTGGCGGAGATCGACCTCCCCTTCAACGCCATAATTGGCAGGCCAGCCCTGTACCGATTCATGGCAGTAGTCCACTACGGTTACCTTGTCTTGAAGATGCCTACACAAACAGGTGTCCTCAGGATTCGTGGAGACCGTTCTGCTGCAGTGTCAGCCTTGGAAAAGCTCGAAGCGCTTACAACAGCTAGAGCACCAACCCCAGGAAGTGCAGAACCAAACTGGCTCCACCCGAGTGCACGCCACCGTGCCTCTACCACAGCACCCCATGTGCAACCCCTCGACGAGGGTGACGTCCCCTTGAGGCTCGTCCAAATCGGCACCGACGCCACCCAGACCACCCGGGTAGCCGGGGGCCTGGATAGCAAATCGGAAGGCACGCTCGTCACCTTCCTCTGGCACAATGTCGACGTGTTTGCATGGCAGCCGTCGCGGATGTCGGGGATCCCTAGGGAGGTGATCGGGCACCACCAAAAGGTCTTCCCCGACGCCCGGCCAGTCCAACAGAAGCCCCGCAAGCAGTCCATCGAGCGGCAAAGCTTCATCCACGAAGAAATCAAGAAGCTGCTGGACGCTGGCTTCATACGGGAAGTCCACCACCCTCGGTGGATGGCGAACCCTGTTGTTGTCCCGAAGGCCGGCGGGAAGCTCCGGATGTGCATCGACTACACCAGTCTCAATAAGGCATGTCCTAAAGATCCATTCCATCTCCCTAGAATAGATCAAATAGTAGACTCGACGTCAGGCTGCGATATGCTGTGCTTCCTAGACGCTTACTTGGGTTTCCATCAGATCCCTATGTCTAGAGAAGATGAAGAGCACACCTCCTTCGTCACAGTAGACGGTCTGTACTGTTATGTCTCTATGCCTTATGGCCTAAAGAACGCTCTCCCTACCTTCGTACGTGCAAGGCACAAGACCTTCGGGGAGCTGATAAGAGACTTAGTTGAGGTGTATGTCGATGACATTGTTGTTAAGGTCAGGCAGAGTTCATCCCTACTAGATAACCTGGCCTTAGTCTTCGATAAACTGCGCTCTACGCGTACCAAGCTGAACCCCGACAAGTTTGTGTTTGGTGTATCCTCTGGAAAACTCTTAGGATTCCTTGTCTCACACCGAGGAATTGAGGCTAACCCAGAGAAGATCAAAGCCATCGACTTGAGGTGGTCCCCCGCCCGCATCAAAGAAGTCCAGAAACTCGCGGGATGCCTAGCCGCGCTGAGTCGGTTTATACCGAGTTTAGCAGATTGAGCGCTCCCCTTCTTTAAGCTCCTGCACAAATCCGGCCCATTCGCTTGGACCGACGAAACAGAAGAAGCTCTCCAGGAGCTGAAGCAACTCCTGACGACCCTACCCGTAATCGTAGCCCCCGAGCCCGAAGAGCATCTGTTGCTCTACATCGCGGCAACGGCTGGAGTGGTGAGTATTGTCCTTGTCGCAGAGCGGCCGGACCCCTCATCGCCACAGCCTGCTCCGGTATTGGGAGACAGGCGCCAGGAAACCCCGGAGGTCCAAGATGACCCCCGGGTCTCCGAGGCAACCCACCGGAGGTCCAAAACGGACCCCCGGACTCCCAAAACAACCTCCCGGAGGACCAGCAGGACCTCCCGGAGGTGCAACGGGACCCCCCGGAGGTCCAACGGAACCTCCCGGATGCCCAACGGGACCTCCCGGAGCTCCCGGGAAATCAGTGGGACGTCCCAGAGGTCCAAGATAGCCTGGGAGCCTTCGAGTATCAGCTCCCGGCAGCCTCCCCCGGCCCACCCACCTCCCGCGGGCCTGAGCCATGGATGAAGATATCTCTGACCTGGGAGGGAGGGTCCGGACCATCTAGAGGCCTGTCATCTACATCAGCGAGGTCCTCCATGACGCCAAGACAAGGTACCTGGAGGTCCATAAGCTGCTGTATGCAGTGCTCGTGGCGTCCAGGAAGCTCCGCCACTACTTCCAAGCCCACCGGGTCTCGGTGGTCACCTCCTATCCGCTGAAGGCTGTCCTCCACAGTCCCCACGCGCGACTGGCAATGTCGCCAAATGGGCAGCGGAGCTGGTGGAGTTTGAGCTGGACTTCCTTCCTTGTCACGCAGTCAAGAGCCAAGCACTGGCTGACTTCGTGGCTGAGTGGACGCCAACGAAGGCTGACCCAGGGGGCCATGAAGACGGTGAACCAGGGCCCCGAGCTCCGGCCTTCACCGGGCCTTACTGGACGCTCTTCTTCGACGGCTCCTCGCGAAAGCAGGGGGCCGGTGCTGGCGTACTGCTTCTCATGCCATCGGGGGAGCAGTCTGGGTATATGGTGCGTCTCAATTTCAAGGCAACCAACAACATGGTAGAGTATGAAGCACTCATCTTTGGCCTAAAGACAGCCCTGTCTCTAGGCACTCACCAGTTGTTGGCACAGGGCGACTCCCAGCTAGTTATCAAGCAAGTTAAGGGTGAATTCTCCTGCAATGACCCACAGCTAGCTGTTTATCTGCTCTATGTGCGGATGTTGGAGAAAGACTTCCTCGCCTTGGACCTGCGCCACGTACCGCGTGCTGGCAAGGCCGCAGCTGATGACCTCTCAACGAAGGCCTCCACCGGAGCCCCTGTGCCCAAAGGAGTCTTCGAGAGCACGTTGCTGCGGCCCACAGCACGGCCCGCCGAGCCGGGCGAAGGGGGCTAGACCAGCACCTGGAAGCTGGTGGTCCCGGCGGCCCTGCAGCAATGGACGCCGCCAAGTATCGTAAGCGTCACTGGGGACTCCGTGCAACCCAGCGCTCAAAATCCAGACGCTCAAGTCAGACCCGATGCATGGATCACGGAGATCCGGGACTACTTGAAAGACAATATCCTCCCTGATGAACGTGTATCCGCTGAACGGATCGTGCACATGGCTAAGAGATACGCGTTGGTAGAAGGGGATCTCTACCAACGTGGCGCCAACCGCGTCCTATTGCGGTGCATAACCCAGGGGGAAGGCTGCGACTTGCTCGCTGAGATCCATGGAGGCGAATGTGGGAGTCACTCTTCCTCCTGCACGCTTGTCGGTAAAGCCTTCCGGCACGGCTTCTACTAGCCGACAGCACTCCAGGATGCCGTCAAGCTGGTCGAGAGCTGCAAGGCGTGCCTGCTCCACGCCAAGCAGATCCATACACCGGCTTGGACGGTACAGATGATCCCGCCCACATGGCCATTTGCCGTATGGGGGCTGGACATCCTGGGACCATTCCCCAGAGCCAAGGATGGGTACCCGCTCCCGAACCCTTGGAATGCAGAACACCTCCGTAAGTTCTATCCCTAGAGCAACAATAGGACAGACTCTTCTTTTTGTAATAAATTCCATAAAGTCCAGGAACAGTGCTCGGAGCAGCTAAGCCTCAGGGGACGGTACAGGACTACGCTCAGCTTCGCCTGGTTCCGACCCCAAGCGCGTAGAGTCTTGCTTCCCTTCTTAATGGGGCGGGTCGTGGCCTCCATGTTTAGCCTGCCTTCCTCCTATGGAAATTTATTTGAAAAGAATCCTGTCCTACGTTGCTCTTCCTTGGTGCTCATTTAATTTACGTATTAAATTTTTATGACTGCACTTCTGGCGCATGCTCACCATGCGCTCAGCTCCCTCTTCTCATTCTCACCTTTAGTCGGCATTTGCTGCCCTATCAAAGGCGGTTGCGTTGGAGGTACCTGCCGATAGCCAGGGGGACCCCGAGTTCCCGGCACCTCGCGCACGGTAGTCCCCAAGCACCGTATAAGTGGACGGGGACCGTAAGCCAAATAAGACTATGAGATAGAGCAGGGGGAGCCCCCAAGGAGAATTACGTTTCCCTTACTTGTGTGCAGGACCTCTCGGCCTCAGCTCCCCGCAGGAGTATGGTAGGTACATCCATCCAATGGAACGCACCTACCAGGGTGCCGCCACGGGATCACGCAAGACCGAAACCCCAAGGTAAGACCAAAGAACCTATACCTCACCACTTCCGCAGGGGCGAGACCCGAAGGTCCCACGTGTCCAGCGGGGCCGGACCTCCATCTCCTTGAGGGGGAGCTCCGGGCCCGCCACGTGGCCTACAGAAGTCGGACCTCCTCCCTCCGCGGGGAGAGGTCCGAAGGCTCCACGTGCCCCGCAAGCCCGGACCTCCCCTCAGAGGGGAGCTCCGGGCCTGCCACGTGGCCAGCAGGCCTGGACCCCCCCCCCCCCCATTCTCATGGGGCGGGTCCTGGAGACCTCCGGGGCCCTTAATATAGTAAGGACCCGGGGAAGGTGTCTATGCAGGGCTTCGAAATTGGTCAAGGCCTCTGAGTACCTTGCAGAGCTAAGGACTCGGCCAGGTAAAACCAGGAAGAAGACTAAGACATGCAGACACAGAAGGAAACAGGAGTCTGTTCATACAAGGATCCATGAGCTGGGCTTCAGACTCAACAAAAATAAAAAAAGGAGGTTCAGGGCCTTGTGGCCACGGGGGCAGATGCCTAAGAGTCCCCGGACTCTCGTTGGAACCTAGAGGCCACAAGGGCGGCCACGTCCTCGACCCCGGCCCTGGCAGCTTCCTCCAGCTCGGCAACGGGTCCTGGACGGACTGGCTCCAGAGAAAAGGAAGGGTCTTGGCTCCGGAAGCACGCCAGTACGTGCATAGCAACCTCATTCGCCAGACCCCGTCCTTCCATTTCAAGCTCGTCGGTGATCACCGCTTCGAGCAAGCAAAGCTTGTCGCTGATGGACTCAAGTGCCTGGATTGCTTCGGACATCTCCTGCGCCGGAGCCCCCATCTGCACCGGGCTGAAACCAAGAGGAGCCAAGGCGGACCCCACCTTGGCAATAAAGCCCCAGACCGCCTGGGCCTCGGTAGACCGCAAAGACTGGAGCTTCTCTACCTCTTGGCGAGTCGCCAGCTCGCGATCCAACGCCGCCTGGCGCTCCTGGGAGAACTGCTCCTCCCTCGCGGCAGCAGCCGACTCACGGAGCTCCAGCTCCTCGGTCCGAGCCCTCAGCTCACCCTCTTTGGCTTTCAGCCATGTGGCAATCTTCTCCTCCTCGGCCGCTGCGGCGCGTCCCCGATCGGCGACGGCACACTCTCGACGAGCTACCTGCAGCCGCAACTCCTCCGCGGCGGCAGAACGCTCCTCGGCTTTGGCTTCAACATGAGCCAGGGCCTCGCGGTAGGAAGCACGAAGCCGCTGGGTCTCTGACTCTAGGCGGCTAATGGCCTTCTTCTGAGTGTCAAGCAGAACACTCATGGCCTCAAGTCTTGACTGCCTCGAGTCAAGATCCGCCCTAGCCTCCTGGGCCCGCTGCTGCCAGCTGAGAAGGCGTTCCCTCTCTCCGGCCAGCGTCCCCCGCTCCTGCTCGAAGGCGGCCTAGAGCTGTCGGGCGCTGGTCTGGACATACCCTAAGGCATCCCACAGGGGCGCCGGGACAGAGGGGACAAGAGTCACGCCCCTGACCCCCCCTGTCGAGTATAAGACCGGCGGAGGCACCGGCGCCTCAGCAACCGGAGTGGGACGCTGTCCTAAGGGAGCCAAGGGGCCAGCAGGTGCACCTACAGTGGCCCTCCCAGTCTCAGGACCGGATTTCTGGGTTGGTGAAGGAGGGCGGCCAGGTGCGGATGCGGCCACCGCGGAGGGTGAACTCGCCAGCATAGAGGAAGCCCCCGTCGATTTGGGGGCCATGGGAGCCACCGCGGTTCCCAGATGCTGAGGCGCGGAGCCTCCGCCAGTTGGAGACGGCTGGGTAAGAGGCCTGCCCCCGGCAGCCGGTCGGTCCCTGCAAGGAAAGAAAGCTCTCAGGCTAAGAGAGGGGACGAGAACGCTGCTCCTACAAGCCAGAAGGAGCAACACTTACTGGGCGACATGAGCACTCCAACGGGCTTGTAGCCCCGGCCTCTGGGCCGTAGTTGAACCGCCAGGACCTGCGGCCGGAACGGTCGTGGGACGTGGCGTCTGGACCCCCGGCACACTCCCCGGCGTCGCCCCACCAGCATCCGCCCTAGAAGCTCCTCCGCTTGAGGAAGGATGACGAGGCGCTTGGGGTTCTTTGGACTGCCGCTGTCCGAGAAGAGACCCGCTGGGGTGGGACACCCGGGGCTTCTTCGGGTCGCCACCCGATGGACCAGCACCCCCGGGAGATGTGTGCAAGGGTGCTCCGGCTCCCTGACTCGGCGCAGGCGGCGCCCATGGAGGAGACCGGGCGCGTTTCTTCTCTGGATGCCCGGGGGCCAGCTCCTTCCCCTTTCCCTTGTCGACGGCTTGAGTTCCGTCGGCTCTTGGGACGGGTTGGGCAGAAACAGACGCCTCGCGCCCCGATCCGGAGCGCTCGGGTCCTGGGGTCGACATACCCCGGAAGGCATCCCCGACCTGCCGGACGGTGAGCCCGATGTCGTCGAGGTTCGGCATCTTCCGCAGGAGCTTTGACCTCCTCTGTGGCTCCAAGAAGAGGGGGGTGGCAGAGGATGGAAGGGCGGGGTCGCCACTGGGAATGAAGTCGCCGCTCACCTTGCCCACCATCTCGTACAGCTCCTCGTCGGAAGGATCAGAGCCGGGGCCCCTCTCCAGCCTGGTACAGTCCTGCTCGCCAGTATAGTACCACGCTGGGCGACTGCGCTGCTGCAAGGTCGCAATATGGCGCGACATGAAGTCCATAAGCACCATCAGGGATGTCAGCCCCTCGTTGGCCAAGAACCGGATCCGCTCCAAGACCGGGGCATACTCCTGCTCCAGCTCTGGGATCTCCTCCCAGAAGCGACGATCGGTGGTTGGGCCAGCGGTCGGGAGTTGTAGGCGATCGTGCTCGTCGGTCTGCACTACCACCCAGCTCTCCCTCCAGTTTTCCCACCTTGACGCGCTGAAAGGCAGAAGGTACCCAGAGACCTTTGGGTCCTTGCAGCGATGCTGGAAGTAGTACGCCCCCATCTGGGTCTTCGAGCCGCGCCCAGTCGTCTGCAATACAAAGAAGTAGCGAAAGAGCGTCACAGAAGCGTGCACCCCCACAAACATCTTGCAGAAGTGGACGAAGACAGCGGCCATTGCGAATGAGTTGGGAGAGAGGTGGTGGAGCTGGAGCCCATACGTCTCCAGCAGTGTGACAAAGAAGGAAGAAATTGGCGGGACGAACCCCGCCAGAGCATAGGCAGTAAAGAAGACCATCTCCCCCTTTTCCAGGATCAGGGGGAGAGATCCCCGGCGGAGCCAGCGTTTCTGTTCCTCCGTGTGCCAGCCCAGCAGCCTGCGCACTGGCCCAAGCTCGGCGGAACGAACGAGGCGCGTCGGGAGCAAGTTGGAAGCCATGGCGGGGGAGAGCTCAAGGACAGGAAGGACAAGGAGCAAGAGTTCAAGGGAAGAACGAGCGCTAGGAAATGTGAAGGGAAGCCGCGATGCGGGTGATATTTCCTTTTAAAACTTTCCAGGAACGATTCGAGGTGATTCTAAAACCTTCGAATACATCGCATCAGCGACCGCATTGGCTCCGAGACCGGGCGCCGATGACAGGTGGACCCAAGCCGCACAGCTGAAGCGGTGGGTCAAGGAGTCAGTCTCCCAAGAAGATGAGCCGGCAAGGCGCTTCGGCGGTTCCGGAAGAAAGAGCCGCGACGTACAGAAGTGGCAGCCTTGGGAACCGCCGTAGTAAAGGCAACCATCAATTGGGCGCACGCTCCCACGACCACGCGACAGTTCATGCTCCGGCAGCGGTCAATGCAGGACTTAGAGAAAGTGCGCGGAACAGAAGAGACGGAGGTCCCACCTCCGGCTCGCTATCTCCCCCGAGATGGGCCTGGGGGCCACTGTCGGTACCCGCGATATGGGGTACCCCCGCTGTTGAAGTGTTCGGTCGACACTTCCCCCGGGCCTGCACTGGGCAGCCCGCGGAGGTTCTTTTTTCGGAGGGGCTAGTTCCTAGCGGAGAGCTTGCGCAGATGGACGAGTTAGTGAGAGCTTGACACGGAGAGTTTTACGTGGTTCAGGCCGCCGGAGCGTAAAACCCTACGTCCACGGCGAGCTATGGAGCTCGCTGTATTGCTTGCTGCTCAGGGCCGGGGGCCTGAGCTTGGGGGTGAGTTACAGCTTGAGAGTGTATGGCTAGCGTATGAGTTGCAAAATGCGAACCCTTGCTATCGACGCCTACCCGAGCCTTTTATAGTCCAGGACTCGGGCGGCTTACAAGGGGTGCCAGGACCCGACAGGTGGTCCCGGGAAGATAGTCTATTATCTACCGTATCTGTAGTTACGCCGGTAGTTGCCTCTTGGTCGAAGGCTTCTGAGTCTTCATCTTGCCGCCCTGCCCATGCCGCACGCTAGTCGTAGTGGTTGATGACGGTGCAGTGTAACACCCCAAAATTTTGATTCAAAACCTTAAATCATGTTAAGAGGGGAGTTTAAAAATTTTTGGACGTGTTGCATGTTTTGCAAAAAATTCAAATTCAAACTGGAATTGAAATTAAACTCAAATCAGAAAAGAAATGGAAAAAGAAAAAGAGAAAACAGAAAAAAACCGGCCAGTGGGCCGAAACCCACCAGCCGGCCCAACCTGCCCCCGCGCCAGCCCGCAGCCGCGCGCCCGCGCTCTCTCTCTCAGACAGGCGGGACCCACCTGTCATCCCTAACCCCGATCGTCCGAAACTCGGACTGTTCACCCGCGCGCGCGCGATCGCAACCGACCGGATTTCCAGCCGAATTCTGGTTCCGGAGGACTCCCACTCGATCTAAACAAACCCACCGCCCTCCCCCGTCTATAAAAACCCCGGCCTCGTTCTGTTTTTCCCACGCGATCGCCGATTTTTCCTCCGGTGAGAACCGAGACTTCTCCGGCGAATTCTGGCTGATCTAAGCTCGGAAATTCTGATCTAACTCGTTGGTCTTGATCCACCGCCTCCGGGGAACCTTGCAGGTGCAGAAAACTCGGTGACTTGCGGTGTAAACACAGCGCCGACGAGCCTCGCCATGGTTTCACTTCGGACCTCATCGCCGATCACCTTCCAGGACCTCCGAGCTCAAGAAAACCCCCGAGGTGAGATCCCCGACCTCCCCTCCACCGATCTATGCCATAAAATCACAGTTCTAGGAAGAATTCTCGAAGATCCGAAAGTCTCCGGCAAGATCGCCGCTTCCCGCCGCCGTGCGCCGCCGGCAGCGCCGCCCGCGCTCGATCAGAGCGACGTGGCCGCTTGTGCGCCGTTTATTTTAAATCGCACGGTAGGGTTTAAACCCCCGCGTACCGGTTCGATGTTATAATCTCGGCCGTCGGTTTAAAATCGGACGGTCCACGTCAGCCCCGCGTTATAAAGACTGGAAATCTTACGTGCTACCCCCTGGGGTCCTCGGGAAATAAGAGCTAGCCCCGGAAACATCTGATCTAGCCCCTCGAACTTCAGAAAATCATGTAAATTCATTTAAAAATCAGTTTTAGCCCCTGGACTTAATAAAAATTAGGAAAAACACCTCTGATAAGTGTAGCTAGACCCCTGGAAATTCTGAAAATAATATTATAGACCCTGTAATGGGGTGAGTTTACCTTTTTAGCTTTGTTTAGTAATTAACTTAGGAAATTGAATATGTGGCTAGTGTTTAAAAATTAAAAAGTGGGACAAACATATTGTCAAAATTTAATTAAAGACTTTCTCAGTGTTTAGGAAACTTTGGAGTAAAATAAAAACATATTTTGGGCTGAATTGAATCTGTTTAATTTATTATTCACATTTAGGGACACATTTTTAAGTAATGAATAGTTTTAGAAAATAGGGAAAATAATTGTGAAATAGTTTACATCAGAGGCAAAGGTCAACATATGTTATTAAATTATTTAGGACCAGAAACTATTCCGTTTAGATGATGTGCATTACTAATTTCATAATAAAGTACACATTTATGCATAAGAAAATAAATCTGAAAATATAGCAACTAGTAAATGATAAATGGAGTTTCTAGAATCCAAAGAATTCAGTTTAAGGTTGGTAGAAATTCTAAAGGCACATATGGAGAAGAAAAATACTTTTCATACATACTTGGTAGTGAAAAGGTGTAGTAATTGAATATAAGGAGTTTATTTAAATTGGAAACTCATATATATAGCATGTAAGTATAAATGTGAACACAAAAGTAGGAATCATATACATATGATCAAAAGTGCATGCAAGCCACAAATCAACACACATGGAGTAACCACAACCCATATAATGGTGAATGACTTTCATAAATATGAATGTGTGGTTTGTATGAAGTGGAAGTGTGAACTATGTCTTATAGATTATTGTTTTTCTTTTGCTATGTGTGATGGTGTGATGTAGAACCTGCTCAAGAGCAAGTTATTCCTTTCCAAGATCAGGACTACCCATTTCAAGAGCAGCAAGAAGGAGGCAAGTGTCCTTGACCACTTTGATCCTATGCTAGGATGTGTAGATAGAATTATTTGCATTGTCAAGTTAAATATGAAATCCATGCTAGGAAGTTTCCCTAGAATTGCATTACCTTGTTTCCTTGTAGCTTGGGTTGGGATTTATTTTATCATGTCATTTATTATTATGCATATGCTTAGCCGTGCTTAGAAGGGGATATTTGGGATATGAGATCATCAATTTATTTTTACCATACTCTTGAATGAGATATTATGAGTTATGTAGAGGTAGGGATCAAGGCAAGTTGGATGTTTTGGTTGTGTGCTGGGTGCACGAGACTCGGGTTTGTGTTTAGTACTTGCCTGGATCCTAAGGACCGGTTCATGGAGCATGTAACCTGGCTTTACAGTGCCAACCACATGCTGAGATGGGGCAGCTTGGCCAATTAATTAGGTGTATCCCCGGCGTAGTATGGGTGTGTTGGATGGTGCGGGGAGTAGGTGTCAGCTGGACTACCATATGAACCGCAAGGCTCAAGAGGGGGCCACTGCAGCAGGGTTGGAGCCTCTTGTATGCTGTTAGGGGTGAAACCTCAGTGGGCCCACGCTCGTCGGGAATCCCTTTGTAAAGGCTTCGTAGTGATCTCCTGGCTACACACCTGGGAAGTGTTAATGTGGTTCGTAGCCACTGGCAAAATGGAGGTTCTTTTAGTCCACCCGGCAACAGGGGATGAAATCACTACATGTGGGTACAGTGGTACAAACTCTGCAGAGTCAAAACTGTCATGACAGCCGTGCTCACGGTCAAGAGCGGCTTGGACTTATTCATGATTAGTGGAGTGATGGTTTTTGGAAGTTGTGGATGTTAAGCGGGGAGCTTAACATCGGAATTGATGCTATGGTTATTGGATTATGATGATGGGATGGGAGATTGGGACCATTTCACCTGTGTAGTAATGTAGGTGCTTAATAAGCTAAGGTAATAGGTATTAATGGCATAGTGCTTTAACCATGAGTTCAACCTTCCCTTGTTATAGCCATGCATGACATAACTTTCCCACACTTGCTGAGTACCCTCGGTACTCAACCTTGCATATTTGTTGGTTTATATTGCTGCTCAGGTCAAGATAATGAGGTGGTGTATAATGACCAAGACTTTGGACCCGAAGAAGGTTTCTAGGTTCATGGAGACCCCCGGGCAACGCTTGTGACGGAGCCCTCAAGAATAATATTCCGCTGCTAGTTTATTTACTTGTGATGAACTTATTATTGTCCATCGAGACATTCGCTATGTAAGACTTATTTATATTCGACACCTGGCTTGTAATAAATGATGCTTCACTATTTGTCATCACATGTATGAGAAAATGATCCTGGCATACATGTGATATTCACTTGGTTGTTCTTCGGAAAAACCGGGTGTGACAGAGGTGGTATCAGAGCCAAGGTTGCCCGCAGGAACGTGGACCTAGGTAGAAATGGACGTATTTAAGGGCCCTATTTTCTTAAAAACTATTTTACAAGGTGTGTGTTGAAAAGTGTTATTTAATGAGTCACTTTCTTCATCTTACCCCAACTTCCATTCAAAATAGGATTTTTGTTTGAGAGTTTATCTAACCTATTTTTAAATTCTTTTTGTTTTAGATGGTTCGCATGATTCGCACCGCTCGCAAGTCCACGGGAGGGAGAGTTCCCGTAGTAGCCCTTGCCGAAAGAGAGGAGAGCCATCCGGTGACGTACCTTTCCTACGGATTGGCAGTAGGAGGCTTATTGCGCCGTCTTCGGCGTATGCTCGAAGCCGCCGGCAATACGGGCAAGCTAATTATCCACTATAACTCCACCAGGACCATCCGTGAAAAGAGGGAAGAATGGAGCTCAGAGATGAGGATTATACACGAAAATCAGCTGCTTAAGATTCACCACTCTCCAGCTTGTCGGGCAACACAGGTCGATGCGGATAAAGATGTCACCTGGGAGGCCATCACCTGCCAGAGTCACATCTATCGTCGCCACTTGGACAAAACTGAGTACATGTATGTCCTCCAACGTGAGAGTGGTACCACGGAGTACAAGTACCCGCCAGTGCAGCAAGGGACTTCCCATGAGCACATGGACTTGTGCTTGGAGGATGCTGCTATGCTCAGCACTCGACTGCAGGAGTGTCAACAAGAGCTTCAGGATGTCCGGGACACCCTGAAGGAAACGGAGGCGTTGCTGCGAGCCTGCTTAAAGGCGAGGGAAAGAGGAGATGGGAATGAACTGTGTGTCACCGTGAATGATACATGGACCCCTGACTCCCCGGATCGCCGAGCGATCAGGCGTCGTCGCACTTCTCCACCAGCAGCTTCCCCACCCAAAGCAGAGTCAGAAGGAAGCCAAAATGATGAGGAAGATCCCGAGGAGCCAGCTCAAGAAAACGAGTAGTGTAGAGTCCCTCCCTTAGTCAGCAAGATGTCGAATAGGCGAGTCGTTAAGATAAGTCAATGGTGTGATAATGCTTGGTGTGTGACGTGAGTTGTGGAAGCCATGAGCAATTATCCACAGCCTCGTCTTTGGATTGTTTTGTTTTGGTGTGTGAACCCACATGAAATAATATTGCATTTATTTTTTGTGTGAAAAGCGAACCCTTAGAGAAGAATAACAAAGCCTCAACACTTCAAAGTACAAACAAATGAAAGTAGTAAGATGATACTAAATGCTTTCAAATTAACATTGGTTGATTCTGCCAGATGGCCGGAAGAGGAAAAGGACGTGCTGCCAACCCCGCCAACAACAACGATGAGGCCTGCAACCCTCATCTTTCTGGAGGCCAGGACCGGGGTGGTCGCCGTGAAGGAGTTGATCCCCTCCACCAAATGCTGGAGAATCAGAATCAGCTCATCCGGAACTTGACTCAAGTGGTGGCCAACTTGCATCAAGTTCCACCTCCACAAGCTGCACCACGCCAACCAAGGTTGAGTGAGTTTCTAGGAACTCAACCTCCAAAGTTTGCAAGTGCTGCTGAACCTCTGGAGGCAGATGATTGGCTGAAGACCATTGAAAGTAAGATGAGGATCATACAGTGCCAAGGGTATGAGAGGGTGCTGTTTGCCTCTCATCAATTGCATGGACCTGCTGCTGATTGGTGGACCGCCTACGTGGCCGCCCATCATGACCCTGAGAACATCACTTGGGAAGAGTTCAAGCGTAGCTTCCGCAACCATTACATCCCAAGAGGTGAACTCAAAAACAAGAGGAAGGAGTTTTTGGGACTGCAGCAGGGAAACATGACGGTGAGGGAATACCTCACTAAATTTACTCAACTATCCCGTTATGCCCCACGGGACATAGAGACTGATGAGCAGAAACAAGATTGTTTTGTGGAAGGACTTACCGCGGAGATGCAGTGTGCAATGTCCTCAAATGAGTATGAAAGCTTCCAAAAGATGGTGGACAGAGCATTTGTGGTAGAAAGGAAGCTAAAGGCCTTGGAAAATGAGAATAAGAGGAAGGCCGGTTGGTCACATCAAGCCTCGGGTAGCTACACCCGCCCCCGTCTGATGCAGCATCCAGCAGGGCAGACGAACCGTGCTGCGGTACCCTACTCAGCACAAAGAGGGTACAACCCGAACTACAGGCCTCCGGCTGCACCAGCACAGCCGCAACGTCAGTTTGTACAGCAGCCTCGCCCTGCATATCCACCTCGACCAGCAGTGCAAGGACCCCCAAACCAACCCCAAGACAACAAAGGCCAGGCACCTATGGTTGGGGTGCAATGTTTTAGCTGTGGTGAAGTGGGACACTACGCCCATAAGTGCCCAAAGAAGAAGCCCGCGCAGCCACAACAGCAGAATGTAATGAGAGGACGGGTGAACCACGTCACTATGGAGGAAGCACAAGATGCACCCGACGTGGTAGTTGGTAAGTTTCCTGCCAATTTACACCTTGCAACCCTGCTGTTTGATTCTGGTGCTACCCACTCATTTATTGCTCAAGGGTTTGTTAGAAGTATGACCTAGCAACAACACAAATGAACCATATGCTAGCCGTAAACTCTCCAGGTGGAGAAATAAGGACAAGACAAGTGTGTCCCAAGGTGAATCTAGACATTAATGGGGTAGTGTTTACTGCTAACCTCATAGTGATAGATTCCCAAGGGATCGATATTATTTTGAGCATGGATTGGTTGACCAAACATAAGGGAATCATTCATTGTTCGACCAGAACGGTGGAACTAACTCACCCTAGTGGCACAAGAGTAAAGTTCATAACAATAAACGAGCCTAGGAGGGACATTAAATTAAATCAAGTTGAGGTGAAAGTTGAGGAAATCAGGACTATCAGGGAATATCCGGACGTTTTTCCGGAAGAATTGCCAGGTATGCCTCCCGATCGTGAAGTGGAATTTGCAATTGAGCTAGTGCCTGGAACAGCCCCGATATACAAGAGACCTTATCGGATGGACTCCAAGCAGCTAGAAGAACTCAAGGATCATTTGAGAGAATTGACGGAGAAGGGGTATATCCGCCCTAGTTCCTCACCATGGGGAGCTCCGGTGATATTTGTGCCCAAGAAAGACGGAACCCAAAGGTTATGCGTCGATTACCGTGCTTTGAATGAGGTAACCATCAAGAACAAGTACCCATTACCTCGCATTGAAGACTTGTTTGATCAATTGAGGGGAGCTTGTGTGTTCTCGAAAATTGATCTCAGGTCGGGATACCATCAACTCAAGATAAGGCAATCTGATGTTCCCATGACAGCTTTCGTATCTCGGTACGGACTGTATGAATACATCGTCATGCCTTTCAGGCTAACTAATGCCCCGACATACTTCATGTATCTCATGAACAAGGTATTCATGGAATATCTGGACAAATTTGTGGTGGTTTTCATAGATGACATTCTCGTCTTCTCCAAAGATGAAGAAGAACATGAGAAACATCTAAGATTGGTGTTGCAGAGGCTAAGAGAACACCAACTATATGCCAAGTTGAGCAAGTGTGAGTTTTGGCTGAAGAGAGTTCCCTTTTTAGGACATATAATCTCGGAGGGAGGAATCTCCGTAGATCCCACCAAAATCGAGGATATACAGAAGTGGAAGACCCCTGAAAATGTCGGGGAAGTTCGAAGCTTTTTGGGATTGGCTGGATACTATCGACGGTTTATTGAGGGATTCTCCAAGATCTCGAGACCTCTCACCAAACTGTTGCAGAAGGGAATCACATTCACCTGGACGCCACAGTGCGAGACGAGCTTTCAGGAGCTAAAGAAGAGATTGACAACAGCCCCAGTGTTGGTTATGCCAGATATGCAGAAGAATTTCACAGTGTACTGCGATGCCTCTGGAAATGGGTTGGGATGTGTTCTCATGCAAGAAGGGCATGTCGTGGCATATGCATCCCGGCAGCTTCGGAAGCACGAGAAGAACTATCCTACACATGACCTAGAACTAGCCGCAGTGGTACACGCGTTGAAAATTTGGCGGCACTATTTGATGGGGAAGAGGACAGAGATATATACGGATCATAAGAGTTTGAAGTACATATTCACACAGCCAGACCTCAACCTCAGACAAAGGAGATGGCTAGAGTTAATCAATGACTTTGATGTGGGCATCAACTATCATCCCGGGAAAGCAAACGTCGTGGCCGATGCTTTGAGTCGGAAAGTGCAGGTCAATAAGTTGAGCTTGAAGGACATGCCTGCAGAATTGAAGGACGAGGTTATAAGGCTCAATCTATGTCTAGTAAATAGTTCTAGTGAAGCCATCGCCATGGAAGTGGACTCCACACTCGAGCGAGACATACGCGAGGGCCAAAAGAATGATGAGAAGATACAGGAAATCAGGCAACTCATCAAGGAAAATAAAGCTCAAGGTTTCAGAGAGGATGAACAAGGTACGATGTGGCACGGGAAAAGGATCTGTCTGCCAGAAGTAAAGGAGATCCGTGAATTAATTTTGAAGGAGGCTCACGATTCCGACTATTCCATTCATCCTGGGAGTACGAAGATGTACCAGGACCTCAAGAGCAGGTATTGGTGGTATGGCATGAAGCGAGATGTCGCGGAACATGTTGCCCTATGTGACACATGTCAGTTGGTGAAAGCAGAACATCAACGACCCGCGGGATTATTGCAACCACTCAAAGTGCCTGAATGGAAATGGGAAGAAATCAGCATGGATTTTGTCGTGGGGTTGCCTAGGACCCAATCCGGGTATGATTCAATATGGGTCATCATTGATAGGCTAACCAAGGTAGCTCATTTCATCCCCGTGAAAGAAAGCTACAGCGGATCCAAATTGGCAGAATTGTACATGTCAAGGATCGTGTGTTACCATGGAGTGCCAAAGAAGATAGTGTCGGACCGAGGGACACAGTTCACCTCGAGGTTTTGGCAGAAGTTGCATGAAACCATGGGAACCCATCTGAACTTCAGCTCTGCCTATCATCCCCAAACTGACGGGCAGACAGAAAGAACCAATCAGATCCTTGAAGATATGTTAAGAGCATGTGCACTCAAAAACAATAGGAGTTGGGACAAGAAATTACCGTATGCGGAGTTTTCCTATAACAACAGCTATCAAGCTAGTATGAAGATGTCACCGTTTGAAGCTTTGTATGGAAGGAAGTGCAGAACTCCCCTATTTTGGAACCAAACAGGAGAAAGTAAAGTGTTTGGTCCAGAAGTACTACAAGAAGCCGAGGCGAAGGTGAGGGAGATTCGCAACAACTTGAGGATAGCACAGACACACCAAAAGAGCTATGCCGATGTACGAAGAAGAGAGCTCGTTTTCAACGTGGGAGACTATGTTTATCTCAAGGTGTCCCCTATCAGAGGACTTTGTCGGTTCAAGGTGAAAGGGAAGTTGTCACCTCGATACATCGGACCCTTTCAAGTTTTGGAAAGGAAAGGCGAAGTGGCATATCAACTAGAGTTACCGGTTCATCTATCGGACGTGCACGATGTATTCCATGTGTCACAACTCAAGAAATGTCTGAGGACGCCTGAAGAGGTGTTACCCATGAATGAAGTGGATGTAGCTGAGGATTTGTCTTATGCCGAGCAACCATACAAGATTTTGGAGACAATGGAACGCCTCACCAGAAATAAATAAATCCGGATGTGCAAGGTGCAGTGGAAGCATCACTCAGAAGAGGAAGCCACCTGGGAGCGGGAAGATGAGCTCAAGGCACAATTTCCGGAATTGTTTTCTTAGAAACACCAATCTCGAGAACGAGATTTCTTTTAAGGGGGGTAGAGCTGTAACACCCCAAAATTTTGATTCAAAATCTTAAATCATGTTAAGAGGGGAGTTTAAATTTTTTTGGACGTGTTGCATGTTTTGCAAAAAATTCAAATTCAAACTGGAATTCAAATTAAACTCAAATCAGAAAAGAAATGGAAAAAGAAAAAGAGAAAACAGAAAAAAAACCGGCCAGTGGGCCGAAACCCACCAGCTGGCCCAACCTGCCCCCGCGCCAGCCCGCAGCCACGCGCCCGCGCTCTCTCTCTCAGACAGGCGGGACCCACCTGTCATCCCTAACCCCGATCGTCCGAAACTCGGACTGTTCACCCGCGCACGCGTGATCGCAACCGACCGGATTTCCGGCCGAATTCTGTTTCCGGAGGACTCCCACTCGATCTAAACAAACCCACCGCCCTCCCCCGTCTATAAAAACCCCGCCCTCGTTCTGTTTTTCCCACGCGATCGCCGATTTTTCCTCCGGTGAGAACCGAGACTCCTCCGGCGAATTCTGGCTGATCTAAGCTCGGAAATTCTGATCTAACTCGCTGGTCTTGATCCACCGCCTCCGGGGAACCTTGCAGGTGCAGAAAACTCGGTGACTTGCGGTGTAAACACAGCGCCGACGAGCCTCGCCGTGGTTTCACTTCGGACCTCGTCGCCGATCACCTTCCAGGACCTCCGAGCTCAAGCAAACCCCCAAGGTGAGATCCCCGACCTCCCCTCCACCGATCTATGCCATAAAATCACAGTTCTAGGAAGAATTCTTGAAGATCCGAAAGTCTCCGGCGAGATCGCCGCTTCCGCCGCCGTGCGCCACCGGCAGCGCCCCCCGCGCTCGATCAGAGCGACGTGGCTGCTTGTGCGCCGTTTATTTTAAATCGCACGGTAGGGTTTAAACCCCCGCGCACCGGTTCGATGTTATAATCTCGGCCGTCGGTTTAAAATCGGATGGTCCACGTCAGCCCCGTGTTATAAAGACTGGAAATCTTACGTGCTACCCCCTGGGGTCCTCGGGAAATAAGAGCTAGCCCCGGAAACTTCTGATCTAGCCCCTCGAACTTCAGAAAATCATGTAAATTCATTTAAAAATCAGTTTTAGCCCCTGGACTTAATAAAAATTAGGAAAAACACCTCTGATAAGTGTAGCTAGACCCCTGGAAATTCTGAAAATAATATTATAGACCCTGTAATGGGGTGAGTTTACCTTTTTAGCTTTGTTTAGTAATTAACTTAGGAAATTGAATATGTGGCTAGTGTTTAAAAATTAAAAAGTGGGACAAACATATTGTCAAAATTTAATTAAAGACTTTCTCAGTGTTTAGGAAACTTTGGAGTAAAATAAAAACATATTTTGGGCTGAATTGAATCTGTTTAATTTATTATTCACATTTAGGGGCACATTTTTAAGTAATGAATAGTTTTAGAAAATAGGGAAAATAATTGTGAAATAGTTTACATCAGAGGCAAAGGTCAAAATATGTTATTAAATTATTTAGGACCAGAAACTATTCTGTTTAGATGATGTGTATTACTAATTTTATAATAAAGTACACATTTATGCATAAGAAAATAAATCTGAAAATATAGCAACTAGTAAATGATAAATGGAGTTTCTAGAATCCAAAGAATTCAGTTTAAGGTTGGTAGAAATTCTAAAGGCACATATGGAGAAGAAAAATACTTTTCATACATACTTGGTAGTGAAAAGGTGTAGTAATTGAATATAAGGAGTTTATTTAAATTGGAAACTCATATATATAGCATGTAAGTATAAATGTGAACACAAAAGTAGGAATCATATACATATGATCAAAAGTGCATGCAAGCCACAAATCAACACACATGGAGTAACCACAACCCATATAATGGTGAATGACTTTCATAAATATGAATGTGTGGTTTGTATGAAGTGGAAGTGTGAACTATGTCTTGTGGATTGTTGTTTTTCTTTTGCTATGTGTGATGGTGTGATGTAGAACCTGCTCAAGAGCAAGTTATTCCTTTCCAAGATCAGGACTACCCATTTCAAGAGCAGCAAGAAGGAGGCAAGTGTCCTTGACCACTTTGATCCTATGCTAGGATGTGTAGATCGAATTATTTGCATTGTCAAGTTAAATATGAAACCCATGCTAGGAAGTTTCCCTAGAATTGCATTACCTTGTTTCCTTGTAGCTTGGGTTGAGATTTATTTTATCATGTCATTTATTATTATGCATATGCTTAGCCGTGCTTAGAAGGGGATATTTGGGATATGAGATCATCAATTTATTTTTACCATACTCTTGAATGAGATATTATGAGTTATGTAGAGGTAGGGATCAAGGCAAGTTGGATGTTTTGGTTGTGTGCTGGGTGCACGAGACTCGGGTTTGTGTTTAGTACTTGCCTGGATCCTAAGGACCGGTTCATGGAGCATGTAACCTGGCTTTACAGTGCCAACCACATGCTAAGATGGGGCAGCTTGGCCAATTAATTAGGTGTATCCCCGGCGTAGTATGGGTGTGTTGGATGGTGCGGGGAGTAGGTGTCAGCTGGACTACCATATGAACCGCAAGGCTCAAGAGGGGGCCACTGCAGCGGGGTTGGAGCCTCTTGTATGCTGTTAGGGGTGAAACCTCAGTGGGCCCACACTCGTCGGAAATCCCTTTGTAAAGGCTTCGTAGTGATCTCCTGGCTACACACCTGGGAATTGTGAATGTGGTTCGTAGCCATTGGCAAAATGGAGGTTCTTTTAGTCCACCCGGCAACGGGGGATGAAATCACTACATGTGGGTACAGTGGTACAAACTCTGCAGAGTGAAAACTGTCATGACAGCCGTGCTCACGGTCAAGAGCGGCTTGGACTTATTCATGATTAGTGGAGTGATGGTTTTTGGAAGTTGTGGATGTTAAGCGGGGAGCTTAACATCGGAATTGATGCTATGGTTGTTGGATTATGATGATGGGATGGGAGATTGGGACCATTTCACCTGTGTAGTAATGTAGGTGCTTAATAAGCTAAGGTAATAGGTATTAATGGCATAGTGCTTTAACCATGAGTTCAACCTTCCCTTGTTATAGCCATGCATGACATAACTTTCCCACACTTGCTGAGTACCCTCGGTACTCAACCTTGCATATTTGTTGGTTTATATTGCTGCTCAAGTCAAGATAATGAGGTGGTGTATAATGACCAAGACTTTGGACCCGAAGAAGGTTTCTAGGTTCATGGAGACACCCGGGCAACGCCTATGACGGAGCCCTCAAGAATAATATTCCGCTGCTAGTTTATTTACTTGTGATGAACTTATTATTGTCCATCGAGACATTCGCTATGTAAGACTTATTTATATCCGACACCTGGCTTGTAATAAATGATGCTTCACTATTTGTCATCACATGTATGAGAAAATGATCCTGGCATACATGTGATATTCACTTGGTTGTTCTTCGGAAAAACCGGGTGTGACACGCAGGCGGCATGGGATGTCTTGTCGCAGCGTTTATTAGCTGGCAGGTTCTGACACCGCGCGCCAGTCTGTGATGCGACTGGGCGCAACGGCACCTGACAGACGCGTGCTCCACGTTTCCGCGTATTGGGAAGACGCGGGCCTTGAATACCTTGTACGGGCAAGGTGTGGGGCGCCTTTACACCCGCCGCCTACCGCTCGGGGGCGGGCAGCACCGTTCTCCTGGCCACGTGGCGGGTCCGAAGCTCTTCTCTGAGGAGAGAAGGGTCCGGCCTGCGGGGCACGTGGAGCCTCCGGACCTCTCCCCGTGGAGGGGGAGGTCCGGCTTCTGTATGCCACGTGGCGGGCCCGGAGCTCTCCTCTGCGGAGAGGGAGGTCAGGCCCCGCTGGACGCGTGGCGTCTTCGGACCTCTCTCCTCGGAGGGGGAGGTCCGGCTTCTGTATGCCACGTGGCGGGCCCGGAGCTCTCCTCTGAGGAGAGGGAGGTCCGTCCCCGCCGGACGCGTGGCGCCTTCGGAGCTCTCCCTGCGGAGAAGGGCGAGTACCTTAGGCATTTTACCCTGTGCGCGGGGGTACCCCATATCTCAGGTACCGACAGTGGCCCCCGGGCCTATCTCGGGGGAGATAGCGAGCCCGAGGTGGGACCTCCGTCTCTTCCGATCCGCGCACTTTCTCTAAGTCCCGAATTGACCGCTGCTGGAGCACGAACGGCCACGGGATCGTGAGAGTGTGCGCCCACTTGATGATTGCTTTTAGTGCGGAGACGGGAGCCTCGGCCATGTTGGACACACAGGGCTTCCGAAGCTCCTTCACTGCGGGAGGAGGCCCGGTCCTGCCACGTGGCGGGCCCGGAGCCCTCCTCAGGGGAGGAGTGAGTTCCAGGCCTGCTGGACACGTAGGGCCCCCGGGCCCCGCCCCTTCTAGTCCTGGGTCGAAGTAGTTGGTAGTTCCTTTCCCCCTACTTCATGCAATCCCCGTTGCCGCAACCTGGAAGTCCTGCACACAGGTAGAGGAAACGTAATTCTCCTTGGGGGCTCCCCCTCCCTTATCTCAGTCTTATTTGACTTATAGCCCCAACCATACGCTTGGTGCTTGGGGACTTGTAGAGAGGGGGAGCTGAGCACATGGCAACCATGTACTGCAAGGGTGATAAAAACTCAATTCACAATTTAAATGAGTACAAGGAAAGAGCAAAGTAGGGCGGATTTCTTTTCGTACAACCTTCCATAGGAGGAAGGCAGGCTAAACATGGAGGCCACGACCCACCCCATTAAGAGGGGAAGCAAGACTCTACGCGCTTGGAGTCGGAACCAGTCAAAGCTGAACGTAGTCCTGGACCGTCCCCTGGGGTTTAGCTGCTCCGAGCGCTGCTCCTGGACTCTATGGAGTTCATTACGAAAAGAAAGTACTGTCCTATTTTTGCTCTTAGGGGTAGAACTTACGGAGGTGTTCTATGTTCCAAGGGTTCGGGAGCAGGTCCCCATCCTCGGTGGAAAGGCGCACACACCCGGGGCGGCATACTTTCGCGACTCGGAAGGGGCCTTCCCATCTAGGGGAGAGTTTCTGGGCCCCTTCGCGAGAAAGTATGCGCCGCAACACCAGGTCACCTTCCTGCAGCTCCCGGGCACGCACAGACCTCTGGTGGTAGCGCCGAAGCGCCTGTCTGTACCGCGCGTTACGGAGTGCCGCATGTAATCGGACATCGTCGACGAGGTCGATTTCTCCACGCCGAAGGTTGTCCTGCGTGGCTTCGTCGTAAGCCCGGACACGGTGAGACTTCATGGTGATTTCTGGGGGAAGTACAGCTTCAGCCCCGTACACCATGAAGAAGGGTGTCTCCCCGGTGGCCCGGCTCTGGGATGTCCTGTTAGCCCATAGTGTGCTCGGAAGCTCGTCTACCCAATTGGCACCATGTTTCTTCAGGCTGGCGAAGGTGCGAGTCTTGAGGCCCCGGAGAATCTCCGCATTGGCCCTCTCAACTTGCCCATTGCTCCTCGGGTGGGCGACAGGGGCATAGCATACCTGAAACCCAAGGTCCTCGCAGTAGTCTTGGAATGCTGCGCTGGTGAACTGGGTCCCATTGTCGGTGATGATCCTGTTTAGGACCCCGAACTGGCAGACAATAGACTTGATGAATTTTACTGCGGATTGTTTATTGATGGTGACAACTGGTGTAGCTTCCGGCCATTTGGTGAACTTGTCGATAGCGACATAGAGGTACCGGAACCCCCCGACGGTTCTGGGAAATGGTCCCAGGATGTCCAGCCCCCACACGGCAAATGGCCACGAGGGCGGGATCATCTGTACCGCCTGAGCCGGTGTATGGATCTGCTTGGCGTGGAACTGGCACGCCTTGCAGCTATCGACCAGCTTGACGGCATCCTGGAGTGCTGTCGGCCAGTAGAAGCCATGCCGGAAGGCTTTACCGACAAGCGTGCGTGAGGAAGAATGACTTCCACATTCGCCTCCATGGATCTCAGCGAGCAAATCGCAGCCTTCCCCCTGGGTTATACACCGCAATAGGATGTGGTTGGCGCCACGCCAGTAGAGATCCCCCTCTACCAGCGCGTACCTCTTAGCCATACGCACAATCCGTTCAGCGGCTGTATGTTCATCAGGGAGGATATTGTCCTTCAAGTAGTCCCGGATCTCCGTGATCCATGCATCGGGTCTGACTTGAGCTTCTGGATCTTGAGCGCTGGGTTGCACGGAGTCCCCAGTGACGCTTACGATCCTTGGCGGCGCCCACGGCTGTCGGGCCGCCGGGACCGCCAGCTTCGAGGTGCTGGTCAAGCCCCCTTCGCCTGGCTCGGCGGGCCGGACTGTGGGCCGCAGCAGCGTCCTCTCGAAGACTCCTTCGGGCGCAGGGGCCCCGGTGGAAGCCTTTGTTGAAAGGTTGTCGGCTGCGGCATTACCGGCGCGCGGTACGTGGTGCAGGTCCAAGGCGAGGAATTCTTTCTCCAACATCTGCACGTGAAGCAGATATGCAGATAGCTGGGGGTCATTGCAGGAGCATTCGCCCTTGACTTGCTTGATGACCAGCTGGGAGTCGCCCTGTGCCAACAACTGGCGAGCGCCTAAAGACAGGGCTGTCTGTAGGCCAAAGATGAGTGCTTCATACTCCGCCATGTTGTTGGTTGCCTTGAAACTGAGACGCACCATATACCCAAACTGTTTCCCCGATGGCATGAGGAGCAGTACGCCGGCACCGGCCCCCTGCTTTCGCGAGGAGCCGTCAAAGAAGAGTGTCCAGTGGGGTTTGGTGAAGACCGGAGCTTGGTGCTCTGGTTCCCCGCCCCCCATGGCCCCCTGGGTCAGTCCCCGTTGGTGTCCACTCCGCCACAAAGTCAGCCAGTGCTTGGCTCTTGACTGCATGGCGTGGGAGGAAGTCCAGCTCAAACTCCGCCAGCTCCGCCGCCCATTTAGCAACGTTGTCAGTCGCATGGGGGCTGTGAAGAATTGTCTTCAGCGGATACGAGGTGACTACCGAGACCCGGTGAGCCTGGAAGTAATGGCGGAGCTTTCTGGAAGCCACGAGCACCGCATACAGCAGCTTGTGGACTTCCAGGTACCTCGTCTTGGCATCATGAAGTACTTCGCTGATGTAGTAGACAGGCCTCTGGACGGTTCGAACCCTTTCTCTCAGGCCTGGGAGGTCCTCGTCCATTGACCCTGGCCCGCTGGAGGTGGGTGGACCCATGGGGGCCTCCGGGAGCTGGGACCCGAAGGCCCTTAAGCTATCTTGATTGTCCGGGAGCTCCGGGGGGGTCTTGGGGGACCTCTGGGAGGTCCTGTTTGGCCCCCGGGGGGTCCCGGAGGGCCCCCGGGGGTTTGTCTTGGAGGTCCAGGAGACCGCCCTGGTCCTCTGGGAGGCCGACCTGGGCCTCCGGGAGGTTGCCTTGGAGGTCCGGGGGACCGTCTTGGTCCTGCGGGGCCTCCTGGCGTCTGTCTTCTGCTACCGGAGCAGGTTGTGAAGATGAGGGGTCCGGCAGCTCTGCGACGAGGACCATACTCACTACTTCAGTTGTCGCCGCGATGTAGAGCAGCAGGTGCTCTCCGGGCTCAGGGGCTACCATGATAGGTAGGGTTGTCAGGAGTCGCTTCAACTCCTGGAAAGCCTCTTCTGCTTCGTCAGTCCATGCAAAAGGGCCTGACTTGCGCAGGAGCTTAAAGAAAGGGAGTGCCCGCTCTGCTAGCCTCGGTATGAACCGACTCAGCGCGGCTAGACATCCCGTGAGTTTCTGGACATCCTTGACGCGGGCAGGGGGCCGCATCAAGTCGATGGCCTTGATCTTCTCTGGGTTGGCCTCAATACCTCGGTGCGAGACCAGGAACCCTAAGAGCTTCCCAGAGGACACGCCGAACACACATTTATCTGGGTTCAGCTTGGTGCGCATAGAGCGCAACTTGTCAAAGACTAAGGCTAGGTTATCTAGCAGGGACGGACCCTGCTTGACCTTGACAACTATGTCATCGACATACACCTCAACCAGGTCTCTTATTAACTTCCCAAAGGTTTTGTGCATTGCCCGCACAAAGGTGGGGAGTGCATTCTTTAGGCCGTAAGGCATAGACACATAGCAATAAAGGCTGTCTACTGTGATGAAGGAGGTGTGCTCCTCGTCCTCCCTAGACATGGGGATCTGATGGAAACCCGAGTAGGCGTCTAGGAAGCACAGCATATCACAGCCTGACGTTGAGTCTACTATTTGATCTATTCTAGGGAGAGGGAATGGATCTTTAGGACATGCCTTATTGAGACTGGTGTAGTCGATGCACATCCGGAGCTTCCCGCCAGCCTTCGGGACAACGACAGGGTTCGCCAACCATCGAGGGTGGTGGACCTCCCGTATGAAGCCAGCGTCCAGCAGCTTCTTGACTTCTTCACGGATGAAGTTCTGCCGCTCGATGGACTGCTTGCGGGGCTTCTGTTGAACCGGCCGGGCGTCGGGGAAGACTTTCATGTGGTGCTCGATCACCTTCCTGGGGATCCCCGGCATCTGTGACGGCTGCCATGCAAACACGTCGACGTTGTGCCGGAGGAAGGTGACGAGCGCGCCTTCCTATTTACTATCCAGGCCCCCGGCTACCCGGGTGGTCTGGGTAGCTTCGGCGCCGACTTGGACGACCGTTAAGGGGACGCCGCCCTCGTCGAGAGGTTGCACCCGGGGTGCTGTGGTGGAAGCACGGTGACGTGCGCACGGGCGGAGCTGGTCCGGCTCCGTATTGCTAGGGGCTGATGCCCCAGCTGTTGCGAGTGCTTGGAGCTTCTCCAGGGCCGACACTGCAGCAGTGCGGTCCCCACGAATCCTGAGAACACCTGTTGGTGTTGGCATCTTCAGGACAAGGTAGCCGTAATGGGCTACAGCCATGAACCGGTACAGGGCTGGCCTGCCGATTATGGCATTGAAGGGGAGGTCTATCTCCGCTACGTCGAACAGAATGTACTCTGTTCGATAGCTGTCCGGAGCCCCGAAGGTCACCGGGAGACTAATGTTGCCGTAGGGGATAACCTGTCCCGGCCCTACCCCTGAGAACGGACTCGACGGGGTGAGCTTGACCATCGGGATCTGCAGCTTCTGGAAAGCTGCACGGCTGATGAGGTTCAGCCCAGCCCCTCCATCTACCAAAATGTGGTACATTCTCACGTTGGCGTTGTTAGGGGCCACCAGGAGCGGTAGTTGGCCGGCCCCAGCCATGTTCCTGGGGCAGTCGGTGGCGTCAAAGCTGATGGGGGTCCCCATCTGTGATATCCTGACTCCCGGCTTAATAGGATTGATAGAGTACTCATACCACCAAAGTATACCTTCTTTTCCGGAAGCCCACCTGCAAAGAACTCCGGGGTTAAGCGTGCTTGGCCCGGAGGAATTTGGGGATGGGTGACCGACCGGGAAGTTTTCCTGGGTGCGCACGAGTGAGGACAAAGTGCGCAGAAAAGACGAATGGTGGTATGTGGGGCCTGTCTATGATCCTAGAGAGCCATCACAAATGGTATCAGAGCCGACCCTCGCAGTTTCACGGGTGCGTACGGGTCAGTGAGAAGGATACGGTAGCGTACGGGTCGGGGACGTGGGTACGTATGCATGACGCGTGGGTCCTCTGTGTGGGACACGGTATGGTACGTATGCTGCTAACCGGACGTACGGTATGCGTATGCCAGCACTGAACGTACGGACGTGGCTAAGAGGGGACGTTCCTGTCTTGGTGTTGACCGACGAGGACGTCGGTCTTCTAAGGGGGGTGGATTGTGTGATATCCTGACTCCCGGCTTAATAGGATTGATAGAGTACTCATACCACCAAGGTATACCTTCTTTTCCGGAAACCCACCTGCAAAGAACTCCGGGGTTAAGCGTGCATGGCCCGGAGGAATTTGGTTATGGGTGACTGACCGGGAAGTTTTCCTGGGTGCGCACGAGTGAGGACAAAGTGCGCAGAAAAGACGAGTGGTGGTATGTGGGGCCTGTCTATGATCCTAGAGAGCCATCACATTGGGTTTCCAATCAAGACTGTAATGCAAAGAACAATATTCAAAGATGTGCTCAAAACAATAAACATTTGTAAAAAGGTTAATGCAAACCGGGGCTTGCCTTGCTGCTCTTGGTCGTAGGCTAGCTGTTCCTCCGGAGTAACGAAGTCTAGGACTTCGGGTTCCTCCTCGACCTTAGCGACTACATGATGAGAGCAATATGTATCAATTTAAATGCATTTGTATTAGCTTTGAAGTTGTGAAGTCTATAACCTTTGCTAGACAGACCTAATGACTGTGAAACTTTTACTGTGGCTTGGTTACAACCTAAACAGAAACCTGGTCAAGTTTTAGTTGCAGCAAAGCTCATTTGAACCCTCCACAAATAATTGTGTCCTTGACCTTAATTAAAGGCTTTTAGGGTGTTCTAAGTATTTTCATGAAACAAACTATGACTTTATGAAAACTAGATTTTCAGAGGGTTCTAATGGAGTTGGTCTCACTTAATTTGGAAGTCTCTAACTAAAGATATGAGCTAAACAATTTCAGAGAAAATTCTGAAAATGTTTCTGAATATTTTCTATTTTCTCTGGAACAGTTTCACTAATCACACCATTAGGTGGATTAAATGAGCTCAAATGGATCTGAAATTTTTATGGTAGTTCAAGGATATTTTGGTGAACATCTCAGCAAAATTTAGGATTTTCCTCCAAAGGATTCTCCAGTTAAAATTCCTAACAGTTTAAATTTTAAGGAATTAATTCTGGAGAATTAAGGAATTTCATGAAGTGAAACTTGATTTTCTGGAAAGTACTCAGAGAGCTGAATCCAGCAAAATTTGGTTCACTCAATTTGGAGCTTTCTAGCCAAAGTTATAAGGATTTCAAGTTTGAAGGAAATCTGAAAATCGGGGAAAAGTTTAAACTCGCGCGTGGGCCCAGGGGACACGCGGCGCACGCCTAGGCGATGGCACACCGCGGCCCACAAGGATTTTTCGCGCCAGCACACCCGATCCCGGCCGCAGCCGGATCCCGATTCAAAATATCGGCCGCTGACAGCTGGGGTCCACCCCCTTCTTCAACCTCGCGACACCCGCGCCCCGCCGCCGAGGGACCTCGCCGGAGAGCTCGCCGCCGGCTGCTGTACAGCTCCAAACTTCTTGATTCTGGCCGCCCCTGCCTACTTTTACTTGGGGAACAGGATCCGAGGGTCAGCTGCTCATGACAACGGCCGGAGCATGGTCGGCGACGAGCCGCCATATCGGAATGACTTCGGCCATGTCGGCTGACTCTCCTAGTACCTCAGCTACTTGGGAAATCGGTCGGGGAGCATCAGTGGACCTCAGAGAAGGTCGACATGAGCTCGAGACAGCTCGGGGAAGGCCCGAAATAGGTCCTCACCGTGCGCCCGATACCCCCCGTTCGTTCCGCCATTAGTAGACCTTAAATTACGCCGGGCACAGAGGTTCTCCGGCCCAGAGTTGTGAAGGCAACTTGTGCGTTACCGTGTCTAGCTCGTGTGGGAGTGGCCTGAGGCCCTCTAATCCTTTCTAGAGCACGAATTAAACAGAATCGTACCCGAAGGTCGTTCTGCACACAGAAAGGGGAAAAGTGGAAATTCGCCGCCGGTGAGCAACCACTCGAGCTGTGGCTCGGGGATGAGCAGCACCGGTCACCCACGCGTCCAAGGGTGCCTTGGCTCGGGCGTGACAACGCCCAGGTTGGGCTGTCCACGAGAGCCCGAGGTGCGGCGGTTCCAAGTTCCGAGTTTGATCTTTCAGCACAGCCGATATCAATCGGTTTCAACCGAATTCTAGCAATGGGGAGGATGGAGGAAGGTCTCTAGTACCTTGCTGGGACTCTGGAGTGGAAGGAGGGAGCTGCGATCGGCGTCCTCCGATCAAGTCCGAACTGCGGAAACTTTCGGCCGGTGCTGGGTTCTTGCGGGAAAACACGTCGGTACCTCGGCCGAGGAGGGCGGCAGGCGCCTTAAGAAGGCTCTGCACCGCCTCATGCCCGCGCGTGGGCAAGCAGCTGGTGGCGCGGTGGCTGGCCTCGGTGGCGATCACCGCTGCGGCTCGGCGACCCGAGTGAAAAGTCTCAGTCGGTTTGTGTTGAAGTAGAGGCTGACATGTGGGTCCCACCCTTCCTTTTAACCTCTGAAATTTACTTCTAATCACTGTTGTAAACAGTGAACCCCATACTACCCTTGGCAATTCAAATTATTCCCCCATGAGCCATTTGAATTGATCAAAGTTCAAATGAGGTTTGGTTTGAATGAATTTCAGCACAAGTTCAGTTTGAAATTCAAATACAGTTTGAATTTCTCCCACTTAGGTCATGTCAAGATCAACTCCAAATGGAGTGAAAATTGGTGTGTGAGCTCACAAAAATGTGCTGAGTAAGAATATGCCTTCCACTTTCAAATTCATGGTATAAAAACAGTTTGAATTTGAATATGTTTTCAAACTGCCCCCTTCCTATCTATACCCAAGATGACCTCAAAAAGGTTTTGAATTTGGGTGAAACTTGGCATGGACATCCTTAGCAAAGTGTAGGAGTTTTTCCTATGTCCAGCCCATCTATATCACATGTGGGAAATACCACTTATGCAATGTGTAAGTTTGTTCCCTAATGAGCATGTTGATAATTGTTACTTGCTCTTCATTTGTGTTCATCATTCTTCCTCAAATGAGGTGTGTGGTGTGGGGATGAACACTACAAATGGGTGTCAAAAACTGAGGCCCTTACATTCCTCCCCCCTTAAAAGAATCTCGTCCCGAGATTATAAGGTGAAAATGAGAGAGAGGACGGTGGAAAATTACCGGATATGCGACGTGAGAAAGTCGGGGTAGTTAGTGCGAAGGAATTCTTCGCTCTCCCATGTCGCGTCGTCCATGGAGTGGTTACTCCACAGAACCTTGTAGAACCACAACGTACGGTTGCGTGTGGTTCGGGCCTTCTCATCAATAATCTGCACCGGTTCCTCCCGATAGGTGAGATCCGGTTGCAGTTCTTCAATGTCTTCCAGCTGAACGGTAGTTGATAGCTTGAGACACTTCCTCAGCTGGGAAACGTGAAAGACGTCGTGCACACCGGAAAGTGCTTCTGTTAATTTCAGCCGGTATGCCACCGATCCACATCTTTCGGTAATCTGGAATGGACCGATGAATCGGGGTGCCAACTTTCCTCTCACCCCAAATCTGTTTACACCCTTCATTGGAGACACCCGTAGATATACGTGATCTCCAAATTCGAATTGTAATGGGCGCCTTCTCCGGTACGCATACTGTTTCTGTCGGGATTGAGCAGCTCTTAGGTTCGCTTGAATCAGTCGAACCTTTTCTTCCGCGTCGTTGACAAGATCAATCCCGAAGGTAACCCTCTCGCCAGACTCACACCAATTCAATGGTGTGCGGCATTTTCTTCCGTATAGCGCCTCGTAGGGCGCCATCTTGATGCTGGCTTGGTACCCATTGTTGTACGAGAACTCGGCTAACGGCAAGTGATCATCCCAATTCTTGCCGTGGTCGATAGCGCAAGCTCGTAGCATGTCTTCTAGGATTTGATTTACCCGCTCAGTTTGCCCATCCGTCTGCGGGTGGTAGGCTGAACTACGGATCAGCCTCGTCCCCAAGGCAGCGTGTAGCTGCTCCCAAAAACGGGACACAAATAAAGTGCCCCGGTCCGATATGATGGTACGGGGTACGCCGTATAAGCATAGGATCCGTGAGATGTACAGTTCAGCGTACTTCTTGGCGTTGTAGTTGGTGTTGACCGGGATGAAATGGGCAACTTTGGTGAGTCGATCGACGATCACCCACACAGAATCATGTTTCTGTAAGGTGGTGGGTAACCCGACGACGAAATCCATGCTCACGTCCTCCCACTTCCAGGCAGGAATGCCCAGTGGTTGCAGCAGTCCCGGTTTCCGCATGTGGTCTGCCTTCACCCTTCGACATGTATCACACTCGGACACGTATTTTGCAGTCTCTCGCTTCATCCGTGTCCACCAAAACTTTCTTCTGAGTTCTTGATACATTTTGTTGCTGCCGGGGTGAATAGAAAATTTTGATAAGTGAGCCTCATCAAAGATTTTCTCCCGTAGCTCCGGGTTTCGGGGTACGACAATCCGGTCCTTGAACCATAGGACGCCGTCTCCGTCCTTCCGGAAACATTTCAACTCCCCACTGTCTACACGTCTCCGCAAATGTGACATGCCCTTGTCATTCTTCTGGGCTGCCGCTATCTCTTCACGGATGGTGGGGACCAAAGCTAGGTTGTAGAGAGCTCCGTGTGGAACCACATGTAGTGGTGGTTCGCTCTCTCCCAACGGTGTGATGGTCAGATTATTGACGTGTGACTTGCGGCTTAGCGCGTCCGCCACAACGTTTGCCTTGCCCGGATGATAATGGATCTCTATCTCGTAATCCTTTATCAGTTCTAACCATCTTCGTTGCCTCATGTTCAGCTCCTTCTGAGTGAATATGTACTTGAGGCTTTTGTGGTCGGTATATAAATGTACGAGGTTACCGAGTAGGTAGTGCCTCCACATCTTCAGTGCAAGTACCACGGCAGCGAGCTCCAAGTCGTGAGTTGGATAATTTTGCTCATGGTTCCTAAGCTGCCGTGATCCATACGCGACCACTCTTCGGTCTTGCATCAGCACACATCCGAGCCCAATGCCGGATGCATCGCAGTACACATCGAACGGTTTTGTTGTGTCTGGCTGCGCCAAAACCGGTGCTGATGTCAGGTGCTTGACTAAAGCCTTGAATGCTGCTTCACATGCTGGACTCCAAACATATTTGGTAGCCTTCTTCAGCAGCTCTGTCATTGGCTTGGCAATCTTCGAGAAGTTCGGAATGAACCTCCGATAATATCCCGCGAGTCCGAGGAAACTCCGTACCTCATGAACAGTTCTGGGGGATTTCCAATTCAGCACTTGCGTGATCTTGCTCGGGTCCACAGCGATACCCTCCGCTGAGATGATATGCCCGAGGAAATGCACTTGCGATATCCAAGACTCGCATTTGCTGAACTTTGCGTACAACTTGTGATCCCGCAGCCGTTGCAAGACTATACGCAGATGTTTCTTGTGATCTTCCTCCGACTTGGAGTATACTAGGATGTCGTCGATGAAGACCACGACAAACTTGTCCAGCTCCGGCATGAACAACGAGTTCATTAAGTACATGAAGTGAGCTGGAGCATTGGTGAGGCCAAAGGACATGACCAGGTACTCATAAACTCCATACCTTGTCGAGAAAGCTGTCTTTGGAATGTCCTCCGCCCTTATCTTAATCTGATGGTACCCGGATCTTAAATCCATCTTGGAAAAGATCTTTGCTTCGACCAACTGATCAAACAACATGTCGATCCGTGGCAACGGGTACTTGTTCTTGATGGTTACGGCATTTAATGGACGGTAGTCCACGCAAAGCCGCAACATTTCATCCTTCTTTTTGACAAATAATGCCGAACAGCCCCATGGCGAGGAGCTCGGCCTAATAAAACCCTTTTCCAGAAGGTCCGTGAGCTGAGTCTTCAGTTCAGCCAACTCCTTGGGCGCCATCTTGTACGGCCTTCGGGATATTGGCATGGTTCCTGGTGCGAGTTCAATCTTGAACTCCACCTCTCTATCGGGTGGCATCCCCGGCAAATCGTCCGGGAATACATCAGGGAACTCTCGGACCACTGGAATGTCTTCCAATCTGATGGTTGTGGCTTGATAGACACTTGGAAGTTTTATTTCTGGACCGTCCAGAAATAATGAGTGAGAACCGTGCACCTCTGAGTTTAAGTGCACGACTCGAAGGACGGTGTCTAAAACAGCGCCGTGGCGGGTTAACCACGACATCCCTAGGATGACATCGACCTTCTGCCCCTCTAAGATAATGAGAGACGTGGGGTACACTCTACCCGCTAAGCATAATGGTGCTTTGGAGACCATTACGCTTGCTGAAATCTTCCCACCCGGTGAACAAATTAAATATGGACTATCGGTGGGTAGTATTGGCAAGCTATGTTTAGCAATGAAAGCTTGGCTAATAAAATTATGCGTGGCGCCTGAATCAAATAGTACTATAGCGGGATACTGGTGGAGTTGGAACATACCCGCAAGGATTGGCTCACCCTCCGGCACGTCCTCAATGGCAAGCTGGTGGACAGTGCCGGGCCTAGGGTTTGCCCGCCGCGCATTAGTAGGGTTCCGGGGTTGATTCCTCCCCGGAAACTGTGGTGCCACTCCGCCGCCTTGCCTCTCCGGGCAACTGCTCGCGAAGTGTCCTGGACGACCACACTTGTAACATGTGGCCGCTGCTGGTGGAGTACTCGGGGGACGAAAGCCCGGCATGCGTTGCGGAGGTGCAAACGCACGCGGCATCGCCCGCTGCTGCTGCTGTTGTTGCGGTGGTACTGGCAGTGCCGGCCGGAATGCCGGCGAAGAATACGGCCGACTGCGGAACGGCATCGACCGCTGTGGTGGCTGCCAGCGTGGACCTGATGGTGGGCGATTCACCATCCGAAACTTCTGAGAAGGACTGCCTCCTTCTCCGCTGCTCTGTGGCGCGCTTCGCTTTCGCTCTGCCGCCGCCAACTCCTTGCCGGAGTCCTCCTGAACAATCGCAGCATCAATTATGTCGTTGAGGCTGCCGCGATTGAACATCCCCAGCTTGTCCTTCAGGAGCGGGTTAAGCCCCTGGTAAAAGTGGTCCCGCCGCTTCTCGTCCGTATCTGCGTGATACGACGCGTAGAGCGCGAGATCGTTGAACGCCCTGGAATATTCCAGCGCGTTCCGGCTCCCTTGTTGCAGGTGTAGGAACTCCTGCGTCTTCCTCTTCATCAGACCTGGCGGTATATGATAGGCCCTGAAGGCCGTCCGGAACTCCGCCCAGGTGATCACTCGGTCGGTGGGCTGTGAAGCACAGAAGTTGGCCCACCACGCGCTCGCGGATCCTTGGAGCTGCTGGACCGCAAACTGAGTCTTGCGCTGTTCGCTGATTTGGAGCAGCCCGAACTTCGTCTCTATGGCGCGGAGCCAGTTGTCCGTGTCAAGTGGTTCATCCGCCCTTGAGAATACAGGGGGATGAGTCGCCAGGAAGTCGGAGTAGGAGCTCTGTTGGCGCTCCTCACGATCTTGACGTCTCTCTGGGCGAGACGTATTGGTGATGAGAGTCTGCAGCAACTCTGTGTGCTGCTGATGCGAGCCCGCCATTGCCGCGACAATGTCGGCCAATGTAACCGTTGGTAGTGGCGGTGGCGGTGTTTGCTGTTGCTGTTGCTGCTGCTGTCCCGAGGAGTCCTCGGGAGGCGGTTGGGAGGTCTCTCCCCCTTGGCTAGTACCTCCAACATCAGGGTTGGCACGAGTACGCGTCATTCTGAAATTCAGCACAGCAGCAATTAGCACATGTCTTACTCAAAATTCCTTAAACAGCAGTAGGTATTGAAGCGACGCATGATTAACTTGCACAACATTCACATATATTGATAAAGCATAAACTTTATACAAGATACATCATTCTCGGATCTCCGAGAAGTCGTGCTCATGTCGTCACTACCTATACATACGCTACTGTCTACACGACATGTCACCGATTACAAAAGTTGGGTTACGCTACCCTAGCTGCCCTACTTGGCAACCGTAACCCCCTACTCGGAGTAGAACTCGACCTCCTGTGGGTCGTCCTCCTCCGGTACCTCGGCTGGTGGTTCGGGGTCTACCACCTCTTCTCCCATTCCGGGCTCTCCCATGGCTGGAAGACCCAAGACTACCGGTACGCCCAATACCGGGGGCACGAGGTCCTGCAATGCATGCACCTCGTCCATAGCCTGGTTGTAGTCCTCTTCCCAGCCTTGTCCTTCCTCAATAGCGTCGTCCCGCTCTTGAGCAAGGTCCTCATTCTGCTGGGTTAGGGTCTGCACCAGCTCTTGCAACGCCGCGATGTCAACACGGGCCTTCTTCTTTGCCTTCTTCAGACGACGCAACTGATTGTGTTGTTCATTCAGTCGCTTGATCGTCGGAAGGAGCACATTGCGGAGTGCGCTGTGAGCACCCTCAAATTGATATCCGCGGCTTGTGCTCTCCTTGAGCTTGGTGGCGAGATGTTCCGTATGAACAGCAGGGCTGTCCATCACAGCGTTTCCCGCCCTCATTTGGAGGCTGAGGTTTGCCTCCGCGGGGTTGTACCTTGGGCAACTTGGGTCTGTTGCCTCCAGGTACCTTTCTTCCCACACATGCTGAGCTCGCCCCTCCACCGGAACGAGTGCGTATGGTATGCCCTCCATAGCCTGCACGTGTAGTTGGCAGAAACGTGACATAGTGTCACGGGCTGCCACTTGCCACATCCCTTCCGGTTGTCTTCCTCTCACCGTGACGGTGAATGGCACCCAACCGGGTGGCGTAGGCCCTGCAGGAACCTCGACATGGATTGTCCACGTCTTGTTCCCCTCTTCGCCTTCTTCCTTGGCGAAGTATTGCGGCATCTGGTTGTACCCGAAATATTGGAGCATTTGCCACAATGCTTCCGGGTAGCCGCTACGGTCAGAGCAGTGAGAAACTACCCACCCGTTCTCCAACCGTTTATCTGCTGCCATCTGTAAAAATATATTTGAGAAATGTCAAATATTTATTTAAACAGTAAACCATTGAGTTATAACATAAGATATGTCATTGAACCCATAACACTTGGAAACATAGTTCAAATTTTTAAACAAATTTGACTGCTGATCTGCTGTTACCATGACAGCCCTGACTAGTTTCCATATCAATCTGATTTAGGCCAGGTTAACAGCAAAACCAGTCCTGGAGCTCAACATCAAAGTTAAATTTAACTTTAATAGCTTTCCAGAAAGTATTTGGTTGGCCTAAGATCTGTCCTGGTTCAAAAGTTATGAGATGTCAAAGTTAACAGAATTTCTGGAAACAATTGGACAGCACCTCCCTGCCTTAGGTACTGATTTGATCCAAGAATCCCAGTTAATCCTGTTCCTAATCTGACAAAAATTTCTGTTACAAAGTTGTAACCCATCTCATAAGCTTTCCAGAACTACCTCATTTCCTATTTTTGGATTTTTAAGCAGGAAGTTATGCTTAATTTACAGAGAGTTTACAGAGAGTCTTTGCTCTGTCCTGTTTTCTGGACAGTTTCAACTCCACTGCATTTTTCGAGTGGTTAAGGGATGAAACACCTCTAGAACTCAACAGAAAAGTTGTAAAGTTCTTCCAACGCTTTCCAGAAATGTATCATACGACCCCAACCTCGAAAGAACTCAACCTCTAACCTCTGATTAACTTCAGCCTTGATTCAGCTGAAAACAGAGTGCTCTGTCCTTAACATCCTATAAGTTGAAAGTTTGTTAACTTTGAATATCCTGTTCCAGGGAAGGAGTTACATCAAGTTTTACTACTTTGGATCAAAACCTTCAAGTTTTTAAATGAAGTTGTTCATTTAATTGGATGTGACGTCGAGGCGTCACCATATTATGTCGGTACTACGTCCTCACAAAGGAAAAACCTATACCGGACTTAGCCGGCTTCGTTAGTTCAGTGGCACTACTCGTCACTCGCACACGGATGCTACACGTCTAACGTTTCGTGGTAAGGCTACCTGCAGAAATTCAACCAATCATCAGACTCGGCTGCACACCGAGCCCGGAATCTATACAGTTGGTACACCCGGCCGTCATCACTCGCCCGGATGTTCTCAAGCCAAACACGCCTTGAGTTACGTGTTCACGTTTCAGACCACGTGACGGGGTCTCCCATGTTGCACCACGCACGCCAGGGACAGACGTCGCTCGAATACCCCAAACGACATGAAGAGTCGTAGAGGATACTAAAGCGGGTCGGGTTACCTGCCACCCGTGGGGCTCCACCCTTCAGCTTGTGCGCACTGGTGGACAGCGCTTACGTGCACCCCCCAAGACATGAACGTCCCGAGATGCACGATTTTCCGACATAACAAATAGGTTAATAAGCCACTTTCTATATGCTAATAACATCCTTATACGGGCTACTAACTCGTTCCTCACTGGATTTTTGAAAAAGAAGACCTTTGTACTGTGTTAAACCTCAAGCGAGCTCTGATACCACGCTGACACGACCCCATTTGGTCCTGTCGAGCCAGGATCACGCTGAGGGGTGCTGCGTTGCACAGCACCGTATAACACACGTCAAAGGTGCAAAGCGGAAGCCGAAGTTTTATTACATAAACAAGTTTATGAACATGTTTACATCAAAATAAGTTCAGTCTACACTCGCGGGCGTAGACTAAGCATCAAGTGCACGTTCAGCCCTCGAACGTGTCCTTGCTAGCACACACACACACTAACTCTGCGGCGTGCACGACTCCCACTCGACGGGGTTCCCCTCCTGGGGTTCCGTCTCCTCTTCGGGAGTCCCTTCCTCATAGAACCCTGCAAAAGCTTCAAACACAAGCAGTGAGCACGAAGGCTCAGCAAGTCTGACCCGTCTCACCTAAACATGGAACTTCTACATGAGGGTAATGGGTTGCATGAGGTAAAAATCATTTGCAAGGACTCGCCTAATTAGTAGAACCTTACTTTCAAGTTTTAGCAGCAGGTTGTGGAGAACCTTACGCTAAGGCACATGAGAGAGCCGCAATCAAACAAGAAACGCATTTCTCTCATGTACTTTGCCCAAAGTTGAAAAGAACTTTAATTAGCTCTAAGCTACAGCATATCATTAACAATCAATGTCCAGCTTTCAATCAGCAACATTTTAACATGTAACTAGCCTGTTCTTTCTACGTCACGGTACAGTGAACAAGTGGTACTCACTGACCGCGAGGGACGGCGATTATAATCGATTTACACCTGCAGGGTTACCCGAACAACCCGTCACGTACGCCCGTACTCGATGTTGCCTACAACAACCATCACGGACGCCGTACGCGACTACCTTTCACCCGTTAGCCAAATATTGAACCGGTCCCATCGTCCCGAGCAAGAGGTCTCTGCACGCGCATCTCTGTGCCGCCAGCCGATTTACACCTCGAACTCTCAACCTACCCTCTGAACGACGGGCAATGCCTCAATACCCAGCTACCCGAGTTACATCAGTTTCCCGGTTCCCATATAGCCGGTAGGTCTTCGGTACTGTTCTAGCTTGTTCAACAGGCCCGCACACGGCTCGGTCCTCAATCGACACAAGCGGAGCTACAGCACACAGGCCCCAAAGTCCTGCTGCCCTTACTCTCCGCTCGGTCTCATTTTCTTGCCATGTGTATCATGTGCTATCTCTACCCGAGCAATGTGCCTCTAGCCTATTCTCACGAGTAGTTCCAACTACTCGACTTGTACCGAATCCTACTCTATCCTAGCCATGCAGTGGCTAACGAGGTTTTCAATCCTAAACCCAACCCATGGTTTTCTTGGCTGTGCAGTTGGGTTTCCAATCAAGACTCTAATGCAAAGAACAATATTCAAAGATGTGCTCAAAACAATAAACATTTGTAAAAAGGTTAATGCAAACCGGGGCTTGCCTTGCTGCTCTTGGTCGTAGGCTAGCTGTTCCTCCGGAGTAACGAAGTCTAGGACTTCGGGTTCCTCCTCGACCTTAGCGACTACATGATGAGAGCAATATGTATCAATTTAAATGCATTTGTATTAGCTTTGAAGTTGTGAAGTCTATAACCATTGCTAGACAGACCTAATGACTGTGAAACTTTTACTGTGGCTTGGTTACAACCTAAACAGAAACCTGGTCAAGTTTTAGTTGCAGCAAAGCTCATTTGAACCCTCCACAAATAATTGTGTCCTTGACCTTAATTAAAGGCTTTTAGGGTGTTCTAAGTATTTTCATGAAACAAACTATGACTTTCTGAAAACTAGATTTTCAGAGGGTTCTAATGGAGTTGGTCTCACTTAATTTGGAAGTCTCTAACTAAAGATATGAGCTAAACAATTTCAGAGAAAATTCTGAAAATGTTTCTGAATATTTTCTATTTTCTCTGGAATAGTTTCACTAATCACACCATTAGGTGGATTAAATGAGCTCAAATGGATCTGAAATTTTTATGATAGTTCAAGGATATTTTGGTGAACATCTCAGCAAAATTTCAGGATTTTCCTCCAAAGTATTCTCCAGTTAAAATTCCTAACAGTTTAAACTTTAAGGAATTAATTCTGGAGAATTAAGGAATTTCATGAAGTGAAACTTGATTTTCTGGAAAGTACTCAGAGAGCTGAATCCAGCAAAATTTGGTTCACTCAATTTGGAGCTTTCTAGCCAAAGTTATAAGGATTTGAAGTTTGAAGGAAATCTGAAAATCGGGGAAAAGTTTAAACTCGCGCGTGGGCCCAGAGGACACGCGGCGCACGCCTAGGCGATGGCACACCGCGGCCCACAAGGATTTTGCGCGCCAGCACACCTGATCCCGGCCGCAGCCGGATCCCGATTCAAAATATCGGCCGCTGACAGCTGGGGTCTACCCCCTTCTTCAACCTCGCGACACCCGCGCCCCGCCGCCGAGGGACCTCGCCGGAGAGCTCGCCGCCGGCTGCTGTACAGCTCCAAACTTCTTGATTCTGGCTGCCCCTGCCTACTTTTACTTGGGGAACAGGATCCGAGGGTCAGCTGCTCATGACAACGGCCGGAGCATGGTCGGCGACGAGCCGCCATATCGGAATGACTTCGGCCATGTCGGCTGACTCTCCTAGTACCTCAGCTACTTGGGAAATCGGTCGGGGAGCATCAGTGGACCTCAGAGAAGGTCGACATGAGCTCGAGGCAGCTCGGGGAAGGCCCGAAATAGGTCCTCACCGTGCGCCCGATACCCCCCGTTCGTTCCGCCATTAGTAGACCTTAAATTACGCCGGGCACAGAGGTTCTCCGGCCCAGAGTTGTGAAGGCAACTTGTGCGTTACCGTGTCTAGCTCGTGTGGGAGTTTCCTGAGGCCCTCTAATCCTTTCTAGAGCACGAATTAAACAGAATCGTACCCGAAGGTCGTTCTGCACACAGAAAGGGGAAAAGTGGAAATTCGCCGCCGGTGAGCAACCACTCGAGCTGTGGCTCGGGGATGAGCAGCACCGATCACCCGCGCGTCCAAGGATGCCTTGGCTCGGGCGTGACAACGCCCAGGTTGGGCTGTCCACGAGAGCCCGAGGTGCGGCGGTTCCAAGTTCCGAGTTTGATCTTTCGGCACAGACGATATCACTCGGTTTCAACCGAATTCTAGCAATGGGGAGGATGGAGGAAGGTCTCTAGTACCTTGCTGGGACTCTGGAGTGGAAGGAGGGAGCTGCGATCGGCGTCCTCCGATCAAGTCCGAACTGCGGAAACTTTCGGCCGGTGCTGGGTTCTTGCGGGAAAACACGTCGGTACCTCGGCCGAGGAGGGGGGCAGGCGCCTTAAGAAGGCTCTGCACCGCCTCATGCCCGCGCGTGGGCAAGCAGCTGGTGGCGCGGTGGCTGGCCTCGGTGGCAATCACCGCTGCGGCTCGGCGACCCGAGTGAAAAGTCTCAGTCGGTTTGTGTTGAAGTAGAGGCTGACATGTGGGTCGCACCCTTCCTTTTAACCTCTGAAATTTACTTCTAATCACTGTTGTAAACAGTGAACCCCATACTACCCTTGGCAATTCAAATTATTCCCCCATGAGCCATTTGAATTGATCAAAGTTCAAATGAGGTTTGGTTTGAATGAATTTCAGCACAAGTTCAGTTTGAAATTCAAATAAAGTTTGAATTTCTCCCACTTATCTCATGTCAAGATCAACTCCAAATGGAGTGAAAATTGGTGTGTGAGCTCACAAAAATGTGCTGAGTAAGAATATGCCTTCCACTTTCAAATTCATGGTATAAAAACAGTTTGAATTTGAATATGTTTTCAAACTGCCCCCTTCCTATCTATACCCAAGATGACCTCAAAAAGGTTTTGAATTTGGGTGAAACTTGGCATGGACATCCTTAGCAAAGTGTAGGAGTTTTTCCTATGTCCAGCCCATCTATATCACATGTGGGAAATACCACTTTTGCAATGTGTAAGTTTGTTCCCTAATGAGCATGTTGATAATTGTTACTTGCTCTTCATTTGTGTTCATCATTCTTCCTCAAATGAGGTGTGTGGTGTGGGGATGAACACTACAAATGGGTGTCAAAAACTGAGGCCCTTACACTACATGTGGGTACAGTGGTGCAAACTCTGCAGAGTCAAAAAACTGTCATGACAGCCATGCTCACGGTCAAGAGCGGCTGGGGCTTATTCATGATTAGAGGATGATGAATTGGGAAGTTGAGGATGTCAAGCGGGAAGCTTAACATTGGAGATGAGATTATGGTTACTTAATATTGATGATGGGTTGAGGGATTGGGACCATCTCACCTTTGTAGTAATGTAGGTGCTTAATAAGCTAAGGTGATAGGTATTAATGGTGTAGTGCTTTAACCATGAGTTCAACCTCTCCTTGCTCTAGCCATGCATGACATTAATTTCGCACACTTGCTGAGTACCAACGGTACTCAAACTTGCTTTTCTGTTGGTTTAAATTGCTGCTCAGGTCAAGGGAATGATGTGGTGTTCAATGACCAAGACTTTGGTCCCGAAGAAGGATTCTAGGTTCACGGAGTCCCCCGGGCAACGCCTTTGACGGAGCCCACAAGATTTATATTCCGCTGCTGCTTTATTTACATGTTATGAACATATTGTCGTCCATCGAGACGTATGTTATGTAAGACTTATTTATATTCGAACACTTGGCTTGTAATATAATGATGCTTCACTATTTGTCGTCACATGTATGAGAAACTGATCCTGGCATACATGTGATATTCACTCGGTTGCTCATTAGAGAAACCGGGTGTGACAGAAGTGGTATCAGAGCCATGGTTGCCCGTAGGAACGTGGACCTAGGTAGACATGGACGTATTTAAGGACCCTATCTTCTTAAAAACTATTTTAAAAAGGTGTGGGTTGAAAGTGTTATTTAAAGGGGGTCACTTCATTCACCTTGTCCCAACTTTTATTCAAAATACAATCTTTATTTAATTCTTATCTAACTTAATTTTAAATGCTTTATGTTTTAGATGGTTCGCATGATCCGCACCGCCCGCAAGTCCACCGGAGGGAGAGTTCCTGTAGTTGCCCTTGCCTTGAGAGAGGAGAACCGTCCGGTGACGTACCACTCCTACGGGTTAGCAGTAGGAGGCTTGTTGCGCCGTCTTCGGCGTATGCTCCCTGCCGCCGGCAATGTGGGCAAGCTGATCATACACTACAGCTCCACCAGGACCATCCATGAGAAGCGGGAAGAATGGAGCTCGGAGATGAGGATTATCCATGAAAATCAGCTGCTCAAGATCCACCGCTCTGCAGCTTGTCGGGCGACTCAGGCCGATGCTGAGAAGGATGTCACCTGGGAAGCCATCACCTGCCAGATTTACATCAACCGTCGCCACCTAGACAGGACTGAGTACATGTATGTCCTCCAGCGGGAGAGTGGCACCGCGGAATACAAGTACCCACTAGTGCAGCAGGGGACTTCCCATGAGCACATGGACCTATGCTTGGAGGATGCTGCTATGCTCAGCACTCGACTGCAGGAGTGCCCGCAGGAGCTTCAGGATGTTCGTGACACCCTGAAGGAGACTGAGGCGTTGCTTCATGCCAGCTTGAGGGCAAGAAAAAGAGGAGATGGGAATGAACTGTGTGTCACCGTAAATGACACATGGACTCCTGACTCCCCAGACCGCCAGGGGAGCAAGCGTCGCCGCACTTCTCCACCAGCAGCTTCCCTACCTAAAGCGGAATCAGAGGGCAGCCGCAATAATGAGGAAGACCACGACGATCCAGCTCTGTGATACGAGTTGTTTAGAGTCCTTTCCCTTATTTCAGCAGGTTATCGAGTAGTCGAGTCAATACCCTATTTATTTGTGTGTTAATGTTTGGTGTGTGACGTGAGTTGTTGAAGCCATGGGCATTTGTCCACAACCTCATCTTTAGGTTGCTTTGCTTTGGTGTGTGAACCCCTATGAATCAATAGTGCATTTTATTTTCGCGTGAAACGTGAAGCCCAAAGATATACGTGAAATCTTCAGAAATTGTTTAAATATTAAGGCCTCAAAAGTTTAAGTTTAAACAAGCAATTTGGGAAGTTAATCCGTAATGCTTTAAGTTAACATTTGATTGATCATGATGGATGGCTGGAAGAGGAAAAGGTCGTGGTGCCAACCCCAACAATAACAACGATGAGGCCGGCAATCCTCACTTTTCCGGAGGACAAGACAGGGGTGGTCGCCGTGAAGGAGCTGATCCTATCTATCAAATGATCGAAAATCAGAATCAGCTCATCCAGAGTCTAACTCAAGTGGTGTCCAACTTGCACCAAGCTCCACCCCCACAAGCTGCACCACGTCAACCAAGGTTGAGTGAGTTTCTGGGAACTCAACCCCCAAAGTTTGCAAGTGCTGCTGAACCCCTGGAGGCAGATGATTGGCTAAAGGCCATTGAGAGCAAGATGAGGATCATACAATGCCAAGGGTATGAGAGGGTGCTGTTTGCCTCTCACCAATTGCATGGACCTGCTGCTGATTGGTGGACCGCTTACGTGGCAGCCCATCGTGACCCCGAGACAATCACTTGGGAAGAGTTCAAGCGCAGCTTCCGCAACCACTACATACCAAGGGGTGAACTCAAAAACAAGAGAAAGAAGTTCTTGGGACTGCAGCAAGGCAACATGACTGTGAGGGAATACCTCACCAAGTTCACCCAACTATCCCGTTATGCACCACGGGACATCGAAACTGATGAGTAAAAACAGGACTGTTTTGTGGAAGGACTTACTATGGAAATGCAATGTGCAATGTCTTCCAACGAATATGAAAGCTTCCAAAAGATGGTAGACCGAGCATTTGTCGTGGAAAGGAAGTTGAAGGCCTTGGAGAATGAAAACAAGAGGAAGGTGGGATGGTCACACCAAGCATCAAGTAGCAACAAGGGTCCACGTCTGATGCAGCAAACTGCAGGGCAGACGAGCCGTGCTGTGGTACCCTACTCGGCACCGAGAGGGTACAACCCGAACTTCAGGCCTCCATCAGCACCAGTACAGCCGCAGCGTCAGTTTGTACAGCAGCCACACCCCACTTATCAACCTCGACCAGCAGGACAAGGGCCATAGAACCAACCCCAAGATAACAAAGGCCAGGCACCTAAAGTTTGGGTGCAATGCTTCAACTGTGGTGAAGTGGGGCATTACGCCAGTAAGTGCCCAAAGAAGAAGCCCATGCAGCCACAGCAGCAGAATGTGATGCGAGGACGGGTGAACCACGTGACCATGGAGGAAGCGCAAGAGGCACCAGACGTGGTAATTGGTAAGTTTCTTGCAAATTTACACATTGCAACCCTATTGTTTGATTCTGGTGCTACCCACTCGTTCATTGCTCAAGGGTTTATTAAGAAGCATATCTAGCAACAACACAAATGAACCATATGTTAGCAGTGAACTCTCCAGGGGGAGAAATAAGGACAAGACAAGTGTGTCCCAAGTTGAATCTAGACAACAATGGGGTAGTATTTACTGCAAACCTCATAGTGATAGACTCCCAAGGGATAGATATCATTTTGGGCATGGATTGGTTGACCAAACATAAAGGTATCATCCACTGTTCGACAAGAACGGTGGAACTAACTCACACTAGTGGCACAAAAGTGAAGTTCATAGCCGTGCAAGAACCTAGGAGGGACAATAAACTCAATCAAGTTGAGGTGGAAGTAGAAGAGATAAGGATTATCAGGGAATATCTAGATGTTTTTCCGGAGGAGTTGCTCGGTATGCCTCCCGATCGTGAAGTGGAATTCGCGATTGAACTAGTACCTGGAACAGCCCCAATATACAAGAGGCCTTATCGGATGGACTCCAAACAGCTGGAAGAGCTCAAGGAACATTTAACAGAATTGATACAGAAGGGGTATATTCGTCCTAGTTCCTCACCATGGGGAGCTCCAGTGATATTTGTGCCCAAGAAGGACGAAACCCAAAGGTTATGCGTAGACTACCGTGCATTGAACGAAGTAACCATCAAGAACAAGTACCCATTAACCCGCATTGAAGACTTATTTGATCAGTTGAGGGGAGCGTGTGTATTCTCAAAAATTAATCTCAGGTCGGGAAACCACCAATTGAAGATAAGGCAAACTGACATTCCAAAGACAGCTTTCGTATCTCGGTACGGGCTGTATGAATACACCGTGATGCCGTTCGGGATAACTAATGCCCCGGCATATTTCATGTACCTCATGAACAAGGTATTCATGGAATATCTGGATAAATTTGTGGTGGTTTTCATTGATGACATTCTCGTCTTTTCCAAAGATGAAGAAGAACTTGAGAGACATTTAAGACTGGTGTTGCAAAAGCTGAGAGAATACCAACTATATACCAAGTTGAGCAAGTGTGAGTTTTGGCTAAAGAGAGTTCCCTTCTTAGGACATATAATCTCGGAGGGAGGAATCTCCGTAGATCCTGCCAAGATCGAGGATGTGCAGAAGTGGAAGACCCCTGAAAATGTCGGGGAAATTCGAAGCTTCTTAGGATTGGTTGGGTATTATCGACGGTTCATTGACGGTTTCTCCAAGATCTCGAGACCCCTCACCAAATTGTTAGAGAAGGGAATCACATTCACATGGACACCGGAGTGTGAGACGAGTTTTCAAGAACTGAATAAAAGATTGACAACACCCCAGTGGTAGTTATGCCAGATATGCAGAAGAATTTTTTGGTGTACTGCGATGCATCTGACACGGGTTGGGATGTGTTCTCATGCAAGAGGGGCATGTCGTTGCTTATGCGTCCCGGCAGCTCCGAAAACACGAGAAGAACTATCCTACGCATGACCTAGAGCTAGCCGCAGTGGTACACGCATTAAAGATTTGGCGGCATTACTTGATGGGGAAGAGGACAGAGATATATACGGATCATAAGAGCTTAAAGTACATTTTCACACAGCCAGACCTCAACCTCAGACAAAGGAGATGGTTAGAGCTAATCAACGACTTTTATGTGGGCATCAACTATCATCCTGGGAAAGCAAACGTCATGGTTGATGCTTTAAGCCGGAAGGTGCAGGTCAACATGTTGAGCTTAAAGGACATGCCTACAGAATTGAAGGAAGAGATTGCAAAACTCAATCTATGTCTGGTGAATAGTGGTTAGGCCATCGCCATGGAAGTGGACTCCACATTAGAGCAAGACATACGCAACGGTCATAAGAATGACGAGAAGATACAAGAAATTAGAGAACTCATCAAAGAAAATAAAGCCCCTGGGTTCAGAGAGGATGAACAAGGTAAGGTGTGGCATGGGAAAAGAATCTGTGTGTCTAAGGTGAAGGAGATCCGTGAACTGATTTTGAAGGAGGCTCATGAATCCGACTATTCCATTCATCCTGGGAGTACGAAGATGTATCATGACCTCAAAAGCAGATATTGGTGGTATGGCATGAAGCGAGATGTCGGGGAACATGTTGACCTATGTGACACATGTCAGTTGGTGAAAGCAAAACATCAACGACCCGCGGGACTATTGCAACCACTCAAAGTGCCTGAATGGAAATGGGAAGAAATAGGTATCTACTTCATAGTGGGACTCCTTAGGACCCAATCGAGATATGATTCGATATGGGTCATCGTCGACAGGCTAACTAAGATAGCTCATTTCATCCCTGTGAAAGAAAGCTACAGGGGATCCAAATTGGTAGAATTGTACATGTCAAGAATCGTATGTTTTCATGGAGTGCCAAAGAAGGTAGTGTCAGATTGAGGGACACAGTTCACCTCAATGTTCTGGCAGAAGTTACATGAAACCATGGGAACTCATCTGAACTTTAGTTCTGCCTATCACCCCCAGACTGACGGGCAGACGGAAAGAACCAATCAAATCCTTGAGGATATGCCGAGAGCGTGTGCACTCAAGAACAATAGGAGTTGGGATAAGAACTTACCGTATGCGGAGTTCTCCTACAACAACAGCTATCAGGCTAGTATGAAGATGTCACCATTTGAGGCGTTGTATGGGAGGAAGTGCAGGACACCACTATTTTGGAACCAAACAGGGGAAAGTAAAGTGTTTGGGCCCAAGGTACTGCAAGAAGCCGAGGCGAATATGAGGGAAATTCGCAACAACTAGAGGATAGCCCAGACCCGACAAAAGAGTTATGCCGATGTTCGGAGAAGAGAGCTCATTTTCAACGTAGGAGACTATGTTTATCTCAAGGTGTCCCCTATCCAAGGAATTCGTCGGTTCAAGGTGAAGGGAAAATTATCACCGCGATACATAGGACCCTTCCAAATTCTGGAGAGGAAAGGAGAAGTGGCATATCAACTAGAACTACCGGCTCGCCTATCAGATGTGCACGATGTATTCCATGTGTCACAACTCAAGAAATGTTTAAGAACACCCGAAGAGATGTTACCCATGAATGAGGTGGACGTACGAGAGGATCTCTCTTATGCCGAGCAACCGGTCAAGATTTTGGAGACAATGGAACGCCTCACAAGAAATAAAAGAATCCGGATGTGCAAGGTGTAGTGGAAGCATCACTCGGAAGCAGAAGCCACATGGGAGCGAGAGGACGAGCTTAAGGCTCAGTTTTCGGATTTGTTTTCTTAGAATCACCAATCTCGAGGACGAGATTTCTTTTAAGGGGGGTAGAGTTGTAACACCCCAAAATCTGCTAAAATGGGAATTTAAAATTTTTTGGACGTATTGCATGTGGTGAAGCAATTCAAATTCAAACTGGAATTTAAATTTGAATCAAAACAGAAAAGGAAAAGGAAAAAGAAAAACAGCCAGTGGGCCAAAACCTACCTCAGCCAGCCCAAAACCCACGCCCGCTTTTCCACCCCTCTCCCTCTCTCTGACGCGCGGGGCCTGCGTGTCATCTCCCTCCTCGCGCGCGCGCCCAACGGCCACTCAACTTCCGCGCCGATCGCCGCTGCCACGCAGATTTTCTTGCTCCGGAGCCGCGTTCTCCATCCCACGCGCTGCGGCACATCTAAACCAACCCCAGCCGCCCTCCCTCGCCCATTTAAACGCCAAAATCCGCCCCTTTTTCCTCCCCGATCGGCCATTTTCCTTCCCGGTGAGAACCGAAGCTTCCACCGCCGTTTTCCTTCGATCCTCGTTCGGATTTCCTGATCTAACGTGCTTGTGATGTTCCACCGCCGCCCGGGAGTCTTGCAGGTGAAGGAAACCCGGTGTTTTGCGCTCTAGACACAGCTCCGGTGAGCACCGCCGTGTTTTCCCCTCGGACCTCGTCGCCGACCGCTTTCCAGGACCTCCGAGCTCAAGAAAAACCCCGAGGTGAGATCCCCTAGCTCCCCTCTTCCGTTCTATGCCATGAAATCCAAGTTTTAGGGAGTATAGACGAAATCCTGAAGTTCTCCGGCAAGATCGCCGCCTCCCACCGCCGCGTGCCGCCGGGCAGCGCCGCTCGCACACGGCCAGGGCGACGTGGCCCCCTGAGGCCTGTCCATTTTAAATCGGGCGGTCCCGAATAGATCTAACCAATACCGCTTCGCGTTATAATCTCAGCCGTTTGTTTAAATCCAACGGCCCACGTCGGCCCGCGTTATAAAGGTTGGGAATCTTACACGCTACCCCCTGGGATCTCGGAAAACACGAGTTAGCCCCGGAAACTTTTGATCTAGCTCCTGGACCTTCAGAAATTCATGTAAATTCATTTAAAAATCAGTTTTAGCCCCTAGACTTAATAAAAATTAGGAAAACCTCTCTGATATGTGTAATTAGGCCGCCGAAAATTTAGGAAATAGTAAATTAAACCCTGCAGTAGGGTGAAATTGCCTTTTAGACCCTATAAGATATTAAATTCAGAAATTTGAACATAAGAGTAGCATTTAAATTCAAAAGGTAATATAAACACATGTGCAAATACAAATTTAAATTTTTCTAGCACTTGGAAAACCTTTAGAATGAGTTAAAAACTGATTTTATGATGAAATGAGATCTGACTAAGTGCTGCTTACTTTTATTATTTCTGGAAATACATTTTTAGGCTAGGAAATAATTCTGAAAATGGGTAAAATAAATTTAAATTGGTTCCCATCAGAGAGGAAGTTCAAAAATATTTTATTGAACATTTTAGATCAGAACCTATTCTGTTTAGGTGATATGTCTTACTATTTTAATATTAAAGTTCACTTTTGGGCATAGAAAATAAATCTAAAAATATAGGAAAATAGGTATGCATAATTAGAAACTGATAAATGAGGTATCCAAATCCAAAAACTTCAATTTAGGATTTTGTAGAAGATCTGAAAACCTAATTGAAGTAGGAAATTATCTTTCATGCAAACTTTGTGGCTATGAAGTGTGTTAATTAAATATAGAGAATTTGTTCAAATTGGAAATTAGTATATAGTGTGCAAATAGAAATCTGAATACAAAAGTTAGAAATAATATATATATATATATATATGTTTAAAAGTGCATGTAGGCCTAAAATCAGCACATCTAGGGCAACCACAACAATTATCAATGTGAATGACTTTCATATGTATGTATGTGTGGTTTGCATGAGTGAAAGTGTGGACTATGGCTTATGGATTGTTGTTTTCTTTTGCTATGTGTATTGGCAGGAGTAGAACCAGCCCTAGAGCAGGTTCTCACCTTTCAAGACCAAGATTTTCCATTCCCAGAGCAGCAGGAAGAAGGCAAGTGTCCTTGACCACTTTGATCCTATACTAGGATGTGTAGTTAGAATTTAATTGCACTGTCAATTTGGAACATGATATCCAAGCTAGGAAATTTCCCTAGATTTTCATTATCTTATTTCCTTGTAGCCTGGGTTGGGATTTATTTTATTATCTTATTTATTTATATACTTATGCTTAGCCATGCTTAGAATGGGATAAGTGGGATATGAGATCATCAACTTGTTTATCTTACTCTTGAATGAGATATTATGAGTTATGTAGAGGTAGGGATCGAGGCAAGTTGGATGATTTGGTTGGTGTTGTGTGCACAAGACTCGGGTTTGTGTGTAGTAGTTGCCTGGATCCTAAGGACCCGTTCATGGAGCATGTAACCTGGCTTTACCGTGCCAACCACATGCTGAGATGGGGCAGCTTGGCCAATTAATTAGGTGTATCCCCAGCATAGTATGGGTGTTTTGGATGGTGCATGGAATAGGTGTCAGCTGGACTACCATATGAACCGCAAGGCTCAAGAGGGGGCCACTGCAGCGGGGTTGGAGCCTCTTGTATGGTGTTAGGGGTGAATCCTCAGTGGGCCCACGCTCGTCAGAAATCCCTTTGTAAAGGCCCCGTAGTGATCTCCTGCCTACACACCTGGGAAGTGTGAACGTGGTTCGCGGCCACTGGCATAATGGAGGTTCTTTTAGTCCACCCGGCAACAGGGGATGAAATCACTACATGTGGGTACAGTGGTGCAAACTCTGTAGAGTCAAAAACTGTCATGACAACCGTGCTCACGGTCAAGAGTGGCTGGGACTTATTCATGATTATGGTTACTTAATATTGATGATGGGTTGAGGGATTGGGACCATCTCACTTGTGTAGTAATGTAGGTGCTTAATAAGCTAAGGTGATAGGTATTAATGGCATAGTGCTTTAACCATGAGTTCAACCTCTCCTTGCTCTAGCTATGCATGACATTAATTTCCCACACTTGCTGAGTACCAACGGTACTCAAACTTGCTTTTCTATTCGTTTAAATTGCTGCTCAGGTCAAGGGGATGATGTGGTGTTCAATGACCAAGACTTTGGTCCCGAAGAAGGATTCTAGATTCACGGAGTCCCCCAGGCAACGCCTGTGACGGAGCCCACAAGATTTATATTCCGCTGCTGCTTTATTTACATGTTATGAACATTATGTCGTCCATCGAGACGTATGCTATGTAAGACTTATTTATATTCGAACACTTGGCTTGTAATATAATGATGCTTCACTATTTGTCGTCACATGTATGAGAAACTGATCCTGGCATACATGTGATATTCACTCGGTTGCTCTTTAGAGAAACCGGGTGTGACACGTCCTCCCTGATGGGACGCATTCTGCGGCACCAACATCTGCAGTAACTCGGTTTGGTCGTCGTGCGAGCCGAGCACTGCGACGAGAACCTCCGCAAGATTCCTTGGAAGTTCTGGCGGTGGAGGAGGTGGTTGCTGCTGCGTCGTGGTTTGCTCCGGAGGTGGAGACTCATCACCACGAATCTGACTCGGACCTCCCTCCTCTTGCGTGGACCGTGTACGCACCATTCTGCATTCATACCATTCAAACGATCAGCACATGTTGGTTTATTGCATCAAGTTTATACAATAGTAGTGCGAGAATGGAATAAATGATACGCATCGTAATCACACATATGGATAAAGTATAAACTTTATACAACATATACATCCCTGGACCATGTCACACGATCGAGTTCCAAGGTCTTGAACTTTATGGGTTAAAAGTTCATTTCGACCATCGTAGGTCACCACGGGATGTTAAGTGTGTTAGCATGTGTAATCTCTCGCTATGGTACTGGACCCAAACATGCACTAGCTCGAAGTGATATGTTAAATGCATAAACTTTTCGAATCCAACTCGCTGTTTTACAGCAGCCTCTGGACGTCAAATTGTGAAACTAAGTGTTTTGGTTGAAACACTTCAACATGGTGCTCACTGTCCAGCTTCTGGTCCAGCTGACCAGTGTGGATAATTCAAGTTTTGACCACTATAGAGGAAAAATCTGGACTAGCGTTCAACAACAAAGTTGTAGCACATTTCCTGTACTTTCCAATGGTGTCTTGCTTGAACTTTGGAAATTTTTCTACAGTAAGTTGTGGTTGAAATACAGAAAACTCCAGAGAGGATTTTGGTCTGCCCTGTTTCTTGACAGTACCTACTCATCTGAGATTTTGTTCTGGAGCTCTACAGAAAAGTTGTCGAGGACTTCAAAAACTTTCCAGAATTGTATCCCACACCTCCATTGGTTCAACCAATCTTAAGTTATGCCCTGTTCAATTTCAGAAAAATTTCTGCCGAAAACAGGGGAGATTGTTCCTAAGTTTTTGAGATTGAAACTATACTCCCAATTGACTCTTAGTTCAACATAGGAGTTTACTAATGTAAAAGCCCAAGAAAAGGGACTTGCAAAAACTTTTCTTCACCTCACAACACCACAGTTTTTATTGTGGACACCATAGGAAATGTTGTGAAGAGCAAGTAACCTCCATCAAAAGAATGATTAGAGGGGAAAGCCTTCACTTTCATAATGTAGGGTTTCTACAAATGAGCATGAGAGGTTGAGCTCACCCCTAGGATTTAAAAAGTCTTGGGAAGGTTCAGTCCAAAGCTCATGCAAATTCAACAATTTTTGAGGCACTTTTGGGTTATTGCAAAAAGAGGCCAATTTGAATGTAAATTCAAATTGCAGCAACTTCCATCACCCAAATTCAAAAGTTAGCTCCATATCTATACTCAGCACACTTTTCTGAGTGAACCCACCAATTTTCATCCCCATTGGAGCTCATCTTGTCAAGAGCTAAATTTGCAAGAATTCAAAACTGATTTTGAATTTCAGTTTGAATATGAAGCAAATTTAACCAAACAAAGTTTGAATTTGAGAATTCAAATTCAAACAAAGACTTGGGAGCTAAGTCTCCCATTAAATTGTGAGTAGCTGAGGATATTTTGGCACAACAGAATTCAGAAAAAAAAAAAAAGAGTTAGAGGGGAGGCCCACTGGTCAGTAGACTTAGCACCAAAGTCTCTTCAGCCGACTCCTCGACCGAGCGCGCTCGCCAGCTGCAGCCAGCGGCGGCGACCGACCACCTCGGCCGGCCAGCTCCTGCTTCGGCAGAGGAGGTGGCACAGCAGGTGTCGCGCTCTCCCCTGGCCTCAGGAGCCTATAAAAGGCCCGAGACCGCCGGCGAGTTACTGACTTTCGCGAAGTTCTGTAACCAGCAGCCTAGTCGCCCGAGCTCCGATCGTGTGCCACCCCAGCTGTGATCATCTTCCGGCTTCGACCTCCATAGGAAAGTGAAGCGCTAGCTCGTCCTCAAGACCACCGCGCAAACCGTTCCAAGGTTCGACCTCTGTGCGCGGAGAATTTCTCAGTTTAGGGCGAGTAGCTCCTTTCGGGACCCGATTAGGTTTAGCAGAAATTTGGGAAGCATAGTGGGTGGGAGGCCGAACGGAGCTGTGAGAGAGCATCTAGAGGTTCTGGCGACCCTTCTCGTTCGAAAACCGGAAGGAAATCACCGCTGGAACCCTAAGTTCACCGTAGGACAGTAGGGCGGAGGAGGGGGTCGCCGGTGAGGTCTGGGTTGCCGGCCGTTTAGGGCCCAACAGAGCTCATGCCGAGTTTCCCGAGGTTTCCCTGAGTGTGGCGACGCGATTAGCGCACGAAGAAAACGGTCAGAAGGGCGGGAACACATTGCCGAGGTAGCACAGAGGCATAGGGCTCGTCGCCGGCGAGCTATGGCGGTTAGCCGGCGGCGACATGGTGTCCAGCGGGTTCAGCACCCGAGATTACGTGGGGGCGGCGAGTTTCGTCGGCTCCGGTGAGCTAGATCGCCGGGAACGCTGACCTCGCCGGAGCTCCGGCGGCTCGGGGCGGCGACGTCGGGAGGTAGACGAAGGGCGCGGCCCCACCTGTCAGCCCCTGTGTTAATCGCGCGCGAGCGCGCGCGGTTAGTTCAATTTAAATGGGCGGGCCCCGCTGTCAGCCTCTGGTTTAGCGCGGGAGGGGATTTTTCTGTAGGAAAATAATTCAGGGATTAGCTCAAACTTTAGAAATCCATAACCTTGGCTAGGAAGCTCCAAATTTAGTGATTCAAATTGGGTTGGATTCATCTTGCCTAGCTATATCCAGGGATACAACCCAATTTGTATGAAACCCATTAATTAATTCTGGAAAATTCTTTAAAGCTTTTCAGCAAAAGAATTTTAGAGGGAGTTTGGTTCATCCAAAAATCCCCAAATTTTGCCAGGATGTTCTTTAGGACATTAGTAAACCCCTGTAAAAGCTTCAGACCATTTGGAGTCGATTTGGTCAGAGCAATTCAAATTGGAAGGTGCTGTGTTCATTTGAATGCAGAAACATTTTCAGAGAATTTCCAAAACTTGGAAATTCAGTCCTGGGCAATTCTTAACCCCAAAAATGTTAGGAAAATTCAGGCAAACTCAATGAGCTATAATTGAAATTGTAGTTCATTAAGTTGAGCATGAACAGGGGTATTACCTCAGAATAAATTCTTCCTTGCTGATTTGCCAAGAGAATTATTCTGAGCAAACCACTCCATGAAAAGTGCTAATGTTTGGTCCAGAGAGTTTTCTTGTGACAAGGAACTCACACAAAAATTCTCAGCTCCATTGGAGCTCTAGATCACCCCTGTCCTGTTTACCCACTTAAGGGATTAATATGGAAAAGGGGGGAAAACCACTTAGCATTTAACCATGTGATTAAGTCCAAGCCAAACCACCAACACCAGTTCATATTTAAATTCTTAAACAAAGTTCCAGATATTAGAGGCTGGTTATTAGAACCAATAGTATAAGTCTTACTCTAAACTCACTTTTGCATATAAATTAACATGTAGTATTTCATTAACGTGTAGCCGTTGAAGAAGAGACTCCGGAAGTGCTGGACTTCCTCCTTCCGGACGAAGAACTAACTCCTGACCAGCAGCAACAAGGCAAGCCCCGGTTTGCATTAACCCTTTTTAAAAGTTTTACTTTGTATACATGTGTCATATGAAGTATGTATGTGCATTAGGTATCGGATGAATGAAACCCCACTTGCATAACCAAAGTTTCCTAAAAGAGTGAGGGTAGTGTCAAGGACCTCGAGTAGACAGGCTATGCTTAATGAGTCATAGGACTTCGGTACAAGTCGAGTAGTTGGAATCTACTCGCGAGATAGGCTGGGGACACACGGGTTCGGTTGAGTGATGTGAGATCACTTTAGTAATGAAAATGAGACTAGGCAGGGGCTAGGGCGCAGCAAGAGAGAGTCTTGTGTGCGCAGCCCTGTCTGTGTCGATTGAGGACCGATCCGTGTGCGGCCCTGCTGAACAAGTATTGAACGTACCGAAGGCATATCGGATATATGGGCCCCGATAAACCGATGTAGCCTAAACCTCCGGGCGTCGAGGCATAGCACACCGATTTATAGGTGTAGGTGGAGGGCAGCAAGGTGGAAATCTGCCAACGGGCATAGAGAGATGCTCCGTGTGGAGAACCTCCTGCTCGTTTCGGTGCGACCGGTTCGACGTTTGGGCTGTTGGGTGAAAGGTTGTCCCGTACGACATCGAGTGAGCGTGCTGTGCAGCTCCACGGGTGGGCGTACGTGACGTGCTCTTTGGGTTTCCCTGCAGGTGTATATCGAGTCGATTCGCCGTCCCTCGCGGTGACGAGTACTGCTTGTTCACTGCGTCGTAACGTAGACTAATGGATGAAATATGGTGATTCAATGATGCTGATTGATATAATTGTATTGCTACATGTGTGCCACCAAATACTGCTTACTAAATTTCAGATTTCATGAACTGTTAACTTGTTGCTAAAAGATAAACTAAGGATGAACTTGTAGGCGTGTCGTTTTGCTGAAATGTTACTATCCTATGTCCATTGTACACCTCATGTAGAGTTTCATGCTTAGGTGAGTCGGTTAAGCCTTGCTGAGCCTTCGAGCTCACGGTTGCTGCTTAAGTGTTTTTCAGGTGAAGAGCCACCCACGGACTCGGAGTACGAGTCCACCGGCGAGGGTTACCCTCCGTCGGGGACCACGGCTGAGTGGGAGCCGTACACGCCGCGCTGAGCTGAGGAGTGCAGCTAGTGTGGGTTGCCCTAGGGCTGGGAAACCGACTTTTGCTAAATAGGCGGGCGTGAGTTGTATAGTGTAGTCTTCCGCTGTGTAATAGAACAATAATTGTAACTGAAGTTTGTACTTATTTGTACAATTTCAGCTGTTTTTCCCATGTAATATATTGTGTTCTTATGACGTGTGCTGTCGGGTGTCGCATCGCGCGGCATCACCCTCTGCGATCCTGGATGAGCGGATTCCGGTCCGCCACAGCCTGGTATCAGAGCTGCAGTGGGGATAGCACAGTACTAAAGGACTGCATTATGGGAAAAACTTAGGTATACGGTGAGGATTCGGTAGTTGCCCAAGTAAGGACTATATTAGCTTAGTTACTTAAAGTGGCAAAGACTAACTTATGTGTTATAATTCTGAATTTCAATTATGTAACGACGCACCTACGCTCTGGTAAGTATGGTAAGGAACGCCACCGAAAGCGGTTCAATTTCGGTTAGCTCTCCCTGACGAGGAACGTGGTTCAGGGATTGATCTCACAGCTCGGTGTGAGATGTCAATATGAAGCTCTTGGACTCTTCATGTCCCTGAGTTCATATGAAACGCTGATCCCTAGCGTGCATTAGGCAAGTAAGCGGAGACCCCATCGCGTGGTCAGTAACGCGAGAGTGTGTTCGTCTGGAAATAGCCCAGGAGGACATACGCAGCGCTTGCCATCGGCGTGCCCTGCAGGGCAGTAGGTGGTATCTGTTGGGTTGATAACATTCCCAACCGTGACGACCCGTTCATGACATACTCGGGTTCCCCGTCGTGTGGTGTTGAAACACGATCACGTGCCTTGAGACGTGACTTAGCTCAAGGACGGCCGTATGACAATGATACGGGCGTTTGTATTTACTTTTAGATATGGAACTGCCTGAAATGAACAAACTTTGAGTGCACCATCATTGTGTGGTCTTCTGCAGGTACTAACCACGTATGTATCCGTGTAGAAAACGTGTGCGAGAGACCGTTTAGTGCCACACTTGAGACGTATATACCGGTATGATCCGGTTAGGATTTTCTTTTGTAAGGAACGTAGTACCGAGATATTGTAGGCATATGCATGAGTATAATGATAACGAAAAATTAAAAAAATCTATAGGTTCAACAGTTAGGACCCTGGTTGGGTATAAGAATGAGATAGGGATGAGTATAGTTCCAAAAAGACTGAAAAACAGAGTGCTCGGTTTTGGGACAGCAAGTTTGCTGATCTTCAACAGGGCATAACTCACAGGTCTTTTAACCCAGGGAGGTGTGCTATATAGTTCTGGGAAGGTATTCAAGTACTCTACAACTTTGTTGTAGACTTCCAGAGCTGAAACTCGCCTTAAGATGGCTAAAATCCCAGAGGAATGTAAACTATTCAGAATCAGGGCAGAGTAAAACATCCTCTGAACTGATCTGTTTTTCAAATATAACTCCCAGTAGAAAAATCTAAAATTGTCATATAATCCATCCTTAGAAAGAGTAGAAGATGTTTGACATCTTTGCAATTCAAAGTTTCTGAAGTTTCAGCACAGAATTTAGTGGAAATCAGGATTGGAAACAGCCACTTCCAAGGGAGGTGCTGTTAAAATTCTTCCAGAAATTCTGCTAACTTTGAATTAACATAACTTTTTAATCAAAGCTGATCTGGGGGCAAATGAGTACTCGTTCGAAAGATACTAAAGTTAACTTTAACTTTGGTATTCAACTTGAGTCATGAAAATGCACATAACCGGATCAAAACTTGGAATAGGTAGAAACTGGTCATTCTGACAGAAGAATGACAGTTGAACTCATTGAAGGGTGTTGTACCCTAAGGGTGTTATACGTGATGACAACGCAATAATAATGTCTCGTAGAGACCAAACCCAGTTATGGTGAGCTTCCAAAGAGGGGGTTCATCAAGTTGGATTAAACTAACTTGTGTTTGGTCTGGTAATGGGGTAGCTTGTGCAAAGTTATTACATTATCTACTTACGAGATATTTTGCATGTTTGGTTGTCATGATGTTTTTACGCCCAGTTCTATTGGACTGCATGCAAAATGTCGCGGGACTGATGTTTAATGTCGTATGGTTGCAGATGGTTCGTACTAGGACCACGCACGAGGTTGGTGGCTCTAGCCAAGGTGGAGGCGATGACTCCCAGCCACCGGCCTACGACAGCACCCCGCAGCAGCAGCCACCACCGCCGCCTCCGCTTACTCTAGCGGATGTGATAGCGGCATTGGTGGGAGGTCGTGAGGAGCAGACCGACCTGCTCCGCACGATCGTGCAGAATACGTCCCAAGCGGGAGGACGTCAAGAGCGAGGGCCTCGTGAGCCCCGCGAAGTGTCGTACTCGGATTTCATGAGTACGCACCCTCCAGTGTTCACCGAAGCTGAAGAACCACTGGAGGCGGACAACTGGCTGCGGACTATCGAGTCCAAGTTCGGGCTGCTCCAGTGTACGGAGCGGCAGAAGACGCTGTTCGCAGCACAGCAGCTCCACGGTGCCGCTGGTGCGTGGTGGGCGAATTATGTCGCCTCACGTCCGGCTGGCCATGCCGTGGAATGGCAAGAGTTCCGGGAGGCGTTCCGCGCCTATCACATTCCTCCCGGAATAATGAAGAGAAAGTTCCAAGAATTTTTGGAACTGAAGCAGGGCGGGAGGAGTGCCCACGACTACTCCTGTGCCTTCAACCATCTGGCGCAGTATGCGTCAGACTACATCTCCACAGAGGAGAAGAAGAGGGAGCACTTCTATCGGGGGTTACACCCCGAAATGAAGACCCACCTCGTACAATGGAACCGCGGCACATTCAACGACCTAGTTAATGCCGCCATCATGCAAGAGGACGCTCAGCGGGAGTTAGCAGCTGAGCAGAGGAAGCGTAGCGCTCCACCTAGCAGCGGTGGGAGTGGCGCTACACAGAAGTACCGTATGGTGTATCGGACACCATCCGGGCAGCAGTGGCAACCACCGGCGCGACAGCAACGGTTCGGGGGACGTCCCTTCCAGGCACCTCCGTTCCGTCCGCCGATGCCACCACCAAAACAGCAGCAGCAGCAGACGGTACCCCGGGCGTTTCCACCGCCACAACGCGCCCCAGGTTTCCGTCCACCGATCAGCGGGGGACCGCCCCGTTTCACCTGCTTCACGTGTGGCCAGGCGGGCCACTTTGCGAAGGACTGTCCCCAGGGGCAGCAGAGCAGCGGGCAAGCCCAGTTTCAGGGCGGTGCTCGAGGCCGACCTCCGGTGAAGAAGGTTGGTCAGCGGACTGGAGGCGTCCGCAACCTCGACAATGAGGACGCCCCAGAGGGAGACAACGTACTGGCGGGTACGTTTACTCTCAACCATCAAGCCATAGTCATATTATTTGATTCGGGTGCAACCCACAGCTTTATAAGTGCATCCTATGTGGCTAAACATCAACTGCAAGTCTTCCCAACCGACTGCACTTATATGATATGCTCACCGGGAGGGAAGATTTCAGCTAATATGATGATTCCAAAGGCACCTCTGTGCTTAGGTGGGAAGCTATATCCCACCACCTTGATAATCCTTATGGGACAAAAGATTGATGCAATCTTAGGGATGTCATGGCTGCAATACCATGGCGCTGTCCTAGAGACTCGGACACGGACGATTCACTTAAATTCTCCATTCCACCGTCCGCATTCCATGGTGTTAGACATGCCAGTCCGGGAAGTTTTAGCAATTAATAGTGCTGAAGTTCTCAAGTTAGAAGACATCCCCGTAGTCCGGGAGTATCCCGACGTGTTCCCGGATGATCTTCCGGGCATGCCACCTGAGCGGGATGTCGAGTTCAAGATTGAACTTGCACCCGGGACTACGCCCATATCACGGAGACCATACAAGATGGCTCCAAATGAGCTGGCTGAATTAAAAGAACAGCTCAATGATTTGTTGAGCAAGGGTTTCATTAGGCCGAGTTCCTCGCCTTGGGGATGCTCGGCGCTATTCGTGAAGAAGAAGGATGAGACCCTGAGGCTGTGTGTGGATTACCGGCCGCTCAACGCCGTCACTATCAAGAATAAGTACCCACTGCCCCGTATTGACATCTTGTTTGATCAACTTGTGGGGGCAAGTGTATTCTCAAAGATGGACCTTCGCTCTGGATATCACCAGATCAAGATCCGGGTGGAGGATATCCCGAAGACGGCGTTCTCGACGAGATACGGTTTATACGAATATCTCGTCATGTCCTTTGGTCTCACAAATGCTCCAGCCCATTTCATGTATCTCATGAACTCGGTGTTCATGCCGGAGCTGGACAAGTTCGTGGTAGTGTTCATCGACGACATCTTGGTTTACTCCAAGACCGAAGCTGAACATGCCGAACACTTGCGGATCGTTCTTCAACGATTGCGAGACCACAAGCTCTACGCCAAGTTCAGCAAATGCGAATTTTGGATCAGCCAAGTGCCATTTTTGGGACATATCATCTCAGCTGAAGGCATTGCGGTTGACCCAAGTAAAATAGAGCAAGTGTTGAAATGGAAAGCTCCCACTTCAGTCCATGAAGTCAGAAGCTTCCTCGGGTTAGCGGGATACTACCGGAGATTCATTCCAAGTTTCTCCAAGCTCGCTAAGCCGATGACAGAGTTGCTGAAGAAAGGGACAAAATATGTTTGGAGCACGGCGTGTGAAGGAGCGTTCCGAACACTGGTGAAGCATCTCACAACAGCCCCGGTATTAGCTCAGCCGGATACAACAAAGCCCTTCGACGTGTATTGTGACGCGTCCGGTATTGGACTCGGCTGCGTGTTGATGCAGGAAGGACGTGTGGTCGCTTATGGCTCACGCCAACTTCGGAACCATGAGCAGCACTACCCGACTCACGATCTTGAACTTGCTGCCGTGGTGTTGGCGCTGAAAATGTGGAGGCACTATCTCCTGGGGAACTTGGTGCATCTCTACACCGACCACAAGAGCTTGAAATACATTTTCACCCAGAAGGAGCTGAACATGAGGCAGAGGAGGTGGTTAGAACGGATCAAAGATTATGAGATTGAGATCCGTTACCACCCCGGCAAGGCGAATGTGGTTGCCGACGCGCTGAGTCGGAAATCACATGTACATCACCTCACCATTACACCGGTGGAGGAGGAAGAGCCAAGTTTATACTTGGTTCCTTATGGATCGCTGTACAACCTTGCCCTCATCCCTACTATTAGGGAGGACATCATTGCAGCTCAGAAAACAGATAAAGGCATGGCACATCTCCGGAGACGAATTGACGATGGGGAGATCAAATGTTTCCGGAAGGATGATGAGGGGACGCTGTGGTTCAATGACCGCATAGTCGTACCCCGAGATATGAAGTTGAGGAAAAAGATCCTCGATGAAGCTCACTTGTCCAAATACTCCATTCATCCGGGCAGCAACAAAATGTACCAAGATTTGAAAAAGAAATTTTGGTGGACACGGATGAAGCGGGAGGTAGCTAAGTACGTATCCGAGTGCGATACGTGTAGACGAGTGAAAGCTGATCACATGAAGAAATCAGGGCTGCTGCAACCTCTGAAGATCCCGGCCTGGAAATGGGAAGATGTGAGCATGGATTTCATTGTGGGATTACCCCTAACAGCCAACAAGCATGATTCCATATGGGTAATCGTTGATCGGTTAACCAAGACGGCTCACTTCATTCCGGTGAATACACGTTACAATGCCGGCAAATATGCGGAGCTATACATAGCGAAGATTCTATGCCTATACGGGGTACCCAAGACCATTGTCTCAGATCGAGGTGCATTATTTGTATCTCGCTTTTGGGAGCAGCTACACGCTGCATTGGGTACTAAGTTAATCAGGAGCTCCGCCTATCACCCTCAGACCGATGGTCAGACAGAAAGGGTGAATCAAGTCCTGGAAGACATGTTGAGAGCATGTGCCATCCACCATGGTAGGAACTGGGATGATCACCTACCATTGGCGGAATTCTCGTACAACAACGGTTATCAGGCGAGTATCAAAATGGCACCCTATGAAGCTCTCTACGGTCGTAAATGCCGCACCCCATTAAATTGGTGCGAGTCCGGTGAAAGGGTCACATTCGGAGTTGATGTGGTGAACGACGCCGAAGAGCGCGTTCGGACAATTCAAGCCAATTTGAAGGCCACTCAATCCCGACAAAAGAGCTACGCTGATAAGAGGCGTAGGCCGTTGCACTTTGACGTTGGGGAACACGTGTACCTCCGCGTGTCTCCAATGAAGGGCGTGCACCGATTCGGTGTGAAGGGGAAGCTCGCTCCCCGTTTCATTGGACCCTACGCTATCACCGAGAAGTGTGGACCAGCAGCGTATCGATTGGAGCTACCGGCATCTCTGGCTGGTGTCCATGATATTTTCCATGTTTCGCAACTGCGAAAATGCTTGAAGCATACAGCTGCTGTTCCTACCGAAGACATCGGCGAGCTGAAACCGGATTTAACCTATGATGAATATCCGGTGGGAATTCTTGATGAGAAAGCCAGGACCACACGCAGCAGAACATTGTGGTTCTACAAAATACTCTGGAGCAACCACACCGCCGAAGAAGCGACGTGGGAGAGCGAGGAGTTCCTTCGCTCAAATTACCCGGAGTTTATGGCTTCTCAACACGGGTAAGTCCCTATTATATCGCTATCTCTTCTTTTATAATCTCGGGACGAGATTCTTTTAAGGGGGGAGGGATGTAAAAGCCCAAGAAAAGGGACTTGCAAAAACTTTTCTTCACCTCACAACACCACAGTTTTTATTGTGGACACCATAGGAAATGTTGTGAAGAGCAAGTAACCTCCATCAAAAGAATGATTAGAGGGGAAAGCCTTCACTTTCATAATGTAGGGTTTCTACAAATGAGCATGAGAGGTTGAGCTCACCCCTAGGATTTAAAAAGTCTTGGGAAGGTTCAGTCCAAAGCTCATGCAAATTCAACAATTTTTGAGGCACTTTTGGGTTATTGCAAAAAGAGGCCAATTTGAATGTAAATTCAAATTGCAGCAACTTCCATCACCCAAATTCAAAAGTTAGCTCCATATCTATACTCAGCACACTTTTCTGAGTGAACCCACCAATTTTCATCCCCATTGGAGCTCATCTTGTCAAGAGCTAAATTTGCAAGAATTCAAAACTGATTTTGAATTTCAGTTTGAATATGAAGCAAATTTAACCAAACAAAGTTTGAATTTGAGAATTCAAATTCAAACAAAGACTTGGGAGCTAAGTCTCCCATTAAATTGTGAGTAGCTGAGGATATTTTGGCACAACAGAATTCAGAAAAAAAAAAAAAAGAGTTAGAGGGGAGGCCCACTGGTCAGTAGACTTAGCACCAAAGTCTCTTCAGCCGACTCCTCGACCGAGCGCGCTCGCCAGCTGCAGCCAGCGGCGGCGACCGACCACCTCGGCCGGCCAGCTCCTGCTTCGGCAGAGGAGGTGGCACAGCAGGTGTCGCGCTCTCCCCTGGCCTCAGGAGCCTATAAAAGGCCCGAGACCGCCGGCGAGTTACTGACTTTCGCGAAGTTCTGTAACCAGCAGCCTAGTCGCCCGAGCTCCGATCGTGTGCCACCCCAGCTGTGATCATCTTCCGGCTTCGACCTCCATAGGAAAGTGAAGCGCTAGCTCGTCCTCAAGACCACCGCGCAAACCGTTCCAAGGTTCGACCTCTGTGCGCGGAGAATTTCTCAGTTTAGGGCGAGTAGCTCCTTTCGGGACCCGATTAGGTTTAGCAGAAATTTGGGAAGCATAGTGGGTGGGAGGCCGAACGGAGCTGTGAGAGAGCATCTAGAGGTTCTGGCGACCCTTCTCGTTCGAAAACCGGAAGGAAATCACCGCTGGAACCCTAAGTTCACCGTAGGACAGTAGGGCGGAGGAGGGGGTCGCCGGTGAGGTCTGGGTTGCCGGCCGTTTAGGGCCCAACAGAGCTCATGCCGAGTTTCCCGAGGTTTCCCTGAGTGTGGCGACGCGATTAGCGCACGAAGAAAACGGTCAGAAGGGCGGGAACACATTGCCGAGGTAGCACAGAGGCATAGGGCTCGTCGCCGGCAAGCTATGGCGGTTAGCCGGCGGCGACATGGTGTCCAGCGGGTTCAGCACCCGAGATTACGTGGGGGCGGCGAGTTTCGTCGGCTCCGGTGAGCTAGATCGCCGGGAACGCTGACCTCGCCGGAGCTCCGGCGGCTCGGGGCGGCGACGTCGGGAGGTAGACGAAGGGCGCGGCCCCACCTGTCAGCCCCTGTGTTAATCGCGCGCGAGCGCGCGCGGTTAGTTCAATTTAAATGGGCAGGCCCCGCTGTCAGCCTCTGGTTTAGCGCGGGAGGGGATTTTTCTGTAGGAAAATAATTCAGGGATTAGCTCAAACTTTAGAAATCCATAACCTTGGCTAGGAAGCTCCAAATTTAGTGATTCAAATTGGGTTGGATTCATCTTGCCTAGCTATATCCAGGGATACAACCCAATTTGTATGAAACCCATTAATTAATTCTGGAAAATTCTTTAAAGCTTTTCAGCAAAAGAATTTTAGAGGGAGTTTGGTTCATCCAAAAATCCCCAAATTTTGCCAGGATGTTCTTTAGGACATTAGTAAACCCCTGTAAAAGCTTCAGACCATTTGGAGTCGATTTGGTCAGAGCAATTCAAATTGGAAGGTGCTGTGTTCATTTGAATGCAGAAACATTTTCAGAGAATTTCCAAAACATGGAAATTCAGTCCTGGGCAATTCTTAACCCCAAAAATGTTAGGAAAATTCAGGCAAACTCAATGAGCTATAATTGAAATTGTAGTTCATTAAGTTGAGCATGAACAGGGGTATTACCTCAGAATAAATTCTTCCTTGCTGATTTGCCAAGAGAATTATTCTGAGCAAACCACTCCATGAAAAGTGCTAATGTTTGGTCCAGAGAGTTTTCTTGTGACAAGGAACTCACACAAAAATTCTCAGCTCCATTGGAGCTCTAGATCACCCCTGTCCTGTTTACCCACTTAAGGGATTAATATGGAAAAGGGGGGAAAACCACTTAGCATTTAACCATGTGATTAAGTCCAAGCCAAACCACCAACACCAGTTCATATTTAAATTCTTAAACAAAGTTCCAGATATTAGAGGCTGGTTATTAGAACCAATAGTATAAGTCTTACTCTAAACTCACTTTTGCATATAAATTAACATGTAGTATTTCATTAACGTGTAGCCGTTGAAGAAGAGACTCCGGAAGTGCTGGACTTCCTCCTTCCGGACGAAGAACTAACTCCTGACCAGCAGCAACAAGGCAAGCCCCGGTTTGCATTAACCCTTTTTAAAAGTTTTACTTTGTATACATGTGTCATATGAAGTATGTATGTGCATTAGGTATCGGATGAATGAAACCCCACTTGCATAACCAAAGTTTCCTAAAAGAGTGAGGGTAGTGTCAAGGACCTCGAGTAGACAGGCTATGCTTAATGAGTCATAGGACTTCGGTACAAGTCGAGTAGTTGGAATCTACTCGCGAGATAGGCTGGGGACACACGGGTTCGGTTGAGTGATGTGAGATCACTTTAGTAATGAAAATGAGACTAGGCAGGGGCTAGGGCGCAGCAAGAGAGAGTCTTGTGTGCGCAGCCCTGTCTGTGTCGATTGAGGACCGATCCGTGTGCGGCCCTGCTGAACAAGTATTGAACGTACCGAAGGCATATCGGATATATGGGCCCCGATAAACCGATGTAGCCTAAACCTCCGGGCGTCGAGGCATAGCACACCGATTTATAGGTGTAGGTTGAGGGCAGCAAGGTGGAAATCTGCCAACGGGCATAGAGAGATGCTCCGTGTGGAGAACCTCCTGCTCGTTTCGGTGCGACCGGTTCGACGTTTGGGCTGTTGGGTGAAAGGTTGTCCCGTACGACATCGAGTGAGCGTGCTGTGCAGCTCCACGGGTGGGCGTACGTGACGTGCTCTTTGGGTTTCCCTGCAGGTGTATATCGAGTCGATTCGCCGTCCCTCGCGGTGACGAGTACTGCTTGTTCACTGCGTCGTAACGTAGACTAATGGATGAAATATGGTGATTCAATGATGCTGATTGATATAATTGTATTGCTACATGTGTGCCACCAAATACTGCTTACTAAATTTCAGATTTCATGAACTGTTAACTTGTTGCTAAAAGATAAACTAAGGATGAACTTGTAGGCGTGTCGTTTTGCTGAAATGTTACTATCCTATGTCCATTGTACACCTCATGTAGAGTTTCATGCTTAGGTGAGTCGGTTAAGCCTTGCTGAGCCTTCGAGCTCACGGTTGCTGCTTAAGTGTTTTTCAGGTGAAGAGCCACCCACGGACTCGGAGTACGAGTCCACCGGCGAGGGTTACCCTCCGTCGGGGACCACGGCTGAGTGGGAGCCGTACACGCCGCGCTGAGCTGAGGAGTGCAGCTAGTGTGGGTTGCCCTAGGGCTGGGCAACCGACTTTTGCTAAATAGGCGGGCGTGAGTTGTATAGTGTAGTCTTCCGCTGTGTAATAGAACAATAATTGTAACTGAAGTTTGTACTTATTTGTACAATTTCAGCTGTTTTTCCCATGTAATATATTGTGTTCTTATGACGTGTGCTGTCGGGTGTCGCATCGCGCGGCATCACCCTCTGCGATCCTGGATGAGCGGATTCCGGTCCGCCACAACTAACCCCTAAATGGAATCCTAAACGTCATTTTTAACTCTTTTCTTTGAAAATATACTTTTATGCAGTCTCAGTACTATGTTTCCTCACCAAAGAAAATCCTAAACCGGTATTCCGGCATATACGTGTCAAATGGTGGAACTAAGAACGTCACTCACAAATGGTTGCTAACGTCATGCACTCACTTGGTTAATGTACCTGCATAAGAACACACAATAATGGTGCACACAAAGGTTTTAAACATTACAGGCAGTTCCATATCATAGTAAAAACATATGGTCCGTATCATTTCCAAACGGATCATCCTTGAGTCAAGCCACGTCTCAATGTACATGGTCGTGTTTTCACACCACAGGACGGGGAACCCGAGTAGAGCGTGAACGGGTCGTCACGGTTGGGAATTTTATCAACCCAATGGATACCACCTACTGCCTCATGACCGTTGAGGCACGCCGATGGCGAGCGCTGCGTATGGCCCTTTGAACATTGAACGTTCAAGAGTTGCATACTCTCGTGTTGCTTACCACACGACGGGGTATTCTCGCTTTTGCCTAAAGCACGCTGGAGATCAGCGTTTTTATATGCTATCAGAACCATTGAGAGGTTCAGAGACTCATATTAACTACCGTGCCAAGCCACGGTAAACCATTCCATACTATTGCTCGTATGGCGAGCTTCCCGCAATTGATCCACCTGCGGTGGCGTACCTTACCTCTTACCGGACGTCGGGGTGTCGTTACACAATGTATAACAAATATGTTAGCATTTCCACCATAATATCTACTACTATCATAGACCTTATGTGGGCATAACGACTAATCCTCACTCGACTACTTCTAAGTTTTCAAAATAGGCTCTTTTCGAGCGTGCTATTCCCAATGCTGCTCTGATACCACGTGTGTGGGGACCACCCTGTGGTTCACCCACTCCAGGATCGCAGAGGGTGGTGCCGTGCGATGCGGCACCCAACAGCACACACGAAAAGAATAAAGAACAACATACAACTTTTTATTTGATATAAAACAGCGGAAGTTTTTACAAAACTTAATTAACAGCGGAAGTAATTTACATAAGTAGCCTATCATCCTAACTATGCAAAAGTGCAGCCGTCCATGCCGGGGACGCTATGTCACACCCGGTTTCTCTAAAGAGCAACCGAGTGAATATCACATGTATGCCAGGATCATTTTCTCATACATGTGACGACAAATAGTGAAGCATCATTATATTACAAGCCAAGTGTTCGAATATAAATAAGTCTTACATAGCATACGTCTCGATGGACGATAATATATTCATAACATGTAAATAAAGCAGCAGCGGAACATAAATCTTGTGGGCTCTGTCACAGGCGTTGCTCGGGGGACTCCGTGTACCTAGAATCCTTCTTCGGGTCCAAAGTCTTGGTCATTGAACACCACATCCTCCCCTTGATCTGAGCAGCAATTTAAACCAACAGAAAAGCAAGTTTGAGTACCGTTGGTACTCAGCAAGTGTGGGAAAGTTATGTCATGCATGGCTAGAGCAAGGAGAGGTTGAACTCATGGCTAAAGCACTACGCAATTAATACCTATCACCTTAGCTTATTAAGCACCTACATTACTACACAGGTGAAATTGTCCCAATCCCTTCAGCCCATCATCAATATCAAGTAAACATAGTCTCATCTTCAATGTTAAGCTTCCCGCTCAACATCCTCAACTTCCCAATCCATCATTCTCTAATCATGAATAAGTCCAAGCCGCTCTTGACCGTGAGCATGGCTGTCATGACAGTTTTGACTCTGCAGAGTTTGCACCACTGTACCCACATGTAGTGATTTCATCCCCCGTTGCCGGGTGGACTAAAAGAACCTCCATTATGCCAGTGGCCGCGAACCACGTTCACACTCCCCAGGTGTGTAGCCAGGAGATCACTACGAGGCCTTTACAAAGGGATTTCTGACCAGCGTGGGCCCACTGAGGTTTCACCCCTAACAGCATACAAGAGGCTCCAACCCCGCTGCAGTGGCCCTCTCTTGAGCCTTGCGGTTCATATGGTAGTCCAGCTGACATCTATTCTCCGCACCATCCAAACACCCATACTACGCCGGAGATACACCTAATTAATTGGCCAAGCTGCCCCATCTCAGCATGTGGTTGGCACGGTAAAGCCAGGTTACATGCTCCATGAATCGGTCCTTAGGATCCAGGCAAGCACTAAACACAAACCCGAGTCTCATGCACACAGTGCCAACCAAATCATCCAACTTGTCTCGATCCCTACCTCTACATAACTCATAATATCTCATTCAAGAGTAAGGTAAACAAGTTGATGATCTCATATCCCACTTATCCCATTCTAAGCACGGCTAAGCATAATTCTAGCTACACATCCTAGTATAGGATCAAAGTGGTCAAGGACACTTGCCTTCTTCCTGCTGCTCTGGGAATGAAAAGTCTTGGTCTTTAAAGGTGAGAACCTGCTCTGGGGCTGGTTCTACTCATGCCAATACACATAGCAAAAGAAAACAACAATCCATAAGCCATAGTCCACACTTTCATTCATGCAAACCACACATACATACATATTAAAGTCATTCACATGTTTAGGTGTTGTGGTTACCCTAGATATGTTGATTTTAGGCCTACATACAATTTTAAACATATATATATTAGTTCTAACTTTTGTATTCAGATTTCTAGTTGCACACTATATATTAATTTCCCATTTGAACAAATTCTCTATATTTAATTAATACACTCAGCCACAAAATTTGCATGAAAGAAAGTTTCCTACTCCAAATAGGTTTTTAGATATTCTACAAAATCTTAATTTGATGTTTTTGAAAATAAAGACCTCATTTAACATTTTCAAATTTTGCATACTTATTTTCCTATATTGTCAGAATTAATTTCTATGCCTAAAAGTAAATTTTAATATTAAAATAGTAAGACATATCATCTAGACAGAATAGGTTCTGTTATAAAATGTTCAATAAAATATTTTTGAACTTCGTATCTGATGTGAAACAATTTAAATTTATTTTACCAGTTTTTAGAATTATTTCCTAGCCTAAATGTGTCTCTAGAGATAATAAAAATGAGCGACATTTAGGCAGATTTCATTTCAGCCTAAAATCTATTTTTAACTCCCTCTAAAGGTTTTCCAACTGCTAGGAGAGTTTAAATTTGTATTTGCACATGTGTTTATATTAATTTTTGAATTTAAATTCTACTCATATGTTCAAATTTCTGAATTTAATATCTTATAGGGTCAAAAAGGCAAATCCACCCTACTGCAGGGTTTAGTTTACTATTTCCTAAATTTTCAGGGGCCTAATTACACATAGCAGAGAAATTTTCCTAATTTTTATTAAGTCCAGGGGCTAAAACTGATTTTTAAATGAATTTACATGAATTTCTGAAGGTCCAGAGGCTAGATCAGAAGTTTCCGGGGCTAGCTCGTGTTTTCCGAGATCCCCAGGGGATAGCGCGTAAGATTCCCGGCCTTTATAACGTGGTGCTGACGTGGGCCGTTGGATTTAAAACAGACGGCTGAGATTATAACGCGAAGCGGTATGGGTTAGATGTAAAAGCCCAAGAAAAGGGACCTGCAAAAACTTTTCTTCACCTCACAACACCACAGTTTTTGTTGTGGATATCTTAGGAAATATTGTGAAGAGCAAGTAACCTCCTTCAAAAGAGTGATTAGAGGGGAAAGCCCTCACTCTCACAAAGTAGGATTTCTACACATGAACATGAGAGGTTGAGCTCACCCCTAGAACTTAAAAAGTCTTGGGAAGGTTCAGTCCAAGTTTCATGTAAATCCAACACTTTTTGAGGCACTTTTGGAGGTATTTGAAAAAGAGGCCAATTTGAATGTAAATTCAAATTGCAGCAACTTTCATCACTCAAATTCAAAAGTTAGCTTCATATTCAAACTCAGCACATTTTTCTGAGTTAGCCCACCAATTTTTCTGAGCTAAATTTGAATTTGAATTTCAGTTCAAACATGAAGCAAATTTAGCCAAACAAAGTTTAAATTTGAGGACTCAAATTCAAACCAAGACTTGGGGGCTAAGTCTCTCATTCAATGTTTAGTAGCTGGGGATATTTACAGCAGAAGGGGGAGAAAGAATTAGAGGGGAGAAGAGGGCCCACTGGTCAGCCACCCAAGGATCAAACCGACTCAGGCACGCGGTCGAACACCCCTACGGGCGACAGCGCACGGGGTCGACCCCGTCCCAACGAGGCCACCGCACGGTGAAAGAGCGGAGTCAACACGCCAGCGCGACACTCACTCGGCTGTTTTCACGGTGCCCGGCTGCCCCAGCGTTCCCCCATCCACTATCGCCTCCGCGCGCAAACTTTTTCATCGTCCCTCAATGGTCTCCGGCGTCCGAGCAACACAGGCACTCTTGTGCCCGATGAGCAACACAAGAAAGAACCGCCTTGAGGTGCTGATCCTTCTGGTCCCAACCGTTCTTCATTTCGTGGGCTGTCGGGGGAGGATTTCGCCGGGGAAATTTCGGTGGTCCTAAGACCGAGCCACCACCAAATCCCAAAATTCGCGGGGGTTGGCTTATCACCGGGCATACCGAGCTAAACACATGATCTGCACCCTACCCCGACCACCCAGGATCAAAAACCAGCAAGAACCATGGGCTAGGGTTACGGTTCTTCGAAGTTTTCTGAGCACAGCCGATATCCGGCCTATGTCGCCGGTGAGGTCATAGTTGCAGCCATTTTCATGGGGATCGGTGCCCATGTCCGTGACCAGCAGGTGTCAGCGGAGCTCCCCAAGCAAAACGCATCGAAAAAGGTGCAGGGGATGCTGAGTTCGACATCGCAGGTGAGCTCCCGGCCGCTGTTACCGTCGGGAGCACTGTTCCGGCCGTTGTCACGCACTAGTGAGGGCAACACCATATTCCACAGGCTGATATAGGCACAGGCGGCGAGAATCAGCAAGTTCCGAGGGCCGGAACCCCTCTGCAGCGAGAGCTCTGGCGAGCTCGGTGGCGGGGTCACGCGGGTGGCTGGAGGAACACGAAGGGGGGGAGGCCCCACTCGTCAGCGGCTGGAAGTAACGTGCGGGATTTTCTGTGGTCCAGGATCCAGTGTGGCTGCGTGGGAAGGAGTCTGTGGCCCCGTGTGGCTCGGCTCCAGCGGTCGACACGTGCGCGATGGACCCATCCACAGGATTTAAACATTTTTGGAATTTTCAGGTTTAGTTCAAACTTTAAAACCACATAACTTTTGGTAGGAAGATCCAAATTTAGTGATTCAAATTGGGTTGGATTCACCTTGCATAGCGCTATCCAAATATGCAACTCAATTTGTATGAAATCTATTATTTAAATCTGGAAAATTCTTTAAAGCTTTTCAGCAAAAGAATTTTAGAGGGAGTTTGGTTCATCCAAAAATCCCCAAATTTTGCCATAATGTTCTTTAGGACATTAGTGAACCCCTGTAAACGTTTCATACCATTTGGAGTTTATTTGGTCAGAGAAATTCAAATTTCAAGGTGATGTGTTCATTTGAATACAGAAACATTTCCAGAGAATTTCCAAAACTTGGAAATTCAGTTCTGGTCAAATCTTAGCTCCAAAAATGTTAGGAAAATTCATGCAAACTCTATGAGCTGTAATTGAAATTTTAGTTCACTAAGTTGGGAATGAACAGGGGTGTTACCTCAGAATTAATTCTTCTTTGCTTATTTGCTAAGAGAATTATTCTGAACAAACCACTCAATGAAAAGTGCTAAATTTTGGTCCAGAGGGTTTTCTTGTGACAAGGAACTCACACAAAAATTCTCAGCTCCATTGGAGCTCTAGATCACCCCTGCTCTGTTTAACCACTTGAGGTGATCAATGGAGAAGAGGGGGATAACCACTTAGCACTTAACTATATGCCTAGGTCCAAACCCAAACCACTAGCCCCAGTTCAATTTTAAATTCTTGAACAGAGTTCCAGTTGTAGAAACTGGTTATTAGAACTAATAGCAGAAGCATCACCATAAACTCATGTGCATATTCATTAACATGTAGTATTTTATTAACGTGTAGTCGCTGAAGGCGAGGAGGCTCCGGAGGTACTCGACTTCCTGCTCCCAGAAGAAAAATTAACCCCTGGCCAGCAGCAACAAGGCAAGCCCCGGTTTGCATTAAGCCTTTTATAAAGTTTTACTTTGTTTACATACGTAGTGTGCAGTGTATATGTGCATTAGGTGTAGGATGGATGAAAACCCCACTTGCATGACCAGAAATTTTCCATAAGAGTGAGGGTAGTGTCTAAGACCTCGAGTAGACAGGTTATGCTTAATGTTTCATAGGACTTCGGTACAAGTTGAGTAGTTGGAATCTACTTGCGAGTTTAGGCTTGGGACACACGGGTTCGGTTGAGTGATGTGAGATCACTTTAGTAATGAAAATGACACTAGGCAGGGGCTAGGGTGCAGCAGGAGGGAGTCTTGTGTGCGCCGCCCTGTCCGTGTCGATTGAGGACCGATCCGTGTGCGGCCCTGCTGAACAAGTATGAACGTACCGAAGGCATATCGGATATATGGGCCCCGATAAACCGATGTAACCTAAACCTACGGGCATCGAGGCATAACGCACCGATTTATAGGTGTAGGCTGAGGGCAGCAAGGTGGAAATCTGCCAACGGGCATAGAGAGATGCTCCGTGTGGGGAACTTCCTGCTCGTTTTGGTGCAACCGGTTCGACGTTTGGGCTGTTGGGTGAAAGGTTGTCCCGTACGACATCGAGTGAGCGTGCTGTGCAGCTCCACGGGTTGGCGTACGTGACGTGCTTTTTGGGTTTCCCTGCAGGTGTATATCGAGTCGATTCGCCGTCCCTCGCGGTGACGAGTACCGCTTGTTCACTGCATCGTAACGTAGATAAATTATGGAATGTTATGATTCAATACTGCTGTTATGATATAATTGCATTGCTACATGTGTGCCAACAAATATTGCTTACTAAATTTCAGATTTCCGAACTGTTAACTTGTGGCTAAATGATGAACTAAGGATGAACTTGTAGGAGTGTCCATTGATGCATTGTTACTCTCCTATGTTCATTGTATCCCTCATGTAGAGTTCCATGCTTAGGTGAGTCGGTTAAGTCTTGTTGAGCCATCGTGCTCACGGTTGCTGCTTAAGTGTTTTTCAGGTGAGGAGCCACCCACGGACTCGGAGTACGAGTCCACTGGCGAGGGTTACCCTCCGTCGGGGACCACGGCTGAGTGGGAGCCGTACACGCCGCGCTGAGCTGAGACATGCAGCTAGTGTGGGTTGCCCTAGGGCTGGGCAACCGACTTTTGCTAGATAGGCGGGCATGAGTGTAGAAAAGTAGACTTCCGCTGTGTAATAAAGACAATAGTTTGTAACTGAGTATTGTACCTGTTTGTACAGTTCAGTTCTTTTTCCCATGTAATATATTGTGTTCTTATGACGTGTGCTGTCGGGTGTCGCATCGTGCAGCACCACCCTCTGTGATCCTGGATGAGCGGATCTCGGTCCTCCACAGCCTGGTATCCAAGCTGCATTGGGGATAGCAAAGTACTTAATGACTGTATTACGGGAAAAGTTAGGTATACGGTGAGGATTCGGTAGTAGCCCATGTAAGGACTATACTAGCATAGTTACCTAAAGTGGCAAAGACTAACCTATGTGTTATAATTCTGAATTTCAATTATTGTAACGAGGCAATTACGCTCTGGTAAGAATGGTAAGGAACGCCACCGAAAGCGGTTCAATTTCGGTTAGCTCTCCCTGACGAGGAACGTGGTTCAGGGATAGGTCTCACAGCTTGGTGTGAGACGTCAATATGAGACTCTTGGACTCTTCATGTTCCTGAGTTCATATGAAACGCTGATCCCTAGCGTGCATTAGGCAAGTAAGTGGAGACCCCATCGTGTGGTCAGTAACGCGAGAGTGTGTTTGTCTGGAAGTAGCCCAGGAGGACATACGGAGCGCTTGCCATCGGCGTGCCCTGCAGGGAAGTAGGTGGTATTTGTTGGGTTGATAACATTCCCAACCGTGACGACCCGTTCATGACATACTCGGGTTCCCCGTCGTGTGGTGTTGAAACACGATCACGTACCTTGAGGCGTGACTTAACTCAAGGACGGCGGTTTGGCAATGATACGAGCGTTTGTATTTACATTTAAATATGATCCTGCCTGAAATGAAACCAACAATTGAGTGCACCATTATTGTGTGGTCTTCTGCAGGTACTAACCACGTATGTATCCGTGTAGTAAACGTGTGCGAGAGACCGTTTAGTGCCACACTTGAGGTGTATATACCGGTATGATCCGGTTAGGATTTTCTTTTGTGAGGAACGTAGTACCGAGATATTGTAGGCATATGCATGAAAATAATGATAACAAGGAATTAAAATCACTAGGTTCAACATTTAGGACCCTGGTTGGTTAGAAAAAATTGGAGGGTGTTGAGTGTAGTTCCAAAAGACTGAAAAACAGAGTGCTCTGTTTTGGGGCAGCAAGTTACTGATCTTCAACAGGGCATAACTCACAGGTATTTTAGCCCAGGGAGGTGTGGTATATAGTTCTGGAAAGATATCTAAGTACTCTACAACTTTGTTTTAGATTTTCAGAGATGAAACCCACCTTAAGATGGCTTAAAACACAGAGAGATGTAGACTGTCCAGATTCAGGACAGAGTTAAACACTCTCTGGACTGTTCTGTTTTTCAAACATAACTTTTAGTAGAAAAATCAAAATTTTTCATATGATACATCTTTAGAAAGGGTATAAGATGTGTTACATCGTTGCAATTCAAAGTTTCTGAAATTTCAGCACAGAATTCAGTGGAAACCAGAGTTGAAAACAGCAACTTCTCAAGGGAGGTGCTGTTAAAATTCTTCCAGAAATTCTGTTGACTTTGATTGACCATAACTTTTTAACCAGAGCTGATATGAGGGCAAATAAGTACTCGTTGGAAAGGTACTGAAGTTAACTTTAACTTTGGTATGCAACTCGAGTCATGAAAATACCCAGAACCAGATCAAAATCTTGGATATGTAGAAACTGGTCATCCTGGCAGAGGCATGACAGTTGAACTCATGGGACCGATTGTTGTACCCTAGAAGTGGTTTAATGTACTGCCAATGGGGTAGAACATACTCATGGGAGCTTGTCTTCAACTAGTGAAAGATTTGAGTGTAGGTCTCACTCAAGTGTATTTTACTAGAGACCATGTTTGTGTCGTATTGAAGATAAAAAGGGGGGTATACGTGATGACAACGCGATAGTAACGTCTCGTAGTGACCAAACCTAGTTGTGGTGAGCTTCCAAAGAGGAGGTTCATCAAGTTGGATTAAACTAGCTTGTATTTGGTCTGCTAATGGTGTAGCTTGTGCAAAGTTATTACATTATCTACATACGAGATGTATCGCATATTTTATGGTCATTATGTTTTTACGCCTATTGTTATTGGACTGCATGCAATATGTTGCGGGATTGATGTTTATTGTCATATGGTTGCAGATGCTTCGCACTCGGACCACGCACGAGGTTGCTGGGTCTAGCCAGCAGCGAGGCGATGACTCCCAGCCACCAGACTACGACAGCACCGCGCAGCAGCAGCCACCACCGCCGCCTCCGCTTACCCTAGCGGATGTAATAGCGGCACTGGCGGGGGTCGTGAGGAGCAGACCGACCTGCTCCGCACGATCGTGCAGAATACGTCCCAGGCGGGGGGACGTCAAGAGAGGGGGCCCCGTGAGCCCCGTGAGGTGTCGTACTCGGACTTCATGAGTACACACCGTCCAGTGTTCACAGAAGCAGAAGAACCACCAGAGGCTGACAACTGGCTGCAGACCATCGAGTCCAAGTTCGGGCTGCTCCAATGCACGGAGCGGCAAAAGACCTTGTTCGCAGCGCAGCAACTTCACGGTGCCGCTGGTGTGTGGTGGGCGAACTATGTCGCCTCACATCCGGCTGGCCATATCGTGGAGTGGGGAGAGTTCCGGGAGGCGTTCCACGCCTATCATATCTCTCCCGGGATCATGAAGAGGAAGTTCCACGAATTTTTGGAACTGAAGCAGGGCGGGAGGAGTGCCCATGACAACTCCCGTGCCTTCAACCATCTGGTGCAATACGCGTCAGACTATATCTCCACTGAGGAGAAGAAGCGGGAACACCCCGAAATGAAGACGCACCTCGTTCAGTGAAATCGCGGCACCTTCAACGACTTAGTCAATGCCGCAATTATGCAAGAAGATGATCAGCGGGAGTTGGCATCTGAGCAGAGGAAGTGCAGTGCTCCGCCCAGCAGTGGTGGTGGCACTCCTCAGAAGTACCGTATGGTATATCGGACACCATCCGGGCAGCAGTGGCATCCACTGGCGCGACCTCAACGGTTCGGGGGACGTCCCTTTCAGGCACCTCCGTTCCGTCCGCCGATGCCACCACCATGACAGCAGCAGCAGCAGCAGACGGCACCCCGGGCGTTTCCACCGCCACAACGTGCCCCGGGTTTCCATCCACCGATCAGCGGGGGACCGCCCCGTTTCACCTGCTTCACGTGTGGCCAGGCGGGCCACTTCGCGAAGGACTGTCCCCAGGGGCAGCAGAGCAGCGGGCAAGCCCAGTTCCAGGGCGCTGCTCGAGGCCGATCTCCGGTCAAGAAGGTTGGTCAGCGGACTGGGGGCGTCCGCAACCTCGACAATGAGGACGCCCCAGAGGGAGAGAACGTGCTGGCGGGTACGTTTACTCTCAACAGTCAAGCCATCATCATACTTTTTGATTCTGGTGCAACCCACAACTTTATAAGTGCATCCTATGTGGTTAAGCATCAGCTGGAAGCCTTTCCAACCGAGTGTTCTTATATGATCTGCTCACCGGGAGGAAAGATTTCAGCAACTATGATGGTTCCGAAAGCACCACTGTGCTTAGGTGGGAAGATATATACCACCACTATGATTATCCTTGAGGGGCAGAAGATTGATGCAATCTTGGGAATGTCATGGCTAAGATACCATGGTGCTGTCCTGGAAACTCTAGCACGGACGGTTCACCTCAACTCCCCATTACACCGTCCGCAGTCCCTCCTATTAGATAATCCAGTCCGGGAGGTTTCAGCAATCAACAATACTGAAGCTCTCAAGTTAGAGGACATCCCCGTAGTCCGGGAGTACCCTGACGTGTTCCCGGATGATCTTCTGGGCATGCCACCAGAGCGAGATGTTGTGTTCAAGATTGAACTTGCACCCGGGACTACGCCCATATCACGGAGACCATACAAAATGGCTCCAAATGAGCTGGCTGAACTGAAGGAACAGCTCAATGATCTGTTGAGCAAGGGTTTCATTAGGCCGAGTTCCTCGCCTTTGGGATGCTCGGCGCTGTTTGTTAAAAAGAAGGATGAAACCTTGATGCTGTGTGTGGATTACCGGCCGCTCAACGTCGTCACCATCAAGAATAAGTACCCACTGCCCCGTATTGACATTTTGTTTGATCAACTTGTGGGGGCGAGTGTGTTCTGAAAGATGGACCTTCGCTCTGGATATCACCAGATCAAGATCCGGGCGGAGGATATCCCGAAGACGGCCTTCTCGACGAGATACGGATTATATGAATATCTCGTCATGTCCTTTGGTCTCATAAATGCATCTCATGAACTCAGTGTTCATGCCGGAGCTGGACAAGTTCGTGGTAGTGTTCATCGACGATAACTTGGTTTACTCTAAAACAGAAGCTGAACATGCCGAACACATGCAGATCGTTCTTCAACGATTGCGAGACCACAAGCTCTACGCCAAGTTCAGCAAATGCGAGTTTTGGATCATCCAAGTGCCATTATTGGGACATATCATCTCCGCAGAAGGCATTGCGGTTGACCCAAGCAAGATAGAGCAAGTGCTGAAATGGAAAGCTCCCACTTCAGTCCATGAAATCAGAAGCTTTCTCGGGTTAGCGGGATACTATCGGAGATTCATTCCAAGCTTCTCCAAGCTCGCTAAGCCGATGACAGAATTGCTGAAGAAGGGAACAAAATATGTTTGGAACACGGCGTGTGAAGAAGCGTTCCAAGCATTGGTGAAGCATCTCACCACAGCCCCGGTCTTAGGTCAGCCGGATACAACAAAGCCCTTCGACGTGTATTGTGGCGCATCCGGTATTGTGCTCGGCTGCGTGTTGATGCAGGAAGGACGTGTGGTCGCATATGGCTCACGCCAACTTCGGAACCATGAGCAGCATTATCTGACTCATTATGTTGAGCTTGCTGCCGTGGTGTTGGCACTAAAAATGTGGAGGCACTATCTCCTGGGGAATCTGGTGCACCTCTACACCGACCACAAGAGCTTGAAATACATTTTCACCCAGAAGGAGCTGAACATGAGGTAAAGGAGGTGGTTAGAACTGATGAAAGATTATGAGATTGAGATCCATTACCACCCCGGCAAGGCGAATGTGGTTGCCGACGCGCTGAGTCAGAAGTCACATGCCCATTTCCTCACCATTACACCAGTGGAGGAGGAAGAGCCGAGTTTATACTTGGTTCCGTACGGATCGCTGTATAACCTTGCCCTCATCCCTACTATTAGGGAGGACATCACTGCAGCTCAGAAAGATGATAAAGGCATGGCACATCTCCGGAGACGGATAGACAACGGGGAGATCAAATGTTTCCGGAAAGAAGATGAGGGGACGCTATGGTTCAATGACCGCATAGTCGTACCCCGGGATATGGAACTGAGGAGAAAGATCCTCGATGAAGCTCACTTGTCTAAATACTCCATTCATCCGGGCAGCAACAAAATGTACCAGGAGTTGAAAAAGAAATTTCGGTGGACACGGATGAAGCGGGAGGTAGCGAAGTACGTATCCGAGTGCGATACGTGTAGACGAGTGAAGGCGGATCATATGAGGAAATCAGGGCTGCTGCAATCCCTAAAGATCCCGGCATGGAAATGGGAGACGTGAGCATAGAGTTCATTGTGAAATTACCCCTAACATACAACAAGCATGATTCCATATGGGTAATCGTTGATCGGTTAACCAAGACGGCTCACTTCATCCCGGTGAATACATGTTACAATGCCAGCAAATATGCGGAGCTGTACATAGCAAAGATTCTGTGTTTATACGGGGTACCCAAGACCATCGTCTTGGATCAAGGTGCATTATTTGTATCTCGCTTTTGGGAGCAGCTGCACGCTGCATTGGGTACCAAGCTGATTAGGAGATCCGTCTACCACGCTCAATCAGATGGCCAGACAGAGAGGGTGAATCAGGTTCTGGAAGACATGTTGAGAGCCTGTGCCATCCACCATGGTAGGAACTGGGATGATCACCTACCATTGGCGGAATTCTCGTACAACAATGGCTATCAGGCGAGTATCAAGATGGAACCCTACGAAGCTCTCTACGGTCGTAAATGCCGCACCCCATTAAACTGGTGCGAGTCCGGTGAAAGGGTAACATTCGGGGTTGATGTGGTGAACGACGCCGAAGAGCGCGTTCGGACGATCCAAGCTAATTTGAAGGGCGCTCAATCCCGGCAGAAGAGCTACGCTGATAAGAGGCGTAGGCCGTTGCACTTTGACGTTGGTGAACACGTATACCTCCGCGTGTCTCCGATGAAAGGCGTGCACCGGTTCGGTGTGAAGGGGAAGCTCGCTCCCCGTTTCATTGGACCATATGTTATCACCGAGATGTGTGGACCAGCAGCGTATAGAATGGAGCTACCAGCATCCCTTGCTGGTGTCCATGATGTTTTCCATGTTTTGCAACTGCAAAAATGTTTAAAGCATACAGCTGCTGTCCCTACCGAAGGCATCGGCGAGCTGAAACCGGATTTAACATATGATGAGTATCCGGTGGCGGTTATTGATGAGAAAGCCCGAACCACGCGTAGAAGAAAATTGTGGTTCTACAAAATACTCTGGAGCAACCACACCGCCGAAGAAGCGACGTGGGAGAGCGAGGAATTCCTTCGCTCAAATTACCCGGAGTTCATGGCGTCTCAACACGGGTAAGTCCCTGTTACATCGCTGTCTCTTCTTTTGTAATCTCGGGACGAGATTCTTTTAAGGGGGGAGGGATGTAAAAGCCCAAGAAAAGGTACCTGCAAAAACTTTTCTTCATCTCACAACACCACAGTTTTTGTTGTGGATATCTTAGGAAATATTGTGAAGAGCAAGTAACCTCCATCAAAAAGTGATTAGAGGGGAAAGCCTTCACTTTCACAAAGTAGGATTTCTACACATGAACATGAGAGGTTGAGCTCACCCCTAGAACTTAAAATGTCTTGGGAAGGTTCAGTCCAAGTTTCATGTAAATCCAACACTTTTTGAGGCACTTTTGGAGGTATTTGAAAAAGAGGCCAATTTGAATGTAAATTGAAATTGCAGCAACTTTCATCACTCAGATTCAAAAGTTAGCTTCATATTCAAACTCAGCACATTTTTCTGAATTAGCCCACCAATTTTCAGCCCCATTGGGGTTCATCTTGTCGGGAGCTAAATTTGCAAGAATTCAAAACTGAATTTGAATTTCAGTTCAAACATGAAGCAAATTTAGCCAAACAAAGTATAAATTTGAGGACTCAAATTCAAACCAAGACTTGGGGGCTAAGTCTGTCATTCAATGTTTAGTAGTTGGGGATATTTACAGCAGATGGGGGAGAAAGAATTAGAGGGGAGACGAGGGCCCACTGGTCAGCCACCCAGGGATCAAACCGACTCAGGCACGCGGTCGAACACCCCTACGGGCAACAGCGCACGGGGTCGACCCCGTCCCAACGCGGCCACCGCACGGTGAAAGAGCGGAGTCAACACGCCAGCGCGACGCTCACTCGGCTGTTTTCACGGTGCCCGTCTGCCCCAGCATTCCCCCATCCACAGTCACCTCCGCGCGCAAACTTTTTCATCGTCGCTCTCTGGTCGCTGGCGTCCGAGCAACCCAGGCGCTCTCGTGCCCGACGAGCAACACAAGAAAGAACCACCTTGAGGTGCTGATCCTTCTGGTCCCAACCGTTCTTCATTTCGTGGGCTGTCGGGGGAGGATTTCGCCGGGGAAGTTTCGGTGGTCCTAAGACCGAGCGACCACCAAATCCCAAAATTCGCGGGGGTTGGCTTATCACCGGGCATACCGAGCTAAACACACGATCTGCACCCTACCACGACCACCCAGGGGATCAAAAACCAGCAAGAACCATGGGCTAGGGTTACGGTTCTTCGAAGTTTTCTGAGCACAGCCGATATCCGGCCTAGGTCGCCGGTAAGGTCGTAGTTGCAGCCGTTTTCACGTAGATCGGTGCCCATGTCCGTGACCAGCAGGTGTCAGCGTAGCTCCCCGAGCAAACCACATCGAAAAAGGTGCAGGGGATGCCGAGTTCGACATCGCCGGTGAGCTCCCGGCCGCTGTTACCGGCGGGAGCACTGTTCTGGCCGTTGTCAGGCTCTGGTGAGGGCAACACCGTGTTCCCCAGGCCGAGATAGGCACAGGCAGCGAGAATCAGCAAGTTCCGAGGGCCGGAACCCCTCTCCAGCGAGAGCTCCGGCAAGCTCGGCGGTGGGGTCACGCGGGTGGCTGGAGGAAGACGAAGGGGAGGAGGCCCCACTCGTCAGCGGCTGGAAGTAACGTGCGGGATTTTCTGTGGTCCAGGATCCAATGTGGGTGCGTGGGAAGGAGTCTGTGGCCCCATGTGGCTCGGCTCCCACAGTCGACACGTGTGTGATGGACCCACCCGCAGGATTTAAACATTTTTGGAATTTCCAGCTTTAGTTCAAACTTTAAAACCCCATAACTTTTGCTAGGAAGCCCCAAATTTAGTGATTCAAATTGGGTTGAATTCATCTTGCATAGCTCTATCCAAATATTCAACTCATTTTGTACTAATATCTATTATTTAATTCTGGAAAATTCTTTAAACCTTTTCAGAAAAAGAATTTTAGAGGGAGTTTGGTTCATCCAAAAATCCCCAAATTTTGCCATAATTTTCTTTAGGACATTAGTGAACCCCTGTAAAAGTTTCAGACCATTTGGAGTTGATTTAATCGGAGCAATTCAAATTTGAAGGTGCTGTGTTCATTTGAATACAGAAACGTTTCCAGAGAATTTCCAAAGCTTGGAAATTCAGTTCTGGTAAAATCTTAGCTCCAAAAATGTTAGGAAAATTCATGCAAAATATATGAGCTATAATTGAAATTTTAGTTCACTAAGTTGGGAATGAACAGGGGTGTTACTTCAGAATTAATTCTTCTTTGCTTATTTGCTAAGAGAATTATTCTGAACAAACCGATAAATGAAAAGTGCTAAATTTTGGTCCAGAGGGTTTTCTTGTGATAAGGAACTCACCCAAAAATTCTCAGCTCCATTGGAGCTCTGGATCACCCCTGCTCTGTTTAACCACTTGAGGTGATCAATGGAGAAGAGGGGGATAACCACTTAGCATTTAACTATATGCCTATGTCCAAACCCAAACCACTAGCCCCAGTTCCATTTTAAATTCTTGAACAGAGTTCCAGTTGTAGAAACTGGTTATTAGAACTAATAGCAGAAGCATCACCATAAACTCATGTGCATATTCATTAACATGTAGTATTTTATTAATGTGTAGTCGCTGAAGGCGAGGAGGCTCCGGAGGTACTCGACTTCCTGATCCCAGAAGAAGAATTAACCCCTGACCAGCAGCAACAAGGCAAGCCCTGGTTTGCATTAAGCCGTTTATAAAGTTTTACTTTGTTTACATACGTAGTGTGAAGTGTATATGTGCATTAGGTGTAGGATGGATGAAAACCCCACTTGCATGACCAGAAATTTTCCATAAGAGTGAGGGTACTGTCTAAGACCTCGAGTAGACAGGCTATGCTTAATGTTTCATAGGACTTCGGTACAAGTCGAGTAGTTGGAATCTACTCGCGAGTTTTGGCTTGGGACACACGGGTTCGGTTGAGTGATGTGAGATCACTTTAGTAATGAAAATGAGACTAGGCAGGGGCTAGGGCGCAGCAGGAGGGAGTCTTGTGTGCGCAGCCCTGTCCGTGTCGATTGAGGACCGATCCGTGTGCGGCCCTGCTGAACAAGTATTGAATGTACCGAAGGCATATCGGATATATGGGCCCCGATAAACCGATGTAACCTAAACCTCCGGGCGTCGAGGCATAACGCACCGATTTATAGGTGTAGGCTGAGGGCAGCAAGGTGGAAATCTGCCAACAGGCATAGAGAGATGCTCCGTGTGGGGAACCTCCGGCTCGTTTCAGTGCAACCGGTTCGACGTTTGGGCTGTTGGGTGAAAGGTTGTCCCGTACGACATCGAGTGAGCGTGCTCTGCAGATCCACGGGTGGGCGTATGTGACGTGCTTTTTGGGTTTCCCTGCAGGTGTATATCGAGTCGATTCGCCGTCCCTCGCGGTGACGAGTACCGCTTGTTCACTGCATCATAACATAGATAAATTATAGAATGTTATGATTCAATACTGCTGTTATGATATAATTGCATTGCTACATGTGTGCCAACAAATATTGCTTACTAAATTTCAGATTTCCGAACTGTTAACTTGTGGCTAAAAGATGAACTAAGGATGAACTTGTAGGCGTGTCCATTGATGCATTGTTACTCTCCTATGTTCATTGTATCCCTCATGTAGAGTTCCATGCTTAGGTGAGTCGGCTAAGTCTTGTTGAGCCATCGTGCTCACGGTTGCTGCTTAAGTGTTTTTCAGGTGTGGAGCCACCAACGGACTCGGAGTACGAGTCCACTGGCGAGGGTTACCCTCCGTCGTGGACCACAGCTGAGTGGGATCCGTACACGCCGCACTGAGCTGAGACGTGCAGCTAGTGTGGGTTGGCCTAGGGCTGGGCAACCAACTTTTGCTAGATAGGTGGGCATGAGTATAGAAAAGTAGACTTATGCTGTGTATAAAGACAATAGTTTGTAACTAAGTAGTGTACCTGTTTGTACAGTTCAGTTGTTTTTCCCATGTAATATATTGTATTCTTATGACGTGTGCTGTCGGGTGTTGCATCGTGCGGCACCACCCTCTGCGATCTTGGATGAGCGGATCTCGGTCCGCCACATTAGATCTAATAGGGACCGCACGATTTAAAATTGACGGGCCTCAGGGGGCCACGTCGCCCTGGCTGTGTGCGGGGGCGCTGCCCGTCGGTGCGCGGCGGCGGGAGGCGGCGATCTCGCCGGAGAACTTCGTGTTTTCGTCTATAGTTCCTAAAACTTGGATTTCTTGGCATAGAACAGAAGAGGTGAGGTCGGTGATCTCACCTCGGGGTTTTTCTTGAGCTCGGAGGCCCTGGAAGGCGGTCGGCGACGAGGTCCGAGGTGAAAACGCGGCGGTGCTCGCCGGAGCTGTGTCTAGAGCGCAAAACACCGGGTTTCCTTCACTTGCGAGACTCCCCGGCGGTGGTGGAACATGACAAGCACGTTAGATCAGGAAATCAGAGCGAGGAACAAAGGAAAACGGCGGTGGAAGCTTCGGTTCTCACCGAGAGGAAAAATAGCCGATCGGGAAGGGAAAAAAGGCGATCATCGGCGTTTAAATGGGCGAGGGAGGGCGGCGGAGGGTTGGTTTGGATATGCAGTAGTACCCTGCCGAAGATCGGGCGTGGAAACCAGTTGGAGCAGCCACGATCGGTGCGGGAAGATCGGGTTAGTTGGGGCGCGGGGAGGAGGGGGGAAGAAGATGACAAGTGGGCCCCGCGCGTCAGAGAGAGGGAGAGAGGGAGGGGGCGCGCGGGTTTTTTGGCCGGCTGTGTGGATTTCGGCCAACTGGCCCGTTTTTTTTTCTTTTTCTTATTCTTTTTCCTTTTCCTTTTTCTGTTTTGATTCAAATTTAAATTCCAGTTTGAATTTGAATTGCTACACCACATGCAATACGTCCAAAAAATTTTAATTCCTCTCTTTAGAAGGTTTTGGGGTGTTACAGCTCTACCCCCCTTAAAAGAAATCTCGTCCTCGAGGTTGGTGATTCTAGGAAAACAAATCTGGAAACTGTGCCTTAAGCTCGTCTTCTTGCTCCCATGTGGCTTCTGCTTCCGAGTGATGCTTCCACTTCACCTTGCACATTCGGATTCTTTTATTTCTTGTGAGGCGTTCCATTGTCTCCAAAATCTTAACCGATTGCTCGGCATAAGAAAGATCCTCTCGTACGTCCACCTCATTCATGGGTAACATTTCTTCGGGCGTTCTTAAACATTTCTTGAGCTGTGACACATGGAATACATCGTGTACATCTGATAGGCGAGCCGGTAGTTCTAGTTGATATGCCACTTCACCTTTCCTCTCCAGAATCTGAAAAGGTCCGATGTACCGCGGTGATAATTTCCCTTTCACCTTGAACCGACGAAGTCCTCGGATAGGGGACACCATGAGATAGACATAGTCTCCCACGTTGAAAATAAGCTCTCTTCTCCGTACATCGGCATAACTCTTTTGTCTGGTCTGGGCTATCCTCAAGTTGTTGCGAATTTCCCTCACTTTCGCCTCGGCTTCTTGTAGTACCTCGGGCCCAAACACTTTACTTTCCCCTGTTTGGTTCAAAAATAGTGGAGTCCTGCACTTCCTTCCATACAACGCCTCAAATGGTGACATCTCATACTAGCCTGATAACTGTTGTTGTAGGAGAATTCTGCATACGGTAAGTTCTTATCCCAACTCCTATTGTTCTTGAGTGCACAAACTCTCAGCATATCCTCAAGTATCTGATTGGTCCTTTCGGTCTGCCTGTCAGTCTGGGGGTGATAGGCAGAACTAAAATTCAGATGAGTTCCCATGGTTTCATGTAACTTCTTCCAGAACCTGGAGGTGAACTGTGTGCCTCGGTCTGACTCTATCTTCTTTGGCACTCCATGAAAACACACGATTCTTGACATGTAGAATTCTGCCAACTTGGATCCGCTGTAGCTTTCTTTCACGGGGATGAAATGAGCTACCTTAGTCAGCCTGTCGATGATGACCCATATCGAATCATATCCCGATTGGGTCCTAGGCAGTCCCACTTTGAAATCCATACCTATTTCTTCCCATTTCCATTCAGGCACTTTGAGTGGTTGCAACAGTACCGCGGGTCTTTGATGTTCTGCTTTTACTAGCTGACACGTTTCACATAGGGCAACATGTTCCGTGACATCTCGCTTCATGCCATAACACCAATATCTGCTCTTGAGGTCATGATACATCTTCGTACTCCCAGGATGAATGGAATAGTCAGAATCATGAGCCTCCTTCAAAATCAGTTCACGGATCTCCTTCACCTCAGGCACACAGATCCTTTTCCCATGCCACACCGTACCTTGTTCATCCTCTCTGAACCCAGGGGCTTTATTTTCTTTGATGAGTTCTCTAATTTCTTGTATTTTCTCATCATTCTTCTGACCGTTGCGTATGTCTTGCTCTAGTGTGGAGTCCACTTCCATGGCGATGGCCTTGCCACTATTCACCAGACATAGATTGAGTTTTGCAATCTCTTCCTTCAATTCTGTAGGCATGTCCTTTAAGCTCAACATATTGACCTGTACCTTCCGGCTTAAAGCATCTGCCACGACGTTCGCTTTCCCAGGATGATAGTTGATGCCCACATCAAAGTCGTTGATTAGCTCTAACCATCTTCTTTGTCTGAGGTTGAGATATGGCTGTGTGAAAATGTACTTTAAGCTCTTATGATCCGTGTATATCTCTGTCCTCTTTCCCATCAAGTAATGCCGCCAAATCTTCAATAAGTGTACCACTGCGGCTAGCTCTAGGTCATGTGTAGGATAGTTCTTGTCATGTTTTCAGAGCTGTCGAGACGCATAGGCAACGACATGCCCCTCTTGCATGAGAACACATTCCAACCCGTGTCCAGATGCATCGCAATACACCGAAAAATTCTTCTGCATATCTGGCATAACTAGCACTGGGGCTGTTGTCAATCTTTTCTTCAGTTCTTGAAAACTCGTCTCACACTCCGGTGTCCATGTGAATGTGATTCCCTTCTCTAACAATCTGGTGAGGTGTCTCGAGATCTTGGAGAAACCGTCAATGAACCGTTGATAATACCCAGCAAATCCTAAAAAGCTTCGAATTTCCCCGACATTTTCAGGGGTCTTCCACTTCTGCACATCCTCGATTTTTGCGGGATCTACCGAGATTCCTTCCTCCGAGATTATATGTCCTAAGAAGGGAACTCTCTTCAGCCAAAATTCACAATTTCTCAGCTTGGCATATAGTTGGTGTTCTCTCAGCTTTTGCAACACCAATCTTAAATGTCCCTCATGTTCTTCTTCATCTTTGGAGAAGATGAGAATGTCATCAATGAAAACCACCACAAATTTATCCAGATATTCCATGAATACCTTGTTCATGAGATACATGAAATATGTCAGGGCATTAGTCAGCCCGAACGGCATGACGGTGTATTTATACAGCCCGTACCAAGATACGAAAGTTGTCTTTGAAATGTCGGTTTGCCTTATCTTCAGTTGGTGGTATCCTGACCTGAGATCAATTTTTGAGAACACACAAGCTCCCCTCAACTGATCAAATAAGTCTTCAATGCGGGGTAGTGGGTACTTGTTCTTGATGGTTACTTCGTTCAACGCACGGTATTCTACGCATAACCTTTGGGTTCCGTCCTTCTTGGGCACAAATATCACTGGAGCTCACCATGGTGAGGAACTAGGACGAATATACCCCTTCTCTGTTAATTCTCTTAAATGTTCCTTGAGCTCTTCCAGCTGTTTGGAGTCCATCCGATAAGGCCTATTGTATATTGGGGCTGTTCCAGGCACTAGTTCAATCGCGAATTCTACTTCACGATCGGGGGGCATACCTAGCAACTCCTCCGGAAAAACGTATGGATATTCTCTGATAATCCTGATCTCTTCCACTTCCACCTCAACTTGATTGAGTTTAAGGTCCCTCCTAGGTTCTTGTACGGCTATGAACTTCACTTTTGTGCCGCTAGGGTGAGTTAGTTCCACCGTTCTTGTCGAACAATGGATGATTCCTTTATGTTTGGTCAACCAATCCATACCCAAAATAATGTCTATCCCTTGTGAGTTTATCACTATGAGGTTTGCAGTAAATACTACCCCATTAATGTCTAGATTCACCTTGGGACACACTTGTCTTGTCCTTATTTCTCCCCCTGGAGAGTTCACTGCTAACATATGGTTCATTTGTGTTGTTGCTAGATCATGCTTCTTAACAAACCCTTGAGCAATGAACAAGTGGGTAGCACCAGAATCGAACAATAGGGTTGCAATGTGTAAATTTGCAGGAAACTTACCAATTACCACGTCAGGTGCCTCTTGTGCTTCCTCCATGGTCACGTGGTTCACCCGTCCTCGCATCACATTCTGCTGCTGTGGCTGCATAGGCTTCTTCTTTGGGCACTTATGGGCGTAGTGCCCCACTTCACCACAGTTGAAGCATTGCACCCCAACTTTAGGTGCCTGGCCTTTATTATCTTGGGGTTGGTTCTGTGGCCCTTGTCCTGCTGGTTGAGGTTGATATGTGGTGCGTGGCTTCTGCACAAACTGACGCCGCGGCTGTGCTGGTGCTGATGGAGGCCTGAAGTTCGGGTTGTACCCTCTCGGTGTTGGGTAGGGTACCACAGCACGACTCGTCTGCCCTGCAGGTTGCTGCATCAGACGTGGACGTGTGTTGCTACTTGAGGCTTGGTGTGACCTTCCCGCCTTCCTCTTGTTTTCATTCTCCAAGGCCTTCAGTTTCCTCTCCACGACAAATGCTCTGTCTACCATCTTTTGGAAGCTTTCATACTCGTTGGAGGACATTGCACATTGCATCTCCATGGTAAGTCCTTCCACAAAACAGTCCTGTTTCTGCTCATCGGTTTCGATGTCCCGTGGTGCATAACGGGTTAGTTGGGTGAACTTGGTGAGGTATTCCCTCACAGTCATGTTGCCTTGCTGCAGTCCCAAGAACTCCTTTCTCTTGTTTTTGAGTTCACCCCTTGGTATGTAGTGGTTGCGGAAACTGCGCTTGAACTCTTCCCAAGTGATGTTCTCGGGGTCGTGATGGGCTGCCACGTAAGCGGTCCACCAATCAGCAGCAGGTCCATGCAATTGGTGAGAGGCAAACAGCACCCTCTCATACCCTTGGCATTGTATGATCCTCATCTTGCTCTCTATGGTCTTTAACCAGTCATCTGCCTCCAAAGGTTCAGCAGCACTTGCAAACTTTGGGGGTTGAGTCCCCAGAAACTCACTCAATCTTGGTTGACGAGGTGCAGCTTGAGGGGGTGGAGCTTGGTGCAAGTTGGCCACCACTTGAGTCAGACTCTGGATGAGCTGATTCTGATTTTTGATCATTTGATAGATAGGATCAGCTCCTTCACGGCGACCACCCCTGTCTTGTCCTCCAGAAAGATAAGGGTTGCCGGCCTCATCGTTGTTGTTGTTGGGGTTGGCACCACGACCCTTTCCTCTTCCAGCCATCTATCATGATCAACCAAATGTTAACTTAAAGCACTACGTATTAACTTCCCAAATTGCTTGTTTGAAATTAAACTTTTTAGGCCTTAATATTTAAACATTTTCTGAAGATTTGACGTAGATGATTGGCCTTCACGTTTCACGCAAAAATAAAATGCACTATTGATTCATAAGGGTTCACATACCAAAGCAAAGCAACCTAAAGATGAGGTTGTGGACAAATGCCCATGGCTTCCACAACTCACATCACACAGTTCACGGTGACACACAGTTCATACCCATCTCCTCTTTCTCTGGCCCTCAAACAGGCGCGAAGCAACACCTCAGTCTCCTTCAGGGTGTCACGAACATCCTGAAGCTCCTGCTGGCACTCGTGCAGTCGAGTGCTGAGCATAGCAGCATCCTCCAAGCACAGGTCCATGTGCTCAAGGGAAGTCCCTTGCTGCACTGGCGGGTACTTGTACTCCGCGGTGCCACTCTCACGCTGGAGGACATACATGTACTCAGTCCTGTCCAGGTGGCGACGGTTGATGTAACTCTGGCAGGTGATGGCCTCCCAGGTGACATCCTTGTCAGCATCGGTCTGAGTCGCCTGACAAGCTGGAGAGCGGTGGATCTTGAGCAGCTCATTTTCATGGATAATCCTCATCTCTGAGCTCCATTCTTCCCGTTTCTCACGGATGGTCCTGGTGGAGCTGTAGTGTATGATCAGATTGCCCACATTGCCGGCGGCGTGGAGCATACGCCGAATACGGCGCAACAAGCCTCCTACTGCCAACCCGTAGGAGTGGTACATCACCGGACGGTTCTCCTCTCTCAGGGCAAGGGCAACTACAGGAACTCTCCCCCCGGTGGACTTGCGGGCGGTGCGGATCATGCGAACCATCTAAAACGTAAAGCATTTGAAATTAAGTCAGCTAAGAATTAAATAAAAATTGTATTTTGAATAAAAGTTGGGGCAAGATGAACAAGTAAAGTGACCCTATCAAATAACACTTTCAACCCACACCTTTGTAAAATAGTTTTTAATAAAATAGGGTCCTTAAATACATCCATTTCTACCAAGGTCCACGTTCCTACGGGCAATCTTGGCTCTGATACCACTTCTGTCACACCCAGTTACTCTAAAGAGCAACCGAGTGAATATCACATGTATGCCAGGATCATTTTCTCATACATGTGACGACAAATAGTGAAGCATCATTATATTGTAAGCCAAGTGTTCGAATATAAATAAGTCTTACATAGCATACGTCTCGATGGACGATAATATATTCATAACATGTAAATAAAGCAGCAGCGGAACATAAATCTTGTGGGCTCCGTCACAGGCGTTGCCCGGGGGACTCCGTGAACCTGGAATCCTTCTTCGGGTCCAAAGTCTTGGTCATTGAACACCACATCATCCCCTTGACCTGAGCAGTAATTTAAACCAACAGAAAAGCAAGTTTGAGTTGGTACTCAGCAAGTGTGGGAAAGTTATGTCATGCATGGCTAGAGCAAGGAGAGGTTGAACTCATGGTTAAAGCACTACGCAATTAATACCTATCACCTTAGCTTATTAAGCACCTACATTACTACACAGGTGAAATGGTCCCAATCGCTTCAGCCTGTCATCAATATCAAGTAAACATAGTCTCATCTTCAATGTTAAGCTTCCCGCTCAACATCCTCAACTTCCCAATCCATCATTCTCTAATCATGAATAAGTCCAAGCCGCTCTTGACCGTGAGCACGGCTGTCATGACAGTTTTGACTCTGCAGAGTTTGCACCACTGTACCCACATGTAGTGATTGCATCCCCCGTTGCCAGGTGGACTAAAAGAACCTCCATTATGCCAGTGGCCGCGAACCACGTTCACACTCCCCAGGTGTGTAGCCAGGAGATCACTATGAGGCCTTTACAAAGTGATTTCCGACGAGTATGGGCCCATTGAGGTTTCACCCCTAACAGCATACAAGAGGCTCCAACCCCGCTGCAGTGGCCCCCTCTTGATCCTTGCGGTTCATATGGTAGTCCAGCTGACACCTATTCCCCGCACCATCCAAACACCCATACTACGACGGAGATACACCTAATTAATTGGCCAAGCTGCCCCATCTCAGCATGTGGTTGGCACGGTAAAGCCAGGTTACATGCTCCATGAACCGGTCCTTAGGATCCAGACAACACTAAACACAAACCCGAGTCTCGTGCACACAGCACCAACCAAATCATCCAACTTGCCTCGATCCCTACCTCTACATAACTCATAATATCTCATACAAGAGTAAGGTAAATAAGTTGATGATCTCATATCCCACTTATCACATTCTAAGCATGGCTAAGCATAAGCATATAAATAAATGACATAATAAAATAAATCCCAACCCAGGCTACAAGGAAATAAGATAATGAAAATCTAGGGAAACTTCCTAGCTTGGGTATCATATTCCAAACTGACAATGCAAATTAATTCTAGCTACACATCCTAGTATAGGATCAAAGTGGTCAAGGACACTTGCCTTCTTCCTGCTGCTCTGGGAATGAAAAGTCTTGGTCTTTAAAGGTGAGAACCTGCTCTGGGGCTGGTTCTACTCATGCCAATACACATAGCAAAACAAAACAACAATCCATAAGCCATAGTCCACACTTTCACTCATGCAAACCACACATACATACATATTAAAGTCATTCACATGTTTAGGTGTTGTGGTTACCCTAGATGTGTTGATTTTAGGCTTACATACACTTTTAAACATATATATATTATTTGTAACTTTTGTATTCAGATTTCTAGTTGCACACTATATATTAATTTCCCATTTGAACAAATTCTCTATATTTAATTAATACACTGCTTAGCCACAAAATTTGCATGAAAGAAAGTTTCCTACTCCAAATAGGTTTTTAGATCTTCTACAAAATCTTAATTTGAATTTTTTGAAAATAAAGACCTCATTTAACATTTTCAAATTTTGCATACTTATTTTCCTATATTGTCAGATTTATTTTCTATGCCTAAAAGTAAATTTTAATATTAAAATAGTAAGACATATCATCTAAACAGAATAGGTTCTGTTCTAAAATGTTCAATAAAATATTTTTGAACTTCCTCTCTGATGTGAAACAATTTAATAGTAAACAGATGGCTGAGATTATAACGTGAAGTTGTACGGGTTAGATCTAATAGGGACCGCGTGATTTAAAATGGACGGGCCTCAGGGGGCCACGTCGCCCTGGCCGTGTGCGGGCAGCGCTGCCCGGCGTCGCGCATCGGCGGGAGGCGGCGATGTCTCCGGAGAACTTTGGGTTTTCGTCTATACATCCTAAAACTTGGATTTCTTGGCATAGAACGGAAGAGGGGAGGTCGGGGATCTCACCTCGGGCTTTTGCTTGAGCTCGGAGGCCCTGGAAGGCCGTCGGCGACGAGGTCTGAGGTGAAAACGCGGCGGTGCTCGCTCGAGCTGTGTCTAGAGCGCAAAACACCGGGTTTCCTTCACCTGCGAGACTCCCCGGCGGCGGTGGAACATGACAAGCACGTTAGATCAGGAAATCTGAGCGAGGAACGAAGGAAAACGGCGGTGGAAGCTTCGGTTCTCACCGGGAGGAAAAATAGCCGATCGGGAAGGAAAAAAAGGCGATCGTCTGCGTTTAAATGGGCGAGGGAGGGCGGCGGAGGGTTGGTTTGGATATGCAGTAGCGTCCTGCCGAAGATCGGGCGTGGAAACCGGTTGGAGCAGCCGCGATCGGTGCGGGAAGATTGGGTTAGTTGGGGCATGCGGAGGAGGGGGGAGAAGATGACAAGCGGGCCCCGCGCGTCAGAGAGAGGGAGATAGGGAGGGGGGCGCGCACGGGTTTTTAGGCCGGCTGGGTGGGTTTCGGCCCACTGGCCGGTTTTTTTCTTTTTCTTTTTCCTTTTCCTTTTTCTGTTTTGATTCAAATTAAATTCCAGTTTGAATTTGAATTGCTACACCACATGCAATACGTCCATAAATTTTTAAATTCCCCTCTTTAGCAGGTTTTGGGGTGTTACACCCTACACACTAGCAGCATGGAACCGGAGACTCACGGTTGCGTGCAGGGCTCCAGCTCGGCCATTTACCCTGACGGGGGCATCGCCTCGTCCTCGGATCCCTCCTCATAACTCTCACCTGCACACAGCTCAAATATTGCAACCGTGAGCACGATGGCTCAGCAAGGCTTAACCGTCTAGCCTAGGCATGGAACTCTACATGCAGGGATATGTAAGATAGTGAAAAGGACTTTGCGTCAAAGACACGCCTATAAGTTGATCCTTGCTTTCAGTTCTATAGCAGCAGATTCATGTGCCTTAGGCAGCCCTCACATCGGAAGTCCACAATCAAACAAGAAACGCTTTCCTCCGATGTGGTGATGCCCAAAGCGGAAAATAAACTTAATTAGCTCTACATCTACAGCAAACTTCCAAAACATTAAGCTATCATCACAGCATATTATCATTCAACTGGCTTACTTAACTTCTTACTATGTCACGGAACAGTGAACAAGCGGTACTCAAATAACCGCGAGGGACGGTGATTGCAACCAGGAGACACCCGTACAACACGTTGCATACACCAACTTTCAGAAGCGTGATTCCACACCCCTCCCTACTCTGTTGTCTGCAACAACCTTTCAAAGGCAACCCAAATATCAAACCGGTCCATCCGTAATGGGCAGGAGCTCCCCGCGTGGAGAGTGACTGTGCCCACCGGCATATTTACACCTTGCTACCCTCAACCTACTCCTATTTACTGTTTGGTAAGCCTCGGCACCCAGGTTAACCATTTACATCGGTTTCCTGCTTATGTCAGTATGCCATCCGGTACTGTTTGATACCTGTTCAGCAGTCCCGCACACGACTCGGTCCTCAATCGACACCAACACGGCTACGCACGTGAGACCTCCGCTCACTGCTTCCTATCTCCCCTGCTGGGTCTCATTTTTCTCCACTCTTAAGCCATTTTCTATTCTGACCAAACCGTGTGATAAAACCTTACCTCGGGAGTAGATTCCAACTACTCGACTTCTACCGAGATCCTAAGCGTATTAGCATGACATTCTCTACTCGTCAGCTCTGTAAGCTAACCAACCCTTTATAGGATTTATGTGACGCCCTCAATTCTGTGGAAAAACCACGGAACCGAGAACTGGTGCATATGTGTGCCCAGGATGTTGATCACACATACACATATGTTCCACAAACTTAATTCAGAATATATATAACCACGAATAACAGAGTTTATTACAATGTTTCATGAGTCTTGGACTCATGCTCACAGCGGAAGTCTTAATCTAACAGCGGAAGTCTTATTTCTATGCAGCGGAAGTCTTCTAACTAGTGTGGAAGCAATTCTAAGCAGTAGCGGCTCCATCTCTACTCCATCCCCATAGGCAAGGTTCAGAACAGATCACACGCCTAATGCTCCCCTTGGTCTTCATAGTAATCTTCTCCTGTTACTGATGATGAAATAATAATGCAAGTTTGAGTACAATGATGTACTCAGCAAGTGCGGGAAAATATGATATGTAGCTCACAACAAGGTAGGTATAAAAAGGCTCATTGCAGAAAGCAAAGTTATTTATCAAAACCATGACGAAACAGCAACTTATCTTTAAGTGAATGTAATCCCAACATGTATTAAAATACCGATCATACCTCCATTATGTTTATTACCTTCCATGTCACAACCCGACATCAATAAATCTCATTCTTGCTGACGAATACCTCCTCGTATTAGCTACCACCTCACGAATACCATCTCGTATTCACTACCATTTAATCTCATAAAACAACTTCATCTCCCACCGAGACCAACATTGTTGCCATGACTCAACAGTCATGTGAAAGTTGCCTAGAGGGGGGTGAATAGGCTAATAAAACCTGAAATTAAAATAAAGAGCGGATAAAACCAGAGTAGGCTGGACTAGTCCGCTATGAGGTCGGACTAGTCCGGTCTAAGCCTAATTTGTGTTTTAGGTTTCCTGTTAAGTTTGTTTGAGCTGAAAATATGTGGTAGTCAAATGATATCACAAATTAGTTGAGAATAATCGGATTGCAAAATAATAGAACAATTCGCGGAAAATAACACAATGAAAGTTTAACAAGTAATTCTAGTGAGCAAGATAGTAGAGAAGACAAGAGACACGATTTATTCCGAGGTTCGATTCCACACAGGAACCTATGTCCTCGTTGAGGAGTCCACCAAGGACCGGGTCTTTTGTAACACTTCCCTCACCGAGCGATCACCAAGACCAAGCTCGGGCTTTCTCACTATCCATCGAATGTGAATACAATGCTCTTAGGAGCTACTCACACTTTGAGGCTCCCTACACCAACCAAGCAGTTCTAGAATTCAAAGTACAACTGTTAAGAACTCAAAATAATAGTTAGAGTGCAAAGGAATCAAACCAAGAGCTCGAACGTCGGTCACCACGTCTTTCCTCTCACAAGAACCACTAACTCCTTAAGATCCGATCTTAGGGGTCCAGAAGGTGAGGAAAGAGGCTTAGAAGAGCTCTAGGAATGAGTTTTCAGCGCTTTGGTTCACGTGTCTTAAATTCTCAGCCGGGGGGTCTCCATTTATAGAAATCCCGGCATTTAGCCGTTACCAACTAAAGTCCAGACTAGTCCGGTCCAAACCCCGGACTAGTCCGATCTTGAGAGACCACTCACGTCACGGCTTACCAAATAAAGTTGTAGTGACCGTTGAATTCAAACAGTCATGAAACCCAGGACTAGTCCGGCCAAGAGCTTACTAGTCCGATCTCAATCAGGAACCTTTGTTCCGTATGAGAACGGACTAGTCTGGTAAGGGCGGACTAGTCCGGTCTTACCAGACTTAGTCTAAAAGACTCTCTCAACTGGAGCTGAGGACTAGTCCAGCCAACCTCGGACTAGTCCGAGCTCACACAGGAACCTTTGTTCCGTCCTATTTCGGACCAGTCTGAAAAGATCGGACTAGTCCGGCCGGTGGAGCGGACTAGTCCGATGACACTCAAAGACTTCTTCTCCGGACCTAAGCTGCTTAGTCCGCTTAGCGGACTAGTCCGGCCTCTTGGGCGGACTAGTCTGGCCTTCTGAGACTTAGTCTCATAACGACTCAGACTCACACAACAGCGGACTAGTCCGAACTGACTCAGAGATTCTTTAACCGGTCTAAAGCGGATTAGTCCGGTTATGAACGGACTAGTCCGGCCAGTTGTCCGGACAAGTCCGGTCTTCCCTTTTCTTCATATCTATGACTACCTCATCTGATGATTCTAACGTTCTATCCTTCGTTTCAGCTCTCTAGTGATTCTCAAGCACTCTAAAAGAGAAGACCCTATACACAACTAGAAAAATGTGAAGACTAATAGAAAATGCTATTTTCAACTCCTCCAAGTCTTCTTCTTTTCCTTTTGCTTCTTGAGAGACTCCATATCCATTTCTTTGATAAACACCTGTGCTCATACTCAGTAGAAACTTATTAGCATCTTAATTGTCGTCATCAATCAACCAAAACCACGGGGATTATCTAGATGCACTTTCAATCTCCCCCTTTTTGGTGATTCATGACAACTCATTAAGATTTTCGAAAAGTAGATATAGTAGATTGTTTTCATAAAGATATACTCCCCCTAGATGTGGGCATAATGGATTATCAAGAACGAGAGAAAAATGTTTACAAGATTGAGTTTATGGGGAATTTCATGCTTATATGTGTTGTGGTGGTGTGACTAAGTATAAGCAGTAACCGCATTTAGAAAGATATAACATTTATTAGCAAGCAGATTTCATTATGGCATAATTTGAAGAGATAAAGTAACATAGTCATTACAAAAATAACATAACGTGGCATAATGTAGCATAGTTATTACAAACCATCATGAAATGAGTTTAATGAGCAAGACTAGACTTTAATGAGCAAGACTAGACTATGACTATGACTAGACTACTCCCCCTTATTCTCTCCCCCTTTGGCATCAAGGCACCAAAAAGGGAAGGAAAAGGAGAAAACCTAATCACTATCATCTTGATCTTCGTCGTGGTCACTCTGGTTCTCTTCGTCCTCATCCTCTTCTTCATCGTCATCCTGGTGATGGGTGTGGGAGGTAGGAGGAGCAGCTGAGGTGGATCCAAAATAGGCAAGCTCATCCTCCATGAGAGTGTGAAACTTTTTCATGTCGTCATCATCTGATGACGGTGGAGACATAGGTATCTCTATATTGTCGCACATGGCCTTGAGATACTTCTCTTGGCGTTGCTTCATCTTCTGCGTGCGAACTTCCACCTTCTGGCACGAGGAGAATATGGCCTTGAAGATCTTGAGCAGTCCACTAGAGGAGCCACTCAATGACGGAGGAATGGATGGTCCGGCAGAAGAGGATGGAGCTGCAGTGGATCCCCTGCCCATGGATGCAGGAGGGCGAGGAAGAGGAGTCGGCATCTGAGGACGGAGCTTCCGGTGCTTCACATCCTTTGCAAACTCTGGCCCCGTGACTTTTTCAATCATGCGCATGATGTATGGTGCATAGCCACAGGATCTGTTCAGGGTGTGGGAGATGTTGAAGATGTCGTTGGAGATGTAGTCAAAGACATTGAATTTTTCTTCTTCATTGAGCAGCTTCAACAGGTTTCTGAGGTACCCCTTTATCATCCCCACATCTCCATCTTTTGGAGCTAGAGTCTTCCTCAAAACTCTGTTCATCACTCCAAAGAAAGGTTTTATGTTGTTGGTTGAGGATGCCTCATAGGAGAGGTAGGAAGGATACATGAAGTCCAAGTCGTCCTTTCCCAAAGTTCTCTCATTGTGAACTATGATATCATAGTTCAAGTGCTCCCCAAGTTCTTGGATGCGAGCAAACTCATCATATTGTACTGAGTACACCACCCCATTTGTCATCCAAGTAATTTTCCTGTTTCCATATGTGTGGAAGTAACAGGTTGTGTAGAACTGGACTATGACCTCAATGTTCCAATCATATTGAAAAGCCATCAAGTCTTTGATCCCATGGCGTTCTGTTGCTTCGATTACTGCATCAAAGGCTTGATGTTTCTTGTTGGCCATGTATGGCCAGTCCACCCACTGAGCATCAACTACCGGTGTCTTCATTGGGAGATAGACATGCCGGTAGTAGTCACAATGGAAGTCACACCAGAAGCGAGGGTCTGGTGTGGACTTCTCGTACTTGTAGACCTCCTCCTCCCGGAACCTTCTGGCCTTGTCGGCTCCTTTCCCCTTGAAGGTTGCACTCGCCAAATTGGGTTGGCGGTTTGGGTTGTGCATGGGAGGTGCCCTTTCAAGGGGCCCAACAGGTCCCAGTGGGGGATTTTCCCTTCCCCGTCTAGGGTTGTCACAAATGACAAGTCCCCTGTTGTCTATAGCCTTTTTCCTGGAAGGATCAGCTGCTTTGCCTTTTCCTTTGTCCGGGGTTGATTTTTGTGGCTCGGCAGGCTGTTTGTCCTTTAAGGTGACTAGTCTCTTCCTCCTCGGAGGGTCAACGGACTAGGAGGCTTGGGCTTCGCTGTCAGCCCATTTCTTTGTCCGAGCTTCCCTTGCAGCAGCCTCTACTGCCTCGGCTGCTGCACGATAAGCGGCTTGACGAGACGCTTCGGCCTCGGGATTCGGAAGGGGGCTGTCGTTGGGTCCTGACATGATCTGGTGAGAAAAGAAGTTTTAGTTGATGGAGTATTGCGTTTAAATTAGTTTACAAACCCAAAGTTAGAGGTTAAGACTGTATCATCCGGACTTGTCCGGGCAGGAGGCGGACTAGTCCGCTCCGGCTGGACTTGTCCGGTTGGAGTCCGGACTAGTCCGTACTTTACAGTTTTAAACCCTAACTAATGTGATTTGCTTATCAATTCATCAAAGTACGTGCAATACTATGGGGTTTTGAAATAATATGGCCTAGGAGACTCGGAGAGGCCCTAAGGTACCCAAGATATGTTCTAGGAATAGGATTTTTGTGAAAAATCAAGGCTAGGTTAAAAAGTACCTTGGAGTTAAGGAATGTGATGAAATCCACGGTTCGAAGGAGCGGAGATGGTCAGAGAAGAGTTCCCGGCACTCCACAAGCCTTGAATCGAGGATGCCTTCGAGGGATTTGAGGGAGAACTCCAAAATCGCCAATGGGGACGAGTTTTGGAGGAGAGAAGTGGAGTGGAGGTGAATGAGGGAGATGGAGGAGTTTCAGCCCGACCCTTGGAGGTTAAGTCTCCAAGGGCCGGACTAGTCCGGTCCCCAGTCCGGACTTGTCCGGTCAGTTGGACTAGGTCCGAACTAGTCTTTAGTACGGACTTGTCCGGGTGCCAGGCGGACTAGTCTGTTGTGGACTTGTCCGCTGCTCCTCGGACTTCTTTAGAATGCCCAGACTTGTACGGCCTCTAGGTCGGACTAGTCCGGCTTTTAAAGTCTAAAAATTCTTATATATCAGAATTTTGCCTTGATTATGTGATGACAATATAGCCAAAAATAATGTGAGATGAAAATAGAGGAGGTACAAGTTTTCACAATCATGCACATTTTTGAAGGTTGTGAAAGAATTTTTGAGAACTTCTATTTGCACAATTTTTCAACTTACATTCCTAGAGTGTAATATATTCAGCTCATTTCGAAGTTCACAAAATCGTTTTTCATCTAGTGGTTTGGTAAAGATATCGGCTAGTTTTTTTTTCAGTTCTTACGTGTGAGATAGCCATGTCCCCCTTTATAGAGTGATCTCTTAAAATGTGATGTCGAATGTCTATGTGTCTGGTTCTAGAGTGCTCAAAGGGATTGTGGGCTACCTTAATAGCACTCTCATTGTCACAAAGGAGTGGAATGTTGTTCATATTGTGACCATAATCCCTTAAAGTTTGTCGCATCCAAAGAAGTTGAGCACAGCAACTTCCGGCTGCGACATACTCTGCCTATGCTGTGGAGAGAGCAATGGAATTTTGTTTCTTGGATGACCATGATACTAGGGACCTACCCAAAAATTGACAAGTTCCTGAGGTGCTTTTTCTATATATTTTACATCCGGCGTAATTCGCATCCGAGTATCCGATGAGATTAAACTTAGACCCCTTTGGATACCATAATCCTAGGTTGTGTGTGTGAACTAAATATCTTAGGATCCTTTTAACGGCTGTTAAATAGCATTCTTTAGGTGATGCTTGAAATCTTGCGCATAAACATACACTAAGCATGATATCGGGTCTAGATGCGCAAACATAAAGTAATGAGCCAATCATGGAGCGATATACCTTTTGATCCACGCTTGGTCCATCTTCATTGAGGTCAAGGTGCCCATTTGTTGCCTTTGGTGTCTTGATAGGTTTTGCTTTGTCCATGTCGAACTTCTTGAGTATGTCTTGTGTGTACTTGGTTTGACTAATGAACGTGCCTTCCTTGAGTTGTTTGACTTGAAATCCGAGGAAGAACTTCAACTCTCCCATCATGGACATCTCAAAACTATCTGTCATTATCTTGCTAAACTCATTGCAAAAAGATGTGTTAGTAGAACCAAATATAATGTCATCGACATATATTTGGCATACAAAGAGATCGTTGTCTACATTCTTTGTGAATAGTGTATAATCTGCTTTGCCTATCTTAAAGCCGTTATCAATAACAAAGTCTCTAAGACATTCATACCAAGCTCTAGGAGCTTGTTTAAGGCCATAGAGAGCTTTATGCAATTTAAACACATAATCAGGATATTCTTGGTCTTCAAAGCCGGGTGGTTGCTCCACGTAAACCTCCTCCTTGATTGGACCGTTTAGAAAGGCACTTTTCACATCCATTTGCTAGAGTTTAAAATCATGATGAGTAGCATAGGCTAATAGAATACGAATAGATTCAAGCCTAGCTACGGGAGCAAAAGTTTCATCGAAATCCAAACCTTTGACTTGAGCATATCCCTTAGCTACAAGTCTGGCCTTGTTTCTTGTCACCACTCCGTGTTCATCTTGCTTGTTGCGGAACACCCACTTGGTGCCTACCACGTTTGCGTTTCGTATTTTCACTAGCTCCCATACTTGATTTGTTGTAAAGTTGTTTAATTCTTCTTGCATGGCTACTACCCAATTCGGGTCCTTGAGTCCATCTTCCACCCTAAATGGTTCCAAGGACGACACAAAAGAGTAATGTGCACAAAAGTTAGCTATACGAGAACGTGTTGTTACCCCTTTTGTGATATCTACAAGGATGTTATCAACGGGGTGATCTGGTTGAATGCTTTGACGAACCCTTGGGTGAGGCACTTAATTTCTTGAGTTGTTTTCTTCTTCTTCATCTTCTTCTCCCCCTCGATCAACACCATGGTTTTGATTTTCTTCTTCCTCAAACTGACCGTCTTGATCTCGGGGTGCTTGGTTTTGATCCTGAGTGAGAGGTGCCGCTTTTGATGAGCTTGTAGCATCTTGTCCTACATTTTCTTGGGGACGGATTTCTCCAAGCCCCATTCTTCTTAGTGCTTCACTTGGTGCTTCTTCTTCATCTAATACACATTGATCAACTTGATCCACTTGGGAGCCATTAGTTTCATCAAACACCACACCACGTGCAATTTCAACGCACCCGGAGGTTTTGTTGAAGACACGATAAGCGTAGGTGTTTGAGTCATAACCAAGTAGGAAACCTTCATCGGATTTCGAATCAAATTTTGAAATCATAGGCTTCTTGTTAAGAATATAGCATTTGCTTCCAAAGACTCGAAAGTAGGAGATATTGGGTTTGTTACCTGTTAGGAGCTCGCATGAGGTTTTCTTTAAGAGTCGATGGAGGTAGAGGCGGTTTGTAGCATGACAAGCGGTGTTGATTGCCTCCGCCCAAAATCGTTCCGAGGTCTTGTATTCATCGAGCATGGTTCTTGCCATCTCTATGAGTGTCCGGTTCTTCCTTTCAGCTACCCCATTTTGTTCGGGAGTATAAGGGGCTGAAAACTCATGTTTGATGCCCTCTTCATCCAAAAATTCTTCTACTTGAGTGTTCTTGAATGCAGACCCATTGTCACTTCTAATCTTCTCAGTTTTTGAAGAAAACTCGTTCTGAGCTCTCCTCAAGAACTTCTTGAAGATTCCTTGAGTTTCTCCCTTATCATGCAAGAAAAATACCCAAGTGAAACGAGAATAATCATCAACAATTACAAGACCATACTTGTTACTGCCAATGCTTATATAGGTGACAGGGCCGAAGAGGTCCATGTGAAGCATCTCCAATGGTCTTGTTGTCGTCATCACGTTCTTGGCGGGGTGAGCTGTTCCAATTTGCTTTCCTGCTTGGCACGCACTACATGGTCTATCCTTTTCAAAAACAACACCTTTTAGTCCACGGATGTGATCCCCCTTTAGAAGTTTTTGTAAATTCCTCATTCCAACATGGGCTAGTCTTCTATGACACAGCCATCCCATGTTGGTTTTTGCTATTAAGCATGTGTCAAGCTGAGCTTTGTGGAAAAATCCACCAAGTAAAGCTTTCCTTTTAACACACCCTTAAAGGCAATTGAGTTATCACTTCTTCTAGAGACGGTCACATCCTCGTTAGTAAACAAGCAATTATAACCTTTCTCACATAGTTGAGATATGGACAATAGGTTATAATCCAATGATTTAACGTGTAGAACATGTGAAAGAAAGTGTTGATAAGAGATTGCGATTTTATCAATACCTAGTACCCTTCCTTGGCTGTTGTCACCAAAATAGATGCCTTCATTTGGATCATCATTTTCTTCATACTCAACAAACATTTTCCTCTCTCCGGTCATATGGTTAGTGCATCAACTATCTAGCACTCATTTAGTGCCACCGGAGGAGTAGGCCTGCAAAACAATTTAAACATTGCTCTTAGGTACCCAAACTTGTTTGGGTCCTTTTAGGTTAGTTACTAGGCATTTGGACACCCACACACAAGTTTTTGGACTCTTGTGGAGTGGCCCAACATATTTTGCATAAACTTTACCATACATGCTTTTCATAAGAACATAAGATGCATCGAAATTATGAAATACTATAGATTTTACATTTTTGGTAATCTTATGTGAGGTAGATGCAAGGTTATTACTCTTGTCTTCACTTGAGTTTTCTTTCACGAAGGCTATGAATTTGCTATTGTTTTTAAGGATTCTAGCATTTTGCTTTCCTCCCCTAGTATATCCAAGTCCATCTTTGATGAAGGGAGATCTTGTGATTGTGTATGCACTGCGTGTATAATTGATTTTTTCTTTATCAAAGATCCCACTCTTGTGTGTATTCTTGCTTTGTGCCTCTTTGAGCTCATTTTTTAAGTTTAAGACAATGCTAGCACATTTGAAAGTTTTAGTGTTGGATTCTATCTTTGTTGAGAGAGAGCTTTTAGAGGATGAATTAATTGGGACGCTAGACTTAAGTGAGTCAAGTTGTGCTTCAAGATTCTTGTGAGCTTTGGTTAAACTTACAAGTTCATCTTGAAGCGCCATATTCTCACTTTTATGCTGAACACCTGTCTCCTTGCTCATGGAAAGTTTGCTTTCAAGTGTTCTATACTTTTCTCTCTCAAATTGAAGAAGTTTCTCAATCTCAAGGTTTCTTTCCTTTTCAAGGATAAGCAATTCTTCTTGTTAATTGAGAAGCTCTTCTTGTTCAAATATTTCATCCGATAGCATTTTCATTTTAGCTATAGCCTTTTTGTTTAATCCTCTAAACATGATTTCGTTTTCACTTCTACTATCGAAGTCACTATCATCTTCAATATGTAACTTAGAAGGTTTGGTCATTACCTTGCGTTTTCCTTCCTTTGCCATGAGGCATGTGTGACTTCGGCTCTTCCAATCACCCTTGTTTGGCAAGAGTGATTTCTTCATGGTTGGCCTCTTGATGGCTACGGTTGCCACTTTTTCTTCATCTTCGGAGGAGGATTCTTCATTTGAGTCCCATTCTTCTCCAATGTGGGCTTGTCCATATGTCTTCTTCTTTGTGAAAATTTCTTGTCTTGCGGCTTCCCATCCTTCTTGTTTCTCTTGCCATCTTCCTTGCTATGGGGGCAGTTCACAATGAAATGCCCATGTTCTCCACAGTTGTAGCAAGTCTTCTTTGTTCTTGACTTGCCTTTGTCTTTGCTCTTATTCTCATAGTGATAGCTTCTCCTTCTCCTTATCAACCTTTTGAATCTTTTGATGAAGAACTCCATTTCTTCATCATCCATGTATGTGCTCTCATCATCACTTTCTTCATCTTCACTTGTGAGTTGTCTTTCTTTTGCCTTTGACTTGGATGTGGCCTTGAGAGCAATGCCCTTCTTCCTGGATGAAGTGATCTTGGCTAAGTCATTGACGTGTTGGGCTTCCTTCTCCATCATCTCATAGTTAATGATCTTCCCTAGCACTTCATCCGGAGTCATCAAATGAAAGTTTGGACTTTCCCGGATTAGGGTGCATAGGGTCACATTGCGAGGCATAAATGCTCTTATCATCCTTTCAACCACCTCATGGTCATTCCATTTCTTGCATCCATACACCCGACTCTTGTTGATAAGAGTTTTGAGTCGTTGTACATTTCTTGAGGTGTTTCGCCTTCTTCCATGGCAAACCTTCCAAGCTCTCCTTCTATCATCTCAATCTTAGCTTTCCTCACGGATCGGTTTCCTTCATGTGCGATCTTGAGGTGTCCCAAATATCTTTGGCGAGCTCCAACCCATCTACCTTGTTAAATTCTTCAATGCTCAAAGATGAGTTGAGCACGGCTGCTGCTTGTGCATTGCGATGGATTTGTTGTTCTTGTTCTCGAGTGAGTTCATCCTCGTCTTCGGGGATATCTATACCTGTACATACCACATGCCAAAGACTTGGGTTCAAGGAAATTAGATGCAACTTCATGTTGTGTTTCCACATTGTATAGTTAGTTCCATCAAAGTGAGGTGGTTTGCCTAGAGGAATTGATAAATAACTGGAATGAGAATTTAGTCGTTCATAGTTAAAAGGATATCACGAGTAATCTTGTTGACTACTCTTGAGTTTCTTCTCTAACTTCTCCTTCTTTTTCCTTTTAGCCTCCTCCTTTGTAACACCCCAAATTTTTATTCAAAACCCAAAACCATGTTCAGAGGGGAATTTAAAAATTTTTGGACGTGTTGCATGTTTTGCAAAAATTCAAATTCAAACTGGAATTCAAATTAGATTCAAAACAGAAAAGAAATGGAAAAAGAAAAATAGAAACGGGAAAAAAACCGGCCAGTGGGCCGAAACCCGCCAGCCGGCCCAGCTTCCCCGCGCCAGCCCGCCCCCGCGCGCGCCGCGCCGTCTCTCACAGACGGGTGGGACCCGCCTGTCATCCCTAACCCCGCGACCCCGGACTCTCCCGCGCGCGCGCGATCTTAACCGATCGGAAAACCCGTCCCGCAGCCCGAATTCCAGTCCCAGAAGAATCCAACTCGATCACAACTGACCCACCGCCCTCCCCCGGCTATAAAAACCCCAGCTCCGATCAGTTTTCCCACGCGATCGCCGATTTTTACTCCGGTGAGCACCGAGACTTCGCCGGTGAATTCTGGCCGATCTAAGCTCGGAAACTCTGATCTAACTCGCTGGTCTTGATCCACCGCCTCCGGGGAACTTTGCAGGTGCAGAAAACTCGGAGAGTTACGGTGTAAACACAGCGCCGACGAGCTTCGCCGTGGTTTTGCCTCGGACCTCGCCGCCGATCACCTTCCAGGACCCCCGAGCTCGAGAAAACCCCCGAGGTGAGATCCCTGACCTCCCCTTTACCGATCTATGCCATAAGATCACAGTTTTAGGCAGAATTCTTGAGGATCCGAAACTTTCCGGCGAGATCGCCGCTTCCCGCTGCCGTGCGCCTCCGGCAGCGCCGCCCGCGCTCGATCAGAGCGACGTGGCTGCTTGTGCGCCGTTTATTTTAAATCGCACGGTAGACTTTAAATCCCCGCGTACCGGTTCGATGTTATAATCTCAGCCGTCGGTTTAAAATCAGACGGTCCACGTCAGCCTCGCGTTATAAAGGCTGGAATTCTTACGTGCTACCCCCTGGGGTTCTCTGGAATTGAGAGCTAGCACCGGAAACTTCAGATCTAGCCCCTGGAACTTCAGAAATTCATGTAAATTCATTTAAAAATCAGTTTTAGCCCCTGGACTTAATAAAAATTAGGAAAAACACCTCTGATAAGTGTAGCTAGACCCCTGGAAATTATGAAAATAATATTATAGACCCTGTAATGGGGTGAGTTCATTATTTTAGCCCTGTTTAGTATTTAATCTAAAACATTGAATATGTAACTAGTGTTTAAAAATTAAAAAGGGGGATAAACATAATTGTCAAAATTAATTAAAAACTTTCTCAGTACTTAGAAAACTTTGGAGTGAGATAAAAGTATATTTTTGGGCTGAAATGAATCTGTTTCATTTATTATTCACATTTATTAGTATAGGGACACATTTTTAAGTAAAGAATAGCTATAGAAAAATAGGGAAAATAATTATGAAATAGTATACATCAGAAGCCAAGGTCAAATTATGATATTAAATTATTTAGGACCAGAACCTATACTGTTTAGATGATATGTATTACTAATTTCATAATAAAATACACAATTATGCATAAGAATATAAATCTGAAAAATATAGCAACTAGTAAATGATCAATGGAGTTTTTAAAATCCAAAGAGTTCAGTTTAGGGTTGGTAGAAATTATGAAGGCACATATGGGGAAAAATAATACTTTTCATACACACTTGGTAGTAAAAAGGTGAAGTAGTTGAATATAAGAAATTTATTGTAAACCCATATAAATAGTGTGTAAGTATGAAGGTGGACACAAAAGTAGGAATCATATACACATGGTTAAAAGTGCATGCAAGCCACAACTCAACACACATAAAGTAACCACAACACATATAATGGTAAAGAACTTTCATGAATATGAATATGTGGTTTGTATGAAGTGTAAGTGTGAACTATGTCTTATGGATTGTTGTTTTTCTTTTGCTATGTGTGATGGTATGAAGTAGAACCTGTTCAAGAACCAGTTATTCATTTCCAAGACCAGGACTATCCATTTCAAGAGCAGCAAGAAGGAGGCAAGTGTCCTTGACCACTTTGATCCTATGCTAGGATGTGTAGATAGAATTATTTGCATTGTCAAATGAAATATGAAACCCATGCTAGGAAAGTTTCCCTAGAATTGCATTACCTTGTTTTCCTTGTAGCTTGGGTTGGGATTTATTTTACCATGTCATTTATTTACATGCATATGCTTAGCCATGCTTAGAATGGGATATTTGGGACATGAGATCATCAGTTTATTATACCATACTCTTGAATGAGCTATTGGGAGTTATGTAGAGGTAGGGATCAAGGCAAGTTGGATGTTTTGGTTGTGTGCTGGGTGCACGAGACTTGGGTTTGTGTTTAGTACTTGCCTGGATCCTAAGGACCGGTTCATGGAGCATGTAACCCGGCTTTACAGTGCCAACCACATGCTGAGATGGGGCAGCTTGGCCAATTAATTAGGTGTATCCCCGGCGTAGTATGGGTGTGTTGGATGGTGCGGGGAGTAGGTGTCAGCTGGACTACCATATGAACCGCAAGGCTCAAGAGGGGGCCACTGCAGCGGGGTTGGAGCCTCTTGTATGCTGTTAGGGGTGAAACCTCAGTGGGCCCACGCTCGTCGGGAATCCCTTTGTAAAGGCTTCGTAGTGATCTCCTGGCGACACACCTGGGAAGTGTGAATGTGGATCGTAGCCACTGGCATAATGGAGGTTCTTTTAGTCCACCCGGCAATGGGGGATGAAATCACTACTTATGGGTACAGTGGTACAAACTCTGCAGAGTCAAAACTGTCTTGACAGCCGTGCTCACGGTTAAGAGCGGCCTGGACTTATTCATGATTAGAGGATTGATGGTTTTGGAAGTTAAGCGGGGAGCTTAACATTGGAAATGATGTTATGGTTATTGGATTATGATGATGGGATGGGAGATTGGGACCATTTCACCTGTGTAGTAATGTAAGTGCTTAATAAGCTAAGGTGATAGGTATTAATTGCGTAGTGCTTTAACCATGAGTTCAACCTCTCCTTGTTCTAGCCATGCATGATATAATTTTCCCACACTTGCTGAGTACCATTGGTACTCAACCTTGCATATTTGTTGGTTTATATTGCTGCTCAGGTCAAGATAATGAGGTGGTGTATAATGACCAAGATTTTGGACCCGAGGAAGGTTTTTAGGTTCATGAAGACCCCCGGGCAACGCCTGTGATGGAGCCCTAAAAGAATAATATTCCGCTGCTAGTTTATTTACTTGTGATGAACTTATTATTGTCCATCGAGACATTTACTATGTAAGACTTACTTATATTCGACACGTGGCTTGTAATAAATGATGCTTCACTATTTGTCATCACATGTATGAGAAAATGATCCTGGCATACATGTGATATTCACTTGGTTGTTTCTTCGGAAAAACCGGGTGTGACAGAGGTGGTATCAGAGCCAAGGTTGCCCGTAGGAACGTGGACCTAGGTAGAAATGGACGTATTTAAGGGCCCTATTTTCTTAAAAACTATTTTCCAAGGTGTGGGTGGAAAAGTGTTATTAAAGGAGTCATTTTCTTCATCTTACCCCAACTTTCATTCAAAATAGGATTTTTATTTGAGAATTTATCTAACCTAATTTTAAATTCTTTTGTTTTTAGATGGTTCGCATGATTCGCACCGCTCGTAAGTCCACAGGAGGGAGAGTTCCTGTAGTTGCCCTTGCCGAAAGAGAGGAGAGTCGTCCAGTGACGTACCTTTCCTATGGATTGGCAGTAGGAGACTTGTTGCGCCGTCTTCGACGTATGCTCGAAGCCTCAGGCAATACGGGCAAGCTCATCATCCACCACAACTCCACCAGGACCATCCGTGAGAAGAGGGAAGAATGGAGTTCGGAGATGAGGATTATACACGAGAATAAGCTACTGAAGATCCACCATTCTCCAGCTTGTCGAGCAACACAAGTTGACGCGGAGAAAGATGTCACCTGGGAGGCCATCACCTGCCAGAGTCACGTCTATCGTCGCCACTTGGACAAAACTGAGTACATGTATGTCCTCCAACGTGAGAGTGGTACCACGGAGTACAAGTACCCACCGGTGCAGCAAGGGACTTCCCATGAGCACATGGACTTGTGCTTGGAGGATGCTGCTATGCTCAGCACTCGACTGCAGGAGTGTCAACAAGAGCTTCAGGATGTCCGAGACACCCTGAAGGAAACGGAGGCGTTGCTGCGAGCTTGCTTAAAGGCGAGAGAAAGAGGAGATGGGAATGAGCTGTGTGTCACCGTGAGTGATCCATGGACTCCTGACTCCCCGGATCGCCGAGCAATCAGGCGTCGTTGCACTTCTCCACCAGCAGCCTCCCCACCCAAAGCAGAGTCAGAAGGTAGCCGAAATGAGGAGGAAGATCCCGAGGAGCCAGCTCAAGAGGACGAGTAGTGTAGAGTCTTTCCCCTAGCTAGCATAGATAATGCTTGGTGTGTGACGTGAGTAGTTACGTAGTTAATGGTGTGATAATGCTTGGTGTGTGACGTGAGTTGTGGAAGCCATGAGCAATTGTCCACAGCCTCGTCTTCAGATTGTTTTGCTTTGGTGTGTGAACCCACAGGAAATAATAGTGCATTTATTTGGTGTGAGATATAAACCCTCGTAAAATTTTAACAAAGCCTAACACCTCAAAGTACCAACAAATGAAAGTAGTAAGACGATACTAAATGATTTCAAATTAACATTGGTTGATTCTGCCAGATGGTCGGAAGAGGAAAAGGACATGCTGCCAACCCCGCCAACAACAATGATGAGGCATGCAACCCTCATCTTTCTGGAGGCCAGGACAGGGGTGGTCGCCATGAAGAAGTTGATCCTCTCCACCAAATGCTGGAGAATCAAAATCAGCTCATCCAGAACTTGACTCAAGTGGTGGCCAACTTGCATCAAGTTCCACCTCCACAAGCGGCACCACGCCAACCAAGGTTGAGTTAGTTTCTAGGAACTCAACCTCCAAAGTTTGCAAGTGCTGCTGAACCTCTGGAGGCAGATGATTGGCTGAAGACTATTGAAAGCAAGATGAGGATCATACAATGCCAAGGGTATGAGAGGGTGCTGTTTGCCTCTCATCAATTGAAGGGACCTGCTGCTGATTGGTGGACTGCCTACGTGGCCGCCCATCATGACCCTGAGAACATCACTTGGGAAGAGTTCAAGCGTAGCTTCCGCAACCACTATATCCCAAGAGGTGAACTCAAAAACAAGAGGAAAGAGTTTCTGGGACTGCAGCAGGGAAACATGACGGTGAGGGAATACCTCACTAAATTTACTCAACTATCCCGTTATGCTCCACGAGACATAGAGACTGATGAGCAGAAACAAGATTGTTTCGTGGATGGACTTACCGCAGAGATGCAGTGTGCAATGTCCTCCAATGAGTATGAAAGCTTCCAAAAGATGGTGGACAGAGCATTTGTGGTAGAAAGGAAGCTAAAGGCCCTGGAAAATGAGAATAAGAGGAAGTCCGGGTGGTCACATCAAGCCTCAGGGAGCAACACCCGCCCACATATGATGCAGCAACCCACGGGGCAGATGAGTCGTGCTGCGGTACCCTATTGAGCACCAAGAGGGTACAACCCAAACTACAGGCCACCCGCAGCACCAGCACAGCCGCCACGTCAGTTGGTGCAGCAGCCTCGCCCCGCATATCCACCTCGACCAGCAGTGCAAGGACCCCCAAACCAACCCCAGGACAACAAAGGCCAGGCGTCTAAGATTGGGGTGCAATGTTTCAGCTGTGGCGAAGTGGGGCACTACGCCCACAAATGCCCAAAGAAGAAGCCTGCACCGCCACAACAGCAGAATGTAGTGAGAGGACGGGTGAACCATGTCACCATGGAGGAAGCTCAAGAGGCACCCGACGTGGTAGTTGGTAAGTTTCCTGCCAATTTACATCTTGCAACGCTGCTGTTTGATTCTGGTGCTACCCACTCGTTCATTGCTCAAGGGTTTGTTAAGAAGCATGACCTAGCACCACACAAATGAACCATATGTTAGCCGTAAACTCTCCAGGTGGAGAAATAAGGACAAGACAAGTGTGTCCCAAAGTGAGCCTAGACATTAATGGGGTAGTATTTACTGCTAACCTCATAGTGATAGATTCACAAGGGATAGATATTATTTTGGGTATGGATTGGTTGACCAAACATAAAGGAATCATCCATTGTTCGACCAGAACGGTGGAACTAACTCACCCCAGTGGTACCAGAGTAAAGTTCATAACAATACACGAGCCTAGGAGGGACATTAAATTAAATCAAGTGGAGGTGAAAGTTGAGGAAATCAGTACTATCAGGGAATATCCAGATGTTTTCCCGGAGGAATTGCCAGGCATGCCTCCCGACCGTGACGTGGAATTCGCAATTGAGCTAGTACCGGGAACAGCCCCGATATACAAGAGACCTTATCGAATGGACTCCAAGCAGTTAGAAGAGCTCAAGGATCATTTGAGAGAATTGACGGAGAAGGGGTATATTCGCCCTAGTTCCTCACCATGGGGAGCTCCGGTGATATTTGTGCCTAAGAAAGACGGAACCCAAAGGTTATGCGTGGATTACCGTGCCTTGAATGAGGTAACCATTAAGAACAAGTACCCATTACCCCGCATTGAAGACTTGTTTGATCAGTTGAGGGGAGCTTGTGTGTTCTCGAAAATTGATCTCAGGTCGGGATACCACCAACTCAAGATAAGGCAATCTGATATTCCCAAGACAGCTTTCGTATCTCGGTACGGACTGTATGAATACACTGTCATGCCTTTCGGGCTAACCAATGCCCCGGCATATTTCATGTACCTCATGAACAAGGTATTCATGGAATATCTGGACAAATTTGTGGTGGTTTTCATAGATGATATTCTCGTCTCCTCCAAAGATGAAGAAGAACATGAGAAACATCTAAGGTTGGTGTTACAGAGGGTGAGAGAACACCAACTATATGCCAAGTTGAGCAAGTGTGAGTTTTGGCTGAAGAGAGTTCCCTTTTTAGGACATATAATCTCGGAGGGAGGAATCTCCGTCGATCCCGCCAAAATCGAGGATATCCAGAAGTGGAAGACCCCTGAAAATGTCGGGGAAGTTCGAAGCTTTTTGGGCTTGGCTGGATACTATCGACGGTTTATTGAGGGATTCTCCAAGATCTCGAGACCTCTCACTAAACTGTTGGAGAAGGGAATCACATTCACCTGGACACCCCAGTGCGAGACGAGCTTTCAGGAGCTAAAGAAGAGATTGACAACAGCCCCAGTGCTGGTTATGCCAGATATGCAGAAGAATTTCACAGTGTACTGCGATGCCTCTGGAAATGGGTTGGGATGTGTTCTCATGCAAGAAGGACATGTCGTGGCATATGCATCCCGGCAGCTTCGGAAGCAAGAGAAGAACTATCCTACACATGATCTAGAACTAGCCGCAGTGGTACACGCGTTGAAAATTTGGCGGCACTATTTGATGGGGAAGAGGACAGAGATATATACGGATCATAAGAGTTTGAAGTACATATTCACACAGCCAGATCTCAACCTCAGACAAAGGAGATGGTTAGATCTAATTAATGACTTTGATGTGGGCATCAACTATCATTCCGGAAAAGCAAACGTCGTGGCCGATGCTTTGAGTCGGAAAGTGCAGGCCAATAAGTTGAGCTTGAAGGACATGCCCGCAGAATTGAAGGACGAGGTTATAAGGCTCAATCTATGTCTAGTAAATAGTGGTGAAGCCATCGCCATGGAAGTGGACTCCACACTAGAGCAAGACATACGCGAGGGCCAAAAGAATGATGGGAAGATACAAGAGATCAGACAGCTCATCAAGGAAAATAAAGCTCCTGGTTTTAGAGAGGATGAACAAGGAACGGTGTGGCACGGGAGAAGAATCTGTGTGCCAGAAGTAAAGGAGATCCGTGAATTGATTTTAAAGGAGGCTCATGATTCCGACTATTCCATTCATCCTGGGAGTACGAAGATGTACCAGGACCTCAAAGGCAGGTATTGGTGGTATGGCATGAAGCGAGATGTCGCGGAACATGTTGCCCTATGTGACACATGTCAGTTGGTGAAAGCAGAACATCAACGACCCGCGGGATTGTTGCAACCACTCAAAGTGCCTGAATGGAAGTGGGAAGAAATCAGCATGGATTTTGTCGTGGGATTGCCTAGGACCCAATCCGGGTATGATTCAATATGGGTCATTATTGATCGGCTAACCAAGGTAGCTCATTTCATTCCTGTGAAAGAAAGCTACAGCGGATCCAAATTGGCAGAATTGTACATGTCAAGGATCGTGTGTTACCATGGAGTGCCAAAGAAGATAGTGTCGGACCGAGGGACACAGTTCACCTCGAGGCATTGGCAGAAGTTGCATGAAACCATGGGAACCCATATGAACTTTAGTTCTGCCTATCATCCCCAAACTGACGGGCAGACGGAGAGAACCAATCAGATCCTTGAAGATATGTTAAGGGCATGTGCACTCAAAAACAATAGGAGTTGGGACAAAAACTTACCGTATGCGGAGTTTTCCTATAACAACAGCTATCAAGCTAGTATGAAGATGTCACCGTTTGAAGCTTTGTATGGAAGGAAGTGCAGAACTCCCCTATTTTGGAACCAAACAGGAGAAAGTAAAGTGTTTGGTCCAGAAGTGCTACAAGAAGCCGAAGCGAAGGTGAGGGAGATTCGCAACAACTTGAGGATAGCACAAACACGCCAGAAGAGTTATGCTGATGTACGAAGAAGAGAGCTCGTTTTCAACGTGGGAGACTATGTTTATCTCAAGGTGTCCCCTATCAGAGGACTTCGTCGGTTCAAGGTGAAAGGGAAGTTGTCACCTCGATACATCGGACCCTTCCAGGTTTTGGAAAGGAAAGGCGAAGTGGCGTACCAACTAGAGTTACCGGTTCATCTATCGGATGTACACGATGTATTCCATGTGTCACAACTCAAGAAATGCCTGAGGACGCCTGAGGAGGTGTTACCCATGAATGAAGTGGATGTAGCTGAAGATTTGTCTTATGCCGAGCAACCATACAAGATTTTGGAGACAATGGAACGCCTCACCAGAAATAAGAGAATCCGGATGTGCAAGGTGCAGTGGAAGCATCACTCAGAAGAGGAAGCCACCTGGGAACGGGAAGATGAGCTCAAGGCACAATTTCCGGAATTGTTTTCTTAGAAACACCAATCTCGAGGACGAGATTTCTTTTAAGGGGGGTAGAGCTGTAACACCCCAAATTTTTATTCAAAACCCAAAACCATGTTCAGAGGTGAATTTAAAAATTTTTGGACGTGTTGCATGTTTTGCAAAAATTCAAATTCAAACTGGAATTCAAATTAGACTCAAAACAGAAAAGAAATGGAAAAAGAAAAAGAGAAACGGGAAAAAACCGGCCAGTGGGCCGAAACCCGCCAGCCGGCCCAGCTTCCCCGCGCCAGCCCGCCCCCGCGCGCGCCGCGCCGTCTCTCACAGACGGGTGGGACCCGCCTGTCATCCCTAACCCCGCGACCCCGGACTCTCCCGCGCGCGCGATCTTAACCGATCGGAAAACCCGTCCCGCAGCCCGAATTCCGGTCCCAGAAGAATCCAACTCGATCACAACTGACCCACCGCCCTCCCCCGGCTATAAAAACCCCAGCTCCGATCAGTTTTTCCCACGCGATCGCCGATTTTTACTCCGGTGAGCACCGAGACTTCGCCGGTGAATTCTGGCCGATCTAAACTCGGAAACTCTGATCTAACTCGCTGGTCTTGATCCACCGCCTCCGGGGAACTTTGCAGGTGCAGAAAACTCGGAGAGTTATGGTGTAAACACAGCGCCGACGAGCTTCGCCGTGGTTTTGCCTCGGACCTCGCCGCCGATCACCTTCCAGGACCCCCGAGCTCGAGAAAACCACCGAGGTGAGATCCCTGACCTCCCCTCTACCGATCTATGCCATAAGATCACAGTTTTAGGCAGAATTCTCGAGGATCCGAAACTTTCCGGCGAGATCTCCGCTTCCCGCCGCCGTGCGCCGCCGGCAGCGCCGCCCACGCTCGATCAGAGCGACGTGGCTGCTTGTGCGCCGTTTATTTTAAATCGCACGGTAGACTTTAAATCCCCGCGTACCGGTTCGATGTTATAATCTCAGCCGTCGGTTTAAAATCGGACGGTCCACGTCAGCCTCGCGTTATAAAGGCTGGAATTCTTACGTGCTACCCCCTGGGGTTCTCTGGAATTGAGAGCTAGCCCCGGAAACTTCAGATCTAGCCCCTGGAACTTCAGAAATTCATGTAAATTCATTTAAAAATCAGTTTTAGCCCCTGGACTTAATAAAAATTAGGAAAAACACCTCTGATAAGTGTAGCTAGACCGCTGGAAATTATGAAAATAATATTATAGACCCTGTAATGGGGTGAGTTCATTATTTTAGCCCTGTTTAGTATTTAATCTAAAACATTGAATATGTAACTAGTGTTTAAAAATTAAAAAGGGGGATAAACATAATTGTCAAAATTAATTAAAAATTTTCTCAGTACTTAGAAAACTTTGGAGTGAGATAAAAGTATATTTTTGGGCTGAAATGAATCTGTTTCATTTATTATTCACATTTATTAGTATAGGGACATTTTAAGTAAAGAATAGCTATAGAAAAATAGGGAAAATAATTATGAAATAGTATACATCAGAAGCCAAGGTCAAATTATGATATTAAATTATTTAGGACCAGAACCTATACTGTTTAGATGATATGTATTACTAATTTCATAATAAAATACACAATTATGCATAAGAATATAAATCTGAAAAATATAGCAACTAGTAAATGATCAATGGAGTTTTTAAAATTCAAAGAGTTCAGTTTAGGATTGGTAGAAATTATGAAGGCACATATGGGGAAAAATAATACTTTTCATACACACTTGGTAGTAAAAAGGTGAAGTAGTTGAATATAAGAAATTTATTGTAAACCCATATAAATAGTGTGTAAGTATGAAGGTGGACACAAAAGTAGGAATCATATACACATGGTTAAAAGTGCATGCAAGCCACAACTCAACACACATAAAGTAACCACAACACATATAATGGTAAAGAACTTTCATGAATATGAATATGTGGTTTGTATGAAGTGTAAGTGTGAACTATGTCTTATGGATTGTTGTTTTTCTTTTGCTATGTGTGATGGTATGAAGTAGAACCTGTTCAAGAACCAGTTATTCATTTCCAAGACCAGGACTATCCATTTCAAGAGCAGCAAGAAGGAGGCAAGTGTCCTTGACCACTTTGATCCTATGCTAGGATGTGTAGATAGAATTATTTGCATTGTCAAATGAAATATGAAACCCATGCTAGGAAAGTTTCCCTAGAATTGCATTACCTTGTTTTCCTTGTAGCTTGGGTTGGGATTTATTTTACCATGTCATTTATTTACATGCATATGCTTAGCCATGCTTAGAATGGGATATTTGGGACATGAGATCATCAGTTTATTATACCATACTCTTGAATGAGCTATTGGGAGTTATGTAGAGGTAGGGATCAAGGCAAGTTGGATGTTTTGGTTGTGTGCTGGGTGCACGAGACTTGGGTTTGTGTTTAGTACTTGCCTGGATCCTAAGGACCGGTTCATGGAGCATGTAACCCGGCTTTACAGTGCCAACCACATGCTGAGATGGGGCAGCTTGGCCAATTAATTAGGTGTATCCCCGGCGTAGTATGGGTGTGTTGGATGGTGCGGGGAGTAGGTGTCAGCTGGACTACCATATGAACCGCAAGGCTCAAGAGGGGGCCACTGCAGCGGGGTTGGAGCCTCTTGTATGCTGTTAGGGGTGAAACCTCAGTGGGCCCACGCTCGTCGGGAATCCCTTTGTAAAGGCTTCGTAGTGATCTCCTGGCTACACACCTGGGAAGTGTGAATGTGGATCGTAGCCACTGGCATAATGGAGGTTCTTTTAGTCCACCCGGCAACGGGGGATGAAATCACTACTTGTGGGTACAGTGGTACAAACTCTGCAGAGTCAAAACTGTCTTGACAGCCGTGCTCACGGTTAAGAGCGGCCTGGACTTATTCATGATTAGAGGATTGATGGTTTTGGAAGTTAAGCGGGGAGCTTAACATTGGAAATGATGTTATGGTTATTGGATTATGATGATGGGATGGGAGATTGGGACCATTTCACCTGTGTAGTAATGTAAGTGCTTAATAAGCTAAGGTGATAGGTATTAATTGCGTAGTGCTTTAACCATGAGTTCAACCTCTTCTTGTTCTAGCCATGCATGATATAATTTTCCCACACTTGCTGAGTGCCATTGGTACTCAACCTTGCATATTTGTTGGTTTATATTGCTGCTCAGGTCAAGATAATGAGGTGGTGTATAATGACCAAGATTTTGGACCCGAGAAAGGTTTTTAGGTTCATGAAGACCCCCGGGCAACGCCTGTGATGGAGCCCTAAAAGAATAATATTCCGCTGCTAGTTTATTTACTTGTGATGAACTTATTATTGTCCATCGAGACATTTACTATGTAAGACTTACTTATATTCGACACCTGGCTTGTAATAAATGATGCTTCACTATTTGTCATCACATGTATGAGAAAATGATCCTGGCATACATGTGATATTCACTTGGTTGTTTCTTCGGAAAAACCGGGTGTGACATCCTTCTTCTTTTTGAGGAGTGCCATGAGACGAAGAACTTCTTCATCTTCTTCTGAGCTTGTAACGTCTTGTGGAGGAGCAACTGCGGGAGGTGAGTTAGAACCTTGTTCTTCAAAGTTGCTCGAACTTGCTCCTTTTCCCTTGTTGAGATCAATTTGGCTACCGACCTTGTCCCCCATCTCCTCTCCAAGCGGTTAAGCTTTTGTGGAGAGTTAGGCTCTGATACCAATTGAAAGTTGCCTAGAGGGGGGTGAATAGGCTAATAAAACCTGAAATTTAAATAAAGAGCGGATAAAACCAGAGTAGGCCGGACTACTCTGGTATGAGGTCGGACTAGTCCTGTCTGACACTAATTTGTGTTTTAGGTTTCATGTTAAGTTTGTTTGAGCTGAAAATATGTGGTAGTCAAATGATATCACAAATTAGTTGAGAATAATCAGATTGCAAAATAATAGAACAATTCGCGGAAAATAACACAATGAAAGTTTAACAAGTAATTCTAGTGAGCAAGTAAGATAGTAGAGAAGACAAGAGACACGATTTATCCCGAGGTTCGATTCCACATAGGAACCTATGTCCTCGTTGAGGAGTCCACCAAGGACTGGGTCTTTTCTAACCCTTCCCTCACCGAGCGATCACCAAGATCAAGCCCGGGCTGTGTCACTATCAATCGCATGTGAATACAATGCTCTTAGGGGCTACTCACACTTTGAGGCTCCCTACACCAACCAAGTAGTTCTAGAATTCAATGTACAACTGTTAAGAACTCAAAATAACAGTTAGAGTGCAAAGGAATCAAACCGAGAGCTCAAACGTCGGTCACCACGTCTTTCCTCTCACAAGAACCACTAACTCCTTATGATCCGATCTTAGGGGTCTATAAGGTGAGGAAAGAGGCTTAGAAGAGCTCTAGGAATGAGTTTTCAGCGCTTTGGTTCATGTGTCTTAAATTCTCAGCTGGGGGTCTCCTTTTATAGAAATCCCGGCATTTAGCCGTTACCAACTAAAGTCCGGACTAGTCCGGTCCCAACCCCGGACTAGTCCGATCTTGAGGGACCACTCACGTCACGGCTTACCAAATAAAGTTTTAGTGACCGTTGAATTCAAACGGTCATGAAACCCCGGACTAGTCCGGCCAAGAGCGGACTAGTCCGATCTCAGTCAGGAACCTTTGTTCCGTATGAGAACGGACTAGTCTGGTAAGGGCGGACTAGTCCGGTCTTACAAGACATTGTCTAAAAGACTCTCTCAACTGGAGCTGCGGACTTGTCCTGCCAACCTCGGACTAGTCCGAGCTCACACAGGAACCTTTGTTCCGTCCTATTTCGGACTAGTCTGAAAAGATCGGACTAGTCTGGCCTGTGGAGCGGACTAGTCCGATGACACTCAGAGACTTCTTCTCCGGACCTAAGCGGCTTAGTCCGCTTAGCGGACTAGTCCGGCCTTCTGAGACTAAGTCTCATAACGGCTCAGACTCACACAACAGCAGACTAGTCCGGCCTTTAACGGACTAGTCCGAACTGACTCAGAGACTCTTTATCCGGTCTAAAGCGGATTAGTCTGGTTATGAACGGACTAGTCCGGCCATTTGTCCGGACAAGTCCGGTCTTCCCTTTTCTTCATATCTATGACTACCTCATCTCATGATTCTAACGTTCTATCCTTCGTTTGAGCTCTCTAGTGATTCTCAAGCACTCTAAAAGAGAAGACCCTATACACAACTAGAAAAATGTGAAGATTAATAGAAAATGCTACTTTCAACTCTTCCAAGTCTTCTTATTTTCCTTTTGCTTCTTGAGAGACTCCATATCCATTTCTTTGATAAACACCTATGCTCATACTCAGTAGAAACTTATTAGCATCTTAATTGTTGTCATTAATCAACCAAAACCACGGGGATTATCTAGATGCACTTTCATCATGCAACCAAGCTTATCACCCGGTCTCAACAGTCCCGAAAACCAAACCATCCAAAACCATAACCAATAACCATTTCTAATCAACCCAACTAATCATGGAAGTTGGCCAGGCGCTCGTGACCGTAAGCTCGGCTATCATGATAGTTTTAAGACTCTACAGAGTTTGCACCTCTTTACCCACAAGTTTGTGATTTCGTCACCCGTCAGCGACTGCAAAAACTCCATTATACCAGTGCACAACTGTCGGTGTATGGCCAAGAGATCACAAAATAGCCTTTACAAAGGGGTTACTAGATGTATGGACTCACTAAAGTTTCACCGGCAGGCTAGAATCTCCAATTCTCCCACCCACAGGCCCCTCTTGTGCCATGCAGCTCCCAGGGCAGTCCTCACTCGACTCGCATTCCCCGCGCCTTCCACAGTCCATAACAATCTAGCAACTTATCTAATTAGTCAGCAAAGCTGCACCCATACTTGGCCTTGTGGTGGCACTGTTATCCTGGCATGTGCTCGCATGAACCGGTCCTTAGATCTACGGCAAGTAAACCACCATCTCATGCTACCTCATTCCCAAACCCAATCTTGCCTAGATCTCCCTCCGATCCATGTCCATTAACAGCATCAGTTTCTCATTATCATTACGAGTGCAGTTAGCTAGACACATCTATATCGCTTCCCAATCCCATGGACTCAGCGAAGCAAAAAAGTAAAAACCATACCCGACTCATAAACTTCCCTAGCGACAAGGGTGGTTTAACCTAAACTAGTAAACTCCTATAAAACGGTTTCCCATCATGTTTGACTCAGCACACACACCTTTTCGCAAAACAAAACAGTTTTTCCCAAAACATAGGATCAATATGGTCAAGGGGCACTTGCCTTGTTCTTGTGGTTCCGGTTGCTCTTGGATCTCGAAACCTTGTTGTTGCAGCTCATTGTAGACAGCTCCCTGAGCTTGTCCAGCATACAGGATCACACACATACAAGATCCATAGCAATCAATATCATGCACAAACTTTAACTAGATGCGATGATGCATATGCATGCTATCCTATAATGCAGTTTAGTTTTATTAGGTCGGTTTGTACGTGTTCTTGCATGGTTTATGATGAACAGAAGTGTTCGGATCAGATGTGGGCGTGGCGATGACCTTGTCTTTAGATCAACCAAATCAACAAGTGATCTGTCCACGAGAAAGCTTCTGTTCGAAAGGAATCGAAGAACAGATGCAAAGAAAACACAACGATATCGTAAGGTGGTATTGGAGACCTACCTTACGTCCTTCTCGGTCTCGGGGTCCTTTTCTGAAGAGACAGATCGTTGGGGCTCTCTTTAGGCGATCTTCCTCGACTGAACTCCGACGATGGGCTCAATCGGCGAGTTGGGGCTAGGGCTCTAAGTCGTCGGCTCAGAAGTTGGAAAAGAAGTTTGTGGTTTCGGCCAGAGGTTCTGGGTTCTATTTATAATCGGGAGAAGAAGAGTCCTGATATGATTGGACTTCGAATAAGAGTTCTATTCAGATTATCATTGAATCTTAACAACTTATCTTTAGTTGATTTGGTGCGGTAACATTGTGGAATTCAGGATGGTTTCTCCTCCGTACCGGTATTTCTACGCGTACAGAATCCAAAAACCGTCCCAGAAGTCGTTACCTCCGCGGTGATGAGCTCCGGAAGCTCCACATGTCCATCGGGGCCTGGTATCTCCTTCTCCGCAAAGACGAGCTCCGGTTGTGCCGCGTGTCAAGCGAGCGAGACCTCCTTTCTCCTTCGGAGGTGAGCTCCGCGTGCGCCACGTATCCTGGCGGTCGGGACCTCCTCTCTATTCGGAGGTGGCTCCACGCACGCCACGTGTCAGTGTCGGACCTTCCCTTTCTTCGGAGGTGGCTCCGGGTGTGCCACGTATCCATTTCGGACCTCCCTCTCTTCTGAGGTGAGCTCCAAGAATGCCACGCGTCAAGTAGCGCCAGACATTCCTTTTTCCTCAAGGACGAGCTCCGAGGTACACACGTATCCAAGAGTGTCAGACCTCCCGGAGATAAGCTCCGTTGACGACAGGTGTCCAATAGAACCGGACTTCTCGGGGGTGATCTCCGAGATCGACATGTATCCCGCGCGACGGGTTCTCTGATTTCCGCGGTGACTAGCTTCGAAGGTGACATGTGTCCTGCGGAACTGCCTTTGCTTCTTCAGCAGAGGCTAGCTCCGGGGCAACACATGTCCCATAGGGTCGGACCTGTCCCCCTTTGCGGAGATGAGCCCGAGCCTGCCACGTAGCCAGTTTAGCGGCGGACCCCTCCCCACTTCGCAGGGATGAGTTCCGAACACGCCACGTAGCCAGCGGGCCGCGGAAGTTGTCTTCGCCGCTCTCTGGGAACTGGATTCGGCTCTTATTGGCTATCTTTTTGATATTTTTCTCTGTTCCTACTTCTTTTAAAATGTTTTCTCTTCATAAAACATGAATATATGCATAAACCAAAAATGAGGATGTCACAAATCTACCCCCCTTAAATTGAATCTCGCCCTCGAGTTTCATTGGTAGAGAATAGATGAGGAAATTCTGCCTTGATGTCTTCTTCACGCTCCCATGTGGCTTCAGCTTCGGTGTGATGGCTCCATTGTACCTTGCACCATCGGATCACTTTGTTCATGGTGACCCTTTCCTTTACGTCCAAAATTCAGACAGTGTGCTCCGTATAAGTCAGGTCCTCTTGAAGTTCAAGCTCTTCTATTGGTACTCGCTCCTCCGGTACTCTCAAGCACTTCTTGAGCTGGGATACATGAAATACGTCATGTACTTCGGAGAGATATGTTGGGAGCTCTAGTTGATAGGCTACTTCTCCTCGCTTGTCCAAAATCTTAAATGGTCCAATGTAGCAGGGTGCTAGCTTGCCTTTGACGTTGAAACGTCGTTGGCCACAGATAGGAGATACCTTAAGGTATACGAAGTCTCCTACTTCGAAGGTCAACTTACTTCGCCTATTGTCCGCATAGCCTTTCTGTCGTGACTGAGCAGCCTTTAAGTTCTCCCGTATCGTTTGGACTTGTTTTTCAGCTTCTTGTAGCACTTCGGGTCCAAACACCTGGTTCTCTTCGGTCTCGTTCCAGAATAGTGGTGTTCTACACCGTCTACCGTACAATGCTTCGAAAGGCGACATCTTCAAGCTAGCTTGATAGCTGTTATTATAGGATAATTCGCCGTATGGTAAACTCCTATCCCAACTGCGCCCACGTTTCAAGGCGCAAGCTCTCAACATGTCCTCCAAAATTTGGTTTGTCCTTTCGGTTTGTCCATCGGTTTGTGGGTGATAGGCGGAGCTAAAATCCAGTCGTGTATCCATAACTTTCTGCATATTCCTCCAGAATCTAGAGGTAAACTGAGAACCTCGATCTGAGACTATCCTTCTCGGGACTCCATGACGGCACACGATCTGCTCCATGTACATCTCGGCTAATTGTGCAACGTTGCACTTGGCCCTTACAGGGAGAAATGGGCGGTTTTCGTCAATCGGTCCACGATAACCCAGATGGAGTACGTGGCAATCCGACGATGAAATCCATACTGATGTCCTACAACTTCCACTCTGGTACCTTCAAAGGTTGCAACAATCCAGCGGGTCTTTGATGTTCGGCCTTCACCCGTTGGCATGTGTCGCATAGGGCAACGTATTCGGCTATATCCCTTTTCTTACCATCCCACCAGTAACAAGTCTTCAAGTCCTTGTACATTTTGGTACTTCCGGGATGTATGGAATAGGGTGAATCATGTGCCTCCTTCAATATCATGTCGCGGAGGTGCTTTACGTTAGGTACACAAATCCTTTTTCCTAGCCAAAGTGTACCCTTCTCATCTTCTTTGAGATCCTTCTAAATTCATTCTCGGATCCTTTCCTTGATCTCCTTGATCTCCTCATCCGTTGCTTGGCCATCTCTTATCTCTTGCTCCAGTGAAGAGTGGATCTCCATCATTTCCATGTTGTTCAAGAATCCGAGGTGTAATCGTTCGAACACCTTACGTAGTTTGGGTGGTGACATGCTCCCTTCCGGCTCAATGCATCAGCTACTACATTGGCCTTCCCAGGGTGGTAGTTGATTCCAACATCATAATCCTTGATGAGTTCCAACCATCGACGTTGCCCCAAATTCAAGTCCATTTGTGTAAATATGTACTTGAGGCTTTTATGATCCGTATAGATCTCACATCGATGACCAAGGATATAATGTCTCCAAATCTTTAATGCATGCACTACTGCTGCTAGCTCCAAGTCATGTGTAGGATTATTAAGCCCGTGCTTCTTTAGTTGTCGTGAGGCATAGGATACCACTTGTCCTTCTTGCCTGAGCACACATCCGAGCCCCTGTCTAGAGGCGTCACAATATATGTCAAAGCTCTTGCTTACGTCCGGCAATACCAAAACAGGCGCTGTGGTTAGCCTTTTCTTGAGCTCCTCAAAACCTTCTTGGCATGCTGGTGTCCATCGAAATGCTTTCCCCTTCGTTAGCAACTCCGTCATAGGCTTTTCTATCTTAGAGAAGTCCTTAATGAAGCGTCGGTAGTATTCAGCCATCCCAAGGAAACTCCGAATATCCCTCACGTTCTGCGGTTGGTACCACTTTAGAACATCCCTCACTTTTCCGGGATCAACCGATACCCCTTCTTCGGAGATAATGTGGCCAAGGAACGATATTTCCTTTAGCCAAAATTGACACTTGTTAAGCTTGGCATACAATTGATGCTCACGCATTTTCTGCAAGGTCAATTTCAAATGTTCTTCATGCTCCTCCTCACTTTTTAAATACACCATAATGTCGTCGATGAAAACAACGATGAACTTATCAAAGTACTCCATAAAAACCATGTTAATGAGGTACATGAAGTATGCGGGTGCATTTGTTAACCCAAAAGACATGACGGTATATTCATACGAACCATACCGTGTTCGAAAGGCAGTCTTGGGTATATCGGAGGGGTTAACCTTCAGCTGGAAATATCCCGCCCAAAGATCAATCTTGGAGAACACTCGGCTCCTTTCATTTGGTCGAATAGGTCTTCTATACGGGGCAGAGGGTATTTGTTCTTGATTGTCACTTCGTTGAGAGACCTATAGTCCACACACATCCTTTGGGTCCCATCCTTCTTGTCTAGGAAGAGAACAGGAGCTCCCCATGGTGATGAGCTTGGACGTATAAAACACTTCTCCAACTGCTCTTGAATTTGCTTCTTGAGTTCTACTAGTTCATTGACGGGCATCCTATAGGGTCTCTTTGCTATGGGTGCAGTTCCGAGTACCAAATCAATGGCAAACTCAATGTCCCAATCAGGGGGCATACCTGGAAGCTCCTCTGGAAACACGTCCGAGAATTCTTGAACCACTGGAATGCTGTCCAATGTTGCTCCTTCAACGTGGTTCAAGATTGCCTTTTTGGTTTCTTGTTGGGCTGACTCAAACTCGACACGAGTACCGTGCTCATTTGTCAACTGCACTCTTCTTTCAGCACATTGGATTACCCCGTTGTGCTTGCTTAACCAATCCACCCCGAGTATTATGTCAATCCGTTGGGAATCCAGGACAATGAGGTTGGCAAGGAAGTCTACCCCCTTATCTTAAGGCTTACTTTCGGACATACTATATTAGTACTCATCTCTCCTCCGGGAGAATTAACTAACATAGCACATTTTAAGTGTGATATGGGTAGATTATGCTTGGCAACAAACTTGGATGATATGAAGGAATGTGATGCTCCAGAATCAAATCAGATGGTGGCGGGGTTGGAGTTGCCAGGGAACATACCAATTGCGACGTTCTCAGCCTGTTGTGCTTCCTCAGTAGAGACATGGTTCACGTTGTCGCGAGCATAGTTCTGCTGTCCACGGTTTCCTTGACTGTCCCCTCCGTTTGGTCGCGGGTTCTGCTTGGGCACGTGATGTGTACAGGGGTCCCGAACTACCGAAATGTTCTGATAACTCTCGATTTGGTGGAGACTTGACACAAATCGATCCTGCGTCCGAACAACACGTTCTGAACCCTGCAATCGCAGCACCACGTCTCCTCAGGTTATCAACCGATATTGCGCAGTTGACCTCGCCAAGAAGGCTAATCCTTGCCTGTGAATCGAAGAACACGAGCAAGAACAAGAAAGAATGCAACCAAATTGCTGAAAGATATGAAACACTCAAGTTGGGGTCTCACAAACCGATGAACGGCGAAACTGTTCTTGACAGAATAATCTAAGCAAAACCCAGCTGTTTGTGATGGCGGCTAGGGGGTATAAAGGAGGTGGAGGACGACCACGGGGATGCTGGGGTCGTGACCTAACCCTAAGACACGTTCATAATGGACTTGGACTCCATACATGGCCGAATGGCCCAACTAGGTGATGCAACACCCTGAAAGACTCTAAACTTTATATTGTTTCGAAGTTTCCTGAAGACTCCCAGGGAATTTTGACGTGGGGCCAGATACATTGGAAAGTTTATCCTCTCAGCTTTCCGTGCATATGTAGAACGTCAAAAATGGAGTCCGTATGCCTCCTGTGCATCCATTTTAAAGTGGACTTCTCCTGAGCCCGAGTTGGACTCGAGTTTGAGTTGGGCTCGGTCTCTAACTTCTTGTTGGCGTATTTTCTGGTCCTCCACGCCTCCAAACCCCTCTCCATGTATCTCCATGTCCTCTCCATGGTTCCTAATCATAATTAATCCATTAGGTAGCAACATACTCTCAAAATTCACATATAAAGAATTGTTCAGGAACGAGCTCACCTCTAAATTCAATTGTCGTGCTCGAGCTCTAGTAATTGGACCTTGCATGTCTACCATGTGAGTGTTGTCTATATTTGCAGGAGTGATGTCCACATCATCCTCCCCCTCTTGCATTGGAGTCGTCCTCGACTAAAGCTCAAATTCTTCTCCCAAATATGGCCTTAAATCTGAAATGTTAAAGGTGGGACTAACCCCAAACTCGAGAGGCAACTCAAGTTTATATGCATTATCATTAATCTTCTCAAGTATATTAAAAGGACCATCAGATCTAGGCATCAATTTATACTTTCTCAGTTCTGGAAATCTATCCTTTCTCAAGTGTAACCAAACTATATCACCCGGTTCAAGTCTAACTTCCTGCCTACCTTTACTACCAGCAATTGTATATTCTTCATTCATCTTTTCAATATTATGTTTAGTGGACTCATGAATTTTCAAAATAAAATCAGCATGTTCCTTTGTATCATTATGAGTTCTCTCACTAGTAGGTAAAGGCAAGATATCAATAGGAGCACGAGGATTGAATCCATACACTACCCGAAAAGGACTTATCTTGGTGGTAGAATGTGTTGCCCGATTATATGCAAACTCCACATGTGGCAAACATTCTTCCCACATCTTTAAATTTTTCTTCAAAACAGCTCTCAACATGATGCCCAAAGTGCGGTTCACTACTTCTGTTTGCCCATCAGTTTGTGGGTGACATGTTGTAGAGAACAACAGTTTTGTACCCAACCTGTTTGTCACACCCGGTTTTTCCGAAGAACAACCAAGTGAATATCACGTGTATGCCAGGATCATTTTCTCATACATGTGATGACAAATAGTGAAGCATCATTTATTACAAGCCAGGTGTCGAATATAAATAAGTCTTACATAGCAAATGTCTCGATGGACAATAATAAGTTCATCACAAGTAAATAAACTAGCAGCAGAATATTATTCTTTAGGGCTCCGTCACAGGCGTTGCCCGGGGGTCTCCATGAACCTAGAAACCTTCTTCGGGTCCAAAGTCTTGGTCATTATACACCACCTCATTATCTTGACCTGAGCAGCAATATAAACCAACAAATATGCAAGGTTGAGTACCAATGGTACTCAGCAAGTGTGGGAAAATTATATCATGCATGGCTAGAACAAGGAGAGGTTGAACTCATGGTTAAAGCACTATGCAATTAATTCCTATCACCTTAGCTTTTTAAGCACCTACATTACTACACAGATGAAATGGTCCCAAACTCGCATCCCAACATCATATTTCAATAACCATAACATCATTTCCAATGTTAAGCTCCCCGCTTAACATCCTTAACTTCCAAAACCATCATTCCTCTAATCATGAATAAGTCCAAGCCGCTCTTAACCGTGAGCACGGCTGTCATGACAGTTTTGACTCTGCAGAGTTTGTACCACTGTACCCACATGTAGTGATTTCATCCCCCGTTGCCGGGTGGATTAAAAGAACCTCCATTATGCGAGTGGCTACGAACCACATTCACACTTCCTAGGTGTGTAGCCAGGAGATCACTACGAAGCCTTTACAAAGGGATCCCCGAAGAGCGTGGGCCCACTGAGGTTTCACCCCTAACAGCATACAAGAGGCTCCAACCCCGCTGCAGTGGCCCCCTCTTGAGCCTTGCGGTTCATATGGTAGTCCAGCTGACACCTATTCCCCGCACCATCCAACACACCCATACTACGCCGGGGATACACCTAATTAATTGGCCAAGCTGCCCCGTCTCAGCATGTGGTTGGCACGGTAAAGCCAGGTTACATGCTCCATGAACCGGTCCTTAGGATCCAGGCAAGTACTAAACACAAACCCAAGTCTCGTGCACCCAGCACACAACCAAAACATCCAACTTGCCTTGATCCCTACCTCTACATAACTCACAATATCTCATTCAAGAGTATGGTAAAATAAACTGATGATCTCATATCCCAAATATCCCATTCTAAGCATGGCTAAGCATATGCATAATAATAAATGACATGATAAAATAAATCCCAACCCAAGCTACAAGGAAACAAGATAATGCAATTCTAGGGAAACTTCCTAACATGGGTTTCATATTTCATTTGACAATGCAAATAATTCTATCTACACATCCTAGCATAGGATCAAAGTGGTCAAGGACACTTGCCTCCTTCTTGCTGCTCTTGAAATGGGTAGTCCTGGTCTTGGAAAGGAATAACTTGCTCTTGAGCAGGTTCTACATCATACCATCACACATAGCAAGAGAAAAACAACAATCATAAGACATAATTCACACTTCTACTTCATACAAACCACACATTCACATTTATGAAAGTCCTTCACCATTATATGTGTTGTGGTTACTTTATGTGTGTTGACTTGTGGCTTGCATGCACTTTTAATCATGTGTATATGATTCCTACTTTTGTGTTCACATTTATACTTACATACTATAGATATGAGTTTCCAATAAATTTCTTATATTCAACTACTACACCTTTTCACTACCAAGTATGTATAAAAAGTATTTTTCTTCCCCATATGTGCCTTCATAATTTCTACCAGCCCTAAACTGAACTCTTTGGATTTTAAAAACTCCATTTATCATTTACTAGTTGCTATATTTTCAGATTTATATTCCTATGCATAATTGTGTATTTTATTATGAAATTAGTAATACACATCATCTAAACAGAATAGGTTCTGGTCCAAAATAATTTAATAACATATTTTGACCTTTGCCTCTGATGTAAACTATTTCATAATTATTTTCCCTATTTTCTAAAACTATTTATTACTCAAAAATGTGTCCCTAATTGTGAATAATAAATTAAACAGATTCAATTCAGTCCAAAATATGTTTTTATCTCACTCCAAAATTTCCTAAACACTGAGAAAGTCTTTAACTTAAATTTGACAATATTTTTGTCCCACTTTTTAATTTTTAAACACTAGTTACGTATTCAATTTCCTAAATTAAATACTAAACAGGGCTAAAAAGATAAACTCACCCCATTACAGGGTCTATAATATTATTTTCAGAATTTCCAGGGGTCTAGCTACACTTATCAGAGGTGTTTTTCCTAATTTTTATTAAGTCCAGGGGCTAAAACTGATTTTTAAATGAATTTACATGATTTTCTGGAGTTCCAGGGGCTAGATCAGAAGTTTCCGGGGCTAGCTCTTATTTCCTGAGAACCCCAGGGGGTAGCACGTAAGATTTCCAGTCTTTATAACGCGGGGCTGACGTGGACCGTCCGATTTTAAACCGACGGTTGAGATTATAACGCCGAACTGGTACGCAGGGGGTTTAAACCCTACCGTGCGATTTAAAATAAACGGCGCACAAGCGGCCACGTCGCTCTGATCGAGCGAGGGCGGCGCTGCCGGCGGCGGGAAGCGGCGATCTCGCCAGAAACTTTCGGATCCTCGAGAATTCTGCCTAGAACTGTGATCTTATGGCATAGATCGGTAGAGGGGAGGTCGGGGATCTCACCTCGGGGGTTTTCTTGAGCTCGGAGGTCCTGGAAGGTGATCGGCGGCGAGGTCCGAGGCAAAACCACGGCGAAGCTCGTCGGCGCTGTGTTTACACCGCAAATCACCGAGTTTTCTGCACCTGCAAGGTTCCCCGGAGGCGGTGGATCAAGACCAGCGAGTTAGATCGGAGTTTCCGAGCTTAGATCGGCCAGAATTCACCGGAGAAGTCTCGGTTCTCACCGGAGTAAAAATCGGCGATCGCGTGGGAAAAACAGAACGAGGGCGGGGTTTTTATAGACGGGGGAGGGCGGCGGGGTGGTTTAGATCATGTCCGCGTCGGATACGAACAGAATTCAGCGGGGTTTGCGTCGAAATCCCGATCGGTTTCGATTCGGGCGCCGGGGAGTTCGGCGCGGCGCGAGGTAGACGAAGATCAGTGGGTCCCGCCTGTCAGTGTGAGAGAGCGCGGGCGCGCGGCTGCGGGCTGGCGCGGGGTAAGTTGGGCCGGCTGGTGGGTTTCGGCCCACTGGCCGGTTTTTTTCTGTTTTCTCTTTTTCTTTTTCCATTTCTTTTCTGATTTGAGTTTAATTTGAATTCCAGTTTGAATTTGAATTTTTGCAAAACATGCAACACGTCCAAAAAATTTTAAATTCCCCTCTTAACATGATTTAAGGTTTTGAATCAAAATTTCGGGGTGTTACAGCTCTACCCCCCTTAAAAGAAATCTCGTCCTCGATATTGGTGTTTCTAAGAAAACAATTCTGGAAATTGTGCCTTGAGCTCATCTTCCCGCTCCCAGGTGGCTTCCTCTTCTGAGTGATGCTTCCACTGCACCTTGCACATCCGGATTCTTTTATTTCTGGTGAGGCGTTCCATTGTCTCCAAAATCTTGTATGGTTGCTCGGCATAAGACAAATTCTCAGCTACATCCACTTCATTCATGGGTAACACCTCTTCAGGCGTCCTCAGACATTTCTTGAGTTGTGACACATGGAATACATCGTGCACATCCGATAGATGAACCGGTAACTCTAGTTGATACGCCACTTCGCCTTTCCTTTCCAAAACTTGAAAGGGTCCGATGTATCAAGGTGACAACTTCCCTTTCACCTTGAACCGACGAAGTCCTCTGATAGGGGACACCTTGAGATAAACATAGTCTCCCACGTTGAAAACGAGCTCTCTTCTTCGTACATCGGCATAGCTCTTTTGGCGTGTCTGTGCTATCCTCAAGTTGTTGCGAATCTCCCTCACCTTCGCCTCGGCTTCTTGTAGCACTTGTGGACCAAACACTTTACTTTCTCCTGTTTGGTTCCAAAATAGGGGAGTTCTGCACTTCATTCCATACAAAGCTTCAAACGGTGACATCTTCATACTAGCTTGATAGCTGTTGTTATTGGAAAACTCCGCATACGGTAAGTTCTTGTCCCAACTCCTATTGTTTTTGAGTGCACAAGCCCTTAACATATCTTCAAGGATCTGATTGGTTCTTTCCTTCTGCCCGTCAGTTTTGGGATGATAGGCAGAGCTGAAGTTCAGATGGGTTCCCATGGTTTCATGCAACTTCTACCAAAACCTCGAGGTGAACTATGTCCCTCGGTCCGACACTATCTTCTTTGGCACTCCATGGTAACACACGATCCTTGACATGTACAATTCTGCCAATTTGGATCCGCTGTAGCTTTCTTTCACGGGGATGAAATGAGCTACCTTGGTTAGCCTATCAATGATGACCCATATTGAATCATACCCTGATTGGGTCCAAGGCAATCCCACAACGAAATCCATGCTGATTTCTTCCCATTTCCATTCAGGCACTTTGAGTGGTTGCAATAATCCCGCGGGTCGTTGATGTTCTGCTTTCACCAACTGACATGTGTCACATAGGGCAACATGTTCCGCGACATCTCGCTTCATGCCATACCACCAATACCTGCTCTTGAGGTCCTGGTACATCTTCGTACTCCCAGGATGAATGGAATAGTAAGAATCATGAGCCTCCTTCAAAATCAATTCACGGATCTCCTTTACTTCTGGCACACAGATTCTTTTCCCGTGCCACACCGTTCCTTGTTCATCCTCTCTAAAACCAGGAGCTTTATTTTCCTTGATGAGCTGTCTGATCTCTTGTATCTTCTCATCATTCTTTTGGCCCTCGCGTATGTCTCGCTCGAGTGTGGAGTCCACTTCCATGGCGATGGCTTCACTACTATTTACTAGACATAGATTGAGCCTTATAACCTCGTCCTTCAATTCTGCAGGCATGTCCTTCAAGCTCAACTTATTGACCTGCACTTTCCGACTCAAAGCATCGGCCACGACGTTTGCTTTCCCAGGATGATAGTTGATGCCCACATCAAAGTCATTGATTAGCTCTAACCATCTCCTTTGTCTGAGGTTGAGATCTGGCTGTGTGAAAATGTACTTCAAACTCTTATGATCCGTATATATCTCTGTCCTCTTCCCCATCAAATAGTGTCGCCAAATTATCAACGCGTGTACCACTGCCGCTAGTTCTAGGTCATGTGTAGGATAGTTTTTCTCGTGCTTCCGAAGCTGCCGGGATGCATAAGCCACGACATGTCCTTCTTGCATGAGAACACATCCCAACCCGTTTCCAGAGGCATCGCAGTACACTGTGAAATTCTTCTGCATATCTGGCATAACCAACACTGGAGCTGTTGTCAATCTCTTCTTTAGCTCCTGAAAGCTCGTCTCGCACTGTGGCGTCCAGGTGAATGTGATTCCCTTCTCCATCAGTTTGGTGAGAGGTCTCGAGATCTTGGAGAATCCCTCAATAAACCGTCGATAGTACCCAGCCAATCCCAAAAAGCATCGAACTTCCCCGACATTTTCAGGGGTCTTCCACTTCTGGATATCCTCGATTTTGGCGGGATCTACGGAGATTCCTCCCTCCGAGATTATATGTCCTAAAAAGGGAACTCTCTTCAGCCAAAACTCACACTTGCTCAACTTGGCATATAGTTGGTGTTCTCTCAGCCTCTGCAACACCAACCTTAGATGTTTCTCATGTTCTTCTTCATCTTTGGAGAAGACGAGAATGTCATCTATGAAAACCACCACAAATTTGTCCAGATATTCCATGAATACCTTGTTCATGAGATACATGAAGTATGTGGGGGCATTAGTTAGCCCGAAAGGCATGTCAGTGTATTCATACAGTCCGTACCGAGATACGAAAGCTGTCTTGGGAATATCAGATTGCCTTATCTTGAGTTGGTGGTATCCCGACCTGAGATCAATTTTCGAGAACACACAAGCTCCCCTCAACTGATCAAACAAGTCTTCAATGCGAGGCAATGGGTACTTGTTCTTGATGGTTACCTCATTCAAAGCACGGTAATCCACGCATAACCTTTGGGTTTCGTCTTTCTTGGGCACAAATATCACCAGAACTCCCCATGGTGAGGAACTAGGGCGAATATACCCCTTCTCCGTCAATTCTCTCAAATGATCCTTGAGTTCTTCTAGCTGCTTGGAGTCCATCCGATAAGGCCTCTTGTATATCGGGGCTGTTCCCGGTACTAGCTCAATTGCGAATTCCACTTCACGGTCGGGAGGCATACCTGGCAACTCCTCCGGAAAAACATCTGGATATTCCCTGATAGTCCTGATTTCCTCAACTTTCACCTCAACTTGATTTAATTTAATGTCCCTCCTAGGCTCGTGTATCGTTATGAACTTTACTCTTGTGCCACTAGGGTGAGTTAGTTCCACCGTTCTGGTCGAACAATGGATAGTTCCTTTATGTTTGGTCAACCAATCCATACCCAAAATAATATCTATCCCTTGTGAATCTATCACTATGAGGTTAGCAGTAAATACTACCCCATTAATGTCTAGGTTCACTTTGGGACACACTTGTTTTGTCCTTATTTCTCCACCTGGAGAGTTTACAGCTAGCATATGGTTCATTTGTGTGGTTGCTAGGTCATGCTTCTTAACAAACCCTTGAGCAATGAACGAGTGGGTAGCACCAGAATCAAACAGCAGGGTTGCAAGGTGTAAATTGGCAGGAAACTTACCAACTACCACGTCGGGTGCCTCTTGTGCTTTCTCCATAGTGACGTGGTTCACCCGTCCTCTCATTACATTCTGCTGTTGTGGCGGCGCAGGCTTCTTCTTTGGGCATTTATGGGCGTAGTGCCCCGCTTCACCACAGCTAAAACATTGCACCCCAACCTTAGATGCCTGGCCTTTGTTGTCTTGGGGTTGGTTTGGGGGTCCTTGCACTGCTGGTCGAGGTGGATATGCGGGGCGAGGCTGCTGCACAAACTGACGTTGCGGCTGTGCTGGTGCTGCGGGAGGCCTGTAGTTTGGGTTGTACCCTCTTGGTGCTGAATAGGGTACCGCAGCACGGCTCGTCTGCCCCGTAGGTTGCTGCATCATACGTGGGCGGCTGTTGCTCCCTGAGGCTTGATGTGACCACCCGGCCTTCCTCTTATTCTCATTTTCCAAGGCCTTTAGCTTCCTTTCTACCACAAATGCTCTGTCCACCATCTTTTGGAAGCTTTCATACTCATTTGAGGACATTGCACACTGCATCTCTGCGGTAAGTCCTTCCACGAAACAATCTTGTTTCTGCTCATCAGTCTCTATGTCTCGTGGGGCATAACGGGATAGTTGAGTAAATTTAGTGAGGTATTCCCTCACCGTCATGTTTTCCTACTGCAGTCCCAAAAACTCCTTCCTCTTGTTTTTGAGTTCACCTCTTGGGATGTAATGGTTGCGAAAGCTACGCTTGAACTCTTCCGAAGTGATGTTCTCAGGGTCATGATGGGCGGCCACGTAGGCGGTCCACCAATCAGCAGCAGGTCCATGCAATTGATGAGAGGCAAACAGCACCCTCTCATACCCTTGGCATTGTATGATCCTCATCTTACTTTCAATGGTCTTCAGCCAATCATCTGCCTCCAGAGGTTCAGCAGCACTTGCAAACTTTGGAGGTTGAGTTCCTAGAAACTCAACCTTGTTTGGCGTGGTGCAGCTTGTGGAGGTGGAACTTGATGCAAGTTGGCCACCACTTGAGTCAAGTTCTGGATGAGCTGATCCTGATTCTCCAGCATTTGGTGGAGGGGATCAACTCCTTCACGGCGACCACCCCGGTCATGGCCTCCAGAAAGATGAGGGTTGCATGCCTCATCGTTGTTGTTGGCGGGGTTGGCAGCACGTCCTTTTCCTCTTCCGGCCATCTGGCAGAATCAACCAATGTTAATTTGAAAGCATTTAGTATCATCTTACTACTTTCATTTGTTTGTACTTTGAAGTGTTGAAGCTTTGTTATACATTTCTGAGGGTTCATTTCTCACACAAAAATGAAGGTAATATTATTTCCTGTGGGTTCACACACCAAAGCAAAACAATCTGAAGACGAGGCTGTGGACAATTGCTCATGGCTTCCACAACTCACGTCACACACCAAGCATTAACATACCCTTAACTTAACGTAACGACTCGACTATTCGGCATCTTGCTAACTAAGGGAAAGACTCTACACTACTCGTTTTCTTGAGCTGGCTCCTCGGGATCTTCCTCATCATTTCGGCTGCCTTCTGACTCTGCTTTGGGTGGGGAGGCTGCTGGTGGAGAAGTGCGACGACGCCTGATCGCTCGGCGATCTGGGGAGTCAGGAGTCCATGTATCATTCACGGTGACACACAGTTCATTCCCATCTCCTCTTTCTCTCGCCTTTAAGCAGGCTCGCAGCAACGCCTCCGTTTCCTTCAGGGTGTCCCGGACATCCTGAAGCTCTTGTTGACACTCCTGCAGCCGAGTGCTGAGCATAGCAGCATCCTCCAAGCACAAGTCCATGTGCTCATGGGAAGTCCCTTGCTGCACTGGCGGGTACTTGTACTCCGTGGTACCACTCTCACGTTGGAGGACATACATGTACTCCGTTTTGTCCAAGTGGCGACGATAGATGTGACTCTGGCAGGTGATGGCCTCCCAGGTGACATCTTTCTCCGCATCGACCTGTGTTGCCCGACAAGCTGGAGAGTGGTGAATCTTAAGCAGCTGATTTTCATGTATAATCCTCATCTCTGAGCTCCATTCTTCCCTCTTCTCACGGATGGTCCTGGTGGAATTATAGTGGATAATTAGCTTGCCCGTGTTGCCAGCGGCTTCGAGCATACGCCGAAGACGGCGCAATAAGCCTCCTACTGCCAATCCGTAGGAAAGGTACGTCACCGGACGGCTCTCCTCTCTTTCGGCAAGGGCAACTATGGGAACTCTCCCTCCTGTGAACTTGCGGGCGGTGCGAATCATGCGAACCATCTAAAACAAAAAGAATTTAAAATTAGGTTAGATAAACTCTCAAACAAAAATCCTATTTTGAATGAAAGTTGGGGTAAGATGAAGAAAATGACTCCTTAAATAACACTTTTCAACCCAAAACTTGGAAAATAGTTTTTAAGAAAATAGGGCCCTTAAATACGTCCATTTCTACCTAGGTTCACGTTCCTACGGGCAAACCTTGGCTCTGATACCACCTCTGTCACACCCGGTTTTTCCGAAGAACAACCAAGTGAATATCACATGTATGCCAGGATCATTTTCTCATACATGTGATGACAAATAGTGAAGCATCATTTATTACAAGCCAGGTGTCGAATATAAATAAGTCTTACATAGCAAATGTCTCGATGGACAATAATAAGTTCATCACAAGTAAATAAACTAGCAGCGGAATATTATTCTTTAGGGCTCCGTCACACGCGTTGCCCGGGGGTCTCCATGAACCTAGAAGCCTTCTTCGGGTCCAAAGTCTTGGTCATTATACACCACCTCATTATCTTGACCTGAGCAGCAATATAAACCAACAAATATGCAAGGTTGAGTACCAATGGTACTCAGCAAGTGTGGGAAAATTATATCATGCATGGCTAGAACAAGGAGAGGTTGAACTCATGGTTAAAGCACTATGCAATTAATTCCTATCACCTTAGCTTTTTAAGCACCTACATTACTACACAGATGAAATGGTCCCAAACTCCCATCCCAACATCATATTTCAATAACCATAACATCATTTCCAATGTTAAGCTCCCCTCTTAACATCCTTAACTTCCAAAACCATCAATCCTCTAATCATGAATAAGTCCAAGCCGCTCTTGACCGTGAGCACGGCTGTCATGGCAGTTTTGACTCTGCAGAGTTTGTACCACTGTACCCACATGTAGTGATTTCATCCCCCGTTGCCGGGTGGACTAAAAGAACCTCCATTATGCCAGTGGCTACGAACCACATTCACACTTCCCAGGTGTGTAGCCAGGAGATCACTACGAAGCCTTTACAAAGGGATTCCCGACGAGCGTGGGCCCACTGAGGTTTCACCCCTAACAGCATACAAGAGGCTCCAACCCCGCTGCAGTGGCCCCCTCTTGAGCCTTGCGGTTCATATGGTAGTCCAGCTGACACCTATTCCCCGCACCATCCAACACACCCATACTACGCTGGGGATACACCTAATTAATTGGCCAAGCTGCCCCATCTCAGCATGTGGTTGGCACGGTAAAGCCAGGTTACATGCTCCATGAACCGGTCCTTAGGATCCAGGCAAGTACTAAACACAAACCCAAGTCTCGTGCACCCAGCACACAACCAAAACATCCAACTTGCCTTGATCCCTACCTCTACATAACTCACAATATCTCATTCAAGAGTATGGTAAAATAAACTGATGATCTCATATCCCAAATATCCCATTCTAAGCATGGCTAAGCATATGCATAATAATAAATGACATGATAAAATAAATCCCAACCCAAGCTACAAGGAAACAAGGTAATGCAATTCTAGGGAAACTTCCTAACATGGGTTTCATATTTCATTTGACAATGCAAATAATCCTATCTACACATCCTAGCATAGGATCAAAGTGGTCAAGGACACTTGCCTCCTTCTTGCTGCTCTTGAAATGGGTAGTCCTGGTCTTGGAAAGGAATAACTTGCTCTTGAGCAGGTTCTACATCATACCATCACACATAGCAAGAGAAAAACAACAATCATAAGACATAATTCACACTTCTACTTCATACAAACCACACATTCACATTTATGAAAGTCCTTCACCATTATGTGTGTTGAGTTGTGGCTTGCATGCACTTTTAATCATGTGTATATGATTCCTACTTTTGTGTTCACATTTATACTTACATACTATAGATATGAGTTTCCAATAAATTTCTTATATTCAACTACTACACCTTTTTGCTACCAAGTATGCATGAAAGGTATTTTTCTTCTCCATATGTGTCTTCAGAATTTCTACCAACCCTAAACTGAATTCTTTGGATTTTAGAAACTCCATTTATCATTTACTAGTTGCTATATTTTCAGATTTATTTTCCTATGCATAAATGTGTACTTTATTATGAAAATAGTAAGACACATCATCTAAACAGAATAGGTTCTGGTCCTAAATATTTTAATAACATATTTTGACCTTTGCCTCTGATGTAAACTATTTCACAATTATTTTCCCTATTTTCTAGAACTATTCTTTACTTAAAAATGTGTCCCTAAATGTGAATAATAAATTAAACAGATTCAATTCAGCCCAAAATATGTTTTTTTTCTCACTCCAAAGTTTCCTAAATACTGAGAAAGTCTTTAATCTAATTTTGACAATATGTTTGTCCCACTTTTTAAGTTTTAGACACTAGCCACATATTCAATTTCCCAAATTAAACATTAAACAGGGCTAAAAAGGTAAACTCACCCCACTACAGGGTCTATAATATTATTTTCAGAATTTCCAGGGGTCTAGCTACACTTATCAGAGGAGTTTTTCCTAATTTTTATTAAGTCCAGGGGCTAAAACTGATTTTTAAATGAATTTACATGATTTTCTGAAGTTCCAGGGGCTAGATCAGAAGTTTCCGGGGCTAGCTCTTATTTCCCGAGAACCCCGGGGGTAGCACGTAAGATTTCCAGTCTTTATAACGCGGGGCTGACGTGGACCGTCCGATTTTAAACTGACGGCTGAGATTATAACGTCGAACCGGTACGCGGGGATTTAAACCCTACCGTGTGATTTAAAATAAACGGCGCACAAGCGGCCACGTCGCTCTGATCGAACGGGGGCGGCGCTGCCGGCGGCGCACGGCGGCGGGAAGCGGCGATCTCACCGGAGACTTTCGGATCTTCGAGAATTCTTCCTAGAACTCGGAGGTCCTGGAAGGTGATCGGCGACGAGGTCCGAGGTGAAACCACGGCGAGGCTCGTCGGCGCTGTGTTTACACCGCAAGTCACCGAGTTTTGTGCACCTGCAAGGTTCCCCGGAGGCGGTGGATCAAGACCAGCGAGTTAGATCGGAATTTCCGAGCTTAGATCGGCCAGAATTCGCCGGAGAAGTCTCGGTTCTCACCGGAGGAAAATCGGCGGATCGTGTGGGAAAAACAGAATGAGGCCGGGGTTTTTATAGACGGGGAAAGGCGGCGGGGTGGTTTAGATCAAGTCTGTGTCGCCTACGAACGGAATTCGGCGGGGATGCGCAGGAATCCGGGTCGGTTTTGATCCGGGGTGAGAGAATCCCGGCGCGGGCGCGAGGTAGAAGAAGGGCTGGCGGGCCCCGCCTGTCAGTGGGAGGAAGCGGCGCGCGAGGCTGCGGGCTGGCGCGGCGCTGGTTGGGCCGGCTGGTGGGTTGCGGCCCACTGGCCGGTTTTTTTCTGTTTTCTCTTTTTCTTTTTCTATTTCTTTTCTGATTTGAGTTTGATTTGAATTTAAATTTTTGCAAAACATGCAACATGTCCAAAAATTTTTAAATTCCCCTCTTAACATGATTTTAGGGTCTTAACAAAATTTTGGGGTGTTACAGTAACCATCAAGAACAAGTACCCATTACCCCGCATTGAAGACTTGTTTGATCAGTTGAGGGGAGCTTGTGTGTTCTCGAAAATTGATCTCAGGTCGGGATACCACCAACTCAAGATAAGGCAATCTGATATTCCCAAGACAGCTTTCGTTTCTCGGTACGGACTGTATGAATACACTGTCATGCCTTTCGGGCTAACTAATGCCCCGACATACTTCATGTATCTCATGAACAAGGTATTCATGGAATATCTGGACAAATTTGTGGTCGTTTTCATAGATGACATTCTCGTCTTCTCCAAAGATGAAGAAGAACATGAGAAACATCTAAGGTTGGTGTTGCAAAGGCTGAGAGAACACCAACTATATGCCAAGTTGAGCAAGTGTGAGTTTTGGCTGAAAAGAGTTCCCTTCTTAGGACATATAATCTCGGAGGGAGGAATCTCCGTGGATCCTGCCAAAATCGAGGATATACAGAAGTGGAAGACCCCTGAAAATGTCGGGGAAGTTCGAAGCTTCTTGGGATTGGCTGGATACTATCGACGGTTTATTGAGTGATTCTCCAAGATCTCGAGACCCCTCACCAAATTGTTGGAAAAGGGAATCACATTCACATGGACGTCACAGTGCGAGACGAGTTTTCAGGAGCTAAAAAAAAGATTGACAACAGCCAGAGTGTTGGTTATGCCAGATATGCAGAAGAATTTCACAGTGTACTGCGATGCCTCTGGAAAAGGGTTGGGATGTGTTCTCATGCAAGAAGGGCATGTCGTGGCTTATGCATCCCGACAGCTTCGGAAGCACGAGAAGAACTATCCTACACACGACTTAGAACTAGCCGCAGTGGTACACGCGTTGAAAATTTGGCGACACTACTTGATGGGGAAGAGGACAGAGATATATACGGATCATAAGAGTTTGAAGTACATTTTCACACAGCCAGATCTCAACCTCAGACAAAGGAGATGGTTAGAGCTAATCAATGACTTTGATGTAGGCATCAACTATCATCCTGGGAAAGCAAACGTCGTGGCCGATGCTTTAAGTCGGAAAGTGCAGGTCAATAAGTTGAGCTTGAAGGACATGCCTGCAGAATTGAAGGACGAAGTTATAAGGCTCAATCTGTGCCTGGTAAATAGTGGGGAAGCCATCGCCATGGAAGTGGACTCCACACTGGAGCAAGAAATCCGCGAGGGTCAAAAGAATGACAAGAAGATACGAGAGATCAGACAACTCATCAAGGAAAATAAAGCTCCTGGTTTTAGAGAGGATGAACAAGGAACGGTGTGGCACGGGAAAAGAATCTGTGTGCCAGAAGTAAAGGAGATCTGTGAATTGATTTTGAAGAAGGCTCATGATTCTCACTATTCCATTCATCCTGGGAGTACGAAGATCTACCAGGACCTCAAGAGCAGGTATTGGTGGTATGGCATGAAACGAGATGTCGCGGAACATGTTGCCCTATGTGACACATGTCAATTGGTGAAAGCAGAACATCAACGACCCGCGGGATTATTGCAACCACTCAAAGTGCCTGAATGGAAATGGGAAGAAATCAGCATGGATTTCATCGTGGGATTGCCTAGGACCCAGTCAGGGTATGATTCGATATGGGTCATCATTGATAGGCTAACCAAGGTAGCTCACTTCATCCCTGTAAAGGAAAGCTACAGTGGATCCAAATTGGCGGAGTTATACATGTCAAGGATCGTGTGTTACCATGGAGTGCCGAAGAAGATAGTGTCGGACCGAGGGACACAGTTCACCTCGAGGTTTTGGCAGAAGTTGCATGAAACCATGGGAACCCATCTAAATTTCAGCTCTGCCTATCATCCCCAAACTGACGGGCAGACGGAGACAACCAATCAAATCCTTGAAGATATGCTGAGGGCATGTGCACTCAAAAACAATAGGAGTTGGGACAAGAACTTACCGTATGCGGAGTTTTCCTATAAAAACAGCTATCAAGCTAGTATGAAGATGTCACCGTTTGAAGCTTTGTATGGGAGGAAGTGCAGGACTCCCCTATTTTGGAACCAAACGGGGGAAAGTAAAGTGTTTGGTCCCGAAGTACTACAAGAAGCTGAGGCGAAAGTGAGGGAAATTCGCAACAACTTGAGGATAGCACAGACACGCCAGAGGAGCTATGCCGATGTACGAAGAAGAGAGCTCGTTTTCAACGTGGGAGACTATGTCTATCTCAAGGTGTCCCCTATCAGAGGACTTCGTCGGTTCAAGGTGAAGGGGAAGTTGTCACCTCGATACATCGGACCCTTTCAAGTTCTGGAAAGGAAAGGCGAAGTGGTGTATCAACTAGAGTTACCGGCTCGTCTATCGGATGTGCACGATGTATTCCATGTGTCACAACTCAAGAAATGCCTGAGGACGCCTGAAGAGGTGTTACTCATGAATGAAGTGAACGTAGCTGAGGATTTGTCTTATGCCGAGCAACCATACAAGATTTTGGAGACAATGGAACGCCTCACCAGGAATAAAAGAATCCGAATGTGCAAGGTGCAGTGGAAGCATCACTCAGAAGAGGAAGCCACCTGGGAACGGGAAGACGAGCTCAAGGCACAATTTCCGGAATTGTTTTCTTATAACCACCAATCTCGAGGACGAGATATTTTTTAAGGGGGGTAGAGCTGTAACACCCCAAAAATCTTGTTAAGACCCTAAATCATGTTAAGAGTGGAATTTAAAATTTTTTGGACGTATTGCATGTTTTGCAAAAATTCAAATTCAAACTGGAATTCAATTTAAATTCAAAACAGAAAAGAAACAGAAAAAGAAAAAGGAAAACAGAAAAATAACCAGCCAGTGGGCCGAAACCCACCAGCCGGCCCACCCAGCACCCGCACCAGCCCGTGGCTGCGCGCGCCCCTTCCTCCCACTGACAGGCGGGGCCTGCCAGCTCTTCTTCTACCTCGCGCCCGCGCCGGGATTCTCTCACCCCGGATCAAAACCGACCTGGATTCCTGCGCATCCCCGCTGAATTCCGTTCGTAGGCGACGCAAACTCGATCCAAACCACCCCGCCGCCCTCCCCCGTCTATAAAAACCCCAACCTCGTTCTGTTTTTCCCACTCGATCCGCCGTTTTTACTCCGGTGAGAACCCGAGCCTTCTCCGGCGAATTCTAGCCGATCTAAGCTCGGAAATTCCGATCTAACTCGCTGGTCTTGATCCAAGGCCTCCGGGGAACCCTGCAGGTGCAGAAAACTCGGTGACTTGCGGTTCAAACACAGCGCCAACGAGCCTGCCATGATTTCACTTCGGACCTCGTCGCCAACCGCCTTCCAGGACCTCCGAGCTCAAGAAAACCCCCGAGGTGAGATCCCCGACCTCCCCTCCACCGATCTATGCCATAAAATCACAGTTCTAGGAAGAATTCCCGAAGATCCAAAACTCTCCGGCGAGATCACCGCCTCCCGCCGCCGTGCGCCGCCGGCAGCGCCGCCCGCGCTCGATCAGAGCGACGTGGCCGCTTGTGCGCCGTCTATTTTAAATCGCATGGTAGACTTTAAATCCCCGCGTATTGTTCGGCATTATAATCTCAGCCGTTTGTTTTAAATCGGACGGTCCACGTCAGCCCCGGGTTATAAAGACTGGAAATCTTACGTGCTACCCCCTGGGGTTCTCGGGAAATAAGAGCTAGCCCCGGAAACTTCTAATCTAGCCCCTGGAACTTCAGAAAATCATATAAATTCATTTAAAAATCAGTTTTAGCCCCTGGACTTAATAAAAATTAGGAAAAACTCCTCTGTTATGTATAGCTAGACCCCTGAAAATTTTTAAAATAATATTATAGACCCTGTAGTGGGGTGAGTTTACCTTTTTAACCCTGTTTGACATTTAATTTAGGAAATTGAATATGTGGCTAGTGTTTAAAATTGAAAAAGTGGGACAAACATATTGTCAAAATTAAATTAAAAACTTTCTCAGTATTTAGAAAACTTTGGAGTGAGATAAAAATATATTTTGGGCTGAAATGAATCTGTTTAATTTATTATTCACATTTAGGGACACATTTTTAAGTAAAGAATAGTTCTGGAAAATAGGAAAATAATTGTAAAATAGTTTGCATCAGAGGAAAAGGTCAAAAATATATTAGTAAATATTTTAGATCATAACCTATTCTGTTTAGATGATGTGTCTTGTTATTTTCATAATAAAGTTCACATTTAGGCATAGGAAATAAATCTGAAAATATAGCAACTAGTAAATGATAAATGGAGTTCTAAAATCCAAAGAATTCAGTTTAGGGTTGGTAGAAATTCTGAAGACACATATCGAGAAGGAAAATACCTTTCATGCATACTTGGTAGCTAAAAGGTGTAGTAATTGAATATAAGGAATTTATTTAAATTGGAAACTCATATATATAGTATGTAAGTATAAATGTGAACATAAAAGTAGGAATCATACACACATGATTAAAAGTGCACGCAAGCCACAAATCAACACACATAGAGTAACCACAACACATATAATGGTGAATGACTTTCATAAATATGAATGTGTGGTTTGTATGAAGTGGAAGTGTGAACTATGTCTTCTGGATTGTTGTTTTTCTTTTGCTATGTGTGATGGTATGATGTAGAACCTGCTCAAGAGCAAGTTATTCCTTTCCAAGATCAGGACTACCCATTTCAAGAACAGCAGGAAGGAGGCAAGTGTCCTTGACCACTTTGATCCTATGCTAGGATGTGTAGATAGAATTATTTGCATTGTCAAGATAAATATGAAACCCATGCTAGGAAGTTTCCCTAGAGTTGCATCACCTTGTTTCCTTGTAGCTTGGGTTGGGATTTATTTTATCATGTCATTTATTATTATGCATATGTTTAGCCATGCTTAGAATGGGATAATTGGGATATGAGATCATCAGTTTATTTTACCATACTTTTGAATGAGATATTGTGAGTTATGTAGAGGTAGGGATCAAGGCAAGTTGGATGTTTTGGTTGTGTGCTGGGTGCACGAGACTTGGGTTTGTGTTTAGTACTTGACTGGATCCTAAGGACCGGTTCATGGAGCATGTAACCTGGCTTTACAGTGCCAACCACATGCTGAGATGGTGCAGCTTGGCTGATTAATTAGGTGTATCCCCGGCGTAGTATGGGTGTGTTGGATGGTGCTGGGAATAGGTGTCAGCTGGACTACCATATGAACCGCAAGGCTCAAGAGGGGGCACTGTAGCGGGGTTGGAGCCTCTTGTATGCTGTTAGGGGTGAAACCTCAGTGGGCCCACGCTCGTCGGGAATCCCTTTGTAAAGGCTTCGTAGTGATCTCCTGGCTACACACCTGGGAAGTGTGAATGTGGTTCGGAGCCACTGGCATAATGGAGGTTCTTTTAGTCCACCCGGCAACGGGGGATGAAATCACTACATGTGGGTACAGTGGTGCAAACCTTGCAGAGTCAAAACTGTCATGACAGCCGTGCTCACGGTCAAGAGCGGCTTGGACTTATTCATGATTAGAGGATTGATGGTTTTGGAAGTTGTGGATGTTAAGCGGGGAGCTTAACATTGGAAATGATGATATGGTTATTTGATTATGATGATGGGATGGGAGATTGGGACCATTTCACCTGTGTAGTAGTGTAGGTGCTTAATAAGCTAAGGTAATAGGTATTAATGGCATAGTGCTTTAACCATGAGTTCAACCTCCCCTTGTTCTAGCCATGCATGACATAATTTTCCCACACTTGCTGAGTACCATCGGTACTCAACCTTGCATATTTGTTGGTTTATATTGCTGCTCAGGTCAAGATAATGAGGTGGTGTATAATGATCAAGACTTTGGACCCGAAGAAGGTTTCTAGGTTCATGGAGTCCCCCGGGCAACGCCTGTGACGAAGCCCTCAAGAATAATATTCCGCTGCTAGTTTATTTACTTGTGATGAACTTTTTATTGTCCAACGAGACATTTGCTATGTAAGACTTATTTATATTCGACACCTGGCTTGTAATAAATGATGCTTCACTATTTGTCATCACATGTATGAGAAAATGATCCTGGCATACATGTGATATTCACTCGGTTGTTCTTCGGAAAAACCGGGTGTGACATCAATCCATTAGGTAGCAACATACTCTCAAAATTCACATATAAAGAATTGTTCAGGAACGAGCTCACCTCTAAATTCAATTGTCGTGCTCGAGCTCTAGTAATTGGACCTTGCATGTATACCATGTGAGTGTTGTGTATATCTGCAGGAGTGATGTCCACATCAGCACGTTGTCTACCATCTCACGAATACCATCTCGTATTCGCTACCATTTCATCTCATAAAACAACTTCGTCTCCCACCGAGACCAACCTTGTTGCCATGACTCAACAGTCATGCAACCCAGCTTATCACCCGGTCTCAACAGTCCCAAAAACCAAACCATCCAAAACCATAACCAATAACCATTTCTAATCACCATCACAACTAATCATGGAAGTTGGCCAGGCGCTCGTGACCGTAAGCTCGGCTATCATGATAGTTTTAAGACTCTGCAGAGTTTGCACCTCTTTACCCACAAGTTTGTGATTTCGTCACCCATCGGCGACTGCAGAACCTCCATTATACCAGTACACAACTGTCGGTGTATGGCCAAGAGATCACAAAATAGCCTTTACAAAGGGATTACTAGATGTATGGACTCACTAAGGTTTCACCGGCAGGCTAGAATCTCCTATTCTCCCACCCACGGGCCCCCTCTTGTGCCATGCAGTTCACAGCGCAGTCCTCACTCGACTCCCATTCCCCGCGCCTTCCACGGTCCATAACAATCTAGCAACTTACCTAATTAGTCAGCTAAGCTGCACCCATACTTGGCCTTGTGGTGGCACTGTTATCCTGGCATGTGCTCGCATGAACTGGTCCTTAGATCTACGGCAAGCAAACCACCATCTCATGCTACCTCGTTCACAAACCCAATCTTGCCTAGATCTCCCTCCAATCCATGTTCATTAACAACATCAGTTTCTCATTATCATTACGAGTGCAGTTAGCTAGACACATCTATCTCGCTTCCCAATCCCATGGACTCAGCGAAGCATAAAAGTAAAAACCATACCCGACTCATAAACTTCCCTGGCAACAAGGGTGGTTTAACCAAAACTAGTAAACTCCTATAAAAGGGTTTCCCATCATGTTTGACTCAGCACACACACCTTTTCGCAAAACAAAACAGTTTTTCCCAAAACATAGGATCAATATGGTCAAGGGGCACTTGCCTTGTTCTTGCGGTTCCGGTTGCTCTTGGATCTCGAAACCTTGTTGTTGCAGCTCGTTGTAGACAGCTTCCTGAGCTTGTCCTGCTATACAGGATCACACACATACAAGATCCATAGCAATCAATATCATGCACAAACTTTAACTAGATGCGATGATGTATATGCATTCTATCCTATAATGCAGTTTAGTTTTATTAGGTTGGTTTGTACGTGTTCTTGCATGGTTTTATGATGAACAGAGGTGTTCGGATCAGATGTGGATGTGGCGATGACCTTGTCTTTAGATCTACCCGATCAACAAGTGATCTGTCCACGAGAAAGCTTCTGTTCGAAAGGAATCGAAGAACAGATGCAAAGAAAACACAACAATGTCGTAAGGTGGTATTGGAGACCTACCTTACGTCCTTCTCGATCTCGGGGTACTTTTCTGACAAGACAGATCGTTGGGGCTCTCTTCCGGCGATCTTCCTCGACTGAACTCCGGCGATGGGATCACACGGCGAGTTGGGGAAAGGGCTCTAAGTCGTCGGCTCAGGAGTTGGAAAAGAAGTTCGTGGTTTCGGCCAGAGGTTCTGGGTTCTATTTATAATCGAGAGAAGAAGAGTCCTGATCTGATTGGACTTCGAATAAGAGTTCTATTCAGATTATCATTGAATATTAACAACTTATCTTTAGTTGATTTGGTGCGGTAACATTGTGGAATTCAGGTCGGTTTCTCCTCTGTACCGGTATTTCTACGCGTACAGAATCCAAAAACCGCTCCAGAACTCATTACCTCCACGGTGATGAGCTCCGGAAGCTCCACGTGTCCATCGGGGCCTGGTATCTCCTTCTCCGCAAAGACGAGCTCTGGTTGTTCCGCGTGTCAAGCGAGCGAGACCTCCCTTCTCCTTCGGAGGTGAGCTCCGCATGCACCACATATCCTGGCGGTCAGGACCTCCTCTCTATTCGGAGGTGGCTCCGCGCACGCCACGTGTCAGTGCCGGACCATCCCTTTCTTCGGAGGTGGCTCCGGGTGTGCCACGTATCCATTTCGGACCTTCCTATCTTCGGAGGTGAGCTCTGTGAATGCCACGCGTCAAGTAGCGCCGGACTTTCCTTTTTCCTCAGGGACGAGCTCCGAGGTAGACACGTATCCAACAGTGTCAGACTTCCCGGAGATAAGCTCCGGTGACGACACGTGTCCAATAGAACCAGACTTCTCGGGAGTGATCTCTGAGATCGACACGTATCCTGCGCGACGGGTTCTCTGATTTCCGTGGTGACTAGCTCCGAAGGTGACATGTGTCCTGCGGAACTGCCTTTGCTTCTTCCGCAGAGGCTAGCTCCGGGGCAACACGTGTCCCACGGGGTCGGACCTCTCCCCTTTTGCGGAGATGAGCCCCGAGCCTGCCACGTAGCCAGTTTAGCGGTGGACCCCTCCCCACTTCGCAGGGATGAGCTCCGAACACGCCACATGGCCAGCGGGCCGCGGAAGTTGTCTTCGGCGCTCTCTGGGAACTGGATTCGGCTCTTATTGGCTATCTTTTTGATATTTTTCTCTGTTCCTGCTTCTTTTAAAATGTTTTCTCTTCATAAAACATGAATATATGCAGAAACCAAAAAATGAGGGTGTCACAATTTAAAAGGTTATGCAAGTGGGGTTTCAATCACCTTAACTCTAATGCAAACATTCACCCTAGACATAAGTGATACAAATAAAGAATTTTATAAAAGGTACTTAAGTGCAAACCGGGGCTTGCCTGGTTGCGAGTTAAATTAGAAGTCAGCTTCTGGTGGGAGGACGTCCAACGGCTCCGGTGCGTCCTTAACTTCGGTCACTATTATGAAATGTAACAAAATATATGTGTAAGTATTAAGGACTTACAAGAATTGAACATCTATTCATAGCTACTGCTATTTATGTTCCTTAATTGGTTTTGGAATTTTTACAGTGAATACTAGACCATCTAAGGATGATCTGAGCAAAACTTGGAGACATTTCATTGCACAATGTAGTCTTTAAAATTTCTACAAGTACAATGCTTCTCTGAATTTTGAGCGCAAATCAGGAGCTTTGACATAGCTAACAGTGGACGATCTGATTAGGGTAAGTCTCCATGGTTCTAACAAAAATTTTTTCACCATTTTTGGAGCTACCAACAGAGAGATATGAATTTTTGAAGTTGGATAGGAGTTCTGAAAAGTTTCTGTTTAAATTTGAATTTTCAAATAAAGGCTGAACTTTGGAAGGCAATTTGACCTAGCAAATGGACTCCAATGAAGCTCAAATTTTTACTGGAGATCCGTTACTATGAAATGAATTAGCTGCCCAAATTTTGGAATATTTCATAAAGAATTGCTCCTGTAATAAATCCCTAAAGGGTTTAGTAAAAACAATTCTACAGAAATTCCTGGGCATTTTCATATCATGCAGTTTATTTCTCTGTGAAGTACTCCTCATGAGAATTTCAACAAAATTGGCCTCACCCTTTTTGGAGTTTTATACACAAAGTTATGGATCTCCAAAATTTGAACTGCATTAGGAAAATCTGGAAATGTTTAAATCTTGTCTGTGCGTCCCACCCGTCAGCTCTCTCTTCTTCCTCGCGCCAAACAGAGGAGCGAGCGGCGTTTGCTCCAGTGAGGGTGGCGGGAACGGCTTTCCCGGCCATCTCCCGGGCCCAAACTCGCAGCTCCTCCATCATTTACACCGCTGAAGACTCTGGGAGGGTTGCCGGCGGCCGTAGCTCACCGGAAACCACCGCGCACCGGTGACAGCAAGGTTTTGAACTCCGGCAAGGTCGGAAACCATTATGCCTCCACAAAATGATCGGTTCTCGGGCTCTAGAGCACCAGTGGGCGATGTGGGAGCTAGAACAGACTGCCTAACTCGATGAAACGGCCGGCAAACTAGGGTTCAACGGTGAGCCAAAGCGTTTTCCCTTGTCAGCGCGAAAATCGACTATAACACGGCCAGCACTTGATGGTTTTCCTTGGTTCTTTGTCAGGGAAGGGCGCTAGAGAGTGCAGAAGCTATGTGCACTTGAGTTCGAGGCGTGGTTGATCGTGCAACTAAAATTTGGATATGAACCGAGCCTCATTCTTCTACACTAGGGTTTGGAAAAGGATGAAATTCGAGCTACTCGATAGATCATTTGCTATACGGCTGGCTGCTACACCATCCGGTGCTACCCACGCACCTTTCTTGTATAGGAAGTCGGAGGAGAGGGTGGCCGGATGAGGCTGTCGACGGTGAGCCGAAGCGGCGAGGTCCGGTGCACCTCAAAGCTTTGGCGCAAATCCGAGTTTCACGAGCAGCTCTGATCGGTAAACCATGGAGGAACTTTGGAGAGGGTTAGAGCACATTGAGGCACTACACTTTGCTGTGGATGGCTCAAGCAGCCGAGCTCAGAAGGCTGTGGTCGATCGGAGAGAACCGAGCGGCGGTGTTCGGCGCAACTGAAACTGCTGCGGCGCTGCGCGAGCTGAGGGGGTCACTCGGGGCGGTTGCTCTGATCACCCACGCGCGCGCCGACGTTGGGGCCATGAGAAACAGCTCGGTGGAGGCTCGGGCACGGGTCGAAGTCGAGCGCTGGCGGGCTGTGCTCGTCCGAGGGAAAAACAGTCGGTTTGTTTGCTTTGTGTGGCTGACAATTGGGCCCCACCACCCCCTTTGTCTAGTCAATTTTTTCTGATATTTTCCACTCAGCAACTTAGAATTAAAGGCGTTACTTCACCCGAAAGTTAAGGTTTGAAGTTGCTGAATTCAAATGGTTTGAATTCTGGTGTAGAATTTGAATTGTGTTTGATCATTTGAATTTGAAATGGAGTTTGAATTCTCCATTTTGTATTGTCCCAAAAACATAGCAAACCAGCTCCAAAGTTTCCAATTTTTTGGCATGGATCTTCATTCAAATGTGGAGAACACATTTGTGGAACCAAATTTGCAAATTGAGGGAAATGGAATTTGAAACTGAATCTGAAATTCAGATTAGAGGGCTTCTCCTTTTAATTCCAAACAAATATTGAAACTCCTCCAAATGAGCAGAAATTTGGAAGGGTGAATATTTGGGCTATGGAGATCCAAGTTATGAATTTATATCTCCATGTTTGTAAGTTTTGGGAAGTTTGAATCCTCACTTTGAACTTACACCGTTATAATTTAAAGTTTTAATTCCCCTCATTTTTCCTAAGTGTACATGAGCTGAAAATTCTTGCTACCACTTTTTTTGGGGATTTTACACTACCTCTCCTCGCTTGCCCAAAATCTTAAAAGGCCCGATGTAGCGAGGTGCTAACGTGCATTTGACGTTGAAACGTCGTTGGCCACGGATAGGTCATACCTTAAGGTACACAAAGTCTCCTACTTCGAAAGTTAACTTTCTTCGCCTATTGTCCGGATAACCTTTTTTTCATGACTGAGCAGCCTTCAAGTTCTCCCGTATTGTTTGGACTTGGTTCTCGGCGTCTTGCAGCGCTTCGGGTACAGACACTTGGTTTTCTCCGGTCCCATTCCAGAACAGCGGCGTTCTACACCATCAACCATACAGTGCTTTGAAAGGTGACATCTTCAAGCTAGCTTGATAGCTGTTGTTATAGGATAACTCAGCATACGGCAAGCTCCTATCCCAACTACGCCCATGTTTCAAGGCGCAAGCTCTCAACATGTCTTCCAAAATTTTGTTTGTCCTCTCAGTTTGCCCGTCGGTTTGTGGGTGGTAAGTGGAGCTAAAATCCAGTCGTGTACCCATAGCTTCATGCAGCTTCTTCCAGAACCTAGAGGTAAATTGGGTACCCCGATCAGAAACTATCCTCTTCGGAACTCCATGACGACACACGATTTGCTCCATGTACAGCTCTGCTAGTTCAACGAAGCGGTACGTGGTTCTAACAGGAAGAAAATGGGCTGTTTTCGTCAATCGGTCCACAATAACCCAGCTGGAGTCGTAACCCAACCGAGTACGTGGTAATCCGACGATGAAATTCATGCTTATGTCTTCCCACTTCCACTCAGGTACTTTCAATGGTTGCAACAGTCCAGCGGGTCTTTGATGTTCGGCCTTTACCCGTTGGCACGTGTCGCATAAGGCAACATACTCAGCTATGTCCCTTTTCATACCATCCCACCAATAACAAGTTTTCAGATCCTTGTACATCTTTGTACTGCCGGGATGTATGGAATAAGGTGAGTCATGTGCCTCTTTTAATATCGTGTCGCGGATGTGCTTGACGTTAGGCACACAAATCCTTTTCCCTAACCAAAGCGTACCCTTCCCGTCTTCCTTGAAGTCCTTTTCTATGCCTTGTCGGATTCTTTCCTTGATCTCCATGATTTCCTCATCCGTTGCTTGGCCATCTCTTATCTCTTGTTCCAGCGAAGAATGGAGCTCCATCACTTCCATCTCGTTCAAGAACCCGAGATGTAACTGTTCGAACTCCTTGCGCAGCTCGGGCGGTAGCTCCCGAACCGTGAGTTGGTGACATGCTCCCTTTCGGCTCAATGCATCAGCTACTACATTGGCCTTTCCGGGGTGATAGTTGATTCCAACATCATAATCCTTGGTGAGTTCCAACCATCGACGTTGCCTCAAATTCAAATTCGTTTGCGTGAATATATACTTGAGGCTTTTGTGATCCGTATAGATCTCACATTGGTGGCCAAGGATATAATGTCTCCAAATCTTCAAGGCATGTACCACGGCTGTGAGTTCCAAGTCATGTCTGGGATAATTCAGCTCGTGTTTCTTTAGTTGTCTCGACGCATAGGCTACCACTTGTCCTTCTTGCATGAGCACACATCCAAACCCTTGTCTTGATGCGTCACAATATATGTCAAAACTCTTGCTCACGTACAGCAATACCAAAACCTGCGCTGTGGTTATGCTTTTCTTAAGCTCCTCAAAGCTTTGTTGACACGCTGGTGTCCACTGAAATGCTTTTCCCTGCATTAGCAATTCAGTCATAGGCTTTGCTATTTTGGAGAAATCCATGATGAACCGGCGATGGTATCCAGCCATCCCAAGGAAACTCCGAATATCTCTTACGTTCTACGGTTGGTTCCACTTCAGAACATCTCCCACTTTTCCGGGATCAACCGACACTCCTTCCTCGGAGATGGATGTGGCCTAGGATCTATATCTCCTATAGCCAAAATTGACATTTGCTGAGCTTGGCATACAATTGATGCTCTCGCAGTTTCTGCAATGTCAATCTCAAATGTTCTTCATTCCTCGCTTTTAGAATACACCATGATATGGTCGATGAAAACCACGACAAACTTATCCATGTACTCCATGAAAACCTTATTCATGAGGTACATGAAGTATGCGGGTGCATTCGTTAACCCAAAAGGCATAACGGTATATTCATACGAACCATACCGTATTCGAAAGGCAGACTTGGGTATGTCGGAGGGCTTAATCATCAGATGGAAATATCCCGACCGAAGATCAGTCTTGGAGAATACTCGGGCACCTTTCATTTGGTCAAACAGGTCCTCTATACGGGGCAGCGGGTAATTATTCTTAATCGTCACCTCATTGAGAGACCTATAGTCCACACACATCCTTTGTGTCCCATCCTTCTTATCCACGAAGAGCACGGGGGCACCCCAAGGTGACGAGCTTGGGCGAATAAAACCCTTTTCTAGCTGCTCCTGAATTTGCTTCTTAAGTTCCACTAGTTCATTAACGGGCATCCTATATGGCCTCTTTGCTATAGGTGCAGTTCCAGGTACCAAATCAATGGCAAACTAAATGTCCCGGTCAGGTGGCATGCCTGGAAGTTCTTCCAGGAACACGTCCGAATATTCTTGAACCACCGGAATGCTTTCCAATGTTGCTTCTTCGACGTGGTTCAACGTTGCCTTCTCGGTTGCTGGTTGGGCTGACTCGAACTCAATATGAGTTCCGTGCTCGTTTGTCAACTGCACGTTCCTATCAGCACATTGGATCACTCCGTTGTGCTTGCTTAACCAATCCATTCCAAGTATTATATCAAGCCCTTGAGAATCCAAGACAATAAGGTTGGCAAGGAAGTCTACCCCCTTATTTTAAGATTTACCCTTGGACATACTATATTAGTCCTCATCTCTCCACCGGGAGAATTAACCAACATAGTATATGTCATGTGTGATATGGGAAGATTATACTTGGCAACATACTTGGATGATATGAATGAATGCGATGCTCCAGAATGAAATAAAACAGTAGCTGGGTTGGAGTTGGAAAGGAACATACCAATCACGACGTCCTCAGCCTGTTGTGCCTCCTCAGCGGAGACATGATTCACGTTGTCCTGAGCATAGTTCTGCTGCCCACCATTACCTTGCCTAGCTCCTCCGTTCAGGCGTGGGTTCTGCTTGGGCGTGTTGGTCGGCTGTCCAAGGCCTTTCCTCAGGCACTGACTTGCGAAGTGTCCCATCTCTCCGCATGCAAAGCATTCCTTGTTGCACAATACATCAGGAACATTGGGGCGAGGGTGGTTTTGAGCATATGCACCTATGTTGGGTCAGGGCGCAGGAGGCAAAGGCACACGAGTTGCTTGCATAACAGGACGTTGCTGTGGTGGTTGATGAGGGCGAAAAGTAGAGTGGACGAGCCATACTGTGGTGCAGCTGGGGGCATGAAACGGGGACGTACATTGCTCCCTTGTGGCTGGTATGGCATCTTTCTCTTGCCCTCTTGCTCGATCTCACGGATCTTGCTCTCAACCACTATAGCTTTGTCAACTAGCTTCTGGAAGTTTGCATAGTCATTGTTGAGCAGTTGAACTTGGATCTCATTGTTCAACCCTCTCATGAACAAGTATTGCTTCCTTTGATCCGAGTTGACGTCTTCTGGAGCATACCTTGAAAGCTGCGTGAACTTGTTGAGGTACTCATTCACGCTTTTCTTTCCTTGGCGTAGACCTTTGAACTCTTGCCTTTTGAGCGTCATGACTCCGGCAGGGACATAATGAGAGCGGAAACTCTCCTTGAACTCAGTCCAAGTGATAGTCTCCTGGTTCACATGAGCATTGCAAAGAGCGTCCCACTAGTCAGCGGCTGCTCGCATAAGTTGGTGCGATGCGAAGAGAACTTTCTCCCGATAATTGCACTGAACAATGGAAAGCTTCTTCTCCATGGATTTCAACTAATAATCAGCCTCCATGGGATCTTTAGATTGTGCAAAAGTCGGCGGTCGAGTCATAATGAACACTCCCAGTCTGTTGTGAGCCGGCGGCAGTGGTGGTGGTGGTGGTGGTACATGAATAGGGTTAGGATTGTGGTTGTTGTTGGCTTGCAGCTGACCCAAGGTTTGGATCATAGTTTGCATGAGCTGATTCTGCATAGTCATCAACCGTTCAAGGTTGTTTGCACCAGTCCCGGGGTCAACATTCTCAGGAACTGTGAGACCTATGTGTGCTGAATACATTGGCAATTAGGATAAAAGTTAGCATTAACATTCAAAGTTTTGAATATTGCCAAAACATTCTTCTGTGGCAAGGTCCAACAAGTTCTTTGTTAGGTCCGCCAAGTGTTGGCAAGGTCCGACGCAAGGTCCGGAGAGCTCCTGCAAGGTCCGGAGAGCTTCTGTGAGGTCCGGAGCTTGTTTTTAGTGAGCTCCCGTGATGTTCAACTCGTAGAACTGCAGCGTCTTGTTTTTGCTTTTAACTCGCAATGTTTCAAACTTGCTTTATGGGAAGGTTTGCTTAGTATTAATTTGCTAAGTTTTTGGTGTGTTTTGGTGGTTATGGCTGTTATTATTTGATATGGTTTGCAACATGCTTATGTGACGTGCTCATGTAAGGTGCTGTGGTTTTCGAACTAACGTGAGTCAAGTCGAGGACTTGTGCTCGGAAGAATTGGTTGTTTATTCATGTGCAGGTGTTGCTTGAGTTCAAGACATGGCTGGTGACGGGATCCTTGGACTAGTCTCAGGGAGGAGATGAGGTTCCAACAACCAAGTTCGGGAGGAGCTATGGTTGAGTTGATCGGGAGGTCGCGCAGCATGTTTGGATCAAGGGCAGTGCATATGAAGGTTGCGTGTACGTCGTTGGAAGGTGTTTGCACGTGTTCAAGGAGTGCATGGACGTGGCAACATTGTTCCAAGGCGTGATGAAGAGAAGTGGACGTAAAGAATTGGTCGGAAAGGTCCAACCGGCTGGATTGCGTACTCAGGCTGAGTCTGAGTCGGATATGGCTCAAATATGGAAGATTTGAGTTGGTTATGATTGGATTTCGTGCTAGGCACGAAGTTGAGTTGTTTTAGAAATGTTTAGTACGTTCCTAAGGTGTTTGGAAGTCTCACGATTGCTTTTATCTGCGAATAGGAGAGTCCTGAGCAGTTATGGTAAGTTAGGATACGAGTCCAATTAGGAGTAGGAGTCCTAAATTGGATTGTTTAGCCTGAGGGCTGGCTATAAAAGCAAGGGAGGACAGAGCTCTCATGGGTAGAGAACTTTGGGCTGTTCCTCTTGTGTTTCTATTGAATAAAGTTCATAGTTTCGAGGAGCTTTTGTGCCTTGTTCGTCCGACTTGTTTTTCGTCAAGTCTTTCTCGCCGAGTTTCTGGACAGACCGACGTTGCTTCGGTGTTTCGTTCATAACTCGAGTTTTACAGATCCGATTGACGTGATTCTTTTTGGGTTGTCTTCACAAATCAATTATATATCATCTGTGAAATTTTCACGAGCTTCGGATCTGTAGTTTTTGAGATACACGAGTTTCTTTGCAGCGTTGCAGATCTGTTTTATATCGGGTAGAACAGATTGATCTTCGTTTAATGTTTTGATCGTATCTCAAGTTTTACTTCATGTTTTCAAGTGATTCTTGTTGCATTAGATCCGTGACTTGATTTTCTACCTCTCTACTTGATTTGTCACGGTTGAACACGTTTGAAAACACTCGCACACATTGTTTCTTTAACCGATTGATTTTTGCTGAGGGGTTTTTGTTGTTTCCGCTGCGAAAAGTTTTACTCTACAATTCACCACCCCCCTCTGGTAGCTTTTCACATGCTCTTCGATCCTACAATTGGTATCAGAGCCAAGGTGCTCTAATCTTTGTGATTTGCACGTGTTTTGACTAACCATCATGGAGAAGTACTCCGCGAAACCTTGTGTGTTCAATGGCATCGATTTTCAGGTTTGGAAGACGCGGATGGAGGCATACATACAGTCGCAAGGCTTCGCCATATGGGAAAACGTCTACCGGAACTTCGATGTACCACCCAACGATCAAGTTACGGCTGCGAACATGAGAGATGTTGACAACAACAACAGGGCTCGCAACTTGATCATCCAAGGATTGACTCAAAGCGACTTCGACCGTGTTGCACACCTCGGATCTGCATATGATGTTTGGAAAGCTCTTTGTGACTACCATGAAGGATCCAATATGATCAAGGAGGTAAGGCAAGATATGTTCAAGAATGAATACATGCGTTTTGAGATGCAACCCGGTGAGTCAATTGACGACCTTTTTGCTCGCTTTAATAAAATTCTCAGCAACTTGCGTAGTGTCAATGTTAACTTTTCAGATGCTGAAAATGCTAGACAATTGTTAGGAGCATTAGATATGTCAATTTGGGAGATGAAAGTTACATCTATTCGTGAATCTACTGTCATGAGTTCTCTTACTTTAGACGTGCTTTATTCTAAATTGAAAACTCATGAAATTGACATCATCTCACGTAAAAACCCCAACAAGTCTATTGCATTTGTTTCACAACGTGACATGTCTAGTTCTAGTCAATCATCATCTAGTGGTGCACTCTCTTTGCTGTCCTCTCTAACCCTTGAACAGATTGAAGTGTTTCCAGAGGGGGAGCTTGCACTCATCTCTACTCGGTTCTCAAAAGCATTGCAAAATGTGAGAACTAGAAGGAGAGAAAGCTCCGGACCTCAACGATGTTTTGAATGTGGTAAGACAGGACATTTTCGTACGGAGTGCCCTAACCTTTCAGGTCCGACTTCACGTGAAGAAAAGCAAACAAGGCCGAAGAAATCGTTTGCAAAGAATAAGAAGAAGAAAGATTTATCAATGTGCAACATAGTGCATAGTATGATCTCTGCACTTCAAGATTTCGGCTCAAGTGATGTGGACACCGGTAGTGATGAAGATGAAGAAGCTATGGCAAATATGTGCTGCATGGCGAGCAAGTCAAGTTCAAGCTCCGAGGAGGTAGAACACAACAGCGACGATGAAGAGGTATGTCCCACTTGCGAAGAAATGTGTGATGCTATTTCTCATGCCACTGTTATATCAAAGAAAAAGGATAAGAAACTCAGGAACAATGCTGTTAAAATTGAATCACTAGAATCTGCAATTAATCGTTTAAAAACTTTGATTCCTAGTGATGATTCTTGTTCCTCATGTGATTTGATTTATGAACAATTACCTCTTTAAGAAGTGCACATGCATCTACGCTTGATAAACTTGAACTTGAAATTGAAAAGAATAAAGAGCTTGCTGCACTTAATGATAAAAATTTGAAAGATGCTTGTTGTTCTACAATTGATTTGCATTGTTCTTCATGTGATGATCTGAATAAGAAACTAAATGATGCTATGAATGAGATTTCTATTTTGAACAATGCTTTACGTGTGCATGAAGTTAAATATTGTTCAAATTGCAAACTAAAAGGAAAAACTTCATGTGAAAACTGCTTTGATCTGTCCAATAAACTTGATGACATGCATAGGACACTAGATCGGTTTTCTAATGCAAATAAGAACCTAAACTTGCTGCTGAATTCTTCCAAGTCTTGTAATGATAAAACTGGTTTAGGTTTTAATTCTCATGCTCATGCTAAGGCACACCCACCTAAAGTTGTAAAGTCATTAGGAAGCTGTTTGATTCAAACAGCTCCTAGATAAAAAGAGGTGATTTTCAAATCTGCAGGAGTACTGTCCCATTCGGGTTCTAATAAACGTGTTGCTTGCTCATCTAGACATGATAATAAGGTTATTTTTCATTGTACCTACTGTGATAGAGATGGTCATGTCATGGATTTTTGTTATAGACTAGCTAAACACGATAAGAAACAAAGAATAATTGCTAGATCACATAACAACCAAGCAAAATCTGCTAGACCGAATGTTCGGAGCTTGCAACCTGCTGTAATGAGTCAAAAACTTGCTCCCGGACCTACTGTTTTTTGTGCTACATATAACACATCTTCTAAGTCAGTAGTTGGGAACAAAAATTTTCGATGTTTGGCTCATAAACCTGCTGTACCTTATCAGCTTTCGCGTGTTATTCCTGCTGGACGTTGTGTGACTCAGTACTGGATTCCTAAAAGTCTTTTAACTAACCCCAGTACTGAGACATCGACGTATTGTGCTTCTGTGTAGGTTTCACGTTTGAGGAAGGAGAACATTTGGATTGTGGATTCAGGTTTCTCACGCCACATGATCGGTAACAAATAATGGTTCTCCTCTCTCTCTTTTGTGTCACGTGTAGAAAATGTTACTTTCGCCGATAACACTTCTACTCCCATAATTGCTAAAGGTTCGGTTAGAGTAAACAATCTCTACACTTTGAAAGATGTGGCACTTGTTAAAAATTTGAAATACAACTTGCTTTTGGTTTCACAATTGCTAGATGAAAATCTAGAGGTTAGCTTTGCTAAAAATTGCTGCAAGGTTGTAGATTCAAAAGGTGAGCTTTTGTTTAACATGTCTAGGTTTGGAAGAGTTTTTAAAGCTGATTTTGATTTGTCAACTTCTAAGCATCGGTCTCTAGTTTCTAATGGTACAAAGGATCTATATTTTTGGCATTGTAGACTTGGTCACATAGGCTTTGATCATCTCACTCGTGTTAGTGCTCTCGATCGCATACGTGAGCTGCCGAAGCTTAAAAAGGACAATGATATTGTGTGCTCTTCTTGTAGACATGCTAAGTTTGTTGCAGGTTCACATGCTCCTCTCACAATGACCATGACAGCTGAACCGGGACAACTTTTACATCTTGACACAGTAGGTCCGGCACGTGTTCAATCCTTCGGAGGTAAATGGTATGTGCTTGTGATTGTTGATGATTATTCCAGATATTCTTGGGTTTATTTTATGGCATCTAAGAATGAAGCTTTTAGTCATTTTAGAACTTTATTTCTTAGATTATCTATTGATCACCCAGGATCATTAAAAGCAATTATAAGTGATAACAGAACTGAATTTAAAAACCAATCCTTTGATCACTTTTGTGCTGAAAATGGAATAGATCATCAATACTCTTCACCCTATGTACCACAACAAAATGGTGTCGTAGAAAGAAAGAACAGGACCTTAGTTGAGATGGCGAAGACTATGCTTGATGAATATCAAACTCCTAAGAAATTTTGGGCTGATGCAATTGCAACCGCTTGTTATGTCTCAAATCGTGTTTTCTTGCGTGCTAAGCTTGGAAAAACCCCATATGAGCTCCGGTTTGGATATAGGCCTAGTGTTACACACTTTAGGGTTTTTGGTTGCAAATGCTTTGTTAAGAAACATGGTAATCTTGATAAATTTGAAGCTAGATCTGTTGATGGCATGTTTCTTGGTTATCCATCTCATACTAGAGGCTACCGTGTGCTTTTACTTGACACTAACAAAATTGTGGAGACTTGCGAGGTTTCTTTTGATGAAGCTAGCCCAAGTACTAGCTCCGATATTGCAGGTCCGGGTCCATATCCGCAGGGGGAGAGTATTTTTATTGAAGAAGATAAAGAAGTGGTGCTGCTGCCCGAAAACTCGGAAGTAAATAACGATCAAGCTGCTGATTTTGCACCACAACCAGCACCAACAGTCACTACTGCTGGTTCAGACCTTCCTCAATCAACAAGCTCTCCTAATCAAAGGTCCGAATATGAAGAAGAAGGTGATTGTGAAGTGTATACTCCCCTCCGAGTACTCAAAAGTCATCCTCCACAACAAATCATTGTGAAGTGTCCACGTTTTGCGATCCAAACTCTCATGCTCATTCTGCTTTTGTTGCTTCTTTTGAACCCAAGGATATATCACACGCACTCACTAATGAATCTTGGATTAATGCCATGCAAGAAGAGTTAGAAAATTTTGAAAGAAATAATATTTGGAAACTTGTACCTCCACCTCAAGGTCACACATTAATTGGAACTAAATGGGTATTTAAAAATAAGCAAAGTGAGGATGGGGTTGTGGTTAGGAATAAAGCTAGGTTGGTTACTCAAGGTTTCACTCAAATTGAAGGTCTAGATTTTGATGAAACATTTGCTCCTGTTGCTAGATTAGAAGCTATAAGAATTTTATTAGCATTTGCTGCATCTAAAGGTTTCAAGTTATATCAAATGGATGTTAAAAGTGCTTTTCTTAATGGCTACATAGAGGAGGAGGTTTATGTTAAGCAGCCACGGGTTTTGAAAATCCAAATTTTCCTAATCATTTTTACAAACTGTCCAAAGCCTTGTACGGTCTAAAACAAGCCCCTAGAGCATGGTATGATAGGTTAAAAACATTCTTACTTGAAAAGGGGTTTACAATGGGCAAGGTTGATAAAACTCTTTTTGTACTTAAGCATGGCAATGACTCATTATTCGTTCAAGTGTATGTGGATGATATTATCTTTGGTTGTGCTTCTCATGATCTCGTGTCCAAGTTTTCAGCTATGATGAGTTCAGAATTTGAGATGAGTATGATGGGAGAACTCACATACTTTTTGGGGCTGCAAATCAAGCAAACAAAAGAAGGAACTTTTGTGCATCAAACTAAGTATACAAAGGACCTTCTTAAGTGCTTCAATATGGACAAATGCAAGCCTCTTCGGACACCAATGGGAACAGCAACAACACTTGAACTTGACGAAGATGGTGACCCGGTCGATAAAAAAGAATACAGAAGTATGATTGGATCACTTTTGTATCTCACGGCGTCAAGACCGGAGATACAATTCAGCGTATGTCTTTGTGCATGTTTTCAAGCTTCTCCACGTGCTTCACATCGCCAAGCCATCAAAAGGATTCTCAGGTACCTACATGGGACTCAAGAATTTGACATTTTTCTTCCTTCTTCCTCAACCGTTTCTTTGAAAGCTTTTTCGGATGCTGATTTTGGGAGTTGTAGGATTGATAGGAAAAGTACTTCGGGTGCTTGTCATTTTCTTGGTAATTCACTTGTTGCTTGGTCCTCTAGAAAACAAAGTTCAGTTGCACAATCCATGGCCGAATCTGAATATGTAGCTGCGACTAGCGCTTTGCTCACAAATTCTTTGGATTGTTCAAACACTTAAGGACTATGGGGTTGATTTAGATAGTGTTCCACTGTTTTGTGATAACACTAGTGCAATTTGTATTGCTAAAAACCCCGTGAAACACTCTAGAACTAAGCACATTGACATTAGGTATCACTTTCTTCGTGATAATGTTGAAAAAAGGAAACATTGTGCTTCACCATGTCGATACCGAACAACAATTGGCTGATATTTTTACAAAACCTTTGGATTTCACTCGTTTTTGTTTCATTCGTAGTGAAATAGGGGTTATGCATCCTCATGGCTTAAATTGAGGGGGAGTTTTTGAAACTTTGAAAGTCTATGTGTGAATCTGAAACTAAAATAATATGAGCATAGTATTTCATACATATATAACTTTGTGATTCCTTTTACAGGCTGAAAGTTCTTACTACATTACTCATGTTATACATTTTGTAGTTTTTGCCATGACTAGTAATTGGAATAATTACTTACACTAAATCTGGTCATGATCGAACTTTCTTGCTGTTTTGAACTTGGTGTGTGCTCACAAGTGCTTTTAATCATAAAAAAATTAATCAAGTGATCAGCTCACATGTTGAGTTTTCAAATAAAAAATTGAGAAAAGATCAAGAGAATATGCATGCATTGCACTTCTTCTTTTGAGATTGCTTATCATTGCACTAAGATATGAACTTGGAAGGAATTGTGTATGACTAAAACCATGTCCTTAAGCTTCTGATTGTCAAATGACATAGGCTTGGCTTGGTTGGTTAGAATAAGGCTGATGCGGCATATAATCTCTTGTAAATATCATATGATCAACATTGTGCCTTAAATGATTATGAATAATAAAAATGCAGCAACAAGTGTCATGTTTTCAGGTTTTGAAATAGTTGAGTAAGGGAGATCATGACTTGCTTAAACTGAAAAATACATTTGATCTCTAGCATGGCTTACACTACTTTATGTATCTCATTGATGTGATAGTGTAAGTAACCTGATAGTATGACTTGGATGAGCTTTGTTTTGTATGTATATGTTATAATATGCTCATAACATTTAAAAATTTCTCTTTTGAACCTTGCTGAATACATTGTCAAAGGGGGAGAAATATTTATAAGGAGATATTTTTTTTTACACTTTGCATATGTTATACACTTTCTTCCTTCTCTGATTTTAAAAAATGGGGAGAAATTAATAAAGGGGGAGAAATGAGTTTTCAAAGCTTTTTAAAACTTTTCATAAGCCAATGTTCAGATTTTAATTGGTGTTGCCAATGCATTCATCAAGGGGGAGATTGTGAGACCTATGTCTGCTGAATACATTGGCAATTAGGATAAAAGTTAGCATTAACATTCAATGTTTTGAATATTGCCAAAACATTCTTCTGTGGCAAGGTCCGACAAGTTCTTTGTTAGGTCCGCCAAGTGTTGGCAAGGTCCGACGCAAGGTCCGGAGAGCTCCTGCAAGGTCCGGAGAGCTTCTGTGAGGTCCGGAGCTTGTTTTTAGGGAGCTCCCGTGAAGTTCAACTCGTAGAACTGCAGCGTCTTGTTTTTGCTCATAACTCGCAATGTTTCAAACTTGCTTTATGGGAAGGTTTGCTTAGTATTAATTTGCTAAGTTTTTGGTGTGTTTTGGTGGTTATGGCTGTTATCATTTGATATGGTTTGCAACATGCTTATGTGACGTGCTAAAGTAAGGTGTTGTGGTTTTCGAACTAACGTGAGTCAAGTCGAGGACTTGTGCTCGGAAGAATTGGTTGTTTATTCACGTGCAGGTGTTGCTTGAGTTCAAGACATGGCTGGTGACGGGATCCTTGGACTAGTCTCAGGGAGGAGATGAGGTTCCAACAACCAAGTTCGGGAGGAGCTATGGTTGAGTTGATCGGGAGGTCGCGCAGCATGTTTGGATCAAGGGCAGTGCATATGAAGGTTGCATGTACGTCGTTGGAAGGTGTTTGCACGTGTGCAAGGAGTGCATGGAGGTGGCAACATTGTTCCAAGGCGTGATGAAGAGAAGTGGACGTAAAGAATTGGTCGGAAAGGTCCGACCGGCTGGATTGCGTACTCAGGCTGAGGCTGAGTCGGATATGGCTCAAATATGGTAGATTTGAGTTGGTTATGATTGGATTTCGTGCTAGGCACGAAGTTGAGTTGTTTTAGGAATGTTTAGTACGTTCCTAAGGTGTTTGGAAGTCTCACGATTGCTTCTATCTGCGAATAGGAGAGTCCTGAGCAGTTATGGTAAGTTAGGATACGAATCCAATTAGGAGTAGGAGTCCTAGATTGGATTGTTTAGCCTGAGGGCTGGCTATAAAAGCAAGTGAGGCCAGAGATCTCGTGGGTAGAGAACTTTGGACTGTTCCTCTTGTGTTTCTATTGAATAAAGTTCATAGTTTCGAGGAGCTTTTGTGCCTTGTTCGTCCGACTTGTTTTTCGTCAAGTCTTTCTCGCCGAGTTTCTGGACAGACCGACGTTGCTTCGGTGTTTCGTTCATAACTCGAGTTTTACAGATCTGATTGACGTGATTCTTTTTGGGTTGTCTTCACAAATCAATTATATATCATCTGTGAAATTTTCACGAGCTTCGGATCTGTAGTTTTTGAGATACACGAGTTTCTTTGCAGCGTTGCAGATCTGTTTTATATCGGGTAGAACAGATTGATCTTCGTTTAATGTTTTGATCGTATCTCAAGTTTTACTTCGTGTTTTCAAGTGATTCTTGTTGCATTAGATCCGCGACTTGATTCTCTACCTCTCTACTTGATTTGTCACGGTTGAACACGTTTGAAAACACTTGCACACACGGTTTCTTTAACCAATTGATTTTTGCTGAGGGGTTTTTGTTGTTTCCGCTGCGAAAAGTTTTAATCTACCATTCACCCCCCTCTGGTAGCTTTTCACGTGCTCTTCGATCCTACAGGAACTTCAACATGGTTATCCTCTTGTGGTTCCAGGTTGCCACGAACGTTCCTTCTTTGACGGCTGGCGTTTTCCGTCACCATCTGTGAGAGGGAGTTGAGTGGAATAGAAGTTAGAAGTTTAGATGGATCCCCCAACTATATGCATCAAGGTTTATGAACTAATTAACTTCTTTTATTAATGAGGATGTGAACAAGTGTCACACCCGGTTTTTCCGAAGAAACAACCAAGTGAATATCACATGTATGCCAGGATCATTTTCTCATACATGTTATGACAAATAGTGAAGCATCATTTATTACAAGCCAGGTGTCGAATAGAAATAAGTCTTACATCGCAAATGTCTCAATGGACACTAATGCTTCATCACAAGTAAATAAACTAGCAGCGGAATATTATTCTTTAGGGCTCCATCACAGGCGTTGCCCGGGGGTCTTCATGAACCTAAAATCCTTCCTCGGGTCCAAAATCTTGGTCATTATACACCACCTCATTATCTTGACCTGAGCAGCAATATAAACCAACAAATATGCAAGGTTGAGTACCAATGGTACTCAGCAAGTGTGGGAAAATTATATCATGCATGGCTAGAACAAGGAGAGGTTGAACTCATGGTTAAAGCACTACGCAATTAATACCTATCACCTTAGCTTATTAAGCACCTACATTACTACACAGGTGAAATTGTCCCAATCTCCCATCCCATCATCATAATCCAATAACCATAACATCATTTCCAATGTTATGCTCCCCGCTTAACTTCCAAAACCATCAATCCTCTAATCATGAATAAGTCCAGGCCGCTCTTAACCGTGAGCACGGCTGTCAAGACAGTTTTGTCTCTGCAGAGTTTGTACCACTGTACCCACAAGTAGTGATTTCATCCCCCGTTGCCGGGTGGACTAAAAGAACCTCCATTATGCCAGTGGCTACGATCCACATTCACACTTCCCAGGTGTGCGGCCAGGAGATCACTACGAAGCCTTTACAAAGGGATTCCCGACGAGCGTGGGCCCACTGAGGTTTCACCCCTAACAGCATACAAGAGGCTCCAACCCCGCTGCAGTGGCCCCCTCTTGAGCCTTGCGGTTCATATGGTAGTCCAGCTGACACCTACTCCCCGCACCATCCAACACACCCATACTACGCCGGGGATACACCTAATTAATTGGCCAAGCTGCCCCATCTCAGCATGTGGTTGGCACTGTAAAGCCGGGTTACATGCTCCATGAACGTGTCCTTAGGATCCAGGCAAGTACTAAACACAAACCCAAGTCTCGTGCACCCAGCACACAACCAAAACATTCAACTTGCCTTGATCCCTACCTCTACATAACTCACAATAACTCATTCAAGAGTATGGTATAATAAACTGATGATCTCATATCCCAAATATCCCATTCTAAGCATGGCTAAGCATATGCATGTAAATAAATGACATGACAAAATAAATCCCAACCCAAGCTACAAGGAAACAAGGTAATGCAATTCTAGGGAAACTTCCTAGCATGGGTTTCATATTTCATTTGACAATGCAAATAATTCTATCTACACATCCTAGCATAGGATCAAAGTGGTCAAGGACACTTGCCTCCTTCTTGCTGCTCTTGAAATGGGTATTCCTGGTCTTGGAAATGAATAACTTGTTCTTGAACAGGTTCTACTTCATACCATCACACATAGCAAAAGAAAAACAACAATCCATAAGACATAGTTCACACTTACACTTCATACAAACCACACATTCACATTTATGAAATTCATTCACCATTATATGTGTTGTGTTTCAGTTTTAAATAAATTCCTTACACTAAACTACCAAGTATGTATGAAAAGTATTTTTCTTCTCCATATATGCCTTCATAATTTCTACCACACTTAAACTGAACTCTTTGGATTTTAAAAACTCCATTTATCATTTACTAGTTGCTATATTTTCAGATTTATATTCCTATGCAGAATTGTGTATTTTATTATGAAATTAGTAATACACATCATCTAAACAGTAGAGGTTCTGGTCCTAAATTATTTTAATAACATATTTTAACCTTGTCCTCTGATGTAAACTATTTCATAATTATTTTCCCTATTTTTCTATAACTATTCTTTACTTAAAAATGTGTCCCTATACTAATAAATGTGAATAATAGATGAAACAGATTCATTTCAGCCCAAAAATATATTTTTATCTCACTCCAAAGTTTTCTAAGTACTGAGAAAGTTTTTAATTAATTTTGACAATTATGTTTGTCCCCCTTTTTAATTTTTAAACACTAGTTACATATTCAATTTTCTAAATTAAATACTAAACAGGGCTAAAATAATGAATTCACCCCATTACAGGGTCTATAATATTATTTTCTTAATTTCCAGGGGTCTAGCTACACTTATCAGAGGTGTTTTTCCTAATTTCTATTAAGTCCAGGGGCTAAAACTGATTTTTAAATGAATTTACATGATTTTCTGGAGTTCCAGGGGCTAGATCTGAAGTTTCCGGGGCTAGCTCTCAATTCCAGAGAACCCCAGGGGGTAGCACGTAAGAATTCCAGTCTTTATAACGCGGGGTTGACGTGGACCGTCCGATTTTAAACCGACGGCTGAGATTATAACATCGAACCGGTACGCGGGGTTTTAAAGTCTACCGTGCGATTTAAAATAAACGGCGCACAAGCGGCCACGTCGCTCTGATCGAGCGCGGGCGGCGCTGCCGGCGGCGCACGGCGGCGGGAAGCGGCGATCTCGCTGGAAAGTTTCGGATCCTCGAGAATTCTGCCTAAAACTGTGATCTTATGGCCTAGATCGGTAGAGGAGAGGTCAGGGATCTCACCTCGGGGGTTTTCTCGAGCTCGGGGTCCTGGAAAGTGATCGGCGGCGAGGTCCGAGGCAAAACCACGGCGAAGCTCGTCGGCGCTGGGTTTACACCGTAAGTCTTCGGGTTTTCTGCACCTGCAAAGTTCCCCGGAGGCGGTGGATCAAGACCAGCGAGTTAGATCAGAGTTTCCGAGCTTAGATCGGCCAGAATTCACCGGCGAAGTCTCGGTGCTCACCGGAGTAAAAATCGGCGATCGCGTGGGAAAAACTGATCGGGGCTGGGGTTTTTATAGCCGGGGGAGGGTGGTGGGTCTGTTGCGATCGAGTTTGAGTCGTTTGGGACCAGAATTCGGGCTGCGGGACGCGGAAATCCGGTCGGTTGCGATCGCGCGCGCGGGAGAGAGTCCGGGGTCGCGGGGTTAGGGATGACAGGCGGGTCCCACCCGTCTGTGAGAGGCAGCGCGGCGCGCGCGGGGGCGGGCTGGCGCGGGGAAAGCTGGGCCGGCTGGCGGGTTTCGGCCCACTGGCCGGTTTTTTTCCCGTTTTTCTTTTTCTTTTTCCATTTCTTTTCTGTTTTGAGTCTAATTTGAATTCCAGTTTGAATTTGAATTTTTGCAAAACATGCAACACGTCCAAAAATTTTTAAATTCCCCTCTGAGCATGGTTTAGAGTTTTGAATCAAAATTTGGGGTGTTACAGCTCTACCCCCCTTAAAAGAAATCTCGTCCTCGAGATTGGTGTTTCTAAGAAAACAATTCCGGAAATTGTGCCTTGAGCTCATCTTCCCGTTCCCAGGTGGCTTCCTCTTCTGAGTGATGCTTCCATTGCACCTTGCACATCCGGATTCTCTTGTTTCGGGTGAAGCGTTCCATCGTCTCCAAAATCTTGTATGGTTGCTCGGCATAAGACAAATCCTCAGCTACATCCACTTCATTCATGGGTAACACCTCCTCAGGTGTCCTCAGGCATTTCTTGAGTTGTGACACATGGAATACATCGTGCACGTCCGATAAATGAACCGGTAACTCTAGTTGGTACGCCACTTCGCCTTTTCTTTCCAACACTTGAAAGGGTCCGATGTATCGAGGTGATAACTTCCCTTTCACCTTGAACCGACGAAGTCCTCTGATAGGGGACACCTTGAGATAAACATAGTCTCCCACGTTGAAAACGAGTTCTCTTCTTCGTACATCAGCATAACTCTTCTGGCGTGTTTGTGCTATCCTCAAGTTGTTGCGAATCTCCCTCACCTTCGCTTCGGCTTCTTGTAGCACTTCTGGACCAAACACTTTACTTTCTCCTGTTTGGTTCCAAAATAGAGGAGTTCTGCACTTCCTTCCATACAAAGCTTCAAACGGTGACATTTTCATACTAGCTTGATAGCTGTTGTTATAGGAAAACTCCGCATACGGTAAGTTCTTGTCCCAACTCCTATTGTTTTTGAGTGCACATGCCCTTAACATATCTTCAAGGATCTGATTGGTTCTCTCCGTCTGCCCGTCAGTTTGGGGATGATAGGCAGAGCTGAAGTTCAGATGGGTTCCCATGGTTTCATGCAACTTTTGCCAAAACCTCGAGGTGAACTGTGTCCCTCGATCCGACACTATCTTCTTTGGCACTCCATGGTAACACACAATCCTTGACATGTACAATTCCGCCAATTTGGATCCGCTGTAGCTTTCTTTCATAGGGATGAAATGAGTTACCTTGGTTAGCCTATCAATAATGACCCATATTGAATCATACCCGGATTGGGTCCTAGGCAATCCCACAACAAAATCCATGCTGATTTCTTCCCACTTCCATTCAGGTACTTTGAGTGGTTGCAACAATCCCGCGGGTTGTTGATGTTCAGCTTTCACCAACTGACATGTGTCACATAGGGCAACATGTTCCGCGACATCTCGCTTCATGCCATACCACCAATACCTGCTTTTGAGGTCCTGGTACATCTTCGTACTCCCAGGATGAATGGAATAGTCGGAGTCGTGAGCCTCCTTCAAAATTAATTCACGGATCTCTTTTACTTCTGGCACACAGATCCTTTTCCCGTGCCACACCGTTCCTTGTTCATCCTCTCTAAAACCAGGAGCTTTATCTTCCTTGATGAGCTGTTTGATCTCTTGTATCTTCCCATCATTCTTTTGGCCCTCGCGTATGTCTTGCTCGAGTGTGGAGTCCACTTCCATGGCGATGGCTTCACCACTATTTACTAGACATAGATTGAGCCTTATAACTTCGTCCTTCAATTCTGCGGGCATGTCCTTCAAGCTCAACTTATTGACCTGCACTTTCCGACTCAAAGCATCGGCCACGACGTTTGCTTTCCCGGGATGATAGTTGATGCCCACATCAAAGTCATTGATTAGCTCTAACCATCTTCTTTGTCTGAGGTTGAGATCTGGCTGTGTGAATATGTACTTCAAACTCTTATGATCCGTATATATCTCTGTCCTCTTCCACATTACATAGTGCCGCCAAATTTTCAACGCGTGTACCACTGCAGCTAGTTCTAGGTCATGTGTAGGATAGTTCTTCTCGTGCTTCCGAAGCTGCCGGGATGCATATGCCACGACATGTCCTTCTTGCATGAGAACACATCCCAACCCATTTCCAGAGGCATCGCAGTACACTGTGAAATTCTTCTGCATATCTGGCATAACCAACACTGGGGCTGTTGTCAATCTCTTCTTTAGCTCCTGAAAGCTCGTCTCGCACTGTGGCGTCCAGGTGAATGTGATTCCCTTTTCCAACAGTTTAGTGAGAGGTCTCGAGATTTTGGAGAATCCCTCAATAAACCGTCGATAGTATCCAGCCAATCCCAAAAAGCTTCGAACTTCCCCGACATTTTCAGGGGTTTTCCACTTCTGGATATCCTCGATTTTGGCAGGATCTACGGAGATTCCTCCCTCCGAGATGATATGTCCTAAAAAGGGAACTCTCTTCAGCCAAAACTCACACTTGCTCAATTTGGCATATAGTTGGTGTTCTCTCAGCCTCTGTAACACCAACCTTAGATGTTTCTCATGTTCTTCTTCATTTTTGGAGAAGACGAGAATATCATCTATGAAAACCACCACAAATTTGTCCAGATATTCCATGAATACCTTGTTCATGAGGTACATGAAATATGCCGGGGCATTGGTTAGCCCGAAAGGCATGACAGTGTATTCATACAGTCCGTACCGAGATACGAAAGCTGTCTTGGGAATATCAGATTGCCTTATCTTGAGTTGGTGGTATCCCGACCTCAGATCAATTTTCGAGAACACACAAGCTCCCCTCAACTGATCAAACAAGTCTTCAATGCGGGGTAATGGGTACTTGTTTTTGATGGTTACCTCATTCAAGGCACGGTAGTCCACGCATAACCTTTGGGTTCCGTCTTTCTTAGGCACAAATATCACCGGAGCTCCCCATGGTGAGGAACTAGGGCGAATATACCCCTTCTCCGTCAGTTCTCTCAAATGATCCTTGAGCTCTTCTAGCTTCTTGGAGTCCATTCGATAAGGTCTCTTGTATATCGGGGCTGTTCCCGGTACTAGCTCAATTGCGAATTCCACGTCACGGTAGGGAGGCATTCCTGGCAATTCCTCCGGAAAAACATCTGGATATTCCCTGATAGTCCTGATTTCCTCAACTTTCACCTCCACTTGATTTAATTTAATTTCCCTCCTAGGCTCGTGTATCGTTATGAACTTTACTCTTGTGCCATTGGGGTGAGTTAGTTCCACCGTTCTGGTCGAACAATGGATGATTCCTTTATGTTTGGTCAACCAATCCATACCCAAAATAATATCTATCCCTTGTGAATCTATCACTATGAGGTTAGCCGTAAATACTACCCCATTAATGTCTAGGCTCACTTTGGGACACACTTGTCTTGTCCTTATTTCTCCACCTGGAGAGTTTACGGCTAGCATATGGTTCATTTGTGTGGTTGCTAGGTCATGCTTCTTAACAAACCTTTGAGCAATGAACGAGTGGGTAGCACCAGAATCAAACAGCAGAGTTGCAAGGTGTAAATTGGCAGGAAACTTACCAACTACCACGTCGGGTGCCTCTTGTGCTTCCTCCATAGTGACATGGTTCACCCGTCCTCTCATTACATTCTGCTGTTGTGGCTGCGCGGGCTTCTTCTTTGGGCACTTATGGGCATAGTGCCCCACTTCACCACAGCTAAAACATTGCACCCCAACCTTAGGTGCTTGGCCTTTGTTGTCTTGGGGTTGGTTCGGGGGTCCTTGCACTGCTGGTCGAGGTGGATATGCGGGGCGAGGCTGCTGCACAAACTGACGTTGCGGCTGTGCTGGTGCTGCGGGTGGCCTGTAGTTTGGGTTGTACCCTCTTGGTGCTGAATAGGGTACCACAGCACGGCTCGTCTGCCCCGTAGTTTGCTGCATCATACGTGGGCGGGTGTTGCTCCCTGAGGCCTGATGTGACCATCCCGCCTTCCTCTTATTCTCATTTTCCAGGGCCTTTAGCTTTCTTTCCACCACAAACGCTCTGTCCACCATCTTTTGAAAGCTTTCATACTCATTGGAGGACATTGCACACTGCATCTCTGCGGTAAGTCCTTCCACGAAACAATCTTGTTTCTGCTCATCAGTCTCTATGTCTCGTGGAGCATAACGGGATAGTTGAGTAAATTTAGTGAGGTATTCCCTCACCGTCATGTTTCCCTGCTGCAGTCCCAAAAACTCTTTCCTCTTGTTTTTGAGTTCACCTCTTGGGATGTAGTGGTTGCGGAAGCTACGCTTGAACTCTTCCCAAGTGATGTTCTCAGGGTCATGATGGGCGGCCACGTAGGCGGTCCACCAATCAGCAGCAGGTCCCTGCAATTGATGAGAGGCAAACAGCACCCTCTCATACCCTTGGCATTGTATTATCCTTATCTTACTTTCAATGGTCTTCAGCCAATCATCTGCCTCCAGAGGTTCAGCAGCACTTGCAAACTTTGGAGGTTGAGTTCCTAGAAACTCACTCAACCTTGGTTGGCGTGGTGCAGCTTGTGGAGGTGGAACTTGATGCAAGTTGGCCACCACTTGAGTCAAGTTCTGGATAAGCTGATTTTGATTCTCCAGCATTTGGTGGAGAGGATCAAATTCTTCACGGCGGCCACCCCTGTCCTGGCCTCCAGAAATATGAGGGTTGCATGCCTCATCATTGTTGTTGGCGGGGTTGGCAGCACGTCCTTTTCCTCTTCCGGCCATCTGGCAGAATCAACAAATGTTACTTCGATATCATTTAGTATCATCTTACTACTTTCATTTGTTTGTACTTTGAGGTGTTAGGATTTGTTAAAATTTTACGAGGGTTTATATCTCACACCAAATAAATGCACTATTATTTCCTGTGGGTTCACACACCAAAGCAAAACAATCTGAAGACGAGGCTGTGGACAATTGCCCATGGCTTCCACAACTCACGTCACACACCAAGCATTTTCACACCATTAACTACGTCACGACTCGACTACTCGACCTCTTGCTAGCTAGGGGAAAGACTCTACACTACTCGTCCTCTTGAGCTGGCTCCTCGGGATCTTCCTCCTCATTTCGGCTACCTTCTGACTCTGCTTTGGGTGGGGAGGCTGCTGGTGGAGAAGTGCGACGACGCCTGATCGCTCGGCGATCCGGGGAGTCAGGAGTCCATGGATCACTCACGGTGACACAGTTCATTCCCATCTCCTCTTTCTCTCGCCTTTAAGCAAGCTCGCAGCAACGCCTCCGTTTCCTTCAGGGTGTCTCGGACATCCTGAAGCTCTTGTTGACACTCCTGCAGCCGAGTGCTGAGCATAGCAGCATCCTCCAAGCACAAGTCCATGTGCTCATGGGAAGTCCCTTGCTGCACCGGTGGGTACTTGTACTCCGTGGTACCACTCTCACGTTGGAGGACATACATGTACTCAGTTTTATCCAAGTGGCGACGATAGATGTGACTCTGGCAGGTGATGGCCTCCCAGGTGACATCTTTCTCCGCGTCAACTTGTGTTGCTCGACAAGCTGGAGAGTGGTGAATCTTAAGCAGCTGATTTTCGTGTATAATCCTCATCTCCGAACTCCATTCTTCCCTCTTCTCACGGATGGTTCTAGTGGAGTTATAGTGGATGATTAGCTTGCCCGTATTGCCGGCGGCTTCGAGCATACGCCGAAGACGGCGCAACAAATCTCCTACGGCCAATCCATAGGAAAGGTACGTCACTGGACGACTCTCCTCTCTTTCGGCAAGGGCAACTACGGGAACTCTCCCTCCTGTGGACTTACGAGCGGTGCGAATCATGCGAACCATCTAAAACAAAAGAATTTAAAATTAGGTTAGATAAATTCTCAAATAAAAATCCTATTTTGAATGAAAGTTGGGGTAAGATGAAGAAAATGACTCCTTTAAAAACACTTTCCCACCCACACCTTGGAAAAAAGTTTTTAAGAAAATAGGGCCCTTAACTACGTCCATTTCTACCTAGGTCCACGTTCCTACGGGCAACCTTGGCTCTGATACCACCTCTGTCACACCCGGTTTTTCCGAAGAAACAACCAAGTGAATATCACATGTATGCCAGGATCATTTTCTCATACATGTGATGACAAATAGTGAAGCATCATTTATTACAAGCCAGATGTCGAATAGAAATAAGTCTTACATTGCAAATGTCTCAATGGACACTAATGCTTCATCACAAGTAAATAAACTAGCAGCGGAATATTATTCTTTAGGGCTCCATCACAGGCGTTGCCCGGGGGTCTTCATGAACCTAAAATCCTTCCTCGGGTCCAAAATCTTGGTCATTATACACCACCTCATTATCTTGACCTGAGCAGCAATATAAACCAACAAATATGCAAGGTTGAGTACCAATGGTACTCAGCAAGTGTGGGATAATTATATCATGCATGGCTAGAACAAGGAGAGGTTGAACTCATGGTTAAAGCACTACGCAATTAATACCTATCACCTTAGCTTATTAAGCACCTACATTACTACACAGGTGAAATTGTCCCAATCTCCCATCCCATCATCATAATCCAATAACCATAACATCATTTCCAATGTTAAGCTCCCCGCTTAACTTCCAAAACCATCAATCCTCTAATCATGAATAAGTCCAGGCCGCTCTTAACCGTGAGCACAGCTGTCAAGACAGTTTTGACTCTGCAGAGTTTGTACCACTGTACCCACAAGTAGTGATTTCATCCCCCGTTGCCGGGTGGACTAAAAGAACCTCCATTATGCCAGTGGCTACGATCCACATTCACACTTCCCAGGTGTGCGGCCAGGAGATCACTACGAAGCCTTTACAAAGGGATTCCCGACGAGCGTGGGCCCACTGAGGTTTCACCCGTAACAGCATACAAGAGGCTCCAACCCCGCTGCAGTGGCCCCCTCTTGAGCCTTGCGGTTCATATGGTAGTCCAGCTGACACCTACTCCCCGCACCATCCAACACACCCATACTACGCCGGGGATACACCTAATTAATTGGCCAAGCTGCCCCATCTCAGCATGTGGTTGGCACTGTAAAGCCGGGTTACATGCTCCATGAACCGGTCCTTAGGATCCAGGCAAGTACTAAACACAAACCCAAGTCTCGTGCACCCAGCACACAAACAAAACATTCAACTTGCCTTGATCCCTACCTCTACATAACTCACAATAACTCATTCAAGAGTATGGTATAATAAACTGATGATCTCATATCCCAAATATCCCATTCTAAGCATGGCTAAGCATATGCATGTAAATAAATGACATGACAAAATAAATCCCAACCCAAGCTACAAGGAAACAAGGTAATGCAATTCTAGGGAAACTTCCTAGCATGGGTTTCATATTTCATTTGACAATGCAAATAATTCTATCTACACATCCTAGCATAGGATCAAAGTGGTCAAGGACACTTGCCTCCTTCTTGCTGCTCTTGAAATGGGTATTCCTGGTCTTGGAAATGAATAACTTGTTCTTGAACAGGTTCTACTTCATACCATCACACATAGCAAAAGAAAAACAACAATCTATAAGACATAGTTCACACTTACACTTCATACAAACCACACATTCACATTTATGAAATTCATTCACCATTATATGTGTTGTGTTTCAGTTTTAAATAAATTCCTTACACTAAACTACCAAGTATGTATGAAAAGTATTTTTCTTCTCCATATATGCCTTCATAATTTCTACCACACTTAAACTGAACTCTTTGGATTTTAAAAACTCCATTTATCATTTACTAGTTGCTATATTTTCAGATTTATATTCCTATGCATAATTGTGTATTTTATTATGAAATTAGTAATACACATCATCTAAACAGTAGAGGTTCTGGTCCTAAATTATTTTAATAACATATTTTAACCTTGTCCTCTGATGTAAACTATTTCATAATTATTTTCCCTATTTTTCTATAACTATTCTTTACTTAAAAATGTGTCCCTATACTAATAAATGTGAATAATAGATGAAACAGATTCATTTCAGCCCAAAAATATATTTTTATCTCACTCCAAAGTTTTCTAAGTACTGAGAAAGTTTTTAATTAATTTTGACAATTATGTTTGTCCCCCTTTTTAATTTTTAAACACTAGTTACATATTCAATTTTCTAAATTAAATACTAAACAGGGCTAAAATAATGAATTCACCCCATTACAGGGTCTATAATATTATTTTCTTAATTTCCAGGGGTCTAGCTACACTTATCAGAGGTGTTTTTCCTAATTTCTATTAAGTCCAGGGGCTAAAACTGATTTTTAAATGAATTTACATGATTTTCTGGAGTTCCAGGGGCTAGATCTGAAGTTTCCGGGGCTAGCTCTCAATTCCAGAGAACCCCAGGGGGTAGCACGTAAGAATTCCAGTCTTTATAACGCGGGGTTGACGTGGACCGTCCGATTTTAAACCGACGGCTGAGATTATAACATCGAACCGGTACGCGGGGTTTTAAAGTCTACCGTGCGATTTAAAATAAACGGCGCACAAGCGGCCACGTCGCTCTGATCGAGCGCGGGCGGCGCTGCCGGCGGCGCACGGCGGCGGGAAGCGGCGATCTCGCCGGAAAGTTTCGGATCCTCGAGAATTCTGCCTAAAACTGTGATCTTATGGCCTAGATCGGTAGAGGAGAGGTCAGGGATCTCACCTCGGGGGTTTTCTCGAGCTCGGGGGTCCTGGAAAGTGATCGGCGGCGAGGTCCGAGGCAAAACCACGGCGAAGCTCGTCGGCGCTGGGTTTACACCGTAAGTCTTCGGGTTTTCTGCACCTGCAAAGTTCCCCGGAGGCGGTGGATCAAGACCAGCGAGTTAGATCAGAGTTTCCGAGCTTAGATCGGCCAGAATTCACCGGCGAAGTCTCGGTGCTCACCGGAGTAAAAATCGGCGATCGCGTGGGAAAAACTGATCGGGGCTGGGGTTTTTATAGCCGGAGGAGGGCGGTGGGTCTGTTGCGATCGAGTTTGAGTCGTTTGGGACCAGAATTCGGGCTGCGGGACGCGGAAATCCGGTCGGTTGCGATCGCGCGCGCGGGAGAGAGTCCGGGGTCGCGGGGTTAGGGATGACAGGCGGGTCCCACCCGTCTGTGAGAGGCAGCGCGGCGCGCGCGGGTGCGGGCTGGCGCGGGGAAAGCTGGGCCGGCTGGCGGGTTTCGGCCCACTGGCCGGTTTTTTTCCCGTTTTTCTTTTTCTTTTTCCATTTCTTTTCTGTTTTGAGTCTAATTTGAATTCCAGTTTGAATTTGAATTTTTGCAAAACATGCAACACGTCCAAAAAATTTTAAATTCCCCTCTGAGCATGGTTTAGAGTTTTGAATCAAAATTTGGGGTGTTACAACAAGTGCCGAAACACCTCGCATCTCTCTACTATGTGTGGATGTGGACAACGCTGAAGCGTCCCACAACTCACACTAAGCACTCAAACACAAGCAATCATCACAAAAGTTCACACCACTCCTATTCAAGCTTATTCAATGGGAGTCCTAAACTTAATCATGTGAACTGGTGCTGTTCCCGCCATGTGACGGGGGTGGTCCATGCATGGGCGCACGCCATAGTGAGTTGGCAGTCCATGTATGGTTAGATGGCATCGATCAGGAACACCAGCGCCATCTATATGTGGGACATGAGAAAACTTTGAGAAGGAAGAAATAACTCCAAAACATCAGAAGTTATGGAGCAGGAAAGCAAGGGTGTCATTGTCCAAAAGAAGAGACAAGGAGGGGTTGAAGATAGCACCTTGCGGTGGCTGGATTGAAAAGGAAGTGCTGCAGCAAGAAATTTTCGAAAACAGAAGTTTTAGAAAGGTGTTCCTATGTGTTTTAGAGTGTCCATTCTACCTAGGCTTGCATCCTATGGTCAATGTGGTTCCCATGCCAATCAGTGCATTCTACCTAGGCTTCCGTCCTATGGCCAACGTGGCTCTGATACCAATCTGTGACACCCGGTCCCGTGAAAATGCAACCCAGCTAATGCATATGTGCGCCTAGGATGTTCATCACACATACACATGTAATCCACAAACTGAATTAAGAATATAACCACGAATAATAGGGTTTAAGTACTTTATTACATCAATCTCTAACTTATTCTTGCAGCAGAAGTCTCTAACTTATTCTAGTAGCAGAAGTCTCTAAACGATAAGAGAAGCAAAACTAAGCAGCAGCGGCTCCATCTCCAACTCCACAGGCAAGTTGACGGTAGTTCGCACGCCTAGTACTCCACATGATCTTTGAAGTATTGTTCTCCTGTTGTTGATATTTAAGTAATGATGCAAGGTTGAGTACATGACGTACTCAGCAAGTGCGGGGAAATACGATATGTAGCTTTCAACAAGGTATGGAACAAAAAGGCTCATTGTAGAAAGCAAAGTTTATTTCACAAACATGATAAAAACAGCAACTATCTTTAAGGGAATTTGATCCCAACATATATTTAAGCAACATACCTCCTTCATAATTCACCACTTTTCATGTCTCAACCAATCATTAATCTTTCTCAACTTTATCTCATGCTCATAATAACCATCTCTTGTTCATATCCATCTCATAACCATATAACCGAACCAAACTCATTGTCATGTCTTAACAGTCCCAAAACCAATCTCATTACCAAGACTCGTCAGTCCTGAAACCAATCTCATTACCAAGCTCAACAGTCCCGAAACCAATCTCATTACCAAGACTCAACAGTCCTGAAACAAATCTCATTACCAAGACTCAACAGTCCTGAAACCAATCCTAAGACCATACCATAACCATACAAATAACCATACCAATAACCATACCAATAACCATCCCGATAACTGACACGACCCCACGGTCTTGTCGAGCATGGATCACGCTGAGGGGTGCTGCGTTGCACAGCACCAGATAACACACATCAAAGGTACAAAGCGGAAGCAAAGTTTTATTACATAAACCAGTGTATGAACATTTTTACAACAAAATATGTTCAGTCTACACTCACGGGCGTAGACTAGTTCACGTTCAGCCCGTGAACTGTCCCTGCTAGCACGCACACACACTAACACGGCGGCGTGCACGACTCCCACTCGACGGGGTTCCCCTCCTTGGGTTCCGTCTCCTCCTCGGGAGTCCCTTCCTCATAAAACCCTGCAAAAGCTTCAAACACAAGCAGTGAGCACGATGGCTCAGCAAGACTGACCCGTCTCTCCTATACATGAAACTTCAACATGAATGGTTTTAGGGTACATGAGGTAAAATAAGTTGCAAAGGACTCGCCTAATTAATTGAACCTTACTTTCAAGTTTTAGCAGCAGGTTATGGAGAACCTTACGCTAAGGCACATGAGAGAGCTGCAATCAAACAAGAAACACATTTCTCTCATGTACTTTGCCCAAAGTTGAAAAGAACTTTAATTATCTGTAAACAACAATAAGACATTAACAAGCAAAGTATGTCTTTCAAATCAGCAAACTTTTAACATGTATTTAGCCTGTTCTTTCTACGTCACGGTACAGTGAACAAGTGGTACTCACTGACCACGAGGGACGGTGATTAATCGATTTACACCTGCAGGGTTACCCGAATAACCTGTCACGTACGCCCGTACTCGATGTTGCCTACAGCAACCATCACTGACGTCGTACGCAACCACCTATCAACCGTTAGCAAAATATTGAACCGGTCCTATCGTCCCGAGCAAGAGGTCTCTGCGCGCGCATCCACAGTGCCGCCAGCTGATTTACACCTCAAGCTCTCAACCTACCCTCTGAACGACAGGCAATGCCTCAATGCCCAGCTACCCGAGTTACATCGGTTTCCCGGTTCCCATATAGCTGGTAGATCTTCGATACTGTTCTAGCTTGTTCAGCAGGCTTGCACACGGCTCGGTCCTCAACCGACACAAGAGGAGCTATAGCTGTGACACCCTCATTTTCGATTTCTGCATGTATTAATGCTTCATGTAGAGAAAACATTTTAAAAGGAGTGGGAACAGCGGAAATATCAAAAAGATAGTCAAAAAGAGCCAAATCCAGTTCATAGAGAGCGCCGAAGACAACTTCCGCGGCCCGCTGGCCACATGGCATGCTCGGGGCTCATCTCCGCAAAGGGGGAGAGGTCCGACCCTGTGAGACACGTGTTGCCCCCGAAGCTAGCCTCTGCGGAGAAGCAAGGACAGCCACAGGACACATGTCACCTTTGGAGCTAGTCACCGCAGAAATCAGAGGACCAGTCGCGCGGGATACGTGTCGATCTCGGAGCTCACCTCCGAGAGGTCCGGTTCTATTGGACACGTGTCACCACCGGAGCTTATCTCCAGGAGGTCCGTCACTGTTGGACACGTGTTAACCTCGGAGCTCGTTTCTGAGAAGAAGGGAAGTCTGGCGCTGTTAGCACACATGGCACACCCGGAGCCACCTCCGGAGAAAGGGAAGGTCCGGCACTGACACATGGCGTGCGCGGAGCCACCACCGAATATAGAGGAGGTCCCGACCGCCAGGATACGTGGCGCACGCGGAGCTCACCTCCGAAGGAGAGGGAGGTATCGCTCGCTTGACACACGGCACAGCCGGAGCTTGTCTCTGCGGAAAAGGGGAGACCAGACCCCGGTGAACACGTGGAGCTTCTGGAGCTCATCAACGAGGAGGTAACGAGTTCTGGAGCGGTTTTTGGATTCTGTACGCGTAGAAATATCGGTACGGAGAAGAAACCAACCTGAATTCCACAATGTTACCGCACCAAATCAACTAAAGATAAGTCGTGAAGATTCAACAACAATCTGAATAGAACTCTTATTTGAAGTCCAATCAGATTAGGACTCTTCTTCTCCCGATTATAAATAGAACCCAGAATCCTTGGCCGAAACCACAAACTTCTTCTTCGACTCCTGAGCCGACGACTTAGAGCCCTAGCCCCAACTCGTCGAGTAAGCCATCACCGGAGTTCGGTCGAGGAAGATCGCCGGAAGAGAGCCCCAACGATCTGTCTGATCAGAGAAGGACCCCGAGACCAAGAAGAACATAAGGTAGGTCTCCGATATCACCTTGCGACATCATCGTGTTTTCTTTGCATCTGTTCTTGGATTCCTTTCCAACAGAAGTTTCTCGTGGCAGATCACTTGTTGATCGGGTTGATCTAAAAGACAAGATCATCATCACGTCCACATTTGATCCGAACACCTCTGTTCATCATAAAACCATGCAAGAACACGTACAAACCGATCTAATAAAACTGATTATAGGATAGCATGTATATGAATCATCGCATCTAGTTAAAGTTTATGAATTATATTGATTGCTGTGAATCTTTTATGTGTGTGATCCTATATAGAAGGACAAGCTCAGGGAGCTGTCTACGACGAGCTGCAACAATAAGGTTTCGAGATCCAAGAGCAACCAGAACCGCAAGAACAAGGCAAGTGCCCCTTGACCATATTGATCCTATGTTCCAGGAAAAACTATTTTGTTTTGCGAAAAGGTGTGTGTGCTGAGTCAAAAATGATGGGAAACCCTTTTATAGGAGTTTACTAGCTTTGATTAAACTACCCTTGTCATCAGGAAAGTTTATGAGTCGGGTATGGTTTTTACTTTTATGCTTCGCTGAGTCCATGGGTTTGGGAAGCGAGATAGATGTGTCTAGCTAACTGCACTCGTAATGATAATGAGAAACTGATGTTGTTAATGAACATGGATCGGAGGGAGATCTAGGCAAGACTGGGTTTGTGAATGAGGTAGCATGAGATGGTGGTTTACTTCCCATAGATCTAAGAACCGGTTCATGCGAGCACATGCCAAGATAACAGTGCCATCACAAGGCCAAGTATGGGTGCAGCTTAGCTGACTAATTAGGTAAGTTGCTAGATTGTTATGGACCGTGGAAGGCGCAGGGAATGGGAGTCGAGTGAGGACTGCCCTAAGAACTGCATGGCACAAGAGGGGGTCCGTGGGTGGGAGAATTGGAGATTCTAGCCTGCCGGTGAAACCTTAGTGAGTCCATACATCTAGTAACCCCTTTGTAAAGGCTATTTTGTGATCTCTGGGCCATACACCGACGGTTGTGTACTGGTATAATGGAGGTTCTGCAGTCACCGACGGGTGACGAAATCACAAACTTGTGGGTAAAGAGGTGCAAACTCTGCATAGTCTAAAACTATCATGATAGCCGAGCTTACGGTTATGACCACCTGGCCAACTTCCATGATTAGTTGGGATGGTTATTGGATATGGTTATTGGTTATGGTTTTGGATGGTTTGGTTTTGGTTTTGTTTTTGGGACTGTTGAGTCCGGGTGATAAGATGGGTTGCATGACCGTTGGGTCATGACAACAAGGTTGGTCTCGGTGGGAGACGAAGTTGTTTATGAGATGAAATGGTAGCGAATACGAGATGGTATTCGTGAGACGGTAGCGAATACGAGGAGGTATTCGTGAGCAGGAATGAGGTTGGTTGATGACTGGTTGTGACATGGAATGTAATGAACATAATGGAGGTATGGTTGGTATTTTAATACATGTTGGGATTACATTCACCTAAAGATGAGTTGCTGTTTTATCATGGTTTTGATAAATAACTTTGCTTTCTGCAATGAGCCTTTTTATACCTACCTTGTTATGAGCTTCATATCATATTTCCCGCACTTGCTGAGTACATCATTGTACTCAAACTTGCATTATTATTTCATCATCAGCAACAGGAGAAGATTATTATGAAGACCAAGTGGAGCATTAGGCGTGTAAATCTGTTCTCAACCTTGCCTGTGGGGATGAAGTAGAGATGGAGCCACTGTTGTTTAGAATTGCTTCCGCACTAGTTAGAAGACTTCCGCTGCATAGAAATAACACTTCCGCTGTGAGTATGAGTCCAAGACTCATGAAACATTGTAATGAACTCTGTTATTTGTGGTTATATATATTCTGAACTCAGTTTATGGAACATATGTGTATGTGTGATGAACATCCTGGGCACACATATGCATCAGTTCTCGGTTCCGTGGTTTTCCACAGAATTGAGGGCGTCACAGATTGGTATCAGAGCCACGGTTGACGGTGGGTTACACGTCTAAATAGGAAACACAGATTGGTATCAAAAGCCACGGTTGATGGTAGGTTACACACTTAGATAGATCACAGATTGGTATCCGACACAGATTGGTAGCTAAGCCACGCTGACCGTAGGGTGCAAGCCTAGGGTGCTTAGATTGGCCTTGAAACTACCTTGACATAGGATACAAGCCTAGGAGAAGCCATAGTTGGATCACAAAATTTGCAACACCCTAAGCCATATAGGACCCCCATTGAACAAAGCCTTGAATAGGAGTTGTGTGAGCCCTTGTGATGATTGTTTGTGATTATGCGCTTAGTATGAGTTGTGGGACGTCTCAAAGCGTTGTCCATATCCACACATAAGTAGAAAGAGGTGTGAGATGCCTCGGCACTTGTTCACATCCTCGTATGGGCTAATATATATATAGTCCAACCCACCTTGATGCATATAGTTGAGGGGATCTACCTAACCTTCTAACCTTCTATTCTATTTCGATCTCTCTCACAGATGGTGAGAGGAAACGCCGGCAGAAGGAACGTCCGTTACAACCAAGAGGATGGCCACGATGAAGTTCTGTTAACCCCAGAGCTGGTGAGAACCACCTGGAATGGTTGATGGCCATGCAAAACCAACTTATGCAAACCATGATCCAAACTTTGGGTCAGTTGTAGGCCAACAACAACAACCCTGTTCTGGCACCACCGCCGGCTCATAACAGACTGGGTGAGTTCATGAAGACTCGACCACCCACCTTTGCTCAAGCTAACGACCCCATAGAGGCCGACGACTGGTTGAAATCCATGGAGAAGAAGCTTGCCATAGTGCAGTGAATGACCGAGAGAAGGTTCTCTTTGTGTCGCACCAACTTATGGGAGCTGCCGCTGACTGGTGGGATGCCCTATATAACGCTCATGTCGACCCGGAGACGATCACTTGGACTGAGTTCAAGGAGAGCTTCCGCTCTCATTACATCCCTGTTGGTGTAATGATGCTCAAGAGACAGGAGTTTGAAGGTCTCCGCCAAGGACAGAGAAGCGTGAATGAGTATCTCAACAAGTTCACACAACTGTCCCAGTATGCCCCCGAAGATGTCAACTCAGACCAGAGGAAGCAATACCTGTTCATGAGAGGGTTGAACAATGAGATCCAGGTTCAGTGTGACACCCTCAATTCTGTGGAAAACAACGTGTCACACCCGGTTTTTCCGAAGAACAACCAAGTGAATATCACATGTATGCCAGGATCATTTTCTCATACATGTGATGACAAATAGTGAAGCATTATTTATTACAAGCCAGGTGTCGAATATAAATAAGTCTTACATAGCGAATGTCTCGATGGACAATAATAAGTTCATCACAAGTAAATAAACTAGCAGCAGAATATTATTCTTGAGGGCTCCGTCACAGGCGTTGCCCGGGGGTCTCCATGAACCTAGAAACCTTCTTTGGGTCCAAAGTCTTGGTCATTATACACCACCTCATTATCTTGACCTGAGCAGCAATATAAACCAACAAATATGCAAGGTTGAGTACCGAGGGTACTCAGCAAGTGTGGGAAAGTTATGTCATGCATGGCTATAACAAGGGAAGGTTGAACTCATGGTTAAAGCACTATGCCATTAATACCTATTACCTTAGCTTATTAAGCACCTACATTACTACACAGGTGAAATGGTCCCAATCTCCCATCCCATCATCATAATCCAATAACCATAGCATCAATTCCGATGTTAAGCTCCCCGCTTAACATCCACAACTTCCAAAAACCATCACTCCACTAATCATGAATAAGTCCAAGCCGCTCTTGACCGTGAGCACGGCTGTCATGACAGTTTTGACTCTGCAGAGTTTGTACCACTGTACCCACATGTAGTCATTTCATCCCCGTTGCCGGGTGGACTAAAAGAACCTGTATTTTGCAAGTGGCTACGAACCACATTCACACTTCCCAGGTGTGTAGCCAGGAGATCACTACGAAGCCTTTACAAAGGGATTCCCGACGAGCGTGGGCCCACTGAGGTTTCACCCCTAACAGCATACAAGAGGCTCCAACCCCGCTGCAGTGGCCCCCTCTTGAGCCTTGCGGTTCATATGGTAGTCCAGCTGACACCTACTCCCTGCACCATCCAACACACCCATACTACGCCGGGGATACACCTAATTAATTGGCCAAGCTGCCCCATCTCAGCATGTGGTTGCCACTGTAAAGCCAGGTTACATGCTCCATGAACCGGTCCTTAAGATCCAGGCAAGTACTAAACACAAACCCGAGTCTCGTGCACCCAGCACACAACCAAAACATCCAACTTGCCTTGATCCCTACCTCTACATAGCTCACAATATCTCATTCAAGAGTATGGTAAAATAAACTGATGATCTCATATCCCAAATATCCCATTCTAAGCATGGCTAAGCATATGCATAATAATAAATGACATGATAAAATAAATCCCAACCCAAGCTACAAGGAAACAAGGTAATGCAATTCTAGGGAAACTTCCTAGCATGGGTTTCATATTTAACTTGACAATGCAAATAATTCTATCTACACATCCTAGCATAGGATCAAAGTGGTCAAGGACACTTGCCTCCTTCTTGCTGTTCTTGAAATGGGTAGTCCTGATCTTGGAAAGGAATAACTTGCTCTTGAGCAGGTTCTACATCACACCATCACACATAGCAAAAGAAAAACAACAATCCATAAGACATAGTTCAAACTTCCACTTCATACAAACCACACATTCATATTTATGAAAGTCATTCACCATTATATGGGTTGTGGTTACTCCATGTGTGTTGATTTGTGGCTTGCATGCACTTTTGATCATATGTATATGATTCCTACTTTTGTGTTCACATTTATACTTACATGCTATATATATGAGTTTCCAATTTAAATAAACTCCTTATATTCAATTACTACACCTTTTCACTACCAAGTATGTATGAAAAGTAATTTTCTTCTCCATATGTGCCTTTAGAATTTCTACCAACCTTAAACTGAATTCTTTGGATTCTAGAAACTCCATTTATCATTTACTAGTTGCTATATTTTCAGATTTATTTTCTTATGCATAAATGTGTACTTTATTATGAAATTAGTAATGCACATCATCTAAACAGAATAGTTTCTGGTCCTAAATAATTTAATAACATATTTTGACCTTTGCCTCTGATGTAAACTATTTCACAATTATTTTCCCTATTTTCTAAAACTGTTCATTACTTAAAAATGTGTCCCTAAATGTGAATAATAAATTAAACAGATTCAATTCAGCCCAAAATATGTTTTTATTTTACTCCAAAGTTTCCTAAACACTGAGAAATTCTTTAATTAAATTTTGACAATATGTTTGTCCCACTTTTTAATTTTTAAACACTAGCCACATATTCAATTTCCTAAGTTAATTACTAAACAAAGCTAAAAAGGTAAACTCACCACATTGCAGGGTCCATAATATTATTTTCAGAATTTCCAGGGGTCTAGCTACACTTATCAGAGGTGTTTTTCCTAATTTTTATTAAGTCCACGGGCTAAAACTGATTTTTAAATGAATTTACATGATTTTCTGAAGTTCGAGGGGCTAGATCAGAAGTTTCCGGGGCTAGCTCTTATTTTCCAAGGACCCCAGGGGGTATCACGTAAGATTTCCAGTCTTTATAACGCGGGGCTGATGTGGACCATCCGATTTTAAACCGACGGCCGAGATTATAACATCGAACCGGTACGCGGGGGTTTAAACCCTACCGCGCGATTTAAAATAAACGGCGCACAAGCGGCCACGTCGCTCTGATCGAGCGCGGGCATGTCCTTATAACCTCGTCCTTCAATTCTGCAGGCATGCCCTTCAAGCTCAATTTATTGACCTGCACTTTCCGACTCAAAGCATCGGCCACGACGTTTGCTTTCCCGGGATGATAGTTGATGCCCACATCAAAGTCATTGATTAACTCTAGCCATCTCCTTTGTCTGAGGTTGAGGTCTGGCTATGTGAATATGTACTTCAAACTCTTATGATCCGTATATATCTCTGTCCTCTTCCCCCGTCAAATAGTGCCGCCAAATTTTCAACGCGTGTACCACTGCGGCTAGTTCTAGGTCATGTGTAGGATAGTTCTTCTCGTGCTTCCGAAGCTGCCGGGATGCATATGCCACGACATGCCCTTCTTGCATGAGAACACATCCCAACCCATTTCCAGAGGCATCGCAGTACACTGTGAAATTCTTCTGCATATCTGGCATAACCAACACTGGGGCTGTTGTCAATCTCTTCTTTAGCTCCTGAAAGCTCGTCTCGCACTGTGGCGTCCAGGTGAATGTGATTCCCTTCTCCAACAGTTTGGTGAGAGGTCTCCAGATCTTGGAGAATCCCTCAATAAACCGTCGATAGTATCCAGCCAATCCCAAAAAGCTTCGAACTTCCCCGACATTTTCAGGGGTCTTCCACTTCTGTATATCCTCGATTTTGGCGGGATCTACGGAGATTCCTCCCTCCAAGATTATATGTCCTAAAAAGGGAACTCTCTTCAGCCAAAACTCACACTTGCTCAACTTGGCATATAGTTGGTGTTCTCTTAGCCTCTGCAACACCAATCTTAGATGTTTCTCATGTTCTTCTTCATCTTTGGAGAAGACGAGAATGTCATCTATGAAAACCACCACAAATTTGTCCAGATATTCCATGAATACCTTGTTCATGAGATACATGAAGTATGCCGGGGCATTAGTTAGCCTGAAAGGCATGACGGTGTATTCATACAGTCCGTACCGAGATACGAAAGCTGTCTTGGGAACATCAGATTGCCTTATCTTGAGTTGATGGTATCCCGACCTGAGATCAATTTTCGAGAACACACAAGCTCCCCTCAATTGATCAAACAAGTCTTCAATGCGAGGTAATGGGTACTTGTTCTTGATGGTTACCTCATTCAAAGCACGGTAATCCACGCATAACCTTTGGGTTCCGTCTTTCTTGGGCACAAATATCACTGGAGCTCCCCATGGTGAGGAACTAGGGCGGATATACCCCTTCTCCGTCAATTCTCTCAAATGATCCTTGAGTTCTTCTAGCTGCTTGGAGTCCATCCGATAAGGTCTCTTGTATATCGGGGTTGTTCCAGGCACTAGCTCAATTGCAAATTCCACTTCACGATCGGGAGGCATACCTGGCAATTCTTCCGGAAAAACGTCTGGATATTCCCTGATAGTCCTGATTTCCTCAACTTTCACCTCAACTTGATTTAATTTAATGTCCCTCCTAGGCTCGTGTATTGTTATGAACTTTACTCTTGTGCCACTAGGGTGAGTTAGTTCCACCGTTCTGGTCGAACAATGAATGATTCCCTTATGTTTGGTCAACCAATCCATACCCAAAATAATATCTATCCCTTGTGAATCTATCACTATGAGGTTAGCAGTAAATACTACCCCATTAATGTCTAGGTTCACTTTGGGACACACTTGTCTTGTCCTTATTTCTCCACCTGGAGAGTTTACGGCTAGCATATGGTTCATTTGTGTGGTTGCTAGGTCATACTTCATAACAAACCCTTGAGCAATGAACGAGTGGGTAGCACCAGAATCAAACAGTAGAGTTGCAAGGTGTAAATTGGCAGGAAACTTACCAACTACCACGTCGGGTGCCTCTTGTGCTTCCTCCATAGTGACGTGGTTCACCCGTCCTCTCATTACATTCTGCTGTTGTGGCGGCGCATGCTTCTTCTTTGGGCATTTATGGGCGTAGTGCCCCACTTCACCACAGCTAAAACATTGCACCCCAATCTTAGATGCCTGGCCTTTGTTGTCTTGGGGTTGGTTTGGGGGTCCTTGCACTGCGGGTCGAGGTGGATATGTGGGGCGAGGCTGCTGCACAAACTGACGTTGCGGCTGTGCTGGTGCTGCGGAAGGCCTGTAGTTTGGGTTGTACCCTCTTGGTGCTGAATAGGGTACCGCAGCACAGCTCGTCTGCCCCGTAGGTTGCTGCATCATACGTGGGCGGGTGTTGCTCCCTAGGCTTGATGTGACCACCCGGCCTTCCTCTTATTCTCATTTTCCAGGGCCTTTAGCTTCCTTTCTACCACAAATGCTCTGTCCACCATCTTTTGGAAGCTTTCATACTCATTTGAGGACATTGCACACTGCATCTCTGTGGTAAGTCCTTCCACGAAACAATCTTGTTTCTGCTCATCAGTCTCTATGTCTCGTGGGCATAACGGGATAGTTGAGTAAATTTAGTGAGGTATTCCCTCACCTTCATGTTTCCCTGCTGCAGTCCCAAAAACTCCTTCCTCTTGTTTTAGAGTTCATCTCTTGGGATGTAATGGTTGCGGAAGCTACGCTTGAACTCTTCCCAAGTGATGTTCTCAGGGTCATGATGGGCGGCCACGTAGGCGGTCCACCAATCAGCAGCAGGTCCATGCAATTGATGAGAGGCAAACAGCACCCTCTCATACCCTTGGCACTGTATGATCCTCATCTTACTTTCAATGGTCTTCAGCCAATCATCTGCCTCCAGAGGTTCAGCAGCACTTGCAAACTTTGGAGGTTGAGTTCCTAGAAACTCACTCAACCTTGGTTGGCGTGGTGCAACTTGTGGAGGTGGAACTTGATGCAAGTTGGCCACCACTTGAGTCAAGTTCTGGATGAGCTGATTCTGATTCTCCAGCATTTGGTGGAGGGGATCAACTCCTTCACGGCGACCACCCCGGTCCTGGCCTCCAGAAAGATGAGGGTTGCAGGCCTCATCGTTGTTGTTGGCGGGGTTGGCAGCACGTCCTTTTCCTCTTCTGGCCATCTGGCAGAATCAACCAATGTTAATTTGAAAGCATTTAGTATCATCTTACTACTTTCATTTGTTTGTACTTTGAAGTGTTGAGGCTTTGTTATTCTTCTCTAAGGGTTCGCTTTTCACACAAAAAATAAATGCAATATTATTTCATGTGGGTTCACACACCAAAACAAAACAATCTAAAGACGAGGCTGTGGACAATTGCTCATGGCTTCCACAACTCACGTCACACACCAAGCATTATCACACCATTGACTTATCCTAACGACTCGCCTATTCGACATCTTGCTGACTAAGGGAGGGACTCTATACTACTCGTTTTCTTGAGCTGGCTCCTCGGGATCTTCCTCATCATTTCGGCTTCCTTCTGACTCTGCTTTGGGTGGGGAAGCTGCTGGTGGAGAAGTGCGACGACGCCTGATCGCTCGGCGATCCAGGGATTCAGGGGTCCATGTATCATTCACGGTGACACACAGTTCATTCCCATCTCCTCTTTCCCTCGCCTTTAAGCAGGCTCGCAGCAACGCCTCCATTTCCTTCAGGGTGTCCCGGACATCCTGAAGCTCTTGTTGACACTCCTGCAGTCGAGTGCTGAGCATAGCAGCATCCTCCAAGCACAAGTCCATGTGCTCATGGGAAGTCCCTTGCTGCACTGGCGGGTACTTGTACTCCGTGGTACCACTTTCACGTTGGAGGACATACATGTACTCAGTTTTGTCCAAGTGGCGACGATAGATGTGACTCTAGCAGGTGATGGCCTCCCAGGTGACATCTTTCTCCGCATCGACCTGTGTTGCCCGACAAGCTGGAGAGTGGTGAATCTTAAGCAGCTGATTTGCGTGTATAATCCTCATCTCTGAGCTCCATTCTTCCCTCTTCTCACGGATGGTCCTGGTGGTGTTATAGTGGATAATTAGCTTGCCCGTATTGCCGGCGGCTTCGAGCATACGCCGAAGACGGCGCAATAAGCCTCCTACTGCCAATCCGTAGGAAAGGTACGTCACCGGACGGCTCTCCTCTCTTTCGGCAAGTGCTACTATGGGAACTCTCCCTCCTGTGGACTTGCGAGCGGTGCGAATCATGCGAACCATCTAAAACAAAAAGAATTTAAAATTAGGTTAGATAAACTCTCAAACAAAAATCCTATTTTGAATGGAAGTTGGGGTAAGATGAAGAAAGTGACTCATTAAATAACACTTTTCAACACACACCTTGTAAAATAGTTTTTAAGAAAATAGGGCCCTTAAATACGTCCATTTCTACCTAGGTCCACGTTTCTATGGGCAACCTTGGCTCTGATACCACCTCTGTCACACCCGGTTTTTCCGAAGAACAACCAAGTGGATATCACATGTATGCCAGGATCATTTTCTCATACATGTGATGACAAATAGTGAAGCATCATTTATTACAAGCCAGGTGTCGAATATAAATAAGTCTTACATAGCGAATGTCTCGATGGACAATAATAAGTTCATCACAAGTAAATAAACTAGCAGCGGAATATTATTCTTGAGGGCTCGGTCACAGGCGTTGCCCGGGGGTCTCCATGAACCTAGAAACCTTCTTCGGGTCCAAAGTCTTGGTCATTATACACCACCTCATTATCTTGACCTGAGCAGCAATATAAACCAACAAATATGCAAGGTTGAGTACCGAGGGTACTCAGCAAGTGTGGGAAAGTTATGTCATGCATGGCTATAACAAGGGAAGGTTGAACTCATGGTTAAAGCACTATGCCATTAATACCTATTACCTTAGCTTATTAAGCACCTACATTACTACACAGGTGAAATGGTCCCAATCTCCCATCCCATCATCATAATCCAATAACCATAGCATCAATTCCGATGTTAAGCTCCCCGCTTAACATCCACAACTTCCAAAAACCATCACTCCACTAATCATGAATAAGTCCAGGCCGCTCTTAACCGTGAGCACGGCTGTCAAGACAGTTTTGACTCTGCAGAGTTTGTACCACTGTACCCACATGTAGTGATTTCATCCCCCGTTGCCGGGTGGACTAAAAGAACCTCCATTATGCCAGTGGCTACGAACCACATTCACACTTCCCAGGTGTGTAGCCAGGAGATCACTACGAAGCCTTTACAAAGGGATTCCCGACGAGCGTGGGCCCACTGAGGTTTCACCCCTAACAGCATACAAGAGGCTCCAACCCCGCTGCAGTGGCACCCTCTTGAGCCTTGCGGTTCATATGGTAGTCCAGCTGACACCTACTCCCCGCACCATCCAACACACCCATACTACGCCGGGGATACATCTAATTAATTGGCCAAGCTGCCCCATCTCAGCATGTGGTTGGCATTGTAAAGCCAGGTTACATGCTCCATGAACCGGTCCTTAAGATCCAGGCAAGTACTAAACACAAACCCGAGTCTCGTGCACCCAGCACACAACCAAAACATCCAACTTGCCTTGATCCCAACCTCTACATAACTCACAATATCTCATTCAAGAGTATGGTAAAATAAACTGATGATCTCATATCCCAAATATCCCATTCTAAGCATGGCTAAGCATATGCATAATAATAAATGACATGATAAAATAAATCCCAACCCAAGCTACAAGGAAACAAGGTAATGCAATTCTAGGGAAACTTCCTAGCATGGGTTTCATATTTAACTTGACAATGCAAATAATTCTATCTACACATCCTAGCATAGGATCAAAGTGGTCAAGGACACTTGCCTCCTTCTTGCTGCTCTTGAAATGGGTAGTCCTGATCTTGGAAAGGAATAACTTGCTCTTGAGCAGGTTCTACATCACACCATCACACATAGCAAAAGAAAAACAACAATCCATAAGACATAGTTCACACTTCCACTTCATACAAACCACACATTCATATTTATGAAAGTCATTCACCATTATATGGGTTGTGGTTACTCCATGTGTGTTGATTTGTGGCTTGCATGCACTTTTGATCATATGTTTATGATTCCTACTTTTGTGTTCACATTTATACTTACATGCTATATATATGAGTTTCCAATTTAAATAAACTCCTTATATTCAATTACTACACCTTTTCACTACCAAGTATGTATGAAAAGTATTTTTCTTCTCCATATGTGCCTTTAGAATTTCTACCAACCTTAAACTGAATTCTTTGGATTCTAGAAACTCCATTTATCATTTACTAGTTGCTATATTTTCAGATTTATTTTCTTATGCATAAATGTGTACTTTATTATGAAATTAGTAATGCACATCATCTAAACAGAATAGTTTCTGGTCCTAAATAATTTAATAACATATTTTGACCTTTGCCTCTGATGTAAACTATTTCACAATTATTTTCCCTATTTTCTAAAACTATTCATTACTTAAAAATGTGTCCCGAAATGTGAATAATAAATTAAACAGATTCAATTCTGCCCAAAATATGTTTTTATTTTACTCCAAAGTTTCCTAAACACTGAGAAAGTCTTTAATTAAATTTTGACAATATGTTTGTCCCACTTTTTAATTTTTAAACACTAGCCACATATTCAATTTCCAAAGTTAATTACTAAACAAAGCTAAAAAGGTAAACTCACCCCATTACAGGGTCTATAATATTATTTTCAGAATTTCCAGGGGTCTAGCTAAACTTATCAGAGGTGTTTTTCCTAATTTTTATTAAGTCCAGGGGCTAAAACTGATTTTTAAATGAATTTACATGATTTTCTGAAGTTCGAGGGGCTAGATCAGAAGTTTCCGGGGCTAGCTCTTATTTCCCGAGGACCCCAGGGGGTAGCACGTAAGATTTCCAGTCTTTATAACGCGGGGCTGACATGGACCGTCCGATTTTAAACCGACGGCCGAGATTATAACATCGAACCGGTACGCGGGGGTTTAAACCCTACCGTGCGATTTAAAATAAACGGCGCACAAGCGGCCACGTCGCTCTGATCGAGCGCGGACGGCGCTGCCGGCGTCGCACGGCGGCGGGAAGCGGCGATCTCGCCGGAGACTTTCGGATCTTCGAGAATTCTTCCTAGAACTGTGATTTTATGGCATAGATCGGTGGAGGGGGGGTCGGGGATCTCACCTCGGGGGTTTTCTTGAGCTCGGAGGTCCTGGAAGGTGATCGGCGACGAGGTCCGAAGTGAAACCACGGCGAGGCTCGTCGGCGCTGTGTTTACACCGCAAGTCACCGAGTTTTCTGCACCTGCAAGGCTCCCCGGAGGCGGTGGATCAAGACCAGCGAGTTAGATCAGAATTTCCGAGCTTAGATCAGCCAGAATTCACCGGAGAAGTCTCGGTTCTCACCGGAGGTAAAATCGGCGATCGCGTGGGAAAAACAGAACGAGGCCGGGGTTTTTATAGACGGGGGAGGGCGGTGGGTTTGTTTAGATCGAGTGGGAGTCCTCCGGAACCAGAATTCGGCCGGAAATCCGGTCGGTTGCGATCGCGCGCGCGCGGGTGAACAGTCCGAGTTTCGGACGATCGGGGTTAGGGATGACAGGTGGGTCCCGCCTGTCTGAGAGAGAGAGAGCGCGGGCGCGCGGCTGCGGGCTGGCGCGGGGGCAGGTTGGGCCGGCTGGTGGGTTTCGGCCTACTGGCCGGTTTTTTTTTTCTGTTTTCTCTTTTTCTTTTTCCATTTTTTTTCTGATTTGAGTTTAATTTTAATTCCAGTTTGAATTTGAATTTTTTGCAAAACATGCAACACGTCCAAAAATTTTTAAATTCCCCTCTTAACATGATTTAAGGTTTTGAATCAAATGTTTGGGGTGTTACACAACGGAACCGAGAACTGATGCATATGTGTGCCCAGGATGTTCTTCACACATACACATATGTTCCACAAACTGGATTCAGAATATATATAACCACAAATAACAGAGTTTATCACAATCTTTCATGAGTCTTGGGCTCATGCTCACAGCGGAAATCTTAATCTATCAGCGGAGGTCTTATTTCTATGCAGCGGAAGTCTTCTAACTAGTGTGGAAGCAATTCTAAGCAGTAGCAGCTCCATCTCTACTCCATCCCCACAGGCAAGGTTGAGAACAGATCACACGCCTAATGCTCCACTTGGTCGTCATAGAAATCTTCTCCTGTTGCTGATGATGAAATAATAATGCAAGTTTGAGTACAATGATGTACTCAGCAAGTGCGGGAAAATATGATATGTAGCTCACAACAAGGTAGATGTCACACCCAGTTTCTCCGAAGAACAACCGAGTGAATATCACATGTATGCCAGGATCATTTTCTCATACATGTGATGACAAATAGTGAAGCATCATTTATTACAAGCCAGGTGTCGAATTTAAATAAGTCTTACATAGCACATGTCTTGATGGACGATAATAAGTTCATAACATAAAATAGCAGCGGAATATTATTCTTATGGGCTCCATCACAGGCGTTGCCCGGGGGACTCCATGAACCTAGAAACCTTCTTCGGGTCCGAAGTCTTGATCATTAAACACCACATCATCCCCTTGACCTGAGCAGCAATTTAAACCAACAAATATGCAAGGTTGAGTACCGTTGGTACTCAGCAAGTGTGGGAAAATTTTGTCATGCATGGCTAGAGCAAGGAGAGGTGGGACTCATGGTTAAAGCACTACGCAATTAATACCTATTACCTTAGCTTATTAAGCACCTACATTACTACATAGGTGAAATGGTCCCAATCTCCCAACCCATCATCATAATCAAATAACCATAACATCATTTCCGATGTTAAGCTCCCTGCTTAACAACCACAACTTCCAAAGTCATCAATCCTCTAATCATGAATAAGTCCAAGCCGCTCTTGACCGTGAGCACGGCTGTCATGATAGTTTTGACTCTGCAGAGTCAAAACTATCATGACAGCCATGCTCACGGTCAAGAGCGGCTTGGACTTATTCATGATTAGAGGATTGATGACTTTGGAAGTTGGATGTTAGGCGGGGAGCTTAACATTGGAAATGGTGTTATGGTTATTGGGTTATGATGATGGGATGGGAGATTGGGACTATTTCACCTGTGTAGTAAGGTAGGTGCTTAATAAGCTAAGGTGGTAGGCAATAATTGCGTAGTGCTTCAACCCTGAGTTCAACCTCTCCTTGTTTTAGCCATGCATGACATAACTTTCCCACACTTGCTGAGTACCAACGGTACTCAAATTTGCATATTTGTTGGTTTAAATTGCTGCTCAGGTCAAGGGGATGATGTGGTGTTCAATGACCAAGACTTCGGACCCGAAGAAGGATTCTAGGTTCATGGAGCCCCCGGGCAACGCCTGTGACGGAGCCCACAAGATTTATATTATGCTGCTATTTTATTTACATGTTATGAACTTATTATCGTCCATCGAGACATATGCTATGTAAGACTTATTTATATTTAACACCTGGCTTGTAATAAATGATGCTTCACTATTTGTCATCACATGTATGAGAAAATGATCCTAGCATACATGTGATATTCACTCGGTTGTTCTTCGGAGAAACCGGGTGTGACAGAAGTGGTATCAGAGCCAAGGTTGCCCGTAGGAACGTGGACCTAGGTAGAAATGGACGTGTTTAAGGACCCTATTTTCTTAAAAAATATTTTACAAAGGTGTGGGTTGAAAAGTGTTATTTAATGGGGTCACTTTATTCATCTTACCCAACTTTTTATTCAAAATAGGATTTTTGTTTAAAACCTTATCTAACTTAAGTTTAAATGCTTTATGTTTTAGATGGTTCGCATGATCCGCACCGCTCGCAAGTCCACCGGAGGGAGAGTTCCCGTAGTTGCCCTTGCCCTGAGAGAGGAGAGCCGTCCGGTGACGTACCTCTCCTACGGATTGGCAGTAGGAGGCTTGTTGCGCCGTCTTTGACGCATGCTCCAAGCCGCCGGCAATACGGGCAAGCTAATCATACACTATAGCTCCACCCGGACCATCCGGGAGAAGCGGGAAGAATGGAGTTCGGAAATGAGAATTATCCATGAAAATCATTTGCTTAAAATCCACCGCTCTCCAGCTTGTCGAGCGACACAGGTCGATGCGGAGAAGGATGTCACCTGGGAGGCCATCACCTGCCAGAGTCACATCTACCGTCGCCACCAGGACAGGACTGAGTACATGTATGTTCTCCAGCGTGAGAGTGGTACGACGGAGTACAAGTACCCGCCAGTGCAGCAAGGGACTTCCCATGAGCATATGGACCTGTGCTTGGAGGATGCTGCTATGCTCAGCACTCGACTGCAGAAGTGTCAGCAGGAGCTTCAGGATGTTCGTGACACCCTGAAGGAGACCGAGGTGTTGCTTCGAGCCAGCTTGAGGGCGAGAGAAAGAGGAGATGGGAATGAACTGTGTGTCACCGTGAATGACACAGGGACTCCTGACTCCCCAGATCGCCGGGCGATCAGGCGTCGTCGCACATCTCCACCAGAAGCCTCCCCACCCAAAGCGGAGTCAGAAGGCAGCTGCAATAATGAGGAAGATCCCGAGGAGCCAGCTCAGTGATATAAGTCGTGTAGAGTCCTTCCCCATAGTTCAGCAGGTTATCGACTAGGCGAGTCAATACCTTAGTTAATAGTGTGTTAATGTGTGGTGTGTGACGTGAGTTGTGGAAGCCATGAGCAATTGTCCACAACCTCGTATTCACGTTGTTTTGCTTTGATATGTGAACCCCAATGAAATTAATAGTGCATTTATTTTTGCGCGAGACATGAACCCTCAGAAAAATATAAATACAACAAGGCCTCAACATTACAAAGTGTAAACAAGTAAAATTGGTAAGATAATACGTAATGCTTTAAATTGACATTTGGTTGATCATGATAGATGGCCGGAAGAGGAAAGGGTCGTGGTGCCAACCCCGCCAACAACAACGATGAGGCCGGCAACCCTCATCTTTCTGGAGGCCAAGACAGGGGTGGTCGCCATGAAGGAGTTGATCCCATCCACCAAATGCTTGAGAATCAAAATCAGCTCATCCAGAACCTGACTCAAGTGGTGGCCAACTTGCACCAAGCTCCACCTCCACAAGCTGCACCACGCCAACCAAGGTTGAGCGAGTTTCTAGGGACTCAACCTCCAAAGTTTGCAAGTGCTGCTGAACCTCTTGAGGCAGATGATTGGCTAAAGACCATTGAGAGCAAGATGAGGATTATACAATGCCAAGTCTATGAGAGGGTGCTGTTTGCCTCTCACCAATTGCATGGACCTGCTGCTGATTGGTGGACCGCTTACGTGGCCGCCCATCATGACCCCGAGAACATCACTTGGGAAGAGTTCAAGTGTAGCTTCCGCAACCATTACATACCAAGGGGTGAACTCAAAAACAAGAGGAAGGAGTTCTTGGGATTGCAGCAAGGAAACATGATTATGAGGGAATACCTCACTAAATTCACTCAACTATCCCGTTATGTCCCACGGTACATAGAGACTGATGAGCGGAAACAGGATTGCTTCGTGGAAGGACTCACAGTAGAAATGCTGTGTGCAATGTCCTCCAACGAGTATGACAACTTCCAAAAGATGGTGGATAGAGCATTTGTTGTAGAAAGGAAGCTGAAGGCCTTGGAAAATGAAAACAAGATGAAGGCGGGATGGTCACACCAAGCTTCGGGTAGCAACACACGCCCACGTCTGATGCAGCAACCCGCGGGTCAGAGGAGCCGTGCTGCGGTACCCTACTCAGCACCCAGAGGGTACAACCCGAACTTCAGCCCTCCGTCAGCACCAACACAGCCACAACGTCAGTTTGTACAGCAGCCTCGACCCACATATCAACCCCACCAGCAGTACAAGGACCCCCAAATCAACCCCAAGACGACAAAGGCCAGGCACCTAAGGTTGGGGTGCAATGCTTTAACTGTGGTGAAATGGGGCACTACGCCCATAAGTGCCCAAAGAAGAAGCCCGTGCAGCCGCAACAGCAGAATGTGATGCGAGGACGGGTGAACCACGTGACCATGGAGGAGGCGCAAGAGGCACCCGACATGGTAGTTGGTAAGTTTCCTGCCAATTTACACATTGCAACCCTGTTGTTCGATTCTAGTGCTACCCACTCATTCATTGCCCAAGGGTTTGTTAAGAAGCATGATCTAGCAACAACACAAATGAACCATATGCTAGCAGTAAACTCTCCAGGTGGAGAAATAAGGACAAGACAAGTGTGTCCCAAGGTGAATCTAGACATTAATGGAGTAACATTTACTGCCAACCTCATAGTAATAGATTCACAAGGGATAGATATTATTTTGGGCATGGATTGGTTGACCAAACATAAGGGAATCATCCATTGTTCGACCAGAACGGTGGAACTAACTCACCCTAGTGGCACAAGAGTAAAGTTCATAACAATACAAGAGCCTAGGAGGGACATTAAATTAAATCAAGTTGAGGTGAAAGTGGAGGAGATCAAGATTATCAGGGAATACCCAGATGTTTTTCCGGAGGAGTTGCCAGGTATGCCCCCCGATCGTGAAGTGGAATTTGCGATTGAGCTAGTGCCTGGAACAGCTCCGATATACAAGAGACCTTATCGGATGGACTCGAAGCAACTGGGAGAACTCAAGGATCATTTAAGGGAATTGACAGGGAAGGGGTACATTCGTCCTAGTTCCTCACCATGGGGAGCTCCAGTGATGATTGTGCCCAAGAAGGACGGAACCCAAAGGTTATGCGTAGACTACCGTGCTTTGAATGAAGTAACCATCAAGAACAAGTACCCATTACCCCGCATTGAAGACTTGTTTGATCAGTTGAGGGGAGCTTGTGTGTTCTCGAAAATTGATCTCAGGTCGGGGAACCGCCAACTTAAGATAAGGCAAACTGATATTCCCAAGACAGCATTCGTATCTCGGTACGGACTATATGAATACACCGTCATGCCTTTCGGGCTAACTAATGCCCCGACATACTTCATGTATCTCATGAACAAGGTATTTATGGAATATTTGGACAAATTTGTGGTGGTTTTCATAGATGACATTCTCGTCTTCTCCAAAGGTGAAGAAGAACATGAGAAACATCTAAGGTTGGTGTTGCAGAAGCTGAGAGAACACCAACTATATGCCAAGTTGAGCAAAAGTGAGTTTTGGCTGAAGAGAGTTCCTTCTTAGGACATATAATCTCGGAGGGAGGAATCTCCGTAGATCCTGCCAAAATTGAGGATGTACAGAAGTGGAAGACCCCTGAGAATGTCGGGGAAGTTCGGAGCTTCTTGGGATTGGCTGGATACTATCGACGGTTTATTGAGGGATTCTCCAAGATCTCAAGACCCCTCACCAAACTTTTCTGTGTACTGCGATGCCTCTGGAAACGGGTTGGGATGTGTTCTCATGCAAGAAGGGCATGTCGTGGCTTATGCATCCCGGCAGCTCCAGAAACACGAGAAGAACTATCCTACACATGACCTAGAACTAGCCGCAGTGGTACACGCGTTGAAAATTTGGCAGCACTACTTGATGGGGAAGAGGACAGAGGTATATACGGATCATAAGAGTTTATAGTACATTTTCACACAGCCAGATCTCAACCTCAGACAAAGGAGATGGTTAGAGCTAATCAATGACTTTGATGTAGGCATCAACTATCATCCTGGGAAAGCAAACGTCGTGGTAGATGCTTTAAGTCGGAAAGTGTAGGTCAATAGGTTGAGCTTGAAAGATATGCCTGCAGAATTGAAGGACGATGTTATAGGACTCAATCTATGTCTGGTGAATAGTGGTGAAGCCATCGCCATAGAAGTGGACTCCACACCAGAGCAAGACATACGCGAGGGTCAAAAGAATGATGAGAAGATACAAGAAAACAGACTACTCCTTAAGGAAAATAAAGCCCCTGGTTTCAGAGAGGATGAACAAGGTATGGTGTGGCACGGGAAAAGAATCTTTGTACCTGAAGTAAATGAGATCCGTGAATTGATTTTGAAGGAGGCTCACGATTCCTACTATTCCATTCATCCTGGGAGTACGAAGATGTGCCAGGACCTCAAGAGCAGGTATTGGTGGTATGGCATGAAGCGAGATGTCGCGGAACATGTTGCCCTATGTGACACATGTCAGTTGGTGAAAGCGGAACATCAACGACCCGCGGGATTATTGCAACCACTCAAAGTGCCTGAATGGAAATGGGAAGAAATCGGTATGGATTTCATAGTGGTATTGCCTAGGACCCAATCAGGATATGATTCGATATGGGTCATTATCGACAGGCTAACCAAGGTAGCTCATTTCATCCCCGTGAAAGAAAGCTACAGCGGATCCAAATTGGCAGAGTTGTACATGTCAAGGATCGTGTGTTATCATGGAGTGCCAAAGAAGATAGTGTCGGATCGAGGGACACAGTTCACCTCAAGGTTCTGGCAGAAGTTGCATGAAACCATGGGAACTCATCTGAATTTTAGTTCTGCCTATCATCCCCAAACTGACAGGCAGACGGAAAGAACCAATCAGATCCTTGAGGATATGCTGAGAGCGTGTGCACTCAAAAACAGTCGGAGTTGGGATAAGAACTTACCGTATGCGGAGTTCTCCTATAACAACAGCTATCAGGCTAGCATGAAGATGTCACTATTTGAGGCTTTGTATGGGAGGAAGTACAGAACTCCCCTATTTTGGAACCAAACGGGGGAAAGTAAAGTGTTTGGACCCGAAGTACTACAAGAAGCCGAGGCGAAAGTGAGGGAAATTCGCAACAACTTGAGGATAGCACAGACACGACAAAAGAGCTATGCCGATGTTCGGAGAAGAGAGCTAGTTTTCAACGTGGGGGACTATGTCTACCTCAAGGTGTCCCCTATCCGAGGACTTCGTCGGTTCAAGGTGAAAGGGAAGCTATCACCTCGATACATCGGACCCTTTCAAGTTCTGGAGAGGAAAGGCGAAGTGGCGTATCAACTAGAATTACCGGCTCGCCTATCGGATGTGCATGACATATTCCATGTGTCACAGCTCAAGAAATGTCTGAGAACACCTAAAGAGATGTTACCCATGAATGAGGTTGACGTAGTTGAGGATCTGTCTTATGCCGAGCAACCATCCAAGATTTTGGAGACAATGGAACGCCTCACAAGAAATAAAAGAATCCGGATGTGCAAGGTGCAGTGGAAGCATCATTCAGAAGAGGAAGCCACATGGGAACGAGAAGACGAATTTAAGGCACAGTTTGCGGAATTGTTTTCCTAGAACCACCAATCTCGAGGACGAGATTTCGTTTAAGGGGGGTAGAGCTGTAACACCCAAAAACTTGTTAAGAGGGGAATTTAAAAATTTTTGGACGTATTGCATGTGGTGCAGAAATTCAAATTCAAATTGGAATTCAAATTAAACTCAAAACAGAAAAGAAAAAGAAAAAGAAATAAACAAACCCCCCCCGGCCAGTGGGCCGAAACCCACCAGCCGGCCCACCTCACCCCCGCGCCAGCCCGCAGCCGAGGGACCCGTTTTCTTCTCACTGACGTGTGGGGCCCGCCATCTTCTTCCTCCTCGCGCGCGCGCTCGACCGACCGGGACTTCTCTCTCTCCCCCGAATCGAAACCACCCCGGATACCCGCGTATCCCAGCTGAATTTCGGTTCTGGACGACTCCAGCTCGATCACAACCGAACGCCGCCCTCCCCCGGCTATATAAACACCGGCATCGTCCCGATTTTCACCCGCGATCGTCTGTTTTTCCTCCCGGTCATAACCGAAGCTCCGATCACCGTTTTCTCTCGATCTTTGCTCGGGTTCTCTGATCTAACGCGCCGATCGTGTTCCACCGCCTCCGGGGAATCACGCAGGTGCAGAAAACTCGGGGGTTTGCGCTTCAAACACAGCGCCGACGAGCATCGCCGTGAATTCACCTCGGACCTCGTCGCCGACAGCCTTCCAGGACCTCCGAGCTCAAGAAAAACCCCATGGTGAGATCCCCGACCTCCCCTCTACAGATCTATGCTATGAAATCCTAGTTTTAGGAAGAATTGATGAAGATCCGAAGTTCTCCGGCGAGATCGCCACCTCCCGCTGCCGCGCGCCGCCGGGCAGCGCCGCCCGCGCTCGGTCAGAGCGACGTGGCCGCTTGTGCGCCGTCTATTTTAAATCACACGGTAGAACTGAAATCCCCGCGTACCGGTTCGACGTTATAATCTCAGCCGTCTGTTTTAAATCGGACGGTCCACGTCAGCCCCGTGTTATAAAGGCCGGGATTCTTACGCGCTACCCCCTGGCGATCTCGGAAAATACGAGCTAGCCCCGGAAACTTCTGATCTAGCCCCTGGAACATCAGATATTCATGTAAATTCATTTAAAAATCAGTTTTAAACCCTGGACTTAATAAAAATTAGGAAAACCCCTCTGTTATGTGTAGCTAGACCCCTGGGAATTTGTGAAATAATATAATAGACCCTGTAGTGAGGTATGTTTTCCTTTTTAACCCTATATAACATTAAAATTAGAAATTTAGATATGCAATTCAGATTTAAATTTAAAAGGGTGAGACAAACACATTGTAAATTTAAAATTAAACTCTCCGAACACTTGGAAAACTTTGGAGTGAGTTAAAAATAGATTTTAAGCTGAAATGAATCTGTCTAATTGATTGTTCACATTTATTAGTTATAGGGACACATTTTTAGGTTAGAGAATAATTCTGAAAATTGGTAAAATAAATGTAAATTAGTTCACATCAGAGGAGAAGTTCAAAAATATATTATTTAATATTTTAGATCAGAACCTATTCTGTTTAGATGATGTGTCTTACTATTTTCATAATAAAGTTCACATTTAGGTATAGAAAATAAATCTTAAAATATAGGAAAATAGGTATGCATAACTAGAAAATGATAAATGAAGTCTCCAAATCCAAAGATTTCAGTTTAGGATTTGGTAGAAGATCTGAAAACCCATTTGGAGTAGGAAAATACCTTCCATGCTTACTTGGTAGCTAAGATGTGTATCAATTGAATATAAGGAATTTGTTCAAATTGGAAATTCATATATAGTGTGCAAACGTAAATCTGAATACAAAAGTTAGAAATCATATGCACATGTTTAAAAGTGCATGTAAGCCCAAAATCAACACACATAGAGTAACCACAACACATAGAAATGTGAATGACTTTCATAGATGTGAATGTGTGGTTTGTATGAAGTGAAAGTGTGAACTATGTCTTATGGATTGTTGTTTTCTTTTGCTATGTGTGTTGGCATGAATAGAACCTGCCCCAGAGCAAGTTCTTCCCTTCCAAGAACAAGATTTTCCATTCCCAGAGCAGCAGGAAGAAGGCAAGTGTCCTTGACCACTTTGATCCTATACTAGGATGTGTAGATAGAATTATTTGCATTGTCAATTGAAATATGAAACCCATGTTAGGAAGTTTCCCTAGAATTGCATTACCTTGTTTCCTTGTAGCTTGGGTTGGGATTTATTTTATCATGTCATTTATTGTTATGCTTAGCCATGCTTAGAATGGGATAATTGGGGTATAAGATCATCAATTTATTTACCTTACTCTTGCATGAGATGTTATGAGTTATGTAGAGGTAGGGATCAAGGCAAGTTGGATGTTTTTGTTGGTGCTGGGTGCATGAGGCTCGGCTTTGTGTTTAGTACTTGCCTGGATCCTAAGGACCGGTTCATGGAGCATGTAACCTGGCTTTACCGTGCCAACCACATGCTGAGATGGGGCAGGTTGGCCAATTAACTAGGTGTATCCCCGGCGTAGTATGGGTGTGTTGGATGGTGCGGGGAATAGGTGTCAGCTGGACTACCATATGAACCGCAAGGCTCAAGAGGGGGCCACTGCAGCGGGGTTGGAGCCTCTTGTATGCTGTTAGGGGTGAAACCTCAGTGGGCCCACGCTCGTCGGAAATCCCTTTGTAAAGGCTTCGTAGTGATCTCCTGGCTACACACCTGGGAAGTGTGAATGTGGTTCGTAGCCACTGGCATAATGGAGGTTCTTTTAGTCCACCCGGCAACAGGGGATGAAATCACAACATGTGGGTACAGTGGTGCAAACTCTGCAGAGTCAAAACTGTCATGACAGCCGTGCTCACGGTCAAGAGCGGTTTGGACTTATTCATGATTAGATGATGATGACTTTGGAAGTTGTGGATGTTAGGCGGGGAGCTTAAAATTGGAAATGGTGTTATGGTTATTGGGTTATGACGATGGGATGGGAGATTGGGACTATTTCACCTGTGTAGTAAGGTTGGTGCTTAATAAGCTAAGGTTGTAGGCAATAATTGCGTAGTGCTTCAACCCTAAGTTCAACCTCTCCTTGTTCTAGCCATGCATGACATAACTTTCCCACACTTGCTGAGTACCAACGGTACTCAACCTTGCATATTTGTTGGTTTAAATTGCTGCTCAGGTCAAGGGGATGATGTGTTGTTCAATGACCAAGACTTCGGACCCGAAGAAGGATTGTAGGTTCATGGAGCCCCGGGCAATGCCTGTGACGGAGCCCACAAGATTTATATTCCGCTGCTATTTTATTTACATGTTATGAACTTATTATCGTCCATCGAGACATATGCTATGTAAGACTTATTTATATTCGACACCTGGCTTGTAATAAATGATGCTTCACTATTTGTCATCACATGTGATATTCACTCGGTTGTTCTTCGGAGAAACCGGGTGTGACAGTAGGTATAAAAAGGCTCATTGCAGAAAGCAAAGTTATTTATCAAAAACCACGATAAAACAACAACTCATCTTTAAGTGAATGTAATCCCAACATGTATTAAAATACCAATCATACCTCCATTATGTTCATTACCTTCCATGTCACAACCAGTCATCAATCAACCTCATTCTTGCTCACGAATACCTCCTCGTATTCGCTACCATCTCACAAATACCATCTCGTATTCGCTACCATTTCACCTCATAAACAACTTCGTCTCCCACCGAGACCAACCTTGTTGTCATGACTCAACAGTCATGCAACCCATCTTATCACACGGACTCAACAGTCCCAAAACCAAACCATAACCAAACCAATAACCATCCCAACTAATCATGGAAGTTGGCCAGGCGCTCGTGACCGTAAGCTCGGCTATCATGATAGTTTTAAGACTCTGCAGAGTTTGCACCTCTTTACCCACAAGTTTGTGATTTTGTCACCCGTCGGCGACTGCAGAACCTCCATTATACCAGTACACAACCTTCGGTGTATGGCCAAGAGATCACAAAATAGCCTTTACATAGGGGCTACTAGATGTATGGATTCACTAAGGTTTCACTGGCAGGCTAGAATCTCCAATTCTCCCACCCGCGGGCCCCCTCTTGTGCCATGCAGTTCCCAGGGCAGTCCTCACTCGACTCCCATTCCCCGCGCCTTCCACGATCCATAACAATCTAGCAACTTACCTAATTAGTCACCTAAGCCGCACCCATACTTGGCCTTGTGGTGTTACTGTTATCCTGGCATGTGCTTGCATGAACCGGTTCTTAGATCTATGGCAAGTAAACCACCATCTCATGCTACCTCATTCACAAACCCAGTCTTGCCTAGATCTCCCTCCAATCCATGTTCATTAACAACATCAGTTTCTCATTATCATAACGAGTGCAGTTAGCTAGACACATCTATCTCGCTTCCAAATCCCATGGACTCAGCGAAGCTTAAAAGTAAAAACCATACCCGACTCATAAACTTCCCGGGCGACAAGGGTGGTTTAACCAAAACTAGTAAACTCCTATAAAAGGGTTTCCCATCATGTTTGACTCAGCACACACACCTTTTCGCAAAACAAAACAGTTTGTCCCAAAACATAGGATCAATATGGTCAAGGGGCACTTGCCTTGTTCTTGTGGTTCCGGTTGCTCTTGGATCTCGAAAAATTGTTGTTGCAGCTCATCGTAGACAGCTCCCTGAGCATGTCCTGCTATACAGGATCACGCACATACAAGATCCACAGCAATCAATATCATGCACAAACTATAAACTAGATGCGATGATGCATATGCATGCTATCCTATAATGCAGTTTAGTTTTATTAGGTCAGTTTGTACGTGTTCTTGCATGGTTTTATGATGAACAGACGTGTTCAGATCAGATGTGGATGTGGCGATAACCTTGTCTTTAGATCAACCCGATCAACAAGTCATCTGTCCACGAGAAAGCTTCTGTTCGAAAGGACTTGAAGAACAGATGCAAAGAAAACACAACGATGTCGTAAGGTGATTTTGGAGACCTACCTTACGTTCTTCTCGGTCTTGGGGTCCTTCTCTGATCAGACAGATCGTGGGGGCTCTCTTCCGGCGATCTTCCTCGCTGATCTCCGGCGATGGCTTACTCGGTGAGTTGGGGCTGGGGCTCTAAGTCGTCGGCTCAGGAGTTGGAAGAGAAGTTCGCGGTTTTGGCCAAGGGTTCTGGGTTCTATTTATAATTGGGAGAAGAAGAGTCCAAATCTGATTGGACATCGAATAAGAGTTGTATTCAGATTGTCGTTGAATCTTAACAACTAATCTTTAGTTGATTTGGTGCAATAACATTGTGGAATTCAGGTCGGTTTCTCCTCTGTACCGGTATTTCTACGCGTACAGAGTCCAAAAACCGCTCCAGAACTCGTTACCTCCGCGGTGATGAGCTCCGGAAGCTCCACGTGTCCATCAGGGCCTGGTATCTCCTTCTCCACAGAGACGAGCTCCGGTTGTGTCGCGTATCAAGCGAGCGAGACCTCCCTTCTCTTTCAGAGGTGAGCTCCGCGTGCGCCACGTATCCTGGCGGTCGGGACCTCCTCTCTATTCGGAGGTGGCTCCGTGCATGCCACGTGTCAGTGCCGGACCTTTCCTCTATCCGGAGGTAGCTCCGGGTGTGCCACGTATCTATTCCGGACCTCCCTCTCTTCGGAGGTGAGCTCCGTGAATGCCACGCGTTAAGTAGCACCAGACTTTCCTTTTTCCTCAGAGATGAGCTCCGAAGGTAGACACATATCCAACAGTGACGGACCTCCTGGAGATAAGCTCCAGTGGCGGCACGTGTCCAATAGAACCGGACCTTCTCGGAGGTGAGCTCCGAGATCGACACGTTTCCTGCGCGACTGGTCCTCTGATTTCCGCGGTTGCTAGCTCCGAAGGTGACATGTGTCCTGCGGAACTGCCTTTGCTTCTTACGCAGAGGCTAGCTCCGGGGGCAACACGTGTCCCACAGGGTCGGACCTCTCCCCTTTGCGGAGATGAGCCCCGAGCCTGACACGTAGCCAGTTTAGCAGCGGTCCTCTCCCCACTCCGCAGGGATGAGCTCTGAACACGCCACGTGGCCAGCGGGCCGCGGAAGTTTTCTTCGGCGCTCTCTGGGAACTGGATTCGACTCTTATTGGCTATATTTTTGATATTTTTCTCTGTTCCTACTTCTTTTAAAATGTTCTTTCTTCATGAAACATGAATATATGCAGAAACCAAAAATGAGGGTGTCACAAATCTACCCCCCTTAAATTGAATCTCGCCCTCGAGATTCGTTAGTAGAGAATAGATGAGGAAATTCTGCCTTGATGTCTTCTTCACACTCCCATGTGGCTTCAGCTTTGGTGTGATGGCTCCATTGTACCTTGCAACATCGGATCACTTTGTTCCTAGTGACCATTTCTTTTACGTCCAAAATTAAGACAGGGTGCTCCGTATAAGTCAGGTCCTCTTGAAGTTCAAGCTCTTCCATTGGTACTCGCAAGCACTTCTTGAGCTGGGATACATGAAATACGTCATGTACGTCAGAGCGATATGTTGGGAGCTCTAGTTGATAGGCTACTTCTCTCGCTTGTCCAAGATCTTAAATGGTCCGATGTAGCGAGGTGCTAGCTTGCCTTTGACGTTGAAACATCATTGGTCACGGATAGGCGATACCTTAAGGTATACGAAGTCTCCTACTTCGAAGGTCAACTTCCTTCGCCTATTGTCCGCATAGCCTTTCTATCATGACTGAGCTGCCTTTAAGTTCTCCCGTATCGTTTGGACTTGTTTTTCAGCTTCTTGTAGCGCTTCGGGTCCAAACACCTGGTTCTCTCCGGTCTCGTTCCAGAACAGCGGTGTTCTACACCATCTACCGTACAATGCTTCGAAAGGCGACATCTTCAAGCTAGCTTGATAGCTGTTGTTGTAGGAGAATTCGGCGTACCATAAACTCCAATCCCAACTACGCCCACATTTGAAGGCTCAAGCTCTCAACATGTCCTCCAAAATTTGGTTTGTCCTTTCGGTTTGCCCATCGGTTTGTGGGTGATAGGCGGAGCTAAAATCCAGTCGTGTACCCATAGCTTTCTGCAGATTCCTCCATAATCTAGAGGTAAACTGAGAACCTAAATCGTAGACTATCCTCCTTAGGACTCCATGACGGCACACGATCTGCTCCATGTACAACTCGGCTAATTGTGCAACGTTGTACTTGGCCCTTATAGGGAGAAAATGGGCTGTTTTCGTCAATCGGTCCACGATAACCCAGATGGAGTCGTAACCCGACTGAGTACGTGGCAATCCAACGATGAAATCCATACTGATGTCCTCCCACTTCCACTTGGGTACCTTCAAGGGTTGCAACAATCCAGCGGGTCTTTGATGTTCGGCCTTCACCCGTTGGCATGTGTCGCATAGGGCAACGTATTCGGCTATATCCCTGTTCATACCATCCCACCAATAACAAGTCTTCAAGTCCTTGTACATTTTGGTACTTCCTAGATGTATGGAATAGGGTGAATCATGTGCCTCCTTCAATATCATGTCGCGGAGGTGCTTCATGTTAGGCACACGAATCCTTTTTCCTAGCCAAAGTGTACCCTTCTCATCTTCTTTGAAATCCTTCTCTATTCCTTGTCGGATCCTTTCCTTGATCTCCTTGATCTCCTCATCCGTTGCTTGGCCATCTCTTATCTCTTGCTCCAATGAAGAGTGGATCTCCATCATTTCCATGTTGTTCAAGAATCCGAGGTGTAACCGTTCGAACTCCTTACGTAGTTCGGGTGGTAGCTCCCGAACCGTGAGGTGGTGACATGCTCCCTTCTAGCTCAATGCATCAGCTACTACATTGGCCTTCCCAGGGTGGTAGTTGATTCCAACATCGTAATCCTTGATGAGTTCCAACCATCGACGTTGCCTCAAATTCAAGTTCGTTTGTGTAAATATGTACTTGAGGCTTTTATGATCTGTATAGATCTCACATCGATGACCAATGATATAATGTCTCCAACTCTTCAATGCATGCACTACTGCTGCTAGCTCCAAGTCATGTGTAGGATAATTAAGCTCGTGCCTCTTTAATTGTCGTGAAGCATAGGCTACCACTTGTCCTTCTTGCATGAGCACACATCCGAGCCCCTATCTGGATGCGTCACAATATATGTCAAAGCTCTTGCTTACGTCCGGTAATACCAAAACCGACACTGTGGTTAGCCTTTTCTTGAGTTCCTCAAAACTTTCTTGACATGCTAGTGTCCATCGAAAGGCTTTCCCCTTCGTTAGCAACTCCGTCATAGGCTTTGCTATCTTAGAGAAGTCTTTAATGAAGTGTCAGTAGTATCCAGCCATCCCAAGAAAACTCCGAATATCCCTCACGTTTTGCGGCTGGTCCCACTTCACAACATCTCTCACTTTTCTGGGATCAACCGATACCCCTTCTTTGGAGATAATGTGGCCTAGGAATTATTTCCTTTAGCCAAGATTGACACTTGTTAAGCTTGGCATACAATTGATGCTCACGCATTTTCTGCAAGGTCAATTTCAAATTTTCTTCATGCTCCTCCTCACTTTTTGAATACACCATAATGTCGTCGATGAAAACCACGACGAACTTATCCAAGTACTCCATGAAAACCTTGTTCATGAGGTACATGAAGTATGCGGGTTCATTTGTTAACCCAAAAGACATGACGGTATATTCATACGAACCATACCGTGTTCGAAAGGAAGTCGTGGGTATATCGGAGGGCTTTATCTTCAGTTGGAAGTATCCCGACCGAAGATCAATCTTGGAGAACACTCGGGCTCCTTTCATTTGGTTGAATAGGTCCTCTATACAGGGCAGAGGGTATTTGTTCTTGATTGTTACCTCATTGAGAGACCTATAGTCCACGCACATCCTTTGGGTCCCATCCTTCTTGTCTACGAAGAGCACGGGGGCTCCCAATGGTGACGAGCATGGACGTATAAAACCCTTCTCCAACTCCTCTTGGATTTGCTTCTTGAGTTCTACTAGTTCATTGGCAGGCATCCTATAGGGTCTATTTGCTATGGGTGCAGTTCCGGCTACCAAATCAATGGCAAACTCAATGTCCCGATCAGGGGGCATACCCGGAAGCTCCTCTGGAAACACGTCCGAGAATTCCTGAACCACTGTAATGCTGTCCAATGTTGCTCCTTCGACGTGGTTCAATATTGCCCTTTCGGTTGTTTGTTGGGCTGACAAAAACTCGACACGAATACCATGCTCATTTGTCAACTGCACGCTTCTTTCAGCACATTGGATTACCCCGTTGTGCTTGCTTAACCAATCCATCCCGAGTATTATGTCAATCTCTTGGGAATCCAAGACAATGAGGTTGGCAAGGAAGTCTACCCCCTTATTTTAAGGCTTACTTTCGGACATACTATATTAGTCCTCATTTCTCCTCCGGGAGAATTAACTAACATAGCACATTTTAAGTGTGATATGGGTAGATTATGCTTGGCAACATACTTGGATGATATGAAGGAATGTGATGCTCCAGAATCAAATAAGATGGTGGCTGGGTTGGAGTTGGCAAGGAACATACCAATTACGACGTCCTAAGCCTGTTGTGCTTCCTCAGCAGAGACATGGTTCACGTTGCCGCGAGCATAGTTCTGTTGTCCCCGGTTTCCTTGATTGTCCCCTCCGTTTGGTCGCGGGTTCTGTTTGGGCACGTTGCCTTGCTGTCCAGGGCCTCTCCTCGGGCAGTGGTTCGCGAAGTGTCCTGTTTCCCCGCATGAAAAGCATGCCCTGTTGCCTACGGCAGCAGGTACGTTAGGGCGGGGGTTTTGAACAGGAGCGCCCATGTTAGGTCGGGGCACAGGAGGCATGGGCACACGAGGTGCTGGTGCAACGGGTCGTTGCTGTGGTGGCTGACTAGGGCGGTACGCAGGAGTGGTCGATCCATACTCCGGTGCGGCCGGGGGCGTGTACCGAGGTCGTACGTTGCTCCCTTGGGGCTGGTATGGCATCTTCCTATTGCACTCTCGCTCGATCTCTCGGATCTTGCTTTCAACCACTATAGCCTTGTCAACCAGCTTCTGAAAGCTTGCGTAGTCATTGTTGAGGTGCTGAACCTGGATCTCATTGTTCAACCCTCTCATGAACAGGTATTGCTTCCTCTGGTCTAAGTTGACATCTTCGGGGGCATACCGGGACAGTTGTGTGAATTTGTTGAGATACTCATTCACGCTTCTCTGTCCTTGGCGGAGACCTTCAAACTCCTGTCTCTTGAGCATCATTACACCAGCAGGGATGTAATGAGAGCAGAAACTTTCCTTAAACTCAGTCCAAGTGATCGTCTCTGGGTCGACGTGAGCGTTACATAGGGCATCCCAACAGTCAGCGGCAGCTCCCATAAGTTGATGCGACGCAAAAAGAACCTTCTCTCGGTCATTGCACTGCACTATGGCAAGCTCCTTCTCCATGGATTTCAACCAGTCGTCGGCCTCCATGGGGTCATTAGCTAGAGCAAAGGTGGGTGGTCGAGTCCTCATGAACTCTCCCAGCTTGTTATGAGCAGGTGGTGGTGGTGGCGGTGGTGCCGGAACAGGGTTGTTGTTGTTGGCCTGCAACTGACCCAAAGTTTGGATCACAGTTTGCATAAGTTGGTTCTGCATGGCCATCAACCGTTCCAGGTGGTTCTCACCAGCTCCGGGGTTAATAGGAACTTCATCGTGGTCATCCTCTTGGTTGTCACGGATGTTCCTTTGGCCGGCGTTTCCTCTCACCATCCGTGAGAGAGATCAAAATAGAATAGAAATTTAGAAGGTTCGGTAGATCCCTTCAACTATATGCATCAAGGTGGGTTGGACTATATATATTAGCCCATATGGGGATGTGAGCAAGTGCCGAAACATCTCACACCTCCTTCTAGTTATGTGTGGATTATGGACAACGTTTTGAGACGTCCCACAACTCACACTAAGCACACAATTCACAAACAATCATCACAAGGGCTCACACAACTCCTATTCAAGGCTTATTCAATGGGGGTCCTATATGACTTAGGGTGATGTGAAATCTGTGATCCAACTATGGCTTCTCCTAGGTTTGTATCCAATGTCAAGGTAGTTCCAATGCCAATCTATGCATCCTATGGTCAGCGTGGCTTAGCTACCAATCTGTGTCTGATACAAATCTGTGATCTATCTAAGTGTGTAACCTACCATGAACCATGGTTCTAATGCCAATCTGTGATTGTATCTAGGTGTGTAATCTACCCTCATCCGTGACTTTTGACACCAATCTGTGTTTCATATCTAGGCGTGTAACCCACTGTCAACTGTGGCTCTGATACCAATCTGTGACGCCCTCGATTCCGTGGGAAACCACGGAACCGAGAACTGATGCATATGTGTGCCCAGGATGTTCATCACAAATACACATATGCTCCACAAACTAAATTCAGAATATATATAACCACGAATAACAGAGTTTATTACAATGTTTCATGAGTCTTGGGCTTATGCTCACAGCAGAAGTCTTAATCTATCAGCGGAAGTCTTATTTCTATGCAGCGGAAGTCTTCTAACTAGTGTGGAAGCAATTCTAAGCAGTAGCGGCTCCATCTCTACTCCATCCCCACAGGCAAGGTTGAGAACAGATCACATGCCTAATGCTCCACTTGGTCTTCATAGAATTCTTCTCCTGTTGCTGATGATGAAATAATAATGCAAGTTTGAGTACAATGATGTACTCAGCAAGTGCGGGAAAATATGATTTGTAGCTCACAACAAGGTAGGTATAAAAAGGCTCATTGCAGAAAGCAAAGTTATTTATCAAAAACCACGATAAAACAACAACTCATCTTTAAGTGAATGTAATCCCAACATGTATTAAAATACCAATCATACCTCAATTATGCTCATTACTGTAACGCCCTCAATTCTATGGAAAACCACGGAACCGAGAATTAATGCATATGTGTGCCCAGGATGTTCATCACACATACACATATATTCCACAAACTGAATTCAGATTATATATAACCATGAATAACAGAGTTTATTACAATGTCTCATGAGTCTTGGACTCATCCTCACAGCGGAAGTCTTTTATTTCTATGCAGCGGAAGTCTTTATTCTTATGCGGAAGCAAATCTAAGCAGAAGTGGCTCTATCTCTACTCCCTCCACAGGCAAGGTTGAGAACAGATCACACGCCTTAATGCTCCACTTGGTCTTCATATTAGTCTTCTCCTGCTGCTAATGATGAAATAATAATGCAAGTTTGAGTACAATGATGTACTCAGCAAGTGCGGGAAAACATGATATATAGCTCATGACAAGGTAGGTGTAAAAAGGCTCATTTGCAGAAAAGCAGATTTATAGAACCATGATAAAACAGCAACTTAACTTTAGATGAATGTAATCCCAGCATGTATTAAATTACCAACATACCTCCATCACTTTCCACGTTCCACCCGAACATTAACCATCATTCTTACTCACGAATACCTCCTCGTATTCGCTACCATCTCACGAATACCTTCTCGTATTCGCTACCATCTCATCACATAAACAACTTTGCCTCATACCGAGACCCATCTCATTGTCACGACTCAACAGTCATGCAACCATCTTGACACCCGGACTCAACAGTTCCAAAACCAAACCATAACCAAAAACAATAACCATAACCAAGAACCATCGCAATAACCATCCCAACTAATCATGGCAGTTGGCCAGGCGCTCGTGACCGTAAGCTCGGCTATCATGATAGTTTTAGACTATGCAGAGTTTGCACCTGTTCACCCACAAGTTTGTGATTTCGTAACCCGTTGGCGACTGCACAACCTCCATTATACCAGTACACAACCGTCGGTGTATGGCCAAGAGATCACAAAATAGCCTTTACAAAGGGGCTACTAGATGTATGGACTCACTAAGGTTTCACCGGCAGGCTAGAATCTCCAATTCTCCCACCCACGGGCCCCCTATTGTGCCATGCAGTTCCCAGGGCAGTCCTCACTCGACTCCCATTCACCGCGCCATCCACAGTCCATAACACTCTAGCAACTTACCTAATTACTCAGCTAAGCCGCACCCATACTTTGCCTTGTGGTGGCACTGTTATCCTGGCATATGCATGCATGAACCGGTCCTTAGATCTACGGCAAGTAAACCACCTCCTCATGATACCTCATTCACATACCCAGGCTTGCCTAGATCTCCCTCCGATCCATGTTTTATCAGTTTCTCATTATCATTACGAGTGCAGATAGCTATACACATCTTTCTCGCTTCGCAATCCCATGGACTCAGCGAAGCATAAAAGTAAAACTATACCCGACTCATAAACATCCCAGGCTACAAGGTTGGTTTAACCAAAGCTAGTAAACTCCTATAAAAGGGTTTCCATTCATGTTTGACTCAGTACACACACCTTTTCGCAAAACAAATCAGTTTTACCCAAAACATAGGATCAATATGGTCAAGGAGCACTTGCCTTGTTCTTGCGGTTCCGGTTGTTCTTGGATCTCAGAACCTTGTTGCTGCAGTTCGTCGTAGACAGCTCCCTGAGCTTGTCCTGCTAGGTAGGATTACGTGCATACAAGATTCACAGCAATCAATATCATGCACAAACCATAAGCTAGATGCGATGATGCATACGCATGCTATCCTATGATTAGTTTTATTAGATTGGTTTGCACGTGTTCTTGCATGGCTTGCATGGACAGAGGTGTTCGGATCAAAGGTGGACATGGCGATGATCTTGTCTTTAAATCAACCTGATCATTAAGTGATCTGTCCACGAGAAGGCTTCTGTTCGAAAGGAACCAAAGAATAGATGCAAAGAAAACACGACGATGTCGTAAGGTGGTATTGGAGACCTACCTTACTTTCTTCTCGGTCTCGAGGTCCTCCTCAGATCGTTGGGCTTTCCTCCGGCGATCTTCCTGGCTGCACTCCGGCGAGGGTTTACTCGGCGGGTTGGGACTAGGGCTCTAAGTCGTCGTCTCAGGAGTTGAAAAAGGAGTTTGTGATTTCGGCCAGAGGTTCTGGGTTCTATTTATAATTGGGAATAGAAGAGTCCTAATCTGATTGTATCCCGAATAAGAGTCCTATTCAAATCATCGTTAGATACTAACATCTTATCTTTAGTTGGCCATGGAAGTTGGCCAGGCGCTCGTGACCGTAAGCTCGTCTATCATGATAGTTTTAAGACTCTGCAGAGTTTGCACCTCTTACCCACAAGTTTGTGATTTCGTCACCCGTCGGCGACTGCAGAACCTCCATTATACCAGTACACAACCGTCGGTGTTGGCCAAGAGATCACAAAATAGCCTTTACAATGGGCCTACTAGATGTATGGACTCACTAAGGTTTCACAGGCAGGCTAGAATCTCCAATTCCCCCACCCACGGGCCCCCTCTTGTGCCATGCAGTTCCCAGGGCAGTCCTCACTCGACTTCCATTCCCCGCGCCTTCCATGGTCCATAACAATTTAGCAACTTACCTAATTAGTCAGCTAAGCCGCACCCATGCTTGGCCTTGAGGTGGCACTGTTATCCTGGCATGTGCTCGCATGAACCGTGTAACACCCTCATCTTCGGTTTCTGCATATATTCATGTTCCATGAAGAGAAAACATTCTAAAGGAAGTAGGAACAGAGAAAAAAATAAAAAAGGTAGCCAATAAGAGCCGAATCCAGTTCACCGAGAGCGCTGAAGACAACTTCCGTGCCCGCTGGCCACGTGGCGTGTTCGGAGCTCATTCTTGCGAAGTGGGGAGAGGTCCGCCGCTAAACTGGCTACGTGGCAGACTCGGGGCTCATCTCCGCAAATGGGGAGAGGTCCGACCCTGTGGGGCACGTGTTGCCCAGGAGCTATCCTATGCGGAAGAAGCAAAGGCATTTCTGCAGGACACATGTCACCTTCGGAGCTAGTCATCGCGGAAATCAGAGGACCAGTCACGCAGGATACGTGTCGATCTCGGAGCTCACCTTCGAGAGGTCCGGTTCTATTGGACACGCGTCGTCACCGGAGCTTATCTCCGGGAGGTCCGTCATTGTTGGACATGTGTTTACCTCGGAGCTCGTCTCTGAGGAAAAATGAAAGTCTGGCGCTACTTGACGCGTGGCATTAACGGAGCTCACCTCCGAAGAGAGGGAGGTCCGGAATGGATACGTGGCACACCCGGAGCTACCTCCGGAGAGAGAGGAAGGGTCCGGCACTAACACGTGGCGTGCACGGAGCCACCTCCAAATAAGAGAGGAGGTCCCGACTGCTAGGATACGTGGCGCACGTGGAGCTCACCTCCGATGAAGAGGGAGGTCTTGCTCGCTTGACACGCGGCACCACCAGAGATCGTCTCTGCGGAAAGGAGAGACCATACCCCGATGGACACGTGGAGCTTCCGGAGCTCATCACCAAGGAGGTAACGAGTTCTGGAATGGTTTTTGGATTCTGTACGCATAGAGATACCGGTACAGAAAAGAGACCGACCTGAATTCCACAATGTTACCGTACCAAATCAACTAAATATAAGATGTTAAGATTCAACGACGATCTGAACAGGACTCTTATTCGGAATCCAATCAGATTAGGACTCTTCTCTTCCCGATTATAAATAGAACCCAGAACCTTTGGCCGAAACCACGAACTTCTTTTCCTACTCCTAAGCCGACGACTTAGAGCCCTAGCCTCAACTCGCCGAGAAAGCCATCGCCGGAGTTCAGCAAGGAAAATCGCCGGAAGAGAGCCCATAGATCTGAGAAGGACCGAAGACCGAGAAGAACATAAGGTAGGTCTCCAATACCAGCTAATGACATCATTGTGTTTTCTTTGCATCTGTTCTTTGATTCCTTTCGAACAGAAGCTTTCTCGTGCACATATCACTTGTTGATCGGGTTGATCTAAAGACAAGGTCATCGTCACGTCCAGATCTGATCCGAACACCTATGTTCATCATAAAACCATACAAGAACACGTACAAACCGACCTAATAAAACTAAACTGCATTATAGGATAGGATCAAAGTGGTCAAGGATACCTTGAGGTTCATATGGTAGTCCAGCTGACACCTACTCCCCGCACCATCCAACACACCCATACTACGCCGGGGATACACCTAATTAATTGGCCAAGCTGCCCCATCTCAGCATGTGGTGGGCACGGTAAAGCCAGGTTACATGCTCCATGAACCGGTCCTTAGGATCCAGGCAAGTACTAAACACAAACCCGAGTCTCGTGCATCCAGCACCAACAAAAACATCCAACATGCCTTGATCCCTACCTCTACATAACTCATAACATCTCATTCAAGAGTATGGTAAAATAAACTGATGATCCCATATCCCAAATATCCCATTCTAAGCATGGCTAAGCATATGCATAATAATAAATGACATGATAAAATAAATCCCAACCCAAGCTACGAGGAAACAAGGTAATGCAATTCTAGGGAAACTTCCTAGCATGGGTTTCATATTTTCAATTGACAATGCAAATAATTCTATCTACACATCCTAGCATAGGATCAAAGTGGTCAAGGACACTTGCCTCCTTCCTGCTGCTCTTGGAATGGGTAGTCCTGATCTTGGAAAGGGAGAACTTGCTCTGGAGCAGGTTCTACATCATACCATCACACATAGCAAAAGAAAAACAACAATCCATAAGACATAGTTCACACTTCCACTTCATACAAACCACACATTCACATGTATGAAAGCCATTCACAAATTCTATGTGTTGTGGTTACTCTATGTGTGTTGATCTTTGGCTTACATGCACTTTTAATCATGTGTATATGATTCCTACTTTTGTATTCACATTTATGCTTGCATACTATATATATGAGTTTCCAATTTAAATAAATTCCTTATATTCAATTACTACACCTTCTAGCTACCAAGTATGTATGAAAGGTATTTTCCTACTCCATATGTGTCTTCAGAACTTCTACCAACCCTAAACTGAATTTCTTTGGATTTTGGAAACTTCATTTATCATTTTCTAATTATTTATACCTAGCTTGCTATATTTTCAAATTTACTTTCTATGCCTAAATGTGTACTTTATTTTGAAAATAGTAAGACACATCATCTAAACAGAATAGGTTCTGATCCAAAATGGTTAATAATATATTTTTGATCTTTTCCTCTGATGTAAACTATTTTACATTTATTTTTTTCTAATTTTCAGAATTATTCTCCATTTAAAAATGTGTCCCTATTACTAATAAAAGTGAATAATTAATTAAACAAATTCATTACAGCCAAAAATCTATTTTTATCTCACTACAAAGTTTTCCAAGTACTAGGAAAGTTTTTAATTTGAATTGACAATATGTTTGTCCCATCATGTAAATTTTTAAATACTAACCGCATATTCAATTTCCTAAATTTAATATCAAATAGGGTTAAAAAGGTAAACTCACCCCACTACAGGGTCTATAATATTATTTTAAGAATTTTCAGAGGTCTAGCTACACATAACAGAGGGGTTTTTTCCTAATTTTTATTAAGTCCAAAGGCTAAAACTGATTTTTAAATGAATTTTCATGATTTTCGGAAGTTCCAGGGGCTAGATCAGAAGTTTCCGGGGCTAGCTCTTATTTTCTGAGAACCCCAGGGGGTAGCGCGTAAGAATTCCAGCCTTTATAACGCGGGGCTGACGTGGACCGTCCGATTTAAAACAGACGGCTGAGATTATAACGTCGAACCGGTACGCGGGGATTTAAACTCTACCGTGCGATTTAAAATAAACGGCGCACAAGCGGCCACATCGCTCTGATCGAGCGCGGGCGGCGCTGCCCGGCGGCGCACGGCGGCTGGAGGCGGCGATCTCGCCGGAGAGTTTCGGATCTTCGTAAATTCTTCCTAGAACTGTGATTTTATGGCATAGATCGGTAGAGGGGAGGTCGGGGATCTCACCTCGGGGGTTTTCTTGAGCTCGGAGGTCCTGGAAGGCGATCGGCGACGAGGTCCGAGGTGAATTCACGGCGAGGCTCGTCGGCGCTGTGTTTGAACCGCAAATCACCGAGTTTTCTGCACCTGCAAGGTTCCCCGGAGGCGGTGGATCAAGACCAGCGAGTTAGATCGGAATTCCCGAGCGTAGATCGGGCAGAATTCGCCGGAGGGGCTCGGGTTCTCACCGGAGAAAAAATCGGCAGATCATGGGGAAAACGGGACGATGTCGGGGGTTTTATAGACGGGGGGAGGGCAGCGGGTTGGTTTAGATCGAGCTGGAGTCTTCGGGGTCCGGAAGTCGTCTGGGATACGCGAGATTTTCCGGTTGGTTTTGATTCGGGGTGAGAGAGTCCGGCCGAGCGAGGGCGCGAGTGCGAGGAGGAAGAAAGACTGGCGGGCCCCGCATGTCAGTGGGAAGAAGGGGGCGCGCGTGGCTGCGGGCTGGCGCGGGATCGGGTGGGCCGGCTGGTGGGTTTCGGCCCACTGGCCGGTTTTTTTTCTGTTTTCCTTTTCTTTTTTCTATTTCTTTTCTGTTTTGAGTTTAAATTGAATTCCAGTTTGAATTTAAATTTTTGCAATACATGCAACACGTCCAAAAAAATTTAAATTCCCCTCTTAACAGGATTTTGGGGTGTTACAGTTCTACTCCCCTTAAAAGAAATCTCGTCCTCGAGATTGGTGGTTCTAAGAAAACAATTCCGGAAATTGTGCCTTAAGCTCATCTTCTCGCTCCCAGGTGGCTTCCTCTTCTGAGTGATGCTTCCACTGCACCTTGCACATCCGGATTCTTTTATTTCTGGTGAGGCGTTCCATTGTCTCCAAAATCTTGGATGGTTGCTCGGCATAAGACAAATCTTCAGCTACGTCAACCTCATTCATGGGTAACACCTCTTCAGGCGTTCTCAGACATTTCTTGAGTTGTGACACATGGAATACATCGTGCACATCCGATAGGCGAGCCGGTAATTCTAGTTGATACGCCACTTCGCCTTTCCTCTCCAGAAATTGAAAGGGTCCGATGTATCGAGGTGACAACTTCCCTTTTACCTTGAATCGACAAAGTCCTCGGATAGGGGACACCTTGAGATAGACATAGTCTCCCACGTTGAAAACGAGCTCTCTTATTCGTACATCGGCATAGCTCTTTTGGCGTGTCTGTGCTATCCTCAAGTTGTTGCGAATTTCCCTCACCTTCGCCTCGGCTTCTTGTAGTACTTCGGGACCAAACACTTTACTTTCCCCTGTTTGGTTCCAAAATAATGGAGTTCTGCACTTCCTCCCATACAAAGCTTCGAACGGTGACATCTTCATACTAGCCTGATAGCTGTTGTTATAGGAGAATTCCGCATACGGTAAGTTCTTGTCCCAACTCCGATTGTTTTTGAGTGCACATGCCCTCAGCATATCCTCAAGAATCTGATTGGTTCTTTCCGTCTGCCCATCAGTTTGGGGATGATAGGCAGAACTAAAGTTCAGATGGGTTCCCATGGTTTCATGCAACTTCTGCCAGAACCTCGAGGTGAACTGTGTCCCTCGATCCAACACTATCTTCTTCGGCACTCCATGGTAACACACGATCCTTGACATGTACAACTCCGCCAATTTGGATCCACTGTAGCTTTCCTTCACGGGGATGAAGTGAGCTACCTTGGTTAGCCTGTCATGATGACCCATATTGAATCATATCCTGATTGGGTCCTAGGCAATCCCAGTATGAAATCCATACCGATTTCTTCCCATTTCCATTCAGGCACTTTGAGTGGTTGCAATAATCCCGCGGGTCGTTGATGTTCTGCTTTCACCAACTGACATGTGTCACATGGGGCAACATGTTCCGCGACATCTCGCTTCATGCCATACCACCAATACCTGCTCTTGAGGTCCTGGTACATCTTCGTACTCCTAGGATGAATGGAATAGTCGGAATCGTGAGCCTCCTTCAAAATTAATTCACGGATCTCCTTTACTTCAGGCACACAGATCCTTTTCCCGTGCCACACCGTACCTTGTTCATCCTCTCTGAAACCAGGAGCTTTATTTTCCTTGATGAGTTGCCTGATTTCTTGTATCTTCTCGTCGTTCTTTTGACCATCGCGTATGTCTTGCTCTAGTGTGGAGTCCACTTCCATGGCGACGGCTTCACCACTATTTACCAGGCATAGATTGAGCCTTATAACCTCGTCCTTCAATTCTGCAGGCATGTCCTTCAAGCTCAACTTATTGACCTGCACTTTCTGATTTAGAGCATCGGCCACGACGTTTGCTTTCCCAGGATGATAGTTGATGCCCACATCGAAGTCATTGATTAGCTCTAACCATCTCCTTTGTCTGAGGTTAAGATCTGGCTGTGTGAAAATGTACTTCAAACTCTTATGATCCGTATATATCTTTGTTCTCTTCCCCATCAAGTAGTGTCGCCAAATTTTCAACGCGTGTACCACTTCGGCTAGTTCTAGGTCATGTGTAGGATAGTTCTTCTCGTGCTTCCGAAGCTGCCGGGATGCATAAGCCACGACATGCCCTTCTTGCATGAGAACACATCCCAACCCGTTTCCAGAGGCATTGCAGTACACCGTAAAGTTCTTCTGCATATCTGGCATAACTAGCACTGGGGCTGTTGTCAATCTTTTCTTTAACTCCTGAAAACTCGTCTTGCACTGCGGCGTCCATGTGAATGTGATTCCCTTCTCCAACAGTTTGGTGAGGGGTCTCGAGATCTTAGAGAATCCCTCAATAAACCGTCGATAGTATCCAACCAATCCCAAGAAGCTTCGAACTTCCCCGACATTTTCAGGGGTCTTCCACTTCTGTATATCCTCGATTTTGGCAGATCCACGGAGATTCCTCCCTCCGAGATTATATGTCCTAAGAAGGGAACTCTCTTCAGCCAAAACTCACACTTGCTCAACTTGGCATACAGTTGGTGTTCTCTCAGCCTCTGCAACACCAACCTTAGATGTTTCTCCTGTTCTTCTTCATCTTTGGAGAAGACGAGAATGTCATCTATGAAAACAACCACAAATTTGTCCAGATATTCCATGAATACCTTGTTCATGAGATACATGAAGTATGCCGGGGCATTAGTTAGCCCGAAAGGCATAACGGTGTATTGATACAGTCCGTACCGAGATACAAAAGTTGTCTTGGGAATATCAGATTGCCTTATCTTAAGTTGGTGGTATCCCGACCTGAGATCAATTTTCGAGAACACAAAAGCTCCCCTCAACTGATCAAACAAGTCTTCAATGCGTGGTAATGGATACTTATTCTTGATGGTTACCTCATTCAAGGCACGGTAGTCCACGCATAACCTTTGGGTTCCGTCCTTCTTGGGCACAAATATGACTGGAGCTCCCCAAGGTGAGGAACTAGGACGAATATACCCTTCTTCGTCAATTCTCTCAAATGATCCTTGAGTTCTGCCAGCTGCTTGGAATCCATCCGATAAGGTCTCTTGTATATCGGGGCTGTCCCAGGCACTAGCGCAATCGCGAATTCCACTTCACGATCTGGAGGCATACCTAGCAACTCCTTCGGAAAAACATCTGGATATTCCCTGATAATCCTGATCTCCTCCACTTTCACCTCAATTTGATTTAATTTAACGTCCCTCCTAGGCTCTTGTATTGTTATAAACTTTACTTTTGTGCCACTAGGGTGCGTTAGTTCCACCGTTCTGGTCGATCAATGGATGATTCCCTTATGTTTAGTCAACCAGTCCATGCCCAAAATAATATCAATCCCCTGGGAATCTATCACTATGAGGTTGGCAGTAAATACTACCCCATTAATGTCTAGATTCACCTTGTGACAAACTTGTCTTGTCCTTATTTCTCCACCTGGAGAGTTTACTGCTAGCATATGGTTCATTTGTATTGTTGCTAGATCATGCTTCCTAACAAACCCTTGAGCAATGAACGAGTGGGTAGCACCAGAATCAAACAGCAGGGTTGCAATGTGTAAATTGGCAGGAAACTTACCAACTACCACGTCAGGTGCCTCTTGCGCTTCCTCCATGGTGACGTGGTTCACCCGTCCTCTCATTACATTCTGTTGTTGTGGCTGCGTGGGCTTCTTCTTTGGGCACTTATGTGCGTAGTGCCCCACTTCACCACAATTAAAACATTGCACCCCAACCTTAGGTGCCTGGCCTTTGTTGTCTTGGGGTTGGTTTGGGGGTCCTTGCACTGCTGGTCGAGGTTGATACGTAGGACGAGGCTGCTGTACAAACTGACGTTGTGGCTGTATGGGTGCTGCTGGAGGCCTGAAGTTCGGCTTGTACCCTCTCGGTGCTGAGTAGGGTACCGCAGCACGGCTCGTCTGCCCTGCGGATTGTTGCATCAGACGTGGGCGGGTGTTGCTACCCGAGGCTTGATGTGACCACCTGGTCTTCCTCTTATTCTCATTTTCCAAGGCCTTCAGCTTCCTTTCTACCACAAACGCTCTGTCCACCATCTTTTGGAAGCTTTCATACTTATTGGAGGACATTGCACACTGCATTTCTGCGGTAAGTCCTTCCACGAAACAATCTTGTTTCTGCTCATCAGTCTCTATGTCCCGTGGGGCATAACGGGAGAGTTTAGTAAATTTAGTGAGGTATTCCCTCACACTCATGTTACCTTGCTGCAACCCCAAAAACTCCTTCCTCTTGTTTTTGAGTTCACCCCTTGTGATGTAATGGTTGGGGAAGCTACGTTTGAACTCTTCCCAAGTGATATTCTCAGGGTCATGATGGGCGGCCACGTAAGCGGTCCACCAATCAGCAGCAGGTCCATGCAATTGATGAGAGGCAAACAGCACCCTCTCATACCCTTGACACTGTATGATCCTCATCTTGCTTTCTATGGTCTTTAGCCAATCATCTGCCTCCAGAGGTTCAGCAGCACTTGCAAACTTCGGAGGTTGAGTTCCTAGAAACTCACTCAACCTTGGTTGGCGTGGTGCAGCTTGTGGAGGTGGAACTTGATGCAAGTTGGCCACCACTTGAGCCAAGTTCTGGATGAGCTGATTTTGATTCTCAAGCATTTGGTGGATGGGATCAACTCCTTCACGGCATCCACCCCTGTCTTGGCCTCCAGAAAGATGAGGGTTGCAGGCCTCATCGTTGTTGTTGGCGGGGTTGGCAGCATGACCTTTTCCTCTTCCGGCCATCTAGCATGATCAACCAAACGTTAATTTAAAGTATTACGTATTATCTCACTACTTTCACTTGTTTGTACTTTGAAGTGTTGAAGCTTTGTTATACTTTTCTGAGGGTTCATATCTCACACAAAAATAAATGCAATATTATTTCATGTGGGTTCACACACCAAAGCAAAACAATCTGAAGACGAGGCTGTGGACAATCGCTCATGGCTTCCACAACTCACGTCACACACCAAGCATTAACACACCATTAACTAAGATAACGACTCGACTACTCGACATCCTGCTAAACTAAGGGAAGGACTCTACACTACTCGTATCACTGGGCTAGCTCCTCGGGATCTTCCTCATTATTGCGGCTGCCTTCTGACTCCGCTTTGAGTGGGGAGGCTGCTGGTGGAGAAGTGCGACGACGCTTGATCGCCCGGCGATCTAGGGAGTCAGGAGTCCATGTATCATTCACAGTGACACACAGTTCATTCCCATCTCCTCTTTCTCTCGCCCTCAAGCAGGCTCGAAGCAACACCTCGGTTTCCTTCAGGGTGTCACGAACATCCTGAAGCTCCTGCTGACACTCCTGCAATCGAGTGCTAAGCATAGCAGCATCCTCCAAGCACAAGTCCATGTGCTCATGGGAAGTCCCTTGCTGCACTGGCGGGTACTTATACTCCGTTGTACCACTCTCGCGCTGGAGGACATACATGTACTGAGTCCTGTCCAGGTGTCGACGATAGATGTGACTCTGGCAGGTGACGGCCTCCCAGGTGACATCCTTCTCCGCATCGACCTGTGTCGCTCGACAAGCTGGAGAGCGGTGGATCTTGAGCAGCTGATTTTCATGGATAATTCTCACCTCTGAACTCCATTCTTCCCTCTTCTTACGGATGGTCCCGGTGGAGCTATAGTGTATGATTAGCTTGCCCGTATTGCTGGCGGCTTGGAGCATACGTCGAAGACGGGGCAACAAGCCTCCTACTGCCAATCCGTAGGAAAGGTACGTCACCGGACGGCTCTCCTCTCTTTGGGCAAGGGCAACTACGGGAACTCTCCCTCCTGTGGACTTGCGAGCGGTGCGAATCATGCGAACCATCTAAAACAGAAAGCATTTAAACTTAGGTTAGATAAACTTTTAAACAAAAATCCTATTTTTAATGAAAGTTGGGGTAAGATGAAGAAAGTGACTCCATTAAATAACACTTTTCAACACACACCTTGTAAAATAGTTTTTTAGAAAATAGGGCCCTTAAATACGTCCATTTCTACCTAGGTCCACGTTCCTACGGGCAACCTTGGCTCTGATACCACTTCTGTCACACCCGGTTTCTCCGAAGAACAACCGAGTGAATATCACATGTATGCCAGGATCATTTTCTCATACATGTGATGACAAATAGTGAAGCATCATTTATTACAAGCCAGGTGTCGAATATAAATATGTCTTACATCGCATACGTCTCCATGGACGATAATAAGTTCATAACATGTAAATAAAATAGCAGCGGAATAATTATTCTTGTGGGCTCCGTCACAGGCGTTGCCTAGGGAACTCCATGAACCTAGAAACCTTCTTCGGGTCCAAAGTCTTGATCATTATACACCATCTCATTATCTTGACCTGAGCAGCAATATAAACCAACAAATATGCAAGGTTGAGTACCGATGGTACTCAGCAAGTGTGGGAAAGTTATGTCATGCATGGCTAGAACAAGGGGAGGTTGAACTCATGGTTAAAGCACTATGCAATTAATACCTATCACCTTAGCTTATTAAGCACCTACATTACTACACAGGTGAAATGGTCCCAATCTCCCATCCCATCATCATAATCAAGTAACATAACATCATTTCCAATGTTAAGCTCCTCGCTTAACATCCACAACTTCCCAAAACCATCACTCCTCTAATCATGAATAAGTCCAAGCCGCTCTTGACCGTGAGCACGGCTGTCATGACAGTTTTGACTCTGCAGAGTTTGTACCACTGTACCCACATGTAGTGATTTCATCCCCCGTTGCCGGGTGGACTAAAAGAACCTCCATTATGCCAGTGGCTACGAACCACATTCACACTTCCCAGGTGTGTAGCCAGGAGATCACTACGAAGCCTTTACAAAGGGATTCCCGACGAGTGTGGGCCCATTGAGGTTTCACCCCTAACAGCATTCAAGAGGCTGCAAACCCGCTGCAGTGGCCCCCTCTTGAGCCTTGCGGTTCATATGGTAGTCCAGCTGACAACTACTCCCCGCACCAATCCAACACACCCATACTACGCCGGAGATACACCTAATTAATTGGCCAAGCTGCCCCATCTCAGCATGTGGTTGGCACGGTAAAGCAAGGTTACATGCTCCATGAACCAGTCCTTAGGATCCAGGCAAGTACTAAACACAAACCCGAGTCTCGTGCATCCAGCACCAACCAAAATATCCAACTTGCCTTGATCCCTACCTCTACATAACTCATAACATCTCATTCAAGAATATGGTAAAACAAACTGATGATCCCATGTCCCAAATATCCCATTCTAAGCATGGCTAAGCATATGCATAATAATAAATGACATGATAAAATAAATCCCAACCCAAGCTACAAGGAAACAAGGTAATGCAATTCTAGGGAAACTTCCTAGCATGGGTTTCATATTTTCAATTGACAATGCAAATAATTCTATCTACACTTGCCTCCTTCCTGCTGCTCTTGGAATGGGTAGTCCTGATCTTGGAAAGGGAGAACTTGCTCTGGAGCAGGTTCTACATCATACCATCACACATAGCAAAAGAAAAACAACAATCCATAAGACATAGTTCACACTTCCACTTCATACAAACCACACATTCACATGTATGAAAGCCATTCACAAATTCTATGTGTTGTGGTTACTCTATGTGTGTTGATCTTTGGCTTACATGCACTTTTAATCATGTTTATATGATTCCTACTTTTGTATTCAAATTTATGCTTGCATACTATATATATGAGTTTCCAATTTAAATAAATTCCTTATATTCAATTACTACACCTTTTAGCTACCAAGTATGCATGAAAGGTATTTTCCTACTCCATATGTGTCTTCAGAACTTCTACCAACCCTAAACTGAATTTCTTTGGATTTTGGAAACTTCATTTATCATTTTCTAATTATTAATACCTATCTTTCTATATTTTCAAATTTACTTCCTATGCCTAAATGTGTACTTTATTATGAAAATAGTAAGACACATCATCTAAACAGAATAGGTTCTGATCCAAAATAGTTAATAATATATTTTTTATCTTTTCCTCTGATGTAAACTATTTTACATTTATTTTTTTTCTAAATTTCAGAATTATTCTCCACTTAAAAATGTGTCCCTATTACTAATAAAAGTGATTAATTAATTAAACAAATTCATTACAGCCAAAAATCTATTTTTATCTCACTCCAAAGTTTTCCAAGTACTAGGAAAGTTTTTAATTTGAATTGACAATATGTTTGTCCCATCTTGTAAATTTTTAAATACTAACCACATATTCAATTTCTTAAATTTAATATCAAATAGGGTTAAAAAGGTAAACTCACCCCACTACAGGGTCTATAATATTTTTTTGAGAATTTTCAGGGGTCTAGCTACACATAACAGAGGGGTTTTTTTCCTAATTTTTATTAAGTCCAGGGGCTAAAACTGATTTTTAAATGAATTTACATGATTTTCTGAAGTTCCTGGGGCTAGATCAGAAGTTTCCGGGGCTAGCTCTTATTTTCCGAGAACCCCTGGGGGTAGCGCGTAAGAATTCCAGCCTTTATATCGCGGGGCTGACGTGGACCGTCCGATTTAAAATAGACGGCTGAGATTATAACATCGAACCGGTACGCGGGGATTTAAACTCTACCGTGCGATTTAAAATAAACGGCGCACAATCGGCCACGTCGCTCTGATCGAGCGTGGGGGGCGCTGCCCGTCGGCGCACGGCGGCGGGAGGCGGCGATCTCGCCGGAGAGTTTTAGATCTTCGTAAATTCTTTCTAGAACTGTGATTTTATGGCATAGATCGGTAGAGGGGAGGTCGGGGATATCACCTGGGGGGTTTTCTTGAGCTCGGAGGTCCTGGAAGGCGATCGGCGATGAGGTCCGAGGTGAATTCACAGCGAGGCTCGTCAGCGCTGTGTTTGAACCGCAAATCACCGAGTTTTCTGCACCTGCAAGGTTCCCCGGAGGCGGTGGATCAAGACCAGCGAGTTAGATCGGAATTTCCGAGCGTAGATCGGGCAGAATTCGCTGGAGGGGCTCGGGTTCTCACCGGAGAGAAAATCGGTAGGTCGTGGGGAAAACGGGATGATGCCGGGGTTTTTATAGACGGGCGGAGGGCGGCGGGTTGGTTTAGATCGAGCTGGAGTCTTCGGGGTCCGGAAGTCGGCTGGGATACGCGAGATTTTCCGGTCGGTTTTGATTCGGGGTGAGAGAGTCCGGCCGAGCGCGGACACGAGCGTGAGGAGGAAGAAAGACTGGCGGGCCCCGCATGTCAGTGGGAAGAAGGGGGCGTGCGCGGCTGCGGGCTGGTGCGGGATCGGGTGGGCCGGCTGGTGGGTTTCGGCCCACTGGCCGGTTTTTTTTTGTTTTCCTTTTTTTCTATTTCTTTTCTGTTTTGAGTTTAAATTGAATTCCAGTTTGAATTTAAATTTTTGCAATACATGCAACACGTCCAAAATTTTTTAAATTCCCCTCTTAACAGGATTTTGGGGTGTTACACCATACCCGACTCATAAACTTCCCAGACGACAAGGGTGGCTTAACCAAAACTAGTAAACTCCTATAAAAGGGTTTCCCATCATGTTTGACTCAGCACAGCCACCTTTTCGCAAAACAAAACAGTTTTTTCCAAAAACATAGGATCAGTATGGTCAAGGGGCACTTGCCTTGTTCTTGCGGTTCCGGTTGCTCTTGGATCTCGAAACCTTGTTGTTGCAGCTTGTCGTAGACAGCTCCCTGAGCTTGTCCTGCTATACAGGATCACACACATACAAGATCCACAACAATCAATATCATGCACAAACTTTAAACTAGATGCGATGATGCATATGCATGCTATCCTATAATGCAGTTTAGTTTTATTAGGTCGGTTTGTACGTGTTGTTGCATGGTTTTATGATGAACAGAGGTGTTCGTATCAGATGTGGACATGGCGATAACCTTGTATTTAGATCAACCCGATCAACAAGTGATCTGTCCACAAGAAAGCTTCTGTTCGAAAGGAATCGAAGAACGGATGCAAAGAAAATAAACGATGTCGTAAGGTGATATCAGAGACCTACCTTACGTTCTTCTCGGTCTTGGGGTCCTTCTCTGATCAGACAGATCGTTGGGGCTCTCTTCCGGCGATCTTCCTCGCTGATCTCCGGCGATGGCTTACTCAGCGAGTTGGGGCTAGGGCTCTAAGTCGTCGGCTCAGGAGTTGGAAGAGAAGTTCATGGTTTTGGCCAAGGGTTCTGGGTTCTATTTATAATCGGGAGAACAAGAGTACTAATCTGATTGGACTTCGAATAAGAGTTCTATTCAGATTGTCGTTGAATCTTGACAACTTATCTTTAGTTGATTTGGTGCGGTAACATTGTGGAATTCAGGTCGGTTTCTCCTCCGTACCGGTATTTCTACGCGTACAGAGTCCAAAAACCACTCCAGAACTTGTTACCTCCGCGGTGATGAGCTCCGGAAGCTCCACGTGTTCATCGGAGCCTGGTATATCCTTCTCCGCAGAGACGAGCTCCGGTTGTGCCGCGTGTCAAGCGAGCGAGACCTCCCTTCTCTTTCGGAGGTGAGCTCCGCGTGCGCCACGTATCCTAGCGGTCAGGACCTCCTCTCTATTCGGAGGTGGCTCCGCGCACGCCATGTGTCAGTGCCGGACCTTTCCTCTCTCTGGAGGAAGCTCCCGGTGTGCCAATTATCTATTCCGGACCTCCATCTCCTCCGAGGTGAGCTACGTGAATGCCACGCGTCAAGTAGTGCCAGACTTTCCTTTTTCCTCAGAGACGAGCTCCGAAGGTAGACACGTGTCCAATAGTGACGGACCTCCCAGAGATAAGCTCCAGTGGCGGCACGTGTCCAATAGAACCGGACCTTCTCGGAGGTGAGCTCCGAGATTGACACGTATCCCTCGCGACTGGTCCTCTGATTTCCATAGTGACTAGCTTCGAAGGTGACATGTGTCCTGCGGAACTGCCTTTGCTTCTTCCAGAGAGGCTAGCTCCGGGGGCAATACGTGTCCCACAGGGTCGGACCTCTCCCCCTTTGCGGAGATGAGCCCCGAGCCTGCTACGTTGCCAGTTTAGCGGCGGACCTCTCCCCACTCCGAAGGGATGAGCTCCGAACACGCCATGTGGCAAGCGGGCCGCGGAATTTGTCTTCGGCACTCTCTGGGAACTGGATTCGGCTCTTATTGGCTATCTTTTTTATATTTTTATCCGTTCCTACTTCTTTTAAAATGTTTTTCTTCATGAAACATGAATATATGCAGAAACCAAAAATGACGGTATCACTTTCAGCTCCTCAACAATGACTACGCGAGCTTCCAGAAGCTGGTTGACAAGGCTATATTGGTTGAAAGCAAGATCCGAGAGATCGAACGAGAGTGCAAGAGGAAGATGCCATACCAGCCCCAAGGGAGCAACATACGACATTGGTACATGCCCCCGAACGCACCGCAGTATGGATCGACCGTTCCTGCATACTGCCCTAGTCAGCCACCACAGCAACGACCCGTTGCACCAGCACCTCATGTGCCCTTGCCTCCTGTGCCCCGACCCAACATGGGTGCTCCTGTTCAAAACCCCCGCCCCAACGTACCTGCTGCCGTAGGCAACAGAGCATGCTTTTCATGCGGGGAAACAGGACACTTCGCAAGCCAGTGCCCCAGGAGAGGCCCTGGACAGCAAGGCAACGTGCCCAAGCAGAACCCGCGATCAAACGGAAATCAAGGAAACCGTGGACAGCAGAACTATGCTCGCGGCAATGTGAACCATGTCTCTGCTGAGGAAGCACAACAGGCTGAGGACGTCGTAATTGGTATGTTCCTTGCCAACTCCAACCCACCACCATCTTATTTGATTCTGGAGCATCACATTCCTTCATATCATCCAAGTATGTTGCCAAGCATAATCTACCCATATCAAACATAAAATGTGCTATGTTAGTTAATTCTCCCGGTGGAGAGATGAGGACTAATATAGTATGTCCGAAAGTAAGCCTTAAAATAAGGGGGGTAGACTTCCTTGCCAACCTCATTGTGTTGGATTCCCAAGGGATTGATATAATACTCGGGATGGATTGGTTAAGCAAGCACAACGGGGTAATCCAATGTGACACCCTCATTTCTGGTGTCAGCATATACTCATGTTTTATGAAGAGAAAACATTTTAAGAAAAGTAGGAACGGAGAAAAATATCAAAAGGTTAGCCAATAAGAACCGAATCTAGTTCACAGAGAGCGCCGAAGACAACTTTCACGGCTCGCTGACCACGTGGCGTATTCGGAGCTCGTCCCTGTGAAGTGGGGAGAGGTCCGTCGCTAAAATGGCTACGTGGCAGGCTTGGGGCTCATCTCCGCAAAAGGGGAGAGGTCTGACCCTGTGGGACACGTGTTACCCTGAGCTAGCCTCTACGGAAGAAGCAAAGGCATTTTCCGTAGGACACATGTCACCTTCGGAGGTAGTCACCATGGAAATCAGAGGACCGGTCGCGCGGGATACATGTCGATCTCGGACCTCACCTCCAAGAGGTCCAGTTCCATTGAACACATGTCGCCACCGGAGCTTTCCTAAGGGAAGTCCGTCACTGTTGGACACGTGTCGACCTCGGAGCTTGTCTCTGAGAAGAAAGGAAAGGTCCGGCACTGACACGTGGCGGGTGCGGAGCCACCTCCGAGTAAGAAAGGAGGTCCCGACCACCAGGATACGTGGCGCACGCGGAGCTCACCTCCGAAGGAGAGGGAAGTCTTGCTCACTTGACACGCGGCACAACCGGAGCTCGTCCCTGCAGAGAGGGAGAGACCAGGACCCAGTGGACAAGTGGAGCCTTTGGAGCTCATCACCGAGGAGGTAACGAGTTCTAGGAGCGGTTTTTGGATTCTGTACGCGTAGAAATACCGGAACAGAAATCGACCTGAATTCCACAATGATACTGCACCAAATCAACTAAAGATAAGTTGTAAGATTTAACAACAAATTTGAACAGGACTCTTATTCAGGATACAATCAGATTAGGACACTTCTCTTCCCGATTATAAATAGAACCCAGAACCTTTGGCCGAAACCACAAACTTCTTTTCCAACTCCTGAGCCGACGACTTAGAGCCCTAGTCCCAACCCGCCGAGTAAACCATCGCCAAAGTGCAGCAAGGAAGATCGCCGAGGAAAGCCCAACGATCTGAGGAGGACCTCGAGACCAAGAAGAACGTAAGGTAGGTCTCCAGTACCACCTTACGACATCGTTGTGTTTTCTTTGCATCTGTTCTTTGATTCCTATCGAACAGAAGCCTTCTCGTGGACAGATCACTTGATGATCAGGATGATCTAAAGACAAGATCATCGCCACGTCCACCTTCGATCTGAACACCTCTGTCCATGCAAGCCATACAAGAACACCTACAAACAAATATAATAAAACTAATCATAGGATAGCATGCACATGCATCATCGCATCTAGTTTAAGGTTTGTGCATTATATTGATTGCTGTGAATCTTGTATGCACGTGATCCTACATAGCAGGACAAGCTCAGTGAGCTGTCTACGACGAACTGCAGCAACAAGGTTTTGAGATCCAAGAACAACCGGAATCGCAAGAACAAGGCAAGTGCTCCTTGACCATATTGATCCTATGTTTTGGGTAAAACTGTTTTGTTTTGCGAAAAAGTGTGTGTGCTGAGTCAAACATGATGGGAAACCCTTTTATAGGAGTTTACTAGCTTTGGTTAAACCACCCTTGTCGCCAGGGATGTTTATGAGTCGGGTATGGTTTTTACTTTTATGCTTCGCTGAGTCCATGGGATTGGGAAGCGAGATAAATGTGTCTAGCTAACTGCACTCGTAATGATAATGAGAAACTAATGATGTTAATGAACATGGATCGGAGGGAGATCTAGGCAAGCCTGGGTTTGTGAATGAGGTAGCATGAGATGGTGGTTTACTTGCCGTAGATCTAAGGACCGGTTCATGCATGCACATGCCAGGATAACAGTGCCACCACAAGGCCAAGTATGGGTGCGGCTTAGCTGAGTAATTAGGTAAGTTGCTAGAGTGTTATGGACAGTGGAAGGCACGGGGAATGGGAGTCGAGTGAGGACTGCCCTGGGAACTGCATAGCACAAGAGGGGGCCCGTGGGTGGGAGAATTGGAGATTCTAGCCTGCCGGTGAAACCTTAGTGAGTCCATACATCTAGTAGCCCCTTTGTAAAGGCTATTTTGTGATCTCATGACCATACACCGATGGTTGTGTACTGGTATAATGGAGGTTCTGCAGTCGCCGGCGGGTGACGAAATCACAAACTTGTGGGTAAAGAGGTGCAAACTCTGCAGGGTTCTTAAAACTATCATGATAGCCGAGCTTACGGTCACGAGCGCCTGGCCAACTGCCATGATTAGTTGGGATGGTTATTGGGATGGTTCTTGGTTATGGTTATTGATTTTGGTTATGGTTTGGTTTTGGGAATGTTGAGTCCGGGTGATAAGATGGTTGCATGACCGTTGAGTCATGGCAACAAGATTGGTCTCGGTGTGAGACGAAGTTGTTTATGAGATAAGATGGTAGCGAATACGAGAAGGTATTCGTGAGATGGTAGCGAATACGAAGAGGTATTCGTGAGCAAGAATGAAGTTGGTTAATGTTTGGATGGAACATGGAAAGTGATGGAGGTATGTTGGTAATTTAATACATGCTGGGATTACATTCATCTAAAGTTAAGTTGTTGTTTTATCATGGTTTTTATAAATCTGCTTTTCTGCAAATGAAGCTTTTTCTACCTACCTTGCTATGAGCTTCATATCATATTTTCTCGCACTTGCTGAGTACATCATTGTACTCAAACTTGCATTATTATTTCATCAGCAGCTGCAGGAGAAGATTACTATGAAGAACAATGGAGCATTAGGCGTGTAATCTGTTCTCAACCTTGCCTGTGGGAATGGAATAGAGATGGAGCCATTTGCTGCTTAGATTTGCTTCCGCATTAGAATAAAAACTTCCGCTGCATAGAAATAAAGACTTCCGTTGTGAGCATGAGTCCAAGACTCATGAGATATTGTAATAAACTCTGTTATTCGTGGTAATATATAATCTGAATTCAGTTTGTGGAACGTATGTGTATGTGCGATGAACATCCTGGGCACACATATGCATTAGTTCTCGGTTCCGTGGTTTTCCATAGAATTGAGGGCGTCACATCCAATGTGCTGAAAGAAGCGTGCAGTTGAAAAATGAGCACGGTATTCGTGTCGAGTTTGAGTCAGCCCAACAAACAACCGAAAAAGGCAATCTTGAACCACGTCGATGGAGCAACATTGGACAGTATTCCAGTGGCTGAAGAATTCTCGGACGTGTTTCCAGAGGAGCTTCCAGGTATACCCCCTGATCGGGACATTGAGTTTGCCATTGATTTGGTACCCAGAACTGCACCCATAGCAAAGATACCCTATAGGATGCCCGTCAATGAACTAGTAGAACTCAGGAAGAAAATTCAGGAGCAGTTGGAGAAGGGTTTTATACGTCCAAGCTCGTCACCTTGGGGAGCTCCTGTGCTCTTCGTAGACAAGAAGGATGGAAACCAAAGGATGTACGTAGACTATAGGTCTCTCAACGAGGTAACAATCAAGAACAAATACCCTCTGCCCTGTAGAGAGGACCTATTCGATCAAGTGAAAGGAGCCCGAGTGTTCTCCAAGATTGATCTTCAGTCGGGATACTTCCAGCTGAAGATTAAGCCCTCCGATATACCCATGACCGCCTTTCGAACACGGCATGGTTCGTATTAATATACTGTCATGTCTTTTGGGTTAACAAATGCAGCTGCATACTTCATGTACCTTATGAACAAGGTTTTCATGGAGTACTTGGATAAATTCGTTGTGGTTTTCATCGACGACATTATGGTGTATTAAAAAAGTGAGGAGGATCATGAAGAACATTTGACATTGACCTTGCAGAAAATGCATGAGCATCAATTGTATGCCAAGCTTAACAAGTATCAATTTTGGCTAAAGGAAATATCGTTCCTAGGCCACATTATCTCCGAGGAAGGGGTATCGGTTGATCCCAGAAAAGTGGGAGATGTTCTGAAGTGGGACTAACCGCAAAACGTGAGGGACATTCGGAGTATTCTTGGGATGGCTGGATACTACCGATGCTTCATCAAGAACTTCTCTAAGATAGCAAAGCCTATGACAGAGTTGCTAACGAAGGGAAAAGCCTTTCAATGGACACCAGCATGCCAAGAAAGTTTTGAGGAACTCAAGAAAAGGCTAACCACATCGCCGGTTTTGGTATTGCCGGATGTAAGCAAGAGCTTTGACATATATTGTGACGCATCCAGACAGGGGCTCGGATGTGTGCTCATGCAAGAAGGACGAGTGGTAGCCTATGCCTCACGAACATGAAAGAAGCACGAGCTTAATTATCCTACACATGACTTCTAGCTAGCAGCGGTAGTGCATGCATTGAAGGTTTGGAGACATTATATCCTTGGTCATCGATGTGAGATCTATACGGATCATAAAAGCCTCAATTACATATTTACACAAACGGACTTGAATTTGAGGCAACGTTGATGGTTGGAACTCATCAAGGATTACGATGTTGGAATAAACTACCACCCTGGGAAGGCCAATGTAGTAGCTGATGCATTGAGCCGGAAGGGAGCATGTCACCAACTCACGGTTCAGGAGCTACCACCTGAACTACGTAAGGAGTTCGAACGGTTACACCTCGGATTCTTGAACAACATGGAAGTGATGGAGATCCACTCTTCATTGGAGCAAGAGATAAGAGATGGCAAAGCAACGGATGAGGAGATCAAGGAAAGGATCCGACAAGGAATAGAGAAGGATTTCAATGAAGATGAGAAGGGTACGCTTTGGCTAGGAAAAAGGATTTGCGTGCCTAACGTGAAGCACCTCCGCGACATGATATTGAAAGAGGCACATGATTCACCCTATTCCATACATCCCGGAAGTACCAAAATGTACAAGGACTTGAAGACTTGTTATTGTTGGGATGGTATGAAAAGGGATATAGCCGAATACGTTGCCCTATGCAACACATGCCAATGGGTGAAGGCCGAACATCAAAGACCCGCTGGATTGTTTCAACCCTTGAAGGTACCTGAGTGGAAGTGGGAGGACATCAGCAAGGATTTCATCATCGGATTGCCACGTACTCAGTCGGGTTATGCCTCCATCTGGGTTATCGTGGACCGATTAACGAAAACAGCCCATTTTCTCCCTATAAGGGCCAAGTTCAACGTTGCACAATTAGCCGAGTTGTACATGGAGCAGATCGTGTGCCGTCATGGAGTCCCGAGGAGGATAGTCTCAGATCGAGGTTCTCTGTTTACCTCTAGATTCTGGAGGAAGCTGCAGAAAGCTATGGGTACACAACTGGATTTTAGCTCCGCCAATCACCCACAAACCGATGGACAAACCAAAATGACAAACCAAATTTTGGAGGACATGTTGAGAGCTTGCGCCTTGAAACGTGGGCGTAGTTAGGATAGAAGTTTACCATACGCCGAATTCTTCTATAACAACAGCTATCAAGCTAGCTTGAAGATGTCACCTTTCGAAGCATTGTACGGTTGATGGTGTAGAACGCCGCTGTTTTGGAACGAAACCAGAGAGAACCAGGTGTTTGGACCCGAAGTGCTACAAGAAGCTGAAAAGCAAGTCCAAACGATACGGGAGAACTTAAAGGCTGCTCAGTCACGATAGAAAGGATATGTGGATAATAGGAGAAGGAAGTTGACCTTAAAAGTAGGAGACTTCGTATACCTTAAGGTATCACCTATCCATGGTCAACGACGTTTCAACGTCAAAGGCAAGCTAGCACCTCGCTACATCGGACCATTTAAGATTTTGGACAAGAGAGGAGAAGTAGCCTACCAACTAGAGCTCCCAACATATCTCTCCAATGTACATGACGTGTTTCATGTATCCCAGCTCAAGAAGTGCTTGAGAGTACCAGAGGAGCAAATACCAATGGAAGAGCTTGAACCTCAAGAGGACCTGACTTATGCAGAGCACCCTGTCCGAATTTTGGACGTAAAGGAAAGGGTCACCAGGAACAAAGTGAAATGATGGTGCAAGGTACAATGGAGCCATCACACCGAAGCTGAAGCCACATGGGAGCGTGAAGAAGACATCAAGGCAGAATTTCCTCATCTATTCTCTACTAACGAATCTCGAGGGCAAGATTCAATTTAAGGGGGGTAGATTTGTGACACCCTCATTTTTGGTTTCTGCATGTATTCATGCTTCATGTAAAGAAAACATTTTAAAAGAAGTGGGAACAGCAAAAATATCAAAAAGATAGTTAAAAAGAGCCGCATCCAGTTCACAGAGAGCGCCAAAGACGACTTCCGCGGCCCGCTGGCCACGTGGCAGGCTCGGGGCTCATCTCCGCAAAGGGGGAGAGGTCCGACCCTGTGAGACACGTGTTGCCCCCGGAGCTAGCCTCTACGGAGAAGCAAGGACAGCCGCAGGACACATGTCACCTTCGGAGCTAGTCACCATGGAAATAAGAGGACCAGTCGCGCTGGATACGTGTCGATCTCGGAGCTCACCTCCGAGAGGTCCGGTTCTATTGGACATATGTCACCTGTGACACCCTCATTTTTGGTTTCTGCATGTATTCATGTTTCATAAAGAGAAAACATTTTAAAGGAAGTAGGAACAGAGAAAGAATTAAAAAAATAGCCAAAAAGAACAACAATCCAGTTCACAGAGAGCGCTGAAGACAACTCCCGTGGTCAGCTGGCCATGTGGCGTGTTCAGAGCTCATCCCTGTGAAGTGGGGAGAGGTCTGCCGCTAAAATGGCTACGTGGCGGGCTTGGGGCTTATCTCCACGAAAGGGGGAGAGGTCCGGCCCTGTGGGACACGTGTTGCCCGCGGAGCTAGCCTCTGCGGAGAAGCGAAGGCAGTTCCGCAGGACACATGTCACCCTTGGAGCTAGTCACCGCGGAAATCAGAGGATCAGTCGCGCGGGATACGTGTCGATCTCGGAGCTCCCCTCCGAGAGGTCCGGTTCTATTGGACACATATCGCCACCGAAGCTTATCTCCGGGAGGTCCGACACTGTTGGACACGTGTCCACCTCAGAGCTTGTCTCTAAGAAGAAAGGAAAGTCCGGCGCTACTTGACGCATGGTATTCACGGAGCTCGCCTCCGAAGAGAGGGAGGTCCAAAATGAATACGTGGCATAACCGGAGCTACCTCCAGCGAGAGGGAAGGTCTGGCACTGACACGTGGCATGCGCGGAGCCACCTCCCAATATAGAGGAGGTCCCGACCGCCAGGATACGTGGCGCACTTGGAGCTCATCTCCGAAGGAGAGGGAGGTCTCGCTCGCTTGACACGCGGCACAACCGGAGCTCGTCTCTACGGAAAAGGGGAGACCAGGCCCCGGTGGACACAGGGAACTTCCGGTGCTCATCACCGCGGAGATAATGAGTTCTGGAGAGGTTTTTGGATTCTGTACGCGTAGAAATATCGATACGGAGAAGAAACCGACCTGAATTCGACAATGTTACCGCACCAAATTAACTAAAGATAAGTTGTTAAGATTCAACGATAATTTGAATAGGAGTCTTATTCCAAATACAAACAGATTAGGACTCTTCTTCTCCCGATTATAAATAGAACCTAGAACCTTTGGCCAAAACCATAAACTTCTTTCCCAACTCCTGAGCCGACGACTTAGATCCCTAGCCCCCAACTTGCCGAGTAAAATCATCGCCAGAGTTCAGTCGAGGAAGCGAGCCCAACAATATGTCTTGCTAAGAGATGGACCCCAACACCACGAGGAACGTAAGGTAGGTCTCCAATATCACCTTACGACATCATCGTGTTTTCCTTGCATCTGTTCTTCGATTCCTTTCGAACAAAAGCTTTCTCGTGGACAAATAACTTGTTGATCGGGTTGATCTAAAAGACAAGGTTATCGCCACGTCCACATTTGATCCGAACATCTCTGTTCATAGTAAAATCCATGCAAACTATGCAAGTACATGTAAGGGCCTCAGTTTTTGACACATGCTTGAAGTGTCATCACCACACACACACACCTCATTTGAAGCAAGTTGATAAACACATTTGAAGAGCAAGTAACCACCATCAACATGCTCATTAGGGAACAAACTCATATATTGCAAAAGTGGTGTTTCCCACATATGATATAGAGGGGCCGGGCATATGAAAACTCCTATACATTGCTAAGGATGTCCATGCCAAGTTTCACCCAAATGCAAAACCTTTTTGAGGTCATTTTGGGTATAACTAGAAAGAGGGTAGTTTGAAAACATATTCAAATTCAAACTGTTTTTATCCCATGAATTCAAAAGTGGGAGGCATATTCTCATTCAGCACATTTTTGTGAGCTTGTGAGACCTATGTGTGCTGAATACATTGGCAATTAGGATAAAAGTTAGCATTAACATTCAAAGTTTTGAATATTGCCAAAACATTCTTCTGTGGCAAGGTCCGACAGGTTCTTTGTTAGGTCCGCCAAGTGTTGGCAAGGTCCGACGCAAGGTCCGGAGAGCTCCTGCAAGGTCCGGAGAGCTTCTGTGAGGTCCGGAGCTTGTTTTTAGGGAGCTCCCGTGAAGTTCAACTCATAGAACTGCAGCGTCTTGTTTTTGCTTTTAACTCGCAATGTTTCAAACTTGCTTTATGGGAAGGTTTGCTTAGTATTAATTTGCTAAGTTTTTGGTGTGTTTTGGTGGTTATGGCTGTTATCATTTGATATGGTTTGCAACATGCTTATGTGACGTGCTCATGTAAGGTGTTGTGGTTTTCGAACTAACGTGAGTCAAGTCGAGGACTTGTGCTCAGAAGAATTGGTTGTTTATTCATGTGCAGGTGTTGCTTGAGTTCAATACATGGCTGGTGACGGGATCCTTGGACTAGTCTCAGGGAGGAGATGAGGTTCCAACAACCAAGTTCGGGAGGAGCTGTGGTTGAGTTGATCGGGAGGTCGCGCAGCATGTTTGGATCAAGGGCAGTGCTTATGAAGGTTGCGTGTACGTCGTTGGAATGTGTTTCCACGTGTGCAAGGAGTGCATGGACGTGGTAACATTGTTCCAAGGCGTGATGAAGAGAAGTGGACGTAAAGAATTGGTCGGAAAGGTCCAACCGGCTGGATTGCGTACTTAGGCTGAGGCTGAGTCGGATATGGCTCAAATATGGAAGATTTGAGTTGGTTATGATAGGATTTCGTGCCAGGCACAAAGTTGAGTTTTTTTAGGAATGTTTAGAACGTTCCTAAGGTGTTTGGAAGTCTCACGATTGCTTCTATCTGCGAATAGGAGAGTCCTGAGCAGTTACGGTAAGTTAGGATACGAGTCCAATTAGAAGTAGGAGTCCTAGATTGGATTGATTAGCCTGAGTGCTGGCTATAAAAGCAAGGGAGGCCAGAGCTCTCGTGGGTAGAGAACTTTGGGCTGTTCCTCTTGTGTTTCTATTGAATAAAGTTCATAGTTTCAAGGAACTTTTGTGACTTGTTCGTCCGACTTGTTTTTCGTCAAGTCTTTCTCGCCGAGTTTCTGGACAGACCGACGTTGCTTCGGCGTTTCGTTCATAACTCGAGTTTTACAGATCTGATTGACGTGATTCCTTTTGGGTTGTCTTCACAACTCAATTATCTATCATCTGTGAAATTTTCACGAGCTTCGGATCTGTAGTTTTTGAGATACACGAGTTTCTTTGCAGCGTTGCAGATCTGTTTTATATCGGGTAGAACAGATTGATCTTCGTTTAATGTTTTGATCGTATCTCAAGTTTTACTTCGTGTTTTCAAGTGATTCTTGTTGCATTAGATCCGTGACTTGATTATCTACCTCTCTACTTGATTTGTCACGGTTGAACACGTTTGAAAACACTTGCACACACGGCCTGAGGGGTTTTTGTTGTTTCCGCGGCGAAAAGTTTTAATCTACCATTCACCCCCCCCCTCTGGTAGCTTTTCACGTGCTCTTCGATCCTACAATTGGTATCAGAGCCAATGTGCTCTAATCTTTGTGATTTGCACGTGTTTTGACTAACCATCATGGAGAAGTACTCCGCAAAACCTTGTGTGTTCAATGGCATCGATTTTCAGGTTTGGAAGGCGCGGATGGAGGCCTACATACAGGCGCAAGAATTCGCCATATGGGAAAAGGTCTACCGGAACTTCGATGTACCACCCAACGATCAAGTTACGGCTGCGAACATGAGAGATGTTGACAACAACAACAAGGCTCGCAACTTGATCATCCAAGGATTGACTCAAAGCGACTTCAACCGTGTTGCACACCTCCGATCTGCATATGATGTAAGGAAAGCTCTTTGTGACTACCATGAAGGATCCAATACGATCAAGGAGGTAAGGCAAGATATGTTCAAGAAAGAATACATGCATTTTGAGATGCAACCCGGTGAGTCAATTGACGACCTTTTTGCTCGCTTTAATAAAATTCTCAGCAACTTGCGTAGTGTCAATGTTAACTTTTCAGATGCTGAAAATGCTAGACAATTGTTAGGAGCATTAGATATGTCAATTTGGGAGATGAAAGTTACATCTATTCATGAATCTACTGTCATGAGTTCTCTTACTTTAGACGTGCTTTATTCTAAATTGAAAACTCATGAAATTGACATCATCTCACGTAAAATCCCCAACAAGTCTATTGCATTTGTTTCGCAACGTGACATGTCTAGTTCTAGTCAATCATCATCTAGTGGTGCACTCTCTTTGCTGTCCTCTCTAACCATTGAACAGATTGAAGAGTTTCCAGATGAGGAGCTTGCACTCATCTCTACTCGGTTCTCAAAAGCATTGCAAAATGTGAGAACTAGAAGGAGAGGAAGCTCCGGACATCAACGATGTTTTGAATGTGGTAAGACAGGACATTTTCGTACTGAGTGCCCTAACCTTTCAGGTGCGACTTCACGTGAAGAAAAGAAAACAAGGCCGAAGAAATCGTTTGCAAAGAATAAGAAGAACAAAGATTTATCAATGCGCAACATAGTGCATAGTATGATCTCTGCACTTCAAGATTTCGGCTCAAGTGATGTGGACACCGGTAGTGATGAAGATGAAGAAGCTATGGCAAATATGTGCTGCATGGCGAGCAAGTCAAGTTCAAGCTCCTAGGAGGCAGAACACAACAGCGATGATGAAGAGGTATGTCCCACTTGCGAAGAAATGTGTGATGCTATTTCTCGTGCCACTGTTATATTAAAGAAAAAGGATTAAAACTTAGGAACAATGCTGTTAAAATTGAATCACTAGAATCTGAAATTAATCGTTTAAAAACTTTGATTCCTAGTGATGATTCTTGTTCCTCATGTGATTTGATTTATGAACAATTATCCTCTTTAAGAAGTGCACACGCATCTACACTTGATAAACTTGAACTTGAAATCGAAAAGAACAAAGAGCTTGCTGCACTTAATGATAAAAATTTGAAAGATGCTTGTTGTTCTACAATTGATTTGCATTGTTCTTCATGTGATGATCTGAATAAGAAACTAAATGATGGTATGAATGAGATTTCTATTTTGAACAATGCTTTACGTGTGCATGAAGTTAAATATTGTTCAAATTGCAAACTAAAAGGAAAAACTTCATGTGAAAACTGCTTTGATCTGTCCAATAAACTTTATGACATGCATAGGACACTAGATCGGCTTTCTAATGCAAATAAGAACCTAAACTTGCTGCTGAATTCTTCCAAGTCTTGTAATGATAAAACTGGTTTAGGTTTTAATTCTCATGCTCATGCTAAGGCACACCCACCTAAAGTTGTAAAGTCATTAGGAAGCGGTTTGATTCAAACAGCTCCTAGACAAAAAGAGGTGATTTTCAAATCTGCAGGAGTACTATCCCATTCGGGTTCTAATAAACGTGTTGCTTGCTCATCTAGACATGATAATAAGGTTATTTTTCATTGTACCTACTGTGGTAGAGATGGTCACGTCATGGATTTTTGTTATAGACTAGCTAAACACGATAAGAAACAAAGAATACTTCCTAGATCACATAACAACCAAGCAAAATCTGCTAGACCGAATGTTCGGAGCTTGCAACCTGCTGTAATGAGTCAAAAACTTGCTCCCGGACCTACTGTTTTTTGTGCTACATATAACACATCTTCTAAGTCAGTAGTTGGGAACAAAAATTTTTGATGTTTGGCTCATAAACCTGCTGTACCTTCTCAGCTTTCGCGTGTTATTCCTGCTGGACTTCGTGTGACTCAGTACTGGATTTCTAAAAGTCTTTTAACTAACCCCAGTATTGAGTCATCGACGTATTGTGCTGCTGTGTAGGTTTCACGTTTGAGGAAGGAGAACATTTGGATTGTGGATTCAGGTTGCTCACGCCACATGACCGGTAACAAAGAATGGTTCTCCTCTCTCTCTTTTTTGTCACGTGTAGAAAATGTTACTTTCGCCGATAACTCTTCTACTCCCATAATTGCTAAAGGTTCGGTTAGAGTAAACAATCTCTACACTTGGAAAGATGTGGAACTTGTTAAAAATTTGAAATACAACATGCTTTCGGTTTCACAATTGCTAGATGAAAATCTAGAGGTTAGCTTTGCTAAAAATTTCTGCAAGGTTGTAGATTCAAAAGGTGAGCTTTTGTTTAACATGTCTAGGTTTGGAAGAGTTTTTAAAGCTGATTTTGATTTGTCAACTTCTAAGCATCGGTGTCTAGTTGCTAATGATACAAAGGATCTATATTTTTGGCATCGTAGACTTGGTCACATAGGCTTTGATCATCTCACTCGTGTTAGTGCTCTCGATCGCATACGTGGGCTGCCGAAGCTTAAAAAGGACAATGATATTGTGTGCTCTTCTTGTAGACACGCTAAGTTTGTTGCAGGTTCACATGCTCCTCTCACAATGACCATGACAGCTGAACCGGGACAACTTTTACATCTTGACACAGTAGGTCCGGCACGTGTTCAATCCTTCGGAGGTAAATGGTATGTGCTTGTGATTGTTGATGACTATTCCAGATATTCTTGGGTTTATTTTATGACATCTAAGAATGAAGCTTTTAGTCATTTTAGAACTTTATTTCTTAGTTTATCTATTGATCACCCAGGATCATTAAAAGCAATTAGAAGTGATAATGGAACTGAATTTAAAAACCAATCCTTTGATCACTTTTGTGCTGAAAATGGAATAGATCATCAATACTCTTCACCCTATGTACCACAACAAAATGGTGTCGTAGAAAGAAAGAACAGGACCTTAGTTGATATGGCTAGGACTATGCTTGATGAATATCAAACTCCTAGGAAATTTTGGGCTGATGCAATTGCAACCGCTTGTTATGTCTCAAATCGTGTTTTCTTGCATGCTAAGCTTGGAAAAACCCCATATGAGCTCCGGTTTGGACATAGGCCTAGTGTTACACACTTTAGTGTTTTTGGATGCAAATGCTTTGTTAAGAAACATGGTAATCTTGATAAATTTGAAGCTAGATCTGTTGATGGCATGTTTCTTGGTTATCCATCTCATACTAGAGGCTACCGTGTGCTTTTACTTGACACTAACAAAATTGTGGAGACTTGCGAGGTTTCTTTTGATGAAGCTAGCCCAAGTACTAGCTCCGATATTGCAGGTCCGGATCCATATCCGCAGGGGGAGAGTATTTTTATTGAAGAAGATGAAGAAGTGGTGCTGCTGCCCGAAAACTCGGAAGTAAATAACGATGAAGCTGCTGATTTTGCACCACAACCAGCACCAACAGTCACTACTGCTGGTTCGGACCTTCCTCAATCAACAAGCTCTCCTAATCAAAGGTCCGAACATGAAGAAGAAGGTGCTTGTGAAATGTCTACTCCCCTCCGAGTACTCAAAAGTCATCCTCCACAACAAATCATTGGAAGCTTGCATGAACGAGTCACTCGGTCCAGGTTTTGCAATCCAAACTCTCATGCTCATTCTGCTTTTGTTGCTTCTTTTGAACCCAAGGATATATCACACGCACTCACTAATGAATCTTGGATTAATGCCATGCAAGAAGAGTTAGAAAATTTTGAAAGAAATAATGTTTGAAAACTTGTACCTCCACCTCAAGGTCACACATTAATTGGAACTAAATGGGTATTTAAAAATAAGCAAAGTGAAGATGGGGTTGTGGTTAGGAATAAAGATAGGTTGGTTGCTCAAGGTTTCACTCAAATTGAAGGTCTAGATTTTGATGAAACATTTGCTCCTGTTGCTAGATTAGAAGCTATAAGAATTTTATTAGCATTTGCTGCATCTAAAGGTTCCAAGTTATATCAAATGGATGTTAAAAGTGCTTTTCTTAATGGCTACATAGAGAAGGAGGTTTATGTTAAGCAGCCACCGGGTTTTGAAAATCCAAATTTTCCTAATCATGTTTACAAACTGTCCAAAGCCTTGTACGGTCTAAAACAAGCCCCTAGAGCATGGTATGATAGGTTAAAAACATTCTTACTTGAAAAGGGGTTTACCATGGGCAAGGTTGATAAAACTCTTTTTGTACTTAAGCATGGCAATGACTCATTATTCGTTCAAGTGTATGTGGATGATATTATCTTTGGTTGTGCTTCTCATGATCTCGTGTCCAAGTTTTCAGCTATGATGAGTTCAGAATTTGAGATGAGTATGATGGGAGAACTCACATACTTTTTGGGGCTGCAAATCAAGCAAACAAAAGAAGGAACTTTTGTGCATCAAACTAGGTATACAAAGGACCTTCTTAAGCACTTCAACATGGACAAATGCAAGCCTCTTCGGACACCAATGGGAACAGCAGCAACACTTGAACTTGACGAAGATGGTGACCCGGTCGATAAAAAAGAATACAGAAGTATGATTGGATCACTTTTGTATCTCACGGCGTCAGGACCGGACATACAATTCAGCGTATGTCTTTGTGCACGTTTTCAAGCTTCTCCACGTGCTTCACATCGCCAAGCCATCAAAAGGATTCTCAGGTACCTATATGGAACTCAAGAATTTGGCATTTTTCTTCCTTCTTCCTCAACCGTTTCTTTGAAAGCTTTTTCGGATGCTGATTTTGGGGGTTGTAGGGTTGATAGGAAAAGTACTTCGGGTGCTTGTCATTTTCTTGGTAATTCACTTGTTGCTTGGTCCTCTAGAAAACAAAGTTCAGTTGCACAATCCACGGCCAAATCTGAATATGTAGCTGCGGCTAGCGCTTGCTCACAAATTCTTTGGATTGTTCAAACACTTAAGGACTATGGGGTTGATTTAGATAGTGTTCCACTGTTTTGTGATAACACTAGTGCAATTTGTATTGCTAAAAACCCCGTGAAACACTATAGAACTAAGAACATTGACATTAGGTATCATTTCTTCGTGATAATGTTGAAAAAGGAAATATTGTGCTTCACCATGTCGATGCCGAACAACAATTGGCTGATATTTTTACAAAACCTTTGGATTTCACTCGTTTTTGTTTCATTCGTAGTGAAATAGGGGTTATGCATCCTCATGGCTTAAATTGAGGGGGAGTTTTTGGAACTTTGAAAGTCTATGTGTGAATCTGAAACTAAAATAATATGAGCATAGTATTTCATACATATATGACTTTGTGATTCCTTTTACAGGCTGAAAGTTCTCATGTTATACATTTTGTAGTTTTTGCCATGACTAGTAACTGGAATAATTACTTACACTAAATCTGGTCATGATCGAACTTTCTTGCTGTTTTGAACTTGTTGCGTGCTCACAAGTGCTTTTAATCATAAAAAATTAATCAAGTGATCAGCTCACATGTTAAGTTTTCAAATAAAAAATTGAGAAAAGATCAAGAGAATATGAATGCATCGCACTTCTTCCTTTGAGATTGCTTATCATTGCACTAAGATATGAACTTGGAAGGAATTGTGTATGACTAAAACCATGTCCTTAAGCTTCTGAATGTCAAATGACATAGGCTTGGCTTGGTTAGAATAAGGCTGATGCGGCATATAATCTCTTGAAAATATCATATGATCAACTTTGTGCCGTAAATGATTATGAATAATAAAAATGCAGCAACAAGTGTCATGTTTTCAGGTTTTGAAATAGTTGAGTAAGGGAGATCATGACTTGCTTAAACTGAAAAATACATTTGATCTCTAGCATGGCTTACACTATTTTATGTATCTCATTGATGTGATAGTGTAAGTAACCTGATAGTATGACTTGGATGAGCTTTGTTTTGTATGTATATGTTATAATATGCTCATAACATTTAAAATTTTCGATTTTGAACCTTGCTGAATACATTGTCAAAGGGGGAGAAATATGTATAAGGAGAGATTTTTTTTACACTTTGCATATGTTATACACTTTCTTCCTTCTCTGATTTTAAAAAATGGGGAGGAATTAATAAAGGGGGAGAAATGAGTTTTCAAAGCTTTTCAAAACTTTTCATGAGCCAATGTCCGGATTTTAATTGGTGTTGACAATGCATTCATCAAGGGGGAGATTGTGAGACCTATGTGTGCCGAATACATTGGCAATTAGGATAAAAGTTAGCATTAACATTCAAAGTTTTGAATATTGCCAAACCATTCTTCTGTGGTAAGGTCCGACAAGTTCTTTGTTAGGTCCGCCAAGTGTTGGCATGGTCCAACGCAAGATCCGGAGAGCTCCTGCAAGGTCCAGAGAGCTTCTGTGAGGTCCGGAGCTTGTTTCTAGGGAGCTCCCGTGAAGTTCAACTCGTAGAACAGCAGCGTCTTGTTTTTACTTTTAACTCGCAATGTTTCAAACTTTCTTTATGGGAAGGTTTTCTTAGTATTAATTTGCTAAGTTTTTGGTGTGTTTTGGTGGTTATGGCTGTTATCATTTGATATGGTTTCCAACATGCTTATGTGACGTGCTCATGTAAGGTGTTGTGGTTTTCGAACTAACGTGAGTCAAGTCGAGGACTTGTGCTCGGAAGAATTGGTTGTTTATTCATGTGCAGGTGTTGCTTGAGTTCAAGACATGGCTGGTGATGGGATACTTGGACTAGTCTCAGGGAGGAGATGAGGTTCCAACAACCAAGTTCGGGAGGAGCTGTGGTTGAGTTGATCGGGAGGTCGCGCAGCATGTTTGTATCAAGGGCAGTGCGTATGAAGGTTGCGTGTACGTCGTTGGAAGGTGTTTGCACGTGTGCAAGGAGTGCATGGACGTGGCAACATTGTTCCAAGGCGTGATGAAGAGAAGTGGACGTAAAGAATTGGTCGGAAAGGTCCAACCGGCTGGATTGCGTACTTAGGCTGAGGCTGAGTCGGATATGGCTCAAATATGGAAGATTTGAGTTGGTTATGATAGGATTTCGTGCTAGGCACGAAGTTGAGTTGTTTTAGGAATGTTTAGGACGTTCCTAAGGTGTTTGGAAGTCTCACGATTGCTTCTATCTGCGAATAGGAGAGTCCTGAGCAGTTACGGTAAGTTAGGATACGAGTCCAGTTAGGAGTAGGAGTCCTAGATTGGATTGATTAGCCTGGGGGCTGGCTATAAAAGCAAGGGAGGCCAGAGCTCTCGTGGGTAGAGAACTTTGGGCTATTCCTCTTGTGTTTCTATTGAATAAAGTTCATAGTTTCGAGGAGCTTTTGTGCCTTGTTCGTCCGACTTGTTTTTTGTCAATCTTTCTCGCCGAGTTTCTGGACAGACCGACGTTGCTTTGGTGTTTCCTTCATAACTCGAGTTTGACACATCCGATTGACGTGATTCCTTTTGGGTTGTCTTCACAACTAAATTATCTATCATATGTGAAATTTTCACGAGCTTCGGATCTGTAGTTTTTGAGATACACGAGTTTCTTTGCAGCGTTTCAGATCTGTTTTATATCGGGTAGAACAGGTTGATCTTCGTTTAATGTTTTGATCGTATCTCAAGTTTTACTTCGTGTTTTCAAGTGATTCTTGTTGCATTAGATCCGTGACTTGATTCTATACATCTCTACTTTATTTTTCATGGTTGAACACGTTTGAAAACACTTGCACACATGGTTTCTTTAACCGATTGATTTTTTGCTGAGGGGTTTTTGTTGTTTCCGCTGTGAAAATTATTAATCTACCATTCACCCTCCCTCTGGTAGCTCTTCACGTGCTCTTCAATCCTACAGAGCTCACACACCAATTTTCATCCCATTTGGAGTTGATCTTGATATGAGCTAAGTGGGGCACATTCAAACTTTATTTGAATTTCAAACTGAACATGTGCTGAAATTCATTCAAACCAAACCCAATTTGAATCCTAATCAATTCAAATGGCTCATGGGTGAATAATTTGAATCACCATGGGTGAAGGCGGACCATATGCGGAAATCGGGACTGCTACAACCACTGGGCGTTCCAGCCTGGAAGTGGGAGGATGTGAGCATGGACTTCATCGTCGGTTTACCCACCACCTTTCAAAAACATGATTCGGTGTGGGTGATCGTCGATCGGCTCACCAAGGTTGCCCATTTCATCCTGGTCAAAACCAACTACAACGCCAAGAAGTACGCTGAACTGTACATCTCACGGATCCTATGCTTGTACGGCGTACCCCGTACCATCATATCGGATCGGGGCACTTTATTTGTGTCCCGTTTTTGGGAGCAGCTGCACGCTGCCTTGGGGACGAAGCTGATCCGTAGTTCAGCATACCACCCGCAGAAGGATGGACAAACTGAGCGGGTAAATCAGATCTTAGAAGACGTGCTACGAGCTTGCGCTATCAACCACGGCAAGAATTAGGACGATCACTTGCCGTTAGCCGAGTTCTCGTACAACAATGGGTACCAAGCCAGCATCAAGTGGCGCCATACGAGGTGCTATACGGAAGAAAATGCCGCACACCATTGAACTGGTGTGAGTCTGGCGAAAGGGTTACCTTCGGGATTGACCTTATCAACAACACAGAAGAGAAGGTTCAACTGATTCAAGCGAACCTAAAAGCCGCACAATCCCGTCAGAAACAGTATGCGGACCGGAGAAGACGACCATTACAATTCGAAGTGGGGGATCACGTATACCTACGAGTGTCTCCAATGAAGGGCGTAAACAGATTTGGGATGAGGGGAAAGTTAGCACCCCGATTCATCGGTCCATTCCAGATTACCGAAAGATATGGATCAGTAGCATACCTGCTGAAATTACCAGAAGCACCTTCCAGTGTGCACGACGTCTTTCACATTTCCCAGCTGAGGAAGTGTCTCAAGCTATCTACTACCGTTCAGCTGGAGGACATTGAAGAACTGCAACCGGATCTCACCTATCGGGAGGAACCGGTTCAGATCATTGACGAAAAGGCCCGAACCACACGCAGCCATACGTTGTGGTTCTACAGGGTTCTATGGAGTAATTACTCTGTGGATGAAGCGACATGGGAGAGCGAAGGATTTCTTCGCGCCAACTACCCAAACTTTTTCGCGTCGCATATCCGGTAATTTTCCACCGTCCTCTCTCTCATTTTCACCTTATAATCTCGGGACGAGATTCTTTTAAGGGGGGAGGAATGTAAGAACCTCAGTTTTCGACACATGCTTGAAGTGTTATCACCACAAACACACCTCATTTGAAGGAAGTTGATAAACACATTTGAAGAGCAAGTAACCACCATCAACATGCTCATTAGGGAACAAACTCACATATTGCAAAAGTGGTGTTTCCCACATGATCTATAGAGGGGCTGGGCATATGAAAACTTGTCACACCCGGTTTCTCCGAAGAACAACCGAGCGAATATCACATGTATGCCAGGATCATTTTCTCATACATGTGATAACAAATAGTGAAGCATCATTTATTACAAGCCAGGTGTCGAATATAAATATGTCTTACAAAGCATACGTCTCGATGGACGATAATAAGTTCATAACATGTAAATAAACTAGCAGCGGAATATTATTCTTGTGGGCTCCGTCACAAGCGTTGCCCGGGGGACTCCATGAACCTAGAATCCTTCTTCCGGTCCGAAGTTTTGGTCATTGAACACCACACCATCCCCTTGACATGAGCAGCAATTTAAACCAACAAATATGCAAGTTTGAGTACCGTTGGTACACAGCAAGTGTGGGAAAGTTATGTCATGCACGGCTAGAGCAAGGAGAGATTGACTCATGGTTAAAGCACTACGCAATTAATACCTATTACCTTAGCTTATTAAGCACCTACATTACTACACAGGTGAAATGGTCCCAATCTTCCAACCCATCATCAAAATCAAGTAAACATAGTCTCATCTCAAAAGTTAAGCTTCCCGCTTAACATCCACAACTTCCCAATCCATCATCCTCTAATCATGAATAAGTCCAAGCCGCTCTTGACCGTGAGCACGGCTGTCATGATAGTTTTGACTCTGCAGAGTTTGCACCACTGTACCCACATGTAGTGATTTCATCCCCCGTTGCCGGGTGGACTAAAAGAACCTCCATTATGCCAGTGGCCACGAACCACATTCACACTTCCCAGGTGTGTAGCCAGGAGATCACTACGAAGCCTTTACAAAGGGATTCCTGACGAGCGTGGGCCCACTGAGGTTTCACCCCTAATAGCATGCAAGAGGCTCCAACCCCGCTGCAGTGGCCCCCTCTTGAGCCTAGCGGTTCATATGGTAGTCCAGCTGACACCTACTCCCCGTACCATCCAACACACCCATACTACGCCGGGGATACACCTAATTAATTGGCCAAGCTGCCCCATCTCAGCATGTGGTTGGCATGGTAAAGCCAGGTTACATGCTCCATGAACCGGTCCTTAGGATCCAGGCAAGTACTAAACACAAACCCGAGTCTCGTGCACCCAGCACCAACCAAATCATCCAACTTACCTCGATCCCTACCTCTACATAACTCATGATATCTCAATTCAAGAGTAAGGTAAATAAATTGATGATCTCATATCCCAATTTTCCCATTCTAAGCATGGCTAAGCATAAGCATATAAGTAAATGACATGATAAAATAATTCCCAACCCAAGCTACAAGGAAACAAGGTAATGCAATTCTAGGGAAACTTCCTAACATGGGTTTCATATTTCAATTGACAATGCAAATAATTCTAGCTACACATCCTAGTATAGGATCAAAGTGGTCAATGACACTTGCCTTCTTCCTGCTGCTCTGGGAATTCAAAGTCCTGGTCTTGGAAGGGGAGAACTTGCTCTGGGGCAGGTTCTATTCATGCCAATACACATAGCAAAAGAAAACAACAATCCAAAAGACATAGTTCACACTTTCACTTCATACAAACCACACATACATACCTATGAAAGTCATTCACATTTCTAAGTGTTGTGGTTACTCTACATGTGTTGATTTTTGGCCTACATTCACTTTTAAACATATGTATATTATTTCTAACTTCTATGTTCAGATTTCTATTTGCACACTATATATGAAGTTCCAATTTGAACATATTCTTTATATTTAATTATTACATTTCTTAGCCACAAAGTTTGTATAAAAGGTATTTTCCTACTCCAATTAGTTTTTGGATTTGGAGACTTCATTTATCATTTTCTAATTATGCATACCTATTTCCCTATATTTTTCAGATTTATTTTCTATGTCTAAAAGTGAGTTTTATTATGAAAATAGTAAGACACATCATCTAAACAGAATAGGTTCTGATCTAAAATGTTCAATAATATATCTTTGAACTTCCTCTCTGATGTGGAACAAATTAAATTTATTTTACTAGTGTTTAGGATTATTTCGAAGCCTAAAATATGTTTCTAGAACTAATAAATATGAATATCATTTAGACAGAATTTATTTCAGCCTAAAATCTATTTTTAACTCATTCTAAAGTTTTCCAAGTGCTAGTAGAGTTTAAATTTGAATTTACAATGTGTTTGCCTCACCTTTTAAATTTAAATCCTAATAACATATTCAAATTTCTGAATTTAATATCATATAGGGTCAAAAAGGTAAATCCACCCTACTACAGAGTCTAATTTATTATTTCATAAATTTCCAGGGGTCTAACTACACATAACAGAGGGGTTTTCCTAATTTTTATTAAGTCCAAGGGCTAAAACTTATTTTTAATTGAATTTACACGAATTTCTAAAGCTCCAGGGGCTAGATCAGAAGTTTCCGGGGCTAGCTCGTGTTTTCCGAGATCCCCAGGGGGTAGCGCGTAAGAATCCTGGCCTTTATAACGTGGGGCTAACGTGGACCGTCCGATTTAAAAAAGACGGCTCAGATTAGATCGCCGAACCGGTAGGCGCGGGTTTTGATTCTACCGTGCGATTTAAAATAGACGGCCCTCAAGTGGCCACGTCGCCCTGGCCGGAGCCAGCCCGCGCGCGCGGCTGCGCGCGGCGGCGGGGGTGGCGATCTCGCCGGCGCAGCCTCGGCTTTTGCCGCTACACATTAGAACTCGCATCTTTTTGCATGGATCGGCTGTGAAGGGGTAGGGGACGCTCACCGAGGGGTTTTCCAACACCCGGAGGTCCTGGATGTCGGTCGGCGGCGAGCTTCAACGGCGACGATCTTCGGTGCACGTCGGAACAGCTGCTAGGGCGCGAAACTAGCCTCAGCCGAAGGTCAGGCGCTCGTAGACAGCGTTCCACAGGCGTTTTCACGGGCCAGCAAGAGAGTCAACAGGAGCGCGAGACCACCGTGTTGCTCTCCTCCATGTTTGGGAGCAAACCGTGAAGAATCCACTGCGAATTTCCAGCTTTTGCCCCGGCGACCTTAAACCGAGCTTCCGGTACGGATTCTTCGAATTCTCGCGCTGTGATCTTTCTTTAGTTATCAAATCTTGCACATAGGCGCTGGACTAGCCGGCAATCAATTTCCTTTCTGCATCCGTGGTATGAAACCGACTAGGGGTGACGAATTTTGAGCTCGATCAAGGGCGCTCATGGCGGGCACGCTCGGTCACACGGTGCCGACCGGCTTGCCGCCATCTTTGAACCCATTTGACACCTTGTCGAGCTTCCTAGAGGTATACTTATGCTGTAGAACCAATCGTTCGAGGCTATGGCGTGTTAGAACCCACGGCCGACGGCGCCGAACCTCAACCGAGGCCGCCGCACGTCGCCGGGCTATTTCCGGTCACCGCCAGCTCGAGCTGACCCCACAGACGTGCTCCTCGACGTCGACAACCCCCTAGCGGCGAGTTTCAGACCAGGTGATGGCCGGCAGCGGCAAGCCGGCGAGCTCAGAGTCGGCTCCGGCGAGGGGAGGCGGCGCGGGCGCGAGGGCGCGTCGGGAGGAAGACGAAGCCGGCTGGCCCATGCGTCAGCGGCTCAAAATTTTAAATCGGGATCGGGTGTGTCCGGGATCTGGTGTGCTGGCGCGCAAAGACCCTGTGGGCCGCAGTGTGCTGTCGCCTCCGCGCCTAACACGTGTCCCCGCGGGCCCCGGCAGATTTAAACTTTTCCCCCAATTTTCAGATTTCATACAAACTTCAAAGCCTCATAACTTTGGCTAGAAAGCTCCAAATCGAGTAAACCAAAATTTGTTGGATTCAGCTCTCTGAGCACTTTCCAGCAAATCAAGTTTCACTTCATGAAAATCCTTATTTCTCCAGAATTAATTCCTCAAAGTTTAAACTGTTTGGAATTTTAACTGGAGAATCCTTTGGACGAAAATCCTAAAATGTTGCTGGAATGTTCACCAAAATATCCCTGAACTACCATCTGAGCTCATTTGATCCACCTAATGGTGTGATTAGTGAAACTATTCCAGAGAAAATAGAAAATGTTCAGAAACATTTTCAGAATTTTCTCTGAAATTGTTTAGCTCATATCTTTAGTTAGGAACCTTCAAATAAAGTGAGAACAACTCCATTAGAACCCTCTGAAAATCTAGTTTTCAGAAAGTCATAGTTTGTTTCATGAAAATCCTTAGAACACCCTAAAAGCCTTCAATTAAATTCAAGTACATAATTAATTGTGGAGGGCTCAAATGAGCTTTGCTGCAACAAAAACTTGACCAAGTCTATGTTTAGGTTGTAACCAAGCCACAGTAAAAATTTCACAGTCATTGGGTCTGTCTAGTAAGAGTATAGACTTCACAAGTTTAAATTCAATCAAATGAATTTAAATTAATACATATACTTGTATATCATGTAGTCGCTAAGGTCGAGGAGGAACCCGAAGTCCTAGACTTCGTTACTCCGGAGGAGCAGCTAGCCTACGACCAAGAGCAGCAAGGCAAGCTCCGCTTTGCATTACCCTTTTTACAAAGTTTTATTGTTTTGAGCACTTACTTGAGTATAATTATCTTGCATTGGAGTCTTGTTTGGAAACCCAATTGCATAGCCAAGAAAACCATGGGTTGGGTTTAGGATTGCAAACCCCGTTAGCTACTGCAAAGCTAAGTTAGGGTAGGATTCGGTACAAGTCGAGTAGTTGGAACTACTCGCGAGCATAGGCTAGAGGCACTCGACTCGGGTAGAGATAGCACATGAAACACATGGCAAGAAAATTAGACCAAATGGAGGGTAAGGGCAGCAGGACTTTGGGGCCTGTGTGCTGTAGCTCCGCTTGTGTCGATTGAGGACCGAGCCGTGTGCGGGCCTGTTGAACAAGCTAGAACAGTACCGAAGACCTACCAGCTATATGGGAACCGGGAAACTGATGTAACTCGGGTAGCTGGGTATTGAGGCATTGCCCGTCGTTCAGAGGGTAGGTTGAGAGCTTGAGGTGTAAATCGGCTGGCGGCACTGAGATGTGCGTGTAGAGACCTCTTGCTCGGGACGATGGGACCGGATCAATATTTGGCTGACGGGTGAAAGGTGGTTGCATACGGCATCCGCGATGGTTGTTGTAGGCAACATCGAGTACGGGCGTACGTGACGGGTTGTTCAAGTAACCCTGCAGGTGTAAATCAATTATAATCTTCGTCCCTCGCGGTCAGTGAGTACCACTTGTTCACTGTACCGTGACGTAGATAGAACAGGCTAGTTACATGTTAAAATTTTGCTGATTGAAAGATGGACTTTGATTGTTAATGATATGTGGTAGTTTAGAGCTAACTAAAGTTCTTTTCATCTTTGGGCAAAGTACATGAGAGAAATGCGTTTCTTGTTTGATTGCGGCTCTCTCATGTGCCTTAGCATAAGGTTCTCCACAACCTGCTGCTAAAACTTGAAAGTAAGGTTCCACTAATTAGGCGAGTCCTTTGCAACTGGTTTTTTTCTCCTGTACCCATCATCCCTCATGTAGAAGTTCCATGTTTAGGAGAGACGGGTCAGTCTTGCTGAGCCTTCGTGCTCACGGCTTGTGTTTGAAGCTTTTGCAGGGTTCTATGAGGAAGGGACTCCCGAAGAGGATACGGAACCCCAGGAGGGGAACCCCGTCGAGTGGGAGTCATGCACGCCGCCGTGTTAGTGTGAGTGTGTGCTAGCAAGGACACGTTCACGGGCTGAACGTGAACTTGATGCGTAGTCTACGCCCGTGAGTGTAGACTGGACCTATTTTGATGTAAACATGTTCATAAACCACTTTATGTAATATAAACTTTTCTTCCGCTTTGTACCTTTGATGTGTGTTATCCGGTGCTTTGCAACGCAGCACCCCTCATCGTGATCCTGGCTCGACAAGACCGTGGGGTCGTGTCAGCGCTGGTATCAGAGCTCGCTTGAGGTTTAACGCACTAAAAAGGTCATCTTTTTCAAAAATCCAGTGAGGAACGAGTTAGTAGCCCGTATAAGGATGTTATTAGTATATAGAAAGTGGCATACTAACCTATTTGTCTATGTCGGAAAATCGTGTATCTCGGGACGTTTATATCTTGGGGGGTACACGTAAGCGCTGTCCACCAGTGCGCACAAGCTGAAGGGTGGAGCCCCACGGGTGGCAGGTAATCCGACCCGCTTTGATATCCTCTACGACTCTTCATGTCATTTGGGGCATTCGAGCAACGTCTGTCCCTGACGTGCGTGGTGCAATTTGGGAGACCCTGTCACGTGGTCTGAAACATGAACACATAACTCAAGGCGTCTTTGCCTTGAGAACATCCGGGCGAGTGATGACGGCCGGGTGTACGGACTGTATGGATACCGGGCTCGGTTTGCAGCCGAGTCTGATGATTGCTTGAGTTATCTGCAGGTAGTCTAACCACGAAACAGTAGATGTGTAGTATTCATGTGCGAGAGATGCTTAGTGCCACTGAACTAACGAAGCCGGCTAAGTCCTGTATAGGTTTTTCTTTGTGAGGACGTAGTACTGACATAATCTGGTGACGCATCGACGTCACACCACACTAAATGAGCAACTTCATTTGAAACTTGAAAGTTTTGATCTAGAGCACTAAAACTTGATGTAACTCCTTCCCTTGATCAGGAGATTCAAAGTTAACAAGTTTTCAACTTATAGGTTGTTAAGGACTGAGCACTCAGTTTTCAGCTGAATCAATCCTGAAGTTAATCAGAGGATAGAGGTTGAGTTATTTCGAGGTTGGAGTCATATGATACATTTCTGGAAATCTTTGGAAGAGCTTTACAATTTTTCTGTTGAGGTCCAGAGGTGTTTCATCCCTTAACCAATCGAAAAATGCAGTAGAGTTGAAACTGTCCAGAAAACAGGGCAGAGTAAAGACTCGCTGTAAACTCTCTATAAATTGAGCATAACATCCTGCATAAAATTCTAAAAATAGAAAATAAGGTAGTTCTGGAAATCTTATGAGATGGGTTACAACTTTGTAACATAAAGTTTTGTCAGATTGGGAGAAGAATTAACTGGAATTCTTGGATCAAATCAGTGCCTAAAGCAGGGAGGTGCTGTCCAATTTTCTCCAGAAATTCTGTTAACTTTAACATCTCATAACTTTTGAACCAGGACAGATTTTAGGCCAAGCAAATACTTTCTGTAAATCTATTGAAGTTAGCTTTAACTTTTATGTTGATCTCCAGAATTGGTTTTGCTTTTAACATGGCCTAAATCAGGTTGAAATGGAAACTGGTCAGGGCTGTCATGTTGGACAGCAGATCAGCAGTCAAATTTGTTTAAATTTGAACTATGTTTCCAAGTTTTATGGGTTCAATGACATGTCTTATGTTATAACTCAATGGTTTACTGTTTAAATAAATATTTGACATTTCTCAAATATATTTTTACAGATGACAGCAGACAAACAGTTGGAGAACGGGTGGGTGGTATCTCACGGCTATCCGGAGGCATTGAGGCAGATGTTTCAATATTTCGGATACAACCAGATGCCACAGTACTTCACCAAGGGAGAAGGCGAAGAGGGGAACAAGACATGGACAATCCATGTCGAAGTCCCCACAGGACCTATGCCACCCGGTTGGGTGCCGTTCACCGTCACGGTGAGAGGTAGACAACCGGAAGGGATGTGGCAAGTGGCAGCCCGTGGCACCATGTCATGTTTCTGCCAACTACACGTGTAGGATATGGAGGGCACTCCATACGCGCTCGTTCCGGTGGAGGGACGGGCTCAGCATGTGCGGGAAGGTAGGTACCGGGAGGCAGCCGATCTGGGTTGCCCAGGGTACAGCCCCGCGGAGGTGAACCTTAGCCTCCAGATGAGGGCGGGAAACGCCGTGATGGACAGCCAAGCTGTTCATACGGAGCATCTCGCCGCAAAGCTCAAGGAGAGCACAAGCCGTGGAGACCATTTCGAGAGTGCTTATAGCGCACTCCGCAATGTGCTCCTTCCGACGATAATGCAACTGAATGAACAACATAATCAGTTGCAACGTCTGAAGAAGGCGAAGAGGAAAAGCCGTGTCGACATCGCGGCATTGCAAGAGCTGGTACAGACCTTAACCCAGCAGAATGAGGACCTTGCTCAAGAGCGGGACGACGCTATTGAGGAAGGGCAAGGCTGGGAAGAGGACTACAACCAGGCCATGGACGAGGTGCATGCTTTGCAGGACCTTGTACCTCCGGTATTGGGCATCCCGGTGGTCTTGGGTATTCCAGCCATGGGAGAACCCGAGATGGGAGGAGAGTTGGTAGATCCAGAGCCACCAGCAGAGGTACCGGAGGAGGACGATGCGCAGGAGGTCGAGTTCTACTCCGAGTAGGGGGTTACAGTTGCCTAGTAGGGCAGCTAGGGTAGTGTAACCCAACTTTTGTAATGGGTGACATGTCGTGTAGGCAGTAGCGTATGTATAGGTAGTGACGATATGAGCACGACTTCTCGGAGGCCCGAGAATAATGTATCTTGTATAAAGTTTATGCTTTATCAATATATGTGAATGTTGTGCAAATTATTCATGTGTCACTTAAATACCTTCTGTTGCATATGGAATTTTAAGTAAGACATGTGCTAATCGCTGCTGTTTTGAATTTCAGTATGATGCGTACTCGTGCCAACCCGTACGTTGGGGGTACTAGCCAAGGTGGAGAGACCTCCCAACAGCCTCCCGAGGACTCCTCGGGACAGCAGAAGCAACAGCAACAGCAAACACTGCCACCGCCACTGCCAACGGTTACATTGGCCGACATCGTCGCGGCAATGGCGGGTTCACACCAGCAGCACACGGAGTTGCTGCAGACTCTCATCGCTAATACGTCTCGCCCAGAGAGACGTCAAGACCGTGAGGAGCATCAACAGATCTCCTACTCCGACTTCCTGGCGACTCATCCCCCGGTATTGTCAAGGTCGGATGAACCTCTTGACGCGGACAACTGGCTCCACGCAATAGAGATGAAGTTCGGGCTGCTCCAGATAAGTGAGCAGCGCAAGACTCAGTTCGTGGTCCAGCAGCTCCAAGGATCCGCGAGCGCGTGGTGAGCAAACTTTTGTGCTTCACAGCCCACCGACCAAGTTATGACCTGGACGGAGTTCCGGACGGCCTTCAGGGCCTATCACATACCGCCGGGTCTGATGAAGAGGAAGACGCAGGAGTTCCTACACCTGCAGCAAGGGAGCCGGAACGCGCTGGAATACTCCAGGGCATTCAACGATCTCGCGCTCTACGCGTCGTATCATGCCGATACCAACGAGAAGTGGCGGGACCACTTTTACCAGGGGCTTAACCCGCTCCTGAAGGACAAATTGGCGATGTTCAATTGCGGCAGCCTCAACGACATCATTGATGCTACGATTGTTCAAGAGGACTCCGGCAAGGAGTTGGCGGCGGCGGAGCGAAAGCGAAGCGCGCCGCAAAGCAGAAGAGAAGGAGGTGGTCCTTCTCCGAAGTTTCGGATGGTGAATCGCCCACCATCAGGTCCACGCTGGCAGCCACCACAGAGGTCGATGCCTTTCCGCAGTCGGCCGTACTCTTCGTATGCACCTCAGCAGCGCATGCCGGGCTTTCGTCCCCCGAGCAATACACCAGCAGCGGCCACGTGTTACAAGTGTGGTCGTCCAGGACACTTTGCTAGCAGTTGTCCAGAGAGGCAAGGCGGCGGAGTTGCACCACCGTTTCAGGGGAGGAATAAACCCCAGAACCCCACTAATGCGCGGCGGGCAAACCCTAGGCCCGGCGCTGTCCACCAGCTCGCCATAGAGGACGTGCCGGAGGGTGAGCCAATCCTTGCGGGTATGTTCCAACTCCACCAGCATCCCGCCATCGTATTGTTTGATTCAGGCGCCACGCATAATTTTGTTAGCCAAGCTTTCATTGCTAAACACAGCTTGCAAATACTACCCACCGATAGTCCATATCTAATTTGTTCACCGGGTGGGAAGATTTCAGCAAGCGTAATGGTTTCCAAAGCACCATTATGCTTAGCGGGTAGAGTGTACCCCACGTCCCTCATTATCTTAGAGGGACAGAAGGTCGATGTCATCTTAGGGATGTCGTGGTTAACCCGCCACGGCGCTGTTTTAGACACCGTCCTTCGAGTCGTGCACTTAAACTCAGAAGTGCACGGGTCTCGCTCCTTATTTCTGGACAGTCAAGAAATAAAACTTCCAAGTGTCTATCAAGCCACAACCATCAGATTGGAAGATAACCCAGTGGTCCGAGAGTTCCCTGACGTATTCCCTGACGATTTGCCTGGGATGCTGCCCGATAGAGAGGTGGAGTTCAAGATTGAACTTGCACCGGGAACCATGCCAATATCCCGAAGGCTGTACAAGATGGCGCCCAAGGAGTTGGCTGAACTGAAGACTCAGCTCACGGACTGTCACACCCGGTTTCTCCGAAGAACAACCGAGTGAATATCACATGTATGCCAGGATCATTTTCTCATACATGTGATGATAAATAGTGAAGCATCATTTATTACAAGCCAGGTGTCGAATATAAATAAGTCTTACATAGCACATGTCTCGATGGACGATAATAAGTTCGTAACATAAAATAGCAGCGGAATATTATTCTTGAGGGCTCCATCACAGGCGTTGCCCAAGGGTCTCCATGAACCTAGAAACCTTCTTCGGGTCCAAAGTCTTGGTCATTATACACCACCTCATTATCTTGACCTGAGCAGCAATATAAACCAACAAATATGCAAGGTTGAGTACCGATGGTACTCAGTAAGTGTGGGAAAGTTATGTCATGCATGGCTAGAACAAGGGGAGGTTGAACTCATGGTTAAAGCACTATGCCATTAATACCTATTACCTTAGCTTATTCAGCACCTACATTACTACACAGGTGAAATGGTCCCAATCTCCCATCCCATCATCATAATTAAATAACCATGACATCATTTCCAATGTTAAGCTCCCCACTTAACATCCACAACTTCCAAAACCATCAATCCTCTAATCATGAATAAGTCCAAGCCGCTCTTGACCGTGAGCACGGCTGTCATGACAGTTTTGATTCTGCAGAGTTTGTACCACTGTACCCACATGTAGTGATTTCATCCCCCGTTGCCGGGTGGACTAAAAGAACCTCCATTATGCCAGTGGCTACGAACCACATTCACACTTCCCAGGTGTGTAGCCAGAAGATCACTATGAAGCCTTTCCAAAGGGATACCCGACGAGCGTGGGCCCACTGAGGTTTCACCCCTAACAGCATACCAGAGGCTCCAACCCCGCTGCAGTGGCTCCCTCTTGAGGCTTGCGGTTCATAAGGTAGTCCAGCTGACACCAACTCCCCGCACCATCCAACACACCCATACTACGCCGGGGATACACCTAATTAATTGGCCAAGCTGCCCCATCTCAGCATGTGGTTGGCACGGTAAAGCCAGGTTACATTCTCCATGAACCGGTCCTTAGGATCCAGGCAAGTACTAAACACAAACCCGAGTCTCGTGCACCCAACACACAACCAAAACATCCAACTTGCCTTGATTCCTACCTCTACATAACTCACAATATCTCATTCAAGAGTATGGTAAAATAAACTGATGATCTCATATCCCACAATATCCCATTCTAAGCATGGCTAAGCATATACATAATAATAAATGACATGATAAAATGAATTCCAACCCAAGCTACAAGGAAACAAGGTAATGCAATTCTAGGGAAATTTCCTAGCATGGGTTTCATATTTTCAATTGACAATGCAAATAATTCTATCTACACATCCTAGCATAGGATCAAAGTGGTCAAGGACACTTGCCTCCTTCCTGCTGCTCTTGGAATGGGTAGCCTGATCTTGGAAAGGAAGAACTTGCTCTGGAGCAGGTTCTACATCATATCATCACACATAGCAAAAAGAAAAACAACAATCCATAAGACATAGTTCACACTTCCACTTCATACAAACCACACATTCACATGTATAAAAGCCATTCACAATTCTATGTGTTGTGGTTACTCTATGTGTGTTGATCTTTGGCTTACATGCACTTTTAATCATGTGTATATGATTCCTACTTTTGTATTCACATTTATACTTGCATACTATATATATGAGTTTCCGATTTTAAATAAATTCCTTATATTCAATTACTACACCTTTTAGCTACCAAGTATGCCTGAAAGGTATTTTCCTACTCCATATGTGTCTTCAGAACTTCTACCAACCCTAAACTGAATTCTTTGGATTTTGGAATCTTCATTTATCATTTTCTAATTATTTATACCTAGCTTGTTATATTTTCAAATTTACTTCCTATGCCTAAATGTGCACTTTATTATGAAAACAGTAAGACACATCATCTAAACAGAATAGGTTCTGATCCAAAATAGTTAATAATATATTTTTGATCTTTTCCTCTGATGTAAACTATTTTACATTTATTTTTCTAATTTTCAGAATTATTCTCTACTTAGAAATGTGTCCCTCTAACTAATAAATGTGAATAATCAATTAAACAGATTCATTTCAGCCAAAAATCTATTTTTATCTCACTCCAAGGTTTTCTAAGTACTGGAAAGTTTCTAATTTGAATTTGACAACATGTTTGTCCCACCTTTTAAATTTGAAATACTAACCACATATTCAATTTCCTAATTTTAACATCAAATAGGGTTAAAAAGGTAAACTCACCCCACTACAGGGTCTATAATATTATTTTAAGAATTTTTAGGGGTCTAGCTACACATAACAGAGGGGTTTTTTCTAATTTTTATTAAGTCCAGGGGCTAAAACTGATTTTTAAATGAATTTACATGATTTTCTGAAATTCCAGGGGCTAGATCAGAAGTTTCTGGGGCTAGCTCTTATTTTCCGAGAACCCCAGGGGGTAGCACGTAAGAATTCCAGTCTTTATAACGCGGGGCTGACGTGGACCGTCCAATTTAAAACAGACGGCTGAGATTATAACGTCGAACCGGTACGCGGGGATTTAAACTCTACCGTGCGATTTAAAATAAACGGCGCACAAGCGGCCACGTCGCTCTGATCGAGCGCGGGCGGCGCTGCCCGGCGGCGCACGGCGGCGGGAGGCGGCGATCTCGCCGGAAAGTTTCGGATCTTCGTAAATTCTTCCTAGAACTGTGATTTTATGGCATAGATCGGTGGAGGGGAGGTCGGGCATCTCACCTCGGGGGTTTTCTTGAGCTCGGAGGTCCTGGAAGGCGGTCGGCGACGAGGTCCGAGGTGAATTCACGGCGAGGCTCGTCGGCGCTGTGTTTGAACCGCAAACCACCGTGTTTTCTGCACCTGCGAGGTTCCCCGGAGGCGGTGGATCAAGACCAGCGAGTTAGATCGGAATTCCCGAGCGTAGATCGGGCAGAATTCGCCGGAGGGGCTCGGGTTCTCACCGGAGAGAAAATCGGCAGATCATGGGGAAAACGGGACGATGCCGGGGTTTTTATAGACGGGGGAAGGGCGGTGTTCGGTTGTGATCGAGTTTGCGTTGCCCACGAACAAAATTCGGCTGGGATACGCAGGAATCCGGGTCGGTTTTGATTCGGGGTGAGAGAGAGTCCGGCCGAGCGTGGCGCTAGCACGAGGAAGAAGAAAGACTGGCGGGCCCCGCATGTCAGTGGGAAGAAGGGGGCGCGCGCGGCTGCGGGCTGGCGCGGGATCGTTGGGCCGGCTGGTGGGTTTCGGCCCACTGGCCATTTTTTTTCTGTTTTCCTTTTTCTTTTTTCTATTTCTTTTCTGTTTTGAGTTTGATTTGAATTCCAGTTTGAATTTGAATTTTTGCAACACATGCAACACGTCCAAAAAATTTTAAATTCCCCTTTGAACAGGATTTTGGGGTGTTACACCGATAAACCAATGTAACCTAAACCTCCCGGCGTCGAGGCATAACACACCGATTTATAGGTGTAGGCTGAGGGCAGCAAGGTGGAAATCTGCCAACGGGCATAGAGAGATGCTCCGTGTGGGGAACCTCCTGCTCGTTTCGGTGCGACCGGTTCGACGTTTGGGCTGTTGGGTGAAAGGTTGTCCCGTACGACATCGAGTGAGCGTGCTGTGCAGCTCCACGGGTGGGCGTACGTGACGTGCTTTTTGGGTTTCCCTGCAGGTGTATATCGAGTCGATTCGCCGTCCCTCACGGTGACGAGTACCGCTTGTTCACTGCGTCGTAACGTAGATAAATTATGGAATGTTATGATTCAATACTGCTGTTATGATATAATTGCATTGCTACATGTGTGCCAACAAATATTGCTTACTAAATTTCAGATTTCCGAACTGTTAACTTGTGGCTAAAAGATGAACTAAGGATGAACTTGTAGGCCTGTCCATTGATGCATTGTTACTCTCCTATGTTCATTGTATCCCTCATGTATAGTTCCATGCTTAGGTGAGTCGGTTAAGTCTTGTTGAGCCATCGTGCTCACGGTTACTGCTTAAGTGTTTTTCAGGTGAGGAGCCACCCACAGACTCGTTGTACGAGTCCACCGGCGAGAGTTACCCTCCGTCAGGGACCATGGCTGAGTGGGAGCCGTACACGCCGCGCTGAGCTGAGATGTGCAGCTAGTGTGGGTTGCCCTAGGGCTGGGCAACCGACTTTTGCTAGATAGGCGGGCGTGAGTGTAGAAAAGTAGACTTCCGCTGTGTAATAAAGACAATAGTTTGTAACTGAGTATTGTACCTGTTTGTACAGTTCAGTTGTTTTTCCCATGTAATATATTGTGTTCTTATGACGTGTGCTGTTGGGTGTCGCATCGTGCGTCACTACCCTCTTCCATCCTGGATGAGCGGATCTCGGTCCGCCACAGCCTGGTATCCGAGCTGCATTGGGGATAGCACAGTACTTAAGGACTGTATTACGGGAAAACTTAGGTATACGGTGAGGATTCGGTAGTAGCCCATGTAAGGACTATACTAGCATAGTTACCTAAAGTGGCAAAGACTAACCTACGTGTTATAATTCTGAATTTCAATTATTGTAACGACGCACCTACGCTCTGGTAAGAATGGTAAGGAACGCCACCAAAAGCGGTTCAATTTCGGTTAGCTCTCCCTGACTTAGGAATGTGGTTCAGGGATAGGTCTCACAGCTTCGTGTGAGACGTCAATATGAGACTCTTGGACTCTTCGTGTTCCTGAGTTCATATGAAACGCTGATCCCTAGCGTGCATTAGGCAAGTAAGTGGAGACCCCGTCGCGTGGTCAGTAACGCGAGAGTGTGTTCGTCTGGAAGTAGCCTAGGAGGACATACGCAGCGCTTGCCATCGGCGTGCCCTGCAGGGCAGTAGGTGGTATCTGTTGGATTGATAACATTCCCAACCTTGACGACCCGTTCATGACATACTCGGGTTCCCCATCGTGTGGTGTTGAAACACGATCACGTACCTTGAGGCGTGACTTAACTCAAAGACGGCCGTATGGCAATGATACGGGCGTTTGTATTTACTTTTAAATATGATCCTGCCTGAAATGAAACCAACCATTGAGTGCACCATTATTGTGTGGTCTTCTGCAGGTACTAACCACGTATGTATCCGTGTAGTAAACATGTGCGAGAGACCGTTTAGTGCCACACTTGAGACGTATATACCGGTATGATCCGGTTAGGATTTTCTTTTGTGAGGAACGTAGTACCGAGATATTGTAGGCATACGCATGAAAATAATGATAACAAGGAATTAAAATCACTAGGTTCAACATTTAGGACCCTGGTAGGGTAGAAAAATTGGAGGGTGTTGAGTGTAGTTCCAAAAGACTGAAAAACAGAGTGCTCTGTTTTGGGGCAGCAAGTTGCTGATCTTCAACAGGGCATAACTCACAGGTCTTTTAGCCCAGGGAGGTGTGGTATATAGTTCTGGAAATATATCTAAGTACTCTACAACTTTTTTGTATATTTTCAGAGCTGAAACCCACCTTATGATGGCTTAAAACCCAGAGAGATGTAGACTGTCCAGATTCAGGACAGAGTTAAATACTCTCTGGACTGTTCTGTTTTTCAAACATAACTCCTAGTAGAAAAATAACAAATTTTCATATGATACATCTTTAGAAAGGGTAGAAGATGCATTACATCTTTGCAATTCAAAGTTTCTGAAATTTCAGCACAGAATTCAGTGGAAACCAGAGTTGAAAACAGCAACTTCTCAAGGGAGGTGCTGTTAAAATTCTTCCAGAAATTCTGTTGACTTTGATTGACCATAACATTTTAACCAGAGCTGATCTGAGGGCAAATAAGTACTCGTTGGAAAGGTACTGAAGTTAACTTTAACTTTGGTATTCAACTCGAGTCATGAAAATACCCAGAACCAGATCAAAATCTTGGATATGTAGAAACTGGTCGTCCTGGCAGAGGCATGATAGTTGAACTCATGGGAGAGATTGTTGTACCCTAGAAGTGGTTTAAAGTACTGCCAATGGGGTAGAACATACTCATTAGAGCTTTTCTTCAACTAGTGAAAGATTTGAGTGTAGGTCTCACTCAAGTGTCTTTTACTAGAGACCATGTTTGTGTCGTATTGAAGATAAAAAGGGGGGTATACGTGATTACAACGCGATAGTAACGTCTCGTAGTGACCAAACCTAGTTGTGGTGAGCTTCCAAAGAGGAGGTTCATAAGGTTGGATTAAACTAGCTTGTATTTGGTCTGGTAATGGTGTAGCTTGTGCAAAGTTATTACATTATCTATATACGAGATGTATCGCATGTTTTATTGTCATTATGTTTTTACGCCTATTGTTATTGGACTGCATGCAATATGTTGCGGGACTAATGTTTATTGTTGTATGGTTGCAGATGGTTCGCACTAGGACCACGCACGAGGTTGGTGGGTCTAGCCAGCAGGGAGGCAATGACTCCCAGCCACCAGCCTACGACAGCACCTTGCAGCAGCAGCCACCACCGCCGCCTCCGCTTACCCTAGCGGATGTGATAGTTGCACTGGTGGGGGGTCGTGAGGAGCAGACCGACCTGCTCCGCACGGTCGTTCAGAATACATCCCAGGCGGGGGGACGTCAAGAGAGGGGGCCCCGTGAGCCCCGTCCAGTGTTCACAGAAGCAGAAGAAGCACCGGAGGCTGACAACTGGCTGCGGACCATCGAGCCCATGTTCGGGCTGCTCCAATGCACGGAGCGGCAAAAGACCTTATTTGCAGCGCAGCAACTTCACGGTGCCGCTGGTGCGTGGTGGGCGAACTATGTCGCCTCACGTCCGGCTGGCCATATCGTGGAGTGAGGAGAGTTCCGGGAGGCGTTCCACGCCTATCATATCCCTCCCGGGATATTGAAGAGGAAGTTCCAAGAATTTTTGGAACTGAAGCAGGGCGGGAGGAGTGCCCATGACTACTCCCATGCCTTCAACCATCTGGCGCAATATGCGTCAGATTATATCTCCACTGAGGAGAAGGAGCGGGAACACTTCTATCGGGGGTTACACCCCGAAATGAAGACGCACCTCGTTCAGTGGAATCGCGGCACCTTCAACGACTTAGTCAATGCCGCGATTATGCAAGAAGACACTCAGCGGGAGTTGGCAGCTGAGCAGAGGAAGCGCAGCGCTCCGCCCAGCAGTGGTGGTGGCGCTCCTCAGAAGTACCGTATAGTGTATCGGACAACGTCCGGGCAGCAGTGGCATCCACCGGCGCGACCTCAATGGTTCGGGGGACGTCCCTTTCAGGCACCTCCGTTCCGTCCGACGATGCCACCACCAAGACAGCAGCAGCAGCAGCAGACGGCACCCCGGGCGTTTCCACCGCCACAACACGCCCCGGGTTTCCGTCCACCGATCAGCGGGAGACCGCCCTGTTTCACCTGCTTCACGTGTTGTCAGGCGGGCCACTTTGCGAAGGACTGTCCCCAGGGGCAGCAGAGCAGCGGGCAAGCCCAGTTCCAGGGCGGTGCTCGAGTCCGACCTCCGGTCAAGAAGGTTGGTCAGCAGACTGGGGGCGTCCGCAACCTCGACAATGAGGACGCCCCAGAGGGAGAGAACGTGCTGGCGGGTACGTTTACTCTCAACAGTCAATCCATCATCATACTTTTTGATTCTGGTGCAACCCACAACTTTATTAGTGCATCCTATGTGGTTAAGCATCAGCTGGAAGCCTTTCCAACCGAGTGTTCTTATATGATCTGCTCACCAGGAGGAAAGATTTCAGCAACTATGATGGTTCCGAAAGCACCACTGTGCTTAGGTGGGAAGATATATCCCACCACTATGATTATCCTTGAGGGGCAGAAGATTGATGCAATCTTGGGAATGTCATGGCTAAGCTACCATGGCGCTGTCCTGGAAACTCTAGCACGGACGGTTCACCTCAACTCCCCATTACACCGTCCGCAGTACCTCCTATTAGATAATCCAGTCCGGGAGGTTTCAGCAATCAACAATACTGAAGCTCTCAAGTTAGAGGTCATCCCCGTAGTCCGGGAGTACCCCGACGTTTTCCCGGATGATCTTCCGGCCATGCCACCAGAGCGAGATGTTGAGTTCAAGATTGAACTTGCACCCGGGACTATGGCCATATCACGGAGACCATACAAAATGGCTCCAAATGAGCTGGCTGAACTGAAGGAACAGCTCAATGATCTGTTGAGCAAGGATTTCATTAGGCCGAGTTCCTCGCCTTGGGGATGCTCGGCGCTGTTTGTTAAAAAGAAGGATGAAACCTTGAGGCTGTGTGTGGATTACCGGCCGCTCAACACCGTCACTATCAAGAATAAGTACCCACTGCCCCATATTGACATTTTGTTTGATCAACTTGTGGGGGCAAGTGTGTTCTCAAAGATGGACCTTCGCTCTGGATATCATCAGATCAAGATCCGGACGGAGGATATCCCGAAGACGGCCTTCTCGACGAGATACGGATTATATGAATATCTCGTCATGTCCTTTGGTCTCACAAATGCTCCAGCCCATTTCATGTATCTCATGAACTCAGTGTTCATGCCGGAGCTGGACAAGTTCGTGGTAGTGTTCATCGACGATATCTTGGTTTACTCCAAGACAGAAGCCGAACATGCCGAACACTTGCGGATCGTTCTTCAACGATTGCGAGACCACAAGCTCTACGCCAAGTTCAGCAAATGCGAGTTTTGGATCAGCCAAGTGCCATTCTTGGGACATATACTCTCCGCAGAAGGCATTGCGGTTGACCCAAGAAAGATAGAGCAAGTGCTGAAATGGAAAGCTCCCACTTCAGTCCATGAAGTGAGAAGGTTACTCGGGTTAGCGGGATACTATCGGAGATTCATTCCAAGCTTCTCCAAGCTCGCTAAGCCGATGACAGAATTGCTGAAGAAGGGAACAAAATATGTTTGGAACACGGCGTGTGAAGAAGCGTTCCAAGCATTGGTGAAACATCTCACCACAGCCCCGGTCTTAGCTCAGCCGGATACAACAAAGCCCTTCGACGTGTATTGTGACGCGTCCGGTATTGGGCTCGGCTGCGTGTTGATGCAGGAAGGACGTGTGGTCTCATATGGCTCACGCCAACTTCGGAACCATGAGCAGCATTATCCGACTCATGATCTTGAGCTTACTGCCATGGTGTTGGCGCTAAAAATGTGGAGGCACTATCTCCTGGGGAATCTGGTGCACCTCTACACCGAGCACAAGAGCTTGAAATACATTTTCACCCAGAAGGAGCTGAACATGAGGCAAAGGAGGTGGTTATAACTGATCAAAGATTATGATATTGAGATCCATTACCACCCCGGCAAGGCGAATGTGGTTGCCGACGCGCTGAGTCGGAAGTCACATGTCCATTTCCTCACCATTACACCAGTGGAGGAGGAAGAGCCGAGTTTATACTTGGAACCGTATGGATCACTGTATAACCTTGCCCTCATCCCTACTATTAGGGAGGACATCACTGCAGCTCAGAAAGATGATAAAGGCATGGCACATCTCCGGAGACGGATAGACAACGGGGAGATGATGAGGAGACACTATGGTTCAATGACCGCATAGTCGTACCCCGGGATATGGAACTGAGGAGAACGATCCTCGATGAAGCTCACTTGTCTAAATACTCCATTCATCCGGGCAGCAACAAAATGTACCAGGAGTTGAAAAAGGAATTTTGGTGGACACAGATGAAGCGGGAGGTAGCGAAGTACTTATCCGAGTGCGATACGTGTAGACGAGTGAAGGCGGATCATATGAGGAAATCAGGCTGCTGCAACCCCTGAAGATCCCGGTATGGAAATGGGAAGATGTGAGCATGGATTTCATTGTGGGTTTACCCCTAACATCCAACAGGCATGATTCCATATAGGTAATCGTTGATCGGTTAACCAAGATGGCTCACTTCATCCTGGTGAATACACGTTACAATGCCGGCAAATATGTGGAGCTGTACATAGCAAAGATTCTGTGTTTATAAGGGGCACCCAAGACCATCGTCTCGGATCGAGGTGCATTATTTGTATCTCACTTTTGGGAGCAGCTGCACGCTGCATTGGGTACCAAGCTGATTAGGAGCTCCGCCTACCACCCTCAAACAGATGGCCAGACAGAGAGGGTTAATCAGGTTCTGGAAGACATGTTGAGAGCCTGTGCCATCCACCAAAGTAGGAACTGGGATGATCACCTACCATTGGCGGAATTCTCGTACAACAATGCCTATCAGGCGATTATCAAGATGGCACCCTACGAAGCTCTCTATGGTCGTAAATGCCGCACCCCATTAAACTGGTGCGAGTCCGGTGAAAGGGTCACATTCGGGGTTGATGTGGTGAACGACGCCGAAGAGCGCGTTCGGACAATCCAAGCTAATTTGAAGGCCGCTCAATCCTGGCAGAAGAGCTACGCTGATAAGAGGCGTAGGCCGTTGCACTTTGACGTTGGTGAACACGTGTACCTCCGCGTGTCTCCTATGAAAGGCGTGCACCGGTTCGGTGTGAAGGGGAAGCTCGCTCCCCGTTTCATTGGACCATATGTTATCACCGAGAAGTGTGGACCAGCAGCGTATAGACTGGAGCTACCGGCATCCCTTGCTGGTGTCCATGATGTTTTCCATGTTTCGCAACTGCGAAAACGTTTGAAGCATACAGCTGCTGTCCCTACCGAAGGCATCGGCAAGCTGAAACCGGATTTAACATATGATGAGTATCCGGTGGCGATTATTGATGAGAAAGCCCGAACCACGCGTAGCAGAACATTGTGGTTCTACAAAATATTCTGGAGCAACCACACCGCCGAAGAAGCGACATGGGAGAGCGAGGAATTCCTTCGCTCAAATTACCCGGAGTTCATGGCGTCTCAACACGGGTAAGTCCCTGTTACATCGCTGTCTCTTCTTTTGTAATCTCGGGACGAGATTCTTTTAAGGGGGGAGGGATGTAAAAGCCCAAGAAAAGGACCTGCAAAAACTTTTCTTCACCTCACAACACCACAGTTTTTGTTGTGGATATCTTAGGAAATATTGTGAAGAGCAAGTAACCTCCATCAAAAGAGTGATTAGAGGGGAAAGCCTTCACTTTCACAAAGTAGGATTTCTACACATGAACATGAGAGGTTGAGCTTACCCCTAGAACTTAAAAAGTCTAGGGAAGGTTCAGTCCAAGTTTCATGTAAATCCAACACTTTTTGAGGCACTTTTGGAGGTATTTGAAAAAGAGGCCAATTTGAATGTAAATTCAAATTGCAGCAACTTTCATCACTCAAATTCAAAAGTTAGCTTCATATTCAAACTCAGCACATTTTTATGAGTTAGCCCACCAATTTTCACCCCCATTGGAGTTCTGATGCGGACCCGTCAACTGAGACAGGCCACTCGCCCGGGAATCGCATTGGGTGGTGCCATGTTGTGCGGCACCAAACAGCACACATACAAGGAACAATGTATTACATAAACAATAGCGGAAGCTTACAAGTTTTTCTTTGTAAATACTTTACATCAAGTAACTACAGCGGAAGTCTATATCAACTCACGTCGAATAACTACGAGCACTCGAGATGAAGTCCAGCCCGCGGACTCCTCTCTCTAGCAACACGAAGACAACAGCAGTACACGCCCGGACTACACGACACGTACACCCGTACTCCGAGTTGCCGGCAGCAACCTCGACTGACGTTGTACGCGACCACCTTTCCCAAGATCTTCCACATTGGACGCAGTCCAACTGCCCCGAGTACGCAAGCTCCCTCAAGGTACATACCCGCAGTGGCATGTTCTTGAGCGAGGTACCTCCTGCTACCCTGACGCCGAAAGCCTAAGGCAGTTGGAAAAGTTCCACTATGGATCTCCCAAGGTACATCGGTTTCCTGGGTCCCATATAGCCAGTATGCGCCCGGTACACAACTCAAACTTGTCCAACAGGGCCAAGCACGGACGGGCCTTAACCGACACAGGCAGGGCTATGCACACACGGCCTGCAACCTGCTGCATCTAAACCTCCCTGCCCGGTCTCCATTTCTTATGTGAACTTTCCTCATCTTTTCTAATTCGGACCCATTCCGAGTAAACCAGCCCTAAACTCGCGAGTAGCTTCCAACTACTCGACTTCTAGCGAACCTTTCCTACTATCATTAACGTAGCCAAATCCACTCGAGGAGGTGCTATTCTACCCTTCTCTCTCTTAGGTATTTCTAGTCATGCAAGTGAGGTTTTCAATATCATCTAGACTTACTGCAATCAATGATGCAAAACTATGATCTCTACAAATGAAAATGCTTTATAAAACTGTTCAAATGCAAACCGGGGCTTGCCTGTTTTGCAGGTGACTAAGGTTACAATCAGTTAGTGATGATCACTTGGAGCTTGATCACTTGTTTTCCTCCCTCCTTGATCTTCACTTCAAGTCCTTCTCCCCTTCTTCACGTATATGCTATACGATATGATCATGCATATGTATTTAATTGAAAAGCTTTTGCTAATAAGATCTAAGGACAGTTTTAAAACTGGAACTCTGTTTAAGAATTTAAAATGACACTGGTGCTAGTGGTTTTGGTTGGGCTTAAACACTAAGATCAAATGTTAAGTGTTTCTCCCACTTAAGTGTTGATCACCTTAAGAGGTTACCGATGACAGTGGTGATCCAGAGCTCCAATGGAGCTGGGAATTTTCATGTGAGTTCATTGTCACAGGAAAGTCCTCCGGACCAAAATCTAGCACTTTTCATGGAGTGGTTTATTCAGAATAATTCTCTAAGTGTTTAGTCAAAGATGAATTAATTCTGAGGTAACACCCATGTTCATGTCAAACACAGTGAACCACAATTTCTATTATAGTTCATAGAGTCAATTTTCCTAGGATTTTTGGAGCTAAGAATTGCCCAGAACTGAATTTACAAGTTTTTGAAATTCTCTGAAAATGTTTCTGTATTCATTTGAATACACTAACTTACAATCTGAATTCTCCTGACCAAATCAACTCCAAATGAGCTGAAACTTTTACAGGAGTCTAAGAACACCCTAAAGAATGTTCTGGCAAAATTTGGGGATATTTGGATAAACCAAACTCCCTCTAAAATTCTTTTGCTGAAAAGCTTTAAAGAATTTTCCAGAATTAAATAAAGACTTTCATACAAATTGGATTGCATATTTGGATAGAGTTTGTCAATCTGAATCTAACCCAATTTTAATAACTAAATTTGGAGGTTCCTAGCAAAAGTTATGCCCTTCTAAAGTTTGGGAAAATCTGGCATTTGAATAAATCCGGGAAAAAGTTTAAACCTGACTGTGGGACCAGGGGCACGTGTCAGTCACCGGTAGCGCGCCATACGGGGCCACAGGGTTAATTCCCGCGCTTTTACAATCGATCCCGCGCCACAGAATATCCATCTCGTTCCCCTGAGCCGCTGACAGGCGGGACCGGCGAGGTCTTCTTCAACCTCACGCTCCCGCGCGATCCCGCCGCCGGGCTCGCCGGAGTAACTCCGGAATCGGTCGCCCGGCCATCGCAACTGCCGAAACTCGCTGCTAGGCTGTATTTTAACCCGAGGAACACGATGGTGGGGATTTCTCGAGCTGGCAGGGCCCCTAAACTAGCCCGCGAAGGCGCACCGGCTCGGATGAAGTCCGGCGACGTCGCCCCGGCGCTATAGCCCGCCAAAAGCTCCCTAGAAAGGCTCTACAGCACCAGTGTAGGTTGGCCAAGCTCGGCATGGCCGCATAGGAGCTCGGGAACAGCTCCAACCTAGGGTTCACTGTGCACCCGCACCTTCCCGCCATAACCGCCTTCGGAAAGCTTGAAATTGCACCATGCACAGTGTGTTTCATGCGAGGTTTCAAAAGAGAACTGGTGCGCCTACATGTCTAGGCGGTGTGTGCGAAGTTTCGTGGTGTCTAAACAACAATCAATCGGTAATTTTGCAGAATCATATCGGAAGGTCGGTTTTCACCGGCCAGAGAGGATCTTCAAAATTTGCCGTCGAGAGGTCGAGACAGGCTCTGTGCTTCAGATGGAAGCTGCACGGAGCTCCTGCGCGACCCAGAGTGGCCTTGCTTGGTCTTGACAAGCTCTGGAGGAGGCTGTCCATGGGAGCACGTTGTCGCCGTTGTGTGGCGGCCGCTGCGGGAACTCGCCGTTCTCGGTGCAAAGAGCGTGAATCCGCTCAGTGATGGCTCGAGGAAGTCATGGGGACGGCGGTGGTGTTGTTTTGCCGCTCGGCTGTGGTTGGCACACGAGCTAGGCGGCGTCCGACCGATCACAGGCACGGCGGCAGCACTCGGTTCGCTTCGTGCGCGAGGAAAGATCAACAGCGTCGCAGCCTCAGTGATGAGGGGAAAAGGGGGCACGGCAGTGTTGAAAGGTGCTCAGCAGCTCTCCAGCACGACGAATTTCCACCAGGAGGTGGCTGCTGGCTGAGCTCGGTGTCGAGCGGAGAGGATTCGGTCTCGGCCGTTGCTTCGCGTGGGAGGAGAGCAAATGAAGACTGTGGACTGAAGATCTTTTGCAAGTTTCAGTGCTCCCAATGACATGTGGGTCCCACATGTCAGTCCTCCTTATCTCTTCTAAAATATTTCCCCAATTTGAATATTGATGGAATTCAATTGTGGAAGTTTAAATCTGAGAGGCATTTGGATAATTGGGCAAGTTTTATCCAAATTCAAATGTGCATTTGAATTCTTTGTCATTTAAAGTCCATTTGAAAAAATGGGTTGCAAATCATTTCCATAAATCATGAAACTTTGCACACCCCCTAATTTGGACCAAAGGAATTCAAATATGAAACCTGATTTTTAATTTGGCTGCTGCAAATGAGACTTGTAGCACAAAAATTTGGAAATTCCTAGTGTTGTTCTCATTTGAATTTTATTTTGAACAAACTGTTCCAAATCTGATTTTTGTTTTTACACACATATGGGAACTTCCCATCTTTGTTTTAGACCCCTCAAGGGTTCCATGTTCTCAAATAAACATTTGACTTGTGTGAATAAAGCTCTTATGTGTGTTATCACATGTGGGGAAAAGTTTTAACAAGTCCCAAATTTCACTCATATGAAACAAAACTTTGCAAACAAGTGTTTCTTTGTATTAATAATTTTGGGACCTTTATATTCCTCCCCCCTTAAAAGGAATCTCGTCCCGATATTCAGAAAGAAGAACGAGACGGGAGGTAATTACAAGTTTATGACAAAAGCTCCGGATAGTTCTTGTGGATGTAATCTTCGGTTTCCCACGTCGCCTCTTCTGTTGTATGATTACTCCACAGGATTTTGTAAAATCTCAAAGTCCGGTTTCGGGTGATCCGGGTCTTTTCATCGATAATCTGAATAGGTTGCTCGACGTAGGTGAGATCCGGCTTTAACTCGCCGATGTCTTCGGTGCGGATGGCAGCGGTAAACTTGAGATACTTCCGTAGCTGGGATACGTGAAATATGTCGTGAATACCGGCAAGGCTTGCCGGTAGTTCCAGCCGGTAGGCTACATTTCCGCACTTCTCCGTTACAGCAAACGAACCGATGAATCGGGGAGCAAGTTTCCCCTTGACACCGAATCGATGGATCCCTTTCATCGGAGACACATAAAGATACACGTGCTCTCCGACGTCGAAATGCAGCGGTCGGCGTCTCTGGTCCGCGTAGCTCTTTTGACGAGGTTGGGAAGCTTTGAGGTTCTCTTGTATTATCCGAACTCGCTCTTCGGCTTCATTGACAAGATCAACCCCGAACGTTACTCGTTCACCGGACTCACACCAGTTCAATGGCGTACGGCACTTCTGGCCGTATAGAGCTTCATATGGTGCCATTTTGATGCTCGTTTGATATCCGTTGTTGTACGAGAACTCCGCCAGCGGTAAGTGATCATCCCAGCTCTTACCGTGGTGGATGGCGCATGCCCTCAGCATATCTTCCAGTATTTGATTCACCCTCTCAGTTTGCCCATCGGTTTGAGGGTGATACGCAGAGCCCCTAATCAACTTTGTCCCTAAGGATGCGTGTAGCTGTTCCCAGAAACGGGCTACGAACAGCGATCCTCTATCTGACACAATGGTACGGGGAACTCCATGTAAGCATAAGATCCGTGCTATGTACAGCTCAGCATACTGCTTTGCGTTATACCTGGTATGCACAGGGATGAAATGTGCTGATTTGGTTAACCGATCAATGAAATCATGGTTGTGGGAGGTCATCGGCAACCCGACGATGAAGTCCATACTCAAGTCTTTCCACTTCCATGCCGGTACTTGCAATGGCTGCAACAGGCCTGACTTCTTCATATGGTCAGCCTTGACTCTTCGACACGTATCACACTCTGAAACGTACTTTGCAACTTCACGTTTCATACGTGTCCACCAAAACTTCTTCCGAAGATCTGGGTACATTTTATTACTCCCCGGATGAATGGAAAACTTGGACAAATGAGCTTCGTCCAAAATTTTCTTCCGTAGTCCCATATCCCGGGGTACTACAATCCGATCGTTGAACCACAAAGTACCTTCATCGTCCTTCCGGAAGCACTTCATTTCTCCGTTGTCTATCCTTCGCCGTATGTGAGACATACCCTTGTCCTTTCGTTGAGCTTCCATGATCTCCTCTCGGATAGTAGGAATGAGAGCGAGATTATAGAGAGCTCCATACGGTATGACACGGAAGCTTGGTTCTTCATCATCCATTTCAGCAATAGTTAGGTGATGGATATGCGCCCTACGACTGAGCGCATCGGCGACCACATTGGCCTTTCCTGGATGATAATGAATTTCAAGTTCATAGTCCTTAATGAGCTCTAGCCATCTTCGTTGCCTCATGTTCAGTTCTTTCTGAGTGAAGATGTACTTCAAGCTCTTGTGGTCGGTGTAGAGGTGTACAAGATTTCCGAGCAAGTAATGCCTCCACATCTTCAAAGCAAGGACCACAGCAGCTAACTCAAGATCATGAGTTGGATAATGCTGCTCGTGAGTTCTGAGTTGATGAGATCCATAAGCGACCACTCGTCTATCTTGCATCAGCACGCAGCCAAGACCGATGCCAGATGCATCGCAATAAACGTCGAATGGCTTTGTCGTATCCGGCTGAGCAAGAACTGGGGCTGTTGTGAGATGCTTCACTAAAGTTTTGAAAGCTTGTTCACACGCAGCACCCCATACAAATCTGGTATTCTTCTTTAATAATTCCGTCATCGGTTTAGCAATCTTGGAGAAACCCGGAATGAACCTACGTAATAACCCGCTAAACCGAGGAAGCTTCGGATTTCATGCACTGACTTTGGTGACTCCCATTTCTGCACTTGGATAATCTTACTCGGATCTACAGCGATGCCCTCCGCTGAAATGATGTGTCCGAGAAAAGGTACTTGATTAATCCAGAATTCACACCTGCTGAATTTTGCATAGAGCCGATGATCTCGCAATATTTGTAGCACAATATGCAGATGTTCAGCATGTTCTTCCTCTGACTTGGAGTACACCAAGATATCGTCGATGAAGACAACGATGAATTTATCCATCTCCGGCATGAACACTGAATTCATCAGGTACATAAAGTGTGCTGGAGCGTTGGTCAAACCAAAAGACATAACGAGATACTCTTACAGCCCGTATCTCATTGAGAATGCCGTCTTCGGAATATCTTCTGCCCGGATTTTAATCTGGTGATATCCGGACCGAAGATCCATCTTCGAAAATACCTTCGCACCCACTAATTGATCGAAGAGCATATCAATGCGAGGTAGTGGATACTTGTTATTGATGGCAACAGCGTTCAAATGACGATAATCAACACAAAGCCGTAGTGTTTCGTCCTTCTTCTTGACAAACAACGCTGAACAACCCCAAGGTGACGAACTCGGTCGTATAAAGCCCTTGCTCATTAGGTCATTCAGCTGTATCTTCAATTCTGCCAGTTCATTGGGTGCCATCTTGTACGGCCTTCGTGATATCGGTGTTGTTCCCGGTATGAGTTCAATCTTGAACTCAACGTCTCGTTCGGGCGGCATGCCCGGTAATTCCTTGGGAAATACATCAGGATACTCACGTACCACCGGAATGTCCTCTATCTTGACAGCTTCCGTATGCTTCACTGTTGCAATCTGCTGCCGTCTGGCGCCCAGAATTAATATATGAAGACCGTGCTGTGGGGAGTTGAGCTCAACGGTCCTGGAGCTGATGTTAAGAACCGCCTGGTGGTAATTCAACCACGACATCCCCAAAATGATGTCGATCTTCAGACCTTCAAGAATAATGAGGGTCGTAGGGTATATTTTACCCCCCAAACAAAGAGGTGCTCGGGAGAAAACCTCGCTTGCGGTACTGCTGCCCCCAGGCAAAGATATGAGGTATTTTCACACCCGGTTTCTCCGAAGAACAACCGAGTGAATATCACATGTATGCCAGGATCATTTTCTCATTCATGTGACGACAAATAGTGAAGCATCATTATATTACAAGCCAGGTGTCGAATATAAATAAGTCTTACATAGCATACGTCTCGATGGACGAAATAAGTTCATGACATGTAAATAAAACAGAAGCGAAATATAAATCTTGTGGGCTCCGTCACAGGCGTTGCCCGGGGGACTCCGTGAACCTAGAATCCTTCGTCTGGACCAAAGTCTTGGTCATTAAACACCACATCATTCTCTTGACCTGAGCAGCAATATAAACCAACAGAAAAGCAAGTTTGAGTACCGTGGGTACTCAGCAAGTGTGGGAAAGTTATGTCATGCATGGCTAGAGCAAGGAGAGGTTGAACTCATGGTTAAAGAACTACGGAATTAATACCTATCACCTTAGCTTATTAAGCACCTACATTACTACACAAGTGAAATAGTCCCAACCCCTCAACCCATCATCAATATCAAGTAACCATAACATCATATCCAATGTCAAGCTCCCTGCTTAACATCCTCAACTTCCAAATTCATCATCCTCTAATCATGAATAAGTCCAAGCCGCTGTTGACCGTGAGCACGGCTGTCATGACAGTTTTGACTCTGCAGAGTTTGCACCACTGTACCCACATGTAGTGATTTCATCCCCCATTGCTGGGTGGACTAAAAGAACCTCCATTATGCCAGTGGCCGCGAACCACATTCACACTTCCCAGTTGTGTAGCCAGGAGATCACTACGAAGCCTTTACAAAGGGATTCCCGACGAGCGTGGGCCCACTGAGGTTTCACCCCTAATAGCATACAAGAGGCTCCAACCCCGCTGCAGTGGCCCCCTCTTGAGCCTTGCGGTTCATATGGTAGTCCAGCTGACACCTATTCCCCGCACCATCCAACACACCCATACTACGCCGGGGATACACCTAATTAATTGGCCAAGCTGCCCCATCTCAGCATGTGGTTGGCACGGTAAAGCAGGTTTCATGCTCCATGAACCGGTCCTTAGGATCCAGGCAAGTACTAAACACAAACCCGAGTCTCGTGCACCCAGCACCAACCAAATCATCCAACTTGCCTCGATCCCTACCTCTACATAACTCATAATGTCTCATTCAAGAGTAAGGTAAATAAATTGATGATCTCATATCCCAATTATCCCATTCTAGGCATGGCTAAGCATAAGCATATAAATAAATGATATGATAAAATAAATCCCTACCCAAGCTACAAGGAAACAAGGTAATGCAATTCTAGGGAAACTTCCTAGCATGGGTTTCATGTTTCAATTGATAATGCAAATAATTCTATCTACACATCCTAATATAGGATCAAAGTGGTCAAGGACACTTGCCTTCTTCCTGCTGCTCTGGGAATGGAAAGTCCTAGTCTTGGAAGGGGAGAACTTGCTCTGGGGCAGGTTCTACTCATGCCAATACACATAGAAAAAGAAAACAACAATCCATAAGACATAGTTCACACTTTCACTTCATATAAACCACACATACATACCTATGAAAGTCATTCACATTTCTAAGTGTTGTGGTTACTCTACATGTGTTGATTTTTGGCCTACATGCACTTTTAAACATATGTGTATGATTTCTAACTTTTGTATTCAGATTCCTGTTTACACACTCTATATGAATTTCCAATTTGAACAAATTCTATATATTTAATTAATACACTTCTTAGCTACCAAGTTTGCATGAAAGGTAATTTCCTACTCCAAATAAGTTTTCAGATCTTCTACCAAATCCTAAACTGAAGTTTTTTGATTTGGAGACTTCATTTATCATTTTCTATTTATGCATACCTATTTTCCTATATTTTTCAGATTTATTTTCTATGCCTAAAAGTGGGTTTTAATATTAAATAGTAGGACATATCATCTAAACAGAATGGGTTCTGATTCTAAAATATTTAATAATATATTTTTAAACTTCTCCTCTGATGTGAACTAATTTAAATTTATTTTATCAATTTTCAGAATTATTTCCTAGCCTAAAAATGTGTTTCTAGAACTAATTAATATGAACAACACTTAGGTAGATTTCATTTCAGCCAAAAATATACTTTTAACTCATTCTAAAGTTTTCCAAGTGCTAGGAGAGTTGAAATTTGAATTTGTACATGTGTTTGCCTTACCTTTTAAATTTACATCCTAGTCACATATTCAAATTTCTGAATTTAATATCATATAGGGTCAAAAAGGTAATCCCACCCTACTGCAGGGTCTAATATACTATTTCATAAATTTCCAGGGGTCTAGCTACACATAACAGAGGGGTTTTCCCAATTTTTATTAAGTCCAGGGGCTAAAACTGATTTTTAAATGAATTTACACAAATTTCTGAAGTTCCAGGGGCTAGATCAGAAGTTTCCGGATCTAGCTCGTGTTTTCCGAGATCCCCAGGGGGTAGCGCGTAAGAATCCCAGCCTTTATAACCCGGGGCTGATGTGGACCGTCCGATTTAAAATAGACGGCTCAGATTAGATCACCGAACCGGTACGCGCGGGTTTTAATTCTACCGTGCGATTTAAAATAGACGGCCCTCAAGGGGCCACGTCACCCTGGCCGGAGCCAGCCCGCGTGCGCGGCGGCGCGCGGCGGCGGGGGGTGGCGATCTCGCCGGCGCAGCCTCGGCTTTTGCCGCTACACGTTAGAACTCGCATCTTTTTGCATGGATCGGCTGCGGAGGGGTAGGGGATGCTCACCGAGGGGTTTCCCAGCACTCGGAGGCCCTGGAAGCGGTCGGCGGCGAGCTTCAACGACGACGATCTTCGGTGCATGTTGGGGGGGGCCGTTGGGGCGCAAGACACGTCATTTCCTTCACCTGCAGGGCTCCCCGGCGGCGGTGGAACGTGATCAGCATGTTAGATCAGGGAATTTGAGCAAGGATCGAAAGATATCGGCTGTAGAAACTTCGGTTCTCACCGGAGAGAAGAACAGCCGATCCGGGGGGGGATACAGGGCGATTGTCGGCGTTTATATAGGCAAGGGAGGGCGGCGGTCTGTTGGGATCGAGTTGGAGGCATCTGGGACCAGAAATAGGCTGGGGGCGCGGGTTTCCGGAGATCGGTTGCGATCGGGCGCGAGGGAAGAGTCCGGTCGGTTGGCGCGCGGGAGGTAGGAAATGACACGCGGGCCCCGTGTGTCAGTGTGAGGAAGAGAGGGGGCGCGCGGTCTTGGGCTTGTGCGGGGGGTGGGGGCGGGAAATTGGGCTGGCTGGTGGTTTCGGCCCACTGGCCGGTTGGGTTTTTCTTTTTCTTTTTCCTTTTCCTTTTCTTTTCTGTTTTGATTTGAATTTGAATTCCAGTTTGAATTTGAATTTCTGCACCACATGCAATACGTCCAAAAATTTTAAATTCCCCTCTTTAGCAGGTTTTGGGGTGTTACAGGTATTGCCTCTTTGTATAAACTGTTTGGAGCTGATGTTGAGCCACAAAAGATTGGCTAATGAAGTTTTGTGTGGCACTGGAATCAAAGAGAACTAAAACCGGTAGCTGATTCAGAGAAAACATCCCTGCTAAAGCGGCTTCTCCTTCCTGAACATCATCAATCACAGTATAGTGAATATTGCCCCTTATCTGCCCTCCTATCTACAGATTAAGGTACGGGTCGTATTGTTGTAAATATGATGACCCGCAGCCTCTAGTTCCCTCCAGACAATGTCTAGCATAATGGCCCATACTCCTACAAGTGAAACACGGATGTCTTTCCGGTTCTTCGTTGACTTGCGGTGGGATTCTAGGTACACATGGTTGCAGCGATGGAGCACAAACCACCGTCTGATGCTGCAGCTGTGGAGGTGGTGCAAGTTGTAGAACTTGACCAGTAATCAATCTCTGAGGAGTTGATCGTACAGGAGGCCTCCATCTTTCACCGGGTGGCGTTCGATACACCAAACGGTACTTTTGAGGCACATAACTTGTGCTAGCCTGCTCGATCTCACTCATCTTTCTCTTCTCAGCTTGCCACTCAAGTGTCGGCTTCTCTTGGATGAAAGCCACATCGACCATGTCGGTGTAACTGCCGTTATTGTGTACGGCCAACTTATCCTGTAATATGTCACTCAGGCCATGGAAGAATAGGTCACACCGTGCCTCTTCTTTCGCCACATATTCGGGAGCATATTGGGCCAAAAGGTTAAACCTGCTGACATAGTCGAGGACACTCATGTCCCCTTTCTTCAAGCCCAAAAATTCCTCCCGCTTTGCCTTGACAATACCTAGTGGCATGTAACGATTACGAAAGGCTTCATAAAATTCACTCCATGTCACTTGATGGTTGTAACACCCCAAAATCCTGTCAAGAGGGGAATTTAAAATTTTTTGGACGTGTTGCATGTGTTGAAAAAATTCAAATTCAAACTGGAATTCAAATTAAACTCAAAATAGAAATGAAAAAGAAAAAGAAAAAAGAAGAAAACAAATCTTCCCGTCCAGTGGGCCGAAACCCACCAGCCGGCCCACCTAACTCCCGCGCCAGCATGCTGCCGCGCGCCCGCGCCCCCTCTCGCAGACAGGCGGGTTCCACCTGTCATCCCTAACCCCCGATCGTCCGAAACCCGGACTGTCCCCCCCGCGCGCGCGATCGCAACCGACCGGAAAATCTCGCGTAACCCAGCCAACTTCCGGACCCCAAAGACTCCAGCTCGATCTAAACCAACCCGCCGTCCTCCCCCGTCTATAAAAACCCCGGCATTATCCTGTTTTTCCCCACGATTCGCCGATTTTCCTCCCGGTGAGAAACCGAGCTTCTCCGGCGAATTCTGTTCGATCTACGCTCAGGAATTCTGATCTAACTCGCTGGCCTTGATCCACCGCCTCCGGTGAACCTTGCAGGTGCAGAAAACTTGGTGGTTTGCGGTTCAAACACAGCGCCAACGAGCCTCGCCGTGAATTCATCTCGGACCTCGTCGCCGACCGCCTTCCAGGACCTCCGAGCTCAAGAAAACCCCCGAGGTGAGATCCCCGACCTCCCCTCCACCGATCTATGCCATAAAATCACAGTTCTAGGAAGAATTGACGAAGACCCAAAACTCTCGGGCGAGATCGCCGCCCCCCGCCGCCGTGCGCCGCCGGGCAGCGCCGCCCGCGCTCGATCAGAGCGACGTGGCCGCTTGTGTGCCGTCTATTTTAAATCGCACGGTAGAGTTTAAATCCCCGCGTACCGGTTCGATGTTATAATCTCAGCCGTCTGTTTTAAATCGGACGGTCCACGTCAGCCCCGCGTTATAAAGGCTGGAATTCTTACGCGCTACCCCCTGGGGTTCTCGAAAATAAGAGCTAGCCCCGAAAACTTCTGATCTAGCCCCTGGAACTTCAGAAAATCATGTAAATTCATTTAAAAATCAGTTTTGGCCCCTGGACTTAATAAAAATTAGGAAAAACCCCTCTGTTATGCGTAGCTATACCCCTGGAATTTTTTAAAATAATATAATAGACCCTGTAGTGGGGTGAGTTTACCTTTTTAACCCTATTTGATATTAAATTTAGGAAATTGAATGTGTGGTTAATATTTAAAATTTACAAGATGGGACAAACATATTGTCAATTCAAATTAAAAACTTTCCTAGTACTTGGAAAACTTTGGAGTGAGATAAAAATAGATTTTTTGCTGAAATGAATCTGTTTAATTGATTATTCACATTTATTAGTAATAGGGACACATTTTTAAGTAGAGAATAATTCTGAAAATTAGTAAAATAAATGTAAAATAGTTCACATCAGAGGAGAAGTTCAAAAATATATTATCTAATATTTTAGACCCAAAACCTATTCTGTTTAGATGAGGTGTCTTACTATTTTCATAATAAAGTACACACTTAGGCATAGGAAATAAATCTGAAAATATAGCAAGCTAGGTATAAATAATTAGAAAATGATAAATAAAGTTTCGAAAATCCAAAGAATTCAGTTTAGGGTTGATAGAAGGTCTGAAGACACATATGAAGTAGGAAAATACCTTTCATGCATACTTGGTAGCTAAAATGTGTATCAATTAAATATAAGGGATTTATTTAAAAGTGCATGTAAGCCAAAATCAACACACATAGAGTATCCAGAACACATAGAAATGAGAATGGCTTTCATAAATGTGAATGTGTGGCTTGTATGAAGTAGAAGTGTGAACTATGTCTTATGACTTGTTGTTTTCTTTTTGCTATGTGTGATGGTATGAGTAGAACCTGCTCAAGAGCAAGTTCTTCCTTTCCATGATCAGGACTACCCATTCCAAGAGCAGCAGGAAGGAGGCAAGTGTCCTTGACCACTTTAATCCTATGCTAGGATGTGTAGCTAGAATTATTTGCATTGTAAATTGAAATATGAAACCCATGCTAGGAAGTTTCCCTAGAATTGCATTACCTTGTTTCCTTGTAGCTTGGGTTGGGATTTATTTTATCATGTCATTTATTATTATGCACATGCTTAGCCATGCTTAGAATGGGATATTTGGGATATGTGATCATCAGTTTATTTTACCATACTCTTGAAGGAGATATTGTGAGTTATGTAGAGGTAGGGATCAAGGCAAGTTGGATGTTTTGGTTGGTGCTGGGTGCACGAGACTCGGGTTTGTATTTAGTACTTGCCTGGATCCTAAGGACCGGTTCATGGAGCATGTAACCTGGCTTTACCGTGCCAACCACATGCTGAGATGGGGCCAATAAATTAGGTGTATCCCCGGCGTAGTATGAGTGTGTTGGATGGTGCGGGGAGTAGGTGTCAGCTGGACTACCATATGAACCGCAAGGCTCAAGAGGGGGCCACTGCAGCGGGGTTGGAGCCTCTTGTATGCTGTTAGGGGTGAAACCTTAGTGGGCCCATGCTCGTCGGGAATCCCTTTGTAAAGGCTTCGTAGTGATCTCCTGGCTACACACCTGGAAAGTGTGAATGTGGTTCGTAGCCACTGGCATAATGGAGGTTCTTTTAGTCCACCCGGCAACGGGGGATGAAATCACTACATGTGGGTACAGTGGTGCAAACTCTGCAGAGTCAAAACTGTCATGACAGCCGTGCTCACGGTCAAGAGCGGCTTGGACTTATTCATGATTAGAGTATGATGGCCTTGGAGGGTGCGAGTGTTAAGCGGGGAGCTTAACATTGGAAATGATGTTATGGTTATTTGATTATGATGATGGGATGGGAGATTGGGACCATTTCACCTGTGTAGTAATGTAGGTGCTTAATAAGCTAAGGTGATAGGTATTAATTGCGTAGTGCTTTAACCCTGAGTTCAGTCTCTCCTTGTTCTAGCCATGCATGACATAACTTTCCCACACTTGCTGAGTACCATCGGTACTCAACCTTGCATATTTGTTGGTTTATATTGCTGCTCAGGTCAAGATAATGAAGTGGTGTTTAATGATCAAGACTTTGGACACGAAGAAGGATTCTAGGTTCATGGAGTCCCCCGGGCAACGCCTGTGACGGAGCCCACGAGAATAATAATTCCGCTGCTAGTTTATTTACTTGTGATGAACTTATTATTATCCATCGAGACATTTGCTATGTAAGACTTATTTATATTCGACACCTGGCTTGTAATAAATGATGCTTCACTATTTGTCATCACATGTATGAGAAAATGATCCTGGCATACATGTGATATTCACTCGGTTGTTCCTCGGATAAACCGGGTGTGACAATGGTCCTTCGGAATGGTGGCAAGATGATCCACCCACCAGTTTCCGGCGGCTCCATGGAGTTTTTGAGCGGCAAACTTTGTCTTCTGGTATTCATCACACTTGAATACTCCAAATTTTGACTCCATGACACGAATCCATTGATCTGCTTCTACAGGTTCGGTGGCTTCAGTAAAGATTGGCGGTTGAGTCGCCAAGAAATCCAGATAAGCGTCCAGAGATGGAACGGCTTGTTGTGTGTTCTGGGGTACGCCTTGCTGTACCAAAGCTTGGAGTAAGCGTGTGTGTCCTTGCGTTGCTTCTTGGAGTAGCCTAGCGTTCTCTTGATTAGACTCGACAACTCGAGTCATAAGATCCATCCATCCCGTGGATGGTGGTTCCGATGGTGGAATATAAGCATCACCACCTCGACGAGAACTTCCGGCCCTACTCCTAGAGCGAGTACGAACCATACTGCAAAAATGTAGTTGAGATGAGTTAAACAAGAACTCAGCAGTATGTGAGACTAATGGAAACATGATTATGTCAAAACTTTATGGAAGCAGTAACGAAATCCATGTTTACACAATTCCTTAGTAGGCATAGCTATCAAGCCTATCTGTACAGGACAGACCTTTGTGCACTATCTCCAGATTTTGATCTAGTTAAGAGCATTTTCGTAACTCAAGTTGAATACCAAAGTTAAAGTTAACTTCAGTATCTTTCCAACGAGTACTCATATGCCCCCAGATCATCTACAGATTAAAAGTTATGATCTTCCAAATTTGACAGGATTCCTGGATAAAATTTGCCAGCACTTCCTTTGTACGTGGCTGATTTTATCACAGTTGTATATTAAATACATTAAGAATCTGAACAAATTTTGAACTACAACAATGTTGCACATTTCATAACCTATCCAATGGTGTATCATAGGCTTCTTAAGGGTTTCTCTATAGAAAGTTATGGGTTAAAAACAGAAAGGTCCAGAGAGGTTTTTTGCTGTCCTGGTTCTGGATAGTTTACCTTACTCTGAATTTCTACACATTTAGCTTGTGATTTTGCTCTGGAGCTCTACAAAGAAGTTGTAGATTACTTGATAATCTTTCCAGAACCGTATCATACACCTTAATTTGGTCAAGCTACTCAGAGTTATGCTCTTTTAAAGTCCAGCAAGAATTCCTGCTGAAAACAGAGTACTCTATTTTTGCAATCTTTGAAGCCTAGTCTTCCTCTCATTTGAATCTTAGCTCAAAATAAGAGTTCAGGAACTAATATTTGTTTCAAACTTCCATTTTTATTTGAAAGTTAGTTCATGAGTCATTTCTTCAAATGAAAGGGGTTATTAAGTTTAGTACGGCGTCGATGCACCGTAAGAAGCATGTCGGTACTACGTAGCCTCACCAAAAGAAAATCCTAACCTGATTATACCGGCATAAACGTATCTTAGGTGGCACTAAAATGGTCACTCGCAAATGTGTACTATTTGTACTACGGTTTCGTGATTAATCCAGCACAAGTCACACTCAATCGTCAGGTCCGGCTGCACACCGAACCCTGTATCCATACAGTTCTTACACCCGTCCGTCATCACTCGCACAGGTGTTCTCAAGCCAAACACGCCTTGAGCTACGTGTTCACGTTACTAACCATGTGACGGGGTTTTCCAAATTGCACCACGCACACTAGGGACAGACGTTGCTCGAGTACCCCAAACGACATGAGGAGTCGTAGAGGATACTAAAGCGGGTCGGGTTACCAGCCACCCGTGGGCTCCACCCTTCAGCTTGTGCGCACTGGTGGACAGCACTTACGTGCACCCCCCCAAGACATAAAGCGTCCCGAGATGCACGATTTTCCGACATAACAAATAAGTTAGTTTGCCACATTCATATTAAGCTAATAGAAATCCTTATGTGGGCCTAGTACCGTATCCTCACCGTAACCTAATTTTTTTGTCGTAATACCTTCCTTATTCCGTGTGCTATTACCAATGAGGCTCTGATACCACGCTGACGCGGACCCGTCAACTGAGACAGGCCACTCGCCCGGGAATCGCATTGGGTGGTGCCGTATTGTGCGGCACCCAACAGCACACGTACAAGGAACAATGTATTACATAAACAATAGCGGAAGCTTACAAGTTTTTCTTTGTAAATACTTTACATCAAGTAACTACAGCGGAAGTCTATATCAACTCACGTCGAATAACTACGAGCACTCGAGATGAAGTCCAGCCCGCGGACTCCTCTCGCTAGCAACACGAAAACAACAGCAGCGGCTGGGTTCTCCATGTGTTACCTGACTTGGAAGTCTCCGAGTCTCACCGGACAACCTCCATCTTAGCATCGATGTTAACCTGCAAAACCACTTATATAGCAAGCGTGAGCACATAGGATCAGCAAGACTGATCCGTCTCTCCTAAACAAGAAACTCTACATGCACGACGGTTGCAATTGGGTTAGCTAGATCTGCATAAAGGACTCGCCTAAAGTTGATCCTTAACTTTCATATTTTAAGCCTCATTGTGCAGACCTTGAGCCGAAAAGCATCACAACTTCACAATCAAACGAGAAACGCTTTGTTGCGATGCTCCTTGCACAAAGTGAAAGTAAAGTGTAATGAGCCTATCTGTAATTCAATCATTGTTGCAATACAAGTTACAGCACAGCCTTATCAAGTTCAAAAGATAACCAGTTCCAGTTGTTACTACGTCAAGACGCAGTGGGCAAGTATGCTCATATGACCGCGAGCGACGGTGATTCGAATCAGTACACGCCCGGACTACACGACACGTACACCCGTACTCCGAGTTTCCGGCAGCAACCTCGACTGACGTTGTACGCGGCCACCTTTCCCAAGATCTTCCACATTGGACGCAGTCCAACTGCCCCGAGTACGCAAGCTCCCTCAAGGTACATACCTGCAGTGGTATGTTCTTGAGCGAGGTACCTCCTGCTACCATGACGCCGAAAGCCTAAGGCAGATGGAAAAGTTCCACTATGGATCTACCAAGGTACATCGGTTTCCTGGGTCCCATATAGCCAGTATGCGCCCGGTACACAACTAAAACTTGTCCAACAGGGCCAAGCACGGACGGGCCTTAACCGACACAGGCAGGGCTATGCACGCACGGCCTGCAACCTGCTGCATATAAACCTCCCTGCCCGGTCTCCATTTCTTATGTGTGAACTTTCCTCATCTTTTCTAATTCGGACCCGTTCTGAGTAAACCAGCCCTAAACTCGCGAGTAGCTTCCAACTACTCAACTTCTACCGAACCTTTCCTACTATCATTAGTGTAGCCAAATCCACTCGAGGAGGTGCTATTCTACCCTTCTCTCTCTTAGGTATTTCTGGTCATGCAAGTGGGGTTTTCAATATCATCTAGACTTACTGCAATCAATGATGCAAAGCTATGATCTCTACAAATGAAAATGCTTTATAAAACTGTTCAAATGCAAACCGGGGCTTGCCTGTTTTGCAGGTGACTAAGGTTACAATCAGTTAGTGATGATCACTTGGAGCTTGATCACTTGTTTTCCTCCCTCCTTGATCTTCACTTCAAGTCCTTCTCCCCTTCTTCACGTATATGCTATACGATATGATCATGCATATGTATTTAATTGAAAAGCTTTTGCTAATAAGATCTAAGGACATTTTTAAAACTGGAACTCTGTTTAAGAATTTAAAATGACACTGGTGCCAGTTGTTTGGGTTGGGCTTAAACACTAAGATCAAATGTTAAGTGTTTCTCCCACTTAAGTGTTGATCACCTTAAGAGGTTACCTATGACAGTGGTGATCCAGAGCTCCAATGGAGCTGGGAATTTTCATGTGAGTTCCTTGTCACAAGAAAGTCCTCTGGACCAAAATCTAGCACTTTTCATGGTGTGGTTTATTCAGAATAATTCTCTAAGTGTTTAGTCAAAGATGAATTAATTCTGAGGTAACACCCATGTTCATGTCAAACTCAGTGAACCACAATTTCAATTATAGTTCATAGAGTCTACATGAATTTTCCTAGAATTTTTGGAGCTAAGAATTGCCCAGAACTGAATTTACAAGTTTTTGAAATTCTCTGAAAATGTTTCTGTATTCATTTGAATACAGTAACTTACAATCTGAATTCTCCTGACCAAATCAACTCCAAACGAGCTGACAATTTTACAGGAGCCTAAGAACACCCTATAGAATGTTCTGGCAAAATTTGGGGATTTTTTGATAAACCAAACTCTCTCTAAAATTCTTTTGCTGAAAAGCTTTAAAGAACTTTCCAGAATTAAATAAAGACTTTCATACAAATTGGATTGCATATTTGGATAGAATTTGTCAATCTGAATCGAACCCAATTTGAATCACTAAATTTGGAGGTTCCTAGCAAAAGTTATGCCCTTCTAAAGTTTGGGAAAAATCTGGCATTTGAATAAATCTGGGAAAAAGTTTAAACCTGACTGTGGGACCAGGGGCACGTGTCAGTCACCGGGAGCGCGCCATACGGGGCCACAGGGTTAATTCCCGCATTGTTACAATCGATCCCACGCCACAGAATATCCAGCTCGTTCCCCTGAGCCGCTGACAGGCAGGACCGGCGAGCTCTTCTTCAACCTCGCGCTGCGGCGCGATCCCGCCACCGGGCTCGCCGGAGTAGCTCCGGAATCGGTCGTCCGGCCATCGCAGCTGCCAAAACTCGCTGCTAGGCCGTATTTTAACCCGAGGAACATGATGGTGGGGCTTTCTCGAGCTGGCAGGGCCCCTAAACTAGCCCGCGACGGCGCACCTCCTCGGATGAAGTCCGGCGATGTCGCCCCAGTGCTATAGCCCGCCAAAAGCTCCCTAGAAAGGCTCTACAGCACCAGTGGAGGTTGGCCAAGCTCGGCATGGCCGCATAGGGGCTCGGGAACGGCCCCAACCTAGGGTTCACCGTGCACCCGCACCTTCCCGCCATAACCGCCTTCGGAAAGCATGAAATTGCACCGTGCACAGTGTGTTTCATGCGAAGTTTCAAAAGAGAACTGGTGCACCTACATGTCTAGCCGGTGTGTGCGATGTTTCGTAGTGTCTAAACAACAATCAATCGGTAATTTTGCAGAATCATACCGGAAGGTCGGTTTTCACCGGCCGGAGAGGATCTTCAAAATTCGCCGTCGAGAGGTCGAGACAGGCTCTGTGCTTCGGGTGGAAGCTGCACGGAGCTCCTGCACGACCCAGAGTGGCCTTGCTTGGTTGTGAAAAGCTCTGGAGGAGGCTGTCCACGCGAGCACGTTGTTGCCGTTGTGTGGAGGCCGCTGCGGGAACTCGCCGTTCTCGGTGCAAAGAGCGTGAATCTGCTCAGTGATGGCTCGAGGAAGTCGTGGGGACGACGGTGGTGTTGTTTTGCCGCTCGGCTGAGGTTGGCACACGAGCTAGGCAGCGTCCGACCGATCACAGGCACGGCGGCAGCACTCGGTTCGCTTCGTGCGCAAGGAAAGATGAACAGCATCGCAGCCTCGGCGATGTGGGGAAAAGGGGGCACGGCAGTGTTTAAAGGTGCCCAGCAGCTCTCCAGCGCTACGAATTTCCACCACGAGGTGGCTGCTGGCTGAGCTCGGTGTCGAGCGGAGAGGAATCGGTCTCGGCCGTTGCTTCACGTGAGAGGAGAGCAAATGAAGACTATGGACTGAAGATCTTTTGCAAATTTCAGTGCTCCCAATGACATTTGGGTCCCACATGTCAGTCCTCCTTATCTCTTCTAAAATATTTCCCCAATTTGAATATTGATGGAATTCAATTGTTAAAGTTTAAATCTGAGAGGCATTTGGATAATTGGGCAAGTTTTATCCAAATTCAAATGTGCATTTGAATTCTTTGTCATTTAAAGTCCATTTGAAAAATGGGTTGCAAATCATTTCCATAAATCATGAAACTTTGCACACCCCCTAATTTGGACCCAAGGAATTCAAATATGAAACCTGATTTTTAATTTGGCTGCTGCAAATAAGATTTGTTGCACAACAGTTTGGAAATTCCTAGTGTTGTTCTCATTTGAATTTTAGTTTGAACAAATTGTTCCAAATCTGATTTTTGTTTTTCCACACATATGGGAAGTTCCAATCTTTGTTTTAACCCCTCAAGGGTTCCAAGTTCTCAAATAAACATTTGACTTTTGTGAATAAAGCCCTCATGTGTTTTATCACATGTGGGGAAAAGTTTTAACAAGTCCCAAATTTCACTCATATGAAACAAAGAAAACAAGTGTTTCTTTGTATTCATAATTTTGGGACCTTTACATGTTCATCTTTTCGGGAGCTAAATTTGCAAGAATTAAAAACTGAATTTGAATTTCAGTTCAAACATGAAGCAAATTTAGCCAAACAAAGTTTAAATTTGAGGACTCAAATTCAAACCAAGACTTGGGGACTAAGTCTCTCATTCAATGTTTAGTAGGTGGGGATATTTACAGCAGAAGGGGCAGAAAGAATTAGAGGGGAGAAGAGGGCCCACTGGTCAGCCACCCAGGGATCAAACTGTGGCGGACCGGAATCCGCTCATCCAGGATCGCAGAGGGTGGTGCCGCGCGATGCGACACCCGACAGCACACGTCATAAGAACACATTATATTACGTGGGAAAAACAAACTGAATGTACAAAGTAGTACACTTCTCAGTTACAAACTAGGGTCTTTATTACACAGCGGAAGTTACTTTTATACAACTCACGCCCACCTATCTAGCAAAAGTGGTTGCCCAGCCCTAGGGCAACCCACACTAGCTGCACTCCTCAGCTCAGCGCGGCGTGTACGGCTCCCACTCAGCCGTGGTCCCCGACGGAGGGTAACCCTCGCCGGTGGACTCGTACTCCGAGTCTGTGGGTGGCTCCTCACCTGAAAAACACTTAAGCAGCAACCATGAGCACGAAGGCTCAGCAAGGTGTCACACCCGGTTTTTCCGAAGAACAACCAAGTGAATATCACATGTATGCCAGGATCATTTTCTCATACATGTGATGACAAATAGTGAAGCATCATTTATTACAAGCCAGTTGTCGAATATAAATAAGTCTTACATAGCAAATGTCTCGATGGACAATAATAAGTTCATCACAAGTAAATAAACTAGCAGCGGAATATCATTCTTGAGGGCTCCGTCACAGGCGTTGCCCGGGGGTCTCCATGAACTTAGAAACCTTCTTCGGGTCCAAAGTCTTGGTCATTATATACCATCTCATTATCTTGACCTGAGCAGCAATATAAACCAACAAAATATGCAAGGTTGAGTACCAATGGTACTCAGCAAGTGTGGGAAAATTATATCATGCATGGCTAGAACAAGGAGAGGTTGAACTCATGGTGAAAGCACTACGCAATTAATACCTATCACCTTAGCTTATTAAGCACCTACATTACTACACAGGTGAAATGGTCCCAATCTCCCATCCCATCATCATAATCAAATAACCATATCATCATTTCCAATGTTAAGCTTCCCGCTTAACATCCACAACTTCCAAAACCATCAATCCTCTAATCATGAATAAGTCCAAGCCGCTCTTGACCGTGAGCACGGCTGTCATGACAGTTTTGACTCTGCAGAGTTTGTACCACTGTACCCACATGTAGTGATTTCATCCCCCGTTGCCGGGTGGATTAAAAGAACCTCCATTATGCCAGTGGCTAGGAACCACATTCACACTTCCCAGGTGTGTAGCCAGGAGATCACTACGAAGCCTTTACAAAGGGATTCCCGACGAGTGTGGGCCCACTGAGGTTTCACCCCTAACAGCATACAAGAGGCTCCAACCCCGCTGCAGTGGCCCCCTCTTGAGCCTTGCGGTTCATATGGTAGTCCAGCTGCACCTACTCCCCGCACCATCCAACACACCCATACTACACCGGGGATACACCTAATTAATTGGCCAAGTTGCCCCATCTCAGCATGTGGTTGGCACTGTAAAGCCAGGTTACATACTCCATGAACCGGTCCTTAGGATCCAGGCAAGTACTAAACACAAACCCGATTCTCATGCACCCAGCACACAACCAAAACATCCAACTTGCCTTGATCCCTACCTCTACATAACTCACAATATCCCATTCAAGAGTGTGGTAAAATAAACTGATGATCTCATATCCCAAATATCCCATTCAAAGCATGGCTAAGCATATGCATAATAATAAATGATATGATAAGATGAATCCCAACCCAAGCTACAAGGAAATAAGGTAATGCAATTCTAGGGAAACATCCTAGCATGGGTTTCATATTTTCAATTGACAATGCAAATAATTTTAGTACACATCCTAGTATAGGATCAAAGTGGTCAAGGACACTTGCCTCCTTCCTGCTGCTCTTGAAATGGGTAGTCCTGATCTTGGAAAGGAATAACTTGCTCTTGAGCAGGTTCTACATCATACCATCACACATAGCACAAGAAAAACAACAATCCATAAGACATAGTTCACACTTCCACTTCATACAAACCACACATTCATATTTATGTAAGTCATTCACCATTATATGTGTTGTGGTTACTCTATGTGTGTTGATTTGTGGCTTGCATGCACTTTTAATCATGTGTATATGATTCCTACTTTTGTGTTCACATCTATACTTACATACTATATATATGAGTTTTCAATTTAAATAAATTCCTTATATTCAATTACTACACCTTTTAGCTACCAAGTATGCATGAAAGGTATTTTCCTTCTCCATATGTGTCTTCAAAATTTCTACCAACCCTAAACTGAATTCTTGGATTTTAGAAACTCCATTTATCATTTACTAGTTGCTATATTTTCAGATTTACTTTCCTATGCATATATGTGTACTTTATTATGAAAATAGTAAGACACATCATCTAAACAGAATAGGTTCTGGTCCTAAATAATTTAATAACATATTTTGACCCTTGCCTCTGATGTAAACTATTTCACAATTATTTTCCCTATTTTCTAGAACTATTCTTTACTTAAAAATATGTCCCTAAATGTGAATAATAAATTAGATAGATTCAATTCAGCCCAAAATATGTTTTTATCTCACTCCAAAGTTTTCCTAAATACTGAGAAAGTCTTTAATTAAATTTTTACAATATGTTTGTCCCACTTTTTAATTTTTGAACACTAGCCACATATTCAATTTCCTAATTTAAATACTAAACAGGGCTAAAAAGGTAAACTCACCCCACTACAGGGTCTATAATATTATTTTCAGAATTTCCAGGGGTCTAGCTACACTTATCAGAGGAGTTTTTCTTAATTTTTATTAAGTCCAGGGGCTAAAACTGATTTTTAAATGAATTTACATGATTTTCTGAAGTTCCAGGGGCTAGATCAGAAGTTTCCGGGGCTAGCTCTTATTTCCCGAGAACCCCAGGGGGTAGCACGTAAGATTTCCAGTCTTTATAACGCGGGGCTGACGTGGACCGTACGATTTTAAACCGATGGCTGAGATTATAACGTCGAACCGGTACGCGGGGATTTAAACCCTACTGTGCGATTTAAAATAAACGGCTCACAAGCGGCCACGTCGCTCTGATCGAACGCGGGCGGCGCTGCCGGCGGCGCACGGCCGCGGGAAGCGGCGATCTCGCCGGATACTTTCGGATCTTCGAGAATTCTTCCTAGAACTGTGATTTTATGGCATATATCAGTGGAGGGGAGGTCGGGGATCTCACCTCGGGGGTTTTCTTGAGCTCGGAGGTCCTGGAAGGTGATCGGCGACGAGGTCCGAGGTGAATTCACGGCGAGGCTCGTCGGCGCTGTGTTTACACCGCAAGTCACCGAGTTTTCTGCACCTGCAAGGATCCCCGGAGGCGGTGGATCAAGACCAGCGAGTTAGATTGGAATTTCCGAGCTTAGATCGGCCAGAATTCGCCGGAGAAGTCTCGGTTCTCACCGAAGGAAAATCGGCGGATCGCGTGGGAAAAACAGAACGAGGCCGGGGTTTTTATAGACGGGGGAGGGCGGCTGGGTGGTTTAGATCGAGTTTGCGTCGCCCCCGAACAGAGTTCGGCTGGAGCACAAGAGAATTCCCGATCGGTTTCGATTCGGGTGAGAGAGTCCGGCGCTAGCGCGAGGTAGACGATGAACTGGTGGGCCCCGCCTGTCAGTGGCAGAAAGCGGCGCGCGCGGCTGCGGGCTGGCGCGGGCGCTGGTTGGGCCGGCTGGTGGGTTGCGGCCCACTTGCCGGTTTTTTTCTGTTTTCTCTTTTTCTTTTTCTATTTCTTTTCTGATTTGAGTTTAATTTGAATTCCAGTTTGAATTTGAATTTTTGCAAAATATGCAACACGTCCAAAAAATTTTAAATTCCCCTCTTAACATGATTTAGGGTCTTAACAAAATTTTGGGGTGTTACAGCTCTACCCCCCTTAAAAGAAATCTCGTCCTCGAGATTGGTGGTTCTAAGAAAACAATTCCGGAAATTGTGCCTTTAGCTCATCTTCCCGCTCCCAGGTGGGTTCCTCTTCTGAGTGATGCTTCCACTGCACCTTGCACATCCGGATTCTTTTATTTCTGGTGAGGCGTTCCATTGTCTCCAAAATCTTGTATGGTTGCTCGGCATAAGACAAATCCTCAACTACGTCCACTTTATTCATGGGTAACACCTCCTCAGGCGTCCTCAGGCATTTCTTGAGTTGTGACACATGGAATACATCGTGCACATCCAATAGACGAGCCGGTAATTCTAGTTGATACACCACTTCGCCTTTCCTCTCCAAAACTTGAAAGGGTCCGATGTATCGAGGTGACAACTTCCATTTCACCTTGAACCGACGAAGTCCTCTGATAGGGGACACCTTGAGATAGACATAGTCCCCCACGTTGAAAACGAGCTCTCTTCTTCGTACATCGGCATAGCTCTTTTGGCGTGTCTGTGCTATCCTCAAGTTATTGCGAATTTCCCTCACCTTTGCCTCGGCTTCTTGTAGTACTTCTGGACCAAACACTTTACTTTCCCCTGTTTGGTTCCAAAATAGGGGAGTTCTGCACTTCCTCCCGTACAAAGCTTCAAACGGTGACATCTTCATACTAGCTTGATAGCTATTGTTATAGGAAAACTCCGCATACGGTAAGTTCTTGTCCCAACTCCGATTGTTTTTGAGTGCACATGCCCTCAGCATATCTTCAAGAATCTGATTGGTTCTTTCCGTCTGCCCGTCAGTTTGGGGATGATAGGCAGAGCTGAAATTCAGATGGGTTCCCATGGTTTCATGCAACTTCTGCCAGAACCTTGGGGTGAACTGTGTTCCTCGATCCGACACAATCTTCTTTGGCACTCCATGGTAACACACGATCCTTGACATGTACAGCTCTGCCAATTTGGATCCGCTGTAGCTTTCTTTCACGGGGATGAAATGAGCTACCTTGGTTAGCCTATCAATGATGACCCATATCGAATCATATCCTGATTGGGGTCTAGGTAATCCCACGATGAAATCCATGATGATTTCTTCCCATTTCCATTCAGGTACTTTGAGTGGTTGCAATAATACCGCGGGTCGTTGATGTTATGCTTTCACCAACTGACATGTGTCACATAGGGCAACATGTTCCGCGACATGTCGCTTCATACCATACCACCAATACCTGCTCTTAAGGTCCTGGTACATCTTCGTACTCCCAGGATGGATGGAATAGTCAGAATCATGAGCCTCCTTCAAAATCAATTCACGGATCTCCTTTACTTCTGGCACACAGATTCTTTTCCCGTGCCACACCGTTCCTTGTTCATCCTCTCTAAAACCCCGAGATTTATTTTCCTTGATGAGTTGTCTGATCTCTTGTATCTTCTCATCATTCTTTTGACCTTCGCGTGTGTCTCGCTCTAGTGTGGAGTCCACTTCCATGGCAATGGCTTCACCACTATTTACTAGACATAGATTGAGCCTTATAACCTCGTCCTTCAATTCTGCAGGCATGTCCTTCAAGCTCAACTTATTGACCTGCACTTTCCGACTCAAAGCATCGGCCACGACGTTTGCTTTCCCGGGATGATAGTTGATGCCCACATCAAAGTCATTGATTAGCTCTAACCATCTCCTTTGTCTGAGGTTGAGATCTTGGTGTGTGAAAGTGTACTTCAAACTCTTATGATCCGTATATATCTCGGTCCTCTTCCCCATCAAATAGTGCCGCCAAATTTTCAACGCGTGTACCACTGCGGCTAGTTCTAAGTCATGTGTAGGATAGTTTTTCTCGTGCTTCCGGAGCTTCCGGGATGCATATGCCACGACATGCCCTTCTTGCATGAGAACACATCCCAACCCGTTTCCAGAGGCATCGCAGTACACCGTAAAGTTCTTCTGCATATCTGGCATAACGAGCACTGGGGCTGTTGTCAATCTTTCCTTTAACTCCTGAAAACTCGTCTCGCACTGCGGCGTCCATGTGAATATGATTCCCTTCTCCAACAGTTTGGTGAGAGGTGTAACACCCGAAAATTTTGATTCAAAAACTTAAATCATGTTAAGAGGGGAATTTAAAAATTTTTGGACGTGTTGCATGTTTTGCAAAAATTCAAATTCAAACTGGAATTCAAATTAAACTCAAATCAGAAAAGAAATAGAAAAAGAAAAAGAGAAAACAGAAAAAAACCGGCCAGTGGGCCGAAACCCACCAGCCGGCCCAGCCAGCGCCTGCGCCAGCCCGCAGCCGCGCGCGCTGCTGCCTCACACTGACAGGCGGGACCCACCCGATCTTCGTCTACCTCGCGCCACGCCGGACTCCCTCGCTCCCGAATCAAAACCGATCGGGATTTCGGCGTATCCCCGCTGAATTCTGTTCGTAGGCGACGCGGACATGATCTAAACCACCCCGCCGCCCTCCCCCGTCTATAAAAACCCCGGCCTCGTTCTGTTTTTCGCACGCGATCGCTGATTTTTCCTCCGGTGAGAACCGAGACTTCTCCGGCGAATTCTGGCCGATCTAAGCTCGGAAATTCCGATCTAACTCGCTGGTCTTGATCCACCGCCTCCGGGGAACCTTGCAGGTGCAGAAAACTCGGTGATTTGCGGTGTAAACGCAGCGCCGATGAGCTTTGCCGTGGTTTTGCCTCGGATCTCGTCGCCGATCACCTTCCAGGACCTCCGAGCTCAAGAAAACCCCTGAGGTGAGATCCCCGACCTCTCCTCTACCGATCTATGCCATAAAATCACAGTTCTAGGAAGAATTACCGAAGATCCGAAAGTTTCCGGCGAGATCGCCGCTTCCCGCCGCCGTGCGCCGCCGGCAGCGCCGCCCGCGCTCGATCAGAGCGACGTGGCCGCTTGTGCGCCGTTTATTTTAAATCGCACGGTAGGGTTTAAACCCCCGCTTACCGGTTCGATGTTATAATCTCGGCCATTGGTTTAAAATCGGACGGTCCACGTCAGCCCCGCGTTATAAAGACTGGAAATCTTACGTGCTACCCCTAGTGTTCTCGGGAAATAAGAGCTAGCCCCGGAATCTTCTGATCTAGCCCCTAGAACTCCAGAAAATCATGTAAATTCATTTAAAAATCAGATTTAGCCCCTGGACTTAATAAAAATTAGGAAAAGCACCTCTGATAAGTGTAGCTAGACCCCTGGAAATTCTGAAAATAATATTATAGACCCTGTAATGGGCTGAGTTTATCTTTTTAGCCCTGTTTAGTATTTAAATTAGGAAATTGAATATGTGCATGTGTTTAAAAATTAAAAAGTGGGACAAACATATTGTCATAATTAAATTAAAAACTTTCTCAGCATTTAGAAAACTTTGGAGTAAGATAAAAACATATTTTGGGCTGAATTGAATCTGTTTAATTTATTATTCACATTTAGGTACACATTTTTAAGTAAAGAATAGTTCTGGAAAATAGGGAAAATAATTGTAAAATAGTTTACATCAGAGGAAAAGGTCTAAAAATATATTAGTAAATATTTTAGATCAGAACCTATTCTGTTTAGATGATGTGTCTTGTTATTTTCATAATAAAGTTCACAATTTGGCATAGGAAATAAATCTGAAAATATAGCAACTAGTAAATGATAAATGGAGTTCTAAAATCCAAAGAATTCAGTTTAGGGTTGGTAGAAATTTTGAAGACACATATGGAGAAGGAAAATAACTTTCATGCATACTTGGTAGCTACAAGGTGTAGTAATTGAATATAAGGAACTTATTTAAATTGGAAACTCATATATATAGGATGTAAGTATAAATATGAACACAAAAGTAGGAATCATATACACATGATTAAAAGTGCATGCAAGCCACAAATCAACACACCTAGAGTAACCACAACACATATAATGGTGAATGACTTTCATAAATGTGAATGTGTGGTTTGTATGAAGTAAAAGTGTGAACTATGTCTTATGATTGTTGTTTTTCTTTTGCTATGTGTGAATGGTATGATGTAGAACCTGCTCAAGAGCAAGTTATTCCTTTCCAAGACCAGGACTACCCATTTCAAGAGCAGCAAGAAGGAGGCAAGTGTCCTTGACTACTTTGATCCTATGCTAGGATGTGTAGATAGAATTATTTGCATTGTCAAGTGAAATATGAAGCTCATGCTAGGAAGTTTCCCTAGAATTGCATTACCTTGTTTCCTTGTAGCTTGGGTTGGGATTTATTTTATCATGTCATTTATTATTATGCATATGCTTAGCCATGCTTAGAATGGGATATTTGGGATATGAGATCATAAGTTTATTTTACCATACTCTTGAATGAGATATTGTGAGTTATGTAGAGGTAGGGATCAAGGCAAGTTGGATGTTTTGGTTGTGTGCTGGGTGCACGAGACTCGGGTTTGTGTTTAGTACTTGCCTGGATCCAAAGGACCGGTTCATGGAGCATGTAACCTGGCTTTACAGTGCCAACCACATGCTGAGATGGGGCAGCTTGGCCAATTAATTAGGTGTATCCCCGGCGTAGTATGGGTGTGTTGGATGGTGCGAGGAATAGGTGTCAGCTGGACTACCATATGAACCGCAAGGCTCAAGAGGGGGCCACTGCAGCGGGGTTGGAGCCTCTTGTATGCTGTTAGGGGTGAAACCTCGGTGGGCTCACGCTCGTCGGGAATCCCTTTGTAAAGGCTTCGTAGTGATCTCCTGGCTACACACCTGGGAAGTGTGAATGTGGTTTGTAGCCACTGGCATAATGGAGGTTCTTTTAGTCCACCCGGCAACGGGGGATGAAATCACTACATGTGGGTACAGTGGTACAAACTCTGCAGAGTAAAAACTGTCATGACAGCCGTGCTCACGGTCAAGAGCGGCTTGGACTTATTCATGATTAGAGGATTGATGGTTTTGGAAGTTGTGAATGTTAATAGCTTAACATTGGAAATGATGTTATGGTTATTGGATTATGATGATGGGATGGGAGATTGGGACCATTTCACCTGTGTCGTAATGTAGGTGCTTAATAAGCTAAGGTGGTAGGTATTTAATTGTGTAGTGCTTTAACCATGAGTTCAACCTCTCCTTTTTCTAGCCATGCATGATATAATTTTCCCACACTTGCTGAGTACCATTGGTACTCAACCTTGCATATTTTGTTGGTTTATATTGCTGCTCAGGTCAAGATAATGAGGTGGTGTATAATGACCAAGACTTTGGACCCGAAGAAGGTTTCTAGGTTCATGGAGACCCCCGGGCAACGCCTGTGATGAAGCCCTCAAGAATAATATTCCGCTGCTAGTTTATTTACTTGTGATGAACTTATTATTGTCCATTGAGACATTTGCGAATGTAAGACTTATTTATATTCGACACCTGGCTTGTAATAAATGATGCTTCACTATTTGTCATCACATGTATGAGAAAATGATCCTGGCATACATGTGATATTCACTTGGTTGTTTCTTCGGAAAAACCGGGTGTGACAGAGGTGGTATCAGAGCCAAGGTTGCCTGTAGGAACGTGGACCTATGTAGAAATGGACGTATTTAAGGGCCCTATTTTCTTAAAAACTATTTTACAAAGGTGTGGATTGAAAAGTGTTATTTTAATGAGTCACTTTCTTCATCTTACCCCAATTTTCATTCAAAATAGGATTTTTGTTTGAGAGTTTATCTAACCTAATTTTAAATTCTTTTTGATTTAGATGGTTCGCATGATTCGCACCGCTCGCAAGTCCACAGGAGGGAGAGTTCCCGTAGTTGCCCTTGCCGAGAGAGAGGAGAGCCGTCCGGTGACGTACCTTTCCTACGGATTGGCAGTAGGAGGCTTATTGCGCCGTCTTCGGCGTATGCTCGAAGCCGCCGGCAATACGGGCAAGCTAATCATCCACTATAACTCCACCAGGACCATCCGTGAGAAGAGGGAAGAATGGAGTTCGGAGATGAGGATTATACACGAAAATCAGCTGCTTAAGATCCACCACTCTCCAGCTTGTAGAACGACACAGGTCGATGCGGAAAAGGATGTCACCTGGGAGGCCATCACCTGCCAGAGTCACATCTGTCGTCGCCACCTGGACAAAACTGAGTACATGTATGTCCTCCAGCGTGAGAGTGGTACCACGGAGTACAAGTACCCGCCGGTGCAGGAAGGGACTTCCCATGAGCACATGGACTTGTGCTTGGAGGATGCTTCTATGCTCAGCACTCGACTGCAGGAGTGTCAACAGGAGCTTCAGGATGTCTGGGACACCCTGAAGGAAACGGAGGCGTTGCTGCGAGCCTGCTTAAGGGCGAGAGAAAGAGGAGATGGGAATGAACTGTGTGTCACTGTGAATGATACATGGACTCCTGACTCCCCAGGTCGTCGAGCGATGAGGCGTCGTCGCACTTCACCACCAGCAGCCTCCCCACCCAAAGCAGAGTCAGAAGGCAGCCGAAATGATGAGGAAGATCCCGAGGAGCCAGCTCAAGAAAACGAGTAGTGGAGTCCTTCCCTTAGTTAGCAAGATGTTGAATAGTCGAGTCGTTACGTTAAGTTAATGGTGTGTTAATGCTTGGTGTGTGACGTGAGTTGTGGAAGCCATGAGAAATTGTCCACAGCCTCGTCTTCAGATTGTTTTGCTTTGGTGTGTGAACCCACATGAAATAATAGTGCATGTATTTGGTGTGAGATATGAACCCTCGTAAAGTATAACAAAGCCTCAACACTTCAATGTACAAACAAATGAAAGTAGTAAGATGATACTAAATGCTTTCAAATTAACATTGGTTGATTCTGCCAGATGGCCGGAAGAGGAAAATGACGTGCTGCCAACCCCGCCAACAACAACGATGAGGCATACAACCCTCATCTTTTTGGAGGCCAGGACCGGGGTGGTCGCCGTGAAGGAGTTGATCCCCTCCACCAAATGCTGGAGAATCAGAATCAGCTCATCCAGAACTTGACTCAAGTGGTGGCCAACTTGCATCAAGTTCCACCTCCACAAGCTGCACCACGCCAACCAAGGTTGAGTGAGTTTCTAGGAACTCAACCTCCAAAGTTTGCAAGTGCTGCTGAACCTCTGGAGGAAGATGATTGGCTGAAGACCATTGAAAGCAAGATGAGGATCATACAGTGCCAAGGGTATGAGAGGGTGCTGTTTGCCTCTCATCAATTGCATGGACCTGCTGCTGATTGGTGGACCGCCTAGGTGGCTGCCCATCATGACCCTGAGAACATCACCTGGGAAGAGTTCAAGCGTAGTTTCCGCAACCATTACATCCCAAGAGATGAACTCAAAAACAAGAGGAAGGAGTTTTTGGGACTGCAGCATGGAAACCTGACGGTGAGGGAATACCTCACTAAATATACTCAACTATCCCGTTATGCCCCACGGGACATAGAGACTGATGAGCAGAAACAAGATTGTTTCATGGAAGGACTTACCGCAGAAATGCAGTGTGCAATGTCCTCAAATGAGTATGAAAGCTTCCAAAAGATGGTGGACAGAGCGTTTGTGGTAGAAAGGAAGCTGAAGGCCTTGGAAAATGAGAACAAGAGGAAGGCCGGGTGGTCACATCAAGCCTCAGGGAGCAACACTCGCCCACGTCTGATGCAGCCACCTCCAGGGCAGACGAACCGTGCTGCGGTACCCTACTCAGCACCAAGAGGGTACAACCCGAACTACAGGCCTCCCGCAGCACCAGCACAGCCGCAACGTCAGTTTGTGCAGCAGCCTCGCCCCGCATATCCACCTCGACCAGCAGGGCAAGGACCCTCAAACCAACCCCAAGACAACAAAGGCCAGGCACCTAAGGTTGGGGTGCAATGTTTTAGCTGCGGTGAAGTGGGGCACTACGCCCACAAATGCCCAAAGAAGAAGCCCGCGCAGCCACAACAGCAGAATGTAATGAGAGGACGGGTGAACCACGTCACTATGGAGGAAGCACAAGATGCACCCGACGTGGTAGTTGGTAAGTTTCCTGCCAATTTACACCTTGCAACCCTGCTGTTTGATCCTGGTGCTACCCACTCGTTTATTGCTCAAGGCTTTGTTAAGAAGTATGACCTAGCAACAACACAAATGAACCATATGCTAGCCGTAAACTCTCCAGGTGGAGAAATAAGGACAAGACAAGTGTGTCCCAAGGTGAATCTAGACATTAATGGGGTAGTGTTTACTGCTAACCTCATAGTGATAGATTCCCAAGGGATCGATATTATTTTGGGCATGGATTGGTTGACCAAACATAAGGGAATCATTCATTGTTCGACCAGAACGGTGGAACTAACTCACCCTAGTGGCACAAGAGTAAAGTTCATAACAATACACGAGCCTAGGAGGGACATTAAATTAAATCAAGTTGAGGTGAAAGTTGAGGAGATCAGGATTATCCGGGAATATCCAGATGTTTTTCCGGAAGAATTGCCAGGTATGCCTCCCGATCGTGAAGTGGAATTTGCAATTGAGCTAGTGTCTGGAACAGCCCCGATATACAAGAGACCTTATCGGATGGACTCCAAGCAGCTAGAAGAACTCAAGGATCATTTGAGAGAATTGACGGAGAAGGGGTATATTCGCCCTAGTTCCTCACCATGGGGAGCTCCGGTGATATTTGTGCCCAAGAAAGACGGAACCCAAAGGTTATGCGTGGATTACCGTGCTTTGAATGAGGTAACCATCAAGAACAAGTACCCATTGCCTCGCATTGAATACTTGTTTGATCAGTTGAGGGGAGCTTGTGTGTTCTCGAAAATTGATCTCAGGTCGGGATACCACCAACTCAAGATAAGGCAATCTGATATTCCCAAGACAGCTTTCGTATCTCGGTACGGACTGTATGAATACACTGTCATGCATTTCGGGCTAACTAATGCCCCGGCATACTTCATGTATCTCATGAACAAGGTATTCATGGAATATCTGGACAAATTTGTGGTGGTTTTCATAGATGACATTCTCGTCTACTCCAAAAATGACGAAGAACATGAGAAACATCTAAGGTTGGTGTTGCAGAGGCTGAGAGAACACCAACTATATGCCAAGTTGAGCAAGTGTGAGTCTTGGCTGAAGAGAGTTCCCTTTTTAGGACATATAATCTCGGAGGGAGGAATCTCCGTAGATCCCGCCAAAATCGAGGATATCCAGAAGTGGAAGACCCCTGAAAATGTCACGGAAGTTCGAAGCTTTTTGGGATTGGCTGGGTACTATCGACGGTTTATTGAGGGATTCTCCAAGATCTCGAGACCTCTCACCAAACTGATGGAGAAGGGAATCACATTCACCTGGACGCCACAGTGCGAGACGAGCTTTCAGGAGCTAAAGAAGAGATTGACAACAGCCCCAGTGTTGGTTATGCCAGATATGCAGAAGAATTTCACAGTGTACTGCGATGCCTCTGGAAACGGGTTGGGATGTGTTCTCATGCAAGAAGGACATGTCGTGGCTTATGCATCCCGGCAGCTTCGGAAGCACGAGAAAAACTATCCTACACATGACCTAGAACTAGCCGCAGTGGTACACGCGTTGAAAATTTGGCGACACTATTTGATGGGGAAGAGGACAGAGATATATACGGATCATAAGAGTTTGAAGTACATTTTCACACAGCCAGATCTCAACCTCAGACAAAGGAGATGGTTAGAGCTAATCAATGACTTTGATGAGGGCATCAACTATCATCCTGGGAAAGCAAACGTCGTGGCCAATGCTTTGAGTCGGAAAGTGCAGGTCAATAAGTTGAGCTTGAAGGACATGCCTGCAGAATTGAAGGACGAGGTTATAAGGCTCAATCTATGTCTAGTAAATAGTGGTGAAGCCATCGCCATGGAAGTGGACTCCACACTCGAGCGAGACATATGCGAGGGCCAAAAGAATGATGAGAAGATCCAAGAGATCAGACAGCTCATCAAGGAAAATAAAGCTCCTGGTTTTAGAGAGGATGAACAAGGAACGGTGTGGCACGGGAAAAGAATCTGTGTGCCAGAAGTAAAGGAGATCCGTGAATTGATTTTGAAGGAGGCTCATGATTCCGACTATTCCATTCATCCTGGGAGTACGAAGATGTACCAGGACCTCAAGAGCAGGTATTGGTGGTATGGCATGAAGCGAGATGTCGCGGAACATGTTGCCCTATGTGACACATGTCAGTTGGTGAAAGCAGAACATCAACGACCCACGGGATTATTGCAAACACTCAAAGTGCCTGAATGGAAATGGGAAGAAATCAGCATGGATTTCGTCGTGGGATTGCCTAGGACCCAATCAGGGTATGATTCAATATGGGTCATCATTGATAGGCTAACCAAGGTAGCTCATTTCATCCTCGTGAAAGAAAGCTACAGCGGATCCAAATTGGCAGAATTGTACATGTCAAGGATCGTGTGTTACCATGGAGTGCCAAAGAAGATAGTGTCGGACCGAGGGACACTGTTCACCTCGAGGTTTTGGCAGAAGTTGCATGAAACCATGGGAACCCATCTGAACTTCAGCTCTGCCTATCATCCCCAAACTGACGGGCAGACGGAAAGAACCAATCAGATCCTTGAAGATATATTAAGGGCATGTGCACTCAAAAACAATAGGAGTTGGGACAAGAACTTACCGTATGCGGAGTTTTCCTATAACAACAGCTATCAAGCTAGTATGAAGATGTCACCGTTTGAAGCTTTGTATGGAAGGAAGTGCAGAACTCCCCTATTTTGGAACCAAACAGGAGAAAGTAAAGTGTTTGGTCCAGAAGTGCTACAAGAAGCCGAGGCGAAGGTGAGGGAGATTCGCAACAACTTGAGGATAGCACAGACACGCCAAAAGAGCTATGCCGATGTACGAAGAAGAGAGCTCATTTTCAACGTGGGAGACTATGTTTATTTCAAGGTGTCCCCTATCAGAGGACTTCGTCGGTTCAAGGTGAAAGGGAAGTTGTCACCTCGATACATCGGACCCTTTCAAGTTTTGGAAAGGAAAGGCGAAGTGGCGTATCAACTAGAGTTACCGGTTCATCTATCGGATGTGCACGATGTATTCCATGTGTCACAACTCAAGAAATGTCTGAGGACGCCTGAAGAGGTGTTACCCATGAATGAAGTGGATGTAGCTGAGGATTTGTCTTATGCCGAGCAACCATACAAGAATTTGGAGACAATGGAATGCCTCACCAGAAATAAAAGAATCCGGATGTGCAAAGTGCAGTGGAAGCATCACTCAGAAGAGGAAGCCACCTGGGAGCGGGAAGATGAGCTCAAGGCACAATTTCCGGAATTGTTTTCTTAGAAACACCAATCTCGAGGACGAGATTTTTTTAAGGGGGGTAGAGCTGTAACACCCCAAAATTCTGATTCAAAACCATAAATCATGTTAAGAGGGGAATTTAAAAATTTTTGGACGTGTTGCATGTTTTGCAAAAATTCAAATTCAAACTGGAATTCAAATTAAACTCAAATCAGAAAAGAAATGGAAAAAGAAAAAGAGAAAACAGAAAAAAAACCGGCCAGTGGGCCGAAACCCACCAGCCGGCCCAACTTACCCCGCGCCAGCCCGCAGCCGCGCGCCCGCGCTCTCTCACACTGACAGGAGGGACCCACCGATCTTCATCTACCTCGTGCCGCGCCGAACTCCCCCGCGCTCGAATCGAAACCGATCGGGATTTCGACGCAAACCCCGCTGAATTCTGTTCGTATCCGACGCGGACATGATCTAAACCACCCCGCCGCCCTCCCCCGTCTATAAAAACCCCGACCTCGTTCTGTTTTTCCCACGCGATCGCCGATTTTTACTCCGGTGAGAACCGAGACTTCTCCGGTGAATTCTGGCCGATCTAAGCTCGGAAACTCCGATCTAACTCGCTGGTCTTGATCCACCGCCTCCGGGGAACCTTGCTGGTGCAGAAAACTCGGTGACTTGCGGTGTAAACACAGTGCCGACGAGCTTCGCCGTGGTTTTGCCTCGGACCTCGCCGCCGATCACCTTCCAGGACCTCCGAGCTCAAGAAAACCACCGAGGTGAGATCCCCGACCTCCCCTCTACCGATCTATGCCATAAGATCACAGTTCTAGGCAGAATTCTCGAGGATCCGAAAGTTTCCAGCGAGATCGCCCTTCCCGCCGCCGTGCGCCGCCGGCAGCGCCGCCCGCGCTCGATCAGAGCGACGTGGCCGCTTGTGCGCCGTTTATTTTAAATCACACGGTAGGGTTTAAACCCCCGCGTACCGGTTCGGCGTTATAATCTCAGCCGTCGGTTTAAAATCGGACGGTCCACGTCAGCCCCGCGTTATAAAGACTGGAAATCTTACGTGCTACCCCCTGGGGTTCTCGGGAAATAAGAGCTAGCCCAGGAAACTTCTGATCTAGCCCCTGGAACTCCAGAAAATCATGTAAATTCATTTAAAAATCAGTTTTAGCCCCTCGACTTAATAAAAATTAGGAAAAACACCTCTGATAAGTGTAGCTAGACCCCTGGAAATTCTGAAAATAATATTATAGACCCTGTAATGGGGTGAGTTTATCTTTTTAGCCCTGTTTAGTATTTAATTTAGGAAATTGAATATGTAACTAGTGTTTAAAAATTAAAAAGTGGGACAAACATATTGTCAAAATTAAGTTAAAGACTTTCTCAGTGTTTAGGAAATTTTGGAGTGAGATAAAAACATATTTTGGACTGAATTGAATCTGTTTAATTTATTATTCACAATTAGTGACACATTTTTAAGTAATAAATAGTTTTAGAAAATAGGGAAAATAATTATGAAATAGTTTACATCAGAGGCAAAGGTCAAAATATGTTATTAAATTATTTAGGACCAGAACCTATTCTGTTTAGATGATGTGTATTACTAATTTCATAATAAAATACACAATTATGCATAGGAATATAAATCTCAAAATATAGCAACTAGTAAATGATAAATGGAGTTTTTAAAATCCAAAGAGTTCATTTTAGGGTTGCTAGAAATTATGAAGGCACATATGGGGAAGAAAAATGTGAATGTGTGGTTTGTATGAAGTAGAAGTGTGAATTATGTCTTATGATTGTTGTTTTTCTCTTGCTATGTGTGATGGTATGATGTAGAACCTGCTCAAGAGCAAGTTATTCCTTTCCAAGACCAGAACTACCCATTTCAAGAGCAGCAAGAAGGAGGCAAGTGTCCTTGACCACTTTGATCCTATGCTAGGATGTGTAGATAGAATTAATTGCATTGTCAAATGAAATATGAAACCCATGTTAGGAAGTTTCCCTAGAATTGCATTATCTTGTTTCCTTGTAGCTTGGGTTGGGATTTATTTTATCATGTCATTTATTATTATGCATATGCTTAGCCATGCTTAGAATGGGATATTTGAGATATGAGATCATCAGTTTATTTTACCATACTCTTGAATGAGATATTGTGAGTTATGTAGAGGTAGGGATCAAGGCAAGTTGGATGTTTTGGTTGTGTGCTGGGTGCACGAGACTTGGGTTTGTGTTTAGTACTTGCCTGGATCCTAAGGACCGGTTCATAGAGCATGTAACCTGGCTTTACCGTGCCAACCACATGCTGAGATGGGGCAGCTTGGCCAATTAATTAGGTGTATCCCCGGCGTAGTATGGGTGTGTTGGATGGTGCGGGGAATAGGTGTCAGCTGGACTACCATATGAATCGCAAGGCTCAAGAGGGGGCCACTACAGCGGGGTTGGAGCCTCTTGTATGCTGTTAGGGGTGAAACCTCAGTGGGAAGTGTGAATGCCTCTTGTATGCTGTTAGGGGAATCCCTTTGTAAAGGCTTCATAGTGATCTCCTGGCTACACACCTGGGAAGTGTGAATGTGGTTCGTAGCCACTGGCATAATGGAGGTTCTTTTAGTCCACCCGACAACGGGGGATGAAATCACTACATGTGGGTACAGTGGTACAAACTCTGCAGAGTCAAAACTGTCATGACAGCCGTGCTCACGGTCAAGAGCGGCTTGGAATTATTCATGATTAGAGGATTGATGGTTTTGGAAGTTAAGGATGTTAAGCGGGGAGCTTAACATTGGAAATGATGTTATGGTTATTGAAATATGATGTTGGGATGGGAGTTTGGGACCATTTCATCTGTGTAGTAATGTAGGTGCTTAAAAAGCTAAGGTGATAGGAATTAATTGCATAGTGCTTTAACCATGAGTTCAACCTCTCCTTGTTCTAGCCATGCATGATATAATTTTCCCACACTTGCTGAGTACCATTTGTACTCAACCTTGCATATTTGTTGGTTTATATTGCTGCTCAGGTCAAGATAATGAGGTGGTGTATAATGACCAAGACTTTGGACCCGAAGAAGGTTTCTAGGTTCATGGAGACCCCCGGGCAACGCCTGTGACGGAGCCCTAAAGAATAATATTCTGCTGCTAGTTTATTTACTTGTGATGAACTTATTATTGTCCATCGAGACATTTGCTATGTAAGACTTATTTATATTCGACACCTGGCTTGTAATAAATGATGCTTCACTATTTGTCATCACATGTATGAGAAAATGATCCTGGCATACATGTGATATTCACTTGGTTGTTCTTCGGAAAAACCGGGTGTGACAGAAACATCCTAGCATGGGTTTCATATTTTCAATTGACAATGCAAATAATTCTAGCTACACATCCTAGTATAGGATCAAAGTGGTCAAGGACATTTGCCTCCTTCCTGCTGCTCTTGAAATGGGTAGTCCTGATCTTGGAAAGGAATAACTTGCTCTTGAGCAGGTTCTACATCATACCATCACACATAGCAAAAGAAAAACAACAATCCATAAGACATAGTTCACACTTCCATTTCATACAAACCACACATTCATATTTATGTAAGTCATTCACCATTATATGTGTTGTGGTTACTCTATGTGTGTTGATTTGTGGCTTGCATGCACTTTTAATCATGTGTATATGATTCCTACTTTTGTGTTCACATCTATACTTACATACTATATATATGAGTTTTCAATTTAAATAAATTCCTTATATTCAATTACTACACCTTTTAGCTACCAAGTATGCATGAAAGGTATTTTCCTTCTCCATATGTGTCTTCAAAATTTCTACCAACCCTAAACTGAATTCTTTGGATTTTAGAAACTCCATTTATCATTTACTAGTTGCTATATTTTCAGATTTATTTTCCTATGCATATATGTGTACTTTATTATGAAAATAGTAAGACACATCATCTAAACAGAATAGGTTCTGGTTCTAAATAATTTAATAACATATTTTGACCCTTGCCTCTGATATAAACTATTTCACAATTATTTTCCCTATTTTATAGAACTATTCTTTACTTAAAAATGTGTCCCTAAATGTGAATAATAAATTAGACAGATTCAATTCAGCCCAAAATATGTTTTTATCTCACTCCAAAGTTTTCCTAAATACTTAGAAAGTCTTTAATTAAATTTTTACAATATGTTGTCCCACTTTTTAATTTTTGAACATTAGCCACATATTCAATTTCCTAATTTAAATACTAAACAGGGCTAAAAAGGTAAACTCACCCCATTACATGGTCTATAATATTATTTTCAGAATTTCCAGGGGTCTAGCTACACTTATCAGAGGAGTTTTTCTTAATTTTTATTAAGTCCAGGGGCTAAAACTGATTTTTAAATGAATTTACATGATTTTCTGAAGTTCCAGGGGCTAGATCAGAAGTTTCCGGGGCTAGCTCTTATTTCCCGAGAACCCCAGGGGTAGCACGTAAGATTTCCAGTCTTTATAACGCGGGGCTGACGTGGACCGTCCGATTTTAAACCGACGGCTGAGATTATAACATCAAACCGGTACGCGGGGATTTAAACCCTACCGTGCGATTTAAAATAAACGGCTCACAAGCGGCCACGTCGCTCTGATCGAACGCGGGCGGCGCTGCCGGCGGCGCACGGCGGCGGGAAGCGGCGATCTCGCCGGAGACTTTCGGATCTTCGAGAATTCTTCCAAGAACTGTGATTTTATGGCATAGATCGGTAGAGGGGAGGTCGGGGATCTCACCTCGGGGGTTTTCTTGAGCTCGGAGGTCCTGGAAGGTGATAGGCGACGAGGTCCGAGGTAAATTCACGGCGAGGCTCGTCGGCGCTGTGTTTACACCGCAAGTCACCGAGTTTTCTATACCTGCAAGGTTCCCCGGAGGCGGTGGATCAAGACCAACGAGTTAGATCGGAATTTCCGAGCTTAGATCGGCCAGAATTCGCTGGAGAAGTCTCGGTTCTCACCGGAGGAAAATCGGCGGATCGCGTGGGAAAAACAGAACGAGGCCGGGGATTTTATAGACGGGGGAGGGCGGCTGGGTGGTTTAGATCGAGTTTGCGTCGCCCCCGAACAGAATTCGGCTGGAGTACGAAAGAATTCCCGATCTGTTTAGTCCGGCGCTGGCGCGAGGTAGACGATGAACTGGTGGCCCCCGCCTGTCAGTGGGAGAAAGTGGCGCGCGCGGCTGCAGGCTGGCGCGGGTGCTGGTTGGGCCGGCTGGTGGGTTGCGGCCCACTGGCCTGTTTTTTTCTGTTTTCTCTTTTTGTTTTTCTATTTCTTTTCCGATTTGAGTTTAATTTGAATTCCAGTTTGAATTTGAATTTTTGCAAATCATGCAACACGTCCAAAAATTTTTAAATTCCCCTCTTAACATGATTTAGGGTCTTAACAAAATTTTGGGGTGTTACAGCTCTACCCCCCTTAAAAGAAATCTCGTCCTCGAGATTGGTGGTTCTAAGAAAACAATTCCGGAAATTGTGCCTTTAGCTCATCTTCCCGCTCCCAGGTGGCTTCCTCTTCTGAGTGATGCTTCCACTGCACCTTGCACATCCGGATTTTTTTATTTCTGGTGAGGTGTTCCATTGTCTCCAAAATCTTGTATGGTTGCTCGACATAAGACAAATCCTCAGCTACGTCCACTTTATTCATGGGTAACACCTCCTCAGGCGTCCTCAGGCATTTCTTGAGTTGTGACACATGGAATACATCGTGCACATCCGATAGACGAGCCGGTAATTCTAGTTGATACGCCACATCGCCTTTCCTCTCCAAAACTTGAAAGGGTCCGATGTATCGAGGTGACAACTTCCCTTTCACCTTGAACCGACGAAGTCCTCTGATAGGGGACACCTTGAGATAGACATAGTCCCCCACGTTGAAAATGAGCTCTCTTCTTCGTACATCGGCTGTAACACCCCAAAATTTTTATTCCAAAAACTTAAATCATGTTAAGAGGGGAATTTAAAAAATTTTGGACGTGTTGCATGTTTTGCAAAAATTCAAATTCAAACTGGAATTCAAATTAAACTCAAATCAGAAAAGAAATAGAAAAAGATAAAGAGAAAACAGAAAAAACCGGCCAGTGGGCCGAAACCCACCAGCCGGCCCAGCCAGCGCCCGCGCCAGCCCGCAGCCGCGCGCGCTGCTGCCTCACACTGACAGGCGGGACCCACCGATCTTCGTCTACCTCGCACCGCGCCGGACTCCCTCGCTCCCGAATCAAAACCGATCGGGATTTCGGCATATCCCCGCTGAATTCTGTTCGTAGGCGACGCGGACATGATCTAAACCACCCCGCCGCCCTCCCCCGTCTATAAAAACCCCGGCCTCGTTCTGTTTTTCCCACGCGATCGCCGATTTTTCCTCCGGTGAGAACCGAGACTTCTCCGGCGAATTCTGGCCGATCTAAGCTTGGAAATTCCGATCTAACTCGCTGGTCTTGATCCACCGCCTCCAGGGAACCTTGCAGGTGCAGAAAACTCGGTGATTTACGGTGTAAACGCAGCGCCGACGAGCTTCGCCGTGGTTTTGCCTCGGACCTCGTCGCCGATCACCTTCCAGGACCTCCGAGCTCAAGAAAACCCCAGAGGTGAGATCCCCGACCTCTCCTCCACCGATCTATGCCATAAAATCACAGTTCTAGGAAGAATTCCCGAAGATCCGAAAGTTTCCGGCGAGATCGCCGCTTCCCGCCGCCGTGCGCCGCTGGCAGCGCCTCCCGCGCTCGATCAGAGCGACGTGGCCGCTTGTGCGCCGTTTATTTTAAATCGCACGGTAGGGTTTAAACCCCCGCGTACCGGTTCGATGTTATAATCTCGGCCATCGGTTTAAAATCGGACGGTCCACGTCAGCCCTGCGTTATAAAGACTGGAAATCTTACGTGCTACCCCCTGGGGTTCTCGGGAAATAAGAGCTAGCCCCGGAAACTTCTGATCTAGCCCCTGGAACTCCAGAAAATCATGTAAATTCATTTAAAAATCAGATTTAGCCCCTGGACTTAATAAAAATTAGGAAAAGCACCTCTGATAAGTGTAGCTAGACCCCTGGAAATTCTGAAAATAATATTGTAGACCCTGTAATGGGGTGAGTTTATCTTTTTAGCCCTGTTTAGTATTTAAATTAGGAAATTGAATATGTGGCTAGTGTTTAAAAATTAAAAGTGGGACAAACATATTATCATAATTAAATTAAAAACTTTCTAAGTATTTAGAAAACTTTAGAGTAAGATAAAAACATATTTTGGGCTGAATTGAATCTGTTTAATTTATTATTCACATTTAGGGACACATTTTTAAGTAAAGAATAGTTCTGAAAATAGAAAAAATAATTGTAAAATAGTTTACATCAGAGGAAAAGGTCTAAAATATATTAGTAAATATTTTAGATCAGAACCTATTCTGTTTAGATGATGTGTCTTGTTATTTTCATAATAAAGTTCACAATTTGGCATAGGAAATAAATCTGAAAATATAGCAACTAGTAAATGATAAATGGAGTTCTAAAATCCAAAGAATTCAGTTTAGGGTTGGTAGAAATTTTGAAGACACATATGGAGAAGGAAAATAACATTCATGCATACTTGGTAGCTACAAGGTGTAGTAATTGAATATAAGGAACTTATTTAAATTGGAAACTCATATATATAGGATGTAAGTATAAATATGAACACAAAATTAGGAATCATATACACATGATTAAAAGTGCATGCAAGCCACAAATCAACACACCTAGAGTAACCACAACACATATAATGGTGAATGACTTTCATAAATGTGAATGTGTGGTTTGTATGAAGTAAAAGTGTGAACTATGTCTTATGATTGTTGTTTTTCTTTTGCTATGTGTGAATGGTATGATGTAGAACCTGCTCAAGAGCAAGTTATTCCTTTCCAAGACCAGGACTACCCATTTCAAGAGCAGCAAGAAGGAGGCAAGTGTCCTTGACCACTTTGATCCTTTGCTAGGATGTGTAGATAGAATTATTTGCATTGTCAAATGAAATATGAAGCCCATGCTAGGAAGTTTCCCTAGAATTGCATTACCTTGTTTCCTTGTAGCTTGGGTTGGGATTTATTTTATCATGTCATTTATTATTATGCATATGCTTAGCCATGCTTAGAATGGGATATTTGGGATATGAGATCATCAGTTTATTTTACCATACTCTTGAATGAGATATTGTGAGTTATGTAGAGGTAGGGATCAAGGCAAGTTGGATGTTTTGGTTGTGTGCTGGGTGCACGAGACTCGGGTTTGTGTTTAGTACTTGCCTGGATCCTAAGGACCGGTTCATGGAGCATGTAACCTGGCTTTACAGTGCCAACCACATGCTGAGATGGGGCAGCTCGGCCAATTAATTAGGTGTATCCCCGGCGTAGTATGGGTGTGTTGGATGGTGCGGGGAATAGGTGTCAGCTGGACTACCATATGAACCGCAAGGCTCAAGAGGGGGCCACTGCAGCGGGGTTGGAGCCTCTTGTATGCTGTTAGGGGTGAAACCTCAGTGGGCCCATGCTCGTCGGGAATCCCTTTGTAAAGGCTTCGTAGTGATCTCCTGGCTGCACACCTGGGAAGTGTGAATGTGGTTCGTAGCCACTGGCATAATGGAGGTTTTTTTAGTCCACCCGACAATGGGGGATGAAATCACTACATGTGGGTACAGTGGTACAAACTCCGCAGAGTCAAAACTGTCATGACATCCGTGCTCACGGTCAAGAGCGGCTTGGACTTATTCATGATTAGAGGATTGATGGTTTTGGAAGTTATGAATGTTAAGCGGGGAGCTTAACATTGGAAATGATGGTTATTGGGATACGATGATGGGATGAGAGATTTGGACCATTTCACCTGTGTAGTAATGTAGGTGCTTAATAAGCTAAGGTGATAGGTATTAATTGCGTAGTGCTTTAACCATGAGATCAACCTCTCCTTGTTCTAGCCATGCATGATATAATTTTCCCACACATGCTGAGTACCATTGGTACTCAACCTTGCATATTTTGTTGGTTTATAATGCTACTCAGGTCAAGATAATGAGGTGGTGTATAATGACCAAGACTTTGGACCCGAAGAAGGTTTCTAGGTTCATGGAGACCCCCGGGCAACGCCTGTGATGAAGCCCTCAAGAATAATATTCCGCTGCTAGTTTATTTACTTGTGATGAACTTATTATTGTCCATTGAGACATTTGCGAATGTAAGACTTATTTATATTCGACACCTGGCTTGTAATAAATGATGCTTCACTATTTGTCATCACATGTATGAGAAAATGATCCTGGCATACATGTGATATTCTATTGGTTGTTTCTTCAGAAAAACCGGGTGTGACATCGGCATAGCTCTTTTGGCATGTCTGTGCTATCCTCAAGTTATTGCGAATTTCCCTCACCTTCGCCTCGGCTTCTTGTAGTACTTCTGGACCAAACACTTTACTTTCCCCTGTTTGGTTCCAAAATAGGGGAGTTCTGCACTTCCTCCCGTACAAAGCTTCAAACGGTGACATCTTCATACTAGCTTGATAGCTATTGTTATAGGAAAACTCCGCATACGATAAGTTCTTGTCCCAACTCCGATTGTTTTTTGAGTGCACATGCCCTCAGCATATCTTCAAGAATCTGATTGGTTCTTTCCGTCTACCCGTCAGTTTGGGGATGATAGGCAGAGGTTAAATTCAGATGGGTTCCCATGGTTTCATGCAACTTCTGCCAGAACCTTGAGGTGAACTGTGTTCCTCGATCCGACACAATCTTCTTTGGCACTCCATGGTAACACACGATCCTTGACATGTACAGCTCTGCCAATTTGGATCCGCTGTAGCTTTCTTTCACGGGGATGAAATGAGATACCTTGGTTAGCCTATCAATGATGACCCATATCGAATCATATCCTGATTGGGTTCTAGGCAATCCCACGATGAAATCCATGCTGATTTCTTCCCATTTCCATTCAGGCACTTTGAGTGGTTGCAATAATCCCGCGGGTCATTGATGTTCTGCTTTCACCAACTGACATGTGTCACATAGGGCAACATGTTCCGCGACATCTCGCTTCATACCATACCACCAATACCTGCTCTTAAGGTCCTGGTACATCTTCGTACTCCCAGGATGGATGGAATAGTCAGAATCATGAGCCTCCTTCAAAATCAATTCACGGATCTCCTTTACTTCTGGCACACAGATTCTTTTCCCGTGCCACACCGTTCCTTGTTCATCCTCTCTAAAACCCGGAGCTTTATTTTCCTTGATGAGTTGTCTGATCTCTTGTATCTTCTCATCATTCTTTTGACCTTCGCGTATGTCGCTCTAGTGTGGAGTCCACTTCCATGGCAATGGCTTCACCACTATTTACTAGATATAGATTGAGCCTTATAACCTCGTCCTTCAATTCTGCAGGCATGTCCTTCAAGCTCAACTTATTGACCTGCACTTTCCGACTCAAAGCATCGGCCACGACGTTTGCTTTCCCGGGATGATAGTTGATGCCCACGTCAAAGTCATTGATTAGCTCTAACCATCTCCTTTGTCTGAGGTTGAGATCTGGCTGTGTGAAAATGTACTTCAAACTCTTATGATCCGTATATATCTCGGTCCTCTTCCCCATCAAATAGTGCCGCCAAATTTTCAACGCGTGTACCACTGCGGCTAGTTCTAAGTCATGTGTAGGATAGTTTTTCTCGTGCTTCCGGAGCTGCCGGGATGCATATGCCACGACATGCCCTTCTTGCATGAGAACACATCCCAACCCGTTTCCAGAGGCATCGCAGTACACCGTAAAGTTCTTCTGCATATCTGGCATAACGAGCACTGGGGCTGTTGTCAATCTTTCCTTTAACTCCTAAAAACTCGTCTCGCACTGCGGCGTCCATGTGAATGTGATTCCCTTCTCCAACAGTTTGGTGAAAGGTCTCGAGATTTTGGAGAATCCCTCAATAAACCGTCGATAGTATCCAGCCAATCCCAAGAAGCTTCGAACTTCACCGACATTTTCAGGGGTCTTCCACTTCTGGATATCCTCGATTTTGGCGGGATCTACGGAGATTCCTCCCTCCGAGATTATATGTCCTAAGAAGGGAACTCTCTTCAGCCAAAACTCACACTTGCTCAACTTGGCATATAGTTGGTGTTCTCTCTACCTCTGCAACACCAATCTTAGATGTTTCTCATGTTCTTCTTCATCTTTGGAGAAGACGAGAATGTCATCTATGAAAACCACCACAAATTTGTCCAGATATTCCATGAATACCTTGTTCATGAGATACATGAAGTATGTCGGGCCATTAGATAGCCCGAAAGGCATGACAGTGTATTCATACAGTACGTACCGAGATACGAAAGCTGTCTTGGGAATATCAGATTGCCTTATCTTGAGTTGGTGGTATCCCGACCTGAGATCAATTTTCAAGAACACACAAGCTCCCCTCAACTGATCAAACAAGTCTTCAATGCGGGGTAATGGGTACTTGTTCTTGATGGTTACCTGATTCAAGGCACGGTAATCCATGCATAACCATTGGGTTCCGTCCTTCTTGGGCACAAATATCACCGGAGCTCCCCATGGTGAGGAACTAGGGCGAATATACCCCTTCTCTGGCAATTCTCTAAAATGATCCTTGAGTTCTTCTAGCTGCTTGGAGTCCATCCGATAAGGTCTTTTGTAAATCGGGGCTGTTCCAGGTACTAGCTCAATTGCGAATTCCACTTCACGATCGGGAGGCATACCTAGCAACTCCTCCGGAAAAACATCTGGATATTCCCTGATGGTCCTGATTTCCTCAACTTTCACCTCGACTTGATTTAATTTAATGTCCCTCCTAGGCTCGTGTATTATTATGAACTTTACTCTTGTGCCACTAGGGTGAGTTAGTTCCACCGTTCTGGTCGAACAATGTATGATTCCTTTATGTTTGGTCAACCAATCCATACCCAAAATAATATCTATCCCTTGTAAATCTATCACTATGAGGTTAGCAGTAAATACTACCCCATTAATGTCTAGGTTCACTTTAGGACACACTTGTCTTGTCCTTATTTCTCCACCTGGAGAGTTTACAGCTAGCATATGGTTTATTTGTGTTGTTGTTAGGTCATGCTTCTTAACAAACCCTTGAGCAATGAACGAGTGGGTAGCACCAGAATCAAACAGCAGGGTTGCAATGTGTAAATTGGCAGGAAACTTACCAACTATCACGTCGGGTGCCTCTTGTGCTTCCTCCATAGTGACGTGGTTCACCCGTCCTCTCATTACATTCTGCTGTTGTGGCTGCGTGGGCTTCTTCTTTGGTCACTTATGGGCGTAGTGCCCCACTTCTCCGCAGCTAAAACATTGCACCCCAACCTTAGGTGCCTGGCCTTTGCTGTCTTGGGGATGGTTTGGGGGTCCCTGTACTGCTGGTCGAGGTGGATATGCGGGGCGAGGCTGCTGTACGAACTGACGTTGTGGCTGTATTGGTGCTGCCGGAGGCCTGTAGTTCGGGTTGTACCCTCTTGGTGCTGAGTAGGGTACCGCAACACGGTTCGTCTGCCCTGCAGGTTGCTGCATCAGACGTGGGCGGGTGTTGCTCCCTGAGGCTTGATGTGACCACCTGGCCTTCCTCTTATTCTCATTTTCCAAGGCCTTCAGCTTCCTTTCTACCACAAACGCTCTGTCCACCATCTTTTGGAAGCTTTCATACTCGTTGGAGGACATTGCACACTGCATTTCTGCGGTAAGTCCTTCCACGAAACAATCCTGTTTCTGCTCATCAGTCTCTATGTCCCATGGGGCATAACGGGATAGTTGAGTAAATTTAGTGAGGTATTCCCTCACCGTCATGTTTCCCTGCTGCAGTCCCAAGAACTCCTTCCTCTTGTTTTTGAGTTCACCTCTTGGAATGTAATGGTTGCGGAAGCTACGCTTGAACTCTTCCCAAGTGATGTTCTCAGGGTCATGATAGGCAGCCACGTAGGCGGTCCACTAATCAGCAGCAGGTCCATGCAATTGATGAGAGTCAAACAGCACCCTCTCATACCCTTGGCACTGGATGATCCTCATCTTGCTTTCAATGGTCTTCAGCCAATCATCTGCCTCCAGAGGTTCAGCAGCACTTGCAAACTTTGGAGGTTGAGTTCCTAGAAACTCACTCAACCTTGGTTGGCGTGGTGCAGCTTGTGGAGGTGGAACTTGCAAGTTGGCCACCACTTGAGTCAAGTTCTAGATGAGCTGATTTTGATTCTCCAGCATTTGGTGGAGGGGATCAACTCCTTCACGGCGACCACCCCGGTCCTGGCCTCCAGAAAGATGAGGGTTGCATGCCTCATCGTTGTTGTTGGCGGGGTTGGCAGCACGTCCTTTTCCTCTTCCGGCCATCTGGCGGAATCAACCAATGTTAATTTGAAAGCATTTAGTATCATCTTACTACTTTCATTTGTTTGTACTTTGAAGTGTTGAGGCTTTGTTATACTTTTCTGAGGGTTCATTTCTCACACAAAAATAAATGCAATAGTATTTCATGTGGATTCTCACACCAAAGCAAAACAATCTAAAGATGAGGCTGTGGACAATTGCTCATGGCTTCCACAATTCACGTCACACACCAAGCATTAACACACCCTTAACTTAACTTAACGACTCGACTATTCGACATCTTGCTAACTAAGGGAAGGACTCTACACTACTCATTTTCTTGAGCTGGCTCCTCGGGATCTTCCTCATCATTTCGCTTCCTTCTGACTCTGCTTTGGGTAGGGAGGCTGCTGGTGGAGAAGTGCGACGACGCTTGATCGCCCGGCGATCTGGGGAGTCAGGAGTCCATGTATCATTCACGGTGACACACAGTTCATTCCCATCTCCTCTCTCTCTCGCCCTCAAGCAGGCTCGAAGCAACGCCTCCGTTTCCTTCAGGGTGTCCCGGACATCCTGAAGCTCTTGCTGACACTCCTGCAGTCGAGTGCTGAGCATAGCAGCGTCCTCTAAGCACAAATCCATGTGCTCATGGGAAGTCCCTTGCTGCAGTGGCGGGTACTTATACTCCGACGTACCACTCTCACGCTGGAGGACATACATGTACTCAGTCCTGTCCAGGTGGCGACGATAGATGTGACTCTGGCAGGTGATGGCCTCCCAGGTGACATCCTTCTCCGCATCGACCTGTGTCGCTCGACAAGCTGGAGAGTGGTGGATCTTAAGCAGCTGATTTTCGTGTATAATCCTCATCTCTGAACTCCATTCTTCCCTCTTTTCACGGATGGTCCTGGTGGAGTTATAGTGGATGATTAGCTTGCCCGTATTGCCGGCGGCTTCGAGCATACGTCGAAGACGGCGCAACAAGCCTCCTACTGGCAATCCGTAGGAAAGGTACGTCACCGTACGGCTCTCCTCTCTTTGGGCAAGGGCAACTACGGGAACTCTCCCTCCTGTGGACTTGCGAGCGGTGCGAATCATGCGAACCATCTAAAACAAAAAGAATTTAAAATTAGGTTAGAGAAACTCTTAAACAAAATCCTATTTTGAATGAAAGTTGGGGTAAGATGAAGAAAGTGACTCATTAAATAGAACTTTTCAACACACACCTTGTAAAATAGTTTTTAAGAAAATAGGGCCCTTAAATACGTCCATTTCTACCTAGGTCCACGTTCCTACGGGCAACCTTGGCTCTGATACCACTTCTGTCACACCCTGTTTTTCTGAAGAACAACCAAGTGAATATCACATGTATGCCAGGATCATTTTCTCATACATGTGACGACAAATAGTGAAGCATCATTTATTACAAGCCAGTTGTCGAATATAAATAAGTCTTACATAGCAAATGTCTCGATGGACAATAATAAGTTCATCACAAGTAAATAAACTACCAGCGTAATATTATTCTTGAGGGCTCTGTCACAGGCGTTGCCCGGGGGTCTCCATGAACCTAGAAACCTTCTACGGGTCCAAAGTCTTGGTCATTATATACCATCTCATTATCTTGACCTGAGCAGCAATATAAACCAACAAAATATGCAAGGTTGAGTACCAATGGTACTCAGCAAGTGTGGGAAAATTATATCATGCATGGCTAGAACAAGGAGAGGTTGAACTCATGGTTAAAGCACTACGCAATTAATACCTATCACCTTAGCTTATTAAGCACCTACATTACTACACAGGTGAAATGGTCCCAATCTCCCATCCCATCATCATAATCAAATAACCATATCATCATTTCCAATGTTAAGCTCCCCGCTTAACATCCACAACTTCCAAAACCATCAATCCTCTAATCATGAATAAGTCCAAGCCGCTCTTGACCGTGAGTATGGCTGTCATGACAGTTTTGACTCTGCAGAGTTTGTACCACTGTACCCACATGTAGTGATTTCATCCCCCGTTGCCGCGTGGACTAAAAGAACCTCCATTATGCCAGTGGCTACGAACCACATTCACATCCCAGGTGTGTAGCCAGGAGATCACTACGAAGCCTTTACAAAGGGATTCCCGACGAGCGTGGGCCCACTGAGGTTTCACCCCTAACAGCATACAAGAGGCTCCAACCCCGCTGCAGTGGCCCCCTCTTGAGCCTTGCGGTTCATATGGTAGTCCAGCTGACACCTACTCCCCGCACCATCCAACACAACCATACTACGCCGGGGATACACCTAATTAATTGGCCAAGCTGCCCCATCTCAGCATGTGGTTGGCACTGTAAAGCCAGGTTACATGCTCCATGAACCGGTCCTTAGGATCCAGGCAAGTACTAAACGCAAACCCGATTCTCGTGCACCCAGCACACAACCAAAACATCCAACTTGCCTTGATCCCTACCTCTACATAACTCACAATATCCCATTCAAGAGTATGGTAAAATAAACTGATGATCTCATATCCCAAATATCCCATTCAAAGCATGGCTGAGCATATGCATAATAATAAATGACATGATAAGATGAATCCCAACCCAAGCTACAAGGAAATAAGGTAATGCAATTCTAGGGAAACATCCTAGCATGGGTTTCATATTTTCAATTGACAATGCAAATAATTCTAGCTACACATCCTTGTATAGGATCAAAGTGGTCAAGGACACTTGCCTCCTTCCTGCTGCTCTTGAAATGGGTAGTCCTGATCTTGGAAAGGAATAACTTGCTCTTGAGCAGGTTCTACATCATACCATCACACATAGCAAAAGAAAAACAACAATCCATAAGACATAGTTCACACTTCCACTTCATACAAACCACACATTCATATTTATGTAAGTCATTCACAATTATATGTGTTGTGGTTACTCTATGTGTGCTGATTTGTGGCTTGCATGCACTTTTAATCATGTGTATATGATTCCTACTTTTGTGTTCACATCTATACTTACATACTATATATATGAGTTTTCAATTTAAATAAATTCCTTATATTCAATTACTACACCTTTTAGCTACCAAGTATGCATGAAAGGTATTTTCCTTCTCCATATGTGTCTTCAAAATTTCTACCAACCCTAAACTGAATTCTTTGGATTTTAGAAACTCCATTTATCATTTACTAGTTGCTATATTTTCAGATTTATTTTCTTATGCATATATGTGTACTTTCTTATGAAAATAGTAAGACACATCATCTAAACAGAATAGGTTCTGGTCCTAAATAATTTAATAACATATTTTGACCCTTGCCTCTGATGTAAACTATTTCACAATTATTTTCCCTATTTTCTAGAACTATTCTTTACTTAAAAATGTGTCCCTAAATGTAAATACTAAATTAGACAGATTCAATTCAGCCCAAAATATGTTTTTATCTCACTCCAAAATTTTCCTAAATACTGAGAAAGTCTATAATTAAATTTTTATAATATGTTTGTCCCACTTTTTAATTTTTGAACACTAGCCACATATTCAATTTCCTAATTTAATTACTAAACAGGGCTAAAAAGGTAAACTCACCCCACTACAGGGTCTATAATATTATTTTCATAATTTCCAGGGGTCTAGCTACACTTATCAGAGGAGTTTTTCTTAATTTTTATTAAGTCCAGGGGCTAAAACTGATTTTTAAATGAATTTACATGATTTTCTGAAGTTCCAGGGGCTAGATCAGTAGTTTCTGGGGCTAGCTCTTATTTCCGGAGAACCCCAGGGGGTAGCACGTAAGATTTCCAGTCTTTATAACGCGGGGCTGACGTGGACCGTCCGATTTTAAACCGACGGCTGAGATTATAACGTCGAACCGGTACGCGGGGATTTAAACCCTACCGTGCGATTTAAAATAAACGACAAGCGGCCACGTCGCTCTGATCGAACGCGGGCGGCACTGCCGGCGGCGCACGGCGGCGGGAAGCGGCGATCTCGCCAGAGACTTTCGGATCTTCGAGAATTCTTCCTAGAACTGTGATTTTATGGCATAGATCGGTGGAGGGGAGGTCGGGGATCTCACCTCGGTGGTTTTCTTGAGCTCGGAGGTCCTGGAAGGTGATCGGCGACGAGGTCCGAGGTGAATTCATGGCGAGGCTCGTCGGCGCTGTGTTTACACCGCAAGTCACCGAGTTTTCTGCACCTACAAGGTTCCCCGGAGGCGGTGGACCAAGACCAGCGAGTTAGATCAGAATTTCCGAGCTTAGATCGGCCAGAATTCGCCGGAGAAGTCTCGGTTCTCACCGGAGGAAAATCGGCGGATCGCATGGGAAAAACAGAACGAGGCCGGGGTTTTTATAGACGGGGGAGGGCGGCTGGGTGGTTTAGATCGAGTTTGTGTCGCCCCCGAACAGAATTCGGCTGGAGTACGCGAGAATTCCCGATCGGTTTCGATTCGGGTGAGAGAGTCCGGCGCTGGCGCGAGGTAGACGATGAACTGGTGGGCCCCGCCTGTCAGTGGGAGAAAGCGGCGCGCGCGGCTGCGGGCTGGCGCGGGCGCTGGTTGGGCCGGCTGGTGGGTTGCGGCCCACTGGCCGGTTTTTTTCTGTTTTCTCTTTTTCTATTTCTTTTTTTATTTGAGTTTAATTTGAATTCCAGTTTGAATTTGAATTTTTGCAAAACATGCAACACGTCCAAAAATTTTTAAATTCCACTCTTAACATGATTTAGGGTCTTAACAAAATTTTGGGGTGTTACATGCAGCGTGCATCTGCTCCCAAAAGCGAGATACAAATAATGCACCTCGATCTGAGACAATGGTCTTGGGTACCCCATATAGGCATAGAATCTTCGCTATGTATAGCTCTGCATATTTGCAGGCATTGTAACGTGTATTCACCGGGATGAAATGAGCCGTCTTGGTTAACCGATCGACGATTACCCAAAGGGAATCATGTTTGCTGGATGTTAGGGGTAATCTCACAATGAAATCCATGCTCACATCTTTCCATTTCCATGCCGGGATCTTCAGGGGTTGTAGCAGCCCTGATTTCTTCATGTGATCAGCTTTCACTCGTCGGCATGTATCGCACTCGGATACGTACTTAGCTACCTCCCGCTTCATCCGCGTCCACCAAAATTTCTTTTTCAAATCTTGGTAAATTTTGTTGCTGCCCGGATGAATGGAGTACTTGGACAAGTGAGCTTCATCGAGGATCTTCTTTCTCAACTCCATATCCCGGGGTACGACTATGCGGTCATTGAACCACAGCGTCCCCTCATCATCCTTCCGGAAACATTTGATTTCCCCGTTGTCCATCCGTCTCCGGAGATGTGCCATGCCTTTATCCGTCTTCTGAGCTGCAATGATGTCCTCCCTAATGGTAGGGATGAGGGCAAGGTTGTACAGCGATCCATAAGGAACCAAGTATAAACTTGGATCTTCCTCCTCCACCGCTGTAATGGCGAGGTGATGGACATGTGATTTCCGACTTAGCGCGTCGGCAACCACATTCGCCTTGCCAGGGTGGTAATGGATCTCAATCTCATAATCTTTGATCAGCTCTAACCACCTCCTTTGCCTCATATTCAGCTCCTTCTGGGTGAAAATGTATTTCAAGCTCTTGTGGTCGGTGTAGAGATGCACCAAATTCCCTAGGAGATAGTGCCTCCACATTTTCAGCGCCAAAACCACTGCAGCAAGCTCAAGGTCATGAGTGGGATAATGCTGCTCATGGTTCTGAAGTTGGCGTGAGCCATAAGCGACCACACGTCCTTCCTGCATCAACACGCAGCCAAGCTCAATACCGGACGCGTCACAATACACGTCGAAGGGCTTTGTTGTATCCGGCTGAGCTAAGACCGGGGCTGTGGTGAGATGCTTCACCAAAGTTTGGAATGCTCCTTCACACGCCGTGTTCCAAACATATTTCGTCCCTTTCTTCAGCAACTCTGTCATCGGCTTAGCGAGCCTGGAGAAGCATGGAATGAATCTCCTATAATATCCCGCTAACCCGAGGAAGCTTCTGACTTCATGGACTGAAGTGGGAGCTTTCCATTTAGCACTTGCTCTATTTTGCTTGGGTCAACCGCAATGCCTTCAGCTGAGATGATATGTCCCAAGAATGGCACTTGGCTGATCCAAAACTCGCATTTACTGAACTTGGCGTAGAGCTTGTGGTCTCGTAATCGTTGAAGAATGACCCGTAAGTGTTCGGCATGTTCGGCTTCTGTCTTGGAGTAAACCAAGATATGGTCGATGAACACTACCACGAACTTGTCCAGCTCCGGCATGAACACTGAGTTCATGAGATACATGAAATGGGCTGGAGCATTTGTGAGACCAAATGACATGACGAGATATTCATATTGTCCATATCTCGTCGAGAATGCCGTCTTCGGAATATCCTCCGCCCGGATTTTTATCTGGTGATATCCAGAGCGAAGGTCCATCTTGGAGAACACACTGGCACCCACAAGTTGATCAAAAAATATGTCGATGCGGGGCAGTGGGTACTTATTCTTGATGGTGACGGCGTTGAGCGGCCGGTATTCCACACACAGCCTCAGGGTCTCATCCTTCTTCTTCACGAATAGCGCCGAGCATCCCCAAGGCGAGGAACTCGGCCTAATGAAACCCTTGCTCAACAGATCATTGAGCTGTTCTTTCAGTTCAGCCATCTCATTTGGAGCCATCTTGTATGGTCTCCGTGATATGGGCGTAGTCCCGGGTGCAAGTTCAATCTTGAACTCGACATCCCACTCAGGTGGCATGCCCGGAAGATCATCCGGGAACACATCAGGATACTCCCGGACTACGGGGATGTCTTCTAACTTGAGAGCTTCAGCATTATTAATTGCTAAAACTTCCCGGACTGGCGTGTCTAACACCATGGAATGCGGACGGTGGAATGGAGAATTTAAGTGAACCATCCGTGTCCGTGTCTCTAGGACAGCGCCATGGTATTGTAGCCATGACATCCCTAAGATTGCATCAATCTTCTGTCCCATAAGGATTATCAAGGTGGTGGGATATAGTTTCCCACCTAAGCACAGAGGTGCCATTGGAATCATCATATTAGCTGATATCTTCCCTCCCGGTGAGCAAATCATATAAGTGCAGTCGGTTGGGAAGACTTGCATTTGATGCTTAGCCACATAAGATGCACTTATAAAGCTGTGGGTTGCACCAGAATCAAACAATATGACGATGGCTTGATGGTTGAGAGTAAACGTACCCGCCAGCACGTTGTCTCCCTCTGGGGCGTCCTCACTGTCGAGGTTGCGGACACCCCCAGTCCGTTGACCAACCTTCTTCACCGGAGGTCGGCCTCGAGCACCGCCCTCGAACTGGGCTTGCCCGCTGCTCTGCTGCCCCTGGGGACAGTCCTTCGCTAAGTGGCCCGCCTGGCCACACGTGAAGCAGGTGAAACGGGGCGGTCCCCCGCTGATCGGTGGACGGAATCCCGGGGCGCGTTGTGGTGGTGGAAACGCCCGGGGTACCGTCTGCTGCTGCTGTTGCTGTTGCTGTCTTGGTGGTGGCATCGGCGGACGGAACGGGGGTGCTTGGAACGAACGTCCCCCGAACTGTTGAGGTCGCGCCGGTGGACGCCACTGCTGCCCGGATGGTGTCCGATACACCATACGGTACTTCTGAGGAGCGCCACTCCCACTGCTGCTAGGTGGAGCGCTGCGCTTCCGCTGCTCAGCTGCCAACTCCCGCTGAGCATCCTCTTGCATGATCGCGGCATTGACTAAGTCGTTGAATGTGCCGCGATTCCACTGAACGAGATGGGTCTTCATTTCGGGGTGTAACCCCCGATAGAAGTGCTCCCGCTTTTTCTCCTCGGTGGAGATATAGTCTGACGCATACTGCGCCAGATGGTTGAAGGCAATGGAGTAGTCGTGGGCACTCCTCCCGCCCTGCTTCAGCTCCAAGAATTCTTGGAACTTCCTCTTCATTATTCCGGGAGGAATGTGGTAGGCACGGAACGCCTCCCGGAACTCTTGCCATTCCACGGCATGGCCAGCCGGACGTGAGGGACATAGTTCGCCCACCACGCACCAGCGGCACCGTGGAGCTGCTGTGCTGCGAACAGGGTCTTCTGTCGCTCCGTACACTGGAGCAGCCCAAACTTGGACTCGATAGTCCGCAGCCAGTTGTCCGCCTCCAGTGGTTCTTCGGCTTCGGTGAACACTGGAGGGTGCGTACTCATGAAATCCGAGTACGACACTTCACGGGGCTCACGAGGCCCTCGCTCTTGACGTCCCCCCGCCTGGGATGTATTCTGCACGATCGTGCGGAGCAGGTCGGTCTGCTCCTCACGACCTCCCACCAGTGCCGCTATCACATCCGCTAGAGTAAGCGGAGGCGGCGGTGGTGGCTGCTGCTGCGGGGTGCTGTCGTAGGCCGGTGGCTGGGAGTCATCACCTCCCTGTTGGCTAGAGCCACCAACCTCGTGCGTGGTCCTAGTACGAACCATCTGCAACAACACGACATTAAACATCAGTCCCTCAACATTTTGCATGCAGTCCAATAGAAATGGGCGTAAAAACATTATGACAACAAAAACATGCGATATATCTCGTAAGTAGATAATGTAATAACTTTGCACAAGCTACACCATTACCAGACCAAACACAAGCTAGTTTAATCCAACTTGATGAACCTCCACTTTGGAAGCTCACCCTAACTGGATTTGATCTCTATGAGACATTATTATCGCGTTGTCATCACGTATACCACCCTTAGGGTACAACACCCTTTTCAATGAGTTCAACTGTCATTCCTCTGTCAGAATGACCAGTTTCTACCTATTCCAAGTTTTGATCTGGTTCTGAGCATTTTTATGACTCAAGTTGAATACCAATGTTAAAGTTAACTTCAGTATTTTTCCAACGAGTACTCATTTGCCCACAGATCAGCTCTGGTTACAAAGTTAGGGTAACTCAAAGTCCACAGAATTTCTGGAAGAATTTCAACAGCACCTCCTTTGGAAGTTGCTGTTTTCCACTCTGATTTCCACTAAATTCTGTGCTGAAATTTCAGGAACTTTGAATTGCAAAGATGTCACACATCTTCTACTCTTTCTAAGTATGTATCATAGGATAATTTTTTATTTTTCTACTGGGAGTTATGTTTGAAAGACAGAACAGTTCAGGGAATGTTTTACTCTGTCCTGGTTCTGGACAGTTTACATTCCTCTGAGATTTCAGCCATCTTAAGGTGTGTTTCAGCTCTGGAAGCCTACAACAAAGTTGTAGAGTACTTAAATACCTTTCCAGAAATATATAGCACCCCTCTCTCAGCTAAAATACCTGTGAGTTGTGCTCTGTTGAAGTTCGGCAACCTTGCTGCCCAAAACAGAGCACTCTGCTTTTCATACTTTTGGCTATACTGCTCCACTATCCCATTCTTATACCCAACCAGGGTCCTAAATGTTGAACCTATAGATTTTAATTCTTTGTTATCATTATTCTCATGCATATGCCTACAATATCTCGGTACTACGTTCCTCACCAAAGAAAATCCTAACCGGATCATACCGGCATATACGTCTCAAATGTGGCACTAAACGGTCTCTCGCACACGTTTTCTACACGGATACATACGTGGTTAGTACCTGCAGAAGACCACACCATAATGATGCACTCAAAGGTTTTGTTTCCATTTCAGGCAGTACTATATTTGAAAGCAAATACAAACGCCCGTATCATTGTCATACGGCCGTCCTTGAGTTAGGTCACGTCTCAAGGTACGTGATCGTGTTTCAACACCACACAACGGGGAACCCGAGTATGTCATGAACGGGTCGTCACGGTTGGGAATGTTATCAACCCAACAGATACCACCTACTGCCCTGCAGGGCACGCCGATGGCAAGCGCTGCGTATGTCCTCCTGGGCTATTTCCAGACGAACACACTCTCGCGTTACTGACCACGCGATGGGGTCTCCACATACTTGCCTAATGCACGCTAGGGATCAGCGTTTCATATGAACTCAGGTACATGAAGAGTCCAAAAGGTTCATATTAACGTCTCACACCAAGCTGTGACATCAATCCCTAAACCACGTTCCTCGTCAAGGGGAGCTAACCGAAATTGAACTGCTTTCGGTGGCGTTCCTTACCGTACTTACCAGAGTGTAGGTGCGTCATGACATAATTGAAATTCAGAATTATAACACATAAGTTAGTCTTTGCCACTTTAAGTAACTATGCTAGTATAGTCCTTACTTAGGCAACTACCGAATCCTCACCGTATATCTATGTTTTTCCCATAATGCAGTCCTTATGTACTGTGCTATCCCCACTGCAGCTCTGATACCAGGCTGTGGCGGACCGGAATCCGCTCATCCAGGATCGCAGAGGGTGGTGCCGCGCGATGCGACACCCGACAGCACACGTCATAAGAACACATTATATTACGTGGGAAAAACAAACTGAATGTACAAAGTGGTACACTTCTCAGTTACAAACTAGGGTCTTTATTACACAGCGGAAGTTACTTTTATACAACTCACGCTCCCCTATCTAGCAAAAGTGGTTGCCCAGCCCTAGGGCAACCCACACTAGCTGCACTCCTCAGCTCAGCGCGGCGTGTACGGCTCCCACTCAGTCGTGGTCCCCGGCGGAGGGTAACCCTCGCCGGTGGACTCATACTCCGAGTCCGTGGGTGGCTCCTCACCTGAAAAACACTTAAGCAGCAACCATGAGCACGAAGGCTCAGCAAGGCTTAACCGACTCACCTAAGCATGAAACTCTACATGAGGTGTACCATGGCATAGGATAGCAAAGTTGCAGCAAATGGACGCGCCTACAAGTTCATCCTTAGTTCAGCTTTTAGCAACAAGTTAACAGTTTAGGAAGCTGAAACTTAGTAAGCCATATTTGGTGGCACACATGTAGCAATACAATTATGTCATAACAGCAATATGGAATCATAACATTTCATTCATTAGTCTACGTTACGACGCAGTGAACAAGCGGTACTCGTCACCATGAGGGACGGCGAATCGACTCAATATACACCTGCAGGGAAACCCAAAGAGCACGTCACGTACGCCCACCCGTGGAGCTGCACAGCACGCTCGCTCGATGTCGTACGTGACAACCTTTCACCCAACAGCCCAAACATCAAACCGGTCGCACCGAAACGAGCAGGAGGTTCCCCACACGGAGCATCTCTCTATGCCCGTTGGCAGATTTCCACCTTGCTGCCCTCAACCTACACCTATAAATCAGTGTGCTATGCCTCGACGCCCGGAGGTTTAGGCTACATCAGTTTATCGGGGCCCATATATCCGATATGCCTTCGGTACGTTCAATACTTGTTCAGCAGGGCCGCACACGGATCGGTCCTCAATCGACACGGGCAGGGCTGTGCACACAAGACTCACTCTTGCTGCGCCCTAGCCCCTGCCTAGTCTCATTTTCATTACTATAGTGATCTCACATCACTCAACCGAACCCGTGTGTCCCAATGCCTATCTCGCGAGTAGATTCCAACTACTCGACTTGTACCGAAGTCCTATGACTCTTTAAGCATATCCTGTCTACTCGAGGTCCTTGACACTACCCTCACTCTTATGAACCTTTGGTTATGCAAGTGGGGTTTCATTCATCCTATACCTAAGGCAGATACATACTTCATATGACACATGTAAACAAAGTAAGACTTATAAAAGGGTTAATGCAAACCGGGGCTTGCCTTGTTGCTGCTGGTCAGTAGTTAGTTCTTCGTCCGGAAGAAGGAAATCCAGCACTTCCGGGGTCTCTTCTTCAATGGCTACACGTTGAATAGAATACTACATGTAAATTTAAATGCAATGTGTGAACTCAAATACATAATTGCTAATAACTCTGGCTAGCCCTCCCCTTTGGTTCTGAAATTTTAATGGTGGATTGGTAGGGTCCTAACCAGAGTTGTGACCAAGTTTTATTTGAAACAAAGTTCAATTGAACCTTGTACAAATAAAAGCCTCTTTGGTCGATAATTGAGCCTCTAAGTAATTCCAGGGTTTTTCATGGCCCTCACCATTACTTTCTGGAAACTAGAATTTAGGACGGTTCTAATGGAGTTGGTTTCATGTCATTTGAAGAATTCTACAGAAAGTTACGTCCTAATTAAGATTGGAGAAAATCTGAAAAATGTTTCTGTACATTTTTCTATTTTCTCTGGGCAGTTCCCTTAATCACCCAATTAGGGTAACTAAATGAACTTAGATGAGTCTGAAAATTTTACTGGGATTCAGGGATTCTCCAATGAACCTTTCAGCCAAATTTCAGAATTTTTCATAAAGTAGTTCTCCAGATAAAATTCCCAACAGTTTAAAGTTTAGGGATTTAATTCTGGAAAATTATTCACTTTCATGAGCTGAATTTGGTATTGCTGGAAAGTGCTCAGAGAGCTGAATCCAACAAAATTTGGTTCACCCGATTTGGAGCTCTCTACCCAAAGTTCTGAGGATTTGAAGTTTGGAAGAATTCTGAAAATCGGGGGAAAAGTTTAAACCCTCGGGGCCCGCGGGGACACGTGTCGAGCGCGGAGGTGTCCGGCACACCGGGGATACCACACGTGTCGAGCGCGGAGGTGTCCGGCACACCGGATATACCACACGTGTCGAGCGCGGAGGTGTCCGGCACACCGGAGCTCACAGGGTATTTGCGCGCCAGCACAGCCGATCCCTGGCCACACCCGATCCCGATTTAAATTCTTCAGCCGCTGACACGTGGGCCAGCTGCCTTCGTCTTCCTCCCGCCGTTCTCTCGCGCCCGCGCCACCCACCTCGCCGGAGCAGACTCGGGGCTCGCCGGCTCGCCGCTGCCGGACCTCCCATGGTCTGAAAATCGCCGCCAGGGGGTTGTCGACGTCGAGGAACACGTCGGGGGTGACAGGTCGGGCTGGGGGTGACCGGAAGTAGCTCGGCGACGTGCCGCGGCCTCGGTTGAGGTTCGACACCGTCGACCGTGGTTTCAAAACCCGCCAACACCTCGAACAAACGGCCCTACAGCATCAGTGTACCTCTAGGAAGCTCGACAAGGTGTCAAAAGGGTTCAGGGATGGCGGCAAGTCAGTCGGCACCGTGTGACCGATCGTGCCCGCCATGACCGCCCTCGATCGAGCTCGAAATTCGTCACTCCTAGACAGTTTTATGCCACGGATGCAGAAAAGAACTTGATCGCCGGCTAGTCCAGCGTCTATGTGCAAGATTTGATGACGTCCGAAAGATCATAGAGCGAGAATTTAAAGAAACCGTACCGGAAGCTCGGTTTACGGTCGCCGGAGCAAAAACTTGAAATTCTCTGCGGATTCTTCACGGTTGGCTTCCAAACTTGGAGGGGAGCAGCACGGTGGTCGCGCGCTCCTGTTGCCTCTCTCGCTGGACCGTGAAAACGCCTGTGGAACGCTGCCCACGGGCGCCTGACTCTCGGCTGAGGCTAGGTTGCCGCGGTGGCGATCGTCTTTGGGCAAAGGAGGTCGGAGCTCGATGTTTCTGTCGTTGGAGAGGTGGAGTGCGAGCTCAGGTGGCTGTCTAGCATCTCAGGGATGAAGAAGGAGATGGTTTTGCTGGTTTTCCCGATTGAGCAGAGAGCTGCGGCGAGAAACAATGCCGCTGCTCGGGTTTGCCCGCGAGAAGATAATGCCGGCCGACTCCTGCTCGGCTGAGGCGGTGCCAGTCGTGTGGGGGCGCGAGCCAGCCACCCTGGGCGCCAACGCGAGGAGAGGGAAGCAGCTGGTGGCGCCGGTAGCTGCTCGGTGGCACAGCCGACAGCTGCTCGGCGGACTTTCCCACCAAGACTCTGACTTTGGGTGCAAGTTTCTCCTTCTCCCCTCTATGACATGTGGGTCCCACCTGGGGTTTTAACCTCTGGAATTTACTCCTAATCACTGTTGTAAACAGTGAGCCCCATAATACCCCTGGTGATTCAAATTATTCACCCCTGAGCCATTTGAATTGAATAGAATTCAAATTGGGTTCGGTTTGAGTGAATTTCAGCACAAGTTTAGTTTTGAATTCAAATAAAGTTTGAATTCGTCCCACTTAGCTCATGTCAAGATCAACTCTAAATGGAGTGAAAATTGGTGTGTGAGCTCACAAAAATGTGCTGAATAAGAATATGCCTCCCATTTTTAAATTCATGGGATAAAAACAGTTTGAATTTGAATGTGGTTTCAAACTGTCCTCTTTCTACCTATACCCAAAATGACCTCAAAAAGGTTTTGAATTTGGGTGAAACTTGGCATGGACATCCTTAGCAAAGTGTAGGAGTTTTTCCTAAGTCCAGCCCACCTATATCACATGTGGGAGATACCACTTTTGCAATATGTGAGTTTGTTATCTAATGAGCATGTTGATGGTGGTTACATGCTCTTCATTTGTGTTCATCATCTTTCCTCAAATGAGGTGTGTGGTGTGGTGATGAACACTTCAAATGTGTGCCAACACTGAGGCCCTTACACAAACCGACTCAGGCACGCGGTCGAACACCCCTACTATCGCGCAGGGGGTCGACCCCGTCCCAACGCGGCCACCGCACGGTGAAAAAGCGGAGTCAACAAGCCAGCGCGACGCTCACTCGGCTGTTTTCACGGTGGCCGGCTGCCCCAGCGTTCCCCCATCCACAATCGCCTCCGCGCACAAACTTTTTCATCGTCGCTCTCTGGTCGCCGGCGTCCGAGCAACCCAGGCGCTCTCGTGCCCGACGAGCAACACAAGAAAGAACCGCCTTGAGGTGCTGATCCTCCTGGTCCCAACCGTTCTTCATTTCGTGGGCTGTCGGGGGAGGATTTTGCCGGGGAAGTTTCGGTGCTCCTAAGACCGAGCCACCACCAAATCCAAAAATTCGCGGGGGTTGGCTTATCACCGGGCATACCGAGCTAAACACACGATCTGCACGCTAACACGACCACCCAGGATCAAAAACCAGCAAGAACCATGGGCTAGGGTTACGGTTCTTCGAAGTTTTCTGAGCACAGCCGATATCCGGCCTAGGTCACCGGTGAGGTCGTAGTTGTAGCCGTTTTCACGGGGATCGGTGCCCATGTCCGTAACCAGCAGGTGTCAGTTGAGCTCCCCGATCAAACCGCATCAAAAAAGGTGCAGGGGATGCCGAGTTCGACATCGCCAGTGAGCTCCCGGCTGCTGTTACCGGCGGGAGCACTGTTCCGGCCGTTATCACGCTCTGGGGAGGGCAACACTGTGTTCCCCAGGCTGAGATAGGCACAGGCGGCGAGAATCAGCAAGTTCCGAGGGCCGGAACCCCTCTCTGGCGAGAGCTCCGGCGAGCTCGGCGGCGGAGTCACGCAGGTGGCTGGAGGAAGACGAAGGGGGGAGGCCCCACTCGTCAGCGGCTGGAAGTAACGTGCGGGATTTTCTGTGGTCCAGGATCCAGTGTGGCTGCTCAGGAAGGAGTCTGTGGCCCCGTGTGGCTCGGCTCCAGTGGTCGACACGTGTGCGATGGACCCACCCGCAGGATTTAAACATTTTTGGAATTTCCAGCTTTAGTTCAAACTTTAAAACCCCATAACTTTTGCTAGGAAGCTCCAAATTTAGTGATTCAAATTGGGTTAGATTCACCTTGCATAGCTCTATCCAAATATGCAACTCAATTTGTATGAAACCTATTATTTAATTCTGGAAAATTCTTTAAAGCTTTTCAGCAAAAGAATTTTAGAGGGAGTTTGGTTCATCCAAAAATCCCCAAATTTTGCCAGAATGTTTTTAGGACATTAGTGAACCCCTGTAAAAGTTTCAGACCATTTGGAGTTTATTTTGTCAGAGCAATTCAAATTTGAAGGTGCTGTGTTCATTTGAATACAGAAACATTTCAGAGAATTTCCAAAACTTGGAAATTCAGTTCTGGTCAAATCTTAGCTCCAAAAATGTTAGGAAAATTCATGAAAACTCTATGAGGTATAATTTAAATTGTAGCTCACTAAGTTGGCCATGAACAGGGGTGTTACCTCAGAATTAATTCTTCTTTGCTTATTTGCTAAGAGAATTATTCTGAACAAACCACTCAATGAAAAGTGCTAAATTTTGGTCCAGAGGGTTTTCTTGTGACTAGGAACTCACAAAAAAATTCTCAGCTCCATTGGAGCTCTGGATCACCCCTGCTCTGTTTAACCACTTGAGGTGACCTATGGAGAAGAGGGGGATAACCACTTAGCACTTAACTATATGCCTAGGTCCAAACCCAAACCACTAGCCCCAGTTCCATTTTAAATTCTTGAACAGAGTTCCAGTTGTAGAAACTGGTTATTAGAACTAATAGCAGAAGCATCACCATAAACTCATGTGCATATTCATTAACATGTAATATTTTATTAACGTGTATTCCTGCTCCCAGAAGAAGAATTAACCCCTGACCAGCAGCAACAAGGCAAGCCCCGGTTTGCATTAAGCCTTTTATAAAGTTTTACTTTGTTTACATACGTAGTGTGAAGTGTATATGTGCATTAGGTGTAGGATGGATGAAAACCCCACTTGCATGACCAGAAATTTTCCATAAAAGCGAGGGTAGTGTCTAATACTTCGAGTAGACAGGCTATGCTTAATGTTTCATAGGACTTCGGTACAAGTCGAGTAGTTGGAATCTACTCGCGAGTTTAGGCTTGGGACACACGGGTTCGGTTGAGTGATGTGAGATCACTTTAGTAATGAAAATGAGACTAGGCAGGGGCTAGGGCACAGCAGGAGGGAGTCTTGTGTGCGCAGCCCTGTCCATGTCGATTGAGGACCAATCCGTGTGCGGCCCTGCTGAACAAGTATTGAACGTACCGAGGGCATATCGGATATATGGGCCCCGATAAACCGATGTAACCTAAACCTCCGGGCGTCGAGGCATAACGCACCGATTTATAGGTGTAGGCTGAGGGCAGCAAGGTGGAAATCTGCCAACGGGCATAGAGAGATGCTCCGTGTGGGGAACCTCCTGCTCGTTTCGGTGCGACCAGTTCGACGTTTGGGCTGTTGGGTGAAAGGTTGTCCCGTACGACATCGAGTGAGCATGCTGTGCAGCTCCACGGGTGGGCGCACGTGATGTGCTTTTTGGGTTTCCCTGCAGGTGTATATCGAGTCGATTCGCTGTCCCTCGCGGTGACGAGTACCGCTTGTTCACCGCGTCGTAACGTAGATAAATTATGGAATGGTATGATTCAATACTGCTGTTATGATATAATTGCATTGCTACATGTGTGCCAACAAATATTGCTTACTAAATTTCGGATTTCCAAACTGTTAACTTGTGGCTAAAAGATGAACTAAGGATGAACTTGTAGGCGTGTCCATTGATGCATTGTTACTCTTCTATGTTCATTGTATCCCTCATGTAGAGTTCCATGCTTAGGTGAGTCGGTTAAGTCTTGTTGAGCCATCGTGCTCACGGTTGCTGCTTAAGTGTTTTTCAGGTGAGGAGCCACCCACGGACTCGGAGTACGATTCCACCGGCGAGGTTTACCCTCCGTCGGGGACCACGGCTGAGTGGGAGCCGTACACGCCACGCTGAGCTGAGACGTGCAGCTAGTGTGGGTTGCCCTAGGGCTGGGCAACCGACTTTTGCTAGATAGGCGGGCGTGAGTGTAGAAAAGTAGACTTCCGCTGTGTAATAAAGACAATAGTTTGTAACTGAGTATTGTACCTGTTTGTACAGTTCAGTTGTTTTTCCCTTGTAATATATTGTGTTCTTATGACGTGTGCTGTCGGGTGTCGCATCTTGCGGCACCACCCTCTGCGATCCTGGATCAGCGGATCTCGGTCCGCCACACCTAGTGTCACACACTTTAGGGTCTTTGGTTGCAAATGCTTTGTTAAGAAACATGGTAATCTTGATAGATTTGAAGCTAGATCTGCTGATTGCATGTTTCTTGGTTATCCATCTCATAATAGAGGCTACCGTGTGCTTTTACTTGATACTAACAAAATTGTGGAGACTTGTGAGGTTTCTATTGATGAAGCTAGCCCAGGTACTAGTTCAAATATTGCAGGTCCGGATCCATATCTGCAGGGGGAGAGTATTTTCGTTGAAGAAGAGGAAGAAGTGGTGCTGCTGCCCGAAAATTCAGCAGCTAATGACATTGTTCCAGCTCCTGATCTTGATTCACAGCCAGCACCGATGACAACCATTGCTGGTCCAGATCCTCCTCACGTCACGAGCTCATCTATTTGTGATGAACATGAAGAAGAAGAAGCTTGTGAAGTGTCCACTCCCCTCCGGATTCTCAAAAGTCATCCTCCACAACAAATTATTGGAAGCTTGCATGAATGAGTTACAAGATCCAGGTTTTTCGACCCCAATTCTCATGCTCATTCTGCTTTTGTTGCTTCTTTTGAACCCAAAGATATATCACACGCACTCACTATTGAATCTTGGATTACTGCCATGCAAGAAGAGTTAGAAAATTTTGTAAGAAATAATGTTTGGAAACTTGTACCTCCACCTCAAGGTCACACTTTAATTGGAACTAAATGGGTGTTTAAAAATAAACAAAGTAGGATGGGCTTGTGGTTAGGAACAAGGCTAGGTTGGTTACTCAAGGTTTCACACAAGTTGAAGGTCTAGATTTTGCTGAAACTTTTGCTCCTGTTGCTAGATTAGAAGCCATCTGAATTTTGTTAGCTTTTGCTGCATCTAAAAGTTTTAAGCTATATCAAATGGATGTTAAAAGTGCTTTTCTTAATGGCTACATAGATGAGGAGGTTTATGTCGAACAACCACCTGGTTTTGAAAATCCAAATTTTCCTAATCATGTTTACAAACTGTCTAAAGCCTTGTACGGTCTTAAACAAGCCCCTAGAGCATGGTATGATAGGTTAAAAACATTCTTACTTGAAAAGGGGTTTACCATGGGCAAGGTTGATAAAACTATTTTTGTGCTTAAGCATGGCAATGACTCATTATTCGTTCAAGTGTATGTGGATGATATTATCTTTGGTTGTGCTTCTCATGATCTTGTGTCCAAGTTTTCAGTTATGATGAGTTCAGAATTTGAGATGAGTATGATGGGAAAACTCACATACTTTTTTGGGGCTGCAAATCAAGCAAACCAAGGAGGGTACCTTTGTGCATCAAACAAAGTATACAAAAGATCTCCTAAGGCGCTTCAACATGGACAAAAGCAAGCCTCTTCGGACACAATGGGAACAGCGACAACACTTGAACTTGACGAAGATTGTGATCCCGTTGATAAAAAAGAATATAGAAGCATGATCGGATCACTTTTGTATCTCACGGCATCAAGACCGGACATACAATTCAGCGTATGTATTTGTGTACGGTTTTAAGTCTGTCCACGTGCTTCACATCATCAAGCTGTCAAAAGGATTCTCAGGTACTTACATGGAACTCAAGAATTTAGCATTTTTCTTCCTTCTTCCTCAACCGTTACTTTGAATGCTTTTTCCGATGCTGATTTTGGGGGTTGTAGGATTGATAGTGTCATTTTCTTGGTAATTCACTTGTTGCCTGGTCCTCTAGAAAACAAAGTTCAGTTGCACCATCCACAGCCGAATCTGAATATGTAGCTGCTGCTAGTGCTTTCTCACAAATTCTTGGGATTATTCGAACACTTAAGGACTATGGGGTTGATCTAGATAGTGTTCCACTATTTTGTGATAACACTAGTGCCATTTGCATTGCTAAAAACCCCGTGCAACATTCGAGAACTAAGCACATTGACATTAGGTATCGCTTTCTCCGTGATAATGTCGAAAAAGGGAACACTGTGCTTCACCATGTAGATACAGAACAACAATTGGCTGACATTTTTACAAAACCTTTGGATTTCACACGTTTTTGTTACATTCGTAGTGAAATAGGGGTTATGCATCCTCATGGCTTAAATTGAGGGAGAATTTTGAAACTTGGGAAGTCTATGTGTGAATCTGAAATTAAAATAATATGAGCATAGTATTTCATGCATATATGACTTTGTGATTCCTTTTTCATGCTGAAAGTTCTTACTACATTACTTGTGTTATACATTTTGTAGTTTTTACCATGTCTAGTAATTGGAATAATTACTTACACTAAATCTAGTCATGGTCGAACTTTCTTGCTGTTTTGAACTTGTTGCATGCTCACAAGTGCTTCTAATCATAAAGAATTAATCAAGTAATCAACTCACATGTTGAGTTTTTATGTTCAAATAAAAAATGAGAAAAGATCAATAGAATACGCATGCATCGCACTTCTTTCTTTTGAGATGGCTTATCATTGCACTTAGATATGAACTTGGAAGGAGTTGTGCAACACTAAAGCCATGTCCTTAAGCTTCTGACTGTCAAATGACATAGGTTTGGCTTGGTTGGTTAGAATAAGGCTGATGCTGCATATAATCTCTTGCAAATGTCGTAAGATCAAAATTTGTGCTTTAAATGATAAATAAAATGCAGCAACAAGTGTCATGTTTTCAGGTCTTGAAATAGTTATGTTTGTGAGATCATGACTTGCTTAAATTTAAAATTACACTTGATCTCTAGCATGGCTTACACTACTTTATGTATCTCATTGATGTGCTAGTGTAATTTACTTGATAGTATGATTTGGATGAGCTTTGTTTTATATGTATATGTTATAATGTGCTCATAACACATTAAAAATTTTCTTTTGTACCTTGCTGAATACATTGTCAAAGGGGGAGAAATTGATCACACATTGCACACATTCACATGTGTTTTGGCACGATTCTTCTCAGGGGGAGAATTTTCGGTATTTTTGTTTTTCTTCTCATTTTATTTCTGATTTACAAAGGGGGACAAATTGTTTTCAAAACTTTTCATGTGAATAAGCCAATGTTCAGATTTTAAGTGGTGTTGCCAATGCATTCATCAAGGGGGAGATTGTGAGACCTATGTGTGCTTAATACATTGGCTTTGACGATAAAAGTTTTGAATACTACCAAAACACCTTTTTAACAAGATCCGACTCTAGGTCCGAGCTCCTGCAAGGTCCGACGATAGGTCCGACTTGTTTTGGGTAGCTCCGGCAAGGTCCGACGTAAGGTCCGCTTGCTTTGTCTAGGTCTGACTTATTTTCGCTAGGTCCGACCTGTTTTTGCTAGCTCCGGTGCTAGGTCCGACTAGCTTTGGTAAGTTCCGTGCTAGGTCCGACTAAGCTTTAGTAAGCTCCGGCGCTGGGTCCGACTGGCTTTGGTAAGCTCCGGTTCAAGGTCCGGTTAGCTTTGGTAAGGTACGGAGCTTGATTTGGTTCTGCTTTTAACTTGCAATTTTTTGAACTTGCTTTACTCTTATGGAGAGTTTGCTTAGTATTATTTTACTAAGTTTTTGGTGTGTTTTAATAGTTATGGCTGATATCATTTTGCTATGGTTTACAACATGCTTATGTGAGGTGCTCACGTAAGATGTTGTAGTTTTGGAACTAACAAGAGTCAAGTCGAGGACTTGTGCTTGGAAGTATTGGTTGTTTATTCATGTGCAGGTATTGCTTGAGTTCAAGACATGGATGGTGACGGGAATCCATTGAACTAGTCTTAGGGAGAAGATGAGGTTCATCAACCAAGTTCGGGAGGAATTGTGGTTGAGTTGAACGGGAGGTTGCGCAGTGTGTTTGAATCAAGAACAATGCATATGAAGGTATCTTGGACGTCGTTTGAAGATGTTTGCACGTGTGCAAGGAGTGTATGGATGTGGCTGCATGGTTCCAAGGCGTGATGAAGAGATGTGGACGTAAAGAATTGGTCGGAAAGGTCCAACCGACTAGGTTATGGACTCAGGCTGCGGCTGAGTCATGTTTGACTCAAATATGGAAAGTTTTGAGTTGGTTACGATAGGATCTCGTGTGGGACATGAAGTTTAGTTGTTTTAGAAATGTTTGGGACGTTCCTAATGTGTTTGGAAGTCTTAAGATTGCTTCTATCTGCGTATAGAAGAGTCCTAAGCAGTATTGGTAAGTTACAGTTTGAATCCAAGTAGGAGTAGGAGTCCTAGTTTGAGTTGAGTTGGCCTTCGGGCTGGTTATATAAGCAATGGAGGCCAGAGCTCGGTGGGCACGACTTTGGGCTGTTCCTCTTGTGTTTTGATAAATGAAATTCGTATTCTAAAGGAACTTTTGTGCCTTGTTCTTCCGACTTGTTTCAGACAAGTTTTTCTCGTCGAATTTCTGTTCAGCATCACCTCGGTTCGGTGGTTTTATCATAACTCGAGTTTTACAGATCCAATTGATGTGATTCTTTTTGGGTTGTCTTCAAAACTTGATTATCTATCATCTGTGAAAATTTTAGGGTCATTGAATTTGTGGTATCTGATCTACACGAGTTTCTTTGCAGTATTCCAGAACTGTTTTTCTCGCGTAGGACAGATTGACCTTTGTTCGATCTTTCGATCGTAACTTGAGTTTCTCTCAACGGATTTTCATGATTCTTGTTGTGATGTCTTCGTGACTTGATTCTCTACAATCTAATAGTTTTGTCACAGTTGAACAAGTTTATATTAGTCGCACACATGGTTTCTTTAACAGATCGGTTTTCTGCTGAGGGGTGTTTTGTTGCTTCCGCTGAAAAGTTTTTATCTACCATTCACCCCCTCTGGTAGCTTTACACATGTACTTCGATCCTACAACGTGTCACCTCTGGAGCTCACCTTCAGGATGTCCGACACTACCGAACACGTGTCACCTCCGGGAGGTCGGTCACTATTGGACACGTGTCGACCTCAGAGCTTGCATCCGAGAAGAAAGGAAGTATGGTGCTGTTAGGACACGTGGCAATCTTGGAGCCCACCTCCGAAGAGAGGGGAGGTTGGGCACTGACACATGGCACATTCGGAGCTACCTACGAAGAGAGGGGAGGTCCGGAACTGACACGTGGCGTTCGCGCAGCTCAACTCTGTTGAGAGGGGAGGTCCGTACCCACCAGACACGTGGCGCACGCGGAGCTTGCCTCTGAGGAAGAGGGAGGTCTCGCCCGCCTGACACACGGCACAACCAGAGCTTGTCTCTGCGGAAAAGGAAGCCCAGGTTCCCGCAGGAAACGTGGAGCATCTGGAGCTCACCGCCTCGGAAGTAACGGGATTTGAAGCAGTTTTTCTTCTGTATGCGTGGGAATACCGGTACGGGAGGAAACCGACACGAATTCCACATTGCTACCGCACCAAATCAGCAAGAGATAAGTTGTTAAGATTCAAAAATAATTTCAATAGGACTCTTATTCGGATTCCGATCAGAATAGGACTCTTTGTTTCCTCTTATAAATAGAACCGAAAACCTTTGGCCGCAACCATGAACTTCTTTTCCACCTCCCGAGAGTCATCGACTTGGAGCCCTAGCCCCCAACTTGCCGAGCTAAACCCTTCGCCGGAATTTAGTCGCCGGAGGTCACTGGAAGAGAGCCTTGACGATCTGTCTTGCTAGGAGAAGGACCCCGAGACCAAGAAGAACGTAAGGTAGGTCTCCAATACCACCTTACGACATCATCGCGTTTTCTTTGCATCTGTTCTTCGATTCCTTTCGAACAGAAGCATTTTCATGGACAGATCACGTGTTGATCGGTCTGATCTAGATCTTGAGTCAAGATCATCGCCATGTCCACAATTGATCTTTACACCTCTGTTCATCGTAAAACCCATGCAAGCCATGCAAGAACACGTATAAACTAAACTGCAACATAGGATTAACATGCATATGCATCATTGCATCTTAAAGTAGAGTTTGTGCATGATGATTGATTGCTGTGAATATTGTATGTGCGTGAAGGACAAGCTCAGGGAGCTGTCTATGACGAGCTGCAGCAACAAGGTTTCGAGATCCAAGAGAAACAAGAACCGCAAGAACAAGGCAAGTGCCCCTTGACCATATTGATCCCATGTTTTTGAAGAACTGTTTTGTTTGCGAAAAGATGTGTGTGCTTGAGTCAACATGATGGAAACCCCTTTTATAGGAGTTTACTAATTTTGGTTAAACCACCCTTGTCACCAGGGAAGTTTATGAGTCGGGTATGTTTTTTGCTTTTATGCTTCGCTGAGTCCATGGGATACGGGAAGAGAAATAGATGTGTCTAGCTAACTGCATGTGACACCCTCATTGCTGGTTTCTGCATGTATTCATGTTTCATGTAGAGAAAATATTTTAAAGGAAGTAGGAACAGAGAGAGAGAACTAAAAAGATAGCCAATAAGAGTCAAATCCAGTTTCCAGAGAGCGCCGAAGACAACTTCCGTGGCCCACTGGCCACGTGGCGTGTTCGGAGCTCATCCCTACGGAGTGGGGAGAGGTCTGCCGCTAAATTGGCTACGTGGTAGGCTCGGGGCTCATCTCCGCTAAGGGGGAGGGGTCCGACCCTGTGGGATACGTGTTGCCCCCGGAGCTAGCTTCTGCGGAAGATACAAAGGCATTTCCGCAGGACACATGTCACCTTCGGAGCTTGTCACCGCGGAAATCATAGGACCAGTCGCGCAGGCTACGTGTCGATCACGGAGCTCATCTCCGAGAGGTCCGGTTCTATTGGACACGCGCCGTCACCAGAGCTTATCTCCGGAGGTCCGTGACTGTTGGACACGTGTTTACCTCGGAGCTCGTCTCTGGGGAAAAAGGAAAGTCCGGCGCTACTTGACGTGTGGCATTCACGGAGCTCACCTCCGAAGAGAGGGAGGTCCGGAATGGATACGTGGCAACCCGGAGCCACCTCCGGAGAGAGGAAAGATCCGGCACTGACACATGGCATGTGCGGAGCAACCTCCGAATAGAGAGGAGGTCCCGACCGTCAGGATACATGGCGCACGCGGAGCTCACCTCCGAAAGAGAAGGGGGTCTCGCTCGCTTGACACGCGGCACAACCGGAGCTCGTCTCTGCAGAAAGGGAGAGACCAGGCCCGCTGGACACGTGGAGCTTCCGGATCTCATCACCGAGGAGGTAACGAGTTCTGGATCGGTTTTTGGATTCTATACGCGTAGAAATATCGGTACAGAGGAGAAACCGACCTGATTTCCACAATGATACCGCACCAAATCAACTCAAGATAAGTTGTTAAGATTCAACGATAATCTGAATAGGACTCTTATTCGAGATACAATCAGATTAGGACTCTTCTTCTCCTGATGATGAATAGAACCCAGATTCTTTGGCCGAAACCACAAACTTCTTTTCCAACTCCTAAGCCGACGACTTAGAGCCCTAGCCCTAACTCGCCGAGTAAGCCATCGCTGGAGATCAGCGAGGAAGATCACCGGAAGAGAGCCCCAATGATCTGTCTGATCAGAGAAGGACCCCGAGACCGAGAAGAACGTAAGGTAGGTCTCCAATACCACCTTACGATATCGTTGTGGTTTCTTTGCATCTGTTCTTCGATTCCTTTCGAACAGAAGCTTTCTCGTGGATAGATCACTTGTTGATCGGGTTAATCTAAAGACCAGATCATCGCCACGTCCACATCTGATCCGAACACATCTGTTCATCGTAAAACCATGCAAGCCGTGCAAGAACACGTACAAACCCACCTAATAAAATTAAACTGCATCATAGGATAGCATGCATACGCATCATTGCATCTAGTTAAAGTTTGTGCATGATATTGATTGCTATGAATCTTGTATGTGCGTGATCCTATATAGAAGGACAAGCTCAGGGAGCTGTCTACGACGAGCTGCAACAACAAGGTTTCGAGATCCAAGAGCAACCGGAACCGCAAGAACAAGGCAAGTGCCCCTTGACCATATTGATCCTATGTTTTTGGGAAAACTGCTTTGTTTTGCGAAAAGGCGTGTGTGCTGAGCCAAGCATGATGGGAAACCCTTTTATAAGAGTTTACTAGTTTTGGTTAAACCACCATTGTAGCCTGGGAAGTTTATGAGTCGGGTATGGTTTTTTACTTTTATGCTTCGCTGAGTCCATGGGATTGGGAAGCGAGATAGATGTGTCTAGCTAACTGCACTCGTAATGATAATGAGAAACTGATGTTGTTAATGAACATGGATCGGAGGGAGATCTAGAAAAGACTGGGTTTGCGGATGAGGTAGTATGAAATGGTGGTTTACTTACCGTAGATCTAAGGACCGGTTCATGCGAGCACATGCCCGGATAACAGTGCCACCACAAGGCCATGTATGGGTGCAGCTTAGCTGAGTAATTAGGTAAGTTGCTAGATTGTTATGGACCGTGGAAGGCGCGGGGAATGGGAGTCGAGTGAGGACTGCCCTGGGAACTGCATGGCACAAGAGGGGGCCCGTGGGTGGAGAATTGGAGATTCTACCTTGCCGGTGAAACCTTAGTGAGTCCATACATCTAGTAGCCCCTTTGTAAATGCTATTTTGTGATCTCTTGTCCATACACCGACGGTTGTGTACTGGTATAATGGAGGTTCTGCATTCGCCGACGGGTGACGAAATCACAAACTTGTGGGTAAAGAGGTGCAAACTCTGCAGAGTCTAAAACTATCATGATAGCCGAGCTTACGGTCATGAGCGTCTGACCAACTTCCATGATTAGTTGGGATGGTTATTGGATATGGTTATTGGGTATGGTTTTGGTTATGCTCTGGTTTTGGTTATGTTTTCGGGACTGTTGAGTCCGGGTGATAAGATGGGTTGCATGACTGTTGAGTCATGGCAACAAGGCTGGACGGTTTGGGACGGAAATTGTTTATGAGATGAAATGGTAGCGAATACGAGATGGTATTCGTAAGATGGTAGCAAATACGAGGAGGTATTCATGAGCAAGAATGAGGTTGATGACTGGATGTGACATGGAAGGTAATGAGCAAAATGGAGGTATGATTGGTATTTTAATACATGTTGGGATTACATTCACTTAAAGATGAGTTGCTGTTTTATCATGGTTTTGATAAATAACTTTGCTTTCTGCAATGAGCCTTTTTTACCTACCTTGTTATGAGACTTCATATCATATTTTCCCGCACTTGCTGAGTACATCATTGTACTCAAACTTGCATTATTATTTTATCATCAGCAACAGGAGAGGATTTCTATGAAGACCAAGTGGAGCATTAGGCGTGTGATCTGTGCTCAACCTTGCTTTTGGGGATGGAGTAGAGATGGAGCCATTGCTGCCTAGAATTGCTTCCGCATTAGTTAAATTGCTTCCGCATTAGAATAAAGAATTCCGCTGCATAGAAATAAAGACTTCCGCTGTGAGCATGAGTCCAAGACTCATGAGACATTGTAATAAACTCTGTTATTTGTGGTAATATATAATCTGAATTCAGTTTGTGGATCATATGTGTATGTGTGATGAACATCCTGGGCACACATATGCATTAGTTCTCGGTTCCGTGGTTTTCCACAGAGTTGAGGGCGTCACAGATTGGTATCAGAGCCACGGTTGACAGTGGGTTACACGCCTAAATAGGAAATACAGATTGGTATCAAAAGCCATGGTTGATGGTAGGTTACACACCTAGATACAATCACAGATTAGTATCCGACACAAATTGGTAGCTAAGCCACACTGACCATAGGATGCAAGCCTAGGATGCATATATTGCCCTTGAAACTACCTTGACATAGGAAACCATCCTTGAATAGGAGTTGTGTGAGCCCTTGAAATGATTGTTTGTGATTGTGTGCTTAGTGTAAGTTGTGGGACGTCTCAAAACGTTGTCCATATCCACACGTAAGTAGAAAGAGGTGTGAGATGTTTCGGCACTTGTTCACATCCTCATATGGGCTAATATATATATAGTCCAACTCACCTTGATGCATATAGTTGAGGGAATCTACCTAGCCTTCTAACATTCTATTTCGATCTCTCTCACAGATGGTGATAGGAAACGCCGGCCGAAGGAACGTCCGTGACAAATAAGAGGAGGGTCACGATGAAGTTCCTGTTAACCCCGGAGCTGGCGAGAACCACATGGAACGGTTGATGGCCATGAAGAACCAACTTATACAAACCATAATCCAAACTTTGGGTCAGTTGCAGGCCAACAACAACAACCCCGTTCTGGCACCACCGCCACCACCACCACCGGCTCATAACAGGCTGGGAGAGTTCATGAGGACTCGACCACCCACCTTTGCTCAAGCCAACGACCCCATAGAGGCCGACGACTGGGTGAAATCCATGGAGAAGAAGCTTGCCATAGTGCAGTGCAATGAGTGAGAGAAGGTTCTCTTTGCATCGCACCAACTCATAGGAGCTGCCGCTGACTGGTGGGATGCCCTAAGCAACGCTCATGTTGACCCGGGGACGATCACTTGGACTGAGTTCAAGGAGCGTTTCCGCTCTCATTACATCCCTGCTGGTGTAATGATGCTCAAGAGACAGGAGTTTGAAGGTCTCCGCCAAGGACAGAGAAGTGTGAATGAGTATCTCAACAAGTTCACACAACTGTCCCGCTATGGCCATGAAGATGTCAACTCAGACCAGAGGAAGTTATACCTGTTCATGAGATGGTTGAACAATGAGATCCAGGTTCAGCTCCTCAACAATGACTATGCAAGCTTCCAGAAGCTGGTTGACAAGGCTATAGTGGTTGAAAGCAAGATCCGAGAGATCGAGCGAGAATGCAAGAGGAAGATGCCATACCAGCCTCAAGGGAGCAACGTATGACCTCGGTACATGCCCCCGGCGGCACCGCAGTATGGATCGACCACTCCTGCATACCGCCATAGTCAGCCACCACAGCAACGACCCGTTGCTCCAGCACCTTGTGTGCCCATGCCTCCTGTGCCCCGACCTAACATGGGAGCTCCTGTTCAAAACCCCCGCCCCAACGTACCTGCTGCCGTAGGCAACAGGGCATGCTTTGCATGCGGGGAAATAGGACACTTCGCGAACCAGTGCCCGAGGAGAGGCCCTGGACAGCAAGGCAACGTGCCCAAACAGAACCCGCAACCGAATGGAGGGGACAATCAAGGAAAATGGGGACAGCAGAACTATGCTCGCGGCAACGTGAACCATGTCTCTGCTGAAGAAGCACAACAGGATGAGGACGTCGTAATTGGTATGTTCCTTGCCAACTCCAACCCAGCCACCATCTTATTTGATTCCGGAGCATCACATTCCTTCATATCATCCAAGTTTGTTGCCAAGCATAATCTACTCATATCACACCTAAAATGTGCTATGTTAGTTAATTCCCCGGAGGAGAAATGAGGACTAATATAGTATGTCCGAAAGTAAGCCTTAAAATAAGGGGGGTAGACTTCCTTGCCAACCTTATTGTCTTGGATTCCCAAGGGATTGACATAATACACGGGATGGATTCGCTAAGCAAGCACAACGGGGTAATTCAATGTGCTGAAAGAAGCGTGCAGTTGATAAATGAGCACGGCATCCGCGTCGAGTTTGAGTCAGCCCAACAAACCACTAATAAGGCAATCTTGAACCACGTCGAAGGAGCAACGTTGGACAGCGTTCCAGTGGTTCAAGAATTCTCGGACGTGTTTCCAGAGGAGCTTCCAGGTATGCCACCTGATCGGGACATTGAGTTTGCCATTGATTTGGTACCCAGAACTGCACCCATAGCAAAGAGACCCTATAGGATGCCCGTCAATGAACTAGTAGAACTTAAGAAGACAATTCAGGAGCAGTTGGAGAAGGGTTTTATACGTCCAAGCTCGTCACCATCTGGAGCTCCTGTTCTCTTCGTAGATAAGAAGGATGGGACCCAAAGGATGTGCGTGGGCTATAGGTCTCTCAAAGAGGTGACAATCAAGAACAAGTACCCTCTGCCCTGTATAGAGGACCTATTCGACCAAATGAAAGGAGCCTGAGTGTTCTCCATGATTGATCTTCGGTCGGGATATTTCCAGCTGAAGATTAAGCCCTCCAATATACCCAAGACTGCCTTCCGAACATGGTATGGTTCGTATGGATATACCGTCATGTCTTTTGGGTTAACAAATGCACCCGCATACTTCATGTACCTCATGAACAAGGTTTTCATGGAGTACTTGGATAAGTTCATCGTGGTTTTCATCGACGACATTATGGTGCATTCAAAAAAGTGAGGAGGAGCATGAAGAACATTTGAAATTGACCTTGCAGAAAATGTGTGAGCATCAATTATATGCCAAGCTTAACAAGTGTCAATTTTGGCTAAAGGAAATATCATTCCTAGGCCACATTATCTCCGAAGAAGGGGTATCGGTTGATCCCGGAAAAGTGAGAGATGTTCTGAAGTGGGACCAGCCGCAAAACGTGAGGGATATTCGAAGTTTTCTTGGGATGGTTGGATACTACCGACGCTTCATTAAGGACTTCTCTAAGATAGCAAAGCCTATGATGGAGTTGCTAACGAAGGGGAAAGCCTTTCGATGGACACCGGCATGCCAAGAAAGTTTTGAGGAACTCAAGAAAAGGCTAACCACAGCGCCGGGTTTGGTATTGCCGGACGTAAGCAAGAGCATTGACATGTATTGTGACGCCTCCAGACAGGGGCTCGGATGTGTGCTCATGCAAGAAGGACAAGTGGTAGCCTATGCTCACGACAATTAAAGAAGCACGAGCTTAATTATCCTACACATGACTTGGAGCTAGCAGCAGTAGTGCATGCATTGAAGATTTGGATACATTATATCCTTGGTCATCGATGTGAGATCTATACGGATCATAAAAGCCTCAAGTACATATTTACCCAAACGGACCTGAATTTGAGGCAACGTCGATGGTTGGAACTCATCAAGGATTACGATGTTGGAATCAACTACCACCCCGGGAAGGCCAATGTAGTAGCTGATGCATTGAGCCGGAAGGGAGCATGTCACCAACTCACGGTTCGGGAGCTACCACCCGAACTACGAAAGGAGTTCGAACGGTTACACCTCGGATTTTTGAACAACATGGAAATGATGGAGATCCACTCTTCATTGGAGCAAGAGATAAGAGATGGCCAAGCAACAGATGAGGAGATCAAGGAGATCAAGGAAAGGATCCGACAAGGCATAGAGAAGGATTTCAAAGAAGATGAGAAGGGTACGCTTTGGCTAGGAAAAAGGATTTGTGTGCCTCACGTGAAGCACCTCCGCGACATGATATTGAAGGAGGCACATGATTCACCCTATTCCATACATCCCGGAAGTACCAAAATGTACATGGACTTGAAGACTTTTTATTGGTGGGATGTTATGAAAAGGGATATAGCCGAATACGTTGCCCTATGCGACACATGCCAACGGGTGAAGGCCGAACATCAAAGACCCGCTTGATTGTTGCAACCTTTGAAGGTACCCGAGTGGAAGTGGGAAGACATCAGCATGGATTTCATTGTCGGATTGCCACGTACTCAGCCGGGTTATGACTCCATCTGGGTAATCGTGGACCGATTGACGAAAAACACCCACTTTCTCTCTGTAAGGGCCAAGTACAACGTTGCACAATTAGCCGATTTGTACATGGAGAAGATTGTGTGCCGTCATGGAGTTCCGAGGAGGATAGTCTCAGATCGAGGTTCTCAGTTTACCTCTAGATTCTGGAGGAAGCTGCAGAAAGCTATGGGTACACGACTAGATTTTAGCTCCACCTATCACCCACAAACCGATGGCAAACCGAAAGGACAAACCAAATTTTGGAGGACATGTTGAGAGCTTGCGCCTTGAAACGTGGGCGTAGTTGGGATAGGAGTTTACTGTACGCCGAATTCTCCAATAACAACAGCTATCAAGCTAGTTTGAAGATGTCACCTTTCGAAGCATTGTATGGTAGACGGTGTAGAACACCGCTGTTCTGGAACGAAACCGGAGAGAACCAGGTGTTTGGACCCGAAGTGCTACAAGAAGCTGAAAAACAAGTCCAAAAGATTCGGGAGAACTTAAAGGCTGCTCAATCACGACAGAAAGGCTATGCGGACAATAGACGAATGAAGTTGACTTTTAAAGTAGGAGACTTCGTATACCTTAAGGTATCGCCTATCCGAGGCCAACGATGTTTCAACGTCAAAGGCAAGCTAGCACCTCGCTACATCGGACCATTCAAGATTTTGGACAAGCGAGGAGAAGTAGCCTATCAACTAGAGCTCCCAACATATCTCTCTGACATACATGATGTGTTTCATGTATCCCAGCTCAAGAAGTGCTTGAGAGTACCAGAAGAGCAAATACCAATGGAAGAGCTTTAACTTCAAGAAGACCTGACTTATGCGGAGCACCCTGTCTGAATTTTGGACGAAAAGGAAAGGGTCACCTGGAACAAAGTGATGCGATGGTGCAAGGTACAATGGAGCCATCACACCGAAGCTGAAGCCACATGCGAGCATGAAGAAGACATCAAGGCAGAATTTCCTCATCTATTCCTTACTAACGAATCTGTCACACCCGGTTTTTCCGAAGAACAACCAAGTGAATATCACATGTATGCCAGGATCATTTTCTCATACATGTGATGACAAATAGTAAAGCATCTTTTATTACAAGCCAGGTGTCGAATATGAATAAGTCTTACATAGCAAATGTCTCGATGGACAATAATAAGTTCATCACAAGTAAATAAACTAGCAGCGGAATATTATTCTTGAGGGCTCCATCACAGGCGTTGCCCGGGGGTCTCCATGAACCTAGAAACCTTATTCGGGTCCAAAGTCTTGGTCATTATACACCACCTCATTATCTTGACCTGAGCAGCAATATAAACCAACAAAATATGCAAGGTTGAGTACCAATGGTACTCAGCAAGTGTGGGAAAATTATATCATGCATGGCTAGAACAAGGAGAGGTTGAACTCATGGTTAAAGCACTACGCAATTAATACCTATCACCTTAGCTTATTAAGCACCTACATTACTACACAGGTGAAATGGTCCCAATCTCCCATCCCATCATCATAATCCAATAACCATAACATCATTTCCAATGTTAAGCTCCCCGCTTAACTTCCAAAACCATCAATCCTCTAATCATGAATAAGTCCAAGCCGCTCTTGACCGTGAGCACGGCTGTCATGACAGTTTTGACTCTGCAGAGTTTGCACCACTGTACCCACATGTTGTGATTTCATCCCCCGTTGTCGGGTGGACTAAAAGAACCTCCATTATGCCAGTGGCTACGAACCACATTCACACTTCCTAGGTGTGTAGCCAGGAGATCACTACGAAGCCTTTACAAAGTGATTCCCGACGAGCGTGGGACAACTGAGGTTTCACCCCTAACAGCATACAAGAGGCTCCAACCCCGCTGCAGTGGCCCCCTCTTGAGCCTTGCGGTTCATATGGTAGTCCAGCTGACACCTACTCCCCGCACCATCCAACACACCCATACTACGCCGGGGATACACCTAATTAATTGGCCAAGCTGCCCCATCTCAGCATGTGGTTGGCACTGTAAAGCCAGGTTACATGCTCCATGAACGGGTCCTTAGGATCCAGGCAAGTACTAAACACAAACCCGAGTCTCGTGCACCCAGCACCAACCAAAACATCCAACTTGCCTTGATCCCTACCTCTACATAACTCACAATATCTCATTCAAGAGTATGGTAATATAAACTGATGATCTCATATCCCAAATATCCCATTCTAAGCATGGCTAAGCATATGCATAATAATAAATGACATGATAAAATAAATCCCAACCCAAGCTACAAGGAAACAAGGTGATGCAATTCTAGGGAAACTTCCTAGCATGGGTTTCATATTTAACTTGACAATGCAAATAATTCTATCTACACATCCTAGCATAGGATCAAAGTGGTCAAGGACACTTGCCTCCTTCTGCTGCTCTTGAAATGGGTAGTCCTGATCTTGGAAAGGAATAACTTGCTTCTGAGCAGGTTCTACATCATACCATCACACATAGCAAAAGAAAAACAACAATCCATAAGACATAGTTCACACTTCCACTTCATACAAACCACACATTTATATTTATGAAAGTCATTCACCATTATATGTGTTGTGGTTACTCTATGTGTGTTGATTTGTGGCTTGCATGCATTTTTAATCATGTGTATATGATTCCTACTTTTGTGTTCACATTTATACTTGCATACTATATATATGAGTTTCCAATTTAAATAAATTCCTTATATTCAATAACTACACCTTTTAGCTACCAAGTATGCATGAAAGGTATTTTCCTTCTTCATAAGTGTCTTCAGAATTTCTACCAACCCTAAACTGAATTCTTTGGATTTTAGAACTCCATTTATCATTTACTAGTTGCTATATTTTCAGATTTATTTCCTATGCCTAAATGTGAACTTTATTATGAAAATAACAAGACACATCATTTATACAGAATAGGTTCTGATCTAAAATATTTACTAATATATTTTTGACCTTTTTCTCTGATGTAAACTATTTTACAATTATTTTCCCTATTTTCCAGAACTATTCTTTACTTAAAAATGTGTCCCTAAATGTGAATAATAAATTAAACAGATTCATTTCAGCCCAAAATATATTTTTATCTCACTCCAAAGTTTTCTAAATACTGAGAAAGTTTCTAATTTAATTTTGACAATATGTTTGTCCCACCTTTTAAATTTTAAATACTAGCCACATATTCAATTTCGTAAATTAAATATTAAACAGGGCTAAAAAGGTAAACTCACCCCACTGCAGGGTCTATAATATTATTTTAACAATTTTCAGGGGTCTAGCTATGCATAACAGAGGAGTTTTTCCTAATTTTTATTAAGTCCAGGGGCTAAAACTGATTTTTAAATGAATTTACATGATTTTCTGAAGTTCCAGGGGCTAGATCAGAAGTTTCCGGGGCTAGCTCTTATTTCCCGAGAACCCCAGGGGGTAGCACATAAGATTTCCAGTCTTTATAACGCGGGGCTGATGTGGACCATCCGATTTTAAACCGACGGCTGAGATTATAACGTCGAACCGGTACGCGGGGATTTAAACCCTACCGTGCGATTTAAAATAAACGGCGCACAAGCGGCCACGTCGCTCTGATCGAACGCGGGCGGCGCTGCCGGCGGCGCACGGCGGCGGGAAGCGGCGATCTCGCCGGAGACTTTCGGATCTTCGAGAATTCTTCCTAGAACTGTGATTTTATGGCATAGATCGGTGGAGGGGAGGTCGGGGATCTCACCTCGGGGGTTTTCTTGAGCTCGGAGGTCCTGGAAGGTGATCGGCGACGAGGTCCGAGGTGAAACCACGGCGAGGCTCGTCGGCGCTGTGTTTACACCGCAAGTCACCGAGTTTTCTGCACCTGCAAGGTTCCCCGGAGGCGGTGGATCAAGACCAGCGAGTTAGATCGGAATTTCCGAGCTTAGATCGGCCAGAATTCGCCGGAGAAGTCTCGGTTCTCACCGGAGGAAAATCGGCGGATCGCGTGGGAAAAACAGAACGAGGCCGGGGTTTTTATAGATGGGGGAGGGCGGTGGGTTGGTTTAGATCGAGTGGGAGTCCTCCGGAACCAGAATTCGGCCGGAAATCCGGTCGGTTGCGATCGCCCGTGCGCGGGTGAACAGTCCGAGTTTCGGACGATCGGGGGTTAGGGATGACAGGTGGGTCCCACCTGTCTGAGAGAGAGAGCGCGGGCGCGCGGCTGCGGGCTGGCGTGGGGCAGGGTGGGCCGGCTAATGGGTTTCGGCCCACTGGCCGGTTTTTTTCTGTTTTCCTTTTCCTTTTTCTATTTCTTTTCTGTTTTGAGTTTAATTTGAATTCCAGTTTGAATTTAAATTGTTGCAAAACATGCAACACGCCCAAAAATTTTGAAATTCCCCTCTTAACATGATTTAGGGTCTTAACAAGATTTTTGGGGTGTTACAGCTCTACCCCCCTTAAAAGAAATCTCGTCCTCGAGATTGGTGGTTCTAAGAAAACAATTCCGGAAATTGTGCCTTGAGCTCATCTTCCCGCTCCCAGGTGGCTTCCTCTTCTGAGTGATGCTTCCACTGCACCTTGCACATCCGGATTCTTTTATTTCTGGTGAGGCGTTCCATTGTCTCCAAAATCTTGTATGGTTGCTCGGCATAAGGCAAATCCTCAGCTACGTCCACTTCATTCATGGGTAACACCTCCTCAGGCGTTCTCAGGCATTTCTTGAGTTGTGACACATGGAACACATCGTGCACATCCGATAGAAGAGCCGGTAACTCTAGTTGATACGCCACTTCGCCTTTCCTTTCCAGAACATGAAAGGGTCCGATGTATCGAGGTGACAACCTCCCTTTCACCTTGAACCGACGAAGTCCTCTGATAGGGGACACCTTGAGATAGACATAGTCTCCCACGTTGAAAACGAGCTCTCTTCTTCGTACATCGGCATAGCTCTTTTGGCGTGTCTGTGCTATCCTCAAATTGTTACGAATTTCCCTCACCTTCGCCTCAGCTTCTTGTAGTACTTCTGGAACAAACACTTTACTTTCCCCCGTTTGGTTCCAAAATAGGGGAGTTCTGCACTTCCTCCCGTACAAGGCTTCAAACGGTGACATCTTCATACTAGCTTGATAGCTGTTGTTATAGGAAAACTCCGCATACGGTAAGTTCTTGTCCCAACTCCTATTGTTTTTGAGTGCACATGCCCTCAGCATATCTTCAAGGATCTGATTGGTTCTCTCCGTCTGCCCGTCAGTTTGGGAATGATAGGCAGAACTAAAGTTCAGATGGGTTCCCATGGTTTAGTGTAACTTCTGCCAGAACCTTGAGGTGAACTGTGTCCCTCGATCCGACACAAACTTCTTTGACACTCCATGGTAACACACGATCCTTGACATGTAAAACTCTGCCAATTTGGATCCGCTGTAGCTTTCTTTCACGGGGATGAAATGGGCTACCTTGGTTAGCCTATCAATGATGACCCATATCGAATCATATCCTGATTGGGTCCTAGGCAATCCCACGATGAAATCCATGCTGATTTCTTCCCACTTCCATTCAGGCACTTTGAGTGGTTGCAATAATCCCGCGGGTCGTTGATGTTCTGCTTTCACCAACTGACATGTGTCACATAGGGCAACATGTTCCGCGACATCTCGCTTCATGCCATACCACCAATACCTGCTTTTGAGGTCCTGGTACATCTTTGTACTCCCAGGATGAATGGAATAGTCAGAATCATGAGCCTCCTTCAAAATCAATTCACGGATCTCCTTTACTTCTGGCACACAGATTCTTTTCCCTTGCCACACCGTTCTGTGTTCATCCTCTCTAAAACCCGGAGCTTTATTTTCCTTGATGAGTTGTCTGATCTCTTGTATCTTCTCATCATTCTTTTGACCCTCGCGTATGTCTTGCTCTAGTGTGGAGTCCACTTCCATGGCGATGGCTTCACCATTATTTACTAGACATAGATTGAGCCTTATAACCTCGTCCTTCAATTCTGCAGGCATGTCCTTCAAGCTGAACTTATTGACCTGCACTTTCCGACTCAAAGCATCGGCCACGACGTTTGCTTTCCCAGGATGATAGTTAATGCCCACATCAAAGTCATTGATTAGCTCTAACCATCTCCTTTGTCTGAGGTTGAGATCTGGCTGTGTGAAAATGTACTTCAAACTCTTATGATCCGTATATATCTCGGTCCTCTTCCCCATCAAATAGTGCCGCCAAATTTTCAACGCGTGTACCACTGCGACTAGTTCTAGGTCATGTGTAGGATAGTTCTTCTCGTACTTCCGGAGCTGCCGGGATGCATAAGCCACGACATGCCCTTCTTGCATGAGAACACATCCCAACCCGTTTCCAGAGGCATCGCAGTACACCGTAAAGTTCTTCTGCATATCGGGCATAACTAACACTGGGGCTGTTGTCAATCTCTTCTTTAACTCCTGAAAACTCGTCTCGCACTGTGGTGTCCAGGTGAATGTGATTCCCTTCTCCAACAGTTTGGTTAGGGGTCTTGAGATCTCGGAGAATCCCTCAATAAACCGTCGGTAGTATCCAGCCAATCCCAAAAAGCTTCGAACTTCCCAGACATTCTCAAGGGTCTTCCACTTCTGTATATCCTCGATTTTGGCGGGATCTACGGAGATTCCTCCCTCCGAGATTATATGTCCTAAGAAGGGAACTCTCTTCAACCAAAACTCACACTTGCTCAACTTGGCATATAGTTGGTGTTCTCTCAGCCTCTGCAACACCAACCTTAGATGTTTCTCATGTTCTCCTTCATCTTTGGAGAAGACGAGAATGTCATCTATGAAAACCACCACAAATTTGTCCAGATATTCCATGAATACCTTGTTCATGAGATACATGAAGTATGCCGGGGCATTAGTTAGCCCGAAAGGCATGACAGTGCATTCATACAGTCCGTACCGAGATACGAAAGCCGTCTTGGGAATATCAGTTTGCCTTATCTTGAGTTGGTGGTATCCCGACCTGAGATCAATCTTCGAGAACACACAAGCTCCCCTCAACTGATCAAACAAGTCTTCAATGCGGGGTAATGGGTACTTGTTCTTGATGGTTACCTCATTCAAGGCACGGTAATCCACGCATAACCTTTGGGTTCCGTCCTTTTTGGGCACAAATATCACCGGAGCTCCCCATGGTGAGGAACTAGGACGAATATACCCCTTCTCCGTCAATTCTCTTAAATGATCCTTGAGTTCTTCTAGCTGCTTGGAGTCCATCCGATAAGGTCTCTTGTATATCGGGGCTGTTCCAGGTACTAGCTCAATTGCGAATTCCACTTCACGATCGGGAGGCATTTCTGGCAACTCTTCCGGAAAAACATCTGGATATTCCCTGATGGTCCTGATTTCCTCAACTTCCACCTCAACTTGATTTAATTTAATGTCCCTCCTAGGCTCGTGTATTGTATGAACTTTACTCTTGTGCCACTAGGGTGAGTTAGTTCCACCGTTCTGGTCGAACAATGGATGATTCCCTTATGTTTGGTCAACCAATCCATACCCAAAATAATATCTATCCCTTGTGAATCTATCACTATGAGGTTAGCAGTAAATACTACGCCATTAATGTCTAGGTTCACCTTGGGACACACTTGTCTTGTCCTTATTTCTCCACCCGGAGAGTTTACGGCTAGCATATGGTTCATTTGTGTTGTTGCTAGGTCATGCTTCTTAACAAACCCTTGGGCAATGAACGAGTGGGTAGCACCAGAATCAAACAACAGGGTTGCAAGGTGTAAATTGGCAGGAAACTTACCAACTACGACGTCGGGTGCCTCTTGTGCTTCCTCCATAGTGATGTGGTTCACCCGTCCTCTCATTACATTCTGCTGTTGTGGCTGCGCGGGCTTCTTCTTTGGGCACTTATGGGCATAGTGCCCCAATTCACCACAGTTAAAACATTGCACCCCAACCTTAGGTGCCTAGCCTTTATTGTCTTGGGGTTGGTTTGGGGGTCCTTGCACTGCTGGTCGAGGTGGATATGCGGGGCGAGGTTGCTGTACAAACTGACGTTGCGGCTGTGCTGATGCTGCCAGAGGCCTGTAGTTCGGGTTGTACCCTCTTGGTGCTGAGTAGGGTACCGCAGCACGGTTCATCTGCCCTGCAGGTTGCTGCATCAGACGTGGGCGGGTATTGCTCCCTGAGGCTTGATGTGACTACCCGGCCTTCCTCTTATTCTCATTTTGCAAGGCCTTTAGCTTCCTTTCTACCACAAACGCTCTGTCCACCATCTTTTGGAAGCTTTCATACTCATTTTAGGACATTGCACACTGCATTTCTGCGGTAAGTCCTTCCACGAAACAATCTTGTTTCTGCTCATCAGTCTCTATGTCCCGTGGGGCATAACGGAATAGTTGAGTGAATTTAGTGAGGTATTCCCTCACCTTCATGTTTCCCTGCTGCAGTCCCAAAAACTCCTTCCTCTTGTTTTTGAGTTCACCTCTTGGGATTTAATGGTTACGGAAGCTACGCTTGAACTCTTCCCAAGTGATGTTCTCAGGGTCATGATGGGCAGCCACGTAGGCGGTCCACCAATCAGCAGCAGGTCCATGCAATTGATGAGAGGCAAACAGCACCCTCTCATACCCTTGGCACTGTATGATCCTCATCTTACTTTCAATGGTCTTCAGCCAATCATCTGCCTACAGAGGATCAGCAGCACTTGCAAACTTTGGAGGTTGAGTTACTAGAAACTCACTCAACCTTGGTTGGCGTGGTGCAGCTTGTGGAGGTGGAACTTGATGCAAGTTGGCCACCACTTGAGTCAAGTTCTGGATGAGCTGATTTTGATTCTCCAGCATTTGGTGGAGGGGATCAACTCCTTCACGGCGACCACCCCGGTCCTGGCCTCCAGAAAGATGAGGGTTGCATGCCTCATCGTTGTTGTTGGCGGGGTTGGCAGCACGTCCTTTTCCTCTTCCGGCCATCTGGCAGAATCAACCAATGTTAATTTGAAAGCATTTAGTATCATCTTACTACTTTCATTTGTTTGTATTTTGAAGTGTTGAGGCTTTGTTATACTTTTCTGAGGGTTCATTTCTCACACAAAAATAAATGCAATATTATTTCATGTGGGTTCTCACACCAAAGCAAAACAATCTAAAGACGAGGCTGTGGACAATTGCTCATGGCTTCCACAACTCACGTCACACACCAAGCATTAACACACCATTAACTTAACTTAACGACTCGACTATTCGACATCTTGCTAACTAAGGGAAGGACTCTACACTACTCGTTTTCGTGAGCTGGCTCCTCGGGATCTTCCTCATCATTTCGGCTTCCTTCTGACTCTGCTTTGGGTGGGGAGGCTGCTGGTGGAGAAGTGCGACGATGCCTTATCGCCCGACGATCTGAGGGGTCAGGAGTCCATGTATCATTCGCGGTGACACACAGTTCATTCCCATCTCCTCTTTCTCTCGCCCTCCGGCAGGCTCGCAGCAACACCTCCGTTTCCTTCAGGGTGTCCCGAACATCCTGAAGCTCTTGCTGACACTCCTGCAGTCGAGTGCTGAGCATAGCAGCATCCTCCAAGCACAAGTCCATGTGCTCATGGGAAGTCCCTTGCTGCACTGGAGGATACTTATACTCCGTGGTACCACTCTCACGCTGGAGGACATACATGTACTCAGTCCTGTCCAGGTGGCGACGATAGATGTGACTCTGGCAGGTGATGGCCTCCCAGGTGACATCCTTTTCCGCATCGACCTGTGTCGAACGACAAGCTGGAGAGTGGTGGATCTTAAGAAGCTGATTTTCGTGTATAATTCTCATCTCTGAACTCCATTCTTCCCTCTTCTCACGGATGGTACTGGTGGAGTTATAATGGATGATTAGCTTGCCCATATGCCCGCGGATTCGAGCATACGTCGGAGACGGCTCAACAAGCCTCCTACTTCCAATCCGTAGGAAAGGTACGTCACCAGACGACTCTCCTCTCTTTCGGCAAGGGCAACTACGGGAACTCTCCCTCCTGTGGATTTGCGAGCGGTGCGAATCATGCGAACCATCTAAAACAGAAAACATTTAAACTTAGGTTAGATAAACTTTTAAGCAAAAATTCTATTTTGAATGAAAGTTGGGGTAAGATGAAGAAAGTGACTCCATTAAATAACATTTTTCAACACACACCTTGTAAAATAGTTTTTAAGAAAATAGGGCCCTTAAATACGTCCATTTCTACCTAGTTCCACGTTCCTACGGGCAATCTTGGCTCTGATACCACTTCTGTCACACCCGGTTTTTCCGAAGAACAACCAAGTGAATATCACATGTATGCCAGGATCATTTTCTCATACATGTGATGACAAATAGTGAAGCATCATTTATTACAAGCCAGGTGTCGAATATGAATAAGTCTTACATAGCAAATGTCTCGATGGACAATAATAAGTTCATCACAAGTAAATAAACTAGCAGCGGAATATTATTCTTGAGGGCTCCATCACAGGCGTTGCCCGGGGGTCTCCATGAACCTAGAAACCTTCTTCGGGTCCAAAGTCTTGGTCATTATACACCACCTCATTATCTTGACCTGAGCAGCAATATAAACCAACAAAATATGCAAGGTTGAGTACCAATGGTACTCAGCAAGTGTGGGAAAATTATATCATGCATGGCTAGAACAAGGAGAGGTTGAACTCATGGTTAAAGCACTACGCAATTAATACCTATCACCTTAGCTTATTAAGCACCTACATTACTACACAGGTGAAATGGTCCCAATCTCCCATCCCATCATCATAATCCAATAAACATAACATCATTTCCAATGTTAAGCTCCCCGCTTAACTTCCAAAACCATCAACCCTCTAATCATGAATAAGTCCAAGCCGCTCTTGACCGTGAGCACGGCTGTCATGACAGTTTTGACTCTGCAGAGTTTGCACCACTGTACCCACATGTAGTGATTTCATCCCCCATTGCCGGGTGGACTAAAAGAACCTCCATTATGCCAGTGGCTACGAACCACATTCACACTTCCCAGGTGTGTAGCCAGGAGATCACTACGAAGCCTTTAAAAAGGGATTCCCGACGAGCGTGGACCCACTGAGGTTTCATCCCTAACAGCATACAAGAGGCTCCAACCCCGCTGCAGTGGCCCCCTCTTGAGCCTTGCGGTTCATATGGTAGTCCAGCTGACACCTACTCCCCACACCATCCAACACACCCATACTACGCCGGGGATACACCTAATTAATTGGCCAAGCTGCCCCATCTCAGCATGTGGTTGGCACTGTAAAGCCAGGTTACATGCTCCATGAACCGGTCCTTAGGATCCAGGCAAGTACTAAACACAAACCCGAGTCTCGTGCACCCAGCACCAACCAAAACATCCAACTTGCCTTGATCCCTACCTCTACATAACTCACAATATCTCATTCAAGAGTATGGTAATATAAACTGATGATCTCATATCCCAAATATCCCATTCTAAGCATGGCTAAGCATATGCATAATAATAAATGACATGATAAAATAAATCCCAACCCAAGCTACAAGGAAACAAGGTGATGCAATTCTAGAGAAACTTCCTAGCATGGGTTTCATATTTAACTTGACAATGCAAATAATTCTATCTACACATCCTAGCATAGGATCAAAGTGGTCAAGGACACTTGCCTCCTTCCTGCTGCTCTTGAAATGGGTAGTCCTGATCTTTGAAAGTAATAACTTGCTCTTGAGCAGGTTCTACATCATACCATCACACATAGCAAAAGAAAAACAACAATCCATAAGACATAGTTCACACTTCCACTTCATACAAACCACACATTTATATTTATGAAAGTCATTCACCATTATATGTGTTGTGGTTACTCTATGTGTGTTGATTTGTGGCTTGCATGCATTTTTAATCATGTGTATATGATTTCTACTTTTGTGTTCACATTTATACTTACATAATATATATATGAGTTTCCAATTTAAATAAATTCCTTATATTCAATTACTACACCTTTTAGCTACCAAGTATGCATGAAAGGTATTTTCCTTCTTCATAAGTGTCTTCAGAATTTCTACCAACCCTAAACTGAATTCTTTGGATTTTAGAACTCCATTTATCATTTACTAGTTGCTATATTTTCAGATTTATTTCCTATGCCTAAATGTGAACTTTATTATGAAAATAACAAGACACATCATTTAAACGGAAAAGTTTCTGATCTAAAATATTTACTAATATATTTTTGACCTTTTTCTCTGATGTAAACTATTTTACAATTATTTTCCCTATTTTCCAGAACTATTCTTTACTTAAAAATGTGTCCCTAAATGTGAATAATAAATTAAACAGATTCATTTCAGCCCAAAATATATTTTTATCTCACTCCAAAGTTTTCTAAATACTGAGAAAGTTTTTAATTTAATTTTGACAATATGTTTGTCCCACCTTTTAAATTTTAAATACTAGCCACATATTCAATTTCCTAAATTAAATATTAAACAGGGCAAAAAAGGTAAACTCACCCCACTGCAGGGTCTATAATATTATTTTAACAATTTTCAGGGGTCTAGCTACACATAACAGAGGAGTTTTTCCTAATTTTTATTAAGTCCAGGGGCTAAAACTGATTTTTAAATGAATTTACATGATTTTCTGAAGTTCCAGGGGCTAGATCAGAAGTTTCCGGGGCTAGCTCTTATTTCCCGAGAACCCCAGGGGGTAGCACGTAAGATTTCCAGTCTTTATAACGCGGGGCTGACGTGGACCGTCCGATTTTAAACCGACGGCTGAGATTATAACGTCGAACCGGTACGCGGGGATTTAAACCCTACCGTGCGATTTAAATTAAACGGCGCACAAGCGGCCACGTCGCTCTGATCGAACGCGGGCGGCGCTGCCGGCGGCGCACGGCGGCGGGAAGCGGCGATCTCGCCGGAGACTTTCGGATCTTCGAGAATTCTTCCTAGAACTGTGATATTATGGCATAGATCGGTGGAGGGGAGGTCGGGGATCTCACCTCGGGGGTTTTCTTAAGCTCGGAGGTCCTGGAATGTGATCGGCGACGAGGTCCGAGGTGAAACCACGGCGAGGCTCGTCGGCGCTGTGTTTACACCGCAAGTCACCGAGTTTTCTGCACCTGCAAGGTTCCCCGGAGGCGGTGGATCAAGACCAGCGAGTTAGATCGGAATTTCCGAGCTTAGATCGGCCAGAATTCGCCGGAGAAGTCTCGGTTCTCACCGGAGGAAAATCGGCGGATCGCGTGGGAAAAACAGAACGAGGCCGGGGTTTTTATAGATGGGGGAGGGCGGTGGGTTGGTTTAGATCGAGTGGGAGTCCTCCGGAACCAGAATTCAGCCGGAAATCCAGTCGGTTGCGATCGCGCATGCGCGGGTGAACAGTCTGAGTTTCGGACGATCGGGGGTTAGGGATGACAGGTGGGTCCCACCTGTCTGAGAGAGAGCGCGGGCGCGCGGCTGCGGGCTGGCACGGGGCAGGGTGGGCCGGCTGGTGGGTTTCGGCCCACTGGCCGGTTTTTTTCTGTTTTCCTTTTTCTTTTTCTATTTCTTTTCTGTTTTGAGTTTAATTTGAATTCCAGATTGAATTTGAATTTTTGCAAAACATGCAACACGTCCAAAAATTTTTAAATTCCCCTCTTAACATGATTTAGGGTCTTAACAAGATTTTTGGGGTGTTATAGAATCTCGAGGGCGAGATTCAATTTAAGGGGGGCAGATTTGTGACACCCATTTCTGGTTTTTGCATGTATTCATGTTTCATGTAGAGAAAATATTTTAAAGGAAGTAGGAACAGAGAGAGAGAGAGAATTAAAAAGATAGCCAATAAGAGCCGAATCCAGTTTCCAGAGAGCGTCGAAGAAAACTTCCGTGGCCCGCTGGCCATGTGGCGTGTTCGGAGCTCATCCCTACGGAGTGGGGAGAGGTCCGCCGCTAAATTGGCTACGTGGTAGGCTCGGGGCTCATCTCCGCTAAGGGGGAGGGGTCTGACCCTGTGGGACACGTGTTGCCCCCGGAGCTAGCCTCTGCGGAAGAAGCAAAGGCATTTCTGCAGGACACGTGTCACCTTCGGAGCTAGTCACTGCGGAAATCAGAGGACCAGTCGCGCGGGCTACGTGTCGATCTCGGAGCTCACCTCCGAGAGGTCCGGTTCTATTGGACACGCGCCGTCACCGGAGCTCATCTCCGGAGGTCCGTCACTGTTGGACACGTGTTTACCTCGGAGCTCGTCTCTGGGAAAAGGAAAGTCCGGCGCTACTTGACGCGTGGCATTCACGGAGCTCACCTCTGAAATGAGGGAAGTCCGGAATGGATACGTGGCACACCCGGAGCCACCTCCGGAGAGAGGAAAGGTCCGGCACTGACACGTGGCGTGTGCGGAGCCACCTCCGAATAGAGAGGAGGTCCCGACCGCCAGGATACATGGCGCACGCGGAGCTCACCTCCGAAAGAGAACGGGGGTCTCGCCCGCTTGACACGCGGTACAACTGGAGCTCGTCTCTGTGGAAAGGGGGAGACCAGGCCTGGTGGACACGTGGAGCTTCCGGATCTCATCACCGAGGAGGTAACGAGTTCTGGAACGGTTTTTGGATTCTGTATGCGTAGAAATATCGGTACAGAGGAGAAACCGACCTGAATTCCACCATGATACCGCACCAAATCAACTCAAGATAAGTTGTTAAGATTCAACGATAATCTTAATAGGACTCTTATTCGAGATACAATCATATTAGGACTCTTCTTCTCCTGATTATAAATAGAACCCAGAACCTTTGGCCGAAACCACAAACTTCTTTTCCAACTCCTAAGCCGACGACTTAGAGCCCTAGCCCTAACTCGCCGAGTAAGCCATCGCCGTAGATCAGCGAGGAAGATCGCCGGAAGAGAGCCCCAATGATCTGTCTGATTAGAGAAGGACGCCGAGACCGAGAAGAACGTATGGTAGGTCTCCACTACCACCTTACCATATCGCTGTGTTTTCTTTGCATCTGTTCTTCGATTCCTTTCGAACATAATCTTTCTCATGGACATATCACTTGTTGATCAGGTTGATCTAAAGACCAGGTCGTCGCCACGTCCACATGTGATCCGAACACCTCTGTTCATCGTAAAACCATGCAAGCCGTGCAAGAACACGTACAAACCGACCTAATAAAACTAAACTGCATCATAGGATAGCATGCATACGCATCATCGCATCTAGTTAAAGTTTGTGCATGATATTGATTGCTATGAATCTTGTATGCGCGTGATCCTGTATAGAAGGACAAGCTCAGGGAGCTGTCTACGAAGAGCTGCAACAACAAGGTTTCAAGATCAAAGAGCAACCGGAACCGCAAGAACAAGGCAAGTGCCCCTTGACCATATTGATCCTATGTTTTTGGGAAAACTGTTTTGTTTTGCGAAAAGGCGTGTGTGCTGAGTCAAACATGAGGGGAAACCCTTTTATAGGAGTTTACTAGTTTTGGTTAAACTACCCTTGTAGCCTTGGAAGTTTTTGAGTCGGGTATGGTTTTTACTTTTATGCTTCGCTGAGTCCATGGGATTGGGAAGCGAGATAGATGTGTCTAGCTAACTGCACTCGTAATGATAATGAGAAACCGATGTTGTTAATGAACATGGATCGGAGGGAGATCTAGGCAAGACTAGGTTTGCGGATGAGGTAGTATGAAATGGTGGTTTACTTGCCGTAGATCTAAGGACCGGTTCATGCGAGCACATGCCAGGATAACAGTGCCACCACAAGGCCAAGTATGGGTGCGGCTTAGCTGAGTAATTAGGTAAGTTGCTAGATTGTTATGGACCTTGGAAGGCGTGGGGAATGGGAGTCGAGTGAGGACTGCCCTGGGAACTGCAAGGCACAAGAGGGGGCCCGTGGGTGGGAGAATTGGAGATTCTAGCCTGCTGGTGAAACCTTAGTGAGTCCATACATCTAGTAGCCCCTTTGTAAAGGCTATTTTGTGATCTCTTGGCCATACACCAACGGTTGTGTACTGGTATAATGGAGGTTCTGCAGTCGCCGACGGGTGACGAAATCACAAACTTGTGGGTAAAGAGGTGCAAACTCTGCAGAGTCTAAAACTATCATGATAGCCGAGCTTACGGTCATGAGCGCCTGGCCAACTTCCATAATTAGTTGGGATGGTTATTGGATATGGTTATTAGGTATGGTTTTTGTTATGGTTTGGTTTTGGTTATGTTTTCGGGAATGTTGAATCTGGGTGATAAGATGGGTTGCATGACTGTTGAGTCATGGCAACGAGGCTGGACGGTTTGAGCCGGAAATTGTTTATGAGATGAAATGGTAGCGAATACGAGATGGTATTCATTAGATGGTAGCGAATACGAGGAGGTATTCGTGAGCAACAATGAGGTTGATGACTGGTTGTGACATGGAAGGTAATGAGCAAAATGGAGGTATGATTGGTATTTTAATACATGTTGGGATTACATTCAGTTAAAGATGAGTTGCTGTTTTATCATGGTTTTGATAAATAACTTTGCTTTCTGCAATGAGCCTTTTTATACCTACCTTGTTATGAGACTTCATATCATATTTTCCCGCACTTGCTGAGTACATCATTGTACTCAAACTTGCATTATTATTTCATCATCAGCAACAGGAGAGGATTTCTATGAAGACCAAGTGGAGTATTAGGCGTGTGATCTGTTCTCAACCTTGCCTGTGGGGACGGAGTAGAGATGGAGCCATTGCTGCCTAGAATTGCTTCCGCATTAGAATAAAGACTTCCGCTGCATAGAAATAAAGACTTCCGCTGTGAGCATGAGTCCAAGACTCATGAGAAATTGTAATAAACTCTGTTATTCGTGGTAATATATAATCTGCATTCAGTTTGTGGAACATATGTGTACGTGTGATGAACATCCTGGGCACACATATGCATTAGTTCTCGGTTCCGTGGTTTTCCACAGAATTGAGGGCGTCACACTACACTCGTATGAATAATGTTAATGCGAATCTGATATTATTAATGAACATGAATCGGAGGGAGATCTAGGCAAGCCTGGGTTTGTGAATGAGATAGAATGAGATCGTGGTTACTTGCCGTAGATCTAAGGACCGGTTCATGCCAGCCATGCCAGGATAATAGTGCCACCACAAGGCCATGTATGGGTGCGGCTTTGCTGAGTAATTATGTAAGTTACTAGATTGTTATGGACTGTGGAAGGCGCGGGGAATGGGAGTCGAGTGAGGACTGTCCTGGGAACTGCATGGCACAAGAGGGGGCCCGTGGGTGGGAAAATTGGAGATTCTAGCCTGCTGGTGAAACCTTAGTGAGTCCATACATCTAGTAGCCCCTTTGTAAAGTCTATTTTGTGATCTCTTGGCCATACACCGACGGTTGTGTACTGGTATAATGGAGGTTCTGCAGTCGCCAACGGGTGACGAAATCACAAACTTGTGTGTAAAGTGGTACAAACTCTGCAGAGTCCAAAACTATCATGATAGCCGAGCTTACGGTCACAAGCGCCTGGAAAACTCACATGATTAGTTGGGATGGTTTTTGGGATGGTTTGGTTTGGTTATGTTTTGGTATTCGGGTTTTGGTTTTCGGGCCTGTTGAGTCCGGGTAATGAGATTGGTTGCATGACTGTTGAGTCATGGCAACGAGATTTGGTCTTGGAAGGATATGGATTTGAATGGTAGTGAATACAAGAAGGTATTAATGAGATGGTAGTGAATATGAGATGGTATTCATGAGCAAAGTTGAGAAAGATTAATGTCTAGTTGAGACATAGGAAAGGGATGAATCACAATGGAGGTATGTTAATGTTTAAATACATGTTGGGATTACATTCACATAAAGCTAAGTTGCTGTTTTTATCGTATTTTGAGAAATAAACTTTGCTTACTGCAATAAGCCTTTTATTATACCTTCCTTGTTTTGAGCTACATATCGTATTTTCCCACATTTGTTGAGTACATCATGTACTCAAGCTTGCATTATTATTTCATCATCAGCAACAGGAGAAGAATACTATGAAGACCATGTGGAGCATTAGGCGTGTACTCTGTCCTCAACCTTGCCTGTGGGGATGGAGTAGAGATGGAGCCGCTGCTGCTGCTGCTTAGATTGCTTCCGCAATAGTTTAGAAGACTTCCGCTGCTAGATTAAGACTTCAGCTCCTAGAATGAGTCCAAGACTCATAAGACATTGTAATAAACCCTGTTATTCGTGGTTATATATATATATATTCTGAATTCAGTTTGTGGATAAAATGTGTATGTGTGATGAACATCCTGGGCACACATACGCGTGTTCTACAGAATCGAGGGCGTCACACTTCTATCCCAACTACGCCCATCTTTCAAGGCGCAAGCTCTCAACATGTCTTCTAAAATTTTATTTGTCCTCTCCATTTGCCCGTCAGTTTGCGGGTGATAAGCGGAGCTAAAATCCAGTCTTGTACCCATAGCTTCATGCAGCTTCTTCCAGAACCTAGAGGTAAATTGGGTACCCCGATCTGAAACTATCCTCTTAGGAAATCCATGATGGCACACGATTTGCTCCATGTACAGCTCGGCTAGTTCTGCGACACGGTACGTGGTTCTAACAGGAAGAAAATGGGCGGTTTTTGTCAATCGGTCCACAATAACCCAGATGGAGTCGTAACCCGACCTAGTACGTTGTAATCCGACGATTAAATCCATGCTGATGTCTTCCCACTTCCATTCGGACACTTTTAATGGTTGCAACAGTCCAGTGGGTCTTTGACGTTCGTCCTTCAGCCATTGGCACGTCTCACATAGGGCAACATACTCAGCTATGTCCCTTTTCATACCATCCCACCAATAACAAGTTTCCAGGTCCTTGAACATCTTTGTACTTCCGGGATGTATGGAATAAGGTGAGGCATGTGCCCCTTTTAATATCATGTCGTGGATGTGCTTCAAGTTAGGCACACAAATCCTTTTCCCTAACCAAGGCGTACCCTTCTCGTCTTCCTTGAAGTCCTTTTCTATACCTCAGATCCTTTCCTTGATCGCCTTGATTTCCTAATCCGTTGCATAGCCATCTCGTATCTCTTGTTCTAGCGAAGAATGGAGTTCCATCACTTCCATCTCATTCAAGAACCCGAGATGTAACCGTTCGATCTCCTTGCGCAGCTCGGGCGGTAGCTCCCGAACCGTGAGTTGGTTACATGCTCCCTTTCGGCTCAACGCATCAGCTACTACGTTGGCCTTTCCAGGGTGATAGTTGATTCCAACATCATAATCCTTGATGAGTTCCGACCATCGTCGTTGCCTCAAATTCAAATCTGTTTACATGAATATGTGCTTGAGGCTTTTGTGATCCGTATAGATCTCACATCAGTGGCCAAGGATATAATTTCTCCCAATCTTCAAGGCATGTACCACGGCTGCGAGTTACAAATCATGCGTGGGGTAATTCAGCTCGTGTTTCTTTAATTGTCTCGACGCATAGGCTACCACTTGTCCTTCTTGCATGAGCACACATCCAAGCCCTTGTCTTGATGCGTCACAATATATGTCGAAGCTCTTGCTCACGTTCGGCAATACCAAAACCGGCGCTGTGGTTAGCCTTATATTGAGCTCCTCAAAGCTTTGTTGACACACTGGTGTCCACTGAAATGCTTTTCCCTTCATTAGCAATTCAGTCATAGGCTTTGCTATTTTGGAGAAGTCCTTGATGGACCGGCGATAGTATCCAGCCATCCCAAGGAAACTCCTAATATCCCTCATGTTGTGCGGTTGGTTCCACTTCAGAACATCTCCCACTTTTCCGGGATCAACCGACACTCCATCCTCGGAGATGATGTGGCCTAGGAACGATATCTCCTTTAGCCAAAATTTACATTTGCTGAGCTTGGCATACAATTGATGCTCTCGCAGTTTCTGCAATGTCAATCTCAAATGTTCTTCATGTTCTTCCTAGCTTTTCGAATACACCATGATATCGTCAAAGAAAACCACGATGAACTTATCCAAGTACTCCATGAAGACCTTATTCATGAGGTACATGAAGTATGCGGGTGCATTTGTTAACCCAAAATACATAATGGTATATTCGTACGAACCATACCATGTGCGAAATGCAGTCTTGGGTATGTCAGAGGGCTTAATCTTCAGCTGGAAGTATCCCGACCGAAGATCAATCTTGGAGAAAACTCCGGCACCTTTCATTTGGTCGAACAGGTCCTCTATACGGGGCAGCGGGTATTTATTCTTGATCGTCACCTCATTGAGAGACCTATAGTCCACACACATCCTTTGGGTCCCATCCTTCTTGTCTATGAAGAGCACGGGGGCTCCCGACGGTGCTGAGCTTGGGCGAATAAAACCCTTTTCTAGCTGCTCCTGAATTTGCTTCTTAAGTTCCACTAGTTCATTAACGGGCATCCTATATGGCCTCTTTGCTATAGGTGCTGTTCCAGGTACCAAATCAATGGCAAACTCAATGTCCCGGTCAGGTGGCATACATGGAAGTTCTTCCGGGACACGTCCAAAAATTCTTGAACCACCGGAATGCTTTCCAATGTTGCTTTATTGTCGTGGTTCAACGTTGCCTTCTCGGTTGCTGGTTGGGCTGACTCGAACTCAATATGAGTATCGTGCTCATTCGTCAACTACACGCTCCTCTCAGCACATTGGATCACTCCGTTGTGCTTGCTTAACCAATCCATTCCATGTATTATATCATGCCCTTGGGAATCCAAGGCAATAAGGTTGGCAAGGAAGTCTACCCCCCTTATTTTAAGGTTTACCCTTGGGCATACTATATTAGTCCTCATCTCTCCACCGGGAGAATTAACTAACATTGTGTGTTTCATCAGTGGAAGGTTATATTTGGCAACATACTTGGATGATATGAATGAATGTGATGCTCCGGAATCAAATAAAACAGTAGCTGGGTTGGAGTTGGCAAGGAACATACCAATCACGATGTCCTCAGCCTGTTGTGCTTCCTCAGTGGAGACATGATTCACGTTGCCACGAGCATAGTTCTGCTGCCCACGGTTACCTTGCGTAGCTCCTCCGTTCGGCCGTGGGTTCTGCTTGGGCGCGTTGGTCGGCTGTCCAAGGCCTTTCCTCGGGCACTGACTTGTGAAGTTTCCCGTCTCTCCACATGCCAAGCATGCCTTGTTGCCCAAGACAGCAGGAACGTTGGGGCGAGGGTGGTTTTGAGCATAATCACCCATGTTGGGTCGGGGCGCACGAGGAAAAAGCAAACGAGGTGCTTGCATAACAGGACGTTGCTGTGGTGGTTGATTAGGGCTAAAAGTAGAAGTGGACGAGCCATACTGTGGTGCAACTGGGGGCATGAAACGGGGACGTACATTGCTCCCTTGTGGCTGGTATGGCATCTTTCTCTTGCCCTCTTGCTCGATCTCACGGATCTTGCTCTCAACCACTATAGATTTGTCAACTAGCTTCTGGAAGTTTGCATAGTCATTGTTGAGCAGTTGAACTTGGATCTCATTGTTCAACCCTATCATGAACAAGTATTGCTTCTTTTGATCCGAGTTGACATCCTCGGGGGCATACCTTGAAAGCTGCGTGAACTTGTTGAGGTACTCATTCACGCTCTTCTTTCCTTGGCGGAGACCTTCGAACTCTTGCCTTTTGAGCATCATGATTCCAGCAGGGACATAGTGAGAGCGGAAACTCTCCTTGAACTCAGTCCAAGTGATAGTCTCTAGTTGACATGAGCATTGCAAAGAGCATCCCGCCAGTCAGCGGCTGCTCCCATAAGTTGGTGCGATGCGAAGAGAACTTTCTCTCGATCATTGCACTGAACTATGGCAAGCTTCTTTTCCATGGATTTCAACCAATCGTCGGCCTCCATGGGATCACTAGCTTGTGCAAAAGTAGGCGGTCGAGTCCTCATGAACTCTCCCAGTCAGTTGTGAGCCAGAGGTGGTGGTGGTGGGGGTGGTGGTGGTGCAGGAATAGGGTTAGGATTGTGGTTGTTGTTGGCTTGCAGCTGACCCAAAGTTTGGATCATGGTTTGCATGAGTTGGTTCTGCATAGCCATCAACCGTTCAAGGTTGTTTGCACCAGCCCCGGGGTCAACATTCTCAGGAACTTCAACGTGGCCATCATCTTGTGTTCCTGGTTGCCACGAACGTTCCTTCTTTGACGGCCGGAGTTTTCTCTCACCATCTGTGAGAGAGAGTTGAGTGGAAATAGAAGTTAGAAGTTTAGATTGATCTCTCCCATCTATATGCATCAAGGGGTATGAACTAAATAACTTCTTTTACTAGTGAGGATGTGAACAAGTGCCGAAACACCTCAAATCCCTCTACTATGTGTGGATGTGGACCTTCGCTGAAGCGTGCCACAACTCACACTAAGCACTAAAACACAAGCAATCATCACAAAAGTTCACACCACTCCTATTCAAGCTTATTCAATGGTAGTCCTAAACTTAATCCTGTGAACTGGTGATGTTCCCGCCGTGTGACGGGGTGGTCCATGCATGGGCGCAAGCCATAGTGAGTTGGCAGTCCATGTATGGTTAGATAGCGTCAATCGGGAACACCAGCGCCATCTATAAATGGGACATGAGAAAACTTTGAGAAGGAAGAAATAACTCCAAAACATCAGAAATTATGGAGCAAGAAAGCAAGGGTGTCGTTGTCCAAAAGAAGAGGCAAGGAGGGGTTGAAAATAGCACCTTGCGGTGGTTGAATTGACAAGGAAGTGCAGAAGCAAGGAATTTTTGAAAATAGAAGTTTAGAAGGGTGTTCCTATGTGTTTTAGAGTGTCCATTCTACCTAGGCTTGCATCCTATGGTCAATGTGGTTCTGATGCCAATCTGTGCATTCTACCTAGGGTTGCGTCCTATGGCCAACACGGCTCTGATGCAAATCTGTGACTCTACCAAGGCTTGCGTCCTACGGCCAACGTGGCTCTGATACCAATCTGTGACGCCCGGTCCCATAAAACACGGAACCCAGCTAATGCATATGTGTGCTCAGGATGTTCATCACACATACACATGTGTCGGTACCTGAGGTATGGGGTACCCCCGCGCACAGGGTAAAATGCCTAAGGTACTCGCCCTTCTCCGCAGGGAGAGCTCCGAAGGTGCCACGCGTCCGGCGGGGCCGGACCTCCCTCTCCTCAGAGGAGAGCTCCGGGCCCGACACGTGGCATACAGAAGCCGGACCTCCTCCTCCGCGGGAGAAAGGTCCGAAGACGCCACGTGTCCAGCGGGGCCGGACCTCCCTCTCATCAGAGGAGAGCTCCGGGCCCGCCACATGGCATACAGAAGCTGGACCTCCCCCTCCGCGGGGAGAGGTCCGGAGGCTCCACGTGCCCCGCAGGCCGGACCCTTCTCTCCTCAGAGAAGGGCTCCGGACCCGCCACGTGGCCAGAAGAACGGTGCTGCCTGCCACCGAGCGGTAGGCAGCGGGTGTAAAGGCGCCCCACACCTTGCCCGTACAAGATATTCAAGGCCCACGTCTTCCCAAGACGCGGAAACGCGGAGCACGCGTCTGTCAGGTGCCATTGCGCCCAGTCGCATCACAGACTGGCGCGCGGTGTCAGAACCTGCCAGCCACTAAATGCCACGACAAGACATCCCATGCTGCCTGCGCCGTCATCAACCACTACGACTAGCATGCGGCATGGGCAGGGCGGCAAGATGAAGACTCAGAAGCCTTCGACCAGAGGCAACTACCGGCATAACTGCAGATACGGTAGATAATAGACAATCTTCCCGGGACCACCTGTCGGGTCCCGGCTCCCCTTGTAAGCCGCCCGAGTCTTGGACTATAAAAGGCTCGGGTAGGCGTCGATAGCAAGGGTTCGCATTTTGCAACTCATACGCTAGCCATACACTCTCAAGCTGTAACTCACCCCCGAGCTCAGCCCTCCGGTCCTGAGCAGCAAGAAATACAGCGAGCTCCATAGCTCGCCGTGGACGTAGGGTTTTACGCTCCGGAGTCCTGAACCACGTAAAACTCGCCGTGTCAAGCTCTTACTAACTCGTTCCATCTGCGCAAGCTCTCCGCTAGGAACTAGCCCCACCGAAAAAATAACCTCCGCGGGCTGCCCAGTGCAGGCCCGGGGGAAGTGTCGACCGAACACTTCGACATTTGGCGCGCCAGGTAGGGGGCTTTTCCCCTAGCGCGACGAGTTTCCGCCGACGAAGATGACCAAGCTTCCTTCAGCGGCGAACTCTCCCCCCTCGCCTCTGCGGCAGACTGCGACCAGGGGGGAGTACATATCGACACACTCGGGACGGAGTGTGTCGGTACGAGCTGGGAGCCAGCAACCAGCTCTTGCAGCGCCGACCCCGGCAATGCAGGCTCCAACCAGCTTCAAGTCTCCAGTAGCGCTCGGCGTGCCCAGTGGGGGTGCGTTAGCTGCGGCGAGAGCGCTACTGTACAATCCGCCCGCTGGGGACGCGCCTCAGGCAGCGACCCGGCAATGGATCCGAGAGGTAGACCGTCTCGTCGTCGCCGCCGCAAGCCCTCGACCTCGGCGAGGACGACACTCTGGCCAATCGGTCGCGTCGCTGATGCGCGCACCATTGAATGGCGAGCAGACGGCAGACTCCAGCTCTACCAGCCCCCAGTCAACAGATCTGAGGACAGAGCTGGAACGGTGTCACCTGGGTCAAGATGCCCGGGTATACCTCGAGCGGCGCCGAGAAAGGCGTCGCCACCAAGAGGCTGACGACAGCATGACGTCGGCCTCGACCCAGCCTGAAGAGCAGACCATCTCCACACGATCTCTGCCCCAGGCCTGTGCCGTGCGGAATATGCCACAGTCGTATGTCCTGCATATGGCGCCCCCGGCCTATGGTGCAGCCTTGCCCATGCCGGGGCATGCGGTGCTCAGTGCGAACCAAGCGTTCGCGGCATCAGAACCTGCAGCGACAGAAGCAGGGTGTGCGGCCCTTGCGCCCCACCATCGCTTCGCGAAATGGCCGCGCAAGTTTCGGCCGCTCCTGCCCGAGAAGTACGACGGCAGTGTCAACCCAGCGGAGTTCCTCCAGATCTACTCCACCGCCGTACTTGCCGCAGGAGGGGAAGAGGCTGTCATGGCCAACTACTTCCCCGTCGCCTTGACCGGCCCAGCTCGGTCTTGGCTCATGAATCTACCTCAGGGATCCATAACCTCCTGGGGAGAGCTCTGCCGGCAGTTCATAGCCAACTTCGGCAGTTCCTACACCCGGCCTGGCACGGAGCTCGACCTCCACGCCATCCAACAACAACCTGGGGAGTCGCTGCGCTCTTTCATCCAGCGGTTCTCCAAGGTGCGGAACATCATCCCACACATTCAAAATGCTTCTGTGGTGGTGGCGTTCCGACAAGGCATCCGAGACAAGAAGATGCTTGAGAAACTCGCGACCAGGGAGGTCCGCGATGCCTCTGAGCTCTTCAGCCTGGCGGACAAGTGCGCCAGAGCAGCCGAGGGACGAAACTGGCACTCACAGCCATCCTCCGAGTCAGGAGGGCTGCCCGGATCTGGTCCTACTCCATATGGAGGCAGCAGGAAGACCAAGAGCCGGGGCAGAAGCAAAATAAGACCGCCGGCCGTGACCCAAGTAGTCACTGCAGCGACGCTCAGTGGGGCTCGGGGGCCGCGCCCTGACAAGAGGCAGCGAAAGTCACCGACCACGGAAGATAGCCAGGACAACATGTGCCCCGTGCACGGCAGCTGTCGCCACACTACTGCCGAGTGCCGGGAGATCCGAAGGCTCGCAGAACGCTTCCGCAAGGGGAAGCGGCAGCGTGCTGATGCCCTGCCCTTCCGTCCAAAGGAAGATGAGCAGGGGGTGGATGTTCCAGACAACATCGACCACCCAGAGGAGATCCAGGAGTCTCAGCGTGTCGTGAAGGCGGCATGCAATCGTGAGGACTCCGGCTCCAGCGACGACGAGCGTCGGAAGAAGCTCTACGTCATATACGGAGGGTCCGCCGACCCCTCGTCCCGAAGCGCAGTCAAGACTCTGCGCCGAGAGGTAGCGTCGGTGGCGCCACTCCCGAGTGCTGCACCGCACCTTAAGTGGATGGGGACCCCCATCAGCTTTGACGCCGCCGACTGCCCCAGGAACATGGCTGGGGCCGGCCAACTACCGCTCCTGGTGGCCCCTACCATCGCCAACGTGAGAATGTACCACGTTTTGGTAGATGGAGGGGCTGGGCTGAACCTCATCAGCCGTGCAGCTTTCCAGAAGCTGCAGGTCCCGATGGCCAAGCTCACCCCGTCGAGCCCGTTCTCAGGGGTAGGGCCGGGACAGGTTATTCCCTACGGCAACATTAGTCTCCGGTGACCTTCGGGGCTCCGGACAGCTATCAAACAGAGTACATTCTGTTCGACGTAGCGGAGATAGACCTCCCCTTCAACGCCATAATCGGCAGGCCAGCCCTGTACCGGTTCATGGCTGTAGCCCACTACGGCTACCTCGTCCTGAAGATGCCAACACCGACGGGCGTTCTCAGGATTCGTGGGGACCGCACTGCTGCAGTGTCGGCCCTGGAGAAGCTCCAAGCACTCGCAACAGCTGGGGCATCAGCCCCCGGCAATACGGAGCCGGACCAGCTCCGCCCGAGCGCACGTCACCGTGCTTCCACCACAGCACCCCGGGTGCAACCTCTCGACGAGGGCGGCGTCCCCTTAAAGGTCGTCCAAGTCGGCGCCGAAGCTACCCAGACCACCCGGGTAGCCGGGGGCCTGGATAGCAAATAGGAAGGCGCGCTCGTCACCTTCCTCTGGCACAACGTCGACGTGTTTGCATGGCAGCCGTCACAGATGCCGGGGATCCCCAGGGAGGTGATCGAGCACCACTTGAAAGTCTTCCCCGACGCCCGGCCGGTTCAACAAAAGCCCCGCAAGCAGTCCATTGAGCGGCAAAACTTCATCCGTGAAGAAGTCAAGAAGCTGCTGGACGCTGGCTTCATACGGGAGGTCCACCACCCTCGATGGTTGGAGAACCCCGTCGTTGTCCCGAAGGCCGGCGGGAAGCTCCGGATATGCATCGACTACACCAGTCTCAATAAGGCATGTCCTAAAGATCCATTCCCTCTCCCTAGAATAGATCAAATAGTAGACTCAACGTCAGGCTGTGATATGCTGTGCTTCCTAGATGCCTACTCGGGTTTCCATCAGATCCCCATGTCTAGGGAGGACGAGGAGCACACCTCCTTCATCATAGTAGACGGCCTTTATTGCTATGTGTCTATGCCTTACGGCCTAAAGAATGCACTCCCCACCTTTGTGCGGGCAACGCACAAAACCTTTGGGGAGTTAATAATGGACCTGGTTGAGGTGTATGTCGATGACATAGTTGTCAAGGTCAAGCAGGGTTCATCCCTACTAGATATCCTAGCTTTAGTCTTTGACAAGTTGCGCTCTACGCGCACCAAGCTGAACCTAGATAAATGTGTGTTCGGCGTGTCCTCTGGGAAGCTCTTAGGGTTCCTGGTCTCGCACCGAGGGATTGGGGCCAACCCAGAGAAGATCAAGGCCATCGACTTGATGCGGCATCCTGCCCGCATCAAGGATGTCCAGAAACTCACGGGATGTCTAGCCGCACTGAGTCGGTTTATACCGAGGCTAGCAGAGCGGGCACTCCCTTTCTTTAAGCTCCTGCGCAAGTCAGGCCCCTTTGCCTGGACTGACGAAGCAGAAGAGGCTTTCCAGGAGTTGAAGCGACTCCTGACGACCCTACCTATCATGGTAGCCCCTGAGCCTGGAGAGCACCTGCTGCTCTACATCGAGGCGACGACTGAAGTGGTGAGTATGGTCCTCGTCGCAGAGCGTCCAGACCTCTCACCCTCGCAACCTGCTCCGGTAGCAGAAGTCAGACACCAGGGGGGCCCGCAGGGCCAAGACGGTCTCCCGGACCCCCTGGAGGTCCAAGACGACCTCCCGGAGGCCCAGGACGGCCTCCCGGACCCCCAAGATAAATCTCCAGGGTCCGATTGGGATCTCCCGGAGGTCCCTCAAGACCCCCCGGAGCTCCCGGATGATCAAGAAAGCTTGAGGGCCTCCGGGTCCCAGTTCCCAGAGGCCCCCGTGGGTCCACCCACCTCCAGCGGGCCGAGGCCAATGGACGAGGAGCTCCCAAGCCTATAAGAGAGGGTCCGAACCATACAGAGGTCTGTCTACTACATCAGTGAAGTACTTCATGAGGCTAAGACAAGGTACCTAGAAGTCCACAAGCTGCTGTATGCGGTGCTCGTGGCCTCCAGGAAGCTCCGCCACTACTTCCAGGCCCACCGGGTCTCGGTAGTCACCTCGTATCCGCTGAAGACAATTCTTCACAGCCCCCATGCGACTGGCAACGTTGCTAAATGAGCGGCGGAGCTGGACTTCCTCCCACGTCATGCAGTCAAGAGCCAAGCACTGGCTGACTTTGTGGCAGAGTGGACACCAACGAAGACTGACCCAGAGGGCCATGAAGGCGGAGAGCCAGAGCCCAAAGCTCCGGTCTTCACCGAACCCCACTGGACACTCTTCTTCGACGGCTCCTCGCGAAAGCAGGGGGCCGGTGCCGGCGTACTGCTCCTCATGCCATCGGGGGAACAGTTTGGGTATATGGTGCGTCTCAATTTCAAGGCAACCAACAACATGGCGGAGTATGAAGCACTCATCTTTGGCCTGCAGACAGCCCTGTCTTTAGGCGCTCGCCAGTTGTTGGCACAGGGCGACTCCCAGCTGGTCATCAAGCAAGTCAAGGGCGAATGATCCTGCAATGACCCACAGCTAGCTGCGTATCTGCTTCACGTGCAGATGTTGGAGAAAGAATTCCTCGCCTTGGACCTGCACCACGTACCGCGCGCTGGTAATGCCGCAGCCGACAACCTTTCAACGAAAGCTTCCACCGGAGCCCCTGCGCCCGAAGGAGTTTTCGAGAGGACATTGCTGCGGCCCACAGCCCGGCCCGCCGAGCCGGGCGAAGGGGGCTTGACCAGCACCTCGAAGCTGGCGGTCCCGGCGGCCCTACAGCCATGGATGCCGCCAAGGATCGTAAGCGTCACTGGGGACTCCGTGCAACCCAGCGCTGAAGATCCAGAAGCTCAAGTCAGACCCGATGCATGGATCACGGAGATCCGGGACTACTTGAAGGACAATATCCTCCCTGATGAACATGCAACCGCTGAACGGATTGTGCGTATGGCTAAGAGGTACGCGATGGTAGAGGGGGATCTCTACCGGCGTGGCGCCAACCACATCCTATTGCGGTGCATAACCCAGGGGGAAGGCTGCGACTTGCTCGCTGAGATCCATGGAGGCGAATGTGGAAGTTATTCTTCCTCACGCACGCTTGTCGGTAAAGCCTTCCCGCATGGCTTCTACTGGCCGACAGCACTCCAGGATGCCGTCAAGCTGGTCGAGAGCTGCAAGGAGTGCCAGTTCCACGCCAAGCAGATCCATACACCGGCTCAGGCGGTACAGATGATCCCGCCCTCGTGGCCGTTTGCCGTATGGGGGCTGGACATCCTGGGACCATTCCCCAGAACCGTCGGGGGATTCCGGTACCTCTATGTCGCTATCGAAAAGTTCACCAAGTGGCCGGAAGCTACACCAGTTGTCACCATCAACAAACAATCTGCAGTAAAATTCATCAAGTCTATTGTCTGCCGGTTCGGGGTCCCAAACAGGATCATCACCGACAACAGGACCCAGTTCACCAGCGCAGCATTCCAAGACTACTGCGAGGGCCTTGGTATTCAGGTATGCTATGCCTCTGTCGCCCACCCGAGGAGCAATGGGCAAGTTGAGAGGGCCAACGCAGAGATTCTCCGGGGCCTTAAGACTCGCACCTTCGCCAGCCTAAAGAAACATGGTGCCAATTGGGTAGATGAGCCTCCGAGCACACTATGGGCTAACCGGACATCCCAGAGCCGGGCCACCGGGGAGACACCCTTCTTCATGGTGTACGGGGCTGAAGCTGTACTTCCCCCAGAAATCACCATGAAGTCTCACCGTGTCCGGGCTTACGACGAAGCCACGCAGGACAACCTCCGGTGTGGAGAAATCGACCTCGTCGACGAGGTCCGATTACATGCGGCACTCCGTAATGCGCGGTACAGGCAAGCGCTTCGGCGCTACCACCAAAGGTCTGTGCGTGGCCGGGAGCTGCAGGAAGGTGACCTGGTGTTGCGGCGCATACTTTCTCGCGAAGGGGCCCACAAGCTCTCCCCTAGTTGGGAAGGCCCCTTCCGAGTAGCGAAAGTATGCCGCCCCGGGTGTGTGCGCCTTTCCACCGAGGACAGTACTTTCTTTTCGTAATAAACTCCATAGTGTCCAGGAGCAGCGCTCGGAGCAGCTAAACCCCAGGGGACGGTCCAGGACTACGTTCAGCTTTGCTTGGTTCCGACTCCAAGCGCGTACAGTCTTGCTTCCCCTCTTAATGGGGTGGGTCGTGGCCTCCATGTTTAGCCTGCCTTCCTCCAATGGAAAGTTGTACGAAAAGAAATCTGCTCTACTTTGCTCTTTCCTTGTACTCATTTAAATTGTGAATTGAGTTTTTTAATCACCCTTGCAGTGCATGGTTGCCATGTGCTCAGCTCCCCCTCTCTACAAGTCCCCAAGCACCAAACATATGGTTAGGGGCTGTAAGTCAAATAAGACTATGAGATAAGGGAGGGGGAGCCCCCAAGGAGAATTACATTTCCTCTACCTATGTGCAGGGCCTCCAGGTTGCGGCAACAGGGACTGCATGAAGCAGGGGGAAAGGAGCTACCAACTACTCCGACCTAGGACTGGAAGGACCGGGACCTGCCCCTCCAGAAGGGGCGGGACCCGGGGGCCCCACGTGTCCAGCAGGCCCGGAACTCTCTCCTCCCTTGAGGAGGGCTCCGGGCTCGCCACGTGGCAGGCAGAAACCGGACCTCCCCCCTCGGTGGGAGGGCTCCGAAAGCTCTACGTGTCCAACATGGCCGGAGCTCCCGCCTCTTAAGGAGGAGCTCCAGACCCGCCATGTGGCAGGCAGATTTGGAGCTCCCCATAGGGCGAGATCCGGAGACCTCCGGGGGATCCTAATACGGTTAGGACCCAGGGAGGGTGTCTGTGCAAAGCTCCGAGATTGGAGATGGCCTCTGAGTACCTTGCAGAGCTAAGGACTCAGTCAGGCAAAGCCAAGAAGGAGAGGAAAAGCATCACAGACACAAATATCCAAGAGAGTCAAATTAAGTAAGGCTCCATGAGCTGGACTACAGACTCGATAAGAAGAAAGAAACAAGCCCCAAGGGTCTCCCGACACGACCAGAATCCAGAAGTTGCAACAACGGCCGCGTCGCCAGGCTTCAGCCCTGGCGGAACTCTCTCGCTCTATGACCAGAGCGCAGGAATCGCCTCCCTCATCACCGGCGCAAAAACCAGTGACACCACGGGAGCTCCTGAGGCCCCCTCCGCAGTATTCTGCGGTCTTCTTGGAGACTCTACCGCCTGGGATTCTCCACGGTGCATCGGCGGTTTCCTTCTCCTGAAGTTCCCTCATCACCTGCCCAAAAGCCTGTGTCGTCAAGGGTGCTCCTGAGGCCCTCTCCGCAGCATTCAGCGGTGTTCTTGGAGACCATGCCGCCTGGGATTCTCTTCGATGCTCCAGCGGTTCCTTTGAAGACTCCACCACCCTCAGGGGCAGGGCAGGCAGGCTCCCTGAGTCCCAGAGTTGGTGCAGACCCAACCGCTGGAGGGAGCTGAGAGCAATTCTTCCCCCCATAAGGCGGGTTAAGAGCCATGGAAGAAGACAAGACTGCAGGACCTGAGGGAAGCGCAGGGGCAGGAAGCCTTATAAGAGGAATGTACCCACATGGAGGTTTCATTTAGCACCTTCCCAGGTGCAATCCCAAGCGATTCGGAACTCTTCGGATACCCCGCGTCGGCGACCGCTTCGGTTCCTAAACCGAGTGCTGATGAGAGGTGGGCCCAAGCCGCCTAACTAAAGCGGTGGGGTCAAGGAGTCAGTCTCCTGAGAAGATGAGCCGGCAAGGCACTTCGGCGGTTCCCGAAGAAAGCGCCGCAACGTGCAGAAGTGGCAGTCTTTGGAACCGCCGTAGTAAAAGCAACCATCAAGTGAGCGCACGCTCCCACGATCCCGTGGCTGTTCGTGCTCCGGCAGCGATCTATTCGGGACTTAGAGAAAGTGCGCGGATCGGAAGAGACGGAGGTCCCACCTCGGGCTCACTATCTCCCCCGAGATGGGCCCGGGGGCCACTGTCGGTACCTGAGGTATGGGGTACCCCCGCGCACAGGGTAAAATGCCTAAGGTACTCGCCCTTCTCCGCAGGGAGAGCTCCGAAGGCGCCATGCGTCCGGCGGGGCCGGACCTCCCTCTTCTCAGAGGAGAGCTCCGGGCCCGCCACGTGGCATACAGAAGCCGGAGCTCCTCCTCCGTGGGAGAAAGGTCCGAAGACGCCACGCGTCCAGCGGGGCCGGACCTCCCTCTCCTCAGAGGAGAGCTCCGGGCCCGCCACGTGGCATACAGAAGCTGGACCTCCCCCTCCGCGGGGAGAGATCCGGAGGCTCCACGTGCCCCGCAGGCCGGACCCTTCTCTCCTCAAAGAAGGGCTCCGGACCCGCCACGTGGCCAGAAGAACGGTGCTGCCTGCCCCCGAGCGGTAGGCAGCGGGCGTAAAGGCGCCCCACACCTTGCTCGTACAAGGTATTCAAGGCCCGCGTCTTCCCAAGACGCGGAAAAGCGGAGAACGCATCTGTCAGGTGCCGTTGCACCCAGTCGCATCACAGACTGGCGCGCGGTGTCAGAACCTGCCAGCCACTAAATGCCGCGACAAGACATCCCATGCCGCCTGCGCCGTCATCAACCACTACGACTAGCATGCGGCATGGGCAGGGTGGCAAGATGAAGACTCAGAAGCCTTCGACCAGAGGCAACTACCGGCATAACTGCAGATACGGTAGATAATAGACAATCTTCCCGGGACCACCTGTCGGGTCCCGGCTCCCCTTGTAAGCCGCCCGAGTCTTGGACTATAAAAGGCTCGGGTAGGCGTCGATAGCAAGGGTTCGCATTTTGCAACTCATACGCTAGCCATACACTCTCAAGCTGTAACTCACCCCCGAGCTCAGGCCTCCGGTCCTGAGCAGCAAGCAATACAGCGAGCTCCATAGCTCGCTGTGGACGTAGGGTTTTACGCTCCTGCGGCCTGAACCACGTAAAACTCGCCGTGTCAAGCTCTTACTAACTCGTTCCATCTGCGCAAGCTCTCCGCTAGGAACTAGCCCCACCGAAAAAAGAACCTCCGCGGGCTACCCAGTGCAGGCCCGGGGGAAGTGTCGACCGAACACTTCGACAGTATGGAACAAAAGGCTCATTGCAGAAAGCAAAGTTTATGTGACACCCTCATTTTTGGTTTCTGCATGTATTCATGTTCCATAAAGAGAAAACATTTTAAAGGAAGTAGGAACAGAGAAAGAATTAAAAGGATAGCCAAAAAAAACAAGAATACAGTTCACAGAGAGCGCCGAAGACAACTCCCGCGGTCTGCTGGCCACGTGGCGTGTTCGGAGCTCATCCCTGCGAAGTGGGGAGATGTCCATCGCTAAAATGGCTACGTGGCAGGCTTGGGGCTCATCTTCGCAAAAGGGGGAGAGGTCCGACCCTGTGGGACATGTGTTGCCCCCGAACTAGCCTCTACGGAGAAGCGAAGGCAGTTCCGCAGGACACATGTCACCCTCGGAGCTAGTCACCGCGGAAATCAGAGGACCAGTCGCGCAGGATACGTGTCGATCTCGGAGCTCCCCTCCGAGAGGTCCGGTTCTATTGGACACATGTTGCCACCGGAGCTCATCTCCGGGAGGTCCGACACTGTTGGACACGTGTCTACCTCGGAGCTTGTCTCTAAGAAGAAAGGAAAGTCCGGCGCTACTTGACGCGTGGCATTCACGGAGCTTGCCTCTGAAGAGAGGGAGGTCCAAAATAAATACGTGGCACACCCGGAGCTACCTCCGTAGAGAGGGAAGGTCCGGCACTGACACGTGGCGTGTGCGGTACCACCTCGAAATATAGAGGAGGTCCCAGCCGCTAGGATACGTGGCGCACGAGGAGCTCACCTCCAAAGGAGAGGGAGGTCTCGCTCCCTTGACACGCGGCACAACCGGAGCTCGTCTCTGCGGAAAAGGGGAGACCAGGCCACGGTGCACACGTGGAACTTCCGGAGCTCATCACCGCAGAGGTAACGAGTTCTGGAGCGGTTTTTGGATTCTGTACACGTAGAAATATCGATACGGAGAAGAAACCGACCTGAATTCCACTATGTTACCGCACCAAATAAACTAAAGATAAGTTGTTAAGATTTAACGATAATTTGAATAGGACTCCTATTCAAAATACAATCATATTAGGACTCTTCTTCTCCCGATTATAAATAGAACCCAGAACCTTTGGCCAAAACCACAAACTTCTTTCCCAACTCCTGAGCCGACGACTTAGATCCCTAGCCCCCAACTCGCCGAGTAAAACAATCGCCTGAGTTCAGTCGAGGAAGATCGCCGGAAGGGAGCCCGACGATCTGTCTTGCTAAGAGAAGGACCACGAGACCACGAGGAACGTAAGGTAGGTCTCCAATATCACCTTACGACATCATCGTGTTTTCCTTGCATCTGTTCTTCAATTCCTTTTGAACAGAAGCTTTCTTGTGGACAGATCACTTGTTGATCGGGTTGATCTAAAAGACAAGGTCATCGCCACGTCCACATTTGATCCGAACACCTCTGTTCATAGTAAAATCCATGCAAACTATGCAAGTACACGTACAAACCGATCTAATAAAACTGATTATAGGATAGCATGCATATGCATCATCGCATCTAGTTAAAGTTTGTGCATGATATTGATTGCTGTGGATCTTGTATTTGTGTGATCCTGTATAGCAGGGCATGCTCAGGGAGCTGTCTACGACGAGCTGCAACAACAAGGTTTCGAGATCCAAGAGCAACCGGAACCGCAAGAACAAGGCAAGTGCCCCATGACCATATTGATCCTATATTTTGGAAAAAAAAACTATTTTGTTTTGTGAAAAGGTGTGTGTGCTGAGTCAAACATGATGGGAAACCCTTTTACAGGAGTTTACTAGCTTTGGTTAAACCCCCCTTGTCGCTAGGGATGTTTATGAGTCGGTTATGGTTTTTACTTTTATGCTTCGCTGAGTCCATGGGATTGGGAAGCGAGATAGATGTGTCTAGCTAACTGCACTGGTAACGATAGTAAGAAACTGATGTTGTTAATGAACATTGTCGGTACCCTCAATATGGGGTACCCCCGCGCATAGGGGAAACTGCCAAAGGACCTCGCCCTTCTACGCAGGGAGAGCTCCGAAGGCGCCACGTGTCCAGCGGGGCTGGACATCCCTCTCCTTAGAGGTAAGCTCCGGGCCCGCCACGTGGCCAACTGAGCCGGACCTCCCCCCTCCGCGAGGAGAGCTCCGGAGGCTCCACATGTCCAGCGGGGCCGGACCTCCCTCTCCTCAGATGAGAGCTCCGGGCCCACCACGTGGCCAGGAGAGCCGGACCTCCCCCCTCCGTGGGGAGAGCTCCAAAGGCTCCACGTGTCCAGCGGGGCCGGACCTCCCTCTCCTCAGAGGAGAGCTCCAGGCCCGCCACGTGGCCAGAAGAACCGGACCTCCCCCCTCCTTAGGGAGAGCTCCGAAGGGTCCACGTGTCCAGCGGGGCCGGACCTCCCTCTCCTCAGAGGAGAGCTCCCGGCCTGCCACGTGGCCAGTTGAGCAGTGCTGCCTGCCCCCGTGCGGTAGGCAGCAAGAGTAAAGACACGCCATACCTTGCCCGTACAAGGTATTCAAGACCCACGCTTCCCAAGGCGCAGACACGGAGCACGCCTCTGTCAGGTGTCGTTGCGCCCAATCACATTGCAGTGAAGACTGGCGCCATGTCAGAGGCTGCACGCCAATAAACACAGCGACAAGACATCCCCTGACGCCCCTGCCAACCGCTACGACTACCTTGCAGCATGGGCAGGGCGACAGAACGAAGACTTTGAAGCCCTCGCCAGAGACAACTGTCGGCGTAACTGCAGATACGGTAGATGGCAGGCAATCTCCCCGGGACCACCTGTCGGGTCCCGGGCCCACCTTGTAAGCCGCCCGAGCCTTGGACTATAAAAGGCTCGTGTCCGTACCCTCAATAAGGGGTACCCCGCGCACAAGGGTAACTGCCTAAGGACCTCGCCCTTCTCCACAGGGAGAGCTCCGAAGGCTCCTTGTGTTCAGCGAGGCCGGACCTCCCTCTCCTCAGAGGGTAGCTACGGGCCCGCCATGTGGCCAACTGAGCCGGACCACCCCCCTCCGTGTGGAGGACTCTGAAGGCTCCACATGTCCAGCAAGGCCGGACCTCCCTCTCCTCAGAGAAGAGCTCCGGGTCCGCCACGTGGGCAGAAGAGCCGGACCTCTCCCCTCCACGGGGAGAGCTCCGAAGGCTCCACGTGTCTCGCGGGGCCGGACCTCCCTCTCCTCAGAGGAGAGCTCCAGACCCGCCACGTGGCCAGCAGAGCAGCACTGCCTGCCCCCGAGAGGTAGGCAGAAGGAGTAAAGACGCGCCATACCTTGCCCATACAAGATATTCAAGACCCGCGCCTTCCCAAGGCGCGGAGACGCGGAGCACGCCTCTGTCAGGTGCCGTTGCGCCCAGTCACATCGCACTTGCGTGCCGCGTCAGAGCCTGCCCTCCAATAAACACAACGACAAGACATCCCCTGCCGCCCCTGCCAACCACTACGACTAGCTTGCAGCATGGGCAGGGCGGCAGAATGAAGACTCAGAAGCCCTCGGTAGAGGCAACTACCGGCATAACTACAGATACGGTAGATGGCAGGCAATCTCCCCGGGACCACCTGTCGGGTCCCGGGCCCACCTTGTAAGCCGCCCGAGCCCTGGACTATAAAAGGCTCGGGTAGGCGACGTTAGCAAGGGTTCGCACTCCAGCAATTCACACCCGAGCCAACTCATCCTCAAGCTCAGGACTCTGGTTCTAAGCAACAAGCAATACAACGAGCACCTCTGCTCACCGTGGACGTAGGGTATTACGCTCCGGCGGCCTGAACCACGTAAAAATCCCTGTGTCTAGCTTCTCCATCCATCGTCCTTAACGTGTAAGCTCTCCGTGAGTGACTAGCCCCTCAGAAAAAAAACCTCCGCGGGCGGCCCAGAGCAGGCCCGGGGGAAGTGTCGGCTACACACTTCGACATTTGGCGCGCCAGGTAGGGGGCTTTTCCCTTGCGCGACGAGCTTCTGCCGACGAAGATGAGGAAGCTTCCTTCAGCGGCAAGCTCTCCCCGCACATGTTCACGACGAACGGTAACCAGCGGGGACTACGTCTCGACACACTCAGGACGGAGTGTGTCGGCGCAAGCTGGGAGCCAGCAGCCGACTCCGGCAGCGCCGACTTCGGCAGCGCAGGCCCCAGCGAGCGTAAGATCCACTGCAGCGCTGAGTGTCTCCCACGGGGGCGCACTAGCTGCAGCACGAGCGCTACTGTGCAATCCACCTGCTGGGGACGCGCCTCAGTCAGCGACCCAGAAGTGGATTCACGACGTAGACCATCTCGTCGTCGCCGCCGCCAACCCTCCACTTCGGCGGGGACGACGTCCTAGTATACCGGCTGTGTCGCTGACGCGCACACCAACGGTTGACGGGCAGACGGCAGATTCCCGCTCCACCAGGCTCCCATCGGCGGACCTGAGGTCGGAGCTGGAATGATGCCACTTGGGCAAAGATGCCCGAGTGGCCATCGAACGACGAGGAGAAAGGCATCGAAACCAAGAGGCCGGCGACAGCATGTCGACCGCCTCAACCCAGCCTGGGCCGCAGACGTTCGCCACGCGATCTCTACCCCAGGCGTACGCCACGCAGCATATGCCCCAGCCATATGCTGTGCAAATGGTGCCCCCGGTCTATGGCGCAGCCTTGCCCATACCGGGGTATACGGTGCCTGCAGCGAACCAAGCGTTTGCGGCACCAACATCTGCAGCAACAGGAGCAGAATGTGCGGCCCTGGCACCACACCTTCGCTTAGCAAAGTGGCCGCGCAAGTTCCGGCCACACCAGCCCGAGAAGTACGACGGCAGCGTCAACCCGGTGGAGTTCCTTCAGATCTACTCCACCGCCATCCTTGCTGCAGGAGGGGACGAGGCCGCCATGGCCAACTGCTTCCCTGTCGCCTTGACCGGCCCAGCCCAGTCTTGGCTCATGAATCTTCCCCACGGGTCTATAACCTCCTGGGGGGAGTTCTGCCAGCAGTTCACTGTTAACTTCGGCAGCTCCTACACCCGGCCTGGCACGGAGCTCGACCTCCACGCCATCCAGCAACAACCTGGAGAGACGCTGCGCTCCTTCATCCAGCGGTTCTCCCAGGTAAGGAACACCATCCCACATATCCAAAATGCTTCTGTGGTGGTGGCGTTCCGGCAGGGTGTATGGGACGAGAAGATGCTTGAGAAGCTCGTGACCAGAGAGGTTCGCGATGTCTCAGAGCTCTTCAGCCTGGCGGACAAGTGCGCCAGGGCAGCAGAAGGGTGGAACTGACACTCACTGCTAGCCTCCGAGTCAGGAGGACAGCCCGGATCTGGCGCTGCTTCCCATGGAAGCGGAAAGAAGATCAAGAACCGGGGTGGTGGCAAGATGAAACCACCGACCGCGGCTCCCGTTGCTGCAGCTGCAGCACCCAGTGGAGCTCGGGGTCCACGCCCCGACAAGAGGCAGCGACAGCCACCAGCTCCAGAAGGTGACCAAGGCGAGCCGTGCCCCGTGCACAACACCAGCAGCCATACTGCTGCTGAGTGCCGGGAGATTCAGAAGCTCACGGAGCGCTTCCTCAAGGGGAAGCAACCGCGTGCTGACGCCCCTCCCTTCCGTCAAAGGGAGGGCAAGCAGAAGGTCGACAATCAAGACAGCGCCGACCACCAAGTGGAGTTCCAGGAGCCTCAGCGCGCCATGAAGGCGGTGCGCAACCATGAGGACTCCATCTCCAGCGATGACGAGCGCTGGAAGATGCTCTACGTCATCTACGGCGGGTCCGCTGACCCCTCGTCCCGAAGCACGGTTAAGACTCTACGCCGAGCGGTAGCGTCGGTGGCTCCTCTCCCAAGTGCCGCACCGCACCTCAAGTGGATGGGAACCCCCATCAGCTTCGATGCCACCAACTGCCACAGGAACATGGCTGGGGCCGGCCAACTACCGCCCTTGGTAGCACCCACCATCACCAACGTGAGGATGTACCATGTTCTGGTAGATGGCGGGGCTGGGCTGAACCTCATCAGCCGTGCAGCCTTCCAGAAGCTGCAGATCCCGATGGCCAAGCTCACCCCATCGAGCCCGTTCTCAGGGGTAGGGCCAGGACAAGTCGTTCCCTACGGCAACATGAGCCTTCCGGTGACCTTTGGGGCACTGGACAGCTATCGGACAGAGTACATTCTGTTCGACGTGGCGTAGATCGACCTCCCCTTCAACGCCATAAACGGCAGGCCAGCCCTGTATCGATTCATGGCAGTAGCCCACTACGGCTACCTTGTTGTCGAAGTGTGTGGTCGACACTTCCCCCGGACCTGCTCTGGGCAGCCCGCGGAGGATCTTTTTCGGAGGGGCTAGTGGCTTGCGGAGAGCTTAAGCGTAGGGATGAGTTAGGGAGGAGCTTGACACGGCGAGTTTTACGTGGTTCAGGCTGCCGGAGCGTAAAACCATACGTCCACGGTGAGCTGAGGTGCTCTCTGTATTGCTTGATGCTCAGAGCCGGAGTCCTGAGCTTGAGGATGAGTTATGCCTAGGGTGTGAGTTGCTGGAGTGCCAACCCTTGCTAACATCGCCTACCCGAGCCTTTTATAGTCCAAGGGTCGTGTGGCTTACAAGGGGGGCCCGGGACCTGACAGGTGGTCCCGGGAGATTGCCTGCCGACTATCGTATCTTCAGTTATGTCGGTAGTTGTCTCTGGTGAAGGCTTCTGAGTCTTCGTCTTGCCGCCCTGCCCATGCCGCATGCTAGTCGTAGTGGTTGATGACGGCGGAGGCGGCAGGGGATATCTTGTCGCTGTGTTTATTGGCTGGCAGGTTCTGACACTGCGCGCCAGTCTGTGATGTGACTAAGCGCAACGGCACCTGACAGAGGCGTGCTCCTCGTCTCCGCATCTTGGGAAGGCGCGGGCCTTGAATACCTTGTACGGGCAAGGTATGGGGCGTCTTTACGCCCGCTGCCTACCGCTCGGGGGCAGGCAGCGCTGTTCTGCCGGACACGTGGCGGGCCCGGAGCCCTCCTCAGAGGAGAGGGAGGTCCGGCCCCGCCGGACACGTGGAGCCTTCGGACCTCTCCCCGCGGAGGGGGAGGTCCAGCTTCTGTCGGCCACGTGTCGGGCCCGGAGCTCTCCTCTGAGGAGAGGGAGGTCCGGCCCCGCTGGACACGTGGCGCCTTCGGACCTCTCCCCCGCGGAGGGGGGAGGTCAGGCTTCTGCAGGCCACGTGGCGAGCCCGGAGCTCTCCCCTGAGGAGATGGAGGTCCGGCCCCGCTGGACGCGTGGCGCCTTCGGAGCTCTCCCTGCGGAGAAGGGCGAGATCCTCAGGCATTTTCCCCTGTGCGCGGGGGTACCCCATATCGCGGGTACCGACAGTGGCCCCCGGGCCCATCTCGGGGGAGATAGCGAGCCCGAGGTGGGACCTCCGTCTCTTCTGTCCCGCGCACTTTCTCTAAGTCCTGCATTGACCGTTGCCGGAGCACGAACAGTCGTGGGATCGTGGGAGCGTGTGCCCACTTGATGGTTGCTTTTACTGCGGCGGTTCCCAAGACTGCCACTTCTGCACGTTGCAGCGCTTTCTTCGGGAACCGCCGGAGTGCCTTGCCGGCTCGTGTTCTTGGAAGGCTGACTCCTTGACCCACCGCTTCAGCTGGGAAGCTTGGGCCCACTTGTCACCGGCGCTCGGTCTTGGAGCCGATGCGGTTGCCGATGCGGCATATCCGAAGAGTTTCGGATCGTTTGGAATCGCATCTGGGAAGTTTTAAAAGGGGATCTTACCCGCATTGCGGCTTCGCTTCGCACTTCCCAGCGCTTTTCCTTGGACTCTTGTGCCTTTATCTTCTTGTCTTTGAGCCCTCCCTCGTCATGGCTTCCAACCCGCCCCCAGAGAAGAAACGTGCTCGATCTCCTCCAGTGGCGGCATCTGTGCCAAGCCGGGGATCTAGGGTGCCTGCACCTCCTGCTTCTGGAGATGGCACTCCTTCCGGTGGTGATACGAAGAGGTCTCGGGCTGATTATTCTGACGGGACCCCTCTTAAGCGGCAACAGGCCGAAGGTTCCCAGACATCGTGCCCTCCTTCCTTAAGTGGTGGCGTCTCTAGGGAACCTGCTGATGCATCGAGGGAAGCTTCTGGAGCGCCCCCTGCTCCGTCAGTCCAGGCGACTGCGGAGCGGCCATCAGTGAGGACGGCGGGCTCTGGGGGTCCTACCCCGGCTCGGAATTCAGGGTTCAAGGCCCGCTGGAGTGTTTGTGCTTCTCGGCCGTCCCCGGCTGGTGGGGAATCGGCACCGTTGTGCTCGGAAACAGGGACGGCTGCCGCGGCCCCCAAGCCAGCGCGAGTTTCTCCTGTCCCAGTGTGCCTGGATTCCTCGGCAGCGTCATCTCCTCCCTCCGAGACGGCTGCCGCGGCCCCCAAGCCAGCGCAGGTCAACCCTGTACCAGGCCAACCGGCTTCTATTTCAGCGCCGACTCCCCCCCCCCTCGTCCCTCTCCACGGACTGAGGGGACAGAAGTTAGTGAGAGTTCGGCGGGTCCGGCTATCGGAGTCCCGGCGCCAGCTTCTCCTGACCGGCGTCTCATCCCGGTCGCTGGCGCATCGCCTTCTCTTGAGGATGATGTGATGGAGGAGGTCGGGGGTGCTGCTCCGGCCTCTGCTGCCCCACTGCCCCTGGCGGATGCCTTCGCGCTCGCCCAAGCGAGCGTCCGGCAGGTCTTGGCCGCGCTTGGTCGTGAGCGGGAGGAGCATACGGTTGAAAGGGATCACCTCCTCATCTGGGGGAACCTTTTGCAGGAGCGGACCGCGAAGGTCAAGGGCGAGCTCGATTCCGGGCGGGAGTTGCCTGACTTCAGGGAAGCGCTCCTTGACCGGTTGAAGCGGTCTGTCGACCGTCTGGACGCCGAAACGCGGCGGCTTCACAGGGAGGCTCTTGAGGCTCATGCCCAGGCTGAGGAGAGCCCCTCTGCCACAGAGGAGATACGCCAGAGGCTGGAATGCCGCAAGCTCGCCATTGAGGACCAGGAGCGCTCTATGGCAGCCGAGGCGGAGAGGGTCGCCGCGCAGCTTGCGGCGGGCGAAGCCGATCTGCAAACTCGGGCCAGGGAGCTAGAGGCCCGGGAGGCAGACTTGGCCATGAGGGAGGAGCAGGTCTCCCGCAAACGCCAGGCGATCCTGGATCCGGAACTGGCTGCCGACTTCTGGGTTTCTGAGTTGGAGCGGCTTGCCCAGTCTCTCCGCCTTCGGGAAAGCTCCCTGGTGGCCAAGGAGAAGGAATCCTCCGAGGGAAGCCGCGACGCCCTGCGAGCAGCCCGCCACGAGGTAGAGGAGCTCTTGGCTTCACGGTCCTCCGAGGCCCGCGCAGTTTCGAGCTTCGTCGACCAGGCGGGGTCTGCCTTGGTCCCTCTTGGCTTCAGCCTGGTGAAGGCGGTGGCCCCTACGCTAAGGTGGCTGAAGTGATCCCCGCACTGGAGTCACTTGGCGCCAAGCTGAGCATGCTGGACTCGGTGGTTGTCAGCGAGCTTGAGGCAGAGGGATGGGGCCTGGCCTTGGAGGTTGCCACGCATGTGTTGGCCTGCTTCAAGAGCCGGGACCCATCCTTCTCGCTGGAGCCAGCGAAGGACAGTCCTGCCGCGGAGCGGGAGGAGATGGCCAGGGCCGAAGTCAGAGATGTGGCCGCCCTGGTAGCCTCTACATTCCGGCGCAAGCCAGGAGGCCCCTAGGACTCGCTTCTTTCTTTTTATCGAGTCTGTAGACCAGCTCATGGAGCCATGAATAAATACTCTCTTAAATGTTTGTGCCTATGATGCTTTCTGTCTTCATCTTGGTTTTGCCTGGCCGAGCCCTAAGCTCCGCAAGGTACTCAGAGGCCTTCACCAATCTCGAAGCTCTGCACAAACACCTTCCCCGGGTCCTAACTGTATTTAGGGCCCCGGAGGTCTCCGGAGCTCGTCCCATGAGGATGGGGAGGTCCGTATCTGCCGGCCACGTGGCGGGCCCGGACCTCCCTTCTAAGGAGTAGGAGGTCCGGCCCCGTGGGACACATGGAGCCTTCTGAGCTCCTCCCCCGGAGAGGGAGGTCCGGCTTCTGCCGGCCATGCGGCGGGTCCGGAGCCCCTCCTGAGGGAGCGGGAGCTCCGGCCCTGCTAGACACGTGGGGCCTTCGGAGCCCCCCTCAGAGGAGAAGGTCCGGCTTCTGCCGGCCATGCGGCGGGTCCGGAGCCCCCCCTGCGGAGGTGGGAGCTCCGGCCCCACTGGACACGTGGGGCCTTCGGGCCCCGCCCCTGTTGAAGGGGCGAAACCCGGACCTTCCTGTCCTGTGCTGGAGTAGTTGATAGCTCCTTGCCCCCCGCCCCATGCAGACCCCATTGCTGTAACCTGGAGGTCCTGCACACAGATAGAGGAAACATAATTCTCCTCGAGGGGTCCTCCCCTCCCCGTCTCTTAGTCTTATTCGGCTTACGGTCCTAGTCTGGTATACGGGGCTTGGGCAATTCTGTGCGCGAGGCACCGGGGCTTCGGCTCCCTCCAAGGCCCGGGTACGACCATCCGATCCCTAGTACCGGACTGTGCGCCGGGGAAGCAGAGTGCACAGGCTTTGGGTTCGGAACCAGGCAAAGCGGCTGTACTCCCCTGGACCTCCGGAGGGCAGGGGCGCACGCTTTGGGCACAGAGCCGGCTAAGCGGGATACACACCTTGGACCCCCCATGCACGGCGCAGGCCTTTCCTGGAGGTGACCAACTGGCACCACAACACCTGACTGGGGGAGGCCCGACAGACCCACCTGGCCATCGGTAGGTGCCTCAAGCACAACCGCCTTCGGCAGGATAGCAAATGCTGACTATGGATGAGCGCGGGAGAGAGGGAGCTAGATGCACGATGAACATACATAGAGAGTGCGATCATAAAAATTAATGCGTAATTTAAATGAGCACATGAGAGAGAGTGAAGTAGAACAGGTTCCTGTGTAAATGCCCATAGGGGGAAGTCAGGCTGTACATGGAGGCAACGACCCGCCTCATTGAGAAGGGAAGCAAGACTCTACGCGCTTAGGGTCGGGAGCAGGCAAAGCTGAACATAATCCTGGACCGTCCCCTGAGACTTAGCTGCCCCAAGCGCTGTTCCTAGACTCTATGGGATTTATTACAGAAGGGTATGGCCCTGTTCTACTAACGCTCAGGAGGTAGGACTTACAGTGTTGTTCCATGCCAAGGGTTTTGGGAACGGATCCCATACTCGGTTGAAAGGCATGTGTACCTGGGACGGCAACTTTCGTGAATCAGAAGGTACCTTCCCGGCTGGGGGAGAGTTTATAGGTCCTTCACGGGAAAGTGTGTGCCGCGGCCCCAGGTGTCTTCCTGCAGGTCCCTGACGTGTTTGGTCCTTTGGCGGTAGTGCTAGATCGTCAACCGAGACCGTGCGTTGTGGGGTGTCACCTGCAGCCGAGCCTCGTCGACGAGGTTGTCATCTTCACGCTGGATCAGGTCCCACGCGGCTTCTCCTGGGCGCCCCGGGGAGCTCTCCCCTTCTGGCTAAGGCCTTCAAGGGGTAGGAGAACCCGAACTTTTCATAGGAGTCCCAAGGCGTCTTTCCCCTTCTGGCTAAGGCCTTCAAGAGGTTGACAGATCCTGGGCGGCCCCCAGGAGGTACGGCCGAGGCACAGAGGCATGCTCTCGGGTGGAGCTGGCCCGGTTTTGCACCGTAGGGGCTGGTGCTTGGGCTGCTGCAACTACATGGAGCTTCTCCAAGGTTGACGCCGCAGCAGTGCAGCCTCCACTGACTCTTCGGGGTAGCCACAGTCGGCTATCGCCCCGGCTCGTCATCACCGGAGCTGGAGTCCTCACCGTTGTGCACCGTCTTTACGACGCGCTGAGGCTCCTGGAACCCCACCTGGTGACCAACGCTGACTGAGGCGTCGACCTTCTGCTTGCCCTCCCGCTGAGGGAGGGGCGGCCCATCAGCTCTCAGCTGCCTCCCTTTGCAGAAGCGCTCTGCGAGCCTCTGGATGTCCCAGCACTCGGCAGCAGTATGATTGCTGGTGCCATGCACGGGGTACAGCTCGCCTTGGTCTCCATCTGGGGCTGGTGACTGTCGCTGCCTTTTGTCTGGGCGCGGCCCCCGAGCTCCACTGGCTGCCGCTGCTGCGGCAACGGGAGCCGCGGCCGATGACTTTATCTTGCCTCTCCCCCGGTTCTTGGCCTTCTTGCCGCCTCCATAGGAGGCAGCGCCAGACCCGGGCTGTCCTCCTAACTCGGAGGCCGGCAGTGAGTGCCAGTTCCACCCCTCGGCTGCTCTGGCGCACTTGTCCGCCAGGCTGAAGAGCTCGGAGACATCGCGGACCTCTCTGGTCGCGAGTTTCTCAAGCATCTTCTCGTCCCGCACACCCTGCCGGAACGCTACCACCACAGAAGCACTTTAAATGTGCGGGATGGTGTTGCGTACCTGGGAGAACCGCAGAATGAAGGAATGCAGTGATTCCCCAGGTTGTTGCTTGATGGCGTGGAGGTCGAGCTCCGTGTCAGGCCGGGTGTAGGAACTGCCGAAGTTGGCGATGAACTGCCGGCAGAGCTCTCCCCAGGAGGTTATGGAACCCTGGGGGAGGTTCATGAGCCAGGACCGGGCTGGGCCGGTCAAGGCGACGGGGAAGTAGTTGTCCATGACGGCCTCGTCCCCTCCTGCGGCAAGTACGGCGGTGGAGTAGATCTGGAGAAAATCCGCCGGGTTGACGCTGCCGTCATACTTCTCGGGCAGGTGCGGCCGAAACTTGCGCGGCCACCTCGCGAAGCGCAGGTGGGGTGCCAGGGCCGCACACCCTGCCCCTGCTGCTGCAGGCGTTGGTGCCGCGAACGCTTGGTTCGCCGCTGGCACAGTGTAACCCGGTATGGGCAAGGCTGCACCATAGACTGTGGACGCCGTTTGCAGGGCTTATCCTTCCATCGTCCTTAACGCGTAAGCTCTCCGTGAGTGACTAGCCCCTCAGAAAAAGAACCTCTGCGGGCTGCCAGGAGCAAGCCCGGGGGAAGTGTCGGCTACACACTTCGACAGCTCGGGTAGGCAACGTTAGCAAGGGTTCGCACCTCAGCCGTTCGCACTCTAGCGGTTGGACATTTTACACTCTCACGCAGAGTTCGCTCCTGAGCACCAAGAAATACAACGAGCATCTCTGCTCACCGTGGAGGGTATTACGCTCCGGTAGCCTGAAACACTCCGGCAGCATCGACTCCGGCAGCGCTGGCTCCAGCGAGCACAAGATCCACTGCAGTGCTGAGTGTCTCCCACGGGGGCGCACTTGCTGCAGCACGAGCGCTACTGCGCAATCCACCTGCTGGGCACGTGCCTCAGTCAGCGACCCAGCAGTGGATTCGCGACGTAGACCGTCTCGTCGTCGCCGCCGCCAACCCTCAACTTCGGCGGGCTCGACGTCCCAGTCAACCGGCTGTGTCGCTGATGCGCACACCAACGGTTGACGGGCAGACGACAGATTCCAGCTCCACCAGGCTCCCATCGGCGGACCTGAGGTTGGAGCTGGAACGATGCCACTAGGGCAAAGATGCCCGAGTGGTTATTAAGCGACGGCAAGAAAGGCGTCGAAACCAAGAGACCGGCGACAGCATGTCAACTGCCTCGACCCAGCCTGAGCCGCAGACGTTCGCCATGCGATCTCTGCCCCAGGCATACGCCACGAAGCATATGCCGCAGCCATATGCCCTTCAAATGGTGCCCCGGTCTATGGCGCAGCCTTGCCCATACCGGGGTACACAGTGCCGGCAGCGAACCAAGCATTTGCGGCACCAACACCTGCAGCAACAGGAGCAGGATGTGCGGCCCTGGCGCCACACCTCCGCTTCGCGAAGTGGCCGCGCAAGTTTCGGCCGCACCTGCCCGAGAAGTACGACGGCAGCGTCAGCCTGGCAGAGTTCCTCCAGATCTACTCCACCGCCATCCTTGCTGCAGGAGGGGACGAGGCTGTCATGGCCAACTACTTCCCCGTCACCTTGACCGGCCCAGCCCGGTCTTGGCTTATGAATCTCCCCCAGGATTCCATAACCTCCTGGGGAGAGCTCTGCCGGCAGTTCACTACGAACTTCGGCAGCTCCTACACCCGGCCTGGCACGGAGCTCGACCTCCACGCCATCCAACATTAACCTGGAGAGACGCTGCACTCCTTCATCCAGCGGTCCTCTCAGGTACGGAACACCATCCCGCATATCCAAAATGCTTAGGTGGTGGTGGCGTTCCGGCAGGGTGTACGGGATACAAAGATGCTCGAGAAGCTCGTGACCAGAGAGGTTCGCGACATCTCAGAGCTCTTCAGCCTGGCGGACAAGTGCGCTAGGGCAGCTGAAGGGCGGAACTGGCACTCACAGCCAGCCTCCGAATCAGGAGGACAGCCCGGATCTGGCGCTGCTTCCCATGGAAGCAGCAAGAAGATCAAGAACCGGGGCGGTGGAAAGATGAAACCACCGACCGCACCTCCCATTGCTGCAGCAGCAGCACCCAGTGGAGCTCGGGGGCCACGCCCCGACAAGAGGCAGCGGCAGTCACCAGCCCCAGATGGTGACCAAGGTGAGCCGTGCCCCATGCACAACACCAGCAGCCATCCTACTGCAGAGTGCCGGGAGATTCAGAAGCTCGCGGAGTGCTTCCGCAAGGGGAAGCAACCGCATGCTGATGCCCCTCCCTTCCGTCAAAGGGAGGGCAAGCAGAAGGTCGACACCCAAGACAACGTCGACCACCAAGTGGAGTTCCAGGAGCCTCAGCGCGCCATGAAGGCGGTGCGCAACATGAGGACTCCAGCTCCAGCGATGACGAGCGTCGGAAGATGCTCTACGTCATCTACGGCGGGTCCGCTGACTCCTCGTCCCGAAGCACCGTTAAGACTCTGCGCCGAGCGGTAGCGTCGGTGGCTTCTCTCCCAAGTGCCACGCCGCACCTCAAGTGGATGGGAACCCCCATCAGCTTCGATGCAACCGACTGCCCCAGGAACATTGTCACACCCGGTTTTCCCGAAGAAACAACCAAGTGAATATCACATGTATGCCAGGATCATTTTCTCATACATGTGATGACAAATAGTGAAGCATCATTTATTACAAGCCAGGTGTCGAATATAAATAAGTCTTACATTGCAATTGTCTCAATGGACACTAATGCTTCATCACAAGTAAATAAACTAGCAGCGGAATTTTATTCTTTAGGGCTCCATCACAGGCGTTGCCCGGGGGTCTTCATGAACCTAAAAACCTTCCTCGGGTCCAAAATCTTGGTCATTATACACCACCTCATTATCTTGACCTGAGCAGCAATATAAACCAACAAATATGCAAGGTTGAGTACCAATGGTACTCAGCAAGTGTGGGAAAATTATATCATGCATGGCTAGAACGAGGAGAGGTTGAACTCATGGTTAAAGCACTACGCAATTAATACCTATCACCTTAGCTTATTAAGCACCTACATTACTACACAGGTGAAATGGTCCCAATCTCCCATCCCATCATCATAATCCAATAACCATAACATCATTTCCAATGTTAAACTCCCCGCTTAACATCCACAACTTCCAAAAACCTTCACTCCTCTAATCATGAATAAGTCCAGGCCGCTCTTAACCGTGAGCACGGCTGTCAAGACAGTTTTAACTCTGCAGAGTTTGTACCACTGTACCCACAAGTAGTGATTTCATCCCCCGTTGCCGGGTGGACTAAAAGAACCTCCATTATGCCAGTGGCTACGATCCACATTCACACTTCCCAGGTGTGCAGCCAGGAGATCACTACGAAGCCTTTACAAAGGGATTCCCGACGAGCGTGGGCCCACTGAGGTTTCACCCCTAACAGCATACAAGAGGCTCCAACCCCGCTGCAGTGGCCCCCTCTTGAGCCTTGCGGTTCATATGGTAGTCCAGCTGACACCTACTCCCCGCACCATCCAACACACCCATACTACGCCGGGGATACACCTAATTAATTAGCCAAGCTGCCCCATCTCAGCATGTGGTTGGCACTGTAAAGCCGGGTTACATGCTCCATGAACCGGTCCTTAGGATCCAGGCAAGTACTAAACACAAACCCAAGTCTCGTGCACCCAGCACACAACCAAAACATCCAACTTGCCTTGATCCCTACCTCTACATAACTCACAATGTCTCATTCAAGAGTATGGTAATATAAACTGATGATCTCATTTCCCAAATATCCCATTCTAAGCATGGCTAAGCAAATGCATGTAAATAAATGACATGACAAATTAAATCCCAACCCAAGCTACAAGGAAACAAGGTAATGCAATTCTAGGGAAACTTTCCTAGCATGGGTTTCATATTTCATTTGACAATGCAAATAATTCTATCTACACATCCTAGCATAGGATCAAAGTGGTCAAGGACACTTGCCTCCTTCTTGCTGCTCTTGAAATTGGTAGTCCTGATCTTGAAAAGAAATAACTTGCTCTTGAACAGGTTCTACTTCATACCATCACACATAGCAAAAGAAAAACAACAATCATAAGACATAGTTCACACTTCTACTTCATACAAACCACACATCCATATTTATGAAATTCATTCACCATTATATGTGTTGTGGTTACTTTATGTGTGTTGAGTTGTGGCTTGCATGCACTTTTAACCATGTGTATATGATTCCTACTTTTGTGTCCACCTTTATACTTACATACTATTTATATGGGTTTCCAATAAATTTCTTATATTCAACTACTTCACCTTTTTACTACCAAGTGTGTATGAAAAGTATTATTCTTCCCCATATGTGCCTTCATAATTTCTACCAACCCTAAACTGAATCCTTTGTATTTTAGAAACTCCATTTATCATTTACTAGTTGCTATATTTTCAGATTTATATTCCTATGCATAATTGTGTGTCTTATTATGAAATTAATAACACACATCATCTAAACAGTATAGGTTCTGGTCCTAAATAATTTAATAACATATTTTAACCTTGGCCTCTGATGTAAACTATTTCATAATTATTTTCCCTATTTTTCTATAACTATTCTTTACTTAAAAATGTGTCCCTATACTAATAAATGTGAATAATAAATGAAACAGATTCATTTCAGCCCAAAAATATATTTTTATCTCACTCCAAAGTTTTCTAAGTACTGAGAAAGTTTTTAATTAATTTTGACAATTATGTTTGTCCCACTTTTTAATTTTTAAACATTAGTTACATATTCAATTTTCTAAATTAATTACTAAACAGGGTTAAAATAATGAACTCACCACATTACAGGGTCTATAATATTATTTTCATAACTTCCAGGGGCTAGCTACACTTATCAGAGGTGTTTTTCCTAATTTTTATTAAGTCCAGGGGCTAAAACTGATTTTTAAATGAATTTACATGATTTTCTGGAGTTCCAGGGGCTAGATCTGAAGTTTCCGGGGCTAGCTCTCAATTCCAGAGAACCCCAGGGGGTAGCACGTAAGAATTCCAGTCTTTATAACGCGGGGCTGACGTGGACCGTCCGATTTTAAACCGACGGCTGAGATTATAACATCGAACCGGTACGCGGGGATTTAAAGTCTACCGTGCGATTTAAAATAAACGGCGCACAAGCGGCCACGTCGCTCTGATCGAGCGCGGGCGGCGCTTCCGGCGGCGCACGGCGGCGGGAAGCGGCGATCTCGCCGGAAAGTTTCGGATCCCCGAGAATTCTGCCTAGAACTGTGATCTTATGGCCTAGATCGGTAGAGGGGAGGTCAGGGATCTCACCTCGGGGGTTTTCTCGAGCTCGGGGGTCCTGGAAAGTGATCGGCGGCGAGGTCCGAGGCAAAACCACGGCGAAGCTCGTCGGCGCTGGATTTACACCGTAACTCTCCGAGTTTTCTGCACCTGCAAAGTTCCCCGGAGGCGGTGGATCAAGACCAGCGAGTTAGATCAGAGTTTCCGAGCTTAGATCGGCCAGAATTCACCGGCGAAGTCTCGGTGCTCACCGGAGTAAAAATCGGCGATCGCGTGAGAAAAACCGATCGGGGCTGGGGTTTTTATAGCCGGGGGAGGGTGGTGGGTCTGTTGCGATCGAGTTTGAGTCGTTTGGGACCAGAATTCGGGCTGCGGGACGCGGAAATCCGGTCGGTTGCGATCGCGCGCGCGGAAGAGAGTCCGGGGTCGCGAGGTTGGGGATGACATGTGGGTCCCACCTGTCTGTGAGAGAGAGCGCGGCGCGCGCGGGGGCGGGCTGGCGCGGGGGAAACTGGGCCGGCTGGCGGGTTTCGGCCCACTGGCCGGTTTTTTTCCCGTTTCTCTTTTTCTTTTTCCATTTCTTTTCTGTTTTGAGTATAATTTGAATTCCAGTTTGAATTTGAATTTTTGCAAAACATGCAACACGTCCAAAAATTTTTAAATTCCCCTCTGAACATGGTTTAGAGTTTTGAATCAAAATTTGGGGTGTTACAGCTCTACCCCCCTTAAAAGAAATCTCGTCCTCGAGATTGGTGTTTCTAAGAAAACAATTCCGGAAATTGTGCCTTGAGCTCATCTTCCCGTTCCCAGGTAGCTTCCTCTTCTGAGTGATGCTTCCACTGCACCTTGCACATCCGGATTCTCTTGTTTCTGGTGAGGCGTTCCATCGTCTCCAAAATCTTGTATGGTTGCTCGGCATAAGACAAATCTTCAGCTACATCCACTTCATTCATGGGTAACTCCTCTTCAGGCGTCCTCAGGCATTTCTTGAGTTGTGACACATGAAATACATCGTGCACGTCCGATAGATGAACCGGTAACTCTAGTTGGTACGCCACTTCGCCTTTTCTTTCCAAAACTTGAAAGGGTCCGATGTATCGAGGTGACAACTTCCCTTTCACCTTGAACCGACGAAGTCCTCTGATAGGGGACACCTTGAGATAAACATAGTCTCCCACGTTGAAAACGAGTTCTCTTCTTCGTACATCAGCATAACTCTTCTGGCGTGTTTGTGCTATCCTCAAGTTGTTGCGAATCTCCCTCACCTTCGCCTCGGCTTCTTGTAGCACTTCTGGACCAAACACTTTGCTTTCTCCTGTTTGGTTCCAAAATAGGGGAGTTCTGCACTTCCTTCCATACAAAGCTTCAAACGGTGACATTTTCATACTAGCTTGATAGCTGTTGTTATAGGAAAACTCCACATACGGTAAGTTCTTGTCCCAACTCCTATTGTTTTTGAGTGCACATGCCCTTAACATATCTTCAAGGATCTGATTGGTTCTCTCCGTCTGCCCGTCGGTTTGGGGATGATAGGCAGAACTAAAGTTCAGATGGGTTCCCATGGTCTCATGCAACTTCTGCCAAAACCTCGAGGTGAACTGTGTCCCTCGGTCCGACACTATCTTCTTTGGCACTCCATGGTAACACACAATCCTTGACATGTACAATTCTGCCAATTTTGATCCGCTGTAGCTTTCTTTCACATGGATGAAATGAGCTACCTTGGTTAGCCTATCAATAATGACCCATATTGAATCATACCCGGATTGGGTCCTAGGCAATCCCACGACAAAATCCATGCTGATTTCTTCCCACTTCCATTCAGGTACTTTGAGTGGTTGCAATAATCCCGCGGGTCGTTGATGTTCAGCTTTCACCAACTGACATGTGTCACATAGGGCAACATGTTCCGCGACATCTCGCTTCATGCCATACCACCAATACTTGCTCTTGAGGTCCTGGTACATCTTCGTACTCCCAGGATGAATGGAATAGTCAGAGTCATGAGCCTCCTTTAAAATCAATTCACGGATCTCCTTTACTTCTGGCACACAGATTCTTTTCCCGTGCCACACCGTTCCTTGTTCATCCTCTCTAAAACCAGGAGCTTTATTTTCCTTGATAAGCTGTCTGATCTCTTGTATCTTCTCATCATTCTTTTGGCCCTCGCGTATGTCTCGCTCGAGTGTGGAGTCCACTTCCATGGCGATGGCTTCACCACTATTTACTAGACATAGATTGAGCCTTATAACCTCGTCCTTCAATTCTGCGGGCATGTCCTTCAAGCTCAACTTATTGACCTGCACTTTCCGACTCAAAGCATCGGCCACGACGTTTGCTTTTCCGGGATGATAGTTGATGCCCACATCAAAGTCATTGATTAGCTCTAACCATCTCCTTTGTCTGAGGTTGAGATCTGGCTGTGTGAATATATACTTCAAACTCTTATGATCCGTATATATCTTTGTCCTCTTCCCCATCAAATAATGCCGCCAAATTTTCAACGCGTGTACCACTGCGGCTAGTTCAAGGTCATGTGTAGGATAGTTCTTCTCGTGCTTCAGAAGCTGCCGGGATGCATATGCCACGACATGTCCTTCTTGCATGAGAACACATCCCAACCCATTTCCAGAGGCATCGCAGTACACTGTGAAATTCTTCTGCATATCTGGCATCACCAGCACTGGGGCTGTTGTCAATCTCTTCTTTAGCTCTTGAAAGCTCGTCTCGCACTGTGGCGTCCAGGTGAATGTGATTCCCTTCTCCAACAGTTTGGTGAGAGGTCTCGATATCTTGGAGAATCCCTCAATAAACCGTCGATAGTATCCAGCCAAGCACAAAAAGGTTCGAACTTCCCCGACATTTTCAGGGGTTTTCCACTTCTGGATATCCTCGATTTTGGCGGGATCTACGGAGATTCCTCCCTCCGAGATTATATGTCCTAAAAAGGGAACTCTCTTCAGCCAAAACTCACACTTGCTCAACTTGGCATATAGTTGGTGTTCTCTCAGCCTCTGTAACACCAACCTTAGATGTTTCTCATGTTCTTCTTCATTTTTGGAGAAGACGAGAATATCATCTATGAAAACCACCACAAATTTGTCCAGATATTCCATGAATACCTTGTTCATGAGGTACATGAAATATGTCGGGGCATTGGTTAGCCCAAAAGGCATGACAGTGTATTCATACAGTCCGTACCGAGATACGAAAGCTGTCTTGGGAATATCAGATTGCCTTATCTTGAGTTGGTGGTACCCCGACCTGAGATCAATTTTCGAGAACACACAAGATCCCCTCAACTGATCAAACAAGTCTTCAATGCGGGGTAATGGGTACTTGTTTTTGATGGTTACCTCATTCAAGGCACGGTAATCCACGCATAACCTTTGGGTTCCGTCTTTCTTGGGCACAAATATCACCGGAGCTCCCCATGGTGAGGAACTAGGGCGAATATACCCCTTCTCCGTCAATTCTCTCAAATGATCCTTGAGCTCTTCTAGCTGCTTGGAGTCCATTCGATAAGGTCTCTTGTATATCGGGGCTGTTCCCGGTACTAGCTCAATTGCGAATTCCACATCACGGTCGGGAGGCATACCTGGCAATTCCTCCGGAAAAACATCCGGATATTCCCTGATAGTCCTGATTTCCTCAACTTTCACCTCCACTTGATTTAATTTAATGTCCCTCCTAGGCTCGTGTATCGTTATGAACTTTACTCTTGTGCCATTGGGGTGAGTTAGTTCCACCGTTCTGGTCGAACAATGGATGATTCCTTTATGTTTGGTCAACCAATCCATACCCAAAATAATATCTATCCCTTGTGAATCTATCACTATGAGGTTAGCAGTAAATACTACCCCATTAATGTCTAGGCTCACTTTGGGACACACTTGTCTTGTCCTTATTTCTCCACCTGGAGAGTTTACCGCTAGCATATGGTTCATTTGTGTGGTTGCTAGGTCATGCTTCTTAACAAACCCTTGAGCAATGAACGAGTGGGTAGCACCAGAATCAAACAGCAGAGTTGCAAGGTGTAAATTGGCAGGAAACTTACCAACTACCACGTCGGGTGCCTCTTGTGCTTCCTCCATAGTGACGTGGTTCACCCGTCCTCTCACTACATTCTGCTGTTGTGGCGGCGCAGGCTTCTTCTTTGGGCATTTATGGGCGTAGTGCCCCACTTCACCACAGCTGAAACATTGCACCCCAATCTTAGATGCTGGGCCCTTGTTGTCTTGGGGTTGGTTTGGGGGTCCTTGCACTGCTGGTCGAGGTGGATATGCGGGGCGAGGCTGCTGCACAAACTGACGTTGCGGCTGTGCTGGTGCTGCGGGAGGCCTGTAGTTTGGGTTGTGCCCTCTTGGTGCTGAATAGGGTACCGCAGCACGGTTCTTCTGCCCCGTAGGTTGCTGCATCATACGTGAGCGGGTGTTGCTCCCTGAGGCTTGATGTGACCACCCGGCCTTCCTCTTATTCTCATTTTCCAGGGCCTTTAGCTTCCTTTCCACCACAAATGCTCTGTCCACCATCTTTTGAAAGCTTTCATACTCATTGGAGGACATTGCACACTGCATCTCTGCGGTAAGTCCTTCCACGAAACAATCTTGTTTCTGCTCATCAGTCTCTATGTCTCGTGGAGCATAACGGGATAGTTGAGTAAATTTAGTGAGGTATTCCCTCACCGTCATGTTTCCCTGCTGCAGTCCCAAAAACTCCTTCCTCTTGTTTTTGAGTTCACCTCTTGGATGTAGTGGTTGCGGAAGCTACGCTTGAACTCGTCCCAAGTGATGTTCTCAGGGTCATGATGGGCGGCCACGTAGGCGGTCCACCAATCAGCAGCAGGTCCATGCAATTGATGAGAGGCAAACAGCACCCTCTCATACCCTTGGCATTGTATTATACTCATCTTACTTTCAATGGTCTTCAGCCAATCGTCTGCCTCCAGAGGTTCAGCAGCACTTGCAAACGTTGGAGGTTGAGTTCCTAGAAACTCACTCAACCTTGGTTGGCGTGGTGCAGCTTGTGGAGGTGGAACTTGATGCAAGTTGGCCACCACTTGAGTCAAGTTCTGGATGAGCTGATTTTGATTCTCCAGCATTTGATGGAGAGGATCAACTTCTTCACGGCGACCACCCCTGTCCTGGCCTCCAGAAAGATGAGGGTGGCATGCCTCATCATTGTTGTTGGCGGGGTTGGCAGCACGTCCTTTTCCTCTTCCGGCCATCTGGCAGAATCAACAAATGTTAATTTGATATCATTTAGTATCATCTTACTACTTTCCTTTGTTGGTGCTTTGAGGTGTTGAGGCTTTGTTAAAATTTTACGAGGGTTTATATCTCACACCAAATAAATGCACTATTATTTCCTGTGGGTTCACACACCAAAGCAAAACAATCTGAAGACGAGGCTGTGGACAATTGCTCATGGCCTCCACAACTCACGTCACACACCCTGCATTATCACACCATTAACTACGTAACGACTCGACTACTCGACCTCTTGCTAGCTAGGGGAAAGACTCTACACTACTCGTCCTCTTGAGCTGGCTCCTCGGGATCTTCCTCCTCATTTCGGCTACCTTCTGACTCTGCTTTGGGTGGGGAGGCTGCTGGTGGAGAAGTGCGACGACGCTTGATCGCCCGGCGATCCGGGGAGTCAGGAGTCCATGTATCACTCACAGTGACACACAGTTCATTCCCATCTCCTCTTTCTCTCGCCTTTAAGCAAGCTCGCAGCAACGCCTCCGTTTCCTTCAGGGTGTCTCGGACATCCTGAAGCTCTTGTTGACACTCCTGCAGTCGAGTGCTGAGCATAGCAGCATCCTCCAAGCACAAGTCCATGTGCTCATGGGAAGTCCCTTGCTGCACCGGTGGGTACTTGTACTCCGTGGTACCACTCTCACGTTGGAGGACATACATGTACTCAGTTTTGTCCAAGTGGCGACGATAGATGTGACTCTGGCAGGTGATGGCCTCCCAGGTGACATCTTTCTCCGCATCAACTTGTGTTGCTCGACAAGCTGGAGAGTGGTGAATCTTAAGCAGCTGATTCTCGTGTATAATCCTCATCTCCGAACTCCATTTTTCCCTCTTCTCACGGATGGTCCTGGTGGAGTTATAGTGGATGATTAGCTTGCCCGTATTGCCGGCGGCTTCGAGCATACGCCGAAGACGGCGCAACAAATCTCCTACTGCCAATCCATAGGAAAGGTACGTCACTGGACGACTCTCCTCTATTTCGGCAAGGGCAACTACGCGAACTCTCCCTCCTGTGGACTTACGAGCGGTGCGAATCATGCGAACCATCTAAAACAAAAGAATTTAAAATTAGGTTAGATAAATTCTCAAACAAAAATCCTATTTTGAATGAAAGTTGGGGTAAGATGAAGAAAATGACTCCTTTAATAATACTTTTCCACCCACACCTTGGAAAATAGTTTTTAAGAAAATAGGGCCCTTAAATACGTCCATTTCTACCTAGGTCCACGTTTCTACGGGCAACCTTGGCTCTGATACCACCTCTGTCACACCCGGTTTTCCCGAAGAAACAACCAAGTGAATATCACATGTATGCCAGGATCATTTTCTTATACATGTGATGACAAATAGTGAAGCATCATTTATTACAAGCCAGGTGTCGAATATAAATAAGTCTTACATCGCAATTGTCTCAATGGACACTAATGCTTCATCACAAGTAAATAAACTAGCAGCGGAATTTTATTCTTTAGGGCTCCATCACAGGCGTTGCCCGGGGGTCTTCATGAACCTAAAAACCTTCCTCGGGTCCAAAATCTTGGTCATTATAAACCACCTCATTATCTTGACCTGAGCAGCAATATAAACCAACAAATATGCAAGGTTGAGTACCAATGGTACTCAGCAAGTGTGGGAAAATTATATCATGCATGGCTAGAACAAGGAGAGGTTGAACTCATGGTTAAAGCACTACGCAATTAATACCTATCACCTTAGATTATTAAGCACCTACATTACTACACAGGTGAAATGGTCCCAATCTCCCATCCCATCATCATAATCCAATAACCATAACATCATTTCCAATGTTAAACTCCCCGCTTAACATCCACAACTTCCAAAAACCTTCACTCCTCTAATCATGAATAAGTCCAGGCCGCTCTTAACCGTGAGCACGGCTGTCAAGACAGTTTTGACTCTGCAGAGTTTGTACCACTGTACCCACAAGTAGTGATTTCATCCCCGTTGCCGGGTGGACTAAAAGAACCTCCATTACGCCAGTGGCTACGATCCACATTCACACTTCCCAGGTGTGCAGCCAGGAGATCACTACGAAGCCTTTACAAAGGGATTCCCGACGAGCGTGGGCCCACTGAGGTTTCACCCCTAACAGCATACAAGAGGCTCCAACCCCGCTGCAGTGGCCCCCTCTTGAGCTTTGCGGTTCATATGGTAGTCCAGCTGACACCTATTCCCCGCACCATCCAACACACCCATACTACGCCGGGGATACACCTAATTAATTGGCCAAGCTGCCCCATCGCAGCATGTGGTTGGCACTGTAAAGCCGGGTTACATGCTCCATGAACCGGTCCTTAGGATCCAGGCAAGTACTAAACACAAACCCATGTCTCGTGCACCCAGCACACAACCAAAACATCCAACTTGCCTTGATCCCTACCTCTACATAACTCACAATGTCTCATTCAAGAGTATGGTAATATAAACTGATGATTTCATATCCCAAATATCCCATTCTAGGCATGGCTAAGCATATGCATGTGTATAAATGACATGACAAAATAAATCCCAACCCAAGCTTCAAGGAAACAAGGTGATGCAATTCTAGGGAAACTTCCTAGCATGGGTTTCATAATTAACTTGACAATGCAAATAATTCTATCTACACATCCTAGCATAGGATCAAAGTGGTCACGGACACTTGCCTCCTTCTTGCTGCTCTTGAAATGGGTAGTCCTGATCTTGGAAAGGGTTAACTTGCTCTTGAACAGGTTCTACTTCATACCATCACACATAGCAAAAGAAAAACAACAATCATAAGACATAGTTCACACTTCTACTTCATACAAACCACACATCCATATTTATGAAATTCATTCACCATTATATGTGTTGTGGTTACTTTATGTGTGTTGAGTTGTGGCTTGCATGCACTTTTAACCATGTGTATATGATTCCTACTTTTGTGTCCACCTTTATACTTACATACTATTTATATGGGTTTCCAATAAATTTCTTATATTCAACTACTTCACCTTTTTACTACCAAGTGTGTATGAAAAGTATTATTCTTCCCCATATGTGCCTTCATAATTTCTACCAACCCTAAACTGAATCCTTTGTATTTTAGAAACTCCATTTATCATTTACTAGTTGCTATATTTTCAGATTTATATTCCTATGTATAATTGTGTGTCTTATTATGAAATTAATAACACACATCATCTAAACAGTATAGGTTCTGGTCCTAAATAATTTAATAACATATTTTAACCTTGGCCTCTGATGTAAACTATTTCATAATTATTTTCCCTATTTTTCTATAACTATTCTTTACTTAAAAATGTGTCCCTATACTAATAAATGTGAATAATAAATGAAACAGATTCATTTCAGCCCAAAAATATATTTTTATCTCACTCCAAAGTTTTCTAAGTACTGAGAAAGTTTTTAATTAATTTTGACAATTATGTTTGTCCCACTTTTTAATTTTTAAACACTAGTTACATATTCAATTTTCTAAATTAATTACTAAACAGGGTTAAAATAATGAACTCAGCCCATTACAGGGTCTATAATATTATTTTCATAACTTCCAGGGTCTAGCTACACTTATAAGAGGTGTTTTTCCTAATTTTTATTAAGTCCAGGGGCTAAAACTGATTTTTAAATGAATTTACATGATTTTCTGGAGTTCCAGGGGCTAGATCTGAAGTTTCCGGGGCTAGCTCTCAATTCCAGAGAACCCCAGGGGGTAGCACGTAAGAATTCCAGTCTTTATAACGCGGGGCTGACGTGGACCGTCCGATTTTAAACCGACGGCTGAGATTATAACATCGAACCGGTACGCGGGGATTTAAAGTCTACCGTGTGATTTAAAATAAACGGCGCACAAGCGGCCACGTCGCTCTGATCGAGCGCGGGCGGCGCTTCCGGCGGCGCACGGCGGCGGGAAGCGGCGATCTCGCCGGAAAGTTTCGGATCCTCGAGAATTCTGCCTAGAACTGTGATCTTATGGCCTAGATCGGTAGAGGGGAGGTCAGTGATCTCACCTCGGGGGTTTTCTCGAGCTCGGGGGTCCTGGAAAGTGATCGGCGGCGAGGTCCGAGGCAAAACCACGGCGAAGCTCGTCGGCGCTGGATTTACACCGTAACTCTCCGAGTTTTCTGCACCTGCAAAGTTTCCCGGAGGCGGTGGATCAAGACCAGCGAGTTAGATCAGAGTTTCCGAGCTTAGATCGGCCAGAATTCACCGGCGAAGTCTCGGTGCTCACCGGAGTAAAAATCGGCGATCGCGTGAGAAAAACCGAGAGGGGCTGGGGTTTTTATAGCCGGGGGAGGGCGGTGGGTCTGTTGCGATCGAGTTTGAGTCGTTTGGGACCAGAATTCTTGCTGCGGGACGCGGAAATCCGGTCGGTTGCGATCGCGTGCGCGGAAGAGAGTCCGGGGTCGCGGGGTTAGGGATGACATGTGGGTCCCACCTGTCTGTGAGAGAGAGTGCGGCGCGCGAGGGGGCGGGCTGGCGCGGGGGAAACTGGGCCGGCTGGCGGGTTTCGGCCCACTGGCCGGTTTTTTTCCCGTTTCTCTTTTTCTTTTTCCATTTCTTTTCTGTTTTGAGTATAATTTGAATTCCAGTTTGAATTTGAATTTTTGCAAAACATGCAACACGTCCAAAAATTTTTAAATTCCCCTCTGAAAATGGTTTAGAGTTTTGAATCAAAATTTGGGGTGTTACAAACATGGCTTGGGCCGGCCAACTACCGCTCTTGGTAGCACCCACCATCGCCAACGTGAGGATGTACCACATTCTGGTAGTTGGCGGGGCTGGGCTGAACCTCATCAGCCGCGCAGCTTTCCTGAAGCTGCAGATCCCGATGGCCAAGCTCACCCCATCGAGCCCGTTCTCAGTGGTAGGGCCGGGACAAGTCGTTCCCTACGGAAACATCAGCCTTCCGGTGACCTTTGGGGCACCGGACAGCTATCGGACAAAGTACATTCTGTTCGACATGGCGGAGATCGACCTCCCCTTCAACGCCATAATCAGCAGGCCAGCCCTGTACCGATTCATGGAAGTAGCCCACTACGGCTACCTTGTCCTGAAGATGCCTACACCAACAGGCGTCCTCAAGATTCGTGGAGACCGCACTGCTGCAGTGTCAGCCTTGGAGAAGCTCCAAGCACTCGCAACAGCTCGAGCACCAGCCTCTGGTAGTGCAGAACCGGGCCGGCTCCACCCAAGTGCACGCCACCATGCCTCTACCTCAGCACCCAGCGTGCAACCCCTCGATAAGGGCGACGTCCCCCTGATGGTCTTCCAAGTTGGTGCCGATGCTGCCCAGGCCACCCGGGTAGCCGGGGGCCTGGACAGCAAATAGGAAAGCGCGCTCATCACCTTCCTCCGGCACAATGTCGACGTGTTTGCATGGCAGCCGTCGCAGATGCCGGCGATCCCTAGGGAGGTGATCGAGCACCATCTGAAGATCTTCCCAGTCCAACAGAAGCCTCGCAAGCAGTCCATCGAGCGGCAGAACTTCATCCGAGAAGAAATCAAGAAGCTGCTGGACACTGGCTCCATACGGGAAGTCCACCACCCCCGGTGGTTGGCGAACCCCGTCGTCGTCCCGAAGGCCGGTGGGAAGCTCCGGATGTGCATCGACTACACCAGTCTCAATAAGGCATGTCCCAAAGATCCATTCCCCCTCCCTAGAATAGATCAAATAGTAGACTCGACATCAGGCTGTGATATGCTATGCTTCCTAGATGCCTACTTGGGCTTTCATCAGATCCCTATGTCTAGAGAGGATGAAGAGCACACTTCCTTTATCACAGTAGACGGCCTGTATTGTTATGTCTCTATGCCTTATGGCTTAAAGAATGCTCTTCCCACCTTTGTACGTGCAATGCACAAAACCTTTGGAGAGCTAATAAGAGACTTAGTCGAGGTGTCTGTCGATGACATCGTTGTCAAGGTCAGGAAGAGTTCATCCTTGTTAGATAACCTAGCCCTAGTCTTTGACAAACTGCGCTCCACGCGCACTAATCTGAACCCCGACAAGTGTGTGTTCGGTGTATCCTCTGGGAAGCTCCTTGGATTCCTGGTCTCACACCGAGGACTTGAGGCCAACCCAGAGAAGATCAAGGCCATCGATCTGATGCGCCCCCCCCCCCCGCCTGCATCAAAGATGTCCAGAAACTCACGGGATGCCTAGCCGCTCTGAGTTGGTTCATACCGAGGCTAGCAGAGCGGGCGCTCCGCTTCTTTAAGCTCCTGCGTAAATCCGGTCCATTTGCTTGGACCAACGAAGCAGAAGAAGCTTTCCAGGAGTTGAAGCAGCTCCTGATGACCATACCCATCATGGTAGCCCCCGAGCCCGAAGAGCATTTGCTGCTCTACATCGCGGCAACAACTGAGGTGGTGAGCATGGTCCTGGTCGCAGAGCGGCCGGACCCCTCGTCACCGCAGCCTGCTCCTGTAGCAGAAGACAAGCACCAGGAGACCCCGTTGGTCCAAGACGACCTCCCGGACCTCCAAGACAACATCCCGGAGCTCCAAGACAACCTCCCGGAGGTCCAATGGGACCTCCCGGAGCTCCAGGATAACCCCCCGGAGACCCAAAGGAACCTCCCAGGAGGACAAGACGTCCTCGGGAGGGTCCAAGATGACCACCTGGAAAACCAGCGGGATCTCCCGGAGGTCCGAGACGGACTAGGAGCCTTCGAGTCCCAGCTCCCGGAGGCTCCCCCGGACCCGTCTACCTCCTGTCGGCCTGAGCCAATGGATGAGGACATCTCAGGCCCAGGGGGGAGGATCCGGACCATCCAGAGGCCTGTCTATTACATCAGCAAAGTGACACGACCCCACGGTCTTGTCGAGCCAGGATCACGCTGAGGGGTGCTGCGTTGCACAACACCGTATAACACACGTCAAAGGTACAAAGCGGAAGCTGAATTTTATTACATAAACAAGTTTATGAACATGTTTACATCAAAATAGGTCCAGTCTACACTTACGGGCATAGACTACGCATCAAGTCCACATTCAGCCCTTGAACGTGTCCTTGCTAGCACACACGCACACTAACTCTGCAGCGTGCATGACTCCCACTCGACGGGGTTCCCCTCCTGGGGTTCCGTCTCCTCTTCGGGAGTCCCTTCCTCATAGAACCCTGCAAAAGCTTCACACACAAGCAGTGAGCACGAAGGCTCAGCATGTCTGACCCGTCTCACCTAAACATGGAACTTCTACATGAGGGGTGATGGGTTACATGAGGTAAAAATCATTTGCAAAGGACTCACCTAATTAGTGGAACCTTACTTTCATGTTTGTGGAGAACCTTACGCTAAGGCACATGGGAGAGCCGTAATCAAACAAGAAACACATTTCTCTCATGTACTTTGCCCAAAGTTTCAATGAACTTTAGTTAGCTCTAAACTACAGCAAATCATTAGCAATCAAGTCCATATTTCAATCAGCAACATTTTAACATGTAACTAGCCTGTTCTTTCTACGTCACGGTACAGTGAACAAGTGGTACTCACTGACCGCGAGGGACGGCGATTATAATCGATTTACACCTGCAGGGTTACCCGAACAACCCGTCACTTAATTTGCAGGTTCCTAGCTAAAGATATGAGCTAAACAATTTCAGAGAAAATTCTGAACATTTTCTATTTTCTCTGGAACAGTTTCACTAATCACACCATTAGGTGGATCAAATGAGCTCAAATGGATCTGAAATTTTTATGGTAGTTCAAGGATATTTTGGTTAACATTTCAGAAAAATTTCAGGATTTTCCTCCAAAGGATTCTCCAGTTAAAATTCCAAACAATTTAAAATTTGAGGAATTAATTCTGGAGAATCATAAAATTTCATGAAGTGAAACTTGATTTGCTGGAAAGTACTCAGAGAGCTGGATCCAGAAAAATTTGGTTCACTTGATTTGGAGCTTTCTAGCCCATGTTATGAGGATTTGAAGTTTGAAGGAAATCTGAAAATAAGGGAAAAGTTTAAATCTCGCGGGGGCCCGCGAGGACATGTGTCAAGCGCGGCGGTGTCCGGCACACCGGGGCTCACAGGGTATTTGCGTGCCAGCACACCAGATCCCGGCCGCAGCCTGATCCCGATTTAAAATATCTCTCGCTGACAGCTGGAGTCCACCCCTTCGTCAACCTCCCGACGCTCGCGCTCTGCCGCCGAGGAGCCTCGGCGGAGCTCGCCGCCAGCTTCTGTAAAGCTCCAAACTTCACGATTCTGGCCGCCCCTGCCTATTTCCACTCGGGGAACAGGATTCTGAGGTCAGCTCGCCATGACAACGGCCGCCACCTGGTCGGCGACGAGCCGCAACCTCGGAAGAACTTCGGTCGCGTTGTCAACCCTCCCTAGTACCTCCCCCGATCATGCTAAGGGTCGTCGAGCATCAGTGGACCATAGGAAAGGTCGACATGAGCTCTACGGAGCTCGGGAAGGGCTGTGTTGGGCTGTCACTGTGCGACCTAGGCCGGAAATCGGGATTTCAACTAAAACTCGAAGAACAGCGGTTTCTCTCCATGGTTCTTCGTGGTTCCTGCTCCTATGGACCCGCACGGCCTACTAGATGTGATCCACTCTATGAGAGGACGAATGATGCAGTGTGGCTTACGAATTTCTCGGATCGGTGCAAACCGCACTTTTGCACACCGTCGCGAAAACATGAAATTCCGGCTTGAGCAGCGCTTGTCACGCCGCCGGAGCTTACGGAAAAGAAAGAGGGGTTGAAGGCGAACCTCTTTGCTGTTTACAGCTCCGTGAACGGTGGGCTGTGGTAGCCGGAAGGACGGTTCCCGCAGCGGCGGCTCGAGCTGAACCGGCGGAGATAAGATCGCCGCGGTGGAGCTTGGGGAAGACCGTGCAGGGTCTGGAACCGATGCGAGGGCGTTGAAGATGGCTTGGCGCACCCGGTGCTGGTCTCAGATCACCGGGAGGGTCACTGGATTGGCCGGGCGATGAGGAACCGAAGGTTTGCTCGGGCGGCGAGGTGTTTTGGCGTTTTGAGTGAAAGTGCGACGAGGCAGCGATGGGAGGCGTCGGTGACCGCTCGGGCGGGAAGATAAAGACCCAGGGAGTCGGTTCAGAGACCGTGGGCGGCAAGCAGGTGGTGGCGTGGCGGCCTCCCCTCGGTGGCGCTCTCGGGAGAAGCTCGGGGACCCGAGTGCTGAAAGTCCACTCGGTTGATCTCCTTCAGTGGCTGACATGTGGGTCCCACTTCCAATTTTAACCTCTGAAATTTACTCCTAATCACTGTTGTAAACAGTGAGTCCCAAAATACCCATGGTGATTCAAATTATTCTCCCATGAGCCATTTGAATTGAGTAGAATTCAAATTGGGTTTGGTTTGAATGAATTTCAACACAAGTTCAGTTTTGAATTCAAATAAAGTTTGAATTTGTCCCACTTAGCTCATGTCAAGATCAACTCCAAATGAAGTGAAAATTGGTTTGTGAGCTCACAAAAATGTGCTGAGTAAGAATATGCCTCCCACTTTTAAGTTCATGGGATAAAAACAGTTTGAATTTGAATGTGGTTTCAAACTGCCCTCTTTCTAGCTATACCCAAAATGACTTCCAAAAAGGTTTTGAATTTGGGTGAAACTTGGCATGGACATCCTTAGCAATGTGTAGGAGTTTTTATATGTCCAGCGCACCTATATCACATGTGGGAAATACCACTTTTGCAATGTGTGAGTTTGTTCTCTAATGAGCATGTTGATGGTGGCTACTTGGTCTTCATTTGTGTTCATCATCTTTCCTCAAATGAGGTGTGTGGTGTGGTGATGAACACTCCAATTTTGTGTCAAAAACTGAGGCCCTTACATTCCTCCCCCCTTAAAAGAATCTCGTCCCGAGATTATAAGGTGAAAATGAGAGAGAGGACGGTGGAAAATTACCGGATACGCGACGTGAAAAAGTCGGGGTAGTTAGCGCGAAGAAATTATTCGCTCCCCCATGTCGCTTCGTCCATGGAGTGATTACTCCATAGAACCTTGTAGAACCACAACGTATGGTTGCGTGTGGTTCGGGCCTTTTTATCAATAATCTGCACCGGTTCCTCCCGATAGGTGAGATCCGGTTGCAGTTCTTCAATGTCTTCCAGCTGAACGGTAGTTGATAGCTTGAGACACTTCCTCAGCTGGGAAATGTGAAAGACGTCGTGCACACCGGAAAGTGATTCTGGTAATTTCAGCCGGTATGCCACTGATCCACATCTTTCGGTAATCAGGAATGGACCGATGAATCGGGGTGCCAACTTTCCTCTCACCCCAAATCTGTTTACGCCCTTCATTGGAGACACCCGTAGGTATACGTATCTCCAACTTCGAATTGTAATGGGTGCCTTCTCCAGTCCGCATACTGTTTCTGGCAGGATTGGGCAGCTTTTAGGTTCGCTTGAATCAGTCAAATCTTTTCTTCCGCGTTGTTGACGAGGTCAATCCCGAAGGTAACCCTTTCGCCAGACTCACACCAGTTCAATGGTGTGCGACACTTCCTACCGTATAGCGCCTCGTAAGGTGCCATCTTGATGCTGGCTTCGTACCCATTATTGTACGAGAACTCGGCTAACGGCAAATGATCATCCCAATTCTTGCCGTGGTTGATAGCGCATGCTCGTAGCATGTCTTCTAATATCTGATTCAGCCGCTCCGTTTGCCCATCCGTCTGCGGGTGGTAGGCTGAACTACGGATCAGCATTGTCCCCAAGGCAGCGTGTAGCTGCTCCCAAAAAAGGGACACAAATAAAGTGCCCCGATCCGATATGATAGTACGGGGTACGCCATACAAGCATAGGATCCGTGAGATGTATAGTTCAGCGTACTTCTTGGCGTTGTAGTTCGTGTTGACCGGGATGAAATGGGCAACTTTGGTATGCCGATCGACGATCATCCACAAAGAATCATGTTTCTGCAAGGTGGTGGGTAAACCGACGACGAAGTCCATGCTCACATCCTCCCACTTCCAGGCAGGAATGCCCATTGGTTGCAGCAGTCCCGGTTTCTGCATGTGGTCTGCCTTCACCCTTCGACATGTATCACACTCGGACACGTATTTTGCAGTCTCTCGCTTCATCCGTGTCCACCAAAATTTGCTTCTGAGTTCTTGATACCTCTTGTTGCTGCCGGGGTGAATAGAAAACTTTGATAAGTGAGCCTCATCAAAGATTTTCTTCCGTAATTCCGGGTTACGGGGTACGACGATCCGATCCTTGAACCATAGGACGCCGTCTCCGTCCTTCCGGAAACATTTCAGCTCCCCACTATCTACACGTCTCCGCAAATGTGACATGCCCTTGTCGTTCTTCTGGACTGCCGCTATTTCATCGTGGATGGTGGGGATCAAAGCTAGGTTGTAGAGAGCTCCATGTGGAATCACATATAGTAGTGGTTCGCTCTCTTCCAACGGTGTGATGGTCAGATTATTGACGTGTGACTTGCGGCTCAGCGCATCTGCCACTAGGTTTCCCTTGCCCGGATGATAATGGATCTCTATTTCGTAATCCTTTATCAGTTCTAACCATCTTCGTTGCCTCATGTTCAGCTCTTTCTGAGTCAATATGTACTTGAGGCTTTTGTGGTCGGTATATAAACGTACGAGGTTACCGAGTAGGTAGTGCCTCCACATTTTTAGTGCAAGTATCACGGCAGCGAGCTCCAAATCGTTTGTTGGATAATTTTGCTCATGGTTTCTAAGCTGCAGTGATCCATACGCGACCACTCTTCAGTCTTGCATCAGCACACATCCGAGCCCAATGCCGGATGCATCGCAGTACACATCGAACGGTTTTGTTATGTCTGGCTGCGCCAAAACCGGTGCTGATGTCAGATGCTTGACTAAAGCCTTGAATGCTGCTTCACATGTTGGACTCCAAACATATTTGGTAGCCTTCTTCAGCAGCTCTGTCATTGGCTTGGCAATCTTCGAGAAGTTCGGAATGAACCTCCGATAATATCCTGCGAGTCCGAGGAAACTCCGTACCTCGTGAACAGTTCTGGGGGATTTCCAATTCAGCACTTGAGTGATCTTGCTCGGGTCCACAGCGATACCCTCTTCTGAGATGATATGCCCGAGGAAAGGCACTTGCGATATCCAAAACTCGTATTTGCTGAATTTTGCGTATAACTTGTGATCCCGCAGCCGTTGCAAGACTATACGCAGATGTTTCTTGTGATCTTCTTCCGACTTGGAATATATCAGAATGTCGTCGATGAAGACCACGACAAACTTGTCCAGCTCCGGCATGAATACCGAGTTCATCAAGTACATGAAGTGAGCTGGAGCATTGGTGAGGCTGAAGAACATAACCAGGTACTCATAAAGTCCGTACCTCGTCGAGAAAGCCGTCTTCGGAATGTCCTCTGCCCTTATCTTAATCTGATGGTACCCGGATCTTAAGTCCATCTTGGAAAAGATCTTTGCTTCAACAAACTGATCAAACAACATGTCGATCCGTGGCAACGGGTACTTGTTCTTGATGGTTACGGCATTTAATGGACGATAGTCCATGCAAAGCCGTAACGTCTCATCCTTCTTCTTCACAAACAATGCCGAACATCCCCATGGTGAGGAGCTTGGCCTAATAAAACCCTTCTCCAGAAGGTCCGTGAGCTGAGTCTTCATTTCAGCCAACTCCTTGGGCGCCATCTTGTACGGCCTTCGGGATATTGGCATGGTTCCCGGTGCAAGTTCAATCTTGAACTTCACCTCTCTATCGGGTGGCATCCCCTGCAAATCATCCGGGAATACTTCAGGGAACTCTCGGACCACTGGAATATCTTCCAATCTGATGGTTGTGGCTTGATACACTTGGAAGTTTTATTTCTGGACTGCCCAGAAATAATGAGTGAGAACCGTGCACCTCTGAGTTTAAGTGCACGACTCGAAGGACGGTGTCTAGAACAGCGCCGTGGCGGGTTAACCACGACATCCCTAAGATGGCATCGACCTTCTGTCCCTCTAAGATAATGAGAGACGTGGGGTACACTCTACCCGCCAAGCATAATGGTGCTTTGGAAACCATTACGCTTGCTGAAATCTTCCCACCCGGTGAACAAATTAAATATGGACTATCGGTGGGTAGTATTGGCAAGCTGTGTTTAGCAATGAAAGCTTGGCTAATAAAATTATGCGTGGCGCCTGAATCAAACAGTACTATAGTGGGATGCTGGTGGAGTTGAAACATACCCGCAAGGATCGGCTCGCCCTCCGGCACGTCCTCAATGGCAAGCTGGTGGACGGTGCCGGGCCTAGGGTTTGCCCGCCGCGCATTAGTAGGGTTCCGGGGTTGATTCCTCCCTGGAAACTGCGGTGCCACTCCGCCGCCTTGCCTCTCCGGGCAACTGCTCGTGAAGTGTCCTGGACGACCACACTTGTAACATGTGGCCGTTGCTGGTGTAGTGCTTGGGGGACAAAAGCCCGGCATGCGTTGCTGAGGTGCATACGCACGCGGCATCGCCCGCTGCTGCTGTTGTTGCGGAGGTGGTACTGGCAGTGCCGGCCCGAATGCTGGTGAAGAGTACGGTCGACTGCGGAACGGCATTGACCTCTGGGGTGGCTGCCAGCGTTGACCTGATGGTGGGCGATTCACCATCCGAAACTTCTGAGAAGGACCGCCTCCTTCTCCGCTGCTTTGCGGCGCGCTTCGCCTTCGCTCTGCTGCCGCCAACTCCTTGCCGGAGTCCTCCTGAACAATCGCAGCATCGATGATTTAGTTGAGGCTGCCGCGATTGAACATCGCCAACTTGTCCTTCAGGAGCGGGTTAAGCCCCTGGTAGAAGTGGTCCCGCCGCTTCTCGTCAGTATCTGCGTGATATGACGCGTAAAGCGCGAGATCGTTGAACGCCCTGGAATATTCCAGCGCGTTCCGGCTCCCTTGCGCGGTGTTTGCTGTTGCTGTTGTTGCTGCTGCTGTCCCGAGGAGTCCTCGGGAGGCTGTTGGAAGGTCTCTCCCCCTTGACTAGTACCCCCAACGTCCGGGTTGGCACGAGTACGCGTCATTCTGAAATTCACAACAGCAGCAGTTAGCACATGTCTTACTTAAAAATTTCCATATGCAACAGTAGGTATTGAAGTGACACATGATTAATTTGCACAACATTCACATATATTGATAAAGCATAAACTTTATACAAGATACATTATTCTCGGGTCTCTGAGAAGTCGTGCTCATGTCGTCACTACCTATACATATGCTACTGTCTACACGACATGTCACCGATTACAAAAGTTGGGCTACACTACCCTAGCTGCCCTACATGGCACCTGTAACCCCCTACTCGGAGTAGAACTCGACCTCCTGCCGGTCGTCCTCCTCCGGTACGTCTGCTGGTGGCTCTGGATCTATCACCTCTTCTCCCATCCCGGGTTCTCCCATTGCTGGAAGGCCCAAGACCACCGGTACGACTAACACCGGAGGTACGAGGTCCTGCAATGCATGCACCTCGTCCATAGCCTGGTTGTAATCTTCTTCCCAGCCTTGCCCTTCCTCAATAGCGTCATCCCGCTCTTGAGTAAGTTCCTCGTTTTGCTGGGTCAGATTCTGTACCAGTTCTTGCAACACCGCGATGTCGACACGGCTCTTCTTCTTTGCCTTCTTCAGACGATGCAGCTGATTGTGTTGTTCATTCAGTCGCTTGACCGTCGGAAGGAGCACATTGTGGAGTGCGCTGTGAGCACTCTCAAAATGGTCTCCACGGCTCGTGCTCTCCTTGAGCTTTGTGGCGAGATGCTCCGTATGAACAGCTTGGCTGTCCATCACGGCGTTTCCCGCCCTCATCTGGAGGCTAAGGTTTGCCTCCGCGGGGTTGTACCTTGGGCAACTCGGGTCCGTTGCCCCCAGGTACCTCTCTTCCCACACATGCTGAGCCCGTCCCTCCACCGGAACGAGCGCGTATGGAGTGCCCTCCATAGCCTGCATGTGTAGTTGGCAGAAACGTGACATAGTGTCATGGGCTGCCACTTGCCACATCCCTTCCGGTTGTCTTCCCCTCACCGTGACGGTGAACGGCACCCAACCGGGTGGCGTAGGTCTTGCAGGGACATCGACATGGATTGTCCATGTCTTGTTCCCCTCTTCACCTTCTTCCTTGGCGAAGTATTGCGGCATCTGGTTGTACCCGAAATATTGGAGCATTTGCCACAATGCTTCCGGGTAGCAGCTACTGTGAGAACAGTGGGACATCACCCACCCGTTCTCCAACTTCTTATCTGCTGTCATCTGTAAAAATATATTTGAGAAATGTCAAATATTTATTTAAACAGTAAACCATTGAGTTATAACATAAGACATGTCATTGAACCCATAAAACTTGGAAACATAGTTCAAATTTTAAACAAATTTGACTGCTGATCTGCTGTTCCCATGACAGCCCTGACCAGTTTCCATTTCAACCTGATTTAGGCCATGCTAAAAGCAAAACTAGTTCTGGAGCTCAACATAAAAGTTGAAGCTAACTTAAATAGCTTTCGATAAAGTATTTGCTTGGCCTAAGATCTGTCTTGGTTCAAAAGGTATGAGATGTCAAAGTTAACAGAATTTCTGGAGAAAATTGGACAGCACCTCCCTGCTTTAGGTACTGATTTGATCAAAAAATTCCAGTTAATTCTGTTCCTCATCCGACAAAACTTTCTGTTACAAAGTTGTAACCCATCTCATAAGCTTTCCAGAAGTACCTCATTTTCTATTTTTGGGTTTTTAAGCAGGAAGTTATGCTTAATTTACAGAGAGTTTACATAGAGTCTTTACTCTGTCCTGTTTTATGGACAGTTTCAACTCTACTGCATTTTTAGATTGGTTAAGGGATGAAACACCTCTGGACCTCAACATAAAAGTTGTAAAACTCTTCCAAAGCTTTCCAGAAATGAATCATATGACCCCAACCTCGAAAGAACTCAACCTCTAACCTCTGATTAAATTCGCCTTGATTCAGCTGAAAACAGAGTGCTCTGTCCTTAACAACCTATAAGTTGAAAACTTGTTAACTCTGAATATCCTGTTCAAGGCAAGGAGTTACATCAAGTTTTACTGCTTTGGATCAAAACCTTCAAGTTTTTAAATGAAGTTGTTCATTTAATGGGGTGTGACGTCGATGCGTCACCAGATTATGTCGGTACTACGTCCTCACAAAGAAAAACCTATACCGGACTTAGCCGGCTTCGTTATTTCAGTGGCACTAAACGTCACTCGCACACGGATGCTACACGTCTACCGTTTTGTGGTCAGGCTACCTGCAGAAACTCAAGCAATCGTCAGACTCGGCTGCATACTGAGCCCGGAATCCATACAGTTCGTACACCCGGCCGTCATCACTCGCCCAGATGTTCTCTAGCCAAACACGCCTCGTGTTCACGTTTCAGACCACGTGACGGGGTCTCCCAAGTTGCACCACGCATGCCAGGGACAGACGTTGCTCGAATACCCCAAACGACATGAAGAGTCGTAGAGGATATTTAAGCGAGTCGGGTTACCTGCCACCCGTGGGGCTCCACCCTTCAGCTTGTGCGCACTGGTGGACAGCGCTCACGTGTACCCCCCAAGACATAAACGTCCCGAGATACACGATTTTCCGACATAACAAATAGGTTAATATGTCACTTTCTATATGCTAATAACATCCTTATACGGGCTACTAACTCGTTCCTCACTGGATTTTTGAAAAAGATGACCTTTGTACTGTGTTAAACCTCAAGCAAGCTCTGATACCACGCTGGCACGACCCCACGGTCTTGTCGAGACAGGATCACGCTGAGGGGTGCTGCATTGCACAAAACCGTATAACACACGTCAAAGGTACAAATCGGAAGCGGAATTTTATTACATAAACAAGTTTATGAACATGTTTACATCAAAATAGGTACAGTCTACACTCACGGGCGTAGACTACGCATCAAGTCCACGTTCAGCCCTTGAACGTGACCTTGCTAGCACACACGCACACTAACTCTGCGGCGTGCACGACTCCCACTCGACGGGGTTCCCCTCCTGGGGTTCCGTCTCCTCTTCTGGAGTCCCTTCCTCATAGAACCCTGAAAAAGCTTCAAACACAAGCAGTGAGCACGAAGGCTCAGCAAGTCTGACCCGTCTCACCTAAACATGGAACTTCTTCATGAGGGGTGATGGGTTACATGTGGTAAAAATCATTTGCAAAGGACTCGCCTAATTAGTGGAACCTTACTTTCAAGTTTTAGCAGCAGTTTGTGGAGAACCTTACGCTAAGGCACATCGGAGAGCCGCAATCAAACAAGAAACACATTTCTCTCATGTACTTTGCCCAAAGTTGAAATGAACTTTAGTTAGCTCTAAACTACAGCAAATCATTAGCAATCAAGTCCATCTTTCAATCAGCAACATTTTAACATGTAACTAGCCTGTTCTTTCTACGTCACGGTACAGTGAACAAGTGGTACTCACTGACCGCGAGGGACGGCGATTATAATCGATTTACACCTGCAGAGTTACCCGAACAACCCGTCACGTATGCCCGTACTCGATGTTGCCTACAACAACCATCACGGACGCCGTACGCAACTACCTTTCGCCCGTCAGCCAAATATTGAACCGGTCCCATCATCCCGAGCAAGAGGTCTCTGCACGCGCATCTCAGTGCCGCCAGCCGATTTACACCTCAAGCTCTCAACCTACCCTCTGAACGACGGGCAATGCCTCAATACCCAGCTACCTGAGTTACATCAGTTTCCCGGTTCCCATATAGCCGGTAGGTCTTCGGTACTGTTCTAGCTTGTTCAACAGGCCCGCACATGGCTCGGTACTCAATCGACACAAGCGGAGCTACAGCACACAGGCCCCAAAGTCCTGCTACCCTTACCCTCCGCTCAGTCTCATTTTCTTGCCATGTGTTTCATGTGCTATCACTACCCGAGTCGAGTGCTTCTAGCATATGCTCGCGAGTAGTTCCAACTACTCGACTTGTACCGAATCCTACTCTATCATAGCAATGCAGTAGCTAACGGGGTTTGCAATCCTAAACCCAACCCATGGTTCTCTTGGCTATGCAGTGGGGCTTCCAAACAAGACCCTAATGCAAAGAATAAAGTAAACAAGTATGTGCTCAATACAATAAAAATTTGTAAAAAGGTTAATGCAAACCGGAGCTTGCCTTGCTGCTCTTGGTCGTAGGCTAGCTGTTCCTCTGGAGTAACAAAGTCTAGGACTTCGGGTTCCTCCTTGACCTTAGCGACTACATGTTAGAAGAAACATATGTATCAATTTAAATGTGTTTGTATTAAGTTTTAAACTTGTGCAGCTTATAAGTCCCACTAGACAGACTCTATGACTGTGAAACTTTTACTATGGCTTGGTTACAACCTAAATAGAGACTTGGTCAAGTTTTAGTTGCAGCAAAGCTCATTTGAGCTCTCCACAATTAATTATGTTGTTGACCTTAATTGGATCTCTTAGGGTGCTCTAAGGATTTTCATGAAACAAACTATGACTTTCTGAAAACTAGATTTTCAGAGGGTTCTAATGGAGTTGGTCTCACTTAATTTGCAGGTTCCTAGCTAAAGATATGAGCTAAACAATTTCAGAGAAAATTCTGAAAAATGTTTCTCAACATTTTCTATTTTGTCTGGAACAATTTCACTAATCACACCATTAGATGGACTAAATGAGCTCAAATGGATCTGATTTTTTTATGGTAGTTCAAGGATATTTTGGTGAACATCCCAGCAAAATTTCAGAATTTTCCTCCAAAGGATTCTCCAGTTAGAATTCCAAACAGTTTAAATTTTGAGGAATTAATTCTGCAGAATTAAGAAATTTCATGAAGTGAAACTTGATTTGCTGGAAAGTACTCAGAGAGCTGAATCCAGCAAAATTTGGTTCACTCGATTTGGAGCTTTCTAGCCCAAGTTATGAGGATTTGAAGTTTGAAGGAAATCTGAAAATCGGGGAAAGTTTAAATCTCGCGGGGGCCCGCGAGGACACGTGTCGAGCGCGGCGGTGTCCGGCACACCGGGGCTCACAGGGTATTTGTGCGCCAGCACACCAGATCCTGGCCACAGCCCGATCCCAATTTAAAATATCTCTCGCTGACAGCTGGGATCCACCCCTTCGTCAACCTCCCGACGCCCGCGCTCTGCCGCCGAGGAGCCTCGCCGGAGAGCTCGCCGCCGGCTTCTGTAAAGCTCCAAACTTCACGATTCTGGCTGCCCCTGCCTATTTCCACTCGGGGAACAGGATTCTGGGGTCAGCTCATCATGACAACGGCCGCCACCTGGTCGGCGACGAGCCGCAACCTCGGAAGAACTTCTGTCGCGTTGTCCACCCTCCCTAGTACCTCCCCCGATCAAGCTAAGGGTCGTCGAGCATCAGTGGACCATAGGAAAGGTCGACATGAGCTCTACAGAGCTCGGGAAGGGCTGTGTTGGGCTGTCACCGTGCGACCTAGGCCGGAAATCGGGATTTCAACTAAAACTCGAAGAACAGCGGTTTCTCTCCACGGTTCTTCGTGGTTCCTGCTCCTATGGACCCACACAGGGTACTAGATGTGATCCTCTCCATGAGAGGACGAATGATGCAGTGTGGCTTACGAATTTCTCGGATCGGTGCAAACCACACTTTTGCACACCGTCGCGAAAACATGAAATTCCGGCTTGAGCAGCGCTTGTCACGCCGCCGGAGCTTACGGAAAAGAAAGAGGGGTTGAAGGCGAACCTCTTTGCTGTTTACAGCTCCGTGAACGGTGGGCTGTGGTAGCCGGAAGGACGGTTCCCGCAGCGGCGGCACGAGCTGAACCGGCGGAGACAAGATCGCCGCGGTGGAGCTCGGGGAAGACCGCGCAGGGTCTGGAACCGATGCAAGGGCGTTGAAGATGGCTTGGCGCACCCGGTGCTGGTCTCAGATCGCCGGGAGGGTCACTGGATTGGCCGGGCGATGAGGAACCGAAGGTTTGCTCGGGTGGCGAGGTGTTTCGGCGTTTTGAGTGAAAGTGCGACGAGGCAGCGATGGGAGGCGTCGGTGACCGCTCGGGCGGGTAGATAAAGACCCAGGGAGTCGGTTCAGCGACCGTGGGCGGCAAGAAGGTGGTGGCGCGGCGGCCTCCTCAGGGTGGCGCTCTCGGGAGAAGCTCGGGGACCCGAGTGCTGAAAGTCCACTCGGTTGATCTCCTTCAGTGGCTGACATGTCGGTCCCACTTCCAATTTTAACCTCTGAAATTTACTCCTAATCACTGTTGTAAACAGTGAGTCCCAAAATACCCATGGTGATTCAAATTATTCTCCCATGAGCCATTTGAATTGAGTAGAATTTAAATTGGGTTTTGTTTGAATGAATTTCAACACAAGTTCAGTTTTGAATTCAAATAAAGTTTGAATTTGTCCCACTTAGCTCATGTCAAGATCAACTCCAAATGGAGTGAAAATTGGTGTGTGAGCTCACAAAAATGGGCTGAGTAAGAATATGCCTCCCACTTTTAAGTTCATGGGATAAAAACAGTTTGAATTTGAATGTGGTTTCAAACTGCCCTCTTTCTAGCTATACCCAAAATGACCTCCAAAAAGGTTTTGAATTTGGGTGAAACTTCGCATGGACATCCTTAGCAATGTGTTGGAGTTTTCATATGTCCAGCCCACCTATATCACATGTGGGAAATACCACTTTTGCAATGTGTGAGTTTGTTCTCTAATGAGCATGTTGATGGTGGTTACTTGCTCTTCATTTGTGTTCATCATCTTTCCTCAAATGATGTGTGTGGTGTGGTGATGAACACTTCAATTTTGTGTCAAAAACTGAGGCCCTTATATTCCTCCCCCCTTAAAAGAATCTCGTCCCGAGATTATAAGGTGAAAATGAGAGAGAGGACGGTGGAAAATTACCGGATATGCGACGTGAAAAAGTCAGGGTAGTTAGCGCGAAAAAATTCTTCGCTCTCCCATGTCGCTTCGTCCATGGAGTGATTACTCCATAGAACCTTGTAGAACCACAACGTACGGTTGCGTGTGGTTCGGGCCTTTTCATCAATAATCTGCACCGGTTCCTCCCGGTAGGTGATATCCGGTTGCAGTTCTTCAATGTCTTCCAGCTGAACGGTAGTTGATAGCTTGAGACACGTCCTCAGCTGGGAAATGTGAAAGACGTCATGCACACCGGAAAGTGCTTCTGGTAATTTCAGCCGGTATGCCACTGATCCACATCTTTCGGTAATCTGGAATGGACCGATGAATCGGGGTGCCAACTTTCCTCTCACCCCAAATATGTTTACGCCCTTCATTGGAGACACCCGTAGGTATACGTGATCTCCAACTTTGAATTGTAATGGGTGCCTTCTCCTGTCCGCATACTGTTTCTGGCGGGATTGGGCGGTTTTTAGGTTCGCTTGAATCAGTCGAACCTTTTCTTCCGCGTTGTTGACGAGGTCAATCCCGAAGGTAACCCTTTCGCCTGACTCACACCAGTTCAATGGTGTGTGACACTTCCTACAGTATAGCGCCTCGTAAGGTGCCATCTTGATGCTGGCTTGGTACCCATTATTGTACGAGAAATCGGCTAATGGCAAGTGATCATCCCAATTCTTGCTGTGGTTGATAGCGCACGCTCGTAGCATGTCTTCTAATATCTGATTCACCCGCTCCGTTTGCCCATCCGTCTGCGGGTGGTAGGCTGAACTACGGATCAGCTTCGTCCCCAAGGCAGCGTGTAGCTGCTCCCAAAAACGGGACACAAATAAAGTGCCCTGATCCGATATGATAGTACGGGGTACGCCGTACAAGCATAGGATCCGTGAGATGTATAGTTCAGCGTACTTCTTGACGTTGTAGTTCGTGTTGACCGGGATGAAATGGGCAACTTTGGTGAGCCGATCGACGATCACCCACACAGAATTATGTTTCTGCAAGGTGGTGGGTAAACCGGCGACGAAGTCCATGCTCACATCCTCCCACTTCCAGGCAGGAATGCCCAGTGGTTGCAGCAGTCCCGGTTTCCGCATGTGGTCTGCCTTCACCCTTCGACATGTATCACACTCGGACACGTATTTTGCAGTCTCTCGCTTCATCCGTGTCCACCAAAATTTGCTTCTGAGTTCTTGATACATCTTGTTGCTGCCGGGGTGAATAGAAAACTTTGATAAGTGACCCTCATCAAAGATTTTCTTCCGTAATTCCGGGTTACGGGGTACGACGATCCGATCCTTGAACCATAGGACGCCGTCTCCGTCCTTCCGGAAACATTTCCGCTCCCCACTATCTACACGTCTCCGCAAATGTGACATGCCCTTGTCGTTCTTCTGGGCTGCCGCTATTTCTTCACGGATGGTGGGGATCAAAGCTAGGTTGTATAGAGCTCCGTGTGGAATCACATGTAGTAGTGGTTCGCTCTCTTCCAACGGTGTGATGGTCAGATTATTGACGTGTGACTTGCGGCTCACCGCATTTGCCACTACGTTTTCCTTGCCCGGATGATAATGGATCTCTATTTCGTAATCCTTTATCAGTTCTAACCATCTTCGTTGCCTCATGTTCAGCTCTTTCTGAGTGAATATGTACTTGAGGCTTTTGTGGTCGGTATATAAATGTACGAGGTTACCGAGTAGGTAGTGCCTCCACATTTTTAGTGCAAGTACCACGGCAGCGAGCTCCAAGTCGTGAGTTGGATAATTTTGCTCATGGTTTCTAAGCTGCCGTGATCCATATGCGACCACTCTTCGGTCTTGCATCAGCACACATCCGAGCCCAACGCCAAGACAAGGTACCTGGAGGTCCACAAGCTGCTGTATGCAGTACTCGTGGCATCCAGGAAGCTCTGCCACTACTTTCAAGCCCACCGGATCTCGGTGGTCACCTCCTACCCGCTGAAGGCAATCCTTCACAGCCCCAACGCGAGTGGCAATGTCGCTAAATGGGCAGCGGAATTGGTGGAGTTTGAGCTGTACTTCCTTCCTCGCCATGCAGTCAAGAGCCAAGCACTGGCTGACTTCGTGGCCAAGTGAACGCCAACGAAGACTAACCCAGGGGGCCACGAAGACGGTGAACCAAAGCCCCGAGCTCCGGTCTTCACCGGGCCTCACTGGACGCTCTTCTTCGACGGCTCCTCACGAAAGCAGGGGGCCAGTGCTGGCGTACTGCTTCTCATGCTCTGGGCAGCCCGCGGAGGTTCTTTTTCGGAGGGGCTAGTCACTCGCGGAGAGCTTCAGCGTTAGGGACGATTGAGGGAGAAGCTTGACACGGGGATTTTTACGTGGTTCAGGCTGCCGGAGCGTATAACCGTACGTCCACGGTGAGCAGAGATGCTCGCTGTATTGCTTGCTGCTCAGAACCGGAGTCCTGAGCTTGAGGGTGCGTAAGAGGCGAGCCAACAGACTTCGAACCCTTGCTAACGTCGCCTACCCGAGCCTTTTATAGTCCAAGGCTCGTGCGGCTTACAAGGTGGGCCCGGGACCCAACAGGTTATCCCGGGTAGATTTCCTGCCATCTACCGTATCTGCAGTTATGCCGGTAGTTGTCTCTGGCGAAGGCTTTCAAGTCTTCGTTCTGCCGCCCTGCCCATGCCACAAGCTAGTTGTAGTGGTTGATGATGGCAGGGGCGGCAGGGGATGTCTTGTCACCGCGTTTATTGGCGGGCAGGCTCTGACACGGCGCGCCAGTCTGTGATGCGACTAGGCGCAACGACACCTGACAGAGGCGTGCTCCGCGTCTCCGCGCATTAGGAAGGCGCGGGCCTTGAATACCTTGTACGGGCAAGGTATGGTGAGTCTTTACTCCTGCTGCCCCGGCCCCGCGGGACACGTGGAGCCTTCGGAGCTCTCCCCACGGAGGGGGGAGGTCCGACTTTTGCTGGCCACGTGGCGGGCCCGGAGCTCTCCTCTGAGGAGAGGGAGGTCCGGCCCCGCTGGAAACGTGGTGCCTTCGGTGCTCTCCCTGCGGAGAAGGGCGTGGTCCTTAGGTATTTCTCCCTGTGCGCGGGGGTACCCCGTATCGAGGGTACCGATAGTGGCCCCCAGGCCCATCTCGGGGGAGATAGCGAGCCTGAGGTGGGGCCTCCGTCTCATCCATTCCTCACACCTTCTCTAAGTCCTGCATTGACCGTTGCCGGAGCACGAACAGTCGCCGGATCGTGGGAGCGTGTGCCCACTTGATGGTTGCTTTTACTGTGGCGGTTCCCAAGGCTGCCACTTCTGCATGTCGCAACACTTTTTTCGGGAACCGCCAAAGCGCCTTGCCGGCTCGTCTCATTGGGAGACTGACTTCTTGGCCCACCGCTTCAGCTGGACAACTTGGGTCCACTTGTCATCGACACTTGGTCTTGGAGCCGAAGCGGTTGCACAAGCGGTGTATTCGAAGAGTTTCGAATTGCTTTGAATCGCACCTGGGAAGTTTTAAAAGGGGATCTTACCCGCATCGCGGCTTCCCTTAGCACTTCCCAGCACTTGCACCTTCCTTGAGTTCTTGCGCCTTTGTCTTCCCTGTTCTTGACCTCTATCCTGCCATGGCTTCCAACCTGCTTCCATCGCGTCTCGCTCGGTCGGCCGAGCTCGGACCAGTGCGCAGGCTGCTGGGCTAGCACGCGGAGGAGCAGAAACGCCGGCTCCGCCAGGGATCTCTCCCCCTGCTCCTGGAGAAGGGGGAGATGGTCTTCTTCACTGCCTACGCCATGGCGGGGTTTGTCCCGCCAATTTCTTCCTTCTTCGTCACGCTGCTGGAGACATATGGTCTCCAGCTCCACCTCTTTCCCCCAACTCCTTCGTGATGGCCACCGTCTTCGTCCATTTCTGATAGATTTTCGTGGGGTTGCACGCTTCAGCGACGCTCTTCCGCTACTTCTTTGTGGTGCGGACGACCGGGCGCAGCTCGAAGACTCAGCTGGGCGCGTACTACTTCCAGCATCGCTGCAAGGATCCGAAGGCCTCTGGGTACCTTCTACCTTTCGGTGCGTCGAGGTGGGAAAACTGGAGGGAGAACTAGGTGATCGTGCAGACCGATGAGCACGATCGCCTGCAGCTCCCAACTGCCGGCCCATCCACCGAGCGTCGCTTCTGGGATGAGGTCCCGGAGCTGGAGCAGGAGTACGCACAGGTATTGGAGCTGATCCGGTTCCTGGCCAACGAGGGGCTGACATCCCTGATTGTGCTAGCGGATTTCATGTCGCGCCGTATTGCACCCTTGCAGCAGCGCAACCACCCGGCATGGTACTACACCGGCGAGCTTGACTGCACCAGGTTGGAGAGGGGTCTCGGCTCTGATCCTTCCGATGAGGAGCTGTACGAGATGGTGGCCAAGTTGAGCAGCGACTACGTCACCAGTGGCGACCTCGCCTTCCCAGCCTCTGGCACTCCCCTCTTCTTGGAGCTGCAGAGGAGGTCGGAGCTGCTGCGGAAGATGCCGAACCTCGACGACATTGGGATCGCCGTTCGTCAGGTTGTGGATGCCCTCCGGGGCATCTCGATCCCTGGAACCGAGAATTCCGGATCGTAGCACGAGGCGTCTGTCGCTGTCTAACCTGCACCGAGGGCCGGCAGAACTCAGGCCACCGACAAGGGGGAGGGGAAGGAGCCGGCCCCCGGGCAGCCAGAGAAGAAACGTGCCCGGTCTCCTCCGAGGGCGTCGCTTGCGCCGAGCCAGGCGGCTGGGGCACCCTTGCGCCCATCTCCCGGAGGCGCTGATCTGTCGAGTGGCGACCCAAAGAGACCCCGGGTATCCCACTCCGGCAGGTCTCTTCTCGGACAGCGGCAGTCCGAGGAACCCCAAGCGTCCCGCCACTCTTCCTCAGGCGGAGGGGCTTCCAGGAAGGACGCCGGTGGGGCGACACCCGGGAGTGTGCCGGGGGCTCAGACGCCACAGCCAGCGAGCATTCTGGCTGCAGGTCCTGGCGGTTATGCCCCGGCCCAGAGACTGGGGCTCCAAGCCCGTTGGAGCGCTCACGCCGCCCATTAAGTGTTGCTCTTTCTGGCTTGTAGAAGTAGCGTTCCCTTCTCCTCTCTTAGCCTGAGAGCTTCTGAGGGGGCCCGACCTCCATCACAGGGTCGTGTCGCCTCGCCCGAGGATCCCATTGGGTGGTGCCGTGTTATGCGGCACCGAACAGCACACATATAAGGAACAATGTATTACATAAATCAAAGCGGAAGCTTTACAAATTGTTCTTTGTAAATAATTTACATAAAATAGCTACAGCGGAAGTCTATAAACAGCTCACGTGGAGTATCTAAGCAGCACTCGAGGAGGGGTCCGACCCGCGGACTCCTCTCGCTAGCAACACGAAGACATGGCAGCGGCTAGGTTATCCAAGGGTGACATAACTCAGAAGTTCCCGAGTCTCACCGGACAACCTTTCTTATAGCGTCGAGGTTTACCTGCAAAACAACTTATATAGCAAGAGTGAGCACAAAGGCTCAGCAAGACTTAACCGTCTTTCCTAAGACATGAAACTCTACATGAAAGTAACCTAAGACTTAAGCCTGTCATTTGCGAAAAGACTCACCTATGAGTTCATCCTTAACTTTCAGATTTTAGCCATAATAGTAGTGACCTTGCGCCCAGCAACATTAGAACTCCACAATCAAACAAGAAACGCTTCATTCCAATGTTACTTGTCCCAAGGTGAAAAATAAATTTAGTTTGCTCTATCTCTACTTCAAACAAGGTTCTCATGCAGTTTAACATAATCATAGCAGCAATTATACTTTTGCAAACTGTTCCCACATGTAACACCCCAAAAATCTTGTTAAGACCCTAAATCATGTTAAGAGGGGAATTTAAAAATTTTTGGACGTGTTGCATGTTTTGCAACAATTTAAATTCAAACTGGAATTCAAATTAAACTCAAAACAGAAAAGAAATAGAAAAGGAAAAAAGGAAAACAGAAAAAACTGGCCAGTGGGCCGAAACCCACCAGCCGGACCACCCTGCCCCGCGCCAGCCCGCAGCCGCGCGCCCGCGCTCTCTCTCTCAGACAGGTGGGACCCACCTGTCATCCCTAACCCCCGATCGTCCGAAACTCGGACTGTTCACCCGCGTGCGCGCGATCGCAACCGACCGGATTTCCGGCCGAATTCTGGTTCCGGAGGACTCCCACTCGATCTAAACAAACCCACCGCCCTCCCCCGTCTATAAAAACCCCGGCCTCGTTCTGTTTTTCCCACGCGATTCGCTGATTTTCCTCCGGTGAGAACCGAGACTTCTCCGGCGAATTCTGGCCGATCTAAGCTCGGAAATTTCGATCTAACTCGCTGGTCTTGATCCACCGCATCCGGGGAACCTTGCAGGTGCAGAAAACTCGGTGACTTGCGGTGTAAACACAGCGCCGACGAGCCTCGCCATGGTTTCACCTCGGACCTCATCGCCGATCACCTTCCAGGACCTCCGAGTTCAAGAAAACCCCCGAGGTGAGATCCCCGACCTCCCCTCCACCGATCTATGCCATAAAATCACAGTTCTAGGAAGAATTCTCGAAGATCCGAAAGTCTCCGGCGAGATAGCCGCTTCCCGCCGCCGTGCGCCGCCGGCAGCGCCGCCCGCGTTCGATCAGAGCGACGTGGCCGCTTGTGCGCCGTTTATTTTAAATCTCACGGTAGGGTTTAAATCCCTGCGTACCGGTTCGACGTTATAATCTCAGCCGTCGGTTTAAAATCGGACGGTCCACGTCAGCCCCGCATTATAAAGACTGGAAATCTTACGTGCTACCCCCTGGGGTTCTCGGGAAATAAGAGCTAGCCATGGAAACTTCTGATCTAGCCCCTGGAACTTCAGAAAATCATGTAAATTCATTTAAAAATCAGTTTTAGCCCCTGGACTTAATAAAAATTAGGAAAAACTCCTCTGATAAGTGTAGCTAGACCCCTGGAAATTCTGAAAATAATATTATAGGCCCTGTAGTGGGGTGAGTTTACCTTTTTAGCATTGTTTAATGTTTAATTTGGGAAATTTAATATGTGGCTAGTGTTTAAAACTTAAAAAGTGGGACAAACATATTGTCAAAATTAAATTAAAGACTTTCTCAGTATTTAGGAAACTTTGGAGTGAGATAAAAACATATTTTGGGCTGAATTGAATCTGTTTAATTTATTATTCACATTTAGGGACACATTTTTAAGTAAAGAATAGTTCTGGAAAATAGGGAAAATAATTGTAAAATAGTTTACATCAGAGGAAAAGGTCAAAAACATATTAGTAAATATTTTAGATCAGAACCTATTCTGTTTAGATGATGTGTCTTGTTATTTTCATAATAAAGTTCACATTTAGGCATAGGAAATAAATCTGAAAATATAGCAACTAGTAAATGATAAATGGAGTTCTAAAATCCAAAGAATTCAGTTTAGGGTTGGTAGAAATTATGAAGACACTTATGAAGAAGGAAAATACCTTTCATGCATGCTTGGTAGCTAAAAGGTGTAGTAATTGAATATAAGGAATTTATTTAAATTGGAAACTCATATATATAGTATGTAAGTATAAATGTGAACACAAAAGTAGGAATCATATACACATGATTAAAAATGCATGCAAGCCACAAATCAACACACATAGAGTAACCACAACACATATAATGGTGAATGACTTTCATAAATATAAATGTGTGGTTTGTATGAAGTGGAAGTGTGAACTATGTCTTATGGATTGTTGTTTTTCTTTTGCTATGTTTGATGGTATGATGTAGAACCTGCTCAAGAGCAAGTTATTCCTTTCTAAGATCAGGACTACCCATTTCAAGAGCAGCAGGAAGGAGGCAAGTGTCCTTGACCACTTTGATCCTATACTAGGATGTTTAGATAGAATTATTGCATTGTCAAGTTAAATATGAAACCCATGATAGGAAGTTTCCCTAGAATTGCATTACCTTGTTTCCTTGTAGCTTGGGTTGGGATTTATTTTATCATGTCATTTATTATTATGCATATGCTTAGCCATGCTTAGAATGGGATATTTGGGATATGAGATCATCAGTTTATTTTACCATACTCTTGAATGAGATATTGTGAGTTATGTAGAGGAAGGGATCAAGGCAAGTTGGATGTTTTGGTTGTGTGCTGGGTGCACGAGACTCGGGTTTGTGTTTAGTACTTGCCTGGATCCTAAGGACCGGTTCATGGAGCATGTAACCTGGCTTTACAGTGCCAACCACATGCTGAGTTGGGGCAGCTTGGCCAATTAATTAGGTGTATCCTCGGCGTAGTATGGGTGTGTTGGATGGTGCGGGGAGTAGGTGTCAGCTGGACTACCATATGAACCGCAAGGCTCAAGAGGGGGCCACTACAGCGGGGTTGGAGCCTCTTGTATGCTGTTAGGGGTGAAACCTCAGTGGGCCCACGCTTGTCGGGAATCCCTTTGTAAAGGCTTCGTAGTGATCTCCTGGCTACACACCTGGAAAGTGTGAATGTGGTTCGTAGACACTGGCATAATGGAGGTTCCTTTAGTCCACCCGGCAACGGGGGATGAAATCACTACATGTGGGTACAGTGGTGCAAACTCTGTAGAGTCAAAACTGTCATGACAGCCGTGCTCACGGTCAAGAGCGGCTTGGACTTATTCATGATTAGAGGATTGATGGTTTTGGAAGTTTTGGATGTTAAGCGGGGAGCTTAACATTGGAAATGATGTTATGGTTATTGGATTATGATGACGGGATGGGAGATTAGGACCATTTCACCTGTGTAGTAATGTAGGTATTTAATAAGCTAAGGTGATAGGTATTAATTGTGTAGTGCTTTAACCATGAGTTCAACCTCTCCTTGTTCTAGCCATGCATGATATAATTTTCCCACACTTGCCGAGTACCATTGGTACTCAACCTTGCATATTTTGTTGGTTTATATTGCTGCTCAGGTCAAGATAATAAGGTGGTGTATAATGACCAAGACTTTGGACCCGAAGAAGGTTTCTAGGTTCATGGAGACCCCCGGGCAACGCCTGTGATGGAGCCCTCAAGAATAATATTCCGCTGCTAGTTTATTTACTTGTGATGAACTTATTATTGTCCATCGAGACATTTGCTATGTAAGACTTATTCATATTCGACACCTGGCTTGTAATAAATGATGCTTCACTATTTGTCATCACATGTATGAGAAAATGATCCTGGCATACATGTGATATTCATTTGGTTGTTCTTCGGAAAAACCGGGTGTGACAAGAAGTGGTATCAGAGCCAAGGTTGCCCGTAGGAACGTGGACCTAGGTAGAAATGGACGTATTTAAGGGCCCTATTTTCTTAAAAACTATTTTACAAGGTGTGTGTTGAAAAATGTTATTTAATGGAGTCACTTTCTTCATCTTACCCCAACTTTCATTCAAAATAGAATTTTTGTTTAAAAGTTTATCTAACCTAAGTTTAAATATTTTTTGTTTTAGATGGTTCGCATGATTCGCACCGCTCGCAAGACCACAGGAGGCAGAGTTCCCGTAGTTGCCCTTGCCGAAAGAGAGGGGAGCCGTCCGGTGATGTACCTTTCCTACGGATTGGCAGTAGGAGGCTTGTTGAGCCGTCTCCGACGTATGCTCGAAGCCGCCGGCAATACGGGCAAGCTAATCATCCATTCTAACTCCACCAGGACCATCCGTGAGAAGAGGGAAGAATGGAGTTCAGAGATGAGAATTATACACGAAAATCAGCTGCTTAAGATCCACCACTCTCCAGCTTGTCGAGCGACACAGGTCGATGCGGAGAAGGATGTCACCTGGGAGGCCATCACCTGCCAGAGTCACATCTATCGTCGCCACCTGGACAGGACTGAGTACATGTATGTCCTCCAGCGTGAGAGTGGTACCACGGAGTATAAGTATCCGCTAGTGCAGCAAGGGACTTCCCATGAGCACATGGACTTGTGCTTGGAGGATGCTGCTATGCTCAGCACTCGACTGCAGGAGTGTCAGCAAGAGCTTCAGGATGTTCGGGACACCCTGAAGGAAACGGAGGCGTTGCTGCGAGCCTGCCGGAGGGTGAGAGAAAGAGGAGATGGGAATGAACTGTGTGTCACCGCGAATGATACATGGACTCCTGACTCCCCAGATCGTCGGGCGATAAGGCGTCGTCGCACTTCTCCACCAGCAGCCTCCCCACCCAAAGCAGAGTCAGAAGGAAGCCGAAATGATGAGGAAGATCCCGAGGAGCCAGCTCAAGAAAACGAGTAGTGTAGAGTCCTTCCCTTAGTTAGCAAGATGTCGAATAGTCGAGTCGTTAAGTTAAGTTAATGGTGTGTTAATGCTTGGTGTGTGACGTGAGTTGTGGAAGCCATGAGCAATTGTCCACAGCCTCATTTTAGATTGTTTTGCTTTGGTGTGAGAACCCACATGAAATAATATTGCATTTATTTTTGTGTGAGAAATGAACCCTCAGAAAAGTATAACAAAGCCTCAACACTTCAAAATACAAAAAATGAAAGTAGTAAGATGATACTAAATGCTTTCAAATTAACATTGGTTGATTCTGCCAGATGGCCGGAAGAGGAAAAGGACGTGCTGCCAACCCCGCCAACAACAACGATGAGGCATGCAACCCTCATCTTTCTGGAGGCCAGGACCGGGGTGGTCGCCGTGAAGGAGTTGATCCCTCCACCAAATGCTGGAGAATCAAAATCAGCTCATCCAGAACTTGACTCAAGTGGTGGCCAACTTGCATCAAGTTCCACCTCCACAAGCTGCACCACGCCAACTAAGGTTGAGTGAGTTTCTAGGAACTCAACCTTCAAAGTTTGCAAGTGCTTCTGAACCTCTGGAGGCAGATGATTGGCTGAAGACCATTGAAAGTAAGATGAGGATCATACAGTGCCAAGGGTATGAGAGGGTGCTATTTGCCTCTCATCAATTGCATGGACCTGCTGCTGATTGGTGGACCGCCTACGTGGCTGCCCATCATGACCCTGAGAACATCACTTGGGAATAGTTCAAGCGTAGCTTCCGCAACCATTACATCCCAAGAGGTGAACTCAAAAACAAGTAGAAGGAGTTTTTGGAACTGCAGCAGGGAAACATGACGGTGAGGGAATACCTCACTAAATTCACTCAACTATCCCGTTATGCCCCACGGGACATAGAGACTGATGAGCAGAAACAAGATTGTTTCGTGGAAGTACTTACCGCAGAAATGCAGTGTGCAATGTCCTAAAATGAGTATGAAAGCTTCCAAAAGATGGTGGACAGAGCGTTTGTGGTAGAAAGGAAGCTAAAGGCCTTGGAAAATGAGAATAAGAGGAAGGCCGGGTGGTCACATCAAGCCTCAAGGAGCAACACCCGCCCACGTCTGATGCAGCAACCTGCAGGGCAGACGAACCGTGTTGCGGTACCCTACTCAGCACCAAGAGGGTACAACCCAAACTACAGGCCTCTGGCAGCACCAGCACAGCCGCAACGTCAGTTTGTACAGCCGCCTCGCCACGCATATCCACCTCGACCAGCAGTGCAAGGACCCCCAAACCAACCGCAAGACAATAAAGGCCAGGCACCTAAGGTTGGGGTGCAATGTTTTAACTGTGGTGAATTGGGGCACTATGCCCATAAGTGCCCAAAGAAGAAGCCCGCGCAGCCACAACAGCAGAATGTAATGAGAGGACGGGTGAACCACGTCACTATGGAGGAAGCACAAGAGGCACCCGACGTGGTAGTTGGTAAGTTTCCTGCCAATTTACACCTTGCAACCCTGTTGTTTGATTCTGGTGCTACCCACTCGTTCATTTCCCAAGGATTTGTTAAGAAGCATGACCTAGCAACAACACAAATGAACCATATGCTAGCCGTAAACTCTCCGGGTGGAGAAATAAGGACAAGACAAGTGTGTCCCAAGGTGAACCTAGACATTAATGGGGTAGTATTTACTGCTAACCTCATAGTGATAGATTCACAAGGGATAGATATTATTTTGGGTATGGATTGGTTGACCAAACATAAGGGAATCATCCATTGTTCGACCAGAACGGTGGAACTAACTCACCCTAGTGGCACAAGAGTAAAGTTCATAACAATACACGAGCCTAGGAGGTACATTAAATTAAATCAAGTTGAGGTGGAAGTTGAGGAAATCAGGACCATCAGGGAATATCCAGATGTTTTTCCGGAAGAGTTGCCAGGAATGCCTCCCGATCGTGAAGTGGAATTCGCAATTGAGCTAGTACCTGGAACAGCCCCGATATACAAGAGACCTTATCGGATGGACTCCAAGCAGCTAGAAGAACTCAAGGATCATTTAAGAGAATTGACGGAGAAGGGGTATATTGATCCTAGTTCCTCACCATGGGGAGCTCCGGTGATATTTGTGCCCAAGAAGGACGGAACCCAAAGGTTATGCGTGGATTACCGTGCCTTGAATGAGGTAACTATCAAGAACAAGTACCCATTACCCCGCATTGAAGACTTGTTTGATCAGTTGAGGGGATCTTGTGTGTCCTCGAAAATTGATCTCAGGTCGGGATACCACCAACTCAAGATAAGGCAATCTGATATTCCCAAGACAGCTTTCGTATCTCGGTACGGACTGTATGAATACACTGTCATGCCTTTCGGGCTAACTAATGCCCCGACATACTTCATGTATCTCATGAACAAGGTATTCATGGAATATCTGGACAAATTTGTGGTGGTTTTCATAGATGACATTCTCGTCTTCTCCAAAGATGAAGGAGAACATGAGAAACATCTAAGGTTGGTGTTGCAGAGGCTGAGAGAACACCAACTATATGCCAAGTTGAGCAAGTGTGAGTTTTGGCTGAAGAGAGTTCCCTTCTTAGGACATATAATCTCGGAGGGAGGAATATCCGTAGACCCCGCCAAAATCGAGGATATCCAGAAGTTGAAGACCCCTGAAAATGTCAGGGATGTTCGAAGCTTCTTGGGATTGGCTGGATACTATCGACGGTTTATTGAGGGATTCTCCAAGATCTCGAGACCTCTCACCAAACTGTTGGAGAAGGGAATCACATTCACATGGATGCCACAGTGCGAGATGAGTTTTCAGGAGGTCAAGAAGAGATTGACAACAGCCCCAGTGTTGGTTATGCCAGATATGCAGAAGAATTTCACAGTGTACTGCGATGCCTCTGGAAACGGGTTGGGATGTGTTCTCATGCAAGAAGGGTATGTCGTGGCATATGCATCCCGGCAGCTTCGGAAGCACGAGAAAAACTATCCTACACATGACCCAGAACTAGCCGCAGTGATACACGCGTTGAAAATTTGGCGGCACTATTTGATGGGGAAGGGGACCGAGATATATACGGATCATAAGAGTTTGAAGTACATTTTCACACAGCCAGATCTCAACCTCAGACAAAGGAGATGGTTAGACCTAATCAATGACTTTGATGTGGGCATCAACTATCATCCCAGGAAAGCAAACGTCGTGGCCGATGCTTTGAATCGGAAAGTGCAGGTCAATAAGTTCAGCTTGAAGGACATGCCTGCAGAATTGAAGGACGAGGTTATAAGGCTCAATCTATGTCTAGTAAATAATGGTGAAGCCATCGCCATGGAAGTGGACTCCACACTAGAGCGAGACATACGCGAGGGTCAAAAGAATGACGAGAAGATACAAGAGATCAGACAACTCATCAAGGAAAATAAGGCTCCGGGTTTTAGAGAGGATGAACACGGAACGGTGTAGCACGGGAAAAGAATCTGTGTGCCAGAAGTAAAGGGGATCCGTGAATTGATTTTGAAGGAGGCTCATGATTCTGACTATTCCATTCATCCTGGGAGTACAAAGATGTACCAGGACCTCAAAAGCAGGTATTGGTGGTATGGCATGAAGCGAGATGTCGCGGAACATGTTGCCCTATGTGACACATGTCAGTTGGTGAAAGCAGAACATCAACGACCCGCGGGATTATTGCAACCACTCAAAGTGCCTGAATGGAAATGGGAAGAAATCGGTATGGATTTCATAGTGGGATTGCCTAGGACCCAATTAGGATATGATTCAATATGGGTCATCATCGACAGGCTAACCAAGGTGGCTCATTTCATCCCCGTGAAAGAAAGCTACAGCGGATCCAAATTGGCATAATTGTACATGTCAAGGATCGTATGTTACCATGGAGTGCCAAAGAAGATTGTGTCGGATCGAGGGACACAGTTCACCTCAAGGTTCTGGCAGAAGTTGCACGAAACCATGGGAACCCATCTGAACTTTAGTTCTGCCTATCATCCCCAAACTGATGGGCAGACGGAGAGAACCAACCAGATCCTTCAAGATATGCTGAGGGCATGTGCACTCAAAAACAATAGGAGTTGGGACAAGAACTTACCGTATGCGGAGTTTTCATATAACAACAGCTATCAAGCTAGTATGAAGATGTCACCATTTGAAGCCTTGTACGGGAGGAAGTGCAGAACTCCCCTATTTTGGAACCAAACGGGGGAAAGTAAAGTGTTTGGTCCAGAAGTACTACAAGAAGCTGAGGCGAAGGTGAGGGAAATTCGCAACAATTTGAGGATAGCACAGACACGCCAAAAGAGCTATGCCGATGTACGAAGAAGAGAGCTCGTTTTCAATGTGGGAGACTATGTCTATCTCAAGGTGTCCCCTATCAGAGGACTTAGTCGGTTCAAGGTGAAAGGGAAGTTGTCACCTAGATACATCAGACCCTTTCAAGTTCTGGAAAGGAAAGGCGAAGTGGCGTATTAACTAGAGTTACCGGCTCTTCTATCGGATATGCACGATGTGTTCCATGTGTCACAACTCAAGAAATGCCTGAGAACGCCTGAGGAGGTGTTACCCATGAATGAAGTGGACGTAGCTGAGGATTTGTCTTATGTGGAGCAACCATACAACATTTTGGAGACAATGGAACGCCTCACCAGAAATAAAAGAATCCGGATGTGCAAGGTGCAGTGGAAGCATCACTCAGAAGAGGAAGCCACCTGGGAGCGGGAAGATGAGCTCAAGGCATAATTTCCGGAATTGTTTTCTTAGAACCACCAATCTCGAGGACGGGATTTCTTTTAAGGGGGGTAGAGCTGTAACACCCCAAAAATCTTGTTAAGACCCTAAATCATGTTAAGAGGGGAATTTAAAAATTTTTGGACATATTGCATGTTTTGCAACAATTTAAATTCAAACTGGAATTCAAATTAAACTCAAAACAGAAAAGAAATAGAAAAAGAAAAAAGGAAAACAGAAAAAAACCGGCCAGTGGGCCGAAACCCACCAGCCGGCCCACCCTGCCCCGCGACAGCCCGCAGCCGCGCGCCCGCGCTCTCTCTCTCAGACAGGTGGGACCCACCTGTCATCCCTAACCCCCGATTGTCCGAAACTCGGATTGTTCACCCGCGCGCGCATGATCGCAACCGACCGGATTTCCGGCCGAATTCTGGTTCCGGTTGACTCCCACTCGATCTAAACAAACCCACCGCCCTCCCCCGTCTATAAAAACCCCGGCCTCGTTCTGTTTTTCCCACGCGATCCGCCGATTTTCCTCCGGTGAGAACCGAGACTTCTCTGGCGAATTCTGGCCGATGTAAGCTCGGAAATTCCGATCTAACTCGCTGGTCTTGATCCACCGCCTCCGGGGAACCTTGCAGGTGCAGAAAACTCGGTGACTTGCGGTGTAAACACAGCGCCGATGAGCCTCGCCGTGGTTTCACCTCGGACCTCGTCGCCGATCACCTTCCAGGACCTCCGAGTTCATGAAAACCCCCGAGATGAGATCCCCGACCTCCCCTCCACCGATCTATGCCATAAAATCACAGATCTAGGAAGAATTCTCGAGGATCCGAAAGTCTCCGGCGAGATCGCCGCTTCCCGCCGCCGTGCGCTGCCGGCAGCGCCGCCCGCGTTCGATCAGAGCGACGTGGCCGCTTGTGCGCCGTTTATTTTAAATCGCACGGTAGGGTTTAAATCCCCGCGTACCAGTTCGACGTTATAATCTCAGCCGTCGGATTAAAATGGGACGGTCCACGTCAGCCCCTCGTTATAAAGACTGGAAATCTTATGTGCTACCCCCTGGGGTTCTCGGGAAATAAGAGCTAGCCCCGGAAACTTCTGATCTAGCCCCCGGAACTTCAGAAAATCATGTAAATTCATTTAAAAATCAGTTTTAGCCCCTGGACTTAATAAAAAATAGGAAAAACTCCTCTGATAAGTGTAGCTAGACCCCTGGAAATTCTGAAAATAATATTATAGACCCTGTAGTGGGGTGAGTTTACCTTTTTAGCCCTGTTTAATGTTTAATTTGGGAAATTGAATATGTGGCTAGTGTTTAAAACTTAAAAAGTGGGACAAACATATTGTCAAAATTAAATTAAAAACTTTCTCAGTATTTAGGAAACTTTGGAGTGAGATAAAAACATATTTTGGGCTGAATTGAATCTGTTTAATTTATTATTCACATTTAGGGACACATTTTTAAGTAAAGAATAGTTCTGGAAAACAGGGAAAATAATTGTAAAATAGTTTACATCAGAGGAAAAGGTCAAAAATATATTAGTAAATATTTTAGATCAGAACCTATTCTGTTTAGATGATGTGTCTTATTATTTTCATAATAAAGTTCACATTTAGGCATAGGAAATAAATCTGAAAATATAGCAACTAGTAAATGATAAATGGAGTTCTAAAATCCAAAGAATTCAGTTTAGGGTTGGTAGAAATTCTGAAGACACTTATGAAGAAGGAAAATACCTTTCATGCATGCTTGGTAGCTAAAAGGTGTAGTAATTGAATATAAGGAATTTATTTAAATTGGAAACTCATATATATAGTATGTAAGTATAAATGTGAACACAAAAGTAGGAATCATATACACATGATCAAAAATGCATGCAAGCCACAAATCAACACACATAGAGTAACCACAACACATATAATGGTGAATGACTTTCATAAATATAAATGTGTGGTTTGTATGAAGTGGAAGTGTGAACTATGTCTTATGGATTGTTGTTTTTGTTTTGCTAAGTGTGATGGTATGATGTAGAACCTGCTCAAGAGCAAGTTATTCCTTTCCAAGATCAGGACTACCCATTTCAAGAGCAGCAGGAAGGAGGCAAGTGTCCTTGACCACTTTGATCCTATACTAGGATGTTTAGATAGAATTATTGCATTGTCAAGTTAAATATGAAACCCATGATAGGAAGTTTCCCTAGAATTGCATTACCTTGTTTCCTTGTAGCTTGGGTTGGGATTTGTTTTATCATGTCATTTATTATTATGCATATGCTTAGCCATGCTTAGAATGGGATATTTGGGATATGATATCATCAGTTTATTTTACCATACTCTTGAATGAGATATTGTGAGTTATGTAGAGGTAGGGATCAAGGCAAGTTGGATGTTTTGGTTGTGTGCTGGGTGCACGAGACTCGGGTTTGTGTTTAGTACTTGCCTGGATCCTAAGACCGGTTCATGGAGCATGTAACCTGGCTTTACAGTGCCAACCACATGCTGAGATGGGGCAGCTTGGCCAATTAATTAGGTGTATCCCCGGCGTAGTATGGGTGTGTTGGATGGTGCGGGGAGTAGGTGTCAGATGGACTACCATATGTACCGCAAGGCTCAAGAGGGGGCCACTGCAGCGGGGTTGGAGCCTCTTGTATGCTGTTAGGGGTGAAACCTCAGTGGGCCCACGCTCGTCAGGAATCCCTTTGTAAAGGCTTCGTAGTGATCTTCTAGCTACACACGTGGGAAGTGTGAATGTGGTTCGTAGCCACTGGCATAATAGAGGTTCTTTTAGTCCACCCGGCAACGGGGGATGAAATCACTACATGTGGGTACAGTGGTGCAAACTCTGCAGAGTCAAAACTGTCATGACAGCCGTGCTCACGGTCAAGAGCGGCTTGGATTTATTCATGATTAGAGGATTGATGGTTTTGGAAGTTTTGGATGTTAAGCGGGGAGCTTAACATTGGAAATGATGTTATTGTTATTGGATTATGATGATGGGATGGGAGATTGGGACCATTTCACCTATGTAGTAATGTAGGTATTTAATAAGCTAAGGTGATAGGTATTAATTGCGTAGTGCTTTAACCATGAGTTCAACCTCTCCTTGTTCTAGCCATGCATGATATAATTTTCCCACACTTGCTGAGTACCATTGGTACTCAACCTTGCATATTTTGTTAGTTTATATTGCTGCTCAGGTCAAGATAATAAGGTGGTGTATAATGACCAAGACTTTGGACCCGAAGAAGGTTTCTAGGTTCATGGAGACCCCCGGGCAACGCCTGTGATGGAGCCCTCAAGAATAATATTCCGCTGCTAGTTTATTTACTTGTGATGAACTTATTATTGTCCATCGAGACATTTGCTATGTAAGACTTATTCATATTCGACACCTGGCTTGTAATAAATGATGCTTCACTATTTGTCATCACATGTATGAGAAAATGATCCTAGCATACATGTGATATTCACTTGGTTGTTCTTCAGAAAAACCGGGTGTGACACCACACAACTTGCTTACTACGTCACAACACAGTGTGCAAGCGGTACTCATAACCGCGAGGGACGGTGATTCGAATCAAACACTACCCGGATAACTCGACACATACGCCCGCCTCTGAAGACCCAACTCTGGCGTACTTCATTACGTCGTATGTGGCAACCTTTCTCAGGCCACTAAACTGTAGAACCGGTCGCGCCGTCTCGGTCTCATAGGTCTAACGAGACGATGTGGTATGCCTCTACAATCTAGTGAACTGGTACATCGGTTTCCTGGTTCCCATATATCAGTAAGCATCCGGTACACAACTCAATACTTGCTCAGCGGGGCTGCATACGCTTCGGTCCTTGACCGACATGGGCAGAGCTACTCGACCACGACTTCGTCTTGTCGCTACCTAACTCTCCTGCCCGGTCTCATCTTTAGAAATGTAAACTTTAGTTTGCCTCTCTTTCCAACCCCACTTATGTGATCCTAAAACAGCGCTCGCGAGTAGATTCCAACTACTCGTCTTCTACCGGATGTCTTAGCCTATTTAGCACGGCCTTATTCTACAGTGATGACACAATGCTACCCTTGACCTCAGGGTTCATGTTTGGTTATGCAAGTGGCGTATCAACATCCTTGACCTAATGCACATACAAACCTTGACAAAATGTAGTGAACAAAGGGAAAACTTTAAAAACAACTTAAGTGCAAACCGGGGCTTGCCTTGGTTTTGCAGGTGACTAGAGTCAGATATTTGTGGAGTTAGTTTCTGCTGACTTGCAGCTCAATGTCTGCCCTTCTTGCTCCTTGATTCCACTCTTCACGTATCCACGTTTAATCACTACACGTTATGAATATGCATACATGTTCCATTATAAAACATTTTGCTAACAAGTGCTAAAGACAAGTTTTAAAACTGGAACTCTGTTTAAGAATTTAAAATGAAACTGGGGTGGTGGTTTGGGTGTGTTTAAGCACTATCATGAAGTGATGAGTGGGGTTTCATCACTTGGGTGGGGATCAACTAATGAGGTTGAACTGGACATAATGATCCAGGGCTCCAATGGAGCTGGAGATTTTCTTGTGAGTTCCTTGTCACAAGAAAGTCCTCTGGACCAAAATTCAGAATGTTTCACTGATTAGGTCACCCAGAACAATTCCCTAAGAATTTAGGCCTAAAGGGATTAATTCTGATTAAGCTTGCACTTTCATGCTACTCCAAGTGAACTACAATTTCATACACAGCTTAGGGAGCATGCATGAATTTTCCTAGGATTTTTGGAGCTAAGGAATTGCTAGAACTGAATTTCCAAGTTTTGGAAATTCTCTGAAAATGTTTCTGTATTTATTTGAATACAGAAATTTGGAATTAGAATTACCCTAACTAAATCAACTCCAAATGAGCTGAAACTTTTACAGATGTCTCCTAAAATCCTAAAGAATATCCTGGCAAAATGTGAAGAATTTTGGATGAACCAAACTCCCTCCAAAATTCTTTTGCTGAAAAACTTTAAAGAATTTTCCAGAATTTTCTATTGGTTTTCATGCAAATTGGGTTGCATATTTGGATAGAGCATTTCATCCTGAATCCAACCCAATTTGAATTACTAAATTTGGAGCTTCCTAGAAAAAGTTATGAGGTTCTAAAGTTTGGGGGAGAAATCCTGAAATTGAACTCTGTTTATTTTTTCAATTTTCAGAGACATAAGGAATTAACACCACATTTGGCCAAGCAAATGAGGTCCAATGCTTCTGACAATTTAACTGGAGCTCAAGTATGTTTGGAAGAATCTCCTACCCAAATTTGGGGATTTTCCAATAAACAGAGCTCCTGGAAAAATTCCTACAAGGTTTTCCTTATATGAATTAATGAGCCAAAAACAGATATTTTCATAAATATTGGGCGGTACCCCTGGATAGTACTATCTTATAGGAATCCAACAAAATTTATCTCACTATTTTTGGAGCTTCCTACACCAAGTTATGCATTTTACAAGTTTGAACAACTCTCTGTTTGATTTTAAACAGCACAGTCACATGTGGGGCCCACGGGTCAGGTGCTTCTTCAACCTCCCGCCAGAGCCCGCGGGTGCACACCGGCAGAAAACTTGGCATGGCTCGTTCTCTCTCATTTCTCCACCAAATGAGCTCCGGTTTCGCCCTACGTGCTCCTGGGAACGTGGCGCAGCTGCCGGGCAAGGTTTCCCCGCATGAAAACGGCTGTAGGTGGGTCGGCACCGGCGGGGCGGCTCGGGAGCTCGACATGGACGCGTTCCCGCGTGTCCAAGGTATCTCCCGTCGAGCTACGATGTCCTACAGCATCCCTATGGGTCTAGGAACATGGAACGGAGATCAAATCGTGCACAACATTGCTGCAAACTAGTCGTCACCGTGGACCATGGCAGTTTTGGCCGCCGGCGACGATTTCTCGTCGCCCGGGGCATAGGAGGGTCGGTTTTCTTTGGTTCTCGGCGTGGGAGGGCGCTAGGGCATCTAGTTGCTGTGGTTTGAATTGTAGTAGGGATGATCAATCGGTTTGGGTGAATTTCAAGATTTACCAATGGTCTGTTTTATACGTGCGCCGGTGCCAAAATTCAAATTCCGGCGAGCCGACGTCGGGGGAGAGCAGGGGGACGACGGTATGAGGATCAGTACCTCCTGGCGCACCTCTGTGGCCTCCTGAGCACGCCGGAGAAGCGCTGGACTGGCCAGTCGATGTGTAGCAGCGAGCGTCTGTCGTTGCTCGGTTCTGCCGGGAGGAACATGGCTCAGTAGCAGTGGGGAACGGCCGGGGACGAGCTGAGAAACGTTGAGGACGTCAGGGACTCATCGGCACGGCCTCTGAGCTTCTCAGCCGGGCACCCAACTGGAGAGAAATGCACAGCATGATCAGCCGAGGAGCGGAGGGTGAGGAGACCCTGTTCGTGTGCTGCGTGAGGAGGTACGAAGCTCAGTTTGGCTCAGCAGTATAGAGAGGATCACGCCGAGAGAAATCCTCACGGTGCCAGCGCGAGAGGGACGAGCAGGAGGTGGCTTCGGCCTGCCCCTGTGTCGCACGGTGAGAAAAAGCAGAGGTTGTCTCAGTGGCGCGGTGACTTCGCGGGGAGGTGGAAAAACAGGGACCGTGCACTGCCTGAACTGAAGATCTTTTGCATCCTCACTTCCCCAATGACATGTGGGCCCCATTATCTCCTTCCTATCCTTCTCCAAATTTTCTCACAATTCTCTCCTCAATTTAGCAAATGCTGGACTCAAATGGTGGAAATTTAAATCTGAATTGTGTGTGAACATTTGGACAAGTTTCATCCAAATTCAAATGTATATTTGAATTCATTGCAATTTAAGTCCATTTGGAAAATGGATAGCAAATATCTACCAAAATTCATGAGACTTTGCCTACCCCCTAATTTGGACCTAAGGAATTCAAATATGAACTCTGATATTTGATTTGGATGCTGCAAATGAGGTTTTTAATACAATAGTTTGAATTTCCTTTTTGGAAATGGCCTTCTTCTATTTGAAGTGAACCCCTGGATTCAAACTGAATATTTAAGTCCCCTTTTGTGATGACCCATTTGAATTTGGGTGAAACACTTTAGTTTGCTCCTAGCCCATGCTTGATCAATCTTGGTCCCAAACTGAACCTCAAGTTCAGTTTGATTATGCCCCCCCCCTCAAATTTGAATTCGAGGTGATCTCAAACAAGGCTTTGAACGAATGGTATATGAGCTCAAAATCTCTCTAATTTTGGAACTTAAGCTCTTTAATACCTGAGGACTGCAATGGTCATCTCACATATATATGCTTTTGGACCATCTGAACATGAATGCTTTGCAAGGGTTCAGAAATGGGGTTTAAACTTCCCTCCCCTCTACTCATAGAGAATGTGCATATGAGTTAGATTTTTGGGAGTGAAATCCTTTCACGGGTTAACATGTGTTCAGAAAGAGCTAAAGAAGATTTTTGCTCTTCCCACATGTCCATGTTTGAGTTTATCATTTTATGTGACATAACTCAAGTCATTCCCTTGCCTTAGCATGTTGAATTCGGCATGAACTCAACATGATCATAATCCACTCCTTTTTTTTTAGCTCACCCTCAAATCAGAAGTTTACCACCATCTTCTCCTCAATTTCAATGTATGAGGCTCCATGTGTATTCAAAAATTTGGCGGCACTTTGAGGTGAGCATTTGCGTCTAAAGACCATATTTTTATTCTTTCTCATGCACATGTCGGATTTACACATGGGTTTAACTCCACCTTGGTCCAACACATTCCAAGGCATGCTTTAACCCTTGTGGTTGCACCTCATGTATACCATCACATGTGAGAAAGTTTTTGTAAGTCCCATTTTTCATGAACCAGAAACACCATGACGTTCAATCACCCATGTCTTTGCATTCACGTTTTTGGTACTTTTACATTCCTCCCCCTTAAAAAGAATCTCGTCCCGAGATTCCAATAGGAGAATGAGACGGGAGAGGTAATGCCAAGCGGTACGATGATAAAAATTCTAGATAGTTCATGCGGAGGTAATCTTTTGCTTGCCACGTTTTTTCCTTCCGTGGTAAGATTACTCCACACCACCTGGTACAAACTTAATATCTGATTTCAGGTGTTCCGGATTCTTTTCCTCGAGAGCCTGAACCGGTCGCTTGGTGTAGGTACGATCCGGTTTCAACTAGTCAAGTTATTCGGTGTGGACAGCGATGATAGCCTTAAAGTATTCCGTAGCTGTGACATATGAAATATGTCCTGAACGGCAGCAAGGTTTGCCGGTAGTTCTAGCCGATAAGCTACGGTTCCACACATCTCCATGATAGCAAGTGGGTCTAAGGCTCGGGGAGCAAAATTCCCCCTTTACATCGACCGGTGAATTCCTTTCATCGGAGACACGCAAAGACAACGTGTTCTCCACCGTCAGAATGCAACGGACAATGCCTTTGACCCTCGTGACTTTTCTTTCGGGATTGAACAGCCTCCAAGTTCGCTTATACCGCTCGAACTCGGACATTGTCTTTGTTGACTAACCAACCCCGATCAGTACTCTTCTGCCGTACTCACACCACTTCAGTGGTGTGCGACATTTCCGGCAGTATAGAGCTTCATCATACGAGGTATAACTATATGGTCTTTAAACCATAGAGTACCCTCATTGCCCTTTATAGTGACGGCACTGAGTGAACGAAAATCAACACTTAATCTTAGTGTCTCATCGTTCTTCTTAACGAACAGCGCAGAGCAACCCCAAGATCATGAGCTTGGTCGTATAACTCATTTACTCATGAGTTCACTTAGTTGCTCCTTCAACCGTTCTCTTTGCTGTGAAGAACAGACTCTTCTGTCCTAACCCAGATTTTGATTCATTTAGAAGCATTTTCATAACTCAGGTTGAATACCAAAGTTAAAGTTAACTTCAATATATTTCCAACGAGTATTAAAATGCCTCCATATCGCTTCTGAATCGAAAGTTATGATTGCTCAAAGTTGACAGAATTTCTGGATAAGATTTGCCAGCATTTCCTTTGTATGTGGCGGACTTTATCACAGTTGTATACACAGATACAATATGAATCTGAACCAACTTTGAACTACAACAATGTTGCATATCTCATAACCTTTCCAAAGGTGTATCATAGGCTCCTTAGGAATTTTCTACAGCAAGTTATGGCTTAAAAACAGAAAGGTCCAGATAGGTTTCTGCTGTCCTGGTTCTGAACAGTTTGCCTTCATCTCGACTTTTCACCAACTTAACTTATGATTTTGCTATGGAGGTCTACAAGAAAGTTGTAGAGCACTTGAAAATCTTTCCAGAACTGTATCATACACCTTAATTGGATCAAGCTACTCAGAGTTATGCTCTGTTAAAATCCAGCAAGAATTCCTGCCAGAAACAGAGCACTCTGTTTTTGAAAACATTGACACCTAATTATACTCTCATTTGAATCTTAGCTCAAAATAAGAGTTTAGTAGTTACTACTTGTTTCAAACTTCCATTTTTAGTTGAAAGTTAGTTCATGAATCATTTCTTCATAGGGGAGAGATTATTAAGTTTAGTACGGTGTCGATGCACCGTAAGAACATGTCGGTACTACGTAGCCTCACCAAAAGAAATTCCTAAACCGGATTATACCGGCATATCCATTTTATCAGTGGCACTAAAATGGTCTCTCACACACGTGTACTACACGGGATATGTACGTGGTTAGTACCTGCAGAAGAACACTCAATAGTGGTGCACACAAAGGTTGTTTCATTTCAGGCAGTTCCATAATTGAAAGTAAATACAAACGCCCGTATCATTGTCATACGGCCGTCCTTGAGTTAAGTCACGTCTCAAGGTACGTGATCGTGTTTCAACACCACACGACGGGGAACCCGAGTATGTCATGAACGGGTCGTCACGGTTGGGAATGTTATCAACCCAATGGATACCACCTACTGCCCTGCAGGGCACGCTGATGGCAAGCGCTGCGTATGTCCTCCTGGGCTACTTCCAGACGGACACACTCTCGCGTTACTGACCACGCGATGGGGTCTCTACTTACTTGCCTAATGCACGCTAGGGATCAGCGTTTCATATGAACTCAGGAACATGGAGAGTCCAAGAGTTCATATTGACGTCTCACACCAAGCTGTGAGACCTAGCCCTGAACCACTTTCCTCGTCAGGGGAGCTAACCGAAATTGAACCGCTTTCGGTGGCGTTCCTTACCATGCTTACCTGAGCGTAGGTCCGTCGTTACAGAATCAAAATTCAGAAATATAACAAGTAGGTTAGTCATGCCACTTTAAGTAACTATACTACTATAATCCTTATGTGGGCCTATTACCGTTTCCTCACTGTATCCTAAGTTTTTGTCGTAATACGATCCTTACTCCGTGTGCTATTACCAATGCAGCTCTGATACCACGCTGAGGGGGCCCGGCCTCCATCACGGGATCGTGTCGACTCGCCCAGGGATCGCATTGGGTGGTGCTGTGATATGCGGCACCGAACAGCACACATATAAGGAACAATGTATTACATAAATCAAAGCGGAAGCTTTACAAATTGTTCTTTGTAAATAATTTACATAAAATAGCTACAGCGGAAGTCTATAAACAGCTCACGTGGAGTATCTAAGCAGCACTCGAGGAGGGGTCCATCCGGCGGACTCCTCTCGCTAGCAACACGAAGACATGGCAGCGGCTAGGTTATTCAAGGGTGACATAACTCGGAAGTTCCCGAGTCTCACCGGACAACCTTCTTTATAGCGTCGAGGTTTACCTGCAAAACCACTTATATAACAAGAGTGAGCACAAAGGCTCAGCAAGACTTAACCATCTTTCCTAAGACATGAAACTCTACATGAATGTAACCTAAGACTTAAGCCTGTCATTTGCGAAAAGACTCACCTACGAGTTCATCCTTAACTTTCAGATTTTAGCCATAATAGTAGTGACCTTGCGCCAAGCAACATTGGAACTCCACAATCAAACAAGAAACGCTTCATTCCAATGTTACTTGTCCCAAGGTGAAAAATAAATTTAGTTTGCTCTATCTCTACTTCAAACAAGGTTCTCATGCAGTTTAACATAATCATAGCAGCAATTATACTTTTGCAAACTGTTCCCACACAACTTGCTTACTACGTCACAACACAGTGAGCAAGCGGTACTCATAACCGCGAGGGACGTTGATTCGAATCAAACACTACCCGGATAACTCGACACATATGCCGGCCTCTGAAGACCCAACTCTGGCGTCCTTCATTACTTCGTATGTGGCAACCTTTCTCAGGCCACTAAACTGTAGAACTGGTCGCGCCGTCTCGGGCTCATAGGTCTAACGAGACGATGTGGTATGCCTCTACAATCTAGTGAACCTGGTACATCGGTTTCCTGGTTCCCATATATCAGTAAGCATCCAGTACACAACTCAATACTTGCTCAGCGAGGCTGCATACGCTTCGATCCTTGACCGACACGGGCAGAGTTACTCGAGCAAGACCTCATCTTGTCGCTACCTAACTCTCCTGCCCGGTCTCATCTTTAGAAACGTAAACTTTAGTTTGCCTCTCTTTCCAACCCCACTTATGTGATCCTAAAACAACGCTCGCGAGTAGATTCCAACTACTCGTCTTCTACCGGATGTCCTAGCCTATTTAGCACAGCCTTATTCTACAGCGATGACACAATGGTACCCTTGACCTCAGGGTTCATGTTTGGTTATGCAAGTGGAGTATCAACATCCTTGACCTAATGCACATACAAACCTTGACAAAATGTAGTGAACAAAGGGAAAACTTTAAAAACAACTTAAGTGCAAACCGGGGCTTGCCTTGGTTTTGCAGGTGACTAGAGTCAGATATTTGTGGAGTTAGTTTCTGCTGACTTGCAGCTCAATGTCTGCCCTTCTTGCTCCTTGATTCCACTCTTCATGTATCCACGTTTAATCACTACACGTTATGAATATGCATACATGTTCCATTATAAAACCTTTTGCTAACAAGTGCTAAAGACAAGTTTTAAAACTGGAACTCTGTTTAAGAATTTAAAATGAAACTGGGGTGGTGGTTTGGGTGTGTGTTTAAGCACTATCATCAAGTGATCAGTGGGGTTTCATCACATGGGTGGCGATCAACTAATGAGGTTGAACAGGACATAATGATCCAGGGCTCCAATGGAGCTGGAGATTTTCTTGTGAGTTCCTTGTAACAAGAAAGTCCTCTGGACCAAAATTCAGAATGTTTCACTGATTAGGTCACCCAGAACAATTCCCTAAGAATTTAGGCCTAAAGGAATTAATTCTGATTAAGCTTGCACTTTCATGCTAATCCAAGTGAACTACAATTTCATAAACAGCTTAGGGAGCATGCATGAATTTTCCTAGGATTTTTGGAGCTAAGGAATTGCTAGAACTGAATTTCCAAGTTTTGGAAATTCTCTGAAAATGTTTCTGTATTTATTTGAATACAGAAACTTGGAATTAGAATTACCCTAACTAAATCAACTCCAAATGATCTGAAACTTTTACAGGGGTCTCCTAAAATCCTACAGAATATCCTGGAAAAATTCGTGGAATTTTGGATGAACCAAACTTCCTCTAAAATTCTTTTGCTGAAAAGCTTTAAAGAATTTTCCAGAATTTTCTATTGGTTTTCATGCAAATTGGGTTGCATATTTGGATAGAGCATTTCACCCTGAATCCAACCCAATTTGAATTACTAAATTTGGAGCTTCCTAGCAAAAGTTATGAGGTTCTAAAGTTTGGGGGAGAAATCCTGAAATTGAACTCTGTTTATTTTTTCAATTTTCAGAGACATAAGGAATTAACACCACATTTGACCAAGCAAATGAGTTCCAATGCTTCTGAAAATTTTACCGGAGCTCAAGTATGTTTGGAAGAATCTCCTACCCAAATTTGGGGATTTTCCAATAAACAGAGCTCCTGGAAAAATTCCTACAAAGTTTTCCTTATATGAATTAATGAGCCAAAATCATGGATTTTCATAAATATTGGGCTGTACCCCTGGATAGTAATATCTTAGAGGAATCCAACAAAATTTATCTCACTATTTTTGGAGCTTCCTACACCAAGTTATGCATTTTACAAGTTTGAACAACTCTCTGTTTGATTTTAAACAGCACAGTCACACGTGGGGCCCATGGGTCAGGTGCTTCTTCAACCTCCTGCCAGAGCCCGAGGGTGCACACCGGCAGAAAACTTGGCATGGCTCGTTCTCTCTCATTTCTCCACCAAATGAGCTCCGGTTTCGCCCTACGTGCTCCTGGGAACGTGGCGCAGTTGCCGGGCAAGGTTTCCCGCGCGAAAACGGCTGTAGGTGGGTCGGCACCGGCGGGGCGGCTCGGGAGCTCGACATGGACGCGTTCCAGCGTGTCCAAGGCATCTGCCGGTGAGCTACGATGTCCTACAGCATCCCTATGGGTCTAGGAACATGGAACGGAGATCAAATCGTGCACAACATGGCTGTAAACTAGTCGTCACCGTGGACCATGGCAGTTTTGGCCGCCGGCGACGATTTCTCGTCGCCCGGGGCATAGGAGGGTCGGTTTTCTTTGGTTCTCGGCGTGGGAGGGCGCTAGGGCATCTAGTTGCTGTGGTTTGAATTGTAGGAGGGATGATCAATCGGTTTGGGTGAATTTCAAGATTTAGCAATTGTCTGTTTTATACGTGCGCCGGTGCCAAAATTCAAATTCCGCCGAGCCGACGTTGGGGGAGAGCAGGGGGACGACGGTATGAGGATCAGTACCTCCTGGCGCACCTCTGTGGCCTCCTGAGCACGCCGGAGAAGCGCTGGACTGGCCAGTCGATGTGTAGCAGCGAGCGTCTGTCGTTGCTCGGTTCTGCCAGGAGGAACATGGCTCAGCAGCAGTGGGGAACGGCCGGGGACGAGCTGAGACACGTTGAGGACGTCAGGGACTTGTCGGCCACTGAGCTTCTCAGCCGGGCGCCCAACTGGAGAGAAATGCACAGCATGATCAGCCGAGGAGCGGAGGGTGAGGAGACCCTGTTCGTGTGCTGCGTGAGGAGGTACGAAGCTCAGTTTGGCTCAGCAGTATAGAGAGGATCACGCCGAGAGAAATCCTCACGGTGCCAGCGCGAGAGGGACGAGCAGGAGGTGGCTTCGGCCTGCCCCTGTGTCGCACGGTGAGAAAAAGCAGAGGTTGTCTCGGTGGCGCGGTGACTTCGCGGGGAGGAGGAAAAACAGGGACCTTGCACTGCCTGAACTAAAGATCTTTTGCATCCTCACTTCCCCAATGACATGTGGGCCCCATTCTCTCCTTCTTATCCTTCTCCAAATTTTCTCACAATTATCTCCTCAATTTAGCAAATGCTGGACTCAAATGGTGGAAATTTAAATCTGAATTGTGTGTGAACATTTGGACAAGTTTCATCCAAATTCAAATGTATATTTTAATTCATGCAATTTAAGTCCATTTGGAAAATGGATAGCAAATATCAACCAAAATTCATGAGACTTTGCCTACCCCCTAATTTGGACCTAAGGAATTCAAATATGAACTCTGATATTTGATTTGGATGCTGCAAATGAGGTTTTTAATACAACAGTTTGAATTTCCTTTTTGGAAATGGCCTTCTTCTCTTTGATGTGAACCCCTGGATTCAAACTGAATATTTAAGTCCTCTTTTGTGATGACCCATTTGAATTTGGATGAAACACTTTAGTTTGCTCCTAGCCCATGCTTGATCAATCTTGGTCCCAAACTGAACTCAAGTTCAGTTTGATTATGCCCCCCCTCAAATTTGAATTCGAGGTGATCTCAAACAAGGCTTTAAACGAATGGTATATGAGCTCAAAATCTCTCTAATTTTGGAACTTAAGCTCTTTAATACCTGAGGACTGCAATGGTCATCTCACATATATATGCTTTTGGACCATCTGAACATGAATGCTTTGCAAGGGTTCAGAAATGGGGTTTAAACTTCCCTCCCCTCTACTCATAGAGAATGTGCATATGAGTTAGATTTTTGGGAGTGAAATCCTTTCCCGGGTTAACATGTGTTCAGAAAGAGCTAAAGAAGATTTTTGCTCTTCCCACATGTCCATGTTTGAGTTTATCATTTTATGTGACATAACTCAAGTCATTCCCTTGCCTTACATGTTGAATTCGGCATGAACTCAACATGATCATAATCCACTCCTTTTTTTTAGCTCACCCTCAAATCAGAAGTTTACCACCATCTTCTCCTCAATTTCAATGTATGAGGCTCCATGTGTATTCAAAAATTTGGCGGCACTTTGAGGTGAGCATTTGCGTCTAAAGACCATATTTTTATTCTTTCTCATGCACATGACGGATTTACATATGGGTTTAACTCCACCTTGGTCCAACACATTCCAGGGCATGCTTGAACCCTTGTGGTTGCACCTCATGTATACCATCACATGTGAGAAAGTTTTTGTAAGTCCCATTTTTCATGAACCAGAAACACCATGCCGTTCAATCACCCATTTCTTTGCATTCACGTTTTTGGGACTTTTACAGCTTCCGTTGCCTGCAGGGACTCACCGGCTGCCGGGGCCGAGCCGATTCCCCGGCCATCTCCAGTTGGCGGAGGCTCTGCGCTGCAGCATCCGGGAACTGCAGTGGTTCCGACGGCCCCCAAGTCGGCGGGGGCTTCTTCTGTGCCGGCTGGTTTGCCCTCTTCGGTGGCTGCGGCGGCACCTGCTCGTCCTCCTTCGCCAGCCCGGAAGTCCGGTGCTGAGGCTGGTGGGGCTGCTGTAGGCGCAGATGCTGGCTCCCTGGCTCCCTTGGGTCAGCGTCTTGCCTCAGTTGCCGAGGCACCAGCACCTTCACCGGTCGTGGACGCGACGGGGGAGATCAGGGGCGCGACTCCTGCCTCCGCCTCCTGGTTGCCCATATGGGATGCCTTGGGCCGTGCTCACGCTGGCGCCCGACAGATCCATGCCGCCTTTGAGCGGGAGCGGGGGGTGCTGGCTGGAGAGAGGGAGCGCCTCCTTAGCTGGGAGCATCTCCTGCAGCAGCGGACCCAGGAGGCTAAGGCAGAGCTCGACTCGAGGCAGTCGAGGCTTGACGCCATGGGTGCTCTGCTCGATGCTCAGAAGAAAGCCGTCGGCCGCCTGGACTCAGAGACCCGGCGGCTCCGCGCTACCTTCCTCGAAGCTCAGGCCAAGGCCGAAGCACGCTATACTGCCGTGGAGGAGTTGCAGCTGCAGGTAGTCCGCCGAGAGTGCGCCGTCGCCGAGCGGGAACGTGCCGTGGCGGCCGAGGAGGAGAAGGCCACCACATGACTGGAGGCCAGAGAGGGCGAGCTGAGAGCTCGGGCCGAGGAGCTGGAGCTCCGCGAGTCGGCTGCTGCCGTTGGGAGGAGCAATCCTCCTGGGAGCACCAGGTGGCGCTGGATCGCGAGCTGGCGGCCCGCGCAGAGGTAGAGAAGCTCCAGCCTTCACGGTCTGTCGAGGCCCGGGCAGTCTGGAGCTTTGTTACTGAGGCGGGATCCACCTTAGTTCCTCTTGGTTTAATTCAGCCCGGTGCGGATGGAGGCTCCAGCACAGGAGGTGTCTGGGGCAATCCCGGCGCTTGAGTCCATCAGCGTCAAGCTGGGCCGGCTTGAAGCGGTGATCGCCGACGAGCTTGAGGAGGAGGGACGAGGCCTGGCGAAGGAGGTCGCTCCTCATGTGCTGGCATGCTTCCGGAGCCAAGACCCTTCCTTCTCTCTGGAGCCAGTCCGACTAGGGCCGGGCGTCGAGCGGGAAGAAGCTTCCAGGGCCGAGATCGGGGACATGTGTGACGCCCTCAATTCTGTGGAAAGCCACGGAACCGAGAACTAATGCTTATGTGTGCCAGGATGTTCATCACACATACACATACGTTCCACAAACTGAACTCAGATTATATATTACCACGAATAACAGAGTTTATTACAATACCTCATGAGTCTTAGACTCATGCTCACAGCGGAAATCTTAATTCTATGCAGCGGAAGTCCTTATTTAAATGCGGAAACAAAAACTAACGCGGAAGCAAAACTAAGCAGAAGTGGCTCCATCTCTACTCCCTCCACAGGCAAGGTTGAGAACAGATCACACGTCATAATGCTCTACTCGGTCTTCATAGTAGTCTTCTCTTGCTGTTGATGAAGAAATAATAATGCAAGTTTGAGTACAATGATGTACTCAGCAAGTGCGGGAAAACACATGATATGCAGCTCATAAACAAGGTAGGCATAAAAGGTTTATTTGCAGAAAAGCAGTTCTGTAAAAACCATGATAAAACAACAACTTAAGTTTAAATGTAATCCCAACATGTATTAAATTACCAACATACCTTCATCACTTCCCGTGTTCCATCCGAACATTAACAAATCTTTTATTCATATCACGAATACCTCCTCGTATTCGATATCATCTCACCTCATAAAACAACCTCGTCTTGCACCGAGACCAATCTCATGTCATGACCCATCAGTCATGCAACCATCTCATCTCCCGGACTCCACAGTCCCAAACCAAACCATAATCAATAACCATAACCAAGAACCTTCCCAATAACCATTCCAATAACCATTCCAGTAACCATCCCATCTAATCATGGCAGTTTAGCCAGGTGCTCGTGACCGTAAGCTCGGCTATCATGATAGTTTTAATAACTCTGCAGAGTTTGCACCTCTTTACCCACAAGTTTGTGATTTTGTCACCCGTCTGCGACTGCAAAACCTCCATTATACCAGTACACATCCATCGGTGTATGGTCAAGAGATCACAAAATAGCCTTTACAAAGGGGTTACTAGATGTATGGACTCACTAAGGTTTCACCAGCAGGCTAGAATCTCCAATTCTCCCACCCACGGGCCCCCTCTTGTGCCATGCAGTTCCCAGGGCAGTCCTCACTCGACTCCCATTCCCCGAGCCTTCCACAGTCCATAACACCCTAGCAACTTACCTAATTACTCAGCTAAGCCGCACCCATATTTGGCCTTGTGGTGGCACTGTTATCCTGGCATGTGCATGCATGAACCGGTCCTTAGATCTACGGCAAGTAAAACCACCATCTTATGCTACCTCATACACAAACCCAGGCTTGCCTAGATCTCCCTCCGATCCATGTTCATTAACCTCATCAATTACTTATTATCAATACGAATGCAGTTAGCTAGACACGTCTATCTCGCGTCCCAATCCCATGGACTCAGCGAAGCATAAAGCAAAAACCATACCCGACTGATGAACTTCCCGGGCGACAAGGGTGGTTTAATCAAAACTAGTAAACTCCTATAAAAAGGTTTCCCATCATGTTTGACTCAGCACACACACCTTTTCGCAAAACAAAATAGTTTTACCCAAAACATAGGATCAACATGGTCAAGGAGCACTTGCCTTGTTCTTGCGGTTCCGGTTGTTCTTGATTCTCAAAACCTTGTTGCTGCAGCTCGTCGTAGACAGCTTCCTGAGTTTGTCCCACTATGTAGGATTCACGTGCATACAAATTCACAGCAATCAATATCATGCACAAACCCTAAACTAGATGCGATGATGCACATGCATGCTATCCTACGATTAGTTCTATTAGATTGATCTAGTGTTCTTGCATGGCTTGCATGGTCAGAGGTGTTCAGATCAAAGATGAACGTGGCGATGATCTTGTCTTTAGATCAAACTGATCATCGAGTGTTCTGCCCACGAAAAGGTTTCTGTTCGAAAGGAATCGAAGAACAGACGCAAAGAGATGAACAACATGATGTCGTAAGGTGGTATTGAAGTCCTACCTCACGTTCTTCTTGTCTTCGGGGTCCTCCTCAGACCGCTTGGTTCTCCTCCGATGATCTCCCTTGCTGTGCTTCGGCGATGTTTTGCTTGGCGAGTAAGGGCTAGGGCTCTAAGTCGTCGGCTCAGGAGTTGAAAGAGAAGTTTGTGGTTTCGGCCAGAGGTTTTGGGTTCTATTTATAATTGGGAAGAGAAGAGTCCTAATCTGATCGGATCCCGAATAAGAGTCTTATTCAGATCTTTGTTAGATCCTGACGCTTATCTTCGGTAACATCGTGGAGTTTAGATCGGTTCCCGTTGCGTACCGGTATCTTCACGCGTAAAAACCTCTCCCGACTTGTTACCTCCGTGGTGATGAGCTCCGGAAGCTCCACTTGTCCTTCCGAGCCTGGTATCTCTTCTCGAGCTCCGGTTGTGCCGCGTGTCACGAGCGAGACCTCCCTCCTCTTCGGAGACGAGCTCCGCGCACGCCACGTGTTTTGCGACGGACCTTCCGATGATAAGCTCCGGTAGCGACACGTGTTCGATAGACCCGGACTTCTCTCTGAGATGAGTTCCGAGATTGACACGCGTCCTATGAAAAATGCCTTTGCTTCTTCCGCAGAGGCTAGCTCCGCGGGCAGCACGTGTCCCACAGGGTCGGACCTCTTTCCAATTGCGGAGGTGACCCCCGAGCCTGCCACGTAGCCAGTTTAGCGTCGGACCTCCCCAAATCTCTCGGGGATGAGCTCCGAACGCGCCACGTGGTCTGCTGGCCGTGGAAGTTGCCTTTCGGTGTTCTCGGAGATCTTTATTGGCTATCCTTTTGATACTTGTCTCTGTTCCTTCTTTTGTTAAAATGTTTTTCTTCTTCATAAAACATGAACATATGCTGACACCCGAGACGAGGGTGTCACAAATCTACCCCCCTTAAATTGTATCTCATCCTCGAGATTCGTTAGTAGAAAATAGATGGGGAAATTCTGCCTTGATATCCTCTTCTCGCTCCCATGTGGCTTCAGCCTCAGTGTGATGGCTCCATTGTACCTTGCACCATCGAATCACCTTGTTTTCGGGTGACCCTTTCCTTTACGTCCAAGATTCGGACAGGGTGTTCTGCGTAGGTCAGGTCTTCTTGAAGTTTAAGTTCTCCCGTTGACACTTGTTCTTCTGGTATTCTCAAGCACTTCTTGAGCTGGGATACATGAAACACGTCATGTACGTCGGAGAGGTGGTTTGGGAGCTCTAGTTGATAGGCTACTTCTCCTCGCTTATCCAAAATCTTAAATGGTCCGATGTAGCGAGGCGCTAGTTTGCCTTTGACGTTAAAACGTCGTTGGCCTCGGATAGGCGATACCTTAAGGTATACGAAGTCTCCTACTTCAAAGGTCAACTTCCTCGCCTATTGTCCGCATAGCCTTTCTGTCGTGACTGAGCAGCCTTTAAGTTTTCCCGTATCGTTTGGACTTGCTTTTCAGCCTCTTGTAGTACTTCGGGCCCAAACACCTGGTTCTCTCCAGTCTCGTTCCAGAACAGCGGCGTTCTACACCGTCTGCCATATAAGGCTTCGAAAGGCGACATCTTCAAGCTAGCTTGATAGCTGTTGTTATAGGAGAACTCGGCATACGTAAACTCCTATCCCAACTATGCCCACGTTTCAGGGCGCAAGCTCTCAGCATGTCCTCCAAAATTTGGTTCGTCCTTTCGGTTTGTCCATCTGTTTGTGGATGATAGGCGGAGTTAAAATCCAGTCGTGTACCCATGGCTTTCTGCAGCTTTCTCCAGAATCTAGAGATAAACTTAGAACCTCGATCTGAGACTATCCTCTTTGGAACTCCATGACGGCACACGATCTGCTCCATGTACAACTCTGCCAACTGTGTAACGTTGTAACTGGTCTTCACCGGAAGAAAATGGGCGGTTTTCGTCAACCGGTCCACAATGACCCAGATGGAGTCGTATCCTGACTGAGTTCGGGGCAATCCGACAATAAAGTCCATACTGATGTCCTCCCATTTCCATTCAGGTATTTTAAAAGGTTGCAACAACCCAGCGGGTTTTTGATGTTCGGCTTTTACCCGTTGGCATGTGTCGCATAGGGCAACGTATTCGGCTATATCCCTCTTCATACCATCCCACCAATAGCAAGTTTTCAAGTCCTTGTACATTTTGGTGCTCCCTGGATGTATGGAATAGGGTGAATCATGTGCCTCCTTCAATATCATGTCGCGAAGGTGTCTTATGTTTGGCACACAAATCCTTTTTCCTAGCCAAAGCGTACCCTTTTCATCCTCCTTGAAATCCTTCTCTATCCCTTGTCGGATTCTTTCCTTGATTTCCTTGATCCCCTCGTCCGTTGCTTGTCCCTTTCTTATTTCTTGCTCCAATGAGGAGTGGATCTCCATCATTTCCATGTTATTCAAGAATCCGAGGTGTAACCGTTCGAACTCCTTACGTAGTTCGGGTGGTAGCTCCCGAACCGTGAGTTGGTGGCATGCTCCCTTTCTGCTCAATGCGTCAGCTACTACATTGGCCTTCCCGGGGTGGTAGTTGATTCCTACATCATAATCCTTGATGAGTTCTAACCATCGACGTTGCCTCAGATTCAAGTCCATTTGTGTAAATATGTACTTGAGACTTTTATGATCCGTATAGATCTCACATCGATGACTAAGGATATAATGTCTCCAAATCTTCAATGCATGCACCACTGCTGCTAACTCCAAATCATGTGTAGGATAGTTAAGCTCATGCTTCTTTAATTGTCGTGAGGCATAGGCTACCACTTGTCCTTCCTGCATGAGCACACATCCGAGCCCTTGTCTGGATGCGTCACAATATATGTCAAAGCTCTTGCTTACGTCTGGCAATACCAGAACTGGTGCTGTGGTTAGCCTTTTCTTGAGTTCCTAAAAACTTTCTTGGCAGGCTTGTGTCCATTGAAAGACTTTTCCCTTCATTAGCAACTCCGTCATAGGTTTTGCTATCTTAGAGAAGTCTTTAATGAAGCGACGATAGTATCCTGCCATCCTAAGGAAACTTCGAATATCCCTCAAGCTCTTTGGTTGGTCCCACTTTAGAATATCTCTCACCTTTCCAGGATCAACCGATACCCCTTCCTTGGAGATGATGTGGCCTAGGAAAGATATTTCCTTTAGCCAGAATTAACACTTGTTGAGCTTGGCATACAACTGATGCTCGCGGAACTTCTGCAAGGTCAATCTCAGATGTTCTTCATGCTCCTCCTTACTTTTTGAATACACCATAATGTCGTCGATGAAAACCATAACAAACTTGTCCAAGTACTCCATGAAAACCTTGTTCATAAGGTACATGAAGTATGCGGGTGCATTCGTCAATCCAAAAGACATAACGGTATATTCATATGAACCATACCGTGTCTGAAAGGCTGTCTTAGGTATATCGGAGGGCTTAATCTTCAGCTGGAAATATCCCGACCAAAGATCAATCTTGGAGAACACTTGGGCTCCTTTTATTTGATCGAACAGGTCCTCTATACGGGGCAGAGGGTATTTATTCTTGATTGTTACCTCGTTGAGAGACCTGTAGTCCACGCACATTCTTTGGGTTCCGTCCTTCTTGTCCACGAAGAGTACCGGGGCTCCCCATGGTGACGAGCTTGGCCGGATAAAACCCTTCTGCAACTGTTCTTGAATTTGCTTCTTGAGTTCAACTAACTCGTTGACGGGCATCCTATACGGTCTCTTAGCTATGGGTGCAGTTCCAGGTACCAAATCTATGGCAAACTCGATGTCCCGGTCAGGTGGCATACCTGGAAGTTCTTCCGGAAACACATCCGAAAATTCCTGAACTACTGGAATGTTGTCCAATGCTACTCCTTCAACATGGTTCAAATCCGCCCATTCGGTTGCTTGCTGGGCTGACTCAAACTCGACACGGATACCGTGTTCGTTTGTCAATTGCACGCTTCTCTCAGTGCATTGGATTACTCCATTGTGCTTGCTTAACCAGTCCATTCCAAGTATGATGTCAATTCCGTGGGAGTCCAAGACAATAAGGTTGGCAAGGAAGTCTACCCGCCTTATTTTCAGGCTTACCTTAGGACATACTATACTAGTCCTCATTTCTCTTCCGGGAGAATTAACTAACATAGCACATTCTAAGTGGGATACGGGTAGATGATGTTTGGCAACATATTTGGATGATATGAAGGAATGTGATGCTCCGGAATCAAATAAAATGGTAGCTGGGTTGGAGTTGGCAAGGAACATACCAATTGCGACGTCCTCAGCCTGTTGTGCTTCCTCAGCAGTGACATGGTTAACGTGGCCACGGGCATAATTCGGTGGTCCACGGTTCCCTTGGTTGTCCCCTCCGTTTGGTCGCTGGTTCTGCTTGGGCACGTTACCTTGCTGTCCAGGGCCTCTCTTGGGGCACTGGTTAGCGAAGTGGCCTACTTCCCCGCATGCAAAGCATGCCCTGTTGCCTACGGCAGCAGGTACGTTGGGGCGGGGGTTTTGAACAGGAGCGCCATTGTTAGGCCGGGGCGCAGGAGGCATGGGCACACAAGGTGTCGGTGCAACGAGCCGTTGCTGTGGTGGCTGACCAGGGCGGTACGTAGGACTGGTCGATCCATACTGCGGTGCAGGGGGCATGTACCTAGGTCGTACGTTGCTCCCTTGGGGCTGGTATGGGATCTTCCTTTTGCACTCGCGCTCGATCTCTCGGATCTTGTTTTCCACCACAATATCCTTATCAACTAGCTTCTGGAAGCTTACGTAGTCATTGTTGAGGAGCTGAACTTGGATCTCATTGTTCAACCCTCTCATGAACAGGTACTTCTTCCTCTGATCTGAGTTGACATCTTCGGGGGCATACCGGGACAGTTGTATGAACTTGTTGAGATATTCGTTCACATTTTTCTGCCCTTGGCGGAGACCTTCAAACTCCTGCCTCTTGAGCATCATTACGCCAACAGGGATGTAGTGGGAGCGGAAACTTTCCTTGAACTCAGTCCAAGTGATTGTCTCCGGGTTGGCATGGGCGTTGCTCAAGGCATCCCATCAGTCAGCAGCTGCTCCCATCAGTTGGTGCGACGCAAAGAGAATCTTCTCTCGGTCGTTGCACTGAACAATGGCAAGCTTCTTCTCCATGGATTTCAACCAATCATCGGCCTCCATTGGATCGCTTGCTTGAGCAAAGGTGGGTGGTCGAGTCCTCATGAACTCTCCCAACCTGTTATGAGCCGGCGGTGGTGGTGGCGGTGGTGCCGGAACGGGGTGTTGGTTGGCCTGCAACTGACCCAAAGTTTGGATCATGGTTTGCATAAGCTGGTTTTGCATGGCCATCAACCTTTCTAGGTTGTTTTCGCCAGCTCCGGGGTTAGCAGGAACTTCCTCGTGGTCATCTTCCTGGATGTTCCTTCGGCTGGCGTTTCCTCTCACCATCTGTGAGAGAGAACGAAATAGAATTGAAGGTTAGAAAGTTAGGTAGGTCCTTTCAACTATATGCATCAAGGTGAGTTGGACTATATATATTAGCCCTTATGAGGATGTGAGCAAGTGCCGAAGCATCTCACACCTCCTTCTTCTTACGTGTGGATATGGACAACGTTTTTGAGACGTCCCACAACTCACACTAAGCACATATTCACAAATAATCATCACAAGGGCCCACTCAACTCCTATTCAAGGATGGTTTCCTATGTCAAGGTGGTTTTAAAGGCCAATCTAGGCTATTCACCCTAGGGCGCTTCCTTTGGTCAGCGTGGCTTCTATTTAGGGGTGTAACTTGCTGTTAACCCGTGGCTCTAATATCAATCTAAGGTTTCTATCTAGGCGTGTAACCTGCTGTCAACCCGTGGCTCTGATACCAATCTGTGACGCCCTCAATTCTGTGGAAAGCCACGGAACCGAGAACTAATGCATATGTGTGCCCAGGATGTTCATCACACATACACATACGTTCCACAAACTGAATTCAGATTATATATTACCACGAATAACAGAGTTTATTACAATACCTCATGAGTCTTGGACTCATGCTCACAGAGGAAATCTTAATTCTATGCAGCGGAAGTCCTTATTTAAATGCGGAAGCAAAAACTAACGTGGAAGCAAAACTAAGCAGAAGTGGCTCCATCTCTACTCCCTCCACATACAAGGTTGAGAACAGATCACACGTCATAATTCTCTACTCGGTCTTCATAGTAGTCTTCTCTTGCTGTTGATGAAGAAATAATAATGCAAGTTTGAGTACAATGATGTACTCAGCAAGTGCGGGAAAACACATGATATGCAGCTCATAAACAAGGTAGGCATAAAAGGTTTATTTGCAGAAAAGCAGTTCTGTAAAAACCATGATAAAACAACAACTTAAGTTTAAATGTAATCCCAACATGTATTAAATTACCAACATACCTTCATCACTTCCCGTGTTCCATCCGAACATTAACAAATCTTTTATTCATACTCACGAATACCTCCTCGTATTCGCTATCATCTCACCTCATAAAACAACCTCGTCTCGCACCGAGACCAATCTCATGTCATGACCCATCAGTCATGCAACCATCTCATCTCCCAGACTCCACAGTCCCAAACCAAACCATAATCAATAACCATAACCAAGAACCTTCCCAATAACCATTCCAATAACCATTCCAGTAACCATCCCATCTAATCATGGCAGTTTAGCCAGGTGCTCGTGACCGTAAGCTCGGCTATCATGATAGTTTTAATAACTCTGCAGAGTTTGCACATCTTTACCCACAAGTTTGTGATTTCGTCACCCGTCGGCGACTGCAAAACCTCCATTATACCAGTACACATCCGTCGGTGTATGGTCAAGAGATCACAAAATAGCCTTTACAAAGGGGTTACTAGATGTATGGACTCACTAAGGTTTCACCGGCAGGCTAGAATCTCCAATTCTCCCACCCACGGGCCCCCTCTTGTGCCATGCAGTTCCCAGGGCAGTCCTCACTCGACTCCCATTCCCCGCACCTTCCACAGTCCATAACACCCTAGCAACTTACCTATTTACTCAGCTAAGCCGCACCCATATTTGGCCTTGTGGTGGCACTGTTATCCTGGCATGTGCATGCATGAACCGGTCCTTAGATCTACGGCAAGTAAAACCACCATCTTATGCTACCTCATACACAAACCCAGGCTTGCCTAGATCTCCCTCCGATCCATGTTCATTAACATCATCAATTACTTATTATCAATACGAGTGCAGTTAGCTAGACACGTCTATCTCGCGTCCCAATCCCATGGACTCAGCGAAGCATAAAGCAAAAACCATACCCGACTCATGAACTTCCCTGGCGACAAGGGTGGTTTAATCAAAACTAGTAAACTCCTATAAAAAGGTTTCCCATCATGTTTGACTTAGCACACACACCTTTTCGCAAAACAAAATAGTTTTACCCAAAACATAGGATCAACATGGTCAAGGAGCACTTGCCTTGTTCTTGCGGTTCCGGTTGTTCTTGATTCTCAAAACCTTGTTGCTGCAGCTCGTCGTAGACAGCTTCCTGAGTTTGTCCCGCTATGTAGGATTCACGTGCAAACAAATTAACAGCAATCAATATGATGCACAAACCCTAAACTAGATGCGATGATGCACATGCATGCTATCCTACAATTAGTTCTATTAGATTGATCTGGTGTTCTTGCATGGCTTGCATGGTCAGAGGTGTTCAGATCAAAGATGAACGTGGCGATGATCTTGTCTTTAGATCAAACTGATCATCGAGTGTTCTGCCCACGAAAAGGCTTCTGTTCGAAAGGAATCGAAGAACAGACGCAAAGAGATGAACAACATGATGTCGTAAGGTGGTATTGAAGTCCTACCTCACGTTCTTCTTGTCTTCGGGGTCCTCCTCAGACCGCTTGGTTCTCCTCCAATGATCTCCCTTGCTGTGCTTCGGCGATGTTTTGCTTGGCGAGATAGGGCTAGGGCTCTAAGTCGTCGGCTCAGGAGTTGAAAGAGAAGTTCGTGGTTTCGGCCAGAGATTTTGGGTTCTATTTATAATTGGGAAGAGAAGAGTCCTAATCTGATCGGATCCCGAATAAGAGTCTTATTCAGATCTTTGTTAGATCCTGACGTCTTATCTTCGGTAACATCGTGGAGTTTAGATCGGTTCCCGTTGCGTACCGGTATCTTCACGCGTAAAAACCGCTCCCGACTTGTTACCTCCGCGGTGATGAGCTCCGGAAGGTCCACGTGTCCTTCCGAGCCTGGTATCTCTTCTCGAGCTCCGGTTGTGCCGCGTGTCACGAGCGAGACCTCCCTACTCTTCAGAGACGAGCTCCGCGCACGCCACGTGTTTTGCGACGGACCTTCCGGTGATAAGCTCCGGTGGCAACACGTGTACGATAGACCCGGACTTCTCTCTGAGATGAGCTCCGAGATTGACACGCGTCCTATGAAAAATGCCTTTGCTTCTTCCGCAGAGGCTATCTCCGCGGGCAGCACGTGTTCCACAGGGTCGGACCTCTTTCCAATTGCGGAGGTGAACCCCGAGCCTGCCACGTAGCCAGTTTAGCGTCGAACCTCCCCAAATCTCTCGGGGATGAGCTCCGAACGCGCTACGTGGTCTGCTGGCCGTGGAAGTTGCCTTTCGGTGTTCTCGGAGATCTTTATTGGCTATCCTTTTGATACTTGTCTCTGTTCCTTCTTTTCATAAAATGTTTTTCTTCTTCATAAAACATGAACATATGCTGACACCCGAGACGAGGGTGTCACAACATGGCCGCCCTCGTGGCCTCTAGGTTCCAGCGGGAGTCCGGGGACTCTTAGGCAGCCGCCCCTGTGGCCAAAAGGCCCTGTATCTCTTTCCCTTTTCTCTTTACTTTTGTTGAGTCTGTAGTCCAGCTCATGGAGCCTTGATTGAATAGACTCTTGTTATTTTCTGCGTCTGTGTGCTTTTGTCTTCTTCCTGGCTTGGCCTGACCGAGCCCTTAGCTCCGCAAGGAACTCAGAGGCCTTCACCAGTCTTGAAGCCCTGCACAGACACCTTCCCCGGGTCCTTATTGTGTTAAGGTCCCCGGAGGTCTCCGTAACTTGCCCCGTGAGAACGGGGAGGTCCGGATCTGCCGACCACGTGGCGGTCCCGGAGCTCTCCACTGAGAAGTCGGAGGTCCGATCCTGCGGGAGACTGGGGCCTTCGGAGCTCACCCCTACGGAGGGGGTGAGGCCCGGCTCTGCCAGCCACGTGGTGGGCCCAGAGCTAACTGCTGAGGAGAGGGGGGCTCCAACCCCGCCGGACACGTGGGGCCTCCGGAGCCCGCCCCTGCGGAGGGGACGAGGTCCGGATCCTTCGGTCTTTCATTGTGAGCTCCAGTCTTGTGCAGTCCCGTAGTGGCCCACTAGTAGGTGTGGCCAATTGTTTGGGCGCTCCTATCATATTCCTGCGGGGAGCTGAGGCCGGGAGGTCCTGCACACAAGTAAGGGAAACGTAATTCTCCTTGGGGCTCCCTCTTTCCTATCTCATAGTCTTATTTGGCTTACGATCCTGATCCTGTGTACGGTGCTTGGGAACTTCAGTTCGCGAAATGCCAGGAGCTCGAGGCCCCGTGGCCATCGCCAGGTACCTCAAACGCGTCCGCCTTCGGTAGGATAGCAAATGACTACTAGAGGTGAGAATTGGAAAAGGAAGCTGAGTGCATGGTGAGCATACACAGGAAGTGCGGTCATAAAAATTAATACGTAATTTAAATTAGCACAAGGGAAGAGCAAAGTAGGACAGGTTTCTTTCCATATAAATTTCAATAGGAGGAAGGCAGGCTAAACATGGAGGCAACCACCCGCCCCATTAAGATGGGAAGCAAGACTCTACGCGCTTAGGGTCGGAACCAGGCCAAGCTGAACGTAGTCCTGGACCGTCCCCTGAGACTTAGCTGCTCCGAGCGCTGTTCCTGGACTCTACGGAATCTATTACAAAAAAGAAGAGACTGTTCTACTATTGCTCTAGGGGTAGAACTTACGGAGGTGTTCTATGTTCCAAGGGTTCGGGAGTGGGTCCCCATCCTCGGTGGAAAGGCGTACGCACCCGGGGCGGCACACTTTTGTGACTCGGAAGGGACCTTCCCAGCTGGGGGAGAGTTTGTCGGTCCCTTCACGAGAAAGTATGCGCCGCAACACCAGGTCGCCTTCCTGCAGCACCCGGACACGCACAGACCTTTGGTGGTAGCGCCGGAGCGCTTGTCGGTACCGTGCGTTGCGGAGTGCTGCATGTAATCGAGCCTCGTTGACAAGGTCGATGTCTTCACGCCGGAGGTTGTCCTGCGCGGCTTCGTCGTAAGCTCGGACACGGAGGGACCCCATGGTGATCTCTGGGGGAAGCACAGCCTCAGCACCGTATACCAGGAAGAAGGGTGTCTCTTCAGTGGCCCAGCTCTGGGATGTCCGGTTAGCCCATAGTGTGCTCGGAAGCTCATCCACCCACTTTGCGCCATGTTTCTTCAAGCCGGCATAGGTGCAGATCTTGAGTCCCCACAGAATCTCAGCGTTGGCCCTCTCAACTTGTCCATTGCTCTCTGGGTGAGCAACGGAGGCATAGCACACCTGGATGTCGAGGTCTTCGCAGTATTCTTGGAACGCTGCGCTGGTGAACTGGGTCCCGTTGTCAGTGATGATTCTGTTCGGGACCCCGAACCGGCAGACGATCAACTTGATGAACTTTACTGCGGATTGCTTGTTGATGGTGACGACAGGTGTGGCTTCCGGCCACTTGGTGAACTTGTCGATGGCGACGTAGAGGTACCGGAATCCCCCGACGGCTCTGGGGAATGGTCCCAGGATGTCCAACCCCCATACGGCGAATGGCCATGAGGGTGGGATCATCTGAACCGCCTTAGCCGGTGTATGGATCTGCTTGGCATGGAACTGGCATGCCTTGTAGCTCTCGACCAGCTTGACGGCATCCTGGAGTGCTGTCGGCCAGTAGAAGCCATGCCGGAAGGCTTTACCGACAAACGTGCATCAGGAAGAGTGACTCCCACATTCGCCTCCATGGATCTCAGCGAGCAAGTCGCAGCCTTCCCCCTGGGTTATGCACCGCAATAGGACGTGGTTGGCGCCATGCCGGTAGAGATCCCCTTCTACCAGCGCGTACCTCTTAGCCATGCGCATGATCCGTTTAGCGGATACACGTTCATCAGGGAGGATGTTGTCTTTCAAGTAGTCCCGGATCTCCGTGATCCATGCGTCGGGTCTGACTTGAGCTTCTGGATCTTGAGCGCTGGGTTGCACGGTGTCCCCAGTGACGCTTACGATCCTTGGCGGCGTCCATGGCTGCAGGGCCGCCATGACCGCCAGCATCGAGGTTCTGGTCCAGCCCCCTTCGCCCGGCTCGGCAGGCCGGGCTGTGGGCCGTAGCAACTTCCTCTCGAAGACACCTTCGGGCACAGGGGCTCCGGTGGAGGCCTTTGTTGAGAGGTCATCAGCTGCAGCATTGCCAGCGCGCGGTACATGGCGCAGGTCCAATGCGAGGAAGTCTTTCTCCAACATCTGCACGTGGAGCAGATAAGCAGCTAGCTGTGGGTCATTGCAGGAGCATTCACCGTTAACTTGCTTGATGACTAGCTGGGAGTCGCCCTGTGCCAACAACTGGCGAGCGCCCAGAGACAGGGCTGTCTTTAGGCCAAAGATGAGTGCTTCCTACTCTGCCTTTTTGTGGTTGCCTTGAAGTTGAGACGCACCATGTACCCAAACTGCTCCCCCGATGGCATGAGAAGCAGTACACCGGCACCGGCCCTCTGCTTTTGTGAGGAGCCATCGAAGAAGAGCGTCCAGTGAGGCCCAGGGAAGACCGGAGCTCGATGCTTTAGTTCACCGTCTTCGCAGCCCCTGGGTCAGCCTTCGTTGCCGTCCACTCAGCCAGGAAGTCAGCCAGTGTTTGGCTCTTGACTGCATGGCGAGGAAGGAAGTCCAACTCAAACTCTGCCAGTTCCACTGCCCATTTAGCGACATTGCCGGTCACGTGAGGGCTGTGAAGGATCGCCTTCAGCGGGTAGGAGGTGACCACCGATATCCGGTGGGCTTGAAAGTAGTGGCGGAGCATCCTGGATGCCATGAGCACTGCATACAGCAGCTTGTGGACGTCCAGGTACCTTGTCTTGGCGTCGTAGAGGACTTCGCTGATGTAGAAGACAGGCCTCCGGATGATCCGGACCCTCCCTCCCGAGCCAGAGATGTCTTCATCCATTGGCTCAGGCCTACCGGAGGTAGGTGGGTCCGGGGAAGCTTCCGGGAGCTGGAACTCGGAGGCTCCTAGCCTGCCTTGGACCTTCGGGAGATCCCGCTGGTTTTCCGGGAGGTCCCGTTGGACCTTCGGGAGGTTGTCGTGGTGGTCTGGGAGGCCGCCTTGGACCCCCGGGAGGTTGGCTTGGAGGTCCGGGAGGCCATCTTGGACCTCCGGGGTCTCCTGGTGCTTGTCTTCTGCTATCGGAGCAGGCTGTGGTGACGAGAGGTCCGGCCGCTCTGTGACGAGGACCATGCTCACCACTTCAGTTGTTGCCGCGATGTAGAGCAACAAATGCTCTTCGGGCTCGGGGGCTACCATGATGGGTAGGGTCGTCAGGAGTTGCTTCAACTCCTGGTAAGCTTCTTCTGCTTCATCGGTCCAAGCAAATGGACCGGATTTGTGCAGGAGCTTAAAGAAGGGGAGCGCTCGCTCTGCTAGCCTGGATATAAACCGACTCGGCGTGGCTAGGTATCCCGTGAGTTTATGGACTTCTTTGATGCGGGCGGGACGCCGCATCAGGTCAATGGCCTTGATCTTCTCTGGGTTGGCCTCAATTCCTCGGTGTGAGACCAGGAATCCTAAGAGCTTTCCAGAGGATACGCCAAACACACACTTGTCAGGGTTCAGCTTGGTGCGCGTGGAGCACAGTTTGTCAAAGACTAAGGCCAGGTTATCTAACAAAGATGAACTCTGCCTGACCTTGACAACGATGTCATCGACATACACCTCGACTAGGTCTCTTATTAACTCTTCAAAGGTTTTGTGCATTGCACGTACAATGGTGGGAAGAGCATTCTTTAGGCCATAAGGTGTGGCGGACCGGAATCCGCTCATCCAGGATCGCAGAGGGTAGTGCCGCGCGATGCGACACCCGACAGCACACGCCATAAGGACATATTATATTACATGGGAAAACAAGCTGAATGTACAAAGTAGTACACTTCTGAGTTACAAACTAGGGTCTTTATTACTTAGCGGAAGTTTCTTTTGTACAACTCACGCCCGCCTATCTAGCAAAAGTCGGTTGCCCAGCCCTAGGGCAACCCACACTAGCTGCACGTCTCAGCTCAGCGCGGCGTGTACAGCTCCCACTCAGCCGTGGTCCCCGACGGAGGGTAACCCTCACCGGTGGACTCGTACTCCGAGTCCGTGGGTGGCTCCTCACCTGAAAAACACTTAAGCAGCAACCATGAGCACGATGGCTCAACAAGTCTTAACAGACTCACCTAAGCATGGAACTCTACATGAGGTACAAAGCTCATGGGATAGTAACATTGCAGCAATTGGACACGCCAACAAGTTCATCCTTAATTCATCTTTTAGCAACAAGTTAACAGTTCAGGAATCTGAAATTTAGTAAGCAGTATTTGGTGGCACACATGTAGCAATACAATTATATCGATCAGCAATATTGAATCATCACATTTCATACATTAGCCTACGTTACGACGCAGTGAACAAGCGGTACTCGTCACCGAGAGGAACAGCAAATCGACTCGATATACACCTGCAGGGAAACCCAAAGAGCACGTCACGTACGCCCACCCGTGGAGCTGCACAGCATGCTCACTCGATGTCGTACGGGACAACCTTTCACCCAACAGCCCAAACGTCGAACCGTCGCACCGAAACGAGCAGGAGGTTCCCCACATGGAGCATCTCTCTATGCCTGTAGGAAGATTTCCACCTTGCTGCCCTCAACCTACACCTATAAATCGGTGTGCTATGCCTCGACGCCCGGAGGTTTAGGCTACATCAGCTTATCTGGGCCCATATATCCGATATGCCTTCGGTACGTTCAATACTTGTTCAGCAGGGCCGCACACGGATCGGTCCTCAATCGACACGGGCAGGGCTGCGCACACAAGACTTCCTCTTGCTGTGCCCTAGCCCCTGCCTAGTCTCATTTTCATTACTAAAGTGATCTCCCGTCACTCGAACCAAACCCGTGTGTCCCGGCCTATCTCACGAGTAGATTCCAACTACTCGACTTGTACCGAAGTCCTATGAATTATTAAGCATAGCCTGTCTACTCGAGATCTTAGACACTACCCTCACTCTTATGGAAAAATTCTGGTCATGCAAGTGGGGTTCCATCCATCCTATACCTAATGCACAATCATGCTTCACATGACACATGTAGACAAATTAAAACTTATAAAAAGGTTAATGCAAACCAGGGCTTGCCTTGTTGCTGCTGGTCAGGGGTGAGTTCTTCTTCTGGAAGCAGGAAGTCGAGAACCTCCAGAGCTTCCTCGCCTTCAGCGACTACACGTTTAACGAAACACTACATGTCACTTTAAATGCAATGTGTAAACTTGAATACATAATTACTAATAACTCTAGCTAGCCTTCCCCTTTGGTTATGAAATTTTTATGGTGTCTTGGTAGGGTTCTAACCAGAGTCTGGACCAAGTTTCATTTGAAACAAAGTTCATTTGAACCCTGTACAAATAAAAGCCCATTTGGTCAATATTTGAGCCTCTAAGTAGTTCCACGGGTTTTCATGGCTCCAACCATTACTTTCTGGAAACTAGAATTTGGGATGGTTATAATGGAGTTGGTTTCATGTCATTTAAAGAATTCTACTGAAAGTTATGCCCTAATTAAGGTTTGAGAAAATCTGAAAAATGTTTCTGTACATTTTTCTATTTTCTCAGTGCAGTTCTCTTAATCACCCCATTAGGGTAACTAAATGAACTTGGATGAGTCTGAAAATTTTACTGGGATTCAGTGATTTTCCAATGAACCTCTCAGCCAAATTTCATAATTTTTTATAAAGTAGTTCTCCAGATAAAATTCCCAACAGTTTAAAATTTAGGGATTTAATTCTGGAAAACTATTCACTTTCATGAGCTGAATTTGGTATTGCTGGAAAGTACTCAGAATTCTGAGTTCAGCAAAATTTGGTTCATCGACTTTGGAGTTTCCTAGCCAAAGTTCTATTCATTTGAAGTTTGAACTAAAACTGGAAATTCCAAAAATGTTTAAATCCTGCGGGTGGGTCCCCCGGCTACGTGTCAGCCTCCCAGCTAACCCACACCGTAGCCCGCAGAATCACACGCGCAGCCGCACGGGATCCCGGTGCCGAAGCAAATCCCGAGTGCTCTCAGCATAGACTGACACGTGGGGCCCGCAAGGCTTCTTCAACCTCTCGCTCCCGTGGCTCCCCGCCGCCCACCTCGCCGGAATACTCGCCGCCGGCCGTTCTGCTGCCCGACCTCCGACGAAACTCGCCGCCTGTGCCTATCTCGGCCTGGGGAACACGGTGGTGCCCTCACCAGAGCTTGACAACGGCCGGAACAGTGTTCCCGCCGGCAACAGCGGCCGGGAGCTCACCGGCGACGTTGAACTTGGCATCCCCTGCACCTTTTTCGATGCGGTTTGCTCGGGGAGCTCCGCTGGCACCTGCTGGTCACGGACATGGACACCGATCCCCGTGAGAACTGCTGCAACTACGACCTCACGGGCGACCTAGGCCGGATATCGGCTGTGCTCAGAAACCTTCGAAGAACCGAAACCCTAGCCCATGGTTCTTGCTGGTTTTTAATCCTGGGTGGTCGTGTCAGGGTGTAGAGCGTGTGTGTGGCTCGGTATGCCCGGTGATGAGCTAGTACCCGCGAAAATTCGGATTTGGTGGTGGCTCGGTTTTAGGACCACCGAAACTTCCCCGGCGAAATCCTCCCCCGACAGCCCACGAAATGAAGAAAGGTTGGGACCAGAAGAATCAGCACCTCAAGGCGGTTCTTTCTTGTGTTGCTCGTTGGGCACGAGAGCGCCTTTGCTGGCCGGGCGCCGGTGATCAAGGGAGGGCTGCATTTCTGTTCTTGCGCGGAACCGAGGAGAGAGATCGGGTGGGGGTTCTTCTCGTCCGGGAAACAGGAGAAAGGGCGGCGTGGGCTGTGTGCTGGCGTTTGATCCGCGGTTTTGGCACCGTGAGGTGGCCGTGCGATGCCTCGGTGGCTCGCCGCCTCTCCCGTGCCTTGCGCGCGAAGCAGAGGCCGGCTGCAGCAACCGACTGAACTCTGGTCTGTGCAACTGACATGTGGGCCTCCTCTTCTTTCCTTTTCTCTAATATTTCTTTTCTGTTTTTGCAGAATATCCCACCAGCTACTCACAATTTAATGTGAGACTTAGCCCCCAAGTTTTGGTTCAAATTTGAGTTCTCCATTTTGAAATTTGGTTGGTCCAATTTGCTTCATATTTAAACTGAATTTCAAATCCAGTTTTGAATTATTGCAAATTTGGCTCCCGACAAGATGAAATCCAATGGGGATGAAAATTGGTGGGCTAACTCAGAAAAATGTGCTGAGTTTGAATATGAAGCTAACTTTTGAATTTGAGTGATGGAAGTTGCTGCAATTTGAATTTACATTCAAATTGGCCCATTTTTCAAATACCTCCAAAAGTGCCTCAAAAGTGTTGGGTTTACATGAAACTTGGACTGAACCTTCCCAAGACTTTTCAAGTTCTAGGAGTGAGCTCAACCTCTCATGTTCATGTGCAGAAACCCTACTTTGCGAAAGTGAAAGCTTTCCCCTCTAATCACTCTTTTGATGGAGGTTACTTGCTCTTCACAATATTTCCTAAGATGTCCACAACAAAAACTGTGGTGTTGTGAGGTGAAGAAAAGTTTTTGCAAAAGAAGAGATAGTGATGTAATAGGGACTTACCCGCATTGAGATGCCACGAACTCCGGATAATTTGAGCGAAGGAATTCCTCGCTCTCCTACGTCGCTTCTTCCGCGGTGTGGTTGCTCCAGAGTATCTTGTAGAACCACAACGTTCTGCTACGCGTGGTCCTGGCTTTTTCATCAAGAATTTCCACCGGATACTCATCATATGTTAAATCCGGTTTCAGGTCGCCGATGTCTTTGGTAGGAACAGAAGCTGTTTGCTTCAAACATTTTCGCAGTTGCGGAACATGGAAAACGTCATGGACACCAGCAAGGGATGCCGGTAGCTCCAATCGATACGCTGCTGGTCCACACTTCTCGGTGATAGCGTAGGGTCCAATGAAACGGGGAGTGTGCTTCCCCTTCACACCGAACCGGTGCACGCCTTTCATTGGAGACACGCGGAGGTACATGTGTTCCCCAACGTCAAAGTGCAACGGTCTATGCCTCTTATCAGCGTAGCTCTTCTGCCGGGATTGAGCGGCCTTCAAGTTAGCTTGAATCGTCCGAACGCGCACTTCGGCATCGTTCACCACATCAACCCCAAATGTGACCCTTTCACCGGACTCGCACAAATTTAATGGGGTGCGGCATTTGCGACCGTACAGAGGTTCGTAGGATGCCATCTTGATACTCGCCTGATAGCCGTTGTTGTACGAGAATTCCTCCAATGGTAGGTGATCATCCCAGTTCCTACCGTGGTGGATGGCACATGATCTCAACATGTCCTCTAATACTTGGTTCACCCTCTCTGTTTGCCAATCTGTTTGAGGGTGATAGGCGGAGCTCCTGATCAACTTAGTATCCAATGCAGCGTGTAGCTGCTCCCAAAAGCGAGATACAAATAATGCACCTCGATCTGAGACGATGGTCTTGGGTACCCCGTATAGGCATAGAATTTTCGCTATGTACAGCTCCGCATATTTGCCGGCATTGTAACGTGTATTCACCGGGATGAAGTGAGCCGTCTTGGTTAACCGGTCAACGATTACCCAAATGGAATCATGCTTGTTGGATGTTAGAGGTAATCCCACAATGAAATCCATGCTCACATCTTCCCATTTCCATGCCGGGATCTTCATGCCGGGATCTTCCCATTTTCATGCGGTTCATATGGTAGTCCAGCTGACACCTACTCCCCGCACCATCCAACACACCCATACTACGCCGGGGATACACCTAATTAATTGGCCAAGCTGCCCCATCTCAGCATGTGGTTGGCACTGTAAAGCCAGGTTACATGCTCCATGAACCGGTCCTTAGGATCCAGGCAAGTACTAAACACAAACCCGAGTCTCGTGCACCCAGCACACAACCAAAACATCCAACTTGCCTTGATCCCTACCTCTACATAACTCACAATATCTCATTCAAGAGTATGGTAAAATAAACTGATGATCTCATGTCCCAAATATCCCATTCTAAGCATGGCTAAGCATATGCATAATAATAAATGACATGATAAAATAAATCCCAACCCAAGCTACAAGGAAAACAAGGTAAAGCAATTCTAGGGAAACTTCCTAGCATGGGTTTCATATTTCCATTGACAATGCAAATAATTCTATCTACACATCCTAGCATAGGATCAAAGTGGTCAAGGACACTTGCCTCCTTCCTGCTGCTCTTGAAATGGGTAGTCCTGGTCTTGGAAAGGAATAACTTGCTCTTGAGCAGGTTCTACATCATACCATCACACATAGCAAAAGAAAAACAACAATCCATAAGACATGGTTCACACTTCCACTTCATACAAACCACACATTCATATTTATGAAAGTCATTCTCATTTCTATGTGTTATGGTTACTCTATGTGTGTTGATTTTGGCTTACATGCACTTTTAAACATGTGCATATGATTTCTACTTTTGTATTCATATTTATGTTTGTATATAATATATGAGTTTCCAATTTTAAATAAATTCCTTATATTCAATTGATACACCTTTTAGCTACCAAGTGTGCATGAAAGATATTTTTCTTCTCCATATGTGTCTTCAGAATTTCTACCAACCCTAAACTGAATTGTTTGGATTTTAGAAACTCCATTTATCATTTCCTAGTTGCTATATTTTCAGATTTATTTTCCTATGCATAAATGTGTACTTTATTATGAAAATAGTAAGACACATCATCTAAAGAGAATAGGTTCTGGTCCTAAATAATTTAATAACATATTTTGACCTTTGCGTCTGATGTAAACTATTTCACAATTATTTTCCCTATTTCCTAGAACTATTCTTAAAAATGTGTCCCTAAATGTGAATAATAAATTAAACAGATTCAATTCAGCCCAAAATATGTTTTTATCTCACTCCAAAGTTTCCTAAATACTGAGAAAGTCTTTAATTAAATTTTGACAATATGTTTGTCCCACTTTTTAATTTTTAAACACTAGCCACTTATTCAATTTCCTAAATTAAATACTAAACAGGGCTAAAAAGGTAAACTCACCCCACTACAGGGTCTATAATATTATTTTCAGAATTTCCAGGGGTCTAGCTACACTTATCAGAGGAGTTTTTCTTAATTTTTATTAAGTCCAGGGGCTAAAACTGATTTTTAAATGAATTTACATGATTTTCTGAAGTTCCAGGGGCTAGATCAGAAGTTTCCAGGGCTAGCTCTTATTTCCCGAGAACCCCAGGGGGTAGCACGTAAGATTTCCAGTCTTTATAACGCGGGGCTGACGTGGACCGTCCGATTTTAAACCGACGGCTGAGATTATAACGTCGAACCGGTACGGGGATTTAAACCCTACCGTGCGATTTAAAATAAACGGCGCACAAGCGGCCACATCGCTCTGATCGAACGCGGGCGGCGCTGCCGGCGGCGCACGGCGGCGGGAAGCGGCGATCTCGCCGGAGACTTTCGGATCTTCGAGAATTCTTCCTAGAACTGTGATTTTATGGCATAGATCGGTTGAGGGGAGGTCGGGGATCTCACCTCGGGGGTTTTCTTGAACTCGGAGGTCCTGGAAGGTGATCGGCGACGAGGTCCGAGGTGAAACCACGGCAAGGCTCGTCGGCGCTGTGTTTACACCGCAAGTCACCGAGTTTTCTGCACCTGCAAGGGTCCCCGGAGGCGGTGGATCAAGACCAGCGAGTTAGATCGGAATTTCCGAGCTTAGATCGGCCAGAATTCGCCGGAGAAGTCTCGGTTCTCACCGGAGGAAAATCAGCGGATCGCGTCGGAAAAACAGAACGAGGCCGGGGTTTTTATAGACGGGGAAAGGCGGCGGGGTGGTTTAGATCAAGTCCGTGTCGCCTACGAACGGAATTCGGCGGGGATGCGCAGGAATCCGGGTCGGTTTTGATCCGGGGTGAGAGAATCCTGGCGCGGGCGCGAGGTAGAAGAAGGGCTGGCGGGCCCCGCCTGTCAGTGGGAGGAAGCGGCGCGCGCGGTTGCGGGCTGGCGCGGCGCTGGTTGGGATGGCTGGTGGGTTGCGGCCCACTGGCCGGTTTTTTTCTGTTTTCTATTTTCCTTTTTCTATTTCTTTTCTTATTTGAGTTTAATTTGAATTCCAGTTTGAATTTGAATTTTTGCAAAACATGCAACAAGTCCAAAAATTTTTAAATTCCCCTCTTAACATGATTTTAGAGTCTTAACAAAATTTTGGGGTGTTACAGCTCTACCCCCTTAAAAGAAATCTCGTCCTCGAGATTGGTGGTTCTACGAAAACAATTCCGGAAATTGTGCCTTTAGCTCATCTTCCCGCTCCCAGGTGGATTCCTCTTCTGAGTGATGCTTCCACTGCACCTTGCACATCCGAATTCTTTTATTTCTGATGAGGCGTTCCATTGTCTCCAAAATCTTGTATGGTTGCTCGGCATAAGACAAATCCTCAGCTACGTCCACTTCATTCATGGGCAACACCTCCTCAGGCGTCCTCAGACATTTCTTGAGATGTGACACATGGAATACATCGTGCACATCCGATAGACGATCTGGTAACTCTAGTTGATACACCACTTCGCCTTTCCTCTCCAAAACTGGAAAGGGTCCGATGTATCGAGGTGACAACTTCCCTTTCACCTTGAACCGACGAAGTCCTCTGATAGGGGACACCTTGAGATAGACATAGTCCCCCACGTTGGAAACTGCTCTCTTCTTCGTACATCGGCATAGCTCTTTTGGCGTGTCTGTGCTATCCTCAAGTTATTGCGAATTTCCCTCACCTTCGCCTCGGCTTCTTGTAGTACTTCTGGACCAAACACTTTACTTTCCCCTGTTTGGTTCCAAAATAGGGGAGTTCTGCACTTCCTCCCGTACAAAGCTTCAAATGGTGACATCTTCATACTAGCTTGATAGCTGTTGTTATAGGAAAACTCCGCATACGGTAAGTTCTTGTCCCAACTCCTATTGTTTTTGAGTGCACATGCCCTCAGCATATCTTCAAGGATGTGATTGGTTCTCTCCGTCTGCCCGTCGGTTTGGGGATGATAGGCAGAACTAAAGTTCAGATGGGTTCCCATGGTTTCATGCAACTTCTGCCAAAACCTCGAGGTGAACTGTGTCCCTCGATCCGACACAATCTTCTTTGGCACTCCATGGTAACACACGATCCTTGACATGTACAGCTCTGCCAATTTGGATCCGCTGTAGCTTTCTTTCACGGGGATGAAATGAGCTACCTTGGTTAGCCTATCTATGATGACCCATATTGAATCATATCCTGATTGGGTTCTAGGCAATCCCACGATGAAATCCATGCTGATTTCTTCCCATTTCCATTCAGGCACTTTGAGTGGTTGCAATAATCCCGCGGGTCGTTGATGTTCTGCTTTCACCAACTGACATGTGTCACATAGGGCAACATGTTCCGCGACATCTCGCTTCATGCCATACCACCAATACCTGCTTTTGAGGTCCTGGTACATCTTCGTACTCCCAGGATGAATGGAATAGTCAGAATCGTGAGCCTCCTTCAAAATCAATTCACGAATCTCCTTTACTTCAGGCACACAGATTCTTTTCCCGTGCCACACCGTTCCTTGTTCATCCTCTCTAAAACCCGGAGCTTTATTTTCCTTGATGAGTTGTCTGATCTCTCGTATCTTCTCATCATTCTTTTGACCCTCGCGTATGTCTCGCTCTAGTGTGGAGTCCACTTCCATGGCGATGGCTTCACCACTATTTACTAGACATAGATTGATCCTTATAACCTCGTCCTTCAATTCTGCATGCAAGTCCTTCAAGCTCAACTTATTGACCTGCACTTTCCGACTCAAAGCATCGGCCAGGACGTTTGCTTTCCCGGGATGATAGTTGATGCCCACATCAAAATCATTGATTAGCTCTAACCATCTCCTTTGTCTGAGGTTGAGATCTGGCTGTGTGAAAATGTACTTCAAACTCTTATGATCCGTATATATCTCGGTCCTCTTCCCCATCAAATAGTGCCGCCAAATTTTCAACGCGTGTACCACTGCGGCTAGTTCTAAGTCATGTGTAGGATAGTTTTTCTCGTGCTTCCGAAGCTGCCGGGATGCATATGCCATGACATGCCCTTATTGCATGAGAACACATCCCAACCCGTTTCCAGAGGCATCGCAGTACACTGTGAAATTCTTCTGCATATCTGGCATAACCAACACTGGGGCTGTTGTCAATCTTTTCTTTATCTCCTGAAAACTCGTCTCGCACTGTGGCGTCCATGTGAATGTGATTCCCTTCTCCAACAGTTTGGTGAGAGGTCTCGAGATCTTGGAGAATCCTTCAATAAACCGTCGATAGTATCCAGCCAATCCCAAGAAGCTTCGAACTTCCCCGACATTTTCAGGGGTCTTCCACTTCTGGATATCCTCGATTTTGGCGGGATCTACGGAGATTCCTCCCTCCGAGATTATATGTCCTAAGAAGGGAACTCTCTTCAGCCAAAACTCACACTTGCTCAACTTGGCATATAGTTGGTGTTCTCTCAGCCTCTGCAACACCAACCTTAGATGTTTCTCATGTTCTCCTTCATCTTTGGAGAAGACGAGAATGTCATCTATGAAAACCACCACAAATTTGTCCATATATTCCATGAATACCTTGTTCATGAGATACATGAAGTATGTCGGGGCATTAGTTAGCCCGAAAGGCATGACAGTGTATTCATACAGTCCGTACCGAGATACGAAAGTTGTCTTGGGAATGTCAGATTGCCTTATCTTGAGTTGGTGGTATCCCGACCTGAGATCAATTTTCGAGAACACACAAGCTCCACTCAACTGATCAAACAAGTCTTGAATGCGGGGTAATGGGTACTTGTTCTTGATAGTTACCTCATTCAAGGCACGGTAATCCACGCATAACCTTTGGGTTCCGTCTTTCTTGGGCACAAATATCACCGGAGCTCCCCATGGTGAGGAACTAGGACGAATATACCCCTTCTCTGTCAATTCTCTTAAATGATCCTTGAGTTCTTATAGCTGCTTGGAGTCCATCCGATAAGGTCTCTTGTATATCGGGGCTGTTCCAGGTACTAGCTCAATTGCGAATTCCACTTCACGATCGGGAGGCATACCTGGCAACTCCTCCGGAAAAACATCTGGATATTCCCTGATGGTCCTGATTTCCTCAACTTTCACCTCAACTTGATTTAATTTAATATCCCTCCTAGGCTCGTGTATTGTTATGAACTTTACTCTTGTGCCACTAGGGTGAGTTAGTTCCACCGTTCTGGTCGAACAATGGATGATTCCTTTATGTTTGGTCAACCAATCCATACCCAAAATAATATCTATCCCTGGTGAATCTATCACTATGAGGTTAGCAGTAAATACTACCCCATTAATGTCTTGGTTCACTTCGGGACACACTTGTCTTGTCCTTATTTCTCCACCCGGAGAGTTTACGGCTAGCATATGGTTCATTTGTGTTGTTGCTAGGTCATGCTTCTTAACAAACCCTTGAGCAATGAATGAGTGGGTAGCACCAGAATCAAACAGCAGGGTTGCAATGTGTAAATTGGCAGGAAACTTACCAACTACCACGTCGGGTGCCTCTTGTGCTTCCTCCATAGTGACGTGGTTCACCCGTCCTCTCATTACATTATGCTGTTGTGGCTGCGTGGGCTTCTTCTTTGGGCACTTATGGGCGTAGTGCCCCACTTCTCCGCAGCTAAAACATTGCACCCCAACCTTAGGTGCCTGACCTTTGCTGTCTTGGGGTTGGTTTGGGGGTCCTTGTACCGCTGGTCGAGGTGGATATGCAGGGCGAGGCTGCAGTACGAACTGACGTTGTGGCTGTATTGGTGCTGCCGGAGGCCTGTAGTTCGGGTTGTACCCTCTTGGTGCTGAGTAGGGTACCGCAGCACGGTTTGTCTGCCCTGCGGGTTGCTGCATCAAACGTGGGCGGGTGTTGCTCCCTGAGGCTTGATGTGAACACCCGGCCTTTCTCTTGTTCTCATTTTCCAAGGCCTTCAGCTTCCTTTCTACCACAAATGCTCTGTCCACCATCTTTTGGAAGCTTTCATACTCGTCGGAGGACATTGCACACTGCATTTCTGCGGTAAGTCCTTCCACGAAACAATCCTGTTTCTGCTCATCAGTCTCTATGTCCCGTGGGGCATAACGGGAGAGTTGAGTAAATTTAGTGAGGTATTTCCTCACATTCATGTTTCCTTGCTGCAGCCCCAAGAACTCCTTCCTCTTGTTTTTGAGTTCACCCCTTGGTATGTAATGGTTGCGGAAGCTACGCTTGAACTCTTCCCAAGTGATGTTCTCAGGGTCATGATGGGCGGCCACGTAGGCGGTCCACCAATCAGCAGCAGGTCCATGCAATTGATGAGAGGCAAACAGCACCCTCTCATACCCTTGGCACTGTATGATCCTCATCTTACTTTCAATGGTCTTCAGCCAATCATCTGCCTCCAGAGGTTCAGCAGCACTTGCAAACTTTGGAGGTTGAGTTCCTAGAAACTCACTCAACCTTGGTTGGCGTGGTGCAGCTTGTGGAGGTGGAACTTGATGCAAGTTGGCCACCACTTGAGTCAAGTTCTGGATGAGCTGATTTTGATTCTCCAGCATTTGGTGGAGGGGATCAACTCCTTCACGGCGACCACCCCGGACCTGGCCTCCAGAAAGATGAGGGTTGCATGCCTCATCGTTGTTGTTGGCGGGGTTGGCAGCACGTCCTTTTCCTCTTCCGGCCATCTGACAGAATCAACCAATTGTTAATTTAAAGTATTACGTATTATCTTACTACTTTCACTTGTTTGTACTTTGAAGTGTTGAGGGTTTGTTATACTTTTATGAGGGTTCATATCTCACACCAAATAAATGCACTATTATTTCATGTGGGTTCACACACCAAAGCAAAACAATCTGAAGACGAGGCTGTGGACAATTGCTCATGGCTTCCACAACTCACGTCACACACCAAGCATTAACACACCATTATCTAACGTAATGACTCGACTATCCGACATCTTGCTAACTAAGGGAAGGACTCTACACTACTCGTTTTCTTGAGCTGGCTCCTCGGGATCTTCCTCATCATTTCGGCTGCCTTCTGACTCTGCTTTGGGTGGGGAGGCTGCTGGTGGAGAAGTGCGACGACGCCTGATCGCTCGGCGATCCTGGGAGTCAGGAGTCCATGTATCATTCACGGTGACACACAGTTCATTCCCATCTCCTCTTTCTCTCGCCCTTAAGAAGGCTCGCAGCAACGCCTCCGTTTCCTTCAGGGTGTCCCGGACATCCTGAAGCTCTTGCTGACACTCCTGCAGTCGAGTGCTGAGCATAGCAGCATCCTCCAAGCACAAGTCCATGTGCTCATAGGAAGTCCCTTGCTGCACTGGCGGATACTTGTATTCCGTGGTACCACTCTCACGCTGGAGGACATACATGTACTCAGTCCTGTCCAGGTGGCGACAATAGATGTGACTCTGGCAGGTGATGGCCTCCCTGGTGACATCCTTCTCCGCATCGACCTGTGTCGCTCTACAAGCTGGAGAGCGGTGGATCTTAAGCAGCTGATTTTCGTATATAATCCTCATCTATGAACTCCATTCTTCCCTCTTCTCACGAATGGTCCTGGTGGAGTTATAGTGGATGATTAGCTTGCCCGATTGCCGGCGGCTTCAAGCATACGTCGAAGACGGCGCAACAAGCCACCTACTGCCAAACCGTAGGAAAAGTACGTCACCGGACGGCTCTCCTCTCTTTCGGCAAGGGCAACTACGGGAACTCTCCCTCCTGTGGACTTGCGAGCGGTGCAAATCATGCGAACCATCTAAAACAAAAAACATTTAAACTTAGGTTAGATAAACTTTTTAAACAAAAATCCTATTTTGAATGAAAATTGGGGGTAAGGTGAAAAAAGTGACTCATTAAATAACACTTTTCAACACACACCTTGTAAAAATAGTTTTTAAGAAAATAGGGCCCTTAAATACGTCCATTTCTACCTATGTCCACGTTCCTACGGGCAACCTTGGCTCTGATACCACTTCTTGTCACACCCGGTTTTTCCGAAGAACAACCGAGTGAATATCACATGTATGCCAGGATCATTTTCTCATACATGTGATGACAAATAGTGAAGCATCATTTATTACAAGCCAGTTGTCGAATATAAATAAGTCTTACATAGCAAATGTCTCGATGGACAATAATAAGTTCATCACAAGTAAATAAACTAGCAGCGGAATATTATTTTTGAGGGCTCCGTCACAGGCGTTGCCCGGGGGTCTCCATGAACCTAGAAACCTTCTTCGGGTCCAAAGTCTTGGTCATTATATACCACCTCATTATCTTGACCTGAGCAGCAATATAAACCAACAAAATATGCAAGGTTGAGTACCAATGGTACTCAGCAAGTGTGGGAAAATTATATCATGCATGGCTAGAACAAGGAGAGGTTGAACTCATGGTTAAAGCACTTGTGCAATTAATACCTATCACCTTAGCTTATTAAGCACCTACATTACTACACAGGTGAAATGGTCCCAATATCCCAACCCATCATCAAAATCAAGTAACCATAACATTATTTCCGATGTTAAGCTCCCCACTTAACATCCACAACTTCCAAAACCATCATCCTCTAATCATGAATAAGTCCAAGCCGCTCTTCACCGTGAGCACAGCTGTCATGACAGTTTTGACTCTGCAGAGTTTGTACCACTGTACCCACATGTAGTGATTTCATCCCCTGTTGCCGGGTGGACTAAAAGAACCTCCATTATGCCAGTGGCCACGAAACACATTCACACTTCCCAGGTGTGTAGCCAGGAGATCACTACGAAGCCTTTACAAAGGGATTCCCGACGAGCGTGGGCCCACTTAGGTTTCACCCCTAACAGCATACAAGAGGCTCCAACCCCGCTCCAGTGGCCCCCTCTTGAGCCTTGCGGTTCATATGGTAGTCCAGCTGACACCTACTCCCCGCACCATCCAACACACCCATACTACGCCGGGGATACACCTAATTAATTGGCCAAGCTGCCCCATCTCAGCATGTGGTTGGCACTGTAAAGCCAGGTTACATGCTCCATGAACCGGTCCTTAGGATCCAGGCAAGTACTAAACACAAACCCGAGTCTCGTGCACCCAGTACACAACCAAAACATCCAACTTGCCTTGATCCCTACCTCTACATAACTCACAATATCTCATTCAAGAGTATGGTAAAATAAACTGATGATCTCCATGTCCCAAATATCCCATTCTAAGCATGGCTAAGCATATGCATAATAATAAATGACATGAAAAAATAAATCCCAACCCAAGCTACAAGGAAAACAAGGTAAAGCAATTCTAGGGAAACTTCCTAGCATGGGTTTCATATTTCCATTGACAATGCAAATAATTCTATCTACACATCCTAGCATAGGATCAAAGTGGTCAAGGACAATTGCCTCCTTCCTGCTGCTCTTGAAATGGGTAGTCCTGGTCTTGGAAAGGAATAACTTGCTCTTGAGCAGGTTCTACATCATACCATCACACATAGCAAAAGAAAAACAACAATCCATAAGACATGGTTCACACTTCCACTTCATACAAACCACACATTCATATTTATGAAAGTCATTCTCATTTCTATGTGTTGTGGTTACTCTATGTGTGTTGATTTTGGCTTACATGCACTTTTAAACATGTGCATATGATTTCTACTTTTGTATTCATATTTATGTTTGTATATTATATATGAGTTTCCAATTTAAATAAATTCCTTATATTCAATTGGTACACCTTTTGGCTACCAAGTGTGCATGAAAGATATTTTTCTTCTCCATATGTGTCTTCAGAATTTCTACCAACCCTAAACTGAATTCTTTGGATTTAGAAACTCCATTTATCATTTACTAGTTGCTATATTTTCAGATTTATTTTCCTATGCATAAATGAGTACTTTATTATGAAAATAGTAAGACACATCATCTAAACAGAATAGTTCTGGTCCAAAATAATTTAATAACATATTTTGACCTTTGCCTCTGATGTAAACTATTTCACAATTATTTTCCCTATTTCCTAGAACTATTCTTAAAAATGTGTCCCTAAATGTGAATAACAAGTTAAACAGATTCAATTCAGCCCAAAATATGTTTTTATCTCACTCCAAAGTTTCCTAAATACTGAGAAAGTCTTTAATTAAATTTTGACAATATGTTTGTCCCACTTTTTAATTTTTAAACACTAGCCACATATTCAATTTCCTAAATTAAATACTAAACAGGGCTAAAAAGGTAAACTCACCCACTACAGGGTCTATAATATTATTTTCAGAATTTCCAGGGGTCTAGCTACACTTATCAGAGGAGTTTTTCTTAATTTTTATTAAGTCCAGGGGCTAAAACTCATTTTTAAATGAATTTACATGATTTTCTGAAGTTCCAGGGGCTAGATCAGAAGTTTCTGGGGCTAGCTCTTATTTCCTGAGAACCCCAGGGGGTAGCACGTAAGATTTCCAGTCTTTATAACACGGGGCTGACGTGGACCGTCCGATTTTAAACCGACGGCTGAGATTATAACGTCGAACCGGTACGCGGGGATTTAAACCCTACCGTGCGATTTAAAATAAACGGCGCACAAGCGGCCACGTCGCTCTGATCGAACGCGGGCGGCGCACGGCGGCGGGAAGCGGCGATCTCGCCGGAGACTTTCGGATCTTCGAGAATTCTTCCTAGAACTGTGATTTTATGGCATAGATCGGTGGAGGGGAGGTCGGGGATCTCACCTCGGGGGTTTTCTTGAACTCGGAGGTCCTGGAAGGTGATCGGCGACGAGGTCCGAGGTGAAACCACGGCGAGGCTCGTCGGCGCTGTGTTTACACCGCAAATCACCGAGTTTTCTGCACCTGCAAGGTTCCCCGGAGGCGGTGGATCAAGACCAGCGAGTTAGATCAGAATTTCCGAGCTTAGATCGGCCAGAATTCGCCGGAGAAGTCTCGGTTCTCACCGGAGGAAAATCGGCGGATCTCGTGGGAAAAATAGAACGAGGCCGGGGTTTTTATAGACGGGGAAAGGCGGCGGGGTGGTTTAGATCAAGTCCGCGTCGCCTACGAACGGAATTCGGCGGGGATGCGCAGCAATCCGGGTCGGTTTTGATCCGGGTTGAGAGAATCCCGGCGCGGGCGCGAGGTAGAAGAAGGTCTGGCGGGCTGCGGGAGGAGGCGGCGCGCACGGCTGCGGGCTGGCGCGGTGCTGGTTGGGCCGGCTGGTGGGTTGCGGCCCACTGGCCGGTTTTTTTCTGTTTTCTCTTTTTCTTTTTCTATTTCTTTTCTGATTTGAGTTTAATTTGAATTCTAGTTTGAATTTGAATTTTTGCAAAACATGCAACACTTCCAAAAATTTTTAAATTCCCCTCTTAACATGATTTTAGGGTCTTAACAAAATTTTGGGCTGTTACAGTACTTGGACAAGTGAGCTTCATCGAGGATTTTCTTCCTCAGCTCCATATCCCAGGGTACGACTATGCGGACATTGAACCACAGCGTCCCCTCATCATCTTTCCGGAAACATTTGATCTTCCATTATCTATCCTTCTCCGGAGATGTTCCATGCCTTTATCCGTCTTCTGAGATGCAATGATGTCCTCCCTAATAGTAGGGATGAGGGCAAGGTTGTACAGCGATCCATAAGGAACCAAGTATAAACTTGGCTCTTCCTCCTCCACCGGTGTAATGGTGAGGTGATGGACATGTGATTTCCGACTCAGCGCGTGGGCAACCACATTCGCCTTGCCGGGGTGGTAGTGAATCTCAATTTCATAGTCCTTGATTAATTCTAACCACCTCCTTTGCCTCATATTCAGCTCCTTCTGGGTGAAGATGTACTTCAAGCTCTTGTGGTCGGTGTAGAGATGCACCAGATTCCCCAGGAGACAGTGCCTCCACATTTTTAGCGCCAACACCACGGCAGCATGCTCAAGATCATGAGTCGGATAATGCTCATGGTTCCGAAGTTGGCGTGAGCCATATGCGACCACACGTCCTTCCTGCATCAACACACAGCCGAGCCCAATACAGGACGCGTCGCAATACACGTCGAAGGGCTTTGTTGTATCCGGCTGAGCTAAGACCGGGGCTGTGGTGAGATGCTTCACCAATGCTTGGAACGCTCCTTCACATGCCGTGTTCCAAACATATTTCGTTCCCTTCTTCAGCAATTCTGTCATCGGTTTAGCGAGCTTGAAGAAGCTTGGAATGAATCTCCGATACTATCCCGCTAACCTGAGGAAGCTTCTGACTTCATGGACTGAAGTGGGAGCTTTCCATTTCAGCACTTGCTCTATCTTGCTTTGGTCAACCGCAATGCCTTCAGCTGAGATGATATGTCCAAAGAATGGCACTTGGCTGATCCAAAACTCGCATTTACTGAACTTGGCGTAGAGCTTGTGGTCTCGCAATCGTTGAAGAACGATCCGCAAGTGTTCGGCATGTTCGGCTTCTGTCTTGGAGCAAACCAAGATATCGTCGATGAACACTACCACGAACTTGTCCAGCTCCGGCATGAACATCAAGTTCATGAGGTACATGAAATTGGCTGGAGCGTTTGTGAGACCAAAGGACATGACGAGATATTCATATAAGCCGTATCTCGTCGAGAAAGCCGTCTTCGGGATATCCTCCGCCTGGATCTTTATCTGATGATATCCAGAGCGAAGGTCCATCTTTGAGAACACACTTGCACCCACAAGCCGATCAAACAATATGTCGATGCGGGGCAGTGGATACTTATTCTTGATGGTGACGGCGTTGAGCGGCCGGTAATCCACACACAGCCTCAAGTTTTCATCCTTCTTTTTAACAAACAGCGCCGAGCATCCCCAAAGCGAGGAACTCGGCCTAATGAAACCCTTGCTCAACAGATCATTGAGCAGTTCTTTCAGTTCAGCCAGCTCATTTGGAGCCATTTTGTATGGTCTCCGTGATATGGGTGTAGTCCCGGGTGCAAGTTCAATCTTGAACTCGACATCCCGCTCAGGTGGCATGCCCGGAAGATCATTCGGGAACATGTCAGGATACTCCCGGACTATGGGGATGTCTTCTAACTTGAGAGCTTCAGCATTAATAATTGCTAAAACTTCCCGGACTGGAGTGTCTAATACCATGGAATGCGGACGGTGGAATGGGGAGTCTCCAGAAAAGCCATGACATCCCTGAGATTGCATCAATCTTTTGTCCCATAAGGATTGTCAAGGTGGTGGGGTATAGTTTCCCACCTAAGCACAGAGGTGCTTTTGGAATCATCATATTTGCTGAGATCTTCCCTCCCGGTGAGCAGATCATATAAGTGCAGTCGGTTGGGAAGACTTGCATTTGATGCTTAGCCACATAGGATGCACATATAAAGCTGTGGTTGCACCAGAATCAAACAATATGACGATGGCTTGATTGTTGAGAGTAAACGTACCCGCCAGCACGTTGTCTCCCTCCGGGGCGTCCTCATTGTCGAGGTTGCAAACGCCCCCAGTCCGCTGGCCAACCTTCTTGACCGGAGGTCGGCCCCGAGCACCGCCCTGGAACTGGACTTGCCCGCTGCTCTGCTGCCCCTGGGGACAGTCCTTTGTGAAGTGGCCCGCCTGGCCACACGTGAAGCAGGTGAAGCGGGGTGGTCCCCCGCTGATCGGGGGACGGAAACCCGGGGCGCGTTGCGGTGGTGGAAACGCCCGGGGTGCCGTCTGCTGCTGCTGCTGCTGCTGCTGCTGTCTTGGTGGTGGCATCGGTGGTCGGAATGGAGGTGACTGAAAAGATCGTCCCCCGAACCGTTGAGGTCGCGCTGGTGGATGCCACTGCTGTCCGGATGGTGTCCGATACACCGTGCGGTACTTCTGGGGAGCGCCACTCCCACCGCTGGGTGGAGCGCTGCGCTTCCGCTGCTCAGCTGCCAACTCCCGCTGAGCATCCTCTTGCATGATCGCAGCATTGACTAGGTCATTGAAGGTGCCGTGATTCCACTGAACGAGGTGTGTCTTCATCTCGGGGTGTAACCCCCGATAGAAGTGTTCCCGCTTCTTCTCCTCAGTGGATATATAGTCTGACGAGTATTGCGCCACATGGTTGAAGGCACGGGAGTAGCCATGGGCACTCCTCCTGCCCTGCTTCAGCTCCGAGAATTCTTGGAATTTCCTCTTCATGATCCCGGGAGGGATATGATAGGCGCGGAACGCCTCCCGGAATTCCTCCCATTCCACGGTATGGCCAGCCGGACGTGAGGCAACATAGTTCGCCCACCACGCGCCAGCGGCACCGTGAAGCTGCTGCACTGGGAACAGAGTCTTCTGCCGCTCCGTACATTGGAGCAGCCCGAACTTAGACTCGATGGTCCGCAGCCAGTTGTCCGCCTCCAGTGGTTCTTCAGCTTCGGTGAACACTGGAGGGTGCGTACTCATGAAATCCGAGTACGACACTTCACGGGGCTCATGGGGCCCTCTGTCTTGACGTCCCCCCGCCTGGGACGTATTCTGCACGATCGTGCGGAGCAGGTCGGTCTGCTCCTCACGACCTCCCACCAGTGCCGCTATCACATCCGCTAGAGTAAGCGGAGGCGGCGGTGGTGGCTGCTGCTGCGGGGTGCTGTCGTAGGCCGGTGGCTGGGAGTCATCGCCTCCCTGTTGGCTAGAGCCACCAACCTCGTGCATGGTCCTAGTACGAACCATCTGCAACCATACGACAATAAACATCAGTCCCGCAACATATTGCATGCAGTCCAATAAAAATAGGTGTAAAAACATAATGACAATGAAACATGCGATACATCTCGTATGTAGATAATGTAATAACTTTGCACAAGCTACACCATTACCAGACCAAATACAAGCTAGTTTAATCCAAATTGATGAACCTCCTCTTTGGAAGCTCACCATAACTAGGTTTGGTCACTACGAGATATTACTATCGCTTTGTCATCACGTAAACCCCCCTTAGGGTACAACACCCTCTCCAATGAGTTCAACTGTCACTCCTCTGTCAGAATGACCAGTTTCTACCTATTCCAAGTTCTGATCTGGTTTTTGGCATTTTCATAACTCAAGCTGAATACCAAAGTTAAAGTTAACTTCAGTATCTTTCTAACGAGTACTTATTTGCCCTAAGATCAGCTCGGGTTAAAAATTCACGGTCATTCAAAGTCAACAGAATTCCTGGAAGAATTTCAACAGCACCTCCTTTGGGGAAGTTGCTGTTTTCAACTCTGATTTCCACTGAATTCTGTGCTGAAATTTCAGAAACTTTGAATTGCAAGGATGTAACACTTCTTCTACCCTTTCTACAAATGTAACATATGAAAATTTTTAGGTTTTTCTATTGGGAGTTATGTTTGAAAAACAGAACAGTTCAGAGAATGTTTTAGTCTTTCCTGGTTCTGGACAGTTTACATTCCTCTGGGATTTAAGCTATCTTAAGGTGTGTTTCAGCTCTGGAAGTCTACAACAAAGTTGTAGGGTACTTAAATACCTTTCCAGAACTATATAGCACACCTCCCTGGGCTAAAAGACCTGTGAGTTATGCCCTGTTGAAGACCAGAAAACTTGCTGCCCAAAACAGAGCACTCTGTTTTTCAGTCTTTTTGGAACTACACTCATCACTATCCAACTTGTCTACCCAACCAGGGTCCTAAATGTTGAACCTAATGATTTTATTTCCTTGTTATCATTATCTTCATGCATATGCATACAATATCTCGGTACTACGTTCCTCACAAAAGAAAATCCTAAACGGATCATACCGGTATATACGTCTCAAGTGTAGCACTAAACGTTCTCCCACACACGTTTACTACACGGATACATACGTGGTTAGTACCTGCAGAATACCACCCAATAGTGATGCACTCAAAGGTTGTTCATTTCAGGCAGTTCCATATTTAAAAGTAAATACAAACGCCCGTATCATTGTCATACGGCCGTCCTTGAGTTAGGTCACGTCTCAAGGTACGTGATCGTGTTTCAACACCACACGACGGGGAACCCGAGTATGCCATGAACGGGTCGTCACGGTTGGGAATGTTATCAACCCAACAGATACCACCTACTGCCCTGCAGGGCACGCCGATGGCAAGCGCTGCGTATGTCCTCCTGGACTATTTCCAGACGAACACACTCTCGCGTTACTGACCACGCGATGGGGTCTCCACTTACTTGCCTAATGCACGCTAGGGATCAGCGTTTCATATGAACTCAGGAACATGAAGAGTCCAAGAGTTTCATATTGACGTCTCACACCAAGCTGTGAGACAAATCCCTGAACCACGTTCCTCATCAGGCTAGCTAACCGAAATTGAACCGCTTTCGGTGGCGTTCCTTACCATTCTTACCAGCGCGTAGGTGCGTTGTTACATAATTAAAATTCAGAATTATAACACATAGGTTTGTCTTTGCCACTTTAGGTAACTATGCTAGTAAAGTCCTTACATGGGCTACTACCGAATCCTCACCGTATACCTAAGTTTTCCCGTAATACAGTCCTTAAGTACTGTGCTATCCCCAATGCAGCTCTGATACCAGGATGTGGCGGACCGGAATCCGCTCATCCAGGATCGCAGAGGGTGGTGCCGCGCGATGCGACACCCGACAGCACACGTCATAAGGACATATTATATTACATGGGATAACAAGCTGAATGTACAAAGTAGTACACTTCTCAGTTACAAACTAGGGTCTTTATTACTCAGTGGAAGTTTCTTTTGTACAACTCACGCCCGCCTATCTAGCAAAAGTCGTTTGCCCAGCCCTAGGGCAACCCACACTAGCTGCACGTCCCAGCTCAGAGCGGCGTGTATGGCTCCCATTCAGCCGTGGTCCCCGACGGAGGGTAACCCTCGCCGGTGGATTCGTACTCCGAGTCCGTGGGTGGCTCCTCCCCTGAAAAACACTTAAGCAACAACCATGAGCACGATGGCTCAACAAGTCTTAACCGACTCACCTAAGCATGGAACTCTACATGAGGTGTAGAAAGCACATGGGATAGTAACATTGCAGCAATTGGACACGCCTACAAGTTCATCCTTAATTCATCTTTTAGCAACAAATTAAAAGTTCAGGAATCTGAAATTTAGTAAGCAGTATTTGGTGGCACACATGTAGCAATACAATTATATCGATCAGAAATATTGAATCATCACATTTCATACATTAGCCTACGTTACGACACAGTGAAAAAGCGGTACTCGTCACCGCGAGGGACGGCGAATCGACTCGATATACACCTGCAGGGAAACCCAAAGAGCACGTCACATACGCCCACCCGTTGAGCAGCACAGCACGCTCACTCGATGTCCTATGGGACAACTTTTCACCCAACAGCCCAAACGTCGAACCGGTCGCACCGAAACGAGCAGGAGGTTCCCCACACGGAGCATCTCTCTATGCCCGTCGGCAGATTTCCACCTTGCTGCCCTCAACCTACACCTATAAATCGGTGTGCTATGCCTTGACGCCCGGAGGTTTAGGCTACATCAGTTTATCGGGGCCCATATATCCGATATGCCTTCGGTACATTCAATACTTGTTCAGCAGGACCGCACACGGATCAGTGCTCAATCGACACGGGCAGGGCTGCACACACAAGACTTCCTCTTGCTGCGCCCTAGCCCCTGCCTAGTCTCATTTTCATTACTAAAGTGATCTCCCGTCACTCGAACCAAACCCGTGTGTCCCGGCCTATCTCGCAAGTAGATTCCAACTACTCGACTTGTACCGAAGTCCTATGAATTATTAAGCATAGCCTGTCTACTGGAGATCTTAGACATTACCCTCACTCTTATGGAAAAATTATGGTCATGCAAGTGGGGTTCCATCTATCCTATACCTAATGCACAATCATACTTCACATGACACATGTAAACAACTTAAAACTTATAAAAAGGTTAATGCAAACCGGGGTTTGCCTTGTTTCTGCTGGTCAGGGGTGAGTTCTTCTTCTAGAAGCAGGAAGTCGAGAACCTCCGGAGCTTCCTCGCCTTCAGCGACTACACGTTTAACGAAACACTACATGTCACTTTAAATGCAATGTGTAAACTTTAATACATAATTACTAATAACTTTAGCTAGCCTTCCCCTTTGGTTCTGAAATTTTTATGGTCGCTTGGTAGGGTTCTAACCAAAGTCTTGACCAAGTTTCATTTGAACCTTGTACAAATAAAAGTCCATTTGGTCAATATTTGAGCCTCTAAGTAGTTCCAGGGGTTTTCATGGCTCCAACCATTACTTTATGGAAACTAGAATTTAGTATGGTTCTAATGGAGTTGGTTTCATGTCATTTGAAGAATTCTACTGAAAGTTATGCCCTAATTAAGGTTTGAGAAAATCTGAAAAATGTTTCTGTACATTTTTCTATTTTCTCAGGGCAGTTCTCTTAATCACCCCATTAGGGTAACTAAATGAACTTGGATGAGTCTGGAAATTTTACTGGGATTCAGGGATTTTCAAATGAACCTCTCAGCCAAATTTCAGAATTTTTCATAAAGTAGTTCTCCAGATAAAATTCCCAACAGTTTAAATTTTAGGAATTTAATTCTGGAAAACTATTCACTTTCATGAGCTGAACTTGGTATTTCTGGAAAGTACTCAGAATTCTGAGTTCAGCAAAATTTGGTTCATCGAATTTGGAGTTTCCTAGACAAAGTTCTATTCATTTGAAGTTTGAACTAAAACTGGAAATTCCAAAAATGTTTAAATCCTGCGGGTGGGTCCCCCGGCTACGTGTCAGCCTCCCAGCTAACCCACACAGGAGCCCGCAGAATCACCCGCGCAGCCGCACAGGATCCCGGTGTCGCAGCAAATCCCGAGTGCTCTCAGCAGAGACTGACACGCGGGGCCCGCAAGGCTTCTTCAACCTCGCGCTCCCGCGGCTCCCCGCCGCCCACCTCGCTGGAATACTCGCCGCCGGCCGTTCTGCTGCCCGACCTCCGACGAAACTCGCCGCCTGTGCCTATCTCGGCCTGGGGAACACGGTGGTGCCCTCACCAGAGCTTGACAACGACCGGAACAGTGCTCCCGCCGGCAACAGCGGCCGGGAGCTCACCGGCGACGTCGAACTCGGCATCCCCTGCACCTTTTTCGATGCAGTTTGGTCAGGGAGCTCCGCTGGCACCTGCTGGTCACGGACATGGACACCGATCCCTGTGAGAACGGCTGCAACTACGACCTCACCGGCGACCTAGGCCGGATATCGGCTGTGCTCAGAAAACTTCGAAGAACCGTAACCCTAGCCCATGGTTCTTGCTGGTTTTTGATCCTGGGTGGTCTTGGCAGGGTGTAGAGCGTGTGTGTGGCTCGGTATGCCCGGTGATGAGCTAGTACCCGCGAATTTTGGGATTTGGTGGTGGCTCGGTCTTAGGACCACCGAAACTTCCCCGGCGAAATCCTCCCCCGACAGCCCACGAAATGAAGAAAGGTTGGGACCAGAAGAATCAGCACCTCAAGGCGGTTCTTTCTTGTGTTGCTCATCAGGCACGAGAGCGCCTGTGCTGGCCGGGCGCCGGTGATCAAGGGAGGTCGCGTTTCTGTTCTTGCGGGGAACCGAGGAGAGAGATCAGGTGGGGGTTGTTCTTGTCCGGGAAACAGGAGAAAGGGCGGCGTGGGCTGTGCGCTGGCCTTTGAGTCGCGGTTTTGGCACCGTGAGGTGGCCGTGCGATGCCTCGGTGGCTCGCCGCCTCTCCCGTGCCATGCGCGTGAAGCAGAGGCCGGCTGCAGCAACCGACTGAACCCTGGTATGTGCAACTGACATGTGGGCCTCCCCTTCTCTCCTTTTCTCTAATATTTCTTTTCTGTTTTGCAGAATATCCCACCAGCTACTCACAATTTAATGTGAGACTTAGCCCCCAAGTTTTGGTTCAAATTTGAGTTCTCCATTTTGAAATTTGGTTGGTCCAATTTGCTTCATATTTAAACTTAATTTCAAATCCAGTTTTGAATTATTGCAAATTTGGCTCCCAACAAGATGAACTCCAATGGGGATGAAAATTGGTGGGCTAACTCAGAAAAATGTGCTGAGTTTGAATATGAAGCTAACTTTTGAATTTGAGTGATTGAAGTTTCTGCAATTTGAATTTACATTCAAATTGGCCCTTTTTCAAATACCTCCAAAAGTGCCTCAAAAGTGTTGGATTTACATGAAACTTGGACTGAACCTTCCCAAGACTTTTCAAGTTCTAGGGGTGAGCTCAACCTCTCATGTTCATGTGCAAAAACCCTACTTTGTGAAAGTGAAAGCTTTCCCCTCTAATCACTCTTTTGATGGAGGTTACTTGCTCTTCACAATATTTCCTAAGATGTCCACAACAAAAACTGTGGTGTTGTGAGGTGAAGAAAAGTTTTTGTAAGTCCCTTTTCTTGGGCTTTTACATAAGGCGTAGAGACATAACAATACAGGCCGTCTACTGTGATGAAGGAGGTGTGTTCTTCATCTTCTCTAGACATAGGGATCTGATGAAAACCCGAGTTGGCGTCTAGGAAGCACAGCATATCACAGCCTAATGTCGAGTCTACTATTTGATCTATTCTAGGGAGAGTGAATGGATCTTTGGGACATGCCTTATTGAGACTGGTGTAGTCGATGCACATCCGGAGCTTCCCGCCGGCCTTCGGGATAACAACGTGGTTCGCCAACCACCGTGGGTGGTGGACTTCCCGTATGAAGCCAGCATCCAGCAGCTTCTTGATTTCTTCTCGGATGAAGTTTTGCCGCTCGATGGACTGCTTTCGAGGCTTCTGTTGGACTGGCCGGGCGCCGGGGAAGACCTTCAAGTGGTGCTGGATCACCTCCCTACGGATCCCCGGCATCTGTGACGGCTGCCATGCAAACACGTCGACGTTGTGCCGGAGGAAGGTGATAAGCGGGCCTTCCTATTTGCTATCCTGGCCCCCGGCTACCCGGGTGGTCTGGGCAGCATCGGCGCCGACTTGGACAACCTTCAGGGGGACGTCGCCCTCGTCGAGGGGTTGCACACGGGGTGCTGCGGTAGAGGCACGGTGGCGTGCACTCGGGTGGAGCCAGTCCGGTTCTGCACTGCCAGGGGCTGGTGCTCGAGCTGTTGCAAGTGCCTGGAGCTTTTCCAAGGCTGACACTGTGGCAGTGCGGTCTCCACGAATCCTGAGGATGCCTGTTGGTGTAGGGATCTCAAGACAAGGTAGCTGTAGTGGGCTACTGCCATGAATCGGTACAGGGCTGGCCTGCTGATTATGGCGTTGAAGGGGAGGTCGATCTCCGCCATGCGAACAGAATGTACTTTGTTCAATAGCTGTCCGGTGCCCCGAAGGTCACCGGAAGGCTGATGTTGCCCTAGGGAACGACTTGTACCGGACCTACCCTGAGAACGGGCTCGATAGGGTGAGCTTGGCCATCGGGATCTGCAGCTTCTGGAAAGCTGCGCGGCTGATGAGGTTCAGCCCAGCCCCGCCATCTACCAGAACGTGGTACATCCTCATCTTGGCGATGGTGGGCGCTACCAAGAGCGGTAGTTGGCCGGCTCCAGACATGTTCCTGGGGCAGTCGGTGGCATCAAAGCTGATGGGGGTTCCCATCCACTTGAGGTACGGCGTGGCACTAGGGAGGGGAGCCACCGACACTACCGCTTGGCGCAGAGTCTTAACTGCGCTTCGGGACGAGGGGTCAGCGGACCCGCCGTAGATGACGTAGAGCATCTTCCAGCGCTCGTCATCGCTGGATCTGGAGTCCTCATGGTTGTGCACCGCCTTCACGGCGCGCTGAGGCTCCTGGAACTCCACATGGTGGTCAGCATTGTCTGGGGTGTCGACCTTCTGCTTGCCCTCCCTTTGACGGAAGGGTGGGGCATCAGTTCGCAGCTGCTTCCCTTTGCAGAAGCGCTCCGCGAGCTTCTGAATCTCCCGGCACTCGGCAGCAGTATGGTAACTGGTGCCGTGCACGGGGCATAGCTCGCCTTGGTCACCATCTGGAGCTGGTGACTGCCGCTGCCTTTTGTCGGGGCGTGGCCCCCGAGCTCCACTGCGTGCTGCTGCTGCAGCAACGGGAGCGTCGGTCGGTGGCTTCATCTTTCCACCGCCCCGGTTCTTGATCTTCTTGCCACTTCCATGGGAAGCAGCACCAGATCCGGGCCGTCCTCCTAACTCGGAGGCTGGCAGTGAGTGCCAGTTCCGCCCTTCTACTGCCCTGGCGCACTGCTGAAGGGCTCTGAGACATCGCGAACCTCCCTGGTCGCGAGCTTCTCAAGCATCTTCTTGTCCCGTACACCCTGCCGGAACCCCACCACCACAGAAGCATTTTGGATATGTGGGATGGTGTTCAGTACCTGGGAGAACCGCTGGATTAAGGAGCGCAGCGTCTCTCCAGGTTGTTGCTGGATGGCGTGGAGGTCGAGCTCCGTGCCAGGCCGGGTGTAGGAGCTGCCGAAGATAGCAGTGAACTGCTGGCAGAGCTCTCCCCAAGAGGTTATGGAACCCTGGGGGAGGTTCATGAGCCAAGACCGGGCTGGGCCGGTCAAGGCGACGGGGAAGTAGTTGGACATGACGGTCTCGTCCCCTCCTGCAGCAAGGATGGCGGTGGAGTAGATTTGTTGGAACTCCGCCGGGTTGACGCTGCCATTGTACTTCTCGGGCAGGTGCGGCCGAAACTTGCGTGGCCACCTCGCGAAGCGAAGGTGTGGCGCCAGGGCCGCACATCCTGCTCCTGTTGCTGCAGGCATTGGTGCAGCGAACTCTTGGTTCGCTGCTGGCACTGTGTACCCCGGTATGGGCAAAGCTGCGCCATAGACCGGGGGCGCCATTTGCAAGGCATATGGCTGGGGCATATGCTGTGTGGCGTATGCCTGGGGCAGAGATCGCGTGGCGAACGTCTTCGCCTCAGGCTGGGTTGAGGCAGTCGACATGCTGTCGACAGCATCCTTGTTGCGACGCCTTTCTCGTCGTCGCTCAATGAACACTCGGGCATCTTTGCCCAAGTGGCATCATTCCAGCTCCGTCCTCAGGTCCGTCGATGGGAGCCTGGTGGAGCGGGAATCCGCCGTCTGCCCGTCAACCATTGGCGTGCGCGTCAGCGACACAGCCGATTGGCCGGGGTGTCGTCCCCGCCGAAGTCGAGGGTTTGCGGCGGCGACGACGAGATGGTCTACCTCGCGAATCCACTGCTGGGTCGCTGACTGAGGCGCGTCCCCAGCAGGTGGATTGCGCAGTAGCGCTCTTGCTGCGGCTAGCGCGCCCCCGTGGGGGACGCTCAGCGCTGCAGAGGATCCCACATTCGCTGGAGCCTGCGTTGCCGGAGTCGGCGCTGCCGGAGTCGGCTGCTGGCTTCCAGCTTGCGCCGACACACTCCGTCCAGAGTGTGTCGAGACGTAGTCCCCGCTAGTCACCGTTCGTCGTGAACGTGGGGGAGGAGAGATTGCCGCTGAAGGAAGCCGTCATCTTCGCCGGCTGAAGCTCGTCGCGCAAGGGAAAAGCCTCCTTCCTGGCGCGCCAAATGTCAAAGTGTGTAGCCGACACTTCCCCTAGGCCTGCTCTGGGCAGACCGCGGAGGTTCTTTTTTGGAGGGGCTAGTCAATCGCGGAGAGCTTCAGCGTTAGGGAAGATTGAGGGAGAAGCTTGACACAGGGATTTTTACGTGGTTCAGGCCGCCGGAGCGTAAAACCCTACATCCACGGTGAGCAGAGATGCTCGCTGTATTGCTTCCTGCTCAGAACCGGAGTCCTGAGCTTGAGGGTGCGTAAGAGGCGAGCCAACAGAGTTCGAACCCTTGCTAACGTCGCCTACCCGAGCCTTTTATAGTCCAATGCTCGTGTGGCTTACAAGGTGGGCCCGGGACCCGACAGGTGGTCCCGGGGAGATTTCCTGCCATCTACCGTATCTGCAGTTATGCCGGTAGTTGTCTCTGGCGAAGGCTTTTGAGTCTTCGTTCTGCTGCCCTGCCCATGCCGCAAGCTAGTCATAGTGGTTGATGATGGCAGGGGCGGCAGGGGATGTCTTGTCGCTGTGTTTATTGGCGGGCAGGCTCTGACACGGCGCGCCAGTCTGTGATGCGACTGGGCGCAACGGCACCAGACAGAGGCGTGCTCCGCGTCTCCGCGCATTGGGAAGGCGCGGGCCTTGAATACCCTGTGCGGGCAAGGTATGGCGCGTCTTTACTCCTGCTGCCTACAGCGCGGTGGCAGGCAGCGTTGCTCTGCTGGCCACGTGGCGGGCCCGGAGCTCTCCTCTGAGGAGAGGGAGGTCCGGCCCTGCGGGACACGTGGAGCCTTCGGAGCTCTCCCCACGGAGGGGGGAGGTCCGGCTTCTGCTGGCCACGTGGCGGGCCCGGAGCTCTCCTCTGAGGAGAGGGAGGTCCGGCCCCGCGGGACACGTGGAGCCTTCAGAGCTCTCCCCACGGAGGGGGGAGGTACGGCTTCTGCTGGCCACGTGGTGGGCCCGGAGCTCTCATCTGAGGAGAGGGAGGTCCGCCCCCGCTGGACACGTGGCACCTTCGGAGCTCTCCCTACGGAGAAGGGCGAGGTCCTTAGGCATTTCTCCGTGTGCGTGGGGGTACCCCGTATCGAGGGTACCGACAGTTTGGGTACATGGTGCGTCTCAATTTCAAGGCAACCAACAACATGGCAGAGTATGAAGTGCTCATCTTTGGCATAAAGACAGCCCTGTCTCTGGGCGCTCGCTAGTTGTTGGCACAGGGCGACTCCCAGCAAGTCATCAAGCAAGTTAAGGGTGAATGCTCCTGCAATGACCCACAGGTAGCTGCTTATCTGCTCCACGTGCAGATGTTGGAGAAAGACTTCCTCGCCTTGGACCTGCGCCATGTACCGCGCGCTGGCAATGCCGCAGCTGACGACATCTCAACGAAGGCCTCCACCGGAGCCCCTGTGCCCGAAGGAGTCTTCGAGAGGACGTTGCTACGGCCCACAGCCCGGCCTGCCGAGCCGGGCGAAGGGGGCTGGACCAGCACCTCGAAGCTGGCGGTCCCGGCGGCCCTGCAGCCATGGACGCCGCCAAGGATCGTAAGCATTACTGGGGACTCCGTGCAACCCAGTGCTCAAGATCCAGAAGCTCAAGTCAGACCCGATGCATGGATCACGGAGATCCGGGACTACTTGAAAGACAACATCCTCGCTGATGAACGTGTATCCGCTGAACGGATCGTGCGCATGGCTAAAAGGTACGCGCTGGTAGAAGGGGATCTCTACCGGCGTGGCGCCAACCACGTCCTATTGCGGTGCATAACCCAGGGGAAGGCTGCGACTTGCTCGCTGAGATCCATGGAGGCGAATGTGGGAGTCACTCTTCCTCACGCACGCTCGACGGTAAAGCCTTCCGGCATGGCTTCTACTGGCCGACAGCACTCCAGGATGCCGTCAAGCTGGTCGAGAGCTGCAAGGCGTGCCAGTTCCACGCCAAGCAGATCCATACACCGGCTCAGGCGATTCAGATGATCCCGCCCTCGTGGCCATTCGGCGTATGGGGGTTGGACATCTTGGGACCATTCCCCAAAGCTGTCGGGGAATTCCGGTACCTCTACGTCGCCATCGACAAGTTCACCAATTGGCCGGAAGCTACACCCGTCGTCACCATCAACAAGAAATCCACAGTAAAGTTCATCAAGTCGATCGTCTGCCAGTTCGGGGTCCCGAACAGAATCATCACCGACAACGGGACCCAGTTCACCAGCGCAGCGTTCCAAGACTACTACGAAGACCTCGCCATCCAGGCGTGCTATGCCTTCGTGCTCACCCAAAGAGCAATGGGCAAGTCGAGAGGGCCAACACCGAGATTCTTCGGGGCCTCAAGACCCGCACCTATGCCGGCTTGAGGAAACATGGCGCCAAGTGGGTGGACGAGCTTCCGAGCACACTGTGGCCTAACCAGACATCCCAGAGTCGGACCACCGGAGAGACACCCTTCTTCATGGTGTACGGGGCCGAAGCTGTGCTTTCCCCAGAGATCACTGTGGGGTCTCTCCGTGTCCGAGCTTACGACGAAGCCGCCCAGGACAACCTCCGGCGTGAAGACATCGACCTCGTCGACGAGGGTCGATTACATGCAGCACTCCGCAACGCACGGTACCGGCAAACACTCCGGCGCTAACACCAAAGGTCTGTGCGTGTTCGAGAGCTGCAAGAAGGCGACCTGGTGTTGCGGTGCATACTTTCTCGCGAAGGGACCGACAAACTCTCCCCCAGCTGGGAAGGTCCCTTCCGAGTCACGAGAGTTTGCCGCCCTGGGTGCATAAGCCTTTCCATCGAGGATGGGGATCCGCTCCCAAACCCTTGGAACATAGAACACCTCCGTAAGTTCTATCCCTAGAGCAATAGTAGGACAATCTTTTCTTTCTGTAATAGATTCCATAGAGTCCAGGAACAGCACTCGGAGCAGCTAAGTCTCAGGGGACGGTCCAGGACTACGTTCAGCTTGGCCTGGTTCCGACCCTAAGCGCGTAGAGTCTTGCTTCCCTTCTTAATGGGGCGGGTCGTTGCCTCCATGTTTAGCCTGCCTTCCTCCTATGGATATTTATATGGAAAGAAAGATGTCCTGCTTTGCTCTTCCCTTGTGCTCATTTAAATTACGCATTAATTTTTATGACCGCACTTCCTGTGTATGCTCACAATGCACTCAGCTTCCCTTTCGCATTCTCACCCCTAGTCGGCATTTGCTATCCTACCAAAGACGGTCGCGTTTGAGGTACCTACCGATGGCCAGGGGGCCTTTTGAGCCTCCCCCAGTGAGGTGTTGCGGTGCCAGTTGGTCTCCTCCAGGAAAAACCTGCGCCGTGCATGAGGGGTCCAGGGTGCGTAGCCTGCTTTGCCTGGTTCGGACCCCAAAGTATGCGCACTCTGTCCTTCAGGGGTCTAGTGGAGTACAACTGCTTTGCCTGGTTCCGTACCGAAAGCCTGTACACTCTGCCTCCCCAGCGTCACGGTCCGGTACTGGAGGCTAGACGGCCGTACCCTGACCTCGGAGGGAGCCGAGCCGCTGGCGCTTCATGCACTGAATTACCCAAGCCCCGTATACCGGATCGGGATCGTAAGCCAAATAAGACTATGAGATAGGGAAGGGAGAGTCCCAAGGAGAATTATGTTTCCCTTACTTGTGTGCAGGACCTCCCGTCCTTAGCTCCCCCGCAGGAGTATGGTAGGTGCGCCCAAACAATTGGCCACACCTACCAGGGGCCACTACAGGGACCGCGCAAGGAAAGACCGGAGGATCTGGACCTCGCCCCCTACAAAGGGGCGGGCTCCAGAGGCCCCACGTGTCCGGCGGGACCGGAGCTCCCCTCTCCTCAGAGGGTAGCTCCGGGTCCACCATGTGGCCGGCAGAGCCGGGCCTCACCCCCTCCGTAGGGGTGAGCTCCGAAGGCCCCACGTGTCCCACGGGGTCGGACCTCCATCTTCTAAGAGGAGAGCCCCGGGCCCACCACGTGGCCGGCGGATTTGGACCTCCCCGTTCTCATGGGGCGAGCTCCGAAGACCCCTTGGGCCCTTAACACAATAAGGACCCGAGGAAGGTGTCTGTTCAAGACTTCAAGATCGGTGAAGACCTCCGTGGTCCTTGCGGAGTGAAGGACTCGGCCAGGCCAAGCCAAGAAGAAGATAAGCACGGACACAAGAAACAAATTGCCTGTTCATTCATTCAAAGCTCCATGAGCTGGACTAAAGACTCAACAAAAGCAAAAAAAAAAGAAGAGATACAGGGCCTTCTGGCAGCAGGGGCGACTGCCTAAGAGTCCCCGGACTCCCGCTGGAACCTAGAGGCCACGAGGGCGGCCATGTCCCCGACTTCGGCCCTGGCAGCTTCCTCCCGCTCGACGACGGGGCCTAGTCGCACCGGCTCCAGAGAGAAGGAAGGGTCTTGGCTCCGGAAGCACGCCAGCACTTGCGTGGTGACCTCCTTCGCCAGGCCTCGTCCCTCCACCTCAAGCTCGTCGGTGATCACCATTTCGAGCCTGCCCAGCTTGGCACCGATGGACTCAAGCGCCGGTATTGCCTCAGACACCTCCTGCGCTGGAGCCTCCGTCCGCACCAGGCTAAAACCGAGAGGAACCAGGGCGGACCTCGCCTCGGCGACAAAGCTCAAGAGCACTCGGGCCTCAACAGACCGCGAAGCCTGGAGCTTCTCCACCTCTTGTCGGGCCGCCAGCTCGCGATCCAGCGCCGCCTGGTGCTCCCGGGAGGTTCGCTCCTCCCTCGCGGTAACAGCCGACTCGCGGAGCCCCAGCTCCTCGGTCCGAGCCCCCAGCTCGCCCTCACTGTCCTCCAGCTGTGCGGCGACCTTCTTCTCCTCGGCTGCCACGGCACGCTCCCGATCCGCGACGGCGCACTCGCGGCGAGCTACCTGCAGCCGCAGCTCCTCCACGGCAGTGGAACGCGATTCAGCCCTGGCGTGAGCTTCGCGGGTCTCCTGATGGAGCCGCCGGGTCTCCGAGCCCAGGCGGTCGATGGCCCTCCTCTGAGCATCGAGCAGCGCCTCCAAGCATCAAGCCTCGACTGCCTCGAGTTGAGCTCTGCCTTAGCCTCCTGGCTCCGCTGCTTCAGGAGATGCCCCCAGCTAAGGAGGCGGTCTCTCTCTCCAGCCAGCACCGCTCCCGCTCTAAGGCGGCCTGGACCTGCCGGACGCCAGCCTGGGCAAGCCCCAAGGCATCCGCTAAGGGCAGCGGGGCGGCGGAGGCAGGAGCCGCGCCCCTGACCTCCCCCGTCATGTCCACGACCGGTGGAGGTGCCGGTGCCTCAGCAACTGAGGTGAGGCGCCGATCTGGGGAAGCCAGAAGGCCAGAAGCTGCACCCGCAGCTGCCCTTCCAGCCTCAGCACCGGACTTCCGAGTTGGCAAAGGAGGACGAGCGGGTGCTGCCGCCGCCACCGCGGGGATGGTCCCGCTGGCACAGAAGAAGCCCCCGCCGACCTGGGGGCCGTCGGAGCCGCCGCAGCTCCCGGACGCTGTGGCACAGAGCCTCCACTGGCCGGAGATGGCCGGGGAACATACTCGCCCCTGGCAGCCGGTGAGTCCCTGCCGACATAAGAAGCTCTCAGGCTAAGAAAGGACAAAGGAGCGCTACTTCCAAAATCCGGAAAGAGCAACACTTACCGGGGACGTGAGCACTCCAACGGGCTTGGAGCCCCGGTCTCCCAGCCGGGACAGAACCACCAGAACCTGCCACTGGCGCCTGCGCCTGTGCCGCAGGCACCCGCACCGGCGGAGTAGGAGGCAGAGCAGTAGGGCCCCCGTCAGTGGCGCCCCTAGCGCTGCTCGCCGATCCAACCCCTGAGGCCCGGGGCACCTGCGCCCCCGGATGAGTCCCAGCGCTGCTCCTTCCGACACCGCTGCTGGCCGAGCCAACAGCCGGGACGCTCGCTGGCTGTGGCGCCTGAGCCCTCGGCTCACCTCCGGGCATCACCCCACCAAAAAACCAGCGCCTCCGTGAGATGGGCGCAAGGGTACCCCGGCCTCCTGGCTCGGAGCAAACGACACCCTCGGAGGGGACCGGGCACGTTTCTTCTCTGGCTGCCAGGGGGCCGGCTCCTTTCCCTTCCCCTTGTCGACAGTCTGAGCTCCGTAGACCCTCGGTGCGAGTTGGGCAGCGGTAGACGCCTCGCGCTCCGCCCCGGAGTGCTCGACCCCAGGGATCGAAATCCCCCGGAGGGCATCCCCAACCTGACGAACAGCGATCCCAATGTCGTCAAGGTTCGGCATCTTCCTCAGCAACTCCGCCCTCCTCTACGACTCCAAGAAGAGGGAAATGCCAGAGGCCGGAAAGGTGAGGTCGCCGCCGGTGAAGAAGTCGCTGCTCACCCTGGCCACCATCTCGTACAGCACCTCCTCAGATGGGTCGGAGCCGAGACCCCTCCCCAGCCTGGTGCAGTCGAGCTCGCCAGTGTAGTACCACGCCGGGCTGTTGCGTTGCTGCAAGGGTGCAATACGGCGCGACAGGAAATCTATCAACACCATCAGGGACGTCAGCCCCTCGTTGGCCAGGAACCGGATCCGCTCCGAGACCGGCGCGTACTCTGGCTCCAGCTCCGGGATCTCTTCCCAGATGCGACGCTCGGTGGTCGGGCCGGCAGTTGGGAGCTGCAGGCGATCATGCTCGTCGGTCTGCACGATCACCCAGTTCTCCGTCCAGTTTTCCCGCCTCGATGCACCGAAAGGATGAAGGTACCCAGAGGCCTTCGGATCCTTGCAGCGATGCTGGAAGTAGTACGCCCCCAGCTGATTCTTCGAGCTGCGCCCGGTCGTCCGCAACACAAAGAAGTAGCGGGAGAGCGTCACTGAAGCGTGCACCCCACGAACATCTCGCAGAAGTGCACGAAGACGGCAGCCATCGCGAAGGAGTTGGGGGAGAGGTGATGGAGCTGGAGACCGTACGTCTCCAGCAGCGTCACGAAGAAGGAACAAATCGGCGGGACAAACCCCGCCATGCCGTAGGCGCTGAAGAAAACTATTTCCCCCTTCTTCAGTAGCAGGGGGAGAGATCCCTGCCGGAGCCAGCGCTTCTTCTCCTCCGCGTGCCAGCCCAGCAGCCTGCGCACTGACCCGAGCTCAGCCGACCGAGCGAGACGCGGTGGTGGCAAGTTGGAAGCCATGGCAGATGGAAGCTCAAGAGCAGGGAAGACAAGGGCTCAAGGAAACAAGGAAGATGCAAGCGCTGGGAAGTGCAAAGGGAAACCGTAATGCGGGTGAGATCCCCATTTGAACTTCCCAGGCGCGATTCAAAGCGATTCGAAACTCTTCGAATACGCTGCTTGGACAACCGCTTCAGCTCCAAGACCGAGCGTCAATGACAAGTGGACCCAAGCCGTACAGCTGAAGCGGTGGCCAAGAAGTCAGTCTCTCAAGAAGATGAGCCAGCAGGACGCTTCGGCGGTTCCCGAAAATGCGCTGTGACGTGCGGAAGTGGCAGCCTTGTGAACCGCCGCAGTAAAAGCGGCCATCAAGTGGGGACACGCTCCCACGATCCCGCGACTGTTCGAGAAGGTGCGCAGAGTGGAAGAGACGGAGGCCCCACCTCGGGCTCGCTATCTCCCCCGAGATGGGCCCGGGGGCCACTGTCGGTACCCTCAATATGGGGTACCCCCTCGCACAGGGGAAACTGCCTAAGGACCTCACCCTTCTCCGCAGGACGAGCTCCGAAGGCGCCATGTGTCCAGCGGGGCCGGACATCCCTCTCCTCAGAGGTAAGCAACGGGCCCGCCACGTGGCCAACTAAGCCGGACCTCCCCCCTCCACGGGGAGAGCTCCGGAGGCTCCACATGTCCAGCGGGGCCGGAGCTCCCTCTCCTCAGAGGAGAGCTCCGGGCCCACCACGTGGCCAGGAGAGCCGGACCTCCCCCTCCGCGGGGAGAGCTCCAAAGGCTCCACGTGTCCAGCGGGGTCAGACCTCCCTCTCCTCAGAGGAGAGCTCCAGGCCCGCCACGTGGCCAGCAGAACCGGACCTCCCCCCTGCACGGGGAGAGCTCCGAAGGCTCCACGTGTCCAGCTGTGACACCCTCAATTCTGTGGAAACCCACGGAACCGAGAACTAATGCATATGTGTGCCTAGGATGTCTATCACATATACACATATGTTCCACAAACTGAATTCAGAATATATGTAACCACGAATAACAGAGTTTATTACAATGTCTCATGAGTCTTGGACTCATGCTCACAGCGGAAGTCTTTATTTCTAATGCGGAAGCAATTTAACTAATGCGGAAGCAAATGTAAGCAGCGATGACTTCATCTCTGTTCCATTCCCACAGGCAAGGTTGAGAACAGATCACACGCCTTAATGCTCCACTTGGTCTTCATAGTAGTCTTCTCCTGCTGCTGATGATGAAATAATAATGCAAGTTTGAGTACAATGATGTACTCAGCAAGTGCGGAAAAATATGATATGAAGCTCATAGCAAGGTAGGTATAAAAAGGCTCATTGCAGAAAGCAAAGTTATTTATCGAAACCATAATAAAACAGCAACTAAACATTTAGGTGAATGTAATCCCAGCATTTGTACTAAATTACCAACATACCTCCATCACTTTCCATGTTCCACCCGAACATTAACCAACTTCATTCTTGCTCAAAAATACCTCCTCGTATTTGCTACCATCTCACGAATACCATCTCGTATTCGCTACCATCTCACCTCATAAATAACTTTGTCTCACACCGAGACTAATCTCGTTGCCATGACCCAACAGTTATGCAACCCATCTTATCACCCAAACTCAACAGTCCCAAAACCAAACCATAACCAAAAACCATCCCAATAACCACATCCAATAACCATCCCAAAAACCATACCAACAAATCATGGCAGTTGGCCAGGCGCTCGTGACCGTAAGCTCGGCTATAATGATAGTTTTAAGAACCCTGCAGAGTTTGCACCTCTTTACCCACAAGTTTGTGATTTCGTCACCCGTCGGTGACTACAGAACCTCCATTATACCAGTACACAACCGTCGGTGTATGGCCAAGAGATCACAAAATAGCCTTTACAAAGGGGCTACAAGATGTATGGACTCACTAAGGTTTCACCGGCAGGCTAAAATCTCCAATTCTCCCATCCACGGGCCCCCTCTTGTGCCATGCAGTTCCAAGGGCAGTCCTCACTCGACTCCCATTCCCCGCGCCTTCCAAAGTCCATAACACTCTAGCAACTTACCTAATTACCCAGCTATGCCGCACCCATACTTGGCCTTGTTGTGGCACTGTTATCCTGGCATGTGCATGCATGAACCGGTCCTTAGATCTATGGCAAGTAAACCACCATCTCAAGCTACCTCATTCACAAACGCAGTCTTGCCTAGATCTCCCTCCGATCAATGTTCATTAACAACATCAGTTTTCTCATTAGTATTACGAGTGCAGTTAGCTACACACATCTATTTTGCTTCCCATATCCCATGGACTTAGCGAAGCATAAAACAAAAACCATACCCGACTCATAAACTTCCATGGCGACAAGGGTGGTTTAACCAAAACTAGTAAACTCCTAGAAAAGGTTTTCCCATTATGTTTGACTCAGCACACCCACCTTTTTGCAAAACAAAACAGTTCTTTTCCCAAAGCATAGGATCAATATGGTCAAGGAGCACTTGCCTTGTTCTTGCGGTTCCGGTTGCTCTTGGGTCTCAAAACCTTGTTGTTGCAGTTCTTCGTAGACAGCTCCCTGAGCTTGTCCTGCTATACAGGATCACGCACTTACAAGATCTACAGCAATCAATATCATGCACAACCTTTAACTAGATGCGATGATGCATATGCATGCTATCCTATGATCAGTTTTATTAGATCGTGTCCTTGCATGGCTTTATGATGGACAGGGGTGTTCGGATCAGATGTGGACGTGGCGATGACCTTGTCTTTAGATCAACCCGATCAACAAGTGAGCTCCGGGCCCACCACATGGCCAGCAGAAGCCGTACCTCCCCCCTCCTGGGGAGAGCTCCGAGGACTCCACGTGTCCCGTGGGGCCAGACCTCCCTCTTCTCAGAGGAGAGCTCCGGGCCCGCCACGTGGCCAGCAGAACAACGCTACCTTCCCCCGCGCGGTAGGCAGCGGGCGTAAAGACGCGCCATACCTTGCCCGTACAAGGTATTCAAGGCCCACACCTTCCCAAGACGCGGAGACGCGGAGCACGCTTCTGTCTGGTGCCGTTGCGCCCAGTCACATCGCAGACTGGCGCGCCGTGTCAGAGCCAGCCCGCCAATAAACACAGCGACAAGACATCTCCTGCCGCCCCTGCCATCATCAACCACTATGACTAGCTTGCGACATGGGCAGGGCGGCAGAACGAAGACTCAGAAGCCTTCGCTAGAGACAACTACCGGCATAACTGCAGATACGGTAGTCGGCAGGCAATCTCCCCGGGACCACCTGTCGGGTCCCGGGTCCACCTTGTAAGCCACTCGAGCCTTGGACTGTAAAAGGCTCCGGTAGGCAACGTTAGCAAGGGTTCGAACTCTGTGAACTCGCACCCTAGACATCACTCACCCTCAAGCTCAGGACTCTGGTTCTGAGCAACAAGCAATACACAGAGCACCTCTGCTCACCATGGACGTAGGGTTTTACGCTCCGGCGGCCCAAACCACGTAAAAACTCCCTGTGTCAAGCTTCTCCCTCACTCGTCCCTAACGCTAAAGCTCTCCGCAAGTGTCTAGCCCCTGCGAAAAAGAACCTCCGCGGGCTGCCCAGAGCAGGTCCGGGGGAAGTGTCGACCACACACTTCGACATTTGGCGAGCCAGGTAGGGGCTTTTCCCTTGCACGACGAGCTTTTGCCGGTGAAGATGACCAAGCTTCCTTCAGCGGCAAGCTCTCCTCCCCCGCGTTCACGACGGACCATGACTAGCGGGGACTACGTCTCGACACACTCTTGACGGAGTGTGTCGGCGGAAGCTGGAAGCCAGCAGCCGACTCCGGTAACGCAGGCTCCAGCGAGCGTGAGATCCTCTGCAGCACTGAGCGTCCCCCACAGGGGCACGCTAGCTGCAGCAAGGGCTCTACTGCGCAATCCGCCTGCTGGGGACGCGCCTCAGTCAGCGAACCAGCGGTGGATTCACGAGGTAGACCGTCTTGTCGTCGCCGCCGCAAACCCTCGACTTCGGCGGGAGGACGCCCCGGCCAACCGGTTGTGTCGCTGACGCACACGCCAACGGTTGACGGGCAGACGGCAGATTCCAGCTCCACCAGGCTCCCATCGACAGACCTGAGGACAGAGCTGGAACGATGCCACTTGGGCCAAGATGCCCGAGTGTTCCTCGAGCGACGACGAGAAAGGCGTCGCAACCAAGAGGCCGGCGACAGCATGACGTCTGCCTCAACTCTGCCTGAGGCGCAGACTTTCGCCACGCGATCTCTGCCCCAGGCAGACGTCACGCAGCATATGCCACAGCCATATGCCCTGCAAACGGCGCCCCCGGTCTATGGCGCAGCCTTACCCATACAGGGGTACAATGTGCCAGCAGCGAACCAAGCGTTCGCGGAACCAATGCCTGCGGCAACAGGAGCAGTATGTGCGGCCCTGGCGCCCCACCTTCGCTTCGCGAGGTGGCCGCGCAAGTTTCGGCCGCACCTGCCTGAGAAGTACGATGGCAGCGTCAACCCGGCGGAGTTCCTCCAGATCTACTCCACCGCCGTCCTTGCTGCAGGAGGGGACGAGTCCGTCATGGCCAACTACATCCCCGTCGCCCTGACCGGCCCAGCCCAGTTTTGGCTTATGAACCTCCCCCAAGGTTCCATAACTGTAAGGTCCTCAGTTTTTGACACATAATTGAAGTGTTCATCACCATACACACGCACCTCATTTGAGGAAAGATGATGAACACAAATGAAGAGCAAGTAACCACTATCAACATGCTCATTAGAGAACAAACTCACATATTGCAAAAGTGGTATTTCCCACATGTGATATAGGTGGGCTGGACATATGAAAACTCCTACACATTGCTAAGGATGTCCATGCCAAGTTTCACCCAAACTCAAAACCTTTTAGAGGTCATTTTGTGTATAGTTAGAAAGAGGGCAGTCTGAAACCATATTCAAATTCAAAATGTTTTTATCCCATGAATTCAAAAGTGGGAGGCATATTCTTATTCAGCACATTTTTGTGAGCTCGCACACCAATTTTCACTCCATTTGGAGTTGATCTTGACATGAGCTAAGTGGGGCAAATTCAAACTTTATTTGAATTTCAAACTGAACTTGTGCTGAAATTCATTCAAATCAAACCCAATTTTAATTCTAATCAATTCAAATGGCTCATGTGTGAATAATTTTAATCACATGGGGTATTTTGGGGCTCACTGTTTACAACAGTGATTAGGAGTGAATTTCAGAGGTTAAAACCCCTGGTGGGAGCCACATGTCAGTCACTGGTTCAAAGCAACCGACTGAGACTTTATCCACTCGGGTCGCTGAGCCGTCGCTGTGATCGCCACGGAGGGGAGCCGCCGCGCCAGCAGCTTCTTGGCCACACGCGGGCGTGAGGCGGTTCAGAGCCTTCTTAAGGCATCTCCCCCCCCCCCCTCCTTGGCCGGAGCATCGCCAGTTTCTTTCCCCGCAAGAACACCGCGCAGGAACATTCCTTCCGCCTCTCAGAATTGATCGGAGAGCGCCGATCACAGCCTTCCCGTCCCCTCTCGAGCTACGGCAAGGTACTAGGAACTCTTCTCCTGCCTCCCCGTTGCTAAAGCTCAGCTGAAACCAATTGATCTCGGATATAACGAAAGATCAATTCGGTGACTTAAAACCGCCGCACCTCGGGCTCCCGTGGACAGCCCTACCGGGGCGTTGTCACACCCGAGCCAAGGCACCATTGGACGAGCTGGTGACCGGTGCTGCTCACCCCCAAGCCACAGCCCATGTGTTTGCTCACCGGTGGCGAATTTCCAGTTTTCCCCTTTTTGTGTGCAGAACGACCTTCGGGTGCGGTTCCGTTGAATTCGTACTCTAGAAAAGATTAGAGGGCCTCAATCCACTCTCACACAAACTAGACACGGTAACACACAAGTTGCCTTCACAACCTTTGGCCGGAGGACCTCTGTACCCGGCGTAATTCGAAGTTTACCGACGGCGGGACAAACGGGAGGCATCGGGCGCACGGTGAGGACCTACTCCGGGCCTTTCCCGAGCTGCCTCGAGCTCGTGTCTACCTTCCCTGAGGTCCACTGATGCTTCCTGACCGGTTGCTCGAGTAGTTGAGGTGCTAGAGAAGTCAGCCGACACGGCCGAAGTTTTTCCGAGGCGGCGTCTCGTCGCCGACCAAACACCGGCCGTTGTCATGACGAGCCGACTTCAGAATCCTGTTCCCCGTTTGAAAGTAGGCAGGGGCAGCCAAGATCGTGAAGTTTGAAGCTCCACAGAAGCTGCCGGCGAGCTCTCCGGCGAGGTCCCTCGGCGGCAGAGCGCGGGCGGTGAGAGGTTGACGAAGGGGGTGGACCCCAGCTGTAAGCGGCAGATATTTTAAATCGGGATCGGGCTGCCGCCGGGATCGGGTGTGCTGGCACACAAAATCCTTGTGGGCCGCGGTGTACTGTCAGCTCCGCGCTTAACACGTGTCCCCGCGGGCCCGGCAGATTTAAACTTTTCCCCCGATTTTCAGATTCCATTCAAACTTCAAATCCTCATAACTTTGGCTAGGAAGCTCCAAATCGAGTGAACCAAATTTTGTTGGATTCAGATCTCTGAGCACTTTCCAGAAAATCAAGTTTCACTTCATGAAAATCCTTAATTCTCCATAATTAATTCCTTAAAATTTAAACTGTTTGGAATTTTAACTGGAGAATCCTTTGGAGGAAAATCCTGAAATTTTGCTGGAATGTTCACCAAAATATCCCTGAACTACCATAAGAATTTCAGATCCATTTGAGCTCATTTGATCCACCTAATGGTGTGATTAGTGAAACTGTTCCAGAGAAAATAGAAAATGTCCAGAAACATTTTCAGAATTTTCTCTGAAATTGTTTAGCTCATATTTTTAGCTAGGAGCCTTCAAATTAAGTGAGACCAAGTCCATTAGAACCCTCTGAAAATCTAGTTTTCAGAAAGTCATAGTTTGTTTCATGAAAATCCTTAGAACACCCTAAAAGCCTTCAATTAAGGTCAAGTACATAATTAATTGTGGAGGGCTAAAATGAGCTTTGCTGCAACTAAAACTTGACCAAATCTCTGTTTAGGTTGTAACCAAGCCCCAGTAAAAGTTTCACAGTCATTGGGACTGTCTAGCAAGGGTTATAGACTTCACAAATTTAAATTGAATCAAATGCATTTAAATTAATACATATACTTGTATATCATGTAGTCGCTAAGGTCGAGGAGGAACCCGAAGTCCTAGACTTCGTTACTCCGGAGGAGCAGCTAACCTACGACCAAGAGCGGCAAGGCAAGCCCCGGTTTGCATTAACCGTTTTTACAAATTTTTATTGTTTTGAGCACTTACTTGAGTATTATGATTCTTTGCATTAGAGTCTTGTGTGGAAACCCAACTGCATATCCAAGAAAACCATGGATTGGGTTTAGGATTTAGTAACCCCGTTAGCTACTGCAATGCTAAGATAGAGTAGGATTCGGTACAAGTCGAGTAGTTGGAACTACTCGCGAGAATAGGCTAGAGGCACATCGCTCGGGTAGAGATAGCACATGATACACATGGCAAGAAAGATGAGACCGAGCGGGGAGTAAGGGCAGCAGGACTTTGGGGCCTGTGTGCTGTAGCTCCGCTTGTGTCGATTGAGGACCGAGCCGTGTGCAGGCCTGTTGAACAAGCTGGAACAGTACTGAAGACCTACCGGATATATGGGAACCGGGAAACTGATGTAACTCGGGTAGCTGGGTGTTGAGGCATAGCTGGTCGTTCAGAGAGTAGGTTGAGAGCTCGAGGTGTAAATCGGCTGGCGGCACTGAGATGCGCGTGCAGAGACCTCTTGCTCGGGATGATTGGACCGGTTCAACATTTGGCTAACGGGTGAAAGGTAGTTGCGTACGGCGTCCGTGATGGTTGTTGTAGGCAACATCGAGTACGGTCGTACATGACGGGTTGTTCGGGTAACCCTGCAGGTGTAAATCGATTATAATCGCTGTCCCTCGGGGTCAGTGAGTACCACTTGTTCACTGTACCGTATCATAGAAAGAACAGGCTAGTTACATGTTAAAATGTTGCTGATTGAAAGATGGACTTGATTGTTAATGATTTGCTGTAGTTTAGATCTAATTAAAGTTCCTTTCAACTTCGGGCAAAGTACATGAGAGAAATGTGTTTCTTGTTTGATTGCGGCTCTCTCATGTGCCTTAGCGTAATGATTTCCACAACCTGCTGCTAAAACTTGAAAGTAAGGTTCTACTAATTAGGCGAGTCCTTGCAAATGATTTTTACCTCATGTAACCCATCACCCCTCATGTAGAAGTTCCATGTTTAGGTGAGACGGGTCAGACTTGCTGAGCCTTCGCGCTCACTGCTTGTGTTTGAAGCTTTTGCAGGGTTCTATGAGGAAGGGACTCCCGAAGAGGAGACGGTACCCCAGGAGGGGAACCCCGTCGAGTGGGAGTCGTGCACGCCGCAGAGTTAGTGTGCGTGTGTGCTAGCAAGGACACGTTCAAGGGCTGAACGTGCACTTGATGCGTAGTCTACGCCCGTGAGTGTAGTCTGAACTTATTTTGATGTAAACATGTTCATAAACTTGTTTATGTAATAAAATTTCGCTTCCGCTTTGTATCTTTGACGTGTGTTATACGGTGCTGTGCAACGCAGCATCCCTCAGCATGATCCTGACTCGACAAGACCGTGGGTTCGTGTCAGCGTTGGTATCAGAGCTCGCTTGAGGTTTAACGCACTACAAAGGTCATCTTTTTCAAAAATCCAGTGAGGAACGAGTTAGTAGCCTGTATAAGGATGTTATTAGCATATAGAAAGTGGCATACTAACCTATTTGTTTATGTCGGAAAATCGTGTATCTCGGGACGTTTATGTCTTGGGGGGGGGGGGTACACGTAAGCGCTGTCCACCAGTGCGCACAAGCTGAAGGGTGGAGCCCCACGGGTGGCAGGTAACCTGACCCGCATTGATATCCTCTGTGACTCTTCATGTCGTTTGGGGTATTCGAGCAACGTCTGTCCCTGGCGTGCGTGGTGAAATTTGGGAGACCCCGTCACGTGGTCTGAAACGTGAACACGTAGCTCAAGGCGTGTTTGGCTTGAGAACATCCGGGCGAGTGATGACGGCCAGGGGTACGAACTGTATGGATTCTGGGCTCGGTGTGCAGCCGAGTCTGACGATTGCTTGAGTTTCCTGCAGGTAGCCTGACCACGAAACGGTAGACGTGTAGCATCCGTGTGCGAGTGACGTTTAGTGCCACTGAATTAACGAAGCCGGCTAAGTCCGGTGTAGGTTTTTCTTTGTGAGGACGTAGTACCGACATAATCTGGTGACGCATCGACGTCACACCCCATTAAATGAACAACTTAGTTTAAAACTTGAAGGTTTTGATCCAATGTAGTAAGACTTGATGTAACTCCTTCCCTTAATCAGGATATTCAAAGTTAACAAGTTTTCAACTTATAGGTTGTTAAGTACAGAGCACTCTGTTTTCAGCTGAATTAAGGCTGAAGTTAATCAGAGGTTAGGGGTTAAGTTCTTTCGAGGTTGGGGTCATATGATACATTTCTGGAAATCTTTGGAAGAGATTTACAACTTTTCTGTTGAGGTCCAGAGGTTTTTCATCCCTTAACCACTCGAAAAATGCAGTAGAGTTGAAACTGTCCAGAAAACAGGACAGAGTAAAGACTCTCTGTAGACTCTCTGTAAATTAAGTATAACTTCCTGATTAAAAATTCAAAAATAGAAAGTGAGGTAGTTCTGGAAAGATTATGAGATGGGTTACAACTTTGTAACATAAAGTTTTGTCAGATTAGGAACATAATTAACTGGAATTCTTGGATCAAATCAGTACCTAAAGCAGGAAGGCGCTGTCCAATTGTCTCCAGAAATTCTGTTAACTTTGACCTCTCATAACTCTTGAACCAGGACAGATATTAGGCCAAGCAGATACTTTATGGAAATCAATTGAAGTTAGCTTTAACTTTGATGTTGAGCTCCAGAATTGGTTTTGCCTTTAACATGGCCTAAATCAGGTTGAAATGGAAACTGGTCAGGGCTGTCATGTTGGACAGCAGATCAGCAGTCAAGTTTGCTTAAAATTTGAACTGATTCCAAATTTTATGGGTTCAATAACATGTCTTATGTTACAAATCAATGGTTTACTGTTTAAATAAATATTTGACATTTCTCAAATATATTTTTACAGATGACAGCAGATAAGCAGTTGGAGAACGGGTGGGTGGTGTCCCACTGTTCTCACAGCAGCGGCTATCCGGAAGCATTGAGGCATATGCTTCAATATTTCGGGTACAACCAGATGCCGCAGTACTTCGCCAAGGGAGAAGGCGAAGAGGGGAACAAGACATGGGCAATCCATGTCGAAGTCCCTGCAGGATCTAAGCCAACCGGTTGGGTGCCGTTCACCATCACGGTGAGAGGAAGACAACCGGAAGGGATGTGGCAAGTGGCAGCCCGTGACACCATGTCACGTTTCTGCCAACTACACGTGCAGGCTATGGAGGGCACTCCATACGCGCTCGTTCCGGTGGATGGACGGGCTCAGAATGTGTGGGAAGAGTGGTACCGGGAGGCAACAGATCTGGGTTGCCCAAGGTACAGCCCCGTGGAGGCAAACCTTAGCCTCCAGATGAGGGCGGGAAACGCCGTGATGGACAGCCAAGCTGTTCATACGGAGCATCTCGCCAAAAAGCTCAAGGAGAGCACGAGCCGTGGAGACCATTTCGAGAGTGCTCACAGCGCACTCCGCAATGTGCTCCTTCCGACGATCAAGCGACTGAATGAACAGCATAATCAGTTGCATCGTCTGAAGAAGGCGAAGAAGAAAAGCCGTGTCGACATCGCGGCGTTACAGGAACTGGTACAGAATCTGACCCAGCAGAACGAGGACCTTGCTCAAGAGCGAGACAACACTATTGAGGAAGGACAAGGCTGGGAAGAGGACTACAACCAGGCTATGGATGAGGTGCATGCTTTGCAGGACGTCGTACCTCCGGTATTGGGCATACCGGTGGTCTTGGGTCTTCCAGCAATGGGAGAACCCGGGATGGGAGAAGAGGTGGTAGATCCAGAGCCACCAGCAGGGGTACCATAGGAGGACGACCCACAGGAGGTCGAGTTCTACTCCGAGTAGGGGGTTACAGTTGCCATGTAGGGCAGCTAGGGTAGTGTAGCCCAAATTTTGTAATCGGTGACATGTCGTGTAGACAGTACCGTATGTATAGGTAGTGACGACATGAGCACGACTTCTCGGAGACCCGAGAATAATGTATCTTGTATAAAGTTTATGCTTTATCAATATATGTGAATGTTGTGCAAGTTATTCATGTGTCACTTCAATACCTACAGTTACATATGGAATATTAAGTATGACATGTCCTAATCGCTGCTGTTTTGAATTTCAGAATGACGCGTACTGGTGCCAACCCGGACGTTGGGGGTACCAGTCAAAGGGGAGAGAACTCCCAACAGCCTCCCGAGGACTCCTCGGGACAGCATCAGCAACAGCAGCAACAGCAACAGCAAACACCGCCACCGCCACTGCCAACGGTTACATTGGCCGACATCGTCGCGGCAATGGCGGGTTCACATCAGCAGCACACGGAGTTGCTGCAAACTCTTATTGCAAATACGTCTCGCCCAGAGAGACGTCAAGATCGTGAGGAGCGTCAACAGAGCTCCTACTCCGACTTCCTGGCTACTCATCCCCCGGTATTCTCAAGGGCGGATGAACCTCTTGACGCGGACAACTGGCTCCGCGCAATAGAGATGAAGTTCGGGCTGCTCCAGATAAGTGAGCAGCGCAAGACTCAGTTCGCGGTCCAGCAGCTTCAAGGATCCGCGAGCGCGTGGTGGGAAAACTTCTGTGCTTCACAGCCCACCGATCGAGTTGTGACCTGGACGGAGTTCCGGACGGCCTTCAGGGCCTATCACATACCGCCAGGTCCAATGAAGAGGAAGACGCAGGAATTCTTACACCTGCAACAAGGGAGCCGGAACGCGCTGGAATACTCCAGGGCGTTCAACGATCTCGCGCTCTACGCGTCGTATCACGCAGATACTGACGAGAAGCGGCGGGACCATTTTTACCAGGGGCTTAACCCGCTCTTGAAGGACAAGTTGGTGATGTTCAATCGCGGCAGCCTCAACGACTTCATTGATGCTGCGATTGTTCAAGAGGACTCCGGCAAGGAGTTGGCGGTGGCAGAGCGGAAACGAAGCGCGCCGCAGAGCAGCAGAGAAGGAGGCGGTCCTTCTCAGAAGTTTTGGATGGTGAGTCGCCCACCATCAGGTCCACGCTGGCAGCCACCACAGCGGTCGATGCCGTTCCGCAGTCGGCCGTACTCTTCACCGGCATTCAGGCCGGCACTGCCAGTACCATCTCTGCAACAACAGCAGCAGCGGGCGAGGCCGCGTGCGTATGCACCTCAGCAGCGCATGCCGGGCTTTCATCCCCCGAGGACTACACCAGCAGTGTCCACATGTTACAAGTGTGGTCGTCCAGGACACTTCACGAGCAGTTGCCCGGAGAGGCAAGGCGGCGGAGTGGCACCGCAGTTTCCGGGGAGGAATCAACCCCGGAACCCTACTAATGCGCGGCGGGCAAACCCTAGGCCCGGCACCGTCCACCAGCTTGCCATAGAGGACGTGCCGGAGGGCGAGCCAATCCTTGCGGGTATGTTCCAACTCCACCAGCATCCCGCTATAGTACTGTTTGATTCAGGCGCCACGCATAGCTTCATTAGCCAAGATTTCATTGATAAATATAGCTTGCAAATACTACCCACCGATAGTCCTTATGTGATCTGTTGACCGGGTGGGAAAATTTCAGCAAGCATGATGGTCCCAAAAGCGCCATTGTGCTTAGAGGGTAGAGTCTACCCTACGTCTCTCATAATCTTAGAGGGACAAAAGGTCGATGTCATCTTAGGGATGTCGTGGTTAACTCGCCACGGCGCTGTTTTAGACACCGTCCTCCGAGTTGTGCACTTGAACTCAGAAGTGCACGAGTCTCACTCCTTATTTCTGGACAGTCCAGAAATAAAACTTCCAAGTGTCTATCAAGCCACAACCATCAGATTGGAAGATATTCCAGTGGTCCGAGAGTTCCCTGACATATTCCCGGATGATTTGCCGGGGATGCCGCCCGATAGAGAGATGGAGTTCAAGATTGATCTTGCACCCGGAACCATGCCAATATCCTGAAGGCCGTACAAGATGGCGCCCAAGGAGTTGGCTGAACTAAAGACTCAGCTCACGGACCTCCTGGAAAAGGGTTTTATTGTGCCGAGCTCCTCGCCATGGGGCTGTTCGGCACTATTTGTAAAGAAGAGGGATGAGACGTTACGGCTTTGCGTGGACTATCGTCCGTTAAATGCCGTAACCATCAAGAAAAAGTACCCATTGCCACGGATCGACATGTTGTTTGATCAGTTGGTCGAAGCAAAGATCTTTTCCAAGATGGACTTAAGATCCGGGTACCATCAGATTAAGATAAGGGCGGAGGACATTCCAAAGACAGCTTTCTCGACAAGGTACGGACTTTATGAGTACCTGGTCATGTCCTTCGGCCTCACCAATGCTCCAGCTCACTTCATGTATTTGATGAACTCGGTATTCATGTCGGAGCTGGATAAGTTTGTCGTGGTCTTCATCGACGACATTCTGGTATATTCCAAGTCGGAGGAAGATCACAAGAAACACCTGCGTATAGTCTTGCAACGGCTGCGGGATCACAAGTTATACGCAAAATTCAGCAAATGCGAGTTTTGGATATCGCAAGTGCCTTTTCTCGGGCATATCATCTCAGCGGAGGGAATCGCTGTGGACCCGAGCAAGATCACTCAAGTGCTGAATTGGAAATCCCCGAGAACTGTTCACAATGTACGGAGTTTCCTCGGACTCACGGGCTATTATCGGAGGTTCATTCCGAACTTCTCGAAGATTGCCAAGCCAATGACAGAGCTGCTGAAAAAGGCAACTAATTATGATTGGGGTCCAGCATGTGAAGCAGCATTCAAGGCTTTAGTCAAGCACCTGACGTCAGCACCGGTTTTGGCGCAGCCAGACACCACAAAACCGTTCGATGTGTACTGCGATGCATCCGGCATTGGGCTCGGATGTGTGCTGATGCAAGACCGAAGGGTGGTCGCGTATGGGTTACGGCAGCTTAGAAACCATGAGCAAAATTATCCAACTCACGATTTGGAGCTCGCTGCCGTGGTACTTGCACTAAAAATGTGGAGGCACTACCTACTCGGTAACCTCGTACATTTATATACTGACCACAAAAGCCTCAAGTACATATTCACTCAGAAGGAGTTGAACATGAGGCAGTGAAGATGGTTAGAATTGATAAAGGATTACGAAATAGAGATCCATTATCATCCGGGCAAGGCAAACGTAGTGGCTGATGCGCTGAGCCGCAAGTCACACGTCAACAATCTGACAATCACACCGTTGGAAGAGAGCGAACCACCACTACATGTAATTCCACATGGAGCTCTCTACAACCTAGCTTTGATCCCCACCATCCGTGAAGAGATAGTGGCAGCTCAGAAACATGACAAGGGCATGTCGCATTTGCAGAGACGTGTAGAAAGTGGGGAGCTGAAATGTTTCCGGAATGACGGAGACGGCGTCCTATGGTTCAAGGACCGGATCGTCGTACCCCGTAACCCGGAATTATGGAAGAAGATCTTTGATGAGGCTCACTTGTCAAAGTTTTCTATTCACCCCAGCAGCAACAAAATGTATCAAGAACTCAGAAGCAAGTTTTGGTGGACACGGATGAAGCGTGAGACTGCAAAGTACGTGTCCGAGTGTGATACATGTCGAAGGGTGAAGGCAGACCATATGCGGAAACCGGGACTGCTGCAACCACTGGGCATTCCTGCCTGGAAGTGGGAGGATGTGAGCATGGACTTCGTCGTCGGCTTACCCACCACTCTTCAAAAGCATGATTCTGTGTGGGTAATGGTCGATCGGCTCACCAAAGTTGCCCATTTTATCCCGGTCAACACCAACTACAACGCCAAGAAGTACGCTGAACTGTACATCTCACGCATCCTATGCTTGTATGGCGTACCCCGTACCATCATATCGGATCGGGGCACTTTATTTGTGTCCTGTTTCTGGGAGCAGCTGCACGCTGCCTTGGGGACGAAGCTGATCCGTAGTTCAGCATATTACCCGCAGACGGATGAGCAAACGGAGCGGGTAAATCAGATCTTAGAAGACATGCTACGAGCTTGCGCTATCGACCACAGCAAGAATTGGGATGATCACTTGCCGTTAGCCGAGTTCTCATACAACAATGGGTACCAAGCCAGCATAAAGATGGCGCCCTACGAGGCGCTATACGGAAGGAAATGCCGCAAACCATTGAACTGGTGTGAGTCTGGCGAAAGAGTTACCTTCGGGATTGACCTTGTCAACAATGCGGAAGAAAAGGTTCGACTGATTCAAGCGAACCTCAAAGCAGCCCAATCCCGGCAGAAACAGTATGCGGAACGGAGAAGACGCCCATTACAATTCGAAGTGGGGGATCACGTATATCTACGTGTGTCTCCAATGAAGGGCGTAAACAGATTTGGGGTGAGAGGAAAGTTGGCACCCCGATTCATCGGTCCATTTCAGATTACCGAACGATGTGGATCGGTACCATACCGGCTGAAGTTACCAGAAGCACTTGATCTTGATAGTAGGCTTCTTTTGCTGCTGATGAAGTAATAATGCAAGTTTGAGTACAATGATGTACTCAGCAAGTGCAGGAAAAAACACATGATATGCAGCTCATAAACAAGGTAGGTATAAAAGGCTTATTTGCAGAAAAGCAGATTTGTAAAACCATGATAAAACAGCAACTTAACTTTAGATGTAATACCAGCATGTATTAAATTACCAACATACCTCCATCACTTCCCGTGTTCCATCCGAACATTAACCAATCCTTTATTCACACTCACGAACACCTCCTCGTATTCGCTACCATTTCACCTCGTAAAGCAACCTCGTTTCACACCGAGACCAATCTCATGTCATGTCCCAGCAGTCATGCAACCATCTCATCACCCATACTTAACAGTCCCACACCAAAACATAACCAAACCAATAATCATAACCAAGAACCTTCCAAATAACCATCCCAATATCCATCCCAACTATTCATGGAAGTTTAGCCAGGTGCTCGTGACCGTAAGCTCGGCTATCATGATAGTTTTAGACTCTGCAGAGTTTGCACCTCTTTACCCACAAGTTTGTGATTTCGTCACCCGTCGGCGACTGCAGAACCTCCATTATACCAGTACACAACCGTCGGTGTATGGTCAAGAGATCACAAAATAGCTTTTACAAAGGGGTTACTAGATGTATGGACTCACTAAGGTTTCACCGGCAGGCTAGAATCTCCAATTCTCCCACCCACGGGCCCCGTCTTGTGCCATGCAGTTCCCAGGGCAGTCCTCACTCGACTCCCATTCCCCGCGCCTTCCACAGTCCATAACACTCTAGCAACTTACCTAATTACTCAGCTAAGCCGCACCCATACTTGACCTTGTGGTGGCACTGTAATCCTGGCATGTGCATGCATGAACCGGTCCTTAGATCTACGGCAAGTAAAAACACCATGTCATGCTACCTCATTCACAAACCCAGGCTTGCCTAGATCTCCCTCTGATCCATATTCATTAACCTCATCAGTTACTTATTATCAGTACGAGTGCAGTTAGCTAGACACATCTATCTCGCTTCCCAATCCCACAGACTCAGCGAAGCATAAAGCAAAAACCATACCCGACTCATAAACTTCCCAGGCGACAAGGGTGGTTTAGTCAAAACTAGTAAACTCCTATAAATGGGCTTCCCATCACGTTTGACTCAGTACGCACACCTTTTCGCAAAACAAAACAGTTTTACCCAAAACATAGGATCAACATGGTCAAGGAGCACTTGCCTTGTTGTTGCGGTTCCGGTTGTTCTTGATTCTCAAAACCTTGTTGCTGTAGCTCGTCGTAGACAGCTCCCTGAGCTTGTCCTGCTATGTAGGGTTCTCGTACATACAATGATTCACAGCAATCAATATCATGCTCAAACCTTAAACTAGATGCGATGATGCATATGCATGCTATCCTATGATTTTTATTAGATTGGTGTGCTCTTGCATGGCTTGCACGGACAGAGGTGTTCGGATCAAAGGTGGACGTGGCGATGATCTTGTCTTTAGATCAAACTGATCATCAAGTGATCTGCCCACGAGAAGGCTTCTGTTCGAAAGGAATTGAAGAACAGATGCAAAGAGATGAACACAATGATATTGAAGTCCTACCACACGTTCTTCTTGACTTCGAGGTCCTCCTCAGACCGCTCGGTTCTTCTCCGATGATCACCTTTGTTGCGCTTCGGCGATGGTTTGCTCGGCGAGTTAGGGCCAGGGCTCTAAGTCGTCGGCTCAGGAATTGAAAGAGAGGTTTGTGGTTTCGGCCAGAGGTTTTGGGTTCTATTTATAATCGGAAGAGAAGAGTCCTAATCTGATTGTATCCCGAATAAGAGTCTTATTCAGATCTTTGTTGGATTCTAACATCTTATCTTTAGTAACATCGTGGAATTTAGATTGGTTTCTGTAGCGTACCGGTATCTTTACGCATAAAAACCGCTCCAGAACTCGTTACCTCCGCGATGATGAGCTCCGGAAGCTCCACGTGTCCTTCCGGGGCCTGGTATCTCCTCCTCCGCAGAGACGAGCTCCGGTTGTGCCGCGTGTCACGAGCGATACCTCCCCCTTCTTTGGAGGTGAGCTCCGCGCACGCCACGTGTTGGCGCCGGTCTTCCCTCTCTTCCTTCCTCAGGAACATGCCCCGAGGTCGACACGTGTCCAGCAACGACAGACCTCCCGGAGATAAGCTCCGGTGGTGACACGTGTTCGATAGATCCGGACTTCTCGGAGATGAGCTCCGAGATCGACACGTATCCCGCGCGACTGGTCCTCTGATTTCCGCGAGGACTAGCTCCGAGGATGACACGTGTCTTGTGGAAATGCCTTTGCTTCTTCTGCAGAGGCTAGCTCCGTGGGAAACACGTGTCCCACAGTATTGGACCTCTCCCCTTTGCGGAGACGAGCCCCAGCTACGTAGCCAGCTTGGCGACGGCCTCTCCCCGCTTTGCAAGGATGAGCTTCGAACACGCCACGTGGCCTGCTGGCCGCGGAAGTTGCCTTCGGCGCTCTCTGAGGGATTTATTGGCTATTCTTTTGATAATTCTCTCTGTTCCTATTTTTCATTAAAATGTTCCCTCTTCATAGAACATGAACATATGCTGACACCCGAGGCGAGGGTGTCACAAATCTACCCCCCTTAAATTGAATCTCGCCCTCGAGATTCGTTAGTAGGAAATAGATGGGGGATTCCGCCTTGATATCCTCTTCACGCTCCCATGTGGCTTCAGCTTCGGTGTGATGGCTCCATTGTACCTTGCACCATCGAATCACCTTGTTTCGGGTGACTCTTTCCTTTACGTCCAAGATTCGGACAGGGTGTTCTGCGTAAGTCAGGTCCTCTTGAAGTTCAAGCTCTCCCATTGACACTTGTTCCTCTGGTATTCTCAAGCACTTCATGAGCTGGGATACATGAAACACGTCATGTACGTCGGTGAGGTGGTTTGGGAGCTCTAGTTGATAGGCTACTTCTCCTCGCTTGTACAAAATCTTAAATGGTCCGATGTAGCGAGGTGCTAGCTTGCCTTTGATGTTGAAACGTCGTTGGCCTCGGATAGGTGATACCTTAAGGTATACGAAGTCTCCTACTTCAAAGGCCAACTTCCTATGCCTATTGTCCGCATAGCCTTTCTGTCGTGACTGCGCAGCCTTTAAGTTCTCCCGTATCGTTTGGACCTGCTTTTCAGCTTCTTGTAGTACTTCGGGTCCAAACACCTGGTTCTCTCCAGTCTCGTTCCAGAACAGTGGCGTTCTACACCGTCTACCATATAAGGCTTCGAAAGGCGACATCTTCAAGCTAGCTTGATAGCTGTTGTTATAGGAGAACTCGGCATACGGTAAACTCCTATCCCAACTAGGCCCACGTTTCAAGGCGCAAGCTCTCAACATGTCCTCCAAAATTTGGTTCGCCCTTTCGGTTTGTCCATCTGTTTGTGGGTGGTAGGCGGAGCTAAAATCTAGTCGTGTACCCATGGTTTTCTGCAGCTTCCTCCAGAATCTAGAGGTAAACTGAGAACCTCGATCTGAGACTATCCTCTTCGGAACTCCGTGACGGCACACGATCTGCTCCATGTACAACTCTGCCAATTGTGCAACGTTGTAACTGGTCTTTACTGGAAGAAAATGGGCAGTTTTCGTCAATCGGTCCACAATGACCCAGATGGAGTCGTATCCCAACTGAGTACGTGGTAATCCGACGATGAAGTCCATACTGATGTCCTCCCATTTCCATCCGGGTATTCTCAAAGGTTGCAACAATCCAGCGGGTTTTTGATGTTCGTCCTTTACCCGTTGGCATGTGTCGCATAGGGCAACGTATTCGGCTATATCCCTCTTCATACCATCCCACCAATAACAAGTTTTCAAGTCCTTGTACATTTTGGTGCTTCTTGGATGTATGGAATAGGGTGAATCATGTGCCTCCTTCAATATCATGTCGCGGAGGTGTCTTATGTTCGGCACACAAATCCTTTTTCCTAGCCAAAGCGTACCCTTTTCATACTCCTGGAAATCCTTCTCTATTCCTTGTCGGATTCTTTCCTTGATCTCCTTGATTTCCTCGTCCGTTGCTTGGCCCTCTCTTATTTCTTGCTCAATGGGGAGTGGATCTCCATTATCTCCATGTTATTCAAGAACCCGAGGTGTAACCGTTCAAACTCCTTCCGTAGTTCGGGCGGTAGCTCCGGAACCGTGAGTTGGTGACATGCTCCCTTTCTGCTCAATGCGTCCGCTACTACATTGGCCCTCCCAGGGTGGTAGTTGATTCCCATATCATAATCCTTGATGAGTTCTAACCATCGACGTTGCCTCAAATTCAAGTCCGTTTGTGTAAATATGTACTTGAGGCTTTTATGATCCGTATAGATCTCACATCGATGTCCAAGGATATAATGTCTCCAAATCTTCAATGCATGCACCACTGCTGCTAGCTCCAAGTCATGCGTAGGATAGTTAAGCTCGTGATTCTTTAATTGTCGTGAGGCATAGGCTACCACTTGTCCTTCCTGCATGAGTACTGTAACACCCCAAAATTTTGATTCAAAACCTTAAATCATGTTAAGAGGGGAATTTAAAAATTTTTGGACGTGTTGCATGTTTTGCAAAAATTCAAATTCAAACTGGAATTCAAATTAAACTCAAATCAGAAAAGAAATGGAAAAAGAAAAAGAGAAAACAGAAAAAAACCGGCCAGTGGGCCGAAACCCACCAGCCGGCCCGACTTACCCCGCGCCAGCCCGCAGCCGCGCGCCCGCGCTCTCTCACACTGACAGGCGGGACCCAGCGATCTTCGTCTACCTCGCGCCGCGCCGAACTCCCCCGCGCCCGAATCGAAACCGATCGGGATTTCAACGTAAACCCCGCTGAATTCTGTTCGTAGCCGATGCGGACATGATCTAAACCACCCCGCCGCCCTCCCCCGTCTATAGAAACCCCGGTCTCGTTCTGTTTTTCCCACGCGATCGCCGATTTTTACTCCGGTGAGAACCGAGACTTCTCCGGTGAATTCTGGCCGATCCAAGCTCAGAAACTCCGATCTAACTCGCTGGTCTTGATCCACCGCCTCCGGGGAACCTTGCAGGTGCAGAAAACTCGGTGACTTGTGGTGTAAACGCAGCGCCGACGAGCTTCGCCGTGGTTTTGCCTCGGACCTCGTCGCCGATCACTTTCCAGGACCTCCGAGCTCAAGAAAAACCCCGAGGTGAGATCCCCGACCTCCCCTTTACCGATCTATGCCATAAGATCACAGTTCTAGGCAGAATTCTCGAGGATCCGAAAGTTTCCGTCGAGATCGCCGCTTCCCGCCGCCGTGCGCCGCCGGCAGCGCCGCCCGCGCTCGATCAGAGCGACGTGGCCGCTTGTGCGCCGTTTATTTTAAATCGCACGGTAGGGTTTAAACCCCCGCGTACCGGTTCGACGTTATAATCTCAGCCGTCGGTTTAAAATCGGACGGTCCACGTCAGCCCCGCGTTATAAAGACTGGAATTCTTACGCGCTACCCCCTGGGGTTCTCGGGAAATAAGAGCTAGCCCCGGAAACTTCTGATCTAGCCCCTGGAACTCCAGAAAATCATGTAAATTCATTTAAAAATCAGTTTTAGCCCCTGGACTTAATAAAAATTAGGAAAAACACCTCTGATAAGTGTAGCTAGACCCCTAGAAATTCTGAAAATAATATTATAGACCCTGTAGTGGAGTGAGTTTACCTTTTTAGCTCTGTTTAGTATTTAAATAAGGAAATTGAATATGTGGCTAGTGTTTAAAAATTAAAAAGTGGGACAAACATATTGTCATAATTAAATTAAAAACTTTCTCAGTATTTAGAAAACTTTGGAGTGAGATAAAAACATATTTTGGGCTAAATTGAATCTGTTTAATTTATTATTCACATTTAGGGACACACTTTTAAGTAATGAATAGTTTTAGAAAATAGGGAAATTAATTGTGAAATAGTTTTCATCAGAGGCAAGGGTCAAAATATGTTATTAAATTATTTAGGATCAGAACCTATTCTGTTTATATGATGTATATTACTAATTTCATAATAAAGAACACATTTATGTAGAGGAAAATAAATCTGAAATTATAGCAACTAGTAAATGATAAATGGAGTTTCTAAAAACCAAAGAATTCAGTTTAAGGTTGGTAACAAGTCTAAAGGCACATATGGAGAAGAAAAATACTTTTCATACATACTTGGTAGTAAAAAGGTGTAGTAGTTGAATATAAGGAATTTATTTAAATTGGAAACTCATATATAAATAGTAGGTAAGTATAAATGTGAACACAAAAGTAGGAATCATATATACATGATTAAAAGTGCATGCAAGCCACAACTCAACACACATAAAGTAACCACAACACATATAATGGTGAAGGACTTTCATAAATGTGAATGTATGGTTTGTATGAAGTAGAAGTGTGAACTATGTCTTATGATTGTTGTTTTTCTTTTGCTATGTGTGATGGTATGATGTAGAACCTGCTCAAGAGCAAGTTATTCCTTTCCAAGACCAGGACTACCCATTTCAAGAGCAGCAAGAAGGAGGCAAGTGTCCTTGACCACTTTGATCCTATGCTAGGATGTGTAGATAGAATTATTTGCATTGTCAAATGAAATATGAAACCCATGTTAGGAAGTTTCCCTAGAATTGCATTATCTTGTTTCCTTGTAGCTTGGGATGGGATTTATTTTATCATGTCATTTATTATTATGCATATGCTTAGCCATGCTTAGAATGGGATATTTGGGATATGAGATCATCAGTTTATTTTACCATACGCTTGAATGAGATATTGTGAGTTATGTAGAGGTAGGGATCAAGGCAAGTTGGATGTTTTGGTTGTGTGCTGGGTGCACGAGACTTGGGTTTGTGTTTACTACTTGCCTGGATCCTAAGGACCGGTTCATGGAGCATGTAACCTGGCTTTACAGTGCCAACCACATGCTGAGATGGGGCAGCTTGGTCAATTAATTAGGTGTATCCCCGGCGTAGTATGGGTGTGTTGGATGGTGCGGGGAATAGGTGTCAGCTGGACTACCATATGAACCGCAATGCTCAAGAGGGGGCCACTGCAGCGGGGTTGTAGCCTCTTGTATGCTGTTAGTGGTGAAACCTCAGTGAGCCTACGCTCGTCGGGAATCCCTTTGTAAAGGCTTCGTAGTGATCTCCTGGCTACACACCTGGGAAGTGTGAATGTGGTTCGTAGCCACTGGCATAATGGAGGTTCTTTTAGTCCACCCGGCAACGAGGGATGAAATCACTACATGTGGGTACAGTGGTACACACTCTGCAGAGTCAAAACTGTCATGACAGCCGTGCTCACGGTCAAGAGCGGCTTGGACTTATTCATGATTAGAGGATTGATGTTTTTGGAAGTTGTGGATGTTAAGCAGGGAGCTTAACATTGGAAATGATGTTATGGTTATGGGATTATGATGATAGGATGGGAAATTGGGACCATTTCATCTGTGTAGTAATGTAGGTACTTAAAAAGCTAAGGTGATAGGAATTAATTGCATAGTGCTTTAACCATGAGTTCAACCTCTCCTTGTTCTAGCCATGCATGATATAATTTTCCCACACTTGCTGAGTACCATTGGTACTCAACCTTGCATATTTGTTGGTTTATATTGCTGCTCAGGTCAAGATAATGAGGCGGTGTATAATGACCAAGACTTTGGACCCGAAAAAGGTTTCTAGGTTCATGGAGACCCCCGGGCAACGCCTGTGACGGAGCCCTAAAGAATAATATTCCGCTGCTAGTTTATTTACTTGTGATGAACTTATTATTGTCCATCGAGACATTTGCTATGTAAGACTTATTTATATTCGACACCTGGCTTGTAATAAATGATGCTTCACTATTTGACATCACATGTATGAGAAAATGATCCTGGCATACATGTGATATTCACTTGGTTGTTCTTCGGAAAAACCGGGTGTGACAGAGGTGGTATCAGAGCCAAGGTTGCCCGTAGGAACGTGGACCTAGGTAGAAATGGACGTATTTAAGGGCCCTATTTTCTTAAAAACTATTTTCCAAGGTGTGGGTTGAAAATTGTTATTTAAGGAGTCATTTTCTTCATCTTACCCCAACTTTCATTCAAACTAGGATTTTTGTTTGAGAGTTTATCTAACCTAATTTTAAATTCTTTTTGTTTTAGATGGTTCGCATGATTCGTACCGCTCGCAAGTCCACAGGAGGGAGAGTTCCCGTAGTTGCCCTTGCCGAGAGAGAGGAGAGCCGTCCGGTGACGTACCTTTCCTACGGATTGGCAGTAGGAGGCTTATTGCGCCGTCTTCTGCGTATGCTCGAAGCCGCCGGCAACACGGGCAAGCTAATCATCCACTATAACTCCACCAGGACCATCCGTGAGAAGAGGGAAGAATGGATTTCAGAGATGAGGATTATACACGAAAATCAGCTGCTTAAGATTCACCACTCTCCAGCTTGTCGAGCGACACAGGTCGATGCGGAGAAAGATGTCACCTGGGAGGCCATCACCTGCCAGAGTCACATCTATCGTCGCCTCTTGGACAAAACAGAGTACATGTATGTCCTCCAACGTGAGAGTGGTACCACGGAGTACAAGTACCCGCCAGTGCAGCAAGGGACTTCCCATGAGCACATGAACTTGTGCTTGGAGGATGCTGCTATGCTCAGCACTCGATTGCAGGAGTGTCAACAAGAGCTTCAGGATGTCCGGGACACCCTGAAGGAAACGGAGGCGTTGCTGCGAGCCTGCTTAAAGGCGAGAGAAAGAGGAGATGGGAATGAACTGTGTGTCACCGTGAATGATACATGGACTCCTGACTCCCCAGATCGCCGAGCGATCAGGCGTCGTCGCACTTCTCCACCAGCAGCCTCCCCACCCAAAGCAGAGTCAGAAGGCAACCGAAATGATGAGGAAGATCCCTAGGAGCCAGCTCAAGAAAACGAGTAGCGTAGAGCCTTTCCCTTAAATTAGAAGGATGTCGAGTAGTCGAGTCGTTACATAGTTAATGGTGTGTTAATGCTTGGTGTGTGACGTGAGTTGTGGAAGCCATGAGCAATTGTCCACAGCCTCGTCTTTAGATTGTTTTGCTTTGGTGTGTGAACCCACATGAAATAATAGTGCATCTATTTGGTGTGAGATATGAACCCTTGTAAAAGTATAACAAAGCCTCAATACATCAAAGTACAAACAAATGAAAGTAGTAAGATGATACTAAATGCTTTCAAATTAACATTGGTTGATTCTGCCAGATGGCCGGAAGAGGAAAAGGACGTGCTGCCAACCCCGCGAACAACAACGATGAGGCATGCAACCCTCATCTTTCTGGAGGCCAGGACCGGGGTGGTCGCCGTGAAGGAGTTGATCCCCTCCACCAAATGCTGGAGAATCAGAATCAGCTCATCCAGAACTTGACTCAAGTGGTGGCCAACTTGCATCAAGTTCCACCTCCACAAGCTGCACCACGCCAACCAAGGTTGAGTGAGTTTCTAGGAACTCAACCTCCAAAGTTTGCAAGTGCTGCTGAACCTCTGGAGGCAGATGATTGGCTGAAAACCATTGAAAGTAAGATGAGGATGATACAATGCCAAGGGTATGAGAGGGTGCTGTTTGCCTCCCATCAATTGCATGGACCTGCTGCTGATTGGTGGACCGCCTACGTGGCCGCCCATCATGACTCTGAGAACATCACTTGGGAAGAGTTCAAGCGTAGCTTCCGCAACCATTACATCCCAAGAGGTGAACTCAAAAACAAGAGGAAGAAGTTTTTGGGACTGCAGCAGGGAAACATGACGGTGAGGGAATACCTCACTAAATTTACTCAACTATCCCGTTATGCCCCGCGAGACATAGAGACTGATGAGCAGAAACAAGATTGTTTCGTGGAAGGACTTACCGCGGAGATGCAGTGTGCAATGTCCTCAAATGAGTATGAAAGCTTCCAAAAGATGGTGGACAGAGCATTTGTGGTAGAAAGGAAGCTAAAGGCCTTGGAAAATGAGAATAAGAGGAAGGCCGGGTGGTCACATCAAGCCTCAGGGAGCAACACCCGCCCACGTATGATGCAGCAACCTACGGGGCAGACGAGCCGTGCTGCGGTACCCTATTCAGCACCAAGAGGGTACAACCCAAACTACAGGCCTCCCGCAGCACCAGCACAGCCGCAACATCAGTTTGTGCAGCAGCCTCGCCCCGCATATCCACCTCGACCAGCAGTGCAAGGACCCCCAAACCAACCCCAAGACAACAAAGGCCAGACACCTAAGGTTGGGGTGCAATGTTTTAGCTGTGGTGAAGTGGGGCACTACGCCCATAAATGCCCAAAGAAGAAGCCTGCGCAGCCACAACAGCAGAATGTAATGAGAGGACGGGTGAACCATGTCACTATGGAGGAAGCACAAGAGGCACCCGACGTGGTAGTTGGTAAGTTTCCTGCCAATTTACACCTTGCAACCCTGCTGTTTGATTCTGGTGCGACCCACTCGTTCATTGCTCAAGGGTTTGTTAAGAAGCATGACCTAGCAACCACACAAATGAACCATATGCTAGCTGTAAACTCTCCAGGTGGAGAAATAAGGACAAGACAAGTGTGTCCCAAAGTGAACCTAGATATAAATGGGGTAGTATTTACTGCTAACCTCATAGTGATAGATTCACAAGGGATAGATATTATTTTGGGTATGGATTGGTTGACCAAACATAAAGGAATCATCCATTGTTCGACCAGAACGGTGGAACTAACTCACCCTAGTGGCACAAGAGTAAAGTTCATAACAATACACGAGCCTAGGAGGGACATTAAATTAAATCAAGTTGAGGTGAAAGTTAAGGAAATCAGGACTATTAGGGAATATCCAGATGTTTTTCCGGAGGAGTTGTCAGGTATGCCTCCCGATCGTGAAGTGGAATTCGCAATTGAGCTAGTACCGGGAACAGCCCCGATATACAAGAGACCTTATCGGATGGACTCCAAGCAGCTAGAAGAACTCAAGGATCATTTGAGAGAATTGACGGAGAAGGGGTATATTCGCCCTAGTTCCTCACCATGGGGAGCTCCGGTGATATTTGTGCCCAAGAAAGACGGAACCCAAAGGTTATGCGTGGATTACCGTGCTTTGAATGAGGTAACCATCAAGAACAAGTACCCATTGCCTCGCATTGAAGACTTGTTTGATCAGTTGAGGGGAGCTTGTGTGTTCTCGAAAATTGATCTCAGGTCGGGATACCACCATCTCAAGATAAGGCAATCTGATATTCCCAAGACAGCTTTCGTATCTCGGTACGGACTGTATGAATACACTGTCATGCCTTTCGGGCTAACTAATGCCCCGGCATACTTCATGTATCTCATAAACAAGGTATTCATGGAATATCTGGACAAATTTGTGGTGGTTTTCATAGATGACATTCTCGTCTTCTCCAAAGATGAAGAAGAACATGAGAAACATCTAAGGTTGGTGTTGCAGAGGCTGAGAGAACACCAACTATATGCCAAGTTGAGCAAGTGTGAGTTTTGGCTGAAGAGAGTTCCCTTTTTAGGACATATAATCTCGGAGGGAGGAATCTCCATAGATCCCGCCAAAATCGAGGATATCCAGAAGTGGAAGACCCCAGAAAATGTCGGGGAAGTTCGAAGCTTTTTGGGATTGGCTGGGTACTATCGACGGTTTATTGAGGGATTCTCCAAGATCTCGAGACCTCTCACCAAACTGTTGGAGAAGGGAATCACATTCACCTGGACACCACAGTGCGATGCGAGCTTTCAGGAGCTAAAGAAGAGATTGACAACAGCCCCAGTGTTGGTTATGCCGGATATGCAGAAGAATTTCACAGTGTACTGCGATGCCTCTGGAAATGGGTTGGGATGTGTTCTCATGCAAGAAGGACATGTCGTGGCATATGCATCCCGGCAGCTTCGGAAGCACGAGAAGAACTATCCTACACATGACCTAGAACTAGCTGCAGTGGTACACGCGTTGAAAATTTGGCGGCACTATTTGATGGGGAAGAGGACAGAGATATATACGGATCATAAGAGTTTGAAGTACATATTCACACAGCCAGATCTCAACCTCAGACAAAGGAGATGGTTAGAGCTAATCAATGACTTTGATATAGGCATCAACTATCATCCCGGGAAAGCAAACGTCGTGGCCGATGCTTTGAGTTGGAAAGTGCAGGTCAATAAGTTGAGCTTGAAGGACATGCCCGCAGAATTGAAGGACGAAGTTATAAGGCTCAATCTATGTCTAGTAAATAGTGGTGAAGCCATCGCCATGGAAGTGGACTCCACACTCGAGCGAGACATACGCGAGGGCCAAAAGAATGATGGGAAGATACAAGAGATCAGACAGCTCATCAAGGAAGATAAAGCTCCTGGTTTTAGAGAGGATGAACAAGGAACGGTGTGGCACGGGAAAAGGATCTGTGTGCCAGAAGTAAAAGAGATCCGTGAATTAATTTTGAAGGAGGCTCACGACTCCGACTATTCCATTCATCCTGGGAGTACGAAGATGTACCAGGACCTCAAAAGCAGGTATTGGTGGTATGGCATGAAGCGAGATGTCGTGGAACATGTTGCCCTATGTGACACATGTCAGTTGGTGAAAGCAGAACATCAACGACCCGCGGGATTATTGCAACCACTCAAAGTGCCTGAATGGAAGTGGGAAGAAATCAGCATGGATTTTGTCGTGGGATTGCCTAGGACCCAATCCGGGTATGATTCAATATGGGTCATTATTGATAGGCTAACCAAGGTAGCTCATTTCATCCCTGTGAAAGAAAGCTACAGCGGATCCAAATTGGCAGAGTTGTACATGTCAAGGATCGTGTGTTACCATGGAGTGCCAAAGAAGATTGTGTCGGATCGAGGGACACAGTTCACCTCAAGGTTCTGGCAGAAGTTGCATGAAACCATGGGAACCCATCTGAACTTTAGTTCTGCCTATCATCCCCAAACTGACAGGCAGACGGAGAGAACCAATCAGATCCTTGAAAATATGTTAAGGGCATGTGCACTCAAAAACAATAGGAGTTGGGACAAGAACTTACCGTATGCGGAGTTTTCCTATAACAACAGTTATCAAGCTAGTATGAAGATGTCACCGTTTGAAGCTTTGTATGGAAGGAAGTGCAGAACTCCCCTATTTTGGAACCAAACAGGAGAAAGTAAAGTGTTTGGTCCAGAAGTGCTACAAGAAGCCGAGGCGAAGGTGAGGGAGATTCGCAACAACTTGAGGATAGCACAAACACGCCAGAAGAGTTATGCTGATGTACGAAGAAGAGAACTCGTTTTCAACGTGGGAGACTATGTTTATCTCAAGGTGTCCCCTATCAGAGGACTTCGTCGGTTCAAGGTGAAAGGGAAGTTATCACCTCGATACATCGGACCCTTTCAAGTGTTGGAAAGAAAAGGCGAAGTGGCGTACCAACTAGAGTTACCGGTTCATCTATCGAACGTGCACGATGTATTCCATGTGTCACAACTCAAGAAATGCCTGAGGACACCTGAGGAGGTGTTACCCATGAATGAAGTGGATGTAGCTGAAGATTTGTCTTATGCCGAGCAACCATACAAGATTTTGGAGACAATGGAACGCCTCACCAGAAACAAGAGAATCCGGATGTGCAAGGTGCAGTGGAAGCATCACTCAGAAGAGGAAGCCACCTGGGAACGGGAAGATGAGCTCAAGGCACAATTTCCGGAATTGTTTTCTTAGAAACACCAATCTCGAGGACGAGATTTCTTTTAAGGGGGGTAGAGCTGTAACACCCCAAATTTTGATTCAAAACTCTAAACCATGCTCAGAGGGGAATTTAAAAATTTTTGGACGTGTTGCATGTTTTGCAAAAATTCAAATTCAAACTGGAATTCAAATTAGACTCAAAACAGAAAAGAAATGGAAAAAGAAAAAGAAAAACGGGAAAAAAACCGGCAAGTGGGCCGAAACCCGCCAGCCGGCCCAGCTTTCCCCGCGCCAGCCCGCCCCCGCGCGCGCCGCGCTGCCTCTCACAGACAGGTGGGACCCGCCTGTCATCCCTAACCCCGCGACCCCGGACTCTCTCCCGCGCGCGCGATCGCAACCGACCGGATTTCCGCGTCCCGCAGCCCGAATTCTGGTCCCAAACGACTCAAACTCGATCGCAACAGACCCACCGCCCTCCCCCGGCTATAAAAACCGCAGCCCCGATCAGTTTTTCCCACACGATCGCCGATTTTTACTCCGGTGAGCACCGAGACTTCGCCGGTGAATTCTGGTCGATCTAAGCTCGGAAACTCTGATCTAACTCGCTGGTCTTGATCCACTGCCTCCGGGGAACATTGCAGGTGCAGAAAACCCGAAGACTTACGGTGTAAACCCAGCGCCGACGAGCTTCGCCGTGGTTTTGCCTCGGACCTCGCCGCCGATCACTTTCCAGGACCCCCGAGCTCGAGAAAACCCCCGAGGTGAGATCCCTGACCTCTCCTCTACCGATCTAGGCCATAAGATCACAGTTTTAGGCAGAATTCTCGAGGATCCGAAACTTTCCGGCGAGATCGCCGCTTCCCGCCGCCGTGCGCCGCCGGCAGCGCCTCCCGCACTCGATCAGAGCGACGTGGCCGCTTGTGCGCCGTTTATTTTAAATCGCACGGTAGACTTTAAAACCCCGCGTACCGGTTCGATGTTATAATCTCAGCCGTCGGTTTAAAATCGGACGGTCCACGTCAACCCCGCGTTATAAAGACTGGAATTCTTACGTGCTACCCCCTGGGGTTCTCTAGAATTGAGAGCTAGCCCCGGAAACTTCAGATCTAGCCCCTGGAACTCCAGAAAATCATGTAAATTCATTTAAAAATCAGTTTTAGCCCCTGGACTTAATAGAAATTAGGAAAAACACCTCTGATAAGTGTAGCTAGACCCCTGGAAATTAAGAAAATAATATTATAGACCCTGTAATGGGGTGAATTCATTATTTTAGCCCTGTTTAGTATTTAATTTAGAAAATTGAATATGTAACTAGTGTTTAAAAATTAAAAAGGGGGACAAACATAATTGTCAAAATTAATTAAAAACTTTCTCAGTACTTAGAAAACTTTGGAGTGAGATAAAAATATATTTTTGGGCTGAAATGAATCTGTTTCATCTATTATTCACATTTATTAGTATAGGGACACATTTTTAAGTAAAGAATAGTTATAGAAAAATAGGGAAAATAATTATGAAATAGTTTACATCAGAGGACAAGGTTAAAATATGTTATCAAAATAATTTAGGACCAGAACCTCTACTGTTTAGATGATGTGTATTACTAATTTCATAATAAAATACACAATTATGCATAGGAATATAAATCTGAAAATATAGCAACTAGTAAATGATAAATGGAGTTTTCAAAATCCAAAGAGTTCAGTTTAAGTGTGGTAGAAATTATGAAGGCATATATGGAGAAGAAAAATACTTTTCATACATACTTGGTAGTTTAGTGTAAGGAATTTATTTAAAAATGAAACACAACACATATAATGGTGAATGAATTTCATAAATGTGAATGTGTGGTTTGTATGAAGTGTAAGTGTGAACTATGTCTTATGGATTGTTGTTTTTCTTTTGCTATGTGTGATGGTATGAAGTAGAACCTGTTCAAGAACAAGTTATTCATTTCCAAGACCAGGAATACCCATTTCAAGAGCAGCAAGAAGGAGGCAAGTGTTCTTGACCACTTTGATCCTATGCTAGGATGTGTAGATAGAATTATTTGCATTGTCAAATGAAATATGAAACCCATGCTAGGAAGTTTCCCTAGAATTGCATTACCTTGTTTCCTTGTAGCTTGGGTTGGGATTTATTTTGTCATGTCATTTATTTACATGCATTTGCTTAGCCATGCTTAGAATGGGATATTTGGGATATGAGATCATCAATTTATTTTACCATACTCTTGAATGAGTTATTGTGAGTTATGTAGAGGTAGGGATCAAGGCAACTTGAATGTTTTGGTTGTGTGCTGGGTGCACGAGACTTGGGTTTGTGTTTAGTACTTGCCTGGATCCTAAGGACCGGTTCATGGAGCATGTAACCCGGCTTTACAGTGCCAACCACATGCTGAGATGGGGCAGCTTCGCCAATTAATTAGGTGTATCCCCGGCGTAGTATGGGTATGTTGGATGGTGCGGGGAGTAGGTGTCAGCTGGACTACCATATGAACCGCAAGGCTCAAGAGGGGGCCACTGCAGCGGGGTTGGAGCCTCTTGTATGCTGTTAGGGGTGAAACCTCAGTGGGCCCACGCTCGTCGGGAATCCCTTTGTAAAGGCTTCGTAGTGATCTCCTGGCCGCACACCTGGGAAGTGTGAATGTGGATCGTAGCCACTGGCATAATGGAGGTTCTTTTAGTCCACCCGGCAACGGGGGATGAAATCACTACTTGTGGGTACAGTGGTACAAACTCTGCAGAGTCAAAACTGTCTTGACAGCCGTGCTCACGGTTAAGAGCGGCCTGGACTTATTCATGATTAGAGGATTGATGGTTTTGGAAGTTATGCGGGGAGCTTAACATTGGAAATGATGTTATGGTTATTGGATTATGATGATGGGATGGGAGATTGGGACAATTTCACCTGTGTAGTAATGTAGGTGCTTAATAAGCTAAGGTGATAGGTATTAATTGCGTAGTGCTTTAACCATGAGTTCAACCTCTCCTTGTTCTAGCCATGCATGATATAATTTTCCCGCACTTGCTGAGTACCATTGGTACTCAACCTTGCATATTTGTTGGTTTATATTGCTGCTCAGGTCAAGATAATGAGGTGGTGTATAATGACCAAGATTTTGGAACCGAGGAAGGATTTTAGGTTCATGAAGACCCTCGGGCAACGCCTGTGATGGAGCCCTAAAGAATAATATTCCGCTGCTAGTTTATTTACTTGTGATGAAGCATTAGTGTCCATTGAGACATTTGCGATGTAAGACTTATTTCTATTCGACACCTGGCTTGTAATAAATGATGCTTCACTATTTGTCATCACATGTATGAGAAAATGATCCTGGCATACATGTGATATTCACTTGGTTGTTTCTTCGGAAAAACCGGGTGTGACACGATCCATGGCAACGGGTACTTGTTCTTGATGGTTACGGCATTTAATGGACGGTAGTCCACGCAAAGCCGCAACATCTCATCCTTCTTCTTGACAAATAATGCCGAACAGCCCCATGGCGAGGAGCTCGGCCTAATAAAACCCTTCTCCAGAAGGTCCGTGAGCTGAGTCTTCAGTTCAGCCAACTCCTTGGGCGCCATCTTGTACGGCCTTCGGGATATTGGCATGGTTCCCGGTGCAAGTTCAATCTTGAACTCCACCTCTCTATCGGGTGGCATCGCCGGCAAATCATCCGGGAATACGTCAGGGAATTCTCGGACCACTGGAATATCTTCCAATCTGATGGTTGTGGCTTGATAGACACTTGGAAGTTTTATTTCTGGACTGTCCAGAAATAATGAGTGAGAACCGTGCACCTCTGAGTTTAAGTGCACGACTCGAAGGACGGTGTCTAAAATAGCGCCGTGGCGGGTTAGCCACGACATCCCTATGATGACATCGACCTTCTGCCCCTCTAAGATAATGAGAGACGTGGGGTACACTCTACCCGCTAAGCATAATGGTGCTTTGGAGACCATTTCGCTTGCTGAAATCCTCCCACCCGGTGAACAAATTAAATATGGACCATCGGTGGGTAGTATTGGCAAACTGTGTTTGGCAATGAAAGCTTGGCTAATAAAATTATGCGTGGCGCCTGAATCAAACAGTACTATAGCGGGATGCTGGTGGAGTTGGAACATACCCGCAAGGATTGGCTCGCCCGCCGGCACGTCCTCAATGGCAAGTTGGTGGACGGTGCCGGGCCTAGGGTTTGCCCGCCGCGCATTAGTAGGGTTCCGGGGTTGATTCCTCCCCGGAAACTGTGGTGCCACACCGCCGCCTTGCCTCTCCGGGCAACTGCTCGCGAAGTGTCCTGGACGACCACACATGTAACATGTGGCCGCTGCTGGTGGAGTACTCGGTGGACGAAAGCCCGGCATGCGTTGCTGAGGTGCAAAAGCACGCGGCATCGCCCGTTGCTGCTGTTGTTGTTGCGGTGGTACTGGCAGTGCCGGCCGGAATGCCGGTGAAGAATACGGCCGACTGCGGAACGGCATCGACCACTGTGGTGGCTGCCAGCGCGGACCTGATGGTGGGCGATTCACCATCCGAAACTTCTGAGAAGGACCGCCTCCTTCTCCGCTGCTCTGCGGCGCGCTTCGCTTTCTCTCCGCCGCCGCTAACTCCTTGCCGGAGTCCTCCTGAACAATCGCAGCATCAATGATGTCGTTGAGGCTGCCGCGATTGAACATCACCAATTTGTCCTTCAGAAGCGGGTTAAGCCCCTGGTAAAAGTGGTCTCGCCGCTTCTCGTCGGTATCAGCATGGTACGACGCATATAGCGCGAGATCGTTAAACGCCCTGGAGTATTCCAGCGTGTTCCGGCTCCCTTGTTGCAGGTGTAAGAACTCCTGCGTCTTCCTCTTCATCAGACCTGGCGGTATATGATAGGCCCTGAAGGCCGTCCGGAACTCCGCCCAGGTCATCACTGGGTCGGTGGGTTGTGAAGCACATAAGTTGGCCCAACACGCACTCGCGGATCCTTGGAGCTGCTGGACCGCGATCTGAGTCTTGCGCTGCTCGCTGATTTGGAGCAGCCCGAACTTCATCTCTATGGCGCGGAGCCAGTTGTCCGCGTCAAGTGGTTCATCCGCCCTTGAGAATACTGGGGGATGAGTCGCCAGGATGTCGGAGTAGGAGCTCTGTTGGCGCTCCTCACGATCTTGACGTCTCTCTGGGCGAGACGTATTGGCGATGAGAGTCTGCAGCAACTCTGTGTGCTGCTGATGCGAGTCTGCCATTGCCGCGACAATGTCGGCCAATGTAACCGTTGGCAGTGGCGGTGGCGGTGTTTGCTGTTGCTGTTGCTGCTGCTGTCCCGAGGAGTCCTCGGGAGGTGGTTGGGAGGTCTCTCCCCCTTGACTGGTACCCCCAACGTCAGGGTTGGCACGAGTACGCGTCATTCTGAAATTCAAAACAGCAGCAATCAGCACATGTCTTACTTAAAATTCCATACGCAACAGTAGGTATTGAAGTGACACATGATTAATTTGCACAAAATTCACATATATTGATAAAGCAGAAACTTTATACAAGATACATTATCCTCGGATCTCCGAGAGGTCGTGCTCATGTTGTCACTACCTATACATACGCTACTGTCTACATGACATGCCCCGATTACAAAAGTTGGGTTACGCTACCATAGCTGCCCTACTTGGCAACCTTAACCCCCTACTCGGAGTAGAACTCGACCTCCTGTGGGTCGTCCTCCTCCGGTACCTCTGCTGGTGGCTCTGGGTCTACCACCTCTCCTCCCATCCCGGGTTCTCCCATTGCTGGAAGACCCAAGACTACCGGTACGCCTAATACCGGGGGCACGAGGTCCTGCAAAGCATGCACCTCGTCCATAGCTTGGTTGTAGTCCTCTTCCCAGCCTTGGCCTTCCTCGATAGCGTCGTCCCGCTCTTGAGCAAGGTCCTCATTCTGCTGGGTTAGGGTCTGCACCAGCTCTTGCAACACCGCGATGTCAACACGGCTCTTCTTCTTTGCCTTCTTCAGACGACGCAACTGATTGTGTTGTTCATTCAGTCGCTTGATCGTCGGAAGGAGCACATTGCGGAGTGCGCTGTGAGCACTCTCGAAATGATCTCCACGGCTTGTGCTCTCCTTGAGCTTGGTGGCGAGATGCTCCGTATGAACAGCTTGGCTGTCCATCACAGCGTTTCCCGCCCTCATTTGGAGGCTGAGATTTGCCTCCGCGGGGTTGTACCTTGGGCAACTCGGGTCTGTTGCCTCCAGGTACCTCTCTTCCCACACATGCTGAGCTCGTCCCTCCACCGGAACGAGTGCGTATGGCGTGCCCTCCATAGCCTGCACGTGCAGTCGGCAGAAACGTGACATAGTGTCACGGGCTGCCACTTGCCATATTCCTTCCGGTTGTCTTCCTCTCACCATGACGGTGAATGGCACCCAACCAGGTGGCGTAGGTCCTGCAGGAACCTCGACATGGATCGTCCACGTCTTGTTCCCCTCTTCGCCTTCTTACTTGGTGAAGTACTGCGGCATCTGATTGTACCCGAAATATTGGAGCATTTGCCACAATGCTTCCGGGTAGCCGCTACGGTCAGAACAGTGGGAAACTACCCACCCGTTCTCCAACTGTTTATCTGCTGCCATCTGTAAAAATATATTTGAGAAATGTCAAATATTTATTTAAACAGTAAACCATTGAGATATAACATAAGACATGTCATTGAACCCATAAAACTTGGAAACATAGTTCAAATTTTAAACAAATTTGACTGCTGATCTGCTGTTCCCATGACAGCCCTGACCAGTTTCCATTTCAACCTGATTTAGGTCAGTTTAAAAGCAATACCAATTCTGGAGCTCAACATCAAAGTTAAAGCTAACTTCAATAGCTTTCCAGAAAGTGTTTGCTTGGCCTAAGATCTGTCCTGGTTCAAAGGTTATGAGATGTCAAAGTTAACAGAATTTCTGGAAACAATTGGACAGCACCTCCCTGCTTTAGGTACCGAATGGATCCAAGAATCCCAGTTAATTCTGTTCCCAATCTGACAAAACTTTCTGTTACAAAGTCGTAACCCATCTCATAAGCTTTCCAGAAGTACCTCATTTCCTATTTTTGGATTTTTAAGCAGGACGTTATGCTTAATTTACAGAGAGTTTACCGAGGGTCTTTGCTCTGTCCTGTTTTCTGGACAGTTTCAACTCTACTGCATTTTTCGAGTGGTTAAGGGATGAAACACCTCTGGACCTCAACAGAAGAGTTGTAAAGCTCTTCCAACGCTTTCCAGAAATGTATCATACGACCCCAACCTCGAAAGAACTAAACCTCTAACCTCTGATTAACTTCAGCCTTGATTCAGCTGAAAACAGAGTGCTCTGTCCTTAACATCTTATAAGTTGAAAACTTGTTAACTTTGAATATCCTGTTCAAGGGAAGGAGTTACATCAAGTTTTACTACTTTGGATCAAAACCTTCAAGTTTTTAAATGAAGTTGTTCATTTAGTCCGGTGTGACGTCGATGCGTCACCAGATTATGTCGGTACTACGTCCTCACAAAGGAAAAACCTATACCGGGCTTAGCCGGCTTCGTTAGTTCAGTGGCACTACTCGTCACTCGCACACGGATGCTACACGTCTACCGTTTCGTGGTAAGGCTACCTGCAGAAACTCAAACAATCATTAGACTCGGCTGCACACCAAGCCCGGAATCCATACAGTTTGTACACCCGGCCGTCATCACTCGCCCGGATGTTCTCAAGCCAACCACGCCTTGAGTTACGTGTTCACGTTTCAGACCACGTGACGGGGTCTCCCATGTTGCACCACGCACGCCAGGGACAGACGTTGTTCGAATACCCCAAACGACATGAAGAGTCGTAGAGGATACTAAAGCGGGTCGGGTTACCTGCCACCTGTGGGGCTCCACCCTTCAGCTTGTGCGCACTGGTGGACAGCGCTTACGTGCACCCCCCAAGACATGAACGTCCCGAGATGCACGATTTTCTGACATAACAAATAGGTTAATAAGCCACTTTCTATATACTAATAACATCCTTATACGGGCTACTAACTCGTACCTCACTGGATTTTTGAAAAAGAAGACCTTTGTACTGTGTTAAACCTCAAGCGAGCTCTGATACCACGCTGACACGACCCCATTGGTCTTGTCGAGCCAGGATCACGCTGAGGGGTGCTGCGTTGCACAGCACCGTATAACACACGTCAAAGGTACAAAGCGGAAGCAAAATTTAATTACATAAACAAGTTATGAACATGTTTACATCAAAATAAGTTCAGTCCACACTCGCGGGCGTACACTAAGCATCAAGTGCACGTTCAGCCCTTGAACGTGCCCTTGCTAGCACACACGCACACTAACTCTGCGGCGTGCACGACTCCCACTCGACGGGGTTCCCCTCCTGGGGTTCCGTCTCCTCTTCGGGAGTCCCTTCCTCATAGAACCCTGCAAAAGCTTCAAACACAAGCAGTGAGCACGAAGGCTCAGCAAGTCCGACCCGTCTCACCTAAACATGGAACTTCTACATGAGGGTAATGGGTTACATGAGGTAAAAACCAGTTGCAAGGACTCGCCTAATTAGTAGAACCTTACTTTCAAGTTTTAGCAGCAGGTTGTGGAGAACCTTACGCTAAGGCACATGAGAGAGCCGCAATCAAACAAGAAACACATTTCTCTCATGTACTTTGCCCAAAGTTGAAAAGAACTTTAGTTAGCTCTAAGCTACAGCATATCATTAACAATCAATGTCCAGCTTTCAATCAGCAACATTTTAACATGTAACTAGCCTGTTCTTTCTACGTCACGGTACAGTGAACAAGTGGTACTCACTGACCGCGAGGGACGGCGATTATAATCGATTTACACCTGCAGGGTTACCCGAACAACCCGTCACGTACGCCCGTACTCGATGTTGCCTACAACAACCATCACGGACGCCGTACGCGACTACCTTTCACCCGTTAGCCAAATATTGAACCGGTCCCATCGTCCCGAGCAAGAGGTCTCTGCACGCGCATCTCTGTGCCGCCAGCCGATTTACACCTCGAGCTCTCAACCTACCCTCTGAACGACGGGCAATGCCTCAATAACCAGCTACCCGAGTTACATCAGTTTCCTGGTTCCCATATAGCCGGTAGGTCTTCGGTACTGTTCTAGCTTGTTCAACAAGCCCGCACACGGCTCGGTCCTCAATCGACACAAGCGGAGCTATAGCACACAGGCCCCAAAGTCCTGTTGCCCTTACTCTCCGCTCGGTCTCATCTTTCTTGCCATGTATATCATGTGCTATCTCTACCCGAGCAATGTGCCTCTAGCCTATTCTCGCGAGTAGTTCCAACTACTCGACTTGTACCGAATCCTACTCTATCCTAGCAATGCAGTGGCTAACGAGGTTTTCAATCCTAAACCCAACCCATGGTTTTCTTGGCTATGCAGTTGGGTTTCCAATCAAGACTCTAATGCAAAGAACAATATTCAAAGATGTGTGCAAAACAATAAACATTTGTAAAAAGGTTAATGCAAACCGGAGCTTGCCTTGCTGCTCCTGGTCGTAGGCTAGCTGTTCCTCCGGAGTAACGAAGTCTAGGACTTCGGGTTCCTCCTCGACCTTAGCGACTACATGATAGAAACAATACATGTATTAATTTAATGCATTTGTATTAACTTTTAAGTTGTGAAGTCTATAACCCTTGCTAGACAGACCTAATGACTGTGAAATTTTTACTGTGGCTTGGTTACAACCTAAACAGAGACTTGGTCAAGTTTTAGTTGCAGCAAAGCTCATTTGAGCCCTCCACAATTAATTATGTCCTTGACCTTAATTGGAACTCTTAGGGTGTTCTAGGAATTTTCATGAAACAAACTACGACTTTCTGAAAACTAGATTTTCAGAGGGTTCTAATGGATTTGGTCTCACTTAATTTGGAAGTCCCCAGCTAAAGATATGAGCTAAACAATTTCAGAGAAAATCCTGAAAATGTTTCTGAACATTTTCTATTTTCTCTGGAACAGTTTCACTAATCACACCATTAGGTGGATCAGATGAGGTCAAATGGATCTGAAATTCCTAACAATTTAAACTTTGAGGAATTAATTCTGGAGAAATATGGAATTTCATGAGGTGAAACTTGATTTTCTGGAAAGTAATCAGAGAGCTGAATCCAGCAATATTTGGTTCACTCAATTTGGAGCTTTCTAGCCAAAGTTATGAGGATTTGAAGTTTGAAGGAAATCTGAAAATCGGGGAAAAGTTTAAACTCGCACGTGGGCCCAGGGGACACGCGTCGCACGCCTAGGCGATGGCACATCGCGGCCCACAAGGATTTTGCGCGCCAGCACACCCGATCCCGGCCGCAGCCGGATCCCGATTCAAAATATCTCCCGCTGACAGCTGGGGTCCACCCCCTTCTTCAACCTCGCGACACCCGCGCCCCGCCGCCGAGGGATCCCGCCGGAGGGCTCGCCGCTGGCTTCTGTACAGCTCCAAACTTCTTGATTCTGGCCGCCCCTGCCTACTTTTACTCGGGGAACAGGATCCGAGGGTCAGCTGCTCATGACAACGGCCGGAGCATGGTCGGCGACGAGCCGCCACCTCGGAACGACTTCGGCCATGTCGGCTGACTACCCTAGCACCTCAGCTACTTGGGAAATCGGTCGGGGAGCATCATTGGACCTCAGATAAGGTCAACACGAGCTCGAGGCAGCTCGGGGAAGGCCCGAAATAGGTCCTCACCGTGCGCCCGATGCCGCCCGTTCGTTCCGCCATTAGTAGACCTCAAATTACGCCGGGCAAAGAGGTTCTCCGGCCCAGAGTTGTGAAGGTAACTTGTGCGTTACCGTGTCTAGCTCGTGTGAGAGCGGCCTGAGGCCCTCTAATCCTTTCTAGAGCACGAATTAAACAGAATCGTACCTGAAGGTCGTTCTGCACACAGAAAGGGGAAAAGTGGAAATTCACCGCCGGTGAGCAAGCACTCGAGCTGTGGCTTGGGGATGAGCAGCACCGGTCACCCGCGTGTCCAAGGGTACCTTGGCTCGGGCGTGGCAACGCCCTGGTTGGGCTGTCCACGAGAGCCCGAGGTGCGGCGGTTCCAAGTCCCGAATTTGATCTTTCGGCACAGCCGATATCAATCGGTTTCAACCGAATTCTAGCAACGGGGAGGACGGAGGAAGGTCTCTAGTACCTTGCTGGGGCTCTGGAGTGGAAGGAGGGAGCTGCGATCGGCGTTCTTCGATCAAGTCCGAGCTGCGGAAGTTTTCGGCCGGCGCTGAGTTCTTGCGGGGAAGAACGACGGTGCCTCGGCCGAGGAGGGGGCAGGCGCCTTATGAAGGCTCTGCACCGCCTCACGCCCGCGCGTGGGCAAGCAGCTGGTGGCGCGGTGGCTGCTCTCGGTGGCGATCACCGCTGCGGCTCGGCGACCCGAGTGAGAAAGTCTCAGTCGGTTTGATCTGAGCAGTGGCTGACATGTGGGTCCCACCTCCAGTTTTAACCTCTGAAATTTACTCCTAATCACTGTTGTAAACAGTGAACCCCATACTACCCTTGGCAATTCAAATTATTCACCCATGAGCCATTTGAATTGATCAAAGTTCAAATGAGGTTTGGTTTGAATGAATTTCAGCACAAGTTCTGTTTGAAATTCAAATAAAGTTTGAATTTCTTCCCCTTAGCTCATGTCAAGATCAACTCCAAATGGAGTGAAAATTGGTGTGTGAGCTCACAAAAATGTGCTGAGTAAGAATATGCCTTCCACTTTTAAATTCATGGGATAAAAACAGTTTGAATTTGAATATGGTTTCAAACTGCCCTCTTCCTAACTATACCCAAACTGACCTCAAAAAGGTTTTGAATTTGGGTGAAACTTGGCATGGACATCCTTAGTAAAGTGTAGGAGTTTTCATATGTCCAGCCCATCTATATCACATGTGGGAAATACCACTTTTGCAATGTCTGAGTTTGTTCTCTAATGAGCATGTTGATAATTGTTACTTGCTCTTCATTTGTGTTCATCATTCTTCCTAAAATGAGGTGTGTGGTGTGGTGATGAACACTGCAAATGTGTGTCAAAAACTGAGGCACTTACATCGACCTCCCCTTCAACGCCATAATTGGCAGGCCAGCCCTGTACCGATTCATGGCAGTAGCCCACTACGGCTACCTCGTCTTGAAGATGCCTACACCAACAGGCGTCCTCAGGATTCATGGAGACCGCACTGCTGCAGTGTCAGCCCTGGAAAAGCTCCAGGCACTTGCAACAGCTCGAGCACCAGCCCCTGGCAGTGCAGAACCGGGCCGGCTCCACCCAAGTGCACGCCACCGTGCCTCTACCGCAGCACCCCGTGTGCAACCCCTCGATGAGGGAGACGCCCCCCTGAAGGTCGTCCAAGTCAGCGCCGATGCTACCCAGACCACCCGGGTAGCCGGGGGCCTGGATAGCAAATAGGAAGGCACACTCGTCACCTTCCTCCGGCACAACGTCGATGTGTTTGCATGGCAACCGTCGCAGATGCCGGGGATCCCTAGGGAGGTGATCGAGCACCACTTGAAGGTCTTCCCCGGCGCCCGGCCAATCCAACAGAAGCCTCGCAAGCAGTCCATCGAGCGGGAAAACTTCATCCGGGAAGAAATCAAGAAGCTGCTGGACGCTGGCTTCATACGGGAAGTCCACCACCCCCAGTGGTTGGCGAACCCTGTTGTTGTCCCGAAGGCCGGCGGGAAGCTCCGGATGTGCATCGACTACACCAGTCTCAATAAGGCATGTCCCAAAGATCCATTCCCTCTCCCTAGAATAGATCAAATAGTAGACTCGACATCAGGCTGTGATATGCTGTGTTTCCTAGACGCCTACTCGGGATTCCTTCAGATCCCTATGTCTAGAGAAGATGAAGAGCAAACCTCCTTCATCACAGTAGACGGCCTGAATTGTTATGTCTCTATGCCTTATGGCCTAAAGAATGTTCTTCCCACCTTTGTACGTGCAATGCACAAAACCTTTGGACAGTTAATAAGAGACTTAGTTGAGGTGTATGTCGATGACATCGTTGTCAAGGTCACGCAGAGTTCATCCTTGTTAGATAACCTGGCCTTAGTCTTTGACAAACTGTGCTCCACGCGCACCAAGCTGAACCCGGACAAGTGTGTGTTCGGCGTATCCTCTGGAAAACTCTTAGGATTCCTAGTCTCACACCGAGGAATTGAGGCCAACCCAGAGAAGATCAAGGCCATCGATTTGATGCGGCCTCCTGCCCGAATCAAAGAAGTCCAGAAACTCACGGGATGCCTAGCCGCGCTGAGTCGGTTTATACCGAGGCTAGCAAAGCGAGCGCTCCCCTTCTTTAAGCTCCTGCGCAAATCCGGTCCATTTGCTTGGACCGACAAAGCAGAAGAAGCTTTCCAGGTGTTAAAGCAACTCCTAACGACCCTACCCATCATGGTAGCCCCCAAGCCCGAAGAGCATTTGTTGCTCTACATCGCGGCGACAACTGAAGTGGTGAGTATGGTCCTCGTCGCAGAGCGGCGGACCTCTCGTCACCACAGCCTGCTCCGGTAGCAGGAGACAGGTACCAGGAAACCCCAGAGGTCCAAGCCGGCCTCCCGGACCTCCAGGACAATCTCCCGGAGGTCGGAGACGGACCCCCGGACCTCCACGACAACCTCCCGGAGGTCCAACGGGACCTCCCGGAGATCCAACGGGACCTCCCGGAGCTTCCAAAACACCAGCGGGACCTCCCGGATGTCCAAGGCGGACCCACGGACCTCCACGACAATCTCCCGGATGTCCAAGACGGACCCCCGGACCTCCACGACAACCTCCCGGATGTCCAACGAGACCTCCCGGTGGTCCAACGGGACCTCCCGGAGCTCCCGGAAAATCAGCGGGACCTCCCGGAGGTCCAATGGCGGCTTAGGAGCCTGAGTCCCAGCTCCCGGAAGCCCCCCTGGACCCACCCACCTCCGGTAGGCCGGAGCCAATGGATGAAGACAACTCTGGCCTGGGAGGGAGGGTCTGGACCATCCAGAGGCCTGTCTACTACATCAGCGAAGTCCTCCATGACGCCAAGACAAGGTACCTGGAGGTCCAAAAGCTGTTGTATGCAGTGCTCGTGGCGTCCAGGAAGCTCCGCCACTACTTTCAAGCCCACCAGGTCTCGGTGGTCACCTCCTATCCGCTGAAGGCGATTCTTCACAGCCCCCATGCGACTGGCAATGTCGCTAAATGGGCAGCGGAACTGGCGGAGTTTGAGCTGGACTTCCTTCCTCGCCATGCAGTAAAGATCCAAGCACTGGCTGACTTCGTGGCTGAGTGGACGCCAACGAAGGCTGACCCAGGGGGCCACGAAGACGGTGAACCAAAGCACCGAGCTCCGGTCTTCACCGGGCCTCACTGGACGCTCTTCTTCAACGGCTCCTCGCAAAAGCAGGGGGCCGGTGCCGGCGTACTGCTTCTCATGCCATCGGGGGAGCAGTTTGGGTACATGGTGCGTCTCAATTTCAAGGCAACCAACAACATGGAAGAGCATGAAGCACTCATCTTTGGCCTAAAGACAGCCCTGTCTTTGGGTGCTCGCCAGTTGTTGGCACATGGCGACTCCCAGCTAGTTATCAAGCAAGTTAAGCGTGAATGCTCCTGCAATGACCCACAGCTAGCTGCTTATCTGCTCCACGTGCAGATGTTGGAGAAAGACTTCCTCGCCTTGGACTCCCCGTACAAGGTATTCAAGGCCCGCGCCTTCCCAAGACGCGGAGCACGCTTCTGTCAGGTGCCGTTGCGCCCAGTCACATTGCAGACTGGCGTGTCGTGTCAGAGCCGGCCCACCAATAAACACAGCGACAAGACATCCCCTGCCGCCCCTGCCATCATCAACCACTACGACTAGCTTGCGGCATGGGCAGGGCGGCAGAACGAAGACTCGGAAGCCTTCACCAGAGACAACTACAGGCATAACTGCAGATACGGTAGCCGGCAGGCAATCTCCCCGGGACCACCTGTTGCGTCCCGGGCCCACCTTGTAAGCCACTCGAGCCTTGGACTATAAAAGGCTCGGGTAGGCAACGTTAGCAAGGGTTCGAACTCTGTGAACTCGCACCCTAGACATCACTCACCCTCAAGCTCAGGACTCTGGTTCTGAGCAACAAGCAATACAGCGAGCACCTCTGCTAACCGTGGACGTAGGGTTTTGCACTCCGGCGGCCCGAACCACTTAAAAACTCCCTGTGTCAAGCTTCTCCCTCACTCGTCCCTAACGCTAAAGCCCTCCGCAAGTGTCTAGCCCCTCTGAAAAAGAACCTCCGTGGGCTGCCCAGAGCATGTCCGGGGGAAGTGTCGACCACACACTTCGACACGTACAGATTCCAAAACCGTTTCCGAATTCGTTACCTTCTCGGTGATGAGCTTCGGAAGCTCCATGTGTCCATCGGGCCTGGTCTCTCCTTTTCCACAGAGACAAGCTCCGGTGCTGCTGCATGTCAAGCGAGCAAGACTTCCCTCTTCCTCGGAGGTGAGCTCCGCGTGCGCCACGTATCCCAGCGGTCGGGACCTCCTCTTTTATTCAGAGGTGGCTCCGCACACGCCACGTGTCAGTGCCGGGCCATTCCTCTCTTCTTTCCTCAGAGACGATCTCCGAGATAGAGATGTGTCCAACAGTGACGGACCTCCCGGAGATAAGCTCTGGTGGCGACATGTGTTCAATACAACCGGACTTCTCGGTAGTGAGCTCCGAGATCGACACGTATCCCGTGCGACTGATCCTCTAATTTCCATGGTGACTAGCTCCAAAGGTGACATGTGTCCTGCGGAAATGCCTTTGCTTCTTCCGCAGAGGCTAGCTCCAAGCAACACGTGTCCCTCAGGTTCGGACCTCTCTCCCTTAGCGGAGATGAGCCCCGATCCTTCCACGTAGTCAGCTTAGCGGCGGACCTCTCCCCACTTCGCAGGGATGAGCTCCAAACGCGCCACGTGTCCAGCGGGCCACGGAAATTGTCTTTGGTGCTTTCTTGAAACTGGGTTTGGCTCTTATTGGCTATCCTTTTGATGGTGTTCCTACTTCTCTTAAAATGTTTTCTCTTCATAAAATATGAATATATGCTGAAACCCAAAAATGAGGGTGTCACAAATCTACCCCCCTTAAGTTGAATCTCGCCCTCGAGATTCGTTAGTGGAGAACAGATGGGGAAATTCTGCCTTGATGTCTTCTTCATGTTCCCATGTGGCTTCAACTTCGGTGTGATGGTTCCATTGCACCTTGCACCATCGGATCACTTTGTTCCTGGTGACCCTTTCCTTTACATCCAAAATTCGGACAGGGTGCTCTATATAAGTCAGGTCCTCTTGAAGTTCAAGCTCTTCCATTGGTACTTGCTCCTCGGGTACTCTCAAGCACTTCTTGAGCTGGGATACAAGAAACACGTCATGTACGTCGGAGAGGTGCGTTGGGAGCTCTAGTCGATAGGCTACTTCTCCTCGCTTGTCCAAAATCTTAAATGTTCTGATGTAGCGAGGTGCTATCTTGCCTTTGGCGTTGAAACGTCGTTGGCCTCGGATAGGCGATACCTTAAGGTATACGAAGTCTCCTATTTCGAAAGTTAACTTCCTTCGCCTATTGTCCGCATAGCCTTTCTGTCGTGACTGAGCAGCCTTTAAGTTCTCCCGTATTGTTTGGACTTGCTTTTCAGCTTCTTGTAGCACTTCTGGTCCAAACACCTGGTTCTCTCCGGTTTCGCTCCAAAACAGAGGTGTTCTACACCGTCTACCGTACAATGCTTCGAAAGGCGACACCCTCAAGCTGGATTTATAGCTGTTGTTATAAGAGAATTCGGCGTACAGGGAACCAGGTGTTTGGACAAGAATTCAGTTCACAGAGAGCGCCGAAGACAACTCCCGTGGCCCGCTGGCCACGTGGCGTGTTTGGATCTCATCCCTGCGAAGTGGGGAGAGGTCCACCGCTAAAATGGCTACGTGGCAGGCTTGGGGCTCATCTCCGCAAAAGGGGGAGAGGTCCGACCCTGTGGGACACGTGTTGCCCCCGGAGCTAGCCTCTGCGGAGAAGCGAAGGCAGTTCCGCAGGACACATGTCACCCTCTGTGACACCCTCAATTCTGTGGGAAAACCACGGAACCGAGAACTAATGCATATGTGTGCCTAGGATGTTCATCACACATACATATACGTTCCACAAACCGAATTCAGATCATATATTACCACTAATAACAGAGTTTATTACAATATCTCATGAGTCTTGGACTCATGCTCACAGCGGAAGTCTTATTTCTATGCAGCGGAAGTCTTTATTCTAATGCGGAAGCAAATCTAAGCAGAAGCGGCTCCATCTCTACTCCCTCCACAGGCAAGGTTGAGAACAGATCACACGCCATAATGCTCCACTTGATCTTGATAGTAGGCTTATCCTGCTGCTGATGATGAAGTAATAATGCAAGTTTGAGTACAATGATGTACTCAGCAAGTGTGGGAAAACACATGATATGCAGCTCATAAACAAGGTAGGCATAAAAGGCTTATTTGCAGAAAAGCAGATTTGTAAAACCATGATAAAACAGCAACTTAACTTTAGATGTAATCCCAGCATGTATTAAATTACCAACATACCTCCATCACTTCCCGTGTTCCATCCGAACATTAACCAATCCTTTATTCATACTCACGAATACCTCCTCGTATTCGCTACCATCTCACCTCGTAAAACAACCTTGTCTCACATGGAGACCAATCTCATGTCATGACCCAACAGTCATGCAACCATCTCATCACCCAGACTCAACAGTCCCAAACTAAACAATAACCAAACCAATAATCATAACCAAGAACCTTCCCAATAACCACTCCCAACTAATCATGGCAGTTTAGCCAGGTGCTTGGGACCGTAAGCTCGGCTATCATGATAGTTTTAGACTCTGCAGTGTTTGCACTTCTTTACCCCCAAGTTTGTGATTTCGTCACCCGTCGGCCACTGCAGAACCTCCATTATACCAGTACACAACCGTCGGTGTATGGTCAAGAGATCACAAAATAGCCTTTACAAAGGGGTTACTAGATGTATGTGTGAGACCTATGTGTGCTGAATACATTGGCAATTAGGATAAAAGTTAGCATTAACATTCAAAGTTTTGAATATTGCCAAAACATTCTTCTGTGGCAAGGTCCGACAAGTTCTTTGTTAGGTCCGCCAAGTGTTGGCAAGGTCCGACGCAAGGTCCGGAGAGCTCCTGCAAGGTCCGGAGAGCCTCTGTGAGGTCCGGAGCTTGTTTTTAGGGATCTCCCGTGAAGTTCAACTCGTAGAACTGCAGCGTCTTGTTTTTGCTTTAAACTCGCAATGTTTCAAACTTGCTTTATGGGAAGGTTTGCTTAGTATTAATTTGCTAAGTTTTTGGTGTGTTTTGGTGGTTATGGCTGTTATCATTTGATATGGTTTGCAACATGCTTATGTGACGTGCTCATGTAAGGTGTTGTGGTTTTCGAACTAACGTGAGTCAAGTCGAGGACTTGTGCTCGGAAGAATTGGTTGTTTATTCATGTGCAGGTGTTGCTTGATTTCAAGACATGGCTGGTGACGGGATCCTTGGACTAGTCTCAGGGAGGAGATGAGGTTCCAACAACCAAGTTCGGGAGGAGCTGTGGTTGAGTTGATCGGGAGGTCGTGCAGCATGTTTGGATCAAGGGCAGTGCATATGAAGGTTGCGTGTACGTCGTTGGAAGGTGTTTGCACGTGTGCAAGGAGTGCATGGACGTGGCAACATTGTTCCAAGGCATGATGAAGAGAAGTGGACGTAAAGAATTGGTCGAAAAGGTCCAACCGGCTGGATTGCGTACTCAGGCTGAGGCTGAGTCGGATATGGCTCGAATATGGAAGATTTGAGTTGGTTATGATAGGATTTCATGCTAGGAACGAAGTTGAGTTGTTTTAGGAATGTTTAGGACGTTCTAAGGTGTTTGGAAGTCTCACGATTGCTTCTATCTGCGAATAGGAGAGTCCTGAGCAGTTATGGTAAGTTAGGGTACGAGTCCAATTAGGAGTAGGAGTCCTAGTTTGGATTGTTTAGCCTGAGGGCTGGCTATAAAAGCAAGGGAGGCCAGAGCTCTCGTGGGCAGAGAACTTTGGGCTGTTCCTCTTGTGTTTCTATTGAATAAAGTTCATAGTTTCGAGGAGCTTTTGTGCCTTGTTCGTCCGACTTGTTTTTCGTCAAGTCTTTCTCGCCGAGTTTCTGGACAGACCGACGTTGCTTCGGTGTTTTGTTCATAACTCGAGTTTTACAGATCCGATTGACGTGATTCTTTTTGGGTTGTCTTCACAACTGAATTATATATCATCTGTGAAATTTTCACGAGCTTCGGATCTGTAGTTTTTGAGATACACGAGTTTCTTTGCAGCATTGCAGATCTATTTTATATCGGGTAGAACAGATTGATCTTCGTTTAATGTTTTGATCGTATCTCAAGTTTTACTTCGTGTTTTCAAGTGATTCTTGTTGCATTAGATCCGTGACTTGATTCTCTACCTCTCTACTTGATTTGTAACGGTTGAACACGTTTGAAAACACTTGCACACACGGTTTCTTTAACCGATTGATTTTTTGCTGAGGGGTTTTTGTTGTTTCCGCTGCGAAAAGTTTTAATCTACCATTCACCCTCCTCTGGTAGCTTTTCACGTGCTGTTCGATCCTACAATTGGAATCAGAGCCAAGGTGCTCTAATCTTTGTGATTTGCACGTGTTTTGACTAACCATCATGGAGAAGTACTCCACAAAACCTTGTGTGTTCAATGGCATCGATTTTCAGGTTTGGAAGGCGCGGATGGAGGCCTACATACAGGCGCAAGGCTTCGCCATATGGGAAAAGGTCCACCGGAACTTCGATGTACCACCCAACGATCAAGTTACGGCTGTGAACATGAGAGATGTTGACAATAACAACAAGGCTCCCAACTTGATCATCCAAGGATTGACTCAAGTCGACTTCGACCGTGTTGCACACCTCCGATCTGGATATGATGTTTGGAAAGCTCTTTGTGACTAACATGAAGGATCCAATACGATTAAGGAGGTAATGCAAGATATGTTCAGGAAAGAATACATGCGTTTTGAGATGCAACCCGGTGAGTCAATTGATGACCTTTTTGCTCGCTTTAATAAAATTCTCAGCTACTTGCGTAGTGTCAATGTTAACTTTTCAGATGCTGAAAATGCTAGACAATTGTTAGGAGCATTAGATATGTCAATTTGGGAGATGAAAGTTACATCTATTCGTGAATCTACTGTCATGAGTTCTCTTACTTTAGACGTGCTTTGTTCTAAATTGAAAACTCATGAAATTGACATCATCTCACGTAAAAACCACAACAAGTCTATTGCATTTGTTTCGCAACGTGACATGTCTAGTTCTAGTCAATCATCATCTAGTGGTGCACTCTCTTTGCTTTCCTCTCTAACCCTTGAGCAGATTGAAGAGTTTCCAGAGGAGGAGTTTGCACTCATCTCTACTCGGTTCTAAAAAGCATTGCAAAATGTGAGAACTAGAAGGAGAGGAAGCTCCGGACCTCAACGATGTTTTGAATGTGGTAAGACAGGACATTTTCGTACGGAGTGCCCTAACCTTTCAGGTCCGACTTCACGTGAAGAAAAGCAAACAAGGCCGAAGAAATCGTTTGCAAAGAATAAGAAGAAGAAAGATTTATCAATGCGCAACATAGTGCATAGTATGATCTCTGCACTTCAAGATTTCGGCTCAAGTGATTTGGACACCGGTAGTGATGAAGATGAAGAAGCTATGGCAAATATGTGTGCTGCATGGCGAGCAAGTCAAGTTCAAGCTCCGAGGAGGCAGAACACAACAGCGACGATGAAGAGGTATGTCCCACTTGCGAAGAAATGTGTGATGCTATTTCTCGTGCTACTGTTATATTAAAGAAAAAGTATAAAAAACTTAGGAACAATGCTGTTAAAATTGAATCACTAGAATCTGAAATTAATCATTTAAAAGCTTTGATTCCTAGTGATGATTCTTGTTCCTCATGTGATTTGATTTATGAACAATTATCCTCTTTAAGAAGTGCGCACGCATCTACACTTGATAAACTTGAACTTGAAATTGAAAAGAACAAAGAGCTTGCTGCACTTAATGATAAAAATTTGAAAGATGCTTGTTGTTCTACAATTGATTTGCATTGTTCTTCATGTGATGATCTGAATAAGAAACTAAATGATGCTATGAATGAGATTTCTATTTTGAACAATGCTTTACGTGTGCATGAAGTTAAATATTGTTCAAATTGCAAACTAAAAGGAAAAACTTCATGTCAGAACTGCTTTGATCTGTCCAATAAACTTCATGACATGCATAGGACACTAGATCTGTTTTCTAATGCAAATAAGAACCTAAACTTGCTGCTGAATTCTTCCAAGTCTTGTAATTATAAAACTGGTTTAGGTTTTAATTCTCATGCTCATGCTAAGGCACACCCACCTAAAGTTGTAAAGTCATTAGGAAGCGGTTTGATTCAAACAGCTCCTAGACAAAAAGAGGTGATTTTCAAATCTGCAGGAGTACTGTCCCATTCGGGTTCTAATAAACGTGTTGCTTGCTCATCTAGACATGATAATAAGGTTATTTTTCATTGTACCTACTGTGGTAGAGATGGTCATGTCATGGATTTTTGTTATAGACTAGCTAAACACGATAAGAAACAAAGAATACTTGCTAGATCACATAACAACCAAGCAAAATCTGCTAGACCGAATGTTCGGAGCTTGCAACCTGCTGTAATGAGTCAAAAACTTGCTCCCGGGCCTACTGTTTTTTGTGCTACATATAACACATCTTCTAAGTCAGTAGTTGGGAACAAAAATTTTCGTTGTTTGGCTCATAAACCTGCTGTACCTTCTCAGCTTTCGCGTGTTATTCCAGCTGGACGTCGTGTGACTCAGTACTGGATTCCTAAAAGTCTTTTAACTAACCCCAGTATTGAGTCATCGACGTATTGTGCTGCTGTGTAGGTTTCACGTTTGAGGAAGGAGAACATTTGGATTGTGGATTCAGGTTGCTCAAGCCACATGACCGGTAACAAAGAATGGTTCTCCTCTCTCTCTTTTGTGTCACGTGTAGAAAATGTTACTTTCGCCGATAACTCTTCTACTCCCATAATTGCTAAAGGTTCGGTTAGAGTAAACAATCTCTACACTTTGAAAGATGTGGCACTTGTTAAAAATTTGAAATACAACTTGCTTTCGGTTTCACAATTGCTAGATGAAAATCTAGAGGTTAGCTTTGCTAAAAATTGCTGCAAGGTTGTAGATTCAAAAGGTGAGCTTTTGTTTAACATGTCTAGGTTTGGAAGAGTTTTTAAAGCTGATTTTGATTTGTCAACTTCTAAGCATCGGTGTCTAGTTGCTAATGATACAAAGGATCTATATTTTTGGCATCGTAGACTTGGTCACATAGGCTTTGATCATCTCACTCGTGTTAGTGCTCTCGATCGCATACGTGGGCTGCCGAAGCTTAAAAAGGACAATGTTATTGTGTGCTCTTCTTGTAGACATGCTAAGTTTGTTGCAGGTTCACATGCTCCTCTCACAATGACCATGACAGCTGAACCGGGACAACTTTTACATCTTGACACAGTAGGTCCGGCACGTGTTCAATCCTTCGGAGGTAAATCGTATGTGCTTGTGATTGTTGATGATTATTCCAGATATTCTTGGGTTTATTTTATGGCATCTAAGAATGAAGCTTTTAGTCATTTTAGAACTTTATTTCTTAGATTTTTATATTGATCACCCAGGGTCATTAAAAGCAATTAGAAGTGATAACGGAACTGAATTTAAAAACCAATCCTTTGATCACTTTTGTGCTGAAAATGGAATAGATCATCAATACTCTTCACCCTATGTACCACAACAAAATGGTGTCGTAGAAAGAAAGAACAGGACCTTAGTTGAGATGGCTAGGACTATGCTTGATGAATATCAAACTCCTAGGAAATTTTGGGCTGATGCAATTGCAACCGCTTGTTATGTCGCAAATCGTGTTTTCTTGCGTGCTAAGCTTGGAAAAACCCCATATGAGCTCCGGTTTGGACAATGGCCTAGTGTTACACACTTTAGGGTTTTTTGTTGCAAATGCTTTGTTAAGAAACATGGTAATCTTGATAAATTTGAAGCTAGATCTGTTTATGGCATGTTTCTTGGTTATCCATCTCATACTAGAGGCTACCGTGTGCTTTTACTTGACACTAACAAAATTGTGGAGACTTTCGAGGTTTCTTTTGATGAAGCTAGCCCAAGTACTAGCTCCGATATTGCAGGTCCGGATCCATATCCGCAGGGGGAGAGTATTTTTATTGAAGAAGATGAAGAAGTGGTGCTGCTGCCCGAAAACTCGGAAGTAAATAACGATCAAGCTGCTGATTTTGCACCACAACCAGCACCAAAAGTCACTACTGCTGGTTCGGACCTTACTCAATCAACAAGCTCTCCTAATCAAAGGTCCGAACATGAAGCAGAAGGTGCTTGTGAAGTGTCTACTCCCCTCCGAGTACTCAAAAGTCATCCTCCACAACAAATCATTGGAAGATTGCATGAACGAGTCACTCGGTCCAGGTTTTGCGATCCAAACTCTCATGCTCATTCTGCTTTTTGTTGCTTCTTTTGAACCCAAGGATATATCAGACGCACTAACTAATGAATCTTGGATTAATGCCATGCAAGAAGAGTTAGAAAAATTTGAAAGAAATAATGTTTGGAAACATGTACCTCCACCTCAAGGTCACACATTAATTGGAACTAAATGGGTATTTAAAATAAGCAAAGTGAGGATGGGGTTGTGGTTAGGAATAAAGCTAGGTTGGTTGCTCAAGGTTTCACTCAAATTGAAGCTCTAGATTTTGATGAAACATTTGCTCCTGTTGCTAGGTTAGAAGCTATAAGAATTTTATTAGCATTTGCTGCATCTAAAGGTTTCATGTTATATCAAATGGATGTTAAAAGTGCTTTTCTTAATGGCTACATAGAGGAGGAGGTTTATGTTAAGCAGCCACCGGGTTTTGAAAATCCAAATTTTCCTAATCATGTTTACAAACTGTCCAAAGCCTTGTACGGTCTAAAACAAGCCCCTAGAGCATGGTATGATAGGTTAGAAACATTCTTACTTGAAAAGGGGTTTACCATGGGCAAGGTTGATAAAACTCTTTTTGTACTTAAGCAAGGCAATGACTCGTTATTCGTTCAAGTGTATGTGGATGATATTATCTTTGGTTGTGCTTCTCATGATCTCGTGTCCAAGTTTTCAGCTATGATGAGTTCAGAATTTGAGATGAGTATGATGGGAGAACTCACATACTTTTTGGGGCTGCAAATCAAGCAAACAAAAGAAGGAACTTTTGTGCATCAAACTAAGTATACAAAGGACCTTCTTAAGCGCTTCAACATGGACAAATGCAAGCCTCTTCGGACACCAATGGGAACAGCAACAACACTTGAACTTGACGAAGATGGTGACCCGGTCGATAAAAAAGAATACAGAAGTATGATTGGATCACTTTTGTATCTCACGGCGTCAAGACCGGACATGCAATTCAGCGTATGTCTTTGTGCACGTTTTCAAGCTTCTCCACGTGCTTCACATCGCCAAGCCATCAAAAGGATTCTCAGGTACCTACATGGAACTCAAGAATTTGGCATTTTTCTTCCTTCTTCCTCAACCGTTTCTTTGAAAGATTTTTCGGATGCTGATTTTGGGGGTTGTAGGATTGATAGGAAAAGTACTTCGGGTGCTTGTCATTTTCTTGGTAATTCACTTGTTGCTTGGTCCTCTAGAAAACAAAGTTCAGTTGCACAATCCACGGCCGAATCTGAATATGTAGCTGCGGCTAGCGCTTGCTCACAAATTCTTTAGATTGTTCAAACACTTAAGGACTATGGGGTTGATTTAGATAGTGTTCCACTGTTTTGTGATAACACTAGTGCAATTTGTATTGCTAAAAACCCCGTGAAACACTCTAGAACTAAGCACATTGACATTAGGTATTACTTTCTTCGTGATAATGTTGAAAAAGGAAACATTGTGCTTCACCATGTCGATACCGAACAACAATTAGCTGATATTTTTACAAAACCTTTGGATTTCATTCGTTTTTGTTTCATTCGTAGTGAAATAGGGTCTATGCATCCTCATGGCTTAAATTGAGGGGGAGTTTTTGAAACTTTGAAAGTCTATGTGTGAATCTGAAACTAAAATAATATAAGCATAGTATTTCATACATATATGAATTTGTGATTCCTTTTACAGGCTGAAAGTTCTTACTACATTACTCATGTTATACATTTTGTAGTTTTTGCCATGACTAGTAATTGGAATAATTACTTACACTAAATATGGTCATGATCGAACTTTCTTGCTGTTTTGAACTTGTTGCGTGCTCACAAGTGCTTTTAATCATAAAAAATTAATCAAGTGATCAGCTCACATGTTGAGTTTTCAAATAAAAAATTGAGAAAAGATCAAGAGAATATGCATGCATCGCACTTCTTCTTTTGAGATTGCTTATCATTGCACTAAGATATGAACTTGGAAGAATTGTGTATGACTAAAACCATGTCCTTAAGCTTCTGATTGTCAAATGACATAGGCTTGGCTTGGTTGGTTAGAATAAGGCTGATGCGTCATATAATCTCTTGCAAATATCATATGATCAACTTTGTGCCTTAAATGATTACGAATAATAAAAATGCAGCAACAAGTGTCATGTTTTCAGGTTTTGAAATAGTTGAGAAAGGGAGATCATGACTTGCTTAAACTGAAAAATACATTTGATCTCTAGCATGGCTTACACTACTTTATGTATCTCATTGATGTGATAGTGTTAAGTAACCTGATAGTATGACTTGGATGAGCTTTGTTTTGTATGTATATGTTATAATATGCTCATAACATTTAAAATTTTCTCTTTTGAACCTTGCTGAATACATTGTCAAAGGGGGACAAATATGTATAAGGAGAGATTTTTTTACACTTTGCATATGTTATACACTTTCTTCCTTCTCTGATTTTAAAAAATGGGGAGAAATTAATAAAGGGGGAGAAATGAGTTTTCAAAGCTTTTCAAAACTTTTCATAAGCCAATGTTTGGATTTTAATTGGTGTTGCCAATGCATTCATCAAGGGGGAGATTGTGAGACCTATGTGTGCTGAATACATTGGCAATTAGGATAAAAGTTAGCATTAACATTCAATGTTTTGAATATTGCCAAAACATTCTTCTGTGGCAAGGTCCGACAAGTTCTTTGTTAGGTCCGCCAAGTGTTGGCAAGGTCCGACGCAAGGTCCGAAGAGCTCCTGCAAGGTCCGGAGAGCTTCTGTGAGGTCCGGAGCTTGTTTTTAGGGAGCTCCCGTGAAATTCAACTCGTAGAACTGCAGCGTCTTGTTTTTGCTTTTAACTCGCAATGTTTCAAACTTGCTTTATGGGAAGGTTTGCTTAGTATTAATTTGCTATGTTTTTGGTGTGTTTTGGTGGTTATGGCTGTTATCATTTGATATGGTTTGCAACATGCTTATGTGACGTGCTCATGTAAGGTGTTGTGGATTTCGAACTAACGTGAGTCAAGTAGAGGACTTGTGCTCGGAAGAATTGGTTGTTTATTCATGTGCAGGTGTTGCTTGAGTTCAAGACATGGCTGGATACGGGATCCTTGGACTAGTCTCAGGGAGTAGATGAGGTTCCAACAACCAAGTTCGGGAGGATTAGTGGTTGAGTTGATCGGGAGGTTGTGCAGCATGTTTGGATCAAGGGCAGTGCATATGAAGGTTGCGTGTACGTCGTTAGAAGGTGTTTGCACGTGTGCAAGGAGTGCATGGACGTGGCAACATTGTTCCAAGGCGTGATGAAGAGAAGTGGACGTAAAGAATTGGTCAGAAAGGTCCAACCGACTGGATTGCGTACTCAGGCAGAGGCTGAGTCGGATATGGCTCAAATATGAACGATTTGAGTTGGTTATGATAGGATTTCGTGCTAGGCACGAAGTTGCGTTGTTTTAGGAATGTTTAGGACGTTCCTAAGGTGTTTGGAAGTCTACGATTGCTTCTATCTGCGAATAGGAGAGTCCCGAGCAGTTATGGTAAGTTAGGAGACGAGTCCAATTAGGAGTAGGAGTCCTAGATTGGATTGTTTAGCCTGAGGGCTGGCTATAAAAGCAAGGGAGGCAAGAGCTCTCGTGGGCAGAGAACTTTGGTCTGTTCTTCTTGTGTTTCTATTGAATAAGGTTCATAGTTTCGAGGAGCTTTTGTGCCTTGTTCGTCCGACTTGTTTTTCGTCAAGTCTTTCTCGCTGAGTTTCTGGACAGACCGATGTTGCTTCGGTGTTTCATTCATAAATCGAGTTTACAGATCCGATTGACGTGATTCCTTTTGGGTTGTCTTCACAACTCAATTATCTATCATCTGTGAAATTTTCACGATCTTCGGATCTGTAGTTTTTGAGATACACGAGTTTCTTTGCAGCGTTGCAGATCTGTTTTATATCGGGTAGAACAGATTGATCTTCGTTTAATGTTTTGATCGTATCTCAAGTTTTACTTCGTGTTTTCAAGTGATTCTTGTTGCATTAGATCCGTGACTTGATTCTCTACCTCTCTACTTGATTTGTCACGGTTGAACACGTTTGAAAACACTTGCACACACAGTTTCTTTAACCGATTGATTTTTTGCTGAGGGGTTTTTGTTGTTTCCGCTGCGAAATGTTTTAATCTACCATTCACCCCCCTCTGATAGCTTTTCACGTGCTCTTCGATCCTACAATTGGAATCAGAGCCAAGGTGCTCTAATCATACGAACCATACCGTGTCCGAAAGGCTGTCTTAGGTATATCGGAGGGCTTAATCTTCAGCTGGAAGTATCCCGACCGAAGATCAATCTTGGAGAATACTCGGGCTCCCTTCATTTGGTTGAATAGGTACTCTATACGGGGCAGAGGGTATTTATTCTTGATTGTCACCTCGTTGAGAGACCTGTAGTCCACGCACATTCTTTGGGTTCCATCCTTCTTGTCCACGAAGAGTACCGGAGCTCCCCATGGTGATGAGCTTGGACGTATAAAACCCTTCTCCAACTGTTCTTGATGTTGCTTCTTGAGTTCAATTAGCTCGTTGACGGGCATCCTATATGGTCTCTTAGCTATGGGTACAGTTCCGGGTACCAAATCTATGGCAAACTCGATGTCCCGGTCAGGTGGCATTCCTGGAAGCTCTTTCGGGAACACGTCCGAAAATTCCTGAACCACTAGAATTCTGTCCAATGTTGTTCCTTCGACGTGGTTCAAATTTGCCCGTTCAGTTGTTTGCTGGGCTGACTCAAACTTGTAACACCCCAAAATCCTGTCAAGAGGGGAATTTAAAAATTTTTGGACGTATTGCATGTGTTGCAAAAATTCAAATTCAAACTGGAATTCAAATTAAACTCAAAACAGAAATGAAAAAGAAAAAGAAAAAGAAAAAAAACAAACCTTCCCGGCCAGTGGGCCGAAACCCACAAGCCGGCCCACCCAACCCCCGCGCCAGCCCGCAGCCGCGCGCCGTTTCCCTCTCACAGACAGGCGGGACCCACCTCTCATCCCCGACCTCCCGCTCGTCCGAACCCGGGACTGTTTCCCCGCGCGCGCGATCTTAACCGACCGGATTTCCGCCCGAATTCTGCTTCCGGAGGACTCCAACTCGATCTAAACTAACACGCCGCCATCCCCCGTCTATAAAACCCCTGTCATCGTCCCGTTTTTCCCCCACGATCCGCCGTTTTTCTCTCCGGTGAGAACCCGGGTTTCTCCGGCAAATTCTGCTCGATCTTCGGTCGGGATTTCGGATCTAACTCGCCGATCGTGTTCCACCGCCTCCGGGGAATTGCACAGGTGCAGAAAACTTGGTGGTTTGCGGCTCAAACACAGCGCCGACGAGCATCGCCGTGAATTCACCTCGGACCTCGTCGCCGACCGACTTCCAGGACCTCCGAGCTCAAGAAAACCCCCGAGGTGAGATCCCCGACCTCCCCTCTACCGATCTATGCCATAAAATCCCAGTTTTAGGAAGAATTTACGAAGATCCGAAGCTCTCCGGCGAGATCGCCGCCTCCCGCCGCCGTGCGCCGCCGGGCAGCGCCGCCCGCGCTCGATCAGAGCGACGTGGCCGCTTGTGCGTCGTCTATTTTAAATCGCACGGTAGAATTTAAATCCCCGCGTACCGGTTCGACGTTATAATCTCAGCCGTCTGTTTTAAATCAGACGGTCCACGTCAGCCCCGCGTTATAAAGGCCGGGATTCTTACGCGCTACCCCTGGGGTTCTCGGAAAATACGAGCTAGCCCCGGAAACTTCTGATCTAGCGCCTAGAACTTCAGAAAATCATGTAAATTCATTTAAAAAACAGTTTTAGCCCCTGGACTTAATAAAAATTAGGAAAACCCCTCTGTTATGTGTAGTTAGACCCCTGGAAATTCTTAAAATAATATAATAGACCCTGTAGTGGGGTGAGTTTACCTTTTTAACCCTATGTGATATTAAATTTAGGAATTTGACTATGTGATAGATATTTCAAATTTAAAAGATGGGACAAACACATTGTAAATTCAAATTAAAAACTTTCCTAGTACTTGGAAAACTTTGGAGTAAGATAAAAATAGATTTTTGGCTGAAATAAATCTTTCTAATTGATTATTCACATTTATTAGTTATAGGGACACATTTTTATGTAGAGAATAATTCTGAAAATTAGTAAAATAAATGTAAAATAGTTCACATCAGAGGAGAAGTTCAAAAATATATTATTTAATATTTTAGACCCAAAACCTATTCTGTTTAGATGAGGTGTATTACTATTTTCATAATAAAGTTCACATTTAGGCATAGGAAATAAATCTGAAAATATAGCAAGCTAGGAATGAATAACTAGAAAATGATAAATGAAGTTTCCAAAATCCAAAGAATTCAGTTGAGGGTTGGTAGAAGGTCTGAAGACACATATGGAGTAGGAAAATACCTTCCATGCATACTTAGTAGCTAAAATGTGTATCAATTGAATATAAGGAATTTATTTAAATTGGAAATTCATATATAGTATGCCAACATAAATATGAATACAAAACTAGAAATCATATGCACATGTTTAAAAGTGCATGTAAGCCCAAAATAAACACACATAGTGTAAGGGCCTCAGTTTTGGCACACATTTGAAGTGTTCATCACCACACCACACACCTCATTTGAGGGAAAGATGATGAACACAAATGAAGAGCATGTAACCGCCATCAACATGCTCATTAGAGAACAAACTCACATATTGCAAAAGTGGTATTTCCCACATGTGATATAGGTGGGCTGGACTTATGAGAACTCCTACACATTGCTAAGGATGTCCATGCCAAGTTTCACCCAAATTAAAAACCTTTTTGAGGTCATTTTGGGTACAGATAGAAAGAGGGCAGTTTGAAACCACATTCAAATTCAAACTGTTTTATCCCATGAATTTAAAAATGGGAGGCATATTCTTATTCAGCACATTTTTGTGAGCTCACACACCAATTTTCACTCCATTTGGAGTTGATCTTGACATGAGCTAAGGGGAAGAAATTCAAACTTTATTTGAATTTCAAACAGAACTTGTGCTGAAATTCACTCAAACCGAACCCAATTTGAATTCTATTCAATTCAAATGGCTCAGGGGTGAATAATTTGAATCACCAGGGGTATTATGGGGCTCACTGTTTACAACAGTGATTAGGAGTAAATTTCAGAGGTTAAAACCCCAGGTGGGACCCACATGTCATAGAGGGGAGAAGTAGAAACTTGCACCCAAAGTCAGAGTCTCGGTGGGAAATTCTACCGAGCAGCTGTCGGCTGTGCCACCGAGCAGCTACCGGCGCCACCAGCTGCTTCCCTCTCCGCGTGCTGGCGCCCAGGGCGGCTGGCTCGCGCCCCCACGCGACCGGCACCGCCTCAGCCGAGCAGTAGTCGGCCGGCTTTATCTTCTCGCGGGCAAACCCGAGCAGCGGCATTGTTTCTCGCCACAGCTCTCTGCTCAGTCGGGAAAACCAGCAAAACCATCTCCTCCTTCGTCCCTGAGCTGCTAGACAGCCACCTGAGGTCGCACTCCACCTCCCCAACGCCAGAAACCCCGAGCTCCGACCTCCTTTGCCCGAAGACGATCGCCACCGCGGCGACCTAGCCTCAGTCGAGAGTCAGGCGCCCGTGGGCAGCGTTCCACAGGCGTTTTCACGGTCCAGCGAGAGAGGCAACAGGAGCGCGACCACCGTTCTGCTCTCCTCCAAGTTTGGAAGCCAACCGTGAAGAATCCGCAGAGAATTTCCAGTTTTGCTCCGGCGACCGTAAACCGAGCTTCCGGTACGGTTTCTTTAAATTCTCGCTCTATGATCTTTCGGAGGTCATAAAATCTTGCACATAGACGCTGGACTAGCCGGCGATCAAGTTCTTTTCTGCATCCATAGCGTGAAACTGTCTAGGAGTGACGAATTTCGAGCTCGATCGAGGGCGGTCATGGCGGGCACGGTCGGTCACACGGTGCCGACCGATTTGCCGCCATCACTGAACCCTTTTGTCACCTTGTCGAGCTTCCTAGAGGTACACTGATGCTGTAGGGCCGTTTGTTCGAGGTGTTGGCGGGTTTAGAAACCACGGTCGACGGTGTTGAACCTCAACCGAGGCCGCGGCATGTCGCCGAGCTATTTCCGGTCACCCCCAGCCCGACCTGTCACCACCGACGTGTTCCTCGACGTCGACAACCCCATGGCGGCGAGTTTCAGACCATGGGAGGTCCGGCAGCGGCGAGCCGGCGAGCCCCGAGTCTGCTCCGGCGAGGTCGGCGGCGCGGGCGCGAGAGAACGGCGGAAGGAAGACGAAGCCGGCTGGCCCACGTGTCAGCGGCTGAAGAATTTAAATCGGGATCAGGTGTGGCCGGGGATCGGTTGTGCTGGCGCGCAAATACCCTGTGAGCTCCGGTGTGCCGGAGACCTCCGCGTTCGACACGTGTGGTATCCCCGGTGTGCCGGACACCTCCGCGCTTGACACGTGTCCCCGCGGGTCCCGAGAGTTTAAACTTTTCCCCCGATTTTCAGAATTCTTCCAAACTTCAAATCCTCATAACTTTGGCTAGAAAGCTCGAAATCGGGTGAACCAAATTTTGTTGGATTCAGCTCTCTGAGCACTTTCCAGCAATACCAAATTCAGCTCGTGAAAGTGAATAGTTTTCCAGAAATAAATCCCTAAATTTAAACTGTTGGGAATTTTATCTGGAGAACTACTTTATGAAAAATTCTGAAATTTGGCTGAAAGGTTCATTGGAAAATCCCTGAATCCCAGTAAAATTTTCAGACTCATCCAAGTTCATTTAGTTACCCTAATTGGGTGATTAAGGGAACTGCCCAGAGAAAATAGAAAAATGTACAGAAACATTTTTCAGATTTTCTCCAATCTCAATTAGGACATAACTTTCTGTAGAATTCTTCAAATAACATGAAACCAACTCCATTAGAACCATCCTAAATTCTAGTTTCCAGAAAGTAATGGTGGGAGCCATGAAAAACCCTTGAATTACTTAGAGGCTCAATTATTGACCAAAGAGGCTTTTATTTGTACATGGTTCAATTGAACTTTGTTTCAAATAAAACTTGGTCACAACTCTGGTTAGGACCCTACCAATCCACCATAAAAATTTCAGAACCAAAAGGGAGGGCTAGCTAGAGTTATTAGCAATTATGTATTTAAGTTCACACATTGCATTTAAATTTACATGTAGTATTGTATTCAACGTGTAGCCATTGAAGATGAGACCCCGGAAGTGCTGGATTTCTTTCTTCCGGACGAAGAACTAACTACTGACCAGCAGCAACAAGGCAAGCCCCGGTTTGCATTAACCCTTTTATAAGTTTTCTTTTGTTACATGAGTCATGTGGAGTATGATTGTGCATTAGGTGTAGGATGAATGGAACCCCACTGGCATAACTAAAGGTTCCTAAAAGAGTGAGGGTAGTGTCTAAGACCTCGAGTAGACAGGCTATGCTTAATGTTTCATAGGACTTCGGTACAAGTCGAGTAGTTGGAATCTACTCGCGAGATAGGCTTGGGACACACGGGTTCGGTTGAGTGATGTGAGATCACTTTAGTAATGAAAATGAGACTAGGCAGGGGCTAGGGCGCTGCAAGAGAAGGTCTTGTGTGCGCAGCCCTGCCCGTGTCGATTGAGGACCGATCCGTGTGCGGCCCTGCTGAACAAGTATTGAACGTACCGAAGGAATATCGGATATATGGGCCCCGATAAACCGATGTAGCCTAAACCTCCGGGCGTCGAGGCATAACGCACCGATTTATAGGTTTAGGCTGAGGGCAGCAAGGTGGAAATCTGCCAACGGGCATAGAGAGATGCTCCGTGTGGGGAACCTCCTGCTCGTTTCGGTGCGACTGGTTCGACGTTTGGGCTGTTGGGTGAAAGGTTGTCCCGTACGACATCGAGTGAGCGTGCTGTGCAGCTCCACGGGTGGGCGTACGTGACATGCTCTTTGGGTTTCCCTGCAGGTGTATATCGAGTCAATTCGCCGTCCCTCGCGGTGACGAGTACCGCTTGTTCACTGCGTCGTAACGTTGACTAATGAATGAAATGTTATGATTCAATATTGCTGTTATGATATAATTGTATTGCTACATGTGTGCCACCAAACATGGCTTACTAAATTTCAGCTTCATGAACTGTTAACTTGTTGCTAAAAGATGAACTAAGGATGAACTTGTAGGCGTGTCCATTTGCTGCAACATTGCTATCCTATGTCTTTGTACACCTCATGTAGAGTCTCATGCTTTGGTGAGTCGGTTAAGCCTTGTTGAGCCTTCGTGCTCACGGTTGCTGCTTAAGTGTTTTTCAGGTGAGGAGCCACCCACGGACTCGGAGTACGAGTCCACCGGCGAGGGTTACCCTCCGTCGGGGACCACGGCTGAGTGGGAGCTGTACACGCCGCGCTGAGCTGAGAAGTGCAGCTAGTGTGGGTTGCCCTAGGGCTGGGCAACCACTTTTGCTAGATAGGCGGGCGTGAGTTGTATAAAAGAAACTTCCGCTGTGTAATAAAGGACTCTAGTTGGTAACTGAGAAGTGTACTATTTTGTACATTCAGTTTGTTTTTCCATGTAATATAATGTGTTCTTATGACGTGTGCTGTCGGGTGTCGCATCGCGCGGCACCACCCTCTGCGATCCTGGATGAGCGGATTCCGGTCCGCCACAGCCTAGTATCAGAGCTGCAGTGGGGATAGCACAGTACTTAAGGACTGCATTATGGGAAAAACATAGGTATACGGTGAGGAATCGGTAGTTGCCCAAGTAAGGACTATATTAGCATAGTTACTTAAAGTGGCAAAGACTAACCTATGTGTTATAATTCTGAATTTCAATTATTGTAACGACGCACCTACGCTCTGGTAAGTATGGTAAGGAACGCCACAGAAAGCGGTTCAATTTCGGTTAGCTCCCCTAACGAGGAACGTGGTTCAGGGATAGGTCTCACAGCTTGGTGTGAGACGTCAATATGAAACTCTTGGACTCTTCATGTTCCTGAGTTCATATGAAACACTGATCCCTAGCGTGCATTAGGCAAGTAAGTGGAGACCCCATCGCGTGGTCAGTAACGCGAGAGTGTGTTCGTCTGGAAATAGCCCAGGAGGACATACGCAGCGCTTGCCATCGGCGTGCCCTGCAGGGCAGTAGGTGGTATCGTTGGGTTGATAACATTCCCAACCGTGACGACCCGTTCATGACATACTCGGGTTCCCCGTCGTGTGGTGTTGAAACACGATCACATACCTTGAGACGTGACCTAACTCAAGGACGACCGTATGACAATGATACGGGCGTTTGTATTTACTTTTAAATATGGAACTGCCTGCAATGAACAACCTTTGAGTGCACCATTATTGTGTGGTCTTCTGCAGGTACTAACCACGTAAGTATCCGTGTAGTAAACGTGTGCGAGAGACCGTTTAGTGCCACATTTGAGACGTATATGCCGGTATAATCCGGTTAAGATTTTCTTTTGTGAGGAATGTAGTACCGAGATATCATAGGCATATGCATGCAAAATAATGATAACAAGGAATTAAAATCTATAGGTTCAACATTTAGGACCCTGGTTGAGTATAAGAATGGGATAGTGGAGCAGGATAGCCAAAGGGATGAAAAACAGAGTGCTCTGTTTTGGACAGCAAGTTTGCTGATCTTCAACAGGGCATAACACACGGGTTCTTTAGCCCAGAGAGGTGTGCTATATAGTTCTGGAAAGGTATTGAAGTACTCTACAACTTTGTTGTAAACTTCCAGAGCTGAAACTCACCTTAAGATGGCTTAAATCCCAGAGGAATGTAAACTGTCCAGAACCAGGACAGAGTAAAACATTCTCTGAACTGTTCTGTTTTTTTTACAATGATAACTCCTAGTAGCAACATCTAAAACTGTCATATGATACATCATTAGAAAGGGTAGAAGATGTGTGACATCTTTGCAATTCAAAGTTCTGAAATTTCAGCACAGATTTCAGTGGAAACCGGAGTTGAAAACAGCAACTTTCCAAGGGAGGTGCTGTTAAATTTCTCCAGAAACTCTGCTGACTTTGAATTAGCATAACTTTTTAACCAAAGCTGATCTGGGGGCAAATGAATACTCGTTGGGAAGATACTGAGGTTAGCTTTAACTTTGATATTCAACTTGAGTCATGAAAATGCCCAGAATCAGATCAAAACCTGAAATAGGTAGAAACTGGTCATTCTGACAGAAGAATGACAGTTGAACTCATTGGAGAGGGTGAATCAATTTCTGGAAGACATGTTGAGAGCATGTGCCATCCAGCATGGTAGGAACTGGGATGATCACCTACCATTGGCGGAATTCTCGTACAACAACGGCTATCAGGCGAGTATCAAAATGGCACCTTACGAAGCTCTCTACGGTCGTAAATGCCGCACCCCATTAAATTGGTGCGAGTCCGGTGAAAGGGTCACATTCGAGGTTGATGTGGTGAACGACGCTGAAGAGCGCGTTCGGACAATTCAAGCCAATTTGAAGGCCGCTCAATCCCGACAGAAGAGCTACGCTGATAAGAGGCGTAGACCGTTGCATTTTGACGTTGGGGAACACGTGCACCTCCGCGTGTCTCCAGATGAAGGGTGTGCACCGGTTCGATGTGAAGGGGAAGCTCGCTCCCCGTTTTATTGGACCCTACTCTATCACCGAAAAGTGCGAACCAGCAGCGTATAGATTGGAGCTACCGGCATCCCTGGCTGGTGTCCATGATGTTTTCCATGTTTCATAACTGCGAAAATGTTTGAAGCATACAGCTGCTGTTCCTACCGAAGACATCAGCGAGCTGAAACCGGATTTAACATATGATGAGTATCCGGTGGAAATTCTTGATGAGAAAGCCCGAACCACGCGTAACAGAACGTTATGGTTCTACAAAATACTCTGGAGTAACCACACAGCCGAAGAAGCGACGTGGGAGAGCGAGGAGTTCCTTCGCTCAAATTACCCGGAGTTCATGGCTTCTCAACACGGGTAAGTCCCTACTACATCGCTATCTCTTCTTTTGTAATCTCGGGACGAGATTCTTTTAAGGGGGGAGGAATGTAAGGGCCTCAGTTTTGGCACACATTTGAAGTGTTCATCACCACACCACACACCTCATTTGAGGGAAAGATGATGAACACAAATGAAGAGCATGTAACCGCCATCAACATGCTCATTAGAGAACAAACTCACATATTGCAAAAGTGGTATTTCCCACATGTGATATAGGTGGGCTGGACTTATGAGAACTCCTACACATTGCTAAGGATGTCCATGCCAAGTTTCACCCAAATTAAAAACATTTTTGAGGTCATTTTGGGTACAGATAGAAAGAGGGCAGTTTGAAACCACATTCAAATTCAAACTGTTTTTATCCCATGAATTTAAAAATGGGAGGCATATTCTTATTCAGCACATTTTTGTGAGCTCACACACCAATTTTCACTCCATTTGGAGTTGATCTTGACATGAGCTAAGTGGGACGAATTCAAACTTTATTTGAATTCAAAACTAAACTTGTGCTGAAATTCACTCAAACCGAACCCAATTTGAATTCTATTCAATTCAAATGGCTCAGGGGTGAATAATTTGAATCACCAGGGTATTATGGGGCTCACTGTTTACAACAGTGATTAGGAGTAAATTTCAGAGGTTAAAACCCCGGGTGGGACCCACATGTCATAGAGGGGAGAAGGAGAAACTTGCACCCAAACTCAGAGTCTCGTTGGGAAATTCCACCGAGCAGCTGTCGGCTGTGCCACCGAGCAGCTACCGCCGCCACCAGCTGCTTCCCTCTCCGCGCGCTGGCGCCCAGGGCGGCTGGCTCGTGCCCCCACGCGACCGGCACCGCCTCAGCCGAGCAGGAGTCGGCCGGCTTTATCTTCTCGCGGGCAAACCCGAGCAGCGGCATTGTTTCTCGCCACAGCTCTCTGCTCAATCGGTAAAACCAGCAAAACCATCTCCTCCTTCGTCCCTGAGCTGCTAGACAGCCACCTGAGGTTGCACTCCACCTCCCCAACGCCAGAAACCCCGAGCTCCGACCTCCTTTGCCCGAAGACGATCGCCACCGCGGCGACCTAGCCTCAGCCAAGAGTCAGGCGCCCGTGGGCAGCGTTCCACAGGCGTTTTCACGGTCCAGCGAGAGAGGCAACAGGAGCGCGCGACCACCGTGCTGCTCTCCTCCAAGTTTGGAAGCCAACCGTGAAGAATCCGCAGAGAATTTCCAGTTTTGCTCCGGCGAACGTAAACCGAGCTTCCGGTACGGTTTCTTTAAATTCTCGCTCTATGATCTTTCGGAGGTCATCAAACATTGCACATAGACGCTGGACTAGCCGGCGATCAAGTTCTTTTCTGCATCCGTAGCGTGAAACTGTCTAGGAGTGACGAATTTCGAGCTCGATCGAGGGCGGTCATGGCGGGCACGGTCGGTCACACGGTGCCGACCGACTTGCCGCCATCCTTGAACCCTTTTGACACCTTGTCGAGCTTCCTAGAGGTACACTGATGCTGCAGGGCCGTTTGTTCGAGTTGTTGGCGGGTTTAGAAACCACGGTCGACGGTGTCGAACCTCAACCGAGGCCGCGGCACGTCGCCGAGCTATTTCCGGTCACCCCCAGCCCGACCTGTCACCACCGACGTGTTCCTCGACGTCGACAACTCCCTGGCGGCGAGTCTCAGACCATGGGAGGTCCGGCAGCGGCGAGCCGGCGAGCCCCGATTCTGCTCCGGCGAGGTCGGCGGAGCGGGCGCGGGAGAACGGCGGAAGGAAGACGAAGCCGGCTGGCCCACGTGTTGCTGGGGATCAGGTGTGGCCGGGGATCGGCTGTGCTGACGCGCAAATACCCTGTGAGCTCCGGTGTGCCGGACACCTCCGCGCTCGACACGTGTGGTATGCCCGGTGTGCCGGACACCTCCGCGCTCGACACGTGTGGTATGCCCGGTGTGCCGGACACCTCCGCGCTCGACACGTGTCCCCGCGGGCCCCGAGAGTTTAAACATTTCCCCCGATTTTCAGAATTCTTCCAAACTTCAAATCCTCATAACTTTGGCTAGAAAGCTCCAAATCGGGTGAACCAAATTTTGTTGGATTCAGCTCTCTGAGAACTTTCCAGCAATACCAAATTCAGCTCGTTAAAGTGAATAGTTTTCCAGAATTAAATCCCTAAATTTTAAACTGTTGGGAATTTTATCTGGAGAACTACTTTATGAAAAATTCTGAAATTTTGCTGAAAGGTTTATTGGAAAATCCCTGAATCCCAGTAAAATTTTCAGACGCATCCAAGTTCATTTAGTTACCCTAATTGGGTGATTAAGGGAACTGCCCAGAGAAAATAGAAAAATGTACAGAAACATTTTTCAGATTTTCTCCAATCTTAATTTGGACATAACTTTCTGTAGAATTCTTCAAATGACATGAAACCAACTCCATTAGAACCATCCTAAATTCTAGTTTCCAGAAAGTAATGGTGGGAGCCACGAAAAACCCTGGAATTACTTAGAGGCTCAATTATTTACCAAAGAGGCTTTTATTTGTACAAGGTTCAATTGAACTTTGTTTCAAATAAAACTTGGTCACAACTCTGGTTAGGACCCTACCAATCCACCATAAAAATTTCAGAACCAAAGGGGAGGGCTAGCTAGAGTTATTAGCAATTATGTATTTAAGTTCACACATTGCATTTAAATTTACATGTAGTATTGTATTCAACGTGTAGACATTGAAGAAGAGACCCCGGAAGTGCTGGATTTCCTTCTTCCGGACGAAGAACTAACTACTGACCAGCAGCAACAAGGCAAGCCCTGGTTTGCATTAACCCTTTTATAAGTTTTCTTTTGTTACATGAGTCATGTGGAGTATGATTGTGCATTAGGTGTAGGATGAATGGAACCCCACTGGCATAACCAAAGGTTCCTAAAAGAGTGAGGGTAGTGTCTAATACCTCGAGTAGACAGGCTATGCTTAATGTTTCATAGGACTTCGGTACAAGTCGAGTAGTTGGAATCTACTCGTGAGATAGGCTTGGGACACACGGGTTCGGTTGAGTGATGTGAGATCACTTTAGTAATGAAAATGAGACTAGGCAGGGGCTAGGGCGCAGCAAGAGGAAGTCTTGTGTGCGCAGCCCTGCCTGTGTCGATTGAGGACCGATCCGTGTGCGGCCCTGCTGAACAAGTATTGAACGTACCGAAGGCATATCGGATATATGGGCCCCAATAAACCGATGTAGCCTAAACCTCCGGGCGTCGAGGCATAACGCACCGATTTATAGGTGTAGGCTGAGGGCAGCAAGGTGGAAATCTGCCAACGGGCATAGAGAGATGCTCCGTGTGGGGAACCTCCTGCTCGTGTCGGTGCAACCGGTTCGACGTTTGGGCTGTTGGGTGAAAGGTTGTCCCGTACGACATCGAGTGAGCGTGCTGTGCAGCTCCACAGGTGGGCGTACGTGACGTGCTCTTTGAGTTTCCCTGCAGGTGTATATCGAGTCGATTCGCTGTCCCTCGCGGTGACGAGTACCGCTTGTTCACTGCGTCGTAACGTAGACTAATGAATGAAATGTTATGATTCAATATTCCTGTTATGATATAATTGTATTGCTACATGTGTGCCACCAAACATGGCTTACTAAATTTCAGCTTCATGAACTGTTAACTTGTTGCTAAAAGATGAACTAAGGATGAACTTGTAGGCGTGTCCATTTGCTGCAACATTGCTATCCTATGTCTTGGTACACCTCATGTAGAGTCTCATGCTTAGGTGAGTCGGTTAAGCCTTGTTGAGCCTTCGTTCTCACGGTTGCTGCTTAAGTGTTTTTCAGGTGAGGAGCCACCCACGGACTCGGAGTACGAGTCCACCGGCGAGGGTTACCCTCCGTCGGGGACCACGGCTGAGTGGGAGCCGTACACGCCGCGCTGAGCTGAGAAGTGCAGCTAGTGTGGGTTGCCCTAGAGCTGGGCAACCACTTTTGCTAGATAGGCGGGCGTGAGTTGTATAAAAGAAACTTCCGCTGTGTAATAAAAGACTCTAGTTGGTAACTGAGAAGTGTACTATTTTGTACATTCAGTTTGTTTTTCCCATGTAATATAATGTGTTCTTGTGACGTGTGCTGTCGGGTGTCGCATCGCGCGGCACCACCCTCTGCGATCCTGGATGAGCGGATTCCGGTCCGCCACACATAGAGTAACCACAACACATAGAAATGTGAATGGCTTTCATAAATGTGAATGTGTGGTTTGTATAAAGTGGAAGTGTGAACCATGTCTTATGGATTGTTGTTTTCTTTTGTTATGTGTGATGGTATGATGTAGAACCTGCTCAAGAGCAAGTTCTTCCTTTCCAAGATCAGGACTACCGATTCCCAGAGCAGCAAGAAGAAGGCAAGTGTCCTTGACCACTTTGATCCTATACTAGGATGTGTAGATAGAATTATTTGCATTGTTAATTGAAATATGAAACCCATGCTAAGAAGTTTCCCTAGAATTGCATTACCTTGTTTCCTTGTAGCTTGGGTTGGAATTTATTTTATCATGTCATTTATTATTATGCATATGCTTAGCCATGCTTAGAATGGGATATTTGGGATATGAGATCATCAGTTTATTTTACCATACTCTTGAATGAGATATTATGAGTTATGTAGAGGTAGGGATCGAGGCAAGTTGGATGTTTTGGTTGGTGCTGGGTGCACGAGACTCGGGTTTGTGTTTAGTACTTGCCTGGATCCTAAGGACCGGTTCATGGAGCATGTAACCTGGCTTTACCGTGCCAACCACATGCTGAGATGGGGCAGCTTGGCCAATTAAATAGGTGTATCCCCGGCGTAGTATGGGTGTGTTGGATGGTGCGGGGAGTAGGTGTCAGCTGTACTACCATATGAACCGCAAGGCTCAAGAGGGGGCCACTGCAGCGTGGTTGGAGCCTCTTGTATGCTGTTAGGGGTGAAACCTCAGTGGGCCCACGCTCGTCAGGAACCCCTTTGTAAAGGCTTCGTAGTGATCTCCTGGCTACACACCTAGGAAGTGTGAATGTGGTTCGTAGCCACTGGCATAATGGAGGTTCTTTTAGTACACCTGGCAACGGGGGATGAAATCACTACATGTGGGTACAGTGGTGCAAACTCTGCAGAGTCAAAACTGTCATGACAGCCGTGCTCACAGTCAAGAGCGGCTTGACTTATTCATGATTAGAGGATGATGACTTTGGAAGTTGAGGATGTTAAGCGGGGAGGTTAACATCGGAAATGATGTTATGGTTATTTGATTATGATGATGGGTTGGGAGTTTGGGACCATTTCACCTGTGTAGTAATGTAGGTTCTTAATAAGGTAAGGTGATAGGTATTACTTGCGTAGTGCTTTAACCATGAGTTCAACCTACCCTTGTTCTAGCCATGCATGACATAACTTTCCCACACTTGCTGAGTACCATCGGTACTCAATCTTGCATATTTGTTGGTTTATATTGCTGCTCATGTCAAGATAATGAAGTGCTGTTTAATGATCAAGACTTTGGACCCGAAGAAGGTTTCTAGGTTCATGGAGTGCCCCGGGCAACGCCTGTGACGGAGCTCATGAGAATAATTATTCCGCTGCTATTTTATGAACTTATTATTGTCCATCGAGACATATGCTATGTAAGACTTATTTATATTCGACACCTGGCTTGTAATAAATGATGCTTCACTATTTGTCATCACATGTATGAGAAAATGATCCTGGCATACATGTGATATTCACTTGGTTGTCCTCGGAAAAGCCGAGTGTGACAGTAGTGGTATCAGAACCAAGGTTGCCCGTAGGAACGTGGACCTAGGTAGAAATGGACGTATCCAAGGACCCTATTTTCTTAAAAACTATTTTACAAATGTGTGTGTTGAAAGGTGTTATTTAATGGGGACACTTTCTTCATCTTACCCCAACTTTCATTCAAAATAGGATTTTTGTTTAAAAGTTTATCTAACCTAAGTTTAAATGCTTTTTGGTTTTAGATGGTTCGCATGATTCGCGCCGCTTGCAAGTCCACAGGAGGGAGAGTTCCCGTAGTTGCCCTTGCCCATAGAGAGGAGAGCCGTCCGGTGATGTACCTTTCCTACGGATTGGCAGTAGGAGGCTTGTTGCGCCGTCTTTGACGTATGCTCCAAGCCGCCGGCAATACGGGCAAGCTAATCATACACTATTGCTCCACCCGGACCATCCGTGAAAAGAGGGAAGAATGGAGTTCAGAGATGAGGATTATCCACGAAAATCAGCTGCTCAAGATCCACCGCTCTCCAGCTTGTAGAGCGACACAGGTCGATGCGGAGAAGGATGTCACCTGGGAGGCCATCACCTGCCAGAGTCACATCTATCGTCGATACCTGGACAGAACTGAGTACATGTATGTCCTCCAGCGCGAGAGTGGTACAACGGAGTATAAGTACCCGCCAGTGCAGCAAGGGACTTCCCATGAGCACATGGACCTGTGCTTGGAGGATGCTGCTATGCTCAGCACTCGACTGCAGGAGTGTCAGCAGGAGCTTCAGGATGTTCGGGACACCCTGAAGGAAACCGAGGCGTTGTTTCGAGCCTGCTTGAGGGCGAGAGAAAGAGGAGATGGGAATGAACTGTGTGTCACCGTGAATGATACATGGACTCCTGACTCCCCAGATCGCCGAGCGATCAGGCGTCGTCGCACTTCTCCACCAGCAGCCTCCCCACCCAAAGTGGAGTCAGAAGGCAGCCGCAATAATGAGGAAGACCCCGAGGAGCCAGCTCAGGAATATGTCACACCCGGTTTTTCCGAAGAACAACCAAGTGAATATCACATGTATGCCAGGATCATTTTCTCATACATGTGATGACAAATAGTGAAGCATCATTTATTACAAGCCAGTTGTCGAATATAAATAAGACTTACATAGCAAATGTCTTGATGGACAATAATAAGTTCATCACAAGTAAATAAACTAGCAGCGGAATATTATTCTTGAGGGCTCCGTCACAGGCGTTGCCCGGGGGTCTCCATGAACCTAGAAACCTTCTTCGGGTCCAAAGTCTTGGTCATTATATACCACCTCATTATCTTGACCTGAGCAGCAATATAAACCAACAAAATATGCAAGGTTGAGTACCAATGGTACTCAGCAAGTGTGGGAAAATTATATCATGCATGGCTAGAACAAGGAGAGGTTGAACTCATGGTTAAAGCACTACGCAATTAATACCTATCACCTTAGCTAATTAAGCACCTACATTACTACCCAGGTGAAATGGTCCCAATCTCCCATCCCATCATCATAATCAAATAACCATATCATCATTTCCAATGTTAAGCTCCCCGCTTAACATCCACAACTTCCAAAACCATCAATCCTCTAATCATGAATAAGTCCAAGCTGCTCTTGACCGTGAGCACGGCTGCCATGACAGTTTTGACTCTGCAGAGTTTGTACCGCTGTACCCACATGTAGTGATTTCATCCCCCGTTGACGGGTGGACTAAAAGAACCTCCATTATGCCAGTGGCTACGAACCACATTCACACTTCCCAGGTGTGTAGCCAGGAGATCACTACGAAGCCTTTACAAAGGGATTCCCGACGAGCGTGGGCCCACTGAGGTTTCACCCCTAACAGCACAAGAGGCTCCAACCCCGCTGCAGTGGCCACCTCTTGAGCCTTGCGGTTCATATGGTAGTCCAGCTGAAACCTACTCCCCGCACCATCCAACACACCCATACTACACCGGGGATACACCTAATTAATTGGCCAAGCTGCCCCATCTCAGCATGTGGTTGGCACTGTAAAGCCAGTTTACATGCTCCATGAACCGGTCCTTAGGATCCAGGCAAGTACTAAACACAAACCCGATTCTCATGCACCCAACACACAACCAAAACATCCAACTTGCCTTGATCCCTACCTCTACATAACTCACAATATCCCATTCAAGAGTATGGTAAAATAAACTGATGATCTCATATCCCAAATATCCCATTCAAAGCATGGCTAAGCATATGCATAATAATAAATGACATGATAAGATGAATCCCAACCCAAGCTACAAGGAAATAAGGTAATGCAATTCTAGGGAAACATCCTAGCATGGGTTTCATATTTTCAATTGACAATGCAAATAATTCTAGCTACACATCCTAGTATAGGATCAAAGTGGTCAAGGACACTTGCCTCCTTCCTGCTTCTCTTGAAATGGGTAGTCCTGATCTTGGAAAGGAATAACTTGCTCTTGAGCAGGTTCTACATCATACCATCACACATAGCAAAAGAAAAACAACAATCCATAAGACATAGTTCACACTTCCACTTCATACAAACCACAGACTCATATTTATGTAAGTCATTCACCATTATATGTGTTGTGGTTACTCTATGTGCGTTGATTTGTGGCTTGCATGCACTTTTAATCATGTGTATATGATTCCTACTTTTGTGTTCACATCTATACTTACATACTATATATGAGTTTTCAATTTAAATAAATTCCTTATATTGAATTACTACACCTTTTAGCTACCAAGTATGCATGAAAGGTATTTTCCTTCTCCATATGTGTCTTCAAAATTTCTACCAACCCTAAACTGAATTCTTTGGATTTTAGAAACTCCATTTATCATTTACTAGTTGCTATATTTTCAGATTTATTTTCCTATGCATATATGTGTACTTTATTATGAAAATAGTAAGACACATCATCTAAACAGAATAGGTTCTGGTCCTAAATAATTTAATAACATATTTTGACCCTTGCCTCTGATGTAAACTATTTCACAATTATTTTCCCTATTTTCTAGAACTATTCTTTACTTAAAAATGTGTCCCTAAATGTGAATAATAAATTAGACAGATTCAATTCAGCCCAAAATATGTTTTTATCTCACTCCAAAGTTTTCCTAAATACTGAGAAAGTCTTTAATTAAATTTTTACAATATGTTTGTCCCACTTTTTAATTTTTGAACACTAGCCACATATTCAATTTCCTAATTTAAATACTAAACAGGGCTAAAAAGGTAAACTCACCCCACTACAGGGTCTATAATATTATTTTCAGAATTTCCAGGGGTCTAGCTACAATTATCAGAGGAGTTTTTCTTAAATTTTATTAAGTCCAGGGGCTAAAACTGATTTTTAAATGAATTTACATGATTTTCTGAAGTTCCAGGGGCTAGATCAGAAGTTTCCGGGGCTAGCTCTTATTTCCCGAGAACCCCAGGGGGTAGCACGTAAGATTTCCAGTCTTTATAACGCGGGGCTGACGTGGACCGTCCGATTTTAAGCCGACGGCTGAGATTATAACGTCGAACCGGTACGCGAGGATTTAAACCCTACCGTGCGATTTAAAATAACCGGCTCACAAGCGGCCACGTCGCTCTGATCGAACACGGGCGGCGCTGCCGGCGGCGCACGGCGGCGGGAAGCGGCGATCTCGCCGGAGACTTTCGGATCTTCGAGAATTCTTCCTAGAACTGTGATTTTATGGCATAGATCGGTGGAGGGGAGGTCGGGGATCTCACCTCGGGGGTTTTCTTGAGCTCGGAGGTCCTGGAAGGTGATCGGCGACGAGGTCCAAGGTGAATTCACGGTGAGGCTCGTCGGCGCTGTGTTTACACCGCAAGTCACCGAGTTTTCTGCACCTGCAAGGTTCCCCGGAGGCGGTGGATCAAGACCAGCGAGTTAGATAGGAATTTCTGAGCTTAGATCGGCCAGAATTCGCCAGAGAAGTCTCGGTTCTCACCGGAGGAAAATCGGCGGATCGCGTGGGAAAAACAGAACGAGGCCGGGGTTTTCATAGACGGGGGAGGGCGGCTGGGTGGTTTAGATCGAGTTTGCGTCGCCCCCGAACAGAATTCAGCGGCAGTATGCGAGAATTCCCGATCGGTTTCGGTTCGGGTGAGAGAGTCCGGCGCTGGCGCGAGGTAGACGATGAACTGGTGGACCCCGCCTGTCAGTGGGAGAAAGCGGCGCGCGGCTGCGGGCTGGCGCGGGTGCTGGTTGGGCCGGCAGGCGGGTTGCGGCCCACTGGCCGGTTTTCTTCTGTTTTCTCTTTTTCTTTTTCTATTTCTTTTCTGATTTGAGTTTAATTTGAATTCCAGTTTGAATTTGAATTTTTGCAAAACATGCAACACGTCCAAAAAATTTTAAATTCCCCTCTTAACATAATTTAGGGTCTTAACAAAATTTTGGGGTGTTACAGCTCTACCCCCCTTAAAAGAAATCTCGTCCTCGAGATTGGTGGTTCTAAGAAAACAATTCCGGAAATTGTGTCTTTAGCTCATCTTCCCGCTCCCAGGTGGCTTCCTCTTCTGAGTGATGCTCCCACTGCACCTTGCACATCCGGATTCTTTTATTTCTGGTGAGGCGTTCCATTGTCTCCAAAATCTTGTATGGTTGCTCGGCATAAGACAAATCCTCAGCTACGTCCACTTTATTCATGGGTAACACCTCCTCAGGCGTCCTCAGGCATTTCTTGAGTTGTGACACATGGAATACATCATGCACATCCGATAGACGAGCCGGTAATTCTAGTTGATACGCCACTTCGCCTTTCCTCTCCAAAACTTTAAAGGGTCCGATGTATCAAGGTGACAACTTCCCTTTCACCTTGAACCGACGAAGTCCTCTGATAGGGGACACCTTGAGATAGACATAGTCCCCCACGTTGAAAACGAGCTCTCTTCTTCATACATCGGCATAGCTCTTTTGGCGTGTCTGTGCTATCCTCAAGTTATTGCGAATTTTTCTCACCTTCGCCTCGGCTTCTTGTAGTGCTTCTGGACCAAACACTTTACTTTCCCTGTTTGGTTCCAAAATAGGGGAGTTCTGCACTTCCTCCCGTACAAAGCTTCAAACGGTGACATCTTCATACTAGCTTGATAGCTATTGTTATAGGAAAACTCCGCATACGGTAAGTTCTTGTCCCAACTCCGACTGTTTTTGAGTGCACATGCCCTCAACATATCTTCAAGAATCTGATTGGTTCTTTCCGTCTGCCCGTCAGTTTGGGGATGATAGGCAGAGCTGAAATTCAGATGGGTTCCCATGGTTTCATGCAACTTCTGCCAGAACCTTGAGGTGAACTGTGTTCCTCGATCCGACACAATCTTCTTTGGCACTCCATGGTAACACACGATCCTTGACATGTACAGCTCTGCCAATTTGGATCCGCTGTAGCTTTCTTTCACGGGGATGAAATGAGCTACCTTGGTTAGTCTATCAATGATGACCTATATCGAATCATATCCTGACTGGGTTCTAGGCAATCCCACGATGAAATCCATGCTGATTTCTTCCCATTTCCATTCAGGCACTTTGAGTGGTTGCAATAATCCCGCGGGTCGTTGATGTTCTGCTTTCACCAACTGACATGTGTCACATAGGGCAACATGTTCCGCGACATCTCGCTTCATACCATACCACCAATACCTGCTCTTAAGGTCCTGGTACATCTTCATACTCCCAGGATGGATGGAATAGTCAGAATCATGAGCCTCCTTCAAAATCAATTCACGGATCTCCTTTACTTCTGGCACACAGATTCTCTTCCCGTGCCACACCGTTCCTTGTTCATCCTCTCTAAAACCCGGAGCTTTATTTTCCTTGATGAGTTGTCTGATCTCTTGTATCTTCTCATCATTCTTTTGACCTTCGCGTATGTCTCGCTCTAGTGTGGAGTCCACTTCCATGGCAATGGCTTCACCACTATTTACTAGACATAGATTGAGCCTTATAACCTCGTCCTTCAATTCTGCAAGCATGTCCTTCAAGCTCAACTTATTGACCTGCACTTTCCGACTCAAAGCATCGGTCACGACGTTTGCTTTCCCGGGATGATAGTTGATGCCCACATCAAAGTCATTGATTAGCTCTAACCATCTCCTTTGTCTGAGGTTGAGATCTGGCTGTGTGAAAATGTACTTCAAACTCTTATGATCCGTATATATCTCGGTCCTCTTCCCCATCAAATAGTGCCGCCAAATTTTCAACCCGTGTACCACTGCGGCTAGTTCTAAGTCATGTGTAGGATAGTTTTTCTCGTGCTTCCGGAGCTGCCGGGATGCATATGCCACGACATGCCCTTCTTGCATGAGAACACATCCCAACCCGTTTCCAGAGGCATCACAGTACACCGTAAAGTTCTTCTGCATATCTGGCATAACGAGCACTGGGGCTGTTGTCAATCTTTCCTTTAACTCCTGAAAACTCGTCTAGCACTGCGGCGTCCATGTGAATGTGATTCCCTTCTCCAACAGTTTTGTGAGAGGTCTCGAGATTTTGGAGAATCGCTCAATAAACCGTCGATAGTATCCAGCCAATCCCAAGAAGCTTCGAACTTCCCCGACATTTTCAGGGGTCTTCCACTTCTGGTTATCCTCGATTTTGGCGGGATCTACGGAGATTCCTCCCTCCGAGATTATATGTCCTAAGAAGGGAACTCTCTTCAGCCAAAACTCACACTTGCTCAACTTGGCATATAGTTGGTGTTCTCTCAGCCTCTGCAACACCAACCTTAGATGTTTCTCATGTTCTTCTTCATCTTTGGAGAAGACGAGAATGTCATCTATGAAAACCACCACAAATTTGTCCAGATATTCCATGAATACCTTGTTCATGAGATACATGAAGTATGGCGGGGCATTAGTTAGCCCGAAAGGCATGACAGTGCATTCATACAGTCCGTACCCAGATACGAAAGTTGTCTTGGGAATATCAGATTGCCTTATCTTGAGTTGGTGGTATCCCGACCTGAGATTAATTTTCGAGAACACACAAGCTCCCCTCAACTGATCAAACAAGTCTTCAATGCGGGGTAATGGGTACTTGTTCTTGATGGTTACCTCATTCAAGGCACGGTAATCCACGCATAACCTTTGGGTTCCGTCCTTCTTGGGCACAAATATCACCAGAGCTCCCCATGGTGAGGAACTAGGGCGAGTATACCCCTTCTCCGTCAATTCTCTCAAATGATCCTTGAGTTCTTCTAGCTGCTTGGAGTCCATCCAATAAGGTCTTTTGTAAATCGGGGCTGTTCCAGGTACTAGCTCAATTGCGAATTCCACTTCACGATCGGGAGGCATACCTGGCAACTCCTCCTGAAAAACATCTGGATATTCCCTGATGGTCCTGATTTCCTCAACTTTCACCTCAACTTGATTTAATTTAATGTCCCTCCTAGGCTCGTGTATTGTTATGAACTTTACTCTTGTGCCACTAGGGTGAGTTAGTTCCACCGTTCTGGTCGAACAATGTATGATTCATTTATGTTTGGTCAACCAATCCATACCCAAAATAATATCTATCCCTTGTGAATCTATCACTATGAGGTTAGCAGTAAATACTACCCCATTAATGTCTAGGTTCACTTTGGGACACACTTGTCTTGTCCTTATTTCTCCACCTGGAGAGTTTACAGCTAGCATATGGTTCATTTGTGTTGTTGCTAGGTCATGCTTCTTAACAAACCCTTGAGCAATGAACGAGTGGGTAGCACCAGAATCAAACAGCAGGGTTGCAATGTGTAAATTGGCAGGAAACTTACCAACTACCACATCGGGTGCCTCTTGTGCTTCCTCCATAGTGACGTGGTTCACCTGTCCTCTCATTACATTCTGCTGTTGTGGCTGCGTGAGCTTCTTCTTTGGGCACTTATGGGCGTAGTGCCCCACTTCTCCGCAGCTAAAACATTGCACCCCAACCTTAGGTGCCTGGCCTTTGCTGTCTTGGGGTTGGTTTGGGGGTCCCTGTACTGCTGGTCGAGGTGGATATGCGGGGCGAGGCTGCTGTACGAACTGACGTTGTGGCTGTATTGGTGCTGCCGGAGGCCTGTAGTTCGGGTTGTACCCTCTTGGTGCTGAGTAGGGTACCGCAGCACGGTTCATCTGCCCTGCAGGTTGCTGCATCAGACGTGGGCGGGTGTTGCTCCCTGAGGCTTGATGTGACCACCCGGCCTTCCTCTTATTCTCATTTTCCAAGGCCTTCAGCTTCCTTTCTACCACAAACGCTCTGTCCACCATCTTTTGGAAGCTTTCATACTCGTTGGAGGACATTGCACACTGCATTTCTGCGGTAAGTCCTTCCACGAAACAATCCTGTTTCTGCTCATCAGTCTCTATGTCCCGTGGGGCATAACGGGATAGTTGAGTAAATTTAGTGAGGTATTCCCTCACCGTCATGTTTCCCTGCTGCAGTCCCAAGAACTCCTTCCTCTTGTTTTTGAGTTCACCTCTTGGAATGTAATGGTTGCGGAAGCTACGCTTGAACTCTTCCCAAGTGATGTTCTCAGGGTCATGATGGGCAGCCACGTAGGCGGTCCACCAATCAGCAGCAGGTCCATGCAATTGATGAGAGGCAAACAGCACCCTCTCATACCCTTGGCACTGGATGATCCTCATCTTGCTTTGAATGGTCTTCAGCCAATCATCTGCCTCCAGAGGTTCAGCAGCACTTGCAAACTTTGGAGGTTGAGTTCCTAGAAACTCACTCAACCATGGTTGGTGTGGTGCAGCTTGTGGAGGTGGAACTTGATGCAAGTTGGCCACCACTTGAGTCAAGTTCTGGATGAGCTGATTTTGATTCTCCAGCATTTGGTGGAGGGGATCAACTCCTTCACGGCGACCACCCCGGTCCTGGCCTCCAGAAAGATGAGGGTTGCATGCCTCATCGTTGTTATTGGCGGGGTTGGCAGCACGTCCTTTTCCTCTTCCGGCCATCTGGCAGAATCAACCAATGTTAATTTGAAAGCATTTAGTATCATCTTACTACTTTCATTTGTTTGTACTTTGAAGTGTTGAGGCTTTGTTATACTTTTCTGAGGGTTCATTTCTCACACAAAAATAAATGCAATATTATTTCATGTGGATTCTCACACCAAAGCAAAACAATCTAAACACGAGGCTGTGGACAATTGCTCATGGCTTCCACAACTCACGTCACACACCAAGCATTAACACACCCTTAACTTAACGACTCGACTATTCGACATCTTGCTAACTAAGGGAAGGACTCTACACTACTCGTTTTCTTGAGCTGGCTCCTCGGGATCTTCCTCATCATTTCGGCTTCCTTCTCACTCTGCTTTGGGTGGGGAGGCTGCTGGTGGAGAAGTGCGACGACGCTTGATCGCCCGGCGATCTGGGGAGTCAGGAGTCCATGTATCATTCACGGTGACACACAGTTCATTCCCATCTCCTCTCTCTCTCACCCTCAAGCAGGCTCAAAGCAACGCCTCCGTTTTCTTCAGTGTGTCCCGGACATCCTGAAGCTCTTGCTGACACTCCTGCAGTCGAGTGCTGAGCATAGCAGCGTCCTCTAAGCACAAATCCATGTGCTCATGGGAAGTCCCTTGCTGCACTGGCGGGTACTTATACTCCGACGTACCACTCTCACGCTGGAGGACATACATGTACTCAGTCCTGTCCAGGTGGCGACGTTAGATGTGACTCTGGCAGATGATGGCCTCCCAGGTGACATCCTTCTCCGCATCGACTTGTGTCGCTCGACAAGCTGGAGAGTGGTGGATCTTAAGCAGCTGATTTTCGTGTATAATCCTCATCTCTGAACTCCATTCTTCCCTCTTTTCACGGATGGTCCTGGTGGAGTTATAGTGGATGATTAGCTTGCCCGTATTGCCGGCGGCTTCGAGCATACGTCGAAGACGGCGCAACAAGCCTCCTACTGCCAATCCGTAGGAAAGGTACGTCACCGGACGGCTCTCCTCTCTTTGGGCAAGGGCAACTACGGGAACTCTCCCTCCTGTGGACTTGCGAGCGGTGCGAATCATGCGAACCATCTAAAACAAAAAGAATTTAAACTTAGGTTAGATAAACTCTTAAACAAAATCCTATTTTGAATGAAAGTTGGGGTAAGATGAAGAAAGTGACTCATTAAATAGCACTTTTCAACACACACCTTGTAAAATAGTTTTTAAGAAAATAGGGCTCTTAAATACGTCCATTTCTACCTAGGTCCACGTTCCTACGGGCAACCTTGGCTCTGATACCACTTCTGTCACACCCGGTTTTTCCGAAGAACAACCAAGTGAATATCACATGTATGCCAGGATCATTTTCTCATACATGTGATGACAAATAGTGAAGCATCATTTATTACAAGCCAGTTGTCGAATATAAATAAGTCTTACATAGCAAATGTCTCGATGGACAATAATAAGTTCATCACAAGTAAATAAACTAGCAGCGGAATATTATTCTTGAGGGCTCCGTCACAGGCGTTGCCCGGGGGTCTCCATGAACCTAGAAACCTTCTTCGGGTCCAAAGTCTTGGTCATTATATACCACCTCATTATCTTGACCTGAGCAGCAATATAAACCAACAAAATATGCAAGGTTGAGTACCAATGGTACTCAACAAGTGTGGGAAAATTATATCATGCATGGCTAGAACAAGGAGAGGTTGAACTCATGGTTAAAGCACAACACAATTAATACCTATCACCTTAGCTTATTAAGCACCTACATTACTACACAGGTGAAATGGTCCCAATCTCCCATCACATCATCATAATCTCCCATCCCATATCATCATTTCCAATGTTAAGCTCCCCGCTTAACATCCACAACTTCCAAAACCATGAATCCTCTAATCATGAATAAGTCCAAGCCGCTCTTGACCGTGAGCACGGCTGTCATGATAGTTTTGACTCTGCAGAGTTTGTACCACTGTACCCACATGTAGTGATTTCATCCCCCGTTGCTGGGTGGACTAAAAGAACCTCCATTATGCCAGTGGCTATGAACCACATTCACACTTCCCAGGTGTGTAGCCAGGAGATCACTACGAAGCCTTTACAAAGGGATTCCCGAAGAGCGTGGGCCCACTAAGGTTTCACCCCTAACAGCATACAAGAGGCTCCAACCCCGCTGCAGTGGCCCCCTCTTGAGCCTTGCGGTTCATATGGTAGTCCAGCTAACACCTACTCCCCGCACCATCCAACACACCCATACTACGCCAGGGATACACCTAATTAATTGGCCAAGCTGCCCCATCTCAGCATGTGGTTGGCACTGTAAAGCCAGGTTACATGCTCAATGAACCGGTCCTTAGGATCCTGGCATGTACTAAACACAAACCCGATTTTCGTGCACCCAGCACACAACCAAAACATCCAACTTGCCTTGATACCTACCTCTACATAACTCACAATATCCCATTCAAGAGTATGGTAAAATAAACTGATGATCTCATATCCCAAATATCCCATTCAAAGCATGGCTAAGCATATGCATAATAATAAATGACATGATAAGATGAATCCCAACCCAAGCTACAAGGAAATAAGGTAATGCAATTCTAGGGAAACATCCTAGCATGGGTTTCATATTTTCAATTGACAATGCAAATAATTCTAGCTACACATCCTAGTATAGGATCAAAGTGGTCAAGGACACTTGCCTCCTTCCTGCTGCTCTTGAAATGGGTAGTCCTGATCTTGGAAAGGAATAACTTGCTCTTGAGCAGGTTCTACATCATACCATCACACGTAGCAAAAGAAAAACAACAATCCATAAGACATAGTTCACACTTCAACTTCATACAAACCACACATTCATATTTATGTAAGTCATTCACCATTATATTTGTTGTGGTTACTCTATGTGTGTTGATTTGTGGCTTGCATGCACTTTTAATCATGTGTATATGATTCCTACTTTTGTGTTCACATCTATACTTACATACTATATATATGAGTTTTCAATTTAAATAAATTCCTTACATTCAATTACTACACCTTTTAGCTACCAAGTATGCATGAAAGGTATTTTCCTTCTCCATATGTGTCTTCAAAATTTCTACCAACCCTAAACTGAATTATTTGGATTTTAGAAACTCCATTTATCATTTACTAGTTGCTATATTTTTAGATTTATTTTCCTATGCATATATGTGTACTTTATTATGAAAATAGTAAGACACATCATCTAAACAGAATAGGTTCTGGTCCTAAATAATTTAATAACATATTTTGACCCTTGCCTCTGATGTAAACTATTTCACAATTATTTTCCCTATTTTCTAGAACTATTCTTTACTTAAAAATGTGTCCCTAAATGTGAATAATAAATTAGACAGATTCAATTCAGCCGAAAATATGTTTTTATCTCACTCCAAAGTTTTCCTAAATACTGAGAAAGTCTTTAATTAAATTTTTACAATATGTTTGTCACACTTTTTAATTTTTGAACACTAGCCACATATTCAATTTCCTAATTTAAATACTAAACAGGGCTAAAAAGGTAAACTCACCCAACTACAGGGTCTATAATATTATTTTCAAAATTTCCAGGGGTCTAGCTACACTTATCAGAGGAGTTTTTCTTAATTTTTATTAAGTCCAGGGGCTAAAACTGATTTTTAAATGAATTTACATGATTTTCTGAAGTTCAGGGGCTAGATCAGAAGTTTCCGGGGCTAGCTCTTATTTCCCGAGAACCCCAGGGGGTAGCACGTAAGATTTCCAGTCTTTATAACGCGGGGCTGACGTGGACCGTCCGATTTTAAACCGACGGCTGAGATTATAACGTCGAACCGGTACACTGGGATTTAAACCCTACCGTGCGATTTAAAATAACCGGCTCACAAGCGGCCACGTCGCTCTGATCGAACGCGGGCGGCGCTGCCGGCGGCGCACGGCAGCGGGAAGCGGCGATCTCGCCGGAGACTTTCGGATCTTCGAGAATTCTTTCTAGAACTGTGATTTTATGGCATAGATCGGTGGAGGGGAGGTCGGGGATCTCACCTCGGGGGTTTTCTTGAGCTCGGAGGTCCTGGAAGGTGATCGGCGACGAGGTCCGAGGTGAATTCACGGCGAGGCTTGTCGGCGCTGTGTTTACACCGCAAGTCACCGAGTTTTCTGCACCTGCAAGGTTCCCCGGAGGCGGTGGATCAAGACCAGCGAGTTAGATCGGAATTTCCGAGCTTAGATCGGCCAGAATTCACCGGAGAAGTCTCGGTTCTCACCGGAGGAAAATCGGCGGATCACGTGGGAAAAACAGAACGAGGCCGGGGTTTTTATAGACGGGGGAGGGCGGCTGGGTGGTTTAGATCGAGTTTGCGTCGCCCCCGAACAGAATTCGGCTAGAGTACGCGAGAATTCCCGATGGGTTTCAATTCGGGTGAGAGAGTCCGGCGCTGGCGCGGGGTAGACGATGAACTGGTGGGCCCCGCCTGTCAGTGGGAGAAAGCGGCGCGCGCGGCTGTGGGCTGGTGCGGGCGCTGGTTGGGCCGGCTGGCGGGTTGCGGCCCACTGGCCGGTTTTTTTCTGTTTTCTCTTTTTCTTTTTCTATTTCTTTTCTGATTTGAGTTTAATTTGAATTCCAGTTTGAATTTGAATTTTTGCAAAACATGCAACACGTCCAAAAATTTTTAAATTCCCCTCTTAACATGATTTAGGGTCTTAACAAAATTTTGGGGTGTTACAGAATACGAGTAGTGTAGAGTCTTTCCCTTAGTTAGCAAGATGTCGAATAGTCGAGTCGTTACCTTAGTTAATGGTGTGTTAATGCTTGGTGTGTGACGTGAGTTGTGGAAGCCATGAGCAATTGTCCACAGCCTCGTCTTCAGATTGTTTTGCTTTGGTGTGTGAACCCACATGAAATAATAGTGCATTTATTCTTGTGTGAGACATGAACCCTCAGAAAAGTATAACAAAGCCTCAACACTTCAAAGTACAAACAAGTGAAAGTAGTAAGATAATACGTAATGCTTTAAAAATTAACATTTGGTTGATCATGCTAGATGGCCGGAAGAGGAAAGGGTCGTACTACCAACCCTGCAACAACAACGATGAGGCCTGCAACCCTCATCTTTCTGGGAGCCAAGACAGGGGTGGACGCCGTGAGGGAGTTGATCCCATCCACCAAATCCTTGACAATCAAAATCAGCTCATCCAGAACCTGACTCAAGTGGTGGCCAACTTGCATCAAGTTCCACCTCCACAAGCTGCACCACGCCAACCAAGGTTGAGTGAGTTTCTAGGAACTCAACCTCCGAAGTTTGCAAGTGCTGCTGAACCTCTGGAGGCAGATGATTGGCTAAAGACCATTGAGAGCAAGATGAGGATCATACAGTGCCAAGGGTATGAGAGGGTGATGTTTGCCTCTCACCAATTGCATGGACCTGCTGCTGATTGGTGGACCGCTTACGTGGCCGCACATCATGACCCTGAGAACATTACTTGGGAAGAGTTGAAGCTTAGCTTCCGCAACCATTACATACCTAGGGGTGAACTAAAAAACAAGAGGAAGGAGTTCTTGGGGTTGCAGCAAGGAAACATGACTGTGAGGGAATACCTCACTAAATTCACTCAACTATCCCGTTATGCCCCATGGGACATAGAGACTGATGAGCAGAAACAAGATTGCTTCGTGGAAGGACTCACAGCAGAAATGCAGTGTGCAATGTCCTCCAACGAGTATGAAAGCTTCCAAAAGATGGTGGACAGAGCATTTGTGGTAGAAAGGAAGCTAAAGGCCTTGGAAAATGAAAACAAGAGGAAGGCCGGGTGGTCACACCAAGCCTCAGGGAGCAACACCCGCCCACGTCTGATGCAGCAACCTGCAGGGCAGACGAACCGTGCTGTGGTACCCTACTCAGCACCAAGAGGGTACAACCCGAACTACAGGCCTCGGGCAGCACCAATACAGCCACAACGTCAGTTCGTACAGCAGCCTCGCCCTACATATCAACCTCGACCAGCAGTGCAAGGACCCCCAAACCAACCCCAAGACAACAAAGGCCAGGCACCTAAGGTTGGGGTGCAATGTTTTAACTGTGGTGAAGTGGGGCACTACGCCCATAAGTGCCCAAAGAAGAAGCCCGCGCAGCCACAACAGAAGAATGTGATGCGAGGACGGGTGAACCCCGTGACCATTGAGGAAGCGCAAGAGGCACCTGACGTGGTAGTTGGTAAGTTTCCTGCCAATTTACACATTGCAACCCTACTGTTTGATTCTGGTGCTACCCACTCGTTCATTGCTCAAGGGTTTGTTAAGAAGCATGATCTAGCAACAACACAAATGGACTATATGCTAGCAGTAAACTCTCCAGGTGGAGAAATAAGGACAAGACAAGTGTGTCCCAAGGTGAATCTAGACATTAATGGGGTAGTATTTACTGCCAACCTTATAGTCATAGATTCCCAAGGGATCGATATTATTTTGGGCATGGATTGGTTGACCAAACATAAGGGAATCATCCATTGTTTGACCAGAACGGTGGAACTAACGGACCCTAGTGGCACAAGAGTAAAGTTTATAACAATACAAGAGCCTAGGAGGGACGTTAAATTAAATCAAGTTGAGGTGAAAGTAGAGGAGATCAGGATTATCAGGGAATATCCAGATGTTTTTCTAGAGGAGTTGCCAGGTATGCCTCCCGATCGTGAGGTGGAATTCGCGATTGAGCTAGTGCCTGGAACAGCTCCGATATACAAGAGACCTTATCGTATGGACTCCAAGCAGCTGGGAGAACTCAAGGATCATTTGGGAGAATTGACGGAGAAGGGGTATATTCGTCCTAGTTCCTCACCATGGGGAGCTCCAGTGACATTTGTGCCCAAGAAGGACGGAACCCAAAGGTTATGCGTGGACTACCGTGCCTTGAATGAGGTAACCATCAAGAACAAGTACCCATTACCCCGCATTGAAGACTTGTTTGATCAGTTGAGGGGAGCTTGTGTGTTCTCGAAAATTGATCTCAGGTCGGGATACCACCAACTTAAGATAAGGCAATCTGATATTACCAAGACAGCTTTCGTATCTCGGTACGGACTGTATGAATACACTGTCATGCCTTTCGGGCTAACTAATGCCCCGGCATACTTCATGTATCTCATGAACAAGGTATTCATGGAATATCTGAACAAATTTGTGGTGGTTTTCATAGATGACATTCTCGTCTTCTCCAAAGATGAAGAAGAACATGAGAAACATCTAAGGTTGGTGTTGCAGAGGCTGAGAGAACACCAACTATATGACAAGTTTAGCAAGTGTGAGTTTTGGCTGAAGAGAGTTCCCTTCTTATGACATATAATCTCGGAGGGAGGAATCTCCGTAGATCCCGCCAAAATCGAGGATATACAGAAGTGGAAGACCCCTGAAAATGTCGAGGAAGTTCGAAGCTTCTTGGGATTGGCTGGATACTATCGACGGTTTATTGAGGGATTCTCTAAGATCTCGAGACCCCTCACAAAACTGTTGGAGAAGGGAATCAAATTCACATGGACGCCGCAGTGCAAGACGAGTTTTCAGGAGTTAAAGGAAAGATTGACAACAGCCCCAGTGCTCGTTATGCCAGATATGCAGAAGAACTTTACAGTGTACTGCTATGCCTCTGGAAACGGGTTGGGATGTGTTCTCATGCAAGAAGGGCATGTCGTGGATTATGCATCCCGGCAGCTCCGGAAGCATGAGAAGAACTATCCTACACATGATCTAGAACTAGCCACTGTAGTACACGCGTTGAAAATTTGGCGGCACTACTTGATGGGGAAGAGTACAGAGATATATACGGATCATAAGAGTTTAAAGTACATTTTCACACAGCCGGATCTCAACCTCAGACAAAGGAGATGGTTAGAGCTATTCAATGACTTTGATGTGGGCATCAACTATCATCCTGGGAAAGCAAACGTCGTGGCAGATGCTTTAAGCCGGAAAGTGCAGGTCAATAGGTTGAGCTTGAAGGACATGCCTGCAGAATTGAAGGACGATGTAATAAGACTCAATCTATACCTGGTGAACAGTGGTGAAGCCATCGCCATGGAAGTGGACTCAACACTAGAGCGAGACATACGCGAGGGTCAAAAGAATGACGAGAAGATACAAGAAATCCGACAACTCATCAAGGAAAATAAAGCCCCTGGTTTCAGAGAGGATGAACAAGGAACGGTGTGGCACGGGAAAAGAATCTGTGTGCCAGAAGTAAAGAAGATCCGTGAATTGATTTTGAAGGAGGCTCACGATTTTGACTATTCCATTATTCTTGGGAGTACGAAGATGTACCAGGACCTCAAGAGCAGGTATTGGTGGTATGGCATGAAGCGAGATGTCGCGGAACATGTTGCCCTATGTGACACATGTCAGTTGGTGAAAGCAGAACATCAACGACCCGCGGGATTATTGCAACCACTCAAAGTGCCTGAATGGAAATGGGAAGAAATAGTTATGGATTTCATAGTGGGATTGCCTAGGACCCAATCAGGATATGATTCAGTATGGGTCGTCATCGACAGGCTAACCAAGGTAGCTCATTTCATCCCCGTGAAAGAAAGCTACAGCGGATCCAAATTGGCAGAATTGTACATGTCAAATATCGTGTGTTACCATGGAGTGCCGAAGAAGATAGTGTCGGATCGAGGGACACAGTTCACCTCGAGGTTCTGGCTATCATCCCCAAACTGACGGGCAGACGGAAAGAACCAATCAGATTCTTGAGGATATGCTGAGAGCGTGTGCACTCACAAACAATCGGAGTTGGGACAAGAACTTACCGTCCGCGGAGTTCTCCTATAACAACAGCTGTCAGGCTAGTATGAAGATGTCGCCGTTTGAAGCTTTGTATGGGAGGAAGTGCAGAACTCCCCTATTTTTGAACCAAACAGGGGAAAGTAAAGTGTTTGGTCCCGAAGTACTACAAGAAGCCGAGGCGAAAGTGAGGGAAATTCGCAACAACTTGAGGATAGCACAAACACGACAAAAGAGCTATGCCGATGTACGGAGAAGAGAGCTCGTTTTCAACGTGGGAGACTATGTCTATCTCAAGGTGTCCCCTATCCGAGGACTTTGTCGGTTCAAGGTGAAAGGGAAGTTGTCACCTCGATACATCGGACCCTTTCAAGTTCTGGAGAGGAAAGGCGATGTGGCGTATCAACTAGAATTACCGGCTCGCCTATCGGATGTGCACGATGTATTCCATGTGTCTCAGCTCAACAAATGTCTGAAAACACCTGAAGAAGTGTTACCCATGAATGAGGTTGACGTAGCTGAGGATCTGTCTTATGCCGAGCAACCATTCAAGATTTTGGAGACTATGGAACGCCTCATAAGAAATAAAAGAATCCGGATGTGCAAGGTGCAGTGGAAGCATCACTCGGAAGAGGAAGCCACCTGGGAGCGAGAAGATGAGCTTAAGGCACAATTTCCGGAATTGTTTTCTTAGAAACACCAATCTCGAGGACGAGATTTCTTTTAAGGGGCGTAGAGCTGTAACACCCCAAAATCCTGTCAAGAGGGGAATTTAAAAATTTTTGGACGTGTTGCATGTGTTGCAAAAATTCAAATTCAAACTGGAATTCAAATTAAACTCAAAACAGAAATGAAAAAGAAAAAGAAAAAAAACAAACCTTCCTGGCCAGTGGGCCGAAACCCACCAGCCGGCCCACCCAACCCCCGCGCCAGCCCGCAGCTGCGCGCCATTTCCCTCTCACGGACAGGAGGGACCCACCTGTCATCCCCGACCTCCCGCTCGTCCGAACCCGGGACTGTTTCCCCGCGCGCGTGATCTTAACCGACCGAATTTCCGCCCGAATTCTGGTTCCGGAGGACTCCAACTCGATCTAAACTAACACGCCGCCCTCCCCCATCTATAAAAACCCTGGCATCATCCCATTTTCCCCCACGATCCGCCGTTTTTCTCTCTGGTGAGAACCCGGGTTTCTCCGGCAAATTCTGCTCGATCTTCACTCGGGTTTGTGATCTAACTCGCCGATCGTGTTCCACCGCCTCTGGGGAACCGCGCAGGTGCAGAAAACTCGGTGGTTTGCGGCTCAAACACAGCACCGACGAGCATCGCCGTGAATTTACCTCGGACCTCGTCGCCGACCGACTTTCAGGACCTCCGAGCTCAAGAAAACCCCCGAGGTGAGATCCCCGACCTCCCCTCTACCGATCTATGCCATAAAATCCCAGTTTTAGGAAGAATTTACAAAGATCCGAAGCTCTCCGGCGAGATCGCCGCCTCCCGCCGCCGTGCGCCACCGGGCAGCGCCGCCCGCGCTCGATCAGAGCGACGTGGCCGCTTGTGCGCCTTCTATTTTAAATCGCACGGTAGAATTTAAATCCCCGCGTACCGGTTCGATGTTATAATCTCAGCCGTCTATTTTAAATCGGACGGTCCACATCAGCCCCCCGTTATAAAGGCCATGATTCTTACGCGCTACCCCCTAGGGTTCTCGGAAAATACGAGCTAGCCCCGGAAACTTCTGATCTAGCCCCTGGAACTTCAGAAAATCATGTAAATTCATTTAAAAATCAATTTTAGCCCCTGGACTTAATAAAAATTAGGAAAACCCCTCTGTTATGTGTAGTTAGACCCCTGGAAATTCTTAAAATAATATAATCGACCCTGTAGTGGGGTGAGTTTACCTTTTTAACCCTATGTGATATTAAATTTAGGAATTTGACTATGTGATGGATATTTAAAATTTAAAAGATGGGACAAACACATTGTAAATTCAAATTAAAAACTTTCCTAGTACTTGGAAAACTTTGGAGTGAGATAAAAATAGATTTTTGGCTGAAATAAATCTGTCTAATTGATTATTCACATTTATTAGTTATAGGGACACATTTTTAAGTAGAGAATAATTCTGAAAATTAGTAAAATAAATGTAAAATAGTTCACATCAGAGGAGAAGTTCAAAAATATATTATTTAATATTTTAGACCCAAAACCTATTCTGTTTAGATGAGATGTCTTACTATTTTCATAATAAAGTTCACATTTAGGCATAGGAAATAAATCTGAAAATATAGCAAGCTAGGAATAAATAACTAGAAAATGATAAATGAAGTTTCCAAAATCCAAAGAATTCAGTTGAGGGTTGGTAGAAGGTCTGAAGACACATATGGAGTAGGAAAATACCTTCCATGCATACTTAGTAGCTAAAATGTGTATCAATTGAATATAAGGAATTTATTAAAATTGGAAATTCATATATAGTATGCCAACATAAATATGAATACAAAAGTAGAAATCATATGCACATGTTTAAAAGTGCATGTAAGCCCAAAATCAACACACATAGAGTAACCACAACACATAGAAATGTGAATGGCTTTCATAAATGTGAATGTGTGGATTGTATGAAGTGGAAGTGTGAACTATGTCTTATGGATTGTTGTTTTCTTTTGTTATGTGTGATGGTATGATGTAGAACCTGCTCCAGAGCAAGTTCTTCCTTTCCAAGATCAGGACTACACATTCCCAGAGCAGCAAGAAGAAGGCAAGTGTCCTTGACCACTTTGATCCTATACTAGGATGTGTAGATAGAATTATTTGCATTGTTAATTGAAATATGAAACCCATGCTAAGAAGTTTCCCTTGAATTGCATTACCTTGTTTCCTTGTAGCTTGGGTTGGGATTTATTTTATCATGTCATTTATTATTATGCATATGCTTAGCCATGCTTAGAATGGGATATTTGGGATATGAGACCATCAGTTTATTTTACCATACTCTTGAATGAGATATTATGAGTTATGTAGAGGTAGGGATCGAGGCAAGTTGGATGTTTTGGTTGGTGCTGGGTGCACGAGACTCGGGTTTGTGTTTAGTACTTGCCTGGATCCTAAGGACCGGTTCATGGAGCATGTAACCTGGCTTTACCGTGCCAACCACATGCTGAGATGGGGCAGCTTGGCCGATTAATTAGGTGTATCCCCGGCGTAGTATGGATGTGTTGGATGGTGCGGGGAGTAGGTGTCAGCTGGACTACCATATGAACCGCAAGGCTCAAGAGGGGGCCACTGCAGCGGGGTTGAGCCTCTTGTATGTCGTTAGGGGTGAAACCTCAGTGGGCCCACGCTCGTCGGGAACCCCTTTGTAAAGGCTTCGTAGTGATCTCCTGGCTACACACCTGGGAAGTGTGAATGTGGTTCGTAGCCACTGGCATAATGGAGGTTCTTTTAGTCCACCCAGCAACGGGGGATGAAATCACTACATGTGGGTACAGTGGTGCAAACTCTGCAGAGTCAAAACTGTCATGACAGCCGTGCTCACGGTCAAGAGCGGCTTGGACTTATTCATGATTAGAGGATGATGACTTTGGAAGTTGAGGATGTTAAGCGGGGAGCTTAACATCGGAAATGATGTTATGGTTATTTGATTATGATGATGGGTTGGGAGTTTGGGACCATTTCACCTGTGTAGTAATGTAGGTGCTTAATAAGCTAAGGTGATAGGTATTACTTGCGTAGTGCTTCAACCATGAGTTCAACCTTCCCTTGTTCTAGCCATGCATGACATAACTTTCCCACACTTGCTGAGTACCATCGGTACTCAACCTTGCATATTTGTTGGTTTATATTGCTGCTCAGGTCAAGATAATGAAGTGGTGTTTAATGATCAAGACTTTGGACCCAAAGAAGGTTTCTAGGTTCATGGAGTCCCCCGGGCAACGCCTGTGAAGGAGCTCACGAGAATAATTATTCCGCTGCTATTTTATGAACTTATTATTGTCCATCGAGACATATGCTATGTAAGACTTATTTATATTCGACACCTGGCATGTAATAAATGATGCTTCACTATTTGTCATCACATGTATGAGAAAATGATCCTGGCATACATGTCATATTCACTTGGTTGTTCTTCGGAAAAGCCGGGTGTGACAAAACTCGACACGAATAATGTGTTCGTTTGTCAACTGCACGCTCCTTTCAGCACATTGGATTACTCCATTGTGCTTGCTTAACCAATCCATTCCGAATATGGTGTCAATCCCGTGGGAGTCCAAGACAATAAGGTTGGCAAGGAAGTCTATCCCCCTTATTTTAAGGCTTACTTTAGGACATACTATATTAGTCCTCATTTCTCCTCTGGGAGAATTAACTAATATAGCACATTCTAAGTGGGATACGGGTAGATGATGTTTGGCAACATATTTGGATGATATGAAGGAATGCGATGCTCCGGAATCAAATAAAATGGTGGCTGGGTTAGAGTTGGCAAGGAACATACCAATTGCGACGTCCTCAGCCTGTTGTGCTTCCTCAGCAGTGACATGGTTTACGTGGCCACGAGCATAGTTCTGCGGTCCACGGTTCCCTTGGTTGTCCCCTCCGTTTGGTCGCTGGTTCTGCTTGGGCACGTTACCTTGCGGTCCAGGGCCTCTCCTCGGGAACTGGTTAACGAAGTGGCCTACTTCCCCACATGCAAAGCATGCCCTGTTGCCTACGGCAGCAGGTACGTTGGGGCGGGGGTTTTGAACAGGGGCACCATTGTTAGGCCGGGGCGCAGGAGGCATGGGCACACGAGGTGCCGGTGCAACGAATTGTTGCTGTGGTGGCTGACCAGGGCGGTACGCAGGAGTGGTCGATCCATACTGCGGTGCAGGGGGCATGTACCTAGGTCGTACGTTGCTCCCTTGGGGCTGGTATGGCATCTTCCTCTTGCACTCTCGCTCGATCTCTCGGATCTTGTTTTCAACTACTATGGCCTTGTCAACCAGCTTCTGGAAGCTTACGTAGTCATTGTTGAGGAGCTGAACCTGGATCTCATTGTTCAACCCTCTCATGAACAGGTACTGCTTCCTCTGGTCTGAGTTGACATCTTCGGGGGCGTACCGGGACAGTTGTATGAACTTGTTGAGATACTCGTTCACACTCTTCTGTCCTTGTCGGAGACCTTCAAACTCCTGCCTCTTGAGCATCATTACACCAGCAGGGATGTAGTGAGAGCGGAAACTTTCCTTGAACTCAGTCCAAGTGATTGTCTCCTGGTTGGCATGAGCATTGCTCAAGGCATCCCACCAGTCAGCAGCGGCTCCCGTAAGTTGGTGCGACGCGAAGAGAACCTTCTCTTGGTCATTGCACTGAACAATGGCAAGCTTTTTCTCCATGGATTTTAACCAATCATCGACCTCCATGGGATTACTAGCTTGAGCAAAGGTGGGTGGTCGAGTCCTCATGAACTCTCCCAACCTGTTATGAGCCGGCGGTGGTGGTGGCGGTGGTGCCGGAACGGGGTTTTGGTTGGCCTGCAACTGACCCAAAGTTTGGATCATGGTTTTCATAAGCTGGTTTTGCATGGCCATCAACCTCTCCAGATGGTTTTCGCCAGCTCCTGGGTTAGCAGGAACTTCATCATGGTCATCCTCCTGGACGTTCCTTCGGCTGGCGTTTCCTCTCACCATCTGTGAGAGAGAACGAAATAGAATAGAAGGTTAGAAGGTTAGGTAGGTCCCTTCAACTATATGCATCAAGGTGAGTTGGACTATATATATTAGCCCTTATGAAGATGTGATCAAGTGCCGAAGCATTTCACACCTCTTTCTTCTTACGTATGGATATGGACAACACTTTTGAGACGTCCCACAACTCACACTAAGCACACAATCACAAATAATCATCACCAGGGCCCACACAACTCCTATTCAAGGATGGTTTCCTATGTCAAGGTGGGTTTAAAGGCCAATCTAAGCTATTCACCTTAGGATGCTTCCTTTGGTCAGCGTGGCTTAGCTACCTGTGACTCCTAATTAGGGGTGTAACTAGCTGTTAACCCGTGGCTCTAATATCAATCTAAGGTTCCTATCTAGGCGTGTGACCTACTGTCAACCCGTGGCTCTGATACCAGTCTGTGACGCCCTCAATTCTGTGGGAAAACCACGAAACCGAGAACTAATGCATATGTGTTCCCAGGATGTTCATCACACATACACATACGTTCCACAAACCGAATTCAGATCATATATTACCACGAATAACAGAGTTTATTACAATATCTCATGAGTCTTGGACTCATGCTCACAGTGGAAGTCTTATTTCTATGCAGAGGAAGTGTTTATTCTAATGCTGAAGCAAATCTAAGCAGAAGCAGCTCCATCTCTACTCCCTCCACAGGCAAGGTTGAGAACAGATCACACGCCATAATGCTCCACTTGATCTTCATAGTAGGCTTCTCCTGCTGCTGATGATGAAGTAATAATGCAAGTTTGAGTACAATGATGTACTCAGCATGTGCGGGAAAACACATGATATGCAGCTCATAAACAAGGTAGGCATAAAAGGCTTATTTGCAGAAAAGCAGATTTGTAAAACCATGATAAAACAGCAACTTAACTTTAGATGTAATCCCAGCATGTATTAAATTACCAACATACCTCCATCACTTCCCGTGTTCCATCCGAACATTAACCAATCCTTTATTCATACTCACGAATACCTCCTTGTATTCTCTACCATCTCACCTCGTAAAACAACCTTGTCTCACATAGAGACCAATCTCATGTCATGACCCAACAGTCATGCAACCATCTCATCACCCAGGCCCAACAGTCCCAAACCAAACCATAACCAAACCAATAATCATAACCAAGAACCTTCCCAATAACCACTCCCAACTAATCATGGCAGTTTAGCCAGGTGCTTGTGACCGTAAGCTCGGCTATCATGATAGTTTTAGACTCTGCAGAGTTTGCACCTCTTTACCCACAAGTTTGTGATTTCGTCACCTGTCGGCGACTGCAGAACCTCCATTATACCAGTACACAACCGTCGGTGTATGGTCAAGAGATCACAAAATAGCCTTTACAAAGGGGTTACTAGATGTATGGACTCACTAAGGTTTCACCGGCAGGCTAGAATCTCCAATTCTCCCACCCATGGGCCCCCTCTTGTGCCATGCAGTTCCCAGGGCAGTCCTCACTCAACCCCCATTCCCCGCGCCTTCCATAGTCCATAACACTCTAGCAACTTACCGAATTACTCAGCTAAGCCGCACCCATACTTGGCCTTGTGGTGGCATTGTAATCCTGGCATGTGCATGCATGATCCGGTCCATAGATCTAAGGCAAGTAAACCACCATCTCATGCTACCTCATTCACAAACCCAGTCTTGCCTAGATCTCCCTCCGATCCATATCCATTATTAACATCAGTTTCTCATTATCAATATGAGTGCAGTTAGCAAGACACATCTATCTCGCTTCCCACTCCCATAGACTCAGCGAATCATAAAGCAAAAAACATACCCGACTCATAAACTTCCAGGAGACATGGGTGGTTTAATCAAAACTAGTAAACTCCTATAAAAGGGCTTCTCATCATGTTTGACTCAGTACGCATGTCAAACGAGCGAGACCTCCCTCATCTTCGGAGGTGAGCTCCGCGCACGCCATGTGTTGGCGCCGGTCTTCCCTCTCTTCTTTCCTCAGGGACGGCTCCGAGGTCGACACGTGTTTAGCTGCGACGGACCTCCCGGAGATAAGCTCCGGTGGCGACAGGTGTTCGATAGATCCGGTCTTCATGGAGATGGGTTTCGAGATCGACACGCATCCCGCACGACTGGTCCTCTGATTTTCGCGAGGACTAGCTCCGAGGATGACACGTGTCTTGCGGAAATGCCTTTGCTTCTTCTGCAGAGGCTAGTTCCGTGGGCAACACGTGTCCCACAGGGTCGGACCTCTTTCCATTTGCGGAGACGAGCCCCTGCCATGTAGCCAGCTTGGCGACGGCCTCTCCCCACTTTGCAGGGATGAGCTCCGAACACGCCACATGGCCTGCTGGCCGCAGAAGTTGCCTTCGGCGCTCTCTGAGGGCTTTATTGGCTATTCTTTTGATAATTCTCTTTGTTCCTATTTTTCATTAAAATGTTTCCTCTTCATAGAACATGAACATATGCTGACACCCGAGGCAAGGGTGTCACACCCTCGGAGCTAGTCACCGCGGAAATCAGAGGTCCAGTCGCGCATGATACGTGTCGATCTCGGAGCTCCCCTCCGAGAGGTACGGTTTGATTGGACACATGTCACCATAACCAAGAACCTTCCCAATAACCATCCCAATAACCATCCCATCTAATCATGGCAGTTTAGCCAGGTGCTCGTGACCGTAAGCTCGGCTATCATGATAGTTTTAATAACTCTGAGAATTTGCACCTCTTTACCCACAAGTTTGTGATTTCGTCACCCGTCGGCTACTGCAGAACCTCCATTATACCAGTACACATCCGTCGGTGTATGGTCAAGAGATCACAAAATAGCCTTTACAAAGGGGTTACTAGATGTATGGACTCACTGAGGTTTCACCGGCAGGCTAGAATCTCCAATTCTCCCACCCACGGGCCCCCTCTTGTGCCATGCAGTTCCCAGGGAAGTCCTCACATGACTCCCATTCCCCGCGCCTTCCACAGTCCATAGCACTCTAGCAACTTACCTAATTACTCAGCTAAGCCGCACCCATATTTGGCCTTGTGGTGGCACTGTTATCCTGGCATGTGCATGCATGAACCGGTCCTTAGATCTACGGCAAGTAAAACCACCATCTCATGCTACCTCATTCACAAACCCAGGCTTGCCTAGATCTCCCTCCGATCCATGTTCATTAACCTCATCAGTTACTTATTATCAGTATGAGTGCAATTAGCGAGACACATCTATCTCGCTTCCCAATCCCATGGACTCAGCGAAGCATAAAGCGAAAACCATACCCGACTCATAAACTTCCCTGGCGACAAGGGTGGTTTAACCAAAACTAGTAAACTCCTATAAAAGGGTTTCCCATCATGTTTGACTCAGTACGCACACCTTTTCGCAAAACAAAACAGTTTTACCCGAAACATAGGATCAACATGGTCAAGGAGCACTTGCCTTGTTCTTGCGGTTCCGGTTGTTCTTGATTCTCAAAACCTTGTTGCTGTAGCTCGTCATAGACAGCTTCCTGGATCTGTCCTCACGCTCTTCTTGTCTTCGAGGTCCTCCCCAGACCGCTCCGTTCTTCTCCGATGATCTCCCTTGTTGCGCTTCGGCAATGGTTGGCTTGGCGAGTTAGGGCTAGGGCTCTAAGTTGTCGGCTCAGGAGTTGAAAGAGAAGTTTGTGGTTTCGGCCAGAGGTTTTGGGTTCTATTTATAATCGGGAAGAGAAGAGTCCTAATCTGATTGTATCCAAATAAGAGTCTTATTCAGATATTTGTTAGATCCTGACGTCTTATCTTCGGTAACATCGTGGAGTTTAGATCGGTTTCTGTTGCGTACCGGTATCTTTACGCGTAAAAACTGCTCCAGACTCGTTACCTCCGCGGTGATGAGCTCCGGAAGCTCCACGTGTCCTTCCGAGCCTGGTATCTCTTCTCCCACAGAGACGAGCTCCGGTTGTGCCGCGTGTCACGAGCGAGACCTCCCTCTTCTTCGGAGGTGAGCTCCACGCACGCCATATGTTGGCGCCGGTCTTCCCCTTCTCCTTTCCTCAGCGACGTGCCCCGCGGTCGACACGTGTCCAGCAGCGACAGACCTCCCGGAGATAAGCTCCGGTGGTGACGCGTGTCCAATAGAACAGGACCTCTCGCAGGTGAGCTCCGAGATCGACACGTATCCCGCGCGGCTGGTCTTCTGATTTCCGCGAGGACTAGCTCCGAGGATGACACGTGTCCAGAGGAAATGCCTTTGCTTCTTCCGCAGCGGCTAGCTCCGTGGGCAACACGTGTCCCACAGGATCGGACCTCTCCCCTTTGCGGAGACGAGCCCCGAGCCTGCCACGTAGCCAGCTTGGAGGCGGCCTCTCCCCACTTCGCAGGGATGAGCTCCGATCACGCCACGTGGCCTGCTGGCCGCGGAAGTTGCCTTCAGCGCTCTCTGGAGGCTTTATTGGCTATTCTTTTGATAATTCTCTCTGTTCCTATTTTTCATTAAAATGTTTCCTTTTCATAGGACACGAACATATGATGACACCCGAGGTGAGGGTGTCACAAATCTACCCCCCTTAAATTGAATCTCGCCCTCGAGATTCGTTTGTAGAAAATATATGGGGGAATTCCACCTTGATATCCTCTTCACGTTCCCATGTGGCTTCAGCTTCAGTGTGATGGCTCCATTGTACCTTGCACCATCGAATCACCTAGTTTCGGGTGACCCTTTCTTTTACGTCCAAAATTCGGGCAGGGTGTTCTGCGTAAGTCAGGTCCTCTTGAAGTTCAAGTTCTCCCATTGACACTTGTTCTTCTGGTACTCTCAAGCACTTCTTGAGCTGGGATACATGAAACACGTCATGTACGTCGGAGAGGTGGTTTGGGAGCTCTAGTTGATAGGCTACTTCTCCTCGCTTGTCCAAAATTTTAAAGGGTCCGATGTAGCGAGGTGCTAGCTTGCCTTTGACGTTGAAATGTCATTGGCCTCGGATAGGCGATACCTTAACGTATACAAAGTCTCCTACTTCAAAGGTCAACTTTCTACGCCTATTGTCCGCATAGCCTTTCTGTCGTGACTGAGCAGCCTTTAAGTTCTCCCATATCGTTTGGACCTGCTTTTCAGCTTCTTGTAGTACTTCGGGTCCAAACACCTGGTTCTCTCCAGTTTCGTTCCAGAACAGTGGCGTTCTACACCGTCTACCATATAAGGCTTCAAAAGGCGACATCTTCAAGCTAGCTTGATAGTTGTTGTTATAGGAGAACTCGGCATACGGTAAACTCCGATCCCAACTACGCCCACGTTTTAATGCGCAAGCTCTCAACATGTCCTCCAAAATTTGGTTCGTCCTTTCGGTTTGCCCATCTGTTTGTGGGTGATAGGCGAGGCTAAAATCCAGTCGTGTCCCCATGGCTTTCTGCAGCCTCCTCCAGAATCTAGAGGTAAACTGAGATCCTCGACTGAGACTATCCTCTTCGGAACTCCGTGACGGCACACGATCTGCTCCATGTACAACTCTGCCAATTGTGCAACGTTGTAACTGGTCTTTACCGGAAGAAAATGGGCGGTTTTCGTCAACCGGTCCACAATGACCCAGATGGAGTCGTATCCTGACTGAGTACGTGGTAATCCGACGATGAAATCCATACTGATGTCCTCCCATTTCCATTCGGGTATTCTCAAAGGTTGCAGCAATCCAGCGGGTTTTTGATGTTCGGCTTTTACCCGTTGGCATGTGTCGCATAGGGCAACGTATTCGGCTATATCCCTCTTCATACCATCCCACCAATAGCAAGTTTTCAAATCCTTGTACATTTTGGTGCTCCCTGGATGTATGGAATAGGGTGAATCATGTGCCTCTTTCAATATCATGTCGCGAAGGTGTCTTATGTTTGGCACACAAATCCTTTTTCCTAGCCAAAGAGTACCCTTTTCATCCTCCTTGAAATCCTTCTCTATCCCTTGCTGGATTCTTTCCTTGATCTCCTTGATCCCCTCGTCCGTTGCTTGGCCCTTCCTTATTTCTTGCTCCAATGAGGAGTGGATCTCCATTATTTCCATGTTATTCAAGAATCCGAGGTGTAACCGTTCGAACTCCTTACGTAGTTCGGGTGGTAGCTCCCGAACCGTGAGTTGGTGGCATGCTCCCTTTCTGCTCAATGCGTCCGCTACTACATTGGCTTTCCCGGGGTGGTAGTTGATTCCTACATCACAGTCCTTGATGAGTTCTAACCATCGACGTTGCCTCAAATTCAAGTCCGTTTGTGTAAATATGTACTTGAGGCTTTTATGATCCGTATAGATCTCACATCGATGACCAAGGATATAATGTCTCCAAATCTTCAATGCATGCACCACTGCTGCTAACTCCAAGTCGTGCGTAGGATAGTTAAGCTCGTGCTTCTTTAATTGTCGTGAGGCATAGGCTACCACTTGTCCTTCCTGCATGAGTACACACCTGAGCCCTTGTCTGGATGCGTCACAATATATGTCAAAGCGCTTGCTTTCGTCTGGCAATACCAGAACTGGTGCTGTGGTTAGCCTTTTCTTGAGTTCCTCAAAACTTTCTTGGCAGGCTTGTGTCCATTGAAAGATTTTTCCCTTCATTAGCAACCCCGTCATAGGTTTTGCTATTTTAGAGAAGTCTTTAATGAAGCGCCGATAGTATCCTGCCATCCCAAGGAAACTCCGAATATCCCTCACGCTCTTCGGTTGGTCCCACTTCAGAACATCTCTCACCTTTCCAGGATCAACCGATACCCCTTCCATGGAGATGATGTGGCCTAGGAAAGATATTTCCTTTAGCCAAAATTGACACTTGTTGAGCTTGGCATACAACTGATGCTCGCGCAACTTCTGCATGGTCAATCTCAGATGTTCTTCATGCTCCTCCTTACTTTTTGAATACACCATAATGTCATCGATGAAAACCACGAAGAACTTGTCCAAGTACTCAATGAAAACCTTGTTCATAAGGTACATGAAGTATGCGGGTGCATTCGTCAATCCAAAAGACATAACGGTATATTCATATGAACCATACCGTGTCCGAAAGGCTGTCTTAGGTATATCGGAGGGCTTAATCTTCAGCTGGAAATATCCCGGCCAAAGATCAATCTTGGAGAATACCTGGGCTCCTTTCATTTGATAGAACAAGTCCTCTATACGGGGCAGAGGGTATTTATTCTTGATTGTCACCCCGTTGAGAGATCTGTAGTCCACGCACATTCTTTGGGTTCCGTCCTTCTTATCCACGAAGAGTACCGGAGCTCCCCATGGTGACGAGCTTGGACGGATAAAACCCTTCTCCAACTGTTCTTGAATTTGCTTCTTGACTTCAACTAACTCGTTGACGGGCATCCTATATGGTCTCTTAGCTATAGGTGCAGTTCCGGGTACCAAATCTATGGCAAACTCGACGTCCCGGTCAGGTGGCATTCCCGGGAGCTCTTCCGGGAACACGTCCGAAAATTCCTGAACCACTGGAATGCTGTCCAATGTTGTTCCTTCGACATGGTTCAAATCTGCCCGTTCGGTTGCTTGCTGGGCTGACTCAAACTCGACACGAATACCGTGTTCGTTTGTCAACTGCACGCTCCTTTCAGCACATTGGATTACTCCATTGTGCTTGCTTAACCAGTCCATTCCGAGTATGATGTCAATCCCGTGGGAGTCCAAAACAATAAGGTTGGCGAGGAAGTCTACCCCCCTTATTTTAAGGCTTACTTTAGGACATACTATATTAGTCCTCATTTCTCCTCCGGGAGAATTAACTAACATAGCACATTCTAAGTGGGATACGGGTAGATGATGCTTGGCAACATATTCGGATGATATGAAACAATGCGATGCTCCGGAATCAAATAAAATGGTGGCTGGGTTGGAGTTGGCAAGGAACATACCAATTGCGACGTCCTCAGCCTGTTGTGCTTCCTCAGCAGTGACATGGTTAACGTGGCCACGAGCATAGTTCTGCGGTCCACGGTTCCCTTGGTTGTCCCCTCCGTTTGGTCGCTGGTTCTGCTTGGGCACGTTACCTTGCTGTCCAGGGCCTCTCCTCGGGCACTGATTAGCGAAGTGGCCTACTTCCCCGCATGCAAAGCATGCCCTGTTGCCTACGGCAGCAGGTACGTTGGGGCGGGGGTTTTGAACAGGAGCGCCATTGTTGGGTCGGGGCGCAGGAGGCATGGGCACACGAGGTGCCGGTGCAACGAATCGTTGCTGTGGTGGCTGACCAGGGCGGTTCGTAGGAGTGGTCGATCCATACTGCGGTGCAGGGAGCAAGTATCTAGGTCGTATGTTGCTCCCTTGGGGCTGGTATGGCATCTTCCTTTTGCATTCTCGCTCGATCTCTCGGATCTTGTTTTCCACCACAATAGCTTTATCAACTAGCTTCTGGAAGCTTACGTAGTCATTGTTGAGGAGCTGAACTTGGATCTCATTGTTCAACCCTCTCATGAACAGGTACTGCTTCCTCTGATCTGAGTTGACATCTTCGGGGGCATACCGGGACAGTTGTATGAACTTGTTGAGATATTCGTTCACACTTTTCTGTCCTTGGCGGAGACCTTCAAACTCCTGCCTTTTGAGCATCATTACACCGACAGGGATGTAGTGAGAGCGGAAACTTTCCTTGAACTCAGTCCAAGTGATTGTCTCCGGGTTGGCATGGGCGTTGCTCAAGGCATCCCACCAGTCAGCAGCACCTCCCATAAGTTGGTGCGACGCAAAGAGAACCTTCTCTCGGTCATTGCACTGAACAATGGCGAGCTTCTTCTCCATGGATTTCAACCAATCATCGGCCTCCATGGGGTCACTAGTTTTTGCAAAGGTGGGTGGTCGAGTTCTCATGAATTCTCCCAACCTGTTATGAGCCGGCGGTGGTGGTGGCGGTGGTGCCGGAACGGGGTTTTGGTTGGCCTGCAACTGACCCAAAGTTTGGATCATGGTTTGCATAAGCTGGTTTTGCATGGCCATCAACCTTTCTAGGTTGTTCTCGCCAGCTCCGGGGTTAACCGGAACTTCCTCGTGATCATCCTCTTGGTTGTCACGGACGTTCCTTCGGCCGGCGTTTCCTCTCACCATCTGTGAGAGAGGTCAAGAATAGAAGGTTAGAAGGTTAGGTAGGTCCTTTCGACTATATGCATCAAGGTGAGTGGGACTATATATATTAGCCCTTTTGAGGATGTGAGCAAGTGCCGAAACATCTCACACCTCTTTCTTCTTACGTGTGGATATGGACAACGTTTTTGAGACGTCCCACAACTCACACTAAACACATATTCACAAATAATCATCACAAGGGCCCACTCAACTCCTATTCAAGGATGGTTTCCTATTTCAAGGTGGTTTTAAAGGCCAATCTAAGCTATTTACCCTAGGATGCCTATAACTCCTTCTTGGGGTTAACCCGTATCTCTATTATCTATCTACGGCTTTCTACCTAGGCGTGTAACCTACTGTCAACCCGTGGCTCTGATACCAATCTGTGACGCCCTCAATTCTGTTGGAAAAACCACAGAACCGAGAACTAATGCATATGTGTCCCCAGGATGTTCTTCACACATACACATACATTCCACAAACTGAATTCAGATTATATATTACCACAAATAACAGAGTTTATTACAATTCCTCATGAGTCTTGGACTCATGCTTACAGCAGAAGTCTTATTTCTATGCAGCGGAAGTCCTTATTTAAATGCGGAAGCAAAAACTAATGCGGAAGCAAAACTAAGCAGAAGTGGCTCCATCTCTACTCCCTCCACAGGCAAGGTTGAGAACAGATCACACGCCATAATGTTCCACTTGATCTTCATAGTAGGCTTCTCCTTCTGCTGGTGATGAAGTAATAATGCAAGGTTGAGTACAATGATGTACTCAGCAAGTGCAGGAAAACACATGGTATGCAGCTCATAAATAAGGTAGGTATAAAAAGGCTTATTTGCAGAAAAGCAATCTTGTAAAACCATGATAAAACAGCAACTTAACTTTAGATGAATGTAATCCCAGCATGAATTAAATTACCAACATACCTTCATCACTTCCCGTGTTCCATCCAAACATTAACCAATCCTTTATTCATTCTCATGAATACCTCCTCGTATTCGCTACCATCTCATCTCACAAATCAACCTTGTCTCATACCGAGACCAAATTCTCATGTCATGACTCAACTGTCATGCAAACATCTCATCATCCAGACTCAACAGTTCCAAACCAATAACCATAACCAAGAACCTTCCCAATAACCATCCCAATAACCATCCCATCTAATCATGGCAGTTTAGCCAGGTGCTCGTGACCGTAAGCTTGGCTATCATGATAGTTTTAATAACTCTGCATAATTTGCACCTCTTTACCCACAAGTTTGTGATTTCGTCACCCGTCGGCGACTGCAGAACCTCCATTATACCAGTACACATCCGTCGGTGTATGGTCAAGAGATCACAAAATAGCATTTACAGAGGGGTTACTAGATGTATGGACTCACTAAGGTTTCACCAGCAGGCTAGAATCTCCAATTCTCCCACCCACGGGCCCCCTCTTGTGCCATGCAGTTCCCAGGGCAGTCCTCACTCGACTCCCATTCCCGCGCCTTCCACAGTCCATAACACTCTACCAACTTACCTAATTACTCAGCTAAGCCGCACCCATATTTGGCCTTGTGGTGGCACTGTTATCCTGGCATGTGCATGCATGAACCGGTCCTTAGATCTACGGCAAGTAAAACCACCATCTCATGCTACCTCATTCACAAACCCAGGCTTGCCTAGATCTCCCTCCGATCCATGTTCATTAACCTCATCAGTTACTTATTATCAGTACGAGTGCAGTTAGCTAGAGACGTCTATCTTGCTTCCCAATCCCATGGACTCAGCGAAGCATAAAGCAAAAACCATACCCGACTCATAAACTTCCCTGGCGACAAGGGTGGTTTAACCAAAACTAGTAAACTCCTATAAGAGGGTTTCCCATCATGTTTGACTCAGTACGCACACCTTTTCGCAAAACAAAACAGTTTTACCCGAAACATAGGATCAACATGGTCAAGGAGCACTTGTCTTGTTCTTGCGGTTCCGGTTGATCTTGATTCTCAAAACCATGTTGCTGCAGCTCGTCGTAGACAGCTTCCTGGATCTGTCCTCACGCTCTTCTTGTCTTCGAGGTCCTCCCCAGACCGCTCGGTTCTTCTCCGATGATCTCCCTTGTTGCGCTTCGGCGATGGTTGGCTCGGCGAGTTAGGGCTAGGGCTCTAAGTCATCGGCCCAGGAGTTGAAAGAGAAGTTCGTGGTTTCGGCCAGAGGTTTTGGATTCTATTTATAATCGGGAAGAGAAGAGTCCTAATCTGACTGTATCCGAATAATAGTCATATTCAGATCTTTGTTAGATCCTGACGTCTTATCTTCGGTAACATCGTGGAGTTTAGATCGGTTTCTGTTGCGTACCGGTATCTTTACGCGTAAAAACTGCTCCAGACTCGTTACCTCCGCGGTGATGAGCTTCGGAAGCTCCACATGTCCTTCCGAGCCTGGTATCTCTTCTCCCAAATAGACGAGCTCCGGTTGTGCCACGTGTCACGAGCGAGACCTCCCTCTTCTTCGGAGGTGAGCTCCACGCATGCCACGTGTTGGTGCCGGTCTTCCCCTTCTCCTTTCCTCAGGGACGTGCCCCGCGGTCGACACGTGTCCAGCAGAGACAGACCTCCCGGAGATAAGCTCCGGTGGTGACGCGTGTCCAATAGAACAGGACCTCTCGCAGGTGAGCTCCGAGATCGACACGTATCGCGCGCGGCTGGTCTTCTGATTTCCGCGAGGACTAGCTCCGAGGATGACACGTGTCCTGCGGAAATGCCTTTGCTTCTTCCGCAGAGGCTAGCTCCGTGGGCAACACGTGTCCCACAGGATCGGACCTCTCCCCTTTGCGGAGACGAGCCCCGAGCCTGCCACGTAGCCAGCTGTAAGGGCCTCAGTTTTTGACACACACTTGCAGTGTTCATCACCACACCACACACCTTATTTGAGGAAGGATGATGAACACAAATGAAGAGCAAGTAACAATTATCAACATCCTCATTTGAGAACAAACTCACACATTGCCAAAGTGGTATTTCACACATGTGATATAAGGGGGCTAGACATATGAAAACTCCTATACATTGCTAAGGATTTCCATGCCAAGTTTCACCCAAATTCAAAACCTTTTTGAGGTCATTTTGGGTATAGTTAGGAAGAGGGCAGTTTGAAACCATATTCAAATTCAAACTGCTTTTATCCCATGAATTTAAAAGTGGGAGGCATATTCTTACTCAGCACATTTTTGTGAGCCCACACACCAATTTTCACTCCATTTGGAGTTGATCTTGACATGAGCTAAGTGGGACAAATTCAAACTTCATTTGAATTCAAAACTGCACTTGTGCTGAAATTCACTCAAACCAAACCCAATTTGAACATTGATCAATTCAAATGGTTCATGGGTGAATAATTTGAATTACCAGGGGTACTATGGGGTTCACTGTTTACAACAGTGATTAGGAGTAAATTTCAGAGGTTAAAACTGGAAGTGGGACCCACATGTCAGCCACTGCTCAGATCAAACCGACTGAGACTTTTCTCACTCGGGTCGCCGAGCCGCCGCTGCGATCGCCACAGAGGGCAGCCGCCGCGCCACCAGCTGCTTGCCCACGCGCGGGCGTGAGGCGGTGCAGAGCCTTTATAAGGCGCCTGTCCCCCTCCTCGGCCGAGGCATCGCCGTTCTTCCCCGCAAGAAATCAGCGCCGGCCGAAGTTTTCCGCAGCATGGAATCGATCGGAGAACGCCGATCACAGCTCCCTCCGTTCCGTCCACAGCCCCAGCAAGGTACTAGAGACCTTCCTCCGTCTCCCCCGCTGCTAGAATTCGATTGAAACCGATTGATATCGGCTGTGCCGCAAGATCAATTCGGCGACTTAGAACCGCCGCACCTCGGGCTCCAGTGGACAGCCCAACCAGGGCGTTGTCACGCCCGAGCCAAGGCACCCTTGGACGCGCTGGTGACCGGTGCTGCTCACCCCCGAGCCACAGCTCGAGTGGTTGCTCACCGGCAGCGAATTTCCATTTTTCCCATTTCTGTGTGCAGAACGACCTTCGGGTGCGGTTCTGTCAAATTCGTGCTCTAGAAAGGATTAGAGGGCCTCAATCCGCTCTCACACAAGCTAGACACGGTAACGCACAAGTTGCCTTCACAACTCTTGGCCGGAGAACCTCTGTACCTGGCGTAATTCGAGGTCTACCAATGGCGGAATGAATGGGCGGCATCGGGCGCACGGTGAGGACCTATTTCGGGCCTTCCCCGAGCTGTCTCGAGCACATGTTGACCTTCTCTGAGGTCCACTGATGCTTCCCGACCGGTTCCTTGAGTAGTTGGGGTGCTAGGGAAGTCAGCCGACGTGGCCGAAGTCTTTCCGAGGTGGCGGCTCGTCGCTGACCATGCTCCGGCCATTGTCATGAGCAGCTGACCCTAGAATCCTGTTCCCCGAGTAAAAGTAGGCAGGGGCAGCCAGAATCGTGAAGTTTGGAGCTGTACAGAAGCCGGCGGCGAGCTCTCCGGCGAGGTCCCTCGGCGGCAGAGTGCGGACGTCGGGAGGTTGACGAAGGGGTGGACCCCAGCTGTCAGTGGGAGATATTTTGAATCGGGATCCGGCTGCGGCCGGGATTGGGTGTGCTGGCATGCAAAATCCTTGTGGGCCGCGGTGTGCTGTCGCCTCGGCGTGCGACTCGTGTCCCCTGGGCCCACGCGAGAGTTTAAACTTTTCCCCGATTTTCAGAATTCTTCCAAACTTCAAATCCTCATAACTTTGGCTAGAAAGCTTCAAATTGAGTGAACCAAATTTTTCTGGATTCAGCTCTCTGAGTACTTTCCAGCAAATCAAGTTTCACTTCATGAAATTCCTTAATTCTCTAGAATTAATTCCTCAAATTTTAAAATGTTTGGAATTTTAACTGGAGAATCCCTTGGAGTAAAATCCTGAAATTTTGCTGGGATGTTCACCAAAATATCCCTGAACTACCATAAAAATTTCAGACCCATTGGAGCTCAATTAATCCACCTAATGGTGTGATTAGTGAAACTGTTCTAGAGAAAATAGAAAATGTTCAGAAACATTTTCAGAATTTTCTCTGAAATTGTTTAGCTCATATCTTTAGTTAGGAACTTCCAAATTAAGTGAGACCAACCCCATTAGAACCCTCTGAAAATCTAGTTTTCAGAAAGTCATAGTTTGTTTCATGAAAAACCCTAGAACACCCTAAGAGTTCCAATTAAGGTCAAGGACATAATTAATTGTGGAGGGCTCAAATGAGCTTTACTGCAACTAAAACTTGACCAAATCTCTGTTTAGGTTGTAACCAAGCCCCAGTAGAAGTTTCACAGTCATTGGTTCTGTCTAGCAAGGATTATAGACTTCACAACTTCAAAATTAATACAAATGCATTTAAATTGATACATGTATTCCTTCTATCATGTAGTCGCTAAGGTCGAGGAGGAAACCGAAGTCCTAGACTCCGTTACTCCGGAGGAACAGCTAGCCTACGACTAAGAGAAGCAAGGCAAGCCCCGGTTTGCATTAACCTTTTTACAAATTTTTATTGTTTTGAGCACATACTTGTTTACTTTATTCTTTGCATTAGAGTCTTATTTGGAAATCCAACTGCATAGCCGAGAAAACCATTGGTTGGGTTTAGGATTTCAAACCCCGTTAGTTACTGCAATGCTAAGATAGTGTAGGATTCGGTACAAGTCGAGTAGTTGGAACTACTCGCGAGCATAGGCTAGAGGCACTCGACTCGGGTAGTGATAGCACATGAAACACATGGCAAGAAAATGAGACCAAGCGGAGGGTAAGGGCAGCAGGACTTTGGGGCCTGTGTGCTGTAGCTCCGCTTGTGTCGATTGAGGACCGAGCCGTGTGCGGGCCTGTTGAACAAGCTAGAACAGTACCGAAGACCTACCGGCTATATGGGAACCGGGAAACTGATGTAACTCGGGTAGCTGGATATTGAGGCATTGCCTGTCGTTCAGAGGGTAGGTTGAAAGCTCGAGGTGTAAATCGGCTGGTGGCACAGAGATGCGCGTGCGGAGACCTCTTGCTCGGTACGATGGGACCGGTTCAACATTTGGCTGACGGGTGAAAGGTGGTTGAGTACGGCGTCCGTGATGGTTGTTGTAGGCAACATCGAGTACGGGCGTACGTGACGGGTTGTTCGGGTAACCCTGCAGGTGTAAATCGATTATAATCACCGTCCCTCGCGGTCAGTGAGTACCACTTGTTCACTGTACCGTGACGTAGAAAGAATAGGCTAGTTACATGTTAAAATGTTGCTGATTGAAAGATGCACTTGATTGCTAATGACTTGCTGTAGTTTAGAGCCAACTAAAATTCATTTCAACTTTGGGCAAAGTACATGAGAGAAATGCGTTTCTTGTTTGATTGCGGCTCTCTCATGTACCTTAGCGTAAGGTTCTCCACAACCTGCTGCTAAAACTTGAAAGTAATGTTCTACTAATTAGGCGAGTCCTTGCAAATGATTTTTACCTCATGTAACCCACCACCCCTCATTTAGAAGTTCCATGTTTAGGTGAGACGGGTCAGACTTGCTGAGCCTTCATGCTCACTGCTTGTGTTTGAAGCTTTTGCAGGGTTCTATGAGGAAGGGACTCCCGAAGAGGAGACGGAACCCCAGGAGGGGAACCCCGTCGAGTGGGAGTCGTGCACGCCGCAGAGTTAGTGTGCGTGTGTGCTAGCAAGGATACGTTCAAGGGCTGAACGTGCACTTGATGCTTAGTCTACGCCCGCAAGTGTAGACTGAACTTATTTTGATGTAAACATGTTCATAACTTGTTCATGTAATAAAATTTCCGCTTCCGCTTTGTACCTTTGACGTGTGTTATACGGTGCTGTGCAACGCAGCACCCCTCAGCGTGATCCTGGCTCGACAGGACCTTGGGGTCGTGTCAGCGTTGGTATCAGAGCTCGCTTGAGGTTTAACACAGTACAAAGGTCTTCTTTTTCAAAAATCCAGTGAGGAACGAGTTAGTAGCCCGTATAAGGATGTTATTAGTGTATAGAAAGTGGCATACTAAACTATGTGTCTATGTCGGAAAATCGTGTATCTCGGGACGTTTGTCTTGGGGGGTACACGTAAGCGCTGTCCACCAGTGCGCACAAGCTGAAGGGTGGAGCCCCACGGGTGGCAGGTAACCCGACCCGCTTTGATATCCTCTACGACTCTTCGTGTCGTTTGGGGTATTCGAGCAACGTCTGTCCCTGGCGTGCGTGGTGCAACTTGGGAGACCCCGTCACGTGGTCTGAAACGTGAACACGTAACTCAAGGCGTGTTTGGCTTGAGAACATCCGGGCGACTGATGACGGCCGGGTGTACGAATTGTATGGATTCCGTGCTCGGTGTGCAGCCGAGTCTGATGATTGTTTGAGTTTTTGCAGGTAGCCTTACCACGAAACGGTAGACGTGTAGCATCCGTGTGCGAGTGACGTTTAGTGCCACTGAATTAACGAAGCCGGCTAAGTCCGGTATAGGTGTTTCTTTGTGAGGACGTAGTACCGACATAATCTGGTGACGCATCGACGTCACACCCCATTAAATGAACAACTTCATTTAAAAATTTGAAGGTTTTGATCTAAAGTAGTAAAACTTGATGTGACTCCTTCCCTTGAACAGGATATTCAAAGTCAACAAGTTTTCAACTTATAGGTTGTTAAGGACTAGAGCACTCTGTTTTCAGCTGAATCAAGGCTGAAGTTAACCAGAGGTTAGAGGTTGAGTTCTTTCGAGATTGGTGTCGTATGATACATTTCTGGAAAGCTTTGGAAGAGCTTTACAACTCTTCTGTTGAGGTCTAGAGGTGCTTCATCCCTTAACCACTCGAAAAATACAGTAGAGTTGAAACTGTCCAGAAAACAGGACAGAGTAAAGACTCTCTGTAAACTCTCTGTAAATTAAGCATAACTTCCTTCTTAAAAATCAAAAAATAGAAAATGAGGTAGTTCTGGAAAGCTTATGAGATAGGTTACAACTTTGTAACAGAAAGTTTTGTCAGATTAGGAAAAGAATTAACTGGAATTCTTGGATTAAATCAGTACCTAAAGCAGGGTGCTGCTGTCCAATTTTCTCCAGAAATTCTATTAACTTTGACATCTCATAACTTTTAAACTAGGACGGATATTAGGCCAAGCAAATACTTCTGGAAAGCTATTGAAGTTAGCTTTTACTTTGGTGTTGAGCTCCAGAATTGGTTTTGCTTTTAGTATGGCCTAAATCAGGTTGATATGGAAACTGGTCAGGGCTGTCATGGGAACAGCAGATCAGCAGTCAAATTTTTCAAAAATTTGAACTATGTTTCCAAATTTTATGGGTTCAATGACATGTTTTATGTTATAACTCAGTGTTTTACTGTTTAAATAAATATTTGACATTTCTCAAATATATTTTTACAGATGACAGCAGATAAGCAACTGGAGAACGGATGGGTGATGTCCCACTGTTCTCACCGTAGTGGCTACCCGGAAGCATTGTGGCAAATGCTCCAATATTTCGGGTACAACCAGATGCCGCAATACTTCGCCAAGGAAGAAGGCGGAGAGGGGAACCAGACGTGGATGATCCATGTCGAAGTCCCTGCAGGACCTACGGCACCCGGTTGGGTGCCGTTCACCGTCACGGTGAGAGGAAGACAACCGGAAGGGATGTGGCAAGTGGCAGCCCGTGACACCATGTCACGTTTCTGCCAACTACACGTGCAGGCTATGGAGGGCACTCCATACGCGCTCGTTCCGGTGGAGGGACGGGCTCAGCATGTGTGGGAAGAGAGGTATCTAGAGGCAACGGACCCGAGTTGCCCAAGGTACAACCCCGCGGAGGCAAATCTCAGCCTCCAGATGAGGGCGGGAAACGCCGTGATGGACAGCCAAGCTGTTCATACGGAGCATCTCGCCACGAAGCTCAAGGAGAGCATGAGCCGTGGAGACCATTTCGAGAGTGCTCACAGCGCACTCTGCAATGTGCTCCTTCCGACGATCAAGCGACTGAATGAACAACACAATCAGTTGCGTCGTCTGAAGAAGGCAAAGAAGAAGAGCCGTGTTGACATCACGGCGTTACAAGAACTGGTACAAAATCTGACCCAGCAGAACGAGGAACTTGCTCAAGAGTGGGACGACGCTATTGAGGAAGGGAAAGGCTGGGAAGAAGATTATAACCAAGCCATGGACGAGGTGCATGCATTGAAGGACCTCGTACCTCCGGTGTTAGGCGTACCGGTGGTCTTGGGTCTTCCAGCAATGGGAGAACCCGGAATGGGAGAAGAGGTGGTAGATCCAGAGCCACCAGCAGAGGTACCGGAGGAGGACGACCCAAAGGAGGTCGAGTTCTACTCCGAGTAGGGCGTTACAGTTGCCATGTAGGGCAGCCAGGGTAGTGTAACCCAACTTTTGTAGTCAGTGACATGTCGTGTAGACAGTAGCGTATGTATAGGTAGTGACGACATGAGCACGACTTCTCGGAGACCCGAGAATAATGTATCTTGTATAAAGTTTATGCTTTATCAATATATATGAATTTTGTGCAAATTAATCATGTGTCACTTCAATACCTACTGTTGCATATGGAATTTTAAGTAAGACATGTGCTAATCGCTGCTGTTTTAAATTTCAGAATGACGCGTACTCGTGCCAACCCGGACGTTGGGGGTACTAGTCAAGGGGGAGAGACCTCCCAACCACCTCCCGAGGACTCCTCGGGACAGCAGCAGCAACAGCAACAGCAAACACCGCCACCGCCTCTGCCAACGGTTACATTGGCCGACATTGTCGCGGCAATGGCGGGTTCACATCAGCAGCACACGGAGTTGCTGCAAACGCTTACCGCCAATACGTCTCACCCAGAGAGACGTCAAGATCGTGAGGAGCGCCAACAGAGCTCCTACTCCGACTTCCTGGCTACTCATCCCCCGGTATTCTCAAGGGCGGATGAACCTCTTAACGCGGACAACTGGCTCCGCGCCATAGAGATGAAGTTCAGGCTGCTCCAGATAAGCGAGCAGCGCAAGACTCAGTCCGCGGTCCAGCAGCTCCAAGGATCCGCGAGGGCATGGTGGGCCAACTTCTGTGCTTCACAGTCCACCGACCGAGTGATGACCTGGACGGAGTTCCGGACGGCCTTCAGGGCCTATCATATACCGCCAGATCTGATGAAAAGAAAGACGCAGGAGTTCTTACACCTGCAACAAGGGAGCTGGAACGCGCTGGAATACTCCAGAGCGTTCAACGATCTCGCGCTTTACGCGTCATACCACGCAGATACGGACGAGAAGCGGCGGGACCACTTTTATCAGGGGCTTAACCCGCTCCTGAAGGACAAGTTGGCGATGTTCAATCGCGGCAGCCTCAACGACATCATTGATGCTGCATTGTTCAGGAGGACTCCGGCAAGGAGTTAGCGGCGGCGGAGCGAAAGCGAAGCGCGCCGCAAAGCAGCGGAGAAGGAGGCGGTCCTTCTCAGAAGTTTCGGATGGTGAATCGCCCACCATCAGGTCCACGCTGGCAGCCACCACAGCGGTCGATGCCGTTCTGCAGTCGGCCGTACTCTTCACCGGCATTCAGGCCAGCACTGCCAGTACTACCGCAACAACAACAGCAGCAGCGGGCGATGCCGCGTGCGTTTGCACCTCAGCAACGCATGCCGGGCTTTCGTCCACCGAGCACTCCACCAGCAGCGGCCACATGTTACAAGTGTGGTCGTCCAGGACACTTCGCGAGCAGTTGCCCAGAGAGGCAAGGCGGCGGAGTGGCACCACAGTTTCCAGGGAGGAATCAACCCCGGAACCCTACTAATGCGCGGCGGGCAAACCCTAGGCCCGGCACTGTCCACCAGCTTGCCATTGAGGACGTGCCGGAGGGCGAGCCAATCCTTGCTGGTATGTTCCAACTCCACCAGCATCCCGCTATAGTACTGTTTGATTCAGGCACCACGCATAATTTTATTAGCCAAGCTTTCATTACTAAACACAGCTTGCCAATACTACATACCGATAGTCCATATTTAATTTGTTCACCGGGAAGATTTCAGCAAGCGTAATGGTTCCAAAGCACCATTATGCTTAGCGGGTAGAGTGTACCCCACGTCTCTCATTATCCTAGAGGGACAGAAGGTCAATGTCATCCTAGGGATGTCATGGTTAACCCGCCACTGCGCTGTTTTAGACACTGTCCTTCGAGTCGTGCACTTAATCTCAGAAGTGCACAGGTCGCACTCTTTATTTCTGGACAGTCCAGAAATAAAACTTCCAAGTGTCTATCAGTCCACTACTATCAGATTGGAAGATATTCCAATGGTCCAAGAGTTCCCTGATGTATTCCCGGACGATTTGCCGGGGATGCCACCCGATAGAGAGGTGGAGTTCAAGATTGAACTTGCACCGGGAACCATGCCAATATCCCGAAGGCCGTACAAGATGGCGCCTAAGGAGTTGGCTGAACTGAAGACTCAGCTCACGGACCTTCTGGGGAAGGGTTTTATTAGGCCGAGCTCCTCGCCATGGGGCTGTTCGGCATTATTTGTCAAGAAGAAGGACGAGACGTTACGGCTTTGCCTGGACTATCGTCCATTAAATGCCGTAACCATCAAGAACAAGTACCCGTTGCCATGAATCGACATGTTGTTTGATCAGTTGGTCGAAGCAAAGATCTTTTCCAAGATGGACTTAAGATCCAGGTACCATCAGATTAAGATAAGGGCGGAGGACATTCCAAAGACAGCTTTCTCGACAAGGTACGGACTTTATGAGTACCTGGTCATGTCCTTCGGCCTCACCAATGCTCCAGCTCACTTCATGTACTTGATGAACTCGGTATTCATGCCGGAGCTGGACAGGTTTGTCGTGGTCTTCATCGACGACATCCTGGTATATTCCAAGTCAGAGGAAGATCACAAGAAACATCTGCGTATAGTCTTACAACGGCTGCGAGATCACAAGTTATACGCAAAATTCAGCAAATGCGAGTTTTGGATATCACAAGTGCCTTTCCTCGGGTATATCATCTCAGCGGAGGGTATCGCTGTGGACCCGAGCAAGATCACTCAAGTGCTGAATTGGAATCCCCGAGAACTGTTCACGAGGTACGGAGTTTCCTCGGACTCGCGGGATATTATCGGAGGTTCATTCCGAACTTCTCAAAGATTGCCAAGCTAATGACAGAGCTGCTGAAGAAGTCTACCAAATATGTTTGGAGTCCAGCATGTGAAGCAGCATCCAAAGCTTTAGTCAAGCACCTGACATCAGCACCGGTTTTGGCGCAGCCAGACACAACAAAACCGTTCGATGTGTACTGTGATGCATCCGGCATTGGGCTCGGATGTGTGCTAATGCAAGACCGAAGGGTGGTCGCATATGGATCACGGCAGCTTAGAAACCATGAGAAAAATTATCCAACTCACGACTTGGAGCTCGCTGCCGTGGTACTTGCACTAAAAATGTGGAGGCACTACCTACTCGGTAACCTCGTACATTTATATACCGACCACAAAAGCCTCAATTACATATTCACTCAGAAGGAGCTGAACATGAGGCAACGAAGATGGTTAGAACTGATAAAGGATTATGAAATAGAGATCCATTATCATCCGGGCAAGGCAAACGTAGTGGCAGATGCGCTGAGCCGCAAGTCATACGTCAACAATCTGACCATCACACCGTTGGAAGAGAGCGAACCACCACTACATGTGATTCCACACGGAGCTCTCTACAACCTAGCTTTGATCCCCACCATCCGTGAAGAGATAGCGGCAGCCCAGAAGAATGACAAGGGCATGTCACATTTGCGGAGACGTGTAGACAGTGGGGAGATGAAATGTTTCCGGAAGGACGGAGATGGCGTCCTATGGTTCAAGGACCGGATCGTCGTACCCCGTAACCCGGAATTACGGAAGAAAATCTTTGATGAGGCTCACTTATCAAAGTTTTCTATTCACCCCGGCAGCAACAAGATGTATCAAGAACTTAGAAGCAAGTTTTGGTGGACACGGATGAAGCGAGAGACTGCAAAATACGTGTCCGAGTGTGATACATGTCGAAGGGTGATGGCAGACCACATGCGGAAACCGGGACTGCTACAACCACTGGGCGTTCCTGCCTGGAAGTGGGAGGACGTGAGCATGGATTTCATCGTCGGTTTACCCACCACCTTACAGAAACATGATTCTGTGTGGGTGATCGTCGATCGGCTCACCAAAGTTGCCCATTTCATCCCGGTCAACACCAACTACAACGCAAAGAAGTACGCTGAACTGTACATCTCACGGATCCTATGCTTGTACGGCGTACCCCGTACCATCATATCGGATCGGGGCACTTTATTTGCGTCCCATTTTTGGGAGCAGCTGCACGCTGCCTTGGGGACGAAGCTGATCCGTAGTTCAGCATACCACCCGCAGACGGATGGGCAAACGGAGCGGGTAAATCAGATCTTGGAAGACATGCTACGAGCTTGCGCTATCAACCACGGCAAGAATTGGGATGATCACTTGCCGTTAGCCGAGTTCTCGTACAACAATGGGTACCAAGCCAGCATCAAGATGGCGCCCTATGAGGCGCTATACGGGAGGAAATGCCGCACACCATTGAATTGGTGTGAGTCTGGCGAAAGGGTTACCTTCGGGATTGACCTCGTCAACAACGTGGAAGAAAAGGTTCGACTGATTCAGGCGAACCTAAAAGCCGCTCAATCCCGTCAGAAACAGTATGCGGACCGGAGAAGGCGCCCATTGCAATTCGAAGTTGGAGATCACGTATACCTACGGGTATCTCCAATGAAGGGCGTAACCAGATTTGGGGTGAGAGGAAAGTTGGCACCCCGATTCATCGGTTCATTCCAGGTTATCGAAAGATGTGGATCAGTGGCATACCGGCTGAAATTACCAGAAGCATTTTCCGGTGTGCACGACGTATTTCACATTTCCCAGCTGAGGAAGTGTCTCAAGCTTTCAACTACCGTTCAGCTGGAAGACATTGAAGAACTGCAACCGGATCTCACCTATCGGGAGGAACCGGTGCAAATTATTGATGAAAAGGCCCGAACCACACGCAACCGTACGTTGTGGTTCTACAAGGTTCTATGGAGTAATCACTCCATGGACGAAGCGACATGGGAGAGTGAAGAATTTCTTCGCACTAACTACCCCGAATTTTACAGTCGCATATCCGGTAATTTTCCACCGTCCTCTCTCTCATTTTCACCTTATAATCTCGGGACGAGATTCTTTTAAGGGGGGAGGAATGTAAGGGCCTCAGTTTTTGACACACATTTGCAGTGTTCATCACCACACCACACACCTCATTTGAGGAAGGATGATGAACACAAATGAAGAGCAAGTAACAATTATCAACATGCTCATTAGAGAACAAACTCACACATTGCCAAAGTGGTATTTCACACATGTGATATAAGGGGGCTGGACATATGAAAACTCCTATACATTTCTAAGGATGTCCATGCCAAGTTTCACCCAAATTCAAAACCTTTTTGAGGTAATTTTGGGTATAGTTAGGAAGAGGGCAGTTTGAAACCATATTCAAATTCAAACAGCTTTTATCCCATGAATTTAAAAGTGGGATGCATATTCTTACTCAGCACATTTTTGTGAGCCCACACACCAATTTTCACTCCATTTGGAGTTGATCTTGACATGAGCTAAGTGGGACAAATTCAAACTTCATTTGAATTCAAAACTGCACTTGTGCTGAAATTCACTAAAACCAAACCCAATTTGAACTCTGATCAATTCAAATGGTTCATGGGTGAATAATTTGAATTACCAGGGGTACTATGGGGTTCACTGTTTACAACAGTGATTAGGAGTAAATTTCAGAGGTTAAAACTGGAAGTGGGACCCACATGTCAGCCACTGCTCAGATCAAACCGACTGATACTTTTCTCACTCGGGTCGCCGAGCCGCCGCTGCGATCGCCACCGAGGGCAGCCGCCGCGCCAGCAGCTGCTTGCCCACGCGTGGGCGTGAGGCGGTGCAGAGCCTTCTTAAGGCGCATGTTCCCCTCCTCGGCCGAGGCATCGCCGTTCTTCCCCGCAAGAACTCAGCGCCGGCCGAAGTTTTCCACAGCTCCCTCCGTTCCCTCCAGAGCCCCAGCAAGGTACTAGAGACCTTCCTCCCTCTCCCCCGCTGCTAGAATTCGATTGAAACCGATTGATATCGGCTGTGCCGCAAGATCAATTCGGCGACTTAGAACTGCCGCACCTCGGGCTCCCGTGGACAGCCCAACCAGGGCGTTGTCACACCCGAGCCAAGGCACCCTTGGACGCGCTGGTGACCGGTGCTGCTCACCCCCGAGCCACAGCTCGAGTGGTTGCTCACCGGCGGCGAATTTCCATTATTCCCCTTTCTGTGTGCAGAACGACCTTCGGGTGCGGTTCTGTCAAATTCGTGCTCTAGAAAGGATTAGAGGGCCTCAATCCGCTCTCACACAAGCTAGACACGGTAACGCACAAGTTGCCTTCACAACTCTTGGCCGGAGAACCTCTGTACCCGGCGTAATTCGAGGTCTACCAATGGCGGAATGAACGGGCGGCATCGGGCACACGGTGAGGACCTATTTTGGGCCTTCCCCAAGCTGTCTCGAGCTCATGTCGACCTTCTCTGAGGTCCACTGATGCTTCCCGACCGGTTCCTCGAGTAGTTGGGGTGCTAGGGAAGTCAGCCGACGTGGCCGAAGTCTTTCCGAGGTGGCGGCTCGTCGCCGACCATGCTCCGGCCATTGTCTTGAGCAGCTGACCCTAGAATCCTGTTCCCCGAGTAAAAGTAGGCAGGGGCGGCCAGAATCGTGAAGTTTGGAGCTGTACAGAAGCCGGCGGCGACCTCTCCGGCGAGGTCCCTCAGCGGCAGAGTGCGGACGTCGGGAGGTTGACGAAGGGGTGGACCCCAGCTGTCAGCGGGAGATATTTTGAATCGGGATCCGGCTGCAGCCGGGATCGGGTGTGCTGGCGCGCAAAATCCTTGTGGGCCGCGGTGTGCTGTCGCCTCGGCATGCGACGCGTGTCCCCTGGGCCCACGCGAGAGTTTAAACTTTTCCCCGATTTTCAGAATTCTTCCAAACTTCAAATCCTCATAACTTTAGCTAGAAAGCTCCAAAGTGAGTGAACAAAATTTTCTGGATTCAGCTCTCTGAGTACTTTCCAGCAAATCAAGTTTCACTACATGAAATTCCTTAATTATCCAGAATTAATTCCTCAAAGTTTAAAATGTTTGGAATTTTAACTGGAGAATCCCTTGGAGGAAAATCCTGAAATTTTGCTGGGATGTTCACGAAAATATCCCTGAACTACCATAAAAACTTCAGACCCATTGGAGCTCAATTAATCCACCTAATGGTGCGATTAGTGAAACTGTTCTAGAGAAAATAGAAAAATGTTCAGAAACATTTTCAGAATTTTCTCTGAAATTTTTTAGCTCATATCTTTAGTTAGGAACTTCCAAATTAAGTGAGACCAACTCCATTAGAACCCTCTGAAAATCTAGTTTTCAGAAAGTCATAGTTTGTTTCATGAAAATCCCTAGAACACCCTAAGAGTTCCAATTAAGGTCAAGGACATAATTAATTGTGTAGGGCTCAAATGAGCTTTACTGCAACTAAAACTTGACCAAATCTCTGTTTAGGTTGTAACCAAGCCCCAGTAAAAGTTTCACAGTCATTGGGTCTGTCTAGCAAGGATTATAGACTTCACAACTTCAAAATTAATACAAATGCATTTAAATTGATACATGTATTCCTTCTATCATGTAGTCGCTAAGGTCGAGGAGGAACCCGAAGTCCTAGACTTCGTTACTCCGGAGGAACAGCTAGCCTACGACCAAGAGCAGCAAGGCAAGCCCCGGTTTGCATTAACCTTTTTACAAATTTTTATTGTTTTGAGCACATACTTGTTTACTTTATTCTTTGCATTAGAGTCTTATTTGGAAATCCAACTGCATAGCCAAGAAAACCATGGGTTGGGTTAAGGATTTCAAACCCCGTTAGTTACTGCAATGCTAATATAGTGTAGGATTCGGTACAAGTCGAGTAGTTGGAACTACTCGCGAGCATAGGCTAGAGGCACTCGACTCGGGTAGTGATAGCACATGAAACACATGGCAAGAAAATGAGACCAAGCGGAGGGTAAGGGCAGCAGGACTTTGGGGCCTGTGTGCTGTAGCTCCGCTTGTGTCGATTGAGGACCGAGCTGTGTGCGGGCCTGTTGAACAAGCTAGAACAGTACCGAAGACCTACCGGCTATATGGGAACCGGGAAACTGATGTAACTCGGGTAGCTGGGTAGTGAGGCATTGCCCGTCGTTCAGAGGGTAGGTTGAGAGCTCGAGGTGTAAATCGGCTGGCGGCACAGAGATGCACGTGCAGAGATCTCTTGCTCGGGACGATGGGACCGGTTCAATATTTGGCTGACAGGTGAAAGGTGGTTGCGTACGGCGTCCGTGATGGTTGTTGTAGGCAACATCGAGTACGGGCGTACCTGACGGGTTGTTCGGGTAACCCTGCAGGTGTAAATCGATTATAATCACCGTCCCTCGCGGTCAGTGAGTACCACTTGTTCACTGTACCATGACGTAGAAAGAATAGGCTAGTTACATGTTAAAATGTTGCTGATTGAAAGATGGACTTGATTGCTAATGACTTGCTGTAGTTTAGAGCCAACTAAAGTTCATTTCAACTTTGGGCAAAGTACATGAGAGAAATGCGTTTCTTGTTTGATTGCGGCTCTCTCATGTACCTTAGCGTAAGGTTCTCCACAACCTGCTGCTAAAACTTGAAAGTAAGGTTCTACTAATTAGGCGAGACCTTGCAAATGATTTTTACCTCATGTAACCCACCACCCCTCATTTAGAAGTTCCATGTTTAGATGAGACGGGTCAGACTTGCTGAGCCTTCGTGCTCACTGCTTGTGTTTGAAGCTTTTGCAGGGTTATATGAGGAAGGGACTCCCGAAGAGGAGACGGAACCCCAGGAGGGGAACCCCGTCGAGTGGGAGTCGTGCACGCTGCAGAGTTAGTGTGCGTGTGTGCTAGCAAGGACACGTTCAAGGGCTGAACGTGCACTTGATGCTTAGTCTACGCCCGCAAGTGTAGACTGAACTTATTTTGATGTAAACATGTTCGTAACTTGTTCATGTAATAAAATTTCTGCTTCCGCTTTGTACCTTTGACGTGTGTTATACGGTGCTGTGCAACGCAGCACCCCTCAGCGTGATCCTGGCTCGACAGGACCTTGGGGTCGTGTCACCAGCTTGGCGGCGGCCTCTCCCCACTTCGCAGGGATGAGCTCCGATCACGCCACGTGGCCTGCTGGCCGCGGAAGTTGCCTTCGGCGCTCTCTGAATGCTTTATTGCCTATTCTTTTGATAATTCTCTCTGTTCCTATTTTTCATTAAAATGTTTCCTTTTTATAGGACACGAACATATGCTGACACCCGAGGTGAGGGTGTCACATTAGTACTGTTCTTCTTCCGATTATAAATAGAACCCAGAACCTTTGGCCGAAACCACAAACTTATTTCCCAACTCCTGAGCCAATGACTTAGATCCCTAGCCCCCAACTCACCGAGTAAAACCATCGCCGGAGTTCAGTCGTGGAAGATCGTCGGAAGGGAGCCCAACGATCTGTCTTGCTAAGAGAAGGACCCTGAGACCACGAGGAACGTAAGGTAGGTCTCCAATATCACCTTACGACATCATTGTGTTTTCCTTGCATCTGTTCTTTGATTCCTTTCGAATAGAAGCTTTCTCGTAGACAGATCACATGTTGATCGGGTTGATCTAAAAGACAAGGTCATCGCCACGTCCACATTTGATCCGAACACCTCTATTCATAGTAAAATCCATGCAAACTATGCAAGTACACGTACAAACCGATCTAATAAAACTGATTATAGGATAGCATGCATATGCATCATCGCATCTAGTTAAAGTTTGTGCATGATATTGATTGCTGTGGATCTTGTATGTGCGTGATCCTGTATAGCAGGGCAAGCTCAGGGAGCTGTCTATGACGAGCTGCAACAACAAGGTTTCGAGATCCAATAGCAACCGGAACCACAAGAACAAGGCAAGTGCCCCTTGACCATATTGATCCTATGTTTTGGAAAAAAAACTATTTTGTTTTGCGAAACGGTGTGTGTGCTGAGTCAAACATGATGGGAAACCCTTTTATAGGAGTTTACTAGCTTTGGTTAAACCACCCTTGTCGCCAGGGATGTTTATGAGTCGGGTATGATTTTTACTTTTATGCTTCGCTGAGTCCATGGGAATGGGAAACGAGATAGATGTGTCTTGCTAACTGCACTCGTAACGATAATAAGAAACAGATGTTGTTAATGAACATGGATCAGAGGGAGATCTAGGCAAGACTGGGTTTGTGAATGAGGTAGCATGAGATGATGGTTTGCTTGCCGTAGATCTAAGGACCGGTTCATGAGAGCACATGCCAGGATAACAGTGCCACCACAAGGCCAAGTATGGGTGCGGATTAGCTGACTAATTAGGTAAGTTGCTAGATTGTTATGGACTGTGGAAGGCGAGGGGAATGGTAGTCGAGTGAGGACTGCCCTGGGAACAGCATGGCACAAGAGGGGGCCCGTGGGTGGGAGAATTGGAGATTCTAGCCTGCCGGTGAAACCTTAGTGAGTCCATACGTCTAGTAGCCCCTTTGTAAAGGCTATTTTGTGATCTCTTTACCATACACCGATGGTTGTGTACTGGTATAATGGAGGTTCCGCAGTCGCCGACGGGTGATGAAATCACAAACTTGTGGGTAAAGAGGTGCAAACTCTGCAGAGTCTTAAAACTATCATGATAGTCGAGCTTACGGTCAAGAGCGGCTTGGACTTATTCATGATTAGAGGATGATGGATTTGGAAGTTTAGAAGTCCAAGCAGCTCTTGACCGTGAGCACGGCTGTCATGACAGTTTTGACTCTGCAGAGTGAGCACGGCTGTCATGACAGTTTTGACTCTGCAGAGTTTGTACCGCTGTACCCACATGTAGTGATTTCATCCCCCGTTGCCGGGTGGACTAAAAGAACCTCCATTATGCCAGTGGCTACGAACCACATTCACACTTCCCAGGTGTGTAGCCAGGAGATCACTACGAAGCCTTTACAAAGGGATTCCCGACGAGCGTGAGCCCACTGAGGTTTCACCCCTAACAGCATACAAGAGGCTCCAACCCCGCTGCAGCGGCCCCATATTGAGCCTTGCGGTTCATATGGTAGTCCAGCTGACACCTATTCCCCGCACCATCCAACACACCCATACTACGCCGGGGATACACCTAATTAATTGGCCAAGCTGCCCCATCTTAGCATGTGGTTGGCACGGTAAAGCCAGGTTACATGCTCCATGAACAGGTCCTTAGGATCCAGGCAAGTACTAAACACAAACCCGAGTCTCATGGACCCAGCACACAATCAAAACATCTAACTTGCCTTGGTCCCTACCTCTACATAACTCACAATATCTCATTGAAGAGTATGGTAAAATAAACTGATGATCTCATATCCCAAATATCCCATTCTAAGCATGGCTAAGCATATGCATAATAATAAGTGACATGATAAAATAAATCCCAACCCAAGCTACAAGGAAACAAGGTGATGCAATTCTAGGGAAACTTCCTAGCATGGGTTTCATATTTAACTTGACAATGCAAATAATTCTATCTACACATCCTAGCATAGGATCAAAGTGGTCAAGGACACTTACCTCCTTCCTGCTGCTCTTGGAATGGGTAGTCCTGATCTTGGAGAGGAATAACTTGCTCTTGAGCAGGTTCTACATCATACCATCACACATAGCAAAAGAAAAACAACAATCCATAAGACATAGTTCACACTTCCACTTCATACAAACCACACATTCACATCTATGAAAGTCATTTACCATTATATGGGTTGTGGTTACTCTATGTGTGTTGATTTGTGGCTTGCATGCACTTTTAATCATGTGTATATGATTCCTACTTTTGTGTTCACATTTAAACTTACATACTATATATATATATATATATATATATATATATATATGAGTTTCCAATTCGAATAAATTCCTTATATTCAACTACTACACCTTTTTGCTACCCAGTATGCATGAAAGGTATTTTTCTTCTCCATATGTGTCTTCAGAATTTCTACCAACCCTAAACTGAATTCTTTGGATTTTAGAAACTCCATTTATCATTTACTAGTTGCTATATTTTCAGATTTATTTTCCTATGCATAAATGTGTACTTTATTATGAAATTAGTAATACACATCATCTAAACAGGATAGATTCTGGTCCTAAATAATTTAATAACATATTTTGACCTTTGCCTCTGATGTAAACTATTTCACAATTATTTTCCCTATTTTCTAAAACTATTCATTACTTAAAAATGTGTCCCTAAATGTGAATAATAAATTAAACAGATTCAATTCAGCCCAAAATATGTTTTTATCTCACTCCAAAGTTTCCTAAATACTGAGAAAGTCTTTAATTAAATTTTGACAATATGTTTGTCCCACTTTTTAATTTTTAAACACTAGCCACATATTCAATTTCCTAAATTAAATACTAAACAGGGCTAAAAAGGTAAACTCACCCCACTACAGGGTCTATAATATTATTTTCAGAATTTCCAGGGGTATAGCTACACTTATCAGAGGGGTTTTTCATAATTTTCATTAAGTCCAGGGGCTAAAACTGATTTTTAAATGAATTTACATGAGTTTCTGATGTTCCAGGGGCTAGATCAGAAGTTTCCGGGGCTAGCTCTTATTTCCCGAGAACCCCAGGGGGTAGCACGTAGGATTTCCAGTTTTTATAACGCGGGGCTGACGTGGACCGTCCGATTTTAAACCGACGGCTGAGATTATAACGTCAAACTGGTACGCGGGGATTTAAACCCTACCGTGCGATTTAAAATAAACGGCGCACAAGCGGCCACGTCTCTCTGATCGAGCGCAGGCGGCGCTGCCGGCGGCGCACGGCGGCGGGAAGCGGCGATCTCGCCGGAGACTTTCGGATCTTCGAGAATTCTTCCTAGAACTGTGATTTTATGGTATAGATCGGTGGAGGGGAGGTCGGGGATCTCACCTCGGGGGTTTTCTTGAGCTCGGAGGTCCCGGAAGGTGATCGGCGACGAGGTCCGAAGTGAAACCACGGCGAGGCTCGTTGGCGCTGTGTTTACACCGCAAGTCACCGAGTTTTCTGCACCTGCAAGGTTCCCCCGAGGCGGTGGATTAAGACCAGCGAGTTAGATCGGAATTTCCGAGCTTAGATCGGCCAGAATTCGCCGGAGAAGTCTCGGGTTCTCACCAGAGTAAAAACAGCCGATAGCGTGGGAAAAACAGAATGAGGCCGGGGTTTTTATAGAGGGGGGAGGGCGGTGGGTTTGTTTAGATCGAGTGGGAGTCCTCCGGAACCAGAATTCGGCTGGGATACGCAGAAATCCCGATCGGTTTTGATTCGGGTGAGAGAGAGTCCGGCGCGGGCGCGAGGTGGAAGACGATCTGGTGGGTCCCGCCTGTCAGTGGAAGGAAGCCAAAACTCGATTTTGGCAGGATCCACGGAGATTCCTCCCTCCGAGATTATATGTCCTAAGAAGGGAACTCTCTTCATCCAAAACTCACACTTGCTCAACTTGGCATATAGTTGGTGTTCTCTCAGCCTCTGCAACACCAACCTTAGATGTTTCTCATGTTCTTCTTCATCTTTGGAGAAGACGAGAATGTCATCTTTGAAAACCACCACAAATTTGTCCAGATATTCCATCAATACCTTGTTCATGAGGTACATGAAGTATGTCGGGGCATTAGTTAGCCCGAAAGACATGACGGTGTATTCATACAGCCCATACCAAGATACGAAAGCTGTCTTGGGAATATCAGATTGCCTTATCTTGAGTTGGTGGTATCCCGACCTGAGATCAATTTTCGAGAACACACAAGCTCCCCTCAACTGATCAAACAAGTCTTCAATGCGGGGTAATGGGTACTTGTTCTTGATGGTTACCTCATTCAAGGCACGGTAATCCACGCATAGCCTTTGGGTTCCGTCCTTCTTGGGCACAAATATCACCGGATCTCCCCATGGTGAGGAACTAGGACGAATATACCCCTTCTCCGTCAATTCTCTCAAATGATCCTTGAGTTCTTCTAGCTGCTTGGAGTCCATCCGATAAGGTTTCTTGTATATTGGGGCTGTTCCAGGCACTAGCTCAATTGCGAATTCCACTTCACGATCGGGAGGCATACCTGGCAACTCTTCCGGAAAAAACATCTGGATATTCCCTGATGGTCCTGATCTCCTCCACTTTCACCTCAACTTGATTCAATTTAATGTCCCTCCTAGGCTCGTGTATTGTTATGAACTTTACTCTGGTACCATTAGGGTGAGTTAGTTCCACCGTTCTGGTCGAACAATGGATGATTCCTTTATGTTTTGTCAACCAATCCATATCCAAAATAATATCTATCCCTTGTGAATCTATCACTATGAGGTTAGCAGTAAATACTACCCCATTAATATCTAGGTTCACTTTGGGACACACTTGTCTTGTCCTTATTTCTCCCCCGGGAGAGTTTACAGCTAGCATATGGTTCATTTGTGTTGTTGCTAGGTCATGCTTCTTAACAAACCCTTGAGCAATGAACTAGTGGGTAGCACCAGAATCAAACAGCAGGGTTGCAGGGTGTAAATTGGCAGGAAACTTACCAACTACCACGTCGGGTGCCTCTTGCGCTTCCTCCATAGTAACGTGGTTCATCCGTCCTTGCATCACATTCTGCTGTTGTGGCTGTGCGGGCTTCTTCTTTGGGCATTTATGGGCGTAGTACCCCACTTCACCGCAGCTAAAACATTGCACCCCAACCTTAGGTGCCTGGCCTTTGTTGTCTTGGGGTTGGTTTGGAGGTCCCTGTACTGCTGGTCGAGGTGGATATGCAGGGCGAGGCTGCTGTACAAACTGACGTTGCGGCTGTGCTGGTGCTGCTGGAGGCCTGTAGTTCGGGTTGTACCCTCTTGGTGCTGAGTAGGGTACCGCAGCACGGTTCGTCTGCCCTGCTGGTTGCTGCATCAGACGGGGGCGGGTGTTGCTCCCTGAGGCTTGGTGTGACCACCCGGCCTTCCTCTTGTTCTCATTTTCCAAGGCCTTCAGCTTCCTTTCTACCACAAACGCTCTGTCCACCATCTTTTGAAAGCTTTCATACTCATTTGAGGACATCGCACACTGCATCTCTGTGGTAAGTTCTTCCACAAAACAATCCTGTTTCTGTTCATCAGTCTCTATGTCCTGTGGGGCATAACGGGATAGTTGAGTAAATTTAGTGAGGTATTCCCTCACCGTCATGTTTCCCTGCTGCAGTCCCAAAAACTCCTTCCTCTTGTTTTTGAGTTCACCTCTTGGGATGTAATGATTGCGGAAGCTACGCTTGAACTCTTCCTAAGTTATGTTCTCAGGGTCATGATGGGCAGCCACGTAGGCGGTCCACCAATCAGCAGCAGGTCCATGCAATTGATGAGAGGCAAACAGCACCCTCTCATACCCTTGGCACTGTATGATCCTCATCTTACTTTCAATGGTCTTCAGCCAATCATCTGCCTCCAGAGGTTCAGCAGCACTTGCAAACTTCGGAGGTTGAGTTCCTAGAAACTCACTCAACCTTGGTTGGCGTGGTGCAGCTTGTGGAGGTGGAACTTGATGCAAGTTGGCCAGCACTTGAGTCAAGTTCTGGATGAGCTGATTTTGATTCTCCAGCATTTGGTGGAGGGGATCAACTTCTTCACGGCGACCACCCCGGTCCTGGCCTCCAGAAAGATGAGGGTTGCATGTCTCATCGTTGTTGTTGGCGGGGTTGGCAGCACGTCCTTTTCCTCTTCCGGCCATCTGGCAGAATCAACCAATGTTAATTTGAAAGCAATTAGTATCATCTTACTACTTTCATTTGTTTGTACTTTGAGGCTTTGTTATACTTCTCTAAGGGTTCACTTCTCACACAAAAATAAACGCAATATTATTTCATGTGGGTTCACACACCAAAGCAAAGCAATCTAAGGACGAGGCTGTGGACATTTGCTCATGGCTCCCACAACTCACGTCACACACCAAGCATTAACACACCATTAACTTAACGACTCGACTATGCGACATCTTGCTAGCTAAGGGAAGGATTCTACACTACTCGTTTTCTTGAGCAGGCTCCTCGGGATCTTCCTCATCATTTTGGCTTCCTTCTGACTCTGCTTTGGGTGGGGAGGCTGTTGGTGGTGAAGTGCGACGACGCCTAATCGCCCGGCGATCTGGGGAGTCAGGAGTCCATGTATCATTCGCGGTGACACATAGTTCATTCCCATCTCCTCTTTCTCTCGCCCTTAAGCAGGCTTGCAGCAATGTCTCCGTTTCCTTCAGGGTGTCCCGAACATCCTAAAGCTCTTGTTGACACTCTTGCAGTCGAGTGCTGAGCATAGAAGCATCCTCCAAGCACAAGTCCATGTGCTCATGGGAAGTCCCCTGTTGCACCGGCGGGTACTTGTACTCCGTGGTACCACTCTCACGTTGGAGGACATACATGTACTCAGTTTTTTCCAAGTGGCGACGATAGATGTGACTCTGGCAGGTGATGGCCTCCCAGGTGACATCTTTCTCCGCATCGACCTGTGTCGCTCGACAAGCAGGAGAGTGGTGAATCTTAAGCAGCTGATTTTCGTGTATAATCCTCATCTCTGAGCTCCATTCTTCCCTCTTCTCACGGATGGTCCTGGTGGAGTTATAGTGGATGATTAGCTTGCCCGTGTTGCCGGCGGCTTCGAGCATACGCCGAAGACGGCGCAATAAGCCTCCTACTGCCAATCCGTAGGAAAGGTACGTCACCGGACGGCTCTCCTCTCTCTCGGCAAGGGCAACTACGGGAACTCTCCCTCCTGTCGACTTGCGAGCGGTGCGAATCATGCGAACCATCTAATAACAAAAAGAATTTAAAATTAGGTTATATAAACTCTCAAACAAAAATCCTATTTTGAATGAAAGTTGGGGTAAGATGAAGAAAGTGACTCATTAAATAACACTTTTCAACACACACCTTGTAAAAATAGTTTTTAAGAAAATAAGGCCCTTAAATACGTCCATTTCTACCTAGGTCCACGTTCCTACGGGCAACCTTGGCTCTGATACCACTTCTGTCACACCCGGTTTTTCCGAAGAACAACCAAGTGAATATCACATGTATGCCAGGATTATTTTCTCATACATGTGATGACAAATAGTGAAGCATCATTTACTACAAGCCAGGTGTCGAATATAAATAAGTCTTACATAGCAAATGTCTCAATGGACAATAATAAGTTCATCACAAGTAAATAAACTAGCAGCGGAATATTATTCTTGAGGGCTCCGTCACAGGCGTTGCCCGGGGGTCTCCATGAACCTAGAAACCTTCTTCAGGTCCAAAGTCTTGGTCATTATACACCACCTCATTATCTTGACCTGAGCAGCAATATAAACCAACAAAATATGCAAGGTTGAGTACCAATGGTACTCAGCAAGTGTGGGAAAATTATATCATGCATGGCTAGAACAAGGAGAGGTTGAACTCATGGTTAAAGAACTATGCAATTAATACCTATCACCTTAGCTTATTAGGAACCTACATTACTACACAAGTGAAATGGTCCCAATCTCCCATCCCATCATCATAATCCAATAACCATAACATCATTTCCAATGTTAAGCTCGCCGCTTAACATCCACAACTTCCAAAACCATCACTCCTCTAATCATGAATAAGTCCAAGCCGCTCTTGACCGTGAGCACGGCTGTCATGACAGTTTGGACTCTGCAGAGTTTGTACCACTGTACCCACATGTAGTGATTTCATCCCTCGTTGCCGGGTGGACTAAAAGAACCTCCATTATGCCTGTGGCTACGAACCACATTCACACTTCCCAGGTGTGTAGCCAGGAGATCGCTACGAAGCCTTTACAAAGGGATTCCCGACGAGCGTGAGCCCACTGAGGTTTCACCCCTAACAGCATACAAGAGGCTCCAACCTGTCACACCCGGTTTTTCCGAAGAACAACCAAGTGAATATCACATGTATGCCAGGATCATTTTCTCATACATGTGATGACAAATAGTGAAGCATCATTTATTACAAGCCAGTTGTCGAATATAAATAAGTCTTACATAGCAAATGTCTCGATGGACAATAATAAGTTCATCACAAGTAAATAAACTAGCAGCGGAATATTATTCTTTAGGGCTCCGTCACAGGCGTTGCCCGGGGGTCTCCATGAACCTAGAAACCTTCTTCGGGTCCAAAGTCTTGGTCATTATACACCACCTCATTATCTTGACCTGAGCAGCAATATAAACCAACAAAGTATGCAAGGTTGAGTACCAATGGTACTCAGCAAGTGTGGGAAAATTATATCATGCATGGCTAGAACAAGGAGAGGTTGAACTCATGGTTAAAGCACTATGCAATTAATTCCTATCACCTTAGCTTTTTAAGCACCTACATTACTACACAGATGAAATGGTCCTAAACTCCCATCCCAACATCATAATTCAATAACCATAACATCATTTCCAATGTTAAGCTCCCCGCTTAACATCTACAACTTCCAAAACCATCAATCCTCTAATCATGAATAAGTCCAAGCCGCTCTTGACCGTGAGCATGGCTGTCATGACAGTTTTAACTCTGCAGAGTGTGTACCACTGTACCCACATGTAGTGATTTCATCCCCCGTTGCCGGGTGGACTAAAAGAACCTCCATTATGCCAGTGGCTACGAACCACATTCACACTTCCCAGGTGTGTAGCCAGGAGATCACTACGAAGCCTTTACAAAGGGATTCCTGACGAGCGTGGGCCCACTGAGGTTTCACCCCTAACAGCATACAAGAGGCTCCAACCCCGCTGCAGTAGCCCCCTCTTGAGCCTTGCGGTTCATATGGTAGTCCAGCTGACACCTATTCCCCGCACCGTCCAACACACCCATACCACGCCGGGGATACACCTAATTAATTGGCCAAGCTGCCCCATCTCAGCATGTGGTTGGCACTGTAAAGCCAGGTTACATGCTCCATGAACCGGTCCTTAGGATCCAGGCAAGTACTAAACACAAACCCAAGTCTCGTGCACCCAGCACACAACCAAAACATCCAACTTGCCTTGATCCCTACCTCTACATAACTCACAATATCTCATTCAAGAGTATGGTAAAATAAACTGATGATCTCATATCCCAAATATCCCATTCTAAGCATGGCTAAGCATATGCATAATAATAAATGACATGATAAAATAAATCCCATCCCAAGCTACAAGGAAACAAGATAATGCAATTCTAGGGAAACTTCCTAACATGGGTTTCGTATTTCATTTGACAATGCAAATAATTCTATCTACACATCCTAGCATAGGATCAAAGTGGTCAAGGACACTTGCCTCCTTCTTGCTGCTCTTGAAATGGGTAGTCCTGGTCTTGGAAAGGAATAACTTGCTCTTGAGCAGGTTCTACATCATACCATCACACATAGCAAAAGAAAAACAACAATCATAAGACATAGTTCACACTTCTACTTCATACAAACCACACATTCACATTTATGAAAGTTCTTCACCATTATATGTGTTGTGGTTACTTTATGTGTGTTGAGTTGTGGCTTGCATGCACTTTTAATCATGTGTATATGATTCCTACTTTTGTGTTCACATTTATACTTACATACTATATTTTTGAGTTTCCAATAAATTTCTTATATTCAACTACTACACCTTTTCACTACGAAGTATGTATGAAAAGTATTTTTCTTCCCCATATGTGCCTTCATAATTTCTACCAACCCTAAACTGAACTCTTTGGATTTTAAAAACTCCATTTATCATTTACTAGTTGCTATATTTTCAGATTTATATTCCTATGCATAATTGTGTACTTTATTGTGAAATTAGTAATACACATCATCTAAACAGAATAGGTTCTGGTCCTAAATAATTTAATAACATATTTTGACCTTTGCCTCTGATGTAAACTATTTCATAATTATTTTCCCTATTTTCTAAAACTGTTTATTACTTAAAAATGTGTCCCTGATTGTGAATAATAAATTAAACAGATTCAATTCAGTCCAAAATATGTTTTTATCTCACTCCAAAATTTCCTAAACACTGAGAAAGTCTTTAACTTAATTTTGACAATATGTTTGTCCCACTTTTTAATTTTTAAACACTAGTTACATATTCAATTTACTAAATTAAATACTAAACAGGGCTAAAAAGATAAACTCACCCCATTACAGGGTCTATAATATTATTTTCAGAATTTCCAGGGGTCTAGCTACACTTATCAGAGGTGTTTTTCCTAATTTTTATTAAGTCCAGGGGCTAAAACTGATTTTTAAATGAATTTACATGATTTTCTGGAGTTCCAGGGGCTAGATCAGAAGTTTCCAGGGCTAGCTCTTATTTCCCGAGAACCCCAGGGGGTAGCACGTAAGATTTCCAGTCTTTATAACGCGGGGCTGACGTGGACCGTCTGATTTTAAACTGACGGCTGAGATTATAACGCCGAACCGGTACGCGGGGGTTTAAACCCTACCGTGTGATTTAAAATAAACGGCGCACAAGCGGCCACGTCGCTCTGATCGAGCGCGGGCGGCGCTGCCGGTGGCGCACGGCGGCGGGAAGCGGCGATCTCGCCGGAAACTTTCGGATCCTCGAGAATTCTGCCTAGAACCGTGATCTTATGGCATAGATCGGTAGAGGGGAGGTCAGGGATCTCACCTCGGGGGTTTTCTTGAGCTCGGAAGTCCTGGAAAGTGATCGGCGACGAGGTCCGAGGCAAAACCACGGCGAAGCTCGTCGGCGCTGCGTTTACACCGCAAGTCACCGAGTTTTCTGCACCTGCAAGGTTCCCCGGAGGCGGTGGATCAAGACCAGCGAGTTAGATCGGAGTTTCCGAGCTTAGATCGGCCAGAATTCACCGGAGAAGTCTCGGTTCTCACCGGAATAAAAATCGGCGATCGCGTGGGAAAAACAGAACGAGACCGGGGTTTTTATAGATGGGGGAGGGCGGCGGGGTGGTTTAGATCATGTCTGCGTCGGCTACGAACAGAATTCAGCGGGGTTTACGTCGAAATCCCGATCGGTTTCGATTCGGGCGCGGGGGAGTTCGGCACGGCGCGAGGTAGACGAAGATCAGTGAGTCCCGCCTATCAGTGTGAGAGAGCGCGGGCGCGCGGCTGCGGGCTGGCGCGGGGTAAGTTGGGCCGGCTGGTGGGTTTCGGCCCACTGGCCAGTTTTTTTCTGTTTTCTCTTTTTCTTTTTCCATTTCTTTTCTGATTTGAGTTTAATTTGAATTCCAGTTTGAATTTGAATTTTTGCAAAACATGCAACACGTCCAAAAATTTTTAAATTCCCCTCTTAACATGATTTAAGGTTTTGAATCAAAATTTTGGGGTGTTACAGCTCTACCCCCCTTAAAAGAAATCTCGTCCTCGAGATTGGTGTTTCTAAGAAAACAATTCTGGAAATTGTGCCTTGAGCTCATCTTCCCGCTCCCAGGTGGCTTCCTCTTCTGAGTGATGCTTCCACTGCACCTTGCACATCCGGATTCTTTTATTTCTGGTGAGGCGTTCCATTGTCTCCAAAATCTTGTATGGTTGCTCGGCATAAGACAAATCCTCAGCTACATCCACTTCATTCATGGGTAACACCTCTTCAGGCGTCCTCAGACATTTCTTGAGTTGTGACACATGGAATACATCGTGCACATCCGATAGATGGGCCAGTAACTCTAGTTGATACGGCACTTCGCCTTTCCTTTCCAAAACTTGAAAGGGTCCGATGTATCGAGGTGACAACTTCCCTTTCACCTTGAACCGACGAAGTCCTCTGATAGGGGATACCTTGAGATAGACATAGTCTCCTACGTTGAAAACGAGCTCTCTTCTTCGTACATCGGCATAGCTCTTTTGGCATGTCTGTGCTATCCTCAAGTTGTTGCGAATTTCCCTCACCTTCGCCTCGGCTTCTTGTAGCACTTCTGGACCAAACACTTTACTTTCTCCTGTTTGGTTCCAAAATAGGGGAGTTCTGCACTTCCTCCCATACAAAGCTTCAAACGGTGACATCTTCATACTAGCTTGATAGCTGTTGTTATAGGAAAACTCCGCATACGGTAAGTTCTTGTCCCAACTCCTATTGTTTTTGAGTGCACATGCCCTTAGGATATCTTCAAGGATCTGATTGGTTCTTTCCGTCTGCCCATCAGTTTGGGGATGATAGGCAGAACTAAAGTTCAGATGGGTTCCCATGGTTTCGTGCAACTTCTGCCAGAACCTTGAGGTGAACTGTGTCCCTCGATCCGACACAATCTTCTTTGGCACTCCATGGTAACACACGATCCTTGACATGTACAACTCTGCCAATTTGGATCCGCTGTAGCTTTCCTTCACGGGGATGAAGTGAGCTACCTTGGTTAGCCTATCAATGATGACCCATATTGAATCATACCCTGACTGGGTCCTAGGCAATCCCATGACGAAATCCATGCTGATTTCTTCCCATTTCCATTCAGGCACTTTGAGTGGTTGCAATAATCCCGCGGGTCGTTGATGTTCTGCTTTCACCAACTGACATGTGTCACATAGAGCAACATGTTCCGCGACATCTCGCTTCATACCATACCACCAATACCTGCTCTTGAGGTCCTGGTACATCTTCGTACTCCCAGGATTAACGGAATAGTCAGAATCGAGAGCCTCCTTCAAAATCAATTCACGGATCTCCTTTACTTCAGGCACACAAATTCTTTTTCCATGCCACACCGTTCCTTGTTCATCCTCTCTAAAACCCGGAGCTTTATTTTCCTTGATGAGTTGTCTGATCTCTTGTATCTTCTCATCATTCTTTTGACCCTCGCGTATGTCTCGCTCTAGTGTGGAGTCCACTTCCATGGCGATGGCTTCACCACTATTTACCTGGTATAGATTGAGCCTTATAACCTCGTCCTTCAATTCTGCAGTCATGTCCTTCATGCTCAACTTATTGACCTGCACTTTCCGACTTAAAGCATCGGCCACGACGTTTGCTTTCCCAGGATGATAGTTGATGCCTACATCAAGGTCATTGATTAGCTCTAACCATCTCCTTTGTCTGAGGTTGAGATCTGGCTGTGTGAAGATGTACTTCAAACTCTTATGATCCGTATATATCTCTGTCCTCTTCCCCATCAAATAGTGTCGCCAAATTTTTAACGCGTGTACCACTGCGGCTAGTTCTAGGTCATGTGTAGGATAGTTTTTCTCGTGCTTCCGAAGCTGCCGGGATGCATAAGCCACGACATGTCCTTCTTGCATGAGAACACATCCCAACCCGTTTCCAGAGGCATCGCAGTACACTATGAAATTCTTCTGCATATCTGGCATAACCAACACTGGGGCTGTTGTCAATCTCTTCTTTAGCTCCTGAAAGCTCGTCTCGCACTGTGGCGTCCAGGTGAATGTGATTCCCTTCTCCAACAGTTTGGTGAGAGGTCTCGAGATCTTGGAGAATCCCTCAATAAACCGTCGATAGTACCCAGCCAATCCCAAAAAGCTTCGAACTTCCCCGACATTTTCAGGAGTCTTCCACTTCTGGATATCCTCGATTTTGGCGGGATCTACGGAGATTCCTCCCTCCGAGATTATATGTCCTAAGAAGGGAACTCTCTTCAGCCAAAACTCACACTTACTCAACTTGGCATATAGTTGGTGTTCTCTTAGCCTCTGCAACACCAACCTTAGATGTTTCTCATGTTCTTCTTCATCTTTGGAGAAGACGAGAATGTCATCTATGAAAACCACCACAAATTTGTCCAGATATTCCATGAATACCTTGTTCATGAGATACATGAAGTATGCCGGGGCATTGGTTAGCCCGAAAGGCATGACAGTGTATTCATACAGTCCGTACCGAGATACGAAAGCTGTCTTGGGAATATCGGATTGCCTTATCTTGAGTTGGTGGTATCCCGACCTGACATCAATTTTCGAGAACACACAAGATCCCCTCAACTGATCAAACAAGTCTTCAATGCGAGGCAATGGGTACTTGTTCTTGATGGTTACCTCATTCAAAACACGGTAATCCACGCATAACCTTTGGGTTCCGTCTTTCTTGGGCACAAATATCACCGGAGCTCCCCATGGTAAGGAACTAGGGCGAATATACCCCTTCTCCGTCAATTCTCTCAAATGATCCTTGAGTTCTTCTAGATGCTTGGAGTCCATCCGATAAGGTCTCTTGTATATCGGGGCTGTTCCCGGTACTAGCTCAATTGCGAATTCCACTTCACGATCGGGAGGCATACCTGGCAACTCCTCCGGAAAAACATCTGGATATTCCCTGATAGTCCTGATTTCCTCAACTTTGACCTCAACTTGATTTAATTTAATGTCCCTCCTAGGCTCGTGTATCGTTATGAACTTTACTCTTGTGCCACTAGGGTGAGTTAGTTCCACCGTTCTGGTCGAACAATGGATGATTCCTTTATGTTTGGTCAACCAATCCATACCCAAAATAATATATATCCCTTGTGAATCTATCACTATGAGGTTAGCAGTAAATACTACCCCATTAATGTCTAGGTTCACTTTGGGACACACTTGTTTTGTCCTTATTTCTCCACCTGGAGAGTTTACAGCTAGCATATGGTTCATTTGTGTGGTTGCTAGGTCATGCTTCTTAACAAACCCTTGAGCAATGAACGAGTGGGTAGCACCAGAATCAAACAGCAGGGTTGCAAGGTGTAAATTGGCAGGAAACTTACCAACTACCACGTCGGGTGCCTCTTGTGCTTCCTCCATAGTGACGTGGTTCACCCGTCCTCTCATTACATTCTGCTGTTGTGGCTGCGCAGGCTTCTTCTTTGGGCATTTATGGGCGTAGTGCCCCACTTCACCACAGCTAAAACATTGCACCCCAACCTTAGGTGCCTGGCCTTTGTTGTCTTGGGGTTGGTTTGGGGGTCCTTGCACTGCTGGTCGAGCTGGATATGCGGGGCGAGGCTGCTGCACAAACTGACGTTGCGGCTGTGCTGGTGCTGCGGGAGGCCTGTAGTTTGGGTTGTACCCTCTTGGTGCTGAATAGGGTACCGCAGCACGGCTCGTCTGCCCCGTAGGTTGCTGCATCATACGTGGGCGGGTGTTGCTCCCTGAGGCTTGATGTGACCACCCGGCCTTCCTCTTATTCTCATTTTCCAAGGCCTTTAGCTTCCTTTCTACCACAAATGCTCTGTCCACCATCTTTTGGAAGCTTTCATACTCATTTGAGGACATTGCACACTGCATCTCCGCGGTAAGTCCTTCCACGAAACAATCTTGTTTCTGCTCATCAGTCTCTATGTCTCGTGGGGCATAACGGGATAGTTGAGTAAATTTAGTGAGGTATTCCCTCACCGTCATGTTTCCCTGCTGCAGTCCCAAAAACTCCTTCCTCTTGTTTTTGAGTTCACCTCTTGGGATGTAATGGTTGCGGAAGCTACGCTTGAACTCTTCCCAAGTGATGTTCTCAGGGTCATGATGGGCGGCCACGTAGGCGGTCCACCAATCAGCAGCAGGTCCATGCAATTGATGAGAGGCAAACAGCACCCTCTCATACCCTTGGCATTGTATGATCCTCATCTTACTTTCAATGGTCTTCAGCCAATCATCTGCCTCCAGAGGTTCAGCAGCACTTGCAAACTTTGGAGGTTGTGTTCCTAGAAACTCACTCAACCTTGGTTGGCGTGGTGCAGCTTGTGGAGGTGGAACTTGATGCAAGTTGGCCACCACTTGAGTCAAGTTCTGGATGAGCTGATTCTGATTCTCCAGCATTTGGTGGAGGGGATCAACTCCTTCACGGCGACCATCCCGGTCCTGGCCTCCAGAAAGATGAGGGTTGCATGCCTCATCGTTGTTGTTGGTGGGGTTGGCAGCACGTCCTTTTCCTCTTCCGGCCATCTGGCAGAATCAACCAATGTTAATTTGAAAGCATTTAGTATCATCTTACTACTTTCATTTGTTTGTACTTTGAAGTGTTGAGGCCTTGTTATACTTTTCTGAGGGTTCATTTCTCACACAAAAATGAAGGTAATATTATTTCATGTGGGTTCACACACCAAAGCAAAACAATCTAAAGACGAGGCTGTGGACAATTGCTCATGGCTTCCACAACTCACGTCACACACCAAGCATTAACACACCCTTAACTTAACGTAACGACTCGACTATTCGGCATCTTGCTAACTAAGGGAAAGACTCTACACTACTCGTTTTCTTGAGCTGGCTCCTCGGGATCTTCCTCATCATTTCGGCTGCCTTCTGACTCTGCTTTGGTTGGGGAGGCTGCTGGTGGAGAAGTGCGACGACGCCTGATCGCTCGGCGATCTGGGGAGTCAGGAGTCCATGTATCATTCACGGTGACACACAGTTCATTCCCATCTCCTCTTTCTCTTGCCCTCAAACAGGCTCGCAGCAACGCCTCCGTTTCCTTCAGGGTGTCCCGGACATCCTGAAGCTCTTGTTGACACTCCTGCAGTCGAGTGCTGAGCATAGAAGCATCTTCCAAGCACAAGTCCATGTGCTCATGGGAAGTCCCTTGCTGCACCGGCGGGTACTTGTACTCCGTGGTACCACTCTCATGTTGGAGGACATACATGTACTCAGATTTGTCCAAGTGGTGACGATAGATGTGACTCTGGCAGGTGATGGCCTCCCAGGTGACATCTTTCTCCGCATCGACCTGTGTCGCTCGACAAGCTGGAGAGTGGTGAATCTTAAGCAGCTGATTTTCGTGTATAATCCTCATCTCTGAACTCCATTCTTCCCTCTTCTCACGGATGGTCCTGGTGGAGTTATAGTGGATGATTAGCTTGCCCGTGTTGCCGGCGGCTTCGAGCATACGCCGAAGACGGCACAATAAGCCTCCTACTGCCAATCCGTAGGAAAGGTACGTCACCGGACGGCTCTTCTCCCTCTCGGCAAGGGCAACTATGGGAACTCTCCCTCCTGTGGACTTGCGAGCGGTGCAAATCATACGAACCATCTAAAACAAAAAGAATTTAAAATTAGGTTAGATAAACTCTCAAACAAAAATCCTATTTTGAATGAAAGTTGGGGTAAGATGAAGAAAGTGACTCCATTAAATAACACTTTTCAACACACACCTTGTAAAATAGTTTTTAAGGAAATAGGGCCCTTAAATACGTCCATTTCTACCTAGGTCCACGTTCCTACGGGCAACCTTGGCTCTGATACCACTTCTGTCACACCCGGTTTTTCCGAAGAACAACCAAGTGAATATCACATGTATGCCAGGATCATTTTCTCATACATGTGATGACAAATAGTGAAGCATCATTTATTACAAGCCAGGTGTCGAATATAAATAAGTCTTACATAGCAAATGTCTCGATGGACAATAATAAGTTCATCACAAGTAAATAAAGTAGCAGCGGAATATTATTCTTTAGGGCTCCGTCACAGGCGTTGCCCGGGGGTCTCCATGTACCTAGAAACCTTCTTCGGGTCCAAAGTCTTGGTCATTATACACCACCTCATTATCTTGACCTGAGCAGCAATATAAACCAACAAAGTATGCAAGGTTGAGTACCAATGGTACTCAGCAAGTGTGGGAAAATTATATCATGCATGGCTAGAACAAGGAGAGGTTGAACTCATGGTTAAAGCACTATGCAATTAATTCCTATCATCTTAGCTTTTTAAGCACCTACATTACTACACAGATGAAATGGTCCCAAACTCCCATCCCAACATCATAATTCAATAACCATAACATCATTTCCAATGTTAAGCTCCCAGCTTAACATCTACAACTTCCAAAACCATCAATCCTCTAATCATGAATAAGTCCAAGCCGCTCTTGACCGTGAGCACGGCTGTCATGACAGTTTTAACTCTGCAGAGTGTGTACCACTGTACCCACATGTAGTGATTTCATCCCCCGTTGCCGGGTGGACTAAAAGAACCTCCATTATGCCAGTGGCTACGAACCACATTCCCACATTCACTACGAAGCCTTTACAAAGGGATTCCCGACGAGCGTGGGCCCACTGAGGTTTCACCCCTAACAGCATACAAGAGGCTCCAACCCCGCTGCAGTGGCCCCCTCTTGAGCCTTGCGGTTCATATGGTAGTCCAGCTGACACCTATTCCCCGCACCATCCAACACACCCATACTACGCCGGGGATACACCTAATTAATTGGCCAAGCTACCCCATCTCAGCATGTGGTTGGCACTGTAAAGCCAGGTTACATGCTCCATGAACCGGTCCTTAGGATCCAGGCAAGTACTAAACACAAACCCAAGTCTCGTGCACCCAGCACACAACCAAAACATCCAACTTGCCTTGATCCTACCTCTACATAACTCACAATATCTCATTCAAGAGTATGGTAAAATAAACTGATGATCTCATATCCCAAATATCCCATTCTAAGCATGGCTAAGCATATGCATAATAATAAATGACATGATAAAATAAATCCCATCCCAAGCTACAAGGAAACAAGATAATGCAATTCTAGGGAAACTTCCTAACATGGGTTTCATATTTCATTTGACAATGCAAATAATTCTATCTACACATCCTAGCATAGGATCAAAGTGGTCAAGGACACTTGCCTCCTTCTTGCTGCTCTTGAAATGGGTAGTCCTGGTCTTGGAAAGGAATAACTTGCTCTTGAGCAGGTTCTACATCATACCATCACATATAGCAAAAGAAAAACAACAATCATAAGACATAGTTCACACTTCTACTTCATACAAACCACACATTCACATTTATGAAAGTTCTTCACCATTATATGTGTTATGGTTACTTTATGTGTGTTGAGTTGTGGTTTGCATGCACTTTTAATCATGTGTATATGATTCCTACTTTTGTGTTCACATTTATACTTACATACTATATATATGAGTTTCCAATAAATTTCTTATATTCAACTACTACACCTTTTCACTACCAAGTATGTATGAAAAGTATTTTTCTTCCCCATACGTGCCTTCATAATTTCTACCAACCCTAAACTGAACTCTTTGGATTTTAAAAACTCCATTTATCATTTACTAGTTGCTATATTTTCAGATATATATTCCTATGCATAATTGTGTACTTTATTATGAAATTAGTAATACACATCATCTAAACAGAATAGGTTCTAGTCCTAAATAATTTAATAACATATTTTGACCTTTGCCTCTGATGTAAACTATTTCATAATTATTTTCCCTATTTTCTAAAACTATTTATTACTTAAAAATGTGTCCCTAATTGTGAATAATAAATTAAACAGATTCAATTCAGTCCAAAATATGTTTTTATCTCACTCCAAAATTTCCTAAACACTGAGAAAGTCTTTAACTTAATTTTGACAATATGTTTGTCCCACTTTTTAATTTTTAAACACTAGTTACATATTCAATTTCCTAAATTAAATACTAAACAGGGCTAAAAAGATAAACTCACCCCATTACAGGGTCTATAATATTATTTTCAGAATTTCCAGGGGTCTAGCTACACTTATCAGAGGTGTTTTTCCTAATTTTTATTAAGTCTAGGGGCTAAAACTGATTTTTAAATGAATTTACATGATTTTCTGGAGTTCCAGGGGCTAGATCAGAAGTTTCTGGGGCTAGCTCTTATTTCCCGAGAACCCCAGGGGGTAGCACGTAAGATCTCCAGTCTTTATAATGCGGGGCTGACGTGGACCGTCCGATTTTAAACCGACGGCTGAGATTATAACGCCAAACCGGTACGCGGGGGTTTAAACCCTACTGTGCGATTTAAAATAAACGGCGCACAAGCGGCCACGTCGCTCTGATCGAGCGCGGGCGGCGCAGCCGGCGGCGCACGGCGGCGGGAAGCGGCGATCTCGCCAGAAACTTTCGGATCCTCGAGAATTCTGCCTAGAACTGTGATCTTATGGCATAGATCGGTAGAGGGGAGGTCGGGGATCTCACCTCGGTGGTTTTCTTGAGCTCGGAGGTACTGGAAAGTGATCGGCGACGAGGTCCGAGGCAAAACCACGGCGAAGCTCGTCGGCGCTGCGTTTACACCGCAAGTCACCGAGTTTTCTGCACCTGCAAGGTTCCCCAGAGGCGGTGGATCAAGACCAGCGAGTTAGATCGGAGTTTCCGAGCTTAGATCGTCCAGAATTCACCGGAGAAGTCTCGGTTCTCACCGGAGTAAAAATCGGCGATCGCGTGGGAAAAACAGAACGAGACCGGGGTTTTTATATACGGGGGAGGACGGCGGGGTGGTTTAGATCATGTCCGCGTCGGCTACGAACAGAATTCAGCGGGGTCTACGTCGAAATCCCGATCGGTTTCGATTCGGGCGTGGGGGAGTTCGGCGCGGCGTGAGGTAGACGAAGATCGGTGGGTCCCGCCTGTCAGTGTGAGAGAGCGTGGGCGCGCGGCTGCGGGCTGGCGCGGGGTAAGTTGGGCCGGCTGGTGGGTTTCGGCCCACTGGCCGGTTTTTTTCTGTTTTCTCTTTTTCTTTTTCCATTTCTTCTCTGATTTGAGTTTAATTTGAATTCCAGTTTGAATTTGAATTTTTGCAAAACATGCAACACGTCCAAAAAATTTTAAATTCCCCTCTTAACATGATTTAAGGTTTTGAATCAAAATTTTGGGGTGTTACACAACCCCGCTGCAGTGGCCCCCTCTTGAGCCTTGCGGTTCATATGGTAGTCCAGCTGACACCTATTCCCCGCACCATCCAACACACCCATACTACGCCGAGGATACACCTAATTAATTGGCCAAGCTGCCCCATCTCAGCATGTGGTTGGCACGGTAAAGCCAGGTTACATGCTCCATGAACCGGTCCTTAGGATCCAGGCAAGTACTAAACACAAACCCGAGTCTCGTGCACCCAGCACACAACCAAAACATCCAACTTGCCTTGATCCCTACCTCTACATAACTCACAATATCTCATTCAAGAGTATGGTAAAATAAACTGATGATCTCATATCCCAAATATACCATTCTAAGCATGGCTAAGCATATGCATAATAATAAGTGACATGATAAAATATATCCCAACCCAAGCTACAAGGAAACAAGGTGATGCAATTCTAGGGAAACTTCCTAGCATGGGTTTCATATTTAACTTGACAATGCAAATAATTCTATCTACACATCCTAGCATAGGATCAAAGTGGTCAAGGACACTTGCCTCCTTCCTGCTGCTCTTGGAATGGGTAGTCCTGATCTTGGAAAGGAATAACTTGCTCTTGAGCAGGTTCTACATCATACCATCACACATAGCAAAAGAAAAACAACAATCCATAAGACATAGTTCACACTTCCACTTCATACAAACCACACATTCACATCTATGAAAGTCATTTACCATTATATGGGCTGTGGTTACTCTATGTGTGTTGATTTGTGGCTTGCATGCACTTTTAATCATGTGTATATGATTCCTACTTTTGTGTTCACATTTAAACTTACATACTATATATATATATGAGTTTCCAATTCAAATAAATTCCTTATATTCAACTACTACACCTTTTTGCTACCAAGTATGCATGAAAGGTATTTTTCTTCTCCATATGTGTCTTCAGAATTTCTACCAACCCTAAACTGAATTCTTTGGATTTTAGAAACTCCATTTATCATTTACTAGTTGCTATATTTTCAGATTTATTTTCCTATGCATAAATGTGTACTTTATTATGAAATTAGTAATACACATCATCTAAACAGAATATTCTGGTCCTAAATAATTTAATAACATATTTTGACCTTTGCCTCTGATGTAAACTATTTCACAATTATTTTCCCTATTTTCTAAAACTATTCATTACTTAAAAATGTATCCCTAAATGTGAATAATAAATTAAACAGATTCAATTCAGCCCAAAATATGTTTTTATCTCACTCCAAAGTTTCCTAAATACTGAGAAAGTCTTTAATTAAATTTTACAATATGTTTGTCCCACTTTTAATTTTTAAACACTAGCCACATATTCAATTTCCTAAATTAAATACTAAACAGGGCTAAAAAGGTAAACTCACCCCACTACAGGGTCTATAATATTATTTTCAGAATTTCCAGGGGTATAGCTACACTTATCAGAGGGGTTTTTCCTAATTTTCATTAAGTCCAGGGGCTAAAACTGATTTTTAAATGAATTTACATGATTTTCTGAAGTTCCAGGGGCTAGATCAGAAGTTTCCGAGGCTAGCTCTTATTTCCCGAGAACCCCAGGGGTAGCACGTAAGATTTCTAGTCTTTATAACGTGGGACTGACGTGGACCGTCCGATTTTAAACCGACGGCTGAGATTATTACGTCGAACCGGTACGCGGGGATTTAAACCCTACCGTGCGATTTAAAATAAACGGCGCACAAGCGGCCACGTCTCTCTGATCGAGCGCGGGCAGCGCTGCTGGCGGCGCACGGCGGCGGGAAGCGGCGATCTCGCCGGAGACTTTGGGATCTTCGAGAATTCTTCCTAGAACTGTGATTTTATGGTATAGATCGGTGGAGGGGAGGTCGGGGATCTCACCTCGGGGGTTTTCTTAAGCTCGGAGGTCCCGGAAGGTGATCGGCGACGAGGTCCGAAGTGAAACCACGGCGAGGCTCGTCGGCGCTGTGTTTATACCGCAAGTCACCGAGTTTTCTGCACCTGCAAGGTTCCCCGTAGGCGGTGGATTAAGACCACCGAGTTAGATCGGAATTTCCGAGCTTAGATCGGCCAGAATTCACCGGAGAAGTCTCGGGTTCTCACCGGAGTAAAAACAGCCGATAGCGTGGGAAAAACAGAACGAGGCCGGGGTTTTTATAGACGGGGGAGGGCGGTGGGTTTGTTTAGATCGAGTGGGAGTCCTCCGGAACCAGAATTCGGCTGGGATACGCAGAAATCCTGATCGGTTTTGATTCGGGTGAGAGAGAGTCCGGCGCGGGCGCGAGGTGGAAGACGATCTGGTGGGTCCCGCCTGTCAGCGGAAGGAAGCGGCGCGCGCGGCCGCGGGCTGGCTCGGGCGCTGGTTGGGCCGGCTGGTGGGTTTCGGCCCACTGGCCGGTTTTTTTCTGTTTTCTCTTTTTCTTTTTCTATTTCTTTTCTGATTTGAGTTTAATTTGAATTCCAGTTTGAATTTGAATTTTTGCAAAACATGCAACACGTCCAAAAATTTTTAAATTCCCCTCTTAACATGATTTAGGGTTTTAAATCAAAATTTTGGGGTGTTACAATTTTCTATGCCTAAAAGTGAGTTTTAATATTAAATAGTAGGGCATATCATCTAAACAGAATAGGTTCTGATCTAAAATATTAAATAATATATTTTTGAAATTCTCCTCTGATGTGAACTAATTTAAATTTATTTTTCCAATTTTCAGAATTATTTCCTAACCTAAAATGTGTCCCTATAACTAATAAATGTGAACAATCAATTAGACAGATTCATTTCAGCTTAAAATCTATTTTTAACTCATTCTAAAGTTTTCCAAGTGTTAGGAGAGTTTAAATTTGAATTTACAATGTGTTTGCCTCACCTTTTTAAATTTAAATCCTAATCACATATTCAAATTTCTGAATTTAATATCACATAGGATCAAAAGGTACATCCACCCTACTACAGGGTCTAATTTATTATTTCATAAATTTCCAGGGGTCTAACTACACATAACAGAGGGGTTTTCCTAATTTTTATTAAGTCCAGGGGCTAAAACTGATTTTTAAATGAATTTACACGAATTTCTGAAGTTCCAGGGGCTAGATCAGAAGTTTTCGGGGCTAGCTCGTGTTTTCCGAGATCTCCAGGGGTTAGCGCGTAAGAATCCCGGCCTCTATAACGCGGGGCTGATGTGGACCGTCCGATTTAAACTGGACGGCTCAGATTAGATCATCGAACCGGTACGCACGGGTTTTAATTCTACCGTGCGATTTAAAATAGACGGCCCTAAAGTGGCCACGTCGCCCTGGCCGGAGCCAGCCCACACGAGCGCGGCAGCCTGCGGCAGCGGGGGTGGCGATCTCGCCGGCGCAGCCTCGGCTTTTGCCGCTACTTGTTAGAACTTGCATCTTTTTGCATGGATCGGCTGCGGAGGGGTAGGGGAGGCTCACCGAGGGGTTTTCCAGCACTCGGAGGTCCTAGAAGTCGGTCGGCGGCGAGCTTCAACGGTGACGATCTTCGGTGCACGTCGGAACAGACGCTAGAGTGCGAAACTTGTCGTTTCCTTCACGTGCAGGGCTCCCTGGGGGCTGTGGAGCACGATCAGCGCGTTAGATCTGATAATCCGAGCAATGATCGAAGGAAAACGGGGATTGAATCTTCGGTTCTCACCGGAGAGGAGAACAGCCGATCGGGGGGGGGGGGGGGGACAGGGCGATTGTCGGCGTTTATATAGGCGAGGGAGGGCGGTGGTATGTTGGGACAAGTTTGAGACGTCCGGGACCAGAATTCGGGCTGGGGGCGCGGGTTTCCGGAGTTCGTTGAGATCGGGCGCGGGGAAGAGTTCGGCCGTTGGGGGCGCACGGGAGGTGAGGGATGACACACGGGCCCCGCATGTCAGTGAGAGGAAGAGAGGGCGTGCGGTTTTGGGCTGGCGCGGGGGAGTAGTGGGCCGGCTGGTCGGTTTCGGCCCACTGGCCGGTGGAGGTTTTCTTTTTCTTTTCTTTTTCCTTTTCTTTTCTGTTTTGATTTGAATTTGAATTCCAGTTTAATTTGAATTTTTGGACCACATGCAATACGTCCAAAAATTTTTTAAATTCCCTCTTTAGCAGATTTTGGGGTGTTACAGCTCTACCCCCCTTAAAAGAAATCTCTTCCTCGAGATTGGTGGTTCTAGGAAAACAATTCCCGAAACTGTGCCTTAAGCTGCTCGTCTTCTCGCTCCCATGTGGCTTCCTCTTCCGAGTGATGCTTCCACTGCACCTTGCACATCCTGATTCTTTTATTTCATGTGAGGCGTTCCATTGTCTCCAAAATCTTGACCGGTTGCTCGGCATAAGACAGATCCTCTGCTACGTCAACCTCATTCATGGGTAACATCTCTTCAGGCGTCCTCAGACATTTCTTGAGCTGTGACACATGAAATACGTCATGCATATCTGATAGGCGAGCCGGTAGTTCTAGTTGATATGCCACTTCGCCTTTCCTCTCCAGAACTTGAAAGGGTCCGATGTATCGAGGTGATAACTTCCCTTTCACCTTGAACCGATGAAGTCCTCGGATAGGGGACACCTTGAGATAGACATAGTCCCCCACGTTGAAAATAAGCTCTCTTCTCCGTACATCGGCATAACTCTTTTGTCGGGTCTGTGCTATCCTCAAATTGTTGCGGATTTCCCTCACTTTCGCCTTGGCTTCTGTAGTACCTCGGGCCCAAACACATTACTTTCCCCCGTTTGGTTCCAAAATAGGGGAGTTCTGCACTTCCTCCCATACAAAGCCTCAAATGGTGACATCTTCATACTAGCCTGATAGCTGTTGTTATAGGAGAACTCCGCATACGGTAAGTTCTTATCCCAACTCCTATTGTTGTTGAGCGCACACGCTCTCAGCATGTCCTCAAGGATCTGATTGGTTCTTTCTGTCTGCCCGTCAGTCTAGGGGTGATAGGCAGAACTGAAATTTAGATGGGTTCCGATGGTTTCATGTAACTTCTGCCAGAACCTTGAAGTGAACTGTGTCCCTTGATCTGACACTATCTTCTTTGGCACTCCATGGAAACACGCTATCCTTGACATGTATAATTCTGCCAATTTGGATCCGCTGTAGCTTTCTTTCACGGGGACGAATGACCTACCTTAGTTAGCCTATCGATGATGACCCATATCGAATAATAACCCGATTGGGTCCTAGGCAGTCCCACTATGAAATCCATAGCTATTTCTTCCCATTTCCATTCAGGCACTTTGAGTGGTTGCAATAATCCCGCGGGTCGTTGATGTTCTGCTTTCACCAACTGACATGTGTCACATAGGGCGACATGTTTCGCGACATCCCGCTTCATGCCATACCACGAATACCTGCTCTTGAGGTCATGATACATCTTCGTACTCCCAGGATGAATGGAATAGTAGGAATCATAAGCCTCCTTCAAAATCAATTCACGGATCTCCTTCACTTCAGGCACACAGATTCTTTTCCCGTGCCACATCGTACCTTGTTCATCCTCTCTGAAACCAGGGGCTTTATTATCCTTGATGAGTTCTCTGATTTCTTGTATCTTTTCATCAGTCTTTTGACTGTTGCGTATATCTTACTCTAATGTGGAGTCCACTTCCATGGCGATGGCCTCACCACTATTCACCAGACATAGATTGAGTTTTACAACCTCTTCCTTCAGTTCTGTAGGCATGTCCTTTAAGCTTAACCTATTGACCTGCACCTTCCGGCTTAAAGCATCTGCTACGACGTTCGCTTTCCCAGGATGATAGTTGATGCCCACATCAAAGTCATTCATTAGCTCTAACCATCTCCTTTGTCTGAGGTTGAGATCTGGCTCTGTGAAAATATGCTTTAAGCTCTTATGATCCGTATATATCTCTATCCTCTTCCCCATCAAGTAATGCCGCCAAATCTTCAACGCGTGTACCACTGCGGCTAGCTCTAGGTCATGCGTAGGATAGTTCTTCTCGTGCTTCTGGAGCTGCCGGGATGCATATGCCACGACATGCCCCTCTTGCATGAGAACACATCCCAACCCGTTTCCAGAGGCATCGCAGTACACCGAAAAGTTTCTCTGCATATCTGGCATAACTAGCACTGGGGCTGTTGTCATTCTTTTCTTCAGCTCCTGAAAACTCGTCTCGCACTGCGGTGTCCATGTGAATGTGATTCCCTTCTCCAACAATTTGGTGAGGGGTCTCGAAATCTTGGAGAAACCCTCGATAAACTGTCGATAATACCCAGCCAATCCTAAGAAGCTTTGAATTTCCCCGACATTCTCAGGGGTCTTCCACTTTTGTACATCATCGATCTTGGCGGGATCTACGGAGATTCCTCCCTCCAAGATTATATGTCCTAAGAAGGGAACTCTCTTCAGCCAAAACTCACACTTGCTCAAATTGGCATATAGTTGGTGTTCTCTCAGCTTTTGCAACACCAACCTTAGATGTTCCTCATGTTCTTCTTCATCTTTGGAGACGACGAGAATGTTGTCAATGAAAACCACCACAAATTTGTCCAGATATTCCATGAATACCTTGTTCTTGAGGTACATGAAGTATGCCGGGGCATTAGTTAGCCAGAAAGGCATGACAGTGTATTCATACAGTCCGTACCGAGATACGAAAGCTGTCTTTGGAATATTAGTTTGCCTTATCTTAAGTTGGTGGTAACCCAATCTGAGATCAACTTTCGAGAACACACAAGCTCCCCTCAACTGATCAAACAAGTCTTCGATGCGGTATCATATCATTTATTTACATGCTTATGCTTAGCCATGCTTAGAATGGGATAATTGGGATATGAGATCATCAACTTGTTTACCTTACTCTTGAATGAGACATTATGAGTTATGTAGAGGTAGGGACGAGGCAAATTGGATGATTTCGTTGGTGCTGGGTGCACGAGACTCGGGTTTGTGTTTAGTACTTGCCTGGATCCTAAGGACCGGTTCATGGAGCATGTAACCTGGCTTTACCGTGCCAACCACATGCTGAGATGGGGCAGCTTGGCCAATTAATTAGGTGTATCCCCGGCGTAGTATGGGTGTGTTGGATGGTGTGGGGAATAGGTGTCAGCTGGACTACCATATGAACCGCAAGGCACAAGAGGGGGCCACTGCAGCGGGGTAATAGCCTCATGTATGCTGTTTGGGGTGAAACCTCAATGGGCCCACGCTCGTCGGGAATCCCTTTGTAAAGGCTTCGTAGTGATCTGGCTACACACCTGGGAAGTGTGAATGTGGTTCGTAGCCACTGGCATAATGGAGGTTCTTTTAGTCCACCCGGCAACGGGGGATGAAATCACTACATGTGGGTACAGTGGTGGAAACTCTGCAGAGTCAAAACTGTCATGACAGCCGTGCTCACGGTCAAGAGCGGCTTGGACTTATTCATGATTAGAGGATGATGGATTTGGAAGTTGAGGATGTTAAGCGTGAAGCTTAACATTAGAGATGAGACTATGTTTATTTAATAGTGATGATGGGTTGAGGGATTGGGAACCATTTCACCTGTGTAGTGATGTAGGTGCTTAATAAGCTAAGGTGATAGGTATCAATTGCATAGTGCTTTAACCATGAGTTCAACCTCTCCTTGCTCTGGCCATGCATGACATAACTTTCCCACACTTGCTGAGTACCAACGGTACTCAACCTTGCATATTTGTTGGTTTAAATTTCTGCTCAGGTCAAGGGGATGATGTGGCGTTCAATGACCAAGACTTCGGACCTGAAGAAGGATTTTAGGTTCATGGAGTCCCCCGGGCAACGCCTGTGACAGAGCCCACAAGAATAATATTCCGCTGCTATTTTATTTACATGTTATGAACTTATTATCGTCCATCGAGACGTATGCGTTGTAAGAAATATTTATATTCGACACCTTGCTTGTAATAAATGATGCTTCACTATTTGTCATCAGATGTATGAGAAAATGATCCTGGCATACATGTGATATTCACTCGGTTGTTCTTCGGAGAAACCGGGTGTGACAGAAGTGGTATCAGAGCCAAGGTTGCCCGTAGGAACGTGGACCTAGGTAGAAATGGACGTATTTAAGGACCCTATTTTCTTAAAAACTATTTTACAAAGGTGTGGGTTGAAAAGTGTTATTTAATGGGTCACTTTATTCACCTTGCCCCAACTCTATTTAAAACACAATTTTTATTTAAATCTTATCTAACTTGATTTTAAATGCTTTATGTTTTAGATGGTTCGCATGATCCGCACCGCCCGCAAGTCCACCGGATGGAGAGTTCCTATAGTTGCCCTTGCCCTAAGAGAGGGGAATCGTCCGGTGACGTACCACTCCTACGGGTTGGTAGTTGGAGGCTTGTTGCGTCGTCTTCGGCGTATGCTCCAAGCCGCCGGTAATACGGGCAAGCTAACCATACACTACAGCTCCACCCGGACCATCCGTGAGAAGCGGGAAGAATGGAGTTCAGAAATGAGGATTATCCATGAAAATCAGCTGCTCAAGATCCACCGCTCTCCAGCTTGTCGAGCAATACAGGTTGATGCCGAGAAGGATGTCACCTGGGAGGCCATCACCTGCCAGAGTTACATCTACCGTCGCCACCTGGACAGGACTGAGTACATGTATGTCCTCCAGCGTGAGAGTGGTACAGCGGAGTACAAGTACCAGCCAGTGCAGCAGGGGACTTCCCATGAGCACATGGACCTGTGCTTGGAGGATGCTGCTATGCTCAGCACAAGACTGCAGGAGTGTCAGCAGGAGCTTCAGGATGTGCGTGACACCCTGAAGGAGACCGAGGCATTGCTTTGAGGCAGCTTGATGGCAAGAGAAAGAGGAGATGGGAATTAACTGTGTGTCACCATGAATGACACATGGACTCCTGACTCCCCAGATCATCGGGCGAGCAGGTGTCGCCGCACTTCTCTACCAACGGCTTCCCCACCCAAAGCGGAGTCAGAGGGCAGACACAATAATGAGGAAGATCCCGAGGATCCAGCTCAGTGATACGAGTCGTGTAGAGTCCTTTCTCTTAGTTCAGCAGGTTATCGAGTAGTCGAGTCGATACCTTAGTTAATGGTGTGTTAATGTTTGGTGTGGGACGTGAGTTGTGGAAGCCATGGGCATTTGTCCGCAACCTTGTCTTTAGGCTATTTTGCTTTGATGTGTGAACCCCTGTGAATTAAGAGTGCATTTATGTTCGCGTGAGACGTGAAACCCTCCGAAAATGTTAATATAACAAGACCTCATGAGTTTAAGTTTAAACAAGCAAATTGGGAATTTAATACGAAATGCTTTAAATTAACATTTGGTTGATCATGATAGATGGCCAGAAGAGGAAAGGGTCATGGTGCCAACCCCGCCAACAACAACGATGAGGCCGGCAACCCTCATCTTTCTGAAGGACAAGACAAGTGTGTCCCAAGGTGAATCTAGACATTAATGGGGTGGTATTCACTGCAAACCTCATAGTGATAGATTCACCAGGGATAGATATTATTTTGGGTATGGATTGGTTGACCAAACATAAAGGAATCATCCATTGTTCGACAAGAACAGTGGAACTAACTCACCCTAGTGGCACCAGAGTAGAGTTCATAACCATACAAGAGCCTAGGAGGGACATTAAACTCAATCAAGTTGAGGTGGAAGTGGAGGAGATCAGGATCATCAGGGAATATCCAGATGTTTTTCCGGAGGAGTTGCCAGGTATGCCTCCCGATCGTGAGGTGGAATTCGCGATTGATCTAGTGCCTGGAACAGCTCCGATATACAAGAGACCCTATCGGATGGACTCCAAACAGCTGGAAGAACTCAAGGAACATTTATGAGAATTGACAGAGAAGGTGTACATTCGTCCTAGTTCCTCACCATGGGGAATTCCAGTGATATTTGTGCCCAATAAGGACGGAACCCAAAGGTTATGCATAGACTACCGTGTTTTCTGTCCTTGGCGGAGACCTTCAAACTCCTGCCTCTTGAGCATCATTACACCAACAGGGATGTAGTGGGAGCGGAAAATTTCCTTGAACTCAGTCCAAGTGATTGTCTCCGGGTTGGCATGGGTGTTGCTCAAGGCATCCCACCAGTCAGCGGCAGCTCCCATGAGTTGGTGCGACGCAAAGAGAACCTTCTCTCGGTCGTTGCACTGAACAATGGCGAGCTTCTTCTCCATGGATTTGAACCAATCATCGGCCTCCATGGGATCGCTTGCTTGAGCAAAGGTGGGTGGTCGAGTCCTCATGAACTCTCCCAACCTGTTATGAGCCGGCGGTGGTGGTGGCGGTGGTGCCGGAACGGGGTTTTGGTTGGCCTGCAACTGACCCATGGTTTGGATCATGGTTTGCATAAGCTGGTTTTGCATGGCCATCAACCTTTCTAGATGGTTTTCACCATCTCCGGGGTTAGCAGGAACTTCCTCGTGGTCATCCTCCTGGACGTTCCTTCGGCTGGCGTTACCTGTCACCATCTGTGAGAGAGAACGAAATACAATAGAAGGTTAGGTAGGTCCCTTCAACTATATGCATCAAGGTGAGTTGGACTATATATATTAGTCCTTATGAGGATGTGATCAAGTGCCGAAGTATTTCACACCTCTTTCTTCTTACGTATAGAAATGGACAACGTTTTTGAGACGTCCCACAATTCACGAATAATCATCACAAGGGCCCACACAACTCCTATTCAAGGATAGTTTCCTATGTCAAGGTGGTTTTAAAGGCCAATCTAAGTTATTCACCCTAGGACGCTTGTGACTCCTATTTAGGGGTGTAACCCATAGCTCTATTCTAAGGTTTTCTATCTAGGCGTGTAACCTACTGTCAACCCGTGGCTCTGATACCAATCTGTGACACCCTCAATTCTGTGAAAAAACCACGGAACCAAGAAATAATGCATATGTGTGCCCAGGATGTTCATCACACATATACATATATTTCACAAACTGAATTCAGAATATATATAACCACGAATAACAGAGTTTATTACATCATCTCATGAATCTTGGACTCATGCTTACAGCGGAAGTCTTATTTCTATGCAGCGGAAGTCTTTATTTTAATGCGGAAGCAAAAACTAATGTGGAAGCAAAACTAAGCAGAAGTGGCTCCATCTCTACTCCTTCCACAGGCAAGGTTGAGAACAGATCACACGCCATAATGCTCCACTTGGTCTTCATAGTAGCCTTCTCTTGCTGTTGATGATGAAATAATAATGCAAGTTTGAGTACAATGATGTACTCAGCAAGTGCGGGAAAACACATGATATGCAGCTCATAAACAAGGTAGGTATAAAAGGCTTGTTTGCAGAAAAGCAGCTTTGTAAAACCATGATAAAACAGCAACTTAACTTTAGATGTAATCCCAACATGTATTAAATTACCAACATACCTCCAGCACTTCCCGTGTTCCATCCGAACATTAACCAATCCTTTATTCATACCCACGAATACCTCCTCGTATTCGCTACCGTCTCACTTCGTAAATCAACCTTGTCTCACACCGAGACCAACCTCATGTCATGTCCCAACAGTCATGCAACCATCTCATCACCCAGACTCAACAGTCCCAACAACCAAACCATAACCAAATCCATAACCAAGAACCTTCCCTATAACCATCCCAATAACCATCCCAACTAATCATGGCAGTTTAGCCAGGTGCTCGTGACCGTAAGCTCGGCTATCATGATAGTTTTAGAATCTGCAGAGTGTGCACCTCTTTACCCACAAGTTTGTGATTTCGTCACCCGTCGGCGACTGCAGAACCTCCATTATACCAGTACACATCCGTCGGTGTATGGTCAAGAGATCACAAAATAGCCTTTACAAAGGGGTTACTAGATGTATGGACTCACTAAGGTTTCACCGGCAGGCTAGAATCTCCAATTCTCCCACCCACGGGCCCCCTCTTGTGCCATGCAGTTCCCAGGGCAGTCCTCACTCGACTCCCATTCCCCGCGCCAAGGAGAATTGCACTTCCCTTACTTGTGTGCAGGACCTCCCAGCCTTAGCTCCCCTACAGGAGTATTGTAGGTATGCCCAATCCATTGGCCACGCCGACCAGGGGGCCACTATGGGGACCGTGCAACGAAGGACCGAAGCTCCAAAACAAGACCACAAGATCCGGACCTCGCCCCCTCCGCAGGGGCGGGCTCCGAAGGCCTCACGTGTCCGGCGGAGCCGGAGCTCCCCCTTCCTCAGAGGGTAGCTCCGGGCCTGTCACGTGGCCGGCAGAGCCGGGCCTCGCCCCCTCCGCAGGGGTGAGCTCCGAAGGCTCCACGTGTCCCGCAGGGTCGGGCCTTCATCTTCTCAAAGGAGAGCTCCGGGCCCACCACGTGGCCGGCAGATCTGGACCTCCCCGTTCTCACGGGGCGAGCTCCGGAGACCCCTTGGGCCCTTAACACAAGGACCCGAGGAAGCTGTCTGTGCAAGACTTCATGATTGGTGAAGACCTCCGAGGTCCTTGCAGAGTTAAGGACTCGGCCAGGCCAAGCCAAGAAGAAGATAAGCACGAACGCAAAAAACAAAAGAGCCTGTTCATTCATTCAAAGCTCCATGAGCTGGATTATAGACTCAACAAAAGCAAAAATGAAGAGATACCGGGCCTCCTGACCGCAGGGGCGACTGCCTAAGAGTCCCCGGACTCCCACTGGAACCTAGAGGCCACGAGGGCGGCCATGTCCCCGACCTCGGCCCTAGCAGCTTCCTCCCGCTCGACGACGGGGCCTAGTCTCACCGGCTCCAGAGAGAAGGAAGGGTCTTGACTCCGGAAGCACGCCAGCACGTGCGTGGCAACCTCCTTCACCAGGCCTCGTCCCTCGGCCTCAAGCTCGTCGGCGATCACCACCTCGAGCCTGCCCAGCTTGGCGCCGATGGACTCAAGCGCCGGGATTGCCTCAAGCACCTCCTGTGCTGGAGCCTCCGTCCGCACCGGGCTGAAACCGAGGGGAACCAGGGCAGACCCCACCTCAGCGACAAAGCTCCAGACCGCTCGGGCCTCGACAGACCACGAAGCCTGGAGCTTCTCCACCTCTTGGCGGGCCGCCAACTCGCTGTCCAGCACCGCCTGGCGCTCCCGGGAGGTCTGCTCCTCCCTCGCGGCAACAGCCGACTCGTGGAGCCCCAGCTCCTCGGCCCTAGCCCTCAGCTTGCCCTTGCTGGCCTCGAGCCGTGCGGCGACCATCTTCTCCTCGGCTGCCACAGCGTGTTCCCGATCCGCGACGGCGCACTCGCGGCGAGCTTCTTGCAGCCGCAGCTCTTCCACGGCAGTGGAACGCGCTTCGGCCCTGGTGTGAGCTTTGCGGGTCTCCTGATGGAGCCGCCGGATCTCCGAGCTTAGGCGGTCGATGGCCCTCTTCTAAGCATTGAGCAGCGCCCCCACGGCATCAAGCCTTGACTGCCTCGAGTCGAGCTCCGCCTCAGCCTCCTGGGTCCGCTGCTTCATGAGATGCCCCCAGTTAAGGAGGCGGTCTCTCTCTCTAGCCAGCACCTCCCGCTCCCGCTCAAAGGCGGCCTGGACCTGCCGGACGCCAGCCTGGGCAAGCCCCAAGGCATCCGCTAGGGGCAGCGGGACGGTGGAAGCAGGAGCCACGTCCCTGACCTCCCCCGTCATGTCCACGACCGGTGGAGGTGCCAGTGTCTCGGCAACTGAGGCGAGGCGCCGATCTGGGGAAGCCAGGGGGCCAGTAGCTGCACCCACAGCTGCCCTTCCAGCCTCAGCACCGGGGTTCCGAGCTGGCGAAGGAGGACGAGCGGGTGCTGCCACCGCCACCACGGGGGATGGACCCACCGGCACAGAAGAAGCCCCCGCCGACTTGGGGGCCGTCGGAGCCGCCGCAGTTCCCGGACGCTGCGGCACAAAGCCTCCGCTGCCCGGAGATGGCCGGGTAACAGACTCACCCCCGGCAGCCGGTGAGTACCTGCCGACATAAGAAGCTCTCAGGCTAAGAAAGGAGAAAGGAACGCTACTTCTAAAAGCCGGAAAAAGCAACACTTACCGGGGGATGTGAGCGCTCCAACGGGCTTGGAGCCCCGGCCTCCGAGCTGGGACAGAACCACCAGAACCTGCCGCCGGCGCCTGCACCTGTGCCGCAGGCACCCGGACCGGCGGAGTAGGAGGCAGAGCAGTAGGGCCCCCATCAGTGGCAACCCTAGCACTGCTCGCCGATCCGACCCCTGAGGCTCGGGGCACCTGCGCCCCCGGATGAGTCCCAGCGCTGCTCCTTCCGACGCCGCTGCTGGCCGAGCCTGCAGCCGGGACGCTCGCCGGCTGTGGCGCCTGAGCCCTCGGCTCACCCCCGGGCATCGCCCCACCGGCGTCCCTCCTTGAAGCTCCTCTGCCTGAAGAAGAGAGGCGGGACGCCTGGGGCTCCTCGGACCGCCGCTGTCCGAGAAAAGACCTGCCGGAGCTGGAGACCCGAGGTCTCTTTGGGTCCCGACCCGACGAACCAGCGCCTCCGGGAGATGTGCGCAAGGGTAGCCTGGCCCCCTGGCTCGGCGCAATCGATGCCCTCGGAGGAGACCGGGCATGTTTCTTCTCTGGCAGCCCGGGGGCCGGCTCCTTTCTCTTCCCCTTGTCGACGGTCTGAGCTCCGTCGACCCTCGATACGGGTTGGGCAGCGGTAGATGCCTCGTGCTCTGCACCGGAGCGCTCGACCCCGGGAATCGAGATCCCCGGAGGGCATCCTCAACCTGATGAACGGCAATCCCGATGTTGTCAAGGTTCGGCATCTTCCACAGCAACTCCGCACTCCTCTGTGGCTCCAAGAAGAGAGGAGTGCCAGATGCCCGGAAGGTGAGGTCGCCGCCGGTGATGAGGTCGCTGCTCACCTTGGCCACCATCTCGTACAGCACCTCATCAGATGGGTCGGAGCCAAGACCCCTCTCCAGCCTGGTGCAGTCGAGCTCGCCGGTGTAGTACCACGCCGGGCGGTTGCGTTGCTGCAAGGGCGCAATACGGCGCGACAGGAAATCTATCAGCACCATCAGGGACGTCAGCCCCTCGTTGGCCAGGAACCGGATCCGCTCCAAGACCGGTGCGTACTCCAGCTCCAGCTCCGGGATCTCCTCCCAGAAACAACGCTCGGTGGTCGGGCTGGCAGTTGGCAGCTGCAGGCGATCATGCTCGTCAGTCTGCATGATCACCCAGTTCTCCCCCCAGTTTTCCCACCTCGACGCACCGAAAGGTAGAAGGTACCCAAAGGCCTTCGGATCCTTGCAGCAATGCTGGAAGTAGTACGCTCCCAGCTGATTCTTCGAGCTGCGACCTGTCGTCCGCAACACGAAGAAGTAGCGGAAGAGCGTCACCAAAGCGTGCACCCCCATGAACATCTTGCAGAAGTGCACGAAGACGGCGGCCATCGCGAAGGAGTTGGGGGAGTGGTGATGGAGCTGGAGACCGTACGTCTCCAGCAGCGTCACGGAGAAGGAAGAAATTGGTGCGACGAACCCCGCCATGGCGTAGGCGGTCAAGAAGACTATTTCCCCCTTCTCCAGGAGCAGGCAGAGATCCCTGCCGGAGCAAGCGCTTCTGCTCCTCCGCGTGCCAGCCCAGCAGCCTGCGCACTGACCCGAGCTCGGCTGACCGAGCGAGACGCGGCGGAGGCAAGTTGGAGCCATGGCAGAAGAAAGCTCAAGAACAGGGAAGACAAGGGCGCAAGAGCTCAAGGAAGATGCAAGCGCTAGGAAGTGCGAAGGGAAGCCGCGATGTGGGTAAGATCCCCTTTTAAACATCCCAGGCGCGGTTCAAAGCGATTCGAAACTCTTCGAATACGCCGCTTGGACAACAGCTTCAGCCCCGAGACCAAGCGTTGATGACAAGTGGACCCAAGCCGTCCAGCTGAAGAGGTGGGCCAAGAAGTCAGTCTCCCAAGGAGACGAGCCAGCAAGACGCTTCGGCGGTTCCCGAAAAGGTGCTGCGACGTGCAGAAGTGGCAGCCTTGGGAACCGCCGCAGTAAAAGCAGCCATTAAGTGGGGCACACGCTCCCATGATAACGCGAATGTTCGTGCTCTGGCAACGGTCAATGCGGGACTTCGAGAAGGTGCGCGGAGTGGAAGAGACGGAGGCCCCACCTCGGGCTCGCTATCTCTCCCCAGATGGGCCCCGGGGCCACTGTCGGTACCCTCAATATGAGGTACCCCCGCGCACAGGGGAAAATGCCTAAGGACCTCGCCCTTCTCCGCAGGGAGAGCTCCGATGGCGCCATGTGTCCAGCGGGGCCAGAGCTCCCTTCCTCGGAGGAGAGCTTTGGGCCCGCCACGTGGCCAACTGAGCCGGACCTTCCTCTCCTCATGGAGAGCTCCGAAGGCTACACGTGTCCAGCGGTGCCGGACCTCCCTCTCCTCAGAGCAGAGCTCCGAGCCCGCCACGTGGTTAGCAGAGCCGGACCTCCCCCCTCCGTGCGGAGAGCTCCAAAGGCTCCACGTATCCTGCGGGGCCTGACCTCCCTCTCCTCAGAGGACAGCTCTGGGCCCGCCACGTGGCCAGCCGAGCAGCGCTACCTGCCTCCGCGCGGTAGGCAGCAAGAGTAAAGACGCACCATACCTTGCCCGTACAAGGTATTCAAGACCCGTGCCTTCCCAAGGCGCGGAGAAGCGGAGCACGCCTCTGTCAGGTGCCGTTGCGCCAAATCACATCGCAGTGAAGACTGACACGCTGCGTCAGAGCCTGCCCACCAATAAACACAGTGACAAGACATCCCCTGCCACCCCTACCAACCACTACGACTAGCTTGCGTCATGGGCAGGGCGGCAGAATGAAGACTCGGAAGCCCTCGCCAGAAACAACTACTGGCGTAACTGCGGATACAGTAGATGGCAGGCAATCTCCCCGGGACCACCTGTCGGGTCCCGGACCCACCTTGTAAGCCACCGGAGCCTTGGGCTATAAAAGGCTCGGGTAGGCAACGTTAGAGATGGTTCGTCTCTTACAAACTCTCATGCAGGGTTCGCACTCCAGCCATTCACATCCTCAAGATCAGGACTCCGGTTCTGAGCAACAAGCAATACAACAAGCAGCTCAGCTCACCGTGGACGTAGGATATTACGCTTCGGCGGCCTGAACCACATAAAAATCCCTGTGTCAAGCTTCTCCCTCAATCGTCCCTAACGTGTAAGCTCTTTGTGAGTGACTAGCCCCTCCGAAAAAGTACCTCCGCTGGCTGCCCAGAGCAGGCCCGGGGGAAGTGTCGGCTACGGTGATAAATGCGGTATGTTCTTCATCTTCTATGGACATGGGAATTTGGTGAAAGCCTGAGTAGGCGTCTAGGAAGGATAACATATCACAGCCCGATGTAGAGTCTACTATTTGATCTATTCTGGGGAGAGGGATTGGATCTTTGGGACATGCCTTATTGAGACTGGTGTAGTCGATGCACATCCTGAGCTTCCCGCTGGCCTTCAGGACGATGACAGGGTTTGCCAACCACCGGGGGTGGTGGACTTCCCGTATGAAGCCAGCGTCCAGCAGCTTCTTGATTTCCTCATGGATGAAGTTCTGCCGCTCGATGGACTGCTATCGAAGTGTAGCTGTCGACACTTCCCCAGGGCCTGCACTGGGCAGCCCGCTGAGGTTCTTTTTCGGAGGGGCTAGTCCCTCACGGAGAGCTTGAGCGTTAGGGACGAAGGAAGGAGAAGGTTGACACAGGGGTTATTTACGTGGTTCAGGCCGCCGGAGCGTAAAACCCTACGTCCATGGTGAGCAGAGGTGCTCGTTGTATTGTCTGAGTGTTGAGCGTGTGAGTGTGCAAAAAGCCGAACGGAGTTCGAACTACTATAGTGCGAACCCCTTGTAACGTTGCCTACCTGAGCCATTTATAGTCCAAGGCTCAGGCGGCTTACAAGGTGGGCCCGGGACCCGACAGGTGGTCCTGAGGAGATTGCCTGCCATCTACCGTATCCTGCAGTTACGCCGGTAGCTGTCTCTGGCAAGGGCTTTTGAGTCTTCGTCTTGCCGCCCCGCCCACGCTGCAAGCTAGGCGTAGTGGTTGATGACGGCAGGGGCGGCAGGTGATGTCTTGTCGCTATGTTTATTGGTGTAGAGTCTCTGACGCGGCGTGCCAGTCTTCACTTCGATGCGACTGGGCACAACGGCACCTGACAGCGGCGTGCTCCGCGTCTCCGCGTCTTGGGAAGGCGCAGGTCTTGAATATCTTGTACGGACAAGGTATGGCGTGTGTTTACTCTTGCTGCCTAGCGCGAGGGGGAAGGTAGTGCTGTTCTGCTGGCCACGTGGCGGGCCCGGAGCTCTCCTCTGAGGAGAGGGAGGTCCGGCCCCGCTTGGTACGTGGAGCCTTCGGAGCTCTCCACACGGAGGGGGGAGGTCCGGCTCTGCTTGCCACGTGGCGTGCCCGGAGCTCTCCTCCGAGGATAGGATGGTCCGGCCCCACTGGACACGTGGAGCCTTCGGAGCTCTCCCCGCAGAGGGGGAGGTCCAGCTCTGCTGGCCACGTGGCGGGCCCGGAGCTCTCCTCTGAGGAGAGGGAGGTCCGGCCCCGCTGGACACGTGGAGCCTTCGGAGCTCCCTGCGGAGAAGGGAGGTACTGCTCTGCCGGCCACGTGGCGGGCCCGGAGCCCTCCTCTGAGGACAGGGAGGTCCTGCCCCGCAGGACACGTAGGGCTTTCGGAGCTTGCCCCTGTGGAGGGGGCAAAGTCCGTAGGCGATTTCACCTGTGCGTGGGGGTACCCCATATTGAGGGTACCGAGAGTGGCCCCCGGGCCCATCTCGGGGGAGATAGCGACCCCGAGGTGGGGCCCCCGTCTCTTCTTCTTCACGCACCTTCTCGATGACCCGCTTTGACCATTGCTGGAGCCTGAACAGTCGTGGGATCATGCGGGCGTGAGCCCTGCTTGATGGTTGATTTTACTACGGCGGTCCCCAAGGCTGCCACTACTGCACGTCGCAGCGCACATCGCAGCGTCTTGTCAGGAACTGCCAGGTTCTCCGCCTGGGGGCTGACAACCCGGTCCACCGCTTCTGTAGGACGGCCTGGGCCTACTTGTCATCGACTCCAGGGCTTGGAGCTAAAGCGGTTATCCCAAACAGCGTATTCAAAGGGTTTCGAATCGCTTTGAATAGTGTATGGGATGTTTAATAGGGGATCTCACCTACATCGCAGGCTTCCCTTCGTACTTCCCCACACCTGAGCTGTGAAATCTCAAAACTCAAGCAAGTGGAGCTACAAGTCACACCGACAAAATGAGAGGGAATTTAAACTTTTGAATTTAACGGTGTGAGCTCCAAGTCGAAACTTGAACTTGCAAAAATTCCTGAACATGGAGATCTAAAGCTATCATTTGGTTCTCCACACATCCAATAATAGCCCGGCAAATCTTCAGAGCATTTGAAAAGGATTTCCTATTTGTTGGAATATAAACGGGAGAAAATTCAAATTTGAATTTAAATCTCAGTTTCAAATTCCGACTTCACCAAAATTCAAATTTGAATGCACCATTGTGTTCCTCAGATTGATTTTGGTCTGTCCTCCAAATTTTATCAAATTTGGAGCTCGTTTGCTATTTTAAACGGAATTGGTGATAAGAGGTGAGAAATGGGGCTCACTTGTCAGTAGACTTCAGCCCCAAGTTTCTGTTTGCCGCTCAGCTGCATGTGTGCTCGCCACCCCCAATGTACGGCGTCCCAAACTGACCTGGTAGTGCCAGCTCCTGCTCGCTAGAAGAGGACGCCGAGTGAAGCCACCCCGCGCCTCTGCCGTGAACCGTTTCTCTCCCTCGCCCTCCACAGCCCGTGCAGAGACCGAAGAAACTCACCACAGTTGACTCTCCCTTTTACCCCGGTGCCGAGCTCTACAGTCTTCCTCGTGCCCGACGGTCTATACAGAAAAGGAGCGCCCTCAGGTGTGCAAACCAACGGTGCAAACCTCTCCTCCTCTCATGCATCACAGTGGATGAATTTTGCAATTCTTTGCTTCGTTATGCATAGAACCGAGCTGCACAAATCATCAAAATTTGTCATGTTCAGTGCACCATCACATGTGACGAGCTGTAAACATGTTCTAGACTCTCCAACGCCCCTCTAGGATCAAAAACCATCGAAAATCATCAAGAATTGGTGCTGTTCTTCGAGAATTTTTGGCCGGCACCGATTTTCGCCCTAGGTCGCCGATGACTTCCTATTTGCAGCCATTCTGGAGCCGATTTGAGCCCATGCCGGTGATGAGGGATCCCCCATGATGCTATAGAGCCAAAGAACCGACCATTTGGTGGAGAAATCACCACGCACGACCTCGCCGGAGCCCTAGGGTTAGCTGTTGCCAGTGCGCCCTGTTTTCCGGCGAGTTTCAGCCGCCGGCGACCTCACCAATGAGTTCAGCGTGGGGGAAAATGGGGGGGGGGGCGGCCAGTAGGGGGTCCGGAGGTGGCTGGGAAGTGCATTTCCGGCGACCTCGCCGGAGGGAGCCGCCCCTGCTCTGTTTGGCGCGTGGCTGGAGGTTAGGGATGACGAGTGAGACCCACTGTCAGCATTTAAAAATTTTCCAGATTTTCTCATTTCAGTTCAAACTTTGCAGAGCCATAACTTTGTGTAGGAGTGTCCAACAATTGTGAAACAAATTTTGTTGGATTCCTCTCAAAGAGTACTATCAAGGGGTGCAGCCCAATATGTATGAAAATTCCTGGATTTGGCTCATTAATTCATTTAAGGAAAATCTTGTATGAATTTTTACAGGCGTTCTGTTAATTGGAAAATTCCCAAATTTAGGCAGGACATTCTTCCAATAATCCTTGAACTCCAGTCAAATTTTCAGAGGCATCCGACTCCATTTGCTTTGCCAAATGTCGTTTGACTCCTCTATGTCTCTGAAAAATAGGAAAATGAACAGAGACATTTTCAGACTTTTAACCAAGTTTGGAAAATTCATATCTCTGTGTAGGAAGCTCCAAAAATGGTGAAACCAAGTCCTATGGACTCATGAGACTCTCAAGTTTCTGAAAAACCAAATTCGGAGCATGAGAAGACACAATAATTGCCATAGGATTTCAGAGAAGCCAAATAGTAAGAAAATTACCTAGGCCATATCTTCCATCAACTTTGTCTGAAATTTTGCAAGCCATACCTCTGTATGATCTATGGTCCACTGTAAAAATTTCAGAGCAACTTGAGATCACCTTATCCAGTTTTCTGCTGGTTCTTTCCACTACCTTTCTTATGTCCATTATATATAACTCTTTGAATTTTACTCCAACCAACATCTACTGCCAGCTAAAGTTCTCTGTTTTTGTCCATAACAGAGATCTTCACTGTAAGGGCCTCAGTTTTTGACACTCATTTGCAGTGTTCATCACCACACCACACACCTCATTTGAGGAAGAATGATGAACACAAATGAAGAGCAAGTAACAATTATCAACATGCTCATTAGAGAACAAACTCACACATTGCAAAAGTGGTATTTCCCACATGTGATATAGATGGGCTGGGCATATGAAAACTCCTACACTTTGCTAAGGATGTCCAGGCCAAGTTTCACCCAAATTCAAAACCTTTTTGAGGTCATTTTGGGTATAGATGGGAGGGGGGCAGTTTGAAAACATATTCAAATTCAAACTGTTTTTATACCATGAATTTGAAAGTGGAAGGCATATTCTTATTCAGCACATTTTTGTGAGCTCCCACACCAATTTTCACTCCATTTGGAGTTGATCTTGACATGAGCTAAGGGGGAGAAATTCAAACTTTATTTGAATTTCAAACTGAACTTGTGCTGAAATTCATTCAAACCAAACCTCATTTGAACTTTGATCAATTCAAATGGCTCTTGGGTGAATAATTTGAATTGCCAAGGGTAGAATAGGGTTCACTGTTTACCACAGCTGTTAGGAGTAAATTTCAGAGGTTAAAAGAGGGGTGGGACCCACATGTCAGCCTCTGCCTCAAAACAAACCGACTGAACCACAGTTCAGTCGGTTCCCAGCTGCTGTGTGCGCGCGCCACCGAAGGGGGGCAGCTGGCGCCAGCTCCTGCTGCGCGCCCCAAGCCGGAGACCAGCCGCCGGGCTATTTATTCCCTCCCCGGCGTGCTCCGATCATTCATCCCCCGAGCTGCCGGCATACTCGGCCGTTTTTCCACTGCCATCACCGCCGCTCGAGCTTCCGATCGATCAAGCCGATCGCAGCTCCCTCCTTCCACTCCAGGGTCCCAGCAAGGTACTAGAGACCTTCCTCCATCCTCCCCATTGCTAGAAGTCGATTGAAACCGAGTGCTATCGGCTGTGCCGAAAGATAAAAATCGGAACTGGAAACCGCCGCACTTCGGGCTCTCGTGGACAGCCCAACCTGGGCGTTGTCATGCCCGAGCCAAGGCACCCTTGGACGCACAGGTGACCGGTGCTGCTCATCCCCGAGCCACAGCTCGAGTGGTTGCTCACCGGCGGCGAATTTCCATTTTTCCCCTTTCTGTGTGCAGAACGACCTTCGGGTACGATTCTGTTTAATTCGTGCTCTAGAAAGGATTAGAGGGCCTCAGGCCACTCCCACACGAGCTAGACACGGTAACGCACAAGTTGCCTTCACAACTCTGGGCCGGAGGACCTCTGTGCCCGGCGTAATTCAAGGTCTACTAATGGCGGAACGAACGGGGGGTATCGGGCGCACGGTGAGGACCTATTTCAGGCCTTCCCCGAGCTGCCTCGAGTTCATGTCGACCTTCTCTGAGGTCCACTGATGCTCCCCGACCGATTTCTCAAGTAGCTGAGGTACTAGGAGAGTCAGCCGACATGGCCGAAGTCGTTCCGATATGGCGGCTCGTCGCCGACCATGCTCCGGCCGTTGTCATGAGCAGCTGACCCTCGGATCCTGTTCCCCAAGTAAAAGTAGGCAGGGGCGGCCAGAATCAAGAAGTTTGGAGCTGTACAGCAGCCAGCGGCGAGCTCTCCGGCGAGGTCCCTCGGCGGCGGAGCGCGGGTGTCGCGAGGTTGAAGAAGGGGGTGGACCCCAGCTGTCAGCGGCCGATATTTTGAATCGGGATCCGGCTGCGGCCGGGATCGGGTGTGCTGGCGCGCAAAATCCTTGTGGGCCGCGGTGTGCTGTCGCTTCGGCGTGCGACGCGTGTCCCCTGGGCCCACGCGCGAGTTTAAACTTTTTCTCAATTTTCAGATTTCCTTCAAACTTCAAATCCTTATAACTTTGGCTAGAAAGCTCCAAATTGAGTGAACTAAATTTTGCTGGATTCAGCTCTCTGAGTACTTTCCAGAAAATCAAGTTTCACTTCATGAAATTCCTTAATTCTCCAGGATTAATTCCTTAAAGTTTAAACTGTTAGGAATTTTAACTGGAGAATCCTTTGGAGAAAAATCCTGAAATTTTGCTGAGATGTTCACCAAAATATCCTTGAACTACCATAAAAATTTCAGATCCATTTGAGCTCATTTAGTCCACCTAATGGTGTGATTAGTAAAACTGTTCCAGAGAAAATAGAAAATGTTCAGAAACATTTTCAGAATTTTCTCTGAAATTGTTTAGCTCATATCTTTGGTTAGAGACTTCCAAATTAAGTGAGACCAACTCCATTAGAACCCTCTGAAAATCTAGTTTTCAGAAAGTCATAGTTTGTCTCATGAAAATTCCTAGAACACCCTAAGAGTTCCAATTAAGGTCAAGGACATAATTATTTGTGGAGGGCTCAAATGAGCTTCACTGCAACTAAAACTTGACCAAGTCTTTGTTTAGGTTGTAACCAAGCCGCAGTAAAAGTTTCACAGTCATTAGGTCTGTCTAGCAAGGGGTATAGACTTCACAACTTCAAACTTAATACAAATGCATTAAATTAATACATGTATTGTTTCTATCATGTAGTCGCTAAGGTCGAGGAGGAACCCGAAGTCCTAGACTTCGTTACTCCGGAGGAACAGCTAGCCTACGACCAAGAGCAGCAAGGCAAGCCCCGGTTTGCATTAACCATTTTATAAATTTTTATTGTTTTGAGCACATACTTGTTTCCTTTATTTTGTGCATTAGAGTCTTGTTTGGAAACCCCACTGCATAGCAAAGAAAACCATGGGTTGGGGTTTAGGATTGCAAACCCCGCTAGCTACTGCATTGCTAGGATAGAGTAGGATTCGGTACAAGTCGAGTAGTTGGAACTACTCGCGAGAATAGACTAGAGGCACATTGCTCGGGTAGAGATAGCACATGATACACATGGCAAGAAAATGAGACCGAGCGGAGAGTAAGGGCAGCAGGACTTTGGGGCCTGTGTGCTGTAGCTCCGCTTGTGTCGATTGAGGACCGAGCCGTGTGCGGGCCTGTTGAACAAGCTAGAACAGTACCGAAGACCTACCGGCTATATGGGAACCGGGAAACTGATGTAACTCGGGTAGCTGGGTATTGAGGCATTGCCTGTCGTTCAGAGGGTAGGTTGAGAGCTCGAGGTGTAAATCAGCTGGCGGCACAGAGATGCGCGTGCAGGGACCTCTTGCTCGGGACGATGGGACCGGTTCAATATTTGGCTAACGGGTGAAAGGTAGTCGCGTACGGCGTCCGTGATGGTTGTTGTAGGCAACATCGAGTACGGGCGTACGTGACGGGTTGTTCGGGTAACCCTGCAGGTGTAAATCGATTATAATCGCCGTCCCTCGCGGTCAGTGAGTACCACTTGTTCACTGTACCGTGACGTAGAAAGAACAGGCTAGTTACATGTTAAAATGTTGCTGATTGAAAGCTGGACATTGATTGTTAATGACATGCTGTAGCTTAGTGCTAACTAAAGTTCTTTTCAACTTTGGGCAAAGTACATGAGAGAAATGCGTTTCTTGTTTGATTGCGGCTCTCTCATGTGCCTTAGCGTAAGGTTCTCCACAACCTGCTGCTAAAACTTGAAAGTAAGGTTCTACTAATTAGGCGAGTCCTTGCAAATGATTTTTACCTCATGCAACCCATTACCCTCATGTAGAAGTTCCATGTTTAGGTGAGACGGGTCAGACTTGCTGAGCCTTCGTGCTCACTGCTTGTGTTTGAAGCTTTTGCAGGGTTCTATGAGGAAGGGACTCCCGAAGAGGAGACGGAACCCCAGGAGGGGAACCCCGTCGAGTGGGAGTCGTGCACGCCGCAGAGTTAGTGTGCGTGTGTGCTAGCAAGGACACGTTCAAGGGCTGAACGTGCACTTGATGCTTAGTCTACGCCCGCGAGTGTGGACTAAACTTATTTTGATGTAAACATGTTCATATAACTGTTTATGTAATAAAACTTCCGCTTCCGCTTTGTACCTTTGACGTGTGTTATACGGTGTTGTGCAACGCAACACCCCTCGGCGTGATCCTGGCTCGACAGGACCAATGGGGTCGTGTCAGCGTGGTATCAGAGCTCGCTTGAGGTTTAACACAGTACAAAGGTCTTCTTTTTCAAAAATCCAGTGAGGAACGAGTTAGTAGCCCGTATAAGGATGTTATTAGTATATAGAAAGTGGCATATTAACCTATTTGTTATGTCGGAAAATCGTGCATCTCGGGACGTTCATGTCTTGGGGGGTGCACGTAAGCGCTGTCCACCAGTGCGCACAAGCTGAAGGGTGGAGCCCCACGGGTGGCAGGTAACCCGACCCGCTTTAGTATCCTCTACGACTCTTCATGTCGTTTGGGGTATTCGAGCAACGTCTGTCCCTGGCGTGCGTGGTGCAACATGGGAGACCCCGTCACGTGGTCTGAAACGTGAACACGTAACTCAAGGCGTGTTTGGCTTGAGAACATCCGGGCGAGTGATGACGGCCGGGTGTACCAACTGTATGGATTCCGGGCTCGGTGTGCAGCCGAGTCTGATGATTGTTTGAGTTTCTGCAGGTAGCCTTACCACGAAACGTTAGACGTGTAGCATCCGTGTGCGAGTGACGAGTAGTGCCACTAACTAACGAAGCCGGCTAAGTCCGGTATAGGTTTTTCCTTTGTGAGGACGTAGTACCGACATAAGCTGGTGACGCATCGACGTCACACCCAACTAAATGAACAACTTCATTTAAAAATTTGAAGGTTTTGATCCAAAGTAGTAAAACTTGATGTAACTCCTTCCCTTGAACAGGATATTCAAAGCTAACAAGTTTTCAACTTATAGGATGTTAAGGACAGAGCACTCTGTTTTCAGCTAAATCAAGGCTGGAGTTAATCAGAGGTTATAGGTGGAGTTCTTTCGAGGTTGGGGTCGTATGATACATTTCTGGAAAGCTTTGGAGGAGCTTTACAACTTTTCTGTTGAGTTCCAGAGGTGTTTCATCCCTTAACCACTCGAAAAATGCAGTAGAGTTGAAACTGTCCAGAAAACAGGACAGAGCAAAGACTCTCTGTAAACTCTCTGTAAATTAAGCATAACTCCCTGCTTAAAAATCCAAAAATAGGAAATGAGTTAGTTCTGGAAAGCTTATGAGATGGGTTACAACTTTGTGACAGAAAGTTTTGTCAGATTAGAAACAGAATTAACTGGGATTCTTGGATCAAAGCAGTACCTAAAGCAGGGAGGTGCTGTCCAATTTTCTCCAGAAATTCGGTTAACTTTGACATCTCATAACTTTTGAACCAGGACAGATCCTAGGCCAACCAAATACTTTCTGGAAAGCTATTGAAGTTAACTTTAACTTTTATGTTGAGCTCCAGGACTGGTTTTGCTTTTAATCTGTCCTAAATCAGATTGATATGGAAACTGGTCAGGGCTGTCATAGTAACAGCAGATCAGCAGTCAAATTTATTAAAAATTTGAACTATGTTTCCAAGTTTTATGGGTTCAATGACATGTTTTATGTTATAACTCAGAAGTTTACTGTTAAAATAAATATTTGACATTTCTCAAATATAATTTTACAGATGGCAGCAGATAAACGGTTGGAGAACGGGTGGGTAGTTTCCCACTGCTCTGACCGTAGCGGCTACCCGGAAGCATTGTGGCAAATGCTCCAATATTTCGGGTACAACCAGGTGCCGCAATACTTCGCCAAGGAGGAAGGCGAAGAGGGGAGCAAGACGTGGATGATCCATGTCGAGGTTCCCGCAGGACCTACGCCACCCGGTTGGGTGCCATTCACCGTCACGGTGAGAGGAAGACAACCGGAAGGGATGTGGCAAGTGGCAGCCCGTGACACCATGTCACGCTTCTGCCAACTACACGTGCAGGCTATGGAGGGCACACCATACGCACTCGTTCCGGTGGAGGGGCGAGCTCAGCATGTGTGGGAAGAGAGGTACCTGGAGGCAACAGACCCGACTTGCCCAAGGTACAACCTCGCGGAGGCAAACCTCAGCCTCCAAATGAGGGCGGGAAACGCTGTGATGGACAGCCAAGCTGTTCATACGGAGCATCTCGCCACCAAGCTCAAGGAGAGCACAAGCCGTGGAGATCATTTCGAGGGTGCTCACAGCGCACTCCGCAATGTGCTCCTTCCGACGATCAAGCGACTGAATGAACAACACAATCAGTTGCGTCGTCTGAAGAAGGCAAAGAAGAAGAGCCGTGTTGACATCGCGGCGTTGCAAGAGCTGGTGCAGACCCTAACCCAGCAGAATGAGGACCTTGCTCAAGAGCGGGACGACGCTATTGAGGAAGGACAAGGCTGGGAAGAGGACTACAACCAGGCTATGGACGAGGTGCATGCATTGCAGGACCTCGTGCCCCCGGTGTTGGGCATACCGGTGGTCTTGGGTCTTCCAGCAATGGGAGAACCCGGAATGGGAGAAGAGGTGGTAGATCCAGAGCCACCAGCAGAAGTACCGGAGGAGGACGACCCACAGGAGGTCGAATTCTACTCCGAGTAGGGGGTTACGGTTGCCAAGTAGGGCAGCTAGGGTAGCGTAACCCAACTTTTGTAATCGATGACATGTCGAGTAGACAGTAGCTTATGTATAGGTAGTGACGACATGAGCACGACTTCTCGGAGATCCGAGAATAATGTATCTTGTATAAAGTTATGCTTTATCAATATATGTGAATGTTGTGCAAGTTAATCATGTGTCGCTTCAATACCTACTGCTGTTTATGGAATTTTGAGTAAGACATGTGCTAATTGCTGCTGTGCTGAATTTCAGAATGACGCGTACTCGTGCCAACCCTGATGTTGGAGGTACTAGCCAAGGGGGAGAGACCTCCCAACCGCCTCCCGAGGACTCCTCGGGACAGCAGCAGCAACAGCAACAACAAACACCGCCACCGCCACTGCCGACGGTTACATTGGCCGACATTGTCGCGGCAATGGCGGGTTCACATCAGCAGCACACAGAGCTGCTGCAAACGTTAATTGCGAATACGTCTCGCCCAGAGAGACGTCAAGATCGTGAGGAGCGCCAACAGAGCTCCTACTCCGACTTCCTGGCGACTCATCCCCCTGTATTCTCAAGGGCGGATGAACCACTTGACGCGGACAACTGGCTCCACGCCATAGAGATGAAGTTCGGGCTGCTCCAAATCAGCGAGCAGCGCAAGACTCAGTTCGCGGTCCAGCAGCTCCAAGGATCTGCGAGCGCATGGTGGGCCAACTTCTGTGCTTCACAGCCCACCGATCGGGTGATGACCTGGGCGGAGTTCCGGACGGCCTTCAGGTCCTATCATATACCGCCCTGTTTGATGAAGAGAAAGACGCAGGAATTCCTACACCTGCAACAAGGGAGCCGGAACGCGCTGGAATATTCCAGGGCGTTCAACGATCTCGCGCTCTACGCGTCGTATCACGCAGATACGGACGAGAAGCGGCGGGACCACTTTTACCAGGGGCTTAACCCGCTCCTGAAGGACAAGTTGGCGATGTTCAATCGCGGCAGCCTCAACGACATCATTGATGCTGCGATTGTTCAGGAGGACTCCGGCAAGGAGTTGGCGGCGGCAGAGCGAAAGCGAAGCGCGCCGCAGGGCAGCGGAGAAGGAGGCGGTCCTTCTCAGAAGTTTCGTATGGTGAATCGCCCACCATCAGGTCCACGCTGGCAGCGACCACAGCGGTCGATGCCGTTCCGCAATCGACCGTACTCTTCACCGGCATTCCGGCCGGCACGGCCAGTACCACCGCAACAACAACAGCAGCAGCGGGCGATGCCGCGTGCGTTTGCACCTTCGCAACGCATGCCGGGCTTTCGTCCACCAAGTACTCCACCAGCAGCGGCCACGTGTTACAAGTGTGGCCGTCCAGGACACTTCGCGAGCAGTTGCCCGGAGAGGCAAGGCGGCGGAGTGGCACCACCGTTTCCGGGGAGGAATCAACCCCGGAACCCTACTAATGCGCGGCGGGCAAACCCTAGGCCCGGCACTGTCCACCAGCTTGCCATTGAGGACGTGCTGGAGGGTGAGCCAATCCTTGCGGGTATGTTCCAACTCCACCAGCATCCCGCTATAATACTATTTGATTCAGGCGCCACGCATAATTTTATTAGCCAAGCTTTCATTGCTAAACACAGCTTGCCAATACTACCCACCGATAGTCCATATTTAATTTGTTAACCGGGTGGGAAGATTTCAGCAAGCGTAATGGTCTCCAAAGCACCATTATGCTTAGCGGGTAGAGTGTACCCCACGTCTCTCATTATCTTAGAGGGGCAGAAGGTCGATGTCATCCTAGGAATGTCGTGGTTAACCCGCCACGGCGCTGTTTTAGACACCGTCCTTCGAGTCGTGCACTTAAACTCAGAGGTGCACGGTTCTCACTCATTATTTCTGGACAGTCCAGAGATAAAACTTCCAAGTGTCTATCAAGCCACAACCATCAGATTGGAAGACATTCCAGTGGTCCGAGAGTTCCCGGATGTATTCCCGGATGATTTGCCGGGGATGCCACCCGATAGAGAGGTGGAGTTCAAGATTGAACTTGCACCGGGAACCATGCCAATATCCCGAAGGCCGTACAAGATGGCGCCCAAGGAGTTAGCGGAACTGAAGACTCAGCTCACGGACCTTCTGGAGAAGGGTTTTATTAGGCCGAGCTCCTCGCCATCGGGCTGTTCGGCATTATTTGTCAAGAAGAAGGATGAGACGCTACGGCTTTGCGTGGACTACCGTCCATTAAATGCCGTAACCATCAAGAACAAGTACCCGTTGCCACGGATCGACATGTTGTTTGATCAATTGGTCGAAGCAAAGATCTTTTCCAAAATGGATTTAAGATCCGGGTACCATCAGATTAAGATAAGGGCGGAGGACATTCCAAAGACAGCTTTCTCGACAAGGTACGGACTTTACGAGTACCTGGTCATGTCCTTCGGCCTCACCAATGCTCCAGCTCACTTCATGTATTTGATGAGCTCGGTATTCATGCCGGAGCTGGACAAGTTTGTCGTGGTCTTCATCGACGACATCCTGGTATATTCCATGTCGGAGGAAGATCACAAGAAACATCTGCGTATAGTCTTGCAACGGCTGCGGGATCACAAGTTATACGCAAAGTTCAGCAAATGCGAGTTTTGGATATCGCAAGTGCCTTTCCTCGGGCATATCATCTCAGCGGAGGGTATCGCTGTGGACCCGAGCAAGATCACGCAAGTGCTGAATTGGAAATCCCCGAGAACTGTTCACGAGGTACGGAGTTTCCTCGGACTCGCGGGATATTATCGGAGGTTCATTCCGAACTTCTCGAAGATTGCCAAGCCAATGACAGAGCTGCTGAAGAAGGCTACCAAATATGTTTGGAGTCCAGCATGTGAAGCAGCATTCAAGGCTTTAGTCAAGCACCTGACATCAGCACCGGTTTTGGCGCAGCCAGACACAACAAAACCATTCGATGTGTACTGCGATGCATCCGGCATTGGGCTCGGATGTGTGCTGATGCAAGACCGAAGAGTGGTCGCGTATGGATCACGGCAGCTTAGGAACCACGAGCAAAATTATCCAACTCACGACTTGGAGCTCGCTGCCGTGGTACTTGCACTAAAAATGTGGAGGCACTACCTACTCGGTAACCTCGTACATTTATATACCGACCACAAAAGCCTCAAGTACATATTCACTCAGAAGGAGCTGAACATGAGGCAACGAAGATGGTTAGAACTGATAAAGGATTATGAGATAGAGATCCATTATCATCCGGGCAAGGCAAACGTTGTGGCAGATCCGCTGAGCCGCAAGTCACACGTCAATAATCTGACCATCACACCGTTGGAAGAGAGCGAACCACCACTACATGTGATTCCACACGGAGCTCTCCACAACCTAGCTTTGATCCCCACCATCCGTGAAGAGATAGCGGCAGCCCAGAAGAATGACAAGGGCATGTCACATTTGCGGAGACGTGTAGACAGTGGGGAGTTGAAATGTTTCCGGAAGGACGGAGACGGCGTCCTATGGTTCAAGGACCGGATTCTCGTACCCCGAAACCCGGAGCTACGGAAGAAAATCTTTGATGAGGCTCACTTATCAAAGTTTTCTATTCACCCCGGCAGCAACAAAATGTATCAAGAACTCAGAAAAAGGTTTTGGTGGACACGGATGAAGCGAGAGACTGCAAAATACGTGTCCGAGTGTGATACATGTCGAAGGGTGAAGGCAGACCACATGCGGAAACCGGGACTGCTGCAACCATTGGGTGTTCCTGCCTGGAAGTGGGAGGACGTGAGCATGGACTTCATCGTCGGTTTACCCACCACTTTACAGAAACATGATTCGGTGTGGGTGATCGTCGATCGGCTCACCAAAGTTGCCCATTTCATCCCGGTCAACACCAACTACAACGCCAAGAAGTACGCTGAACTGTACATCTCACGGATCCTATGCTTATACGGCGTACCCCGTACCATCATATCGGATCGGGGCACTTTATTTGTGTCCCGTTTTTGGGAGCAGCTACACGCTGCCTTGGGGACGAAGCTGAACCGTAGTTCAGCCTACCACCCGCAGACGGATGGACAAACCGAGCGGGTAAATCAGATTCTAGAAGACATGCTACGAGCTTGCGCTATCGACCACGGCAAGAATTGGGATGATCACTTGCCGTTAGCCGAGTTCTCGTACAACAATGGGTACCAAGCCAGCATCAAGATGGCGCCCTACGAGGCACTATACGGCAGGAAATGCCGCACACCATTGAACTGGTGTGAGTCTGGCGAGAGGGTTACCTTCGGGATTGACCTTGTCAACAACGCGGAAGAAAAGGTTCGACTGATTCAAGCGAACCTAAAAGCCGCTCAATCCCGTCAAAAACAGTATGCGGACCGGAGAAGGCGCCCCTTACAATTCGAAGTTGGAGACCACGTATATCTACGAGTGTCTCCAATGAAGGGTGTAAATAGATTTGGGGTGAAGGGAAAGTTAGCACCCCGCTTCATCGGTCCATTCCAGATTACCGAAAGATGTGGATCGGTAGCATACCGGCTGAGGTTACCAGAAGCACTTTCCGGTGTGCACGACATCTTTCACATCTCCCAGCTGAGGAAGTGTCTCAAGCTATCAACTACCGTTCAGCTGGAAGACATTGAATAACTGCAACCGGATCTCACCTATCGGGAGGAACCGGTGCAGATTATTGATGAGAAGGCCCGAACCACACGCAACCGTACGTTGTGGTTCTACAAGGTTCTGTGGAGTAATCACTCCATGGACGAAGCGACATGGGAGAGCGAAGAATTCCTTCGCACTAACTACCCCGACTTTCTCACGTCGCATATCCGGTAATTTTCCACCGTCCTCTCTCTCATTTTCACCTTATAATCTCGGGACAAGATTCTTTTAAGGGGGGAGGAATGTAAGGGCCTCAGTTTTTGACACTCATTTGCAGTGTTCATCACCACACCACACACCTCATTTGAGGAAGAATGATGAACACAAATGAAGAGCAAGTAACAATTATCAACATGCTCATTAGAGAACAAACTCACACATTGCAAAAGTGGTATTTCCCACATGTGATATAGATGGGCTGGGCATATGAAAACTCCTACACTTTGCTAAGGATGTCCAGGCCAAGTTTCACCAAATTCAAAACCTTTTTGAGGTCATTTTGGGTATAGATGGGAGGGGGGCAGTTTGAAAACATATTCAAATTCAAACTGTTTTTATACCATGAATTTGAAAGTGGAAGGCATATTCTTACTCAGCACATTTTTGTGAGCTCCCACACCAATTTTCACTCCATTTGGAGTTGATCTTGACATGAGCTAAGGGGGAGAAATTCAAACTTTATTTGAATTTCAAACTGAACTTGTGCTGAAATTCATTCAAACCAAACCTCATTTGAACTTTGATCAATTCAAATGGCTCTTGGGTGAATAATTTGAATTGCCAAGGGTAGAATAGGGTTCACTGTTTACCACAGCTGTTAGGAGTAAATTTCAGAGGTTAAAAGAGGGGTGGGACCCACATGTCAGCCTCTGCCTCAAAACAAACCGACTGAACCACAGTTCAGTCGGTTCCCAGCTGCTGTGTGCGCGCGCCACCGAAGGGGGGCAGCCGGCGCCAGCTCCTGCTGCGCGCCCCAAGCCGGAGACCAGCCGCCGGGCTATTTATTCCCTGCCCGGCGTGCTCCGATCATTCATCCCCCGAGCTGCCGGCATACTCGGCCGTTTTTCCACTGCCATCACCGCCGCTCGAGCTCCCGATCGATCAAGCCGATCGCAGCTCCCTCCTTCCACTCCAGGGTCCCAGCAAGGTACTAGAGACCTTCCTCCATCCTCCCCATTGCTAGAAGTCGATTGAAACCGAGTGCTATCGGCTGTGCCGAAAGATAAAAATCGGAACTGGAAACCGCCGCACCTCGGGCTCTCATGGACAGCCCAACCTGGGCGTTGTCATGCCCGAGCCAAGGCACCCTTGGACGCGCAGGTGACCGGTGCTGCTCATCCCCGAGCCACAGCTCGAGTGGTTGCTCACCGGCGGCGAATTTCCATTTTTCCCCTTTCTGTGTGCAGAACGACCTTCGGGTACGATTCTGTTTAATTCGTGCTCTAGAAAGGATTAGAGGGCCTCAGGCCACTCCCACACGAGCTAGACACGGTAACGCACAAGTTGCCTTCACAACTCTGGGCCGGAGGACCTCTGTGCCCGGCGTAATTCAAGGTCTACTAATGGCGGAACGAACGGGGGGTATCGGGCGCACGGTGAGGACCTATTTCAGGCCTTCCCCGAGCTGCCTCGAGTTCATGTCGACCTTCTCTGAGGTCCACTGATGCTCCCCGACCGATTTCTCAAGTAGCTGAGGTACTAGGAGAGTCAGCCGACATGGCCGAAGTCGTTCCGATATGGCGGCTCGTCGCCGACCATGCTCCGGCCGTTGTCATGAGCAGCTGACCCTCGGATCCTGTTCCCCAAGTAAAAGTAGGCAGGGGCGGCCAGAATCAAGAAGTTTGGAGCTGTACAGCAGCCAGCGGCGAGCTCTCCGGCGAGGTCCCTCGGCGGCGGAGCGCGGGTGTCGCGAGGTTGAAGAAGGGGGTGGACCCCAGCTGTCAGCGGCCGATATTTTGAATCGGGATCCGGATGCGGCCGGGATCGGGTGTGCTGGCGCGCAAAATCCTTGTGGGCCGCGGTGTGCTGTCGCTTCGGCGTGCGACGCGTGTCCCCTGGGCCCACGCGCGAGTTTAAACTTTTTCCCAATTTTCAGATTTCCTTCAAACTTTAAATCCTTATAACTTTGGCTAGAAAGCTCCAAATTGAGTGAACTAAATTTTGCTGGATTCAGCTCTCTGAGTACTTTCCAGAAAATCAAGTTTCACTTCATGAAATTCCTTAATTCTCCAGGATTAATTCCTTAAAGTTTAAACTGTTAGGAATTTTAACTGGAGAATCCTTTGGAGAAAAATCCTGAAATTTTGCTGAGATGTTCACCAAAATATCCTTGAACTACCATAAAAATTTCAGATCCATTTGAGCTCATTTAGTCCACCTAATGGTGTGATTAGTAAAACTGTTCCAGAGAAAATAGAAAATGTTCAGAAACATTTTCAGAATTTTCTCTGAAATTGTTTAGCTCATATCTTTGGTTAGAGACTTCCAAATTAAGTGAGACCAACTCCATTAGAACCCTCTGAAAATCTAGTTTTCAGAAAGTCATAGTTTGTCTCATGAAAATTCCTAGAACACCCTAAGAGTTCCAATTAAGGTCAAGGACATAATTATTTGTGGAGGGCTCAAATGAGCTTCACTGCAACTAAAACTTGACCAAGTCTTTGTTTAGGTTGTAACCAAGCCGCAGTAAAAGTTTCACAGTCATTAGGTCTGTCTAGCAAGGGGTATAGACTTCACAACTTCAAACTTAATACAAATGCATTAAATTAATACATGTATTGTTTCTATCATGTAGTCGCTAAGGTCGAGGAGGAACCCGAAGTCCTAGACTTCGTTACTCCGGAGGAACAGCTAGCCTACGACCAAGAGCAGCAAGGCAAGCCCCGGTTTGCATTAACCATTTTATAAATTTTTATTGTTTTGAGCACATACTTGTTTCCTTTATTTTGTGCATTAGAGTCTTGTTTGGAAACCCCACTGCATAGCCAAGAAAACCATGGGTTGGGGTTTAGGATTGAAAACCCCGCTAGCTACTGCATTGCTAGGATAGAGTAGGATTTGGTACAAGTCGAGTAGTTGGAACTACTCGCGAGAATAGGCTAGAGGCACATTGCTCGGGTAGAGATAGCACATGATACACATGGCAAGAAAATGAGACCGAGCGGAGAGTAAGGGCAGCAGGACTTTGGGGCCTGTGTGCTGTAGCTCCGCTTGTGTCGATTGAGGACCGAGCCGTGTGCGGGCCTGTTGAACAAGCTAGAACAGTACCGAAGACCTACCGGCTATATGGGAACCGGGAAACTGATGTAACTCGGGTAGCTGGGTATTGAGGCATTGCCCGTCGTTCAGAGGGTAGGTTGAGAGCTCGAGGTGTAAATCAGCTGGCGGCACAGAGATGCGCGTGCAGGGACCTCTTGCTCGGGACGATGGGACCGGTTCAATATTTGGCTAACGGGTGAAAGGTAGTCGCGTACGGCGTCCGTGATGGTTGTTGTAGGCAACATCGAGTACGGGCGTACGTGACGGGTTGTTCGGGTAACCCTGCAGGTGTAAATCGATTATAATCGCCGTCCCTCGCGGTCAGTGAGTACCACTTGTTCACTGTACCGTGACGTAGAAAGAACAGGCTAGTTACATGTTAAAATGTTGCTGATTGAAAGCTGGACATTGATTGTTAATGACATGCTGTAGCTTAGTGCTAACTAAAGTTCTTTTCAACTTTGGGCAAAGTACATGAGAGAAATGCGTTTCTTGTTTGATTGCGGCTCTCTCATGTGCCTTAGCGTAAGGTTCTCCACAACCTGCTGCTAAAACTTGAAAGTAAGGTTCTACTAATTAGGCGAGTCCTTGCAAATGATTTTTACCTCATGCAACCCATTACCCTCATGTAGAAGTTCCATGTTTAGGTGAGACGGGTCAGACTTGCTGAGCCTTCGTGCTCACTGCTTGTGTTTGAAGCTTTTGCAGGGTTCTATGAGGAAGGGACTCCCGAAGAGGAGACGGAACCCCAGGAGGGGAACCCCGTCGAGTGGGAGTCGTGCACGCTGCAGAGTTAGTGTGCGTGTGTGCTAGCAAGGACACGTTCAAGGGCTGAACGTGCACTTGATGCTTAGTCTACGCCCGCGAGTGTGGACTAAACTTATTTTGATGTAAACATGTTCATATAACTGTTTATGTAATAAAACTTCCGCTTCCGCTTTGTACCTTTGACGTGTGTTATACGGTGTTGTGCAACGCAACACCCCTCGGCGTGATCCTGGCTCGACAGGACCAATGGGGTCGTGTCATTCACTCACCTTAGAGTTGATCTAAACCATCCTTAGTTCCTATAACACATTTGTTTTATAATTCAGTTACTTGTCTTAAAAACTGTGCATATTCATATCGGTAGGAAATACGACGAAGGAGTTTGACGGGCAACTTGACTCAGAGCAGCAAGTTGAGGCTTAACTCATCGCCAAGCTACTGACTTCAAAGTAGTAATAAACCTGCAGCAACATAAGGCAAGCCCCGGTTTCTCCTGTGGGGAACCCCTTCCGGGATCCACACTCCAGGATACACATTGGGTGGTGCCGTGCGATGCGGCACCCAACAGCATACACGAACAGAACCATAAACGTACAAAGTCTTTTATTTATCAACATAGTGTCTTTTACAAAATAATATACCACGAGGGTACACGCAGCGGAATATACATACACACTTACTCACGGTCCTAACTAAGCAAAAGAGAAGACGTCCAGCCCGCGGACGCTTCTTACTAGCTTCCACAAAGATGAGTGCAGAGGCAGGGTTTCCGGTGAGTCTCTGATGGCTCACCGAACAACCATCTTCATAGCAAATTTTACAACATGCAAAACACTAATAATGCAACCGTGAGCACGATGGCTCAGCAAGACTTAACCGACACTCCTAAACATGGAACTCTATGTGCAGGGATTACTAACATAGGCAGGTATGATGCAATAACGACACGCCTACATGTTAATCCTTACTTTCAGGTTTATAACAGTAGATTATTATGCCTTAGGCAGCCCTCACATCGGAAGTCCACAATCAAACAAGAAACGCTTTCCTCCGATGTGGTGATGCCCAAAGTGGAAGATAAACTTAGTGAGCTCTACACTATAACATACATGGTTTGCAATACAATGAACTTAAGAACTTCACGACAGCAATGATTCATTTCACTTCATCTAGAAATTATTACTACGTCACGACTCAGTGAACAAGTGGTACTCATATAACCGCGAGGGACGGTGATTGCAATCAGGACACACCCGGAATACACGACACATACATCCTCCTCGAAAGACTCACGCGAGCTCTTTCTTACATTGTATGCAGCAACCTTTCACCCGTCACTCCAATGCCGAACCAGTTCCGCCGACCCATCAGAAGGGCCACTACACGGAACAGGTCGAAGTTGCTCCTCTAGCGGGTTTACACCTCTGACACCAACCCCCGAAGGACGGCCGTATAAGTTTTGGCACGAGAGTACCCGAGTTACATCGGTTTATCGGGTCCCATATATCCGAAATGCATCCGGGACTGTTCAAACTTGCTCAGCAGGGCCGCATACGCATCGGTCCTTAACCGACACAAACAGAGCTACAGCCACACGGGCCCCAACGTCCCACTGCTCCCACTCTCTGCTCGGTCTCATTTTCTATTCCAGGACTTTCATTCTCTAGAATCATACCCCGCTGAATTCACATCCTAAACTCGCTAGTAGCTTCCAACTACCCGACTTGTACCGGATCCTATACAACTTTAGCCTAGCAGAAACTACACGAAGGTAACCTATTCTACCCTTTAACGCCAATGGTTTGTGGGTCATGCATTTGGAGTATCAATCACCCTGACCTAATGCACAATACATACTAGACCCATAAAAGCGATACAAAGTAAAATATAACTAAAAGTTGTTAAATTACAAGAAGTGAAATGAATCATTGCTGTCGTGAAGTTCTTAAGTTTATTGTATTGCAAACCATGTATGTTATAGTGTAGAGCTCACTAAGTTTATCTTCCACTTTGGGCATCACCACATCGGAGGAAAGCGTTTCTTGTTTGATTGTGGACTTCCGATGTGAGGTCTGCCTAAGGCATAATAATCTGCTGTTATAAACCTGAAAGTAAGGATTAACATGTAGGCGTGTCCTTATTGCATCATACCTGCCTATGTTAGTAATCCCTGCACATAGAGTTCCATATTTAGGAGTGTCGGTTAAGTCTTGCTGAGCCATCGTGCTCACGGTTGCATTATTAGTGTTTTGTAGGTTGTAAAATTTGCTATGAAGATGGTTGTTCGGTGAGCCATCAGAGACTCACCGGAAACCCTGCCGCTGCACTCATCTTTGTGGAAGCTAGTAAGAAGCGTCTGCGGGCTGGACGTCTTCTCTTTTGCTTACTTAGGAAGTGTGTATGTATATTCCACTGCATGTACCCTCGTGGTACATTATTTTGTAAAAGACACTATGTTGATAAATAAAAGACTTTGCACGTTTATGGTTCTTTTCGTGTATGCTGTTGGGTGCCGCATCGCACGGCACCACCCAATGTGTATCCTGGAGTGTGGATCCCGGAAGTGGTTCCCCACAGGCGTGGTATCAGAGCCGCATTGGGAATAGCACGCATGAAAAGAGCTTATTTTCGAAAACTTAGAAGTATACGAGTGAGAAATGTGTAGTATGCCCACATAAGGACTATTAGTGGCATAGTTACTAAGGTGGCAAGCTAACAGTGTGTTACATTCAGTTTTTCAATTCGGTAACGACGCACCTACGTGGAAGAGGTAAGGTACGCCACCACAGGCGGATCAATTGTGGTAACTCGCCATACGAGTAATAGTATGGAATGGTATACCGTGGCTTGGCACGGTAGTTAATATGAGTCTCTGAACCTCTCTATGGTTCTGAGAGTATATGAAAACGCTGATCTCCAGCGTGCTTTAGGCAAAAGTGAGAATACCCCATCGTGTGGTGAGCAACACGATAGTATGCAACTCTTGAACGTTCAATGTTCAAAGGGCCATACGCAGCGCTCACCATCGGCGTGCCTCAACGGTCATGCGGCAGTAGGTGGTATCCGTTGGGTTGATAACATTCCCAACCGTGACGACCCATTCATGCTCTACTCGGGTTCCCCGTCGTGTGGTGTGAAAACGCGACCATGTACCTTGAGACGTGACTTGACTCATGGACGGCCCGTATGGCAATGATACGGGGCGTATGTTTTTACTATGATATGGACCTGCCAGTAATGGAAAATCTTTGTGTGCATCACTATTGATTGTTTTTCTGCAGGTACCTTAACCACGAGTAGAACATTCCGTTTAGAACACGCCTGTGAGTTATCGTTGTAGTGCCACCCCTTGAGACGTATATGCCGGTGTAACGCCGGTTAGGATTTTGATTTGGTGAGGAAACGTAGTACCGTAATATGTTCTTAACGGCATGAAAAATGAAGTTTTCAAAGAAAAGAGTAATTTTGGAGTCCAGAATTCCATTAGGGGTTAATGAACTCCTATATTGAACTAAGAGTCAATTGGGAGTATAGTTTTCATCTCAAATCTTTAGTAACAACCTACCCGGTTTTCAGCAGAAGTTTGGCTGAATTTGAACAGGGCATAACTTTTATTTGGTTGATCCAATGGAGGTGAGGGATACATTTCTGGAAAGGTTTTCAAGTCTTTTACAACTGTTCTGTAGAACTCCAGAACAGAATCTCCCTCCAAATGGATGAAAATCTCAGATGAGTGTTAACTGTCCAAAAACAGGGCAGACCAAAAATACTCTCTGGAATCTTCTGTATTTTGACCATAACTTCCTGTAGAAAAAATTCTAAGGGCCATGTAATACACCGTTGGAAAGTTTGTGATATTTTCTATGACTTTGTAGTTCAAAGGTTCTCCAAATTTGGAGCTTAAGTGTATGAAATCTTGCGGACAAAACAGCTACTTCCAAAGGAGGTGCTGTCAAAATTGTTCCAGATTTCTGTCAACTTTGGAATATCATAACTTCTGATCCAGAACAGATATGAAGGCAAATAAATACTCCTTGGAAATATATTGAAGTTATGTATAGCTTTGATATTCACCTTGAGACATGAAACTGCCATTTTCATAATCAATTTCTGGGAATTAGGTCAAATGGTCAATCTGAACAGAGCATTGTTCATTGCCCATGTAACTTGAGACTTGTTATGGACATGAGATTTTTATACTCTCTAAGTTCCATGACATAGTCATTAGTTACGTTTCATCATTCCTTGTTGTTGGTTTAAGAGTTTGACAAACTTGAACAATCATTGGTCACATTTCAGAATTGTCAAAAACCTTGTTTCCTTTATATATGCTGCACAGTTGATGTGATGCTTTTGCGGTTAATAATTTCGAGTTAAAGCTGAGTACACTCTTCGATATTAACCGTAAATTGCTCACTCTTGCAGTATGTATCATACTCATTCTGGGTATGAAGTTGGTGATTCCAGTCGGGATGGCAATGATTCGTCGCAGCGACGATCAGCGCCATCATCAACCGGACTGGCGGAGGTGTTGGGAAGAATGGCTGAGTTTCTTGAGTTGTTGGTGCAGCAAGGCATCTGACAAGAGACCTCACAGCAAAACCCCACACTGAACACTTATTTGGATTTTCTAGCAAGACAACCACCGGTATTCTCTGAAGCTAAAGAAGCCTTGGAGGCAGATCATTGGCTCCGATTGATTGAATCTAAATTGAGAATGCTCCAGTGTGATGAATATGAGAAGGCTTTATTTGCCGCTCAGCAACTTCATGGATCCGCTGGAGCTTTGTGGTCTGAATATCTTGCTAAGATCACTGAAGGTCATCGTGTGACGTGGACGGAGTTTCGTGAGGCTTTCCGTGCACGTCATATTTGTGAGGGCATTGTCAAAACAAGAATTGAAGAGTTCTATGAACTCAAGCAAGAAGGCATGAGTGTTATGGAGTACTTTACGGAATTTAACCGTTTAGTACAATATGCATCCTCTGATGTGCATAACGAGACAATGAAGTGTCATTACTTCTTCCGAGGCCTCGATGTGAAGCTTCGGACAAAAGTGGCACAATGAAATAAAGGGATTTATAGTGAGTTAGTCAATGCCGCTATGATTCAAGAAATAGCTGAACTCGAGCACAAGGAGAGTAAGAGGAAGAGAAAATTATAACTGGCAAGTACGGATTATTATCATCAAGAACAACCGGGGATATATTGCTTATCATCTGGGGTGGAAATTCAGTCCTTTGATGGACCCCCTCAGATCCAATATTGTCCATATTCACGCATGGAGGTTCAGCCACTGCTGCAACAGCAGTAAATGAGTATTTGTGCACCCTCACCTCAGCAAAGTGCACAAGAATATCAACCACTTCCATATGGTGAAGATCCAGAGCTCGCATCATATAACACTTGTAGCCATGTAGAGCGTATTCCTCAGGAGTTTCCGGTGACCAAGCCGAGCAGCAGTCATATGTCATCTCAAGCTGCAAAGAAATTCCATGGTCGGTCACGGAGAACAGCACTGAAAGTGGGAAATATAAACTATATGGCAGTTGAAGACGTTCCCGTAGGAGAACCCGTGTTGGCGGGCATGTTCAGCCTACGTGATCAATCCACGCTCATGTTGTTCGACTCGGGTGCTACACATGATTTTATAAGCAAAGGTTATGTGGTTAAGCACCAAGTACCATCAACGACCTTGGCCGCATCATATCATATTAATTCACAGGGAGGTAGTAGGACAGCGGGCAGCATTGTTGCTCGAGCGCCAATATGTTTGGATGTGCGGATATATCCTACTACTCTTATCATCCTGGAAGGCTTGTGGATTGACATAATCTTGGGAATGGCTTGGTTGACACATCACCAAGCTATCTTTGATATTAGTTCATGAACGGTGCAGCTGAATTCAAAGAAGCACGGGCAACATACGTTAATTCTGAGAAATGTTGCACCGGAAGTCACTGCTGTCCACACTGTTGAAGCTAAGAAACTGGAGGACATTCCAGTGGTCCGGGATTATCCTGACATGTTTCCCGAGGATTTACCGGGCATGCCGCCTGAACGTGAAGTGGAGTTCAAAATTGAATTAGCACCGGGAACCACACCCATCTTTCGAAGGCCGTATAAAATGGCACCGAAGGAACTCGTGGAGCTGAAGGAGCAGCTGAATGATTTGTTAAGCAAAGGATTCATTCGACCCAGTTCATCACCATGGGGATGCTCCGCGCTGTTCATCAAGAAAAAGGACGAGACTCTGAGGTTATGTGTGGACTATCGTCCGCTAGATGCCGTAACGATCAAGAACAAGTATCCACTACCACGTATCGATATGCTTTTCGATCAACTAGTGGGTGCTAAGGTTTTCTCGAAGCTGGATCTTCGGTCCGGATATCATCAGATAAAAATCCGGGCAGAAGACATACCCAAGACGGCATTCTCGACGAGATACGGATATATGAGTATCTCGTCATGTCATTCGGGCTCACTAATGCTCTGGCCCATTTTATGTACTTGATGAATTCAGTCTTCATGCCGGAGCTTGACAAGTTCGTCATGGTCTTCATCGACGATATCTTGGTATATTCTAAGTCGGAGGAAGAACACGCCGAACATCTGCATATTGTGCTCCAACGCCTACGGGATCACAAACTATATGCAAAATTCAGCAAGTGCGAGTTCTGGATCAATCAAGTGCCATTTCTTGGACATATTATTTCTTCGGAAGGCATTGCGGTTGATCCGAGAAAAATTGTTCAAGTGCTGAATTGGAGTTCACCGAAACAGTCCATGAAGTCCGTAGTTTTCTCGGTTTAGCGGGTTACTACCAGAGATTCATTCCGAATTTCTCCAAAGTTTCTAAACCGATGACGGAACTTCTAAAGAAGGGCAACCAATATGTGTGGGGTGAAGCATGTGAGGAAGTGTTCAAAGCATTGGTAAAGCACCTCACAACAGCCCCAGTGTTGGCGCAGCCCGATACAACTAAGGCTTTTGATGTTTATTGCGATGCATCCGGCATCGGCCTTGGCTGCGTGCTTATGCAAGAAGGGCGAGTGGTCGCATATGGATCCAGGCAGCCTCGGAATCATGAGCAGAATTATCCGACACATGATCTCGAGCTAGCTGCTGTGGTTCTTGCTCTAAAGATGTGGAGGCACTATTTGCTTGGAAACTTAGTCCACCTCTACACCGACCACAAGAGTTTAAAGTACATCTTCACACAAATGGAAATAAACATGAGGCAGAGAAGATGGTTAGAGTTAATCAAGGATTATGAACTGGAGATTCATTACCATCCTAGAAAAGCGAATGTGGTTGCCGACGCACTTATTTGAAAATCACATGTGCATAATCTAACCATGGCTGCGATGGAAGAAGAAGAACAGAGCCTACGCTTAGTTCCTTATGGATCATTGTTTAACCTTGCCCTCATTCCTACAATTCGTGATGAAATTGTTGAGTCTCGAAAGAAAGATAAGGGCATGGCCCATATCCGGAAGAGAATAGACAAAGGAGAAGCTAAGTGCTTCCGGAAAGATGAGAATGGTATGCTATGGTTCGAAAACCGTATAGTCGTACCCCGTGACATGAAGCTTCGTAAGAAGATATTAGACGAAGCTCATCTATCAAAATTTTTCATTCATCCAGGAAACAACAAGATGTACCAAGATTTGAGAAACAAGTTTTGGTGGACACTGATGAAGCGGGAAATAGCCAAATACGTATCCGAGTGCGATGCGTGTCGAAGGGTGAAAGCAGATCACAGGAAGAAACCTGGTTTGCTGCAGCCCCTTCATATTCCGGCATGGAAGTGGGAAGATGTGAGTATGGATTTTATTGTCGGGTACCACTCACGTCTCGGAAGCATGATTCAGTTTGGGTAATCGTTGACCGATTAACCAAGTCAGCACACTTCATACCGGTGAATACGAGATTCAATGCCAAGAAATATGCGGAGTTATACATCGAGCGGATATTATGTCAGCATGGAGTTCCAAGAACAATAGTTTTAGATCGTGGTGCACTATTCGTTTCTCGTTTCTGGGAACAGCTGCACACATCTTTGGGAACCAAATTGCTAAGAAGCTCCGCATATCACCCTCAAACCGATGGACAAACTGAGAGGGTGAATCAAGTCTTGGAAGATATGCTAAGAGCGTGTGCCATCCACCACGGTAAGAACTGGGATGCTTATTTACCGCTGGCGGAGTTCTCGTATAACAATGGTTATCAAGCGAGCATAAAAATGGCACCTTATGAAGCTCTCTATGGCCGGAAGTGCCGCACACCCTTGAACTGGTGTGAATCCGGCGAGAGAGTTATTTACGGGATTGATCTCGTAAATGAAGCTGAAGAGCGGGTAAGGCTTATTCAAGCAAATCTCAAAGCCGCTCAGTCCAGACAAAAGAGCTATGCCGATAGAAGACGTCGTCCTCTGGAATTTCAAATTGGGGACCACGTATATCTCCGCGTATCTCCTATGAAGGGCATTCACTGATTCGGAGTGAAAGGGAAGTTAGCTCCGCGTTTTATCGGTTCCTTCGTCATCATTGAAAGATGTGGACCCGTGGCATACCGTTTGGATCTACCGGCAGCCTTAGCCGGAATTCATAACGTCTTCCACATATCTCAGTTGCGGAAGTGTTTGAAAGTTCCAACGGAGAGTCTCACGGGAAGCATAGCAGATTTGAAGCCGGACCTCACATATGCCGAGCATCCAATCCGGATTATTGATGAAAAGTCTCGGTCGACAAGGAATCGGATGCTCCAATTCTATAAGGTATTATGGAGCAATCATACCGCGGAGGAAGCAACATGGGAGAGTGAAGAATACCTCCGTTCAAACTATCCGGACTTGCTGTACGCTTATATCCGGTAATTCCTTCTCTACCACTTCGTATCTTCTTTATGAATCTCGGGACGAGATTCTTTATTAAGGGGGAGGGATGTGAAATCCCAAAACTCAAGCAAGTGGAGCTACAAGTCACACCGAGAAAATGAGAGGGAATTTAAACTTTTGAATTTAATGGTGTGAGCTCCAAGTCGAAACTTGAACTTGCAAAAATTCCCGAACACGGAGATCTAAAGCTATCTTTTGGTTCTCCACACATCCAATAATAGCTCGGCAAATTTTCAGAGCATTTGAAAAGGACTATTTGTTGGAATTTAAACGGAAGAAATTCGAATTTGAATTTAAATCTCAGTTTCAAATTCCGACTTCACCGAAATTCAAATTGGAGTGCACCATTGTGTTCCTCATATTTCTTTTGGCCTGTCCTCCAAATTTTATCAAATTTGGAGCTCGTTTGCTATTTTAAACGGAATTGGGGATAAGAGGTGAGAAATGGGGCCCACTTGTCAGTAGACTTAAGCCCCAAGTTTCTGTTTGCCGCTCAGCTGCACGTGTGCTCGCCACCTCCGACGTACGGTATCCCAAACTGACCTGGTAGCGCCAGCTCCTGCTCGCTAGATGAGGACGCCGAGTGAAGCCACCCCCGTGCCTCTGCCGTGAACCGTTTCTCTCCCTCGCCCTCCACAGCCCGTGCACAGACCGAAGAAACTCACCACAGTCGACTCTCCCTGTTACCCCGGTACCGAGCTCTACAGTCTTCCTCGTGCCCGACGGTCTATACAGAAAAGGAGCACCCTCAGGTGCGCAAACCAACGGTGCAAACCTCTCCTCCTCTCATGCATCACAGTGGATGAATTTTGCAATTCTTTGCTTCGGTATGCATAGAACCGATCTGCACAAATCATCAAAATTCGTCATGTTCAGTCCACCATCACTTATGACGAGCTGTAAACATGTTCTAGACTCTCCAACGCCCACCTAGGATCAAAAACCATCGAAAATCATCAAGAATTGGTCCTGTTCTTCGAGAATTTTGGGCCGGCACCGATTTTCGCCCTAGGTCGCCGATGACTTCCTATTTGCAGCCATTCTGGAGCCAATTTGAGCCCATGCCGGTGATGAGGGATCCCCCACGATGCTATACAGCTAAAGAACCGACCATTTGGTGGAGAAATCACCACGCACGACCTCGCCGATGCCCTAGGGTTAGCTGTTGCCGGTGCGCCCTGTTTTCCGGCGAGTTTCAGCCGCCGGCGACCTCACCAATGAGTTCAGCATGGGGGAAAATGGGGGGGGGGGGGCGGCCAGCAGGGGGTCCGGAGGTGGCTGGGAAGTGCATTTCCGGCGACCTCGCCGGAGGGAGCCGCCCCTGCTCTGTTTGGCGCGTGGCTGGAGGTTAGGGATGACGAGTGGGACCCACTGTCAGCATTTAAACATTTTCCAGATTTTCTCATTTCAGTTCAAACTTTGGACAGCCATAACTTTGTGTAGGAGTGTCCAAAAATTTTGAAACAAATTCTGTTGGATTCCTCTCAAAGAGTACTATCCAGGGGTGCAGCCCAATATGTATGGAAATTCCTGGATTTGGCTCATTAATTCATTTAAGTAAAATCTTGTATGAATTTTTACAGGAGTTCTGTTAATGGGAAAATTCCCAAATTTGGGCAGGACATTCTTCCAATAATCCTTGAACTCCAGTAAAATTTCAGAAGCATTGGACTCCATTTTCTTGGCAAAATATTGTTTGAATCCTCTATGTCTCTGAAAAATAGGAAAATGAACAGAGACATTTTCAGACTTTTAACCAAGTTTGGAAAATTCATATCTCTGTGTAGGAAGCTCCAAAAATGGTGAAGCCAAGTCCTATGGACTCATGAGACTCTCAAGTTTCTGAAAAACCAAATTTGGAGCATGACAAGACACTATAATTGCCATAGGATTTCAGAGAGGACAAATAGTAAGAAAATTCCCTAGGCCACATCTTCCATCAACTTTGTCTGAAATTTTGCAAGCCATACCTCTGTATTATCTATGGTCCACTGTAAAAATTTCAGAGCAAGTTAAGATCAGCTTATCCAGTTTTCTGCTGGTTCTTTCTACTACCTTTCTTTTGTCCATTAGATATAACTCTTTGAATTTTACTCCAACCAACATCTACTGCCAGCTAAAGTTCTCTGTTTTTGTCCATAACAGAGATTTTCACTTACCTTAGAGTTGGTCTAAACCATCCTTAGTTCCTAAAACACATTTGTTTTATAATTCAGTTACTTCTCTTAAAAACTGTGCATATTCATATCGGTAGGAAATACGACGAAGGAGGTCGACGGGCAACTTGACTCAGAGCAGCAAGTTGAGGCTTAACTCATCGCCAAGCTACTGACTTCAAAGTAGTAATAAACCTGCAGCAACATAAGGCAAGCCCCGGTTTGCATTTAACAACTTTTAGTTATATTTTACTTTGTATCACTTTTATGGGTCTAGTATGTATTGTGCATTAGGTCAGGGTGATTGATACTCCAAATGCATGACCCACAAACACTTGGAGTTAAAGGGTAGAATAGGTTACCTTTGTCTAATTTCTGCTAGGCTAAAGTTGTATAGGATCCGGTACAAGTCGGGAAGTTGGAAGCTACTCGCGAGTTTAGGATGTGAATTCAGCGGGGTATGATTCTAGAGAATAAAAGTCCTGGAATAGAAAATGAGAACGAGCAGAGAGTAGGAGCAGTGGGACGTTGGGGCCCGTGTGGCTGTAGCTCTATTTGTGTCGGTTAAGGACCGATGCGTATGCGGCCCTGCTGAGCAAGTTTGAACAGTACCGGATGCATGTTGGATATATGGGACCCGATAAACCGATGTAACTCCGGTACTCTCGTGTCGAAACTTATACGGCTGTCCTTTGGGGGTTGGTTTCAGAGGTGTAAACCCGCTAGCGGAGAAACTTCGACGTGTTCCGTGTAGTGGCCCTTCTGATGGGTCGGCGGAACTGGTTCGGCATTGGAGTGACGGGTGAAAGGTTGCTGCATACAACGTAAGAAAGAGCTCGTGTGAGTCTTTCGAGGCTGGTGTATGTGTCGTGTATTCCGGGTGTGTCCTGATTGCAATCACCGTCCCTCGCGGTTATATGAGTACCACTTGTTCACTGAGTCGTGACGTAGTAATAATTTCCAGATGAAGTGAAATGAATCATTGCTGTCGTGAAGTTCTTAAGTTCATTGTATTGCAAACGATGTATGTTATAGTGTAGAGCTCACTAAGTTTATCTTCCACTTTGGGCATCACCACATCGGAGGAAAGTGTTTCTTGTTTGATTGTGGACTTCCGATGTGAGGGCTGCCTAAGGCATAATAATCTGCTGTTATAAACCTGAAAGTAAGGATTAACATGTAGGCGTGTCGTTATTGCATCATACCTGCCTATGTTAGTAATCCCTGCACATAGAGTTCCATGTTTAGGAGTGTCGGTTAAGTCTTGCTGAGCCATCGTGCTCATGGTTGCATTATTAGTGTTTTGCAGGTTGTAATATTTGCTATGAAGATGGTTATTCGGTGAGCCATCAGAGACTCACCAGAAACCCTGCCGCTACACTCATCATTGTGGAAGCTAGTAAGAAGCGTCCACGGGCTGGACGTCTTCTCTTTTGCTTAGTTAGGATCGAGAGTAAGTGTGTATGTATATTCTGCTGCATGTACCCTCGTGGTACATTATTTTGTAAAAGACACCATGTTGATAAATAAAAGACTTTGTACGTTTATGGTTCTTTTCGTGTATGCTGTTGGGTGCCACATCGCACGGCACCACCCAATGTGTATCCTGGAGTGTGGATCCCGGAAGGGGTTCCCCACATGAGCCCTCCTTGTTTCTCCGAGCTCTTGTGTTTCCACCGCCAATGGATTCCAACCTGCCTCCGCCGAGTTTTACCCGGTCAGAAGACCTTAGACGGGTGCGTAAGTTGCTGGGGTGGCATTCAGTGGAGCAGCGGCGCTGCCTCCGGCGAGGGATTCTGCCCCTGCGTCTGAGGGCGGAGGAGATTGTCTTTTTTACCGCCTATGGCTTGGCGGGGTTCGTCCCGCCAGTATCTTCATTCTTCGTGACGTTACTGGAGACGTACGGTCTCCAGCTTCATCACCTCTCCCCCAACTCCGTTGCCATGGCTACCGTCTTCATGCACTTCTGCGAAATGTTCATAGGAGTGCGCGCCTCGGTGATGCTCTTTCGACACTTCTTCGTGCTGCGGATGACCGGTCGCGGATCGAGGAACCAGCTGGGGGCAGACTACTTCCAGCATCGCTGCAAGGACCCGAAGGTCTCCGGGTACCTTCTACACTTCAGTGCGGCGAGATGGGAAAGCTGGAGGGGCCACTGGGTGATCGTGAAGACTAATGAGCACGATTGCCTCCAGTTGCCAACCGGTGCTCCAACCACCAAGCGTTGCCTCTGGGAAGAGAGCCCAGTGATGGAGCCCAAATACGCGCCAATCTTAACGTGGATCCTGTCCCTGGCAGAGCAGGGATTGACGTCTCCGATTGTGCTGGAAAACTTCCTGTCACGGCGCATGGCCCCGCTGCAGCAGCGCATCCGCCCGGCGTGGTACTTCAGCGGCATCCACGATGGCATCAGGGTGGAAAGGGGCTTGGACTCAGTTCCTCCTGAGGAAGAACTGAGGGAGATATTGTCGTTCGTCAGCAGCGACCTCCTCAATGTCAACTCTCTTATGTTGCCAGCTTCCTGCCCCCCTCTCTCCATGGAGCCATTGTTGAGGGCGAGGCTGTTGCGGGAGCTGCCGACGCTGGACGATATTGGCATCGCCGTTCGTTAGGTCGGGGACACCTTCCGGGGAACCAGTATTGATCGCTCCGGAGAGGAGCACGAGGCGTCAGCCGACGCCCAACCCACGCCGAAGGTCGATGGAGCCCGGACCGCCGACGAGGAGAAGGGGAAGGACCCAGCCTCCGAGGGCGCCACCTGCGCCAAGCCAGGGGACCGGAGTTCCCCCGGGCTCGCGTTCTGGAGGCGTTGGTTCATCGGGCGGCGACCCTAAGAGGCCTCAGGTCTTCCGCTCCGACGGGAACCCCCTCAGAGGGCGGCGGTCTGAGGAGCCGCGGGCGGAGGGTCCGGATGCACCCCCTGTTTCGCCAGCCCGGGTACCTCCGGTGCAGGTACCGTCGGCGCCAGGCCCCGGCGGTCCAACCCTGGCTCGGAAGCCGGGGCTTCATGCCCATTGGAGTGTCCGAGTTCCTCGGTAAGCTTGTACTCACCGGATCTCGACACTTGCTCATTTCTTTTTTTCTTGTCCTGAGGGGCCCCCACGCTTGCAGAGGCTCACCGGCTGCCCGGAACACGTCTGTTCCCCAGCCTTCTCTGGCTAGCGGAGGTGTTGGGTCGCAGCGTCCAGAGGCTGTGGCGGCTTTTCCGGCCCCCGAGTCAGAGCGGGCGCCTCCATCTCCTGTGCCGGTTGGACCAACTCCTGCAACGGCAGCGGCGGCGCCCGCTCCTCCTCCTTCATCTGTTCAAAGGTCAGCGGCTATCGATGTCATGGAGGAGCTGCGGCTGCAGTTGGCGCGTCGCGAGTGCGCAGTTGCAGATCGGGAGCGAGCCGTGGCCGCGGAGGAGAAGAAGGTCGCCAAGTGGCTGGAGGCTTGCGAGGGCGACCTGAAGGCCCGGGCCGAAGAGCTAGAGCGTCGGGAGACAGCTCTGGCCGAGCAGGAGGAGCAGGCCTCCCGGGAGCGCCAGGTGGTGGAGGAACTCAAGGCTTCGTGGTCCGTTGAGGCTAAGGCGGTCTGGAGCTTTGTTGGCGAAGCGGAGTCCGCTCTGGTGCCCCTCGGTTTCAGTCCTGTGAGGCCGGGGGCTCCGGAGCAGGGGGTGACCGATGCGCTCCGGCCACTCAAGGCTATCGGTGCTAAGCTGGGGCGGCTCGAGACTGTGGTTTCCAACGAGCTCAAGGCCGAGGGGAGGAACATGGCGAAGGAGGTCGCCATGCACGTGCTGGCATGCTTCAGGAGCCGGGACTCTTCCCTCTCTCTGGAGCCGTTAAGACTGGATGTGACACCCTCATCTCTGGTTTCTGCATTTCATGAAGAGAAAACATTTTAATAAGAAGTAGGAACAGAGAAAAATATCAAATAGATAGCCAGTAAGAGCCGGATCCAGTTCACAGAGAGCACCGAAGACAACTTCCACGGCCCGCTGGCCACGTGGCGTGTTCAGAGCTCATCCCTGCGAAGTGGGAGAGGTCCGCCGCTAAGCTGGCTACATGGCAGGCTCGGAGCTCATCTCCACAAAGGAGGAGAGGTCCGACCCTGTGGGACACGTGTTGCCCCCGGAGCTAGTCATCATGGAAATCAGAAGACTGGTCGCACGGGATACGTGTCGATCTGGGAGCTCACCTCCGAGAGGTCCGGTTCTATCAAACACGTGTAGCCACCGGAGCTTATCTCCGGAAGGTCCATCGCTGCTGGACACATGTTAACCTCGGAACACGTCTCTGAGGAAAGAAGGAAAGACCGGCACTAACACGTGGCGTGCGCGGAGCCACCTCCAAGTAAGAGAGGAGGTCCCGACCGCCATGATACGTGGCGCACGCAGAGCTCACCTCCGAAGGGAGGGGAGTCTTGCTCGTTTGACACGCGGCACAACCAGAGCCCGTCTCTGCGGAAAGGGAGAGACCAGGACCCGGTGGACACGTGGAACCTACGGAGCTCATCACCGAGGAGGTAACGAGTTCTACGAATGGTTTTTGGATTCTGTACGCGTAGAAATACCGGGACAGAAACCGACCTGAATTCCACAATGATACCGCACCAAATCAACTAAAGATAAGTTGCAAGATTCAACGACAAAATGAATATGACTCTTATTCGGGGTACAATCAGATTAGGACTCTTCTCTTCCCGATTATAAATAGAACCCAGAACCTCTGGCCGAAACCACAAACTTCATTTCCAACTCCTGAGCTGACTACTTAGAGCCCTAGTCCCATCCGGCCGAGTAAACCATCGCCGGAGTGCAGCAAGGAAGATCGCCGGAGGAAAGCCCAACTATCTGAGGAGGACCTCTCGACCGAGAAGAACGTAAGGTAGGTCTCCAATACCACCTTACGACATCGTTGTGTTTTCATTGCATCTGTTCTTTGATTCCTTTCGAACAGAAGCCTTCTCGTGGACAGATCACTTGATGATCAGGTTGATCTAAAGACAAGATCATCGCCACGTCCACCTTTGATCCGAACACCTCTGTCCATGCAAGCCATGCAAGAACACGAACAAACCAATCTAATAAAACTAATCATAGGATAGCATGCATATGCATCATCGCATCTAGTTTAAGGTTTGTGCATGATATTGATTGCTGTGAATCTTGTATGCACGTGATCCTACATAGCAGGACAAGCTCAGGGAGCTGTCTACGACGAACTGCAGCAACAAGGTTTTTAGATCCAAGAACAACCGGAACTGCAATAACAAGGCAAGTGCTCCTTGACCATATTGATCCTATGTTTTGGGCAAAACTGTTTTGTTTTGCGAAAAGGTGTGTGTGCTGAGTCAAACATGATGGGAAATCCTTTTTATAGGAGTTTACTAGCTTTGGTTAAACCACCCTTGTCGCCAGGGAAGTTTATGAGTCGGGTATGGTTTTTGCTTTATGCTTCGCTGAGTCTATGGGATTGGGAAGCGAGATAGATGTATCTAGCTAACTGCACTCATAATGATAATGAGAAACTGATGATGTTAATGAACATGGATCGGAGGGAGATCTAGGCAAGCCTGGGTTTGTGAATGAGGTAGCATGAGATGGTGGTTTACTTGCCGTATATCTAAGGACCGGTCATGCATGCACATGCCAGGATAACAGTGCCACCACAAGGCCAAGTATGGGTGCGGCTTAGCTGAGTAATTAGGTAAGTTGCTAGAGTGTTATGGACTGTGGAAGGCGCGGGGAATGGGAGTCGAGTGAGGACTGCCCTGGGAACTGCATTGCATAAGAGGGGGCCTGTGGGTGGGAGAATTGGAGATTCTAGCCTGCCGGTGAAACCTTAGTGAGTCCATACATCTAGTAACCCCTTTGTAAAGGCTATTTTGTGATCTCTTGACCATACACCAACGGCCGTGTACTGGTATAATGGAGGTTCTGCAGTCGCCGACGGGTGACGAAATCACAAACTTGTGGGTAAAGAGGTGCAAACTCTGCAGGGTTCTTAAAATTATCATGATAGCCGAGCTTACGGTCACGAGCGCCTGGCCAACTGCCATGATTAGTTGGGATGGTTATTGGGATGGTTCTTGGTTATGGTTATTGATTATGGTTTGGTTTTGGGACTGTTGAGTCTGGGTGACAAGATGGTTGCATGACTGTTGAGTCATGGCAACGAGATTAGTCTCGGTGTGAGACGAAGTTTTTTATGAGATAAGATGGTAGGGAATACGGGAAGGTATTCGTGAGATGGTAGCGGATACGAGGAGGTATTCATGAGTAAGAATGAAGTTGGTTAATGTTCGGGTGGAACATGGGAAGTGATGGAGGTATGTTGGTAATTTAATACATGCTGGGATTACATTCATCTAAAGTTAAGTTGCTGTTTTATCATGATATTATAAATCTGCTTTTCTGCAAATGAGCCTTTTTATACCTACCTTGTTATGAGCTACATATCATGTGTTTTCCGCACTTGCTGAGTACATCATTGTACTCAAACTTGCATTATTATTTCATCAGCAGCAGCAGGAGAAGCCTACTATGAAGACCAAGTGGAGCATTAAGGCGTGTGATCTGTTCTCAACCTTGCCTGTGGGAATGGAATAAGAGATGGAGCCATTGCTGCTTAGATTTGCTTCCGCATTAGAATAAAAACTTCCGCTGCATAGAAATAAAGACTTCCTCTGTGAGCATGAGTCCAAGACTCATGAGCTATTGTAATAAACTCTGTTATTCGTGGTAATATATAATCTGAATTCAGTTTGTGGAACATATGTGTATGTGTGATGAACATTCTGGGCACACATATGCATTAGTTCTCGGTTCCGTGGTTTTCCACAGAATTGAGGGCGTAACACTGGGCCCCATCGCTGAGTGGGAGGAAGCTGCCAAGGTTGGAGTCGGGGACGTGGCCGCCCTTGTAGCCTCCAGGTTCCAGCGGGAGTCCGGGGACTCCTAAGTAGTTGCCCCCGCGGCCGGAAGGCCTTGTATCTTTTCATTTTTGTTTTTGTCGAGTCTATAGTCCAGCTCATGGAGCTTTGATGAACGAAAAGACTCTTGTTGTTTTTTTGTGTCTGTCTTCTTCATGGCTTGGCCCGCCCGAGTCCTTAGATCCGCAAGGGCTTTATGAGGTCTTCACCGATCTTGAAGTTTTAAACAGACATCTTCCTTGGGTCCTTGTTGTGATAAGGGTGCGAGGGGTCTTCGGGGCTCGCCCCGTGAGGATGGGGGAGGTCCGGATCTGCTGGCCATGTGACGGGCCCGGAGCTCCTCTGAGGAGAGGGTGGTCCGGTCCCGCGGGACACGTGGAGCCTTCGGAGCCCGCCCCTGCACAGGGGGCGAGGTCCGGCTCTGCTAGCCACGTGGAGGGCCCGGAGCTATCCTCTAAGGAGAGGGGGTGCCCCAGCCCCGCCGGACACGTGGGGCCATCGGAACCCGCCCCTACGAAGGGGGCGAGGTCCGGGTCCTCCGGTCTTGTGTTGGGTCAGTCAGGAGCTCCGGTCTCTCTTCGCACGGTCCCCGTAGTGGCCCCCTGGTAGGTGTGGTCAATGATTTGGGCACACCTACCACACTCTTGCGGGGGATCTAAGGCCAGGAGGTCCTGCACACAAGTAAGGGAACCATAATTCTCATTGGGGGTTCTCCCCTCCCTATCTCATAGTCTTATTTGGCTTACGGTCCTGGTCTGATATACGGGGCTTGGGCAATTCAGTGCGCCCGGCGCCGGGGTGTAACACCCCAAAATTTTGATTCAAAACCTTAAATCATGTTAAGAGGGGAATTTAAAAATTTATGGACGTGTTGCATGTTTTGCAAAAATTCAAATTCAAACTGGAATTCAAATTAAACTCAAATCAGAAAAGAAATAGAAATAGAAAAAGAAAACTAAAACCTAACCGGCCAGTAGGCCGAACCCACCAGCCGGCCCACCATCCCCCCCCCCACCGGCCCACAGCCACGCGCCTCTCCCTCTCACTGACATGTGGGGCCCGCCGTCATCTTCTTCCTCGCGCGCGATCGGCCGACCCCGGGACACCTCTCTCTCCCGAATCAAAACTACCCCCTGGAAACCGCGTCCCCCAGCCGAATTTTGGTCCCGGACGACTCAAACTCGATCACAACCGACACACCGCCCTCCCCTGTCTATAAAAACCCCGGCCTCGTTCTGTTTTTCCCACGCGATCGCCGATTTTTCCTCCGGTGAGAACCGAGACTTCTCCGGCGAATTCTGGCCGATCTAAGCTCGGAAATTCCGATCTAACTCGCTGGTCTTGATGCACCGCCTCCGGGGAACCTTGCAGGTGCAGAAAACTCGGTGATTTGCGGTGTAAACGCAGCGCCGACGAGCTTCGCCGTGGTTTTGCCTCGGACCTCGTCGCCGATCACCTTCCAGGACCTCCGAGCTCAAGAAAACCCCCGAGGTGAGATCCCCGACCTCCCCTCTACCGATCTATGCCATAAAATCACAGTTCTAGGAAGAATTCCCGAAGATTCGAAAGTTTCCGGCGAGATCGCCGCTTCCCGCCGCCGTGCGCCGCCGGCAGCGCCGCCTGCGCTCGATCAGAGCGACGTGGCCGCTTGTGCGCCGTTTATTTTAAATCGCACGGTAGGGTTTAAATACCCGCGTACCGGTTCGACGTTATAATCTCAGCCGTCGGTTTAAAATCAGACGGTCCACGTCAGCCACGTGTTATAAAGACTGGAATTCTTACGTGCTACCCCCTGGGGTTCTCGGGAAATAAGAGCTAGCCCCGGAAACTTCTGATCTAGCCCCTGGAATTCCAGAAAATCATGTAAATTCATTTAAAAATCAGATTTAGCCCCTGGACTTAATAAAAATTAGGAAAAACACCTCTGATAAGTGTAGCTAGACCCCTGGAAATTCTGAAAATAATATTATAGACCCTGTAATGGGGTGAGTTTATCTTTTTAGTCCTGTTTAGTATTCAAATTAGATAATTGAATATGTGGCTTGTGTTTAAAAATTAAAAAGTGGGACAAACATATTGTCATAATTAAATTAAAAACTTTCTCAGTATTTAGATAACTTTGGAGTAAGATAAAAACATGTTTTGGGCTGAATTGAATCTTTTTAATTTATTATTCACATTTAGGGACACATTTTTAAGTAAAGAATAGTTCTGGAAAATAGGGAAAATAATTGTAAAATAGTTTACATCAGAGGAAAAGGTCTAAAATATATTAGTAAATATTTTAGATCAGAACCTATTCTGTTTAGATGATGTGTCTAGTTATTTTCACAATAAAGTTCACAATTTGGCATAGGAAATAAATCTGAAAATATAGCAACTAGTAAATGATAAATGGAGTTCTCAAATCCAAAGAATTCAGTTTAGGGTTGGTAGAAATTTTGAAGACACATGGAGAAGAAAATAACTTTCATGCATACTTGGTAGCTACAAGGTGGAGTAATTGAATATAAGGAACTTATTTAAATTGGAAACTCATATATATAGGATGTAAGTATAAATATGAACACAAAAGTAGGAATCATATACACATGATTAAAAGTGCATGCAAGCCACAAATCAACACACCTAGAGTAACCACAACACATATAATGGTGAATGACGTTCATAAATGTGAATGTGTGGTTTGTATGAAGTAAAAGTGTGAACTATGTCTTATGATTGTTGTTTTTCTTTTGCTATGTGTGAATGGTATGATGTAGAACCTGCTCAAGAGCAAGTTATTCCTTTCCAAGACCAGGACTACCCATTTCAAGAGCAGCAAGAAGGAGGCAAGTGTCCTTGACCACTTTGATCCTATGCTAGGATGTGTAGATAGAATTATTTGCATTGTCAAGATTAATATGAAACCCATGCTAGGAAGTTTCCCTAGAATTGCATTACCTTGTTTCCTTGTAGCTTGGGTTGGGATTTATTTTATCATGTCATTTATTATTATGCATATGCTTAGCCATGCTTAGAATGGGATAATTGGGATATGAGATCATCAGTTTATTTTACCATACTCTTGAATGAGATATTGTGAGTTATGTAGAGGTAGGGATCAAGGCAAGTTGGATGTTTGGTTGTGTGCTGGGTGCACGAGACTTGGGTTTGTGTTTAGTACTTGCCTGGATCCTAAGGACCGGTTCATGGAGCATGTAACCTGGCTTTACAGTGCCAACCACATGCTGAGATGGGGCAGCTTGGCCAATTAATTAGGTGTATCCCCGGCGTAGTATGGGTGTGTTGGATGGTGCGGGGAATAGGTGTCAGCTGGACTACCATATGAACCGCAAGGCTCAAGAGGGGGCCACTGTAGCGGGGTTGGAGCCTCTTGTATGCTGTTAGGCGTGAAACCTCAGTGGGTCCACGCTCGTCGGGAATCCCTTTGTAAAGGCTTCGTAGTGATCTCCTGGCTACACACCTGGGAAGTGTGAATGTGGTTCGTAGCCACTGGCATAATGGAGGTTCTTTTAGTCCACCCGGCAACGGGGGATGAAATCACTACATGTGGGTACAGTGGTACAAACTCTGCAGAGTCAAAACTGTCATGACAGCCGTGCTCACGGTCAAGAGCGGCTTGGACTTATTCATGATTAGAGGATTGATGGTTTTGGAAGTTGTGAATGTTAAGCGGGGAGCTTAACATTGGAAATGATGTTATGGTTATTGGATTATGATGATGGGATGGGAGATTGGGACCATTTCACCTGTGTCGTAATGTAGGTGCTTAATAAGCTAAGGTGATAGGTATTTAATTGCGTAGTGCTTTAACCATGAGTTCAACCTCTCCTTGTTCTAGCCATGCATGATATAATTTTCCCACACTTGCTGAGTACCATTGGTAGTCAACCTTGCATATTTGTTGGTTTATATTGATGCTCAGGTCAAGATAATGAGGTGGTGTATAATGACCAAGACTTTGGACCCGAAGAAGGTTTCTAGGTTCATGGAGACCCCCGGGCAACGCCTGTGACGGAGCCCTCAAGAATAATATTCCGCTGCTAGTTTATTTACTTGTGATGAACTTATTATTGTCCATCGAGACATTTGCTATGTAAGACTTATTTATATTCGACACCTGGCTTGTAATAAATGATGCTTCACTATTTGTCATCACATGTATGAGAAAATGATCCTGACATACATGTGATATTCACTCGGTTGTTCTTCGGAAAAACTGGGTGTGACACGGGGGTCCGGCTCCCTCCAAGGTCAGGGTACGACCGTCCGACCCCTAGTACTGGACCGTAATGCTGGGGAGGCTGAGTGCACAGGCTTTCGGTACGGAACCAGGCAAAGCTGGCTGTACTCCCCTGTACCTCCGAAGGGCAGGGCGCGCACGCTTTTGGTCGGAACCAGGCAAAGCAGGCTACGCACCCCAGAACCCCCATGCACAGCGCAGACTTTTCCTAGAGGTGACCAACTGGCATCGCAGCACCTGACTGGGGGAGGCCCGAGAGGCCCCTGGCCATCGGCAGGTACCTCAAGCGCGACCGTCTTCGGTAGGATAGCGAATGCCGACTAGGGATGAGAGTGGGAAAGGAGAGCTAAGTGTACGGTGAGCATCACGGAAAGTGCGATCATAAAAATTAATGCGTAATTTAAATGAGCACAAGGGTAAGTGTGTGGCAGGACAGACTTCTTTCTATATAAATATCCATAGGAGGAAGGCAAGCTAAACATGGAGACCATGACCCGCCCCATTAAGAAGGGAAGCAAGACTCTACGCGCTTAGGGTCGGAACCAGGCCAAGCTGAAACGTAGTCCTGGACCGTCCCCTGGAACTTAGCTGCTCCGAGCGCTGTTCCTGGACTCTATGGAATTTATTACAGAAAGAAAAAGAATTGTCCTACTACTGCTCTAGGGATAGAACTTATGGAGGTGTTCTATGTTCCAAGGGTTCGGGAGCGGATCCCCATCCTCAGTGGAAAGGCGTACGCACCCGGGGCGGCAAACTTTTGTGACTCAGAAGGGACCTTCCCAGCTGGGGGAGAGTTTGTCAGTCCCATCGCGAGAAAGTATGCGTCGCAGCACCAGGTCGCCTTCTTGGAGCTTCCGAACACGCACGGTCCTTTGGTGGTAGCGCCGGAGCGCCTGACGGTACCGTGCGTTGCGGAGCACTGCGTGTAATCGAGCCTCGTCGACGAGGTTGATGTATTCACGCCAGAGGTTGTCTTGCATGGCTTCATCATAAGCTCGGACACGGAGAGACCTCATGGTGATTTCTGGGGGAAGCACAGCTTCGGCTCCGTACACCATGAAGAAGGGAGTCTCCCCGGTGGCCCAGCTTTGGGATGTCCGGTTAGCCCACGGTGTGCTCGGAAGCTCATCCACCCACTTGGCACCATGTTTCTTCAAGCTGGCATAGGTGCGAGTCTTGAGGCCCCGAAGAATCTCGGCGTTGGCCCTCTCTACTTGCCCATTGATCTTTGGGGAGCAACGGAGGCATAGCACAACTGGATGCCGAGGTCTTCACAGTAGTCTTGGAACGCTGCGCTGGTGAACTGAGTCCCGTTGTCGGTGATGATTCTATTCGGGACCCCAAACCTGCAGACGATCGACTTGATGAACTTGACTGTGGATTGCTTGTTGATGGTGATGACGGGTGTAGCTTCCGGCCACTTGGTGAACTTGTCGATGGCGACGTAGAGGTACCGGAATCCCCCGACGGCTTTGGGGAATGGTCCCAGGATGTCCAACCCCCATACCGCGAACGGCCATGAGGACGGGATCATCTGTACCGCTTGAGCCGGTGTGTGGATCTGCTTGGCATGAAACTGGCACGCCTTTGTCACACCCGGTTTCTCCGAAGAACAACCGAGTGAATATCACATGTATGCCAGGATCATTTTCTCATACATGTGATGACAAATAGTGAAGCATCATTTATTACAAGCCAGGTGTCAAATATAAATAAGTCTTACATAGCACATGTCTCGATGGACGATAATAAGTTCATAACATAAAATAGCAGCGGAATATTATTCTTGTGGGCTCCGTCACAGGCGTTGCCCGGGGGACTCCATGAACCTAGAAACCTTCTTCGGGTCCGAAGTCTTGATCATTAAACACCACATCATCCCCTTGACCTGAGCAGCAATTTAAACCAACAAATATGCAAGGTTGAGTACCGTTGGTACTCAGCAAGTGTGGGAAAGTTTTGTCATGCATGGCTAGAGCAAGGAGAGGTTGGACTCGTGGTTAAAGCACTACGCAATTAATACCTATTACCTTAGCTTATTAAGCACCTACATTACTACATAGGTGAAATGGTCCCAATCTCCCAACCCATCATCATAATCAAATAACCATAACATCATTTCCGATGTTAAGCTCCCCGCTTAACATCCACAACTTCCAAAGTCATCAATCCTCTAATCATGAATAAGTCCAAGCCGCTCTTGACCGTGAGCACTGCTGTCATGACAGTTTTGACTTTGCAGAGTTTGCACCACTGTACCGACATGTAGTGATTTCATCCCCCGTTGTCGGGTGGACTAAAATAACCTCCATTATGCCAGTGGCTTTGAACCAAATTCACACTTCCCAGGTGTGTAGCCAGGAGATCACTACGAAGCCTTTACAAAGGAATTCTCGACGAGCGTGGGCCCACTGAGGTTTCGCCCCTAACAGCATACAAGAGGCTCCAACCCCGCTGTAGTGGCCCCCTCTTGAGCCTTGCGGTTCATATGGTAGTCCAGCTGACACCTACTCCCCGCACCATCCAACACACCGATACTATGCCGGGGATACACCTAATTAATTGGCCAAGCTGCCCCATCTCAGCATGTGGTTGGCACGGTAAAGCCAGGTTACATGCTCCATGAACCGGTCCATAGGATCCAGGCAAGTACTAAACACAAACCCAAGTCTCGTGCACCCAGCACCAACCAAATCATCCAACTTGCCTTGATCCCTACCTCTACATAACTCATAATATCTCATTTAAAATTATGGTAAATAAACTGATGATCTCGTATCCCAATTATCCCATACTAAGCATGGCTAAGCACAAGTAATATGAGTAAATGACATAATAAAACAAATCCCAACCCAAGCTACAAGGAAACAAGATGATGCAATTCTAGGGAAGCATCCTATCATGGGTTTCATATTTCAATTGACAATGCAAATAACTCTATCTACTCATCCTAGCATAGGATCAAAGTGGTCAAGGACACTTGCCTTCTTCCTGCTGCGCTGGGAATGGAAAATCTTGTTCTTGGAAGGGAAGAACTTGCTCTGGGGCAGGTTCTATTCATGCCAACACACATAACAAAAGAAAACAATAATCCATAAGACATAGTTCACACTTTCACTTCATACAACCACACATTCACATCTATGTAAGTCATTCACATTTCTAAGTGTTGTGGTTACTCTATGTGTTTTGATTTTTGGCTTACATGCACTTTTAAACATGTGCATATGATTTCTAACTTTTGGTATTCAGATTTATGTTTGCACACTATATATGAATTTCAATTTGAAAAAATTCCTTATATTCAATTGATACACATCTTAGCTACCAATTATGCATGAAAGGTATTTTCCTACTTCAAATGGGTTTTCAGATCCTCTATCAAATCCTAAACTGAAATCTTTGGATTTGGAAACTTCATTTTTAATTTTCTAGTTATGCATACCTAGTTGCTATATTTTCAGATTTATTTCCTACGCCTAAATGTGAACTTTATTATGAAAATAGTAAGACACCTCATCTAAACAGAATATGTTCTGATATAAAATATTAAATAATATATTTTTGAACTTCTCCTCTAATGTGAACTAATTTAAATCTATTTTACCCATTTTCAAAATTATTTATAATCCTAAAAATATGTTCCTAGAACTAATAAACATGAACACACCCAAACAGATTTCATTTCAGCCTAAAATTTATTTTTAGTTCATTCTAAAGTTTTCCAAGTGTTAGTAGAGTTTAAACTTGAATTTACAATGTGTTTGTATTTTCTTTTAAATTTAATCCTAGTCACACATTCAAATTTCTAAATTAAATATCATATAGGGTTAAAAAGTTAAGTTCACCCTACTACAGGGTCTAATTTATAATTTTAAGAATTTCCAGGGGCCTAACTCTGCATAACAGAGGGGTTTTGCTAATTTTTATTAAGTCCAGGGGCTAAAACTGATTTTTAATTGAATTTACATGAATTTCTGAAGTTCCAGGGGCTAGATCAGAAGTTTCCGGGGCTAGCTCGTATTTTCCGAGATCCCCAGGGGGTAGCGCGTAAGAATCCCGATCTTTATAACGCGGGGCTGACGTGGACCGTCCGATTTAAAACAGACGGCTGGGATTATAACGTTGAACCGGTACGCGGGGATTTCAATTCTACCATGCGATTTAAAATAGACGGCGCACAAGCGGCCACGTCGCTCTGACCGAGCGCGGGAGGCGGCGATCTCGCCGGAAAACTTCGGATCTTCATCAATTCTTCCTAAAACTGCGATTTCATGGCATAGATCGGTAGAGGGGAGGTCGGGGATCTCACCTCGGGGTTTTTCTTGAGCTCGGAGATCCTGGAAGGCTGTCGGCGACGAGGTCCGAGGTGAATTCACGGCGATGCTCGTCGGCGCTTTGTTTGAAGTGCAAATCCCCGAGTTTTCTGCACCTGCGTGATTCCCCGGAGGCGGTGGAACACGATCGGCGCGTTAGATCAGAGAACCCGAGCAAAGATCGAGAGAAAACGGTGATCGGAGCTTCGGTTCTCACCGGGAGGAAAAACAGCCGATCGCGAGTGAAAATCGGGACGATGCCGGTGTTTATATAGCCGGTGGAGGGCGGCGTTCGGTTGTGATCGAGCTGGAGTCGTCCAGAACCGAAATTCAGCTGGGATACACGGGTATCCGGGGTGGTTTCGATTCGGGGAAGAGAGAGAGGAGTCCCGGTCGGCCGAGCGCGCGCGCGAGGAGGAAGAAGATGGTGGGCCCCACACGTCAGTGAGAAGAAAACGGGGCGCGCGGCTGCGGGCTGGCGCGGGGGTGAGGTGGGCCGGCTGGTGGGTTTCGGCCCACTGGCCGGGGGGGGGGGGGTTGTTTTTTTTCTTTTTCTTTTTCTTTTTCTTTTCTGTTTTGAGTTTAATTTGAATTCCATTTTGAATTTGAATTTCTGCACCACATGCAATACGTCCAAAAATTTTTAAATTCCCCTCTTAACAAGTTTTGGGGTGTTACAGCCTTGCAGCTCTTGACCATCTTGATGTTATCCCGGAGTGCTGTCGGCCAGTAGAAGCCATTCCGGAAGGCTTTGCCGACGAGCGTGCGTGAGGAAGAGTGACTCCCACATTCGCCTCAATGGATCTTAGCGAGCAAGTCGCAGCCTTCCCCTGGGTTATGCACCACAATAGGACATGGTTGGCGCCATGCCGGTAGAGATCCCCTTCTACCAGCGCGTATCTTTTAGCCATGCGCACGATCCGTTCAGCGGACACACGTTCATCAGGGAGGATATTGTCTTTCAAGTAGTCCCGGATCTCCGTGATCCATGCATCGGGTTCGACTTGAGCTTCTGGATCTTGAGTGCTGGGTAGCACGGAGTCCCCAGTGGCGCATACGATCCTTGGCGGCGTCCATGGTAGCAGGGCCGCCGGGACCGCCAGCTTCGAGGTGCTGGTCCCGCCCCCTTCGCCCGGCTCGGCAGGCCGAGCTGTGGGCAGCAGCAACTTCCTCTCGAAAACTCCTTCGGGCACCAGGGCTCTGGTGGAGGCCTTTGTTGAGAGGTCGTCAGCCGCAGCATTGTCGGCGCGCGGTACATGGCGCAGGTCCAAGACGAGGAAGTCTTTCTCCAGCATCTGCACATGGAGCAGATAGGCAGCTAGTTGTGGGTCATTGCAGGAGCATTCACCCTTGACTTGCTTGATGACTAGCTGGGAGTCGCCCTGTGCCAACAACTGGCGAGCGCCAAGAGACAGGGCTGTCTCTAGGCCAAAGATGAGGGCTTCATACTCTGCCATGTTGTTGGTTGCCTTGAAATTGAGACGCACCATGTCCCCAAACTGCTCCCCCGATGGCATGAGAAGCAGTACGCCGGCACCGGCCCCCTGCTTTCGCGAGGAGCCGTTGAAGAAGAGCGTCAAGTGAGGCCTGGTGAAGACCAGTGTAGGATCAAAGTACACGTGTAAAGCTACCATACAGGGGGGGGGTGAATGGTAGATAAAAACTTTTCAGCGGAAGCAACAAAACACCCCTCAGCAGAAAACCGATCTGTTACAGAAACCATGTGAGCAACTAATCTAAACTTGTTCAACGGTGAAAAAACTAGTATAGATTGTAGATAATCAAGTCACGAAGACGTCACAACAAGAATCATGAAAATCCATTGAGAGAAACTCAAGTTACGAATCGAAAGATCGAACAAAGGTCAATCTGTCCTACGCGAGAAAAACAGTTCTGGAATACTGCAAAGAAACTCGTGTAGATCAGAAACCAAAAAATCAATGACCGTGAAATTTTCACAGATGATAGATAATCAAGTTGTGAAGACAACCCAAAAATAATCACATCAATTGGATCTGTAAAACTCAAGTTATGATAAAACCACCAAAGCAAGGTAGTGTTGAACAGAAACTCGACGAGAAAAACTTGTCTGAAACAAGTCGGACGAACAAGGCACAAAAGTTCCTTTAGAATACGAATTTTATTCATCAAAACACAAGAGGAACAGCCTCGAAGTCGTGCGCTCACGAGCCTTGGCCTCCCTTGCTTATATAACCAGCCCTAAGGCCAACCCAATTCAAACTAGGACTCCTACTCCTACTTGGATTTAAACTGTAACTTTCCAATACTGCTCAAGACTCTTCTACACGCAGATAGAAGCAATCTCAAGACTTCTAAACACCTTAGTAACGTCCCAAACATTCCTAAAACAACTCAAATTCGTGACCCACACGAAATCCTATCATAACCAACTCAAAACTTTCCATACTTGAGTCAAACACGACTCAGCCACAGTCTGAGCCCATAACCTAGTCGGTTGAACCTTTCCGACCAATTATTTACGTCCACATCTCTTCATCACGCCTTGGAACCATGCAGCCACGTCCATGCACTCCTTGCACACGTGCAAACATCTTCCAACGACGTCCAAGATAGCTTCATATGCATTGTTCTTGATTTAAACATACTGCGCAACCTCCCGATCAACTCAACCACAATTCCTCCCGAACTTGGTTGTTCAACCTCATCTTCTCCCTAAGACTAGTTCAACGGATCCCGTCACCAGCCATATCTTCAACTCAAGCAACACCTGCACATGAATAAACAACCAATACTTCCGAGCACAAGTTCTCGACTTGACTCTCGTTAGTTCCAAAACTACAACATCTTACGTGAGCACCTCACATAAGCATGTTGTAAACCATAGCAAAATGATATCAGCCATAACCACCAAAACACACCAAAAACTTAGTAAAATAATACTATGCAAACTTTCCATAATAGTAAAGGAAGTTCGAAACATTGCAAGTTAAAAGCAGAACCATTGCAATCAAGCTCCGAACCTTACCAAAGCTAACCGGACCTTGAACCGGAGCTTACCAAAGCTAGTCGGACCTAGTGCCGGAGCTTACTAAAGCTTAGTCGGACCTAGCACGGAACTTACCAAAGCTAGTCGGACCTAGCACCGTAGCTCGCAAAAATAAGTCGGATCTAGCTAAAATAAGTCAGATCTAGACAAAGCAAGTTGGACCTTACGTCGGACCTATCGTCGGACCTTGCAGGAGCTCGGACCTAGAGTCGGACCTTGTTGAAAATGTGTTTTGGTAGTATTCAAAACTTTTATCATCAAAGCCAATATATTCAGTACACATAGGTCTCACAATCTCCCCCTTGATGAATGCATTGGCAACACCACTTAAAATCCAAACATTGCCTTATTCACATGAAAAGTTTTGAAAACAATTTCTCCCCCTTTGTAAATCAGAAATAAAATGAGAAGAAAAAAAAACCAAAAATTCTCCCCCTGAGAAGAATCGTGCCAAAACACTTGTGAATGTGTGCAATGTGTGATCAATTTCTCCCCCTTTGACAATGTATTCAGCAAAAGAGAAATTTTAATTTGTTGTGAGCATATTATAACATATACATATAAAACAAAGCTCATCCAAATCATACTATCAAGTAACTTACACTATCACATCAATGAGATACATAAAGTAGTGTAAGCCATGCTAGAGATCAAATGTAATTTTCAATTTAAGCAAGTCATGATCTCACAAACTTAACTATTTCAAGACCTGAAAGCATGACACTTGTTGCTGCATTTTATTTATCGGTTAAAGCACAAATTTTGATCTTATGACATTTGCGAGAGATTATATGCAGCATCAGCCTTATTCTAACCAACCAAGCCAAGCCTATGTCATTTGACAGTCAGAAGCTTAAGGACATGGTTTTAGTCGTACACAACTCCTTTCAAGTTCATATCTAAGTGCAATGAGTAGCCATCTCAAAAGAAGAAGTGCGATACATGCATATTCTCTTGATCTATTCTCATTTTTTTATTTGAACATAAAAACTCAACATATGAGTTGATTACTTGTTTAATTCTTTATGATTAAAAGCACTTGTGAGCATGCAACAAGTTCAAAAGAGCAAGAAAGTTTGACCTTGACCAGATTTAGTGTAAGTAATTATTCCAATTACTAGACATGGTAAAAACTACAAAATGTATAACACGAGTAATGTAGTAAGAACTTTTAGCATGAAAAAGGAATCACAAAGTCATATATGCATGAAATACTATGCTCATATTATTTTAATTTCAGATTCACACATAGACTTCCCAAGTTTCAAAATTCTCCCTCAATTTAAGCCATGAGGATGCATAACCCCTATTTCACTACGAATGTAACAAAAAAGAGTGAAATCCATAGGTTTTGTAAAAATGTCAGCCAATTGTTGTTCGGTATCTACATGGTGAAGCACAATGTTCCCTTTTTCGACATTATCACGGAGAAAGTGATACCTAATGTCAATGTGCTAAGTTCTCGAATGTTGCACAGGGTTTTTAGCAATACAAATGGAACTAGTGTTATCGCAAAACAGTGGAACACTATCTAGATCAACCACATAGTCCTTAAGTGTTTGAACAATCCAAAGAATTTGTGAGCAAGCACTAGCAGCAGCTACATATTCAGATTCGGCTGTGGATTGTGCAACTGAACTTTGTTTTCTAGAGGACCAGGCAACAAGTGAATTACCAAGAAAATGACAAGCACCAGAAGTACTTTTCCTATCAATCCTACAACACCCAAAATCAGCATCGGAAAAAGCTTTCAAAGTAACGGTTGAGGAAGAAGGAATAAAAATGCCAAATTCTTGAGTTCCATGTCAGTACCTGATGATCCTTTTGATGGCTTGACGATGTGAAGCACGTGAGGAGGCTTGAAACCATGCACAAAGACATACGCTGAATTGTATGTCCGGTCTTGATGCCGTGAGATACAAAAGTGATCCGATCATGCTTCTATATTCTTTTTGATCAACGGGATCACAATCTTCATCAAGTTCAAGTGTTGTTGCTTTTCCCATTGGTGTCCAAAGAGGCTTACTATTGTCCATGTTGAAGCGCCTTAGGAGATCTTTTGTATACTTTGTTTGATGCACAAAGGTACCCTCCTTGGTTTGCTTGATTTGCAGCCCCAAAAAGTACGTGAGTTCTCCCATCATACTCATCTCAAATTCTGAACTCATCATAGCTGAAAACTTGGAGACAAGATCATGAGAAGCACAACCAAAGATAATATCATCCACATACACTTGAACGAATAATGAGTCATTGCCATGCTTAAGCACAAAAAGAGTTTTATCAATCTTGCCCATGGTAAACCCCTTTTCAAGTAAGAATGTTTTTAACCTATCATACCATGCTCTAGGGGCTTGTTTGAGACCGTACAAGGCTTTCGACAGTTTGTAAACATGATTAGGAAAAATTGGATTTTCAAAACAAGGTGGTTGTTTGACATAAGCCACCTCATCTATGTATCCATTAAGAAAAGCACTTTTAACATCCATTTGATATAGCTTAAAACCTTTAGATGCAGCAAAATCTAACAAAAATCTAATGGCTTCTAATCTAGCAACAGGAGCAAAAGTTTCACCAAAATCTAGACCTTCAATTTGTGTGAAACCTTGAGCAACAAACCTAGCCTTATTCCTAACCACAACCCCATCCTCACTTTGTTTATTTTTAAACACCAATTAGGTTCCAATTAAAGTGTGACCTTGAGGTGGAGGTACAAGTTTCCAAACATTATTTCTTTCGGAATTTTCTAACTCTTCTTGCATGGCAATAATCCAAGATTCATTAGTGAGTGTGTGTGATATATATTTGGGTTCAAAAGAAGCAACAAAAGCGGAATGAGCATGAGAATTGTGGTCGAAAAACCTGGATCTTGTAACTCGTTCATGCAAGCTTCCAATAATTTGTTGTGGAGGATGACTTTTGAGAATCCGGAGGGGAGTGGACACTTCACAAGCTTCTTCTTATTCTTCATGTTTATCACAAATAGATGAGCTTGTGACGTGAGGAGGATCTGGACCAGCAATGGTGGTCGTCGGTGCTGGCTGTGAATCAAGATCAGGAGCTGGAACAATGTCATTAGCTGTTGAATCTTCGGTCAGCAGCACCACTTCTTCCTCTTCTTCAACGAAAATACTCTCCCCCTGCGGATATGGATCCGGACCTGCAATATTTGAACTAGTACCTGGGCTAGCTTCATCAAAAGAAACCTCACAAGTCTCCACAATTTTGTTAGTATCAAGTAAAAGCACACGGTAGCCTCTATTATGAGATGGATAACCAATAAACATGCCATCAACAGATCTAGCTTCAAATTTATCAAGATTACCATGTTTCTTAACAAAGCATTTGCAATCAAAGACCCTAAAGTGTGTGACACTAGGCCTATGTCCAAACCAGAGATCATATGGTGTTTTACCTAGCTTAGCCCGCAAGAAAACACGATTTGAGACATAACAAGCGGTTGCAATTGCATTAGCCCAAAATTTCCTAGGAGTTTGATATTCAGCAAGAATAGTCCTAGCCATCTCAACTAAGGTTCTGTTCTTTCTCTCTACAACACCGTTTTGTTGAGGTACATATGGTGAAGAAAATTGATGATCCATTGCATTTTCAGCACAAAAGTGATCAAACGATTGATTTTTAAATTCGGTTCCATTATCACTTCTAATTGCTCTTAAAGATCCTGGGTGATCAATTGATAATCTAAGAAATAAAGTTCTAAAGTGACTAAAAGCTTCATTCTTAGATGCCATAAAGTAAACCCAAGAGTATCTAGAATAGTCATCAACAATCACAAGAACATACCATTTACCTCCGAAGGATTGAACACGTGAAGGTCCTACGGTGTCAAGGTGTAAAAGTTGACCCGGTTCAGTTGTCATGGTCATTGTGAGAGGAGCATGTGAACCTGCAACCATCTTAGCATGTCTACAAGAAGAGCACACAATTTCTTTGTCCCCTTTAAGCTTAGGCAGCCCACGTATGCGATCAAGAGCACTAACACGCGTGAGATAATCAAAGCCTACGTGACCAAGTCTACGATGCAAGAAATATAAATCTTTGGAATCATTTGCAACTAGACATCTATGCTTAGAGGAAGACATATCAAAATCAGCTTTAAAAACTCTTCCAAATCGAGACATGTTAAAAATAAGCTCACTACTTGAACCTACAACTTTGCAGCAGTTTTTATTGAAAATAATTTCCAGATTTTCATCTAGCAATTGTGAAACAGAAAGCAAGTTGTATTTCAAATTTTTGACAAGTGACACATCCTTCAAAGTGTAGTGATCATTTACTCAAACCGAACCCTTAGCAATTATAGGAGTTGAAGAATTATCGGCAAAAGTAACATTCTCTACACGTGACACAAAAGAGAGAGAGGAGAAACGTTCTTTGTTACCGATCATGTGGCGTGAACAACCTGAATCCACAATCCAAATGTTCTCCTTCCTCAAGCGTGTAACCTACATAGAAGCACAATACGTCGATGACTCAGTACTGAGGTTAGTTAAAAGGCTTTTAGGAATCCAGTACTGAGTCACACGACGTCCAGCAGGAATAACATGCGAAAGCTGAGATAAAACAGCAGGTTTATGAGTCAAAGTTTGAGATTTTTTGTTCTTAACTACTGACCTATGAGGTGTTACTTGTGTAGCACGAAAATCAGCAGCTCCGGAGGCAAAAACAGAAGGTCCGGAGGCAAAAACTGAAGCTCCAGAGGTAACCATTGAATATTTCTAACTCATAACAGCAGGTTGCATGTTCCTGACATTTGGTTTAGTATGTGCAGCAAATTTTGCATGAGAGTTATAAGATCTAGCTTGCATTATTTCCTTTTTATGTTGTTTAGCTAGTCTATAACAGAAATCTATGACATGACCATCTCTACCAAAATAGGTACAATGAAATTTAACTTTGTGTTCATGTCTAGATGAGCATGCAGTATGCTTATTTGAACCCGAATGTGACAACACTCCTGCAGATTTAAAAACCACTTCTTTTTGTTTAGGAACTGTTTGAATCAAACCACTTCCTAATGATTTTACAATTTTAGGTGGATGTTCCTTAGCATGAGCATGTGAATCGAAACCTAAACCAGTTTTATAATTGCAAGACTTGGAAGAATTCAGCAGCAAGTTTAGGTTCTTATTCGCATTACAAAACCGATCTAATGTCCTATGCAAGTTATAAAGTTTATTTGATAGATCAAGTGTCACACCCGGTTTTTCCGAAGAACAACCAAGTGAATATCACATGTATGCCAGGATCATTTTCTCATACATGTGATGACAAATGGTGAAGCATCATTTATTACAAGCCAGGTGTCGAATATAAATAAGTCTTACATAGCAAATGTCTCAATGGACAATAATAAGTTCATCACAAGTAAATAAACTAGCAGCAGAATAATTATTCTTGTGGGCTCCGTCACAGGCGTTGCCCGTGGTCTCCATGAACCTAGAAACCTTCTTCGGGTCCAAAGTCTTGGTCATTATACACCACCTCATTATCTTGACCTGAGCAGCAATATAAACCAACAAATATGCAAGGTTGAGTACCGATGGTACTCAACAAGTGTGGGAAAGTTATGTCATGCATGGCTAGAACAAGGGGAGGTTTAACTCATGGTTAAAGCACTATGCAATTAATACCTATCACCTTAGCTTATTAAGCACCTACATTACTATACAGGTGAAATGGTCCCAATCTCCCATCCCATCATCAAATAACCATAACATCATTTCCAATGTTAAGCTCCCCGCTTAACATCCACAACTTCCAAAGCCATCATCCTCTAATCATGAATAAGTCCAAGCCGCTCTTGACTGTGAGCACGGCTGTCATGACAGTTTTGACTCTGCAGGGTTTGTACCACTGTACCCACATGTAGTGATTTCATCCCCCGTTGCCGGGTGGACTAAAAGAACCTCCATTATGCCAGTGGATACGAACCACATTCACACTTCCCAGGTGTGTAGCCAGGAGATCACTACGAAGCCTTTACAAAGGGATTCCCGACGAGCGTGGGGCCACTGAGGTTTCACCCCTAACAGCATACATGAGGCTCCAACCCCGTTGCAGTGGCCCCCTCTTGAGCCTTGCGGTTCATATGGTAGTCCAGCTGACACCTATTCCCCGCACCATCCAACACACCCATACTACGCCGGGGATACACCTAATTAATTGGCCATGCTGCCCCATCTCAGCATGTGGTTGGCACGGTAAAGCCAGGTTACATGCTCCATGAACCGGTCCTTAGGATCCAGGCAAGTACTAAACACAAACCCGAGTCTCGTGCACCCAGCACCAACCAAAACATCCAACTTGCCTTGATCCCTACCTCTACATAACTCACAATATCTCATTCAAGAGTATGGTAAAATAAGCTGATGATCTCACATCCCAAATATCCCATTCTAAGCATGGCTTAAGCATAAGCATGTAAATAAATGACATGACAAAATAAATCCCAACCCAAGCTACAAGGAAACAAGGTAATGCAATTCTAGGGAAACATCCTAGCATGGGTTTCATATTTTCAATTGACAATGCAAATAATTCTATCTACACATCCTAGTATAGGATCAAAGTGGTCAAGGACACTTGCCTCCTTCCTGCTGCTCTTGGAATGGGTAGTTCTGATCTTGGAAAGGAAGAACTTGCTCTGGAGCAGGTTCTACATCATACCATCACACATAGCAATAGAAAAACAACAATCCATAAGACATAGTTCACACTTCCACTTCATACAAACCACACATTCACATTTATGAAAGCCATTCAAAATTCTATGTGTTGTGGTTACTCTATGTGTGTTGATTTTTGGCTTACATGCACTTTTAAACATGGGTATATGATTTCTACTTTTGTATTCATATTTATGCTTGCATACTATACATATGAGTTTCCAATTTAAATAAATTCCTTATATTCAATTACTACACCTTTTAGCTACCAGGTATGCATGAAAGGGATTTTTCCTACTCCATATGTGTCTTCAGTCCTTCTACCAACCCTAAACTGAATTCTTTGGATTTTGGAAACTTCATTTATCATTTTCTAGTTATTCATACCTAGTTTGCTATATTTTCAGATTTATTTCCTATGCCTAAATGTGAACTTTATTATAAAATAGTAAGACACCTCATCTAAACAGAATAGGTTTTGGGTCTAAAATATATAATAATATATTTTTAAACTTCTCCTCTGATGTAAACTATTTTACATTTATTTTACTAATTTTCAGAATTATTCTTTACTTAAAAATGTGTCCCTATAACTAATAAATGTGAATAATCAATTAAACAGATTCATTTCAGCCGAAAATCTATTATTATCTCACTCCAAGGTTTTCTAAGTACTGGGAAAGTTTTTAATTTGAATTTGACAATATGTTTGTCCCACCTTTTAAATTTGAAATACTAGCCACATATTCAAATTCCTAACTTTAATATCAAATAGGGTTAAAAAGTTAAACTCACCCCACTACAGGGTCCATTATATTATTTTAAGAATTTCCAGGGGTCTATCTACACTTAACAGAGGGGGTTTTCCTAATTTTTATTAAGTCCAGGGGCTAAAACTGATTTTTAAATGAATTTACATGATTTTCTGAAGTTCCAGGGGCTAGATCAGAAGTTTCTGGGGCTAGCTCTTATTTTCCGAGAACCCCAGGGGGTAGCGCGTAAGAATTCCAGTCTTTATAACGCGGGGCTGACGTGGACCGTCCGATATTAAACAGACGGCTGAGATTATAACATCGAACCGGTACGCAGGGATTTAAACTCTACTGTGCGATTTAAAATAGACGGCACACAAGCGGCCACGTCGCTCTGATCGAGCGCGGGCGGCGCTGCCCGGCGGCGCATGGTGGTAGTTGGCGGCGATCTCGCCGGAGAGTTTCGGATCTTCGTCAATTCTTCCTAAAACTGTGATTTTATGGCATAGATCGGTGGAGGGGAGGTCGGGGATCTCACCTCGGGGGTTTTCTTGAGCTCGGAGGTCCTAGAAGGCGGTCGGCGACGAGGTCCGAGGTGAATTCATGGCGAGGCTCGTCGGCGCTGTGTTTGAACCGCAAACCACCGAGTTTTCTACACCTGCGAGGTTCCCCGGAGGCGGTGGATCAAGACCAGCGAGTTAGATCAGAATTCCCGAGCGTAGATCGAGCAGAATTCGCCGGAGAAGCTCGGGTTCTCACCGGGAGGAAAATCGGCGGATCGTGGGGAAAAACAGGACGATGCCGGGGTTTTTATAGACAGGGGAGGGCGGCGGGTTTGTTCAGATCGAGTTGGAGTCTTCGGGGTCCGGAAGTCGGCTGGGAACGCGGGATTTTCCGGTCGGTTGCGATCGCGCGCACGCGGGGAACAGTCCGGGTTTCGGACGATCGGGGGTTAGGGATGACAGGTGGGTCCCACCTGTCTGCGAGAGGGAGCGCCGGCGCGCGGCTGCGGGCTGGCGCGGGGGCTGGGTGGGCCGGCTGGTGGGTTTCGGCCCACTTGCCGGGGAGGTTTAATTTTTTCCTTTTCTTTTTCTTTTTCATTTCTGTTTTGAGTTTAATTTGAATTCCAATTTAAATTTGAATTTTTGCAACACATGCAATATGTCTAAAAATTTTTAAATTCCCCTCTTAACAGGATTTTGGGGTGTTACATCAAGGCAATTTTCACATGAAGTTTTTCCTTTTAATTTGCAACTGGAACAATATTTAACTTCATGAGAACGTAAAGCATTGTTCAATATAGAAATTTCTTTCATAGCATCTTGTAGTTTCTTATCAAGATCATCACAAGTAGAACAATGCAAATCAATTGTAGAACAACAAGCATCTTTCAAGTTTTTATCATTAAGTGGAGCAAGCTTTTTGTTCTTTTCGATTTCAAGTTCAAGTTTATCAAGTGTGGAGGTGTGTGCACTTCTTAGAGAGGACAATTGTTCATATATTAAATCATATGAGGAACAAGAATCATGTAACACCCCAAAACCTGTTAAGAGGGGAATTTAAAAATTTTTGGACGTATTGCATGTGGTGCAGAAATTCAAATTTAAATTGGAATTCAAATTCAACTCAAAACAGAAAAGAAAAAGAAAAAAGAAAAAAAACAAACACCCCCGGCCAGTGGGCCGAAACCCACCAGCCGGCCCACCTCGCCCCCGCGCCAGCCCGCAGCCGCGTGCTCCATTTTCCTCTCACTGACACGCGGGGCCCGCTGTCTTCTTCCTCCTCGCGCGCGCTCGGCCGACCTGGGAGTCCTCTCTCCCCCGAATCGAAACCACCCCGGATACCCGCGTATCCCAGCCGAATTTCGGTTCTGGACGACTCCAGCTCGATCCCAACCGAACGCCGCCCTCCCCCGGCTATATAAACACTGGCATCGTCCCGTTTTTCGCCCGCGATCGGCTGTTTTTCCTCCCGGTGAGAACTGAAGCTCCGATCACCGTTTTCTCTCGATCTTTGCTCGGGTTCTCTGATCTAACGCGCCGATCGTGTTCCACCGCCTCCGGGGAATCACGCAGGTGCAGAAAACTCGGTGGTTTGCGCTTCAGACACAGCGCCGATGAGTATCGCCGTGAATTCACCTAGGACCTAGTCGCCGACCGCCTTCCAGGACCTTCGAGCTCAAGAAAAACCCCGAGGTGAGATCCCCGACCTCCCCTCTACCGATCTATGCCATGAAATCCCAGTTTTAGGAAGAAGAGACGAAGATCCGAAGTTTTTCGGCGAGATCGCCGCCTCCCGCCGCCGTGCGCCGCCGGGCAGCGCCGCCCGCGCCAGTCAGAGCGACGTGGCCGCTTGTGCGCCGTCTATTTTAAATCGCACGGTGGAATTAAAACCCGTGCGTACCGGTTCGGCGATCTAATCTGAGTCGTCTGTTTTAAATCGGACGCTCCATGTCGGCCCCGCATTTTAAAGACCGGGATTCTTACGCGCTACCCCCTGGGGATCTCGGAAAATACGAGCTAGCCCCGGAAACTTCTGATCTAGCCCCTGGAACTTCAGAAATTCATGTGAATTCAATTAAAAATCAGTTTTAGCCCCTAGACTTAATAAAAATTTGTAAAACCCCTCTGTTATGCATAGTTAGGCCCCTGGAAATTCTTAAAATAATAAATTAGACCCTGTAGTAGGGTGAACTTTCCTTTTTAACCCTATATGATATTCAATTTAGAAATTTGAATGTGTGACTAGGATTTAAATTTAAAAGGAAATACAAACACATTGTAAATTCAAGTTTAAACTCTACTAACACTTGGAAAACTTTAGAATGAACTAAAAATAAATTTTAGGCTAAAATGAAATCTGTTTGGGTGTGTTCATGTTTATTAGTTCTAGGAACACATTTTTAGGTTAATAAATAATTTTGAAAATGGGTAAAATATATTTAAATTAGTTCACATCAGAGGAGAAGTTCAAAAATATATTATTTAATATTTTATATCAGAACCTATTCTGTTTAGATGAGGTGTCTTACTATTTTCATAATAAAGTTCACATTTAGGCATAGGAAATAAATCTGAAAATATAGCAACTAGGTATGCATAACTAGAAAATGATAAATGAAGTTTCCAAATCCAAAGATTTCAGTTTAGGATTTGGTAGACGATCTGAAAACCCATTTGGAGTAGGAAATTACCTTCCATGCAAGCTTGGTAGCTAAAGAGGGTATTAAAGAATTTGTTTAAATTGGAAATTCATATATAGTGTGCAAACAGAAATCTGAATACAAAAGTTAGAAATAATATACATATGTTTAAAAGTGCATGTAGGCCAAAAATCGACATACATAGAGTAACCACAACCCTTAGAAGTGTGAATGACTTTCATAGGTGTGAATGTGTGGTTTGTATGAAGTGAAAGTGTGAACTATGTCTTATGGATTGTTGTTTTCTTTTGCTATGTGTGATGGTATGAGTAAAACCTGCCCCAGAGCAAGTTCTTCCCTTCCAAGGACAAGACTTTCCATTCCCAGAGCAGCAGGAAGAAGGCAAGTGTCCTTGACCACTTTGTTCCTATACTAGGATGTGTAGATAGAGTTATTTGCATTGTCAATTGAAATATGAAACCCATGCTAGGAAGTTTCGCTAGAATTGCATTACCTTGTTTTCCTTGTAGCTTGGGATGGGATTTTGCTTTATTATATCATTCATTCATATTACTTATGCTTAGTCATGCTTAGAATGGGATAAGTGGGATATGATATTATCAACTTGCTTACCTTACTCTTGAATGAGATATTATGAGTTATGTAGAGGTAGGGATCAAGGCAAGTTGGATGATTTGGTTGGTGCTGGGTGAACGAGCCTCGGGTTTGTGTTTAGTACTTGCCTGGATCCTAAGGACCGGTTCATGAAGTATGTAACCTGGCTTTACCGTGCTAACCACATGCTGAGATGGGGCAGCATGGCCAATTAATTAGGTGTATCCCCGGCGTAGTATGGGTGTGTTGGATGGTGCGGGGAATAGGTGTCAGCTGGACTACCATATGAACCGCAAGGCTCAAGAGGGGGCCAATGCAGCGGGGTTGGAGCCTCTTGTATGCTGTTAGGGGTGAAACCTCAGTGGTCCCATGCTCGTCGGGAATCCCTTTGTAAAATCTTCGTAGTGATCTCCTGGCTACACACCTGGGAAGTGTGAATGTGGTTTGTGACCACTGGCATAATGGAGGTTCTTTTAGTCCACCCGGCAACGGGGGATGAAATCACTACATGTGGGTACAGTGGTGCAAACTCTGCAGAGTCGAAACTGTCATGACAGCCGTGCTCACGGTCAAGAGCGGCTTGGACTTATTCATGATTAGAGTATGATGACCTTGGAGGTTGTGGATGTTAAGCGGGGAGCTTAACATTGGAAATGATGTTATGGTTATTTGATTATGATGATGGGATGGGAGATTGGGACCATTTCACCTGTGTAGTGATGTAGGTGCTTAATAAGCTAAGGTGATAGGTATTAATTGCATAGTGCTTTAACCATGAGTTCAACCTCTCCTTGTTCTCGCCATGCATGACAAAATTTTCCCACATTTGCTGAGTACCATCTGTACTCAAACTTGCATATTTGTTGGTTTATATTGCTGCTCAGGTCAAGAGAATGATGTGGTGTTTAATGATCAAGACTTCGGACTCGAAGAAGGTTTCTAGGCTCATGGAGTCCCCCGGGCAACGCCTGTGACGGAGACCACAAGAATAATATTCCGCTGCTATTTTATTTACTTGTTATGAACTTATTATCGTCCATCGAGACATATGCTATGTAAGACTTATTTATATTCAACACCTGGCTTGTAATAAATGATGCTTCACTATTTGTTATCACATGTATGAGAAAATGATCCTAGCGTACATGTGATATTCACTCGGTTGTTCTTCGGAGAAACCGGTGTGACAAATCATCACTAGGAATCAAGGATTTTAAATGATTAATTTCAGATTCTAGTGACTCAATTTTAACAGCATTGTCCCAAAGCTTTTTGTCCTTTTTCTTAACAATAATAGTGGCACGAGAAATAGCATCACACATTTATTCGCAAGTAGGACATACCTATTTGTTGTCACTGTTGTGTTCTGCATCCTCCATACTTGATTTTGATTTGCCCGCCATGAAGCACAAGTTTGCCAGATCATCTTCATCTTCACCACTTCCAATGTCTACATCACTCGAGCCAAGTTCTTGAAGTGCGGTGATGAAACTATTTATCAGTTTGCGTCCACATTCAAAGCATCGTTGAGGTCCAGAGCTTCCTATCCTTCTAGTTCTCACATTTTGCAATGTTTTTGAGAACCTAGTAGAAAGAAGTACTAGCTCCTCCTCTGGAAACTCCTCAATCTGTTACAGGGTTAGTGAAGACAGCAAAGCAAGTGTATTGCTAGATGATTGGCCAGAGCTAGGCATATCACGTTGTGAGACAAATGCAATAGTCTTATTTGGGTTCTTACGTGATATAATGTCAATTTCATGAGTTTTTAGCTTAGAATAAAGCACATCTAATGTAAGAGTACTCATGACAGTGGATTCACGTATGGATGTTACTTTCATCTCTTAAATTGACATGTCTAATGCACTTAGTAATTTCCTAGCATTTTCAGCATCTGAAAAAATAACATTGACGCTACGCAAGTTGCTGAGAATTTTATTAAAGCGAGCAAAGAGGTCATCAATGGACTGACCGGGTTGCATCTCAAAGCGCATGTATTCTTTCTTGAACATATCCTGTCTTACCTCCTTGATCGTGTTGGATCCTTCGTGGTAGTCACAAAGTGCTCTCGACACATCGTACGCCGATCGGAGGTGTGCAACACGGTCGAAGTCGCTCTAAGTTAGTCATTGTATGATCAAGTTCTGAGCCTTGTTGTTGTTGTCGACATCTCTCATGTTTGTAGCCATGACTTGATCGTTTGAAGGCACATCGTAAGTCTTGTACACCTTTTCCCATATTGCAAAGCCTTGCGCCTAGATGAAAGCTTCCATGCGTGCCTTCGAAACCTGAAAATCAATACCACTAAACACACAAGGTTTGGTGGAGTATTTCTCTATGATAATTAGTCAAAACACGTGCAAATCACAAAGATTAGAGCAACCTGGCTCTGATACCAATTGTAGTATCGAAGTACACGTGTAAAGCTACCAGAGGGGGTGAATGGTAGATAAAAACTTTTCAGCGGAAGCAACAAAACACCCCTCAGCAGAAAACCGATCAGTTAAAGAAACCATGTGTGCGACTAATCTAAACGTGTTAAACTGTGAAAAAAACAAGTATAGATTGTATAGAATCAAGTCACGAATACGTCACAACAAGAATCATGAAAACCCGTTGAGAGAAACTCACGTTACGATCGAAAGATCAAACAAAGGTCAATCTGTCCTACGCGAGAAAAACAGTTCTGGAATACTGCAAAGAAACTCATGTAGATCAGAAACCACAAACTCAATGAACCGTGAAATTTTCACAGATGATAGATAATCAAGTTGTGAAGACAACCCAAAAAGAATCACATCAATTGGATCTGTAAAACTTGAGTTATGATAAAACCACCAAAGCAAGTTAGTGTTGAACAGAAACTCGAGGAGAAAAACTTGTCTGAAACAAGTTGGACGAACAAGGCACAAAAGTTCATTTAGAATACGAATTTTATTCATCAAAACACAAGAGGAACAGCCCCAAAGTCGTGCCCTCACGAGCCTTGGCCTCCCTTGTTTATATAACCAGCCCTAAGGCCAACCCAATTCAAACTAGTACTTCTACTCCTACTTGGATTCAAACTGTAACTTTCCAATACTGCTCAAGACTCTTCTACACGCAATCTTAAGATAGAAGCAATCTTAAGACTTCCAAACACCTTAGTAACGTCCCAAACATTCCTAAAACAACTCAAATTCGTGACCCACACGAAATCCTATCATAACCAACTCAAAACTTTCCATATTTGAGTCAAACACGACTCAGCCGCAGCCTGAGTCCATAACCTATTCGGTTGAACCTTTCCGACCAATTCTTTACGTCCACATCTCTTCATCACACCTTGGAACCATGAAGCCACGTCCATGCACTCCTTGCACATGTGCAAACTGTTGGTGATATGCCCAAGAGGCAATCATAACAAGTCGGATAAAGGCCTAATGGATATTTTATCCATAAGAAATTAGAGTATTGATGGGCCTGTGACCTAAAAGCCCATTAGCGCGCCTATAATTATGAGGGGTAGGGTTAGGGGCAGATCACTCCACCACATAACCGCCCCAGCCGCCGCCCCTCACAGGCCAGCCGCCGAAACCCCTGTTGCGCGTGTGGTGCTAGCACACCGACGCACAGCGTTCCTCCCTGTACGTGTGGACTCCGTGGAGGCGCTGCTGTTACTGCTGCGCTGATCGGCTACGACGCGCATCTAAGATCTGCTGCGCTGCACGTCTAGTGGTAACGATCCATGACCATCTTACTCGCATGTTTCCTGGGTGATACGGTCGAATTGCTAGAGTAGCGCATCGCCTATTTCTCTACAGTGGTACCAGAGACGACTTGCGTAGTTTTTGGTCCGGGTCTTAGATGCGATCTACTGCAGACAAGTTCATAAGATGAATTTTTATAGTTCGGCTTTTGGGGTTTGGAATTGGTTAGAGTAGATTGCCATCATATGACTAAAGGATTAGTTTGTGCTCCTTCTCTGCTGTGTGCGCAACCTGTCCCTACCGGCTGGAATCACCATCGGGACTAATAGTGTACATAGCTAACAGATTGAGCCAACAGATCACGGCTGGAATCACCATCGGGACCGCCGTTGCTCTCTGCTATAGTGACATCATTAAGTTGTTTCGCGATAGACATCGTTCTACGCTTAACTTGTTTTTGCAGGGAATGATGTGAATGGTATGGCCTAAATGTGATGTGATGATCTGTGTGTAAAAATCATGCAGCCTGCATGTTGCAAATTTAACACAACCGGGTTGAGGTTGTCACATAATTGTATAACGACCTGCGTGTCGCCCTGTGATGCCTAATCTCTCATGTAATTTATTTGATAGCTATTAGATGTATTAGCTTCTTTTATATTCATTGAGAAACCTCAAGCATGATGGCGATGGTGATCACAATAAGAAGGGAGACATGGCGGTGTAGATCATGATGGAACCATGGTGATGGAGACCACTATGATCCTAAAGGCCATACTATTCACAGATATGATATGATCGTATGCCTGTGATGTTTTACTATTCTTTTCATGCTTTTCATATGGTGGATGTTTTGTCATGATAGAATAGCTTCCCTCGGAAAAGTTGAGTATTTGATGCCATTTACCTATAGCTGCACCTATGTTGTTTTGATCGTTGTATGGTAGGTTTGCCAAAGCAAAATACCGTCATCTATCATAATGAATAGGGTGAATGTTGGACATTCACATGCATAGTATTGGTTTACTCAACAAAGCTATCAAAACGGTTTTGGGCTTTATGGCATAGTGTTGGGAGCCGGGGCATTGGATGTCACCCAACAAACAAGAATCATATAGAGATATGATTAACAATGGTTGTTTACCTATGTCACTAATTTTCTAGCAGTGAAGCCAAAGCTCACTAGAAATTAGTGAATATGGATCTTGGACCACTATATGTCGTTAGAGAGAGGACGATGCTCATATAATGGTGGTGTCTTTTATTAAACTGTTAATAAAAGATTGGTACATAACATAGTGCTAAAACCTTGCATATTTATTTTCTATTGTAGATCATATCTGCTAGTAACAATTCCGGTTTCAATTTGCGATCTGTGCTTGAGAAAGAAAAGCTCAATGGATCTAACTTTATTGATTGGTACCGTGAGACGGGCGCGGTACCAACTGAGATAGGGCTCAGCTCTGATACCACGCTGACGCGGCCCTGTCAAACGAGACAGGCCACTCGCCCGGGAATCGCATTGGGTGGTGCCGTGTTGTGCGGCACCAACAGCACACATATGAGGAACAATGTATTACATAAAACAATAGTGGAAGCTTACAAGTTTTTCTTTGTAAATACTTTACATCAAGTAACTACAGAGGAAGTCTATATCAACTCACGTCGAATAACTAAAAGAACTCGAGATGAAGTCCAGCCCGCGGACTCCTCTCGCTAGCAACACGAAGACAACAGCAGCGGCTGGGTTCTCCCTGTGTTAAACGACTCGGAAGTCTCCGAGTCTCACCGGACAACCTTCTTTTCAGCATCGATGTTAACCTGCAAAACCACTTATATAGCAAGCGTGAGCACATAGGCTCAGCAAGTTTGACCCGTCTCTCCTAAGCAAGAAACTCTACGTGCACGACGGTTGCAATTGGGTTGGCTAGATTTGCATAAAGGACTCGCCTAAAGTTCATCCTTAGCTTTCAGATTTTAAGCCTCATTGTGCAGACCTTGAGCCAAAAAGCATCGCAACTCCACAATCAAACAAGAAACGCTTTGTTGCGATGCTCCTTGCACAAAGTGAAAGTAAAGTTTAATGAGCCTATCTCTAATTCAATCATGGTTGCAATACAAGTTATAGCACAGCCTTATCAAGTTCAAAAGAATAACCAGTTCAGTTCTTACTACGTCAAGACGCAGTGGGCAAGTATGCTCATATAACCGCGAGCGACGGTGATTCGAATCAGTACACGCCCGGACTACACGACACGTACACCCGTACTCCGAGTTGCCGGCAGCAACCTCGACTGACGTTGTACGTGGCCACCTTTCCCAAGTTCTTCCATATTGGACGCAGTCCAACTGCCCCGAGTACGCAAGCTCCCTCAAGGTACATACCCGCAGTGGTATGTTCTTGAGCGAGGTACCTCCTGCTACCCTGACGCCGAAAGCCTAAGGCAGTTGGAAAAGTTCCACTATAGATCTCCCAAGGTACATCGGTTTCCTGGGTCCCATATACCCAGTATGTGCCCGGTACACAACTCAAACTTGTCCAACAGGGCCAAGCACGGACGGGCCTTAACCGACACAGGCAGGGCTATGCACGCATGGCCTGCAACCTGCTGCATCTAAGCCTCCCTGCCCGGTCTCCATTTCTTAAGTGTGAACTTTCCTCATCTTTTCTAATTCGGACCCGTTCCGAGTAAACCAGCGCTAAACTCGCGAGTAGATTCCAACTACTCGTCTTCTACCGGACCTTTCCTACTAACATTAGCGTAGCCAAATTCCCTCGAGGAGTTGATATTCTACCCTTTCTCTCTTAGTTATATCTGGTCATGCAAGTGGGGTTTTCAATATCATCTAGACTTAATGCAATCAATGATGCAAAGCTATGGTCTCTACAAATGAAAATGCTTTATAAAACTGTTTAAATGCAAACCGGGACTTGCCTGTTTTGCAGGTGACTAAGGTTACAATCATTTAGTGACGATCACTTGGAGCTTGATCACTTGCTTTCCTTCCTCCTTGATCTTCACTTTAAGTCCACCTCGTGTTCTTCACGTAGATGCTACACGATATGATCATGCATACGTATTTAATTGAAAAGCTTTTGCTAATATGATCTAATGACAGTTTTAAAACTGGAACTCTGTTCAAGAATTTAAAATGACACTGGTGCTAGTGGTTTGGGTTGGGCTTAAACACTAAGATCAAATGTTAAGTGCTTTTCCCACTTAAGTGTTGATCACCTTAAGAGGTTACACATAATAGTGGTGATCCAGAGCTCTAATGGAGCTGAGAATTTTCATGTGAGTTCCTTGTCACAAGAAAGTCCTCCGGACCAAAATTCAGCACTTTTCATGGAGTGGTTTATTCAGAATAATTCTCTAAGTGTTTAGTCAAAGATTAATTAATTCTGAGGTAACACCCATGTTCATGTCAAACTCAGAGAACCACAATTTCAATTATAGTTCTTAGAGTCTACATGAATTTTCCTAGGATTTTTGGAGCTAAGAATTGCCCAGAACTGAATTTACATGTTTTGGAAATTCTCTGAAAATGTTTCTGTATTCATTTGAATACAGTAACTTACAATCTGAATTCTCCTGACCAAATCAACTCCAAATGAGCTGAAACTTTTACAGGAGTCTAAGAACACCCTAAAGAATGTTATGGAAAAAGTTGGGGATTTTTGGATAAACCAAACTCCCTCTAAAATTCTTTTGCTGAAAAGCTTTAAAGAATTTTCCAGAATTAAATAAAGACTTTCATACAAATTGGGTTTCATATTTGGATAGAGTTTGTCAATCTGAATCTAACCCAATTTGAATCACTAAATGTGGAGGTTCCTAGCAAAAGTTATGCTCTTCTAAAGTTTGGGGAAAAATCTGGAATTTGAATAAATCTGAGAAAAAGTTTAAACCTGACTGTAGGACCAGGGGCACGTGTCAGTCACCGTGAGCGTGCCGCATGGGGCCACAGGGTTAATTCCCACGCTGTTACAATTGATCCCACGCCACAGAATATCCAGCTCACTGTTGCCAGGCGACTGACGCGTGGGGCCAGTAGCACCTTTGTCTACCTCCCGCCCCCGCGCTTCTGCGCCGCCGGGCTCACCGGAGAAGCTCCGGGATCGGTCGTCCGGCCATCCCTGATGCTGAAACTCGCCGCGAGTCCCTAATTCAATGCGAGGAACACGCTGATGGGGTTTTCTCGAGCTGGCAGGGCCCCTACACTAGCCCGCGACGGCGCACCGGCTCCGATGAAGTCCGGCGACGTCGCCCCGGCACTATAGCCCGCCAAAAGCTCCCTAGAAAGGCTCTACAGCACCAGTGGAGGTTGGCCAAGCTCGTCATGGCCGCATAGGGGCTCGGAAACGGCTCTAACCTAGGGTTCACCGTGCACCCGACGGTCTCTACGACAACCGCCGTTAGAAAGATCAAAATCACGCCGTGCAGAGCGGGTTTCTAGCTAGGTTTCAAAAGGAAAGTTGTTGCTAAGCAAGTCTACGTCCCGTGTGTGCAATTTCAAATGCTCAAAACGAATATAACTCGAGGATTTCACGGATTCATACCCGCGGGTCAGTTTTCACCGGCCGGAGGAGATTTCTGAAATTCGTCGACCAGCGGCGAATACAGGCTTTGTGCTTCGGGTGGAAGCTGCACGGAGCTCCTGCGCACCCAAAAGTGGCCTCGCTTGGTCGTGACAAGCTCTGGAGAAGGCTGTCCACGGGAGGACACCGCCGCTGTTGTGTGACGGCAGCTGCGGGAACTTGCCGTTCTTGGTGCAGAGAGCGTGAATCGGCTCGGTGATGGCTCGAGGAAGTCGTGGGGACGACGGTGGTGTGGTTTTGCTGCTCAGAGGTGTTGCTCACTTGGATTGCCCGAGTTCCCGTGTGATCGAAGCCGGGCGGCTGCGCTTCTGTCTTTCGGTGCGAGGGAGAGCAGAGACAGCGCCGTGGCTTCGGTTAAGAGGCGGGAGAGGGCGTGAGGCGGTAGCTGCCGACATCCAGCAGCTCTCCAGCATGAAGGGGAGCCAGCAGGAGGTGGCTGCGGCCGAGCTCGGTGTCGAGAGGAGGGAATTCGGCTTCGGCCGTTGCTTCGCGTGGGAGGAAATCAAACAGAGACTGTGGACTGCAGATGTTTTGCAAATTTTCAGTGCTCCCAATGACAGGTGGGTCCCAAATGTCAGTCCTCCTTATCCCCTCTAAAATATCTCCCCAATTTGAATATTGATGGAGTTCAATTGTGGAAGTTTAAATCTGAGAGGCATTTGGATAATTGGGCAAGTTTTATCCAAATTCAAATATGCATTTGAATTCTTTGTCATTTAAAGTCCATTTTGGAAAATGGGTTGCAATTCATTTCCATAAATCATGAAACTTTGCACACCCCCTAATTTAGACTCAAGGAATTCAAATATGAAATCTGATTTAAATTTTTGGCTGCTGAAAATAAGATTTGTAGCACAACAGTTTTGAATTTCCATTGTTGCTCTCATTTGAATTTTAAGTTTGAACAATTGTTCCAAATCTGAGTTTTGTTTTCTCACACCTATGGGAACTTCCCATCTTTGTTTCAGACCCCTCTTGGGTTCCAAGTTTTCAAATAAACATTTGAACTTGTGTGAAGGAAACCCTCATGTGTGTTATCACATGTGGGGAAAAGTTTTAACAAGTCCCAAATTTCATACACATGAAACAAACTTTTGCAACAAGTGTTTATTTGTATTCATAATTTTGGGGCCTTTACATTCCTCCCCCCTTGAAAGGAATCTCGTCCCGAGATTCAAAAGAAGAACGAGGTGGGAGGTAATTACAAGGTTTATGACAAAAGCTCCGGATAATTCTTGTGGATGTAATCTTCGGTTTCCCACGTTGCCTCTTCCGGGGTATGATTACTCCACAGGACTTTGTAAAATTTCAAAGTCCGGTTCCTGGTGGTCCGGGTCTTTTCGTCGATAATCTGTATAGGTTGCTCGACGTAGGTGAGATCCGGCTTCAACTCGTCAATGTCTTCGGTGCGTATGGCAGCGGTAAACTTGAGACATTTCCGCAGCTGGGACACGTGAAATATGTCGTGAATACCAGCAAGGCTTGCCGGTAGTTCCAGCCGGTAGGCTACGTTTCCGCACTTCTCCGTTATAGTAAACGGACCAATGAATCGGGAAGCTAGTTTCCCCTTGACACCGAACCGATGAATCCCCTTCATCGGAGACACACGAAGATACACGTGCTCTCCTACTTCGAAATGCAGCGGTCGACATCTCTGGTCCGCGTAACTCCTTTGACGAGATTGGGCATATTTCAGGTTCTCTTGTATTATCCGAACTCTCTCTTCGGCTTCATTGACAAGATCAACCCCGAACGTTACTCGTTCACCAGATTCGCACCAATTTAATGGTGTACGGCACTTCCGGCCGTATAGAGCTTCATATGGTGCCATATTAATGCTCGTCTGATATCCGTTGTTGTACGAGAACTCCGCCAGCGGTAAGTGATCATCCCAGCTCTTACCGTGGTGGATGGCACACCTCTTAGCATATCTTCCAGTATTTGATTCACCCTCTCAGTTTGCCTATCGGTTTGAGGGTGATACGCAGAGCTTCTAATCAACTTCGTCCCCAAGGATGCTTGTAGCTGTTCCCAGAAACGGGCTACAAACAGCGATCCTCTATCTGACACAATGGTGCAGGGGACTCCATGTAAGCACAAGATCCGTGCTATGTACAGCTCCGCATACTCCTTTGCATTATACCTAGTATGCACCGGGATGAAGTGTGCTGATTTGGTTAACCGGTCCACGATTACCCAAATCGAATCATGGTTGTGGGAGGTCATCGGCAACCCGATGATGAAGTCCATACTCAAGTCTTCCCACTTCCATGCCGGTACTTGCAATGGCTGCAACAGGCCTGACTTCTTCATATGGTCGGCCTTGACTCTTCGACACGTATCACACTCTGAAACGTATTTTGCAACTTCACGTTTCATACGTGTCCACCAAAACTTCTTCCGGAGATCTTGGTACATTTTATTACTGCCCGGATGAATGGAAAACCTGGACAAATGAGCTTCGTCCAAAATTTTCTTCCGTAGTCCCATATCCCGGGGTACTACTATCCGGTCATTGAACCATAAAATACCTTCATCATCCTTCCGGAAGCACTTCATTTCTCCGTTGTCTATCCTTCACCGTATGTGAAACATTCCCTTGTCTTTTCGTTGAGCTTCAATGATCTCCTCTCGGATGGTAGGAATGAGAGCGAGATTATAGAGAGCTCCATACGGTATGACACGGAGGTTTGGTTCGTCATCATCCATTTCAGCGATACTTAGGTGATGGATATGCGCCTTACGACTGAGCGCATCGGCGACCACATTCGCCTTTCCTGGATGATAATGAATCTCCAGTTCATAGTCCTTAATGAGCTCTAGCCATCTTCGTTGCCTCATGTTCAATTCTTTCTGAGTGAAGATGTACTTCAAGCTCTTGTGGTCGGTGTAGAGGTGTACAAGATTTCCGAGCAAGTAATGCCTCCAAATCTTCAAAGCAAGGACCACGGCAGCTAACTCAAGATCATGAGTTGGATAAGGCTGCTCGTGAGTTCTGAGTTGACGAGATCCATAAGCGACCACTCGTCTTTCTTGCATCAGCACGCAGCTAAGACCGATGCCAGATGCATCGCAATAAACGTCGAATGGCTTTGTCGTATCCGGCTGAGCAAGAACTTGGGCTGTTGTGAGATGCTTCACTAAAGTCTTGAAAGCTTGTTCACACGCAGCACTCCACATAAATCTGGTATTCTTCTTTAATAATTCCATCATCAGTTTAGCGATCTTGGAGAAATTCGGAATGAACCTCCGGTAGTAACCCTCTAAACCGAGGAAGCTTCGGATTTCATGTACTGACTTTGGTGACTCCCATTTCTGCACTTGGATAATCTTACTCGGATCTACAGCGATACCCTCCGCTGAAATAATGTGTCCGAGAAAAGGTACTTGATTAATCCAGAATTCACACTTGCTGAATTTTGCATAGAGCTGATGATCTCGCAATCTTTGTAGCACAATATGCAGATGTTCAGCATGTTCTTCCTCTGACTTGGAGTACACCGAGATATCGTCGATGAAGACAACGACAAATTTATCCAACTCCGGCATGAACACTGAATTCATCAGGTACATAAAGTGTGCCGGGGCGTTGGTCAAACCAAAAGACGTAACGAGATACTCATACAGCCCGTATCTCGTTGAGAATGCCGTCTTCGGAATATCTTCTGCCCGGATTTTAATCTGGTGATATCCGGACCGAAGATCCATCTTCGAAAATACCTTCGCACCCACTAATTTATCGAAGAGCATATCAATGCGAGGTAGGGGATACTTGTTCTTGATGGTAACGGCGTTCAAAGGACGATAATCAACACAAAGCCGTAGTGTTTCGTCCTTCTTCTTGACAAACAACGCTGAACAACCCCAAGGTGACGAACTCGGTCATATAAAGCCCTTGCTCATTAGGTCATTCAGATGTGTCTTCAATTCTGCCAGTTCATTAGGTGCCATCTTGTACGGCCTTCGTCATATCGGTGTTGTTCCCGGTATAAGTTCAACCTTGAACTCAACGTCTCGTTCGGGCGCCATGCCCGGTAAATCTCCAGGAAACACATCCGGATACTCACGTACCACCGGAATGTCCTCTATCTTAACAGATTCCGTGTGGTTCACTGTTGCAATCTGTTGCCGTTTGGCGCCCAGAATTAATATGTGAAGACCGTGCTGTTGGGAGTTGAGCTCCACGATCCTAGAGCTGATCTTAAGAACCGTCCTGTGGTAATTCAACCACGACATCCCCAAAATGATGTCGATCTTCAGACCCTCAAGAATAATGAGAGTCGTAGGGTATATTCTACCCCCCAAACAAAGAGGTGCTCGGGAGACAACCTCCCTTGCGGTACTGCTGCCCCCGGGCGAAGATATGAGGTATTGCCTCTTTGTATAAACTGTTTGGAGCTGATGTTGAGCCAAAAAAGATTGGCTAATGAAGTTGTGTGTGGCACCGGAATCAAAGAGAACTACAATCGGTAGCTGATTCAGAGAAAACATCCCTGCTAAAGCGGCTTCTCCTTCCGGAACATCATCAATCACCGTATAGTGAATGTTGCCCCTTATCTGCCCTCCTATTTGCAGATTGAGGTACGGATCATATTGTTGTAAATATGATGACCCGTAGCCTTGAATTCCCTCCGGACATTGCCTAGCATAATGGCCCATGCGCCCACAAGTAAAACACGGATGCCTCTCCGGTTCTTCGTTGACTTGCGGTGGACTGCTAGGTACACATGGCTGCAGCGATGGAGCACAAACCACCGTCTGATGCTGCGGCTGTGGAGGTGGTGCAAGCTGTAAAACTTGACCAGTAATCAATCCCTGAGGAGTTGATCGTACAGGTGGCCTCCATCTTTCACCGGGTGGCGTTCGGTACACCACACGGTACTTCTGAGGCACATAACTTGTGCTGACCTGCTCGATTTCACTCATCTTTCTCTTCTCAGCTTGCCACTCAAGTGTCGGCTTCTCCTGAATGAAAGCTGCAACGACCATGTCGGTGTAACTGCCGTTATTGTGTACGGCCAGCTTTTCCCGTAATATGGCACTCAGGCCATGGAAGAATAGGTCACACCGTGCCTCTTCCTTCACCACATACTCGGGAGCATATTGGGCCAAAAGGTTAAATCTCCTGACATACTCGAGGACACTCATGTCCCCTTGCTTCAAGCCCAAAAATTCCTCCCGCTTTGCCTTGAAAATACCTAGTGGTATGTAACGAGTACGAAAGGCTTCACAAAATTCACTCTATATTACTTGATGGTCCTCCGGAATGGTGGCAAGATGATCCACCCACCAGTTTCCGGCGGCTCCATGGAGTTGTTGAGCGGCAAACTTGGTCTTCTGGTATTCATCACACTTGAATACTCCAAATTTGGACTCCATGACACGAAGCCATTGATCTGCTTCCACAGGTTCGGTGGCTTCAGTAAAAATTGGCGGTTGAGTCGCCAAGAAGTCCAGATAAGTGTTCCGAGATGGAATGGCTTGTTGCGTGTTCTGGAGTACGCCTTGCTGTACAAAAGCTTGGAGTAAGCGTGTGTGTTATTGTGTTGCTTCTTGGAGTAGCCTAGCGTTCTCTTGATTAGACTCGACAACTCGAGTCATAAGATCCATCCATCCCGTGGATGGTGGTTCTGACGGTGGAATGGAAGCATCACCGCCTCGACGAGAACTTCCGGCCCTACTCCTAGAGCGAGTACGAACCATACTGCAAAAATATAGTTGAGAAGAGTTAAACAAGAACTCCGCAGTATGTGAGACTAATGAAAACATGATTATGTCAAAACTTTATGAAAGCAGTAACAAAATTCATGTTTACACAACTCCTTAGTAGGCATAGCTATCCAGCCTATCTGTACAGGACAGACCTTTATGCACTATCTCCAGATTTTGATTTAGTTACGTGCATTTCCATATCTCGAGTTGAATACCAAAGTTAAAGTTAACTTCAATATCCTTCCAACGAGTACTCATATGCCTTCAGATCGTCTCTGAATTAAAAGTTATGATTTTCCAAACTTGACAGAATTCCTGGATAAAATTTGCCAGCATCTCCTTTGTATGCGGCTGATTTTATCACAGTTGTATATGCAAATACAATAAGAATCTGAACAAACTTTGAACTACAACAATGTTGCACGCTTCACAACCTTTCCAATGGTGTATCATAGGCTCCTTAAGGGTTTTTCTACAGAATGTTACGGCTTAAAAACAGAAAGGTCCAGAGAGGTTTTGTTGCTGTCTTGGTTCTGGACAATTTATCTCCCTATGACTTTCTACCCATTTAGCGTGTGATTTTGCTCTGGAGCTCTACAATTAAGTTGTAGATCACTTGAAAATCTTTCGAGAACTGTTTCATACACCCTAATTGGGTCAAGCTACTCAGAGTTATGCTCTATTGAAGTCCAACAAAAATTTCTGCCGAAAACAGAGCACTCTGTTTTTTGAAATCTTTGAAACCTAGTCTTCCTCCCATTCGAATCTTAGATCAAAATAAGAGTTCAGTAACTAATATTTGTTTCAAACTTCCATTTTTAATCAAAAGTTAGTTCATGAGTCATTTCTTCAAAGGAAAGGGGTTGTTAAGTTTAGTACAGCGTCGATGCACCGTAAGAAGCATGTCGGTACTACGTAGCCTCACCAAAAATAAATCCTAACCGGATTATACCGGCCTAAGCGTATCTTAGGTGGCACTAAAACGGTCACTCGCAAACGTGTACTATTCGTACTACGGTTTCGTGGTTAATCCTGCATAAGTCACACTCAATCGTCAGGTCCGGCTGCACACTGAACCCGGTATCCATACAGTTCTTACACCCATCCGTCATCACTCGCACAGGTGTTCTCAAGCCAAACACGCATTGAGCTACGTGTTCACGTTACTAACCACGTGACGGGGTTTCCCAAATTGCACCACACACGCCTGGGACCTACGTTGCTCGAGTACCCCAAACGACATGAGGAGTCATAGAGGATACTAAAGCGGGTCGGGCTACCTGCCACCCGTGGGGCTCCACCCTTCAGCTTGTGCGCACTGGTGGACAACGCTTACGTGCACCCCCCAAGACATAACGCGTCCCGAGATGCACAATTTTCTGACATAACAAGTAAGTTAGGTTGTCACCTTCATAATAAGCTAATAGTAATCCTTACGTGGGCCTAATATCGTTTCCTCACCGTATCCTAATTTTTTGTCGTAATACCTTCCTTATTCCGTGCGCTATTACCAATGCGGCTCTAATACCAACTGAGACGGGTGCGTTACCGACTGAGACAGGGCTCAGCTCTGATACCATGCTGACGCGGCCCCGTCAACCGAGACAGGCCACTCGCCCGGGAATCGCATTGGGTGGTGCCGTGTTGTGCGGCACCCAACAGCACACATATGAGGAACAATGTATTACATAAAACAATAGAGGAAGCTTACAAGTTTTTCTTTGTAAATACTTTACATCAAGTAACTACAGAGGAAGTCTATATCAACTCACGTCGAATAACTAAAAGCACTCTAGATGAAGTCCAGCCCGCGGACTCCTCTCGCTAGCAACACGAAGACAACAGCAGCGGCTGGGTTCTCCCTGTGTTAAACGACTCGGAAGTCTCCGAGTCTCACCGGACAACCTTCTTTTCAGCATCGATGTTAACCTGCAAAACCACTTATATAGCAAGCATGAGCACATAGGCTCAGCAAGTCTGACCCGTCTCTCCTAAGCAAGAAACTCTACATGCACGACGGTTGCAATTGGGTTGGCTAGATTTGCATAAAGGACTCGCCTAAAGTTGATCCTTATCTTTTAAGCCTCATTGTGCATACCTCGAGCCGAAAAGCATCGCAACTCCACAATCAAACAAGAAACGCTTTGTTGCGATGCTCCTTGCACAAAGTGAAAGTAAAGTTTAATGAGCCTATGTCTAATTCAATCATGGTTGCAATACAAGTTATAGCATAGCTTTATCAAGTTCAAAAGAATAACCAGTTCAGTTCTTACTACGTCAAGACGCAGTGGGCAAGTATGCTCATATAACCGCGAGCGACGGTGATTCGAATCAGTACACGTCCGGACTACACGACACGTACACCCGTACTCTGAGTTGCCGGCAGCAACCTCGACTGACGTTGTACGCGGCCACCTTTCCCAAGATCTTCCACATTGGACGCAGTCCAACTGCCCAGAGTACGCAAGCTCCCTCAAGGTACATACCTGCAGTGGTATGTTCTTGAGCGAGGTACCTCCTGCTACCCAGACGCCGAAAGCCTAAGGCAGTCGGAAAAGTTCCACTATGGATTTCCCAAGGTACATCGGTTTCCTGGGTCCCATATAGCCAGTATGTGCCCGGTACACAACTCAAACTTGTCCAACAGGGCCAAGCACGGACGGGCCTTAACCGACACAGGCAGGCCTATGCACGCACGGCCTGCAACCTGCTGCATCTAAGCCTCCCTGTCCGGTCTCCATTTCTTAAGTGTGAACTTTCCTCATCTTTTCTAATTCGGACCCGTTCCGGGTAAACCAGCCCTAAACTCGCGAGTAGATTCCAACTACTCGTCTTCTACCGAACCTTTCCTACTAACATTAGCTTAGCCAAATTCCCTCGAGGAGGTGATATTCTACCCTTTCTCTCTTAGGTATATCTGGTCATGCAAGTTGGGTTTTCAATATCATCTAGACTTAATGCAATCAATGATGCAAATCTATGGTCTCTACAAATGAAAATGCTTTATAAAACTGTTCAAATGCAAACCGGGGATTGCCTCTTTTGCAGGTGACTAAGGTTACAATCAGTTAGTGACGATCACTTGGAGCTTGATCACTTGCTTTCCTTCCTCGTTGATCTTCACTTTAAGTCCACCTCACGTTCTTCACGTAGATGCTACACGATATGATCATGCATACGTATTTAATTGAAAAGCTTTTTGCTAATAAGATCTAATGACAGTTTTAAAACTGGAACTCTGTTCAAGAATTTAAAATGACACTGGTGCTAGTGGTTTGGGTTGGGCTTAAACACTAAGATCAAATGTTAAGTGCTTTTCCCACTTAAGTGTTGATCACCTTTAGAGGTTACACATAATAGTGGTGATCCAGAGCTCTAATGGAGCTGAGAATTTTCATGTGAGTTCCTTGTCACAAGAAAGTCCTCCGGACCAAAATTCAGCACTTTTCATGGAGTGGTTTATTCAGAATAATTCTCTAAGTGTTTAGTCAAAGATGAATTAATTCTGAGGTAACACCCATGTTCATGTCAAACTCAGTGAACCACAATTTCAATTATAGTTCTTAGAGTCTACATGAATTTTCCTATGATTTTTGGAGCTAAGAATTGCCCAGAACTGAATTTACAAGTTTTGGAAATTCTCTGAAAATGTTTCTGTATTCATTTGAATACAGTAAATTACAATCTGAATTCTCCTGATCAAATCAACTACAAATGAGCTGAAACTTTTACAGGAGTTTAAGAACACCCTAAAGAATGTTCTGGCAAAATTTGGGGATTTTTGAATAAACCAAACTCCCTCTAAAATTCTTTTGCTGGAAAGCTTTAAAGAATTTTCCAGAATTAAATAAAGACTTTCATACAAATTGGGTTGAATGTTTGTATAGATTTTGTCAATCTGAATATAACCCAATTTGAATCACTAAATTTGAAGGTTCCTAGCGAAAGTTATGCTCTTCTAAAGTTTGGGGAAAAATCTGGAATTTGAATAAAACCGGAAAAAAGTTTAAACCTGACTGTGGGACCAGGGGCACGTGTCAGTCACCGGGAGCGTGCCGCATGGGGCCACAGGGTTAATTCCCGCGCTGTTACAATTGATCCCATGCCACAGAATATCCAGCTCACTGTTGCCGGGCGACTGACGCGTGGGACCGGTAGCACCTTCGTCTACCTCCCGCCCCCGCGCTTCTGCGCCGCCGGGCTCGCCGGAGAAGTTCCGGGATCGGTCGTCCGGCCATCCCTGATGCTGAAACTCGCTGCCAGTCCCTAATTCAACGCGAGGAACACGCTGATGGGGTTTTCTCGAGCTGGCAGGGCCCCTAAACTAGCCCGCGACGGCGCACCGGCTCGGATGAAGTCCGGCGACGTAGCCCCGGCACACTATTGCCCGCCAAAAGCTCCCTAGAAAGGCTCTACAGCACCAGTGGAGGTTGGCCAAGCTCGGAATGGCCGCATAGGGGCTCGGAAACGGCTGTAACCTAGGGTTCGCCATGCACCCGACGGTCTCTACCACAACCACCATTAGAAAGATCAAAATCACGCCGTGCAGAGCGGGTTTCTAGCTAGGTTCCAAAAGGAAAGTTGTTGCTAAGCAAGTCTACGTCCCGTGTGTGCAATTTGAAATGCTCAAAACGAATATAACTCAAGGATTTCACGGATTCATACCTGCGGGTCAGTTTTCACCGGCCGGAGGAGATTTCTGAAATTCGTCGACCAGCGGCGAATACAGGCTTTGTGCTTCGGGTGGAAGCTGCACGGAGCTCCTGCGCGCCCAAAAGTGGCCTCGCTTGGTCGTGACAAGCTCTGGAGAAGGCTGTCCACGGGAGCACGCCGCCACTGTTGTGTGACGGCCGCCGCGGGAACTCGCCGTTCTCGGTGCAGAGAGCGTGAATCCGCTCGGTGATGGCTCGAGGAAGTCGTGGGGACGACGGTGGTGTGGTTTTCCTGCTCAGAGGTGCTGCTCACTTGGATTGCCCGAGTTCCCGTGGGATCGAAGCCGGGCGGTTGCGCTTCTGTCTTTCGGTGCGAGGGAGAGCAGAGACAGCGCCGTGGCTTCGGTTAAGAGGTGGGAGAGGGCGTGAGGCGGTAGCTGCCGACATCCAGCAGCTCTCCAGCACGAAGGGGAGCCAGCAGGAGGTGGCTGCGGCCGAGCTCGGTGTCGAGCGGAGGGAATTCGGCTTCGGCCGTTGCTTCGCGTGGGAGGAAATCAAACAGAGACTGTGGACTGCAGATCTTTTGCAAATTTTCAGTGCTCCCAATGACAGGTGGGTCCCACATGTCAGTCCTCCTTGTCCCCTCTAAAATATCTCCCCAATTTGAATATTGATGGAGCTCAGTTGTGGAAGTTTGAATCTGAGAGGCATTTGGATAATTGGGCAAGTTTTATCCAAATTCAAATATGCATTTGAATTCTTTGTCATTTAAAGTCCATTTTGGAAAATGGGAAGCAATTCATTTCCATAAATCATGAAACTTTGCACACCCGCTAACTTGGACTCAAGGAATTCAAATATGAAATCTGATTTAAATTTTTGGCTGCTGCAAATGAGATTTGTATCACGACAGTTTTGAATTTCTATTGTTGCTCTCATTTGAATTTTGAGTATGAACAATTGTTCCAAATCTGAGTTTTGTTTTCTCACACCTATGGGAACTTCCCATCATTGTCTCAGACCCCTCTTGGGTTCCAAGTTTTCAAATAAACATTTGAACTTCTGTGAAGGAAACCCTCATGTGTGTTATCACATGTGGGGAAAAGTTTTAACAAGTCCCAAATCTCATACACATGAAACCAACTTTTGCAAACAAGTGTTTCTTTGTATTCATAATTTTGGGACCTTTACATACCGCAACCTGAGAATTGTTCTAAGGCAAGAGAAAATTGAGTATGTTCTTGAGCAACCATACCCCAATAACCTCCCCGATGATGCAAATGCCGCAACTCGCAGGACTTATGAGAAGCACTGCGATGATGCGCTTAATGCAAGCTGCCTCATGCTTGCCACAATGTTCCCTGATCTACAGAAACAATATGAGCATGCAGATGCTTATTCTATGATTCATTGACTACGTGGAATGTTTGAGAACCAAGCAAGGGCTGAGAGGTACAACATCTCAAAGTCCTTGTTCTCATGCAAGCTGGCAGAAGGTAGCCCGGTCAGTCCCCATGTAATCAAGATGATTGGTTACATTGAGACTTTGGACAAACTTGGTTCTGAACTCAGGGATGACCTGGCTATTGACGTTATTCTCCAGTCACTCCCACCGAGCTACGAGCCATTTATATTGAATTATCAAATGAATGGCATGGAGAAAACATTGGCTGAATTGCATGGGATGCTTAAAACAGCCGCGGAAAGCATTAAGAAAAACACCACTCATGTGATAATGGTTCAAAAGGAGAATAAAAAGAGGAAGCGTGTGATGCATCCTAAAGGCAAGGGAAAGGTTCCCAATGAGCCTTCAAGCTCAAAGCCAAAGGGTAAATCAGACCCTTCTCCTAATGATCAATGCTTCCACTGTCATGCTATGGGGCATTGGTCTAGGAACTGCAAGAAGTACTTGGAGGATAAGAAGAAGAAAGGAAGTGAGACTTCCACTTCAGGTATAAATGTTATAGAAATCAATATTGCTACATCTTCTAGTGAATCATGGGTATTTGATACCGGATCAATGATTCACACTTGCAAATCGTTGCAAGGTCTAAGTGAGACTAGAAGATTTGCAAAAGGAGAGTTGGATGTTCGTGTCGGCAATGGAGCAAAGGTTGCTGTCATAGCTGTCGGAACTTATCACTTGTCATTACACTCAGGATTAGTTTTGGAATCAAATAATTGTTATTGCATTCCTTCTTTGAGCAAGAACATTATATCTTCTTCATGTTTGGAAGAAGTTAATGGTTATGAGATTATAATAAAGAACAAATGTTGTTCTATTTATTATAATAATATTTTCTATGCACAATGTCCATTAGGGAATGGATTATATGTTCTTGATCTTGAGGATAAAACAGTCAATAACATTAATACAATAAGGGCTCGACGAAATGATCTAAATCCCACTTTTATTTGGCATTGTCGTTTAGGTCATATATATGAGAAACGCATTGAGAAACTCCATAAAGATGGTTTGTTAAGTGTAACACCCTCATTTTTGGTTCAGCATATATTCATGTTTTATGAAGAGAAAACATTTTAAGAGAAGTAGGAACACCATCAAAAGGATAGCCAATAAGAGTCGAATCCAGTTTCCAGAAAGCACCAAAGACAACTTCCGCGACCCGCTGGCCACGCGGCGTGTCCGGAGCTCATCCCTGTGAAGTGGGGAGAGGTCCGCTGCTAAACTGGCTACGTGGCAGGCTCGGGGCTCATCTCCGCGAAGGGGAGAGGTCGGACCCTGCAGGACACATGTTGCCACCGGAGCTAGCCTCTGCGGAAGAAGCAAAGGCATTTTTCAGGACACATATCACCTTCGGAGCTAGCCACCGCGGAAATCAGAGGACCAGTTGCGCGGGATACGTGTCGATCTCAGAGCTCACCTCTGAGAGGTCCGGTTCTATTGGACACATGTCGCCACCGGAGCTTATCTCCGTGAGGTCCGTCACTAGTGGACACGTGTCGACCTCGGAGCTTGTCTCTGAGAAGAGAGGAAAGGTCCGGCACTGACACGAGCATGTGCGGAGCCCACCTCCGAAGGAGAGGGAGGTCTTTCTCGCTTGACACATGGCACAACCGGAGCTCGTCTATGCGGAAAAGGAGAGACCAGGCCCCGATGGACACGTGGAGCTTCCGGAGCTCATCACCGAAGAGGTAACGAGTTTTGGAGCGATTGTGGATTCTGTACGCGTAGAAATATTTGTACGGAGAAGAAATCGACCTGAACTCGACAATGTTACCGTACCAAATCCACTAAAGATAAGATGTTAAGATTTAACGACGATTTGAACAGGGCCCTTATTCGGGATGCAATCAGATTAGGACTCTTCTCTTCCCGATTATAAATAGAACCCAGAACCTCTAGCCGAAACCACAAACTTCTTTTCCAACTCCTGAGCCAACGACTTAGAGCCCTAGTCCCAACCCGCCGAGTAAACCATCGCCGGAGTGCAGCAAGGAAGATCGCCGGAGGAAAGCCCAACGATCTGAGGAGGACCTTGAGACCGAGAAGAACGTAAGGTAGGTCTCCAATACCATCTTACGACATCGTTGTGTTTTCTTTGCATCTGTTCTTTGATTCCTTTCGAACAGAAGTCTTCTCGTGGACATATCACTTGATGATCAGGTTGATCTAAAGACAAAATCATCGCCCACCTTTGATCCGAACACCTCTGTTCATCATAAAATCCATGCAAGCCATGCAAGAACACGTATAAACCAATCTAATAAAACTAATCATAGAATAATATGTGTCGGTACCCGCGATATGGGGTACCCCCGCGCACAGGGGAAAATGCCTAAGGATCTCGCCCTTCTCTGCAGGGAGAGCTCCGAAGGCGCCACGCGTCCTGCGGGGCCGGACCTCCCTCTCCTCAGAGGAGAGCTCCGGGCTCACCACGTGGCCTGCAGAAGCAGGACCTCCCCCTCCGCGGGAGAGAGGTCCGAAGGTGCCACGTGTCCAGCGGGGCCGGACCTCCCTCTCCTCAGAGAGGAGCTCCGGGCTCGCCACGTGGCCGACAGAAGCCGGACCTCCCCCTCCGAGGGGAGAGGTCCGAAGGCTCCACGTGTCCTGCGGCCTGCGGGGCCGGACCTCCCTCTACTCTGAGGAGGGCTCCGGGCCCGCCATGTGTCCAGCAGAAGAGCGCTGCCTGCCCCCGAGCGGTAGGCGGCGGGCGTAAAGACGCCCCATACCTTGCCCGTACAAGGTATTCAAGGCCCGCATATTCCCAAGACGCGGAGCACGCCTCTGTCAGGTGCCGTTGCGCCCAGTCGCATCACAGACTGGCTCGCGGTGTCAGAGCCTGCCAGCCAATAAACGCAGCGACAAGACATCCCATGCCGCTCCCGCCGCCATCAACCACTACGGCTAGCATGCAGCATGGGCAGGGCGGCAAGACGAAGACTCAGAAGCCTTCGCCAGAGACAACTACCGGCATAACTGCAGATATGGTAGATAACAGTCAATCTCCCCGGGACCACCTGTCGGGTCCTGGGCCCCCCTTGTAAGCCACCCAAGTCTTGGACTATAAAAGGCTCGGGTAGGCGACGTTAGCAGGGGTTCGCTTTCTCGCAACTTATACGCTAGACTTCAGTCATCCCAAGCTCAGGACTCCGGTTCTGAGCAACAAGCAATACAGCGAGCTCCATAGCTCTCCGTGGACGTAGGGTTTTACGCTCCGGTGGCCTGAACCACGTAAAACTCGCCGTGTCAAGCTCTTCCTAACTCGTCCATACGCTCAAGCTCTCCGCAAGTGACTAGCCGCATCGAAAAAAGAACCTCGGCGGGCTGCCCAGTGCAGGCCCGGGGGAAGTATCGACCGAACACTTCGACATTTGGCGCGCCAGGTAGGGGGCTTTTCCCTTGCGCGACGAGTTTCCGCCGACGAAGATGACCAAGCTTCCTTCAGCGGCAAACTCTCCTCCCCTGCGTTCGCGGCGAACCGTGACCAGGGGGGAGTACATGTCGACACACTCAGGATGGAGTATGTCGGCGCAAGCTGGGAGCCAGCAGCCGGCTCTGGCAGCGCTGACCCCGGCAATGCAGGCTCCAACCAGCGTCAGGTCTTCAGTAGCGCTGGGCGTACACGGTGGGGGTGCGCCTCAGGCAGCGACCCAGCAGTGGATTCGCGAGGTAGACCGTCTCGTCATCGCCGCTGCAAACCCTCGACTTCAGCGGGGACGATGCTCCGGCCAACCGGCTGTGTCGCTGATGCGCACGCCAATGGTTGGCGAGCAGACGGCAGATTCCAGCTCCACCAGGCTCCAGTCGACGGATCTGAGGACAGAGCTGGAACGGTGTCACTTGGGCCAAGATGCCCGGGTATACCTCGAGCAACGCCGAGAAAGGCGTCGCAACCAAGAGGCTGGCGACAGCGTGACGTCGGCCTCGACCCAGCCTGAAGAGCAGACTTTTGCCACGCGATCTCTGCCCCAGGCTTACGCCGCGCAGAATATGCCACAGTCATATGTCCTGCAAACGGCGCCCCCGTCCTATGGCGCAACCTTGCCCATACCGGGGTACACTGTGCCAGGTGCGAACCAAGCGTTCGCGGCACCAATACCTGCGGCAACAGGAGCAGGATGTGCGGCCCTTGTGCCCCACCTTCGCTTCGCGAGGTGGCCGCGCAAGTTTTGGCCGCACCTGCCCGAGAAGTACGACGGTAGCGTCAACCCGGCGGAGTTCCTCCAGAACTACTCCACCGCCGTACTTGCCGCAGGAGGGAATGAAGCCGTCATGGCCAATTACTTCCCTGTCGCCTTGACCGGCCCAGCTCGGTCTTGGCTCATGAACCTCCCCCAGGGTTCCATAACTTCCTGGGGAGAGCTCTGCCTGCAGTTCATCGCCAACTTCGGCAGTTCCTATACCCGGCCTGGCACGGAGCTCGACCTCCACGCCATCCAGCAACAACCGGGGGAGTCGCTGCGCTCCTTCATCCAGCGGTTCTCCCAGGTGCGGAACACCATGCCACACATCCAAAATGCTTCTGTGGTGGTGGCGTTCCGGCAAGGTGTCCGGGACAAGAAGATGCTCGAGAAGCTCGCGACCAGAGAGGTCCGCAATGTCTCCGAGCTCTTCAGCATGGCAGACAAGTGCGCTAGAGCAGCCGAAGGGCGAAACTGGCACTCGCTGCCGTCCTCCAAGTCAGGAGGACAGCCCGGATCTGGTCCTACTCCCTATGGAGGCAGCAAGAAGGCCAAGAACCGAGGCAGAGGCAAGATAGAATCACCGACCGCAGCTCCAGTCGCCGCAGCAGCGACACTCAGTGGGGCTCGGGGGCCGCGCCCCGACAAGAGGCAGCGAAGGTCACCAATCCCAGAAGGTGATCAAGACAAGATATGCCCCGTGCACGGCAGCTGTCACCACACTACTGCCGAGTGCCGAGAGATCCAGAAGCTCGCAGAGCGCTTCCACAAAGGGAAGCAGCAGCGGACTGACGCCCCACCCTTCCGTCCAAGGGAGGGCAAGCAGAAGGTCGACGTCCCGAACAGCGCCGACCACCAAGTGGAGTTCCAGGAGCCTCAGCGCGCCGTGAAGGCGGTACGCAACCATGAGGACTCCAGCTCCAGCGACGATGAGCGTCGAAAGAAGCTCTACGTCATATACGGCGGGTCTGCCGACCCCTCATCTCGAAGCGCAGTCAAGACTCTGCACCGAGCGGTAGCGTCGGTGGCTCCACTCCCAAGTGCCGCACCGCACCTCAAGTGGATGGGAACCCCCATCAGCTTTGACGCCACCGAATGCCCCAGGAACATGGCTGGGGCCGGCTAACTACCGCTCTTGGTAGCTCCGACCATCGCCAACGTGAGGATGTACCACGTTTTGGTGGATGGTCGAGCTGGGCTGAACCTCATCAGCCGTGCAGCTTTCCAGAAGCTGCAGATCCCGATGGCCAAGCTCACCCTGTCGAGTCCGTTCTCAGGGGTAGGGCCGGGACAGGTCGTTCCCTACGGCAACATCAGCCTCCCGGTGACCTTCGGAGCTTCTGACAGCTATCGGACAGAATACATTCTGTTCGACGTAGCGGAGATCGACCTCCCCTTCAACGCCATAATCGGCAGGCCAGCCCTGTACCGATTCATGGCAGTAGCCCACTACGGCTACCTCGTCCTAAAGATGCCTACACCAACGGGCGTCCTCAGGATTCGTGGAGACCGCACTGCTGCAGTGTCGGCCTTAGAGAAACTCCAAGCGCTCGCAACAGCTGGGGCACCAGCCCCTGGCAGTGCAGAGCCAGACCAGCTCCACCCGAGCGCACGCCACCGTGCCTCCGCCACAGCACCCCGGGTGCAACCCCTCGACGAGGGCGGCATCCCCTTAAAGGTCGTCCAAGTCGGCGCCGAAGCCACCCAGACCACCCGGGTAGCCGGGGGCCTGGATAGCAAATACGAAGGCGCGCTCGTCACCTTCCTCCGGCACAACGTTGACGTGTTTGCATGGCAGCCGTCACAGATGCAGGGGATCCCCAGGGAGGTGATCGAGCACCACTTAAAAGTCTTCCCCGACGCCCGGCCAGTTCAACAGAAGCCCCGCAAGCAGTCCATCAAGCGGCAAAACTTCATTCGTGAAGAAATCAAGAAGCTGCTGGACGCTGGCTTCATACGGGAGGTCCACCACCCCCCGTGGTTGGCGAACCCCGTCGTTGTCCTGAAGGCCGGCGGGAAGCTCCGGATGTGCATCGACTACACCAGTCTCAATAAGGCATGACCCAAAGATCCATTCCCTCTCCCTAGAATAAATCAAATAGTACACTCAACATCGGGCTGTGATATGCTGTGCTTCCTAGACGCCTACTCGGGTTTCCATCAGATCCCCATGTCTAGGGAGGATGAAGAGCACACCTCCTTCATCACAGTAGATGGCCTTTATTGTTATGTGTCTATGCCTTACGGCTTAAAGAATGCTCTCCCCACCTTTGTGCGAGCGATGCACAAAACCTTTGGGGAGTTAATAAGAGACTTAGTTGAGGTGTACGTCGATGACATCGTTGTCAAGGTCAAGCAGGGTTCATCTTTATTAGATAACCTAGCCTTAGTTTTTGACAAATTGCGCTCTACGCGCACCAAGCTGAACCCCGACAAATGTGTGTTCGGTGTGTCCTCTGGGAAGCTCTTAGGATTCCTGGTCTCGCACCGGGGGATTGAGGCCAACCCAGAGAAGATCAAGGCCATCGACTTGATGCGGCCTCCTGCCCGCATCAAAGATGTCCAGAAACTCACGAGATGCCTAGCCACGCTGAGTCGGTTTATACCGAGGCTAGCAGAGCGGGCACTCCCTTTCTTTAAGCTCCTGCGCAAGTCTGACCCATTTGCCTGGACTGACGAAGCAGAAGAGGCTTTCCAGGAGTTGAAGCGGCTCTTGACAACCCTGCCTATCATGGTAGCCCTAGAGCCCGGAGAGCACCTGTTGCTCTACATCGCGGCAACAACCGAGGTGGTGAGTATGGTCCTCGTCGCAGAGCGGCCGGACCTCTCACCTTCACGACCTGCTCCGGCAGCAGAAGACAGACGCCAGGAGGCCCCGCAGGACCGAGACGGTCTCTCGGACCTCCAAGGCAACCTCCCGGAGGTTCATGTCGGCCTCCCGGAGGTCCAGGGCGGTCTCCCGGACCCCCAAGATAAACCCCTGGGGGTCCTGTGGGATCCCCCGGGGACCCAACGGGACCTCCCGAAGATCCCTCAAGACCCTCCGAAGCTCCCGGAGGCCCCCGTGGGTCCACTCACCTCCAGCGGGCCAGGGCCAATGGATGAAGACCTCCCAGACCTAAGAGAGAGGGTTCGAACCATCCAGAGGTCTGTCTACTACATCAGCGAAGTACTTCATGATGCCAAGACAAGGTACCTAGAAGTCCACAAGCTGCTGTATGCGGTGCTCGTGGCCTCCAGGAAGCTCCGCCATTACTTCCAGGCCCACCGGGTCTCTGTAGTCACCTCCTATCTGCTGAAGACGATTCTTCACAGCCCCCATGTGACTGGCAACGTTGCTAAATGGGCGGCGGAGCTGGCGGAGTTCGAGCTGGACTTCCTTCCACGCCATGCAGTCAAAAGCCAAGCACTGGCCGACTTTGTGGCAGAGTGGACCCCAACGAAGACAGTGAACCAGAGCACCAAGCTCCGGTCTTCACCGAGCCCCACTGGACGCTTTTCTTCGACGGCTCCTCGCGAAAGCAGGGAGCCGGTGCCGGCGTACTGCTCCTCATGCCATCGGGGGAACAGTTTGGGTACATGGTGCGTCTCAATTTCAAGGCAACCAACAACATGGCGGAGTATGAAGCACTCATCTTTGGCCTGCAGACAGCCCTGTCTTTAGGCGCTCGCCAGTTGTTGGCACAGGGCGACTCCCAGCTGGTCATCAAGCAAGTCAAGGGCGAATGCTCCTGCAATGACCCACAGCTAGCTGCATATCTTCTTCACGTGCAGATGTTGGAGAAAGACTTCCTCGCCTTGGACCTGCGCCACGTACCGCGCGCTGGCAATGCCGCAGCTGACGACCTTTCAACAAAGGCTTCCACCGGAGCTCCCGTGCCCGAAGGAGTTTTTGAGAGGACGTTGCTGAGGCCCACAGCCCGGCCCGCCGAGCCGGGCGAAGGGGGCTTGACCAGCACCTCGAAGCTGGCGGTCCCGGCAGCCCTACAGCCATGGATGCCGCCAAGGATCGTAAGCGTCACTGGGGACTCCGTGCAACCCAATGCTCAAGATCCAGAAGCTCAAGTCAGACCCGATGCATGGATCACGGAGATCCGGGACTACTTGAAGGACAACATCCTCCCTGATGAACGTGCAACCGCTGAACGGATCGTGCGTATGGCTAAGAGATACGCGCTGGTAGAGGGGGATCTCTACCGGCGCGGCGCCAACCACATCCTATTGCGGTGCATAACCCAGGGGGGAAGGCTGCGACTTGCTCGCTGAGATCCATGGAGGCGAATGTGGAAGTCACTCTTCCTCATGCACGCTTGTCGGTAAAGCCTTCCGGCATGGCTTCTACTGGCCGACAGCACTCTAGGATGCCGTCAAGATGGTCGAGAGCTGCAAGGCGTGCCAGTTCCACGCCAAGCAGATCCATACACCGGCTCAGGGGGTACAGATGATCCCACCCTCATGGCCGTTTGCCGTATGGGGGTAGGACATCTTGGGACCATTTCCCAGAACCGTCGGGGGATTCCAGTACCTCTATGTCGCCATCGACAAGTTCACCAAGTGGCCAGAAGCCACACCAGCTGTCACCATCAACAAGCAATCCGCAGTAAAGTTCATCAAGTCTATTGTCTGCCGGTTCGGGGTCCCGAACAGAATCATCACTGTCGAAGTGTTTGGTCGACACTTCACCCGGGCCTGCACTGGGCAGCCCGCGGAGGTTCTTTTTTCGGTGGGGCTAGTCCCTTGCGGAGAGCTTGCGCGGATGGACGAGTTAGTAAGAGCTTGACACTGAGAGTTTTACGTGGTTCAGGCCGCCGGAGCATAAAACCCTACGTCCACGGCGAGCTATGGAGCTCGCCGTATTGCTTGCTGCTCAGGGCCGGAGTCCTGAGCTTGGGAGTGAGTTACAGCCTGGGTGTGAATGGCTAGCGTATGAGTTGCAGAAATGCGAACCCTTGCTATCGTCGCCTACCCGATCCTTTTATAGTCCAAGACTCGGGTGGCTTACAAGGGGGGCCCGGGACCCGACAGGTGGTCCCGGGGAGATTGACTGTTATCTACCGTATCTGCAGTTATGCTGGTAGTTGTCTCTGGCGAAGGCTTCCGAGTCTCCGTCTTGCCGCCCTGCCCATTGTAAGGGCCTCAGTTTTGACACACATTGGCAGTGTTCATCACCACACCACACACCTCATTTGAGGAAGGATGATGAACACAAATGAAGAGCAAGTAACAATTATCAACATGCTCATTAGAGAACAAACTCACACATTGCAAAAGTGGTAGTTCCCACATGTGATATAGATGGGCTGGACATATGAAAACTCCTACACTTTACTAAGGATGTCCATGCCAAGTTTCACCCAAATTCAAAACCTTTTTGAGGTCAGTTTGGGTCTAGTTAGGAAGAGGGCAGTTTGAAACCATATTCAAATTCAAACTGTTTTTATCCCATGAATTTAAAAGTGGAAGGCATATTCTTACTCAGCACATTTTTGTGAGCTCACACACCAACTTTCACTCCATTTGGAGTTGATCTTGATATGAGCTAAGTGGGAGAAATTCAAACTTTATTTGAATTTCAAACTGAACTTGTGCTGAAATTCATTCAAACCAAACCTCATTTGAACTTTGATCAATTCAAATGGCTCATGGGTGAATAATTTGAATTGCCAAGGGTAGTATGGGGTTCACTGTTTACAACAGTGATTAGGAGTAAATTTCAGAGGTTAAAACTGGAGGTGGGACCCACATGTCAGCCACTGCTCAGATCAAACCGACTGAGACTTTTTCACTCGGGTCGCCGAGCCGCAGCGGTGATCCCCACCGAGGCCAGCCGCTGCGCCACCAGCTGCTTGCCCACGCGCGGGCGTGAGGCGGTGCAGATCCTTCTTAAGGCGCCTGCCCCCTCCTCGGCCGAGGCACCGTCGTTCTTCCCCGCAAGAACTCAGCGCCGGCCGAAAACTTCCGCAGCTCGGACTTGATCGGAGAACGCCGATCGCAGCTCCCTCCTTCCACTCCAGAGCCCCAGCAAGGTACTAGAGACCTTCCTCCGTCCTCCCCGTTGCTACAATTCGGTTGAGACCGATTGATATCGGCTGTGCCGAAAGATCAAATTCGGGACTTGGAACCGCCGCACCTCGGGCTCTCGTGGACAGCCAAACCAGGGTGTTGTCACGCCCGAGCCAAGGCACCCTTGGACACGCGGGTGACCGGTGCTGCTCATCCCCGAGCCACAGCTCGAGTGGTTGCTCACCGGCGGCGGATTTCCACTTTTCCCCTTTCTGTGTGCAGAACGACCTTTGGGTACGATTCTGTTTAATTCGTGCTCTAGAAAGAATTAGAGGGCCTCAGGCCGCTCTCACACGAGCTAGACACGGTAACGCACAAGTTGCCTTCACAACTCTGGGCTGGAGAACCAGTGCGCCCGGCGTAATTTGAGGTCTACTAATGGCGGAACGAACGGGCGGCATCGGGCGCACGGTGAGGACCTATTTAGAGCCTTCCCCGAGCTGCCTCGAGCTCATGTCGACCTTCTCCAAGGTCCACTGATGCTCCCCGACCGATTTCCCAAGTAGCTGAGGTGCTAGAGAAGTCAGCCGACATGGCCGAAGTCATTCCGAGGTGGCGGCTCGTCGCCGACCATGCTCCGGCCGTTGTCATGAGCAGCTGACCCTCGGATCCTGTTCCCCGAGTAAAAGTAGGCAGGGGCAGCCAGAATCGAGAAGTTTGGAGCTGTACAGCAGCCGGCGGCGAGCTCTCCGGCGAGATCCCTTGGCGGCGGGGCGCGGGTGTCACGAGGTTGAAGAAGGGGGTGGACCCCAGCTGTCAGCGGGAGATATTTTGAATCGGGATCCGGCTGCGGCCGGGATCGGGTGTGCTGGCGCGCAAGCTCTTTGTGGGCCGCGGTGTGCTGTCGCCTCGGCGTGCGACGCGTGTCCCCTGGGCCCACGCGCGAGTTTAAACTTTTCCCCGATTTTCAGATTTCCTTCAAACTTCAAATCCTCATAACTTTGGCTAGAAAGCTCCAAATTGAGTGAACCAAATTTTGCTGGATTCAGCTCTCTGAGTACTTTCCATAAAATCAAGTTTCACTTCATGAAATTCCTTATTTCTCCAGAATTAATTCCTCAAAGTTTATAACTGTTAGGAATTTTAACTGGAAAATCCTTTGGGGGAAAATCCTGAAATTTTGCTGGGATGTTCGCCAAAATATCCCTGAACTACCATAAAAATTTCAGATCCATTTGAGCTAATCTGATCCACCTAATGGGGTAATTAGTGAAACTGTTCCAGAGAAAATAGAAAATGTTCAGAAACATTTTCAGAATTTTCTCTGAAATTGTTTAGCTCATATCTTTAGTTAGGGACTTCCAAATTAAGTGAGACCAAATCCATTTGAACCCTCTGAAAATCTAGTTTTCAGAAAGTCATAGTTTGTTTCATGAAAATTCCTAGAACACCCTAAGAGTTCCAATTAAGGTCAAGGACATAATTAATTGTGGAGGGCTCAAATGAGCTTTGCTGCAACTAAAACTTGACCAAGTCTCTGTTTAGGTTGTAACCAAGCCACATTAAAAGTTTCACAGTCATTAGGTCTGTCTAGCAAGGGTTATAGACTTCACAACTTCAAAGTTAATACAAATGCATTTAAATTGATACATATATTGCTCTTATCATGTAGTCGCTAAGGTCGAGGGGGAACCCAAAGTCCTAGACTTCATTACTCTGGAGGAACAGCTAGCCTACGACCAAGAGCAGCAAGGCAAGCTCCGGTTTGCATTAACCCTTTTACAAATGTTTATTGTTTTGAGCACATCTTTGAATATTGTTCGTTGCATTAAAGTCTTGATTGGAAACCCAACTGCATAGCCAAGAAAACCATGGGTTGGGTTTAGGATTGAAAACCTCGATAGCCACTGCATTGCTAGGATAGCGTAGGATTCGGTACAAGTCGAGTAGTTGGAACTACTCGCGAGAATAGGCTAGAGGCACATTGCTCGGGTAGAGATAGCACATGATACACATGGCAAGAAAATGAGACCGAGCGGAGAGTAAGGGCAGCAGGACTTTTGGGGCCTGTGTGCTGTAGCTCCATTTGTGTTGATTGAGGACCGAGCCGTGTGCGGGCCTGTTGAACAAGCTAGAACAGTACCGAAGACCTACCGGCTATATGGGAACCGGGAAACTGATGTAACCCGGGTAGCTAGGTATTGAGGCATTGCCCGTCGTTCAGAGGGTAGGTTGAGAGCTCGAGGTGTAAATCGGCTGGCGGCACAGAGATGCGCGTGCAGGGACCTCTTGCTCGGGACGATGGGACCGGTTCAATATTTGGCTGACGGGTGAAAGGTAGTTGCGTACAGCGTCCGTGATGGTTGTTGTAGGCAACATCGAGTACGGGCGTACGTGACGGGTTGTTCGGGTAACCCTGCAGGTGTAAATCGATTATAATCGCCATCCCTCGCGGTCAGTGAGTACCACTTGTTCACTGTACCGTGACGTAGAATGAACAGGCTAGTTACATGTTAAAATGTTGCTGATTGAAAGATGGACATTGATTGTTAATGATATGCTGTAGCTTAGAGCTAACTAATGTTCTTTTCAACTTTGGGCAAAGTACATGAGAGAAATGCATTTCTTGTTTGATTGCGGCTCTCTCATGTACCTTAGCGTAAGGTTCTCCACAACCTGCTGCTAAAACTTGAAAGTAAGGTTCTACTAATTAGGCGAGTCCTTGCAAATGATTTTTACCTCTTTTAGCCCATTACCCTCATGTAGAAGTTCCATGTTTAGGTGAGACGGGTCAGACTTGCTGAGCCTTCGTGCTCACTGCTTGTGTTTGAAGCTTTTGCAGGGTTCTATGAGGAAGGGACTCCCGAAGAGGAGGCGGAACCCCAGGAGGGGAACCCCGTCGAGTGGGAGTCGTGCACGCCGCAGAGTTAGTGTGCGTGTGTGCTAGCAAGGGCACGTTCAAGGGCTGAACGTGCACTTGATGCGTAGTCTACGCCCGCGAGTATAGACTGAACTTATTTTGATGTAAACATGTTCATAACTTGTTTATGTAATAAAATTTCCGCTTCCGCTTTGTACCTTTGACGTGTGTTATACGGTGCTGTGCAACACAGTACCCCTCAGTGTGATCCTGGCTCGACAAGACCATTGGGGTCGTGTCAGCGTGGTATCAGAGCTCGCTTGAGGTTTAACACAGTACAAAGGTCTTCTTTTTCAAAAAATCCAGTGAGGAACGAGTTAGTAGCCCATATAAGGATGTTATTAGTATATAGAAAGTGGCTTATTAACCTATTTTTTATGTCGGAAAATCGTGCATCTCGGGACGTTCATGTCTTGGGGGGTGCACGTAAGCGCTGTCCACCAGTGCGCACAAGCTGAAGGGTGGAGCCCCACGGGTGGCAGGTAACCCGACCCGCTTTAGTATCCTCTACGACTCTTCATGTCGTTTGGGGTATTCGAGCAACGTCTGTCCCTGGCGTGTGTGGTGCAACATGGGAGACCCCGTCACGTGGTCTGAAACGTGAACACGTAACTCAAGGCGTGTTTGGCTTGAGAACATCCGGGCGAGTGATGACGGCTGGGTGTACGAACTGTATGGATTCCGGGCTCGGTGTGCAGCCGAGTCTGATGATTGTTTGAGTTTCTGCAGGTAGCCTTACCACGCAACGGTAGACGTGTAGCATCCGTGTGCGAGTGACGTTTAGTGCCACTGAAATAACGAAGCCGGCTAAGTCCGGTATAGGTTTTTCTTTGTGAGGACGTAGTACCGACATAATCTGGTGACGCATCGACGTCACACCCCATTAAATGAACAACCTCATTTAAAAACTGGAAGGTTTTGATCCCAAGTAGTAAAACTTGATGTAACTCCTTCCCTTGAAAAGGATATTCAAAGTTAACAAGTTTTCAACTTATAGGTTGTTAAGGATAGAACACCCTGTTTTCAGCTGAATCAAGGCTGAAGTTAATCAGAGGTTATAGGTTGAGTTCTTTCCAGGGTGGGGTCATATGATACATTTCTGGAAATCTTTGGAGGAGCGTTACAACTTTTCCGTTGGGTTCCAGAGGTGTTTCATCCCTTAACCACTCGAAAAATGCAGTAGAGTTGAAACTGTCCAGAAAACGGGACAGAGTAAAGACTCTCTGTAAACTCTCTGTAAATTAAGCTTAACTTCCTGCTTAAAAATCCAAAAATAGGAAATGAGGTACTTCTGGAAAGCTTATGAGATGGGTTACAACTTTGTAACAGAAAGTTTTGTCAGATTAGGAACAGAAGTAACTGGGATTCTTGGATCAAATCAGTACCTAAGGCAGGGAGGTGCTGTCCAATTGTGTCCAGAAATTCTGTAACTTTGACATCTCATAACTTTTGAATCAGGACAAATCTTAGGCCAAGCAAACACTTTCTGGAAAGCCATTGAAGTTAGCTTTAATTTTGATGTTGAGCTCCAGAATTGGTTTTGCTTTTAAACTGGCCTAAATCAGGTTGAAATGGAAACTGGTCAGGGCTGTCATGGGAACAGCAGATCAGCAGTCAAATTTGTTTAAAATTTGAACTATGTTTCCAAGTTTTATGGGTTCAATGACATGTTTTATGTTATAACTCAGGGGTCTACTGTTTAAATAAATATTTGACAATTCTCAAATATATTTTTACAGATGGCAGCAGATAAACAGTTGGAGAACGGGTGGGTGGCTTCCCACTGTTCTGACCGTAGCGGCTACCCGGAAGCATTGTGGCAAATGCTCCAATATTTCGGGTACAACCAGATGCCGCAATACTTCGCCAAGGAAGAAGGCGAAGTGGGGAACAAGACATGGACGATCCATGTCGATGTTCCTGCAGGACCTACGCCACCCGGTTGGGTGCCATTCACCGTCACGGTGAGAGGAAGACAACCGGAAGGGATGTGGCAAGTGGCAGCCCGTGACACTATGTCACGTTTCTGCCAACTACACGTGCAGGCTATGGAGGGCACTCCATACGCACTCGCTCCGGTGGAGGGACGAGCTCAGCATGTGTGGGAAGAGAGGTACCTGGAGGCAACACACCCGAGTTGCCCAAGGTACAACCCCGCGGAGGCAAATCTCAGCCTCCAAATGAGGGCGGGAAACGCTGTGATGGACAGCCAAGCTGTTCATACGGAGCATCTCGCCACCAAGCTCAAGGAGAGCACAAGCCGTGGAGATCATTTCAAGAGTGCTCACAGCGCACTCCGCAATGTGCTCCTTCCGACGATCAAGCGACTGAATGAACAACACAATCAGTTGCGTTGTCTGAAGAAGGCAAAGAAGAAGAGCCGTGTTGACATCGCGGCGTTGCAAGAGCTGGTGCAGACCCTAACCCAGCAGAATGAGGACCTTGCTCAAGAGCGGGACGACGCTATCGAGGAAGGCCAAGGCTGGGAAGAGGACTACAACCAAGCTATGGACGAGGTGCATGCCTTGCAGGACCTCGTGCCCCCAGTATTGGGCGTACCGGTAGTCTTGGGTCTTCCAGCCATGGGAGAACCCGGAATGGGAGAAGAGGTGGTAGACCCCGAGCCACCAGCAGAGGTACCGGAGGAGGACGACCCACAGGAGGTCGAGTTCTACTCCGAGTAGGGGGTTACGGTTGCCAAGTAGGACAGCTAGGGTAGCGTAACCCAACTTTTGTAATCGGTGACATGTCGTGTAGACAGTAGCGTATGTATAGGTAGTGACGACATGAGCACGACTTCTCGAAGATCCGAGAATAATGTATCTTGTATAAAGTTTATGCTTTATCAATATATGTGAATGTTGTGCAAATTAATCATGTGTCACTTCAATACCTACTGTTGCGTATGGAATTTTAAGTAAGACATGTGCTAATTGCTGCTGTTTTGAATTTCAGAATGACGCGTACTCGTGCCAACCCTGACGTTGGGGGTACCAGTCAAGGGGGAGAGGCCTCCCAACCACCTCCCGAGGACTCCTCGGGACAACAACAGCAACAGCAGCAACAGCAACAGCAAACACCACCACCGCCACTGCCGACGGTTACATTGGCCGACATTGTCGCGGCAATGGCGGGTTCACATCAGCAGCACACAGAGCTGCTGCAAACTTTAATTGCGAATACGTCTCGCCCAGAGAGACGTTAAGATCGTGAGGAGCGCCAACAGAGCTCCTACTCCGACTTCCTGGCGACTCATCCCCCTGTATTCTCAAGGGCGGATGAACCACTTGACACGGACAACTGGCTCCACGCCATAGAGATGAAGTTCGGGCTGCTCCAAATCAGCGAGCAGCGCAAGACTCAGTTCGCGGTCCAGCAGCTCCAAGGATCCGCGAGCGCGTGGTAGGCCAACTTCTGTGCTTCACAGCCCACCGACCGAGTGATGACCTGGGCGGAGTTCCGGACGGCCTTCAGGGCCTATCATATACCGCCAGGTGTGATGAAGAGGAAGACGCAGGAGTTCTTACACCTGCAACAAGGGAGCCGGAACGCGCTGGAATACTCCAGGGCGTTTAACGATCTCGCGCTATATGCGTCGTATCATGCTGATACCGACGAGAAGCGGCGGGACCATTTTTACCAGGGGCTTAACCCGCTCCTGAAGGACAAGTTGGCAATGTTCAATCGCGGCAGCCTCAACGACATCATTGATGCTGCGATTGTTCAGGAGGACTCCGGCAAGGAGTTGGCGGCTTAGCGAAAGCGAAGCGCACCGCAGAGCAGCGGAGAAGGAGGCGGTCCTTCTCAGAAGTTTAGGATGGTGAATCGCCCACCATCAGGTCCACGCTGGCAGCCACCACAGCGGTCGATGCCGTTCCGCAGTCGGCCGTACTCTTCACCGGCATTCCGGCCGGCACTGCCAGCACCACCGCAACAACAACAACAGCAGCAGGCGATGCCGCGTGCGTTTGCACCTCAGCAACGCATGCCGGGCTTTCGTGCACCGAGCACTCCACCAGCAGCGGCCACATGTTACAAGTGTGGTCGTCCAGGACACTTCGCGAGCAGTTGCCCGGAGAGGCAAGGCGGCGGAGTGGCACCGCAGTTTCCGGGGAGGAATCAACCACGGAACCCTACTAATGCGTGGCGGGCAAACCCTAGGCCCGGCACTGTCCACCAACTTGCCATTGAGGACTTGCCGGAGGGCGAGCCAATCCTTGCGGGTATGTTCCAACTCCACCAGCATCCCGCTATAGTACTGTTTGATTCAGGCGCCACGCATAATTTTATTAGCCAAGCTTTCACTGCTAAACACAGTTTGCCAATACTACCCACCGATAGTCCATATTTAATTTGTTCACCGGGTGGGAAGATTTCAGCAAGCGTAATGGTCTCCAAAGCACCATTATGCTTAGCGGGTAGAGTGTACCCCACGTCTATCATTATCTTAGAGGGACAGAAGGTCGATGTCATCCTAGGGATGTCGTGGTTAACCCACCACGGCGCTGTTTTAGACACCGTCCTTCGAGTCGTGCACTTAAACTCAGAGGTGCACGGTTCTCACTCACTATTTCTGGACAGTCCCGAAATAAAATTTTCAAGTGTCTATCAGTCCACAACTATCAGATTGGAAGACATTCCAGTGGTCCGAGAGTTCCCTGATGTATTCCCGGACGATTTGCCGGGGATGCCACCTGATAGAGAGGTGGAGTTCAAGATTGAACTTGCACCGGGAACCATGCCAATATCCCGAAGGCCGTACAAGATGGCGCCCAAGGAGTTGGCTGAACTGAAGACTCAGCTCACGGACCTTCTGGAGAAGGGTTTTATTAGGCCGAGCTCCTCACCATGGGGATGTTCAGCATTATTTGTCAAGAAGAAGGATGAGACGTTGCGGCTTTGCGTGGACTACCGTCCATTAAATGCCGTAACCATCAAGAACAAGTACCCGTTGCCACGGATCGACATGTTGTTTGATCAGTTGGTCGAAGCAAAGATCTTTTCCAAGATGGATTTAAGATCCGGGTACCATCAGATTAAGATAAGGGCTGAGGACATTCCGAAGACGGCTTTCTCGACGAGGTACGGACTTTATGAGTACCTGGTCATGTCCTTCGGCCTCACCAATGCTCCAGCTCACTTCATGTACTTAATGAACTCGGTGTTCATGCCGGAGCTGGACAAGTTTGTCGTGGTCTTCATTGACGACATCCTGGTATATTCCATATCGGAGGAAGATCACAAGAAACATCTGCGTATAGTCTTGCAACGGCTGCGGGATCACAAGTTATACGCAAAATTCAGCAAATGCGAGTTTTGGATATCGCAAGTGCCTTTCCTCGGGCATATCATCTCAGCGGAAGGTATTGCTGTGGACCCGAGCAAGATCACTCAAGTGCTGAATTGGAAATCCTGGAGAACTGTTCACGAGGTACGGAGTTTCCTCGGACTGGCGGGATATTATCAGAGGTTTATCCCGAACTTCTCGAAGATTGCCAAGCCAATGACAGAGCTGCTGAAGAAGGCTACCAAATATGTTTGGAGTCCAGCATGTGAAGCAGCATTCAAGGCTTTAGTCAAGCACCTGACATCAGCACCGGTTTTGGCGCAGCCAGACACAACAAAACCATTCGATGTGTACTGCGATGCATCCGGCATTGGGCTCGGGTGTGTGCTGATGCAAGACCGAAGAGTGGTCGCGTATGGATCACGGCAGCTTAGGAACCATGAGCAGAATTACCCAACTCACGACTTGGAGCTCGCTGTCGTGGTACTTGCACTGAATATGTGGAGGCACTACCTACTCAGTAACCTCGTACATTTATATACCGACCACAAAAGCCTCAAGTACATATTCACTCAGAAAGAGCTGAACATGAGGCAACGAAGATGGTTAGAACTGATAAAGGATTACGAGATAGAGATCCATTATCATCCGGGCAAAGCAAACGTAGTGGCAGATGCGCTGAGCCGCAAGTCACACGTCAATAATCTGACCATCACACCGTTGGGAGAGAGCGAACCACCACTCCATGTGATTCCACACGGAGCTCTCTACAACCTATCTTTGATCCCCACCATCCGTGAAGAGATAGCGGCAGCCCAGAAGAATGACAAGGGCATGTCACACTTATGGAGACGTGTAGACAGTGGGGAGTTGAAATGTTTCCGGAGGGACGGAGACGGCGTCCTATGGTTCAAGAACCGGATCGTCGTACCCCGAAACCCAGAGTTAAGGAAGAAAATCTTTGATGAGGCTCACTTATCAAAGTTTTCTATTCACCCCGGCAGCAACAAGATGTACCAAGAACTCAGAAGCAAGTTTTGGTGGACACGGATGAAGCGGGAGACTGCAAAATACGTGTCCGAGTGTGATACATGTCGAAGGGTGAAGGCAGATCATATGCAGAAACCGGGACTGCTGCAACCACTGGGCATTCCTGCCTGGAAGTGGGAGGACGTGAGCATGGATTTCGTCGTCGGTTTACCCACCACCTTACAGAAACATGATTCGGTGTGGGTGATCATCGATCGGCTCACCAAAGTTGCCCATTTCATCCCGGTCAATACCAACTACAATGCCAAGAAGTACGCTGAACTGTACATCTCACGGATCCTATGCTTGTACGGCGTACCCCGTACTATCATTTCGGATCGGGGCACTTTATTTGTGTCCCGTTTTTGGGAGCAGCTGCACGCTGCCTTGGGGACGAAGCTGATCCGTAGTTCAGCCTACCACCCGCAGACGGATGGACAAACCGAGCGGGTAAATAAGATTCTAGAAGACATGCTACGAGCTTGCGCTATCGACCACGGCAAGAATTGGGATGATCACTTGCCGTTAGCCGAGTTCTCGTACAACAATGGGTACCAAGCCAGCATCAAGATGGCGCCCTACGAGGCGCTATACGGGAGAAAATGCCGCACACCATTGAACTGGTGTGAATCTGGCGAAAGGGTTACCTTCGGGATTGACCTTGTCAACAACGCGGAAGAAAAGGTTCGACTAATTCAAGCGAACCTAAAAGCCGCTCAATCCTCTCAGAAACAGTATGCGGACCGGAGAAGGCGCCCATTACAATTCGAAGTTGGAGATCATGTATATCTACGGGTGTCTCCAATGAAGGGCGTAAACAGATTTGGGGTGAGGGGAAAGTTAGCACCCCGCTTCATCGGTCCATTCCAGATTACCGAAAGATGTGGATCGGTGGCATACCGGCAGAAATTACCAGAAGCACTTTCCGGTGTGCACGACGTCTTTCACATTTCCCAGCTAAGGAAGTGTCTCAAGCTATCAACTACCTTTCAGCTGGAACACATTGAAGAACTGCAACCGGATCTCACCTATCGGGAGGAACCGGTGCAGATTATTGATGAAAAGGCCCGAACCACACGCAACCGTACGTTGTGGTTCTACAAGGTTCTATGGAGTAATCACTCCATGGACGAAGCGACATGGGAGAGCGAAGAATTCCTTCGCACTAACTACCCCGACTTTTTCACGTCGCATATCCGGTAATTTTCCACCGTCCTCTCTCTCATTTTCACCTTATAATCTCGGGACGAGATTCTTTTAAGGGGGGAGGAATGTAAGGGCCTCAGTTTTGACACACATTTGCAGTGTTCATCACCACACCACACACCTCATTTGAGGAAGGATGATGAACACAAATGAAGAGCAAGTAACAATTATCAACATGCTCATTAGAGAACAAACTCACACATTGCAAAAGTGGTATTTCCCACATGTGATATAGATGGGCTGGACATATGAAAACTCCTACACTTTACTAAGGATGTCCATGCCAAGTTTCACCCAAATTCAAAACCTTCTTGAGGTCAGTTTGGGTATAGTTAGGAAGAGGGCAGTTTGAAACCATATTCAAATTCAAACTGTTTTTATCCCATGAATTTAAAAGTGGAAGGCATATTCTTACTCAGCACATTTTTGTGAGCTCACACACCAATTTTCACTCCATTTGGAGTTGATCTTGACATGAGCTAAGGGGGAGAAATTCAAACTTTATTTGAATTTCAAACTGAACTTGTGCTGAAATTCATTCAAACCAAACCTCATTTGAACTTTGATCAATTCAAATGGCTCATGGGTGAATAATTTGAATTGCCAAGGGTAGTATGGGGTTCACTGTTTACAACAGTGATTAGGAGTAAATTTCAGAGGTTAAAACTGGAGGTGGGACCCACATGTCAGCCACTGCTCAGATCAAACCGACTGAGACTTTTTCACTCGGGTCGCCGAGCCTCAGCGGTGATCGCCACCGAGGCCAGCCGCCGCTCCACCAGCTGCTTGCCCACGCGCGGGCGTGAGGCGGTGCAGAGCCTTCTTAAGGCGCCTGCCCCCTCCTCGGCCGAGGCACCGTCGTTCTTCCCCGCAAGAACTCAGCGCCGGCCGAAAACTTCCGCAGCTCGGACTTGATCGGAGAACGCCGATCGCAGCTCCCTCCTTCCACTCCAGAGTCCCAGCAAGGTACTATAGACCTTCCTCCGTCCTCCCCGTTGCTAGAATTCGGTTGAGACCGATTGATATCGGCTGTGCCGAAAGATCAAATTCGGGACTTGGAACCGCCGCACCTCGGGCTCTCGTGGACAGCCCAACCAGGGCGTTGTCACGCCCGAGCCAAGGCACTCTTGGACGCGCGGGTGACCGGTGCTGCTCATCCCCGAGCCACAGCTCGAGTGGTTGCTCACCGGCGGCGGATTTCCACTTTTCCCCTTTCTGTGTGCAGAATGACCTTCGGGTACGATTCTGTTTAATTCGTGCTCTAGAAAGAATTAGAGGGCCTCAGGCCGCTCTCACTCGAGCTAGACACGGTAACGCACAAGTTGCCTTCACAACTCTGGGCCGGAGAACCTCTGTGCCCGACGTAATTTGAGGTCTACTAATGGCGGAACGAACGGGCGGCATCGGGCGCACGGTGAGGACCTATTTCGGGCCTTCCCTGAGCTGCCTCGAGCTCATGTTGACCTTCTCTAAGGTCCACTGATGCTCCCCGACCGATTTCCCAAGTAGCTGAGGTGCTAGAGAAGTCAGCCGACATGGCCGAAGTCATTCCGAGGTGGCGGCTCGTCGCCGACCATGCTCCGGCCGTTGTCATGAGCAGCTGACCCTCGGATCCTGTTCCCCGATTAAAAGTAGGCAGGGGCGGCCAGAATCGAGAAGTTTGGAGCTGTACAGTAGCCGGCGGCGAGCTCTCCGGCGAGATCCCTCGGCGGCGGGGCGCGGGTGTCGCGAGGTTGAAGAACGGGGTGGACCCCAGCTGTCAGCGGGAGATATTTTGAATCGGGATCCGGCTGCGGCCGGGATCGGGTGTGCTGGCGCGCAAACTCTTTGTGGGCCGCGGTGTGCTGTCGCCTCGGTGTGCAACGCGTGTCCCCTGGGCCCACGCACGATTTTAAACTTTTCCCCGATTTTCAGATTTCCTTCAAACTTCAAATCCTCATAACTTTGGCTAGAAAGCTCCAAATTGAGTGAACCAAATTTTGCTGGATTCAGCTCTCTGTGTACTTTCCAGAAAATCAAGTTTCACTTCATGAAATTCCTTATTTCTCCAGAATTAATTCCTCAAAGTTTAAAACTGTTAGGAATTTTAACTGGAAAATCCTTTGGGGGAAAATCCTGAAATTTTGCTGGGATGTTCATCAAAATCTCCCTGAACTACCGTAAAAATTTCAGATCCATTTGAGCTCATCTGATCCACCTAATGGTGTAATTAGTGAAACTGTTCCAGAGAAAATAGAAAATGTTCAGAAACATTTTCAGAATTTTCTCTGAAATTGTTTAGCTCATATCTTTAGTTAGGGACTTCCAAATTAAGTGAGACCAAATCCATTTGAACCCTCTGAAAATCTAGTTTTCAGAAAGTCATAGTTTGTTTCATGAAAATTCCTAGAACACCCTAAGAGTTCCAATTAAGGTCAAGGACATAATTAATTGTGGAGGGCTCAAATGAGCTTTGCTGCAACTAAAACTTGACCAAGTCTCTGTTTAGGTTGTAACCAAGCCACAGTAAAAGTTTCACAGTCATCAGGTCTGTCTAGCAAGGGTTATAGACTTCACAACTTCAAAGTTAATACAAATGCATTTAAATTGATACATATATTGCTCTTACCATGTAGTCGCTAAGGTCGAGGGGGAACCCGAAGTCCTAGACTTCGTTACTCCGGAGGAACAGCTAGCCTATGACCAAGAGCAGCAAGGCAAGCTCTGGTTTGCATTAACCCTTTTACAAATGTTTATTGTTTTGAGCACATCTTTGAATATTGTTCGTTGCATTAAAGTCTTGATTGGAAACCCAACTGCATAGCCAAGAAAACCATGGGTTGGGTTTAGGATTGAAAACCTCGTTAGCCACTGCATTGCTAGGATAGCGTAGGATTCGGTACAAGTCGAGTAGTTGGAACTACTCGCGAGAATAGGCTAGAGGCACATTGCTCGGGTAGAGATAGCACATGATACACATGGCAAGAAAATGAGACCGAGCGGAGAGTAAGGGCAGCAGGACTTTGGGGCCTGTGTGCTGTAGCTCCGTTTGTGTCGATTGAAGACCGAGCCGTGTGCGGGCCTGTTGAACAAGCTAGAACAGTACCGAAGACCTACCGGCTATATGGGAACCGGGAAACTGATGTAACCCGGGTAGCTGGGTATTGAGGCATTGCCCGTCGTTCAGAGGGTAGGTTGAGAGCTCGAGGTGTAAATCGGCTGGCGGCACAGAGATGCGCGTGCAGGGACCTCTTGCTCGGGGCGATGGGACCGGTTCAATATTTGGCTGACGGGTGAAAGGTAGTTGCGTACGGCGTCCGTGATGGTTGTTGTAGGCAACATCGAGTACGGGCGTACGTGACGGGTTGTTCGGGTAACCCTGCAGGTGTAAATCGATTATAATCGCCGTCCCTCGCGGTCAGTGAGTACCACTTGTTCACTGTACCGTGACGTAGAATGAACAGGCTAGTTACATGTTAAAATGTTGCTGATTGAAAGATGGACATTGATTGTTAATGATATGCTGTAGCTTAGAGCTAACTAAAGTTCTTTTCAACTTTGGGCAAAGTACATGAGAGAAATGCATTTCTTGTTTGATTGCGGCTCTCTCATGTACCTTAGCGTAAGGTTCTCCACAACCTGCTGCTAAAACTTGAAAGTAAGGTTCTACTAATTAGGCGAGTCCTCGCAAATGATTTTTACCTCATGTAGCCCATTACCCTCATGTAGAAGTTCCATGTTTAGGTGAGACGGGTCAGACTTGCTGAGCCTTCGTGCTCACTGCTTGTGTTTGAAGCTTTTGCAGGGTTCTATGAGGAAGGGACTCCCGAAGAGGAGGCGGAACCCCAGGAGGGGAACCCCGTCGAGTGGGAGTCGTGCACGCCGCAGAGTTAGTGTGCGTGTGTGCTAGCACGGGCGCGTTCAAGGGCTGAACGTGCACTTGATGCGTAGTCTACGCCCGCGAGTGTAGACTGAACTTATTTTGATGTAAACATGTTCATAACTTGTTTATGTAATAAAATTTCCGCTTCTGCTTTGTACCTTTGACGTGTGTTATACGGTGCTGTGCAACGCAGTACCCCTCAGCGTGATCCTGGCTCGACAAGACCATTGGGGTCGTGTCACCCATGCCACACGCTAGTCGTAGTGGTTGATGACAGCGCTGGCGGCATGGGATGTCTTGTCGCGGTGTTTATTGGCTGGCAGGTTCTGACACCGCGTGCCAGTCTGTGATGTGACTGGGTGCAACGGCACCTGACAGAGGCGTGCTCCGTGTCTCCGCGTCTTGGGAAAACGCGGGCCTTGAATACCTTGTACGGGCAAGGTATGGGGCGTCTTTACGCCCGCTGCCTATCGCTCGGGGGCAGGCAGCGCTGTTCTTCTGGCCACATGGCGGGCCCGGAGCCCTTCTCAGAGGAGAGGAGGGTCCGGCCCCGCGGGGCACATGGAGCCTTCAGACCTCTCCCCGCGGAGGGGGAGGTTCGGCTTCTGTCAGCCACGTGGCGGGCCCGGAGCTCCTCTCTGAGGAGAGGGAGGTCCGGCCCCGCCGGAAACGTGGCACCTTCGGACCCCTCGCCCGCGGAGGGGAGGTTCGGCTTCTGTATGACACATGGCGGGCCCGGAGCTCTCCTCTGAGGAGAGGGAGGTCCGGCCCCGCCGGACGCGTGGCGCCTTCGGAGCTCTCCTGCGGAGAAGGGCGAGTTCCTTAGGCATTTTCCCCTGTGCGCGGGGGTACCCCATATCTCAGGTACCGACAGTGGCCCCCGGGCCCATCTCGGGGGAGATAGCGAGCCCGAGGTGGGACCTCCGTCTCTTCTGATCCGCGCACTTTCTCTAAGTCCCGCATTGACCGCTGCCGGAGCACGAATGGTCGCAGGATCGTGGGAGCGTGCGCCCACTTGATGGCTGCTTTTACTTCGGCGGTTCCCAAGACTGCCACTTCTGCATGTTGCGGCGCTTTCTTCGGGAACCGCCGAAGTGCTTTGCCGGCTTGTCTTCTTAGGATACTGACTCCTTGACCCACCTCTTCAGTTGGGTGGCTTGGGTCCACCTGTCATCAGCGGTCGGCCTCGGAACCGAAGCGGTTGCCGATGCGGCGTACTCGAAGAGTCCCGAATCGCCTGGAATTGCACCCGGGAAGGTGTGAAAAGAAACCACCACGCGGGTACGCCCCCCTTATAAGGCTTCCAGCCCTTGCGCTTCCCTCGAGCCTCTGCAGCCTTGTCTTCTTCCATGGCTCCTAACCCGCCTTATGGGGGGAGAATCGCTCTCGATTCCCTCCAGCGACAGCGTCTGCACCAAGTCTGGGACCCAGGGAGCCTGCCTTCCTTGCCTCTGGAGGTGGCGCCTCCAAGGGGTCTCTGGATTGTCCTCCCAACGGGGCCCTTCCTTGGCGACGGCAGGCAGAAAGCTCCCTGGCGTTGTGTCCCTTCTCAGATGGTGGAGTCTTCAAAGAAACCGCTGAAGAACCAAGGAGGATTCCAGGCGGCAGAGTCTCCGAGAAGACCGCTGAAGCTGCAGAGGGGGCCTCAGGAGCACCCTTGATGACACCGGCTTTTGCGCCGGTGATGAGGGAACTTCAGGAGAAGGAAAACACCGATGCACCAAGGAGGATCCTAGGCGGCAGAATCTCCAAGAAGACTGTTGAAGCTGCGGAGGGGGCCTCAGGAGCACCCTTGATGACACCAGCCTTTGCGCTGGTGATGAGGGAGGCGATTCCTGCGCTCGGGTCATGGAGCGGGAGAGCGCCGCCAGGGTTGGAACCTGGTGACGCGGCCGTTCTTGCAACTTCTAGACTCTGGTCGTGTCAGGGGAACCTTGGGGCTTGTTTCTTTCTTTTTCATCGAGTTTGTAGCCCAGCTCATGGAGCCATGAATACATGAACTCTTATGACCCTTCGTGCCTGCGATGTTTTCCATCTTCTTCCTGGTTTTGCCTGACCGAGCCCTTAGCTCCGCAAGGTGCTCAGAGGCCTTCACCAATCTCGACGTTCTGCTCCGGCACCTTCCCCGGGTCCTCATTATATTAAGGGCCCCGGAGGTCCTCGGGCCCCGCCTTATGAGGATGGGGAGGCCCGGATCAGCCAGCCACGTGGCGGATCCGGAGCCCTCCTCTGAGGAGAGGGAGGTCCAGACCCGCGGTACACGTGGGGTCTCCGGGCCCTTCCCCTCAGAGGAGGGGAGGTCCGGTCCCGCTGGAGCCGTGGATCCTTCGGTCTTGCCTTGGAGTTCCGGTCTCGAATGATTCCGTAGTGGCCCCCTGGCAGGGGCGTCCCATTGGTCAGGTGCTCCTACCATATCCCTGTAAGGATCCGAGGCCGAGAGGTCCTGCACACAAGTAGGAAAAAAAGTAATTCTCCTTGGGAGCTTCCCCTCCCTTATCTCATAGTCTTATTTGACTTATGGCCCCTAACCATATGCTCGGTGCTTGGGGACAGTAGTGCACAAAGCGTTCGGGGGCTCAGGGCCCCCCTCGACTATCAGCAGGTACCCCCGATGCAACCGCCTCTGGTAGGGCAGCGAATGCCGACTAGTGGTGAGAATGAGAAGGGGGAGCTGAGCACATGGCAGCCATGCACCGCAAGGGTAGTCATAAAAAACTTAGTACACAATTTAAATGAATACGAGGAAAGAGCAAAGTAGAGCAGGGTTCTTTTCGTATAACTTTCCACAGGAGGAAGGCAGGCTAAACATGGAGGCCACGACCCGCCCCATTAAGAGGGGAAGCAAGACTCTACGCGCTTGGAGTCGGAACCAGGCAAAGCTGAACGTAGTCCTGTACCGTCCCCTGGGGCTTAGCTGCTCCGAGCGCTGTTCCTGGACTCTATGGAGTTTATTATGGAAAGAAAGTACTGTCCTATCTTTGCTCTAGGGGTAGAACTTACGGAGGTGTTCTATGTTCCAAGTGTTTGGGAGCAGGTCCCCATCCTCGGTGGAAAGGCGCACACACCCGGAGCGGCATACTTTCGCGACTCGGAAGGGACCTTCCCAACTAGGGGAGAGTTTGTGGGCCCCTTCACGAGAAAGTATGCGCCGCAGCACCAGGTCACCTTCCTGCAGCTCCCGGGCACGCACAGACCTCTGGTGGTAGCGCCGAAGCGCTTGTCTGTACCGTGCGTTACGGAGTGCTGCATGTAATCGGACCTCGTCGACGAGGTCGATTTCTCCACGCTGGAGGTTGTCCTGCGCGGCTTCGTTGTAAGCCCAGACACAGTGAGACTTCATGGTGATTTCTGGGGGAAGTACTGCTTCGGCCCCATACACCATGAAGAAGGGTGTCTCTCCGGTGGACCGGCTCTGGGATGTCCGGTTAGCCCATAGTGTGCTCGGAAGCTCATCTACCCAATTGGCACCATGTTTCTTCAGACTGGCGAAGGTGCGAGTCTTGAGGCCCCGGAGAATCTCCGCGTTGGCCCTCTCAACTTGCCCATTGCTCTTCGGGTGGGCGACAGAGGCATAGCACACCTGAATGCCGAGGTCCTCGCAGTAGTCTTGGAAGGCTGCGCTGGTGAACTGGGTCCCGTTGTCGGTGATGATTCTGTCCGGGACCCCGAACCGGCAGACAATAGACTTGATGAATCTTACTGTGGATTGTTTGTTGATGGTGACAACTGGTGTAGCTTCCGGCCACTTGGTGAACTTGTCGATGGCGACATAGAGGTACCGGAATCCCCCGACGGTTCTGGGAAATGGTCCCAAGATGTCCAGCCCCCATACGGCAAATGGCCACGAGGGCGGGATCATCTGTACCGCCTGAGCTGGTGTATGGATCTGCTTGGCATGGAACTAGAACACCTTGCAGCTCTCGACCAGCTTGACGGAATCCTGGAGTGCTGTCGGCCAGTAGAAGCCATGCCGGAAGGCTTTCCCGACAAGCGTGCTTGAGGAAGAGTGACTTCCACATTCGCCTCCATGGATCTCAGCGAGCAAGTCGCAGCCTTCCCCCTGGGTTATGCACCGCATTAGGATGTGGTTGGCGCCATGCCGGTAGAGATCCCCCTCTACCAGCGCGTATCTCTTAGCCATACGCACAATCCGCTCAGCGGTTGCATGTTCATCAGGGAGGATATTGTCCTTCAAGTAGTCCCGGATCTCTGTGATCCATGCATCGGGTCTGACTTGAGCCTCTAGATCTTGAGCGCTGGGTTGCACGGAGTCCCCAGTGACGCTTACGATCCTTGGCGGCATCCATGGCTGTAGGGCCGCCGGGACCGCCAGCTTCGAGGTGCTGGTCAAGCCCCCTTCGCCCGGCTCGTGGGCCGGGCTGTAGGCCGCAGCAACGTCCTCTCGAAAACTCCTTCGGGCGCAGGGGCTCCGGTGGAAGCCTTCGTTGAAAGGTTGTCAGCCGCGGCATTGCCAGCGCGCGGTACGTGGTGCAGGTCCAAGGCGAGGAATTCTTTCTCCAACATCTGCACGTGAAGCAGATATGCAGCTAGCTGTGGGTCATTGCAGGAGCATTCGCCCTTGACTTGTTTGATGACCAGCTGGGAGTCGCCCTGTGCCAACAACTGGCGAGCGCCTAAAGACAGGGCTGTCTGCAGGCCAAAGATGAGTGCTTCATACTCTGCCATGTTGTTGGTTGCCTTGAAATTGAGACGCACCATGTACCCAAACTGTTCCCCCGATGGCATGAGGAGCAGTACGCCGGCACCGGCCCCCTGCTTTCGTGAGGAGCCGTCGAAGAGAAGTGTCCAGTGGGGTTCGGTGAAGACCGGAGCTTGGTGCTCTGGTTCACCGCCTTCATGGCCCCCTGGGTCAGTCTTCGTTGGTGTCCACTCTGCCACAAAGTCAGCCAGTGCTTGGCTCTTGACTGCATGGCGTGGGAGGAAGTCCAGCTCAAACTCCGCCAGCTCCGCCGCCCATTTAGCAACGTTGCCAGTCGCATGGGGGCTGTGAAGAATTGTCTTCAGCGGATACGAGGTGACTACCGAGACCTGGTGGGCCTGGAAGTAATGGCAGAGCTTCCTGGAGGCCACGAGCACCGCATACAGCAGCTTGTGGACTTCTAGGTACCTTGTCTTGGCATCATGAAGTACTTCGCTGATGTAGTAGACAGGCCTCTGGATGGTTCGAACCCTCTCTCTTAGGCACGGGAGGTCTTCGTCCATTGGCCCTGGTCCGCTGGAGGTGAGTGGACCCCCGGAGGCCTCCGGGAGCTGGGACCCGGAGGCTCTTAAACTATCTTGGTTATCCGGGAGCTCCGGGGGGTCTTGAAGGACCTCCGGGAGGTCCCATTTGGCCCCCGGGGGGTCCCGCAGGACCCTCGGGGGTTTATCTTGGGGGTCCGGGAGACCGCCCTGGACCTCCGGGATGCCGACCTGGACCTCCGGGAGGTTGCCTCGGAGGTCCGGGAGACCGCCTTGGTCCCGCGGGGCCTCCTGGTGTCTTTCTTCTGCTACCGGAGCAGGTTGTGAGGATGAGGGGTCCGGCCGCTCTGCGACGAGGACCATACTCACCACTTCAGTTGTCGCCGCGATGTAGAGCAGCAGGTGCTCCCCGGGCTCAGAGGCTACCATGATAGGTAGGGTCGTCAGGAGTCGCTTCAACTCCTAGAAGGCCTCTTCTGCTTCGTCAGTCCAGGCAAAAGGGCCTGACTTGCGCAGGAGCATAAAGAAAGGGAGTGCCCGCTCTGCTAGCCTCGGTATAAACCGACTCAGCGCGGCTAGACATCCCATGAGTCTCTGGACATCCTTGACGCGGACAGGGGGCCGCATCAAGTCGATGGCCTTGATCTTCTCTGGGTTGCCCTCGATCCCTCGGTGCGAGACCAGGAATCCTAAGAGCTTCCCAGAGGACACACCGAACACACATTTATCGGGGTTCAGCTTGGTGCGCGTAGAGCGCAACTTGTCAAAGACTAAGGCTAGGTTATATAACAAAGATGAACCCTGCTTGACCTTGACAACTATGTCATCGACGTACACCTCAACTAGGTCTCTTATTAACTCCCCAAAGTTTTTGTGCATTGCTCGCACAAAGGTGGGGAGTGCATTCTTCAGGCCGTAAGGCATAGACACATAACAATAAAGGCCGTCTACTGTGATGAAGGAGGTGTGCTCCTCATCCTCCCTAGACATGGGGATCTGATGGAAACCCGAGTAGGCGTCTAGGAAGCACAGCATATCACAGCCTGACGTTGAGTCTACTATTTGATCTATTCTAGGGAGAGGGAATGGATCTTTGGGACATGCCTTATTGAGACTGGTGTAGTCGATGCACATCCGGAGCTTCCCGCCGGCCTTCGGGACAACGACGGGGTTCGCCAACCACCGGCGGTGGTGGACCTCCCGTATGAAGCCAGCGTCCAGCAGCTTCTTGACTTCTTCATGAATGAAGTTTTGCCGCTCGATGGACTGCTTGCGGGGCTTCTGTTGAACCGGCCGGGCGTCGGGGAATACTTTTAAGTGGTGCTCGATCACCTCCCTGAGGATCCCCGGCATCTGTGACGGCTGCCATGCAAACACGTCGACATTGTGCCGGAGGAAGGTGACGAGCGCGCCTTCCTATTTGCTATCCAGGCCCCCGGCTACCCGGGTGGTCTGGGTGGCTTCGGCGCCGACTTGGACGACCTTTAAGGGGACGCCGCCCTCGTCGAGAGGTTGCACCCGGGGTGCTGTGGAGGAGGCACGGTGGCGTGCGCTCGGGCGGAGCTGGTCCGGCTCTGCACTGCCGGGGGCTGATGCCCCAGCTGTTGCGAGCGCTTGAAGTTTCTCTAAGGCCGACACTGCAGCAGTGCGGTCTCCACGAATCCTGAGGACGCCCGTCGGTGTTGGCATCTTCAGGACGAGGTAGCCGTAGTGGGCTACTGCCATGAACCGGTACAGGGCTGGCCTGCCGATTATGGCGTTGAAGGGGAGGTCTATCTCCGCTACGTCGAACAGAATGTACTCTGTCCGATAGCTGTCCGGAGCCCCGAAGGTCACCGGGAGGCTAATGTTACCGTAGGGAATGACTTGTCCCGGCCCTACCCCTGAGAACTGTAAGGGCCTCAGTTTTTGACACCCATTTGTAGTGTTCATCCCCACACCACACACCTCATTTGAGGAAGAATGATGAACACAAATGAAGAGCAAGTAACAATTATCAACATGCACATTAGGGAACAAACTTACACATTGCAAAAGTGGTATTTCCCACATGTGATATAGATGGGCTGGACATAGGAAAAACTCCTACACTTTGCTAAGGATGTCCATGCCAAGTTTCACCCAAATTCAAAACCTTTTTGAGGTCATCTTGGGTATAGATAGGAAGGGGGCAGTTTGAAAACATATTCAAATCCAAACTGTTTTTATACCATGAATTTGAAAGTGAGGGGCATATTCTTACTCAGCACATTTTTGTGAGCTCACACACCAATTTTCACTCCATTTGGAGTTGATCTTGACATGAGCTAAGTGGGAGAAATTCAAACTTTATTTGAATTTCAAACTGAACTTGTGCTGAAATTCATTCAAACCAAACCTCATTTGAACTTTGATCAATTCAAATGGCTCATGGGGGAATAATTTGAATTGCCAAGGGTAGTATGGGGTTCACTGTTTACAACAGTGATTAGAAGTAAATTTCAGAGGTTAAAAGGAAGGGTGGGACCCACATGTCAGCCTCTACTTCAACACAAACCGACTGAGACTTTTCACTCGGGTCGCCGAGCCGCAGCGGTGATCGCCACCGACGCCAGCCACCGCGCCACCAGCTGCTTGCCCACGCGCGGGCATGAGGCGGTGCAGAGCCTTCTTAAGGCGCCTGCCCCCCTCCTCGGCCGAGGTACCGACGTGTTTTCCCGCAAAAACCCAGCACCGGCCGAAAGTTTCCGCAGTTCGGACTTGATCGGAGGACGCCGATCGCAGCTTCCTCCTTCCACTCCAGAGTCCCAGCAAGGTACTAGAGACCTTCCTCCATCCTCCCCATTGCTAGAATTCGGTTGAAACCGATTGATATCGGCTGTGCCGAAAGATCAAACTCGGAACTTGGAACCGCCGCACCTCGGGCTCTCGTGGACAGCCCAACCTGGGCGTTGTCACGCCCGAGCCAAGGCACCCTTGGACGCGCGGGTGACCGGTGCTGCTCATCCCCGAGCCACAGCTCGAGTGGTTGCTCACCGGCGGCGAATTTCCACTTTTCCCCTTTCTGTGTGCAGAACGACCTTCGGGTACGATTCTGTTTAATTCGTGCTCTAGAAAGGATTGGAGGGCCTCAGGCCACTCCCACACGAGCTAGACACGGTAACGCACAAGTTGCCTTCACAACTCTGGGCCGGAGAACCTCTGTGCCCGGCGTAATTTAAGGTCTACTAATGGCGGAACGAACGGGGGGTATCGGGCGCACGGTGAGGACCTATTTCGGGCCTTCCCCGAGCTGCCTCGAGCTCATGTCGACCTTCTCTGAGGTCCACTGATGCTCCCCGACCGATTTCCCAAGTAGCTGAGGTACCAGGGGAGTCAGCCGACATGGCCGAAGTCATTCCGATATGGCGGCTCGTCGCCGACCATGCTCCGGCCGTTGTCATGAGCAGCTGACCCTCGGATCCTGTTCCCCAAGTAAAAGTAGGCAGGGGCGGCCAGAATCAAGAAGTTTGGAGCTGTACAGCAGCCGGCGGCGAGCCCTCCGGCGAGATCCCTCGGCGGCGGAGCGCGGGTGTCGCGAGGTTGAAGAAGGGGGTGGACCCCAGCTGTCAGCGGCCGATATTTTGAATCGGGATCCGGCTGCGGCCGGGATCGGGTGTGCTGGCGCGCAAAATCCTTGTGGGCCGCGGTGTGCCATCGCCTAGGCGTGCGACGCGTGTCCCCTGGGCCCACGCGCGAGTTTAAACTTTTCCCCGATTTTCAGATTTCCTTCAAACTTCAAATCCTTATAACTTTGGCTAGAAAGCTCCAAATTGAGTGAACCAAATTTTGCTGGATTCAGCTCTCTGAGTACTTTCCAGAAAATCAAGTTTCACTTCATGAAATTCCTTAATTCTCCAGAATTAATTCCTTAAATTTTAAACTGTTAGGAATTTTAACTGGAGAATCCTTTGGAGGAAAATCCTGAAATTTTGCTGAACTACCATAAAAATATCCTTGAACTACCATAAAAATTTCAGATCCATTTGAGCTCATTTAATCCACCTAATGGTGTGATTAGTGAAACTGTTCCAGAGAAAATAGAAAATATTCAGAAACATTTTCAGAATTTTCTCTGAAATTGTTTAGCTCATATCTTTAGTTAGAGACTTCCAAATTAAGTGAGACCAACTCCATTAGAACCCTCTGAAAATCTAGTTTTCAGAAAGTCATAGTTTGTCTCATGAAAATTCCTAGAACACCCTAAGAGTTCCAATTAAGGTCAAGGACATAATTATTTGTGGAGGGCTCAAATGAGCTCTGCTGCAACTAAAACTTGACCAGGTCTCCGTTTAAGTTGTAACCAAGCCACAGTAAAAGTTTCACAGTCATTAGGTCTATTTAGCAAAGGTTATAGACTTCACAACTTCAAACTTAATACAAATGCATTAAATTAATACATGTATTGTTTCTATCATGTAGTCGCTAAGGTCGAGGAGGAACCCGAAGTCCTAGACTTCGTTACTCCGGAGGAACAGCTAGCCTACGACCAAGAGCAGCAAGGCAAGCTCCGGTTTGCATTAACCTTTTCACAAATTTTTACTGTTTTGAGCACATACTTGTTTCCTTTATTCTGTGCATTAGAGTCTTGTTTGGAAGCCCCACTGCATAGCCAAGAGAACCATGGGTTGGGTTTAGGATTGCAAACCCCGTTAGCCACTGCATTGCTAGGATAGAGTAGGATTCGGTACAAGTCGAGTAGTTGGAACTACTCGCGAGAATAGGCTAGAGGCACATTGCTCGGGTAGAGATAGCACATGATACACATGGCAAGAAAATGAGACCGAGCGGAGAGTAAGGGCAGCAGGACTTTGGGGCCTGTGTGCTGTAGCTCCGCTTGTGTCGATTGAGGACCGAGCCGTGTGCGGGCCTGTTGAACAAGCTAGAACAGTACCGAAGACCTACCGGCTATATGGGAACCGGGAAACTGATGTAACCCGGGTAGCTGGGTATTGAGGCATTGCCCGTCGTTCAGAGGGTAGGTTGAGAGCTCGAGGTGTAAATCGGCTGGCGGCACAGAGATGCGCGTGCAGAGACCTCTTGCTCGGGACGATGGGACCGGTTCAATATTTGGCTAACGGGTGAAAGGTAGTCGCGTACGGCGTCCGTGATGGTTGTTGTAGGCAACATCGAGTACGGGCGTACGTGACGGGTTGTTCGGGTAACCCTGCAGGTGTAAATCGATTATAATCGCCGTCCCTCGCGGTCAGTGAGTACCACTTGTTCACTGTACCGTGACGTAGAAAGAACAGGCTAGTTACATGTTAAAATGTTGCTGATTGAAAGCTGGACATTGATTGTTAATGATATGCTGTAGCTTAGAGCTAATTAAAGTTCTTTTCAACTTTGGGCAAAGTACATGAGAGAAATGCGTTTCTTGTTTGATTGCGGCTCTCTCATGTGCCTTAGCGTAAGGTTCTCCACAACCTGCTGCTAAAACTTGAAAGTAAGGTTCTACTAATTAGGCGAGTCCTTGCAAATGATTTTTACCTCATGCAACCCATTACCCTCATGTAGAAGTTCCATGTTTAGGTGAGACGGGTCAGACTTGCTGAGCCTTCGTGCTCACTGCTTGTGTTTGAAGCTTTTGCAGGGTTCTATGAGGAAGGGACTCCCGAAGAGGAGACGGAACCCCAGGAGGGGAACCCCGTCGAGTGGGAGTCGTGCACGCCGCAGAGTTAGTGTGCGTGTGTGCTAGCAAGGACACGTTCGAGGGCTGAACGTGCACTTGATGCTTAGTCTACGCCCGCCAGTGTAGACTGAACTTATTTTGATGTAAATATGTTCATAAACTTGTTTATGAAATAAAATTTCCGCTTCCTCTTTGTACCTTTGACGTGTGTTATACGGTGCTGTGCAACGCAGCACCCCTCAGCGTGATCCTGGCTCGACAGGACCAATGGGGTCGTGTCAGCGTGGTATCAGAGCTCGCTTGAGGTTTAACACAGTACAAAGGTCTTATTTTTCAAAAATCCAGTGAGGAACGAGTTAGTAGCCCGTATAAGGATGTTATTAGTATATAGAAAGTGGCTTATTAACCTATTTGTTATGTCGGAAAATCGTGCATCTCGGGACGTTCATGTCTTGGGGGGTGCACGTAAGCGCTGTCCACCAGTGCGCACAAGCTGAAGGGTGGAGCCCTACGGGTGGCAGGTAACCCGACCCGCTTTAGTATCCTCTACGACTCTTCATGTCGTTTGGGGTATTCGAGCAACGTCTGTCCCTGGCGTGCGTGGTGCAACATGGGAGACCCCGTCACGTGGTCTGAAACGTGAACACGTAACTCAAGGCGTGTTTGGCTTGAGAACATCCGGGCGAGTGATGACGGCCGGGTGTACCAACTGTATAGATTCCGGGCTCGGTGTGCAGCCGAGTCTGATGATTGGTTGAATTTCTGCAGGTAGCCTTACCACGAAACGGTAGACGTGTAGCATCCGTGTGCGAGTGACGAGTAGTGCCACTGAACTAACGAAGCCGGCTAAGTCCGGTATAGGTTTTTCCTTTGTGAGGACGTAGTACCGACATAATCTGGTGACGCCTCGACGTCACATCCAATTAAATGAACAACTTCATTTAAAAACTTGAAGGTTTAGATCCAAAGTAGTAAAACTTGATGTAACTCCTTCCCTGGAACAGGATATTCAAAGTTAACAAACTTTCAACTTATAGGATGTTAAGGACAGAGCACTCTGTTTTCAGCTGAATCAAGGCTGAAGTTAATCAGAGGTTAGAGGTTGAGTTCTTTCGAGGTTGGGGTCGTATGATACATTTCTGGAAAGCGTTGGAAGAGCTTTACAACTTTTATGTTGAGTTCCAGAGGTGTTTCATCCCTTAACCACTCGAAAAATGCAGTAGAGTTGAAACTGTCCAGAAAACAGGACAGAGCAAAGACTCTCTGTAAACTCTCTGTAAATTAAGCATAACTTCCTGCTTAAAAATCCAAAAATAGGAAATGAGGTAGTTCTGGAAAGCTTATGAGATGGGTTACAACTTTGTAACAGAAAGTTTTGTCAGATTAGGAACAGGATTAACTGGGATTCTTGGATCAAATCAGTACCTAAGGCAGGGAGGTGCTGTCCAATTGTTTCCAGAAATACTGTTAACTTTGACATCTCATAACTTTTGAACCAGGACAGATCCTAGGCCTATCAAATACTTTCTGGAAAGCTATTAAAGTTAACTTTAACTTTGATGTTGAGCTCCAGGACTGGTTTTGCTTTTAACCTGGCCTAAATCAGATTGATATGGAAACTGGTCAGGGCTGTCATGGTAACAGCAGATCAGCAGTCAAATTTGTTTAAAAATTTGAACTATGTTTCCAAGTGTTAGGGGTTCAATGACATATCTTATGTTATAACTCAATGGTTTACTGTTTAAATAAATATTTGACATTTCTCAAATATATTTTTACAGATGGCAGCAGATAAACGGTTGGAGAACGGGTGGGTAGTTTCCCACTGCTCTGACCGTAGCGGCTACCCGGAAGCATTGTGGCAAATGCTCCAATATTTCGGGTACAACCAGATGCCGCAATACTTCGCCAAGGAAGAAGGCGAAGAGGGGAACAAGACGTGGACGATCCATGTCGAGGTTCCTGCAGGGCCTACGCCACCCGGTTGGGTGCCATTCACCGTCACGGTGAGAGGAAGACAACCGGAAGGGATGTGGCAAGTGGCAGCCCGTGACACTATGTCACGTTTCTGCCAACTACACGTGCAGGCTATGGAGGGCACACCATACGCACTCGTTCCGGTGGAGGGGCGAGCTCAGCATGTGTGGGAAGAAAGGTACCTGGAGGCAACAGACCCGAGTTGCCCAAGGTACAACCCCGCGGAGGCAAACCTCAGCCTCCAAATGAGGGCGGGAAACGCTGTGATGGACAGCCAAGCTGTTCATACGGAACATCTCGCCACCAAGCTCAAGGAGAGCACAAGCCGCGGAGATCAATTCGAGGGTGCTCACAGCGCACTCCGAAATGTGCTCCTTCCGACGATTAAGCGACTGAATGAACAACACAATCAGTTGCGTCGTCTGAAGAAGGCAAAGAAGAAGGCCCGTGTTGACATCGCGGCGTTGCAAGAGCTGGTGCAGACCCTAACCCAGCAGAATGAGGACCTTGCTCAAGAGCGGGACGACGCTATTGAGGAAGGACAAGGCTGGGAAGAGGACTACAACCAGGCTATGGACGAGGTGCATGCATTGCAGGACCTCGTGCCCCCGGTATTGGGCGTACCGGTAGTCTTGGGTCTTCCAGCCATGGGAGAGCCCGGAATGGGAGAAGAGGTGGTAGACCCCGAGCCACCAGCAGAGGTACCGGAGGAGGACGACCCACAGGAGGTCGAGTTCTACTCCGAGTAGGGGGTTACGGTTGCCAAGTAGGGCAGCTAGGGTAGCGTAACCCAACTTTTGTAATCGATGACATGTCATGTAGACAGTAGCTTATGTATAGGTAGTGATGACATGAGCACGACTTCTCGGAGATCCGAGAATAATGTATCTTGTATAAAGTTATACTTTATCAATATATGTGAATGTTGTGCAAGTAATCGTGCGTCGCTTCAATACCTACTGCTGTTTATGGAATTTTGAGTAAGACATGTGCTAATTGCTGCTGTGTTGAATTTCAGAATGACGCGTACTCGTGCCAACCCTGATGTTGGAGGTACTAGCCAAGGGGGAGAGACCACCCAACCGCCTCCCGAGGACTCCTCGGGACAGCAGCAGCAACAGCAACAGCAAACACCGCCACCGCCACTGCCAACGGTTACATTGGCCGACATTGTCGCGGCAATGGCGGGTTCACATCAGCAGCACACAGAGCTGCTGCAAACGTTAATTGCGAATACGTCTCGCCCAGAGAGACGTCAAGATCGTGAGGAGCGCCAACAGAACTCCTACTCCGACTTCCTGGCGACTCATCCCCCTGTATTCTCAAGGGCGGATGAACCACTTGACGCGGACAACTGGCTCCGCGCCATAGAGATGAAGTTCGGGCTGCTCCAAATTAGCGAGCAGCGCAAGACTCAGTTCGCGGTCCAGCAGCTCCAAGGATCCGCGAGCGCGTGGTGGGCCAACTTCTGTGCTTCCCAGCCCACCGACCGAGTGATGACCTGGGCGGAGTTCCGGACGGCCTTCAGGGCCTATCATATACCGCCCGGTTTGATGAAGAGGAAGACGCAGGAGTTCCTACACCTGCAACAAGGGAACCGGAACGCGCTGGAATATTCCAGGGCGTTCAACGATCTCGCGCTCTACGCGTCGTATCACGCAGATACGGACGAGAAGCGGCGGGACCACTTTTACCAGGGGCTTAACCCGCTCCTGAAGGACAAGCTGGCGATGTTCAATCGCGGCAGCCTCAACGACATAATTGATGCTGCGATTGTTCAGGAGGACTCCGGCAAGGAGTTGGCGGCGGCAGAGCGAAAGCGAAGCGCGCCGCAGAGCAGCGGAGAAGGAGGCAGTCCTTCTCAGAAGTTTCGGATGGTGAATCACCCACCATCAGGTCCACGCTGGCAGCCACCACAGCGGTCGATGCCGTTCCGCGGTCGGCCGTACTCTTCACCGGCATTCCGGCCGGCACTGCCAGTACCACCGCAACAACAGCAGCAGCAGCGGGCGATGCCGCGTGCGTTTGCACCTCCGCAACGCATGCGGGGCTTTCGTCCCCCGAGTACTCCACCAGCAGCGGCCACATGTTACAAGTGTGGTCGTCCAGGACACTTCGCGAGCAGTTGCCCGGAGAGGCAAGGCGGCGGAGTGGCACCACAGTTTCCGGGGAGGAATCAACCCCGGAACCCTACTAATGCGCGGCGGGCAAACCCTAGGCCCGGCACTGTCCACCAGCTTGCCATTGAGGACGTGCCGGAGGGCGAGCCAATCCTGGCCGGTATGTTCCAACTCCACCAGCATCCCGCTATAGTACTATTTGATTCAGGCGCCACGCATAATTTTATTAGCCAAGCTTTCATTGCTAAACACAGCTTGCCAATACTACCCACCGATAGTCCATATTTAATTTGTTCACCGGGTGGGAAGATTTCAGCAAGCGTAATGGTCTCCAAAGCACCATTATGCTTAGCGGGTAGAGTGTACCCCACGTCTCTCATTATCTTAGAGGGACAGAAGGTCGATGTCATCCTAGGGATGTCGTGGTTAAACCGCCACGGCGCTGTTTTAGACAACGTCCTTCGAGTCGTGCACCTAAACTCAGAAGTGCACGGTTCTCACTCATTATTTCTGGACAGTCCAGAAATAAAACTTCCAAGTGTCTATCAAGCCACAACTATCAGATTGGAAGACATTCCAGTGGTCCGAGAGTTCCCGGATGTATTCCCGGACGATTTGCCGGGGATGCCACCCGATAGAGAGGTGGAGTTCAAGATTGAACTTGCACCGGGAACCATGCCAATATCCCGAAGGCCGTACAAGATGGCGCCCAAGGAGTTGGCTGAACTGAAGACTCAGCTCACGGACCTTCTAGAGAAGGGTTTTATTAGGCCGAGCTCCTCGCCATGGGGTTGTTCGGCATTATTTGTCAAAAAGAAGGATGAAACGTTGCGGCTTTGCGTGGACTACCGTCCATTAAATGCCGTAACCATCAAGAACAAGTACCCGTTGCCACGGATCGACATGTTGTTTGATCAGTTGGTCGAAGCAAAGATCTTTTCCAAGATGGATTTAAGATCCGGGTACCATCAGATTAAGATAAGGGCGGAGGACATTCCAAAGACAGCTTTCTCGACAAGGTATGGACTTTATGAGTACCTGGTCATGTCCTTTGGCCTCACCAATGCTCCAGCTCACTTCATGTACTTAATGAACTCGGTGTTCATGCCGGAGCTGGACAAGTTTGTCGTGGTCTTCATCGACGACATCCTAGTATACTCCAAGTCGGAGGAAGATCACAAGAAACATCTGCGTATAGTCTTGCAACGGCTGCGGGATCACAAGTTATACGCAAAGTTCAGCAAATGCGAGTTTTGGATATCGCAAGTGCCTTTCCTCGGGCATATCATCTCAGCGGAGGGTATCGCTGTGGACCCGAGCAAGATCACGCAAGTGCTGAATTGGAAATCCCCGAGAACTGTTCATGAGGTACGGAGTTTCCTCGGACTCGCGGGATATTATCGGAGGTTCATTCCGAACTTCTCGAAGATTGCCAAGCCCATGACAGAGCTGCTGAAGAAGGCTACCAAATATGTTTGGAGTCCAGCATGTGAAGCAGCATTCAAGGCTTTAGTCAAGCACCTGACATCAGCACCGGTTTTGGCGCAGCCAGACACAACAAAACCGTTCGATGTGTACTGCGATGCATCCGGCATTGGGCTCGGATGTGTGCTGATGCAACACCGAAGAGTGGTCGCGTATGGATCACGGCATCTTAGGAACTATGAGCAAAATTATCCAACTCACGACTTGGAGCTCGCTGCCGTGGTACTTGCACTGAAGATGTGGAGGCACTACCTACTCGGTAACCTCGTACATTTATATACCGACCATAAAAGCCTCAAGTACATATTCACTCAGAAGGAGCTGAACATGAGGCAACGAAGATGGTTAGAACTGATAAAGGATTACGAGATAGAGATCCATTATCATCCGGGCAAGGCAAACGTTGTGGCAGATGCGCTGAGCCGCAAGTCACACGTCAATAATCTGACCATCACACCGTTGGAAGAGAGCGAACCACCACTACATATGATTCCACACGGAGCTCTCTACAACCTAGCTTTGATCCCCACCATCCGTGAAGAGATAGCGGCAGCCCAGAAGAATGACAAGGGCATGTCACATTTGCGGAGACGTGTAGACAGTGGGGAGTTGAAATGTTTCCGGAAGGACGGAGACGGCGTCCTATGGTTCAAGAACCGGATCGTCGTACCCCGAAACCCGGAGTTACGGAAGAAAATCTTTGATGAGGCTCACTTATCAAAGTTTTCTATTCACCCCGGCAGCAACAAAATGTATCAAGAACTCAGAAGAAGGTTTTGGTGGACACGGATGAAGCGAGAGACTGCCAAATACGTGTCCGAGTGTGATACATGTCGAAGGGTGAAGGCAGACCATATGCGGAAACCGGGACTGCTACAACCACTAGGCATTCCTGCCTGGAAATGGGAGGACGTGAGCATGGATTTCGTCGTCGGTTTACCCACCACCTTACAATAACATGATTCTGTATGGGTAATCGTCGATCGGCTCACCAAAGTTTCCCATTTCATCCCGGTCAATACCAACTACAACGCCAAGAAGTACGCTGAACTGTACATCTCACGGATCCTATGCTTATACGGCGTACCCCGTACCATCATATCGGACCGGGGCACTTTATTTGTGTCCCGTTTTTGGGAGCAGCTACACGCTGCCTTGGGAACGAAGCTGATCCGTAGTTCAGCCTACCACCCGCAGACGGATGGACAAACCGAACGGGTAAATCATATTCTAGAAGACATGCTACGAGCTTGCGCTATCGACCACGGCAAGAATTGGGATGATCACTTGCCGTTAGCCGAGTTCTCGTACAACAATGGGTACCAAGCCAGCATCAAGATGGCGCCCTACGAGGCGCTATACAGCAGGAAATGCCGCACACCATTGAACTGGTGTGAGTCTGGCGAAAGGGTTACCTTCGGGATTGACCTTGTCAACAACGCGGAAGAAAAGGTTCGATTAATTCAAGCGAACCTAAAAGCCGCTCAATCCCGACAGAAACAGTATGCGGACCGGAGAAGGCGCCCGTTACAATTCGAAGTTGGAGATCACGTATATCTACGGGTGTCTCCAATGAAGGGCGTAAACAGATTTGGGGTGAGAGGAAAGTTGGCACCCCGATTCATCGGTCCATTCCAAATTACCGAAAGATGTGGATCGGTGGCATACCGGCTGAGATTACCAGAAGCACTTTCCGGTGTGCACGACGTCTTTCACATTTCCCAGCTGAGGAAGTGTCTCAAGCTATCAACTACCGTTCAGCTGGAAGACATTGAAGAACTGCAACCGGATCTCACCTATCGGGAGGAACCGGTGCAGATTATTGCTGAAAAGGCCCGAACCACACGCAACCGTACGTTGTGGTTCTACAAGGTTCTGTGGAGTAATCACTCCTTGGACGAAGCGACATGGGAGAGCGAAGAATTCCTTCGCACTAACTACCCCGACTTTCTCACGTCGCATATCCGGTAATTTTCCACCGTCCTCTCTCTCATTTTCACCTTATAATCTCGGGACGAGATTCTTTTAAGGGGGGAGGAATGTAAGGGCCTCAGTTTTTGACACCCATTTGTAGTGTTCATCCCCACACCACACACCTCATTTGAGGAAGAATGATGAACACAAATGAAGAGCAAGTAACAATTATCAACATGCTCATTAGGGAACAAACTTACACATTGCAAAAGTGGTATTTCCCACATGTGATATAGATGGGCTGGACATAGGAAAAACTCCTACACTTTGCTAAGGATGTCCATGCCAAGTTTCACCCAAATTCAAAACCTTTTTGAGGTCATCTTGGGTATAGATAGGAAGGGGGCAGTTTGAAAACATATTCAAATCCAAACTGTTTTTATACCATGAATTTGAAAGTGAGGGGCATATTCTTACTCAGCACATTTTTGTGAGCTCACACACCAATTTTCACTCCATTTGGAGTTGATCTTGACATGAGCTAAGTGGGAGAAATTCAAACTTTATTTGAATTTCAAACTGAACTTGTGCTGAAATTCATTCAAACCAAACCTCATTTGAACTTTGATCAATTCAAATGGCTCATGGGGGAATAATTTGAATTGCCAAGGGTAGTATGGGGTTCACTGTTTACAACAGTGATTAGAAGTAAATTTCAGAGGTTAAAAGGAAGGGTGGGACCCACATGTCAGCCTCTACTTCAACACAAACCGACTGAGACTTTTCACTCGGGTCGCCGAGCCGCAGCGGTGATCGCCACCGAGGCCAGCCACCGCGCCACCAGCTGCTTGCCCACGCGCGGGCATGAGGCGGTGCAGAGCCTTCTTAAGGCGCCTGCCCCCCTCCTCGGCCGAGGTACCGACGTGTTTTCCCGCAAGAACCCAGCACCGGCAGAAAGTTTCCGCAGTTCGGACTTGATCGGAGGACGCCGATCGCAGCTTCCTCCTTCCACTCCAGAGTCCCAGCAAGGTACTAGAGACCTTCCTCCATCCTCCCCATTGCTAGAATTCGGTTGAAACCGATTGATATCGGCTGTGCCGAAAGATCAAACTCGGAACGTGGAACCGCCGCACCTCGGGCTCTCGTGGACAGCCCAACCTGGGCGTTGTCACGCCCGAGCCAAGGCACCCTTGGACGCGCGGGTGACCGGTGCTGCTCATCCCCGAGCCACAGCTCGAGTGGTTGCTCACCGGCGGCGAATTTCCACTTTTCCCCTTTCTGTGTGCAGAACGACCTTCGGGTACGATTCTGTTTAATTCGTGCTCTAGAAAGGATTAGAGGGCCTCAGGCCACTCCCACACGAGCTAGACACGGTAACGCACAAGTTGCCTTCACAACTCTGGGCCGGAGAACCTCTGTGCCCGGCGTAATTTAAGGTCTACTAATGGCGGAACGAACGGGGGGTATCGGGCGCACGGTGAGGACCTATTTCGGGCCTTCCCCGAGCTGCCTCGAGCTCATGTCGACCTTCTCTGAGGTCCACTGATGCTCCCCGACCGATTTCCCAAGTAGCTGAGGTACCAGGGGAATCAGCCGACATGGCCGAAGTCATTCCGATATGGCGGCTCGTCGCCGACCATGCTCCGGCCGTTGTCATGAGCAGCTGACCCTCGGATCCTGTTCCCCAAGTAAAAGTAGGCAGGGGCGGCCAGAATCAAGAAGTTTGGAGCTGTACAGCAGCCGGCGGCGAGCCCTCCGGCGAGATCCCTCGGCGGCGGAGCGCGGGTGTCGCGAGGTTGAAGAAGGGGGTGGACCCCAGCTGTCAGCGGCCGATATTTTGAATCGGGATCTGGCTGCGGCCGGGATCGGGTGTGCTGGCGCGCAAAATCCTTGTGGGCCGCGGTGTGCCATCGCCTAGGCGTGCGACGCGTGTCCCCTGGGCCCACGCGCGAGTTTAAACTTTTCCCCGATTTTCAGATTTCCTTCAAACTTCAAATCCTTATAACTTTGGCTAGAAAGCTCCAAATTGAGTGAACCAAATTTTGCTGGATTCAGCTCTCTGAGTACTTTCCAGAAAATCAAGTTTCACTTCATGAAATTCCTTAATTCTCCAGAATTAATTCCTTAAAATTTTAACTGGAGAATCCTTTGGAGGAAAATCCTGAAATTTTGCTGCGATGTTCACCAAAATATCCTTGAACTACCATAAAAATTCCAGATCCATTTGAGCTCATTTAATCCACCTAATGGTGTGATTAGTGAAACTGTTCCAGAGAAAATAGAAAATATTCAGAAACATTTTCAGAATTTTCTCTGAAATTGTTTAGCCCATATCTTTAGTTAGAGACTTCCAAATTAAGTGAGACCAACTCCATTAGAACCCTCTGAAAATCTAGTTTTCAGAAAGTCATAGTTTGTCTCATGAAAATTCCTAGAACACCCTAAGAGTTCCAATTAAGGTCAAGGACATAATTATTTGTGGAGGGCTCAAATGAGCTCTGCTGCAACTAAAACTTGACCAGGTCTCCGTTTAAGTTGTAACCAAGCCACAGTAAAAGTTTCACAGTCATTAGGTCTATTTAGCAAAGGTTATAGACTTCACAACTTCAAACTTAATACAAATGCATTAAATTAATACATGTATTGTTTCTATCATGTAGTCGCTAAGGTCGAGGAGGAACCCGAAGTCCTAGACTTCGTTACTCCGGAGGAACAGCTAGCCTACGACCAAGAGCAGCAAGGCAAGCTCCGGTTTGCATTAACCTTTTCACAAATTTTTATTGTTTTGAGCACATACTTGTTTCCTTTATTCTGTGCATTAGAGTCTTGTTTGGAAGCCCCACTGCATAGCCAAGAGAACCATGGGTTGGGTTTAGGATTGCAAACCCCGTTAGCCACTGCATTGCTAGGATAGAGTAGGATTCGGTACAAGTCGAGTAGTTGGAACTACTCGCGAGAATAGGCTAGAGGCACATTGCTCGGGTAGAGATAGCACATGATACACATGGCAAGAAAATGAGACCGAGCAGAGAGTAAGGGCAGCAGGACTTTGGGGCCTGTGTGCTGTAGCTCCGCTTGTGTCGATTGAGGACCGAGCCGTGTGCGGGCCTGTTGAACAAGCTAGAACAGTACCGAAGACCTACCGGCTATATGGGAACCGGGAAACTGATGTAACCCGGGTAGCTGGGTATTGAGGCATTGCCCGTCGTTCAGAGGGTAGGTTGAGAGCTCAAGGTGTAAATCGGCTGGCGGCACAGAGATGCGCGTGCAGAGACCTCTTGCTCGGGACGATGGGACCGGTTCAATATTTGGCTAACGGGTGAAAGGTAGTCGCGTACGGCGTCCGTGATGGTTGTTGTAGGCAACATCGAGTACGGGCGTACGTGACGGGTTGTTCGGGTAACCCTGCAGGTGTAAATCGATTATAATCGCCGTCCCTCGCGGTCAGTGAGTACCACTTGTTCACTGTACCGTGATGTAGAAAGAACAGGCTAGTTACATGTTAAAATGTTGCTGATTGAAAGCTGGACATTGATTGTTAATGATATGCTGTAGCTTAGAGCTAATTAAAGTTCTTTTCAACTTTGGGCAAAGTACATGAGAGAAATGCGTTTCTTGTTTGATTGCGGCTCTCTCATGTGCCTTAGCGTAAGGTTCTCCACAACCTGCTGCTAAAACTTGAAAGTAAGGTTCTACTAATTAGGCGAGTCCTTGCAAATAATTTTTACCTCATGCAACCCATTACCCTCATGTAGAAGTTCCATGTTTAGGTGAGACGGGTCAGACTTGCTGAGCCTTCGTGCTCACTGCTTGTGTTTGAAGCTTTTGCAGGGTTCTATGAGGAAGGGACTCCCGAAGAGGAGACGGAACCCCAGGAGGGGAACCCCGTCGAGTGGGAGTCGTGCACGCCGCAGAGTTAGTGTGCGTGTGTGCTAGCAAGGACACGTTCGAGGGCTGAACGTGCACTTGATGCTTAGTCTACGCCCGCGAGTGTAGACTGAACTTATTTTGATGTAAACATGTTCATAAACTTGTTTATGAAATAAAATTTCCGCTTCCGCTTTGTACCTTTGACGTGTGTTATACGGTGCTGTGCAACGCAGCACCCCTCAGCGTGATCCTGGCTCGACAGGACCAATGGGGTCGTGTCAAGAACGGGCTCGACGGGGTGAGCTTGGCCATCGGGATCTGCAGCTTCTGGAAAGCTGCACGGCTGATGAGGTTCAGCCCAGCTCCACCATCTACCAAAACGTGGTACATTCTCACGTTGGCGATGGTAGGAGCTACCAAGAGCGGTAGTTGGCCAGCCCCAGCCATGTTCCTGGGGCAGTCGGTGGCGTCAAATCTGATGGAGGTCCCCATCCACTTAAGGTGCGGTGCGGCACTTGGGAGTGGCGCCACCGACGCTACCGCTCGGCGTAGAGTCTTGACTGCGCTTCGGGACGAGGGGTTGGTGGACCCGCCGTATATGACGTAGAGCTTCTTTCGACGCTCATCGTCGCTGGAGCTGGAGTCCTCATGATTGCGTGCCGCCTTCACGGCGCGCTGAGGCTCCTGGGTCTCCTCTGGGTGGTCGATGCTGTCTGGGAAATCCACCCTCTGTTTGCCATACTTTGGACGGAAGGGTGGGGCATCAGCCCGCTGCTGCTTCCCCTTGCGGAAGCGCTCTGCGAGCTTTCGGATCTCCCGGCACTCGGCAGTAGTGTGGCGACAGCTGCCGTGCACGGGGCATATGTTGTCTTGATCACCTTCTGGGATTGGTGATCTTCGCTGCCTCTTGTCGGGGCGCGGCCCCCGAGCCCCACTGAGCGTCGCTGCAGTGACGACTGGAGCTGCGGTCGGTGATTCTATCTTGCCTCTGCCTCAGTTCTTGGCCTTCCGGCTGCCTCCACGGGAAGTAGGACCAGATCCGGGCAGTCCTCCTGACTCGGAGGACGGCAGTGAGTGCCAGTTTCGCCCTTCGGCTGCCCTGGCGCACTTGTCTGCCAGGCTGAAGAGCTCTGAGACATCGCGGACCTCCCTGGTCGCGAGCTTCTCGAGCATCTTCTTGTCCCGGACGCCTTGCCGAAACGCCACTACCACAGAAGCATTTTGAATGTGTGGGATGGTGTTCCGCACCTGGGAGAACCGCTGGATGAAGGAGCGCAGCGACTCCCCAGGTTGCTGCTGGATGGCGTGGAGGTCGAGCTCCGTGCCTGGACGGGTGTAGGAACTGCCGAAGTTGGCGATGAACTGCCGGCAAAGCTCTCCCCAGGAAGTTACGGAACCCTGGGGGAGGTTCATGAGCAAAGACCGGGCTGGACCGGTCAAGGCGACAGGGAAGTAATTGGCCATGACGGCTTCATTCCCTCCTGCGGCAAGTACGGCGGTGGAGTAGATCTGGAGGAACTCCGCCGGGTTGACGCTGCCGTCGTACTTCTCGGGCAGGTGCGGCCGAAACTTGCGCGGCCACTTCGCGAAGCGAAGGTGGGGCGCGAGGGCCGCGCACCCTGCTTCTGTTGCCGCAGGTTATGGTGCCGCGAACGCTCGGTTCGCACTGGGCACAGTGTACCCCGGTACGGGCAAGGCTGCACCATAGGCCGGGGGCGCCATCTGCAGGACATATGACTGTGGCATATTCTGCACGGCGCAGGCATGGGGCAGAGATCGCGTGGCGAAGGTCTGCTCTTCAGGCTGGGTCGAGGCCGACGTCATGCTGTCGTCATCCTCTTGGTAGCGACGCCTTTCTCGGCGTTGCTCGAGGTATACCCGGGCATCTTCACCCAAGCGACACCGCTCCAACTCTGTTCTCAGATCCGTCGATTGGAGCCTGGTAGAGCTGGAATCTGCCGTCTGTTCGTCAACCATTGGCGTGCGCATCAGCGACACGGCCGGTTGGCCAGAGTGTCGTCCCAGCCGAAGTCGAGGGTTTGCGGCGGCGACGACGAGACGGTCTACCTCGCGAATCCACTGCTGGGTCGCTGCCTGAGGCGCGTCCCCAGCGGGAGGATTGTGCAGTAGCGCTCTTGCTGCAGCTAGCGCACCCCCACCGGGTACGCCCAGCGCTACTGAAGACCTGACGCTGGTTGGAGCCTGCATTGCCGGGGTCGGCGCTGCCAGAGCCGGTTGCTGGCTCCCAGCTTGTAACAACACACTACGTCTCGAGTGTGTTGACATGTACTCCCCCCTGGTCGCGGTTCGCCGCGGAAGCGGGGGAGGTGAGTTTGCCGCTGAAGGGAGCTTGGTCATCTTCGTGGGCAGAAACTCGCCGCGCCAAATGTCGAAGTGTTCGGTCGACACTTCCCCCGGGCCTGCACTGGGCAGCCCACGGAGGTTTTTTTTCGGTGGGGCTATTCCCTTGCGGAGAGCTTGCACGGATGGATGAGTTAGTAAGAGCTTGACACTGAGAGTTTTACGTGGTTCAGGCCGCCGGAGCGTAAAACCCTACGTCCACGGCGAGCTATGGAGCTCGCTGTATTGCTTGCTGCTCAGGGCCGGAGTCCTGAGCTTGGGGGTGAGTTACAGCCTTGGTGTGAATGGCTAGCATATGAGTTGCAGAAATGCGAACCCTTGCTATCGTTGCCTACCCGAGCCTTTTATAGTCCAAGACTCGAGTGGCTTACAAGGGGGGCCCGGGACCCGACAGGTGGTCCCGGGGAGATTGACTGTTATCTACCGTATCTACAGTTATGCCGGTAGTTGTCTCTGGCGAAGGCTTTCGAGTCTCCGTCTTGCCGCCCTGCCCATGCCGCACGCTAGTCGTAGTGGTTGATGACGGCGCTGGCGGCATGGGATGTCTTGTCGCGGTGTTTATTGGATGGCAGGTTCTGACACCGCGCGCCAGTCTGTGATGTGACTGGGCGCAACGGCACCTGACAGAGGTGTGCTCCGCGTCTCCGCATCTTGGGAAGACGCGGGCCTTGAATACCTCGTACGGTCAAGGTATGGGGCGTCTTTACGCCCGCTGCCTATCGCTCGGGGGCAGGCAGCGCTGTTCTGCTGGCCACGTGGCGGGCCCGGAGCCCTTCTCAGAGGAGAGGAAGGTCCGGCCCCGCGGGGCACGTGGAGCCTTCGGACCTCTCCCCGCGGAGGGGGAGGTTCGGCTTCTGTCGGCCACGTGGCGGGCTCGGAGCTCCTCTCTGAGGAGAGGGAGGTCCGGCCCCGCCGGATACGTGGCACCTTCGGACCCCTAGCTCGCGGAGGGGGAGGTCCGGCTTCTGTATGCCACATGGTGGGCCCGGAGCTCTCCTCTGAGGAGAGGGAGGTCCGGCCCTGCCGGACGCGTGGTGCCTTCGGAGCTCTCCTGCGGAGAAGGGCGAGTTCCTTAGGCATTTTCCCCTGTGCGCGGGGGTACCCCATATCTCAGGTACCGACAATCACCGACAACGGGACCCAGTTCACCAGCGCAGCCTTTCAAGACTACTGCGAAGACCTCGGCATTCAGGTGTGCTATGCCTCTGTTGCCCATCCAAAGAGCAATGGGCAAGTCGAGAGGGCCAACACGGAGATTCTCCGGGGCCTTAAGACTCGCACCTACGCCAGTCTGAAGAAACATGGTGCCAATTGGGTGGATGAGCTTCCGAGCACACTATGGGCTAACCGGACATCCCAGAGCCGGGCCACCGTAGAGACACCCTTCTTCATGGTGTATGGGGCCGAAGCTGTACTTCCCCCAGAAATCACCATGAAGTCTCACCATGTCCGGGCTTACGACGAAGCCGCGCAGGACAACCTCCGGCGTGGAGAAATCGACCTCGTCGACGAGGTCCGATTGCATGCAGCACTCCGTAACGCACGGTACAGACAAGCGCTTCGTCGCTACCACCAGAGATCTGTGCGTGCCCAGGAGCTGCAGGAAGGTGACCTGGTGCTGCGGCGCATACTTTCTCGTGAAGGGACCCACAAACTCTCCCCTAGTTGGGAAGGTCCCTTCCGAGTCGCAAAATTGTGCCGCCCCGGGTGCGTGCGCCTTTCCACCGAGGATGGGGACCAGCTCCCAAACCCTTAGAACATAGAACACCTCCGTAAGTTCTACCCCTAGAGCAAAGATACGACAGTCCCTTCTTTTCGTAATAAATTCCATAGAGTCCAGGAACAGCGCTCGGAGCAACTAAGCCCCAGGGGACGGTACAGGACTACGTTCAGCTTTGCCTGGTTCCGACTCCAAGCGCATAGAGTCTTGCTTCCCTTCTTAATGGGGCGGGTCGTGGCCTCCATGATTAGCCCTGCCTTCCTCCTGTGGAAAGTTATACGAAAAGAAACCAGTTCTACTTTGCTCTTTCCTCGTACTCATTTAAATTATGTACTAAGTTTTTTATGACTACCCTTGCGGTGCATGGCCGCCATGCGCTCAGCTCCCTCTTCTCATTCTCACCTCTAGTCGGCATTTGCTGCCCTACCAGAGGCGGTTGCGTCGGAGGTACCTGCCGATAGTCGAAGGGGCCCCGAGCCCCCGGCACTTCTGTGACACCCTCACCTCGGGTGTCAGCATATGTTTGTGTTCTATGAAAAGGAAACATTTTAATGAAAAATAGGAACAGAGAGAATTATCAAAAGAATAGCCAATAAAGCCTTCAGAGAGCGCCGAAGGCAACTTCCGCGGCCAGCAGGCCACGTGGCGTGATCGGACCTCATCCCTGCGAAGTGGGGAGAGGCTGCCGCCAAGCTGGCTACGTGGCAGGCTCGGGGCTCGTCTCCGCAAAGGGGAGAGGTTCGATCCTGTGGGACACGTGTTGCCCACAGAGCTAGCCTCTGCGGAAGAAGCAAAGGCATTTCCGCAGGACACGTGTCATCCTCGGAGCTAGTCCTCGCGGAAATCAGAGCACCAGCCGCGCGGGATACGTGTCGATCTCGGAGCTCACCTGCGAGAGGTCCTGTTCTATTGGACACGCGTCACCACCGGAGCTTATCTCCAGGAGGTCTGTCGCTGCTGGACACGTGTCGACCGCGGGGCACGTCCCTGAGGAAAGGAGAAGGGGAAGACCGGCGCCAACACGTGGCGTGCATGGAGCTCACCTCCGAAGAAGAGGGAGGTCTCGCTCGTGACACACGGCACAACCGGAGCTCGTCTCTGTGGGAGAAGAGATACCAGGCTCGGAAGGACACGTGGAGCTTCCGGAGCTCATCACCGCGGATATAACGAGTCTGGAGCAGTTTTTACGCGTAAAGATACCGGTACGCAACAGAAACCGATCTAAACTCCACGATGTTACTGAAGATAAGTCGTCACGATTTAACAAAGATCTGAATAAGACTCTTATTCGGATACAATCAGATTAGGACTCTTCTCTTCCCGATTATAAATAGAACCCAAAACCTCTGGCCGAAACCACAAACTTCTCTTTCAACTCCTGAGCCGACGACTTAGAGCCCTAGCCCCAACTCGCCGAGCCAACCATCGCCGAAGCACAACAAGGGAGATCATCGGAGAAGAACCGAGCGGTCTGGGGAGGACCTCGAAGACAAGAAGAGCGTGAGGTAGGACTTCGATACCACCTTACGACATCATTGTGTTCATCTTTGCATCTGTTCTTCAATTCCTTTCGAACCGAAGCCTTCTCATGGGCAGATCACTCGATGATCAGTTTGATCTAAAGACAAGATCATCGCCACGTCCACCTTTGATCCGACCACCTCTGCCCATGCAAGCCATGCAAGAGCACAACAATCTAATAACAATCATAGGATAGCATGCATGTGCATCATCGCATCTAGTTTAAGGTTTGTGCATGATATTGATTGCTGTGAATCTTGTATGCGCGTGAATCCTACATAGCAGGACAGATCCAGGAAGCTGTCTACGACGAGCTGCAGCAACAAGGTTTTGAGAATCAAGAACAACCGGAACCGCAAGAACAAGGCAAGTGCTCCTTGACCATGTTGATCCTATGTTTCGGGTAAAACTGTTTTGTTTTGCGAAAAGGTGTGCGTACTGAGTCAAACATGATGGGAAACCCTTTTATAGGAGTTTACTAATTTTGGTTAAACCACCCTTGTCGCCAGGGAAGTTTATGAGTCGGGTATGGTTTTTGCTTTATGCTTCGCTGAGTCCATGGGATTGGGAAGCGAGATAGATGTGTCTAGCTAACTGCACTCGTACTGATAATAAGTAACTGATGAGGTTAATGAACATGGATCAGAGGGAGATCTAGGCAAGCCTGGGTTTGTGAATGAGGTAGCATGAGATGGTGGTTTTTACTTGCCGTAGATCTAAGGACCGGTTCATGCATGCACATGCGAGGATAACAGTGCCACCACAAGGCCAAATATGGGTGCGGCTTAGCTGAGTAATTAGGTAAGTTGCTAGAGTGTTATGGACTGTGGAAGGCGCGGGGAATGGGAGTCGAGTGAGGACTGCCCTGAGAACTGCATGGCACAAGAGGGGGCCCGTGGGTGGGAGAATTGGAGATTCTAGCCTGCCGGTGAAACCTTAGTGAGTCCATACATCTAGTAACCTCTTTGTAAAGGCTATTTTGTGATCTCTTAACCATACACCGATGGATGTGTACTGGTATAATGGAGGTTCTGCAGTCGCCGACGGGTGACGAAATCACAAACTTGTGGGTAAAGAGGTGCAAATTCTGCAGAGTTATTAAAACTATCATGATAGCTGAGCTTACGGTCACGAGCACCAGGCTAAACTGCCATGATTAGATGGGATGGTTATTGGGATGGTTATTGGGAAGGTTCTTGGTTATGGTTATTGGTTTGGAACTGTTGAGTCTGGATGATGAGATGTTTGCATGACTGTTGAGTCATGACATGAGAATTGGGTCTCGGTATGAGACGAGATTGATTTGTGAGATGAGATGGTAGCGAATACGAGGAGGTATTCGTGAGAATGAATAAAGGATTGGTTAATGTTTGGATGGAACACGGGAAGTGATGAAGGTATGTTGGTGATTTAATTCATGCTGGGATTACATTCATCTAAAGTTAAGTTGCTGTTTTATCATGGTTTTACAAGATTGCTTTTCTGCAAATAAAGCCTTTTTATACCTACCTTGTTTATGAGCTGCATATCATATGTTTTCTCGCACTTGCTGAGTACATCATTGTACTCAGCCTTGCATTATTACTTCATCACCAGCAGCAGGAGAAGCCTACTATGAAGATCAAGTGGAACATTATGGCGTGTGATCTGTTCTCAACCTTGCCTGTGGAGGGAGTAGAGATGGAGCCACTTCTGCTTAGTTTTGCTTCCGCATTAGTTTTTGATTCCGCATTTAAATAAGGACTTACGCTGCATAGAAATAACACTTCCGCTGTAAGCATGAGTCCAAGACTCATGAGGAATTGTAATAAACTCTGTTATTCGTGATAATATATAATCTGAATTCAGTTTGTGGAATGTATGTGTATGTGTGAAGAACATCCTGGGCACACATATGCATTAGTTCTTGGTTCCGTGGTTTTTCCCACAGAATTGAGGGCGTCACAGATTGGTATCAGAGCCACGGGTTGACAGTAGGTTACACGCCTAGGTAGAAAGCCGTAGATAGATAATAGAGATACGGGTTAACCCCAAGAAGGAGTTACAGGCATCCTAGGGTGAATAGCTTAGATTGGCCTTTAAAACCACCTTGACATAGGAAACCATCCTTGAATAGGAGTTGAGTGGGCCCTTGTGATGATTATTTGTGAATATGTGCTTAGTGTGAGTTGTGGGACGTCTCAAAAACGTTGTCCATATCCACACGTAAGACGAAAGAGGTGTGAAATGTTTCGGCACTTGCTCACATCATCATAAGGGCTAATATATATAGTCCCACTCACCTTGATGCATATAGTCAAAAGGACCTACCTAACCTTCTATTCTTGACCTCTCTCAAAGATGGTGAGAGGAAACGCCGGCCAAAGGAACGTCCGTGACAACCAAGAGGATGATCACGAGGAAGTTCCCGTTAACCCCGGAGCTGGCAAGAACAACCTAGAAAGGTTGATGGCCATGCAAAACCAGCTTATGCAAACCATGATCCAAACTTTGGATCAGTTGCAGGCCAACCAAAACCCCGTTCTGGCACCACCGCCACCACCACCGCCGGCTCATAACAGGTTGGGAGAATTCATGAGAACTCGACCACCCACCTTTGCTCAAACTAGTGACCCATGGAGGCCGATGATTGGTTGAAATCCATGGAGAAGAAGCTCGCCATTGTTCAGTGCAACGACCGAGAGAAGGTTCTCTTCGTGTCGCACCAACTTATGGGAGCTGCTGCTGACTGGTGGGATGCCTTGAGCAACGCCCATGCCAACCCGGAGACAATCACTTGGACTGAGTTCAAGGAAAGTTTCCGCTCTCACTACATCCCTGTCGGTGTAATGATGCTCAAAAGGCAGGAGTTTGAAGGTCTCCGCCAAGGACAGAAAAGTGTGAACGAATATCTCAACAAGTTCATACAACTGTCCCGGTATGCCCCCGAAGATGTCAACTCAGATCAGAGGAAGCAGTACCTGTTCATGAGAGGGTTGAACAATGAGATCAAAGTTCAGCTCCTCAACAATGACTACGTAAGCTTCCAGAAGCTAGTTGATAAGGCTATTGTGGTGGAAAACAGGATCCGAGAGATCGAGTGAGAGTGCAAAAGGAAGATGCCATACCAGCCCCAAGGGAGCAACGTACGACATAGATACACGCCCCCTGCACCGCAGTATGGATCGACCACTCCTACGAACCGCCCTGGTCAGCCACCACAGGAACGATTCGTTGCACCGGCACCTCGTGTGCCCATGCCTCCTGCGCCCCGACAAAACAATGGCGCTCCTTTTCAAAACCCCCGCCCCAACGTACCTGCTGCCGTAGGCAACAGGGCATGCTTTGCATGCGGGGAAGTAGGCCACTTCGCTAATCAGTGCCCGAGGAGAGGCCCTGGACAGCAAGGTAACGTGCCCAAGCAGAACCAGCGACCAAACGGAGGGGACAACCAAGAGAACCGTGGACCACAGAACTATGCTCGTGGCCACGTTAACCATGTCACTGCTGAGGAAGCACAACAGGCTGAGGACGTCGCAATTGGTATGTTCCTTGCCAACTCCAACCCAGCCACCATTTTATTTGATTCCAGAGCATCGCATTCTTTCATATCATCCGAATATGTTGCCAAGCATCATCTACCTGTATCCCACTTAGAATGTGCTATGTTAGTTAATTCTCCCGGAGGAGAAATGAGGACCAATATAGTATGTCCTAAAGTAAGCCTTAAAATAAGGGGGTAGACTTCCTCGCCAACCTTATTGTTTTGGACTCCCACGGGATTGACATCATACTCGGAATGGACTGGTTAAGCAAGCACAATGGAGTAATCCAATGTGCTGAAAGGAGCGTGCAGTTGACAAACGAACACGGTATTCGTGTCGAGTTTGAGTCAGCCCAGCAAGCAACCGAACGGGCAGATTTGAACCATGTCGAAGGAACAACATTGGACAGCATTCCAGTGGTTCAGGAATTTTCGGACGTGTTCCCGGAAGAGCTCCCGGGAATGCCACCTGACCGGGACGTCGAGTTTGCCATAGATTTGTGTCACACCCGGTTTTTCCGAAGAAACAACCAAGTGAATATCACATGTATGCCAGGATCATTTTCTCATACATGTGATGACAAATAGTGAAGCATCATTTATTACAAGCCAGGTGTCGAATAGAAATAAGTCTCACATCGCAAATGTCTCAATGGACACTAATGCTTCATCACAAGTAAATAAACTAGCAGCGGAATATTATTCTTTAGGGCTCCATCACAGGCGTTGCCCGGGGGTCTTCATGAACCTAAAATCCTTTCTCGGGTCCAAAATCTTGGTCATTATACACCACCTCATTATCTTGACCTGAGCAGCAATATAAACCAACAAATATGCAAGGTTGAGTACCAATGGTACTCAGCAAGTGTGGGAAAATTATATCATGCATGGCTAGAACAAGGAGAGGTTGAACTCATGGTTAAAGCACTACGCAATTAATACCTATCACCTTAGCTTATTAAGCACCTACATTACTACACAGGTGAAATTGTCCCAATCTCCCATCCCATCATCATAATCCAATAACCATAACATCATTTCCAATGTTAAGCTCCCCGCTTAACTTCCAAAACCATCAATCCTCTAATCATGAATAAGTCCAGGCCGCTCTTAACCGTGAGCACGGCTGTCAAGACAGTTTTGACTCTGCAGAGTTTGTACCACTGTACCCACAAGTAGTGATTTCATCCCCCGTTGCCGGGTGGACTAAAAGAACCTCCATTATGCCAGTGGCTACGATCCACATTCACACTTCCCAGGTGTGCGGCCAGGAGATCACTACGAAGCCTTTACAAAGGGATTCCCGACGAGCGTGGGCCCACTGAGGTTTCACCCCTAACAGCATACAAGAGGCTCCAACCCCGCTGCAGTGGCCCCCTCTTGAGCCTTGCGGTTCATATGGTAGTCCAGCTGACACCTACTCCCCGCACCATCCAACACACCCATACTACGCCGGGGATACACCTAATTAATTGGCCAAGCTGCCCCATCTCAGCATGTGGTTGGCACTGTAAAGCCGGGTTACATGCTCCATGAACCGGTCCTTAGGATCCAGGCAAGTACTAAACACAAACCCAAGTCTCGTGCACCCAGCACACAACCAAAACATTCAACTTGCCTTGATCCCTACCTCTACATAACTCACAATAACTCATTCAAGAGTATGGTAAAATAAATTGATGATCTCATATCCCAAATATCCCATTCTAAGCATGGCTAAGCAAATGCATGTAAATAAATAACATGACAAAATAAATCCCAACCCAAGCTACAAGGAAACAAGGTAATGCAATTCTAGGGAAACTTCCTAGCATGGGTTTCATATTTCATTTGACAATGCAAATAATTCTATCTACACATCCTAGCATAGGATCAAAGTGGTCAAGGACACTTGCCTCCTTCTTGCTGCTCTTGAAATGGGTATTCCTGGTCTTGGAAATGAATAACTTGTTCTTGAACAGGTTCTACTTCATACCATCACACATAGCAAAAGAAAAACAACAATCCATAAGACATAGTTCACACTTACACTTCATACAAACCACACATTCACATTTATGAAATTCATTCACCATTATATGTGTTGTGTTTCAGTTTTAAATAAATTCCTTACACTAAACTACCAAGTATGTATGAAAAGTATTTTTCTTCTCCATATATGCCTTCATAATTTCTACCACACTTAAACTGAACTCTTTGGATTTTAAAAACTCCATTTATCATTTACTAGTTGCTATATTTTCAGATTTATATTCCTATGCATAATTGTGTATTTTATTATGAAATTACTAATACACATCATCTAAACAGTAGAGGTTCTGGTCCTAAATTATTTTAATAACATATTTTAACCTTGTCCTCTGATGTAAACTATTTCATAATTATTTTCCCTATTTTTCTATAACTATTCTTTACTTAAAAATGTGTCCCTATACTAATAAATGTGAATAATAGATGAAACAGATTCATTTCAGCCCAAAAATATATTTTTATCTCACTCCAAAGTTTTCTAAGTACTGAGAAAGTTTTTAATTAATTTTGACAATTATGTTTGTCCCCTTTTTAATTTTTAAACACTAGTTACATATTCAATTTTCTAAATTAAATACTAAACAGGGCTAAAATAATGAATTCACCCCATTACAGGGTCTATAATATTATTTTCTTAATTTACAGGGGTCTAGCTACACTTATCAGAGGTGTTTTTCCTAATTTCTATTAAGTCCAGGGGCTAAAACTGATTTTTAAATGAATTTACATGATTTTCCGGGGCTAGCTCTCAATTCCAGAGAACCCCAGGGGGTAGCACGTAAGAATTCCAGTCTTTATAACGCGGGGTTGACGTGGACCGTCCGATTTTAAACCGACGGCTGAGATTATAACATCGAACCGGTACGCGGGGTTTTAAAGTCTACCGTGCGATTTAAAATAAACGGCGCACAAGCGGCCACGTCGCTCTGATCGAGCGCGGGCGGTGCTGCCGGCGGCGCACGGCGGCGGGAAGCGGCGATCTCGCCGGAAAGTTTCGGATCCTCGAGAATTCTGCCTAAAACTGTGATCTTATGGCCTAGATCGGTAGAGGGGAGGTCAGGGATCTCACCTCGGGGGTTTTCTCGAGCTCGGGGGTCCTGGAAAGTGATCGGCGGCGAGGTCCGAGGCAAAACCACGGCGAAGCTCGTCGGCGCTGGATTTACACCGTAACTCTCCGAATTTTCTGCACCTGCATAGTTCCCCGGAGGCGGTGGATCAAGACCAGCGAGTTAGATCAGAGTTTCCGAGCTTAGATCGGCCAGAATTCACCGGCGAAGTCTCGGTGCTCACCGGAGTAAAAATCGGCGATCGCGTGGGAAAAACCGATCAGGGCTGGGGTTTTTATAGCCGGGGGAGGGCGGTGGGTCTGTTGTGATCGAGTTGGATTCTCCTGGGACCAGAATTCGGGCTGCGGGACGCGGAAATCCGGTCGGTTGCGATCGCGCGCGCGGGAGAGAGTCCGGGGCCGCGGGGTTAGGGATGACAGGCGGGTCCCACCCGTCTGTGAGAGGCAGCGCGGCGCGCGCGGGGGCGGGCTGGCGCGGGGAAAGCTGGGCCGGCTGGCGGGTTTCGGCCCACTGGCCGGTTTTTTTCCCGTTTTTCTTTTTCTTTTTCCATTTCTTTTCTGTTTTGAGTCTAATTTGAATTCCAGTTTGAATTTGAATTTTTGCAAAACATGCAACACGTCCAAAAATTTTTAAATTCCCCTCTGAGCATGGTTTAGAGTTTTGAATCAAAATTTGGGGTGTTACAGCTCTACCCCCCTTAAAAGAAATCTCGTCCTCGAGATTGGTGTTTCTAAGAAAACAATTCCGGAAATTGTGCCTTGAGCTCATCTTCCCGTTCCCAGGTGGCTTCCTCTTCTGAGTGATGCTTCCACTGCACCTTGCACATCTGGATTCTCTTGTTTCGGGTGAAGCGTTCCATCATCTCCAAAATCTTGTATGGTTGCTCGGCATAAGACAAATCCTCAGCTACATCCACTTCATTCATGGGTAACACCTCCTCAGGTGTCCTCAGGCATTTCTTGAGTTGTGACACATGGAATACATCGTGCACGTCCGATAGATGAACCGGTAACTCTAGTTGGTACGCCACTTCGCCTTTTCTTTCCAACACTTGAAAGGGTCCGATGTATCGAGGTGATAACTTCCCTTTCACCTTGAACCGACGAAGTCCTCTGATAGGGGACACCTTGAGATAAACATAGTCTCCCACGTTGAAAACGAGTTCTCTTCTTCGTACATCAGCATAACTCTTCGGGCGTGTTTGTGCTATCCTCAAGTTGTTGCGAATCTCCCTCACCTTCGCCTCGGCTTCTTGTAGCACTTCTGGACCAAACACTTTACTTTCTCCTGTTTGGTTCCAAAATAGGGGAGTTCTGCACTTCCTTCCATACAAAGCTTCAAACGGTGACATCTTCATACTAGCTTGATAACTGTTGTTATAGGAAAACTCTGCATACGGTAAGTTCTTGTCCCAACTCCTATTGTTTTTGAGTGCACATGCCCTTAACATATCTTCAAGGATCTGATTGGTTCTCTCCGTCTGCCCGTCAGTTTGGGGATGATAGGCAGAACTAAAGTTCAGATGGGTTCCCATGGTTTCATGCAACTTCTGCCAGAACCTTGAGGTGAACTGTGTCCCTCGATCCGACACAATCTTCTTTGGCACTCCATGGTAACACACGATCCTTGACATGTACAACTCTGCCAATTTGGATCCGCTGTAGCTTTCTTTCACAGGGATGAAATGAGCTACCTTGGTTAGCCTATCAATAATGACCCATATTGAATCATACCCGGATTGGGTCCTAGGCAATCCCACGACAAAATCCATGCTGATTTCTTCCCACTTCCATTCAGGCACTTTGAGTGGTTGCAATAATCCCGCGGGTCGTTGATATTCTGCTTTCACCAACTGACATGTGTCACATAGGGCAACATGTTCCGCGACATCTCGCTTCATGCCATACCACCAATACCTGCTTTTGAGGTCCTGGTACATCTTCGTACTCCCAGGATGAATGGAATAGTCGGAGTATTGAGCCTCCTTCAAAATTAATTCACGGATCTCTTTTACTTCTGGCACACAGATCCTTTTCCCGTGCCACACCGTTCCTTGTTCATCCTCTCTAAAACCAGGAGCTTTATCTTCCTTGATGAGCTGTCTGATCTCTTGTATCTTCCCATCATTCTTTTGGCCCTCGCGTATGTCTCGCTCGAGTGTGGAGTCCACTTCCATGGCGATGGCTTCACCACTATTTACTAGACATAGATTGAGCCTTATAACTTCGTCCTTCAATTCTGCGGGCATGTCCTTTAAGCTCAACTTATTGACCTGCACTTTCCGACTCAAAGCATCGGCCACGACGTTTGCTTTCCCGGGATGATAGTTGATGCCTATATCAAAGTCATTGATTAGCTCTAACCATCTCCTTTGTCTGAGGTTGAGATCTGGCTGTGTGAATATGTACTTCAAACTCTTATGATCCGTATATATCTCTGTCCTCTTCCCCATCAAATAGTGCCGCCAAATTTTCAACGCGTGTACCACTGCAGCTAGTTCTAGATCATGTGTAGGATAGTTCTTCTCGTGCTTCCGAAGCTGCCGGGATGCATATGCCACGACATGTCCTTCTTGCATGAGAACACATCCCAACCCATTTCCAGAGGCATCGCAGTACACTGTGAAATTCTTCTGCATATCCGGCATAACCAACACTGGGGCTGTTGTCAATCTCTTCTTTAGCTCCTGAAAGCTCGTCTCGCACTGTGGCGTCCAGGTGAATGTGATTCCCTTTTCCAACAGTTTAGTGAGAGGTCTCGAGATTTTGGAGAATCCCTCAATAAACCGTCGATAGTATCCAGCCAATCCCAAAAAGCTTCGAACTTCCCCGACATTTTCAGGGGTTTTCCACTTCTGGATATCCTCGATTTTGGCGGGATCTACGGAGATTCCTCCCTCCGAGATGATATGTCCTAAAAAGGGAACTCTCTTCAGCCAAAACTCACACTTGCTCAATTTGGCATATAGTTGGTGTTCTCTCAGCCTCTGTAACACCAACCTTAGATGTTTCTCATGTTCTTCTTCATTTTTGGAGAAGACGAGAATATCATCTATGAAAACCACCACAAATTTGTCCAGATATTCCATGAATACCTTGTTCATGAGGTACATGAAATATGCCGGGGCATTGGTTAGCCCGAAAGGCATGACAGTGTATTCATACAGTCCGTACCGAGATACGAAAGCTGTTTTGGGAATATCAGATTGCCTTATCTTGAGTTGGTGGTATCCCGACCTGAGATCAATTTTCGAGAACACACAAGCTCCCCTCAACTGATCAAACAAGTCTTCAATGCGGGGTAATGGGTACTTGTTTTTGATGGTTACCTCATTCAAGGCACGGTAGTCCACGCATAACCTTTGGGTTCCGTCTTTCTTAGGCACAAATATCACCGGAGCTCCCCATGGTGAGGAACTAGGGCGAATATACCCCTTCTCCGTCAGTTCTCTCAAATGATCCTTGAGCTCTTCTAGCTGCTTGGAGTCCATTCGATAAGGTCTCTTGTATATCGGGGCTGTTCCCGGTACTAGCTCAATTACGAATTCCACGTCACGGTCGGGAGGCATTCCTGGCAATTCCTCCGGAAAAACATCTGGATATTCCCTGATAGTCCTGATTTCCTCAACTTTCACCTCCACTTGATTTAATTTAATGTCCCTCCTAGGCTCGTGTATCGTTATGAACTTTACTCTTGTGCCATTGGGGTGAGTTAGTTCCACCGTTCTGGTCGAACAATGGATGATTCCTTTATGTTTGGTCAACCAATCCATACCCAAAATAATATCTATCCCTTGTGAATCTATCACTATGAGGTTAGCCGTAAATACCACCCCATTAATGTCTAGGCTCACTTTGGGACACACTTGTCTTGTCCTTATTTCTCCACCTGGAGAGTTTACGGCTAGCATATGGTTCATTTGTGTGGTTGCTAGGTCATGCTTCTTAACAAACCCTTGAGCAATGAACGAGTGGGTAGCACCAGAATCAAACAGCAGAGTTGCAAGGTGTAAATTGGCAGGAAACTTACCAACTACCACGTCGGGTGCCTCTTGTGCTTCCTCCATAGTGACATGGTTCACCCGTCCTCTCATTACATTTTGCTGTTGTGGCTGCGCGGGCTTCTTCTTTGGGCACTTATGGGCATAGTGCCCCACTTCACCACAGCTAAAACATTGCACCCCAACCTTAGGTGCTTGGCCTTTGTTGTCTTGGGGTTGGTTCGGGGGTCCTTGCACTGCTGGTCGAGGTGGATATGCGGGGCGAGGCTGCTGCACAAACTGACGTTGCGGCTGTGCTGGTGCTGCGGGTGGCCTGTAGTTTGGGTTGTACCCTCTTGGTGCTGAATAGGGTACCACAGCACGGCTCGTCTGCCCCGTAGGTTGCTGCATCATACGTGGGCGGGTGTTGCTCCCTGAGGCCTGATGTGACCATCCCGCCTTCCTCTTATTCTCATTTTCCAGGGCCTTTAGCTTTCTTTCCACCACAAACGCTCTGTCCACCATCTTTTGAAAGCTTTCATACTCATTGGAGGACATTGCACACTGCATCTCTGGGGTAAGTCCTTCCACGAAACAATCTTGTTTCTGCTCATCAGTCTCTATGTCTCGTGGAGCATAACAGGATAGTTGAGTAAATTTAGTGAGGTATTCCCTCACCGTCATGTTTCCCTGCTGCAGTCCCAGAAACTCTTTCCTCTTGTTTTTGAGTTCACCTCTTGGGATGTAGTGGTTGCGGAAGCTACGCTTGAACTCTTCCCAAGTGATGTTCTCAGGGTCATGATGGGCGGCCACGTAGGCGGTCCACCAATCAGCAGCAGGTCCCTGCAATTGATGAGAGGCAAACAGCACCCTCTCATACCCTTGGCATTGTATTATCCTCATCTTACTTTCAATGGTCTTCAGCCAATCATCTGCCTCCAGAGGTTCAGCGGCACTTGCAAACTTTGGAGGTTGAGTTCCTAGAAACTCACTCAACCTTGGTTGGCGTGGTGCAGCTTGTGGAGGTGGAACTTGATGCAAGTTGGCCACCACTTGAGTCAAGTTCTGGATAAGCTGATTTTGATTCTCCAGCATTTGGTGGAGAGGATTAAATTCTTCACGGCGGCCACCCCTGTCCTGGCCTCTAGAAATATGAGGGTTGCATGCCTCATCATTGTTGTTGGCGGGGTTGGCAGCACGTCCTTTTCCTCTTCCGGCCATCTGGCAGAATCAACAAATGTTACTTCGATATCATTTAGTATCATCTTACTACTTTCATTTGTTTGTACTTTGAGGTGTTAGGCTTTGTTAAAATTTTACGAGGGTTTATATCTCACACCAAATAAATGCACTATTATTTCCTGTGGGTTCACACACCAAAGCAAAACAATCTGAAGACGAGGCTGTGGACAATTGCCCATGGCTTCCACAACTCACGTCACACACCAAGCATTTTCACACCATTAACTACGTCACGACTCGACTACTCGACCTCTTGCTAGCTAGGGGAAAGACTCTACACTACTCGTCCTCTTGAGCTGGCTCCTCGGGATCTTCGTCCTCATTTCGGCTACCTTCTGACTCTGCTTTGGGTGGGGAGGCTGCTGGTGGAGAAGTGCGACGACGCCTGATCGCTCGGCGATCCGGGGAGTCAGGAGTCCATGGATCACTCACGGTGACACACAGTTCATTCCCATCTCCTCTTTCTCTCGCCTTTAAGCAAGCTCGCAGCAACGCCTCCGTTTCCTTCAGGGTGTCTCGGACATCCTGAAGCCCTTGTTGACACTCCTGCAGCCGAGTGCTGAGCATAGCAGCATCCTCCAAGCACAAGTCCATGTGCTCATGGGAAGTCCCTTGCTGCACCGGTGGGTACTTGTACTCCGTGGTACCACTCTCACGTTGGAGGACATACATGTACTCAGTTTTATCCAAGTGGCGACGATAGATGTGACTCTGGCAGGTATGGCCTCCCAGGTGACATCTTTCTCCACGTCAACTTGTGTTGCTCGACAAGCTGGAGAGTGGTGAATCTTAAGCAGCTGATTTTCGTGTATAATCCTCATCTCCGAACTCCATTCTTCCCTCTTCTCATGGATGGTTCTAGTGGAGTTATAGTGGATGATTACCTTGCCCGTATTGCCGGCGGCTTCGAGCATACGCCGAAGACGGCGCAACAAATCTCCTACGGCCAATCCATAGGAAAGGTACGTCATTGGACGACTCTCCTCTCTTTCGGCAAGGGCAACTACGGGAACTCTCCCTCCTGTGGACTTACGAGCGGTGCGAATCATGCGAACCATCTAAAACAAAAGAATTTAAAATTAGGTTAGATAAATTCTCAAATAAAAATCCTATTTTGAATGAAAGTTGGGGTAAGATGAAGAAAATGACTCCTTTAATAACACTTTTCCACCCACACCTTGGAAAATAGTTTTTAAGAAAATAGGGCCCTTAACTACGTCCATTTCTACCTAGGTCCACGTTCCTACGGGCAACCTTGGCTCTGATACCACCTCCGTCACACCCGGTTTTTCCGAAGAAACAACCAAGTGAATATCACATGTATGCCAGGATCATTTTCTCATACATGTGATGACAAATAGTGAAGCATCATTTATTACAAGCCAGGTGTCGAATAGAAATAAGTCTTACATCGCAAATGTCTCAATGGACACTAATGCTTCATCACAAGTAAATAAACTAGCAGCGGAATATTATTCTTTAGGGCTCCATCACGGGCGTTGCCCGGGGGTCTTCATGAACCTAAAATCCTTCCTCGGGTCCAAAATCTTGGTCATTATACACCACCTCATTATCTTGACCTGAGCAGCAATATAAACCAACAAATATGCAAAGTTGAGTACCAATGGTACTCAGCAAGTGTGGGAAAATTATATCATGCATGGCTAGAACAAGGAGAGGTTGAACTCATGGTTAAAGCACTACGCAACTAATACCTATCACCTTAGCTTATTAAGCACCTACATTACTACACAGGTGAAATTGTCCCAATCTCCCATCCCATCATCATAATCCAATAACCATAACATCATTTCCAATGTTAAGCTCCCCGCTTAACTTCAAAAACCATCAATCCTCTAATCATGAATAAGTCCAGGCCGCTCTTAACCGTGAGCACGACTGTCAAGACAGTTTTGACTCTGCAGAGTTTGTACCACTGTACCCACAAGTAGTGATTTCATCCCCCGTTGCCGGGTGGACTAAAAGAACCTCCATTATGCCAGTGGCTACGATCCACATTCACACTTCTCAGGTGTGCGGCCAGGAGATCACTACGAAGCCTTTACAAAGGGATTCCCGACGAGCATGGGCCCACCGAGGTTTCACCCCTAACAGCATACAAGAGGCTCCAACCCCGCTGCAGTGGCCCCCTCTTGAGCCTTGCGGTTCATATGGTAGTCCAGCTGACACCTACTCCCCGCACCATCCAACACACCCATACTACGCCGGGGATACACCTAATTAATTGGCCAAGCTGCCCCATCTCAGCATGTGGTTGGCACTGTAAAGCCGGGTTACATGCTCCATGAACCGGTCCTTAGGATCCAGGCAAGTACTAAACACAAACCCAAGTCTCGTGCACCCAGCACACAACCAAAACATTCAACTTGCCTTGATCCCTACCTCTACATAACTCACAATAACTCATTCAAGAGTATGGTAAAATAAATTGATGATCTCATATCCCAAATATCCCATTCTAAGCATGGCTAAGCAAATGCATAATAATAAATGACATGACAAAATAAATCCCAACCCAAGCTACAAGGAAACAAGGTAATGCAATTCTAGGGAAACTTCCTAGCATGGGTTTCATATTTCATTTGACAATGCAAATAATTCTATCTACACATCCTAGCATGGGATCAAAGTGGTCAAGGACACTTGCCTCCTTCTTGCTGCTCTTGAAATGGGTATTCCTGGTCTTGGAAATGAATAACTTGTTCTTGAACAGGTTCTACTTCATACCATCACACATAGCAAAAGAAAAACAACAATCCATAAGACATAGTTCACACTTACACTTCATACAAATCACACATTCACATTTATGAAATTCATTCACCATTATATGTGTTGTGTTTCAGTTTTAAATAAATTCCTTACACTAAACTACCAAGTATGTATGAAAAGTATTTTTCTTCTCCATATATGCCTTCATAATTTCTACCACACTTAAACTGAACTCTTTGGATTTTAAAAACTCCATTTATCATTTACTAGTTGCTATATTTTCAGATTTATATTCCTATGCATAATTGTGTATTTTATTATGAAATTAGTAATACACATCATCTAAACAGTAGAGGTTCTGGTCCTAAATTATTTTAATAACATATTTTAACCTTGTCCTCTGATGTAAACTATTTCATAATTATTTTCCCTATTTTTCTATAACTATTCTTTACTTGAAAATGTGTCCCTATACTAATAAATGTGAATAATAGATGAAACAGATTCATTTCAGCCAAAAAATATATTTTTATCTCACTCCAAAGTTTTCTAAGTACTGAGAAAGTTTTTAATTAATTTTGACAATTATGTTTGTCCCCCTTTTTAATTTTTAAACACTAGTTACATATTCAATTTTCTAAATTAAATACTAAACAGGGCTAAAATAATGAATTCACCCCATTACAGGGTCTATAATATTATTTTCTTAATTTCCAGGGGTCTAGCTACACTTATCAGAGGTGTTTTTCCTAATTTCTATTAAGTCCAGGGGCTAAAACTGATTTTTAAATGAATTTACATGATTTTCTGGAGTTCCAGGGGCTAGATCTGAAGTTTCCGGGGCTAGCTCTCAATTCCAGAGAACCCCAGGGGGTAGCACGTAAGAATTCCAGTCTTTATAACGCGGGGTTGACGTGGACCGTCCGATTTTAAACCGACGGCTGAGATTATAACATCGAACCGGTACGCGGGGTTTTAAAGTCTACCGTGCGATTTAAAATAAACGGCGCACAAGCGGCCACGTCGCTCTGATCGAGCGCGGGCGGCGCTGCCGGCGGCGCACGGCGGCGGGAAGCGGCGATCTCGCCGGAAAGTTTCGGATCCTCGAGGATTCTGCCTAAAACTGTGATCTTATGGCCTAGATCGGTAGAGGGGAGGTCAGGGATCTCACCTCGGGGGTTTTCTCGAGCTCGGGGGTCCTGGAAAGTGATCGGCGGCGAGGTCCGACGCAAAACCACGGCGAAGCTCGTCGGCGCTGGATTTACACCGTAACTCTCCGAGTTTTCTGCACCTGCAAAGTTCCCCGGAGGCGGTGGATCAAGACCAGCGAGTTAGATCAGAGTTTCCGAGCTTAGATCGGCCAGAATTCACCCGCGAAGTCTCGGTGCTCACCGGAGTAAAAATCGGCGATCGCGTGGGAAAAACCGATCAGGGCTGGGGTTTTTATAGCCGGGGGAGGGCGGTGGGTCTGTTGTGATCGAGTTGGATTCTCCTGGGACCAGAATTCGGGCTGCGGGACGCGGAAATCCGGTCGGTTGCGATCGCGTGCGCGGGAGAGAGTCCGGGGTCGCGGGGTTAGGGATGACAGGCGGGTCCCACCCGTCTGTGAGAGGCAGCGCGGCGCGCGCGGGGGCGGGCTGGCGCGGGGAAAGCTGGGCCGGCTGGCGGGTTTCGGCCCACTGGCCGGTTTTTTTCCCGTTTTTCTTTTTCTTTTTCCATTTCTTTTCTGTTTTGAGTCTAATTTGAATTCCAGTTTGAATTTGAATTTTTGCTAAACATGCAACACGTCCAAAAATTTTTAAATTCCCCTCTGAGCATGGTTTAGAGTTTTGAATCAAAATTTGGGGTGTTACAATTTGGTACCCGGAACTGCACCTATAGCTAAGAGACCATATAGGATGCCCGTCAACGAGTTAGTTGAACTCAAGAAGCAAATTCAAGAACAGTTGGAGAAGGGTTTTATCCGTCCAAGCTCGTCACCATGGGGAGCTCCGGTACTCTTCGTGGACAAGAAGGACGGAACCCAAAGAATGTGCGTGGACTACAGATCTCTCAACGAGGTGACAATCAAGAATAAATACCCTCTGCCCCGTATAGAGGACCTGTTCGTTAAATGAAAGGAGCCCAGGTATTCTCCAAGATTGATCTTCGGTCGGGATATTTCCAGCTGAAGATTAAGCCCTCCGATATACCTAAGACAGCCTTTCGAACACGGTATGGTTCATATGAGTATACCGTTATGTCTTTTGGATTGACGAATGCACCCGCATACTTCATGTACCTTATGAACAAGGTTTTCATGGAGTACCTGGACAAGTTCGTCGTGGTTTTCATCGATGACATTATGGTGTATTCAAAATGTAAGGAGGAGCATGAAGAACATCTGAGATTGACCTTGCAGAAGTTGCGCGAGCATCAGTTGTATGCCAAGCTCAACAAGTGTCAATTTTGGCTAAAGGAAATATATTTCCTAGGCCACATCATCTCCAAGGAAGGGGTATCGGTTGATCCTGGAAAGGTGAGAGATGTTCTGAAGTGGGACCAACCAAAGAGCGTGAGGGATATTCGGAGTTTCCTTGGGATGGCAGGATACTATCGGCGCTTCATTAAAGACTTCTCTAAAATAGCAAAACCTATGATGGAGTTTCTAATGAAGGGAAAAATCTTTCAATGGACACAAGCCTGCCAAGAAAGTTTTGAGTAACTCAAGAAAAGGCTAACCACAGCACCAGTTCTGGTATTGCCAGACGAAAGCAAGAGCTTTGACATATATTGTGACGCATCCAGACAAGGGCTCGGGTGTGTACTCATGCAGGAAGGACAAGTGGTAGCCTATGCCTCACGACAATTAAAGAAGCACGAGCTTAACTATCCTACGCACGACTTGGAGTTAGCAGCAGTGGTGCATGCATTGAAGATTTGGAGACATTATATCCTTGGTCATCGATGTGAGATCTATACGGATCATAAAAGCCTCAAGTACATATTTACACAAACGGACTTGAATTTGAGGCAACGTCGATGGTTAGAACTCATCAAGGACTATGATGTAGGAATCAACTACCACCCCGGGAAGGCCAATGTAGTAGCGGACGCATTGAGCAGAAAGGGAGCATGCCACCAACTCACGGTTCGGGAGCTACCACCCAAACAACGTAAGTTGTTCGACCGGTTACACCTCGGATTCTGGAATAACATGGAAATAATGGAGATCCACTCCTCATTGGAGCAAGAAATAAGGAAGGGCCAAGCAACGGACGAGGGGATCAAGGAGATCAAGGAAAGAATCGGACAAGGGATAGAGAAGGATTTCAAGGAGGATGAAAATGGTACGCTTTGGCTAGGAAAAAGGATTTGTGTGCCAAACATAAGACACCTTCGTGACATGATATTGAAGGAGGCACATGATTCACCCTATTCCATACATCCAGGGAGCACCAAAATGTACAAGGATTTGAAAACTTGCTATTGGTGGGATGGTATGAAGAGGGATATAGCTGAATACGTTGCCCTATGCGACACATGCCAACGGGTAAAAGCCGAACATCAAAAACCCGCTGAATTGCTGCAACCTTTGAGAATACCCGAATGGAAATGGGAGGACATCAGTATGGACTTCATCATCGGATTACCACGTACTCAGTCAGGATACGACTCCATCTAGGTCATTGTGGAGCGGTTGACGAAAACCGCCCATTTTCTTCCAGTAAAGACCAGTTACAACGTTGCACAATTGGCAGAGTTGTACATGGAGCAGATCGTGTGCCGTCACGGAGTCCCGAAGAGGATAGTCTCAGATCGAGGATCTCAGTTTACCTCTAGTTTCTGGAGGAGGCTGCAGAAAGCCATGGGGAAACGACGGATTTTAGCTCCGCCTATCACCCACAAACAGATGGGCAAACCGAAAGGACGAACCAAATTTTGGAGGACATGTTGAGAGCTTGCGCCTTAAAATGTGGGCGTAGTTGGGATAGGAGTTTACCGTATGCCGAGTTCTCCTATAACAACAACTATCAAGCTAGCTTGAAGATGTCGCCTTTTGAAGCCTTATATGGTAGACGGTGTAGAACACCACTGTTCTGGAACGAAACTGGAGAGAACCAGGTGTTTGGACCCGAAGTACTACAAGAAGCTGAAAAGCAGGTCCAAACGATACGGGAGAACTTAAAGGCTGCTCAGTCACGATAGAAAGGCTATGCGGACAATAGGCGTAGAAAGTTGACCTTTGAAGTAGGAGACTTTGTATACCTTAAGGTATCGCCTATCCGAGGCCAACGATGTTTCAACGTCAAAGGCAAGCTAGCACCTCGCTACATCGGACCCTTTAAAATTTTGGACAAGCGAGGAGAAGTAGCCTATCAACTAGAGCTCCCAAACCACCTCTCCAACGTACATGACGTGTTTCATGTATCCCAGCTCAAGAAGTGCTTGAGAATACCAGAAGAACAAGTGTCAATGGGAGAACTTCAACTTCAAGAGGACCTGACTTACGCAGAACACCCTGTCCGAATTTTGGACGTAAAAGAAAGGGTCACCCGAAACAAGGTGATTCGATGGTGCAAGGTACAATGGAGCCATCACACTGAAGCTGAAGCCACATGGGAACGTGAAGAGGATATCAAGGCGGAATTCCCCCATCTATTTTCTACAAACGAATCTCGAGGGCGAGATTCAATTTAAGGGGGGTAGATTTGTGACACCTTCACCTCGGGTGTCAGCATATGTTCGTGTCCTATGAAAAGGAAGCATTTTAATGAAATATAGGAACAGAGAGAATTATCAAAAGAATAGCCAATAAAGCCTTCAGAGAGCGCCGGAGGCAACTTCTGCGGCCAGCAGGCCATGTGGCGTGATCGGAGCTCATCCCTGCAATGTGGGGAGAGGCCGCCGCCAAGCTGGCTACGTGGCAGGCTCGGGGCTCGTCTCCGCAAAGGGGAGAGGTCCGATCCTGTGGGACACGTGTTGCCCACGGAGCTAGCCTCTGCGGAAGAAGCAAAGGCATTTCCGCAGGACACGTGTCATCCTCGGAGCTAGTCCTCGCGGAAATCAGAGGACCAGCCGTGCAGGATACGTGTCGATCTTGGAGCTCACCTGCGAGAGGTCCTATTCTATTGGACACACGTCACCACCGGAGCTTATCTCCGGGAGGTCTGTCGCTGCTGGACACGTGTCGACCGCGGGGCACGTCCCTGGGGAAAGGAGAAGGGGAAGACCGGCGCCAACACGTGGCGTGCGTGGAGCACACCTCTGAAGAAGAGGGAGGTCTCGCTCGTGACACGCGGCACAACCGGAGCTCGTCTCTGTGGGAGAAGATATACCAGGCTCAGAAGGACACGTGGAGCTTCCGGAGCTCATCACCGCGGAGGTAACGAGTCTGGAGCAGTTTTTACGCGTAAAGATACCGGTACGCAACAGAAACCGATCTAAACTCCACGATGTTACCGAAGATAAGACGTCAGGATCTAACAAAGATCTGAATAAGACTCTTATTCGGATACAATCAGATCAGGACTCTTATCTTCCCGATTATAAATAGAATCCAAAACCTCTGGCCGAAACCACAAACTTCTCTTTCAACTCCTGAGCCAACGACTTAGAGCCCTAGCCCTAACTCGCCGAGCCAACCATCGCCGAAGCGCAACAAGGGAGATCATCAGAGAAAAACCGAGCGGTCTGGGGAGGACCTCGAAGACAAGAAGAGCATGAGGTAGGACTTCGATACCACCTTACGACATCATTGTGTTCATCTTTGCATCTGTTCTTCAATTCCTTTCGAACCGAAGCCTTCTCGTGGGCAGATCACTCGATGATCAGTTTGATCTAAAGACAAGATCATCGACACGTCCACCTTTGATCTGAACACCTCTGCCCATGCAAGCCATGCAAAAGCACAACAATCTAATAACAATCATAGGATAGCATGCATGTGCATCATCGCATCTAGTTTAAGGTTTGCGCATGATATTGATTGCTGTGAATCTTGTATGCGCGTGAATCCTACATAGCAGGACAGATCCAGGAAGCTGTCTACGACGAGCTGCAGCAACAAGGTTTTGAGAATCAAGAACAACCGGAACCGCAAGAACAAGGCAAGTGCTCCTTGACCATGTTGATCCTATGTTTCGGGTAAAACTGTTTTGTTTTGCGAAAAGGTGTGCGTACTGAGTCAAACATGATGGGAAACCCTTTTATAGGAGTTTACTAGTTTTGGTTAAACCAGCCTTGTCGCCAGGGAAGTTTATGAGTCGGGTATGGTTTTTGCTTTATGCTTCGCTGAGTCCATGGGATTGGGAAGCGAGATAGATGTGTCTAGCTAACTGCACTCATACTAATAATAAGTAACTGATGAGGTTAATGAACATGGATCGGAGGGAGATCTAGGCAAGCCTGGGTTTGTGAATGAGGTAGCATGAGATGGTGGTTTTTACTTGCCGTAGATCTAAGGACCGGTTCATGCATGCACATGCCAGGATAACAGTGCCACCACAAGGCCAAATATTGGTGCGGCTTAGCTGAGTAATTAGGTAAGTTGCTAGAGTGTTATGGACTGTGGAAGGCGCGGGGAATGGGAGTCGAGTGAGGACAGCCCTGGGAACTGCATGGCACAAGAGGGGGCCCGTGGGTGGGAGAATTGGAGATTCTAGCCTGCCGGTGAAACCTTAGTGAGTCCATACATCTAGTAACCCCTTTGTAAAGGCTATTTTGTGATCTCTTGACCATACACCGACGGATGTGTACTGGTATAATGGAGGTTCTGCAGTCGCCGATGGGTGACGAAATCACAAACTTGTGGGTAAAGAGGTGCAAATTCTGCAGAGTTATTAAAACTATCATGATAGCCGAGCTTACGGTCATGAGCACCTGGCTAAACTGCCATGATTAGATGGGATGGTTATTGGGAAGGTTCTTGGTTATGGTCATTGGTTTGGAACTGTTGAGTCTGGATGATGAGATGTTTGCATGACTGTTGAGTCATGACATGAGAATTGGGTCTCGGTATGAGACGAGGTTGATTTGTGAGATGAGATGGTAGCAAATACGAGGAGGTATTCGTGAGAATGAATAAAGGATTGGTTAATGTTTGGATGGAACACGGGAAGTGATGAAGGTATGTTGGTGATTTAATTCATGCTGGGATTACATTCATCTAAAGTTAAGTTGCTGTTTTATCATGGTTTTACAAGATTGCTTTTCTGCAAATAAGCCTTTTTATACCTACCTTTTTTATGAGCTGCATATCATGTGTTTTCCCGCACTTGCTGAGTACATCATTGTACTCAACCTTGCATTATTACTTCATCACCAGCAGCAGGAGAAGCCTACTATGAAGATCAAGTGGAACATTATGGCGTGTGATCTGTTCTCAACCTTGCCTGTGGAGGGAGTAGAGATGGAGCCACTTCGGCTTAGTTTTGCTTCCGCATTAGTTTTTGCTTCCGCATTTAAATAAGGACTTCCGCTGCATAGAAATAAGACTTCCGCTGTAAGCATGAGTCCAAGACTCATGAGGAATTGTAATAAACTCTGTTATTCGTGGTAATATATAATCTGAATTCAGTTTGTGGAATGTATGTGTATGTGTGAAGAACATCCTGGGAACACATATGCATTAGTTCTCAGTTCCGTGGTTTTTCACACAGAATTGAGGGCGTCACAACTTCGCGCACTACAGTCCCCAAGCACCGTGCATATGGTTAGGGACCGTGAGCCAAATAAGACTATGAAATAAAGGAGGGGGAGCCCCCAAGGAGAATTACGTTTCCCTTACTTGTGTGCAGGACCTCTCGGCCTCAAATCCCTACAGGAATGTAGTAGGAGCACCTGACCAATGGGACGCCCCTACCAGGGGGCCACTACGGGATCACGCAAAGCCGGAACTCCAAGGCAAGACCGAAGGATCCACGGGTCCAGCGGGACCGGACCTCCCCTCTGAGGGGAGGGGTCCGAAGACCCCACGTGTCCCTCGGGGCCGGACCTCCCTCTCCTCAGAGGAGAGCTCCGGGGCCGCCACGTGACCGGGTGGTCCGGGCCTCCCCATCCTCATGAGGCGGGCCCCGAAGACCTCCGGGGCCCTTAATACAGTAAGGACCCGGGGAAGGTGCCGGAGTAGAACGTCGAGATTGGTGAACGCCTCTGAGCACCTTTCGGAGCTAAGGGCTCGGCCAGGCAAAACCAAGAAGAAGACAGAAAACATCGCAGGAACGAAGGGTCATAAGAGTTCATGTATTCATGGCTCCATGAGCTGGACTACAAACTCGATAAAAAAGAAAGAAACAAGCCCCAGGGTTCCCCTGGCACGACCAGAGCCTAGAAGTTGCAAGAACAGCCACGTCATCAGGCTTCAGCCCTGGCGGCGTTCTCCCGCTCCGTGACCCGAGCGTAGGAATCACCTCGGCCATCACCAGCGCAAGGGCCGGTATCATCAAGGATGCTCCTGAAGCCCACTCGGCTGCTTCAGCGGTCTTCTTGGAGACTCTGCCGCCTGGAGTCCTCCTTGGTGCTTCAGCAGTTTCTTTGAAGACTCCTCCGCCTGAAGTTCCCTCATCACCAGCGCAAAGGCCAGTGTCATCAAGGGTGCTCCTGAGGCCCCCTCCGCAGCTTCAGCAGTCTTCTTGGAGACTCTGCCGCCTGGAGTCCTCCTTGGTGCTTCAGCAGTTTCTTTGAAGACTCCACCATCTGAGAAGGGGCGCAACGCCAGGGAACTTTCTGCCTGCCGTCGCCGAGGAAGGGTCCCGTCGGGAGGACAAACCAGAGACCTCTTAGAGGCTCCACCTCCAGAGGCAAGGCATGCAGGCTTCCTGGGTCCCAGACTAGGTGCAGACGCCGTCGCCGAAGGAAATCGAGAGCGATTCCCCTCAAAGGCGGGTTAGAAGCCATGGAAGAAGACAAGGCCGCAGAGACTCGAGGGAGGTGCAAGGGCTGGAAGCCTTATAAGGGGAGCATACCCACGTTGCGGTTTCTTTTCACACCTTCCAGGTACGAGTCAAAGCAATTCGAAACTCTTCGAATACGCCACATCGACAACCGCTTCGGCTCCGAGACAGAGTGTCAATGGCAAGTGGACCCAAGCCACCCAGCTGAAGCGGTGGGTCAAGGAGTCAGTCTCCTAAGAAGACAAGCCGGCAAGGCACTCCAGCGGTTCGCGAGGAGAGCGCCGCAACGTGCAGAAGTGGCAGTCTTAGGAACCGCCGCAGTAAAAGCAACCATCAATTGGGCACACGCTCCCACGATCCCGCGGCCGTTCGTGCTCCGGCAGCGGTCAATGCGGGACTTAGAGAAAGTGCGCAGATCAGAAGAGATGGAGGTCCCACCTCAGGCTCGCTATCTCCCCCGAGATGGGCCCGGGGGCCACTGTCGGTACCCGCGATATGGGGTACCCCTGCGCATAGGGGAAATTGCCTAAGGATCTCGCCCTTCTCCGCAGGGAGAGCTCCGAAGGCGCCACGCGTCCGGCGGGGCCGGACCTCCCTCTCCTCAAAGGAGAGCTCCGGGCTCGCCACGTGGCCTGCAGAAGTCGGACCTCCCCCTCCGCGGGAGAGAGGTCCGAAGGTGCCACGTGTCCAGCGGGGCCGGACCTCCCTCTCCTCAGAGAGGAGCTCCGGGCTCGCTACGTGGCCGACAGAAGAGGTCCGAAGGCTCCACGTGTCCTGCGGGGCCGGACCTCCCTCTACTCTGAGGAGGGCTCCAGGCACGCCACGTGTGTAACACCCCAAAATCCTGTTAAGAGGGGAATTTAAAAATTTTTGGACGTGTTGCATGTATTGCAAAAATTTAAATTCAAACTGGAATTCAATTTAAACTCAAAACAAAAAAGAAATAGAAAAAGAAAAAGGAAAACAGAAAAAACTGGCCAGTGGGCCGAAACCCACCAGCCGGCCACCGGATCCCGCGCCAGCCCGCAGCCGCGCACGCCCCTTCTTCCCACTGACATGCGGGGCCCACAAGTCTTTCTTCCTCCTCGCGCTCGCGCCCGCGCTCGGCCGGACTCTCTCACCCCGAATCAAAACCGACCGGAAAATCTCGCGTATCCCAGCCGACTTCCAGACCCCGAAGACTTCAGCTCGATCTAAACCAACCCGCCGCCCTCCCCCCGTCTATAAAAACCCCGACATCGTCCCGTTTTCCCCACGATCTGCCGATTTTCTCTCTGGTGAGAACCCGAGCCCCTCCAGCAAATTCTGCCCGATCTACGCTCGGGAATTCCAATCTAACTCGCTGGTCTTGATCCACCGCCTCCGGGGAACCTTGCAGGTGCAGAAAACTCGGTGATTTTCGGTTCAAACACAGCACCGACGAGCCTCGCCGTGAATTCACCTCGGACCTCGTCGCCGATCGCCTTCCAGGACCTCCGAGCTCAAGAAAACCCTTGAGGTGAGATCCCCGACCTCCCCTCTACCGATCTATGCCATAAAATCACAGTTCTAGGAAGAATTTACGAAGATCCGAAACTCTCCGGCGAGATCGCCGCCTCCCACCGCCGTGCGCCGCTGGGCAGCGCCACCCGCGCTCGATCAGAGCGACGTGGCCGCTTGTGCGCCGTTTATTTTAAATCGCAGGGTAGAGTTTAAATCCCGGCGTACCGGTTTAACGTTATAATCTCAGCCGTCTGTTTTAAATCGGACAGTCCACGTCAGCCCCACGTTATAAAGGCTGGAATTCTTACACGCTACCCCCTGGGGTTCTCGGAAAATAAGAGCTAGCCCCGGAAACTTCTGATCTAGCCCCTGGAACTTCAGAAAATCATGTAAATTCATTAAAAATCAGTTTTAGCCCCTGGACTTAATAAAAATTAGGAAAAAACCCCTCTGTTATGTGTAGCTAGACCTCTGAAAATTCTTAAAATAATATTATAGACCCTGTAGTAGGGTGAGTTTACCTTTTTAACCCTATTTGATATTAAATTTAGGAAATTGAATATGTGGTTAGTATTTAAAAATTTACAAGATGGGACAAACATATTGTCAATTCAAATTAAAAACTTTCCTAGTACTTGGAAAACTTTGGAGTGAGATAAAAATAGATTTTTGGCTGTAATGAATTTGTTTAATTAATTATTCACTTTTATTAGTAATAGGGACACATTTTTAAGTGGAGAATAATTCTGAAAATTAGAAAAAAATAAATGTAAAATAGTTTACATCAGAGGAAAAGATCAAAAATGTCTTACTATTTTCATAATAAAGTACACATTTAGGCATAGGAAGTAAATTTGAAAATATAGCAAGCTAGGTATAAATAATTAGAAAATGATAAATGAAGTTTCCAAAATCCAAAGAAATTCAGTTTAGGGTTGGTAGAAGTTCTGAAGACACATATGGAGTAGAAAAATACCTTTCATGCATACTTGGTAGCTAAAAGGTGTAGTAACTGAATATAAGGAATTTATTTAAATTGGAAACTCATATATATAGTATGCAAGCATAAATGTGAATACAAAAGTAGGAAAAATATACACATGATTAAAAGTGCATGTAAGCCAAAGATCAACACACATAGAGTAACCACAACACATAGAATTTGTGAATGGCTTTCATACATGTGAATGTGTGGTTTGTATGTAGTGGAAGTGTGAACTATGTCTTGTGGATTGTTGTTTTTCTTTTGCTATGTGTGATGGTATGATGTAGAACCTGCTCCAGAGCAAGTTCTCCCTTTCCAAGATCAGGACTACCCATTCCATGAGCAGCAGGAAGGAGGCAAGTGTCCTTGACCACTTTGATCCTATGCTAGGATGTGTAGATAGAATTATTTGCATTGTCAATTGAAAATATGAAACCCATGCTAGGAAGTTTCCCTAGAATTGCATTACCTTGTTTCCTTGTAGCTTGGGTTGGGATTTATTTTATCATGTCATTTATTATTATGTATATGCTTAGCCATGCCTAGAATGGGATATTTGAGATATGGGATCATCAGTTTATTTTACCATACTCTTGAATGAGATGTTATGAGTTATGTATGTCACACCCGGTTTTTCCGAAGAACTACCAAGTGAATATCACATGTATGCCAGGATCATTTTCTCATACATGTGATGACAAATAGTGAAGCATCATTTATTACAAGCCAAGTGTCGAATATGAATAAGTCTTACATAGCAAATGTCTCGATGGACAATAATAAGTTCATCACAAGTAAATAAACTAGCAGCGGAATATTATTCTTGAGGGCTCCGTCACAGGCGTTGCCCGGGGGTCTCCATGAACCTAGAAACCTTCTTCGGGTCCAAAGTCTTGGTCATTATACACCACCTCATTATCTTGACCTGAGCAGCAATATAAACCAACAAAATATGCAAGGTTGAGTACCAATGGTACTCAGCAAGTGTGGGAAAATTATATCATGCATGGCTAGAACAAGGAGAGGTTGAACTCATGGTTAAAGCACTACGCAATTAATACCTATCACCTTAGCTTATTAAGCACCTACATTACTACATAGGTGAAATGGTCCCAATCTCCCATCCCATCATCATAATCGAATAACCATAACATCATTTCCAATGTTAAGCTCCCCGCTTAACTTCCAAAACCATCAATTCTAATCATGAATAAGTCCAAGCCGCTCTTGACCGTGAGCACGGCTGTCGTGACAGTTTTGACTCTGCAGAGTTTGCACCACTGTACCCACATGTAGTGATTTCATCCCCCGTTGCCGGGTGGACTAAAAGAACCTCCATTATGCCAGTGGCTACGAACCACATTCACACTTCCCAGGTGTGTAGCCAGGAGATCACTACGAAGCCTTTACAAAGGGATTCCCGACGAGCGTGGGCCCACTGAGGTTTCACCCCTAACAGCATACAAGAGGCTCCAACCCCGCTGCAGTGGCCCCCTCTTGAGCCTTGCGGTTCATATGGTAGTCCAGCTGACACCTATTCCCTGCACCATCCAACACACCCATACTACGCCGGGGATACACCTAATTAATTGGCCAAGCTGCCCCATCTCAGCATGTGGTTGGCACTGTAAAGCCAGGTTACATGCTCCATGAACCGGTCCTTAGGATCCAGGCAAGTACTAAACACAAACCCGAGTCTCGTGCACCCAGCACCAACCAAAACATCCAACTTGCCTTGATCCCTACCTCTACATAACTCATAATATCTCATTCAAGAGTATGGTAAAAATAAATTGATGATCTCATATCCCAAATATCCCATTCTAAGCATGGCTAAGCATATGCATAATAATAAATGACATGATAAAATAAATCCCAACCCAACCTACAAGGAAACAAGGTAATGCAATTCTAGGGAAACTTCCTATCATGGGTTTCATATTTAACTTGACAATGCAATAATTCTATCTAAACATCCTAGTATAGGATCAAAGTGGTCAAGGACACTTGCCTCCTTCCTGCTGCTTTTGAAATGGGTAGTCCTGATCTTGGAAAGGAATAACTTGCTCTTGAGCAGGTTCTACATCATACCATCACACATAGCAAAAGAAAAACAACAATCCATAAGACATAGTTCACACTTCCACTTCATACAAACCACACATTCATATTTATGAAAGTCATTCACCATTATATGTGTTGTGGCTACTCTATGTGTGTTGATTTGTGGCTTGCATGCACTTTTAATCATGTGTATATGATTCCTACTTTTGTGTTCACATTTATACTTACATACTATATATATGAGTTTCCAATTTAAATAAATCCCTTATATTCAATTACTACACCTTTTAACTACCTAGTATGCATCAAAGGTATTTTCCTTCTCCATATGTCTCTTCATAATTTCTACCAACCCTAAACTGAATTCTTTGGATTTTAGAAACTCCATTTATCATTTATTAGTTGCTATATTTTCAGATTTATTTCCTATGCCTAAGTGGGAACTTTATTATAAAAATAACAAGACACATCATCTAAACAGAATAGGTTCTGATCTAAAATATTTGCTAAGATATTTTTGACCTTTTCCTCTGATGTGAACTATTTTACAATTATTTTCCCTATTTTCTAGAACTATTCTTTACTTAAAAATGTGTCCCTAAATGTGAATAATAAATTAAACAGATTCAATTCAGCCCAAAATATGTTTTTATCTCACTCCAAAGTTTCCTAAATTCTGAGAAAGTCTTTAATTTAATTTTGACAATATGTTTGTCCCACTTTTTAATTTTTAAACACTAGCCACATATTCAATTTCCTAAATTAAATACTAAACAGGGATAAAAAGGTAAACTCACCCCACTACAGGGTCTATACTATTATTTAAGAATTCTCAGGGGTCTAGCTACTCATAACAGAGGAGTTTTTCCTAATTTTTATTAAGTTCAGGGGCTAAAACTGATTTTTAAATGAATTTACATGATTTTCTGAAGTTCTAGGGGCTAGATCAGAAGTTTCCGGGGCTAGTTCTTATTTCCCGAGAACCCCAGGGGGTAGCACGTAAGATTTCCAGTCTTTATAACGCGGGGCTGACGTGGACCGTCCGATTTTAAACCGACAGCTGAGATTATAACGTCGAACCGGTACACGGGGATTTAAACCCTACCGTGCGATTTAAAATAAACGGCGCACAAGCGGCCACGTCGCTCTGATCGAGCGCGGGCGGCGCTGCCGGCGGCGCACGGCGGCGGGAAGCGGCGATCTCGCAGGAGACTTTCGGATCTTCGAGAATTCTTCCTAGAACTGTGATTTTATGACATAGATCGATGGAGGGAAGGTCGGGGATCTCACCTCGGGGGTTTTCTTGAGCTCGGAGGTCCTGGAAGGTGATCGGCGACGAGGTCCGAGGTGAATTCACGGCGAGGCTCGTCGGCGCTGTGTTTACACCGCAAGTCACCAAGTTTTCTGCACCTGCAAGGTTCCCCGGAGGCGGTGGATCAAGACCAGCGAGTTAGATCGGAATTTCCGAGCTTAGATCGGCCAGAATTCGCCGGAGAAGTCTCAGTTCTCACCGGAGGAAAATCGGCGGATCGCGTGGGAAAAACAGAACGAGGCCTGGGTTTTTATAGACGGGGGAGGGCGGCGGGGTGGTTTAGATCGAGTTTGCGTCGCCCCCGAACGGAATTCGGCTGGAATACGCGAGAATTCCCGATCGGTTTCGACTCGGGTGAGAGAGTCCGGCGCTGGCGCGAGGTAGACGATGAACTGGCGGGCCCCGCCTGTCAGTGGGAGGAAAGGGCGCACGCGGCTGCAGGCTGGCGCGGGCGCTGGTTGGGCCGGCTGGTGGGTTGCGGCCCACTGGCCGGTTTTTTCTGTTTTCTTTTTTCTTTTTCTATTTCTTTTCTGATTTGAGTTTAATTTGAATTCCAGTTTGAATTTGAATTTTTGCAAAACATGCAACACGTCCAAAAAATTTTAAATTCCCCTCTTAACATGATTTAGGGTCTTAACAATATTTTTGGTGTGTTACAGCTCTACCCCCCTTAAAAGAAATCTCGTCCTCGAGATTGGTGGTTCTAAGAAAACAATTTCGGAAATTGTGCCTTTAGCTCATCTTCCCGCTCCCAGGTGGCTTCCTCTTCTGAGTGATGCTTCCACTGCACCTTGCACATCCGGATTCTTTTATTTCTGGTGAGGCGTTCCATTGTCTCCAAAATCTTGTATGGTTGCTCGGCATAAGACAAATCCTCAGCTACGTCCACTTCATTCATGGGTAACACCTCTTCAGGCGTCCTCAGGCATTTCTTGAGTTGTGATACCTAGAATACATCGTGCACATCCGATAGATGAGCCTGTAACTCTAGTTGATACGCCACTTCGCCTTTCCTTTCCAGAACTTGAAAGGGTCCGATGTATCTAGGTGACAACTTCCCTTTCACCTTGAACCGGCGAAGTCCTCTGATAGAGGACACCTTGAGATAGACATAGTCTCCCACGTTGAAAACGAGCCCTCTTCTTCTTACATCGGCGTAGCTCTTTTGGCGTGTCTGTGCTATCCTCAAGTTGTTGCGAATTTCCCTCACCTTCGCATCGGCTTCTTGTAGTACTTCTGGACCAAACACTTTACTTTCCCCCGTTTGGTTCCAAATAGGGTAGTTCTGCACTTCCTCCCGTACAAGGCTTCAAACGGTGACATCTTCATACTAGCTTGATAGCTGTTGTTATAGGAAAACTCCGCATACGGTAAGTTTTTATCCCAACTCCGATTGTTTTTGAGTGCACATGCCTTCAACATATCTTGAAGAATCTGATTGGTTCTTTCCATCTGCCCATCAGTTTGGGGATGATAGGCAGAACTAAAGTTCAAATGGGTTCACATGGTTTCGTGTAACTTCTGCCAGAACCTTGAGGTGAACTGTGTCCCTCGATCCGACACAATCTTCTTTGGCACTCCATGGTAACACACGATCCTTGACATGTACAGCTCTGCCAATTTGGATCCGCTGTAGCTTTCTTTCACGGGGATGAAATGAGCTACCTTGGTTAGCCTATCAATGATGACCCATATCGAATCATATCCTGATTGGGTCCTAGGCAATCCCACGATGAAATCCATGCTGATTTATTCCCATTTCCATTCAGGCACTTTGAGTGGTTGCAATGTCCCGCGGGTCGTTGATGTTCTGCTTTCACCAACTGACATGTGTCACATAGGGCAACATGTTCCGCGACATCTCGCTTCATGCCATACCACCAATACCTGCTCTTGAGGTCCTGGTACATTTTCGTACTCCCATGATGAATGGAATAGTCAGAATCGTGAGCCTCCTTCAGAATCAATTCACGGATCTCCTTTACTTCTGGCACACAGATTCTTTTCCCATGCCACACTGTTCCTTGTTCATCCTCTCTAAAACCCAGAGCTTTATTTTCCTTGATGAGTTGTCTGATCTCTTGTATCTTCTCATCATTCTTTTGACCCTTGCGTATGTCTCGCTCTAGTGTGGAGTCCACTTCCATGGCGATGGCTTCACCATTATTTACTAGACATAGATTGAGCCTTATAACCTCGACCTTCAATTCTGCAGGCATGTCCTTCAAGCTGAACTTATTGACCTGCACTTTCCGACTCAAAGCATCGGCAACGACGTTTGCTTTCCCAGGATGATAGTTGATGCCCACATCAAAGTCATTGATTAGCTCTAACCATCTCCTTTGTCTGAGGTTGAGATCTGGCTGTGTAAAATGTACTTCAAACTCTTATGATCCGTATATATCTCGGTCCTCTTCCCCATCAAATAGTGCCGCCAAATTTTCAACGCGTGTACCATGCGGCTAGTTCTAGGTCATGTGTAGGATAGTTCTTCTCGTGGTTCCGGAGCTGCCGGGATGCATAAGCCACGACATGCCCTTCTTGCATGAGAACACATCCCAACCCGTTTCCAGAGGCATCGCAGTACACCGTAAAGTTCTTCTGCATATCGGGCATAACTAACACTGGGGCTGTTGTCAATCTTTTCTTTAGCTCCTGAAAACTCGTCTCGCACTGTGGTGTCCAGGTGAATGTGATTCCCTTCTCCAACATTTTGGTGAGGGGTCTTGAGATCTCGGAGAATCCCTCAATAAACCGTCGGTAGTTTTCAGCCAATCCCAAAAAGCTTCGAACTTCCCCGGCATTCTCAGGGGTCTTCCACTTCTGTATATCCTCGATTTTGGCGGGATCTACGGAGATTCCTCCCTCCGAGATTATATGTCCTAAGAAGGGAACTCTCTTCAACCAAAACTCACACTTGCTCAACTTGGCATATAGTTGGTGTTCTCTCAGCCTCTGCAACACCAACCTTAGATGTTTCTCATGTTCTTCTTCATCTTTGGAGAAGACGAGAATGTCATCTATGAAAACCACAACAAATTTGTCCAGATATTCCATGAATACCTTGTTCATGAGATACATGAAGTATGCAGGGGCATTAGTTAGCCCGAAAGGCATGACAGTGTATTCATACAGTCCGTACCGAGATACGAAAGTCGTCTTGGGAATATCAGTTTGCCTTATCTTGAGTTGGTGGTATCCCGACCTGAGATCAATCTTCGAGAACACACAAGCTCCCCTCAACTGATCAAACAAGTCTTCAATGTGGGGTAATGGGTACTTGTTCTTGATGGTTACATCATTCAAGGCACGGTAATCCACGCATAACCTTTGGGTTCCGTCCTTTTTGGGCACAACTATCACCGGAGCTCCCCATGGTGAGCAACTAGGACGAATATACCCCTTCTCCGTCAATTCTCTTAAATGATCCTTGAGTTCTTCTAGCTGCTTGGAGTCCATCCGATAAGGTCTCTTGTATATCGGGGCTGTTCCAGGTACTAGCTCAATTGCGAATTCCACTTCACGATCGGGAGGCATACCTGGCAACTCCTCCGGAAAAACATCTGGATATTTTCTGATGGTCCTGATTTCCTCAACTTTCACCTCAACTTGATTTAATTTAATGTCCCTCCTAGGCTCGTGTATTGTTATGAACTTTACTCTTGTGCCACTAGGGTGAGTTAGTTCCACCGTTCTGGTCGAACAATGGATGATTCCTTTATGTTTTGTCAACCAATCCATACCCAAAATAATATCTATCCCTTGTGAATCTATCACTATGAGGTTAGCAGTAATAACTACCCCATTAATGTCTAGGTTCACCTTGGGACACACTTGTCTTGTCCTTATTTCTCCACCCGGAGAGTTTACGGCTAGCATATGGTTCATTTGTGTTGTTGCTAGGTCATGCTTCTTAACAAACCCTTGGGCAATGAACGAGTGGGTAGCACCAGAATCAAACAGCAGGGTTGCAAGGTGTAAATTGGCAGGAAACTTACCAACTACCACGTCGGGTGCCTCTTGTGCTTCCTCCATAGTGACGTGGTTCACCCGTCCTCTCATTACATTCTGCTGTTGTGGCTGCGCGGGCTTCTTCTTTGGGAACTTATGAGCATAGTGCCCCACTTCACCACAGTTAAAACATTGCACCCCAACCTTAGGTGCCTGGCCTTTATTGTCTTGGGGTTGGTTTGGGGGTCCTTGCACTGCTGGTCGAGGTGGATATGCGGGGTGAGGCTGCTGTACAAACTGACGTTGCGGCTGTGCTGGTGCTGCCGGACGCCTGTAGTTCGGGTTGTACCCTCTTGGTGCTGAGTAGGGTACCGTAGCACGGTTCGTCTGCCCTGCAGGTTGCTGCATCAGACGTGAGCGGGTGTTGCTCCCTGAGGCTTGATGTGACCACCCGGCCTTCCTCTTATTCTCATTTTCCAAGGCCTTTAGCTTCCTTTCTACCACAAACGCTCTGTCCACCATCTTTTGGAAGCTTTCATACTCATTTGAGGACATTGCACACTGCATTTCTGCGGTAAGTCCTTCAATGAAACAATCTTGTTTCTGCTCATCAGTCTCAATGTCCCATGGGGCATAACGGGATAGTTGAGTGAATTTAGTGAGGTATTCCCTCACCGTCATGTTTCCCTGCTGCAGTCCCAAAAACTCCTTCCTCTTGTTTTTGAGTTCACCTCATGGGATGTAATGGTTGCGGAAGCTACGCTTGAACTCTTCCCAAGTGATGTTCTCAGGGTCATGATGGGCAGCCACGTAGGCGGTCCACCAATCAGCAGCAGGTCCATGCAATTGATGAGAGGCAAACAGCACCCTCTCATACCCTTGGCACTGTATGATCCTCATCTTACTTTCAATGGTCTTCAACCAATCATCTGCCTCCAGAGGTTCAGCAGCACTTGCAAACTTTGGAGGTTGATTCCTAGAAACTCACTCAACCTTGGTTGGCGTGGTGCAGCTTGTGGAGGTGGAACTTGATGCAAGTTGGCCACCACTTGAGTCAAGTTCTGGATGTGCTGATTTTGATTCTCCAGCATTTGGTGGAGGGGATCAACTCCTTCACGGCGACCACCCCGGTCCTGGCCTCCAGAAAGATGAGGGTTGCATGCCTCATCGTTGTTGTTGGCAGGGTTGGCAGCACGTCCTTTTCCTCTTCCGGCCATCTGGCAGAATCAACCAATGTTAATTTGAAAGCATTTAGTATCATCTTACTACTTTCATTTGTTAGTATTTTGAAGTGTTGAGGCTTTGTTATACTTTTCTTAGGGTTCATTTCTCACATAAAAATAAATGCAATATTATTTCATGTGGTTCTCACACCAAAGCAAAACAATCTAAAGACGAGGCTGTGGACAATTGCTTATGGCTTCCACAACTCACGTCACACACCAAGCATTAACACACCATTAACTTAACTTAATGACTCGACTATTCGACATCTTGCTAACTAAGGGAAGGACTCTACACTACTCGTTTTCTTGAGCTGGCTCCTCGGGATCTTCCTCATCATTTCGGCTTCCTTCTGACTCTGCTTTGGGTGGGGAGGCTGCTGGTGGAGAAGTGCGACGACGCCTTATCGCCCGACGATCTGGGGAGTCAGGAGTTCATGTATCATTCGCGGTGACACACAGTTCATTCCCATCTCCTCTTTCTCTCGCCCTCCGGCAGGCTCGCAGCAACACCTCCGTTTCCTTCAGGGTGTCCCGAACATCCTGAAGCTCTTGCTGACACTCCTGCAGTCGAGTGCTGAGCATAGCAGCATCCTCCAAGCACAAGTCCATGTGCTCATGGGAAGTCCCTTGCTGCACTGGCGGATACTTATACTCCGTGGTACCACTCTCACGCTGGAGGACATACATGTACTCAGTCCTGTCCAGGTGGTGACGATAGATGTGACTCTGGCAGGTGATGGCCTCCCAGGTGACATCTATCTCCGCATCGACCTGTGTCGCTCGACATGCTGGAGAGTGGTGGATCTTAAGCAGCTAATTTTCGTGTATAATTCTCATCTCTGAACTCCATTCTTCCCTCTTCTCACGGATGGTCCTGGTGGAGTTATAATGGATGATTAGCTTGCCCGTATTGCCGGCGGCTTCGAGCATACGTCGGAGACGGCTCAACAAGCCTCCTACTGCCAATCCGTAGGAAAGGTACGTCACCGGACGGCTCTCCTCTCTTTCGGCAAGGGCAACTACGGGAACTCTCCCTCCTGTGGACTTGCGAGCGGTGCGAATCATGCGAACCATCTAAAATAGAAAACATTTAAACTTAGGTTAGATAAACTTTTAAACAAAAATTCTATTTTGAATAAAAGTTGGGGTAAGATGAAGAAAGTGACTCATTAAATAACACTTCTCAACACACACCTTGTAAAAATAGTTTTTTAGAAAATAAGGTCCTTAAATACGTCCATTTCTACCTAGGTCCACGTTCCTACGGGCAACCTTGGCTCTGATACCACTTCTGTCACACCCGGTTTTTCCGAAGAACAACCAAGTGAATATCACATGTATGCCAGGATCATTTTCTCATACATGTGATGACAAATAGTGAAGCATCATTTATTACAAGCCAGGTGTCGAATATGAATAAGTCTTACATAGCAAATGTCTCGATGGACAATAATAAGTTCATCACAACTAAATAAACTAGCAGCGGAATATTATTCTTGAGGGCTCCGTCACAGGCGTTGCCCGGGGGTCTCCATGAACCTAGAAACCTTCTTCGGGTCCAAAGTCTTGGTCATTATACACCATCTCATTATCTTGACCTGAGCAGCAATATAAACCAACAAAATATGCAAGGTTGAGTACCAATAGTACTCAGCAAGTGTGGGAAAATTATATCATGCATGGCTAGAACAAGGAGAGGTTGAACTCATGGTTAAAGCACTACGCAATTAATACCTATCACCTTAGCTTATTAAGCACCTACATTACTACACAGGTGAAATGGTCCCAATTTCCCATCCCATCATCATAATCCAATAACCATAACATCATTTCCAATGTTAAGCTCCCCGCTTAACTTCCAAAACAATCAATCCTCTAATCATGAATAAGTCCAAGCCGCTCTTGACCGTGAGCACGGCTGTCATGACAGTTTTGACTCTGCAGAGTTTGCACCACTGTACCCACATGTAGTGATTTCATCCCCCGTTGCCGGGTGGACTAAAAGAACCTCCATTATGCCAGTGGCTACGAACCACATTCACACTTCCCAGATGTGTAGCCAGGAGATCACTACGAAGCCTTTACAAAGGGATTCCCGACGAGGGTGGGCCCACCGAGGTTTCATCCCTAACAGCATACAAGAGGCTCCAACCCCGCTGCAGTGGCCCCCTCTTGAGTCTTGCGGTTCATATGGTAGTCCAACTGACACCTACTCCCTGCACCATCCAACACACCCATACTACGCCGGGAATACACCTAATTAATTGGCCAAGCTGCCCCATCTCAGCATGTGGTTGGCACTGTAAAGCCAGGTTACATGCTCCAAGTACTAAACACAAACCTGGCTTTACCGTGCCAACCACATGCTGAGATGGGGCAGCTTGGCCAATTAATTAGGTGTATCCCCGGCGTAGTATGGGTGTGTTGGATGGTGCGGGGAGTAGGTGTCAGCTGGACTACCATATGAACCGCAAGGCTCAAGAGGGGGCCACTGCAGCGGGGTTGGAGCCTCTTGTATGCTGTTAGGGGTGAAACCTCAGTGGGCCCACGCTCGTCGGGAATCCCTTTGTAAAGGCTTCGTAGTGATCTCCTGGCTACACACCTGGGAAGTGTGAATGTGGTTCGTAGCCACTGGCATAATGGAGGTTCTTTTAGTCCACCCGGCAACGGGGGATGAAATCACTACATGTGGGTACAGTGGTACAAACTCTGCAGAGTCAAAACTGTCATGACAGCCGTGCTCACCGTCAAGAGCGGCTGGTCTTATTCATGATTAGAGGAGTGATGGTTTTGGGAAGTTGTGGATGTTAAGCGGGGAGCTTAACATTGGAAATGATGTTATGGTTATTTGATTATGATGATGGGGAGCACAAGAAAACCCCCGAGGTGAGATCCCTGACCTCCCCTCTACCGATCTAGGCCATAAGATCACAGTTCTAGGTAGAATTCTCGCAGAACCGAAACTTTCCGGCGAGATCGCCGCTTCCCGCCGCCGTGCGCCGCCGGCAGCGCCGCCCGCGCTCGATCAGAGCGACGTGGCCGCTTGTGCGCCGTTTATTTTAAATCGCACGGTAGACTTTAAAACCCCGCGTACCGGTTCGATGTTATAATCTCAGCCGTCGGTTTAAAATCGGACGGACCACGTCGACCCCGCGTTATAAAGACTGGAGTTCTTACGTGCTACCCCCTGGGGTTCTCTGGAATTGAGAGCTAGCCCCGGAAACTTCAGATCTAGCCCCTGGAACTTCAGAAAATCATGTAAATTCATTTAAAAATCGGTTTTAGCCCCTGGACTTAATAGAAATTAGGAAAAACACCTCTCTTAAGTGTAGCTAGACCCCTGGAAATTATGAAAATAATATTATAGACCCTGTGATGGGTGAGTTTATTTTTTTAAACCCTGTTTAGTATTTAATTTACAAAATTGAATATGTAACTAGTGTTTAAAAAGTAAAAAGGAGACAAACATAATTGTCAAAATTTATTAAAAACTTTCTCAGTACTTAGAAAACTTTGGAGTGAGATAAAAATATATTTTTGGGCAGAAATAAATCTGTTTTATCTATTATTCACATTTAATAGTATAGGGACACATTTTTAAGTAAAGAATAGTTAAAGAAAAATAGGGAAAATAATTATGAAATAGTATACATTATAAGCCATGGTCAAAATATGATTCTAAATTATTTAGGACCAGAACCTAATCTGTTTAGGTGATGTGTATTACTAATTTAATAATAAAATACACAATTATGCATAGGAATATAAATCTGAAAATATAGCAATTAGTAAATGATAACTGGAGTTTCTAAAATACAAAGAATTCAGTTTAGGGTTGATAGAAATTGTGAAGGCACATTGTATGCAAGTATAAATGAGGACACCAAAAGTAGGAATCATATATATACATGGTTAAAAGTGCATGCAAGCCACAACTTAACACACATAAAGTAACCACAACACATATAATGGTAAAGAACTTTTATAAATATGAATGTGTGGTTTGTATGAAGTAGAGGTGTGAACTATGTCTTATGATTGTTGTTTTTCTTTTGCTATGTGTGATGGTATGAAGTAGAACCTGCTCAAGAGCAAGTTAACCCTTTCCAAGATCAGGACTACCAATTTCAAGAGCAGCAAGAAGGAGGCAAGTGTCCTTGACCACTTTGATCCTATGCTAGGATATGTAGATAGAATTATTTGCATTGTCAAATGAAATATGAAACTCATGCTAGGAAAGTTTCCCTAGATTTGCATTACCTTGTTTCCTTGTAGCTTGGGTTGGGATTTATTTTACCATGTCATTTATTTACATGCATATGCTTAGCCATGCTTAGAATGGGATATTTGGGACATGAGATCATAAGTTTATATTACCATACTCTTGAATGAGACATTGTGAGTTATGTAGAGGTAGGGATCAAGGCAAGTTGGATGTTTTGGTTGTGTGCTGGGTGCACGAGACTTGGGTTTGTGTTTAGTACTTGCCTGGATTCTAAGGACCGGTTCATGGAGCATGTAACCCGGCTTTACAGTGCCAACCACATGCTGAGATGGGGCAGCTTAGCCAATTAATTAGGTGTATCCCCGGCGTAGTATGGGTGTGTTGGATGGTGCGGGGAGTAGGTGTCAGCTGGACTACCATATGAACCGCAAGGCTCAAGAGGGGGCCACTGCAGCAGGGTTGGAGCCTCTTGTATGCTGTTAGGGGTGAAACCTCAGTGGGCCCACGCTCGTCGGGAATCCCTTTGTAAAGGCTTCGTAGTGATCTCTTGGCCGCACACCTGGGAAGTGTGAATGTGGATCGTAGCCACTGGCATAATGGAGGTTCTTTTAGTCCACCCGGCAACGGGGGATGAAATCACTACTTGTGGGTACAGTGGTACAAACTCTGCAGAGTCAAAACTGTCTTGACAGCCGTGCTCACGGTTAAGAGCGGCCTGGACTTATTCATGATTAGAGGATTGATGGTTTTGGAAGTTAAGCGGGGAGCTTAACATTTGGAAATGATGTTATGGTTATTGGATTATGATGATGGGATGGGAGATTGGGACCATTTCACCTGTGTAGTAATGTAGGTGCTTAATAAGCTAAGGTGATAGGTATGAATTGCGTAGTGCTTTAACCATGAGTTCAACCTCTCCTTGTTCTAGCCATGCATGATAAAATTTTCCCACACTTGCTGAGTACCATTGGTACTCAACCTTGCATATTTGTTGGTTTATATTGCTGCTCAGGTCAAGATAATGAGGTGGTGTATAATGACCAAGACTTTGGACCCGAGGAAGGTTTCTAGGTTCATGAAGACCCCCGGGCAACGCCTGTGATGGAGCCCTAATGAATAATATTCCGCTGCTAGTTTATTTACTTGTGAGGAAGCATTAGTGTCTATTGAGACATTTGCGATGTAAGACTTATTCGACACCTGGCTTGTAATAAATGATGCTTCACTATTTGTCATCACATGTATGAGAAAATGATCCTGGCATACATGTGATATTCACTTGGTTGTTCTTCAGAAAAACCGGGTGTGACAGAGGTGGTATCAGAGCCAAGGTTGCCCGTAGGAACGTGGACCTAGATAGAAATGGACGTATTTAAGGGCCCTATTTTCTTGAAAACTATTTTCCAAGGTGTGGGTGGAAAAGTGTTATTAAAGGAGTCATTTTCTTCATCTTACCCCAACTTTCATTCAAAATAGGATTTTTGTTTGAGATTTTATCTAACCTAATTTTAAATTCTTTTGTTTTAGATGGTTCGCATGATTCGCACCGCTCGTAAGTCCACAGGAGGGAGAGTTCCCGTAGTTGCCCTTGCCGAAAGAGAGGAGAGTCGTCCAGTGACGTACCTTTCCTACGGATTGGCAGTAGGGGATTTGTTGCGCCGTCTTCGACATATGCTCGAAGCCGCCGGCAATACGGGCAAGCTAATCATCCACTATAACTCCACCAGGACCATCCGTGAGAAGAGGGAAGAATGGAGTTCGGAGATGAGGATTATACACGAGAATCAGCTGCTTAAGATTCACCACTCTCCAGCTTGTCGAGCAACACAAGTTGACGCGGAGAAAGATGTCACTTGGGAGGCCATCACCTGCCAGAGTCACATCTATCGTCGCCACTTGGACAAAATTGAGTACATGTATGTCCTCCAACGTGAGAGTGGCACCACGGAATACAAGTACCCACCGGTGCAGCAAGGGACTTCCCATGAGCACATGGACTTGTGTTTGGAGGATGCTGCTATGCTCAGCACTCGACTGCAGGAGTGTCAACAAGAGCTTCAGGATGTCCGAGACACCCTGAAGGAAACGGAGGCGTTGCTGCGAGCTTGCTTAAAGGCGAGAGAAAGAGGAGATGGGAATGAACTGTGTGTCACCGTGAGTGATCCATGGACTCCGTACTCCCCGGATCGCCGAGCAATCAGGCGTCGTCGCACTTCTCCACCAGCAGCCTCTCCACCCAAAGCCGAGTCAGAAGGTAGCCGAAATGAGGAGGAAAATCCCGAGGAGCCAGCTCAAGTGGACGAGTAGTGTAGAGTCTTTCCCCTAGCTAGCAAGAGGTCGAGTAGTCGAGTCGTTACGTAGTTAATGGTGTGATAATGCTTGGTGTGTGACGTGAGTTGTGGAAGCCATGAGCAATTGTCCACAGCCTCGTCTTCAGATTGTTTTGCTTTGGTGTGTGAACCCACAGGAAATAATAGTGCATTTATTTGGTGTGAGAAATAAACCCTCGTAAAATTTTAACAAAGCCTCAACACTTCAAAAGTACAAACAAGTGAAAGTAGTAAGATGATACTAAATGCTTTCAAATTAACATTGGTTGATTCTGCCAGATGGCCGGAAGAGGAAAAGGACGTGCTGCCAACCCCGCCAACAACAATGATGAGGCATGCAACCCTCATCTTTCTGGAGGCCAGGACAGGGGTGGTCGCCGTGAACAAGTGGATCCTCTCCACCAAATGCTGGAGAATCAAAATCAGCTCATCCAGAACTTGACTCAAGTGGTGGCCAACTTGCATCAAGTTCCACCTCCACAAGCGGCACCACGCCAACCAAGGTTGAGTGAGTTTCTAGGAACTCAACCACCAAAGTTTGCAAGTGCTGCTGAACCTCTGGAGGCAGATGATTGGCTGAAGACCATTGAAAGTAAGATGAGGATTATTCAATGCCAAGGGTATGAGAGGGTGCTGTTTGCCTCTCATCAATTGCAGGGACCTGCTGCTGATTGGTGGACCGCCTACGTGGCCGCCCATCATGATCCTGAGAACATCACCTGGGAAGAGTTCAAGCGTAGCTTCCGCAACCACTATATCCCAAGAGGTGAACTCAAAAACAAGAGGAAAGAGTTTTTGGGACTGCAGCAGGGAAACATGACGGTGAGGGAATACCTCACTAAATTTACTCAACTATCCCGTTATGCTCCACGAGACATAGAGACTGATGAGCAGAAACAAGATTGTTTCGTGGAAGGACTTACCGCAGAGATGCAGTGTGCCATGTCCTCCAATGAGTATGAAAGTTTTCAAAAGATGGTGGACAGAGCATTTGTGGTGGAAAGGAAGCTAAAGGCCCTAGAAAATGAGAATAAGAGGAAGGCCGGGTGGTCACATCAAGCCTCAGGGAGCAACACCCGCCCACGTATGATGCAGCAACCTACGGGGCAGACGAGCCGTGCTGCGGTACCCTATTCAGCACCAAGAGGGTACAACCCAAACTACAGGCCACCCGCAGCACCAGCACAGCCGCAACGTCAATTTGTGCAGCAGCCTCGCCCCGCATATCCACCTCGACCAGCAGTGCAAGGACCCCCAAACCAACCCCAAGACAACAAAGGCCAGGCGCCTAAGATTGGGGTGCAATGTTTCAGCTGTGGTGAAGTGGGGCACTATGCCCATAAATGCCCAAAGAAGAAGCCTGCGCCGCCACAACAGCAGAATGTAATGAGAGGACGGGTGAACCACGTCACTATGGAGGAAGCACAAGAGGCACCCGACGTGGTAGTTGGTAAGTTTCCTGCCAATTTACACCTTGCAACTCTGCTATTTGATTCTGGTGCTACCCACTCGTTCATTGCTCAAGGGTTTGTTAAGAAGCATGACCTAGCAACCACACAAATGAACCATATGCTAGCCGTAAACTCTCCAGGTGGAGAAATAAGGACAAGACAAGTGTGTCCCAAAGTGAGCCTAGACATTAATGGGGTAGTATTTACTGCTAACCTCATAGTGATAGATTCACAAGGGATAGATATTATTTTGGGTATGGATTGGTTGACCAAACATAAAGGAATCATCCATTGTTCGACCAGAACGGTGGAACTAACTCACCCCAATGGCACAAGAGTAAAGTTCATAACGATACACGAGCCTAGGAGGGACATTAAATTAAATCAAGTGGAAGTGAAAGTTGAGGAAATCAGGACTATCAGGGAATATCCAGATGTTTTTCCGGAGGAATTGCCAGGTATGCCTCCCGACCGTGACGTGGAATTCGCAATTGAGCTAGTACCGGGAACAGCCCCGATATACAAGAGACCTTATCAAATGGACTCCAAGCAGCTAGAAGAGCTCAAGGATCATTTGAGAGAATTGACGGAGAAGGGGTATATTCGCCCTAGTTCCTCACCATGGGGAGCTCCGGTGATATTTGTGCCTAAGAAAGATGGAACCCAAAGGTTATGCGTGGATTACCGTGCCTTGAATGAGGTAACCATCAAAAACAAGTACCCATTACCCCGCATTGAAGACTTGTTTGATCAGTTGAGGGGAGCTTGTGTGTTCTCAAAAATTGATCTCAGGTCGGGATACCACAAACTCAAGATAAGGCAATCAGATATTCCCAAGACAGCTTTCGTATCTCGGTACGGACTGTATGAATATACTGTCATGCCTTTCGGGCTAACCAATGCCCCGGCATATTTCATGTACCTCATGAACAAGGTATTCATGGAATATTTGGACAAATTTGTGGTGGTTTTCATAGATGACATTCTCGTCTTCTCCAAAGATGAAGAAGAACATGAGAAACATCTAAGGTTGGTGTTGCAAAGGCTGAGAGAACACCAACTATATGCCAAATTGAGCAAGTGTGAGTTTTGGCTGAAGAGAGTTCCCTTCTTGGGACATATAATCTCGGAGGGAGGAATCTCCGTAGATCCCGCCAAAATCGAGGATATACAAAAGTGGAAGACCCCTGAGAATGTCGGGGAAGTTCGAAGCTTCCTGGGATTGGCTGGATACTATCGAAGGTTTATTGAGGGATTCTCCAAGATCTCGAGACCTCTCACCAAACTGTTGGAAAAGGGAATCACATTCACCTGGACGCCACAGTGCGAGACGAGCTTTCAGGAGCTAAAGAAGAAATTGACAACAGCCCCAGTGTTGGTTATGCCAGATATGCAGAAGAATTTCACAGTGTACTGTGATGCCTCTGGAAATGGGTTGGGATGTGTTCTCATGCAAGAAGGACATGTCGTGGCTTATGCATCCCGGCAGTTTCGGAAGCACGAGAAGAACTATCCTACACATGACCTAGAACTAGCTGCAGTGGTACACGCGTTGAAAATTTGGCGGCACTATTTGATGGGGAAGAGGACAGAGATATATACGGATCATAAGAGTTTGAAGTACATATTCACACAACCAGATCTCAACCTCAGACAAAGGAGATGGTTAGAGCTAATCAATGACTTTGATGTGGGCATTAACTATCATCCCGGGAAAGCAAACATCGTGGCCGATGCTTTGAGTCGGAAAGTGCAGGTCAATAAGTTGAGTTTGAAGGACATGCCTGCAGAATTGAAGGACGAGGTTATAAGACTCAATCTATGTCTAGTAAATAGTGGTGAAGCCATCGCCATGGAAGTGGACTCCACACTTGAGCGAGACATACGCGAGGGCCAAAAGAATGATGAGAAGATACAAGAGATCAGACAGCTCATCAAGGAAAATAAAGCTCCTGGTTTTAGAGAGAATGAACAGGGAACGGTGTGGCACGGGAAAAGGATCTGTGTGCCAGAAGTAAAAGAGATCCGTGAATTAATTTTGAAGGAGGCTCACGATTCTGACTATTCCATTCATCCTGGGAGTACGAAGATGTACCAGGACCTCAAGAGCAGGTATTGGTGGTATGGCATGAAGCGAGATGTCGCGGAACATGTTGCCCTATGTGACACATGTCAGTTGGTGAAAGCAGAACATCAACGACCCGCGGGATTATTGCAACCACTTAAAGTACCTGAATGGAAATGGGAAGAAATCAGCATGGATTTTGTCGTGGGATTGCCTAGGACCCAATCCGGGTATGATTCAATATGGGTCATTATTGATCGGCTAACCAAGGTAGCTCATTTCATTCCGGTGAAAGAAAGCTACAGCAGATCCAAATTGGCAGAATTGTACATGTCAAGGATTGTGTGTTACCATGGAGTGCCAAAGAAGATAGTGTCGGACCGAGGGACACAGTTCACCTCGAGGTTATGGCAAAAGTTGCATGAAACCATGGGAACCCATCTGAATTTCAGCTCTGCCTATCATCCCCAAACTGACGGGCAGACGGAGAGAACCAATCAGATCCTTGAAGATATGTTAAGGGCATGTGCACTCAAAAACAATAGGAGTTGGGACAAGAACTTACCGTATGCGGAGTTTTCCTATAACAACAGTTATCAAGCTAGTATGAAGATGTCACCGTTTGAAGCTTTGTATGGAAGGAAGTGCAGAACTCCCCTATTTTGGAACCAAACAGGAGAAAGTAAAGTGTTTGGTCCAGAAGTGTTACAAGAAGCCGAGGCGAAGGTGAGGGAGATTCGCAACAACTTAAGGATAGCACAAACACGCCAGAAGAGTTATGCTGATGTACGAAGAAGAGAACTCGTTTTCAACGTGGGAGACTATGTTTATCTCAAGGTGTCCCCTATTAGAGGACTTCGTCGGTTCAAGGTGAAAGGGAAGTTGTCACCTCGATACATCAGACCCTTTCAAGTTTTGGAAAGAAAAGGCGAAGTGGCGTACCAACTAGAGTTACCGGCTCATCTATCGGACGTGCACGATGTATTCCATGTGTCACAACTCAAGAAATGCCTGAGGACGCCTGAAGAGGTGTTACCCAGGAATGAAGTGGATGTAGCTGAAGATTTTTGAGATGATGGAACGCCTCACCAGAAACAAGAGAATCCGGATGTGCAAGGTGCAGTGGAAGCATCACTCAGAAGAGGATGCTACCTGGGAACGGGAAGATGAGCTCAAGGCACAATTTCCGGAATTGTTTTCTTAGAAACACCAATCTCGAGGACGAGATTTCTTTTAAGGGGGGTAGAGCTGTAACACCCCAAAATTTTTAGTCAAAACCCAAATTTTGATTTAAAGCCCTAAACCATGTTCAGAGGGGAATTTAGAAATTTTTGAACATGTTGCATGTTTTGCAAAAATTCAAATTCAAACTGGAATTCAAATTATACCCAAAATAGAAAAGAAATGGAAAAAGAAAAAAAGAAATCGGGGAAAAAACTGGCCAGTGGGCCGAAACCGCCAGCCGGCCAAGCAAACCCCCGCGCCAGCCCGCCCCCGCGCGCGCCGCGCTGCCCCTCGCTGATGCATGGGACCCACCTGTCATCCCTAACCCGAGCCCCCGCGACCCCGGACTTTTCCCCCCGAGCGCGCGCGATCGCAACCGATCGGGAAATCCGTCCCCGCAGCCGAATTCCGGTCCCAGAGGACTCCAACTCGATCACAACAGACCCACCGCCCTCCCCCGACTATAAAAACCCCAGCTCCGATCAGTTTTCCGCACGCGATCGCCGATTTTCACACCGGTGAGCACCGAGACTTCGCCGGCGAATTCTGGCCGATCTAAGCTCGGAAACTCTGATCTAACTCGCTGGTCTTGATCCACCGCCTCCGGGGAACTTTGCAGGTGCAGAAAACTCGGAGAGTTACGGTGCAAGCACAGCGCCGACGAGCTTCGCCGTGGTTTTGCCTCGGACCTCGCCGCCGAGCACATTCCAGGACCCCCGAGCTCGAGAAAACCCCCGAGGTGAGATCCCTGACCTCCCCTCTACCGATCTAGGCCATAAGATCACAGTTCTAGGTAGAATTCTCGCAGAACCGAAACTTTCCGGCGAGATCGCCGCTTCCCGCCGCCGTGCGCCGCCGGCAGCGCCGCCCGCGCTCGATCAGAGTGACGTGGCCGCTTGTGCGCCGTTTATTTTAAATCGCACGGTAGACTTTAAAACCCCGCGTACCGGTTCGATGTTATAATCTCAGCCGTCGGTTTAAAATCGGACGGACCACGTCGACCCCGCGTTATAAAGACTGGAGTTCTTACGTGCTACCCCCTGGGGTTCTCTGGAATTGAGAGCTAGCCCCGGAAACTTCAGATCTAGCCCCTGGAACTTCAGAAAATCATGTAAATTCATTTAAAAATCAGTTTTAGCCCCTGGACTTAATAGAAATTAGGAAAAGCACCTCTGTTAAGTGTAGCTAGACCCCTGGAAATTATGAAAATAATATTATAGACCCTGTGATGGGTGAGTTTATTTTTTTAAACCCTGTTTAGTATTTAATTTACAAAATTGAATATGTAACTAGTGTTTAAAAAGTAAAAAGGAGACAAACATAATTGTCAAAATTTATTAAAAACTTTCTCAGTACTTAGAAAACTTTGGAGTGAGATAAAAATATATTTTTGGGCAGAAATAAATCTGTTTTATCTATTATTCACATTTAATAGTATAGGGACACATTTTTAAGTAAAGAATAGTTAAAGAAAAATAGGGAAAATAATTATGAAATAGTATACATTATAAGCCATGGTCAAAATATGATTCTAAATTATTTAGGACCAGAACCTAATCTGTTTAGGTGATGTGTATTACTAATTTAATAATAAAATACACAATTATGCATAGGAATATAAATCTGAAAATATAGCAATTAGTAAATGATAACTGGAGTTTCTAAAATACAAAGAATTCAGTTTAGGGTTGATAGAAATTGTGAAGGCACATTGTATGCAAGTATAAATGAGGACACCAAAAGTAGGAATCATATATATACATGGTTAAAAGTGCATGCAAGCCACAACTTAACACACATAAAGTAACCACAACACATATAATGGTAAAGAACTTTTATAAATATGAATGTGTGGTTTGTATGAAGTAGAGGTGTGAACTATGTCTTATGATTGTTGTTTTTCTTTTGCTATGTGTGATGGTATGAAGTAGAACCTGCTCAAGAGCAAGTTAACCCTTTCCAAGATCAGGACTACCAATTTCAAGAGCAGCAAGAAGGAAGCAAGTGTCCTTGACCACTTTGATCCTATGCTAGGATATGTAGATAGAATTATTTGCATTGTCAAATGAAATATGAAACCCATGCTAGGAAAGTTTCCCTAGATTTGCATTACCTTGTTTCCTTGTAGCTTGGGTTGGGATTTATTTTACCATGTCATTTATTTACATGCATATGCTTAGCCATGCTTAGAATGGGATATTTGGGACATGAGATCATCAGTTTATATTACCATACTCTTGAATGAGACATTGTGAGTTATGTAGAGGTAGGGATCAAGGCAAGTTGGATGTTTTGGTTGTGTGCTGGGTGCACGAGACTTGGGTTTGTGTTTAGTACTTGCCTGGATCCTAAGGACCGGTTCATGGAGCATGTAACCCGGCTTTACAGTGCCAACCACATGCTGAGATGGGGCAGCTTAGCCAATTAATTAGGTGTATCCCCGGCGTAGTATGGGTGTGTTGGATGGTGCGGGGAGTAGGTGTCAGCTGGACTACCATATGAACCGCAAGGCTCAAGAGGGGGCCACTGCAGCGGGGTTGGAGCCTCTTGTATGCTGTTAGGGGTGAAACCTCAGTGGGCCCACGCTCGTCGGGAATCCCTTTGTAAAGGCTTCGTAGTGATCTCTTGGCCGCACACCTGGGAAGTGTGAATGTGGATCGTAGCCACTGGCATAATGGAGGTTCTTTTAGTCCACCCGACAACGGGGGATGAAATCACTACTTGTGGGTACAGTGGTACAAACTCTGCAGAGTCAAAACTGTCTTGACAGCCGTGCTCACGGTTAAGAGCGGCCTGGACTTATTCATGATTAGAGGATTGATGGTTTTGGAAGTTAAGCGGGGAGCTTAACATTTGGAAATGATGTTATGGTTATTGGATTATGATGATGGGATGGGAGATTGGGACCATTTCACCTATGTAGTAATGTAGGTGCTTAATAAGCTAAGGTGATAGGTATGAATTGCGTAGTGCTTTAACCATGAGTTCAACCTCTCCTTGTTCTAGCCATGCATGATAAAATTTTCCCACACTTGCTGAGTACCATTGGTACTCAACCTTGCATATTTGTTGGTTTATATTGCTGCTCAGGTCAAGATAATGAGGTGGTGTATAATGACCAAGACTTTGGACCCGAGGAAGGTTTCTAGGTTCATGAAGACCCCCGGGCAACGCCTGTGATGGAGCCCTAATGAATAATATTCCGCTGCTAGTTTATTTACTTGTGAGGAAGCATTAGTGTCTATTGAGACATTTGCGATGTAAGACTTATTCGACACCTGGCTTGTAATAAATGATGCTTCACTATTTGTCATCACATGTATGAGAAAATGATCCTGGCATACATGTGATATTCACTTGGTTGTTCTTCGGAAAAACCGGGTGTGACAATAAGTGCCCAAAGAAGAAGCCCACGCAGCCACAACAGCAGAATGTAATGAGAGGACGGGTGAACCACGTCACTATGGAGGAAGCGCAAGTGGCACCCGACGTGGTAGTTGGTAAGTTTCCTGCCAATTAAAACATTGCAACCCTGCTGTTTGATTCTGGTGCTACCCACTCGTTCATTGCTCAAGGGTTTGTTAAGAAGCATGACCTAGCAACCACACAAATGAACCATATGCTAGCCGTAAACTCTCCAGGTGGAGAAATAAGGACAAGACAAGTGTGTCCCAAAGTGAACCTAGACATTAATGGGGTAGTATTTATTGCTAACCTCATAGTGATAGATTCACAATGGATAGATATTATCTTGGGTATGGATTGGTTGACCAAACATAAAGGAATCATCCATTGTTCGACCAGAACGGTGGAACTAACTCACCCTAGTGGCACAAGAGTAAAGTTCATAACAATACACGAGCCTAGGAGGGACATTAAATTAAATCAAGTTGAGGTGAAAGTTGAGGAGATCAGGATTATCAGGGAATATCCAGATGTTTTTCCGGAGGAGTTGCCAGATATGCAGAAGAACTTTACGGTGTACTGCGATGCCTCTGGAAACGGGTTGGGATGTGTTCTCATGCAAGAAGGGCATATCGTGGCTTATGCATCCTGGCAGCTTCGGAAGCACGAGAAGAACTATCCTACACATGACCTAGAACTAGCCGCAGTGGTACACGCATTGAAAATTTGGCGACACTACTTGATGGGGAAGAGGACAGAGATATATACGGATCATAAGAGTTTGAAGTACATTTTCACACAGCCAGATCTCAACCTCAGACAAAGGAGATGGTTAGAGCTAATCAATGACTTCGATGTGGGCATCAACTATCATCCTGGGAAAGCAAACGTCGTGGCCGATGCTCTAAGTCGGAAAGTGCAGGTCAATAAGTTGAGCTTGAAGGACATGCCTGCAGAATTGAAGGACGAGGTTATAAGGCTCAATCTATGCCTGGTAAATATTGGTGAAGCCATCGCCATGGAAGTGGACTCCACACTAGAGCAAGACATACGCGATGGTCAAAAGAACGACGAGAAGATACAAGAAATCAGGCAACTCATCAAGGAAAATAAAGCTCCTGGTTTCAGAGAGGATGAACAAGGTACAGTGTGGCATGGGAAAAGGATCTGTGTGCCTGAAGTAAAGGAGATCCGTGAATTAATTTTGAAGGAGGCTCACGATTCCGACTATTCCATTCATCCTGGGAGTACGAAGATGTACCAGGACCTCAAGAGCAGGTATTGGTGGTATGGCATGAAGCAGATGTCGTGGAACATGTTGCCCTATGTGACACATGTCAGTTGGTGAAAGCAGAACATCAACGACCCGCGGGATTAGTGCAACCACTCAAAGTGCCTGAATGGAAATGGGAAGAAATCGGTATGGATTTCATAGTGGGATTGCCTAGGACCCAATCAGGATATGATTCAATATGGGTCATCATCGACAGGCTAACCAAGGTAGCTCACTTCATCCCCATGAAGGAAAGCTACAGTGGATCCAAATTGGCGGAGTTGTACATGTCAAGGATCGTGTGTTACCATGGAGTGCCGAAGAAGATAGTGTCGGATCGAGGGACACAGTTCACCTTGAGGTTCTGGCAGAAGTTGCATGAAACCATTGGAATCCATCTAAACTTTAGTTCTGCCTATCATCCCCAAACTGATGGGCAGACGGAAAGAACCAATCAGATTCTTGAGGATATGCTGAGGGCATGTGCACTCAAAAACAATTGGAGTTGGAACAAGAACTTACCGTATGTGGAATTCTCCTATAACAACAGCTATCAGGCTAGTATGAAGATGTCACCGTTCGAAGCTTTGTATGGGAGGAAGTGCAGAACTCCATTATTTTGGAACCAAACAGGGGAAAGTAAAGTGTTTGGTCCCGATGTACTACAAGAAGCCGAGGCGAAGGTGAGGGAAATTCGCAACAACTTGAGGATAGCACAGACACGCCAAAAGAGCTATGCCAATGTACGAAGAAGAGAGCTCGTTTTCAACGTGGGAGACTATGTCTATCTCAAGGTGTCCCCTATCCGAGGACTTCGTCGATTCAAGGTAAAAGGGAAGTTGTCACCTCGATACATTGGACCCTTTCAAGTTCTGGAGAGGAAGGCGAAGTGGCGTATCGACTAGAATTACCGGCTCGCCTATCAGATGTGCACGATGTATTCCATGTGTCACAACTCAAGAAATGTCTGAGAACGCCTGAAGAGGTGTTACCCATGAATGAGGTTGACGTAGCTAAAGATTTGTCTTATGCCGAGCAACCATCCATGATTTTGGAGACAATGGAACGCCTCACCAGAAATAAAAGAATCCGGATGTGCAAGGTGCAGTGGAAGCATCACTCAGAAGAGGAAGCCACCTGGGAGCGAGAAGATGAGCTTAAGGCACAATTTCCGGAATTGTTTTCTTAGAACCACCAATCTCGAGGATGAGATTTCTTTTAAGGAGGGTAGAGCTGTAACACCCCAAAATCCTGTTAAGAGGGGAATTTAAAAATTTTTGGACATGTTGCATGTATTGCAAAAATTTAAATTCAAACTGGAATTCAATTTAAACTCAAAAAAGAAAAGAAACAGAAAAAGAAAAAGGAAAACAGAAAAAAAACTGGCAGTGGGCCGAAACCCACCAGCTGGCCCACCCGATCCCGCGCCAGCCTGCAGCCGCGCGCGCCCCCTTCTTCCCACTGACATGCGGGGCCCGCCAGTCTTTCTTCCTCCTCGCGCTCGCGCCCGCGCTCGGCCGGACTCTCTCACCCCGAATCAAAACCGACCGGAAAATCTCGCGTATCCCAGCCGACTTCCGGACCCCGAAGACTCCAGCTCGATCTAAACCAACCCGCCGCCCTCCCCCCGTCTATAAAAACCCCGGCATCGTCCCGTTTTCCCCACGATCTGCCGATTTTCTCTCCGGTGAGAACCCGAGCCCCTCCGGCGAATTCTGCCCGATCTACGCTCGGGAATTCTGATCTAACTCGCTGGTCTTGATCTACCGCCTCCGGGGAACCTTGCAGGTGCAGAAAACTCGGTGATTTGCGGTTCAAACACAGCGCCGACGAGGCTCGCCGTGAATTCACCTCGGACCTCGTCGCCGATCGCCTTCCAGGACCTCCGAGCTCAAGAAAACCCCCGAGGTGAGATCCCCGACCTCCCCCCCCTACCGATCTATGCCATAAAATCACAGTTCTAGGAAGGATTTACGAAGATTCGAAACTCTCCGGCGAGATCGCCGCCTCCCGCAGCCGTGCGCCGCCGGGCAGCGCCGCCCGCGCTCGATCAGAGCGACGTGGCCGCTTGTGCGCCGTTTATTTTAAATCGCACGGTAGAGTTTAAATCCCCACGTACCGGTTCAACGTTATAATCTCAGCCGTCTGTTTTAAATTGGACGGTCCACGTCAGCCCCGCGTTATAAAGGCTGGAATTCTTACGCGCTACCCCCTGGGGTTCTCGGAAAATAAGAGCTAGCCCCGGAAACTTCTGATCTAGCCCCTGGAACTTCAGAAAATCATGTAAATTCATTTAAAAATCAGTTTTAGCCCCTGGACTTAATAAAAATTAGGAAAAAACCCCTCTGTTATGTGTAGCTAGACCCCTGAAAATTCTTAAAATAATATTATAGACCCTGTAGTGGGGTGAGTTTACCTATTTAACCCTATTTGATATTAAATTTAGGAAATTGAATATGTGGTTAGTATTAAAAATTTATAAGATGGGACAAACATATTGTCAATTCAAATTAAAAACTTTCCTAGTACTTGGAAAACTTTGGAGTGAGATAAAAATAGATTTTTGGCTGTAATGAATTTGTTTAATTAATTATTCACTTTTATTAGTAATAGGGACACATTTTTAAGTGGAGAATAATTCTGAAAATTAGAAGAAAAAAATGTAAAATAGTTTATATCAGAGGAAAAGATCAAAAATATATTATTAACTATTTTGGATCAGAACCTATTCTGTTTAGATGATGTGTCTTACTATTTTCATAATAAAGTACACATTTAGGCATAGGAAGTAAATTTGAAAATATAGCAAGCTAGGTATAAATAATTAGAAAATGATAAATAAAGTTTCCAAAATCCAAAGAAATTCAGTTTAGGGTTGGTAGAAGTTCTGAAGACACATATGGAGTAGGAAAATACCTTTCATGCATACTTGGTAGCTAAAAGGTGTAGTAATTGAATATAAGGAATTTATTTAAATTGGGAACTCATAAATATAGTATGCAAGCATAAATGTGAATACAAAAGTAGGAATCATATACACATGATTAAAAATGCATGTAAGCCAAAGATCAACACACATAGAGTAACCACAACACATAGAATTTGTGAATGGCTTTCATACATGTGAATGTGTGGATTGTATGAAGTGGAAGTGTGAACTATGTCTTATGGGTTGTTGTTTTTCTTTTGCTATGTGTGATGGTATGATGTAGAACCTGCTCCAGAGCAAGTTCTCCCTTTCCAAGATCAGGACTACCCATTCCAAGAGCAGCAGGAAGGAGGCAAGTGTCCTTGACCACTTTGATCCTATGCTAGGATGTGTAGATAGAATTATTTGCATTGTCAATTGAAAATATGAAACCCATGCTAGGAAGTTTCCCTAGAATTGCATTACCTTGTTTCCTTGTAGCTTGGGTTGGGATTTATTTTATCATGTCATTTATTATTATGCATATGCTTAGCCATGCTTAGAATGGGATATTTGGGATATGGGATCATCAGTTTATTTTACCATACTCTTGAATGAGATGTTATGAGTTATGTAGAGGTAGGGATCAAGGCAAGTTGGATGTTTTGGTTGGTGCTGGATGCACGAGACTCGGGTTTGTGTTTAGTACTTGCCTGGATCCTAAGGACCGGTTCATGGAGCATGTAACCTGGCTTTACCGTGCCAACCACATGCTGAGATTGGGCAGCTTGGCCAATTAATTAGGTGTATCCCCGGCGTAGTATGGGTGTGTTGGATGGTGCGGGGAGTAGGTGTCAGCTGGACTACCATATGAACCGCAAGGCTCAAGAGCGGGCCACTGCAGCGGGGTTGGAGCCTCTTGTATGCTGTTAGGGGTGAAATCTCAGTGGGCCCATGCTCGTCGGGAATCCCTTTGTAAAGGCTTCGTAGTGATCTCCTGGCTACACACCTTGGAAGTGTGAATGTGGTTCGTAGCCACTGGCATAATGGAGGTTCTTTTAGTCCACCCGGCAACGGGGGATGAAATCACTACATGTGGGTACAGTGGTACAAACTCTGCAAAGTCAAAACTGCCATGACAGCCGTGCTCACGGTCAAGAGCGGCTTGGACTTATTCATGATTAGAGGAGTGATGGTTTTGGTAAGTTGTGGATGTTAAGCGGGGAGCTTAACATTGGAAATGATGTTATGGTTATTTGATTATGATGATGGGATGGGAGATTGGGACCATTTCACCTGTGTAGTAATGTAGGTGCTTAATAAGCTAAGGTGATAGGTATTAATTGCGTAGTGCTTTAACCATGAGTTCAACCTCCCTTGTTCTAGCCATGCATGACATAACTTTCCCACACTTGCTGAGTACCATTGGTACTCAACCTTGCATATTTGTTGGTTTATATTGCTGCTCAGGTCAAGATAATGAGGTGGTGTATAATGATCCAGACTTTGGACCCGAAGAAGGTTTCTAGGTTCATGTAGTCCCCCGGGCAACGCCTGTGACGGAGCCCTCAAGAATAATATTCCGCTGCTAGTTTATTTACTTGTGATGAACTTATTATTGTCCATCGAGACATTTACTATGTAAGACTTATTTATATTCGACACCTGGCTTGTAATAAATGATGCTTCACTATTTGTCATCACATGTATGAGAAAATGATCCTGGCATACATGTGATATTCACTTGGTTGTTCTTCGGAAAAACCGGGTGTGACAATGTGTCCAGCAGAAGAGCGCTGCCTGCCCCCGAGCGGTAGGCGGCAGGCGTAAAGACGCCCCATACCTTGCCCGTACAAGGTATTCAAGGCCCACGTATTCCCAAGACGCGGAGACGCGGAGCACGCCTCTGTCAGGTGCCGTTGCGCCCAGTCGCATCACAGACTGGCGCGCGGTGTCAGAGCCTGCCAGCCAACAAACACAGCGACAAGACATCCCATGCCGCTCCCGCCGCCATCAACCACTACGGCTAGCATGCGGCATGGGCAGGGCGGCAAGACGAAGACTTAGAAGCCTTCGCCCAAGACAACTACCGGCATAACTGCAGATACGGTAGATGACAGTCAATCTCCCCGGGACCACCTGTCGGGTCCTGGGCCCCCGTTGTAAGCCACCCAAGTCTTGGACTATAAAAGGCTCGGGTAGGCGACGTTAGCAGGGGTTCGCTCTCTCGCAACTCATACGCTAGACTTCAGTCATCCCCAAGCTCAGGACTCCGGTTATGAGCAACTAGCAATACAGCGAGCTCCATAGCTCTCCGTGGATGTAGGGTTTTACGCTCTGGCGGCCTGAACCACGTAAAACTCGCCGTGTCAATCTCTTCCTAACTCGTACATACGCTCAAGCTCTCCGCAAGTGACTAGCCCCACCGAAAAAAGAACCTCCGCGGGCTGCCCAGTGCAGGCCCGGGGGAAGTGTCGACCGAACACTTCAACAACATGCATATGCATCAACGCATCTAGTTTAAGGTTTGTGCATGATATTGATTGTTGTGAATCTTGTATGCACGTGATCCTACATATTAGGACAAGCTCAGGGAGCTGTCTACGACGAACTGCAGCAACAAGGCTTTGAGACCCAAGAACAACCGGAACGGCAAGAACAAGGCAAGTGCTCATTGACCATATTGATCCTATGTTTTGGGTGAAACTGTTTTGTATTACGAAAAGGTGTGTGTGCTGAGTCAAACATGATGGGAAACCCTTTTTATAGGAGTTTACTAGTTTTGGTTAAACCACCCTTGTCTCTAGGGAAGTTTATGAGTCGGGTATGGTTTTTGCTAAATGCTTCGCTGAGTCCATGGGATTGGGAAGCAAGATAGATGTGTCTAGCTAACTGCACTCGTTGTAATAAAGAGAAACTGATGATGTTAATGAACATGGATCGGAGGGAGATCTAGGCAAGCCTGGGTTTGTGAATGAGGTAGCATTAGATGGTGGGTTACTTGCCGTAGATCTAAGGACCGGTTCATGCATGCACATGCAAGGATAACAGTGCCACCACAAGGCCAAGTATGGGTGCGGCTTAGCTGTCTAATTAGGTAAGTTGCTAGAGTGTTATGAACTGTGGAGAGCGCGGGGAATGGGAGTCGAGTGAGGACTTCCCTGGGAACTGCATGGCACAAGAGGGGGCCCGTGGGTGCGAGAATTGGAGATTCTAGCCTGCCGGTGAAACCTTAGTGAGTCCATACATCTAGTAGCCCCTTTAAAAAGGCTATTTTGTGATCTCTTGACCATACACCGACGGTTGTGTACTGGTATAATGGAGGTTCTGCAGTCACCGACGGGTGACGAAATCACAAACTTGTGGGTAAAGAGGTGCAAACTCTGCAGAGTCTAAAACTATCATGATAGCCGAGCTTACGGTCACGAGCGCCTGGCCAACTGCCATGATTAGTTGGGATGGTTATTGGGATGGTTCTTGGTTATGGTTATTGATTATGGTTATGGTTTGGCTTTGGGACTGTTGAGTCCGGGTGACAAGATGGTTGCGTGACTGTTGAGTCATGGCAACGAGATTGGTCTCGGTGTGAGGCAAAGTTGTTTACGAGATGAGATGGTAGCGAATACGAGAAGGTATTCGTGAGATGGTAGCAAATACGAGGAGGTATTTGTGAGCAAGAATGAAGTTGGTTAATGTTCGGGTGGAACATGGAAAGTGATGGAGGTATGTTGGTAATTTAATACATGCTGGGATTACATTCACCTAAAGTAAGTTGTTGTTTCATCGTGGTTTTGATAACTTTGCTTTTCTGCAAATGAGCCCTTTTTATACCTACCTTGTTATGAGCTACATATCATGTTTTCCCGCACTTGCTGAGTACATCATTGTACTCAAACTTGCATTATTATTTCATCATCAGAAGCAGAAGAAGATTTCTATGGAGACCAAGTGGAGCATTAGGCGCGTAATCTGTTCTCAACCTTTCCTGTGGAGGGAGTAGAGATGGAGCCACTTCTGCTTAGATTTGCTTCCGCATTAGTTAAATTGCTTCCACATTAGAATAAAGACTTCAGCTCCATCGAAATAAAGACTTCCGCTGTGAGCATGAGTCCAAGACTCATGAGACATTGTAATAAACTCTGTAATTCATGGTTATATATATTCTGAATTCAGTTTGTGGAAAATATGTGTATGTGTGATAAACATCCTGGGCACACATGCGCATTAGTTCTCGGTTCCGTGGTTTTTCCATAGAATTGAGGGCGTCACAGATTGGTATCAGAGCCATGGGTTAACAGTAGGTTACACGCCTAGATAGAAATCTCAGATTGATATTAGAGCCACGGGTTAACAGTAGGTTACACACCTAAATAGGAATCATAGATTGGTATCAGACACAGATTGGTAGTTAAGCCACGCTGACCAAAGGAAGCACCCTAGGATGCCTAGATTGGCCTTAAAACTACCTTGATATAGGAAAACAAACCTTGAATAGGAGTTTTATGAGCCCTTGCAATGATTGTTTATGATTGTGTGCTTAGTGTGAGTTGTGGGACGTCTCCAAACGTTTTCCATATCCACACGTAAGTAGAAAGATGTGTGAGATGTCTCGGCACTTGTTCACATCCTCATATGGGCTAGTATATATATACAGTCCAACTCACCTTGATGCATATAGTTGAAGGGACCTACCTAACCATCTAACCTTCTATTCTATTTTGTCCTCTCTCACAGATGGTGAGGGGAAATGCCGGCCGAAGGAACATCCGTGACAACTAAGAGGATGACACGATGAAGTTCCTGTTAACCCCGGAGCTAGTGAGAACAACCTGGAAAGGTTGATGGCCATGCAGAATCAGCTTATGCAAACCATGATCCAAACATTGGGTCAGTTGCAGGCCAACAACAACCCTGTTCCGGCACCACCGCCACCACCACCGCTGGCTCACAACACACTGGGAGAGTTCATGAGGACTCAACCACCCACCTTTGCTCAAGCTAGTGATCCCATGGAGGCCGATGATTGGTTGAAATCCGTAGAGAAGAAGCTTGCCATAGTGCAGTGCAATGACCGAGAGAAAGTCCTCTTTGCATCACACCAACTTATGGGAGCTGCCGCCTACTGGTTGGATGCCCTATGTAATGCTCATGTCGACCCGGAGACAATCACTTGGACTGAGTTCAAGGAAAGTTTCCGCTCTCATTACATCCCTGCTGGTGTAATGATGCTCAAGAGACATGAATTTGAAGGTCTCCGCCAAGGACAGAGAAGTGTGAATGAGTACCTCAACAAGTTCACGCAACTGTCCCGGTATGCCCCCGAGGATGTCAACTCAGACCATAGGAAGCAGTACCTGTTCATGAGAGGGTCGAACAATGAGATCCAGGTTCAGCTCCTCAACAATGACTACGTAAGCTTCCAGAAGCTGGTTGACAAGGCTATAGTGGTCGAAAGCAAGATTAAAGAGATCAAGCGAGAGGGCAAGAGGAAGATGCCATACCAGCCCCAAGGGAGCAACGTACGACCTCGGTACACGCCCCCAGCTGAACCGCAGTATGGATCAACCACTCCTGCATACCGCCCTGGTCAGCCACCACAGCAAAACTCGTTGCACCAGCACCTCGCGTGCCCATGCCTCCTGCGCCCCGACCTAAAAATGGCGCTCCTGTTCAAAACCCCCGGCCCAACGTACCTGCTGCCATAGGCAACAGGGCATGCTTTGCATGCGGGGAAATAGGACACTTCGTGAACCAGTGCCCGAGGAGAGGCCTTGGACAGCGAGGCAACGTGCCCAAGCAGAACCCGTGACTGAACGGAGGGGACAATCAAGGAATCCGTGGACAGCAGAACTATGCTCGCGGCAACGTGAACCATGTCTCTGCTGAGGAAGCACAACAGGCTGAGGATGTCGTAATTGGTATGTTCCTTGACAACTCCAACCCAGCCACCATCTTATTTGATTCTGGAGCATCACATTCCTTCATATCATCCAAGTATGTTGCCAAACATCACCTACCCGTATCCCACTTAGAATGTGCTATGTTCGTTAATTCTCCATGAGGAGAAATGAGGACTAATATAGTATGTCCCAAAGTAAGCCTTAAAATAAGGGGGGTAGACTTCCTTGCCAACCTTATCGTCTTGAATTCCCAAGGGATTCACATTATACTCGGGATGGATTGGTTAAGCAAGCACAACGGGGTAATCCAATGTGCTGAAAGAAGCATGCAGTTCACAAATGAGCACGGCATCCGTGTCGAGTTTGAGTCAGCCCAACAAACCACTGAAAAGGCAAATTTGAACCACGTTGAAGGAGCAACATTGGACAGCATTCCGGTGGTTCAGGAATTTTCGGACGTGTTCCCGGAAGAGCTTCCAGGTATGCCCCCTGATCGAGACATTGAGTTTGCCATTGATTTGGTACCCGGGACTGCACCCATAGCCAAGAGACCCTATAGGATGCCCGTCAATTAACTAATAGAACTCAAGAAGCAAATTCAAGAGCAGTTGGAGAAGGGTTTTATACGTCCAAGCTCGTCACCATGGGGAGCTCCTGTGCTCTTCGTAGACAAGAAGGATGGAACCCAAAGGATGTGCGTGGACTATAGGTCTCTTAACGAGGTAACAATCAAGAACAAATACCCTCTGCCCCGTATGGAGGACCTATTCGGCCAAATGAAAGGAGCCCGAGTGTTCTCCAAGATTGATCTTCGGTCGGGATACTTCCAGCTGAAGATTAAGCCCTCCGATATACCCAAGACAGCCTTTCGAACACGGTATGGTTCGTATGAATATACCGTCATGTCTTTTGGATGAACAAATGCACCCGCATACTTCATGTACCTCATGAACAAGGTTTCCATGGAGTACTTGGATAAGTTCGTCGTGGTTTTCATTGACGACATTATGGTGTATTCAAAAAGCGAGGAGGAGCATGAAGAACACTTGAGATTGACCTTGCAGAAAATGCGCGAGAATCAATTGTATGCCAAGCTTAACAAGTGTCAATTTTGGCTAAAGGAAATATCGTTTCTAGGCCACATTATCTCCAAGGAAGAGGTATCGGTTGATCCCGGAAAAGTGAGAGATGTTCTGAAATGGGACCAACCACAAAGCGTGAGGGATATTCGGAGTTTTCTTGGGATGGCTGGATACTATCGATGCTTCATTAAAGAGTTCTCTAAGATAGCAAAGCCTATGACGGAGTTGCTAATGAAGGGAAAATTCTTCAAATGGACACCAGCATGCCAAGGAAGTTTTGAGGAACTCAAGAAAAGGCTAACCACAGCGCCGGTCCTAGTATTGCCGGACGTAAGCAAGAGCTTTGACATATATTGTGACGCATCCAGACAGGGGCTCGGATGTGTGCTCGTGCAAAAGGGACAAGTGGTAGCCTATGCCTCACGACAATTAAAGAAGCACGAGCTTAATTATCCCACACATGACTTGGAGCTAGCAGCAGTAGTGCATGCATTGAAGATTTGGAGACATTATATCCTTGGTCATCGATGTGAGATCTATACAGATCATAAAAGCCTCAAGTACATATTTACACAAACGGACTTGAATTTCAGGCAATGTCGATGGCTGGAACTCCTCAAGGATTTTGATGTTGGAATCAACTACCACCCTGGGGAAGGCCAATGTAGTAGCTGATGCATTGAGCCAGAAGGGAGCCTGTCATCAACTCACGATTCGGGAGCTACCACCCGAACTACGTAAGGAGTTCGAACGGTTACACCTCGGATTCCTGAATAACATGGGAGTAATGGAGATCCACTCCTCGTTGGAGCAAGAGATAAGAGATGGCCAAGAAGCAGACGAGGAGATCAAAGAAAGGATCCAACAAGGAACGGAGAAGGATTTCAAGGAGGATGAGAAGGGTACGCTTTGGCTAGGAAAAAGGATTTGTGTGCCTAACGTAAAGCCCATCCGCGACACAATACTAAAAGAGGCACATGATTCACCCTATTCCATACATCCCGGAAGTACCAAAATGTACAAGGACTTGAAGACTTGTTATTGGTGGGATGGTATGAAAAGGGACATAGCTGAATATGTTGCCCTATGCGACACATGCCAACGGGTGAAGGCCGAACATCAAAGACCCGCTGGATTGTTGCAACCTCTGAAGGTACCCGAATGGAAGTGGGATAACATCAGTATGGATTTCATCGTCGGATTGCCACATACTCAGTCAGGTTATGATTCCATCTGGGTTATCGTGGACCGATTGACAAAAACCGCACATTTTCTCCCTATAAGGGCCAATTACAACGTGGCACAATTGGCCGAGTTGTACATGGAGCAGATCGTGTGCCGTCATGGAGTCCCGAAAAGGATAGTCTCAGATCGAGGTTCTCAGATTACCTCTAGATTCTGGAGGAAGTTGCAGAAAGCCATGGGTACACGACTAGATTTTAGCTCCGCCTATCACCCACAGACCGATGAGCAAACCGAAAGGACAAACCAGATTTTGGAACACATGTTGAGAGCTTGCGCCTTGAAACGTGGGCGTAGTTGGGATAGGAGTTTACCGTACGCTGAATTCTCCTATAACAACAGCTATCCGGCTAGCTTGAAGATGTCGCCTTTCGAAGCATTATATGGTAGGCGGTGTAGAACGCCACTGTTCTGGAACGAAACCGGAGAGAACCAGGTGTTTGGACCAGAAGTGCTACAAGAACGGGAGAACTTAAAGGCTGCCCAGTCACGACAAAAAGGCTATGCGGACAATAGGCGAAGAAAGTTAACTTTCGAAATAGGAGACTTCGTATACCTTAAGGTATCGCCTATCCGAGGCCAACGACGTTTCAACGTCAAAGGAAAGCTAGCACCTCGCTACATCGGACCCTTTAAGATTTTGGACAAGCGAGGAGAAGTAGCCTATCAACTAGAGCTCCCAACATATCTCACCGACGTACATGACGTGTTTCTTGTATCCCAGCTCAAGAAATGCTTGAGAGTACCAGAGGAGCAAATACCGATGGAAGAGCTTGAACTTCAAGAAGACCTGACCTATACGGAGCACCCTGTCCGAATTTTGGACGTAAAGGAAAGGGTCACCCGGAACAAGGTGATTCGATGGTGCAAGGTACAATGGAGCCATCACACTAAAGCTGAAGCCACAAGGGAGCGTGAAGAAGACATTAAGGCGGAATTTCCTCATCTATTATCTACCAACGAATCTCGAGGGCGAGATTCAATTTAAGGGGGGTAGATTTGTAACACCCTCATTTTTGGTTCAGCATATATTCATGTTTTATGAAGAGAAAACATTTTAAGAGAAGTAGGAACACCATCAAAAGGATAGCCAATAAGAGCCGAATCCAGTTTCCAGAAAGCACCAAAGACAACTTCCACGACCCGCTGGCCACGTGGCATGTCCGGATCTCATCCCTGTGAAGTGGGGAGAGTTCCGCCGCTAAACTGGCTACGTGGCAGGATCGGGGCTCTTCTCCGCGAAGGTGAGAGGTCCGACCCTATGGGACACATGTTGCCCCCGGAGCTAGCCTCTGCGGAAGAAGCAAAGGCATTTTTCAGGACACATGTCACCTTCGGAGCTAGCCACCGCGGAAATCAGAGGACCAGTCGCGCGGGATACGTGTCGATCTCAGAGCTCACCTCCGAGAGGTCCGGTTCTATTGGACACGTGTCGCCACCGTAGCTTATCTCCGGGAGGTCCGTCACTATTGGACACGTGTCGACCTCGGAGCTTGTCTCTAAGAAGAGAGGAAAGGTCCGGCACTGACATGAGCGTTTGCGGAGCCCACCTCCCAAGGAGAGGGAGGTCTTGCTCGCTTGACATGCGGCACAACCGGAGCTCGTCTCTGCGGAAAAGGAGAGACCAGGCCCTGATGGACATGTGGGGCTTCCGGAGCTCATCACCGAAGAGGTAACGAGTTTTGGAGCGGTTTCTGATTCTGTACGCGTAGAAATATTGGTACGGAGAAGAAACCGATCTGAACTCCACAATGTTACCGTACCGAATCCACTAAAGATAAGATGTTAAGATTTAATGATGATTTGAACAGGACCCTTATTCGGGATGCAATCAGATTAGGACTCTTCTCTTCCCGATTATAAATAGAACCCAAAACCTCTGGCCGAAACCACAAACTTCTTTTCCAACTCCTGAGCCGACGACTTAGAGCCCTAGTCCCAACCCGCCGAGTAAACCATCACAGGAGTGCAGCAAGGAAGATCGCCGGAGGAAAGCCCAACGATCTGAGGAGGACCTCGAGACCGAGAAGAACGTAAGGTAGGTCTCCAATACCACCTTACGACATTGTTGTGTTTTCTTTGCATCTGTTCTTTGATTCCTTTCGAACAGAAGCCTTCTCGTGGACAGATCACTTGATGATCAGGTTGATCTAAAGACAAGATCATCGCCACGTCCACCTTTGATCCGAACACCTCTGTTCATCATAAAATCCATGCAAGCATATGCATCATCGCATCTAGTTTAAGGTTTGTGCATAATATTGATTGCTGTGAATCTTGTATGCACGTGATCCTATATAGCAGGACAAGCTCAGGGAGCTGTCTACGATGAACTGCAGCAACAAGGTTTTGAGATCCATGAATAACCGGAACCGCAAGAACAAGGCAAGTGCTCCTTGATCATATTGATCCTATGTTTTGGGTGAAACTGTTTTGTTTTACGAAAAGGTGTGTGTGCTGAGTCAAACATGATGGGAAACCCTTTTTATAGGAGTTTACTAGTTTTGGTTAAACCACCCTTTTCTCCAGGGAAGTTTATGAGTCGGGTATGGTTTTTGCTTTATGCTTCGCTGAGTCCATGGGATTGGGAAGCAAGATAGATGTGTCTAGCTAACTGCACTCGTAGTAATAAAGAGAAACTGATGATGTTAATGAACATGGATCGGAGGGAGATCTAGGAAAGCCTGGATTTGTGAATGAGGTAGCATGCGACGGTGAGTTACTTGTCGTAGATCTAAGAACCGGTTCATGCATGCACATGCAAGGATAACAGTGCCACCACAAGGCCAAGTATGGGTGCGGCTTAGCTGACTAATTAGGTAAGTTGCTAGAGTGTTATGGACTGTGGAGAGCGCGGGGAATGGGAGTCGAGTGAGGACTCCCTTGGGAACTGCATGGCACAAGAGGGGGCCCGTGGGTGGGAGAATTGGAGATTCTAGCCTGCCGGTGAAACCTTAGTGAGTCCATACATCTAGTAGCCCCTTTGTAAAGGCTATTTTGTGATCTCTTGACCATACACCGACGGTTGTGTACTGGTATAATGGAGGTTCTGCAGTCGCCGATGGGTGACGAAATCACAAACTTGTGGGTAAAGAGGTGCAAACTCTGCAGAGTCTAAAACTATCATGATAGCCGAGCTTACGGTCACGAGCGCCTAGCCAACTGCCATGATTAGTTGGGATGGTTATTGGGATGGTTCTTGGTTATGGTTATTGATTATGGTTATGGTTTGGCTTTGGGACTATTGAGTCCGGGTGACAAGATGGTTGCATGACTGTTGAGTCATGGCAACGAGATTGGTCTCGGTGTGAGGCAAAGTTGTTTATGAGATGAGATGGTAGCGAATAGGAGAAGGTATTCGAGAGATGGTAGCAAATACGAGGAGATATTTGTAAGCAAGAATGAAGTTGGTTAATGTTCGGGTGGAACATGGAAAGTGATGGAGGTATGTTAGTAATTTAATACATGCTTGGATTACATTCACCTAATGTAATTTGTTGTTTTATCGTGGTTTTGATAACTTTGCTTTTCTGCAAATGAGCCCTTTTTATACCTACCTTGTTATGAGCTACATATCATGTTTTCCCGCATTTGCTGAGTACATCATTGTACTCAAACTTGCATTATTATTTCATCATCAGAAGCAGAAGAAGATTTCTATGGAGACCAAGTGGAGCATTAGACGCGTAATCTGTTCTGAACCTTGCCTGTGGAGGGAGTAGAGATGGAGCCACTTCTGCTTAGATTTGCTTCCGCATTAGTTAAATTGCTTCCGCATTAGAATAAAGACTTCCGCTGCATAGAAATAAAGACTTCTGCTATGAGCATGAGTCCAAGACACATGAGACATTGTAATAAACTCTGTTATTCGTGGTTATATATATTCTGAATTCAGTTTGTGGAAAATATGTGTATGTGTGATAAACATCCTGGGCACACATGCGCATTAGTTCTCGGTTCCGTGGTTTTTCCACAGAATTGAGGGCGTCTGTAACACCCCAAATTTTGATTCAAAACCCTAAACCATGTTCAGAGGGGAATTTAAAAATTTTTGGACGTTTTGCATGTTTTGCAAAAATTCAAATTTAAACTGGAATCCAAATTAAACTCAAATCAGAAAAGAAATGGAAAAAGAAAAAGAGAAAACGGAAAAAAACCGGCCAGTGGGCCAAAACCCGCCAGCCGGCCCAGTTTCCCCGCGCCAGCCCGCAGCCGCGCGCGCCCGCGCTCTCTCACACAGACAGGTGGGACCCACCTGTCATCCCCAACCCCGCGACCCCGGACTCTCTCCCGCGCGCGCGATCTTAACCGATCGGAATACCGCGTCCCTCAGCCCGAATTCCGGTCCCAGAAGACTCAAACTCGATCACAACTGACCCACCGCCCTTCCCCGGCTATAAAAACCCCAGCCCTGATCGGTTTTTCCCACGCGATCGCCGATTTTTACTCCGGTGAGCACCGAGACTTCGCCGGTGAATTCTGGCCGATCTAAGCTCGGAAACTCTGATCTAACTCGCTGGTCTTGATCCACCGCCTCCGGGGAACCTTGCAGGTGCAGAAAACTCAGAGACTTACGGTGTAAACACAGCGCCGACGAGCTTCGCCGTGGTTTTGCCTCGGACCTCGCCGCCGATCACTTTCCAGGACCCCCGAGCTCAAGAAAACCCCCGAGGTGAGATCCCCGACCTCCCCTCTACCGATCTATGCCATAAAATCACAGTTCTAGGCAGAATTCTCGAGGATCCGAAACTTTCCGGCGAGATCGCCGCTTCCCGCCGCCGTGCGCCGCCGGCAGCGCCGCCCGCGCTCGATCGGAGCGACGTGGCCGCTTGTGCGCCGTTTATTTTAAATCGCACGGTAGACTTTAAAACCCCGCGTACCGGTTCGATGTTATAATCTCAGCCGTCGGTTTAAAATCGGACGGTGCACATCAGCCCCGCATTATAAAGACTGGAAATCTAACGTGCTACCCCCTGGGGTTCTCTGGAATTGAGAGCTAGCCCCGGAAACTTCAGATCTAGCCCCTGGAACTCTAGAAAATCATGTAAATTCATTTAAAAATCAGTTTTAGCCCCTGGACTTAATCAAAATTAGAAAAAACACCTCTGATAAGTGTAGGTAGACCCCTGGAAATTATGAAAATAATATTATAGACCCTGTAATGGGGTGAGTTCATTATTTTAACCCTGTTTAGTAATTAATTTAGAAAATTGAATATGTAACTAGTGTTTAAAAAATTAAAAAGTGGGACAAACATAATTGTCAAAATTAATTAAAAACTTTCTCAATACTTAGAAAACTTTGGAGTGAGATAAAAATATATTTTTGGGCTGAAATGAATCTGTTTCATTTATTATTCACATTTATTAGTATAGGGACACATTTTTAAGTAAAGAATAGTTATAGAAAAATAGGGAAAATAATTATGAAATTGTTTACATCAGAGGCCAAGGTCAAAATATGTTATTAAATTATTTAGGACCAGAACCTATACTGTTTAGATGATGTGTATTACTAATTTCATAATAAAATACACAATTATGCATAGGAATATAAATCTGAAAATATAGCAACTAGTAAATGATAAATGGAGTTTTTAAAATCCAAAGAGTTCAGTTTAGGGTTGATAGAAATTATGAAGGCACATATGGAGAAGAAAAATACTTTTCATACATACTTGGTAGTTTAATATAAGGAATTTATTTAAAACTGAAACACACACACATATATATATATAGTATGTAAGTATAAATATGAACACCAAAGTAGGAATCATACACATATAAATAAAAGTGTATGCAAGCCACAGATCAACACACAAAGTAACCACAACACATATAATGGTGAATGAATTTCATAAATATGAATGTGTGGTTTGTATGAAGTAAGAAGTGTGAACTATGTCTTATGATTGTTGTTTTTCTTTTGCTATGTGTGATGGTATGAAGTAGAACCTGTTCAAGAACAAGTTATCCCTTTTCAAGACCAGGACTACCCATTTCAAGAGCAGCAAGAAGGAGGCAAGTGTCCTTGACCACTTTGATCCTATGCTAGGATGTGTAGATAGAATTATTTGCATTGTCAAGTTAAATATGAAACCCATGCTAGGAAGTCTCCCTAGAATTGCATTACCCTGTTTCCTTGTAGCTTGGGTTGGGATTTATTTTGTCATGTCATTTATTCACATGCATATGCTTAGCCATGCTTAGAATGGGATATTTGGGATATGAGATCATCAGTTTATTTTACCATACTCTTGAATGAGCTATTGTGAGTTAGGTAGAGGTAGGGATCAAGGCAAGTTGGATGTTTTGGTTGTGTGCTGGGTGCACGAGACTTGGGTTTGTGTTTAGTACTTGCCTGGAACCTAAGGACCGGTTCATGGAGCATGTAACCCGGCTTTACAGTGCCAACCACATGCTGAGATGGGGCAGCTTGGCTAATTAATTAGGTGTATCCCCGGCGTAGTATGGGTGTGTTGGATGGTGCGGGGAGTAGGTGTCAGCTGGACTACCATATGAACCGCAAGGCTCAAGAGGGGGCCACTGCAGCGGGGTTGGAGCCTCTTGTATGCTGTTAGGGGTGAAACCTCAGTGGGCCCACGCTCGTCGGGAATCCATTTGTAAAGGCTTCGTAGTGATCTCCTGGCTGCACACCTGGGAAGTGTGAATGTGGATCGTAGCCACTGGCATAATGGAGGTTCTTTTAGTCCACCCGGCAACGGGGGATGAAATCACTACATGTGGGTACAGTGGTACAAACTATGCAGAGTCAAAACTGTCTTGACAGCCGTGCTCACGGTCAAGAGCGGCCTGGACTTATTCATGATTAGAGGACTGATGGTTTTGGAAGTTAAGCGGGGAGCTTAACATTGGAAATGATGTTATGGTTATGGGATTATGATGATGGGATGGGAGATTGGGACCATTTCACCTGTGTAGTAATGTAGGTGCTTAATAAGCTAAGGTGATAGGTATTAATTGCGTAGCGCTTTTACCCTGAGTTCAACCTCTCCTTGTTCTAGCCATGCATGATATAATTTTCCCACACTTGCTGAGTACCATTGGTACTCAACCTTGCATATTTGTTGGTTTATATTGATGCTCAGGTCAAGATAATGAGGTGGTGTATAATGACCAAGACTTTGGACCCGAGGAAGGTTTTTAGGTTCATGAAGACCCCCGGGCAACGCCTGTGATGGAGCCCTAAAGAATAATATTCCGCTGCTAGTTTATTTACTTGTGATGAAGCATTAGTGTCCATTGAGACATTTGCGATGTAAGACTTATTTATATTCGACACCTGGCTTGTAATAAATGATGCTTCACTATTTGTCATCACATGTATGAGAAAATGATCCTGGCATACATGTGATATTCACTTGGTTGTTTCTTCGGAAAAACCGAGTGTGACAGAGGTGGTATCAGAGCCAAGGTTGCACGTAGGAACGTGGACCTAGGTAGAAATGGACGTATTTAAGGGCCCTATTTTCTTAAAAACTATTTTCCAAGGTGTGGGTTGAAGAGTGTTATTTAAGGAGTCATTTTCTTCATCTTACCCCAAATTTTCCTTCAAAATGGGATTTTTGTTTAAAAAGTTTAACTAACCTAATTTTTAAATTCTTTTTGTTTTAGATGGTTCGCATGATTCGCACTGCTCGCAAGTCCACGGGAGGGAGAGTTCCCGTAGTTGCCCTTGCCGAAAGAGAGGAGAGTCGCCCAGTGACGTACCTTTCCTACGGATTGGCAGTAGGAGACTTGTTGCGCCGACTTCGGCGTATGCTCGAAGCCGCCGGCAATACGGGCAAGCTAATCATCCACTATAACTCCACCAGGACCATCCGTGAGAAGAGGGAAGAATGGAGTTCAGAAATGAGGATAATACACGAAAATCAGCTGCTGAAGATCCACCACTCTCCAGCTAGTAGAGCAACACAGGTCGATGCGGAGAAAGATGTCACCTGGGAGGCCATCACCTGCCAGAGTCACATCTATCGTCGCCACTTGGACAAAACTGAGTACATGTATGTCCTCCAACGTGAGAGTGGTACCACGGAGTACAAGTACCCACCGGTGCAGCAAGGGACTTCCCATGAGCACATGGACTTGTGCTTGGAGGATGCTGCTATGCTCAGCACTCGACTGCAGGAGTGTCAACAAGAGCTTCAGGATGTCCGAGACACCCTGAAGGAAACGGAGGCGTTGCTGCGAGCTTGCTTAAAGGCGAGAGAAAGAGGAGATGGGAATGAACTGTGTGTCACTGTGAATGATACATGGACTCCTGACTCCCCGGATCGCCGAGCGATCAGGCGTCATCGCACTTCTCCACCAGCAGCCTCCCCACCCAAAGCAGAGTCAGAAGGTAGCCGAAATGAGGAGGAAGATCCCCAGGAGCCACCTCAAGAGGACGAGTAGTGTAGAGTCTTTCCCCTAGCTAGCAAGAGGTCGAGTAGTCGAGTCGTTACGTAGTTAATGGTGTGATAATGCTTGGTGTGTGACGTGAGTTGTGGAAGCCATGAGCAATTGTCCACAGCCTCGTCTTCAGATTGTTTTGCTTTGGTGTGTGAACCCACAGGAAATAATAGTGCATTTATTTGGTGTGAGATATGAACTCTCGTAAAATTTTAACAAAGCCTCAACACCTCAAAGTACCAACAAATGAAAGTAGTAAGATGATACTAAATTATAGCAAAATAACATTTGTTGATTCTGCCAGATGGCCGGAAGGGGAAAAGGACGTGCTGCCAACCCCGCCAACAACAATGATGAGGCATGCAACCCTCATCTTTCTGGAGGCCAGGACCGGGGTGGCCGCCGTGAAGAAGTTGATCCTCTCCACCAAATGCTGGAGAATCAAAATCAGCTCATCCAGAACTTGACTCAAGTGGTGGCCAACTTGCATCAAGTTCCACCTACACAAGCTGCACCACGCCAACCAAGGTTGAGTGAGTTTCTAGGAACTCAACCTCCAAAGTTTGCAAGTGCTGCTGAACCTCTGGAGGCAGATGATTGGCTGAAGACCATTGAAAGTAAGATGAGGATAATACAATGCCAAGGGTATGAGAGGGTGCTGTTTGCCTCTCATCAATTGCATGGACCTGCTGCTGATTGGTGGACCGCCTACGTGGCCGCCCATCATGACCCTGAGAACATCACTTGGGAAGAGTTCAAGCGTAGCTTCCGCAACCATTACATCCCAAGAGGTGAACTCAAAAACAAGGGGAAGGAGTTTTTGGGACTGCAGCAGGGAAACATGACGGTGAGGGAATACCTCACTAAATTCACTCAACTATCCCGTTATGCTCCACGAGACATAGAGACTGATGAGCAGAAACAAGATTGCTTCGTGGAAGGACTTACCGCAGAGATGCAGTGTGCAATGTCCTCAAATGAGTATGAAAGCTTCCAAAAGATGGTGGACAGAGCATTTGTGGTGGAAAGGAAGCTAAAGGCCTTGGAAAATGAGAATAAGAGGAAGGCCGGGTGGTCACATCTAGCCTCAGGGAGCAACACCCGCCCACGTATGATGCAGCAACCTACGGGGCAAACGAACCGTGCTGCGGTACCCTATTCAGCACCAAGAGGGTACAACCCAAACTACAGGCCTCCCGCAGCACCAGCACAGCCGCAACGTCAGTTTGCGCAGCAGCCTCGCCCCGCATATCCACCTCGACCAGCAGTGCAAGGACCCCCAAACCAACCCCAAGACAACAAGTGCCAGGCATCTAAGATTGGGGTGCAATGTTTCAGCTGTGGTGAAGTGGGGCACTACGCCCATAAATGCCCAAAGAAGAAGCCTGCGCCGCCACAACAGCAGAATGTAATGAGAGGACGGGTGAACCACGTCACCATGGAGGAAGCACAAGATGCACCCGACGTGGTAGTTGGTAAGTTTCCTGCCAATTTACACCTTGCAACTCTGCTGTTTGATTCTGGGGCTACCCACTCGTTCATTGCTCAAGGGTTTGTTAAGAAGCATGACCTAGCAACCACACAAATGAACCATATGCTAGCGGTAAACTCTCCAGGTGGAGAAATAAGGACAAGACAAGTGTGTCCCAAAGTGAACCTAGACATTAATGGGGTAGTATTTACGGCTAACCTCATAGTGATAGATTCACAAGGGATAGATATTATTTTGGGTATGGATTGGTTGACCAAACATAAAGGAATCATCCATTGTTCGACCAGAACGGTGGAACTAACTCACCCCAGTGGAACAAGAGTAAAGTTCATAACGATACACGAGCCTAGGAGGGACATTAAATTAAATCAAGTGGAGGTGAAAGTTGAGGAAATCAGGACTATCAGGGAATATCCAGATGTTTTTCCGGAGGAATTGCCAGGAATGCCTCCCGACCGTGACGTGGAATTCGCAATTGAGCTAGTACCGGGAACAGCCCCGATATACAAGAGACCTTATCGAATGGACTCCAAGCAGCTAGAAGAGCTCAAGGATCATTTGAGAGAACTGACGGAGAAGGGGTATATTCGCCCTAGTTCCTCACCCTGGGGAGCTCCGGTGATATTTGTGCCCAAGAAAGACGGAACCCAAAGGTTATGCGTGGATTACCGTGCTTTGAATGAGGTAACCATCAAGAACAAGTACCCATTGCCTCGCATTGAAGACTTGTTTGATCAGTTGAGGGGAGCTTGTGTGTTCTCGAAAATTGATCTCAGGTCGGGATACCACCAACTCAAGATAAGGCAATCTGATATTCCCAAGACAGCTTTCGTATCCCGGTACGGACTGTATGAATACACTGTCATGCCTTTCGGGCTGACCAATGCCCCGGCATATTTCATGTATCTCATGAACAAGGTATTCATGGAATATCTGGACAAATTTGTGGTGGTTTTCATAGATGATATTCTCGTCTTCTCCAAAGATGAAGAAGAACATGAGAAACATCTAAGGTTGGTGTTGCAGAGGCTGAGAGAACACCAACTATATGCCAAGTTGAGCAAGTGTGAGTTTTGGCTGAAGAGAGTTCCCTTTTTAGGACATATAATCTCGGAGGGAGGAATCTCCATAGATCCCGCCAAAATCGAGGATATCCAGAAGTGGAAGACCCCTGAAAATGTCGGGGAAGTTCGAAGCTTTTTGGGATTGGCTGGATACTATCGACGGTTTATTGAGGGATTCTCCAAGATCTCGAGACCTCTCACCAAACTGTTGGAAAAGGGAATCACATTCACCTGGACGCCACAGTGCGATACGAGCTTTCAGGAGCTAAAGAAGAGATTGACAACAACCCTAGTGTTGGTTATGCCAGATATGCAGAAGAATTTCACAGTGTACTGTGATGCCTCTGGAAATGGGTTGGGATGTGTTCTCATGCAAGAAGGACATGTCGTGGCATATGCATCCCGGCAGCTTCGGAAGTACGAGAAGAACTATCCTACACATGACCTAGAACTAGCTGCAGTGGTACACGCGTTGAAAATTTGGCGGCACTATTTGATGGGGAAGAGGACAGAGATATATACGGATCATAAGAGTTTGAAGTACATATTCACACAGCCAGATCTCAACCTCAGGCAAAGGAGATGGTTAGAGCTAATCAATGACTTTGATATAGGCATCAACTATCATCCCGGGAAAGCAAACGTCGTGGCCGATGCTTTGAGTCGGAAAGTGCAGGTCAATAAGTTGAGCTTGAAGGACATGCCTGCAGAATTGAAGGACGAGGTTATAAGGCTCAATCTATGTCTAGTAAATAGTGGTGAAGCCATCGCCATGGAAGTGGACTCCACACTCGAGCGGGACATACGCGAGGGCCAAAAGAATGATGAGAAGATACAAGAGATCAGACAGCTTATCAAGGAAAATAAAGCTCCAGGTTTTAGAGAGGATGAACAAGGAACGGTGTGGCACGGGAAAAGAATCTGTGTGCCAGAAGTAAAGGAGATCCGTGAATTGATTTTAAAGGAGGCTCACGATTCCGACTATTCCATTCATCCTGGGAGTACGAAGATGTACCAGGACCTCAAAAGCAGGTATTGGTGGTATGGCATGAAGCGAGATGTCGTGGAACATGTGGCCCTATGTGACACATGTCAGTTGGTGAAAGCAGAACATCAATGACCCGCGGGATTATTGCAACCACTCAAAGTGCCTGAATGGAAGTGGGAAGAAATCAGCATGGATTTTGTCGTGGGATTGCCTAGGACCCAATCCGGGTATGATTCAATATGGGTCATTATTGATAGGCTAACCAAGGTAGCTCATTTCATCCCTGTGAAAGAAAGCTACAACGGATCCAAATTGGCAGAATTGTACATGTCAAGGATTGTGTGTTACCATGGAGTGCCAAAGAAGATAGTGTCGGACCGAGGGACACAGTTCACCTCGAGGTTTTGGCAGAAGTTGCATGAAACCATGGGAACCCATCTGAACTTCAGCTCTGCCTATCATCCCCAAACTGACGGGCAGACGGAGAGAACCAATCAGATCCTTGAAGATATGTTAAGGGCATGTGCACTCAAAAACAATAGGAGTTGGGACAAGAACTTACCGTATGCGGAGTTTTCCTATAACAACAGCTATCAAGCTAGTATGAAGATGTCACCGTTTGAAGCTTTGTATGGAAGGAAGTGCAGAACTCCCCTATTTTGGAACCAAACAGGAGAAAGTAAAGTGTTTGGTCCAGAAGTGCTACAAGAAGCCGAGGCAAAGGTGAGGGAGATTCGCAACAACTTGAGGATAGCACAAACACGCCAGAAGAGTTATGCTGATGTACGAAGAAGAGAGCTCGTTTTCAACGTGGGAGACTATGTTTATCTCAAGGTGTCCCCTATCAGAGGACTTCGTCGGTTCAAGGTGAAAGGGAAGTTGTCACCTCGATACATCGGACCCTTTCAGGTTTTGGAAAGGAAAGGCGAAGTGGCGTACGAACTAGAGTTACCGGTTCATCTATCGGATGTGCACGATGTATTCCATGTGTCACAACTCAAGAAATGTCTGAGGACGCCTGAAGAGGTGTTACCCATGAATGAAGTGAATGTAGCTGAGGATTTGTCTTATGCCGAGCAACCCTACAAGATTTTGGAGACAATGGAATGCCTCACCAGAAATAAAAGAATCCGGATGTGCAAGGTGCAGTGGAAGTATCACTCAGAAGAGGAAGCCACCTGGGAACGGAAAGATGAGCTCAAGGCACAATTTCTAGAATTGTTTTCTTAGAAACACCAATCTCGAGGACGAGATTTCTTTTAAGGGGGGTAGAGCTGTAACACCCCAAATTTTGATTCAAAACCCTAAACCATGTTCAGAGGGGAATTTAAAAATTTTTGGACGTTTTGCATGTTTTGCAAAAATTCAAATTTAAACTGGAATCCAAATTAACTCAAATCAGAAAAGAAATGGAAAAAGAAAAAGAGAAAACGGAAAAAAACCGGCCAGTGGGCCGAAACCCGCCAGCCGGCCCAGTTTCCCCGCGCCAGCCCGCAGCCGCGCGCGCCCGCGCTCTCTCACACAGACAGGTGGGACCCACCTGTCATCCCCAACCCCGCGACCCCGGACTCTCTCCCGCGCGCGCGATCTTAACCGATCGGAATACCACGTCCCTCAGCCCGAATTCCGGTCCCAGAAGACTCAAACTCGATCACAACTGACCCACCGCCCTTCCCCGGCTATAAAAACCCCAGCCCCGATCGGTTTTTCCCACCGTTCGCCGATTTTTACTCCGGTGAGCACCGAGACTTCGCCGGTGAATTCTGGCCGATCTAAGCTCGGAAACTCTGATCTAACTCGCTGGTCTTGATCCACCGCCTCCGGGGAACCTTGCAGGTGCAGAAAACTCGGAGACTTACGGTGTAAACACAGCGCCGACGATCTTCGCCGTGGTTTTGCCTCGGACCTCGCCGCCGATCACTTTCCAGGACCCCCGAGCTCAAGAAAACCCCCGAGGTGAGATCCCCGACCTCCCCTCTACCGATCTATGCCATAAGATCACTGTTCTAGGCAGAATTCTCGAGGATCCGAAACTTTCCAGCGAGATCGCCGCTTCCCGCACCCGTGCGCCGCCGGCAGCGCCGCCCGCGCTCGATCGGAGCGACGTGGCCGCTTGTGCGCCGTTTATTTTAAATCGCACGGTAGACTTTAAAACCCCGCGTACCGGTTCGATGTTATAATCTCAGCCGTCGGTTTAAAATCGGACGGTCCACGTCAGCCCCGCATTATAAAGACTGGAAATCTTACGTGCTACCCCCTGGGGTTCTCTGGAATTGAGAGCTAGCCCCGGAAACTTCAGATCTAGCCCCTAGAACTCCAGAAAATCATGTAAATTCATTTAAAAATCAGTTTTAGCCCCTGGACTTAATCAAAATTAGGAAAAACACCTCTGATAAGTGTAGCTAGACCCCTGGAAATTATGAAAATAATATTATAGACCCTGTAATGGGGTGAGATCATTATTTTAACCCTGTTTAGTAATTAATTTAGAAAATTGACTATGTAACTAGTGTTTAAAAAATTAAAAAGTGGGACAAACATAATTGTCAAAATTAATTAAAAACATTCTCAATACTTAGAAAACTTTGGAGTGAGATAAAAATATATTTTTGGGCTGAAATGAATCTGTTTCATTTATTATTCACATTTATTAGTATAGGGACACATTTTTAAGTAAAGAATAGTTATAGAAAAATAGGGAAAATAATTATGAAATAGTTTACATCAGAGGCCAAGGTCAAAATATGTTATTAAATTATTTAGGACCAGAACCTATACTGTTTAGATGATGTGTATTACTAATTTCATAATAAAATACACAATTATGCATAGGAATATAAATCTGAAAATATAGCAACTAGTAAATGATAAATGGAGTTTTTAAAATCCAAAGAGTTCAGTTTAGGGTTGATAGAAATTATGAAGGCACATATGGAGAAGAAAAATACTTTTCATACATACTTGGTAGTTTAATATAAGGAATTTATTTAAAACTGAAACACACACACACACACACACACACACACACACACATATATATATATATATATATATATATATATATAGTATGTAAGTATAAATATGAACACCAAAGTAGGAATCATACACATATAAATAAATGTGTATGCAAGCCACAGATCAACACACAAAGTAACCACAACACATATAATGGTGAATGAATTTCATAAATATGAATGTGTGGTTTGTATGAAGTAAGAAGTGTGAACTATGTCTTATGATTGTTGTTTTTCTTTTGCTATGTGTGATGGTATGAAGTAGAACCTGTTCAAGAACAAGTTATCCCTTTTCAAGACCAGGACTACCCATTTCAAGAGCAGCAAGAAGGAGGCAAGTGTCCTTGACCACATTGATCCTATGCTAGGATGTGTAGATAGAATTATTTGCATTGTCAAGTTAAATATGAAACCCATGCTAGGAAGTCTCCCTAGAATTGCATTACCCTGTTTCCTTGTAGCTTGGGTTGGGATTTATTTTGTCATGTCATTTATTCACATGCATATGCTTAGCCATGCTTAGAATGGGATATTTGGGATATGAGATCATCAGTTTATTTTACCATACTCTTGAATGAGCTATTGTGAGTTAGGTAGAGGTAGGGATCAAGGCAAGTTGGATGTTCTGGTTGTGTGCTGGGTGCACGAGACTTGGGTTTGTGTTTAGTACTTGCCTAGAACCTAAGGACCGGTTCATGGAGCATGTAACCCGGCTTTACAGTGCCAACCACATGCTGAGATGGGGCAGCTTGGCCAATTAATTAGGTGTATCCCCGGCGTAGTATGGGTGTGTTGGATGGTGCGGGGAGTAGGTGTCAGCTGGACTACCATATGAACCGCAAGGCTCAAGAGGGGGCCACTGCAGCGGGGTTGGAGCCTCTTGTATGCTGTTAGGGGTGAAACCTCAGTGGGCCCACACTCGTCGGGAATCCCTTTGTAAAGGCTTCGTAGTGATCTCCTGGCTGCACACCTGGGAAGTGTGAATGTGGATCGTAGCCACTGGCATAATGGAGGTTCTTTTAGTCCACCCGGCAACGGGGGATGAAATCACTACATGTGGGTACAGTGGTACAAACTCTGCAGAGTCAAAACTGTCTTGACAGCCGTGCTCACGGTCAAGAGCGGCCTGGACTTATTCATGATTAGAGGACTGATGGTTTTGGAAGTTAAGCGGGGAGCTTAACATTGGAAATGATGTTATGGTTATGGGATTATGATGATGGGATGGGAGATTGGGACCATTGCACCTGTGTAGTAATGTAGGTGCTTAATAAGCTAAGGTGATAGGTATTAATTGCGTAGTGCTTTTACCCTGAGTTCAACCTCTCCTTGTTCTAGCCATGCATGATATAATTTTCCCACACTTGCTGAGTACCATTGGTACTCAACCTTGCATATTTGTTGGTTTATATTGATGCTCAGGTCAAGATAATGAGGTGGTGTATAATGACCAAGACTTTGGACCCGAGGAAGGTTTTTAGGTTCATGAAGACCCCCGGGCAACGCCTGTGATGGAGCCCTAAAGAATAATATTCCGCTGCTAGTTTATTTACTTGTGATGAAGCATTAGTGTCCATTGAGACATTTGCGATGTAAGACTTATTTATATTCGACACCTGGCTTGTAATAAATGATGCTTCACTATTTGTCATCACATGTATGAGAAAATGATCCTGGCATACATGTGATATTCACTTGGTTGTTTCTTCGGAAAAACCGGGTGTGACAGAGGTGGTATCAGAGCCAAGGTTGCCCGTAGGAACGTGGACCTAGGTAGAAATGGACGTATTTAAGGGCCCTATTTTCTTAAAAACTATTTTCCAAGGTGTGGGTTGAAGAGTGTTATTTAAGGAGTCATTTTCTTCATCTTACCCCAAATTTTCCTTCAAAATGGGATTTTTGTTTAAAAAGTTTAACTAACCTAATTTTTAAATTCTTTTTGTTTTAGATGGTTCGCATGATTCGCACTGCTCGCAAGTCCACGGGAGGGAGAGTTCCCGTAGTTGCCCTTGCCGAAAGAGAGGAGAGTCGCCCAGTGACGTACCTTTCCTACGGATTGGCAGTAGGAGACTTGTTGCGCCGACTTCGGCGTATGCTCGAAGCCGCCGGCAATGCGGGCAAGCTAATCATCCACTATAACTCCACCAGGACCATCCGTGAGAAGAGGGAAGAATGGAGTTCAGAAATGAGGATAATACACGAAAATCAGCTGCTGAAGATCCACCACTCTCCAGCTAGTAGAGCAACACAGGTCGATGCGGAGAAAGATGTCACCTGGGAGGCCATCACCTGCCAGAGTCACATCTATCGTCGCCACTTGGACAAAACTGAGTACATGTATGTCCTCCAACGTGAGAGTGGTACCACGGAGTACAAGTACCCATCGGTGCAGCAAGGGACTTCCCATGAGCACATGGACTTGTGCTTGGAGGATGCTGCTATGCTCAGCACTCGACTGCAGGAGTGTCAACAAGAGCTTCAGGATGTCCGAGACACCCTGAAGGAAACGGAGGCGTTGCTGCGAGCTTGCTTAAAGGCGAGAGAAAGAGGAGATGGGAATGAACTGTGTGTCACCGTGAATGATACATGGAATCCTGACTCCCCGGATCGCCGAGCGATCAGGCGTCGTCGCACTTCTCCACCAGCAGCCTCCCCACCCAAAGCAGAGTCAGAAGGTAGCCGAAATGAGGAGGAAGATCCCCAGGAGCCAGCTCAAGAGGACGAGTAGTGTAGAGTCTTTCCCCTAGCTAGCAAGAGGTCGAGTAGTTGAGTCGTTACGTAGTTAATGGTGTGATAATGCTTGGTGTGTGACGTGAGTTGTGGAAGCCATGAGCAATTGTCCACAGCCTCGTCTTCAGATTGTTTTGCTTTGGTGTGTGAACCCACAGGAAATAATAGTGCATTTATTTGGTGTGAGATAGGAACTCTCGTAAAATTTTAACAAAGCCTCAACACCTCAAAGTACCAACAAATGAAAGTAGTAAGATGATACTAAATGATAGCAAATTAACATTTGTTGATTCTGCCAGATGGCCGGAAGGGGAAAAGGACGTGCTGCCAACCCCGCCAACAACAATGATGAGGCATGCAACCCTCATCTTTCTGGAGGCCAGGACCGGGGTGGCCGCCGTGAAGAAGTTGATCCTCTCCACCAAATGCTGGAGAATCAAAATCAGCTCATCCAGAACTTGACTCAAGTGGTGGCCAACTTGCATCAAGTTCCACCTACACAAGCTGCACCACGCCAACCAAGGTTGAGTGAGTTTCTAGGAACTCAACCTCCAAAGTTTGCAAGTGCTGCTGAACCTCTGGAGGCAGATGATTGGCTGAAGACCATTGAAAGTAAGATGAGGATAATACAATGCCAAGGGTATGAGAGGGTGCTGTTTGCCTCTCATCAATTGCATGGACCTGCTGCTGATTGGTGGACCGCCTACATGGCCGCCCATCATGACCCTGAGAACATCACTTGGGAAGAGTTCAAGCGTAGCTTCCGCAACCATTACATCCCAAGAGGTGAACTCAAAAACAAGAGGAAGGAGTTTTTGGGACTGCAGCAGGGAAACATGACGGTGAGGGAATACCTCACTAAATTCACTCAACTATCCCGTTATGCTCCACGAGACATAGAGACTGATGAGCAGAAACAAGATTGCTTCGTGGAAGGACTTACCGCAGAGATGCAGTGTGCAATGTCCTCAAATGAGTATGAAAGCTTCCAAAAGATGGTGGACAGAGCATTTGTGGTGGAAAGGAAGCTAAAGGCCCTAGAAAATGAGAATAAGAGGAAGGCCGGGTGGTCACATCTAGCCTCAGGGAGCAACACCCGCCCACGTATGATGCAGCAACCTACGGGGCAAACGAACCGTGCTGCGGTACCCTATTCAGCACCAAGAGGGTACAACCCAAACTACAGGCCTCCCGCAGCACCAGCACAGCCGCAACGTCAGTTTGCGCAGCAGCCTCGCCCCGCATATCCACCTCGACCAGCAGTGCAAGGACCCCCAAACCAACCCCAAGACAACAAGTGCCAGGCATCTAAGATTGGGGTGCAATGTTTCAGCTGTGGTGAAGTGGGGCACTACGCCCATAAATGCCCAAAGAAGAAGCCTGCGCCGCCACAACAGCAGAATGTAATGAGAGGACGGGTGAACCACGTCACCATGGAGGAAGCACAAGATGCACCCGACGTGGTAGTTGGTAAGTTTCCTGCCAATTTACACCTTGCAACTCTGCTGTTTGATTCTGGGGCTACCCACTCGTTCATTGCTCAAGGGTTTGTTAAGAAGCATGACCTAGCAACCACACAAATGAACCATATGCTAGCGGTAAACTCTCCAGGTGGAGAAATAAGGACAAGACAAGTGTGTCCCAAAGTGAACCTAGACATTAATGGGGTAGTATTTACGACTAACCTCATAGTGATAGATTCACAAGGGATAGATATTATTTTGGGTATGGATTGGTTGACCAAACATAAAGGAATCATCCATTGTTCGACCAGAACGGTGGAACTAACTCACCCCAGTGGAACAAGAGTAAAGTTCATAACGATACACGAGCCTAGGAGGGACATTAAATTAAATCAAGTGGAGGTGAAAGTTGAGGAAATCAGGACTATCAGGGAATATCCAGATGTTTTTCCGGAGGAATTGCCAGGAATGCCTCCCGACCGTGACGTGGAATTCGCAATTGAGCTAGTACCGGGAACAGCCCCGATATACAAGAGACCTTATCGAATGGACTCCAAGCAGCTAGAAGAGCTCAAGGATCATTTGAGAGAACTGACGGAGAAGGGGTATATTCGCCCTAGTTCCTCACCCTGGGGAGCTCCGGTGATATTTGTGCCCAAGAAAGACGGAACCCAAAGGTTATGCGTGGATTACCGTGCTTTGAATGAGGTAACCATCAAGAACAAGTACCCATTGCCTCGCATTGAAGACTTGTTTGATCAGTTGAGGGGAGCTTGTGTGTTCTCGAAAATTGATCTCAGGTCGGGATACCACCAACTCAAGATAAGGCAATCTGATATTCCCAAGACAGCTTTCGTATCCCGGTACGGACTGTATGAATACACTGTCATGCCTTTCGGGCTGACCAATGCCCCGGCATATTTCATGTATCTCATGAACAAGGTATTCATGGAATATCTGGACAAATTTGTGGTGGTTTTCATAGATGATATTCTCGTCTTCTCCAAAGATGAAGAAGAACATGAGAAACATCTAAGGTTGGTGTTGCAGAGGCTGAGAGAACACCAACTATATGCCAAGTTGAGCAAGTGTGAGTTTTGGCTGAAGAGAGTTCCCTTTTTAGGACATATAATCTCGGATGGAGGAATCTCCATAGATCCCGCCAAAATCGAGGATATCCAGAAGTGGAAGACCCCTAAAAATGTCGGGGAAGTTCGAAGCTTTTTGGGATTGGCTGGATACTATCGACGGTTTATTGAGGGATTCTCCAAGATCTCGAGACCTCTCACCAAACTGTTGGAAAAGAGAATCACATTCACCTGGACGCCACAGTGCAATACGAGCTTTCAGGAGCTAAAGAAGAGATTGACAACAGCCCCAGTGTTGGTTATGCCAGATATGCAGAAGAATTTCACAGTGTACTGCGATGCCTCTGGAAATGGGTTGGGATGTGTTCTCATGCAAGAAGGACATGTCGTGGCATATGCATCCCGGCAGCTTCGGAAGCACGAGAAGAACTATCCTACACATGACCTAGAACTAGCTGCAGTGGTACACGCGTTGAAAATTTGGCGGCACTATTTGATGGGGAAGAGGACAGAGATATATACGGATCATAAGAGTTTGAAGTACATATTCACACAGCCAGATCTCAACCTCAGGCAAAGGAGATGGTTAGAGCTAATCAATGACTTTGATATAGACATCAACTATCATCCCGGGAAAGCAAACGTCGTGGCCGATGCTTTGAGTCGGAAAGTGCAGGTCAATAAGTTGAGCTTGAAGGACATGCCTGCAGAATTGAAGGACGAGGTTATAAGGCTCAATCTATGTCTAGTAAATAGTGGTGAAGCCATCGCCATGGAAGTGGACTCCACACTCGAGCGGGACATACGCGAGGGCCAAAAGAATGATGAGAAGATACAAGAGATCAGACAGCTTATCAAGGAAAATAAAGCTCCAGGTTTTAGAGAGGATGAACAAGGAACGGTGTGGCACAGGAAAAGAATCTGTGTGCCAGAAGTAAAGGAGATCCGTGAATTGATTTTAAAGGAGGCTCACGATTCCGACTATTCCATTCATCCTGGGAGTACGAAGATGTACCAGGACCTCAAAAGCAGGTATTGGTGGTATGGCATGAAGCGAGATGTCGCGGAACATGTGGCCCTATGTGACACATGTCAGTTGGTGAAAGCAGAACATCAACGACCCGCGGGATTATTGCAACCACTCAAAGTGACTGAATGGAAGTGGGAAGAAATCAGCATGGATTTTGTCGTGGGATTGCCTAGGACCCAATCCGGGTATGATTCAATATGGGTCATTATTGATAGGCTAACCAAGGTAGCTCATTTCATCCCTGTGAAAGAAAGCTACAGCGGATCCAAATTGGCAGATTTGTACATGTCAAGGATTGTTACCATGGAGTGCCAAAGAAGATAGTGTCGGACCGAGGGACACAGTTCACCTCGAGGTTTTGGCAGAAGTTGCATGAAACCTTGGGAACCCATCTGAACATCAGCTCTGCCTATCATCCCCAAACTGACGGGCAGACGGAGAGAACCAATCAGATCCTTGAAGATATGTTAAGGGCATGTGCACTCAAAAACAATAGGAGTTGGGACAAGAACTTACCGTATGCGGAGTTTTCCTATAACAACAGCTATCAAGCTAGTATGAAGATGTCACCGTTTGAAGCTTTGTATGGAAGGAAGTGCAGAACTCCCCTATTTTGGAACCAAACAGGAGAAAGTAAAGTGTTTGGTCCAGAAGTGCTACAAGAAGCCGAGGCAAAGGTGAGGGAGATTCGCAACAACTTGAGGATAGCACAAACACGCCAGAAGAGTTATGCTGATGTATGAAGAAGAGAGCTCGTTTTCAACGTGGGAGACTATGTTTATCTCAAGGTGTCCCCTATCAGAGGACTTCGTCGGTTCAAGGTGAAAGGGAAGTTGTCACCTCGATATATCGGACCCTTTCAGGTTTTGGAAAGGAAAGGCGAAGTGGCGTACCAACTAGAGTTACCGGTTCATCTATCGGATGTGCACGATGTATTCCATGTGTCACAAATCAAGAAATGTCTGAGGACACCTGAAGAGGTGATACATATGAATGAAGTGAATGTAGCTGAGGATTTGTCTTATGCCGAGCAACCCTACAAGATTTTGGAGACAATGGAACGCCTCACCAGAAATAAAAGAATCCGGATGTGCAAGGTGCAGTGGAAGTATCACTCAGAAGAGGAAGCCACCTGGGAACGGGAAGATGAGCTCAAGGCACAATTTCTGGAATTGTTTTCTTAGAAACACCAATCTCGAGGACGAGATTTCTTTTAAGGGGGGTAGAGCTGTAACACCCCAAATTTTGATTCAAAACCCTAAACCATGTTCAGATGGGAATTTAAAATTTTTTGGACGTTTTGCATGTTTTGCAAAAATTCAAATTTAAACTGGAATCCAAATTAAACTCAAATCAGAAAAGAAATGGAAAAAGAAAAAGAGAAAACGGAAAAAAACCGGCCAGTGGGCCGAAACCCGCCAGCCGGCCCAGTTTCCCCGCGCCAGCCCGCGGCCGCGCGCGCCCGCGCTCTCTCACACAGACAGGTGGGACCCACCTGTCATCCCCAACCCCGCGACCCCGGACTCTCTCCCGCGCGCGCGATCTTAACCGATCGGAATACCGCGTCCCTCAGCCCGAATTCCGGTCCCAGAAGACTCAAACTCGATCACAACTGACCCACCGCCCTTCCCCGGCTATAAAAACCCCAGCCCCGATCGGTTTTTCCCACGCGATCGCCGATTTTTACTCCGGTGAGCACCGAGACTTCGCCGGTGAATTCTGGCCGATCTAAGCTTGGAAACTCTGATCTAACTCGCTGGTCTTGATCCACCGCCTCCGGGGAACCTTGCAGGTGCAGAAAACTCGGAGACTTACGGTGTAAACACAGCGCCGACGAGCTTCGCCGTGGTTTTGCCTCGGACCTCGCCGCCGATCACTTTCCAGGACCCCCGAGCTCAAGAAAACCCCCGAGGTGAGATCCCCGACCTCCCCTCTACCGATCTATGCCATAAGATCACAGTTCTAGGAAGAATTCTCGAGGATCCGAAACTTTCCGGCGAGATCGCCGCTTCCCGCCGCCGTGCGCCGCCGGCAGCGCCGCCCGCGCTCGATCGGAGCGACGTGGCCGCTTGTTCGCCGTTTATTTTAAATCGCACGGTAGACTTTAAAACCCCGCGTACCGGTTCGATGTTATAATCTCAGCCGTCGGTTTAAAATCGGACGGTCCACGTCAGCCCCGCATTATAAAGACTGGAAATCTTACGTGCTACCCCCTGGGGTTCTCTGGAATTGAGAGCTAGCCCCGGAAACTTCAGATCTAGCCCCTGGAACTCCAGAAAATCATGTAAATTCATTTAAAAATCAGTTTTAACCCCTGGACTTAATCAAAATTAGGAAAAACACCTCTGATAAGTGTAGCTAGACCCCTGGAAATTATGAAAATAATATTATAGACCCTGTAATGGGGTGAGTTCATTATTTTAACCCTGTTTAGTAATTAATTTAGAAAATTGAATATGTAACTAGTGTTTAAAAATTAAAAAGTGGGACAAACATAATTGTCAAAATTAATTAAAAACTTTCTGAATACTTAGAAAACTTTGGAGTGAGATAAAAATATATTTTTGGGCTGAAATGAATCTGTTTCATTTATTATTCACATTTTAGTATAGGGACACATTTTTAAGTAAAGAATAGTTATAGAAAAATAGGGAAAATAATTATGAAATAGTTTACATCAGAGGCCAAGGTCAAAATATGTTATTAAATTATTTAGGACCAGAACCTATACTGTTTAGATGATGTGTATTACTAATTTCATAATAAAATACACAATTATGCATAGGAATATAAATCTGAAAATATAGCAACTAGTAAATGATAAATGGAGTTTTTAAAATCCAAAGAGTTCAGTTTAGGGTTGATAGAAATTATGAAGGCACATATGGAGAAGAAAAATACTTTTCATACATACTTGGTAGTTTAATATAAGGAATTTATTTAAAACTGAAACACACACACACACACACATATATATATATATATATATATATATATATATATATAGTATGTAAGTATAAATATGAACACCAAAGTAGGAATCATACACATATAAATAAAAGTGTATGCAAGCCACAGATCAACACACAAAGTAACCACAACACATATAATGGTGAATGAATTTCATAAATATGAATGTGTGGTTTGTATGAAGTAAGAAGTGTGAACTATGTCTTATGATTGTTGTTTTTCTTTTGCTATGTGTGATGGTATGAAGTAGAACCTGTTCAAGAACAAGTTATCCCTTTTCAAGACCAGGACTACCCATTTCAAGAGCAGCAAGAAGGAGGCAAGTGTCCTTGACCACTTTGATCCTATGCTAGGATGTGTAGATAGAATTATTTGCATTGTCAAGTTAAATATGAAACCCATGCTAGGAAGTTTCCCTAGAATTGCATTACCCTGTTTCCTTGTAGCTTGGGTTGGGATTTATTTTGTCATGTCATTTATTCACATGCATATGCTTAGCCATGCTTAGAATGGGATATTTGGGATATGAGATCATCAGATTATTTTACCATACTCTTGAATGAGCTATTGTGAGTTAGGTAGAGGTAGGGATCAAGGCAAGTTGGATGTTTTGGTTGTGTGCTGGGTGCACGAGACTTGGGTTTGTGTTTAGTACTTGCCTGGATCCTAAGGACCGGTTTATGGAGCATGTAACCCGGCTTTACAGTGCCAACCACATGCTGAGATGGGGCAGCTTGGCCAATTAATTAGGTGTATCCCCGGCGTAGTATGGGTGTGTTGGATGGTGCGGGGAGTAGGTGTCAGCTGGACTACCATATGAACCGCAAGGCTCAAGAGGGGGCCACTGCGGCGGGGTTGGAGCCTCTTGTATGCTGTTAGGGGTGAAACCTCAGTGGGCCCACGCTCGTCAGGAATCCCTTTGTAAAGGCTTCGTAGTGATCTCCTGGCTGCACACCTGGGAAGTGTGAATGTGGATCGTAGCCACTGGCATAATGGAGGTTCTTTTAGTCCACCCGGCAACGGGGGATGAAATCACTACATGTGGGTACAGTGGTACAAACTCTGCAGAGTCAAAACTGTCTTGACAGCCGTGCTCACGGTCAAGAGCGGCCTGGACTTATTCATGATTAGAGGACTGATGGTTTTGGAAGTTAAGCGGGGAGCTTAACATTGGAAATGATGTTATGGTTATGGATTATGATGATGGGATGGGAGATTGGGACCATTTCACCTGTGTAGTAATGTAGGTGCTTAATAAGCTAAGGTGATAGGTATTAATTGCGTAGTGCTTTTACCCTGAGTTCAACCTCTCCTTGTTCTAGCCATGCATGATATAATTTTCCCACACTTGCTGAGTACCATTGGTACTCAACCTTGCATATTTGTTGGTTTATATTGATGCTCAGGTCAAGATAATGAGGTGGTGTATAATGACCAAGACTTTGGACCCGAGGAAGGTTTTTAGGTTCATGAAGACCCCCGGGCAACGCCTGTGATGGAGCCCTAAAGAATAATATTCCGCTGCTAGTTTATTTACTTGTGATGAAGCATTAGTGTCCATTGAGACATTTGCGATGTAAGACTTATTTATATTCGACACCTGGCTTGTAATAAATGATGCTTCACTATTTGTCATCACATGTATGAGAAAATGATCCTGGCATACATGTGATATTCACTTGGTTGTTTCTTCAGAAAAACCAGGTGTGACAGTGTCACATTAAGTTCATTTGATTTTTAATCACTTGACACATGTGAGTCTTGTTTGCTTGGGAAGATGACCAAAGCACCCTTCACTGGTAAAAGTGAGAGGGCAAGTGACTTGTTGGGACTTATACATACTGATGTATGTGGACTAATGAGTTCGATAGCTAGAGGTGGTTTTCAGTATTTCATTACTTTTACTGATGACTTTATTAGATATGGATATGTCTATCTAATGAGGCACAAGTCTGAATCTTTTAAAAAGTTCAAAGAATTTCAGAATTAAGTACAAAATCAGTTGGGCAAGACAATTAAACTTCTACAATCTGATCGTGGGGGTGAATATTTGAGCCATGAATTTTATGATTATTTAAAACAATGTGGAATTTTTCCACAGTTGACTCCACCTGGAATGCCTCAATGGAATGGGGTGTCCGAGTCGAGGAACCGAACCTTGTTAGACATGGTTAGGTCGATGATGAGCCAGACTGATCTTCCACTATCCTTTTGGGGTTATGTTCTTGAAACTGCTGTGTTTACACTAAACAGAGTCCCAACTAAGTCTGTTGAGAAGACACCATATGAGATGTGGACCGGGAAACGTTCCGGATTGTCTTTCCTCAAAGTTTGGGGATGTGATGCTTATGTCAAACGTTTGACATCAGACAAACTTACTCACAAATCAGACAAATGCTACTTTGTGGGATATCCTAGGGAAACCAAAGGATATTATTTTTATAATAAAACGGAGGGTAAAGTGTTTACTGCTCGCAATGGTGTCTTCTTGGAGAAAGAGTTTCTCTCAAAAGGAGTTAGTGGGAGCAAGGTGCATCTTGAAGAAATTTAAGAAATGCCTGAAAATGTTTCGGCACCCTGTAATCCTATACAGGGTGTACAAGATGTTCTACAACCACTTGATGAAACACCAGCCCCACGAAGGTCTACAAGGGTACGTCATGCAACTGAAAAGTTGACACTCCTAACCACAGAACCACAGGACATGGTATTGTTGGACAATAATGAGCTTGTGACCTACAATGAAGCAATAATGGGACCCGACTCCGAGACATGGCTTGGAGCCATGGAATCCAAAATAGAATCCATACATGAGAATCAAGTTTGGAGCTTGGTTGATCCAATCGATGGTATGAGACCGATCGATTGCAAATGGATTTTCAAGAAAAAGACTGATATGGATGGAAAAGTTCACATCTATAAATCACGATTGGTGGTGAAAGGTTTCAAACAAATTCAAGGTGTTGATTATGATGAAACATTTTCGCCTGTCGCTATGCTAAAGTATGTTCGGATTCTCCTAGCAATTGCTGCATATTTTGATTATGAAATATGGCAGATGGATGTCAAAACATCATTTCTTAATGGGAGTCTGACTGAGGATGTGTACATGACACAACCTAAGGGTTTTGTCGATCCTAAAAATGCTAGAAAAATATGCAAACTTCAAAAGTCCATCTATGGATTGAAGCAAGCATCTCGGAGTTGGAATCTACGTTTTGATGAAGTGGTCAAAGGGTTTGGTTTCATCAAGAATGTAGAAGAACCTTGTATTTACAAGAAGGTTAGTGGGAGCGCACTTATATTTCTGGTCCTATATGTAGATGACATATTGTTGATCAAAAATGACATTCCAATACTAGATGCTGTTAAATCCTCATTAAGGAAAAGTTTTTCAATGAAGGATTTAGGAGAGGCAGCGTACATTTTGGGCATAAAGATCTATAGAGATAGATCTAAAAGGTTAATTGGATTAAGCCAAGACACATATATTGACAAGATATTGAATCGGTTCAATATGCAAGATTCTAAGAAAGGTTTCTTGCCAATGTCACATGGCATCACTCTAAGCAAAAGTCAGTGTCCTTCGACGCCTGATGAGCAAAAGAGGATGAGAGCGATTCCTTATGCTTCGGCTATTCGATCTATCCGGTATGCCATGTTGTGTACACGCCCAGATGTATCCTATACTCTATGTGTTACGAGCAGGTATCAATCAGATTATGATGAGCCTCATTGGACAGTTGTCAAAAACATTCTTAAGTACTTGAGAAGAACTAAGTATGTGTTCCTAGTTTTTGGAGGTGAAGAAGAGCTCGTTGTAAGAGGTTACACCAATGCTAGCTTCCAAACAGACAAGGATGACTCTAGATCGCAATCCGGTTTTGTGTTCTGCCTCAATGGAGGGGCAGTGAGCTGGAAAAGTTCCAAGCAAGACACAGTAGCAGATTCAACGATGGAGGCGGAGTATATTGCAGCTTCTGAAGCTATAAAGGAAGCTGTTTGGATCAGAAAATTTGTTTCTGAGTTGGGTGTTGTTCCTAGTGCGTCCGGACCTGTGGATCTCTATTGCGACAATAATTGAGCCATTGCACAGGCAAAGGAGCCTAGATCACACAAAAGATCCAAACATATACTATGACGCTATCATCTGATTCGAGAGATTATCGACCGAGGTGATGTGAATATATGTAATGTGCATACAGATTTGAATATGGCAGATCGGTTGACAAAGCCTCTTCCACAATCAAAGCATGAGACGCACACGAGATCTATGGGTATTAGATACTTACATCAGTGATCCTAGTGTGTAGTGGGAGACTTGTGTTATAGCTATGTTTATGTACTATTTGAGTAACTATTATTCACATTGATCATCAAGTATGTCACTTGTTCGTGAGACTCTTTGTTAATTATAATGTTACTCAAAATGATCCCTAGTCTGCATCGTTATATGAGATAATGATAGTACGCAGACTAGCACATGTATTAATTGATGATCACATTTCAGGGATCATAGATATGGAGGTATCAAATTAATAATGTGAACACATGTTAGTGAACATGGTGTTGGATAGACCCATTCCGAGACACTGTTGGGATTGTTATTTACATATGTGCCATCAGTTGGTCTTGAGTGATACACCTGCTAGATTCTTAGACCTGAGATCGCCATTGTTTCTCACTATGTGTAGTTGTGCACTTTGAAACTATCAAACGCTACTCCGTAACTGGGTGGTCATAAAAATAGTCTTCAGGTACATGATGAAGCATGGAATGAGATGTGTGCGGATCAAGATGGGATTTGCCCCTCCTATATAACAGGAGAGATATCTCTGGGCCCCTTGAGATAGTTGGATTGAAAGTGCACGGCCATGCCAAAGTGATTAAAGAGTTAATCATTATGACTAAAAGTTAGTCATAGATTGAATCCACTATTTGATCGAGTGAATGGTCGAGCTATCACAAGGATGGCACGTATCTCACCTTGAGCTTGACTGGTATCGTGTGGCAAAGGAATTGGCATGTGAATGTATCTAGGTTTAGCCGATATGATCTTTATGTACATTCGGGAGTCAGTATGTCCTGCTAGGTACCTCTACTGACTTGTGTTTGAAAACGGTTTTCATTCATAACCGACTGTACGTGAACCTAACAGGTCACACACTTAAGGGGATGGAATATTGAAAAACTTGGCTATATGATTGTCTCTAGTGAAAGTGGGAGTTTGTTGGTGATATGCCCAAGAGGCAATCATAATAAGTCGGATAAAGGCCTAATGGATATTTGATCCATAAGAAATTAGAGTACTAATGGGCCTGTGACCTAAAAGCCAATTAGCGTGCCTATAAATATGAGGTGTAGGGTTAGGGGCAGATCACTCCACCACATAACAAGCCCCAGCCACCGCCCCTCACAGGCCAGCCGCCGAAACCCCTGTTGCGCGCGTGGTGCTAGCACACCGATGCACGGCGTTCCTCCCTGTACGTGTGGACTCCATGGAGGCGCTACTGTTACTGCTGCGCTGATCGGCTACGACGCACATCTACGATCCGCTGCGCTGCACGTCTAGTGGTAACGATCCATGACCTTCTTACTTACATGTTTCCTGGGTGATACGGTCGAATTGCTAGAGTAGCGCATCACCTATTTCCCTACACAAACATCTTCCAACGACGTCCAAGATACCTTCATATGCATTGTTCTTGATTCAAACATACTGCTCAACCTCCCGATCAACTCAACCACAATTCCTCCCGAACATGGTTGTTGAACCACATCTTCTCCCTAAGACTAGTTCAATGGATCATGTCACATGTCTTGAACTCAAGCAACACCTGCACATGAATAAACAACCAATACTTCTGAGCACAAGTCCTCGACTTGACTCTCATTAGTTCCGAAACTACAACATCTTACGTGAGCACCTCACATAAGCATGTTGTAAACCATAGCAAAATGATATCAGCCATAACCACCAAAACACACCAAAAACTTAGTAAAATAATACTAAGCAATCTTTCCATAAGAGTAAAGCAAGTTCGAAACATTGCAAGTTAAAAGCAGAACCATTGCAATCAAGCTCCGAACCTTACCAAAGCTAACCGGACCTTGAACCGGAGCTTACGAAAGCTATTCGGACCTAGCGCCGGAGCTTACTAAAGCATAGTCGGACCTAGCACGAAACTTATCAAAGCTAGTCGGACCTAGTACCGGAGCTAGCAAAAACAAGTCGGACCTAGCCAAAATAAGTCAGACATAGACAAAGCAAGTCAGACCTTACGTTGGACCTATCGTCAGACCTTGCAGGAGCTCGGACCTAGAGTCGGATCTTGTTAAAAAGTGTTTTGGTAGTATTCAAAAATTTTATCGTCAAAGCCAATGTATTCAGCACACATAGGTCTCACACGGAGCTCAGGGCTTTGGTTCACCGTCTTCGTGGCCGCCTAGGTTGGATGGCGATGGCGTCCACTCGGCCACGAAGTCAGCCAGTGCTTGGCTCTTGACCGCGTGTCGAAGTAGGAAGTCCAGCTCGAACTCTGCTAACTCCACTGCCCACTTAGCAACGTTGCCGGTCGCGTTGGGGCTGTGAAGAATGGCCTTCAGCGGGTAGGAGGTGACCATCGAGATCTGGTGGGCCTGGAAGTAGTGGCGGAGTTTCCTGGACGCCACGAGTACTGCATACAGCAGCTTGTGTACCTCTAGGTACCTTGTCTTGGCGTCATGGAGGACTTCGCTGATGTAGTAGACAGGCCTCTGGATGGTCCAGACCCTCCCCCCTGGGCCTGAGATGTCTTCCTCCATTGGCTCAGGCCGACAGGAGGTAGACGGGTCCGGGGGTGCCTCCGGGAGCTGGGACCCGGGGGCTTCTAGGCCGTGTTGGACCTCCGGAAGGTCTCGTTGGACTTCCGGTTGGTCGTCCTGGACCTTCGGGAGGTCGTCTTGTTCTCCTGGGAGGTCCCTTTAGACCTCCGGGGGGGTTATCTTGGAGCTCCAGGAGGTCCCGTTGGACCTCCGGGAGGTCACCTTGGAACTCCGGGAGGTCGTCTTGGGCCTCCGGGGTCTCCTGGTGCTCGTCTCATGCCACCGGAGCAGGCTGCGGTGATGAGTGGTCCGGCCGCTCCGCGACGAGGACCATGCTCACCACCTCTGTTGTCGCCACGATGTAGAGCAGAAAGTGCTCTCCGGGCTCGGGGGCTACCATGATGGGTAGGGTCGTCAGGACCTGCTTCAACTCCTAGAATGCTTCTTCTGCTTCGTCGGTCCAAGCAAAAGGGCCGGATTTGTGCAGGAGCTTAAAGAAGGGAAGTGCACGCTCTGCTAGCCTCGGTATAAACCGACTCAGCGCGGCTAGACATCCTGTGAGTTTCTGGACATCCTTGATGTGGGCGGTGGGCCGCATCAGGTCGATGGCCTTGATCTTCTCTGGGTTTGCTTCGATCCCTCGGTCTGAGACCAGGAACCCTAAAAGCTTCCCAGAGGATACGCCGAACACACATTTATCTGGGTTCAGCTTAGTGCACGTGGAGCGCAGTTTGTCAAAGACTAAAGCTAGGTTATCTAACAAGGATGAGCTCTGCATGACTTTGACAACAATGTCATCGACGTACACCTCAACTAAGTCTCTTATTAGCTCTCCAAAGGTTTTGTGCATAGCACGAACAAAGGTGGGGAGAGCATTCTTTAGGCCATAAGGCATAGAGACATAACAATACAGGCCGTCTACTGTGATAAAAGCAGTATGCTCTTCATCTTCTCTAGACATAGGGATTTGGTGAAAACCCGAGTAGGCATTTAGGAAGCATAGCATATCACAGCCTGATGTAGAGTCTACTATTTGATCTATTCTAGGGAGAGGGAATGGATCTTTGGGACATACCTTATTGAGACTGGTGTAGTCGATGCACATCCGGAGCTTCCCGCCAGCCTTTGGGACGACGACGGAGTTCGCCAACCACCGGCGGTGGTGGACTTCCCGTATGAAGCCAGCATCCAACAGCTTCTTGATTTCTTCACGGATGAAGTTCTGCCGCTCGATGGACTGCTTGCGGGGCTTCTGTTGGATTCGCCGGACATCGAAGGAAGATCTTCAGATGATGCTCGATCACCTCCCTAGGGATCCCTGGCATCTGCGACGGTTGCCATGCAAACACGACGACGTTGTGCCGGAGGAAGGTGATGAGCGCGCCTTCCTATTTGCTGTCCAGGCCCCCGGCTACCCGGGTGGTCCGGGCAGCATCGGAGGCCGACTTGGACGACCTTCAGGGGGACATCGCCGTCGTCAAGGGGTTGCACACGTGGTGCTGAGGTCGAGGCACGGTGGCGTGCACTCGGGTGGAGCTGGCCCGGTTCTGCACCGCCAGGGGCTGGTGCACGGGCTGCTGCAAGTGCTTGGAGCTTCTCCAAGGCTGACACTGCAGCAGTGCGGTCTCCACGGATCTTGAGGACGCCTGTTGGTGTAGGCATCTTCAATACAAGGTAGCCGTAGTTGGCTACCGCCATGAACCAGTACAGGGCTGGCCTGCCGATGATGGCGTTGAAGGGGAGGTCGATCTCTGCCAAATCGAACAGAATGTATTCTGTTCGGTAGCTGTCCGGTGCCCCGAAGGTGACCGGAAGGCTGATGTTACTGTGACGCCCTCAATTCTGTGGAAAAACCACGGAACCGAGAACTAATGTATATGTGTGCCCAGGATGTTCATCACACATGCACATACGTTCCACAAACTGATTTCAGATTATATATTACCACGAATAACAAAGTTTATTACAATACCTCATGAGTCTTGGACTCATGCTCACAGCGGAAGTCTTATTTCTATGCAGCGGAAGTCTTTATTCTAACGCGGAAGCAATTTAGCTAATGCGGAAACAAATCTAAGAAGAAGTGACTCCATCTATACTTCTTCCACAGGCAAGGTTGAGAATAGATCACACGTCCTAATTCTCCAGTTGGTCTTCATAGTAGTCTTCTCCTGCTGCTGATGAGGAGATAATAATGCAAGTTTGAGTACAATGATGTACTCAGCAAGTGCGGAAAAACACATGATATGCAGCTCATAAACAAGGTAGGTATAAAAAGGCTTATTTGCAGAAAAGCAGATTTATAAAAACCATGACAAAACAGAAACTTAACTTTAGATGAATGTAATCCCAGCATATATTGAATTACCAACATACCTCCATCGCTTTCCATGTTCCACCTGAACATTAACCAACCTCATTCTTACTCACAAATACCTCCTCGTATTCGCTACCATCTCACGAATACCTTCACGTATTCGCTACCATCTTATCTCATAAACAACTTTGTCTCACACTGAGACCAGTTTCGCTGCCATGACTCAACAGTCATGCAACCATCTTATCACACGGACTCAACCGTCCAAACCATAACCATAATCAACAAGCATAACCAAGAACCTTCCCAATAACCATCCCAACTAATCATGGAAGTTTAGCCAGGCGCTCGTGACCGTAAGCTCGGCTATCATGATAGTTTTAGACTCTGCAGAGTTTGCACCTCTTTACCCACAAGTTTTTGATTTCGTCACCCGTCGGCGACTGCAGAACCTCCATTATACCAGTACACAACCGTCGGTGTATGGTCAAGAGATCACAAAATAGGCTTCACAAAGGGGTTACTAGATGTATGGACTCACTAAGGTTTCACCGGCAGGCTAGAATCTCCAATTCTCCCACCCACGGCCCCCTCTTGTGCCATGCAGTTCCCAGTGCAGTCCTCACTCGACTCCCATTCCCGGTGCCTTCTACAGTCCGTAACACTCTAGCAACTTACCTAATTACTCAGCTAAGCCGCACCCATACTTCGCCTTGTGGTGGCACTGTTATCCTGGCATGTGCATGCATGAACCGGTCCTTAGATCTACGCCAAGTAAACCACCATCTCATGCTACCTCATTCACAAACCCAGGCTTGCCTAGATCCCCCTCCGATCCTTGTTCATTAACCTCATCAGTTTCTCATTATCATTACGAGTGCAGTTAGCTAGACACATCTATCTCGCTTCCCAATCCCATAGACTCAGCGAAGCATAGCAAAAACCATACCCGACTCATAAACTTCCTTGGCGACAAGGGTGGTTCAACCAAAACTAGTAAACTCCTATAAAAAGGGTTTCCCATCATGTTTGACTCAGCACACACACCTTTTTGCAAAACAAAATAGTTTTACCCAAAACATAGGATCAACATGGTCAAGGAGCACTTGCCTTGTTCTTGCGGTTCTGGTTGTTCTTGGATCTCAAAACCTTGTTGCTGCAGTTCGTCATAGACAGCTCCCTGAGCTTGTCCTGCTATGTAGGATCACGTGCATACAAGTTTCACAGCAATCAATATCATGCACAAACCTTAATCTAGATGCGATGATGCACATGCATGCTATCCTATGATTAGTTTTATTAGATTGGTTTGTACATGTTCTTGCATGGCTTGCATGGACAGAGGTGTTCGGATCAAAGGTGGATGTGGCAATGATCTTGTCTTTAGATCAACCTGATCATCAAGTGATCTATCCACGAGAAGGCTTCTGTTTGAAAGGAATCAGAGAACAGATGCAAAGAAAACACAACGATGTCGTAAGGTGGTATTGGAGACTACCTTACGTTCTTCTCGGTCTTGAGGTCCTCCTCAGATCGTTGGGCTTCCTCCGGCGATCTTCCTTGCTGTACTCCGGCGATGGTTTACTCGGCGAGTTAGGGCTAGGGCTCTAAGTCGTCGGCTCAAGAGTTGGAAAAGAAGTTTGTGGTTTCGGCCAGAGGTTCTGGGTTCTATTTATAATCGGGAAGAGAAGAGTCCTAATCTGATTGTATCCTGAATAAAAGTCTTATTCAGATCATTGTTGGATATTATCATCTTATCTTTGGTTGATTTGGTGTGTAACGTTGTGGAATTCAGGTCGGTTTCCTTTTCGTACCGGTATTCCTACGCGTAACAGCCGCTCCAGAACTCGTTACCTTCGCGATGATGAGCTCCGGAGGCTCCATGTGTCCTTCCGGGGCCTGGAATCTCTTTCTCCGCAGAGACGAGCTCCGGTCGTGCCGCGTGACAACGAGCGAGACCTCCCCCTCCTTTGGAGGTGAGCTCCGCGCACGCCACGTGTTGGCGCCGGTCATACCTCTCTTCTTTCTTCAGGGACATGCCCCGAGGTCGACACGTGTCCAGCAGCGACAGACCTCCCGGAGGTAATCTCCGGTGGCGACACGTGTCCGATAGAACTGGACCTCTTGGAGGTGATCTCCGAGATCGACACGTATCCCGTGCGACCGGTCCTCTGATTTCCGTGATGACTGGCTCCGAAGGTGACATGTGTCCTGCGGAAATGCCTTTGCTTCTTCCGGAGGAAAGCTCCGAGAGCAACACATGTCCCCCAGGGTCGGACCTCCCCCCTTTTGCGGAGATGAGTCCCGAACCTGCCACGTAGCTATTTTTGGCGGACCTCTCCCCACCTCGCAGGGACGAGTTCCAAACACGCCACGTGGCCAGCGGCCGCGGTAAGTTGTCTTCGGTGCTTTCTGAGAGCGGGATTCGGCTCTTATTGGCTATCCTTTGATATTTTTCTCTATTCCTTCTTTTCTTAAAATGTTTCCTCTTCATAAAACATGAACATATGCTGACACCTGAGATGAGGGTGTTACATTTACCGTAGGGGACAACTTGTCCCGGCCCTACCCCTGAGAACGAGCTCGAGGGGGTGAGCTTGGCCATTGGGATTTGCAGCTTATGGAAAGCTGCGTGGCTGATGAGGTTCAGGCTGGCCCCACCATCTACCATAACGTGGTACATCTTCACGTTGGCGAGGGTGGGAGCTACCAAGAGCGGTAGCTGCCCAGCCCCAGCCATGTTCTTGGGGCAGTCGGTGGCGTTGAAGCTGACGGGGGTCCCCATCCACTTGAGGTGCGGTGCTGCACTTGGGACAGGAGCCACCGACACCACTGCTCGGCGCAGAGTCTTGACTGCATTCCGAGACGAGGGGTCAGAGGACCTGCCGTATATGATGTAGAGCGCCTTCCGGCGCTCGTCGTCGCTGGAGCTGGAGCCCTCATGGTCGTGCACCACCTTTACAGCGCGCTGGGGCTCCTGGAACTCCATCTGCTGGTCGACGTTGTCGCGGGCGTCGACCTTCTGCTTGCCCTCCCTCTGACAAAAGGGAGGGGCGTCTGCACACGGTTGCTTCCCCTCGCGGAAGCGCTCCACGAGCTTCTGGATTTCCCGGCACTCAGAAGCAGTGTGGCTGCTGGTGTTGTGCATGGGGCACGGCTCGCTGTAGTCACCGCCTGGGGCTGGTGACTGTCGCGGCCTTTTGTCGGGGCGTGGCCCCGAAGCTCCGGTGGGTTCTGCAGCCGCAGCAACTGGAGCTTCGGTCAGCAGCATGATCTTGCCGCCGGCCTTCTTGACCTTCCTGCCACTCCCATGGGGAGCAGCACATGGTCCGGGCTGTTCTCCGGCTTCAGAGACTGGCCGTGAGTCCAGTTGCGCCCTTCTGCTGCCCTGGCGCACTTGTCCACCAGGCTGAAGAGCTCTGAGACGTCGCGCACTTCTCTGGTCGTGAGCTTCTCGAGCATCTTCATGTCCCTTACACCCTGCCGGAACGCCACCACCACAGAAGCATTTTGTATATGTGGGATGGTGCTCCGTACCTGGGAGAACCGCTGGATGAAGGAGCGCAGCGACTCTCCAGGTTGTTGTTGGATGGCATGAAGGTTGAGCTCCGTGCCAGGCCGGGTGTAGGAGCTGCCAAAGTTTGCAGTAAACTGTCGGCAGAGCTCTCCCCAGGAGGTTATGGAACCCTGGGGGAGTTTCATGAGCCAAGACCGTGCTGCGCCGGTCAAGGCGATGGGGAAGTAGTTGGCCATGACGGCCTCATCCCCTCCTGCAGCAAGGATGGCGGTGGAGTAGATCTGGAGGAACTCCGCCGGGTTGACGCTGCCGTCGTACTTCTCTGGCAGGTGTGGCCGGAACTTGCGCGGCCACTTCGCGAAGCGAAGGTGTGGCGCCATGGCTCCACACCCTGCTCCTGTTGCTGCAGGTGTTGGTGCCACGAGCGCTTGGTCCGCTGTTGGCACCATGTACCCTGGCATGGGCAAAGGTGAGCCATAAACCGGGGGCGCCATTTGCAGGGCATATGGCTGAGGCATTTGCTGCGTGGCGTATGCCTGGGGCAGAGATCGCGTAGCGAACGTCTGCGGCCCAGGCTGGGTCGTGTAGGATCGAAGAACACGTGAAAATCTACCAGAGGGGGGTGAATGGTAGATTAAAACTTTTCGCAGCGGAAACAACAAAAACCCCTCAGCAAAAAATCAATCGGTTAAAGAAACCATGTGTGCAAGTGTTTTCAAACGTGTTCAACCGTGACAAATCAAGTAGAGAGGTAGAGAATCAAGTCACGGATCTAATGCAACAAGAATCACTTGAAAACACGAAGTAAAACTTGAGATACGATCAAAACATTAAATGAAGATCAATCTGTTCTACCCGATATAAAACAGATCTGCAACGCTGCAAAGAAACTCGTGTATCTCGAAAACTACAGATCCGAAGCTCGTGAAAATTTCACAGATGATAGATAATTGAGTTGTGAAGACAACCCAAAAAGAATCACGTCAATCGGAACCATAAAACTCGAGTTATGAATGAAACTCCGAAGCAACGTTGGTCTGTCCAGAAACTTGGCGAGAAAGACTTGACGAAAAACAAGTCGACGAACAAGGCACAAAAGCTCCTCGAAACTATGAACTTTATTCAATAGAAACACAAGAGGAACAGCCCAAAGTCGTGCACCCACGAGACTTGGCCCCCCTTGCTTATATAACCAGCACTAAGGCCAACTCAACTCAAACTAGGACTCCTACTCCTACTTGGATTCAAACTGTAACTTTCCAATACTGCTCAAGACTCTTCTATACGCAGATAGAAGCAATCTTAAGACTTCCAAACACCTTAGGAACGTCCTAAACATTCCTAAAATAACTCAAATTCGTGACCCAAATGAAATCCTATCATAACCAACTCAAAACTTTCCATATTTGAGTCAAACACGACTCAGCCGCAGCCTGAGTCCATAACCTAGTCGGCTGAACCTTTCCGACCAATTCTTTACGTCCACATCTCTTCATCACGCCTTGGAACAATGTTGCCACGTCCATGCACTCCTTGCACACGTGCAAACACTTTCCAACGATGTACACGCAACCTTCATATGCACTGCCCTTGACAGCTACTCCTGAACTTGGTTGTTGGAACCTCATCTCCTCCCTGAGACTAGTCCAAGGATCCCGTCACCAGCCATGTCTTGAACTCAAGCAACACCTGCACATGAATAAACAACCAATTCTTCCGAGCACAAGTCCTTGACTCACGTTAGTTCGAAAACCACAACACCTTACATGAGCACGGCACATAAGCACGTTGCAAACCATATCAAATGATAACAGCCATAACCACCAAAACACACCAAAAACTTAGCAAATTAAATCTAAGCAAACCTTCCCATAAAGCAAGTTTGAAACATTGCGAGTTAAAATCAAAAACAAGACGCTGCAGTTCTACGAGTTGAACTTCACGGGAGCTCCCTAAAAACAAGCTCCGGACCTCACAGAAGCTCTCTGGACCTTGCAGGAGCTCTCCGGACCTTGCGTCGGACCTTGCCAACACTTGGCGGACCTAACAAAGAACTTGTCGGACCTTGCCACAGAAGAATGTTTTGGCAATATTCAAAACTTTGAATGTTAATGCTAACTTTTATCCTAATTGCCAATGTATTCAGCACACATAGGTCTCACAATCTCCCCCTTGATGAATGCATTGGCAACACCAATTAAAATCCGAACATTGGCTTATGAAAAGTTTTGAAAAGCTTTGAAAACTCATTTCTCCCCCTTTATTAATTTCTCCCTGTTTTTTTAAAATCAGAGAAGGAAGAAAGTGTATAACATATGAAAGTGTAAAAAAATCTCTCCTTATACATATTTCTCCCCCTTTGACAATGTATTCAGCAAGGTTCAAAAGAGAAATTTTTAAATGTTATGAGCATATTATAACATATACATACAAAAGAAAGCTCATCCAAGTCATACTATCAGGTTACTTACACTAACACATCAATGAGATACATAAAGTAGTGTAAGCCATGCTAGAGATCAAATGTATTTTTCAGTTTAAGCAAGTCATGATCTCCCTTACTCAACTATTTCAAAACCTGAAAACATGACACTTGTTGCTGCATTTTTGTTATTCATAATCATTTAAGGCACAAAGTTGATCATATGATATTTGCAAGAGATTATATGCCGCATCAGCCTTATTCTAACCAACCAAGCCAAGCCTATGTCATTTGACAATCAGAAGCTTAAGGACATGGTTTTAGTCATACACAATTCCTTACAAGTTCATATCTTAGTGCAATGATAAGCAATCTCAAAAGAAGAAGTGCGATGCATGCATATTCTCTTGATCTTTTCTCAATTTTTTATTTGAAAACTCAACATGTGAGCTGATCACTTGATTAATTTTTTATGATTAAAAGCACTTGTGAGCACGCAACAAGTTCAAAACAGCAAGAAAGTTTGATCATGACCAGATTTAGTGTAAGTAATTATTCCAATTACTAGTCATGGCAAAAACTACAAAATGTATAACATGAGTAATGTAGTAAGAACTTTCAGCCTGTAAAAGGAATCACAAAGTCATACATGTATGAAATACTATGCTCATATTATTTTAGTTTCAGATTCACACATAGACTTTCGAAGTTTCAAAAACTCCCCCTCAATTTAAGCCATGAGGAAGCATAACCCCTATTTCACTATGAATGAAACAAAAACGAGTGAAATCCAAAGGTTTTGTAAAAATATCAGCCAATTGTTGTTCGGTATCGACATGGTGAAGCACAATGTTTCCTTTTTCAACATTATCACGAAGAAAGTGATACCTAATGTCAATGTGCTTAGTTCTACAGTGTTTCACGGGGTTTTTAGCAATACAAATTGCACTAGTGTTATCACAAAACAGTAAAACACTATCTAAATTAACCCCATAGTCCTTAAGTGTTTGAACAATCCAAAGAATTTGTGAGCAAGCGCTAGCCGCAGCTACATATTCAGATTCGGCCCTGGATTGTGCAACTGAAATTTGTTTTCTAGAGGACCAAGCAACAAGTGAATTACCAAGAAAATGACAAGCACCCGAAGTACTTTTCCTATCAATCCTACAACTCCCAAAATCAGCATCCGAAAAAGCTTTCAAAGAAACGGTTGAGGAAGAAGGAAGAAAAATGCCAAATTCTTGAGTTCCATGTAGGAACCTGAGAATCCTTTTGATGGCTTGGCGATGTATAGCACGTGGAGAAGCTTGAAAACGTGCACAAAGACATACGCTGAATTGTATGTCCGGTCTTGACGCCGTGAGATACAAAAGTGATCCAATCGTACTTCTGTATTCTTTTTTATCGACCGGGTCACCATTTTCGTCAAGTTCAAGTGTTGTTGCTGTTCCCATTGGTGTCCGAAGAGGCTTGCATTTGTCCATGTTGAAGCGCTTAAGAAGGTCCTTTGTATGCTTAGTTTGATGCACAAAAGTTCCTTCTTTTGTTTGCTTGATTTGCAGCCCCAAAAAGTATGTGAGTTCTCCCATCATACTCATCTCAAATTCTGAACTCATCATAGCTGAAAACTTGGACACGAGATCATGAGAAGCACAACCAAAGATAATATCATCCACATGCACTTGAACGAATAATGAGTCATTGCCATGCTTAAGTACAAAAAGAGTTTTATCAACCTTGCCCATGGTAAACCCCTTTTCAAGTAAGAATGTTTTTAACCTATCATACCATGCTCTAGGGGCTTGTTTTAGACCGTACAAGGCTTTGGACAGTTTGTAAACATGATTAGGAAAATTTGGATTTTCAAAACCCGGTGGCTGCTTAACATAAACCTCCTCCTCTATGTAGCCATTAAGAAAAGCACTTTTAACATCCATTTGATATAACTTGAAACCTTTAGATGCAGCAAATGCTAATAAAATTCTTATAGCTTCTAATCTGGCAACAGGAGCAAATGTTTCATCAAAATCTAGACCTTCAATTTGAGTGAAACCTTGAGCAACCAACCTAGCTTTATTCCTAACCACAACCCCATCCTCACTTTGCTTATTTTTAAATACCCATTTAGTTCCAATTAATGTGTGACCTTGAGGTGGAGGTACAAGTTTCCAAACATTATTTCTTTCAAAATTTTCTAACTCTTCTTGCATGGCATTAATCCAAGATTCATTAGTGAGTGCATGTGATATATCCTTGGTTTCAAAAGAAGCAACAAAAGCAGAATGAGCATGAGAGTTTGGATCGCAAAACCTAGACCGAGTGACTCGTTCATGCAAGCTTCCAATGATTTGTTGTGGAGGATGACTTTTGAGTACTCGGAGGGGAGTAGACACTTCACAAGCACCTTCTTCTTCATGTTCGGACCTTTGATTAGGAGAACTTGTTGATTGAGGAAGGTCCGAACCAGCAGTAGTGACTGTTGGTGCTGGTTGTGGTGCAAAATCAGCAGCTTGATCGTTATTTACTTCCGAGTTTTCGGGCAGCAGCACCACTTCTTCAATAAAAATACTCTCCCCCTGCGGATATGGATCCGGACCTGCAATATCAGAGCTAGTACTTGGGCTAGCTTCATCAAAAGAAACCTCGCAAGTCTCCACAATTTTGTTAGTGTCAAGTAAAAGCACACGGTAGCCTCTAGTATGAGATGGATAACCAAGAAACATGCCATCAACAGATCTAGCTTCAAATTTATCAAGATTACCATGTTTCTTAACAAAGCATTTGCAACCAAAAACCCTAAAGTGTGTAACACTAGGCCTATGTCCAAACCGGAGCTCATATGGGGTTTTTCCAAGCTTAGCACGCAAGAAAACACGATTTGAGACATAACAAGCGATTGCAATTGCATCAGCCCAAAATTTCCTAGGAGTTTGATATTCATCAAGCATAGTCCTAGCCATCTCAACTAAGGTCATGTTCTTTCTTTCTACGACACCATTTTGTTGTGGTACATAGGGTGAAGAGTATTGAAGATCTATTCCATTTTCAGCATAAAAGTGATCAAAGGATTGGTTTTTAAATTCAGTTCCGTTATCACTTCTAATTGCTTTTAATGATCCTGGGTGATCAATTGATAATCTAAGAAATAAAGTTCTAAAATGACTAAAAGCTTCATTCTTAGATGCCATAAAATAAACCCAAGAATATCTGGAATAATCATCAACAATCACAAGCACATACGATTTACCTCCGAAGGATTGAACACGTGCCGGACCAACTGTGTCAAGATGTAAAAGTTGTCCCGGTTCAGCTGTCATGGTCATTGTGAGAGGAGCATGTGAACCTGCAACAAACTTAGCATGTCTACAAGAAGAGCACACAATATCATTGTCCTTTTTAAGCTTCGGCAGCCCACATATGCGATCGAGAGCATTAACACGAGTGAGATGATCAAAGCCTATGTGACCAAGTCTACGATGCCAAAAATATAGATCCTTTGTATCATTATCAACTAGACACCGATGCTTAGAAGTTGACAAATCAAAATCAGCTTTAAAAACTCTTCCAAACCTAGACATATTAAACAAAAGCTCACCTTTTGAATCTACAACCTTGCAGCAATTTTTAGCAAAGCTAACCTCTAGATTTTCATCTACCAATTGTGAAACCGAAAGCAAGTTGTATTTCAAATTTTTAACAAGTTCCACATCTTTCAAAGTGTAGATATTGTTTACTCTAACCGAACCTTTACCAATTATGGGAGTAGAAGAGTTATCGGCGAAAGTAACATTTTCTACACGTGACACAAAAGAGAGAGAGGAGAACCATTCTTTGTTACCGGTCATGTGGCATGAGCAACCTGAATCCACAATCCAAATGTTCTCCTTCCTCAAACGTGAAACCTACACAGCAGCACAATACGTCGATGACTCAATACTGGGGTTAGTTAAAAGACTTTTAGGAATCCAGTACTGAGTCACACGACGTCCAGCAGGAATATCACGCGAAAGCTGAGATGGTACAGCAGGTTTATGATCCAAACATCGAAAAATTTTGTTCCCAACTACTGACTTAGAAGATGTGTTATATGTAGCACAAAAAACAGTAGGTCCGGGAGCAAGTTTTTGACTCATTACAGCAGGTTGCAAGCTCCAAACATTCGGTCTAGCAGATTTTGCTTGGTTGTTATGTGATCTAGCAAGTATTCTTTGTTTCTTATCGTGTTTAGCTAGTCTATAACAAAAATCCATGACATGACCATCTCTACCACAGTAGGTACAATGAAAAATAACCTTATTATCATGTCTAGACGAGCAAGCAACACGTTTATTAGAACCCGAATGGGACAGTACTCCTGCAGATTTGAAAATCACCTCTTTTTGTCTAGGAGCTGTTTGAATCAAACCGCTTCCTAATGACTTTACAACATTAGGTGGGTGTGCCTTAGCATGAGCATGAGAATTAAAACCTAAACCAGTTTTATCATTACAAGACTTGGAAGAATTCAGCAGCAAGTTTAGGTTCTTATTTAGATTAGAAAACCGATCTAGTGTCCTATGCATGTCATCAAGTTTATTGGACAGATCAAAGCAGTTTTCACATGAAGTTTTTCCTTTTAGTTTGCAATTTGAACAATATTTAACTTCATGCACACGTAAAGCATTGTTGAAAATAGAAATCTCATTCATAGCATCATTTAGTTTCTTATTCAGATCATCACATGAAGAACAATGCAAATCAATTATAGAACAACAAGCATCTTTCAAATTTTTTTCATTAAGTGCAGCAAGCTCTTTGTTCTTTTCAATTTCAAGTTCAAGTTTATCAAGTGTAGATGCGTGTGCACTTCTTAAAGAGGATAATTGTTCATAAATCAAATCACATGAGGAACAAAAATCATCACTAGGAATCAAAGTTTTTAAACGATTAATTTCAGATTCTAGTGATTCAATTTTAACAGCATTGTTCCTAAGTTTTTTATCCTTTTTCTTTAATATAACAGTGGCACAAGAAATAGCATCACACATTTCTTCGCAGGTGGGACATACCTCTTCATCGTCGCTGTTGTGTTCTGCCTCCTCGGAGCTTGAACTTGACTTGCTCGCCATGCAGCACATATTTGCCATAGCTTCTTCATCTTCATCACTACCGGTGTCCACATCACTTGAGACGAAATCTTGAAGTGCAGAGATCATACTATTCACTATGTTGTGCATTGATAAATCTTTCTTCTTTTTATTCTTTGCAAACGATTTCTTCGGCCTTGTTTGCTTTTCTTCACGTGAAGTCGGACCTGAAAGGTTAGGGCACTCCATACGAAAATGTCCTGTCTTACCACATTCAAATTATCGTTGAGGTCTGGAGCTTCCTCTCCTTCTAGTTCTCACATTTTGCAATGCTTTTGAGAACCGAGTAGAGATGAGTGCAAGCTCCTCCTCTGGAAACTCTTCAATCTGTTCAAGGGTTGGAGAGGACAGCAAAGAGAGTGCACCACTAGATGATGATTGACTAGAACTAGACATGTCACGTTGCGAAACAAATGCAATAGACGTGTTGGGGTTTTTACGTGAGATGATGTCAATTTCATGAGTTTTCAATTTAGAATAAAGCACGTCTAAAGTAAGAGAACTCATGACAGTAGATTCACGAATAGATGTAACTTTCATCTCCCAAATTGACATATCTAATGCTCCTAAAATTGTCTAGCATTTTCAGCATCTGAGAAGTTAACATTGACACTACGCAAGTTGCTGAGAATTTTATTAAAGCGAGCAAAAAGGTCGTCAATTGACTCACCGGGTTGCATCTCAAAACGCATGTATTCTTTCTTGAACATATCTTGCCTTACCTCCTTGATCGTATTGGATCCTTCATGGTAGTCACAAAGAGCTTTCCAAACATCATATGCAGATCGGAGGTGTGCAACACGGTCGAAGTCGCTTTGAGTCAATCCTTGGATGATCAAGTTGCGAGCCTTGTTGTTGTTGTCAACATCTCTCATGTTCGCAGCCGTAACTTGATCGTTGGGTGGTACATCAAAGTTGCGATAGACCTTTTACCATATGGCGAAGCCTTGCGCCTGTATGTAGGCCTCCATCCGCGCCTTCCAAACCTGAAAATCGATGCCATCGAGCACACAGGGTTTTGCAGAGTACTTCTCCATGATGGTTAGTCAAAACACGTGCAAATCACAAAGATTAGAGCACCTTGGCTCTGATACCAATTGTAGGATCTAAGAACACGTGGAAAGCTACCAGAGGGGGGTGAATGGTAGATTAAAACTTTTTGCAGCGTAAACAACAAAAACCCCTCAGCAAAAAATCAATCGGTTAAAGAAACCGTGTGTGCAAGTGTTTTTAAACGTGTTCAACCGTGACAAATCAAGTAGAGAGGTATAGAATCAAGTCACGGATCTAATGCAACAAGAATCACTTGAAAACACGAAGTAAAACTTGAGATACGATCAAAACATTAAACGAAGATCAATCTGTTCTACCTGATATAAAACAGATCTGCAACGCTGCAAAGAAACTCGTGTATCTCAAAAACTACAGATCCGAAGCTCGTGAAAATTTCACAGATGATATATAATTGAGTTTTGAAGAAAACCCAAAAAGAATCACGTCAATCGGATCTGTAAAACTCGAGTTATGAACGAAACTCCGAAGCAACATCGGTCTGCCCAGAAACTCGGCGAGAAAGACTTGACGAAAAACAAGTCGGACGAACAAGGCACAAAAGCTCCTCGAAACTATGAACTTTATTCAATAGAAACACAAGAGGAACAGCCCAAAGTCGTGCACCCACGAGACTTGGCCCCCCTTCCTTATATAACCAGCCCTAAGGCCAACTCAACTCAAACAAGGACTCCTACTCCTACATGGATTCAAACTGTAACTTTCCAATACTGCTCAAGACACTTCAATGCGCAGATAGAAGCAATCTTAAGACTTCCAAACACCTTAGGAACGTCCAAAACATTACTAAAATAACTCAAATTCGTGACCCAAACGAAATCCTATCATAACCAACTCAAAACTTTCCATATTTGAGTCAAACACGACTCAGCCGCAGCCTGAGTCCATAACCTAGTCGGTTGAACCTTTCCGACCAATTATTTACGTCCACATCTCTTCATCACGCCTTGGAACAATGTTTCCACGTCCATGCACTCCTTGCACACGTGCAAAAACCTTCCAATGACGTACGCGCAACCTTCATATGCACTGCCCTTGATCCAAACATGCTGCGCGACCTCCCGATCAACTCAACCACAGCTCCTCCCGAACTTGGTTGTTGGAACCTCATCTCCTCCCTGATACTAGTCCAAGGATCCCGTCACCAGCCATGTCTTGAACTGAAGCAACACCTGCACATGAATAAACAACCAATTCTTCCGAGCACAAGTCCTCGACTTGACTCACGTTAGTTCGAAAACCACAACACCTTACGTGAGCACGTCACATAAGCATGTTGCAAACCATATCAAATGATAACAGCCATAGCCACCAAAACACACCAAAAACATAGCAAATTAATACTAAGCAAACCTTCCCATAAAGCAAGTTTGAAACATTGCGAGTTAAAAGCAAAAACAAGACGCTGCAGTTCTACGAGTTGAACTTCACGGGAGCTCCCTAAAGACAAGCTTCGGACCTCACAGAAGCTCTCCGGACCTTGCAGGAGCTCTCCGGACCTTGCGTTGGACCTTGCCAACACTTGGCGGACCTAACAAAGAACTTGTCGGACCTTGCCACAGAAGAATGTTTTGGCAATATTCAAAACTTTGAATGTTCATGCTAACTTTTATCCTAATTGCCAATGTATTCAGCACACATAGGTCTCACAGGTCGAGGCGGTCGACATGCTGTCACCAGCCTCTTGGTTGCGACACCTTTCTTGCCGTCGCTCGATGGCCACACGGGCATCTTCGCCCAGGTGACGTCGTTCCAGCTCCGACCTCAGGTACACCAAAGGCAGCATGGTGGAGCGAGAGTCTGCCGTCTGTCCGTCAGCTGCTGGCGTGCGCGACAGCGACACGGCCGGTTGACTGGGACGTCATCCCCGCCGAAGCTGAGGGTTGGCGGCGGCGATGACGAGACGGTCTACGTCGCGAATCCACTGCTGGGTCGCTGCCTGAGGCACATCCCCAGCAGGTGGATTGCGTAGAAGAGCTCATTTTGCAGCTAGTGCACTCCCATGGGAGACACTCAGCGCTGCAGCAGATCTTGGGCTTGCTGGAGTCTGCGCTGCCGGAGTCGGCTGCTGGCTTCCAGCTTGCCCCGACACACTCCGTCCCGAGTGTGTCGAGACGTAGTCCCCGCTGGTCACCGTTTGTCGGGAACGGGGGCAAGGTGAGCTTGCCGCTGAAGGAAGCTTCGTCATCTTCGTTGGCGTAAGCTCGTCGCGCAAGGGAAAAACCCCCTACCTGGCGCGCCAAATGTCCAAGTGTAGCTGTCGACACTTCCCCCGGACCTGCACTGGGCAACCTGCGGAGGTTCTTTTTCGGAGGGGCTAGTCCCTCACGGAGAGCTTGAGCGTTAGGGACGAAGGAAGGAGAAGGTTGACACAGGGGTTTTTTACGTGGTTCAGGCCGCCGGAGCGTAAAACCCTACGTCCACGGTGAGCAGAGGTGCTCGTTGTATTGCCTGAGTGTTGAGCGTGTGAGTGTGCAAAAAGCCGAACGGAGTTCGAACCACTAGAGTGTGAACCCCTTGTAACGTTGCCTACCCAATCCTTTTATAGTCCAAGGCTTGGGCCGCTTACAAGGTGGGCCCGAGACCCGACAGGTGGTCCCGGGGAGATTGCCTGCCATCTACCGTATCCTGCAGTTACGCCTGTAGCTGTCTCTGGCGAGGGCTTCTGAGTCTTCATCTTGCCGCCCCGCCCACGCCGCAAGCTAGGCGTAGTGGTTGATGACGGCAGGGGTGGCAGGGGATGTCTTGTCGCTGTGTTTATTGGTGTAGAGCCTCTGACGCGGTGTGCCAGTCTTCACTACCGACTAGGCACAACGGCACCTGACAGCAGCGTGCTCCACGTCTCCGCGTCTTGGGAAGGCGCAGGTCTTGAATACCTTGTACGGACAAGGTATGGCGTGTCTTTACTCTTGCTGCCTGCCCCGCGGGGGCAGGTAGTGCTGTTCTGCTGGCCACGTGGCGGGCCCAGAGCTCTCCTCAGAGGAGAGGGAGGTCCGACCCCACTGGACACGTGGAGCCTTCGAAGCTCTCCCCACGGAGGGGGGAGATCTAGCTCTGCTGGCCACGTGGCAGGCCCGGAGCTCTCCTCTGAAGAGAGGGAGGTCCGGCCCCGCTTGACACATGGAGCCTTCAGAGCTCTCCCCGCAGAGAGGGGAGGTCCGGCTCTGCTGGCCACGTGGCGGGCCCGGAGCTCTCCTCTGAGGAGAGGGAGGTCCGGCCCCACTGGACATGTGGAGCCTTCGGAGCTCTCCCTGCGGAGAAGGGAGGTCCGGCTCTGCCGGCCACATGGCGGGCCCGGAGCCCTCCTCTGAGGAGATGGAGGTCCTGACCCGCAGGACACGTAGGGCTTTCGGAGCTTGCCCCTGTGGAGGGGGCAAAGTCCTTAGGCGATTTCCCCTATGCGCGGGGGTACCCCATATTGAGGGTACCGACAACTGCTTCCGGGGCTTCTGTTGGATTGGCCAGGCGTTGGGGAAGATCTTCAGATGGTGCTTGATCACCTCCCTAGGGATCCCCAGCATCTTCGACGGTTGCCATGCAAACACGTCGACGTTGTGCCGGAGGAATGTGATGAGCGCGCCTTCCTATTTGCTGTCCAGGCCCCCGGCAATCCGGGTGGTCTGGGCAGCTTCGGCGCCAACTTGGATGACCTTCAGGGGGACGTCGTCCTCGTCGTGGGGCTGCACTCGGGGTGCAGAGGTTGAGGCACGGTGGCCTGCACTCGGGTGGAGCTGGCCCAGTTCTGCACCGCCAGGGGCTGGTGCTAGGGCTGTCACAAGTGCTTGGAGCTTCTCCAAGGCTGACAATGCGGCAGTGCGGTCTCCACGGATCTTGAGGACGCCTGTTGGTGTAGGCATCTTCAAGACGAGGTAGCCGTAGTGGGCTACCGCAATGAATCGGTACAGGGCTGGCCAGCCGATGATGGCATTGAAGGGGAGGTCGACCTCCGCCACGTCAAACAGAATGCATTCTGTTCGGTAGTTGTCCGGTGCCCCGAAGGTCACCGCTAGGCTGATTTTGCTGTACGGGACGACTTTTCCCGGCCCTACCCCTGAGAATGGGCTTGAGGGGGCGAGCTTGGCCATCGGGATCTGCAGCTTCTGGAAGGCTGCACGACTGATGAGGTTGAGGCCGGCCCCGCCATCCACCAGGACGTGGTACATCTTCACATTGGTGATGGTGGGAGCTACCAGGAGCAGTAGCTGCCCAGCCACAGCCATGTTCTTGGGGCAGTCGGTGGCGTCGAAGGTGATGGGGGTCCCTACCCACTTGAGGTGCGGTATTGCACACGGGGTAGGAGCCACTGACGCCACTGCTAGACACAGGGTCTTGACTGCGCTCCGGGACGAGGGGTCCGAGGACCCTCCGTAGATGACGTGGAGCGTCTTACGGCGCTCGTCGTCACTGAAGCTGGAGCCCCGCGGTGGTGGACCGTCTTCAGAGCGCGCTGGGGCTCCTGGAACTCCATCTGCTGGTCGACATTGTCCCGGGAGTCGACCTTCTGCTTGGCCTCCCTCTGACAGAAAGGAGGGGCGTCCGCACGCGGTTGCTTCCTCTTGCGGAAGCGTTCCGCGAGCTTCTGGATCTCCCGGCACTCAGCAGCAGTATGGCTGCTGGTGTTGTGCACGGGGCACGGCTCGCTGTGGTCACCACCATGGGCTGGTGACTGTCACGGCCTCTTGTCGGGGCGTGGTCCCCGAGCTCCGGTGGGTGATGCAGCTGCAGCAACAGGAGCTCTGACCGGTGGCTTGATCTTGCCACTGCCCTTCTTGGTCTTCTTGCTGCTCTCATGGGGAGCAGCGCTAGACCCGGGCTGTCCTCCGGCTTCGGAGGCTGGCTGCGAGTGCCAGTTACGCCCTTCCGCCGCACTGGTGCACTTGTCTGACAGGCTGAAGAGCTCGGAGACGTCACACACCTCTCTGGTGGTGAGCTTCTCGAGCATCTTCTTGTCCCTTACACCTTGCCAGAACGCCACCACCACAGAAGCATTTTGGATATAGTGGATGGTGTTCCGTACCTGGGAGAACCGCTGGATGAAGGAGCGCAGCGACTCTCCAGGCTGTTGTTAGATGGCGTGGAGGTCAAGCTCCATGCCAAAACGGGTGTAGGAGCTGCCGAAGTTGGCGCTGAACTGTCGGCAGAGCTCTCCCCAGGAGGTTATGGAACCCTGGCGGAGATTCATGAGCCAAGACCGTGTTGGGCCAGTCAAGGCGACAGGGAAGTAGTTGGCCATGACAGCCTCATCCCCTCCTGCAGCTAGGATGGCGGTGGAGTAGATCTGGAGGAACTCCGCCGGGTTGACACTGCCGTCGTACTTCTCTGGCAGGTGTGGCCGGAACTTGCGCGGCCACTTCACGAAGCAAAGCTGCAGCGCAAAGGCTGCACACCCCGCCCCTGTTGCTGCAGGTGTTGGTGCCGCGAATGTTTGTTCCGCTGTTGGCATGGGCAAAGGTGCGCCATAAACCGGGGGCGCCATATGCAGGGCCTATGGCTGGGGCATATGCTGTGTGGCGTACGCCTGGGGCAGAGATCGCATAGCAAACGTCTACGGCCCAAGCTGGGTCGAGGCGGTTGACATGCTGTCGCCGGCCTCATGGTTGCGACGCCTTTCTCGTCGTCGCTCGATGGTCACATGGGCATCTTCGCCCAGATGACGTCACTCCAGCTCCGATCTCAGGTCTGCCGATGGGAGCCTGGTGGAGCGGGAGTTTGCCGTCTGCCCGTCAACCGTTGGCGTGCGCGACAGCGACGCATCCAGTTGACTGGGGTGTCGTCCCCGCCGAATCTGAGGGTTGGCGGCGGCGATGACGAGACGGTCGACGTCGCGAATCCAATGCTGGGTCACCGCCTGAGGCGCGTCCCCAGCAGGTGGATTGCGTAGAAGCACTCATGCTGCAGCTAGTGTACTCCCATGAGTGACACTCGGCACTGCAGCAGATCTTGGGCTTGCTGGAGTCCGCGTTGCCGGAGTCGGCTGCTGGCTTCCATCTTGTCCCGACACACTCCTCCCTGAGTGTGTCGATACGTAAGCCTCGCTAGTCATCGTTTGCCGGGAACGAGGGCGAGGAGAGCTTGCCGCGGACGGAAGCTTGGTCATCTTCGTGATCGAAGAATCAACGCAAGAGGGAAAAGCCCCCTACCTGGCGCGCCAAATGTCGAAGTGTCTGCGGTCGACACTTCCCCCGGGCCTGCACTGGGCAGCCCACGGAGGTTCTTTTTCAGAGGGGCTAGTACCCCTGTGCTGGTCTCGCTGGACTGGACGAAGGATGGAGATGAACACAAGGGTTTTTTACGTGGTTTGGGCCACCGGAGTGTAATACCCTACGTCCACGGTGAGCAGAGGTTCTCGTTGTATTGCTTGAGGCTTAGAACCAGGGTTCCAAGCTTGAGGATGAGCTGAGTACTAGAATATCTTGCAAGGTGGCGTGATGCCGAACCCTTTGCAACATTGCCTACCCGAGCTTTTTATAGTCCAAGGCTCGGGCGGCTTACAAAAGGGGGGGGCTGGGACCCGCAGGTGGTCCCATGGAGATCTCTGCCATCTACCGTATCTGCATTAACGCCGGTAGTTGTCTCTAGCGAGGACTTCTGAGCCTCCGGCCTGCCACCCTGCCCACGCCGCAAGCTAGGCGTAGTGGTTGATAATGGCAGGGGTGGCAGGGGATGTCTTGTCGCTGTGTTTATTGGTGTACATCACCTGACATTGCGTGCCTGTCTTCACTGTGATGCGACTGGGTGCAATGCCTTCTGGCAGGGGCGTGCTCCGCATCTCCGCGTCTTGGAGAAGGCGCGGGCCTTCAATACCGTGCCTTGGGAAGGCGCGGGTCTTGAATACCTTGTACGAACAAGGCATGGTGCGGCTTTACTCCAGCTGCCCACCGCGTTGGGTAGGCAGCGCTGCTTTGCTGCCACATGGCGGGCCCGGAGCTCTCCTCTGAGGAGAGGGAGGTCCGGCCCCGCTGGACACGTGGAGCCTTCGGAGTTCTCCCCGCGGAGGGGGGAGGTCCAGCTCTGCTGGCCACGTGGCGGGCCCAGAGCTCTCCTCTAAGGAGAGGAAGCTCCGGCCCCGCTGGACACGTGTAGCCTTCGGAGCTCTCCCCGCGGAGGGGGGAGGTCCGGCTCTGCTGGCCACGTGGTGGGCGCGGAGCTCTCCTCTGAGGAGAGGGAGGTCCGGCCCCGCTGGACACGTGGAGCCTTCGGAGCTCTTCCCACGGAGGGGGAGGTCCGGCTCTGCTGACCAAGTGGCGGGCCAGGAGCTCTCCCCTGAGGAGAGGGAGATCCGGCCCCGCTGGACACGTGGAGCCTTCGGAGCTCTCCCCGCGGAGAGGGGAGGTCCGGCTTGGATGCCCCCGGAGTTCGCCCCTGTGGAGGTTGCGAAGTCCTTACACGATTTTCCCCTGTGCGAGGGGGTACCCCATATTGAGGGTACCGACATCGACTATGCGTGAGAGCAGGAAAGAAGAACCGAGTGTACAATGGGCGTACACTATCTAGAGCGCGGGGAGGTGATCATATAAATTAATGCGTAATTGAAATAAACACCTAAGTAAGCGTGGTAGGACTTACATGGGTAGCGCCGGAGCGCCTGTCTTGAGCTCCCATGCACGGACCTCTAGTGGTAGCGCCGGAGCATCTACCGGTACCGTGTGATCCGGAGCGTTGCTCACCATCTTGCCTTGACAACGAGGTAGATGTCCTCACGCAAGAACGGGTCTTGCGTGGCTTTGTCGTACGCTCGGACACGGGGGGCCCCATGGCGATCTCGGGAGGAAGCATGGCTTCGGCCCCGGTATACCATGAGGAGTAGTTCCTGCGACCTGACTCGGGGACGTCCGGCTGGCCCCCGACATAGAGGAGCCGGTATCCCCCGACGGCCCCTGGGCTCGCCTCTAAGGAGAGGGGAGCTCCAGCACGTCCAGCCTCAATGCCGTGAACGGCCTCGAGGGTGGGATCATCTGCAGCGTCTGCACCGGTTGTGTGGATCTTCTCGGCATGGATCTGGCACGCCTTGCATCTCCTAACCAGCTTGACGGCGTCCAGGTGGCTCTAGGTCAGTAGGAGCCCTGCCGGTGGGCTTAACCGACCAGTGTGCAGGACGATGAGCGTTCCCATCACTCGCCTCCGTGGATTGCCGTGAACGGGTTGCAACCTTCCTCCTGGGTTATGCACCGCAATAGGATGCAATAGCGCCACACCAGTAAAGATACCAGCGCGTAGCACTTAGCCATCTACAAAATCCGTTCAGCGGATGCACGTTCATTAGAAAGGATGTTGTCTTTCAAGGAGTCCCGGACCTCTGTGGTCCATGCATCGGGTCTACTCGAGCTTCTGTATCTTGGGCGTTGGGTTGCACGGAGTCCCCATGGCCCATGCGATCCTTGGCGGAGAACCATGGTAGCAGGGCTGCCAGGACAGCCAGCTTCGAGGTGCTGGTCTCGCCCCCTTCGCCTGGTTTGGCAGTCTGGGCTGTGAGTCGCGGCAACGTCCCTTCGAAGGCTCCTTGGGGCTCCGGGGCTCCGGTGGAGACCTTCATTGTCAGGTTGTTGGCGATGGTGTCGACGGCGAGCGGTACATGGCACCGGTCCAAGGTACCCAAACCACTCCCCCGTTGGCATGAGGAGCAGCACGCCGTCGGAGTAGGATGTCCAGTGAGGCTCCGTGAAGGCCGGTGCTCGGAGCTCCGTTTCTCCACCTTCCGGCCCCCCTGTGATGCTTGGTGGTGGCGTCCACCCGACCACGAAGTCAGTCGGCGCTTGGCTCTTGACTGCTTGGCGCGGTTGGAAGTTCAGCTTGAACTCCGCCATCCTCGGGCTGTTCTCCTGCTTTAGAGGCTAACCGTGAGTGCCAGAGACGCCCTTCTGCTGCTCTGGCGCATTTGTCCGCCAGGCTGAAGAGCTCCGAGATGTCTTGCACCTCCCGGGTGGCCAACTTCTCGAGCATCTTCTTGTCCCTCACACCCTGTCGGAATGCGACCATGACTGATGCATCCGGGATGTAGGGAATGGTATTGTGTACTTGGGAGAACCGCTGGATCAAGGAGAGCAGTGATTCTCCCTGTTGTTGTCGTACGGCGTGGAGGTCCAGCTCCGTGCCGGGACAGATGTAGGAGCTGCTGAAGTTCGCTGAGAACTGTCGGCACAACTCTCCCCAGGAGATTATGGAACCCTGGGGGAGATTCATAAGACAAGACTGGGTCGGGCCATTCAAGGCGACGGGGAAGTAGCTGGCCATGACGGCCTCATCCCCTCCTACAGCAAGGATGGTGGTGGAGTAGATCTTGAGAAACTCCGCCGGGTTGACGCTGCCGTCGTACTTCTCTAGCAGGTGTGGCCGGAACTTGCGCGGCCACCTTGCGAAGCGGAGGTGTGGCGCCAGGGCCGCACACCCCTCTCCTGCTGCTGCAGGTTCTGGTGCCGCAAACCCTTGGATGGATGCTGGCACGGTGTACCCCGTCCTAGGCATTTGAGGACCATACACCGGGGGCACCAAGTGCAGGGCATATGGTTGCTGCATATGCTGCATGGCATACGCCTGGGGCAGAGGTCGTATGGAAAAAGTATGCGGACCAAGCCGAGTTGAGGCGGTCGACATACTGTAATCGGCCTCTTGGATGCGACGTCTTTGTCGCTGTCGCTCGATGGTCACTTGAGCGTCTTCTTCCAAGCAACATCGCTCTAGCTCCGTTCTCAGGTCCGCCGTTGGGAGCCTGGTAGAACGGAAGTCTGCCGTCTGCCTGTCAACCAATGGTGTGCGTGACAGTGAGACACCTTGTTGAGCAGGGCGTCGTCCCTGCAGCAGCAGAGGGTTGACGGCAGTAGCGACGAGGTAGTTGACATCGCGAATCCACTTCTGGGCGGCCCCCTGTGGAGCGTCTGTAGTAGGTGGACTGTCCAGGAGCGCTTCTGCGGCGGCTAGTGCGCTTGCTTGAGCGGCACTCTGCGCCGTGCCTGATCTTGAGGTTGATGGAGTTCGCCGGGAATGATGGCACGAAGAGCTTGCCTCTGGAGGAAGCTTGGACATCTTCGTCAGCGTAGGCTCATCGCGAGAGGGAAAAGCCCCCTACCTGGTGCGCCAAATGTCGAAGCGTCTGTGGTCGACACTTCCCCCGGGCCTGCTCAGGGCAGCCCGCGGAGGTTCTTTTTCGGAGGGGCTAGTCCCCTTGCGTGGGTCTTGCTGGAATATACAAAGGAAGGAGATGAACACAAGGGTTTTTTACATGGTTCGGGCCGCCGGAGTGTAAAACCCTACGTCCACGGTGAGCAGAGGTGCTCGTTGTATTGCTTGGTGCTTAGAACCGGAGTTCTAAGCTTGGGGATGAAGTGTGTATGTCTACTGAGTGCTGGATGGCGAACTGCCAAACCGACTGCGGTGCGAATCAAACACATTGTAGCGTTGCCAACCCGAGCCTTTTATAGTCCAAGGCTCGGGCGGATTACAAGGTGAGCCCCGGGATCCGACAGGTGGCCCCGGGGTGATTTCCTGCCATCTACCCTATCTTGCAATAACGCCGATAGATGTCTCTGGCAGTATCTTCTTAGCCTTGGTCTTGCCGCCCTGCCCACGCCGCAAGCTAGGCGTAGTGGTTGATGATGGCAGGGACGGCAGGGGATGTCTTGTCGCTGTATTTACTGGTGTACAGCCTCCAACACTATGCACCTGTCTTGACTGTGACTGGTCACAGTGCCTCCTGACAGACGTGCGCCGCGTCCCCGCGTCTTGGGAAGGCGTGGGTCTTGAATACCTTGTACGGACAAGGCATGGTGTTCCTTTACTCCTGCTGCCTACCGCGCCGGGGCAGGTAGCGCTGTTCTGCTGGCCACATGACGGGCCTGGAGATCTCCTCTGAGGGGAGGGGAGCTCTGGCCCCGCTGGACACATGTCGCCTTCGGAGCTCGCCCCTACAGAGGGGGCGAGGTTCGGCCTTCAGGTCACGTGGCAGGCCCGGAGGTCTCCTCTGAGGAGAGGAAGCTCCGGCCCCATTGGACGCATGCCACCTTCAGAGCTCGCCCCTGCGGATGGGGCGGGGTCCGGCATTCTAGCCACGTGGCAGGCCAGGAGGTCTGCTCTGAGGGGAGGGAGCTCCGGCCCTGCTGGACACGTGGCCAGAAGGCCGGACACGTGGCGCCCTCGGAGCTTGCCCCTGCGGAGGGGGCGAGGTCCTTAAGCGGTTTCCTCCTGTGCGCAGGGGTACCCGGTATCGAGGGTACCGACACCCCCAGCTCGCCGAGTTAACGCTTCGCCGGAGTTTGACCACCGGATAAACCACTGACGAGCCCAGACCACGATCGCCATCGCCGGAGGAGAGCCGATGATCTGTTTTTGCTAGGAGGAAGGACCCGAAGGAAGTAAGGTAGGTCTCCATTAGCACCTTATGATGAGATCGCGGTTTTCCTTGCATCTGTTCTCTTCGATCCCTTCGAACAGAAGTTTTTTTGTGGACAGATCACATGTTGATCGGTTTGATCTAGAGTCAAGATCATCGCCATGTCCACATTTGATCTTTACACCCTTGTTCATCAGAAAACCCCATGCAAGCCATTAAAACATGCAAGAACACATACAAACTAAGCTACACCATAGGATTAGCCTGCATATGCACCATTGCATCTTGAGTAAAGTTTGTGCATGATGATTGATTGCTATGAATCTTGTATGTGCGTGATCGTAAATAGAAGGACAAGCTCAGTGAGATATCTACGAAGGACTACAACACCAAGACTTCGAGATCCAAGAGCAGCAGAAACCACAGGAACAAGGCAAGTGCCCCTTGACCATATTGATCCCATGTTTTTGGAACTGTTTTGTTTGCGAAAAGGTGTGTGTGCTTGAGTCAACTTGATGAGAAAACCCTTTTATAGGAGTTTACTAGTTTTGTTAACCACCCTTGTCGCCGGGACAGTTGATGAGTCGGGTATGGTCATTTTTGCTTCGCTGAGTCCACGGGATATGGGAAGCGAGATAGGATGTGTCTAGCTACTGCACTCATATGAAAAATGATAATAATAACTTGATGTTGGTGATGAACATGAATCGGGAGATCTAGGCAAGCTTGGTTCGTGGAAGTGGTAGAATGAGATGGTGGTTTACTTGCCATAGATCTAAGGACCGGTTCATGCCAGCCATGCCAGGAAAAAAGTGCCACCACAAGGCCAAATATGGGTGCGGCTTAGCTGACTAATTAGGTAAGTTGCTGGATTGTTATGGACCGTGGAAGGCGCGGGGAATGGGAGTCGAGAGAGGACTGCCCTGGGAACTGCATGTCACAAGAGAGGACCCGTAGGTGGGAGAATTGGAGATTCTAGCCTGCTGGTGAAACCTAAGTGAGTCCATACATCTAGTAGCCCCTTTGTAAAGGCTATTTTATGATCTCTTGGCCATACACCGACGGTTGTGTACTGGTATAATGGAGGTTCTGCAGTCGCCGACGGGTGACGAAATCACAAACTTGTGGGTAAAGTGGTGCCACCTCTGCAGAGTGTGAAACTATCATGATAGCCGTGCTTCCGGTCACAAGCGCCTGGCCAACTCACATGATTAGATGGGATGGTTATTGGGATGGTATTTAGTTTGGTGATGGTTTGGTCATTAAGGGATGGTTTTGGGACTGTTGAGTCCTAGTAATGAGATTGGTTTCATGACTGTTGAGTCATGGCAATGAGCATTGGTCTCGGTATGAGATGGAAATGAATATGAGATGAGATAGTAATGAATACGAGATGGTATTCATGAGCATGAGAAAAAGTTGAGAAAGATGAATGTCTGATGAGACATGAAAAGAGGTGAAATATGATGGAGTTATGTTGATGTTTTATTGGATACATGTTGGGATTTAATTCACTTAAAGCTAGCTGTTGTTTTTATCATGTTTTGTGAAATAAACTTTGCTTTTATGCAATGAGCCTTTTTTTATGTCTACCTTGTTATAGGGTACATGTCATACTTCCCGCACTTGCTGAGTACGACATGTACTCACCCTTGCATTATCATACATCATCAGCAACAGGAGAGGAATACTTTGAAGACCATGTGCAGTATTAGGCATGTGATCTACCGTCAACTTGCCTGTGGGGATGGATGGAGTAGAAGATGGAGCCACTGCTGCCGTTTAGTTTGATTCTGCAATAGTTTAGAAGACTTCCGCTGCTAGAATAAGACTTCCGCTGCTAGAATGAGTTAGAGACTCGTGAGACATTGTAATAAAAACCCTATTATGCATGTTATTTGTGGCAGACCGGAATCCGCTCATCCAGGATCGCAGAGGGTGGTGCCGCGCGATGCGACACCCGACAGCACATGTCATAAGAACACATTATTTTACATGGGAAAACAAACTGAATGTACAAAATAGTACACTTGACAGTTACAAACTAGGGTCTTTATTACACAGCGGAAGTTTCTTTTATACAACTCATGCCCGCCTATCTAGCAAAAGTGGTTGCCTAGCCCTAGGGCAACCCACACTAGCTGCACTCCTCAGCACAGCGCGGCGTGTACGGCTCCCACTCAGCCGTGGTCCCCGACGGAGGGTAACCCTCACCGGTGGACTCGTACTCCGAGTCCGTGGGTGGCTCCTCACCTGAAAAACACTTAAGCAGCAACTGTGAGCACGATGGCTCAACAAGGCTTAACCGACTCACCTAAGCATGAAACTCTACATGAGGTGTACCATGACATAGGATAGCAATGTTGCAGCAAATGGACACGCCTACAAGTTCATCCTATGTTCGTCTTTCAGCAACAAGTTAACGGTTCATGAAGCTGAAATTTAGTGAGCAATATTTGGTGGCACACATGTAACAATACAATTATATCATAACAGCAATATTGAAACATAACATTTCATTCATTAGTCTACGTTATGACGCAGTGAACAAGCGGTACTCGTCACCGCGAGGGATGGCGAATCGACTCGATATACACCTGCAGGGAAACCCAAAGAGCACGTCAGGTACGCCCACCCGTGGAGCTGCACAGCATGCTCACTCGATGTCGTACGGGACAACCTTTCACCCAACAGCCCAAACGTCGAACCGGTCGCACCGAAACGAGCAGGAGGTTCCCCACACGGAGCATCTCTCTATGCCCGTTGGCAGATTTCCACCTTGCTGCCCTCAACCTACAACTATAAATCGGTGTGCTATGCCTCGACGCCCGGAGGTTTAGGCTACATCGGTTTATCGGGGCCCATATATCCGATATGGCTTCGGTACGTTCAATACTTGTTCAGCAGGGCCGCACACGTATCGGTCCTCAATTTACACGGGCAGGGCTGCGCACACAAGACTTCCTCTTGCTACGCCCTAGCCCCTGCCTAGTCTCATTTTCATTACTAAAGTGATCTCACATCACTCAACCGAACCCGTGTGTCCCAAGCCTATCTCGCGAGTAGATTCCAACTACTCGACTTGTACCGAAGTCCAATGAATCATTAAGCATAGCCTGTCTACTCGAGGTCCTTGACACTGCCCTCACTCTTTTAGGAACCTTTGGTTATGCAAGGGGGGTTTCATTCATCCTATACCTAATGCACATACATACTTCATATGACACATGTAAACAAAGTAAAAACTTATAAAAAGTTTAATGAAAACCGGGGCCTGCCTTGTTGCTGCTGGTCAGGAGTCAGTTCTTCCTTTGGAAGCAGGAAGTCGAGGACCTCCGGAGCTTCCTCGCCTTCAGCGACTACACGTTATTGAAAGACTACATGTAAATTTAAATGCAAAGTGTAAACTTGAATACTTAACTACTCATAACTCTAGCCAGCCCTCCCCTTTGGTTCTGAAATTTTTATGGTGGATTGGTAGGGTCCTAATAAGAGTCTTGACCAAGTTTCATTTGAAACAAAGTTCATTTGAACCTTGTACAAATAGAAGCCTGTTTGGTCAATAATTGAGCCTCCACTAATTCCAGGGGTTTTCATGGCTCCAACCATTACTTTCTGGAAACTAGAATTTTGGATGGTTCTAATGGAGTTGGTTTCATGTCATTTGAAGAATTCTACAGAAAGTTATGCCCTAATTAAGTTTTGAGAAAATCTGAAAAATGTTTCTGTACATTTTTCTATTTTCTCAGGGCAGTTCTCTTAATAACCTCATTAGGGTAACTAAATGAACTTGGATGACTGGGATTCAGGGATTTTCTAATGAACCTCTCAGCCAAATTTCTGAATTTTTCATAAAGTAGTTCTCCAGATAAAATTCCCAACAGTTTAAACTTTAGAAATTCTGGAAAACTATTCACTTTCATGAGCTGAATTTGGTATTGCTGGAAAGTACTCAGAATTCTGAGTTCAGAAAAATTTGGTTCATCGAATTTGGAGCTTCCTAGCCAAAGTTCTATGCATTTGAAGTTTGAACTAAAACTGGAAATTCCAAAAATGTTTAAATCCTGCGGGTGGGTCCACCGCCCACGTGTCGACCGCTGGAGCCGAGCCACACGGGGCCACAGACTCCTTCCCGCGCGGCCGCACTGGATCCCGGACCACAGAGAATCCCACCCATTTATCTCCAGCCGCTGATGCGTGGGGCCTACCCCTTCGTCTTCCTCCGGCCACCCGCGCGACCCCGCCGCCGAGCTCGCCGGAGCTCTCGCCGGAGAGGGGTTCCAGTCCTCGGAGCTTGCTGAATCTCGCCGCCAGTGCCTATCTCGGCCTGAGGAACACGGTGGTGCCCTCCCCAGGGCTTGACAACCACCGGAACAGTGCTCCCGCCGGCAACAGCGGCCGGGAGCTCACCGGCGACGTCCAACTCGGCATCCCATGCACCTTTTTCGATGCAGTTTGCTCGGGGAGCTCCGCTGACACCTGCTGGTCACGGACATGGACACCGATCCCCGTGAAAACGGAGGCAACTACGACCTCATCGGTGACCTAGGCCGGATATCGGCTGTGCTTCAGAAAACATCGAAGAACCATAAACCTAGCCCACGGTTCTTACTGGTTTTCGATCCTAGGTGGCCGTGGCAGTGTATAGAGCGTGTGCGTGACTTGGTATGCCCGGTGATGAGCTAACCCCCACAAATTTTGAGATTTGGAGGGAGCTCGGTCTTAGGACCCCCGAAACTTTACCGGCGAAATACTTCCCCGACAACCCATGAAATGGAGAACGGTTGGGACTAGAAGAATCAGCACCTCAAGGCGGCCCTTTCTTATGTTGCTCGTCGGGCACGAGAACGTCTGTGCTGGACGGACGCCGGCGATCAGAGAGGGCGGCGTTTCTGTGCTCACGCGGAACCAAGAAAGAAACTCGGTCGGGAGTGGTTCTCGTTTGGAAAGCAGGAGGAAGGGCAGCGTGGGCTGTGCACTGGCCTTTGAGCCGCGGTTTGGCACCGTGAGGTGGCCGATTGCTGCCTCGGTTGCTCGCCGCCGTTCCCTTGCCTTGCGCGCGAAGCCGAGGTCGGCTGCAGCAACCGACTGCACCCTTGTGTGTGCAACTGACCTGTGGGCCTCCCTTTTACCCCCTTTTCCCTAATAATTCTTTTCTGTTTTTGCTAATTATCCCACCAGCTACTCACAATTTAATGTGAGACTTAGTCACCAAGCCTTGGTTTAAATTTGAATTCTCAAATTTGAACTATGTTTGGCTAAATTTGCTGCATGTTTAAACTGAAATTCAAATTCAGTTTTGAATTCTTGCAAATTTAGCTCTTGACAAGATGAACTCCAATGAGGATGAAAATTGGTGGGCTTACTCAGAAAAATGTGCTGAGTTTGAATATGAAGCTAACTTTTGAATTTGAGTGATGAAAGTTGCTACAATTTGAATTTACATTCAAATTGGCCTCTTTTTCAAATACCTCCAAAAGTGCCTCAAAAAGTGTTGGATTTCTATGAAACTTGGACTGAACCTTCCCAAGACTTTTTAAGTTCTAGGGGTGATCTCAACCTATCATGTTCATGTTCCCAAATCCCACTTTGTGAGAAGGAAGACTTTCCCCTCTAATCACTCTTTTGATGGAGGTTACTTGCTCTTCACAATATTTCCTAAGATATCCACAATAAAAACTGTGGTGTTGTGAGGTGATAAAAAGTTTTTGCAAGTCCCTTTTCTTGGGCTTTTACATCCCTCCCCCCTTAAAAGAATCTCGTCCCGAGATTATAAAAGAAGAGATAGCGATGTAACAGGGACTTACCCGTACTGAGATGCCATGAACTCCGGGTAATTTGAGCGAAGGAATTCCTCGCTCTCCCACGTCGCTTCTTCGGCGGTGTGGTTTCTCCAGAGTATTTTGTAGAACCACAACGTTCTGCTACGCGTGGTTCGGGCTTTCTCATCAAGAATTTCCACCGGATACTCATCATATGTTAAATCCGGTTTCAGCTCGCCGATGTCTCTGGTAGGAACAGCAGCCGTATGCTTCAAACATTTTCGCAGTTGCAAAACATGGAAAACATCATGGACACCAGCAAGGTATGCTGGTAACTCCAATTGATATGCCGCTGGTCCACACTTTTCGGTGATGGCGTAGGGTCCAATAAAACGGGAGTGAGCTTCCCCTTCACACTGAACCGGTGCACACCCTTCATCGGGGACACGCGGAGGTACACGTGTTCACCGACGTTGAAGGGCAACGGTCTACGCCTCTTATCAGCGTAGCTCTTCTGCTGGGATTGAGCGGCCTTCAAGTTAGCTTGAATCGTCCGAACGCGCTCTTCGGCGTCGTTCACCACATCAACCCCGAATGTGACCCTTTCACCGGACTCGCACCAGTTTAGTGGGGTGCGGCATTTACGACCGTAGAGAGCTTCGTAGGGTGCCATCTTGATGCTCGCCTGATAGCCATTGTTGTACGAGAATTCCGCCAATGGTAGGTGATCATCCCAGTTCCTACCATGGTGGATGGCACATGCTCTCAACATGTCTTCTAATACTTGGTTCACCCTCTCTGTTTGCCCATCTGTCTGAGGGTGATAAGCGGAGCTCCTAATCAACTTAGTACCCAATGCAGCGTGTAGCTGCTCCCAAAAGCGAGATACAAATAATGCACCTCGATCTGAGACAATGGTCTTGGGTACCCCGTATAGGCATAGAATCTTCGCTATGTACAGCTCCGCATATTTGCCGGCATTGTAACGTGTATTCACTGGGATGAAGTGAGCCGTCTTGGTTAACCGATCAATGATTACCCAAATGGAATCATGTTTGTTGGCAGTTAGGGGTAATCCCACAATGAAATCCATGCTCACATCTTCCCATTTCCATGCAGGGATCTTCAGGGGTTGTAGCAGCCCTGATTTCTTCATGTGATCAGCTTTAACTCTTCGGCACGTATCGCACACGGATACGTACTTAGCTACCTCCCGCTTCATCCGCGTCCACCAAAATTTCTTTTTCAAATCTTGGTACATTTTGTTGCTGCCCGGATGAATGGAGTACTTGGACAAGTGAGCTTCATCGAGGATCTTCTTTCTCAACTCCATATCCCGGGGTACGACTATGCGGTCATTGAACCACAGCGTCCCTTCATCATCCTTCCGGAAACATTTAATCTCTCCGTTGTCTATCCGTCTCCGGAGATGTGCCATGCCTTTATCCGTCTTCTGAGCTGCAATGATGTCCTCCCTAATAGTAGGGATGAGGGCAAGGTTGTACAGCGATCCATAAGGAACCAAGTATATACTTGGCTCTTCCTCCTCCACCGGTGTAATGGTGAGGTGATGGACATGTGATTTCCGACTCAGCGCGTCGGCAACCACATTCGCCTTGCCGGGGTGGTAGTGAATCTAAATCTAATAGTCCTTGATTAATTCTAACCACCTCCGTTGCCTCATGTTCAGCTCCTTCTGGGTGAAAATGTATTTCAAGCTCTTGTGGTCGGTGTAGAGATGCACCAAGTTCCCCAGGAGATAGTGCCTCCACATTTTTAGTGCCAACACCACGGCAGCAAGCTCAAGATCATGAGTCGTATAATGCTGCTCATGGTTCCGAAGTTGGCGTGAGCCATATGCGACCACACGTCCTTCCTGCATCAACACGCAGCAGAGCCCAATACCGGACGCGTCACAGTACACGTCGAAGGGCTTTGTTGTATCCGGCTGAGCTAAGACCGGGACTGTGGTGAGATGCTTCACCAATGTTCGGAATGCTCCTTCACACGCCGAGTTCCAAACAAATTTCGACCCTTTCTTCAGTAACTCTGTCATCGGTTTAGCGAGCTTGGAGAAGCTTGGAATGAATCTCCGGTAGTATCCCGCTAACCCGAGGAAGCTTCTGACTTCATGAACTGAAGTAGGAGCTTTCCATTTCAGCACTTGCTCTATTTTTCTTGGGTCAACTGCAATGCCTTCTGCCGAGATGATATGTCCCAAGAATGGGACTTGGCTGATCCAGAACTCTCATTTGCTGAACTTGGCGGTAGAGCTTGTGGTCTCGCAATCGTCGAAGAACGATCCGCAAGTGTTCGGCATGTTCGGCTTCTGTCTTGGAGTAAACCAAGATATCGTCGATGAACACTACCACGAACTTGTCTAGCTCCGGCATGAACACCGAGTTCATGAGATACATGAAATGGGCTGGAGCGTTTGTGAGGCCAAAAGACATGACGAGATATTCATATAGTCCATATCTCGTCGAGAAGGCCGTCTTCGGAATATCCTCCGCCCGGATTTTAATCTGGTGATATCCAGAGCGAAGGTCCATCTTGGAGAATACACTTGCACCCACAAGTTGATCAAACAATATGTCGATGCGGGGCAGTGGATACTTATTCTTGATGGTGACGGCGTTGAGCGGCTGGTAGTCCAGACACAGCCTCAAGGTTTCATCTTTCTTCTTCACGAACAGCGCCGAGCATCCCCAAGGCGAGGAACTCGGCCTAATGAAACCCTTGCTCAACAGATCATTGAGCTGTTCTTTCAGTTCAGCCAGCTCATTTGGAGCCATTTTGTATGGTCTCCGTGATATGGGTGTAGCCCCGGGTGCAAGTTCAATCTTGAACTCGACATCCCGCTCAGGTGGCATGCCCGGAAGATCATCCGGAAACACGTCGGGGTACTCCCGGACTACGGGTATGTCTTCTAACTTGAGAGCTTCAGCGTTATTAATTGCTAAAACTTCCCGGACTGGCATGTTTAACACCATGGAATGCGGACAGTGGAATGGTGAATTTAAGTGAACCGTCCGTGTCCGAGTCTCTAGGACAGCGCCATGGTATTGTAGCCATGACATCCCTAAGATTGCATCAATCTTTTGTCCCATAAGTATTATCAAGGTGGTGGGATATAGTTTCCCACCTAAGCACAGAGGTGCCTTTGGAATCATCATATTAGCTGAAATCTTCCCTCCCGGTGAGCAGATCATATAAGTGCAGTCGGTTGGGAAGACTTGCATTTGATGTTTAGCCACATAGGATGCACTTATAAAGCTGTGGGTTGCACCAGAATCAAATAATATGACGATGGCTTGATTTTTGAGAGTAAACGTACCCGCCAGCACGTTGTCTCCCTCTGGGGCGTCCTCATTGTCGAGGTTGCGGACACCTCCAGTCCGCTGACCAACCTTCTTCACCGGAGGTCGGCCTCGAGCGCCGCCCTGAAACTGGGCTTGCCCGCTGCTCTGCTGCCCCTGGGGACAGTCCTTCGCGAAGTGGCCCGCCTGGCCACACGTGAAGCAGGTGAAACGGGGCGGTCCCCCACTGATCGGTGGACGGAATCCCGGGGCGCGTTATGGCGGTGGAAACGCCCGGGGTACCGTCTGCTGCTGCTGCTGCTGTCTTGGTGGTGGCATCGGCGGACGGAACGAGGGTGACTGGAACGGACGTCCCCCGAACCGTTGAGGTCGCGCCGGTGGATGCCAATGCTGCCCGGATGGTGTCCGATACACCATACGGTACTTCTGGGGAGCGCCACTCCCACCGCTGCTAGGTGGAGCGCTGCGCTTCCTCTGCTCAGCTGCCAACTCCCGCTGAGCATCCTCTTGCATGATTGTGGCATTGACTAGGTCGTTGAACGTGCCGCGATTCCACTGAACGAGGTGCGTCTTCATTTCGGGGTGTAACCCCTGATAGAAGTGTTCTCGCTTCTTCTCCTCGGTGGAGATATAATCTGACGCGTACTGCGCCAGATGGTTGAAGGCACGGGAGTAGTCGTGGGCACTCCTCCTGCCCTGCTTCAGTTCCAAAAATTCTTGGAACTTCCTCTTCATGATCCCGGGAGGAATATGATAGGCGCGGAACGCCTCCCGGAACTCTTGCCATTCCACGGCATGGCCAGCCGGACGTGAGGCGACATAATTCGCCCACCACGCACCAGCGGCACTGTGGAGTTGCTGCGCTGCGAACAGAGTATTCTGCCGCTCCATACATTGGAGCAGCCCGAACTTGGACTCGATGGTCCGCAGCCAATTGTCCGCCTCCAGTGGTTCTTCAGCTTCGGTGAACACTGGAGGGTGCGTACTCATGAAGTCCGAGTACAACACTTCACGGGGCTCACGAGGCCCTCTGTCTTGACGTCCCCCCGCCTGGGACTATTCTGCACGATCGTGCGGAGCAGGTCGGTCTGCTCCTCATGACCTCCCACCAGTGCCGCTATCACATCCGCTAGAGTAAGCGTAGGCGGCGGTGGTGGCTGCTGCTGCGGGGTGCTGTCGTAGGCCGGTGGCTGGGAGTCATCGCCTCCCCCTTGGCTAGAGCCGCCAACCTCGTGCGTGGTCCTAGTGCGAACCATCTGCAACCATACGACAATAACATCAGTCCCGCAACAGATTGCATGCAGTCCAATAAAAATAGGCTTAAAACATAATGACATTAATTCATGCGATACATCTCGTATGTAGATAATGTAATAACTTTGCACAAGCTACACCATTACCAGACCAAACACAAGCTAGTTTAATCCAACTTGATGAACCTCCACTTTGGAAGCTCACCATAACTAGGTTTGGTCACTACGAGATATTACTATCGCTTTGTCATCACGTATACCACCCTTAGGGTACAACACCCTCTCCAATGAGTTCAAACTGTCATTCTTCTGTCAGAATGACCAGTTTCTACCTATTCCAAGTTTTGATCTGGTTCTGGGCATTTTCATGACTCAAGTTGAATACCAAAGTTAAAGTTAACTTCATTATCCTTCCAACGAGTATTCATTTGCCCCAAGATCAGCTTTGGTTAAAAAGTTATGCTAATTCAAAGCCAGCAGAGTTTCTGGAAGAATTTTAACAGCACCTCCCTTGGAAGTGGCTGTTTTCAACTCTGGTTTCCACTGAAATCTGTGCTGAAATTTCAGAAACTTTGAATTGCAAAGATATCACACATCTTCTACTCTTTCTAAGGATGTATTATATGACAATTTTAGACTTTTCTACTGGGAGTTATGTTTGAAAAACAGAACAGTCCAGAGAATGTTTCACTCTGTCCTGGTTCTGGACAGTTTACATTTCTCTGGGAATTAAGCCATCTTAAGGTGTGTTCCAGCTCTGGAAGTCTACAACGAAGTTGTAGAGTACTTAAATACCTTTCCAGAACTATATAGCACACCTCTCTGGGCTAAAGGACCCGTGAGTTATGCCCTGTTGAAGATCAGAAAACTTGCTGTCCAAAACAGAGCACTCTGTTTTTCATCCCTTTGGCTATACTGCTCCACTATCCCATTCTTATACCCAACCAGGGTCCTAAATGTTGAACCTATAGATTTTAATTCCTTGTTATCATTATTTTGCATGCATATGCCTATGATATCTCGGTACTACGTTCCTCACAAAAGAAAATCCTAACCGGATTATACCGGCATATACGTCTCAAATGTGGCACTAAACGGTCTCTCGCACACGTTTACTACACGGATACATACGTGGTTAGTACCTGCAGAAGACCACACAATAATGGTGCACTCAAGGGTTGTTCATTTCAGGCAGTTCCATATTTAATGTAAATACAAACGCCCGTATCATTGCCATACGGCCGTCCTTGAGCTATGTCACTTCTCAAGGCACGTGATCGTGTTTCAACACCACACGACAGGGAACCCGAGTATGTCATGAACGGGTCATCACGGTTGGGAATGTTATCAACCCAACAGATACCACCTACTGCCCTGCAGGGCACGCCGATGGCAAGCGCTGCGTATGTCCTCCTGGGCTAATTGCAGACGAACACACTCTCGCGTTACTGACCACGCGATGGGGTCTCCACTTACTTGCCTAATGCACGCTAGGGATCAGCGTTTCATATGAACTCAGGAACATGAAGAGTCCAAGAGCTTCATATTGACGTATCACACCAAGCGGTGAGACTCTATCCCTGAACCACGTTCCTCGTCAGGGGGAGCTAACCGAAATTGAACCGCTTTCGGTGGCGTTCCTTACCATGCTTACCAAAGCATAGGTGCATCGTTACATAATTGAAATGCAGAATTATAACACATAAGTTAGTCTTTGCCACATTAAATAACTATGCTACTATAGTCCTTACTTGGGCAAACTACCGATTCCTCACCGTAATCCTAAGTTTTCCCATAATACAGTTCTTAAGTACTGTGCTATCCCCAATGCAGCTCTGATACAAGGCTGTGGCGGACCGGAATCCGCTCATCCAGGATCGCAGAGGGTGGTGCCGCGCGATGCGACACCCGACAGAACATGTCATAAGACACATTATTTTACATGGGAAAACAAACTAAATGTACAAAATGGTACCCTTGTCAGTTACAAACTAGGGTCTTTATTACACAGCGGAAGTTTCTTTTATACAACTCACGCCCGCCTATCTAGTAAAAGTGGTTGCCCAGCCCTAGGGAAACCCACACTAGCTGCACTCCTCAGCTCAGCGTGGCGTGTACGGCTCCCACTCAGCCGTGGTCCCCGACGGAGAGTAACCATCGCCGGTGGACTCGTACTCCGAGTCCGTGGGTGGCTCCTCACCTGAAAAACACTTAAGCAGCAACTGTGAGCACGATGGCTCAACAAGGCTTAACCGACTCACCTAAGCATGAAACTCTACATGAGGTGTACCATGACATAGGATAGCAAGGTTGCAGCAAATGGACACGCCTACAAGTTCATCCTTAGTTCGTCTTTTAGCAAGAAGTTAACGGTTCATGAAGCTGAAATTTAGTGAGCAATATTTGGTGGCACACATGTAACAATACAATTATATCATAACAGCAATATTGAATCATAACATTTCATTCATTAGTCTTCGTTACGATGCAGTGAACAAGCGGTACTCGTCACCGCGAGGGACGGCGAATCGACTCGATATACACCTGCAGGAAAACCCAAAGAGCACGTCACATACGCCCACCCATGGAGCTGCACAGCACGCTCACTCGATGTCGTACGGGACAACCTTTCACCCAACAGCCCAAACGTCGAACCGGTCGCACCGAAACGAGCAGGAGGTTCCCCACACGGAGCATCTCTCTATGCCCGTTGGCAGATTTCCACCTTGCTACCCTCAACCTACACCTATAAATCGGTGTGCTATGCCTCGACGCCCTGAGGTTTAGGCTACATCGGTTTATCGGGGCCCATATATCCGATATGCCTTCGGTACGTTCAATACTTGTTCAGCAGGGCCGCACACGGATTGGTCCTCAATCGACACGGGCAGGGCTGCGCACACAAGACTTCCTCTTGCTACGCCCTAGCCCCTGCCTAGTCTCATTTTCATTACTAAAGTGATCTCACATCACTCAACCGAACCCGTGTGTCCCAAGCCTATCTCGCGAGTAGATTCCAACTACTCGACTTGTACCGAAGTCCTATGAATCATTAAGCATAGCCTGTCTACTCGAGGTCCTTGACACTACCCTCACTCTTTTAGGAACCTTTGGTTATGCAAGGGGGGTTTCATTCATCCTATACCTAATGCACATACATACTTCATATGACACATATAAACAAAGTAAAAACTTATAAAAAGGTTATTGCCAACCGGGACTTGCCTTGTTGCTGCTGTTCAGGAGTCAGTTCTTCCTCTGGAAGCAGGAAGTCGAGGACCTCCGGAGCTTCCTCGCCTTCAGCGACTACACGTTATTGAAAGACTACATGTAAATTTAAATGCAAAGTGTAAACTTGAATACTTAACTACTCATAACTCTAGCCAGCCCTCCCCTTTGGTTCTGAAATTTTTATGGTGGGTTGGTAGGGTCCTAATCATAGTCTTGACCAAGTTTCATTTGAAACAAAGTTCATTTGAACCTTGTACAAATAGAAGCCCGTTTGGTCAATAATTGAGCCTCCACTAATTCCAGGGGTTTTCATCGCTCCAACCATTACTTTCTGGAAACTAGAATTTTGGATGGTTCTAATGGAGTTGGTTTCATGTCATTTGAAGAATTCTACAGAAACTTATGCCCTAATTAAGTTTTAAGAAAATCTAAAAAATGTTTCTGTACATTTTTCTATTTTCTCAGGGCAGTTCTCTTAATCACCTCATTAGGGTAACTAAATGAACTTCGATGATTCTGAAACTTTTACTGGGATTCAGGGATTTTCTAATGAACCTCTCAGCCAAATTTCTGAATTTTTCATAAAGTAGTTCTCCAGATAAAATTCCCAACAGTTTAAACTTTAGGGACTTAATTCTGAAAAACTATTCACTTTCATGAGCTGAATTTTGTATTGCTGGAAAGTACTCAGAATTCTTAGTTCACCAAAATTTGGTTCATCGAATTTGGAGCTTCCTAGCCAAAGTTCTATGCATTTGAAGTTTGAACTAAAACTGGAAATTCCAAAAATGTTTAAATCCTGCAGGTGGGTCCACCGCCCACGTGTCGACCGCTGGAGCCGAGCCACACGGGGCCACAGACTCCTCCCCGCGCGGCCGCACTGGATCCCGGACCACAGAGAATCCCACCCATTTATCTCCAGCCGCTACGCGTGGGGCCTACCCCTTCGTCTTTCTCCGGCTACCCGCGCGACCCCGCCGCCGAGCTCGCCAGAGCTCTCGCCGGAGAGGGGTTCCGATCCTCAGAGCTTGCGGAATCTCGCCGCCAGTGCCTATCTCGGCCTGAGGAACACGGTGGTGCCCTCCCCAGAGCTTGACAACCACCGGAACAGTGCTCCTGCCGGCAACAGCGGCCGGGAGCTCACCGGCGACGTCCAACTCGGCATCCCATGCACCTTTTTTGATGCGGTTTGCTCGGGGAGCTCCGCTGACACCTGCTGGTCACGGACATGGACACCGATCCCCGTGAAAACGGCGGCAACTACGACCTCATCGGCGACCTTGGCCGGATATCGGCTGTGCTTCAGGAAACTTCGAAGAACCGTAAACCTAGCCCACGGTTCTTACTGGTTTTCGATCCTAGGTGGCCGTGGCAGTGTATAGAGCGTGTGCGTGACTTGGTATGCCCGGTGATGAGCTAACCCCCACGAATTTTGAGATTTGGTGGGAGCTCGGTCTTAGGACCCCCAAAACTTTCCCGGCGAAATACTTCCCCGACAACCCATGAAATGGAGAACGGTTGGGACTAGAGGAATCAGCACCTCAAGGCGGCCCTTTCTTATGTTGCTCGTCGGGCACGACAGCGTCTGTGCTGGCCGGACGCCGGTGATCAGAGAGGGCGGCGTTTCTGTGCTCTCGCGGAACCGAGAAAGAAACTCGGTCGGGAGTGGTTCTTGTTTGGAAAGCAGGAGGAAGGGCGGCGTGGGCTGTGCGCTGGCCTTTAAGCCGCGGTTTGGCACCATGAGGTGGCTGATTGCTGCCTCGGTGGCTCGCCGCCGTTCCCTTGCCGTGCGCGAGAAGCCGAGGTGGCTGCAGCAACCGACTGCACCCTTGTGTGTGCAACTGACCTGTGGGCCTCCCTTTTACCCCTTTTTCCCTAATAATTATTTTCTGTTTTTGCTAATTATCCCACCAGATACTCACAATTTAATGTGAGGCTTAGTCACCAAGTCTTGGTTTAAATTTGAATTCTCAAATTTGATCTATATTTGGCTAAATTTGCTGCATGTTTAAACTGAAATTCAAATTCAGTTTTGAATTCATGCAAATTTAGCTCTTGACAAGATGAACTCCAATGAGGATGAAAATTGGTGGGCTTATTCAGAAAAATGTGCTGAGTTTGAATATGAAGCTAACTTTTGAATTTGTGTGATGAAAGTTGCTACAATTTGAATTTACATTCAAATTGTCCTCTTTTTCAAATACCTCCAAAAGTGCCTCAAAAAGTGTTGGATTTCTATGAAACTTGGACTGAACCTTCCCAAGACTTTTTAAGTTCTAGGGGTGATCTCAACCTCTCATGTTCATGTGCCCAAATCCCACTTTGTGAAAAGGAAGACTTTCCCCTCTAATCACTCTTTTGATGGAGGTTACTTGCTCTTCACAATATTTCCTAAGATATCCACAATAAAAACTGTGGTGTTGTGTGGTGATAAAAAGTTTTTGCAAGTCCCTTTCCTTGGGCTTTTACAGTATTATTCTGAATTCAGTTTGTGGATTACATGTGTATGTGTGATGAACATCCTAGGCACACATATGCATCAGTCCGGTTCCGAGGTTCTCTCGGGACAGGGCATCACAAATTGGTATCAGAGCCACGGTTTTCAATTCACGAGATTGGTGCTGCCACGTTGACCGTAGGACGCAAGACTAGTCGCAGATTGGTATTAGGAGCAACGTTGAACATAGGATACAAGCCTAGATAGAAGTCACATATTGGCATTAGAACCCCATTGACCATAGGACAAAGTCACAGATTGGTCACAGATTGGTATCACCCCAAACCACATAGGACTCCCATTGAATAAGATTGAATGGGAGTTGTGTGTTGAAACTTTTGTGATGATTGTTTGTGCTTGTGTGCTTAGTGTGAGCCGTGGGATGTTTCAACGTTGTCCGTAGCCACACATAGTAGAGAGATGTGAAATGTTTCGGCACTTGTTCACATCCTCATATAGGTTGATATATAGTTCATACCCTTGATGCATATAGTTGGGGGGAATCAATCTAAACTTCTAAACTTCTATTCTACTCAACTTTCTCTTGCAGATGGCGAGAGAAAACGCCGGCCGTCCAAGGAGGAACGTCAGTGGCAGCCCTGAACCACAAGAGGATGACCACGTTGAGGTTCCTGAGAATGTTGGCCCCGGGGCTGGTGCAAACAACTTGGAACGGTTGGTGGCTATGCAGAACCAGCTCATGCAAAACATGATCCAAACATTGGGTCAGCTGCAAGCCAACAACAACAACAACCCCGTTCCTGCACCACCGCCACCACCACCGCCACCACCGATTGGGAGAGTTCATGAGGACTCGACCACCCACTTTTGCTCAAGCTAATGATCCCATGGAGGCCGATGATTGGTTGAAATCCATGGAGAAGAAACTTGCCATAGTTCAGTGCAATGATCGAGAGAAAGTTCTCTTCGCATCTGTCGAAGCGTCTGCGGTTGACACTTCCCCGGGCCTGCTCGGAGCAGCCCACGGAGGTTCTTTTTCGGTGGGGCTAGTCCTCTCGGGGGGTCTCACGTGTTGAACGAAGGAAGGAGATGATTGACACAGGGATTTTTACGTGGTTCGGGCCACCGGAGCGTAAATTCCTACGTCCACGGGAGCGGAGTTGCTCGTTGTATTGCTTGAGGCTTAGAACCGGAGTTTTAAGATTGGGGATGTGCTTAGTATGGAGTCAGGGTCGAAATGAGCCGAACCCTTTGCAATGTTGCCTACCCGAGCCTTTTATAGTTCAAGGCTCGGGCGGCGTACAAAGGGGGCCCTGGGGCCCGACAGGTGGCCCCGGAGTGATTTTCAGCCATCTACCGTATCCCGCAGTGAATGCCGGTAGCTGTCTCTAGCGGTAGCTTCTTAGTCTTCATCCTGCCGTCCTGCCCGCGCCGTAAGCTAGGCGTAGTGGTTGATGATGGCAGGGGCGGCAGGGGTTGTCTTGTTGCTGTAGTTATTAGTCTGCGGCTTTGCGCCTGTCTTGACTGTGATTGGGCACAGCGCCTCCTAACAGAGGCGTGCTCCGCGTCTTCGGGCCTTGGGAAGGCGCGGGTCTTGAATGCCTTGTACGGTAAAGGCATGGCGCGCCTTTACTCCTGCTACGTACCGCGCCGAGCGGGCAGCGCTGCTCTGTTGGCCACGTGGCGGGCCCAGAGCTCACCTCTGATGAGAATGGAGGTTCGGCCCCGCTGGACACGTGGAGCCTTCGGAGCTCACCGCCGCGGAGGGGGGAGGTCCGGCTCTGCTGGCCACGTGGCGGGTCCGGAGCTCACATCTGAGGAGAGGGGAGGTCCGGCCCCGCTGGACACGTGGAGCCTTAAGGGCTCACCCCCGTGGAGGGGGGAGGTCCGGCTCTGCTGGCCACGTGGAAGGCCTAGAGCTCACCTCTGAGGAGATGGGAGGTCCGGCCCCGCTAGACACGTGGAGCCTTCGGAGCTTACCCCCGTGGAGGGGGGAGGTCCGGCTCTGCTGGCCACGTGGCAGGACCGGAGCTCTCCTCTGAGGAGGGGGGAGCCCTGGCCATGCTGGACACGTCGCGTCCTCGGAGCTCACCCCTGCGGAGGGGGCGTGGTCCTTAGGCAGTTTTCTCCTGTGTGCGGGGGTACCCGTCGTCCCAGGTGTCGACCTTCTGCTTGCCCTCCCTTTGGCGGAAGGGAGGAGCATCCACGCATGGTTGCTTCCCCTCACGGAAGCGCTCCGCGAGCTTCTTGAGTTCCCGGCACTCACCAGAAGTGTGGCTCCTGGTGTTGTGTACCGGGCACGGCTCTCCACGGTTGCCACCGTCGGGTGACTGCTGTGGTCTCTTGTCGGGGCGTGGCCCTCGAGCTCCACCGGGTGCTACAGTCACAGCGATGGGAGCTCTGGCCGACGGATTGATCTTGCCGCCGCCTTTCTTCTTGCTGCTCCCTTGGGACGCAGCGCTAGCTCCGGGCTGCCCTCCTGCTTCGGAGGCTGGCTGTGAGTGCCAGTTGGCCCTTCCGCTGCCCTGGCGCACTTGTCCACCAGGCTGAAGAGCTCCGAGACGTCGCGCACCTCCCTGGTGGCCAACTTCTCGATCATCTTCTCGTCCCGCACACCCTGTTGGAATGCTGTAAAGGTCCCAAAATTTTGATTACAAAGAAACACTTGTTTGCAAAAGTTGGTTTCATGTGTATGAAATTTGGGACTTGTTAAAACTTTTCCCCACATGTGATAACACACATGAGGGTTTCCTTCACACAAGCTCAAATGTTTATTTGAAAACACGGAACCCAAGAGGGGTCTGAAACAAAGATGGGAAGTTCCCATAGGTGTGAGAAAACAAAACTCAGATTTGGAACAATTGTTCAAACTAAAAAATTCAAATGAGAGCATAAATGGAAATTCAAAACTGTTGTGCTACAAATCTCATTTGCAGCTGCCAAAAATTTAAATCAGATTTCATATTTGAATTCCTTGAGTCCAAATTAGGGGGTGTGCAAAGTTTCATGATTTATGGAAATGAATTGTAACCCATTTTCCAAAATGGACTTTAAATGACAAAGAATTCAAATGCATATTCGAATTTGGATAAAACCTGACCAATTATCCAAATGCCTCTCAGATTTAAACTTCCACAATTGAACTCCATCAATATTCAAATTGGGGAGATATTTTAGAGGGGATAAGGAGGACTGACATGTGGGACCCACCTGTCATTGGGAGCACTGAAAATTGCAAAAGATCTGCAGTCCACGGTCTCTGTTTGATTTCCTCCCATGCGAAGCAACGGCCGAAGCCGACTTCCCTCCGCTCGACACCGAGCTCGGCCGCAGCCACCCCCTGCTGGCTCCCCTTCGCGCTGGAGTGCTGCTGGACGTCGGCAGCTACCGGCTCACGCCCTCTCCCGCCTCTTAACCGAAGCCACGGCGCTGTCTCTGCTCTCCCTCGCACCGAAAGACAGAAGCGCAGCCGCCCGGCTTCGATCACACGGGAACTCGGGCAATCCATGTGAGCAGCACCTCTGAGCAGCAAAACCACACCACCGTCGTCCCCACGACTTCCTCGAGCCATCACCGAGCGGATTCACGCTCCCTGCACCGAAAACGGCGAGTTCCCGCGGTGGCCGTCACACAACAGCGGCGGCGTGCTCCCATGGACAGCCTTCTCCAGAGCTTGTCACGACCAAGCGAGGCCACTTTTGGGCGCGCAGGAGCTCCGTTCAGCTTCCACCCGAAGCACAAAGCCTGTATTCGCCGCTGGTCGACGAATTTCAGAAATCTCCTCCGGCTGGTGAAAACTGACCCGCGGGTATGAATCCGTGAAATCCTCGAGTTATATTCGTTTTGAGCATTTCAAATTGCACACACGGGACATAGACTTGCTTAGCAAAAACTTTCCTTTTGGAACCTAGCTAGAAACCCGCTCTGCACGCCGTGATTTTGATCTTTCTAACGGCGGTTGTGGTAGAGACCGTCGGGTGCACGGTGAACCCTAAGTTAGAGCCATCTCCGAGCCATTTCTTTTCCACGTCGATGATCCCTAGCGTCCGCCGGTGCTCTAGAGCTTGGAAACCGAAGCCTACAAGGCTTAAGGCGTCGGGGCGACGTCGCCGGACTTCGTCCGAACCGTTGCGCCGTCGCGGGCTAGTTTGGGGGCCCTGCCAGCTCGAGCAAACCCCACCAGCGTGTTCCTCACGTTGAATTAGGGGCTGGCGGCGAGTCTCAGCGTCAGAGGTGGCCGGACGACCGATTCCGGAGCTTCTCCGGCGAGCCCGGTGGAGGAATCGCGCGGGAGCGAGAGGTGGAAGACGACCTCCCCGGGCCCGCGTGCCAGTGTCTCGGGATAGAAGAGCTAGTTCCTCTATGGCGCCGGATCGGCTGTGACAGCACGGGAAACAACCCTGTCACCCCGTGCGGCACACTCCCGGCAGAAGACACGTGTCCCTGGTCCCACAGTCAGGTTTAAACATTTCTCGGATTCATTCAAATCCCAGATTTTCCCCCAAACTTTAGAAGAGCATAACTTTTGCTAGGAACCTCCAAATTTAGTGATTCAAATTGGGTTAGATTCAGATTGACGACAAAATCTATCCAAATATGCAACCCAATTTGTATGGAAGTCTTTATTTAATTCTGGAAAATTCTTTAAAGCTTTTCAGCAAAAGAATTTTAGAGGGAGTTTGGTTTATCCAAAAATCCCCAAATTTTGCAAGAACGTTCTTTAGGGTGTTCTTAGACTCCTGTAAAAGTTTCAACTCATTTGGAGTTGAATTGATCAGGGTAATTCAGATTGTAAATTCCTGTATTCAAATATATACAGAAACATTTTCAGAGAATTTCCAAAACTTGTAAATTCAGTTGTGGGCAATTCTTAGCTCCAAAAATCTCAGGAAAATTCATGTAGACTCTATGAACTATAATTGAAATTGTGGTTCACTAAGTTTGACATGAACATAGGTATTACCTCAGAATTAATTCTTCTTTGCTTAATTGCTTAGGGAATTGTTCTGAATAAACCACTCCATGAAAAGTGCTAAATTTTAGTTCAGAGGACTTTCTTGTGACAAGGAACTCACATGAAAATTCCCAGCTCCATTGGAGCTCTGGATCACCACTGTCATAGGTAACCTCTTAAGGTGATCAACACTTAAGTGGGAAAAGCACTTAATACTTGATCATAGTGTTTAAACCCAACCCAAACCACTAGCACCAGTGTCATTTTAAATTCTTAAACAGAGTTCCAGTTTTAAAACTGTCATTAGATCTTATTAGCAAAAGCTTTTCAATTAAATACATATGCATGATCATATCGTGTAGCATATACGTGAAGAAGGTGAGAAGGACTTGAAGTGAAGATCAAGGAGAGAGGAAAACAAGTCATCAAGCTCCAAGTGATCGTCACTAACTGATTGTAACATTAGTCACCTGCAAAACAGGCAAGCCCCGGTTTGCATTTGAACAGTTTTATAAAGCATTTTCATTTGTAGAGATCATAGCTTTGCATCATTGATTGCAGTAAGTCTAGATGATATTGAAAACCCCATTTGCATGACCAGAAATACCTAAGAGAGAAAAGGGTAGAATAGTACCTCCTCGAGTGGATTTGGCTACGCTAAATGTTAGTAGGAAAGGTCCGGTAGAAGTCGAGTAGTTGGAAGCTACTCGCGAGTTTAGGACTAGTTTACTCGGAACGGGTCCGAATTAGAAAAGATAAGGAAAGTTCACACATAAGAAATGGAGACCGGGCAGGGAGGTTTAGATGCAGCAGGTTGCAGGCTGTGCGTGCATAGCCCTGCCTGTGTCGGTTAAGGCCCGTCCGTGCTTGGCCCTGTTGGACAAGTTTGAGTTGTGTACCGGGCGCATACTGGCTATATGGGACCCAGGAAACCGATGTACCTTGGGAGATCCATAGTGGAACTTTTCCAACTTCCTTAGGCTTTCGGCGTCAGGGTAGCAGGAGGTACCTTGCTCAAGAACATACCACAGCGGGTATGTACCTTGAGGGAGCTTGCGTACTCGGGGCAGTTGGACTGCGTCCAATGTGGAAGATCTTGGGAAAGGTGGCCGCGTACAACGTCAGTCGAGGTTGCTGCCGGCAACTCGGAGTACGGGTGTACGTGTCATGTAGTCCGGGTGTGTACTGATTTGAATCACTGTCGCTCGCGGTCATATGAGCATACTTGCCCACTACGTCTTGACGTAGTAACAACTGGAATTGTCTATCTTTGAACTTGATAAGGCTGTGCTATAACTTGTATTGCAACCATGATTGAATTGGAGATATGCTCATTAAAGTGTGAGACCTATGTGTGCTGAATACATTGGCAATTAGGATAAAAGTTAGCATTAACATTCAAAGTTTTGAATATTGCCAAAACATTCTTCTGTGGCAATGTCCGACAAGTTCTTTGTTAGGTCCGCCAAGTGTTGGCAAGGTCCGACGCAAGGTCCGGAGAGCTCCTGCAAGGTCCGAAGAGCTTCTGTGAGGTCCGGAGCTTGTTTTTAGGGAGCTCCCGTGAAGTTCAACTCGTAGAACTGCAGCGTCTTGTTTTTGCTTTTAACTCGCAATGTTTCAAACTTGCTTTATGGGAAGGTTTTCTTAGTATTAATTTGCTAAGTTTTTGGTGTGTTTTGGTGGTTATGGCTGTTATCATTTGATATGGTTTGCAACATGCTTATGTGATGTGCTCATGTAAGGTGTTGTGGTTTTCGAACTAACGTGAGTCAAGTCGAGGACTTGTGCTCAGAAGAATTGGTTGTTTATTCATGTGCAGGTGTTGCTTGAGTTCAAGACATGACTGGTGACGGGATCCTTGGACTAGTCTCAGGGAGGAGATGAGGTTCCAACAACCAAGTTCGGGAGGAGTTGTGGTTGAGTTGATCGGGAGGTCGCGCAGCATGTTTGGATCAAGGGCAGTGCATATGAAGGTTGCGTGTACGTTGTTGGAAGGTGTTTGCACGTGTGCAAGGAGTGCATGGACGTGGTAACATTGTTCCAAGGCGTGATGAAGAGAAGTGGACGTAAAGAATTGGTCAGAAAGGTCCAACCGGCTGGATTGCGTACTCAGGCTGAGGCTGAGTCGGATATGGCTCAAATATGGAAGATTTGAGTTGGTTATGATAGGATTTCGTGCTAGGAACGACGTTGAGTTGTTTTAGGAATGTTTAGGACGTTCCTAAGGTGTTTGGAAGTCTCACGATTGCTTCTATCTGCGAATAGGAGAGTCCTGAGCAGTTATGGTAAGTTAGGATACGAGTCCAATTAGGAGTAGGAGTCCTAGATTGGATTGTTTAGCCTGGGGGCTGGCTATAAAAGCAAGGGAGGCCAGAGCTCTCGTGGGTAGAGAAATTTGGTCTGTTCCTCTTGTGTTTCTATTGAATAAAGTTCATAGTTTCGAGGAGCTTTTGTGCCTTGTTCGTCCGACTTGTTTTTCGTCAAGTCTTTCTCGCCGAGTTTCTGGACAGACCGACGTTGCTTCGGTGTTTCGTTCATAACTCGAGTTTTACAGATACGATTGACGTGATTCTTTTTGGGTTGTCTTCACAACTCAATTATCTATCATCTGTGAAATGTTCACGAGCTTCAGATCTGTAGTTTTTGAGATACACGAGTTTCTTTGCAGCGTTGCAGATCTGTTTTATATCGGGTAGAACAGATTGATCTTCGTTTAATGTTTTGATCGTATCTCAAGTTTTACTTAGTGTTTTCAAGTGATTCTTGTTGCATTAGATCCGTGAATTGATTCTATACCTCTCTACTTGATTTGTCACGGTTGAACACGTTTGGAAACACTTGCACACATGGTTTCTTTAACCGATTGATTTTTGTTGAGGGGTTTTTGTTGTTTCCGCTGCGAAAAGTTTTAATCTACCATTCACCCCCCTCTGGTATCTTTTCACGTGCTCTTCGATCCTACAATTGGTATCAGAGCCAAGGTGCTCTAATCTTTGTGATTTGCACGTGTTTTGACTAACCATCATGGAGAAGTACTCCGCAAAACCTTGTGTGTTCAATGGCATCGATTTTCAGGTTTGGAAGGCGCGGATGGAGGCCTACATACAGGCGCAAGGCTTTGCCATATGGGAAAAGGTCTACCGGAACTTCGATGTACCACCCAACGATCAAGTTACGGCTGTGAACATGAGAGATGTTGACAACAACAACAAGGCTCGCAACTTGATCATCCAAGGATTGAGTCAAAGCGACTTCGACCGTGTTGCACACCTCCGATCTGCATATGATGTTTGGAAAGCTCTTTGTGACTACCATGAAGGATCCAATACGATCAAGGAGGTAAGGCAAGATATGTTCAAGAAAGAATACATGCGTTTTGAGATGCAACCCGGTGAGTCAATTGATGACCTTTTTGCTCGCTTTAATAAAATGCTCAGCAACTTGCGTAGTGTCAATGTTAACTTTTCAGATGATTAAAATGCTAGACAATTGTTAGGAGCATTAGATATGTCAATTTGGGAGATGAAAGTTACATCTATTCATGAATCTACCGTCATGAGTTCTCTTACTTTAGACGTGCTTTATTCTAAATTGAAAACTCATGAAATTGACATCATCTCATGTAAAAACCCCAACAAGTCTATTGCATTTGTTTCGCAACGTGACATGTCTAGTTCTAGTCAATCATCATATAGTGGTGCACTCTCTTTGCTGTCCTCTCTAACCCTTGAACAGATTGAAGAGTTTCCATAGGAGGAGCTTGCACTCATCTCTACTCGGTTCTCAAAAGCATTGCAAAATGTGAGAACTAGAAGGAGAGGAAGCTCCGGACCTCAACGATGTTTTGAATGTGGTAAGACAGGACATTTTTGTACGGAGTGCCCTAACCTTTCAGGTCCGACTTCACGTGAAGAAAAGCAAACAAGGCTGAAGAAATCGTTTGCAAAGAATAAGAAGAAGAAAGATTTATCAATGCGCAACATAGTGCATAGTATGATCTCTGCACTTCAAGATTTTGGCTCAAGTTATGTGGACACCGGTAGTGATGAAGATGAAGAAGCTACGGCAAATATGTGCTGCATGGCGAGCAAGTCAAGTTCAAGCTCCGAGGAGGCAGAACACAACAGCGACTATGAAGAGGTATGTCCCACTTGCGAAGAAATGTGTGATGCTATTTCTCGTGCCACTGTTATATTAAAGAAAAAGGATAAAAAACTTAGGAACAATGCTGTTAAAATTGAATCACTAGAATCTGAAATTAATCATTTAAAAACTTTGATTCCTAGTGATGATTCTTGTTCCTCATGTGATTTTATTTATGAACAATTATCCTCTTTAATAAGTGCACACGCATCTACACTTGATAAACTTGAACTTGAAATTGAAAAGAACAAAGAGCTTGCTGCACTTAATGATAAAAATTTGAAAGATGCTTGTTGTTCTACAATTGATTTGCATTGTTCTTCATGTGATGATTTGAATAAGAAACTAAATGATGCTATGAATGAGATTTCTATTTTGAACAATGCTTTACGTGTGCATGAAGTTAAATATTGTTCAAATTGCAAACTAAAAGGAAAAACTTCATGTGAAAACTGCTTTGATCTGTCCAATAAACTTGATGACATGCATAGGACACTAGATCGGTTTTCTAATGCAAATAAGAACCTAAACTTGCTGCTGAATTCTTCCAAGTCTTGTAATGATGAAACTGGTTTAGGTTTTAATTCTCATGCTCATACTAAGGCACACCCACCTAAAGTTGTAAAGTCATTAGGAAGCGGTTTGATTCAAACAGCTCCTAGACAAAAAGAGGTGATTTTCAAATCTGCAGGAGTACTGTCCCATTCGGGTTCTAATAAACGTGTTGCTTGCTCATCTAGACATGATAATAAGGTTATTTTTCATTGTACCTACTGTGGTAGAGATGGTCATGTCATGGATTTTTGTTATAGACTTGCTAAACACGATAAGAAACAAAGAATACTTGCTAGATCACATAACAACCAAGCAAAATCTGCTAGACCGAATGTTCGGAGCTTGCAACCTGCTGTAATGAGTCAAAAACTTGCTCCCGGACCTACTGTTTTTTGTGCTACATATAACACATCTTCTAAGTCAGTAGTTGGGAACAAAAATTTTCGATGTTTGGCTCAGAAACCTGCTGTACCTTCTCAGCTTTCGCGTGTTATTCCTGCTGGACGTCGTGTGACTCAGTACTGGATTCCTAAAAGTCTTTTAACTAACCCCAGTATTGAGTCATCGACGTATTCTGCTGCTGTGTAGGTTTCACGTTTGAGGAAGGAGAACATTTGGATTGTGGATTCAGGTTGCTCACGCCACATGACCGGTAACAAAGAATGGTTCTCCTCTCTCTCTTTTGTGTCACGTGTAGAAAATGTTACTTTCACCGATAACTCTTCTACTCCCATAATTGCTAAAGGTTCGGTTAGAGTAAACAATCTCTACACTTTGAAAGATGTTTCACAATTGCTAGATGAAAATCTAGAGGTTAGCTTTGCTAAAAATTGCTGCAAGGTTGTAGATTCAAAAGGTGAGCTTTTGTTTAACATGTCTAGGTTTGGAAGAGTTTTTAAAGCTGATTTTGATTTGTCAACTTCTAAGCATCGGTGTCTAGTTGCTAATGATACAAAGGATCTATATTTTTGGCATCGTAGACTTGGTCACATAGGCTTTGATCATCTCACTCGTGTTAGTGCTCTCGATCGCATACGTGGGCTGCCGAAGCTTAAAAAGGACAATGATATTGTGTGCTCTTCTTGTAGACATGCTAAGTTTGTTGCAGGTTCACATGCTCCTCTCACAATGACCATGACAGCTGAACCGGGACAACTTTTACATCTTGACACAGTAGGTCCGGCACGTGTTCAATCCTTCGGAGGTAAATGGTATATGCTTGTCATTGTTGATGATTATTCCAGATATTCTTGGGTTTATTTTATGGCATCTAAGAATGAAGCTTTTAGTCATTTTAGAACTTTATTTCTTAGATTATCTATTGATCACCCAGGATCATTAAAAGCAATTAGAAGTGATAACGGAACTGAATTTAAAAACCAATCCTTTGATCACTTTTGTGCTGAAAATGGAATAGATCATCAATACTCTTCACCCTATGTACCACAACAAAATGGTGTCGTAGAAAGAAAGAACAGGACCTTAGTTGAGATGGCTAGGACTATGCTTGATGAATATCAAACTCCTATAAAATTTTGGGCTGATGCAATTGCAACCGCTTGTTATGTCTCAAATCGTGTTTTCTTGCGTGCTAAGCTTTCAAAAACCCCATATGAGCTCCGGTTTGGACATAGGCCTAGTGTTACACACTTTAGGGTTTTTGGTTGCAAATGCTTTGTTAAGAAACATGGTAATCTTGATAAATTTGAAGCTAGATCTGTTGATAGCATGTTTCTTGGTTATCCATCTCATACTAGAGGCTACCGTGTTCTTTTACTTGACACTAACAAAATTGTGGAGACTTGCGAGGTTTCTTTTGATGAATCTAGCCCAAGTACTAGCTCCGATATTGCAGGTCCGGATCCATATCCGCAGGGGGAGAGTATTTTTATTGAAGAAGATGAAGAAGTGGTGCTCCTGCCTGAAAACTCGGAAGTAAATAACGATCAAGCTGCTGATTTTGCACCACAACCAGCACCAACAGTCACTAATACTGGTTCGGACCTTCCTCAATCAACAAGCTCTCCTAATCAAAGGTCCGAACATGAAGAAGAAGGTGCTTGTGAAATGTCTACTCCTCTCCGAGTACTCAAAAGTCATCCTCCACAACAAATCATTGGAAGCTTGCATGAACGAGTCACTCGGTCCAGGTTTTGCGATCCAAACTCTCATGCTCATTCTGCTTTTGTTGCTTCTTTTGAACCCAAGGATATATCACATGCACTCACTAATGAATCTTGGATTAATGCCATGCAAGAAGAGTTAGAAAATTTTGAAAGAAATAATTTTTGGAAACTTGTACCTCCACCTCAAGGTCACACATTAATTGGAACTAAATGGGTATTTAAAAATAAGCAAAGTGAGGATGGGGTTGTGGTTAGGAATAAAGCTAGGTTGGTTGCTCAAGTTTTCACTCAAATTGAAGGTCCATATTTTGATGAAACATTTGCTCCTGTTGCTAGATTAGAAGCTATAAGAATTTTATTAGCATTTGCTGCATCTAAAGGTTTCAAGTTATATCAAATGGATGTTAAAAGTGCTTTTCTTAATGGCTACATAGAGGAGGAGGTTTATGTTAAGCAGCCACCGGGTTTTGAAAATCCAAATTTTCCTAATCATGTTTACAAACTGTCCAAAGCCTTGTACGGTCTAAAACAAGCCCTAGAGCATGGTATGATTGGTTAAAAATATTCTTACTTGAAAAGGGGTTTACCATGGGAAAGGTTGATAAAACTCTTTTTGTACTTAAGCATGGCAATGACTCATTATTCGTTCAAGTGTATGTGGATGATATTATCTTTGGTTATGCTTCTCATGATCTCGTGTCCAAGTTTTCAGCTATGATGAGTTCAGAATTTGAGATGAGTATGATGGGAGAACTCACATACTTTTTGGGACTGCAAATCAAGCAAACAAAAGAAGGAACTTTTGTGCATCAAACTAAGTATACAAAGGACCTTCTTAAGCGCTTCAACATGGACAAATGCAAGCCTCTTCGGACACCAATGGGAACAGCAACAACACTTGAACTTGACAAAGATGGTGACCCGGTCGATAAAAAAGAATACAGAAGTATGATTGTATCACTTTTGTATCTCACGGCGTCAAGACCGGACATACAATTCAGCGTATGTCTTTGTGCACGTTTTCAAGCTTCTCCACGTGCTTCACATCGCCAAGCCATCAAAAGGATTCTCAGGTACCTACATGGAACTCAAGAATTTGGCATTTTTCTTCCTTCTTCCTCAACCGTTTCTTTGAAAGCTTTTTCGGATGCTGATTTTGGGGGTTGTAGGATTGATAGGAAAAGTACTTCGGGTGCTCGTCATTTTCTTGGTAATTCACTTGTTGCTTGGTCCTCTAGAAAACAAAGTTCAGTTGCACAATCCACGGCCGAATCTGAATATGTAGCTGTTGCTAGCGCTTGCTCACAAATTCTTTGGATTGTTCAAACACTTAAGGACTATGGGGTTGATTTAGATAGTGTTCCACTGTTTTGTGATAACACTAGTGCAATTTGTATTGCTAAAAACCCCGTGAAACACTCTAGAACTAAGCACATTGACATTAGGTATCACTTTCTTCGTGATAATGTTGAAAAAGGAAACATTGTGCTTCACCATGTCGATACCGAACAACAATTGGCTGATATTTTTATAAAACCTTTGGATTTCACTCGTTTTTGTTTCATTCATAGTGAAATAGGGGTTATGCATCCTCATGGCTTAAATTGAGGGGGAGTTTTTGAAACTTTGAAAGTCTATGTGTGAATCTGAAACTAAAATAATATGAGCATAGTATTTCATACATATATGACTTTGTGATTCCTTTTACAGGCTGAAAGTTCTTACTACATTACTCATGTTATACATTTTGTAGTTTTTGCCATGACTAGTAATTGGAATAATTACTTACACTAAATCTGGTCATGATCGAACTTTCTTGCTGTTTTGAACTTGTTGCGTGCTCACAAGTGCTTTTAATCATAAAAAATTAATCAAGTGATCAGCTCACATGTTGAGTTTTCAAATAAAAAATTGAGAAAAAATCAAGAGAATATGCATGCATCGCACTTCTTCTTTTGAGATTGCTTATCATTGCACTAAGATATGAACTTGGAAGGAATTGTGTATGACTAAAACCATGTCCTTAAGCTTCTGATTGTCAAATGACATAGGCTTGGCTTGGTTGGTTAGAATAAGGCTGATACGGCATATAATCTCTTACAAATATCATATGATCAACTTTGTGCCTTAAATGATTATGAATAATAAAAATGCAGCAACAAGTGTCATGTTTTCAGGTTTTTAAATAGTTGAGTAAGGGAGATCATGACTTGCTTAAACTGAAAAATACATTTGATCTCTACCATGGCTTACACTACTTTATGTATCTCATTGATGTGATAGTGTAAGTAACCTGATAGTATGACTTGGATGAGCTTTGTTTTATATGTATATGTTATAATATGCTCATAACATTTAAAATTTTCTCTTTTGAACCTTGCAGAATACAGTGTCAAAGGTGGAGAAATATGTATAAGGAGAGATTTTTTTTTACACTTTGCATATGTTGTACACTTTCTTCCTTCTCTGATTTGAAAAAATGGGGAGAAATTCATAAAGGGGGAGAAATGAGTTTTCAAAGCTTTTCAAAACTTTTCATAAGCCAATGTTCGGATTTTAATTGGTGTTGCCAATGCATTCATCAAGGGGGAGGTTGTGAGACCTATGTGTGCTGAATACATTGGCAATTAGGATAAAAGTTAGCATTAACATTCAAAGTTTTGAATATTTCCAAAACATTCTTCTGTGGCAAGGTCTGACAAGTTCTTTGTTAGGTCAGCCAAGTGTTGGCAAGGCCCGACGCAAGGTACGGAGAGCTCCTGCATGGTCCGGAGAGCTTCTGTGAGGTCCGGAGCTTGTTTTTAGGGAGCTCCCGTAAACTTCAACTCGTAGAACTGCAGCGTCTTGTTTTTGCTTTTAACTCGCAATGTTTCAAACTTGCTTTATGGGAAGGTTTGCTTAGTACTAATTTGCTAAGTTTTTGGTGTATTTTGGTGGTTATGGCTGTTATCATTTGATATGGTTTGCAACATGCTTATGTGACGTGCTCATGTAAGGTGTTGTGGTTTTCGAACTAATGTGAGTCAAGTCGAGGACTTGTGCTCGGAAGAATTGGTTGTTCATTCATGTGCAGGTGTTGCTTGAGTTCAAGACATGACTGCTGACAGGATCCTTGGACTAGTCTCAGGGAGGAGATGAGGTTCCAACAACCAAGTTCGGGAGGAGCTGTGGTTGAGTTGATCTGGAGGTCGCACAGCATGTTTGGATCAAGGGCAGTGCATATGAAGGTTGCGTGTACGTCGTTGGAAGGTGTTTGCACGTGTGCAAGGAGTGCATGGACATGGCAACATTGTTCCAAGGCGTGATGAAGAGAAGTGGACGTAAAGAATTGGTCGGAAAGGTCCAACCGGCTGGATTGCGTACTCAGGCTGAGGCTGAGTCGGATATGGCTCAAATATGGAAGATTTGAGTTGGTTATGATAGGATTTCGTGCTAGGCACGAAGTTGAGTTGTTTTAGGAATGTTTAGGACGTTACTAAGGTGTTTGGAAGTCTCACGATTGCTTCTATCTGCGAATAGGAGAGTCCTGAGCAGTTATGATAAGTTAGGATACCAGTCCAATTAGGAGTAGGAGTCCTAGATTGGATTGTTTAGCCTGAGGGCTGGCTATAAAAGCAAGGGAGGTCAGAGCTCTCATGGGTAGAGAACTTTGGGCTGTTCCTCTTGTGTTTCTATTGAATAAAGTTCATATTTCGAGGAGCTTTTGTGCCTTGTTCGTCCGACTTGTTTTTCGTCAAGTCTTTCTCGCCGAGTTTCTGGACAGACTGACGTTGCTTCGGTGTTTTATTCATAACTCGCGTTTTACAGATCCGATTGACGTTATTCTTTTTGGGTTGTCTTCACAACTCAATTCTCTATCATCTGTGAAATTTTCACGAGCTTCGGATCTGTAGTTTTTGAGATACATGACTTTCTTTGCAGCGTTGCAGATCTGTTTTATATCGGGTAGAACAGATTGATCTTCGTTTAATGTTTTGATCGTATCTCAAGTTTTACTTCGTGTTTTCAAGTGATTCTTGTTGCATTAGATCCGTGACTTGATTATCTACCTCTATACTTGATTTGTCACGGTTGAACACATTTGAAAACACTTGCACACATGGTTTCTTTAACCGATTGATTTTTTGCTGAGGGGTTTTTGTTGTTTCCGCTGCGAAAAGTTTTAATCTACCATTCACCCCCCCTCTGGTAGCTTTTCACGTGCTCTTCGATCCTACATAAAGTTTACTTTCACTTTGTGCAAGGAGCATCGCAACAAAGCGTTTCTTGTTTGATTGTGGAGTTGCGATGCTTTTCGGCTCAAGGTCCGTACAATGAGGGTTAAAAATCTGAAAGTTAAGGATCAAATTTAGGCGAGTCCTTTATGCAAATCTAGCCGACCCATTTGAAACCGTCATGCATGTAGAGTTTCTTGTTTAGAAGAGACGGGTCAGACTTGCTGAGCCTATGTGCTCACGCTTGCTATATAAGTGGTTTTGCAGGTTAACATCGATGCTGAAATGAAGGTTGTCCGGTGAGACTCGGAGACTTCCGAGTCGTTTAACACAGGGAGAACCCAGCCGCTGCTGTTGTCTTCGTGTTGCTAGCGAGAGGAGTCCGGGGGCTGCACTTCATCTCGAGTGCTCTTAGTTATTCAACGTGAGTTGATATAGACTTCCGCTGTAGTTACTTGATAAAAAGTATTTACAAAGAAAAACTTGTAAGCTTCCGCTACTGTTTTATGTAATACATTGTTCCTTATATGTGTGCTGTTGTGTGCCGCACAACACGGCACCACCCAATGCGATTCCCGGGCGAGTGGCCTGTCTCGGTTGGACGGGGCCGCTTCAGCGTGGTATCAGAGCTGAGCCCTGTCTCAGTCGGTACCGCGCCCGTCTCAGTTGGTATCAGAGCCGCATTGGTAATAGCACACGGAATAAGGAAGGTATTACGACAAAATTTTATGTTACGGTGAGGATACGGTACTAGACCCACATAAGGATTACTATTAGCTTAATATGAAGGTGGCAACCTAACTTATTTGTTATGTCAGAAAATCGTGCATCTTGGGACGATTTATGTCTTGGGGGGGTGCACGTAAGCGCTGTCCACCAGTGCGGACAAGCTGAAGGGTGGAGCCCCACGGGTGGCAGGTAACCCGATCCGCTTTAGTATCCTCTACGACTCTTCATGGCGTTTGGGGTACTCGAGCAACGTCTGTCCCTGGTGTGCGTGGTGCAATTTGGGAAACCCCGTCACGTGGTTTGTAATGTGAACACGTAGCTCAAGGCGTATTTGGCTTGAGAACACCTGTGCGAGTGACGACGGATGGGTGTAAGAACTGTATGGATACCGGGTTCGGTGTGCAGCTGGACCTGACGATTGAGTGTGACCTATGCAGGATTAACCACGAAACCGTAGTACAAATAGTACACGTTTGCGAGTGACTGTTTAGTGCCACCTAAGATACGTTATACCGGTATAATCCGGTTAGGATTTTCTTTTGGTGAGGCTACGTAGTACCGACATGCTTCTTACGGTGCATCGATGCCGTACTAAACTTAATAACCCCTTTCCTTAAAAGAAATGACTCATGAACTAACTTTCAACTAAAATTGAAGTTCGAAACAAATGTTAGTTACTGAACTCTTATTTTGAGCTAAGATTCAAATGAGAGGAAGACTAGGCTTCAAAGATTGCAAAAACAGAGTGCTCTGTTTTCAACAGGAATTCTTGCTGGACTTTAACAGAGCATAACTCTGAGTAGCTTGACCCAATTAAGGTGTATGATACAGTTCTGGAGAGATTTTCGAGTACTCTACAAATTCTTTGCAGACCTCCAGAGCCAAATCATATGCTAAATGGGTAGAAAATTAAGAGGATGGTAAACTGTCCAGAACCAGGACAGCAGCAAAAACCTCTCTGGACCTTTCTGTTTTTAAGCCATAACATTCTGTAGAGAAACCCTTAAGAAGCCTATGATACACCATTGGATAGGTTATGAAATGTGCAACATTGTTGTAGTTCAAAGTTTGTTCAGGTTCTTATTGTATTTACATATACAACTGTGATAAAATCAGCCACGTACAAAGGAGGTGCTGGCAAATTTTATCCAGGAATTCTGTCAAATTTGGAAAATCATAACTTTTAATCCGGAGATGATATGGGGGCATATGAGTACTCGTTGGAAAGATACTGAAGTTAACTTTAATTTGGTATGCAACTTGAGTTATGAAAATGCTCCTAACTAGATAAAAATCTGGAGATAGTTCATAAAGGTCTGTCCTGTACAGATTGGCTGGATAGTTATGCCTACTAAGGAGTTTTGTAAACATGAATTTTGTTACTGCTTTCATAAAGTTTTGACATAATCATGTTTCCATTAGTCTCACATACTGCTGAGTTCTTGTTTAACTCGTCTCAACTACATTTTGCAGTATGGTTCATACTCGCTCTAGGAGTAGGGCCAGAAGTTCTCGTCGAGGCGGTGATGCTTCTATTCCACCGTCTCAACCACCATCCACCGGATGGATGGATCTTATGACTCGAGTTGTCGAGTCTAACCAAGAGAACGCTAGACGACTCCAAGAAGCAACGCAAGAACATACACGCTTACTCCAAGCTTTGGTACAGCGAGGCGTGCTCCAGAACACGCAACAAGTCGTTCCACCTCGGAACGCTTATCTGGACTTCTTGGCGACTGTAACACCCCAAAATCCTGTCAAGAGGGAAATTTGAAAATTTTTGGACGTATTGCATGTGTTGCAAAAATTCAAATTCAAACTGGAATTCAAATTAAACTCAAAATAGAAATGAAAAAGAAAAAGAAAAAAACAAACCTTCCCGGCCAGTGGGCCGAAACCCACCAGCCGGCCCACCCAATCCCCGCGCCAGCCCGCAGCCGCACGCCCGCGCCTCCTCTCTCAGACAGGCGGGACCCACCTGTCATCCCCGAGCTCCTGATCGCGCCGACCCCGGACTGTTCCCCCGCGCGCGCGCGATCGTAACCGACCGGAAAACCGCGCGTTCCCAGCCGACTCCCGGTCCCAGAAAACTCCAGCTTGATCTAAACCAACCCGCCGCCCTCCCCCGTCTATAAAAACCCCGACATCATCCCGTTTTTCCCCCACGATCCGCCGTTTTTCATCCCGGTGAGAACCCGAGCTTCTCCGGCGAATTCTGCTCGATCTTCGCTCGGGAATTCTGATCTAACTTGCTGGTCTTGATCCACCGCCTCCGGGGAACCACGCAGGTGCAGAAAACTCGGTGGTTTGCGGCTCAAACACAGTGCCGACGAGCCTCGCCGTGAATTCACCTCGGACCTCGTCGCCGACCGCCTTCTAGGACCTCCGAGCTCAAGAAAACCCCAGGTGAGATCCCCGACCTCCCCTCTACCGATCTATGCCATAAAATCACAGTTCTAGGAAGAATTGACGAAGATCCGAAACTCTCCGGCGAGATCGCCGCATCCCGCCGCTGTGCGCCGCCGGGCAGCGCCGCCCGCGCTCGATCAGAGCGACATGGCCGCTTGTGCGCCGTCTATTTTAAATCGCACGGTAGAGTTTAAATCCCCGCGTACCGGTTCGATGTTATAATCTCAGCCGTCTGTTTTAAATCGGACGGTCCACGTCAGCCCCGCGTTATAAAGGATGGGATTCTTACGCGCTACCCCCTGGGGTTCTCGGTAAATACGAGCTAGCCCCGGAAACTTCTGATCTAGCCCCTGGAACTTCAGAAAATGATGTAAATTCATTTAAAAATCAGTTTTGGCCCCTGGACTTAATAAAAATTAGGAAAAACCCCTCTGTTATGTGTAGCTAGACCCCTGAAAATTATTAAAATAATATAATAGACCCTGTAGTGGGGTGAGTTTACCTTTTTAACCCTAGTTGACATTAAATTTAGGAAATTGAATATGTGGTTAGTATTTAAAATTTAAAAGATGGGACAAACATATTGTCAATTCAAATTAAAAAATTTCCTAGTACTTGGAAAACTTTGGAGTGAGAGAAAAATAGATTTTTGGCTGAAATGAATCTGTTTAATTGATTATTCACTTTTATTAGTAATAGGGACACATTTTTAAGTAGAGAACAATTCTGAAAATTAGAAAAATAAATGTAAAATAGTTCACATCAGAAGAGAAGTTCAAAAATATATTATTAAATGTTTTAGACCCAAAACCTATTCTGTTTGGAAGAGATGTCTTACTATTTTCATAATAAAGTGCACATTTAGGCATAGGAAATAAATCTGAAAATATATCAAGCTAAGGATAAATAACTAGAAAATGATAAATGAAGTTTCCAAAATCCAAACAATTTAGTTTAGGGTTGGTAGAAGGTCTGAAGACACATATGAAGTAGGAAAATACCTTTCATGCATACTTGGTAGCTAAAATGTGTATCAATATAAGGGATTTATTTAAATTAGAAATTCATATATAGTATGCCAACATGAATATGAATACAAAAGTAGAAATCATATGTACATGTTTAAAAGTGCATGTAAGCCCAAAATCAACACACATAGAGTAACCACAACACATACAAATGTGAATGGCTTTCATAAATGTGAATGTGTGGTTTGTATGAAGTGAAAGTGTGAACTATGTCTTATGGATTGTTATTTTCTTTTGCTATGTGTGATGGTATGAGTAGAACCTGCTCCAGAGCAAGTTCTTCCTTTCCAAGATCAGGACTACCCATTCCAAGAGCAGCAAGAAGGAGGCAAGTGTCCTTGACCACTTTGATCCTATACTAGGATGTGTAGATAGAATTTTTGCATTGTCAATTGAAATATGAAACCCATGCTAGAAAGTTTCCCTAGAATTGCATTATATTGTTTCCTTGTAGCTTGGGATTGGGATTTATTTTATCATATCATTTATTTACATGCTTATGCATAGCCATGCTTAGAATGGGATAATTGGGATATGAGAATCATCAGTTTATTTACCACACTCTTGAATGAGATGTTATGAGTTATGTAGAGGTAGGGATCAAGGCAAGTTGGATGATTTGGTTGGTGCTGGGTGCACGAGACTCGGGTTTGTGTTTAGTACTTGCCTGGATCCTAAGGACCGGTTCATGGAGCATGTAACCTGGCTTTATCGTGCCAACCACATGTTGAGATGGGGCAGCTTGGCCAATTAATTAGGTGTATCCCCGGCGTAATATGGGTGTGTTGGATGGTGCGGGGAATAGGTGTCAGCTGGACTACCATATGAACCGCAAGGCTTAAGAGGGGGCCACTGCAGCGGGGTTGGAGCCTCTTGTATGATGTTAGGGGTGAAACCTCAGTGGGCCCACGCTCGTCGGGAATCCCTTTGTAAAGGCTTCGTAGTGATCTCCTGGCTACACACCTGGGAAGTGTGAATGTGGTTTGTAGCCACTGGCATAATGGAGGTTCTTTTAGTCCACCCGGCAACGGGATATGAAATCACTACATGTGGGTACAGTGGTACAAACTCTGCAGAGTCAAAACTGTCATGACAGCTGTGCTCACGGTCAAGAGCGGCTTGGACTTATTCATGATTAGAGGATGATGGCTTTGGGAGTTGTGGATGTTAAGAGGGGAGCTTAACATTGGAAATGATGTTATGGTTATTTGATTATGATGATGGGATGGGAGATTGGGACCATTTCACCTATGTAGTAATGTAGGTGCTTAATAAGCTAAGGTGATAGGTATTAATTGCGTAGTGCTTTAACCATGAGTTCAACCTCTTCTTGTTCTAGCCATGCATGACATAACTTTCCCCACACTTGCTGAGTACCAACGGTACTCAAACTTGCATATTTGTTGGTTTGTATTGCTGCTCAGGTCAAGATAATGAGGTGGTGTATAATGATCAAGACTTTGGACCCGAAGAAGGTTTCTAGGTTCATGGAGTTCCCCGTGCAACGCCTGTGACGGAGCCCGCGAGAATAATATTCTGCTGCTAGTTTATTTACTTGTGATGAACTTATTATCGTCCATCGAGACATTTGCTATGTAAGACTCATTTATATTTGACACATGGCTTGTAATAAATGATGCTTCACTATTTGTCATCACATGTATGAGAAAATGATCCTGGCATACATGTGATATTCACTTGGTTGTTCTTCGGAAAAACCGGGTGTGACAGAAGTGGTATCAGAGCCAATGTTGCCCGTAGGAACGTGGACCTAGGTAGAAATGGACGTAGCTAAGGACACTATTTTCTTAAAAACTATTTTACAAAGGTGTGTGTTGAAAGGTGTTATTTAATGGGGACACTTTCTTCGTCTTACCCCAACTTTCATTCAAAATAGTATTCTTGTTTAAAAGTTTATCTAACCTAAGTTTAAATGCTTTTTGTTTTAGATGGTTCGCATGATTCGCACTGCTCGCAAGTCCACAGGAGGGAGAGTTCCCGTAGTTGCCCTTGCCCAAAGAGAGGAGAGTCGTCCGGTGACGTACCTTTCCTACGGATTGGCAGTAGGAGGCTTGTTGCGCCGTCTTCGACGTATGCTCCAAGCCGCCGGCAATACGGGCAAGCTAATCATACACTATAGCTCCACCAGGACCATCCGTGAGAAGAGGGAAGAATGGAGTTCAGAGATGAGGATTATCCCCGAAAATAAGCTGCTCATGATTCACCGCTCTCCAGCTTGTCGAGCGACACAGGTCGATGCGGAGAAGGATGTTACTTGGGAGGCAATCACCTGCCAGAGTCACATCTATCATCGACACCTGGACAGAACTGAGTACATGTATGTCCTCTAGCGCGAGAGTGGTACAACGGAGTATAAGTACCCGCCAGTGCAGCAAGGGACTTCCCATGAGCACATGGACCTGTGCTTGGAGGATGCTGCTATGCTCAGCACTCGACTGCAGGAGTGTCAGCAGGAGCTTCAGGATGTTCGGGACACCCTGAAGGAAACCAAGGCGTTGCTTCGAGCTTGCTTGAGGGCGAGAGAAAGAGGAGATGGGAATGAACTGTGTGTCACCATGAATGATACATGGACTCCTGACTCCCCAGATCGCCGAGCGATCAGGCGTCGTCGGACTTCTCCGCCTGCAGCTTCCCCACCCAAAGCGGAGTCAGAAGGCAGCCGCAATAATGAGGAAGATCCTGAGGAGCCAGCTCAGTGATACGAGTAGTAGAGTCCTTCCCTTAGTTTAGTAGGATGTCGAGTAGCCGAGTCGTTATCTTAGTTAATGGTGTGTTAATGCTTGGTGTGTGACGTGAGTTGTGGAAGCCATGAGCAATTGTCCACAGCCTCGTCTTCAGATTGTTTTGCTTTGGTGTGTGAACCCACATGAAATAATAGTTCGTTTATTTTTGTGTGAGACATGAACCCTCAGAAAAGTATAACAAAGCCTCAACACTTCAAAGTACAAACGAGTGAAAGTAGTAAGATAATACGTAATGCTTCAAATTAACACTTGGTTGATCATGCTAGATGGCCGGAAGAGGAAAAGGTCGTGCTGCCAACTCCGCCAACAATAACGATGAGGCCTGAACCCTCATCTTTCTGGAGGCCAAGACAGGGGTGGACGCCATGAAGGAGTTGATCCCCTCCACCAAATGCTTGAGAATCAAAATCAGCTCATCCAGAACTTGACTCAAGTGGTGGCCAACTTGCATCTACTTCCACCTCCACAAGTTGCACCACGCCAACCAAGGTTGAGTGAGTTTCTAGGAACTCAACCTCCGAAGTTTGCAAGTGCTGCTGAGCCTTTAGAGGCAGATGACTGGCTAAAGACCATTGAGAGCAAGATGAGGATCATGCAGTGCCAAGGGTATGAGAGGGTGCTGTTTGCCTCTCATCAATTGCATGGACCTGCTGCTGATTGGTGGACCGCCTACGTGGCCGCCCATCATGACCCTGCGAACATCACTTGGGAAGAGTTCAAGCGTAGCTTCCGCAACCATTACATACCAAGGGGTGAACTCAAAAACAAGAGGAAGGAGTTCTTGGGGTTGCAGCAAGGTAACATGACTGTGAGGGAATACCTCACTAAATTTACTCAACTCTCCCGTTATGCCCCACGGGACATAGAGACTGATGAGCAGAAACAGGATTGTTTCGTAGAAGGACTTACCGCAGAAATGCAGTGTGCAATGTCCTCCAACGAGTATGAAAGCTTCCAAAAGATGGTGGACAGAGCGTTTGTGGTAGAAAGGAAGCTGAAGGCATTAGAAAATGACAACAAGAGGAAGGCCGGGTGGTCACATCAAGCCTCAGGAAGCAACACCCGCCCACGTCTGATGCAGCAACCCGCAGGGCAGACGAACCGTGCTGCGGTACCCTACTCAGCACCAAGAGGGTACAACCCGAACTTCAGGCCTCCGTCAGCACCAGCACAGCCACAACGTCAGTTTGTACAGCAGCCTCACCACGCATATCCACCTTGACCAGCAGTACAAGGACCTCCAAACCAACCCCAAGACAACAAAGGCCAGGAACCTAAGGTTGGGGTGCAATGTTTTAACTGTGGTGATGTGGGGCACTATGCCCATAAGTTCCCAAAGAAGAAGCCCACGCAGCCACAACAGCAGAATGTAATGAGAGGACGGGTGAACCACGTCACCATGGAGGAAGCGCAAGAGGCACCTGACGTGGTAGTTGGTAAGTTTCCTGCCAATTTACACATTGCAACCCTGCTGTTTGATTCCGGTGCTACCCACTCGTTCATTGCTCAAGGGTTTGTTAAGAAGCATGATCTAGCAACAACACAAATGAACCATATGCTAGTAGTAAACTCTCCAGGTGGAGAAATAAGGACAAGACAAGTGTGTCCCAAGGTGAATCTAGACATTAATGGGGTAGTATTTACTGCCATCCTCATAGTGATAGATTCCCAAGGGATCGATATTATTTTGGGCATGGACTGGTTGACCAAACAAAAGGGAATCATCCATTGTTTGACCAGAACGGTGGAACTAATGCACCCTAGTGGCACAAAAGTAAAGTTTATAACAATACAAGAGCCTAGGAGGGACGTTAAATTAAATCAAGTTGAGGTGAAAGTGGAGGAGATCAGGATTATCAGGGAATATCCAGATGTTTTTCCAGAGGAGTTGCCAGGAATGCCTCCTAATCGTGAAGTGGAATTCACAATTGAGCTAGTGCCTGGAACCGCCCCGATATACAAGAGACCTTATCGGATGGACTCCAAGCAGCTGGGAGAACTCAAGGATCATTTGAGAGAATTGACGGAGAAGGGGTATATTCATCCTAGTTCCTCACCATGGGGAGCTCCAGTGATATTTGTGCCCAAGAAGGACGGAACCCAAAGGTTATGCGTAGACTACCGTGCCTTGAATGAGGTGACCATCAAGAACAAGTACCCATTACCCCGCATTGAAGACTTGTTTGATCAGTTGAAGGGAGCTTGTGTGTTCTCGAAAATTGATCTCAGGTCGGGATACCACCAACTTAAGATAAGGCAATATGATATTTCCAAGACAGCTTTTGTATCTCGGTACGGACTGTATGAATACACTGTCATGCCTTTCGGGCTAACCAATGCCCCGGCATACTTCATGTATCTCATGAACAAGGTATTCATGGAATATCTGGACAAATTTGTGGTGGTTTTCTTAGATGACATTCTCGTCTTCTCTAAAGATGAAAAAGAACATGAGAAACATCTAAGGTTGGTGTTGCAGAGGCTGAGAGAACACCAACTATATGCCAAGTTGAGCAAGTGTGAGTTTTGGCTGAAGAGAGTTCCCTTCTTAGGACATATAATCTCGGAGGGAGGAATCTCTGTGGATCCCGCCAAAATCGAGGATATACAGAAGTGGAAGACCCCTGAAAATGTCGGGGAAGTTCGAAGCTTCTTGGGATTGGTTGGATACTATCGACGGTTAATTGAGGGATTCTCTAAGATCTCGAGACCCCTCACCAAACTGTTGGAGAAGGGAATCACATTCACATGGACGCCGCAGTGCGAGATGAGTTTTCAGGAGTTAAAGGAGAGATTGACAACAGCCCTAGTGCTCGTTATGCCAGATATGCAGAAGAACTTTACGGTGTACTGCAATGCCTCTGGAAACGGGTTGGGATGTTTTCTCATGCAAGAAGGGCATGTCGTGGCTTATGCATCCCGGCAGCTCCGGAAGCACAAGAAGAACTATCCTACACATGACCTAGAACTAGCCGCAGTGGTACACGCGTTGAAAATTTGGCGGCACTACTTGATGGGGAAGAGGACAGAGATATATACGGATCATAAGAGTTTAAAGTACATTTTCACACAGCCAGATGTCAACCTCAGACAAAGGAGATGGTTAGAGCTAATCAATGACTTTGATGTGGGCATCAACTATCATCCTGGGAAAGCAAACGTCGTGGCAGATGCTTTAAGCCGGAAAGTGCAGGTCAATAGGTTGAGCTTGAAGGACATGCCTGCAGAATTGAAGGACGATGTAATAAGACTCAATCTGTGCCTGGTGAATAGTGGTGAAGCCATCGCCATGGAAGTGGACTCCACACTAGAGCGAGACATACGCGAGGGTCAAAAGAATGACGAGAAGATACAAGAGATCAGACAACTCATCAAGGAAAATAAAGCTCCTGATTTCAGAGAGGATGAACAAGGTACGGTGTGGCACGGGAAAAGAATCTGTGTGCCTGAAGTAAAGGAGATTCGTGAATTGATTTTGAAGGAGGCTCACGATTCCCACTATTCCATTCATCCTGGGAGTACGAAGATGTACCAGGATCTCAAGAGCAGGTATTGGTGATATGGCATCAAGCCAGATGTCGCGGAACATGTTGCCCTATGTGACACATGCCAGTTGGTGAAAGCAGAACATCAACGACCCGCGGGATTATTGCAACCACTCAAAGTGCTTGAATGGAAATGGGAAGAAATCGGCATGGATTTCATAGTGGGATTGCCTAGGACCCAATCAGGATATGATTCAATATGAGTCATCATCGACAGGCTAACCAAGGTAGCTCACTTCATCCCCGTGAAGTGAAGCTACAGCGGATCCAAATTGGCGGAGTTGTACATGTCAAGGATCGTGTGTTACCATGGAGTGCCGAAGAAGATAGTGTCGGATCGAGGGACACAATTCACTTCGAGGTTTTGGCAGAAGTTGCGCGAAACCATGGGAACCCATCTGAACTTCAGTTCTGCTTATCATCCCCAAACTGATGGGCAGACGGAAAGAACCAATCAGATTCTTGAGGATATGCTGAGGGCGTGTGCACTCAAAAACAATCGGAGTTGGGACAAGAACTTACCGTATGCGTAATTTTCCTATAACAACAGCTATCAGGCTAGTATGAAGATGTCACTGTTCGAAGCTTTGTATGGGAGGAAGTGCAGAACTCCCCTATTCTGGAACCAAACAGGGGAAAGTAAAGTGTTTGGTCCCGAAGTACTACAAGAAGCCGAGGCGAAAGTGAGGGAAATTCGCAACAACTTGAGGATAGCACAGACACGACAAAAGAGCTATGTTGATGTACGGAGAAGAGAGCTCGTTTTCAACGTGGGAGACTATGTCTATCTCAAGGTGTCCCCTATTTGAGGACTTCGTCGGTTCAAGGTGAAAGGGAAGTTTTCACCTCGATACATCGGACCCTTTCAAGTTCTGGAAAGGAAAGGTGAAGTGGTGTATCAACTAGAATTACCGGCTGGCCTATCGGATGTGCACGATGTATTCTATGTGTCACAGCTCAAGAAATGTCTGAGAACGCCTGAAGAGGTGTTACCCATGAATGAGGTTGACGTAGCTGAGGGTCTGTCTTATGCCGAGCAACCATTCAAGATTTTGGATACAATGGAACGCCTCACAAGAAATAAAAGAATCCAGATGTGCAAGGTGCAGTGGAAGCATCACTCAGAAGAGGAAGCCACCTGGGAGCGAGAAGATGAGCTGAAGGCGCAATTTCCGGAGTTGTTTTCTTAGGAACACCAATCTTGAGGACGAGATTTCTTTTAAGGGGGGTAGAGCTGTAACAGCCCAAAATCCTGTCAAGAGGGGAATTTAAAAATTTTTGGACGTATTGCATGTGTTGCAAAAATTCAAATTCAAACTGGAATTCAAATTAAACTCAAAACAGAAATGAAAAAGAAAAAGAAAAAAAACCTTCCCGGCCAGTGGGCCGAAACCCACCAGCCGGCCCACCCAATCCCCGCGCCAGCACGCAGCCGCGCGCCCGCGCCTCCTCTCACAGACAGGCGGGACCCACCTGTCATCCCCGAGCTCCTGATCGCGCCAACCCGGACTGTTCCCCTGCGCGCGCGCGATCGTAACCGGCCGGAAAACCGTGTGTTCCAAGCCGACTCCCGGTCCCAGAAAACTCCAGCTTGATCTAAACCAACCCGCCGCCCTCCCCCGTCTATAAAAACCCCGGCATCATCCCGTTTTTCCCCCACGATCCGCCGTTTTTCCTCCCGGTGAGAACCCGAGCTTCTCCGGGAAATTCTGCTCGATCTTCGCTCGGGAATTCTGATCTAACTTGCTGGTCTTATTTCACCGCCTCCGGGGAACCACGCAGGTGCAGAAAACTCGGTGGTTTGCGGCTCAAACACAGCGCCGACGAGCCTCGCCGTGAATTCACCTCGGACCTCGTCGCCGACTGCCTTTCAGGACCTCCGAGCTCAAGAAAACCCCCGAGGTGAGATCCCCGACCTCCCCTCTACCGATCTATGTCATAAAATCACAGTTCTAGGAAGAATTGATGAAGATCCAAAACTCTCCGGCGAGATCGCCGCCTCCCGCCGCCGTGCGCCGCCGGGCAGCGCCGCCCGCGCTCGATCAGAGCGACGTGGCCGCTTGTGCGCCGTCTATTTTAAATCGCACGAGAGAGTTTAAATCCCCGCGTACCGGTTCGATGTTATAATCTCAGCCGTCTGTTTTAAATCGGACGGTCCACGTCAGCCCCACGTTATAAAGGCCGGGATTCTTACGCGCTACCCCCTGGGGTTCTCGGTAAATACGAGCTAGCCCCGGAAACTTCTGATCTAGCCCCTGGAACTTCAGAAAATCATGTAAATTCATTTAAAAATCAGTTTTGGCCCCTGGACTTAATAAAAATTAGGAAAAACCCCTCTGTTATGTGTAGCTAGACCCTTGAAAATTATTAAAATAATATAATAGACCCTGTAGTGGGGTGAGTTTACCTTTTTAACCCTAGTTGACATTAAATTTAGGAAATTGAATATGTGGTTAGTATTTAAAATTTAAAAGATGGGACAAACATATTGTTAATTCAAATTAAAAACTTTCCTAGTACTTGGAAAACTTTGGAGTGAGAGAAAAATAGATTTTCGGCTGAAATGAATCTGTTTAATTGATTATTCACTTTTATTAGTAATAGGGACACATTTTTAAGTAGAGAATAATTCTGAAAATTAGAAAAATAAATGTAAAATAGTTCACATCAAAAGAGAAGTTCAAAAATATATTATTAAATGTTTTAGATCCAAAACCTATTCTGTTTGCATGAGATGTTTTACTATTTTCATAATAAAGTGCACATTTAGGCATAGGAAATAAATCTGAAAATATAGCAAGCTAAGGATAAATAACTAGAAAATGATAAATGAAGTTTCCAAAATCCAAAGAATTTAGTTTAGGGTTGGTAGAAGGTCTGAAGACATCTATGAAGTAGGAAAATACCTTTCATGCATACTTGGTAGCTAAAATGTGTATCAATTAAATATAAGGGATTTATTTAAATTAGAAATTCATATATAGTATGCCAACATGAATATGAATACAAAAGTAGAAATCATATGTACATGTTTAAAAGTGCATGTAAGCCCAAAATCAACACACATAGAGTAACCACAACACATACAAATGTGAATGGCTCATAAATGTGAATGTGTGGTTTATATGAAGTGAAAGTGTGGACTATGTCTTATGGATTGTTATTTTCTTTTGCTATGTGTGATGGTATGAGCAGAACCTGCTCCAGAGCAAGTTCTTCCTTTCCAAGATCCAAGAGCAGCAGGAAGGAGGCAAGTGTCCTTGACCACTTTGATCCTATACTAGGATGTGTAGATAGAATTTTTGCATTGTCAATTGAAATATGAAGCCCATGCTAGGAAATTTCCCTAGAATTGCATTATCTTGTTTCCTTGTAGCTTGGGATTGGGATTTATTTTATCATATCATTTATTTACATGCTTATGCTTAGCCATGTTTAGAATGGGATAATTGGGATATGAGAATCATCAGTTTATTTACCACACTCTTGAATGAGATGTTATGAGTTATGTAGAGGTAGGGATCAAGGCAAGTTGGATGATTTGGTTGGTGCTGGGTGCACGAGACTCGGGTTTGTGTTTAGTACTTGCCTGGATCCTAAGGACCGGTTCATGGAGCATGTAACCTGGCTTTTGCCAACCACATGCTGAGATGGGGCAGCTTGGCCAATTAATTAGGTGTATCCCCGGCGTAGTATGGGTGTGTTGGATGGTGCGGGAAATAGGTGTCAGCTGGACTACCATATGAACCGCAAGGCTCAAGAGGGGGCCACTGCAGCTGGGTTGGAGCCTCTTGTATGATGTTAGGGGTGAAACCTCAGTGGGCCCATGCTCGTCGGGAATCCCTTTGTAAAGGCTTCGTAGTGATCTCCTGGCTACACACCTGGGAAGTGTGAGTGTGGTTCGTAGCCACTGGCATAATGGAGGTTCTTTTAGTCCACCCGGCAACGGGGGATGAAATCACTACATCTGGGTACAAGGGTACAAAGTCTATAGAGTCAAAACTGTCATGACAGCCGTGCTCACGGTCAAGAGCGGCTTGGACTTATTCATGATTAGAGGATGATGGCTTTGGAAGTTGTGGATGTTAAGCGGGGAGCTTAACATTGGAAATGATGTTATGGTTATTTGATTATGATGATGGGATGGGAGATTGGGACCATTTCACCTATGTAGTAATGTAGGTGCTTAATAAGCTAAGGTGATAGGTATTAATTGCATAGTGCTTTAACCATGAGTTCAACCTCTTCTTGTTCTAGCCATGCATGACATAACTTTTCCCACACTTGCTGAGTACCAACGGTACTCAAACTTGCATATTGGTTGGTTTATATTGCTGCTCAGGTCAAGATAATGAGGTGGTGTATAATGATCAAGACTTTGGACCCGAAGAAGGTTTCTAGGTTCATGGAGTTCCCCGGGCAACGCCTGTGACGGAGCCCACGAGAATAATATTCCGCTGCTAGTTTATTTACTTGTGATGAACTTATTATTGTCCATCGAGACATTTGCTATGTAAGACTCATTTATATTTGACACCTGGCTTGTAATAAATGATGCTTCACTATTTGTCATCACATGTATGAGAAAATGATCCTGGCATACATGGGATATTCACTTGGTTGTTCTTCGGAAAAACCGGGTGTGACAGAAGTGGTATCAGAGCCAAGGTTGCCCGTAGGAACGTGGACCTAGGTAGAAATGGACGTGGCTAAGGACACTATTTTATTAAAAACTATTTTACAAAGGTGTGTGTTGAAAGGTGTTATTTAATGGGGACACTTTCTTCATCTTACCCCAACTTTCATTCAAAATAGTGTTTTTGTTTAAAAGTTTATCTAACCTAAGTTTAAATGCTTTTCGTTTTAGATGGTTCGCATGATTCGCACTGCTCGCAAGTCCACAGGAGGGAGAGTTCCCGTAGTTGCCCTTGCCCAAAGAGAGGAGAGCCGTCAGGTGACGTACCTTTCCTACAATTGGCAGTAGGAGGCTTGTTGCGCCGTCTTCGATGTATGCTCCAAGCCGCCGGCAATACGGGCAAGCTAATCATATACTATAGCTCCACTAGGACCATCTGTGAGAAGAGGGAAGAATGGAGTTCAGAGATGAGGATTATCCACGAAAATCAGCTGCTCAAGATTCACCGCTCTCCAGCTTGTCGAGCGACACAGGTCGATGCGGAGAAGGATGTTACCTGGGAGGCAATCACCTGCCAGAGTTACATCTATCATCGACACCTGGACAGAACTGAGTACATGTATGTCCTCCAGCGCGAGAGTGGTACAACGGAGTATAAGTACCCGCCAGTGCAGCAAGGGACTTTCCATGAGCACATGGACCTGTGCTTGGAGGATGCTGCTATGCTCAGCACTCGACTGCAGGAGTGTCAGCAGGAGCTTTAGGATGTTCGGGACACCCTGAAGGAAACCGAGGCGTTGCTTCGAGCCTGCTTGAGGGCGAGAGAAAGAGTAGATGGGAATGAACTGTGTGTCACCATGAATGATACATGGACTCCTGACTCCCCAGATCGCCGAGCGATGAGGTGTCGTCGGACTTCTCCGCCAGCAGCTTCCCCACCCAAAGCGGAGTCAGAAGGCAGCCGCAATAATGAGGAAGATCCCGAGGAGCCAGCTCAGTGATACGAGTAGTACAGTCCTTCCCTTAGTTTAGCAGGATGTCGAGTAGCCGAGTCGTTATCTTAGTTAATGGTGTGTTAATGCTTGGTGTGTGACGTGAGTTGTGGAAGCCATGAGCAATTGTCCACAGCCTCGTCTTCAGATTGTTTTGCTTTGGTGTGTGAACCCACATGAAATAATAGTTCGTTTATTTTTGTGTGAGACATGAACCCTCAGAAAAGTATAACAAAGCCTCAACACTTCAAAGTACAAACGAGTGAAAGTAGTATGATAATACGTAATGCTTTAAATTAACACTTGGTTGATCATGCTGAACATCTGCATATTGTGCTACAAAGATTGCGAGATCATCAGCTCTATGCAAAATTCAGCAAGTGCGAATTCTGGATTAATCAAGTAACTTTTCTCGGACACATCATTTCAGCGGAGGGCATCGCTGTAGATCCGAGTAAGATTATCCAAGTACAGAAATGGGAGTCACCAAAGTCAGTACATGAAATCCGTAGCTTCCTCGGTTTAGCGGGTTATTACCGGAGCTTCATTCCGGGTTTCTCCAAGATCGCTAAACCGATGACGGAATTATTAAAGAAGAACACCAGGTTTATGTGGGGTGCTGCGTGTGAACAAACTTTCAAGACTTTAGTGAAGCATCTCACAACAGCCCCTGTTTTTGCTCAGCCGGATACGACGAAGCCATTCGACGTGTATTGCGATGCATCTGGCATCGGTCTTGGTTGCGTGCTGATGCAAGAAAGACGAGTGGTCGCCTATGGATCTCGTCAACTCAGAAATCATGAGCAGCATTATCCAACTCATGATCTTGAGTTAGCTGCCGTGGTCCTCGCTTTGAAGATGTGGAGGCATTACTTGATCCGAAATCTTGTACACCTCTACACCGACCACAAGAGCTTGAAGTACATCTTCACTCAAAAAGAATTGAACAGAGGCAACGAAGATGGCTAGAGCTCATTAAAGACTACGAACTTGAGATTCATTATCATCCAGGAAAGGCGAATGTGGTCGCCGATGCGCTCAGTTGTAAGGCGCATATCCATCACCTAACTATTGCTGAAATGGATGATAAAGAACCAAGCCTCCGTGTCATCCCGTATGGAGCTCTCTATAATCTCGCTCTCATCCCTACCATCAGAGAGGAGATCATTGAAGCTCAACGAAAAGACAAGGGTATGGGTCACATACGGCGAAGAATAGACAACGGAGAAATGAAGTGCTTCCGGAAGGACGATGAAGGTACCTTGTGGTTCAACGACCGGATTGTAGTACCCCGGGATATGGGACTACGGAAGAAAATTTTGGATGAAGCTCACTTGTCCAAGTTTTCCATTTATCCGGGCAGTAATAAAATGTACCAAGGTCTCCGGAAGAAGTTTTGGTGGACACGTATGAAACGTGAAGTTGCAAGATACGTTTCAGAGTGTGATACGTGTTGAAGAGTCAAGGCCGACCATATGAAGAAGTCAGGACTGTTGCAACCACTGCAAGTACCGGCATGGAAGTGGGAAGACTTGAGTATGGACTTCATCGTCGGGTTGCCGATGACCTCCCACAACCATGATTCCATTTGGGTAATCGTGGACCGGTTAACCAAATCAGCACACTTCATCCCGGTGCATACTAGGTATAACGCAAGGCAGTATGCAGAGCTGTACATAGCACGGATCTTGTGCTTACATGGAGTTCCCCGTACCATTGTGTCAGATAGAGGATCGCTGTTCGTAGCCCGTTTCTGGGAGCAGCTACACGCATCCTTGGGGACAAAGTTGATTAGAAGCTCTGCGTATCACCCTCAAACCGATGGGCAAACTGAGAGGGTCAATCAAATACTAGAGGATATGCTGAGAGCGTGTGCCATCCACCACGGTAAGAGCTGGGGTGACCACTTACCGCTGGCGGAGTTCTCGTACAACAACGGATATCAGACAAGCATTAATATGGCACCATATGAAGCTCTATACGGCCGGAAGTGCCGTACATGTGACCCCCTCATCTCGGGTGTCAGCATATGTTCATGTTTTATGAAGAAGAAAAACATTTTAAGAAAAGAAGAAACAGAGACAAGTATCAAAAGGATAGCCAATAAAGCTCTCCGAGAGCACCGAAGGCAACTTCCACGGCCAGCAGACCACGTGGCGTGTTCGGAGCTCATCCCCAAGAATTTTGGGAGAGGTCCGCCGCTAAACTAGCTACGTGGCAGGCTCGGGGCTTGTCTCCGCAAAGGGGAGAGGTCCGATCCTGTGGGACACGTGTTGCCCACGGAGCTAGCCTCTGCGGAAGAAGCAAAGGCATTTCTGCAGGACACGCGTAATCCTCGGAGCTAGTCCTCGTGGAAATAAGAGGACCAGTCGCGCGGGATACGTGTCAATCACGGAGCTCATCTCAGAGAAGTCCGGATCTATCGAACACGTGTCACCAACGGAGCTTATCTCCGGAAGGTCCGTCGCAGCTAAACACGTGTCGACCTCGGGGCTTGTCCCTGAGGAAAGGAGAGCGGAAAGACCGGCACCCAAACGTGGCGTGCGTGGAGCTCACCTCCGAAGAAGAGGGAGGTCTCGATCGATTGACACGTGGCACAACCGGAGCTCGTCTCTGCGGACGAGGAGATACCAGGCCCGGAGGACACGTGGAGCTTCCGGAGCTCATCATCACGGAGGTAACGAGTTCTGGAGCGGCTGTTACGCGTAAGGATACCGGTACGCAACAGAAACCGATCTAAAATCCATGATGATTACCAAAGATGAGATGTTAGGATCCAACAAAGATCTGAATAAGACTGTTATTTGGGATACAATCAGATTAGGACTCTTCTCTTCCCGATTATAAATAGAACCCAAAACCTCTGGCCGAAACCACAAACTTCTCTTTCAAGTCCTGAACCGACGACTTGGAGCCCTAGCCCTAACTCGCCGAGCAAAACATCGCCGAAGCACAACAGGGGAGATCATCGGAGGAGAACCAAGCGGTCTGAGGAGGACCCCGAAGACAAGAAGAGCGTGAGGTAGGACTTCAATACCACCTTATGACATCATTGTGTTCATCTCTTTGCATCTATTCTTCGATTCTTTTCGAACAGAAGCCTTCTCGTGGGCAGATCACTCGATGATCAGTTTGATCAAAAAGAACAAGACCATCGCCACATCATCTTTGATTCGAACAAGCCATGCAAGAACACGTACAGATCAATCTAATAAAACTAATCATAGGATAGCATGCATGTGCATCATTGCATCTAGTTTAGGGTTTGTGCATGACATTGATTGCTGTGAATTTTGTATGCCCGTGAATCCTACATAGCAGGACAAACTCAGGAAGCTGTCTACGACGAGCTGCAGCAACAAGGTTTTGAGAATCAAGAACAACCGGAACCGAAAGTACAAGGCAAGTGCTCCTTGACCATGATGATCCTATGTTTTGGGTAAAACTATTTTGTTTTGCGAAAAGGTGTGTGTGCTGAGTCAAACATGATGGGAAACCCTTTTATAGGAGTTTAATAGTTTTGGTTAAACCACCCTTGTCGCCTGGGAAGTTTATGAGACGGGTATGGTTTTTTCTTTATGCTTCGCTGAGTCCATGGGATTGGGAAGTGAGATAGATGTGTCTAGCTAACTGCACTCATACTGATAATAAGTAACTGATGAGGTTAATGAACATGGATCGGAGGGAGATCTAGGCAAGACTGGGTTTGTGAATGACGTAGCATGAGATGGTGGTTTTACTTGCCGTAGATCTAAGGACCGGTTCATGCATGCACATGCCAGGATAACAGTGCCACCACAAGGCCATGTATGGGTGCGGCTTAGCTGAGTAATTAGGTAAGTTGCTAGAGTGTTATGGACTGTGGAAGGCGCGGGGAATGGGAGTCGAGTGAGGACTGCCCTGGGAACTGCATGGCACAAGAGGGGGCCCGTGGGTGGGAGAATTGGAGATTCTAGCCTGCCGGTGAAACCTTCGTGAGTCCATACATCTAGTAACCCCTTTGTAAAGGCTATTTTTTGATCTCTTTACCATACACCGACGGTTGTGTACTGGTAAAATGGAGGTTCTGCAGTCGCCAACGGGTGATGAAATCACAAACTTGTGGGTAAAGAGGTGCAAACTCTGCAGAGTTATTAAAACTATCATGATAGCCGAGCTTACGGTCACGAGCACCTGGCTAAACTGCCATGATTAGATGGGATGGTTACTGGGATGGTTACTGGAATGGTTTTTGGGAAGGTTCTTGGTTATGGTTATTGGTTTGGAACTGTTGAGTCTGGATAATGAGATGTTTGCATGACTGTTGAGACATGACATGAGATTGGTCTCGGTGTGAGACGAGGTTGATTTGTGAGATGAGATGGTAGCGAATACGAGGAGGTATTCGTGAGTATGAATAAAGGATTGGTTAATGTTCGGATGGAACACGGGAAGTGATGAAGGTATGTTGGTAATTTGATTCATGATGGGATTACATTCATTTAAGGTTAAGTTGCTGTTTTATCATGGTTTTACAAATCTGCTTTTCTGCAAATAAGCCTTTTTATGCCTACCTTGTTTATGAGCTGCATATCATGTGTTTTCCCGCACTTGCTGAGTACATCATTGTACTCAACCTTGCATTATTACTTCATCCTCAGCAGCAGGAGAAGCCTACTATGAAGATCAAGTGGAACATTATGGCGTGTGATCTGTTCTCAACCTTGCCTGTGGAGGGAGTAGAGATGGAGCCACTTCTGCTTAGTTTTGCTTCCGCATTAGTTTTTGCTTCCGCATTTAAATAAGGACTTCTGCTCCATAGAAATAAGACTTCCGCTGTAAGCATGAGTCCAAGACTTATGAGGTATTGTAATAAACTCTGTTATTCATGGTAATATATAATCTGAATTCAGTTTGTGGAACGTATGTGTATGTGTGATGAACATCCTGGGCACACATATGCATTAGTTCTCGGTTCCGTGGTTTTTCCCACAGAATTGAGGGCGTCACAGATTGGTATCAGAGCCACGGGTTGACAGTAGGTTACACGCCTAGATAGAAAGCCTTAGATAGATAATAGAACTACGGGTTAAACCCCAGGAAGGAGTTACAAGCGCCCTAGGGTGAATAGCCTAGATTGGCCTTTAAAACACCTTGACATAGGAAACCATCCTTGAATAGGAGTTGAGTGGGCCCTTGTGATGATTATTTGTGAATATGTGCTTAGTGTGAGTTGTGGGTCAAAAACGTTGTCCATATACACACGTAAGAAGAAGGAGGTGTGAGATGTTTCGGCACTTGCTCACATCCTCATAAGGGCTAATATATATAGTCCAACTCACCTTGATTCATATAGTTGAAAGGACCTACCTAACCTTCTAACCTTCTATTCTATTTCGTTCTCTCTCACAGATGGTAAGAGGAAACGCCAGCCGAAGGAACGTCCAGGAAGATGACCACGAGGAAGTTCCTGCTAACCCCAGAGCTGGCGAAAACAACCTAGAAAGGTTGATGGTAATGCAAAACCAGCTTATGCAAACCATGATCCAAACTTTGGGTCAGTTGCAGGCCAACCAACACCCCATTCCGGCACCACCGCCACCACCACCGCCGGCTCATAACAGGTTGGGAGAGTTCATGAGGACTCGACCACCCACCTTTGCTCAAGCAAGCGATCCAATGGAGTCCGATGATTGGTTGAAGTCCATGGAGAAGAAGCTTGCCATTGTTCAGTGCAACGACCGAGAGAAGGTTCTCTTTGCGTCGCACCAACTGATGGGAGCAGCTGCTGACTGGTGGGATGCCTTGAGCAACGCCCATGCCAACCCGGAGACAATCACTTGGACTGAGTTCAAGGAAAGTTTCCGCTCCCACTACATCCCTGTTGGCGTAATGATGCTCAAGAGGCAGGAGTTTGAAGGTCTCCGCCAAGGGCAGAAAAGTGTGAATGAATATCTCAACAAGTTCATACAACTGTCCCGGTATGCCCCCAAAGATGTCAACTCAGATCAGAGGAAGCAGTACCTGTTCATGAGAGGGTTGAACAATGAGATCCAAGTTCAGCTCCTCAACAATGACTACGTAAGCTTCCAGAAGCTAGTTGATAAGGCTATTGTGGTTGAAAACAAGATCCGGGAGATCGAGCGCAAGTGCAAAAGGAAGATGCCATACCAGCCCCAAGGGAGCAACGTACGACCTAGGTACATGCCCCATGCACCGCAGTATGTATCGACCACTCCTACGTACCGCCCTGGTCAGCCACCACAGCAACGGTTCGTTGCACCGGCACCTCATGTGCCCATGCTCCTGCGCCCCGGCCTAACAATGGCGCTCCTGTCCAAAACTCCCGCCCCAACGTACCTGCTGCCGTAGGCAACAGGGCATGCTTTGCATGCGGGGAAGTAGGCCACTTCACTAACCAGTGCCCGAGGAGAGGCCCTGGACAGCAAGGTAATGTGCCCAAGCAGAACCAGCGACCAAACGGAGGGGACAACCAAGGGAACCGTGGACCGCAGAACTATGCTCGTGGCCACGTTAACCATGTCACTGCTGAGGAAGCACAACAGGCTGAGGACGTCGCAATTGGTATGTTCCTTGCCAACTCCAACCCAGCCACCATTTTATTTGATTCCGGAGCATCACATTCCTTCATATCATCCAAATATGTTGCCAAACATCATCTACCCGTATCCCACTTAGAATGTGCTATGTTAGTTAATTCTCCCGGAGGAGAAATGAGGACTAGTATAGTATGTCCTAAGGTAAGCCTTAAAATAAGGGGGGTAGACTTCCTTGCCAACCTTATTGTCTTGGACTCCCACGGAATTGACATCATACTCGGAATGGACTGGTTAAGAAAGCATAATGGAGTAATCCAATGTGCTGAGAGAAGCGTGCAGTTGACAAACGAACACGGTATCCGTGTCGATTTTGAGTCAGCCCAGCAAGCAACCGAACGGGCGGATCTTGTGACACCCTCGTCTCGGGTGTCAGCATATGTTCATGTTTTATGAAGAAGAAAAACATTTTAAGAAAAGAAGGAACAGAGACAAGTATCAAAAGGATAGCCAATAAAGATCTCCGAGAACACCGAAAGGCAACTTCCACGGCCAGTAGACCACGTGGCGCGTTCGGAGCTCATCCCCGAGAGATTTGGGGAGGTCCGACGCTAAACTGGCTACGTGGCAGGCTCGGGGGTCACCTCCGCAATTGGAAAGAGGTCCGACCCTGTGGGACACGTGCTGCCCGTGGAGCTAGCCTCTGCGGAAGAAGCAAAGGCATTTTTCATAGGACGCGTGTCAATCTCGGAGCTCATCTCAGAGAGAAGTCCGGGTCTATCGAACACGTGTCGCCACCGGAGCTTATCACCGGAAGGTCCGTCGCAAAACACGTGGCGTGCGTGGAGCTCGTCTCCGAAGAGGAGGGAGGTCTCACTCGTGACTCGCGGCACAACCGGAGCTCGAGAAGAGATATCAGGCTCGGAAGGACACGTGGAGCTTCCGGAGCTCATCACCGCGGAGGTAACAAGTCAGGAGCGGTTTTTATGCGTGAAGATACAGGTACGCAACCGGAACCGATCTAAACTCCACGATGTTACCGAAGATAAGACGTCAGGATCTAACAAAGATCTGAATAAGACTCTTATTCAGGATCCGATCAGATTAGGACTCTTCTCTTTCCAATTATAAATAGAACCCAAAACCTCTGGCCGAAACCACGGACTTCTCTTTCAACTCCTGAGCCGACGACTTAGAGCCCTAGCCCTAACTCGCCAAGCAAAACATCGCTGAAGCACAGCAAGGGAGATCATCGGAGGAGAACCAAGCGGTCTGAGGAGGACCCCGAAGACAAGAAGAACGTGAGGTAGGACTTCAATACCACCTTACGACATCATGTTGTTCATCTCTTTGCGTCTGTTCTTCGATTCCTTTCGAACAGAAGCCTTTTCGTGGGCAGAACACTCGATGATCAGTTTGATCTAAAGACAAGATCATCGCCACGTTCATCTTTGATCTGAACACCTCTGACCATGCAAGCCATGCAAGAACACCAGATCAATCTAATAGAACTAATCGTAGGATAGCATGCATGTGCATCATCGCATCTAGTTTAGGGTTTGTGCATGATATTGATTGCTGTGAATTTGTATGCACGTGAATCCTACATAGCAGGACAAACTCAGGAAGCTGTCTACGACGAGCTGCAGCAACAAGGTTTTGAGAATCAAGAACAACCGGAACCGCAAGAACAAGGCAAGTGCTCCCTGACCATGTTGATCCTATGTTTTGGGTAAAACTATTTTGTTTTGCAAAAAGGTGTGTGTGCTGAGTCAAACATGATGGGAAACCTTTTTATAGGAGTTTACTAGTTTTGATTAAACCACCCTTGTCGCCAGGGAAGTTCATGAGTCGGGTATGGTTTTTGCTTTATGCTTCGCTGAGTCCATGGGATTGGGACGCGAGATAGACGTGTCTAGCTAACTGCACTCGTATTGATAATAAGTAATTGATGAGGTTAATGAACATGGATCGGAGGGAGATCTAGGCAAGCCTGGGTTTGTGTATGAGGTAGCATAAGATGGTGGTTTTACTTGCCGTAGATCTAAGGACCGGTTCATGCATGCACATGCCAGGATAACAGTGCCACCACAAGGCCAAATATGGGTGCGGCTTAGCTGAGTAATTAGGTAAGTTGCTAGGGTGTTATGGACTGTGGAAGGCGCGGGAAATGGGAGTCGAGTGAGGACTGCCCTGGGAACTGCATGGCACAAGAGGGGGCCCGTGGGTGGGAGAATTGGAGATTCTAGCCTGCCGATGAAACCTTAGTGAGTCCATACATCTAGTAACCCCTTTGTAAAGGCTATTTTGTGATCTCTTGACCATACACCGATGGATGTGTACTGGTACAATGGAGGTTCTGCAGTCGCCGACGGGTGACGAAATCACAAACTTGTGGGTAAAGAGGTGCAAACTCTGCAGAGTTATTAAAACTATCATGATAGCCGAGCTTACGGTCACGAGCACCTGGCTAAACTGCCATGATTAGATGGGATGGTTACTGGAATGGTTATTGGAATGGTTATTGGGAAGGTTCTTAGTTATGGTTATTGATTATGGTTTGGTTTGGGACCGTGGAGTCCGGGAGATGAGATGGTTGCATGACTGATGGGTCATGACATGAGATTGGTCTCGATGCGGGACGAGGTTGATTTATGAGGTGAGATGATAGCGAATACGAGGAGGTATTCGTGAGTATGAATAAAAGATTTGTTAATGTTCGGATGGAACACGGGAAGTGATGAAGGTATGTTGGTAATTTAATACATGTTGGGATTACATTTAAACTTAAGTTGTTGTTTTATCATGGTTTTTACAGAACTGCTTTTCTGCAAATAAACCTTTTATGCCTACCTTGTTTATGAGCTGCATATCATGTGTTTTCCCGCACTTGCTGAGTACATCATTGTACTCAAACTTTCATTATTATTTCTTCATCAACAGCAAGAGAAGACTACTATTGAAGACCGAGTAGAGCATTATGACGTATGATCTGTTCTCAACCTTGCCTGTGGAGGGAGTAGAGATGGAGCCACTTCTGCTTAGTTTTGCTTCCGCGTTAGTTTTTGCTTCCGCATTTAAATAAGGACTCCCGCTGCATAAAATTAAGATTTCCGCTGTGAGCATGAGTCCAAGACTCATGAGGTATTGTAATAAACTCTGTTATTCGTGGTAATATATAATCTGAATTCAGTTTGTGGAACGTATGTGTATGTGTGATGAACATCCTGGGCACACATATGCATTAGTTCTCGGTTCCGTGGCTTTCCACAGAATTGAGGGCATCACAGATTGGTATCAGAGCCACGGGTTGACAGCAGGTTACACGCCTAGATAGAAACCTTAGATTGATATTAGAGCCACGGGTTAACAGCAAGTTACACCCCTAAATAGAAGCCACGCTGACCAAAGGAAGCGCCCTAGGGTGAATAGCCTAGATTGGCCTTTAAAACCACCTTGACATAGGAAACCATCCTTGAATAGGAGTTGAGTGGGCCCTTGTGATGATTATTTGTGAATATGTGCTTAGTGTGAGTTGTGGGACGTCTCAAAAACGTTGCCCATATCCACACGTAAGAAGAAGGAGGTGTGAGATGCTTCGGCACTTGCTCACATCCTCATAAGGGCTAATATATATAGTCCAACTCACCTTGATGCATATAGTTGAAAGGACCTACCTAACTTTCTAACCTTCTATTCTATTTCGTTCTCTCTCACAGATGGTGAGAGGAAACGCCATCCGAAGGAACGTCCAGGAAGATGACCACGAGGAAGTTCCTGCTAGCCCCGGAGCTGGCGAAAACAACCTAGAAAGGTTGATGGCCATGCAAAACCAGCTTATGCAAATCATGATCCAAACTTTGGGTCAGTTGCAGGCCAACCAACACCCCGTTCCGGCACCACCGCCACCACCACCGCCTGCTCATAACAGGTTGGGAGAGTTCATGAGGACTCGACCACCCACCTTTGCTCAAGCAAGCGATCCAATGGAGGCCGATGATTGGTTGAAATCCATGGAGAATAAGCTTGCCATTGTTCAGTGCAACGACCGAGAGAAGGTTCTCTTTGCGTCGCACCAACTGATGGGAGCAGCTGCTGACTGCTGGGATGCCTTGAGCAACGCCTATGCCAACCCGGAGACAATCACTTGGACTGAGTTCAAGGAAAGTTTCCGCTCCCACTACATCCCTGTTGGCGTAATGATGCTCAAGAGGCAGGAGTTTGAAGGTCTCCGCCAAAGGCAGAAAAGTGTGAACGAATATCTCAACAAGTTCATACAACTGTCCCGGTATGCCCCCGAAGATGTCAACTCAGATCAGAGGAAGCAGTACCTGTTCATGAGAGGGTTGATCAATGAGATCCAAGTTCAGCTCCTCAACAATGACTACGTAAGCTTCCAGAAGCTAGTTGAAAGGCTATTGTGGTAGAAAACAAGATCCGAGAGATCGAGCGCGAGTGCAAAAGGAAGATCCCATACCAGCCCCAAGGGAGCAACGTACGACCTAGGTACATGGCCCTGCACCGCAGTATGGATCGACCACTCCTACGTACCGCCCTGGTCAGCCACCACAGCAACGGCTCGTTGCACCGGCACCTCGTGGACCCATGCCTCCTGCGCCTCGGCCTAACAATGGCGCTCCTGTTCAAAACCCCCGCCCCAACGTACCTGCTGCCGTAGGCAACAGGGCATGCTTTGCATGCGGGGAAGTAGGCCACTTCGCTAACCAGTGCCCGAAGAGAGGCCCTGGACAGCAAGGTAACGTGCCCAAGCAGAACCAGCGACCAAACGGAGGGACAACCAAGGGAACCGTGGACCACCGAATTATGCCCGTGGCCACGTTAACCATGTCACTGCTGAGGAAGCACAACAGGTTGAGGACGTCGCAATTGGTATGTTCCTTGCCAACTCCAACCCAGCCACCATTTTATTTGATTCCGGAGCATCACATTCCTTCATATCAGCCAAATATGTTGCCAAACATCATCTACCCGTATCCCACTTAGAATGTGCTATGTTAGTTAATTCTCCCGGAGGAGAAATGAGGACTAGTATAGTATGTCCTAAGGTAAGCCTTAAAATAAGGGGGGTAGACTTCCTTGCCAACCTTATTGTCTTGGACTCCCACGGAATTGACATCATACTCGGAATGGACTGGTTAAGCAAGCACAATGGAGTAATCCAATGCGCTGAGAGAAGCGTGCAGTTGACAAACGAACACGGTATCCGTGTCGAGTTTGAGTCAGCCCCAGCAAGCAACCGAACGGGCGGATTTGAACCATGTTGAAGGAGTAGCATTGGACAACATTCCAGTGGTTTAGGAATTTTCAGATGTGTTCCAGGAAGAACTTCCAGGTATGCCACCTGACCGGGACATCGAGTTTGCCATAGATTTGGTACCTGGAACTGCACCCATAGCTAAGAGACCGTATAGGATGCCAGTCAACGAGTTAGTTAAACTCAAGAAGCAAATTCAAGAACAGTTGGAGAAGGGTTTTATCCGGCCAAGCTCGTCACCATGGGGAGCCCCGGTACTCTTCGTGGACAAGAAGGACGGAACCCAAAGAATGTGCGTGGACTACAGGTCTCTCAACGAGGTAACAATCAAGAATAAATACCCTCTGCCCCGTATAGAGGACCTGTTCGATCAAATGAAAGGAGCCCAAGTGCTCTCCAAGATTGATCTTCGGTTGGGATATTTCCAGCTGAAGATTAAGCCCTCCGATATACCTAAGACAGCCTTTCGGACACAGTATGGTTCATATGAATATACCGTTATGTCTTTTGGATTGACGAATGCACCCGCATACTTCATGTACCTTATGAACAAGGTTTTCATGGAGTACTTGGACAAGTTCGTCGTGGTTCTCATCGACGACATTATGGTGTATTCAAAAAGTAAGGAGGAGCATGAAGAACATCTGAGATTGACCTTGCAGAAGTTGCGTGAGCATCAGTTGTATGCCAAGCTCAACAAGTGTCATTTTTGGCTAAAGGAAATATCTTTCCTAGGCCACATCATCTCCAAGGAAGGGGTATCGGTTGATCCTGGAAAGGTGGGAGATGTTCTGAAGTGGGACCAACCGAAGAGCGTGAGGGATATTCGAAGTTTCCTTGGAATGGCAGGATACTATCGGCGCTTCATTAAATACTTCTCTAAAATAGCAAAACCTATGACGGAGTTGCTAATGAGGGGAAAAATCTTTCAATGGACACAAGCCTGCCAAGAAAGTTTTGAGGAACTCAAGAAAAGGCTAACCACAGCACCAGTTCTGGTATTGCCAGACGTAAGCAAGAGCTTTGACATATATTGTGACGCATCCAGACAAGGGCTCGGGTGTGTAGTCATGCAGGAAGGACAAGTGGTAGCCTATGCCTCACGACAATTAAAGAACCACGAGCTTAACTATCCTACGCATGATTTGGAGTTAGCAGCAGTGGTGCATGCATTGAAGATTTGGAGGCATTAATCGATGTGAGATCTATACGGATCATAAAAGCCTCAAGTACATATTTACACAAACGGACTTGAATTTGAGGCAACGTCGATGGTTAGAACTCATCAAGGATTATGATGTGGGAATCAACTACCACCCCAGGAAGGCCAATGTAGTAGCTGACGCATTGAGCAGAAAGGGAGCCTGCCACCAACTCACGGTTCGGGAGCTGCCACCCGAACTACGTAGGGAGTTCGAACGGTTACACCTCGGATTCTTGAATAACATGGAAATAATGGAGATCCACTCCTCATTGGAGCAAGAAATAAGAAAGGGCCAAGCAAGGGACGAGGGGATCAAGGAGATCAAGGGAAGAATCCGACAAGGAATAGAGAAGGATTTCATGGAGGATGAAAAGGGTACGCTTTGGCTAGGAAAAGGGATCTGTGTGCCAAATATAAGACACCTTCGCAACATGATATTGAAGGAGGCACATGATTCACCCTATTCCATACATCCAGGGAGCACCAAAATGTACAAGGATTTGAAAACTTGCTATTGGTGGGATGGTATTAAGAGGGATATAGCCGAATACGTTGCCCTATGCGACACATGCAAACGGGTAAAAGCCGAACATCAAAAACCCGCTGGATTGCTGCAACCTTTGAGAATACCCGAATGGAAATGGGAGAACATCAGTATGGACTTCATCGTCGGATTACCACGTACTCAGTCAGGATAGATTCCATCTGGGTCATTGTGGACCGGTTGACGAAAACCGCCCATTTTCTTCCGGTAAAGACCAGTTACAACGTTACACAGTTGGCAGAATTGTACATGGAGCAGATCGTGTGCCGTCATGGAGTTCCCAAGAGGATAGTCTCAGATCGAGGTTCTCAGTTTACCTCTAGATTCTGGAGGAAGCTGCAGAAAGCCATGGGTACACGACTGGATTTTAGCTCCGCCTATCACTCACAAACAGATGGGCAAACCGAGAGGACGAACCAAATTTTGGAGGACATGCTGAGAGCTTGTGCCTTGAAACATGGGCGTAGTTGGGTAGGAGTTTACCGTATGCCGAGTTCTCCTATAACAACAGCTATCAGACCAGCTTGAAGATGTCGCCTTTTGAAGCCTTATATGGTAGACGGTGTAGAACGCCACTGTTCTGGAACGAGACTGGAGAGAACCAGGTGTTTGGACCCGAAGTACTACAAGAAGCTGAAAAGCAAGTCCAAACGATACGGGAAAACTTAAAGGCTGCTCAGTCACGACAGAAAGGCTATGCGGACAATAGGCGTAGGAAGTTGACCTTTGAGGTAGGAGACTTCGTATACCTTAAGGTATCGCCTATCCGAGGCCAACGACGTTTTAACGTCAAAGGCAAACTAGCGCCTCGCTACATCGGACCATTTAAGATTTTAGACAAGCAAGGAGATGTAGCCTATCAACTAGAGCTCCCACACCACCTCTCCGACGTACATGACGTGTTTCATGTATCCCAGCTCAAGAAGTGTTTGAGAGTACCAGATGAACAAGTGTCAATGAGAGAACTTGAACTTCAAGAGGACCTGACTTACGCAGAACAACCTGTCCGAATCCTGGACGAAAAGGAAAGGGTCACCCGAAACAAAGTGATTCGATGGTGCAAAGTACAATGGAGCCATCACACTGAAGCTGAAGCCACATGGGAGCGTGAAGAGGATATCAAGCCTGAATTCCCCCATCTATTTTCTACTAACGAATCTCGAGGACGAGATTCAATTTAAGGGGGGTGGATTTGTGACACCCTCATCTCGGGTATCAGCATATGTTCATGTTTTATGAAGAAGAAAAACATTTTAAGAAAAGAAGAAACAGAGACAAGTATCAAAAGGATATCCAATAAAGCTCTCCGAGAGCACCAAAGGCAACTTCCACGGCCAGCAGACCACGTGGCGTGTTCGGAGCTCATCCCCGAGAAATTTGGGAGCGGTCCGCCGCTAAACTAGCTACGTGGCAGGCTCGGGGCTTGTCTCCGCAAAGGGGAGAGGTCCGATCCAGTGGGACACGTGTTGTCCACGGAGCTAGCCTCTGCGGAAGAAGCAAAGGCATTTCCGCAGGACACGTGTCATCCTCGGAGCTAGTCCTCGCGGAAATAAGAGGACCAGTCGCACGGGATACGTGTCAATTACGGAGCTCATCTCAGAGAAGTCCGGATCTATCGAACACGTGTCGCCACCGGAGCTTAAACACGTGTCGACCTCGGGGCATGTCCCTGAGGAAAGGAGAGCGGAAAGACCGGCACCCGCACATGGCGTGCGTGGAGCTCACCTCCGAAGAAGAGGGAGGTCTCGATAGATTGACACGCGGCACAACCGGAGCTCGTCTCTGCGGACGAGGAGATACCAGGCCCGGAGGACACGTGGAGCTTCCGGAGCTCATCATCACGGAGGTAACGAGTTCTGGAGCGGCTGTTACGCGTAAGGATACTGGTACGCAACAGAAACCGATCTAAAATCCATGATGATTACCAAAGATGATACGTTAGGATCCAACAAAGATCTGAATAAGACTCTTATTTGGGATACAATCAGATTAGGACTCTTCTCTTCCCGATTATAAATAGAACCCAAAACCTCTGACCGAAACCACAAACTTCTCTTTCAAATCCTGAACCGACGACTTGGAGCCCTAGCCCTAACTCGCCGAGCAAAACATCGCCGAAGCACAACAAGGGAGATCATCGAAGGAGAACCAAGCGGTCTGAGGAGGACCCCGAAGACAAGAAGAGCGTGAGGTAGGACTTCAATACCACCTTACGACATCATTGTGTTCATCTCTTTGCATCTGTTCTTTGATTCTTTTCGAACAGAAGCCTTCTCGTGGGCAGATCACTCGATGATCAGTTTGATCTAAAAGAACAAGACCATCGCCACGTTCATCTTTGATCCGAACAAGCTATGCAAGAACACGTACAGATCAATCTAATAAACTAATCATAGGATAGCATGCATGTGCATCATTGCATCTAGTTTAGGGTTTGTGCATGACATTGATTGCTGTGAATTTTGTATGCACGTGAATCCTACATAGCAGGACAAACTCAGGAAGCTGTCTACGACGAGCTGCAGCAACAAGATTTTGAGAATCAAGAACAACCGGAACCGCAAGTACAAGGCAAGTGCTCCTTGACCATGTTGATCCTATGTTTTGGGTAAAACTATTTTGTTTTGCGAAAAGGTGTGTGTGCTGAGTCAATCATGATGGGAAACCCTTTTATAGGAGTTTACTAGTTTTGGTTAAACCACCCTTGTCGCCTGGGAAGTTTATGAGTCGGGTATGGTTTTTGCTTTATGCTTCGCTGAGTCCATGGGATTGGGAAGCGAGATAGATGTGTCTAGCTAACTGCACTCGTACTGATAATAAGTAACTGATGAGGTTAATGAACATGGATCGGAGGGAGATCTAGGCAAGCCTGGGTTTGTGAATGAGGTAGCATGAGATGGTGGTTTTACTTGCCGTATATCTAAGGACCGGTTTATGCATCACATGCCAGGATAACAGTGCCACCACACAAGGCCAAGTATGGGTGCGGCTTAGCTGAGTAATTAGGTAAGTTGCTAGAGTTTTATGGACTGTGGAAGGCACGGGGAATGGGAGTCGAGTGAGGACTGCCCTGGGAACTGCATGGCACAAGAGGGGGCCCCGTGGGTGGGAGAATTGGAGATTCTAGCCTGCCGGTGAAACCTTAGTGAGTCCATACATCTAGTAACCCCTTTGTAAAGGCTATTTTGTGATCTCTTGACCATACACCGATGGTTGTGTACTGGTAAAATGGAGGTTCTGCAGTCGCCGACGGGTGACGAAATCACAAACTTGTGGGCAAAGAGGTGCAAACTCTGCAGAGTTATTAAAACTATCATGATAGCCGAGCTTACGGTCACGAGCACCTGGCTAAACTGCCATGATTAGATGGGATGGTTACTGGAATGGTTTTCGGGAAGGTTCTCGGTTATGGTTATTGGTTTGGAACTGTTAAGTCTGGATAATGAGATGTTTGCACGACTGTTGAGACATGACATGAGATTGGTCTCGGTGTGAGACGAGGTTGATTTGTGAGATTAGATGGTAGCGAATACGAGGAGGTATTCGTGTGTATGAATAAAGGATTGGTTAATGTTCGGATGGAACACGGGAAGTGATGAAGGTATGTTAGTAATTTGATTCATGCTGGGATTACATTCATTTAAAGTTAAGTTGCTGTTTTATCATGGTTTTACAAATCTGCTTTTCTGCAAATAAGCCTTTTTATGCCTACCTTGTTTATGAGCTGCATATCATGTGTTTTCCCGCACTTGCTGAGTACATCATTGTACTCAACCTTGCATTATTACTTCATCCTCAGCAGCAGGAGAAGCCTACTATGAAGATCAAGTGGAACATTATGGCGTGTGATCTGTTCTCAACCTTGCCTGTGGAGGGAGTAGAGATGGAGCCACTTCTGCTTAGTTTTGCTTCCGCGTTTAAATAAGGACTTCCGCTGTAAGCATGAGTCCAAGACTCATGAGGTATTGTAATAAACTCTGTTATTCGTGGTAATATATAATCTGAATTCAGTTTGTGAAACGTATGTGTATGTGTGATGAACATCCTGGGCACACATATGCATTAGTTCTCGGTTCCGTGGTTTTTCCCACAGAATTGAGGGTGTCACAGTACACCATTGAATTGGTGCGAATCCGGTGAACGAGTAACGTTCGGTGTTGATCTTGTCAATGAAGCCGAAGAGAGAGTTCGGATAATACAAGAGAACCTCAAAGCTGCCCAATCTCGTCAAAAGAGCTACGCGGACCAGAGACGTTGACCGCTGCATTTCGATGTCGGAGAGCACGTGTATCTTCGTGTGTCTCCGATGAAAGGGATTCATCGGTTCGGTGTCAAGGGGAAGCTTGCTCCCCGATTCATCGGTCCGTTTACTATCACGGAGAAGTGCGGAACTGTAGCCTACCGGCTGGAACTACCGGCAAGTCTTGCCGGTATTCACGACATATTTCACATGTCCCAGCTGCAGAAATGTCTCAAGTTTACCACTACCATCCGCACCGAAGACCTCGACAAGTTGAAGCCAGATCTCACCTACGTCGAGCAACCTATACAGATTATCGACGAAAAGACCCGGACCACCAGGAACTGGACATTGAAATTTTACAAAGTCCTGTGGAGTAATCATACCCCGGAAGAGGCGATGTGGGAAACCGAAGATTACATCCACAAGAATTATCCGGAGCTTTTGTCATAAACCTTGTAATTACCTCCCACCTCGTTCTTCTTTTCAATCTCGGGACGAGATTCCTTTTAAGGGGGGAGGAATGTAAAGGTCCCAAAATTATGAATACAAAGAATCACTTGTTTGCAAAAGTTGGTTTCATGTGTATGAAATTTGGGACTTGTTAAAACTTTTCCCCACATGTGATAACACACATGAGGGTTTCCTTCACACAAGCTCAAATGTTTATTTGAAAAGTTGGAACCCAAGAGGGGTCTGAAACAAAGATGGGAAGTTCCCATAGGTGTGACAAAACAAAATTCAGATTTGGAACAATTGTTCAAACTCAAAATTCAAATGAGAGCAACAATGGAAATTCAAAACTGTTGTGCTACAAATCTCATTTGCAGCAGCCAAAAATTTAAATCAGATTTCATACTTGAATTCCTTGAGTCCAAATTAGGGGGTGTGCAAAGTTTCATGATTTATGGAAATGAATTGCAACCCATTTTCCAAAATGGACTTTAAATGACAAAGAATTCAAATGCATATTGGAATTTGGATAAAACCTGCCCAATTATCCAAATGCCTCTCAGATTTAAACTTCCACAATTGATCTCCATCAATATTCAAAATGGGGAGATATTTTAGAGGGGATAAGGAGGACTGACATGTGGGACCCACCTGTCATTGGGAGCACTGAAAATTGCAAAAGATCTGCAGTCCACAGTCTCTGTTTGATTTCCTCCCACGCGAAGCAATGGCCGAAGCCGACTTCCCTCCGCTCGACACCGAGCTCGGCCGCAGCCATCTCCTGCTGGCTCCCCTTCGCGCTGGAGAGCTGCTGGACGTCGGCAGCTACCGCCTCACGCCCTCTCCCGCCTCTTAACCGAAGCCACGGCGCTGTCTCTGCTCTCCCTCGCACCGAAAGACAGAAGCGCAGCCGCCGGCTTCGATCACACCGGAACTCGGGCAATCCAAGTGAGCAGCACCTCTGAGCAGCAAAACCACACCACCGTCGTCCCCACGACTTCCTCGAGCCATCACCGAGCGGATTCACGCTCTCTGCACCGAGAACTGCGAGTTCCCGCGGCGGCCGTCACACAACAGTGGCGGCGTGCTCCCATGGACAGCCTTCTCCAGAGCTTGTCACGACCAAGCGAGGCCATTTTTGGGCGCGCAGGAGCTCCGTGCAGATTCCACCCGAAGCACAAAGCCTGTATTCGCCGCTGGTCGACGAATTTCAGAAATCTCCTCTGGCCGGTGAAAACTGACCCGCGGGTATGAATCCGTGAAATCCTCGAGTTATATTCATTTTGAGCATTTCAAATTGCACACACGGTACGTAGACTTGCTTAGCAAAAACTTTCCTTTTGGAACCTAGCTAGAAACCCGCTCTGCACGCCTTGATTTTGATCTTTCTAACGGCGGTTGTGGTAGAGACCGTCGGGTGCACGGTGAACCCTAAGTTAGAGCCATCTCCGAGCCATTTATTTTCCACGTCGATGATCCCTAGCATCCGCCGGTGCTCTAGAGCTTGGAAACCGAAGCCTAGAAGGCTTAAGGCGTCGGGGCGACGTCGCCGGACTTCGTCCGAATCGTTGCGCCGTCGCAGGCTAGTTTGGGGGCCCTCCCAGCTCGAGCAAACCCCACCAGCGTGTTCCTCACGTTGAATTAGGGGCTGGCGGCGAGTCTCAGCGTCAGGGGTGGCCGGACAACCGATTCCGGAGCTTCTCCGGCGAGCCCGGCGGCGGAATCGCGCGGGAGCGAGAGGTGGAAGACGACCTCCCCGGGCCCGCGTGCCAGTGTCTCGGGATAGAAGAGCTAGATCCTCTATGGCGCCGGATCGGCTGTGACAGCGCGGGAAACAACCCTGTAACCCCGTGCGGCACGCTCCCGGCAGCAGACATGTGTCCCTGGTCCCACAGTCAGGTTTAAACATTTCTCGGATTTATTCAAATCCCAGATTTTCGCCCAAACTTTAGAAGAGCATAACTTTTGCTAGGAACCTCCAAATTTAGTGATTCAAATTGGGTTAGATTCAGATTGACAAAATCTATACAAATATGCAACCCAATTTGTATGAAAGTCTTTATTTAATTCTGGAAAATTCTTTAAATCTTTTCAGCAAAAGAATTTTAGAGGGAGTTTGGTTTATCCAAAGTCTCCAAATTTTGCCGGAACATTCTTTAGGGTGTTCTTAGACTCCTGTAAAAGTTTCAACTCATTTGGAGTTGAATTGATCAGGGTAATTCAGATTGTAAGTTCCTGTATTCAAATGAATACAGAAACATTTTCAGAGAATTTCCAAAACTTGTAAATTCAGTTGTGGGCAATTCTTAGCTCCAAAAAACTCAGGAAAATTCATGTAGACTCTATGAACTATAATTGAAATTGTGGTTCACTAAGTTTGACATGAACATAGGTATTACCTCAGAATTAATTCTTCTTTGCTTAATTTCTTAGGGAATTGTTCTGAATAAACCACTCCATGAAAAGTGCTAAATTTTAGTTCAGAGGACTTTCTTGTGACAAGGAACTGACATGAAAATTCCCAGCTCCATTGGAGCTCTGGATCACCACTGTAATAGGTAACCTCTTAAGGTGATCAACACTTAAGTGGGAAAAGCACTTAATACTTGATCATAGTGTTTAAACCCAACCCAAACCACTAGCATCAGTGTCATTTTAAATTCTTAAACAGAGTTCCAGTTTTAAAACTGTCATTAGATCTTATTAGCAAAAGCTTTTCAATTAAATACATATGCATGATCATATCGTGTAGCATATACGTGAAGAAGGTGAGAAGGACTTGAAGTGAAGATCAAGGAGAGAGGAAAACAAGTGATCAAGCTCCATGTAATCATCACTAACTGATTGTAACATTAGTCACCTGCAAAACAGGCAAGCCCCGGTTTGCATTTGAACAGTTTTATAAAGCATTTTCATTTGTAGAGATCATAGCTTTGCATCATTGATTGCAGTAAGTCTAGATGATATTGAAAACCCCATTTGCATGACCAGAAATACCTAAGAGAGAAAAGGGTAGAATAGTACCTCCTCGAGTGGATTTGGCTACGCTAAATGTTAGTAGGAAAGGTCCGGTAGAAGTCGAGTAGTTGGAAGCTACTCGCGAGTTTAGAACTGGTTTACTCGGAACGGGTCCGAATTAGAAAAGATGAGGAAAGTTCACACATAAGAAATGGAGACTGGGCAGGGAGGTTTAGATGCAGCAGGTTGCAGGCCGTGCGTGTATTGCCCTGCCTGTGTCGGTTAAGGCCCGTCCGTGCTTGGCCCTGTTGGATAAGTTTGAGTTGTGTACCGGGCGCATACTGGCTATATGGGACCCAGGAAACCGATGTACCTTGGGAGATCCATAGTGGAACTTTTCCAACTGCCTTAGGCTTTCGGCGTCAAGGTAGCAGGAGGTACCTCGCTCAAGAGCATACCACAGCGGGTATGTACCTTGAGGGAGCTTGCGTACTCGGGGCAGTTGGACTGCGTCCAATGTGGAAGATCTTGGGAAAGGTGGCCGCGTACAACGTCAGTCGAGGTTGCTGCCGGCAACTCGGAGTACGGGTGTATGTGTCGTGTAGTCCGGGCATGTACTGATTCGAATCACCGTAGCTCGCGGTCATATGAGCATACTTGCCCGCTGCGTCTTGACGTAGTAACAACTGGAATTGTCTATCTTTGAACTTTATAAGGCTGTGATATAACTTGTATTGCAACCATGATTGAATTAGAGATAGGCTCATTAAAGTTTACTTTCACTTTGTGCAAGGAGCATCGCAACAAAGCGTTTCTGGTTTGATTGTGGAGTTGCAATGCTTTTCGGCTCAAGGTCCGTACAATGAGGCTTAAAAATCTGAAAGTTAAGGATCAACTTTAGGAGAGTCCTTTATGCAAATCTAGCCAACCCATTTGAAACCGTCGTGCATGTAGAGTTTCTTGTTTAGAAGAGAGGGGTCAGACTTGCTGAGCCTATGTGCTCACGCTTGCTATATAAGTTGTTTTGCAGGTTAACATCGATGCTGAAAAGAAGGTTGTCCGGTGAGACTCGGAGACTTCTGAGTTGTTTAACACAGGGAGAACCCAGCCGCTGCTGTTGTCTTCGTGTTGCTAGCGAGAGGAGTCCACGGGCTGGACTTCATCTTGAGTGCTCTTAGTTATTCGACGTGAGTTGATATAGACTTCCGCTTTAGTTACTTGATGTAAAGTATTTACAAAGAAAAACTTGTAAGCTTCCGCTATTGTTTTATGTAATACATTGTTCCTCATATGTGTGCTGTTGGGTGCCGCACAACACGGCACCACCCAATGCGATTCCCGGGCGAGTGGCCTGTCTCGGTTGGACGGGGCCGCGTCAGCGTGGTATCAGAGCTGAGCCCTGTCTCAGTCGGTACCGCGCCCGTCTCAAATGCAACCACCACTGATGCATTCTGGATGTGGGGGATGGTATTGTGCACCTGGGAGAACCGCTGGATGAAGGAGCGCAGGGATTCTCTCGGTTGTTGTCGCACGGCGTGGAGGTCCAGCTCCGTGCCGGGACGCGTGTAGGAGCTGCCGAAGTTCGCCGTGAACTGTCGGCACAGCTCTCCCCAGGAGGTTATGGAACACTGGGGGAGGTTCATGAGTCAAATTTCGATTTCTGCATGCATTCATATTTTATATAGAGAAAACATTTTAAAAGAAGTGGAAACAGAAAAAGAATCAAAAGGATAGCCGAAAAGAGCTAATTCTAGTTCACCGAGAAGCGCCAAAGACATTTCCCGCGGCCCTCTGGCCACGTGGCATGTTTGGAGCTCATCCCTGCGTAGTGGGGAGAGGTACGGCGCTAAACTGGCTACGTGGCAAGCTCAGGGCTCGTCTCTGCGGAAGGGGTGAGGTCCGACCCCGTGGGACACGTGTTTCCCTCGGAGCTATCCTCTGCGGAGGAGTGAGGCCAGCCCCTCAGGACACGTGTCACCTTCGGAGCTAGTCACTGTGGAAGAGAGAGGACCATCCGTGTGGGACACGCGTCTCTCCCAGAACTCGTCTCTGAGAGGTCCGACCCGCGGGACACGTGTCTCTCTCGGAGCACACCACCGAGAGGTCCGGCCCCGCTAGACACGTGTCGCTCTCGGAACTCACCTCCGAGAGGTCCGGTCCTATTGGACACGTGTCACCTTCGGAGCTTGCCTCCGGGAGGTCTGACACTGCCGGACACGTGTCACCTCCGGGAGGTCTGACACTGTTGGACACATGTCGACCTTGGAGCTCACCTCTGGGAGGTCCGACACTGATGGACATGTGAGTACCCGTTACTAAGGAAACCGACACAAACTCTTCTACGTTGCTACCGCACCGAATCAATTGAAGATAAGTTGTTAAGATTCAAAAATGATTTTAATAGGACTCTTATTTGAAATACAATCAGATTAGGACTCTTCTTTTCCCGATTATAAATAGAACCCGAAACACCCCTTGGCCGTACCATCTATTCCCAAGTCGACGACTTAGAGGCCCTAGCCCCCAACTCGCCGAGCTAAACCCCTTCGCCGGAGTTCAGTCGTCGGAGAACGCCGACGAGCTCGTCGTCGCCAGAAGAGAGCCCCGACGATCTATCTTGCTAGGAGGAAGACCCCGAGACCAAAGGAAGTAAGGTAGGTCTCCATTACCACCTTACGACATCATCACAGTTTTCTTTGCATCTGTTCTTCGATCCTTTCGAACAGAAGTTTTTCCATGTGGACAGATCACGTGTTGATCGGTTTGATCTAGATCTTGTGACGAGATCATCGACACGTCCACATTTGATCCTTACACCTCTGTTCATCGTAAAACCCCATGCAAACCCATGCAAGCCATGCAAGAACACGTACAAACTGATCTAATAAAACAACACCATAGGATTAGCATGCATATGCATCATCGCATCTTGAGTAAAGTTTGTGCATGATAATTGATTGCTATGAACCTTGTATATGCGTGATCGTGAGTAGAAGGACAAGCTCAAGGAGCTATCTACGACGAGCCACAACACCAAGACTTCGAGATCCAAGAGCAACAGAAGCCACTGGAACAAGGCAAGTGCCCCTTGACCATATTGATCCCATGTTTTGAAAAATGTTTTGTTTACGAAAACTATGAATGTTTGAGTCAATTTGATGGGAAACCCTTTTATAGGAGTTTACTAGTTTTGTTAACCACCCTTGACGCCAGCGAGGTTTATGAGTTGGGTACGGTCGGTTTTTGCTTTTTGCTTCGCTAATCTACGGGATATGGGAAGCGATAGAATGTGTCTAGCTAACTGCACTCGTATGAGTAATGATAATGAGAACTTGATATTAATAAACATGAATCAGAGGGATATCTAGGCAAGCTTGGTTTGTGGATGTGGTAGCATGAGATGGTGGTTTACTTGCCGTAGATCTAAGGACCGGTTCATGCGAGCCATGCCAAGAATACAGTGCCACCACAAGGCCAAATATGGGTGCGGCTTAGCTGACTAATTAGGTAAGTTGCTAGATTGTTATGGACCTGGAAGGCGCGGGGGATGGGAGTCGAGTGAGGACTTCCCTGGGAACCGCATGGCACAAGAGGGGGCCCGTAGGTGGGAGAATTGGAGATACTAGCCTGCTGGTGAAACCTTAGTGAGTCCATACATCTAGTAGCCCCTTTGTAAAGGCTATTTTGTGATCTCTTGGCCATACACCGACGGTTGTGTACTGGTATAATGGAGGTTCTGCAGTCGCCGACGGATGACGAAATCACAAACTTGTGGGTAAAGTGGTGCCACCTCTGCAGAGTGTAAACTATCATGATAGCCGAGCTTACGGTCACAAGCGCCTAGACAGCCCACATGATTAGATGAGATGGTTATTGGGATGGTATTTGGTTTGGTTATTGGTTTGGTGATGGTTTGGTCTTTGGATTTGTTTTCCGGGACTATTGAGTCTAGGTAATGAGATTGGTTGCATGACTGTGGAGTCATGGAAATGAGATTTGATCTCGGTTATGAGATGGAATTGAATATGAGATGAGATGGTAGTGAATACGATATGGTATTCATGAGCATGTGAAAAGTTGAGAAAATAAATGTTCGGATGAGATATGAAAAGTGGTGAATCATGATGGGGGTACGTTGATGTTTAAATACATGTTGGGATTACATTTACTTAAATCTAGTTGCTATTTTTATCATGATTTGTGAAATAAACTTTGCTTTTATGCAATGAGCCTTTTTATACCTACCTTGTTGTAAGCTACATGTCATACTTTCCGCACTTGCTGAGTACGTCATGTACTCACCCTTGCATTATCATACACCATCAGCAATAGGAGAGGAGTACTATGAAGACCACGTGGAGTATTAGGCATGTAATCTACCCTCAACCTTGCATGTGGAGTAGAGATGGAGCCGCTGCTACTGCTTAGTTTGCTTCCGCTATAGTTTAGAAGACGTCCGCTGCTAGAATAAGACTTCCGCTGCTAAGATAAGACTTCCGCTGCAATAAAGATTGATGTAATAAAGTACTTGAATCTATTCATTAGTGGTTATATATATTCTGAATTCAGTTTGTGGATTATATGTGTATGTGTGATGAACATCCTGGGCACACATATGCATCAGTCCAGGTTCCGTGGTTTTTCCACAGAACCGGGGCGTCACATTTTGTGAAGATGTCCGCCAATTGCTTTTCACTCCTAACTTGAGAGATAACGATATCTCCCTTGATAGAGTGATCTCTCAGGAAATGGTGACGGATATCAATATGTTTAGTTCTATAATGCTCCACGGGATTGTGAGCAATCTTGATGGCACTCTCATTGTCACATAGGAGTGGAATATGGCTCAAAGTATAACCATAGTCCCTAAGAGTTTGTCGCATCCATAGGAGTTGTGCACAACAACTCCTGGCTGCGACGTACTCCACTTCGGCTGTAGATAGGGCAATGGAGTTTTGTTTCTTTGAAGACCACGATGTGACGCCCTCAATTCTGTAGAACACAGAACCGAGAACTGATGCATATTTGTGCCCAGGATGTTCATCACACATACACATATCTCCACAAAATGAATTCAAAATATATATAACCACGAATAACAGGGTTTATTACAATGTCTTATGAGTCTTGGACTCATTCTAGCAGCGGAAGTCGATCATAGCAGCGGAATCTAAATCAAGCAGCGGAAGTCTTTATTCTAGCAGCGGAAGTCTTCTAACTAGTGCGGAAGCAATCTAAGCAGCAGCAGCGGCTCCATCTCTACTCCATCCCCACAGGCAATGTTGAGGACAGATTACACGCCTAATGCTCCACGGGGTCTTCATAGTATTCTTCTCCTGTTGCTGATGATGAAGTAGTAATGCAAGTTTGAGTACAATGATGTACTCAGCAAGTGCGGGAAAATATGATATGTAGCTTACAGCAAGGAAGGTAATAAAAAGTCTCATTGCAGAAAGCAAAGTTTATTTCTCAAAACACGATAAAAACAGCAACTCAGTTTTAAGTGAATGTAATCCCAACATGTATTAAAAGACCAACATACCTCCATTATGTTTCATCACTTTCCATGTCTCAACCAGACATTAATCTTTTTCATCTTTGCTCATGAATACCATCTCGTATTCGCTACCATTTCATCTCATAAATAATTCCATCTCACACCGAGACCAATCTCGTTGCCATGACTCAACAGTCATGCAACCAATCTTATCACCCGGACTCAACAGTCCCGAAAACCAAACCATAACCAAACCAATAACCGAAACCAAATACCATCCAAAACCATCCCAAAAACCATCCCAACTAATCATGGAAGTTGGCCAGGCGCTCGTGACCGTAAGCTCGGCTATCATGATAGTTTTAGAACTCTGCAGAGTTTGCACCTCTTTACCCACAAGTTTGTGATTTCGTCACCCGTTGGCAACTGCAGAACCTCCATTATACCAGTACACAACCGTCATTGTATGGCCAATCGATCACAAAATAGCCTTTACAAAGGGGCTACTAGATGTATGGACTCACTAAGGTTTCACCGGCAGACTAGAATCTCCAATTCTCCCACCCACGGGCCCCCTCCTGTGCCATGCAGTTCCCAGGGCAGTCCTCACTCAACTCCCACTCCCCGCACCTTCCACGGTCCATAACAATCTAGTAACTTACCTAATTACTCAGCTAAGCCGCACCCATACTTGGCCTTGTGGTGGCACTGTTATCCTGGCATGTGCTCGCATGAACCGGTCCTTAGATCTACGACAAGTAACCACCATCTCATTCTACCTCATTCACAAACCCAGGCTTGCCTAGATCTCCCTCGGATTCATGTTCATTAACAATATCCGTTTCTCATTATTCATACGAGTGCAGTTAGCTAGACCCATCTATCTCGCTTCCCGTATCCCATGGACTCAGCGAAGCATAAAAGTAAAAACCATACCCGACTCAATAACTTTCCCGGCGACAAGGGTGGTTTAACCAAAACTAGTAAACTCCTAAGAAAGGGTTTCCCATCAATTTGACTCAGCACACACACTTTTTCACAAACAAAACAGTTTTCCAAAATATGGGATCAATATGGTCAAGGAGCACTTGCCTTGTTCTTGCGGTTCCTGTTGCTCTTGGATCTCGAAACCTTGTTGTTGCAGATCGTCGTAGACAGCTCCCTGAGCTTGTCCTTCTATACGCGATCACGCACATACAAGATTCATAGCAATCAATACCATGCACAAGCCCTACTTTAAGATGCAATGATGCATATGCATGTTAATCCTATGATGCAGTTTTTATTAGATCGGTTTGTACGTGTTCTTGCATGTTTGCATGGCTTTTACGATGAACAGAGGTGTAAAGATCAATTGTAGACGTGGTGATGATCTTGACTTTAGATCAAACCGATCAACACGTGATCTGTCCACGAAAAAGCTTCTGTTCGAAAGGAATCGAAGAACAGATGCAAAGTGGTCAAGAACACTTGCCTCCTTCCTGCTACTCTTGAAATGGGTAGTCCTGATCTTGGAAAGGAATAACTTGCTCTTGAGCAGGTTCTACATCATACCATCACACATAGCAAAAGAAAAACAACAATCCATAAGACATAGTTCACACTTCCACTTCATACAAACCACACATTCACATGTAACAAAGCCACTCACAACTCCTATGTGTTGTGTTTACTCTATGTGTGTTGACCTTTGACTTACATGCACTTTTAATCATGTGTATATGATTCCTACTTTTGTATTCACATTTATGCTTGCATACTTTATATATGAGTTTCCAATTTAAATAAATTCCTTATATTCAATTACTACACCTTTTAGCTACCAAGTATGCATGAAAGGTATTTTCCTTCTCCATATGTGTCTTCAGAATTTCTACCAACCCTAAACTGAATTCTTTGGATTTTAGAAACTTCATTTATCATTTACTAGTTGCTATATTTTCAGATTTATTTCCTATGCCTAAATGTGAACTTTATTATGAAAATAACAAGACACATCATCTAAACAGAATAGGTTCTGATCTAAAATATTTACTAATATATTTTTGACCTTTTCCTCTGATGTAAACTATTTTACATTTATTTTCCCTATTTTCAGAACTATTCTTTACTTAAAAATGTGTCCCTGTAACTAATAAATGTGAATAATAAATTAAACAGATTCATTTCAGCCAAAAATCTATTTTTATCTCATTCCAAAGTTTTCTAACTACTGAGAAAGTTTTTAATTTAAATTTGACAATATGTTTGTCCCACTTTTTAAATTTTAAATAGTAGCCACATATTCAATTTCCTAAATTTAATACTAAACAGGGTTAAAAAGGTAAACTCACCCCACTACAGGGTCTATAATATTATTTTCAGAATTTCCAGGGGTCTAGCTACACTTATCAGAGGAGTTTTTCCTAATTTTTATTAAGTCCAGGGGCTAAAACTGATTTTTAAATGAATTTACATGATTTTCTGAAGTTCCAGGGGCTAGATCAGAAGTTTCTGGGGCTAGCTCTTATTTCCCGAGAACCCTAGGGGGTAGCACGTAAGATTTCCAGTCTTTATAACGCGGGGCTGACGTGGACCGTCTGATTTAAAACAGACGGATGAGATTATAACGTCGAACCGGTACGCGGAGATTTAAACCCTACCGTGTGATTTAAAATAAACGGCGCACAAGCGGCCACGTCGCTCTAACCGAGCGCGGGCGGCGCTGCCCGGCGGCGCACGGCAGCGGGAGGCAGCGATCTCGCCGGAGATTTTCGGATCTTCGAGAATTCTTCCTAGAACTGTGATTTTATGGCATAGATCGGTGGAGGGGAGGTCGGGGATCTCACCTCGGGGGTTTTCTTGAGCTCGGAGGTCCTAGAAAGCGATCGGCGACGAGGTCCGAAGTGAAACCACGGCGAGGCTCGTCGGCGCTGTGTTTGAACCGCAAGTCACCGAGTTTTCTACACCTGCAGGGTTCCCCGGAGGCGGTGGATCAAGACCAGCGAGTTAGATCAGAATTTCCGAGCGTAGATCGGCCAGAATTCGCCGGAGAAGGCTCGGGTTCTCACCGGAGTAAAAACAGCAGATCGCGTGAGTAAAACGGGACGAGGCCGGGGTTTTTATAGACGGGGGAAGGGCGGCGTTCGGTTATGATTGAGTTTGCGTCGCCTACGAACGGAATTCGGCGGGGATTCGCAGTAATCCGGGTCGGTTTTGATTCGGGGTGAGAGGAGTCCGGCCGATCGCGGGCGCGGGCGCGAGGTAGAAGGAGGGCTGGCGGGCCCCGCCTGTCAGTGAGAAGAAGGGGGCGCGCGCGGCTGCGGGCTGGCGCGGGTGCTGGGTGGGACGGCTGGTGGGTTTCGGCCCACTGGCCGGTTTTTTCTGTTTTCTTTTTTTTTCTATTTCTTTTCTGTTTTGAGTTTAAATTGAATTCCAGTTTGAATTTAAATTGTTGCAAAACATGCAACACGTCCAAAAAATTTTAAATTCCCCTCTTAACATGATTTTGGGGTGTTACAGCTCTACCCCCCTTAAAATAAATCTCGTCCTCGAGATTGGTGGTTCTAAGAAAACAATTCCGGAAATTGTGCCTTGAGCTCATCTTCCCGTTCCCAGGTGGCTTCCTCTTCTGAGTGATGCTTCCACTGCACCTTGCACATCCGGATTCTTTTATTTCTGGTGAGGCGTTCCATTGTCTCCAAAATCTTGTATGGTTGCTCGGCATAAGACAAATCCTCAGCTACGTCCACTTCATTCATGGGTAACACCTCTTCAGGCGTCCTCAGGCATTTCTTGAGTTGTGACACATGGAATACATCGTGCACATCCGATAGGAGAGCCGGTAACTCTAGTTGATACGCCACTTCGCCTTTCCTTTCCAGAACTTGAAAGGGTCCGATGTATCGAGGTGAAAACTTCCCTTTCACCTTGAACCGACGAAGTCCTCAAATAGGGGACACCTTGAGATAGACATAGTCTCCCACGTTGAAAACGAGCTCTCTTCTCCGTACATCAACATAGCTCTTTTGTCGTGTCTGTGCTATCCTCAAGTTGTTGCGAATTTCCCTCACTTTCGCCTCGGCTTCTTGTAGTACTTCGGGACCAAACACTTTACTTTCCCCTGTTTGGTTCCAGAATAGGGGAGTTCTGCACTTCCTCCCATACAAAGCTTCGAACAGTGACATCTTCATACTAGCCTGATAGCTGTTGTTATAGGAAAATTACGCATACGGTAAGTTCTTGTCCCAACTCCGATTGTTTTTGAGTGCACACGCCCTCAGCATATCCTCAAGAATCTGATTGGTTCTTTCCGTCTGCCCATCAGTTTGGGGATGATAAGCAGAACTGAAGTTCAGATGGGTTCCCATGGTTTCGCGCAACTTCTGCCAAAACCTCGAAGTGAATTGTGTCCCTCGATCCGACACTATCTTCTTCGGCACTCCATGGTAACACACGATCCTTGACATGTACAACTCCGCCAATTTGGATCCGCTGTAGCTTCACTTCACGGGGATGAAGTGAGCTACCTTGGTTAGCCTGTCGATGATGACTCATATTGAATCATATCCTGATTGGGTCCTAGGCAATCCCACTATGAAATCCATGCCGATTTCTTCCCATTTCCATTCAAGCACTTTGAGTGGTTGCAATAATCCCGCGGGTCGTTGATGTTCTGCTTTCACCAACTGGCATGTGTCACATAGGGCAACATGTTCCGCGACATCTGGCTTGATGCCATATCACCAATACCTGCTCTTGAGATCCTGGTACATCTTCGTACTCCCAGGATGAATGGAATAGTGGGAATCGTGAGCCTCCTTCAAAATCAATTCACGAATCTCCTTTACTTCAGGCACACAGATTCTTTTCCCGTGCCACACCGTACCTTGTTCATCCTCTCTGAAATCAGGAGCTTTATTTTCCTTGATGAGTTGTCTGATCTCTTGTATCTTCTCGTCATTCTTTTGACCCTCGCGTATGTCTCGCTCTAGTGTGGAGTCCACTTCCATGGCGATGGCTTCACCACTATTCACCAGGCACAGATTGAGTCTTATTACATCGTCCTTCAATTCTGCAGGCATGTCCTTCAAGCTCAACCTATTGACCTGCACTTTCCGACTTAAAGCATCGGCCACGACGTTTGCTTTCCCAAGATGATAGTTGATGCCCACATCAAAGTCATTGATTAGCTCTAACCATCTCCTTTGTCTGAGGTTGAGGTCTGGCTGTGTGAATATGTACTTCAAACTCTTATGATCCGTATATATCTCGGTCCTCTTCCCCAGCAAATAGTGCCGCCAAATTTTCAACGCGTGTACCACTACGGCTAGTTCTAGGTCATGTGTAGGATAGTTCTTCTCGTGCTTCCGAAGCTGTCGGGATGCATAAGCCACGACATGCCTTCTTGCATGAGAACACATCCCAACCCGTTTCCAGAGGCATCGCAGTACACCGTAAAGTTCTTCTGCATATCTGGCATAACTAGCACTGGGGCTGTCGTCAATCTTTTCTTTAACTCCTAAAAACTCGTCTCGCACTGCGGCGTCCATGAGAACGTGATTCCCTTCTCCAACAGTTTGGTGAGGGGTCTCGAGATTTTAGAGAATCCCTCAATAAACCGTCGATAGTATCCAGCCAATCCCAAGAAGCTTCGAACTTCCCCGACATTTTCAGGGGTCTTCCACTTCTGTATATCCTTGATTTTGGCAGGATCCACGGAGATTCCTCCCTCCGAGATTATATGTCCTAAGAAGGGAACTCTCTTCAGCCAAAACTCACACTTGCTCAACTTGGCATATAGTTGGTGTTCTCGTAGCCTTTGCAACACCAACCTTAGATGTTTCTCATGTTCTTCTTCATCTTTGGAGAAGACGAGAATGTCATCTATGAAAACCACCACAAATTTGTCCAGATATTCCATGAATACCTTGTTCATGAGATACATGAAGTATGCCGGGGCATTAGTTAGCCCGAAAGGCATGACAGTGTATTCATACAGTCTGTATCGAGATACGAAAGCTGTCTTGGGAATATCAGATTGCCATATCTTGAGTTGGTGGTATCCCGACCTGAGATCAATTTTCGAGAACACACAAGCTCCCCTCAACCGATCAAACAAGTCTTCAATGCGGGGTAATGGGTACTTGTTCTTGATGGTTACCTCATTCAAGGCACGGTAATCCATGCATAACCTATGGGTTCCGTCCTTTTTGGGCACAAATATCACCGGAGCTCCCCATGATGAGGAACTAGGGCGAATATACCCCTTCTCCGTCAATTCTCTCAAATGATCTTTGAGTTCTCCCAGCTGCTTGGAGTCCATCCGATAAGGTCTCTTGTATATCGGGGCTGTTCCAGGCACTAGCTCAATTGCGAATTCCACTTCACGATCAAGAGGCATACCTGGCAACTCCTCCGGAAAAACATCTGGATATTCCCTGATGGTCCTGATCTCCTCAACTTTCACCTCAACTTGATTTAATTTAATGTCCCTCCTAGGCTCGTGTTTTGTTATCAACTTTACTCTTGTGCCACTAGGGTGAGTTAGTTCCACCGTTCTGGTCGAACAATGGATGATTCCTTTATGTTTGGTCAACCAATCCATACCCAAAATAATATCTATCCCTTGTGAATCTATCACTATGAGGTTAGCAGTAAACACTACCCCATTAATGTCTAGGTTCACTTTGGGACACACTTGTCTTGTCCTTATTTCTCCACCTGGAGAGTTTACGGCTAGCATATGGTTCATTTGTGTTGTTGCTAGGTCATGCTTCTTAACAAACCCTTGAGCAATGAATGAGTGGGTAACACCAGAATCAAACAGCAGGGTTGCAATGTGTAAATTGGCAGGAAACTTACCAACTACCACGTCGGGTGCCTCTTGTGCTTTCTCCATAGTGACGTGGTTCACCCGTCCTCTCATTACATTCTGCTGTTGTGGCTGCACGGGCTTCTTCTTTGGGCACTTATGGGCATAGTGCCCCACTTCACCACAGCTAAAACATTGCACCCCAACCTTAGGGGCTTGGCCTTTATTGTCTTGGGGTTGGTTTGGAGGTCCTTGCACTGCTGGTCGAGGTGGATATGCGGGGCGAGGCTGCTGTACAAACTGACGTTGTGGCTGTGCTGGTGCTGCGGGAGGCCTGTAGTTCGGGTTGTACCCTCTTGGTGCTGAGTAGGGTACCGCAGCACGGTTCGTCTGCCCTGCAGGTTGCTGCATCAGACGTGGGCGGGTGTTGCTCCCTGAGGCTTGATGTGACCACCCGGCCTTCCTCTTATTCTCATTTTCCAAGGCCTTTAGCTTCCTTTCTACCACAAACGCTCTGTCCACCATCTTTTGGAAGCTTTCATACTCATTTGAGGACATTGCACACTGCATTTCTGCGGTAAGTCCCTCCACGAAACAATCTTGTTTCTGCTCATCAGTCTCTATGTCCTGTGGGGCATAATGGGATAGTTGAGTAAATTTAGTGAGGTATTCCCTCACCGTCATGTTTCCCTGCTGCAGTCCCAAAAACTCCTTCCTCTTGTTTTTGAGTTCACCTCTTGGGATGTAATGGTTGCCGAAGCTACGCTTGAACTCTTCCCAAGTGATGTTCTCAGGGTCATGATGGGCGGCCACGTAGGCGGTCCACCAATCAGCAGCAGGTCCATGCAATTGATGAGAGGCAAACAGCACCCTCTCATACCCTTGACACTGTATGATCCTCATCTTGCTTTCAATGGTCTTTAGCCAATCATCTGCCTCCAGAGGTTCAGCAGCACGTGCAAACTTTGGAGGTTGAGTTCCTAGAAACTCACTCAATCTTGGTTGGCGTGGTGCAGCTTGTGGGGGTGGAACTTGATGCAAGTTGACCACCACTTGAGTCAAATTCTGGATGAGCTGATTTTGATTCTCAAGCATTTGGTGGAGGGGATCAACTCCTTCACGGCGACCACCCCTGTCTTGGCCTCCTGAAAGATGAGGGTTGCAGGCCTCATCGTTGTTGGTGGCGGGGTTGGCAGCGCGACCTTTTCCTCTTCCGGCCATCTAGCATGATCAACCAAATGTTAATTGAAAGTATTACATATTATCTCACTACTTTCACTTGTTTGTAATTTGAGGTGTTGAGGCTTGGTTATACTTTTCTGAGGGTTCATGTCTCACACACAAAAATGAATGCACTATTATTTCATGTGGGTTCACACACCAAAACAAAACAATCTGAAGACGAGGCTGTGGACAATTGCTCATGGCTTCCACAACTCACGTCACACACCAAGCATTAACACACCATTAACTAACGTAACGACTCGACTACTCGACATCCTTCTGCTTTAAGGAAAAGGCTCTACGCTACTCGTTTTCTTGAGCTGACTCCTCGGGATCTTCCTCGTCATTTCGGCTGCCTTCTGACTCTGCTTTGGGTGGGGAGGCTGCTGGTGGAGAAGTGCGACGACGCCTTATCGCCCGGCGATCTGGGGAGTCAGGAGTCCAGGTATCATTCACGGTGACACACAGTTCATTCCCATCTCCTCTTTCTCTCGCCCTCAAGCAGGCTCGCAGCAACGCCTCTGTTTCCTTCAGGGTGTCCCGAACATCCTGAAGCTCTTGCTGACACTCCTGCAGTCGAGTGCTGAGCATAGCAGCATCCTCCAAGCACAAGTCCATGTGCTCATGGGAAGTCCCTTGCTGCACTGGTGGGTACTTGTACTCCGTGGTACCACTCTCATGCTGGAGGACATACATGTACTCAGTTCTGTCCAGGTGGCAACGATAGATGTGACTCTGGCAGATGATGGCCTCCCAGGTGACATCCTTCTCCGCATCGACCTGTGTCGCTCGACAAGCTGGAGAGCGGTGGATCTTAAGCAGCTTATTTTCGTGTATGATCTCATCTCTGAACTCCATTCTTCCCTCTTCTCACGGATGGTCCTGGTGGAGTTATAGTGGATGATTAGCCTGCCCGTATTGCCAGCGGCTTCGAGCATACGTCGAAGACGGCGCAACAAGCCTCCTACTGCCAATCCGTAGGAAAGGTACGTCACCGGACGGCTCTCCTCTCTTTCGGCAAGGGCAACTACGGGAACTCTCCCTCCTGTGGACTTGCGAGCGGTGCGAATCATGCGAACCATCTAAAACAGAAAGCATTTAAACTTAGGTTAGATAAACTTTTAAACAAAAATCCTATTTTGAATGAAAGTTGGGGTAAGGTGAAGAAAGTGACTCCATTTAAATAACACTTTTCAACACACACCTTGTAAAATAGTTTTTAGGAAAATAGGGTCCTTAAATACGTCCATTTCTACCTAGGTCCACGTTCCTACGGGCAACCTTGGCTCTGATACCACTTCTGTCACACCCGGTTTTTCCGAAGAACAACCAAGTGAATGTCACATGTATGCCAGGATCATTTTCTCATACATGTGATGACAAATAGTGAAGCATCATTTATTACAAGCCAGGTGTCGAATATAAATAAGTCTTACATAGCAATTGTCTCGATGGACAATAATAAGTTCATCACAAGTAAATGAACTAGCAGCGGAATATTATTCTTGTGGGCTCCGTCACAGGCGTTGCCCGGGGTCTCCATGAACCTAGAAACCTTCTTCGGGTCCAAAGTCTTGGTCATTATACACCACCTCATTATCTTGACCTGAGCAGCAATACAAACCAACAAATATGCAAGGTTGAGTACCGATGGTACTCAGCAAGTGTGGGAAAGTTGTGTCATGCATGGCTAGAACAAGGAGAGATTGAACTCATGGTTAAAGCACTACGCAATTAATACCTATCACCTTAGCTTATTAAGCACCTACATTACTACACAAGTGAAATGGTCCCAATCTCCCATCCCATCATCATAATCTAATAACCATAACATCATTTCCCATGTTAAGCTCCCCGCTTAACATCCACAACTTCCAAAAACCTTCACTCCTCTAATCATGAATAAGTCCAGGCCGCTCTTAACCGTGAGCACGGCTGTCAAGACAGTTTTGACTCTGCAGAGTTTGTACCACTGTACCCACATGTAGTGATTTCATCCCCCGTTGCCGGGTGGACTAAAAGAACCTCCATTATGCCAGTGGCTACGATCCACATTCACACTTCCCAGGTGTGCAGCCAGGAGATCACTACGAAGCCTTTACAAAGGGATTCCCGACGAGCGTGGGCCCACTGAGGTTTCACCCCTAACAGCATACAAGAGGCTCCAACCCCGCTGCAGTGGCCCCCTCTTGAGCCTTGCGGTTCATATGGTAGTCCAGCTGACACCCACTCCCCGCACCATCCAACACACCCATACTACGCCGGGGATACACCTAATTAATTGGCCAAGCTGCCCCATCTCAGCATGTGGTTGGCACTGTAAAGCCGGGTTACATGCTCCATGAACCGGTCCTTAGGATCCAGGCAAGTACTAAACACAAACCCGAGTCTCGTGCACCCAGCACACAACCAAAACATCCAACTTGCCTTGATCCCTACCTCTACATAACTCACAATAGCTCATTCAAGAGTATGGTAAAATAAACTGATGATCTCATATCCCAAATATCCCATTCTAAGCATGGCTAAGCATATTCATGTAAATAAATGACATGACCAAAATAAATCCCAACCCAAGCTACAAGGAAACAAGGTAATGCAATTCTACGGAAACTTCCTAGCATGGGTTTCATATTTCATTTGACAATGCAAATAATTCTATCTACACATCCTAGCATAGGATCAAAGTGGTCAAGGACACTTGCCTCCTTCTTGCTGCTCTTGAAATGGGTAGTCCTGATCTTGGAAAGGAATAACTTGCTCTTGAACAGATTCTACTTCATACCATCACACATAGCAAAAGAAAAACAACAATCATAAGACATAGTTCACACTTCTTACTTCATACAAACCACACATTCATATTTATGAAATTCATTCACCATTATATGTGTTGTGGTTACTTTGTGTGTTGATCTGTGGCTTGCACACACTTTTATTTATATGTGTATGATTCCTACTTTGGTGTTCATATTTATACTTACATACTATATATATATATATATATATATATATATATATATATATATATATATATATATATATATATATGTGTGTGTGTGTGTGTGTTTCAGTTTTAAATAAATTCCTTATATTAAACTACCAAGTATGTAAGAAAAGTATTTTTCTTCTCCATATGTGCCTTCATAATTTCTATCAACCCTAAACTGAACTCTTTGAATTTTAAAAACTCCATTTATCATTTACTAGTTGCTATATTTTCAGATTTATATTCCTATGCATAATTGTGTATTTTATTATGAAATTAGTAATACACATCATCTAAACAGTATAGGTTTTGGTCCTAAATAATTGAATAACATATTTTGACCTTGGCCTCTGATGTAAACTATTTCATAATTATTTTCCCTATTTTTCTATAGCTATTCTTTACTTAAAAATGTGTCCCTATACTAAATAATGTGATTAATAAATGAAACAGATTCATTTCAGCCCAAAAATATATTTTTATCTCACTCCAAAATTTTCTAAGTACTGAGAAAGCTTTTAATTAATTTTGACAATTATGTTTGTCCCACTTTTTAATTTTTAAACACTAGTTACATATTCAATTTTCTAAATTAAATACTAAACAGGGCTAAAATAATGAACTCACCCCATTACAGGGTCTATAATATTATTTTCATAATTTCCAGGGGTCTAGCTACACTTATCAGAGGTGTTTTTCCTAATTTTTATTAAATCCAGGGGCTAAAACTGATTTTTAAATGAATTTACATGATTTTCTGGAGTTCCAGGGGCTAGATCAGAAGTTTCCGGGGCTAGCTCTTATTTCCCGAGAACCCCAGGGGGTAGCACGTAAGAATTCCAGTCTTTATAATGCGGGGCTGACGTGGACCGTCCGATTTTAAACCGACGGCTGAGATTATAACATCGAACCGGTACGCGGGGTTTTAAAGTCTACCGTGCGATTTAAAATAAACGGCGCACAAGCGGCCACGTCGCTCTGATCGAGCGCGGGCGGCGCTGCCAGCGGCGCACGGCGGCGGGAAGCGGCGATCTCGCCGGAAAGTTTCGGATCCTCGAGAATTCTGCCTAGAACTGTGATCTTATGGCCTAGATCGGTAGAGGGGAGGTCGGAGATCTCACCTCGGGGGTTTTCTCGAGCTCGGGGGTCCTGGAAAGTGATCGGCGGCGAGGTCCGAGGCAAAACCACGGCGAAGCTCGTCGGCGCTGTGTTTACACCGAAATTCTCCGAGTTTTCTGCACCTGCAAAGCTCCCCGGAGGCGGTGGATCAAGACCAGCGAGTTAGATCAGAGTTTCCGAGCTTAGATCGGCCAGAATTCACCGGCGAAGTCTCGGTGCTCACCGGAGTAAAAATCGGCGATCGCGTGGGAAAAACCGATCGGGGCTGGGGTTTTTATAGCCGGGGGAGGGCGGTGGGTCAGTTGTGATCGAGTTTGAGTCTTCTGGGACCGGAATTCGGGCTGAGGGACGCGGTATTCCGATCGGTTAAGATCGCGCGCGCGGGAGAGTCCGGGGTCGCGGGGTTAGGGATGACAGGTGGGTCCCACCTGTCTGTGAGGGATAGCGCGGGCGCGCGGCTGCGGGCTGGCGCGGGGGGGGGGGGAATTGGGCCGGCTGGTGGGTTTCGGCCCACTGGCCGTTTTTCCCGTTTTCTCTTTTTCTTTTTCCATTTCTTTTCTGTTTTGAGTCTAATTTGAATTCCAGTTTGAATTTGAATTTTTGCAAAACATGCAACACGTCCAAAAATTTTTAAATTCCCCTCTGAACATGGTTTAGGGTTTTGAATCAAAATTTGGGGTGTTACACGAGGCCGGGGTTTTTATAGACGGGGGAAGGGCGGCGTTCGGTTATGATTGAGTTTGCGTCGCCTACGAACGGAATTCGGCGGGGATTCGCAGTAATCCGGGTCGGTTTTGATTCGGGGTGAGAGGAGTCCGGCCGATCGCGGCGCGGGCGCGAGGTAGAAGAAAGGCTGGCGGGCCCCGCCCGTCAGTGAGAAGAAGGGGGCGCGCGCGGCTGCGGGCTGGCGCGGGTGCTGGGTGGGCCGGCTGGTGGGTTTCGGCCCACTGGCCGGTTTTTTCTGTTTCTTTTTTTTTCTATTTCTTTTCTGTTTTGAGTTTAAATTGAATTCCAGTTTGAATTTAAATTGTTGCAAAACATGCAACACGTCCAAAATTTCTAAATTCCCCTCTTAACATGATTTTGGGGTGTTACAAGCGCCAGACTTCCTTTCTCCTCAGAGACGAGCTCCGAGGTTGACACGTGTCCAACAGTGACGTACCTCCCGGAGATGAGCTCCGGAGGTGACACGTGTCCGGTAGTGTCGGACCTCCCGGAGGTGTGCTCTGAGAGCGACACGTGTCTAGCGGGGCCGGACTTCTCAGAGGTGAGCTCCGAGAGCGACGCGTGTCCCGCGCGGCTGGTCCTCTCTTTTCTGCGGTGACTAGCTCCACAGCCGACACGTGTCCTACGAGACTGGCCTCGCTCCTCTGCAGAGGCTAGCTCCGGGGCAACACGTGTCCCACGGGGTCGGACTGTAAAAGTCCCCAAAATGCAAAGTCAATAAAGTGAATGTTGATTCCCATTTATGTTGGAATGCATGAAAATGGGACTTACGAAAATTTTTTTGTATACGTGATGATGCACATGGGTGTCCAACCAAACGAGCTCTTACATTCATTTGAAGGTGTTTAGCCAAGGTTGGATTAAACACCATGTGTAAAGTTCTCACATGTAAGGGGGAGTTTAAATTCAGATTTTGAACTCAATTGTTCCCCTCAAGTTGCTGCCAAAAATTTGGAGCATACAGGTATCCTCACATCGTTGAGTTCGAGGAAATTCATGGTGGCCACATCCTGATTTCAGGGTGGGCTAAAAAGGAGTCAAATATGACCATTTCCAAATGTGAGCTGAATTCAAAGTTTAAAGTGAACTTCACACTGAATTCGGTTTATTCAAACTTCAGTCCACGTTTAAACCCCCAAAATATCAGATTGAGGGGATTTACATGAATGAAGACCTTTTGGAAACATTTGGAGGATAAGAAGAGGAGTAAGGGGGTAGACCCCACATGTCATTTGGCTGCTTTAACTTGCTCCCGAAGTCTTTCTCTGTTTGGTGTCAAACACCAACCGAGCCTCCTCCGAGCACCACCGAGGGCAGCCACCTCCTACTTCTTGCATCGAGCTGGCAACCTGCTCATGGCTTCGACACCTCACAGCGTGATCCTCTCACTCACCAACCGAGCTGCAAGCGGAGGCCACCTTCTCGCTGCTTTCGTTGCGCTGGCGACCAGCTCGTGGGATTGAGTAGCTTCCAACGTGATCTTTTGCTCACAAAAACAGCAACCCCAGGCGTTATTTTTCCCTCGCACAGGAACGGAACCGAGAGCACCGAATTTAAAATTTTGAATACAACAGAGGGTTAACTCCACAGTAATCAAATTTGGTTTGTAGAAATTACTGCGAACTCGACACGGAGCCAGCCACCGAGCTGCTTATGCCTTGCTCTCGAAGGCAGTCCATCCACTTCGTTGTTGATCGATAAGTATCTGTGCTGCACCAACAAAATCCTGTTTTCCCTGCTCGCTAGCTCACACACGCTAAACCAAAGGAGAAACACATAGCGCATCTCTGCTCCTCACCCCCGATCAGCCTACAGCCACTGTGGCGCCCAGCTGAGCCAACTAGGAGGTGTGCCTGCCTCCACTGGACGTCATCCATCCTTCCTCAGCTTGTCCCCGGCCTCCCCTCGCTGTGCCCGAGCTATTTTTCACCGGCAAAACAGAGCACGTCACACCATCGCTGCACCTCGTCTTCCAGCCGCTACAACGCCTTCTCCGCACGTCCAGCACCTCCCTAAGGTGCGCCAAGGTGTGTAGATCATTCTACCACAGTCCCCTTGCCCTTCCCCATCACTGTCTCGCCGGAATTTGAGTTTTGGCGCCGGTAAACGTTAAGAACCGCCCCCAAACCAAAACTGTAAATTCATCCAACATGGTTGATCATCGGTTCTACAATTCAAGCCACAGAAACTAGTGACCCTAGCACTCTCTCACGCCAAAGAACGGGTTAAACCAGCCATCCCAGGCCCCGGGCGACGAGAAATCACCGGCGGCGGCAAAAACGGGTTGGTCCTCCGGTGAACCCCATGTTCTGGCCATTTTCTGCAAGGTTTAGCCTGCGTTCCATGTTCCCCGATCATTGGTGATGCTTTAGGGCAAGTTAGCTCGCCGGGAGAAGCTTCGGACACGCCAGGCCGCGTTGATGCCGAACTCCCGAGCCGCCCCATCGGTGCCGGCCTGTTTTCAGCCGTTTTCATGCGTGGAAACCTTGCCCGGCAGCTGCGCCATAGAGCGAAACCGGAGCTAATTTGGTGGAGAAATGAGGGAGAACGAGCCATGCCACGATTTGAGCTGGTGTGCACGCACGTCTCTGGCGGGAGGTTGAAGAAGGACCTGACGAGTGGGCCCCCCCTGTTAAGTCTCTGTGTAGGTTTTAAACAGAGAGCTATCACAGTTTGAAAAATTCATAACTTTGTGTAGACAACTCCAAAAAGGGTGAGACCAATTTTGTTTGAATCCTTAGGAGGAGTACTTCACACATAAACAAATTGCATGCTATGAAAATGCCCAGGAATTTCTGTAGAATTGTTTTTATTAAATCCTTTAGGGATTTATTACAGGAGCAATTCTTTATGAAATATTCGCAAATTTGGGCAGCTAGTCCTTTTCATAGTGCCTGACCTCCAGTAAAAATTTTAGGATTTTTGGAGCTTATTTAGAGGGCTTAATCAGTAGGTTATGTCAGGATTAAATAAATTAGCTAAAAATCATAGAATTGATTTCCAGAAAAATGGTTCAACCTTCATACCTCCATAACTTTCTGTAGGGATGTCCAAAATTTGTGAAACAAATTTTGTTGGATTTCTCTCAGTCAGTACTTTGCATAAATGCAAAGAAATTGATCTGAAGATCTCTGGATATTTCTCCAAGATTCATCAAAGTTAAATTTTTGGGAATTTAGTCCAGAATATCTCTGTTATGAAATTTCTTCAAATTTGGCCAGAACGTTCCTCATGACATTACTGATCTCCAGTAAAAATTTGAGCTTCATTGGAGTTCATTTGCTATGTCAAATTACCTTCCAAAGTTCAGCCTTTATTTGTAAATTCAAATTTAAACAGAAACTTTTCAGAACTCCTGTCCAACTTCAAAAATTCATATCTCTCTGATGGTAGCTCCAAAAATGGTGAAACAAATTTTTCTAGAACCATGGAGACTTACCGTAGTCAGATCTTCCACTATTAGCTATGTAAAAGCTCCTGAATTGGGCTCAAAATTCAGAGAAGCATTGTACTTGTAGGAATTTTAAAGACTACATTGTGCAATGACATGTCTCCAAGTTTGGCTCAAATCATACTTAGGGGGTCTAGTATCCACTGTAAAAATCCCAAAGCCAATTAAGGATCCTAAATAGCAGTAGCTATGAATAGAAGTTCAATTCTTATAAATCCTTAATACTTACACACATATTTTGTTACATTTCATTTAGTGACCGAAGTTGAAGACGCACCGGAGCCCTTGGACGTCCTTCCACCAGAAGCTAACTTCCCATTTAACTCGCAACCAGGCAAGCCCCGGTTTGCACTTAAGTACCTTTTATAAAGCTTTTTATTTGTATCACTTATGTCTAGTGTGAATGTTCGCATTAGAGTTAAGGTGATTGAAACCCCACTTGCATAACCTTTTAAATCCTATGAAGGGTTGGGTAGCTTACAGAGCCTACGAGTAGACAAGGCCCTGCTAATATGCTTAGGACCTCGGTAGAAGTCGAGTAGTTGGAATCTACTCGCTAGGTAAGGTTTATCACACGGTTTGGTCAGAATAGAAAATGGCTTAAGAGTAGTGAAAATGAGACCCAACAGGGGGGATAGGAAGCAGTGACGGAGGTCTCACGTGCGTAGCCCTGTTGGTGTCGATTGAGGACCGAGTCGTGTGCTGAACAAGTATCGAACAGTACCGGATGGCATACTGACATAAGCAAGAAACCGATGTAAATGGTTAACCTGGGTGCCGAGGCTTACCCAACCGTAAGCAGGAGTGGGTTGAGGGTAGCAAGGTGTAAATCTGCCGGTGGGCACAGTCACGCTCCACGCGGGGACCTCCTACCCGTTACGGATGGACCGGATCGGTGTTTGGGTTGCCTTTGAAAGGTGGTTAAATACAACAGAGTAGGAAGGGGTGTGGAATCACACTTCTGAAAGTGGGTGTATGCAACGTGTTGTCCGGGTGTCTCCTGATTGCAATCACCGTCCCTCGCGGTTATTTGAGTACCGCTTGTTCACTGCTTCGTGACGTAGTAAGAAGTAAAGTAAGCCAGTGGAATGATAATATGCTGTGATGATATATTAATGTTTTGGAAACCATGTTTGCTGTAGATGTAGAGCTAATTAAGTTTACTTTCCGCTTTGGGCATCACCACATCGGAGGAAAGCGTTTCTTGTTTGACGGTGGACTTCCGATGTGAGGGCTGCCTAAGGCACATGAATCTGCTGCTATAAAAACTGAAAGTAAGGATCAACTTATAGGCGTGTCTTTATTGCAAAGTCCTTTCCTACCTTACACATCCTTGCACGTAGAGTTCCATGCCTAGGGTTGACGGTTAAGACTTGCTGAGCCATCGTGCTCACGGTTAAAACATTTGAGCTGTATGCAGGTGAGAGCTATGAGGAGGGTTCCGAGGATGAGGCGATGCCCCCGTCAGGGTACACGGCCGAGATGGAGCCCTGCACGCCGCCGTGATTTCTCCGGTTCCATGCTGCTAGTGTGTAGCGTCCCCGGGCTGGATGGCTGCACTTTTGCATAGTTAGGATGAGAGGCTACTAATGTACATTACTTCCGCTGCTTTATGACAAATAAAAGTTTGTATGTTGTTCTCTAATCTTTTCGTGTGTGCTGTTGGGTGCCGCATCGCACGGCACCACCCTATGCGATCCTGGAGTGGGTGAACCACGGGGTGGTCCCCACAGACGTGGTATCATAGCCGCATTGGGAATAGCACGCTCGAAAAGAGCCTATTTTGAAAATTTAGAAGTAGTCGAGTGAGGATTAGTCATTAAGCCCACATAAGGTCTATGATAGTAATAGTTACTAAGGTGGAAAAGCTAACTTATGTGTTATACATTTTGTAACGACGCTCCGACGTCAGGTAAGAGGTAAGGTACGCCACCGCAGGCGGATCAATTGCGGTAACTCGCAATACGAGCAATAGTATGGAATGGTATACCGTGGCTTGGCACGGTAGTGAATATGAGTCTCTGAACCTCTCAATGGTTTTGAGAGCATATGAAAACACTGATCTCCAGCGTGCTTTAGGCAAAAGTGAGAATGCCCCATCGTGTGGTAAGCAACACGATAGTATGCAACTCTTGAACGTTCAATGTTCAAAGGGCCATACGCAGCGCTCGCCATCGGCGTGCCTCAACGGTCATGAGGCAGTAGGTGGTATCCGTTGGGTTGATAAAAATTCCCAACCGTGACGACCTGTTCGCGCTCTACTCGGGTTCCCCGTCGTGTGGTGTGAAAACACGACCATGTACCTTGAGACGTGGCTTGACTCAAGCACGGTCCGTATGGCAATGATACGTACCGTATGTTTTTATTATGATATGGAACTGCCTGAAATGTCAAAAACCCTTGTGTGCACAATTATTGTGTGTTCTTCTGCAGATACATTAACCACGTTAGCGCATGACGTGTAGAAACCATTTGCGAGTGACGTCTTTAGTTCCACCAGTTGACACGTATATGCCGGAATACCGGTTTAGGATTTTTCTTTGGTCAGGAAACATAGTACCGACTGCATAAAAGTTTATTTTCAAAGAAAAGAGTCACAATGAAGTTTAGGATTTCATTTAGGGGTTAATAACCTCCTATATTGAACTAAGAGTCAATTGGGAGTATAGATTTAGTCTCAAAAACTCAGGAACAATCTCCCCTGTTTTCGGCAGAAATTTTGCTGAACTTGAACAGGGCATAATTTAATATTGGTTGAACCAATGGAGGTGTGGGATACCATTATGGAAGGTTTTTGAAGTCCTCTACAAATGTTATGTAGAGCTCCAGAACAAAATCTCCCTCCAAAGGGACGAAAATCTCAGATGAGTATACACTGTCCAGAAACAGGGCAGACCAAAATGCTCTCTGGAATTTTCTGTATTTCGACCATAACTTTCTGTAGAAAAATTCCTAAGGGTCAGGTAAGACACCTTTGTAAAGGGCATGACATATTATACAACTTTGTAATTCAAAGTTTTGCCAAAACTGGAGCAGAATTAATTGGAATTGGGGATTGAAACTAGGTACCTCGGGGGAGGTGCTGTCAAAATCCTGCCAGAAATTCTGTTAACTTTGAACCATCATATATTTTGATCCAGGAATGCAAATAGATCATATAAATACATTTTTGGAGATCTTGGGAAGTTCTTTACAATTTTTCTGTTCAACCCCAGGACAGAATCTTCCTGTAAAGAGGTGAAATTCACAGTACAAGTGAAACTGTCCAGAGTATCAAAGTCTGTGCATAGTTTCTATACTGAATTGGATCTTGCTTATGACTTCCTGTATAAGAATTATAAAAGGTGAAATCTTATGATTCTATATATCTTGTCAATAGTGCTTCAACTTTGTAAGTATGAGTTTGGTCCATATACATTTCTAACTATATGGAAAGGTTGACCAAAGTGAGCACTTACAGGGGAGGTGCTGCTGAAATTTCTCCAGAATTTCTGTCAACTTTAGAAGCTCATAGCTTTCGATCTAGAACTTGGTTGAATGCAAATAAACACTCGTTGGAAATATATGGCAGTCTTATCCAACTTTTCTGTTCACTGCCACAACAGTTCAAACGTTGAATTAGGATTTAAACCATCGAACAGAAGATGGTTCAGTTTTTGTACCTTGCTGTTGTTGGACCATAACTTCAGGTATACCTTGTTATCAAAGGCTGTGTGATATAGCTCTGGAAGGCTATGGTTATGCATTACCTTCCCATAAGAAGATTATGGATTAAGTTTTCAATTTCCTACATTGGAACTTAAGGGGGGAGGAGTGCATCCATGCAAACCATAGCATTAATAATCCATGGGCTATACACCGAAGTATGACATTACCAAGAGACAAGAGGTAATTACATTTTTATGTAATCAAAGTTCAAGTACAAGATCCGTCATCATTGAGAAAGATGTAGTTTTAGCGTCTTCACCACGTACACACCAATGCTCACCAGAATCACAAGACTTGAGAGAACAAGACTAGGAGCTAGAACTAGTAGCTGGTGTTTCACGCTAAACGGGTATTGTGAAGCCTCAGGAGAAAAGAGAAAGTGAAGTCAACGTAAGAATGGAGATTTCCTAGGTTAAGTTATTATGGAGTATTTCCCAATGATCTTGTCAAACATTTGACATATTTTCCTTAAAACTTGGTCACCACATGAAAGCGGCATGCCTTGTTTAGCACCTTTCTTGACCAAGTTATCTGTACTTGGCAAAGTTTGAGATGCTTCTTAACCATGTTTGAATTATCGTACTAATTCTTGCTCAGACTATAAAAAGATGATGCACCATTTTGCATCATACATATGCACCATTTTGCATCATACATATGCACCATTTGCATCATACCATATGCATATGCATACCATATAACATCTGAAATACCAAAGTACTGAGCAAGATTTTGTACCTCTCTTCAAACCATTAAGTGGTGTCTAATGACCTTGTATTATTGATCAAGCTGTTGAGTCTACCTCATTGGACAATACCAAGGAAATCAGTTACTCAACATCCCTTGTACCTAAGAAAGTTTTGAACTTTCATCTATGACTTGTTTAGCTCTGAGTGCCATAATTGTTGGAACTAAACTAAATTCTCATCGCGGGGCTTACCGATTGATTGCTCAACCTCGTGACAATCCTTGAACACAATCTAAATTTTTGAGAGATCATATGGTGACTTTGACAACCTTGTGGTCACCATAGCTAGTTGACCTTTGCTATGTTGGTAACGTAAGTGAAATTGCCTTGTGGTTACTCTTATGTGCGAGCAAAGCATTCGATTTTGACTAAAGGGTTGAGATGCCGACTTGAGGCGAGATTACCGATTCATTGATAATCTCACCAAACATCTCAATTCATGTTTGGGGCAGTACTATACTAAGTTTCTAAGGACTCAGTTAATCGAGACAAGTATTTATTATCCATGTCAAGATTAGGACAGTAAAGGTTCCAGCCAATCGATCTGGTCGATATGGGTCTACAAAGTTTTATGGAATCGCCCTACCGTCAAGGGAAGCACTATGGAGAAGCTAGAAGATCATTATATCCGTTCAGATGAGTGATCGTCATATCACCGATAACATTCCCTACTTTCCTCTTCTCGATGGAATCTCGGGACAAGATTCTTTTAAGGGGGGAGGAATGTAAAAGTCCCAAAAATGCAAAGTCAATAAAGTGAATGTTGATTCCCATTTATGTTGGAATGCATAAAAATGGGACTTACAAAAAATTTTTTTGTATACGTGATAATGCACATGGGTGTCCAACCAAACGAGCTCTTACATTCATTTGAAGGTGTTTAGCCAAGGTTGGATTAAACACCATGTGTAAAGTTCTCACATGTAAGGGGGAGTTTAAATTCAGATTTTGAACTCAATTGTTCCCCTCAAGTTGCTGCCAAAAATCTGGAGCATACAGGTATCCTCACATCGTTGAGTTCGAGGAAATTCATGGTGGCCACATCCTGATTTCAGGGTGGGCTAAAAAGGAGTCAAATATGACCATTTCCAAATGTGAGCTGAATTCAAAGTTGAAAGTGAACTTCACACTGAATTCGGTTTATTCAAACTTCAGTCCACGTCTAAACCCCCAAAATATCAGATTGAGGAGATTTACATGAATGAAGAGCTTTTGGAAACATTTGGAGGATAAGAAGAGGAGTAAGGGGGTAGACCCCACATGTCATTTGGCTGCTTTAACTTGCTCCCGAAGTCTTTCTCTGTTCGGTGTCGAACACCAACCGAGCCTCCTCCGAGCGCCACCGAGGGCAGCCACCTCCTGCTTCTTGCATCGAGCTGGCAACCTGCTCATGGCTTCGACACCTCACGGCGTGATCCTCTCACTCACCAACCGAGCTGCAAGCGGAGGCCACCTTCTCGCTGCTTTCGTTGTGCTGGCGACCAGCTCGTGGGATTGAGTAGCTTCCGACGTGATCTTTTGCTAAAAAAAACAGCAACCCCAGGCGTTATTTTTCCCTCGCACAGGAACGGAACCGAGAGCGCCGAATTTAAAATTTTGAATACAACAGAGGGTTAACTCCACAGTAATCAAATTTGGTTTGTAGAAATTACTGCGAACTTCTGAATTTTATGTATGGAGCCACTGTTGTTTGCGAGGGGGAAAAACTTCGGCAGGACCCGCAGGTCAGTGGAACTGAGACAACAATTGAGTCTTCTGTGCGAACTCGACACGGAGCCAGCCACCAAGCTGCTTATGCCTTGCTCTCGAAGGCAGTCCATCCACTTTGTTGTTGATCGATAAGTATCTGTGCTGCACCAGCAAAATCCTGTTTTCCCTGCTCGCTAGCTCACACACGCTAAACCAAAGGAGAAACACACAGCGCATCTCTGCTCCTCACCCCCGATCAGCCTACAGCCACTGTGGCGCCCAGCTGAGCCGACTAGGAGGTGCGCCTGCCTCCACTGGACGTCATCCATCCTTCGTCAGCTCGTCCCCAGCCTCCCCTCGCTGTGCCCGAGCTATTTTTCACCGGCAAAACAGAGCATGTCGCACCATCGCTGCACCTCGTCTTCCAGCCGCTACAACGCCTTCCCCGCACGTCCAGCACCTCCCTAAGGTGCACCAAGGTGTGTAGATCATGCTACCGCAGTCCCCTTGCCCTTCCCCATCACTGTCTCGACGGAATTTGAGTTTTGGCGCCGGTACACGTGAAGAACCGCCCCAAACCAAAACTGTAAATTCATCCAACATGGTTGATCATCGGTTCTACAATTCAAGCCACAGAAACTAGTGACCCTAGCGCCCTCTCACGCCAAAGCACGGATTAAACCAGCCATCCCACACCCCGGGCGACGAGAAATCGCCGGCGGCGGCAAAAACGGGTCGGTCCTCCGGTGAACCCCATGTTCCGGCCATTTTCTGCAAGGTTTAGCCTGCGTTCCATGTTCCCCGATCATTGGTGATGCTTTAGGGCAAGGTAGCTCGCCGGGAGAAGCTTCGGACACGCCAGACCGCGTTGGTGCCGAGCTCCCGAGCCGCCCCACCGGTGCCGGCCTGTTTTCAGCCGTTTTCATGCGTGGAAACCTTGCCCGGCAGCTGCGCCATGTTCCCAGGAGCATGTAGAGCGAAACCGGAGCTAATTTGGTGGAGAAATGAGGGAGAACGAGCCATGCCACGATTTGAGCTGGTGTACATGCGCGTATCTGGCGGGAGGTTGAAGAAGGACCTGACGAGTGGGCCCCCCTGTTAAGTCTCTGCGTAGGTTTTAAACAGAGAGCTATCACAGTTTGAAAAATTCATAACTTTGTGTAGACAACTCAAAAAAGGGTGAGACCAATTTTGTGTGAATTCTTAGGAGGCGTAATTCACACATAAACAAACTGCATGCTATGGAAATGTCCAGCAATTTCTGTAGAATTGTTTTCATTAAATCCTTTAGGGATTTATTACAGGAGCAATTCTTTATGAAATATTCCCAAATTTGGGCAGCTAGTCCTTTTCATAGTGCCTGACCTCCAGTAAATATTTTAGGATTTTTGGAGCTTATTTAGATGGCTTAATCAGTAGGTTATCTAAGGATTAAATAAATTAGCTAAAAATCATAGAATTGATTTCCAGAAAAATGGTTCAACCTTCATACCTCCATAACTTTCTGTAGGGATGTCCAAAATTTGTGAAACAAATTTTGTTGGATTTCTCTCAGTCAGTACTTTGCATAACTGCTAAGAAATTGATCTGAAGATCTCTGGATATTTTTCCAAGATTCATCAAATTTAAATCTTTGGAAATTTAGTCCAGAATATCTCTGTTATGGAATTTCTTCAAATTTTGCCAGGACGTTTCTCATGACATTACTGATCTCCAGTAAAAATTTGAGCTTCATTGGAGTTCATTTGCTATGTCAAATTACCTTCCAAAGTTCAGCCTTCATTTGGAAATTCAAATTTAAACAGAAACTTTTCAGAACTCCTGTCCAAATTCAAAAATTCATATCTCTCTGATGGTAGCTCCAAAAATGGTGAAACAAATTTTGCTAGAACAATGGAGACTTACCCTAGTCATATCTTCCACTATTAGCTATGTCAAAGCTCCTGAATTGGGCTCAAAATTCAGAGAAGCATTGTACTTGTAGGAATTTTAAAGACTACATTGTGCAATGACATGTCTCCAAATTTGGCTCAAATCATCCTTAGAGGGTCTAGTATCCACTGTAAAAATCCCAAAGCCAATTAAGGATCCTGAATAGAAGTAGCTATGAATAGAAGTTCAATTCTTATAAATCCTTAATACTTACACACATATTTTGTTACATTTCATTTAGTGACCGAAGTTGAAGACGCACCGGAGCCCTTGGACGTCCTTCCACCAGAAGCTAACTTCCCGTCTAACTCACAACCAGGCAAGCCCCGGTTTGCACTTAAGTACCTTTTATAAAGCTTTTTATTTGTATCACTTATGTCTAGTGTGAATGTTTGCATTAGAGTTAAGGTGATTGAAACCCTACTTGCATAACCTTTTAAATCCTATGAAGGGTTGGGTAGCTTACAGAGCCTACGAGTATACAAGGCCCTGCTAATATGCTTAGGACCTTGGTAGAAGTCGAGTAGTTGGAATCTACTCGCTAGGTAAGGTTTATCACACGGTTTGGTCAGAATAGAAAATGGCTTAAGAGTGGTGAAAATGAGACCCAGCAGGGGGGATAGGAAGCAGTGAGCGGAGGTCTCACGTGTGTAGCCCTGTTGGTGTCGATTGAGGACCGGTCGTGTGTGGGCCTGCTGAACAAGTATCGAACAGTACCGGATGGCATACTGACATAAGCAGGAAACCGATGCAAATGGTTAACCTGGTGCCGAGGCTTACCCAACCGTAAACAGGAGTGGGTTGAGGGTAGCAAGGTGTAAATCTGACGGTGGGCACAGTCACGCTCCACGCGGGGACCTCCTACCCGTTACGGATGGACCGGTTCGGTGTTTGGGTTGCCTTTGAAAGGTGGTTACATACAACAGAGTAGGAAGGGGTGTGGAATCACGCTTCTGAAAGTGGGTGTATGCAACGTGTTGTCCGGGTGTCTCCTGATTGCAGTCACCGTCCCTCGTGATTATTTGAGTACCGCTTGTTCAATGTTTCGTGACGTAGTAAGAAGTAAAGTAAGCCAGTGGAATGATAATATGCTGTGATGATATATTAATGTTTTGGAAACCATGTTTGCTGTAGATGTAGAGCTAATTAAGTTTACTTTCCGCTTTGGGCATCACCACATCGGAGGAAAGCGTTTCTTGTTTGATGGTGGACTTCCGACGTGAGGGCTGCCTAAGGCACATGAATCTGCTGCTATAAAAACTGAAAGTAAGGATCCAACTTATAGGCGTGTCTTTATTACAAAGTCCTTTCCTACCTTACACATCCTTGCACGTAGAGTTCCATGCCTAGGGTTGACGGTTAAGACTTGTTGAGCCATCGTGCTCACGGTTGCAACATTTGAGCTGTATGCAGGTGAGAGCTATGAGGAGGGTTCCGAGGATGAAGCGATGCCCCCATCAGGGTACACGGCCGAGATGGAACCCTGCACGCCGCCGTGATTTCTCCGGTTCCATGCTGCTAGTGTGTAGCGTCCACGGGCTGGACGGCTGCACTTTTGCATAGTTAGGATGAGAGGCTACTAATGTACATTACTTCCGCTGTATAGTTATATTTTGTAAAAGACTTCCGCTGCTTTATGACAAATAAAAGTTTGTATGTTGTTCTCTAATCTTTTCGTATGTGCTGTTGGGTGCCGCATCGCACGACACCACCCTATGCGATCCTGGAGTGGGTGAACCACGGGGTGGTCCCCACACGGACCTCTCCCCCTTCACGGGGATGAGCCCCGAGCCTGCCACATAGCCAGTTTAGCGACGGACCTATCCACCTTTATGGAGATGAGCTCCGAACACGCCACGTGGCCAGCGAGATGCGGGAGTTGTCTTCGGCACTGTCTGTAAACTGGTATTTGCTCTTTTTGGCTAACTTTTTGATATTTTCTCTGTTTCTACTTATTCTAAAATATTTTCTACATATAAAATATGAATATATGCAGAACCCAAAAATGAGGGTGTCACACACGAAACCAAGGACCTACCAAGAAATTGACAAGTCCCTGACGTGCTCTTCCTATCTACCTTACAACCGGCATAATCAGCATCGGAGTATCCAATGAGATTGAACTTGCATCCCTTGGGATACCAAAGTCCTAGGTTAGGAGTGTGAGCCAAATATCTAAGAATTCGCTTAACGGCTGTCAAGTGGCACTCCATAGGAGCTGCTTGGAACCGTGCACACATAGACACACTAAGCATTATTTCGGGCCTAGATGCACAAAGGTAAAGTAAAGAGCCTATCATGGAACGAAATACCTTTTGGTCCACACTTGGACCATCTTCATTAAGGTCAAGATGTCTGTTGTTCCCATGGGAGTCTTGATGGTTTTGGCTTTGTCCATGTCGAACCTCTTAAGTATGTCTTGAGTATACTTGGTTTGACTTATGAATGTTCCTTCCTTGAGTTGTTTGACTTGGAATACTAGGAAGAACTTCAATTCCCCCATAACCATCACAAAAAGCTTTGTTAGTAGAACCACATATAATGTCATCGACATATATTTGGCATACGAATAAATCATCATTAAAATTCTTAGTGAAGAGTGTATAGTCTGCTTTTCCTATCCTAAAACCATTTTTAATAAGAAAATCTCTAAGACACTCATACCAAGCTCTAGGAGCTTGTTTGAGGCCATAGAGGGCTTTTTGAAGTTTAAAGACATGGTTAGGATACTTATCGTCCTCAAATCCGGGTGGTTGCTCCACGTACACTTCCTCCTTGATTGGACCGTTGAGGAAAGCACTTTTCACATCCATTTGGTATAGCTTGAAATCATGGTGAGTTGCAAAAGCAAGCAAGATACGAATTGATTCAAGCCCAGCTACGGGAGCAAAAGTTTCATCATAATCCAAACCTTCTACTTGTGCATATCCCTTTGAAACAAGTCTTGCCTTGTTTCTTGTTACAACCCCATACTCGTCTTGCTTGTTGCGGAATACCCACTTGGTTCCACAACATTTGCGTTGGGTCGCTTCACAAGTTCCCATACTTGATTTCTTTCAAAATTATTGAGTTCCTCTTGCATGGCCACTACCCAATCTGGATCTTGTAGTGCTTCTTCTACCTTGCGAGGCTCCAAAGAGGAAACAAAAGAGTAATGTTCATAAAAATTAGCCATTCGAGAGCGAGTGGTCACCCCTTTGGAGATATCTCCTAGTATGTTGTCGACGGGATGATCCCGTTGAACACTTTGGTGCACTCTTGGATGAGGTTGTTGAACTCTTTGATCTTCATCTTCATTGTCACTCTTTTCTTCGTCTCCCCCTTGATCCAATACTCTATCTTGACTTTGATCATTGTGATCTTGTTGAGGTTGGCCTTGCTCATCTTGAGCTTGATCATGGGAGGGAGACATTTTCATTTGTTGGATGATCATTTGAGTCTTGAGGATGTTCTTGAGGAAAAATTTCTCCAAGTGCCATCCTTTTAAGTGCTTCTTGTGGAGCTTCTTATTTATCTAGCACACTTTGATCAACTTTCTCCACTTGGGAGCCATTAGTCTCATCAAACACTACGTCTCTCTCTATTTCAACAATTCCGGAAGTTTTGTTGAAAACACGATAGGCGTAGGTGTTTGAGTCATAACCAAGCAAGAAACCTTCATTGGACTTTGAAGCAAACTTCAAAGTCCTAGGCTTCTTGTTGAGAATATAACACTTGCTCCCAAAGACATGAAAATAAAAGATGTTTGGTTTGTTGCCGGTTAGAAGTTTGTAAGATGTCTTCTTCAAAAGTCGATGAAGATACAACCGGTTTATGGCATGGCAAGCGGTGTTGACCGCTTCTGCCCAAAACTGGTCCGACATCTTGTACTCATCAAGCATGATTCTTGCCATCTCAATGAGAGTTCTATTCTTCCTCTCAGCAACTCCATTTTGTTGAGGGGAGTAGGGGACTGAAAACTCATGCTTGATGCCTTCTTCATCCAAGTATTCTTCCACTTGAGTGTTCTTAAACTCGGTGCCATTATCGCTCCTTATGTTCTTAATTCTTAAGGAGAACTCGTTTTGAGCTCTTCTCAAGAATTTCTTGAGCACACCTTGAGTTTCTCCTTTGTCATGCAAAAAGAACACCCAAGGGAAACAAGAATAATCATCTACAACAATAAGACCATATTTGTTACCGCCGATGCTTATGTAGGCGATTGGGCCGAAGAGGTCCATGTGAAGTAGCTCCAAGGGTCTTGTGGTCATCATGACATTTTTGGATGGATGTTGAGCTCCAACTTGCTTTCCGGCTTGACAAGCACTACATGGCCTATCCTTATCAAAAACAACATTCTTCAAGTCTCGAATGTGTTCTCCCTTGAGGAGTTTTTGCAAATTCCTCATCCCAAAATGGGCTACCCTTCTATGCCACAGCCATCCCATGTTGGTTTCGCCATTAAGCACGTGTCAAGTTGAGCTTTATCCGTGGTGAAATCCACAAGGTAAAGCTTTCCCTTGAGTACGCCCTTAAAGGCGATTGAGTCATTGCTTCTTCTCAAGACAGTCACACCCTCATTAGTGAACATACAATTATAACCTTTATCACATAATTGGGATATGGATAAAAGGTTATAATCAAGGGAGTCAACATGCAAAACATTTGAAAGAGTATGATGGGGGAGAGATAGAAAGTTTACCGGTGCTAAGGATTTTCCCTTGGCTATTGTCCCCAAAATATATTCCTTCACTTGGATCTTCGTTTTCGTCATAATCAACAAACATCCTTCTCTCTCCGGTCATATGATTTGTCCATCCACTATCAAGCACCCATTTTGATCCACCGGAGGAGTATGCCTACAAAATAGAGTTATGTCTTACCTTTTGGTACCAATCGGAGTTGGGTCCTTTCATGTTAGTCAAGAGGCACTTGGGCACCCACACACAGGGTTTTGAACTCTTGCGGAGTGGCCCAACATACCTAGCATAGATCTTTCCAAATTTGTTTCACGATAAAACATATGAGGCATCAAAATCATGAAACAAAGGATGAGGTTTATTTTTAGGCATGTTAGATGATTTTGCAATGTTCTTTACATTTTCTTTGTTGGATGAACCTTCCTTGACAAAAACAATCAAGTCTTTTCTCTTCTTGGGAGTTTTAGCATGTTGCCTCCACTCCGGAGAATAGCCAAGACCATCTTTGACATGTGGAGGTCTTACATTGGTATATGCACTTCATGCATATGCCTCTTTTTCCTTGTCAAAGATACCACCTTTTGGTGACTACTTTGTGACACCCTCATTTTTCGTTTATGCATGTATTCATGTTTCATGTAGAGAAAACATTTTAAAGGAAGAGGGGACAGAGAAAGAATTAAAAAGAAGCCAAAAAGAGCAAAATCCAGTTCACCAAGAGTGCCGAAGACAACTCTCACGGCCCGCTGGCCACGTGGCGCCTTCGGAGCTCATCCCCGCAAAGGGGGAGAGGTCCGACCCTGTGAGACACGTGTTGCCCCGGGAGCTAGCCTCTGCGGAGAAGCGAAGGCAGTTCTGCAGGACACGTGTCACCTTCGGAGCTAGTCACCGTGGAAATCAGAGGACCAGTCGCGCGGGATACGTGTCGATCTCGGAGCTCACCTCCGAGAGGTCTGATTCTATTGGACACATGTCACCGCCGGAGCTTATCTCCGGGAGGTCCGTCATTGTTCGACACGTGTTAACCTCGGAACTTGTCTCTGAGAAGAAAGGAAGTATGGCTCTGTTAGGATATGTGGCACACCCGGAGCCACCTCCGGAGAGAGGGAAGGTCCGGCACTGACACGTGGCATGCGCGGAGCCACCTCCGAATAGAGAGGAGGTCCCGACCGCCAGGATACGTGGCGCACGCGGAGCTCATCTCTGAAGGAGAGGGAGGTCTCGCTCGCTTGACACACGGCACAACCGGAGCTCGTCTCTGTAGAAAGGGGGAGACCAGGCCCCGGTGGACACGTGGAGCTTCTGGAGCTCATCACCGTGGAGGTAACGAGTTCTGGAGCGGTTTTTGGATTCTGTACGCGTAGAAATACCGGTACGGAGAGGAAACCGACCTGAATTCCACAATGTTACCGCACCAAATCAACTAAAGATAGGTTGTTAAGATTCAACGACAATCTGAATAGGACTCTTATTCGAAATACAATCAGATTAGGACTCTTCTTCTCCCGATTATAAATAGAACCCAGAACCTTTGGCCGAAACCACGAACTTCTTTTCCACCTCCTGAGCCGACGACTTAGAGCCCTAGCCCCAACTCGCCGAATAAACCCTTCGCCGGAGTTCAGTCGAGGAAGATCGCCGGAAGAGGGCCCCAACGATCTGTCTTGCTAAGAGAAGGACCTCGAGACTAAGAAGAACATAAGTTAGGTCTCCAATATCACCTTACGACATCATCGTGTTTTCTTTGCATCTGTTCTTCGATTCCTTTCGAACAGAAGCTTTCTTGTGGACAGATCACTTGTTGATCAGGTTGATCTAAAGACAAGATCATCGCCACGTCCACATTTGATCCGAACACCTCTGTTCATCATAAAACCATGCAAGCCATGCAAGAACACGTACAAACTAGACTGCATCATAGGATTAACATGCATAAGCATCATCGCATCTAGTTAAAGTTTGTGCATGATATTGATTGTTGTAAATCTTGTATGTGCGTGATCATATATAGAAGGACAAGCTCAGGGAGCTACCTACGACGGACTACAACAACAAGATTTTGAGCAACAGGAACCACAAGAACAAGGCAAGTGCCCCTTGACCATATTGATCCTATGTTTTAGGAAACTGTTTTGTTTTGCGAAAAGGTGTGTGTGCTGAGTCAAATATGATGGGAAACCCTTTTATAGGAGTTTACTAGTTTTGGTTAAACCACCCTTGTCGCCAGGGAAGTTTATGAGTCAGGTATGGCTTTTGCTTTTATGCTTCGCTGAGTCCATGGGATTGGGAGGGGAGATAGATGTGTCTAGCTAACTGCACTCATAATGATAATGAGAAACTGATGTTGTTAATGAACATGGATCGGAGGGAGATCTAGGCAAGCCTGGGTTTGTGAATGAGGTAGCATGAGATGGTGGTTTACTTGCCGTAGATCTAAGGACCGGTTCATGCGAGCACATGCCAGGATAACAGTGCCACCACAAGGCCAAGTATGGGTGTGGCTTAGCTGACTAATTAGGTAAGTTGCTAGATTGTTATGGACCGTGGAAGGCGCGGGGAATGGGAGTCGAGTGAGGACTGCCCTGAGAACTGCATGGAACAAGAGGGGGCCCGTGGGTGGGAGAATTGGAGATTCTAGCCTGCCGGTGAAACCTTAGTGAGTCCATACATCTAGTAACCCCTTTGTAAAGGATATTTTGTGATCTCTTGGCCATACACCGATGGTTGTGTACTGGTATAATGGAGGTTTTGCAGTCGCTGACGGGTGACGAAATCACAAACTTGTGGGCAAAGAGGTGCAAACTCTACAGAGTCTAAAACTATCATGATAGCCGAGCTTACGGTCACGAGCGCCTGGCCAACTTCCATGATTAGTTGGGATGGCTATTTGCTATGGTTATTGGTTATGGTTTTGGAAGGTTTGGTTTTAGTTTTGTTTTCGAGACTGTTGAGTCCGGGTGATAAGATCGGTTGCATGACTGTTGAGTCATGGCAACGAGATTGGTCTCGGTGTGAGACGGAGTTGTTTATGAGATGAAATGGTAGCGAATACGAGATGATATTCGTGAGATGATAGCGGATACGAGAAGGTATTCGTGATCAAGAATGAGGTTGATTAATGTCTAGTTGGGACATGGAAGGTAATGGACATAATGGAGGTATGATTGGTATTTTAGTACATGTTGGGATTACATTCGCTTAAAGATAAGTTGCTGTTTTATCATGGTTTTGATAAATAACTTTGCTTTCTGCAATGAGCCTTTTTATACCTACCTTGTTGTGAGGTACATATCATATATTCCCGCACTTGCTGAGTACATCATTGTACTCAAACTTGCATTATTATTTCATCATCAGCAACAGGAGATTACTATGAAGACCAAGTGGAGCATTTTGCGTGTAATCTGTCCTCAACCTTGCCTTTGGGATGGAGTAGAGATGGAGCCACTGCTGTTTAGAATTGCTTCCGCATTAGTTAGAAGACTTCCGCTGCCAGAATAAAGACTTCCGCTGTTAGATTAAGACTTCCCCTGTGAGCATGAGTACAAGACTCATGAGACATTGTAATAAACTCTGTTATTCGTGGTCGTATATATTCTGAAATTCAGTTTGTGGATAATGTGTATATGTGTGATGAACATCCTGGGCACACATATGCATCAGTTCTCGGTTCCGTGGTTTTCCACAGAATTGAGGGCGTCACAGATTGGTATCAGAGCTACGGGTTGACGGTAGGTTACATGCTTAGATAGATCACAGATTGGTATCAGACACAGATTGGTAGCTAAGCCACGCTAACCATAGGATGCAAGCCTAGGATGCATAGATTGGCCTTGAAACTACCTTGACCATAGGATGCAAGCCTAGGAAAGGCCATAGTTGGATCACAGATTGGCAACACACTAAGCCATATAGGACCCCCATTGAACAAGCCTTGAATAGAAGTTGTGTGAGCCCTTGTGATGATTGTCTGTGATTATGTGCTTAGTGTGAGTTGTGGGACGTCTCAAAACGTTGTCCATATCCAAACATAAGTAGAGAGAGGTGTGAGATGCCTCAGCACTTGTTCACATCCTCATATGGGCTAATATGGATAGTCCAATCCACCTTGATGCATATAGTTAAGGGGATCTATCTAACCATCTATTCTATTTCGTTCTCTCTCACAGATGGTGTGAGGAAACGCCAGCCGAAGGAACGTCCGTGACAACCAAGAGGATGGCCACGATGAAGTTCTTGTTAACCTCGGAGCTGGTGAGAACAACCTGGAACGGTTGATGGCCATGCAGAATCAACTTATGCAAACCATGATCCAAACTTTGGATCAGTTGTAGGCCAACAACAACAACCCCGTTCCAGCACCACCGCCACCACCACCGCCGGCTCATAACAGACTGGGTGAGTTAATGAGGACTCGACCACCCACCTTTGCTCAAGCTAGCGACCCCATGGAGGCCGACGACTAGTTGAAATCCATGGAGAAGAAGCTTGCCATAGTTCAGTGCAATGACCGAGAGAAGGTTCTTTTTGAGTCGCACCAACTCATGGGAGCTGCCGCTGACTGGTGGGATCCCTATGCAACGCTCATGTCGACCCGGAGGCGATCACTTGGACTGAGTTCAAGGAGAGTTTCCGCTCTCATTACATCCCTGCTGGTGTAATGATGCTCAAGAGACAGGAGTTTGAAGGTCTCCGCCAAGGACAAAGAAGTGTGAATGAGTATCTCAACAAGTTCACACAACTGTCCCGGTATGCCCCCGAAGATGTCAACTCAGACCAAAGGAAGAAATACCTGTTCATGAGAGGGTTGAACAATGAGATTCAGGTTCAGCTCCTCAACAATGACTACGCGAGCTTCCAGAAGCTGGTTGACAAGGCTATAGTAGTCGAAAGCAAGATCCGAGAGATCGAGCGAGAGTGCAAGAGGAAGATGTCATACCAGCCCCAAGGGAGCAACGTACGACCTCGGTACATGCCCCTGGCCGGACCATAGTATGGATCGACCGCTCCTGCATACCGCCCTAGTCAGACACCACAGCAACGACCCGTTGCACAAGCACCTCGTGTGCCCTTGCCTCCTGTGCCCCGACCCAACATGGGCGCTCCTGTTCAAAACCCCCGCCCCAACGTACCTGCTGCCGTAGGCAACAGGGCATGCTTTGCATGCGGGGAAACAGGACACTTCGCGAGCCAGTGCCCGAGGAGAGGCCCTGGACAGCAAGGCAATGTGCCCAAGCAGAACCCGCGACCGAACGGAGGGGACAATCAAGGAAACTGTGGACAGCAGAACTATGCTCGCGGCAACGTGAACCATGTCTCTGCTGAGGAAGCACAACAGGCTGAGGACATCGTAATTGGTATGTTCTTTGCCAACTACAACCCAGCCACCATCTTATTTGATTCTGGAGCATCACATTCCTTCATATCATCCAAGTATGTTGCCAAGCATAATCTACCCGTATCATACTTAAAATGTGCTATGTTAGTTAATTGTCCCGGTGGAGAGATGAGGACTAATATAGTATGTCCGAAAGTAAGCCTTAAAATAAGGGGGGTAGACTTCCTTGCCAACCTCATTGTCTTGGATTCCCAAGGGCTTGACATAATACTCAGGATGGATTGGTTAAGCAAGCACAACGGAGCAATCCAATGTGCTGAAAGGAGTGTGCAGTTGACAAATGAGCACGGTATTCGTGTCGAGTTTGAGTCAGCCCAACAAACAACCGAAAGGGCAATTTTGAACCACGTCGAAGGAGCAACATTGGACAGCATTCCAGTGGTTCAGGAATTCACGGACGTGTTTCCAGAGGAGCTTCCAGGTATGCCACCTGATCGGGACATTGAGTTTGCCATTGATTTGGTACCCAGAACTGCACCCATAGCAAAGAGACCCTATAGGATGTCCGTCGATGAACTAGTAGAACTCAAGAAGCAAATTCAGGAGCAGTTGGAGAAGGGTTTTATACGTCCAAGCTCGTCACCATGGGGAGCTCCTATGCTCTTCGTGGACAAGAGGGATGGGACCCAAAGGATGTGCGTGGACTATAGGTCTCTCAATGAGGTGACAATCAAGAACTAATACCCTCTGCCCCGTATAGAGGACCTATTCGACCAAATGAAAGGAGCCCGAGTGTTCTCCAAGATTGATCTTTGGTCGGGATACTTCCAGCTGAAGATTAAGCTCTCTGATATACCCAAGACTGCATTTCGAACACGGTATGGTTCGTATGAATATACCGTCATGTCTTTTGGGTTAACAAATGCACCCGCATACTTCATGTACCTTATGAACAAGGTTTTCATGGAGTACTTAGATAAGTTCGTCGTGGTTTTCATCGACGACATTATGGTGTATTCAAAAAGTGAGGAGGAGCATGAAGAACATTTGAAATTGACCTTGCAGAAAATGCGTGAGCATCAATTGTATGCCAAGCTTAATAAGTGTCAATTTTGGCTAAAGGAGATATCGTTCCTAGGACACATTATCTCCAAGGAAGGAGTATCGGTTGATCACGGAAATGTGGGAGATGTTCTGAAGTGGAACCAACCTCAAAACATAAAGGACATTCGGAGTTTTCTTGGGATGGCTGGATACTACCGACGCTTCATCAAGGACTTCTCTAAGATAGCAAAGCCTATGACGGAGTTGCTAACGAAGGGAAAAGCCTTCCAATGGACACCAGCAAGCCAAGAAAGTTTTGAGGAGCTCAAGAAAAGGCTAACCACAGCGCCGGGTTTTGGTATTGCCGGACGTGAGCAAGAGGTTTGACATATATCGTGACACATCTAGACAAGGGCTCGGATGTGTGCTCATGCAAGAAGGACAAGTGGTAGCCTATGCCTCACGACAATTAAAGAAGCACGAGCTTTATTATCCTACACATGACTTGGAGCTAGCAGCAGTAGTGCATGCACTGAAGATTTGGAGACATTATATCCTTGGTCACCGATGTGAGATCTATACGGATCATAGAAGCCTCAAGTACATATTTACACAAACGGACATGAATTTGAGGCAATGTAGATGGTTGGAACTCATCAAGGATTTCGATGTTGGAATCAATTACCACCCTGGGAGGGCCAATGTAGTAGCCAATGCATTGAGCCGGAAGGGAGCATGTCACCAACTCACGGTTCGGGAGCTACCACCCGAACTACGTAAGGAGTTCGAACGGTTACACCTCGGATTCTTGAACAAGATGGAAGTGATGGAGCTCCACTCTTCATTGGAGCAAGAGATAAGAGATGGCCAAGCAACGGATGAGGAGATCAAGGAGATCAAGGAAAGGATCTGACAAGGAATAGAGAAGGATTTCAAAGAAGATGAGAAGGGTACACTTTGGCTAGGAAAAATGATTTGAGTGCCTAACGTAAAGCACATCCGCGACATGATATTAAAAGAGGCACATGATTCACACTAATCCATACATCCCGGAAGTACCAAAATGTACAAGGACTTGAAGACTTGTTATTGGTGGGATGGTATGAAAAGGGATATAGCCGAATACGTTGCCCTATGCGACACATGCCAATGGGTGAAGGCCGAACATCAAAGACCCGCTGGATTGTTGCAACCCTTGAAGGTACCCGAGTGGAAGTGGGAGGACATAAGTATGGATTTCATCGTCGGATTGCCACGTACTCAGTCGGGTTATGACTCCATCTGGTTATCGTGGACCAATTGACGAAAACAACCCATTTTCTCCCTATAAGGGCCAAGTTCAACGTTGCACAATTAGCCGAGTTGTACATGGAGCAGATCGTGTGCCGTCATGGAGTCCCAAGGAGGATAGTCTCAGATCGAGGTTCTTAGTTTACCTCTAGATTTTGGAGGAAGCTGCAGAAAGCTATGGGTACACGACTGGATTTTAGCTCCGCCTATCACCCACAAACCGATGGACAAACCGAAAGGACAAACCAAATTTTGGAGGACATGTTGAGAGCTTGCGCCTTGAAACGTGGGCGTAGTTGGGATAGGAGTTTACCGTACGCCGAATTCTCCTATAACAACAGCTATCAAGCTAGCTTGAAGATGTCGCCTTTCAAAGCATTTTATGGTAGGCGGTGTAGAACGCCGCTGTTCTGGAACGAGACCGGAGAGAACCAGGTGTTTTGACCCGAAGTACTGCAAGAAGCTGAAAGGCAAGTCCAAACAATACGGGAGAACTTAAAGGCTGCTCAGTCACGACAAAAAGGCTATGCGGACAATAGGCGAAGGAAGTTGACCTTCAAAGTAGGAGACTTCGTATACCTTAAGGTATCACCTATCCGTGGCCAACGACGTTTCAACGTCAAAGGCAAGCTAGCACCTCGTTACATCGGACCATTTAAGATTTTGGACAAGCGAGGAGAAGTAGCCTATCAACTAGAGCTCCCAACATATCTCTCCGACGTACATGATGTGTTTCAAGTATCCTAGCTCAATAAGTGCTTGAGAGTACCAGAGGAGCAAGTACCAATGGAAGAGCTTGAACTTCAAGAGGACCTGACTTATGCGGAACACCCTGTCCGAATTTTGGACCTAAAGGAAAGGGTCACAAGGAACAAAGTGATCCGATGGTGCAAAGTACAATGGAGCCATCACACCGAAGCTGAAGCCACATGGGAGCGTTAAGAAGACATCAAGGCAGAATTCCCTCATCTGTTCTCTACTAACGAATCTCAGGGCGAGATTCAATTTAAGGGGGGTAGATTTGTGACACCCTCATTTTTTGTTTCTGCATGTATTCATGTTTCATGTAGAGAAAACATTTTAAAGGAAGAGGGGACAGAGAAAGAATTAAAAAGATAGCCAAAAAGAGCAAAATCCAGTTCACCAAGAGTGCCGAAGACAACTCTCGTGGCCCGCTCGCCACGTGGCGCCTTCAGAGCTCATCCCCTGTCACACCCAGTTTCTCCGAAGAACAACCGAGTGACTATCACATGTATGCCAGGATCATTTTCTCATACATGTGACGACAAATAGTGAAGCATCATCATATTACAAGCCAGGTGTTCGAATATAAATAAGTCTTACATAGCATACGTCTCGATGGACGATAAGTTTATAACATGTAAATAAAACAACAGCGGAACATAAATCTTGTGGGCTCCGTCACAGGCGTTGCCCGGGGGACTCCATGAACCTAGAATCCTTCTCCAGGATCAAAGTCTTGGTCATGAACACCACATCATTCTCTTGACCTGAGCAGCAATATAAACCAACAGAAAAGCAAGTTTGAGTACCATTGGTACTCAACAAGTGTGGGAAAGTGATGTCATGCACGTCTAGAGCAAGGAGAGGTTGAACTCATGGTTAAAGCACTACGCAATTAATACCTATCACCTTAGCTTATTAAGCACCTACATTACTACACAGGTGAGATGGTCCCAATCCCTCAACCCATCATCAATATCAAGTAAACATAGTCTCATCTCCAATGTTAAGCTTCCCACTTAACATCCACACTTCCAATTCATCATCCTCTAATCATGAATAAGTCCAAGCCGCTCTTGACCATGAGCACGGCTGTCATGACAGTTTTGACTCTGCAGAGTTTGCACCACTGTACCCACATGTAGTGATTTCATCCCCCGTTGCCGGGTGGACTAAAAGAACCTCCATTATGCCAGTGGCCGCGAACCACATTCACACTTCCTAGGTGTGTATCCAGGAGATCACTACGAGGCCTTTACAAAGGGATTCCCGATGAGCATGGGCCCACTGAGGCACCCCTAACAGCATACAAGAGGCTCCAACCCCGCTGCAGTGGCCCCCCTCTTGAGCCTTGCGGTTCATATGGTAGTCCAGCTGACACCTATTCCCCGCACCATCCAAAACACCCATACTACGCCGGGTATACACCTAATTAATTGGCCAAGCTGCCCCATCTCAGCATGTGGTTGGCACGGTAAAGCCAGGTTACATGCTCCATGAACGGTCCTTAGGATCCAGGCAAGTACTAAACACAAACCCGAGTCTCGTGCACCCAGCACCAACCAAATCATCCAACTTGCCTCGATCCCTACCTCTACATAACTCATAATATCTCATTCAAGAGTAAGGTAAATAAATTGATGATCTCATATCCCAATTATCCCATTCTAAGCATGGCTAAGCATAAGCATAATAATAAATGACATGATAAAATAAATCCCAACCCAAGCTACAAGGAAACAAGGTAATGCAATTCTAGAGAAACTTCCTAGCATGGTTTCATATTTCAATTGACAATGCAAATAATTTCTATCTACACATCCTAGTATAGGATCAAAGTGGTCAAGGACACTTGCCTTCTTCCTGCTGCTCTGGGAATGGAAAGTCTTGGTCTTGGAAGGGGAGAACTTGCTCTGGGGCAGGTTCTACTCATGCCAATACACATAGCAAAAGAAAACACAATCCATAAGACATAGTTCACACTTTCACTTCATGCAAACCACACATACATACCTATGAAAGTCATTCACATTTCTAAGTGTTGGGGTTACTCTACATGTGTTGATTTTTGGCCTACATGCACTTTTAAACCTATGTATATGATTTCTAACTTTTGTATTCAGATTTCTGTTTGCACACTATATATGAATTTCCAATTTGAACAAATTCTTTATATTTAATTAATTCACTTCTTAGCTACCAAGTTTGCATGAAAGGTAATTTCCTACTCCAAATAGGTTTTCAGATCTTCTACCAAATCCTAAACTAAAGTTTTTGGATTTGGAGACTTCATTTATCATTTTTCTTATTATGCATACCTATTTCCCTATATTTTTCAGATTTATTTTCTATGCCTAAAAGTGAGTTTTAATATTAAATAGTAGGACATATCATCTAAACCGAATAGGTTCTGATCTAAAATATTAAATAATATATTTTTGAACTTCTCCTCTGATGTGAACTAATTTAAATTTATTTTATCAGTTTTCATAATTATTTCCTAGCCTAAAAATGTGTTTCTAGAACTAATAAATATGAACAACACTTAGGCAGATTTCATTTCAGCCCAAAATCTATTTTTAACTCATTCTAAAGTTTTCCAAGTGCTAGGAGAGTTTAAATTTCAATTTGCACCTGTGTTTGCCTTACCTTTTAAATTTAAATCCTAGTTACACATTCAAATTTCTGAATTTAATATCATATAGGGTCAAAAAAATAAATTCACCCTACTGCAGGGTCTAATTTACTATTTCATAAATTTCCAGGGGTCTAACTACACATAACTGAGGGGTTTTCCTAATTTTTATTAAGTCCAGGGGCTAAAACTGATTTTTAAATGAATTTACACGAATTTCTGAAGTTCCAGGGGCTAGATCAGAAGTTTTCGGGGCTAGCTCGTGTTTTCCGAGATCCCCAGGGGGTAGCGCGTAAGAATCCCGACCTTTATAACGCGGGGCTGATGTGGACCGTCCGATTTAAAATAGACGGCTCAGATTAGATCGCCGAACTAGTACGCGTGGGTTTTATTTCTACCGTGCGATTTAAAATAGACGGCCCTCAAGGGGCCACGTCGCCCTGGCCGGAGCCAGCCCGCGCGCGCGGCGTCGCTTGGCGGCGGGGGCGGCGATCTCGCCGGCGCAGCTTCGGTTCCTTGCCGCTATACGTTAAAACTTGCAGTTTTTCACACGGATTGACTGCGGAGGGGTAGGGGAGCTCACCTAAGGGTTTCTCGGGCTTGGGGAGGTCGGAATTCGGCTCTGTGACGACGATGATTGAAGCCGCTCCTCGGTGCTCAGCGGAACCGATGCTAGGGCGCGAAATTTGTCGCTTCCTTCACGTGCAGGGCTCCCTGGGGGCGGTGGAGCACGATCAGCGTGTTAGATCAGAAAATCCGAGCAGGGATCGAAAGAAAACGGTGGTCGAAGCTTCGGTTCTCACCGGAGAGAAGAACGACCGATCGGGGGGGGGGGGGGGGAAACAGGGCAATTGGCGGCGTTTAAATAGGCGAGGGAGGGCGGCGGTCTGTTGAGATCGGGTTGGGGGCATCTGGGACCGGAAATCGGGCTGGGGGCGCGAGTTTCCGGAGTTCAGTTGCGATCGGGCACGGGGAAGAGTCCGGGCCGGTTGGCGCGCGGGAGGAAGGAGATGACATGCGGGCCCCGCGTGTCAGTGAGAGGGAGAGCGGGGGCCCGCGGTCTTGGGCTGGCACGGGGGATTGGGCTGGCTGGCGGGTTTCGGCCCACTGGCTGGTTGGAGTTTTTCTTTTTCTTTTTTATTTTGATTTGAATTTGAATTCCAGTTTGAATTTGAATTTCTGCACCACATGCAATACGTCCAAAAATTTTTAAATTCCCCTCTTTAGCAGGTTTTGGGGTGTTACAGCTCTACCCCCCTTAAAAGAAATCTCGTCCTCAAGATTGGTGGTTCTAGGAGAACAATTCCGGAAACTGTGCCTTAAGCTCGTCTTCTCGCTCCCATGTGGCTTCCTCTTCCAAGTGATGCTTCCACTGCACCTTGCACATCCGTATTCTTTTATTTCTCTTGAGGCGTTCCATTGTCTCCAAAACCTTGACCGGTTGCTCGGCATAAGATAGATCCTCTCCTACGTCAACCTCATTCATGGGTAACATCTCTTCAGGCATCCTCAGACATATCTTGAGCTGTGACACATGGAATACGTCGTGCACATCCGATAGGCGAGCCGGTAGTTCGAGTTGATATGCCACTTCGCCTTTCCACTCCAAAATCTGAAAGGGTTCGATGTATCGAGGTGATAATTTCCCTTTCACCTTGAACCGACGAAGTCCTCGGATAGGGGACACCTTGAGATAGACATAGTCCCCCACGTTGAAAACGAGCTCTCTTCTCCGTACATCGGCATAGGTCTTTTGTCGGGTCTGTGCTATCCTCAAATTGTTGCGAATTTCCCTCACTTTTGTCTCGGCTTCTTGTAGTACCTCGGGCCCAAACACTTTACTTTCCCCTGTTTGGTTCCAAAATAGTGGAGTTCTGCACTTCCTCCCATACAAAGCCTCAAATGGTGACATCTTCATACTAGCCTGATAGCTGTTGTTATAGGAGAACTCCGCATACAGTAAGTTCTTATCCCAACTCCTATTGTTCTTGAGCGCACACGCTCTCAGCATATCCTCAAGGATCTGATTGGTTCTTTCCGTCTGCCCGTCAGTCTGGGGGTGATAGGCAGAACTGAAATTTAAATGGGTTCCCATGGTTTCATGTAACTTCTGCCAGAACCTTGAGGTAACTGTGTCCCTCGATTTGACACTATCTTCTTTGGCACTCCATGGAAACACACTGTGACACCCTCATCTCGGGAGTCAGCATATGTTCATGTTTATGAAGAAGAAAAACAATTTTAGAAAAGAGGGAACGGAAACAAGTATCAAAAGGATAGCCAGTAAAGCTCTCCGAGAGCGCCGAAGGCAACTTCCACGACCAGCAGACCACGTGGTGTGTTCGGAACTCATTCCCAAGAGATAGGGAGAGGTCCGACGCTAAACTGGATACGTGGCAGGCTCGGGGGTCACCTCCGCAATTGGAAAGAGGTCCGACCCTGTGGAACACGTGCTGCCGCGGAGATAGCCTCTGCGGAAGAAGCAAAGGCATTTTTCATAGGACACGTGTCATCCACGGAGCTAGTCCTCGCGGAAATCAGAGGACCAGTTGCGGGGGATACGTGTCAATCTCGGAGCTCATCTCAGAGAAGTCCGGATCTATTGAACACGTGTCGCCACCGGAGCTTATCTCCGGAGGTCCGTCGCTGCTGAACACGTGTCGACCTCGGGGCTTGTCCCTGAGAGAAGGAAAAGGCGGAAAGACCGGCACCCACACGTGGCGTGCGCGGAGCTCGTCTCCGAAGAAGAGGGAGGTCTCGCTCGTGACACGCGGCACAACCGGAGCTCGTCTCTGTGGGAGAAGAGATACCAGGCTCAGAAGGACACGTGGAGCTTCCGGAGCTCATCATTACGGAGGTAACGAGTCTGGAGCAGTTTTCACGTGTAAAGATACCAGTACGCAACAAAAACCGATCCAAACTCCACAATGTTACCAAAGATAAGACGTCAGGATCCAACAAGATCTGAATAAGACTTTTATTCGGGATCCAATCAGATTAGGACTCTTCCCTTCCCGATTATAAATAGAACCCGAAACCTCTGGCCGAAACCACGAACTTCTCTTTCAACTCCTGAGCCGACGACTTAGCGCTCTAGCCCTAACTCGCCGAGCAAAACATCGCCGAAGCGCAACAAGGGAGATCATCGGAGAAGAACCGAGTGGTCTGAGGAGGACCTCAAAGTCAAGAAGAGCGTGAGGTAGGACTTCAATACCACCTTACGACATCATGTTGTTCATCTCTTTGCATCTGTTCTTCGATTCCTTTCGAACAGAAGCCTTTTCGTGGACAGATCACTCGATGATCAGTTTGATCTAAAAACAAGATCATCGCCACGACCACCTTTGAACCGAACACCTCTGTCCGTGCAAGTCATGCAAGGGCACACCAATCTAATAAAAATCATAGGATAGCATGCATGAGCATCATCGCATCTAGTTTAGGGTTTGTGCATGATATTGATTGCTGTGAATTTAGTATGCACGTGAATCCTATATAGCAGAACAAGCTCAGGAAGCTGTGTACGACGGGCTGCAGCAACAAGGTTTTGAGAATCAAGAACAACCGGAACCGCAAGAACAAGGCAAGTGCTCCTTGACCATGTTGAAGCTATGTTTTGGGTAAAACGATTTTGTTTTGCGAAAAGGTGTGTGTGCTGAGTCAAACATGATGGGAAACCCTTTTATAGGAGTTTACTAGTTTTGGTTAAACCACCCTTGTCACCTGGGAAGTTTTATGAGTCGGGTATGGTTTTTGTTTTATGCTTCGCTGAGTCCATGGGATTGGGAAGCGAGATAGATGTGTCTAGCTAACTGCACTCATAATAATAATGGGAAACTGATGTTAATAATGAACATGGATCGGAGGGAGATCTAGGCAAGCCTGGGTTTGTGTATGAGGTAGCATGAGATGGTGGTTTTACTTGCCGTAGATCTAAGGACCGGTTCATGCATGCACATGCCAGGATAACAGTGCCACCACAAGGCCAAGTATGGGTGCGGCTTAGCTGAGTAATTAGGTAAGTTGCTAGGGTGTTATGGACTGTGGAAGGCGCGGGGAATGGGAGTCGAGTGAGGACTGCCCTGGGAACTGCATGGCACAAGAGGGGGCCCGTGGGTGGGAGAATTGGAGATTCTAGCCTGCCGGTGAAACCTTAGTGAGTCCATACATCTAGTAACCCCTTTGTAAAGGCTATTTTGTGATCTCTTACACCGACGGATGTGTACTGGTATAATGGAGGTTCTGCAGTCGCCGACGGGTGACGAAATCACAAACTTGTGGGTAAATAGGTGCAAACTCTACAGAGTTACTAAAACTATCATGATAGCCGAGCTTACGGTCATGAGCACCTGGCTAAACTGCCATGATTAGATGGGATGTTTACTGGGATGGTTATCGGAATGGTCATTGGAAAGGTTCTTGGTTATGGTTATTGATTATGGTTTGGTTTGGGACTGTGAGTCCGGGAGATGAGATGGTTGCATGACTGGTGGGTCATAACATGAGATTGGTCTCAGTGCGAGACGAGGTTGTTTTATGAGATGAGATGGTAGCGAATACGAGGAGATATTCGTGAGTATGAGTAAAGGATTGGTTAATGTTCGGATGGAACACGGGAAGTGATGGAGGTATGTTGGTAATTTAATACATGCTGGGACTACATTCACCTAAAGTTAAGTTGCTGTTTTATCATGATTTTATAAATTTGCTTTTCTGCAAATAAGCCTTTTATACCTATCTTGTTTATGAGCTGCATATCATGTGTTATTCCCGCACTTGCTGAGTACATCATTGTGCTCAAACTTGCATTATTATTTCTTCATCAACAGCAAGAGAAGGCTACTATGAAGACCGAGTAGAGCATTATGGCGTGTGATCTGTTCTCAACCTTGCCTGTGGAGGGAATAGAGATGGAGCCACTTCTGCTTAGTTTTGCTTCCGCATTAGTTTTTGCTTCCGCATTTAAATAAGATTTCCGCTGCGTAGAAATAAGGACTTCCGCTGTGAGCATGAGTCCAAGACTCATGAGGTGCTGTAATAAACTATGTTATTCGTGGTAATATATAATCTGAATTCAAATTGTGGAACGTATGTGTATGTGTGATGAACATCCTGGTCACACATATGCATTAGTTCTCCGTTCCGTGGTTTTCCACAGAATTGAGGGCGTCACAGATTGGTATCAGAGCCACGGGTTGACAGCAAGTTACACGCCTAAAGATAGAAGCCTTAGATTGATATTAGAGCCACGGGTTGACAACAAGTTACACCCCTGAATAGGAGTCATAGGTAGCTAAGCCACGCGGACCAAAGGAAGCATCCTAGGATGAATAGCTTAGATTGGCCTTGAAACCACCTTGACATAGGAAACCATCCTTGAATAGGAGTTGAGTGGGCCCTTGTAATGATTATTTGTGAATATGTGCTTAATGTGAGTTGTGGGACGTCTTAAAAACGTTGTCCATATCCACACGTAAGAAGAAAGAGGAGTGAAATGCTTCGGCACTTGATCACATCCTCATAAGGGCTAATATATATAGTCCAACTCACCTTGATGCATATAGGACCTACCTAACCTTCTAACCTTCTATCTCACAGATGGTGAGAGGAAACGCCAGCCGAAGGAACGTCCAGGAAGATGACCACGAGGAAGTTCCTGCTAACCCCGGAGCTGGCGAAAACAACCTAGAAAGGTTGATGGCCATGCAAAACCAACTTATGCAAACCATGATCCAAACTTTGGGTCAGTTGCAGGCCAACCAACACCCCGTTCCTGCACCACCGCCACCACCACCGCCGGCTCATAACAGGCTGGGAGAGTTCATGAGGACTCGACCACCCACCTTTGCTCAAGCAAGCGATCCAATGGAGGCCGATGATTGGTTGAAATCCATGGAGAAAAAGCTTGCCATTGTTCAGTGCAACGACCGAGAGAAGGTTCTCTTTGCGTCGCACCAATTGATGGGAGCAGCTGCTGACTGGTGGGATGCCTTGAGCAACGCCCATGCCAACCCGGAGACAATCACTTGGACTGAGTTCAAGGAAAGTTTCCGCTCCCACTACATCCCTGTTGGCGTAATGATGCTCAAGAGGCAGGAGTTTGAAGGTCTCCGCCAAGGGCAGAAAAGTGTGAACGAATATCTCAACAAGTTCATACAACTGTCCCGGTATGCCCCCGAATATGTCAATTCAGATCAGAGGAAGCAGTACCTGTTCATGAGAGGGTTGAACAATGAGATCCAAGTTCAGCTCCTCAACAATGACTACGTAAGCTTCCAGAAGCTGGTTGATAAGGCTATTGTGGTGGAAAACAAGATCCGAGAGATCGAGCGCGAGTGCAAAAGGAAGATCTCATACCAGCCCCAAGGGAGCAACGTACGATCTAGATACATGCCCCCTGCACCGCAGTATGAATCGACTACTCCTACGTACCGCCCTGGTCAGCCACCACATCAACGGCCCGTTGCACCGGAACCTCGTGTGCCATGCCTCCTGCGCCCCGGCCTAACAATGGCGCTCCTGTTCAAAACCCCTGCCCCAACGTACCTGCTGCCGTAGGCAACAGGGCATGCTTTGCATGCGGGGAAGTAGGCCACTTCGCTAACCGGTGCCCGAAGAGAGGCCCTGGACAGCAAGGTAACGTGCCCAAGCAGAACCAGCGACCAAACGGAGGGGACAACCAAGGGAACCGTGGACCGCAGAACTATGCTCGTGGCCACGTTAACCATGTCACTGCTGAGGAAGCACAACAGGCTGAGGACTTCGCAATTGGTATGTTCCTTGCCAACTCCAACCCAGCCACCATTTTATTTGATTCCGGAGCATCGCATTCCTTCATATCATCCAAATATGTTGCCAAACATCATCTACCCGTATCCCACCTAGAATGTGCTATGTTAGTTAATTCTCCCGGAGGAGAAATGAGGACTAGTATAGTATGTCCTAAGGTAAGCCTTAAAATAAGGGGGGTAGACTTCCTTGCCAACCTTATTGTCTTGGACTCCCACGGAATTGACATCATACTCGGAATGGACTGGTTAAGCAAGCATAATGGGGTAATCCAATGCGCTGAGAGAAGCGTGCAATTGACAAACGAACACGGTATCCGTGTCGAGTTTGAGTCAGCCCAGCAAGCACCCGAACGGGCGGATTTGAACCATGTTGAAGGAGTAGCATTGGACAACATTCCAGTGGTTCAGGAATTTTCGGATGTGTTCCCGGAAGAACTTCCAGGTATGCCACCTGACCGGGACATTGAGTTTGCCATAGATTTGGTACCTGGAACTGCACCCATAGCTAAGAGACCATATAGGATGCCCGTCAACGAGTTAGTTGAACTAAAGAAGCAAATTCAAGAACAGTTGGAGAAGGGTTTTATCCAGCCAAGCTCGTCACCATGGGGAGCCCCGGTACTCTTCGTGGACAAGAAGGACGGAACCCAAAGAATGTGCGTGGACTACAGGTCTCTCAACGAGGTAACAATCAAGAATAAATACCCTCTGCCCCGTATAGAGGACCTGTTCGATCAAATGAAATGAGCCCAAGTGTTCTCCAAGATTGATCTTCGGTCGGGATATTTCCAGCTGAAGATTAAGCCCTCCGATATACCTAAGACAGCCTTTCGGACGCGGTATGGTTCATATGAATGTACCGTTATGTCTTTTGGATTGACGAATGCACCCGCATACTTCATGTACCTTATGAATAAGGTTTTCTTGGAGTACTTGGACAAGTTCGTCGTGGTTTTCATCGACGACATTATGGTGTATTCAAAAAGTGAGGAGGAGCATGAAGAACATCTGAGATTGACCTTGCAGAAGTTGCGAGAGCATCAGTTGTATGCCAAGCTCAACAAGTGTCAATTTTGGCTAAAGGAAATATCTTTCCTAGGCCACATCATCTCCAAGGAAGGGGTATCGGTTGATCCCAGAAAGGTGAGAGATGTTCTAAAGTGGGACCAACCGAGGAGCGTGAGGGATATTCGGAGTTTCCTTGGGATGGCAGGATACTATCGTTGCTTCATTAAAGACTTCTCTAAAATATCAAAACCTATGACGGAGTTGCTAATGAAGGGAAAAGTCTTTCAATGGACACAAGCCTGCCAAGAAAGTTTTGAGGAACTCAAGAAAAGGCTAACCACAGCACCAGTTCTGGTATTGCCAGACGTAAGCAAGAGCTTTGACATATATTGTGACGCATCCAGACAAGGGCTCGGGTGTGTACTCATGCAGGAAGGACAAGTGGTAGCCTATGCCTCACGACAATTAAAGAAGCATGAGCTTAACTATCCTACTCATGATTTGGAGTTAGCAGCAGTGGTGCATGCATTGAAGATTTGGAGACATTATATCCTTGGTCATCGAGATGAGATCTATACGGATCATAAAAGCCTCAAGTACATATTTACACAAACGGACTTGAATTTGAGGCAACGTCGATGGTTAGAACTCATCAAGGATTATGATGTGGGAATCAACTACCATCCCGGGAAGGCCAATGTAGTCGCTGACGCATTGAGCAGAAAGGGAGCATGCCACCAACTCACGATTCGGGAGCTACCACCCGAACTACGTAAGGAGTTCGAACGGTTACACCTCGGATTCTTGAATAACATGGAAATGATGGAGATCCACTCCCCATTGGAGCAAGAAATAAGAAAGGGCAAAGCAATGGACGAGGGGATCAAGGAAATCAAGGAAATAATCCGACAAGGGATAGAGAAGGATTTCAAAGAGGATGAAAAGGGTACGCTTTGGCTAGGAAAAAGGATTTGTGTGCCAAACCTAAGACACCTTCGCGACATGATATTGAAGGAGGCACATGATTCACCCTATTCCATACATCCAGGGAGCACCAAAATGTACAAGGACTTGAAAACTTGCTATTGGTGGGATGGTATGAAATGGATATAGCCGAATACGTTGCCCTATGCGACACATGACAACGGGTAAAAGCCGAACATCAAAAACCCGCTGGGTTGTTGCAACCTTTGAAAATACCTGAATGGAAATGGGAAGACATCAGTATGGACTTCATCGTCGGACTGCCAAGGACTCAGTCAGGATACGATTCCATCTGGGTCATTGTGGACCGGTTGACGAAAACCGCCCATTTTCTTCCGGTAAAGACCAGTTGCAACGTTACACAGTTGGCAGAGTTGTACCTGGAGCAGATCGTGTGCCGTCATGGAGTTCCGAAGAGGATAGTCTCAGATCGAGGTTCTCAGTTTACCTCTAGATTCTGGAGGAAGCTGCAGAAAGCCATGGGTACACGACTAGATTTTAGCTCTGCCTATCACCCACAAACAGATGGACAAACCGAAAGGACGAACCAAATTTTGGAAGACATGTTGAGAGCTTGCGCCTTGAAACGTGGGCGTAGTTGGGATATGAGTTTACCGTATGCCGAGTTCTCCTATAACAACAGCTATCAAGCTAGCTTGAAGATGTCGCCTTTCGAAGCCTTATATGGTAGACGGTGTAGAACGCCACTGTTCTGGAACGAGACTGGAGAGAACCAGGTGTTTGGACCCGAAGTACTACAAGATGCTGAAAAGCAAGTCCAAACGATACGGGAGAACTTAAAGGCTGCTCAGTCACGACAGAAAGGCTATGCGGACAATAGGCGTAGGAAGTTGACCTTTGAAGTAGGAGACTTCGTATACCTTAAGGTATCACCTATTCGAGGCCAACAACGTTTTAACGTCAAAGGCAAACTAGCGCCTCGCTACATCGGACCATTTAAGATTTTGGATAAGCGAGGAGAAGTAGCCTATCAACTAGAGCTCCCAAACCACCTCTCCGACGTACATGACGTGTTTCATGTATCTCAGCTCAAGAAGTGCTTGAGAATACCAGAGGAACAAGTGTCAATTGGAGAACTTAAACTTCAAGAGGACCTGACTTACGCAGAACACCCTATCCGAATCTTGGACGTAAAAGAAAGGGTCACCCGAAACAAAGTGATTCGATGGTACAAGGTACAATGGAGTCATCATACTGAAGCTGAAGCCACATGGGAGCGTGAAGAGGATATTAAGGCTGAATTCCCCTATCTATTTTCTACTAACGAATCTCGAGGGCGAGATTCAATTTAAGGGGGGTAGATTTGTGACACCCTCATCTCGGGAGTCAGCATATGTTCATGTTTATGAAGAAGAAAAACAATTTTAGAAAAGAGGGAACGGAAACAAGTATCAAAAGGATAGCCAGTAAAGCTCTCCGAGAGCGCCGAAGGCAACTTCCACGACCAGCAGACCACGTGGTGTGTTCGGAACTCATTCCCGAGAGATAGGGAGAGGTCCGACGCTAAACTGGATACGTGGCAGGCTCGGGGGTCACCTCCGCAATTGGAAAGAGGTCCGACCCTGTGGAACACGTGCTGCCGCGGAGATAGCCTCTGCGGAAGAAGCAAAGGCATTTTTCATAGGACACGCGTCATCCATGGAGCTAGTCCTCGCGGAAATCAGAGGACCAGTTGCGGGGGATACGTGTCAATCTCGGAGCTCATCTCAGAGAAGTCCGGATCTATTGAACACGTGTCGCCACCGGAGCTTATCTCCGGAGGTCCGTCGCTGCTGAACACGTGTCGACCTCGGGGCATGTCCCTGAGAGAAGGAAAAGGCGGAAAGACCGGCACCCACACGTGGCGTGCGCGGAGCTCGTCTCAAAAGAAGAGGGAGGTCTCGCTCGTGACACGCGGCACAACCGGAGCTCGTCTCTGTGGGAGAAGAGATACCAGGCTCGGAAGGACACGTGGAGCTTCCGGAGCTCATCATTACGGAGGTAACGAGTCTGGAGCAGTTTTCACGCGTAAAGATACCAGTACGCAACGAAAACCGATCCAAACTCCACAATGTTACCAAAGATAAGACGTCAGGATCCAACAAGATCTGAATAAGACTTTTATTCTGGATCCAATCAGATTAGGACTCTTCCCTTCCCGATTATAAATAGAACCCAAAACCTCTGGCCGAAACCACGAACTTCTCTTTCAACTCCTGGGCCGACGACTTAGCGCTCTAGCCCTAACTCACCGAGCAAAACATCGCCGAAGCGCAACAAGGGAGATCATCGGAGAATAACCGAGTGGTCTGAGGAGGACCTCAAAGTCAAGAAGAGCGTGAGGTAGGACTTCAATACCACCTTACGATATCATGTTGTTCATCTCTTTGCATCTGTTCTTCGATTCCTTTCGAACAGAAGCCTTTTCGTGGACAGATCACTCGATGATCAGTTTGATCTAAAAACAAGATCATCGCCACGACCACCTTTGAACCGAACACCTCTGTCCGTGCAAGCCATGCAAGGGCACACCAATCTAATAAAAATCATAGGATAGCATGCATGAGCATCATCGCATCTAGTTTAGGGTTTGTGCATGATATTGATTGTTGTGAATTTTGTATGCACGTGAATCCTACATAGCAGAACAAGCTCAGGAAGCTGTGTACGACGGGCTGCAGCAACAAGGTTTTGAGAATCAAGAACAACCGGAACCGCAAGAACAAGGCAAGTGCTCCTTGACCATGTTGATCCTATGTTTTGGGTAAAACGATTTTGTTTTGCGAAAAGGTGTGTGTGCTGAGTCAAACATGATGGGAAACCCTTTTATAGAAGTTTACTAGTTTTGGTTAAACCACCCTTGTCACCTGGGAAGTTTTATGAGTCGGGTATGGTTTTTGTTTTATGCTTCGCTGAGTCCATGGGATTGGGAAGTGAGATAGATGTGTCTAGCTAACTGCACTCATAATAATAATGGGAAACTGATGTTAATAATGAACATGGATCGGAGGGAGATCTAGGCAAGCCTGGGTTTGTGTATGAGGTAGCATGAGATGGTGGTTTTACTTGCCGTAGATCTAAGGACCGGTTCATGCATGCACATGCAAGGATAACAGTGCCACCACAAGGCCAAGTATGGGTGCGGCTTAGCTGAGTAATTAGGTAAGTTGCTAGGGTGTTATGGACTGTGGAAGGCGCGGGGAATGGGAGTCGAGTGAGGACTGCCCTGGGAACTGCATGGCACAAGAGGGGGCCCGTGGGTGGGAGAATTGGAGATTCTAGCCTGCCGGTGAAACCTTAGTGAGTCCATACATCAAGTAACCCCTTTGTAAAGGCTATTTTGTGATCTCTTACACCGACGGATGTGTACTGGTATAATGGAGGTTCTGCAGTCGCCGACGGGTGACGAAATCAGAAACTTGTGGGTAAAGAGGTGCAAACTCTGTAGAGTTACTAAAACTATCATGATAGCCGAGCTTACAGTCATGAGCACCTGGCTAAACTGCCATGATTAGATGGGATGTTTACTGGGATGGTTATCGGAATGGTCATTGGAAAGGTTCTTGGTTATGGTTATTGATTATGGTTTGGTTTGGGACTGTGAGTCCGGGAGATGAGATGGTTGCATGACTGGTGGGTCATAACATGAGATTGGTCTCAGTGCGAGACGAGGTTGTTTTATGAGATGAGATGGTAGCGAATACGAGGAGATATTCGTGAGTATGAGTAAAGGATTGGTTAATGTTCGGATGGAACACGGGAAGTGATGGAGGTATGTTGGTAATTTAATACATGCTGGGACTACATTCACCTAAAGTTAAGTTGCTGTTTTATCATGATTTTATAAATTTGCTTTTCTGCAAATAAGCCTTTTATACCTATCTTGTTTATGAGCTGCATATCATGTGTTATTCCCGCACTTGCTGAGTACATCATTGTGCTCAAACTTGCATTATTATTTCTTCATCAACAGCAAGAGAAGGCTACTATGAAGACCGAGTAGAGCATTATGGCGTGTGATCTGTTCTCAACCTTGCCTGTGGAGGGAATAGAGATGGAGCCACTTCTGCTTAGTTTTGCTTCCGCATTAGTTTTTGCTTCCGCATTTAAATAAGATTTCCGCTGCGTAGAAATAAGGACTTCCACTGTGAGCATGAGTCCAAGACTCATGAGGTGCTGTAATAAACTATGTTATTCGTGGTAATATATAATCTGAATTCAGTTTGTGGAACGTATGTGTATGTGTGATGAACATCCTGGGCACACATATGCATTAGTTCTCGGTTCCGTGGTTTTCCACAGAATTGAGGGCGTCACACACACGATCCTTGACATGTACAATTCTGCCAATTTGGATCCGCTGTAGCTTTCTTTCACGGGGATGAAATGAGCTACCTTGGTTAGCCTGTCGATGATGACCCATATCGAATCATATCCCGATTGGGTCCTGGGTAGTCCCACTATGAAGTCCATACCTATTCCCATTTCCATTCAGGCACTTTGAGTGGTTGCAATAATCCCGCGGGTCGTTGATGTTCTGCTTTCACCAACTAACATGTGTCACATAGGGCAACATGTTCCGCGATATCTCGCTTCATGCCATACCACCAATACCTGCTCTTGAGGTCATGATACATCTTCGTACTCCCAGGATGAATGGAATAGTTGGAATCATGAGCCTCCTTCAAAATCAATTCACGGATCTCCTTCACTTCAGGCACACAGATTCTTTTCCCGTGCCACACTGTACCTTGTTCATCCTCTCTGAACCCAGGGGCTTTATTATCCTTGATGAGTTCTCTAATCTCTTGTATCTTCTCGTCATTCTTCTGACCATTGCGTATGTCTTGCTCTAATGTGGAGTCCACTTCCATGGCGATGGCCTCACCACTATTCACCAGACATAGATTGAGTTTTACAACCTCTTCCTTCAATTCTGTAGGCATGTCCTTTAAGCTCAACCTATTGACCTGCACCTTCCAGCTTAAAGCATCTGTCATGACGTTCACTTTCCTAGGATGATAGTTGATGCCCACATCAAAGTCGTTGATCAGCTCTAACCATCTCCTTTGTCTGAGGTTGAGATCTGGCTGTGTGAAAATGTACTTTAAGCTCTTATGGTCCATATATATCTCTGTCCTTTTCCCCATCAAGTAATGCCGCCAAATCTTCAATGCGTGTACCACTGCGGCTAGCTCTAGGTCATGTGTAGGATAGTTCTTCTCGTGTTTTCGGAGCTGCCGGGATGCATACGCCATGACATGCCCCTCTTGCATGAGAACACATCCCAAACCGTTTCCAGAGGCATCGCAGTACACCGAAAACTTCTTCTGCATATCTGGCATAACTAGCACTGGGGCTGTTGTCAATCTTTTCTTCAGCTCTTGAAAACTCGTCTCGCACTGCGATGTCCATGTGAATGTGATTCCCTTCTCTAACAATTTGGTGAGGGGTCTCGAAATCTTGGAGAAACCCTCGATAAACCGTCGATAATACCCAGCCAATCCTAATAAGCTTCGAACTTCCCCGACATTTTCAGGGGTCTTCCACTTCTGCACATCCTCGATCTTGGCGGGATCTACGGAGATTCCTCCCTCCGAGATTATATGTCCTAAGAAGGGAACTCTCTTCAGCCAAAACTCACACTTGCTCAACTTGGCATATAGTTGGTGTTCTCTCAGCTTTTGCAACACCAACCTTAAATGTCCCTCATGTTCTTCTTCATCTTTGGAGAAGACGAGAATGTCATCAATGAAAACCACTACAAATTTGTCCAGATATTCCATGAATACCTTGTTCATGAGATACATGAAGTATGATGGGGCATTAGTTAGCCCGAAAGGCATGACGGTGTATTCATACAGCCCGTACCGAGATACAAAAGCTGTCTTTGGAATGTCAGATCGCCTTATCTTAAGTTGGTGGTACCCCGACCTGAGATCAATTTTCGAGAACACACAAGCTCCCCTCAACTGATCAAATAAGTCTTCAATGCGGGGTAATGGGTACTTGTTCTTGATGGTTACTTCATTCAATGCACGGTAGTCTACGCATAACCTTTGGGTCCCGTCCTTCTTGGGCACAAATATCACTGGAGCTCCCCATGGTGAGGAACTAGGACGAATATACCCCTTCTCTGTCAATTCCCTTATATGCTCCTTGAGCTCTTCCAGCTGTTTGGAGTCCATCCGATAAGGCCTCTTGTATATTGGAGCTGTTCCAGGCACTAGCTCAATCGCGAATTCCACTTCACAATCGGGGGGCGGGCATACCTGGCAACTCCTCCGGAAAAACATCTGGATATTCCCTGATTATCCTGATCTCTTCCACTTCCACCTCAACGTGATTGAGTTTAAGGTCCCTCCTAGGTTCTTGTATAGTTATGAACTTCACTCTTGTGCCACTAGGGTGAGTTAGTTCCACCGTTCTTATCGAACAATGGATGATTCCCTTATGTTTGGTCAACCAATCCATACCAAAAATAATATCTATTCCTTGTGAGTCTATCACTATGAGGTTTGCAGTAAATACTACCCCATTAATGTCTAGATTCACCTTGGGACACACTTGTGTTGTCCTTATTTCTCCCCCTGGAGAGTTTACTGCTAGCATATGGTTCATTTGTGTTGTTGCTAGATCATGCTTCTTAACAAACCCTTGAGCAATGAACGAGTGGGTAGCACCAGAATCGAACAACAGGGTTGCAATGTGTAAATTGGCAGGAAACTTACCAATTACCACGTCAGGTGCCTCTTGCGCTTCCTCCATGGTCACGTGGTTCACCCGTCCTCGCATCACATTCTATTGTTGTGGTTGCATGGGCTTCTTCTTAGGGCACTTATGGGCATAGTGCCCCACTTCACCACAGTTGAAACATTGCACCCCAACCTTAGGTGCCTGGCCTTTGTTGTCTTGGGGTTGGTTCGGTGGTCCTTGTCCTACTGGTCGAGGTTGATATGTGGGGCGAGGCTGCTGCACAAACTGACGTTGCGGCTGTGTTGGTGCTGACGGAGGCCTGAAATTCGGGTTGTACCCTCTCGGTGCTGAGTAGGGTACCACAGCATGGCTCGTCTGCCCTGTGGGTTGCTGCATCAGACGTGGACGTGTGTTGCTACTTGAGGCTTGGTGTGACCATCCCGCCTTCCTCTTGTTTTCATTCTCCAAGGCCTTCAGCTTCCTCTCCATGACAAATGCTCTGTCTACCATCTTTTGGAAGCTTTCATACTCGTTGGAGGACATTGCACATTGCATTTCCATAGTAAGTCCTTCCACAAAACAGTCCTGTTTTTGCTCATCAGTTTCGATGTCCCGTGGTGCATAACGGGATAGTTGGGTGAACTTAGTGAGGTATTCCCTCACAGTCATATTTCCCTGCTGCAGTCCCAAGAACTCCTTTCTCTTGTTTTTGAGTTCACCCCTTGGTATGTAATGGTTGCGGAAACTGCGCTTGAACTCTTCCCAAGTGATGTTCTCGGGGTCATGATGGGCTGCCACGTAAGCGGTCCACCAATCAGCAGCAGGTCCATGCAATTGGTGAGAGGCAAACAGCACCCTCTCATACCCTTGGCATTGTATGATCCTCATCTTGCTCTCAATGGTCTTTAACCAGTCATCTGCCTCCAGAGGTTCAGCAGAACTTGCAAACTTTGGAGGTTGAGTCCCTAGAAACTCACTCAACCTGGGTTGGCATGGTGCAGCTTGTGGGGGTGGAGCTTGGTGCAAGTTGGCCACCACTTGATTTAGGCTCTGGATGAGCTGATTCTGATTTTCAAGCATCTGGTGGATAGGATCAGCTCCTTCATGGCGACCACCCCTGTCTTGTCCTCCAGAAAGATGAGGGTTGCTGGCCTCATCGTTGTTGTTGGTGGGGTTGGCACCACGACCCTTTCCTCTCCCGGCCATCTATCATGATCAACCAAATGTTAACTTAAAGCATTACGTATTAACTTCCCAAATTGCTTGTTTAAACTTAAACTTTTGAGGCCTTAATTGTATTAAACATTTTCTGAGGGTTTCACGTAGATTTTTGGGAGTCACGTCTCACGTGAAAATAAATGCACTTTTAATTCATAGGGGTTCACACATCAAAGCAAAACAACCTCAAGACGAGGTTGTGGACAAATGCCCATGGCTTCCACAACTCACGTCACACACCAAACATTAACACACCAATAACTAAGGTATTGACTCGACTACTCGATAACCTGCTGAAATAAAGGAAAGAACTCTAAACGACTCGTATCACTGAGCTGGCTCCTCGGGGTCTTCCTCATTATTGCGGCTGCCCTCTGATTCCGCTTTGGGTGGGGAAGCTGCTGGTGGAGAACTGCGGCGACGCCTGCTCGCCCGGCGGTCTGGGGAGTCAGGAGTCCACGTGTCATTCACGGTGACCCACAGTTCATTCCCATCTCCTCTTTCTCTCACCCTCAAGCTGGCTCGAAGCACCGCCTCAGTCTCCTTCAGGGTGTCACGAACATCCTGAAGCTCCTGCTGGCACTCCTGCAGTCGAGTGCTGAGCATAGCAGCATCCTCCAAGCACAGGTCCATGTGCTCATGGGAAGTCCCTTGCTGCACTGGCAGGTACTTGTACTCCGCGGTGCCACTCTCATGCTGGAGGACATACATGTACTCAGTCCTGTCCAGGTGGCGACGGTTGATGTAACTCTGGCAGGTGATGGTCTGTGACACCCTCACCTCGGGTGTCAGCATATGTTCATGTTTTATGAAGAAGAAAAACATTTTAAGAAAAGTAGGAACAGAGACAAGTATCAAAAGGATAGCCAATAAAGCTCTCCGAGAACACCGAAGGCAACTTCCACGGCCTGCAGACCACGTGGCGTGTTTGGAGCTCATCCCCGAGAAATTTGGGAGAGGTCCGCCGCTAAACTGGCTACGTGGCAGGCTCGGGGGTCACCTCCGCAATTGGAAAGAGGTCCGACCCTGTGGGACACGTGCTGCCGCGGAGCTAGCCTCTGCGGAAGAAGCAAAGGCATTTTTCAGAGGGCACGTGTCATCCTCGGAGCTAGTCCTCGCGGAAATAAGAGGACCAGTCGCGCGGGATACGTGTCAATCTCGGAGCTCATCTCAGAGAAGTCCGGATCTATCGAACACGTGTCGCCACCGGAGCTTATCACTGGAAGGTCCGACGCAGCTAAACACGTGTCGACCTCGAGGCATGTCCCTGAGGAAAGGAGAGCGGAAAGACCAGCACCCACACGTGGCGTGCGCGGAGCTCGTCTCCGAAGAAGAGGGAGGTCTCGATCGATTGACACGCGGCACAACCGGAGCTCGTCTCTGCGGATGAGGAGATACCAGGCCCGGAGGACACGTGGGGCTTCCGGAGCTCATCATCACGGAGGTAACGAGTTCTGGAGCAGCTGTTACGTGTGAGGACACCGGTACGCAACAGAAACCGATCTAAATTTCACAATGTTACTAAAGATAAGACGTTAGGATCCAACAAAGATCTGAATAAGACTCTTATTCGGGATCCAATCAGATTAGGACTCTTCTCTTCCCGATTATAAATAGAGCCCAAAACCTCTGGCCGAAACCACGAACTTCTCTTTCAACTCCTGAGCCGACGACTTAGAGCCCTAGCCCTAACTCGCCGAGCAAAACATCGCCGAAGCACAACAAGGGAGATCATCGGAGGAGAACCAAGCGGTCTGAGGAGGACCCCGAAGACAAGAAGAGCGTGAGGTAGGACTTCAATACCACCTTACGACATCATGTTGTTCATCTCTTTGCATCTGTTCTTCGATTCCTTTCGAACAGAAGCCTTTTCGTGGGCAGAACACTCGATGATCAGTTTGGTCTAAAGGCAAGATCATCGCCACGTTCATCTTTGATCCGAACACCTCTGACCATGCAAGCCATGCAAGAACAACAGATCAATCTAATAGAACTAATCGTAGGATAGCATGCATGTGCATCATCGCATCTAGTTTAGGGTTTGTGCATGATATTGATTGCTGTGAATTTGTATGCACGTGAATCCTACATAGCAGGACAAACTCAGGAAGCTGTCTACGACGAGCTGCAGCAACAAGGTTTTGAGAATCAAGAACAACCGGAACCGCAAGAACAAGGCAAGTGCTCCTTGACCATGTTGATCCTATGTTTTGGGTAAAACTATTTTTTTTTGCGAAAAGGTGTGTGTGCTGAGTCAAACATGATGGGAAAACCCTTTTATAGGAGTTTACTAGTTTTGATTAAACCACCCTTGTCGCCTGAGAAGTTTATGAGTCGGGTATGGTTTTTGCTTTATGCTTCGCTGAGTCTATGGAATTGGGAAGCGAGATAGATGTGTCTAGCTAACTGCACTCATATTGATAATAAGAAACTGATGTTAACAATGGAAATGGACTGGAGGGAGATCTAGGCAAGCCCGGGTTTGTGAATGAGGTAGCTTGAGATGGTGGTTTACTTGCCATAGATCTAAGGACCGGTTCATGCATGCACATGCCAGGATAACAGTGCCACCACAAGGCCAAGTATGGGTGCGGCTTAGCTGAGTAATTAGGTAAGTTGCTAGGGTGTATGGACTGTGGAAGGTGCGGGGAATGGGAGTTGAGTGAGGACTGCCCTGGGAACTGCATGGCACAAGAGGGGGCCTGTGGGTGGGAGAATTGGAGATTCTAGCCTGCCGGTGAAACCTTAGTGAATCCATACATCTAGTAACCCCTTTGTAAAGGCTATTTTGTGATCTCTTGACCATACACCGACGGTTGTGTACTGGTAAAATGAAGGTTCTGCAGTCACCGACGGGTGACGAAATCACAAAGTTGTGGGTAAAGAGGTGCAAACTCTGCAGAGTAACTAAAACTATCATGATAGCCGAGCTTACGGTCACGAGCACCTGGCTAAACTGCCATGATTAGTTGGGATGGTTATTGGGAAGGTTCTTGGTTGTGGTTAATGAGTTTGTTATGGTTTGGTTGTTGGGACTGTGGAGTCCGGGTGATAAGATGGTTGCATGACTGTTGAGTCATGGCAGCGAAACTGGTCTCGGTGTGAGATAAAGTTGTTTATGAGATAAGATGGTAGCGAATACGTGAAGGTATTCGTGAGATGGTAGCGAATACGAGGAGGTATTCGTGAGTAAGAATGAGGTTGGTTAATGTTCGGGTGGAACATGGAAAGCGATGGAGGTATGTTGGTAATTTAATACATGTTGAGATTGCATTCATCTAAAGTTAAGTTGCTGTTTTATCATGGTTTTATAAATCTGCATTTCTGCAAATAAGCCTTTTTATACCTACCTTGTTTATGAGCTGCATATCATGTGTTTTCCCGCACTTGCTGAGTACATCATTGTACTCAAACTTGCATTATTATTTTCATCATCAGCAGCGGGAGAAGCCTACTATGAAGACCGAGTGGAGCATTACGGCGTGTGATCTGTTCTCAACCTTGCCTGTGGAGGGATTAGAGATGGAGCCACTTCTGCTTAGATTTGCTTCCGCATTAGCTAAATTGCTTCCGCTTTAGAATAAAGACTTCCGCTGTGAGCATGAGTTCAAGACCCATGAGGTATTGTAATAAACTCTGTTATTCGTGGTAATATATAATCTGAATTTAGTTTGTGGAACGTATGTGTATGTGTGATGAACATCCTGGGCACACATACGCATTAGTTCTCGGTTCCGTGGTTTTTCCCACAGAATTGAGGGCGTCACATGGCCTCCCAGGTGACATCCTTCTCAGCATCGACCTGTGTCGCCCGACAAGCTAGAGAGCGGTGGATCTTGTGATGTGGACATCACTCCTGCAGATATACACAACACTCACATGGTAGACATGCAAGGTCCAATTACTAGAGCTCGAGCACGAAAATTGAATTTAGAGGTGAGCTCGTTCCTGAACAATTCTTTATATGTGAATTTTGAGAGTATGTTGCTACCTAATGGATTAATTATGATTAGGAACCATGGAGGGGACATGGAGATACATGGAGAGGGGTTTGGAGGCGTGGAGGGCCGGAAAATACACCAACAAGAAGTTAGAGACCGAGCCCAACTCAAACTCGAGTCCAACTCGGGCCCAGGAGCAGTCCACCTTAAAATGGATGCACAGGAGGCATACGGACTCCGTTTTTGATGTTCTACATATGCACGGAAAGCTGAGAGGATAAACTTTCCAATAGAACTGGCCCCACGTCAAAATTCACTCGGAGTCGACGGGAACTTCGAAACAATATAAAGTTTAGAGTCTGTCAGGGTGTTGCATCACCTAGTTGGGCCATTGGGCCTTGTATCGAGTCCAAGTCCATTATGTACGTGTCTTAGGGTTAGGTCACGACCCCAGCACCCCCATGGTCGTCCTCCACCTTCTTTATACCCCCTAGCCGCCGTCACAAACAGCTGGGTTTTGCTTAGTTACAATCTGTCATTGAACAGTTCGCCGATCATCGGTTGTGAGACACCAAATTCGTGATCAATTCAGTTTTGATTGCAACTTCTCTGTTCTTGATTGCTCTTGCAGGGATAAGCCTTCGTGGCGAGGTCATTCGTTATCACACCCGGTTTTTCCGAAGAACAACCGAGTGAATATCACATGTATGCCAGGATCATTTTCTCATACATGTGATGACAAATAGTGAAGCATCATTTATTACAAGCCAGGTGTCGAATAAGTCTTACATAGCAAATGTCTCGATGGACAATAATAAGTTCATCACAAGTAAATAAACTAGCAGCGGAATATTATTCTTGAGGGCTCTGTCACAGGCGTTGCCCGGGGGACTCCATGAACCTAGAAACCTTCTTCGGGTCCAAAGTCTTGATCATTATACACCACCTCATTATCTTGACCTGAGCAGCAATATAAACCAACAAATATGCAAGGTTGAGTACCGATGGTACTCAGCAAGTGTGGGAAAGTTATGTCATGCATGGCTAGAACAAGGGGAGGTTGAACTCATGGTTAAAGCACTACGCAATTTTTACCTACCACCTTAGCTTATTAAGCACCTACATTACTACACAGGTGAAATGGTTCCAATCTCCCAACCCATCATCATAATCAAATGACCATAACCTCAAATTCCAATGTTAAGCTCCCCGCTTAACATCCTCAACTTCCAAAGTCATCATCCTCTAATCATGAATAAGTCCAAGCCGCTCTTGACCGTGAGCACGGCTGTCATGACAGTTTTGACTCTGCAGAGTTTGCACCACTGTACCCACATGTAGTGATTTCATCCCCCGTTGCCGGGTGGACTAAAAGAACCTCCATTATGCCAGTGGCTACGAACCACATTCACACTTCCCAGGTGTGTAGCCAGGAGATCACTACGAAGCCTTTACAAAGGGATTCCCGACGAGTGTCGGCCCACTGAGGTTTCACCCCTAACAGCATACAAGAGGCTCCAACCCCGCTGCAGTGGCCCCCTCTTGAGCCTTGCGGTTCATATGGTAGTCCAGCTGACACCTATTCCCCGCACCATCCAACACACCCATACTACGCCGGGGATACACCTAATTAATTGGCCAAGCTGCCCCATCTCAGCATGTGGTTGGCACGGTAAAGCCAGGTTACATGCTCCATGAACCGGTCCTAAGGATCCAAGCAAGTACTAAACACAAACCCGAGTCTCGTGCACCCAGCACCAACCAAAACATCCAACTTGCCTTGATCCCTACCTCTACATAACTCATAATATCTCATTCAAGAGTATGGTAAAAATAAACTGATGATCCCATATCCCAAATATCCCATTCTAAGCATGGCTAAGCATATGCAGAATAATAAATGACATGATAAAATAAATCCCAACCCAAGCTACAAGGAAACATGGTAATGCAATTCTAGGGAAACTTCCTAGCATGGGTTTCATATTTCATTTGACAATGCAAATAATTCGATCTACACATCCTAGCATAGGATCAAAGTGGTCAAGGACACTTGCCTCCTTCCTGCTGCTCTTGAAATGGGTAGTCCTGATCTTGGAAAGGAAGAACTTGCTCTGGAGCAGGTTCTACATCTTACCATCACACATAGCAAAAGAAAAACAACAATCCATAATACATAATTCACACTTCCACTTCATACAAACCACACATTCACATGTATAAAAGTCATTCACAAATTCTATGTGTTGTGGTTACTCTATGTGTGTTAATCTTTGGCTTACATGCACTTTTAATCATGTGTATATGATTTTTACTTTTGTATTCACATTTATACTTGCATACTATATATATGAGTTTCCAATTTAAATAAATTCCTTATATTCAATTACTACACCTTTTAGCTACCAAGTATGCATGAAAGGTATTTTCCTACTCCATATGTGTCTTCAGAACTTCTACCAACCCTAAACTGAATTCTTTGGATTTTGGAATCTTCATTTATCATTTTCTAATTATTTATGCCTAGCTTGCTATATTTTCAAATTTACTTCCTATGCCTAAATGTGTACTTTATTATGAAAATAGTAAGACACATCATCTAAACAGAATAGGTTCTGATCCAAAATAGTTAATAATATATTTTTGATCTTTTCCTCTGATGTAAACTATTTTACATTTATTTTTCTAATTTTCAGAATTATTCTCTACTTAAAAATGTGTCCCTCTAACTAATAAATGTGAATAATCAATTAAACAGATTCATTTCAGCCAAAAATCTATTTTTATCTCACTCCAAGGTTTTCTAAGTATTGGGAAAGTTTTTAATTTGAATTTGACAATATGTTTGTCCCACCTTTTAAATTTTAAATACTAACCACATATTCAATTTCCTAAATTTAATATCAAATAGGGTTAAAAAGGTAAACTCACCCCACTACAGGGTCTACAATATTATTTTAAGAATTTTTAGGGGTCTAGCTACACATAACAGAGGGGTTTTTCCTAATTTTTATTAAGTCCAGGGGCTAAAACTGATTTTTAAATGAATTTACATGATTTTCTGAAGTTCCAGGGGCTAGATCAGAAGTTTCCGGGGCTAGCTCTTATTTCCCGAGAACCCCAGGGGGTAGCGCGTAAGAATTCCAGTCTTTATAACGCGGGGCTGAAGTGGACCGTCCGATTTAAAACAGACGGCTGAGATTATAACGTCGAGCCGGTACGCGGGGATTTAAACTCTACCGTGCGATTTAAAATAAACGGCGCACAAGCGGCCACGTCGCTCTGATCGAGCGCGGGCGGCGGCGGGAGGCGGCGATCTCGCCGGAGAGTTTCGGATCTTCGTAAATTCTTCCTAGAACTGTGATTTTATGGCATAGATCGGTAGAGAGGAGGTCGGAGATCTCACCTCGGGGGTTTTCTTGAGCTCGGAGGTCCTGGTGGGCGGTCGGCAACGAGGTCCGAGGTGAATTCATGGCGAGGCTCGTCGGCGCTGTGTTTGAACCGCAAACCACCACGTTTTCTGCACCTGCGAGGTTCCCCGGAGGCGGTGGATCAAGACCAGCGAGTTAGATCGGAATTCCCGAGCGTAGCTCGGCCAGAATTCGCCGGAGGGGCTCGGGTTCTCACCGGAGAGAAAATCGGCAGATCGTGGGGAAAACGGGATGATGCCGGGGTTTTTATAGACGGGGAAAGGGCGGCGTTCGGTTGTGATCGAGTTTGCGTCGCCCACGAATGAAATTCGGCTGGGATACGCAGGAATCCGGGTTGGTTTTGATTCGGGGTGAGAGAGTCCGGCCGAGCGCGGGCGCGAGCGCGAGGAAGAAGAAAGACTGGCAGGCCCCGCATGTCAGTGGGAAGAAGGGGGCGCGCGCGGCTGCGGGCTGGCGCGGGATCGGTGGGCCGGCTGGTGGGTTTCGGCCCACTGGCCGGTTTTTTCTGTTTTCTTTTTCCTTTTTCTATTTCTTTTCTGTTTTGAGTTTAATTTGAATTCCAGTTTGAATTTGAAATTTTGCAATACATGCAACACGTCCAAAATTTTTTAAATTCCCCTCTTAACAGGATTTTGGGGTGTTACAGCTCTACCCCCCTTAAAGAAATCTCGTCCTCGAGATTGGTGGTTCTAAGAAAACAATTCCGGAAATTGTGCCTTAAGCTCATCTTCTCGCTCCCAGGTGGCTTCCTCTTCTGAGTGATGCTTCCACTGCACCTTGCACATCCGGATTCTTTTATTTCTGGTGAGGCGTTCCATTGTCTCCAAAATCTTGGATGGTTGCTCGGCATAAGACAAATCCTCAGCTACGTCCACTTCATTCATGGGTAACACCTCTTCAGGCGTCCTCAGGCATTTCTTGAGTTGTGACACATGGAATACGTCGTGCACATCCGATAGGCGAGCCGGTAATTCTAGTTGATACGCCACTTCGCCTTTCCTCTCCAGAACTTGAAAGGGTCCGATGTATCGAGGTGACAACTTCCCTTTCACCTTGAACCGACGAAGTCCTCGGATAGGGGACACCTTGAGATAGACATAGTCTCCCACGTTGAAAACGAGCTCTCTTCTTCGTACATCGGCATAGCTCTTTTGGCGTGTCTGTGCTATCCTCAAGTTGTTGCGAATTTCCCTCACCTTCGCCTCGGCTTCTTGTAGTACTTCGGTACCAAACACTTTACTTTCCCCTGTTTGGTTCCAAAATAGGGGAGTTCTGCATTTCCTCCCGTACAAAGCTTCAAACGGTGACATCTTCATACTAGCTTAATAGCTGTTGTTATAGGAGAATTCCGCATACGGTAAGTTCTTGTCCCAACTCCGATTGTTTTTTAGTGCACATGCCCTCAGCATTTCCTCAAGAATCTGATTGGTTCTTTCCGTCTGCCCATCAGTTTGGGGATGATAGGCAGAACTAAAGTTCAGATGGGTTCCCATGGTTTTATGCAACTTCTGCCAGAACCTTGAGGTGAACTGTGTCCCTCGATCCGACACTATCTTCTTTGGCACTCCATGGTAACACACGATCCTTGACATGTACAATTCTGCCAATTTGGATCCGCTGTAGCTTTCTTTCACGGGGATGAAATGAGCTACCTTGGTTAGCCTGTCGATGATGACCCATATTGAATCATATCCTGATTGGGTCCTAGTCAATCCCACTATGAAATCCATACCGATTTCTTCCCATTTCCATTCATGCACTTTGAGTGGTTGCAATAATCCCGCGGGTTGTTGATGTTCTGCTTTCGCCAACTGACATGTGTCACATAGGGCAACATGTTCCGCGACATCTCGCTTCATGCCATACCACCAATACCTGCTCTTGAGGTCCTGGTACATCTTCGTACTCCCAGGATGGATGGAATAGTCGGAATCGTGAGCCTCCTTCAAAATCAATTCACGAATCTCTTTTACTTCAGGCACGCAGATTCTTTTCCCGTGCCACACCGTACCTTGTTCATCCTCTCTGAAACCAGGAGCTTTATTTTCCTTGATGAGTTGCCTGATTTCTTGTATCTTCTCGTCGTTCTTTTGACCATCGCGTATGTCTTGCTCTAATGTGGAGTCCACTTCCATGGCGATGGCTTCACCACTATTCACAAGGCATAGATTGAGCCTTATAATCTCGTCCTTCAATTCTGCAGGCATGTCCTTCAAGCTCAACTTATTGACCTGCACTTTCCGACTTAAAGCATCGGCCACGACGTTTGCTTTCCCAGGATGATAGTTGATGCCCACATCAAAGTCATTGATTAGCTCTAACCATCTCCTTTGTCTGAGGTTGAGATCTGGCTGTGTGAAAATGTACTTCAAACTCTTATGATCCGTATATATCTCTGTCCTCTTCCCCATCAAATAGTGCCGCCAAATTTTCAACGCGTGTACCACTGCGGCTAGTTCTAGGTCATGTGTAGGATAGTTTTTCTCGTGCTTCCGGAGTTGTCGGGATGCATAAGCCACGACATGCCCTTCTTGCATGAGAACACATCCCAACCCGTTTCCAGAGGCATCGCAGTACACCGTAAAGTTCTTCTGCATATCTGGCATAACTAGCACAGGGGCTGTTGTCAATCTCTCCTTTAACTCCTGAAAACTCGTCTCGCACTGTGGCGTCCATGTGAATGTGATTCCCTTCTCCAACAGTTTGGTAAGGGGTCTCGAGATCTTAGAGAATCCCTCAATAAACCGTCGATAGTATCCAGCCAATCCCAAGAAGCTTCGAACTTCCCCGACATTTTCAGGGGTCTTCCACTTCTGTATATCCTCGATTTTGGCGGGATCCACGGAGATTCCTCCCTCCGAGATTATATGTCCTAAGAAGGGAACTCTCTTCAGCCAAAACTCACACTTGCTCAACTTGGCATATAGTTGGTGTTCTCTCAGCCTCTGCAACACCAACCTTAGATGTTTCTCATGTTCTTCTTCATTTTTGGAGAAGACGAGAATGTCATCTATGAAAACCACCACAAATTTGTCCAGATATTCCATGAATACCTTGTTCATGAGATACATGAAGTATGCCTGGGCATTAGTTAGCCCGAAAGGCATGACAGTGTATTCATACAGTCCGTACCGAGATACGAAAGTTGTCTTGGGGATATCAGATTGCCTTATCTTGAGTTGGTGGTATCCCGACCTGAGATCAATTTTAGAGAACACACAAGCTCCCCTCAACTGATCAAACAAGTCTTCAATGCGGGGTAATGGGTACTTGTTCTTGATTGTCACCTCATTCAAGGCACGGTAATCAACGCATAACCTTTGGGTTCCGTCCTTCTTGGGCACAAATTTGACCGGAGCTCCCCAAGGTGAGGAACTAGGACGAATATACCCCTTCTCCGTCAATTCTCTCAAATGATCCTTGAGTTCTCCCAGCTGCTTGGAGTCCATCCGATAAGGTCTCTTGTATATCGGGGCAGTTCCGGGCACTAGCTCAATTGCGAATTCCACTTCACGATCAGGAGGCATACCTGGCAACTCCTCCGGAAAAACATCTGGATATTCCCTGATGGTCCTGATCTCCTCAACTTTCACCTCAACTTGATTTAATTTAACGTCCCTCCTAGGCTCTTGTATTGTTATAAACTTTACTTTTGTGCCACTAGGGTGCGTTAGTTCCACCGTTCTGGTCGAACAATGGATGATTCCTTTATGTTTGGTCAACCAATCCATACCCAAGATAATATCTATCCCTTGTGAATCTATCACTATGAGGTTAGCAGTAAATACTACCCCATTAATGTCTAGGTTCACTTTGGGACACACTTGTCTTATCCTTATTTCTCCACCTGGAGAGTTTACTGCTAGCATATGATTCATTTGTGTTGTTGCTAGGTCATACTTCTTAACGAACCCTTGGGCAATGAACGAGTGGGTAGCACCAGAATCAAACAACAGGGTTGCGAGGTGTAAATTGGCAGGAAACTTACCAACTACCACGTCCGGTGCCTCTTGCGCTTCCTCCATGGTGACGTGGTTCACCCGTCCTCTTATTACATTCTGCTGTTGTGGCTGCGTGGGCTTCTTCTTTGGGCACTTATGGGCGTAGTGCCCCACTTCACCACAGCTAAAACATTGCACCCCAACCTTAGGTGCCTGGCCTTTGTTGTCTTGGGGTTGGTTTGGGGGTCCTTGCACTGCTGGTCGAGGTTGATATGTAGGGCGAGGCTGCTGTACGAACTGACGTTGTGGCTGTGCTGGTGCTGCCGGAGGCCTGTAGTTCGGGTTGTAGCCTCTTGGTGCTGAGTAGGGTACCGCAGCACGGTTTGTCTGCCCTGCGGGTTGCTGCATCAGACGTGGGCGGGTGTTGCTCCTTGAGGCTTGACGTGACCACCCGGCCTTCCTCTTATTCTCATTTTCCAAGGCCTTCAGCTTCCTTTCTACCACAAACGCTCTGTCCACCATCTTTTGGAAGCTTTCATACTCATTTGAGGACATTGCACACTGCATTTCTGCGGTAAGTCCTTCCACGAAACAATCTTGTTTCTGCTCATCAGTCTCTATGTCCCGTGGGGCATAACGGGAGAGTTGGGTAAATTTAGTGAGGTATTCCCTCACAGTCATGTTACCTTGCTGCAGTCCCAAGAACTCTTTCCTCTTGTTTTTGAGTTCACCCCTTGGTATGTAATGGTTGCGGAAGCTACGCTTGAACTCTTCCCAAGTGATGTTCTCAGGGTCATGATGGGCGGCCACGTAGGCGGTCCACCAATCAGCAGCAGGTCCATGCAATTAATGAGAGGCAAACAGCACCCTCTCATACCCTTGGCATTGTACGATCCTCATCTTGCTCTCAATGGTCTTTAGCCAATCGTCTGCCTCCAGAGGTTCAGCAGCACTTGCAAACTTTGGAGGTTGAGTTCCTAGAAACTCACTCAACCTTGGTTGGCGTGGTGCAGCTTGTGGAGGTGGGACTTGATGCAAATTGGCCACCACTTGAGTCAAGTTCTGGATGAGCTGATTTTGATTCTCAAGCATTTGGTGGAGGGGATCCACTCCTTCACGGCGTCCACCCCTGTCTTGGCCTCTAGAAAGATGAGGGTTGCAGGCCTCATCGTTGTTGTTGGCGGGGTTGGCAGCACGACCCTTTCCTCTTCCGGCCATCTGGCATGATCAACCAATGTTAATTTAAAGCATTACATATCATCTTACTACTTTCACTTGTTTGTACTTTGAAGTGTTGAGGTTTTGTTATACTTTTCTGAGGGTTCATATCTCACACAAAATAAATGCAATATTATTTCATGTGGGTTCACACACCAAAGCAAAACAATCTGAAGACGAGGCTGTGGACAATTGCTCATGGCTTCCACAACTCACGTCACACACACCATTAACTAAGATAACGACTCGACTACTCGACATCCTGCTAAACTAAGGGAAGGACTCTACACTACTCGTATTCACTGAGCTGGCTCCTCGGGGTCTTCCTCATCATTGCGGCTGCCTTCTGACTCTGCTTTGGGTGGGGAAGCTGCTGGTGGAGAAGTGCGACGAAGTCTGATCGCTCGGCAATCTGGGGAGTCAGGAGTCCATGTATCATTCACGGTGACACACAGTTCATTCCCATCTCCTCTTTCTCTCGCTCTCAAGCAGGCTCGCAGCAATGCCTCCGTTTCCTTCAGGGTGTCCCAAACATCCTGGAGCTCTGGCTGACACTCTTGCAGTCGAGTGCTGAGCATAGCAGCATCCTCCAAGCACAAGTCCATGTGCTCATGGGAAGTCCCTTGCTGCACTGGTGGGTACTTGAACTCCGTGGTACCACTCTCACGGTGGAGGACATACATGTACTCAGTCCTGTCCAGGTGGCGACGATAGATGTGACTCTGGCAGGTGATGGCCTCCCAGGTGATATCCTTCTCCGCATCGCCTTTGTCGCTCGACAAGCTGGAGAGCGGTGGATCTTAAGTAGCTGATTTTCATGGATAATCCTCATTTCTGAACTCCATTCTTCCCGCTTCTCCCGGATGGTCCTGGTGGAGCTATAGTGTATGATTAGCTTTCCCGTATTGTCGGCGGCTTCGAGCATACGTCGAAGACGGCGCAACAAGCCTCCTACTGCCAATCCGTAGGAAAGGTACGTCACCGGACGGCTCTCCTCTCTTTCGGCAAGGGCAACTACGAGAACTCTCCCTCCTATGGACTTGCGAGCGGTGCGAATCATGTGAACCATCTAAAACAAAAAGCATTTAAACTTAGGTTAGATAAACTTTTAAACAAAAATCCTATTTTGAATGAAAATTGAGGTAAGATGAAGAAAGTGCCTCCATTAAATAACACTTTTCAACACACACCTTGTAAAATAGTTTTTAAGAAAATAGGGCCCTTAAATACGTCCATTTCTACCTAGGTCCACGTTCCTATGGGCAACCTTGGCTCTGATACCACTTCTGTCACACCCGGTTTTTCCGAAGAACAACCAAGTGAATATCACTTGTATGCAAGGATCATTTTCTCATACATGTGATGACAAATAGTGAAGCATCATTTATTACAAGCCAGGTGTCGAATAAGTCTTACATAGCAAATGTCTCGATGGACAATAATAAGTTCATCACAAGTAAATAAACTAGCAGCGGAATATTATTCTTGAGGGCTCCGTCACAGGCGTTGCCCGGGGGACTCCATGAACCTAGAAACCTTCTTCGGGTCCAAAGTCTTGATCATTATACACCAACTCGTTATCTTGACCTGAGCAGCAATATAAACCAACAAATATGCAAGGTTGAGTACCGATGGTACTCAACAAGTGTGGGAAAGTTATGTCATGCATGGCTAGAACAAGGGGAGGTTGAACTCATGGTTAAAGCACTACGCAATTTTTACCTACCACCTTAGCTTATTAAGCACCTACATTACTACACAGGTGAAATGGTTCCAATCTCCCAACCCATCATCATAATCAAATGACCATAACCTCAAATTCCAATGTTAAGATCCCCGCTTAACATCCTCAACTTCCAAAGTCATCATCCTCTAATCATGAATAAGTCCAAGCCGCTCTTGACCGTGAGCACGGCTGTCATGACAGTTTTGACTCTGCAGAGTTTGCACCACTGTACCCACATGTAGTGATTTCATCCCCCGTTGCCGGGTGGACTAAAAGAACCTCCATTATGCCAGTGGCTACGAACCACATTCACACTTCCCAGGTGTGTAGCCAGGAGATCACTACGAAGCCTTTACAAAGGGATTCCCGACGAGTGTCGGCCCACTGAGGTTTCACCTCTAACAACATACAAGAGGCTCCAACCCCGCTGCAGTGGCCCCCTCTTGAGCCTTGCGGTTCATATGGTAGTCCAGCTGACACCTATTCCTCGCACCATCCAACACACCCATACTACGCCGGGGATACACCTAATTAATTGGCCAAGCTGCCCCATCTCAGCATGTGGTTGGCACGGTAAAGCCAGGTTACATGCTCCATGAACCGGTCCTTAGGATCCAGGCAAGTACTAAACACAAACCCGAGTCTCGTGCACCCAGCACCAACCAAAACATCCAACTTGCCTTGATCTCTACCTCTACATAACTCATAATATCTCATTCAAGAGTATGGTAAAAATAAACTGATGATCCCATATCCCAAATATCCCATTCTAAGCATGGCTAAGCATATGCAGAATAATAAATGACATGATAAAATAAATCCCAACCCAAGCTACAAGGAAACAAGGTAATGCAATTCTAGGGAAACTTCCTAGCATGGGTTTCATATTTCATTTGACAATGCAAATAATTCTATCTACACATCCTAGCATAGGATCAAATTGGTCAAGGACACTTGCCTCCTTCCTGCTGCTCTTGGAATGGGTAGTCCTGATCTTGGAAAGGAAGAACTTGCTCTGGAGCAGGTTCTACATCATACCATCACACATAGCAAAAATAAAAACAACAATCCATAAGACATAATTCACACTTCCACTTCATACACACCACACATTCACATGTATAAAAGTCATTCACAAATTCTATGTGTTGTGGTTACTCTATGTGTGTTAATCTTTGGCTTACATGTACTTTTAATCATGTGTATATGATTCCTACTTTTGTATTCACATTTATACTTGCATACTATATATATGAGTTTCCAATTTAAATAAATTCCTTATATTCAATTACTACACCTTTTAGCTACCAAGTATGCATGAAAGGTATTTTCCTACTCCATATGTGTCTTCAGAACTTCTACCAACCCTAAACTGAATTCTTTGGATTTTGGAATCTTCATTTATCATTTTCTAATTATTTATACCTAGCTTGCTATATTTTCAAATTTACTTCCTATGCTTAAATGTGTACTTTATTATGAAAATAGTAAGACACATCATCTAAACAGAATAGGTTCTGATCCAAAATAGTTAATAATATATTTTTGATCTTTTCCTCTGATGTAAACTATTTTACATTTATTTTTCTAATTTTCAGAATTATTCTCTACTTAAAAATGTGTCCCTCTAACTAATAAATGTGAATAATCAATTAAACAGATTCATTTCAGCCAAAAATCTATTTTTATATCACTCCAAGGTTTTCTAAGTATTGGGAAAGTTTTTAATTTGAATTTGACAATATGTTTGTCCCACCTTTTAAATTTTAAATACTAACCACATATTCAATTTCCTAAATTTAATACCAAATAGTGTTAAAAAGGTAAACTCACCCCACTACAGGGTCTATAATATTATTTTAAGAATTTTCAGGGGTCTAGCTATACATAACAGAGGGGTTTTTCCTAATTTTTATTAAGTCCAGTGGCTAAAACTGATTTTTAAATGAATTTACATGATTTTCTGGAGTTCCAAGGGCTAGATCAGAAGTTCCTGGGGCTAGCTCTTATTTCCCGAGAACCCTAGGGGGCAGCGCGTAAGAATTCCAGTCTTTATAACGCGGGGCTGACGTGGACCGTCCAATTTAAAACAGACGGCTGAGATTATAACGTCGAACCGGTACGCGGGGATTTAAACTCTACCGTGCGATTTAAAATAAACGGCACACAAGCGGCCACGTCGCTCTGATCGAGCGCGGGCGGCGGCGGGAGGCGGCGATCTCGCCGGAGAGTTTCGGATCTTCGTAAATTCTTCCTAGAACTGTGATTTTATGGCATAGATCGGTAGAGGGGAGGTCGGGGATCTCACCTCGAGGGTTTTCTTGAGCTCGGGGGTCCTGGTGGGCTGTCGGCGACGAGGTCCGAGGTGAATTCATGGCGAGGCTCGTCGGCGCTGTGTTTGAACCGCAAACCACCGCGTTTTCTGCACCTGCGAGGTTCCCCGGAGGCGGTGGATCAAGACCAGCGAGTTAGATCGGAATTCCCGAGCGTAGCTTGGCCAGAATTCGCCGGAGGGGCTCGGATTCTCACCGGAGAGAAAATCGGCAGATCATGGGGAACGGGACGATGCCGGGGTTTTTATAGACGGGGAAAGGGCGGCGTTCGGTTGTGATCGAGTTTGCGTCGCCCACGAACGAAATTCGGCTGGGATACGCAGGAATCCGGGTCGGTTTTGATTCGGGGTGAGAGAGTCCGGCCGAGCGCGGGCGCGAGCGTGAGGAAGAAGAAAGACTGACGGGCCCCGCATCTCAGTGGGAAGAAGGGGGCGCGCGCGGCTGCGGGCTGGCGCGGGATCGGTGGGCCGGCTGGTGGGTTTCGGCCCACTGGCCGGTTTTTTCTGTTTTCCTTTTTCTTTTTCTATTTCTTTTCTGTTTTGAGTTTAATTTGAATTCCAGTTTGAATTTGAATTTTTGCAATACATGAAACACGTCCAAAAATTTTTAAATTCCCCTCTTAACAGGATTTTGGGGTGTTACATTCGTGTGACATGGGTGATAACTAACGGAGCAGTGGTGTAGTGATTGCAGGGTTTCGTTCGTTCGGAGCCTTGGATCATCAACGTCGAGATCTCCACCCAATCAAGTTTACCCTACCTCTTGGAAGATCGGCACTCATCCTCCTATCAATTGGTATCAGATTTCCAGGTTCACCATGAGGTATACTTGTGTGCTCTTTAGATTTATTTTGTTTCAGTCCTATCGTCCACAAAAAGCCACAAAAAAATTTAGTTTCCCTAACCTACAACCCCCGCTCAACCTTTTGCACAATTTAGTTTCGGAGTCCGTAGTTCTGAGTTCGTGTCCTAGGTTGAGTCTGTTTGCTGTTTAGATTTGTTTTGGTTCAGTTTTGTTTCTTCCATCCGCTGCCATCTACAAAAAAAAAATTCCATCCACCGATTCATTTCTGTTGCAGTTTCCACCACCACCAAAACCTGATTCGGGGTATCCTCCTTAAAACGGGCATAACTTTTTGCTCGTAATTCCGATTGAGGCGCATTTTTTTTCCAGAAAGGTCTCGAAAAAGTCCACATACTGTGTTTTAAAAAAAATTACAAAAAAATTAAGAAGGCCCTCGTTTCGAACTCCGAAGTTCCAGCACCAGTTTTTCCAATCGCTCCTGAATTTGTGCCAATCTCATCTTTCATCGGTTTGAGCTAATACTTGGTGCTGTTTCTATTCTTGTGCCCCTGGTTGAGAAAAAATATCAAAAAATAAAGAGAAAAAAAAAGATTTTGATTTCTACTAGTGCTTCAAGTCAAAAAAGGAGGCCAAGGGGTTTTCTAGTTGTGCTATTTCTGTGTGAGTGCTGGATACTTGCTGATATTATCCTTGTTGTTCATCATCATTCATCCTTGCCTTTGCTTGTTGCCACAACTGTTCTAATACATTCTTAGGCCAGCAACTAGGTGAAATTCTTTGGACACTTATTCAGCATTGCTATCTGTTACTAACTTGTGTGCCACATACATATACTGCATTTGAGCCTTCCAAGCTCCACCTTCTCTCGAGCAGAACAGGTAACCTTTGCAATCACACCCACTCTCTGCTTGCTTCACACCGGTCACCGTTGGCCACCTGTAGTGCTGGTAAGAAACTTGTAAGAGCGGGGTAAGACGCATCTTACTGATCGATTTTCCACCCACTTCGGAGAGCGTAGTAATAGGGTTCTTCACGATCTTTTTGTATTCGTTTCTGTTTTGTACTAACAATGACAGGAAAGAAGCCTATGGATAAGACCTCTGGTTCTACACCTCTGGATGATGATGAGTGCGTGTCCCATATGGAACTAAAGGACATGATGCGGGCAATGACCGAAGCTTTCAACAATTACCAGACCACTACAACAGCCACCTTTCAGAGGCTCCATACAAGTGTTGCTGGTCTGACCACATGGTTGGACGAGATGGAGACTCATCTTCCCCAACAAGCTAAACCCTCTATCATCCCTGATGGTGATGCACATGCTCACTACGACACAGAGGATGACTTCAATAACGATGAGGTTTATGCACAGCAGCGCCGTCGCCCTCGACGAAATCGTCAAGGTATGGGAGGTAGACCTCGTCCTCATGCTCCTGAACAAGATAATGATCCTTATGCTAAGATTAAGTTTTCTATTCCAACATTTTATGGATCTTATGATGCTGGGACTTACTTGGATTGGGAGATGACGGTAGAACAAAAATTTAGCTCTCATCTTGTTCCTGGGCGACATAGAGTTAGACAAGCCACTAGTGAGTTTAAAGATTTTGCTATAATTTGGTGGAATGAACTTGTCAATACACGTAATGTACCACAGACATGGGCTGCGTTAAAAGAAGAGATGCGCGCTAGGTTTGTTCCTCCTTCATATAGACGTGATCTTCTTATGAAATTGCAATGCTTTGATCAGGGTGACATGACTGTCCAAGAGTACTACCAAGAGTTGCAGAAAGGTATGCTTCGTTGTGGGGTAGTTGAGGATCAGGAAGACCAAATTGTTAGGTTTATGGGGGCTTGCGGCGTGAGATCCAGGACATAGTTGACTACAAGGAATATCATTCTATTCAATGTTTACTTCAACTTGCTATGTTAGCAGAAAAAGAAGTGCAGGGTCGCCAACAGCAGCGGCGGAACAACACCTTCACGCCACGACAATTTTCGGTGCCATCAAAAGCAGCGCCCTCCTTGAGCGTACGTGCTTCTACACCACCCTCCACGGGTGTTGTACGCAGCAGCATCGCACCTTCTACATCACGGGGACAAGATAACAGCAAGTCCCAGATGCCTCCAGGTGTTGCAGCAAAGGTGGCTGCACCCAACACTTCGACAAGTCGCAGCTCCGACATCAAGTGCCACCGCTGCCAGGGACTTGGCCATATGCAATGAGATTGCCCCAGCAAACGGGCGATCATTGCCACTGCTGATGGTGGGTATGTTAGTGCTTCTGATGTTGAAGATGAAAATATTATTGCAACTAACATTTCAGGTTCGGATGATGGTGCTGAGGAGGTTCTTGGTACATCTGCGACAAACAACTATAGGACTTTCATTGTGCAGTGAGCTTTGAGTGCCACGGTTCGAGAGGACGACAACAGCCAACGTCACAACCTTTTCAACATGTTTCTCGTCGTCAAGGACTGCCGTGTACATACCATCATTGATGGTGGTAGCTGCAACAATTTGGTGAATGTTGAGGTGGTCAAGAAGCTTGGCTTGACCACACGGGAGCATCCCCACCCTTATCACATTCAATGGTTTAACAACAATGGTAAGGTTAAGGTAACACAAACAGCAAGGATACATTTTTCCATTGGTTCTTATCATGATTTTGCTGATTTTGATGTGGTACCTATGGATGCTTGTTCTCTTTTGTTGGGACGTCCTTGGGAGTTTGATACTGATGCTATTCACCATGGTCGATCTAATAAATATACTCTCATGCATAAGGGAAAGAAAATTGTGTTGCTTCCTATGAGTCCCACTGAAATTGTACAATTTGAGCAGGAGAAAAAGAATAATGCTAAGCAAAATGGTGTTTTCAATTATGAAATTCAGCAACCTATTAAGTTGAAAAATCCTATTTTGCTTGCAACTAAATCTGATCTTGATGATTTATATGCCTCTAATGGAACTTGCTATGCTTTAGTGTGCAAACATGCTTTATATTCCATTGAGGATACATCCATTGTCTTGCCACCTGCTGTTGCTAACCTTTTGCAGGAATATATGGATGTTTTTCCATCAGAGATACCCCCTAGATTACCACATGTGCGAGGCATTGAGCACAAGATTGATTTGGTTCCAGGGGCTAGCTTGCCAAACCGTGCTGCCTACAGGACCAACCCCGACGAGACTAAGGAAATTCAGCGACAAGTCCAAGATCTTCTAGATCGCGGGTACATTCGTGAGAGTCTTAGTCCATGTTCTATTCCTGTTCTTTTGGTTCCGAAAAAAGATGGCACTTGACGCATGTGTGTTGATTGTAGAGCCATCAATAACATTACCATTCGTTATCGCTATCCTATTCCTAGATTGGATGACATGCTTGATGAGTTGAGTGGTTCTGTTATTCTCTCCAAGATTGATTTGCGTAGTGGGTATCATCAGATTCGTATGGCTTTAGGTGATGAATGGAAAACTGCTTTTAAAACTAAATTCGGACTTTATGAATGGTTAGTCATGCCATTTGGTTTAACTAATGCGCCCAGCACTTTCATGAGGTTGATGAATGAGGTTTTACGTGCTTTCATTGGTAAATTTGTGATGGTTTACTTTGATGATAATTTTATTTACAGCAAGTCATATGATGAGTATCTTGAACATTTGCGTGCTGTTTTTAATGTCTTGCGCGATGCACGTTTATATGGTAACCTTGAGAAGTGCACCTTTTGCACCGATCGTGTGTCTTTTCTTGGGTATGTTGTTACTTCGCAGGGCATTGAGGTGGACGAGGCAAAGATTGTTGCCATCACGAGCTGGCCACTTCCGACTACGGTCACGCAGGTTCGGAGTTTTCTTGGTCTCGCAGGTTTCTACCGGCGTTTCGTGCGGGATTTCAGCACCATTGCGGCACCTCTCCACGAGTTGACAAAGCATTGAGTGCCGTTTTGATGGGGACCAGCACAAAAACAAGCTTTTAATGTTCTCAAGTCGAAGCTCACACAAGCACCATTTCTGCAACTTCCTTATTTTGAGAAGACCTTCGAGCTTCAATGTGACGCGAGCGGCATTGGCATTGGAGGAGTGCTAATTCAAGGAGGTAAACCTGTTGCCTTCTTTAGTGAAAAATTGCATGGGCCTTCGCTGAATTATTCTACATATGACAAAGAACTTTATGCTTTAGTGTGTGACTTGCAAACTTGGCAACATTACCTATGGTCTAAAGAATTTGTCATACATTCAGATCATGAGTCTTTGAAGTATCTTAAAGGACAAGCTAATCTGAACAAACGTCATGCTAAATGGATTGAGTTCATAGAATCATTTCCTTACATCATTAAACATAAGAAAGAGAAAGACAATGTGATTGCCGATGCTTTATCTAGACGTTATACCATACTATCCCAACTTTCTCATAAAATCTTTGGTTTGGAAACCATAAAGAGGTTATATGCTACTGATTTGGACTTTAAAGATGCCTTTGAAAATTGTAGAGAGGGAAGAACGTGGCAAAAATTCCTGCTGCGTGAAGGCCTTCTCTACCGTGCTAACAAACTGTGTGTTCCAGCTAGCTCCGTTCGTCTTTTGTTGTTGCAGGAAGCGCATGGAGGTGGTTTGATGGGACATTTTGGTGTTAAAAAGACAGAGGATGTGCTGGCCGCTCACTTCTTTTGGCCACGAATGAGGCGTGATGTGGAGCGCTACGTTTCACGTTGCACGACATGCAACAAAGCTGAGTCTCGACTTAACCCACATGGTCTTTATATGCCTCTTCTGGTTCCTAGTGCACCTTGGGAGGATATTTCTATTGACTTTGTTTTAGGATTGCCTAGAACAAAGAGGGGGAGGGATAGTGTCTTTGTGGTTGTTGATCGTTTCTCTAAAATGGCTCATTTTATACCCTGCCACAAGACCGATAATGCTTCACATGTTGCTGATTTGTTCTTTAATGAGGTTGTGCGTTTGCATGGTATTCCCAATACTATTGTTTCTGATAGGGATGCTAAGTTTTTGAGTCACTTTTGGAGAACTTTATGGTATAAATTGGGAACAAAGTTGCTGTTTTCTACTACTTGTCATCCACAAACTAATGGGCAAACAGAAGTAGTTAATCGTACCTTATCTACTATGTTGCGGGTTGTTTTGAAAGACAATTTGAGGTTGTGGGAGGAGTGTTTGCCACATATTGAGTTTGCTTGTAACAGGTCTATTCACTTCACAACCAAGTTAAGTCCGTTTATGGTAGTGTATGGTTTCAATCCTTGTGCTCCAATTGATTTGCTACCTTTACCACATACTGAAATTGTGAACTTAGATGCTACACAACGTTCTGAATTTATTCTTAAGTTGCACGAAACTACTAAGTTACAAATTGAAAAAATGAATGAAAAGTATCGCATTGCTGCTAGTAAAGGTAGGAAGGAGGTAAAATTGGAACCCGGTGATTTGGTGTGGGTTCATTTGAGAAAAGATAGGTTCCCGGATTTGAGAAAGTCCAAACTCATGCCACGTGCTGCTGGACCTTTTAAGGTTCTTAAGAAGATAAATGACAATGCATATAAACTTGAGTTGCCTCCCGAGTTTGGGGTTAGTCCCACATTTAACATTTCAGATTTGAAGCCATAATTGGGAGAAGAAGATGAGCTTGAGTCGAGGACGACTCCAATGCAAGAGGGGGAGGATGTTGTGGACATCACTCCTGCAGATATACACAACACTCACATGGTAGACATGCAAGGTCCAATTACTAGAGCTCGAGCACGAAAATTGAATTTAGAGGTGAGCTCGTTCCTGAACAATTCTTTATATGTGAATTTTGAGAGTATGTTGCTACCTAATGGATTAATTATGATTACGAACCATGGAGATACATGGAGAGGGGTTTGGAGGCGTGGAGGGCCAGAAAATACACCAACAAGAAGTTAGAGACCGAGCCCAACTCAAACCCGAGTCCAACTCGGGCCCAGGAGCAGTCCACCTTAAAATGGATGCACATGAGGCATACGGACTCCGTTTTTGACGTTCTACATATGCACGGAAAGCTGAGAGGATAAAATTTCCAATGGAACTGGCCCCACGTCAAAATTCACTCGGAGTCGACTTGAACTTCGAAACAATATAAAGTTTAGATTCTGTCAGGGTGTTGCATCACCTAGTTGGGCCATTGGGCCTTGTATCGAGTCCAAGTCCATTATGTACGTGTCTTAGGGTTAGGTCACCACCCCAGCACCCCCCTGGTCGTCCTCCACCTCCTTTATACCCCCTAGCCGCCGTCACAAACAGCTGGGTTTTGCTTAGTTACAATCTGTCATTGAACAGTTCGCCGATCATCGGTTGTGAGACCCCAAATTCGTGATCAATTCAATTTTGATTGCAACTTCTCTGTTCTTGCTTGTGTTCTTGATTGCGCTTGCAGGGATAAGCCTTCGTGGCGAGGTCATTCGTGTGACACGGGTGATAACCAACGGAGCAGTGGTGTAGTGATTGTGGGGTTTCGTTCGTTTGGAGCCTTGGATCATCAACGTCGAGATCTCCACCCAATCAAGTTTACCCTACCTCTCGGAAGATCGGGACTCATCCTCCTATCATCTTGAGCAGCTGATTTTCATGGATAATCCTCATTTCTGAACTCCATTCTTCCCGCTTCTCACGGATGGTCCGGGTGGAGCTGTAGTGTATGATTAGCTTGCCCGTATTGCCGGCGGCGTGGAGCATACGCCGAAGACGGCGCAACAAGCCTCCTACTGCCAACCCGTAGGAGTGGTACGTCACCGGACGGTTCTCCTCCCTCAAGGCAAGGGCAACTACCGGAACTCTCCCTCCGGTGGACTTGCGGGCGGTGCGGATCATGCGAACCATCTAAAATATAAAGCATTTAAAATTAAGTTAGATAAGGGTTAAATAAAAATTGTATTTTGAATAAAAGATGGGGCAAGATGAATAAAGTGACCCCATTAAATAACAGTTTCAACCCACACCTTTGTAAAATAGTTTTTAAGAAAATAGGGTCCTTAAATACGTCCATTTCTACCTAGGTCCACGTTCCTACGGGCAACCTTGGCTCTGATACCACTTCTGTCACACCCGGTTTCTCCGAAGAACAACCGAGTGAATATCACATGTATGCCAGGATCATTTTCTCATACATGTGACGACACATAGTGAAGCATCATCATATTACAAGCCAGGTGTTCAAATATAAATAAGTCTTACATAGCATACGTCTCGATGGACGATAAGTTCATAACATGTAAATAAAACAGCAGCGGAATATAAATCATGTGGGCTCCGTCATAGGCGTTGCTCGGGGGACTCCATGAACCTAGAATCCTTCTTAAGGACCAAAGTCTTGGTCATTGAACACCACATCATTCTCTTGACCTGAGCAGCAATATAAACCAACAGAAAAGCAAGTTTGAGTACATTGGTACTCAGCAAGTGTGGGAAAGTGATGGCATGCACGTCTAGAGCAAGGAGAGGTTGAACTCATGGTTAAAGCACTACACAATTAATACCTATCACCTTAGCTTATTAAGAACCTACATTACTACACAGGTGAGGTGGCCTAATCCCTCAACCCATCATCAATATCAAGTAAACATAGTCTCATCTCCAATGTTAAGCTTCCCGCTTAACATCCACACTTCCAATTCATCATCCTCTAATCATGAATAAGTCCAAGCCGCTCTTGACCATGAGCACGGCTGTCATGACAGTTTTGACTCTGTAGAGTTTGCACCACTGTACCCACATGTAGTGATTTCATTCCCCGTTGCCGGGTGGACTAAAAGAACCTCCATTATGCCAGTGGCTGCGAACCACATTCGCACTTCCTAGGTGTATAGCCAGGAGATCAATACGAGGCCTTTACAAAGGGATTCCCGATGAGCGTGGGCCCACTGAGGTTTCACCCCTAACAGCATACAAGAGGCTCCAACCCCGCTGCAGTGGCCCCCTCTTGAGCCTTGCGGTTCATATGGTAGTCCAGCTGACACCTATTCACCGCACCATCCAAAACACCCATACTACGCCGGGGATACACCTAATTAATTGGCCAAGCTGCCCCATCTCAGCATGTGGTTGGCACGGTAAAGCCAGGTTACATGCTCCATGAACCGGTCCTTAGGATCCAGGCAAGTACTAAACACAAACCCGAGTCTCGTGCACCCAACACCAACCAAATCATCCAACCTACCTCGATCCCTACCTATACATAACTCATAATATCTCATTCAAGAGTAAGGTAAATAAATTGATGATCTCATATCCCAATTATCCCATTCTAAGCATGGCTAGGCATAAGCATAATAATAAATGACATGATAAAATAAATCCCAACCCAAGCTACAAGGAAACAAGGTAATGCAATTCTAGGGAAACTTCCTAGCATGGGTTTCATATTTCAGTTGACAATGCAAATAATTTCTTTATACACATCCTAGTTTAGGATCAAAGTGGTCAAGGACACTTGCCTTCTTCCTACTGCTCTGGGAATGGAAAGTCTTGGTCTTGGAAGGGGAGAACTTGCTCTGGGGCAGGTTCTACTCATGCCAATACACATAGCAAAAGAAAACACAATCCATAAGACATAGTTCACACTTTCACTTCATGCAAACCACACATACATACCTATGAAAGTCATTCACATTTCTAAGTGTTGGGGTTACTCTACATGTGTTGATTTTTAGCCTACATGCACTTTTAAACCTATGTATATGATTTCTAACTTTTGTATTAAGATTTCTGTTTGCACACTATATATGAATTTCCAATTTGAACAAATTCTTTATATTTAATTAATTCACTTCTTAGCTACCAAGTCTGCATGAAAGGTAATTTCCTACTCCAAATAGGTTTTCAGATCTTCTACCAAATCCTAAACTAAAGTTTTTGGATTTGGAGACTTCATTTATCATTTTTCTAATTATGCATACCTATTTTTCTAATTATCATTTATTTTCTATGCCTAAAAGTGAGTTTTAATATTAAATAGTAGGACATATCATCTAAACAGAATAGGTTCTGATCTAAAATATTAAATAATATATTTTTGAACTTCTCCTCTGATGTGAACTAATTTAAATTTATTTTATCAGTTTTCAGAATTATTTCCTAGCTTAAAAATGTGTTTCTAGAACTAATAAATATGAACAACATTTAGGCAGATTTCATTTCAGCCTAAAATCTATTTTTAACTCATTCTAAAGTTTTCCAAGTGCTAGGAGAGTTTAAATTTGAATTTGCACCTGTGTTGGCCTTACCTTTTAAATTTAAATCCTAGTCACACATTCAAATTTCTGAATTTCATATCATATAGGGTCAAAAAAATAAATTCACCCTACTGCAGGGTCTAATTTACTATTTCATAAATTTCCAGGGGTCTAACTACACATAACAGAGGGGTTTTCCTAATTTTTATTAAGTCCAGGGGCTAAAACTGATTTTTAAATGAATTTACACGAATTTCTGAAGTTCCAGGGGCTAGATCAGAAGTTTCCGGGGCTAGCTCGTGTTTTCCGAGATCCCCAGGGGGTAGCGCGTAAGAATCCCGGCCTTTATAAAGCGGGGCTGATGTGGACCGTCCGATTTAAAATAGACGGCTCAGATTAGATCGCCGAACCGGTACGCGCGGGTTTTATTTCTACCGTGCGATTTAAAATAGACGGCCCTCAAGGGGCCACGTCGCACTGGCCGGAGCCAGCCCGCGCGCGCGGCGGCGCGCGGCGGTGGGGGCGGCGATCTCGCCGGCGCAGCTTCGGTTCTTTGCCGCTATACGTTAAAACTTCAATTTTTCACACGGATCGACTGCGGAGGGGTAGGGGAGCTCACCTAGGGGTTTCTCGGGATTGGGGAGGTCGGAATTCGGCTCTGCGATGACGATGATTGAAGCCGCTCCTCGGTGCTCGTCGGAACCGATGCTAGGGCGCGAAACTTGTTGCTTCCTTCACGTGCAGGGCTCCCTGGTGGCGGTGGAGCACGATCAGCGTGTTAGATCAGAAAATCCGAGCAGGGATCGAAAGAAAACGGTGGTCGAAGCTTCGGTTCTCACCGGAGAGAAGAACGGCCGATCGGGGGGGGGGGGGGGGGGGGGGGGGGGGGAAACAGGGCGATTGTCGGCGCTTAAATAGGCAAGGGAGGGCGGCGGTCTGTTGAGATCGGGTTGGGGGCGTCCGGGACCGGAAATCGGGCTGGGGGCGCGGGTTTCCGGAGTTCAGTTGCGATCGGGCAGGGGGGGAAGAGTCCGGGTCGGTTGGCGCGCCGGAGGAAGGAGATGACACGTGGGCCCCGCGTGTCAGTGAAAGGGAGAGCGGGGGCGCGCGGTCTTGGGCTGGCGAGGGGAATTGGGCCGGCTGGCGGGTTTCGGCCCACTGGCCGGTTGGAGTTTTTCTCTTTCTTTTTCCTTTTCTTTTCTGTTTTGATTTGAATTTGAATTCCAGTTTGAATTTGAATTTCTGCACCACATGCAATACGTCCAAAAAATTTTAAATTCTCCTCTTTAGCAGGTTTTGGGGTGTTACATCCCTGCAAAGGGGGAGAGGTCCGACCCTATGAGACACGTGTTGCCCCCGGAGCTAGCCTCTGCGGAGAAGCGAAGGCAGTTCCGCAGGACACATGTCACCTTCGGAGCTAGTCACCGCGGAAATCAGATGACCAGTCGCGCGGGATACGTGTCGATCTCGGAGCTCACCTCCGAGAGGTCCGGTTCTATTGGACACGTGTCACCGCCAGAGCTTATCTCCGGGAGGTCCGTCACTGTTGGACACGTGTTAACCTCGGAACTCGTCTCTGAGAAGAAAGGAAGTCTGGCACTGTTAGGATACGTGGCACACCCGGAGCCACCTCCGGAGAGAGGGAAGGTCCGACACTGACACGTGGCATGCGCGGAGCCACCTCTGAATAGCGAGGAGGTCCCGACCACCAGGATACGTGGCGCACGCGGAGCTCACCTCCGAAGGAGAGGGAGGTCTCGCCCGCTTGACACGCAACACAACCGGAGCTCGTCTCTGTGGAAAGGGGGAGACCAGGCCCCAGTGGACACGTGGAGCTTCCGGAGCTCATCACCGCGGAGGTAACAAGTTCTGGAGCGGTTTTTGGATTCTGTACGCGTAGAAATACTGGTACGGAGAGGAAACCGACCTGAATTCCACAATGTTACCGCACCAAATCAACTAAAGATAAGTTGTTAAGATTCAACGACAATCTGAATAGGACTCTTATTCGAAATACAATTAGATTAGGACTCTTCTTCTCCCGATTATAAATAGAACCCAGAACCTTTGGCCAAAACCACGAACTTCTTTTCCACCTCCTGAGCCAACAACTTAGAGCCCTAGCCCCAACTCGCCGAATAAACCCTTCGTCGGAGTTCAGTCGAGGAAGATCGCCGGAAGAGGGCCCCAACGATCTGTCTTGCTAAGAGAAGGACCTTGAGACTAAGAAGAACATAAGGTAGGTCTCCAATATCACCTTACGACATCATCGTGTTTTCTTTGAATCTGTTCTTCGATTCCTTTCGTACAGAAGCTTTCTCGTGGACAAATCACTTGTTGATCAGGTTGATCTAAAGACAAGATCATCGCCACGTCCACATTAGATCCGAACACCTCCGTTCATCATAAAACCATGCAAGCCATGCAAGAACACGTACAAACTAAACTGCATCATAGGATTAATATGCATAAGCATCATCGCATCTATTTAAAGTTTGTGCATGATATTGATTGTTGTAAATCTTGTATGTGTGTGATCATATATAGAAGGACAAGCTCAGGGAGCTACCTACGACGGACTACAACAACAACCGCAAGAACAAGGCAAGTGCCCCTTGACCATATTGATCATATGTTTTAGGAAACTGTTTTGTTTTGCGAAAAGGTGTGTGTGCTGAGTCAAATATGATGGGAAACCCTTTTATAGGAGTTTACTAGTTTTGGTTAAACCACCCTTGTCGCCAGGGAAGTTTATGAGTCAGGTATGGCTTTGCTTTTATGCTTCGCTGAGTCCATGGGATTGGGAAACGAGATAGATGTGTCTAGCTAACTGCACTCGTAATGATAATGAGAAACTGATGTTGTTAATGAACATGGATCGGAGGGAGATCTAGGCAAGCCTGGGTTTGTGAATGAGGTAGCATGAGATGGTGGTTTACTTGCCGTAGATCTAAGGACCGGCTCATGCGAGCACATGCCAGGATAACAGTGCCACCACAAGGCCAAGTATGGGTGCGGCTTAGCTGACTAATTAGGTAAGTTGCTAGATTGTTATGGACCGTGGAAGGCGCGGGGAATGGGAGTCGAGTGAGGACTGCCCTGGGAACTGCATGGCACAAGACGGGGCTCGTGGGTGGGAGAATTGGAGATTCTAGCCTGCCGGTGAAACCTTAGTGAGTCCATACATCTGATCTCTTGGTCATACACCGACAGTTGTGTACTGGTATAATGGAGGTTCTGCAGTCGCCGACGGGTGACGAAATCACAAACTTGTGGGTAAAGAGGTGCAAACTCTACAGGGTCTAAAACTATCATGATAGCCAAGCTTATGGTCACGAGCGCCTGGCCAACTTCCATGATTAGTTGGGATGGTTATTGGCTATGGTTATTGGTTATAGTTTTGGAAGGTTTGGTTTTAGTTTTGTTTTCGGGACTGTTGAGTCCGGGTGATAAGATTGGTTGCATGACTGTTGAGTCATGGCAACGAGATTGGTCTCGGTGTGAGACGGAGTTGTTTATGAGATGAAATGGTAGCGAATACGAGATGGTATTCGTGAGATGATAGCGGATACAAGAAGGTATTCGTGAGCAAGAATGAGGTTGATTAATGTCTGGTTGGGACATGGAAGGTAATGAACATAATGGAGGTATGAATGGTATTTTAGTACATGTTGGGATTACATTCGCTTAAAGATAAGTTACTGTTTTATCATGGTTTTGATAAATAACTTTGCTTTCTGCAATGAGCCTTTTTATACCTACCTTGTTGTGAGCTACATATCATATTTTCCCGGACTTGCTGAATACATCATTGTACTCAAACTTGCATTATTATTTCATCATCAGCAACAGGAGAAGATTACTATGAAGACCAAGTGGAGCATTAGGCGTGTAATCTGTCCTCAACCTTGCTTGTGGGGATGGAGTAGAGATGGAGCCACTGCTGTTTAGAATTGCTTCCGCATTAGTTAGAAGACTTTCGCTGCCAGAATAAAGACTTCCGCTGTTAGATTAAGACTTCCGCTGTGAGCGTGAGTCCAAGACTCATGAGACATTGTAATAAACTCTGGTATTCGTGGTCGTATATATTGTGAAATTCAGTTTGTGGATAATGTGTATATGTGTGATGAACATCCTGGGCACACATATGCATCAGTTCTTGGTTCCGTGGTTTTCCACAGAATTGAGGGCGTCACACTTGTTTTGTGCCAGCTTAAGTTCATCTTTGAGTTTTAGGATTAAGTTTGAGCACTTGCAAGTTTGAGTTGCTTCGGGAGATTTCTTTGAGGAGGGTGAGTTCATAGAGGAAGAAGGTGCATTGATCTTGAGAGACTCAACTTGTGTTTCAAGGATCTTGTTGACTTTTGTCAAGTTAACAATTTCATCCTTTAGCACAACAGTTGTGTCTTCAAGATTTGAGCAAGTTCCCTTGCTCAAAGCGAGTTCACACTCAAGTGCCTTGCTTCTTTCCCTTTCAACCTCAATGTGACGCCCGGTCCCGTAAAACACGGAACCCAGCTGATGCATATGTGTGCCCAGGATGTTCATCACACATACACATGTAATCCATAAATTGAATTCAGAATATAACCACAGTAATAGGGTTTAAGTACTTTATTACATCAATCTCTAGCTTAGTCTTGCAGCGGAAGTCTCTAACTTATTCTAGCAGCGGAAGTCTCTAATGATAGCGAAAGCAAACTAAACAGCAGCAGAGGCTCCATCTCCAACTCCACAGACAAGTTGACGGTAGATCACACGCCTAGTACTCCACATGATCTTCGAAGTACTCCTCTCCTGTTGCTGATGTTGTATGATAATGCAAGGGTGAGTACATGTCGTACTCAGCAAGTGTGGGAAAAGTATGACATGTAGCTTACAGCAAGGTAGGAAATAAAAGGCTCAATGCAGAAAGCAAAGTTTATTTCACAAGCATGATAAAAATAGCAACTATCTTTAAGTGAATTTAATCCCAACATATATTTAAGTAAAACAGTAACATACCTCCATCATATTTTACCACTTCTCTCATCTCATACAGCCATTAATCCTTCTCAACATCATCTCATGCTCATAATATCCATCTCATATTAATATCCATCTCATAACCGAGATCAAAACTCATTATCATGACTCAACAGTCCCGAAACCAATCTTATTCCCAAGACTCAGCAGTCCCGAAACCAATTTCCAATGACCATTCCATAACCAAACCAATAACCATCCCAATAACCATCTCATCTAATCATGTGAGTTGGCTAGAAGATTGTGACTGTAAGCACGGCTATCATGATAGTTTTACACTCTTAAGAGCTGGCACCACTTTACCCACAAGTTTGTGATTTCGTCACCCGTCGGTGACTGCGGAATCTCCATTATACCAGTACACAACCGTCGGTGTATGGCCAAGAGATCACAAAATAGCCTTTACAAAGGGGCTACTAGATGTTTGGACTCACTAAGGTTTCACCAGCAGGCTCGAATCACCATTCTCCCACCTGCGGGCCCCCTCTTGTGCCATGCAGTTCCAAGGGCAATCCTCTCTCGGCTCCCATTCCCCGCGCCTTCCACGGTCCATAACAATCTAGCAACTTACCTAATTAGTCAGCTAAGCCGCACCCATATTTGGCCTTGTGGTGGCACTGTTTTCCTGGCATGTGCTGGTATGAACCGGTCCTTAGATCTACGGCAAGTAAACCACCATCTCATTCTACCACATCCACAAACCAAGCTTGCCTAGATCTCCCCCGATTCATGTTTATTATCATCATCAAGTTCTTATTAACATTATTCATATGAGTGCAGTAGCTAGACACGTTCCATTTTGCTTCCCATAACCCGTAAGCTAAGCGAAGCAAAAAGCAAAATGACCATACCCGACTCATCAACTTTCCCGGCGACAAGGGTGGTTAACAAAACTAGTGAACTCTTATAAAAGGATTTCCCATCAAGTTGACTCAAGCATACATGTTTTCGCAAACAAAAAAGTTTCAAAACATGGGATCAATATGGTCAAGGGGCACTTGCCTTGTTCCTGTGGTTTTTGTTGCTCTTTTGTCTCGAAGTCCTGGTGCTGTAGTCCTTCGTAGATGGCTTCCTGAGCTTGTCCTTCTACTCACGATCATGCACATACAAGATTTACAGCAATCAAACATCACGCACAAACCCTATTCAAGATGCAATGGTGCGAATCCTATGATGCTGACTTATTTAGATCAGTTTGTACGTGTTCTTGCATGTTTTAATAGGCTTGGATGGGGTTTTACGATGAACAAGGGTGTAAGGATCTAGTGTGGACGTGGTGATGATCTTGTATCAAGATCTAGATCAAACCGATCAACACGTGATCTGTCCACACGAAAAAGCTTCTGTTCGAAGGGATTGAAGAAACAGATGCAAAGAAAACCGCGATGATGTCTGTTCGAATGGATTGAAGAAACAGATGCGAAGAAAACCGCGATGATGTCGTAAGGTGGTAACGAAGACCTACCTCACCTCTCCTTGGTGTCGGGGCCTTCCTCCTAGCGATGGCAGCAGCGGGGAGCTCGTCGGCGGTGCTTACCAGCGACTGAACTCCAGCAAGGGGTCTAACTTGGCGAGTTGGAAGCTAGGGCCTCCAAGTCATCGACTCGGGAGGTGGAAAATAAGAGTACGTGGTTGCGGCCAGGGGTTTTGGGTTCTATTTATAACAGGAAAAGAAGAGTCCTATTTCGATCGGATTTCAAATAAGAGTCCTATTCAATTTGTTTTGGATCTTAACAGCTTATCTCCAATTGATTTGGATGCGGTGTCAACGTGGAAATCGTGTCGGTCTCCTCTGTACCGGGTATTCCAGCGCGCACAGGAGAAAAACCGCCTAAGGACCTCGTATCTCCGCAATGGTGAGCTCCGGTGACGCCATGTGTCCAGGGGGGCCTGGCCTCCCTTTCCCGCAGGGACAATCTGATGAGGACATCACAACAGTGGATACTCACATTGATATACAAGGACCAATCACAAGAGGACGAGCACGGTTACTAAATCAGCAGGTGAACTCGTTCCTAACTTCCTACCCATGTGATTTTAAGAATGGATTGCTGTTGAATGATTTAATTGTTATTAGGAACCATGGACATGATCAACAAGTAAAGGGAGGAGGATCTGGGGACGTGGAGAATCAGATGGGACGTCCACAAGTTGATGGAAACAGTCACCAACTCGGACTCGAGTTCAACTCGGAGTCCAGGAGCAGTACATCTTAACACGGACGCCCAGGATGCATACTGACTCCGTTTTTGACGTTCCACATATGCATGGAAAGATGAGAAGATAAACTTTGCAATGGTTTTCGTCCCACATTAAAATTCTCCCTGAGTCGTTGGGAGTTGTCGAAACAAGTTGAATTCGGAGTTTTGTCCGGTGTTGCACCACCGTATTGGGGTTTTAGGCCTTGTATCCCGTATGAGTCCATTAGGGACGCATCTAAGGGTCTTATGGTCGAACCCTAGCCTTTAAATACTGCAGCCACCGGCCATATTTGGTGGGTTTTTCTTAGATTAAACACTTTCGCCGTTCTACGGTTTGTGAGACCCCAATTTCGCAATTTCAGATTGCATCTTCGCCGTTCTTGCTTGTGTTCTCGGTTGCACCTGCAGGGATAGCCTTCTTGGCGAGGTCAAGCATTTGTAGCACGGTTGATAACCAACAGAGCAGTGGTGTAGTGATTGCAGGGGTGTTCGGGTCTGCTCGAGTTCCTTGGATCATCAACGTCGAGATCTCCACTTCAATCGACCTACCTTTTGGAAGATCGGGCCTAAACAACTCATCACAATCTCCGGGTGCGCCACGTGTCTGGCGGGCGTATGACACCCTCATTTCTGGTTTCTGCATGTATTCATGTTTCATGTAGAGAAAACATTTTAAAAGAAGTGAGAACATATAAAATATCAAAAAGATAGCCAAAAAGAGCCGAATCCAATTCACAGAGAGCGACGAAGACAACTCCCGCGGCCCGCTGGCCACGTGGCATGTTCGGAGCTCATCCCTGCGAAGTGGGGAGAGGTCCGCCACTAAACTGGCTACGTGGCAGGCTCGGGGCTCATCTCCGCAAAGGGGGAGAGGTCCGACCCCGTGGGACACGTGTTGCCCTCGGAGCTAGCTTCTGCGAAGAAGTAAGGCCAGCCGTAGGACACATGTCACCTTCGGAGCTAGTCACCGCGAAAATCAGAGGACCAGTCGCGCGGGATACGTGTCGATCTCGGAGCTCACCTCCGAGAGGTCCGGTTCTATTGGACACGTGTCGCCACCGGAGCTTATCTCTGGGAGGTCTGACACTGTTGGACACGTGTCAACCTCGGAGCTCGTCTATGAACAGAAAGGAAGTCTGGCGTTGTTAGGATACATGGTACACCCGGAGCCACCTCCAGAGAGAGGGAAGGTCCAGCACTGACACTTGGCGTGCGCGGAGCCACCTCCGAATAGAGAGGAGGTCCCGACCGCCAGGATACGTAGCGCACGCAGAGCTCACCTCCGAAGGAGAGGGAGGTCTCGCTCGCTTGACACGAGGCACAACCGAAGCTCGTCTCTACGGAAAAGGGGAGACCAGGCCCGGTGGACACGTGGAGCTTCCGGAGCTCATCACCGTGGAGGTAACGAGTTCTGGATCGGTTTTTGGATTCTGTACGCGTGAAAATACCGGTACGGAGAGGAAACCGACATGAATTCCACAATGTTACCGCACCAAATCAACTAAATATAAGATAGTTAAGATTCAACGACAATCTGAATAGGACTCTTAATCGAAATACAATCAGATTAGGACTCTTCTTCTCCCGATTATAAATAGAACCCAGAACCTTTGGCCGAAAACCACGAACTTCTTTTCCACCTCTTGAGCCGACGACTTAGAGCCCTAGCCCCAACTCGCCGAGTAAAACCATCGCCGGAGTTCAGTCGAGGAAGATTGCTGGAAGAGAGTCCCAACGATCTGTCTTGCTAGAGAAGGTCCCGAGACCAGAAGAGCGTAAGGTAGGTCTCCAATATCACCTTACGACATCATCGTGTTTTCTTTGCATCTGTTCTTCGATTCCTTTTGAACAGAAGCTTTCTCGTGGACAGATCACTTGTTGATCGAGTTGATCTAAAGACAAGATCATCTCCATGTCCACATTTGATCCGAACACCTATGTTCATCATAAAACCATGCAAGCAATGCAAGAATACGTACAAAGTGATCTAATAAAACTGATTATAGGATAGCATGCATATGCATCATCGCATCTAGTTAAAGTTTATGCATGATATTGATTGCTGTGAATCTTGTATGTGCGTGATCATGTATAGAAGGACAATCTCAGGGAGCTGTCTATGACAAGCTGCAACAATAAGGTTTTGAGATCCAAGAGCAACTAGAACCGCAAGAACAAGGCAAGTGCCCCTTGACCATATTGATCCTATGTTTTGGGAAAACTGTTTTGTTTTGCGAAAAGGTGTGTGTGCTGAGTCAAACATGATGGGAAACCCTTTTATAGGAGTTTACTAGTTTTTGTTAAACCACCCTTGTCGCCAGGGAAGTTTATGAGTCGGGTATGGTTTTTGCTATAAGCTTCGCTGAGTCCATGGGATTGGGAAACGAGATAGATGTGTCTAGATAACTACACTCATAATGATGATGAGAAACTGATGTTGTTAATGAACATGGATCGGAGGGAGATCTAGGCAAGCCGGGTTTGTGAATGAGGTAGCCTGAGATGGTGGTTACTTGCCGTAGATCTAAGGACCGGTTCATGCGAGCACATGCCAGTATAACAGTGCCACCACAAGGCCAAATATGGGTGCGGCTTAGCTGAGTAATTAGGTAAGTTGCTAGATTGTTATGGACCGTGGAAGGCGCAGGGAATGGGAGTCGAGTGAGGACTGCCCTGGGAACTGCATGGCACAAGAGGGGGCCCGGGGGTGGGAGAATTGGAGATTCTAGCCTGCCGGTGAAACCTTAGTGAGTCCATACATCTAGTAGCCCCTTTGTAAAGGCTATTTTGTGATCTCTTGGCCATACACCAACGGTTGTGTACTGGTATAATGGAGGTTCTGCAGTCGCTGACGGGTGACGAAATCACAAACTTGTGGGTAAAGAGGTGCAAACTCTGCAGAGTCTTAAAACTATCATGATAGCCGAGCTTACGGTCACGAGCGCCTGGCCAACTTCCATGATTAGTTGGGATGGTGATTGGATATGGTTATTGGTTATGATTTTGGATGGTTTGGTTTTGGTTTTGTTTTTGGGACTGTTGAGTCCGGGTGATAAGATGGGTTCCATGACTGTTGAGTCATGGCAACGAGGTTGGTCGCGGTGTGAGACGAAGTTGTTCATTAGATGAAATGGTAGCGAATACGTGATGGTATTCGTGAGATGGTAGCGAATACGAGGAGGTATTCATGAGCAAGAATGAGGTTGATTAATGTCTGGGTGGGACATGGAAGGTAATGAACATAATGGAGGTATGATTGGTATTTTAATACATGTTGGGAATTACATTCACTTAAAGATAAGTTGATGTTTTTATCATGGTTCTGATAAATAACTTTGCTTTCTGCAATGAGCCTTTTTATACCTTCCTTGTTGTGAGCTACATATCATATTTTCCCGCACTTGCTGAGTACATCATTGTACTCAAACTTGCATTATTATTTCATCATCAGCAACAGGATAAGATTACTATGAAGACCAAGTGGAGCATTAGACTGTAATCTGTTCTCAACCTTGCCTGTGGGGATGGAGTAGAGATGGAGCCGCTACTGCTTAGATTGCTTCCGCACTAGTTAGAAGACTTCCGCTGCATAGAAATAAGACTTCCGCTGTTAGATCAAGACTTCCGCTGTGAGCATGAGTCCAAGACTCATGGGACATTGTAATAAACTCTGTTATTCGTGGTTATATATATTCTGAATTCAGTTTGTGGAACATATATGTATGTGTGATGAACATCCTGGGCATACATATGCATCAGTTCTCGGTTCCGTGGTTTTTCCATAGAATTGAGGGCGTCATAGGGCGGGACCTCCCTCTCCCTCAGAGGCAAGCTCTGCGTGCGCCACGTGTCAGTTCCGGACCTCCCCTCTCATCGGAGGTGGGCTCCGAGAGTGCCACGTGTCCAGCAGCGCCGGACCTCCTTTCTACTCAGAGATGAGCTCCGAGGTTGACACGTGTCCAACAGCGTCAGACCCCCCTTCTTCTCGGAGGTGAGCTCCGAGGACGACACGTATCCAGTGTCGGACCTCTGGGAGGCGAGCTCTGAGGGTGACACGTGTCCAGTGTCGGACCTCTCGGAGGCGAGCTCCGAGGATGACACGTGTCCAGTGTTGGACCTCTCAGAGGCGAGCTACGAGAACGACACGTGTCCATTAGGACCGGACCTCACTCTCTCCGCAGGGACAAGCTCCGAAGGCACCACGTATCCTGCGGGGCTGGGCCTCGCTTCTCCGCAGAGGCTAGCTCTGGGAGCAACACGTGTCCCACGGGGCCGGACCTCGCCCCTTCCGCAGAGGCAAGCTCCGTGCCTGCCACGTAGCCAGCAGTGCCGGACCTCACCCTTTTTGCAGGGATGAGCTCCGAAGGCGCCACGTGGCTGGCGGGCCACGGGGAATGTAGACGACGCTCTCTGTGGATTGGAATTGGCTTATTTTAGCTATCTTTCACCTGTTATACTTCTTTTAAAATGTTTTCTCTATACGAAATATGTATTCATGCATGAATTATGAAGTTGAGAGTGTCACAAACCCACCCCCCTTAAACTGAATCTCACCCTCGAGATTCGATAGAGTGGAGAGTAGATGAGGGAATTCTGCCTTGAGGTCTTCCTCACGCTCCCATGTAGCTTCGGCTTCCGTGTTATGGCTCCATTGTTTCTTGCACCATCGGATCACTTTGTTCCTCGTGACCCTTTCCTTTACGTCCGAAATTTGGACAGGGTGATCTACGTAGGTCAGATCCTCTTGAAGCTCGAGCTCATCCATCAGTACTTGTTCTTCTGGTACTCTCAAGCACTTTTTGAGTTGGGATACATGAAACACGTCATGCACATCGGAGAGATGCGCTGGGAGATCTAGTTGATAAGCTACCTCTCCTCGCTTGCCCAAAATCTTAAATAGTCCGATGTAGTGAGGTGCTAACTTGCCTTTGACGTTGAAACGTCGTTAGCCACGGATGGGCGATACCTTAAGGTACACGAAGTCTCCTACTTCGAAGGTCAACTTCCTTCGCCTATTGTCCGCATAACCTTTTTGTCGTGACTGAGCAGCCTTCAAGTTCTCCCGTATTGTTTGGACTTGCTTCTCGGCGTCTTGCAGCACTTCGGGTCCAAACACTTGGTTCTCGCTGGTCTCATTCAAAAACAGAGGCGTTCTACACCGTCTTCCATACAATGCTTCGAAATGTGACATCTTCAAGCTGGCTTGATAGCTGTTATTGTATGAAAACTCAGCATACGGCAAGCTCCTATCCCAACTACGCCCATGTTTCGAGGCGCAGGCTCTCAACATATCTTCTAAAATTTGGTTTGTCCTCTCAGTTTGCCCGTCGGTTTGCGGGTGATAAGCGGAGCTGAAATCCAGTTGTGTACCCATAGCCCATGCAGCTTCTTCCAGAACCTAGAGGTAAATTGGGTACCCCGATCTAAAACTATCCTCTTCGGAACTTCATGACGGCACATGATTTGCTCCATGTATAGCTCGGCTAGTTCTACAACATGGTACGTGGTTTTAACAGGAAGAAAATGAGCTGTTTCCGTCAATCGGTCCACAATAACCCAGATGGAGTCGTAACCCGACCGAGTACGTGGTAGTCCGACGATGAAATCCATACTGATATCTTCCCACTTCCACTTGGGTACTTTCAATGGTTGCAACAGTCCAGCGGGTCTTTGATGTTCGACCTTAACCCGTTGGCACGTGTCGCATAGGGCAACATACTCAGCTATGTCCCTTTTCATACCATCCCACCAATAGCAAGTTTTCAGGTCCTTGTACATCTTTGTACTGCCGGGATGTATGGAATAAGGTGAGTCATGTGCCTCTTTTAATATCGTATTGCGGATGTGCTTCACGTTAGGCACACAAATCCTTTTCCCTAACCAAAGCGTACCCTTCTTGTCTTCCTTGAAGTCCTTTTCTATTCCTTGTCGGATTCTTTCCTTGATCTCATTGATTTCCTCATCCGTTGCTTGGCCATCTCTTATTTCTTGTTCCAACGAAGAATGGAGTTCCATCACTTCCATCTCGTTCAAGAACCCGAGATGTAACCGTTCGAACTCCTTGCGCAGCTCGAGCGGTAGCTCCCGAACCGTGAGTTCGTGACATGCTCCCTTTCGGCTCAATGCATCAGCTACTACATTGGCCTTTCCGGGGTGATAGTTGATTCCAACATCATAATCCTTGATGAGTTCCAACCGTCGACGTTGCCTCAAATTCAAATTCGTTTGGGTGAATATGTACTTGAGGCTTTTGTGATCCGTATAGATCTCACATCGGTGGCCAAGGATATAATGTCTCCAAATCTTCAATTCATGTACCACGGCTGCGATTTCCAAATCATGTGTGGGGTATTCAGCTCGTGTTTCTTTAGTTGTCTCGACGCATAGGATACCACTTGTCCTTCTTGCATGAACACACATCCAAGACCTTGTCTTGACGCGTCACAATATATGTCGAAACCCTTGCTCACGTCCGACAATACCAAAACCGGCGCTGTGATTAGCCTTTTTTTTAGCTCTTAGAAGCTTTCTTGACACGCTTGTGTCCACTGAAATGCTTTTCCCTTCATTAGCAATTCAGTCATAGGCTTCGCTATCTTGGAAAAATCCTTGATGAATTGGCAGTAGTATCCAGCCATCCCAAGGAAACTCCAAATATCCCTCACGTTATATGGTTGGGTCCACTTCAGAACATCTCCCACTTTTCCGGGATCAACCGATACTCCTTCCTCGGAGATGATGTGGCCTAGGAACGATATCTCCTTTAGCCAAAATTGACACTTGCTGAGCTTGGCATACAATTGATGCTCTTGCAGCTTCTGCAATGTCAATCTTAAATGTTCTTCATGTTCTTCCTCACTTGTTGAATACACCATGATATCGTCGATGAAAACCACGACGAACTTGTCCAAGTACTCCATGAAGACCTTATTCATGAGGTACATGAAATATGCGGGTGCATTCGTTAACCCAATAGACATAATGGTATATTCATACGAACCATACCGTGTTCGAAAGGCAGCCTTGGGTATGTCGGAGGGCTTAATCTTCAGCTGGAAGTATCCCGACCGAAGATCAATCTTAGAGAAAACTCGGGCACCTTTCATCTGGTCGAACAGGTCCTCTATACGGGGCAGGGGGTATTTGTTCTTGATCGTCACCTCATTGAGAGACCTATAATCCACACACATTCTTTGGGTCCCGTCCTTCTTGTCTACGAAGAGCATGGGGGCTCCCCATGGTGACGAGCTCGGGCGAATAAAACCCTTTTCTAGCTGCTCCTGAATTTGCTTCTTAAGTTCCACTAGCTCATTAACGGGCATCATATATGGCCTCTTCGCTATAGGTGCCATTCTAGGTACTAAATCAATGGCAAACTCAATAGCTCATTACGAAGTTGAGGGTGTCACACTCAAGGAGCTCTTCAAGCTCATGACTTCTCTCCTTTTCAAGGATGAGCATGTCTTCTTGACGGTTGATGATGTGACACCCTCATTCCTGGTTTCTGTATGTATTCATGTTTCATGTAGAGAAAACATTTTAAAAGTGGGAACAGAGAAAATATCAAAAAGATAGCCAAAAAGAGCTGAATCCAGTTCACAGAGAGCGCCGAAGACAACTCCCGTGGCCCACTGGCCATGTGGCGTGTCCGGATCTCATCCCTGCAAAAAGGGGAGAGGTCCACCGCTAAACTGGCTACATGGCAGGCTCGGGGCTCATCTCCGCAAAGGGGGAGAGGTCCGACCCTGTGGGACACGTGTTGCCCCAGGAGCTAGCCTCTGCAGAGAAGCGAAGGCAGTTCTGCAGGACACGTGTCACCTTCGTAGCTAGTCACCACGGAAATCAGAGGACCAGTTGCGCGGGATACATGACGATCTCGGAGCTCACCTCCGAGAGGTCCGGTTCTATTGGACATGTGTCGCCACCGGAGCTTATCTCCGGGAGGTCCGTCACTGTTGGACACGTGTTAACATCGGAGCCATCTCTGTGAAGAAAGGAAGTCTGGCGCTATTAGGATATGTGGCACACCCGGAGCCACCTCCGAAGAGAGGGAAGGTCTAGCACTGACACGTGGCGTGCGCGGAGCCACCTCCGAATAGAGAGGAGGTCCCGACCGCCAGGATATGTGGCGCACGCGGAGCTCACCTCCGAAGGAGAGGGAGGTCTCGCTCGCTTGACACGCGGCACAACAGGAGCTCGTCTCCACGGAAAAAGGGGAGACCAGGCCTCGGTGAACACGTGGAGCTTCCGGAGCTCATCACCGCGGAGGTAACGAGTTCTGGAGCGGTTTTTGGATTCTGTACGCGTAGAAATATCGGTACAGAGAAGAAACCGACCTGAATTCCTGAATGTTACCGCACCAAATCAACAAAAGATAAATTGTTAAGATTCAACAACAATCTGAATAGGACTCTTATTCGAAATACAATCAGATTTGGACTCTTCTTCTCCCGAGTATAAATACAACCAGAACCTTTGGCCGAAACCACAAACTTCTTTTCCAACTCATGAGTCGGCGACTTAGAGCCCTAGCCCCAACTCGCCGAGTAAGCCCATCGCCGTAGTTCGGTCGAGGAAGATCGCCGGAAGAGAGCCCCAACGATCTGTCTGATCAGAAAAGGACCCCGAGACCCAGAAGAACGTAAGGTAGGTCTCCGATATCACCTTACGACATCATCGTATTTTCATTGCATCTGTACTTCGATTCGTTTCGAACAGAAGCTTTCTTGTGGACAGATCACTTGTTGATTGGGTTGATCTAAAGACAAGATCATCGCCACGTCCACATTTGATCTGAACACCTCTGTTCATCGTAAAACCCATGCAAACCATGCAAAAACACGTACAAACCGATCTAATAAAAACTGCATCATAGGACTAACATGCATATGCATCATCGCATCTGGCCAAAGTTTGTGCATGGTATTGATTGCTGTGAATCTTGTATGTGTGTGATCCTGTATAGAAGGACAAGCTCAGGGAGCTGTCTACGACGAGCTGCAGCAACAAGGTTTCGAGATCCAAGAGCAACCGGAACCGCAAGAACAAGGCAAGTGCCCCTTGACCATATTGATCCTATGTTTTGGGAAAACTGTTTTGTTTTGTGAAAAGGTGTGTGTGCTGAGTCAAACATGATAGGAAACCCTTTTATAGGAGTTTACTAGTTTTGGTTAAACCACCCTTGTCGCCAAGGAAGTTTATGAGTTGGGTATGGTTTTACTTTTATGTTTCGTTGAGTCCATGGGATTGGAAAGCGAGATAGATGTGTCTAGCTAAACTGCACTCGTAACGACAATGAGAAACTGATGTTGTTAATGAACATGGATCGGAGGGAGATCTAGGCAAGACTGGGTTTGTGAATGAGGTAGCATGAGATGGTGGTTTACTTGTCGTAGATCTAAGGACCGGTTCATGCGAGCACATGCCAGGATAACAGTGCCACCACAAGACCAAGTATGGGTGCGGCTTAGCTGAGTAATTAGGTAAGTTGCTAGATTGTTATGGACCGTGGAAGGCGCGGGGAATGGGAGTCGAGTGAGGACTGCCCTGGGAACTGCATGGCACAAGAGGGGGCCCATGGGTGAGAGAATATGAGATTCTAGCCTGTCGGTGAAACCTTAGTGAGTCCATACATCTAGTAGCCCCTTTGTAAAGGCTATTTTGTGATCTCTTGGCCATACACCGACGGTTGTGTACTGGTATAATGGAGGTTCTGCAGTCGCCGACGGGTGACGAAATCACAAACTTGTGGGTAAAGAGGTGCAAACTCTGCAGAGTCTTAAAACTATCATGATAACCGAGCTTACGGTCACGAGCGTCTGGCCAACTTCCATGATTAGTTGGAATGGTTATTGGATATGGTTATTGGTTATGGTTTTGGATGGTTTGGTTTTGGTGTTGTTTTTGGGACTGTTGAGTCCGGGTGATAAGATGGGTTGCATGACTGTTGAGTCATGGCAACGAGGTTGGTCTCGGTGTGAGACGAAGTTGTTTATGAGATGAAATGGTAGCGAATACGAATGGTATTCGTGAGATGGTAGCGAATATGAGGAGGTATTCGTGAGAAAGAATGAGGATGATTAATGTCTGGATGGGACATGGAAGGTAATGAACATAATGGAGGTATGATTGGTATTTTAATACATGTTGGGATTACATTCACTTAAAGATAAGTTGTTGTTTTATCGTGGTTTTTGATAAATAACTTTGCTTTCTGACATGAGCCTTTTTATACCTACCTTGTTGTGAGCTACATATCATATTTTCCCACACTTTCTGAGTACATCATTATACTCAAACTTGCATTATTATTTCATCATCAACAACAGCAGAAGATTACCATGAAGACCAAGTGGAGTATTAGGCGTGTAATCTGTCCTCAACCTTGCCTGTGGGAATGAAGTAGAGATGGAGCTGCTACTTAGATTGTTTCCGCATTAGTTAGAAGACTTTCGCTGCATAAAAAGAAGACTTCCGCTGTTAGATTAAGACTTCCGCTGTGAGCATGAGTCCAAGACTCATGGGACATTGTAATAAACTTTGTTATTCGTGGTTATATATATTCTGAATTCAGTTTGTGGAACATATGTGTATGTGTGATGAACATCCTAGGCACACATATGCATCAGTTCTCAATTCCATGGTTTTTCCACAGAATTGAGGGCGTCACAGATTAGTATCAGAGCCACGGGTTGACAGTAGGTTACGCGCTTAGATAGATCATAGATTGGTATCCGACACAGATTGGTAGCTAAGCCACGCTGACATAGGATGCAAGCCTAGGATGCATAGATTGGCCTTGAAACTGCCATGACATAGGATAAAAGCCTAGGAAAGGCCATAGTTGGAACACAGATTGGCAACACCCTAAGCCATATAGGACCCCCATTGAACAAGCCTTGACTAGGAGTTGTGTGAGCCCTTGTAATGATTGTTTATGATTGTGTGCTTAGTGTGAGTTGTGGGACGTCTCAAAGCGTTGTCCATATCCACACATAAGTAGAATAAGGTGTGAGATGCCTCGGCACTTGTTCACATCCTCATATGGGCTAATATATATAGTCCAATCCACCTTGATGCATATAGTTGAGGGGATCTACCTAACCTTATATTCTATTTTGTTCTCCCTCACAGATGGTGAGAGGAAACGTCGGCCGGAGGAACATCCGTGACAACCAAGAGGATGGCCACGATGAAGTTCCTATTAACCCAGGAGCTGGTGAGAACAACCTGGATCGGTTGATGGCCATGCAGAATCTATTTATGCAAACCATGATCCAAACTTTGTGTCAGTTGCAGGCCAACAACAACAACCCCGTTCCGGCACCACCGCCACCGCCGGCTCATAACAGACTAGGTGAGTTCATGAGAACTCGACCACCCACCTTTGCTCAAGCTAACGACCCCATGGAGGCCGACGACTGGTTGAAATCCATGGAGAAGAAGCTTGCCATAGTGCAGTGCAATGACCGAGAGAAGGTTCTTTTTACGTCGCACCAACTCATGGGAGCTGCCGCTAACTGGTGGGATGCCCTATGCAACGCTCGTGTCGACCCGGAAGCGATCACTTGGACTGAGTTCGAGGAGAGTTTCCGCTCTCATTACATCCCTGCTAGTGTAATGATGCTCAAGAGACAGGAGTTTGAAGGTCTCCGCCAAGGACAGAGAAGCGTGAATGAGTATCTCAACAAGTTCACACAACTGTCTCAGTATGCCCCCGAAGATGTCAACTCAGACTAGAAGAAGCAATACCTGTTCATGAGAGGGTTGAACAATGAGATCCAGGTTCAGCTCCTCAACAATGACTACTTGAGCTTCTAGAAGCTGGTTGACAAGGCTATAGTGGTTGAAAGCAAGATCCGAGAGATCGAGCGAGAGTGCAAGAGGAAGATTCCATACCAGCCCCAATGGAGCAACGTACAACCTCGGTACATGCCCCCGGCCGCACCGCAGTATGGATCGACCGCTCCTGCATACCGCCCTAGTCAGCCACCACAGCAACGACCCATTGCACAAGCACCTCGTGTGCCCTTGCCTCCTATGCCCCGACCCAACATGGGTGCTCCTGTTCAAAACCCCCACCCCAACGTACCTGCTGCCGTAGGCAACAGGGCATGCTTTGCATGCGGGGAAACAGGACACTTCATGAGCCAGTGCCCGAGGAGAGGCCCTGGACAGCAAGGCAACGTGCCCAAGCAGAACCGCGACCGAACTGAGGGGACAATCAAGGAAACCGTGGACAGCAGAACTATGCTCGCGGCAACGTGAACCATGTCTCTGCTGAGGAAGCACAACAGGCCGAGGACGTCGTACTTGGTATGTTCTTTGCCAACTCCAACCCAGCCACCATCTTATTTGATTCTGGAGCATCACATTCCTTCAATCATCCAAGTATGTTGCCAAGCATAATCTACCCATATCACACTTAAAATGTGCTATGTTAGTTAATTATCCCGGTGGAGAGATGAGGACTAATATAGTATGTCCGAAAGTAAGCCTTAAAATAAGCGGGGTAGACTTCCTTGCCAACCTCATTGTCTTGGATTCCCAAGGGATTGACATAATACTCGGGATGGATTGGTTAAGCAAGCACAACGGGGTAATCCAATGTGCTGAAAGAAGCGTGCAGTTGACAAACGAGCACGGTATTCGTGTCGAGGAGTCAACCCAACAAACAACAGAAAGGGCAATCTTGACGTCGATGGAGCAATGTTGGACAGCATTCCAGTGGTTCAAGAATTCTCTGACGTATTTCTAGAGGAGCTTCCAGGTATGCCACCTGACCGGGACATTGAGTTTGTCATTGATTTGGTACCCGGAACTGCACCCATAGCAAAGAGACCCTATAGGATGCCCGTCAATGAACTAGTAGAACTCAAGAAGCAAATTCAGGAGCAGATGGAGAAGGGTTTTATACGTCCAAGCTCGTCACCAAGGGGAGCCCCCGTGCTCTTCGTAGACAAGAAGGATGGAACCCAAAGGATGTGTGTGGATTATAGGTCTCTCAATGAGGTGACAATCAAGAACAAATACCCTCTGCCCCATATAGAGGACCTATTCGACCAAATGAAATGAGCCCGAGTGTTCTCCAAGATTGATCTTCGGTTGGGATATTTCCAGCTCAAGATTAAGCCCTCCGATATACCCAAGACTGCCTTTCGAACACAGTATGGTTCGTATGAATATACCGTCATCTCTTTTGGGTTAACAAATGCACCCGCATACTTCATGTACCTTATGAACAAGGTTTTCATGGAGTACTTGGATAAGTTCGTCGTGGTTTTCATCGACGACATTATGGTGTATTCAAAAAGTGAGGAGGAGCATGAAGAACATTTGAAATTGACGTTGCAGAAAATGCGTGAGCATCAATTGTATGCCAAGCTTAACAAGTGTCAATTCTGGCTAAAGGAAATATCATTCCTAGGCCACATTATCTCCGAGGAAGGGGTATCGGTTGATCCCGTAAAAGTGGGAGATGTTCTGAAGTGGAACCAACCGCAAAACATGATGGATATTCGGAGTTTTCTTGGGATGGCTGGATACAACCGACGCTTCATCAAGGTCTTCTCTAAGATAGCAAAGCCTATGACGGAGTTGCTAACGAAGGGGAATGGACACTAGCATGCCAAGAAAGTTTTGAGGAACTCAAGAAAAGGCTAACCACAGCGCCGGTTTTGGTATTGCCGGACGTGAGCAAGAGCTTTGACATATATTGTGACGCATCCAGACAAGGGCTCGGATGTGTGCTCATGCAAGGAGGACAAGTGGTAGCCTATGCCTCATGACAATTAAAGAAGCACGAGCTTAATTATCCTACACATGACTTGGAGCTAGCAGCAGTAGTGCATGCATTAAATATTTGGAGACATTATATCCTTGGTCGTTGATGTGACATCTATACGGATCATAAAAGCCTCAAGTACATATTTACACAAACGGACCTAGGCAAAGTCGATGGTTGGAACTCATCAAGGATTACGATGTTGGAATCAACTACCACTCTGGGAGGGTCAATGTAGTAGCTGATGCATTGAGCTGGAAGGGAGCATGTCACCAACTCACGATTTGGGAGCTACCACCCGAACTACGTAAGGAGTTCAAACGGTTACACCTCGGATTCTTGAACAACATGGAAGTGATGGAGATCCACTCTTCATTGGAGCAAGAGATAAGAGATGGCCAAGCAACGGATGAGGAGATCAAGGAGATCAAGGAAAGGACTTGACAAGGAATAGAGAAGGATTTCAAAGAAGATGAGAAGGGTACGCTTTGGCTAGGAAAAAATATTTGTGTGCCTAACACGAAGCACATCCGCGACATGATATTAAAAGAGGCACATGATTCACCCTATTCCATACATCCTGGAAGTACCAAAATGTACAAGGACTTGAAGACTTGTTATTGGTGGGATGGTATGAAAAGGAACATAGCCGAATACGTTGCCCTATACGACACATGCCAACGGGTGAAGGCCGAACATCAAAGACCCGCTGGATTGTTGCAACCCTTGAAGGTACCCGAGTGGAAGTGGGAGGACATCAGTATGGATTTCATCGTCGGATTGCCACGTACTCAGTTGGCTTATGACTCCATCTGGGTTATCGTGGACCGATTGACGAAAACAGCCCATTTTCTCCCTATAAGGGCCAAGTACAACGTTGCACAATTAGCCGAGTTGTACATGGAGCAGATCGTGTGCCGCCATTGAGTCCCGAGGAGGATAGTCTCCGATCGAGGTTCTCAGTTTACCTCTAGATTCTGGAGGAAGCTGCAGAAAGCTATGGGTACACGACTGAATTTTAGCTCCGCCTATCACCCACAAACCGATGGACAAACCGAAAGGACAAACCAAATTTTGGAGGACATGTTGAGAGCTTGCGCCTTGAAACATGGGCGTAGTTGGGATAGGAGTTTACCGTACGCCGAATTCTCCTATAACAACAGCTATCAAGCTAGCTTGAAGATGTCGCCTTTCAAAGCATTGTACGGCAGACGGTGTAGAACACCGCTGTTTTGGAACGAGACCGGAGAGAACCAGGTGTTTGGACCCGAAGTGCTACAAGAAGCTGAAAAGCAAGTCCAAACGATATGGGAGAACTTAAAGGCTGCTCAGTCACGACAGAAAGGCTATGCGGACAATAGACGAAGGAAGTTGACCTTCAAAGTAGGAGACTTCGTATACCTTAAGGTATCGCCTATCCGTGGCCAACGATGTTTCAACGTCAAAGGCAAGCTAGCACCTCGCTACATCGGACCATTTAAGATTTTGGACAAGCGAGGAGAAGTAGCCTATCAACTAGAGCTCCCAACATATCTCTCCGAGGTACATGGCGTGTTTCATGTATCCCAGCTCAAGAAGTGCTTGAGAGTACCAGAGGAGCAAGTACCAATGGAAGAGCTTGAACTTCAAGAGGACCTGACTTATGCGGAGCACCCTGTCTGAATTTTGGACATAAGAGAAAGGGTCACAAGGAATAAAGTGATCCGATGGTGCAAGGTACAATGGAGCCATCACACCGAAGCTGAAGCCACATGGGAGCATGAAGAAGACATCAAGGCAGAATTCCCTCATCTATTCTTCTCTACTAACGAATATCGAGGGCGAGATTCAATTTAAGGGGGGTAGATTTGTAACACCCTCATTCGTGGTTTCTGCATGTATTCATGTTTCATGTAGAGAAATATTTTAAAAGAAGTGGGAACAGAGAAAATATCAAAAAGATAGCCAAAAAGATCGGAATCTAGTTCACAGAGAGCGCCGAAGACAACTCCCACGGCCCGCTGGCCACGTGGCGTGTCCGGAGCTTATCCCTGCGAAGTGGGGAGAGGTCCACCGCTAAACTGGCTACGTGGCAGGCTCGGGGCTCATCTCCGTAAAGGGGGAGAGATCTGACCCTGTGGGACACGTGTTGCCCCCAGAGCTAGCCTCTACAGAGAAGCGAAGGCAGTTCCGCAGGACACGTGTCACCTTCGGAGCTAGTCACCACGGAAAACAGAGGACCAGTCGCGCGGGATACATGTCGATCTCGGAGCTCACCTCCGAGAGGTCCGGTTCTATTGGACACGTGTCGCCACCGGAGCTTATCTCTACGAGGTCCGTCACTATTGGACACGTGTTAACCTCGGAGCTCGTCTCCGTGAAGAAAGGAAGTCTGGCGCTGTTAGGATACGTGGCACACCCAGAGCCACCTCCGAAGAGAGGGAAGGTCCGGCACTGACACGTGGCGTGCACGGAGCCACCTCCGAATAGAGAGGAGGTCCCGACCGCCAGGATACGTGGCGCACGCGGAGCTCACCTCCGAAGGAGAGGGAGGTCTCGCTCGCTTGACACGCGGCACAACCGGAGCTCGTCTCTGCGGAAAAAGGGGAGACCAGGTCCCGGTGAACACATGGAGCTTCCGGAGCTCATCACTGCGGAGATAACGAGTTCTGGAGCGGTTTTTGGATTCTGTACGCGTAGAAATATCGGTACAGAGAAGAAACCGACCTGAATTCTACAATCTTACCGCACCAAATCAACAAAAGATAAGTTGTTAAGATTCAACGACAATCTGAATAGGACTCTTATTCGAAATACAATCAGATTTGGACTCTTCTTATCCTGATTATAAATGGAACCAGAACCTTTGGCCGAAACCACGAACTTCTTTTCCAACTCCTGAGTCGGTGACTTAGAGCCCTAGCCCCAACTCGCCGAGTAAGCCCATCACCGAAGTTCGGTTGAGGAAGATCGCCGGAAGAGAGCCCCAATGATCTGTCTGATCAGAAAAGGACCCCGAGACCCAGAAGAACGTAAGGTAGGTCTCCAATATCACCTTACGACATCATCGTATTTTCTTTGCATCTGTTCTTCGATTCCTTTTGAACAGAAGCTTTCTCATGGACAGATCACATGTTAATCATGTTGATCTAAAGACAAGATCATCGCCACGTCCACATTTGATCCGAACACCTTTGTTCATCGTAAAACCCATGCAAACCATGCGAAAACACATACAAACCGATCTAATAAAAACTGCATCATAGGACAAACATGCATATGCATCATCGCATCTGGTCAAAGTTTGTGCATGGTATTGATTGTTATGAATCTTGTATGTGTGTGATCCTGTATAGAAGGACAAGCTCAGGGAGCTGTCTACGACGAGCTGCAGCAACAAGGTTTCGAGATCCAAGAGCAACCGGAACCGCAAGAACAAGGCAAGTGCCCCTTGACCATATTGATCCTATGTTTTGGGAAAACTGTTTTGTTTTGCGAAAAGGTGTGTGTGCTGAGTCAAACATGATGGGAAACCCTTTTATAGGAGTTTACTAGTTTTGGTTAAACCACCCTTGTCGCCAGGGAAGTTTATGAGTCGGGTATGGTTTTACTTTTATGCTTCGTTGAGTCCATGGGATTGGGAAACGAGATAGATGTGTCTAGCTAACTACACTCATAATGATGATGAGAAACTGATGTTGTTAATGAACATGGATCGGAGGGAGATCTAGGCAAGCCGGGTTTGTGAATGAGGTAGCCTGAGATGGTGGTTACTTGTCGTAGATCTAAGGACCGGTTCATGCGAGCACATGCCAGGATAACAGTGCCACCACAAGGCCAAATATGGGTGCGGCTTAGCTGAGTAATTAGGTAAGTTGCTAGATTGTTATGGACCGTGGAAGGCGCAGGGAATGGGAGTCGAGTGAGGACTGCCCTGGGAACTGCATGGCACAAGAGGGGGCCCGGGGGTGGGAGAATTGGAGATTCTAGCCTGCCGGTGAAACCTTAGTGAGTCCATACATCTAGTAGCCCCTTTGTAAAGGCTATTTTGTGATCTCTTGGCCATACACCAAAGGTTGTGTACTGGTATAATGGAGGTTCTGCAGTCGCTGACGGGTGACGAAATCACAAACTTGTGGGTAAAGAGGTGCAAACTCTGCAGAGTCTTAAAACTATCATGATAGCCGAGCTTACGGTCACGAGCGCCTGGCCAACTTCCATGATTAGTTGGGATGGTGATTGGATATGGTTATTGGTTATGATTTTGGATGGTTTGGTTTTGGTTTTGTTTTTGGGACTGTTGAGTCCGGGTGATAAGATGGGTTCCATGACTGTTGAGTCATGGCAACGAGGTTGGTCGCGGTGTGAGACGAAGTTGTTCATTAGATGAAATGGTAGCGAATACGTGATGGTATTCGTGAGATGGTAGCGAATACGAGGAGGTATTCATGAGCAAGAATGAGGTTGATTAATGTCTGGGTGGGACATGGAAGGTAATGAACATAATGGAGGTATGATTGGTATTTTAATACATGTTGGGAATTACATTCACTTAAAGATAAGTTGATGTTTTTATCATGGTTCTGATAAATAACTTTGCTTTCTGCAATGAGCCTTTTTATACCTTCCTTGTTGTGAGCTACATATCATATTTTCCCGCACTTGCTGAGTACATCATTGTACTCAAACTTGCATTAGTATTTCATCATCAGCAACAGGAGAAGATTACCATGAATACCAAGTGGAGCATTAGGCGTGTAATCTATCCTCAACCTTGCCTGTGGGAATGAATTAGAGATGGAGCTGCTGCTTAGATTGTTTCCGCATTAATTAGAAGACTTCCGCTGCATAAAAATAAGACTTCCGCTGTTAGATTAAGACTTCCGCTGTGAGCAAGAGTCCAAGACTCATGGGACATTGTAATAAACTCTGTTATTCGTGGTTATATATATTCTGAATTCAGTTTATGGAACATATGTGTGTGTGTGATGAACATCCTAGGCACACATATGCATCAGTTCTCGGTTCCGTGGTTTTTACACAGAATTGAGGGCATCACAGATGAGTTCATCCTTCTCAAAGATTTCTTCCGACAGCAATCTCATCTTTTTCAAGGTGCTCCTACTTAGATCCTTAAGCATGGATTCATTATCACTACTACTATCAAAGCTATCACGTGAAGAGGTAGAGGAGGATGGTTTAGATTTAACCTTTCTTCTTCCCTCCTTAGCTATGAGACATGACTTAAAGTCTTCAATTGTTGGGAAGAGCTTGCTCCTTATAATGGCAAGTGTTGCCACTTTCTCTTCATCTTCGGAGGATGAGTCTTTGTTTGAGTCCCATTCCTTCCCAAGGTGAGCATGTCCTGATGGCTTATTCTTCTTGAAGAATCTCTTCTCTTGAGACTTGCCATCTTTCTTCTTCTTACTCTCTTCATATGGACAATCCACAATGAAGTGTCCATATTCACCACAGTTGTAGCATGCTCTTTTCGTCTTGGGACTGGACCTTTCCTTGTTCTTGTTCTCATAATGGTTGCTCCCCTTCCTTCTTCTCATCATCCTCTTAAACTTGTTGATGAAGAGCGCCTCTTCTTCATCGGTGTCGAGGCCCTCATCATCACTTGCTTCAAAGTCTTGTAATGAGGATGTTGCTTTGAAAGCAACATCTTTCTTCTTTGTGGAGGCGATCCTTTGGAGGTCGTTATAGAACATGGTTTCCTTCTCCATCATCTCGTTGTTGATGATTCTTCCAAGCACTTCCTCCAGGTTTATTTGAGCATATCCCGAGCTCTCACGGATCAAGGAGCAAAGAGCAATGTTTCGAGGCATGAATGCCCGAAGCATCCTCTTCACCACCTCATGATCCGTCCACCGGATGCATCCATAAGATCGGATCTTGTTGACGAGGACCTTGAGATGGTTGTACATGTCTTGAGGGGACTTACCATCCATGATGGTGAATCTCCCAAGCTCTCCTTCAAACATCTCGATCTTGGCTTCCATAATGACTCGGTTTCCTTCATGCGTTGTCTTGAGTGTGTCCCGTATGTCTTTGGCCACTTCCAATCCATCGATTCGGTTGAACTCTTCTCGAGTCAAGATGAGGTGATCACCCCAACTGCTTGAGCATTGCAATGAAGTAGAATGGCTTGCTCCGGGGTAACGTCTTCTTCATTGCTTGGAAGATGGACACCTGTTAAGACAATTTGCCACAAGCTAGGGTTTAAGGATATTAGATGCATCTTCATATTATGCTTCCACATTAAGTAATCATTTCCATCGAATTGAGGAGGTTTGCCCAGAGGAATAGATAAGTAGTGATTGTTGGAAGTTAATCGTTCATAGTTGAAAGGATATTGAGAGTAGTCCGGTTGACCACTCCTTTCTTGATCCTTTGGCTTCTTCTTCTCTTTACTTGAGTGACCTAGCTTCTCGTGAAGTCGTGCCTTGAGCTGGCGAATTTCTTCATCGTCACTCGAGTGATCTTGCAGCACATCCGTATTCTTTTTCTTGTCATATGTGTTGTCACCTTGTGACGTTGATGGAATTTTGTATCCCACAACTCCAGCCATCTTCTCTCCGAGTGGTTAGACTCTTGATGGAGAGACCTGCTCTGATACCAATTGAAATTGCCTAGAAGGGGGGTGAATAGGCTATAATTCCTGAAATGACTTAATTAAACGAGATTAGAACCAGGAGCCGGACTAGTCTTGCTCAGGGGCGGACTAGTCCGATCAACCTACTGGAAAGGCCTAAAAGGCCGGACTAGTCTGCCTTGGAGGTGGACTAGTATGGTCAAACTGCCAGAAAGATCTAAAACTTGATTTTTAAGAGTTTTTCTCCAAATTTTAGTTTAACAAAATGTGGATGAAACGACTAGCACTTCTATACGATAAGTGTGACAGAATATTGAAATGAATTACAGGAGTGTGACGATGTATAGCAAAATAATTAAAACAAACCCTAAGCAATCTTGATCTTCAAAGAAATGTACGTGCAAGAGAGACACCGAGGATTTTTTTCGAGGTTCGATTCCACTCAGGAATCTACGTCCCCGTTGAGGAGTCCACAAAGGACCGGGTCTAACAACCCTTTCCTCACCAAGTCTCCACTAAGGCCAACCCAGTTCTGTGACACCCTCGCCTCGGGTGTCAGCATATGTTCATGTTCTATGAAGAGGAAACATTTTAATGAAAAATAGGAACAGAGAGAATTATCAAAAGAATAGCCAATAAAGCCCTCCGAGAGCGTCGAAGACAACTTACCGCAGCCGCTGGCCACGTGGCGTGATCGGAGCTCGTCCCTGCGAAGTGAAGAGAGGTCCGCCGCTAAAAGAGCTACGTGGCAGGTTCAGGGCTCGTCGCCACAAAGGGGAGAGGTCCGATCCTGTGGGACACATGTTGCCCACGGAGCTAGCCTCTACAGAGGAAGCAAAGGCATTTCCGTAAGACATGTGTCATCCTCGGAGCTAGTCCTCGCGGAAATCAGAGGACCAGTCGCGCGGGGTACGTGTCGATCTCGGAGCCCATCTCAGAGAAGTCCGGATCTATCGAACACGTGTCGCCACCGAAGCTTATCTCCGGGAGGTCTGTCGTTGCCGGACACGTGTCGACCTCGGGGCATGTTCCTGAGGAAGGAAGAGAGGGAAGACCGGCGCCAACACGTGACGTGCGCGGAGCTCACCTCCAAAGAAGGGGGAGGTCTCGCTCGTGACACGCGGCACAACCGGAGCTCGCCTCTGTGGACGAGGAGATACCAGGCCCCAGAGGACACGTGGAGCTTCCGAAGCTCATCATCACGGAGGTAACAAGTTCTGGAGCGGGTTTTACGCGTAAAGATACCGGTACGCAACAGAAACCGATCTAAATTCCACGATGTTACTAAAGATAAGATGTTAGGATCCAACAAAGATCTGAATAAGACTCTTATTCGAGATACAATCAGATTAGGACTCTTCTCTTCCCGATTATAAATAGAACCTAAAACCTCTGGCCGAAACCACAAACTTCTATTTCGACTCCTGAGCCGACGACTTAGAGCCCTAGCCCTAACACGCCGAGCAAACCATCGCTGAAGCGCAACAAGGGGGATCATCGAAGAAGAACCGAGTGGTCTGAGGAGGACCTCGAAGAACGTGAGGTAGGACTTCAATATCATTGTGTTCATCTCTTTGCATCTGTTCTTCAATTCCTTTCGAACAGAAGCCTTCTCGTGGGCAGATCACTTGATGATCAGTTTAAGACAAGATCATCGCCACATCCACCTTTGATTCGAACACCCCTGTCCCTACAAGGCCATGCAAGAACACGTACAGACCAATCACATAAAACTAATCATGAGATAGCATGCATATGCATCATCGCATCTAGTTTAAGGTTTGTGCATAAATATTGATTGCTGTGAATCCTGTATGCACGTGATCCTACCTAGCAGGACAAGCTCAGGGAGCTGTCTACGACGAACTGCAGCAACCAGGTTTTGAGAATCAACAACAACCGGAACCGCAAGAACAAGGCAAGTGCTCTTTGATCATATTGATCCTATGTTTGGATAAAACTATTTTGTTTTGCAAAAAGGTGTGTGTGATGAGTCAAACATGATGGGAAACCCTTTTTATAGGAGTTTACTAGTATTGGTTAAACCACCCTTGTCGCCTGGGAAGTTTATGAGTCGGGTATGGTTTTTGCTTTGCTGAGTCTATGGGATTGGGGAGCGAGATAGATGTGTCAAGCTAACTGCACTCGTAATGATAATGAGAAACTGATGATGTTAATGAACATGGATCGGAGGGAGATCTAGGCAAGCCTGGGTTTGTGAATGAGGTAGCATGAGATGGTGGTTTTACTTGTCGTAGATCTAAGGACCGGTTCATGCATGCACATGCCAGGATAACAGTGCCACCACAAGGCCAAGTATGGGTGCGGCTTAGCTGAGTAATTAGGTAAGTTGCTAGAGTGTTATGGACTGTGGAAGGCGCGGGGAATGGGAGTCGAGTGAGGACTGCCCTAGGAACTGCATGGCACAAGAGGGGGCCCGTGAGTGGGAGAATTGGAGATTCTAGCCTGCCGGTGAAACCTTAGTGAGTTCATACATCTAGTAACCCCTTTGTAAAGGCTATTTTGTGATCTCTTGACCATACACCGACGGATGTGTACTGGTATAATGGAGGTTCTGCAGTCACCGACGGGTGACGAAATCACAAATTTGTGGGTAAAGAGGTGGACACTCTGCAGAGTCTAAAACTATCTTGATAGCCGAGCTTATGGTCACGAGCACCTGGCTAAACTGCCATGATTAGTTGGGATGGTTATAGGGAAGGTTCTTGGTTATGGATTTGGTTATGGTTTAGTTGTTGGGACTGTTGAGTCTGGGTGATGAGATGGTTGCACGACTGTTGGGACATGACATGAGATTGGTCTCGGTGTGAGACGAGGTTGATTTACGAGGTGAGATGGTAGTAAATACGAGGAGGTATTCGTGAGTATGAATAAAGGATTGGTTAATGTTCGGATGGAACACGGGAAGTGACGAAGGTATGTTGGTAATTTAATACATGTTGGGATTACATCTAAAGTTAAGTTGCTGTTTTATCATGGTTTTACAAATCTGCTTTTTTGTAAATAAGCCTTTTATACCTACCTTGTTTATGAGCTGCATATCATGTGTTTTCCCGCACTTGCTGAGTACATCATTGTACTCAAACTTGCATTATTATTTCATCATCAACAGCAAGAGAAGGCTATTATGAAGACCAAGTGGAGCATTATGGCGTGTGATCTGTTCTCAACCTTGCCTGTGGAAGGAGTAGAGATGGAGCCACTTCTGCTTAGTTTTGCTTCCGCATTAGTTTTTGCTTCCGCATTAAAATAAGACTTCCGCTGCATAGAAATAAGACTTCTTCTGTAAGCATGAGTCCAAGACTCATGAGACGTTGTAATAAACTCTGTTATTCGTGGTTATATATATTCTGAATTCAGTTTGTGAAATATATGTATATGTGTGATGAACATCCTGGGCACACATATGCATTAGTTCTTGGTTCCGTGGTTTTCCACAGAATTGAGGGCGTCACAGATTGGTATCAGAGCCACGGGTTGACAGTAGATTACACGCCTAGATAGAAACCTTAGATTGATATTAGAGCCACGGGTTAACAGCAAGTTACACCCCTAAATAGAAGTCACAGGTAGCTAAGCCACGCTGACCAAAGGAAGCATCCTAGGGTGAATAGCTTAGATTGGCCTTGAAACCACCTTGGTATAGGAAACCATCCTTGAATAGGAGCTGTATGAGCCCTTGCAATGATTGTGTGTGATTATGTGCTTAATGTGAGTTGTGGGACGTCTCAAAAACGTTGTCCATATCCATACGTAAGAAGGAAGAGGTATGAAATGCTTCGGCACTTGATCACATTCTCATATGGGCTAATATATATAGTCTAAATCACCTTGATGCATATAGTTGAAGGGACCTACCTAACCTTCTAACCTTCTATTTTATTTCGTTCTCTCTCACAGATGGTGAGAGGAAACACCAACCGAAGGAACGTCCAGGAGGATGACCACGAGGGAGTTCCTGCTAACCCGGAGCTAGTGAAAACCATCTGGAAAGGTTGATGGCCATGCAAAACCAGCTTATGCAAACCATGATCCAAACTTTGGGTCAGTTGCAGGCCAACCAAAACCCCGTTCTGGCACCACCGCCACCACCACCGCCGGCTCATAACAGGTTGGGAGAGTTCATGAGGACTCGATGTAACACTCCAAAATTTTGTTAAGACCCTAAATCATGTTAAGAGGAGAATTTAAAATTTTTTGGACGTGTTGCATGTTTTGCAAAAATTCAAATTTAAACTGGAATTCAAATTAAACTCAAATCAGAAAAGAAATAGAAAAAAGAAAAAGAGAAAACAGAAAAAACCGGCCAGTGGGCCGCAACCCACCAGCCGGCCCACCCAGCAACCGCGCCAGCCCGCAGCCGCGCGCGCTCCTTCCTCCCACTGACAGGCGGGGCCCGCCATCCCTTCTTCTACCTCGCGCCCGCGCCGGACTCTCTCTCACCCGAATCGAAACCGATCGGGAATTCTCGCGTATCCCAGCTGAATTTCGTTCGGGGGCGACGCAAACTCGATCTAAACCACCCCGCCGCCCTCCCCCGTCTATAAAAACCCCGGCCTCGTTCTGTTTTTCCCACGCGATCCGCCGATTTTTCTCCTGTGAGAACCCGAGCCTTCTCCGGTGAATTCTGGCCGATCTACGCTCGGAAATTCCGATCTAACTCGCTGGTCTTGATCCACCGCCTCCGGGGAATCTCGTAGGTGCAGAAAACTCGGTGGTTTGCGGTTCAAACACAGCGCCGACGAGCCTCGCCGTGAATTCACCTCGGACCTCGTCGCCAACCGCCTTCCAGGACCTCCGAGCTCAAGAAAACCCCCGAGGTGAGATCCCCGACCTCCCCTCCACCGATCTATGCCATAAAATCACAGTTTTAGGAAGAATTGACGAAGAACCGAAACTCTCCGGCGAGATCGCCGCTTCCCGCCGCCGTGCGCCGCCGGCAGCGCCGCCCGCGCTCGATCAGAGCGACGTGGCCGCTTGTGCGCCGTTTATTTTAAATTGCACGGTAGAGTTTAAATCCCCGCGTACCGGTTCGACGTTATAATCTCAGCCGTCGGTTTAAAATCGGACGGTCCACGTCAGCCCCGCGTTATAAAGACTGGAAATCTTACGTGCTACCCCCTGGGGTTCTCGGGAAATAAGAGCTAGCCCCGGAAACTTCTGATCTAGCCCCTGGGACTTCAGAAAATCATGTAAATTCATTTAAAAAACAGTTTTGGCCCGTGGACTTAATAAAAATCTGGAAAAACTTCTCTGTTATGTATAGCTAGACCCCTGAAAATTGTTAAAATAATATTATAGACCCTGTAGTGGGGTGAGTTTATCTTTTTAGCCCTGTTTAATATTTAATTTAGGAGATTGAATATGTGGCTAGTGTTTAAAATTTAAAAAGTGGGACAAACATATGGTCAACATTTAATTAAAAACTTTCTCAGTATTTAGAAAACTTTGTAGTGAGATAAAAATATATTTTGGGCTGAAATGAATCTGTTTAATTTATTATTCACATTTAGGGACACATTTTTAAGTAAAGAATAGTTCTGGAAAATAGGGAAAATAATTGTAAAATAGTTTACATCAGAGGAAAAGGTCAAAAATAAATTAGTAAATATTTTAGATCAGAACCTATTCTGTTTAGATGATGTGTCTTATTATTTTCATAATAAAGTTCACATTTAGGCATAGGAAATAAATCTGAAAATATAGCAACTAGTAAATGATAAATGGAGTTCTAAAATCCAAATAATTCAGTTTAGGGTTGGTAGAAATTCTGAAGACACATATGGAGAAGGAAAATACCTTTCATGCATACTTGGTAGCTAAAAGGTGTAGTAATTGAATATAAGAAATTTATTTAAATTGGAAACTCATATATATAGTATGTAAGTATAAATGTGAACACAAAAGTAGGAATCATATACACATGATTAAAAGTGCATGCAAGCCACAAATCAACACACATAGAGTAACCACAACACATATAATAGTGAATGACTTTCATAAATATGAATGTGTGGTTTGTATGAAGTGGAAGTGTGAACTATGTCTTATGGATTGTTGTTTTTCTTTTGCTATGTGTGATGGTATGATGTAGAACCTGCTCAAGAGCAAGTTATTCCTTTCCAAGATCAGGACTACCCATTCCAAGAGCAGCAGGAAGGAGGCAAGTGTCCTTGACCACTTTGATCCTATACTAGGATGTGTAGATAGAATTATTTGCATTGTCAAATGAAATATGAAACCCATGCTAGGAAGTTTCCCTAGAATTGCATTACCTTGTTTTCCTTATAGCTTGGGTTGGGATTTATTTTATCATGTCATTTATTATTATGCATATGCTTAGCCATGCTTAGAATAGGATATTTGGGATATGAGATCATCAGTTTATTTTACCATACTCTTGAATGAGATATTGTGAGTTATGTAGAGGTAGGGATCAAGGCAAGTTGGATGTTTTGGTTGTGTGCTGGGTGCACGAGACTCGGGTTTGTGTTTAGTACTTGCCTGGATCCTAAGGACCGGTTCATGGAGCATGTAACCCGGCTTTACCGTGCCAACCACATGCTGAGATGGGGCAGCTTGGCCAATTAATTAGGTGTATCCCCGGCGTAGTATGGGTGTGTTGGATGGTGCGGGGAGTAGGTGTCAGCTGGACTACCATATGAACTGCAAGGCTCAAGAGAGGGCCACTGCAGCGGGGTTGGTGTCTCTTATATGCTGTTAGAGGTGAAACCTCAGTGGGCCCACGCTCGTCGGGAATCCCTTTGTAAAGGCTTCGTAGTGATCTCCTGGCTACACACCTGGGAAGTGTGAATGTGGTTCGTAGCCACTGGCATAATGGAGGTTCTTTTAGTCCACCCGGCAACGGGGGATGAAATCACTACATGTGGGTACAGTGGTACAAACTCTGCAGAGTCAAAACTGTCATGACAGCCGTGCTCACGGTCAAGAGCGGCTTGGACTTATTCATGATTAGAGGATTGATGGTTTTGGAAGTTTTGAATATTAAGCGGGGAGCTTAACATTGGAAATGATGTTATGGTTATTTGGTTATGATGATGGGATGGGAGATTGGGACCATTTTCACCTGTGTAGTAATGTAGGTGCTTAATAAGCTAAGGTGATAGGTATTAATTGCATAGTGCTTTAACCATGAGTTCAACCTTCCCTTGTTCTAGCGATGCATGATATAACTTTCCCACACTTGCTGAGTACCCTCGGTACTCAACCTTGCATATTTGTTGGTTTATATTGCTGCTCAGGTCAAGATAATGAGGTGGTGTATAATGACCAAGACTTTGGACCCGAAGAAGGTTTCTAGGTTCATGGAGACCCCCGGACAACGCCTGTGACGGAGCCCTAAAGAATAATATTCCGCTGCTAGTTTATTTACTTGTGATGAACTTATTATTGTCCATCGAGACATTTGTTGTGTAAGACATTCATATTCGACACCTGGCTTGTAATAAATGATGCTTCACTATTTGTCATCACATGTATGAGAAAATGATCCTGGCATACAAGTGATATTCACTTGGTTGTTCTTCGGAAAAACCGGGTGTGACAGAAGTGGTATTAGAGCCAAGGTTGCCCGTAGGAACGTGGACCTAGGTAGAAATGGACGTATTTAAGGGCCCTATTTTCTTAAAAAACTATTTTACAAGGTGTGTGTTGAAAAGTGTTATTTAATGGAGGCAATTTCTTCATCTAACCTCAATTTTCATTCAAAATAGGATTTTTGTTTAAAAGTTTATCTAACCTAAGTTTAAATGCTTTTTGTTTTAGATGGTTCGCATGATTCGCACCGCTCGCAAGTCCACAGGAGGGAGAGTTCCCGTAGTTGCCCTTGCCGAAAGAGAGGAGAGCCATCCGGTGACGTACCTTTCCTACGGATTGGCAGTAGGAGGCTTGTTGCGCCGTCTTCGACGTATGCTCGAAGCCGCCGGCAATACGGGCAAGCTAATCATCCACTATAACTCCACCAGGACCATCCATGAGAAGAGGGAAGAATGGAGCTCAGAGATGAGGATTATACATGAAAATCGGCTGCTTAAGATCCACCACTCTCCAGCTTGTAGAGCAACACAGGTCGATGTGGAGAAGGATGTCACCTGGGAGGCCATCACCTGCCAGAGTCACATCTATCGTCGCCACCTGGACAGGACGGAGTACATGTATGTCCTCCGGTGTGAGAGTGGTACCACGGAGTACAAGTACCCGCCAGTGCAGCAAGTGACTTCCCATGAGCACATGGACTTGTGCTTGGAGGATGCGGCTATGCTCAGCACTCGACTGCAGGAGTGTCAGCAAGAGCTTCAGGATGTTCGGGACACCCTGAAGGAAACGGAGGCATTGCTGCGAGCCTGCTTGAGGGCGAGAGAAAGAGGAGATGGGAATGAACTGTGTGTCACCATGAATGATACATGGACTCCTGACTCCCTAGATCGCCGAGCGATCAGGCGTCGTCGCACTTCTCCACCAGCAGCCTCCCCACCCAAAGCAGAGTCAGAAGGCAGCCGAAATGATGAGGAAGATCCCGAGGAGCCAGCTCAAGAAAACGAGTAGTGTAGAGTCCTTCCCTTAGTTAGCAAGATGTCGAATAGTCGAGTCGTTACGTTATGTTAATGGTGTGTTAATGCTTGGTGTGTGACGTGAGTTGTGGAAGCCATGAGCAATTATCCACAGCCTCGTCTTTAGATTGTTTTGCTTTGGTGTGTGAACCCACATGAAATAATATTGCATTTATTTTTGTGTGAGAAATGAACCCTCAGAAAAAAGTATAACAAAGCCTCAACACTTCAAAGTACAAACAAATGAAAGTAGTAAGATGATACTAAATGCTTTCAAATTAACATTGGTGGATTCTGCCAGATGGCCGGAAGAGGAAAAGGATGTGCTGCCAACCCCGCCAACAACAACGATGAGGCATGCAACCCTCATCTTTCTGGAGGCCAGGACCGGGGTGGTCGCCGTGAAGGAGTTGATCCCCTCCACCAAATGCTGGAGAATCAAAATCAGCTCATCCAGAACTTGACTCAAGTGGTGGCCAACTTGCATCAAGTTCCACCTCCACAAGCTGCACCACGCCAACCAAGGTTGAGTGAGGTTCTAGGAACTCAACCTCCAAAGTTCGCAAGTGCTGCTGAACCTCTGGAGGCAGATGATTGGCTGAAGACCATTGAAAGCAAGATGAGGATCATACAGTGCCAAGGGTATGAGAGGGTGCTGTTTGCCTCTCATCAATTGCATGGACCTGCTGCTGATTGGTGGACCGCCTACGTGGTTGCCCATCATGACCCTGAGAACATCACTTGGGAAGAGTTCAAGCGTAGCTTCCGCAACCATTACATCCCAAGAGGTGAACTCAAAAACAAGAGGAAGGAGTTTTGGGGACTGCAGCAGGGGAACATGACGGTGAGGGAATACCTCACTAAATTTACTCAACTATCCCGTTATGCTCCACGAGACATAGAGACTGATGAGCAGAAACAAGATTGTTTCGTGGAAGGGCTTACCGCCGAAATGCAGTGTGCAATGTCCTCAAATGAGTATGAAAGCTTCCAAAAGATGGTGGACAGAGCGTTTGTGGTAGAAAGGAAGCTGAAGGCCTTGGAAAATGAGAATAAGAGGAAGACCGGGTGGTCACATCAAGCCTCAGGGAGCAACACCCGCCCACGTCTGATGCAGCAACCCACAGGGCAGACGAACCGTGCTGCGGTACCCTACTCAGCACCAAGAGGGTACAACCCGAACTACAGGCCTCCGGCAGCACCAGCACAGCCACAACGTCAGTTCATACAGCAGCCTCGCCCTACATATCAACCTCGACCAGCAGTGCAAGGACCCCAAACCAACCCCAAGACAACAAAGGCCAGGCACCTAAGGTTGGGGTGCAATGTTTTAGCTGTGATGAAGTGGGGCACTACGCCCATAAGTGCCCAAAGAAGAAGCCCACGCAGCCACAACAGCAGAATGTAATAAAAGGACGGGTGAACCACGTCACCATGGAGGAAGCGCAAGAGGCACCGGACGTGGTAGTTGGTAAGTTTCCTGCCAATTTACACCTCGCAACCCTGTTGTTTGATTCTGGTGCTACCCACTCGTTCATTGCTAAAGGGTTTGTTAAGAAGCATGATCTAGCAACAACACAAATGAACTATATGCTAGCAGTAAACTTTCCAGGTGGAGAAATAAGGACAAGACAAGTGTGTCCCAAGGTGAATCTAGACATTAAAGGGGTAGTGTTTACTGCTAACCTCATAGTGATAGATTCCCAAGGGATCGATATTATTTTGGGCATGGACTGGTTGACCAAACATAAGGGAATCATCCATTGTTCAACCAGAACGGTGGAACTAACGCACCCTAGTGGCCCAAAAGTAAAGTTTATAACAATACAAGAGCCTAGGAGGGATGTTCAATTAAATCAAGTTGAGGTGAAAGTGGAGGAGATCCGAATTATCAGGGAATATCCAGACGTTTTTCCGGAGGAGTTGCCAGGTATGCCTCCCGATCGTGAAGTGGAATTCGCAATTGAGCTAGTACCTGGAACAGCCCCGATATACAAGAGACCTTATCGGATGGACTCCAAGCAGCTAGAAGAACTCAAGGATCATTTGAGAGAATTGACGGAGAAGGGGTATATTCGTCCTAGTTCCTCACCATGGGGAGCTCCGGTGATATTTGTGCCCAAGAAGGATGGAACCCAAAGGTTATGCGTGGATTACCGTGCCTTGAATGAGGTAACCATCAAGAACAAGTACCCATTACCCCGCATTGAAGACTTGTTTGATCAGTTGAGGGGCGCTTGTGTGTTCTCGAAAATTGATCTCAGGTCGGGATACCACCAACTCAAGATAAGGCAAACTGATATTCCCAAGACAGCTTTCGTATCTCGGTACGGACTGTATGAATACACCGTCATGCCTTTCGGGCTAACTAATGCCCCGGCATACTTCATGTACCTCATGAACAAGGTATTCATGGAATATCTGGACAAATTTGTGGTGGTTTTCATAGATGACATTCTCGTCTTCTCCAAAGATGAAGAAGAACATGAGAAACATCTAAGGTTGGTGTTGCAGAGGCTGAGAGAACACCAACTATATGCCAAGTTGAGCAAGTGTGAGTTTTGGCTGAAGAGAGTTCCCTTCTTAGGACATATAATCTCGGAGGGAGGAATCTCCGTGGATCCTGCCAAAATCAAGGATATACAGAAGTGGAAGACCCCTGAGAATGTCGGGGAAGTTCGAAGCTTTTTGGGATTGGCTGGATATTACCGACGGTTTATTGAGGGATTCTCCAAGATCTCAAGACCCCTCACCAAACTGTTGGAGAAGGGAATCACATTCACCTGGACGCCACAGTGCGAGACGAGTTTTCAGGAGCTAAAGAAGAGATTGACAACATCCCCAGTGTTAGTTATGCCAGATATGCAGAAGAACTTTACGGTGTACTGCGATGCCTCTGGAAACGGGTTGGGATGTGTTCTCATGCAAGAAGGGCATGTCATGACATATGCATCCCGGCAGCTTCGGAAGCACGAGAAAAACTATCCTACACATGACTTAGAACTAGCCGCAGTGGTACACGCGTTGAAAATTTGGCGGCACTATTTGATGGGGAAGAGGACCGAGATATATACGGATCATAAGAGTTTGAAGTACATTTTCACACAGCCAGACCTCAACCTCAGACAAAGGAGATGGTTAGAGCTAATCAATGACTTTGATGTGGGCATCAACTATCATCCCGGGAAAGCAAACGTCGTGGCCGATGCTTTGAGTCGGAAAGTGCAGGTCAATAAGTTGAGCTTGAAGGACATGCCTGCAGAATTGAAGGACGAGGTTATAAGGCTCAATCTATGTCTAGTAAATAGTGGTGAAGCCATCGCCATGGAAGTGGACTCCACACTAGAGCGAGACATACGCGAGGGTCAAAAGAATGATGAGAAGATACAAGAGATCAGACAACTCATCAAGGAAAATAAAGCTCCGGGTTTTAGAGAGGATGAACAAGGAACGGTGTGGCACGGGAAAAGAATCTGTGTGCCAGAAGTAAAGGAAATCCGTGAATTGATTTTGAAGGAGGCTCATGATTCTGACTATTCCATTCATCCTGGGAGTACGAAGATGTACCAGGACCTCAAAAGCAGGTATTGGTGGTATGGCATGAAGCGAGATGTCGCGGAACATGTTGCCCTATGTGACACATGTCAGTTAGTGAAAGCAGAACATCAATGACCCGCGGGATTATTGCAACCACTCAAAGTGCCTGAATGGAAATGGGAAGAAATCAGCATGGATTTCATCGTGGGATTGCCTAGGACCCAATCAGGATATGATTCGATATGGGTCATCATTGATAGGCTAACCAAGGTAGCTCATTTCATTCCCGTGAAAGAAAGCTACAGCGGATCCAAATTGGCAGAGTTGTACATGTCTAGAATCGTGTGTTACCATGGAGTGCCAAAGAAGATTGTGTCGGATCAAGGGACAGAGTTCACCTCAAGGTTCTGGCAGAAGTTGCACGAAACCATGGGAACCCATCTGAACTTTAGTTCTGCCTATCATCCCCAAACTGATGGGCAGACGGAGAGAACCAATCAGATCCTTGAAGATATGCTGAGGGCATGTGCACTCAAAAACAATTGGAGTTGGGACAAGAACTTACCGTATGCGGAGTTTTCCTATAACAACAGCTATCAAGCTAGTATGAAGATGTCACCGTTTGAAGCCTTGTACGGGAGGAAGTGCAGAACTCCCCTATTTTGGAACCAAACGGGGGAAAGTAAAGTGTTTGGTCCCGAAGTACTACAAGAAGCTGAGGCGAAGGTGAGGGAAATTCGCAACAATTTGAGGATAGCACAGACACGCCAAAAGAGCTATGCTGATGTACGAAGAAGAGAGCTCGTTTTCAACGTGGGAGACTATGTCTATCTCAAGGTGTCCCCTATCAGAGGACTTCGTCGGTTCAAGGTGAAAGGGAAGTTGTCACCTCGATACATCGGACCCTTTCAAGTTTTGGAGAGGAAAGGCGAAGTGGCGTATCAACTAGAATTACCGGCTCGTCTATCGGATGTGCACGATGTATTCCATGTGTCACAGCTCAAGAAATGCCTGAGGACGCCTGAGGAGGTGTTACCCATGAATGAAGTGGACGTAGCTGAGGATTTGTCTTATGCCGAGCAACCATACAAGATTTTCGAGACAATGGAATGCCTCACTAGAAATAAAAGAATCCGGATGTGCAAGGTGCAGTGGAAGCATCACTCAGAAGAGGAAGCCACCTGGGAGCGGGAAGATGAGCTAAAGGCACAATTTCCGGAATTGTTTTCTTAGAACCACCAATCTCGAGGACGAGATTTCTTTTAAGGGGGGTAGAGCTGTAACACCCCAAAATTTTGTTAAGACCCTAAATCATGTTAAGAGGAGAATTTAAAATTTTTTGGACGTGTTGCATGTTTCGCAAAAATTCAAATTCAAACTGGAATTCAAATTAAACTCAGATCAGAAAAGAAATAGAAAAAAAGAAAACAGAGAAAACAGAAAAAAAACCGGCCAGTGGGCTGCAACCCATCAGCCGGCCCACCCAGCAACCGCGCCAGCAAGCAGCCGCGCGCGCTCCTTCCTCCCACTGATAGGCGGGGCCCGCCAGCCCTTCTTCTACCTCACGCCCGCGCCGGACTCTCTCTCACCCGAATCGAAACCGATCGGGAATTCTCGTGTATCCCAGCCGAGTTTCGTTCGGGGGCGACGCAAACTTGATCTAAACCACCCCGCCGCCCTCCCCCGTCTATAAAAACCCCGGCCTCGTTCTGTTTTTCCCACGCGATCCGCCGATTTTTCTCCTGTGAGAACCCGAGCCTTCTCCGGTGAATTCTGGCCGATCTACGCTCGGAAATTCCGATCTAACTCGCTGGTCTTGATCCACCGCCTCCGGGGAATCTCGTAGGTGCAGAAAACTCGGTGGTTTGCGGTTCAAACACAGCGCCGACGAGCCTCGCCGTGAATTCACCTCGGACCTCGTCGTCGACCGCCTTCCAGGACCTCCGAGCTCAAGAAAACCCCTGAGGTGAGATCCCCGACCTCCCCTCCACCGATCTATGCCATAAAATCACAGTTTTAGGAAGAATTGACGAAGAACCGAAACTCTCCGGCGAGATCGCCGCTTCCCGCCGCCGTGCGCCGCCGGCAGCGCCGCCCGCGCTCGATCAGAGCGACGTGGCCGCTTGTGCGCCGTTTATTTTAAATCGCACGGTAGAGTTTAAATTTCCGCGTACCGGTTCGACGTTATAATCTCAGCCGTCGGTTTAAAATCGGACGGTCCACGTCAGCCCCTCGTTATAAAGACTGGAAATCTTACGTGCTACCCCCTGGGGTTCTCGGGAAATAAGAGCTAGCCCCGGAAACTTCTGATCTAGCCCCTGGGACTTCAGAAAATCATGTAAATTCATTTAAAAATTAGTTTTAGCCCCTGGACTTAATAAAAATCTGGAAAAACTTCTCTGTTATGTATAGCTAGACCCCTGAAAATTGTTAAAATAATATTATAGACCCTGTAGTGGGGTGAGTTTATCTTTTTAGCCCTGTTTAATATTTAATTTAGGAAATTGAATATGTGGCTAGTGTTTAAAATTTAAAAAGTGGGACAAACATATTGTCAACATTTAATTAAAAACTTTCTCAGTATTTAGAAAACTTTGGAGTGAGATAAAAATATATTTTAGGCTGAAATGAATCTGTTTAATTTATTATTCACATTTAGGGACACATTTTTAAGTAAAGAATAGTTCTGTAAAATAGGGGAAAATAATTGTAAAATAGTTTACATCAAAGGAAAAGGTCAAAAATAAATTAGTAAATATTTTAGATCAGAACCTATTCTGTTTAGATGATGTGTCTTATTATTTTCATAATAAAGTTCACATTTAGGCATAGGAAATAAATCTGAAAATATAGCAACTAGTAAATGATAAATGGAGTTCTAAAATCCAAAGAATTCAGTTTAGGGTTGGTAGAAATTCTGAAGACACATATGGAGAAGGAAAATACCTTTCATGCATACTTGGTAGCTAAAAGGTGTAGTAATTGAATATAAGGAATTTATTTAAATTGGAAACTCATATATATAGTATGTAAGTATAAATGTGAACACAAAAGTAGGAATCATATACACATGATTAAAAGTGCATGCAAGCCACAAATCAACACACATAGAGTAACCACAACACATATAATAGTGAATGACTTTCATAAATATGAATGTGTGGTTTGTATGAAGTGGAAGTGTGAACTATGTCTTATGGATTGTTGTTTTTCTTTTGCTATGTGTGATGGTATGATGTAGAACCTGCTCAAGAGCAAGTTATTCCTTTCCAAGATCAGGACTACCCATTCCAAGAGCAGCAGGAAGGAGGCAAGTGTCCTTGACCACTTTGATCCTATACTAGGATGTGTAGATAGAATTATTTGCATTGTCAAATGAAATATGAAACCCATGCTAGGAAGTTTCCCTAGAATTGCATTACCTTGTTTTCCTTGTAGCTTGGGTTGGGATTTATTTTATCATGTTATTTATTATTATGCATATGCTTAGCCATGCTTAGAATGGGATATTTGGGATATGAGATCATCAGTTTATTTTACCATACTCTTGAATGAGATATTGTGAGTTATGTAGAGGTAGGGATCAAGGCAAGTTGGATGTTTTGGTTGTGTGCTGGGTGCACGAGACTCGGGTTTGTGTTTAGTACTTGCCTGGATCCTAAGGACCGGTTCATGGAGCATGTAACCCAGCTTTACCGTGCCAACCACATGCTGAGATGGGGCAGCTTGGCCAATTAATTAGGTGTATCCCCGGCGTAGTATGGGTGTGTTGGATGGTGCGGGGAGTAGGTGTCAGCTGGACTACCATATGAATCGCAAGGCTCAAGAGGGGGCCACTGCAGCGGGGTTGGTGCCTCTTGTATGCTGTTAGAGGTGAAACCTCAGTGGGCCCACGCTCGTCGGGAATCCCTTTGTAAAGGCTTCGTAGTGATCTCCTGGCTACACACCTGGGAAGTGTGAATGTGGTTCGTAGCCACTGGCATAATGGAGGTTCTTTTAGTCCACCCAGCAACGGGGGATGAAATCAGTACATGTGGGTACAGTGGTACAAACTCTGCAGAGTCAAAACTGTCATGACAGCCGTGCTCACGGTCAAGAGCGGCTTGGACTTATTCATGATTAGAGGATTGATGGTTTTGGAAGTTGTGAATATTAAGCGGGGAGCTTAACATTGGAAATGATGTTATGGTTATTTGGTTATGATGATGGGATGGGAGACTGGGACCATTTTCACCTGTGTAGTAATGTAGGTGCTTAATAAGCTAAGGTGATAGGTATTAATTGCATAGTGCTTTAACCATGAGTTCAACCTTCCCTTGTTCTAGCCATGCATGACATAACTTTCCCACACTTGCTGAGTACCCTCGGTACTCAACCTTGCATATTTGTTGGTTTATATTGCTGCTCAGGTCAAGATAATGATGTGGTGTATAATGACCAAGACTTTGGACCCGAAGAAGGTTTCTAGGTTCATGGAGACCCCCGGGCAACACCTGTGATGGAGCCCTAAAGAATAATATTCCGCTGCTAGTTTATTTACTTGTGATGAACTTATTATTGTCCATCAAGACATTTGCTGTGTAAGACTTATTCATATTCGACACCTGGTTTGTAATAAATGATGTTTCACTATTTGTCATCACATGTATGAGAAAATGATCCTGGCATACATGTGATATTCACTTGGTTGTTCTTCGGAAAAACCGGGTGTGACACTCGACCACCCACCTTTGCTCAAGCAAGCAATCCAATGGAGGCCGATGATTGGTTGAAATCCATGGAGAAGAAGCTCGCCATTGTTCAGTGCAACGACCGAGAGAAGGTTCTCTTCGCATCGCACCAACTTACGGGAGCCGCTGCTGACTGGTGGGATGCATTGAGCAACGCCCATGCCAACCTGGAGACAATTACTTGGACTGAGTTCAAGGAAAGTTTCCGCTCTCACTACATCCCTGCTGGTGTAATGATGCTCAAAAGGCAGGAGTTTGAAGGTCTCCGCCAAGGACAGAAGAGTGTGAACGAGTATCTCAACAAGTTCATACAACTGTCCCGGTACGCCCCCAAAGATGTCAACTCAGACCAGAGGAAGCAGTACCTGTTCATGAGAGGGTTGAACAATGAGATCCAGGTTCAGCTCCTCAACAATGACTACATAAGCTTCCAGAAGCTAGTTGATAAGGCTATTGTGGTTGAAAACAAGATCCGAGAGATCGAGCGAGAGTGCAAGAGGAAGATGCCATACCAGCCCCAAGGGAGCAAAGTACGACCTAGGTACATGCCCCCTGCACCGCAGTATGGACCGACCACTCCTGCGTACCGCCCTGGTCAGCCACCACAGCAACAATTCGTTGCACCGGCACCTCGTGTGCCCATGCCTCCAGCGCCCCGACCTAACAATGGTGCTCCTGTTCAAAACCCCCGCCCCAACATACCTGCTGCCGTAGGCAACAGGGCATGCTTTGCATGCGGGGAAGTAGGCCACTTCGCTAACTAGTGCCCGAGGAGAGGCCCTGGACAGCAAGGTAACGTGCCCAAGCAGAACCCGCAACCAAACGGAGGGGACAACCAAGGGAAACGTGGACCGCAGAACTATGCTTGTGGCCACGTAAACCATGTCACTGCTGAGGAAGCACAACAGGCTGAGGACGTCGCAATTGGTATGTTCCCTGCAAACTCCAACCCAGCCGCCATCTTATTTAATTCCGGAGCATCGCATTCCTTCATATCATCCAAATATGTTGCCAAACATCATCTACCCGTATCCCACTTAGAATGTGCTATGTTAGTTAATTCTCCCGGAGGAGAAATGAGGACTAATATAGTATGTCCTAGAGTAAGCCTTAAAATGAGGGGGGTAGACTTCCTTGCCAACCTTATTGTCTTGGACTCCCACGGGATTGACATCATACTCAGAATGGATTGGTTAAGCAAGCACAATGGAGTAATCCAATGTGCTGAAAGGAGCGTGCAGTTGACAAACGAACACGGTATTCGTGTCGAGTTTGAGCCAGCCCAGCAAACAACCGAACGGGCAAATTTGAACCACGTCGAAGGAACAACATTGGACAGCATTCCAGTGGTTCAGGAATTTTCGGACGTGTTCCCGAAAGAGCTTCCAGGAATGCCACCTAACCGGGACATAGAGTTTGCCATAGATTTGGTACCCGGAACTGCACCTATAGCTAAGAGACCATATAGGATGCCCGTCAACGAGCTAGTTGAACTCAAAAGGCAAATTCAAGAACAGTTGAAGAAGGGTTTTATCCGTCCAAGCTCGTCACCATGGGGAGCTCCGGTACTCTTCGTGGACAAGAAGGATGGAACCCAAAGAATGTGTGTGGACTACAGGTCTCTCAACGAGGTGACAAACAAGAATAAATACCCTCTGCCCCGTATAGAGGACATGTTCGATCAAATGAAAGGAGCCCGAGTATTCTCCAAGATTGATCTTCGGTCGGGATATTTCCAGCTGAAGATTAAGCCCTCCGATGTACCTAAGACAGCCTTTCGGACATGGTATGGTTCGTATGAATATACCGTTATGTCTTTTGGGTTAACAAATGCACCCGCATACTTCATGTACCTCATGAACAAGGTTTTCATGGAATACTTGGACAAGTTCGTTGTGGTTTTCATTGATGACATTATGGTGTATTCAAAAGTGAGGAGGAGCATGGAGAACATCTGAGATTGACCTTGCAGAAGTTGCGTGAGCATCAATTGTATGCCAAGCTCAACAAGTGTCAATTTTGGCTAATGGAAATATCTTTCCTAGGCCATATTATCTCCAAGGAAGGGGTATCGGTTGATCCTGGAAAGGTGAGAGATGTTCTGAAGTGGGAGCGTGAGGGATATTCGGAGTTTCCTTGGAATGGCATGATACTACCGGCGCTTCATTAAAGACTTCTCTAAGATAGCAAAACCTATGACGGAGTTGCTAATGAAGGGAAAAGTCTTTCAATGGACCCAAGCCTGCCAAGAAAGTTTTGAGGAACTCAAGAAAAGGCTAACCACAGCACCAGTTCTGGTATTGCCAGACGTAAGCAAGAGCTTTGACATATATTGTGACGCATCCAGACAAGGGCTCGGATGTGTACTAATGCAGGAAGAACAAGTGGTAGCCTATGCCTCACGATAATTAAAGAAGCACGAGCTTAACTATCCTACGCATGACTTGGAGCTAGCAGCAGTGGTGGATGCATTGAAGATTTGGAGACATTATATCCTTGGACATCGATGTGAGATCTATACGGATCATAAAAGCCTCAAGTACATATTTACACAAACGGACTTGAATTTGAGGCAACCTCGATGGATAGAACTCATCAAGGATTATGATGTGGGAATCAACTACCACCCCGGGAGGGCCAATGTAGTAGCGGACGCATTAAGCAGAAAGGGAGCCTATCACCAACTCACGGTTCGGGAGCTACCACCCGAACTACAGAAGGAGTTCAAACGGTTACACCTCGGATTCTTGAATAACATGGAGATAATGGAGATCCACTCCCCATTGGAGCAAGAAATAAGAGAGGGCCAATCAACAGACGAGGAAATCAAGGAGATCAAGGAAAGAATCCGACAAGGAATAGAGAAGGATTTCAAGGAGGATGAAAAGGGTACGCTTTGGCTAGGAAAAAGGATTTGTGTGTTGAACATAAGACACCTCCGCGACATGATATTGAAGGAGGCACATGATTCACCCTATTCCATACATCCAGGAAGCACCAAAATGTACAAGGACTTGAAAACTTGTTATTGGTGGGATGGTATGAAGAGGGATATAGCCAAATACATTGCCCTATGCGACACATGCCAACGGGTAAAGACCGAACATCAAAAACCCGCTGGATTGTTGCAACCTTTGAGAATACCCGAATGGAAATGGGAGGACATCAGTATGGACTTCATCGTTGGATTACCACGTACTCAGTCGGGATGCGACTCCATCTGGGTCATTGTGGACCGATTGACGAAAACTGCCTATTTTCTTCTGGTAAAGACCAGTTATAACGTTGCACAATTGGCAGAGTTGTACATGGAGCAGATCGTGTGCCGACACGGAGTTCTGAAGAGGATAGTCTCAGATCGAGGTTCTCAGTTTACCTCTAGATTCTAGAGGAAGCTGCAGAAAACCATGGGTACACGACTGGATTTCAGCTCCGCCTACCACCCACAAACAGATGGACAAACCGAAAGGACGAACTAAATTTTGGAGGACATGTTGAGAGCTTGCGCCTTGAAACGTGGGCGTAGTTGGGATAGGAGTTTACCGTATGCCGAGTTTTCCTATAACAACAGTTATCAAGCTAGCTTAAAGATGTCGCCTTTCGAAGCCTTATATGGTAGACGGTGTAGAACGCCATTATTCTGGAACGAGACTAGAGAGAACCAGGTGTTTGGACCCGAAGTACTACAAGAAGCCGAAAAGCAGGTCCAAACGATACGGGAGAACTTAAAGGCTGCCCAGTCACGACAGAAAGGCTATGCGGACAATAGGCGTAGGAAGTTGACCTTTGAAGTGGGAGACTTCGTATACCTTAAGGTATCGCCTATCCGAGGCCAACGATTTCAACATCAAAGGCAAGCTAGCACCTAGCTACATCGGACCATTTAAGATTTTGGACAAGCGAGGAGAAGTAGCCTATCGACTAGAGCTCCCAAACCACCTATCCGACGTACATGACGTGTTTCATGTATCCCAGCTCAAGAAGTGCTTGAGAATACCAGAGGAACAAGTGTCAATGGGAGAGCTTGAACTTCAAGAGGACCTGACTTACGCAGAACACCCTGTCCGAATCTTGGACGTAAAGGAAAGGGTCACCCGAAACAAGGTGATTCGATGGTGCAAGGTACAATGGAGCCATCACACCGAAGATGAGGCCACATGGGAGCGTGAAGAGGATATCAAGGCGGAATTCCCCCATCTATTCCCTACTAACAAATCTCGAGGGCGAGATTCAATTTAAGGGGGGTAGATTTGTGACACCCTCGCCTCGGGTGTCAGCATATGTTCATGTTCTATGAAGAGGAAACATTTTAATGAAAAATAGGAACAGAGAGAATTATCAAAAGAATAGCCAATAAAGCCCTCCGAGAGCGCCGAAGACAACTTACCGCGGCCGCTGGCCACGTGGCGTGATCGGAGCTCATCCCTACGAAGTGAAGAGAGGTCCGCCGCTAAAAGAGCTACGTAGCAGGTTCGGGGCTCGTCGCCACAAAGGGGAGAGGTCCGATCCTGTGGGACACGTGTTGCCCACGGAGCTAGCCTCTGCAGAGGAAGCAAAGGCATTTCCGCAAGACACGTGTCATCCTCGGAGCTAGTCCTCGCGGAAATCAGAGGACCAGTCGCACGGGGTACGTGTCGATCTCGGAGCCCATCTCAGAGAAGTCCGGATCTATCAAACACGTGTCGCCACCGGAGCTTATCTCCGGGAGGTCTGTCGTTGCCGGACACGTGTCGACCTCGGGGCATGTTCCTGAGGAAGGAAGAGAGGGAAGACCGGCGCCAACACGTGACGTGCGTGGAGCTCACCTCCAAAGAAGGGGGAGGTCTCGCTCGTGACACGCGGCACAACCGGAGCTCGCCTCTGCGGACGAGGAGATGCCAGGCCCAAGAGGACACGTGGAGCTTCCGGAGCTCATCATCACGGAGGTAACAAGTTCTGGAGCGGGTTTTACGCGTAAAGATACTGGTACGCAACAGAAACCGATCTAAATTCCACGATGTTACTAAAGATAAGATGTTAGGATCCAACAAAGATCTGAATAAGACTCTTATTCGAGATACAATCAGATTAGGACTCTTCTCTTCCCGATTATAAATAGAACCTAAAACCTCTGGCCGAAACCACAAACTTCTCTTTCGACTCCTGAGCCGACGACTTAGAGCCCTAGCCCTAACATGCCGAGCAAACCATCACTGAAGCGCAACAAGGGAGATCATCGAAGAAGAACCGAGCGGTCTGAGGAGGACCTCGAAGAACGTGAGGTAGGACTTCAATATCATTGTGTTCATCTCTTTGCATCTGTTCTTCAATTCATTTCGAACAGAAGCCTTCTCGTGGGCAGATCACTTGATGATCAGTTTGATCTAAAGACAAGATCATCGCCACGTCCACCTTTGATCCGAACACCCCTGTCCCTACAAGGCCATGCAAGAACACGTACAGACCAATCTAATAAAACTAATCATGAGATAGCATGCATATGCATCATCGCATCTAGTTTAAGGTTTGTGCATAAATATTGATTGCTGTGAATCCTGTATGCACGTGATCCTACCTAGCAGGACAAGCTCAGGGAGCTGTCTACGACGAACTGCAGCAACTAGGTTTTGAGAATCAAGAACAACCGGAACCGCAAGAACAAGGCAAGTGCTCTTTGATCATATTGATCCTATGTTTGGATAAAACTATTTTGTTTTGCAAAAAGGTGTGTGTGATGAGTCAAACATGATGGGAAACCCTTTTTATAGGAGTTTACTAGTATTGGTTAAACCACCCTTGTCACCTGGGAAGTTTATGAGTCGGGTATGGTTTTTGCTTCGCTGAGTCTATGGGATTGGGGAGCGAGATAGATGTGTCAAGCTAACTGCACTCGTAATGATAATGAGAAACTGATGACGTTAATGAACATGGATCGGAGGGAGATCTAGGCAAGCCTGGGTTTTTGAATGAGGTAGCATGAGATGGTGGTTTTACTTGCCGTAGATCTAAGGACCGGTTCATGCATGCACATGCCAGGATAATAGTTCCACCACAAGGCCAAGTATGGGTGCGGCTTATCTGAGTAGTTAGGTAAGTTGCTAGAGTGTTATGGACTGTGGAAGGCGCGGGGAATGGGAGTCAAGTGAGGACTGCCCTGGGAACTGCATGGCACAAGAGGGGGCCCGTGGGTGGGAGAATTGGAGATTCTAGCCTGCCGGTGAAACCTTAGTGAGTCCATACATCTAGTAACCCCTTTGTAAAGGCTATTTTGTGATCTCTTGACCATACACCGACGGATGTGTACTGGCATAATGGAGGTTCTGCAGTCACCGACGGGTGACGAAATCACAAACTTGTGGGTAAAGAGGTGCACATTCTGCAGAGTCTAAAACTATCATGATAGCCGAGCTTACGGTCACGAGCACCTGGCTAAACTGCCATGATTAGTTGGGATGGTTATAGGGAAGGTTTTTGGTTATGGATTTGGTTATGGTTTAGTTGTTGGGACTGTTGAGTCTGGGTGATGAGATGGTTGCATGACTGTTGGGACATGACATGAGATTGGTCTCGGTGTGAGACGAGGTTGATTTACGAGGTGAGATGGTAGCGAATACGAGGAGGTATTCGTGAGTATGAATAAAGGATTGGTTAATGTTCGGATGGAACACGGGAAGTGACGAAGGTATGTTGGTAATTTAATACATGTTGGGATTACATCTAAAGTTAAGTTGATGTTTTATCATGGTTTTACAAATCTCCTTTTTTGCAAATAAGCCTTTTATACCTACCTTGTTTATGAGCTGTATATCATGTGTTTTCCCGCACTTGCTGAGTACATCATTGTACTCAAACTTGCATTATTATTTCGTCATCAACAGCAAGAGAAGGCTATTATGAAGACCAAGTGGAGCATTATGGCGTGTGATCTGTTCTCAACCTTGCCTGTGGAAGGAGTAGAGATGGAGCCACTTCTACTTAGTTTTGCTTCCGCATTAGTTTTTGCTTCCGCATTAAAATAAGACTTCCGCTGCATAGAAATAAGACTTCCGCTGTAAGCATGAGTCCAAGACTCGTGAGACGTTGTAATAAACTCTGTTATTCGTGGTTATATATATTGTGAATTCAGTTTGTGAAATATATGTATATGTGTGATGAACATCCTAGGCACACATATGCATTAGTTCTTGGTTCCGTGGTTTTCCACAGAATTGAGGGCGTCACAAGTTCTTCACTATCTCAAGGGTGAACTTACAAAGTTTTGGGGCTGCTCACAATCTGAGAATCCCACTTGATCACGTCCACCAAACTCCACGGATCTCACAAGCCACAGGTCACAAGGACTCACACCAAGTGCACGAGATCACTTCAAGAGCCAAAAACATGAAGTTCTTCCTTCTCCTCTTCTCACACACCCAAATCCACTCCAGAATTGGTTCTAGAGGGTGAGTAGGAAAGAGAGAAGGCTTAGGAGGCTCTTGGATCGTTGTGGCGGCGCTAGGGTTCCAGGTGCTTTTAAATGACGTCGGGGCATCTTCTTTTATAGAAGTCCTGAAGCTGACCGTTGCCACCTACCGAAAGTCCGGACTAGTCCGCCTCACACCGGACTAGTCCGATCTCACACAGGAACTATTTGTCCGGGTGAGAACGGACAAGTCTGGAGGACCCGGACTAGTCCGGCCACTAAGGCGGACAAGTCTGGTCCACCAAGACTTAGCCGTGGGAGCTCTCATCTCACACCCATACGGACTAGTCCGCCTTAGAACAGACTTGCACGAACTCACACAGGAACTCTTAGTTCGTGTGAAAACGGACAAGTCTGGCTAGCCCGGACTAGTCCGGCCACTCAGGCGGGTAGGTCTGGTCTACCAGAACATAGCCCCAAAAACACTCTCACCAAGAGAGAAACAGACTAGTCCGTCCAAAACAGACAAGTCCGATCTCAGTCAGGAACTCTTAGTCCGCCCTAAAACGGACTAAGCCATAGGACTTTCGAACTAGTCCGGCCTCTTCCCCGGACAAGTCCGGCCTGCCCAACTTTACCTCTCTACCTCTCTCCACTAAGGATTTGACACTTCTAACGCTTTGAGCTCTCTTCTATGATATCAAGGCACTTAACACACACACTCTTTCTTTTACATGGCTAGCCTACTAAAGACTCAAGTGAAACCCTAATTTCTACTCTTCAAGTCTTCGACGTCGTTCTTCATCTTTTTCCTTTTTGAGAGTTTAGGTGCCCGCCTTGGAATTGTCCTGTGCTTATGATCATCTCAGCTCATTAGTCTCTTAATTTATCGTCATCAATCATCCAAAACCCACGGGGATGCCTAGATGCACTTACAGCCGTCCAACAGCGTAGAGACGCCTAGCAGAGCGAGGAGACGCGGCGACAAGACGGGGACGTCATCATCACCGGACACCCGGTCAAAGGCGCCCGACGTGTCAGGCGGCACGCCTTAACTCCACCGACAGTGACAATGCATATAGCTGTAAATGCCTATAGCTCATGTATAGGAGACAGATAGCCGCGGGGCCACCTGTCAGGCCCCGGGCCACCTTGTAACTGCCCCAGCCTTGGGCTATAAAAGGGCCGGGGCAGCCTCCGGGCAAAGGGCTCTGAACCCCGACTCATTCACACACTCATACAAACAAGCAATACAACAAGCACACGCGTGGACATAGGGTATTACGCTCTGGCGGCCTGAACCACATAAATCCTCGTGTTCCTCTCGCCATTGTGCTCTGACCTTCAAGATCCACTAGCCCCACCGAAAAAAAGAACTTCCGCGGGCTGCCCAGGCTGACCAGGGGAAGTGTCATAGGAAAACACTTCGACATTTGGCACACTAGAACGGGGCTTTTTTGGTTCTTGAAGCCATTCGTAAAGCTCACAATGGTGAACATCCAGTCTTTCGGAGGTTCTTCCTGCCCCTCGCGCTGCCAGCGGCGGAGTGAGCAGGAAGCATCCTCTGGTCCCAGAGCGGGACCGCCTGCACCGACACCGGTCCCTATGGCAACGGTGCCCGTTGCCTCCTGGCAGCCTTCGGCGGCGACGGCGACAGCGTCGCAAGTGCCGACTGAAGCTAGTCCAAAGAGCGCGATGTTGGCAGCCCGCGTGCTCCTACACAACCCCCCGAGCGCTGGAGCTTCCCCGTCCGCTGTTGAACAATGGCGCAACGACGTCGACCACCTGGTCGTCGCCGTTCAACTCGCCGTGTCACCGGAGACGGCAGCCAGGGACAGGACAGCTGTCACCCCGTAACCTAACAAGGGATTACAGGACGGTGACCACCCGCTCGATGGTGACGTCCAGGCTCCCCACCACACACCTCAAGAGCGAGCTGGACCATCGCCATCGTCAGAAGCAAGATGGCCGCATCACCATCGAGCGACAGCGTGAGTGGCGTCGTAGCCTCGGGGAGGAGTATGGTACCCCGAGTACCATGCGCCCCATCTACGCGGGCCAGAACCCCGTCTCCCCATGCTCAGTGCGGAGATGCATGGCTGTGGCCCCACACCTTCATATGGCGGTGTGGCCACGCATGTTTCGGCTGCACTTGCCGGAGAAGTTCGACGGGACATTCAACCCCTTCGAGTTCCTACAGATCCACTCCACCGCCATCCTAGCTGCGGGAGGGGATGAGGCCATCATGGCCAACTACTTCCCCGTGGCCTTGACCGGGTCATCCCGATCATGGCTCACAAACTTGCCCCAGGAGTCTGTAACCTCCTGGGAAGAGTTATGCCGTCAGTTTATGGCCAACTTCAGGAGTTCCTACATCCGACCGGACTTGGAGGCCGACCTCCACGCCCTGCAACAGCAACCGGGAGAGTCGTTGCGCTCCTTCATCCAGCATTTCTCCTAGATTAGGAACACCATTCCCCGCATCTCCAACGCCTTTGTCGTCGTCGCCTTCCGATAGGGCGTCCGCCACAAGAAGATGCTCGAGAAGCTGGCCACGCATGACGTGCAGGACGTCTCCGAGCTCTTCAGCTTGGCGGACAAGTGTGCCAGGGCCGTGGAGGGCCGCAATTGGCATACACCGCCCAGCAAGGGGGGTGAGTCCGCCAGGGAGAGCTCTGGCGGCAAGAAGAAGCAGACCGACGGCAAGGACAAGCCACTGGCTGGGGCCCAAACTGCAGCTGCAGGGGGCCGGGTGCCGCACACCGATAGATGCCCGCGACGGCCATCCGACATCGATGATGGCGCCCAGAGGTGTCCGGTCCATGACACCAACCGACATAGCACCAACAAGTATCGGGAGATCCAGAGGCTGGTGGAGTGCTTCCGAGAGCTCCGGCAGCAGCGCCAGGATGGTGCACCCTTCCACCAGTGGGAGGGTAAGCAAAAGGCTGACCAAGAGGTCAGCACCGACCAGGAAATGGAGTTCCAAGACGCCAAACGGGCGTTGAAGGTCATCTATGACCAAGGAGAGAGTTCTGACTCCGACCAGAGTGACGCAAGATGCTCCACGCCTAACTAGGCGTTCCCTACTTCCTCGTGTGACAAGGGCTCACTCGACGCCCAGGCATACGACGAAGGGTAGGCAGCTCGAGGTAAGGCTACCTGGTGCCTCGGCCAATGCTCTCTCGAGGAGGGGTGACAAGACTCCCCCAAGCTGGGAGTGTCCATCCCTACCAGTACAAGCATGCCGCCCCAGGTACACCGCCTGGCTGCAGGGGGTGTGGGTATCTCTACCCAAGCCACGGGACATAGGACACCTCAATAAGTTCTATCCTTAGTGCAGTGGTAGGATGTTTTTTCTTTTTCTCTTTCTTATAAGGGTGTCATAGAGACTAGGAATAGTGCTTAGAACAGCTAATGTCCCGGTAGGTTCCATCTACTGTTGTTATTCGGGGTGGGTCGTTGCCTTCTTACACTGTCTTTTGCATCCTATCGCCCAAAGGAAGCCAGAAATAAGAAAAAATGTATCATGTCATGTGCACTTTATTTACAGTTTATGCTAGCTCACGCATATAAACTATAAACGGCATGTCTGGAGCCGCTCTACACACTTGTCCTAGAACCCATGCCGCTGGAAGGTTTCCTCGCCGAAAGGTTAACGCCAGTGGGAGGTCCAGTGTGTAGCCTGCTATGACTGGTACCGCACCCATAGCATACACATCCTGCCTCCTCAGCGCGACGACTGAGTACTGGGGGTCCAAAAAGAGCACATCTACGGACAAGAGGAGTATCTGGACCCCGAACATCGCCTCGATACCCTTCTCGTGTTTTCTTTCCACATCGCTCCGGCTGTCTGAGTACCGGGGAACCAAACAGCTCATACCCCTGAGCAAGGTTTCAACCACATCCTAGACGACCACATCGAATTACCCAAGCCCCGTAGTTTGGCTGAGGACAGTAAGTCACAGTAATGCTACCAAACGAGGAAAAGTGAACAGAGCACGACTACTCCTTTTTTCCTACCATGCTTGCAGGTCCGAATAGGTTCATGGCATCCCGGACCCCCCGGGAGGTCCGACTTTGACGCCCTGTCTCACCCAGTCTACTTGGTAGGTGCGCCTCCACAAAGTGGCCACACCTACCAAGGGGCCATCATGGTGAACCATGCGGGCAGAACGTCAGACCACTCCAGCAGCAAGCAGAAGACTCAGAGCGACAGCTACGATAAGCTGAAGACAAGGGTTGAGCTCCCCTCGGGTCCTTGCATCGCCAGGGACCCGGAAGGAGTGGTAGCCACACTGCCGAAGCGCCATGTGTCCTTACGCTGCTAAGGGCCCGGAGGAACAAGCTTGGGACATTGGCAAAAGGCTACCCGCGTCACTAAGTCATTCTGGATCTTATGCTCTCCTGCCTTACCTTATGCACAGCTACATTTTTACAGCTTTCCTTTCAAGCTTGCGTATACTTTTGCGCACCCCATGACGTGTACATAGTTGGGTTTCTCTGTCTCATTCTTGGCCAAAGTTATGCTGTCCAGCTACTAGGCAGAAATACCTGAGGCACATGTATTGTCTCCGGACCCTCTGGTTACTTTCCAACTTGGGTCCGGTGGTGCCAGGCGGACGCCTCCCCTCTTCGGAGTGTCTGGCCAGCGAGAGGTCTAGGGTGTGTAGCCTGCTTAGACTGGTCTTGCGCTCTAAGCGTGCGCATCCTGGCTCTGCCAGCACAGCACCCAAGTGCGGCGGGTCCGGATGGTACACCACCCCCGAGAAGGACGGTAACCACGGTTCGGATGCTACTACACCAAATTGCCTAGGTCCCGTAGCTTAGCAGAGGACCATAATCTATATAGGGCCACCGAGTACGAAAAATACAACTACACGGCATGGTTACCCCTTTCTCCTAGTGTCTATGCAGGCCACAGGGCTCCAGTCTGAAGGGTTGATCCTGGGGCACCAGCTTTCCCAGGGGCCCACTCTCGGACCCCCAAAGCTGGCGCCTCCTAATGTCTCCAGAGCTCAAGTCTTGCACTGTTGGGGGGGCGCCACGACTGGTCAAACCGAGCAAGTCGGCCGGACCCCGGCAGCACGCAAGAGGAAGCGGGTACGCATCTACGGCGAGCAACAAGGAAACATCAACCACATTGACAACTCAGAGAGCCTCCGGTCCTTGTGGCATCAAGGACCAGGGGGCCTCGCGGAAGATAAAAGTGGCTCTGCCTACCAGACCCTACGCCAAGTGACTGACGGATGGAAGACTAGCAGGAGGATTTTTTTCATTCATCAACACAAAAGTGCAAGTCAAGACAATGAGAGACTTGAGACAAAGATACTTTCATTGATAATAGAGTTTTGGCATACAAAAGGGGATACAAGGCAACTAAGGAACTCAGCAGCTACAAGTCGAGTGGTCTTCTGCTCCGTGGCCTGCTTGGTTATCCCCCGAGCCGATCTCTGTGCAGTAAGACGGTCACCTGCTGTTAGACCGAGGCCGGCGGCGATGCACGCTGGACCGAGGAAACGGTGACACCCAGTGTCGTGTGGGCCAAACGCCATCAGGTCGGCAGCAATGCATACTGGACCAAGGCAACAGCAACGCATGCTAGACCGAGGCAATAGTAGTGCATGCTAGACCGAGGCAACAATGACATCCAGTGTCGATTGGGCAAAATCGCCATCTATGGCAGATTTCGCTGTCTACCACAGTACCTGGAGGAAGGCTTTGATCACTTTGGACTTAACCTTCCTCCGGTACCGGCAGGCAGCCCTTCTCGACACCGGCGTAGGGGTTCACGACGAGTCGAGGACCCTGTCCCCGACGGCCTCCCCTACCACCGACGCACCATTAGGATGGCTTGTACCTCTATCCAAGGCCGTCAAGAATAGGGATGCACCAGAGAACCTCACCGAAGCACGCGCACATACGAACATCTCACAGAAGTAGACGAAGACGACTACCAGTAAGGAAGCATCTAGTGGGCGAGAGTTCCTGGAAGCAGTGGCTTCCAGCACGATTGAGGAGAACAAAGGCCACATGGTGCGGACGAGTGCCATCCTACACCGCAAGGCCTCCTTTTATACCCAAACACAACCTCTGGCAGGGCAACAGGCGCGGCGTTTAGGTCACAACCACCGCACATTGTTGGCTATTCGCCTCCCCCAACGATGGGCTGGATCCAGGTCCAATCGTCTGTCACTGGGGGACGGGAGGATAACCCCTCGAGAACGCCCGACGGTTCCCTAGGAGGGTGGTGCGACCGACTCATCGATTGCCGCAGTAAATGACTCGAGGCAGCCCCTTGAGCATGCCGCCTTAGCGCTCACCAATGAAAGGTAGGGCCCAGGTCCACCAATCAGGCACTGGCGGGTCATGTGAGAAAATTCGGGAACATCCGGCGGTTCCCGAGGGAAGCAGTGCTGAATGTAGCCTAGAGGGGGGTGAATAGGCTTTTCGATTCTTTGTTAATCCCTGAAACACTTAATAGATTTATCAAATACAGGGAAATCGGACTAGTCCGGTGCTGTGCGGACTAGTCCGGTATGCGTGGACTAAAAAGATCAAGGTTGATCAATATTTTCACTTCTAGTACCCTATGCAGCAGAAATTAATTGGGAACTTAGATGTATTACAACAGTGAAACAATGAATGACAGAGAACAACTTTAGTTTCAATGTTTCAACGTGAATTACACAAGATTAAGTAAACCCTAGAATATGATGAACAATAAAATACAAGAGCAAAAGACAAGATTTTATCCCGAGGTTTGATTCCACGAAGGAAATCTACGTCCCTGTTGAGGAGTCCACGAAGGACCGGGTCTTCACCAACCCTACCCTCGTCGAATCGCCACGGAGGCCGATTCTCTTCCACTAATCACAAAGGGTAAATAAATCATTCAAGGGGCCTTCTCACAAGTTGAGGACTCCCCAAGAATTACAATGAATGAATACCACCAAGCACACTCAAAAGACGTACAATAAATGAACAAGAGTGTGCAAGAGATTAAACCCAAGAGCTCAAGATGTGTAGAACAAGTCTCCTTTGATCAATTGCTAATCCTCAAAGATTTGATCCTTTTAGGGTTAGAATGTGTGGAGAGATGTGAATTTTGGGCTCTTGGAAGGTGTGACGGCGCAGGGGGTCGAGAGAGGTTGTAGTATGCCGTACACCTCTATTTATACTAGGGTTTCCTAAGGTTACCGTTAGGGTTTATGATGTCCGGACTAGTCCGGTCTGCGGCGAATGGAAAACCCTAAGTGTTGTGAGATACCGGACTAGTCCGTAAGAGTGCGGACTAGTCCGTTGTCTACTCAGAGACAAATCGGACTAGTCCGGTCCATATCGGACTAGTCCGCTGTGGTGAGAACTTTGTAGATTATGGACAAGTCCGGACTTGGCGGACTTGTCCGTTCTCTAGTCAGAGACATATCGGACTAGTCCGGTCCATATAAGACTAGTCCGCTGTGTGGAGAAAGTGAGGACTGAGGACAAGTCTGCACTTAGAGGACTTGTCCGTTTTCTAGTCAGAGAGAAATCGGACTAGTTCGGTTGATATCGGACTAGTCCGCACATACTGATTTTTGTGCAGTTAGTGTGATTTCTTTCACTTGAGCTCTTGGGGTGTGTTTCTCCAACACACTCCATACTAAGTAATCTAATCTTTTCAGCTCCTGAGCTCTTATCATTTTAGATCCTCATTCTCCTTTCTTTTTGCGCTTTCTTCCTAATTTCTTTAAAAATCTGCGCTCATCTCAACGATTTTGTTAGGGTCTCATTTGTTTGTCATAAATCAACCAAAACCCACAAGGGATGCCTAGATACACTTTCAATCTCCCCCTTTTTGGTGATTGATGACAACCAATTGAGATCACACAAATATGAAAAAAAATTCAGATTTTCATAAAGTGTGCACATATGAGCTTTGAGCAAAATAGGCAATGTAGACATAAGACATATGTGCACTCTTTATGGTGGGGTGCAAAACTATGTGTGTGAGCAATAATTTTGATGTGAATATCATAATAAGCATAATCATAATATCATCAAGAGTCTCAAGCCTACATAGCAGCTTTAAACATACACCATTAATCATAAGCATAACGTAGTCATCATTTCACAGCACATGTCCAAAAGCATAATGATAACATAAGTCTTACAAAAGCCCACTTCTTAAACTAGGACACAAAAAGAAGAACCTACGACCTAAGACTCCCCATCAATCTCTCCCCCTTTGGCATCAAGGCACCAAAGAGAAGGAGAGGAGAGATCTACTTGTCGTCGCCGGCTCACTCCTCGCTGTCGGTCCTTTCTTCGTCTTCATCATCAGGCTGAGGAGGAGGAGGAGAAGAACCACTCATCGTGCCCCGGGAGACAAAGTAGGCACGCTGAGATGGAGAGGGAGGAGGAAGCTCTGTGAAGTCAGATGCAGAGTCCTCTGAGACGACTGGAGATCCAATGGGCTCAATCTCCAGTTTTTGGCATATTGCTTCGACATTGGCCTTCATGTATCTCATTTCTTCTTTTCTTTCCTTGTTCATCTTATGAAGCTTCACCTCAGTTTTACGGAAAGAACCAAAGATAGCAGCCAAATACTTCATAATCCCACTAGGGGACCATTTGTGAGGTGTGGCCCTAGTCTTGGATGAAGGCCTTGCATCTTCTTGAGCTTCTCTGGATGTTCTTCAGGTGAGCCAGGTGAGGGAGCAGCTGGGAGAGAGGCTTGAGGAGGCTTATGAGGCCTTAGAGCAGTGTGCTCCACATCCTTCACAAACTCAATTCCTGTGACTTTTTCAATCATGAACATCAAGTATGGTGCATAGCCACAGGAACGGTTTGGTGTGCAAGATATGTTCAGCATGTCATTCCAAATGTAATCGAAGATATCAAATTTTCTCCTCCTGCTGATTACTTTCATCAAGGTTCTCACGTAACCTTGGACACTCCCGGCATCTCCATCCTTTGGAGCAATGGTCTTCCGGAGCACTCTGTTGAGAACAATGAAGAATGGCTTCACGTTCTTGGTTGAGGGAGGATTGCTTCGTAAAGATATCGGCTAGTTTTTTTCAGTGTTGACATTGGAAATGGCTATGTCTCCTTTCATTGAGTGATCTCTCAAAAAATGATGTCGGATATCTATGTGTTTTGTTGTAGAGTGCTCAACAGGGTTATGGGCAATTTTAATTGCACTCTCATTGTCACAAAGGAGTGGAATACGGCTCATATTGTAACCGTAATCCCTTAGAGTTTGTCGCATCCAAAGGAGTTGTGCACAACAACTCCCGGCTGCAACATACTCCGCTTCGGCCATGGATAAGGCAATTGAATTTTGTTTCTTGGAGGACCAAGAAACTAAGGATCTACCTAGGAATTGGCAAGTACCGGAAGTACTTTTTCTATCTACCTTGCATCCGGCATAATCTGCATCGGAGTATCCAATGAGATTGAATTTTGAACCTTTGGGATACCAAATGCGTAGGTTGGGTGTATGAACTAAATATCTCAAGATCCTTTTAATGGCTGTCAAATGGCATTCCTTAGGATTAGCTTGAAACCTTGCACACAAACATACACTCAACATGATATCAGGCCTAGATACACATAAATAAAGTAAGGAGACAATCATGGAACGGCATACCTTTTGATCCACATTTGGTCCGTCTTCATTAAGATCCAAGTGTCCATTTGTCGCCATGGGAGTCTTTATGGGCTTTGCTTTGTCCATTCCAAACTTCTTGAGAATGTCTTGAGTGTACTTTGTTTGGCTTATGAACATCCCGTCCTTTTGTTGCTTCACTTAGAATCCCAAAAAGTACCTCAACTCTCCCATCATGGACATCTTGAATCTATATGTCATAATCTTACTAAATTCTTGACAAAAGGATTTGTTAGGTGAACCAAATATAATATCGTCAACATAGATTTGGCAAATGAAGAGATCATCATCAAAGTGTTTAGTAAACAAAGTGTAATCAGCTTTTCTAATCTTGAAGTCATTTTCAATCAAAAAATCTCTAAGGCACTCATACCAAGCTCTAGGAGCTTGTTTGAGGACATAGAGAGCCTTACGCAGTTTGAACACATAGTCAGGGTACTCTTGATCTTCAAAACTGGGTGGTTGCTCCACGTACACCTCCTCCTTGATCGGTCTGTTGAGAAAGGAGCTTTTCACGTCCATTTGATAAAGCTTGAAATCATGGTGAGTAGCATATGCAAGTAATATACGAATCAATTCAAACCTAGCTACGGGAGCAAAAGTCTCGTCGAAATCCAAACCTTCGACTTGTGAGTACCCTTTTGCCACAAGTCGTGCCTTGTTCCTTGTTACCACTCCATGTTCGTCTTGCTTGTTGCGGAAGACCCATTTAGTGCCGACGACGTTGGACTTGGGTCTTTCAACAAGCTCCCACACTTCGTTCGTTTTGAAGTTGTTCAATTCTTCTTGCATCGCCATCACCCAATCCGGATCTTTTAATGCATCCTCAACCCTGTATGGTTCCAAAGAAGATACAAAAGAATAGTGTCACAAAAATTAGCTATGCGAGATCGAGTTATTACTCCCTTTTGGATGTCACCGATGATGTTGTCGACGGGGTGATCTCTCTGGATGCTTTGGTGTACTCTTGGATGTGGCACTTGTGGTCTTGAATCTTCATTATCATCTTCTTCTCCCCCTGGATAGTTACCCTCATTGATGTGTTTGATCTTCTTGATTTTCTTGAGGTTGATCTTGTATGGAAGCTCATTTTCCTCCACCTGTGGTTCATTTTCTTCATTCGCATTTGAAGGTGGCACTTGTGGTTGAACATCACCCAATGCCATTCTTCTCAGTGCTTGACATGGAGCTTCTTCTTGATCTAGCACACATTGATCAACTTTCTCTTCTTGGGATCCGTTAGTTTCATCGAACACTACATCACGTGCTACTTCAACAAGTCCGAAGGTTTTGTTGAAGACACGATAAGCGTAGGAGTTCAAATCATAGCCAAGTAAGAAACCTTCATCGGACTTCGAAGCAAACTTCGAAACCCTTGGCTTCTTGTTTAAAATATAACATTTTGAACCAAAAACTCAAAAATATGAAATATTCGGCTTGTTACCCGTGAGTAGTTCATATGAAGTTTTCTTAAGCAACCAATGAAGATATAGTCGGTTTATGGCATGACAAGCGGTGTTAACCTCTTCAGCCCAAAACCTGTCCAAAGTCTTGTATTCATCGAGCATTGTCCTCGTCATCTCAATGAGAGTTTTGTTCTTCCTTTCGGCTACTCCGTTTTGTTGAGGAGTATATGGTGCTGAAAATTCGTGCTTTATCCCTTCTTCGTCTAGATACTCAACTTGGGTGTTCTTGAATTCTGTCCAATTGTCACTTTGTATGTTCTTGATCTTCAATGAGAATTCATTTTGGGCACGCTTGATGTACTTCTTGAGGGTTCCTTGAGTTTTGTCGATGCTTATGTAAGCAATTGGACCGAATAGGTCCATGTGGAGGAGCTCAAGCGGTCTTGTTGTAGTCACGACATTCTTCACGGGATGGGGTGCTCCTACTTGCTTCCCTGTTTGGTACGCTCTACAAGGCCTGTCTTTCTCAAAAACAACATCCTTTAAACCTAGGATGTGATCGCCTTTAAGGAGTTTTTGAAGATTCCTCATACCAACATGTGCTAGCCGTATATGCCACATCCAACCCATGTTGGTCTTTGCAATCAAGCATGTGTCAAGTTCGGCTTTATCTTTGTTGAAGTCAACTAGATAAAGTTTTCTCTTTAACACACCCTTGAATGCAATTGAGTTATCACTCCTTCTAGAGACAGTCACACCCTCATTAGTGAATAAATAATTATAACCCTTGTCACATAATTGAGATCTAGACAAAAGGTTATAATCCAAGGAGTCAACGTGTAAAACATGAGAGAGAGTATGTTGTGATGAAATTGCAATTTTACCGGTACCAAGCACTCTTCCTGACTATTATCACCAAAGTAAATTCCTTCGCTTGAATCTTCATTTTCTTCATATTCCACGAACATTCTTCTTTCTCCGGTCATGTGATTGGTGCATCCACTATCTAGCACCCATTTTGCTCCACCGGATGAATAAGTCTACAAAAAATAAATTATGCCATGGTCTTAGGTACCCAAGCTTGCTTGGGTCCTTTGAGGTTAGTCACAAGTGATTTGGGCACCCACACATGAGACTTGGTGTTCCCATGGTGTGGCCCAACATATTTAGCATAAACTCTTCCAAGATTACTTTTCATAAGTACATATGAAGCATCAAAAGTTCTAAATAGAAGTTGTTGTTCAATGTGTTCACAGTATTAAATTTATCAACATTATTAAGCTTTCTAACTTGAGAAGAGTTTCCCTTGACAAAGGCAATGCAACCCTTGTTATTCTTGTGGCTTCTAGCGTTTTTCTCTTCACCATAAGAATATCCAATGCCATATTTGACATTAGGAGGTCTTGTGACCGAGTATGCACTGTGTGCATACTTGATCTTCTCCTTGTCAAATATGCCACTTTGAGAAGATTGCTTGTCCTTTGTCGAGTTTGGCTTTTTATTCAAGTTAGTGTCACTTTTGGCACAAGCACAAGTAATACTAGTTTCAGATTTTATATGTTGATAAGGTGAGCTTGAAGTGGATGAAGAACCACTTTGCTTGAGTGACTCAACTTGTACCTCAAGGATCTTGTAAACTTTGGTGAAGTTAGCAAGTCCATCCTTGATGGTGGCGTTTGAGTCTTTTAACTTCAAGCAAGCTTCCTTGCTTGAAGCTAACTCAAGTTCTAGTGATTTACTTCGCTCCTTTTCAAGTTCAAGAAGCTTTTCAATCTCAAGATATTCCTCCTTTTGGAAGATGATCATATCTTCCTGACAATTGACTAACTTCTCCATATCAACAAGCTTATCAAATAGAAATTTCATCTTAGCAGCTGTCTTTTTGTCTAAACCCGTAAGCATATATTCATTTTCATCACTTCTATCATCCTCACTAGAATTATCACTATCACTAGTAAAAGAATGCGAGAAGGAAGATTTAGTTTTTACCTTTCTTTTACCTTCCTTTGCCATTAGACAAGTGTTGTCAGTGTCCTTCCATGCGCCCATGGTTGGAAACAGAGTGGATTTCTTGGTAGTCTTCTTTATGGCTATGGTGGCCATCTTGTAACACCCTCATATTCATTTCCATGCATTGCATACATTTTTCATATAGAGAAACATTATAAAAGAAGTAGAGATGGAGAAAAGAACCGTATAAATGGAGGAAGGAACCATAAAAATGGAGAAAGAATCATGAAAATGATGGGGAATGGGAAGAAGATAGCTGAACACGTGGTGCCTTTGGAGCTCATCCCTGCAGAGGGGGCGAGATCCTTAGGCGGGTTTTTCCTCCTGTGCACGGGGGCACCCGGTACTGAGGGTACCGACACAATTTCCCCAAATTTTCCCCACATTTGGGGGGATAAAATCCCCAAGGCTGCTGCACATAATTGAAAAGATAAGTTTGTTAAGATCCAAAATAAATTGAATAGGACTCTTATTTGAGCTCCAATTGAAGTAGGACTCTTTCCCCCACCCTTATAAATAGAATCCAAAACCCCCTTGGCCGTAACCCCTTTTCTTTTTTCCCCCTCCCAAGTCGACGACTTGGAGGCCCTAGCCCCCAACTCGCCGAGTTGGACACCCCCCCCCCTCGCCGGAGTTCAGTCGCCGGTGAGCCCACCGACGAGCCCCGTCACGCCTCGCCATCGCCGAAAAAGAGTCGACAATCATAAGGGAAGTGAGGTAGGTCTTCATTACCCATCTTACGATGTTGTCGCTGTTTCTACGCATTCGTTTTCTTCGCTCCCTTCGAACAGAAACTTTTTCGTGTGGACAGATCACGTTTTGATCCGGTTTTGACGGTGGAATTGACCTAGATCTTGAGTCAAGATCATCACCACGTCCACACTTGATCCCTACACCCTTGTTCATCATAAAACCCCATGAAAGCCCATTAAAACATGCAAGAACACGTACAAACTAGTTTAATAAAACAGCACCATAGGATTCGCATTCATCTACACCATTGCATCTTGAGTAGAGTTGTGCATGATGTTTGATTGCTGTAAATTTTGTATGTGTGTGGTCGTGAGTAGAAGGACAAGCTCAGGAAGCCAACTACGAAGAACTACAGCGCCAAGACTTCGAGACGCTTGAGCAACAAGAGCCACGGGAGCAAGGCAAGTGCCCCTTGACCATATTGATCCCATGTTTTGAAACTGTTTTGTTTGCGAAAACGTGTATGCTTGAGTCAACTTGATGGGATACCCTTTTATAGGAGTTTACCAGTTTTGTTAACCATCCTTGTCACCGGGAAAGTTGATGAGTCGGGTATGGTCGTTTTTCCTTTTTGCTTTGCTTAATTTACAGGATACGGGAAGCTGAATTAAAACGTGGTTAGCTACTGCACTCATATTAATAATGATGATGAGAACTTGATGATGTTAATGAGCATGGAATCGGGGAGATCTAGGCAAGCTTGGTTCGTGGATGTTGCTGAATGAGATGGTGGTTTACTTGCCATAGATCGAAGGACCGGTTCATGCCAGCACATGCCAGGAAAACAGTGCCACCACAAGGCCAAATATGGGTGCGGCTTAGCTGACTAATTAGGTGCGTTGCTAGCTTGTTATGGATCGTGGATGGCGCGGGGAATGGGAGTCAAGAGGGACTGCCCTGGGAACTGCATGGCACAAGAGGGGGCCCGTGGGTGGGAGAACGGTGATTTGAGCCTGCTGGTGAAATCTCAGTGAGTCCATACATCTAGTAGCCCCTTTGTAAAGGCTATTTTGTGATCTCTTGGCCATACACCGACGGTTGTATACTGGTATAATGGAGGTTCTGCAATCGCCGACGGGTGACAAAATCACAAACTTGTGGGTAAAGTGGTGCCACCTCTACAGAGTGTAAAACTATCATGATAGCCGTGCTTACGGTCACAAGCACCTGGCCAACTCACATGATTAGAGGGGAAACATGGGATGGATATTTGGTAGGGTTGTGGTATGGTCGTTGGGATTGGTTTTGGGACTGTCTTGAGTCATGATAATGAGTTTGGTTTCGGTTATATGAATATGAGATGGTTATGAATGTGTATGAGAATGAGATGAACTTGAGAAAGATTAACGGCTGAATGAGACTTGATAAGTGGTGAATTATTATGAGGAAATGTTGCTGAATTACTTGGTCATGTTGGAATAAATTTCACTTAGAAATAGTTGCTGTTTTTATCATATTTGTGAAATAAAAATTGCTTGCTGCAATGAGCCTTTTTATTCCATACCTTGTTGTAAGCTACATGTCATACTTTTCCCGCACTTGCTGAGTACGACATGTACTCACCCTTGCATTATCACATAAACATCAGCAACAGGAGAAGAGTACTTCGAGGATCAGGTGGAGTACTAGGCGTGTGAACTACCGTCAACATGCTTGTGGGGTTGAAGATGGAGCTTGCTGTTGTTTAGTTGTTTCCGCTGTCATTTAGAGACTTCCGCTGCAAGAATAAGATAGACAATCATGAGTGAGACAATTAGTCAATGTAATAAAGTACTTAAACACGATTTATTCGTGGTTATATTCTGAATTCAGTTTGTGGATTACATGTGTATGTGTGATGAACATCCCGGGCACACATATGCATTAACTTGGTTCTGTTTTCGGAACCGGGTGTCGCAGATTGGTATCAGAGCCGTTTGACCTTAGGACGCAAGCCTAGTTAGAATGGACATTCTAAAACACATAGGAACACCCCTCTAAACTGCTATTTTCGAAAATTGTTTGCTGTTGCACTTTTCTTGTCAAGTCAGCCACCGCAAGGTGCTATTTTCAGCCCCTCTTTTCTTTTCTTTTAGACAGCAACACCTTTGCTTTCTTGCCCTATAACTTCTGAAGTTTTGAAGTTATTCCTTGCTTCTCTAAAGTTTCTCATGTCTTATTATAAGATGCTGGTGACTAGGAGCACCAGCGCCATCTAACCCTACATGGACTGCCGACTCACCATGGCGTGCGCCCATGTATGGACCACCTCCATCACACGGCGAGAACAGCACCGGTTCACATTATTAAGTTAGATTCCCATTGAATAAGCTGTAACAGGAACATTTAAATCGTAGTAGCGTGAATAGGAGTGGTGTGTTGAACTTTTGTGATGATTGCTTGTGTTTGTGTGCTGGTGTGAGTTGTGGGACGCTTTGGCGAATATCCACATCCACACATAGTGGAAATAGGTGAGACGCTTCGGCATGTGTTCACATCCTCATATAGGCTGAAATTAATGAAGATATTTAGTTTATACACCTTGATGCATATAGTTGGGGGTATCAATCTAAACTTCTATCTTCTATTCTACTCAAAGATGGTGAGGGAAAACGCCAGCCGTCAAAGGAGGAAAGTACGTGGTAACCATGAAGCACAAGAGGATGGCAACGTTGAAGTTCCTGAAAATGCCAACCCCGGGGCTGATGCAAACAACCTTGAACGGTTGATGGCTATGCAGAACCAGCTCATGCAAACTATGATACGAACGTTGGGACAGTTGCAAGCCAACAACCTCAACAATCCTAACCCCATTCCTGCACCCCCACCACCACCGCCGCCACCACCACCGGCTCACAACAGATTGGGAGAGTTCATGAGGACTCGACCGCCTACTTTTGCACAAGCTAATGATCCCATGGAGGCTGATGATTGGTTGAAATCCATGGAAAAGAAGCTTGCTATTGTTCAGTGCAATGATCGGGAGAAAGTTCTCTTCGCATCGCACCAACTTATGGGAGCAGCCGCTGACTGGTGGGACGCTCTTTGCAATGCTCATGTCGACCAGGAGACTATCACTTGGGCTGAATTCAAGGAGATTTTCCGCTCTCATTATGTCCCTGCTGGAGTCATGATGCTTAAAAGGCAAGAGTTTGAAGGTCTGCGCCAAGGAAAGAAGAGCGTGAATGAGTACCTCAACAAGTTCACGCAGCTGTCAAGGTATGCTCCTGAAGATGTCAACTCGGATCAAAGGAAGCAATACTTGTTCATGAGAGGATTGAACAATGAGATCCAAATACAACTGCTCAACAATGATTATGCAAACTTCCAGAAGCTCATGGACAAAGCTATAGTGGTTGAGAGAAAGATCCGTGAGATCGAGCAAGAGGGCAAGAGGAAGATGCCATAGCAGCCACAAGGGAGCAATGTACGTCCCCGTTTCATGCCACCAGCTGCACTACAGTATGGCTTGTCCGCTTCTACTTTCCACCCTGCAAACCCACCTCACCCTAATCAACCACCGCAGCAACGTCCTGTTATGCAAGCACCTCGTATGCCTTTGCCTCCCGCGCCCCGTCCCAACATGGGCGCCTATGCTCAAAACCAGCCTCGCCCCAATGTTCCTGCTGTTTTGGGAAACAAAGCATGCTTTTCATGCGGAGAGGCGGGACACTTTGCAAGTCAATGCCCAAAGAAAGGCCTTGGATAGCCGACCAACGCACCAAAACAGAACCCACGGCCAAATGGAGGAGCTACGCAAGGTAACCGTGGGCAGCAGAACTACGCTCGTGCCAACGTGAATCATGTCTCCGCTGAGGAAGCGCAGCAAGCTGAGGACGTCGTGATTGGTATGTTCCTTGCCACCTCCAACCCAGACACTGTTTTATTTGATTCCAGAGCATCGCATTCATTCATATCATCCAAGTATTTTGCCAAGTATAATCTGCCCATATAATACATGAAACACACTATGTTAGTTAATTCTCCCGGTGGAGAGATGAGGACTAATATAGTATGTCCGAAAGTAAATCTTAAAATAAGAGGGTAGACTTTCTTGCCAACCTTATTGTCTTGGATTCCCAAGGGATTGATATAATACTTGAAATGGATTGGTTAAGCAAGCACAACGGAGTAATTCAATGTGCTGAGAGGAGCGTGCAGTTGACAAATGAGCACGGTACTCGTATTGAGTTCGAGTCAGCCCAACCGGCAACCGAGAAGGCAGCGTTGAACCACGTCGAAGAAGCAACATTGGAAAGCATTCTGGTGGTTCATGATTTTTCAGATGTGTTCCCGGAAGAACTTCCTGGTATGCCACCTGACCGGGACACTAAATTTGCCATTGATTTAGTACCTCGAACTGCACCTATAGGAAAAGGCCATATAGGATGCCCGCTAATGAACTAGTGGAACTTAAGAAGCAAATTCAGGAGCAGCTAGAAAAAGGTCTTATACGCCCAAGCTCGTCACCATGGGGAGCCCCCGTGCTCTTCGTAGACAAGAAGGATGGGACCCAAAGGATGTGTGTGGATTATAGGTCTCTCAATGAGGTGACGATCAAGAATAAATACCCGCTGCCCCGTATAGAGGACATATTCGACCAAATAAATGGTGCCCGAATTTTCTCTAAGATTGATCTTTGGTCGGGATACTTCCAGCTGAAGATTAAGCCCTCCGACATACCCAAGACTGCATTTGAAACACGGTATGGTTCGTATGAATATACCGTTATGTCTTTTGGGTTAACAAATGCACTCGCATATTTTATGTACCTCATGAATAAGGTCTTCATGGAGTACTTGGACAAGGTTGTCGTGGTTTTCATCGACGATATCATGGTGTATTCAAAAAGCGAGGAAGAACATGAAGAACATTTGAGATTGACATTGCAGAAACTACGAGAGCATCAATTATATGCCAAGTTCAGCAAGTGTCAATTTTGTCTAAAGGAGATATCGTTCCTAGGCCACATCATCTACGAGGGAGGAGTATCGGTTGATCCCAGAAAAGTGGGAGATGTTTTGAAGTGGAACCAAGCGCAGAATGTGAGAGATATTCAGAGTTTCCTTGGAATGGCTAGATACTACCGCCGGTTCATTAAGGATTTCTACAAAATAGTGAAGCCTATGACTGAATTGCTAATGAAGGGAAAAGCATTTCAGTGGACACCAGTTTGCCAAGAAATCTTTGAGGAGCTCAAGAAAAGACTAACCACAGTGCCTGTTTTGGTATTGCCGGACGTGAGCAAGAGTTTCGACATATATTGTGACGCATCAAGACAAGGGCTTGGATGTGTGCTCATGCAAGAAGGACAAGTGGTAGCCTATGCATCGAGACAACTAAAGAAACATGAGCTGAATTACCCCACACATGACTTGGAACTTGCAGCCGTAGTACATGCCTTGAAGATTTGGAGGCATTATATCCTTGGCCACCGATGTGAGATCTATACGGATCACAAAAGCCTCAAGTATATATTCACGCAAACGGATCTGAATTTGAGGCAACGTCGATGGTTGGAACTCGTCAAGGATTATGATGTTGGAATCAACTATCACCCCGGAATGGCCAATGTAGTAGCTGATGCGTTGAGCCGAAATGGAGCATGTCACCTACTCACGGTTCTGGAGCTACCGCCCGAGCTGCGCAAGGAGTTCGAACGGTTACATCTCGGGTTCTTGAACGAGATGGAAGTGATAGAACTCAACTCTTCGCTGGAACAAGAGATACGAGATGGCCAAGCAATGGATGAGGAAGTCAAGAATCAAGGAAAGAATCCGATAAGGCATAGAAAAGGATTTCAAGAAAGACGAGAAGGGCACGCTGTGGTTAGGGAAAAGGATTTGTGTGCCTAACGTGAAGCACATCCACGACACGATATTAAAGGAGGCGCATGACTCACCTTATTCCATACATCCCGGCTGTACAAAGATGTACAAGGACCTGAAAACTTGCTATTGGTGGGATGGTATGAAAAGGGACATAGCTGAATATGTTGCCTTATGCGACACGTGCCAACGGGTGAAGGCCGAACATCAAAGACCCGCTGGACTGTTGCAGCCATTGAAAGTACCCGAGTGGAAGTGGGAAGACATCAGCATGGATTTCATTGTTGGATTGCCACGTACTCATTCGGGTTACGACTCCATTTGGGTTATTGTGGCCCAATTGACAAAAACAGCCCATTTCCTTCCTGTTAGAACCACGTACCGCGTCGCAGAACTAGCCGAGCTGTATATGGATCAAATTGTGTGTCGCCATGGAGTTCCGAAGAGGATAGTTTCAGATCGGGGTTCTCAATTTACCTCTAGGTTCTAGAAGAAGCTGCATGAAGCCATGGGCACACGGCTGAATTTCAGCTCCGCTTACCACCCGCAAACTGAGAGGACAAATCAAATTTTGGAAGACATGTTGAGAGCTTGCGCCTTGAAACATGGGCACAGTTGGGATAGGAGCTTGCCATATGCTGAATTCTCATACAACAACAGCTATCAAGCCAGCTTGAAGATGTCACCTTTCGAAGCATTGTATGGTTGGCGGTGTAGAAAGCCGCTGTTCTGGAATGAGACCGGAGAGAGCCAAGTGTTTGGCCCCGAAGTGCTGCAAGACGCCGAAAAGCAAGTCCAAACAATACGAGAAAATTTGAAGGCTGCTCAGTCATGACAAAAAGGTTATGCGGACAATAGGTGAAGAAGATTGACCTTCGAAGTAGGAGACTTCGTGTACCTTAAGGTATCGCCTGTCCGAGGCAACCGACGGTTCAACGTCAAGGACAAATTAGCACCTCGCTACATCAGGCCATTTAAGATTTTGGGCAAGCGAGGAGAAGTAGCCTATCAACAAGAGCTGCCAACGCACCTCTCCGACGTACACGATGTGTTTCACGTATCCCAACTCAAGAAGTGCTTAAGAGTACCAGAAGAACAAGTACCGATGGATGAGCTTGAACTTCAAGAGGATCTGACCTATGTGGAGCACCCCGTCCAAAATTTGGACGTGAAGGAAAGGGTCACGAGGAACAAAGTGATCTGTTGTTGCAAGGTACAGTGGAGCCATCACACGGAAGCCAAAACTACATGGGAGCGTGAGGAAGACCTCAAGGCAGAATTCCCTCATCTATTCTCTACTCCATCAAATCTCGAGGGCGAGATTCAGTTTAAGGGGGTAGGTTTGTAACACCCTCAAATTCATTTCCATGCGTTGCATACATTTTTTATATAGAGAAACACTATAAAAGAAGTAGAGATGGAGAAAAGAACCGTATAAATGGAGGAAGGAACCATAAAAATGGAGAAAGAATCATAAAAATGATGGGGGATGGGAAAAAGATAGCTGAAATGAGACAATTCCAATCTGTCGAAGTACGCTGTCGACACTTCCCCCTGCCCGCGGGACACATGGCGCTCTCGGAGCTCACCCCTGCGGAGGGGGTGAGGTACGGCACCGCTGGACATGTGGCGCTCTCGGAGCTCACCCCTGCGGAGGGGGTGAGGTCCGGCACTGCTGTCTACGTGCCAGGCCCGGGGCTCGCCTCTGAGGAGAAGGGTGGTCCGGCCCCGCTGGACACGTGGCTCCGTCGGAGCTCACATCTGAGGAGAGGGGAGGTCCGGCCCCGCTGGACACGTGGCGCCCTCGGAGCTCGCCTCTGAGAAGAGGGGAGGTCCGGCCCCGCTGGACACGTGGTGCCCTCGGAGCTCGCCTCTGAGGAGAAGGGAGGTCCGGCCCCGCTGGCGCCCTCGGAGCTCGCCTCTGAGGAGAAGGGAAGTCCGGCCCCGCTGGACACGTGGCGCCCTCGGAGCTCGCCTCTGAGGAGAGGGGAGGCCCGGCCCCGCTGGACACGTGGCGCTTTCGGAGCTCATCCCTGCGGAGGGGGCGAGATCCTTAGGCGGGTTTTTCCTCCTGTGCACAGGGGTACCCGGTACTGAGGGTAACGAAACAATTTACCCAAATTTTCCCCACATTTGGGGGGATAAAATCCCCAAGGCTGCCGCACATAATTGAAAAGATAAGTTTCTTAAGATCCAAAACAAATTGAATAGGACTCTTATTTGAGCTCCAATTGGAGTAGGACTCTTTCCCCCACCCTTATAAATAGAACCCAAAACCCCCTTGGCCTTAACCCCTTTTATTTTTTCCCCCTCCCAAGTCGACAACTTGGAGGCCCTAGCCCCAAACTCGCCGAGTTGGACACACACACCCCCCCTCGCCGGAGTTCAGTCGCCGGTGAGCCCACCGACGAGCCCCGTCACGCCTCACCATCGCCAGAAAAGAGTCGTCGATCATAAGAGAAGTGAGGTAGGTCTTCGTTACCCATCTTACGACGTCGTCGCTGTTTCTATGCATTCGTTTTCTTCGCTCCCTTCGAACAGAAACTTTTTGTGTGTGGACAGATCACGTTTTGATCGGGTTTTGATGGTGGAATTGATCTAGATCTTGAGTCAAGATCATCACCACGTACACACTTGATCCCTACACCCTTGTTCATCATAAAACCCCATGAAAGCCCATTGAAACATGCAAGAACACGTACAAACTGGTTTAATAAAACAGCACCATAGGATTTGCATTCATCTACACCATTGCATCTTGAGTAGAGTTGTGCATGATGTTTGATTACTGTAAATTTGGTATGTGCGTGGTCGTGAGTAAAAGGACAAGCTCAGGAAGCCATCTACGAAGAACTACAGCGCCAAGACTTCGAGACGCTTGAGCAACAAGAGCCACGGGAGCAAGGCAAGTGCCCCTTGACCATATTGATCCCATGTTTTGAAACTTTTGTTTGCGAAAATGTGTATGCTTGAGTCAACTTGATGGGATACCCTTTTATAGGAGTTTACTAGTTTTTTTAACCATCCTTGTCGCTGGGAAAGTTGATGAGTCAGGTATGGTCGTTTTTCTTTTTTGCTTCGCTTAATTTATGGGATACTGGAAGCTGAATTAAAACGTGGTTAGATACTGCACTCATATGAATAATGATGATGAGAACTTGATGATGTTAATGAGCATGGAATCGGGAGATCTAGGCAAGCTTGGTTCATGGATGTTGCTGAATGAGATGGTGGTTTACTTGCCATAGATCTAAGGACCGGTTCATGCCAGCACATGCCAGGAAAGCAGTGCCACCACAAGGCAAAATATGGGTGCGGCTTAGCTGACTAATTAGGTGTGTTGCTAGCTTGTTATGGAACGTGGATGGCGTGGGGAATGGAGTCGAGAGGGACTGTCCTGGGAACTGCATGGCACAATAGGGGGGCCGTGGGTGGGAGAATGGTGATTCGAGCCTGCTAGTGAAACCTCAGTGAGTCCATACATCTAGTAGCCCCTTTGTAAAGGCTATTTTGTGATCTCTTGGCCACACACCGACGGTTGTGTAATGGTATAATGGAGGTTCTGCAGTCGCCGACGGGTGACGAAATCACAAACTTGTGGGTAAAGTGGTGCCACCTCTGCAGAGTGTAAAACTATCATGATAGCCGTGCTTACGGTCACAAGCACCTGGCCAACTCACATGATTAGAGGGGAAACATGGGATGGATATTTGGTAGGGTTGTGGTATGGTCATTGGGATTGGTTTTGGGACTGTCTTGAGTCATGATAATGAGTTTGGTTTCGGTTATATGAATATGAGATGGTTATGAATGTTTATGAGAATGAGATGAACTTGAGAAAGATTAACGGCTGAATGAGACTTGATAAGTGGTGAATTATGATGAGGAAATGTTGCTGAATTACTTGGTCATGTTGGGATAAATTTCACTTAGAAATAGTTGCTGTTTTATCATATTTATGAAATAAAATTTGCTTGCTGCAATGAGCCTTTTTATTCCATACCTTGTTGTAAGCTACATGTCATACTTTTCCCGCACTTGCTGGGTACGACATGTACTCACCCTTGCATTTTCACATAAACATCAGCAACAGGAGAAGGGTACTTCGAGGATCAGGTGGCGCACTAGGCGTGCGAACTACCGTCAACATGCTTGTGGAGTTGAAGATGGAGCCTGCTGCTGTTTAGTTGTTTCCGCTGTCGTTTAGAGAGTTCCGCTGCAAGAATAAGATAGACAATCATGACTGAGACAATTAGTCGATGTAATAAAGTACTTAAACACTATTTATTTGTGGTTATATTCTGAATTCAGTTTGTGGATTACATGTGTATGTGTGATGAACATCCTGGGCATACATATGCATTAACTTGGTTCTGTTTTTGGAACTGGGTGTCACACATCTCCTCTTATTCTTCGGATGCGGATTCATCATTGGAGTCTCACTCCTTCCGTAGCTGCGCTTGGCCATATTGCTTCTTATTCTTGAACATTTTCTTTAGTTGAGGCTTGTTGTCTTTAGTCTTCCTCTTATTTTCTTCATATGGACAATCTACTATGAAGTGATCATATTCTCCGTAGTTGTAGCACGCCCGTCTCATCTTAGGTATTTGTTTATCCTTTTGTCTTCCTTCGTTTGAGCTGCTACCATTTCTTCTTCTCATCATTTTCTTGAACTTCTTCATGAACAAGATCATGTCTTCTTCATCGATATCACTACTTTCATCATCACTGTCGTCTTCTCTATGAGCTTCTCGAGCTTCTTTTGATACGGGTTTACATGTTGACTTCAAAGCAACTCCTTTCTTCTTTGCCGAGGTGAGATCGGCAATTTCCTTGACATGCTTGGCTTGCTTCTCCATCATTTCAATGTTGATGATCTTGCCAAGAAGTTCTTCTGGGGTCATTTTCTGATACCCGGGGCTTTCTCTAATCATAGAGCAAAGAGTCACGTTGCGAGGCATGAATGCTTTGAGAATCAACTTCACGACCTCATGATCATTCCACTTTTTGCTGCCATAAGCTCACACTTTGTTGATAAGATTCTTCAGTTGATTGTACATATCTTATGGTGATTCATCTTCTTCTATCGTGAATCTTCCCAATTCACCTTCAATCATTTCTATCTTGGCTTCGCGTACATGACGGTCACCTTCATGTGCGGTTTGTAGTGTGTCCCATACCTCCTTGGCAATTTCGAGTCCGTCCACCTTGGTGAACTCGTCTCGGCTTAGTGATGACGTGATCACAGCTACAGCTTGAGCATTCCGATGAACGGCTTGTTTGTGGCTTGGAGTCAGCTCTTCATCATCATCCGGGATATCTATCCCTGTACCCGCTATATGCCACAAACTTGGGTTAAGAGATATAAGATGCATTTTCATGTTTTGTCTCCACATTGAATAGTCATTGCCATCAAAGTAAGGTGCTTTCCCTAGAGGAATTGATAAGTAATGACTATTGTTAGAATTCAAACGTTCATAGTCAAAAGGATATGGGAGTAGTCTGTGTGGCTACCCCCTTTCTTCTGCTTTTCATCATCGATTTTCTTCTTCCCTTTTGGGGAGAGTGCCTTCTTCCCTAGAAGAGCCTTGAGTTGGAGCACCTCCTCATCATCGTCCTCACTGTCTTGAATGGCGTCAAGTAGCTTCTTTAGCTTTTGAGTCCTTTCATCATCTCCCTTTTCATCGTCGATCTTCTTGTGTACATCCTTGATGTCCGACATCGTCTCTTCAAGCGGTGAGTCTCTTTTGAAGAGTTTGGCTCCGATACCAATTGATTGTAGCCTAGAGGGGGTGAATAGGCTTTTCGATTCTTTGTTAATCCCTGAAACACTTAATAGATTTATCAAATACAGGGAAATCGGACTAGTCCGGTACTGTGCGGACTAGTCCGGTATGTGTGGACTAGAAAGATCAAGGTTGATCAATATTTTCACTTCTAGTACCCTATGCAGCGAAAATTAATTGGGAACTTAGATGTATTACAACAGTGAAACAATGAATGACAGAGATCAACTTTAGTTTCAATGTTTCAACGTGAATTACACAAGATTAAGTAAACCCTAGAATATGATGAACAATAAAACACAAGAGCAAGAGACAAGATTTTATCCCAAGGTTCGATTCCACGAAGGAAATCTACGTCCCCGTTGAGGAGTCCACGAAGGACCGGGTGTTCACCAACCCTACCCTCGTGAATCGCCACAGAGGCCGATTCTCTTCCACTAATCACAAAGGGTAAATAAATCGTTCAAGGGGCCTTCTCACAAGTTGAGGGCTCTCCAAGAATTACAATGAATGAATACCACCAAGCACACTCAAAAGATGTACAATAAATGAACAAGAGTGTGCGAGAGATCAAACCCAATAGCTCAAGATGTGTAGAACAAGTCTCTCCTTTGATCAATTACTAATCCTCAAAGATTTGATCCTTTTAGGGTTAGAATGTGTGTAGAGATGTGAATTTTGGGCTCTTGGAAGGTGTGACGGCGCAGGGGGTCGAGAGAGGTTGTAGTATGGCTGTACACCTCTATTTATACTAGGGTTTCCAAAGGTTACCGTTAGGGTTTGCGATATCCGGACTAGTCCGTGGTGGACTCAGGACTAGTCCGGTCTGCGGTGTGTGGAAAACCCTAAGTGTTGTGAGATACCGGACTAGTCCGTAAGAGTGTGGACTAGTCCGTTCTCTACTCAGAGACAAATCGGACTAGTCCGGTCCATATCGGACTAGTCCGCTGTGGTGAGAACTTTGTAGATTGTGGACAAGTCCGGACTTGGCGGACTTGTCCGTTCTCTAGTCAGAGACATATCGGACTAGTCCGGTCCATATCGGACTAGTCCGCTGTGCGGAGAAAGTGAAGACTGAGGACAAGTCCGCACTTGGAGGACTTGTCCGTTTTCTAGTCAGAGATAAATCGGACTAGTCCGGTTGATATCGGACTAGTCCGCACATGCTGATTTTTGTGCAGTTAGTGTGATTTCTTTCACTTGAGCTTTGCTGCTTCCCTCGCGTTGGTGAGCTGCTCGTGTGTTTCATTGGCTCCAAGCCGTGCTCAGCTTCGCCACAACCCTGAAGCAGGGCTCTGTTTCCTTTCTCCCTCGTGCACAAGGACAGAAACACAGCCGCCACCCTTGGTCGATCGGGAGCCAGCATTTCATAGCGTGCAAGGCCTCGGTGAAGAGCAAAACGGCACCACAGATCATTCCTCGGCCTCCTCGAACTTCAACCGAGCGGTGATCATCCTCCCAACACCTAGAAAACATTTTTCGCGTGGCGGCCGAAAGGAACCGCAACAAGGAGGCTCACATGGACAGCCCGACTGAGAGCTTCTCACGCCCGAGCAAGAGCATCCTAGGACGCGCCAAGACCACGTGTTGCTCACCTCCGAAGATCAAGCCGAACCAGTTATCATCGATGGTGAATTTTGAAGTTTCCTCCAATCGATGCAAACCGACCCACGGGTAAGATTTCATCAAATTCTCAATCAAGGTTTGGTTAGAGCTCACCATATTAGGCCCACATGATCTAGACTTGCTAAGGAACATTCCTTTGGAATCCTAGTGAGAAACCATCATTAGAGGCACCATTTCCAGTTTTTGCAAATGGCGACTAGGGCAGGAGACCTCGGTTGCATGGTGAAACCCTAGTCAGAGCCGTTCTCGATCCATTTTGAATCCATGTCGAGCTCCTCCATGCTCCACTGGTGCTGTAGGACAAAAGCTCCTCACGTTTCGTGGCCTATGGAGGGTTTCCGAAGTCGCCGAACGTCGATGTGAGCCGCCGCACGTCGCGCGCTAGGTTTGAGACCTTGACGACTCAGGGAAACGACACCAATGAGTTCCTCACATCAGTTTAGGGTATGGCGGCGAGTATGAGCACTGTACGTTGTCGGTATAGCATGCTCCGGCGAGCTACGGCGAGGGGGCGGAGCGGGCGTGCGCGGGCGCGGGAGGAAGACGATGAGCCGCCGGCCCCACACGTCAGCCACTCGTTTTAACTGAAGCGGATTTTCTGTGGCTCCGGATCCATTTGTGGCTGCACGGGTTAAATCAGTAGCCCCGTGTGGTATTGTCTGAGGAAGCGCCACGTAGCACCGGGCCCGCGGTCAGACTTTTGAAAATTTCCCCGAATTAGTTTAAATTGCAGTTTTCATTCAAACTTTAGATGAACATAAATTTTGCTAGGAAACTCCAAATTTGGTAATTCAAATTGGGTTAGATTCAGATTGAAAAACTCTATCCAAATAGGGGACTCAATTTGTACGAAAGTTAATAGTTAATTCTGGAAAAATCTTTAAAGCTTTTCATCAAAAGAATTTTAGAGGGAGTTTGGTTCATCCAAACATCCCCAAATTTTGCAAGAATATTCCTTAGGATATTATCGAACTCCTGTAAAATTTTCATCTCATTTAGAGTTTATTTTTTATCAGAATTCAGATTGCAAAATACTGAATTCAAATGTATACAGAAACTTTTTCAGAGAAGTCCCAAACTTGAAAATTCAGTTCTGGGCAACCCTTAGCTACAAAAATCATAGGAAAATTCATGCATGCTCTATGATACTTGAAATTGTAGTTCACTTTATTGGGCATGACAATGCACATTACTTCAGAATTAATTATTTTTAGTAGAACTTCTTAAGGAATTATTCTGGAGGAACTACTCAAGTAAAAGTTCTGAATTTTGGATCAAAATACTTTCATGTGACCAGGAGCTCACATGCAAATTTTCAGCTCAAATTGAGCCTTAGATATTCCTGTCCTTGTTCTCCATGCTTATGTATGGGATAAAAAACATAGGGAATTATGGTGGGAATTATGGGAGACACAATTTTCATCCGCTTTAGGTGCAAATTGGCAAGCTAAGTCCCTGTGTAGGATAGGACTTCCTGTAAAAATTTCAAAGTCATTGGAGATCAGGATCTTCAGTTACTTCCAAATCAGTTCAGCTTATCTTATATGGTCATTAGGAAACTTAGTCAGTTTTATAACTAAACTCCTAGGGCTTAGGGAGTTAACCTTAAAGTTTCTTTGCACAACAGAGGCCACAACATCATTCCTAGCATTTCCACACAATCCTCCGTTCTTCAAAAGTTCAAGTCTTTAATTCTTTACATTGCATTATAAAAACTTATGCATATACATGTCGATAGCTCACGACGAAGGACTTCGACGGAGTCATCCCGTGAAGTGTGGGTCTGTTGATCAAGCTTAGGAGGATCAAGGGATCAAAGATCACTAACTGCTTATATATATTACTTCCCTGCAAAACAGGCAAGCTCCGGTTTGCATTAAACCATTTACAAAGTTTTATGTTTTAATTACTTACTTTATGTATTTCCTACAATTGTGCATTAGAGTCTTGATTTAAAACCCAAATGCATAGGCAAGAGAACCATAGGTTTTGGGCTTAGATTTTAAACCTCGACTAGCCACTGCAATGCTAAAATGGTATAGGTTTCGGTACAAGTCGAGTAGTTGGAACTACTCGTGAGAATAGGCTAGAGACACACTACTCGTTTAGAAAGATAGACAATGATTCACATGGCAAGAAAATGAGACCGAGCAGAGAGTAAGGGCAGCAGGACTTTGGGGCCTGGATGCCATAGCTCCGCTTGTGTTGATTGAGGACCGAGCCGTGTGTCGGTCTGTTGAACAAGCTAGAACAGTATCGGAGACCTACCGGATATATGGGAACCGGGAAACCGATGTAATTCGGGTAGCGATCTGTTGAGGCATTGCTTGTCGTCCAGAGGGTAGGTTGAGAGCAGCGAGGTGTAAATCGGCTGGTGGGCACTGCGGATGCTCTGCGCAGAGACCTCCTGCTCGGGACGATAGGACCGGTTCAACACTTGGCTAACGGATGAAAGGTGGTTGCATACGACGTCAGTGGTGGTTGCTGTAGGCAACATCGAGTACGAGCATACGTGATAGGTTATTCGGGTAACCCTGCAGGTGTAAATCGATTATAATCGCCGTCCCTCGTGGTCAGTCAATACCACTTGTTCATTACCGTGACGTAGAAAGAATATGCTAGTGTCATGATAAAAGTTGCTAGTTGAAAGCTTTACGTTGGTTGTTAATAAAATGCTTTAGTTTAGAGCAAATTAAAGTTACCTTCAACCTTAGGCAAAGCACATAAGAGAAATGTGTTTCTTGTTTGATTACGGACTTCTTATGTATCTTAGCACGAGGTTTTCCAACAACTTGCTGCTAAAACTTGAAAGTAAGAGTCAACTAATTAGGCGAGTCTTATGCAAAGTAATTTCCTATTATACACTGCAAATATAGCATGTAGCGTTACATGTTTAGGTGAGACGGGTCAGTCTTGTTGAGCCTATGTGCTCACGCTTGCTATATGAGTGGTTTTGCAAGTTAACATCGATGCTTATGAGGAGGTTGTCCGGTGAGACTCGGAGACTTCCGAGTCGTTTAACACATGGAGAACCCAGCCGTTGCCGTATGACTTCGTGTTGCTAGCGAGAAGAGTCCGCGGTCTGGACATCTTCTCGAGTGCTTAGTAGATATTAAACATGAGATAAACTAGTCTTCCATTGTAGTTAATTGATGTAAATTATTTACAAAGAATACTTGTAAGCTTTCACATTTAATTTATGTGATACGTGTTCCTTATATGTGTGTTGTTGGGTGCCGCATCGTACGGCACCACCCAATGCGATTCTCGGGCGAGCGGCACGGCCCCGTGATCGGGTCGAGCCCTCACAGTGGCCTACTGGCCTGCTCTATTCAACAGCTCTTGCCCTACCACATTGCACGTGGTGCCTGATCTGCCGTTGCGCAAGGAAACTCTGCTACCGTTCACTGGATTACCGCATCTGCATGTGGCGGCCCTATCTTGTTGCACATCCTCGACATTTTGTGCGTGGCGACAATAGGTCTAAGCGAGGGCTCGTGTTTGTTGATGTCGGCCCCTTGCCCTGATGTCCAGTGTCGGGCTACGCTCCGTGGTGGGGGCTCTAAAGTATGTTCCCTTACTGACGGGTCGCCGTAGCCAAGGTCTTAGTCGGGCCTCCATGCCTTGGTGACATCATGTTGGTGACGCGTTCGGCTTCGCCTAAACCAGTTCGAGGAGATCTTCATGCATGTGATGCCTCGCTTAGTCAAGGCATGTAATCTTTGATTACCATGGTGTGGCCGGAAGCGAGATATGTTACGACGGTGAGAGAGGTCTATAAAGCTCTGGAGATGGTAGCTTTAATCTTAATGCTCATATTGAGTTCGAGAAGTTCCTTTTGAATGGAGGTTGATGCTTCAAGGACCGAGGCGTGATCACGGTAGATATGAGCATGTTGTTTCGTGCTTTTCAAATGTGTTCTTGATAGTGGGGGTGGCAACATAGAGCGTTTTCTTTCTTGGCATTGCTTCTATTTATCTTCAGGGTGAAAATCTTAGGTCAGGCCCTCTTTGATTGTACATGGCAATGATGACATTGACCGTTACCTTGTTAAAAACGTTGTATGGAGTTGCGAACTTTCCTTCGGGTGAAAATCTTGATCTGCCTTGTGACGAGATCAGAGATAACAATGTGTGTGTTTTATTTCCTTCTTGAAGGCATCACTGTCCAGGGAACTTTTTTGATGATTGGGTGTTGTCAATTGTGGTGAATGAGGCTCTAAGCGATTTGAGGAGTCTTTTTTCTCTTTTCATTTTTTCTCCTTAACATTAATATTTTTTCTTTTATTAAAAATAAATTAATTTGAATCAAATTTAATTCAACCTATTTTGCAGCACCGGTGCTCAAAACACAAGATCCCACTTTTTTTGTCAGGATGCAGGTTCAGAGAGGCCACACTGTTGTTGTAGTTCATGCTCCTGCTACTGGAGTGGGCTCTCTCCTCTTCCAGTGGGCACCATCATCGACACGGTTTCCACTTGAGAAGGCCGTCCAAGCAACCAAGACGGGTGCCGTCATGTGATAGTATACGCGAAGGAGGATTTTGTGGCTCAGGTTGCTGAGCTCAGGGGAAGGTATTCATGTTGTTTACTACGCCGTAGGGAAGGACACATTCCTGGTATAAACAAATTCCCCTTCATAAATTTACAGCATCCTACTGATACCCCGTTCAATGCTCTTGATGGAGGCTAGCCACAAAATACATGAAGTCTATTACTTCACAGGAAGTCTGGGGGATCGCCTCAATTCATGTAGGAATAGGGAAACTTTCCCGCGCTCGCATGGAGCTTTGACTCTTGTCTGAAATCCTGTTAACCAGGGATCGCGCGGATGCATGTTGCATGGTCTCCTACGGTCACCCTTGACAAGCTGCTGCAGGCCGCCCCTGAAGTCTTCGCTGGTGTGGCAGCCAGCGCGTGCACGCGTCAACCACATGTACCCGCTGTCAGAGGCAAACCTGTGGCTCCGTTGTTTTGGTAACTGTCAGATCCAGACAAGAAAACATAGAAGAGATTGGTCTTCTTCATTCTTGTACTCCCCTCTTCTCCCGCTTCCTCCACCTCTCCCTTCTCTTATCAAAATTTTAGGAGGGGCTTCATGGTCTGGTGGCCAGTAGGAGGGTGACGAGACCCCTGCTGGCCTGTTAACCCGACCCTGCTGAGAGGCGACTTTCCAAGCAGCCATATCACTAAATTCTTGATTCCAGAGCTATAATGTTGTCGTGGAATGTACTTTTGATGAATTTATGCTGACTTACGGTGAGATGGTATTTCTTGTTTCAGACAAAGAGAAAATTATATTTCATCAAGTGAAATCATGAGAAGCTACTATTCTTTGACAACAGGTAATCAATGCTGATGATAATGACGGTTGTGAAAGATTCTAAACGTATGAACTGAAAAACAGCACAATGGAGGGGAAAATGAGTAACCGTCTGAACTGATGAATCTGAAAGATTCTGTTACACAAGTACATGGATTTGCAATCAGAAACAGAGGTTTAAATGAAGATAAGAAATTTTCATACAAAATTGTGAGACAAATTAGGCACAGCCCATGAAACATATCCCTGTACTGCTGTACAACTGCAAGAACAAGGCTGCGTGGTAACCCCGCCCTGACCTCTTGTAGAATATGTCAGTAAGATTTTTATCAGATTGTTTGGTAACATGGATATATCATGTGATGCTACTACCACTTGTGGTTCCTGGACATCATGTGAGGTGAAACCAGGAGCCTGAAAATTTCTCAATTTTTGCAAAACAATAAGCACATGGGTTTCAGATAAGAACAAAAGGAAACGATCCTTTCATTAGAGGTATTGAAAATCCTAAGCTTGTATGAAATTTCAACAAATCTCAGTCAAAATGCAGCAAACTGGGATTACCAACTCTAGACATATAAGCCAACACCACTACAAAAACAATACCCAAAAATCCTTCAACACTGCACAAATTGCCTTAGTTGCATCCACCTTGCTCTGATCTTAGAGCATCAAAGACTACTTTGAATATTACAGGAGAAGAAATGAATTTATGCTTATGCTTAACAGCCATCATATCCTTTCTGAGCGACCAATAATACCCCACTGCATACAAGTAAAGCAGTTTGAACAGGTCAGCAGAACCAAGGATCCAGCTAACCATTCAGAAAATCTGCCATTTGCATAGGGCCACTGCAAAATGCATCCCTAATACAATCCTAAATAAACCACGCAACAAAGCAACATTGCACTGAGCCACTGAAACAGAATGTGGTGACAGATTTGAGAACACCAAAAAGAACATGAGCAACCTCACCTTGTCAATTCATATTTTTAGCTGCTTAGCTGAATGAAGCTAGTTATGAAACACTCACCACATAAGAATCTTGATCATTATCGCACATCACACTTTGATGAATCCGGGCTCAAATCCCAAAAGCCATTAGCAAATAAAATGATCTATTCAAGACATGTATTCTCTAGATTCTAAAAAAAAAATCGTATCCTCATGAGCCAGATTACCTTGATACAGTCTTTAAGCACTCCCAGTTTCATAATTCAACCTACCCAAATGGCCATCTGAACTGCATTTTCTAGGTATGCCGAAAACTGCTCTTGCCTATAATGTCATCTGCAAGTATCCTCATAATAGGGCTTAGCCCCATCCAAACATCTGTCTACAATGCTGAGTTACTTCAGTTTTCCAACTTATTAATTGACTAATTGTACCACACAGGAAAATATTGCCATAGTCTTTCACCAAAAAAACAAAGATCTCCAAAGTGATATGAGATGTTTTGATGAAAAAAAGGCCAAAAAACTCCATGATTGCTGCATTTCTCTGATCAATCACTGTCCTCATGAGTCATGACAGAATCTGCAGGGATTTTTGATACGCTACGAACAGGGAAAAGATGTACACAAAATTGATGACCAACAGAAAAAAAAAATTGGGCAAAGCACACGGACATGAACCAATCTTTCAACACAGTATCAAAGAGAAAAGGAGTTTTGTGCACAATATATCGTAATTTCCAATGAACTCAACCATGAAACTGGCTTATACCATACTCCATGTCTGCAGTAGCGGGACAAAACGTGCCATGATTCAGAGCTCTCTAGTGTATTATTTCCCACAGTGCTAGAGACATGTGAAGTATTGCTGTTCAGTTTGTAAGGTAACTTGGTCTAATGATGTAGTTCTACAATCTGCAGACATTGTTATTCCGCATTGTTCCTATGATTCCTGCTATGGTTGATCCAGCAGTCCCAACAAATCCCAGTGATGCGCAACTACAAACAGATTGTTCAACATATAACAAAATTTCTGGTAGCTGAACAGGGATGCAATCCCTATTAGTGTTCGCTATGGTTTTTGGAAGGAATCCCATCCGTACACCATGTTCAGCAGCCATAAGCCTTTCTGCAGTCTTCTGCACTAATTCATCACTTTCTTTCAGGGTGTACAATTTATATCGCCCATCTTTTGCAACATCTGCAAGATAGGTATTGGTCCAGTTCACTGGGGGAAGATCGGTCATGATAAACATGTGAACAGGACCACTAACATTGGTTTCCTTCATATCTGACTCGACAGATTTCAACTTCTCCTTGAGGGCAGAAAATGTAGCTTTCCAGTGGTTCTTAAATTGACCATCTAGCAATCGTAGTTGCGCACAAAGAAACGGCTCCTTGATCATGTTTGTAGCAAATTCCTTCCCTGCAGCCTTTATCTCTGGAGCAAAGGAAAGAAACTCAATCTTCTCAAGTACATTCTGTATTCTTTGATCCTTTGGTGATTTATGGATATCAAAATAAGATTCTGATCCCTTGTATGGTCCTGAGAAGAGTGTACCAAATGCCAACAAGGTGGCATCTTCAGCTTCTGAACCAGGCCCTAAAGCCTTGTATATATCTCTGCGCCTCCTAACATAGGAGATCTTCTTCCTCCGTTTCAAATCTTCATCTGGTTGAAACTGATCCAATGCCCCATCATGGTTCTCTTGATATGTCCATACTGTTGTTCTACAGTCGTCCTGTACAGGATACACACAGCCTTTTTCACTAACTCCTAAACCAGTCAGCATTGATCGACATCTATTGTAGTTATCTGACAAAGAGTTACCACTAGAAACAGCACAACACAGCCCAGAGAAGCAGGTCTTCCTCATGTCTACACCGCACCACAGCGAGACAAAAACCCTGAAGTCAATCATCCTAACCAAAGATTTTATTGGGGATAGATCAACTACATCACCCATTGAAACATACCTGAATGTTGAAAAAAAAATGAGCATCAGCAATTAATATTCTGATTATGACGTCTGCAGTCAAAATTGAATAAGAACTTCTATGACATTCAGTGTTATATGCTATCTCCAATTCAATGAAATGGAGAATTATTTCCTACTATATCATCTCCAATTGTGCTCACAATCTTGTCCAAACGACAAGTAAAAACTGGATGGAGTAAGGTTTCCAAGCAAAGCAGGCACCCTGCAACAAAAATACTTCTCTATATCCTATAATTTCAGCACATTTTCATCATGAAGGAAACTGAGTACATACACTTTGATCCGCAGTCCTGAAAGTATGACTAGGCTCTTGCAATGAAGATGCTGTTGCAATTCCAGCCCCAAAACTTCTCTGTTCTTACTGTACAAACTGATCTGCACTAGCAGATCAATCTGAACTCAGACTTTGATGGTGCTGAACCAACCTAATGGCGGCTAGGGTTGAGAAGGGAGGCAGCAGCTTGGAGAAGATGATGCCCTAGGTGCCGACTGAAACAGCAGGCGGCTGGAGCAGCAGGCTGCGGTGGAGAGGACCTGGGCGGCTGCTGGAAACCCTAGGCGGCTAGGGTTCCTGAGAGGGAGGCGCAGACCTGAGAGAGGAAGAAGGGGGGCGGCGGCAGACCCTAGCCCCTGGTGGCGGCTAGGGTTTCTGGTGGTGGCGCCGACTTGGGAGAGGAAGAGGGGGGCGGCGGCTGCAGCAGGGGAGAGAGGCGGCTAGGGTAGAAAAACTGGAGGAAATTTTTCTTTATTCAACTCTCAACTTTTGGGGTGTTTTGGCTTCTTTATATACCCCCCCCTTACAAGAGTCTTAATCTATTACAAAAGAATCTATTAGTCTGTCTCTAAAAAGACTAAACTCAGATTTCTTCTAGAAGAGGGCCCGTCCTGGGCCAGGGCAGACCAGCCCACTCGGCCCAGTTCTGGCCGCCCTGGGCCAGGGGCAGATCAGCCCACATTCTCCTCCTGATTCTGACACTGGCCTACGTCTAGGATCCCGATTCTTCTCCTCATCTCCACGAACTTCTGTCTTCTAAGGGCCTTGGTCAAGATGTCCGCCATCTGGTCTTGAGTGGAGATTTGCTCAAGCACAATAGTACCGCTGTCCACACACTCCTGTATGTAGTGGTACTTGACATCGACGTGCTTGCTTCTGTCATGGTGTACCGGGTTCTTGCTCAAGTCTATAGCTGACTTGATATCAACCCGCAGCACCGGCGCCTTCGATTTTTCAGCTAAGTCCTCCATCAGCCGTGCCATCTATACACCTTCTGCTTGCAGGACTGCCATGAAACGGGGCTGTTTCCAAGACAAAACAGCACCCCGCTTGTGCTCTTGCGGTCCTCCACGTCTCCCGCATAGTCACTATCCGAGTACCCAATAAGCTCCATGTCTCCTCTTGCATAGAAGACTCCATAGTTGATTGTACCCGCTATGTAGCGTACAATGCGTTTGACTGCAACAAAGTGATCCTCCTTGGGCTCCTCCAGAAACCGACTCACGTACCCGACCGAGTAGGCGAGATCCGGACGTGTGTTCACCAAGTATCGCAGCACTCCAACCAAACTCTTATAGTCCGTTGCATGCATCAACGGGCTATCACTTGTCTTGTAAAGCTTGAGGCCTTGCTCCATGGGGAATGCACAGGGGTTGCATCCTTCCAGGCCAGCTTTAGTGACAAGTTTGGAAGCGTAGGCCGCCTGCCCAACGCTTATCCCTGCATCAGTTTGCCGCACCTCCAGGCCAAGATAATATGATAGAAGACCCAAGTCACTCATCTTGAACCTCTTCATCATCTCCCCTTTGAACTTCTTGAGATCGCCTCCTCCTGTGATCACAAGATCATCGATGTACACGCCGACGATGAGCTTCTCATCTTTAGCCCCACGGAAATAGATCTCGTGCTCGCTCGTACTCTTTTGGAAACCAAGCGATAGCAAGCTATCGTTGAGCTTGGCATTCCAGGCCCTGGGCGCCTGACGAAGTCCATATAAAGCCTTCTTGAGCCGATACACCTTGTGTTCGGCTCCGTCGATGATGAAGCCAGCGGGTTGGGAGACGTACACCCCCTCCATCAAGTCACCGTTCAGGAAGGCACTCTTCACGTCCATGTGGTGTACCTCCCACCCCTTGTGCGCAGCAACTGCAAGGAGCAAGCGAACAGATTCGAGACGAGCTACAGGAGCAAATACCTCGTCAAAATCTATTCCTTGCCCTTGGACATAGCCTTTTGCCACCAGTTGAGCCTTGTGCTTCATCACCTCCCCATGCTCGTACTTCTTCACCTTGAACGCCCATTTGAGGCCAATGGGCTTGTGTCCTGCAGGAAGATCAATAAGTTGCCAAGTCTTGTTTTCTTCTATAGACTCCATCTCCTCGAGCATGGCTCGTCTCCAACACAGGTGTTCCTCAACATCGGCGAAGGACGTGGGCTCCTCCGCGGTGGTAAACATGAGCTCCCCCTCCTCCAAGCTTGGTGGGCGCTCAACCCGACCAAAAGTGGTGAGGGTTCCAAGTATGTTGCGCATCGTGCGGAACCATAGTTTCGCGCCGTCGTCGTAGTAGGCGTCGACGACGTTGCTGCCGGAGCCCAACAGCGGTGTGGCAAAGCAGATGGGTCGTGGAGGATTCCGAGGCGTGACAAAGGTGCTGGAATCTTCAAGTCCGGAATCCCCCACTGCTGCTGACACCCGTGCAGGACTGTCCCAGCCCTGATTTGCGCTGGACAGTCCCTGCAGGGACCTTTGAGGCGACGCTGCAGCTGCTGAACTCTCTCGAGCAGGTATGGAGGCTGGCGTAGGAACTCCTAGGGTCTGGACAGACCCTTCTGTGCCCCTCCTGGGCACTGCTGGGGTGCTGTTCGGTCCCTCCGGACCCTGCAGCGTGCTGGAACAGCAGGTCCAACACTTGCTGGACCTAAGGAGTCGACGTGGAAGGCGGTGTAGTCCTCTTCTCCTACTCCTCCCCAGTCCCACTTGGTTGCCTCGTCGAATATCACGTCACGTGATATGTGTGTGCGCCCATCAGCCAGATTATACATCCGATAGCCCTTCGTTCCTGCAGCATAGCCAAGAAAAATCATCGGAGTACTCCGGTCTTCCAACTTTTTCAGGTGGGGGCACGTGTTCTTAACATGCCCTACACACCCAAAAGTTCGAAAATAATTGACTGCTGGTCGCTCTCCATGCCAAGCTTCATATGGCGTCTTCCCGTCGAGGCCGCGGGTGGGGGATCGATTCAAGATATAGACAGCCGTGATAACTGCCCCACCCCAAAATATCCTGGGCATACCCTTCGCCTTCAACATGCTCCTCGCCATGCCGACCACCGTCTGGTTGCGCCGCTCCACAACCCCGTTTTGTTGCGGCGTATAAGGGGTTGTGAGCTGTCGTTGTACTCTGTGCTGAGCGCAGTACTCGCCGAACTCCTGTGAGGTGAACTCCCCTCCGCGATCTGTACGGGGTAGCTTCAGCCTCCTCCCGGACTCTAATTCAGCTGTCGCCTTGAATTGCTGAATTAAGTCGGGCAGCTTGTCCTTGGTTGCTAGAAGATAGAGCCACATATAGCGGCTCATGTCATCCACTAGCAACAAGAACATCTTCTTGCCGCCTGGAGTCGTCGGCGTGATAGGCCCCACAGATGTCGCCGTGGACAAGGCCGAGCGCGCCCTCCGCACGCCGCCGAGCTTGCTTGGGGAAGCTGGAGCGCCTTGCTTCCCGACCAAGCAAGCTTCGCACAATTGATCGACGTGATCAATTTGCGGAAGCCCGAGCACCATCTCCTCTCATGCCAACTTCCGAAGCGCCTGGAAGCCGACGTGTCCGTAGCGTTCGTGCCAACGCCACACAACATTATCATGCCTCGCGGTTAGGCAAACCGGACGTGTGATGTTGAGCCTGATGGAGTACAGCTTGATGTCGTCGCGCTGAACTCGTGTGAGGAGACGCTGCTGCTCATCCCGTATGTGCATCGCTCCTCCTTGCATCGTGATGTTGTAGCCATCCTCATCCAGCTGGCCGACGCTGATGAGGTTGGTGGTGAGGCGCGGGATGAGGTAGACGCCGGTGAGCCTCCTGTGCTCACCTGTCTTGGCGGCGAATAGGACCGTACCCTTCCCCTGGATACGCACGACGGAGTTGTCGCCGAACTTGATGGTTCCGACAACGTTTTCGTCGAGCTCGGAGAAGACGGCGCGAGAACCCGTCATGTGGTTGGTCGCGCCCGTGTCGAGGTATCAACGAGTGTCGTCAAAGTCGTCGTCGTTGCTGCGGTGAGCGAAGACACGTCCCTCCACTATCTCCAGTGGGCGCGTAGGACGTTCGTGTACAGGCTCCTCCTGTACAGAGGCCACCCTTGTCATAAACAAGGCGCCCTCCTCCTCCGCCTTCGCCATGAAAGCCTGCTGTTGCGGCTCCTCCTTAGACTTCGACCGACACTCCCTGGCCCAGTGGCCCTTCTTCCCGCACTTCCTGCACTGATCCCGTGGAATATCCTTCTCGGAACCTCCCTTCTCGCCTCCGTTCTTCTTGGGTGGGCCCTTTCGGCCGCCCCTCTTAGAAGAACCCGCGGACTGGGTAGACCGCTCCTCCTTCCGATGTGCCTCCCACTCCTCCCGAGTGAGGTACAGCTGGTCGTTGTGTACTCCTCCCTTTCGCTGCGTCTAGTCGAAGGCATTCTCAGCCGCCCTGAGATGCCCCGTCACCTCCAACAAGGTGAGGGTCGACACGTCCAGCAGTGTCGTGATCGCCACCACGATCTGTTGGAAGCGTTCTGGAACGCTTCGCAAGAGCTTCTCTACGGCCCTCTCTTCTCCTATCTCCTCCCCTAGCGACGCAAGCCGTGATAGCAATGCCGCTCAGGCGGGGGGAGAAGTCCTCCACGCTTTCGCATACTTGAAGACAGCGTCTTCGAACTCCTTCAGGAGTTGTTGTGTTGTTGTCTTCCTCACGCGGTCGGCCCCGACCCGCATGATGGTGATCATGTCCCATGCCTCCTTCGCCGTCCTCTTTTCTCCGATCGTCGTGATCATCTCCGGCAGGACAGCGCTGACCAAGATATCAAGCGCCATCATGTATTCCTGCTCGCTCACGTTCCCCTCCTCCACGGCCTTCCAAAGCAGCCGTGCCTTCAGCTTGATCTTCATCATGACAGCGCACTCCGCGTAGTTGGTTTTGGTGAGCACGGGGAACCCCGTCCCGGTGTTCACCTCACGAGCTGCCAGTGAGGGTGTTCCACGGCTGATGGCATTGCCGCTGCTTGTAGGTGTAGACGACATCTTGCAGAATTCAGCCTAGGGTTGAAACCGGCTCTGATACCACGAATGTTGCAATTCCAGCCCCAAAACTTCTCTGTTCTTGTTGTACAAACTGATCTGCACTAGCAGATCAATCTGAACTCAGACTTTGATGGTGCTGAACTAAACCTAATGGCGGCTAGGGTTGAGAAGGGAGGCAGCAGCTTGGAGAAGATGATGCCCTAGGTGCCGACTGGAACAGCAGGCGGCTGGAGCAGCAGGCTGCGGTGGAGAGGACCTGGGCGGGTGCTGGAAACCCTAGGCGGCTAGGGTTCCTGAGAGGGAGGCGCAGACCTGAGAGAGGAAGAAGGGGGGCGGCGGCAGACCCTAGCCCCTGGTGGCGGCTAGGGTTTCTGGTGGTGGCGCTGACTTGGGAGAGGAAGAGGGGGGCGGCGGCTGCAGCAGGGGAGAGAGGCGGCTAGGGCAGAAAAATTGGAGGAAATTTTTCTTTATTCAACTCTCTCAACTTTTAGCGTGTTTTGGCTTGTTTATATAGCCCCCCCCCCTTACAGGAGTCTTAATCTATTATAAAAGAATCTATTAATCTATCTCTAAAAAGACTAAACTCAGATTTCATCTAAAAGGGGGCCCGGCATGGGCCAGGGCAGACCAGCCCACTCGGCCCAGTTCTGACCGCCCTGGGCCAGGGGCAGATCAGCCCACAGATGCTACTGCCGTTTCATTTTGCAGGTGCCATCATTTTTCAAAGGAATAAGTCTACTTCACCCTCTCACCTATTGAGGTTCGTCTACTTAAACCCCCACATATTAAACCAGATATCTTGCCCCCCTAAACTATCTAAAACCGTCTAAATAACCTCCCAAATACATTTTAGAGGTGGTTTTACCTACATGGCATTGCATGTGGACAATGACATGGCATGACATTTTTTAAGAAGCGGTTTTGCCTATGTGACATTACACTCGGGTGATGACATGACACTATATCATTTGTTATGAACTTATCACTTTTTTTCTCTATCTTCTCTCACACTTAGACCCATGAATAATCTTCAACCAGTTTTTTTGAATATAAGTTTGAAGCATTGCTGCTCATTCACTTGCTCTCACTCGCACGTCATTGTCAAATACTTCTTCTCATATAATAAAAATATTATAAAATATTTTAATTTTCATTGATAATTATTTTTTCTCAGTAGAGAACTCTATTTGTGATAGAAATCCTATGTGATAGGAAGGTCCCACAGAATCTAAAAGGGAAGTTTTATAGGATGATCGGACCGTGACGGCATATGGGGCGCAATGTTGACCAACTAAACCGCAACATGTCCAACAAATGAGTGTCGTAGAGATGCGCATGCTACGATGGATGTGTGGGCACATAAGAAGAGACCGTATTAGGAACGAGGCGATTCGTGATAGGGTGGGGACTGGGGTAACGCCGATTGCAGAAAAGTTAGTCCAACATCGACTAAGGTGGTTTGGACATATCCAGCGAAGACTTCCGGAAGCACCGGTTAACAGTGAGATTTTAAGAGGTAGAGAAAATATTAGGAGGGATAGAGCACAACCAAGCTTGACCCGGGAGGAGGCAGTAAAACGAGATTTGAGAGATTGGAATATATCTAGAGACTTAGCTCATGATAGGATTGCATGAAAAGTAGCAATTCATATGTCGGAATCTTAGTTTTTTTGTTACTCTTATATTTCTTCCTGTCTTTTACTTCATTTAAAAAATAAAAAAAAATTGTTGGGTTTCATGTCTAGCCTACCCAACATGCTTGGGACAAAGACTTTGTTGTTATTGTTTGTTGTTGTAGAGAACTCTATTTATGAGATTAAAACCATCTAAATTTTTTTATGCCTTGTCATCATCCACATGTAATGCCATATAGGCAAAACCACCTTTAAAACCTTGGAGTTATTTAAATGGTTTCAGATATTTTAAGGGGCAAGATAAGTTTCATAGATAAGGGGGTTAAGTACACTGAGGTGAAAGGGTTAAATAGACTTATTCCTTTTTCAAACAACACTTTTAGTTTGATTCGGTTCACAGGAGGTAAGCACGAAAAGCAGCGATCAGAAGGAGTAGACCACCCCTCCAAAAAAACGCTCCACCAACAAATCAACTCGGCAAATTGAATGCAAATGGTGTAGTCTTTACCTCTGCTCCCGGAGGAGCTGCATTACGTGGTCCCAAACATCGGCGCGGAGCGCGATGGGTTCGGAGACCCTGAACTTGGGGCAGCTCCCCAGGACGACGGCGTGGTGGTCGAGCACCGGGGGCACGACGAGGGTGCGGTTGAGCAATGCCGCGGCCACCGCGGCGTTGCGGAGCTCCCCTACCTGGTTGCTGAACCCGCTGTGCGGCGCGTACCACAGGAACCTCTCGCCCTCGAGCTCCCGCGAGGCACCGCAACGGAGCGACCCGCCGCCCCCGGAGGCGGAGAAGGGGAGGAGGGAGCGCAGCACGGAGGAGTAGGCAGAGGAGAAGAGGAGAGAGGCCGGGAGGAGGAGCACGAGCGCGGCCACGACGAGGGGCAGGTGCGACCGCGCGCTCCGCCTGCGCCACCGGCCGCGGCTCGCCGGCATGTCCATGTCGCTGGCGGCGCTGGGGGATCGGATCTGACGGTTGGAAACTTGGAACGGTACATGTGCCCGTAGTACTCTCCGGCTCACCTTTTACTTTGCAATCGAGGACACTTAGGCCCTGGCCAGGTATATTATGATCCATACAGTCTCATATATATAGGCCGATATCGCTTGAAGCAGTTTGTATAGGCTTGTATTGTACGATTTTTTTATTAATATATGATTTTTATTGATTTAATAAAATAACCAAATATTTTCAAATTTATAAAAATAACCCCTCTGTCGTCCGTCCATTGAATGATATGTGTCACGTCAGTTGTAACACCCCAAAATCATGTTAAGAGAGGAATTTAAAAAAATGTTGGACGTGTTGCATGTTTTGCAACAATTTTAAATTCAAACTAGAATTCAATTTAAACTCAAAACAGAAAAGAAATAGAAAAAAAAACAGAAAAAAAATCGGCCAGTGGGCCGAAACCCACCAGCCAGCCCACCCATCACCCGTGCCAGCCCGCAGCCGCGCGCGCCCCCTTCTTCTCACTGATACGCGGGGCCCGCCAGCCCTTCTTCTACCTCGCGCTCGCGCCCGCGATCGGTCGGACTCCTCTCACCCCGAATCAAAACCGACCCGGATTACTACGAATCCCCGCCGAATTCCGTTCGTAGGCGACGCAAACTCAATCATAACCGAACGCCGCCCTTCCCCCGTCTATAAAAACCCCGGCCTTGTCCCATTTCACTCACGCGATCTGCTGTTTTTACTCCGGTGAGAACCCGAGCCTTCTCCGACGAATTCTGGCCGATCTACGCTCGGAAATTCTGATCTAACTCGCTGGTCTTGATCCACCGCCTCCGGGGAACCCTACAGGTGCAGAAAACTCGGTGACTTGCGGTTCAAACACAGCGCCGACGAGCCTCGCCGTGGTTTCACTTCGGACCTCGTCGCAAATCGCTTTCTAGGACCTCCGAGCTCAAGAAAACCCCCGAGGTGAGATCCCCGACCTCCCCTCCACCGATCTATGCCATGAAATCACAGTTCTATGAAGAATTCTCGAAGATCCGAAAATCTCCGGCGAGATCGCCGCCTCCCGCCGCCGGGCAGCGCCGCCCGCGCTCGGTTAGAGCGACGTGGCCGCTTGTGCACCGTTTATTTTAAATCGCACGGTAGGGTTTAAATCCCCGCGTACCGGTTCGACGTTATAATCTCAGCCGTCTGTTTTAAATCGGACGGTCCACGTCAGCCCCGCGTTATAAAGACTGGAAATCTTACGTGCTACCCCCTGGGGTTCTCGGGAAATAAGAGCTAGCCCCGGAAACTTCTAATCTAGCCCCTGGAACTTCAGAAAATCATGTAAATTCATTTAAAAATCAGTTTTAGCCCCTGGACTTAATAAAAATTTGGAAAAACTCCTCTGATAAGTGTAGCTAGACCCCTGGAAGTTCTGAAAATAATATTATAGACCCTGTAGTGGGGTGAGTTTACCTTTTTAACCCTGTTTAGTATTAAATGTAGGAAATTGAATATGTGGCTACTATTTAAAATTTAAAAAGTGGGACAAACATATTGTCAAATTTAAATTAAAAACTTTCTCAGTACTTAGAAAACATTGGAGTGAGATAAAAATAGATTTTTGGCTGAAATGAATCTGTTTAATTTATTATTCACATTTATTAGTTACAGGGACACATTTTTAAGTAAAGAATAGTTCTGAAAATAGGGAAAATAAATGCAAAATAGTTTACATCAGAGGAAAAGGTCAAAAATATATTAGTAAATATTTTAGATCAGAACCTATTCTGTTTAGATGATGTGTCTTGTTATTTTCATAATAAAGTTCACATTTAGGCATAGGAAAGAAATCTGAAAATATAGCAACTAGTAAATGATAAATGAAGTTTCTAAAATCCAAAGAATTCAGTTTAGGGTTGGTAGAAATTCTGAAGACACATATGGAGAAGGAAAATACCTTTCATGCATACTTGGTAGCTAAAAGGTGTAGTAATTGAATATAAGGAATTTATTTAAATTGGAAACTCATATATAAAGTATGCAAGCATAAATGTGAATACAAAAGTAGGAATCATATACACATGATTAAAAGTGCATGTAAGCCAAAGGTCAACACACATAGAGTAAACACAACACATAGGAGTTGTGAATGTCTTTGTTACATGTGAATGTGTGGTTTGTATGAAATGGAAGTGTGAACTATGTCTTATGGATTGTTGTTTTTCTTTTGCTATGTGTGATGGTATGATGTAGAACCTGCTCAAGAGCAAGTTATTCCTTTCCAAGATCAGGACTACCTATTTCAAGAGCAGCAGGAAGGAGGCAAGTGTCCTTGACCACTTTGATCCTATGCTAGGATGTGTAGATAGAATTATTTGCATTTGTCAATTGAAAATATGAAACCCATGCTAGGAAGTTTCCCTAGAATTGCATTACCTTGTTTCCTTGTAGCTTGGGTTGGGATTCATTTTATCATGTCATTTATTATTATGCATACGCTTAGCCATGCTTAGAATGGGATATTGTGGGATATGAGATCATCAGTTTATTTTACCATACTCTTGAATGAGATATTGTGAGTTATGTAAAGGTAGGGATCAAGGCAAGTTGGATGTTTTGGTTGTGTGCTGGGTGCACGAGACTCGGGTTTGTGTTTAGTACTTGCCTGGATCCTAAGGACCGGTTCATGGAGCATGTAACCTGGCTTTACCGTGCCAACCACATGCTGAGATGGGGCAGCTTGGCCAATTAATTAGGTGTATCCCCGGCGTAGTATGGGTGTGTTGGATGGTGCGGGGAATATGTGTCAGCTGGACTACCATATGAACCGCAAGGCTCAAGAGGGGGCCACTGCAGCGGGGTTGGAACCTCTTGTATGCTGTTAGGGGTGAAACCTCAGTGGGCCCACGCTCGTCGGGAATTCCTTTGTAAAGGTTTCATAGTGATCTTCTGGCTACACACCTGGGAAGTGTGAATGTGGTTCGTGGCCACTGGCATAATGGAGGTTCTTTTAGTCCACCCGGCAACGGGGGATGATATCACTACATGTGGGTACAGTGGTACAAACTCTGCAGAGTCAAAACTGTCATGACAGCCGTGCTCACGGTCAAGAGCGGCTTGGACTTATTCATGATTAGAGAATTGATGGTTTTGGAAGTTGTGGATGTTAAGCGGGGAGCTTAACATTGGAAATGATGTTATAGTTATTTGATTATGGTGATGGTATGGGAGATTGGGACCATTTCACCTGTGTAGTAATGTAGGTGCTTAATAAGCTAAGGTGATAGGTATTAATTGCGTAGTGCTTTAAACATGAGTTCAACCTCTCCTTGTTCTAGCCATGCATGACATAACTTTCCCACACTTGCTGAGTACCATCGGTACTCAAGCTTGCATATTTGTTGGTTTGTATTGCTGCTCAGGTCAAGATAATGAGGTGGTGTATAATGACCAAGACTTTGGACCCGAAGAAGGTTTCTAGGTTCATGGAGACCCCGGGCAACGCCTGTGACGGAGCCCACAAGAATAATAATCCGCTGCTAGTTCATTTACTTGTGATGAACTTATTATTGTCCATCGAGACATTTGCTATGTAAGACTTATTTATATTCGACACCTAGCTTGTAATAAATGATGCTTCACTATTTGTCATCACATGTATGAGAAAATGATCCTGGCATACATGTGACATTCACTTGGTTGTTCTTCGGAAAAAACCGGGTGCGACAGAAGTGGTATCAGAGCCAGATTGCCCGTAGGAATGTGGAACTAGGTAGAAATGGACGTATTTAAGGACCCTATTTTCCTAAAAACTATTTTACAAGGTGTGTGTTGAAAAGTGTTATTTAATGGAGTCACTTTCTTCACCTTACCCCAACTTTCTTTCAAAATAGGATTTTTGTTTAAAAGTTTATCTAACCTAAGTTTAAATGCTTTCTGTTTTAGATGGTTCGCATGATTCGCACCGCTCGCAAATCCACAGGAGGGAGAGTTCCCGTAGTTGCCCTTGCCGAAAGAGAGGAGAGTCGTCCGGTGACGTACCTTTCCTACGGATTGGCAGTAGGAGGCTTGTTGCGCCGTCTTCGACGTATGCTCGAAGCCGCTGGCAATATGGGCAAGCTAATCATCCACTATAACTCCACCAGGACCATCCGTGAGAAGAGGGAAGAATGGAGTTCAGAGATGAGGATCATACACGAAAATCAGCTGCTTAAGATCCACCACTCTCCAGCTTGTCGAGCGACACAGGTCGATGCGGAGAAGGATGTCACCTGGGAGGCCATCACCTGCCAGAGTCACATCTATCGTCGCCACCTGGACAGAACTGAGTACATGTATGTCCTCCAGTGTGAGAGTGTGTAACGCCCCATTTTTCGTAAAGCTAATAAATCAGGGTTATAGAATTAACCACCAGATAAATTACGCACATTACTGGCCGATCTCAGATATGTCTTTCATCGAAACTGGTGCAGCCACCCCCTACTTTTGCCTAAAGGCAAACTCTTTTCCTCTTTCTCCCGCATCCTTATCCACTCCACGAGAAGCTTCCGGAACCACCCCACACATATATCTCCCCCCATCCTTATCCACTCCACGAGAAGCTTCCGGAACCACCCCTCATATACATATCTCCCCCTATCCTTATCCACTCCACGAGAAGCTTCCGGAACCACCCCTCACATATATCTCCCCCCATCCTCATCCACTCCACGAGAAGCTTCCGGAACCACCCCTCATATACATATCTCCCCCGCATCCTTATCCACTCCACGAGAAGCTTCCGGAACCACCCCACACATATATCCCCCCCATCCTTATCCACTCCACGAGAAGCTTCCGGAACCACCCCTCATATACATATCTCCCCCCATCCTTATCCACTCCACGAGAAGCTCCCGGAACATGCATTAATTACACCTCACCTACCTCTCCTCCCTCCATCCCTATCCCTTTCCCCCTTCATCTATAAAAGGGGCTCGGGGGCTCACTTTCTCCCCCGCCCCATTGAGCACCGGCGCTCGCGTCTCCTCCCCCCCCTCCAACATCGATCTCCGACGAGGAACCCTCCCCGCCGAGCCCCGCCAAGCCACGGCCAAGGTGAGCACCACAACCTCCACTCTCCTCCCCGAGTCATCCCCCCTTCCCTCTCTCCTCGGGTTTGGCCGTGATCACCCCGTGGCATGGCCGCCCTTTCATGAAGTTGCTCTACTTCCTACCCAAAATCGGCAGCTTAATCGAGTGATTCATAGCCTCGGCGTTCGAGTTCTTACTCTCTGGCCATCCTCCCCCGTTTACTCCTATTGATTTGAGCCCAACCCTAAGCAACCCCTTGATTGGTCTTAGAGCAGATCTCACCCACACACAAAAGGATCACTTAATCCAATTCTTCTTATAAAAATCATCTCATATCATAATATAGTTAGTGTAAGCAAGTCTGAATGATGTATATTTGCTTTGTTTGTATGTTTGCTTGTGCGCGGTGTAGAACCAGTGCCGGAAGAGAACCCAGGGGAGCCAACTGACCAAGAGCACGACGCTGCAGACGGTAGCGAAGGCAAGTTCCATCACCCTCCTTTTTTATCATATTGCTCCTATGTGAGGTTTATCCATTGTGGCCAGTAGATTAGGCATTTGCATTGTTGAGCATGAGTTATTCGAGTGATAGAGGGTAAACATACTAGTTTCTCTTTTTGCAGCATATTGATATGATGAGATTATGCATGATGATGTTGCCCTGTTTTTGCTGCACGGTTGGGGAGAGCATGAGTTGAGAGCGGGGCAGAAGGGTTAGTGTTAGTGTAAGCGCTACCATGGTGGTAGACTTACAGTGAGTACTATCAAGATGATAGGCTCGTGGTTTGAGTATGGAATCTGCCCTGGTGAGCCTTAAGGACCGAGTTGTTTTGACATCTCACCTAACTTTCTTCAGTACGACCACATGACCCTGTATGGGCGGGGCTTAGCCTAACCCCGGTGGCTAGCCCGACAGTCGTCCACGGTGGAGAGAGAGAGAGATGCATTTATGAAAATTGAGAGGATATTGAGATAAGTCATGACACTGGGTTGGGGACGACTGGTCTGGGTGATGTTTCGACTGGGTGTCGGTTATGACGGGCTATCTTTGATGGTCTGTGCGTGTGGGTACAGTGTACAACCTCTGCAGAGTGTAGAACCCGTTCGGACGGCCGTGTCCTCGGTATAGGACAGGTTATGGTGTGGTCCTAACAACTAGGAAGCCACCTATTGTGAGAAAGAGGTGAGGAATGTCTCTGGATGGGTTATTTGGTTGCATTTAGTTGCATCACTCTTATTGTTGTGCATTGCATCTATGTTTGTTTCATTCCCCTCCCGAAGGGCGAGGTGGAGCTTGCTGAGTACTTTTGTACTCAACCGTTGTTGATATCTTCAGAGGATCCTGACTTCGACCCGGAGGACTTCGAGTAGGGTCGCATCCACACCCAAGGTGTTACCATGGAACCATGTACGAGGAGGAGCTGGTCGTCCATGTTTTTATGTCGTTAATCATCCTTATGTTAGTCCTTATTGTTGTTGTACTAAAGTGTATGCCGTTGTAATAAAGCTCTGTATGGTTGTGGTTCCACTTGTGTTGTAATATTATGTACCGAACTATGTTTCTGGCATAATATTACATGTTTAGTTCCGATCTTATGGGTCGGGACGCTTCAAGTGGTATCAGAGCCATACTTGGCTGTAGGATGCGTACCCTAGTACTTAGGTAACCATAGGAGACCATAGAATAGTTGGCCTGTAGGAAACCTGGACCGTAGAGCCTTGGTGATAGGTTTTGCTCTCATCTAATCCTTGTGCCCTGTTCTAAGCCAGATGGCGGACGACCGTATCACCACCTTCTGCATCAACGAAGATGGCTTCCCCAAGGTGCTCTATGCCGCCACGACACGACTAGGTATTCCAGACCGTCCGGAGTACGTGGGTCATGAGTTTGTGGAGCATGGCACCGAAAGCTGCGAGGTCACTATGCACATCGGCGCCAGTGAGAGGTTCCTGGACATGAAGCCATGGAATGTCTCTGCCACTGGATGCCGCATGAAAGATACGTGCCAATTGGTGGCCCGCAAAACTTTGAAGTGCCTCTGCCACATGTTTGACTGGCATTTGGGTTCCACACCCATGAAGTACTTCCCACCACTGGACCGTAGTCGTCCCGCATGGATGGCGAGGATTCGCAACTTGGAAGGCCTCGGGTCGACCGAAGACGACCCCACCATTGTCGCCATGTCCGGTAATTTATTGAGCCTGGACGACTTGTGCGACCAGCTGAACCAGCGCGTGAAGACACTCGTCCAGCGTGCTGAGACATTGGAGACCCACTGGCGAAAGGCTAAGCTAGCACTAGCGCAGGCTGAAGCCCGGGTTGCCAGCGCCGAAAGTCAAGTCGCCTTGGCCGAGGAGAACCTTAGGGAGCAGGCCGACCGTCACAGCCAGCTGCTTAGGGGTGTCTACCTTGTAGACCGGGCCAAGCGGAAGGACCGTCAAGCTGGGGAAATGATGGAGCCACTTGTCCTAGAAGGAACCCCAGTGTATCACCTATCCAACCCCCGAAGGAGGATTTGTGAGCCTGTGCCTCCTACTCCTCCGACCTCACCTCGCGGGACCAATGAAGACCCTGAAGATCAGGATGTAGGACCCAGTAGCCAGGCAGAGGTCCCGGCTGACCCTTAAGGGAATAGACCCAGCGACGACATGCGCTATGTATCTTGTACCCGCTTGCCCGAATGAATGAATGAATGCTTGGTGTGCTGCTTGCAATGTTTGATGTTTGTGTGAATTGTGTGGTATAAAACTATATATATGTGTTTAGATACACATAGTAAAATAGAAAAAATATAGGAAAAAATAATAATAACAATAATAAAAGACGGTAAGCATAACTAATTATGATGCACCATAGTAATAATAATAGGAAGAAAATCTAAACCCATCGATTGCCTTGTCACAGATGCCTCGCCGCTCGAGCCGAGTCACTAATGGACACGAGGCGGACCAAGGACTACGAGAGATTCCGCCTGCACCTCACGAGCATGAGACAGCGGAGAGTGCACCTGTCCGGCCACATCCCCAAGCACCTAACTATGATCTGACTGCCATTCTGGACCGCCAGAATCGACTCCTCGAGCTACTGACGAACACCCTGGCTGCCCGTAACAACGGTGGTCTCAACAACCATCAGCCCGTGCCGCAAAACAATCACCAGATCGCAGACTTCAACAGGATGAACCCGCCCAAGTTTTCTGGATCTGAGGACCCCATTGAGGCAGATGACTGGCTAAGAGAGATTGAGATGAAACTCGAGGTTGTGCATGCAAACGAGCAGGATAAGGTTCTGCTTGCAGTCCAACAACTGAGGGGATCTGCCTTAGCCTGGTGGCACAGCTACAGCGAGATGCATCCACATGCTAGGACCATGATATGGGACGAGTTTGTGAAGTTGTTTAGAGAGCAACACATCCCAAGTAGCATTATGAAGCTAAAGAGGGAAGAGTTTATGAACCTTAAACAGAAGGGACTAACTGTGACGGAGTATCTACACAAGTTTACCGGGTTATCCCGCTATGACCCCCACGTTGTGGATACAGAAGAGAAGAAGCAAGAAGCCTTTTTGCGTGGGTTAAACACTGAAATCAGGAAATTTCTTGAAGCATCTGTTTATCCAGATTTCAGTACCCTGGTTAACAAGGCCATCACTACAGAAAAGAACATAGAGGATGAGCTACGGGAGAAGAAAAGAAAATTCGAGGACAAGAAGGGGTTCCAGCAGGTGAAACTTCAGAGGACTAATCAACCTGTCTATTCATTACAGAGGACCCAACAACCAACCTACTTTGTGCAGAAGACCCAACAACCTATTTACTCTGGGCAGATGGCACATAGTGGTGTATCCTATAAAGCACCAACCACCACTTTCAAGCAACCGGTACAGCCTGCTAAATCACATGGCTCATTCCATCCTCAGCAGTCTGGGGTCAATCAAACTGTTGGCCAGAGGGTCTGTTTCAGCTGCCGTGAGCCTGGGCATATCGCCGTTAACTGCCCTTACAAGGTTAAGCCAGCACCATCAGTCGTCTCCAACTCAGTTAACGGACCAAGGCAACCAGCTGGAGGCAGCCGCGGAGCACCGTCAAGGACTCAACACTCATTTGGAAAGGCCACAGTAAACCACGTCTACGCCGAAGAGGCAGATGCAGCACCAGGAGTTCTACTTGGTGAGTTCTTGGTTCAGTCAGTTTTGGCTTCAGTACTGTTTGATTCTGGCGCATCGCATTCTTTTATATCATCACACTTCGTAGAGACACATGATATATCTACGGTAGCCCTTAAGAGGCCCTTAATGACTCGATCACCGGGAGGTTATATACCTTGCCACCTAGGAGTTAACAACATCCCTTTAAACCTAAGTGGGGTAGAGTTCTTTGTTAATCTAGTAGTGCTTGACTCCCATGGGATAGAGGTGATCCTCGGTATGGATTGGTTAGCCAAGTGCAATGGGAGTATAGCTTGTGCACAGAGGACTGTGATAGTGACAAACCATGAAGGGAAGACTGTCACATGTCATGTCAACTCCAGCCTGTCTGAGCCAGTAGTAAATCACTTGAAGGCGGAAACACCTCAGGAAGTGCCAGTGATTAAAGAGTATGTTGATGTGTTCCCTGAGGAGTTGTCAGGCATGCCGCCAGAAAGAGAAGTGGAGTTCTCCATTGATCTAGTTCCCGGAACGGCCCCAATAGCCAAGAGGCCTTATAGAATGGCAGCGCCAGAACTAGCCGAGTTAAAGAAACAGTTAGATGAGTTGCAAGAGAAAGGGTACATAAGGCCTAGTGCATCACCATGGGGTGCACCAGTCCTCTTCGTAGAGAAAAAGGATGGAAGTAAGAGACTCTGTGTAGATTACCGAGCTCTTAATGCGGTGACCATCAAGAATAAATACCCTCTACCCCGGATAGATGATCTATTCGACCAGCTAAAGGGGGCCAAGTTTTTCTCAAAGATTGACTTGAGGTCTGGGTATCATCAAGTGAGGATTAAGCCCGAAGATATACCTAAGACGGCATTTGTGACTCGCTACGGTCAGTTCGAGTTCACAGTGATGTCTTTTGGATTAACCAATACCCCTGCCTACTTCATGAACCTAATGAACCGGGTGTTCATGCAAGAGTTGGACAAGTTTGTCGTTGTCTTCATCGAAGACATTCTAGTCTATTCCCGAAGTGAAGCAGAACACGCGCAACATCTGCATGTTGTTTTGGACCGGCTCAGGAGCCATCAACTTTATGCCAAGTTCAGCAAATGTGAGTTTTGGTTACAGAAAGTTAGTTTCCTTGGGCATGTGCTAACAGCCAAGGGAGTTGCAGTTGATCCAGAGAAGGTCAAAGCCGTATCATCTTGGAAGCAACCAACTTCGGTCTCGGAGATTCGTAGTTTTCTGGGTATGGCTGGTTATTATCGGAGGTTCATCGAAGGATTTTCCAAGCTAGCCCGACCAATGACCGAACTACTAAAGAAGGATAAGAAGTTTGTGTGGACTGAAGCATGTGAGCGGAGTTTTCGTGAGTTGAAAGGAAGACTAACCACGACCCCAGTCTTAGTCTTACCGGATATTCACAAGAACTTTGTTATTTATTATGATGCTTCTAAACACGGCATAGGATGTGTGCTAATGCAAGAAGGACGAGTGGTATCCTATGCCTCTCGTCAGTTAAGGCCGCACTAGCAGAACTACCCAACCCATGACTTGGAATTGGCTGCGGTAGTGCATGCTCTTAAGATTTGGAGACACTATCTGATCAGTAACAAGTGTGAAATATACACAGATCACAAGAGCCTCAAGTATATCTTTACCTAGCCTGATCTGAACCTAAGACAACGAAGATGGTTGGAACTAATTAAGGATTATGATGTGGAGAGCCACTACCACCCGGGTAAAGCAAATGTTGTGGCAGACGCTCTTAGCAGGAAAGCATACTGTCATCACTTGGTGACTCAAGTACCACAACTGTGCGAGGAGATGATGAAGTTGAACCTAAGTATTGTACCTCACTCCTACAACTACAACCTTAGTGTTCACCCTGTGCTGGATGACCAGATTAAGAAGGCTCAGCAGGAGGATGAAAAGTTAATGAAGATCAAGGAACAAACCGGTGAAGGCAAGGCACCAGACTTTAGAGTTGATAAAGATGGAATATTGTGGTTCAAGAAACGGTTGTGTGTGCCTTCACAAGGTCACTATCGGAATACGATCATGGATGAAGCTCATAACTCTGCCTACTCCATCCACCCTGGAGCCACAAAGATGTACGTGGATATTAAGCAAAAATATTGGTGGGTTGGCATGAAGGGTGACATAGCCAAATTTGTGGCTTATTGTGATGTGTGTAGAAGGGTCAAAGCTGAGCATCAAAAGCCGAGTGGCCTATTACAGCCCTTACCGATTCCCGTTTGGAAATGGGATGAGGTAGGAATGGATTTCATCACTGGCCTACCAAGGACCAAGAATGGTAATGACTCCGTATGGGTAGTGGTCGACCGTATGACTAAAGTTGCACACTTTATTCCTGTGCGCACAACCTACAATGGGAGTAAGCTGGCCATGTTGTACATAGACCGTATTGTGAAACTACATGGAGTACCCTCGAGGATAGTCTCAGATCGAGGTACTCAATTTACGTCAAGGTTTTGGAGGAGTCTTCAAAAGGCACTTGGTACCAAGTTAGACTTTAGTTCAGCATATCACACTCAGACAGATGGTCAGACAGAGAGGATCAACCAAATCTTGGAAGACATGTTGAGGGCCGCTGTTCTGACCTACGGCAAGGATTGGGAAGACAGTTTACCGTATGCCGAGTTCTCATACAACAACAGTTATCAGGCCAGCATCAAGATGTCACCGTATGAAGCCCTCTATGGAAGGAAGTGTCGAACCCCACTCATGTGGTCAGAAGTTGGGGACCGCATTGTGGAGCAACCAGACTTCATCTTGGCAGCAGAGGACAAGGTAGCGGAGATTCGAGCGAATCTCAAGGCCGCCCAATCACGTCAGAAAAGCTACGCAGATAAGAGGAGGCGTGAACTCAGTTTCCAAGCTGGAGATCATGTGTACCTTAAAGTATCTCCTATCCGTGGCACGCGCAGATTCCAAGTACGTGGAAAGTTGGCACCACGGTACATTGGCCCTTTCTCAGTCCTAAAAAGGGTAGGATCAGTAGTGTATGAGATTCAGCTACCCGAAGAAATTTCAGGCGTGCACAACGTCTTCCACGTGTCACAGCTAATAAAATGCCTACGGGTTCCCGAGGAACAGGTGACACAAGAAACCCTAGACCTGCAAGATGATCTGCGCTACCAGGAGGTGCCGGTAAAGATCTTGGAAACAGTCACCCGAAGGACACGGAGAAACACCATCACACTTTGTCGGGTCCAGTGGAGCAGACACTCGGAGGCTGAAGCTACTTGGGAAAGAGAAGATGCATTGCGGATAGAGTTCCCCCATCTCTTTGCAGACCACTTGAATCTCGAGGACGAGATTCATCCTAAGTGGGGTAGGTCTGTAACGCCCCATTTTTCGTAAAGCTAATAAATCAGGGTTATAGAATTAACCACCAGACAAATTACGCACATTACTGGCCGATCTCAGATATGTCTTTCATTGAAACTGGTGCAGCCACCCCCCCTACTTTTGCCTAAAGGCAAACTCTTTTCCTCTTTCTCCCGCATCCTTATCCACTCCACGAGAAGCTTCCGGAACCACCCCACACATATATCTCCCCCCATCCTTATCCACTCCACGAGAAGCTTCCGGAACCACCCCTCATATACATATCTCCCCCTATCCTTATCCACTCCACGAGAAGCTTCCGGAACCACCCCTCACATATATCTCCCCCCATCCCCATCCACTCCACGAGAAGCTTCCGGAACCACCCCTCATATACATATCTCCCCCGCATCCTTATCTACTCCACGAGAAGCTTCCGGAACCACCCCACACATATATCTCCCCCCATCCTTATCCACTCCACGAGAAGCTTCCGGAACCACCCCTCATATACATATCTCCCCCCATCCTTATCCACTCCACGAGAAGCTCCCGGAACATGCATTAATTACACCTCACCTACCTCTCCTCCCTCCATCCCTATCCCTTTCCCCCTTCATCTATAAAAGGGACTCGGGGGCTCACTTTCTCCCCCGCCCCATTGAGCACCGGCGCTCGCGTCTCCTCCCCACCCCCTCCAACATCGATCTCCGACGAGGAACCCTCCCCGCCGTGCCCCGCCAAGCCACGACCAAGGTGAGCACCACAACCTCCACTCTCCTCCCCGAGTCATCCCCCCTTCCCCCTCTCCTCGGGTTTGGCCGTGACCACCCCGTGGCATGGCCGCCCTTCCATGAAGTTGCTCTACTTCCTACCCAAAATCGGCAGCTTAATCGAGTGATTCATAGCCTCGGCGTTCGAGTTCTTACTCTCTGGCCATCCTCCCCCGTTTACTGTTGCTGATTTGAGCCCAACCCTAAGCAACCCCTTGATTGGTCTTAGAGCAGATCTCACCCACACACAAAAGGATCACTTAATCCAATTCTTCTTATAAAAATCATCTAATATCATAATATAGTTAGTGTAAGCAAGTCTGAATGATGTATATTTGCTTTGTTTGTATGTTTGCTTGTGCGCGGTGTAGAACCAGTGCCGGAAGAGAACCCAGGGGAGCCAACTGACCAAGAGCACGACGCTGCAGACGGTAGCGAAGGCAAGTTCCATCACCCTCCTTTTTGATCATATTGCTCCTATGTGAGTTTTATCCATTGTGGCCAGTAGATTAGGCATTTGCATTGTTGAGCATGAGTTATTTGAGTGATAGAGGGTAAACATACTAGTTTCTCTTTTTGCAGCATATTGATATGATGAGATTATGCATGATGATGTTGCCCTGTTTTTGCTGCACGGTTGGGGAGAGCATGAGTTGAGAGCGGGGCAGAAGGGTTAGTGTTAGTGTAAGCGCTACCGTGGTGGTAGACTTACAGTGAGTACTATCAAGATGATAGGCTCGTGGTTTGAGTATGGAATCTGCCCTGGTGAGCCTTAAGGACCGAGTTGTTTTGACATCTCACCTAACTTTATTCAGTACGACCACATGACCCTGTATGGGCGGGGCTTAGCCTAACCCCGGTGGCTAGCCCGACAGTCGTCCACGGTGGAGAGAGAGATGCATTTATGAAAATTGAGAGGATATTGAGATAAGTCATGACACTGGGTTGGGGACGACTGATCTGGGTGATGTTTCGACTGGGTTTCGGTTATGACGGGCTATCTTTGATAGTCCGTGCGTGTGGGTACAACCTACAACCTCTACAGAGTGTAGAACCCGTTCGGACGGTCGTGTCCTCGGTATAGGACAGGTTATGGTGTGGTCCTAACAACTAGGAAGCCACCTGTTGTGAGAAAGAGGTGAGGAATGTCTCTGGATGGGTTATTTGGTTGCATTTAGTTGCATCACTCTTATTGTTGTGCATTGCATCTATATTTGTTTCATTCCCCTCCCGAAGGACGAGGTGGAGCTTGCTGAGTACTTTTGTACTCAACCGTTGTTGATATCTTCAGAGGATCCTGACTTCGACCTGGAGGACTTCGAGTAGGGTCGCATCCACACCCAAGGTGTTACCGTGGAACCATGTACGAGGAGGAGCTGGTCGTCCATGTTTTTATGTCGTTAATCATCCTTATGTTAGTCCTTATTGTTGTTGTACTAAAGTGTATGCCGTTGTAATAAATCTCTGTATGGTTGTGGTTCCACTTGTGTTGTAATATTATGTACCAAACTCTGTTTCTGGCATAATATTACATGTTTAGTTCCGATCTTATGGGTCGGGACGCTTCAGAGTGGTACCACGGAGTGCAGCAAGGGACTTCCCATGAGCACATGGACTTGTGCTTGGAGGATGCTGCTATGCTCAGCACTCGACTGGAGGAGTGTCAGCAAGAGCTTCAGGATGTTCGGGACACCCTGAAGGAAACGGAGGCGTTGCTGCGAGCCTGCTTGAGGGCGAGAGAAAGAGGAGATGGGAATGAACTGTGTGTCACCGTGAATGATACCTGGACTCCTCACTCCCCAGATCGCCGAGCGATAAGGCGTCGTCGCACTTCTCCACCAGCAGCCTACCCACCCAAAGCAGAGTCAGAAGGCAGCCGAAATGACGAGGAAGATCCCGAGGAGCCAGCTCAAGAAAACGAGTAGCGTAGAGCCTTTTCCTTAAAGCAGAAGGATGTCGAGTAGTCGAGTCGTTACGTTAGTTAATGGTGTGTTAATGCTTGGTGTGTGACGTGAGTTGTGGAAGCGATGAGCAATTGTCCACAGCCTCGTCTTCAGATTGTTTTGTTTTGGTGTGTGAACCCACATGAAATAATAGTGCATTCATTTTTGTGTGTGAGACATGAACGCTCAGAAAAGTATAACCAAGGCTCAACACCTCAAATTACAAACAAGTGAAAGTAGTGAGATAATACGTAATACTTTAAATTAACATTTGGTTGATCATGCTAGATGGCCGGAAGAGCAGAAGGTCGCGCAGCCAACCCCGCCACCAACAACGATGAGGCCTGCAACCCTCATCTTTCAGGAGGCCAAGACAGGGGTGGTCGCCGTGAAGGAGTTGATCCCCTCCACCAAATGCTTGAGAATCAAAATCAGCTCATCCAGAATTTGACTCAAGTGGTGGCCAACTTGCATCAAGTTCCACCCCCACAAGCTGCACCACGCCAACCAAGGTTGAGTGAGTTTCTAGGAACTCAACCTCCAAAGTTTGCAAGTGCTGCTGAACCTCTGGAGGCAGATGACTGGCTAAAGACCATTGAAAGCAAGATGAGGATCATACAGTGCCAAGGGTATGAGAGGGTGCTGTTTGCCTCTCATCAATTGCATGGACCTGCTGCTGATTGGTGGACCGCCTACGTGGCCGCCCATCATGACCCTGAGAACATCACTTGGGAAGAGTTCAAGCGTAGCTTCCGCAACCATTACATCCCAAGAGGTGAACTCAAAAACAAGAGGAAGGAGTTTTTGGGACTGCAGCAGGGAAACATGACGGTGAGGGAATACCTCACTAAATTTACTCAACTATCCCGTTATGCCCCACAGGACATAGAGACTGATGAGCAGAAACAAGATTGTTTTGTGGAGGGACTTACCGCAGAAATGCAGTGTGCAATGTCCTCAAATGAGTATGAAAGCTTCTAAAAGATGGTGGACAGAGCGTTTGTGGTAGAAAGGAAGCTAAAGGCCTTGGAAAATGAGAATAAGAGGAAGGCCGGGTGGTCACATCAAGCCTCAGGGAGCAACACCCGCCCACGTCTGATGCAGCAACCTGCGGGGCAGACGAGCCGTGCTGCGGTACCCTACTCAGCACCAAGAGGGTACAACCCGAATTACAGGCCTCCCGCAGCACCAGCACAGCCACAACGTCAGTTTGTACAGCAGCCTCGCCCCGCATATCCACTTCGACCAGCAGTGCAAGGACCTCCAAACCAACCCCAAGACAATAAAGGCCAAGCCCCTAAGGTTGGGGTGCAATGTTTTAGCTGTGGTGAAGTGGGGCACTATGCCCATAAGTGCCCAAAGAAGAAGCCCACGCAGCCACAACAGCAGAATGTAATGAGAGGACGGGTGAACCAAGTCACTATGGAGGAAGCACAAGAGGCACCCGACGTGGTAGTTGGTAAGTTTCCTGCCAATTTACACATTGCAACCCTGCTGTTTGATTCTGGTGCTACCCACTCGTTCATTGCTCAAGGGTTTGTTAAGAAGCATGACCTAGCAACAACACAAATGAACCATATGCTAGCTGTAAACTCTCCAGGTGGAGAAATAAGGACAAGACAAGTGTTTCCCAAAGTGAACCTAGACATTAATGGGGTAGTGTTTACTGCTAACCTCATAGTGATAGATTCACAAGGGATAGATATTATTTTGGGTATGGATTGGTTGACCAAACATAAAGGAATCATCCATTGTTCGACCAGAACGGTGGAACTAACTCACCCTAGTGGCACAAGAGTAAAGTTGATAACAAAACACGAGCCTAGGAGGGACATTAAATTAAATCAAGTTGAGGTGAAAGTTGAGGAGATCAGGACCATCAGGGAATATCCAGATGTTTTTCCGGAGGAGTTGCCAGGTATGCCTCCCGATCGTGAAGTGGAATTCACAATTGAGCTAGTGCCTGGAACAGCCCCGATATACAAGAGACCTTATCGGATGGACTCCAAGCAGCTGGGAGAACTCAAGGATCATTTGAGACAATTGATGGAGAAGGGGTATATTCGCCCTAGTTCCTCACCATGGGGAGCTCCGGTGATATTTGTGCCCAAAAAGGACGGAACCCAAAGGTTATGCATGGATTACCGTGCCTTGAATGAGGTAACCATCAAGAACAAGTACCCATTACCCCGCATTGAAGACTTGTTTGATCAGTTGAGGGGAGCTTGTGTGTTCTCGAAAATTGATCTTAGGTTGGGATACCACCAACTGAAGATAAGGTAATATGATATTCCCAAGACAGCTTTCGTATCTCGATACGAATTGTATGAATACACTATCATGCCTTTCGGGCTAACTAATGCCCCGGCATACTTCATGTATCTCATGAACAAGGTATTCATGGAATATCTGGACAAAATTTTGGTGGTTTTCATAGATGACATTCTCGTCTTCTCCAAAGATGAAGAAGAACATGAGAAACATCTAAGGTTGGTGTTGCAAAGGCTGAGAGAACACCAACTATATGCCAAGTTGAGCAAGTGTGAGTTTTGGCTGAAGAGAGTTCCCTTCTTAGGACATATAATCTTGGAGGGAGGAATCTCCGTGGATCCTGCCAAAATCGAGGATATACAGAAGTGGAAGACCCCTGAAAATGTCGGGGAAGTTCGAAGCTTCTTGGGATTGGCTGGATACTATCGACGGTTTATTGAGGGATTCTCTAAAATCTCGAGACCCCTCACCAAACTGTTGGAGAAGGGAATCACGTTCACATGGACGCCGCAGTGCGAGACGAATTTTCAGAAGTTAAAGAAAAGATTGACGACAGCCCTAGTGCTAGTTATGCCAGATATGCAGAAGAACTTTACGGTGTACTGCGATGCCTCTGGAAACGGGTTGGGATGTGTTCTCATGCAAGAAGGGCATGTCGTGGCTTATGCATCCCGGCAGCTTTGGAAGCACGAGAAGAACTATCCTACACATGACCTAGAACTAGTCGCAGTGGTACACACGTTGAAAATTCGGCGGCACTATTTGATGGGGAAGAGGACCGAGATATATACGGATCATAAGAGTTTGAAGTAGATATTCACACAGCCAGACCTCAACCTCAGACAAAGGAGATGGTTAGAGCTAATCAATGACTTTGATGTGGGCATCAACTATCATCCTGGGAAAGCAAACGTCGTGGTCGATGCTTTAAGTCGGAAAGTGCAGGTCAATAAGTTGAGCTTGAAGGACATGCCTGCAGAATTGAAGAACGAGGTTATAAGGCTCAATCTATGCCTTGTGAATAGTGGTGAAGCCATCGCCATGGAAGTGGACTCCACACTAGAGCGAGACATACGCGAGAGTCAAAAGAATGACGAGAAGATAGAGATCAGACAACTCATCAAGGAAAATAAAGCTTCTGGCTTTAGAGAGGATGAACAAGGAACGGTGTGGCACGGGAAAAGAATCTATGTGCCAGAAGTAAAGGAGATCCATGAATTGATTTTGAAGGAGGCTCATGATTCTGACTATTCCATTCATCCTGGGAGTACGAAGATGTATCAGGACCTCAAGAGCAGGTATTGGTGGTATGGCATGAAGGGAGTTGTCGCGGAACATGTTGCCCTATGTGACACATGTCAGTTGGTGAAAGCAGAACATCAACGACCCGCGGGATTATTGCAACCACTCAAAGTGCCTGAATGGAAATGGGAAGAAATCGGTATGGATTTCATAGTGGGATTGCCTAGGACCCAATCAGGATATGATTTAATATGGGTCATCATCGACAAGCTAACCAAGGTAGCTCACTTCATTCCCGTGAAGGAAAGCTGCAGCGGATCCAAATCAGAATTGTACATATCAAGGATCGTGTGCTACCATGGAGTGCCGAAGAAGATAGTGTCGGATCGAGGGACACAGTTCACCTCAAGGTTCTGGCAGAAGTTGCACGAAACCATGGGAACCCATCTGAACTTTAGTTCTGCCTATCATCCCCAAACTGATGGGCAGATGGAAAGAACCAATCAGATTCTTGAAGATATGCTGAGGGCATGTGCACTCAAAAACAATCGGAGTTGGGATAAGAACTTACCGTATGCGGGGTTTTCCTATAACAACAGCTATCAAGCTAGTATGAAGATGTCACCGTTTGAAGCCTTGTACGGGAGGAAGTGCAGAACTCCCCTATTTTGGAACCAAACGGGGGAAAGCAAAGTGTTTGGTCCAGAAGTACTACAAGAAGCTGAGGCGAAGGTGAGGGAAATTCGCAACAATTTGAGGATAGCACAGACACGCCAAAAGAGCTATGCCGATGTACGAAGAAGAGAGCTCGTTTTCAACGTGGGAGACTATGTCTATCTCAAGGTGTCCCCTATCAGAGAACTTCGTCGGTTCAAGGTGAAAGGGAAGTTGTCACCTCGATACATCGGACCCTTTCAAGTTCTGGAAAGGAAAGGCGAAGTGGCGTATCAACTAGAGTTACCAGCTCGCCTATCGGATGTGCACGATGTATTCCATGTGTCACAACTCAAAAAATGCCTGAGGACGCCTGAAGAGGTGTTACCCATGAATGAAGTGGACGTAGCTGAGGATTTGTCTTATGCCGAGCAACCATACAAGATTTTGGAGACAATGGAACGCCTCACCAGAAATAAAAGAATCTGGATGTGCATGGTGCAGTGGAAGCATCACTCAGAAGAGGAAGCCACCTGGGAACGGGAAGATGAGCTCAAGGCACAATTTCCGGAATTGTTTTCTTAGAACCACCAATCTCGAGGACGAGATTTCTTTTAAGGGGGGTAGAGCTGTAACACCCCAAAATCATATTAAGAGGGGAATTTAAAAATTTTTTGGACGTGTTGCATGTTTTGCAACAATTTAAATTCAAACTGGAATTCAATTTAAACTCAAAACAGAAAAGAAATAGAAAAAAAAAGAAAACAGAAAAAAACCGGCCAGTGGGCCGAAACCCACCAGCCGGCCCACCCAGCACCCGCGCCAGCCTGCAGCCGCGCGCGCCCCCTTCTTCTGACTGACAGGCGGGGCCCGCCAGCCCTTCTTCTACCTCGCGCCCGCGCCCGTGATCGGCCGGACTCCTCTCACCCAGAATCAAAACCGACCCGGATTACTGCGAATCCCCGCCGAATTCCGTTCGTAGGCGACGCAAACTCAATCATAACCGAACGCCGCCCTTCCCCCGTCTATAAAAACCCCGACCTCGTCCAGTTTTACTCACGCGATCTGCTGTTTTTACTCCGGTGAGAACCCGAGCCTTCTCCGGTGAATTCTGGCCGATCTACGCTCGAAAATTCCGATCTAACTCGCTGGTCTTGATTCACCGCCTCCGGGGAACCCTGCAGGTGCAGAAAACTCGGTGACTTGCGGTTCAAACACAGGGCCGACGAGTCTCGCCGTGGTTTCACTTCGGACCTCGTCGCCGATCGCTTTCCAGGACCTCCGAGCTCAAGAAAACCCCCGAGGTGAGATCCCCGACCTCCCCTCCACCGATCTATGCCATGAAATCACAGTTCTAGGAAGAATTCTCGAAGATCCGAAAATCTCTGGCGAGATCGCCGCCTCCCGCCGCCGTGCGCCGTCGGGCAGCGCCGCCCGCGCTCGGTTAGAGCGACATGGCCGCTTGTGCGCCGTTTATTTTAAATCGCACGGTAGGGTTTAAATCCCCGCGTACCGGTTCGACGTTATAATCTCAGCCGTATGTTTTAAATCGGACGGTCCACGTCAGCCCCGCGTTATAAAGACTGGAAATCTTACGTGCTACCCCCTGGGGTTCTCGGGAAATAAGAGCTAGCCCCGGAAACTTCTGATCTAGCCCTTGGAACTTCAGAAAATAATGTAAATTCATTTAAAAATCAGTTTTAGCCCCTGGACTTAATAAAAATTTGGAAAAACTCCTCTGATAAGTGTAGCTAGACCCCTGGAAATTCTAAAAATAATATTATAAACCCTGTAGTGGGGTGAGTTTACCTGTTTAACCCTGTTTAGTATTAAATTTAGGAAATTGAATATGTGGCTACTATTTAAAATTTAAAAAGTGGGACAAACATATTGTCAAATTTAAATTAAAAAATTTCTCAGTACTTAGAAAACTTTGGAGTGAGATAAAAATAGATTTTTGGCTGAAATGAATCTGTTTAATTTATTATTCACATTTATTAGTTACAGGGACACATTTTTAAGTAAAGAATAGTTCTGAAAATAGGGAAAATAAATGTAAAATAGTTTACATCAGAGGAAAAGGTCAAAAATATATAAGTAAATATTTTAGATCAGAACCTATTCTGTTTAGATGATGTGTCTTGTTATTTTCATAATAAAGTTCACATTTAGGCATAGGAAAGAAATCTGAAAATATAGCAAATAGTAAATGATAAATGAAGTTTCTAAAATCCAAAGAATTCAGTTTAGGGTTGGTAGAAATTCTGAAGACACATATGGAGAAGGAAAATACCTTTCATGCATACTTGGTAGCTAAAAGGTGTAGTAATTGAATATAAGAAATTTATTTAAATTGGAAACTTATATATAAAGTATGCAAGCATAAATGTGAATACAAAAGTAGGAATCATATACACATGATTAAAAGTGCATGTAAGCCAAAGGTCAACACACATAGAGTAAACACAACACATAGGAGTTGTGAATGGCTTTGTTACATGTGAATGTGTGGTTTGTATGAAGTGGAAGTGTGAACTATGTCTTATGGATTGTTGTTTTTCTTTTGCTATGTGTGATGGTATGATGTAAAACCTGCTCAAGAGCAAGTTATTCCTTTCCAAGATCAGGACTACCCATTTCAAGAGCAGCAGGAAGGAGGCAAGTGTTCTTGACCACTTTGATCCTATGCTAGGATGTGTAGATAGAATTATTTGCATTGTCAAATGAAATATGAAACCCATGCTAGGAAGTTTCCCTAGAATTGCATTATCTTATTTCCTTGTAGCTTGGGTTGGGATTTATTTTATCATGTCATTTATTATTATGCATATGCTTAGCATGCTTAGAATGGAATATTTGGGATATGAGATCATCAGTTTATTTTACCATACTCTTGAATGAGATATTGTGAGTTATGTAGAGGTAGGGATTAAGGCAAGTTGGATGTTTTAGTTGTGTGCTGGGTGCACGAGACTCGGGTTTGTGTTTAGTACTTGCCTGGATCCTAAGGACCGGTTCATGGAGCATGTAACCTGGCTTTGCCGTGCCAACCACATGCTGAGATGGGGCAGCTTGGCCAATTAATTAGGTGTATCCCCGGCGTAGTATGGGTGTGTTGGATGGTGCGGGGAATATGTGTCAGCTGGACTACCATATGAACCGCAAGGCTCAAGAGGGGGCCACTGCAGCGGGGTTGGAGCCTCTTGTATGCTGTTAAGGGTGAAACCTCAGTGGGCCCACGCTCGTCGAGAATCCCTTTGTAAAGGCTTCGTAGTGATCTCCTGGCTACACACCTGGGAAGTGTGAATGTGGTTCGTGGCCACTGGCATAATGGAGGTTCTTTTAGTCCACCCGGCAACGGGAGATGAAATCACTATATGTGGGTACAGTGGTACAAACTCTGCAGAGTCAAAACTGTCATGACAGCCGTGCTCACGGTCAAGAGCGGCTTGGACTTATTCATGATTAGAGGATTGATGGTTTTGGAAGTTGTGGATGTTAAGCGGGGAGCTTAACATTGGAAATGATGTTATAGTTATTTGATTATGATGATGGTATGGGAGATTGGGACCATTTCACCTATGTAGTAATGTAGGTGCTTAATAAGCTAAGGTGATAGGTATTAATTGCGTAGTGCTTTAAACATGAGTTCAACCTCTCCTTGTTCTAGCCATGCATGACATAACTTTCCCACACTTGCTGAGTACCATCGGTACTTAACCTTGCATATTTGTTGGTTTGTATTGCTGCTCAGGTCAAGATAATGAGGTGGTGTATAATGACCAAGACTTTGGACCCGAAGAAGGTTTCTAGGTTCATGGAGACCCCAGCCAACGCTTGTGACGGAGCCCACAAGAATAATATTCCGCTGCTAGTTCATTTACTTGTAATGAACTTATTATTGTCCATCGAGACATTTGCTATGTAAGACTTATTTATATTCGACACCTGACTTGTAATAAATGATGCTTCACTATTTGTCATCACATGTATGAGAAAATGATCCTGGCATACATGTGACATTCACTTGGTTATTCTTCGGAAAAAAACCGGGTGTGACAGCATCCATAGCTAGTTTAGTGGACTATAGGGTCCACCTCATCACCTTTCGCCATTTCATTGGGCGACAACTGCTATCCATGTCAGATGTCCATTGAATAATATTTTTAAACTTTATTACTAAATTTTAAAACAAATAGAGTTATAGTGTAGTGGTTACCACTAAATCTTTAATCCTATAAGTCCAAGGTTCAAATTCTACTATGACATGTTATATTTGTACTTTTTAATAGACACGATTTGGATCTTAAAATCTGAATATAATGAAATTTTAGTTTGACTTTGTTACTAATCTAAGTTATAATTTGAATATGATGAAATTCAAATTTAAATTTATTCTCTATCAAATCTTAATATTTATTATATCTATTAAAAAGATATAAATATAACATGTCAGAGCATAATTCAAACCTGAGACTTCTATGATTAAGAATTTAGTGGTAACCACTACACTACAATACTATTTATTTCAAAATTTAGTAATAAAATTTAAATATTATCCACCTATCAGCTAACGTGACGGCTGATATGGCACCTGTCGCTCAACGTACGGGAAACGGGTGATTATTTTTATAAATTTTAAAAACGCTCTGTTATTTTCATTAAATTAATAAAAAATAGTATATTAAAAAAAGTTCGTATTATATCAACTGAGCCAGTCCGTTACAGCTCATGATAACTTGGTCATGGCATGTATGTAACACAAGCGAGAGCCCACAGTACCAGAGCACATTACTATAAAGTGGGGTCAATCAATTTCTTATTAATATACCCTCCTTTCCGAATTAATTGTTGTTTAGAACAGCTAATTTAGTTTAAATTAAACTAAAATTTTATTCTAAACATCAATTAATTAAGAACAGGGGACTACAGTTTTTTCTTAATTCAATAAGAATAACTGACCATTTTTAAAATTGACAAAAATAACCACACTATTGCTCAATTAACAGGTGACAGGTGCTATGAACAGCCACGCCACGTCAGCACCTATGCTCTTTGCTTTTGTGTCAATTCATTGAACATGTAGCATGTACAGTCAGCACCTGTCCTTTCGTGTCAATTCATCGAACTGATAGCATGTACAGTCAGCACTTGTACTTTTGTTAATGTACATAATGAACAGGTGGTTATTTTTGTAAATTATAAAACAGCTTGTTATTTTATTAAACTAATAGAAATCATATATTAATAAATCATCCCTTGACTTCCCATGGTTTGGGCTTTGTGGGTTTGGCCCATGGTGCAGGTAATTTTCAAGTTCAGCTGCAAAAAGGAGAATCGGCGAACATGCGAGATAGTTGATCAACACGGTGGTGAAGTCACTCCGACTGAAATAAAGCGACATTGAATTGTACCTGACAGATGGAAGATAAAAAATCTTAAAAACTTAGCTAGGGAAGATTACCTTCACGATTTTAATCAGATCTTGACCGAGAAAGATCACAAGAGTTAAACTCATGTGAATCAGATATTTATCCTGTTTTAAGTCTACTTTAGCCACCTCCTCCACAGTTCAGTCTATCCCGTATATACGACTAGAAGAACCAGCTAGATATCTTTTTATCCTGGCCTGCAAATTCGATCCTACTGGAAATCAAACTTTAGATCCTAGGTGTTAGCAAGAGTCATAACCAGGCTAAGACCCTTTCGCAAGCGCATAAAGCAAAATATTTTTTTTGAAGATATTAAAGTAAGATGGTGTCGTGTAAAACTACCAAAACGATCCGAAAGAGACTGGCCACTTGCACTATTGACGACAAACCACGTATGTAACACTTGGTGCAGAATGTAAGTGAGGGCGCTGTTTTTTACATGCAATCTAATAAAATTATTTACTAATTTTTTAAAAAATAATGTTTATGTAAGTATGGCAATCGATATAAGTATAACGGTAATATAATAAAAGTCATGTGTGACGATAGAAAACTTACTATATTATGAATATATATTAATATTTATATTAGATGAACCAATATCTAATCTAGTGTTACTATTAATGTCCCTCTTGTTGATACATAAATAAATTACTAATAAGAATGCACATAATGAGAAGAACACGGACGAAGACAAATCTAAAACCAAACAAATTTCTTGTTCTATTCAACAAATTCAAACGGTTTTGTCCATATGCGATAACATTCATGATTATCTCGAAGTTATGAAAACGGGAACAGAGATGGCGAGAGTATGTTGTCTACACCCGCGCATGAGTGTTGTGATAACACGAAGACACGCACTGTGTGTAGTTGAGGATGATCCGTCTGTTTGTTGTCACACCTGCATCACCTACGCAGTCACCGCCTCAGTGGACGCTAGAAAAAAAAATCACGAGCCAACATGCTTACATAAAAAAAACACGGTCACCGCCAGTCTCAAAGCACCAGAAGAAAATCACAACAGAGTTGATGACTGCCGTAAAAATGGGACCAAATTCAAAGCTACCATAAAAAATCGCGAGCTGTCATTGCAGAGATAGAATCAATTGTGTAGAAACAGAAAACTTTATCTGTTACACGTGAGAAGGTTGTTAGCCGGTCCTTAGCCTGCAACCGAGTCCATCGCGCATGCATCACGATCCTATCGATCACACCGGCTCCACTGATCGATAGGATTGGTTGTTACGCTCAGCATGTATAAATAAACGTGTAACTCAAGAGCAATACAACGAAAACATTTTCTCTATATGGTATCAGATATCATCGATCTTCCACTTCTTCCGCCACCTCTCAATGCCGACGAGTTCTATTTCTTCTCCGACTGGCTCGTCTGCATCACACCACACTAACCCATTCGTTGATTCACAACAAAATTCTACAGCTGCAGCCACTATTCTGCACGTCAATATTCGGGCACATGTACCCGTCGTCCTTGACTATGGTGAATCAGATTTTTCTATTTGGAGCTCCTTCTTCGATGCTACGTTTGGCAAATTTGAGCTGATCGACCACGTCGACGGCACCATCGATGCTCAGAATATGTGGCATAATGTCGAATGGCTGCAAATTGATCAATGTATAGTCTCTTGGCTATACAATTCGATCACTCCTAATCTCATGAAGATGGTGCGAGTTTCTCGTCCCACGGCCTACGTATTGTGGTCTGCTATTCGAGGATTATTCCTTGATAATGCAGATCAACGTGCCGTTTATGCTCTTCAGGAATTCCATAGTCTTTTTCAAGGTGACCTCTCCATCTCTGAATATTTCGGTCGTCTCAAGGAACTTGCCGATCTTCTTCGAGATGTTGGTCATCCTGTCTCTGAATCTTCCATGGTGATCAATGCATTGCGTGGTTTAAGTTCTAAATTTAGCCATGCAATCTCAGTGCTCACTGCCCACAAGCCCTTGCCATCCTTTCTGTTTTTCCGAAATTATCTGCTGCAGGATGAACATAGGCAAGCACACACTGCAAAGATGGAGACCAATACTGCTCTGTTGGCGACAGGCTCCGCAGCGGGTTCTGCACCAACATCAACACCGACTCCTCGGCCACCAGCCTCCTCGCCTGCTTCTTCCACGCCCCCTACAAACAACAACGGACGAGGCCGCGGGAGGAAGCGCCGCAAGTCCGACGGACGTCAATCCACCCCACCTGGCTTCGGTGCTCCTGGAACTCAAGTCAGTGGTGGTGCAGGACGTGGCAATCTGCCACCTTGATCTCCTAACCCATGGACTGGGGTTGTACAGGCCTGGCAAATGCCCATCTGGAGACCCACACAGGCTGGACTCCTTGGACCTCGTCCCGGCAATCTTCAACAGCAGGCGTTCCATGCATCAACTACACCAGGCTATCTCGATCAAGGTGCTCAACAATCACAAGTCCCGGCTGGACTTTTGACAGCGCTACAAACTCTACCTCCAACAAGTCAGTACCAAGGCAATGGGGAGTGGATCCTCGACACGGGCGCCAGTTCTCACATGGCAAACGATTCGAGTATCATTAACTCTATCTTCTCACCCAATGCTAATACGCACATTGTGGTAGGAAATGACACACGTATCCATGTCCATCATATGGGTCACACACAAATTCCAACTAACTCCTCACCGTTGCATCTAAAGAATGTCCTTATTTCTCCAAACTTAATCAAAAACTTGATCTCAGTCCGTGCTCTCACAAAAGATAATTCTGTTGCCGTGACCTTTGACCCTTTTGGTTTCTCTATTAAAGATTTTCGCACGGGAACGACTCTTCTCCGATGTGATTCCACTGGTGACCTCTACTCACTTCGTCATCCATCTAGCAAACCACATCGAAGCTTCTATGCACAGCTCAGTACCTCCATCTGGCATGCAAGGCTGGGTCACCCGGGCCATGGTCAACTTCATCGCATTCTTCGCACATTCGGCTTTTCATGTGTTAAAGACAACCATACATGTGAATCTTGCCGAATGGGCAAGCATGTGAGACTACCCTTCTCATATTCCTCAAATACTTCTATTTTTCCTTTCCAGCTATTACATTGTGATGTATGGACATCACCAATAAGTAGCAATTCTGGATTCAAATATTATCTTGTGCTTCTTGATGATTTCTCACACTTTGTTTGGACATTTCCCCTTCGGTTCAAATCTGATGTCCTACCCACACTGATATCTTTCCACGCATTTGTGCTTACTCAATTCCAACGTCCTGTTGTCTGTCTCCAAACAGACAATGGAAAAGAATTTGATAACCAAGCGGCTCGGGATTTTCTTGCTAAGCACGGCATTGCTCTACGGCTCACATGTCCATATACCTCACAGCAAAATGGCCGCGCCGAACGTGTTCTACGAACACTCAATGATAGCATGAGGACACTGCTACTTCATGTCGGTGCACCATTTACTTTCTGGCCTGATGCGTTATCCACCGCTACATATCTACTTAACCGTCGATCATGTCGTGTTCGCAATAATATCACTCCTCATGAAATGCTGCTTGGACACCCACCCACATATGATCATATACGTGTCTTCGGCAGTTTATGTTATCCCAACATGACATCCACTGCTCAACATAAACTGGCTCCACGTTCCACACCCTGTATTTTCATTGGTTATCCAGCAGAAACAAAGGGGTACCGTTGTTATAATCCATCAACACGCCGAGTACTGAAATCCAGACATGTTGTCTTCGATGAGAATGTATTTCCTTTCAGGAACATGCAAGTACATACGCCATGTGAACAAGTTGATGGATCAAAGATCACAGACATGTATCCAGTATTTGTTCCAACTCCAGTACGTGCACCTAGAGCTCCTCTCAGGCCAGCAAATCCTGATGCAGCACGTCATCAACAGCTCTCGGTGGCCGGTACGCCCTCCGCTTCCACAGCGCCATGCAGATCAGCCTCCTTGAGTGCACCTGGCGCTCCACACAATTCAGGGAGTCCTGCTGACTCACGACAACAGACTTCCTCCGGGGTTGTTCTGACTACCACAGCATCTATGCTGGCATGTAGACACGTTCCTTCTGTGGGAACAGCACAGTCTACTGCTTCTCCATCTACGGAACATGAGCCCTCGTCAGGTGTTCCGACCGAAGCTCCTTCACGGCATCACATGATAACACGGGCCCGTGATGGAATATATCAACCAAATCCACGTTACGCTCATTCCGCTACTGCCCAGACTCCACCACCAACATCTGTTCGTGCAGCATTACGGGATCCACTATGGCTGGCTGCCATGCAGGAGGAGATGGAAGCCCTTCATGCAAACAAGACCTGGACTCTTGTTCCACATCCAGCTGGTGTTAACATCATCACTAGAAAATGGATCTTCAAAAACAAGTACAATGCTGATGGAAGTCTATCAAGACGCAAAGCCCGTTGGGTTGTTCGTGGATTCACTCAACGACAAGGTATTGACTTTGATCATACATTCTCACCAGTTGTCAAGCCGGCCACAATTAGAACAATACTTTATCTTGCTATATCTCGTCAGTGGCCCGTACATCAACTTGACATGAAAAACGCATTTCTACATGGGCATTTGTCTGAGCGCGTGTACTGCTTCCAACCGGCAGGATTCATCGATAAAAATCATCCAGACTATGTGTGCCAATTATCCAAATTCATCTACGGACTGAAACAAGCACCACGAGCGTAGTTTCAAACGTTTGCGTGTGAGGTACAAAATCTGGGATTCATGGGCTCCCTCTCGGACTCTTCTCTGTTTATTCTACGGCAAGGAAATGATTTGGCTTATCTTCTCCTATACGTGGATGATATTATACTTACATCCTCATCGACCGCACTGCTACGTCGAGTCATGCAACATCTTCAGCAGAAATTTTCAATGAAAGACTTAGGTCCACTGCACCATTTTCTTGGCATTCAAGTACACCGTACTGCAACTGGATTTCTCCTCAATCAAACCAAATATGCTGAAGACATTCTGGAACGTGCTGGTATGATCAATTGTAAACCAGAGTCCACTCCAGTCGACACAAAGCCAAAGGTTTCTTCCAATGATGGCACTCTAGCAAATGATGCATCTTTTTATAGAAGCATCACAGGAGCGTTGCAATATCTAACGCTTACACGACCTGACATAGCCTATGCTGTTTAGCAAGTTTGTTTGCATATGCATGCTCCTCAGAATACACATTGGACCCTTGTCAATAGGATACTTCGTTACATCAAAGGAACACTACATCATGGTTTATACATTCGAGCTTCATCTGGCATCTCCTTAATAGCCTACTCTGACGCTGATTGGGCCGGGTGTCCAGATACCCGACGTTCAACTTCAGGCTATTGTGTTTTTCTTGGAGAATCTCTCATATCATGGTCTTCAAAAAGACAAACAACGGTTTCACGATCCAGCGCCGAGGCAGAATATAGGGCAGTGGCGAATGCAGCTGCGGAATGTTGTTGGTTACGGCAGCTCCTACAAGAACTTTATGTTCCTATCTCTAAGGCAACAATTATCTACTGCGATAATGTTTCTGCGGTATATCTGACCCAAAATCCTGTTCATCATCGGCACACGAAACATATTGAGCTAGATATTCATTTTGTTCGTGAAAAAGTTGCCATCCAAGAGATCAAGGTTCTACATGTTCCAACCAATCTGCAGTTTGCTGATATCATGACAAAGGACCTGCCTACATCTACATTTGAAGACTTTAGAAGCAGTCTATGCGTTGCTTCCACCAAAGCATAGACTGAGGGGGGTGTAGAAACAAAAAACTTTATCTGTTACACGTGAGATAAGATTGTTAGCCGGTCCTTAGCCTGCAACTGAGTCCATCGCGCATGCATCACGATCCTATCAATCACACCGGCTCCACTGATCGATAGGATTGGTTGTTACGCTCAGCATGTATAAATAAACGTGTAACTCAAGAGCAATACAACGAAAACATTTTCTCTATAAATTGAACAATGGTGATAGCATGCACGATCCTGTTTATGTTGGAATTAATTGTACCAAGGTATGTCTAATCACCTCCATGTTTGCTGGCCCTAGGGTATGCGCTCGTGCGATGAAAAGGTCTAACCAAAGCGAATTCAAATGATATAATATATTCTTTTTATTTTTTAAAATTTGCTATTACTACTAGGACAATACTTTTACTTAGAAAAAAAATAAAGTTTTAATCCTATAAAATGCACAAAGAAGAATCAGAGAGAGAACTAGAATACACACAATTATTTTATGTAATCATGCAAATAACTATAGGCTACAGGTCTCCATTCTATAACCACTACATTTTTTCCCATAAGCCCATCCACCTATCAACATAAAAAAATATTAACATCATTGTCAAGTGAAAGGGCTTAACAAAAGGCGTTGGGGGGGGGGGGGGGCATCCCGATCCGGTCGGGAAAGAATCGGGGGAAGGGGGGCCGCCGGCGGGGAAGCAGCGTAGCACACTGCAATTCGCGCCTGGGTGGGAGAGATCTGCTCGAAAAAGTTGCCGCGAGCGGAGGAAGGGGCGGGGCGGGGAGACCCGTCCGCTTGGCAAAGGAATCGGTGGGGGGGGGGGGGGGGGGGCTGATCTGCGAGGCGTCCCGGGATCAGTCCGCCCTGGTGCCGTATGTGTGACATGCTATTGAAAGTGGGCTAGGCTGAGCAGAGAAGAGAGACGGGCCGGGAAACACGAACCCAGATAACAAATATGTACTAATTTTCAACTTATTATATTTTATTATTGCTACAGTGTCTAACATCTAGGCACGCTTAGCCCTATAGGTGAACGGTCACCGTCCGCCTAATATCTAGCACCTTTTGGAACCTTGGAAAAAAATCATAGAATAAATATCATGTGGCATAAGAGATTTTTATATGATTGTACCAAAGAGTTATTTGTATTCTAGCTGCATATCCTGTGATTTATCAGAAATCGTCTTTGACATCAGGTAGAGAATTGAGTGCAGCCTAAACAAACTGATTAATACTTCTTTTCTCACAAAAGCTTACAACATTACAACCATGAAGATCAGCACTAACATTAATGACTTTCTTTACATACGCACACTGCATGTCATGCGAACAGATACATTCACACACTGCATAAATTACCGCACATCATACAAGCTACAGAGCACGGTTAAAACTTTAAAATAAAAAGCCAAAGCTTATTTTGCCAGTAACAAAGGTGTGCTGAAGGGGGTCATGCCTGAGCCCTCGTTTGGGGATTTGCATGGAATGCAGACTGTCTATTTTGACCTCCTAGCAAATTTAATGAAAGAGAAGTAGATACCGCCTCTTGATTTGATTCCCCTATGCTTAGCTTGGACATGCCCACGAGCTCATCTACATTAACCGGCACCTTCGAATGAACCAGGACGGGCTTGATGATCTCATGTGTCTCTTGTGGCAGATCCTCTCCATCTTTCTGATTTGGCCAGAAAGGAACTGAGAATTGCAAGAATGGTGAGAAATATGCTGGAAGAATTACTGGGTAGCTCGGCTGCAAATTCTCTGGCATGACCATAGAGGCTGCAGAACTCTCTGCGACAGCAGAAGTATCCGACTCCATAGATTCTACCTCCTCCTCCCTAGGAGGTGGTAGCGGTGGTTGATTTAATACTTGGTCCTCGGATTCTTGACTCCCAAGAAGCGGTGGAAGATCCATGGACTGTGAAACAAACAGAACACAGTTTAGCTCCCAATGAAGCACGAAGCAAAGGCTACCTAAAGAGATTCAGGCTAAAACAACGTCAACAACTGTTTATGCTATACATAAGCCACGGAATAATGTCCAAAAAATTATGCTAGCATAAGTAATATGATAACTGTTAGAACAAAAATGAACTTCATACAGTTACAATATCGCTACACGTATAAAACCAAGGCTATCTAATTAATAATCGGTGATAAGATCAAGCGAGTTACCTCATCAGGCACCATGTCAAAAAGGCTAGACCTCCTCTTTCTTCTGCTCATATTTGATAGGCGTATGAAATATTTTTGAGCATGACTTGCTACTTGAGTAGGTGTTCTGGAAACCACAAAGTTACGAGAGATTCCCCGCCAATCACCTTTTCCAAGCTTTTGTAATCCCAGCAAAAACCTCCGGTGTTCTTCTTCATCCCAGGGAACACCTGTCAAAGTAATCTTAATCAGCAACATGGCACATAAAGTGCAGCATGCAGACACTCACACAAGCATTAATGTCTGAAAGTAAAAGCTAGTAAACAAAAATCAACAAACAGCACCACATTAATAAAGGAAAAGAAAGAGTCGGCACGCCATTATGCTACTAAACAAAGCATATAGGTAGCATCATCAAATGAAGGATTAAACAAAACATTTTCTGAAGTCAGAACAGTTTTGACAAAGAGTAGCACTGTCAGGTACCCTCAAGACCGGGCACCCCGCGTGTAAGAGCAAAAGAGGACATACGTCAGCACGTATGTAGAAGACAGGGAACCAGTCTGCAGGCTGGGCCCAACCGCCAGCTAGGGAGCACTCATGAGAAGGCGCGTGTCCTAGGCCTTGGGTCCGACCACCTGCTAAGGAGGGCTCCGAGGCTTCCACGTGTCTGCAGGCTCTGAGTCTCACTACCGGCCGAGGATGGCTCCGGAGCCGCCACGTGTCCGATGGTGCCGGACCCGACCTCCTGCCAGGGAGGACTCCTGCACTGCCACGTGTCTGGAACCTCCGAGCCACGTCTTTCGCTGGAGAGAGCTCTGGAGGTGCCACGTGTCCTACGGCTCCGGGCCCGACATCCAGCATGGGAAGGCTCCGGTGCTGCCACGTAGGCAATAACTCCAGGCATCCCTTCCCGCCAAGGAGGGCTCCGGTGCGACCACGTGCATGTCAGCTCCGGACCTCCCCTCCTGCCAGGGAGAGCTCCAGCGTTGCCACGTGTCCAATGACTCCGGGCCCGACCTACAGCATGGGAGAGCTCCGGTGCTGCCACGTAGGCAACAACTCTAGGCATCCCTTCCTGCCAAGGAGAGCTCCGGTGCGGCCACGTGCATGACAGCTCCGGACCTCCCCTCCTGCCAGGGAGAGCTCCGGCGTTGCCACGTGTCCAACAACTTCGGACCCCTCGATACTCCGCAAGACAGCTCCTGCGACGACGTGTGCCCCGAGCGCCAGCCACCTGGACGCCGCGCCGACAAGCAACGGGCAGATAACCAAGGAGTAACGAGGAAGGTGTGTTGTCCTATCGCGCATTTAAAGTTCGCATGTTCCCCAGGCAAGTAATGCAGCGTATTCCGGTACAGGCATGCCTGGCAGCAGAGACCAGGCGCGCAGCGCCCTAGCGGAGTTACAGTGCAGCGCTGCGGGACAAGACGCATTCCTACCGCCTTCATCAGACAATATTTAAGGAAGCCGACGTGACAGGGTGGCGTGCTCCACGGCGCGATCAAGTGCGCTATTGCTAGCAGGGAGCAAACTACCCGAAGTAGAGTCAACTGCCCATAATGGGACCACCAGCGAGGCTCCGGACCCACATGTAAGGTTGTTTGGCCTTGAACTATAAAAGGTCCAAGCAGCCAACAAGCAAAGGGAGGGCCATTCGAATTCCATTCTAGCTCAAACACAGTCCCAGTCTCCGGATACCATTGTAAGCTCGCAAGCTCGAGCCACCCTCAAACTCAGGCAACAAAGAACAACCAACACTCCGTGAACGTAGGGTATTACGCTCAGGCGGCCCGAACCACGTAAATCTTCATGTTCATCTCGTCATCGTGCTACGACGCTCAAAATCACTAAGCCCCTCCTAAAGAAAAACCTCCGCGAGCTGCTCCTGAGTGGACAGGGGAAGTGTCGCAGAAAACACTTCGACATTTGGCGCGTCAGGTAGGAGGTCTTCTGGTGTTTCACAGAATCCTCAGAAAAAATAGCAGCCCAAATGAATATAAAGACAGGTGTTATGCTTCGAACCTCTTAAACAGTTTGTTTACCTATCATGTTCGGGTGACAGAATTTAGCAATGTACATAACAATGTATCACTGTACACTAGCGCATTTACACAACATATTGTTCGATGGAGCATCTGGCAGATGTATCAGTCAGTTCCTGCCATATAAATTGACACCCCCTTATCCTCAACAACATACCTGAGCTTCTCCAAACATTGCCCTTAACCAATCAAACAGTGTAGGTCTTATAGGAGCATAGGTTGTCCACGTACCAATTATTGATCAAAATGGAGTTGAATTAGGGTACCAAATCCAGTACCACAATATCATTACCCAAAACATTCTGAAGTCAGAATAATTTTGACAGACCTCTCCCAAATTAACGGACGTTATCACCTGGAACCAAGGCCAAAGGGGGGCTCCAGCCCCCTTGCTTGCCGATCCTAAGCTAATCTTCTCCAACATGCTCATAATCCAATCAAACACTACCGGCATCATAGATTGTCCTTGTACCAACTACTGACCGAAATGAAGCAAGCCGGACTCGAGTACTGTCCCAAATCTGTGGATTAGTACAAACTACAAAAAACTACAAATAACCCTTTGACTTGAATGGTTGTCATAGGTGGGCCATCGCAAGGAACCGGGACCGTCTATCCATTTCCCCAATCTACCTACACGCAGCCTAATCTGTAAGCACTAGAAAGGGGGAAGCATACGAAAAGATAAAAAGCTGGGAGGATCTGCTCTTTAGAGTCGGGGCATCAGCTAGGAGCAGTACGGATAGTCAATCAGAGGCGAGAACAGGGGAGGACGAGAGAGATCGATCGGGCGGTGGCTCACCCTTCTTGCGCTCGCGGCTGGCGGACGAAGACCCCTGCACGAAGTCGTCGGAGGCGTAGCCGCCGGCGTCGACGATGCCGTCGGCCGGGGACGCGCCGTCACTGGTGGATCCGGCGGAGAGGAGGGAGATGTTCCCCATGCTGGCGCTCTTGCGGATGGAAGCGCCATCGGTGAGGCGCACCCCGAAGATCCTGACCCCGCGGTTGGGGCACGTCCGCGTGTTGTGCCCGTTGTGGCTGCAGTGAGAGCACCGCCGCGTCATCTTCACACCCGCCCCGCAGGCCGCCGCCGTCGCTCCGGGGCTGGGGCTCTGCGCGCGCCGGCGCTGCGGCTGGCTGCGTGTGGTCGTGAGAAAGGAGGAGTGGGTGGTGGTGGCGGCGATGCTGGTGACCGGTGAGCGAGCGGAGGGTGAGGGCGGACTGGGCGGTGAGGGGGAGAGGAGAGGTGGAGCCGAGTGGGGGGGGGTCGAGTGGTGATTGGTTAAGGTGGTCGGCGAGCGCGCGCCGTCCACATGGCGGGTATTTCCCGCGGGGAGATACCGTCCTGCGTGTGGGACCACGCCCCCTCCTGCTGCTTTTATCCTTCCCCTCCTTTTGTTCTCGTCACGCCGGGTGCTCGGATCTTTCCGTCCACATTCCCGTGACCGGCGAGCCGTTCCAGGCCACTCGTTCATCCTGCTTCCCTTTCTCATCTGCACAGGACTCGGGGTCGTCGTGTAGCCAGTGTGCTCATTGAGGAACATGTGTGCGTGTTTCATAAAGTACACCCTCAACTTAGTGGTGCTAACTCGAGACGAGCTCTTTTTAGATTCGAATTGTACGTTATGAAACGGAGCGTGGCTCAAGGATTTTCAGATTCGAACAACGAGTCTTTTTCAAATTTACGGAATCTATTTTTTAGGTTTAGATGGTTGTGTTTCTTTCTTATATTTGACCTATAATTTTTTAATATCCAATTAATGTTAACAACAGAAAATTTATATTGTTGATTCGTCGTAAAATATAATTTCATAATATATAAATCTATATTATTAATAAAAAACTTAACCATCCAATATAGTTCAAATGTGACGCAAAATCACCGACGTGGCGCGTGCCAACAAAAAATCGCACGCATGATCAGGCAGGCTGCAATTGCAACTTGCACGCATCAGACAGCGGGGCGATCACCTGCGGCAACGCAGCGCGTGGACTCCTGTGTGGATGCACTATAACAAATTCAGTGGAAAACGGAGAGCGTCCCAGGAAGGAAGGAGGAAGGAAGGAACATGCACCACGTATGCAGCCCAGAAAAGAAAAAGAAAAAAGGACAACTCGCGCAACAAACTCGTAACTATGCTGCATCTCTAGACACAGAGTCGGCATCGACCTTTATCCTTGCCGCAAGGTAACCATAGTTTAAAGTTTTAGTCTCCTTCCACCCAGGAAATAAGGACTATTTGAACAAGAACTCGATCACAAAATATGATTAAATCAGTGCATCCCACTAATAACTCCTAAATATTCTCATCAACCAGATCTACAAGATGGGAGTTCTACATATAGAGATGTTTTTCAGAAATTGCCAATGTAATGTCAAATAGACTTTACATGTTAAATCATCATTTTCAACTTTTTGATGTGACAGCCCTCTATGAAATGGCAATCCTACCCCTAATCTAGGATTGGAATTTACCAAGAACAAATTACTATGAACCATTTGTAATGATTACAAGTTCTCAATAATCTGTTCTACATATGTAGAGAAAATGTAATTTCTGGTTTCCAAGTATTCAGATATATTATTTTGCTGACACAGATGGGTAAGGTTTTCTTTATACCCGCATATCTTCAGTGCTTCACACTATTCAATAATATTGTAAGATCCTACCAATATTCACACCTTTAGTAACGTTGTAGGATCACACAAATATTTAAACAGCCAAAGCAACCTCACCCAAACGATGATAACGAAGGCCTTTGGTATGCAGCGCTAAATTTTATAGAATTAAGTCTCCCTTTTCTTCATATCTATGACTACTTCATCTCATGATTCTAACTTTCTACCCTTCGTTTGAGCTCTCTCATGATTCTCAAGCACTCTAAAAGAGAAGACCCTGTACACAACTAGAAAATGTGAAAATTAATGGAAAATTCTATTTTCTACTCTTTCAAGTCTTTTTCTTTTCTTTTTGCTTCTTTAGAGAATCCATATCCATTTCTTTGATAAACACCTGTGCTCATACTCAGTAGAAACTTATTAGTATCTTAATTGTTGTCATCAATCGACCAAAACCCACGGGGATTATGTAACACCCCAAATTTTGATTTAAAACCCTAAACCATGTTCAGAGGGGAATTTAAAAATTTTTGGACGTGTTGCATGTTTTGCAAAAATTCAAATTCAAACTGAAATTCAAAATATACTCAAAACAGAAAAGAAATGGAAAAAAGAAAAAGAGAAACGGGAAAAAAACCGGCCAGTGGGCCGAAACCCGCTAGCCGGCCCAGCTTCCCCGCGCCAGCCCGCCCCCGCGCGCGCCGCGCTGTCTCACACAGACAGGTGGGACCCACCTGTCATCCCTAACCCCGCGACCCCGGACTCTCTCCCGCGCGCGCGATCGCAACCGGCCGGATTTCCGCGTCCCACAGCCCGAATTCTGGTCCCAAACGACTCAACCTCGATCGCAACAGACCCACCGCCCTTCCCCGGCTATAAAAACCCCAGCCCCGATCAGTTTTTCCCACGCGATCGCCGATTTTCACTCCGGTGAGCACCGAGACTTCGCCGGTGAATTCTGGCCGATCTAAGCTCGGAAACTCTGATCTAACTCGCTGGTCTTGATCCACCGCCTCCGGGGAACTTTGCAGGTGCAGAAAACTCGGAGAGTTACGGTGTAAATCCAGCGCCGACGAGCTTCGCCGTGGTTTTGCCTCGGACCTCGCCGCCGATCACTTTCCAGGACCCCCGAGCTCGAGAAAACCCCCGAGGTGAGATCCCTGACCTCCCCTCTACCGATCTAGGCCATAAGATCACAGTTTTAGGCAGAATTCTCGAGGATCCGAAACTTTCCGGCGAGATCGCCGCTTCCCGCCGCCGTGCGCCGCCGGCAGCGCCGCCCGCGCTCGATCAGAGCGACGTGGCCGCTTGTGCGCCGTTTATTTTAAATCGCACGGTAGACTTTAAAACCCCGCGTACCGGTTCGATGTTATAATCTCAGCCGTCGGTTTAAAATCGGACGGTCCACGTCAACCCCGCGTTATAAAGACTGGAATTCTTACGTGCTACCCCCTGGGGTTCTCTGGAATTGAGAGCTAGCCCCGGAAACTTCAGATCTAGCCCCTGGAACTCCAGAAAATCATGTAAATTCATTTAAAAATCAGTTTTAGCCCCTGGACTTAATAGAAATTAGGAAAAACACCTCTGATAAGTGTAGCTAGACCCCTGGAAATTAAGAAAATAATATTATAGACCCTGTAATGGGGTGAATTCATTATTTTAGCCCTGTTTAGTATTAAATTTAGAAAATTGAATATGTAACTAGTGTTTAAAAATTAAAAAGGGGGACAAACATAATTGTCAAAATTAATTAAAAACTTTCTCAGTACTTAGAAAACTTTGGAGTGAGATAAAAATATATTTTTGGGCTGAAATGAATCTGTTTCATCTATTATTCACATTTATTAGTATAGGGACACATTTTTAAGTAAAGAATAGTTATAGAAAAATAGAGAAAATAATTATGAAATAGTTTACATCAGAGGACAAGGTTAAAATATGTTATTAAAATAATTTAGGACCAGAACCTCTACTGTTTAGATGATGTGTATTACTAATTTCATAATAAAATACACAATTATGCATAGGAATATAAATCTGAAAATATAGCAACTAGTAAATGATAAATGGAGTTTTTAAAATCCAAAGAGTTCAGTTTAAGTGTGGTAGAAATTATGAAGGCATATATGGAGAAGAAAAATACTTTTCATACATACTTGGTAGTTTAGTGTAAGGAATTTATTTAAAACTGAAACACAACACATATAATGGTGAATGAATTTCATAAATGTGAATGTGTGGTTTGTATGAAGTGTAAGTGTGAACTATGTCTTCTGGATTGTTGTTTTTCTTTTGCTATGTGTGATGGTATGAAGTAGAACCTGTTCAAGAACAAGTTATTCATTTCCAAGACCAGGAATACCCATTTCAAGAGCAGCAAGAAGGAGGCAAGTGTCCTTGACCACTTTGATCCTATGCTAGGATGTGTAGATAGAATTATTTGCATTGTCAAATGAAATATGAAACCCATGCTAGGAAGTTTCCCTAGAATTGCATTACCTTGTTTCCTTGTAGCTTGGGTTGGGATTTATTTTGTCATGTCATTTATTTACATGCATTTGCTTAGCCATGCTTAGAATGGGATATTTGGGATATGAGATCATCAATTTATTTTACCATACTCTTGAATGAGTTATTGTGAGTTATGTAGAGGTAGGGATCAAGGCAAGTTGAATGTTTTGGTTGTGTGCTGGGTGCACGAGACTTATGTTTGTGTTTAGTACTTGCCTGGATCCTAAGGACCGGTTCATGGAGCATGTAACCCGGCTTTACAGTGCCAACCACATGCTGAGATGGGGCAGCTTGGCCAATTAATTAGGTGTATCCCCGGCGTAGTATGGGTGTGTTGGATGGTGCGGGGAGTAGGTGTCAGCTGGACTACCATATGAACCGCAAGGCTCAAGAGGGGGCCACTGCAGCGGGGTTGGAGCCTCTTGTATGCTGTTAGGGGTGAAACCTCAGTGGGCCCACGCTCGTCGGGAATCCCTTTGTAAAGGCTTCGTAGTGATCTCCTGGCTGCACACCTGGGAAGTGTGAATGTGGATCGTAGCCACTGGCATAATGGAGGTTCTTTTAGTCCACCCGGCAACGGGGGATGAAATCACTACTTGTGGGTACAGTGGTACAAACTCTGCAGAGTCAAAACTGTCTTGACAGCCGTGCTCACGGTCAAGAGCGGCCTGGACTTATTCATGATTAGAGGATTGATGGTTTTGGAAGTTAAGCGGGGAGCTTAACATTGGAAATGATGTTATGGTTATTGGATTATGATGATGGGATGGGAGATTGGGACAATTTCACCTGTGTAGTAATGTAGGTGCTTAATAAGCTAAGGTGATAGGTATTAATTGCGTAGTGCTTTAACCATGAGTTCAACCTCTCCTTGTTCTAGCCATGCATGATATAATTTTCCCACACTTGCTGAGTACCATTGGTACTCAACCTTGCATATTTGTTGGTTTATATTGCTGCTCAGGTCAAGATAATGAGGTGGTGTATAATGACCTAGATTTTGGACCCGAGGAAGGTTTTTAGGTTCATGAAGACCCCCGGGCAACGCCTGTGATGGAGCCCTAAAGAATAATATTCCGCTGCTAGTTTATTTACTTGTGATGAAGCATTAGTGTCCATTGAGACATTTGCGATGTAAGACTTATTTCTATTCGACACCTGGCTTGTAATAAATGATGCTTCACTATTTGTCATCACATGTATGAGAAAATAATCCTGGCATACATGTGATATTCACTTGGTTGTTTCTTCGAAAAAACCGGGTGTGACAGATTACCTACATGCACTTTCAATCTCCCCCTTTTTGGTGTGATGACAACTCATTAAGATTTTTGATAGATGGATATAGTAGATTGTTTTCATAACACATGTGTGTATGATTTACTCCCCCTAGATGTGTGCACAATGAATTATCAAGGAAAATATGCACAAAAGTGAGTTCTTTGAGAATTTCACACTTACATGTGTTATGGTGGTGTGACTAAGTGTGATGTAAGCAGTAACCACATTAAAAAAGATATAATATTTACGAGCAAACATATTTCAATATGGCATAATATGAAGACATAAAATAGCATAGTCATTACAAAATAACATAATATGGCATAATGTGGCATAGTTATTACAAACCATCATAAAATGAGTGTTTAAAGAGCAAGACTATGACTAGACTACTCCTCCTTATTCTCTCCCCCTTTGGCATCAAGGCACCAAAAAAGGGAAAGGAAAAAAGGAGAAAACCTAATCACCATCATCTTGATCTTCGTCTTGGTCACTTTGAGTCTCCTCGTCCTCATCCTCATCTTCATCTTCATTATCATCCTCGTGATGAGTGTGGGAGGTAGGAGGAGCAGCTGAGGAGGATCCAAAGTAGGCAAGCTCGTCCTCCGTGAGAGTGGGAAACTCTGTCACTTCGTCATCATCTGATGACGGTGGAGACATAGGTATCTCCATCTTGTCGCACATGGCCTTGAGATACTTCTCTTGGCGTTGCTTCATTTTCTGCGTGCGAACTTGCACCTTCCGACACGAGGAGAATATGGCTTTGAAAATTTTGAGCAGTCCACTAAAGGAGCCACTCGATGATGGAGGGACGGATGGTCCGACAGAGGTGGATGGAGCTGCAGTGGAGCTCCTGCCCAAGGATGCAGGAGGGCGAGGAAGAGGAGTCGGCATCTGAGGACGTAGCTTCCTGTGCTTCACATCCTTTGCAAATTCTAGTCCTGTGACTTTTTCTATCATGCACATGATGTATGGTGCATAGCCACAAGATCTGTTCGGGGTGTGGGAGATGTTGAAGATGTCGTTGTATATGTAGTCAAAGACATTGAATCTCTTGTCTTCATTGAGCAGCTTTAACAGGTTTCTGAGATATCCCTGTATCATCCCTGCATCTCCATCTTTTGGAGCTAGAGTCTTTCTTAGAATCCTGTTCAGCACTCCAAAAAAGGGTTGGATGTTGTGGGTTGAGGATGCCTCATAGGAGAGATATGAAGGATACATGAAGTCCAAGTCATCCTTTCCCAAGGTTCTCTCATTGTGAACTATGATCTCATAGTTCAAGTGCTCCGCAAGTCCAAGGATTCGAGCAAACTCATCATATAGGACAGAGTAAATCACACCATTTGTCATCCAACTGATTTTCCTGTTTCCATAGGTGTGGAAGTAGCAGGTGGTGTAAAACTGGACTATGACCTCAATGTTCCAATCATACTGAAAGGCCATCAAGTCCTTGATCCCATGGCGTTCTGTTGCTTCAATTACTGCATCAAAAGCTTGATGCTTCTTGTTGGCCATGTATGGCCAGTCCACCCACTGAGCATCAACTACCGGTGTCTTCATTGGGAGATAGACAAGCCGGTAGTAGTCACAATGGAAGTCACACCAGAAGCGAGGGTCTGGTGTGGACTTCTCGCACTTATAAACTTCCTCTTCCCGGAACCTTCTGGCTTTGTCGGCTCCTTTCCCCTTGAAGGTTGCACTTGCCAAATTGGGTTGGCGGTTTGGGTTGTGCATAGGAGGTGCCCTTTCAAGAGGCCCAACAGGTCCCCGTGGGGGATTTTCCCTTCCCCGTCTAGGGTTGTCACGAATGACGAGTCCCCTGTTGGCTAAGGCCTTTTTCCTGGAAGGATCAGCTGCTTTGCCTTTTCCTTTGTCTTGGGTCGATTTTTGGGGCTCGACATGTTGTTTGTCTTTCAGGGTTACTTGCCTCTTCCTCCTTGGAGGATCAACGGACTGAGAGGCTTGTGCTTCTCTGTCAGCCCGTTTCTTTGTCCGAGCCTCCCTTGCAGCAGCCTCTCTTGCCTCTGCCTCGGCTGCCGCACAATAAGCGGCTTGGCGAGCCGCTTTGGCCTCGGGGTTTGGAAGAGGACTGTCGCTGGGTCCTAACATGATCTGGTGAGAAAAGAAGTATTTAGCTGATGGAGCATTGCGTTTGAATTAGTTTACAACCCCAAAGTTAGGGGCTAAGACTGTATCAGCCGGACTTGTCCGGGCAGGAGGCGGACTAGTCCGCTCCGGCCGGACTTGTCCGGTTGGAGTCCGGACTAGTCCGAACGCTACAGTTTTAAACCCTAACTGATGTGATTTGATTACTAATTCAGCAAAGTAGTCGCAATACTATGGGGAATTGAAATAATATGGTATAGGAATCTCAGAGAAGCCCTAAGGTACTAAAGGTATGTCCTAGAAATAAGATTTTTGTGAAAAGTCAAGGCTAGGTTAAAAAGTACCTTAGAGTGAAGGAATTTGATGAAATCCGCGGTTCAAAGGAGCAGAGATGGTCGGAGAAGAGTTCCCCGCACTCCACAAGCCTTGAATCGAGGATGCCTTCGAGGGATTTGAGGGAGGACTCTAAAATCGCCAATGGGGGCGAGTTTTGTAGGAGAGAAGTGGAGTGGAGGTGAATGAGGGAGAGGGAGGGGGTCAGCCCGACCCTTGGAGGTTAAGTCTCCAGGGTCGGACTAGTCCGGTCCTCAGTTGGACTAGTCCGGTCTGTCGGACTAGGTCCGGACTAGTCTCTAGTTGTCACACCCGGTTTTTCCGAAGAACAACCAAGTGAATATCACATGTATGCCAGGATCATTTCTCATACATGTGATGACAAATAGTGAAGCATCATTTATTACAAGCCAGGTGTCGAATAAGTCTTACATCGCAAATGTCTCAATAGACACTAATGCTTCATCACAAGTAAATAAACTAGTAGCGGAATATTATTCTTTGGGCCTACATCACAGGCGTTGCCCGGGGGTCTTCATGAACCTAAAAACCTTCCTCGGGTCCAAAATCTTGGTCATTATACACCACCTCATTATCTTGACCTGAGCAGCAATATAAACCAACAAATATGCAAGGTTGAGTACCAATGGTACTCAGCAAGTGTGGGAAAATTATATCATGCATGGCTAGAACAAAGAGAGGTTGAACTCATGGTTAAAGCACTACGCAATTAATACCTATCACCTTAGCTTATTAAGCACCTACATTACTACACAGGTGAAATGGTCCCAATCTCCCAACCCATTATCATAATCCAATAACCATAACATCATTTCCAGTGTTAAGCTCCCCGCTTAACTTCCAAAACCATCAATCCTCTAATCATGAATAAGTCCAGGCCGCTCTTAACCGTGAGCACGGCTGTCAAGACAGTTTTGACTCTGCAGAGTTTGTACCACTGTACCCACAAGTAGTGATTTCATCCCCCGTTGCCGGGTGGACTAAAAAAACCTCCATTATGCCAGTGGCTACGATCCACATTCACACTTCCAAGGTGTGCAGCCAGGAGATCACTACGAAGCCTTTACAAAGGGATTCCCGACGAGCGTGGGCCCACTGAGGTTTCACCCCTAACAGCATACAAGAGGCTCCAACCCCGCTGCAGTGGCCCCCTCTTGAGCCTTGTGGTTCATATGGTAGTCCAGCTGACACCTACTCCCCGCACCATCCAACACACCCATACTACGTCGGGGATACACCTAATTAATTGACTAAGCTGCCCCATCTCAGCATGTGGTTGGCACTGTAAAGCCGGGTTACATGCTCCATGAACCGGTCCTTAGGATCCAGGCAAGTACTAAACACAAACCCAAGTCTCGTGCACCCAGCACACAACCAAAACATCCAACTTGCCTTGATCCCTACCTCTACATAACTCACAATGTCTCATTCAAGAGTATGGTAATATAAACTGATGATCTCATGTCCCAAATATCCCATTCTAAGCATGGCTAAGCATATGCATGTAAATAAATGACATGGTAAAATAAATCCCAACCCAAGCTTCAAGGAAACAAGGTAATGCAATTCTAGGGAAACTTCCTAGCATGGGTTTCATAATTATCTTGACAATGCAAATAATTCTATCTACACATCCTAGCATAGGATCAAAGTGGTCAAGGACACTTGCCTCCTTCTTGCTGCTCTTGAAATTGGTAGTCCTGATCTTGGAAAGGGTTAACTTGCTCTTGAGCAGGTTCTACTTCATACCATCACACATAGCAAAAGAAAAACAACAATCATAAGACATAGTTCACACCTCTACTTCATACAAACCACACATTCATATTTATAAAAGTTCTTTACCATTATATGTGTTGTGGTTACTTTATGTGTGTTAAGTTGTGGCTTGCATGCACTTTTAACCATGTATATATATGATTCCTACTTTTGGTGTCCTCATTTATACTTGCATACAATGTGCCTTCACAATTTCTATCAACCCTAAACTGAATTCTTTGTATTTTAGAAACTCCAGTTATCATTTACTAATTGCTATATTTTCAGATTTATATTCCTATGCATAATTGTGTATTTTATTATTAAATTAGTAATACACATCACCTAAACAGATTAGGTTCTGGTCCTAAATAATTTAGAATCATATTTTGACCATGGCTTATAATGTATACTATTTCATAATTATTTTCCCTATTTTTCTTTAACTATTCTTTACTTAAAAATGTGTCCCTATACTATTAAATGTGAATAATAGATAAAACAGATTTATTTCTGCCCAAAAATATATTTTTATCTCACTCCAAAGTTTTCTAAGTACTGAGAAAGTTTTTAATAAATTTTGACAATTATGTTTGTCTCCTTTTTACTTTTTAAACACTAGTTACATATTCAATTTTGTAAATTAAATACTAAACAGGGTTTAAAAAAAAAATAAACTCACCCATCACAGGGTCTATAATATTATTTTCATAATTTCCAGAGGTCTAGCTACACTTAACAGAGGTGTTTTTCCTAATTTCTATTAAGTCCAGGGGCTAAAACTGATTTTTAAATGAATTTACATGATTTTCTGAAGTTCCAGGGGCTAGATCTGAAGTTTCCGGGGCTAGCTCTCAATTCCAGAGAACCCCAGGGGGTAGCACGTAAGAACTCCAGTCTTTATAACGCGGGGTCGACGTGGTCCGTCCGATTTTAAACCAACGGCTGAGATTATAACATCGAACCGGTACGCGGGGTTTTAAAGTCTACCGTGCGATTTAAAATAAACGGCGCACAAGCGGCCACGTCGCTCTGATCGAGCGCGGGCGGCGCTGCCGGCGGCGCACGGCGGCGGGAAGCGGCGATCTCGCCGGAAAGTTTCGGTTCTGCGAGAATTCTACCTAGAACTGTGATCTTATGGCCTAGATCGGTAGAGGGGAGGTCAGGGATCTCACCTCGGGGGTTTTCTTGAGCTCGGGGGTCCTGGAATGTGCTCGGCGGCGAGGTCCGAGGCAAAACCACGGCGAAGCTCGTCGGCGCTGTGTTTGCACCGTAACTCTCCGAGTTTTCTGCACCTGCAAAGTTCCCCGGAGGCGGTGGATCAAGACCAGCGAGTTAGATCAGAGTTTCCGAGCTTAGATCGGCCAGAATTCGCCGGCGAAGTCTCGGTGCTCACCGGTGTGAAAATCGGCGATCGCGTGCGGAAAACTGATCGGAGCTGGGGTTTTTATAGCCGGGGGAGGGCGGTGGGTCTGTTGTGATCGAGTTGGAGTCCTCTGGGACCGGAATTCGGCTGCGGGGACGGATTTCCCGATCGGTTGCGATCGCGCGCGCTCGGGGGGGAAAAGTCCGGGGTCGCGGGGGCTCGGGTTAGGGATGACAGGTGGGTCCCATGCGTCAGCGAGGGGCAGCGCGGCGCGCGCGGGGGCGGGCTGGCGGCGGTTTGCTGGGCCGGCTGGCGGTTTCGGCCCACTGGCCAGTTTTTTTCCCCGATTTCCTTTTTCTTTTTCCATTTCTTTTCTGTTTTGGGTATAATTTGAATTCCAGTTTGAATTTGAATTTTTGCAAAACATGCAACACGTTCAAAAATTTCTAAATTCCCCTCTGAACATGGTTTAGGGCTTTAAATCAAAATTTGGGTTTTGACTAAAAATTTTGGGGTGTTACACTAGTCCGGACTTGTCCGGGTGCGGGGCGGACTAATCCGTTGTGGACTTGTCCGCTGCATCTCGGACTTCTTAGGATGCCCGGACTTGTCCGGCCTCTAGGTCGGACTAGTCCGGCTCTTAAAGTCTAAAAATTCTTATATATATTAGAATTTTGCCTTTGTTTGCGGTGGATTTATTTGCACCTGCTATATGGTCCATATATATATATATATATCGAACACATAATTACATGATGACCACAATATAGCAAAAAAAATAATATGAGAGACAAAATAGAGGAGGAACAAGTTTTTCACAATCGTGCACATTTTTGAAAGTTGTGGAAGAATTTGGAGAACTTCTATTTGCACAACTTTTCAACTCACATTCCTAGAGTCTAGTATATTCAGCTCATTTTGAAGTTCACAAAATCGTTTTTCATCTAGTGGTTTGGTAAAATATCGGCTAGTTGTTTTTCAGTTCTTACGTGTGTTATAGCTATGTCCCCCTTTATAGAATGATCTCTCAAAAAGTGATGCCGGATGTCTATATGTTTGGTCCTAGAGTGCTCAACGGGATTGTGGGCTATCTTAATGGCACTCTCATTGTCACAAAGGAGTGGAATTTGGTTCATATTGTGACCATAATCCCTTAGAGTTTGTCGCATCCAAAGAAGTTGAGCACAACAACTCTCGGCTGCGACATACTCCGCCTCAGCTGTGGAGAGAGCAATGGAGTTTTGTTTCTTGGATGACCATGACACTAGGGACCTACCCAAAAATTGACAAGTCCCTGAGGTGTTTTTTCTATCTATTTTACATCCGGCGTAATCCGCATCGGAGTATCCGATGAGATTAAACTTAGATCCCTTTAGATACCATAATCCTAGGTTAGGTGTGTGAACTAGATATCTTAGGATCCTTTTAACGGCTGTTAAATGACATTCTTTAGGTGATGCTTGAAATCTTGCACATAAACATACACTAAGCATGATATCGGGCCTAGATGCACAAAGATAAAGTAATGAACCAATCATAGAGCGATATACCTTTTGATCCACGCTTGGTCCATCTTCATTGAGGTCAAGGTGCCCATTTGTTGTCATTGGTGTCTTGATAGGTTTTGCTTTGTCCATGTCGAACTTCTTGAGTATGTCTTGTGTGTACTTGGTTTGACTAATGAACGTGCCTTCCTTGAGTTGCTTGACTTGAAATCCGAGGAAGAACTTCAACTCTCCCATCATGGATATCTCAAACCTATCTGTCATTATCTTACTAAACTCATTGCAAAAAGATTTGTTAGTAGAACCAAATATAATGTCATCGACATATATTTGGCACACAAAGAGATCATTGTCTACATTCTTTGTGAAGAGTATATAATCTGCTTTGCCTATCTTAAAGCCATTATCAATGAGAAAGTCTCTAAGACATTCATACCAAGCTCTAGGAGCTTGTTTGAGGCCATAGAGAGCTTTATGCAACTTAAACACATGATTAGGATATTCTTGGTCTTCAAAGTCGGGTAGTTGCTCCACGTACACCTCCTCCTTAATTGGACCGTTTAGGAAGGCACTTTTCACATCCATTTGATAGAGTTTAAAATCATGATGAGTAGCATAGGCTAATAGAATACAAATAGACTCAAGCCTAGCTACGAGAGCAAAAGTTTCATCGAAATCCAAACCTTCGACTTGAGCATATCCCTTTGCCACAAGTCTGGCCTTATTTCTCGTCACCACTCCGTGTTCGTCTTGCTTGTTGCGGAACACCCACTTGGTGCCTACCATGTTTGCTTGGTCTTTTCACCAGCTCCTATACTTGATTTCTTGTAAAGTTGTTTAACTCTTCTTGCATATCTACCACCCAATCCGGATCCTTGAGTGCATATTCCACCCTAAATGGTTCCAAGGACGACACAAAAGAGTAATGTGCACAAAAGTTAGCTATTCGAGAACGTGTTGTTACCCCTTTTGTGATATCTGCAAGGATGTTATCAACGGGGTGATCTCGTTGAATGCTTTGATGAACCCTTGGGTGAGGCACTTGATTTCTTGAGTGGTTTTCTTCTTCTTATCCCACTTGATCAATATCATGGTTTCGATTTTTTTCTTCTTCAAACTGACCGTTTTGATCTTGGGGTGCTTGAGTTTGATCTTGAGTAAGAGGTGCCAATTGTGATGAGCTTGTAGCATCTTGTCCTACATTTTCTTAGGGACAGACTTCTCCAAGCCCCATTCTTCTTAGCGCTTCACTTGGTGCTTCTTCTTCATCTAATACACATTGATCAACTTGCTCCGCTTGGGAGCCATTAGTTTCATTAAACACCATGTCACGTGCAATTTCAACGCACTCGGAGGTTTTGTTGAAGACACGATAAGCGTAGGTGTTTGAGTCATAACCAAGTAGGAAACTTTCATCGGATTTCGAAGCAAATTTTGAAGTCCTAGGCTTCTTGTTGAGAATATAGCATTTACTTCCAAAAACTCGAAAGTAGGAGATATTGGGTTTGTTACCGGTTAGGAGCTCGTATGAGGTTTTCTTCAAAAGTCGATGGAGGTAGAGGTGGTTTGTAGCATGACAAGCGGTGTTGACTGCCTCCGCCCAAAATCGATCTGAGGTCTTGTATTCATCAAGCATGGTTCTTGCCATCTCTATGAGTGTTCGGTTCTTCCTTTCAGCCACCCCATTTTGTTTGGGAGTATAAGGGGCTGAAAACTCATGTTTGATGCCCTCTTCATCCAAAAATTCTTCTACTTGAGTGTTCTTGAATTCAGAACCGTTGTCACTCCTTATCTTCTTGGTTTTTGAGGAAAACTCGTTTTGAGCTCTCCTCAAGAACTTCTTGAGGATACCTTGAGTTTCTCCCTTATCATGCAAGAAAAATACCCAAGTGAAACGAGAATAATCATCAACAATTACAAGACCATACTTGTTACCTCCAATGCTTATATAGGTGACAGGGCCGAAGAGATCCATGTGAAGCATCTCCAATGGTCTTGTTGTCGTCATCACATTCTTGGCGGGATGAGCTGTTCCAATTTGCTTTCCTGCTTGGCACGCACTACATGGTCTATCCTTTTCAAAAACAACATATTTTAGTCCAAAGATGTGATCCCCCTTTAGAAGTTTTTGTAAGTTCCTCATTCCAACATGGGCTAGTCTTCTATGCTACAACCATCGCATGTTGGTTTTTGCTATTAAGCATGTGTCAAGCTGAGCTTTATCTGTGGAAAAATCCACCAAGTAAAGCTTTCCCTTTAACACACCCTTAAAGGCAATTGAGTTATCACTTCTTCTAGAGACGGTCACATCCTCGTTAGTAAACAAGCAATTATAACCTTTCTCACATAGTTGAGATATGGACAATAGGTTATAATCCAGTGATTCAACGTATAGAACATGTGAAAGAAAGTGTTGAGAAGAGATTGCAATCTTACCAATACCGAGTACCCTTCCTTGACTGTTGTCACCAAAATAGATGCCTTCATTTGGATCATCATTTTCTTCATACTCAACAAACATTTTTCTCTCTCCGGTCATATGGTTAGTACACCCACTATCTAGCACCCATTTAGTGCCACCGGAGGAGTAGGCCTGCAAAACAATTTAAACTTTGCTCTTAGGTACCCAAACTTGGTTGGGTCCTTTGAGGTTAGTTACTAGGCATTTGTGCACCCACACACAAGTTTTTGGACTCTTGTGGAGTGGCCCAACATATTTTGCATAAACTTTACCATACTTGCTCTTCATAAGAACATAAGATGCATCAAAATTATCAAATACTATAGATTTTACATTTTTGGTAATTTCATGTGAGGTAGATGCAAGGTTGTCACTCTTGTCTTGACTTGAGTTTTCTTTCACGAAGGCTACGCATTTGCTATTGTTTTTAAGGATTCTAGCATTTTGCTTTCCTCCCCTAGTATAACCAAGTCCATCTTTGATGAAGGGAGATCTTGTGATTGAGTATGCACTACGTGCATATTTGATTTTTTCCTTATCAAAGATCCCACTCTTGTGTGTATTCTTGCTTTGTGCCTCTTTGAGCTCATTTTTTAAGTTTAAGACAATTCTAGCACATTTACAAGTTTTAGTGTTGGATTCTATGTTTGTTGAGAGAGAGTTTTTGGAGGATGAATTAGTTGATACACTTGACTTAAGTGATTCAAGTTGTGCTTCAAGATTCTTGTGAGCTTTGGTTGAACTTACAAGTTCATCTTGAAGTGCTACATTCTCACTTTTAAGCTGAACGCAAGTCTCCTTGCTCATGGAAAGTTCACGTTCAAGTGTTCTGTTCTTTTCTCTCTCAAGTTCAAGAAGTTTCTCAATCTCAAGGTTTCGTTCCTTTTCAAGGATAAGCAATTCTTCTTGTTGATTGAGAAGCTCTTCTTGTTCAAATATTTCATTCGATAACATTTTCATTTTAGCTATAGCTTTTTTTTTAATCCTCTAAACATGAATTCGTTTTCACTACTACTATCAAAGTCACTATCATCTTCAATATGTAACTTAGAAGGTTTAGACATTACCTTGCGCTTTCCTTCCTTTGCCATGAGGCATGTGTGACTTCGGCTCTTCCAATCACCCTTGTTTGGCAAGAGTGATTTCTTCATGGTTGGCCTCTTGATGGCTACGGTTGCCACTTTTTCTTCATCTTCGGAGGAGGATTCTTTGTTTGAGTCCCATTCTTCTCCGATGTGGGCTTGTCCATACGTCTTCTTCTTTGTGAAGAATTTCTTATCTTGAGGCTTCCCATCCTTCTTCTTTCTCTTGTCATCTTCCTTGCTATGGGGGCAGTTCACAATGAAATGCCCATTTTCTCCACAGTTGTAGCAAGTCTTCTTTGTTCTTGACTTGCCCTTGTCTTTGCTCTTGTTCTCATAGTGATGGCTTCTCCTTCTCCTCATCAACATTTTGAGTCTTTTGATGAAGAACACCATTTCTTCATCATCCATGTCCGTGCTCTCATCATCACTTTCTTCATCTTCACTTGTGAGTTGTGTTTCTTTTGCCTTGGACTTGGATGTGGCCTTGAGAGCAATGCCCTTCTTCTTGGATGAGTGATCTTGGCTAGGTCATTGACGTGTTGGGCTTCCTTTTCCATCATCTCGTGGTTAATGATCTTCCCTAGCACTTCATTTGGAGTCATCAAGTGAAAGTTTGGACTTTCCCGGATTAAGGTGCATAGGGTCACATTGCGAGGCATAAATGCTCTTATCATTCTTTTGACCACCTCATGGTCATTCCATTTCTTGCATCCGTACGCCTGACTCTTGTTGATAAGAGTTTTGAGTCGGTTGTACTTTCTTGAGGTGTTTCGCCTTCTTCCATGGCGAACCTTCCAAGCTCTTCTTCTATCATCTTAATCTTAGCTTCCCTCACAGATCGATTTCCTTCATGTGCGATCTTGAGGGTGTCCCAGATATCTTTGGCGAGCTCCAACCCATCTACCTTGTTAAATTCTTCAATGCTTAGAGATGAGTTGAGCACGGCTGCTGCTTGTGCATTGCGATGGATTTGTTGTTCTTGTTCTAGGGTGAGTTCATCCTCGTCTTTGGGGATATCTATACCTGTACATACCACATGCCAAAGACTTGGGTTCAAGGAAATTAGATGCAACTTCATGTTGTGTTTCCACATTGTATAGTTAGTTCCATCAAAGTGAGGTGGTTTGCCTAGAGGAATTGATAAATAACTAGAATGAGAATTTAGTCGTTCATAGTTAAAAGGATATCGCGAGTAGTCTTGTTGACTACTCTTGAGTTTCTTCTCCAACTTCTCCTTCTTTTTCTTTTTAGCCTCCTCCTTCTTCTTTTTGAGTGCCATGAGACGAAGAACTTCATCTTCTTCTGAGCTTGTAACGTCTTGTTGAGGAGTAACCGCTCGAGGCGGGTTAGAACCTTGTTTTTCACAGTTGCTCGTACTTGCTCCTTTTCCCTTGTTGAGATCAATTTGGCTACCAATCTTGTCCCCCATATCCTCTCCAAGCGGTTAAGCTTTGTGGAGAGTTAGGCTCTGATACCAATTGAAAGTTGCCTAGAGGGGGGGGGGGTGAATAGGCTAATAAAACCTGAAATTGTAGCAAACAGCGGATAAAACCTGAAGCAGGCCGGACTAGTCTGGTTTGAGGTCGGACTAGTCCTGTCTAAGTATAAACTTACATTTTTTAGGTTTCCTTTTGAGTTTGTTTGAGCGGAAAATATATGGTAGTCAAATGATATCACTAATTAGTTGAGAATGATTAGATTGTGAAATAGTAGAACAATTTGCGGGCATTAACACAATGAAAGTTTAACAAGTAATTCTAGTGAGCAAGTGAGATAGTAGAGGAACCAAGAGACACGATTTATCCCGAGGTTCGATTCCACATAGGAATCTACGTCCTCGTTGAGGAGTCCACCAAGGACCGGGTCTTTTCCAACCCTTCCCTCACCAAGTGATCACCAAGATCAAGCCCGGGCTTTCTCACTATCAGTCAAATGTGAATACAATGCTCTTAGGAGGGGACGAGGCCGTGATGGCCATCTACTTACCCGTCGCCTTGACCGGCCCAACCCGGTCTTGGATCATGAATCTTCCCTAGGGTTCCATAACCTCCTGGGGAGAGCTCTGCCAGCAGTTCACTGCTAACTTCGGCAGCTCCTACACCTGGCCTGGCACGGAGCTCGACCTCCATGCCATCCAACAGCAACCTGGAGAGACGCTGCGCTCCTTCATCCAGCGGTTCTCCCAGGTACAGAACACCATCCCGCATATTCAAAATGCTTCTGTGGTGGTGGCGTTCCGGCAGGGTGTACGGGACAAGAAGATGCTTGAGAAGCTCACGACCAGAGAGGTTCGCGACGTCTCAGAGCTCTTCAGCCTGGCGGACAAGTGCGCCAGGGCAGCAGAAGGGCAAAACTGGCACTCACTGCCAGCCTCCGAGTCAGGAGGACAGCCCGGATCAGGCGCTGCTTCCCATGGAAGCAGCAAGAAGATCAAGAACAGGGGCGGTGGCAAGATGAATCCACTAACCGCAGCTCCCGTTGCTACTGCTGCAGCACCCAGTGGAGCTCGGGGGCCACGCCCCGACAAGAGGCAGCGGCAATCACCAACTCCAGAAGGTGACCAAGGCGAGCCGTGCCCCGTGTACAACACCAGCAGCCATACTGCTGCTGAGTGCCAGGAGATTCAGAAGCTCACGGAGCGCTTCCGCAAGGGGAAGCAACCGCGTGCTGACGCCCCTCCCTTCCGTCAAAGGGAGGGTAAGCAGAAGGTCGACACTCAAGACAACGCCGACCACCAAGTGGAGTTCCAGGAGCCTCAGCGCGCCGTGAAGGTGGTGCGCAACCATGAGGACTCCAGCTCCAGTGATGACGAGCGCTGGAAGATATTCTACATCATCTACGGCGGGTCCGCTGACCCCTCATCCCGAAGCGCGGTTAAGACTCTGCGCCGAGCGGTAGCGTCGGTGGCTCCTCTCCCAAGTACCGCGCAGCACCTCAAGTGGATGGGAACCCCCATCAGCTTCGATGCCACCGACTGCCCCAGGAACATGGCTGGGGTCGGCCAACTACCACTCTTGGTAGCACCCACCATCGCCAACGTGAGGATGTACCACGTTCTGGTAGATGGCGGGGCTGGGCTGAACCTCATCAGCCGCGCAGCCTTCCAGAAGCTGCAGATCTCGATGGCCAAGCTCACCCCATTGAGCCCGTTCTCAGTGGTAGGGCCGGGACAAGTCGTTCCCTACGGCAACATCAGCCTTCCGGTGACCTCTGGGGCACCGGACAGCTATCGGACAGAGTACATTCTATTCGACGTGGCGGAGATCGACCTCCCCTTCAACGCCATAATCGTCAGGCCAGCCCTATATCGATTCATGGCATTAGCCCACTACGGCTACTTTGTCTTGAAGATGCCTACACTAACAGGCGTCCTCAAGATTCGTGGAGACCGCACTGCGGCAGTGTCAGCCTTGGAGAAGCTCTAGGCACTTGCAACAGCTCGAGCACCAGCCCCTGGTAGTGCAGAACCGGACCGGCTCCACCCGAGTGCACGCCACCGTGCCTCTACCGCAGCACCCCGCGTGCAACCCCTCGAAGAGGGCAACGTCCCCCTGAAGGCCGTCCAAGTCGGCGCCGATGCTGCCCAGACCACCCGAGAAGCCGGGGGCCTGGACAGCAAATAGGAAGGCGCGCTCATCACCTTCCTCCGGCACAACGTCGACGTGTTTGCATGGCAGCCGTCGCAGATGCCAGGGATCCCTAGGGAGGTGATCGAGCACCACCTGAAGATCTTCCCCGACGCCCGACCAGTTCAGCAGAAGCCTCGCAAGCAGTCCATCGAGCGGCAGAACTTCATCCGAGAAGAAATCAAGAAGCTGCTAGACGCAGGCTTCATACGGGAAGTCCAACACCCCCGGTGGTTGGCGAACCCCGTCGTTGTCCCGAAGGCCGGCGGGAAGCTCCGGATGTGCATCGAATACACCAGTCTCAATAAGGCATGTCCCAAAGATCCATCCCCTCTCCCTAGAATAGATCAAATAGTAGACTCGACATAAGGCTGTGATATGCTATGCTTCCTAGACGCCTACTCGGGTTTCTATCAGATCCCTATGTCTAGAGAAGATGAAGAGCACACTTCCTTCATCACAGTAGACAACCTATATTGTTATGTCTCTATGCCTTATGGCTTAAAGAATGCTCTTTCCACCTTTGTACGTGCAATGCACAAAACCTTTGGAGAGCTAATAAGGGACTTAGTCGAGGTGTATGTTGATGACATCGTTGTCAAGGTCAGGCAGAGTTCATCCTTGTTAGATAACCTGGCCCTAGTCTTTGACAAAATGCGCTCCACGCGCACCAAGCTGAACCTCGACAAGTGTGTGTTCGGCGTATCCTCTGGGAAGCTCCTAGGATTTCCTGGTCTCACATCAAGGAATTGAGGCCAACCCAGAGAAGGTCAAGGCCATCGACCTGATGCGGCCCCCCGCCCGCATCAAAGAAGTCTAGAAACTCACGGGATGCCTAGCCACGCTGAGTCGGTTCATACCGAGGCTAGTAGAGCGAGCGCTCCCCTTCTTTAAGCTTCTGTGCAAATCCGGTCCATTTTCTTAGACCGACGAAGCAGAAGAAGCTTTCCAGGAGTTGAAGCAACTCCTGATGACCCTACCCATCATGGTAGCCCCCGAGCCCGAAGAGCATCTGTTGCTCTACATCGCGGCAACAACTGAAGTGGTGAGCATGGTCCTCGTCGTAGAGCGGCCGGACCTCTCGTCACCGCAGCATGCTCCGATAGCAGAAGACAAGCACCAGAAGACCCCGGAGGTCCAAGACGACCTCCCGGACCTCCAAGACAACCTCCCGGAGGTCCAACGGGACCTCCAAGACAACCTCCCGGAGGTCCAACGGGACCTCCCGGAGCTCCGGGGTAACCCCCCGAAGACCAAAATGAACCTCCAAGGAGGACAAGACGCCCTCCCGAGGGTCTAGGATGACCACCTGGAAAACCAGCGGGATCTCCCGGAGGTCCATGACGACCTAGGAGCCTTTGAGTCCCAGCTCTCGGAGGCTCTCCTGGACCCACCTACCTCCGGTCGGCCTAAGCCAATGGATGAGGACATCTCAGGCCCAGGAGGGAGGGTCCGGACCATCCAGAGGCCTGTCTACTACATCAACGAAGTCCTTCACGACGCCAAGACAAGGTACCTGGAGGTCCACAAGCTGCTGTATGCAGTGCTCGTGGCATCCAGGAAGCTCCGCCACTACTTTCAAGCCCACCGGATCTCGGTGGTCACCTCCTACCCGCTGAAGGCGATCCTTCACAGCCCCCACGCGACCGGCAATGTCGCTAAATGGGCAGCGGAACTGGCGGAGTTTGAGATGGACTTCCTTCCTCGCCATGCAGTCAAGAGCCAAGCACTGGCTGACTTCGTGGCTGAGTGGACGCCTACGAAGGCTAACCCAGGGGGCCACAAAGACGGTGAACCAAAGCCCCGAGCTCCGGTCTTCACCGGGCCTCACTGGACGCTCTTCTTCGATGGCTCCTCGCAAAAGCAGGGGGCCGGTGCTGGCGTACTGCTTCTCATGCCATCGGGGGAGCAGTTTGGGTACATGGTGTGTCTCAATTTCAAGGCAACCAACAACATGGCAGAGTATGAAGCACTCATCTTTGGCCTAAAGACAGCCCTGTCTCTGGGCGCTCGCCAGTTGTTGGCACAGGGTGACTCCCAGCTAGTCATCAAGCAAGTTAAGGGTGAATGCTCCTGCAATGACCCATAGCTAGCTGCTTATCTGCTCCACGTGCAGATGTTGGAGAAAGACTTCCTCGCCTTGGACCTGCGCCATGTACCGCGCGCTGGCAATGCCGCAGCTGACGACCTCTCAACGAAGGCCTCCACCGGAGCCCCTGTTCCCGAAGGAGTCTTCGAGAGGACGTTGCTGCGGCCCACAGCCAGGCCTGCCGAGCCGAGCGAAGGGGGATGGACCAGCACCTTGAAGCTGGCGGTTCCGGCGGCCCTGCAGCCATGGACGCCGCCAAGGATCGTAAGCGTCACTGGGGACTCCGTGCAACCCAACGCTCAAGATCAAGAAGCTCAGGTCAGACCCGATGCATGGATCACGGAGATCCGGGACTACTTGAAAGACAACATCCTCCCTGATGAACGTGTATCCGCTGAATGCATCGTGCGCATGGCTAAAAGGTACGCGCTGGTAGAAGGGGATCTCTACCGGCGTGGCGCCAACCACGTCCTATTGTGGTGCATAACCCAAGGGGAAGGCTTCGACTTGCTCGCTGAGATCCATGGAGGCGAATGTGGGAGTCACTCTTCCTCACCCACGCTCCTCGGTAAAGCCTTCTGGCATGACTTCTACTGGCCGATAGCACTCCAGGATGCCGTCAAGCTGGTCGAGAGCTGCAAGGCGTGCTAGTTCCACGCCAAGCAGATCCAAACACCGGCTCAGGCAGTTTAGATGATCCCGCCCTTGTGGCCGTTCGCCGTATGGGGGTTGGACATCCTGGGACCATTCCCCAAAGCCATCGAGGGATTCCGGTACGTCTACGTCGCCATCGACAAGTTCACCAAGTGGCCAGAAGCCACACTGAAAGTGCATCTAGGGTATCTCTTGTGGGTTTTGGAGAATTGATGACAAGCATATGAGATCCTAATGAAATGATTGCAGGACAAACAAAGTAAACTAGCTCGGTGCACACAAAAAGGTGAAAAATAGAGTGCTGCCCGAAAAGGAAGACTTTAGTGGAATTTAGAAGAGCAAAGTAGATGTAAATGTATAGGGTGTGTGTGAGAGACACATCCCAAGAGCTCATTACTTTTCGTAAGAGTAAGGGGTTAATAATCAACTAAAATCCACTGGACACCGGACTAGTCCGTTCATGGACCGGACTAGTCCGGTCATCTTACTGGAATGCAACCGGACAAGTACGGTTTTAGACCGGACTAGTGCTCATGTTTCTGTTGTCCTATTTTGAGGACTGCGGACTAGTCCATCCATGCGACAGGACTAGTCCGCTAAACTTTCTGGAACCCCACTTCACATAGCACCGGACAAGTCTGGTTTTAGACCGGACTAGTCCGGTTAACCCACTGGAAGTAGACCGGACAAGTCCGATCATATACCGGACTAGTCCGGTATTAGGTTTTACAACGATAACCTTATTGGAAACCATATAAATGGGTGATCCACGGCCTTCCAACAAAAACACACGACTCATCCTGCTTGAAACAAAAACCCTAGCGCCGCCACCTGTCCCAAGAGCCCAAAAACACATCTCCCCACACATCTAAGGTGCAAAAAGGTGAAAATCAATCAAACACTTGGATTTGGGATTGGGAGATCATCGTTCCTTCGTTGTGAGCTCTTGGCGTTTGATCTCTCTACACTCATATTCTGCATTGTAATCTTTTTGAGTGTATTTGATCGCTTTCTCATTGTAATTCTTGTGGGAGCCCTCAACGTGTGAGGTTGCCCCACAAACTCGGTGATTACCCGTGCTAGTGGAGTCAAGTCGGCCTTGTGTGGTGACTTGAAGAGGGAAAGGGTTAGAGACCCGGCTCTGTGTGAGCTTCCTCAACGAGAACGTAGATCTCTTTGTGAGATCAAACCTCGGCAAAATTTGTGTCTCGCATGCCTCCTTGTTTTTTGTTGATTATAACATCTAGTTGCTAAACTTCATAATTTGAGTTGCTAAGTCTCATTCACGGGCATAATCACACCTCACATTGTAAAATCAAATAGAATAACTGTTGTTCTTATTTCTGCTGCTAAACAAGTTAATTCTCCTGCACACCACTTATACAATCTACACACTTCAGACACATCGGACTAGTCCGCTCGCACAACCGGACTAGTCCGGTCAATCAAGTTTTTGACAACTACTTTAAGTGTGCAGGAAACTCTATAAGGCCTATTCACCCCCCCTCTAGGCCACATTCAATTGGTATCAGAGCCAAGTTCTCCATCAAGGAGACTCACATCTCGGAGAGATCAATGGCCTCTGAGAAGAACAACGATATCCCGAAGACGAACAACAACGATGAGGAGCAAGAAGCCAAAGCCTTCGATGTGCTGAAAGAAAGTCCACATGACGATGAAGAAGTGAGACAGCTAAAGGCACTACTGAGAAAGAAATTAATGGCACAAAAGGGAAAAGAGGAAGAAAAGACGGTGGGGAGTGGTCATCACGACTACTCCCGATATCCTTACAACTACAACCGTCTCAATTCAAATAGTCATTATCTCTCCATTCCTATGGGAAGGCCCCCGCAGTTTGACGGAAGTGACTATACCATGTGGAAGTACAACATGAAAATGCACCTAATATCCTTGAATCCCAGCCTTTGGCATATTGTCTGCACAGGAATAGATATCCCAGACACGGATGAAGAACTCACTCCGGAACAAGAACAAGAGATTCACAGAAATGCACAAGCCGTTGCAGTAATCACATCGTCACTGAGCAGAGAAGAATTCACCAAGATCGATGGACTAGAGAGTGCAAAAGAAATCTGGGATACACTCAAAACAGCTCATGAAGGAAATAGGTCTGTACGTGAAGCCAAAATTGAGATGCTTGAAGGAGAGTTGGGGAGATTTGCTATTGAAGAAGGCGAATCACCTCAAGACATGTACAACCGGATGAAGGCACTCATCAACAAAATCTGTGCCTATGGAAGTAAGAAATGGACTGATCACGAGGTGGTCAAAAGGATGATTAGAGCCTTCATGCCAAGAAACGTCACACTTTGCTCAATGATTAGAGAAAGCCCCGGGTTTCACAAAATGACTCCCGATGAGTTATTGGGGAAGATCATAAATCATGAAATGATGGAGAAGGAGGCTCAATATGTCAAAGACTTAGCCGAGCTCACCTCTTCCAAAAAGAAAGAAGTTGCTCTCAAAGCAACGTGCACACCCAAACTCAAAGAAACCCGTGAAGACCAAGATGAAGGAGATACAAGCGACGTGAGTACCGACCTAGATGATGAGGAAATGGTACTCTTTATCAAAAAGTTCAAGCGCATGATGAGGAGAAGACATGGCAACAACTCAAATGAAGGGAAAAGAAAGGATAAAGGAGAATCCAAGGCTCGACGTACTTGCTATAATTGTGGAGAGTATGGTCACTTCATGGTGGACTGTACTTATGAAGAAAACAAGAAGAAGAAGGAAACAAAATCACATGAGAAGAAAAATTTCAGAAAAAGGTGACAAGCTCATCAGGCTCACATTGGCAAGGAGTGGGACTCAAACGATGAGTCCTCCTCCGATGAAGAAGAGGAGATGGCCACCATTGCCATTAAGAAACCCACCATGAGAGCTACACTCTTCCCAAACATGGGAGGACGGGATATGAACAACCATACTTGCCTTATGGCTAAAGAAGGCAAGAAAAAGGTTCGACTTACTCCTCCTGCGTTAAATACCTCTATTGATGACTTTGATAGCTCTAGTGATAATGAAGAAATGTTTAGAGGATTAAGTAAAATTGTTTTAAAGAAAATGGAGATGTTGTCGAATGAAATCTTTGAAAAGGAGGAACTTGTCAACCGACAAGAAGATATGCTCATCCGTGAAAGGAAGAGATATCAAGAGGTTGAAAAATTCTTGAGCTTGAAAGAGAGAAGAACAAGTCACTTGAGGTTGAGCTATCCTTGAGTAAGGAGACTTACTCAAAGCTAGAGGACTCACATATTGCAATCAAGGATGAGCTTGCTAACTTGTCAAGAGTTAACAAGATCCTAGAGGTGCAAGTTGAGTCGCTAAAGCAAAGTGACTCATCTTCCTCCAAGAGCTCTTCCTCCAAAGATATGAGTTCGACAACAATTGGAACCTGCACATGCTCTAGTAAGAAAAATATCATTTCTAATACTTCAACTTCTCATGATGTGCATCCTTCCCAAATCGGCATCTTTGATAAGGAGAAGATCAAATATGCACGTAGCGCATATATGGTCACTAGACCTCCCAACGTCAAAGATGGTCTTGGGTTTGACAGGAACAAACACATATCCACTCTTAATCACGCAAAGAAAAGAATCACCTTTGTTAAGGAAAAATCACATGAATCTAATTTACAAATATTGTTTCGTACATTTGATGCTTCCTATGTTCTTATGAGAAACAAATATGGAAAAGTTATTGCTAAATACACAGGGCCACGCCACAGGAACTCAAAAACTTGTGTGTGGGTGCCCAAGACTCTTGTGACTAACCTGAGAGGACCCAAGCAAGCTTGGGTACCTAAAACAAAGGAATAATTCTGTTTTGCAGGCTTACTCCTCCGGTGGATCTAAGTGGGTGCTAGATAGCGGATGCACAAATCACATGACCGGAGAGAGAGATATGTTTGTGGAGTACGAGTACAACGAGGATCCATGTGAAGGCATATACTTTGGAGACAACAACCAAGGAAAGGTCCTTGGTTGCGAAACTTAGGGAATCCTCAATAAGTTCCTGAAAAGAGCCCAAAACGAATTCTCATCAACCGTGAAGAACATCAGAAGTGACAACGGGACAGAATTCAAGAATGCACAAGTTGAAGAGTATCTCGATGAAGAAGGGATAAAGCATGAGTTTTCGACACCCTACTCTCCTCAATAAAATGGGGTGGCCGAAAGGAAGAACAGAACATTGATTGAAATGGCAAGAACAATGTTGGACGAATACAAGACATTAGATCGATTTTGGGCAGAAGCGGTGAACACTGCTTGTCATGCCACAAATCGGCTGTACCTTCACTGACTACTGAAGAAAACTCCATATGAGCTCCACCGCCGTAAAAAGCCTAATGTTTCTTATTTCAAAGTTTTTGCTTGTAAATGTTTTATTCTGAACAAGAAACCGAGGGCTTTGAAGTTTGCTTTGAAGTCCGATGAAGGGTTCTTGCTCGGCTATGAATCGAATGCCTACGCCTATCGTGTCTTCAACAAGGTGTCCGGACTTGTTGAAGTAGCACGTGATGTAGTGTTCGATGAAACTAACGGCTCACAAGTGGAACAAGTCGATAAGTGTATGCTAGATAAAGAGGAAGCTCCATGTGAAGCGCTGAAGAAAATGTCACTTGGCGATATTCTACCACAAGAGCAAACGCAAGACTCAAATTCACAAGGTGAACCTCAACAAGGGAGCAATGATCAAGGGGGAGCTTTTACACAAGATCAAGTGGAGGAAGATCTAGATAATCATGGAAGCAATGATCTAGGGGGAGACAATGAACATGAAGATGATGAAGAACAAGCAACTACACAAGTCCCTCACCCAAGAGTACATCAGAGTGTACAAAGAGACCATCCTATCAACAATATCATTGGTGATATTGCTAAAGGAGTAACTACTAGATCTCGCGTTGCAAATTTTTGTGAATACTATTCTTTTGTCTCTTTTCTGGAACCATACAGGGTAGACGAAGCCTTAAGGGATCCAGACTGGGTGATGGCAATGCAAGAAGAATTGAACAACTTCAAAAGAAATGAAGTGTGGAAGCTGGTGGAAAGACCAAGGGCAAGCATCGTTGGAGCCAAATGGGTCTTTCGGAACAAGCAAGATGAACATGGAGTAGTAACAAGAAATAAAGTGAGGCTGGTGGCTAAGGGTTATTCTCAGGTCGAAGGTTTGGACTTCGACGAAACTTTCGCTCCCGTAGCTAGACTTGAGTCCATTCGTATTTTATTGGCATATGCTACTCACCATAATTTTAAGTTGTATCAAATGGACGTCAAAAGTGCCTTCCTCAACGGTCCGATAAAGGAGGAAGTTTATGTGGAGCAGCCACCAGGATTCGAAGACCAAGAGTATCCTAACCACGTCTACAAACTGCGTAAGGCTCTCTATGGCCTCAAACAAGCTCCTCGAGCTTGGTATGAGTGCCTTAGAGATTTTCTAACTCAAAATGGATTCAAAATTGGTAAAGCTGACTATACACTCTTCACTAAACATTTTGATGATCATCTATTTGTATGTCAAATTTACGTTGATGATATTATCTTTGGATCCACTAACAAGTCTTTCTGTGAGGAATTTAGCAAAATTATGACAAATAGGTTCGAGATGTCGATGATGGGCGAATTGAAGTTCTTCTTGGGATTCCAAGTGAAGCAACTGAGAGAAGGCACATTTATAAGCCAAACCAAATACACACAGGACATCCTCAAGAAATTCAATATGGACAAAGGCAAGCCCATCAAGACACCCATGGCAATCAACGGACATCTCGATCTCAATGAAGAAGGTCCAAATGTGGACCAAAAGGTATATAGGTCAATGATCGGCTCCTTACTTTACTTATGTGCATCTAGGCCAGATATTATGCTTAGCGTATGCATGTGTGCAAGGTTTCAAGCCGCACCTAAAGAGTGTCACTTAATTGTTGTAAAAAGAATCCTAAGGTATCTTGTGCACACACCAAACTTGGGCCTTTGGTATCCCAAAGGATCCAAGTTTAACTTGATAGGTTATTCCGATGCCGACTATGCAGGATGTAAAGTCGATAGAAAGAGCACTTCAGGGACCTGTCAATTTCTTGGCAGATCCCTAGTTTCTTGGTCATCTAAAAAGCAAAACTCTATTGCTCTTTCAACAGCGGAAGCAGAGTATGTTGCAGCAGGTAGTTGTTGTGCACAACTACTTTGGATGCGACAGACTCTTAGAGACTACGGCTACAATGTAAATCATATCCCGCTTCTATGTGATAATGAAAGCGCGATAAAAATTGCACACAACCCAGTAGAGCACTCAAGGACTAAGCACATAGATATTCGTTATCACTTTCTTAGAGATCACTCATTAAAAGGTGACATTGAAATTTCACATGTTAGAACTGAAAAACAACTAGCAGATATTTTTACCAAACCATTAGATGAGAAAAGGTTTTGTGAGCTAAGAAATGAACTTAATATTCTTGACTCTTGAAATGTGGCTTGAAACGTTGCATACCTAGTTGCAACCTCAAATGTTACATTTTATTGTAAAAACCGCTCCTCATATCTTTTTCTTCTAAGAAAACTATTTTAATGAAGAAATCTTGCGAAATATGACCATTGTTTGATTGTTGCTTGCCTACTAGTCGTAATTACCAAGATTATTTGCAAAAATTAGTGTCCTTGGATCACCTCTAAACTCTACTATCTGCATCAAGTCTGTTGGAACCGGACTTGTACGGTTGTCGACCGGACTAGTCCGGACAGACGACACAATTAGGTTAATTCAGAGGCACCGGACTAGTCCGCTACCATGACTGGACTAGTCTGGTCAATCGCATATAGAAGCAGTTGGACGGACCAAACCCCTCCCTCTCCACTCATAAGCACTTTGTCTCACCCCCTCTCCTAAACCCTAACTCCCAAAGTGATTTTCGAGTTGAGCCCTCAAACTTGAAGTTTTCTCCGTGAAAAAGCCTCTCCTCGACGAGTGGATTCTACTCTCCGGACTCATCTAGATAGACTCTTGCTCCTTCAACGCGAATCTTCAAATCTTGGTAAATTCCCCCCTAAAACCAAAATCTCAACTTTTCTAGTTCTAGCTAGTTTCCTTTGATTTCAAAAGGATGTACATTGCCTCAATAGATGCATTCCTACCACTTTCCTGCCTTTGTGTCCTTAGATAGGAGATTTGATTCAAATGAAACATTAGGGTTCTTATGCCAGGCCGGACTAGTCCGGTGCACAGATGCGGACAAGTCCGGTCCGACGGACAAGTCCACACTCTGAAACCGGACAAGTCCGGTCTCTGACAGTTGAACCCCTATATTCCCATTTGAAGTCGATAATGAGTCCATTCGCATCTAATCCTTGAACTCCTTATCAGGCACCATGTCTTTAGGCTCAGAAGACGACTCTTTTCACCTTGACGAAGAGGTTCAACGTGAAAGAGTGAGGAGAGCCAAGTAGGGAGTGATGAAGAAAAGACATGATGTCAATGTCCACTCTTCACCTTCCGACGAAAATTTGCCTAAGAAGAGGAAAGTAATTGTGAAGAAGCCTCGAGGGAAGGCTATGGCCGAGAGCTCCTCAGGACCTAAGAGGACTCTCAATAAAGGGAAGGGGCTTGCTAGTGGCCCCATTGGGACTCTGAAAATGAAAAATCCTGTTCATCGCAACAGGCAACCTTCAGATAATGATTACACTGGAAAAGGGGGTGAACTAGCTGACAAGTTCAGAAAAGCAGAAGTGTATAATCAGCCCAGAGAGTTAGCTGACCCCAGATTTTGGGATAATTTTCATGCTGATTACTATGAACATGTGTATCGGAAGATGAAGCATCCCGTTGTCGAAAGTCAGTGGGTTGATATTGATTATCTACAGTCCAAGAGATGTCAAGCTTATCAGGAGGTTGTGACAGCCCTCGAGCTTCATGGACTAAAAGAACTATTCTCCTTCCAGTGTGACTGGAATGACGAAGTCATCACGCAATTCTACTCCACTCTCTACTTCGCTCGTGATGACAACGACAGGATGGTTTGGATGACACATGGGTCTCAGTACAGTGTCACATATGAAGAATTTGCAAGGATCCTTCATCTTGAGGACACCTTAGACAATGAACTTGTGATTCACAACCTGAAACCACTGGAGAAAGATCAGCTGGACTTTCTCTATGATACACGGATGCCATTCAAGCCTCCCACCACCAAATACATGAAGCCCTTCTTTGTAGTCCTCAATCGGATATTGAGGAAGACTATAGATCCCAAAGAGGGAGATGCAGGGACTGTTCAGGGCACCCTCAGAACCTTGATGAAGGTCATAAGCAAGAAGAGAAAATTCAATGTGTTTGAGTACATCTACAATGACATTGTCAATATCTCTATCAATTCCATCCGGTCTTGCGGCTATGCACCCTACATAATGTTCATGATTGAGAAAGTGATAGGACTGGAGTTCGTAAAGGATGTGCCTCACACTAGACTTAGGCCCCAAAAGCCCACTATATATTCTGCCCCTTCTGCTCTTGCCTCACCCGGAGAAGAAAGAAGATCCAAGAGAGCTCAAGAGGAGCCAAGATCTGAGGCTGCAGCTACCACTCATGCAACCTCCTCTACCCGGGAATCCTCAAGTGGCATCTTCAAGATGCTATCTTCTATCTTTGCCTCTTGCCGCAAAGTTGAAGTTAAGCAACATGAAGAGAGATTGGCCAGGAATAAGCATCAAAGATATGTAAAAGCCAACATCCAAGCCATCTGTGCCGAACTGGAAATTGAGCCACAAGGGTCACTTGAGGTTTTTGAGGACTCAGCTGAAGACTTCACTGAAATGCCAACCTTCACTGGCCAAGAGTTGAGCTCCCTTGGGTTTGGTGGTGGGTCAGCTGCTAACCCTCTACATGGTCAAGATGATGAAGATCAAGGTGAAGAGGAAGATGAAGATAGGACTGAGAGTGAAAGTGGGAACGGCGATGAGTGATTCCACTCGATTTTTCCCTTTTTGGTGCCTTGATGCCAAAGGGGGAGAGATTATCTAGGATAAGTTATTAAGGACTTGTACTTATTTTTAAAACTATTGTAATTTGACTATTTACCTTATGTGTGATGCTTACATCTATGGTTGTTATCTTTTATCCTCGTTCATCATATTTTTGTTGATCACACATTTGTTAGGCACCCCACCATAAGGTGTGTGTATATGAGAGAAGTTTTTCTTGTTAGTTATTCATTATTCTCATATATGCACACGTTATGAAAAATCAATTTTTTCTCTTAATTGTGATATCTCAAATGGTTGTCATCAATCACCAAAAACGGGGAGATTGAATGTGCATCTAGGGTATCCCTTGTGGGTTTTGGAGAATTGATGACAAGCATATGAGATCCTAATGAAATGATTGCAGGACAAACAAAGTAAACTAGCTCGGTGCACACAAAAAGGTGAAAAATAGAGTGCTGCCCGAAAAGGAAGACTTTAGTTGAATTTAGAAGAGCAAAGTAGATGTAAATGTATAGGGTGTGTGTGAGAGACACATCCCAAGAGCTCATGACTTTTCGTAAGAGTAAGGGGTTAATAATCAACTAAAATCCACTGGACACCGGACTAGTCCAGTCAGCTTACTGGAATGCAACTGGACAAGTCCGGTTTTAGACCGGACTAGTCCGCTCATGTTTCTGTTGTCCTCTTTAGAGGACTGCGGACTAGTCCATCCATGCGACAGGACTAGTCCGCTAAACTTTCTGGAACCCCACTTCACATAGCACCGGACAAGTCTGGTTTTAGACCGGACTAGTCCGGTTAACCCACTGGAAGTAGACCGGACAAGTCCGATCATATACCGGGCTAGTCCGGTATTAGGTTTTACAACGATAACCTTATTGGAAACCATATAAATGGGTGATCCACGGCCTTCCAACAAAAAGACACGACTCATCCAGCTTGAACAAAAACCCTAGCGCCGCCACCTGTCCCAAGAGCCCAAAAACACATCTCCCCACACATCTAAGGTGCAAAAAGGTGAAAATCAATCAAACACTTGGATTTGGGATTGGGAGATCGTCGTTCCTTCGTTGTGAGCTCTTGGGGTTTGATCTCTCTACACTCATATTCTGCATTGTAATCTTTTTGAGTGTATTTGATCGCTTTCTCATTGTAATTCTTGTGGGAGCCCTCAACGTGTGAGGTTGCCCCACAGACTCGGTGATTACCCGTGCTAGTGGAGTCAAGTCGGCCTTGTGTGGTGACTTGAAGAGGGAAAGGGTTAGAGACCCGACTCTGTGTGAGATTCCTCAATGAGGACGTAGATCTCTTTGTGAGATCGAACCTCGGCAAAATTTGTGTCTCGCATGCCTCCTTGTTTTTTGTTGATTATAACATCTAGTTGCTAAACTTCATAATTTGAGTTGGTAAGTCTCATTCACGGGCATAATCACACCTCACATTGTAAAATCAAAATAGAATAACTGTTGTTCTTATTTCTGCCACTAAACAAGTTAATTCTCCTGCACAACACTTATACAATCTACACACTTCAGGCACACCGGACTAGTCCGCTCACACAACCGGACTAGTCCGATCAATCAAGTTTTTGACAACTACTTTAAGTTTGCAGGAAACTCTATAAGGCCTATTCACCCCCCCTCTAGGCCACATTCACACACCCGTCGTCACCATCAACAATCAATCTGCAGTAAAGTTCATCAAGTCGATCGTCTGCCGGTTCAGGGTCCCAAACAGAATCATCACCGACAACGGTACCCAGTTCACCAGCGCGGCGTTCCAAGAATACTGCGAAGACATCGACATCCAGGTGTGCTATGCCTCTGTTGCTCACCCTAAGAGCAATGGGCAAGTCGAGAGGGCCAACGCCGAGATTCTTCGGGGCCTCAAGACTCGCACCTATGCCAGCTTGAAGAAACATGGCGCCAAGTGGGTGGACGAGCTTCCGAACACACTATGGGCTAACTGGATATCCCAAAGCCGGGTCACCGAAGAGACACCCTTCTTCATGGTATACGGGGCCGAAGCTGTGCTTCCCCCAGAGATCACCATGGGGTCTCTCCGTGTCCGAGCTTACAACAAAGCCGCGCAGGACAACCTCCGGCGTGAAGACATCAACCTCGTCGACGAGGCTCGATTACACGCAGCGCTCCACAACGCACGATATCGGCAAATGCTCCAGCGCTACCACCAAAGGTCCATGCGTGTCCGGGAGCTGCAAGAAGGCAACATGGTGCTACGACACATACTTTCTCACGAAGGGACCGACAAACTCTCCCCCAGCTGGGAAGGTCCCTTCCGAGTCATGAAAGTTTGCCGCCCCGGGTGCGTACGCCTTTCCACCGAGGATGGGGATCTGCTCCCGAACCCTTGGAACATAGAACACCTCCGTAAGTTCTACCCCTAGAGCAATAGTAGGACAGTCTTTTCTTTCTATAATAGATTCCATAGAGTCCAGGAACAGCGCTCGGAGCAGCTAAGTCTCAGGGGACGGTCCAGGACTACGTTCAGCTTGGCCTGGTTCCGACCCTAAGCGCGTAGAGTCTTGCTTCCCTTCTTAGTGGGGCGGGTCGTTGCCTCCATGTTTAGCCTGCCTTCCTCCTATGGAAATTTATATGGAAAGAAACCTGTCCTGCTTTGCTCTTCCCTTGTGCTCATTTAATTTACGTATTAATTTTTATGACTGCACTTCCTGCGTATGCTCACCATGCTCTCAGCTTCCCTTTCCCATTCTCACCCCTAGTCAGCATTTGCTATCCTACCAAAGACGGTCGCGTTTGAGGCACCTGCCGATGGCTAGGGGGGCCTCGAGCCCCTGGCACTTCGCGCATTGAAGTTCCCAAGCCCCGTATACCGGATCAGGATCGTAAGCCAAATAAGACTATGAGATAGGGAAGGGGGAGGCCCAAGAAGAATTATGTTTCCCTTACTTGTGTGCAGGACCTCCCGGCCTTAGCTCCCCGTAGGAGTATGGTAGGTGCGCCCAAACAATTGGCCACACCTACCAGGGGGCCACTACGGGACCACGCAAGACCGGAGCTCCAATGCAAGACCGAAGGATCCGGACCTTGCCCCCTCCGCAGGGGCGGGCTCCGGAGGCCCCACGTGTCCGGCGGGGCCGGAGCCCCCCTCTCCTCAGAAGGTAGCTCTAGGCCCACCACGTGGTCGGCAGAGCCGGGCCTCGCCCCTCCACAGGGGTGAGCTCCGAAGGCCGCACGTGTCCCGCGGGGTCGGACCTCCATCTTCTGAGAGGAGAGCTCCAGGTCCGCCACGTGGCCGGCGGATATGGACCTCCCCGTTCTCATGGGGCGAGCTCCGAAGATCCCTTGGGCCCTTAATACAATAAGGACCCGAGGAAGGTGTCTATACAAGACTTCAAGGTTGGTGAAGACCTCTGAGTACCTTGCGGAGCTAAGGACTCGGCCTGGCCAAGCCAAGGAGAAGATAAAAATATACAGACACGGAAAATAACAAGAGTCTATTCATTCAAAGCTCCATGAGCTGGACTACAGACTCAACAAAAGCAAAAAAAAGAGAAGAGATACAGGGCCTTCTGGCCGTGGGGGCGGCTGCCTAAGAGTCCACGGACTCCCGCTGGAACCTAGAGGCCACGAGGGCGGCCATGTCCCCGACCTCGGCCCTGGCAGCTTCCTCCCGCTCGACGACGGGGCCTAGTCGCACTGGCTCCAGAGAGAAGAAAGGGTCTTGGCTCCGGAAGCACGCTAGCACATGCGTGGCGACCTCCTTCGCCAGGCCTCGTTCCTCCACCTCAAGCTCGTCGGCGATCACCGCTTCGAGCCTACCCAGCTTGGCATCAATAGACTCAAGCGCCGGGATTGCCCCAGACACCTCCTGCGCTGGAGCCTCCGTTCGCACCGGGCTGAAACCGAGGGGAACCAAGGCGGACCCCACCTCAGTGTCAAAGCTCCAGACCGCCCGGGCCTCGATAGACCACGAAGCCTGGAGCTTCTCCACCTCTTGGCGGGCCGCCAGCTCGCGATCCAGCGCCGCCTGGCGCTCCCGGGAGGATTGCTCCTACCTCGCGGCAGCAGCCGACTCGCGGAGCTCCAGCTCAGCGGCCCGAGCCCTCAGCTCGCCCTCTCTGGCCTCCAGCCGTGCGGCGACCTTCTCCTCCTCGGCCGCCACGGCACGCTCCCGATCTGCGACGGCGCACTCTCGGCGAGCTACTTGCAGCCGCAACTCCTCCATGGCAGTGGAGCGCGCTTCGGCCCTGGCCTGAGCTTCGTGGAAAGTAGCGCGGAGCCGCCGGGTCTCTGAGCCCAGGCGGTTGACGACCCTCTTCTGAGTGTCGAGCAGTGCCCCCATGGCATCAAGCCTCGACTGCCTCGAGTCGAGCTCTGCCTTAGCCTCCTGGGTCCGCTGCTTCAGGAGATGCTCCCAGCTAAGGAGGCGCTCTCTCTCTCCAGCCAGCACCTCCCGCTCCCGCTCAAAGGCGGCCTGGACCTGCCGGACGCCAGCCTGAGCATGCCCCAAGGCATCCCATATGGGCAGCGGGGCGGCGGGGGCAGGAGCCGCGCCCCTGACCTCCCCCGTCGCGTCCACGACCGGTGAAGGTGCCGGTGCCTCGGCAGCTGAGGCAAGGCGCTGACCCGGGGAGCCAGGTGGCCAGCAGCTGCGCCCACAGCAGCCCCTCCAGCCTCAGCACCGGACTTCCGGGCTGGCGAAGGAGGACGAGGAGGTGCTGCCGCCGCCACCGCGGGGGGCGAACCCGCCGGCACAGAAGAAGCCCCCGCCGACTTGGGGGCCGTCGGAACCACCGCAGTTCCCGGATGCTGCGGCACAGAGCCTCCGCTGGCTGGAGATTGTCGGGGAATAGACTCGCCCCCGGCAGCCGGTGAGTCCCTGCTGACAAAAGAAGCTCTTAGGCTAAGAAAGGAGAAAGGAACGCTACTTCTAAAAGCCAGAAAGAGCAACACTTACTGGACAGCGTGAGCGCTCCAACGGGCTTGGAGCCCCGACCTCTAGACCGGGGCAGAACCGCCAGGACCTGCAGCCGGAACGCTCGCTGGCTGTGGCGTCTGAGCCCCCGACACACTCCGGGCGTCGCCCCACCGGCGTCCTTCCTGGAAGCCCCCCCGCCTGAGGAAGGGTGGCGGGACGCCTGGGGCTCCTCGGACCGCTGCTGTTCGAGAAGAGACCCGCCGGAGTGGGAGACCCGGGGTATCTTTGGGTCGCCACCCGACGAAGCAGCGCCTCCGAGAGATGGGCGCAAGGGTACCCCGGCCCCCTGGCTCGGCGCAAACGACGCCCTCGGAGGAGAACGGGCAGGTTTCTTCTCTGGCTGCCCGGGGGCCGGCTCCTTTCCCTTCCCCTTGTCGATGGTCTGAGCCCCGTCGACCCTCGGTGTGGGTTGGACAGCGACAGACGCCTCGCGCTCCACCCCGGAGCGCTCGATCCTGGGAATCGAGATCCCCCAGAGGGCATCCCCAACCTGACGAACGGCGATCCCAATGTCGTCAAGATTTGGCATCTTCCGCAGCAACTCCGCCCTCCTCTGCGGCTCCAAGAAGAGGGGAGTGCCAGAGGCCGAGAAGGTGAGGTCGCCGCCGGTGACGTAGTCGCTGCTCACCTTGGCCACCATCTCGTACAGCTCTTCATCAGAAGGATCGGAGCCGAGACCCCTCTCCAGCCTGGTGCAGTCGAGCTCGCCGGTGTAGTACCACGCCGGGTGGTTGCGTTGCTGCAAGGGCGCAATACGGCACGACAGGAAATCTACTAGCACCATCAGGGACGACAGCCCCTCGTTGGCAAGGAACCGGATCCGCTTCAAGACCGGCGTGTACTCCTGCTCCAGCTCCGGGATCTCCTCCCAGAAGCGACGCTCGGTGGTCAGGCCGGCAGTTAGGAGCTGCAGGCGGTCATGCTCGTCGGTCTGCATGATCACCCAGTTCTCCCTCCAGTTTTCCCACCTCGACGCACCGAAAGGTAGAAGGTACCCAGAGTCCTTTGGATCCTTGCAGCGATGCTGGAAGTAGTGCGCCCCCAGCTGGGTCTTCGAACTGCGCCCGGTCGTCCGCAACACGAAGAAGTAGCGGAAGAGCGTCAGTGAAGCATGCACCCCCACGAACATCTCGCAGAAATGGACGAAGACGGCGGCCATCGCGAAGGAGTTGGGGGAAAGGTGGTAGAGCTGGAGACCGTACGTCTCCAGCAGCGTGACGAAGAAGGAAGAAATTGGCGGGACAAACCCCGCCATGGCGTAGGCAGTGAAGAAGACTATTTACCCCTTCTCCAGGAGCAGGGGGAGAGATCCCTAGTGGAGCCGGCACTTCTGCTCCTCCGCGTGCCAGCCCAGCATCCTGCGCACTGACCCGAGCTCGGCCGACCGAGCGAGACGCGGCGGAGGCAGGTCGGAAGCCATGGCAGGAGGAAGCTCAAGGGCAGGGAATGAGACAGCCAGGACCTCGTCGGGTGGTGCCGTGTTATGCGGCACCCAACAGCACACGGGTCGATGAACACACATCATATTACATAAATAGTTTAGCGGAAGCGTACAAGAATGCTTTACAAATAGTTATATCAGAGTAAACTACAGCGGAAGACTATCACTCTCACGACTCATGTCTAAACTAGCAACAAAGAAACGGTCCAGCCCGCGGACGTTTCTTACTAGCAACACGAAGACAATCTGCAGCGGCGAGGATGCTCTTTGAGTAAGCACTCGGAGGTTCCCGAGTCTCATAGGCACCCCTTCTCATAAATATCGAGTCAATTACCTGCAAAACAACTCAGATAGCATCCGTGAGCATAACGCTCAGCAAGACTTAACCGTCACCCTAAACATGAAACTCTAAGTGAGGTTATGAACCTAACATAGGATGGCATAAGCATAATTAAACTCGCCTAAAAGTGAATCCTTACTTTCAGGTATTAATTGCAGCATTTTAAGTAACCCTGGGCACGCCACATCGGGAGTCCACACTCAAACAAGAAACACTTTCCCCCGATGTAAATTGCTCACGGCATAAAAGAATCGAGTTTGCACTAGCCTATTCATCAAGATCCAATACAAGGTAGGATAATACTTCACATCAAAATGATTAGTTCCTTTCTCATGCAAGTTCTTACTACGTCACGACTGTGAGAACAAGTATGCTCGGTCCATTCCGCGAGCGACGGTGATTCGAATCAATAACACCCGGACTACACGACACGTACACCCGTACTCGATGTTGCCTACAACAACCATCACTGATGTCGTACGTGGCAGCCTTTCCCCCGTTTCGATCAAGTCGCCCCGTACAGTAGCTACTCTCATTGTGCACCTTCTGACGTGAGATGTCATGAGAATATTCCCCACATACTGCACACCGGCCGTCCGGCTGAGGTGACCCAAAAAGACCCAACGACAGCTTCCCGAGGTACATCGGTTTACTGGGTCCCATATAGCCAGCATGAGTCCGGTACACAACTCAAACTTGTTCAATAGGGCCGCATACGGATCGGTCCTTGACCGACACGGACAGGTCTATAGCACCCAGGCCCCTATGTCCTGCTGCTCCTACAACCTTCCGTTCTCAACTTTAACTTGCTAATTCAATTATGAACCAATCCCGTATGCCCCTGTTGTTCCTGAAACTGCGAGTAGCATCTCACCACTCGCCTTCTACCGAACCGTACTTAAGCATGGCAGTTCTACACGGTGAAAGACACCTACCCAATACTCCATGGGTCATTTGGTTATGTAAGAGGAGTATCAATCACTAGACCTAATGCACAGTTCAATTCTTAACCGAAAGTGAATACAAAATAAAAACTTAACAGCTGTTAAATGCAAACCGGAGCTTGCCTGTTTTGCAGGGTAATCGTATATAACAGTTAGTGTCCTTGCAGATCCACCCTTGATTCTCCGAAGCTTGATCCACTTCAATGAATCACTCCTTTGAATCCCCTTCGTTGTGGTTCCTATTGAAATGCATATGCACATATTTTATAGAATGTAATGGAAAGAAGTTATGGAATTAATCTCTTAGGAACAGAGGTTGTGTGGAAAAGACAAGCATGGCTTGGTTTACCTCTGTTGTGCAAAGAACAGAAATAAACTAACTTGACCATAAGGCCTTAGCTATACACTAATCATTTTCCCTACTGAACATAATAGATAAGCTGAAAGGATTTGAGTGCGACTGAAGAACAAGACTCCAATGGCCTCAAAACTTTTACAGCAGGTTCTATATTACCTACGGATTTAGCCTGCCAAATTGCAGCTAAGGTGGAGTCATATTGTGCCCTCCCTAATTCTCACAATATCTCTTATGTATTCCCACATATACACAAGTATGGAGAATAATAACAGGGAGTTCAAGGACTCATCTTGGGCTGATAATTTACATATGAGTTCTTGATCACATGAGAGTAACCTGTTCCAAAATCCAGCCCTTTTACTTGATTAGTTCTTCCAGAACAATTCTTTAAGAATTTGTGCTCAAAAGAATTAATTCTGAAGTAATGTGCACTTTCATGCCCAATTAAGTGAACTACAATTCCAAGTATGTCTCAGAGAGCTTGCCTAAATTTTCCTATGATTTTTGGAGCTATGGAATGCTCAGAACAGATTTTTGAAGTGGGAAACATTTTCTGAAAATGTTTCTGGACTCTTTTGAACACAGTAGTTCGCATTTAGCAAATTCCTACTCAAATGATCTTCAAATGAGCTGAAAATTTGCTAGTAGGTCAACAATATGCTAAAGAATATTCTGGCATAATTTGGGGATTTTTGGATAACCCAAACTCCTTCAATAATTCTTTTTCAGGAAACCCTCAAAGAATTTTCCAGAATATAACATTGACTTTTATACAAAGCTGAGTTCATATTTGGATAGAACTCAGAGAGATGAATCCAACCCAAATGGAATCACTCAAATTGGAGTTTTCTACAGGGAGATATGAATTTCCAAAGATTGAGCCAACTCTGGAATTGTTTTCCTATAGAAAATCTGGCTGGACCCACAGTTTTGAATTCCAGCCAATAGAAACGAAGCCACACCGGGCCACAGCGTCTCTGCGCGCCAACACACGGTATCCCGGCCACACCCGATCCCGGGTTTAAAATTTGAGCTGCTGACAGGCGGGGCCCACGCTTCGTCTTCTACCTCCTGCTCCTCGCTCGCGCCCGCGCGCTCCCCCTCGCCGGAGTAACCGGAAACTCACCGGACCGGCCTTCCCGGCCACCGCCGGAGCTACAACTCGCCGCCAGGGGGTTTAGGGCCTCGAGGAACATGGCTGTGGGGTTTGCTAGGGCCTCCGACGACCGGAACATGACCGGCGACGTGTAACTGCCTCTGTGGTAGTTCGGCAGTATCGCCCGAGGTCTCCAGCCCTCAAAAACTTGTGCCGACGAGCCCTACAGCACCAGCGTACCTCTAGGAAGATCGACACGACCTCAAACTAGCTCGGAAATGGCTGGAACTAGGTTGTCATCGTGTGACCGAACGGGTCCGCCGTGAACACCCCAAGAAAAGCTCGAAATTCGCCGGTCTGAGGCGTTTTCATGCGCTGGATGCAAAAGGGAAAATGATCGCCGGATAATCCAGCTGCTACGTGCAAGATTTAAGAAGCTAGGAAGAATTAGAGAGCGGGAATTTGCTGAATCCATACCGGAAGCTCGGAATGAGGTCGCCGGAGCAAAACCTCGAAATTCGCCGCCGATAGCTAGCGGCACGGCCTGAGCTTGGGCTGAGAGCAGCACCGCACCCGTGCGCGTACGTAGGTGTGATCGCTCGGCCGTGAAACCCGCTGTGGTGGGCTGTCCACGAGCGCCCGATCAAGCTTTTGAGCTAGGTCGCCGCGGCGGCGGTCGTTCTCGGGCACCGGAGGCCGCAGCTCACTTGCTCGTGGGTCAGGGAGGTGGAGGTGGAGCTCGTGGGAGTGTTTAGCAGCTCGGGGAGGAGGAGGCAGTTGCTTGGTGTTCTCGCGAGAGAGGCAGGCAAATGTGCTTTTGTTCGGTCTGAGGGCCTGTGATCACGATGAGGACGCGGTCAGGACCGACCCCGGGGCGCCAGCACGTGGAGACCGGCAGCAGGAGCTGTCGCCGGCAAGCTGCTCGGTGGCGCTCGCGAGCTGCTCGGGAAAAGTTCCCACCAAGAGTAAAACTTAGTGAGTAAGGCTCCTCCTTTAACTCTATGACATGTGGGTCCCACCCCACATTTCTTCCTCAAATATCTTCTCAAGCTGATCTTTTCAATCCCCAGAATGCTAAGTTTAAAAAGGTGGGCTAGAATTTGAATTCTTCAAATTCATTTTGAATTTGCAAGACTAAATCTGAATTTGGTTTAGAATTTGCAATTTCTTCTCTTTAGCTCTCCTTTGAGCCCACCCTACAATTGAAAAGTTTGTGAGCAAACTTTTCCCTATAATTCCAACTATAGGGCTGCATGTTTATTCAAAGTTTTTTGGTCACTACATGTGTGAACTTTGAATTTCAAATCTGATTTTTAAACTTACATGCAAAGAGGTATTTAACTCCTTATTGGTTCAACACTTTTAATTAGAAAGGTGAACCTCATGTTGGATTCTTATCCATGTATTACCTTGCATGAAGAAAAGTTTTAGCAAGTCCCATTTTTCATGTCTTTGCCACACATATGAACTCAAACCTTGATTTTTATTCATACACATTTTTGGGACTTTAGGGAAGACAAGGGCGCAAGAACTCAAGGAAGATGCAAGCGCTGGGAAGTGCGAAGGGAAGCCGCGATGCGGGTAAGATCCCCTTTTAAACTTCTCAGGCGCGATTCAAAGCGATTCGAAACTCTTCGAATACGCCGCTTGGACAACCTCTTCGGCTCCAAGACCAAGCGTCGATGACAAGTGGACCCAAGCCGTCCAGCTGAAGCGGTGGGCCAAGAAGTCAGTCTCCCAAGGAGACGAGCTGGCAAGACGCTTCGACGGTTCCCGAAAAGGCGCTGCGACGTGTAGAAGTGGCAGCCTTGGGAACCGCCACAGTAAAAGCAGCCATCAAGTGGGGCACATGCTCCCACGATCCCGCGACTATTCGTGCTCCGGCAACGGTCAATGCGGGTCTTAGAGAAAGTGCGCGGAATGGAAGAGACGGGGGCCCCTCCTCGGGCTCGCTATCTCCCCCGAGATGGGCCTGGGGGCCACTGTCGGTACCCTCAATACGGGGTACCCCCGCGCACAGGGGAAAATGCCTAAGGACCTCACCCTTCTCCGCAGGGAGAGCTCCGAAGGCGCCATGTGTCCAGCGGGGCCAGACCTCCCTCTCCTCAGAGGAGAGCTCCGGACCCGCCACGTGGCCAACTGAGCCGGACCTCCTCCCTCCGCGGGGAGAGATCCGTAGGCTCCACGTGTCCTGCGGGGCCAAACCTCCCTCTCCTCAGAGGAGAGCTCCGGGCCCGCCACATGGCCAGCAGAAGCCGGACCTCCCCCCTCCGCGGGGAGAGCTCCGAAGGATCCACGTGTACCGCGGGGCTGGACCTCTCTCTCTCCTCAGAGGAGAGCTCCGGGCCTGCCACGTGGCCAGCAGAGCAGCGCTGCCTGCCCCGCGCGGTAGGAAGCAAGAGTAAAGACGCACCATACCTTGCCCGTACAAGGTATTCAAGACCCGCGCCTTCCCAAGGCGCGGAGACGCGGAGCACGCCTCTATCAGGTGCCGTTGCGCCCAATCACATCGCAGTGAAGTCTGGTGCCCCACGTCAGAGCCTGCACGCTAATAAACGCAGCGACAAGACATCCCCTGCCGCCCCTGCCATCATCAACCACTACGACTAGCTTGTGGCATGGGCAGGGCGGTAGAACGAAGACTCGGAAGCCCTCGCCAGAGATAACTACCGGCGTAACTGCAGATACGGTAGATGGCAGGCAATCTCCCCGGGACCACCTGTCAGGTCCCGGGCCCACCTTGTAAGCCCCTTGGGCCTTGGACTATAAAAGGCTCGGGTGGGCAACGTTAGCAAGGGTTCACCTCTTACACACTCTCGCACCCTAGCGGTTCGCACCCCAGCCATTCGACATATCTCACTCTCAAGCTCAGGACTCCGGTTCTGAGCAACAAGCAATACAACGAGCAACTCTGCTCGCCGTGGACATAGGGTTTTACACTCCGGCGGCCTGAACCACGTAAAAATCCCCGTGTCAAGCTTCTTCCTCAATCGTCTCTAACGTTGAAGCTCTCCGTGAGTGACTAGCCCCTCCTAAAAAGAACCTCCACGGGCTGCCCAGAGCAGGCCCGGGGGAAGTGTCGGCTACACACTTCGACAACATGGTTTGGGCCACCGGAGCGTAAAACCCTACGTCCACGGGGGTGATTGTTGTATTGCGTGCGTGTATGTGTGTGAGTTGGCTGGGTTGCGAACCCTTTGTCGGGTGGCCGCCCCGGTCCTTTTATAGTTCAAGGGCAGGGGCAGTTACAATGTGGCCCAGGGCCTCAAGGAGGCCCTAAGGCTGTCTGAGCCCTATACACTATCTAGGTTATTTATAGCTACATATAGAGTAGTTGGCGGTGGAGTTATGACCCGCCGCCTGGCGCACTGAGCGCCTCTAACTGGGTAGCAGGTGATGATGAAGACGTCATCTTGTCGCCGTGTCCTCTTGCTCTGCTGGGCGGCACTGTTCCGTTGGGCAGCAGTGCAACACTGTGCCGTTGTCACGCCTCGTCGCCATGTCTTGTCACCGTAATGGCGAACAAGCGAAGGACAGAGGCGTGCGCCGTGCACCATGCTTCTAGGGAAGGCACGAGTCTTGAATGTGCAGCCAGACAACGCACTTTCTCCTTGACTTCTATGACCCACGACCCATGATGGATCATGGCAGCTCTGGAGATCTACTGAACATGGAGAAGGGTTCAGAGCTCGGATACACATGGCAGCTCTAGACCTCACCTCAGTGGGGAGGCTTGGTCCAGGGCCAATGGCACGTGGAGGCTCTTGAGCCCTCCTCATCGGGGAGGAGGCTCAGAGCCCGGATACATGTAGCAGCTCCAGACCTCACCTCAGCGGGGAGGCTTGGACCGGGGCCAAGGGCACATGGTGGCTCCGAAGCTCTCCTCAGGAGGGAGGAGGCTCAGATCCCAGATACACATGGTTGCTTCGGACCTCTCCCTAGCGGGGAGGCTTGGTCCGGGGCTCAGGGCACATGGTGGCTCCTGAGCTCTCCTCAGCGTGGAGGAGTCTTAGATCCCGGATACATGTGGCAGTTCTGGACCTCAACTCAGTGGGGAGGCTTGGTCCAGGGTCAAGGGCACGTTGCGTGTCTGGAGCCCTCCTCAGCGGGGAGGAGGCTCAGAGCCCAGATACACGTGGAAGCTCCGGATAACACCTCGTCGGGGAGGCTTGGTCTGGGGCCAAGGACACGTGGCAGCATTGGGCTCTGCCTCAGCGGGGAGGCCGGGTCCGGGGCCAAGATCACGTGGTACTGTCAGCGTCTACCTCAAGAGAAAGGAGGGGCCTGGGCTGTCTTCAATCCTCCATGTGGGGATACCCGGTCTACAGGGTACTGACAGTGGCCCCCGGGCCCATCTCCGTGGAGGCGACGATCCCGTAGGTGGGGCCTCCATCTTTTCCTCCCGCGTGGCATCTTGGAATCTGCACTTTAAAAGTCGAAGCGATGGCTGGCGTAGTGGGTGAGTAGTTGTATCTGGCAGTCGAAAAGGCTGCACGTACTTGGCATAATGGGCGCACTTTACATTCGAAATGACAGCATGCCGTCGGCGCAGTGGACGCGTGTCCTCCCTTGACTGGAAGGTAGTGGCGACGTGCTCGAGGGGCCGTGCCTAGGCATTGATTGTACTGGTTCTTGGGTTGATCGCTGCAGTTCCACCACGCAGCTTTTCTCGGGAACCGCCGGAGCCTTGTTCCTGGTACGAAGCACGCCTGCCCCTAGTGTCTGACAGGTGGACCTGGGTCCCACCCGTCCTTAGGAGTGTGGGCAGCACGCGGCAGTGGCAACTCAAGTGTCACGCCTTTTGACCTGCTAGAGGTCGCAGGCGTAGAAAAGGAAGCCTTCCGGTGAAGGGTGATCTCTTCCTTTCTTGCCTCCATGTGATCTTCGCCTTCCATCTTCGCGCTTGAAGACTCCGCTCCCAAGCACTCACAGCCACCGCTTGCTGCCATGGCTTCTGGCCTTCGCTCCTCCCGACTCCACACTGATGAGGAGCTCGGGCACGTAAGGCGCCTGCTCGGCTGACAGTCAGCCGAGTTTGATGGAAAGATCCGTTGCGGGAAGACCCCACTCACCAGCATGCGGCCCGGCGAGGTGGTCCCCTTCACCTCGTATGTGTTGTCCGGGGTCGCGCTCCCGGCATCGTCCTTCCTCTTGTCGCTGCTGGAGGTGTACGGGCTCCAACTCCAGCACCTCACGCCGCATGCCCTCGCACTAGTGGAGGTCTTCGTCTACTTCTGCGAGATGTTTGTGTGCGTGTGGCCCTTGGTGCATCTCTTCACGGTGTTCTTCTCCTCGAGGAAGTCGGCGAGAAGCCCAGGCCACCTGGGGGCCTATTACATCCAACACCATGGGAGGAACTCTGCGCCGCACATTGCTCTCTTCTCCCCCGGGAAGTGGGAGCACTGGAGGGAGGACTGGGTGAACGCCCTGACCGACGTCCATGATTGTGAGGGCTCGGTCTCGATCACGGGGCCGTGCCGCCTCGCCCGGGAATCGCATTGGGTGGTGCCGTGTTATGCGGCACCCAACAGCACACATATAAGGAAAACTGTATTACATGAATTAAAAGCGGAAGCTTACAAATGTTCTTTGTAAATAATTTACATAAATTAGCTACAGTGGAAGTCTATAAACAGCTCACATTGAATAACTAAGAAGCACCCGAGAAGAGGTCCAGCCCGCGGACTCTTCTCGCTAGCAACACGAAGACATTGCAGAGGCTAGGTCCTCCATGTGTTAACCGACTCGGACGTTTCCGAGTCTCACTGGACAACCTTCTTTATGAGCATCGTCTTAACCTGCAAAACCACTATATAGCAAGAGTGAGCAAAAAAGGCTTAGCAAGACTTAACCGTCTCTCCTAAGACATGCAACTCTACATGAAAGTGACTTAAGACCTAAACATATAAGTGTGACACCCTCAATTTCGATTTCTGCATGCATTTATATTTTATATAGAAAAAAGCATTTTAAAAGAAGTGGGAACAGAGAAAGAATAAAAAAGATAGCCAAAAAGAGCAAATTCCAGTTCACCGAGAGCGCCGAAGACACTTCCCGCGGCCCGCTGGCCACATGGCGCCTTCGGAGCTCATCCCCGCAAAGGGGGAGAGGTCCGCCGCTAACTGGCTATGTGGCAGGCTCGAAGCTCGTCTCTATGTAGGGGGCGAGGTCCGACCCTGTGGGACACGTGTTGCCCCCGGAGCTAGCCTCTGCGTAGAAGCGAGGCCAGTCCCGCAGGACACGTGTCGCCTTCGGAGCTAGTCACTGCGGAGAAGAGAGGACCAGCCGTGCGGGACACGTGTCACTCTCAGAGCTCACCTCCGAGAGGTATGGCCCCGCCAGACACGTGTCACCTCCGGAGCTTGCCTCCGGGAGGTCCGTCCCGATGGACACGTGTCACTCTCGGAGCTAACCTCCAAGAGGTCCGGTCCTACTGGACACGTGTCATCCTCGGAGCTCACCTCCGAGGAGAAGGTACTGCAGGACACACGTCAGCCTCGGAGCTCGCCTCCAAGAGGTCCCGACCTGATGGACACGTGTCGACCTCGGAGCTCATCCCTGAGCAGAAAGGAAGTCCGGCGCTGCTAGGACACGTGGCACTATCGGAGCTCACCTCCGAAGAGAGGGGAGGTACGGCACTGACACGTGGCACATTCGAAGCTATCTCCGAAGAGAGGGGAGGTTCGACACTGACACATGGCGTACGTGGAGCTTGTCTCTGGAGAGAGGGGAGGTCCCGACCCACCAGACACGTGGCGCACGCGGAGCTCGCCTCTGAGAAAGAGGGAGGTCCCGCGCGCCAGACGCGTGGCGCATGCGGAGCTCGCATCTGAGGGAGAGGGAGGTCCCGCCCGCCCGACACGCGGCACAACCGGAGCCTGCCTCTGCGGAAAAGGGAAGCCCAGACCCCTGCTGGACGCGTGGAGCCTTCGGAGCTTATCCCTGCGGAAGGACGCAATTTTGAAGCGGTTTTGCCCTGTGCGCGAGCACCTGGTACAGAGGAAACCAACACGGTTTCTTCCACGGTTGATACTGCAACCAAATCAACTAGAGATAAGTTGTTAAGATTCAAACACAAATCAAATAGGACTCTTATTTGAAATCCAATTGGAGGAGGACTCTTCTTTTCCGGTTATATATAGAACCCGAAACAACCCCTTAGTCGTAACATCTTCTCAAGCCGACAACTTAGAGCCCTAGCCCCCAGCTCGCCGAGTAAACCCCTTCACTGGAGTTTGACCACCTGAGAGACCGCCGGCGAGCCCGACACGATCACTGGAGGAGAGCCGACGATCTGTTTGCTGCCATTGCTAGGAGGAAGGACATGAAGGAAGTAAGGTAGGTCTCCATTACCACCTTACGACGAGATCACAGTTTTCTTTGCATCTGTTCTCTTCGATCCCTTCGAACAGAAGCTCTTTAATGTGGACATATCACGTGTTGATCAGTTTGATCTAGAGTCAAGACCATCACCACGTCCACATTTGATCCCTACACCTCTGTTCATCGTAAAACCCCATGCAACCCATGCAAACATGCAAGAACACGTACAAACCGATCTAATAAAAACAACATCATAGGATTAGCATGCATATGCACCATTGCATCTTGAGTAAGAATTGTGCATAATGATTGATTACTGTGAATCTTGTATGTGCGTGATCATAAATAGAAGGACAAGCTCAGGGAGCTATCTACGACGAACTACAACGACAAGACTTTGAGATCCCAGAACAACAGAAGCCACAGGAACAAGGCAAGTGCCCCTTGACCATATTGATCCCATGTTTGGAACTGTTATATTTGCAAAAAGGTGTGTGTGCTTGAGTCAACTTGATGGGAAACCTTTTTATAGGAGTTTACTAGTTTTGTTAACCACCCTTGTCGCCGGGGAAAGTTGATAAGTTGGGTATGGTCGTTTTGCTTTTTGCTTCGCTAAGTCCAAGGGATATGGGAAGCGATAGAATGTATTTAGCTACTGCACTCATAATGATATTAAGAACTTGATGATAATGAACATGATTCGGGGGAGATCTAGGCAAGCTTGGTTTGTGAAAGTGGTAGAATGAGATGGTGGTTTACTTGCCGTAGATCTAAGGACCGGTTCATGCGAGCACATGCCAGGAATATAGTGCCACCACAAGGCCAAGTATGGGTGCGGCTTAGCTGACTAATTAGGTGAGTTGGTAGATTGTTATGGACTGTGGAAGGCGCGGGGAATGGGAGTCGAGAGAGAACTGCCCTGGGAACTGCATGGCACAAGAGGGGGCCCTTAGGTGTGAGAATTGGAGATTCTAGCCTGCTGCTGAAACCTTAGTGAATCCATACATCTAGTAGCCCCTTTGTAAAGGCTATTTTGTGATCTATTGGCCATACACCGATGGTTGTGTACTGGTATAATGGAGGTTCTGCAGTCGCCGGCGGGTGACGAAATCACAAACTTGTGGTTAAAGTGGTGCCACCTCTGCAGAGTATAAAACTATTATGATAGCCATGCTTACAGTCACAAGCGCCTGGCCAACTTCCATGATTAGATGGGATGGTTATTGGGATGGTATTTGGTTTGGTTATTGGTTGGTGATGGTTTGGTCATTAATGGATGGTTTTGGGACTGTTGAGTCCGGGTAATGAAACTGGTTTCATGACTGTTGAGTCATGGCAATGAGCATTGGTCTCGGTATGAGACGGAATTGAACATGAGATGAGATGGTCGTGAATACGAGATGGTATTCTGAGCATGAGAAAAAGATGAGAAAGATGAATGTCTGATGAGACATGAAAAGAGGTGAAATATGATAGAGGTATGTTGATGTTTTAATATGTTGGGATTAATTTCACTTGAGGCTAGTTGCTGTTTTTATCATGTTTTGTGAAATAAACTTTGCTTTCTGCAATGAGCCTTTTATACCTACCTTGTTGTAAGCTACATGTCATACTTCCCGCTCTTGCTGAGTACGTCATGTACTCACCCTTGCATTATCATACATCATCAGCAACAGGAGAGAAATACTTTGAAGACCATGTGGAGTATTAGGCGTGTGATCCACTGTCAACTTGCCTGTGGAGTAGGAGATGGAGCCACTGCTGCTGCTTAGTTGCTTCCGCAATAGTTTAGAAGACTTCCGCTGCTAGAATAAGACTTCCGCTGCTAAGATAAGACTTCCGCTGCTAGAATGAGTTTGAGACTCATGAAACATTGTAATAAAACCCTACTATTCGTGGTATTATTCTGAATTCAGTTTGTGGAATACATGTGCATGTGTGATAAACATCCTGGGCACACATACGCATCAGTCCAGGTTCCATGGTTTTTCCACAGAACCGGGGCGTCACAGATTGGTATCAGAGCCACGGTTGATCGTAAGTCACATGCCTAGATAGGTCACAGATTGGTATCAGAGCCACGGTTGGCGGTAGATCACAAGCCTAGATAGGAATCACAAAATGGCATCAGAAGCCACGGTTGACTATAGATCATAAGCCTAGATAGAAATCACAGATTGGTTTTAGGAGCCACGGTTGACTGTAGGTCACAAGCCTAGATTGATCACAGATTGATAGCAGAACCACGGTTGACCATAGGACGCAAGCCTAGTCGCAAATTTGTATTAGGAGCCACGCTGACCATAGGATGCAAGCCTAGGTAGAGGTCACGTATTGGCATTAGAACCCCATTGACCATAGGACAAAGTCACTGGTTGGTCACAGATTGGCATCACCCCAAACCACATAGGACCCCCATCGAATAAGCCTTGAATAGGAGTTGTGTGCTGAACTTTTGTGATGATTGTTTGTGCTTGAGTGCTTAGTGTGAGTTGTGGGACGTTTCAGCGTTGTCCATATCCACACATAGTAGAGAGATGTGAGATGCTTCGGCACTTGCTCACATCCTCATATAGGATGATATATAGTCCATCCACCTTGATGCATATAGTTGGGAGGGATCACTCTAAACTTCTATTCTATCCAACTCTCTCTCACAGATGGTGAGAGAAAACGCTGGCCGTCCAAGGAGGAACGTCCGTGGTAACCAAGAGGAGGACCACATTGAGGTTCCTGAGAATGGTAACCCAGGGCTGGTGCAAACAAACTGGAATGGTTGATGGCTATGCAGAACCAGCTTATGCAAACCATGATCCAAACTTTGGGTCAGCTGCAAGCCAACAACAACAACAACCCCGTTCCTGCACCACCGCCACCACCACCACCACCTTCGCCGACTCACAACCGATTGGGAGAGTTCATGAGGACTCGACCAGCAACTTTTGCTCAATCTAATGATTCCATGGAGGCCGATGATTAGTTGAAGTCCATGAAGAAGAAGCTTGCCATAGTTCAGTGCAATGATCGAGAGAAAGTTCTCTTCGCATCACACCAACTTATGGGAGCAGCCGCTGACTGGTGGGATGCCCTTTGCAGAGCTCATGACAACCCGGAGACTATCACTTGGACTGAATTCAAGGAGAGCTTCCTCTCTCATTAGGTCCCCGTGGGAGTCATGATGCTAAAAAGGCAAGAGTTCGAAGGTCTCCACCAAGGACAGAAGAGCGTGAACGAGTACCTCAACAAGTTCACTCATCTGTCAAGGTATGCCCCCGAGGACGTCAACTCGGACCAACGGAAGCAGTACTGTTCATGAGAGGGTTGAACAATGAGATCCAAGTTCAACTTCTCAACAATGACTATGCTAACTTCCAGACGCTAGTTGACAAAGCTATAGTTGTTGAGAGCAAGATCCGAGAGATCGAGCAAGAGGGCAAAAGAAAGATGTCGTACCAGGCACAAGGGAGCAACGTACGCCCTCGGTACATGCCCCCAGCTGCACCACAATATGGATCGTTTCGCCCTAATCAACCACCACAGCAACGTCCTGCCATGCAAGCACCTCCTGTGCCTTTGCCTTCCGCGCCTCATCCTAACATGGGCGCCCCTGCTCAAAACCCCTGCCCCAACATCCCCGCTGTCTTGGGCAACAAGGAATGCTTCGCATGCGGAGAAACAGGACACTTTGCAAGCCAGTGTCCAAGGAAAGGCCTTGGACAGCCAAGCAACGCGCCCAAGCAGAACCCACGGCCAAAAGGAGGAGCTAATAAAGGCAACCATGGACATCAGAACTACGCTCGTGGCAACGTGAACCATGTCTCTATTGAGGAAGCGCAACAGGCTGAGGATGTCGTGATTGGTATGTTCCTTGCCAACTCCAACCCAGCCACCATTTTATTTGATTCCGGAGCATCACATTCATTCATATCATCCAAGTATGTTGCCAGGTATAATCTACCCATATCACACTTGAAATATACTATGTTGGTTAATTCTTCCGGTGGAGAGATGAGGACTAGTATAGTATGTCCCAAAGTAAACCTTAAAATAAGGGGGGTAGACTTCCTTGCCAACCTCATTGTCTTGGATTCCCAAGGGCTTGAAATAATACTCGGAATGGATTGGTTAAGCAAGCACAACGGAGTAATCCAGTGTGCTAAGAGGAGCGTGCCGTTGACAAATGAGCACGGGACTCGTATCGAGTATGAGTCAGCCCAACTGGCAACCGAGAAGGCAACGATGGACCACGTCAAAGAAGCAACATTGGGAAGCATTCCGGTGGTTCAAGAATATTCGGATGTGTTACCGGAAGAACAAATACCAATGGATGAAGCTTGAGCTTCAAGAGGATCTGACCTATGAAGAGCACCCCGTCCGAATTTTGGACGTGAAGAAAAGGGTCACGAGGAACAAAGTGATCCGTTGGTGCAAGGTGCAATGGAGACATCACACAGAAGCTGAAGCTACATGGGAGCGTGAGGAAGACCTCATGGCGGAATTCCCTCATCTATTCTCCACTACCGAATCTCGAGGGCGAGATTCAATTTAAGGGGGGTAGATTTGTGACACCTTCAATTTCGATTTCTGCTCACATTCATATTTTATATAGAAAAAAGCATTTTAAAAGAAGTGGGAACAGAGAAAGAATCGAAAAGATAGCCAAAAAGAGTAAATTCCAGTTCACTGAGAGCGCCGAAGACACTTCCCGCGGCCCGCTGGCCACGTGGCGCCTTCGGAGTTCATCCCCGCAAAGGGGGAGAGGTCCGCCGCTAACTGGCTACGTAGCAGGCTCGGAGCTCGTCTCTGTGTAGGGGGCGAGGTCCGACCCTATAGGACACGTGTTGCCCCCGGAGCTAGCCTCTGCGTAGAAGCGAGGCCAGTCCCATAGGACACGTGTCGCCTTCGGAGCAAATCATTGCGGAGAAGAGAGGACCAGTCGCGCGAGACACGTGTCACTCTCGGAGCTCACCTCTGAGAGGTCCGGCCCCACCAGACACGTGTCACCTCCGGAGCTTGCCTCCGGGAGGTCCGTCCCGATGGACACGTGTCACTCTCGGAGCTAATCTCCGAGAGGTCCGGTCCTACTGGACACGTGTCATCCTCAGAGCTCACCTCTGAGGAGAAGGTACTGCAGGACACACGTCAGCCTCGGAGCTCGCCTCCGAGAGGTCCTGTCCTGATGGACACGTATTGACCTCGGAGCTCATCCCTGAGCAGAAAGAAAGTCTAGCGCTGCTAGAACACGTGGCACTATCGGAGCTCACCGTTGAAGAGAGGGGAGGTCCGACACTGACACATGGCACATTCGGAGCTACCTCCGAAGAGAGGGGAGGTTAGGCACTGACACATGGCGTACGTGGAGCTCGTCTCTGGAGAGAGGGTAGGTCCCAACCCACCAGACACGCGGCGCACGCGGAGCTCGCCTCTGAGAAAGAGGGAGGTCCCGCTCGCCAGATGCGTGGCGCACGCGGAGCTCGCCTCTGAGGGAGAGGGAGGTCCTTCCTGCCTGGCACGCGGCACAACCAGAGCCCGCCTCTGCGGAAAAGGGAAGCCCAGGCCCCTGCTGGACATGTGGAGCCTTCGGAGCTTATCCCTGCGGAAGGACGCAATTCTGAAGCGGTTTTGCCCTGTGCGCGAGCACCCGGTACAGAGGAAACCAACACGGTTTCTTCCACGGTTGATACTGCAACAAATCAACTAGAGGTAAGTTGTTAAGATTCAAACACAAATCAAATTGGACTCTTATTTGAAATCCAATCGGAGGAGGACTCTTTTTTTTCCGGTTATAAATAGAACCCGAAACAACCCCTTGGTCGTAACATCTTGTCAAGCCGACAACTTAGAGCCCTAGCCCCCAGCTCGCCGAGTAAACCCCTTCGCCAGAGTTTGACCACCGGAGAGACTGCCGACGAGCCAGACACGATCGCTAGAGGAGAGCCGACGATCTGTTTTGCTGCCATTGCTAGGAGGAAGGACCCGAAGGAAGTAAGGTTGGTCTCCATTACCACCTTACGATGAGATCACGGTTTTCTTTGCATCTGTTCTCTTTGATCCCTTCGAACAGAAGCTCTTTCATGTGGACAGATCACGTGTTGATCGGTTTGATCTAGAGTCAAGATCATCACCACGTCCACATTTGATCCCTACACCTCTGTTCATCGTAAAACCCCATGCAACCCATGCAAACATGCAAGAACACGTACAAACCGATCTAATAAAAATAGCATCATAGGATTAGCATGCATATGAACCATTGCATCTTGTGTAAGAATTGTGCCTAATGATTGATTACTGTGAATCTTGTATGTGCGTGATCATAAATAGAAGGATAAGCTCAGGGAGCTATCTACGACGAACTACAACGACAAGACTTTGAGATCCCAGAACAACAGAAGCCACAGGAACAAGGCAAGTGCCCCTTGACCATTTTGATCCCATGTTTTGGAACTGTTTTTTTTTGTGAAAAGGTGTGTGTGCTTGAGTCAACTTGATGGGAAACCTTTTTATAGGAGTTTACTAGTTTTATTAACCACCCTTGTCGCCGGGGAAAGTTGATAAGTCGGGTATGGTCGTTTTGCTTTTTGCTTCGCTGAGTCCAAGGGATATGGGAAGCGATAGAATGTGTTTAGCTACTGCACTCATAATGATATTAAGAACTTGATGATTATGAACATGAATTGGGAGAGATCTAGGCAAACTTGGTTTGTGGAAGTGGTAGAATGAGATGGTGGTTTACTTGCCGTAGATCTAAGGACCGGTTCATGCGAGCACATGCCAGGAATACAGTGCCACCACAAGGCCAAGTATGGGTGTGTCTTAGCTGACTAATTAGGTAAGTTGGTGGAAGGCGCGGGGAATGGGAGTCAAGAGAGGACTGCCCTGGGAACTGCATGGCTCAAGAGGGGGCCCGTAGGTGGGAGAATAGGAGATTCTAGCCTGCTGGTGAAACCTTAGTGAGTCCATACATCTAGTAGCCCCTTTGTAAAGGCTATTTTGTGATATCTTGGCCATACACCGGCGGTTGTGCACTGGTATAATGGAGGTTCTGCAGTCGCCGACGGGTGACGAAATCACAAACTTGTGGGTAAAGTGGTGCAACCTCTGCAGAGTATAAAGCTATCATGATAGCCGTGCTTACGGTCACAAGCGCTTGGCCAACTTCCATGATTAGATGAGATGGTTATTGGGATAGTAATTGGTTTGGTTATTGGTTGGTGATGGTTTGGTCATTAATGGATGGTTTTGGGACTGTTGAGTCCGGGTAATAAAACTGGTTTCATGACTGTTGAGTCATGGCAATGAGCATTGGTCTCGGTATGAGACGGAATTGAACACGAGATGAGATGGTAGTGAATACGAGATGATATTCATGAGCATGAGAAAAAGATGAGAAAGATGAATGTCCTGATGAGACATGAAAAGAGGTGAAATATGATGGAGGTATGTTGATGTTTTAATATGTTGGGATTAATTTCACTTGAAGCTAGTTGCTGTTTTTATCTTGTTTTGTGAAATAAACTTTGCTTTCTACAATGAGCCTTTTATACCTACCTTGGTGTAAGCTACATGTCATACTTTCTGCACTTGCTGAGTACGTCATGTACTCACCCTTGCATTATCATACATCATCAGCAACAGGAGAGGAATACTTTGAAGACCATGTGGAGTATTAGGCGTGTGATCCACCGTCAACTTGACTGTGGAGTAGGAGATGGAGCCACTGCTGCTGCTTAGTTGCTTCCACAATAGTTTAGAAGACTTCTGCTGCTAGAATAAGACTTCCGCTGCTAGAATGAGTTTGAGACTCATGAAACATTGTAATAAAACCCTATTATTCATGGTATTATTCTAAATTCAGTTTGTGGAATACATATGTATGTGTGATGAACATCCTGGGCACACATACGCATCAGTCCAGTTTCCGTGGTTTTTCCACAGAACCGGGGCGTCACAATAAGTTGACAAAAGACTCGCCTACGAGTTCATCCTTAACTTTAGATTTTAGCCAATAGTAGTGACCTTGCGCCCAGCAACATTGGAACTCCACAATCAAACAAAAAATGCTTCATTCCAATGTTACTTGTCCCGAGGTGGAAAATAACTTTAGTTTGCTCTATCTCTACTTCAAACAGGGTTTTCATGCAATTTACAATAATCATAGCAGCAATTAAAACTTTGCAAACTGTTTCCACACAAGTTGATTACTACGTCACGACATGGGAGCAAGCGGTACTCAATAACCGCGAGGGACGGTGATTCGAATCAAACACTGCCCGGATAGCTCGACACATACGCCGGCCTATGAAGACCCAAATCTGGCGTCCTTCATTACGTCGTATGCGGCAACCTTTCGCAGGACACTCGACTGTAGAACCGGTCGCACCGTCTCGGGCTCATAGGTCTAACAAGACGATGTGGTATGCCTCTACAATCCAGTTAACCTGGTACATAAGTTTCTTGGGTCCCATATAGCAGTAAGCATCCGGTACACAACTCAATACTAGCTCCTGGATGCGGCACACGCATCAGTCCTTAACCGACACAGGCAGAGCTACTCGACCAAGACCTCGTCTTGTCACTGCCTAACCCTCCTGCCCGGTCTCATCTTTAGAAATGTAAACTTTAGTTTGCCTCTTTTCCAACCACACTTATGTAATCCTGAACCATAGCTCGCGAGTAGATTCCAACTACTCGTCTTCTACCGGATGTCCTAGCCTATTTAGCACGGCCTTTTTTTACAGCTATGACACCTTTATACCCTTGACACCAGGGTTCATTTTGGTCATGCAAGTGGAGTATAAAACATCCTTGACCTAATGCACATGCAAACTCGAACCATAGTAGTGAACAAAGTAAAAACTTTATAAAATAGCTTAAATGCAAACCGGAGCTTGCCTTGATTTTGCAGGTGACTAAAGTCAGATAAGTATGAAGTTAGTTGCTGAGGACTTGAAGCTTACTCATTGCTCTTCTTGTTCCTTGATCCAAGCTTCTCTCCTTCTCCACTTTTCCACGTTTAATCACTACACGTTATGAATATGCATATATGTTTAATTGTAAAACTTTTGCTACAAGTGCTAAAGACAAGTTTAAAACTGGGACTCTGTTTAAGAATTTAAAATGACACTGGTGCTAGTGGTTTAGGATTTGGGTTTAAGCACTATGATCAAGTGAGATGTATGTTTCATCACTTGTGTGTTGACCCCCTAATGAGGTTGAACAGAATAGTACTGATCCAGGGCTCCAATGGAGCTGAAATTTTTCATGTGAGTTCCTTGTCACAAGAAAGTCATCTGGAACAAAATTTGGAATTTTTCAATGAATAGATCCCTCAGAACACTTCCCTAAGCATTTAGGAAAAAAAGGAATTAATTCTGAATAAATTTGCACTTTCATGCAAATTCAAGTGAAACAATTTCAAACATAGCTCAGGGAGCATGCATGAGTTTTCCTTGGATTTTTGGAGCTAAGAACTGCCCAGAACTGAATTTCCAAGTTTTCGGAATTCTCTGGAATTTTTTCTGTATTCATTTGAACACAGAAACTTGCAATCAGAATTCTCCTAACTAAATCATCTCCAAATGAGCTGAAACTTTTACAGGAGTTTCCTAACATCCTAAAGAATATTCTTGCAAAATTTGAGGATTTTTTGGATGAACCAAACTCCCTCTAAAATTCTCTTGCTGAAAAGCTTTAAAGAATTTCTCAGAATTAATTAATGATTTTCATACAAATTGGGTTGCATATTTGGATAGAGTTTTTCAATCTGAATCCAACCCAATTTTAATCACTAAATTTGAGCTTCCTAGCACAAGTTATGCCCCCCCAAAGTTTGAATCAAATCTGGTATTTGAATAAACCGGGGAAAAGTTCAAAAGTCTGACAGCGGGTCCGGGGCTGACGTGGCGCCTTCTGATGCGCCGGCACACGGGGCTATAGAGTTCTCCCTGCACAGTCGCAAACTGATCCGGTGCAACAGAAGATCCCATTCCCCCGCTACCGACGCTGACACGTGGGCCAGCCCCGGCTTCGTCTACCTCTCGCCACCCGCACTCCCGCGCCGCCGAGCTCGCCGGAGCTCTCGCCGGGAGGGGGTTCCCATGCTCGGAACTTGCTGGTTTTCGCCGCCACTGCGTATTCTCATGCGAGGAACACGTTGCCGGCCTCTATTCAGATCAAAGATGGCCGGAACCCTAGGTGCGACGGCGACAGTGGCTGCGGCATCTCTGGCGACGTCGCCAGGGCGCTATGCTGCACCAAACCCATCGCCGTTTGCTCGTACAGCACCACTGCACCGAGGATAACACGGATCCAACCGCCGATCTCGCTGAAACTCGCCGGAAGTATGACCTCACCGTCGAGCTAGGTCAAAAATCCGGCGACAATCGAAAAACTCGATGAACAGCGGCTTTGCTAGACGGTTCTCAGTAGTTCTTGATCCTACGAACTTGCACGGACGTCTAGAAGTAGGTTGCTAGGTTATGTGTGGAGTGGTTCAACGTGTGAGATGAATTTGCTGAGTTTCTCCCCTCGGTTATTATTGTATGTCGACGACAAAAGCAAAATTCCGGCGAGCACCGTTCATGACAAGCTGCCGGGGTTGCGGTGAAGCAAGAAGAGGTCTAGGCGCACCTTTTTGCTTTTTCAGCTCGGTGGGAGAGGCTCTGTGGCGGCGGGGCGACGAGTTCTTGTCGTGGTGGCCTCACCCTGTGCTGTGGAGGGAAACTGAGCTCGACGCCAAGGTTCCCGTGGAGCTAGCGCCTGGTTTTCGCTTTGGGCACGCTGAGGGAGGTCCGGCGATGCTGTGGAGAGGCTTAGCTCGGCGTGCAACGGGGTGGAACAGCCGGCCGGCGGTGAACCGACGGCTTCTCCTCTGTGTGGCTGAGTTTCTCGCCGAGGACACACGGCAACCGGTTAGCAGCGGCTGTGAGGCGGTGTGTGAGTCGAAGTGCTCTCGGTTGGAGCCGATAAGGGCAAAGAACGAGCCTGTGGCTGCTCAGGAACTGGCGGCAAGCGCTGCCTTGGTGGTGCTCCCGGCTGTTCAGCGGCTTCGAGCAAAAAAATAGAGAAACCGGTTGGTTTTCAGTCAATTGAGTGAGTCTGAACAGGAAAAACAGAGACTTGTGGGTTAAGTCTTCCCCCCTCTCCATGACAATTGGGCCCCACTAATTTCCTCTCTTAAATATCTCCCAAATTTGGCAACTGTTGAGGTTTAATTGTGGGGAGTTCAAAACTGAAGTGCATTTGTAGAATTGGGCCAATTTTCATCCAAATTCAAATGTATATTTGAATTCATTGCAATTTCGAGTCCTTTTGGAAAGGGAGTAGCAAAACATTTCAAAAATTCATGAAACTTTGCATACCCACTTATTTGGACCTAAGGAATTCAAAAACGGAATCTGATTTTAACTTTGGCTGCTGCAATTGAGCTTTTGAACACAACAGTTTGAAATTCCTATTATGTTTCCCTCATTTGAACTTCAAGTTGAAACTTAGTTTAAAATCCAATTTTTAAACTTTCCATTGCACAAGAGACTCCACATATGTGGTTTTAATCCACCTATGGTACAAGCCTATAGGTGACCATAAGCTTGTTTAAGAAGAACTCTCATGTGTATTATCATATGTGGAAAAGTTTAAACAAGTCCCATTTCTTGAGTTTAAACCCAACTTTATTCACAGCTCAAGTTTTCCATTTACAAGTTTTGGTACTTTTACATTCCTCCGCCCTTAAAAAGAATCTCGTCCCGCGATTCATTATTAAGAACAATGCGGGGAGGATGACTACTGAACATAAGCCTCTAATAAATCCGGATAATTGCGTTGTAAATACTCCTCGCTTTCCCATGTAGCTTCATCGGACGTGTGATTTTCCCATAGCACCTTGAAAAATCGTAACTTCCGGTTTCTGGTTTCGCGAGTCTTTTCATCAATTATCCGGGTTGGATGCTCAACATAAGTGAGGTCCGACTTCACATCTGCTATGCCTTCTGTGAGAATCTCCGTTGGAACTTTCAAACACTTCCGCAGCTGAGATATGTGGAAGACGTTATGAATTCCTGCTAAGGCTGCCGGTAGCTCCAAACGCTATGCCACGGGTCCACATCTTTCAATGATGACGAAGGGACGGATAAAACATGGAGCTAATTTTCCTTTTGCTCCGAATCGGTGAACACCCTTCATAGGAGATACACGGAGGTATACGTGGTCTCCAACTTGAAAGTTCAGAGGACGACGTCTCTTATCCGCATAGCTCTTTTGTCTGGACTGAGCGGCTTTAAGATTTGCTTGAATAATCCTGACCCGCTCTTCTGCATCATTTACGAGATCAATCCCGTAAATAACTCTCTTGCCGGATTTACACCAGTTCAAGGGTGTGCGATACTTCCGGCCGTAGAGAGCTTCCTAAGGTGTCATTTATATGCTCGTTTGATAACCGTTATTATACGAGAACTCTGCCAATGGTAAGTGATCATCCCAACTCTTACCGTGGTGGATGGCACACGCCCTTAGCATATCTTCAAGTATTTGATTCACCCTCTCAGTTTGCCCATCGGTTTGAGGGTGATACATGGAGCTTCGAATCAATTTGGTTCCCAAAGATGCATGTAGCTGTTCCCAGAAATGGGATACAAACAACGATCCTCTGTCGGAGACAATTTTACAGGGAACTCCATGTAAGCATAAGATTCGTGCTATGTATAACTCCGTATACTGCTTGGCGCTGTATTTGGGATGCACCGGAATGAAACATGCTGATTTGGTTAATCGGTCAACGATTACCCAAATCGAATCATGGTGGTGGGAGGTCATTGGCAACCCGACGATGAAATCCATACTCAAGTCTTCCCACTTCCACGCCGGTATTTGTAGCGGTTGCAATAGGCCCGACTTCTTCACATGGTCGGCCTTAACTCTTCGACACGTATCACATTCTGAAATGTATTTGGCAACTTCACGTTTCATACGTGTCCACCAAAACTTCTTCCGGAGGTCTTGGTACATTTTATTGCTGCCTGGATGAATAGAAAATTTGGATAAGTGAGCCTCATCCAAAATTTTTTTCCGCACCCTCATATCATGGGGGACGACTATCCGGTCCTTGAACCATAAGGTATCTTCATCATCTAACCGGAAACATTTCATCTCCCCGTTCTTCAACCTCCTTTTGATATGAGCCATGCCCTTGTCTTTCTTTTGAGCTTTCATAACCTCCTCTCTTATTGTGGGTATGAGAGCTAGATTATGTAGAGCTCCATATGGAACCAAGTAGAGACTCGGTTCTTCCTCTTCTATCGGCGTAATGGTCAGATTATGAATATGAGATTTTCGGCTGAGTGCATCGGCAACCACATTTGCCTTGCCTGGATGATAATGAATTTCAATCTCATAGTCCTTGATCTGCTCCAACCATCGCCATTGTCGCATATTCAACTCTTTTTGAGTGAATATGTACTTCAAACTTTTGTGGTCGGTGTAGAGATGAACCAGATTTCCCAATAGGTAATGTCTCCACATCTTCAAAGCTAATACTACGGCAGCAAGCTCGAGATCATGAGTTGGATAATGTTGTTCATGATTCCGTAATTGCCGTGATCCATATGCGACCACACGTCCTCCTTGCATGAGTACACAACCGAGTCCGATGCCGGATGCATCACAATAAACATCAAAGGGCTTGGTTGTATCCGGTTGAGCTAAAACCGGGGCTGTTGTCAGGTGTTTCACCAACACTAAAGCTTCCTCACATGGCTTGCTCCAATCATACTTGATGCCCTTTTTCAGTAGCTACGTCATAGGTTTGGAGATTTTTGAGAAGCCCGGGATGAACCTTCGATAATATCCCGCCAAACCCAAGAAACTACGAACTTCATGGACTGATGTTGGAGACTTCCATTTCAGCACTTGTTCAATCTTGCTTGGATCAACAGCAATGCCTTCCGCTGAAATAATATGTCTAAGAAACGACACTTGGTTGATCCAGAATTCACATTTACTAAACTTTGCATAGAGCTTGTGATCTCTCAAGCGTTGGAGCACAACATGCAAATGTTTACCGTGTTCGTCTTCTGATTTGGAATAGACCAAGATGTCGTCGATGAATACCACGACGAACTGATCCAGCTCCGGCATGAACACCGAGTTCATAAGATACATAAAGTGAGCCGGAGCATCGGTCAATCCAAAGGACATGACAAGATACTCATAGAGTCCATATCTTGTCGAGAATGCTGTTTTTGGGACATCTTCCGCTCGAATCTTGATTTGATGATATCCCGACCTTAAGTCCATCTTGGAGAAGACTTTAGCACCCACTAGCTGATCGAAGAGAATATCAATTCTTGGTAGTGGATACTTGTTCTTTATCGTCACATCATTCAAAGGACGATAATCGACGCATAGCCTCAGCGTCTCATCCTTCTTCTTTACAAATAAGGCCGAGCAACTCCATGGTGATGAACTTGGACGAATAAACCCCTTGTCCATCAGATCTTTGAGTTGCTCCTTCAGCTCAGCTAATTCATTCGGAGCCATTTTGTAGGATCTCCGAGAGGTCGGCGTGGTTCCCGGTATCAACTCTATTTTGAATTCCACCTCGCGCTCAGGTGGTAAGCCTGGAAGATCTTCGGGAAAGACGTCCGGATATTCACAGACTACCGGAATGTCCTCTAACTTGCAAGATTCGGCATTACATACTTCCGGGTCTTTGGAAACCGCTTTGCCGAGATACAATGTTTGATGCCCGTGAAGGGGAGAGTCCAAATGAACACTCCTGTTCTCGATGTCCAGAACAGCCTTATGTTAGCTCAACCATGATATTCCCAATATGGCATTGATTCCTTGATCTTCGAGACTAATGAGGGTGGTAGGATAAATTTTTCCACCCAAACAAAGTGGTGCTCTAGAAACAACTTCATTAGTCGATATGTCTCCACCTTGCGAATGAATAAGGTAAGAACCTTTTGTGGTAGTTGTGGAGATTTGATCCCGGATCACCGTCACCTTGCTAATGAAGTTATGTGTTGCACCAGAGTCAAAGAGAATGACAACTGGCTTGTCATTTAATGTGAACCTGCCTGCAAGAACAGGTCCTCCCTTTGGCAGATCATCGACTGACACATAATTAACAATTCCCACTTTGGACATGGCTTTACTTTGCTGTCCAAGATCACTCTTTGGAACTGAACCCACAGACATAAAGTTGCTGCTTGGTTCAGTTGCTTCATTGACGTTGAGTTCATTATCAACATGAAGTGGGACACCCCTCTGTTCAGCTGAGAAATCACCGGGATCATCTTCAACATCTTGAGGGAAATAACATTCTGGTGCACCTTGTTGATACTGAGGTGCATGAGAAATAAATTGCTGCTGCGGTGGAGATGAATAAAACCTCTGTGGAGTATAAGAGTTGTCATACTCCAAGAATGACTGCACCTCTTGTGGAACCTCTCGACCGGAAGGTGAACGGATTACCCACCGATACTTCTAAGGCAGATGATTGCATTCATCCTGTGATGAGTCCCTCCCTCTCTTTTCTTTAAGGTAGAGATTGGAATAATATTCCTGAGTGATAGCACAGCTAACAAACTCATCAAAATTCTCTTGGCTAACTTGAGCCAACTCACATCGCAGCCTAGCAGTCAGCCCTCGGTAAAAATGATAACCCTTCAAGGATGGTGATTTCACATAGTCAGGGACATATTGAGCTAAGCGATTGAATTCCTTCTCATACTCAATAACACTCATTTCTCCTTGTTTTAGATTCCAGAATTCATCCAGACTTGTTTGCATTACGCCCACAGGAACGAAACGAGCACGAAAGGCATCCTGGAACTCCGCCCATGTGACGCGATGCCCTGCTGGTTGGACAGCAAGGTATTCTGCCCACCAGGCTCCAGCAAAACTGTGAAGCTGCTGAGCGGCATATAGAGTCTTCTAGAAGTCATCACATTGGATCAACCCAAACTTGGACTCAATGACACGTAACCAGTTATTTGCTTCACAATGGTCAGCCGCTTCAGAGAATACTGGCGGTTGTGTCGCCAAGAAATCCAGATAAGTGCTCGGGGTTGGCATGTGATGTTGATCTTCTATATTTATTCCTTGTTGAACTAGAGTTTTGAGAATTTCATTCATCTTTGCCATAATTTCAGCCAATCTGGTTGGCAATGGATCTTGTGATGAAGTCGAGTCATTCCCACCTCGACTTGAACCTCCAATCTCCATTTGAGAGTGTGCGTGTACCATACTGCATGAAACAAAATTTTGAGTCAATAAAAATTCTATCTCAGTAGTAAGTAAAGATAAGTAAAACATGAACATGTCATGAACTTTATGAAAGCATAACCACATTCATGTTTTAAACAAATCTTAAGTACGCTAAACTAGTCAGCTAGACTACCCTGACCAGTTCACACAAACTCCAAAATTTACTCAAGTTATCTACAGATTCTTGACTTGAGTTAAATACCAAAGTTTTAGTAAACTTCAGTATATTTCCAACGAGTACTTATATGCCTCTAGATTATCTCTGGATCAAAAGTTATGATTGCTCAAAGTTACAGAATTCCTGGATAGAATTTGCCAGCATCTTCTTTATATGTGGCTACCTTTATCACAGTTGTATATGCAAATACATTAAGAATCTGAACAAACTTTGAACTACAATAATGTTGAACATTTCATAACCTTTCCAACGGTGTATTATAGGCTCCTTAAGGATTTTTCTACAAGAAGTTATGGCTTAAAAAAAGAAAGGTCCAGAGAGGTTTTTGCTTCTGTCCTGGTTCTGAACAGTTTGCCTTCAACTGGACTTTTCACCAACTTAACGTGTGATTTTGCTCTGCAGGTCTACAAAGAAATTGTAGAGCACTTGAAAATATTTCCATAACTGTATCATACATCTTAGTTGGTTAAATCTACTCAGAGTTATACTCTGTTAAAGTCCAGCAAGAATTCCTGCCAGAAACAGAGCACTGTTTTTGAAAACTTTGACGCCTAGTCATGCTCTCATTTGAATCTTAGCTCAAAATAAGAGTTCAGTAACTAATATTTGTTTCAAACTTCCATTTTTAGTTGAAAGTTAGTTCATGAATCATTTCTTCATAGGGAATAGGTTATTAAGTGTAGTACGGTGTCGATGCACCGTAAGAAACATGTCGGTACTACGTAGCCTCACCAAAGAAAATTCTAAACCGATTATACCGGCATATCCATTTTATCAGTGGCACTAAGTCGGTCTCTCGCACACGTGTATTACACGGGATACGTACGTGGTAGTACCTGCGGAAGAACACTCAATAGTGGTGCACTCAAAGGTTGTTTTCATTTCAGGCAGTTCCATATCATACTAAAAACATACGCCCCATATCATTTCCATACGGGCCGTCCTTGAGTCAAGCCACATCTCAAGGTACGTGATCGTGTTTTTACACCACACGACGGGGAACCTGAATATATCATGAACGGGTCGTCACGGTTGGGAATGTTATCAACCCAACGGATACCACCTACTGCCCTGCAGGGCACGCCGATGGCAAGCGCTGCGTATGTCCTCCTAGGCTATTTCCAGAAGAACATACTATCGCGTTACTGACCATACGATGGGGTCTCCACTTACTTGCCTAATGCACGCTAGGGATCAGCGTTTCATATGAACTCAAGAACATGAAGAGTCGAAGAGTTTCATATTAACGTCTCACACCAAGCTGTGAGATCTATCCCTGAACCACTTTTCTCGTCAGGGGAGCTAACTGAAATTGAACCGCTTTTGGTGGCGTTCCTTACCATGCTTACCTGAGCATAGGTGTGTCGTTACATAATCAAAATTTAGAATTATAACAAGTATGTTAGTCATGCCACTTTAAGTAACTATACTACTATAGTCCTTATGTGGGCCTAATACCGTTTCCTCACCGTATCCTAAGTTTTTGTCGTAATACGATACTTATTCCGTGCACTATTACGGCTCTGATACCACGCTGTGAGGGCCCGGTCCCGATCACGGGGCCGTGCCGCCTTGCCCGGGAATCACATTGGGTGGTGCCGTGTTATGCGGCACCCAACAGCACACATATAAGGAAAACTGTATTACATAAATTAAAAGCGGAAGCTTACAAATATTCTTTGTAAATAATTTACATAAATTAGCTACAGAGGAAGTCTATAAACAGCTCATATCGAATAACTAAGAAGCACCCGAGAAGAGGTCCAGCCCGCGGACTCTTCTCGCTAGCAACACGAAGACACTGCAGCGGCTAGGTCCTCCATGTGTTAACCGACTCGGACGTTTCCGAGTCTCACTGGACAACCTTCTTTATGAGCATCGTCTTAACCTGCAAAACCACTCATATAGCAAGAGTGAACACAAAGGCTTAGCAAGACTTAACCGTCTCTCCTAAGACATGCAACTCTACATGAAAGTGACTTAAGACCAAAACATATAAGATGCAAAAAGACTCGCCTACGAGTTCATCCTTAACTTTTAGATTTTAGCCATAATAGAAGTGACCTTGCGCTCAACAACATTGTAACTCCACAATCAAACAAGAAACGCTTCATTCCAATGTCACTTGTCCCAAGGTGGAAAATAATTTTAGTTTGCTCTATCTCTACTTCAAACAGGGTTTTCATGCAATTCACAATAATCATAGCAGCAATTAAAACTTTGCAAACTGTTTCCACACAAGTTGATTACTACGTCACAACATGGGAGCAAACGGTACTCAATAACCGCGAGGGATGGTGATTCGAATCAAACACTGCCCGGATAGCTCGACACATACGCCCGCCTATGAAGACCCAAATCTGGCGTCCTTCATTACGTCGTATGTGGCAACCTTTCACAGGACACTCGACTGTAGAACCGGTCGCGCCGTCTTGGGCTCATAGGTCTAACGAGATGATGTGGTATGCCTCTACAATCCAGTTGACCTGGTACATCGGTTCCCTAGGTCCCATATAGCAGTAAGCATCCGGTACACAACTCAATACTTGCTCCTGGATGCGGCACACGCGTCGGTCCTTAACCGACACAGGCAGAGCTACTCGACCAAGACCTCGTCTTGTCGCTGCCTAACCCTCCTTCCCGGTCTCATCTTTAGGAATATAAACTTTAATTTGCCTCTTTCCCAACCACACTTATGTAATCTTGAACCATAGCTCGCGAGTAGATTCCAACTACTCGTCTTCTACCGGATGCCCTAGCCTATTTAGCACGACCTTATTCTACAGCGATGACACCTTTCTACCCTTGACACCAGGGTTCATTTTGGTCATGCAAGTGGAGTATAAAACATCCTTGACCTAATGCACATACAAACTCGAACCATAGTAGTGAACAAAGTAAAATTTTTATAAAATAGCTTAAATGCAAACCGGAGCTTGCTTTGGTTTTGCAGGTGACTAAAGTCAGATAAGTATAAAGTTAGTTGCTTAGGACTTGAAGCTTAATCATTGCTCTTCTTGTTCCTTGATCCAAGCTTCACTCCTACTCCACTTTTCCACGTTTAATCACTACACGTTACGAATATGCATATATGTTTAATTGTAAAACTTTTGCTACAAGTGATAAAGACAAGTTTAAAACTGGAACTCTGTTTAAGAATTTAAAATGACACTGGTGCTAGTGGTTTATGATTTGGGTTTAAGCACTATGATCAAGTGAGATGTGTGTTTCATCACTTGTGTATTGACCCCCTAATGAGGTTGAACAGAATAGTACTGATCCAGGGCTCCAATGGAGCTGAAATTTTTCATGTGAGTTCTTTGTCACAAGAAAGTCATCTGGACCAAATTTTTGAATTTTTCAATGAATAGATCCCTCAGAACACTTCCCTAAGCATTTAGGCAAAAAGGAATTAATTCTGAATAAATTTGCACTTTCATGCAAATTCAAGTGAACTACAATTTCAAACATAGCTCAGCGAGCATGCATGAATTTTACTAGGATTTTTGGAGCTAAGAACTGCCCAGAACTGAATTTCCAAGTTTTGGAAATTCTTTGGAATTGTTTCTGTATTCATTTGAACACAGAAACTTGCAATCAGAATTCTCCTAACTAAATCATCTGCAAATGAGCTGAAACTTTTACAGGAGTTTTCTAACATCCTAAAGAATATTCTGGCAAAACTTGAGGATCTTTTGATGAACCAAACAACAACAACAACAACCAAGCCTTTATCCCAAGCATGTTGGGATCGGCTAGACATGAAACCAAATATCAATGAAGTAAAAGAGAGGAAGAGATATAAGAACAAGGAAAAAAGAAAAAAGAAAAAAAGAAAAAGACAAAAAAAGAAAAAAAAAGATAAAAAAAGAAAAAACGAAAAAAAAAGAAAAAAGAAAAAGAAGAAAAAAAGAAGAAAAAGAAAAAGAAAAAGAAAAAAGAAAAAAACAAGACTACGATTCTGGCACATGAATTGCTACTTTCCATGCGGTCCTATCATGAGCTAAGTCTCTGGATACATTCCAATCTCTCAAATCTCGTTTTACCGCCTCCTCCCAGGTCAACCTTGGTCGTCCTCTACCCCTCCTAATATTTTCTCTACCTCTTGAAATCCCACTGTTAACCGGTGCTTCTGGTGGTCTCCGTTGGATATGTCCAAACCACCTAAGTCGATGTTGGACTAACTTGTCTTCAATCGGCGCTACCCCTACCCTATCACGAATCGCCTCATTCCTTATTCGGTCTCTTCTCGTGTGCCCGCACATCCACTGTAGCATGCGCATCTCTGCGACACTCATTTGTTGGACATGTTGCCGTTTAGTTGGCCAACATTCCGCCCCATAAAGCATCGCGGGTCTGATCACCGTCCTATAGAACTTCCCTTTTAGCTTTTGTGGGACTTTCCTATCACATAGGATTCCAGATGCTTGTCGCCATTTCATCCACCCTACCTTGATCCTGTGGCAAACGTCCTCATCAATATCGCCATTGCTTTGTAACATTAATCCTAAGTATCGGAAAGAGTCCCTTCTAGGTACTATTTGTCCTTGTAGACTAACATTTCCCTCTTCACGACCAACACCACTAAAGTCACACCTCATATACTCAGTTTTGGTCCTACTAAGTCTAAACCCCTTGGACTCTAAGGTTTGTCTCCATAACTCTAATTTCTTATCAACACCATCTCTAGTTTCATCTACCAGCACTACATCATCAGCAAAGAGCATGCACCAAGGGATATCCCCTTGTATATCCTTCGACACCTCATCCATCACCAAGGAAAAGATGTATGGGCTCAAAGCTGATCCTTGATGTAGTCCTACCGTGATAGGAAATGCATCAGTCTCACTATCACTTACGCGCACACTTGTCCTAACATTATTGTACATATCCTTGATAAGGGTAATTTACTTTGTTGGCACTTTATGTTTCTCTAGTGCCCACCACATGACTGACCTTGGTATCTTGTCGTACGCCTTCTCCAAGTCGATGAACACCATATGCAAGTCCTTCTTCTGCTCCCTATATCTCTCCATAAGCTGACGAAGCAAGAAAATTGCCTCCATTGTAGACCTTCCAGGCATAAAACCAAACTGGTTTTTAGTGACATTGGTCACTTTCCTCAGACGGTGTTCAATCACTCTCTCCCAAAGCTTCATAGTATGACTCATAAGCTTAATACCTCGATAATTAGTACAACTTTGAATATCTCCTTTATTTTTGAAGATAGGTACTAATATACTTTTCCTCCATTCTTCAGGCATCTTGTTTGACCGAAAAATGTGGTTGAATAGCTTCGTGAGCCATACTATTGCCACGTCCCAAGACATCTCCACACCTCAATAGGGACATCGTCAGGGCCGAGGGCCTTTCCTCCTTTCATCCTTTTTAAGGCCTCCTTAACCTCAAACTCTTGTATCCTCCGCACGAACCGCCTGTTGGAGTCATCAAAGGAGTCATCCAACTCAACCATAGTGCTCCCATTCCCATCATTGAATAGCCCATTAAAGTAATCACGCCATCTATTCTTAATCTCTTCATCCTTCACTAGAATGCGGTCAGTCTCATCTTTGATGCATTTAACTTGCTGAGATCCCTCATCTTTCTCTCACGGATTTTTGCTACCTTGTATATGTTCTTTTCACCTTCTTTTGTCTCTAGTATCTCATATAACTTATCATAGGGCTGTCCTATTGCCTTACTCACAGTCCGCCTTGCATTCTTCTTAGCCTCTTTATACTTAAGCATGTTGCTTGCGCTTCTATCATTATGCCAACTCTTGTAACACTCCTTCTTCTCCTTAATGGCCTTTTGTAAATCCTCATTCCACCACCAAGTGTCTTTATCTACAAGTTTCTTTCCCTTTGTCACACCGAACACCTCACTAGCTACATTCCTAATGCAAGTTGCCATCTTCATCCACATACTATCTGCATCTCCATTTTTTGCCTAGGGTCCTTCTGTGATCACCCTATTTTTAAAGGATTCTTGTGATTCTCCCTTCAACTTCCACCACTTTGTGATTTTGACACCTTTGTCCCGCAAAGAACATGTATGGAAGCGAAAGTAAGCTACCACAAGCTTATGTTGTGTCACACCACACTCCCCGGGGATCACCTTACAATCCGGACACTCCCGTCTATCCTTTCTCCTAGTGAGGACAAAGTCTCTTGCTAGAGTTTTGGGCACTACTAAAGGTCACTAGGTGAGATTGCCTCTTCCTAAAGAGGGTTTAGCTATCAACAGATCATAGGCTACGACAAAGTCTAGGATGTCCTTACCCTCTTGATTTCCATCGCCGCATCCAAAACCTCCATGTACTCCCTCAAATCCTAGGTTAGTTGCACCCACATGACCATTAAGATCTCCCCCTATGAGGAGTTTCTCGGTTATCGGTACACTACTAACCATATCCTCCAAGTCCTCCCAAAATTGCCTCTTAGCACTCATGTTGAGCCCAACTTGTGGGACATAAGCACTGATGACGTTCAAGACAATGTCCCCAATTACTATCTTGATTAAGATGATCCTATCCCATCGTCTTCGAACATCCACTACTCTATCCTTAAGACTCTTATCTATTAGAACACCTACGCCATTCCTAGTCCCAGCCGAACCAGAATACCAAAGCTTGAAACCGGTATTCTCGACTTCTCTCGCCTTTTGACCCGCCCATCTAGTCTCTTGTACACAAAGGATATTTACTCGTATCCTAATGGCAACATCTACTAACTCACGTAGCTTCCCCGTCAAGGATCCTACATTCCAACTACCAACCCGAAATCTATGTTCCTCGGCTAGCTTCCTTACGCTTTGCACCCGTCGAGTAAGATGCAAAGACCCTTGCTCACTTATCACTACATCCGGGCGATGATGTAGCGTGCCACTAAGGTGGTGGCGATCCGGCCCTTGCTCATTTAACACGATATCCGGGTTCCGATATGGCGCGCCACTAAGGCGGTGGCGACCCGGCCCTTGCCCACTTAACACCATACCCGGGTTCCGATATGGCGCGTCGCTAAGAGGGTTATGCCCCAACGAATTTCTATTGGGTTTCATTTCCATGAGAATGGCTAAGTGTAGTTGTTGGCTCGCCAAGCCTATCAAAACCCCTCCTTCTTTACCCGGGCCTGGGACCGGCTATGTCTTTACAACATAGGCGGAGTTTTTGATGAACCAAACTCCCTCTAAAATTCTTTTGCTGAAAAGCTTTAAAGAATTTCTCAGAATTAATTAATGATTTTCATATAAATTGGGTTGCATATTTGGATAGAGTTTTTCAATCTGAATCCAACCCAATTTGAATCACTAAATTTGGAGCTTCCTAGCACAAGTTATGCCCTCCCAAAGTTTGAATCAAATCTGGTATTTGAATAAACCGGGGAAAACTTCAAAAGTCTGACAGCGGGTCCGGGAGTGACGTGGCGCCTTCTGATGCGCCGGCACACGGGGCTATAGAGTTCTCCCCACACAGTCGCAAACTGATCCGGTGCAACAGAAGATCCCATTTCCCTGCTACCGACGCTGACACATGGGCCAGCCCCAACTTCGTCTACCTCTCGCCACCTGCGCTCCCGCGCCGCCGAGCTTGCCGGAGCTCTCACCGGGAGGGGGTTCCCGTGATCGAAACTTGCTGCTTTTCGCCGCCACTATGTATTCTCATGCGAGGAACACGTTGTCGGCCTCTACTCGGATCGAAGATGGCCGGAACCCTAGGTGAGACGGCGACAGTGGCTGCAGCATCTCCGGCGACGTCGCCAGGGCGCTATGCTGCTCCAAACCCGTTGCCGTTTGCTCGTACAGCACCACTGCACCGAGGAGACACATGGATCTAACCGCCGATCTCGCTGAAACTCGCCGGAAGTATGACCTCACCGTCGGGCTAGGTCAAAAATCAGGCGACAATCGAAAACTCGATGAACAGCGGCCTTTGCTCGACGGTTCCTGGTAGTTCTTGATCCTACGAACTCGCACGGACGTCTAGAAGTAGGTTGCTAGGTTATGTGTGGAGTGGTTCAACGTGTGATATGAATTTGCTGAGTTTCTCCCCTCGGTTATTATTGTATGTCGACGGCAAAAGCAAAATTTTGGCGAGCACCGTTCGTGACAAGCTGCCGGGGTTGCGGTGAAGCAAGAAGAGGTCTAGGCGCACCTTTTTGCTTTTGCAGCTCGGTGCGAGAAGCTCTGTGGTGGCGGGGCGACGAGTTCTTGTCGCGGTGCTCTCGGTTGGAGCCGATAAGGGCAAAGAACGAGCCTGTGGCTGCTCAGGAGCTGGCGGCAAGCGCTGCCTTGGTGGCGCTCCCGGCTGTTCAGTGGCTTCGAGCGAAAAAATAGAGAAACCGGTTGGTTTTCAGTCGACTGAGTGAGTCTGAACAGGAAAAACAGAGACCTGTGGGTTAAGTCTTCCCCCCTCTCCATGACAATTGGGCCCCACTAATTTCCTCTCTTAAATATCTCCCAAATTTGGCAACTGTTGAGGTTTAATTGTAGGGAGTTCAAAACTGAAGTGCATTTGTAGAATTGGGCCAATTTTCATCCAAATTCAAATGTATATTTGAATTCATTGCAATTTCAACTCCTTTTGGAAAGGGAGTAGCAAAACATTTCAAAAATTCATGAAACTTTGCATACCCACTTATTTGGACCTAAGGAATTCAAAAATGGAATCTGATTTTAACTTTGGCTGCTGCAATTGAGCTTTTGAACACAACAGTTTGAAATTCCTATTATGCTTCCCTCATTTGAACTTCGAGTTGAAACTTAGTTTAAAATCCAATTTTTAAACTTTCCATTGCACAAGAGACTCCACATACGTGGTTTTAATCTACCTATGGTACAAGCCTATAGGTGACCATAAGCTTGTTTAAGAAGAACTCTCATGTGTATTATCATATGTGGAAAAGTTTAAACAAGTCCCGTTTCTTGAGTTTAAATTCAACTTTATTCACAGCTCAAGTTTTCCATTTACAAGTTTTGGGACTTTTACAACATCGCCTGGAGCTGCCGAGTGGCCCCCCCGGTCGGCGAGGAAGCCGTCGAGGATGACATCCTCGGCCTGCAGGACGCCTACACGCCGTGCTGGAGAAGATCAGGTACATGGAAGAGGAAGGCCTCTCGTCGCTGCTGGTCTTGGCCGACTTCCTGTCACGCCAGATAGCTCCTCTCCAGCAGCGCACCTAGCCTGTATGGCTGTACACCGTTGAGGGTGACGTCACTCGGTTGGCGCGCAGAGCTGGGTCATCGCCGGATCGGGCGATGTTGGGCGTGATGCTGCAGAAGCTCTCTTGTGACCCGATCTCCGACGACTCCATCAACTCGCCGGCGAGCTGCCAATCTGTCAACCTCAACCAGCAGGCACGGTCGAGGCTGCTAAAGGAGGTGCCGACATTGGATGACATCAATGTTGCAGTGCGGCAGGTTGACAATGCTTCGCGGGGCGTGGAGATCGGCGGAGGAAGCGGTGCAAGCGACTAGGCGAGGTCCATGCTAGACCCACTCCCGAACAAGGGAAATGGGTGGGCGTTGGCTGGTGACCCTGCACCTGCGGCGCACCCTCGCTCACCACCCAAGGACGTCGCAGTCCTGCATCTGGCTCAGGCACCGGTGCCGGTGGCAGTTCTGGAACTGCTGTTGCTGGGGAAGCCCCGACGGGCATGGGGAAATCGCCTGGCGCTGTTGTGGCTTTGAGGAAGGCCCCTGACGCTCCTACGTTGCAGAAGAAGTCCTTCGGCGCATCACCGGCTCGGAAACCATCAGCAGGGAAGACTCCTGAAGCGACGTCGGCGACGACGAAGGTTCCTGCAGCGCCGTCGGCTCCACAACCATCGAGGGCATCCCTGGCATAGGGCACACCTCCAGCGTTGAGGCCAGCAGTAGGGAAGGCTCCTGCTTTGCCATCTTCAATGGCGATGACCCATGAGGTTCCGCCTGCTCTGAAACCGACGGGCGTGGTCTCGACTCCCGATGCGCCTCCGATCCCGAAGCCAGCGTGGGCGAGCGGCTCCAGCCCTCCATGCAAGAAGCTCCGCTCGGCGTGGAACTTCCAGGCTTCGAGGTATGACACAACCTTATAGGGTAGGTTGAGCATAGGATTGCTGACTTGTGTGATTAACTTTCACGCTCCTTCTCACAAGGCTTCTACGTAGGGCGCTCCTCCTCCTTCGCAGCAGCCTAGGAGCCAGATCTCCTTCGCTGCCGAAGCTCCAACGCCAGTGGCAGTGCCTGACCCTGCGCCTAGACCGGCTCCGGATGCTGACATCCGGGCCCTCGAGGCCAGCCGGCTGGCGGACGCGGACGTCTCTCGCGGCAGCGCAGCTGCTGCAAGGCGTACTGCCAGCCCTCCTCCTTCTCCTTCGCAGGGCCATGGTCGTAGCCCCACCAGAAGATGAAGAGCCACAGGAGGTCGAGGCAATTCCTCGCCTGCAGATGACGAAGGCAATCCTGGTACTCAGAGCCATGAGAGCGGCTCGCTCAAGCTTGGACCAGGTGCAGGAGGTGCCCGACCAGGAGTGGGTCGAGCTGAGGTCCGAGCTGGAGCGCCTTCGGGACTGGGGCAACCTGCTGAAGGAGCGGGTCCAGTCCATGAGGAAGAAGACCCGGGCGCGGGAGGAGCGGCTGGAGTTGATGGAGGAGGCCCTCAAGCTGAAGGAGGCTGTTGTCGCTGAGCTCGACAAGAGGGCACTGGACCTCATGGTTGAGGCCAAGCAACTCCACGCCTCCGCTGATGCGCGTCTTGAAGCTCTGTTAGGGCTTCTGGACATGCTTCTTCGCAGGAGCATGAGGCGCACGCAAAGGAGAGAGAACTCTCTGACTGCCAGGCCGCCCATGAGGAGGAGCGTGAGCGTCTGAGGAAGCGGCTGCAGGGCATCTACGACCAGGAGATCGCTGCCGCGACCAGGGAGTCCGACCTGGACGCCCGGGCTGCAGAGCTGGCCACCAAGGAGAAAAAGATGGCTGCTCCAGAGCAGGAGCTAGCAAGCAGAGACTTGGTGGGGAAGCTGGCCGCCACCACTAAGTTGGTTGAGGAACTCCGGGCTTCTCGCGCCGTTGAGGGAGAGAAGGTTTGGGACTTCCTTGGCCGTGCGGAGACGGCACTGGAGCCGTTCGTGAAAGTGCATCTAGGCATTCCCTTGTGGGTTTTGGACGATTGATGACAAACGAATTGAGATCCTAATGAACCTGTTGAGATGAATGCAGAATAACTCGTGTAAGGTAGGATTGGTGCACTTAAAAAGTAAAAAATGAAGTGATGAAGAAAAAAAAAGAAAAGGACAGATCCATGAACCAAGCGCAATGTAGACTTGTATAGGATGTGTGTGAGAGACACATCCCAAGAGGTCAAAATCTTTGCGTAGGGGTAAGGGCTTAAAACATATACTAATAACTCATTGTGCACCGGACTAGTCCGCTCAGAAACCGGACTAGTCCGTTCAACTCTCTGTTGCTTCAGAACACGGTGCATCGGACTAGTCCGCTCAGAAACCGGACTAGTCCGTTCAACTCTCCGTTGCTTCACAACACGGTGCACTGGACTAGTCCGCTCAGAAACCGGACTAGTACGTTCAACTCTCTGTTGCTTCGCAACACAGTGCACCGGACTAGTCCGCTCAGAAACTGGACTAGCCCATTCAACTCTCTGGAACCGACATTCACCTTGCACAAGATTAGTCCGCTCGTGGACCGAACTAGTCCGTTCAACTTTCTGTAACCACTTTAAATTAGGGTTTCCACCGTGCCACATGCCACACGTGAATTGTACACGGCACACTGGACTAGTCTGCTGAACAAAGCAGACTAGTCCGGCCACCAGGACTTTTGGAAACTTTGTATAAATAGAGGTGCACGACCACACATTAAAAAGAGACGAATCCTAGCACCGGCGCATGCCCCAGGAGCACAAAAATACTTCTCTCCACTCATTATAAGCCTAAAAAGATCAAATCTTTTAGGATTAAAGATTGGATCAAGGAGAGAATCATTCTTCTTGACATTGAGCTCTTGGTTTGTTTTCTCTCACACAACTGCTGATCATTATTCTCTGTGTGTGTGTGTGGGAGAAGGAGTTACTCATTGTAATATTGTGGGAGCACTCAAATTGTGAGAACGCCCCACGTACGATCATTTGCCCCTGTGTGTGGTTAGTGGATTTGAATCGGCCTTTGTGGCGATTCAACGAGGGAAGGGTTGGTGAAGACCCGGTCCTTGGTGGACTCCTCAACCGAGACGTAGATTCCTAGGTGGAATCGAACCTCGGGATAAAAACCTTGTCTCGTGTCCTCTTAATCTTCCGTCAATTATCAATTAGGGGTCCTAGTACTCATTTGATTTACATCGACATCTTGTGTTAAAATTGATAGCTGCTGTTTCTTACTTCATTACACTTGAGTTGCCATTTATTTTCCACTGCATAAATACTTGAAGTAAGAATAAATCTAAATTTAACCTTTTAATTACGCTCATACCGGACTAGTCCGCACCATACCGGACTAGTGCGGCCTACCTGGAATTGATCCGTTCGCTAAGTGTTTCATGGAACCATTAAACATTCAAAGAGCCTATTCACCCCACTCTAGGCTACATTCAATTGGTATCAGAGCCTAACTCTTCAAAAGAGAATCACCGCTCGAAGAGACGATGTCAGAAATCAAGGGTGAATCCAAGGGCTTCAATCATGAAAATGGTGGTGACGAAGGAAATCAAAAGTTGGAGAAGCTCCTCAATGCCATTCAGGACTGCGAGGATGATAATGAGGAGATGCTCCAACTAAAGGCACTTATGCGGAAGAAGACACTCTCCCCCAAAGGGAAGAAAATTGAAGACAAAAAGAAAAAAGGGCTAGTCACACAGACTACTAACAGTATCCTTTTAACTGTGAGCGTTTAAATTCAAATAATCATTACTTGTCAATTCCATTAGGAAAACCACCTTACTTTGATGGAAATAATTATACAATATGGAAAAAAACATTAAAATGCATCTTATATCTCTTAACCCAAGCCTTTGGCATATAGGGTGTACAGGTCTAGATGTATCTAATGATGATGGAGAGCTAACCCTGGATCAAGAACGAGCTATTCATCGGAATGCTCAAGCCGCAGCATTAATCACCTTAAGATACACGAAGCCTCCAACTTCGAATGTCAAACTCCTTCGCCTATTGTCCGCATAGCCCTTTTGTCTTGACTGAGCGGCCTTCAAGTTTTCACGAATCGTTTGGACTTGCTTTTCGGGGTCTTGCTGCACTTCGGGTCCAAATACTTGGCTTTCACCGGTCTCATTTCTCTGCATATCCGTGAACACGAAAGGGCAAGTATTTGATAAACATCCGACATCATAAAGTTTATTAGCGGATCGAGAAACTTTAAATGATCTCTTCATTGAAAGGGGGCGGTATTTGAAAGCATCTTATAATATTTTTTTATCCTTGAAAAGAGATCCGTTGTTATTGTATTGCCATGGTAATCTAACGACAAATGATATCCTTCGGTAACTCTTAAGTTTTCAAAATTTTAATTACTCCAATCGGTAGGGATTGGAGGTTGATCTTCATGGGCTTATGAATTATATTGAGGAACATTACGATAATCCATATCCTCATCAACCATCTGTTTGAACTATGTGTTCAATATGCTATCGTTCATCTGCTTGACTCATTGCCTCACTAATAGTAGTATGTGTCGCGTTATCATCATTTTTTCTTCATCATCACCACCATCATTATCATCCTCATGATCGGCTTCCTCATGTGTCTCAGCAACAATCCCTTTTGCTTCAACCCTAACGAGAAGTATCAAAGGCCATCCATATTGTAGAGACTTTGCTACGTAAGTACGCCAAACATATGTTCTCTTAAGTGGCAGTAATTCACAAAAGTATCCCTCCCTTGCACGGCTGATAACTTTGTTTATCTTCAACTCATATTGATCATCACTCAATTTAAAAATCTTCAACAACCATCTATAAACACCCACAAATGTCCATTCCGTTAGACTAGATATTCTCTGGTTTATAAAAGCGAGTCCTGATAGATCCACCCCGCTTGAATTATAATTAATTTCTCCATCTCCATAAAATATCTGAAATTCTATTTTATCCGACATTCCTAACAAATAAACGTAGAGATTGTAATGACAACTATGTCTGCACAATTAAATTGTATTAAACTTACATACGTAAGAATCTATTTAATATATGCAATTAAACCATTTTATAAATGAAATTGAATAATTATAAACATAGAAGTGTAAATACTTGAAGTATAGAAATTAAAATACATAAATGTAAATACTCAAAATGAAAACTAAATACAGAAATGTGAATAACATTGTATTTATAATTAACATACATAAGTAGTAATATAGAAATATAAATATAGAAAATAAACACTGATATGTAATATAAGAAATATAAAAATAGAGCTATAGAGGTGTTTTTTAATTTTCCTATTATTCTATGTGCTAAAGTGCTAGAACAATAAAGCTCAGGGGGTTATATGTAAAAACCAAGTGTTCCGAGGTGTTTTTATAATTACAGAAGTATTCTAGGGGCCTAATCATCATATACATAGGTTAGTAGGGGCTAAAACCGAGGGTTAAAGGGGTCTAAAAACAATTCTACGCTGATTCCCCTAATTTTCAGAGAGTTCGAGGTTATTTCTACAGAACAAGAGGCTATTTGCTAGGGTCCAAAAAATTTAGGGGGTTTTGCGATAAAGAGGCCGCGAGAAACATAAGGATTCAATGGGAGCCGGTGGATCCTCCATCTACGGCCGAATTTTTATGAAACCAAACCGGTATACTCGTTCTAATCGTAACCAAACATTGGAGATCGAGCGGGTTGTATTTAAAAGGGTGAAGGGGTATGTGCGCCCTATTGTAAACCGTCGACGCGCAATCGGACGGCCAGGGTTCTCCGGGCCGAAACTAACTTGATACTAAAACAAAAGTAACCTAAAAAGATACAAAAAATTAACCTATATCTAAATAAAACTAACCTAAACCCTAAACCTTAACCTAAACCTTATACTACATTAAAACTAAACCTAAACCCTAACCTAACCCTTATACAATACAATTAAATCTACAATTAATTAAATAAGCTATAAATAACATTACTAAACATATTTATAAATTTATACCTTCTTTTTTTTCTTTCCTCGTTTCTTTTCTTTTCTTCCCTTCTCTTCCTCTTTGCTCTTCTCTCTTCTCTTCTTTGACTTGGGTGGGGGAGGAGTGGGGGAGGGAGCCCGTGGGTGGTGCGGCTTATATAAGAAACCTGTCGTCCACGCGGTGGACGAGTCATCGACCGCGTGGATGACATGATACGTCGGATCGTCCGACGGTCCGTAGCCGTTGGGCCGACGTGGCCGCCACATGGAAGGTTGTCGTTCACGCCGTTGAAAATTCCTCCCAATCATCCACGGTGTGGACGATTAGTTGTCGACCTGGACGATTACTTATCTATGTGGACGAATCATCCATGCAGTGGACGACAGGGAGACTATTTTGCTAAAAAATATTGTGCAGACTATTATTATTACATGATTAAATAATGGTGCTAAAATAAAAAAAATCCGCGTGCGGCGGCGATTCTGTTATGGATGAAATACAACTTAAACCTTCCCAAACTCTTCCGTATTCTTCTCTGCTCCTTCCCCATTCCAATTCTTCTCTGAGAAAACCACATTGTATCGTAGTTCGCTCTAGAGTCATCCGGGACACTACGGACCAGCGCCCCCTCCAGGTGATAGTCGAAGCTCTTCTTCTCAATCCTCTAGAGAGTCATCCTCCTTCCTTCTGTAGCTTACATTTTGGGCTGGATGTAGAGGGGTGGATCGATCCCTGCGCGAGGGGGGGGGGACGGGGACGGGAGCGGGGAGATTTCATCCCAATTGGGGACGGCGATCGAGAGGGAGAATTTTCAGCTCTCGTAGGAGAGGGATCTCTCGACTGGCGTTAGGTAGGGCGACTGCCACACCTCGCCTTATAGCTCGGTCTGCCTCAATGTGTGAGAGGGTTGGTGCATGTGCCAGTATGTGTGCCCCTTGCTTGTTTATTTCTGGACCGGTCCTCCTGATGTGGTTGTGATGTTCTTAGGTGCTCGCCCTCTGATTAGCTACAATAACTAATCCCCATTGTAGTTTGTTGTAATGGTCGAGAATAGCTGCAGACGATATGAGCATTTCCTTGGAATTATTATACACAATTAGGCCTCATTTGGTACAGTTCCAAATTCACTCAGAATCTGAAACGTTTCAGTTTCAACCCAGAAACGGTTTCAGACTGAGAAACAGAATCACTTTATAAATCGTTAGGCTAACTTTTGGTTTCATATTCAGTAGAGGGGAGTAAATGATTGAATTTACTCCTTTACCCCTAGCTGTTAGTGGTGCCTGTGGACATTATAAAACTTCAAGTGCAATTCAAAAACTTATTTTTTGCACTACTTTGTTACAAATAATGTGTATTAAACAATGGGCATTGTTTCCACACCTACGATCTAGATTGCATTATTGCAGCTGATAGCTCATCACGAAATCTATCCATACTTCTGTAACTAGCTGAAGATGTCGACGCGTCTGATGCATTTCAAAGTGGTGCATGTCTTGCATATCTGTGTGGTATTGTAGGCACATACTCTGGATCCCGATCACATCTTCGAAAATGCTTATCTAGTGCATAATTTTCGCAGATGAAATTATGAAGACACATTGTTGCAGCCACTATCATCTTTTACTTTATCATTGGATAATTGCCATCTTTAAAAGAATTCTCCACTTCATCTTCCACACACCAAAAGTGCGTTCAACAACATTCCTAATACTTGAGTGTAAAAAATTGAATTTTTCTTGTTCGCCACTCGGAGCAACACCCCTCCTCCAATCTGGAACATGGTATCTCTGTCCTCTGTATGGTGACAAATATCCCGGCCTATTTGGATAACCCGCATCAACCATATAGTATTTTCCTAAATAAATACATATGAGCAAATGTTAGAAAAAAGAAAGAGACGATAAACAATATCAATTATAATTAAAATATTTACCATTTGGAGGATGTGGAAATACTAAAGTGTCATGTTCAATAGCATGGAAGAGCACACTTGTGTCATGCATAGATCCTGGTTGTCCAACAGATGCATATATGAAGCGCATATCGAAATCAACTACCGCCATCACATTTTGAGTTGGAGTGCCAGATCACCTTGTGCAGGTGGGACATAACCAATGTGAGTGCCATCAATAGCTCCAATACAATCTTTAAAATGTGGCTACATCCTATGATCATTCCTGATCCTATTATGCACAGTTGTGAAATTGCGATCTTGAGGTCGAATATAATGCTTAGCCATTTTGATTAATCACTGTAACACCTCATCAAATTTCCTACTAATAGTCTCACCTGAGTGCTTGAATGTATTCTGAACTGAAGTATTTGATCTATTCTAACCACAAATGCACAAGAAAATAGCTAGAGATTCCAATGAACTCATATGTATTGTTGATTCTAGACCATAGTCAGTCACCAAAAGATCATGTAGTTGAATAAAGAGACTTCCATTCATCCTAAACATTCTATGACTTTCTCCTGGAGTATTCCATGTTTACATGACTCATGCATACCCACTGAGTTGTGAAGTTCTTTGTGGATTCTTGTTATAATATGCCATATAGTACTCATAAATAATGCTTACTGTATGAATCAATGAAGCTTGTAAAACCATATGTTGTTTCAGTAACTGTACATCTAAAGCACTTAGATCGTCATCATCTTTAGAGGAGCTGACATCACTTTCATCAGATGACATCTAAACAACAAACAACAAGAAAAATCAGATGTCTTGACATCAAGAAAATAATATGAGAACAAAACCACACACCATAAACCAATAGAACATGACAACATTATAATAAAATGTCACACAAGCATAGCCATTGTTTTACATACTAGTCCATCCCTACAACAAATATAAAAATAGTCTCACAACGACATAGACGCAAGGAAAATATAAAGTCTAACAATAACTTGGATCAAACATGGATCCATAGGAACATCAAACTATAGTGAACCCATCTATTGCCCATGTTGACAAAGTACTTCATAGTGAGCCAATCAAAACGTTCTTGTGGAGTGTCCAATGTCATGAACATCTCCCTCTCTGCCCTCTTTGTAAAAAGATCAGTAGCAATGAAATGTTCCTTTGTCCCTGGGCAGCCCCAGAGTTCTTCACAATGGTCATAACTTCCTTGATGGATGGCCCCTTGTCCTCTTTTCTTGTTGCTATTGATTCAACCGAAGTTGCAGACTTCTCATTCAAAGACACAATTTTACTAACTTGTTCTTGCAACCATAGTCCTCCACTAGTCTTTGGCCTCTTTCCTTTCACATTTTCAGCAGCAGTAACACCCCTCTTTCCTTTGCCTTTGGAAGGAGGGGCCACTTCTTATTCACTAGAACCATCATCACCTCCATCTACATTGACAACAGGACTTTCTTCAGCCACAAGACCCGATGATGCACAGAAATGATCATCACCAGTGTTTCTAAGGTCTTCAAACATAATTCTCAGGTTTCCCTCATTTTGAAGAATTTGTGTCTTAAACTTCCCACAACCAGGAATATCCTGTAAACAAGTGAAAGAAATGTTGTAGACATATGTTTAACTCATAAAGCATGAATGAAGTCTCTGTTTCAACAATGTCTTCCAACAAGTATAATCAGCCTTTAATTTGGACCACTTGTTCTTAAATTGCATTCTTGAATATTGAACACCTGTGATCTCTTTAAACTTTTCAATAACATTTTTGAATCCAACATTATTCAGGTGGGTGTTGGATCTGTTGCCACATTTCACTTGTGCAGCAAAGAGTTCACAAACAATTCTAACATGCTCCTCATTTGACCAATCAGCCGAGTCAGCCATCTATACATATCCATGTCAAAAACATAAAAACACAATTAACTTTCCTTTGCAGCATCATGTCAGTTTTGATATTGCTATCATATCAAGGCTCAAAGTGCATGAATCAGCATGGTACTACTTCAAATCAGCATAAAGTCAGTTTTGTAACACAATTTTTTTCAAATCAAACAAATGTTGCTGCTGCAATGTTCTCCCATATTTTCTTAACCTGTACAAATACTCCAACTATTATTCCAATCCATAAAGCAATAGCTTTCACAAGTTGCAAGAAACATTGAGCAGAAAGTACCTTCGAGCAGAGTATTCAAGCGTTCGGGCCTGGCGGCGAGACGGCAGCTAGCGCTGAAACCCGACGAATAATCGGGCTGGCGACGGCTTGGGTGACGAGGCAGCTACCGGCGGGCGTCCTGTTGGCGGCGGCGGGCTGGCGGCGTCCTGCTTGGGGCGGCGGTGGGCGGGTGGCGTCCGGATGGGAGCTTCAGACCGGCGGCGTCGGGCTGGCGGAAAGCTTCAGGCGTCCTCCTGCCGGCGGCGAGCGGGGGGAGTACTGTTGGTGGTGGTGAAGGGCTTCCGGCCTGCTTCTTCCAGCGGCGTGCGGGCGGAATAGCTTGCGAACGGAGGCCTGGCGGCGCTTCACGAATCTGTGCTTTTGGGAGAAAGGCTGATGGCAGAACACGTATTATCCAACTTTCTGGGGACATTACCAACTCCGAACCGTTTCGCCCGTGGAACACCCCAGGCGCCGTTTCACGCCCATATGCCAATTCCCAGAAACGTTTCTCAGCGGTTCGACCATGGAACGCTTCAGAAAAACTGTGTTTGGCTCGGTTTCAACTTATTCCATATAGAATCAGAATCGTTTCGGGTAGCCAAACGGCCCCTTAATGTAGGAATTCGTTTTTGGTGATTTGATGACCTGGGAATTTTGACGGGCTGATACAACTACTGGACTCAGTTTCCAACTGCTAGCGCTGTTGATCATGCCATATTACTTGGTGCAGGGCTCTTGTTCAAGGTACAAGCAAACAAATCGTGAGGCCATGGCCACCCAAGAAGAAGCTGAGGTCACTGAATCTGTGAATCAATATCGTCTAGTAATCCGTCTATCACCATTGGGTTGGCTGTAAGTAGCTCCAAGTGCAGCAAGTATGCAGTGATATGGGCTCTGGAAACTTTGTGGTCGATGATAGGAAAAGGTTCATGCTTGTTCACCTCTGTTAGATATAATTCCGTTTTTCTAGAATAATTAGTGTTAGAGATACAGTGTAAGTCAAATAAGAGTGGGAGTCGAGGTAGTATTAAATTAGGACTATGTAATTTGGGGCTATATATACAACCCCCTATTGAGAATAAATTAAGAGAGAACAGATTAGAGGAATTAATCCACGGATTTTCAACAATTGGCATCAGAGCTAGGTTTTAGATCCTCCCTCGGGAGGACGAACTCTCGGGGGCGGCCAACAACGCGGATCTGGGAGGGAAGCAAGGGCGAGCGTACCTCGCAGATCAAGTGAGGAGGAAGCGGATCCCCTCCCTCCCAACACGGTCGAGCTGTGGTAGGAGGGACCCAAGTCGTCAGCGCTCAGGCCCGCTGCGGCGCAGCAGCACGGTCAGGCGCGACCACGGCTGCCAGCGACGGGTGGTGCTGTCCGTGGCAAGCAGGGCGAGGGGCCTCAAGGGCGACGTCGGCGGGAGCGCGCAGCAGAAGGCAGGTGAGCGACGAGCCGATGACAGCGGGGCGGCGGCGTTGCCCAAGAAGGCAGGACGAGGCGGACATCTTGTAGACCGACGGCGGAGGGGCACGGGTGGGGCGCTCTGCCGGTGAGCATCCGCATCCTCAAGGACCTCGCCGTGCATCGTCGGAAGAAGGGAGGAGACCATGGGCCGCCAGCAGGGAGGAGGCCAAGGGCCGTCGCACCTCTCCTCCCACATGGTGGGCGGCGGATCCGACGCCACCGGAGGGAAATTGGGCGCTCGTCCTAGCGGGAAGAGGCTGCTGTTGCTGGCTCGTGCGCTGGGAGCTTGCTGGAAGAGAAAGCGAGGTGTGCAAGGCAGAGGAGGCGGCGGCTGAGCAGAGGAAGGAGGCGGCGGCTGCTAGTTGCTGACAGGCGGCGGTGGTTTAGGGTTTGTCGGACTTGAGCTGTGCGCACAGAGACAGAGGTAGTGGGCCGGACTTGAGCTGAGCTGGGCTGGGCAGAGACAAAGGTATGATGCTGGGCTGGGAAAAAACTTTTATTGTTCTCTAGTAAATTTCACATTGTAAAGTACAAACTGGAGCATAAGAAAATGAGATAAATTGAATAAGTAGAATGCCTAATAATATTTAGGCACACAATTTCAAAATCTATTTGGTTACTGCTTCTGAATAATGAACATGGATGATAAACTTTTTAAAACATGAAGGTAGTCAGTAACGACAATATGCATATTGTAAAGCTTTACGAGTGCACACATTCCCCCCTACAGTAACAAGTGTAGATTGTTTGATGTATTGTTATTCAGGTTGAAGCTGAAGTATTGGTTGTCAAGGGTGACGATGTGACAGATATCATTTCAGTTGTTGTCTCAGCGTGCCCAATCAACAAGCTTATTGTCGGTGTCTCTTCTCAAGGTAAACTTGTGAGGTAACAAAAAAATTGCTATGTTTTAATTAATTACTTAAGTCCAAGGGGGCTAGGACCTCTTCTCGAATATGCTTAAGTGTTCCAAGCTTTTGCACGGTGTATGCTGTTTCAAAAGGTGGCTTGTCCATGGTTTAGTCTCCTGTACCATAAGGTGGCAACAGTTCTGAGATATCCCATCAATGAGAGTTCTAATAGTGGGCTTCATTCAGATGATAAGTCTTCACTATCAGGTGCAGTTCTCTGACTGTAAAATAACAACAACAACAACAACAACAACAACCAAGTCTTTATTCCAAGCAATGAAATTGACGTTGGAAATTCATGGCATTATCAGCATGATGAAGTGTTCCAAATTTGATATTTTTTGTTCTATTTTGATGGCAAGAGTAGTTTTGTGGACCCTCTTTGTACTCGTGGAGTTTGGAGCACCTAGTTTCCTTTTCTTGATCTATAAATGGTGTATAATTGGCCCTTTGGACTCAGTGAGAAAAGAACAGAAATCATTTTATTTGAGCAAAACAGTCCAACAAATTTACCCTTTTCATCCCATGCAGATAATACACCTTCCGAAACTTCTGGATCCAACTTGTCCGGGGACAATCTGGACAATTCCTCTCTTGCAGATTATAATCGGCCACACCCTTTGCATGAATATCTCACTGGAAACAGTTCAACATCATCTATTCTTGACATGAATCAAAGTAGCAGTCCTTGTACCAGAGGTCAGATCGCTGCATCAAGTAACTTGCCCATCTCAGACGAAACTCCAGCACTGATCAATGCACTGCAGGTATTGGTACTCACAGTGGACAAGGTTTAGTCATGCAATTTTCTTCGGCGTACCTTTTTATAACTTACAGATGCTGCATCGCACTGAATCATGATATTGAATCATCAGATGTACAATCCATGTCAGACATGTATCTCCTGCAAATAGTTGCCCATAAAAAAGCAGCTCTGCAATCACATATTGCAAACTTGTACAGTAGTTACTCATTTTTGTGGCTCCTCAAATTTATTCTTTAACTAATATAGCTCTTGGATTACTTGAAATTTTCTGACATTCAAATTTCATATCTAGGCAATCACCCCTTGTGCCAGTGGTCAAAAACTTGTATCCAGTAATCCTCCCATCCCAGACAAAGCTCCAAATGGACCCACTGCGTTGCGAGAGTTGATGCTTTAAGACAAGGTTTGTCATACAATTGCAGTAAAAATGCACCATTTACAATTTTACAGGTATTGTTATTACGGAGTATTAGAGGAGGAGGATAAATTGGATGATTAATCCTGAGTGTCAAGGGTACATTACATAGAGGGATTAGGTGAGGGGAAAAGACTAAACTGCCCCTAACCCTAATCCCATACAAATGACTAAACTACCCCTGATTATCCCACATAATTATACAGTCTAACACCCCCCGCAGTGACAACATCTAGCCACTGCAGATGTTGAGACTGGACCAAAACTCAGCGATGACGGGAGGGCCTTTGTGAAGATGTCGGCGAACCGTGTCGTCGTCGGGACATGATGTACCCGAACCTCACCACGTGCAACCCGCTCACGGACAAAATGGAGGTCAATCTCCACATGCTTCGTGCGCTGATGGTGGACTGGGTTGGTAAAGAGGTACACGGCGCTGACGTTGTCGCAGTAGATCAGAGTGCTCCTGGCGCGGGAGTGTGGAGCTTCTGAAGCAGCTGCTGAAGCCAGGAAGCCTCAGCCACGCCGTTAGCCACGACGCGATACTCTGCCTCAGCACTCGAGCACGACACCATGTGCCGTCGCCTCAAGGACCAGAAGACGAGATTACCGCCTAGGAAGACGACGTAACCAGAGGTACACCGGCGAGTGTCCAGGCAACCTGCCCAGTCAACGTCGGTGTACATGACCAGCTCGGAGGTCGCGTCACGCCGAAGGAGGAGGACATAGTCGAGGGTGCCACGCAGGTACCGAAGAATCCGCTTCACAGCGGTGAGGTGCGACTCCCTCGGATCATGCGTGTGGAGGCACACCTGCTGAACCACATAGGAGATATCTGGCTTGGTGAAGGCGAGGTACTGAAGGGCACCTGCAAGACTACTGTAAGCAGTAGGGTTTGTGACAGTGTCCCGTCGGTAGCGGAGAGCTTTGCCTAGGTATCCACTGGAGTGGAGCACGACTTGCACTCAACCATGCTTGCTCGCTGGAGGATGTCCAGGCAGTACTGTCGCTGGTGAAGGAACAAGCCGCCTGGTCGGTCCTCGCTTGCAATACCCAAGTCCTTCATAGCGAACTCCAGCTGCAAAGCAGAGATAGTACGTTGAAGAAGAGCTGGACTGGATGCCATTAGTACAATGTCATCGACGTACTGTAGGAGATAAGCAGTGTCACTGCCACATCGATAGACAAACAACGAAGTGTCCGACTTGGCTTCGACGAAGCCCAGTGAGACCAAGAAAGAGGCGAACCGGCTATACTTAGGCTCTCGGTGCATGCTTTAGACCATACAGGGATTTGTTCAATTTACAAACCATGTCTGCATGAGCTGAGTCAACAAATCATGTAGGCTGACTGCAGTACACTGTCTCTGTCAGTGTACCGTAGAGGAAGGCATTCTTGACGTTCAACTGGTGGACAGGCCAAGAACGCGAGAGAGCCAGCGACAGAATGGTACGAATCGTCGCCGGCTTCACCACCGGGCTGAAAGTCTCGTCGTAGTCAACTCCAGGGCGCTGAGTGAAGCCTCGAAGTACCCACCGAGCCTTGTACCTCTCCCAGGTATCGTCCGCCTTCTTCTTATGTGAGAATACCCACTTGCCCATGACAACATTGCCACGACCGGGGCGAGGAACAAGGTCCCAGGTCCGGTTGGCAAGTAGGACCGCATACTCTTACCCCATAGCGCGACGCCAGTGAGGGTCGGCGAGGGCGCTACGGACAGAAGTCCGTATGGGCGAGATCGAAGAAGAGTCAGGCGGTGGAGACATCGTCGATGAGAAGACACCTCCGGAGAAGCACCCAGTCAGAGACTCCCGGACGCATGACGAGTCACCATCAGGTGTACGTGACCAGGATCTCTATGGAGCAGAGGAGGATTGTACACCGGACGCTTGGAGCGAGCGGAAGCCGGTGCACCACCCCGCTCCCATCGTTGATAGATGAGAGATGATCTCGTGGCCTCGCGTATCGCGGTGACTGGCGTGGAGGGCTCCGGTGCCACGCGTGGTGCAGCTAGAGCTGGGGTACCATCCCGCACTTGTTACGGGTAGACAAGTGTGGGGTCGACGAAGCGAGAAGTCGGGGCCGCAGTCGGTGCTGCGCCTGGTGCGTCTGGTGACATCGGGGACATCGGGCTTGCTGCAGGTGATGTCGGGGAGGCCGAGGCAGCGTGTGATGCAACTGGTGACGTAGGAGCCACCCGAGGTATAGATGGCGACGCCGGAGACGCCGATGCCACACGTGGCGCAGCTGGTGACATCGAGACCACCCGAGGTGTAGCAGGTGACGCTGGGGGCATCGATGCCACACGTGACGTCGAGGGCACTTGAGGCATAGCACGTGTCGAACCTGCAGAAGAAAGAGGCCAAGGCAGCTGGGGATCAACCTCGAGGTCAGTGGGAAAAAGAGAATCCAACTCTGTGGTGGAACCGGAAGAGGTGGTGGAGAAGGGAAAGGAGGACTCATCGAAGACGACGTGTTGAGAGATCAAAAGGCGGTGAGTGGTGAGGTCTAAGCACCGATAATCCTTATGATCAAGGGAATACCCGAGGAAAACATACCGTGTCGAGCGCGGCGCAAGCTTATGTGGAGCAGTGGTCGAAAGATTAGGGTAGCAAGCGCACCCAAAAACTCGAAGGTGGTCATAAAGAGGATCGGTGCCATATAAAGCAAAATAGGGGGTGGAGGCACGAATCGCCTTGGTAGCAAGGCGATTAATCAGAAGAGTGGCAGTGTGGAGAGACTACACCCTGTATTGGGCAGAAATAGATGCCTGGAACATCAGAGAGCACATGACACCATTGGTGGTATGAATCAAGCCCTCAGTCTTGCCATTCCGAGGAGAGGTATACGGACAAGACATGCGTAGTTGTACCCCATGTGCGGAGAGAAAGTTACGAAACACCGAGTTATCGATCTCGCGTCCGTTATCGCACTGGACAGCTCAGATGGTGTGCCCAAATTGAGTGGATATCCAAACGAAAAAGTGAGAAAGAGTAACAAAAGTCTCAGACTTCAATCGTAATGGAAAAGTCAATGAAAATTGAGAAAAATCATCAATGATCACCAAGTAATAATTAAAACCCGATACACTGGTAATAGGTGATGTCCACAAATCACAATGAATAAGATCAAATGCGTGTTCAACATGGGTAACAGAAGTGGGAAAAGGAAGTCGAACATGGCGACCAAGCTGACCAGCATGACATAAAGAGTTATGTGTGCCCCTAGAACACGAAATAACAGAACTACTAGACAACTTTGACATCGCATCTACACCAGGGTGGCCAAGCCGGTGATGCCAAATGGTGGATGAAGCTGTTGTAGTCAAAGCAAAAGGTGGTGATGCAGCAGAAGTAGGAAGTCGAAGTATGTAGAGAGACCCCGAGCTATCGCATCGGAAAAGAAGTCGTCGGGTAGAAAGGTACTTCACAGACAAACCAAATGGATAAAACTCAATGGAAATATTGTTGTCAGTGGTAAAACGACGAACAGAAAGCAAATTTTGAATGATGCCCCGAACGACAAGAATATTTTTAAGTTGGAAGTAACCCGAGAAACCAGAATCACCTACTGAGGTGACCGGAAGAAGAAACCTGTTCTCAACAACGATAGATGAAGGAAAAGAGGGATTGGGAGGGTGGGTGAAAGGGAGTATACCAGCATTAGGAGTGGTATTATATGACGCTCCGGAGTCAGCTATCCAGTCAGCACCTGGTGGAGTAAGATGTATGGTGCTGAAGGAGGATGCCCGCGACTGGTGATCCCACGTCGAGGGTGGCTCCTGGTGGTGCCTACGGCTCCGAGTACCCAACACGATAGTCGGTGCCTACGTAGATCGAGGCCGTCTGTCCGCCAGAAGGATATCCAGTCTCACCGTAGGCCTGAGTCGGTGGCCCACTAGCACTGTAGGCTGGTCCACTGTAGCCAGGGTAGGCGACGAACGCCGACTGGGTACGAGGTGGTCGTGGAAGCTGAGAACCCGGAGACGTCCCAGGCCACATATAGATCTAGCCAGGCTAGGGTGTTGAAGAACCTGAAGGACGAGAGCACCGTTAGTGACCGGCTTGCCAAGGTCACGTAGAGCATCCGCCATGTCCTTCATCTCTTGACAGTACGCGTAGACGGAGCGGTCACCCTGAAATGTGTTCTGGAACCGCGTACTTATGTGGAGGGCTCGAGTCGCACGATTCCCTAGAAAATGCTGCTCAAGGACCAGCCAGGCCTGATGAGCAGTGCCACCACGGTTCAGCCCGACGATGTCCTGTAGCTCCTCAAAGAGGGAGCCAAGGATCCAGGACAGCACCAAGCTGTCCATACTGACCCAAGAGACATCCACCGAAGAGCCATCCTGGAGGACGTGGTCGTCGAGGCGAAAACGCCTCAGCATGAGGAGCACCAAGTCACGCCACCGGGCGTATGAGGCAGACTTGGAGCTGAGGACAACCAGCACGAGTGTCCGGATGTTCTGAATCCCGACGGTCTGTGCATGAAGAGCAGCCACTAGTGAAGCCGAGTACGTACCAACATCTGAGGGAGACTCGTAGGCAGCACTCATCGGTCGGTGAGCACTCTCCTCAAGCCGGTGAGATAGAGCGGCCACAGAAGCACGCTCCTGCTCCAGGGCAAGAACGAGTGCCCACTCGCGCTCGCGAGAGGCAGCCAGGGCTGCGGCGATGCCGTAGACGGAGGCAGTAGCCACGCTGTCAGTAGTGGCGCCAGCGGCTGGAAACGGGATCACCGGCGAGATGGTGGTCATGGTGCCCCCGTCGATGTCGAGGCCGGTAGACGTGGCGGCGGAATCGTGAGTTCCGAAGGTAGTACCTACCATGAAAACATAGGCGGTGGCCGGCAAAGGGAGGGGGCGGCACTCGATCCCCTCCCCCCCCCCCCCCGTAGCGCGTCTGGCAGGTCAGCGACGGTGGCGGCATGGCAGCGCTCTGTGGCACAGATCCCCGCGGTGCCGTTGGCGGCCTCGCAACAGAGGTGGCGGTAGGGTAGGACGCTGCGATGGTGGGGGCGGCAGCGGCCCTGGGCAGCGGCTCGGTGGCGGCGGCGGCTGCACCCACAGAAGCGGCGGCAGCGGTGGCTGCAGAGGCAGAGGCTGGGTGGGGTGGGCGGTGGGGTGGGGCGACGGCACCCGCAGGTGCGGCGGCGTGGTGGGGCGGTGTAACAGCCCTAACTTTTCTAAAGTTGTATTTCACATTATGAAACAAAGTTAAGGCAAAGGAAAGCTTGAGTTTGTGTCACATGAAATGATGAACATAAAAATGGACATGTGAGGGAGTTAAAAATTTTCTTTAGTCCATGCTTAACACATGTTAACATGAGGAAAGAATGTCACTCCCCAAATCTCACTCATGTGCACATACTTTACGAGTAGAAGATGAGGGAACAATTTAAACACAAGTTGAATTCTTTTGAAAGGATTCCTAATCAGATTGTCTAAATGCACACAAGTGAATTAGCTAATGCATTTATCATGTATCAAAGAGCTTCTGGTCCAAATTTGGATATTTGTGGAGCTCATTTACTATTTATTCAAAGGATTAATGGGGAGCACATTCGAATTCAAATTTGAATTTGGAAACTGAACCAAACATGCTCAATTTTGAAATCTGATTTCAGATTCAAAGTCCTCATAATTTGTTTGGTCTACCTCCCAATTTTGGTAGAATTCGGACAAAGGCGGTGCGGGAATTTTAAAGCACAGAGGGGAGGATATTTGAGGGGTGGTGGTCCCATATGTCAGCTAATCAACACAGTAACCGGCTCGGTTTTCCTTCCATTGCACGTGCGCGCGTGACAGCAGTAAGTCCGACCACGCCCGATGCCTCGCCGACGCCACCTCCTGCCTACCCCTGCTGATCACCTCATTCCTATCCTCCACGCACGAGCACAAACCAATTTCGTCTCTCTCAGTGCTTGCTCGACCGCCCTCTGTTTTCTTTCTCGTTAGAAAAAATGGCGCTCTGTTCTTACTGATCGCCAGCCACCACCGAGCTTCAGTTGGCTGAGGTCCTCACACCAAAAAGCAGCGCACACTAGTGCTCTAGCCGGCTAAATTTTTCCTCCATGGCCCTGTGCTCATTTGCGCGCGGAAATTCGAAGTTATAGCCGTGCGCCCGAGTGAAACTGAAGAAAACACGTTCGGTCACCGTGGACAGCCCACACCGAAGAAGATCAAGCTCAAACAAGCCACTCCATCGGTGCACCGGCGACCTTAGATTCTCCTCCCCGAAGCTCAGCCCTATCAAGTGATCATAGAGCGAGAATTTGGCAATCTTCTCCCGGGCGGCGCAACTCGACCCCGAGGTAGGAAATTGTCAAATTCATCTTCAATTCATGTTCTTTGTGTTTCAAACTCCACACACGGGATCTTAACTAGCTAGCACACCTCCTCCATCGAAATTAGACCGGGAGATTGGGTGTAGAGGGAGAAAAATTGAGTTTTGTTTATGGCTAACCATCGGACCCCGACGGCCGCACGGTGCCGACATTGTTGGAGAGCTCCCCGACCCTGTTGGTTGCCATTTCCATGTTCCTCACAACTCCCTGGTGCTCTAGAGCCAGAAACCCAACGATTTGGTGAAGAATTGAGCTCGGACGACCTCGTCGGAACCCTAGCGGGCGCTGTCGCTGCCGCACACCCATTTCCGGGCATCACCGGCCACCGGCGACCCCACCAATGAGTTCAGCGTGTCTGAAAATGGGGGGAGGGGGGGTCGGCGAGTATGTGGCTGGGAAGGCGATTCCGGCGATCCTCGCCGGAGAGCGCCGCCGTCGGCTCTGTTTGGCGTGAGGTTGAAGAAGCCCTGTGGCGTGGGACCCACTGGCAGACATTTAAACTTTTCTCAGTTTTCAGATTTCGGTTCAAACTTCCAATAGCCATAACTTGGTGTAGAATTGTCCAAAAATTGTCAAATAAATTTTGTTGGATTTCTCTCAGAGAGTAGTATCCATCGGTGCAGCCCAATATTTATGAAAATCCCTGGATTTGGCCCATTAGTTCATTTAAACAAAATCTTGTATAATTAATTCCAGGCGTTCTGTGTATTAGAAACTTCCCAATTTTGGGCACATCCTATTTTTACATATACTTGAACTCCAGTAAAACTTTCAGAGTCATTGGACCACATTTTCTTGGCCAAATGTGGTGTCAATCTTTTATGTGTCTGAAAAATAGGGAAAAGGACAGAAACATTTTCAGACTTTTACCCAAACTCGTAAAATTCATCTCTCCATGTAGGGAATTCCAAAAAATTCTAAAACCAATTCTTATGAACTCAGGACATTTTGTACTTCACAAAAAGTCTACATTTCAGCATAGGAAATCTTAACATCTAGGGGTAAATGCAGATTAGTAAAAACCACATAATGATTTGTTGTGATTACATTGAGCCATTTCATGAGCTAATTTTTTGCACACTGCCTAAATACCTTCCCTGGAAGCTGTGGTCAAATTTTCAGCTTTATTGGACTCCTGGAACTTGAGCTACCATTATTTAGGTCTAAGGTGCATATGAGGACTTAATCACATGGTGATTAATTTTACCTCCCTTTTCACCTAGTATTCTTCCTCTCTAAGGATGTATATCCAACAACAGAAACTTTGCTGTTTTTTGTCCCTCTTAAGTGTGAGTTAACTTGTGCAACATCTTGTAAAGAATTTTCCAAGTACTTTTGAAATATATGTGCATTGCATTTTAATAGCTCACGTGACATCGACGTTCGACGAGGATTCAACTCAGCAGCGAGGATCTCCATCTCATGACGAGTTTGGCGGATTCTCCGGAGAAATACTAACTCCTAGCCTCTAACCAAACCAATGAGCAAGGCAAGCCCTGGTTTGCATATAATTACCGTTTTAAATTTTGCTTTACCTTCACCTCATGTTTATTAGACTTGATATTTTGCATTATGTCTAGGCTGCTTAAAACCCACTTGCATGGCTATTAAATCCTTGAGTAGAAGGTTTAGTGTAGGATTTGCCTCGTCGTAGATGGCTAGGCTAATGTTGTAGCCAGCTCGGTAGAAGTCGAGTAGTAAAAAGCTACTCGCGAGAAAGGTCGAGTAACGGAGTTTACTCGTGAGAAGTTGATGATAAGAGCACCCTCATAAAAATGAGATGGGGACGGAAAAGTTCCTGTAGGATGGAGCGCTCAAGGTTGTCTCGACCTGTGATGGGTGTGACAATGCTTGGGACCACATTGGGCCTGGGCCGGGATGGTAAGGCAAATGTGGAGGTTGGTTATTTGCCCCGTCCGTGTCGATTAAGGACCGCGTGTATGCGGCCCTGCTGGACAAGATTGAGCTGTACCGGATATATAGTGGGGTATGGGACCCATGAAACTGATGTAACTCGATGGACCATGATATAGAAACTCATCCTTCGCATGGGAATGACGTTGAGAAGGCGGGAGGTGTAAATCATTTAGCGGGCAACTCCGACGTGTCCGCGTAGAGGACCATCCTGCTCGGTGCGAAACGTTTTTCTATGTTAGGGTGTCGTGTGATAGGTTGCTGCATACAATGTAAGAAAGAGTGATTCTTTCGAGACGGGTGTATGTGTCGTGTATTCCGGGTTGTTATTGATTCGAATCACCGTCGCTCGCGGAAGAGGATTGAGCATACTTGCCCACTGCGCCGTGACGTAGTAAGAAGAGGAACTAAGTCTCTTAACATGTTGTTGATGGCTTAATCATTGTATTGAAACCTTGACTGAAGTAGATATAGTGCCAACTAAATTTCTACTACACCTTAGGCTAGCAACATCGGGATAAGCGTTTCTTGTTTGATTGTGGACTTTCGGTGTTGGTGGCATGAGGACCACTAAAATGAATGCTATGAGAATCTGAATATAAGGATCAAGTTTAGTCAAGTTTCTTTATGCAAAGTTCATATTCCTACTGTCTTACTACCCCTGCATGTAGAGTTACATGTTTAGGATTGACGGTTAAGACTTGTTGAGCCTTAGTGCTCACGGTTGCTTCGTAGTTGTTTTTGCAGGTAGCAGGATTCCTGCTATGAAGAAGGTTGTTCGGTGAGACGTCGGACCTCACGGTTCGTTCAAATCACAGGGAAATTTTCCGCTGCTTTACTTTGGTGAAGCTAGTAGGAAGCGTTCACGAGCTGAACAACTTCTCTTCGGCGTAGTTAGGGTCGAGAGTGAGTAGATGTCCAGCTTTTATTTTCCGCTGCGTGTGTATATTATGATGTAAAAGATCTTATGTTGAGTAATAAAGCATTTCTTATGTTCTACCGTCTTTTCGTGCATGCTGTTGGGTGCCGCATCGCACGGCACCACCCAGTGCGATTCTTGGAGCATGGACCCTGGGCGGGGCCGTGGCAGCGTGGTATACGAGTGAGGAACGTATAGTATGCCCATACAAGGAATATAATAGCATAGTTACTTAAGGTGGCAAGCTGACAGTGTGTTAATTTTCAGTATTTCAATTCTGTAATGACGCACCTACGTGGAGGTAAGCAAGGTAAGGGATGTCCCGTTCAGCAATGGGAGGTAAGTGAATATGTTTTCTAAGACTCTTCATGTATTAGATACATATGAAATGCACTAGCCTCCAGTGCGCAAACTCAGCGGCAAGAGGAGGAGACCCCATCGTGTGGTTTGTAACACGAAGTATATTCTCTAGGACTCTTCACGTCCTATGAGGCTTACGAAAGCATTGTTCCAGCGGTATGCTTAATTGCAAAGGTGTGGAGCCCCCGTCGGGTGTTGAATAACCCGATCATGTACCTTGAGACGTGGCTTGACTCAAGGATGACCCGTATGGCAATGATACGGGGTGTATGTTTTTACTTTGATATGGACCTACCTGAAATGGCAAACCATTGTGTGCATCACTATTGATTGGTTTTATGCAGGTACCTTAACCACGTTAGTACATGTCGTTTAGAAAACGTTTTTGAGTGATTGTGTTAGTGCCGCCACTTGAGACGTATATGCCGGTATAACGCCGGTTAGGATTTTTTATTTGGTGAGGAAACGTAGTACCATGATATGTTCTTAACTGCATGAAAAAGGAAGTTCTCAAAGAAAAGAGTAAATTTGGAGTCTAGGATTCCATTAGAGGTTAATAAACTCCTATATTGAACTAAGAGTCAATTGGGAGTATAGATTCATTCTAAAAGACCTAGGAATGGCCTCCCCTGTTTTTGGCAGAATTTTTGCTGAAGTTGAACAGGACATAACTTTTGATTGGTTGAACCGATGGAGATGTGTGATACATTTATGGAAATATTTTGAAGTCTTATACAACTTTTCTGTAGAACTCCAGATCAGAATCACCCTTCAAATGGATGAAATTCTCAGATGAGTGTAAACTGTCCAAAAACAGGGCAGACACAAAATACTCTATGGAATTTTTTGTATTTCGACCATAACTTCTTGTATAAAAATTTATAAGGTATGTAATATACCTTTGGAAAGTTTAGGACATTTCATACGACTTTGTAGTTCAAAGTTTCTCCAGATTTGGAGTCAAATTGTATGAAATCTTATGAACAAAACAGCCACTTACAAAAGAGGTGTTGTCAAAATTGTTCCAGATCTCTGTCAACTTTGAAATATCATATATTTTGATCCAAAACTGATATGAAGGTAAATAAATACTCTTTAGAAACATATTGAAGTTATCTATAACTTTGATATTCAACTTGAGACATGAAATTGCCATTTTCTTATTCAAATTCTGGGATTAAGACCAATTGGTCATTCTGAACAGAGTATTGCTTATTGCCCATGTAACTTAGGACTTGTCGTGGACAGGGATGTTTTAGACTTCTCTAAGTTCCATAACATGATCTTGAGTTATTTTTCAGTTTTTCCTACTGTTAAAATTAAGGGTTTGGACAAACTTGCTCACGTTTGATAGATTTCAGAATTTTTGAAACCCTGGTTAGCTTGTGTAGTGTTGCAATACCTATGTGATGCTTTTACGGTTAATGTTTTTAAATTTAAGTTGAGTTTAAACTTTGAATTTTAACTGTAAATTGCTCAGTCTTGCAGTATGGATCACACTCATTCCAGGAGTGGGGTTGGTGAGTCGAGTTACGACGGAAATAATTCGCCACGACAACAAGTGCCGACATCATCAACCGGATTGGCGGAAATCTTAGGAAAGATGGCTGAGTCTCTCGATCTGTTGGTGCAACAAAGCATACGATAAGAGACACTACAGCGTGATCCCCGCCAAGTACTTATATGGATTTTCTAGCAAGACAACCACCGGTTTTCTTGGAAGCGAAAGAACCGTAGGAGTTGGCTCATTGGCTCCAATGTATTGAAGCCAAGTTCAAGATGCTTGAGTGCGATGAATTTCAAAAGACTATTTTCCGCTCAACAACTCCACGGAGCCATTGGAGCTTGGTGGGCGGTGTATATCGCTACTCTTCCGAAAGGTCATCGTGTGACGTGGGATGAATTCTGAAATGTTTTCCGGGCACGTCACATTTGTTCGGGAATTCTACGAACAAAGTATCAAGACTTCCTGGAATTAAAGCAAGGAGAAAGGAGTGTGTATGAGTACTTCAAATAGTTTGAAGACTTAATGCAATACGCCACTCATATTGTAGCTCGGAAGCATTAAAGTGTGATTTCTTCTTCCGAGGTTCGAACTTAAGGAACAAGTGGCCTTGTTCGATAACGGTATTTGCAATGAGTTGGTAAATTCCACTATTATTAAAGAAGACATGCATCTCCATTGCAAGGCGGAGCTGAAAAGGAGTATACCGCCAGAGAGTGATATCGAGGTTCGTCTGAACTATCGAGTGCCGTATTACTCACCAGTCAGGCAAGAAATTCAGCCTGTGGTGCAACTCTCACAATCACAGCTGGAGTTAATTACTTATGAGCCTCCACCTCAACAGCAGCGATCAGAAATTATTCGTGCAACCCTACCGCAACCAGCGATGCACGTATCATCTCCACCTCGTGTTAGTAGAGAGCTGAGGATTTCTGCAACAGGAAACTGTCGTGGAGCTGAGCAAAGCCACAAATTTGTGTCATCTCACCAATGCTCAGATAAGCACCTTGAGATTCAAAGAAGAGCCATTTTAAAGCTGGCAGGGTTAACTACACTGCTATTGAGGACATTGCAAAAGGAGAACCAGTTTTAGCAGGAATGTTCACCTTACATGAACAACCCACTTTTGTGTCATTTGATTCCGGGGCCACCCACAATTTTATTAGCAGAGATTATGTGCTGAAGAATCATCTTCCATTTAGCATAGTCAGGCATCCATTTTATATCAGCTCACCCGGAGGCAAGATATCAAGTGATGAAATGGTCTCTCAGGCACCTTTATGTTTGGGTGGAAACATCGATCCTGCGAGCCTTATCATACTCAAAGGCCAAAGAATTGATATTATCTTGAAGATGTCATGGTTGACACATTATGGAGCTATCTTTAACATCAGCTCTCGGACTGTCCAGCTCTCGGACTGTCCAACTGAATTCCCCAATACATGGTTGCAACACATTGAATCTTGTGGATCCATCACAACAAGCTGCAGCAGTGCATCAGATTGAAGCTCCTAAGCTTGAAGATATTCCAGTGGTATGTGAATATCCAGATGTGTTTCCTAACGACTTACCGGGCATGCTGCCCAAACATGATGTAGAATTGAAGATAGAACTAGCACCTGGAACTACACCTATTTCTCGGCGACCATATAAAATGGCACCAAAGGAGCTAGCAGAATTGAAGGAGCAGCTTAATGACCTTATAGACAAAGGTTTTATACGCCCAAGTTCATCACCTTGTGGTTGTTCCGCACTCTTCGTGAAGAAGAAGGACGAAACTTTGAGACTGTGCGTAGATTATCGTCCATTGAATGCTGTCACTATCAAGAATAAGTATCCACTACTGCACATCAATATTTTGTTTGATCAACTAGTGGGTGCTAAGGTATTCTCTAAGATGGATCTTCGGTCCGGGTATCACCAGATAAAAATCCGGACAGAAGATACACCAAAGATGGAGTTCTCGACAAGATATGGACTTTATGAATATCTTGTCATGTCTTTTGGTTTGACCAATGCTCCGACTCACTTTATGTATCTCATGAACTCTGTGTTCATGCTGGAATTAGACAAGTTCGTCGTGGTCTTCATCGGTGACATCTTAGTCTATTCAAAGTCAGAAGAAGAACACGCTGGACATTTGTGTATTGTACTCCAACGCTTGAGAGATCACAAACTCTATGCAAAGTTCAGTAAATGTGAGTTTTGGATCAGCAAAGTGCCAGTTCTTGGGCATATTATTTCAGCGGAAGGCATCGCTGTGGACCCAAGTAAATCGAGCAAGTGCTGAATTGGAAATCTCCAACATCTGTTTATGAAGTGAGGAGTTTCCTAGGTTTAGCGGGTTATTACTGGAGATTCATTCCAAACTTCTCCAAAGTCGCTAAACCTATGACAGAGCTGTTGAAGAAAACCACCACGTATGATTGGAGCAATTCATGTGAACAAGCTTTTCAAACTTTAGTGAAGCACCTCACCACAGCTCTGGTTTTGCCCTAGCCGGACATCACAAAGCTTTTTGATGTTTATTGTGATGCATCCGGCATTGGTTTAGGCTGTGTGTTGATGCAAGAAGGACACGTGGTCGCATACGGATCCCAACAACTCAGGGGTCATGAGCAAAATTACCCGACGCACGACCTTGAGCTAGCTACAGTGATCCTTGCTTTGAAAATGTGGAGACATTATCTACTAGGCAATATAGTACATCTCTACACTGACCACAAAAGCTTAAAGTACATCTTCACACAGAATGAAATGAATATGTGTAACACCCCAAAATTTTGTTAAGACCCTAAATCATGTTAAGAGGGGAATTTAAAATTTTTTGGACGTGTTGCATGTTTTGCAAAAATTCAAATTCAAACTGGAATTCAAATTAAACTCAAATCAGAAAAGAAATAGAAAAAGAAAAAGAGAAAACAGAAAAAAACCGGCCAGTGGGCCGCAACCCACCAGCCGGCCCAACCAGCGCCGCGCCAGCCCGCAGCCGCGCGCGCCGCTTCCTTCCACTGACAGGCGGGGCCCGCCAGCCCTTCTTCTACCTCGCGCCCGCACCGGGATTCTCTCACCCCGGATCAAAACCGACCCGGATTCCTGCGCATCCCCGCCGAATTCCGTTCGTAGGCGACGCGGACTTGATCTAAACCACCCCGCCGCCTTTCCCCGTCTATAAAAACCCCGGCCTCGTTCTGTTTTTCCCACGCGATCCACCGATTTTCCTCTGGTGAGAACCGAGAATTCTCCGGCGAATTCTGGCCGATCTAAGCTCGGAAATTCCAATCTAACTCGCTGGTCTTGATCCACCACCTCCGGGGAACCTTGCAGGTGCAGAAAACTCGGTGACTTGCGGTGTAAACACAGCGTCGACGAGCCTCGCCGTGAATTCACCTCGGACCTCGTCGCCGATCACCTTCCAGGACCTCCGAGCTCAAGAAAACCCCCGAGGTGAGATCCCCGACCTCCCCTCCACCGATCTATGCCATAAAATCACAGTTCTAGGAAGAATTCTCGAAGATCCGAAAGTCTCCGGCGAGATCGCCGCTTCCCGCCGCCGTGCGCCGCCGGCAGCGCCTCCCGCGTTCGATCAGAGCGACGTGGCCGCTTGTGCGCCGTTTATTTTAAATCGCACGGTAGGGTTTAAATCCCCGCGTACCGGTTCGACGTTATAATCTCAGCCGTCGGTTTAAAATCGGACGGTCCACGTCAGCCCCGCGTTATAAAGACTGGAAATCTTACGTGCTACCCCCTGGGGTTCTCGGGAAATAAGAGCTAGCCCCAGAAACTTCTGATCTAGCCCCTGGAACTCCAGAAAATCATGTAAATTCATTTAAAAATCAGTTTTAGCCCCTAGACTTAATAAAAATTAAGAAAAACTCCTCTGATAAGTGTAGCTAGACCCCTGAAAATTCTGAAAATAATATTATAGACCCTGTAGTGGGGTGAGTTTATTTTTTTAGCCCTGTTTAATATTTAATTTTGGAAATTGAATATGTGGCTAGTGTTTAAAATTTAAAAAGTGGGACAAACATATTGTCAAAATTAAATTAAAAACTTTCTCAGTATTTAGAAAACTTTAGAGTGAGATAAAAACATATTTTGGGCTGAAGTGAATCTGTTTAATTTATTATTCACATTTAGGGACACATTTTTAATTAAAGAATAGTTCTAGAAAATAGGGAAAATAATTGTGAAATAGTTTACATCAGAGGCAAAGGTCAAAATATGTTATTAAATTATTTAGGACCAGAACCTATTCTGTTTAGATGATGTATCTTGTTATTTTTATAATAAAGTTCACATTTAGGCATAGGAAATAAATCTGAAAATATAGCAAATAGTAAATGATAAATGGAGTTCTAAAATCCAAAGAATTCAGTTTAGGGTTGGTAGAAATTATGAAGACACATATGGAGAAGGAAAATACCTTTCATGCATACTAGGTAGCTAAAAGGTGTAGGAATTGAATATAAGTAATTTATTTAAATTGGAAACTCATATATATATATAGTATGTAAGTATAAATGTGAACACAAAAGTAGGAATCATATACATATGATCAAAAGTGCATGCAAGCCACAAATCAACCCACATAGAGTAACCACAACTCATATAATGGTGAATGACTTTCATAAATATGAATGTGTGGTTTGTATGAAGTGGAAGTGTGAACTATGTCTTATGGATTGTTGTTTTTCTTTTGCTATGTGTGATGGTATGATGTAGAACCTTCTCAAGAGCAAGTTATCCCTTTCCAAGATCAGGACTACCCATTCCAAGAGCAGCAGGAGGGAGGCAAGTGTTCTTGACCACTTTGATCCTATACTAGGATGTGTAGATAGAATTATTTGCATTGTCAATTGAAAATATGAAACCCATGCTAGGAAGTTTCCCTAGAATTGCATTACCTTGTTTTCCTTGTAGCTTGGGTTGGGATTTATTTTATCATGTCATTTATTATTATGCATATGCATAGCCATGCTTAGAATGGGATATTTGGGATATGAGATCATCAGTTTATTTTACCATACTCTTGAATGAGATATTGTGAATTATGTAGAGGTAGGGATCAAGGCAAGTTAGATGTTTTGGTTGTGTGCTGGGTGCACGAGACTCGGGTTTGTGTTTAGTACTTGCCTGGATCCTAAGGACCGGTTCATGGAGCATGTAACCTGGCTTTACCGTGCCAACCACATGCTGAGATGGGGCAGCTTGGCCAATTAATTAGGTGTATCCCCGGCGTAGTATGGGTGTGTTGGATGGTGCGGGGAATAGGTGTCAGCTGGACTACCATATGAACCGCAAGGCTCAAGAGGGGGCCACTGCAGCGGGGTTGGAGCCTCTTGTATGCTGTTAGGGGTGAAACCTCAGTGGGCCCACGCTCGTCGGGAATCTCTTTGTAAAGGCTTCGTAGTGATCTCCTGGCTACACACCTGGGAAGTGTGAATGTGGTTCGTAGCCATTGGCATAATGGAGGTTCTTTTAGTCCACCCGGCAACGGGGGATGAAATCACTACATGTGGGTACAGTGGTACAAACTCTGCAGAGTCAAAACTGTCATGACAGCCGTGCTCACGGTCAAGAGCGGCTTGGACTTATTCATAATTATAGGAGTGATGGTTTTGGAAGTTGTGGATGTTAAGTGGGGAGCTTAACATTGGAAATGATGTTATGATTATTTGATTATGATGATGGTATGGGAGCTTGGGACCATTTCACCTGTGTAGTAATGTAGGTGCTTAATAAGCTAAGGTGATAGGTATTAATTGCGTAGTGCTTTAACCATGAGTTAAACCTCTCCTTGTTCTAGCCATGCATGATATAATTTTCCCACACTTGCTGAGTACCATTGGTACTCAACCTTGCATATTTGTTGGTCTATATTGCTGCTCAGGTCAAGATAATGAGGTGGTGTATAATAACCAAGACTTTGGGCCTGAAGAAGGTTTCTAGGTTCATGGAGACCCCCGGGCAACGCCTGTGACGGAGCCCTCAAGAATAATATTCTGCTGCTTGTTTATTTACTTGTGATGAACTTATTATTGTCCATCGAGACATTTGCTATGTAAGACTTATTTATATTCGACACCTGGCTTGTAATAAATGATGCTTTACTATTTGTCATCACATGTATGAGAAAATGATCCTAGCATACATGTGATATTCACTTGGTTGTTCTTTGGAAAAACCGGGTGTGACAGAAGTGGTATCAGAGCCAAGGTTGCCCGTAGGAACGTGGACCTAGGTAGAAATGGACGTATTTAAGGGCCCTATTTTCTTAAAAACTATTTTACAAGGTGTGTGTTGAAAAGTGCTATTTAATGAGTCACTTTCTTCATTTTACCCCAACTTTCATTCAAAATAAAATTTTTGTTTAAAAGTTTATCTAACCTAAGTTTAAATGTTTTCTGTTTTAGATGGTTCGCATGATTCGCACCGCTCGCAAGTCCACAGGAGGGAGAGTTCCCGTAGTTGCCCTTGCCCAAAGAGAGGAGAGCCGTCCGGTGACGTACCTTTCCTACGGATTGACAGTAGGAGGATTGTTGCGCCGTCTTTGACGTATGCTCGAAGCCGCCGGCAATACGGGCAAGCTAATCATCCACTATAACTCCACCAGGACCATCCATGAAAAGAGGGAAGAATGGAGTTCAAAGATGAGGATTATACACGAAAATCAGCTGCTTAAGATCCACCACTCTCCAGCTTGTCGAGCGACACAGGTCGATGCGGAGAAGGATGTCACCTGGGAGGCCATCACCTGCCAGAGTCACATCTATCGTCGCCACCTGGACAGGACTGAGTACTTGTATGTCCTCCAGCGTGAGAGTGGTACAACGGAGTATAAGTACCCGCCAGTGCAGCAAGGGACTTCCCATGAGCACATGGACTTGTGCTTGGAGGATGCTGCTATGCTCAGCACTCGACTGCAGGAGTGTCAGCAAGAGCTTCAGGATGTTCGGGACACCCTGAAGGAAACGGAGGTGTTGCTGTGAGCCTGCCTGAGGGCGAGAGAAATAGGAGATGGGAATGAACTGTGTGTCACCGTGAATGATACATGGACTCCTGACTCCCCAGATCGCCGAGCGATCAGGCGTCGTCGCACTTCTCCACCAGCAGCCTTCCCCCCCAAAGCAGAGTCACAAGGCAGCCGAAATGATGAGGAAGATCCCGAGGAGCCAGCTCAAGAAAACGAGTAGTGTAGAGTCCTTCCCTTAGCTAGCAAGATGTCGAATAGTCGAGTAGTTGTGGAAGCCATGAGCAATTGTCCACAGCCTCGTCTTTAGATTGTTTTGCTTTGGTGTGAGAACCCACATGAAATAATATTGCATTTATTTTTGTGTGAAAAATGAACCCTCAGAAAAGTATAACAAAGCCTCAACGCTTCAAAGTACAAACAAATGAAAGTAGTAAGATGATACTAAATGCTTTCAAATTAACATTGGTTGATTCTGCCAGATGGCCGGAAGAGGAAAAGGACGTGCTGCCAACCCCGCCAACAACAACGATGAGGCATGCAACCCTCATCTTTCTGGAGGCCAGGACCGGGGTGGTCGCCGTGAAGGAGTTGATCCCCTCCACCAAATGCTGGAGAATCAAAATCAGCTCATCCAGAACTTGACTCAAGTGGTGGCCAACTTGCATCAAGTTCCACCTCCACAAGCCGCACCACGCCAACCAAGGTTGAGTAAGTTTCTAGGAACTCAATCTCCAAAGTTTGCAAGTGCTGCTGAACCTCTGGAGGCAGATGATTGGCTTAAGACCATTGAAAGCAAGATGAGAATCATCCAGTGCCATGGGTATGAGAGGGTGCTGTTTGCCTCTCATCAATTGCATGGACCTGCTGCTGATTGGTGGACCGCCTTCGTGGCTGCCCATCATGACCCTGAGAACATCACTTGGGAAGAGTTCAAGCGTAGCTTTCGCAACCATTACATCCCAAGAGGTGAACTCAAAAACAAGAGGAAGGAGTTTTTGGGACTGCAGCAGGGAAACATGACGGTGAGGGAATACCTCACTAAACTTACTCAACTATCCCGTTATGCCCCACGGGACATAGAGACTGATGAGCAGAAACAAGATTGTTTCGTGGAGGGACTTACCGCAGAAATGCAGTGTGCAATGTCCTCAAATGAGTATGAAAGCTTCCAAAAGATGGTGGACAGAGCGTTTGTGGTAGAAAGGAAGCTAAAGGCCTTGGAAAATGAGAATAAGAGGAAGGTCGGGTGGTCACATCAAGCCTCAGGGAGCAACACCCGCCCACGTCTGATGCAGCAACCTGCAGGGCAGACGAACCGTGCTGCGGTACCCTACTCAGCACCAAGAGGGTACAACCCGAACTACAGGCCTCCGACAGCACCAATACAGCCACAACGTCAGTTCGTACAGCAGCCTCGCCCTGCATATCCACCTCGACCAGCAGTACAAGGACCCCCAAACCAACCCCAAGACAGCAAAGGCCAGGCACCTAATGTTGGGGTGCAATGTTTTAGCTGCGGAGAAGTGGGGCACTACGCCCATAAGTGCCCAAAGAAGAAGCCCACGCAGCCACAACAGCAGAATATAATGAGAGGACGGGTGAACCACGTCACTATGGAGGAAGCACAAGAGGCACCCGACGTGGTAGTTGGTAAGTTTCCTGCCAATTTACACATTGCAACCCTGCTGTTTGATTCTGGTGCTACCCACTCATTCATTGCTCAATGGTTTGTTAAGAAGCATGACCTAGCAACAACACAAATGAACCATATGCTAGCCATAAACTCTCCGGGTGGAGAAATAAGGACAAGACAAGTGTGTTCCAAAGTGAACCTAGACATTAATGGGGTAGTATTTACTGCTAACCTCATAGTGATAGATTCACTAGGGATAGATATTATTTTGGGTATGGATTGGTTGACCAAACATAAAGGAATCATCCATTGTTCGACCAGAACGGTGGAACTAACTCACCCTAGTGCACAAGAGTAAAGTTCATAACAATACACGAGCCTAGGAGGGACATTAAATTAAATCAAGTTGAGGTGAAAGTTGAGGAAATCAGGACTATCAGGGAATATCCAAATGTTTTTCCGGAGGAGTTGCCAGGTATGCCTCCCGATCGTGAAGTGGAATTCGCAATTGAGCTAGTACCTGGAACAGCCCCGATATACAAGAGACCTTATCGGATGGACTCCAAGCAGCTGGAAGAACTCAAGGATCATTTGAGAGAACTGACGGAGAAGGGGTATATTCGCCCTAGTTCCTCACCTTGGGGAGCTCCGGTGATATTTGTGCCCAAGAAGGACGGAACCCAAAGGTTACGCGTGGATTACCGTGCTTTGAATGAGGCGATCATCAAGAACAAGTACCCATTACCCCGCATTGAAGACTTGTTTGATCAGTTGAGAGGCGCTTGTGTGTTCTCGAAAATTGATCTCAGGTCGGGATACCACCAACTCAGGATAAGGCAATCTGATATTCCCAAGACAACTTTCGTATCTCGGTACGGATTGTATGAATACTCTGTCATGCCTTTCGGGCTAACTAATGCCCCGGCATACTTCATGTATCTCATGAACAAGGTATTCATGGAATATCTGGACAAATTTGTGGTGGTTTTCATAGATGACATTCTTGTCTTCTCCAAAGATGAGGAAGAACATGAGAAACATCTAAGGTTGTGTTGCAAAGGCTGAGAGAACACCAACTATATGCCAAGTTGAGCAAGTGTGAGTTTTGGTTGAAGAGAGTTCCCTTCTTAGGACATATAATCTCGGAGGGAGGAATCTCCGTGGATCCCGCCAAAATCGAGGATATACAGAAGTGGAAGACCCCTGAAAATGTCGGGGAAGTTCGAAGCTTCTTGGGATTAGCTGGATACTATCGACGGTTTATTGAAGGATTCTCCAAGATCTCGAGACCTCTCACCAAACTGTTGGAGAAGGGAATCACATTCACCTGGACGCCACAGTGCGAGACGAGTTTTCAGGAGCTAAAGAAGAGATTGACAACAGCCCCAGTGTTAGTTATGCCAGATATGCAGAAGAACTTTACGGTGTACTGTGATGCCTCTGGAAACGGGTTGGGATGTGTTCTCATGCAAGAAGGGCATGTCGTGGCATATGCATCCCGACAGCTTCGGAAGCACGAGAAAAACTATCCTACACATGACTTAGAACTAGCCGCGGTGGTACACGCGTTGAAAATTTGGCGGCACTATTTGATGGGGAAGAGAACCGAGATATATACGGATCATAAGAGTTTGAAGTACATTTTCACATAACCAGATCTCAACCTCAGACAAAGGAGATGGTTAGAGCTAATCAATGACTTTGATGTGGGCATCAACTATCATCCCGGGAAAGCAAACGTCGTGGCCGATGCTTTAAGTCGGAAAGTGCAGGTCAATAAGTTGAGCTTGAAGGACATGCTGCAGAATTGAAGAACGAGGTTATAAGGCTCAATCTATGCCTGGTAAATAGTGGTGAAGCCATCGCCATAGAAGTGGACTCCACACTAGAGCGAGGCATACGTGAGGGTCAAAAGAATGACGAGAAGATACAAGAGATCAGACAACTCATCAAGGAAAATAAAGCTCCTGGTTTTAGAGAGGATGAACAAGGAACGGTGTGGCACGGGAAAAGAATCTGTGTGCCAGAAGTAAAGGAAATCCGTGAATTGATTTTGAAGGAGGCTCATGATTCTGACTATTCCATTCATCCTGGGAGTACGAAAATGTACCAGGACCTCAAGAGCAGGTATTGGTGGTATGGCATGAAGCGAGATGTCGCGGAACATGTTGCCCTGTGTGACACATGTAAGTTGGTGAAAGCAGAACATCAACGACCCGCGGGATTATTGCAACCACTCAAAGTGCCTGAATGGAAATGGGAAGAAATCAGTACGAATTTCATCATGGGATTGCCTAGAACCCAATCAGGATATGATTCGATATGGGTCATCATTGATAGGCTAACCAAGGTAGCTCATTTCATCCCCGTGAAAGAAAGCTACAGCGGATCCAAATTGGCAGAGCTGTACATGTCAAGGATCGTGTGTTACCATGGAGTGCCAAAGAAGATTGTGTCGGATCGAGGGACACAGTTCACCTCGAGGTTTTGGCAGAAGTTGCATGAAACCATGGGAATCCATCTGAATTTCAGCTCTGCCTATCATCACCAAACCGACGGGCAGACGGAGAGAACCAATCAGATTCTTGAAGATATGCTGAGGGCATGTGCACTCAAAAACAATCGGAGTTGGGACAAGAACTTACCGTATGCGGAGTTTTCCTATAACAACAGCTATCAAGCTAGTATGAAGATGTCACCGTTTGAAGCCTTGTACGGGAGGAAGTGCAGAACTCCCCTATTTTGGAACCAAACAGGGGAAAGTAAAGTGTTTGGTCCAGAAGTACTACAAGAAGCCGAGGCGAAGCTGAGGGAAATTCGCAATAACTTGAGGATAGCACAGACACGCCAAAAGAGCTATGCCGATGTACGAAGAAGAGAGCTTGTTTTCAACGTGGGGGACTATGTCTATCTCAAGGTGTCCCCTATCAGAGGACTTCGTCGGTTCAAGGTGAAAGGGAAGTTGTCACCTCGATACATCGGACCCTTTCAAGTTTTGGAGAGGAAAGGCAAAGTGGCGTATCAACTAGAATTACCGGCTCGTCTATCGGATGTGCACGATGTATTCCATGTGTCACAACTCAAGAAATGCCTGAGGACGCCTGAGGAGGTGTTACCCATGAATGAAGTGGACGTAGCTGAGGTTTTGTCTTATGATGAGCAACCATACAAGATTTTGGAGACAATGGAACGCCTCACCAGAAATAAAAGAATCCGGCTGTGCAAGGTGCAGTGGAAGCATCACTCAGAAGAGGAAGCCACCTGGGAGCGGGAAGATGACCTAAAGGCACAATTTCCGGAATTGTTTTCTTAGAACCACCAATCTTGAGGACGAGATTTCTTTTAAGGGGGGTAGAGCTGTAACACCCCAAAATTTTGTTAAGACACTAAATCATGTTAAGAGGGGAATTTAAAATTTTTTGGACGTGTTACATGTTTTGCAAAAATTCAAATTCAAACTAGAATTCAAATTAAACTCAAATCAGAAAAGAAATAGAAAAAGAAAAAGAGAAAACAGAAAAAAACCGGCCAGTGGGCCGCAACCCACCAGCCGGCCCAACCAGAGCCGCGCCAGCCCGCAGCCGCGCGCGCCGCTTCCTCCCACTGACAGGCGGGGCCCGCCAACCCTTCTTCTACCTCGCGCCCGCGCCGGGATTCTCTCACCCCGGATCAAAACCGACCCGGATTCCTGCGCATCCCCGCCGAATTCCGTTCGTAGGCGACGCGGACTTGATCTAAACCACCCCGCCGCCTTTCCCCGTCTATAAAAACCCCGGCCTCGTTCTGTTTTTCCCACGCGATTCGCCGATTTTTCTCCGGTAAGAACCGAGACTTCTCCGGCGAATTCTGGCCGATCTAAGCTCGGAAATTCCGATCTAACTCGCTGGTCTTGATCCACCGCCTCCGGGGAACCTTGCAGGTGCAGAAAACTCGGTGACTTGCGGTGTAAACACAGCGCCGACGAGCCTCGCCGTGAATTCACCTCGGACCTCGTCGCCGATCACCTTCCAGGACCTCCGAGCTCAAGAAAACCACCGAGGTGAGATCCCCGACCTCCCCTCCACCGATCTATGCCATAAAATCACAGTTCTAGGAAGAATTCTCGAAGACCCCAAAGTCTCCGGCGAGATTGCCGCTTCCCGCCGCCGTGCGCCGCCGGCAGCGCCGCCCGCGTTCGATCAGAGCGACGTGGTCGCTTGTGCGCCGTTTATTTTAAATCGCACGGTAGGGTTTAAATCTCCGCGTACCGGTTCGACGTTATAATCTCAGCCGTCGGTTTAGAATCGGACGGTCCACGTCAGCCCCGTGTTATAAAGACTAGAAATCTTACGTGCTACCCCCTGGGGTTCTCGGGAAATAAGAGCTAGCCCCGGAAACTTCTGATCTAGCCCCTGGAACTCCAGAAAATCATGTAAATTCATTTAAAAATCAGTTTTAGCCCCTGGACTTAATAAAAATTAAGAAAAACTCCTCTGATAAGTGTAGCTAGACCCCTGGAAATTCTGAAAATAATATTATAGACCCTGTAGTGGGGTGAGTTTATTTTTTTAGCCCTGTTTAATATTTAATTTTGGAAATTGAATATGTGGCTAGTGTTTAAAATTTAAAAAGTGGGACAAACATATTGTCAAAATTAAATTAAAAACTTTCTCAGTATTTAGAAAACTTTGGAGTGAGATAAAAACATATTTTGGGCTGAAGTGAATCTGTTTAATTTATTATTCATATTTAGGGACACATTTTTAATTAAAGAATATTTCTAGAAAATAGGGAAAATAATTGTGAAATAGTTTACATCAGAGGCAAAGGTCAAAATATGTTATTAAATTATTTAGGACCAAAACCTATTCTGTTTAGATGATGTATCTTGTTATTTTTATAATAAAGTTCACATTTAGGCATAGGAAATAAATCTAAAAATATAGCAAATAGTAAATGATAAATGGAGTTCTAAAATCCAAAGAATTCAGTTTAGGGTTGGTAGAAATTATGAAGACACATATGGAGAAGGAAAATACCTTTCATGCATACTAGGTAGCTAAAAGGTGTAGGAATTGAATATAAGGAATTTATTTAAATTGGAAACTCATATATATATAGTATGTAAGTATAAATGTGAACACAAAAGTAGGAATCATATACATATGATCAAAAGTGCATGCAAGCCACAAATCAACCCACATAGAGTAACCACAACTCATATAATGGTGAATGACTTTCATAAATATGAATGTGTGGTCTGTATGAAGTGGAAGTGTGAACTATGTCTTATAGATTGTTGTTTTTCTTTTGCTATGTGTGATGGTATGATGTAGAACCTGCTCAAGAGCAAGTTATCCCTTTCCAAGATCAGGACTACCCATTCCAAGAGCAGCAGGAGGGAGGCAAGTGTCCTTGACCACTTTGATCCTATACTAGGATGCGTAGATAGAATTATTTGCATTGTCAATTTAAAATATGAAACCCATGCTAGGAAGTTTCCCTAGAATTGCATTACCTTGTTTTCCTTGTAGCTTGGGTTGGGATTTATTTTATCATGTCATTTATTATTATGCATATGCTTAGCCATGCTTAGAATGGGATATTTGGGATATGAGATCATCAGTTTATTTTACCATACTCTTGAATGAGATATTGTGAATTATGTAGAGGTAGGGATCAAGGCAAGTTGGATGTTTTGGTTGTGTGCTGGGTGCACGAGACTCGGGTTTGTGTTTAGTACTTGCCTGGATCCTAAGGACCGGTTCATGGAGCATGTAACCTGGCTTTACCGTGCCAACCACATTCTGAGATGGGGCAGCTTGGCCAATTAATTAGGTGTATCCCCGGCGTAGTATGGGTGTGTTGGATGGTGCGGGGAATAGGTGTCAGCTGGACTACCATATGAACCGCAAGGCTCAAGAGGGGGCCACTGCAGCGGGGTTGGAGCCTCTTGTATGCTGTTAGGGGTGAAACCTCAGTGGGCCCATGCTCGTCTGGAATCCCTTTGTAGAGGCTTCGTAGTGATCTCCTGGCTACACACCTGGGAAGTGTGAATGTGGTCCATAGCCACTGGCATAATGGAGGTTCTTTTAGTCCACCCGGCAACGGGGGATGAAATCACTACATGTGGGTACAATGGTACAAACTCTGCAGAGTCAAAACTGTCATGACAGCCATGCTCACGGTCAAGAGCGGCTTGGACTTATTCATGATTAGAGGAGTGATGGTTTTGGAAGTTGTGGATGTTAAGCGGGGAGCTTAACATTGAAAATGATGTTATGGTTATTTGATTATGATGATGGTATGGGAGCTTGGGACCATTTCACCTGTGTAGTAATGTAGGTGCTTAATAAGCTAAGGTGATAGGTATTAATTGCGTAGTGCTTTAACCATGAGTTCAACCTCTCCTTGTTCTAGCCATGCATGATATAATTTTCCCACACTTGCTGAGTACCATTGGTACTCAACCTTGCATATTTGTTGGTCTATATTGCTGCTCAGGTCAAGATAATGAGGTGGTGTATAATAACCAAGACTTTGGACCCGAAGAAGGTTTCTAGGTTCATGGAGACCCCCGGGCAACGCCTGTGACGGAGCCCTCAAGAATAATATTTTGCTGCTAGTTTATTTACTTGTGATGAACTTACTATTGTCCACCGAGACATTTGCTATGTAAGACTTATTTATATTCGACACCTGGCTTGTAATAAATGATGCTTCACTATTTGTCATCACATGTATGAGAAAATGATCCTGGCATACATGTGATATTCACTTGGTTGTTTTTCGGAAAAACCGGGTGTGACAATATGAGGCAGCGAATTGTGCTAGAATTAATCAAGGATTATGAACTTGAGATTCATTACCATACGGGCAAGGCGAATATTGTTGCCGACGCACTTAGTCGAAAAGCCTACGTTCACCATTTAGCCATGGCTGCACATGAAGAAGGGAAACCAAGCCTTCGCTTAGTTCCCTACGGATCGCTGTTCAATCTTGCTCTTATTCCTACAATCCGAGATGAGATTGTAGAGGCTCATAAGGGAAACAGAGGTATGTCTCATATCCGGAGAAGAGTGGACAGTGGTGAATTGAAAATGTTCCGCAAAGATGAGGAGGGTACTCTATGGTTTAACAACTGCATAGTTATACCCCAGAATATGAAATTGCGAAGGAAAATACTAGATGAAGCTCATTTATCCAAGTACTCCATTGATCCAGGGAGCAACAAGATGTACCAGGATTTGAAATCTAAGTTCTGGTGGACACAGATGAAAATAGGGATTGCAAAATACGTATCCGAGTGTGATACGTGTTGGTGAGTTAAAGCCACCATATGAGGAAAGCCAGACCACTTCAAGCGCTGAAGGTTCCAGCATGGAAGTGGGAAGACATAAGTATGGACTTCATCGTCGGATTACCCATAACTAGCAACAAGCATAATTCTATTTGGGTGATCGTCGACCGTTTGACCAAGACAGCTCATTTGATTCCAGTCCATACGAAATATGTGGCAAAGAAGTATGCGGAGATGTTCATCTCAAGAATCGTGTGTTTACACGGGGTTCCCTGCACCACCGTTTCTGGCCGAGGTGCATTATTCGTATCTAGATTTTAGGAGCAATTGCATGCTTCCTTGGGAACCAAGTTAATTTGAAGTTCAGCCTATCATCCGCAAACCGATGGTCAAACTAAAAGGGTAAATCAGATTCTGGAGGATATGTTACGGGCATGTGTCATCAATCATCGAAAGAATTGGGATGACCACCTACCGTTAGCAGAATTCTCATATAATAACGGTTATCAATCCAGCATCAAAATGGCCCTGTATGAAGCTCTTTATGGCCGGAAGTGCCGCACACCACTGAATTGGTGTGAGTCCGGCGAGAGAGTGGTCTACGGGATTGATCTTGTGAATGAAGACAATGAGCGAGTGCGAGTAATCCAAGCCAACTTACAGGCTGCTCAATCTCGGTAGAAAAGCTATGCGGACAAAAGACGTCGACCTCTCCAGTTCGACATCGGGGACCACGTTGATCTTCGTGTCTCTCCGATGAAAGGGGTTCATCGCTTCGGAGTGAAGGGAAAACTTGCTCCGCAATTCATCGGGCCGTTTGCTGTCACTGAAATATGCGGACCCGTAGCCTATCATTTGGAGCTACCAACGTCACTTTCAAGAATTCATTATGTTTTCCACGTCTCTCAGCTACGAAAATGTCTCAAGTCCCCAGCTGCAGTTCACATGGAGAACATCGAGGATCTTCAACTGGATCTCACGTATTCTGAGTATCCGTTCCAGATTATCGACGAGAAGACTCGCGCCACAAGAAATCGGACATTGCAATTTTATAAAGTCTTGTGGAGCAACCACACCGCTGATGAAGCCACGTGGGAAAGCGAGGAGTTTCTCCATTTAAATTTTCCCGACTTGTTTGTATCATATGTCCAGTAGTCTTTCTCCCTTCCTCTTTTCTGTTTATAATCTCAAGACGAGATTCTTTTAAGGGGGGAGGAATGTAACAGCCCTAGCTTTTGTAAAGTTGTATTTCACGTTATGAAACAAAGTTAAGGCAAAGGAAAGCTTGAGTTTGTGTCACATGAAATGATGAACAAAAAATGGACATATGAGGGAGTTAAAAGTTTTCTTTAGCCCATGCTTAACACATGTTAACATGAGGAAAGAATTTCACTCCCAAAATCTCACTCATGTGCACATACTTTACGAGTAGAAGATGAGGGAAAAAATTTAAACACAAGTTGAATTCTTTTGAAAGGATTTCTGTTCAGATTGTCTAAATGCACATAAGTGAATTCACTAATGCATTTCTCTTGTATCAAAGAGCTTCTGGTCCAAATTTGGATATTTGTGGAGCTCATTTACTATTTGTTCAAAGGATTAATGGGGAGCACATTCAAAATCAAATTTGAATTTGGAAACTGAACCAAACATGCTCAATTTTAGAATCTGATTTCAGATTCAAATTCCTCATAATTTGTTTGGTCTACCTTCCAATTTTGGTGGAATTCGGACAAAGGCGGTGCAGGAATTTTAAAGCATAGAGGGGGGATATTTGAGGGGTGGTGGTCCCACATGTCAGCTACTCAACACAGTAACTGGCTCTGTTTTCCTTCCATTGCACGGGCACGCGCGACAGCAGCCGGTCCAACCACGCTTGATGCCTCGCCAACGCCACCTCCTGCTCACCCCTGCTGATCACCTCAGTCCTATCCTCCACGCACGAGCACAAACCAATTTCGTCTCTCTCAGTGCTCGCTCGGCCACCCTCTGTTTCCTCTCCCGTAAGAAAAACCGGCGTCTGTTCTTCCCGATCGCCAGCCACCACCAAGCTTCGGTTGGCCGAGGTCTTCACACCGAAAAGCAGCGCACACGAGTGCTCTAGCTGGCTAACCTTTTTCCTCCACGGTCCTGTGCTCGTTTGCGCGCGGAAATTCGGAGTTATAGCCGTGCGCCCGAGTGAAACCAAAGAAAACGCGTTCGGTCACCGTGGACAGCCCACATCAAAGAAGATCAAGCTCAAGCAAGCCACTCCATCGGTGCACCAGCGACCTTAGCTTCTCCTCCCCGATGCTCAGCCCTAGCAATTGATCATAGAGCAAGAATTTGGCAATCTTCTCCCGGGCGGCGCAACTCGACCCCGGGGTAGGAAATTGTGAAATTCATCTTCAATTCGTGTTGTTTGTGTTTCAAACTCCACACACGGGATCTTAACTAGCTAGCGCATCTCCTCCATCGAAATTAGACCTGGAGATTGGGTGTAGAGGGAGAAAATCCAAGTTTTGTTTAGGGCTAACCATCGGACCCTGACGGCCGCACGGTCCCGACATGGTTGGAGAGCTCCCCGACCCGGTTGGTTGCAATTTCCACGTTCCTCACAACTCCCTGGTGCTCTAGAGACAAAAACCCGACGATTTGGTGAAGAATTGTGCTCGGCCGACCTTGCCGGAGCCCCACTAATGAGTTCAACGTGTTTGAAAATGGGGGGGGGGGCGAGTATGTGGCCAGGAGGTGGCCGGGAAGGCGATTTCGGCGACCCTCGCCGGATGGCGCCGCCGTCAGCTCTGTTTGGTGCGAGGTTGAAGAAGCCATGTGGCGTGGGACCCACTGGCAGACATTTAAACTTTTCTCAGTTTTCAGATTTTGGTTCAAACTTCCAATAGCCATAACTTGGTGTAGAATTGTGTAAAAATTTTCAAATAAATTTTATTGGATTCCTATCATAGAGTACCATCCAGGGGTGTAGCCCAATATTTATGAAAATCCCTGGATTTGTCTCATTAATTCATTTAAGTAAAATATTGTAGAATTAATTCCTGTTTTGTGTATTGGAAAATTCCCAATTTTGGGTACATCCTTCCTTTAAATATACTTGAACTCCAGTAAAAATTTCAGAGTCGTTGGACCTCATTTGCTTGGCCAAATATGGTGTCAATCTTTTATGTCTCTGAAAAATAGGAAAAAGGATAGAAACATTTTCGGACTTTTACCAACCTTGTAAAATTCATATCTCCATGTAGGAAACTCTAAAAATGGTAAAACCAATTCCTATGAACTAAGTATATTTTTGTAATTCACAAAAAGTCTACTTTTCAGCATAGGAAAGCTTAATATCTAGGGGGTAGAGGCAGATTAGTTAAAACCACATAAGGATTTGTTGTGATCACATTGAGCCATTTCATGAGCTCAATTTTTGCACACTGCCTAAATACCTTCCCTGAAAGCTGTGGTCAAATTTTCAGCTTCATTGGACTCTTGGAACTTGAGCTACCATTATTTAGGTCTAAGGTGCATATGAGGACTTAATCACATGGTGATTAATTTTACCTCCCTTTTCACCTAGTATTCTTCCTCTCTAGGACATATTAAAGGAGTATACAAACTCGTCCATGATGATTCTACCAGCGCTGCTCAGCAAGTATATTTAGAAATAATATGTTTAAGACTTTAAGTACAAGCTGATAATTACTTACTTCCCACTTCACATCATCTTACACGTCTTCCACATATGTTAGATAAGTGAGTTAACTGAAAGGCGTGCTGGAGAGAAAGCTCGGCTGATGGAGGTCCACTCTAGGATCAACAATGCCATTGAGGAAGCGCGACAAGAGAGAGAACAGCAACAAGCTCTAGAGGAGCAAGCCAAGTATTTGAAAGACCTTGTAAAAGAAGAAACTTTGAAAAAGAACTTGCAGCTGAGGGCTCCAAGGGAGGCTGCTAGTCTGCGAGATTTGGAGAAACTTCTTGAATGGGGGAGCAAGTCGCACTCAATATTTACATGGAAAGACATGCAGTCTGCTACATCATCATTTTCATAAGCACTTAAGATTGGATCAGGATCTGTGGGGACAGTGTACAAGGGCAACATCCACCAGACCACTGTTGCCATAAAAGTACTCAATTCTAACGACAGCCACATAACTAAAAATTTCAAATAGGAGGTATCCCTCACATCATTACAAAGTTGGCATGACTGCTTAGACCATAATAGTACCAGGAATTAAATTAATCTCTATTAACATTAAAGAATTGAAGCTGTGGTCTGCAATATTGCTCCTATGCTGTGGTTCTAACGTGTTTGGTCACTATCTATTTTTACAATCAAGTACATATGCATAACGAAGGGGAGCCGTGGCATAACAGTAAAGCTGTTACCTTGTGACCATGAGGTCATAGGGTTCAAGTCCTGGAAACACCCTCTTGTACAAATGCAGGAAAACACTGTGTACAAAAGACCCAAATGGGTCGGATTCTTCCCCGGGCTGCCCTTTTTTAAGTACATATGTATAATGTGCAATAAGTCTTTTTTTGTCCCATGCTGGTTCATTATATATTTTGAAAATTCTTATGGAAATGCTCTCTTATGCAGCTTGAGGTTTTGGGCAAGATTCGTCACCAGCATTTGTTGCTGCTCCTAGGTGCCTGTCTGGACAGACCCTGCTTGGTATAGGAGGCACAACCCCACTTCTGTGGTACGACCGTTTCCCATTGCATTTGAAGTAGCATTGACACTTGTCTTCCTCCACATATCAAAACCAAATGGGTCCCTCAGTTGTCTCATTGCTAGGGGGCCCTATGGCACCGAATGGTCCCTCCACTGAAAGGCTAACGCTAACGGGAGGTCCAGGGTGTGTAGCCTGCTTAGTCCGGTTCTGTACCCTAAGCATTCACATTCTGCCTCTCCAGTGCTACAGTTAAGTACCGGGGAGCCAGACGGCACATACCCCTGAGCAAGGTTATAACTATAACCCGGATGCTCTCACATTGAATTACCCAAGCCCCAGCAAAATTAGAAGCAGGAAAGAGTGATCAAAGAGCACGACTACTCCCTTTTCTCTGCCATGTCTGTAGGTTCAAACAGGTCCTTGGTGTCCCGAACCTCTCAGGGGTCCGTTGCTGACGTCTTGCCCCAGCCAGTCTGCTTGGTAGGTGCGCCCCAACTTAAGGGCCACACCTACGAGGGGGCCATCACGCTGAACCACGCAGGCAGGACGTCGGACCGTCATGACGGCAAGCGGAGAACTCGAAGCTCCAGCTACAACAAGCTGACAACACAGGCCGAGGTTCCCTCGGGTTCTTGCGCTACCAAGGACTCGATAGCACGATTTAGCTACACTGCCGAAGCACTCTGGGACCTTACGCCGCTAAGAACCCGGAGGAACAAGCTCGGACATCGGCAAAGTGCTATCGACCTCGACTAAGTCATTCCGGACCCTTGCGCTGCGAAGGGCCCGATGTCTACACCAACAACTCAAGACATACAGACTTCAACAAACAAGTCTTTATTCAACGAGAGGCTCTGGCTTACAAAGGGACATACAAAGAGAGCAGGGAACCTAAGGGCCCACTGGCACTGGAACCTAGAAGCTACAAGTCGAGCGACCTCCTCCACAGAAGATTTGGACACCTCTGACATCTCAGCATAGGTGCCCTGTGCCACCGCGTCAAGGGAAATGCTGGGGTCCTGGCTCTGGAAGCATGTGAGCACATGCTCGGCTATCTGCTGAGCCAGGGCCTTACCCTCAACTTCCATCTGCTCCCCGACAACGCCCTCCAGCGCCAGCATCTTGGTCCCGGTGGAGTCCAGAGCTGGGAGCACCTGGCTCACCTCCTGCATTGGGCCACCAGAGCCAGAGGGCTGAAACTGAAGGGCTCCAATGCAGTCTACGCACGGCCAAGGAAGTCCCAAATCTTCTCTGCCTCAACGGCGCGAGAAGCCCGAAGTTCCTCAACCAACTAGGTGGCGGCGGCCAGCTTCCCCACCAAGTCTCTACTCGCCAGTTCCAGCTCCCGAGCAGCCAGCTCCTGCTTCTTGTCGGCCAGCTCCGCAGCCCTCCCGTCCAGGTCAGATTCCCTGGTCGCGGTGGTGAGCTCCCAGTTGTATACGCCCTGCAGTCGCTTCCTCAGGCGCTCCCGCTCCTCCTCATGGGTGGCCTGGCGGTCGGAGAGTTCCCTCTCCTTTGCCTGCGCATCCTGCTCCCGCCTGAGAAGCGTGTCCTGAAGCCATGACAGAGCATCAAGATGTGCATCAGCGGAGGCGTGGAGTTGCTTGGCCTCAGTCAGAAGGTCCACTGCCCTCTTGTCGAGCTCAGCGACGAAAGCGTCCTTCAGCTCGATGGCCTCCTCCATCAACTCCAGCCGCTCCTCTCACACACGGGCCTTCTCCCTGGCGGACTGGACCCGCTCCTTCGACAGGTTAGCCCCGTCCTGGAGGCGCTCCCGCTCAGACCTCATCTCAGCCCACTCCCGGTCGAGCACCTCCTGCACCTAGTCCAAACTTGAGTGAGCCGCTCTCATGGCACAGGGGAGTGGGATGGTCTTCAACATCTGCAAGTGAGGAATTGCCTCGACCTCCTCTGGCTCTTCATCTTCCGGTGTGGCTACCACCACGGCATCCTACGGAGGAGAAGGAGGAGGGCCTGCAACCTGCCTCGCAGCAGCAGCGCCACCACCAGAGACGCTCGTGTCCTCCGGCAGACTGCCCTCAGGGGCCCGAATGTCAGCATCCGGAGCCGGTCCACGCGCAGGCTCTGGCACAGCCGCCGGCGTTGGAACATCAGCGATGAAGGGGCTCTGGCTCCTGGGCTGCTGCGAAGGAGGAGGAGCGCTCTGTGGAGAAGCCCTGCAAGAAGAAGCGTCAACATCAATTACTCAAACCATCAACCCTGCAAGCAACCCAACCTAATAGGGTTGTGTCGTACCTGGAGGCCTGGAAGTTCCACGGTGAGCGGAGCTTCTTGCACGGAGGGCTAGAGCCACTCTCCCCCGCCGGCTTCAGAACCGGTGGCACCTCAGGAGCCTTCGCCACTGCAGGCGACTGTCGGTATCCTGCAGACCTGGTACCCCCACGTAGTGGGTAAAAGACAGACTGGGCCCCGCCTCCCTGCCGAGGTGGGGCCCAGTATAATCCACGTGCCCTTGGCCCCATGGCCAGCCCTGGGGCTAACACATGCGCTTGAGCTCCAGAGCTGACATGTGTGCTTGGCTCCGGTCCGATCCTCCCTGCCAAAGTGAGGTTTGGGACTACCACGTGTCCTGTAGCTCCGTGCCACCTCCCTGAAGAGGACAGCACCGGGGATGACACGTGTCTTGGGCTCTAGCCGAAGCCTCCCCGCCGAGGACAGCTCCGGTGCTGACACGTGCCCCGGTCTCCGGCCCGAGCCTCCCCGCTGAGGACAGCTCTAGTGCTGACACGTGCCCTGGGCTCCGGCCCGAGCCTCCGCGTTGAGGGGTGAGGTTCGGAGCTGCCACGTGTCCCCAGGCTCCGAGCCGCTTCCCCGCCGAGGACAGCTCTGGAGCTAACACGTGTCCCCTGGCACCAAGGCCGTCGATAAGGGCTCCAGAGCCACCACGTGCCCCACGATCCGTTGGGGGCTGTGGGTCAACGAAGTCAAGAAGAAAGTGTGCTGTCAGGCTTCGCATTCAAGGATCGCACCTTCCCCAGAAGCATGGAGCACTACGCACGCCTCCGTCCCTTGCCCGTTCGCCATTACGGTGACAAGACAGGACGGCAAGGCGTGACAGCAGCACAATGTTGCCCAATGGCATGAAGCCTCCCAAGCAGGGCGAGGAGACGTGGCGATAAGATGACATCTTCATCATCACCTGACACGCGGTCTGGGGCGCTCAGCGCGCCGGATGACGGGACTTAACTCTTCCGTCATCCACTCTATTCAGAGGACGAAGCCCTAGATCATCACTATAGGAAAAATGATCATTGACGACGGCCAAATTTATTGTCGACGGGGCCGTCGTCTTTAATTTTATTGACGACGGCTTTGTCTAGCCGTCGTCAATAACACTGTTATTGGCGACAGCCAGACGAGCACCGTCATCAATAAATAATTGACGACGGCGCCCGTCGTCTTTAACTTAATTCGGGCCCACCCGAGGAGTTATTGACGACGGTGATCTAGCACCGTCGTCAATAACACAGTTATTGACGACAGCTGAACGAGTACCGTTGTCAATAAATAATTGACGAAGGTGCCCGTCGTCTTTAACTTAATTCGGGCCCACCCGAGGAGTTATTGACGACGGTGACCTAGCACCGTCGTCAATAACACAGTTATTGATGACAGCTGAACGAGTAACGTCGTCAATAAATTATTGACGACAGTGCCCGTTGTCTTTAACTTTTATTGACGACGGTGACCTAGCACCGTCGTCAATAACACAGTTATTGATGACAGCTGAACGAGTAGCGTCGTCAATAAATTATTGACGACAGTGCCCGTTGTCTTTAACTTTTATTGACGACGGTGACCAGACACCGTCGTCAATAACGGGACATATAACCCGTACGCGAGCCGGGAGGCGGCCAGTGCCGCCTCCCGACTCGCGCTGAGGTCTCGTCGCCGCCGCCCTCACCCGCCGGTCCCCGCCGCCGCCTACGCCGGTCCCCACCACCGCCGCCTTAGGTAAGTCCCCCTCTCCCTCCGGCCCTCCCCCCGCTCTCCCCCTGCCCCTCCGGCCTTACCCCCCCCCCCCGCTCTCCCCCTCCCCGTCCCCCTCCGGCCCTCCCCCCGGTCTCTGCCTCCCCCTCCGGACCTCCCCCGCTCTCCCCCTCCCCCTCTGGCCCTCCCCCCGCTCTCCCCCTCCCTCTCCGGCCCTCCCCCCGCTCTCCCCTCCCCCTCCGGCCTCTCCCCCCGCTCTTCCCCTCCCCCTCCGGCCCTCCCCCCGCTCTCCCCCTCCCCATCCGCCCCCCCCCCCCCCCGCTCTCCCCCTCCCCCTCCGGCCTCTCCCCGAGGAATTGTAAGATGCTACCATAACTTCATGAACTAAAATAAATTACAATGAGCTTTCTGTGTCGTAGCCACATCTACGTCCGGAGGTTGTACGTCTGGAGAAACCGACCTCCATGTATACCTAGCTAGCAGGAAAAGTAACACATTTAGCCGGGCACTCAAAAAAATGGTATGGTATTCGCATCATATGACGGTGACGCGCATGAAAAACAGCGGTTCAGCTTGTTCTTCTCCGACGACGACAACTACAAGGACGTGACATGCTTGAATTTACAAGTCTAAGCCTATGTGCCCCTGTTCGTAACTGCTGGGATTCGTGGTTGTTGCTTTCGGCATGGACGAATTGCAAAATAGAGAGAGCACGCGCACATCCAGCCAACAACTTTAATCGACTAGTGCTTGGCTAGTGCTTTTCCTGCATGCACCTACTAAACCTCTTCTGTCTTGGGTTTCTTGCTGGCCATGCACACTAATCAACAGACTAATAAACACACACATACACACTAATCAAGATGAATATTAACCACAACAGGATTCCCATCAGCTCCCCGCGCGCTCTCCCCCTCCCCCTCCGGCCCTCCCCCCTCTCTCCCCCTCCCCCTCCGGCCCTCCTCCCACTCTCCCCCTCCCCTCCGGCCCTCTCCCCGCTCTCCCCCTCCCCCTCCGGCCTCTCCCCCCGCTGCTATGAATTCGGGTCTATCAAAGATTGCTAAGTTTGAGAATGAATGCACATTTTCCTACTGGGGCACATATTGGATCAGATTTTGTGGATTCCCGCCAGCGAGTGCGAGTGCAAACATTTTCTATGTTTTTCGTATGCGCCTTCAGAAACGTTGACCTTTCAATCCTGTTTTATTGTTCTATTGCTTGCTGTATGGTTGTATTTGCTTAACTGCTCGTAATTGACATAAGTATATAAAATCATAGCGTGTTTGAAATGTCCAAATACTTAGTTGTGGATGAGTATTGCAATCACAGAGTTTAGTGACTGGACGAGAGTATTGCAATCGCTAACTTTGGCGGATGCATCATGCCTTTTTGTATTATTTACCTTAGTAGGATTTGCAATTGGGTTCCCAAAATTATATTCTTATTAGAACAGTTTCGATATCATCTTCACAAGAGACAACTTGCCATTTTGCCATATTTGTTTCTTTAGGAAGAAATATCACCTTTTTATGTTGGTCTCGTTGCCTTGTCAATGAAACTATAGAATGCACAACACCTTCTACACTAACTGTGTATGTACAGTGTATTCACATCATCAGTGCAGTTGTCAGTTATTACATACCCTCCCCGCGCTCTCCCCCTCCCCCTCCGGCCCTCCCCCCGCTCTCCCCCTCCCCCTCGGGCCTCTCCCCCGCGAGGCCGAGGAGCGCGACAGTATGTAATATGCTTAGAACTAGAAGCAATATGAATCTAACTCAATCTGAAAGTGGAGCGGGCCTGTCCACTAGCCCACTTAGTCCACCTCACTGAAAACATGCTAACGACCATCACAACGACCCGCAACTTTGCTAGCGGGTTGAAGTGGGTCTCATCCACGCGCCCGCTGGATACTGTGGATGCGCTGCACAATTCAGAATTCGTTCCTCTACTGTTCAAATCAACGTATCGAGCTCTAAGACAGCACCACCTGTGAGCCGCCGCCAGCCAGCCAATGACGCTGGACAGGGAGGACATTTTGGAGGACGTGTGCTAGTAGAATCGCAACGGACCTGCCGATAATCAGTGTAGGTTCACCCTGGCCAAAGCACATCAATCCACCCATCGATCTCATAAGATGGCACTCGTGTCGTTTCCTTTCTCTCCTTTCGCCGCGCCCTGCCCCGAGCACCGCCCTGCTGTGCCACCCTGCCCCGCCCCAAGCCCCGCCCTGCCACGCCGCCCGACCTTAGTTGATTAATTGTTTAATTAGTATTGTAATTGATCATTGTTTAAATAATACTTTGATTGATTGCGTGATTAGTTACTATATGTAAATAAATGGGTTTCGACCCGGTCCGGCCTGACACGACCCATTTAGGGTCTGTCACGGCCCATTTATTGGTAATGTATTAGTCGAGACAGGCACGGAGGATGGCAAGCTCCCGCGCTTGGACGGCGGGCCCCGACGGTGCGGTTTCATCTTTGACCCACTTACGACGGGGCATAACGTACGACGGCTAACCCTAGGCATCGTAAGATGATGGCAGGCCCCAACAGGGCATAACTTAGGACGGCTGACCCACTTCTTTGTCTCTCGTTCGTTCCTTCTTTCTCGTTCTTTCCTCTCTTTGTTTTAAATGACTCAAAAACGAAAGATTGACGTAAACCTATACAACATGCATCACCCGTTTCGAACGGACCCGTCTCACATGTGTTACACATGTGAGGCGTGTACGTTCGGAATTGTCCCTTTTTGGACAGCCTGGGAGTGACCGAGGGGGCGTGGCATGTGATGAGACGCGGGTTTAGATCTAGACGAGATTTCGACTTCATAACCTTGTTGTTCTCTGCTGCACCATTTTCGGGCGTGTAGTGGAGAACAGCGGGGTTATGCTGCCGAAATTTCGTTCGGATCCATACCACGCGTCTCGTCATGAGCACGCTCCGCTCGATCACTCTTGGGTGGGTTTAGGACCTATCCTTTCCAATAGATGTAGGGTCGTGACATAAATAAATTATAAAGTAACTATAATTTCCTTGACATTAAACTGCAGATTCAAACATGGGTGAGGATCGTAGTTGGATGTATACCGGTTGGAAGAACAGTTCTAGCGGTCACTCGGATGAGTGGTTCGCAAAGACATATGCTTTTGTAGATCGAGCTTTTTCATTGTCAAAGATCGATAAGGTGCGGTGCCCATGTACGAAATGTCAAGGTGCAAAGTGTTGGGACAAAGTGAATTTGGCGTTTCACTTATGTCGATACGGTTTCATGCAAGATTATGAGGTGTGGACCTTTTACGGTGAGACATCTTCTCAACCCTTACAAGTTTCAGATGAGGATGACAACACGGGGGTCGATAGGATGGACGAGATGCTTGATGCCATAAATCCTGAATTGATGGAGGATCCTCCTCCAACGGAGGTTGAAGCATTTTTCACGCTTCTCAAAGCTTCAGAAGAGCCGTTGCATGAACACACCGAAGTGACGCTCCTTACTTTCATGACTAGATTTATGGCCATTAAGTCTAAGTATTTCTTCTCCAATAACTGCTACAACGATCTTATCAAATTGATCAGCGATATCCTTCCACAACCACATAAAGTGCCTAAAGATATGTATCAGTCTAAGAAGTTGATTTCTGGTCTAGGTATGAAATATGAGAAGATTGATATGTGTCTAGACAATTGCATGCTTTTTTGGAGAGAGCATGCCAACGAGAACAAGTGCTTAAAATGTGGTAAAGCGAGATTTGTCGAAGTTGTTAATGACGACGGTTCAAAAGTAATGACTCAAGTCGCACAGAAGCAGCTTCGCTACTTGCCTGTCACACCTAGGTTCAAGTGTTTGTTTCTATCTAAAAAAACAGCTAGACACATGAGGTGGCATAAAGAAGGTGTACGTGAGAACAACAGCATGATGGTGCACCCGTCGAACGGTGAGGCATGGAAGGCGCTTGACCACTTCGATCTAGATTTCGCCAATGACGCGAGAAATATTCGCTTTGGGTTGGCGACAGATGGCTTCTCACCGTTTAGTACAAACGCCACACCATACACTTGTTGGCCTGTGTTCGCTATTCCGTACAACTTACCACCATCACTTTGTATGAAGTATGAGTACATGTTCCTATGCCTTATTGTATTAGGTCTTGGGCCGATGACTCGTTCACGGGTCAAGGACGCCACCGCCAGGTCAACGCTGTCCTGGGCCAGCTCATCCGTTGTCACTACCACGGTCTAGTGAACGGACGGGCTGCTACGTCTTGGGACGATTACGCTACGGCCTAGGACATTACCTACGGCAACCACCAGGAGCATGTGTGGCATGAATTCATGGTAAGTAAATCGTCTATTCGTTAAATGCGAACCTATTATATGTTAAATACATTAACTTGTATATTTCTACTTGTAGAAATATTACCGTTTGGAGGATGAGGCCCAGCTGGATCACGCTCGCCTGGTCTTCAACAACAACGCTAGGAAGCTCTTGACGCAGTCGATTTCAACGGCTCGCATTCAGGCTACGAAGGCGTACTATAAGTTGCATCCGGACGAGGGTGAGCCGTGGCAGTTTAGGGATATGGCGGACAAGTACTTGACAGAGGCACCGTACGCAGAGGTAAATTCTTTATTTTACTTTGCTTCATTATCCAATTTTCATCAATGTTTTCATCCAACAAAAAATGTGTGCAGGTCAGCGTACCGTGGCTTGAGTCCTGTCCGGACGCCTACAGTTCCCTGTGTGCTCGTTGGGCGAGCCAGGGCTTCCAAGGCGTGTCGATGACCCACCGACAGAGTCGAGGGACGGACGGGAAACACCGTCTTGGCGGGGACGGCTACGTACGCCTTGCTAAACGGATGGTAAGTGATACTCGAATTATATTCTAGTTAATTTCTATCGCTATCATTGTGCTAACACGTATCGATAGGAGCGCGAGATCGGTCAGGAGCCGACCACTATCCAGGTGTGGAGGAGGGGTCACATGGGAAGTGACCCCTCGCAGCCTGATCAGCTGTCTTCTCAGACAGCGACAGAGACGTTGGTGAGTTCTTTAGTTGACTTAATTGTATTCTCTTTAAAACTTCTGATGACTTTAATTTTCTGTATTTTCAGGAAAAGTATGGGGAGGAGGTGCGGAGGCTTCGAGGCGACGATTACGATTGGCAGAACTCGCCGATCGTACCTGAAGCCGCCTATGCAAGCGGTGGCGGTAAACCTCACGGCCGGTGAGTTCTGTTGTTTTTCATTTACTTTCATTAACTTCGAGACACGAAACTTTAATACTCTTACTTCGTTGTGTAGGTTGGCCATCTTCGATGGAGTAGTAGACTCGAGAGAGGCGCGGTCTTACTCAAGGGCCTCTTCATCGCAGGGTGGATCCAGAAGGCGTGGCAGCCGTGATCTGGAGCTCCAGAGTGTCCAAGAGGAGCTCCAGAGGACGCAGGAAGCGCTGAGGCTCGCGAACGAGAGGCAGGCAGCCGAGCTCCGGGCTAGGGACGAGTATCAACACTCGTACATGCTACAACTGCAAGCTGCCATGCAGGTAAGTTCAGATCATTGTACTCAACGTTTCTAATATATAAATGACATGTATAATAATTTACTTCATATTTGCAGGCTATGGCCACAGGACAGCCCGTTGTCTTTCCTCAGTGGGCGCCGCCACTGATACAGCTACCACAGGGGCCGACGTCAGGAGTACAGGTACAAAATTTCTCATAATAGCTGCAACTAGTTAAATTTGCTCAAATTTAGTTGAATTTGATCAAACTTACTTAAACTTAGAGAAAACTAGTTAAACATCCTCAAACTGAGTAAAATATGGTACAACTTACTCAACTATAGTCAAATATGACCAAACTTACTCAAACATAGCCAAAACTATTTGAACTAGCTCAAACACAAACACTACTAGTCCATACTTCTCAAACTTAGTAAAATATGAGCAAACTTACTCAAACATAGCCAAATCTAGCTAACTTGCTCAATTTTAACTTGTAATGAGTTTATTTAATCATATACACTTTTGTGAACTTCTAATTTGTCTAACTATACATGTACATCATAGGGATCGGCGACGCGGGCTCAGGAAACTCCATCCCCTCAGCAACCAGCGTTTGGACGAGCGCACGACGACTTCCTAGACTCCGGTGGCAGCGGTCGGGGTAGCGTAGGGTAGTGTGGCGTGCGTATAGTGTTTTTATGCAATTCTGTGATGTATATTTTGATTGCCTGTGATCTGGTCATCGAGCTAGGGCTGGCCTCGAAGCCAGGGCAGGATTTTCTGTTTTTTTTTTAAAAAATGGAAAGCTTATTGACGACGGTTTCTGGTACTTGGCCGTCGTCAATAAGCCATTAGTATTGATGACGGCCAGGTACCAGAAACCGTCGTCAATAAGCAATTGTTATTGACGACGGCCTAGTGGAAACCGTCGTCAATAAGCCATGGTTACTGACGACGGTTGAAATCCTGGCCGTCGTCAATAAGCTTATTGACGACAACCTGATTTAGCTGTCGTCAATAAGCCATTGTTATTGACGACGGCCAGGTACCAGAAACCGTCTTCAATAAGCCATTGTAACTGACGACGGTTCATATCATAGCTGTCGTCAATAAGTTTATTGACGACAGCTAGATTTAGCTGTTGTCAATAAGATTATTGACGACGGTTACCGTCGTCAATAAATTTATTGACGACTAATAATTGACGACAGCCGAAAACCGTCGTCTATAAAGTTTTACCGTCGTTAATAACTTATTGACGACGGTAGTGTCCTTATTGACGACGGTTTCCGGCCGTCGTCTATTGTCCGGATTCCTGTAGTGCATGTATAGGGTCCACATAGCACTGGTGCCACCTGTCGGGCCCCAGGCCACATTGTAACCACCCCAACCTTGAGCTATAAAAGGACCGGGGTGACCGTCCTGTAGAGGTCCCCAAATTTCAGGTCCCAGATCCCACAACACACAAGCACTCACGCTCAAGCAATAGAACAAGCACACCCGTGGACGTAGGGTATTACGCTCTGGCGGCCCAAACCACGTAAATATCTGTGTTCATCCGCTCTCTCGAGCCCAGGTCACGTAGGGCACCAAGCCTCCTCCGGAAAGAAAGAACCTCGCGGGCTGCTTCTGAGCAGGCTGGGAGGAGTGTCGCAGCTCACACCGTGACATTTCGCCTGCCAGGTAGGGCGGCTTTCTGCTCTCTCCACGCGACCATGGTGAACATCACTTCTCATGGTGAGCCTTCTCGCCCAGCACATCGTCGTCTCCAGGCGGGAGACGATGAGGCCACCCCCTGATCGAGAGTGGGCAGATCTGGCCAAGCTGGCATTCAAGTAGCCGGTGCACTCTGTGTGATGTACGGGGGTTTTTCCGATGTCTCGTCCAGGCAAGCCGTCAACACCCTCTGTCGAGCAGTGGCAGCCGCCGCTCCAGTCCCAGGGCCGGCGCCACATCGCAAATGGATGGAGACGCCGATCAGTTTCGACGCCTCCGACTGCCCCCAAGAACATGGCAGGCGCCGGGCGGCTGCCTCTCCTCGTCGCCCCGACCATCTCCAACGTGAAGCTCTACCACGTGTTGATCGATGGCGGGGCGGCCCTCAGCATTATCAGTCTTGCAGCTTTCAATAAGCTGCAGATCCCTATGTCCCAGCTTACCCCCTCGAGACAATTCTCGGGGGTAGGTCTGGACCCCATCTTCCTGTACTAGTATCTCCCTATCGGTGACATTCTGGATGCCTGAGAACTACCGTACGGAGAGCGTCGTCTTCGATGTTGCGGAGGTTAGCCTCCCCTTCAATGCCATAATCGGCAGACCAACTCTGTAACGGTTCATGGTGGTAGCCCACTACAGCTACTTGGTCTTGAAGATGCCAACCCCGAGTGGCGTCCTCAAGATTCGCAGTGACCGCACCGCAACTGTCTCAGCGCTGGAAAAGCTCCAAGCAGTGGCAGCAGCAGAGGAGGACGCCTCCGGTCACGCTTAAGCTAGTCGGCCGCCTCCAAGAATGCGTCAGCAAGGGGTGACATCTGCATCCCGCGTGCAGCCCTCGGACGGCGAGGAAGTACCAGTCAAGGTCGTCCAAGTCAGTCCTGATGTCGCCTAGACCATCCGAATCGCTGGGGGTCTGGGAGGCAAATAGGAATACACGCTCGTCACCTTCCTCCGGGTCAATGTCGACGTGTTTGCCTAGCAACCATCGGAAATGCCTAGGATCCCCAGGGAGGTGATTGCGCACCAACTGAAGATCCACCCCGATGCGAGACCGGTACAACAGAAGCCTCGGAAGAAATCCATCGAGCGGCAAGACTTCATCCGTGAAGAAATCAAGAAGCTGCTCGATGTCGGCTTCATCCGAGAGGTCTACCATCCATGATGGTTGGCCAACCCTGTTTTCATCTCCAAGGCTAGAGGGAAGCTACTTATTTGCATCGGCTACACCCCCCTCAATAAAGCATGTCCAAAGGATCCATTCCCTCTACCCTGTATAGAACAAATAGTCGACTCAACGCCTGGCTGTGATCTACTATGTTCACTAGACGCATATTCAGGTTTTCACCAGATACATATGTCTAGGGAAGATGAAGAGCATACTACCTTCATCATAGTAGATGGTCTATACTGCTATGTGTCCATGCCTTACGGTCTTAAGAATGCCCTTCCCACTTTTGTGCGTGCAATGCACAAGACGTTTAGGAACCTCATTCGGGAACTGGTCGAGGTTATGTCGATGACATTGTATTGAAGGTTAAGTGTGAAGCATCTTTGCTCGACAAACTGACCCTAGTCTTCGACAGGGTGCGTTCCACACGCACGAAGTTGAACCTAGACAAATGTGTCTTCGAGGTCTCTACCAGGAAGCTGCTTGGTTTCTTGGTCTCACACTGAGGGATCGAAGCTAACCTAGAGAAGATTAAGGTGATAGAACTGATGTGGCCCGCTGTCCGCATCAAGGACGTGCAGAAGCTTACCGGATGCTTGGTCGTGCTCAGTCGGTTAATCTCTAGACTGACCGAGCGGGCTCTTCCATTCTTCAAGCTTCTACGCAAAACTGGTCCATTCGTTTGCACCGAGGCGGATGAGAAGTTCCAAGAGCTGAAGAAGTTCCTCACAACGCTGCCAATCATGGTGGCCCCTGAACAAGGCGAGCCACTACTCCTCTACATCGCTGCCACTACCGAGGTCGTGAGCATCGTTTTGGTCACGGAGCGGCCATAACTCCATTGACCTCAAGTTCCAGGAAAGGCTCCTGCTGTCGTCGGTCTAAAGCCCCAGGGCTCAGACCCCGTAGGAAACCCTTGGGATGGGGAAGTAATCAGATCCCGAGCAGGCGGACCTAATGATCAATGTATATACGGGCCCAAGCTCCCGGAATGCGGTCCCGGACCTGGGGGCCTCGAGTCCCGTACCACCCCAAGAAGAACTAGTCGGGTCTCAGCCATCTAGACCCGACAACCGGTGTGCATCTGGGTCCAGACTCCTAGAATGCAGTCTCGTACAAGGGGGCCAGGGGCTCCCGAGACCCAGACCTCTCCAAGAAGAATTGGTTGGGTCTCAGACATTTATACCTGACAACTGGTGTGCACCTGGGTCCGAGGTCCCAGAGGGCAGTTCTGGGCACGGGGGCCCCCGAGTCCCGGACCTCTACAAGAAGCGCCTCGGACCCCTCCAGGAGGGTCTGAACTATCCAGCGTCCAGTCTACTTCATCAGCGAGGTCCTCCACGATGACAAAACAAGGTATCTGGAGGTGCACAAACTGCTCTATGCAGTCCTCGTTGTGTCAAGGAAGTTGCACCATTACTTCCAAGCTCACAAGATCTCGGTGGTTACCTCATACCAGCTGAGAACCGTCCTCCACAGCCCCAACGCCACTTGAAATGTGGCTAAATGGGCTGCAGGGTTGGCGAAGTTTGAGCTGGACTTCTTACCACGCCATGCGGTGAAAAGCTAGCCATTAGCTGACTTCGTGGCAGAGTGGACTCCACCACCATGCCAGCTAGGGGGCCAGGACATCGGTGAACCAGAGCCCAGAGCTCCGGTCTTCACTAGGGCCTACTGGACTCTCTTCTTCGACGGATACTCGCAGAAGCAAGGTGCTGGAGCAGGGATCCTGCTCATTACACCAACTAGAGAGCAATTCAAATATATGTTGCGACTTGACTTCAAGGAGACCAACAACATGGCGGAGTATGAGGCTCTCATATTCGGGTGGAAAACCGCGCTATCCCTCAGCGTCCAGCAGTTGTCGGTCAAGGGTGATTCTCAGCTGGTCATCAAGCAAGTCAAGGGAGAGTGTAGCTGCAACGACCCACAGCTTGCAGCTTATCTCCTCCAAGTACAGAAGTTGGAGAAGGACTTCTTATCCTTGGACCTGTGCCATGATTCCTGTGCCAATAACACAATTGTTGATGACCTGTCAACGAAGGCTTCCACTTGGGCTCCAGTGCCTGAGGGGGTCTTTGAAAGGAAGTTGTTGCGACCTACCGCCTGGCCAGCCAAACCAGGTGAAGGGGGCGGGACCAGCACCTCGAAGCTGGCGGTCCTGGCGGCCATGTTACCATGATGCCCGCCAAGGATCGTAAGCGTCACCGGGGGCTCCGTGCGACCCGGCGCACAAGATCCAAGTGCTCAAGTAGAACCCGATGCATGGATCACGGAGATCCGGGACAACTTGAAAGACAATTTCCTTCCCGATGAACGTGTATCTACTAAATGGATTGCTCGGTTGGCTAAGAGATACACGCTGGTAGAAGAGGATCTCTACCGGCGTGGCGCTAATGGCATCCTATTGCGGTCCATAACCCAGGAGGAGGGCTGCGACCTGCTCGCAGAGATCCATGGAGGCGATTATGGGAACCATGCATGTTCTCGCACGCTAGTCGGTAAAACCTTTCGTCATGGCTTTTACTGGCCAACAGCTCTCCAGGATCCAATCGACCTAGTCAAGAGATGCAAGGCGTGCCATTTCCATGCTAAGCAAATCCACACACCAGCACAGACGCTGCAGATGATCCCGCCCTCATGGCCCTTCGCTGTGTGGGGGATGGACATCCTGGGACCATTCCCCAGATCCGTCGGAGGGTACAGGTACCTCTATGTCGCCGTAGACAAGTTCACCAAGTGACAGGAAGCTACCCCTGTAGTAACCATCAACAAGCAGTCAGCAGCCAAGTTCATCAAGTCAATCGTCTACCGGTTTGGGGTCCCGAACAGAATCATCACCGACAACGGGACCCAGTTCACCAGTGCAGTATTCCAAGACTGTTGTGAAGGCCTCAGCATCCAAGTTTGCTATGCTTCCGTTGCTCACCCAGAGAGTAACGGTCAAGCCAAAAGAGCCAACACCGAGAGTCTCAGGGTACTCAAGACGCACACCTACAACAGCTTGAAGAAGCATGGTACCAATTGGGTTGAATAGCTTCTGTGTACACTGTGGGCTAGCCAGACGTCCCTCAATTCCTCGACTGGGGAAACACCCTTCTTCCTGGTGTATGGGGCTGAGGTCGTCCTCCCCCCAGAAATCACCATGGGCTCATCCCCTGTCCGAGCGTACGATGAAGACACGCAGGACCAGCTCCGGCGTGAAGATATCGACCTTGTCGATGAGCTAAGGTGGCAAGCAGCCATTCGAAACGCTCGATACCGTCAAGTGCTCCGGCGTTATCAACAGTTATTCGTGCGGAGTAAACTGCTGGAGGTGGGCAACCTGGTGCTACGACGGATACTTTCTCGAGAAGGGGGGGGGGGACAAACTCTCCCCCAACTAGGAGGGCCCCTTCCGAGGGACACAAGTATGCCACCACGGGTGCGTGCGCCTAGCCACAGAGGATGGGGTACCTCTATCCAATCCATGGAACATAGAACACCTCCGTAAGTTCTATCCTTAGCGCAGCGGTAGGGTTCTATTTTCTCTAAAAAGGTGTCATGGTGTCTAGGAACAGCTCTTAGAACAGCTAAGCCCCAGAGGAGTCCTGCCACTCTCGACATCTGGGATGGGTCGCTGCCTTCTAGTACGACCTATTTCCTCCTATGAAGAAGAGCCTAAAGTGAGAAAATTTTTCCTTGTCATGTGTGTTCTCCATTTACAGTTTGTGCTTCCTCAAGAACATCAACTATAAACGGGTAAAGTCACGTGCCCTTGGCCCTAAGGTCAGCCCTGGGGCTGCCATGTGAGCTTGAGTTCCGGAGCCGACGCGTGCCTTGGGCTCCGGTCTGAAGCCTCGCTGCTGAGGTGGAACCCGGAGCTGCCACGCATCACCAGGCATAGAGCCGCTTCCCGACTGAGGATAGCTCCAAAGCTCGCACGTGCCCTAGGCATTCCCCCTTTACAGTTTGTGCCTCCCCAAGCATATCAACTGTAAATGGGCAAGCCGCGTGCCCTTGGCCCCAAGGCCAGCCCTAGTGCTGCCACGTGCACTTGAGCACCGGAGCCGACGCGTGCCCTGGGCTCTGGTCCAAAGCTTCCCTGGTGAGGTAGAACCCGGAGCTGCCACGCATCACCCGGCTCCGAGCCGCCTCCCCACTAAGGAGAGCTCTGACGCTGACACGTGCCCTAGACTCCGGTCCGAGATTCCCTGCTGGGAGAGGTTCGGAGCTACCACGTGCCCAGGGCTCCGGGCTGAGTCTTCCTTCTGAGGAGAAGTCCGGGGATCCCATGTCTCTCCTGGGAAAAGCTAAAGACGAGGGCCGAACTTCCTTCAAATCCTTGCGCTGTTGAGGACCCGGAAGGGGTGGTAGCCACGCTGCCGAAGCGCCCAGGGTCCTTACATTGCTAAGGACCCAGAGGAATGAGCTCGAGACATCGGTGAGAAACTGTCCACATTGGCTATGTCATCCCAGACCCTTGCGCTGCTAAGGGCCCAAAGTCTACATTGACAACACAGGACAATGAAAGACTTGAAACAAAGAAGCTTTCATTAATAACAGAGTTATGGCATACAAAAGGGGATACAAGACAACTAAGGAACTCAGCAGCTACAAGTCAAGCAATCTCCTGCTCCGTGGCATGCTTGGTTATCTCCCGAGCCGATCTCCACGCAGCGAGACGTTCACCTGTTGTAAGACCGAGGACGGCAACAACGCATGCTGGACCGAGGCAACGGTGACGTCCAGTGTCGTGTGGGCCAAACGCCATCTATGGGGGGTTTTGTTGTCCACAACAGTACCTGGAGGAAGGCTTGATCACTCTGAACTTAACCTTCCTCCGGTACCGGCAGGTAGTCCTTCGGCGACGCGCCTAGAGGACATGTCCCGCACGACAATAGCGTGGGGACTCTCTACGAGACGATGATCATGTCCTTGACGGCCTCTCTTTCTATCGGCAAGCCATTAGGATGGATTGTGCTTCTATCCGGGGCCATCAAGAGGAGGGACGCCTCAGTGAGCCGCACTGAAGGCTGCACACACACGAACATCTCGCAAAACTGGACGAAGACGTCTGCCAATGTAAGAACATCTGGTGGGTGAGGGTGCTGAGAAGCGGAAGCTTCCAGCGTGCAAGAGGAGAACAAAGGCCACATCGTGAGGCAGGGTGCTATCCAACATCGGAAGGCCCCCTTTTATACATGCCTGCGACCTCTGGAAGGGAAACAGATGCGACGATTGGGCTTCCACCTCTGAACGCCGCAGGTTATTCGCCTCCTGCAACGACGGGTTAGACCCAGGTCCACCCTTCAGACACTAGGGGTCAAGCGGGTAACATCTCGGAAACATCCGGTGGTTCTCGAGGAGACTGGCGTGGGGGAACTGTGGCATCCAACCCATTGGGTGTCGCAGTAAGTGCCCCAAGGCGACCCCTCCAGCACGTCGCCACAAGTTATTCGCCTCTCCCAACAATGGGTAGGAACCAGGTCCACCCGTCAGGCACTGGGGGCCGGGCGAGTAACGTTTCAGGAACGTACGGCGGTTCTCAAGGAGAGCGGCTCGGTGGAACTGTGGCGACCAACCCATTGGTTGCCGCAGTAAAGGCCCCGAGGCAATCCATTGAGCACGTCGCCTTAGCACTCACCCCCCCCCCCCCCCCCCCGCAATGACGGGTAGGGCCCAGGTCCACCGATCACAAACTTGGGGCCACGAGAGCGACGTCTTGGGAACGTCCGGCGGTTCCCGAGTCGTGCAGTGAGGTAGACCTGCAACCCATGGCCTACTGCAGTAACTACCCCGAGGCAACCCCTCAGGACATGCAACCTTTTCGTCTCTCAGGTATGACCACTGGTCCACTGTGACACCCTCATTTCGGGTATCAGCATATGTTCATGTTTTATAAAGAGAAAACATTTTAAGAAAAGTAGGAACAGAGAAAAATATCAAAAGGATAGCCAATAAGAGCCGAATCAAACTCTCAGAGAGCGCCGAAGACAACTTCAGCGGCCCGCTGGCCACGTGGCGTGTTCGGAGCTCATCCCTGCGAAGTGGGGAGAGGTCCACCGCTAAAGTCGGCTACGTGGCAGGCTCGGGGCTCATCTCCGCAAAAGAGGAGGGGTCCGACCCTATGGGACACGTGTTGCCCCCGGAGCTAGTCATCATGGAAATCAGAGGATTGGTCGCACGGGATACGTGTCAATCTCGGAGCTCATCTCCGAGAGGTCCGGTGCTATCGAACACGTGTCGCCACCGGAGCTTATATCCGGGAGGTCCGACACTGCTGGACACGTGTTAACCTCGGAGCTCGTCTCTGAGAAAAGAAGAGAGGAAAGGTCCGGCACTGACACGTGGCATGCACGGAGCCACCTCCGAGTAAGAGAGGAGGTCCCGACCGGCAGGATACGTGGCGCACGCAGAGCTCACCTCCGAAGAAGAGGGAAGTCTTGCTCGCTTGGCACGCGGCACCACTGGAGCTCGTCTCTGCGGAAAAGGAGAGACCAGGCCCGATGGACACGTGGATCTTCCGGAGCTCATCACCGTGAAGGTGACGGGTTCTGAAGCGATTTTGGAATCTGTACACGTAAGAAATACCGGAACAGAAACCGACCTGAATTCCACGAAGATACCGCACCAAATCAACTAAAGGTAAGTTGTAAGATTCAAACAGGACTCATATTCGGGATACAATCAGATTAGGACTCTTCTCTTCCCGATTATAAATAGAACCCATAACCCTGGCCGAAACCACAAACTTCTTTTCCAACTCCTGAGCCGACGACTTAGAGCCCTAGTCTCAAACCGCCGAGTAAACCATCGCCGGAGCGCGGCAAAGAAGATCGCCGGGGAAAGCCCAACGATCTGAGGAGGACCTCGAGATAGAGAAGAACGTAAGGTAGGTCTCCAATACCACCTCACGACATCATTGTGTTCTTTTTGCATCTGTTCTTTGATTCCTTTCGAACAGAAGCCTTCTCGTGGAAAGATCACTTGATGATCAGGTTGATCCAAAAGACAAGGTCATCGCCACGTCCACCTTTGATCCGAACACCTCTGTCCATACAAGCCACACAAGAACACGTGCAAACCAATCTAATAAAACTAATCATAAGATAGCATGCATGTGCATCATCGCATCTAGTTTAAGGTTTGTGCATGATATTGATTGCTGTGAATCTTGTATGCACGTTATCATACCTAGCAGGACAAGCTCAGGGAGCTGTCTACGACGAGCTGCAACAACAAGGTTTTGGGATTCAAGAACAACCGAAACCGCAAGAACAAGGCAAGTGCTCCTTGACCATATTAATCCTATGTTTTGGTTGAAACTATTTTGTTTTGCGAAAAGGTGTGCGTACTGAGTCAAACATGATGGGAAGCCCTTTTATAGGAGTTTACTAGTTTTGGTTAAACCACCCTTGTCGCCAGGGATGTTTTATGAGTCGGGTATGGTTTTTGCTTTTTGCTTCGCTGAGTCCATGGGATTGGGAAGCGAGATAGATGTGTCTAGCTAACTGCACTCGTAATGATATAAGAAACTGATGAGATTAAATGAACATGGATCGGAGGGAGATCTAGGCAAGACTGGGTTTGTGAATGAGGTAGCATGAGATGGTGGTTTACTTGCCGTAGATCTAAGGACCGGTTCATGCATGCACATGCCAGGATAACAGTGCCACCACAAGGCCAAGTATGGGTGCGGCTTAGCTGAGTAATTAAGTAAGTTGCTAGAGTGTTATGGACTGTGGAAGACGCGGGGAATGGGAGTCGAGTGAGGACTGCCCTGGGAACTGCATGGCACAAGAGGGGGCCCGTGGGTGGGAGAATTGGAGATTCTAGCCTGCCGGTGAAACCTTAGTGAGTCCATACATCTAGTAACCCCTTTGTAAAGGCTATTTTGTGATCTCTTGATCATACACCGACGGTTGTGTACTGGTATAATGGAGGTTCTGCAGTCGCCGACGGGTGACGAAATCACAAACTTGTGGGTAAAGAGGTGCAAACTCTGCAGAGTCTAAAACTATCATGATAGCCGAACTTACGGTCACGAGCGCCTGGCTAAACTGCCATGATTAGTTGCGATGGTTATTGGGAAGGTTATTGGTTATGGTTGTTGATTATGGTTATGGTTTGGTTTTGGGACTGTTGAGTCCGGGTTATAAGATGGTTGCATGACTGTTGAGTCATGGCAACGAGATTGGTCTCGGTGTGAGACAAAGTTGTTTATGAGATGAGATGGTAGCGAATACGTGAAGGTATTCGTGAGATGGTAGCGAATACGAGGAGGTATTCGTGAGTAAGAATGAAGTTGGTTAATGTTCGGGTGGAACATGGAAAGCGATGGAGGTATGTTGGTAATTTAATACATGCTGGGATCACATTCATCTAAAGTTAAGTTGTTGTTTTATCATGGTTTTATAAATCTGCTTTTCTGCAAATGAGCCTTTTTATACCTACCTTGTTATGAGCTGCATATCATGTTTTTCTCGCACTTGCTGAGTACATCATTGTACTCAAACTTGCATTATTATTTTATCATCAGCAGCAGGAGACGACTACTATGAAGACCAAGGCGTGTGATCTATTCTCAATCTTGCCTGTGGAGGGTGTAGAGATGGAGCCACTTCTGCTTAGATTTGCTTCCACATTAGTTAAATCGCTTCCGCATTAGAATAAAGACTTCTGCTGCATAGAAATAAAGACTTCCGTTGTGAGCATGAGTCCAAGACTCATGAGATATTGTAATAAACTCTGTTATTCGTGGTAATATATAATCTGAATTCAGTTTGTGGAACGTATGTGTATGTGTGATGAACATCCTGGGCACACATATGCATTAGTTCTCGGTTCCGTGGTTTTCCACAGAATTGAGGGCGTCAGTTGATATCAAAGCCACGGGTTGACAGTAGGTTACACGACTAGATAGAAACCTTAGATTGACATTAGAGCCACGGGTTGACAGTAGGTTACACCCTTAAATAGGAGTCACAGATTGGACACAGATTGGTAGTTAAGCTACGCTGACCAAAGGAAGCATCCTAGGACGCTTAGATTGGCTTTGAAACTACCTTGGCATAGGAAACCAACCTTGAATGGGAGTTGTATGAGCCCTTGCAATGATTGTTTGTAATTGTGTGCTTAGTGTGAGTTGTGGGACGTCCCGCAAACATTGTCCATATCCACACGAAAGTAGAAAGGGGTGTGAGATATCGCGGCACTTGTTCACATCCTCATATGGGCTAATATATATATACTCCAACTCACCTTGATGCATATAGTTGAAGGAACCTACCTAACCTCCTAACATTCTATTCTATTTTGATCTCTCTCACAGATGGTGAGAGGAAACGCTGGCCGAAGGAACGTCCGTGACACCCAAGAGGATGATCACGAGGAAGTTCCTGTTAACCCGGAGCTGGCGAGAACAACCTGGAAAGGTTGATGGCCATGCAAAACCAGCTTATGCAAACCATGATCCAAACTTTGGGTCAGTTGCAGGCCAACAACAACCCCGTTCCGGCACCACCCCCACCGCCAGCTCACAACAGACTGGGAGAGTTCATGAGGACTCGACCACCCACCTTTGCTCAAGCCAGTGATCCCATGGAGGTCGACGACTGGTTAAAATCCATGGAGAAGAAGCTTGCCATTGTTCAGTGCAATGACCGAGAGAAGGTTCTCTTTGCGTCGCACCAACTTATGGGAGCTGCCACTGACTGGTGGGATGCCCTATGCAACGCCCATGCCACCCCGGAGACAATCACTTGGACTGAGTTCAAGGAAAGTTTTCGCTCTCATTACATCCCTGCTGGTGTAATGATGCTCAAGAGGCAGGAGTTCGAGGGTCTCCGCCAAGGACAGAAAAGTGTGAATGAGTACCTCAACAAGTTCACGCAACTGTCCCGGTATGCCCCCGAAGATGTCAACTCAGACTAGAGGAAGCACTACCTGTTCATGAGAGGGTTGAACAATGAGATCCAGGTTAAGCTCCTCAACAATGACTACGTAAGATTCCAGAAGCTGGTTGACAAGGCCATAGTGGTTGAAAACAAGATCCGAGAGATCGAACGAGAGTGCAAGAGGAAGATGCCATACCAGCCTCAAGGGAGCAACGTACGACCTCGGTACATGCCCCCAGCTGCATCGCAGTATGGGTCAACCACTCCTGCATACAGCCCTGGTCAGCCACCACAGCAACAATTCGTTGCACCAGCACCTCGCGTGCCCATGCCTCCTGCGCCCCGACCTAACAATGGCGCTCCTGTTCAAAACCCCCGCCACAACGTACCTGCTGCCGCAGGCAACAGGGCATGCTTTGCATGCGGGGAGATAGGACACTTCGCGAACCAGTGCCCGAGGAGAGGCCCTGGACAGCAAGGCAACGTGCCTAAGCAGAACCTGCAACCCAACAGAAGGGACAATCAAGGAAATCGGGGACAGCAGAACTATGCTCGCGGCAACGTGAACCATGTCTCTGCTGAGGAAGCACAACAGGCTGAGGACATCGTAATTGGTATGTTCCTTGCCAACTCCAACCCAGCCACCATCTTATTTGATTCTGGAGCATCACATTCCTTCATATCATCCAAGTATGTTGCCAAACATCCTACACTTAGAATGTGCTATGTTAGTTAATTCTCCCGGTGGAGAGATGAGGACTAATATAGTATTTCCGAAAGTAAGCCTTAAAATAAGGGGGGTAGACTTCCTCACCAACTTTATTGTCTTGGACTCCCAAGGGATTGACATAATACTCGGGATGGATTGGTTAAATAAGCACAACGGGGTAATCCAATGTACTGAAAGAAGCGTGCAGTTGACAAATGAGCACGGCATCCGTGTCGAGTTTGAGTCAGTCCAACAAACCACTGAAAAGGCAAATTTGAACCACGTTGAAGGAGCAACATTGGACAGCATTCCGGTGGTTCAGTAGTTTTCGTACGTGTTCCCGGAAGAGCTTCCAAGTATGCCTCCTGACCGGGACATTGAGTTTGCCATTGATTCGATACCAGGAACTGCACCCATAGCCAAAAGACCCTATAGGATGCCCGTCAATGAACTAGTAGAACTCAAGAAGCAAATTCAAGAGCAGTTGGAGAAGGGTTTCATACGTCCAAGCTCGTCACCATGAGGAGCTCCTGTGCTCTTCGTGGACAAGAAGGATGGAACCCAAAGGATGTGCGTGGACTATAGGTCTCTCAACGAGGTAACAATCAAGAACAAATACCCTCTGCCTCGTATAGAGGACCTATTCGACCAAATGAAAGGATCCCGAGTGTTCTCCAAGATTGATCTTCGGTCAGGATACTTCCAACTGAAGATTAAGCCCTCTGATATACCCAAGACAGCCTTTCGAACGCGGTATGGTTCGTATGAATATACCGTCATGTCTTTTGGGTTGACAAATGCACCCGCATACTTCATGTACCTTATGAACAAGGTTTTCATGGAGTACTTGGATAAGTTCGTCGTGGTTTTAATCGATGACATTATGGTGTATTCAAAAAGTGAGGAGGAGCATGAAGAACATTTGAAATTGATCTTGCAGAAATTGCGTGAGCATCAATTGTATGCCAAGCTTAACAAGTGTCAATTTTGGCTAAAGGAAATATCTTTCCTAGGCCACATTATCTCCAAGGAAGGGGTATCGGTTGATCCCGGAAAAGTGAGAGATGTTCTGAAGTGGGACCAACCGCAGAGCGTGAGGGATATTCGGAGTTTTCTTGGGATGGCTGGATACTATCGACACTTCACTAAAGACTTCTCTAAAATAGCAAAGCCTATGACGGAGCTGCTAATGAAGGGAAAGGTCTTCCAATGGACACCAGCCAGCCAAGGAAGTTTTGAGAAGCTCAAGAAAAAGCTAACAACAGCACCGGTTCTGGTATTGCCAGACGTAAGCAAGAGCTTTGACATATATTGTGACGCATCCAGACAGGGGCTCGGATGTGTGCTCATGCAAGAAGGACAAGTGGTAGCCTATGCCTCACGACAATTAAAGAAGCACGAGCTTAATTATCGTACACATGACTTGGAGCTAGCAGCAGTAGTGCATGCATTGAAGATTTGGAGACATTATATCCTTGGTTATCGATGTGAGATCTATACGGATCATAAAAGCCTCAAGTGCATATTTACACAAACGGACTTGAATTTGAGGCAATGTCGATGGTTGGAACTCATCAAGGATTACGATGTTGGAATCAACTACCACCCCGGGAAGGCCAATGTAGTAGCTGATGCATTGAGCCGAAAGGGAGCATGTCACCAACTCACGGTTCGGGAGCTACCACCCAAATGACGTAAGGAGTTCGAACGGTTACACCTCGGATTCTTGAACAACATGGAAATAATGGAAATCTACTCCTCATTGGAGCAAGATATAAGAGATGGCCAAGCAACAGATGAGGAGATCAAGGAAAGAATCCGACAAGGAATAGAGAAGGATTTCAAAGAAGATGAGACGGGTACGCTTTGGCTAGGAAAAAGGATTTGTGTGCCTAACATAAAACACCTCCGCGACATAATATTGAAGGAGGCACATGATTCACCCTATTCTATACATCCCGGAAGTACCAAAATGTACAAGGACTTGAAAACTTGTTATTGGTGGGATGGTATGAAGAGGGATATAGATGAATACGTTGCCCTATGCGACACATGCCAACGGGTGAAGGCCGAACATCAAAAACCCGTTGGATTGTTGCAACCTTTGAAGGTACCTGAATGGAAGTGGGAGGACATCAGTATGGATTTTATCGTCGGATGCCACGTACTCAGTCGGGTTACGACTCCATCTGGGTTATCATGGACCGATTGACAAAAACCGCCCATTTTCTCCCCGTAAGGGCCAATTACAACGTTGCACAATTAGCAGAGTTATACATGGAGCAGATCGTATGCCGTCACGGAGTCCCAAGGAGGATAGTCTCAGATCGAGGTTCTCAGTTTACCTCTAGATTTTGGAGGAAGCTGCAGAAAGCCATGGGTACACGACTGGATTTTAGCTCCGCCTATCACCCACAAACTGATGGACAAACCGAAAGGACAAACCAAATTTTGGAGGACATGTTGAGAGCTTGTGCCTTGAAACGTGGGCGTAGTTGGGATAGGAGTTTACCGTATGCCGAATTCTCCTATAACAACAGCTATCAAGCTAGCTTGAAGATGTCGCCTTTCGAAGCATTATATGGTAGATGGTGTAGAACGCCACTGTTCTGGAACGAAACCGGAGAGAACAAGGTGTTTGGACCCGAAGTGCTACAAGAAGCTGAAAAGCAAGTCCAAACGGTACGGGAGAACTTAAAGGCTGCTCAGTCACGACAGAAAGGCTATGCGGACAATAGGCGTAGGAAGTTGAACTTCGAAGTAGGAGACTTCGTATACCTTAAGGTATCGCCTATCCGAGGCCAACGACGTTTCAACGTCAAAGGCAAGCTAGCACCTCGCTACATCGGACCATTTAAGATTTTGGACAAGCGAGGAGAAGTAGCCTATCAACTAGAGCTCCCAAACCACCTCTCCGACGTACATGACGTGTTTCATGTATCCCAGCTCAAGAAGTGCTTGAGAGTACCAGAGGAACAAGTATCAATGGGAGAGCTTGAACTTCAAGAGGACCTGACTTATGCGGAACACCCTGTCCGAATCTTGGACGTAAAAGAAAGGGTCACCCGGAACAAGGTGATTCGATGGTGCAACGTACAATGGAGCCATCACACAGAAGCTGAAGCCACATGGGAGTGTGAAGAGGATATCAAGGCAGAATTTCTCCATCTATTCTCTACTGACGAATCTCGAGGGCGAGATTCAATTTAAGGGGGGTAGATTTGTGACACCCTCATTTCGGGTATCAGCATATGTTCATGTTTTATGAAGAGAAAACATTTTAAGAAAAGTAGGAACAGAGAAAAATATCAAAAGGATAGTCAATAAGAGCCGAATCCAGCTCTCAGAGAGCGCCGAAGACAACTTCCGCGGCCCGCTGGCCACGTGGCGTGTTTGGAGCTCATCCCTGCGAAGTGGGGAGAGGTCCGCCACTAAAGTAGGCTACGTGGCAGGCTCGGGGCTCATCTCCGCAAAAGGGGAGGGGTCCGACCCTATGGGACACGTGTTGCCCCCGGAGCTAGTCATCATGGAAATCAGAGGACTGGTCGCGCAGGATACGTGTCAATCTCGGAGCTCATCTCCGAGAGGTCCGGTGCTATCGAACACGTGTCGCCACCAGAGCTTATCTCCGGGAGGTCCGACACTGCTGGACATGTGTTAACCTCGGAGCTCGTCTCTGAGGAAAGAAGAGAGGAAAGGTCCGGCACTGACACGTGGCGTGCGCAGAGCCACCTCCGAGTAAGAGAGGAGGTCCCGACCGGCAGGATACGTGGCGCACGCGGAGCTCACCTCCGAAGAAGAGGGAAGTCTTGCTCGCTTGACACGCGGCACCACCAGAGCTCATCTCTGCGGAAAAGGAGAGACCAGGCCCGATGGACACGTGGAGCTTCCGGAGCTCATCACCGCGAAGGTGACGGGTTCTGAAGCGATTTTGGAATCTGTACACGTAAGAAATACCGGAACAGAAACCGACCTGAATTCCACGAAGATACCGCACTAAATCAACTAAAGATAAGTTGTAAGATTCAAACAGGACTCATATTCGGGATACAATCAGATTAGGACTCTTCTCTTCCCGATTATAAATAAAACCCAGAACCCTAGCCGAAACCACAAACTTCTTTTCCAACTCCTGAGCCGACGACTTAGAGCCCTAGTCTCAAACCGCCGAGTAAACCATCACCGGAGCGCGGCAAAGAAGGTCGCCGGAGAAAGCCCAATGATCTGAGGAGGACCTCGAGACAGAGAAGAACGTAAGGTAGGTCTCCAATAACACCTCACGACATCATTGTGTTCTTTTTGCATCTGTTCTTTGATTCCTTTCGAACAGATGCCTTCTCGTGGACAGATCACTTGATGATCAGGTTGATCCAAAAGACAAGGTCATCGCCACGTCAACCTTTGATCCGAACACCTCTGTCCATACAAGCCACACAAGAACACGTGCAAACCAATCTAATAAAACTAATCATAAGATAGCATGCATGTGCATCATCGCATCTAGTTTAAGGTTTGTGCATGATATTGATTGTTGTGAATCTTGTATGCACGTGATCCTACGTAGCAGGACAAGCTCAGGGAGCTGTCTACGACGAGCTGCAACAACAAGGTTTTGGGATTCAAGAACAACCAGAACCGCAAGAACAAGGCAAGTTCTCCTTGACCATATTAATCCTATGTTTTGGGTGAAACTGTTTTGTTTTACGAAAAGGTGTGCGTACTGAGTCAAACATGATGGGAAGCCCTTTTATAGGAGTTTACTAGTTTGGGTTAAACCACCGTTGTCGCTAGGGATGTTTTATGAGTCGGGTATGGTTTTTGCTTTTTGCTTCACTGAGTCCATGGGATTGGGAAGCGAGATAGATGTGTCTAGCTAACTGCACTCGTAATGATATAAGAAACTGATGAGATTAAATGAACATGGATCGGAGGGAGATCTAGGCAAGACTGGGTTTGTGAATGAGGTAGCATGAGATGGTGGTTTACTTGCCGTAGATCTAAGGACCGGTTCATGCATGCACATGCCAGGATAACAGTGCCACCACAAGGCCAAGTATGGGTACGGCTTAGCTGAGTAATTAGGTAAGTTGCTAGAGTGTTATGGACTGTGGAAGAAGCGGGGAATGAGAGTCGAGTGAGGACTGCCCTGGAAACTGCATGGCACAAGAGAGGGCCCGTGGGTGGGAGAATTGGAGATTCTAGCCTGCCGGTGAAACCTTAGTGAGTCCATACATCTAGTAACCCCTTTGTAAAGGCTATTTTGTGATCTCTTGACCATACACCGACGGTTGTGTACTGGTATAATGGAGGTTCTGCAGTCGCCAACGGGTGACGAAATCACAAACTTGTGGGTAAAGAGGTGCAAACTCTGCAGAGTCTAAAACTATCATGATAGCCGAGCTTACGGTCACGAGCGCCTGGCTAAACTGCCATGATTAGTTGGGATGGTTATTGGGAAGGTTATTGGTTATGGTTGTTGATTATGGTTATGGTTTGGTTTTGGGACTGTTGAGTCTGGGTTATAAGATGGTTGCATGACTGTTGAGTCATGGCAACGAGATTGGTCTCGGTGTGAGACAAAGTTGTTTATGAGATGAGATGGTAGCGAATATGTGAAGGTATTCGTGAGATGGTAGCGAATACGAGGAGGTATTCGTGAGTAAGAATGAAGTTGGTTAATATTCGGGTGGAACATGGAAAGCGATGAAGGTATGTTGGTAATTTAATACATGCTGGGATCACATTCATCTAAAGTTAAGTTGTTGTTTTATCATGGTTTTATAAATCTGCTTTTCTGCAAATGAACCTTTTTATACCTACCTTGTTATGAGCTGCATATCATTTTTTCCCGCACTTGCTGAGTACATCATTGTGCTCAAACTTCCATTATTATTTCATCATCAGCAGCAGGAGACGACTACTATGAAGACCAAGGCGTGTGATCTATTCTCAACCTTGCCTGTGGAGGGTGTAGAGATGGAGCCACTTCTGCTTAGATTTGCTTCCGCATTAGTTAAATCGCTTCCGCATTAGAATAAAGACTTCCGCTGCATAGAAATAAAGACTTCCGCTGTGAGCATGAGTCCAAGACTCATGAGATATTGTAATAAACTCTGTTATTTGTGGTAATATATAATCTGAATTCAGTTTGTGGAACGTATGTGTATGTGTGATGAACATCCTGGGCACACATATGCATTAGTTCTCGGTTCCGTGGTTTTCTACAGAATTGAGGGCGTCACATCTACTACGCGAAAATCTTGCCACCGCTTCGGTTTCCAAAGCGCAGGTTCAAAACCACCACGCAGAAGAGATGCGGGCCCCATCTGCGGGCTCAATGCCTCCCCCGAGATGGGCTCGTGGGCCACTGTCGGTATCCTGCAGACCGGGTACCCCCGCGTAGTGGGTAAAATACAGTCTGGGCACCGCCTCCCCGCCGAGGCGGGCCCCAGCGTAAGGCACGTGCCCTTGGCCTCATGGCGAGCCCTGGGCTGACACGTGCGCTTGAGCTCCGATACTGACACGTGCGCTGGGCTCCGGTCCAAACCTCCACGCCAAGGTGAGGTCCGGGACTACCATGTGTCCCTTGGATCCGAGCCACCTCCCCAAAAAGGACAGCACCAGGGCTGACACGTGTCCTGGGCTCTGGCTGAAGCCTCCCCGCTGAGGACAGCTCCGGTGCTGACACGTGCCCCAGGCTCTGGCCCGAGCCTCCCCGCTGAGGACAGCTCCGGTGCTGACACGTGACCCGGGCTCTGGCCCGAGCCTCCCAATTGAGGTGAGGTTTGGAGCTTCCACGTGTCCCCAGGCTCCGAGTCACCTCCCCGCGGAGGACAGCTCCGGTGCTGACACGTTCCCTGGGCTTCGGCCCGAGCCTCCACGTTGAGGACAGCTCCGGTGCTGACACATGCCCCGGGCTCCGGCCCGAGCCTCCCCGTTGAGGTGAGGTCCGGAGATGCCACGTGTCCCCAAACTCCGAGCCGCCTCCCTGCCGACGACAGCTCCGGAGCTAACACGTGTCCCCTGGCACAAAGCCCGTCGATAAGGGCTCCAGAGCCACCACGTGCCCCACGAATCCGTTGAGGGCCGTGGATCGATGAAGTCAAGAAGGAAGTGTGCTGTCAGCCTTCGCATTCAAGGCTCGCGCCTTCCCTGGAAGCAAGGTGCACTACACACGCCTCCATCTCTTACCCGTTCGCCATTACGGTGACAAGACAGGTCGGCAAGGCGTGAAAGAAATACAGTGCCGCCCAACGCCACGAAGCCGCACAAGCAGGGCGAGGAGATGCAGCGAAAAGATGGTGTCTTCATCATCACCTGACATGCGGTCATGGGCGCTCAGCGCGCCGGACGGTGAGACTTAACTCTTCCGCCGTCCACTCTATTCAGAGGACGAAGCCCTAGATTGTGTATAAGGTTCACATAGCACTGGGGCTACCTGTCGGGCCCTAGGCCACATTGTAACCACCTTGGCCTTGAGCTATAAAAGGACCAGGGTGACCGTCGTGTAGAGGTCCCCGAATTTCGGACCCCAGATCCCACATCACAATAGCACTCACGCTCAGGCAATAGAACAAGCACACCCATGGACGTAGGGTATTACGCTCCGGTAGCCCGAACCACGTAAATCTCTTTGTTCATCTGCTCCCTCGAGCCCAGGTTGCGTAGGGCACCAAGCCCCCTCCGGAAAAAAAGATCCTCGTGGGCTGCTTTCGATCATACTGGGAGGAGTGTCACAGCTCACACTCCGAAAGCGATGCAATGGGAGTCTTCACTGCTGCTCGCCTCAGGGCCGGAGGCTTGCCCTGTACCGGGGCTGACCCCGTTGGCTGCGGAGCCGACGGCGCTGCAGGGACCTTCGTCGTCACCGACGTCACGTTAGGAGGCTTCCCTGCCGACTGCTTCCAAGTCGGTGACGCGCCGAAGGACTTCTTCTGCATCGTAGGCGCGTCAGGGGTCCTCTCCAGAGCTGCAGCAGCACCAGGCGTCCTTCCTGCGCTCGTCGCGGCGGACCCGACAGCAGCAGTTCTAGAACTGCTACCGGCGCTGGCCGCCGAGCCCGGCGCAAAGCCGTGGCAGGCCTGAGGACCCCCCCCCCCCACCAGGGGGCCGGAGACGGATCTCCCATCGGAGCAGACTAGATTCCTCTTTGGCGCCTTGCTCGACTACGCGGCGTCCTTGGGCGGCGAACGAGGGCGTTCCACATGAGCAGGTCCACCATCCGACGCCCACCCCTTTCCCTTGTTGGGGAGTGGGCCAAGCACGGACCTTGCCTGGTCACTGGCACCGCCTCATCCGCCAATCTCCATGCCCCACGAAGCATCACCGACCCGCCGCACTGTGACATCGATGTCGTCCAGTGCCGGAAGCTCCCTCAGCAGCCTCCACCGCGCCTGCTGGTTTAGGCAAGCGGGCTGACAGCTCGCCGGGGGTTTATGGAGTCATCGGAGATCGGGTCACAGGAAATATTCTGCAGCATCACGCCCAACATCCCCCGATCAAGCGATGACCCAGCTCCACGCGCCAACCGGGTGACGTCACCCTCCCCGGTGTACAGCCAAGCAGGCTGAGTGCGCTGCTAGAGAGGAGCAATCCGGCGCAACAGGAAGTTGGCCAAGACCATCAGTGATGTCAGGCCTTCCTTCACCAAGTACTTGACCCTCTCTAGCACCGGCGTGTAGGCGTCCTACAGGTCTGGGATCTCGTCCCCTATGGCTTCCTCGCCGACCTGAGGCCGCTCGGCAACTCCAGGCGATCATGGACATCGGTCTGGGCGATCACCTAGTCCTCCCTCCAGTGGTCCTACTTCCCGCGGGAGAAGGGCGCGATGTACGGCACGGAGTTCCTCCCCCGGTGCTGGATGTAATAGGCCCCCAGGTGGCCTGTGCTTCTCCCCGATGCCCTCAAGGAGAAGAACACCTTCAAGAGCCACACCGATGGCCTCACGCACACGAACATCTCGCAGAAGTGGACGAAGACCGCCACTAGTGCGAGGGCGTGTGGCGTGAGGTGCTAGAGTTGGAAACCGTACACCTCCAGAAGCGTTAGGAGGAAGGATGACGCTGGGAGTGCGAACCCGGAACACACGTACGAGGTGAAAGGGACCACCTCGCCGGGACGCATGTTGGTGAGCGGGGTCTTTTGCGATGGATCTTTCCATCAAACTCGATTGACTGCCAGCCGAGCAGGCGCCTTACATGCTTGAGCTCCTCATCAGTGCGGAGTCGGGAGGAGCGAAGGCCGGAAGCCATGACAGCGAGCGGTGGCTGTGAGTGCTTGGGAACGGAGGCTTCGAGCGCAAAGATGGAAGGTAAATATCACAAGGCACAAGGAGGAAAGAAGGGAAGAGATCACCCTTCACCGGAAGGCTTCCTTTTCTATGCCTGCGGCCTTCGGCAAGGCAACAGGCGTGACACTTGAGTTTCCACTATGGCACGCCGCCTGCACTCCCAATGACGGGTGGGACTCATGTCCACCTGTCAACGTTGGGGGCTAGGCAAGCTGTGTCTCGGGAACAAAGCTCTGGCGGTTCTCAAGAAAAGTGGCATGGTGGAACTACAGCAGTCGACCCAAGAACCGCTGCAGTCAATGCCAGGGCGCGGCCCCTCGAGCACATCGCCACTACCCTCCAGTCAAGGGCGTACATGCATCCACTCAGCCGAGGACGTGCTCCCGTTTCGACTGTCAAGTTTGCCCATCACGCCAAGGACGTGCAACCTTTTTGACTGTCAGGTACAACCACTGACCCACTACGCCAGCCATCGCTTCGTCTTCCGGAGTGTAGATACCAAGAAATCACGCAAGGCGGAAGATGGAGGGCCCACCTACGGGACCGTCGCCTCCCACGAGATGGGCCCGGGGGCCACTGTCGGTACCCTGTAGACCGGGTACCCCCGCGTGGAGGGTTGAAGACGGCTCAGGCCCTACCCCTCTCTCGAGGCGGGCCCTGACACGGCCACGTGCCCTTGGCCCCGGACCTGGTCTCCCCACTGAGGCAGGGTCCGGCGCTGCCACATGTGCCCAGGCTCCGCAGCCGCAACGTGCCATTGGCCCCGAACCAAGCCTCCCTACTGAGGTGAGGTCCAGAGCTGCCACGTGTATGTGGGCTCTGAGCCCTTCCTCCCCGCTGAGGAGGGCTCCGGAGCTGCCACGTGTCTTTGGCCCCCGACCAAGCCTCCCTGCTGACGTGAGGTCCAAAGCTGCCACGTGTCTCCGGGCTCTGAGCTCTTCCTCCACGCTGAGGAGGGCTCTGGAACCGCCACGTGCCCTTGGCCCCGGACCAAGCCTCCCTACTGAGGTGAGGTCCGGAGCTTCCACGTGTATCCGGCTCTGAGCTCTTCCACCCCGCTGAGGAGGGCTCCGGAGCCGCCACGTGCCCTTGGCCCAGAACCAAGCCTCCCTAATGAGGTGAGGTCCGGAGCTGCCACGTGTATCTGGGCTCTGAACCCGTCCTCTCCGCTGAGGAGGGCTTCAGAGCCACCACGTGCACCACGATCTATCGAGGGTCGTGGGCCTTTGAAGTCAAGGAGGAAGTGCGCTGTTAGACCGCACATTCAAGACTTGCGCCTTCCCCTGAAGCATGGCGCGCGGCGCACTCCTCCGTCCTCCGCCCGTTCACCATTGTGACAAGATAGGGCGGCGAGGCGTGACTGCAATACAGTGCCGCCAAACAGCACTATGCTGCACAGCAGAGCGAGAGGACGCGGTGACAAAATGACATCTTCATCATCACCTGCTACCCGGTCAAAGGAACTCAGCGTGCCCGGCGGCGAGTCATAACTCCACCGCCAACTACTCTACGTGTAGCTGTAAATACCCTGGATCATGTATAGGGTTCAGACAACCTTGGTGATAGGAGGATGAGTCCCGATCTTCCGAGAGGTAGGGTAAACTTGATTGGGTGGAGATCTCGACGTTGATGATCCAAGGCTCCGAACGAACGAAACCCCGCAATCACTACACCACTGCTCCGTTGGTTATCACCCGTGTTACATGAATGACCTCGCCACAAAGGCTTATCCCTGCAGGCGCAATCAAGAACACAAGCAAGAACAGAGAAGTTGCAATCAAAACTGAATTGATCACGAATTTGGGGTCTCACAACCGATGATCGGTGACACTGTTCAATGACAGATTGTAACTAAGCAAAACCCACATGTTTGTGACGGCGGCTAGGGGGTATAAAGGAGGTGGAGGACGACCAGGGGGTTGCTGGGGTCGTGACCTAACACTAAGACACGTACATAATGGACTTGGACTCGATACAAGGCCCAATGGCCCAACTAGGTGATGCAACACCCTGACAGACTCTAAACTTTATATTGTTTCGAAGTTTCCCATCGACTCCGAGGGAATTTTGATGTGGGGCCAGTTCCATTGGAAAGTTTATCCTCTCAGCTTTCCGTGCATATGTAGAACGTCAAAAATGGAGTCCGTATGCCTCCTGTGCATCCATTTTAAGGTGGACTGCTCCTGGGCCCGAGTTGGACTCGAGTTTGAGTTGGGCTCGGTCTCTAACTTCTTGTTGGCGTATTTTCTGGTCCTCCACGCCTCCAAACCCCTCTCCATGTATCTCCATGTCCTCTACATGGTTCCTAATCATAATTAATCCATTAGGTAGCAACATACTCTCAAAATTCACATATAAAGAATTGTTCAGGAACGAGCTCACCTCTAAATTCAATTGTCGTGCTCGAGCTCTAGTAATTGGACCTTGCATATCTACCATGTGAGTGTTGTGTATATCTGCAGGAGTGATGTCCACATCATCCTCCCCCTCTTGCATTGGAGTCGTCCTCGACTCAAGCTCATCTTCTTCTCCCAAGTATGGCTTTAAATCTGAAATGTTAAATGTGGGACTAACCCCAAACTCGGGAGGCAACTCAAGTTTATATGCATTATCATTTATCTTCTCAAGAACCTTAAAAGTTCCAGCAGCACGTGGCATGAGTTTGGACTTTCTCAAATCCGGGAACCTATCTTTTCTCAAATGAACCCACACCAAATCACCGGGTTCCAATTTTACCTCCTTCCTACCTTTACTAGCAGCAATGCGATACTTTTCATTCATTTTTTCAATTTGTAACTTAGTAGTTTCATGCAACTTAAGAATAAATTCAGAACATTGTGTAGCATCTAAGTTCACAATTCAGTATGTGGTAAAGGTAGCAAATCAATTGGAGCACGAGGATTGAAACCATAGACTACCATAAACGGACTTAACTTGGTTGTGGAGTGAATAGACCTGTTATAAGCAAACTCAATATGTGGCAAACACTCCTCCAACAACCTTAAATTGTTTTTCAAAACAGCCCGCAACATAGTAGATAAGGTACGATTAACTACCTCCATTTACCCATCAGTTTGTGGATAACAAGTAGTAGAAAACAGCAACTTTGTTCCCAATTTATATCATAAAGTTCTCCAAAAGTGACTCAAAAACTTAGCATCCCTATCAGAAACAATAGTATTGGGAACACCATGCAAACGCACAACCTCATTAAAGAACAAATCAGCAACATGTGAAGCATTATCGGTCTTGTGGCAGGGTATAAAATGAGCCATTTTAGAGAAACGATCAAAAACCACAAAGACACTATCCCTCCCCCTCTTTATTCTAGGCAATCCTAAAACAAAATCAATAGAAATATCCTCCCAAGGTGCACTAGGAACCGGAAGAGGCATATAAAGACCATGGGGGTTAAGTCGAGACTTAGCTTTGTTGCATGTCGTGCAACGTAAAACGTAGCGCTCCACATCACGCCTCATTCGTGGCCAAAAGAAGTGAGCGGCCAGCACATCCTCTGTCTTTTTAACACCAAAATGTCCCATCAAACCACCTCCATGCGCTTCCTGCAACAACAAAAGATGAACGGAGCTAGCTGGAACACACAGCTTGTTAGCACGGTAGAGAAGGCCTTCACGCAGCAGGAATTTTTGCCACGTTCTTCCCTCTCTACAATTTTCAAAGGCATCTTTGAAGTCCAAATCAGTAGCATATAACCTCTTTATGGTTTCCAAACCAAAGATTTTATGACAAAGTTGGGATAGTATGGTATATCGTCTAGATAAAGCATCGGCAATCACATTTTCTTTCCCTTTCTTATGTTTAATGATGTAAGGAAATGATTCTATGAACTCAATCCATTTAGCATGACGTTTGTTCAGATTAGCTTGTCCTTTAAGATACTTCAAAGACTCATGATCTGAATGTATGACAAATTCTTTAGACCATAGGTAATGTTGCCAAGTTTGCAAGACACGCACTAAAGCATAAAGTTCTTTGTCATATGTAGAATAATTCAGCGAGGCCCATGCAATTTTTCACTAAAGAAGGCAACAGGTTTACCTCCTTGAATTAGCACTCCTCCAATGCCAATGTCGCTCGCGTCACATTCAAACTCGAAGGTCTTCTCAAAATCAGGAAGCTGCAGCAATGGTGCTTGTGTGAGCTTCGACTTGAGAACATCAAAAGCTTGTTGTTGTGCTGGTCCCCATCGAAACGGCACTCCATGCTTTGTCAACTCGTGGAGAGGTGCCGCAACGGTGCTGAAATCTCGCACGAAACGCCGGTAGAAACCTGCGAGACCAAGAAAACTCCGAACCTGTGTGACCGTAGTTGGAAGTGGCCAGCTCGTGATGGCAACAATCTTTGCCTCGTCCACCTCAATGCCCTGCGAAGTAACAACATACCCAAGAAAAGACACACGATCGGTGCAAAAGGTGCACTTCTCAAGGTTACCATATAAACGTGCATTGCGCAAGACATTAAAAACATCACGCAAATGTTCAAGATGCTCATCATATGACTTGCTGTAAATAAGGATATCATCAAAGTAAACCACCATAAATTTACCAATGAAAGCACGTAAAACCTCATTCATCAACCTCATGTAAGTGCTGGGCGCATTAGTTAAACCAAATGGCATGACTAACCATTCATAAAGTCCGAATTTAGTTTTAAAAGCAGTTTTCCATTCATCATCTAAAGCCATACGAATCTGATGATACCCACTACGCAAATCAATCTTGGAAAAAATAACAGAACCACTCAACTCATCAAGCATGTCATCCAATCTAGGAATAGGATAGCGATAACGAATGGTAATGTTATTGATGGCTCTACAATCAACACACATGCGCCAAGTGCCATCTTTTTTTGGAACCAAAAGAACAGGAACAAAACAAGGACTAAGACTCTCACGAATGTACCCGCGATCCAGAAGATCTTGGACTTGTCGCTGAATTTCCTTAGTCTCGTCGGGGTTGGTCCTGTAGGCAGCACGGTTTGGCAAGCTCGCCCCTGGAACCAAATCAATCTTGTGCTCAATGCCTCGCACAGGTGGTAATCCGGGGGGTATCTCTGATGGAAAAATATCCATATATTCCTGCAAAAGGTTAGCAATAGCAGGTGGCAAGACAATGGATGTATCCTCAATGGAATATAAAGCATGTTTGCACAATAAAGCATAGCAAGTTCCATTAGAGGCATATAAATCATCAAGATCAGATTTAGTTGCAAGGAAAATAGGATTTTTCAACTTAATAGGTTGCTGAATTTCAGAATTGAAAACACCCTTTTGCTTAGCATTATTCTTTTTCTCTTGCTCAAATTGTACAATTTCAGTGAGACTCATAGGAAGCAACACAATTTTCTTGCCCTTATGCATGAGAGTATACTTATTAGATCGACCATGGTGAATAGCATCAGTATCAAACTCCCAAGGACGTCCCAACAAAAGAGAACAAGCATCCATAGGTACCACATCAAAATCAGCAAAATCATGATAAGAACCAATGGAAAAATGTATCCTTGCTGTTTGTGTTACCTTAACCTTACCATTGTTGTTAAACCATTGAATGTGATAAGGGTGGGGATGCTCCCGTGTGGTCAAGCCAAGCTTCTTGACTACCTCAACATTCACCAAATTGTTGCAGCTACCACCATCAATGATGGTATGTACACGGCAGTCCTTGACAACGAGAAACATGTTGAAAAGGTTGTGACGTTGGCGGTTGTCGTCCTCTCGAACCGTGGCACTCAAAGCTCGCTGCATAATCAAAGTCCTATAGTTGTTTGTCGCAGATGTACCAAGAACCTCCTCAGCACCATCATCCGAACCTGAAATGTTAGTTGCAATAATATTTTCATCTTCAATATCAGAAGCACTAACATACCCACCATCAGCAGTGGCAATGATCGTCCATTTGCTGGGGCAATCTCGTTGCATATGGCCAAGTCCCTAGCAGCGGTGGCACTTGATGTCGTAGCTGCGACTTGTCGAAGTGTTGGGTGCAGCCGCCTTTGCTGCAACACCTGGAGGCATCTGGGACTTGCTGATATCTTGTCCCCGTGATGTATAAGGTGCGATGCTGCTGCGTACAACACCCGTGGAGGGTGGTGTAGAAGCACGTACGCTCGAGGAGGGTGCTGCTTTGGATGGCACCGGAAATTGTCGTGGCGTGAAGGTGTTGTTCCGCCGCTGCTGGTGGTGACCCTGCACTTCTTTTTCTGCTAGCATAGCAAGTTGAAATAAACGTTGAATAGAATGATATTCCTTGTAGTCAACTATGTCCTGGATCTCACGCCGCAAGCCCCCATAAAACCTAACAATTTGGTCTTCCTGATCCTCAACTACCCCACAACGAAGCATACCTTTCTGCAACTCTTGGTAGTACTCTTGGACAGTCATGTCACCCTGATCAAAGCGTTGCAATTTCTTAAGAAGATCACGTCGATATGAAGGAGGAACAAACCTAGCGCGCATCTCTTCTTTTAACGCAGCCCATGTCTGTGGTGCATTACGTGTATTGACAAGTTCATTCCACCAAATTATAGCAAAATCTTTAAACTCACTAGTGGCTTGTCTAACTCTATGTCGCTCAGGAACAAGATGAGAGCTAAATTTTTGTTCTACCGTCATCTCCCAATCCAAGTAAGTCTCAGCATCATAAGATCCATAAAATGTTGGAATAAAAAACTTAATCTTAGCATAAGGATCATTATCTTGTTCAGGAGCATGAGGACGAGGTCTACCTCCCATACCTTGACGATTTCGTCGAGGGCGACGGCGCTGCTATGCATCAACCTCATCGTTATTGAAGTCATCCTCTGTGTCGTAGTGAGCATGTGCATCACCATCAAGGATGATAGAGGGTGTAGCTTGTTGGGGAAGACGAGTCTCCATCTCGTCCAACCGTGTGGTCAGACCAGCAACACTTGTATGGAGCCTCTGAAAGGTGGCTGTTATAGTGGTCTGGTAATTATTGAAAGCTTCGGTCATTGCCCGCATCATGTCCTTTAGTTCCATATGGGACACGCACTCATCATCATCCAGAGGTGTAGAACCAGAGGTCTTATCCATAGGCTTCTTTCCTGTCATTGTTAGTACAAAACAGAAATGAAGACAAAAAGATCGTGAAGAACCCTATTACTACGCTCTCCAAAGTGGGTGGAAAATCGATCAGTAAGATGCGTCTTACCCCGCTCTTACAAGTTTCTTACCAGCACTGCAGGTGGCCAACGGTGACCGGTGTGAAGCAAGCAGAGAGTGGGTGTGATTGCAAAGGTTACCTGTTCTGCTCGAGAGAAGGTGGAGATTGGAAGGCTCAAATGCAGTATATGTATGTGGCACACAAGTTAGTAACCGATAGCAATGCTGAATAAGTGTCCAAAGAATTTCACCTAGTTGCTGGCCTAAGAATGTATTAGAACAGTTGTGGCAACAAGCAAGGGCAAGGATGAATGATGATGAACAACAAGGATAATATCAGCAAGTATCCAGCACTCATACAGAAATAGCACAACTAGAAAACCCCTTAGCCTCCTGTTTTTGTCTTGAAGCACTAGTAGAAATCAAAATCTTTTTCTCTTTATTTTTTTATATTTTTTCTCAACCAGGGGCACAAGAATAGAAACAACACCAGGTATTAGCTTAAACCGATGAAAGATGATATCGGCACAAATTCAGGAGCGATTGGAAAAACTGGTGCTGGAACTTCGAAGTTCGAAACGAGGGCCTTATTAATTTTTTTGTAATTTTTTTTTAAAACACCGTATGTGAACTTTTTCGAGACCTTTCTAGGAAAAAATGCGCCTCAATCGGAGTTACGAGCGAAAAGTTATGCCCGTTTTAAGGAGGATACCCCGAATCAGGTTTTGGTGGTGGTGGAAACTGAACAGAAACGAATCGGTGGATGGAATTTTTTTGTAGATTGGTTTTTTGTAGATGGCAGCGGATGGAAGAAAAAAAACTAAACCAAAACAAATCTAAACCAGCAACCAGACTCAACCTAGGACACGAACTCAGAACTACGGACTCCAAAACTAAATTGTGCAAAAGGTTGAGCGGGGGTTGTAGGTCAGGGAAACTAAAATTTTTTTTGTGGCTTTTTATGGACGATAGGACTGAAACAAAATAAATCTAAAGGGCACACAAGTATACCTCACGGTGAACCTGGAAATCTGATACCAATTGATAGGAGGATGAGTCCCGATCTTCCGAGAGGTAGGGTAAACTTGATTGGGTGGAGATCTCGACGTTGATGATCCAAGGCTCCGAACGAACGAAACTCCGCAATCACTACACCACTGCTCCATTGGTTATCACCCGTGTCACACGAATGACCTCGCCACGAAGGCTTATACCTGCAAGCGCAATCAAGAATACAAGCAAGAACATAGAAGTTGCAATCAAAACTGAATTGATCACGTCACTGACACTGTTCAATGACAGATTGTAACTAAGCAAAACCCACCTGTTTGTGATGACAGCTAGGGGATATAAAGGAGGTGGAGGACAACCAGGGGGGTGCTGGGGTCGTGACCTAACCCTAAGACACGTACATAATGGACTTGGACTCGATACAAGGCCCAATGGCCCAACTAGGTGATGCAACACCCTGACAGACTCTAAACTTTATATTGTTTCGAAGTTTCCCGTCGACTCCGAGGGAATTTTGACGTGGGGCCAGTTCCATTGGAAAATTTATCCTCTCAGCTTTCCGTGCATATGTAGAACGTCAAAAACAGAGTCCGTATGCCTCCTGTGCATCCATTTTAAGGTGGACTGCTCCTGGGCCCGAGTTGGACTCGAGTTTGAGTTGGGCTCGGTCTCTAACTTCTTGTTGGCGTATTTTCTGGTCCTCCACGCCTCCAAACCCCTCTCCATGTATCTCCATGTCCTCTACATGGTTCCTAATCATAATTAATCCATTAGGTAGCAACATACTCTCAAAATTCACATATAAAGAATTGTTCAGGAACGAGCTCACCTCTAAATTCAATTGTCGTGCTTGAGCTCTAGTAATTGGACCTTGCATGTCTACCATGTGAGTGTTGTGTATATCTGCAGGAGTGATGTCCACATCACTTGGGGCCACCTGTCGGACCCCGGGCCACATTGTAACTGCCCCGCCCCTTGGACTATAAAAGGACCGGGCAGCCTCCGAGCAAAGGATTCGATCTCTGATCCCCTGACACATACACACAGGCAATACAACAAACACCTCCGTGGACGTAGGGTTTTACGCTCTGTTGGTCCAAACCACGTAAATCCTCGTGTTCACCTTCTCCCTCAAGCTCGATCAATCTAGGGACGATCAGCCCCTCCAATCAAAGAACCTCCGTGGGCTGCTCCAGTAGCGGTACCGGGGGAAGTGCCGTTGCTACACTTCGAAACTTCCAGTTGCGCTTCGCTAGATTATCTTTTGTAAGTGTCACCCCTTGAATTATGTACCACATAAATATCTTAATTTTCAGTGGTATTCGAGCAGCCCATGACATATTACTTCTTTCTCACATTGCCATTTAAAATCATATATATATATATATATATACATTGAGTTTACAGAAAAGATGCCCTTTTGATGTAACTCTCATCTCATAACATCTTGTGTATTATTTAGGCGGACATGAGCTATGATTGCCAAAAGTCTTTGTCATCCCACTAGATTATTTTGTATGAGCCCACGCCTAAAAGTAATATTAAGTGGTATAGAACTAAAGACATGTGCAATAGTAGCATGTTTCTGCCTGACAATGTTGTATAGAGAGGTAAATTTATCTTTGAGCCTAAAGTTCCCAACCCACCTATCTTCCCAAAACCTAGTCATGCATACAGCACTGGATGCTAATGTTAGACAGGTTTGTCTTGATAACCTTCATGTTTTGTAGATACCGCGGTAATGTGAGTTCTCTGTAAGTAGCAATTTGTGGCATATCATATCTGTAAATTTTGAAGCTTCCCCAAAATGATAGTTTCCACTCAGCCGGGTGTCAACTAGATCCTCTTTCCGGCATTTAATTATCTAGTCAGTACTGTCAGTAATGTGATAGTCGAATATTTCCTGGGATGGTTTATGTACCTCGTAAAAATGGTGCAACATCCCCTCAATATATTTGCATTTGTTATCCTGTGAATTGTTATGGTTGAGGTTAGAGATCCACACCCGACGTGTCCAGATGTGTGACTGGAATATATGCAGACACTGCTGTTCTAGACTAATGCAGCACGCTTGAGAGCGTATATCGTGCTTCTGAACTTTAAGAGTACAACTGTAAGAATTAGCAGATAAGTGTGAAAACATTAACTGGCAGTCTGGTACTCAAATCTGATACATAAAAGAATCCTTTAAAAGGACGCTTTTATGTTTAGAGATCAATGTATTTGATTTTATTGACGCCACTTGTACCTGGGCTTGCTCTCGGGCCTTTGGGTTTCATCTTGTAAAGCCCAATGATGCTTGTGCCAAAAAATCTGAGACCTGACCTGAATTTCTCACACTACTGACACTTGGGCGCTATTCTGCTGCCAGGGTCCACTTGGTCTGGAAAAAGAAAGGATGCATGACAGCGAGATGGCGCCACGAAGGCCGGAGAAGCTTCAGCGTCCAGCAAACTTGTCCGATGGGTGTGACGCCACGCTCTCATGTGTTTTGATGATTTGGCCTGTCTCACTCAGATTTAGAGGGTCACGTGCTGGTTCATGATTTGGGGGCGTAAGCAATCCAATAATCGGTCGCCTCGAGTTGACCAAAAATAGTAATACTATGCTTAGACCCCGTTCCGTTTCGGTGGCCACGGGGATACTAGCGCCTATGCTTTGTCCTAGATATGCACTATGCCCCAGTAGTGTAGTGTAGGAGTATGCTACTACCAGTAGTAGTAGCTGAAAGGGAGAGAGTTCTTCAATCAAGGGAACATGATCCCTTGATTCCAGCCCGGAATCATTCCTTATTCTTTCCATTGGCCAACTACTACCACTACTATTAATCACTTGATAAATTGATCCGAGTCCCACTTGAACCGCCGATTAATTGTTTGAGCTTCCCGGGAAAAAAAAGAAGAATCAATTGTTTCAACACTGGAAGTATTCAAACGAAACCGCTTGTTTTTCAAGAAAATAAATCTGAGGCTAAAAGATGTACCCGACCGCAAGGTCATGCTATGGAAGACAGACAATTCTAAGACGTCATGATTTTTCCTCATTGTCTGGCGTATCCCGCTGATGAGAAGAGAGTGGACTGGCTAACACGAACTGGCGAAGAATCTTGAAATTTATGCGGATCCGTATATTTTGATCAAAGCACGACTTGAAAGTGGATTGTGGTTTCAATTTTCGAAAGAAACAAAAAGTGGATGGTTGACACGTGGCCTAGCTAGCTAGCTAGTGGGGCCATGGATGCGGTGGTAGTGAGCAGCTACTAGCTACGTGTCCGGTGGCCGCATTAAGGCTGCTCGCAGCGGGCTCGCTGGCAGCCGAATAGTGGCCTCCAAATCCCAGATCGCCACAGTAGTACTCTGCCAAATGAGCAGATGTCCTGTAGGGCTAGTAAAGGTGAGGAAGAAGAGAGAAAGAAAGAAAGGAGGAAGAAAGGAAAAATAGAAGGAAAAAGAGAAAAAGAAAAAAAAGGCAAAAAGGAGAAAGGAAAGGGGAAAAAAGAAGAGGAGAGCGAAAAGGAAAAATAAGAAGAAAAGAGAGAGAAAAGAAAAATAAATTTGATGATTTTATATAAATTGTAGATATAATATTATTAGCATAAAAATATTTATATAATATAATATAAAATATGAGATATGCATACTCCAACATGTTTAGAATAAAGGCTCGATTGTTGTTATTATTGTTAATATAAAATACAAGATAGTTGTATTATCTAATATAAAATAGATTATAGTTGATATAAAGGTCTAATTTAAAAGTAAATGAGTGTAGAGAACTGATCTATAAAAGTGAAAATCTTTTAGAGTTAACTGTAAAAAATTAAAAATATTCTTTTACATGCGAGTAGGCTAATGAGTTGGGGCAATGCCCCACTATGCGTCTATACTTTTTATTAAAATTTGCTAAACTTTAAATCTTTGACACGTACTTATTCCGTCCCAAAATATTTGTCATTCGAGACTTTTTCAGTTTTTTAATTATTTATTATTCTTACTTTTCAATATATTTTTCTTTTTCAATATATCTCTGTCTCTATCAGTCTGATCAGACTGATGATTGACGAGGCAAATTTTGTGCATGCAGCTACTCCCAAGTGCAAATTATGAGCGTGCGTACGTGTCTCTTGTTCTCCATCTAACTACGGCACTAGGGTCCTGTTCGACCCGTAGGTACGTCAGTCAGAACGTGGGAAGCGTCCACGCGCCAACTAACGCCGCGCGCCGAGCGTGATCAGCCAATGATGCGACCGTCCCGTCACGCACGCGCACGTTGTCGCAGCTCAAGGTCACGTACACATCCGATCGGTCGCAGCCGAATCGGACGGCGCCACGCACGCCCGTGCGTGGCAGGAGCGCGAAGCGAGCTGTCCGGTTGGTGGTTCACACGACAGATGACGTGGGGGTGATCGCCACATGACCGCGCGTACGGGCCATCACCGTATCCACATCGAGCAACTCAACTTCGCCGCCGGGTGCACGCGGCAGCTGGTCGTGCCGCGAACGCCCACGGCCCACTTGCCCCCGCGCGCTGTCCGGCCGTCGCTCGTCACCGACGAGCTCGCATGTGAAACCAACAATTGGCGAGTGACTGCATGTGCGTACGGGTGTCGTTGCTGGCCTGTTGGATCCGCGCACACGTCCAACCCTGCGCGTCCTGCTTAATCAAGCACCTCGAACTCTATGCAAGTTACACGTACGCCGGCTAGTTAAGCGAGGCCGATGTGACTTCGATTCCGCCGATCCTGGAGAGACCCAAAAACCATGCATGAACCCGTTAATTCATCATCACCATCAGCGCGTCCGAGATCGTCGGCACGCGGAGAGACATGGCACGGCGGCGCAGGTGATTAAGGACGGAAAGGCTGTGGGGGTTTGGTGCTGGCCGGGTGCGACCGTGCGAGGTGACAGTGCATCGTGAACGAATTCCAGTGCTAGCCATACGGGCAGGGGCTCACAGAGCTCAAACATACGATACAAAGGACTGCACAGCACCCGCGAACGGAACCGGGCCGGAGTTCCGGCGACAGCACTAGCCCGGTGTTCCGTCCTAGAGAAGAGATGCCTGGTAGTCTTTGGACGGGCACGACGTCACGGCCCCGCGACAGGATAGGAACGAGAGGAGGCATCGCCGTCACGGCGTCATGATTCGTGATCCCCCTGGCACCGGCAGCATAGCAGGGGACAAGAGCGCGCCACCTGGAGCTCGGCCGCACGCCCCGAGTTAAGCTGATGATTGGGCTGCCTTGACGATCACAACCGATACGTACTCATCACTCATCAGCTCACAGAAATATCCTTTCACTCTCCTGCTCTTTAAAAAGCGACACCTCTCCGCGCTTCCTCTTCATTGGCACATCAAGGCCGGTCGGTCCATCGTAGTTTCCTCCTCTGGAAGCACCCGTCTGTTTCGCCAGGTGAAGGAAAAAAGCCAAGTTCGTCGAAACATCGATCCATGGAGATGACGGTGAGTGCGAGCACAGGTGAGGAGCTGTACAGCGGCCACCGCAACCTCGGTCTCGGGCTCAGCCTCGGCATCGCCACCGCGGCTCCGGTCGAGCCGTCGCAGCAGAAGCGCGCGCTCAGCGTCGCGCCCATCTCGTTCCTCTCCGGGTTGCAGCAGCAGCCACAGTGTTGGAACGGCTTCCGCCCCGGGTTCTTCTTCTTCCCATCCTCCGGTGAGTAATCTCTCTCTCTCTCTCTCTCTCTCTCTCTCTCTCTCTCTCTCCGGCTAGGCCGCCCGGCCGGTGCGCATGCATGCATGCATGTCGTATTGAGATCGATGGAATGTATGGTGTTCTCTTTGGTTGACTAAGGTCGCGCCGCGCGTGCATGCAGGGATGGACCGGTCATGCAGGGATGGACCGGTCCTCAGAGAGGAAGCAGCAGCAGCCGGCGCCCGCGTCGTGCCACGTCCACGAGATGCGGTTCCTGCGGGGGATCGACGTGAACCGCGCTCCTGCGGAGGTGACCGGGAGGGGAAGCTGCAGCGAGGACGAGGAGCGCGGCGCGTCATCGCCTAACATCACGCTGTCCAGCCTCACCGGTAAGCGTGGCGCGCCGGCCACGAGCGGCGGGGAAGAGGGCAACCTCACACCGAGGGCCACCTGCGGCAGCGACGATGAGGACAGCGGCGCCGGCGGCGGGTCGCGCAAGAAGCTCCGCCTGTCCAAGGACCAGGCCGCCGTCCTCGAGGAGAGCTTCAAGGAGCACAACACCCTCAGCCCCGTACGTATCGTTCCACTCCTAACCATCCAACCAAGTCCAGGCATCACAAAAATCCCGAGAAAATTAACCGATCTCTTTTTTTTGTCCCCTGTATCTGCTTCTCTTGCTCAGAAGCAGAAGCCGGCGCTGGCGAAGCAGCTGAACCTGAAGCCGCGTCAGGTCGAGGTCTGGTTCCAGAACCGCAGATCAAGGTAAATAAATAATTACTGAATCATTCCCATCCACTCTTTAATCGACCCGTTTAGGTATGCGTACCTGATCAGTTTGATAAACCATCCGTCAAAATTATTCAGGACGAAGCTGAAGCAGACTGAAGCGGACTACGAGTTCCTGAAGCGCTGCTGCGAGTCACTGACGGAGGAGAACCGGCGGCTGCAGCGGGAGGTGGCGGAGCTGCGCGCTCTCAAGCTCGTCGCGCCGCCGCACTACTACGCGCGCATGCCGCCGCCCGCCACGCTCACCACGTGCCCCTCCTGCGAGCGCGTCGCGGTCGCGGCTGGTCCATGTTCGTCGACGGCCCGGCCAGGAGGTCGTGGCTTGGACGCGCCCGACATGGCGGCAGTGGTTTCAGTAACCACCATGGATTAGGGCTGCGTAGGTGGTTTGGTTGACTATTAGCGCTAGCACCTGTGCAAGTAATACGGCATGAGATGTGCTTGCTAAGGTATATTCTCTCGATTCTTAAATTGTTTTTATATATCATTATAACAACCTTAGTTTATCTTCAAATTGAAATCGTTGTTCTGCCAATAACAATTTTTTTTTAAAAAAGTCAGTACTGATTAGGGTTGGTTTTCTTTAACTTATGTTTATACCAGCAGTTCAGTTATGTAATCTTGATGTTTTTTGGGCATCGTTTATCTGCTATAAAAAACTAAGTAGGTTGTAATATCTTGTTTCTTGTACACGAATCTCAAACGAGTGACGCAATGAATTTTAGCACTACTTTGCATACAGATGTGACGTGCCTGCGTGCGTGTTGTATACCTGTGTACCATCCCTCATTTTGCGGCATCTCTGTCTGTTTACCACATCGAGATGGGTTCTATGTTTGTTCTGTTCGTGCCCCGTGCTTGTCAAACGCATTTGCTTCAAGTGGGGTTTATGGGCTCTACCATCATTAGGAATCCCAACGTCCAATCAACCATTGGGTTAGTGCAATGATTCTGCGATCACAAGGAAACGTCACAGGCACTCATAATCTTGTAATTAGTCAGTTGTTCTTTTGTGTGCCGCTCTAAAGTCCTGACGTCGATGTTGTATCCGAAGAGGAAATCTGCCGCGTCCTTTTCTTCCTCCCCCGTGATGTTTGAAGCGTTCTTGACGAGTATTCGGACCATCCACACGAGAAAAACAAGTCTGTTCAATTCACCGGCTCTGGTTTGGTCCTACTCGTACGCAACAGCAGCACAGCAGAAACAAGCACGCTGGTTAAACTGGCTGGAAGGCAGCAGTCTGAAATGGACAGGCAACGACCGAAAGTTTTAAGCAGCTTTGGGTCATGTTTCAGCGGCGAGCATATCCTCAGATCTCGTTCCTCCTTATTGGCGTAGTGCGGTGGGGTTGAAAATCTCACTTAGGGCGTGTTTGCGATAGCTGTGCTTTACAGTAGAGCACCCTTTTTCGCTAATTGTATGTAGTTTCAGTATAATACATTGTATGTATTTTGTAAAATCTTTTAAATATATATTATTGAAGAAAAAAAATGAGATTTTCTCATTCATCAATAATAAAGTGCATATAGCTATTTTTCACTATGTTTTATTGAAACAGTTGATACAACTATAGTGATGTGTATGCAACTATTTTTTATTTAAACACTTGTCCGAACCATATTTGAATAATAAAACGAGAGAATAGTACATAATCTTTGTCTTCATACAAAAGACTTAAAATCCTTTATTATTTCTATTTATTACATAAATATGACATACTAATTCCACGCAAGAGAAAGAGATGTCGCCACATTATCACGAAATGCATCCATCGTAACAAAACTTGACTTCGAAGTTGAATCATCGGAGGCACGGTCTGACAGAACATATCTGTTATACCTATCCGGAATAGTAGGCACAAAGTCAGGATCACGATCACAGTTATCAAAGTCCACATCGCCACTTGAATGCTCTCGAATGAAATTATGGAGAACCGTAGTTGCAGCAATATATTTTTTTGTGTCAGCATTGAGTATTTAGGCATTTTGTAAAGGATTTGCCATTTCATCTCCATAGTCCAAATGATCTCTCAACCACATTATGAATAGATGAGTGTACTCGATTGAACTTCTCTTTCGGTGTACTTGATTCTATACCTCCAATGCCACTCAGATAAGTGATATCTTTCACCTTTGTATGGAGCTAGGTATCTTGGACGGTTAGAATAGCCCGCATCTACAACATAGTATTTACCTACACATTTACAAATGAACAAATATGTAAAGGATTAGAAAGGTGACTGTCGAAGTGTGTAGTCGACACTTCCCCCGGACCTGCTCTGGGCAGCCCGCGGAGGTTCTTTTTCGGAGGGGCTAGACACTTGCGGAGAGCTTTAGCGTTAGGGACGAGTGAGGGAGAAGCTTGACACGGGGAGTTTTACGTGGTTCAGGCCGCCGGAGCGTAAAACCCTACGTCCACGGTGAGCAGAGGTGCTCGCTGTATTGCTTGCTGCTCAGAACCGGAGTCCTGAGCTTGAGGGTGAGTGATGTCTAGAGTGCGAGTTCACAGAGTTTGAACTCTTGCTAACGTCGCCTACCCGAGCCTTTTTAGTCCAAGGCTCGAGTGACTTACAAGGTGGGCCCGGGACCCGACAGGTGGTCCCGAGGATATTGCCTGTCGTCTACCGTACCTACAGTTATGCCGGTAGTTGTCTCTGGCGAAGGCTTCCGAGTCTTCGTTCTGCCGCCCTGCCTATGCCGCAAGCTAGTCGTAGTGGTTGATGATGGCAGGGGTGGCAGGGGATGTCTTGTCGCTGTGTTTATTGGTGGGCAGGCTCTGACACGGTGTGCCTGTCTGCGATGTGACTGGGCGCAATGGCACCTGACAGAGATGTGCTCCGCGTCTCCGCGTCTTGGGAAGGCGCGGGCCTTGAATACCTTGTACGGGCAAGGTATGACGCGTCTTTACGCCTGCTGCCTACCGCGCGGGGGCACGCAGCGTTGCTCTGCTGGCCACGTGGCGGGCCCGGAGCTCTCCTCTAAGGAGAGGGAGGTCTGACCCCGCGGGACACATGGAGCCTTCGGACCTCTCCCCGCAGAGGGGGGAGGTCCGGCTGCTGCTGGCCACGTGGCGGGCCCGGAGCTCTCCTTTGAGGAGAGGGAGGTCCGGCCCCGCGGGACACGTGGAGCCTTCGGACCTCTCCCCGCGGAGGGGGGAGGTCCGGCTGCTGCTGGCCACGTGGCGGGCCCGGAGCTCTCCTCTAAGGAGAGGGAGGTCCGGCCCCGCGGGACACGTGGAGCCTTCGAACCTCTCCCCGCGGAGGGGGGAGGTCCGGCTGCTGCTGGCCATGTGGCGGGTCCGGAGCTCTCCTGTGAGGAGAGGGAGGTCCGGCCCCGCTGGACACGTGGCGCCTTCGGAGCTCTCCCTGCGGAGAAGGGTGAGGTCCTTAGGCATTTTCCCCTGTGCGTGGGGGTACCCCATATCGAGGGTACCGACAGTGGCCCCCGGGCCCATCTCGGGGGAGATAGCCAGCCCGAGGTGGGGCCTCCGTCTCTTTCATTCTGCGCACCTTCTCTAAGTCCCGCATTAACCGTTGCCGGAGCACGAACAGTCGCGAGATCGTGGGAGCGTGAGCCCACTTGATGGTTGCTTTTATTGCTGCGGTTCCCAAGGCTGCCACTTCTGCACGTTGCGGCGCTTTCTTCGGGAACCGCCGAAGCGCCTTGCCGGCTCGCCTCTTTGGGAGACTGACTTCTTAGCCCACCGCTTCAGCTGGACGACTCGGGTCCACTTGTCATCGACGCTTGGTCTTGGAGCCGAAGCGGTTGCCCAAGCGGCGTATTTTTAAAAGTTTCGAATCGCTTTGAATCGGACCTGGGAAGTTTAAAAGGGGATCTTACCCGCATCACGGCTTCCCTTCGCACTTCCCAGCGCTTGCACCTTCCTTGAGCTCTTGCGCCTTTGTCTTCTGCCATGGCTTCCAACCCGCCTCCAGAGAAGAAGCACGCTCGATTTCCTCCGGTGGCGGCGTCTGTGCCGAGTCAGGGAACCAGGGTGCCTGCACGCCCTACTTCTGGAGATGGCGCCTCGTCCGGTGGCGACCCCAAGAGGTCTCGGGCTCATCATCCCGACGGGACTCCTCTTGAGCGACGACAGGCTGAAGGTTCCCGGGCATCGCGTCCTCCCTCCTCAGATGGTGGAGTCTCCAAGGAAACTGCTGATGTGCCGAGGAGGGCTTCAGGCGGTGGAGTCTCCAAGGAGACTGCTGATGCGCCGAGGAGGGCTTCAGGCGGTGGAGTCTCCAAGGAGACTACTGATGTGTCGAGGGGAGCTTCAGGAGCATCCCCTGCTCCGTCAGTCCGGGCGACTGCGGAGCAGCCGTCGGCGGCGACGACGGGCTCTAGTGGTCCTATCCCGGCTCGGAAGCCGGGGTTTAGAGCCCGTTGGAGTGCTCGCGTTTCTCGACCGTCACCGACTGATGGGGAGTCCGCACCACAGCGCTCGAAAGACGAGACGGTTGCCGCGGCCCCCAAGCCAGCGCAGGTTCCTCCTGTACCAGGAGGCCCGACTCCTATGGCAGCGTTGACTCCATCCTCTCATCCCTCTCCACCGGCTCAGGAGCCCGCTGTTGGTGGGGGCTCGGCGGGTCCAACTGTCGAAGTCCTGGCACCAGCTTCTCCTGACCGGCGTCTCATCCCGGTCGCCGGTGCGTCGTCTTCTCTTGAAGACGACGTGATGGATGAAGTCGGGGGCGCCGCTCCGGCCTCTGCTGTCCCACTACCCCTGGCAGATGCTCTTGCGCTCGCCCAGACGAGCATCCGGCAGGTCTTGGCCACGCTCGGTCATGAGCGAGAGGAGCAGGTGGTTGAGAGGGATCGCCTCCTCATCTGGGGGAACCTTTTGCGGGAGTGAACCGCGAAGGTCAATGGCGAGCTCGACTCCAGGCGGGAGTCGCTTGACATCATGGAGGTGCTCCTCGACCGGCAGAAGAAGGCTGTCGACCGTCTGGACTGCGAGACGCGTCGGCTCCACAGGGAGGCCCTTGAGGCGCATGTCCGGGCCGAGGAGAACTTCTCTACCCTGGAGGAGGTACGGCAGAGGCTGGCGCGCCGTAAGCGCGCCGTTGAGGACCAGGAGCGCTCCGTGGCGGCCGAGGCGGAGAGGGTCGCTGCGCGGCTAGCGGCGGGCGAGGGCGACCTGCGAGCTCGGGCCACGGAGCTAGAGGTCCGGAAGGCAGACCTTGCCACGAGGGAAGAGCAGGTCTCCCGGGAGCGCCAGGCGATCCTGGATCTGGAGTTGGCTGCCGACTTCCCGGCTTCAGAGTTGGAGCGGCTTGCCCAGACTCTCCGCCTTCGGGAAAGCTCCCTGGCGGCCAAGGAGAAGGAATTCTCCGAGGGGAGCCACGATGCCCTGCGGGCAGCCCGCAGCGAGGTAGAGGAGCTCTTGGCCTCGCGGTCTTCCAAGGCCCGCGCGGTCTCGAGCTTCGTTGACCAGGCAGGGTCCGCCTTGGTCCCCCTTGGCTTCAGCCCGGTGAAGACGGCGGCCCCTGCACTGAAGGTGGCTGAAGTGATCCCCGTGATGGAGTCAATCGGCGCCAAGCTGAGTAGGCTAGTCGACACTTCCCCCGAACCTGCTCTGGGCAGCCCGCGGAGGTTCTTTTTCGGAGGGGCTAGACACTTGCGGAGAGATTTAGCGTTAGGGACGAGTGAGGGAGAAGCTTAACACGGGGAGTTTTACGTGGTTCAGGCTGCCGGAGCATAAAACCCTACGTCCACGGTGAGCAGAGGTGCTCGCTGTATTGCTTGCTGCTCAGAACCGGAGTCCTGAGCTTGAGGGTGAGTGATGTCTAGAGTGCGAGTTCACAGAGTTCGAACCCTTGCTAACGTCGCCAACCCGCTTTTTATAGTCCAAGGCTCGAATGGCTTACAAGGTGGGCCCGAGACCCGACAGGTGGTCCCGGGGAGATTGCCTGCCGTCTACCGTACCTGCAGTTATGTCGGTAGTTGTCTCTGGCGAAGGCTTCCGAGTCTTCGTTCTGCCACCCTGCCCATGCCACAAGCTAGTCGTAGTGGTTGATGATGGCAGGGGCGGCAGGGGATGTCTTGTCGCTGTGTTTGTTGGCAGGCAGGCTCTGACACGGCGCGCCTGTCTACGATGTGACTGGGAGCAACGGCACCTGACAGAGATGTTGTCGAAGTGTTCGGTCGACACTTCCCCCGGGCCTGCACTGGGCAGCCCACGGAGGTTCTTTTTTCGGTGGGGCTAGTCCCTTGCGGAGAGCTTGCACGGATGGACGAGTTAGTAAGAGCTTGACGCGGTGAGTTTTACGTGGTTCAGGCCGCCGGAGCGTAAAACCCTATGTCCAAGGCGAGCTATGGAGCTCGCTGTATTGCTTGCTGCTCAGGGCCGGAGTCCTGAGCTTGGGGGTGAGTTACAGCTTGGGAGTGTATGGCTAGCGTATGAGTTGCAGAGTGCGAACCCTTGCTATCGTCGCCTACCCGAACCTTTTATAGTCCAAGACTCGGGCGGCTTACAAGGGGAGCCGGGACCCGACAGGTGGTCTCGGGAAGATTGTCTATTATCTACCGTATCTACAGTTATGCCGGTAGTTGTCTCTAGTCGAAGGCTTCTGAGTCTTCATCTTGCCGCCCTGCCCATGCCGCATGCTAGTCATAGTGGTTGATGACGGCGCATGCGGCATGGGATGTCTTGTCGCGGTGTTTATTGGCTGGCAGGTTCTGACACCGCGCGCCAATCTGTGATGCGACTAGGCGCAACGACACCTGACAGAGGCGTGCTCCGCGTCTCCGCATCTTGGGAAGACGCGGGCCTTGAATACCTTGTTCGGGCAAGGTATGGGGCGTCTTTACGCCCGCTGCCTATCTCTCGGGGGCAGGCAACACCTTTCTTCTGGCCACGTGGCGGGCCCGGAGCCCTTCTCAGAGGAGAGGAGGGTCCGGCCTGCGGGGCACGTGGAGCCTCCGGACCTCTTCCCGCGGAGGGGGAGGCTCGGCTTCTGTCGGCCACGTGGCGGGCCCGGAGCTCTCCTCTGAGGAGAGGGAGGTCCGGCCCCGCTAGACGCGTGGCGCCTTCGGACCTCTCTCCCGCGGAGGGGGAGGTCCGGCTCCTGTATGCCATGTGGCGGGCCCGAAGCTCTCCTCTGAGGAGAGGGAGGTCCGGCCCCGCCGGACGCGTGGCGCCTTCGGAGCTCTCCCTGCGGAGAAGGGCGAGTTCCTTAGACATTTTCCCCTGTGCGCGGGGGTACCCCATATCTCAGGTACCGACACTGGCCCCCGGGCCCATCTCGGGGGAGATAGCGAGCCCGAGGTGGGACCTCCGTCTCTTTCGATCCGCGCACTTTCTCTAAGTCCCGAATTGACCGCTGCCGAAGCACGAACGGCCGCGGGATCGTGGGAGCGTGCGCTCACTTGATGGTTGCTTTTACCGCGGCGGTTCCCAAGACTGCCACTTCTGCACGTTGCGGCGCTTTCTTTGGGAACCGCCGAAGTGCCTTGCGGGCTCATCTTCTCAGGAGACTGACTCCTTGACCCACCGCTTCAGTTGGGCGGCTTGGGTCCACCCGTCATCGGCACTCGGTTTAGGAGCCGAAGCGGTTGCCGATGCAGTGTATTCGAAGAGTTCCGAATCGCTTGGGATTGCACCCGGGGAGGTGTGAAATGAAACCCCCATGTGGGTACGCTCCCCTTATAAGGCTTCCAGCCCCTGTGCTTCCCTCGAGTCTCTGCAGTCTTATCTTCTTCCATAGCTCTTAACCCACTTTATGGGGGGAGAATCACTCTCCATTTCCTCCAGCGATGGCATCTGCACCAAGCCTGGGACTCAGGGAGCCTGCCTGCCTTGCCTCTGAGGTTGGCACCACCAAGGGGTCTCTGGTTCGTCCTCCCGACGGGGACCTTCCTTGGTGACGGCAGGCAGAAAGCTCCTTGGCGTTGCGTCCCTTCTCAGGTGGTGGAGTCTTCAAAGAAACCGCTGAAGCACCGAGGAGAATCCCAGGCGGCAGAGTCTCCGAGAAGGCCACTGAAGCTGCGGAGAGGGGGCCTCAGGAGCACCCTTGATGACACCGGCTTTTGCGCAGGTGATGAGGGAAGGAGGCTCCATGGGCACCCTTGATGACATCGGCTTTTGCGCCGGTGATGAGGGAACTTCAGGAGAAGGAAGCCGCCGATGCACCATGGAGGATCCCAGACGGCAGAGTCTCTAGGAAGACCGCTGAATACTGCGGAGGGGGCCCCAGAAGCTCCCTTGGTGACACCGGCTTTTGCGCCGGTGATGAGGGAGGCGATTCCTGCGCTCGGGTCATGGAGCGGGAGAGTGCCGCCAGGGCTGAAGCCTGGTGATGCGGCCGCCCTTGCAACTTCTAGATTCTGGTCATGTCAGGAGACCCTTGGGGCTTGTTTCTTTCTTTTTATCGAGTCTGTAGTCTAGCTCAAGGAGCCTCGCATAGTTTGACTCTTTTAGATATTTGTGTCTGTGACGCTATTTGTCTCCTTCTTGGCTTTGCCTGTCTGAGTCCTTAGCTCCGCAAGGTACTCAGAGGCCATCTCCAATCTTGGAGCTCTGCGTAGACACCTTCCCCGGGTCCCAACCGTGTTAGGGGTCCCCGGGGGTCTCCGGATCTCGCCCTATGGGGAGCTCCAAATCTGCCTGCCACGTGGCGGGTCCGGAGCCCCTCCTCAAGAGGCGGGAGCTCCGGCCATGCTGGACACGTAGGGCTTTCGGAGCCCCCCCCACCAGGGGGGTCCGGTTTCTGCCTGCCATGTGGCGAGCTCGGAGCCCTCCTCAGGGGAGGCGAGAGCTCCGGGCCCGCTGGACACGTGGGGCCCTCGGGCCCCGCCCCTGCTGAAGGGGCAGGACCCGGTCCTTCCAGTCCTAGGCCGGAGTAGTTGATAGCTCCTCCCCCCCCCCGCTTCATGCAGTCCCTGTTGCCGTAACCTAGAGGTCCTGCACACAGGCAAAGGAAACGTAATTCTCCTCGGGGGGTCCTCCCCTCCCGTCTCCTAGTCTTATTCGTCTTATGATCCTGATCCGTTATACGGGGCTTGGGCAATTCTGTGCTCGAGGCGCCGGAGCTCCGGCTCCCTCTGAGGCCCGGGTACGGTCGTCCGATCCCTAGTACCGGGCCATGCGCTGGGGAAGCAGAGTGCACGTGCTTTGGGTTCATGACCAGGCAAAGCGGTTGTACTCCCCTGTACCTCCGGGGGGCAGGATGCGCATGCTTTGGGCTCATGGCCTGCTAAGCTAGATACGCACCCTGGACCCCCCATGCACAACGCAAGCCTTTCCTGGAGGTGACCAACTGGCACCGCAACACCTGACTGGGGGAGGCCCGAGAGACTCACTCGGCCTTCGGCAGGTGCCTCAAGCTCAGCCGCCTTCGGTAGGATAGCGAATGCCGACTATGGATGAGCGCAGGAGAGGGGGAACTAGATGTACGATGAACATACAAAGATAGTGCCGTCATAAAAATTAATGCATAATTTAAATGAGCGCATGAGAGGGAGCTAAGTAGAACAGGTCTCTGTATTCGTGCCCATAGATGGAATTCTGGCTGTACATGGAGGCAATATTCCGCCTCGTCTATAAGGGAAGCAAGACTCTACGCGCTTAGGGTCGGAACCAGGCTAAACTGGACGTAGTCCTGTACCGTCCCTTGAGACTTAGCTGCCCCAAGCTCTGTTCCTAAATCCTATGGGATTCATTACAGAAGAGGATAACCCTGTTCTACTCATGCTTGGGAAGTAGGACTTACAGTGCTGCTTCATGGCAAGGATTTTTGGGAACGGATCCCACACTCGGTTGAAAGGCGTGTGTACCTGGGGCGGCAGCTTTCATGATTCGGAAGGGACCTTCCCTGCTGGTGGAGAGCTTATGGGTCCTTCTTGGAATAGAGCGTGCCGCGACACCAGGTAGCCCTCCTGCAGGCTCCCGATGCGTTCGGTTCTTTGGCGGTAGTGCTTAGAGCATCAGCCGAGACCGCGCGTTGTGGGGTGTTACCTGAAGCCGAGTCTCGTCGACGAGGTTGTCATCTTCGTGCTGGATCAGGTCCTGCGCGGCTTCTCCTGGGGGCCGCCGGGGAGTTCTCCCCTTCTGGCTAAGGCCTTCAAGGGGTAGGTGGACCCGGGCTCGTCTTGGATGACCTAAGGCGTCTTCCCCTTCTGGCAAGGCCTTCAAGGGGTTGACAGATCTCGGGCGGCCCCCGGGAGGTATGTCCGAGGCACGGAGGCGTGCCGCAGTTGGCTACCGCCCTGGCCCGTCACCGTCGGAGCTGGAGTCCTCACCGTTATGCACTGTCCTTATGACACGCTGAGGCTCCTGGAACCCCACCTGATGGGCGGCGGTGACTGGGGCATCGACCTTCTGTTTGCCATACCTCTGAGGGTAGGGCGGTGCTTCATCTCTCTGCTGTCTTCCTTTGCGGAAGCGCTCTGCGAGCCTCTGGATATCCCAGCACTCGGCAGCTGTATGGTTGCCGGCGCCATGCACAGGGCATAGCCCGCCCTGGTCACTATCTGGGGCTGGTGACTGCCGCTGCCTTTTGTCGGGGCGTGGCCTCCGAGTTCCACTAGTCGTCGCTGCTGCGGCGACGGGAGCCGTGGACGATGACTTCATCTTGCCACTCATCCGGTTCTTGGCCTTCTTGCCTCCCCCATAGGCAGCAGCGCCGGACCCGGGTTGTCCTCCTGGCTCGGAAGTCGGCAGAGAGTGCCAGTTCCGCCCTTCAGCTGCTCTGGCGCATTTGTCCGCCAGGCTGAAGAGCTCAGAGACGTCGCGAACCTCTCTGGTCACGAGCTTCTCAAGCATTTTCTCGTCCCGGACACCCTGTCGGAACGCCACCACCACAGAAGCACTTTGGATATGCGGAATGGTGTTGCGTACCTAGGAGAACCGCTGGATGAAAGAGCGCAGCGACTCCCCAGGTTGTTGCTTGACGGCGTGGAGGTCAAGCTCCGTGCCGGGACGGGTGTAAGAGCTGCCGAAGTTGGTGACGAACTGCTGGCAGAGCTCTCCCCAGGAAGTTATGGACCCCTGAGGTAGATTCATGAGCCAAGACCGAGCTGGGCCGGTCAAGGCGACGGGGAAGTAGTTGGCCATGACAGCCTCATCCCCTCCTGCGCCAAGTACGGCGGTGGAGTAGATCTGGAGGAACTCCGCCGGGTTTATGCTACCATCGTACTTCTCAGGCAGGTGCGGGCGAAACTTGCGTGGCCACCTCGCGAAGCGAAGGTGGGGTGCAAGAGCTGCACATCCCGCTCCTGCTGCCGCAGGTATTGGCACTGCGAACGCTTGGTTCGCACTTGGGACCGTGTATCCCGGCATGGGCAAGGCTGCACCATAGACCGGGGGCACTGCTTGCGGCGCATACGGTTGTGGCATATGATGCGTGGCGAATGCCTGAGGCAGGACTCGCATGGCGAAGACCTGCCCTCCAGGTTGCGTCGAGGCCGACGACATGCTGTCGCCAGCCTCATGGTTGCGACGCTTTTCTCGACGTTGCTCGAGATACACCCGGGCATCCTGGCCCAAGTGGCACCGTTCCAGCTCCCTTCTCAGGTCCGTTGACAGGAGCCTGGAGGAGCTGGAATCCGGCGTTTGCCCGTCAACTGTGGGCGTGCGCGTCTGCGACACAGCCGGTTGTCTGGGGCGCCGTCCTCGCCGAAACCGAGGGTTCGCGGCGGCGACGACGAGGCGGTCCACCTCGCGGACCCATTGCTGGGTCGCTAAATGGGGCGCATCCCCAGCAGGTGGGTTGCGCAGCAGTGCTCTTGCTGCAGCTAGCACACCCCCATGGTGTACGCTCAGCGCTGCAGAAGATCTCACACTGGTCGGAGCCTGCATCGCCGGAGTCGGCGTTGGCGGAGTCGGCTGCTGGCTACCGGCTTGTGCCGACACACTCCGTCCTGAGTGTGTCGACATGTACTCCCCACTGGTCACGGTTCGTCGTGAACGCGGGGGAGGAGAGTTTGCCGCTGAAGGAAGCTTGGTCATCTTCGTCGGCGGAAACTCGTCGCGCTAGGAGAAAAGCCCCCTACCTGGCGCGCCAAATGTCGAAGTGTTCGGTCGACATTCCCCCGGGCCTGCACTGGGCAGCCCGCGGAGGTTCTTTTTTCGGTGGGGCTAGTCCCTTGCAGAGAGCTTGCGCGGATGGACGAGTTAGTAAGAGCTTGACGCGGTGAGTTTTACGTGGTTCAGGCCGCCGGAGCGTAAAACCCTACGTCCACGGCGAGCTATGGAGCTCGCTGTATTGCTTGCTGCTCAGGGCCGGAGTCCTGAGCTTGGGGGTGAGTTACAGCTTGGGAGTGTATGGCTAGCGTATGAGTTGCAGAGTGCGAACCCTTGCTATCATCGCCTACCCGAACCTTTTATAGTCCAAGACTCGGGCGACTTACAAGGGGAGCCGGGACCTGACAGGTGGTACCGGGAAGATTGTCTATTATCTACCGTATCTGCAGTTATGCCGATAGTTGTCTCTGGTCGAAGGCTTCTGAGTCTTCATCTTGCCGCCCTGCCCATGCCGCATGCTAGTCGTAGTGGTTGATGACGGCGCAGGCGGCATGGGATGTCTTGTCGCGGTGTTTATTGGCTGGCAGGTTCTGACACCGCGCGCCAGTCTGTGATGCGACTAGGCGCAACGGTACCTGACAGAGGCGTGCTCCGCGTCTTGGGAAGACGCGGGCCTTGAATACCTTGTACGGGCAAGGTATGGGGCGTCTTTACGCCCGCTGCCTATCTCTCGGGGGCAGGCAGCACCGTTCTTCTGGCCACATGGCGGGCCCGGAGCCCTTCTCAGAGGAGAGGAGGGTCCGGCCTGCAGGGCACGTGGAGCCTCCAGACCTCTCCCCGCGGAGGGGGAGGCTCGGCTTCTGTCGGCCACGTGGCGGGCCCGGAGCTCTCCTCTGAGGAGAGGGAGGTCCGGCCCCGCTAGACGCGTGGCGCCTTCGGACCTCTCTCCCGCGGAGGGGGAGGTCCGGCTCCTGTATGTCACATGGCGGGCCCGGAGCTCTCCTCTGAGGAGAGGGAGGTCCGGCCCCGCCGGACGCTTGGCGCCTTCGGAGCTCTCCCTGCGGAGAAGGGCGAGTTCCTTAGACATTTTCCCCTGTGCGCGGGGGTACCTCATATCTCAGGTACCGACAGACGTGCTCCGCGTCTCCGTGTCTTGGGAAGGCGCGGGCCTTGAATACCTTGTACGGGCAAGGTATGGCGCGTCTTTACGCCTGCTGCCTACCGCGCGGGGGCAGGCAGCGTTGCTCTGCTGTCCACGTGGCGGGCCCGGAGCTCTCCTCTAAGGAGAGGAAGGTCCAGCCCCGCGGGACACGTGGAGCCTTCGGACCTCTCCCCGCGGAGGGGGGAGGCCCGGCTGCTGCTGGCCACGTGGCGGGCCCGGAGCTCTCATATGAGGAGAGGGAGGTCCGGCCCCGCGGGACACGTGGAGCCTTCGGACCTGTCCCCACGGAGGGGGGAGGTCCCCCTGCTGCTGGCCACGTGGCGGGCGCGGAGCTCTCCTCTGAGGAGAGGGAGGTCCGGCCCCGTGGGACATGTGGAGCCTTCGGACCTCTCCCCGCGGAGGGGGGAGGTCCGGCTGCTGCTGGCCACGTGGCGGGTCTGGAGCTCTCCTCTGAGGAGAGGGAGGTCCGGCCCCGCTGGACACGTGGCGCCTTCGGAGCTCTCTCTACGGAGAAGGGAGAGGTCCTTAGGCATTTTCCCCTGTGCGCGGGGGTACCCCATATCGAGGGTACCGACAGTGACAACATGATATAAAAAAGCTGAATTACCATTTAGTAATTTTATCTAGTGGCGGATGTGGAAAGTGTTTTTCAGATTCCTTCAACGCATGGTACAAGACGCTTGTGTCATGATAAGAACCCGGTTGACCAGCAGTCACTTAGGGCGTGTTTGACTTGTCAGCTCTAATCGTGTGCTATGATGAAAACAGTGGCATGCATAGAGTGCAGTAGGCAACAGGGCATCCACAAATTAATTCTCTTTGACTAGAAATATTATCGCCTGTGCAAATCCAGTCATCTGGTACATATTCAGCCAACGCCTTGTTAATTATCAAACGGCCTTCCCATGTACTTCGGTTACTACTATATTGAGTACATAATACTTAGGAAACAAAACATCAGGTGACATACTAAAGGTCAATAAGTTCTATATTAGATTAGTGTAAAATCTGCACAGATACTATGGTACCATGATAGTGATTGTTCAGATTCAGCCCAATACAGTGAGCTCTAAAACTGTTATAATCTAGATGAAAGAACATGGGGTAAGATTAGTCATAAGTTGAATTGAAACCTCTATGTCGAAGCGTTTGCGGTCGACACTTTCCCTGGGCCTGCTCTGGGCAGCCCACGGAGGTTCTTTTTCGGAGGGGCTAGTCCTCTTGCGAGGGTCTCGCCGGAGTAGATGAAGGAAGGAGATGATTGACACAGGGATTTTTACGTGGTTCAGGCCGCCAGAGCGTAAAACCCTACGTCCACGGGAGTGCTTGGAGCACTGGTTTCCTTGAGTATGAGGATGGGTGGCGAACTGCCGAACCCTTGGCCAAGAGGGAGCTGGACTCACGGGAGTTCAAACCCCTTGTAACGTTGCCTACCCGAGCCTTTTATATCTCAAGGCTCGAGCGGCTTACAAGGTGGGCCTCGGGACCCGACAGGTGGCCCCGGGGTGATTTTCTACCAGCTACTATGTCTTGGCGCTAGCTTTGAGGTCGTCGTCCTACCGCCCTGTCCATGTTGCAGGCTAGGTGTAGCGGTTAATGATGGCAGGGGCGGCAGGACATGTCTTGTCGCTGTCTTCAACTTCTGACACTGTGCGCCTATCATCACTGTGACTGGTCACAGTGGCTTCTGACAGGCATGCGCCGCGCCTCCGCGTCTTGGGAAGGCGCGGGGTCTTGAATGCCTTGTACAGTAAAGGCATGGCGCGCCTTTACTCCTGCTGCCTACCGCGTTGGGCGGGCAGCGCTACTCTGCTGGCCACGTGGCGGTCCCGGAGCTCATCCCTGAGGATAGGGGAGGTCCGGCCCCGCTGGACACGTGGAGCCTTCGGAGCTCACCCCCGCGGAGGGGGGAGGTCCGGCTCTGCTGGCCACGTGGTGGGCCTGGAGCTCACCTCCAAGGAGAGGGGAGGTCCGGCCCCGCTGAACACGTGGAGCCTACGTTGCTCACCCCTACGGAGGGGGCAAGGTCCGGCCTCCTGGGCCACGTGGCAGGCCCGGAGCTATCTTTTGAGGAGAGGGGAGCTCCGGCCCTACTTGGACACGTGGCGCCTTCGGAGCTCGCCCTTGCGGACGGGGCGAGGTCTGACCTTCTGGGCCACGTGGTAGGCCCGAAGCTATCCTATCAGGAGAGGGGAGCTCCGGCCCTACTGGACACGTGGCGCCTTCGGAGCTCACCCCTGCGGAGGGGTGAGGTCCTTAGGTGGTTTCACCCTATGCGCGGAGGTACCCGATATTGAGGGTACCGACAGTGGCCCCCGGGCCTACCTCGAGGGAGGTAACGATCCCGGGGTGGGGCCTTCTCCTTCCCGCGCACTTTCTTGTCTGGAGTACTCCCTGTGCTAGTAGGGTCTCGATGGCTTCGGAGCTCAGCCTCTAAGGAGAGGGTGAGGTCTGGCATCGGAGCTCAACCCTATGAAAGGGGGAGGTCCGGCTTCGGAGCTCGCCTCTAAGGAGAGGTAGAGGTCCGGTTTCGGTGTTCACCTCTGTGGAGGGGGTGAAGACCGGCATGAGAGGTCACCCCTGCTAAGGGGATGAGGTCTGGCATCGGAGCTCAGCCTCTGAGGAGAGGGGAAGTCCAGCTTCGGAGCTCGCCTCTGAGGAGAGGTAGAGGTCCGGCATCGAAGCTCGGCCCTGCTGTGGGGGCGGAGGTCTGGAAGTCATCGGAGCTCAGGCCAGCGGAGGCCGTGAGGTCCGGAGGTCATCGGAGCTTAGGCTAGCGAAGGGCGTGAGGTCCGGAGGTCATCGGAGCTCAGGCCAGCGGAGGGCGTGAGGTCCGGAGGTCATCGGAGCTTAGGCCAACTGAGGGCGTGAGGTCCGGCATCAGGGCTCGCCTTTGAGAAGAGGGCGAGGGCTGGCATCGGAGCTCGGCCCTGCTGTGGGGGTGGAGGTCCGGAAGTCATCGGAGCTCAGGCCAGCGGAGGGCGTGAGGTCCGGAGGTCATCGGAGCTCAGGCCAGCGGGGGGCATGAGGTCCGGCATCAGGGCTCGCCTCTGAGAAGAGGGCGAGGGCTGGCTTCGGAGCTCGGCCCTGCTGTGGGGGTGGAGGTCCGGAAGTCATCGGAGCTGAGCCTGTGAGGAGAGGGTGAGGTCCGGCATCGGGGCTCGCCTCTGAGGGGAGGGCGAGGGCCGGCATCGGAGCTCAGGCCTAAGGGGCGTGTGAGGTCTGGCAGTCATCGGAGCTCGCCTCTGAGGAGAGGGTGAGGTCCCGCATCGGGGCTCGCCTCTGAGGAGAGGGCGAGGGCCGGCATCGGAGCTCAGGCCTAAGGGGCGCGTGAGGTCCGACAGTCATCGGAGCTCGCCTCTGAGGAGAGGGTGAGGTCCGGCATCGGGGCTTGCCTCTGAGGAGAGGGCGAGGGCCGGCATTGGAGCTCAGGCCTAAGGGGCGCGTGAGGTCCGGCAGTCATCGGAGCTTGCCTCTGAGGAGGGGGAGATGAGGTCCGGCTTCGGAGCTCACCCCTGGTGATGGGGTGAGGTCCGGTACTGCTCAGAGGTCCTCCTTTCCTTGTCTCTTAGTCTTATTTGGCTTACTGTCCTAGGCCGGTATACGGAGCTTAGGCCATCCAGTGCACTTGGTCCCGGAGATCCGGCTCCCGCCGTAGTCACGGTGTAACTGTCTGGCCCCTAGTACTCAGACCGTAGCTCTAGGGAGGCAGAGTGTGCATGCTTTGGGTGCAGGACCCGGCAAAGCAAGGCTCCTGGACCTCCCGCTCTGGCATAGGTCTTTTCTCGGAGGAGACCAACTGGCATCACAGTATCCTAACTAGGGGAGGTCCAAGAGGCCCCCGGGCCTTTGGCAGGTACCTCAAGCACGACCGCACTCGACAGGATAGCAAATACCGACTAGTTATGAGAGTGAGAAAGGAGGGCTGAGTATACGATGGGCGTACACTATCTAGAGCGCGGGGAGGTGATCATATAAATTAATGCGCAATTTAAATGAACACCTGAGTAAGTGTGGTAGGATTTACAGAGGTAGGGCCGAAGCGCCTGCCTCGTGCTCCCATGCATGGACCCGCGGTGGTAGCGCTGGAGCTCCCACCGGGACCGTGCGATCCGGAGCATTTGCTTGCCATCTTGCCTCGTCGACGGGGTAGATGACCTCACGCAGGAGCTGGTCCTGTGTGGCTTCGTCGTACACTCGGACACGTGGGGACCCCCATGGAGATCTCCGAGGGAAGCATGGCTTCGGCCCCGCATACCATGTAGAAGGGTGACTCCCGTGACCCGACCCTGGGATGTCCGGCTGGCCCCCGACGTAGAGGAGCCGGTATCCCCTGACGATTCTGGGTGCAGCGTCTACACCGGTTGTGTGGTCTGCTCGGCATGGTCCTGGCACACCTTGCATCCCCTAACCGGCTTGACGGCGTCCAGGTGGCTCTTGGCCAGTAGGAGCCATGCCGGATGGCATAACCGACCAGCGTGCGGGACGATGAGCGTTCCCAGCACTCGCCTCCGTGGATTACTGCGAGCTGGTCGCAGCCTTCCTCCTAGGTTATGCACCGCAATAGGATGTCGTGGTGCCATGCCAGTAAAGATACCAGCGCGTAGCACTTAGCCATCCGCACAATCCGTTCAGCGAGTGCACGTTCATCAGGAAGTATGTCTTTCAAGAAGTCCCGGACCTCAGTTGTCCATGCATCGGGGCTACTTGAGCTTCTGGATCTTTGGCGCTGGGTAGCACGGAGTCCCCAGTGGTGCATACGATCCTTTGGAGGGCACCATGGCTGCAGGGCCGTCGGGACCGCCCGCTTCGAGGTGCTGGTCTCGCCCCCTTCGCCCGGTTCAGCAGTCCGGGCTGTGAGTCGCGACAGCGTCCCTTCGAAGGCTCCTTGGGGCTCCGGTGGAGGCCTTCGTTGACAGGTTGTTGGCGACGGTGTCGTCGGTGCGCGGTACATGGCACAGGTCCAAGGTACCCACACCGCTCCCCTGTTGACATGATGAGCAGCACGCCGTCGGAGTAGAACGTCCAGTGAGGCTCGGTGAAGGCCGGTGCTCGGGGCTCCGGTTCTCCACCTTCGGGGCCCCCTGGATGCTTGGTGGTGGCGTCCACCTGACCACGAAGTCAGTCGGTGCTTGGCTCTTGACTGTCTGACGTGGTCGGGAGTTCAGCTTGAACTCCGCTATCTTCGGGCTGTCCTCCGGCTTTGGAGGCGGGCTGTGAGTGCCAGTGACCCCCTTCTTCTACTCTGGCACACTTGTCTGCCAGGCTGAAGAGCTCCGAGACGTCTTGCACCGCTCTGGTGGCCAACTTCTCGAGCATCTTCTTGTCCCTCACACCCTGTCGGAATGAGACCACCACTGATGCATCCGGGATGTGGGGGATGGTGTTCCGTACTTGGGAGAATCGCTGGATGAAGGATCGCAGTGATTCTCCCGGTTGTTATCGTGTGGCGTGAAGGTCCAGCTCCGTGCCGGGACGTGTGTAGGAGCTACTGAAGTTTGCCGTGAACTGTCTGCATAGCTCCCAACAGGAGGTTATGGAACCCTGGGGCAGGTTCATGAACCATGACCGTGCCGGCCCGGTCATGGCGAAGGGGAAATAGTTAGCCATGACGGCTTCATCCCCTCCTGCCGCTAGGATGGCAGTAAAGTAGACCTGCAGGAACTCTGCCGGGTTGACGCTTCCGTCATACTTCTCCGGCAGGTGTGGCCGGAACTTGCGTGGCCACCTTGGAAAGCGAAGCTGGGGCGCCAGGGGCGCACACCCGGTTGCTGCGGCTGCAGGTCTTGGTGCCGCGAACCCTTGGACAACTGCTGGCACGGTGTACCCCGCATGGGCATTGGAGGACCGTATACCGGGGGCGCCGACTGCAGAACATATGGTTGCTGCATATGCTGCACGGCGTACACCTGGGGCAGAGGTTGCGCGGCGAACATCTGCGGCCCAGGTTGAGTCGAGGCGGTCGACATGCTGTAGTCGGCCTCTTGGATGCGACGCCTTTGCCGCTGTCGCTCGATGGTTACGCGAGCGTCTTCTCCCAAGCCACTACAGGAATCCTGACAATTTGCGACGGCTAGGGCCGTCGCAAATAAGTGTAAAACCGTCGCAAATAATCAAATTGCGACGGCTTTACTTATTTGCGATGGTTTCCGGCTGTCGCTTGTTTTTCGTCACAATTAACTTTATTTGCGACGGCCACCGTCGCAAATAAACTTGTTTGCGACGGCTTAGACCGGCAGTCGCAAACAAGAGCCCGGGCCCAGCCAATGGGCCCGACTCGACAATTTGCGACGGCCAGCGGTGGCCGTCGCAAGTAAGTACTTAATTTGTGACGGCCGGCGGTGGCTGTCACAAATTACGTAGGTTAATTTGCGACAGCTGCACACTTATTTGCGACGGTACTATATAAAAAGCCGTCACAAATAAGGTTTTTTATTTTTTAAAAAACTGAACATTCTGCCCGGCTCGATGGCCAGAAACACAAGACATAGAACAATAGACATAACGGCAGCAGTAACAATAGACATACAACATCTCCATCGATCACAACACAAAAGTCACACATCTCATCACAAGAATAGAAAAATAAGGAAGAGAGGCTCTCCGCTAGCGTCCACTTCCTCCAGAGCCGCCAACATCCTCGCCGCGCGTCAGTCCAGGCGCCGGTATAGACGGCGACGGAGTTTGAGCCTCCGTCACTGATCCCTGCAACACATAGAAGTTGCTGGACATATTAATTTGTTTAGATTCTCTATATTGATCATATTGAACTTAGTTTATTTGAGTTAGATTCTCTATATGTTTGATTATGTAAGACTAAGTAAGACTATAATACCTAAGTAAGACTACAATTTGTTTGGCATGAAAGTAAGACTATATTTTATGAATTAAGACTAAGTAAGAATGTTTTTGATTACCTGAACACCCAGAGAAACGTGCACCGGCGGCGGTAGCTCCAGTTCCGGTGGTGGAATCGGCGGTGGCAGTGGAGGAAGCTTGAGGTGCAACCCTGGACATCGCAGCCTTGAAAGAAACTCTATGGTTATAAAAGTTGCAGGTTATTACATATTATTAAGAATACGCTAAATTTAAATTACTTTAGCTTACCGTCATCGCCTGTCGCTGCATCTCCATCGTCTGTCGCATCTGCTCCATGCAGGCTCGCTGGTGGGAGATGGTGGCCTCCATCGCCGCCCTCTGCGCCTCCATCGCTGCTCTCTGGGCCTCCAAGTCCGACTAAACTGCTCGCGACTCTCCTGGACCTGACGGGCGAGAGTCTCCACCTGCGAGACACGACGACTCGGGCCTGCCAACGAAGACTGTGTGGAGCTGCCTCTCGCAGGTCTCGCCGCCCTCTAGTCGATAACTCTGTCGAATATGGCGAGCCTATAAAAACAGAATCAGTAATATGGAATTGAAATATCTTTAATATTTTGAATTGAAAACGATAAAATGACTTATGAACTCACCTTCCGTGGGCTTTTCCACCTCCGGTTGCATACGTGACTTGATGATCAATTGGTTCATGTTCCCAATCCAAATCTACAACTACAAAACTATAAACTAACTACAAAAAACAATTTAATTGCCAAATTAATTACAAATTACTCTAAAACAATATTCAATTAACTGTACTCTAACTAAATCTAACTAACAACAAGAAAAAATTTAAAAAATGCATGAACATAGGTTACCGAGAGGCGCCGGGCACCGGAGGTGGGAGGCGGGGGCGGCCGGGCGCGGGAGCCAGGAGGCAGGGGGCGGCCGGGCGCTGGAGCAGGGAGGCGGCGGGTGGCCTGGCGCTGGAGCCGGGAGGCGGCGGGTGGCCGGGCGCCGGACCCGGGAGGCGGCAGGCGGCCGGGCGGCCGGGCGCGGGAGCCGCAGGGAGGCGGTGGGCAGCGGGGGCCCGGCACGGGAGGCGGCCAGGAGGCGGGCGGCAGGCGGAGGGCGCGGCGGCACGGCGGGCGGACGGGCGCGGCAGCGCGGCGGGAGGCGGCGGGCGCAACGAGGAGGCGGGCGCGGTGGCGGCGGTGGAAGTGACGTTAGTTGGGAAGGAGGTCGGCCGGTTATATCACCATAACTTGCGACAAATCCATTAATTGCGACGACCCTATGTTTAGCCGTCGCAATGTATTTAACTTGCGACTGCCGTTTCTCTGGCTATTGAAAATAGGTATTTATTTGCGACGGTTTATTAATTTGCGGCGACCCCAGGTCTGGTCATCGCAAATCAATATCTATTTGCGACGGCTGAAGTCGGAGCCGTCGCAAACTGAAGCCTCTTTGCGACAACTTCTTTTTTTGCGACGACCTCGGGTAAGCCGTCACAATTTAATTTATTCACGACGGTCGGCCATCGCAAATAATCCTAGCCGTCGTAAATCATCACGTTTCCTGTAGTGAGCGACGTCGCTCCAGCTCTACCCTCAGGTCTGCCGTTGAGAGCCTGGTAGAACTGGAGTCTGCCGTCTGCCTGTCAACCGTTGGTGTGCGCGACAGCAAGACACCTGGTTGAGCAGGGCCTCGTCCCCGTCGCAGCAGAGGGTTGACGGCAGCAGCGACGAGGTAGTTGACATCGTGAATCCACTACTGGGCGGCCCCCTGGGGAGCGTCAACAGACAGATTGTTCAAGAGCGCTTCTGCGACGGCTAGTGCACTTGCTTGAGTGGCACTCTGCACCGCGGTAGATCTTGAGGTTGATGGAGTTCGCCGGGAACGTCGGCGTGAAGATCTTGCCTCTGAAGGAAGCTTGGACATCTTCGTTGGCATAGACTCGTCGCGAGAGCGAAAAGCCCCCTAACTGGCGCGCCAAATGTCGAAGCTTCTGTGGTCGACACTTCCCCCGGGCCTGCTCTGGGCAGCCCGCGGAGGTTCTTTTTCGGAGGGGCTAGTCCTCTTGCGAGGGTCTCGCCAGAGTGGACGAAGGAAGGAGATGATTGACACGGGGATTTTTACGTGGTTCGGGCCGCTGGAGCATAAAACCCTACGTCCATGGGAGTGCTTGGAGCACTGGTTTTCTTGAGTATGAGGATGGGTGGTGAACTGCCGAATCCTTGGCCTAGAGGGAGCTGAACTCACGGGAGTTCGAACCCCTTGTAACGTTGCCTACCCAAGCCTTTTATAGCTCAAGGCTCGGGCGGCTTACAAGGCGGACCCCGGGACTCGACAGGTGGCCCCGGGGTGATTTTCTACCAGCTACTATGTCTTGGCGCTGTCTTCGAGGTCGTCGTCCTGCCATCCTGTCCATGCTGCAGGCTAGGTATAGCGATTAATGATAGCAGGGGCGGCAGGGCATGTCTTGTCGCTGTCTTCAGCTTCTGACACTGTGCGTCTGTCCTAACTGTGACTGGTCACAGTGGCTTCTGACAGGCATGTGCCGCGCCTCCGCGTCTTGGAAAGGCGCGGGTCTTGAATGCCTTGTACGGTAAAGGCATGGCGCGCCTTTACTCCCGCTGCCTACCGCGCTGGACGGGCAGCGCTATTCTGCTGGCCACGTGGCAGGCCCGGAGCTCATCCCTGAGGAGAGGGGAGGTCCGGCCTCGCTGGACACGTGGAGCCTTCGAAGCTCACCCCCGCGGAGGGGGGAGGTCCGACTCTGCTGGACACATGGCGGGCCCGGAGCTCACCTCCGAGGAGAGGGGAGGTCTGGCTCCGCCGGACACGTGGAGCCTTCGGAGCTCGCCCCTGCGGAGGGGGCGAGGTACGACCTCCTGGGCCACGTGGCAGGCCCGGAGCTATCCTCTGAGGAGAGGGGAGCTCCGGCCCTACTTGGACACGTGGCGCCTTCGGAGCTTGCCCCTATGGAGGGGGCGAGGTCCGGCCTTCTGGGCCACGTGGCAGGCCCGGAGCTATCCTCTGAGGAGTGGGGAGCTCTGGCCCTACTGGACACGTGGCGCCTTCGGAGCTCGCCCCTGCGGAGGGGCGAGGTCCTTAGGCGGTTTCACCCTGTGCGCGAGGTACCCGGTATTGAGGGTACCGACACTCTATTTCAACACTAATTCTTGAATCAGTGTGCTTTTGAATACCTCAATTATTTTTTTTAGTTCAATTAAACTAACCAATATCAAATAATTTAAAATTGAGGGAGTATTTTTATTCAAAAAAATTAAACTGAGAGTTCCTATGGTCCAGCTCCATTAAGAGCAAAACTAATTCAAGAATTCAGTACAAACTTATTTTGCCCCAAAACCTTCCTGATCAATTCAATCAATATCCGCGTGAACTCCCTAAACAGGGCATGATTGCGCATAGATTAATCTAGTATACAACGGGCACTACTAATTCCGGCATCATCAGTACACTCATCACCAGTATTAATCTAGTAGCGTGATAAGATTCGGGCGTGCGCCTGCTCACTAGCCCCTGATGGCCTAATCATCTTCCTAAACAACACTAACCTAATCAAGTACAGTAGTCATCGCCCAACATCCAATGTGCTGGTGGTCAGTAAACGACGCACTCCTGCACACGCGTACCCAGTCGTCTATCCCGGCGTGTGCCCTAACCATTCGCCGTCGCCGGAGACAGCATCCGTCGGTGTTTGACCCGGGGAGCCCACGCGGAGCGCCTCAGCTTGAACTCCGGGACCGGGAGTGAAGCTGGTGGCCAGGGCAGCTTGGGGGACAGCTTGCTCCCTCGCGCCCTGCTTTTGCGCTGCTGTTGGCTGGACTTTTTCGGCGCCGAGGTTTCCACTTGGTGGTAGATTCAGCTGTAGTACTGTGTGTTTGTGTTACGATGTGTTGCCTGCAGTCTCCCTAATTAGAAAGGCTGCAGAGTGGCGGTAGTTATCAGTTAAACTAAATCTTGTTATCGTTGTGATATTTTTATATTAGGACCAGCTGTGTGAATTGTTCAATGTAGTTGAGGGTCTCCCAATTTAGTGCCTCTTTCTTTTTTTACTTTTATAGGTTAGAGGTATCAGTGCATTGATCTGAGTCAGTTACAAGTTGAACTCGTATAGTGTATGCTTTATTTATATCTTGTTGTGGAGGCGGTTGCATCTTTAAATTTAAATATTAGTCTTTTAATGGCAAAAATACATTTCTGTTACAGGTTATTTACAGATTTACTGTTTTGCTCTGTTTATTGTCTCATTTACAACGTCTAGAGGACTTTATATGGAGGTGTGTACACGGTTGGAGCTGGTGGCAAGGCATATCTTTACCCGGTATGGGTGGCAACTGTCACACCCGGTTTCTCCGAAGAACAACCGAGTGAATATCACATGTATGCCAGGATTATTTTCTCATACATGTGATGACAAATAGTGAAGCATCATTTATTACAAGCCAGGTGTCGAATATAAATAAGTCTTACATAGCATATGTCTCGATGGACGATAATAAGTTCATCACAAGTAAATAAACTAGCAGCGGAATATTATTCTCATGGGCTCCGTCACAGGTGTTGCCCGGGGGACTCCTTGAACCTAGAAACCTTCTTCGGGTCCAAAGTCTTGATCATTAAACACCACATCATTCTCTTGATCTGAGCAGCAATATAAACCAACAAATATACAAGGTTGAGTACTGATGGTACTCAGCAAGTGTGGGAAAGTTATGTCATGCATGACTAGAACAAAGAGAGGTTGAACTCATGGTTGAAGCACTACGCAATTAACACCTACCACCTTAGCTTAATTAAGCACCTACATTACTACACAGGTGAAATGGTCCCAATCTCCCATCCCATCATCATAATCAATTAACCATAACATTATTTCCAATATTAAGCTCCCCGCTTAACATCCACAACCTCCAAGGTCATCATACTCTAATCATGAATAAGTCCAAGCCGCTCTTGACCGTGAGCACGGCTGTCATGACAGTTTTTGACTATGCAGAGTTTGCACCACTGTACCCACATGTAGTGATTTCATCCCCCGTTGCCGGGTGGACTAAAAGAACCTCCATTATGCCAGTGGCCACGAACCACATTCACACTTCCCAGGTGTGTAGCCAGGAGATCACTATGAAGCCTTTACAAAGGGATTCCCGACGAGCGTGGGCCCACTGAGGTTTCACCCCTAACAGCATACAAGAGGCTCCAACCCCGCTGCAGTGGCCCCCTCTTGAGCCTTGCGGTTCATATGGTAGTCCAGCTGACACCTATTCCCCGCACCATCCAACACACCCATACTACGCCGGGGATACACCTAATTGATTGGCCAAGCTGCCCCATCTCAGCATGTGGTTGGCACGGTAAAGCCAGGTTACATGCTCCATGAACCGGTCCTTAGAATCCAGGCAAGTACTAAACACAAACCCGAGTCTCGTGCACCCAGCACCAATCAAAACATCCAACTTGCCTTGATTCCTACCTCTACATAACTCATAATATCTCATTCAAGAGTAAGGTAAACAATTTGATGATTCTCATATCCCAATTATCGCATTCTAAGCATGGCTAAGCATAAGTAATATGAATGAATGACATAATAAAACAAAATCCCATCCCAAGATACAAGGAAACAAGATAATGCAATTCTAGGGAAACTTCCTATCATGGGTTTCATATTTCAATTGACAATGCAAATAATTCTATCTACACACCCCAGTATAGGAACAAAGTGGTCAAGGACACTTGCCTTCTTCCTGCTGCTCTGGGAATGGAAAGTCTTGTTCTTGGAAGGGAAAAACTTGCTCTGGAGCAGGTTCTACTCATACCATCACACATAGCAAAAGAAAACAACAATCCATAAGACATAGTTCACACTTTCACTTCATAAAACCAAACATTCACACCTATGAAAGTCATTCACACTTCTAAGGGTGGTGGTTACTCTATGTGTGGTGATTTTTGACCTACATGCACTTTTAAACATATGTATATTATTTCTAACTTTTGTATTCAGATCTCTATTTGTACACTATATATAAATTCCCAATTTAAACAAATTCTTTAATACCCTCTTTAGCTACTGTCGAAGTGTGCGATCGACACTTCCCCCGGGCCTGCACTGGGCAGCCCGCGGAGGTTCTTTTTTCGGAGGGGCTAGTTTCTAGCGGAGAGCTTGCGCGGATGGACGAGTTAGTGAGAGCTTGACACGGGAAGTTTTACGTGGTTCAGGCCGCCGGAGCGTAAAACCCTACGTCCACGGCGAGCTATGGAGCTCGCTGTATTGCTTGCTGCTCAGGGCCGGGGGCCTGAGCTTGGGGGTGAGTTACAACTTGAGAGTGTATGGCTAGCGTATGAGTTGCAGAATGCGAACCCCTGCTATCGACGCCTACCCGAGCCTTTTATAGTCCAAGGCTCGGGCGACTTACAAGGGAAGCCGGGACCCGACAGGTGGTCCCGGGAAGATTGTCTATTATCTACCGTATCTGTAGTTACGCCGGTGGTTGCCTCTGGTCGAAGGCTTCTGAGTCTTCATTTTGCCGCCCTGCCCATGCCATGCACTAGTCATAGTGGTTGATGACGGCGCAGGCGGCATGGGATGTCTTGTCGCGGCGTTTATTACCTGGCAGGTTCTGACACCGCGCGCCAGTCTGTGATGCGACTGGGCGCAACGGCACCTGACAGGCGCGTGCTCCGCGTTTCCGCGTCTTGGGAAGACGCGTGCCTTGAATACCTTGTACGAGCAAGGTGAGGGGCGCCTTTACGCCCGCTGCCTACCGCTCGGGGCAGGCAGCACCGTTCTTCCAGCCACGTGGCGGGTCCGGAGCTCTTCTCTGAGGAGAGGGAGGTCCGGCCCCGCTGGACGCATGGCGCCTTCAGACCTCTCTCCCGCGGAGGGGGAGGTCCGGCTTCTGCATGCCACGTGGCAGGCCCGGAGCTTACCTCTGAGGAGAGGGAGGTCCGGCCCCGCTGGACGCGTGGCGTCTTCGGACCCCTCTCCTGCGGAGGGGGAGGTCCGGCTTCTGCATGCCACGTGGCGGGCCCAGAGCTCTCCTCTGAGGAGAGGGAGGTCCGGCCCCGCCAGACGCGTGGCGCCTTCGGAGCTCTCCCTGCGGAGAAGGGCGAGCACCTTAGGCATTTCACCCTGTGCGCGGGGGTACCCCATATCTCAGGTACCGACAGTGGCCCCCGGGCCCATCTCGGGGGAGATAGCGAGCCCGAGGTGGGACCTCCGTCTCTTCCGATCCGCGCACTTTCTTTAAGTCCCGAACTGGCCGCTGCCGGAGCACGAACGGCCGCGGGGTCGTGAGAGCGTGCGCTCACTTGATGACTGCTTTTACTGCGGAGACGGGAGCCCCGGCCATGTTGAACACGCAGGGCTTTCGGAGCTCTTCCACCGCGGGGGAAGGTCCGGCTTCCGTCTGCCACGTGGCGAGCCCGGAGCCCCTCTCAAGGAAGGAGAGAGTTCCGGGCCTGCTGGACACGTGGGGCCCTCGGGTCCCGCCCCCTTTAGCCCTGGGTCGAAGTAGTTGGTAGCTCCTTTCCCCCTACTTCACGCAGTCCCCGTTGCCGCAACCTGGAAGTCCTGCACACAGGTAGAGGAAACGTAATTCTCCTTGGGGGCTCCCCCTCCCTTGTCTCACAGTCTTATTTGACTTACAGCCCCCAACCATATGCTTGATGCTTGGGGATTTGTAGAGAGGGGGAGCTGAGCACATGGCAGCCATGTACTGCAAGGGTGATAAAAAATAACTCAATTCACAATTCAATTGAGTACAAGGAAAGAGCAAAGTAGGGCAGACTTCTTTTCGTACAACCTTCCATAGGAGGAAGGCAGGCTAAACATGGAGGCCACGACCCACCCCATTAAGAGGGGAAGCAAGACTCTACGCGTTTGGAGTCGGAACCAGGCAAAGCTGAACGTAGTCCTGGACCGTCCCCTGGGGTTTAGCTGCTCCGAGCGCTGCTCCTGGACTCTATGGGGTTCATTACGAAAAGAAAGTACTGACCTATTTTTGCTCTTAGGGGTAGAACTTACGGAGGTGTTCTATGTTCCAAGGATTCGGGAGCAGGTCCCCATCCTCGGTGGAAAGGCGCGCACACCCGGGGCGGCATACTTTCGTGACTCAGAAGGGGCCTTCCCAACTAGGGGAGAGTTTGTGGGCCCCTTCGCGAGAAAGTATGCGCCGCAACACCAGGTCACCTTCCTGCAGCTCCCGGGCACGCACAGACCTCTGGTGGTAGCGCCGAAGCGCCTGTCTGTCGCGCATTACGGAGTGCCGCATGTAATCGGACCTCGTCGACGAGGTCGATTTCTCCACGCCGGAGGTTGTCCTGCGTGGCTTCGTCGTAAGCCCGGACACGGTGAGACTTCATGGTGACTTCTGGAGGAAGTACAGCTTCGGCCCCGTACACCATGAAGAAGGTTGTCTCCCCGGTGGCCCGGCTCTGGGATGTCCGGTTAGCCCATAGCGTGCTCGGAAGTTCATCTACCCAATTGGCACCATGTTTCTTCAGGTTGGCGAAGGTACGAGTCTTGAGGCCCCGGAGAATCTCCGCATTGGCCCTCTCGACTTGCCCATTGCTCTTCGGGTGAGCGACAGAGGCATAGCATACCTGAATGCCAAGGTCCTCGCAGTAGTCTTGGAACACTGTGCTGGTGAACTGGGTCCCATTGTCAGTGATGATCCTGTTTGGGACCCCGAACCGGCAGACAATGGATCTGATGAATTTTACTGCTGATTGTTTATTGATGGTGACAACTGGTGTAGCTTCCGGCCACTTGGTGAACTTGTCGATAGCGACATAGAGGTACCGGAACCCCCCGACGGTTTTGGGGAATGGTCCCAGGATGTCCAGCCCCCACACGGCTAACGACCACGAGGGCGGGATCATCTGTACCGCCTGAGCCGGTGTATGGATCTGCTTGGCGTGGAACTGGCACGCCTTGCAGCTCTCGACCAGCTTGACGGCATCCTGGAGTGCTGTCGGCCAATAGAAGCCATGCCGGAAGGCTTTACCGACAAGCGTGCGTGAGGAAGAATGACTTCCACGTTCGCCTCCATGGATCTCAGCGAGCAAGTCGCAGCCTTCCCCCTGGGTTATACACCGCAATAGGATGTGGTTGGCGCCACGCCGGTAGAGATCCCCCTCTACCAGCACGTACCTCTTAGCCATACGCACAATCCGTTCAGCGGTTGCATGTTTATCAGGGAGGATATTGTCCTTCAAGTAGTCCCAGATCTCCGTGATCCATGCATCGGGTCTGACTTGAGCTTCTGGATCTTGAGCGCTGGGTTTCACGGAGTCCCCAATGACGCTTACGATCCTTGGCGGCGCCCACGGTTGTAGGGCCACCGGGACTGCCAGCTTCGAGGTGCTGGTCAAGCCCCCTTCGCCCGGCAACGTCCTCTCGAAGACTCCTTCGGGCGCAGGGGCTCCGGTGGAAGCCTTCGTTGAAAGGTCATCGGCTGTGGTATTACCGGCGCGCGGTACGTGGTGCAGGTCCAAGGCGAGGAATTCTTTCTCCAACATCTGCACGTGAAGCAGATATGCAGCTAGCTGGGGGTCATTGCAGGAGCATTCGCCCTTGACTTGCTTGATGACCAGCTGGGAGTCGCCCTGTGCCAACAACTGGCGAGCGCCTAAAGACAGGGCTGTCTGCAGGCCAAAGATGAGTGCTTCATACTCCGCCATGTTGTTGGTTGCCTTGAAATTGAGACGCACCATATACCCAAACTGTTCCCCCGATGGCATGAGGAGCAGTACGCCGGCACCGGCTCCCTGCTTTCGCGAGGAGCCGTCGAAGAAGAGTGTCCAGTGGGGTTCGGTGAAGACCGGAGCTTGGTGCTCCGGTTCTCCGCCCCCATGGCCCCCTGGCCGGGTCAGCCTCCGTTGGTCCCACTCCGCCACAAAGTCAGCCAGTGCTTGGCTCTTGACTGCATGGCGTGGGAGGAAGTCCAGCTCAAACTCCGCCAGCTCCGCCACCCATTTAGCAACGTTGCCAGTCGCATGGGGGCTGTGAAGAATTGTCTTCAGTGGATACGAGGTGACTACCGAGACCCGGTGGGCCTGGAAGTAATGGCGGAGCTTTCTGGAGGCAACGAGCACCGCATACAGCAGCTTGTTGACTTCCAGGTACCTTGTCTTGGCATCATGAAGTACTTCGCTGATGTAGTAGACAGGCCTCTGTACGGTTCGAACCCTCTTTCTCAGGCCTGGGAGGTCCTCGTCCATTGGCCCACTGGAGGTGGGCAGACCCACCGGGGGCCTCCGGGAGCTGGGACCCGGAGGCCCTTAAGCTATCTTGATTGTCCGGGAGCTCGGGGGGGTCTTGGGGGACCTCCGGGAGGTCCCATTTGGCCTCCGGGGGGTCCCGCGGGGCCCCCGGGGGTTTATCTTGGAGGTCCGGGAGACTGCCCAGGACCTCCGGGAGGCCGGCCTGGACCTCCGGGAGGTTGCCTTGGAGGCCCAGGAGACCGTCTTGGTCCTGCAGGGCCTCCTGGCATCTGTCTTCTGCTACCGGAGCAGGTTGTGAAGATGAGGGGTCCGGCCGCTCTGCGACGAGGACCATACTCACTACTTCAGTTGTCGCCGCGATGTAGAGCAACAGGTGCTCTCCGGGCTCAGGGGCTACCATGATTGGTAGGGTCGTCAGGAGTCGCTTCAACTCCTGGAAAGCCTCTTCTGCTTCGTCAGTCCAGGCAAAGGGGCCTGACTTGCGCAGGAGCTTAAAGAAAGGGAGTGCCCGCTCTGCTAGCCTCGGTATAAACCGACTCAGCGCGGCTAGACATCCTGTGAGTTTCTGGACATCCTTGACGTGGGCAGGGGGCCGCATCAAGTCGATGGCCTTGATCTTCTCTGGGTTGGCCTCAATCCCCCCGGTGCGAGACCAGGAACCCTAAGAGCTTCCCAGAGGACACGTCGAACACACATTTATCTGGGTTCAGCTTGGTGCGCGTAGAGCGCAATTTGTCAAAGACTAAGGCTAGGTTATCTAGCAGGGACGGACCCTGCTTGACCTTGACAACTATGTCATCGACATACACCTCAACCAGGTCTCTTATTAACTCTCCAAAGGTTTTGTGCATTGCCCGCACAAAGGTGGGGAGTGCATTCTTTAGGCCGTAAGGCATAGACACATAGCAATAAAGGCCGTCTACTGTGATGAAGGAGGTGTGCTCCTCGTCCTCCCTAGACATGGGGATCTGATGGAAACCCGAGCAGGCGTCTAGGAAGCACAGCATATCACATCCTAACGTTGAGTCTACTATTTGATCTATTCTAGGGAGAGGGAATGGATCTTTAGGACATGCCTTATTGAGACTGGTGTAGTCGATGCACATCCGGAGCTTCCCGCCATCCTTCGGGACAACGACGGGGTTCGCCAACCATCGAAGGTGATGGACCTCCCGTATGAAGCCAGCGTCCAGCAGCTTCTTGACTTCTTCACGGATGAAGTTCTGCCGCTCGATGGACTGCTTGCGGGGCTTCTGTTGAACCGGCCGGGCGTCGGGGAAGACTTTCAAGTGGTGCTCGATCACCTTCCTGGGGATCCCCGGCATCTGTGACGGCTGCCATGCAAACACGTCGACGTTGTGCCGGAGGAAGGTGACGAGCGCGCCTTCCTATTTACTATCCAGGCCCCCGGCTACCCGGGTGGTCTGGGTAGCTTCGGCGCTGACTTGGACGACCTTTAAGGGGACGCCGCCCTCGTCGAGAGGTTGCACCTGGGGTGCTGTGGTGGAAGCACGGTGACGTGCGCACGGGCGGAGCTGGTCCGATTCCGTATTGCCGGGGGCTGAGGCCCCAGCTGTCGCGGGTGCTTGGAGCTTCTCCAGGGCCGACACTGCAGCAGTGCGGTCCCCACGAATCCTGAGAACACCTGTCGGTGTTGGCATCTTCAGGACAAGGTAGCCGTAATGGGCTACAGCCATGAACCGGTACAGGGCTGGCCTGCCGATTATGGCGTTGAAGGGGAGGTCTATCTCCGCTACGTCGAACAGGATGTACTCTGTTCGATAGCTGTCCGGAGCCCCGAAGGTCACCGGGAGACTAATGCTGCCGTAGGGGATAACCTGTCCCGGCCCTACCTCTGAGAACAGACTCGACGGGGTGAGCTTGGCCATCGGGATTTGCAGCTTCTGGAAAGCTGCACGGCTGATGAGGTTCAGCCCAGCCCCTCCATGCACCAAAACGTGGTACATTCTCACGTTGGCGATGGTAGGGGCCACCAGGAGCGGCAGTTGGCCGGCCCCAGCCATGTTCCTGGGGCAGTCGGTGGCATCAAAGCTGATGGGGGTCCCCATCCACTTTAGGTGCGGTGCAGCACTTGGGAGTGGTGCCACCGACGCTACCGCTCGGCGTAGAGTCTTGACTGCGCTTCGGAACGAGGGGTCGGCGGACCCGCCGTATATGACGTAGAGCTTCTTCCGACGCTCATCGCCGCTGGAGCCGGAATCCTCGTGATTGCGTGCCGCCTTCACGACACGCGGAGGCTCCTGGATCTCCTCTGGGTGGTCGATGTTGTCTGGAACATCCACCCTCTGCTCATCTTCCTTGGGATGGAAGGGCAGGTCATCAGCCCGCTGCCGCTTCTCCTTGTGGAAGCGCTCTGCGAGCCTTCGGATCTCCCGGCACTCGGCAGCAGTGTGGCGACAGCTGCCGTGCACGGGGCACATATTGTCTTTATCACCTTCTGGGATTGGTGATCTTCGCTGCTTCTTGTTGGGGCACGGCGCCCGAGCCCCACCGAGCGTCGCTGCAGTGACGACTGGGGCTGTGGTCGGTGACTCTATCTTGCTTCTGCCTCGGTCCTTGGCCTTCCTGCTGCCTCCACAGGGAGTAGGACTGGATCCGGGCAGTCCCCCTGACTCGGAGGATGGCAGCGAGTGCCAGTTCCGTCCTTCGGCAGCTCTGGCGCATTTGTCTGCAAGCTGAAGAGCTCTGAGACGTCACGGACCTCCCTGATCGCGAGCCTTGCCGGAACGCCACCACCACAGAAGCATTTTGAATGTGTGGGATGGTGTTCCGCACCTGGGAGAACCTCTAGATGAAAGAGCGCAGCGACTCCCCAGGTTGCTGCTGGACGGCGTGGAGGTCGAGCTCCGTGCCAGGCCGGGTGTAGGAGCTGCCGAAGTTGGCTACGAACTGTCGGCAAAGCTCTCCCCAGGAGGTGACGGAACCTTGGGGGAGGTTCATGAGCCAAGACCGGGCTGAACCGGTCAAGGCGACAGGGAAGTAATTGGCCATGACGGCTTCATTCCCTCCTGCGGCAAGTACGGCGGTGGAGTAGATCTGGAGAAACTCCGCCGGGTTGACGCTGCCGTCGTACTTCTCGGGCAGGTGTGGCCGAAACTTGCGCGGCCACTTCGCAAAGCAAAGATGGGGCGCGAGGGCGGCACACCCTGCTTCCGTCACCGCAGGTTCTGGTGCCGCGAACGCTGAGTTCGCACCAGGCACAGTGTACCCCGGTACGGGCAAAGCTGCACCATAGGCTGGGGGCGCCATCTGCAGTACATATGACTGTGGCATATTCTGCACGGCGCAGGCCTGGGGCAGAGATCACATGGCGATGGTCTGCTCTTCAGGCTGGGTCGAGGCCGACGTCATGCTGTCGTCAGCTTCTTGGTAGCGACGCCTTTCTCGGCGTTGCTCGAGGTATACCCGGGCATCTTGACCCGAGCGACACCGCTCCAGCTCTGTCCTCAGATCCATCGATTGAGGGCTGGCAGAGCTGGAATCTGCCGTCTGTTCATCAACCATCGGTGTGCGTATCAGCGACACGGCCGGCTGGTTAGAGTGTCGTCTCCGCCGGAGTCGCGGGCTTGCGGCAGCGACGACAAGACGGTCTACCTCGAGAATCCACCGCTGGGTCGCTGCCTGAGGCGCGTCTCCAGCGGGCGGATTGTGCAGTAGCGCTCTTGCTGCAGCTAGCGCGCCCCTTCCGGGTACGCCCGGCGCTACTGGAGATATGACGCTGGTTGGAGCCTGCATTGCCGGGGTCGGCGCTGCCAGAGCCGGTTGCTGGCTCCCAGCTTGTACTGACACACTCCGTCCTGAGTGTGTTGGCTTGTACTCCCCCCTAGCCGCGGCTCGCCGCGGAGGCGGGGGAGGTGAGCTTGCCGTCGAAGGGAGCTTGGTCATCTTCGTCGGCGGAAACTCGTCGCGCTAGGGGAAAAGCCCCCTTCCTGGCGCGCCAAATGTCGAAGTGTGCGATCGACACTTCCCCCGGGCCTGCACTGGGCAGCCCGCGGAGGTTCTTTTTTTGGAGGGGCTAGTTCCTAGCGGAGAGCTTGCGCGGATGGACGAGTTAGTGAGAGCTTGACACGGGAAGTTTTACGTGGTTCAGGCCGCCGGAGCGTAAAACCCTACGTCCACGGCGAGCTATGGAGATCGCTGTATTGCTTGCTGCTCAGGGCCGGGGGCCTGAGCTTGGGGGTGAGTTACAGCTTGAGAGTGTATGGCTAGCGTATGAGTTGCAGAATGCGAACCCCTGCTATCGACGCCTACCCGAGCCTTTTATAGTCCAAGGCTCGGGCAGTTTACAAGGGAAGCCGGGACCCGACAGGTGGTCCCGGGAAGATTGTCTATTATCTACCGTATCTGTAGTTACGCCGGTGGTTGCCTCTGGTCGAAGGCTTCTGAGTCTTCATTTTGCCGCCCTGCCCATGCCACGCACTAGTCATAGTGGTTGATGACGGCGCAGGCGGCATGGGATGTCTTGTCGCGGCGTTTATTACCTAGCAGGTTCTGACACCGCGCGCCAGTCTGTGATGCGACTGGGCGCAACGACACCTGACAGGCGCGTGCTCCGCATTTCCGCGTCTTGGGAAGACGCGGGCCTTGAATACCTTGTACGGGCAAGGTGAGGGGCGCCTTTACGCCCGCTGCCTACCGCTCGGGGGCAGGCAACACCGTTCTTCCAGCCACGTGGCGGGTCCGGAGCTCTTCTCTGAGGAGAGGGAGGTCCGGCCCCGCTGGACGCGTGGCGCCTTCGTTCCTCTCTCCCGCGGAGGGGGAGGTCCGGCTTCTGCATGCCACGTGGCGGGCCCGGAGCTCACCTCTGAGGAGAGGGAGGTCCGGCCCCGCTGGACGCGTGGCGTCTTCGGACCCCTCTCCCGCGGAGGGGGAGGTCCGGCTTCTGCATGCCACGTGGCGGGCCCGGAGCTCTCCTCTGAGGAGAGGGAGGTCCGGCCCCGCCAGACGCGTGGCGCCTTCGGAGCTCTCCCTGCGGAGAAGGGCGAGCACCTTAGGCATTTCACCCTGTGCGCGGGGGTACCCCATATCTCAGGTACCGACAGCTACCAAGAGTGCATGCAAGGTAATCTCCTACTCCAAATGGTTTTCAGACCTTCTACCAATCCTAAACTGAATTCTTTGGATTTTGGAAACTTCATTTATCATTTTCTAGTTATTCACACTTAGCTTGCTATATTTCTAGATTTATTTCCTATGCCTAAATGTGAACTTTATTAGGAAAATAGTAAGACACCTCATATAAACAGAATAGGTTCTGATCTAAAATATTAAATAATATATTTTTGAACTTCTCCTCTGATGCAAACTAATTTAAATTTATTTTATCAATTTTCAGAATTATTTCCTAGCCTAAAAATGTGTCCCTATAACTAATAAATGTGAACAATCAATTAGACAGATCCATTTCAGCTAAAAGTCTATTTTTATCTTACTCCAAAGTTTTCCAAGTGCTAGGAAAGTTTAAATTTGAATTTACAATGTGTTTGTCCCATCTTTTAAATTTTAAATACTAATCACATATTCAAACTCCTAAATTTAATATCTCATAGGGTTAAAAAGGTAAACTCACCCCACCACAGGGTCTATTATATTATTTTAAGAATTTCCAGGGGCCTAATTATGCATAACAGAGGGGTTTTCCTAATTTTTATTAAGTCCAGGGGCTAAAACTGATTTTTAATTGAATTTACATGAATTTCTGAAGTTCCAGGGGCTAGATCAGAAGTTTCCGGGCCTAGCTCGTATTTTCCGAGATCCCCAGGGTGTAGCGCGTAAGAATCCCGACCTTTATAACGCGGGGCTGATGTGGACCGTCCGATTTAAAACAGACGGCTGAGATTATAACGTCGAACCGGTACGCGGGGATTTAAATTCTATCGTGCGATTTAAAATAGATGGCACACAAGCGGCCACGTCGCTCTGATCGAGCGCGGGCGGCGCTACCCGGCGGCGCGCGGCGGCGGGAGGCGGCGATCTCGCCGGAGAGCTTCGGATCTTCGTCAATTCTTCCTAAAACTGGGATTTCATGGCATAGATCGGTAGAGGGGAGGTCGGGGATCTCACCTCAGGGTTTTTCTTGAGCTCGGAGGTCCTGGAAGGCGGTCGGCGACGAGGTCCGAGGTGAATTCACGGCGATGCTCGTCGGCCTGTGTTTGAAGCGCAAATCACCGAGTTTTCTGCACCTGCGTGATTCCCCGGAGGCGGTGGAACACGATCAACGCGTTAGATCAGAAATCCCGAGCGAAGATCGAGCGAAATTGGCCGGAGAAACTCGGGTTCTCACCGGAAGGAAAAACGGCTGATCGTGGGTGAAAATCGGGACGATGCCGGTGTTTATATAGCCGGGGGAGGGCAGCATTCGGTTGTGATCGAGTTTGCGTTGTCCAGAACCGAAATTCGGCTGGGATACGCGAGTATCCGGGGTGGTTTTGATTCGGGGGAGAGAGAGGAGTCCCGGTCGGCTTAGCGCGCGCGCGAGGAGGAAGAAGATGGCGGGCCCCGCGTGTCAGTGGGAAAGAGGGGGGGCGCGCGGCTGCGGGCTGGCGTGGGGGTGGGTGGGCCGGCTGGTGGGTTTCGGCCCACTGGCCGGGGGGTTTGTTTTTTCTTTTTCTTCTTCTTTTCTGTTTTGAGTTTAATTTGAATTCCAATTTGAATTTGAATTTCTGCACCACATGCAATACGTCCAAAAATTTTTAAATTCCCCTCTTAACAGGTATTGGGGTGTTACAGCTCTACCCCCCTTAAAACAAATCTCGTCCTCGAGATTGGTGGTTCTAAGAAAACAATTCCGGAATCATGAGCCTCCTTCAAAATCAATTCACGGATCTCCTTTACTTCAGGCACACAAATTCTTTTCCCGTGCCACATCGTACCTTGTTCATCCTCTCTGAAACCAGGGGCTTTATTTTCCTTAATGAGTTGTCTGACTTCTTGTATCTTCTCGTCATTCTTTTGACCATCGCGTATGTCTTGCTCTAGTGTGGAGTCCACTTCCATGGCGATGGCTTCACCACTATTCACCAGGCATAGATTGAGTCTTATAACATCGTCCTTCAATTCTGCAGGCATGTCCTTCAAGCTCAACCTATTGACCTGCACTTTCCGGCTTAAAGCATCCGCCACGACATTCGCTTTCCCAGGATGATAGTTGATTCCCACATCAAAGTCGTTAATTAGCTCTAACCATCTCCTTTGTCTGAGGTTGAGATCTGGCTGTGTGAAAATGTACTTTAAACTCTTATGATCCTTATATATTTCTGTCCTCTTCCCCATCAAGTAGTGCCGCCAAATTTTCAACGCGTGTACCACTGCGGCTAGTTCTAGGTCATGTGTAGGATAGTTCTTCTCGTGTTTCCGGAGCTGCCGGGATGCATAAGCCACGACATGCCCTTCTTGCATGAGAACACATCCCAACCCATTTCCAGAGGCATCGCAGTACACCGAAAAGTTCTTCTGTATATCTGGCATAACTAGCACTGGGGCTGTTGTCAATCTTTTCTTTAGCTCCTGAAAACTCGTCTCGCACTGTGGCGTCCATGTGAATGTGATTCCCTTCTCCAACAGTTTGGTGAGGGGTCTCGAGATCTTGGAGAATCCCTCAATGAACCGTCGATAGTATCCAGCCAATCCCAAGAAGCTTCGAACGTCCCCGACATTCTCAGGGGTCTTCCACTTCTGTATATCCTCGATCTTGGCGGGATCTACGGAGATTCCTCCCTCCGAGATTATATGTCCTAAGAAGGGAACTCTCTTCAGCCAAAACTCACACTTGCTCAACTTAGCATATAGTTGGTGTTCCCTCAGCTTCTGCAACACCAACCTTAGATGTTTCTCATGTTCCTCTTCATCTTTGGAGAAGACGAGAATGTCATCTATGAAAACCATCACAAATTTGTCCAGATATTCCATGAATACCTTGTTCATGAGATACATGAAGTATGCCGGGGCATTAGTTAGCCTGAAAGGCATGACGGTGTATTCATACAGTCCGTACCGAGATACGAAAGCTGTCTTTGGAATATCAGTTTGCCTTATCTTAAGTTGGTGGTATCCCGACCTGAGATCAATTTTCGAGAACACACAAGCTCCCCTCAAATGATCAAACAAGTCTTCAATGCGGGGTAATGGGTACTTGTTCTTGATGGTTACTTCATTCAAGGCACGGTAGTCTACGCATAACCTTTGGGTTCCGTCCTTCTTGGGCACAAATATCACTAGAGCTCCTCATGGTGAGGAACTAGGACGGATATACCCCTTCTCCATCAATTCTCTTAAATGATCCTTGAGTTCTCCCAGCTGCTTGGAGTCCATCCGATAAGGTCTCTTGTATATCGGAGCTGTTCCAGGCACTAGCTCAATCGTGAATTCCACTTCACGATCGGGAGGCATACCTGGCAACTCTTCCGGAAAAACGTCTGGATGCTCCCTGATAATCCTGATCTCCTCCACTTTCACCTCAACTTGATTTAATTTAATGTCCCTCCTAGGCTCTTGTATTGTTATGAACTTTACTCTTGTGCCACTAGGGTGAGTTAGTTCCACCGTTCTGGTCGAACAATGGATGATTCCCTTATGTTTGGTCAACCAATCCATGCCCAAAATAATATCTATCCCTTGTGAGTCTATCACTATGAGGTTGGCAGTAGATACCACCCCATTAATGTCTAGATTCACCTTGGGACAAACTTGTCTTGTCCTTATTTCTCCACCTGGAGAGTTTACTGCTAGCATATGGTTCATATGTGTTGTTGCTAGATCATGCTTCTTAACAAACCCTTGGGCAATGAACGAGTGGGTAGCACCAGAATCAACAGCAGGGTTGCAATGTGTAAATTGGCAGGAAACTTACCAACTACCACGTCGGGTGCCTCTTGCGCCTCCTTCATGGTGACGTGGTTCACCCGTCCTCGCATTACATTCTGCTGTTGCGGCTGCACGGGCTTCTTCTTTGGACACTTATGGGCGTAGTGCCCCACTTCACCACAGTTAAAGCATTGCACCCCAACCTTAGGTGCCTGGCCTTGTTGTCTTGGGGTTGGTTTGGGGGTCCTTGTACTGCTGGTCGAGGTTGATATGTAGGGCGAGGCTGCTGTACAAACTGACGTTGTGGCTGCGTTGGTGTGGACGGAGGCCTGAAGTTCGGGTTGTACCCTCTCGGTGCTGAGTAGGGTACCGCAGCTCGGCTCGTCTGCCCTGCGGGTTGCTGCATTAGACGTGGGCGGGTGTTGCTACCCGAGGCTTGGTGTGACCATCCCGCCTTCCTCTTGTTCTCATTTTCCAAGGCCTTCAGCTTCCTTTATACAACAAATGCCCTGTCCACCATCTTTTGGAAACTTTCATACTCGTTGGAGGACATTGCACACTGCATTTCCGCTGTAAGTCCTTCCATAAAGCAGTCCTGTTTCTGCTCATCAGTCTCTATGTCCCGTGGTGCATAACGGGATAGTTGGGTGAATTTAGTGAGGTATTCCCTCACCGTCATGTTTCTTTGCTGCAGCCCCAAGAAGTCCTTTCTCTTGTTTTTAAGTTCACCCCTTGGTATGTAATGGTTGCGGAAGCTACGCTTGAACTCTTCCCAAGTGATGTTCTCGGGGTCATGATGGGCGGCCACGTAAGCGGTCCACCAATCAGCAGCAGGTCCATGCAATTGGTGAGAGGCAAACAGCACCCTCTCATACCCTTGGCACTGTATGATCCTCATCTTGCTCTCAATGGTCTTTAGCCAGTCATTAGCCTCCAGGGGTTCAGCAGCACTTGCAAACTTCGGAGGTTGAGTTCCTAGAAACTCACTCAACCTTGGTTGGCGTGGTGCAGCTTGTGGAGGTGGAGCTTGATGCAAGTTGGCCACCACTTGAGTCAGGTTCTGGATGAGCTGATTTTGATTCTCAAGCATTTGGTGGATGGGATCAACTCCTTCATGGCGACCACCCCTGTCTTGGCCTCCAGAAAGATGAGGGTTGCCTGCCTCATCGTTGTTGTTGGCGGGGTTGGCAGCACGACCCTTTCCTCTTCCGGCCATCTATCATGATCAACCAAATGTCAATTTAAAGCATTACGTATTAACTTACCAGTTTTTGCTTGTTTAAACTTTAAGATTTTGAGAACTTATTTCATTTATATTTTCTGAGGATTTCATGTCTTACGTGAACATAAATGCACTCTTAATTCACATGGGTTCACACTCCAAAGCAAAACAACCTGAAGACGAGGTTGTGGACAAACGCCCATGGCTTCCACAACTCACGTCACACACCAAGCAATAACACACCATTAACTAAGGTAACGACTCGACTACTCGACATCCTGCTAAACTAAGGGAGGGACTCTACACTACTCGTATCACTGAGCTGGCTCCTCGGGATCTTCCTCATTATTGCGTCTGCCTTCTGACTCCGCTTTGGGTGGGGAGGCTGCTGGTGGAGAAGTTCGACGACGCCTGATCGCCCGGCGATCTGGGGAGTCAGGAGTCCATGTGTCATTCACGGTGACAGACAGTTCATTCCCATTTCCTCTTTCTCTCGCCCTCAAGCAGGCTCGAAGCAACGCCTCAGTTTCCTTCAGGGTGTCACGAACATCCTGAAGCTCCTGCTGACACTCCTGCAGTCGAGTGCTGAGCATAGCAGCATCCTCCAAGCACAAGTCCATGTGCTCATGGGAAGTCCCCTGCTGCACTGGCGGGTACTTGTACTCCGTGGTACCACTCTCGCGCTGGAGGACATACATGTACTCAGTCCTGTCTAGGTGACGACGATAGATGTGACTCTGACAGGTGATTACCTCCCAGGTGACATCCTTCTCCGCATCAACCTGTTTCGCTCGACAAGCTGGAGAGCGGTGGATCTTGAGCAGCTGATTTTCATGGATAATCCTCATCTCTGAACTCCATTCTTCCCTCTTCTCACGGATGGTCCTGGTGGAGCTATAGTGTATGATTAGCTTGCCCGTATTGTCGGCGGCTTGGAGCATCGTCGAAGACGGCGCAACAAGCCTCCTACTGCCAATCCGTAGGAGAGATACGTCACCGGACGGTTCTCCTCTCTCAGGGCAAGGGCAACTACGGGAACTCTCCCTTCGGTGGACTTGCGAGCGGTGCGGATCATGCGAACCATCTAAAACATAAAGCATTTAAAATTAAGTTAGATAAGATTTTAAACAAAAATCCTATTTTGAAAAAAGATGGGGTAAGATGAATAAAGTGGCCCATTAAATAACACTTTTCAACCCACACCTTGTAAAATAGTTTTTAAGAAAATAGCTTCCTTAAATACGTCCATTTCTACCTAGGTCCACGTTCCTACGGGCAACCTTGGCTCTGGTACCACTTCTGTCACACCTGGTTTCTTTGAAGAACAACCGAGTGAATATCACATGTATGACAGGATCATTTTCTCATACATGTGATGACAAATAGTGAAGCATCATTTATTACAAGCCAGGTGTCGAATATAAATAAATCTTACATAGCATATGTCTCGATGGACGATAATAAGTTCATCACAAGTAAATAAACTAGTAGCGGAATATTATTCTCGTGGGCTCCGTCACAGGTGTTGCCCGGGGGACTCCATGAACCTAGAAACCTTCTTCGGGTCCAAAGTCTTGATCATTAAACACCACATCATTCTCTTCACCTGAGCAGCAATATAAACCAACAAATATGCAAGGTTGAGTACCGATGGTACTCAGCAAGTGTGGGAAAGTTATGTCATGCATGGCTAGAACAAAGAGAGGTTGAACTCATGGTTGAAGCACTACCCAATTAACACCTACCACCTTAGCTTAATTAAGCACCTACATTACTACACAGGTGAAATGGTCCCAATCTCCCATCCCATCATCATAATCAATTAACCATAACATTATTTCCAATGTTAAGCTCCCCGCTTAACATCCACAACCTCCAAGGTCATCATGATTAGAGTATGATGACCTTGGAGGTTGTGGATGTTAAGCTCCCCGCTTAACATCCACAACCTCCAAGGTCATCATACTCTAATCATGAATAAGTCCAAGCCGCTCTTGACTGTGAGCACGGCTGTCATGACAGTTTATGACTCTGCAGAGTTTGCACCACTGTACCCACATGTAGTGATTTCATCCCCGTTGCTTGGTGGACTAAAAGAACCTCCATTATGCCAGTGGCCACGAACCACATTCACACTTCCCAGGTGTGTAGCCAGGAGATCACTACGAAACCTTTACAAAGGGATTCTCGACGAGCGTGGGCCCACTGAGGTTTCACCCCTAACAGCATACAAGAGGCTCCAACCCCGCTGCAGTGGCCCCCTCTTGAGCCTTGCGGTTCATATGGTAGTCCAAATGACACCTATTCCCCGCGCCATCCAACACACCCATACTATACCGGGGATACACCTAATTAATTGGCCAAGCTGCCCCATCTCAGCATGTGGTTGACACGGTAAAGCCAGGTTACATGCTCCATGAACCGGTCCTTAGGATCCAGGCAAGTACTAAACACAAACCCGAGTCTCGTGCACCCAGCACCAACCAAAACATCCAACTTGCCTTGATCCCTACCTCTACATAACTCATAATATCTCATTCAAGAGTAAGGTAAACAATTTGATGATTCTCATATCCCAATTATCCCATTCTAAGCATGGCTAAGCATAATTAATATGAATGAATGACATAATAAAACAAAATCCCATCCCAAGATACAAGGAAACAAGATAATGCAATTCTAGGGAAACTTCCTATCTTGGGTTTCATATTTCAATTGACAATGCAAATAATTCTATCTACACATCCTAGTATAGGAACAAAGTGGTCAAGGACACTTGCCTTCTTCCTGCTGCTCTGGGAATGGAAAGTCTTGTTCTTGGAAGGGAAAAACTTGCTCTGGAGCAGGTTCTACTCATACCATCACACATAGCAAAATAAAACAACAATCCATAAGACATAGTTCACACTTTCACTTCATACAAACCAAACATTCACACCTATGAAAGTCATTCACACTTCTAAGGGTGGTGGTTACTCTATGTGTGGTGATTTTTGACCTACATGCACTTTTAAACATATGTATATTATTTCTAACTTTTGTATTCAGATTTCTGTTTGTACACTATATATAAATTCCCAATTTAAACAAATTCTTTAATACCCTCTTTAGCTACCAAGAGTGCATGCAAGGTAATCTCCTACTCCAAATGGTTTTCAGACCTTCTACCAATCCTAAACTGAATTCTTTGGATTTTGGAAACTTCATTTATCATTTTCTAGTTATTCACACTTAGCTTGCTATATTTCCAGATTTATTTCCTATGCCTAAATGTGAACTTTATTAGGAAAATAGTAAGACACCTCATATAAACAGAATAGGTTCTGATCTAAAATATTAAATAATATATTTTTGAACTTCTCCTCTGATGTAAACTAATTTAAATTTATTTTATCAATTTTCAGAATTATTTCCTAGCCTAAAAATGTGTCCCTATAACTAATAAATGTGAACAATCAATTAGACAGATCCATTTCAGCTAAAAGTCTATTTTTATCTTACTCCAAAGTTTTCCAAGTGCTAGGAAAGTTTAAATTTGAATTTACAATGTGTTTGTCCCATCTTTTAAATTTTAAATACTAATCACATATTCAAACTCCTAAATTTAATATCACATAGGGTTAAAAAGGTAAACTCACCCCACCATAGGGTCTATTATATTATTTTAAGAATTTCCAGGGGCCTAACTATGCATAAAAGAGGGGTTTTCCTAATTTTTTATTAAGTCCAGGGGCTAAAACTGATTTTAATTGAATTTACATGAATTTCTGAAGTTCCAGGGGCTAGATCAGAAGTTTCCGGGGCTAGCTCGTATTTTCCGAGGTCCCCAGGGGGTAGCGCGTAAGAATCCCGGCCTTTATATCCGGGGCTGACGTGGACCGTCCGATTTAAAACATACGGCTGAGATTATAACGTCGAACCAGTACGCGGGGATTTAAATTCTACCGTGCGATTTAAAATAGACGGCGCACAAGCGGCCACGTCGCTCTGATCGAGCGAGGGCGGCGCGCGGCGGCGGGAGGCGGCGATCTCGCCGGAGAGCTTTGGATCTTCGTCAATTCTTCCTAAAACTGGGATTTCATGGCATAGATCGGTAGAGGGGAGGTCGGGGATCTCACCTCGGGTTTTTTCTTGGGCTCGGAGGTCCTGGAAGGCGGTCGGCGACGAGGTCCGAGGTGAATTCACGGCGATGCTCGTCGGCGCTGTGTTTGAAGCGCAAACCACCGAGTTTTCTGCACCTGCGTGATTCCCCGGAGGCGGTGGAACACGATCAGCGCGTTAGATCAGAAATCCCGAGCGAAGATCGAGCGAAATTGGCCGGAGAAACTCGGGTTCTCACCGGAAGGAAAAACGGCTGATCGTGGGTGAAAATCGAGACGATGCCGGTGTTTATATAGCCAGGGGAGGGCGGCGTTCGGTCGTGATCGAGTTTGCGTCGTCCAGAACCGAAATTCGGCTGGGATATGCGAGTATCCGGGGTGGTTTTGATTCGGGGGAGAGAGAGGAGTCCCGGTCGGCCGAGCGCGCGCGAGGAGGAAGAAGATGGCGGGCCCCGCGTGTCAATGGGAAAGAGGGGGGCGCGTGGCTACGGGCTGGCGCGGGGGTGGGTGGGCCGGCTGGTGGGTTTCGGCCCACTGGCCGGGGGGTTTGTTTTTTTCTTTTTCTTTTTCTTTTCTGTTTTGAGTTTAATTTGAATTCCAATTTGAATTTGAATTTCTGCACCACATGCAATACGTCCAAAATTTTTTAAATTCCCCTATTAACAGGTTTTGGGGTGTTACAGCAACATAATCTACGAACCAGTTTCTTATTACATTACAAACTGTTAGGAGAATTTTCTTTTATGGTGTCGTGGTGGTATCTTTTATTATATTTTAGTAGCTGTGTGCATTATAATGATGCATAAGAGGGGTGTTGACTCTATTGTATCATCTTGATACTTCTGATATCAATAAAGTGCTCATTATCGAAAAATAAGATTGCCTGGAAATTTAGGATGGTTGTGAGGACCCGGTGTCCCGACATCCAGGACCTTGCTGAGGGGTGTTGCGATAGACAACACCAGATAACACACATAATAAGACATAATGCAGAAGCTAAGTTTTATTTAGAAACATATTTACATCAAAATAAGTTATAGCCTACACCCACGGGCGTAGACTATGAGTTCACGTTCAGCCCGTGAACATGTCCTCGCTAGCACACACGCAATCCACTATCAACATGGCGGCGTGCACGACTCCCGCTTTACGGTGCTTCTCTCTAGGGGATCCGTATCCTTCTCAGGAGCCTCCTCTTCGTCATAACCCCCTCCAAACACGTCAACGAAAAGCAGTGAGCACGAAGGCTCAACAAGACTGACCGGACGCTGCTAAACATGCAACTCTACATGCTGGAATTGAGGTGTACAATAGGAAAGCAATTTGCATAACGACTCGACTAATTAGTTGACTCTTACTTTCAGGTTTTAGCCTCAAGTGAGTGGAAAGCTTGTGCTAAGGAACATAGAAATTCCGCAATCAAACAAGAAACACATTCCTTCTACGGTTCTAGCATAAGGTTGAAAATAAATTTTATTTTCTCTAATCTAGAGCACATCATTAGCAATCCACGTATTACTTCAAAACGACAACTTTAATTCATGACATATGTCAAAGTGTGTGGTCGACACTTCCCCCGGACCTGCTCTGGGCAGCCCGCGGAGGTTCTTTTTCGGAGGGGCTAGTCGCTTGCGGAGAGCTTAAGTGTAGGGACGAGTTAGGGAGGAGCTTGACACGGCGAGTTTTACGTGGTTCGGGCCACCGAAGCGTAAAACCCTACGTCCACGGTGAGCTGAGGTAATCGCTGTATTGCTTGTTGCTCAGAACTGGAGTCCTGAGCTAGAGGGTGAGTTACGCCTAGGGTATGAGTTGCTGGAGTGCGAACCCTTGCTAACGTCGCCTACACGAGCCTTTTATAGTCCAAGGCTTGTGTGGCTTACAAGGGGGGCCCGGGACCCGACAGGTGGTTCCGGGGAGATTGCCTGCCGACTATCGTATCTGCAGTTATGTCGGTAGTTGTCTATGGCGAAGGCTTATGAGTCTTCGTCTTGCCGCCCTGCACATGCCGCATGCTAGTCGTAGTGGTTGATGACGGCGGAGGCGGCAGGGGATGTCTTGTCGCTGTGTTTATTGGCTGGCAGGTTCTGACACCGCGCGCCAGTCTGTGATGCGACTAGGCGCAACGGCACCTGACAGAGGCGTGCTCCGCGTCTCCGCATCTTGGGAAGGCGTGGTCCTTAAATACCTTGTACGGGCAAGGTATGGGGCGTCTTTACGCCCGCTGCCTACCGCTCGGGGGCAGGCAGCGCTGTTCTGCTGGACACGTGGCGGGCCCTAAGCCCTCCTCAGAGGAGAGGGGGGTCCGGCCCCGCAGGACACGTGGAGCCTTCGGACCTCTCCCCGCGGAGGGGGAGGTCCGGCTTCTGTCGGCCACGTGGCGGGCCCGGAGTTCTCCTCTGAGGAGAGGGAGATCCGGCCCCACCGGACACGTGGCGCTTTCGGACCTCTCCCCCACAGAGGGGGGAGGTCCGGCTTCTGTAAGCCACGTGGCGAGCCCGGAGCTCTCCTCTGAGGAGAGGGAGGTCCGACCCCGCTGGACGCGTGGCGCCTTCGGAGCTCTCCCTGCGGAGAAGGGCGAGATCCTTAGGCATTTTCCCCTGTGCGCGGGGGTACCCCATATCGCGGGTACCGACAGTGGCCCCCGGGCCCATCTCGGGGGAGATAGTGAGCCCGAGGTGGGGCCTCCATCTCTTCTGTTCCACACACTTTCTCTAAGTCCTGCATTGACCGCTGCCGGAGCACGAACAGTCGTGGGATCGTGGGAGTGTGCGCCCACTTGATGGTTACTTTTACTGCGGCGGTTCCCAAGACTGCCACTTCTACACATTGCGACGCTTTCTTCGGGAACCGCCGGAGTGCCTTGCCGGCTCGTCTTCTTGGGGGGCTGACTCCTTGACCCACCGCTTCAGCTGGGCAGCTTGAAGATACCGGCTTCAGAAGCATCCTTGATGACACCGGCCCTTGCGCTGGTGGTGGCCGAGATGATCCTTGTGCTCGGGTCGGAGGAGTCTCCAAAGAAACTGCTGAAGCGGCGGTGGGGGCTTCAGAAGCGTCCTTGATGACACCGGCCCTTGCGCTGGTGATGGCCGAGATGGTCCCTGTGCTCGGGTCACGGAGCAGGAGAACGCCGCCAGGGCTGAAATTGGGGACGTGGCCGCTCTCGCAGCTTCTAGGCTCTGGACGTACAAGGGGAGCCCTGGGGTTTGTTTCTTTCTTTTTTCTCGAGTCTGTAGTCCAGCTCATGGAGCCATGAATACATAGACTCTTATGACCCCTTGTCCCTGTGATGCCCTTGTCTTCTTTTTGGCTTCTCCTGGCCGAGCCCCTAGCTCCGTAAGGTACTCATAGGCCTTCACCAATCTCAAGGGTCTGCACAGGCACCTTCCCCGGGTCCTTACTGTATTAAGGGCCCCGGAGGTCTCCGAAGCCGCCCCATGAGGACAGGAAGGTCCGGATCCGCTGGCCACGTGGCGGGTTCAGAGCTCTCCTCTGAGGAGAGGGAGGTCCGGCCCCGCAAGACACGTGGAGCCTTCGGACCTCTCCCCGTGGAGGGGGGAGGTCCGGCTTCTGCCTGCCACGTGGCGGGCTCGGAGCCCCTCCTGAGGAGGCGGGAGCCCCGGCCCCGCTAGACACGTGGGGCCTCCGGGGCCCGCCCCTGCTGGGGGGGGGGGGACGGAGTCCGGATCTCCCGGTTTTGCGCAGTCCGTAGCGGCCCCCTGGTAGGCGTGGCCAACTGTCTGGGTACTCCTACCCTACTCCTGCGGGAAGCCAAGGCCGGAGGGTCCTGCACACAAACAAGGGAAACGTAATTCTCCTTGGGGCTCCCCCGTTTCCGATCTCATAGTATTATTTGGCTTACAATCCTGATTCGGTGCACGGTGCTTAGGAATTTCAGTGCACGACGTGCCGGGGGCTCGGGGCCCCCTGGCCATCGGCAGGTCCCCCAATCGCGACCGCCCCAGGCAGGATAGCAAATGCCGACTAGAGTTGAGAATGGGAAAAATGGGGACTGGGTGTATGGAGAACATACCCAGGAAGCGTGGTCATAAAAATTAATACATAATTTGAATGAGTATAAAGGAAGAGCAAAGCAGGACAGGTTCTTTTCCTATAAATTTCCATAGGCAGAAAACAGGCTAAACATGGAGGCCACGACCCATCCCATTAAAAAAGGAAGCAAGACTCTACGCGCTTGGAGTCGGAACCAGGCAAAGCTGAAGGTAGTCCTGGACCGTCCCCTGAGACTTAGCTGCTCCGAGCGCTGCTCCGGGACTCTATGGGATCTATTAGAAAGAAGAAACTGTCCTGATACTGTTCTAGGGGTAGAACTTACGGAGGTGTTCGATGTTCCAGGGGTTCAGGAGCGGATCCCCACCCTCGGTGGAAAGGCGTACGCACCCAGGGCGGCATACCTTTGCGACTCGGAAGGGACCTTCCCAACTAGGGGAGAGTTTGTGGGTACCTTCACGAGAAAGTATGCGCCGCAGCACCAGGTCGCCTTCCTGCAGCTTCCTGTCACGCACACCTCTGGTGGTAGCGGCGGAGCGCTTGTCTGTACCGTGCGTTACAGAGTGCTGCATGCAATCGGACCTCATCGACGAGGTCGATGTCTCCGCACCGGAGGTTGTCCTGCGCGGCTTTGTCATAAGCTCGGACGCGGTGAGACTTCATGGTGATCTCTGGGGGAAGCAAAGCTTCGGCCCCATACACCATGAAGAAGGGTGTCTCTCCGGTGGCCCGACTCTGGGATGTCCGGTTAGCCCATAGTGTGCTCGGAAAGCTCATCCACCCAATTGGCACCATGTTTCTTCAGACTGGCATAGGGCGGGTCTTGAGGCCCCGGAGAATCTCGGCGTTGGCCCTCTCGACTTGCCCATTGCTCTTTGGGTGAGCAACAGAGGCATAGCACACCTGGATGCCGAGGTCTTCGCAGTAGTCTTGGAAGGCTGCGCTGGTGAAATGGGTCCCGATGTCGGCGATGATTCTGTTCGGGACCCCGAACCGGCAGACAATCGACTTGATGAACTTTACTGCTGATTGCTTGTTGATGGTGACAACTGGTGTGGCTTCCGGCCACTTGGTGAACTTGTCGATGGCGACATAGAGGTATCGGAAATACCTCGACGGCTCTGGGGAATGGTCCCAGGATGTCCAACCCCCACACGGAAAACGGCCACGAGGGTGGGATCATCTGTACCGCCTGAGCCGGTGTATGGATCTGCTTGGCGTGGAACTGGCACGCCTTGCAGCTCTCGACCAGCTTGACGGCATCCTGGAGTGCTGTCGGCCAGTAGAAGCCATGCCGGAAGGCTTTACCGACAAGCGTGCATGAGGAAGAGTGACTCCCACATTCGCCTCCATGGATCTCAACGAGCAAGTCGCAACCTTCCCCCTGGGTTATGCACCGCAATAGGACGTGGTTGGCGCCACGCCGGTAGAGATCCCCTTCTACCAGCACGTATCTCTTAGCCATACGCACGATCCGTTCAGCGGTTACATGTTCATCTGGGAGGATGTTGTCTTTCAAGTAGTCCCGGATCTCCGTGATCCATGGATCGGGTCTGACTTGAGCTTCTGGATCTTGAGCGCTGGGTTGCACGGAGTTCCCAGTGACGCTTACGATCGTTGGCGGCATCCATGGTTGCAGGGCCGCCGGGACCGCCAGCTTCGAGGTGCTGGTCCAGCCCCCTTCGCCTGGCTCGGCGGGCCGGGCTGTGGGCCGCAGCAACGTCCTCTCGAAGACTCCTTCGGGCACAGGGTCTCCGGTGGAAGCCTTCGTTGAAAGGTCGTCAGCTGCGGCATTGCCAGCGCGCGGTATGTGGCGCAGGTCCAAGGCGAGGAAGTCTTTCTCCAACATCTGCACGTGAAGCAGATAAGCAGCTAGCTGTGGGTCATTGCAGGAGCATTCGCCCTTAACTTGCTTGATAACAAGCTGGGAGTCGCCCTGTGCCAACAACTGGCGAGCGCCCAGAGACAGGGCTGTCTGTAGGCCAAAGATGAGTGCTTCATACTCTGCCATGTTGTTGGTTGCCTTGAAATTGAGATGCACCATGTACCCAAACTGCTCCCCCGATGGCATGAGAAGCAGTGCGCCGGCACCGGTCCCCTGCTTTTGCGAGGAGCCGTCGAAGAAGAGCGTCCAGTGGGGATCGGTGAAGACCGGAGCTCGGTGCTCTGGTTCACCGTCTTCGTGGCCCCCTGGGTCAGCCTTCGTTGGTGTCCACTCTGCCACGAAGTCAGCCAACGCTTGGCTTTTGACTGCATGGCGAGGAAGGAAGTCCAGCTCGAACTCCGCCAGCTCCGCTGCCCATTTAGCAACGTTGCCAGTCGCATGTGGCTGTGAAGGATCGACTTCAGCGGATAGGAGGTGACTACCGAGACCCGGTGGGCCTGAAAGTAGTGGCGGAGCTTCCTGGACGCCACGAGCACTGCATACAGCAGCTTGTGGACTTCTAGGTACCTTGTCTTGGCATCGTGAAGGACTTCGCTGATGTAGTAGACAGGACTCTGGATGGTTTGAACCCTCTCTCTTAGGTCTGAGAGGTCTTCATCCATTGGCCCTGGCCCGCTGGAGGTGAGTGAGTCTAGGGGGGCTTCCAGGAGTTCGAACCCGGAGGCTCTTAAGCCATCTTGGCCCTCCGGGGGACCCCGCTGGTTCTCCGGGAGCTCCGGAGGGTCCTGCTGGATCTCCGGGAGGTCCCGTTGGGCCCCCGGGGGGTCCCACCGGACCCCCGGGAGGTTGTCTTGGGGGTCCGGGAGGCCGCCCTGGACCTCCGGGAGGTTGTCTTGGAGGTCCGGGAAACTGTCTTGGACCTGCGGGGTTTCCTGGCGTCTGTCTTCTGCTGCCAGAGCAGGCTGTGAAGATGAGAGGTCCGGCCGCTCTGCGACGAGGACCATACTCACCACTTCAGTTGTCGCCGCGATGTAGAGCAACAGATGCTCTTCGGGCTCAGGGGCTACCATGATAGGTAGGGTCGTCAAAAGTCGCTTCAACTCCTGGAAAGCCTCTTCTGCTTCGTCGGTCCAGGCAAATGGACCGGATTTGTGCAGGAGCTTAAAGAAGGGAAGTGCCCGCTCTGCTAGTCTCGGTATAAACCGACTCAGCGCGGCTAGGCATCCCGTGAGTTTCTGGACATCTTTGACACGGGCAGGAGGCCGCATCAAGTCGATGGCCTTGATCTTCTCTGGGTTGGCCTCAATTCCCTGGTGCGAGACCAGGAATCCTAAGAGCTTCCCAGAGGATACACCGAACACACATTTGTCGGGGTTCAGCTTGGTGCGCGTGGAGCGCAATTTGTCAAAAACTAAGGCTAGGTTATCTAACAAAGATGAACTCTGCGTGACCTTGACAACGATGTCATCGATGTACACCTCAACTAAGTCTCTTATTAACTCTCCAAAGGTTTTGTGCATTGCACGTACAAAGGTGGGGAGAGCATTCTTTAGGCTATAAGGCATAGAGACATAACAATACAGGCCATCTACTGTGATGAAGGAGGTGTGTTCTTCATCCTCTCTAGACATGGGGATCTGATGGAAACCCGAGTAGGCGCCTAGGAAGCATAGCATATCGCAGCCTGATGTCGAGTCTACTATTTGATCTATTCTAGGGAGAGGGAATGGATCTTTGGGACATGCCTTATTGAGACTGGTGTAGTCGATGCACATCCTGAGCTTCCCACCGGCCTTCGGGACAACGACGGGGTTCGCCAACCACCGGGGGTGGTGGACTTCCCGTATGAAGCCAGCGTCCAGCAGCTTCTTGATTTCTTCGTGAATGAAGTTTTGCCGCTCGGTGGACTGCTTGCGGGGCTTCTGTTGAACTGGCCGGGCGTCGGGGAAGACCTTTAAGTGGTGCTCGATCACCTCCCTAGGGATCCCCGGCATCTGTGATGGCTGCCATGCAAACTCGTCAACGTTGTGCCGGAGGAAGGTGACGAGCGCGCCTTCCTATTTGCTATCCAGGCCCCCGGCTACCCGGGTGGTCTGGGTGGCTTCGGCGCAGACATGGACGACCTTTAAGGGGACGTCGCCCTCGTCGAGGGGTTGCACATGGGGTGCTGCGGTGGAGGCATGGTGGCGTGCACTCGGGTGGAGCTGGTCTGGTTCTGCACTGCCAGGGGCTGGTGCTCTAGCTGTTGCAAGCGCTTGGAGTTTTTCCAAGGCCGACACTGCAGCAGTGCGGTCTCCAAGAATCCTGAGGACGCCTGTTGGTGTAGGCATCTTCAGGATGTGGTAGCCGTAGTGGGCTACTACCATGAATCGGTACAGGGCTGGCCTGCCAATAACGGCGTTGAAGGGGAGGTCGATCTCCGCCACGTCGAACAGAATGTATTTTGTCCGATAGCTGTCCGGAGCTCCGAAGGTCACCGGGAGGCTGATGTTGCCGTAGGGAACGACCTGTCCCGGCGCTACCCCTGAGAACGGGCTCGACGGGGTGAGCTTGGCCATCGGGATCTGCAGCTTCTGGAAAGCTGCACGGCTGATGAGGTTCAGCCCAGCCCCGCCATCTACCAAAACGTGGTACATCCTCACGTTGGCGATGGTGGGTGCTACCAAGAGCGGTAGTTGGCCGGCCCCAGCCATGTTCCTGGGGCAGTCGGTGGCGTCAAAGCTGATGGGGGTTCCCATCCACTTAAGGTGCGGTGCGGTACTTGGGAGTGGAGCCACCGACGCTACCGCTCGGCGCAGAGTCTTAACTGCACTTCGGGACGAGGGGTCGGCGGACCCGCCATATATGACGTAGAGCTTCTTTCGACGCTCATCATCACTGGAGCTGGAGTCCTCATGGTTGCGCACCGCCTTCACGGCGCGCTGAGGCTCCTGGAACCCCACTTGGTGGTCGACGCTGTCTGGGCGTCGACCTTCTGCTTGCCCTCCTTTTGGCGGAAGGGTGGAGCATCAGTCCGCTGCTGCTTCCCTTTGCGGAAGCGCTCCACGAGCTTCTGGATCTCCCGGCACTCGGCAGTAGTATGGCGACAGCTGCCGTGCACGGGGCATAGCTTGTCTTGGTCACCTTCTGGTGCTGGTGTCTGTCGCTGCCTCTTGTCGGGGCGCGACCCCCGAGCTCCACTGGGTGCCGCTGCTGTGGCGACGGGGGCCGCGGCCGGCGATTCCATCTTGCCTCTGCCCCGGTTCTTGGCCTTCTTGCTGCCTCCATAGGAAGCAGCGCCAGACCCGGGCTGTCCTCCTGACTCGGAGGTCGGCAGTGAGTGCCAGTTCCGCCCCTCGGCTGCTCTGGCACACTTGTTCACCAGGCTGAAGAGCTCAGAGACATCGCGAACCTCTCTGTTCGCGAGCTTCTCAAGCATCTTCTCGTCCCGGACACCCTGCCGGAACGCCACCACCACAGAAGCACTTTGAATGTGTGGGATGGTGTTGCGTACCTGGGAGAACCGCTGAATAAAGGAGCGCGGCGACTCCCCAGGTTGTTGCTGGATGGCATGGAGGTCGAGCTCCGTGCTAGGCCGGGTGTAGGAACTGCCGAAGTTTGCGGTGAACTGCCGGCAGAGCTCTCCCCAGGAAGTTATGGAACCCTGGGGGAGGTTCATGAGCCAAGACCGGGCTGGGCCAGTCAAGGTGACGGGGAAGTAGTTGGCCATGACGGCCTCATCCCCTCCTGCGGCAAGTACGGCGGTGGAGTAGATCTGGAGAAACTCCGCCGGGTTGACGCTGCCGTCGTACTTCTCGGGCAGGTGCGGCCGAAACTTGCGCGGCCACCTCGCGAAGCGAAGGTGGGGCACCAGGGCCGCACATCCTGCTCCTGTTGCTGCAGGTGTTGGTGCCGCGAATGCTTGGTTCGCCGCTGGCACAGTGTACCCCGGTATGGGCAAGTCTGCGCCATAGACCAGGGGCGCCGCTTGCAGGGCATATGGCTGTGGCATATGCTGCGCGGCGTATGCCTGGGGCAGAGATCGCGTGGCGAAGGTCTGCGCCTCAGGCTGGGTCGAGGCTGACGTCATGCTGTCGCCAACCTCTTGGTTGCGACGCCTCTCTCGACGTCGCTCGAGGTACACCCGGGCATCTTGGCCTAGGTGGCACCGTTCCAGCTCTGTCCTCAGGTCCGTGGACGGAAGCCTGGTGGAGCTGGAGTCCACTGTCTGCCTGTCAACCGTTGGCGTGCGCGTCAGCGACACCGCCGGTTGGCCGGAGCGTCGTCCCCGCCGAAGTCGAGGGTTTGTGGCGGCGACGACGAGGCAGTCTACCTCGCGTATCCAATGCTGGCACTACAGGAAACAGGGCAACATACGTCAGCCTGTATAACATACGATGGCTAGCTGTCGTATATAAACTTACATACGTCGGTCAGCAGAGGCTGTCGTATATAAGTTTATATACGACAGTACAGCCGTCGTTTAGTATATGGCTGTCATATATAATTGTTATATACGACAGCCAACCCTAGGCTGTCGTATATAGCAGTTATATACGGCAGCCAAACCGAGGCTGTCGTAAATAAGCCTTATTTACGACGACCCATGGTGTGGCCGTCATAAATAAGGCTTATATACCCGCGGGCCCGGGTCGGCGCGGGCATTCACGCCCGCGCCGACCCGAGCCCGAGCAGCCCTAAACGCCCCGGCCGCCGCCCGCCGCCGCCCACCCACCGCCGCCAGCCACCGCCCGGCCGCCGCCGCCAGCCGCCCCCCCCGGCCGCCCCCGCCAGCCGGCGCCCCGACCGCCACCCGCCCGCCAGCCGGCGCCCGGCCGCCGCCCCGACCGCCCCCCCGGCCGCCCCCCGCCTGCCAGCCGGCGCCCCGGCCGCCACCCGCCCGCCGCCGCCGCCCGGCCGCCACCGCCTCCAGCCGCCGCCCCGGAGGTCCCCGCCCCAGCCTCCACCCCGCCCCGGCCGCCGCAGCCTCGCCACACCGCCCCCACCGCGCTGCCACGTCGCCGCACCGCCCGGACCTGCGCCCATCGCGCTGTGCGCCGCCGCGCCGTGCCGGTCCGCCTCCACGCCATCAGCTGCCCGCCTCGCCGTGTGCCGCTCGCCGCGCCGCCTCCACCGTGAGGTAAGTCGCCCGCCTCCCTCCCCATCTAGAAAGTTTGGTTTTTTAATTACCAATTGTTTAGATTATGCTTGTTTGTTTTTTATTGTTTAGTAGATAATTTCTTAGATTTAGATGAATTGATATGCTTAGGTTTAATTATTGCCCAGGTATTTGAATTGCTAGCTAGGTGTTTTTTTTAATTGCTTAGAATTGATAAGCTTGTTAACTATGGTAATTATGTTTGTTTAGATGAGTTGTTAATTGCTTAAATGAGCTTAAATGATTAATGCATATGAGTTAATAGTTTAATTGATTATTGTTTCGATTGTTTGAGTATTTAAAAGTACTACATGTATAATAAATGGGCTTAGGGCCCGATACGACCCATTTAGTGGTAACGTATACGTCTACAAAAGCACGATGTGAACAACCTAGGCCGCCTCGCCCTACCCCCCACCCCCTCCCCCCCCTCCCCCCCTCCCCCCCCTCCCCCCCCCGCGGCGTTCGGCCTACGATCCCCCATACCCCTCCCCCCGCACCCCCACCCCCCGCGGCTTAGCCAGCGCTCGGCCTCCGACACTCTGCCACGGAACTGCCAATCCTTCGGCGCTCGGCATCCTCCGCCGTGGGACTGTCGATCTGCCGGCACTCATCGGCCTTCATTGACCGGCTGCCGTGGATCTGCCGGCGCTCAACCTCATACGAACACAGGTCAGTCTGCTCCCCCTCTCCCACCCCCCCCCCCCCCCACATTGGTTTCCTCCGTCGACGGCGCCACCCCCGCCCCTTCCTTTCCCGGAAGATGTATCACCTCTTGTGCGCGGGCGCCGCCGCCGCCTCCCCTATGTGCAAGCGCCGCCGCCGTATTCACCTGCCTTACGCCGGGATCTAAGGCGATGGGACGCCTTACGATCCCCAGGCGCCTTACCACTTAAGCGACGCCTTAACAACTATGGTTCTTTCCTTCTCTCTATTGTTCTTTCCTCTCTCTCTTTGAAATCACTCAAAAATGAAAGATTTACGTAAACCTTTACAATATGCATCACCCGTTTCGAACCAGCCCGTCTCACACGTGTTACGCATGTGAGGCGTGTAGGTTCGGAATTGTCCCTTTTTGGACAGCCTAGGAGTGACCGAGAGGGCGTGATTATAATGAGACGCGGGGTCTATATTTGGACGTAGTTTCGACAGCGTAACCCTAATGTTCTCCGCTGCTCCATTTTTGGACGTGCAGTTGGAGAACAGCGGGGTTATGCTGCCGAAATTTCATCTGAATCTAGACCTCATGTCTTGTCATAAGCATGTTCGTCTCGGTCACTCTTGGGTGGGTTTAGGACCTATCCTTTCCAATAGATATAGGTCCATGATATAAATAAATAATAAACTAACTATAAATTCTTTGACTTAAAACTGCAGAGTTAAACATGAGCGAAGACCGTAGTTGGATGTATACCGGTTGGAACAAGGCAACTGGTCACTCAGATGAGTGGTATGCCGGGACAGACGACTTTATTGATCGAGTGTTCTCGTTGTCTACGACCGATAAAGTTCGTTGTCCATGTGCGAAATGCCGGAATACTAAGTTTTTGGACAAAACGACATTGTCATTACACTTGTGCAGAAACGGTTACATGCCATATTATGAGGTGTGGAGTTTCCACGGCGAGTCTGCTCCTCGAGCCGTTCATGTAGTGGAAGAAGATGATGATTGTCCGGGTGTTGACAGGATTGATGAGATGTTACAAGATATACAAACGGAGGATCCGCCCACAAATGAGGCAGACGCATTCTTTAATCTCTTGAAAGCTTCTGAAGAGGTGTTGCATGATCATACTGAAATGACTCTTCTTACTTTTATGACCAGATTTATGGCAATCAAATCTAAGTATTTCTTCTCTAATAATTGCTACAATGATATGATGAAACTTATCAGCGATGCTCTTCCACAACCTCATAAACTGCCCAAAGATATGTATCACTCAAAGAAATTACTATCTGGACTGGGTATGAAATATGAAAAATTGACGTGTGTCCAGATAACTGCATGCTATTCTGGAAAGAGCATGACAAAGAGAAGAATTGTTTCAAGTGTGGAAAATCGAGGTTTGTCGAAGTTGTCAATGACGATCGTGATAAAGTAATGACAGAAGTTGCACATAAGCAATTGCTTTACTTGCCTGTGACACCTCGGTTGAAGCGGTTGTTTCTTTCTAAAAGATCTGCTAGACACATGAGATGGCACAAAGAAATTGTGCGTGAGAACAAATATGTGTTGACTCATCCGTCGGACGGTGATGCATGGAAGTCTTTGGACTCTTTTGATCCTGCTTTTGCTAGTGATGCGAGAAATGTTCGCATCGGGTTAGCAACGGATGGTTTTTCACCTTTCAGTACAAATGCCACACCATACTCCTGTTGGCCCGTCTTTGTTATTCCGTACAACCTACCACCTTCTCTTTGTATGAAGTACGAATTTATGTTTCTTAGCCTCATTATACCAGGACCAGATCATCCGGGATCACGTATCAATGTGATGTTGAAACCATTGATTGAGGAACTGAAAACGTTGTGAATTGGAGTTGAAGCGTATGACTGTTACAAGAAGCAGAAATTCAACCTTCGAGCTGCTTATTTGTGGTCTGTCCATGATTTCCCTGCGTACGGCATGTTTTCTGGATGGAGCACACATGGTCGTTTGTCATGTCCCATATGTGCGTCTGACACAGAGTGTTTTCGACTAACATACGGTGGCAAGATAAGCTACTTTGATTGTCATAGGCGTTGGCTTCCTCGAAACCACCCATTCAGGCAACAGAGGAATGTCTTCAGAAAAGATACTGTTGTCACTAAGGAACCACCTAAACGACTAAGCGGGTGTGAAGTATCCGATGTGTTGGACTCACTAGTCCCTGATGAAGCTCGCCCTGGATTCTTTGTAGGTTACGGAAATGTTCACAACTGGACTCATGTATGTGGAGTTTGGGAGCTACCATATGTGAAGTCATTGATACTGATGCATAATATTGATGTAATGCATCAGGAGCGTAACATGGCCGAATGTATCATAAGCACGTGCATGGATATCACAGGCAAAAAGAAATACAACTTAAAGGCTCGAAAGGATTTGGCCTAGATTTGTAATCGACCTACTCTTGAGCTCTCTGAAAGCGGTGGTAAGCCACGTGCTTCTTTCGTGCTTCGACCTAATGAAAAGAAACAAGTTATGGAATGGTTGAAAACTTTTAAATTCTCAGATGGTTATGCTGCTAGTCTGAGACAAGCCGTGAATGTTAAAACGGGAAAGCTCACTGGGTTGAAGAGTCATGACTATCATATAATAATGGAAAGACTCTTACCTGTTATGTTTCGGGGATATCTGGATGATGCGGTGTGGAAGGTGTTAGCTGAGCTATCATTATTCTATAGGCAGTTATGTGCCAAAGAAATAACGAAAGACATGATGGAGAAGTTAGAGAAGGAGATACCTGTACTTTTATGTAAGATGGAAAAAATATTTCCTCCTGGTTTCTTCAATCCAATGCAGCATCTTCTTATACATCTTCCATTCGAAGCAAAATTTGGTGGTCCTGTGCAATATAGATGGATGTACCATATTGAAAGAGCATTGAGATATTTGAAAACTATGGTTGGCAACAGAGCAAGGGTTGAAGGGTGCATTGCCGAAGCATTTACTCTAAAGGAAGTAGGTTACTTTTCTAGTTTCTACTTTGCAGAGGAAAACAATGTCAATACTTCGGCAATGCGATACAATGTAGATGACGAACCACCAGTTAGTGATCTCTCTATTTTTAAATCGAGGGGAACTACTGTTGGAAGCAGCACATCATACGATTTTACTAAAGGAGAAAGGACTGCTGCTTTACTCTACATGTATGCTAATATCGATGGCTTGGAGAAATATTTCGAGTAAGTGTTTCTCTTATATTTATGATGATTATTATATTTACCAATACATGTATGCTAATGTCGATCACATATGTTTTGTGTGTACAGTGAGTTCCACAACCAAAACTGGAAACATAAGCATCAACCAACGAGAAAGCAAGTAGAAACGATGCGACGGGCTAGAATTAATGGAGGGCCTAATTTTTTATCCTGGTTTCGAGCTTATGTATTAGCGAACATAGACATCCATCAAGATTTACGACAACTATCTTATGGATTAGTGAAAGTTAGAAGCTATGGTCGATATGACATAAATGGCTTCTGATTCTGTACAACTCAATTCAAAACTCTTCGTCCTCTCGCAGCAACATCAAATTGCGGAGTTGTGACGAGAGCAATCGACTCACAAGGGAAAGAAACCAATTACTATGGAATCATTAACAAAATTCTGGAATTTACTTTCGCTGGCAATAAAGAACTTCGAGTGGTGTTCTTTGATTGTGATTGGTTTGACAACAATCATGGAACTCGAGAAAATCAATTTGGCATGGTGGAAGTGAATCACAACGAACGCTTACGAGGTTTAGATACATACGTTCTTGCACATCAAGTGGAACAAGTGTATTATCTACCTTATCCATGTAAGAAGCTTAGCACTTGGTGGGTGGTATATAAAGTGAATCCTCGTGAGCGTTTGTATACTCCTGGAGATGATGGTTATCATGATAGTGGAGACACTGAAGAAGTTTACCAAGACGAAGAGTTGGCAGACTCTTTTATCGTCGAGCCTGGTACAGGACTCAATAACTTAGTAGGAGACGTTATAGATGTAGAGACATCTACAATGCGAAAGCGGAAACGTAAACAGATCAAGACGACAGATCGCGATGTTGATGATCATGATGTTGATGAATTTTGAAACTGATTACGAGTAATGTTCTTTTAAATGAAAGTGACATTAATTATCGCTTACATTACTTTTGAAACTGATTAGGAGTAATTACTTTTTAAACTGATTAGGATGTCGTCAAGCAAGGGTTCAAAGGGTTCAAAGGGGAAGAAGGCACAGAGTGTGAGGGGTTTCCTCCCCTCGCAGGAGAGAGACGACTACTTCTACGGTTCCACTTACAGCGGGAGCAGACGCACTCAGCTGTTAAGTGCGTGTCCAGAGTTGCGGGATAGGGTTGTCAGTTTGCAGCGTACAGAGGTAAATTTTTCTACAATGCACAAAATTATTAAAATCACTTTTTCAATTTAACTTACTTTACCATTGTAGTCTGATTCAGACTATGAGTCTGAGGCCAGAGCGGCACCTCAGGAGACGGGTACGCAGCGCAGCGTGCCCTCGGGGAGCGAGCCCTCTGGTAGCCAGCCCTCCGGCAGCCACCCCCAGGGTAGTCTGCCCAGCGAGCCCGAGGGCACCCAGCCTGAGGACACGTCCAGTGACCAGCCTTCTGGGTCACCAGACGTGGTGCCGCAGCGGAGGAGACGTACAAGGAGGAGTAACTTTGTTGGTCCTCCACCTATTCCTAGAGAGCCGGTAATTATTCGTCCGGTTGGAGATAGGTAACACATTAATAAAGTATTCATTTCTATTTGTTCTCAAAGACTATGATCTTACTTAATGACTTAACAAACGTCTTTTTAGTTCTTGGGAGGACCTCTCGTACGACGGGCAGAAACACCACAGGACGGTGAACGGTTGCATCGGGAACTTAGTGCGTCTGCACTACCCCGGTGCGATCGATGGACGTGCAGCTACGTCGTGGGACGACTACGCGCACGTTCCTCACCCGGAGAACGACAACCTACATGGAGTCGTGTGGGCAGATTTTTGGGCAAGTAACTTTCATAAATATTTGAAGTTTCAATTCTTTATGTTCCTTCAAATATTAATGTGCGTATATGTCGAACTATGTTGGCTTCCTACAGCTCAGGTACCGCCTTGAGGACCCGACTGAGCAGATGGATCACGCCCGCTCCGTGTTCGAAGTGAACGCTCAGAAGCCTGTTATGCAAATGCTTTCGAACGCTCGGAGTCAAGTAGTTAACGACTACTTAAAGCTCCACGACCACGAGGTTGGGTCGTTCAGAGACGCCTCCGACACGTACTTGACGGAGGAGCAATACGCAGAGGTAAGTTGCATAATCTTTAAATTGTTCATATTAATTTTGCTAAGTAACATCTAATGAACTACGCATGTGTGCAGGTTAGTGTCCCTTGGTTATAGGGACGAACTGAAGATTACCGAGCCCTTTGCAGGTATTGGGCTAGCGATGAGTTCATCGCTAAGTCCAAGAAGGCTCGAGATGCCAGAGGGAGCTCAGGGAAGCACGGTATGGGCTTCCAAGGTTTTGTGCGAATGGCTAAACGGATGGTAAGTTTCTTGGTAGTTTTTATTATATTCATAATGTAGTATTGTTCGTACTAATATATGTTCACAGGAAAAGGAGACCAGCGTGCGACCGAGTGCTACTGCGGTCTATAGGAGAGGTCACGCTGACTCTTCTCAGTCGGAGCAGTGTAGTCAGTACGCAGCGGAGCGCCTGGTAAGTTTCACGACCTCTGAAATTATTTGACACTATATATGTTGTTGAACTTACACAATTTCATTGTTTTTCAGACTAGGTATGGGCAAGAGGCTGTGAGGATACACGGCGAAGGGTTCGATTGGGAAAACTCCCCGAACATCGACCCTCAAGCCCCGTATGCAAGCGGAGGTGGAAAAGCACACGGAAGGTGAATTCATTTACTTTCATTGTTTTCAATTCAAGATTATTTAATTTTACCTTGAATTGATTCATTTTTTTAGGCTTGCCATATTCTCTGGAGTCGTCAACTCTAGGGAGGCACGACCTACGAGAGGCAGCTCCTCGCAGTCTTCGGCTGCTGGCGCAGGCTCCTCCAGCCGCCGTGTCACTGAGAGAGATCTCGAAGTCATGGTGCTTCGGGAGAGCTTGGCTCGGTAGGAGGAGGCCTTGGCGAGAGAGCGAGAGAATAACAGGGCTGCCATGGCGTACCATGCGTCCTATATGGCACAGATGCAAGCGGCAATGGAAGTAAGAAACATACAATTATAATTTAATTACATTGCATTTCAATTAGTTTTGTAAATTGTAATGTTTTAAATGACAGGCGCTAGCTCGACAGCAAGGGCAGCAAATCCAGATACCGTTGTGGCAGCCACCTCCGTTCGTGCTGGAGCCGTCGCCACCACAGGAGCACTTTCCTGGAGTACAAGTATAAAAAGAAAGTTACATTAAGTGGAAGCCCCAACCGCTAAGAATCCTAATGAACCTAAAAAAATAATTGCAAACTTGTACATATGTCACTGTGTTTCGCAGGGATCAGGGACCGAGGCTCAGACTCCATCGCCACACCTAAGGGCGCCAGGTTCGCCGCGGCAGGATGACTTCTTCGCTCCCGGAGGTAGTGGAGGGGCTAGTAATCAATAGATTTGTGATTTTGTTTTTGATTGTGTGGATGTCAGACTTCGTGATTGTCGATGTGTACTATTGCACTTTGTTGTGAATTTATATATCAAACTGTTTTGTTGTTGTCTATTGATTTGGATGTGTAGCTGGCCATCGAGCCAGGTTAGCCATTTTCTGTTTTTTTTTTAAAAATGGAAAAGCTTATATACGACGGCCTGTATAGTTTATATACAACGGCTGCTATACAGGGCTGTCGTAAATAAGCCTAAATTATATACGACGGCTGGGCCAGGCTGTCGTATATAAGCTCTTATATACGACAGCCAGGGTCCGGCGGCTGTCATATATAAGCCCTTATATACGACAGCCAGGGCCCAGCCGTCGTATATAAAGGCCCTGGCCCACTGGGCCAAGTCTATGAAACGGGCCGTTGTATATAAGTGGCCGTCGTATATATACTGTTAGATACGACGGTGCCGTCGTATATAACTATATATATGACAAAATATATACGACGGCCACAAACCGTTGTATATAAACAACTGCCGTCATATATAAACTATATACGACGACTTCTGCTTTATATACGACGGTTTTAGCCGTCGTATGCTGACGGGAATCCTGTAGTGTGGGTCGCTGAATGGGGTGCGTCCCCAGCAGGTGGATTGCGCAGTAGCGCTCTTGCTGCAGCTAGCGCACCCCCGTGGGTACGCTTAGCGCTGCAGAAGATCTCACGCTGGTTGGAGCCTGCATTGCCAGAGTCGGCGTTGCCGGAGTCGGTTGTTGGCTTCCAGCTTGCGCCGACACTCTCCGTCCTGAGTGTGTCGACATGTATTCCCCGCTGGTCACGGTTCGCCGTGAATGCGGGGGAGGAGAGCTTGCCGCTGAAGGAAGCTTGGTCATCTTCGTCGGCAGAAACTCGTCGCGCAAGGGAAAAGCCCCCTTCCTGGCGCGCCAAATGTCGAAGTGTGTGGTCGACACTTCCCCCAGACCTGCTCTGGGCAGCCCGCGGAGGTTCTTTTTCGGAGGGGCTAGTCGCTTGCGGAGATCTTAAGCGTAGGGACGAGTTAGGGAGGAGCTTGACACGGCGAGTTTTACGTGGTTCGGGCCGCCGGAGCGTAAAACCCTACATCCACGGTGAGCTGAGGTGCTCGCTGTATTGCTTGTTGCTCAGAACCGGAGTCCTGACCTAGAGGATGAGTTACACCTAGGGTATGAGTTGCTGGAGTGCGAACCCTTGCTAACGTCGCCTACACGAGCCTTTTATAGTCCAAGGCTCGTGTGGCTTACAAGGGGGGCCCGGGACCCGACAGGTGGTCCCGGGGAGATTGCCTGCCGACTATCGTATCTGCAGTTATGTCGGGAGTTGTCTCTGGCGAAGGCTTCTGAGTCTTCGTCTTGCCGCCCTGCCCATGCCGCATGCTAGTCGTAGTGGTTGATGACGGCGGAGGCGGCAGGGGATGTCTTGTCGCTGTGTTTATTAGCTGGCAAGTTCTGACACCGCGCGCCAGTCTGTGATGCGACTGGGCGCAACGGCACCTGACAGAGGCGTGCTCCGCGTCTCCGCATCTTGGGAAGGCGCGGGCCTTGAATACCATGTACGGGCAAGGTATGGGGCGTCTTTACGCCCGCTGCCTACCGCTCGGGGGCAGGCAGCACTGTTCTGCTGGACACGTGGCGGGCCCTGAGCCCTCCTCAGAGGAGAGGGGGGTCCGGCCCCGCAGGACACGTGGAGCCTTCGGACCTCTCCCCGCGGAGGGGGAGGTCCGGCTTCTGTCGGACACATGGCGGGCCCGGAGCTCTCCTCTGAGGAGAGGGAGATCCGGCCCCACCGGACATGTGGCGCCTTCGGACCTCTCCCCCGCAGAGGGGGGAGGTCCGGCTTCTGTAAGTGTCACACCCGGTTTTTCCGAAGAACAACCAAGTGAATATCACATGTATGCCAGGATCATTTTCTCATACATGTGATGACAAATAGTGAAGCATCATTTATTACAAGCCAGGTGTCGAATAAGTCTTACATCGCAAATGTCTCAATAGACACTAATGCTTCATCACAAGTAAATAAACTAGCAGCGGAATATTATTCATTAGGGCTCCATCACAGGCGTTGCCCGGGGGTCTTCATGAACCTAAAAGCCTTCCTCGGGTCCAAAATCTTGGTCATTATACACCACCTCATTTTCTTGACCTGAGCAGCAATATAAACCAACAAATATGCAAGGTTGAGTACCAATGGTACTCAGCAAGTGTGGGAAAATTATATCATGCATGGCTAGAACAAGGAGAGGTTGAACTCATGGTTAAAGCACTACGCAATTAATACCTATCACCTTAGCTTATTAAGCACCTACATTACTACACAGGTGAAATGGTCCCAATCTCCCAACCCATTATCATAATCCAATAACCATAACATCATTTCCAGTGTTAAGCTCCCCGCTTAACTTCCAAAACCATCAATCCTCTAATCATGAATAAGTCCAGGCCGCTCTTAACCGTGAGCACGGCTGTCAAGACAGTTTTGACTCTGCAGAGTTTGTACCACTGTACCCACAAGTAGTGATTTCATCCCCCGTTGCCGGGTGGACTAAAAAAACCTCCATTATGCCAGTGGCTACGATCCACATTCACACTTCCCAGGTGTGCAGCTAGGAGATCACTACGAAGCCTTTACAAAGGGATTCCCGACGAGCGTGGGCCCACTGAGGTTTCACCCCTAACAGCATACAAGAGGCTCCAACCCCGCTGCAGTGGCCCCCTCTTGAGCCTTGCGGTTCATATGGTAGTCCAGCTGACACCTACTCCCCGCACCATCCAACACACCCATACTACGCCGGGGATACACCTAATTAATTGGCTAAGCTGCCCCATCTCAGCATGTGGTTGGCACTGTAAAGCCGGGTTACATGCTCCATGAACCGGTCCTTAGGATCCAGGCAAGTACTAAACACAAGCCCAAGTCTCGTGCACCCAGCACACAACCAAAACATCCAACTTGCCTTGATCCCTACCTCTACATAACTCACAATGTCTCATTCAAGAGTATGGTAATATAAACTGATGATCTCATGTCCCAAATATCCCATTCTAAGCATGGCTAAGCATATGCATGTAAATAAATGACATGGTAAAATAAATCCCAACCCAAGCTACAAGGAAACAAGGAAATGCAAATCTAGGGAAACTTTCCTAGCATGGGTTTCATATTTCATTTGACAATGCAAATAATTCTATCTACATATCCTAGCATAGGATCAAAGTGGTCAAGGACACTTGCCTCCTTCTTGCTGCTCTTGAAATTGGTAGTCCTGATCTTGGAAAGGGTTAACTTGCTCTTGAGCAGGTTCTACTTCATACCATCACACATAGCAAAAGAAAAACAACAATCATAAGACATAGTTCACACCTCTACTTCATACAAACCACACATTCATATTTATAAAAGTTCTTTACCATTATATGTGTTGTGGTTACTTTATGTGTGTTAAGTTGTGGCTTGCATGCACTTTTAACCATGTATATATATGATTCCTACTTTTGGTGTCCTCATTTATACTTGCATACAATGTGCCTTCACAATTTCTGTCAACCCTAAACTGAATTCTTTGTATTTTAGAAACTCCAGTTATCATTTACTAATTGCTATATTTTCAGATTTATATTCCTATGCATAATTGTGTATTTTATTATTAAATTAGTAATACACATCACCTAAACAGATTAGGTTCTGGTCCTAAATAATTTAGAATCATATTTTGACCATGGCTTATAATGTATACTATTTCATAATTATTTTCCCTATTTTCTTTAACTATTCTTTACTTAAAAATGTGTCCCTATACTATTAAATGTGAATAATAGATAAAACAGATTTATTTCTGCCCAAAAATATATTTTTATCTCACTCCAAAGTTTTCTAAGTACTGAGAAAGTTTTTAATAAATTTTGACAATTATGTTTGTCTCCTTTTTACTTTTTAAACACTAGTTACATATTCAATTTTGTAAATTAAATACTAAACAGGGTTTAAAAAAATAAACTCACCCATCACAGGGTCTATAATATTATTTTCATAATTTCCAGGGGTCTAGCTACACTTAACAGAGGTGTTTTTCCTAATTTCTATTAAGTCCAGGGGCTAAAACTGATTTTTAAATGAATTTACATGATTTTCTGAAGTTCCAGGGGCTAGATCTGAAGTTTCCGGGGCTAGCTCTCAATTCCAGAGAACCCCAGGGGGTAGCACGTAAGAACTCCAGTCTTTATAACGCGGGGTCGACGTGGTCCGTCCGATTTTAAACCGACGGCTGAGATTATAACATCGAACCGGTACGCGGGGTTTTAAAGTCTACCGTGCGATTTAAAATAAACGGCGCACAAGCGGCCACGTCGCTCTGATCGAGCGCGGGCGGCGCTGCCGGCGGCGCACGGCGGCGGGAAGCGGCGATCTCGCCGGAAAGTTTCGGTTCTGCGAGAATTCTACCTAGAACTGTGATCTTATGGCCTAGATCGGTAGAGGGGAGGTCAGGGATCTCACCTCGGGGGTTTTCTCGAGCTCGGGGGTCCTGGAATGTGCTCGGCGGCGAGGTCCGAGGCAAAACCACGGCGAAGCTCGTCGGCGCTGTGTTTGCACCATAACTCTCCGAGTTTTCTGCACCTGCAAAGTTCCCCGGAGGCGGTGGATCAAGACCAGCGAGTTAGATCAGAGTTTCCGAGCTTAGATCGGCCAGAATTCGCCGGCGAAGTCTCGGTGCTCACCGGTGTGAAAATCGGCGATCGCGTGCGGAAAACTGATCGGAGCTGGGGTTTTTATAGCCGGGGGAGGGCGGTAGGTCTGTTGTGATCGAGTTGGAGTCCTCTGGGACCGGAATTCGGCTGCGGGGACGGATTTCCCGATCGGTTGCGATCGCGCGCGCTCGGGGGGAAAAGTCCGGGGTCGCGGGGGCTCGGGTTAGGGATGACAGGTGGGTCCCATGCATCAGCGAGGGGCAGCGCGGCGCGCGCGGGGGCGGGCTGGCGCGGGGGTTTGCTGGGCCGGCTGGCGGTTTCGGCCCACTGGCCAGTTTTTTTCCCCGATTTCCTTTTTCTTTTTCCATTTCTTTTCTGTTTTGGGTATAATTTGAATTCCAGTTTGAATTTGAATTTTTGCAAAACATGCAACACGTTCAAAAATTTCTAAATTCCCCTCTGAACATGGTTTAGGGCTTTTAAATCAAAATTTGGGTTTTGACTAAAAATTTTGGGGTGTTACAGCTCTACCCCCCTTAAAAGAAATCTCGTCCTCGAGATTGGTGTTTCTAAGAAAACAATTCCGGAAATTGTGCCTTGAGCTCATCTTCCCGTTCCCAGGTAGCTTCCTCTTCTGAGTGATGCTTCCACTGCACCTTGCACATCCGGATTCTCTTGTTTCTGGTGAGGCGTTCCATCGTCTCCAAAATCTTGTATGGTTGCTCGACATAAGACAAATCTTCAGCTACATCCACTTCATTCATGGGTAACACCTCTTCAGGCGTCCTCAGGCATTTCTTGAGTTGTGACACATGGAATACATCGTGCACGTCCGATAGATGAGCCGGTAACTCTAGTTGGTACGCCACTTCGCCTTTTCTTTCCAAAACTTGAAAGGGTCCGATGTATCGAGGTGACAACTTCCCTTTCACCTTGAACCGACGAAGTCCTCTAATAGGGGACACCTTGAGATAAACATAGTCTCCCACGTTGAAAACGAGTTCTCTTCTTCGTACATCAGCATAACTCTTCTGGCGTGTTTGTGCTATCCTCAAGTTGTTGCGAATCTCCCTCACCTTCGCCTCGGCTTCTTGTAACACTTCTGGACCAAACACTTTACTTTCTCCTGTTTGGTTCCAAAATAGGGGAGTTCTGCACTTCCTTCCATACAAAGCTTCAAACGGTGACATCTTCATACTAGCTTGATAACTGTTGTTATAGGAAAACTCCGCATACGGTAAGTTCTTGTCCCAACTCCTATTGTTTTTGAGTGCACATGCCCTTAACATATCTTCAAGGATCTGATTGGTTCTCTCCGTCTGCCCGTCAGTTTGGGGATGATAGGCAGAGCTGAAATTCAGATGGGTTCCCATGGTTTCATGCAACTTTTGCCAAAACCTCGAGGTGAACTGTGTCCCTCGGTCCGACACTATCTTCTTTGGCACTCCATGGTAACACACAATCCTTGACATGTACAATTCTGCCAATTTGGATCCGCTATAGCTTTCTTTCACCGGAATGAAATGAGCTACCTTGGTTAGCCGATCAATAATGACCCATATTGAATCATACCCGGATTGGGTCCTAGGCAATCCCACGACAAAATCCATGCTGATTTCTTCCCATTTCCATTCAGGTACTTTAAGTGGTTGCAACAATCCCGCGGGTCGTTGATGTTCAGCTTTCACCAACTGACATGTGTCACATAGGGCAACATGTTCCGCGACATCTCGCTTCATGCCATACCACCAATACCTGCTCTTGAGGTCCTGGTACATCTTCGTACTCCCAGGATGAATGGAATAGTCAGAATCGTGAGCCTCCTTCAAAATTAATTCACGGATCTCTTTTACTTCTGGCACACAGATCCTTTTCCCGTGCCACACCGTTCCCTGTTCATCCTCTCTAAAACAAGGAGCTTTATTTTCCTTGATGAGCTGTCTGATCTCTTGTATCTTCTCATCATTCTTTTGGCCCTCGCGTATGTCTCGCTCAAGTGTGGAGTCCACTTCCATGGCGATGGCTTCACCACTATTTACTAGACATAGATTGAGTCTTATAACCTCGTCCTTCAATTCTGCAGGCATGTCCTTCAAACTCAACTTATTGACCTGCACTTTCCGACTCAAAGCATCGGCCACGACGTTTGCTTTCCCGGGATGATAGTTAATGCCCACATCAAAGTCATTGATTAGCTCTAACCATCTCCTCTGTCTGAGGTTGAGATCTGGTTGTGTGAATATGTACTTCAAACTCTTATGATCCGTATATATCTCTGTCCTCTTCCCCATCAAATAGTGCCGCCAAATTTTCAACGCGTGTACCACTGCAGCTAGTTCTAGGTCATGTGTAGGATAGTTCTTCTCGTGCTTCCGAAGCTGCCGGGATGCATAAGCCACGACATGTCCTTCTTGCATGAGAACACATCCCAACCCATTTCCAGAGGCATCACAGTACACTGTGAAATTCTTCTGCATATCTGGCATAACCAACACTGGGGCCGTTGTCAATTTCTTCTTTAGCTCCTGAAAGCTCGTCTCGCACTGTGGCGTCCAGGTGAATGTGATTCCCTTTTCCAACAGTTTGGTGAGAGGTCTCGAGATCTTGGAGAATCCCTCAATAAACCTTCGATAGTATCCAGCCAATCCCAGGAAGCTTCGAACTTCCCCGACATTCTCAGGGGTCTTCCACTTTTGTATATCCTCGATTTTGGCGGGATCTACGGAGATTCCTCCCTCCGAGATTATATGTCCCAAGAAGGGAACTCTCTTCAGACAAAACTCACACTTGCTCAATTTGGCATATAGTTGGTGTTCTCTCAGCCTTTGCAACACCAACCTTAGATGTTTCTCATGTTCTTCTTCATCTTTGGAGAAGACGAGAATGTCATCTATGAAAACCACCACAAATTTGTCCAAATATTCCATGAATACCTTGTTCATGAGGTACATGAAATATGCCGGGGCATTGGTTAGCCCGAAAGGCATGACAGTGTATTCATACAGTCCGTACCGAGATACGAAAGCTGTCTTGGGAATATCTGATTGCCTTATCTTGAGTTGGTGGTATCCCGACCTGAGATCAATTTTTGAGAACACACAAGCTCCCCTCAACTGATCAAACAAGTCTTCAATGCGGGGTAATGGGTACTTGTTTTTGATGGTTACCTCATTCAAGGCACGGTAATCCACGCATAACCTTTGGGTTCCATCTTTCTTAGGCACAAATATCACCGGAGCTCCCCATGGTGAGGAACTAGGGCGAATATACCCCTTCTCCGTCAATTCTCTCAAATGATCCTTGAGCTCTTCTAGCTGCTTGGAGTCCATTCGATAAGGTCTCTTGTATATCGGGGCTGTTCCCGGTACTAGCTCAATTGCGAATTCCACGTCACGGTCGGGAGGCATACCTGGCAATTCCTCCGGAAAAACATCTGGATATTCCCTGATAGTCCTGATTTCCTCAACTTTCACTTCCACTTGATTTAATTTAATGTCCCTCCTAGGCTCGTGTATCGTTATGAACTTTACTCTTGTGCCATTGGGGTGAGTTAGTTCCACCGTTCTGGTCGAACAATGGATGATTCCTTTATGTTTGGTCAACCAATCCATACCCAAAATAATATCTATCCCTTGTGAATCTATCACTATGAGGTTAGCAGTAAATACTACCCCATTAATGTCTAGGCTCACTTTGGGACACACTTGTCTTGTCCTTATTTCTCCACCTGGAGAGTTTACGGCTAGCATATGGTTCATTTGTGTGGTTGCTAGGTCATGCTTCTTAACAAACCCTTGAGCAATGAACGAGTGGGTAGCACCAGAATCAAATAGCAGAGTTGCAAGGTGTAAATTGGCAGGAAACTTACCAACTACCACGTCGGGTGCCTCTTGTGCTTCCTCCATAGTGACATGGTTCACTCGTCCTCTCATTACATTCTGCTGTTGTGGCGGCGCAGGCTTCTTCTTTGGGCATTTATGGGCGTAGTGCCCCACTTCACCACAGCTGAAACATTGCACCCCAATCTTAGACGCCTGGCCTTTGTTGTCTTGGGGTTGGTTTGGGGGTCCTTGCACTGCTGGTCGAGGTGGATATGCGGGGCGAGGCTGCTGCACAAATTGACGTTGCGGCTGTGCTGGTGCTGCGGGTGGCCTGTAGTTTGGGTTGTACCCTCTTGGTGCTGAATAGGGTACCGCAGCACGGCTCGTCTGCCCCGTAGGTTGCTGCATCATACGTGGGCGGGTATTGCTCCCTGAGGCTTGATGTGACCACCCGGCCTTCCTCTTATTCTCATTTTCTAGGGCCTTTAGCTTCCTTTCCACCACAAATGCTCTGTCCACCATCTTTTGAAAACTTTCATACTCATTGGAGGACATGGCACACTGCATCTCTGCGGTAAGTCCTTCCACGAAACAATCTTGTTTCTGCTCATCAGTCTCTATGTCTCGTGGAGCATAACGGGATAGTTGAGTAAATTTAGTGAGGTATTCCCTCACCGTCATGTTTCCCTGCTGCAGTCCCAAAAACTCTTTCCTCTTGTTTTTGAGTTCACCTCTTGGGATATAGTGGTTGCGGAAGCTACACTTGAACTCTTCCCAGGTGATGTTCTCAGGATCATGATGGGCGGCCACGTAGGCGGTCCACCAATCAGCAGCAGGTCCCTGCAATTGATGAGAGGCAAACAGCACCCTCTCATACCCTTGGCATTGAATAATCCTCATCTTACTTTCAATGGTCTTCAGCCAATCATCTGCCTCCAGAGGTTCAGCAGCACTTGCAAACTTTGGAGGTTGAGTTCCTAGAAACTCACTCAACCTTGGTTGGCGTGGTGCAGCTTGTGGAGGTGGAACTTGATGCAAGTTGGCCACCACTTGAGTCAAGTTCTGGATGAGCTGATTTTGATTCTCCAGCATTTGGTGGAGAGGATCAACTTCTTCACGGCGGCCACCCCTTTCCTGGCCTCCAGAAAGATGAGGGTTGCATGCCTCATCGTTGTTGTTGGCGGGGTTGGCAGCACGTCCTTTTCCTCTTCCGGCTATCTGGCAGAATCAACCAATGTCAATTTGAAATCATTTAGTATCGTCTTACTACTTTCATTTGTTGGTACCTTGAGGTGTTAGGCTTTGTTAAAATTTTACGAGGGTTTATATCTCACACCAAATAAATGCACTATTATTTCCTGTGGGTTCACACACCAAAGCAAAACAATCTGAAGACGAGGCTGTGGACAATTGCTCATGGCTTCCACAACTCACGTCACACACCAAGCATTATCACACCATTAACTACGTAACGACTCGACTACTCGACCTCTTGCTAGCTAGGGGAAAGACTCTACACTACTCGTCCTCTTGAGCTGGCTCCTCGGGATCTTCCTCCTCATTTCGGCTACCTTCTGACTCGGCTTTGGGTGGAGAGGCTGCTGGTGGAGAAGTGCGACGACGCCTGATTGCTCGGCGATCCGGGGAGTCAGGAGTCCATGGATCACTCACGGTGACACACAGTTCATTCCCATCTCCTCTTTCTCTCGCCTTTAAGCAAGCTCGCAGCAACGCCTCCATTTCCTTCAGGGTGTCTCGGACATCCTGAAGCTCTTGTTGACACTCCTGCAGTCGAGTGCTGAGCATAGCAGCATCCTCCAAACACAAGTCCATGTGCTCATGGGAAGTCCCTTGCTGCACCGGTGGGTACTTGTATTCCGTGGTGCCACTCTCACGTTGGAGGACATACATGTACTCAGTTTTGTCCAAGTGGCGACGATAGATGTGACTCTGGCAGGTGATGGCCTCCCAAGTGACATCTTTCTCCGCGTCAACTTGTGTTGCTCGACAAGCTGGAGAGTGGTGAATCTTAAGCAGCTGATTCTCGTGTATAATCCTCATCTCCGAACTCCATTCTTCCCTCTTCTCACGGATGGTCCTGGTGGAGTTATAGTGGATGATTAGCTTGCCCGTATTGCCGGCGGCTTCGAGCATACGTCGAAGACGGCGCAACAAATCTCCTACTGCCAATCCGTAGGAAAGGTACGTCACTGGACGACTCTCCTCTCTTTCGGCAAGGGCAACTACGGGAACTCTCCCTCCTGTGGACTTACGAGCGGTGTGAATCATGCGAACCATCTAAAACAAAAGAATTTAAAATTAGGTTAGATAAATTCTCAAACAAAAATCCTATTTTTGAATGAAAGTTGGGGTAAGATGAAGAAAATGACTCCTTTAATAACACTTTTCCACCCACACTTTGGAAAATAGTTTTTAAGAAAATAGGGCCCTTAAATACGTCCATTTCTACCTAGGTCCACGTTCCTACGGGCAACCTTGGCTCTGATACCACCTCTGTCACACCCGGTTTTTCCGAAGAACAACCAAGTGAATATCACATGTATGCCAGGATCATTTTCTCATACATGTGATGACAAATAGTGAAGCATCATTTATTACAAGCCAGGTGTCGAATAAGTCTTACATCGCAAATGTCTCAATAGACACTAATGCTTCATCACAAGTAAATAAACTAGCAGCGGAATATTATTCATTAGGGCTCCATCACAGGCGTTGCCCGGGGGTCTTCATGAACCTAAAAGCCTTCCTCGGGTCCAAAATCTTGGTCATTATACACCACCTCATTTTCTTGACCTGAGCAGCAATATAAACCAACAAATATGCAAGGTTGAGTACCAATGGTACTCAGCAAGTGTGGGAAAATTATATCATGCATGGCTAGAACAAGGAGAGGTTGAACTCATGGTTAAAGCACTACGCAATTAATACCTATCACCTTAGCTTATTAAGCACCTACATTACTACACAGGTGAAATGGTCCCAATCTCCCAACCCATTATCATAATCCAATAACCATAACATCATTTCCAGTGTTAAGCTCCCCGCTTAACTTCCAAAACCATCAATCCTCTAATCATGAATAAGTCCAGGCCGCTCTTAACCGTGAGCACGGCTGTCAAGACAGTTTTGACTCTGCAGAGTTTGTACCACTGTACCCACAAGTAGTGATTTCATCCCCCGTTGCCGGGTGGACTAAAAAAACCTCCATTATGCCAGTGGCTACGATCCACATTCACACTTCCCAGGTGTGCAGCCAGGAGATCACTACGAAGCCTTTACAAAGGGATTCCCGACGAGCGTGGGCCCACTGAGGTTTCACCCCTAACAGCATACAAGAGGCTCCAACCCCGCTGCAGTGGCCCCCTCTTGAGCCTTGCGGTTCATATGGTAGTCCAGCTGACACCTACTCCCCGCACCATCCAACACACCCATACTACGCCGGGGATACACCTAATTAATTGGCTAAGCTGCCCCATCTCAGCATGTGGTTGGCACTGTAAAGCCGGGTTACATGCTCCATGAACCGGTCCTTAGGATCCAGGCAAGTACTAAACACAAACCCAAGTCTCGTGCACCCAGCACACAACCAAAACATCCAACTTGCCTTGATCCCTACCTCTACATAACTCACAATGTCTCATTCAAGAGTATGGTAATATAAACTGATGATCTCATGTCCCAAATATCCCATTCTAAGCATGGCTAAGCATATGCATGTAAATAAATGACATGGTAAAATAAATCCCAACCCAAGCTACAAGGAAACAAGGAAATGCAAATCTAGGGAAACTTTCCTAGCATGGGTTTCATATTTCATTTGACAATGCAAATAATTCTATCTACATATCCTAGCATAGGATCAAAGTGGTCAAGGACACTTGCCTCCTTCTTGCTGCTCTTGAAATTGGTAGTCCTGATCTTGGAAAGGGTTAACTTGCTCTTGAGCAGGTTCTACTTCATACCATCACACATAGCAAAAGAAAAACAACAATCATAAGACATAGTTCACACCTCTACTTCATACAAACCACACATTCATATTTATAAAAGTTCTTTACCATTATATGTGTTGTGGTTACTTTATGTGTGTTAAGTTGTGGCTTGCATGCACTTTTAACCATGTATATATATGATTCCTACTTTTGGTGTCCTCATTTATACTTGCATACAATGTGCCTTCACAATTTCTGTCAACCCTAAACTGAATTCTTTGTATTTTAGAAACTCCAGTTATCATTTACTAATTGCTATATTTTCAGATTTATATTCCTATGCATAATTGTGTATTTTATTATTAAATTAGTAATACACATCACCTAAACAGATTAGGTTCTGGTCCTAAATAATTTAGAATCATATTTTGACCATGGCTTATAATGTATACTATTTCATAATTATTTTCCCTATTTTTCTTTAACTATTCTTTACTTAAAAATGTGTCCCTATACTATTAAATGTGAATAATAGATAAAACAGATTTATTTCTGCCCAAAAATATATTTTTATCTCACTCCAAAGTTTTCTAAGTACTGAGAAAGTTTTTAATAAATTTTGACAATTATGTTTGTCTCCTTTTTACTTTTTAAACACTAGTTACATATTCAATTTTGTAAATTAAATACTAAACAGGGTTTAAAAAAATAAACTCACCCATCACAGGGTCTATAATATTATTTTCATAATTTCCAGGGGTCTAGCTACACTTAACAGAGGTGTTTTTCCTAATTTCTATTAAGTCCAGGGGCTAAAACTGATTTTTAAATGAATTTACATGATTTTCTGAAGTTCCAGGGGCTAGATCTGAAGTTTCCAGGGCTAGCTCTCAATTCCAGAGAACCCCAGGGGGTAGCACGTAAGAACTCCAGTCTTTATAACGCGGGGTCGACGTGGTCCGTCCGATTTTAAACCGACGGCTGAGATTATAACATCGAACCGGTACGCGGGGTTTTAAAGTCTACCGTGCGATTTAAAATAAACGGCGCACAAGCGGCCACGTCGCTCTGATCGAGCGCGGGCGGCGCTGCCGGCGGCGCACGGCGGCGGGAAGCGGCGATCTCGCCGGAAAGTTTCGGTTCTGCGAGAATTCTACCTAGAACTGTGATCTTATGGCCTAGATCGGTAGAGGGGAGGTCAGGGATCTCACCTCGGGGGTTTTCTCGAGCTCGGGGGTCCTGGAATGTGCTCGGCGGCGAGGTCCGAGGCAAAACCACGGCGAAGCTCGTCGGCGCTGTGTTTGCACCGTAACTCTCCGAGTTTTCTGCACCTGCAAAGTTCCCCGGAGGCGGTGGATCAAGACCAGCGAGTTAGATCAGAGTTTCCGAGCTTAGATCGGCCAGAATTCGCCGGCGAAGTCTCGGTGCTCACCGGTGTGAAAATCGGCGATCGCGTGCGGAAAACTGATCGGAGCTGGGGTTTTTATAGCCGGGGGAGGGCGGTAGGTCTGTTGTGATCGAGTTGGAGTCCTCTGGGACCGGAATTCGGCTGCGGGGACGGATTTCCCGATCGGTTGCGATCGCGCGCGCTCGGGGGGAAAAGTCCGGGGTCGCGGGGGCTCGGGTTAGGGATGACAGGTGGGTCCCATGCGTCAGCGAGGGGCAGCGCGGCGCGCGCGGGGGCGGGCTGGCGCGGGGGTTTGCTGGGCCGGCTGGCGGTTTCGGCCCACTGACCAGTTTTTTTTCCCCGATTTCCTTTTTCTTTTTCCATTTCTTTTCTGTTTTGGGTATAATTTGAATTCCAGTTTGAATTTGAATTTTTGCAAAACATGCAACACGTTCAAAAATTTCTAAATTCCCCTCTGAACATGGTTTAGGGCTTTTAAATCAAAATTTGGGTTTTGACTAAAAATTTTGGGGTGTTACAGTAAGCCACGTGGCGAGCCCGGAGCTCTCCTCTAAGGAGAGGGAGGTCCGACCCCGCTGGACGCGTGGTGCCTTCGGAGCTCTCCCTGCGGAGAAGGGCGAGATCCTCAGGCATTTTTCCCTGTGCGCGGGGGTACCCCATATCGCGGGTACCGATAACATCTATCCTGTTCTTTCGACGTCATGGTACAGTGAACAAGTGGTACTCACTGACCACAAGGGACGACGCTTACAATCGATTTACACCTGAAGGGTTACCCAAATAACATGTCACGTACACCCGTACTCGATATTGCCTACAGCAACCATCCGGATGTTGTACAACCACCTTTCACTCGTTAGACAAGTGTTGACCCGGTCCTATCGTCCCGAGCAGAAGTTCCCTACGTGAAGCAACCTACGTGCCCGCTAGCAGATTTACACCTTGCTGCTCTCAGCCAACCCCTTTGGACGACAAGCAATCAACATATCGCTACCCGAATTACATCGGTTTCCCGGTTCTCATATAACCGGTATGTCTTCGGTACAGTTCTAGCTTGTTCAACAGGCCCGCACACGGCTTGGTCCTCAACCGACACAAGCAGAGCTATGACAACACAGACCCCAACGTCCTGCTGCTCCTACTCTCTGCTCGGTCTCATTTTCATGTCAGATGATTTATTGTCTATCTCTCTAATCGAGTGGTGTGCTTCTAAGCCTATTCTCGCGAGTAGTTCCGACTACTCGACTTGTACCAAATCTTATACCATTGTAAGCATTGTTGTGGCTACTAGACGTGAATAACTTAGACTCAAACCCCCTGGTTATATTGGCTATGCAAGTGGGTTTTCAATCAAGACTCTAATGCACATTCATTTAACTCATAAATAAATGAGAAAAATAAAACTTTGTAAATATGGTTAATACAAACCGGAGCTTGCCTTGCTGCTGGTCGTCGAATAAAGTTTCCTCCGGAGGGATAAAATTCAAGATCTCCAGGGCTTCTTCGACTTCAGAGACTACATGTAATGGAAATACGATGCGTGTCAATTTCAAATGCAAATGTGTTGAATTTATAATGTGAAGACTGTAACTCTAACTAGAGATCACTTCCGACTATGAAATTTTTACTTGTGCTTTGGTGACAACCTAAACAGAGACATGGCCAAATGTCATGCGAAGCAAAGCTTATTTGAGGCCTGCATAAATAAATGTATAAATGAAACTTATTAGAGATCCTAAGGTTTTATAGGGATTTTCATGGAGCAAGTCATTACTTTTTGGAAACTAGAGTTTATGACAGTTCTAATGGAATTGATTTCATGTAATTTGAATAATCCTCGAAAAAGTTATGAGCTAACTAATTTCAGAGAAAATTCAGAAAATATTTCTGAACATTTTCTATTTTCTCTGGTCAGTTCACTTAATCACAAAATTAAGTGTACTAAATGAGCTGTGGTGTGTGTGATGAAGAATACTTTTTGCAAGTCAAATCTTGGTTCTTTACATTCCTCCCCACTTAAAAGAATCTCGTCCCGAGATTATAAGGTGAAAAATGAGAGAGAGGATGATGGAGAATTACCGGATGTGCGACGCCAAAAATTCCGGATAATTAGTGCGAAGAAACTCCTCGCTCTCCCACGTCCCTTCATTCACGGAGTGATTAGTCCACAACACTTTGTAGAACCACAACGTATGATTACGTGTGGTTCGAGCCTTCTTGTCGATGATCTGAACCGGTTCCTCCCGATATGTGAGATCTGGTTTCGGTTCCTCGATATCTCCTAGCTGGACTATGGTTGACAATTTGAGGCACTTCCTCAGCTGAGATATGTGGAAGATGTTGTGCACACCGGAGAGTATCTCTGGTAATTCCAGCCGGTATGTAACGGATCCACACCTTTCCAAAACCTTGAATGGACCGATGAATCGGGGTACCAACTTTGTTCTAACACCAAATCTGTTTACCCCCTTCATCGGAGACACACGTAGATACACGTGATCCCCGACCTCAAATTGTAGAGGGCATCTTCTACGGTTCGCATAATGCTTTTGTCAGGATCAGGCGGCTTTAAAGTTCGATTGAATAATCTGAAGTTTCTCTTCCGCATTGTTTACAAGATCAATTCCTAAGGTGACCCTCTCAGCAGACTCACACCAATTCAGCGGTGTGCGGCATTTTCTCTCGTATAGCGCCTCATAGGGCGCCATCTTGATGCTGGCCTGGTACCCATTGTTGTACGAGAACTCGGCTCATGGCAAGTGTCAGAGTGTGAGCTGCGACACTCCTACCGGCCTTCTCGGAAGCAGCCCGCGAGGTTCTTTTCTTTCGGAGGGGGCTTGGCGCCCTTCGCGACCTGGGCTCGAGGGAGCGGATGAACACGAGGATTTACGTGGTTCGGGCCGCCGGAGCATAATACCCTATGTCCACGGGTGTGCTGGTTCTATTGCTTGAGCGTGAGCGCTTGTGCGTAGTGTGATCTTGAGTGTGGGGAAATCGGAACCCTTTGCAAGGTGGTCACCCGGTCCTTTTATAGCTCAAGGCCGGGGTGGCTACAATGAGGCTTGGCGCCCAACAGGTGGCCCTAAAGCTTTGTGTGTCCTATACACGATCTAGGGCTTCCTCCTCTGAGTAGAGTCGCCAGTCGATCGGGGGAGTTAAGTCCCTCCGTCCGGGCGTTGGGTGCCCCTGACCGTGTGTCAGGTGATGACGAATACTCTTTCTTGTCGCCGCGTCTCCTCACCCTGCTTGGGCGGTTGCATGCCATTGGGCGGTGCTGTTCCGCTGTCATTCCTCGCCGTCTTGTCTTGTCACCGTTATGGCGAACGGGCAAAGGACGGAGGCGTGTGCTGCGCATGCTTTTGGGGAAGGCATGAGCCCTGAATGTGAAGTCTGACAGTGCACTTCCCCTTTGACTTTGTCGACCCACGGCCCACGAGGGATCATGGGACGCATGGTGGCTCTGGAGCTCCCATCAACGGGCTTGGTGTCTAGGGACATGTGGTGGCTCCGGACCTTACCTCAACAGGGAGGTCTGAACCGGGGCCCGGGGTACGTGTCAGCATCGTAGCTGTCCTCAGCGGGGAGGTGGCTCGGAGCCAAAGGACACGTGGCAGCTCCGGACCTCACCTCAGTGGGGAGGCTCAGGCCGGAGCCTGGGACACGTGCCAGCCCCAGAGCTCGGGCGCACGCGGTAGTCCTAGGGTTGACCATGAGGCCCAAGGTACGTGGCATTTTTTGGGGCCTGCCCCAGCAGGGAGGCGAGGCCCATGCTGTCTTTTACCCACTACGCGGGGGTACCCGGTCTGCAGAGTACCGACAGTGGCCTCCGGGCCCATCTCGGAAGAGGCATTGAGCCCGCAGGTGGGACCCCCATCTTTCCCGCGTGGTGGTTTTGAGCCTGTGCTCTGGAAACTGAAGTGGTGGCGAGACTTTCGCGTAGTGGACGAGTGGACATTCCTGGAGATGAAAAGGCTGCACGACCTCAGCGTAGTGGGTGATTTCAATCAAAGAAGTTGTGCGTTGGGCGTTTACGCCTGACTTGACAGGTCACGACGATGCACTCGAGGGGTTGCCTCGGGGTAATTACTGCAACAGCCCATGAGTCGCAGGAATACCGCGCCGTTTCCCTCGGGAACTGCCGGACATTCCCGAGGTTTTACCCGTCTGTCCCGCCCGTGCCTGACCAGTGGACCTGGGTCCTACTTGTCATTGGCGGGGGTGAATGCTTAGGTGATGTGCTCGAGGGGTTTCCTCGGTGCACTTACTGTGGAAACCAACTTGGTTGGTCGCTGCAACTCCACCACACCTCTTTTCTCTGGGACCGCCGGACGTCCCCAAGATGTTACCCACCTGGCCCCAGTGTCTGACGGGTGGACCTGGGTCCTACCCATCGAAAGGGGGAGGTGAGTGTTGAGGCGTCGTGCTCGAGGGGCTGCCTCGGGTCACTTACTGCGGCAACCGATGACTTGGTCGCACCGCTTTCCTTGGGAACCGCCGAACGTTCTAGAGAGGTTATCCCCTTAGCCCCCAATGTCTGACGGGTGGATCTGGATCCTACCCATCATTGGGGGAGGCGAATAACCCGCGGCGTGTAGAGGTGCAGCCCAATCGCCACACCTATTGCCCTGCCAGAGATCATGGCTGAGTATAAAAGGAGGCCTTCCGATGTTGTATGGCACCCTCACTCACTATGTATCCTTTGCTCTCCTCTTGTGCGCTGGAAGTCTCTGCTTGCCAGCACTCTCTCCCTCCTGATGCCCTCACACTAGTCGCCGTCTTCGTCCACTTTTGTGAGATGTCGTGTGTGTGCAGCCTTCGGTGAGGTTCTCTAGTATATCCCTCCCCTTGACAGCCTCAGATAGAAGTACATGCCATCTTGACGATGCGCTGGTGGCAGGGGAGGCCGTCGGGGACAGGATACTTGACTCGCAGTGAGTCCTTGCGCCAGTGTTGTGTGGGGCATGTCCTCTAGGCGCCACGCCAAAGAAGGACTTCCTGCCCGTACCGGAGGAAGGCTAAGTCCAGAGTGATCAGACCTTCCTCCTAGTACTATTGTGGACAACAAAACCTGCCATAGGTGGCGTTTTGGCCCACATGACACTGGAGGTCTTCGTTGCCTCGGTCCAGCATGCATTGCTGCCGTCCTCGGTCTTATAGCATGTGATCATCTCACAGCGCTAAGATTGGATCCAGAGACAACCAGGCAGGCCTCGGAGTAGGAGATTACTCGACTCGTAGCTGCTGAGTTCCATAGTTATCTTGTATCCCCTTTTGTACACCAAAACTCTGTTATCAATGAAAGCATCTTTGCTTCAAGTCTCTCATTATTCTATGTCGTGGATGTAGACTTCTGACCCTTGGCAGCGCAAGGGTCCAGGATGACTTTAGCCAACGTGGGTAGCTCCTTTTCCGATACCTCGAGCTTGTTCTTCTAGGTCCTTAGCTGCGTAAGGACCCATGGTGCTCTTGCAGTGTGGCTACCACTCTTTCCAGATCCTCGGCAGTGCAAGGATTTGGAGGAGGTTCGACCCTTGTCCCCAGCTCTTCCCAGGGGAACACATGGCAGCTCTAGTCTTCTTCCCCTGAGGGAAGGCTCCACCCAGAGCCCGGGGCATGTGCCAGCTCCGGGGATGTTCTCAATGGGAAGGCAGCTCAAAGCTTGAGGGCACGTGATAGTTCCAGACTTTTCCCAGTAGGAAGGCTTGGGACCGGAGCCTTAGGGCATGCGTTGGTTCCGGTGCTCTAGTACACGTGACAGCCCCAGGATTAACCTAGGGGCCTTGTCCACGTGACTTGCACGTTTGCAGTTGATATGCCTAAGGAAGCACAAACTGTAAAGGGGATATGCTCGCGCCCGCGTGCGTGCTCCGGGGCCTCCCTCAGCTGGGTGGTGGCTCTATGCCGGGTGACGTGTGGCAACTCCGGGTTCAACCTCAGCAGGGAGGTTCCGGTCCGGAGCCCAGGGCACGTGTCAGCATCGGAGCTGCCCTCAGGGGGGAGGCGGCTTGGAGTCGGAGGACACGTATCAGCCCCGGATCTTACCTCAGCGGGGAGGCTTAAGCCGGAGCACAGGGCACGTGCCAGCCCCGGAGCTGTCCTCAGTGGGGAGGCGGCTCGGAGCCAAGGGACAAGTGGCAGCTTTGGACCTCTCCTCAGCGGGGAGGCTAGGGTCGGAGCCCAGGACACGTGTCAGCTCCAGAGCTCAGGTGCGCGCGGTAACCCCAGGGCTGACCTCAGGGCCAAGGGTACGTGGCTTTGCCCGTTTACAGTTGATGTGTTTTGAGTGAGCACAAACTTTAAAGGGAGAATGCACAGGGCAAGGCAAAATTTTCTCACTTTAGACTCTTCTTCACAGGAGGAAACATGCCGTATTTAGAAGGCAGCGACCCGCCCCAGATGTTGAGAGTGATAGGAATCTTCTGGGACTTAGCTGCTCTAAGTGTTGTCCCTGGACACTATGACACCCTTTTTGGAGAAAACAGGACCCTACTACTGTGCTAAACATATAACTTACGGAGGTATTCTATGTTCCAAGGATTGGGTAGAGGTACCCCATCCTCTATGGCCAGGCGCAAGTGTAACACCCTCAATTCCACTACCATGCATTGCATCCATTTTTCATGTAGAGAAACATTTAAAAAGAAGTAGAAATGGAGAAAGAACCATAGAAATGGAGAAAGAACCATAGAAATGGAGAAAGGAACATAGAAATGGAGAAGGGAATATAGAAATGGAGAAAGGGACATAGAAATGGAGAGAAATGGAAATAAGATAGCTGAATTGAGCCATTTCAAAATTCCCCAAAATTTCCCCACCAAATTTCCCAAAAATTTCCCCACCAAATTTCCCCAAAATTTCCCCAAATGTCCCCAAATTCCCCAAGGGGGGATTTCTCCCACATTTGGGGGGGGGGGGGGAATTTTCCCCAATTTGGCCACAGCCCTAGAGGGGGGGAAGACCCCTAGGACTCTTTGGTTGAGTCCCAATTGGACTAGTTGTAACACCCTCAAATTCATTTCCATGCATTGCATACATTTTTCACATAGAGAAACATTATAAAAGAAGTAGAAATGGAGGAAGGAACCATAGAAATGGAGAAAGAATCATAAAAATGGTGGGGAATGGGAAAAAGATAGCTGAAATGAGTCAATTCCAATTGTCGAAGTGCGCTTTCGACACTTCCTCGGCCCCGCTGGACACGTGGCGCCCTCGGAGCTCACCCCTGCGGAGGGGGTGAGGTTCGGCACTGCTGGCCATGTGGCAGGCCCAGGGCTCGCCTCTGAGGAGAGGGAGGCCCGGCCCCGCTGGACACGTGGCGCCCTCGGACCTCACCCTTGTGAAGGGGGTGAGGTCCGGCCCGCCTTCGGAGCTCACCCCTGTGGAGGGGGTGAGGTCCGGCACTGCTGGACACGTGGCGCCCTCGGAGCTCACCCCTGCGGAGGGGGTGAGGTCCGGCACTGCTGGACACGTGGCACCCTCAGAGCTCACCCCTGCGGACGGGGTGAGGTCCGGCACTGCTGGCCACGTGGCAGGCCCGGGGCTCGCCTCTAAGGAGAAGGAGGCCCGGCCCCGCTAGACACGTGGCGGCCTCGGAGCTCACCCCTGCGGAGGGGGTGAGGTCCAGCACTGCTGGTCACGTGGAAGGCCCGGGGCTCGCCTCTGAGGAGAAGGGAGGCCCAGCCTGCTGGACACATGGCGCCCTCGGAGCTCGCCCCAGAGGAGAAGGGAGCCCGGCCCCGCTGGACACATGGCACCCTCGGAGCTCACCCCTGCGTAGGGGGCGAGGTCCTTAGGCGGTTTTTCTCCTGTGTGGGGGGTACCCGGTACTGAGGGTACCGACACAATTTCCCCTAAAATTTCTAAATTCCCCAATTCCCAAAAAGTGGAATTTTCCCCACATTTTGGGGATAAAATCCCCAAGGGCTGCCGCACCACGAGAGATAAGTTTGTTAAGATCCAAAACAAATTAGGACTCTTATTTGAGCTCCGATTGGAGTAGGACTCCCCCCTTATAAATAGAACCCAACCCCCCCCCCCTTGGCCGCAACCCCTTTCTTTTTCCCCCTCCCAAGTCGGCGACTTGGAGTCCCTAGCCCCCAACTTGCCGAGTTGGACCCCCCCCCTCCGCCAGAGTTCAGTCGCCAGTGAGCCCCACCGGTGAGCCGCCGACGAGCCCCGTCACGCCTCGTCGTCGCCAGAAAAGAGCCGACGATCTGTCCTGCCCTAATCTTCCATAGAAAAAGTCCCCGCTTCTACCATTGCTAAGAGGAAGGCCCTTCCACCAAAGGGAAGTGAGGTAGATCTTTGTTACCCATCTTACAACGTCGTTGCTGTTTCTACGCATCCGTTTCCTTCGCTCCCTTCGAAGAGAAACTTTTTCGTGTGGACAAATCACGTTTTGATTGGTTTTTGACAGTGGAATTGATCAAGATCTTGAGTCAAGATCATCACCACGTCCACACTTGGTCCCTACACCCTTGTTCATCATAAAATCCCATGAAAGCCCATTAAAACATGCAAGAACACGTACAAACTGGTTTTATAAAACTGCACTATAGGATTTTCATTCATCTACCCATTGCATCTTGAGTAAAGTTTGTGCATGATGATTGATTGCTGTAAATTTTGTATGTGCGTGGTCGTGAGTAGAAGGACAGGCTCAAGAGGCCGTCTACAAGGAACTACAGTACTAAGACTTCGAGACGCTTGGGCAACATGAACCACGGGAGTAAGGCAAGTGCCCCTTGACCATATTGATCCCATGTTTTGAAACTGTTTTTTTTGTGAAAACGTGTACGCTTGAGTCAACTTGATGGGACACCCTTTTATAGGAGTTTACTAGTTTTGTTAACCATCCTTGTGGCCGGGAAAGTTGATGAGTCGGGTATGGTCATTTTTCCTTTTTGCTTCGCTTAATCCACGGGATACGGGAAGCTGAATTAAAACATGTCTAGCTACTGCACTCATATGAATAATGATGATGAGAACTTGATGATGATAATGAACATGGAATCGGGGGAGATCTAGGCAAGCTTGGTTCGTGGATGTTGCTGAATGAGATGGTGATTTACTTGCCGTAGATCTAAGGACCGGTTCATGCCAGCACATGCCAGGAAAACAGTGCCACCACAAGGCCAAATATGGGTGCGGCTTAGCTGACTAATTAGGTGTGTTGCTAGCTTGTTATGGACCGTGGATGGCGCGGGGAATGGGAGTCAAGAGGGACTGCTCTGGGAACTGCATGGCCCAAGAGGGGGCCCGTGGGTGGGAGAAATGGTGATTCGAGCCTGCCGGTGAAACCTCAGTGAGTCCATACATCTAGTAGCCCCTTTGTAAAGGCTATTTTGTGATCTCTTGGCCATACACCGACAGTTGTGTACTGGTATAATGGAGGTTTTGCAGTCGCCGACGGGTGACGAAATCACAAACTTATGGGTAAAGTGGTACCACCTCTGCAGAGTGTAAAACTATCATGATAGCCGTGCTTACGGTCACAAGCACTTGGCCAACTCACATGATTAGAGGGGAAACATGGGATGGATATTTGGTATGGTTGTGTTATGGTCATTGGGATTGGTTTTGGGACTGTTTTGAGTCATGATAATGAGTTTGGTTTCGGTTATATGAATATGAGATGGTTATAAATGTTTATGAGAATGAGATGAACTTAAGAAAGATTAAAGGCTGAATGAGACTTGATAAGTGGTGAATTATGATGAGAAAATGTTGCTGAATTACTTGGTCATGTTGGGATAAATTTCACTTAAAAATAGTTGCTGTTTTTATCATGTTTTTTAAAATATTTATTCCTTGGACTGTTTTTAAAAATATTTATTCCTTCTCTAAAGTTTCTCATGTCTTATTTATAGATGCCGGTGATTAGGAGCACAGCACGCATGAGGACTTGTCCTCCACCACTTGGGAGTGCACTTAACCCCATTGAGGTGTCTGATGGACCATATTGGGAGGAGGTGAAGATGGAACCTCATGATGAAGACGATGTCAATAGCTCTATGCATGAGGAAGAGGACCAGGAAGAGGTAGAACCAATTGAAGACGACATGGAAGATGATCCACAAGAACCGCAGCATTGGTATGCAGCTCAGGAGGAATTTCACGCGGGCTTACACCCAGCGGAACCTCATGAAGCTATGTCGGAAGGAGATGAATCCGAAGAGGAGCCACCCCCTGCTGAGGCCAAAAATGAAGGTGATGAACGGGAACCGTTCAGTTCAAGAATTTCAGTCCGACGGAATGGAAGGAGGACACATATCGAAGGAGCTCAAAGAATTTCTGAATTGCTGCAGCTTATACCCGGAATATCTTCTCAAGAAAGTCCCTCGTCTCGTACATGAAGAGTGGAAGGCTGAGGTAACCATCCTATCTAACGGTAGGATTGTCACTCAGCACTTCGCACCCACATGGAGAGCTACAAGGGCAGAAGCTATCGATGATGCTGCATGGGATGCACTCACTTGACTGTGCTACGCCTTCTGTGAGCAGCTTGAGAACACTACTTTTGAGCTGCATCTGTATCGGAAGAGTGGTACACAAGAGATCATTGGACCCCATGATGGAGCTCTTTCCAACCCACAAGCTGCTGACAAGTCTCAGAGGTTGCTCGTGGAGTTAGGAAACCGCTATGCAAGCGCACAAGAAGAGATCCGTTACCTCCGCAAGAAGCTGTATTTGCTGGAGAAACAAGAGGAGGCTCGTGCCAACGTGGTAGCAAATGGAGCACCGGCGTCAGATATCCCTACATGGACTGCTGACTCACCATGGAGTGTGCCCATATATGGACCATCCCCGTCACACGGCGAGAACAGCACCAGTTCTCACGATTAAGTTTATGTTTCCATTGAATAAAGCTGTAATAGGAACGTTTAGATCGTAGTAGCTTGAATAAGAGTGGTGTGCTGAAATTTTTGTGATGATTATTTGGTTTGTGTGCTTATGAGAGTTGTGGGACGCTTCGGCGAATGTCCACATCCACACATAGTGGAGAGATGTGAGATGTTTCGGCGCGTGTTCACATCCTCATATAGGCTGAAATTAATAAAATAAGTTTCTTAGTTCATACACCCTGATGCATATAGTTGGGAAATCGCTTCTTTCAAATCTGAATTCTAGCTCCTACAAATATAGTATGTCTGAGAGTAAGCATTAAAATTAGGGGGTAGACTTTCTCGCCAACCTTATCGTCTTGGATTCCCAAGGGATTGACATAATACTTGGAATGGATTGGTTAAGCAAGCACAACAGAGTGATTCAATGTGCTCAGAGGATCATGCAGTCGACAAGTGAACACGGTACTCGTATTGAGTTCGAGGCAGCCGAACCTACGACGGAGAAAGCAGTGCTGAACCACGTCGAAGAAGCGACATTGGAAAGCATTCTGGTGGTTCAAGAATATTCAGATGTGTTTCTGGAAGAACTTCCAGATATGCCACCTGACCGGGACATTGAATTCGCCACTGATTTAGTACCCGGAACTGCACCTATAGAGAAGAGGCCATATAGGATGCCTACTATGAATTAGTGGAGCTCAAGAAACAAATTCAGGAGCAGCTAGATAAGGGTTTTATACGCCCAAGCTCGTCACCGTGGGGAGCCCCCGTGCTCTTCCTGGACAAGAAAGATGGAACCCAAAGGATGTGTGTGGACTATAGGTCTCTCAACGAAGTGACGATCAAGAATAAATACCCGCTGCCCCGCATAGAGGACATGTTCGATCAAATGAAAGGTGCCCGGATTTTCTCCAAGATTGATCTTCGGTCAGGATACTTCCAGCTGAAGATTAAGCCCTCCGACATACCCAAGACTTCATTTCGAACACGGTATGGTTCGTATGAATATACCGTTATGTCTTTTGGGTTGAAGAATGCGCCCGCATATTTTATGTACCTCATTGATAAGGTCTTCATGGAGTACATGGACAAGTTCGTCGTGGTTTTCATCGATGATATCATGGTGTATTCGAAAAGTGAGGAAGAACATGAAGAACACTTGAGATTGACATTGCAGAAACTGTGAGAGCATCAATTGTATGCTAAGTTCAGCAAGTGTCAATTTTGGCTAAAGGAAATATCATTCTTACGCCACATTATCTCGGAAGGAGGAGAATCGGTTGATCCCGAAAAAGTGGGATATGTTCTGAAGTGGAACCAACCGCAGAATGTGAGGGATATTTGGAGTTTCCTTGGGATGGCTGGATACTACCGCCGGTTCATCAAGGATTTCTCCAAAATAGCGAAGCCTATGATTGAATTTTGATGAAGGGGAAAGCATTTCAGTGGACACCAGCGTGTCAAGAAAGCTTTGAGGAGCTAAAGAAGAGATTAACCACAGCGACGGTTTTGATATTGGCGGACGTGAGCAAGAGTTTCGATATATATTGTGACGCATTAAGACAAGGGCTTGGAAGTGTGCTCATGCAAGGAGGACAAGTGGTAGGACAAGGGCTTGGATGTGTGCTCATGCAAGGAGGACAAGTGGTAGCCTATGCATCGAGAAAACTAAAGAAACATGAGCTGAATTACCCCACACATGACTTAGAACTTGCAGCTGTGGTATATGCCTTGAAAATTTGGAGGCATTACATCCTTGGCCACCGATGTGAGATCTATACGGATCACAAAAGCCTCAAGTATATATTCACGCAAACGGATCTGAATTTGAGGCAACGTCGATGGTTGGAACTCATCAAGGATTATGATGTTGGAATCAACTATCATCCCAGAAAGGCCAATGTAGTAGCTGATGTGTTGAGCCGAAAAGGAGCATGTCATTAACTCACGATTCGGGAGCTGCCACCCGAACTGCGTAAGGAGTTTGAACGGTTACATCTCGGGTTCTTGAACGAGATGGAGGTGATCGAACTGAACTCAACGCTGGAACAAGAGATACGAGATTGCCAGGAAACGGATGAGGAAATCAAGGAAATCAAGGAAAGAATCCGACAAGGCATAGAAAAGGATTTCATGGAAGATGAGAAAGGCACGCTTTGGTTAGGAAAAAGGATTTGTGTGCCTAACATGAAGCACATCCGCGACACGATACTAAAGGAGGCACATGACTCACCTTATTCCATACACCCCGGCTATACAAAGATGTACAAGGACTTGAAAACATGTTATTGGTGGGATGGTATGAAAAGGGATATTGCTGAATATGTTGCCCTATGCGACACGTGCCAACGAGTGAAGGCCGAACATCAAAGACCCGCTGGATTGTTGCAGCCATTAAAAGTACCCGAGTGGAAGTGGGAAGACATCAGCATGGATTTCATAGTTGGATTGCCTCGTACTCAGTCCGACTACGACTCCATTTGGGTTATTGTGGACCGATTGACAAAAACAGCCCACTTCCTTCCTGTTAGAACCAAGTACACCGTCGCCCAACTAGCCGAGCTGTATATGGAGCAAATCGTGTGTCGTCATGGAGTTCCAAAGAGAATAGTTTCAGATCGAGGTTCTCAATTTACCTCTAGGTTCTGGAAGAAGCTGCATGAAGCCATGGGTACATGGTTGAATTTCAGCTCCGCATATCACCCGCAAAATGATGGGCAAACTGAGAGAACAAATCAGATTTTGGAAGACATGTTGAGAGCTTGCGCCTTGAAACATGGGCATAGTTGGGATAGGAGCTTGCCGTATGCTGAATACTCATACAACAACAGCTATCAAGCCAGCTTGAAGATGTCACCTTTCGAAGCATTGTATGGTAGACGGTGTAGAACACCGCTGTTCTTGAATGAGACTGGAGAAAGCCAAGTATTTGGACCCAAACTGCTGCAAGACGCCGAAAAGCAAGTCCAGATACGTGAAAACTTGAAGGCCGCTCAGTCACAACAAAAGGGTTATGCGGACAATAGGTGAAGAAGATTGACCTTCGAAGTGGAGACTTCGTGTATCTTAAGTTGTCGCCTATTCGAGGCCAACGACGGTTCAACGTCAAAGGCAAGTTAGCACCTCGCTACATCGGGCCATTCAAGATTTTGGGCAAGCGAGGAGAGGTAGCCTATCAACTAGAGCTGCCAACACACCTCTCCGACGTGCACGGCGTATTCAACGTATCCCAACTCAAGAAGTGCTTAAGAGTACTGGAAGAACAAGTACCGATGGATGAGCTAGAGCTCCAAGAGGATCTGACCTACGCGGAACACCCCGTCAAAATCTTGTACGTGAAGGAAAGGGTCACAAGAAACAAAGTAATCCGTTGGTTCAAGGTACAGTGGAGCCATCACACAGAAGCCGAAACTACATGGGAACATGAGGAAGATCTCAAGGCAGAATTCCCCCATCTTTTCTCCACTCTATCGAATCTCGAGGGCGAGATTCATTTTAAGGGGGTAGGCTTTTAACACCCTCAATTTCACTACCATGTATTGCATACATTTTTCATGTAGAGAAGCATTTAGAAAGAAGTAGAAATGGAGAAAGAACCATAGAAATGGAGAAAGAACCATAGAAATGGAGAAATAACCATAGAAATGGAGAAAGGAATATAGAAATGGAGAAGGGAATATACAAAAGGAGAAAGGGACATAGAAATGGAAATAAGATAGCTGAATTGAGCCATTTCAAATTTCCCCAAATTTCCCCACCAAATTTCCCCAAATCTCCCCAAATTCCCCAAATTGCCCAGGGGGGATTTCCCCCACATTTGGGGGGGGGGGGATTTCCCCAATTTGGCCGCAGCCCTAGAGTGGAGGAAAACCCTTAGGACTCTTTGGTTGAGTCCCAACTGTACTAGGACTCTTTGGTTGAGTCTCAATTGGACTAGAACTCTTCTTTTTTCCCCTTATAAATACAACCCCTTACATATTTGGCCGCAGCCCCCCCTCCAACTCGTCGAGTTGCCCAGTTTCCGGAGTTTGGTTGCCGACGAGCCCCGTCGTCGAGCCCCCGCCATCGAGCCCTGTCGTCGAGACCTGCCGTCGAAACCCGCCGTCGAGCCCCGTCACGCCTCGCCGTCGCTAGAGAAGAAGCTCGACGATCTGCCCTACCATAATTCCCCGCAGAAAAATCCACCGCTGCTTCTGTTGCTAGGAGTAAGGCCCTGCCACAAGGAGGAAGTGAGGTAGGTCATAATTACCCATCTTGCAACGTCACCGCTGTTGCTACGCATCCGTTTTTTTCGCCACCTTTGAGCAGAAACTTTTGCGTGTGGACAGATCATGTGTTGATCAATTTTTGACGGTGAAATTGATCTAGATATTGTGTCATGATCATCACCACGTCCACCCTTGATCCCTACACCCTTGTTCATCATAAAACTCCATGAAAGCCCATTAAAACATGCAAGAACACGTACAAACTGGTTTTATAAAACTGCACTATAGGATTTGCATTCATCTACCCCATTGCATCTTGAGTAAAGTTTGTGAATGATGATTGACTGCTGTAAATTTTGTATGCGCGTGGTTGTGAGTAGAAGGACAAGCTCAAGAGGCCGTCTACTAGGAACTACAGCACTAAGACTTCGAGACGCTTGGGCAACATGAACCACGGGAGCAAGGCAAGTGCCCCTTGACCATATTGATCCCATGCTTTGAAACTGTTTTGTTTGCGAAAACGTGTACGCTTGAGTCAACTTGATGGGACACACTTTTATAGGAGTTTACTAGTTTTGTAAATCATCCTTGTCGCCGGGAAAGTTGATGAGTCGGGTATGGTCATTTTTCTTTTTTGCTTCGCTTAACTTATGAGATACGGGAAGCTGAAATAAAACATGGTTAGCTACTGCACTCATATGAATAATGATAATGATAACTTGATGATGTTAATGAGCATGGAATCAGGGAGATCTAGGTAAGCTTGGTTCGTGGATTCTGCTGAATGAGATGGTGGTTTACTTGCCGTAGATCTAAGGACCGGTTCACGCGAGCACCTGCCAGGAAAACAGTGCCACCACAAGGCCAAATATGGGTGCGGCTTAGCTTACTAATTAGGTGTGTTGCTAGATTGTTATGGACTGTTGGATGGCGCAGGGAATGGGAGTCGAGAGGGACTGCCCTGGAAACTGCATGGTACAAGAGGGGGCCGGTGGGCAGGAGAATGGAGATTCAAGCCTACCTGTGAAACCTCAGTGGGTCCGTACATCCTAGTGGCCCCTTTGTAAAGGATATTTTGTGATCTATTGGCCGACAGTTGTGTACTGGTATAATGGAGGTTCTTTCTAGTCGCCGACGGGTGATGAAATCACAAACTTACGGGTAAAGTGGTGCCACCTCTGTAGAGTGTAAAACTATCATGATAGCCGTGCTTCCAGTCACAAGCACCTAGCCAACTTCCATGATTAGAGGCAAAACTTGGGATGGTTATTCGGTATGGTTATGGTTATGGTCATTGTGATTGGTTTGGGACTGTTTTGAGTCATGAAAATGAGTTTGGTTTCAGTTATATGAATATGAGATGATTATGAATATTTATGAGCATGATATGAACTTGAGAAAGATTAATGGCTGGTTGAGACACGATAAATGGTGAATTATGATGAAGGAATGTTGATGTTTTACTTGGTTATATTGGGATTTAACTCACCTAGAAATAGATGCTGTTTTTACCATGTTTGTGAAATAAAATTTGCTTGCTGCAATGAGCCTTTTTATTCCCTACCTTGTTGTAAGCTACATGTCATACTTTTCCCACACTTGCTGAGTACGACATGTACTCACCCTTGCGTTCCCACATATACATCAGCTACAGGAATGAGTACTTCGAGGAACAAGTGGAGTACTAGGCGTGCGCACTACCGTCAACATGCCTGTGGAGTTGAAGTTGGAGCCTGCTGTTTTAGTCATTTTCCGCTGTCGTTTAGAGTCTTCCGCTGCAAGAATAAGTTAGAGATTCATGAGTGAAACATTGAGTCATTGTAATAAAGTACTTAAACACTATTTATTCGTAGTTATATTCTGAATTCAGTTTGTGGAGTACATGTGTATGTGTGATGAACATCCTGGTCACACATATGCATTCTCCTGGTTCTATTTTTGGAACCGGGTGTCACATCAAGCACCCGGGATGGCATAGTTGTGTTACTCGGAAGGGCCTTCCCAGCTGGGGGAGAGTTTGTTTCCCCTTCTCAATTAAGTATCCGCCACAGCACTAGGTCGCGCACCACGAGCTGTCTATTCCGTACGAACCGCTGCTGATAACGCCGGAGCGCTTGACGGTGTTGGGCGTTTCGGACAGCTGCTTGCCACCTTCGCTCATCGACGAGGTCGATATCTTCACGCTGGAGCTGGTCCTGCGTGGCTTCGTCGTATGCTCGGACACGGGATGAGCCCATGTTGATTTCTGGGGGGAGTACGACCTCTACCCCACACACCAGGAAGAAGGGTGTTTCCCCTATCGAGCGATTGAGGGTCGTCTGGCTAGCCCATAGTGTGCACGGAAGCTCTTCTACCCAATTTGCACCGTGCTTTTTCAAGCTGTTTTATGTGCGTGTTTTGAGTCCCCTAAGAATCTCGGTGTTGGCTCTTTCAGCTTGACCATTGCTCTCTGGGTGAGCAACGGAAGCATAGCAAACTTGAATACCGAGGTCATGACAGCAGTCTTGAAACACTGCACTAGTGAACTGGGTCCCGTTGTCTGTGATGTTTCAGCGCGGGACCCCGAACCGACTTGATGAATTTTACTGCTGACTGCTTGTTGATGGTTCCTACGGGGGCAACTTCCAGCCACTTGGTGAACTTGTCTATGGCGACGTAGAGGTACCGGTGCCCTCCGACGGATCTGGAAAATGGCCCCAGGATGTCCAGCCCCCACACAGCGAAGGGACATGAGAGCGGGATCATCTGCATCATCTGTGCTGGTGTTTGGATTTGCTTAGCATGGATTTGGCATGCCTTGCATCTCCTGACCAGGTCGAATGCATTCTGGAGAGCTGACGGCCAGTAAAAGCCATGCTAGAAGGCTTTACTGACCAGCGTGCGGGAACTTGCCTCCATGGATCTCTGCGAGCAGGTCGCAGCCCTCCTCCCGGGTCATGCACCGCAATAGGACGCCATTAGCGCCACGCCGATAGAGATCCCCTTATACCAGCGTGTATCTCTTAGCCAAACTGAGCGATCCGTTCAGCGGATGCACGTTCATCGGGAAGGAAATTGTTTTTCAAGTAGTCCCGGATCTCCGTGATCCATGCATTGGGACCTACTTGAGCACTTGGATCTTGAGCGTCGTGTCACACGGAGCCCCCGATGGCGCTTATGATCCTTGGTGGATGCAATGGTAACATGACCGACGGGACCGCCAGCTTCAAGGTGTTGGTCCCGCCCCCTTCACCTGGTTCGGCCGGCCAGGTGGTAGGTCGCAACAACTTCCTTTCAAAGACCCCCTCATGCACCGGAGCCCAAGTGGAAGCCTTCGTTGACAGGTCGTCGGCTATTATGTTATTGGCGCGGGGAACATGGCACAAGTCCAGGGATAAGAAGTCCTTCTCCAACTTTTGTACTTTGAGGAGGTAAGTTGCAAGCTGTGGGTCATTGCAACTACGCTCTCCCATGGCATGCTTGATAATCAGCTGAGAATCACCCTTGACCAACAACTGCAGGACGCCAAGGGACAGCATGGTTTTCAACCCAAGGATTAGAGCCTCATACTCTGCCATGTTGTTGGTCGCCTTGAAGTCAAGTCGTACCATGTGCTTGAACTGCTCTTCGGTTGGTGTAATGAGCATAACCCCCGCTCTGGCACCCTGCTTCCGCGAGGAACCGTCGAAGTAAAGAGTCCAGTAGGGCCCAGTGAAAACCGGAGCTCTGGGATCTGGTTCACCGATGTCCTGGCCCCTTGGTTGGCATGGTGGTGAAGTCTACTGCCACAAAGTCAGCTAACACCTAGCTTTTCACTGCATGACGCGGTAAGAAGTCCAGCTCAAATTCCGCCAACTCTGCATCCCATTTAGCTATGCTTCCAGTGGCGTTGGGGCCGTGGAGGACAGTTCTCAGTTGGTACGAGGTAACCACCGAGATCTTGTGAGCCTGGAAATAATGACGCAGCTTCCTTGAAGCAACAAGGACTGCATAGAGCAGTTTGTGCACCTCCAGATATCTTGTATTGGCGTCGTGGAGGACCTCGCTGATGAAGTAGACCGGACGCTGGATGGTTCGGACCCTCCCGGAGGGGTCCGAAGCGTCGTCTAATAGAGGTCCGGGACTCGGGGGCCTCCGGCCCCCAGGCCCAGGGCCGCACTCTGGGAGCTCTGACCCAGGTGCACGCATGTTGTCGGGTCCAGGTGGCTGGGACCCGACTGGTTCATCTCGGAGTGGTCTGGGACTCGGGGGCCCCTGGTCCCCTGGTCCGAGACTGCATTCCGGGAGCTCGGACCCAGACGCACGCCGGTTGTCGGGTCTAGGTGGATGAGACCCGGCTAGATCTTTTTGGGGAGATCCGGGACCCAAGGCCCCCAGGCCCTCTGGTCCGGGACTGCATTCGGGATCATGGACCCGGATATGCATTGATCACCAGGTCCGCCTTTTTGGGGCCTGATTACTTTCCCTTCCCAGGAACTTCCTGCAGAGTCTGGGCCCGAGGCCTTCAGACCGACGGTCAGGAACCTTTCTTGGGACTTGAGATCGATGGAATTTTGGTTGCTCTGCGACCAAGACCATGCTCACGACCTCGGTTGTGACAGTGACGTAGAGGATCAATGGCTTGCCTTGTTCAGGGGCCACCATGACGGGCAGCGTTGTGAGGAACTTCTTCAGCTCTTGAAACGCCTCATCCGCCTCTTCGGTCCATACGAATGGACCAGTTTTGTGCAGAAGCTTGAAGAACGGAAGAGCCTGCTCGACCAGTCTAGAGATAAACCTACTGAGTGCAGCCAAGCATCCAGTAAGCTTCTGCACGTCCTTGATGCGGGCAGGAGGCCACATCAGCTCTATCGCCTTAATCTTCTCTGGGTTAGCTTCGATCCCTCGGTGTGAGACCAAGAAACTGAGCAGCTTCCCGGGTTCAACTTCGTGCGTGTGGAACACAGTCTGTCGAAGAGTAGGGCCAGGTTGTCGAGCAGAGATGCTTGCGACTTAACCTTAACTACGATGTCATCGACATAAACCTGACCAGGTCCCAAATGAGGTTCCCAAACGTCTTGTGCATTGTGCGCACAAAAGTGGGGAGCACATTCTTAACACCATAAGGCATGTACACATAGCAGTATAGACCGTCTACTGTGATGAACGCGGTGTGCTCTTCATCTTCCCTAGACATAGGTATTTGGTGGAAACCCGAATATGCGTCTAGGAAACACAGTAGATCACAGCCAGACGTAGAGTCAACTATTTGGTCTATAAGGGGGAGAGGGAACGGGTCCTTTGGACATGCCTTATTGAGGGTGGTGTAGTTGATGCACATACGTAGCTTCCCGCCAGCCTTGGGGACGACAACAGGGTTAGCCAACCATCGGGGATGGTGGACCTCTCGGAAGAAGCCGGCATTGAGCAGCTTCTTGATCTCTTCGCGGATGAAGTCTTGCCACTCGATGGATTGCATATGAGGCTTATGTTGGACCGGCCTGGCATCGGGGTGGATCTTCAGTTGGTGCTCAATCACCTCCCTAGAGATCCCGGGCATTTCTGACGGTTGCCAGGCAAACACGTCGACATTGGCTCGGAGGAAGGTGACGAGCGCGTCTTCCTATTTGCCTCCCAGGCCCTCGGCAATCCGAGTGGTCTGGGCGACATCAGGACCGACTTGGACGACCTTGAACAGTACGTATTTGCCGTCCGAGGACTGCACACAGGGTGCAGATGTCGTCCTTTGGTGTTGCGTGCTTGGAGGCAGCCGGCTAGCTTCAGCGTAACCGGAGGTGGCCTCCTGTGCTTCCGCCAGCGCTTGGAGCTTTTCCAGCGCTGAGACAGCCACGGTGTGGTCACCGCGTATCTTAAGGATGCCATTCGGGGTTGGCATCTTTAAGACCAAATAGCCATAGTGGGCTACCGCCATGAATCAGTACAGAGCTGGTATCCTGATTATGGCATTGAAGGGGAGGCTGACCTCCGCAACGTCGAAGACTACGCTCTCCGTTCGGTAGTTCTCAGGCATCCCAAATGTCACCGGGAGGGAGATACTACCGCACGGGAAGACGGGGTCCCGACTTACCCCCGAGAATGGTCTCGAGGGGGCAAGCTGGGACATAGAGATCTGCAGCTTCTTGTAAGCTGCAAGGCTGATGATGCTGATGGCCGCCCCGCCATTGATCAACACGTGGTAAAGCTTCACGTTGGAGATGGTTGGGGCGACGAGGAGAGGCAGCTGCCCGGCGCCTGCCATGTTCTTGGGGCAGTTAGAGGTGTCGAAGCTGATCAACATCTCCGTCCATTTGCGATGTGGCGCCGTGTAAGTGCATCTAGGATATCCCTTGTGGGTTTTGGCTAATTGATGACAAGCATATGAGATCCTAATGAAATTATTGCAGGACAAACAAAGTGAACTAGCTTGTGCACACAAAAAGGTGAAAAATAAAGTGCTGCCCGAAAAGGAAGACTTTAGTGGAATTTAAAAGAGCAAAGTAGATGTAAATGTATAGGGTGTGTGTGAGAGACACATCCCAAGAGCTCATGACTTTACTTAAGGGTAAGGGCTAATAATCAACTAAAATCCACTAAACACCGGACTAGTCCGTCCATGGACCGGACTAGTCCGGTCAGCTTACTGGAACTCAACCGGACAAGTCCGGTTTTGGACCGGACTAGTCCGCTCATGTCTCTGTTGTCCTCTTTAGAGGACTGCGGACTAGTCCATCCAAGCGACAGGACTAGTCCGCTGAACTTTTTGGAACCCCACTTCATATAGCACCGGACAAGTCCGGTTTTAGACCGGACTAGTCCGGTTAACCCACTGGAAGTAGACCGGACAAGTCCGATCATATACCGGACTAGTCCGGTATTAGGTTTTACAACGACAACCTTTTGGAAACCATATAAATGGGTGATCCACGGCCTCCCAAAGAAGAGACACGACTAATACAGCAGCAAACACAAACCCTAGCGCCGCCACCTTGTCCCAAGAGCCCAAAACACATCTCCCCACACATCTAAAGTGCAAAAAGATCAAAATCAATTGAACACTTGGATTCGGGATTGGGAGATCGTCGTTCTTTCGTTGTGAGCTCTTGGGGTTTGATCTTTCTACACTCATATTCTGCATTGTACTATTTTCGAGTGTATTTGATCACGTTCTTATTGTAATTCTCGTGGGAGCCCTCAACTTGTGAGGTAGCCCCACAAACTCGGTGATTGCCCATGATAGTGGAGTCAAGTCGGCCTTTGTGGTGACTTGAAGAGGGAAAGGGTTAGGAACCCGGCTCTGTGTGAGCTTCCTCAACGAGGACGTAGATCTCTTGGTGAGATCGAACCTCGGTAAAAATTTGTGTCTTTTGTCTCTCATTTACTTTACATTTTGATACATTAGATCACTAGTTTGCTAATCATCATTTGAGTTTCTTATAAGTTTGCACGTGCATTCATACAATAAACTTAATTTATAAAAACTGTTGTTCCCATTCCACTGCTGAAAGATTCAATTTCTGAAACACACTTAATTAACTCACATAATTCAGCACACCGGACTAGTCCGCCCACACAACCGGACTAGTCCGGTCAATCAAGTTTCTGATAACTCTATTAAGTGTGCAGGAATCTTTTAAAGGCCTATTCACCCCCCTCTAGGCCACATTCAATTGGTATCAGAGCAAGGTTCTCCATCAAAGAGACTCACATCTCAGAGAGATCATGGCCTCTGAGAAGAACAACGACATCCCAAAGATGAACATCAATAAGGAGGAGCAAGAAGCTAAAGCCTTCGATGTGCTGAAAGACAGCCCACATGATGATGAAGAAGTGAGGCAGCTAAAAGCACTCCTGAGAAAGAAACTGCTAGCACAAAAGGGAAAAGAAGAAGAGAAGACGACTGGGAGTGGTCATCACGACTACTCCCGGTATCCTTACAACTACAACCGTCTCAATTCAAACAATCACTATCTTTTGATTCCTATGGGAAGGCCTCCACAGTTTGACGGAAGTGACTAAACCATGTGGAAGTACAACATGAAGATGCATCTGATATCTCTGAACCCTAGTCTGTGGCACATTGTTTGCACAGGCATAGATATTCCGACCACGGATGATGAACTCACTCCAGAACAAGAACAAGAGATTCACAGAAACGCACAAGCCGTCGCCGTGATCACATCATCACTAAGCAGAGAGGAATTCACCAAGATCGATGGGTTAGAAAGTGCAAAAGAAATCTGGGATACCCTCAAGACAGCTCACGAAGGAAATAGGTCAGTTCGTGAAGCCAAAATCGAAATGCTTGAAGGAGAGTTGGGGAGATTTGCTATTGAAGAAGGCGAATCACCTCAAGACATGTACAACCGGATGAAAGCACTCATCAACAAAATTCGTGCTTATGGAAGTAAGAAATGGACAAATCACGAAGTGGTCAAAAGAATGATTAGAGCCTTTATGCCAAGAAATGTCACACTTTGCTCAATGATCAGAGAGAGCCCCGATTTTCACAAAATGACTCCCGATGAATTACTAGGGAAGATCATAAATCATGAAATGATGGAGAAAGAAGCCCAATACGTCAAAGACTTAGCCGAACTCACCTCATCCAAAAAGAAAGAAGTTGCTCTCAAAGCAACGTGCAGACCCAAACTCAAAGAAACTCGTGAAGACCAAGACGATGGAGATACAAGCGACGAGAGCACCGATCTTGATGACGAAGAAATGGTACTCTTCATCAAAAAGTTCAAACGCATGATGAAGAGAAGACACGGCAACAATTCACATGAAGGCAAAAGCAAGGATAAAGGAAAATCCAAGGCTCGACGCACTTGCTACAACTGCGGAGAGTATGGTCACTTCATGGTGGACTATACTTATGAAGAAAACAAAAAGAAGAAGGAAACAAGATCTCAAGAAAAGAAAAATTTCAGAAAAAGAAGACAAGTCCATCAAGCTCACATTGGGAAGGAGTGGGACTCAAACGACGAGTCCTCCTCCGATGAAGAAGAAGAGATGGCCACTATCGCAGTCAAGAAACCAACTATGAGAGCCACACTCTTTCCGAACATGGGAGGACGGGACATGAACAACCACACTTGTCTTATGGCTAAGGAAGGCAAGAAAAAGGTTCGACTTACTCCTCCTGTACTAAATTCCTCTATTGATGACTTTGATAGCTCTAGTGATAATGAAGAAATGTTTAGAGGGCTAAGTAAAATTGCTTTAAATAAAATGGAAATGTTGTCGAACGAAATCTTTGAAAAGGAGGAACTTGTCAACCGACAAGAAGATATGCTCATCCGTGAGAGGAAAAGATATCAAGAAGTTGAAAAGCTTCTTGAGCTTGAAAGAGAGAAGAATGAGTCACTTGAGTTAGAGCTAGCCTTGAGTAAGGAAACTTACTCAAAGTTAGAGGACTCGCACATTGCAATCAAGGAAGAACTTGCTAACTTGTCAAAAGTTAACAAAATCCTTGAGGTGTAAGTTGAGTCGCTCAAACAAAGTGACTCCTCTTCCTCCAAGAGCTCTTCCTCCAAAGACATGAGTTCGACAACAATAAGAACCTGCACTTGCTCTAGTAAGAAGAATGTAATTTCTAATGCTTCAACCTCTCATGAAATGCATTCTTCTCAAAACGACATCTTTGATAAGGAGAAGATCAAATATGCACGAAGTGCATATATGATCACTAGACCTCCCAATGTCAAAGACGGTCTTGGTTTTGACAGGAACAAACACATGTCTACTCCTAATCATGCTAAGAATAGAATCACTTTTGTTAAAGAAAAATCCCATGAATCTGAGTTACAAACACTGTTCCGTACATTTGATGCTTCTTATGTTCTCATGAAAAACAAGTATGGAAAAGTCATTGCTAAATATACAGGGCCACGCCACAAGAACTTAAAAAATTGTGTGTGGGTGCCCAAGACTCTTGTGACTAACCTGAGAGGATCCAAGCAAGCTTGGGTACCTAAAACCAAGGAATAAGTCTATTTTGCAGGCTTACTCCTCCGGCGGATCTAAGTGGGTGCTAGATAGCGGATGCACAAATCATATGACTGGAGAGAGAGGTATGTTTGTGGAGTACGAGTGCAACAAGGATCCAAGTGAAGGTATATACTTTGGAGACAACAGACAAGGAAAGGTCCTTGGTAGTGGTAACATTGAAATATCCTCTCAACACACCTTATCTAATGTTTTACACGTAGACTCTCTAGATTATAATCTTTTATCAATATCTCAACTATGCGACAAAGGTTACAACTGTTTATTCACTAATGAGGGTGCGACCGTCTTTAGAAGAAGCGATGGCTCGATTGCATTCAAGGGATTGTTGAAGGGAAAGCTTTATCTTGTTGACTTCAACAAAGATAAAGCCGAACTCAACACTTGCTTGGTTGCTAAGACCAACATGGGATGGCTGTGGCATAGACGACTAGCCCATGTTGGAATGAGAAATCTGCAGAAACTTCTAAAAGGTGGTCACATCCGTGGTCTTAAGGATGTGGTTTTTGAAAAAGACAAGCCGTGCAGCGCTTGTCAAGCAGGAAAACAGGTTGGAGCACCACACCCCGCCAAGAATGTGATGACCACCGCTAGACCGCTGGAACTTCTCCACATGGATCTCTTTGGTCCAATTGCGTACATCAGCATCGGCGGTAATAAATACGATTTAGTAATTGTTGATGATTTTTCAAGATTTACCTGGGTATTTTTCTTGTATGATAAATCAGAAACTCAGGGAATCCTCAAGAAGTTCTTGAAAAGAGCTCAGAATGAATTCTCATCAACCGTAAAGAATATAAGAAGTGACAATGGGACAGAATTCAAGAACACCCAAGTTGAAGAATATCTCAATGAAGAAGGTATAAAGCATGAATTCTCGGCACCATACTCTCCTCAACAGAATGGGGTGGCCGAAAGGAAGAACGGAACATTGATCGAAATGGCGAGAACAATGTTGGATGAATACAAGATGTCAGACCGATTTTGGGTAGAAGCGGTGAACACCGCTTGTCATGCCACAAATCGGTTGTACCTTCATCGACTACTGAAGAAAACTCCATATGAGCTTCTCACGGGTAAAAAGCCTAATGTTTCTTATTTCAAAGTTTTTGGTTGCAAATGTTTTATTTTGAACAAGAAACCAAGGGCCTCGAAGTTCGCTTCGAAGTCCAACGAAGGATTCTTGCTCGGATATGAATCGAATGCCTACGCCTATCGTGTCTTCAACAAGGTGTCCGGCCTTGTTGAAGTAGCACGTGATGTAGTGTTCGATGAAACTAACGGCTCACAAGTGGAGCAAGTCGATAAGTTTATGCTAGATAAGGAGGAAGCTCCATGTGAAGCGCTGAAGAAAATGGCACTTGGTGATATCCTACCACGAGATGAAACACAAGACGAATTTCAACAAGGAAGCAATGATCAAGGGGGAGCTCCTACACAAGATCAGGTTGAGGAAGGTCAAGAAGATCAAGATGATCATGGAAGCAATGATCTAGGGGGAGACATGACACATGAAGACAATGAAGAACAAGCAGCTATACAAATTCCACACCCAAGAGTACATCAGTGTGTGCAAAGAGACCATCCTGTCAACAATATCATTGGAGATATTGCTAAGGGAGTAACTACTAGATCTCAAATTGCAAGTTTTTGTGAACACTATTCTTTTGTGTCTTTTCTGGAGCCATACAGGGTAGAAGAAGCCTTAAGGGATCCAGACTGGGTGATTGCGATGCAAGAGGAGCTGAACAACTTCAAAAGAAATGAAGTGTGGGAGCTGGTGGAAAGACCAAGGGCGAACATCGTTGGAACCAAATGGGTCTTTTGGAACAAGCAAGATGAACATGGAGTAGTGACAAGAAATAAAGCGAGGTTGGTGGCCAAAGGTTATTCTCAGGTGGAAGGTTTGGACTTCGATGAAACTTTTGCTCCTGTAGCTAGACTTGAGTCCATTCGCATTTTATTGGCATATGCTACTCACAATAATTTTAAGTTGTATCAAATGGATGTCAAGAGTGCCTTCCTCAATGGTCCGATAAAGGAGGAAGTCTATGTGGAGCAGCCACCGGGGTTCGAAGATCAGGAGTATCCCAACCATGTCTATAAACTGCGTAAGGCTCTCTATGGCCTCAAACAGGCTCCTCGAGCCTAGTATGAGTGCCTTAGAGATTTTCTGACTCAAAATAGATTCAAAATTGGTAAAGCTGACTATACACTCTTTACTAAACATTTTGATGATCATTTATTCGTATGTCAAATTTATGTTGATGACATTATCTTTGGATCCACTAACAAGTCCTTCTGTGAAGAATTTAGCAAAACAATGACAGACAGGTTCGAGATGTCAATGATGGGTGAATTGAAGTTCTTCTTGGGATTTCAAGTGAAGCAACTGAGAGAAGGTACATTTATAAGCCAAACTAAATATACACAAGACATTCTCAAGAAATTCAATATGGACAAAGCCAAGCCCATCAAAACACCCATGGCCATCAACAGACATCTCGACCTCAATGAAGACGGTCCAAATGTGGACCAAAAGGTATATCGGTCCATGATTGGCTCCTTACTTTATTTATGTGCATCTAGGCCAGATATTATGCTTAGTGTTTGCATGTGTGCAAGGTTTCAAGCCGCACCTAAAGGTACCTTGTGCACACACCCAACTTAGGCCTTTGGTATCCCAAAGGATCCAAGTTTAACTTGATAGGGTATTCCGACGCCGACTATGCAGGATGCAAAGTCGATAGAAAGAGCACGTCAGGGACTTGTCAATTTCTTGGTAGGTCCCTAGTTTGTTGGTCATCTAAAAAGCAGAACTCCATTGCTCTTTCCACAGCGGAAGCGGAGTATGTTGCAGCCGGTAGTTGTTGTGCGCAACTACTTTGGATGCGACAGACTCTTAGGGACTACGGCTACAATCTAAGTCATATCCCGCTTCTATGCGATAATGAAAGTGCTATAAAAATTGCACACAACCCTGTAGAGCACTCAAGAACTAAGCACATAGATATCCGTCATCACTTTCTTAGAGATCATTCATTAAAAGGTGACATTGCTATTTCACATGTTAGGACTGAAAAACAACTTGCGGATATTTTTACCAAACCATTAGATGAGAAAAGGTTTTGTGAACTAAGAAATGAGCTAAACATTCTTGACTCTTGAAATGTGGCTTGAAACATTGCATACCTGGTTGCAACTTAAAATGTTCCTTTGTATTGTTAAAAATGCTCCTCTTCTCCTTTTCTACTCACAAAACTATTTTAATGAAGAAGTCTTGTGGATTATGACCATTGTTTGATTGCTGATTGCCAACTGGTCGTAATCACCAAGACTATTTGCAAAATTATTGTCCTTGGATCACTATTAATCATCTATATATGTATCAGGTCTGTTGGAAACGGACTAGTCCGATTTTCAACCGGACTAGTCCGGACAGACGAAACTGGTTAGGTCATTTCATGGGGCACCGGACTAGTCCGCTACCATGACCGGACTAGTCCGGTCAGTCGCATATAGAAGCAGTTGGCCGGACCAAACCCATCCCTCTCCACTCATAAGCACTTTGTCTCACCCCCTCTCCTAAACCCTAGCTCCCAAAGTGATTTTCTAGTTGAGCCCTCAAACTCGGAGTTTTCTCCGTGAAAAAGCCTCTTCTCGACGAGGGGATTCTACTCTCCGGACTCATCTGGATAGATTCTTGCTCTTTCAACGCGAAACTTCAAATCTTGGTAAATTCCCCCCTAAAACCAAAATCTCAACTTTTCTAGTTCTAGCTAGTTTCCTTTGATTTCAAAAGGATGTACATTGCCTCAATAGATGTATTCCTACCACTTTCCTACCCTTGTGTCCTTAGATAGGAGATTTGATTCAAATGAAACATTAGGGTTCTTATGCTAGGCCGGACTAGTCCGGCGCTCTGATGCGGACAAGTCCGTTCCACCGGACAAGTCCGCACTCTGAAACCGGACAAGTCCGGTCTCTGACAGTTGAACCCCTACATTCCCATTTGAAGTCGATAATGCGTCCATTTGCATCTAATCCTTAAACTCCTTATCAGGCATCATGTCTTCAGGCTCAGATGACGGCTCTTTTCACCTTGACGAAGAAGTTCAACGTGAAAGAGTGAGGAGAGCTAAGGAGGGAGTGATGAAGAAGAGACATGATGTCAATGCTCACTCTCCACCCTCCGACGACAATCTACCTAAGAAGAGGAAAGTCATTGTCAAAAGGCCTGAAAGGAAAGATGCTACTGAGGGCTCGTCAGGGCCAAAAAGAGTTCTCAATAAAGGGAAGGGACTTGCTAGTGGCCCCATTGGGCCTCTGAAAATGAAAAATCCCGTTCATCGCAACAGGCAGCCTTCAAGTGAGGATTTCACTGGAAAAGGGGGTGAGCTAGCTGATAACTTCAGGAAGATTGAAGTGTATGACCGACCTAAACAATGTTCTGATCCAAAGTTCTGGAGCAACTTCCATGCAGACTACTACGAGCATGTGTACATGAAGATGAAGAATCCTGTAGTAGAGAGTCAATGGCTAAATGTTGAATACCTGAAGTCGAAGAGGTATCCTGCCTTTCGTGAGATGGTGGAGGACTTAGAGAGGCACGGTCTGACGGACCTGCTATCCTTTGAGTATGACTGGAACAATGAAGTCATTACCCAGTTTTACTCCACTCTCTACTTTGCTCGTGGTGATGGAGACAGTCTTACTTGGATGACTCATGGTTCAAAGTATAGTGTCACTTATGATGAATTTGCTAGGATTCTTCACCTCCAACACACTTTGGATCATGAACTGATCATCCATAATCTGAAACCCCTGGAGAAGGAAGAGCTTGAGTTTCTCTATGACACAAGGATGCCATATGTTCCTCCCACCATCAAATATCTGAAGCCCTTCTTTGTGGTCCTCAATAGAGTCTTGAGAAAGACTATAGCTCCGAAGGATGGAGATGCGGGAACTATACAAGGGACCTTGAGGACTCTCATGAAGGTCATTAGTGGAAGGAGACCATTCAATGTTTTTGAGTATATCTACAACGACATCGTGAACATCTCAATCGCCCCCAATAGGTCCTGTGGATATGCACCGTATATCATGTACATGATTGAGAAAGTGACGGGACTCGAGTTCGTCAAGGATGTCAAGCATGCGGGGTTGAAGCCGCAAAAACCCACCGAGTACACTCTCCCCCCGGCTCCAACTGCCCCGTCCTCTCCACCAGTGGAGAGGAGATCAAAGCAAGCTCATGATGTCACTAGATCTGCAGCTGCTCCTCCTGGGTCTCCACCTGCCCAAGAATCATCCAGTGGCATCCTCAAGGTGTTCTCCTCCATCTTTGCCTGCTGCCGCAAGATCGAAGACAGGCAGCTCAAGGAAAAGCTTGCAAGGAAGAAACATCAACAGTATGTCAATGCCAATATCAAGTCTATCTGTGCAAAGCTTGAGATTGAGCCCGTTGGATCACCGCCCGCCTCCGAGGACTCAGAGGAAGACCCTGCTCCCCTGGATGCCGAAGTTGGTGAAGATGAAGATCAGATTGAGACTGAAGGAGGAGGCAGCGATGAGTGATTCCTCTCAATTTTTCCCTTTTTGGTGCCTTGATGCCAAAGGGGGAGAGATTGAGATTAGATTTGGACTCGAACTATCTAGTATTAGTTATTAAGCTCTTTTGTGATCAAGGACATGTACCTATTTTAAAATCTTGTAATGCACTATTTCTTTTCTTATGTGTGATGCACTATGCTCTAATGCCTACTTGTATGTTCACTATTGTTTGTCTTTAATTTATCACATTTTGGTTATCACACATCTGTTAGGCACCCCACCATAAGGTGTGTGCATATGCGAGAAGCTTTTTGTGAATTCTTTATTATTCTCATATGTGCACACCTTATGAAAATCAACTTTTTATTCTCAATTGTGATATCTCAAATAGTTGTCATCAATCACCAAAAAGGGGGAGATTGTAAGTGCATCTAGGATATCCCTTGTGGGTTTTGGCTAATTGATGACAAGCATATGAGATCCTAATGAAATTATTGCAGGACAAACAAAGTGAACTAGCTCGTGCACACAAAAAGGTGAAAAATAAAGTGCTGCCTGAAAAGGAAGACTTTAGTGGAATTTAGAAGAGCAAAGTAGATGTAAATGTATAGGGTGTGTGTGAGAGACACATCCCAAGAGCTCATGACTTTGCGTAAGGGTAAGGGCTAATAATCAACTAAAATCCACTGAACACCGGACTAGTCCGTCCATGGACCGGACTAGTCCGGTCAACTTACTGGAACTCAACCGGACAAGTCCGGTTTTGGACCGGACTAGTCAGCTCATGTCTCTGTTGTCCTCTTTAGAGGACTGCGGACTAGTCCATCCAAGCGACAGGACTAGTCCGCTGAACTTTCTGGAACCCCACTTCATATAGCACCGGACAAGTCCGGTTTTAGACCGGACTAGTCCGGTTAACCCACTGGAAGTAGACCGGACAAGTCCGATCATATACCGGACTAGTCCGGTATTAGGTTTTACAACGACAACCTTTTGGAAACCATATAAATGGGTGATCCACGACCTCCCAAAGAAGAGACACGACTAATACAGCAGCAAACACAAACCCTAGCGCCGCCACCTTGTCCCAAGAGCCCAAAACACATCTCCCCACACATCTAAAGTGCAAAAAGATCAAAATCAATTGAACACTTGGATTCGGGATTGGGAGATCGTCGTTCTTTTGTTGTGAGCTCTTGGGGTTTGATCTTTCTACACTCATATTCTGCATTGTACTATTTTCGAGTGTATTTGATCACGTTCTTATTGTAATTCTCGTGGGAGCCCTCAACTTGTGAGGTAGCCCCACAAACTCGGTGATTGCCCGTGATAGTGGAGTCAAGTCAGCCTTTGTGGTGACTTGAAGAGGGAAAGGGTTAGGAACCCGGCTCTGTGTGAGCTTCCTCAACGAGGACGTAGATCTCTTGGTGAGATCGAACCTCGGTAAAAATTTGTGTCTTTTGTCTCTCATTTACTTTACATTTTAATACATTAGATCACTAGTTTGCTAATCATCATTTGAGTTTCTTATAAGTTTGCACGTGCATTCATACAATAAACTTAATTTATAAAAACTGTTGTTCTCATTCCGCTGCTGAAAGATTCAATTTCTGAAACACACTTAATTAACTCACATAATTCAGCACACCGGACTAGTCCGCCCACACAACCGGACTAGTCCGGTCAATCAAGTTTCTGATAACTCTATTAAGTGTGCAGGAATCTTTTAAAGGCCTATTCACCCCCCCCTCTAGGCCACATTCACGCCGGCCCCTGGACTGGGGGGCGCTGCCACTGCTTGACGGAGGGTCTTGACAGCTCGCCTGGACGTGACATTGGAAGAACCCACGTACATCACACAGAGTGTGCCGACCGCTTGGTAGACCCGCCCGCTCTAGAGCGAGGGGTAGCTCCGTCATCTCCTGCCTGGAGACGACAGCACGCTGGGCGAGAAGACTCGCCATGGGAGGTGATGTTCACCATGGTCGCGAGGAGAGCGCGTGAAACCCCCCTACATGGTGCGTCAAACGTCAAAGTGCGAGCAGCGACACTCCTCCCATCCTGCTCCGAAGCAGCCCACGAGGTTCTTTTTTTCCGGAGGGGGCTTGGCACCCTTCGTGACCTGGGCTAAAGGGAGCGGATGAACACGAGGATTTACGTGGTTCGGGCCGCTGGAGTGTAATACCCTACGTCCACGGGTGTGCTTGTTCTATTGCTTGAGCGTGAGCGCTTGTGCATAGTGTGATATTGAGTGTGGGGAAATAGGAACCCTTTGCAGGGTGGTCACCCCGGTCCTTTTATAGCACAAGGACGGGGTGGTTACAATGAGGCTTGGGGCCCGACAGCTGGACCCAAAGCTTTGAGTGTCCTATACACAATCTAGGGCTTCCTCCTCTGAGTAGAGTCACCAGTCGGTCAGGGGAGTTAAGTCCCTCGGTCCGGCACGCTGGGCACCCCTGACCGTGCGTCGGATGATGATGAAGACGCCATCTTGTCGCCGTATATCCTCGCCCTGCTTGGGCGGCTGCATGCCATTGGGCGGTGTTGTTCCGCTGTCATGCCTCGTGTCACACCCGGTTTTTCCGAAGGAAACAACCAAGTGAATATCACATGTATGCCAGGATCATTTTCTCATACATGTGATGACAAATAGTGAAGCATCATTTATTACAAGCCAGGTGTCGAATATAAATAAGTCTTACATCGCAAATGTCTCAATGGACACAAATGCTTCATCACAAGTAAATAAACTAGCAGCGGAATATTATTCTTTAGGGCTCCATCACAGGCGTTGCCCGGGGGTCTTCATGAACCTAAAATCCTTCCTCGGGTCCAAAGTCTTGGTCATTATACACCACCACATTATCTTGACCTGAGCAGCAATATAAACCAACAAATATGCAAGGTTGAGTACCAATGGTACTCAGCAAGTGTGGGAAAATTGTATCATGCATGGCTAGAACAAGGAGAGGTTGAACTCATGGTTAAAGCACTACGCAATTAATACCTATCACCTTAGCTTATTAAGCACTTACATTACTACACAGGTGAAATGGTCCCAATCTCCCATCCCATCATCATAACCAAATAAGCATAACATCATTTCCAATGTTAAGCTCCCCGCTTAACATCCACAACTCCCAAAAACCTTCACTCCTCTAATCATGAATAAGTCCAGACCGCTCTTAACCGTGAGCACGGCTGTCAAGACAGTTTTGACTCTGCAGAGTTTGTACCACTGTACCCACAAGTAGTGATTTCATCCCCCGTTGCCGGGTGGACTAAAAGAACCTCCATTATGCCAGTGGCTACGATCCACATTCACACTTCCCAGGTGTGCAGCCAGGAGATCACTACAAAGCCTTTACAAAGGGATTTCCGACGAGCGTGGGCCCACTGAGGTTTCATCCCTAACAGCATACAAGAGGCTCCAACCCCGCTGCAGTGGCCCCCTCGAGCCTTGCGGTTCATATGGTAGTCCAGCTGACACCTACTCCCCGCACCATCCAACACACCCATACTACGCCGGCGATACACCTAATTAATTGGCCAAGCTGCCCCATCTCAGCATGTGGTTGGCACTGTAAAGCCGGGTTACATGCTCCATGAACCGGTCCTTAGGATCCAGGCAAGTACTAAACACAAACCCAAGTCTCGTGCACCCAGCACACAACCGAAACATCCAACTTGCCTTGATCCCTACCTCTACATAACTCACAATGTCTCATTCAAGAGTATGGCAATATAAACTGATGATCTCATTTCCCAAATATCCCATTCTAAGCATGGCTAAGCAAATGCATGTAAATAAATGACATGACAAAATAAATCCCAACCCAAGCTTCAAGGAAACAAGGTAATGCAATTCTAGGGAAACTTCCTAGCATGGGTTTCATATTTCATTTGACAATGCAAATAATTCTATCTACTCATCCTAGCATAGGATCAAAGTGGTCAAGGACACTTGCCTCCTTCTTGCTGCTCTTGAAATTGGTAGTCCTGATCTTGGAAATGAATAACTTGTTCTTGAACAGGTTCTACTTCATACCATCACACATAGCAAAAAAAAACAACAATCATAAGACATAGTTCACACCTCTACTTCATACAAACCACACATTCATATTTATGAACTTCATTCACCATTATATGTGTTGTGTTTCAGTTTTAAATAAATTCCTTACATTAAACTACCAAGTATGTATGGAAAGTATTTTTCTTCTCCATATGTGCCTTCACAACTTCTATCAACCCTAAACTGAACTCTTTGGATTTTAGAAACCCCATTTATCATTTACTAGTTGCTATATTTTCAGATTTATATTCCTATGCATAATTGTGTATTTTATTATTAAATTAGTAATACACATCACCTAAACAGAATAGGTTCTGGTCCTAACTAATTTAAAATCATATTTTGACCTTGGCTTCTGATGTAGACTATTTCATAATTATTTTCCCTATTTTTCTATAACTATTCTTTACTTAAAAATGTGTCCTTATACTAAATAATGTGAATAATTAAATGAAACAGATTCATTTCAGTCCAAAAATATATTTTTACCTCACTCCAAAGTTTTCTAAGCACTGAGAAAGTTTTTAATTAATTTTGACAATTATGTTTGTCCCACTTTTTAATTTTTAAACACTAGTTACATATTAAATTTTCTAAATTAAATACTAAACAGAGCTAAAATAATGAACTCACCCCATTACAGGGTCTATAATATTATTTTCATAATTTCCAGGGGTCTAGCTACACTTATCAGAGGTGTTTTTCCTAATTTTTATTAAGTCCAGGGGCTAAAACTGATTTTTAAATGAATTTACATGATTTTCTGGAGTTCCAGGGGCTAGATCTGAAGTTTCCGGGGCTAGCTCTCAATTCCAGAGAACCCCAGGGGGTAGCACGTAAGAATTCCAGTCTTTATAATGCGGGGCTGACGTGGACCGTCCGATATTAAACCGACGGCTGAGATTATAACATCGAACCGGTACGCGGGGTTTTAAAGTCTACCGTGCGATTTAAAATAAACGGCGCACAAGCGGCCACGTCGCTCTGATCGAGCGCGGGCGGCGCTGCCGGCGGCGCACGGCTACGGGAGGCGGCGATCTCGCCGGAAAGTTTCGGATCCGCGAGAATTCTACCTAGAACTGTGATCTTATGGCATAGATCGGTAGAGGGGAGGTCAGGGATCTCACCTCAGGGGTTTTCTCGAGCTCGGGGGTCCTGGAAAGTGATCGGCGGCGAGGTCCGAGGCAAAACCACGGCGAAGCTCGTCGGCGCTGTGTTTACACCGTAAGTCTCCGAGTTTTCTGCACCTGCAAAGTTCCCCGGAGGCGGTGGATCAAGACCAGCAAGTTAGATCAGAGTTTCCGAGCTTAGATCGGCCAGAATTCACCGGCGAAGTCTCGGTGCTCACCGGAGTGAAAATCGGCGATCGCGTGGGATAAACCGATCGGGGCTGGGGTTTTTATAGCCGGGGGAGGGCGGTGGGTCAGTTGTGATCGAGTTGGATTCTTCTGGGACCAGAATTCGGGCGACGGGACGCGGTTTCCGGTCGGTTGCGATCGCGCGCGCTCGGGGAAAAGTCCGGGGTCGCGGGGGCTCAGGGTTAGGGATGACATGTGGGTCCCACCCGTCGGTGAGAGGCAGCGCGGCGCGCGCGGGGGCGGGCTGCGCGGGGAAAGCTGGGCCGGCTGGCGGGTTTCGGCCCACTGGCCGGTTTTTTTCCCGTTTCTCTTTTTCTTTTTCCTTTTCTTTTCTGTTTTGAGTATAATTTGAATTCCAGTTTGAATTTGAATTTTTGCAAAACATGCAATACGTCCAAAAATTTTTAAATTCCCCTCTGAACATGGTTTTGGGTTTTGAATAAAAATTTGGGGTGTTACAGCTCTACCCCCCTTAAAAGAAATCTCGTCCTCGAGATTGGTGTTTCTAAGAAAACAATTCCGGAAATTGTGCCTTGAGCTCATCTTCCCTTTCCCAGGTAGCTTCCTCTTCTGAGTGATGCTTCCACTGCACCTTGCACATCCGGATTCTCTTGTTTCTGGTGAGGCGTTCCATCGTCTCCAAAATCTTGTATGGTTGCTCGGCATAAGACAAATCCTCAGCTACATCCACTTCATTCATGGGTAACACCTCTTCAGGCGTCCTCAGACATTTCTTGAGTTGTGACACATGGAATACATCATGCACATCCGATAGATGAACCGGTAACTCTAGTTGGTACGCCACTTCGCCTTTCCTTTCCAAAACCTGGAAGGGTCCGATGTATCGAGGTGACAACTTCCCTTTCACCTTGAACCGACGAAGTCCTCTGATAGGGGACACCTTGAGATAAACATAGTCTCCCACGTTGAAAACGAGCTCTCTTCTTCGTACATCAGCATAACTCTTCTGGCGTGTTTGTGCTATCCTCAAGTTGTTGCGAATCTCCCTCACCTTTGCCTCGGCTTCTTGTAGCACTTCTGGACCAAACACTTTACTTTCTCCTGTTTGGTTCCAAAATAGGGGAGTTCTGCACTTCCTTCCATACAAAGCTTCAAACGGTGACATCTTCATACTATCTTGATAGCTGTTGTTATAGGAAAACTCCGCATACGGTAAGTTCTTGTCCCAACTCCTATTGTTTTTTAGTGCACATGCCCTTAACATATCTTCAAGGATCTGATTGGTTCTCTCCGTCTGCCCGTCAGTTTGGGGATGATAGGCAGAGCTGAAATTCAGAAGGGTTCCCATGGTTTCATGCAACTTTTGCCAAAACCTCGAGGTGAACTGTGTCCCTCGATCCGACACTATCTTCTTTGGCACTCCATGGTAACACACAATCCTTGACATGTACAATTCTGCCAATTTGGATCCGCTGTAGCTTTCTTTCACAGGAATGAAATGAGCTACCTTGGTTAGCCTATCAATAATGACCCATATTGAATCATACCCGGATTGGGTCCTAGGCAATCCCACGACAAAATCCATGCTGATTTCTTCCCACTTCCATTCAGGCACTTTGAGTGGTTGCAGCAATCCCGCGGGTCGTTGATGTTCTGCTTTCACCAACTGACATGTGTCACATAGGGCAACATGTTCCGCGACATCTCGCTTCATGCCATACCACCAATACCTGCTCTTGAGGTCCTGGTACATCTTCGTACTCCCAGGATGAATGGAATAGTCGGAATCATGAGCCTCCTTTAAAATCAATTCACGGATCTCCTTTACTTCTGGCACACAGATTCTTCTCCCGTGCCACACCGTTCCTTGTTCATCCTCTCTAAAACCAGGAGCTTTATTTTCCTTGATGAGCTGTCTGATCTCTTGTATCTTCCCATCATTCTTTTGGCCCTCGCGTATGTCTTGCTCGAGTGTGGAGTCCACTTCCATGGCGATGGTTTCACCACTATTTACTAGACATAGATTGAGTCTTATAACCTCGTCCTTCAATTCTGCGGGCATGTCCTTCAAGCTCAACTTATTGACCTGCACTTTCCGACTCAAAGCATCGGCCACGACGTTTGCTTTTCCGGGATGATAGTTGATGCCCACATCAAAGTCATTGATTAGCTCTAACCATCAACTTTGTCTGAGGTTGAGATCTGGCTGTGTGAATATGTACTTCAAACTCTTATGATCCGTATATATCTCTGTCCTCTTCCCCATCAAATAGTGCCGCCAAATTTTCAACGCGTGTACCACTGCGGCTAGTTCTAGGTCATGTGTAGGATAGTTCTTCTCATGCTTCCGAAGCTGCCGGGATGCATATGCCACGACATGTCCTTCTTGCATGAGAACACATCCCAACCCATTTCCAGAGGCATCGCAGTACACTGTGAAATTCTTTTGCATATCTGGCATAACCAACACTGGGGCTGTTGTCAATCTTTTCTTTAGCTCCTGAAAGCTCGTATCGCACTGTGGCGTCCAGGTGAATGTGATTCCCTTTTCCAACAGTTTGGTGAGAGGTCTCGAGATCTTAGAGAATCTCTCAATAAACCGTCGATAGTATCCAGCCAATCCCAAAAAGCTTCGAACTTCCCCGACATTTTCAGGGGTTTTCCACTTCTGGATATCCTCGATTTTGGCGGGATCTACGGAGATTCCTCCCTCTGAGATTATATGTCCTAAAAAGGGAACTCTCTTCAGCCAAAACTCACACTTGCTCAACTTGGCATATAGTTGGTGTTCTCTCAGCCTCTGTAACACCAACCTTAGATGTTTCTCATGTTCTTCTTCATCTTTGGAGAAGACGAGAATATCATCTATGAAAACCACCACAAATTTGTCCAGATATTCCATGAATACCTTGTTCATGAGGTACATGAAATATGCCGGGGCATTGGTTAGCCCAAAAGGCATGACGGTGTATTCATACAGTCCGTACCGAGATACGAAAGCTGTCTTGGGAATATCTGATTGCCTTATCTTGAGTTGGTGGTACCCCGACCTGAGATCAATTTTTCAGAACACACAAGCTCCCCTCAACTGATCGAACAAGTCTTCAATGCGGGGCAATGGGTATTTGTTCTTGACGGTTACCTCATTCAAGGCACGGTAATCCACGCATAACCTTTGGGTTCCGTCTTTCTTGGGCACAAATATCACCGGAGCTCCCCATGGTGAGGAACTAGGGCGAATATACCCCTTCTCCGTCAATTCTCTCAAATGATCCTTGAGCTCTTCTAACTGCTTGGAGTCCATTCGATAAGGTCTCTTGTATATCGGGGCTGTTCCCGGTACTAGCTCAATTGCGAATTCCACGTCACGGTCGGGAGGCATGCCTGGCAATTCCTCCGGGAAAACATCTGGATATTCCCTGATAGTCCTGATTTCCTCAACTTTCACCTCCACTTGATTTAATTTAATGTCCCTCCTAGGCTCGTGTATCGTTATGAACTTTACTTTGGTACCACTGGGGTGAGTTAGTTCCACCGTTCTGGTCGAACAATGGATGATTCCTTTATGTTTGGTCAACCAATCCATACCCAAAATAATATCTATCCCTCGTGAATCTATCACTATGAGGTTAGCAGTAAATACTACCCCATTAATGTCTAGGCTCACTTTGGGACACACTTGTCTTGTCCTTATTTCTCCACCTGGAGAGTTTACGGCTAACATATGGTTCATTTGTGTGGTTGCTAGGTCATGCTTCTTAACAAACCCTTGAGCAATGAACGAGTGGGTAGCACCAGAATCAAACAGCAGAGTTGCAAGGTGTAAATTGGCAGGAAACTTACCAACTACCACGTCGGGTGCCTCTTGAGCTTCCTCCATGGTGACATGGTTCACCCGTCCTCTCACTACATTCTGCTGTTGTGGCGGCGCAGGCTTCTTCTTTGGGCATTTGTGGGCGTAGTGCCCCACTTCGCCACAGCTGAAACATTGCACCCCAATCTTAGACGCCTGGCCTTTGTTGTCCTGGGGTTGGTTTGGGGGTCCTTGCACTGCTGGTCGAGGTGGATATGCGGGGCGAGGCTGCTGCACAAACTGACGTGGCGGCTGTGCTGGTGCTACGGGTGGCCTGTAGTTTGGGTTGTACCCTCTTGGTGCTGAATAGGGTACCGCAGCACGGCTCGTCTGCCCCGTAGGTTGCTGCATCATACGTGGGCGGGTGTTGCTCCCTGAGGCCTGATGTGACCATCCCGCCTTCCTCTTATTCTCATTTTCCAGGGCCTTTAGCTTCCTTTCCACCACAAATGCTCTGTCCACCATCTTTTGAAAGCTTTCATACTCATTGGAGGACATTGCACACTGCATTTCTGCGGTAAGTCCTTCCACGAAACAATCTTGTTTCTGCTCATCAGTCTCTATGTCTCGTGGAGCATAACGGGATAGTTGAGTAAATTTAGTGAGGTATTCCCTCACAGTCATGTTTCCCTGCTGCAGTCCCAGAAACTCTTTCCTCTTGTTTTTGAGTTCACCTCTTGGGATGTAGTGGTTGCGGAAGCTACGCTTGAACTCTTCCCAAGTGATGTTCTCAGGGTCATGATGGGCGGCCACATAGGCGGTCCACCAATCAGCAGCAGGTCCCTGCAATTGATGAGAGGCAAACAGCACCCTCTCATACCCTTGGCATTGTATTATCCTCATCTTACTTTCAATGGTCTTCAGCTAATCATCTGCCTCCAGAGGTTCAGCAGCACTTGCAAACTTTGGAGGTTGAGTTCCTAGAAACTCACTCAACCTTGGTTGGCGGGGTGCAGCTTGTGGAGGTGGAACTTGATGCAAGTTGGCCACCACTTGAGTCAAGCTCTGGATGAGCTGATTTTGATTCTCCAGCATTTGGTGGAGAGGATCAATTTCTTCACGGCGACCACCCCGGTCCTGGCCTCCAGAAAGATGAGGGTTGCATGCCTCATCATTGTTGTTGGCGGGGTTGGCAGCACGTCCTTTTCCTCTTCCGGCCATCTGGCAGAATCAACAAATGTTAATTTGATACCATTTAGTATCATCTTACTACTTTCATTTGTTGGTAGTTTGAGGTGTTGAGGCTTTGTTAAAATTTTACGAGGGTTCATATCTCACACCAAATAAATGCACTATTATTTCCTGTGGGTTCACACACCAAAGCAAAACAATCTGAAGACGAGGCTGTGGACAATTGCTCATAGCTTCCACAACTCACGTCACACACCAAGCATTATCACACCATTAACTATTTCACGACTCGACTACTCGACCTCTTGCTAGCTAGGGGAAAGACTCTACACTACTCGTCCTCTTGAGCTGGCTCCTCGGGATCTTCCTCCTCATTTCGGCTACCTTCTGACTCTTCTTTGGGTGGGGAGGCTGCTGGTGGAGAAGTGCGACGACGCCTGATCGCTCGGCGATCCGGGGAGTCAGGAGTCCATGGATCACTCACGGTGACACACAGTTCATTCCCATCTCCTCTTTCTCTCGCCTTTAAGCAAGCTCGCAGCAACGCCTCCGTTTCCTTCAGGGTGTCTCGGACATCCTGAAGCTCTTGTTGACACTCCTGCAGTCGAGTGCTGAGCATAGCAGCATCCTCCAAGCACAAGTCCATGTGCTCATGGGAAGTCCCTTGCTGCACCGGTGGGTACTTGTACTCCGTGGTACCACTCTCACGTTGGAGGACATACATGTACTCAGTTTTGTCCAAGTGGCGACGATAGATGTGACTCTGGCAGGTGATGGCCTCCCAGGTGACATCTTTCTCCGCGTCAACTTGTGTTGCTCGACAAGCTGGAGAATGGTGGATCTTCAGTAGCTTATTCTCGTGTATAATCCTCATCTCCGAACTCCATTCTTCCCTCTTCTCACGGATGGTCCTGGTGGAGTTGTAGTGGATGATGAGCTTGCCCGTATTGCCTGCGGCTTCGAGCATACGTCGAAGACGGCGCAACAAGTCTCCTACTGCCAATACATAGGAAAGGTACGTCACTGGACGACTCTCCTCTCTTTCGGCAAGGGCAACTATGGGAACTCTCCCTCCTGTGGACTTACGAGCGGTGCGAATCATGCGAACCATCTAAAAACAAAAGAATTTAAAATTAGGTTAGATAAATTCTCAAATAAAAATCCTATTTTGAATGAAAGTTGGGGTAAGATGAAGAAAATGACTCCTTTAATAACACTTTTTCCACCCACACCTTGGAAAATAGTTTTTAAGAAAATAGGGCCCTTAAATACGTCCATTTCTACCTAGGTCCACGTTCCTACGGGCAACCTTGGCTCTGATACCACATCTGTCACACCCGGTTTTTCTGAAGGAAACAACCAAGTGAATATCACATGTATGCCAGGATCATTTTCTCATACATGTGATGACAAATAGTGAAGCATCATTTATTACAAGCCAGGTGTCGAATATAAATAAGTCTTACATCGCAAATGTCTCAATGGACACAAATGCTTCATCACAAGTAAATAAACTAGCAGCGGAATATTATTCTTTAGGGCTCCATCACAGGCGTTGCCCGGGGGTCTTCATGAACCTAAAATCCTTCCTCTGGTCCAAAGTCTTGGTCATTATACACCACCACATTATCCTGACCTGAGCAGCAATATAAACCAACAAATATGCAAGGTTGAGTACCAATGGTACTCAGCAAGTGTGGGAAAATTGTATCATGCATGGCTAGAACAAGGAGAGGTTGAACTCATGGTTAAAGCACTACGCAATTAATACCTATCACCTTAGCTTATTAAGCACCTACATTACTACACAGGTGAAATGGTCCCAATCTCCCATCCCATCATCATAACCAAATAACCATAACATCATTTCCAATGTTAAGCTCCCCGCTTAACATCCACAACTCCCAAAAACCTTCACTCCTCTAATCATGAATAAGTCCAGGCCGCTCTTAACCGTGAGCACGGCTGTCAAGACAGTTTTGACTCTGCAGAGTTTGTACCACTGTACCCACAAGTAGTGATTTCATCCCCCGTTGCCGGGTGGACTAAAAGAACCTCCATTATGCCAGTGGCTACGATCAACATTCACACTTCCCAGGTGTGCAGCCAGGAGATCACTACAAAGCCTTTACAAAGGGATTCCCGACGAGCGTGGGCCCACTGAGGTTTCACCCCTAACAGCATACAAGAGGCTCCAACCCCGCTGCAGTGGCCCCCTCTTGAGCCTTGCGGTTCATATGGTAGTCCAGCTGACACCTACTCCCCGCACCATCCAACACACCCATACTACGCCGGGGATACACCTAATTAATTGGCCAAGCTGCCCCATCTCAGCATGTGGTTGGCACTGTAAAGCCGGGTTACATGCTCCATGAACCGGTCCTTAGGATCCAGGCAAGTACTAAACACAAACCCAAGTCTCGTGCACCCAGCACACAACCGAAACATCCAACTTGCCTTGATCCCTACCTCTACATAACTCACAATGTCTCATTCAAGAGTATGGTAATATAAACTGATGATCTCATTTCCTAAATATCCCATTCTAAGCATGGCTAAGCAAATGCATGTAAATAAATGACATGACAAAATAAATCCCAACCCAAGCTTCAAGGAAACAAGGTAATGCAATTCTAGGGAAACTTCCTAGCATGGGTTTCATATTTCATTTGACAATGCAAATAATTCTATCTACTCATCCTAGCATAGGATCAAAGTGGTCAAGGACACTTGCCTCCTTCTTGCTGCTCTTGAAATTGGTAGTCCTGATCTTGGAAATGAATAACTTGTTCTTGAACAGGTTCTACTTCATACCATCACACATAGCAAAAGAAAAACAACAATCATAAGACATAGTTCACACCTCTACTTCATACAAACCACACATTCATATTTATGAACTTCATTCACCATTATATGTGTTGTGTTTCAGTTTTAAATAAATTCCTTACATTAAACTACCAAGTATGTATGGAAAGTATTTTTCTTCTCCATATGTGCCTTCACAACTTCTATCAACCCTAAACTGAACTCTTTGGATTTTATAAACCCCATTTATCATTTACTAGTTGCTATATTTTCAGATTTATATTCCTATGCATAATTGTGTATTTTATTATTAAATTAGTAATACACATCACCTAAACAGAATAGGTTCTGGTCCTAAATAATTTAAAATCATATTTTGACCTTGGCTTCTGATGTAGACTATTTCATAATTATTTTCCCTATTTTTCTATAACTATTCTTTACTTAAAAATGTGTCCTTATACTAAATAATGTGAATAATTAAATGAAACAGATTCATTTCAGTCCAAAAATATATTTTTACCTCACTCCAAAGTTTTCTAAGTACTGAGAAAGTTTTTAATTAATTTTGACAATTATGTTTGTCCCACTTTTTAATTTTTAAACACTCACCGAGTACACTCTCCCCCCGGCTCCAACTGCCCCGTCCTCTCCACCAGTGGAGAGGAGATCAAAGCAAGCTCATGATGTCACTAGATCTGCAGCTGCTCCTCCTGGGTCTCCACCTGCCCAAGAATCATCCAGTGGCATCCTCAAGGTGTTCTCCTCCATCTTTGCCTGCTGCCGCAAGATCGAAGACAGGCAGCGCAAGGAAAAGCTTGCAAGGAAGAAACATCAACAGTATGTCAATGCCAATATCAAGTCTATCTGTGCAAAGCTTGAGATTGATCCCGTTGGATCACCGCCCGCCTCCGAGGACTCAGAGGAAGACCCTGCTCCCCTGGATGCCGAAGTTGGTGAAGATGAAGATCAGACTGAGACTGAAGGAGGAGGCAGCGATGAGTGATTCCTCTCAATTTTTCCCTTTTTGGTGCCTTGATGCCAAAGGGGGAGAGATTGAGATTAGATTTGGACTCGAACTATCTAGTATTAGTTATTAAGCTCTTTTGTGATCAAGGACATGTACCTATTTTAAAATCTTGTAATGCACTATTTCTTTTCTTATGTGTGATGCACTATGCTCTAATGCCTACTTGTATGTTCACTATTGTTTGTCTTTAATTTATCACATTTTGGTTATCACACATCTGTTAGGCACCCCACCATAAGGTGTGTGCATATGCGAGAAGCTTTTTGTGAATTCTTTATTATTCTCATATGTGCACACCTTATGAAAATCAACTTTTTATTCTCAATTGTGATATCTCAAATAGTTGTCATCAATCACCAAAAAGGGGGAGATTGTAAGTGCATCTAGGATATCCCTTGTGGGTTTTGGCTAATTGATGCCAAGCATATGAGATCCTAATGAAATTATTGCAGGACAAACAAAGTGAACTAGCTCGTGCACACAAAAAGGTGAAAAATAAAGTGCTGCCCGAAAAGGAAGACTTTAGTGGAATTTAGAAGAGCAAAGTAGATGTAAATGTATAGGGTGTGTGTGAGAGACAAATCCCAAGAGCTCATGACTTTGCGTAAGGGTAAGGGCTAATAATCAACTAAAATCCACTGAACACCGGACTAGTCCGTCCATGGACCGGACTAGTCCGGTCAACTTACTGGAACTCAACCGGACAAGTCCGGTTTTGGACCGGACTAGTCAGCTCATGTCTCTGTTGTCCTCTTTAGAGGACTGCGGACTAGTCCATCCAAGCGACAGGACTAGTCCGCTGAACTTTCTGGAACCCCACTTCATATAGCACCGGACAAGTCCGGTTTTAGACCGGACTAGTCCGGTTAACCCACTGGAAGTAGACCGGACAAGTCCGATCATATACCGGACTAGTCCGGTATTAGGTTTTACAACGACAACCTTTTGGAAACCATATAAATGGGTGATCCACGACCTCCCAAAGAAGAGACACGACTAATACAGCAGCAAACACAAACCCTAGCGCCGCCACCTTGTCCCAAGAGCCCAAAACACATCTCCCCACACATCTAAAGTGCAAAAAGATCAAAATCAATTGAACACTTGGATTCGGGATTGGGAGATCGTCGTTCTTTTGTTGTGAGCTCTTGGGGTTTGATCTTTCTACACTCATATTCTGCATTGTACTATTTTCGAGTGTATTTGATCACGTTCTTATTGTAATTCTCGTGGGAGCCCTCAACTTGTGAGGTAGCCCCACAAACTCGGTGATTGCCCGTGATAGTGGAGTCAAGTCAGCCTTTGTGTTGACTTGAAGAGGGAAAGGGTTAGGAACCCGGCTCTGTGTGAGCTTCCTCAACGAGGACGTAGATCTCTTGGTGAGATCGAACCTCGGTAAAAATTTGTGTCTTTTGTCTCTCATTTACTTTACATTTTAATACATTAGATCACTAGTTTGCTAATCATCATTTGAGTTTCTTATAAGTTTGCACGTGCATTCATACAATAAACTTAATTTATAAAAACTGTTGTTCTCATACCGCTGCTGAAAGATTCAATTTCTGAAACACACTTAATTAACTCACATAATTCAGCACACCGGACTAGTCCGCCCACACAACCGGACTAGTCCGGTCAATCAAGTTTCTGATAACTCTATTAAGTGTGCAGGAATCTTTTAAAGGCCTATTCACCCCCCCCCTCTAGGCCACATTCACGCCGGCCCCTGGACTGGGGGGCGCTGCCACTGCTTGACGGAGGGTCTTGACAGGTCGCCTGGACGTGACATTAAAAGAACCCACGTACATCACACAGAGTGTGCCGACCGCTTGGTAGACCCGCCCGCTCTAGAGCGAGGGGTAGCTCCGTCATCTCCTGCCTGGAGACGACAGCACGCTGGGCGAGAAGACTCACCATGGGAGGTGATGTTCACCATGGTCGCGAGGAGAGCGCGTGAAACCCCCCTACATGGTGCGTCAAACGTCAAAGTGCGAGCAGCGACACTCCTCCCATCCTGCTCCGAAGCAGCCCACGAGGTTCTTTTTTCCGGAGGGGGCTTGGCACCCTTCGTGACCTGGGCTAAAGGGAGCGGATGAACACGAGGATTTACGTGGTTCGGGCCGCCGGAGTGTAATACCCTACGTCCACGGGTGTGCTTGTTCTATTGCTTGAGCGTGAGCGCTTGTGCATAGTGTGATATTGAGTGTGGGGAAATAGGAACCCTTTGCAGGGTGGTCACCCCGGTCCTTTTATAGCACAAGGACGGGGTGGTTACAATGAGGCTTGGGGCCCGACAGCTGGACCCAAAGCTTTGAGTGTCCTATACACAATCTAGGGCTTCCTCCTCTGAGTAGAGTCACCAGTCGGTCAGGGGAGTTAAGTCCCTCGGTCCGGCACGCTGGGCACCCCTGACCGTGCGTCGGATGATGATGAAGACGCCATCTTGTCGCCGTATATCCTCGCCCTGCTTGGGCGGCTGCATGCCATTGGGCGGTGTTGTTCCGCTGTCATGCCTCGTGTCACACCCGGTTTTTCCGAAGGAAACAACCAAGTGAATATCACATGTATGCCAGGATCATTTTCTCATACATGTGATGACAAATAGTGAAGCATCATTTATTACAAGCCAGGTGTCGAATATAAATAAGTCTTACATCGCAAATGTCTCAATGGACACAAATGCTTCATCACAAGTAAATAAACTAGCAGCGGAATATTATTCTTTAGGGCTCCATCACAGGCGTTGCCCGGGGGTCTTCATGAACCTAAAATCCTTCCTCGGGTCCAAAGTCTTGGTCATTATACACCACCACATTATCTTGACCTGAGCAGCAATATAAACCAACAAATATGCAAGGTTGAGTACCAATGGTACTCAGCAAGTGTGGGAAAATTGTATCATGCATGGCTAGAACAAGGAGAGGTTGAACTCATGGTTAAAGCACTACGCAATTAATACCTATCACCTTAGCTTATTAAGCACCTACATTACTACACAGGTGAAATGGTCCCAATCTCCCATCCCATCATCATAACCAAATAACCATAACATCATTTCCAATGTTAAGCTCCCCGCTTAACATCCACAACTCCCAAAAACCTTCACTCCTCTAATCATGAATAAGTCCAGGCCGCTCTTAACCGTGAGCACGGCTGTCAAGACAGGTTTGACTCTGCAGAGTTTGTACCACTGTACCCACAAGTAGTGATTTCATCCCCCGTTGCCGGGTGGACTAAAAGAACCTCCATTATGCCAGTGGCTACGATCCACATTCACACTTCCCAGGTGTGCAGCCAGGAGATCACTACAAAGCCTTTACAAAGGGATTCCCGACGAGCGTGGGCCCACTGAGGTTTCACCCCTAACAGCATACAAGAGGCTCCAACCCCGCTGCAGTGGCCCCCTCTTGAGCCTTGCGGTTCATATGGTAGTCCAGCTGACACCTACTCCCCGCACCATCCAACACACCCATACTACGCCGGGGATACACCTAATTAATTGGCCAAGCTGCCCCATCTCAGCATGTGGTTGGCACTGTAAAGCCGGGTTACATGCTCCATGAACCGGTCCTTAGGATCCAGGCAAGTACTAAACAGAAACCCAAGTCTCGTGCACCCAGCACACAACCGAAACATCCAACTTGCCTTGATCCCTACCTCTACATAACTCACAATGTCTCATTCAAGAGTATGGTAATATAAACTGATGATCTCATTTCCCAAATATCCCATTCTAAGCATGGCTAAGCAAATACATGTAAATAAATGACATGACAAAATAAATCCCAACCCAAGCTTCAAGGAAACAAGGTAATGCAATTCTAGGGAAACTTCCTAGCATGGGTTTCATATTTCATTTGACAATGCAAATAATTCTATCTACTCATCCTAGCATAGGATCAAAGTGGTCAAGGACACTTGCCTCCTTCTTGCTGCTCTTGAAATTGGTAGTCCTGATCTTGGAAATGAATAACTTGTTCTTGAACAGGTTCTACTTCATACCATCACACATAGCAAAAGAAAAACAACAATCATAAGACATAGTTCACACCTCTACTTCATACAAACCACACATTCATATTTATGAACTTCATTCACCATTATATGTGTTGTGTTTCAGTTTTAAATAAATTCCTTACATTAAACTACCAAGTATGTATGGAAAGTATTTTTCTTCTCCATATGTGCCTTCACAACTTCTATCAACCCTAAACTGAACTCTTTGGATTTTAGAAACCCCATTTATCATTTACTAGTTGCTATATTTTCAGATTTATATTCCTATGCATAATTGTGTATTTTATTATTAAATTAGTAATACACATCACCTAAACAGAATAGGTTCTGGTCCTAAATAATTTAAAATCATATTTTGACCTTGGCTTCTGATGTAGACTATTTCATAATTATTTTCCCTATTTTTCTATAACTATTCTTTACTTAAAAATGTGTCCTTATACTAAATAATGTGAATAATTAAATGAAACAGATTCATTTCAGTCCAAAAATATATTTTTACCTCACTCCAAAGTTTTCTAAGTACTGAGAAAGTTTTTAATTAATTTTGACAATTATGTTTGTCCCACTTTTTAATTTTTAAACACTAGTTACATATTAAATTTTCTAAATTAAATACTAAACAGAGCTAAAATAATGAACTCACCCCATTACAGGGTCTATAATATTATTTTCATAATTTCCAGGGGTCTAGCTACACTTATCAGAGGTGTTTTTCCTAATTTTTATTAAGTCCAGGGGCTAAAACTGATTTTTAAATGAATTTACATGATTTTCTGGAGTTCTAGGGGCTAGATCTGAAGTTTCCGGGGCTAGCTCTCAATTCCAGAGAACCCCAGGGGGTAGCACGTAAGAATTCCAGTCTTTATAATGCGGGGCTGACGTGGACCGTCCGATATTAAACCGACGGCTGAGATTATAACATCGAACCGGTACGCGGGGTTTTAAAGTCTACCGTGCGATTTAAAATAAACGGCGCACAAGCGGCCACGTCGCTCTGATCGAGCGCGGGCGGCGCTGCCGGCGGCGCACGGCGGCGGGAGGCGGCGATCTCGCCGGAAAGTTTCGGATCCGCGAGAATTCTACCTAGAACTGTGATCTTATGGCATAGATCGGTAGAGGGGAGGTCAGAGATCTCACCTCGGGGGTTTTCTCGAGCTCGGGGGTCCTGGAAAGTGATCGGCGGCGAGGTCCGAGGCAAAACCACGGCGAAGCTCGTCGGCGCTGTGTTTACACCGTAAGTCTCCGAGTTTTCTGCACCTGCAAAGTTCCCCGGAGGTGGTGGATCAAGACCAGCGAGTTAGATCAGAGTTTCCGAGCTTAGATCGGCCAGAATTCACCGGCGAAGTCTCGGTGCTCACCGGAGTGAAAATCGGCGATCGCGTGGGAAAAACCGATCGGGGCTGGGGTTTTTATAGCCGGGGGAGGGCGGTGGGTCAGTTGTGATCGAGTTGGATTCTTCTGGGACCAGAATTCGGGCGACGGGACGCGGTTTCCGGTCGGTTGCGATCGCGCGCGCTCGGGGAAAGTCCGGGGTCGCGGGGGCTCAGGGTTAGGGATGACATGTGGGTCCCACCCGTCGGTGAGAGGCAGCGCGGCGCGCGCGGGGAAAGCTGGGCCGGCTGGCGGGTTTCGGCCCACTGGCCGGTTTTTTTCCCATTTCTCTTTTTCTTTTTCCTTTTCTTTTCTGTTTTGAGTATAATTTGAATTCCAGTTTGAATTTGAATTTTTGCAAAACATGCAATACGTCCAAAAATTTTTAAATTCCCCTATGAACATGGTTTTGGGTTTTGAATAAAAATTTGGGGTGTTACACCTCGCCGTCCTGTCTCATCGCCATTATGGTGAACGGGCAAAGGATGGAGGCGTGTGCTGCGTGCCATGCTTCTGGGGAAGGCGCGAGTCTTGAATGCGAAGCCTGACAGCACACTTTCCCTTTGACTTTGTCGATCCACGGCCCACAAGGGATCATGGGACGCGTGGCGGCTCTGGAGCTCTCATCGACGGGCTTGGTGTCTAGGGACACGTGTCAGCTCTGGACCTTACCTCAGTAGGGAGGCCCGGACCGAGGCCCAGGGCACGTGTCAGCACCGGAGCTGTCCTCAGCTGGGACGCGGCTCGGAGACAAAGGACACGTGGCAGCTCCGGACCTCACAACAGCGGGGAGGCTCAGGTGGGATCTTGGGACATGTTCCAGCCCCAGAGCTCGGGCGCACGCTGTGACACCCTCATCTCTGGTTTCTGCATGTATTCATATTTCATGTAGAGAAAACACTTCAAAGGAAGTGGGAACAGAGGAATTATCAAATAGATAGCCAGTGAGAGCCGAATCCAGTTCACAGAAAGCGCCGAAGACAACTTACCGCGGCCGCTGGCCACGTGGCGTGTTCGGAGCTCATCCCTGCAAAGTGGGGAGAGGTCCGCCGCTAAAGTAGGCTACGTGGCAGGCTCGGGGCTCATCTCCACAAAAGGGGAGAGGTCCGAACCTGTGGGACACATGTTGCTCTCGGAGCTAACCTCTGCGGAAGAAGCAAAGACATTTCCGCGGGACACATGTCACCTTCGGAGCTAGTTACCACGGAAATCAGAAGATCAGTGGCGCGGGATACGTGTCAATCTCGGAGCTCACCTCCGAGAAGTCCGGTTCCATTAAACACATGTCGCCACCGGAGCTTATCTCCAGGAGGTCCGTCGCTGTTGGACACGTGCCTACCTCGGAGCTCGTCTCTGAGGAAAGAAGAGAGGAGGTCCCGACCGCCAGGATACGTGGCGTACGCGGAGCTCACCTCCGAAGAAGAGGGAAGTCTTGCTCGCTTGACACACGGCACCACCGGAGCTCGTCTCTGCGGAAAAGGAGAGACTAGGCCCGATGGACACGTGGAGACTCCGGAGCTCATCACCGAGGAGGTAACGAGTTCTAGGAACGGTTTTTGGATTCTGTACGCGTAGAAATACCGGAGCAGAAACCGACCTGAGTTCCACATCAAATCAATTAAAGATAAAATATTAGGATCTAACAATGATCTGAATAAGACTCTTATTCGGGATACAATCAGATTAGGGCTCTTCTCTTCCCGATTATAAATAGAACCCAGAACCTCTGGCCGAAACAACAAATTTCTTTTCCAACTCCTGAGCCGACAACTTAGAGCTCTATTCCCAAACCGCCGAGTAGACCATCGCCGGAGCGCGGCAAGAAAGATCGCCGGAGGAAAGCCCAGCGATCTAAGGAGGACCTCGAGACGGAGAGAAACGTAAGGTAGGTCTCCAATACCACCTTACGACATCATTGTGTTCTTTTTGCATCTGTTCTTTGATTTCTTTTCGAACAGAAGCCTTCTCGTGGACAAATCACTTGATGACAAGGTTGATCGAAAAGACAAGATCATCGCCACGTCCACCTTTGATCTGAACACCCCTGTTCATCATAAAATCCATGCAAGCCATGCAAGAACACGTGCAAACCAATCTAATCATAGGATAGCATACATGCGCATCATCGCATCTAGTTAAAGGTTTTTTGTGCATGATATTGATTGCTGTGAATCTTGTACGCACATGATCCTACATAGCAGGACAAGCTCAGGGAGCTGTCTACGACGAACTGCAACAACAAGGTTTTGAGATCCAAGAACAACCAGAACCGCAAGAACAAGGCAAGTGCTCCTTGACCATATTGATCCTATGTTTTGGGTAAAACTGTTTTGTTTTGCGAAAAGGTGTTTGTGCTGAGTCAAACATGATGGGAAACCCTTTTATAGGAGTTTACTAGCTTTGGTTAAACCACCCTTGTCGCCAGTGAAGTTTATGAATCGGGTATGGTTTTTGTTTTATGCTTCGCTGAGTCCATGGGATTGGGAAGTGAGATAGATGTGTCTAGCTAACTGCACTCATAATGATAATGAGAAACTGATGTTAATAATGGACATGGATCGGAGGGAGATCTAGGCAAGCCTGGGTTTGTGAATGAGGTAGCATGAGATGGTGGTTTACTTGCCGTAGATCTAAGGACCGGTTCATGCATGCACATGCCAGGATAACAGTGCCACCACAAGGCCAAGTATGGGTGCGGCTTAGCTGAGTAATTAGGTAAGTTGCTAGAGTGTTATGGACTGTGGAAGGTGCGGGGAATGGGAGTCGAGGAGGACTGCCCTGGGAACTGCATGGCACAAGAGGGGGTCCGTGGGTGGGAGAATTGGAGATTCTAGCCTGCCGGTGAAACCTTAGTGAGTCCATACATCTAGTAACCTCTTTGTAAAGGCTATTTTGTGATCTCTTGACCATACACTGACGGTTGTGTACTGGTATAATGGAGGTTCTGCAGTCGCCGACGGGTGACGAAATCACAAACTTGTGGGTAAAGAGGTGCAAACTCTGTAGAGTCTAAAACTATCATGATAGCCGAGCTTACGGTCACGAGCGCCTGGCTAAACTTCCATGATTAGTGGGGATGATTATTAGGAAGGTTCTTGGTTATGGTTATTGTTTTTGGTTATGGTTTGGTTTTGGGACTGTTGAGTCCGGGTGATAAGATGGTTGCATGACTGTTGAGTCATGGCAACGAGATTGGTCTCGGTGTGATACGAAAGTTGTTTATGAGATGAGATGGTAGCGAATACGGGATGGTATTCGTGAGATGGTAGCGAATACGAGGAGGTATTCGTGAGTAAGAATGAAGTTGGTTAATGTTTGGTTGGAACATGGAAAGTGATGGAGGTATGTTGGTAATTTAATACATGCTGGGATTACATTCATTTAAAGTTAAGTTGATGTTTTATCATGGTTTTATAAATCTACTTTTCTGCAAATGAGCCTTTTTATACCTACCTTGTTATGAGCTACATATCATGTGTTTTCCCGCACTTGCTGAGTACATCATTGTACTCAAACTTGCATTATTATCTCCTCATCAGCAGCAGGAGAGGACTACTATGAAGACCAAGTGGAACGTTAAGGCGTGTGATCTATTCTCAACCTTGCCTGTGGAGGGAGTAGAGATGGAGCCACTTCTGCTTAGATTTGCTTTCGTATTAGTTAAATCGCTTCCGCATTAGAATAAAGACTTCCGCTGCATAGAAATAAGAGTTCCGCTGTAAACATGAGTCCAAGACTCATGAGATATTGTAATAAACTCTGTTATTCATGGTAATATATAATCTGAATTCATTTTGTGGATCCTATGTGTATGTGTGATGAACATGCTAGGCACACATATGCATTAGTTCTCGGTTCCGTGGTTTTCCACAGAATTGAGGGTGTCACAGATTGGTATCAGAGCCACGGGTTGACAGTAGGTTACACACCTAGATAGAAACCTCAGACCGATATTAGAGCCACGGGTTAATAGTAGGTTACACCTCTAAATAGGAGTCACAGATTAGTGTTGGGCACAGATTGGTAGTTAAGCTACGATTGATCTTGAAACTACCTTGGCATAGGAAACATCCTTGAATAGGAGTTGCGTGAGTCCTTATGATGATTGTTGTGATTATATGCTTAGTGTGAGTTGTGGGACGTCTTAAAACGTCGTCCATATCCACACGTAAGTAGAAAGAGGTGTGAGATGTCTCGGCACTTGCTCACCTCCTCATATATATATATACAGTCCAACTCACCTTGATGCATATAGTTGAAAGGACCTACCTAACCTCCTAACATTCTATTCTATTTCGATCTCTCTCATAGATGGTGAGAGGAAACGCCGGCCGAAGGAACGTCCGTGACAACCAAGAGGATGATCACGAGGGAGTTCCTGTTAACCCTGGAGCTGGCGAGAACAACCTGGAAAGGTTGATGGCCATGCAAAACCAGCTTATGCAAACCATGATCATAACTTTGGGTCAGTTGCAGGCCAACAACAACCTCGTTCCGGCACCACCGCCCTCACCACCGCCGGCTCACAACAGACTGGGAGAGTTCATGAGGACTCGACCACCCACCTTTGCTCAAGCGAGTGATCCCATGGAGGCCGATGACTGGTTGAAATCCATGGAGAAGAATCTTGCCATTGTTCAGTGCAATGACCGAGAGAAGGTTCTCTTTGCATCGCACCAACTTATGGGAGCTGCCGCTGACTGGTGGGATGTTCTATGCAATGCCCATGTCGACCCGGAGACGATCACTTGGACTGAGTTCAAGGAAAGTTTCCGCTCTCATTACATCCCTGCTGGTGTAATGATGCTCAAGAGGCAGGAGTTCGAAGGTCTCCGCCAAGGACAGAGAAGTGTGAATGAGTACCTCAACAAGTTCATACAACTGTCCCGATATGCCCCTGAAGATGTCAACTCAGACCAGAGGAAGCAGTACCTGTTCATGAGAGGGTTGGACAATGAGATCTAGGTTCAGCTCCTCAACAATGACTACATAAGCTTCCAGAAGCTGGTTGACAAGGCCATAGTGGTTGAAAACAAGATCCGAGAGATCGAGCGAGAGTGCAAGAGGAATATGTCATACCAGCCTCAAGGGAGCAACGTACGACCTCGGTACATGCCCCCTGCACCGCAGTATGGATCGACCACTCCTGCATACTGCCCTGGTCAGCCACCACAGCAACGACCTGTTACACCAGCACCTCGTGTGCCCATGCCTCCTGCGCCCCGACCCAACAATGGCGCTCCTGCTCAAAACCCCCGCCCCAACGTACCTGCTGCCATAGGCAACAGGGCATGCTTTGCATGCGGGTAAATAGGACACTTCGTGAACCAGTGCCCGAGGAGAGGCCCTGGACAGCAAGGCAACGTGCCCAAACAGAACCCACGACCGAATGGAGGAGACATTCAAGGAAACCGGGGACAACAGAACTATGCTCGCGGCAACGTGAACCATAACTCTGCTGAGGAAGCACAACAGGCTGAGGACGTCGTAATTGGTATGTTCTTTGCCAACTCCAACCCAGCCACCATCTTATTTGATTCTGGAGCATCACATTCCTTCATATCATCCAAATATGTTGCCAAACATCATCTACCCGTATCCCACTTAGAATGTGCTATGTTAGTAAATTCTCCCGGAGGAGAAATGAGGACTAATATAGTATGTCCGAAAGTAAGCCTTAAAATAAGGGGGGTAGACTTCCTTGCCAACCTTATTGTCTTGGACTCCCAAGGGATCGACATCATACTCGGGATGGATTGGTTAAGTAAGCACAACGGGGTAATCCAATGTGCTGAAAGAAGCGTGCAGTTAACAAATGAGCACGATATCCGTGTTGAGTTTGAATCATCCCAACAAACCACTGAAAGGGCAAATCTGAACCACGTTGAAGGAGCAGCATTGGACAGCACTCCGGTGGTTCAGGAGTTTTCGGACGAGTTCCCGAAAGAGCTTCCGGGTATGCCCCCTGACCGGGACATTGAGTTGCCATTGATTTGGTACCCGGAACTGCACCCATAGCCAAGAGACCCTATAGGATGCCCGTCAATGAACTAGTAGAACTCAAGAAGCAAATTCAAGAGCAGTTGGAGAAGGGTTTTATACGTCCAAGCTCGTCACCATGGGGAGCTCCTGCGCTCTTCGTGGACAAGAAGGATGGAACCCAAAGGATGTGCGTGGACTATAGGTCTCTCAACGAGGTAACAATTAAGAACAAGTACCCTCTTCCCCGTATGGAGGACCTATTCGACCAAATGAAAGGAGCCCGAGTGTTCTCCCAGATTGATCTTCGGTCGGGATGCTCCCAGCTGAAGATTAAGCCCTCCGATATACCCAAGACAGCCTTCCGAACACGGTATGGTTCGTATGAATATACCGTCATGTCTTTTGGGTTGACAAATGCACCTGCATACTTCATGTACCTTATGAACAAGGTTTTCATGTAGTACTTGGACGAGTTCGTCGTGGTTTTCATCGATGACATTATGGTGTATTCAAAGAGTGAGGAGGAGCATGAAGAACATTTGAAATTGACCTTGCAGAAATTGCGTGAGCATCGATTGTATGCCAAGCTTAACATGTGTCAATTTTGGCAAAAGGAAATATCTTTCCTAGGCCACATTATCTCCAAGGAAGGGGTATCGGTTGATCCCGGAAAGGTGAGAGATGTTCTGAAATGGGACCAACCGCAGAGCATGAGGGATATTCGGAGTTTTCTTGGGATGGTTGGATACTATCGACGCTTCATTAAAGACTTCTCTAAAATAGCAAAGCCTATGACGGAGTTGCTAATGAAGGGGAAGGTCTTCCAATGGACACCAGCCTGCCAAGGAAGTTTTGAGGAACTCAAGAAAAGGCTAACCACAGCACCGGTTCTGGTATTGCCAGACGTAAGCAAGAGCTTTGACATATATTGTGTCACATCCAGACAGGGGCTCGGATGTGTGCTCATGCAAGAAGGACAAGTGGTAGCCTATGCCTCACGACAATTAAAGAAGCACGAGATTAATTATACTACACATGACTTGGAGCTAGCAGCAGTAGTGCATGCATTGAAGATTTGGAGACATTATATCCTTGGTCATCGATGTGAGATCTACATGGATCATAAAAGCCTCAAGTACATATTTACACAAACGGACTTGAATTTGAGGCAACGTCGATGGTTGGAACTCATCAAGGATTATGATGTTGGAATCAACTATCACCCTGGGAAGGCCAATGTAGTAGCTGATGCATTGAGCCGAAAGGGAGCATGTCACCAACTCACGGTTCGGGAGCTACCACCCGAACTACGTAAGGAGTTCGAACGGTTACACCTCGGATTCTTGAACAACATGGAAATAATGGAGATCCACTCCTCATTGGAGCAAGGGATAAGAGATGGCCAAGCAACGGATGAGGAAATCAAGGAGATCAAGGAAAGAATCCGACAAGGAATAGAGAAAGATTTCAAGGAGGATGAGAAGGGTACGCTTTGGCTAGGAAAAAGGATTTGTGTGCCTAACATAAAACACCTCCGCGACATGATATTGAAGGAGGCACACGATTCACCCTATTCCATACATCCCGGAAGTACCAAAATGTACAAGGACTTGAAAACTTTATTGGTGGGATGGTATGAAGAGGGATATAGCCGAATACGTTGCCCTATGCGACACATGCCAACGGGTGAAGGCCGAACATCAAAGACCTGCTGGATTGTTGCAACCCTTGAAGGTACCCGAATGGAAGTGGGAAGACATCAGTATGGATTTCATCGTCGGATTGCCACATACTCAGTCGGGTTACGACTCCATCTGGGTCATCGTGGACCGATTGACGAAAATCGCCCATTTTCTCCCCGTAAGGACCAATTACAATGTTGCACAGTTAGCCGAGTTGTACATGAAGCAGATCGTGTGCCGTCATGGAGTCCAGAGGAGGATAGTCTCAGATCGAGGTTCTCAGTTTACCTCTAGATTCTGGAGGAAGCTGCAGAAAGCCATGGGTACACGACTAGATTTTAGCTCCGCCTATCACCCACAAACTGATAGGCAAACCGAAAGGACAAACCAAATTCTGGAGGACATGTTGAGAGCTTACGCCTTGAAACATGGGCATAGTTGGGATAGGAGTTTACCGCATGCCGAATTCTCCTATAACAACAGCTATCATGCTAGCTTGAAGATGTCGCCTTTTGAAGCATTATATGGTAGACGGTGTAGAACGCCGCTGTTTTGGAACGAAATCTGAGAGAACCAGGTGTTTGGACCCGAAGTGCTACAAGTAGCCGAAAAGCAAGTCCAAACGGTACGGGAGAACTTAAAGGCTGCTTAGTCACGACAGAAAGGCTATGCGGACAATAGGCGTAGGAAGTTGACCTTCGAAGTAGGAGACTTCGTATACCTTAAGGTATCGCCTATCCGAGGCCAACGACGTTTCAACGTCAAAAGCAAGCTAGCACCTCGCTACATTGGACCATTTAAGATTCTGGACAAGCAAGGAGAAGTAGCTGTAACACCCCAAAATTTTGATTTAAAACCCTAAATCATGTTAAGAGGGGAATTTAAAAATTTTTGGACGTGTTGCATGTTTTGCAAAAATTCAAATTCAAACTTGAATTCAAATTAAACTCAAATCAGAAAAGAAATAGAAAAAGAAAAAGAGAAAACAGAAAAAAACAGGCCAGTGGGCCGCAACCCACCAGACGGCCCAACCAGCGCCGCGCCAGCCCGCAGCCGTGCGCGCTGTTTCCTTCCGCTGACAGGTGGGACCCACCAGCTCGTCTTCTACCTCGCGCCCGCGCCGGACTCCCTCTCACCCGAATCAAAACCGATCGGGATTTCTGGGTATCCCCGCTGAATTCTGTTCGTAGGCGACGCGGACTTGATCTAAACCACCCCGCCGCCCTCTCCCATCTATAAAAACCCCGGCCTCGTTCTGTTTTTCCCACGCGATCCACCGATTTTCCTCCGGTGAGAACCGAGACTTCTCCGGCGAATTCTGACCGATCTAAGCTCGGAAATTCCGATCTAACTCGCTGGTCTTGATCCACCGCCTCCGGGGAACCTTGCAGGTGCAGAAAACTCGGTGACTTGCGGTGTAAACACAACGCCGACGAGCCTCGCCGTGAATTCACCTCGGACCTCGTCGCCGATCACCTTCCAGGACCTCCGAGCTCAAGAAAACCTCCGAGGTGAGATCCCCGACCTCCCCTCCACCGATCTATACCATAAAATCACAGTTCTAGGAAGAATTCTCGAAGATCCGAAAGTTTCCGGCGAGATCGCCGCCGGCAGCGCCGCCCGCGCTCGATCAGAGCGACGTGGCCGCTTGTGCGCCGTTTATTTTAAATCGCACGGTAGGGTTTAAATCCCCGCGTACCGGTTCGACGTTATAATCTCAGCCGTCGATTTAAAATCGGACGGTCCACGTCAGCCCCGCGTTATAAAGACTGGAAATCTTACGTGCTACCCCCTGGGGTTCTCGGGAAATAAGAGCTAGCCCCGGAAACTTCTGATCTAGCCCTTGGAACTCCAGAAAATCATGTAAATTCATTTAAAAAACAGTTTTAGCCCCTGGACTTAATAAAAATTAGGAAAAACACCTCTGTTATGAGTAGCTAGACCCCTGAAAATTCTTAAAATAATATTATAGACCCTTTAGTGGGGTAAGTTTAACTTTTTAGCCCTGTTTAGTATTTAATTTAGAAAATTGAATATGTGGCTAGTGTTTAAAAATTAAAAAGTGGGACAAACATATTGTCAAAATTAAATTAAAAACTTTCTCAGTATTTAGAAAAACTTTGGAGTGAGATAAAAACATATTTTGGCCTGAGTTGAATCTGTTTAATTTATTATTCACATGTAGGGACACATTTTTAAGTAATGAATAGTTTTAGAAAATAGGGAAAATAATTGTGAAATAGTTTACATCTGAGGCAAAGGTCAAAATATGTTATTAAATTATTTAGGACCAGAACCTATTCTGTTTAGATGATGTGTATTACTATTTTCATAATAAAGTACACATTTATGCATAGGAAAATAAATCTGAAAATGTAGCAACTAGTAAATGATAAATGGAGTTTCTAAAATCCAAAGAAATCAGTTTAGGGTTGGTAGAATTTATGAAGACACTTATGGAGAAGGAAAATACCTTTCATGCATACTTGGTAGCTAAAAGGTGTAGTAATTAAATATAAGGAATTTATTTAAATTGGAAACTCATATATGTATATATAGTATGTAAGTATAAATGTGAACACCAACGTAGGAATCATATACACATGATTAAAAGTGTATGCAAGCCACAAATCAACACACATAGAGTAACCACAACACATATAATGGTGAATGACTTTCATAAATATGAATGTGTGGTTTGTATGAAGTGAAAGTGTGAACTATGTCTTATGGATTGTTGTTTTTCTTTTGCTATGTGTGATGGTATGATGTAGAACCTGCTCAAGAGCAAGTTATTCCTTTCCAAGATCAGGACTACCCATTCCAAGAGCAGCAGGAAGGAGGCAAGTGTCCTTGACCACTTTGATCCTATGCTAGGATGTGTAGATAGAATTATAGCTTGCGTTTGGATTTATTTTATCATGTCATTTATTATTATGCATATGCTTAGCCATGCTTAGAATGGTACATTTGGGATATGAGATCATCAGTTTATTTTACCATACTCTTGAATGAGGTATTGTGAGTTATGTAGAGGTAGGGATCAAGGCAAGTTGGATGTTTTGGTTGTGTGCTGGGTGCACGAGACTTGGGTTTGTGTTTAGTACTTGCCTGGATCCTAAGGACCGGTTCATGGAGCATGTAACCTGGCTTTACCGTGCAAACCACATGCTGAGACGGGGCAGCTTGGCCAATTAATTAGGTGTATCCCCGGCGTAGTATGGGTGTGTTGGATGGTGCGGGGAATAGGTGTCAGCTGGACTACCATATGAACCGCAAGGCTCAAGAGGGGGCCACTGCAGCGGGGTTGGAGCCTCTTGTATGCTGTTAGGGGTGAAACCTCAATGGGCCCACGCTCGTCGGGAATCCCTTTGTAAAGGCTTCGTAGTGATCTCCTTGCTACACACCTGGGAAGTGTGAATGTGGTTCGTAGCCACTGGCATAATGGAGGTTCTTTTAGTCCACCCGGCAACGGGGGATGAAATCACTACATGTGGGTACAGTGGTGCAAACTCTGCAGAGTCAAAACTGTCATGACAGCCGTGCTCACGGTCAAGAGCGGCTTGGACTTATTCATGATTAGAGGATTGATGGTTTTGGAAGTTGTGGATGTTAAGCGGGGAGCTTAACATTGGAAATGATGTTATGGTTATTGGATTATGATGATGGGATGGGAGATTGGGACCATTTCACTTGTGTAGTAATGTAGGTGCTTAATAAGCTAAGGTGATAGATATTAAGTGCGTAGTGCTTTAACCATGAGTTCAACCTCTCCTTGATCTAGCCATGCATGATATAATTTTCCCACACTTGCTGAGTACCATTGGTACTCAACCTTGCATATTTTTTTGGTTTATATTGCTGCTCAGGTCAAGATAATGAGGTGGTGTATAATGACCAAGACTTTGGACCCGAAGAAGGTTTCTAGGTTCATGGAGACCCCGGGCAACGCCTGTGATGGAGCCCTCAAGAATAATATTCCGCTGCTAGTTTGTTTATTTGTGATGAACTTATTATTGTCCATCGAGACATTTGCCATGTAAGACTTATTTATATTCGACACCTGGCTTGTAATAAATGATGCTTCACTATTTGTCATCACATGTATGAGAAAATGATCCTAGCATACATGTGATATTCACTTGGTTGTTCTTCGGAAAAACCGGGTGTGACAGAAGTGGTATCAGAGCCAAGGTTGCCCGTAGGAACGTGGACCTAGGTAGAAATGGACGTATTTAAGGGCCCTACTTTCTTAAAAACTATTTTTTTCAAGGTGTGTGTTGAAAAGTGTTATTTAATGAGTCACTTTCTTCATCTTACCCCAACTTTCATTCAAAATAGGATTTTTGTTTGAGAGTTTATCTAACCTAATTTTAAATTCTTTTTGTTTTAGATGGTTTGCATGATTCGCACCGCTCGCAAGTCCACAGGAGGGAGAGTTCCCATAGTTGCCCTTGCCGAGAGAGAGGAGAGCCGTCCGGTGACGTACCTTTCCTACGGATTGGCAGTAGGAGGCTTATTGCGCCGTCTTCGGCGTATGCTCGAAGCCGCCGGCATTACGGGCAAGCTAATCATCCACTATAATTCCACCAGGACCATCCGTGAGAAGAGGGAAGAATGGAGTTCAGAGATGAGGATTATACACGAAAATCAGCTGCTTAAGATCCACCACTCTCCAGCTTGTAGAGCAACACAGGTCGATGCGGAGAAAGATGTCACCTGGGAGACCATCACCTGCCAGAGTCACATCTATCGTCACCACCTGGACAAGACTGAGTACATGTATGTCCTCCAGCGTGAGAGTGGTACCACGGAATACAAGTACCCGCCAGTGCAGCAAGGGACTTCTCATGAGCACATGGACTTGTGCTTGGAGGATGCTGCTATGCTCAGCACTCGACTGCAGGAATGTCAGCAAGAGCTTCAGGATGTTCGGGACACCCTGAAGGAAACGGAGGCGTTTCTGCGAGCCTGCTTGAGGGCGAGGGAAAGAGGAGATGGGAATGAATTGTGTGTCACCGTGAAGGATACATGGACTCCTGACTCCCCAGATCGCCGGGCGATTAGGCGTCGTCGCACTTCTCCATCAGCAGCCTCCCCACCCAAAGCAGAGTCAGAAGGCAGCCGAAATGATGAGGAAGATCCCGAGGAGCCAGCTCAAGAAAACGAGTAGTGTAGAGTCCTTCCCTTAGTTAGCAAGATATCGAATAGTCGAGTCGTTATGTTAAGTTAATGGTGTGTTAAAGCTTGGTGTGTGATGAGTTGTGGAAGCCATGAGCAATTGTCCACAGCCTCGTCTTTAGATTGTTTTGCTTTTGTGTGTGAACCCACATGAAATAATATTGCATTTATTTTTGTGTGAGAAATGAACCCTCAGAAAAATATAACCAAGCCTCAACACTTCAAAGTACAAACAAGTGAAAGTAGTAAGATAATACTAAATGCTTTCAAATTAACATTGGTTGATTCTGTCAGATGGCCGGAAGAGGAAAAGGACGTGCTGCCAACCCCGCCAACAACAACGATGAGGCATGCAACCCTCATCTTTCTGGAGGCCAGGACCGGGGTGGTCGCCGTGAAGGAGTTGATCCCCTCCACCAAATGCTGGAGAATCAGAATCAGCTCATCAAGAACTTGACTCAAGTGGTGGCCAACTTGCATCAAGTTCCACCTCCACCAGCTGCACCACGCCAACCAAGGTTGAGTGAGTTTCTAGGAACTCAACCTCCAAAGTTTGCAAGTGCTGCTGAACCTCTGGAGGCAGATGATTGGCTTAAGACCATTGAGAGCAAGATGAGGATCATACAGTGCTAAGGGTATGAGAGGGTGCTGTTTGCCTCTCATCAATTGCATGGACCTGCTGCTGATTGGTGGACCGCCTACATGGCCGCCCATCATGACCCGGAGAACATCACTTGGGAGGAGTTCAAGCGTAGCTTCCGCAACCATTACATACCAAGGGGTGAACCCAAAAACAAGAGGAAGGAGTTCTTGGGACTGCAGCAGGGAAACATGACGGTGAGGGAATACCTCACTAAATTTACTCAACTCTCCCGTTATGCCCCACGGGACATAGAGACTGATGAGCAGAAACAAGATTGTTTCGTGGAGGGACTTACCGCAGAGATGCAGTGTGCAATGTTCTCAAATGAGTATGAAAGCTTTCAAAAGATGGTGGACAGAGCGTTTGTGGTAGAAAGGAAGCTGAAGGCCTTGGAAAATGAGAACAAGAGGAAGGCCGGGTGGTCACACCAAGCCTCAGGGAGCAACACCCGTCCCCGTCTGATGCAGCAACCAGCAGGGCAGACGAACTGTGCTGCGGTACCCTACTCAGCACCAAGAGGGTACAACCCGAACTACAGGCCTCTGGCAGCACCAGCACAGCCGCAACGTCAGTTTGTACAGCAGCCTCGCCCCGCATATCCACCTCGACCAGCAGTACAAGGACCCCAAACCAACCCCAAGACAACAAAGGCCAGGCACCTAAGGTTGGGGTGCAATGTTTTAGCTGCGGTGAAGTGGGGCACTACGCCCACAAATGCCCAAAGAAGAAGCCCGCGCAGCCACAACAGCAGAATGTGATGCGAGGACGGGTGAACCACGTCACTATGAAGGAAGCGCAAGAGGCACCCGACGTGGTAGTTGGTAAGTTTCCTGCCAATTTACACCTTGCAACCCTGTTGTTTGATTCTGGTGCTACCCACTCGTTCATTGCTCAAGGGTTTGTTAAGAAGAATGACCTAGCAACAACACAAATGAACCATATGCTAGCTGTAAACTCTCCAGGGGGAGAAATAAGGACAAGACAAGTGTGTCCCAAGGTGAACCTAGACATTAATGGGGTAGTATTTACTGCTAACCTCATAGTGATAGATTCACAAGGGATAGATATTATTTTGGGTATGGATTGGTTGACCAAACATAAAGGAATCATTCATTGTTCGACCAGAACGGTGGAACTAACTCACCCTAGTGGCACAAGAGTAAAGTTCATAACAATACACGAGCCTAGGAGGGACATTAAATTAAATCAAGTTGAGGAAATCAGGACCATCAGGGAATATCTAGATGTATTTCCGGAGGAGTTGCCAGGTATGCCTCCCGATCGTGAAGTGGAATTTGCAATTGAGCTAGTACCTGGAACAGCCCCGATTTACAAAAGACCTTATCGGATGGACTCCAAGCAGCTGGAAGAACTCAAGGATCATTTGAGAGAACTGACGGAGAAGGGGTATATTCGCCCTAGTTCCTCACCTTGGGGAGCTCCGGTGATATTTGTGCCCAAGAAGGACGGAACCCAAAGGTTATGCGTGGATTACCGTGCTTTGAATGAGGTAACCATCAAGAACAAGTACCCATTACCCCACATTGAAGACTTGTTTGATCAGTTGAGAGGCGCTTGTGTGTTCTCGAAAATTGATCTCAGGTCGGGATACCACCAACTCAAGATAAGGCAATCTGATATTCCCAAGATTGCTTTCGTATCCCGGTACGGACTGTATGAATACACTGTCATGCCTTTCGGGCTAACTAATGCCCCGACATACTTCATGTACCTCATGAACAAGGTATTCATGGAATATCTAGACAAATTTGTGGTGGTTTTCATAGATGACATTCTCGTTTTCTCCAAAGATGAAGAAGAACATGAGAAACATCTAAGGTTGGTGTTGCAAAGGCTGAGAGAACACCAACTATGTGCTAAGTTGAGCAAGTGCGAGTTTTGGCTGAAGAGAGTTCCCTTCTTAGGACATATAATCTCGGAGGGAGGAATCTCCGTGGATCCTGCCAAAATCGAGGATATACAGAAGTGGAAGACCCCTGAAAATGTCGGGGAAGTTCGAAGCTTTTTGGGATTGGCTGGATACTATCGACGGTTTATTGAGGGATTCTCCAAGATCTCGAGACCTCTCACCAAACTGTTGGAGAAGGGAATCACATTCACATGGACGCCGCAGTGCGAGAAGAGTTTTCAGGAGTTAAAGGAAAGATTGACAACAGCCCCAGTGCTGGTTATGCCAGATATGCAAAAGAGCTTCATGGTGTACTGCGATGCCTCTGGAAACGGGTTGGGATGTGTTCTCATGCAAGAAGGGCATGTCGTGGCTTATGCATCCCGGCAGCTTCGGAAGCACGAGAAGAACTATCCTACACATGACCTAGAACTAGCCGCAGTGGTACACGCGTTGAAAATTTGGCGGCACTATTTGATGGGGAAGAGGACCGAGATATATACGGATCATAAGAGTTTGAAGTACATATTCACACAGCCAGATCTCAACCTCAGACAAAGGAGATGGTTAGAGCTAATCAATGACTTTGATGTAGGCATCAGTTATCATCCTGGGAAAGCAAACGTCGTGGCCGATGCTTTGAGTCGGAAAGTGCAGGTCAATAAGTTGAGCTTGAAGGACATGCCTGCAGAATTGAAGGACGAGGTTATAAGGCTCAATCTATGCCTTGTGAATAGTGGTGAAGCCATCGCCATGGAAGTGGACTCCACACTAGAGCAAGACATCCGCGAGGGTCAAAAGAATGACGAGAAGATACGAGAGATCAGACAACTCATCAAGGAAAATAAAGCTCCTGGTTTTAGAGAGGATGAACAAGGAACGGTGTGGCACGGGAAAAGAATCTGTATGCCAGAAGTAAAGGAGATCCGTGAATTGATTTTGAAGGAGGCTCATGATTCTGACTATTCCTTTCATCCTGGGAGTACGAAGATGTACCAGGACCTCAAGAGCAGGTATTGGTGGTATGGCATGAATCGAGATGTCGCGGAACATGTTGCTCTATGTGACACATGTCAGTTGGTGAAAGCAGAACATCAACGACCCGCGGGATTATTGCAACCACTCAAAGTGCCTGAATGGAAATGGGAAGAAATCAGCATGGATTTCATCGTGGGATTGCCTAGGACCCAATCAGGATATGATTCGATATGGGTCATCATCGACAGGCTAACCAAGGTAGCTCATTTCATCCCCGTGAAATAAAGCTACAGCGGATCCAAATTGGCAGAGTTGTACATGTCAAGGATCGTGTGTTACCATGGAGTGCCAAAGAAGATTGTGTCGGATCGAGGGACACAGTTCACCTCAAGGTTCTGGCAGAAGTTGCACGAAACCATGGGAACCCATCTGAATTTCAGCTCTACCTATCATCCCCAAACTGATGGGCAGACGGAAAGAACCAATCAGATCCTTGAAGATATGTTGAGGGCATGTGCACTCAAAAACAATCAAAGTTGGGATAAAAACTTACCGTATGCGGAGTTTTCCTATAACAACAGCTATCAAGCTAGTATGAAGATGTCACCGTTTGAAGCTTTGTACGGGAGGAAGTGCAGAACTCCCCTATTTTGGAACCAAACGGGGGAAAGTAAAGTGTTTGGTCCAGAAGTACTACAAGAAGCCGAGGCGAAGGTGAGGGAAATTCGCAACAACTTGAGGATAGCACAAACACGCCAAAAGAGCTATGCCGATGTACGAAGAAGAGAGCTCGTTTTCAACGTGGGAGACTATGTCTATCTCAAGGTGTCCCCTATCAGAGGACTTCGTCGGTTCAAGGTGAAAGGGAAGTTGTCACCTTGATACATCGGACCCTTTCAAGTTTTGGAGAGGAAAGGCGAAGTGGCGTATCAACTAGAATTACCAGCTCGTCTATCAGATGTGCACGATGTATTCCATGTGTCACAACTCAAGAAATGCCTAAGGACGCCTGAAGAGGTGTTACCCATGAATGAAGTGCACGTAGCTAAGGATTTGTCTTATGCCGAGCAACCATACAAGATTTTGGAGACAATGGAACGCCTCACAAGAAATAAAAGAATCCGGATGTGCAAAGTGCAGTGGAAGCATCACTCAGAAGAGGAAGCCACCTGGGAGCGGGAAGATGAGCTCAAGGCACAATTTCCGGAATTGTTTTCTTAGAAACACCAATCTCGAGGACGAGATTTCTTTTAAGGGGGGTAGAGCTGTAACACCCCAAAATTTTGATTTAAAACCCTAAATCATGTTAAGAGGGGAATTTAAAATTTTTTGGACGTGTTGCATGTTTTGCAAAAATTCAAATTTAAACTGGAATTCAAATTAAACTCAAATCAGAAAAGAAATAGAAAAAGAAAAAGAGAAAACAGAAAAAAAACAGGCCAGTGGGCCGCAACCCACCAGCCGGCCCAACCAGCGCCGCACCAGCCCAGAGCCGCGCGTGCTGTTTCCTTCCGCTGACAGGTGGGATCCACCAGCTCGTCTTCTACCTCGCGCCCGCGCCGGACTCCCTCTCACCCGAATCAAAACCGATCGGGATTTCTGAGTATCCCCGCTGAATTCTGTTCGTAGGCGACGCGGACTTGATCTAAACCACCCCGCCGCCCTCCCCCGTCTATAAAAACCATGGCCTCGTTCTGTTTTTCCCACGCGATCCACCGATTTTCCTCCGGTGAGAACCGAGACTTCTCCGGCGAATTCTGGCCGATCTAAGCTCAGAAATTCCGATCTAACTCGCTGGTCTTGATCCACCGCCTCCGGGGAACCTTGCAGGTGCAGAAAACTCGGTGACTTGCGGTGTAAACACAGCGCCGACGAGCCTCGCCGTGAATTCACCTCGGACCTCGTCGCCGATCACCTTCCAGGACCTCCGAGCTCAAGAAAACCTCCGAGGTGAGATCCCCGACCTCCCCTCCACCGATCTATACCATAAAATCACAGTTCTAGGAAGAATTCTCGAAGATCCGAAAGTTTCGCGAGATCACCGCCGTGCGCCGCCGGCAGCGCCGCCCGCGCTCGATCAGAGCGACGTGGCCGCTTGTGCGCCGTTTATTTTAAATCGCACGGTAGGGTTTAAATCCCCGCGTACCGGTTCGACGTTATAATCTCAGCCGTCGATTTAAAATCGGACGGTCCACGTCAGCCCGCGTTATAAAGACTGGAAATCTTACGTGCTACCCCCTGGGGTTCTCGGGAAATAAGAGCTAGCCCCAGAAACTTCTGATCTAGCCCCTGGAACTCCAGAAAATCATGTAAATTCATTTAAAAATCAGTTTTAGCCCCTGGACTTAATAAAAATTAGGAAAAACACCTCTGTTATGAGTAGCTAGACCCCTGAAAATTCTTAAAATAATATTATAGACCATGTAGTGGGGTAAGTTTAACTTTTTAGCCCTGTTTAGTATTTAATTTAGGAAATTGAATATGTGGCTAGTGTTTAAGAATTAAAAAGTGGGACAAACATATTGTCAAAATTAAATTAAAAACTTTCTCAGTATTTAGAAAAACTTTGGAGTGAGATAAAAACATATTTTGGGCTGAGTTGAATCTGTTTAATTTATTATTCACAAGTAGGGACACATTTTTAAGTAATGAATAGTTTTAGAAAATAGGGAAAATAATTGTGAAATAGTTTACATCTGAGGAAAAGGTCAAAATATGTTATTAAATTATTTAGGACCTGAACCTATTCTGTTTAGATGATGTGTATTACTATTTTCATAATAAAGTACACATTTATGCATAGGAAAATAAATCTGAAAATGTAGCAACTAGTAAATGATAAATGGAGTTTCTAAAATCCAAAGAATTCAGTTTAGGGTTGGTAGAAATTATGAAGACACTTATGGAGAAGGAAAATACCTTTCATGCATACTTGGTAGCTAAAAGGTGTAGTAATTAAATATAAGGAATTTATTTAAATTGGAAACTCATATATGTATATATAGTATGTAAGTATAAATGTGAACACCAAAGTAGGAATCATATACACATGATTAAAAGTGTATGCAAGCCACAAATCAACACACATAGAGTAACCACAACACATATAATGGTGAATGACTTTCATAAATATGAATGTGTGGTTTGTATGAAGTGGAAGTGTGAACTATGTCTTATGGATTGCTGTTTTTCTTTTGCTATGTGTGATGGTATGATGTAGAACCTGCTCAAGAGCAAGTTATTCCTTTCCAAGATCAGGACTACAAATTCCAAGAGCAGCAGGAAGGAGGCAAGTGTCCTTAACCACTTTGATCCTATGCTAGGATGTGTAGATAGAATTATTTGCATTATCAAATGAAATATGAAACCCATGCTAGGAAGTTTCCCTAGAATTGCATTACCTTGTTTCCTTGTAGCTTGGGTTTGGATTTATTTTATCATGTCATTTAATATTATGCATATGCTTAGCCATGCTTAGAATGGTACATTTGGGATATGTGATCATCAGTTTATTTTACCATACTCTTGAATGAGGTATTGTGAGTTATGTAGAGGTAGGGATCAAGGCAAGTTGGATGTTTTAGTTATGTGCTGGGTGCACGAGACTTGGGTTTGTGTTTAGTACTTGCCTGGATCCTAAGGACCGGTTTATGGAGCATGTAACCTGGCTTTACCGTGCCAACCACATGCTGAGATGGGGCAGCTTGGCCAATTAATTAGGTGTATCCCCGGCGTAGTATGGGTGTGTTGGATGGTGCGGGGAATAGGTGTCAGCTGGACTACCATATGAACCGCAAGGCTCAAGAGGGGGCCACTGCAGCGGGGTTGGAGCCTCTTGTATGCTGTTAGGGGTGAAACCTCAGTGGGCCCACGCTCGTCGGGAATCCCTTTGTAAAGGCTTCGTAGTGATCTCCTGGCTACACACCTGGGAAGTGTGAATGTGGTTCGTAGCCACTGGCATAATGAAGGTTCTTTTAGTCCACCCGGCAACGGGGGATGAAATCACTACATGTGGGTACAGTGGTGCAAACTCTGCAGAGTCAAAACTGTCATGACAGCCGTGCTCACGGTCAAGAGCGGCTTGGACTTATTCATGACTAGAGGATTGATGGTTTTGGAAGTTGTGGATGTTAAGCAGGGAGCTTAACATTGGAAATGATGTTATGGTTATTGGATTATGATGATGGGATGGGAGATTGGGACCATTTCACTTGTGTAGTAATGTAGGTGCTTAATAAGCTAAGGTGATAGATATTAAGTGCGTAGTGCTTTAACCATGAGTTCAACCTCTCCTTGATCTAGCCATGCATGATATAATTTTCCCACACTTGCTGAGTACCATTGGTACTCAACCTTGCATATTTTGTTGGTTTATATTGCTGCTCAGGTCAAGATAATGAGGTGGTGTATAATGACCAAGACTTTGGACCTGAAGAAGGTTTTTTTGGTTCATGGAGACCCCGGGCAACGCCTGTGATGGAGCCCTCAAGAATAATATTCCGCTGCTAGTTTGTTTATTTGTGATGAACTTATTATTGTCCATCGAGACATTTGCCATGTAAGACTTATTTATATTCGACACCTGGCTTGTAACAAATGATGCTTCACTATTTGTCATCACATGTATGAGAAAATGATCCTGGCATACATGTGATATTCACTTGGTTGTTCTTCGGAAAAACCGGGTGTGACAGTAGCCTATCAACTAGAGCTCCCAACCCACCTCTCCGACGTACATGACGTGTTTCATGTATCCCAGCTCAAGAAGTGCTTGAGAGCACTAGAGGAGCAAGTATCAATGGGAGAACTTGAACTTCAAGAGGATCTGACTTATGCGGAACACCCTGTCCGAATCTTGGACGTAAAGAAAAGGGTCACCCGGAACAAGGTGATTCTATGGTGCAAGGTACAATGGAGCCATCACACCGAAGCTGAAGCCACATGGGAGCGTGAAGAGGATATCAAGGCAGAATTTCCCCATCTATTCTCTACTAACGAATCTCAAGGGCGAGATTCAATTTAAGGGGGGTAGATTTGTGACACCCTCATCTCTGGTTTCTGCATCTATTCATATTTCATGTAGAGAAAACACTTTAAAGGAAGTGGGAACAGAGGAATTATCAAATAGATAGCCAGTGAGAGCCGAATCCAGTTCACAGAAAGCGCCGAAGACAACTTACCGCGGCCGCTGGCCACGTGGCGTGTTCGGAGCTCATCCCTACGAAGTGGGTAGAGGTCCGCCGCTAAAGTAGGCTACGTGGCAGGCTCGAGGCTCATCTCCGCAAAAGGAAAGAGGTCCGACCCTGTGGGACACGTGTTGCTCTCGGAGCTAGCCTCTGCGGAAGAAGCAAAGGCATTTCTGCGGGACACATGTCACCTTCGGAGCTAGTTACCACGGAAATCAGAAGATCAGTGGCGCGGGATACGTGTCGATCTCGGAGCTCACCTCCGAGAAGTCTGGTTCCATTAAACACATGTCGCCACCGGAGCTTATCTTCGGGAGGTCCGTCGCTGTTGGACACGTGCCTACCTCAGAGCTCGTCTCTGAGGAAAGAAGAGAGGAGGTCCCGACCGCCAGGATACGTGGCGTATGCGGAGCTCACCTCCGAAGAAGAGGGAAGTCTTGCTCACTTGACACGCGGCACCACCGGAGCTCGTCTCTGCGGAAAAGGAGAGACCAGGCCCGATGGACACGTGGAGACTCCGGAGCTCATCACCGAGGAGGTAACGAGTTCTAGGAACGGTTTTTGGATTCTGTACGCGTAGAAATACCGGAGCAGAAACCGACCTGAGTTCCACATCAAATCAATTAAAGATAAAATATTAGGATCTAACAACAATCAGAATAAGACTCTTATTCGGGATACAATCAGATTAGGACTCTTCTCTTCCCGATTATAAATAGAACCTAGAACCTCTGGGCGAAACCACAAATTTCTTTTCCAACTCCTGAGCCGACAACTTAGAGCTCTATTCCCAAACCGCCGAGTAGACCATCGCCGGAGTGCGGCAAGAAAGATCGCCGGAGGAAAGCCCAGCGATCTAAGGAGGACCTCAAGACCGAGAGGAACGTAAGGTAGGTCTCCAATACCACCTTACGACATCGTTGTGTTCTTTTTGCATATGTTCTTTGATTTCTTTTCGAACAGAAGCCTTCTCTTGGATAGATCACTTGATGATCAGGTTGATCTAAAAGACAAGATCATCGCCACGTCCACCTTTGATCCGAACACCCCTATTCATCATAAAATCCATGCAAGCCATGCAAGAACACGTGCAAACCAATCTAATCATAGGATAGCATGCATGCGCATCATCGCATCTAGTTTAAGGTTTGTGCATGATATTGATTGCTGTGAATCTTGTACGCACGTGATCCTACATAGCAGGACAAGCTCAGGGAGCTGCCTACGATGAACTGCAGCAACAAGGTTTTGAGATCCAAGAACAACCGGAACCGCAAGAACAAGGCAAGTGCTCCTTGACCATACTGATCCTATGTTTTGGGTAAAACTGTTTTGTTTTGCGAAAAGGTGTGTGTGCTGAGTCAAACATGATGGGAAACCCTTTTTATAGGAGTTTACTAGTTTTGGTTAAACCACCCTTGTCGCCAGGAAAGTTTATGAGTCGGGTATGGTTTTTGTTTTATGCTTCGCTGAGTCCATGGGATTGGGAAGCGAGATAGATGTGTCTAGCTAACTGCATTCGTAATGATAATGAGAAACTGATGTTAATAATGGACATGGATCGGAGGAAGATCTAGGAAAGCCTGGGTTTGTGAATGAGGTAGCATGAGATGGTGGTTTACTTGCCGTAGATCTAAGGACCGGTTCATGCATGCACATGCCAGGATAACAGTGCCACCACAAGGCCAAGTATGGGTGCGGCTTAGCTGAGTAATTAGGTAAGTTGCTAGAGTGTTATGGACTGTGGAAGGCGCGGGGAATGGGAGTCGAGGAGGACTGCCCTGGGAACTGCATGGCACAAGAGGGGGCCCGTGGGTGGGAGAATTGGAGATTCTAGCCTGCCGGTGAAACCTTGGTGAGTCCATACATCTAGTAACCCCTTTGTAAAGGCTATTTTATGATCTCTTGACCATACACCGATGGTTGTGTACTGGTATAATGGAGGTTCTGCAGTCACCGACGGGTGACGAAATCACAAACTTGTGGGTAAAGAGGTGCAAACTCTGCAGAGTCTAAAGCTATCATGATAGCCGAGCTTACGGTCACGAGCGCCTGGCTAAACTGCCATGATTAGTGGGGATGGTTATTGGGAAGGTTCTTGGTTATGGTTATTGTTTTTTGTTATGGTTTGGTTTTGGGACTGTTGAGTCCGGGTGATAAGATGGTTGCATGACTGTTGAGTCATGGCAACGAGATTGGTCTCGGTGTGAGACGAAAGTTGTTTATGAGATGAGATGGTAGCGAATACGGGAAGGTATTCGTGAGATGGTAGCGAATACGAGGAGGTATTCGTGAGTAAGAATGAAGTTGGTTAATGTTCGGTTGGAACACGGAAAGTGATGGAGGTATGTTGGTAATTTAATACATGCTGGGATTATATTCATTTAAAGTTAAGTTGCTGTTTTATCATGGTTTTATAAATCTGCTTTTCTGCAAATGAGCCTTTTATACATACCTTGTTATGAGCTACATATCATGTGTTTTCCCGCACTTGCTGAGTACATCATTATACTCAAACTTGCATTATTATCTCCTCATCAGCAGCAGGAGAGGACTACTATGAAGACCAAGTGAAACGTTAAGGCGTGTGATCTATTCTCAACCTTGCCTGTGGAGGAAGTAGAGATGGAGCCACTTCTGCTTAGATTTGCTTCCGCATTAGTTAAATCGCTTCTGCATTAGAATAAAGACTTCCGCTGCATAGAAATAAGACTTCCGCTGTGAACATGAGTCCAAGACTCATGAGATATTATAATAAACTCTGTTATTCATGGTAATATATAATCTGAATTCAGTTTGTGGATCCTATGTGTATGTGTGATGAACATCCTGGGCACACATGCATTAGTTCTCGGTTCCGTGGTTTCCACAGAATTGAGGGCGTCACACACGCGGTAGTCCCAGGGTTGACAATGGGGCCCAAGGTACGTGGCTTTTGTTGGGGCCCACCCCAACTGGGAGGAGGGGCCCACGCTGTCTTTTACCCACTACGCGGGGGTACCAGGTCTACAGAGTACCGATAGTAAGTGATCATCCCAATTCTTACCGTGATTTATAGCACAAGCCCGTAGCATATCTTCCAGGATTTGGTTTACCCGCTCGGTTTGCCCATTCGTCTGCGGGTGGTACCCTGAACTACAGATCAATTTCGTGCCCAACGCTGCATGTAATTGCTCCAAGAAATGATACACAAATAAAGTGCCCCAATCCGAGATAACGGTACGGGGTACGCCGTGTAAACATAGAATCTGTGAGATGTACAGTTCAACATACTTCTTGGCGTTGTAATTAATGTTGACCTAGATAAAATGGGCAGACTTCGTGAGCCGGTCGACGATTACCCAAACTGAATCATGTTTCTAAAATGTCGTGGGTAAACCAACTATGAAGTCCATGCTCACGTCCTCCCACTTCCAGGCAGGAATGCCTAGCAGTTGCAACAGTCCCGGTTTCTTCATATGATCAGCCTTCACCCTTCGCCATGTATCGCACTGGTACACATTTAGCGATCTCTCGCTTCATCCGTGTCTACCAAAATTTGCTCTTGAGTTCCTGATACATTTTGTTGCTGCTGGGGTGAATAGAAAACTTTGACAAGTGCGCCTCATCGAATATTTTCTTCCTCAATTCCGGGTTACGGGGTACGACTGTTCTGTTTTTGAACCACAGAACGCCGTCTCCGTCCTTCCGGGAACATTTCAACTCCCCACTGTCTACTCGCCTCCACAAATGCGACATACCTTTATCATTTCTCTGGGCTGCCGCTATCTCTTCACGGATGGTGGGGATAAGAGCTAAGTTGTAGAGAGCTCCATGGGGAATCAAATACAGATTTTGTTCGCTCTCTTCGAACGGTGTGATGGTCAGATTATGAACATGTGACTTGCGACTCGGCGCATCCGCCACCATGTTTGTCTTGCAGGAATGATAATGGATCTCTATTTCATAATCTTTTACCAACTCTAACCATCTTCTTTGCCTCATGTTCAACTCCTTCTGAGTTAGTATGTATTTGAGGCTCTTGTGGTCGGTATATAGATGTATGAGGTTTCACAGCAGATAATGCCTCCACATCTTGAGTGCGAGTACCACGACAGCTAGTTCTAGGTCATGAGTTAGATAATTCTGCTCATGATTCCGGAGCAGCCGTGATCCATACGCGACCACTCTTCGATCTTGCATCAGCACACATCTGAGCCCAATGCCGGATGCATCGAAATACACATTGAACGGTTTTGTTGTATCCGGCTGCGCCAAAATCGGTGCTGATATTAGGTGCTTCACTAAAGCCTTGAACGCCGCTTCACATGCTGGACTCCAAATATATTTTGAAGCTTTCTTCAGCAGTTCGTTCATTGGCTTCGCAATCTTCTAGAAGTTCGGAATGAACCTCCGATAATATCCCACGAGTCCGAGGAAACTCCGCACCTCATGGACAGACCTCGGGGATTTCCAATTCAGCACTTGTACAATATTTCTCGGGTCCACAGTGATGCCCTCCACTGAGATAATATGCCCAAGGAAGGGTACTTGCGATTTCCAGAATCCGCACTTGCTGAATTTAGTGTACAGCTTGTGATCTCGCAGCCGTTGCAAGACTATACGCAGGTGGTTTCCGTGCTCTTCCTCCAACTTGGAATAAACCAGGATGTCGTCGATGAAGACCACGACAAACTTTTCTAGCTCCGGCATGAATACCGAGTTCATCAAGTACATGAAATGAGCTGGAGCATTGGTGAGGATGAAGAATATGACAAGGTACTCATAGAGCCCGTAACTCGTCGAGAAAGCCGTCTTCGGTATGTCCTTAGCCCTGACCTTAATTTGATGGTACCTTATCTTAAGTCCATCTTGAAAAAGATCTTTTCCCCGACTAATTGATCAAATAACATGTCGATACGAGGCAGTGTGTACTTGTTCTTGATCGCCACGGTGTTTAGTGGACGATAGTCCACACAAAGCCGTAATGTCTCATCTTTCTTCTTGACAAATAATGTCGAACAGCCCCATGGCGAGGAGCTCGGCCTAATGAAACCCTTGTCCAGCAGGTCAGTCAACTGCATTTTCAATTTTGCCAACTCCTTCGGTGCCATCTTGTACGACCGTCGAGATATTGACATGGTTCCCGGTGCAAGTTCAATCTTGAACTCTACCTCCCGGTCAGGCGGCATACCCAGTAGATCATTGGGGAATATGTCGGGTGAACTCACGGAATATTGGAATACCTTCCAGTCTGACGGTGGTGGAATGATATATGGCTGGAAGTCTTATTTTTGGACTGTCCAGAAATAAAGAATGAGGTCAGTGCACCGATGAGTTCAAATGCACGACTCAAAGGACGACGTCCAAAACAGCGCCGTGGCGGGTTAACCACAACATCCCTAGGATGACGTCGACTTTTTGTCCCTCTAAGACTATGGGAGACGCGGGGTATACTTCCCCTAGGCATAATGGTGTTTTTGGAACCATCATGGTTTCTGAAGTTTTCCCACCCGGTGAACAAATCAATTATGGACTCTCGGTGGGTAGTCTTTGCAAACTATGCTTAGCAACATAAGCACTACTAATGAAATTGTGAGTGGCACTCGAATCAAATAAAACTATGACGGGGTGTTTGTGGAGTTGGTACATACTAGCAAGGACGGGTTTTCCCTCTGGCACGTCCTCAATGGCGAGTTGGTGGACATTGCCGGGCTTGAGAAAACTGCACATCGTGCATTATTATTGCTTCGGTGCTGGTGGTTTCTCCCCGGGAATGGTGGTGCCGCTCAGTTGCCTTGCTTCTCGGGGCAATCGTTCAGAAAATGCCCTGAACGACCGCATGCATAGCACACGTACGATGGCTGGCTGCTGCCTTGGGGACGAAAGCCCGACACACGTTGCTTAGGTGCAAACGCATGCGGCATTGCCCGCTACTGCTGTTGTTTCTGCGGAGGTGCTGGTAATGTCGGTCGGAACACCGGCTGTGGATACGACCGATTGCAAAACTGCATCGGTTCCTGTGGTGGCTGCCAGCGTTGACCCGATGGTGTGCGATACACCATCTGATATTTCTAGGGAGGACCACCTCCCTCTCCGCTGCTCTGCGGCATGCTTAGTTTCTTCTCTGCCGCAACCAACTCCTTTCTGGAGTCTTCCTGAACAATCACAGCGTCAATCATCTGGTTGAGGCTGCCACGATTGAACATTGATAATTTGTCCTTCAGGAGCGGATTAAGCCCCTGATAAAATGGTCCCACCTCTTGTCGTCCGTATCTGCGTGATATGACGTGTATAGAATGAGATTGTTGAACGTACGAGCATACTCCAGTACGTTCCTGCTCCCTTGCTGCAGGTGTAAGAATTCCTGCGTCTTCCGCTTCATAAGATCCGGCGGAATGTGATAGGCCCTGATGGCCATCCTGAACTCCGTCCATGTCAGAACTCGCTCGTTGGGTTGAGAGGCACAAAAGTTTGCCGACCAAGCGCTCATGAACCCCATAAGTTGCTGGGCGGCGAACTGGGTCTTCTGCTGCTCTCTAACTTGGAGCAGCCCAAATTTCATCTCCATTGTGCAGAGCCAGTTGTCCGCATCAATGGGCTCATCCGCCCGCAAGAATACCCGGGGATGCGTCACTAGGAAATCCGAGTAAGAACTCTGCTGGCGTTCTTCTCGGTCTTGATGTCTCTCTAGGCGAGACGTATTCTCGATCCAGGTTCGCAGCAACTCAGTGTGCTGCTGGTGCGAGCCCGCCCTGGCCGCAACACTATCTGCCAACGTGACCGTTGGCCGTGGTGGTGGTTGTTGCTGCTGCTGTCCCGAGGAAGTCTGGCGGCTGTTGGGAGGCTTCCCCCCTCCCCCCTGACTGGAACCCCCAACCCCTGGATTGGTGCGAGTGCGAGTCGTTCTGAAATTCAATACAACGATGATCAGCACATGTCATACTTAAAATCCATGAAAAACAGTATGTATTGTAGTGATACATTGACAAAGTTGCACAACATTCACATATATTGATAAAGCAAAAACTTTATACAAGATACATTATTCTCGGTTCAAAATTACAACCACTTTTGAACATCCGAGAAGTTGTGCTCATGTCGTCACTACATATCACACGCTACTGTTTTATACGACATGTCACTGTTACAAAAACTATTACACACAACCACCCTCGCTGCCCTACTTGGCAACGGAAAACTCCCTGATTGGAGTAGAAGTCGACCTCCTACGGATCTTCCTCCTCCGCTGGTCCATCTGGTGGCTCAGGGTCCATGACCTCATCATCGAGTTCAGGCTCCGGTATCACCGGAATGCCGAGAACCACGGGTACTGCACCTACCATGGGTAGGCCCACTACCTGAGGTACGAGGTCATGCAATGCATTCACCTTGTCCATGACCTGATTGTAGTCCATCTGCCAGTTTTGTTCCTCCTCAACCGCATCATCACGCTCATGAGTGAGGACTTCGTTCTGCTGGGTCAAAGTCTGGACTTGCTGCTGCAAATCCATGATGTCGGCACGGCTTTTCTTCCCCGCCTTCATCAACCTACGCAACTGATTATGTTGCTCATTCAGTTGCTGTATCATCGTAAGAAGTACATTACGGAGTGCGCTATGGGCACTCTCGTAATGATCACGGCGGCTGGTGCTCTCCTTGAGCTCCATGGCAAGTGGAGCTATATGGATAGCTTGGTTGTCCATCACATTCCTTCCTGCCATAAGATGGAGGCTAAGGTTCGCCTCCGCTGGACTGTACCTTGGGCGATTTGGATCAGTTGCCGCAAAGTACCGCTCCCACCACACGTGATTAGCTCGTCCCTCCATTGGAACAGGCGCATATGGAGTGCCCTCCATATCTCGCACGTGTAGCTGGCAGAAGCGTGACATGGCATCGCGGGCTGCCAATTGCCACATGTCCTCTGGGTGTCTACCCCTCACCGTGACGGTGAACGGTGCCCATCCCGGTGGAGTCGGTCCTGCCGGAACATCGACATGTATGACCCATGTCGTGTTCTCCTCCTCGCCTTCTTCCTTGGCAAGGAAGCGCGGCATCTCCGTATATCCGAGATATTGAAGCATAAGCTTCAACAGATCCGGATACCCACGGCATTGAGAACAGTGGGACACCACCCATCCGTTCTCTAGTTGTTTATCAGCTTTCATCTGTAGAAAATATTTGAAAAGGTCAAATATTCCTTTCAACAGTAAAACAGTGAGTTATAACATAAGACATGTCATTGAACTCATAAAATTTGGAAACATGAATCAAACTTATAACAAATTTGATTTCTGGTATGCTGTCCAAACTGACAGTACTAACCAGTTTCCCTTCTACTCAGAATTAGACCATGCCAAGAGCGAACTTATGTCTGGTGTTAAATATCAAAGTTAAAGTTAACTTCAATAGATTTCCAGAATGTATTTGTATGCCCTCAGATCTGCTCTGGATCAAAAATTATGAGATGTCAAAGTTGACAGAATTTCTGGAGAAATTTTGGCAGCACCTCCCTGCTTGAGGTACTGACTTGATCCAATAATCCAGTTAATTCTGCGTATAATTTGACAAAACTTTCTGTTACAAAGTTGTAACATACCTCATTAACGTTTCATAACTGTATTATTTTTATTTTTGGATTTTTATGCAGGAAGTTATGGTGTTTTTACTCTGTCCTATTTTCTGGACAGTTTCAACTCTACTGCATATTTTGACAAGTTAAGAAATGAAACACCTCTGGACATCAATAGAAAAGTTGTAGCACTCTCCCAAAGGTTTCCAGAAATTTATCATACCAGCACAATGTCGAAAGAATTCGATCTCTACACTATGTATAACTTTAACATTATTTCAGCTGAAAACAGAGGACTCTGTTCCTACTATTATGTAAGTTGAAACTTGCTTAATTTTGAAATCTGGATCAAGAGAAGAAGTTTTAATCATATCTTTAGTTATCTGGATCAAAATTTCCAACTTTTACAATGATTCTGATCATTTAGTGGGGTGTGATGTTGAAGCATCACCATACATGCCGCTACTACGTTTCTCACAAAGACCATACCGGACTTAGCCGGCTTCGTAATTCAGTGGCACTAAGCGACTCTCGCACACATGTTCTACTCGCCTACGGATTTATGGTTAGAATACATGCATAAAACCACACAATCATCAGGTTCAGCTGCACACTGAACCCGGCTCCATAAACAGTTTCATACGCCCGTCTGTCGTCAGTCACACGGGCGTTCTCAATCCAAACACACCTTGAGCTACGTGTCACGTTACCAACCACGTGACGGAGTCTCCACCTACTTGCCCGCAGTACACCGGCGACAGGCATTGCAAACATACGCCAAACAACATGAAGAGTCGTAGAGGATAACTAAGCTGGTCGGGTTACCTGCCACCCGTGAGGCTCCACTCTTTAGCTTGTGCGCATTGGTGGACTGCGCATACATGCACCCCCCCAAGACATAGACAGACTCGAGATGCATGATTTACCGATATAGAAAATAGGTTAGTACCGAGTTTTTGAAAATCTAGTCTTCTTCCGTGTTTTAAACCTCGACGGAGCTCTAATACCATGATGTGAGGACCCGGGGTCCTGACATCCAGGATCACACTGAGGGGTGTTGCCTTAGACAGCATTGGATAACACACAGAATAAGACATAATGTGGAAGCTAAGTTTTATTACATAAACTTGTTTAGAAACATATTTACATCAAAATACCGTTATAGCCGACACTCATGGGCGTAGACTATGCAAAAGAGTTCACCTTCAGCCCGTGAACGTGTCCTCGCTAGCACACACACAACTCACTATCAACATGGCGGCGTGCACAGTTCCCACTCGATTGTGGTTCCCTCTGGGGGACCCGTCTCCTCCTCGGGAGCCTCCTCTTCAGCATAACCTCTGCAAACACGTCAATGACAAGCAGTGAGCACGAAGGCTCAGCAAGACTGACCCGATGCCGCTAAACATGCAACTCTACATGCTGGAATTGAGGTGTACAATAGGAAAGCAATTTGCATAACGACTCGCCTAATCAGTTCTCTTACTTTCAAGTTTTAGCCCCAAGTGAGTGGAAACCTTGTGCTAAGGAACATAGAAAGTCCGCAATCAAACAAGAAACACATTCCTTCTATGTTTCCAACCTAAGGATAAAAAGAAATTTGATTTGCACTAATCTAAAGCACATCATTACCAATCCACGTATTACTTCAAAACAACAATTTAATTCATGACATCTATCATGTTCTTTCTACGTCACGGTACAGTGAACAAATGGTACTCACTGACCATGAGGGGCGACGATTATAATTGATTTACACCTGAAGGTTACCCAAATAACACGTCACGTACGCCCGTACTCGATGTTGCCTACAGCAACCATCCGGACGTGGTACGCAACCACCTTTCACTCGTTAGCCAAGTGTTGAACCAGTCCTATCGTCCCAAGCAGGAGGTCCCTACGCGGAGAAACCTACGTGCCCGCTAGCGGATTTACACCTTGCTGCTCTCAGCCAACCACTTTGGATGACAAGCAATGCCTCAACATATCGCTACCCGAGTTACATTAGTTTCATGTTCCATATAGCCGGTATGTCTTCGGTACAGTTCTAGCTTGTTCAACAGGCCCGCACACGGCTCGGTCCTCAACCGACACAAGCAGACCTATGGCAACACAGGCCCCAACGTCCTGCTGCTCCTACTCTCTGCTCGGTCTCATTTTCATGTCATACGATTCATTGTTTATCTCTCTAACTGAGTGGTGTGCCTCTAAGCCTATTCTCATGAGTAGTTCCGACTACTCGACTTGTACCGAATCCTATACCATTGTAAGCATTTCTGTGGCTACTCGAGGTGAATAACTTAGACTCAAACCCGCTGGTTATCTTGGCTATGCAAGTGGGTTTTCAATCAAGACTCTAATGCACATTCATTTAACTCATAAAGTACATGAGGAAAATAAACTTTGTAAATATGGTTAATGCAAACAAGAGCTTGCCTTGCTGCTGTTCATCGACTAAAGTTTCCTCCAGAGGGATAAAATCCAAGATCTTCGAGGCTTCTCTGACTTCAGTGACTACACGTAACTGAAATACAATGCGTATCAATTTCAAGTGCAAATGTGTTGAATTTATAATGTGAAGACTATAACTCTAGCTAGACGTCACTTTTAACTCTGAAATTTTTACTGTGGCTTGTAGATGAATTAAAGCTCATTTCAGCCCTGCGTAAATAAATGTATAAATGACCCTTATTAGAGCTTCTAAGGTATTCTAGGGATATTCATGAAGCAAGCCATTACTTTTTGGAAACTAGAGTTTATGATGGTTCTAATGGAATTGGTTTCATGTAATTTGAAGAATCTTAGAGAAAGTTATGAGCTAAGTAAGTTCAGAGAAAATTCAGAAAATGTTTCTGAACATTTTTCATTTTCTCTGGGTCAGTTCACTTAATCACACAATTAAGTAGACTAAATGAAATCGGATGGATCTGAAATTTGGCACAAGACTCAAAGATATTAAATTGAACATCCTGGCCAAATTTGAGAATTCTCCACAGTGTATCTCCAGTTAAAATTCCCAACATTTTAAATTTTAGGGAATTAATCTGGAAAAATGGAAACTTTCGAAGGATGAAACTTGTCCTGCTTGACAGTACTCGGAGAGAGGAATCCAAAAAAATTTGGTTCACTAAATTTTGACATTCATATCAAAAGTTATGGGCTTCTAAATTTTTGGAGGGAAAACTGAAAAACAAACTCGAAATGTTTAAACTGCCGACACCCGGGGCCCATGATACAGTAGCGTCTTCTACCTCCCGCCGGCGCCCGAGCGTGCGCTGAACAGCGACAGTGGCACGAGCTGTTCTCGACCTACGGCGGATGATTTTCGAAGCGGCTTCTTCCAACACCCTCCTTGGATCGTGGTACACATGCCGGACACCCTCGTGCACCTCGGCATTGCCAAAAAACTCATCAGCGACGGCGGTGGCGGAGTTAGGCTCGGGTCCGACGGTGAGAACACAGATCGGCAGCGAACACAATCAACTAAGGGGTCGTACAACACCACTGGGGCACGGGGCAGCTAACCCTGCCCCCCCTCATGGCCGGAGATCGCCGGGAAGATAGACTTCACCGGTGATCCGAGGCCTTTTTCACCGGCGGCAGCGAAAACACGGTGCTACGCTCGCTGGATGGATGATTCTTGCTGACATTCGGCCTGGATGGTTGTTAGGTGCTACCCTAGCTCTAGCTAAACCAGAAAATCCGATGATCAAGATATCAGGGTGAATTTCCCATTTTGGTTCTCTTTGTTCTACATGACGGCCAAAGGCAAAACTGAAATTCCGGCTCACCGGTGTTGAGGTAGCTTAACTGGGTCTTGGAGGATGAACTAGGGTTAGTTTCTAACCTCTGTGACAGTTGGTCTGAGCTGGAGAATCTGTGGTTTGGTTGGGCGTCGAGAAATTCCACCGGCGACTTTGCTCGGAGTCGAGGAAGAAGATGGCTGTGGCACAGCTCAAAGGAAGCCGGGAACCCTGTGCCAAGGCGTCGAAGACGTCGAGGGGGTGCAGGCGATCCCGTTTATAGCCTCAGCTCGCTGTGAACGCTTCGGTGTTGGCCGGTCGACGGTGGAGGTGGTGCGGCTGAGAGAGCGGCGATTGTGGCGTGAGTTTTTTGCGCGAGAGAGCGTCAGTACTCGGTGAAATGGTGTTGTGGGCGTCCGAGGGCGAGGACAAAGGGAGCTGGGACGTCGGCCGTCTATCAAAGTCTGGAAGCAGCTGCTGGCAGCGCATCCCCACCGTGGCGCCAGCGCACGCGCAAGCAATAAACCGGGCACAATGGCTGTGGAGGCGGTTCTTCACTCGTGTGACTGACAGTGGGACCCATAATTTCCAATTTGTCCTCACAAATTGAATTCTTACTGTTGAACAAATTTTGGGACTTTCATGCCCTCTGAAGTTTTATCAAACCACACAATAAGCATTTCAATTTGGATAATTCAAAGTGTCAAGTGATTTGAGTGAAACTGCAGCAAATGTGAAAGCTGAAATTCAAATTCAGTTTGAATTTGCTCCAAATAGCCCAGGTCAAGATCAATCCCAAATTGGATGAAATTTGGTGGAGTAGTTCATAAAAATATGCTGAGTATGAATATGAATCCCTCTTTTGAATTCATATGGTGGAAGTAGTTTGAATTTGAATTTACATTACAACTAGCCCTTTTAATACTTATATCCAAAAGTAGCTCAAAAAGGTTTGGATTGGCATGAAAATTGGCATGAGCATTTCTAAGAAAGTTTAGGAGGTAATTGTGAGCTCAGCCTCTTATGTTTACATGTGAGAAATCCTACTTTTGGATTTTTGTGAGTTCATCTTCTAATCATCTATTGACGGTGGTTACTTGCTCTTTAAATGTGTTCATATGATTACCACAAATAAGTTGTGGTGTGTGTGATAAAGAACACTTTTTTTAAGTCAAAATCCTGGTCCTTTACAGTGGTATACCGTCGGTCTTCACAATCAATCATCTGTCTTAGCTCCCTACAAGCTTCAGCTTCAGAAAGTGGAGGAAACGCTACCTCTGGTAGCCAGCGTGATGTTGCAGCCATGAGGGAACCGTGCTCATCCCTTCGCAATCCCCCTGTGGCTCCAGACTCCAGATAACTCATTGGAACGAAAAAGGGACTGTCTCGTGTAAAAGGAAGTAGTGACTAGTGAGCGCCACACACAAAAAACGGAACCGTGTTCATCCCTTCGCAACTGTTTTCACGAATACTGTGTTTTGTGCTTTAAAAAAACTGTATTTTGGTTCTTTTTTGCTCTCTAGAGTTCATATTTCATCCACCTTAGACTTTGTTTGGATACAATAAAATACTCTCTATTTAGAGTGGACTGAAGAGGATTGAAGTGGAATTTAATTTATTTTCCACTTTATTTCACTCTATTTATTTTTATCCAAACAAGCCCTTAAACTTCACATAGGTAACTCGTATGAGACATATATGTGGAATAGACAAGTAGACAAGATCATTACAGACAACTCGAACACAAGTTTTAGGGCAACTGCAATCACAGATTTGCAGTCTACGAAGCCCTTTTAGGTCCATCCACAAAAATGAAGTATTTTCCGTAGTTGTATGGACACTCTCTGTCTCAAGACTCGGAGCTCTAGTATAAAAATCGATAATGAGTGTTTCCTCCATCTCCTCTACTACCTTCGGTGCTTGTTTGGGTAAATAAGAAATGAAGTGGATTGGAGTTGAATGGAGTGAAAAATGAGCTAATTTTTACTCAAATCCTCCTCAATCCACTTCAAATGGAGAGTATTAAATTATATCGAAACAAGACCCTCAGTCTTGTGTCACCGCATAGCCCCATGCTAGAACTAGACGCCCTTCCTCCGCCGTGCAGGAGACCGGTTGTAGGCTGAATCACCATCTTCTCCACAGCTACAACCACTCTGGCTTGACCGGTTTTCTGCCGTGTGCTCTTGTGATGTGATGCCTACCCACCAACAACGGGCGGCACTCGTTTCACAAGATTTTCAAGTGTTTTTGTGGACCGATTTCCTTTTTCCTGATTCTCATATGGTGTGTCCGAATCATGGCCTTAACCTGCGCTCGCGCCTTGTTCGATTTTGGGTCCATTTCCATGTTCAGTATCGCCATGTTTCAGCCTGCTGCTATTGAGCTGCTCTTCTTCCCAGTCAGGATCATCTTCAGATTCATCAGTGCTACTGCTATCTCCATCCACAGAACTTTCATCTCCATACTCCTCGGTGGATGTCGCTTCAGCGTCCTGGGTTGGCAGCTCAGGACTATCTTCGGGTTCAGGGAGAACGTCGTCTTGATCCCTCTGATCACCGTTCTTCTCCACACTTTTACCTCCTAACAAGACGGGTCTGCTATCTCTGCAGGCTTCGCCGCTGTTGCCTTCGAATCCAGAAACCTCGTTCATGAACTTTGAGAGAGCGTTTCTAATTGTTGCACAGAGCTTGCCAACAGCATCCTTCTCCTTCTTCTGCAGGCCAAGAGATGGGTTAATGAGTAAAAGATCAGTAGAGGAGAATTTTTTTGCTGCTAGTAATGTAGGTACAAGAGGGCATTTTTCAAAGGGGGGGGGGGGGTAGAGATAATCTATTACTTGTGGATTGTATCATGGTGAGGCATTTGATGTCACGAAGTTCACTAGTCCTGGAACCCCTCCGAACATGGTACATGGCAGATGCACTTGAAGCACCCGTATAGTTGATGCTAGCAAGCCGGTCCCACGGCTCGGTCACCACTGTGACTCTCCAGGGGCCCCAGTGCGGGAGAACCTTTTCTTGTCGCTAATTCCTGTCCAGTACATAATAGATGGTAAAAGTATCCAGCTAACATAGGTTACTGCTACTCGTACGTGTTGGCGGCACCAAATATCGGGACTAATTAAGCTCTGCAATCAAAAGAAGAAGAAAATAATCAAACTAATATGCTCATCATTTTCTGGGCAAAAATAATTGTTGCATTTTATTCCACGGAGACCAGGCGGCGGCGGTGAGGTAGGTGGTGGGCTTCAAAATATGCCTATAGGTTAATGGAGTGAAAATATATCCTTGAAAAAATAACCCTGCTGCAATTCCATAGAATTTCTATTTTTGTTTATTCTTCCCTACCAGATCGTTCGCGTGGATCGTACGCGATCGGCGCCGTTTGGTCAGCCATCCTGCGGTCAGGAACCCTGCATAATCGCGAGGCGAAACCTCAGCCGCGCTACGCTACACTACTACACTCACGCTCGGAACCGCGCTGAAGTCGAGCAGTCGACCACTTCTTTTCGAAAGTTCGAGGATCGGCACTCCCATCCGAGCTCGTGTGCTCGTGACGCGGACTCATTCGCTTGTGACCGTGCTCAAGAGGTTAGTTAACGAACCTGCTCTTTGTTTATGCAGCCTGTCGGCTCTAATGCCGCCTGCGGCCCGTCTCCTTTAGCTTCTTCCTGGTTCATCTGGTCTTTTAGCTGCATGCCTGCGCTTTAGGCAAAGATTCGCTGACTAGGGTACGCCGTGGCACATCTGATTCCGGTGCGACAAGAGGCTGAAAGTTCGAGCTTAAATAACGCGACTAGTACAAACTTGAGCTACAAGACTCACTTGGTTTCAAGCTACGGCTCTGGTTTTACAATATATGATCAGCGTTGGTGTGCTGGAGACCTGAGCAAAACGCGACCAGAATTTCCGGTACAAACCGTTGGGGAAAAAAAAGGAGGCGGCTCTAACTAAAGGAGGGCATCGAATCTCGTGCTCGCCATGCCACATGCAGCGCAACATGATCCCATGACTCTTCTTTTACCTAGCGTACGCGGCCCAAAAGAGAGGATCTTTTGATGTCGCCCCCGTCCTCGCTGATCCGATGACTCGCGCGTGTCCTCCGACTCCATTCGACCTCCGAAAATTTAAGCGATTCTTCCGTTCATTCTGCCGCGGTTCGTTCGACCTCTTCGTTCCCACGAATCGCGAACACAACACGCAACAAAACAGAGCAACAGTCGAAGAGAACAGATTAAAAGAGCGTAGCGGGGCGACAGCAAAACAGAGGAGACCATACCGACCACCACCGCCCCGTCCTAAAGCGATCGTCGGCGCCGGCAAAGAGAAAATCTTAAGAGAGCGTGCTGGTCACGTTGCGTGCCTCTCCTCCCCTTTTTCTTGCTGCTTCCCCGCATCGGCCAATGGCAGCGCAGCAGCAGGCCACCTCGGTGCTGCAGAGCTTCCCGTTCAAGGCGGCCGTGCTGGCGCTCTGCGTCGCGCTGCTGCCGCGCCTCCCGGCGCAGGCGCCCGAGGGTCTCGTCGCCGCCAACGGGGCCTGGCAGGCGTTCCTCGCCAAGGCGTGGGAGCTGCTCCACCTGCTCGTCGTTGGCATCGCCGTCTCCTACGGCCTCTTCAGCCGCAAGAACAGCGCGGACGATGGCCGCGGCGGCGGCGTCGCTACACCCGGGAAGGAGGACGCCGATCCAGCGGACGCGAGGTACGCCACGCGGATGTTCCGGGACTCGATCGCGCCGTTCCATGACGACGACGAGGTGCTGCCGGGCAGCCCTGGAAGCCGGGACGACGAGGGCGGCGGCGGCGGCAACGTGCGGTCACGGAGCGCGCTGCACCGTCCAGACGAGCCTGTGGTCGTGGTGACCAACGGCGGACGCGGCTCCGAGACGCAGCCGCCGCTGGCGCTGCCCGCGCGGATGCTCAAGCCGCAGTCCGCGCACGCTGGCGAGCCACCGCGGCGAGGCTCTCAGGACCCGGCGGCCCGCGGCAGTGACGAGACCGTGCTTCCTTCGCCGATCCCGTGGCGGTCGCGGTCCGGGAGGTTCGACGCGAGCCGGCCCGCGTCGCCGAGCCCCTCACGGTCGCCGAAGCGGCTCTCCCCTGCGTCGTCCTTGTCAAGGGAGACGCTGACCAAGGCCACCGAGGAGTACTACAGCAAGCGCAGAAGCCCACACAAGTCCTGCACCAGCTCACCCCCTCCGCCGGTGCCGCCTCCGCCTCCGCCGCCGTTCCTTGTCCACGGTTACCACCCAGTGGCCGAGCGACGGACAGCAGTGGCGAAGAGCATCAAGGAAGAGCTGCAGGACCACAACATGAGAGGTAGAGGAAGGGACCGTTACACGCCGAACACAAGCAGGTTCAACATCTCTGCTTACAACACCACCAACTCCTCGCCTACGAAGCCAAGAAGCTCTTTTGACAGCGGCTCCTCTTCTTCGTCGACTTCAGTCGGTAAGTCGGTGAGAACGTTCAGGGCAAGGGAACCTCCGGTTTTCCAAGGCCAAAGCCAAGAAGTACCTGAAGACGTTGGTGATAGCCGCGATGCACAGGAGGTGCACGGATCAGAGGAGCCATACGGGTACAGAGCTTACCAGTCCATTCACAGGTTCCAGTACGAGAGATCAGTGAGCGATCCTATCCTGGGCGGAGTCGCAGTCTCCTCGGACGAGACGGAGAGCAGCGACGATGACGATGAAGAAGTCGGCGACGGCGCGTACTCCACTAGGGAGTCGACGCCGGAGGTGGACGAGAACGAGGTGGACAAGAAGGCGGAGGAGTTCATTGCCAGGTTCAGGGAGCAGATCAGGCGGCAGAGAATCGAGTCCATTAAAAGATCCGCAGGGCCGCGCGGCGTCAAGCATGGCAAGTAGAATGCCGGCCGGTGATCGCCGACAGCGTCGTGCCGCCTGCTGTTCTCCTCTTTTGTTTTCGTTTTGGTTAGTAGTTGGAGTCGTCTGGACGCCGGCGATAAACATGATGCATATATATCATAGTTGCCAAGAACCACTTGTAAACATTCATGTAGGTGATGAATGGGAGTGTATGCATGCTCTTGCAAGCCGTGACTGCATTTTCCAGCCAAGAGATCGACCGACATTTCCAATCGATCTCTTGGTTGTTGAGTAGTTGTTGTTTTGCCTCAAGCGACTACCAATGTATCTTCTTCTTCAATTGCTACTGAAGTGCAACGGGATTCATTCAGCCCACCATTGCCTTCAGCTAGCGTGGAACCTGATCCTGCTACCTTTTATTTGCCCGGTCGATTCAAATCACATGTTTGGATGACTGGTCCACATGAAACTCCTGAAAGCATGGTGTAAACTGCCGTAGTGGCCTTGTCCGGCAGCCTTCGTGTTGATTAAATAGAAGTGTACATCATAGTGAAAGATTTGGTTGTTACAATGATGGTAGGCGATCAACCAGAATCCCAACAAAACAGAAACAAAACTATTCTTATCTAATATAATCTGATAGTATCAAACTGATTTATTTAGTATTGATCTTTGAGATATCACGTATTGCCGAGTATCCAAACTTGCGCCATAATGACTTGATCTCCTGCCTTCTTTCATTCATGATTTTATGTGACCATCACATCTTCTATCATCTCCTCTCAATCTCAACTTCCCATGTTGAGATTACGCCAAAATTCTACTACCTTTCTCGCAGGTAGCGCCTTTGTGAAGCCATGCGCCACTTGATCTCTTGTAGAGATGAATTTAACTTGCAAAAGCTTTTTTGACACTCTTCCTCTTACAAAGTGATAATTTATCTCGATTTGTTTAGTACTAGCATAAAACACCGGGTTTGCCGTCATATATGTTGCCCCTAGAATATCACACCATAGGCATGGTGTCTCTTCCGCCTTGATGTCAAGTTCATTCAAAATCGTTTGAACCCAAATGACTTTGGCCGTCGCATTTGCAAGAGACTTGTATTCTACCACTGTGCTAGATCTAGACGCCGTAGTTTGCTTCCTAGCACTCCACGAAACCAGATTAGATCCTACGTAATTGGCAAAACCTCCCATAGATCTTATGTCATCTAGGCATCCTGCCCAATCCGCATCCGCAAAGGCGATTACTTGTAGAGACTTGTCTTTTATAAACCAAACTCCAAGACTTATTGTCCCCTTTACATGCCTCAATATTCTTTTGACCTTGATCGTGGGACAATGAAGAAATTGGCATGCTTTATTAACCGCAAAAGCTATATCTAGCCTGCTAAGCGTGAGATATTGCAAGGCCCCAACAATACTCCTATATTTTGTAGAGTCTTCATTGTCAAGCGGATCACCTTCATAAGTTGAGAGTTTTTCTGTTGTGACTAGTGCCGTGTCAATTGATTTACAATGTTCCATACCTGCCTTCTTTAGGACCTCGGTTGCATACTTCTTTTGAGTTAAAAGAATTCCCTCTTGTATATGTTCGACCTCAATTCCCAAGAAGTAATGGAGTGCACCCAGATCTTTAAGGGCGAAATCCTTCTTGAGATCCAACAAGAGAGCCTCAAAATCCTTATCGGTACCCTACAGACCGGGTTCCCCCCGCGTACAGGCATGAAGTGGCTCCAGATCCCGCCTCCTTGCTGAGGCGGGCTCTAGCGCTGCCACGTGTCCTCCGGCTCTGGGCCTGGACTCCCCGCCGAGTAGGGCTCCCGAGCTGCCATGTGTCCTCCGGCCCCGGACCAGGTCTCCCCGCTGAGGCGAGGTCCGGTGCTGCCACGTGTCCCCTGGCTCAGGACCTGGCCTCCCAGCTGAGGAGGGCTCCGAAACTGCCACGTGTCCTCTGGCTTCGGACCTGGCCTCTCCACTGAGGTAAGGTCCGGTGCTGCCACGTGTCCTCCGACTCTGGATCCGGTCTCCGCCCTGAGACGAGGTCCGGTGCCGCCACGTGTCCTCCAGCTTCGAGCCCGGCCTCCCCGCTGAGGCGGGCTCCGGAGATGCCACATGTCTCACGACCTGCCATGGGCCGTGGGCCTCAAGAGTCAAGGAAGACGTGACCAGTCCAGTTGTGCATTCAAGACTGTCGCATCCCCTAGGAGCACGGCGCACAACAGATGCCTCCACCCACTCCTGGCAGACATTACTGTGACAGGACATGACGATGTGGCGTGACAACGGCAGTAATGTTACATGCTGCACAGCTGACCAAGTAGGCTGCGGCGACAAGACGGAGTTTTCTCTCGCTATCATCAACTGCTACTCGGTCTGAGACGCCCGACGTGTCAGGCGACGCACCTTAACTCCATCAACAATGGATACTACAAGTATCTATTAATATCCTAGATCGTGTATAGGGTACGGACCACCGTGGGGCGACCTGTCGGGCCTCGGGTCTTAGTGTAACTGCCCGGCGTTGAGACAAAAAAGGACCGAACAGCCTCCGAGAGAGGAACAATCTCAGCTGGACTCTCAGACCCTCACACACACACACACACACACACACACACACACACACACAAACACACACACACACACACACACACACACACACACACACACACACACACACACACACACACACACACACACAGACACACACACACACACACACACACACACACACACACACACACACACACACACACACACACACACACACACACACACACACACACACACACACACACACACACACACACACACACACACACACACACACACACACACACACACACACACACACACACACATGCATAGACGCGCAAGGCAAGCCTCGGACAAGCAATACAATACACTCTCCCATGGACGTAGGGTTTTACGCTTCAGCGGTCCGAACCACGTAAATCCTGGTGTTCATCTCGTGTTCTTCAAGCTTGATCAATTCATGGACTTAAGCCCTCCAAACAACAAACCTCCACGGGCTGCTCCAGTAGCGGTGTCGGAGGAAATGTTGTAGAAACACTTCGATATTTGGCGCGCCAGGTAGGGGGCTCAACATTCCCTGGATGACCGAACATCACCACCATGGTGAACATCTAGTCCAATGATGGATCCTCTCGTCTCCCTCGTCGTCTTCAGGGGAGAGAGGAGGAGGCCATTTCCTGCTCCAGAGCGGGCTGATCTGGCTGAGCAGGCAGCTGCATGGTTGCCACTTTCGAGGCAGCTACTTCTGCCACCACACGGCGGCAATGACGCCGCCAGTTGCGAGTCCGGAGAGCGTGTTGGCTGCAGCACGCGCTCTTCTCCACAACCCTCCGGTTGAGGATGCTCCCCCGGAGGCAGCATAGCAGTGGTGCAGCAACATTGACCACCTCGTCATCACTGCCATGAACACGACCGCCCACAGGAGGCAGCGGGCAGAGCTGTCACAGGCACTGTCGCGTACGCCGATGGTGGCCCGCGAGATGGCCACAGTGCGCACAGAGACCATGGCCAGGCATGCCACAACCGACCTCAGGGCCGAGCTTGACCGCCAACGCATGAGCGAAGACGGCCGTGTCACCCGAGCTTGACCGCCACCGCGTGAGCGAAGACAGCCGCGTCACCATTGAGCGACGTCACGAGAGACGCGGCAAACTTGAGGGCGAGTATGGCACTCTAAGAGCCATACCCGCGGAACACGCTGCACATACCCCTGCTTCTCCGGTAGCAGGCGGAGGCTGCACGGCACTTGCTCCGCACTTTCGGATGGTGATCTGGCCACGCAAGTTACAGCTTCACTTGCTAGGGATGTACGACGGGACCGTAAACCCCGTTGAGTTCCTGCAGATCTACTCCACCTCCATCCTATCTGCAGGAAGGGATGAGGCTTTCATGGCCAGCTACTTCCCCGTCGTCCTGACTGGCACTGCCTGGCCATGGCTCATGAACCTTCCCTCGGACTCCATATTCTCCTGGGAAGAGTTGTACTGGCAGTTCACAGCCAACTTTAGGAGCTCCTATACGCGCCCTGGCAACGAGCTCGACCTCCACGTCGTGCGACAGCGCGATGGGGAGTCGCTATGGTCCTTCACCCAACAGTTCTCCCAGGTACGACCCCCCCCCATCTCGAATGCTTCTGTCACGTCGCGTTTTGACGGGGTGTGAAAGATAAGAAGATACTCGAGAAGTTAGCCACGCACAATGTGCAAGACGTCTCCGAGCTCTTTAGCGTGGCGGACAAGTGCGCCATGGATGCGGAAGGCTGACACTGGCATTTGCGACCTGCCTTTGAGGCAGGGAAACCTAGTGAGCCTACCACAGAGGTTGCTGCTCAAGGCAGCGGCAAGAAGAAGAAGAAGGCTGGAGGCAAGGACAAGCCTCTAGCCGGCGCGCCCACCGCCGCAGCAGCAACGGCCGGTGGGGGCCGTGGACCGCGTGCTAACAAGCGCCCGCGACATCCGTCTGTCAGTGACGACGGCCAGCGGTGCCTGATGCACAAATCCAAGCGCCACAACACTAGCGAGTGTCGGGAGATCAAGAAGCTTGCGGAGCGCTTCCATGAGCAGCAGCAGCAGCGCCAAGACTGCGCGCCCTTCTGCTAGCGGGAGGGCAAACAGAAAGCCGACCCTCAGGCTGGCACAGAGCAGGAGATGGAGTACCAGGACGCCAAGCGAGCGTTGAAGGATGTCTACGACCACTCGAACTCCGAATCCATCTTCGGCAACGAGTGTCGCAAGACGCTCCATGTGATGTATGGGGGTTCCTGGGACATCACGTCCCGGCGTGATGTATGGTTTCTCCGGAACAAGGTGAGCCTCTACTCCTCTACATCGTCGCCACAGCAGAGGTCGTGAGCATGGTCCTGGTAGCAGAGCGGCCGGAACCACAGTGACTCCATGTCCTAGACGAGGCTCCTGCCGCAGATCCTGGGGTCCTAGGACTCGGACCTCGCACGAGGGCCAGGCGACAAGAAGCTAGTCGGGTCAGAGCCCGCAGGATCTGACAACCAAGATGCATCCGGGTCCCAGCTTCCGGAGTGCGGTCCAGAACACGAGGGCCAAGAGCTCTCGGGTCCTGGACCACTGCAATAAGACGCACTGGACCCCCCGGGGAGGGTCCGGACCATCCAACGTCCAATCTACTACATCAGCGAGGTCTTCCACGATGCCAAGATGAGATACTTGGAGGTGCATAAGCTGCTCTGTGCAGTCCTCGTATCATCAAGGAAGTTGCACCACTACTTCCAAGCTCACAAGATTTCAGTGGTCACTTCGTACCAAATAAAAGCCGTTCTACACAGCCCCAATGCAACCGAAAACATTGCAAAGTGGGCCGCCGAGCTGGCGGAATTCGAGTTTGACTTCTTGCCGTGTCATGCGGTTAAGAGTCAGGCGTTGGCTGACTTTGTGGCTGAATGGACACCACCACCATGCCACCCAGGGGGCCATGACAACGGTGAGATAGAGCCCAGAGCTTCGATCTTCACCGAGCCCGACTGGACACTCTACTTTGATGGATCCTCGCGCAAGCAAGGTGCCGGAGTGGAGGTCCTGCTCCTCACCTTGACTAGGGAACAGTTCAAGTACATGGTGCAGCCTGACTTCAAAGCAACCAACAACATAGCGGGGTATGAGGCTCTCATCTTTGGGTTAAAGACCGCGCTATCTCTTGGCGTCTGATAGTTTTTGGTCAAAGGTGATTCCAAGTTGATCATCAAGCAAGTCAAGGGAGAATTCTGTTGCAATAATCCCCAGCTGGCAGCCTACCTCCTCCAAGTGGAGAAGCTAGAAAAAGACTTCCAAGTCTTGGACTTGTGCCATGTCCCTCGCGCCAACAATGCAATCGGTGATGACCTGTCAACGAAGGCTTACGCTTGGGCTTTTGAGCCTAAGGGTGTCTTTTAAAGGAAGTCTCTGCGACCTACAACCTGGTCTGCCGAACTAGACGAAGAGGGCGAGACTAGCACCTCAAAGCTGGCGGTCCCGGAGGCCGTGCTACCATGGAGCCCGCCAAGGATCATAAGCGTCACTGGGGACTTTGTGCAACCTGGCGCTCAAGATCCAGAATCTCAAGTAGGTTCTGATGCATGGATCACGGAGATCCAAGACTACTTGAAAGACAACATCCTTCCTGATGAACATGCATCTGCTGAACGGATTGTTTGGTTGGTTAAGAGATACACACTGGTAGAGAGGGATCTCTATCGGCGTGGCGCCAATGGCGTCCTATTGCGGTGCATAGCCCAGGAAGAGGGCTGCGACTTGCTCACAGAGATCCATAGAGGTGAGTGTGGGAACCATGCATCTTCCCGCACACTGGTCGGTAAAGCCTTCTAGCATGGCTTCTACTGCCCGACAACCCTTCAGGATGCCGTCGAGCTGGTAAAGAGATGCAAGGCGTTCCAGTTCCATGCCAAGCAGACCCACACACCAGAGCAGACAGTGCAAATGATCCCGCCCTCATGGCCATTCTCTGTGTGGGGCTAGACATCCTGGGACCCTACCCCAAGTCCGTTGGAGGGTACCGGTACCTCTACGTCACCGTAGAAAAGTTCACAAAGTGACAGGAAGCAACCCTATAGTCACAATCAACAAGCAATCAGCAGTCAAGTTCATCAAGTCGATCATTTGCCGGTTCGGGGTCCAGAACAGAATCATCACCGACAATGGGACCCAGTACCAGTGTAGTGTTCCAAGAGTACCGCGAAGACCTTGTCATCCAGATCTACTACGCATTCATTGCACATCCAAAAAGCAATGGACAAGTCAAGAGCGCTAATGCTGAGATACTCAAGGGTCTCAAGACACGTACCTACGACTTGTTGAAAAAGCATGGTGCCAATTGGGTAGACGATCTTTCATGCGCATAGTGTGTAAGGGCCTCAGTTTTTGACACTCATTTGCAGTGTTCATCACCACACCACACACCTCATTTGAGGAAAAATGATGAACACAAATAAAGAGCAAGTAACAATTATCAACATGCTCATTAGAGAACAAACTCACACATTGCAAAAGTGGTATTTCCCACATGTGATATAGATGGGCTGGACATATAAAAACTCCTACACTTTGCTAAGGATGTCCATGCCAAGTTTCACCCAAATTCAAAACCTTTTTGAGGTCATTTTGGGTGTAGATAGGAAAGGGGCAGTTTGAAAACATATTCAAATTCAAACTGTTTTCACCCACTGAATTTAAAAGTGGAAGGCATATTCTTGCTCAGCACATTTTTGTGAGCTCACACACCAATTTTCACTCCATTTGGAGTTGATCTTGACATGAGCTAAGGGGGAGAAATTCAAACTTTATTTGAATTTCAAACTGCACTTGTGCTGAAATTCATTCAAACCAAACCTCATTTGAACTTTGATCAATTCAAATGGCTCTTGGGTGAATAATTTGAATTGCCAAGGGTAGAATAGGGTTCACTGTTTACCACAGCTGTTAGGAATAAATTTCAGAGGTTAAAAGAGAAGTGGGACCCACATGTCAGCCTCTGCCTCAAAGCAAACCGACTGAACCACAGTTCAGTCGGTTCCCGGCAGCTGTGCGCGCGCGCCACCGAAGGGGGCAGCCGGCGCCAGCTCCTGCTGCGTGCCCCAAGCCGGAGACCAGCCGGCCGGGCTATTTATTCCCTCCCCGGCGTGCTTCAGTCACCATTTCCTCGAGCTGCCGACGCACACGACTTGTTTTTCCACTGCCATCGCCGCCGCTCGAGTTCCTGCTTGATCAAGCCGATCGCAGCTCCCTCTTTCCATTCCAAGGTCCCAGCAAGGTACTAGCAACCATCCTCCATCCTTCCCATTGATAGAAATCGATTGAAACCGAGTGATATCGGCTGTGCCGAAAGATCAAACTCGGAACTGGAAACCGCCGCACCTCGGGCTCTCGTGGACAGCCCAACCTGGGCGTTGTCACGCCCGAGCCAAGGCACCCTTGGACGCGCAAGTGATCGGTGCTGCTCATCCCCGAGCCACAGCTCGAGTGTTTGCTCACCGGCGGCGAATTTCCATTTTTCCCCTTTCTGTGTGCAGAACGACCCTCGGGTACGATTCTGTTCAATTCGTGCTCTAGAAAGGATTAGAGGGCCTCAGGCCACTCCCACACGAACTAGACACGGTGACGCACAAGTTGCCTTCACAACTTTGGGCCGGAGAACTTCTGTGCCCGGCGTAATTCAAGTTCTACTAATGGCGGAACGCACGGGGGGTATCGGGCGCACGGTGAGGACCTATTTCGGGCCTTCTCCGAGCTGCCCCGAGTTCATGTCGACCTTCTCTGAGGTCCACTGATGCTCCCCGACCGATTTCCCAAGTAGCTGAGGCACTAGGAGCGTCAGCCGACATGGCCGAAGTCGTTCCGATATGGCGGCTCGTCGCCGACCATGCTCCGGCCGTTGTCATGAGCAGCTGACCCTCGGATCATGTTCCCCAAGTAAAAGTAGGCAGGGGCGGCCAGAATCAAGAAGTTTGAAGCTGTACAGCAGCCGGCGGCGAGCTCTCCGGCGAGGTCCCTCGGCGGCGGAGCGCGGGTGTCGCGAGGTTGAAGAAGGGGGTGGACCCCAGCTGTCAGCGGCCGATATTTTGAATCGGGATCCGGCTGCGGCCGGGATCGGGTGTGCTGGCGCGCAAAAGCCTTGTGGGCCGCGGTGTGTTGTCGCTTCGGCGTGCGACGCGTGTCCCCTGGGCCCACGCGCGAGTTTAAACTTTTCCCCGATTTTCAGATTTCCTTCAAACTTCAAATCCTTATAACTTTGGCTAGAAAGCTCCAAATTGAGTGAACCAAATTTTGCTGGATTCAGCTCTTTGAGTACTTTCCAGAAAATCAAGTGTCACTTCATGAGATTCCTTAATTCTCCAGAATTAATTCCTTAAAGTTTAAAATGTTAGGAATTTTAACTGGAGAATCATTTGGAGGAAAATCCTGAAATTTTGCTGAGATGTTCACCAAAATATCCTTGAACTACCATAAAAATTTCAGATCCATTTGAGCTCATTTAGTCCACCTAATGGTGTGATTAGTAAAACTGTTCCAGAGAAAATAGAAAATGTTCAGAAACATTTTCAGAATTTTCTCTGAAATTGTTTAGCTCATATCTTTAGTTAGAGACTTCCAAATTAAGTGAGACCAATTCCATTAGAACCCTCTGAAAATCTAGTTTTCAGAAAGTCATAGTTTGTTTCATGAAAATACCTAGAACACCCTAAAAGCCTTTAATTAAGGTCAAGGACATAATTATTTGTGGAGGGCTCAAATGAGCTTTGCTGCAGCTAAAACTTGACCAAGTCTCTGTTTAGGTTGTAACCAAGCCACAGTAAAAGTTTCACAGTCATTAGGTCTATCTAGTAAAGGTTATAGACTTCACAACTTCAAAGTTAATACAAAAGCATTTAATTAATACATACATTGTTCTTATCATGTAGTCGCTAAGGTCGAGGAGGAACCCGAAGTCCTAGACTTCGTTACTCCGGAGGAACAGCTAGCCTACGACCAAGAGCAGCAAGGCAAGCCCCGGTTTGCATTAACCATTTTATAAATTTTTATTGTTTTGAGCACATACTTGTTTTCTTTATGTTGTGCATCAGAGTCTTGTTTGGAAACCCCACTGCATAGCCAAGAAAACCATGGGTTGGGGTTTAGGATTGCAAACCCCGTTAGCCACTGCATTGCTAGGATAGAGTAGGATTCGGTACAAGTCGAGTAGTTGGAACTACTCGCGAGAATAGGCTAGAGGCACATTGCTCGGGTAGAGATAGCACATGATACACATGGCAAGAAAATGAGACCGAGCGGAGAGTAAGGGCAGCAGGACTTTGGGGCCTGTGTGCTGTAGCTCCGCTTGTGTCGATTGAGGACCGAGCCGTGTGCGGGCCTGTTGAACAAGCTAGAACAGTACCGAAGACCTACCGGCTATATGGGAACCGGGAAACTGATGTAACTCGGGTAGCTGGGTATTGAGGCATTGCCCGTCGTTCAGAGGGTAGGTTGAGAGCTCGAGGTGTAAATCAGCTGGCGGCACAGAGATGCGCGTGCAGGGACCTCTTGCTCGGGACGATGGGACCGGTTCAATATTTGGCTAACGGGTGAAAGGTAGTCGCGTACGGCGTCCGTGATGGTTGTTGTAGGCAACATCGAGTACGGGCGTACGTGACGGGTTGTTCGGGTAACCCTGCAGGTGTAAATCGATTATAATCGCCGTCCCTCGCGGTCAGTGAGTACCACTTGTTCACTGTACCGTGACGTAGAAAGAACAGGCTAGTTACATGTTAAAATGTTGCTGATTGAAAGCTGGACATTGATTGTTAATGATATGCTGTAGCTTAGTGCTAACTAAAGTTCTTTTCAACTTTGGGCAAAGTACATGAGAGAAATGCGTTTCTTGTTTGATTGCGGCTCTCTCATGTGCCTTAGCGTAAAGTTCTCCACAACCTGCTGCTAAAACTTGAAAGTAAGGTTCTACTAATTAGGCGAGTCCTTGCAACTGATTTTTACCTCATGCAACCCATTACCCTCATGTAGAAGTTCCATGTTTAGGTGAGACGGGTCAGACTTGCTGAGCCTTCGTGCTCACTGCTTGTGTTTGAAGCTTTTGCAGGGTTCTATGAGGAAGGGACTCCCGAAGAGGAGACGGAACCCCAGGAGGGGAACCCCGTCGAGTGGGAGTCGTGCACGCCGCAGAGTTAGTGTGCGTGTGTGCTAGCAAGGACACGTTCAAGGGCTGAACGTGTACTTGATGCTTAGTCTACGCCCGCGAGTGTGGACTAAACTTATTTTGATGTAAACACGTTGATAAACTTGTTTATGTAATAAAGCTTCCGCTTCCGCTTTGTACCTTTGACGTGTGTTATACGGTGTTGTGCAACGCAGCACCCCTCAGCGTGATCCTGGCTCGACAGGACCAGTGGGGTCGTGTCAGCGTGGTATCAGAGCTCGCTTGAGGTTTAACACAGTACAAAGGTCTCCCTTTTCAAAAATCCAGTGAGGAACGAGTTAGTAGCCCGTATAAGGATGTTATTAGTATATAGAAAGTGGCTTAGTAACCTATTTGTTATGTCGGAAAATCGTGCATCTCGGGACGTTCATGTCTTGGGGGGTGCACGTAAGCGCTGTCCACCAGTGTGCACAAGCTGAAGGGTGGAGCCCCACGGGTGGCAGGTAACCCGACCCGCTTTGATATCCTCTACGACTCTTCATGTCGTTTGGGGTATTCGAGCAACGTCTGTCCCTGGCGTGCGTGGTGCAACATGGGAGACCCCGTCACGTGGTCTGAAACGTGAACACGTAACTCAGGGCGTGTTTGGCTTGAGAACATCCGGGCGAGTGATGACGGCCGGGTGTACAAACTGTATGGATTCCGGGCTCGGTGTGCAGCCGAGTCTGATGATTGGTTGAATTTCTGCAGGTAGCCTTACCACGAAACGGTAGACGTGTAGCATCCGTGTGCGAGTGACGAGTAGTGCCACTGAACTAACGAAGCCGGCTAAATCCGGTATAGGTTTTTCCTTTGTGAGGACGTAGTACCGACATAATCTGGTGACGCCTCGACGTCACACCCAACTAAATGAACAACTTCATTTAAAAACTTGAAGGTTTTGATCCAAAGTAGTAAAACTTGATGTAACTCCTTCCCTTGAGCAGGATATTCAAAGTTAATAAGTTTTCAACTTATAGGATGTTAAGGACAGAGCACTCTGTTTTCAGCTAAATCAAGACTGAAGTTAATCAGAGGTTAGAGGTTGAGTTCTTTCGAGGTTGGGGTCGTATGATACTTTCTGGAAAGCTTTGGAGGAGCTTTACAACTTTTCTGTTGAGTTCCAGAGGTGTTTCATCCCTTAACCACTCGAAAAATGCAGTAGAGTTGAAACTGTCCAGAAAACAGGACGGAGCAAAGACTCTCTGTAAACTCTCTGTAAATTAAGCATAACTTCCTGCTTAAAAATCCAAAAATAGAAAATGAGGTAGTTCTGGAAAGATTATGAGATGGGTTACAACTTTGTAACAAAAAGTTTTGTCAGATTAGGAACAGAATTAACTGGAATTCTTGGATCAAATCAGTACCTAAGGCAGGGAGGTGCTGTCCAATTGTTTCCAGAAATTCTGTTAACTTTGACATCTCATAACTTTTGAACCAGGACAGATCTTAGGCCAACCAAATACTTTCTGGAAAGCTATTGAAGTTAACTTTAACTTTGATGTTGAGCTCCAGGACTGGTTTTGCTTTTAACCTGGCCTAAATCAGATTGTTATGGAAACTGGTCAGGGCTGTCATGGGAACAGCAGATCAGCAGTCAAATTTGTTTAAAAATTTGAACTATGTTTCCAAGTGTTAAGGGTTCAATGACATATCTTATGTTATAACTCAATGGTTTACTGTTTAAAATAAATATTTGACATTTCTCAAATATATTTTTACAGATGGCAGCAGATAAACGGTTGGAGAACGGGTGGGTAGTTTCCCACTGCTCTGACCGTAGCGGCTACCCGGGAGCATTGTGGCTAATGCTCCAATATTTCGGGTACAACCAGATGCCGCAATACTTCGCCAAGGAAGAAGGCGAAGAGGGGAACAAGACGTGGACGATCCATGTCGAGGTTCCTGCAGGGCCTACGCCACCCGGTTGGGTGCCATTCACCGTCACGGTGAGAGGAAGACAACCGGAAGGGATGTGGCAAGTGGCAGCCCGTGACACTATGTCACGTTTCTGCCAACTACACGTACAGGCTATGGAGGGAACTCCATACGCACTCGTTCCGGTGGAGGGACGAGCTCAGCATGTGTGGGAAGAGAGGTACCTAGAGGCAACAAACCCGAGTTGCCCAAGGTACAACCCCGCGGAGGCAAATCTCAGCCTCCAAATGAGGGCGGGAAACGCTGTGATGGACAGCCAAGCTGTTCATACGGAGCATCTCGCCACCAAGCTCAAGGAGAGCACAAGCCGTGGAGATCATTTTGAGAGTGCTCACAGTGCACTCCGCAATGTGCTCCTTCCGACGATCAAGCGACTGAATGAACAACACAATCAGTTGCGTCGTCTGAAGAAGGCAAAGAAGAAGAGCCGTGTTGACATTGCGGCGTTACAAGAGCTGGTGCAGACCCTAACCCAGCAGAATGAGGACCTTGCTCAAGAGCGGGACGACGCTATTGAGGAAGGACAAGGCTGGGAAGAGGACTACAACCAGGCTATGGACGAGGTGCATGCATTGCAGGACCTCGTGCCCCCGGTATTGGGCGTACCGGTAGTCTTGGGTCTTCCAGCCATGGGAGAACCTGGAATGGGAGAAGAGGTGGTAGACCCCGAGCCACCAGCAGAGGTACCGGAGGAGGACGACCCACAGGAGGTCGAGTTCTACTCCGAGTAGGGGGTTACGGTTGCCAAGTAGGGCAGCTAGGGTAGCGTAACCCAACTTTTGTAATCGGTGACATGTCGTGTAGACAGTAGCGTATGTATAGGTAGTGACGACATGAGCACGACTTCTCGGAGATCCGAGAATAATGTATCTTGTATAAAGTTTATGCTTTATCAATATATGTGAATGTTGTGCAAGTTAATCATGCGTCGCTTCAATACTTACTCCTGTTTATGGAATTTTGAGTAAGACATGTGCTAATTGCTGCTGTGTTGAATTTCAGAATGACGCGTACTCGTGCCAACCCCGATGTTGGAGGTACTAGCCAAGGGGGAGAGACCTCCCAACCACCTCCCGAGGACTCCTCGGGACAGCAGCAGCAACAGCAACAGCAAACACCGCCACCGCCACTGCCAACGGTTACATTGGCCGACATTGTCGCGGCAATGGCGGGTTCACATCAGCAGCATACAGAGCTGCTGCAAACGTTAATTGCGAATACGTCTCGCCCGGAGAGACGTCAAGATCGCGAGGAGCGCCAACAGAGCTCCTACTCCGACTTCCTGGCGACTCATCCCCCTGTATTCTCAAGGGCGGATGAACCACTTGACGCGGACAACTGGCTCCGCGCCATAGAGATGAAGTTCGGGCTGCTCCAAATCAGCGAGCAGCGCAAGACTCAGTTCGCGGTCCAGCAGCTCCAAGGATCCGCGAGCGCGTGGTGGGCCAACTTGTGTGCTTCACAACCCACCGACCGAGTGATGACCTGGGCGGAGTTTCGGACGGCCTTCCGGGCCTATCATATACCGCCCGGTTTGATGAAGAGGAAGACGCAGGAATTCCTACACCTGCAACAAGGGAGCCGGAACGCGCTGGAGTACTCCAGAGCGTTCAACGATCTCGCACTCTACGCGTCGTATCACGCAGATACGGACGAGAAGCGGCGGGACCACTTTTACCAGGGGCTTAACCCGCTCCTGAAGGACAAGCTGGCGATGTTCAATCGCGGCAGCCTCAACGACATAATTGATGCTGCGATTGTTCAGGAAGACTCCGGCAAGGAGTTGGCGGCGGCAGAGCGAAAGCGAAGCGCGCCACAGAGCAGCGGAGAAGGAGGCGGTCCTTCTCAGAAGTTTCGGATGGTGAATCGCCCACCATCAGGTCCGCGCTGGCAGCCACCACAGCGGTCGATGCCGTTCCGCGGTCGGCCGTATTCTTCACCGGCATTCCGGCCGGCACTGCCAGCACCACCGCAACAACAGCAGCAGCAGCGGGCGATGCCGCGTGCGTTTGCACCTCCGCAACGCATGCCGGGCTTTCGTCCTCCGAGTACTCCACCAGCAGCGGCCACATGTTACAAGTGTGGTCGTCCAGGACACTTCGCGAGCAGTTGCCCGGAGAGGCAAGGCGGCGGAGTGGCACCACAGTTTCCGGGGAGGAATCAACCCCGGAACCCTACTAATGCGCGGCGGGCAAACCCTAGGCCCGGTACTGTCCACCAGCTTGCCATTGAGGACGTGCCGGAGGGCGAGCCAATCCTTGCGGGTATGTTCCAACTCCACCAGCATCCCGCTATAGTACTATTTGATTCAGGCGCCACGCATAATTTTATTAGCCAAGCTTTCATTGCTAAACACAGCTTGCCAATACTACCCACCGATAGTCCATATTTAATTTGTTCACCGGGTGGGAAGATTTCAGCAAGCGTAATGGTCTCCAAAGCACCATTATGCTTAGCGGGTAGAGTGTACCCCACGTCTCTCATTATCTTAGAGGGACAGAAGGTCGATGTCATCCTAGGGATGTCGTGGTTAACCCGCCACGGCGCTGTTTTAGACACCGTCCTCCGAGTCGTGCACTTAAACTCAGAAGTGCACGGTTCTCACTCATTATTTCTGGACAGTCCAGAAATAAAACTTCCAAGTGTCTATCAAGCCACAACCATCAGATTGGAAGACATTCCAGTGGTCCGAGAATTCCCTGATGTATTCCCGGATGATTTGCCGGGGATGCCACCCGATAGGGAGGTGGAGTTCAAGATTGAACTTGCACCGGGAACCATGCCAATATCCCGAAGGCCGTACAAGATGGCGCCCAAGGAGTTGGCTGAACTGAAGACTCAGCTCACGGACCTTCTGGAGAAGGGTTTTATTAGGCCGAGCTCCTCGCCATGGGGCTGTTCGGCATTATTTGTCAAAAAGAAGGATGAAACGTTGCGGCTTTGCGTGGACTACCGTCCATTAAATGCCGTAACCATCAAGAACAAGTACCCGTTGCCACGGATCGACATGTTGTTTGATCAGTTGGTCGAAGCAAAGGTCTTTTCCAAGATGGATTTAAGATCCGGGTACCATCAGATTAAGATCAGGGCTGAGGACATTCCAAAGACAGCTTTTTCGACAAGGTACGGACTTTATGAGTACCTGGTCATGTCCTTTGGCCTCACCAATGCTCCAGCTCACTTCATGTACTTAATGAACTCGGTGTTCATGCCGGAGCTGGACAAGTTTGTCGTGGTCTTCATCGACGACATCCTGGTATATTCCAAGTCGGAGGAAGATCACAAGAAACATCTGCGTATAGTCTTGCAACGGCTGCGGGATCACAAGTTATACGCAAAGTTCAGCAAATGCGAGTTTTGGATATCGCAAGTGCCTTTCCTCGGGCATATCATCTCGGCGGAGGGTATCGCTGTGGACCCGAGCAAAATCACGTAAGTGCTGAATTGGAAATCCCCGAGAACTGTTCATGAGGTACGGAGTTTCCTCGGACTCGCGGGATATTATCGGAGGTTCATTCCGAACTTCTCGAAGATTGCCAAGCCAATGACAGAGCTGCTGAAGAAGGCTACCAAATATGTTTGGAGTCCAGCATGTGAAGCAGCATTCAAGGCTTTAGTCAAGCACCTGACATCAGCACCGGTTTTGGCGCAGCCAGACACAACAAAACCGTTCGATGTGTACTGCGATGCATCCGGCATTGGGCTCGGATGTGTGTTGATGCAAGACCGAAGGGTGGTCGCGTATGGGTCACGGCAGCTCAGGAATCATGAGCAAAATTATCCAACTCACGACTTGGAGCTCGCTGCCGTGGTACTTGCACTGAAAATGTGGAGGCACTACCTACTCGGTAACCTCGTACATTTATATACCGACCACAAAAGCCTCAAGTACATATTCACTCAGAAGAAGCTGAACATGAGGCAACGAAGATGGTTAGAACTGATAAAGGATTACGAGATAGAGATCCATTATCATCCGGGCAAGGCAAACGTTGTGGCAGACGCGCTAAGCCGCAAGTCACACGTCAATAATCTGACCATCACACCGTTGGAAGAGAGCGAACCACCACTACATGTGATTCCACACGGAGCTCTCTACAACTTAGCTTTGATCCCCACCATCCGTGAAGAGATAGCGGCAGCCCAGAAGAATGACAAGGGCATGTCACATTTGCGGAGACGTGTAGACAGTGGGGAGTTGAAATGTTTCCGGAAGGACGGAGACGGCGTCTTATGGTTCAAGGACCGGATCGTCGTACCCCGAAACCCGGAGTTAAGGAAGAGAATCTTTGATGAGGCTCACTTATCAAAGTTTTCTATTCACCCCGGCAGCAACAAGATGTATCAAGAACTCAGAAGCAAGTTTTGGTGGACACGGATGAAGCGAGAGACTGCAAAATACGTGTCCGAGTGTGATACATGTCGACGGGTGAAGGCAGACCACATGCGGAAACCGGGACTGCTGCAACCACTGGGCATTCCTGCCTGGAAGTGGGAGGACGTGAGCATGGATTTCGTCGTCGGTTTACCCACCACCTTACAGAAACATGATTCTGTGTGGGTGATCGTCGATCGGCTCACCAAAGTTGCCCATTTCATCCCGGTCAACACCAACTACAACGCCAAGAAGTACGCTGAACTGTACATCTCACGGATCCTATGCTTATACGGCGTACCCCGTACCATCATATCGGACCGGGGCACTTTATTTGTGTCCCGTTTTTGGGAGCAGCTCCACGCTGCCTTGGGGACGAAGCTGATCCGTAGTTCAGCCTACCACCCGCAGACGGATGGGCAAACGGAGCGGGTAAATCAAATCTTAGAAGACATGCTACGAGCTTGCGCTATCGACCACGGCAAGAATTGGGATGATCACTTGCCGTTAGCCGAGTTCTCGTACAACAATGGGTACCAAGCCAGCATCAAGATGGCGCCCTACGAGGCGCTATACGGCAGGAAATGCCGCACACCACTGAACTGGTGTGAGTCTGGCGAAAGGGTTACCTTCGGGATTGACCTTGTCAACAACGCGGAAGAAAATGTTCGACTGATTCAAGCGAACCTAAAAGCCGCTCAATCCCGACAGAAACAGTATGCGGACCGGAGAAGGCGTCCGTTACAATTCGAAGCTGGAGACCACGTATATCTACGAGTGTCTCCAATGAAGGGCGTAAACAGATTTGGGGTGAGAGGAAAGTTAGCACCCCGATTCATCGGTCCATTCCAGATTACCGAAAGATGTGGATCGGTGGCATACCGGCTAAGATTACCAGAAGCACTTTCCGGTGTGCACGACGTCTTTCACATTTCCCAGCTGAGGAAGTGTCTCAAGCTATCAACTACCGTTCAGCTGGAAGACATTGAAGAACTGCAACCGGATCTCACCTATCGGGAGGAACCGGTGCAGATTATTGATGAAAAGGCCCGAACCACACGCAACCGTACGTTGTGGTTCTACAAGGTTCTGTGGAGTAATCACTCCATGGATGAAGCGACATGGGAGAGCGAAGAATTCCTTCGCACTAACTACCCCGACTTTCTCACGTCGCATATTCGGTAAAATTTCCACCGTCTTCTCTCTCATTTCACATTATAATCTCGGGACGAGATTCTTTTAAGGGGGGAGGAATGTAAGGGCCTCAGTTTTTGACACTCATTTGCAGTGTTCATCACCACACCACACACCTCATTTGAGGAAAAATGATGAACACAAATAAAGAGCAAGTAACAATTATCAACATGCTCATTAGAGAACAAACTCACACATTGCAAAAGTGGTATTTCCCACATGTGATATAGATGGGCTGGACATATAAAAACTCCTACACTTTGCTAAGGATGTCCATGCCAAGTTTCACCCAAATTCAAAACCTTTTTGAGGTCATTTTGGGTGTAGATAGGAAAGGGGCAGTTTGAAAACATATTCAAATTCAAACTGTTTTCACCCACTGAATTTAAAAGTGGAAGGCATATTCTTGCTCAGCACATTTTTGTGAGCTCACACACCAATTTTCACTCCATTTGGAGTTGATCTTGACATGAGCTAAGGGGGAGAAATTCAAACTTTATTTGAATTTCAAACTGCACTTGTGCTGAAATTCATTCAAACCAAACCTCATTTGAACTTTGATCAATTCAAATGGCTCTTGGGTGAATAATTTGAATTGCCAAGGGTAGAATAGGGTTCACTGTTTACCACAGCTGTTAGGAATAAATTTCAGAGGTTAAAAGAGAAGTGGGACCCACATGTCAGCCTCTGCCTCAAAGCAAACCGACTGAACCACAGTTCAGTCGGTTCCCGGCAGCTGTGCGCGCGCGCCACCGAAGGGGGCAGCCGGCGCCAGCTCCTGCTGCGTGCCCCAAGCCGGAGACCAGCCGGCCGGGCTATTTATTCCCTCCCCGGCGTGCTTCAGTCACCATTTCCTCGAGCTGCCGACGCACACGACTTGTTTTTCCACTGCCATCGCCGCCGCTCGAGTTCCTGCTTGATCAAGCCGATCGCAGCTCCCTCTTTCCATTCCAAGGTCCCAGCAAGGTACTAGCAACCATCCTCCATCCTTCCCATTGATAGAAATCGATTGAAACCGAGTGATATCGGCTGTGCCGAAAGATCAAACTCGGAACTGGAAACCGCCGCACCTCGGGCTCTCGTGGACAGCCCAACCTGGGCGTTGTCACGCCCGAGCCAAGGCACCCTTGGACGCGCAAGTGATCGGTGCTGCTCATCCCCGAGCCACAGCTCGAGTGTTTGCTCACCGGCGGCGAATTTCCATTTTTCCCCTTTCTGTGTGCAGAACGACCCTCGGGTACGATTCTGTTCAATTCGTGCTCTAGAAAGGATTAGAGGGCCTCAGGCCACTCCCACACGAACTAGACACGGTGACGCACAAGTTGCCTTCACAACTTTGGGCCGGAGAACTTCTGTGCCCGGCGTAATTCAAGTTCTACTAATGGCGGAACGCACGGGGGGTATCGGGCGCACGGTGAGGACCTATTTCGGGCCTTCCCCGAGCTGCCCCGAGTTCATGTCGACCTTCTCTGAGGTCCACTGATGCTCCCCGACCGATTTCCCAAGTAGCTGAGGCACTAGGAGCGTCAGCCGACATGGCCGAAGTCGTTCCGATATGGCGGCTCGTCGCCGACCATGCTCCGGCCGTTGTCATGAGCAGCTGACCCTCGGATCATGTTCCCCAAGTAAAAGTAGGCAGGGGCGGCCAGAATCAAGAAGTTTGAAGCTGTACAGCAGCCGGCGGCGAGCTCTCCGGCGAGGTCCCTCGGCGGCGGAGCGCGGGTGTCGCGAGGTTGAAGAAGGGGGTGGACCCCAGCTGTCAGCGGCCGATATTTTGAATCGGGATCCGGCTGCGGCCGGGATCGGGTGTGCTGGCGCGCAAAAGCCTTGTGGGCCGCGGTGTGTTGTCGCTTCGGCGTGCGACGCGTGTCCCCTGGGCCCACGCGCGAGTTTAAACTTTTCCCCGATTTTCAGATTTCCTTCAAACTTCAAATCCTTATAACTTTGGCTAGAAAGCTCCAAATTGAGTGAACCAAATTTTGCTGGATTCAGCTCTTTGAGTACTTTCCAGAAAATCAAGTGTCACTTCAGGAGATTCCTTAATTCTCCAGAATTAATTCCTTAAAGTTTAAACTGTTAGGAATTTTAACTGGAGAATCATTTGGAGGAAAATCCTGAAATTTTGCTGAGATGTTCACCAAAATATCCTTGAACTACCATAAAAATTTCAGATCCATTTGAGCTCATTTAGTCCACCTAATGGTGTGATTAGTAAAACTGTTCCAGAGAAAATAGAAAATGTTCAGAAACATTTTCAGAATTTTCTCTGAAATTGTTTAGCTCATATCTTTAGTTAGAGACTTCCAAATTAAGTGAGACCAATTCCATTAGAACCCTCTGAAAATCTAGTTTTCAGAAAGTCATAGTTTGTTTCATGAAAATACCTAGAACACCCTAAAAGCCTTTAATTAAGGTCAAGGACATAATTATTTGTGGAGGGCTCAAATGAGCTTTGCTGCAGCTAAAACTTGACCAAGTCTCTGTTTAGGTTGTAACCAAGCCACAGTAAAAGTTTCACAGTCATTAGGTCTATCTAGTAAAGGTTATAGACTTCACAACTTCAAAGTTAATACAAAAGCATTTAATTAATACATACATTGTTCTTATCATGTAGTCGCTAAGGTCGAGGAGGAACCCGAAGTCCTAGACTTCGTTACTCCGGAGGAACAGCTAGCCTACGACCAAGAGCAGCAAGGCAAGCCCCGGTTTGCATTAACCATTTTATAAATTTTTATTGTTTTGAGCACATACTTGTTTTCTTTATGTTGTGCATCAGAGTCTTGTTTGGAAACCCCACTGCATAGCCAAGAAAACCATGGGTTGGGGTTTAGGATTGCAAACCCCGTTAGCCACTGCATTGCTAGGATAGAGTAGGATTCGGTACAAGTCGAGTAGTTGGAACTACTCGCGAGAATAGGCTAGAGGCACATTGCTCGGGTAGAGATAGCACATGATACACATGGCAAGAAAATGAGACCGAGCGGAGAGTAAGGGCAGCAGGACTTTGGGGCCTGTGTGCTGTAGCTCCGCTTGTGTCGATTGAGGACCGAGCCGTGTGCGGGCCTGTTGAACAAGCTAGAACAGTACCGAAGACCTACCGGCTATATGGGAACCGGGAAACTGATGTAACTCGGGTAGCTGGGTATTGAGGCATTGCCCGTCGTTCAGAGGGTAGGTTGAGAGCTCGAGGTGTAAATCAGCTGGCGGCACAGAGATGCGCGTGCAGGGACCTCTTGCTCGGGACGATGGGACCGGTTCAATATTTGGCTAACGGGTGAAAGGTAGTCGCGTACGGCGTCCGTGATGGTTGTTGTAGGCAACATCGAGTACGGGCGTACGTGACGGGTTGTTCGGGTAACCCTGCAGGTGTAAATCGATTATAATCGCCGTCCCTCGCGGTCAGTGAGTACCACTTGTTCACTGTACCGTGACGTAGAAAGAACAGGCTAGTTACATGTTAAAATGTTGCTGATTGAAAGCTGGACATTGATTGTTAATGATATGCTGTAGCTTAGTGCTAACTAAAGTTCTTTTCAACTTTGGGCAAAGTACATGAGAGAAATGCGTTTCTTGTTTGATTGCGGCTCTCTCATGTGCCTTAGCGTAAAGTTCTCCACAACCTGCTGCTAAAACTTGAAAGTAAGGTTCTACTAATTAGGCGAGTCCTTGCAACTGATTTTTACCTCATGCAACCCATTACCCTCATGTAGAAGTTCCATGTTTAGGTGAGACGGGTCAGACTTGCTGAGCCTTCGTGCTCACTGCTTGTGTTTGAAGCTTTTGCAGGGTTCTATGAGGAAGGGACTCCCGAAGAGGAGACGGAACCCCAGGAGGGGAACCCCGTCGAGTGGGAGTCGTGCACGCCGCAGAGTTAGTGTGCGTGTGTGCTAGCAAGGACACGTTCAAGGGCTGAACGTGTACTTGATGCTTAGTCTACGCCCGCGAGTGTGGACTAAACTTATTTTGATGTAAACACGTTGATAAACTTGTTTATGTAATAAAGCTTCCGCTTCCGCTTTGTACCTTTGACGTGTGTTATACGGTGTTGTGCAACGCAGCACCCCTCAGCGTGATCCTGGCTCGACAGGACCAGTGGGGTCGTGTCATAGTGGCCGAGCCGAACATCACCCAGCCGAGCGACAGGGGAAATACCCTTCTTCCTGGCGTCACGAGGACCAGATCCAGTGTGATGACATCAACCTCGTCGACGAGCGAAGGTGGCAAGAAGCTGCTCAAAATACACGGTACCATCAGGCGCTCCGGCGCTACCACCAGCAGTTCGTGCATAGTAGACAGCTCGGGGTGGGTGACCTGGTGCTTCGGCACATAGATTCTCGTGAAGGGGCAAACAAACTCTCCCCCTATTGGGAGGGTCCCTTTTATGTGACATAAGTATCTCGCCACGGGTGCATCCGCCTGGCCACAGAGGATGGGGTACCTCTATCCAATCTCTGGAACATAGAACACCCCCATAAGTTCTACCCTTAGCGTATTGGTGGGACCGTTTTTTCTTTGTTAGGGTGACATAGAGTCTAGGAGCGGTGCTCGGAACAGCAAAGCTACGGTGGGGTCCTGCTACTCCTGTCATCCGGAGCGGGTCGCCGTCTTCTTGTAAAGTCTGCCTCCTCCTATGAAGTACCCTGGTCCGAGAAATATCTGTCTCACCCGGCGTGCTCATATTTCCATTTCATTATGTTTCATTTTATACTTACTTCCCCATATCAGCTGTCATATGGCGTGTCTAGGGTCCGTCGGCTATTTTCTTGTTCGGAGTTCCGTGGCACTGGAAGGTCTCCTCGCTAAAAGGTTAATGCCTCGGGAGGTACAAAGCGTGCAACCTGCTTAGCCTGGCCCCATACCCTAAGAGTGTACGCGTTGCCTCCCTAGCGCTGCGGCTGAGTACTTGGGAGCCGGACGACACACACTTCTGGACAAGAGAATAACCGTACCACGAGCATCGCCGCTTTCATTTTTGTGCTTGCTTTCCCATATCGCTCCGACCGTATGGTCGTTTACTTTTTCCCGTTTTCACCCGTAGTTGGAGCTGTGCTATCCTTCCGCAGGCGGGTCCGCTTGAGGTACCTGTGGTGTTTCTGGGGTCCCTTGGTTATTTCCTTGATCAGGGGTCCTATGGCGCCGAATGGTCCCTCCTCGGAAAAGCTAGTTCCAGCGAGGGATCCAGAGTGCTGTAACACCCCAAAATCCTGTTAAGAGGGGAATTTAAAAATTTTGGACGTGCTACATGTTTTGCAACAATTTAAATTCAAACTGGAATTCAATTTAAACTCAAAACAGAAAAGAAATAGAAAAAGAAAAAGGAAAACAGAAAAAAACCGGCCAGTGGACCGAAACCGACCGGCCGGCCCACCCTGCTCCGCGCCAGCCCGCAGCCGCACGCGCCCCCTTCCTCCCACTGACAGGCGGGGCCCGTCAGCCTATCTTCTTCCTCGCGCACGCGCCGCGATCGGCCGGACTCTCTCACCCGAATCAAAACCGATCGGGAATTCTCGCGTATCCCAGCCGATTTCCGGACCCCGAAGACTTCAGCTCGATCTAAACCAACCCGCCGCCCTCCCCCATCTATAAAAACCCCGGCCTTGTCCCATTTTTCCAACGCGATCTGCCGATTTTACTCCGGTGAGAACCCGAGCTCCTCCGGTGAATTCTGCCCGATCTACGCTCGGAAATTCCGATCTAACTCGCTGGTCTTGATCCACCGCCTCCGGGGAACCTCGCAGGTGCAGAAAACTCGGTGGTTTGCGGTTCAAACACAGCGCCGACGAGCCTCGTCGTGAATTCACCTCGGACCTCGTCGCCGACCGCCTTCCAGGACCTCCGAGCTCAAGAAAACCCCCGAGGTGAGATCCCCGACCTCCCCTCCACCGATCTATGCCATAAAATCACAGTTCTAGGAAGAATTCCCGAAGATCCGAAACTCTCCGGCGAGATCGCCGCCTCCCGCCGCCGTGCGCCGCCGGGCAGCGCCGCCCGCGCTCGATCAGAGCGACGTGGCCGCTTGAGCGCCGTTTATTTTAAATCGCACGGTAAAGTTTAAATCCCCGCATACCGGTTCGACGTTATAATCTCAGCCGTCTGTTTTAAATCAGACGGTCCACGTCAGCCCCACATTATAAAGACTGAAATTCTTACGCACTACCCCCTGGGGTTCTCGGAAAATAAGAGCTAGCCCCGGAAACTTCTGATCTAGTCCCTGGAAGTTCAGAAAATCATGTAAATTCATTTAAAAATCAGTTTTGACCCCTGGACTTAATAAAAATTAGCAAAAACCCCTCTGTTATGTGTAGCTAGACCCCTGAAAATTCTTAAAATAATATTATAGACCCTGTAGTGGGGTGAGTTTTAGCTTTTTAACCCTAGTTGATATTAAAATTAGGAATTTGAATATGTGGCTAATTTAAAATTTAAAAGGTGGGACAAACATATTGTCAATTCAAATTAAAAACTTTCCTAGTACTTGGAAAACCTTGGAGTGAGATAAAAATAGATTTTTGGCTGAAAATGAATCTGTTTAATTGATTATTCACATTTATTAGATATAGGGACATATTTTTAAGTAGGGAATACTTCTGAAAATTAGTAAAATAAATGTAAAATAGTTCACATCAGAAGAGAAGTTCAAAAATATATTATTTAATATTTTAGACCCAAAACCTATTCTGTTTAGATGGGGTGTCTTACTATTTTTATAATAAAGTTCACATTTAGGCATAAGAAATAAATCTGAAAATATAGCAAATTAGGTATAAATAACTAGAAAATGATAAATGAAGTTTCCAAAATCCAAAGAATTCAGTTTAGGGTTGGTAGAAGATCTGAAGACACATATGGAGTAGGAAAATACCTTTCATGCATACTTGGTAGCTAAAAGGGTGTAGTAATGGAATGTAAGGAATTTATTTAAATTGGGAACTCAAATATAGTATGTAAACATAAATGTGAATACAAAAGTAGAAATCATATACACATGTTTAAAAGTGCATGTAAGACAAAAATCAACACACATTGAGTAACCACAACACATAGAATTTTGAATGGCTTTCATAAATGTGAATGTGTGGTTTGTATGAAGTGGAAGTGTGAACTATGTCTTATGACTTGTTGTTTTCTTTTGCTATGTGTGATGGTATGAGTAGAACCTGCTCCAGAGCAAGTTCTTCCTTTCCAAGATCTGGACTACCCATTCCAAGAGCAGCACGAAGGAGGCAAGTGTCCTTAACCACTTTGATCCTATGCTAGGATGTGTAGATGGAACCGTTTGCATTGTCAATTGAAATATGAAACCCATGCTAGGAAGTTTCCCTAGAATTGCATTATCTTGTTTCCTTGTAGCTTGGGTTGGGATTTATTTTATTATGTCATTTGTTTACATGCTTATGCTTAGCCATGCTTAGAATGGGATATTTGGGATATGAGATCATCAGTTTATTTTACCATACTCTTGAATGAGATGTTATGAGTTATGTAGAGGTAGGGATCAAGGCAAGTTGGATGATTTGGTTGGTGCTGGGTGCACGAGACTCGGGTTTGTGTTTAGTACTTGCCTGGATCCTAAGGACCGGTTCATGGAGCATGTAACCTGGCTTTACCGTGCCAACCACATGCTGAGATGGGGCAGCTTGGCCAATTAATTAGGTGTATCCCCGGCGTAGTATGGGTGTGTTGGATGGTGCGGGGAATAGGTGTCAGCTGGACTACCATATGAACCGCAAGGCTCAAGAGGGGGCCACTGCAGTGGGGTTGGAGCCTCTTGTATGCTGTTAGGGGTGAAACCTCAGTGGGCCCATGCTCGTCGGGAATCCCTTTGTAAAGGCTTCGTAGTGATCTCCTGGCTACACACCTGGGAAGTGTGAATGTGGTTCGTAGCCACTGGCGTAATGGAGGTTCTTTTAGTCCACCCGACAACGGGGGATGAAATCACTACATGTGGGTACAGTGGTACAAACTCTGCTGAGTCAAAACTGTCATGACAGCCGTGCTCACGGTCAAGAGCGGCTTGGACTTATTCATGATTAGAGGAGTGATGGTTTTGGAAGTTAAGAATGTTAAGCGGGGAGCTTAACATTGGAAATGATGTTATGGTTATTTGATTATGATGATGGGATGAGAGTTTGGGACCATTTCTCCTGTGTAGTAATGTAGGTGCTTAATAAGCTAAGGTGATAAGTATTAATTGCGTAGTGCTTTAACCATGAGTTCAACCTCCCCTTGTTCTAGCCATGCATGACATAACTTTCCCACACTTGCTGAGTACCATCGGTACTCAACCTTGCATATTTGTTGGTTTATATTGCTGCTCAGGTCAAGATAATGAGGAGGTGTATAATGACCAAGACTTTGGACCCGAAGACGGTTTCTAGGTTCATGGAGACCCCGGGCAACGCCTGTGATGGAGCTCTCAAGAATAATTATTCCGCTGCTAGTTTATTTACTTGTGATGAACTTATTATTGTCCATCGAGACATTTGCTATGTAAGATTTATTTATATTCGACACCTGGCTTGTAATAAATGATGCTTCACTATTTGTCATCACATGTATGAGAAAATGATCCTGGCATACATGTGAAATTCACTCGGTTGTTCTTCAGAAAAACCGGGTGTGACAGAAGTGGTATCAGAGCCAAGGTTGCCCGTAGGAACATGGACCTAGGTAGAAATGGACGTATGTAAGGGCCCTATTTTCTTAAAAACTATTTTTACAAGGTGTGTGTTGAAAAGTGTTATTTAATGAGTCACTTTCTTCATCTTACCCCAATTTTCATTCAAAATAGGATTTTTGTTTAAAAAGTTTATCTAACCTAAGTTTAAATGCTTTTTGTTTTAGATGGTTCGCATGATTCGCACCGCTCGCAAGTCCACAGGAGGGAGAGTTCCCGTAGTTGCCCTTGCCGAAAGAGAGGAGAGTCGTCCGGTGACGTACCTTTCCTACGGATTAGCAGTAGGAGGCTTGCTGCGCCGTCTTCGACGTATGCTCGAAGCTGCCGGCAATACGGGCAAACTAATCATCCACTATAACTCCACCAGGACCATCCGTGAGAAGAGGGGAGAATGGAGTTCAGAGATAAGGATTATACACGAAAATCAGCTGCTTAAGATCCACCGCTCTCCAGCTTGTAGAGCGACACAGGTCGATGCGGAGAAGGATGTCACCTGGGAGGCCATCACCTGCCAGAGTCACATCTATCGTCGACACCTGGACAGGACTGAGTACATGTATGTCCTCCAGCGCGAGAGTGGTACGTCGGAGTATAAGTACCCGCCAGTGCAGCAAGGGACTTCCCATGAGCACATGGATTTGTGCTTAGAGGATGCTGCCATGCTTAGCACTCGATTGCAGGAGTGTCAGCAGAAGCTTCAGGATGTTCGTGACACCATGAAGGAAACTGAGGCGTTGCTTCGAGCCTGCTTAAGGGCGAGAGAAAGAGGAGATGGGAATGAACTGTGTGTCACCGTGAATGATACATGGACTCCTGACCCCCCAGCTCGCCGAGCGATCAGGCGTCGTCGCACTTCTCCACCAGCAGCCTCCCCACCCAAAGCAGAGTCAGAAGGCAGCCGAAATGATGAGGAAGATCCCGAGGAGCCAGCTCAAGAAAACAAGTAGCGTAGAGCCTTCCCCTTAAATTAGAAGGATGTCGAGTAGTCGAGTCGTTACGTTAGTTAATGGTGTGTTAATGCTTGGTGTGTGATGTGAGTTGTGGAAGCCATGAGCAATTGTCCACAGCCTCGTCTTCAGATTGTCTTGCTTTGGTGTGTGAACCCACATGAAATAATATTGCATTTATTTTTGTGAGAGATATGAAACACTAGAAAAGTATAACAAAGCTTCAACACTTCAAAGTACAAACAAGTGAAAGTAGTAAGATAATACGTAATACTTTAAATTAACATTTGGTTGATCATGCCAGATGGCCGGAAGAGGAAAAGGACGTGCTGCCAACCCCGCCAACAACAATGATGAGGCCTCCAACCCTCACCTTTCTGGAGGCCAGGACAGGGGTGGTCGCCGTGAAGGAGTTGATCCCCTCCATCAAATGCTGGAGAATCAAAATCAGCTCATCCAGAACTTGACTCAAGTAGTGGCCAACTTGCATCAAGTTCCACCTCCACAAGCTGCACCACGCCAACCAAGGTTGAGTGAGTTTCTAGGAACTCAACCTCCAAAGTTCGCAAGTGCTGCTGAACCTCTGGAGGCAGATGATTGGCTTAAGACCATTGAGAGCAAGATGAGGATCATACAGTGCCAAGGGTATGAGAGGGTGCTGTTTGCCTCTCATCAATTGCATGGACCTGCTGCTGATTGGTGGACCGCCTACGTGGCTGCCCATCATGACCCTGAGAACATCACTTGGGAAGAGTTCAAGCGTAGCTTCCGCAACCAGTATATCCCAAGAGGTGAAATAAAAAAAACGGAAGGAGTTCTTGGGACTGCAGCGGGGAAACATGACGGTGAGGGAATACCTCACTAAATTTACTCAACTATACCGTTATGCCCCATGAGACATAGAGACTGATGAGCAGAAACAAGATTGTTTCGTGGAAGGGCTTACCGCAGAAATGCAGTGTGTAATGTCCTCAAATGAGTATGAAAGCTTCCAAAAGATGGTGGACAGAGCATTTGTGGTGGAAAGGAAGCTGAAGGCCTTGGAAAATGAGAACAAGAGGAAGGCCGGGTGGTCACACCAAGCCTCAGGGAGCAACACCCGCCCACGTCTGATGCAGCAACCTGCAGGGCAGATGAACCGTGCTGCGGTACCCTACTCAGCACCAAGAGGGTACAACCAAAACTACAGGCCTCCGGCAGCACCAGCACAGCCGCAACGTCAGTTTGTACAGCAGCCTCGCCCCGCATATCCACCTCGACCAGCAGTGCAAGGACCTCCAAACCAACCCCAAGACAATAAAGGCCAAGCACCTAAGGTGGGGGTGCAATGTTTTAATTTTGGTGAAGTGGGGCACTATGCCCATAAGTGCCCAAAGAAGAAGCCCACGCAGCCACAACAGCAGAATGTAATGAGAGGACGGGTGAACCACGTCACTATGGAGGAAGCACAAGAGGCACCCGACGTGGTAGTTGGTAAGTTTCCTGCCAATTTACACATTGCAACCCTGCTGTTTGATTCTGGTGCTACCCACTCGTTCATTGCTCAAGGGTTTGTTAAGAAGCATGACCTAGCAACAACACAAATGAACCATATGCTAGCCGTAAACTCTCCAGGTGGAGAAATAAGGACAAGACAAGTGTGTCCCAAAGTGAACCTAGACATTAATGGGGTAGTATTTACTGCTAACCTCATAGTGATAGATTCACAAGGGATAGATATTATTTTGGGTATGGATTGGTTGACCAAACATAAAGGAATCATCCATTGTTCGACCAGAACGGTGGAACTAACTCACCCTAGTGGCACAAGAGTAAAGTTCATAACAATACACGAGCCTAGGAGGGACATTAAATTAAATCAAGTTGAGGTGAAAGTTGAGGAGATCAGGACCATCAGGGAATATCCAGATGTTTTTCCGGAGGATTTGCCAGGTATGCCTCCCGATCGTGAAGTGGAATTCGCAATTGAGCTAGTGCCTGGAACAGCCCCGATATACAAGAGACCTTATCGGATGGACTCCAAGCAGCTAGAAGAACTCAAGGATCATTTGAGAGAATTGATGGAGAAGGGGTATATTCGCCCTAGTTCCTCACCATGGGGAGCTCCGGTGATATTTGTGCCCAAAAAGGACGGAACCCAAAGGTTATGCGTGGATTACCATGCCTTGAATGAGGTAACCATCAAGAACAAGTACCCATTACCCCGCATTGAAGACTTGTTTGATCAGTTGAGGGTAGCTTGTGTGTTCTCGAAAATTGATCTCAGGTCAGGATACCACCAACTCAAGATAAGGCAATCGGATATTCCCAAGACAGCTTTCGTATCTCGGTACGGACTGTATGAATACACTGTCATGCCTTTCGGGCTAACTAATGCCCCGGCATACTTCATGTATCTCATGAACAAGGTATTCATGGAATATCTGGACAAATTTCTGGTGGTTTTCATAGATGACATTCTCGTCTTCTCCAAAGATGAAGAAGAACATGAGAAACATCTAAGGTTGGTGTTGCAGAGGCTGAGAGAACACCAACTATATGCCAAGTTGAGCAAGTGTGAGTTTTGGTTGAAGAGAGTTCCCTTCTTAGGACATATAATCTCGGAGGGAGGAATCTCCTTAGATCCAGCCAAAATCGAGGATATACAGAAGTGGAAGACCCCTGAAAATGTCGGGGAAGTTCGAAGCTTTTTGGGATTGGCTGGATACTATCGACGGTTTATTGAGGGATTCTCTAAGATCTAGAGACCCCTCACCAAACTGTTGGAGAAGGGAATCACATTCACATGGACGCCACAGTGCGAGACGAGTTTTCAGGAGCTAAAGAAAAGATTGACAACAGCCCCAGTGTTGGTTATGCCAGATATGCAGAAGAATTTCACGGTGTACTGCGATGCCTCTGGAAACGGGTTGGGATGTGTTCTCATGCAAGAAGGGCATGTCGTGGCTTATGCATCCCGACAACTCCGGAAGCACGAGAAAAACTATCCTACACATGACCTAGAACTAGCCGCAGTGGTACACGCGTTGAAAATTTGGCGGTACTATTTGATGGGGAAGAGGACCGAGATATATACGGATCATAAGAGTTTGAAGTACATATTCACACAGCCAGACCTCAACCTCAGACAAAGGAGATGGTTAGAGCTAATCAATGACTTTGATGTGGGCATCAACTATCATCCTAGGAAATCAAACATCGTGGCCGATGCTTTAAGTCGGAAAGTGCAGGTCAATAAGTTGAGCTTGAAGGACATGCCTGCAGAATTGAAGGACGAGGTTATAAGGCTCAATCTATGCCTTGTGAATAGTGGTGAAGCCATCGCCATGGAAGTGGACTCCACACTAGAGAGAGACATCCGCGAGGGTCAAAAGAAAGACGAGAAGATACAAGAGATCAGACAACTCATCAAGGAAAATAAAGCTCCTGGTTTTAGAGAGGATGAACAAGGAACGGTGTGGCACGGGAAAAGAATCTGTGTGCCAGAAGTAAAGGAGATCCGTGAATTGATTTTGAAGGAGGCTCATGATTCCGACTATTCCATTCATCCTGGGAGTACGAAGATGTACCAGGACCTCAAGAGCAGGTATTGGTGGTATGGCATGAAGCGAGATGTCGCGGAACATGTTGCCCTATGTGACACATGTCAGTTGGTGAAAGCAGAACATCAACGACCCGCGGGATTATTGCGACCACTCAAAGTGCCTGAATGGAAATGGGAAGAGATCGGCATGGATTTCATCGTGGGATTGCCTAGGACCCAATCAGGATATGATTCGATATGGGTCATCATTGACAGGCTAACCAAGGTAGCTCATTTCATCCCCGTGAAAGAAAGCTACAGCGGATCCAAATTGGCAGAGTTGTACATGTCAAGGATCATGTGTTACCATGGAGTGCCAAAGAAGATTGTGTCGGATAGAGGGACGCAGTTCACCTCAAGGTTCGGGCAAAAATTGCATGAAACCATGGGAACCCATCTGAATTTTAGCTCTGCCTATCATCCCCAAACTGACGGGCAGACGGAAAGAACCAATCAGATTCTTGAAGATATGTTGAGGGCATGTGCACTCAAAAACAATCGGAGTTGGGATAAGAACTTACCGTATGCGGAGTTTTCCTATAACAACAGCTATCAATCTAGTATGAAGATGTCACCGTTTGAAGCTTTGTACGGGAGGAAGTGCAGAACTCCCCTATTTTGGAACCAAACGGGGGAAAGTAAAGTGTTTGGTCCAGAAGTACTACAAGAAGCCGAGGCAAAGGTGAGGGAAATTCACAACAATTTGAGGATAGCACAGACACGCCAAAAGAGCTATGCCGATGTACGAAGAAGAGAGCTCGTTTTCAACGTGGGAGACTATGTCTATCTCAAGGTGTCCCCTATCTGAGGACTTCGTCGGTTCAAGGTGAAAGGGAAGTTGTCACCTCGATACATCGGATCCTTTCAAGTTCTGGAAAGGAAAGGCGAAGTGGCGTATCAACTAGAGTTACCGGCTCGTCTATCGGATGTGCACGATGTATTCCATGTGTCACAACTCAAGAAATGCCTGAGAACGCCTGAAGAGGTGTTACCCATGAATGAAGTGGACGTAGCTGAGGATTTGTCTTATGCTGAGCAACTATACAAGATTTTGGAGACAATGGAACGCCTCACCAGAAATAAAAGAATCCGGATGTGCAAGGTGCAATGGAAGCATCACTCAGAAGAGGAAGCCACCTGGGAACGGGAAGATGAGCTCAAGGCACAATTTCCGGAATTGTTTTCTTAGAACCACCAATCTCGAGGGCGAGATTTCTTTTAAGGGGGGTTAGAGCTGTAACACCCCAAAATCATGTTAAGAGGGGAATTTAAAAATTTTGGACGTGTTGCATGTTTTGCAACAATTTAAATTCAAACTGGAATTCAATTTAAACTCAAAACAGAAAAGAAATAGAAAAAGAAAAAGGAAAACAGAAAAAAACCGGCCAGTGGGCCTAAATCCACCAGCCGGCCCACCCTGCTCCGCGCCAGCCCGCAGCCGCGCCCCCCCCCCCTTCCTCCCACTGACAGGCGGGGCCCGCCAGCCTATCTTCTTCCTCGCGCCCGCGCCGCGATCGGCCGGACTCTCTCACCCGAATCAAAACCGATCGGGAATTCTCGCGTATCCCAGCCGATTTCCGGACCCCAAAGACTCCAGCTCGATCTAAACCAACCCGCCGCCCTCCCCCGTCTATAAAAACCCCGGCCTTGTCCCGTTTTTCCCACGCGATCCGCCGATTTTACTCCGGTGAGAACCCGAGCTCCTCCGGTGAATTCTGCCCGATCTACGCTCGGAAATTCCGATCTAACTCGCTGGTCTTGATCCACCGCCTCCGGGGAACCTCGCAGGTGCAGAAAACTCGGTGGTTTGCGGTTCAAACACAGCGCCGACGAGCCTCGCCGTGAATTCACCTCGGACCTCGTCGCCGACCGCCTTCCAGGACCTCCGAGCTCAAGAAAACTCCCGAGGTGAGATCCCCGACCTCCCCTCCACCGATCTATGCCATAAAATCACAGTTCTAGGAAGAATTCCCGAAGATCCGAAACTCTCCGGCGAGATCGCCGCCTCCCGCCGCCGTGCGCCGCCGGGCAGCGCCGCCCGCGCTCGATCAGAGCGACGTGGCCGCTTGAGCGCCATTTATTTTAAATCGCACGGTAAAGTTTAAATCCCCGCGTACCGGTTCGATGTTATAATCTCAGCCGTCTGTTTTAAATTGGACGGTCCACGTCAGCCCCGTGTTATAAAGACTGGAATTCTTACGCGCTACCCCCTGGGGTTCTCGGAAAATAAGAGCTAGCCCCGGAAACTTCTGATCTAGCCCCTGGAAGTTTAGAAAATCATGTAAATTCATTTAAAAATCAGTTTTGACCCCTGGACTTAATAAAAATTAGCAAAAACCCCTCTGTTATGTGTAGCTAGACCCCTAAAAATTCTTAAAATAATATTATAGACCCTGTAGTGGGGTGAGTTTACCTTTTAACCCTAGTTGATATTAAAATTAGGAATTTGAATATGTGGCTAATTTAAAATTTAAAAGGTGGGACAAACATATTGTCAATTCAAATTAAAAACTTTCCTAGTACTTGGAAAACCTTGGAGTGAGATAAAAATAAATTTTTGGCTGAAAATGAATCTGTTTAATTGATTATTCACATTTATTAGATATAGGGACATATTCTTAAGTACGGAATACTTCTGAAAATTAGTAAAATAAATGTAAAATAGTTCACATCAGAAGAGAAGTTCAAAAATATATTATTTAATATTTTAGACCCAAAACCTATTCTGTTTAGATGGGGTGTCTTACTATTTTTATAATAAAGTTCACATTTAGGCATAAGAAATAAATCTGAAAACATAGCAAATTAGGTATAAATAACTAGAAAATGATAAATGAAGTTTCCAAAATCCAAAGAATTCAGTTTAGGGTTGGTAGAAGATCTGAAGACACATATGGAGTAGGAAAATACCTTTCATGCATACTTGGTAGCTAAAAGGGTGTAGTAATGGAATGTAAGGAATTTATTTAAATTGGGAACTCAAATATAGTATGTAAACATAAATGTGAATACAAAAGTAGAAATCATATACACATGTTTAAAAGTGCATGTAAGACAAAAATCAACACACATAGAGTAACCACAACACATAGAATTGTGAATGGCTTTCATAAATGTGAATGTGTGGTTTGTATGAAGTGGAAGTGTGAACTATGTCTTATGACTTGTTGTTTTCTTTTGCTATGTGTGATGGTATGAGTAGAACCTGCTCCAGAGCAAGTTCTTCCTTTCCAAGATCAGGACTACCCATTCCAAGAGCAGCAGGAAGGAGGCAAGTGTCCTTGACCACTTTGATCATATGCTAGGATGTGTAGATAGAATCATTTGCATTGTCAATTGAAATATGAAACCCATGCTAGGAATTTTCCCTAGAATTGCATTATCTTGTTTCCTTGTAGCTTGGGTTGGGATTTATTTTATTATGTCATTTGTTTACATGCTTATGCTTAGCCATGCTTAGAATGGGATATTTGGGATATGAGATCATCAGTTTATTTTACCATACTCTTGAATGAGATGTTATGAGTTATGTAGAGGTAGGGATCAAGGCAAGTTGGATGATTTGGTTGGTGCTGGGTGCACGAGACTCGGGTTTGTGTTTAGTACTTGCCTGGATCCTAAGGACCGGTTCATGGAGCATGTAACCTGGCTTTACCGTGCCAACCACATGCTGAGATGGGGGCAGCTTGGCCAATTAATTAGGTGTATCCCCAACGTAGTATGGGTGTGTTGGATGGTGCGGGGAATAGGTGTCAGCTGGACTACCATATGAACCGCAAGGCTCAAGAGGGGGCCACTGCAGCAGGGTTGGAGCCTCTTGTATGCTGTTAGGGGTGAAACCTCAGTGGGCCCATGCTCGTCGGGAATCCCTTTGTAAAGGCTTCGTAGTGATCTCCTGGCTCCACACCTGGGAAGTGTGAATGTGGTTTGTAGACACTGGCATAATGGAGGTTCTTTTAGTCCACCCGGCAACGGGGGATGAAATCACTACATGTGGGTACAGTGGTACAAACTCTACAGAGTCAAAACTGTCATGACAGCCGTGCTCACGGTCAAGAGCGGCTTGGACTTATTCATGATTAGAGGAGTGATGGTTTTGGAAGTTAATAATGTTAAGTGGGGAGCTTAACATTGGAAATGATGTTATGGTTATTTGATTATGATGATGGGATGGGAGTTTGGGACCATTTCACCTGTGTAGTAATGTAGGTGCTTAATAAGCTAAGGTGATAAGTATTAATTGCGTAGTGCTTTAACCATGAGTTCAACCTCCCCTTGTTCTAGCCATGCATGACATAACTTTCCCACACTTGCTGAGTACCATCGGTACTCAACCTTGCATATTTGTTGGTTTATATTGCTGCTCAGGTCAAGATAATGAGGAGGTGTATAATGACCAAGACTTTGGACCCGAAGAATGTTTCTAGGTTCATGGAGACCCCGGGCAACGCCTGTGACGGAGCCCTCGAGAATAATTATTCCGCTGCTAGTTTATTTACTTGTGATGAACTTATTATTGTCCATCGAGACATTTGCTATGTAAGATTTATTTATATTCGACACATGGCTTGTAATAAATGATGCTTCACAATTTGTCATCACATGTATGAGAAAATGGTCCTGGCATACATGTGATATTCACTCGGTTGTTCTTCAGAAAAACCGGGTGTGACAAGTGTGCAGTCTGTTTAACCTGGTCCTGCATCCTAAGTGTACGCACTTCGCCTCTCCAGCACTGCGGCTGAGTACCGGGGAACCGGACGGCCCATACTCCTGAGCAAAGTAGTAATTATAACCCAGATACTATCACACTGAATTGCCCATGCCCCGCAGCTCGGCTAAGGACCGTAAGTCACAACAAAACTAGGAGCAGGGAATTGTGACCACTGAGCACGATTACTTCTTTTCTTTGTCATGCCTGTGCAGGTCCTAGCGTTCCGACACATCCCAGGGGGGGCCTGCCATTGACGTTTCTTGCGGTTGTGATGGATGCTCCTGAATCTTGAGCTCCAGCTCTGACACCTCCCAGGGGTCTCCCATCGACGTCCTGCCTCAACCATCTACTTGGTACGTGCGCCCCAAGCTATGGGCCACACCTACTAGGGGCCACTATGATGATCTACATGGGCAGGACGTTGGGACCGCCACGACAGTCAGCAGGGTGTAAAGGTCCCAAAATTTTTAATACAAAAGAACTGATTTGAACAGCGTTTGGTTTCAAGTTTATAAAAATTGGGACTTGTTTAAATTTTCCCACATGTGATGATACACATGAGTGTCCCACCCCACTCTAGCCAAGGATCATTTGAGTGTTTGGGAGACAAAGTTACTTTAAAACCCATGTGTAAGCTCTCATGTGCAAGGGGGAGTAAAAATCAGATTTTGAATGTAAATTGTTCAACTCAAATTTCAAATGGGGTAGCACCATAGAAATGCAATCTGTTGTGTTACAAATCCCATTTGCAGCAGCTAACTAAAAAATCAGATTTCCTATTTGAATTCCTTAGGTCCAAATTGGCGGGGATGCAAAGTTTCAAGAATTTTGGAAATAATTTGCTAGATCTTTAAAAGAGGACTTTAAATTGCATAGGAATTCAAATTCAAATTTGAATTTGGATTAAACTTGCTCAATTATCCAAATGCATTCCAGATTCAAGCTCCGCATAATTGAATTATGAGATTTACCAAATTATGAGAGTGTGCTGACTTGTGGGACCCACTGGTCAGCCATAGTGAATAAAATATCAGAGTGTTCAGTCCCTGTTTTTCCACTCGAACAGCCAAGGCAGCAGAGGGCGCCACCAAGCTTCCACGCAGCAGCGGCTCTCCCAGTTGTTTCATCGTGCTGGTGAGTTTCTCGTGCGGTTCCTTAGCCCCGGCGTGATCCTCTTCCTCACAAACCGAGCTATTGCTCTTTGCTTCCTCGCACACGAAAAGAAAATAGTGCACCGCGGCCGCCTCAGTTCCAACCGTGAAAACGTGAAACCGTGTGTGCAACTCCCCTCCGAGCTGCAAAACGGAGCTGGGGGACCCTCTTCAACCTCCTCGGTGCGGAAACTGAACGAGCTTCGGCCTCTCCCACCGAGCGCACGTTGTCGTTACGGCGACCTAACACAACCGGCGATCGGGCTCACATGGACAGCCCACACCAGAGGGTTTCACAGCGAGCAAGCATCCCTAGGGATGCGCACGACATCCATACTGCTTCCACTCAAGCCTCAATTCGAGCCGTGAACCGTCAAACTCTAATTTCAAGATTTTGCGCTGGCGGGCACAAACCGAGCGATCGGTACGGAACTTCCAAATTCTCACTCTTTACTTGTTCTTAGGTTGCCAAATCTTGCACACAGGATCTAGAGTAGTTGGCGACCGAATTCCCTTTTCAAATCTAGCTTGAAACCGATGCGAGGGGGCAAATTTCTAGGTTTTCCGCACGCTCCCATAGTGGTATCAATCGGGCGCACGTGAGAACCTCTTTGGAGGCGCTTCGGAGCTCCGTTGCTTCCTTGCCGATCTAACCTAGAACCCACTGGTGCTGTAGGGCCTTTTACTCAAACTTTTGGCGGGCTAGAACGGCCGGCCGACGGCGCCGAAGTCGTCCCGAAGCTGCCACACACCGCCGACCGGTTTCCGGCCACCGGCAGCCCAAGAGCACACCACAGATGGCTTCCCCGACCTTTCAAATGCACGGGAGGCGAGTCTCCGGCTGGGAGATGGCCGGAAATGGATCGTTGGCGAGGGCTCAGCCTCTGTCCGGCGAGCTAGCGCGCGAGAGAGGGAGGTTGAAGAAGCTGGGTCGGTCCCACATGTCAGCGGCGGTAATTTTAAACCGGGATCGGTTGTGGCTCTGATCCGGTGTGACTGCATGCGGGAGAACCCTGTGGCTTGGTGTGGCCCGGATTCTATTGGTCAAGATTTAAACCGTGGGCCCCGCTCGAATTTGCAATAGGAAATCAATTCCAGTTTCAGTCCCAACTTTAGAAATTCATATCTTTGAGTAGGAAACTTCAAATTGGGTAATTCAAATTTGGTTAGATTCATCTTGGAGAGATCTATCTAGATATGAACCCCCATTTGCATGAAAGTCAATATTAGATTCTGGATAATTCTTTTAAGATTTTCTGTAAAAGAATTATGGAGGGAATTTCGTTAAGCCAATAATCTCCAAATTTTGTCAGAATATTCTTTAGGATATTATTGAACTTCTAGCAAATTTTCAAATCATTTGGAATTGGTTTGTGTAGAAATTTACTGAATGAAATATGCTGCACTCCAATTTGTCCAGAGACTTTTTCAGAAAAGGGATCCCTTTTTATAAAATCAGTTCTGGGCAATTCATATCTCCAAAAATCATAGGAAAATTCTGAAATGCTCTATGAGCTATAATTTAAATTGTACTTCATTTGATTGGACATGAAAATGCACATTACTTCAGAATTAATTCTTTTTATCATAACTGCTTAGAAAAATTATTCTGGAGGAACTACCTAATGAAAAGTCCTGAATTTTGGATAAAATTACTTTCATGTGACCAGGAACTCACATGCAAATTTTCAGCTCATGTTGAGCCTTATATCTTCCTGTCCTGGTTCTCCAATCTTATGCATGTGAGAAAAACATAGGGATTAGTGTGGGAATTATGGGAGACACAATTTCCTTCCAATTTAGCTGCAATTTGGCAAGCTAAGTCCCTGTGGAGTATAGGACTTCATGTAAAATTTTCAGAATCATTGGAATTCAGGTTCTCCAGTTTTCTTCACATTAGTTCGGCTCATCTTATATGTTCATTAGGAAACTTAGTTAGTTTATAACTAAACTCCTAGGGCAAAATTAGTTAAACCTTGATGATTCTTTGCACCACAGAGGCAACAAAGCAATTCTTGGCATTTTCACACAGCCTCTGTTCTTAAGAAGTTCGAGTCTTTAATTCTTTACATTGCATTCTAAAAACTTATGCATATACATGTCGATAGCTCACGACAACGGACTTCGCCGGAGTCATCCCTTGAGGTGTGGATCAGTTGAGCAAATTCAGAAGGATCAAGGGATAGAATATTACTAACTGCTATTATATATTACTCTCCTGCACAACAGGCAAGCTCTGGTTTGCATTAACCTGTTTTTAAAATCTTATGTTTTAATCACTTACCTTATGCAAGTATTATGTATTGCATTAGAGTCTTGAATTGAAACCCACTTGCATAGCCAAGAGAACCAGGGATTTTGGGTTAGGATTTGAACCTCGAGTAGCCACTGCAATGCTCAAACAGTATAGGATTCAGTACAAGTCAAGTAGTTGGAACTACTCGCAAGAATAGGCTAGAGGCACACCACTCGGTTATAAAGATAGACAATGAATCACATGACAAGAAAATGAGACCGAGCAGGGAGTAAGGGCTGCAGGAATTTGGGGCCTGGGTGCCATAGCTCTGCTTGTGTCGATTCAGGAACGAGCCGTGTGCGGTCCTGTTGAACAATCTAGAACAGTACCGAAGACCTACTGGATATATGGGAACCGGGGAACCGATGTAATTCGGGTAGCGATATGTTGAGGCATTGCTTGTTGTCCAGAGGGTAGGTTGAGAGCAGCGAGGTGTAAATCGGCTAGCGGGCACTGCGGATGCTTCGCGTAGAGACCTCCTGCTCGGGACTATAGGACTGGTTCAACACTTGGCTAACGGATGAAAGGTGATTGCATATGACGTCCGTGGTGGTTGCTGTAGGCAACATCGAGTACATGCGTACGTGACGGGTTATTCGGGTAACCCTGCAGGTGTAAATCGATTATAATCACCCTCCCTCACGGTCAGTGAGTACCACTTGTTCGCTGTACCGTGACGTAGAAATAATAGGCTAGTGTCATGATAAAAGTTGCTGGTTGAAAGCTTTACGTTGGTTGTTAAAGAAATGCTTTAGTTTAGAGCAAATTAAAGTTTCTTTCAACCTTAGGCAAAGCACATAAGAGGAATGTGTTTCTTGTTTGATTGCGGACTTCTTATTTGTCTTAGCACGAGGTTTTCTAACAACTTGCTGCTAAAACTTGAAAGTAAGAGTAAATTAATCAGATGAGTCTTATGCAAAGTAATTTCCTATTATACACTACAAATCTAGCATGTAGAGTTACATGTTTAGGTGAGACGGGTCAGTCTTGCTGAGCCTATGTGCTCACACTTGCTATATGAGTGGTTTTGCAGTTTAACATCAATGCTTATGAGGAGGTCGTCCGGTGAGACTTGGAGACTTCCGAGTTGTTTAAACACATGGAGAACCCGGCTGCTGCCGTACGACTTCGTGTTGCTAGCGAGAAGAGTCCACGGGCTAGACATCTTCTTGAGTGCTTAGTAGATATTAAACGTGAGATAAACTAGTCTTCCGCTATAGTTATTTGATGTAAATTATTTACAAAGAATACTTGTAAGCGTCCACATTTGATTTATGTGATACGTGTTCCTTATATGTGTGATGTTGGGTGCCGCATCGCACGACACCACCCAATGCGATTCCCGGGCGAGCATCACGACCCCTTGATCGGGTCGGGCCCTCACATAGGGACCCGAGGAGATGCAACTACAACACAAGAAATAAAGACTTCATAACAAGTTTTTATTGAAGACAAAATACAAGGAGCTTGCAAGGTGCTGGCAAATACAAAAGGCAGGCTGGATCCCTAGGAGTCTACTGGTGCTGGAACGTCTCAGCCAGGTGTTTGGCGGTGTCCTCCACGCTGGACCTGGTCGCCTCCACCGCCTCTGCGATGGGACCTTGCACCACCGGCTCCAGGGAGATGCTGTGGTCCCAGCTTTGGAAGCACGTGAGCACGTGCTCCGCCACTTCCTCAGCCAGGGCCTTGCCCTCGGCCTCCAGCTGGTCCCCGACAACGGCCTCCAATGCCAGCAACTTGGCTCCGACATAGTCCAGTGCAGGGAGGACTTGACTCACCTCCTGTACCAGACCCCCCGAGTGCAAGGGGCTCCAATGCCGTCTCAGCGCGGCCCAGGAAATCCCAGACCTTTTGCGCCTTGACCGCGCGGGAAGCCCGGAGCTCCTCCACCGTCTTGCATGTGGCGGCCAACTCCCGGACCAGGTCCTTGTTCGCCAGCTCCTTCTCCCTGGCAGCCAGCTCCGAAGCACGGTGCTCCAGGGAGGCCTCCTTGAGCGAGGCGGCGAGATTGTGCTCGTAGAAATCCTGGAGTAGCTTCACCAGGCGCTCCCTCTCTGCCTTCTGGGCTGCTTCACGGAAGTCGAAGTCCTTCTCCTTCTCCTGCAGCTCCCGCTCCCACTGGAGAACGGCAGCCTCGCGGCGAGTGAGGCCCTCCTGTGCCTTTGAGAGGGCTTCAGCACGAGCATCGACTTCGGCGTGGTGTCTTCTGGCTTAGGCCAGGAGCTCCCAGGACATCCTGTCAAGTCTCTTGACCGTAACCCGCTCCTGGTCGGTTGCCTCCTGCATGACCTCCAGTCGCTCCAGCTGCTTCCTCGCCCGCTGCTTCGTGGCCTAGGTCTGCTCCTTCAGCAAGTCGCCCTAGTCCCTGAGGCGTTCCCGTTCTGCCTTCAGCTTGCCCCACTCCTGGCTAAGCGCCTCCTGCACCTGTTGCAGATCGGAGAACGCCGCCTTCATGTCCTTGGGGAGAGGGACCACTTCCAGTATCAGCAGGCAGGGGTACCGCATAACCACCACGGGCTCATCGTCTTCCGACGGAGCTGCCACCGCTCCCGCCTGCAGAGAAGTAGGAGGCGAGACTGCAGGTTGCCCCGAAGCGGCTGCGCCGCCACCAAGGACGTCCGTGTTTATCGGCAGGCTGACCTTGGGGGCCGGAGAGTCAGCGCCCCGGGACGGTCCAGGCGGTGGCTCCGGCGCTGACCTCTGGAACCTCCAGGGGAAAGAGGGCTCTGGCTCACGGGCTGCTACATGGAAGGCGCCACGCCCTGCTTCAACGCTCTGGGAGGAAGAAGCCGAAATCAATCACACAAACAGAACAATGGTAAGAATACCACTTACCCTAGGTGGAATCATACCTGGGCGCCTGGCAGTTCCAGGAGGCGCGGAGCTTCTTGTGCGGGGGGCTGGAGCCACCCGCCTTTGTCGGCTTCAGAGCCGGAGGCACGTCAGGTGCCCTCACCGCATCCGCGGAACTGCCCAGACTGCAGCACCGCCGGAGCCGCTGCCAGCGCCGTCCACCGGGCCCGACGCAAGGCCACTCGCATCCCCGCGAACCAACCACCTCTTCTTGGTGGGGGAAGCGGGCCGCTTGCTATACTCCCCGACGTCCCTAGGCGGTATGCGGGAGCGCGCCATAGGTGCGGGTCCGCCAACTGGCACCTTCTCCTTCCCCATGCTGGGGCGCGGGTCCAACCCGGGCCTCCCCTGACCACTGGCGCCGCCTTCCCCGGAGATATGCACACCACGGAAAGCGTCCCTGACCTGCCGCACGGCGACGTCAATGTCGTCCAGCATCAACATCTCCTTCAACAACCCCGACCTTGCCGCCTAGTCAAAGAAGACCGGCAAGCAAGTGGCCAGCGGGTTGATGAAGGCCTTGGAGATCGGGTCGGGGATAGCTTCAATAACATGGCGTCCAGCATCTCCCTGTACGGAATCGACTCGGGGCCGCACTCCAGCCGGGTGAGGTCATTCTCCCCTGTATACAACCAGGCCGCGTGGGTGCGTTGCTGGAGTGGAGCGATGCGGCGTGACAGGAAGTCGGCCAAGACCATCAGAGAAGTCAGGCCCTGCTGTGCCAGGAATCTGATCCTCGCCAGCAAGGGCTTGTTGGCTTCCTGCAGGTTGGGGATCCTATCCCCGACGGGGTTCTCGCTGACTGGGGGGCGCTCGGCAGGTCCAGGCGATCATGGACGTCGGTCTGGACGATCACCCAATCCTTCCTCCAGTGCTCCTACTTGCCGGGGGAGAAGGGTGTGATGTACGGTGCGGAGTTCTTGCTCCGGTGCTGGAAGTAGTAAGCCCCCAGGTGTCTTCAGCTTCTCCCGGATGCCCACAGGGCGAAGGAGAGCCGGAAAAGCCGCATCAACGGTCGCACACACACGAACATCTCGCAAAGTAGACGAAGACCGCCACCAATGCGAGTGTGCGGCGTCAGTTGGTGGAGCAGAAGGTCGTACACCTCCAGCAGCGTCAGCAGAAATGAAGATGCTGGGAAAGTGAACCCGTCCAGCATGTACGATGTGAAGAGAACGATCTCGCCTGGCTGAAGGCCGGTGAGAAGGATCATCCCGCAGCGCATCCTCCTGTCGTAATCGGCCGACTGCCAGCCGAGCAGCCGCCTCACACGCCGAGATCCTCATCAGACTGAATGTGGGAGGAGCGAAGTCTGGTCGCCATTGGAGCAAGCTGTGGCTAGATTTGGTCAAACACGGAATTTTCAAGCACAAAGGAGGAAGACGAAGGGCACAGGGCGCAAGGAAGCAAGTAAGGAAACAATCGCCTTTCGCTGCAAAGTTTCCTTTACTACTCCTGCGACGCTTGGGAGAACTTCGTGCATGGCGCCTAGTCTAGCACTGCCCCGCGCTACCCGCATCACCAATGACGAGTGGGACCCATGTCCGCCTGTCAGATAGTGGGGGCCAGGCGGGTACTGACTCTAAAAAGAGGCTCGAGCAGTTACCAAGAAAAGCAACACCGTGGAACTGCAGCGGTCGTCTCGGGAACTGTTGCAGTAAATGCCCTGAACCACGCCATGAGCACGTCGCTATGACCCTCCAATGAAGCACAGCCACACGTCCACTACGCCAAGGGCGTGCTGCCCTGAACCGCTCTATGAGCTCATCGCCACGACCCTCCAATCAAGCACGACCACACGTCCACCGTGCCAAGGGCGTGTGAAAGTGCATCTAGGCATCCCTTGTGGGTTTTGGTTGATTTATGACAAACAAATGAGACCCTAACAAAATTGTCGAGATGAGCACATGTTCTTAAAAGAAATCAGGAAGAAAGCGCAAAAAGAAAGGAAAAAGAGGATCCAAATTGATAAGAGCTCAGGAGCTGAAAATATTAAAATACTTAGTATAGAGTGTGTTGGAGAAACACACCCCAAGAGCTCAAGTGGAAGAAATCAAACTAACTGCACAATTTCAGCATGTGCGGACTAGTCCGATAGCAACCGGACTAGTCCGATTTTCTTTCTGACCAGAAAACGGACTAGTCCAATATCAGCCGGACAAGTCTGACTTTGTCTCTGGATAGAAAACGGACTAGTACGCACTACTACGGACTAGTCCGATATATCACAACATTTAGGGTTTTCTACACACCGCACACCGGACTAGTCCGGAGTCGACCACGGACTAGTCCGGACATCGCAAACCCTAATGTAACCATTAGAAACCCTACTATAAAAAGAGGTGTACGGCCATACCAACATAACTCTTCAACCCCCTGCGCCGTCACACCTCCCAAGACTCCAAAATTCACATCCCTCCACACATTCTAATCCAAAAAGGATCAATTCTTTGGGGATTAACAATTGATCAAAGGAGAGACTTGTTCTACACATCTTGAGCTCTTGGGTTTGATCTCTCGCACACACTTGTTTGTTAATTGTTCATCTGGTTAGTGTGTTTGGTTGTGTTCATTCATTGTAACTCTTGGGGAGCCCTCAACTAGTGAGAAATCCCCTTCAACGATTTATTCCCCTTTGTGATTAGTGGAAGAGAATCGACCTTTGTGGCGATTCGACGAGGGTAGGGTTGGAGAAGACCCGGTCCTTAGTGGACTCCTTAACGGGGACGTAGATTTCCTTCATGGAATCGAACCTCAGGATAAACACTTGTCTCCCACCCTTGTTCATTAATTGTTCATCATATTCTAGTGTTTAATCAATTCTTTGAAATTCACGTTCAAACATTAAAATCAAAGTTGATTCTTGTCATTCATTGTATCACTGTTGCAATACATCTAAGTTATCAATTAATTTCCGCTGCATAGAGTACTAGAAGTGAACATTGATCAATCTTGATCTTTCTAGTCCACGTATACCGGACTAGTCCGCACAGCACCGGACTAGTCCCATTTTTCTCTGTTTAGAAAACGGACTAGTCCGCACTCTACCGGACTAGTCCGATTTCCCTGTATTTGATAAACCTACTAAGTGTTTTAGGTTTCAACAAAGCGTCGAAAAGCCTATTCACCCCCCTCTAGGATCCATTCAATTGGTATCAGAGCCAAACTCTTCAAAAGAGACTCACCGCTCGAAGAGACGATATGGATGTGAAGGATGTACACAAGAAGATCGATGATGAAAAGAGTAATGACGAAAGGACTCAAAAGCTAAAGAAGCTACTCGACGCCATTCAAGACTGTGAGGACGATGATGAGGAGGTGCTCCCACTCAAGGCTCTTCTACGGAAGAAGGCAATCTCCCCAAAAGGGAAGAAGAATACCAATGATGAAAAGAATAAGAAAGGGGGTAGTCACACAGACTACTCCCGATATCCTTTTGATTATGAGCGTTTGAATTCTAACAATAATCATTACTTATCAATTCCCCTAGGGAAAGCACCTTACTTTGATGGCAATGAATATTCAATGTGGAGACAAAACATGAAAATGCACCTTATATCTCTTAACCCAAGTTTGTGGCATATAGTGTTGTCACACCCGGTTTCTCCGAAGAACAACCGAGTGAATATCACATGTATGCCAGGATCATTTTCTCATACATGTGATGATAAATAGTGAAGCATCATTTATTACAAGCCAGGTGTTGAATATAGATAAGTCTTACATAGCATATGTCTCGATGGACGATAATAAGTTCATCACAAGTAAATAAACTAGCAGCGGAATATTATTCTCGTGGGCTCCATCACAGGTGTTGCCCGGGGGACTCCATGAACCTAGAAGCCTTCTTCGGGTCCAAAGTCTTGATCATTAAACACCACATCATTCTCTAGACCTGAGCAGCAATATAAACCAACAAATATGCAAGGTTGAGTACCGATGGTACTCAGCAAGTGTGGGAAAGTTATGTCATGCATGGCTAGAACAAGGAGAGGTTGAACTCATGGTTAAAGCACTACGCAATTAATACCTATCACCTTAGCTTATTAAGCACCTACATTACTACATAGGTGAAATGGTCCCAAACTCCCAACCCATCATCATAATCAAATAACCATAACGTCATTCCCAATGTTAAGCTACCCGCTTAACATCCTCAACTCCCAAAGCCATCCATCCTCTAATCATGAATAAGTCCAAGCCGCTCTTGACCGTGAGCACGGCTGTCATGACAGTTTTGACTCTACAGAGTTTGCACCACTGTACCCACATGTAGTGATTTCATCCCCCGTTGCCGGGTGGACTAAAAGAACCTCCATTATGCCAGTGGCCACGAACCACATTCACACTTCCCAGGTGTGTAGCCAGGAGATCACTACGAAGCCTTTACAAAGGGATTCCCGACGAGCGTGGGCCCACTGAGGTTTCACCCCTAACAGCATACAAGAGGCTCCAACCCCGCTGCAGTGGCCCCCTCTTGAGCCTTGCGGTTCATATGGTAGTCCAGCTGACACCTATTCCCCGCACCATCCAACACACCCATACTATGCCGGGGATACACCTAATTAATTGGCCAAGCTGCCCCATCTCAGCATGTGGTTGGTACGGTAAAGCCAGGTTACATGCTCCATGAACCGGTCCTTAGGATCCAGGCAAGTACTAAATACAAACCCGAGTCTCGTGCACCCAGCACCAACCAAAATCATCCAACTTGCCTTGATCCCTACCTCTACATAACTCATAACATCTCATTCAAGAGTATGGTAAATAAACTGATGATCTCATATCCCAATTATCCCATTCTAAGCATGGCTAAGCACAAGTATATGAATAAATGACATGATAAAGTAAATCCCAACCCAAGCTACAAGGAAACAAGATAATGCAATTCTAGGGAAACTTCCTATCATGGGTTTCATATTTCAATTGACAATGCAAATAATTCTATCTACACATCCTAGCATAGGATCAAAGTGGTCAAGGACACTTGCCTTCTTCCTGCTGCTCTGGGAATGGAAAGTCTTGTTCTTGGAAGGGAAAAACTTGCTCTGGAGCAGGTTCTACTCATACCATCACACATAGCAAAAGAAAACAACATTCCATAAGACATAGTTCACACTTTCACTTCATACAACTCAAACATTCACACCTATGAAAGTCATTCACACTTCTAAGGGTGGTGGTTACTCTATGTGTGGTGATTTTTGACCTACATGCACTTTTAAACATATGTATATTATTTCTAACTTTTGTATTCAGATTTCTGTTTGTACACTATATATAAATTCCCAATTTAAACAAATTCTTTAATACCCTCTTTAGCTACCAAGAGTGCATGCAAGGTAATCTCCTACTCCAAATGGTTTTCAGACCTTCTACCAATCCTAAACTGAATTCTTTGGATTTTGGAAACTTCATTTATCATTTTCTAGTTATTCACACTTAGCTTGCTATATTTCCAGATTTATTTCCTATGCCTAAATGTGAACTTTATTAGGAAAATAGTAAGACACCTCATCTAAACAGAATAGGTTCTGATCTAAAATATTAAATAATATATTTTTGAACTTCTCCTCTGATGTAAACTAATTTAAATTTATTTTATCAATTTTCAGAATTATTTCCTAGCCTAAAAATGTGTCCCTATAACTAATAAATGTGAACAATCAATTAGACAGATCCATTTCAGCTAAAAATCTATTTTTATCTCACTCCAAAGTTTTCCAAGTGCTAGGAAAGTTTGAATTTGAATTTACAATGTGTTTATCCCATCTTTTAAATTTTAAATACTAATCACATATTCAAACTCCTAAATTTAATATCACATAGGGTTAAAAAGGTAAACTCACCCCACTACAGAGTCTATTATATTATTTTAATAATTTCCAGGGGCCTAACTATGCATAACAGAGGGGTTTTCCTAATTTTTATTAAATCCAGGGGCTAAAACTGATTTTTAATCGAATTTACATGAATTTCTGAAGTTCCAGGGGCTAGATCAGAAGTTTCCGGGGCTAGCTCGTATTTTCCGAGATCCCCAAGGGGTAGCGCGTAAGAATCCCGGCCTTTATAGCACGGGGCTGACGTGGACCGTCCGATTTAAAACAGACGGCTGAGATTATAACGTCAAACCGGTACGCGGGGATTTAAATTCTACCGTGCGATTTAAAATAGACGGCGCACAAGCGGCCACGTCGCTCTGATCGAGCGCGGGCGGCGCTGCCCGGCGGCGGGAGGCGGCGACCTCGCCTGAGAGCTTCAGATCTTCGTCAATTCTTCCTAAAACTGGGATTTCATGGCATAAATCGGTAGAGGGGAGGTCGGGGATCTCACCTCGGGGTTTTTCTTGAGCTCGGAGGTCTTGGAAGGCGGTCGGCGACGAGGTCCGAGGTGAATTCACGGCGATGCTCGTCGGCGCTGTGTTTGAAGCGCAAACCACCGAGTTTTCTGCACCTGCGTGATTCCCCGGAGGCGGTGGATCAAGATCAGCGCGTTATATCAGAAATCCCGAGCGAAGATCGAGCGAAATCGGCCGGAGAAACTCGGGTTCTCACCGGAAGGAAAAACGGCTGATCGTGGGTGAAAATCGGGATGATGCCGGTGTTTATATAGCAGGGGGAGGGCGGCGTTTGGTTGTGATCGAGTTTGCGTCGTCCAGAACCGAAATTCGGCTGGGATACGCAAGTACCTGGGGTGGTTTTGATTCGGGGGAGAGAGAGGAGTCCCGGTCGGCCGAGCGCGCGCGCGAGGAGGAAGAAGATGGCGGGCCCCGCGTGTCAGTGGGAAAGAGGGGGGCGCGCGGCTGTGGGCTGGCGCGGGGGTGGGTGGGCCGGCTGGTGGGTTTCGGCCCACTGGCCGGGGTTTTTTTCTTTTTCTTTTTCTTTTTGTTTTCTGTTTTGAGTTTAATTTGAATTCCAATTTGAATTTGAATTTCTGCACCACATGCAACACGTCCAAAATTTTTTAAATTCCCCTCTTAACAGGTTTTGGGGTGTTACAGCTCTACCCCCCTTAAAAGAAATCTCGTCCTCGAGATTGGTGGTTCTAAGAAAACAATTCCGGAAACTGTGCCTTAAGCTCGTCTTCTCGCTCCCATGTGGCTTCCTCTTCCGAGTGATGCTTCCACTGCACCTTGCACATCCGGATTCTTTTATTTCTTGTGAGGCGTTCCATTGTCTCCAAAATATTAGAGGGTTGCTCGGCATAAGACAGATCCTCAGCTACGTCAACCTCATTCATGGGTAACATCTCTTCAGGTGTTCTCAGACATTTCTTGAGCTGTGACACATGGAATACGTCATGCACATCCGATAGGCGAGCCGGTAATTCTAGTTGATACGCCACTTCGCCTTTCCTCTCCAGAACTTGAAAGGGTCCGATGTATCGAGGTGATAACTTCCCTTTCACCTTGAACCGACGAAGTCCTCGGATAGGGGATCCTTGAGATAGACATAGTCCCCCACGTTGAAAACGAGCTCTCTTCTTCGTACATCGGCATAGCTCTTTTGTCGTGTCTGTGTTATCCTCAAGTTGTTGCAAATTTCCCTCACTTTCGCCTCGACTTCTTGTAGTACTTCGGGTCCAAACACTTTGCTTTCCCCCGTTTGGTTCCAAAATAGTGGAGTTCTACACTTCCTCCCGTACAAAGCTTCAAACGGTGACATCTTCATACTAGCTTGATAGTTGTTGTTATAGGAGAACTCCGCATACGGTAAGTTCTTATCCCAACTCCGATTGTTTTTGAGTGCACACACTCTCAGCATATCCTCAAGGATCTGATTGGTTCTTTCCGTCTGCCCGTCAGTTTGGGGATGATAGGCAGAACTAAAGTTCAGATGGGTTCCCATGGTTTCATGCAGCTTCTGCCAGAACCTTGAGGTGAACTGTGTCCCTCGATCCGACACTATCTTCTTTGGCACTCCATGGTAACACACGATCCTTGACATGTACAACTCCGCCAATTTGGATCCGCTGTAGCTTTCTTTCACGGGGATGAAATGAGCTACCTTGGTTAGCCTGTCGACGATGACCCATATCAAATCGTATCCTAATTGGGTCCTAGGCAATCCCACTATGAAATCCATACCGATTTCTTCCCATTTCCATTCAGGCACTTTGAGTGGTTGCAATAATCCCGCGGGTTGTTGATGTTCCGCTTTCACCAACTGACATGTGTCACATATGGCAACATGTTCCGCGACATCTCGCTTCACGCCATACCACCAATACCTGCTCTTGAGGTCCTGGTACATCTTCGTACTCCCAGGATGAATGGAATAGTCGGAATCATGAGCCTCCTTCAAAATCAATTCACGGATCTCCTTTACTTCAGGCACACAGATTCTTTTCCCGTGCCACACCGTACCTTGTTCATCCTCTCTGAAACCAGGGGCTTTATTTTCCTTGATGAGTTGTCTGATTTCTTGTATCTTCTCGTCATTCTTTTGACCATCGCGTATGTATTGCTCTAGTTTGGAGTCCACTTCCATGGCGATGGCTTCATCATTATTCACCAGGCATAGATTGAGTCTTATAACATCGTCCTTCAATTCTGCAGGCATGTCCTTCAAGCTGAACCTATTGACCTGCACTTTTCGGCTTAAAGCATCCGCCACGACATTCGCTTTCCCAGGATGATAGTTGATTCCCACATCAAAGTCGTTAATTAGCTCTAACCATCTCCTTTGTCTGAGGTTGAGATTTGGCTGTGTGAAAATGTACTTTAAACTCTTATGATCCGTATATATTTCTGTCCTCTTCCCCATCAAGTAGTGCCACCAAATTTTCAACGCGTGTACCACTGCGGCTAGTTCTAGGTCATGTGTAGGATAGTTCTTCTCGTGTTTCTGGAGCTGCCGGGATGCATAAGCCACCACATGCCCTTCTTGCATGAGAACACATCCCAACTCGTTTCTAGAGGCATCGCAGTACACCGAAAAGTTCTTCTGCATATCCGGCATAACTAGCACTGGGGCTGTTGTCAATCTTTTCTTTAGCTCCTGAAAACTCTTCTCGCACTGTGGCGTCCATGTGAATGTGATTCCCTTCTCCAACAGTTTGGTGAGGGGTCTCGAGATCTTGGAGAATCCCTCAATGAACCGTAGTTAGTATCCAACCAACCCCAAGAAGCTTCGAACGTCCCCAACATTCTCAGGGGTCTTCCACTTCTGTATATCCTCGATCTTGGCGGGATCTACGGAGATTCCTCCCTCCGAGATTATATGTCCTAAGAAGGGAACTCTCTTCAGCCAAAACTCACACTTGCTCAACTTGGCATATAGTTGGTGTTCTCTCAGCTTTTGCAACACCAACCTTAGATGTTTCTCATGTTCTTCTTCATCTTTGGAGAAGACGAGAATGTCATCAATGAAAGCCACCCCAAATTTGTCCAAATATTCTATGAATACCTTGTTCATGAGATACATGAAGTATGCCGGGGAATTAGTTAGCCCGAAAGGCATGACGGTGTATTCATACAGTCCGTACCGAGATACGAAAGTTGTCTTTGGAATATCAGTTTGCCTTATCTTAAGCTGGTAGTATCCCGACCTGAGATCAATTTTCGAGAACACACAAGCTCCCCTCAACTGATCAAACAAGTCTTCAATGCGGGGTAATGGGTACTTGTTCTTGATGGTTACTTCATTCAAGGCACGGTAGTCTACGCATAACCTTTGGGTTCCGTCCTTCTTGGGCACAAATATCACTGAAGCTCCCCATGGTGAGGAACTAGGACGAATATAACCCTTCTCCGTCAATTCTCTTAAATGATCCTTGAGTTCTCCCAGCTGCTTGGAGTCCATCCGATAAGGTCTCTTGTATATCGGAGCTGTTCCAGGCACTAGCTCAATCGCGAATTCCACTTCACGATCGGGAGGCATACCTGGCAACTCTTCCGGAAAAACGTCTGGGTATTCCCTGATAATCCTGATCTCCTCCACTTTCACCTCAACTTGATTTAATTTAATGTCCCTCCTAGGCTCTTGTATTGTTATGAACTTTACTCTTGTGCCACTAGGGTGAGTTAGTTCCACCGTTCTGGTCGAACAATGGATGATTCCCTTATATTTGGTCAACCAATCCATGCCCAAAATAATATCTATCCCTTGTGAATCTATCACTATGAGGTTGGCAGTAAATACCACCCCATTAATGTCTAGATTCACCTTGGGACACACTTGTCTTGTCCTTATTTCTCCACCTGGAGAGTTTACTGCTAGCATATGGTTCATTTGTGTTGTTGCTAGGTCATGCTTCTTAACAAACCCTTGAGCAGAACGAGTGGGTAGCACCAGAATCAAACAGCAGGGTTGCAATGTGTAAATTGGCAGGAAACTTACCAACTACCACGTCGGGTGCCTCTTGCGCCTCCTCCATGGTGACGTGGTTCACCCGTCCTCGCATTACATTCTGCTGTTGCGGCTGCCCGGGCTTCTTCTTTGGGCACTTATGGGCGTAGTGCCCTACTTCACCATAGTTAAAGCATTGCACCCCAACCTTAGGTGCCTGGCCTTTGTTGTCTTGGGGTTGGTTTGGGGGTCCTTGTACTGCTGGTCGAGGTTGATATGTAGGGCGAGGCTGCTGTCCAAACTGACGCTGTGGTGGTGCTGGTGCTGCCGGAGGCCTGAAGTTCAGGTTGTACCCTCTCGGTGCTGAGTAGGGTACCGCAGCACGGCTCGTCTGCCCTGCGGGTTGCTGCATCAGACGTGGGCGAGTGTTGCTACCCGAGGCTTGGTGTGACCATCCTGCCTTCCTCTTGTTTTCATTTTCCAAGGCCTTCAGCTTCCTTTCTACAACAAATGCTCTGTCCACCATCTTTTGGAAGCTTTTATACTTGTTGGAGGACATTGCACACTGCATTTCCGTTGTAAGTCCTTCCACAAAGCAGTCCTGTTTCTGCTCATCAGTCTCTATGTCCCGTGGGGCATAACGGGAGAGTTGAGTGAATTTAGTGAGGTATTCCCTCACAGTCATGCTTCCTTGCTGCAATCCCAAGAACTCCTTCCTCTTGTTTTTGAGTTAACCCCAGGTATGTAATGGTTGCGGAAGCTACGCTTGAACTCTTCCCATATGATATTCTAAGGGTCATGATGGCGGCCACGTAAGCGGTCCACCAATCAGCAGCAGGTCCATGCAATTGGTGAGAGGCAAACAGCACCCTCTCATACCCTTGACATTGTATAATCCTCATCTTGCTCTCAATGGTCTTTAGCCAATCATCTGCCTCCAGGGGTTCAGCAGCACTTGCAAACTTTGGAGGTTGAGTTCCTAGAAACTCACTCAACCTTGGTTGGCGTGGTGCAGCTTGTGGAGGTGGAGCTTGGTGCAAGTTGGCCACCACTTGAGTCAGGTTCTGGATGAGCTGATTTTGATTCTCAAGCATTTGGTGGATGGGATCAACTCCTTCACGGCGACCACCCCTGTCTTGGCCTCCAGAAAGATGAGGGTTGCCTGCCTCATCGTTGTTGTTGGCGGGGTTGGCAGCACGACCCTTTCCTCTTCCGGCCATCTATCATGATCAATCAAAATGTCAATTTAAGGCATTACATATTAACTTACCAGTTTTTGCTTGTTTAAACTTTAAGATTTTGAGAACTTATTTCATTTATATTTTCTGAGGATTTCATGTCTTACGTGAACATAAATGCACTCTTAATTCATATGGGTTCACACTCTAAAGCAAAACAACCTGAAGATGAGGTTGTGGACAAACGCCCATGGCTTCCACAACTCACGTCACATACCAAGCATTAACACACCATTAACTAAGTTAACGACTCGACTACTCGACATCCTGCTAAACTAAGGGAAGGACTCTACACTACTCGTATCACTGAGCTGGCTCCTCGGGATCTTCTTCATTATTGCGGCTGCCTTCTGACTCCGCTTTGGGTGGGGAAGCTGCTGGTGGAGAAGTGCGACGATGCCTGATCGCCCGGCGATCTGGGGAGTCAGGAGTCCATGTGTCATTCACGGTGACACACAGTTCATTCCCATCTCCTCTTTCTCTCGCCCTCAAGCAGGCTCGAAGCAATGCCTCGGTTTCCTTCAGGGTGTCACGAACATCCTGAAGCTCCTGCTGACACTCCTGCAGTCGAGTGCTGAGCATAGCAGCATCCTCAAAGCACAAGTCCATGTGCTCATGGGAAGTCCCCTGCTGCACTGGCGGGTACTTGTACTCCGTGGTACCACTCTCGTGCTGGAGGACATACATGTACTCAGTCCTGTCCAGGTGACGACGATAGATGTGACTCTGACAGGTGATTGCCTCCTAGGTGACATCCTTCTCCGCATCGACCTGTGTCGCTCGACAAGCTGGAGAGTGGTGGATCTTGAGCAGCTGATTTTCGTGGATAATCCTCATCTCTGAACTCCATTCTTCCCTCTTCTCACGGATGGTCCTGGTGGAGCTATAGTGTATGATTAGCTTGCCCGTATTGCAGGCGGCTTGGAGCATGCGTCGAAGACGGCGCAACAAGACTCCTACTGCCAATCTGTAGGAGAGATACGTCACCGAACGGTTCTCCTCTCTCAGGGCAAGGGCAACTACGGGAACTCTCTCCCTCCGGTGGACTTGCAGGCGGTGCGGATCATGCGAACCATCTAAAACATAAAGCATTTAAAATTAAGTTAGATAAGATTTTAAGCAAAAATCCTATTTTGAATAAAAGATGGGGTAAGATGAATAAAGTGGCCCATTAAATAACACTTTTCAACCCACACTTTGTAAAATAGTTTTTAAGAAAATAGGGTCCTTAAATACGTCCATTTCTACCTAGGTCCACGTTCCTACGGGCAACCTTGGCTCTGATACCACTTCTGTCACACCTGGTTTCTCCGAAGAACAACCGAGTGAATATCACATGTATGCCAGGATCATTTTCTCATACATGTGATGACAAATAGTGAAGCATCATTCATTACAAGCCAGGTGTCGAATATAGATAAGTCTTACATAGCATATGTCTCGATGGACGATAATAAGTTCATCACAAGTAAATAAAGTAGCAGCGGAATATTATTCTCGTGGGCTCCGTCACAGGTGTTGCCCGGGGGACTCCATGAACCTAGAAGCCTTCTTCGGGTCCAAAGTCTTGATCATTAAACACCACATCATTCTCCTGACCTTAGAAGCAATATAAACCAACAAATATGCAAGGTTGAGTACCGATGGTACTCAGCAAGTGTGGGAAAGTTATGTCATGCATGACTAGAACAAGGAGAGGTTGAACTCATGGTTAAAGCACTACACAATTAATACCTATCACCTTAGCTTATTAAGCACCTACATTACTACATAGGTGAAATGGTCCCAAACTCCCAACCCATCATCACAATCAAATAACCATAACATCATTCCCAATGTTAAGCTCCCCGCTTAACATCCTCAACTTCCAAAGCCATCCATCCTCTAATCATGAATAAGTCCAAGCCGCTCTTGACCGTGAGCACGGCTGTCATGACAGTTTTGATTCTGCAGAGTTTGCACCACTGTACCCACATGTAGTGATTTCATCCCCCGTTGCCGGGTGGACTAAAAGAACCTCCATTATGCCAGTGGCCACGAACCACATTCACACTTCCCAGGTGTGTAGCCAGGATATCACTACGAAGCCTTTACAAAGGGATTCCCGACGAGCGTGGGCCCACTGAGGTTTCACCCCTAACAGCATACAAGAGGCTCCAACCCCGCTGCAGTGGCCCCCTCTTGAGCCTTGCGGTTCATATGGTAGTCCAGCTGACACCTATTCCCCGCACCATCCAACACACCCATACTACGCCGGGGATACACCTAATTAATTGGCCAAGCTGCCCCATCTCAGCATGAGGTTGGCACGGTAAAGCCAGGTTACATGCTCCATGAACCGGTCCTTAGGATCCAGGCAAGTACTAAACACAAACCCGAGTCTCGTGCACCCAGCACCAACCAAAATCATCCAACTTGCCTTGATCCCTACCTCTACATAACTCATAACATCTCATTCAAGAGTATGGTAAATAAACTGATGATCTCATATCCCAATTATCCCATTCTAAGCATGGCTAAGCACAAGTATATGAATAAATGACATGATAAAGTAAATCCCAACCCAAGCTACAAGGAAACAAGATAATGCAATTCTAGGGAAACTTCCTATCATGGGTTTCATATTTCAATTGACAATGCATATAATTCTATCTACACATCCTAGCATAGGATCAAAGTGGTCAAGGACACTTGCCTTCTTCCTGCTGCTCTGGGAATGGAAAGTCTTGTTCTTGGAAGGAAAAAACTTGCTCTGGAGCAGGTTCTACTCATACCATCACACATAGCAAAAGAAAACAACATTCCATAAGACATAGTTCACACTTTCACTTCATACAACCCAAACATTCACACCTATGAAAGTCATTCACACTTCTAAGGGTGGTGGTTACTCTATGTGTGGTGATTTTTGACCTACACGCACTTTTAAACATATGTATATTATTTCTAACTTTTGTATTCAGACTTCTGTTTGTACACTATATATAAATTCCCAATTTAAACAAATTCTTTAATACCCTCTTTAGCTACCAAGAGTGCATGCAAGGTAATCTCCTACTCCAAATGGTTTTCAGACCTTCTACCAATCCTAAACTGAATTCTTTGGATTTTGGAAACTTCATTTATCATTTTCTAGTTATTCACACTTAGCTTGCTATATTTCCAGATTTATTTCCAATGCATAAATGTGAACTTTATTAGGAAAATAGTAAGACACCTCATCTAAACAGAATAGGTTCTGATCTAAAATATTAAATAATATATTTTTGAACTTCTCCTCATATGTAAACTAATTTAAATTTATTTTATCAATTTTCAAAATTATTTCCTAGCCTAAAAATGTGTCCCTATAACTAATAAATGTGAACAATCAATTAGACAGATCCATTTCAGCTAAAAATCTATTTTTATCTCACTCGAAAGTTTTCCAAGTGCTAGGAAAGTTTGAATTTGAATTTACAATGTGTTTGTCCCATCTTTTAAATTTTAAATACTAATCACATATTCAAACTCCTAAATTTAATATCACATAGGGTTAAAAAGGTAAACTCACCCCACTACAGGGTCTATTATATTATTTTAATAATTTCCAGGGGCCTAACTATGCATAACAGAGGGGTTTTCCTAATTTTTATTAAATCCAGGGGCTAAAACTGATTTTTAATTGAATTTATATGAATTTCTGAAGTTCCAGGGGCTAGATCAGAAGTTTCCGGGGCTAGCTCGTATTTTCCGAGATCCCCAGGGGGTAGCGCGTAAGAATCCCGACCTTTATAGCGCGGGGCTGACGTGGACCGTCCGATTTAAAACAGACGGCTGAGATTATAACGTCGAACCGGTACGCCGGGATTTAAATTCTACCGTGCGATTTAAAATAGACGGCGCACAAGCGGCCACGTCGCTCTGATCGAGCGCGGGCGGCGCTGCCCGGCGGCGGGAGGCGGCGATCTCGCCGGAGAGCTTTGGATCTTCGTCAATTCTTTCTAAAACTGGGATTTCATGGCATAGATCGGTAGCGGGGAGGTCGGGGATCTCACCTCAGGGTTTTTCTTGAGCTCGGAGGTCCTGGAAGGCGGTCGGCGACGAGGTCCGAGGTGAATTCACGGTGATGCTCGTCGGTGCTGCGTTTGAAGCGCAAACCACCGAGTTTTCTGCACCTGCGTGATTCCTCGGAGGCGGTGGATCAAGATCAGTGCGTTAGATCAGAAATCCCGAGCGAAGATCGAGTGAAATTGGCCGGAGAAACTAGGGTTCTCACCGGAAGGAAAAACAGCTGATCGTGGGTGAAAATCAGGACGATGCCGGTGTTTATATAGCCGAGGGAGGGCGGTGTTCGGTTGTGATCGAGTTTGCGTCGTCCAGAATCGAAATTCGGCTGGGATACGCGAGTATCCGGGGTGGTTTTGATTCGGGGGAGAGAGAGGAGTCCCGGTCGGCCGAGCGCGCGCGCGAGGAGGAAGAAGATGGCGGGCCCCGTGTGTCAGTGGGAAAGAGAGGGGCGCGTGGCTGCGGGCTGGCACGGGGGTGGGTGGGCCGGCTGGTGGGTTTCGGCCCACTGGTCGGGGTTTTTTCTTTTTCTTTTTCTTTTTCTTTTCTGTTTTGAGTTTAATTTGAATTCCAATTTGAATTTCTGCACCACATGCAATACATCCAAAATTTTTCAAATTCCCCTCTTAACAGGTTTTGGGGTGTTACAAGTGTGTACATGGATAGATATCCCGGATGATGATGAAGAGCTGACCCCAAGCCAAGAAGAAGCCATTCATCGAAATTCTCAAGCAGCATCACTGAGCCGAGACGAGTTCATCAAGGTGGACGGACTCGAAATTGCCAAGGATATATGGGACACACTACAAATTGCACATGAAGGTGACCGTCACGTACGCGAAGCCAAGATAGAAATGATTGAAGGTGAATTGGGAAGATTCGCGATAGAAGAAGATGAATCACCACAAGATATGTACAATCGACTGAAGAATCTTATCAACAAAGTCCGAGCTTATGGCAGCAAGAAGTGGAATGATCATGAGGTCGTGAAGTTGATTCTCAGAGCATTCATGCCTCGCAACGTGACTCTTTGCTCTATGATTAGAGAAAGCCCCGGGTACCGGAAAATGACCCCAGACGAACTTCTTGGCAAAATCATCAACTTTGAGATGATGGAGAAACAAGCCAAGCATGTTAAGGAAATTGCCAATCTCACCTCGGCAAAGAAGAAAGGAGTTGCTCTGAAGTCAACTTGTAAACCCGTATCAAAGGAAGCTCGAGAAGCTTATGGAGAAGACGACAGCGATGATGAAAGTAGTGACATCGATGAAGAAGACATGATCTTGTTCATGAAGAAGTTCAAGAAAATGATGAGAAGAAGAAAGGATAGCAGCTCAAATGAAGGAAGACAAAGGGACAAACAAAAACCCAAGATGAGACGGGCGTGCTATAACTGCGGAGAATACGATCACTAGATAGTAGATTGTCCATATGAGGAAAACAAGAAGAAGAAAAAAGACAACAAGCCTCAACCAAAGAAAATGTTCAAGAAGAAGAAGCAATATGGTCAAGCGCATCTAGGGAAGGAGTGGGACTCCAATGATGAATCTTCATCCAAAGAAGAAGAGGAGATGGCCACCATAGCCATAAAGAAGACTACCAAGAAATCCACTCTCTTCCCAACCATGGGCGCATGGAAGGACACCGACAACACCTGTCTAATGGCAAAGGAAGGTAAATGAAAGGTACCAACTAAATCTTCCTTCTCGCATTCTTTTACTAGTGATAGTGATAATTCTAGTGAGGATGATAGCAGTGATGAAGATGAATATATGCTTAGGGGTTTAGACAAAAAGTTAGCTGCTAAAATGAAATTTCTACTTGATAAGCTTGTTGATATGGAGAAGTTAGTCAATCGTCAGGAAGATATGATCATTTCTCAAAAGGAGGAATATCTTGAGATTGAAAAGCTTCTTGAACTTGAAAAGGAACAAAATAAATCACTAGAGCTTGAATTAGCTTCAAGCAAGAAAGCTTGCTTGAAGTTAAAAGACTCAAACACCACCATCAAGGATGAACTTGCTAACTTAACCAAAGTTAACAAGATCCTTGAGGGACAACTTGAGTCACTCAAGCAAAGTAGTTCTTCATCAACTTCTAGCTCACCTTCTCAACACATAAAGTCTGAAACTAGTATTACTTGCACCTGTGCCAAAAGTGACACTAACATGAAGAAAAAGCCAAACTTGACAAAGGACAAGCAATCTTCTCAAAGTGGCATATTTGACAAGGAGAAGATAAAGTATGCACGCAGTGGATACTCAGTCACAAGACCTCTTAATGTCAAATAATATTTGCATTGAATAACCTCAAATTTTGACAAGTTAGGGCTTGAACAGCCTCATAACGGACTAGTCCGTTCTTTGGGCGGACAAGTCCGGTACTCCGGACTAGTCCGGCCTTGAACATTGGACTAGTTTGGTATGCCCTGATTTAGGGATTTTGTCAGGGAATCCTAGCTTATGTCAACTCAATGCAATCCTTTGTCATCCTTGATTATTCATACCCATTTGTATCTTCCTTGTCATAAATCATGTTGGGATCAAATGAGAGTCTCTCAGACTTTGAGGCCGAGATGGATCAAGATCAAGATGTGATGCCTCATCCTCCGGAGTCTCGCTCCAACAAGCGACAAGAGCGTGCCGCCGAGCCTTCACTCACCCCACCTAGGATGCATCGAAAGGTGACAATCAAGAGACCAGCTTCAAAAGCAAATGTGGCTGGTTCTAGCTCGGCGACTCAACGCCAAACAAAGGGAAAGGGAAAGGGGCTTGCTTCTAGACCGATTGGTCCCCTCAAGATGACAGCTCCAAGGCAGGGACATAGGGATCCCTCGGAGAAAAAGTTCAATGGCAAGGGGAGTGATGTGGCATGAAACCTGAGGAAGGTTGATGCCTATAGCTCCGGCAAAAAGGCAACCAACAAGAGATTTTGGAGCAACTTTCACTTGGACTACTACAGTTCGTGTACCTCCAAATGAAGACTCCAGTGGTCCGAAGTCAATGGATCGACTGGACATACTTTGAAAGGAAGAGCTGTGAAGCCTTTGAGGAGGTCATAGAGGCTGCAGAGAGACATGGACTCAAGGACCTGCTCGCCTTCAAGTACAACTGGAATGATGAGATCATTGCCCAGTTTTATTCAACTTGCCACTTTGCTCATGATGGAGAAGACAAAGTGACTTGGATGACACATGGATCCAAGTACACAATTTCTTATACTGAGTTTGCCAGACTGCTGCATCTTGAGGACACCGACAATGATGAGATTGTGATTCACAATCTGGGAGTTGTGAAGAAGGACAAGATGGAGTTTCTCTATGATACTCGACTCCCATTCAATCCTCCCTCAACCAAGAACATGAAGCCCTTCTTCATTGTTCTCAACAGAGTGCTCCGGAAGACCATTGCTCCAAAGGATGGAGCTGCCGGGAGCGTCCAAGGTTATTTGAGAACCTTGATGAAGGTAATCAGCAGGAGGAGAAGATTTAATATCTTCGATTATATTTGGAATGACATGGTGAACATATCCTGCACACCAAACCGTTCCTGTGGCTATGCACCTTACTTGATGTTCATGATTGAGAAAGTCACAGGAATTGAGTTTGTGAAGTATGTAGAGCACACTGATCTAAGGCCTCAGAAGCCTCCTCAGGCCTCCCTCCCAGCTGCCTTCTCACCTGGATCACCTGAAGAACATCCAAAGAGAGCTCAATAAGATACAAGGCCTTCACCCAAGACTAGGGCCTCTCCACACAAAGGTTCCTCTAGTGGAGCTATGAAATTTTTGGCTGCTATTTTCAATTCTTGCCGCAAAACTGAGGTGAAGCTTCATAAGATGAACAAGGCAAGAAAAGAAAAAATGAGATACATGAAGGCCAATGTCAAAGAAATATGCCAAAAACTGGAGATTGAGCCCATTGGATCCCCGGTCATCTCAGAGGACTCTGCATCTGATTTTACAGAGCTTCCTCCTCTCTCTCCATCAGAGCGTGCCTACTTTGGCACAACGAGTGGTTCCTCTTGTAAGGGCCTTTTTTTGGCACATATTCAAAGTGTTCATCACCACCCACACACTTCATTTGAAGAGACTTGATGAATACATTTGAAGAGCAAGTAACCACCATCAAACATGATCATTAGAGAATAAACTCACGAAATGCAAAAGTGGTATTTCCCACATGCATCATATAGGGGCTGGGCATATGAAAAACTCCTACACCTTGCTAGGAATGTCCCTTCCAAATCTCACCCAAATCCAAAACCTTTTGAGGTCTTTTTGGGTATAACTAGAAAAATGGTGGTTTGAACTTAAATTCAAATTCAAACTGTTTCTACCCCATGAATTCAAAAGTGGGAGACATATTCTTACTCAGCACATTTTTGTGAGCTCACACACCAATTTTCACTCCATTTGGAGTTGATCTTGACATGAGCTAAGTTTAACAAATTCAAACTCCATTTGAAATTCAAACTGCATATTTGCTGAAAATATGCCCAAACAAAACACAATTTGAATTCCATCCAATTCAAATGGCTCAGGGGTAGATAATTCAAGTGTCTGAGGTTAATTTGGTCTCTACTGTTTAGAGCAGTAGAGAAAAGTTAATTTCAGAGGTTAAAACCCCGGGTGGGACCCACATGTCAGCCACTGAAGCAATTCAACCGACTGAAGTCACCGGGCTCGGTTACTCGCGCGCAAGCCAGCGGCCGCCACGGCGAGAGAGCGATCGGGACAGCAGCTTCTTGCCGCCCCAACCCGCTGAACCGCCTCATGGTCTTCTTATCCCCGCAGCCGAGCCAGCCGGAGGCAGAACCGATCAGTCCCTCGCCTCCTCGCGCAAGAAACTGATCAGAGCAGCCGCTGCTCCTCCGAGCGTAGGCCACCCGCAAATCTCGCGCACAAGCCTCAGCTGAGCAGCAAAACGGCACCACAGCATCCTCCACTACCCCCTCAAACCATCATCCAGTGATCTCGTGCTCTCTACCCCGAGAATCACACTGATCCGCAGCAGTCGCCACCAAGCCGAGAAGAGGTGCTCTCGTGGGCAGCCTCATCCCAGGCTTGTCACGATCAAGACAAGCTGTTTTCGGACACGCACACACCTCCTGCAACTCATCTCCGAAGCCTGAGCCAAGAGGTTGAGCGTCAGCGGCGAATTTTGCAGTTTGCTTCCAGCCGGTGCAAAGTCACCTTCGGGTAAGAAACGTCGAAATTCCTGTTTGATTCTTGTTTAAATTCCCTTAAACTTCGCACACAGGAGCTAAACTTAGGGGCGCATAAGTTGGCTTCACAACACATAGCGTAAGAACCCTTGTACATGGCGAAATTCCGAGCTTGCCAACGGCGGCTTATTCGGGCAGCATCGGGCGCATGGTGAGACCTACTTGGGAGACCTCCCAGAGTCGACCCATCGCCATGTCGAGCTTCCCGAGCCACCACCGGTGCTGTAGAGCCGCTTCACCAGGCGTTTGGCAGGCTAGTACGCCGGGACAACGTCAACGGCCTCTTCCCAAGCCGCTGCGCCGTCGCGAGCTTGGTTAGAGCCAACGTCGACGAGGGGAAACCATCCCAACATGTTCATCGCACAAAATTAGGGGCTAGTGGCGAATTGGAGCTCGGGAGCTGACCGGACGATCGAGTTCGGCGGTGCTCCGGCGACCCCGGCGGCCCTACCGCGCGGGAGGCGCGAGGTTGAAGACGACCGAGCCAGGCCCGCTGTCAGTGGGAGGAAACCGGGCGGTTTGATCTTCTGTGGGCACGGATCGACTGTGGCAGCGCGGGAATTAAGCCTGTAGCCCGGTGTGCCGTCGCCTCGGCGCCCGACATGTGTATCTGTGGACCCACCGGCAGATTTAAACATTTCTCCGATTTTCAGATTTAGTTCAAACTTCAAACCTACATAACATTGGCTAGGAAACTCCAAATCAAGGGAACCAAATTTTGTTGGATTCATCTCTCTGAGTACTTTCCTGAAAATCAAGTTTCACTTCATGAAAACCCTTATTTCTCCAGAATTTATTCTTCTAAGTTTAAAATGTTTAGAATTTTAACTGGAGAACCCTTTGGAGGAAAATTCTGAAATTTCGCTGGGATGTTCACCAAAATATAACTGAGCTACCATAAAAATTTTAGATCCATTTGAGCTAATTTGATCCACCTAATGGTGTAATTAATAAAACTGTTCCACAGAAAATAGAAAATGTCCACATTTTCAGAATTTCTCTGAAATTGTTTAGCTCATATCTTTAGCTAGGAATCTTCAAATTAAGTGAAACCAACTCCGTTATAACCCTCTGAAAATATAGTTTTCAGAAAGTCATGGCTTGCTCCATGAAAACCCCTAGAACACCTAGGAGATCCAATTAAGGTCAAGTACATAATTATTTGTGGAGAGCTCAAATGAGCTTTGCTGCAAATGAATCTTGGCCAAGTCACTGTTTAGGTTGTAACCAAACCACAGTAAAAATTTCAGAGTCATTGGGTCTGTCTAGTGAGACTTATAATCTTCACAAGTTTAAATCCAATTCAAATGCATTTAAATTAATACATATACATGTTATCTCATGTAGTCGCTAAGGTCGAGGAGGAACCCGAAGTCTTAGACTTCGTCACTCCAGAAGAGCAGCTAGCCTATGACCAAGAGCAGCAAGGCAAGCTCCGGCTTGCATTAACTCTTTTTCAAATTTTTACTGTTTTCAGCACTTACTTCGAGTACCATTACTTCTTGCATTAGAGTCTTGTTTGAAAACCCAAATGCATAGCCAAGAAAAACCATGAGTTGGGATTAGGATTGAAACCCCATTTAGCTACTGCAATGCTAGGGTAGGGTAGGACTCGGTACAAGTCGAGTAGTTGGAACTACTCGCGAGGATAGGCTAGAGGTACTCGACTCAGGTAGAGATAGCAAATGAAACACATGGCAAGAAAAATGAGACCGAGCGGAGAGTAAGGGCAGCAGGACTTTGGGGCCTGGGTGCTATAGCTCTGCTTCGGTCGATTGCGGATCGAGCCGTGTGCGGGCCTGTTGAACAAGCTAGAACAGTACCGAAGACCTACCGGCCATATGGGAACCGGGAAACCGATGTAACTCGGGTAGATGGGTGTTGAGGCATAGCTGGTCGTTCAGAGGGTAGGTTGAGAGCTCGAGGTGTAAATCGGCTGGCGGCACTGTGGATGCGCGCGCAGAGACCTCTTGCTCGGGACGATTGGACCGGTTCAACATTTGGCTGACGGGTGAAAGGTGGTTGCGTACGGCGTCTGTGATGGTTGCTGTAGGCAACATCGAGTACGGGCATACGTGACGGGTTATTCGGGTAACCCCGCATGGGTAAATCGATTATAATCACCGTCCCTCGCGGTCAGTGAGTACCACTTGTTCACTGTACCGTGACGTAGAAAGAACAGGCTAGATTCATATTAAAAGTTTGCTGGTTTGAAAGATATACCTTGCATGTTAATGTCTTGTTGTAGCTTAGGGCTAATTAAAGTTCTTTCCAACTTTGGGCAAAGTACATGAGAGAAATGCGTTTCTTGTTTGAATGTGGTTCTCTCATGTGCCTTAGCGTAAGGTTCTCCACAACCTTCTGCTAAAAACTTGAAAGTAAGGTTCCACTAATTAGGCGAGTCCTTTGCAACTTATTTTACCTCATGTAACCTATCAACCATCATGTAGAAGTTCCATGTATAGGAGAGACGGGTCAGTCTTGCTGAGCCTTCGTGCTCACTGCTTGTGTTTGAAGCTTTTGCAGGGTTCTATGAGGAAGGGACTCCCGAGGACGAGACGGAACCCCAGGAGGGGAACCCCGTCGAGTGGGAGTCGTGCAAGCCGCCGTGTTAGTGTGTGTGCGTGCTAGCAGGGCCACGTTCACAGGCTGAACGTGAACTCGATGCATAGTCTACGCCCGTGAGTGTAGACTAGACATATTTTGTTGTACAAATGTTCATAAACCTCTTTATGTAATAAAACTTTGCTTCCGCTTTGTACCTTTGATGTGTGTTATCTGGTGCTGTGCAACACAGCACCCCTCAGCGTAATCCTGGCTCGACAAGACCGTGGGGTCGTGTCACCTCTCCTCCTCTTCCTCAGGCTGATGATGAAGATGAAGAAAGGACCGACAGCGAGGAGTGAGCCGGCGACGACAAGTAGATCCCTCCTCTCCTTCTTTTTGGTGTCTTGATGCCAAAGGGGGAGAGATTGAGGGGGAGTCTTAGGCCGTAGGTCTTTCCTTTTGTGTCGTAGCTTAAGAAATGAGCTTGTGTAAAACCTATGCTATCATTATGCTGTTGTAAGACTTATGCTACCATTATGCATTTGTAAGACTTATGTTATCATTATACTTTTTGTGAGATGACTATGTTATGCTTATGATTAATGGCGTATGTTTAAAACTGTTATGTAGGACTGAGACTCTTGATGATTATGCTCATTATGTTATTCACATCAAAATTATTGCTCACACACATATTTCTACACCCCACCATAAAGAGTGCACATATGTCTTATGTCTACTTTGCCTATTGTGTCCAAAGCTCATATGTGCACACTTTATGAAAATCTGAATTCTTATTGTCATATTTGTGAGATCTCAATTGGTTGTCATCAATCACCAAAAAGGGGGAGATTGAAAGTGCATCTAGGCATCCCTTGTGGGTTTTGGTTGATTTATGACAAACAGATGAGACCCTAACAAAATCGTTGAGATGAGCGCAGGTTCTTAAAAGAAATCAGGAAGAAAGCGCAAAAAGAAAGGAGAAGGAGGATCCAAATTGATAAGAGCTCAGGAGCCGAAAATATTAAAATACTTAGTATAGAGTGTGTTGGAGAAACACACCCCAAGAGCTCAAGTGGAAGAAATCAAACTAACTGCACAATTTCAGCATGTGCGGACTAGTCCGATATCAACCGGACTAGTCCGATTTTCTTTCTGACCAGAAAACGGATTAGTCCGATATCAGCCAGACAAGTCCGATTTTGTCTCCGGATAGAAAACGGACTAGTCCACACTACTATGGACTAGTCCGATATATCACAACACTTTGGGTTTTCTACACACCGCACACTGGACTAGTCCGGAGTCAACCACGGACTAGTCCGGACATCGCAAACCCTAACGTAACCATTGGAAACCTTACTATAAAAAGAGGTGTACGTCCATACCAACATAACTCTTCAACCCCCTGCACCGTCACACTTTCCAAGAGCCCAAAATTCACATCTCTCCACACATTCTAACCCAAAAAGGATCAATTCTTTGGGGATTAGCAATTGATCAAAGGAGAGACTTGTTCTACACATCTTGAGCTCTTGGGTTTGATCTCTCGCACACTCTTGTTTGTTAATTGTTCATCTATTGAGTGTGTTTGGTTGTGTTCATTCATTGTAACTCTTGGGGAGCCCTCAACTTGTGAGAAAGCCCCTTGAACGATTTATTCCCCTTTGTGATTAGTGGAAGAGAATCGACCTTTGTGGCGATTCGACGAGGGTACGGTTGGAGAAGACCCGGTCCTTAGTCGGCTCCTTAACAGGGACGTAGATTTCCTTTGTGGAATCGAACCTCGGTATAAACACTTGTCTCCTAATCTTGTTCATTAATTGTTCATCATATTATAGTGTTTAATCAATCCTTTGAAATTCACGTTAAAACATTAAAATCAAAGTTGATTCTTGTCATTCATTGTATCACTGTTGCAATACATCTAAGTTATCAATTAATTTCCGCTGCATAGAGTACTAAAAGTGAACATTGATCAATCTTGATCTTTCTAGTCCATGTATATCGGACTAGTCCGCACAGCACCGGACTAGTCTGATTTTTCTCTGTTTAGAAAACGGACTAGTCCGCACTCTACCGGACTAGTACGATTTCCCTGTATTTGATAAACCTACTAAGTGTTTCAGATTTCAACAAAGTGTTGAAAAGCCTATTCACCCCCCTCTAGGCTACATTCAGCGTGCTACCGCTTCAACTGCCAAGGTACAAGTTCAAATCAGCCACGCGGGAAGGAAAGACGGAGGTCCCACCCGCGGGATCGTCGCCTCTCCTAGGTGGGCCCGAAGGCCACTGTCGATACTCTGCAGACCGGGTACCCTTGCATACAGGCATGAAGAGGCTCCAGACCCCACCTCCTTGCTGAGGGGGGCTCTGGCGCTGTCACGTGTCCTCCGGCTCCAGGCCTGGCCTCCCGCCTGAGGAGGGCTCCGGAGCTGCCGTGTGTCCTCCAGCCCCGGACCAGGCCTCCCCGTTGAGGCGAGGTCCAGCACTGCCACGTGTCCCCTGGCTCCGAACCTTGCCTACTCGCTGAGGAGGGCTCCAAAGCTGCCACGTGTCCTCCGGCTCCGGAACTGGTCGGAACCGAGCCCCCCGCTGAGACGAGGTGTAAAGGTCCCAAAACTTTGAATACAAATGGACTGAAGTTTGAACACCATTTGGTTTCAAGTTTGTAAAAATTGGGACTTGTTTAAATTTATACATGTGATGATACACATGGATGTTCAACCACACAAGCTCTAATGTTATTGGGATGCTTAGAACCAAAGTTGATTTAAACACCATGTATGTCGAAGTGTTTTCTGTGACACTTCTCCCGGTCCACTCTGGAGCAGCCCGCAGAGATTCTTCTTTAGGAGGGGCTTAGTGGTTTTGAGCGTCGTAGCATGATGGCGAGATAAACACGAATATTTACGTGGTTTGGGCCGCCTAAGCATAATACCCTACGTCCACGGAGTGTTGGTTGTTCTTTGTTGCTTGAGTTTGAGGGTGACTCAAGCTTGCAAGCTTACAATGATGTTTGGATATTGGGACTGTGTTTGAGGTAGAATGGAATTCGGATGGAGTTGTTCTTGCCCATTGGCTGCTTGGACCTTTTATAGTTCAAGGCCAAGCAACCTTACATGTGGGTCCGGAGCCTGGCTGGTGGCCCCATTATGGGCAGCTGACTCTACTTCCGGTAGTCTGCTCCCTGCTAGTAGTAGCGCACTTGATCGTGCCGTGGAGCACATCGCCCTGTCTCGTCGGCTTCCTTAAATGTTGTCTGATGAAGGTGGTAGGAATGCATCTTGTCCCGCGGTGCTGCACTGTAGCTCCATCAGGGCGCCGCGTGACTGGTCTCTGCTGCCAAGCACGCCTATACCGGGATACACTGGATTGCTTGCATGGGGAACATGTGAACTTTTAATGCACGATAGGACAACACACCTTTCTCTTTACTCCTTGGCTATCTGCCCGTTGCTTGTCGGTGCGGCATCCAGGTGGCTGTCCCCCGGGACACGTGTCGTCACCGGACCTGTCTTGCGGAGTAGCGAGGGGTCCAGAGTTGTTGGACACGTTGCAACACCAGAGCTCTCCCTTGCAGGAGGGGAGGTCCGGAGCTGTCATGCATTTGGCCGCACCGGAGCCCTCCTTTGCGGGAAGGGACGCTTGGAGTTGTTGCCTACATGGCATCACCGGAGCCCTTCCATGCCGGAGGTCGGGCCTGGAGCCGTAGGACACGTGGCACTTCCGGAGCTCTCTCCAGCGAAAGACGTGGCTCGGAGGTTCCGGACACGTGGCAGTGCCGGATTCCTCCCTAGCGGGAGGTCAGGTCCGGCACCATCGGACATGTGGCGGCTCCGGAGCCATCCTCGACAGGTAGTGAGACTCAGAGCCTGCAAACACGTGGCAGCCTCAGAGCCCTCCTTAGCAGGTGGTCGGACCCGAGGCCTAGGACACGCGCCTTTTCATGAGTGCTCCCTAGCTGGCGGTTGGGCCCAGCCTACAGGCTGGGTCCCTGTCTTCTGCATACGTGCTGACGTATGTCTTCTTTTGCTCTTACACACGAGGGTACCCGGTCTTGAGGGTACCGACAATGTGTAGTGACCTCATGTGTAAGAAAAAGTTTAAATTCAGCTTTTGAACTAACTTTGTTCAACTCAAATTTCAAATGGAGTAGCACAATAAGAATGCAAACTGTTGTGGTACAAAATACCATTTTCAGCAGCCAAATCAAAAATCAGGTTTCATATTTGAATTCTTCAGGTCCAAATTAGTGGGTATGCAAAGTTTCATGAATTGTGGAGATGTTTTGCTATCCATTTTCCAAATGGACTTTAAATTGCAATGAATTCAAATACATATTTGAATTTGGATGAAATTTGCTCAATTATCCAAATTGAGTTCAGATTGTAGTGAGAGGTTTTAGAGAGATAAGGGGGAGTGTGGGACCCACTTGTAATATGCACCCAAATATCTTCACAGAGCAACCGGTCTCTGTTTTGCTTCTACCGAGTGCTCGACAGCAGGGGGTAGCCGGCGCCAGCGCGCGTGCGCTTGATGGTTCCGTCCGAGCACACGTCAAACCAACTCCACAGCACGGATAGACATTGTCCTAGCTGACCCGGCGCTCGGTAACACGAGTTGCCCGACTGCCCCTCGCTCTCTCTCGCGCTCAAGAACGGAGACGCCGCTGCCACACCTCGGTCAATCGGGAGCCGGCGTTTCATCGTGTGCAAAGCCTCTGTGCGTGGCAAAATGGCACTAGCGCATCGGCCTCGACCTCCTTGACACAAAACCGAGTGCTACCGGTCTCCCCAACACCGAGCAAATTGTTTTCTCGTGGCGGCCAAATGCCACCGAAGGTGGAGGCTCACGTGGACATCCCAAACCGTGGCTTTTCACGCCCAAGCAAGGACACACAGAGGAGCGCTAGGATCACGTGCTGCTCACCTGCGAAGACCAAACCGAACCAGTGATCGTCATCGATGAATTTTGAAGTTTTCCTCCGATCGGTGCAAACCGACCCGCAGGTAAGAAACCCCAAAATTCTCGATCGTTATTCGTTTGTAGTGCCCCAAATTGCACCCACATGAGCTAGACTTGATAGTGAGCAACTTTGCTTCGCAACCCTAGCATGAAACACTCTGTAGCCGGCCAAATTCAAGCTTTTGTAATGGCGACCGAGGCGGGGGACTGCGGGCGCACGGTGAAACCCCATTAGCCGCCATTCCCGAGCAGTTTTGAGACCATGTCGATCTTCCTCATAGTTCACTGGTGCTGTAGAGACTTTTGGCCGAGCTGTTGGCGGGTTAGAGCGGTCGGAGGATGGCGCCAAAGGTGTACCGAGCCGCCGCACCGTCGCTAGCTATGGTAGGGTCATCGCCGGCGTGGGGCGACCTCCCCAATGTGTTCCCCTCATCGAATAAGGGGCTGGCGGCGAGTATGAGCACTGGAGGTGGTCGGTAGAGCGTGATCCGGCGAGCTCCGCCGAGGGGGCGGCGCGGGCGCGTGCAGGCGCGGGAGGAAGAAGAATTTCTGGATCACCTCTGGATCAAAAGTTATGATTGCTCAAAGTTGACAGAATTTCTGGATAAAATTTACCAGCATCTCCTCTGAATGTGGCTGTTTTTATCACAGCTGTACATAACAATAGATTACAATTCTGAACAAACTGTGAACTACAAAATCTTTGCAAATTTCATAACCTTTCCAACGGTGTATCATATGACCCTTAGGGATTTTCTACAGAACGTTATAGCTAATTTATAGAAACATCCAGAGAGGTTTGCAGCTTTCCTGTTTTCTGAACAGTTTGCATTAAACTGGACATTCAACCAATTTGGCTTGTGATTTTTCTCTGGAGGTCTACAGATAAGTTGTAGAGCACTTAATAACCTTTTCATAAATGTATCATACACCTCAATTGGGTAAAACTACTCAGATTTATGCTCTGTTAAAGTCCAACAAAAATTTCTGCAAAAACAGAGCACTCTGTTTTTGAGAAACATGGAGTCCTATCAATTCTCTCCTTTGAAACTTAGTTCAAATGAAGAGATCAGTAACTAATATGTGTTCTACAACTTCCATTTTTAGTTGAAAGTTAGTCATGAATAATTTCTTCATAGGAAAGAAGGTACCAAGTGTAGTACGGTGGCGATGCACCGTAAGACATATGACGGTACTACTTGCCTCACAAAAGAAAATTCTAACCGGCTTACACCGGCATATACGTATTCTTAAGTGGCACTAAGAATGGTCACTCGCAAACTTGTTCTACACATACTACAGTTTTCGTGGTTAGTACCTGCATAAATCTCACACAATCATCAGGTTCGGCTGCACACCGAACCCGGTCCCAATACAGTTCATACACCCGTCCGTCATCACTCGCACGGGTGTTCTCAAGCCAAACACGCCTTGAGATATGTGTTCACGTTACTAACCACGTGACGGGATCTCCCATACTTGCCCGTAGCACGCCAAGGAAGGGCGTTGCTCAAATACCCCAAATGACATGAAGAGTCGTAGTGGATACCCAAGCTGGCCGGGTTACCTGCCACCCGTGGGGCTCCACCCTTCAGCTTGTGTGCACTGGTGGACAGCGCTTACATGCGCCCCCAAGACATGAAAATTCCCGAGATGGATGATTTTCCGACATAAACAAGTAAGTTAGGTTGTCACCTTCATAATATGCCAATATAGTAGTCCTTATGTGGGTCTAATACCGTTATCTCACCGTATCCTAAGTTTTTATCATAATATGATCCTCAATCTGTGTGCTATTCCCAACTCAGCTCTGATACCACGCTGTGAGGGCCCGGAGGACCACGTCAGGTGGTGCCATGCGATACGGCATCAAACAGCTCACGGGTCGAGGAAACACATATTACACAAACTGTTTTTGCGGAAGCGTACAAAGAGTACTTTACAAATACTTATCTCAAATATTACTACAGCGGAAGACTACAACTCTCACGACTCATTTCTAACTTAGCAACAAAGAAACAGTCCGGCCCGCGGACGTTTCTTACTAGCAACACGAAGAATAAATTTTCTCATGATTTTTGGAGCTATGATTTGCCTAGAATGGATTTTACAAGTGGGCAACATTTTCTGAAAATTTTTCTGGACCCTTATGAACACAGCAGTTTGTATTTAGCAAATTCCTACTCAAATCATCTTCAAATGAGCTGAACATTTTCTAGAAGGTCAACAATATCCTAAATAATATTCTGGAAAAATTTGAGGATTTTTGGATGAACCAAACTCCCACAATAATTCTTTCCGAAAAACTTCAAAGAATTTTCCAGAATTTAATATTGACTTTCATATAAATTGGGGTTCATATTTGGAAGATCTTTGCAAAACGAATCCTTCTCAATTTGAATCGCTCAATTTGGATATTCCTACACAATGATATGATTTTCCAAAGTTGTGGCAATCTCTGGAATTAATTTACAATTGGAAATTGCTTGGGCCCATGTTTTAAATCCTCAGCCACTCTGATCCGAGCCACACCGGGGCTACACGGTCCAGCGCACGCAGCCACAGCAGATCCGCTCCACAGCTGATCAACAGTTTTAAAAATAAAGTCACTGATGTGTGGGCCACCCGCTTTCTTCTTCCTCCCGCTGCCTCCTTCGTGCGCGCGCCGCCCGCTCTCGCCGGACTGAACTGTTGCTCGCCGGACCGGAGTTTCCAGCCGCCGCCCGGCCTGAGGCTCGCCGCCTATGAGTTTGGGAAGTCGAGGAACACGATGGTGGGACTAGCTCGGGCTGCCGGTGACCGGAATTAGCTCGGCGACGTGCGGCGGCAGCGGGAAAAGTCCGGCACCGTCGGGCGAGGGTTCTTGCCAGCCAAAAGTTCGACCAAACCGCTCTACAGCACCAATAATTGATGGGCTAGCTCGGCATGGCCTCCAAATGTTTCGGGAAAGGCGCAAGATAGTTGTCACCGTGCGCCCAATCGGTTCTCCCGAAGAAGTGCTCGGAAAACCCCAAAATCTGCCGCTCCGAGTAGGTTTCAAGCTAGGGTTGCTAAACGAAAAAATGATCGCCGGCTAGTCCGGCCCGTGTGTGCAAAGTTTGATGATCTAAGAACAATTAGAGTGGGAGAATTTGATGTTCCTGTACCAGACGCTCGGTTTGCACCTGCCGGAGCAAAGTTTTAAATTCGCCGGCGAGGGATCACGGCTTGGCTTGAGCTTCGGGTGGAAGCAGCGTGGTGCCCGTGCGCTTCCGTTGCCGCCCTTGCTCGGCCGTGACAGCCGCTGTGGTGTGCTGTCCACGTGCGCCCGGTTGGCAGCTGTTTCAGGTCGTCGTGAAGGAAGTGGTTTAGGGCTCAGGAAACACCGGAACTCGCTAGCTTTTGTGTCGGGGAAGTGAGCAACGGGCGTGCAGTGCTGTTTAGCAGCTCGTCGGGTGGTTACACGCGAGTTTTCCCGGTTTTGGACAGAGGTGGCGGCAATGTGGAGAGCTCTGTTCTCGTGGTTGCTCATGAGGAGGTAGTGAAGAGTGCTTTGCTTGGCCTGTGAAGAGGATGTTCACGGCGAGGAAGCCCACACACTGGTGCCAGATCTTTGATGAGAAGCGGGAGGTGGCTCGGTTCACAGCTGCTGTGGGATCCGGTGAAGGCTAAGTCGGTTGAGTGGAAAAACAGAGACAGTCTCGGTTGCTTTGGGTGCAAGTCACAATGTTCAGTTCAATGACATGTCGGCTCCACCCAAATTTCCTCCCAAAAGATCTTCTCATGTTAATCTCTCAAATTCCAAAGTTCTGAGTTTGAAAAGTGGGCTAGAATTTGAATTCTCTGAATTCAGTTTAAATTTGACTTGCAAATTGAATTCAGTTTGAATTTGAAAATACTTCTCTTAAACTCCTTTTTAGCCCACTATAAAATGAAAAGTTTGCCACCCTAGTTTCCTCCAAGTCAAGAGTATAGGCTGCAAGAGTATTCAAAGGTTTGGCCACACTTTGTGTGAACTTTGAATTTGGAAAATCTGATTTTTAACCTTCATGCAAATAATTGTTTAAGTCCATATTGGTTCAACACATTCAAATGAACATGTGAGCCTCTTTTTGGATGAACATCCATGTGCAACTTTGCGTGAAGAAAAGTTTTAGCAAGTCCCATTTTTCATGAATTTGCAACACATAGACTTTCAAGCCTCGGTTTATTCATATACATTTTGGGACTTTTACATTCCTCCCCCTTAAAAGAATCTTGTCCCAAGATTACAAAAGAAGAACGAGACGGGAGAGGTAATTACAAACTGTACAAAGATAAAAGTTCCGGATAGTTGGTGCAGAGGTAATCTTCACTTTCCCACGTCACTTCTTCCACGGTATGATTACTACACAGCACCTTGTAAAATTTTATCGTCCGGTTCCGGGTTACCTGGGTCTTTTCATCTACAAACTGAACCGGTTGCTCGGTGTAGGTAAGGTCCGGTTTCAACTCGTCGATTTTTTCGGTGTGGACAGCAGCGGTGAATTTTAGGCACTTCCGCAGCTGTGATACATGAAATACATCATGAACACCCGCAAGACTTGCTGGTAGTTCCAGCCGGTATGCTACGTGTCCGCACTTCTTCATGATAGCAAAAGGACCTAGAAAGCGGGGAGCGAGTTTCCCCTTTACACCGAAACAATGAATTCCCTTCATCGGAGATACACGAAGATAAACGTGCTCTCCGACGTCAAAATGAAACGGTCTACGCCTTTGATCAGCGTAGCTCTTCTGTCTGGATTGTGCAGTCTTTAAATTCTCTTGTATCAACCGAACTCGGTCTTCGGCTTCGTTGACAAGATCAACCCCAAACAGTACTCTTTCGCCGGACTCACACCAATTCAGCGGTGTGCGACACTTCTGGCCGTAGAGAGTTTCATACGGTGCTATTTTAATACTCGCATGATATCCGTTGTTGTATAAAACTCCGCCAACGGTAAGTGAACATCCCGATTCTTACCATGGTGGATGGCACACAATCTCAACATATATTCCAGCACTTGATTCACCCTCTCCGTTTGTCCATTAGTTTGAGGGTGATATGCGGAGCTTCTAATCAGCTTGGTTCCCAACGAGGCGTGCAGGTGCTCCCAAAACCGAGCAACAAACAGTGCACCTCGATCTGAAATGATGGTCTTCGGGACACCATGTGAGCATATAATTCTTGAGATGTACAACTCCGCATATTGCTTGGCTCGATAATGAGTGTTCACCGGTATGAAATGAGCTGATTTTGTCAACCGGTCAACGATCACCCATATCGAGTCAGGCTTCCGGGATGTGAGTGGTAATCCGACGATGAAATCCATACTCACATCCCCCCATTTCCACGCCGGTATCTTAAGTGGTTGTAGTGGTCCGGCTTTCCGCATATGATCAGCCTTGACCCATCTACACATATCACACTCGGATTCACACTTGGCAATTTTCCTCTTCATCCGCGTCCACCAAAATTTTTGTTTTAAATCTTGGCACATCTTGTTACTGCCGGGATGAATGGAAAACTTTCATATTATGTGGTATCACTATACGGTCGTTAAACCATAGCGTACCGTTCTCATCCTTCCGGAAACATTTCACCTCTCCGTTGTCTAGTCCTCTCCGTATGTGAGACATACCGGTCTCTTCTTTGAGCCTCAACAATCTCTTCACGGATTGTTGGAATGAGAGCAATATTATAAAGTGCTCCATACAGAATGACACGGAGACTCGGTTCTTCATCTTCCAACTCAGTAATCGCCAAGTTGTGAACGTGGGCTTTCCGACTAAGCGCGTCAGCAACCACATTCACTTTTCCCGGATGGTAGTGGATCTCGATTTCATAATATTTTATGAGCTCCAACCATCTCCGTTGTCTAATATTCAGTTCTTTCTGCGTGAATATATACTTCAAGCTTTTATGGTCGGTGTAGAAGTGCTCAAGATTGCCAAGTAGATAATGCCTACACATCTTTAACGCCAACACCACAGCAGCAAGCTTGAGATCGTGAGTTGGATAATGCTGCTCGTGGTTTCATAGTTGACGAGACCCATAGGCGACTACACGCCCTTCTTGCATAAGAACACAACTGAGACCGATGCCGGATGCATCACAATATACATCAAATGGCTTCGTCGTGTCCGGCTGAGCAAGAACTGGAGCTGTTGTGAGATGTTTCACCAGAGTTTTGAATGCGGCTTCACATGCTGCATTCCATACGTATTTAGTGCCCTTCTTCAGCAGCTCCGCCATTGGCTTGGCAATTTTTGAGAAGCTCGAAATGAACCTCTGATAATACCCCGCTAAACCTAGGAAACTTCGGACCCCGTGGACAGATTTGGGAGATTCCCATTTTAGCACTTGTTCAATTTTGATAGGGTCCACGGCAATGCCCTATGCTAAAATAATATGGCCTAGAAAAGGCACTTGATCAATCCAGAACTCACACTTGCTGAACTTGGCGTATAATTTGTGTTCCCTCAACCGTTGTAGCACGATACACAAATGTTCAACGTGCTCTTCTTCGGATTTGGAGTAAACCAATATGTTGTCGATGAATACCACGACAAACTTATCTAACTCCGGCATGAACACCGAATTCATCAAGTACATGAAGTGTGCCGGAGCGTTGGTTAAAACAAATGACATGACGAGGTACTCATAGAGTCCGTATCTCGTCGAGAAAGCTATCTTCGGTATGTCCTCCAGTCGGATTTTGATTTGATGATATCCAGACCGAATATCCATCTTCGAAAATACCTTTGCACCCACAAGTTGATCGAATAAAATGTCAATGCGGGGCAAAGGATATTTGTTATTTATCGTGACAGCATTTAGAGGACGATAATCAACACATAGCTGCAGTGTTTAACGAACAGCGCAGAGCAACCCCAAGGTGAAGAACTTGGTCGTATGAAACCCTTGCTCATGAGTTCATTTAGTTGCTCTTTCAACTCCACTAGCTCATTAGGTGCCACCTTGTAAGGCCTTCGTGAGATAGGTGTTGTTCCCGGCGCCAGTTCAATCTTGAACTCGACGTCCCGTTCGGGTGGCATGCCCGGTAATTCATCGGGAAACATGTCGGGGTAATCACGACCACCGGAATATCTTCAAGTTTAATCACTTCCATGTGGTAGGCCTCTGCCATTTCTTGATTTTCGCTGTCTAAAAACAGCGTGTGCTGTCCGTGAATCGGTGAGTCAATCTGAATAGTCCGGTTACCGATATTGAGAACGGCACCATGATGGTTTAACCAATACATCCCCTGTGGCGGACCGGAATCCGCTCATCCAGGATCGCAGAGGGTGGTGCCGCACGATGCGACACCTGAAAGCACACGTCATAAGAACACCATATATTACATGGGAAAAACAACTGATCTGTACAAAGTAGTACAAACTTCAGTTACACACTATTATTTATCTTACACAGCGGAAGTCTACACTATACAACTCACGCCTGCCTATCTAGCAAAAGTCGGTTGCCCATCCCTAGGCCAACCCACACTAGCTGCACTCTTCAGCTCAGCGCGGCGTGTACGGCTCCCACTCAGCCGTGGTCCCCGACGGAGGGTAACCCTCGCCGGTGGACTCGTACTCCGAGTCCGTGGGTGGCTCCTCACCTGAAAAACACTTAAGCAGCAACCGTGAGCACGATGGCTCAACAAGGCTTAACCGACTCACCTAAGCATGAGACTCTACATGAGGTGTACATTGACATAGGATAGTAATATTGCAGCAAAAGGGGCTCGCCTAGAAGTGCATTCTTAATTCATCTTTTAGCAACAAGTTAACAGTTCGGGAAGCGGAAATTTAGTAAGCCATATTTGGTGGCACACATGTAGCAATACAACTACATCATGACAGCAATATTGAATCATAACGTTCCATAAATTATCTACGTTACGACGCAGTGAACAAGCGGTATTCGTCACCGTGAGGGACGGCGAATCGACTCGATATACACCTGCAGGGAAACTCAAAGAGCACGTCACGTACGCCCACCTGTGGAGCTGCACAGCACGCTCACTCGATGTCGTACGGGACAACCTTTCACCCAACAGCCCAAACGTCGAACCGGTCGCACCGAAACGAGCAGGAGGTTCCCCACACGGAGCATCTCTCTATGCCCGTTGGCAGATTTCCACCTTGCTGCCCTCAGCCTACACCTATAAATCGGTGTGTTATGCCTCAACGCCCGGAGGTTTAGGCTACATCGGTTTATCGGGGCCCATATATCCGATATGCCTTCGGTACGTTCAATACTTGTTCAGCAGGGCCGCACATGGATCGGTCCTCAATCGACACGGACAGGGCTGCGCACACAAGACTTCCTCTTGCTGCGCCCTAGCCCCTGCCTAGTCTCATTTTCATTACTAAAGTGATCTCCCGTCACTCGAACCAAACCCGTGTGTCCCGGCCCATATCGCGAGTAGATTCCAACTACTCGACTTGTACCGAAGTCCTATGAATTATTAAGCATAGCCTGTCTACTCGAGATCTTAGACACTACCCTCACTCTTATGGAAAAATTCTGGTCATGCAAGTGGGGTTCCATCCATCCTATACCTAATGCACAATCATACTTCACATGACACATGTAAACAAATTAAAACTTATAAAAGGTTAATGCAAACCGGGGCTTGCCTTGTTGCTGCTGGTCGGGGTTAGTTCTTCGTCCGGAAGAAGGAAGTCCAGCACCTCCGGAGTCTCTTCTTCAGTGACTACACGTTTAATGAAATACGACATGTAAATTTAAATGCAATGTGTAAACTTGAATACTTAACTATCAATAACTATAGCTAGCCCTCCCCTTTGGTTCAGAAATTTTTATGGTGGCTTGGTAGGGTCCTAACCAGAGTCTTGACCAAGTTTCATTTGAAACAAAGTTCATCTGAACCTTGTACAAATACAAGCCCATTTGGTCAATGTTTGAGCCTCTAAATAATTCCAGGGGTTTTCATGGCTCCAACCCTTACTTTCTGGAAACTAGAATTTAGTATGATTCTAATGGAGTTGGTTTCATGTCATTTGAAGAATTCTACAGAAAGTTATGCCCTAATTAAGATTTGAGAAAATCTGAAAAATGTTTCTGTACATTTTTCTATTTTCTCTGGGCAGTGCTCTTAATCACCCAATTAGGGTAACCAAATGAACTTGGATGAGTCTGAAAATTTTACTGGGATTCAGGGATTTTCTAAGGAACCTCTCAGCCAAATTTCAGAATTTTTCATAAAGTAGTTCTTCAGATAAAATTCCTAACAGTTTAAATTTTAGGGATTTAATTCTGGAAAACTATTTACTTTCATGAGCAGAATTTGGTATTGCTGGAAAGTACTCAGAATTCTGAGTTCCGCAAAATTTGGTTCATCGAATTTGGAGTTTCCTAGCAAAAGTTCTATGCATTTGAAGTTTGAACTAAAACTGGAAATTCCAAAAATGTTTAAATCCTGCGGGTGGGACCCACTCCTCGAACCTGCCCACTCAGAATGCGGCCAAACCGTGGCCCACGGTGTTTTACCCGTGCTGCCGCACCGAATCCCGGCCGCAACCCATTCCCCGCGCGAGGTCAGAGGCTGACCGGTGGACCCGGCCCCCCTTCGTCTACCTCGCGCTCTCCCGCAGCTCCCGCGGCGGCGCTTCGCCGGAGCGCTCGCCGCCGGGCGTTTCACCGTCCGACCTTCGACGAAACTTGCCGCCCGTGCCTAACTCGACTCGGAGAACACGCTGGTACCCTCACCGGAGCTCGGCAATGGCCGGAACTATGCCCGCGGCGGTGACAGAGCTTCCCTCTACTCCGGCGACATCGCCCGGGCTACTCCGGGCCTTATTTCTCAAGCGGTTTGCTCCTACAGCTCCGCCGTGGCATTCTGCACACGAACATGAGCTCGGTTGGCCATGGAAATGGCCGGAACTAGGACCTCACCGTCGACCTAGGCCCGATATCGGCTGTTGCTCGAAAAACTTGGATATCAGCGCAAAGACTCGACGGTTTTCGATGGTTTTGGATCCTAGGTGGCCGTGGGGACGTGTAGAACATGTGCTTGGCTGGGTTTACGCCGTGCAGGACCGATCGCCACGAATTTCAGAATGTCTGCTCACTCGTTTTTGTCAAACACCGAGGATTAGACGGGGAAATACTCCCCCTACAGAGCATGGAAGAGGGTAGGGTCTTCACCGTGAGTTCGAGCAGTCCCCGGCACGTATCTTTGCTGTTGAGCTCCGGTCGCATGGTCGCCTGGATCAACGGCGCGATGAGGAGCCGAGGGGAGCGGCTGGTGCCGTTTTTCGTTTCGGATGGGAACGGGCAGAGCGGAGGAGATGAGGCCGGCTCATGTGGTCTGGGGACTTTAACCGCGTCGGGCACGCGTGCCCTCGGTCGCCGAGCAGGAGGTGGCGAGGTGAGGCGGTCGGACGCCTGTGCTGTCCGCAGCTGGCGCGCTGGCTCAGCTGAGAGAGGGAAAATCAGTGGAAAACTTCTCTGTTAAGTCTACTGACAGGTGGGACCTCCCCCCTAATTCTTTTTCCAAATTTTCTCAATTCTGTTGTGCCAAAATATCCTCAGCTACTCACAATTTAATGTGAGACTTAGTCATCAAGTATTAGTTTGAATTTGAATTCTCAAATTTGAACTGTGTTTGGCTAAATTTGCTGCATGTTTAAACTGATTTAAATTCAGTTTTTGAATTCTTGCAAATTTAGCTCTTTACAAGATGAACTCCAATGAGGATGAAAATTGATGTGCTTACTCAGAAAATTGTGCTGAGTTTGAATATGAAGCTAACTTTTGAATTTGGGTGATGAAAGTTGCTGCAATTTGAATTTACATTCAAATTGGCCTCTTTCTCAAATACCTCCAAAAGTGCCTCAAAAAGTGTTGGATTTTCATGAAACTTGGACTGTACCTTCCCAAGACTTTTTAAGTTCTAGGGGTGAGCTCAACCTCTCATGTTCATGTGTACAAATCCCCCTTTGTGAAAATGAAGGCTTTCCCCTCTAATTACTCTTTTGATGGAGGTTACTTTCTCTTCACCATTTTTCACAAAATATCCACAACAAAAGTGTGGTGTTTTGAAGTGAGGAAAAATTTTAGCAAGTCCCTTTTCTTGGGCTTTTACACCCCAATATTACGTCTATCTTCTGACCATCCAACATAATCAGCGATGTTGGGTATATTTTTCCTCCCAAACATAAAGCTGCTCGGGACACAATCTGATCAGCAGAGATATTTCCTCCCGGTGAACGTATAAGATAACTCGTTGTGGGAGTATTGGTGGATAATTGGTGCTGATCCACGCATGATTTGCTGATAAATTGTTGGTAGCACCGGAATCAAAAAGTATAAGCACGGGTACTTCATTCAGAGTGAACATGCCCGCTAACACCGGTGCTCCCTCCGGAAAATCCTCAATAGCAAGATGTTGCACACTTCCGGATTGCAATGCTGTTATGTTTACTTGAGCATGTGGCGGCATACCACCTGATAATGATGGTTGTCCGCTGTTCAACAACTTCTCTCGGCATTCTTGCATAAAATGCTCAAAACGGTGGCAATAAGAACACAGATACTTCCCAGTTTCTTCGCTGACTTGCGGTTGAGAAGTTGATGTACTTGGCTGCAGCAATGATGCACCAGAAATCATTTGTTTCTGCGGCTGTGGTGGTGCTTCAACACGTGATTCTTGAGCAGGAAATCTGGGATACGTTGATCTTACTGGTGGCTGCTATATTTCATTGGATGGTGTGTGATACACCAAATGGTATTTATGGAGAACAACGGGTGTGTCTTCTTGCACATCATCCAGGCCCCTCTTCTCTGCTTGACACTCAAGTGTCGCCTGTTCTTGCAGCAGGTTAGCACTGATCAACTCGGTGTAATTGCCTTGATTGAACAAAGCCAACCTATCTTTTAATATGGCACTCAGGCCATGGAAAAAGTAGTCACACCTTGCAGCTTCGCTCTTCGAATAGTCAGGAGCATATTGTGTCAAATGGTTAAACCGTTTGACATAATCGAGGACATTCATGCCCCCTGCTTCAAATTCCTGAATTCTTGCTGCTGGGACTTGATAAAACCCATAGGAATGTGACGAGCACGGAATGCTTCACGAAATTTCGTCCATTCCACTTGATGGCCTTCCGGAATAGTGGCGAGATAAGCGAACCACCAATTTCCGGCGGCTCCATGGAGCTGTTGAGCTGCAAATAATGTCTTCTGATATTCATCGCACTCGAACACTACAAACTTGGACTCCATAACCCGAAGCCACTGATCAGCTCCCACTTGTTCGTTAGCTTCCGTGAAAATTGGCAGTTGAGTCGCCAAGAAGTCCAAATAGGAGTTCCGAGGTGGAACGACCTGTTGTGTACGTTGGAGTATGCCTTGTTGTACCAAGGCTTGGAGTAGTCTTGTATTCTCTTGATTCGACTCAACCATCTGAGCCATGACATCCACCCATACCGTTGATGGCGGTGCCTGCGGTGGAGTCGAGTCATCGCCGTCTCGGCGAGAACCTTCAGCCCTACTCGGAGAACGAGTACGCAACATACTGCAATAAGTTAATTTTGAGGGGAGTCAAAACTTGATCTCAGCAGTATGTGAAAGTATGTAGAACATGAACATGCTAAAACTTCATGAAAGTATAACAAAAATTCATGTTTACACATCTTCCTAAAGCAAACATAATCAGTCCCCTATTCTGCACAGAACAGACCTTTCTGCACTTAACCCAGATTTTGATCCGGTTACCCGCATTTTAATAACTCAAGTTGAATACAAAAGTTAAATTAACTTCAATATCTTTCCAACGAGTATTCATATGCCTCTGGATCATCTCTGGATCAAAAGTTATAATTGCTCAAAGTTGACAGAATTTCTGGATAAAATTTGCCAGCATCTCCTCTGAATGTGGCTGTTTTTATCGCAGTTGTACATAACAATAGTACAATTCTGAAGAAACTATGAACTAAAAAATCGTTGCAAATTTCATAACCTTTCCAACGGTGTATCATATTACACTTAGGGATTTCTCTACAGAAATTTATAGCTAATTTACAGAAACATCCAGAGAGGTTTGCAGCTGTCCTGTTTTCTGAACAGTTTGCATTCAACTGGACATCCAACCAATTTGGCATGTGATTTTGCTCTGGAGGTCTACAGAGAAGTTGTATAGCACTTAATAACTTTTTCCAGAACTGTATCATACACCTCAATTGGGTAAAACTACTCAGAGTTATGCTCTGTTAAAGTCCAACAAAAATTTCTGCCAAAACAGCGCACTCTGTTTTTGAGAAACATAGAGTCCTATCAATTCTCTCCTTTGAAACTTAGTTCAAATGAAGAGCTCAGTAACTAATATGTGTTTTACATCTTCCATTTTTAGATGAAAGTTAGTCATGAATAATTTCTTCATAGGAAAGAAGGTACCAAGTGTAGTACGGTGGCGTGCACCGTAAGACATATGACGGTACTACGTTGCCTCACAAAAGAAAATTCTAACCGGCTTACACCGGCATATACGCATTCTTAGGTGGCACTAAGAACGGTCACTCGCAAACGTGTTCTACACGTACGACAGTTTTCGTGGTTAGTACCTGCATAAATCTCACACAATCATCAGGTTCAGCTGCACACCGAACCCGGTCTCAATACAGTTCATACACCCGTCCGTCATCACTCGCACGGGGTGTTCTCAAGCCAAACATGCCTTGAGCTACGTGTTCACGTTACTAACCACGTGACGGGGTCCCCCATACTTTCCCGTAGCACGCCAGGGAAAGGCTTTGCTCAAATACCCCAAACGACATGAAGAGTCGTAGAGGATACCCAAGCTGGCCGGGTTACCTGCCACCCGTGGGGCTCCACCCTTCAGCTTGTGCGCACTGGTGGACAGCGCTTACATGCATCCCCAAGACATAAAAAGTCCCTAGATGCATGATTTTCCGACATAAACATGTAAGTTAGGTTGCCACCTTCATAATATGCTAATATAGTAGTCCTTATGTGGGCCTAGTACCGTTATCTCACCGTATCCTAAGTTTTTATCGTAATATGATCCTTAATCCGTGCGCTATTCCCAACGCCACTCTGATACCAATCTGTGAGGGCCCGAAGGACCTCGTCGGGTGGTGCCGTGCGATGCGGCACCCAACAGCTCACGGGTCGAGGAAACACATATTACACAAAGTGTTTTTGCGGAAGCGTACAAAGAGTACTTTACAAATACTTATCTCAAATATTACTACAGCGGAAGACTACAACTCTCACGACTCATTTCTAACTTAGCAACAAAGAAACAGTCCAGCCCGCGGACGTTTCTTACTAGCAACGCGAAGAACAAACCGCAGCGGCGAGGATGCTCTTGAGTAACCACTCGGAGGTTTCCGAGTCTCATCGGCACCCATTCTCATAAGCATGAAGTCAATACCGGCAAAACAACTCGGATAGCATCCGTGAGCATAAAGCTCAGCAAGACTTAACCATCAACCCTAGTCATGAAACTCTACATGAGGGTATAACATACAGTAGGATAGCATAATGCATAAAGAACTCGCCTAAAAGTGAATCCTTACTTTCAGGTATTATTGGCAGCAATTTAAAAGTAACCTTGGACACACCACATCGGGAGTCCACAATCAAACAAGAAGCGCTTTCCCCCGATGTAATTTTCTCACGGTGGAAATGAATCGAGCTTGCTCTAACTATTCATCAAAGATACATCACAAAGATAGTATGAACTTCAAACCACAATGATTAGTTCCTTTCTCATGCAAGTTCTTACTACGTCACAACTGTGAGAACAAGTATTCTCAATCCTTTCCGCGAGCGACGGTAATTCGAATCAATAACACCCGGACTACACGACACGTATGCCCGTACTTGACGTCGCCTACAACAACCATCACTGACGTCGTACGTGGCAGCCTTTCCTCCGTTTCACCCACATTGAATCGATCAAATCGCCCCATACAGTAGCCACTCTCATGGTGCACCTACCGACATGAGATGTCATGAGAGTGTTACCTACATACTGCACATCGGCCCTCTCGCCTGAGGCGACCCGAAAAGGCTCAACGCAAGCTTCCCGAGGTACATCGGTTTACTGGGTCCCATATAGCCAGCATGAGTCCAGTACACAACTCAAACTTGCTCAACAGGGCCGCACACGGATCGGTCCTTGACTGACACGGACAGGTCTAATGCACCCAGGCCCCTATATCCTGCTGCTCCTACAACCTGCCGGTCTCAACTTTAACTTGCTAACAATTTTCTGAACCAATCCCGTATGCCCCTGTTTTCCTGATCATGCGAGTAGCATCTCACCACTGGACTTCTACCGAACCTTACTTAAGCATGGCAATTCTACACGATGAAAAGACATCTACCCAATACTCCATGGGTTCATTTGGCCGTGCAAGAGGAGTATCAAATCATCTAGACCTAATGCACAGTTCATATCTGAACCGAAAGAGTGAATACAAAGTAAAAACTTAAAAGCTGTTGAATGCAAACTGGAGCTTACCTGTTTTGCAGGGTAGCAGTATATATAAGCAGTTAGATGATCCTTGCTCCCTTGATCCTCCGGAGTCTGATCCACTTCAATGAATCACTCCTTTGAATCCCCTTAGTTGTGAATACTAATGACATGTATATGCTCAATTTTATAATGCAATTCAAAGAGTTAAAGACTCGATTTCTTAAGAACAGAGACTGTGTGGAAATGCCAAAAATAGCTTGGTTTGCATCTGTTGTGCAAAGAAACATGAATAAACTAAATTTGTCTTAGTGTTTTAGTGTATAACTACTAAGTTTCCTAATGAACATAAGAGATGAACTAGAATGATTTGGACCTAACTCAAGATCCTGATCTCCGATGACTTCCAAATATTTACAGGAGGTCATAAACTACACAGAGACTTAGCTTGCCAAATTTCAGATATTGTGGAGTAAAATTGTGTTCTCCAAAATTCCTACAATGCTCTTATGTATTTTTCCTACATACATAAGCATGGAGAACAAGAACAGGGAGATCTAATGCTCAAATTGATCTGATAATTTGCATGTGAGTTTCTGGTCACATGGAAGTATTTTGATCTAAAATTCAGACCTTTTACTTGAGTAGTTCCTCCAGAACAATTCCTTAAGCATTTATACGCAAAAGAATTAATTCTGGAGTAATGTGCATTTCATGCCCAATCAAGTGAACTAAAATTTCAAGTATGTCTCAGAGAGCTTGACTAAATTTTTTCGTAATTTTTGGAGCTATGATTTGCCTAGAATGGATTTTACAAATGGACAACATTTTCTGAAAATGTTTCTGGACCCTTATGAACACAGCAGTTTGTATTTAACAAATTCCTACTCAAATCATATTCAAATGAGCTGAACATTTGCTAGAAGGTCAACACTATCCTAAATAATATTCTGGAAGAATTTGAGGATTTTTGGATGAACCAAACTCCCTCAATTATTCTTTTCCAGAAAAACTTCAAAGAATTTTCCAGAATTTAATATTGACTTTAATATAAATTGGGGTTTATATTTGTATAGATCTTTGCAAAACGAATCCTTCTCAATTTGAATCACTCAATTTGGAGATTCCTACACAAAGATATGATTTTCCAAAGTTATGGCAATCTCTGGAATTAATTTACTATTGGAAATTGCTTGGGCCCATGTTTTAAATCCTCAGCCACTCAGATCCGAGCCACACCAGGGCTACACGGTCCAGCGCATGCAGCTACAGCAGATCCGGGCCACAGCTGATCAACAGTTTTAAAAATAAAGTCACTGACGCATGGGCCACCCGCTTTCTTCTTCCTCCCGCCGCCTCCTTCGTGCACGCCGCCCGCTCTTGCCGGACTGAACTTTTGCTCGCCGGACCGGAGTTTTCGGCCGCCGTCCGGCCTGAGGCTCGCCGCCTGTGAGTTTGGGAAGTTGAGGAACACGATGGTGGGACTAGCTCGGGCTGCCGGTGACCGGAATTAGCTCGGCAACGTGCGGCTGCTAGGGGAAAGGTTCTGCACCGTCGGCCGAGGGTTCTAGCCCGCCAAAAGCTCGACCAAACTGCTATACAGCACCAGTGAGTGATGGGCTAGCTCGGCATGTCCTCCAAATGGCTCAGGAAAGGTCACAAGGTAGTTGTCAACGTGCGCCCGATAGGTTCCGCCGAAGAAGCGATCGGAAAACCTGAAAATCCGCCGCTCCGAGTAGGTTTCAAGCTAGGGTTGCTAAAGGAAAGATGATCGCCGGCTAGTCCGGTCCATGTGTGCAGAGTTTGATGATCTAAGAACAATTAGAGAGGGAGAATTTGAAGTTCCTGTACCAGACACTCGGTTTGCACCCGCCGGAGCAAAGTTCCATAATTCGCCAGCGAGGGCTCACGGCTTGGCTTGATCTTCGGGTGGAAGCAGCGTGATGCCTGTGCGCTTCCGTTGCCGCCCTTGCTCGGCCGTGACAGCCGCTGTGGTGGGCTGTCCACGTGCGCCTGTTTGGCAGCTGTTTTAGGTCACCACGGAGGAAGTGGTTTAGGGCTCAGGAAACAGCGGAACTCGCTAGCTTTTGTGTCAGGGAAGTGAGCAACGGGCACGTGGCGCTGTTTAGCAGCTCGTCGGGTGGTTGCACGCGAGTTTTCCCGGTTGTGTACAGAGCCGGCGGCAATGTTGGGAGCCTTGTTCTCGTGGTTGCTCGTGAGGAGGTAGTGAAGAGCGCTTGCTCGGCCTGTGAAGAGGATGATCACGCCGAGGAAGCCCACACACTGGTGCCAGCTCTTTGGTGAGGAGCAGGAGGTGGCTCGGTTCACAGCTGCTGTGGCGTCCGGTGAAAGCTCAGTTGGTTGAGTGGAAAAACAGAGACAGTCTCGGTTGCTTTGGGTGCAAGTCACAATGTTCAGTTCAATGACATGTGGGATCCACCCAAATTTCCTCCCAAAAGATCTTCTCGTGTTAATCTCTCAAATTCCGAAGTTCTGAGTTTGAAAAGTGGGATAAAATTTGAATTCTCTGAATTCACTTTAAATTTGACTTGCAAATTGAATTCAGTTTGAATTTGAAAATACTTCTCTTAAACTCCTTTTTAGCCCACTCTAAAATGAAAAGTTTGCCACCCTAGTTTCCTCCAAGTCAAAAGTATAGGCTGCGAGAGTATTCAAAGGTTTGGCCACACTTTGTGTGAACTTTGAATTTGGATAATATGATTTTTAACCTTCATGCAAATAAATGTTTAAGTCCATATTGGTTCAACACATTCAAATGAACATGTGAGCCTCTTTTTGGATGAACATCCATGTGTAACTTTGCGTGAAGAAAAGTTTTAGCAAGTCCCATTTTTCATAAATTTGCAACACATAGACTTTCAAGCCTCGGTTTATTCATATACATTTTAGGACTTTTACAAAACCACTCAGTCAAAAGTGAAATTTTTGGTCCAGATTACTTAATTGTGACAAGGAACTCACATGAAAATTTTCAGCTCCATCGGGGCTCTGGATCATCATTTTTCTGTTTACCCTCTTTAGGTGATTAAACCACAAGTGAGGAATGCACTTAGGCTTGATCACTTTTGCTTAAACCAAACCCAATCTCTAGCACCAGTGTCATCTTAAATTCTTAGACAGAGTTACAGTTTTCAACTTGTCAATAGACCTTGTTAGCAAAAGCTTTATAATTAAATACATGTGCATATTCATGACATATAGTATCGATGTGAAGACTTGTGAAGAAATTGAAGTGGGAATCAAGGAACCCCGTGATCAAGTGATCAAGCTCCAAGTGATCGATGACACTAACTGTTTTTTCTAGTCTTAGTCACCTGCAAAACAGGCAAGCTCCGGTTTGCATTAGCCGTTTGATAAAGTCTTTTGTTTTGATAACTTACTTTATGTATTTCTTACAATTGTGCATTAGGATCTTGTTTGAAAACCCAAATGCATAGCCAAGAGGATCAGGGTTATGGGCTTAGGTTTTAAACCTCGAGTAGCCACTGCAATGCTAAATTAGTGTAGGATTCAGTACAAGTCGAGTAGTTGGAACTACTCGCGAGAATAGGCTAGAGGCACACCCCTCGGTTAGAGATATCAAATGAATCCCATGGCAAGAAAAATGAGACCGAGCAGAGAGTAAGGGCAGCAGGACTTTGGGGCCTGGGTGCAATAGCTCCGCTTGCGTCGATTGAGGACCGAGCCGTGTGCGGGCCTGTTGAACAAGCTAGAACAGTACCGAAGACCTACAAGTTCGTGATTTCATCACCCGTCGGCGACTAGAAAGAACCTCCATTATACCAGTACACAACCGTCGGTGTATGGCCAAGAGATCACAAAATAGCCTTTACAAAGGGGCTACTAGGATGTATTGACCCACTGAGGTTTCACTGGCAGGCTTGAATCTCCATTCTCCCACCCACGGGCCCCCTCTTGTGCCATACAGTTCCCAGGGCAGTCCTTCTCGACTCCCATTCCCTGCACCATCCAATGGTCCATAACAAGCTAGCAACACACTTAATTAGTCAGCTAAGTCGCACCCATATTTGGCCTTGTGGTGGCATTATTTTTCTGGCATGTGCTCGCATGAACCGGTCCTTAGATCTACGGCAAGTAAACCACCATCTAATTCAGCAACATCCACGAACCAAGCTTGCCTAGATCTTCCTGATTCCATTCTCATTAACATCATCAAGTTCTCATCATCATTATTCATATGAGTGCAGTAGCTAACCATGTTCTAATTCAGCTTCTCATATCCCGTAAATTAAGCGAAGCAAAAAGGAACGACCATACCTGACTCTTCAACTTTCCCTGCGACAAGGATGGTTAGAAAAACTAGTAAACTCCTATATAAGGGTGTACCATCAAGCTGACTCAAGCATATGAGTTTTTGCAAACAAAATAGTTTCAAAAACATGGGATCAATATGGTCAAGGGGCACTTGCCTTGCTCCCACGGTTCGTGTTGCTCAAGCGTCTCGAAGTCTTGGTGCTGTAGTTCCTCGTGGACGGCCTCTTGAGCTTGTCCTTCTACTCACGATCACGCACATACAAAATTTACAGCAATCACTCATCATGCACAAACTTTACTCAAGATGCAATGGGGTAGATGAATGCAAATCCTATAGTGCGGTTTTATAGAACCAGTTTGTACGTGTTCTTGCATGTTTTAATAGCTTTCATGGGGTTTTATGATGAACAATGGTGTAGGTATCAAGTGTGGATGTGGTGATGATCTTGACACAATATCTAGATCAATTCCACCGTAAAAAATCGATCAAAACACGATCTGTCCACACGCAAAAGTTTCTGCTCAAAGGGGGCGAAGAAACGGATGCGTAGAAACAGCGGAGACGTCGTAAGATGGGTAATGAATACCTACCTCACTTCCTCCTTGTGGCAGGGCCTTCCTCCTAACAATGGCAGCAGCGGTGGATTTTTCTGCGGGGAATTATGGTAGGGCAGATCGTCGGGCTTCTTCTCCGGTGACGGCGAGGCGTGACGAGGCTCGACGGTGGGTCTTGACGATGGGGCTCGATGTCAGGGCTCGACGGCGGGGCTTGACGGCGGGGCTCATCGGCGGGGCTCACCGGCGACCAAACTCCGGCAAGGGGGGGGCTCAACTCGACGAGTTGGGGGCAGGGCTGCGGCCAAAGGTGTAGGAGGGGGGCTGGGGGGGGTTGTATTTATAAGGGGAAAAAGGGAGAGTCCTAGTCCAATTGGGACTCAACCAAAGAATCCTAGTCAAGTTGGGACTCAACCAAAGAGTCCTAGGGCTCCCCCCCCTCAAGGCTGCGGCCAATTTTGGGGAAATTCCCCATAGGGGAATTTTGGGGAATTTGGGGAGATTTTGGGGAAATTTGGTGGGGAAATTTGGGATGGCTCAATTACGCTATTTTATTTCCACTTCTCTCCATTTCTATGTTCCCTTCTCCATTTCTATGGTTGTTTCTCCATTTCTATGGTTCTTTCTCCATTTCTACTTCTTTTCAAATGCTTCTTTACATGAAAAATGTATGCAATGCATAGTAGTGAAATTGAGGGTGTTACAAACCTAAGCCCCTTAAAATGAATCTCGCCCTCGAGATTCGATAGAGTGGAGAAAAGATGGGGGAATTCCGCCTTGAGATCTTCCTCACGTTCCCATGTATTTTTGGCTTCCGTGTGATGGCTTCATTGTACCTTGCACCAACGGATCACTTTGTTTCTCGTGACCCTTTCCTTCACGTCCAAGATCTTGACGGGGTGTTCCGCGTAGGTCAGATCCTCTTGAAGCTCTAGCTCATCCATTGGTACTTGTTCTTCATGTACTCTTAAGCACTTCTTGAGTTGGAATACGTGAAACACGTCGTGAATGTCAGAGAGGTGCGTTGGCAGCTCTAGTTGATAGGCTACCTCTCCTCGCTTGCCCAAAATCTTGAATGGCCCAATGTAGCGAGGTGCTGTATTGCCTTTGACGTTGAACCGTCGTTGGCCTCAGATAGCTGATACCTTAAGATACACGAAGTCTCCCACTTCGAAGGTCATTCTTCTTTGCCTATTGTCCGCATAACCCTTTTGTCGTGACTGAGCGGACTTCAAGTTTTCACGTATCATTTGGACTTGCTTTTTGGCGTATTGCAGCACTTAGGATCCAAATACTTGGCTTTCTCCGGTCTCATTCCAGAACAGCGGTGTTCTACACCGTCTACCATACAATGCTTCGAAAGGTGACATCTTCAAGCTGGCTTGGTAACTGTTGTTGTATGAGAATTCAGCATACGGCAAGCTCCTATCCCAACTACGCCCATGTTTCAAGGCGCAAGCTCTCAAAATGTCTTCCAAAATCTGATTTGTCCTCTCAGTTTGCCCGTCGGTTTGCGGGTGATATGCGGAGCTGAAATTCAGCCATGTACCCATGGCTTCATGCAGCTTCTTCCAGAACCTAGAGGTAAATTGAGAACCTCGATCTGAAACTATCCTCTTTGGAACTCCATGGCGACACATGATTTGCTCCATATATAGCTCGACTAGTTGTACGACGGTGTACTTGGTTCTAACAGGAAGGAAATGGGATGTTTTCGTCAATCGGTCCACAATAACCCAAATGGAGTCGTAGCCGGACTGAGTACGTGGCGATCCGACAATAAAATCCGTGCTGATGTTTTCCCACTTCCACTCGGGTACTTTTAATGGTTGCAATAATCCAGCAGGTCTTTGATGTTCGGCCTTCACTCGTTGGCACATGTCGCATAGGTCAACATGTTCAGCAATATCCCTTTTAATGCCATCCCACCAATAGCATGTTTTCAGGTCCTTGTACATCTTTGTACAGCCGGGGTTTATGGAATAAGGCGAGTCATGTGCCTCCTTTAGTACCGTGTCGAGGATGTGCTTCACGTTAGGCACACAAATCCTTTTCCCTAACCAAAGCGTGCCTTTCTCATCTTCCTTGAAATCCTTTTCTATGCCTTGTCGGATTATTTCCTTGATTTCCTTATCCGTTGCTTGGCCATCTCGTATTTCTTGTTCCAGCGTTGAGTTCAGTTCTATCAGCTCCATCTCGTTCAAGAATCTGAGATGCAACCGTTCAAACTCCTTACATAGCTCGGGTGGCAGCCCCCGAATCGTGAGTTGGTGACATGCTCCCTTTCGGCTCAATGCATCAGCTACTACATTTTCCTTTCTGGGGTGATAGTTGATTCCAACATCATAATCCTTGATGAGTTCCAACCATCAACGTTGCCTCAAATTCAGATCCATTTGCGTGAATATATACTTGAGGCTCTTAGGATCCGTATAGATCTCACATTGGTGACCGAGGATGTAATGCCTCCAAATCTTCAAAACATGTATCACGGCTGCAAGTTCCAGGTCATGTGTAGGGTAATTCAGCTCATGTTTCTTTAATTGCCTTGATTCATAGGCTACCACTTGTCCTCCTTGCATGAGCACAAATCCAAGCCCTTGTCTTGATGCGCCACAATATATATCAAAACTCTTGCTCACGTCCGGCAATACTAAAACCGGTGTTGTTGTTAATCTCTTCTTTAGCTCCTCAAAGCTTTCTTGACACGCTGGTGTCCACTGAAATGCTTTCCCTTTCATCAACAATTCCGTCATAGGCTTCGCTATTTTGGAGAAATCCTTGATGAACCGGTGGTAGTATCCAACCATCCCAAGGAAACTCCGAATATCCCTCACATTCTGTGGTTGGTTCCACATCAAAACATCTCCCACTTTTCTGGGACCAACCGATACTCCTCCTTCGGAGATAATGTGGCCTAGGAACGATATCTCCTTTAGCCAAAATTGACACTTGCTGAACTTGCCATACAATTGATGCTCTCGCAGTTTCTGCAACGTCAACCTCAAGTGTTCTTCATGTTCTTCCTCGCTTTTCGAATACACCATGAGGTCATCGATGAAAACCACGACGAACTTGTCCAAGTACTCCATGAAGACCTTATTCATTAGGTACATAAAATATGCAGGTGCATTCGTTAACTGAAAAGACATAACAGTATTACTCATACGAACCATACCGTGTTCGAAATGCAGTCTTGGGTATGTCGGAGGGCTTAATCTTCAGCTGGAAGTATCCCAACCGAAGTTCAATCTTGGAGAAAATTTGGGCACCTTTCATTTGATCAAACAAGTCCTCTATGCGGGGCAGCGGGTATTTATTCTTGATCGTCACCTCGTTGAAAGACCTATAGTCCACACACATCCTTTTGGTCCCATCTTTCTTGTCTACGAAGAGCACGGGGCTCCTCACGGTGACGAGCTTGGGCGTATGAAACCCTTATCTAGCTGTTTCTGAATTTGTTTCTTGAGCTCCACTAATTCATTAGCAGGCATCCTATATGGCCTCTTTGCTATAGGTGCAGTTCCGGGTACTAAATCAATGGCAAATTCAATGTCCCAGTCAGGTGGCATACCTGGAAGTTCTTCCGGGAACACATCTGAATATTCTTGAACCACCGAAATGCTTTCCAATGTCGCTTCTTCGATGTGGTTCAGCACTGCCTTCTCGGTTGTAGGTTGCGCTGCCTTGAACTCAATACGAGTACCGTGGTCACTCGTCAACTGCATGATCCTCTGAGCACATTGAATCATTCTGTTGTGCTTGCTTAACCAATCCATTCCATGTATTATGTCAATCCCTTGGGAATCCAAGACAATAAAGTTGGCAAGAATGTCTACCCCCCTTATTTTAAGGCTTACTTTCGGACATACTATATTTGTAGGAGCTATAAGTCAGATCTGAAAGAAGCGATTTCCCAACTATATGCATTAATGTGTATAACTAAGCAACTTCCTTTATTAATTTCAGCCTATATGAGGATGTGTACAAGTGCTGAAGCATCTCACATCTCTCTACTATGTGTATATGTGGACATTCGCCGAGGCATCCCACAACTCACATCAAGCACACAAACACAAGCAATCATCGCAAAAATTCAGCACAACACTCTTATTCAAACTACCACGATCTAAGCGTTCTTATTACAACTTTATTCAATGGAAACCTAAACTTAATCATGAGAACCGGTGCTGTTCTCTCCGTGTGAGGGGGTGGTCCATACATGGGCGCATGCCATGGTGAGTCGGCAGTCCATGTAGGGATAGATGACACTGGTGCTCCATTTGCTCCCGCGTTGGCACGAGTCTCCTCTTATTTTTCCAGCAAGTACAACTTCTTGCGGAGGTAACGGATCTCTTCTTGTGCGCTTGCATAGCGGTTTCCTAACTCCACGAGCAACTTCTGAGACTTATCAGCAGCTTGTGGTTTGGAAAGAGCTCCTCCATGGGGTCCAATGATCTCCCTTGCACCACTATTCTGATACGGGTGCAGCTGAAAAGTAGTGTTCTCAAGCTGCTCATGGAAGGTGTAACACAGTCCGGTGAGTGCATCCCATGCGGCATCATAAATAGGTTCTGCCCTTGTAGCTCTCCATGTGGGTGCGAAGTGCCAAGTGACAACCATACCATTAGATAGGATGGTTACTTCATCCTTCCACTCTTCATGTCCGAGACGAGGGATTTTCTTGAGAAGATATTCCGGGTATAGGTTGCAGCAATCCAGAAATTCTTTGAACTCCCTGGATGTGTGCCCTCCTTCCATTCTGTTGGACTGGAATTCTTGAACTGAACGGTTGGCCTGTTCATCACCTTCATTATTGGACTCAGCAAGAGGTGACTCCTCTTCGTATTCATCTCCTCCCGACATAGCTTCATGAGGCTCCACGGGGTGTAAGACCGCGTGAAAGTACTCCTGAGGTGCGTACCAATGCCGTTCTTGTGGATCATCTTCCATGTTGTCTTCGAATGGTTCCAACTCTTCCGGGTCCTCTTCCTCATGCATAGAGCTATTGACTTCATCTTCATCATGAGGTTCCATCTTCATCTCCTCCCAATATGGTCCATCGGACAGCTCAATGGGGTTAAGTGCACTCCCACGTGGTGGTGGATGAGTCCTTATGCGTGTTGTGCTCCTAGTCACCGGCATCTATAATTAAGACATGAGAAACTTTAGAGAAGAAGAAAATAACTCCAAAACTTTAGAAGCTATGATGCAAGAAAACAGAAAGTGTGGCTGTCCAAAAGAAGAGAAAAAGATGGGCTGAAAATACCACTTTGCGGTGGCTGAATTGATAAGTAAAGTGCAGCAGCAAGCAATTTTCGAAAATAGCAGTTTAGAGGGGTGTTCCTATGTGTTTTAGAGTGTCCATTCTACCTAGGCTTGCGTCCTACGGTCAACATGGATCTGATACCAATTTGTGACACCCGGTTCCAAAAGTAGAACCAAGTGAATGCATATGTGTGCCCAGGATGTCCATCACACATACACATGTATTCAACAAACTGAATTCAGAATATAATCACGCACGAATAATGTTTAAGTACTTTATTACATCGACTCAATGTCTCACTCATGAATGTCTATTTTATTTAGAAGCGGAAGACTCTAAACGACAACGGAAAATGGCCAAGACAGCAGGCTCCAACTTCAACTCCACAGGCATGTTGACGGTAGTGCGCATGCCTGGTACTCCACATGTTCCTCGAAGTACTCTTCTCCTGTAGCTGATGTATATGTGGGAATGCAAGGGTGAGTACATGTCATACTCAGCAAGTGCGGAAAAAGTATGACATGTAGCTTACAACAAGGTAGGCAATAAAAAGGCTCATTGCAGCAAGCAAATTTTATTTCACAAACAAGGTAAAAACAGCAACTAAGTCTAGATGAGTTTAGTCCCAATATAATCAAGTATAACAGCAACAATCTTTCATCATAATTCACCTTTTATCAAGTCGCAACCAGCCATTAATCTTTCTCAAGTTCATCTTATACTCATGAATAATCATAACCATCTCATATTCATATATACGAAACAAAATTCATTGTCATGACTCAAAATAGTCCCAAAACCAATCCCAATGACCATACCCAAATATCCATCCCAAGTTTTGCCTCTAATCATGGAAGTTGGCCAGGTGCTTGTAACCGAAAGCACGGCTATCATGATAGTTTTATACTCTGCAGAGGTGGCACCACTTTACCCACAAGTTCGTGATTTCGTCACCCGTCGGCGACTAGAAAGAACCTCCATTATACCAGTACACAACCGTCGGTGTATGGCCGAGAGATCACAAAATAGCCTTTACAAAGGGGCTACTAGGATGTACGGACCCACTGAGGTTTCACCTGCAGGCTCGAATCACTGCATGGCACAAGAGGGGGCTCGTGGGTGGGAGAATAGTGATTCGAGCCTGCCGGTGAAACCTCAGTGAGTCCATACATCTAGTAGCCCCTTTGTAAAAGCTATTTTGTGATCTCTTGGCCATACACTGATGGTTTTGTACTGGTATAATGGAGGTTTTGCAGTCGTCGACGGGTGACGAAATCACGAACTTGTGGGTAAAGTGGTGCCACCTCTGCAGAGTGTAAAACTATCATGATAGCCGTGCTTCCGGTCACAAGCACCTGGCCAGCTCACATGATTAGAGGCAAATTTGGGATGTTTATTTGGTATGGTTATGGTATGGTCATTAGGATTGGTTTCGGGACTGTTTTGAGTCATGAAAATGAGTTTGGTTTTGTCTATATGAATATGAGATGGTTATGAATATTTATGAGCATGAGATGAACTTGAGAAAGATTAATGGCTGGATGAGACTTGATAAACGATGATTATGATGAGAGAATGTTACTGAATTACTTGATTATGATGGGATAAATTTCACCTAGAAATAGTTGCTGTTTTTATCATGTTTGTGAAATAAATTTGCTTGCTGCAATGAGCCCTTTTATTCCATACCTTGTTGTAAGCTACATGTCATACTTTTCCCGCACTTGCTGAGTACGACATGTACTCACCCTTGCATTATCACATAAACATCAGTAACAGGAGAAGAGTACTTCGAGGACCATGTGGAGTACTAGGCGTGCGAACTACCGTCAACATGCCTGTGGAGTTGAAGATGGAACCTGCTGCTGTTTAGTTGTTTCCGCTGTCGTTTAGAGACTTCTGCTGTAAGAATAAGATATACAATCATGAGTGAGACAAGTAGTCAATGTAATAAAGTACTTAAACAATTTTTTTCGTGTTTATATTCTGAATTCAGTTTGTGGATTACATGTGTATGTGTGATGAACATCCTGGGCACACATATGCATTAACTTGGTTCTGTTTTCGGAACCGGGTGTCATAGATTGGTATCAGAGCCACGTTGATCGTAGGATGCAAGCCTAGGTAGAATGGACACTCTAAAACACATAGGAACACCCCTCTAAACTGCTATTTTCGAAAATTGCTTGCTGCTGCACTTTTCTTGTCAAGTCAGCCACCGCAAAGTGCTATTTTCAGCCCCTCTTTTCTCTTCTTTTGGACAAAAACACTTTTGCTTTCTTGCTTCATAGCTTCTGAAGTTTTGAAGTATTTTCTTCCTTCTCTAAAGTTTCTCATGTCCTATTTATAGATGCCGGTGATCAGGAGCACGACACGCATAAGTACTCGTTCACCACCCCGTGGGAGTGCACTTAACCCCATTGAGGTGTCCGATGGACCATATTGGGAGGAGGTGAAGACGGAACCTCATGATGAAGATGAAGTCAATAGCTATATGCATGAGAAAGAGGACCCATAAGAGGGGGAACCATTCGAAGACGACATGGAAGATGATCCACAAGAACGGCATTGGTACGCACCTCAGGAGGAGTTCACGCAGGCTTACACCCCGTGGAGCCTCATGAAGCTATGACGGGAGAAGATGAACCTGAGGAGGAGCCACCCCTTGCTGAGACCAATAATGAAAGTGATGAATGGGCCAATCATTCAGATCAAGAATTTCGGTCCGATGGAATGGAAGGAGGGCACACATCCAGGGAGCTCAAAGAATTTCTGTATTGCTGCAGCTTATACCCGGAGTATCTCCTCAAAAAAGCCCCTCGTCTCGGACATGAAGAGTGGAAGGCTGACATAACCATCCTATATAACGGTAGGGTTGTCACTCGGCACTTCACACCCACATGGAGAGCTACAAGGGCAGAATCTATTGATGACGCTGCATGGGAAGCACTCACCGGACTGTGCTACGCCTTCCATGAGCAGCTTGAGGGTACCACTTTTGAGCTGCACCCGTGTCGGAAGAGTGGCACAAGGGAGATCATTGGACCCCATGTAACCACCCTTTACAATCCGCAAGCTGCTGACAAGTCACAAAGGTTGCTCGTGGAGTTAGGAAACCGCTACGCAAGCGCACAAGAAGAGATCAGTTACCTCCGCAAGAAGCTGTATTCACTGGAGAAACATGAGGAGACTCGCGCCAACGCGGGAGCGAATGGAGCACCAGCGCCTTCTAACTCTACATGGACTGCTGACTCACCATGGCGTGCGCCCATGTATGGACCACCCCCGTCACACGGCGGGAACAGCACCAGTTCACATGATTAAGTTTAGGACTCCCATTGAATAAGCTGTAATAGGAACGTTTAAATTGTAGTAGCGTGAATAGGAGTGGTGTGTTGAACTTTTGTGATGATTGGTTGTGTTTGTGTGCTGGTGTGAGTTGTGGGACGCTTCGGCGAATGTCTACATCCACACATAGTGGAGAGATGTGAGATGCTTCGACATGTGTTCACATACTCATATAGGCTGAAATTAATAAAGGAAGATATTTAGTTCATACACCTTGATGCATATAGTTGGGGGAATCAATCTAAACTTCTATTTTCTATTCTACTCAATTCTCTCTCACAGATGGTGAGGGAAAACGCCAGCCGTTAAAGGAGGAACGTTCATGGCAACCCTGAACCACAAGAGGATGGCAACGTTGAAGTTCCTGAAAATGCCAACCCCGGGGCTGATGCAAACAACCTTGAACGGTTGATGGCTATGCAGAACCAGCTCATGCAAACTATGATACAAACTTTGGGACAGCTGCAAGCCAACAACAACAACAATCCTAACCCCGTTCCTGCACCCCCACCACCACCGCCGGCTCACAACAGATTGGGAGAGTTCATGAGGACTCGACCGCCTACTTTTGAACAAACTATGATACAAACTTTGGGACAGCTGCAAGCCAACAACAACAACAATCCTAACCCCGTTCCTGCACCCCCACCACCACCGCCGGCTCACAACAGATTGGGAGAGTTCATGAGGACTCGACCACCTACTTTTGAACAAGCTAATGATCCCATGGAGGCTAATGATTGGTTGAAATCCATGGAAAAGAAGCTTGCTATTGTTTAGTGCAATGATCAGGAGAAAGTTCTCTTCGCATCACACCAACTCATGAGAGCAGCCGCTGACTGGTGGGACGCTCTCTGCAATGCTCATGTCAACTAGGAGACAATCACTTGGGCTGAATTCAAGGAGAGTTTCCGCTCTCATTACGTCCCTGTTGAAGTCATGATGCTTAAAAGGCAAGAGTTTGAAGGTCTCCGCCAAGGAAAGAAGAGCGTGAATGAGCACCTCAACAAGTTCACGCAGCTGTCAAGGTGTGCTCCCGAAGACGTCAACTTGGATCAAAGGAAGCAATACTTGTTCATGAGAGGATTGAACAATGAGATCCAAGTACAACTGCTCAACAATGATTATGCAAACTTCCAGAAGCTCGTTGACAAAGCTATAGTGGTTGAGAGCAAGATCCGTGAGATTGAGCAAGAGGGCAAGAGGAAGATGCCATACCAGCCACAAGGGAGCAATGTAAGTCCCCGTTTCATGCCACCAGCTGCACCACAGTATGGCTCGTCCGCTTCTACTTTCCGCCCTGCAAACCCACCTCGCCCTAATAATCACCACAGCAACGTCCTGTTATGCAAGCACCTCGTATTCCTTTGCCTCCTGCGCCCCATCACAACATGGGCGCCTATGCTCAAAACCAGCCTCGCCCCAACGTTCCTTGCAAGTCAATGCCCGAAGAAAGGCCTTGGACAGCCGACCAACACACCAAAACAGAACCCACGGCCGAATGGAGGAGCTACGCAAGGTAACCGTGGGCAGAAGAACTATGCTCGTGGCAACGTTAATCATGTCTCTGCTGAGGAAGCGCAACAAGCTGAGAATGTCGTGATTGGTATGTTCCTTGCCAACTCCAACCCAGCCACTGTTTTATTTGATTCTGGAGCATCACATTCATTCATATCATCCAAGTATGTTGCCAAGTATAATCTGCCCATATCACACATGAAACACACTATGTTGGTTAATTTTCCCGGTGGAGAGATGAGGACTAATATAGTATGTCCGAAAGTAAACCTTAAAATAAGGGGGGTAGACTTTCTTGCCAACCTTATTGTCTTGGATTCCCAAGGGATTGATATAATACTTGGAATGGATTGGTTAAGCAAGCACAACGGAGTAATTCAATGTGCTGAGAGGAGCGTGCAGTTGACAAATGAGCATGGTACTCATATTGAGTTCGAGTCAGCCCAACCGGCAACCGAGAAGGCAGCGTTGAACCACGTCGAAGAAGCAACATTGGAAAGCATTCCGGTGGTTCAAGAATTTTCAGATGTGTTCCCGGAAGAACTTCCTGGTATGCCACCTGACCGGGACATTGAATTTGCCATTGATTTAGTATCTAGAACTGCACCTATAGCGAAAAGGCCATATAGGATGCCCACTAATGAACTAGTGGAACTTAAGAAGCAAATTCAGGAGCAGCTAGAAAAGGGTTTTATACGCCCAAGCTCGTCATCGTGGGGTGCCCCCGTGCTCTTTGTAGACAAGAAGGATGGGACCTAAAGGATGTGTGTGGATTATAGGTCTCTCAATGAGGTGACGATCAAGAATAAATACCCGCTGCCCCGTATAGAGGACCTATTCGACCAAATGAAAGGTGCCCGAATTTTCTCCAAGATTGATCTTCGGTCGGGATACTTCCAGCTAAAGATTAAGCCCTCCGACATACCCAAGATTGCATTTCGAACAAGGTATGGTTCGTATGAATATACCGTTATGTCCTTTGGGTTAACGAATGCACCCACATACTTTATGTACCTCATGAATAAGGTCTTCATGGAGTACTTGGACAAGTTCATCGTGGTTTTCATCGATGATATCATGGTGTATTCAAAAAGCGAGGAAGAACATGAAGAACATTTGAGATTGACATTGCAGAAACTGCGAGAGCATCAATTGTATCCCAAGTTCATCAAGTGTCAATTTTGGCTAAAGGAGATATCGTTCCTAGGCCACATCATCTCCGAGAGAGGAGTATCGGTTGATCCCAGAAAAGTGAGGATGTTCTGAAGTGGAACCAACCGCAGAATGTGAGAGATATTCGGAGTTTCCTTGGAATGGCTAGATACTACCGATGGTTCATCAAGGATTTCTCCAAAATAGAAAAGCCTATGACTGAATTGCTAATGAAGGGAGAAGCATTTCAGTGGATACCAGTGTGCCAAGAAAGCATTGAGGAGCTCAAGAAAAGACTAACCACAGCGCCGGTTTTGGTATTGCCGGACATGAGCAAGAATTTCGATATATATTGTGATGCATCAAGACAAGGGCTTGGATGTGTGCTCATGCAAGAAGGACAAGTGGTAGCCTATGCGTCGAGACAACTAAAGAAACACGAGCTGAATTACCCCACACATGGCTTGGAACTTGCAGCTGTGGTACATGCCTTGAATATTTGGAGGCATTATACCCTTGGCCACCGATGTGAGATCTATACGGATCACAAAAGCCTCAAGTATATATTCACGTAAAAGGATCTGAATTTGAGGCAACGTTGATGGTTGGAACTCATCAAGGATTATGATGTTGGAATAAATTATCACCCCGGAAAGGCCAATGTAGTAGCTGATGCGTTGAGCCGAAAGGGAGCATGTCACCAACTCACGGTTCGGGAGCTACCTCCCGAGCTGCACAAGGAGTTCGAACGGTTACATCTCGGGTTCTTGAACGAGATGAAAGTGATAGAACTCAACTCTTCGCTGGAACAAGAGATACGAGATGGCCAAGCAACGGTTGAGGAAATCAAGGAAATCAAGGAAAGAATCCGACAAGGCATAGAAAAGGATTTCAAGGAAGACGAGAAGGGCACACTTTTGGTTAGGGAAAAGGATTTGTGTGCCTAACGTGAAGCACATCCGCGACACGATATGAAAGGAGGCACATGACTCACCTTATTCCATACATCCCGGCCAGATGTACAAGGACCCAAAAACTTGCTATTGGTGGGATGGTATGAAGAGGGACATAGCTGAATATGTTGCCTTATGCGACACGTGCCAACGGGTGAAGGCCGAACATCAAAGACCCGCTGGACTGTTGCAGCCATTGAAAGTACCCGAGTGGGAGTGGGAAGACATCAGCATGGATTTCATTGTCGGATTGCCACGTACTTGGTCGGGTTACAATTCCATTTGGGTTATTTTGGATCGATTGAAAAAACAACCCATTTCCTTAATGTTAGAACCACGTACCGCATCGCAGAACTAGCCGAGCTGTATATGGAGCAAATCGTGTGTCGCCATGGAGTTCCGAAGAGGATAGTTTCAGATCGGGGTTCTCAATTTACCTCTAGGTTCTGGAAGAAGCTGCATGAACCCATGGGTACACGGCTGAATTTCAGCTCCGCTTATCACCCGCAAACTGACGGGCAAACTGAGAGGACAAATCAAATTTTGGAAGACATGTTGAGAGCTTGCGCCTTGAAACATGGGCACAGTTGGGATAGGAGATTGCCGTATGCTGAATTCTCATACAGCAACAGCTATCAAGCCAGCTTGAAGATGTCACCTTTCGAAGCATTGTATGGTAGACGGTGTAGAACGCCGCTGTTCTGGAATGAGACCGGAGAGAGTTAAGTGCTTGGACCCGAAGTGCTGCAAGACGCCGAAAAGCAAGTCCAAACAATACGAGAAAATTTGAAGGCTGCTCAGTCACGACAAAAAGGTTATGCGGACAATAGGCGAAAAAGATTGACCTTCGAAGTAGGAGACTTCGTGTACCTTAAGGTATCGCCTATCCGAGGCCAACGACGGTTCAACGTCAAGGGCAAATTAGCACCTTGCTACATCGGGCCATTTAAGATTTTGAGCAAGCGAGGAGAAGTAGCCTATAAACTAGAGCTGCCAACGCACCTCTACGACGTACACGACGTGTTTCACGTATCCCAACTCAAGAAGTGCTTAAGAGTACCAGAAGAACAAGTACCAATGGATGAGCTCGAGCTTCAAGAGGATCTGACCTATGTGGAGCACCCTGTCCAAATTTTGGACGGTGAAGGAAAGGGTCACGAGGAACAAAGTGATCCGTTGGTGCAAGGTACAGTGGAGCCATCACACGGAAGCCGAAACTACATGGGAGCGTGAGGAAGACCTCAAGGCAGAATTCCCTCATCTATTCTCTACTTCGAATCTCGAGGGCGAGATTCAGTTTAAGGGGGGTAGGTTTGTAACACCCTCAAATTCATTTCCATGACTTGCATACATTTTTCATATAGAGAAACATTATAAAAGAAGTAGAAATGGAGGAAGGAACCATAGAAATGGAGAAAGAATCATAAAAATGGTGGGGGATGGGAAAAAAGATAGCTGAAATGAGCCAATTCCAATTCGTTGAAGTGCGCTGTCGACACTTCCCCCGGCCCCGCTGGACACGTGGCACCCTCGGATCTCACCCCTGCGGAGAGGGAGAGGTCCAGCACTGCTGGCCACGTGGCAGGCCCGGGGCTCGCCTCTGAGGAGAGGGAGGCCCGGCCCCGCTGGACACGTGGCGCCCTCGGAGCTCACCCCTGCGGAGGGGGTGAGGTCCGGCACTGCTGGCCACGTGGCAGGCCCGGGGCTCGCCTCTGAGGAGAGGGAGGCCCGGCCCCGCTGGACAAGTGGCGCCCTCGGAGCTCACCCTTGCGGAGGGGGTGAGATCCGGCACTGCTGGTCACATGACAGGCCCGGGGCTCACCTCTGAGGAGAAGGGAGGCCCTGCCCTGCTGGACATGTGGCGCCCTCGGAGCTCACCCCTGCGGAGGGGGTGAGGTCCGGCACTTGTAATACCCCAAAATCCTGTTAAGAGGGGAATTTAAAATTTTTTTGGATGTATTGCATGTGTTGCAAAAATTCAAATTCAAACTGGAATTCAAATTAAACTCAAAACAAAAATGAAAAAGAAAAAGAAATGGAAAAAAATAAACCTCCCCGGCCAGTGGGCCGAAACCCACCAGCCGGCCCACCCAGCCCCGCGCCAGCCCGCAGCCGCGCGCCCGCGCTCCCTCTCACAGACAGGTGGGACCCACCTGTCATCCCTAACCCCCGATCGTCCGAAACCCGGACTGTTCCCCCGCGCGTGCGATCGCAACCGACCGGAAAGTTCCGCGTTCCCAGCCGACTTCCGGACCCCGAAGACTCCAGCTCGATCTAAACCAACCCGCCGCCCTCCCCCGTCTATAAAAACCCCGGCATCGTCCCGTTTTCCTCAACGATCCGCTGATTTTCTCTCCGGTGAGAACCCGAGCCCCTCCGGCGAATTCTGCTCGATCTACGCTCAGGAATTCTGATCTAACTCGCTGGTCTTGATCCACCGCCTCCGGAGAACCTTGCAGGTGCAGAAAACTCGGTGATTTGCGGTTCAAACACAGTGCCGACGAGCCTCGCCGTGAATTCACCTCGGACCTCGTCGCCGATCGCTTTTCGGGACCTCCGAGCTCAAGAAAACCCCCGAGGTGAGAACCCCGACCTCCCCTCCACCGATCTATGCCATAAAATCACAGTTCTAGGAAGAATTCCCAAAGAAAACCCCCTGGAAGTTCAGAAAATCATGTAAATTTATTTAAAAATCAGTTTTGACCCCTGAACTTAATAAAAATTAGGAAAAGCCCCTCTGTTATGTGTAGATAGACCCCTGAAAATTCTTAAAATAATATTATAGACCCTGTAGTGGGGTGAGTTTACCATTTTAACCCTAATTGATATTAAAATTAGGAAATTGAATATGTGGTTAGTATTTAAAATTTAAAAGAGGGGACCAACATATTGTCAATTCAAATTAAAAACTTTCCTAGTACTTGGAAAACTTTGGAATGAGATAAAAATAGAATTTTGGCTGAAATGAATCTGTTTAATTGATTATTCACATTTATTAGTATTAGGGACACATTTTTAAGTAGAGAATAATTCTGAAAATTAGTAAAATAAATGTAAAATAGTTCACATCAGAAGAGAAGTTCAAAAATATATTATTTAATATTTTAGACCCAAAACCTATTCTGTTTAGATGAGGTGTCTTACTATTTTCATAATAAAGTGCACATTTAGGCATAGGAAATAAATCTGAAAATGTAGCAAGCTAGGTATAAATAACTAGAAAATGATAAATGAAGTTTCCGAAACCCAAAGAATTCAGTTTAGGGTTGGTAGAAGGTTTGAAGACACATATGAAGTAGGAACATACCTTTCATGCACACTTGGTAGCTAAAATGTGTATCAATTAAATATAAGGGATTTATTTAAATTAGCAATTCATATATAGTATGCCAACATGAATATGAATACAAAAGTAGAAATCATATACACATGTTTAAAAGTGCATGTAAGCCAAAAATCAACACACATAGAGTAACCACAACACATAGAATTTGTGAATGGCTTTCATAAATGTGAATGTGTGGTTTGTATGAAGTGGAAGTGTGAACTATGTCTTATGGATTGTTGCTTTTCTTTTGCTGTGTGCGATGGTATGATGTAGAACCTGCTCCAGAGCAAGTTCTCCCTTTCCAAGATCAGGACTACCCATTTCAAGAGCAGCAGGAAGGAGGCAAGTGTCCTTGACCACTTTGATCCTATGCTAGGATGTGTAGATAGAATTATTTGCATTGTCAAATGAAATATGAAACCCATGCTAGGAAGTTTCCCTAGAGTTGCATTATCTTGTTTCCTTGTAGTTTGGGTTGGGATTTATTTTATCATGTCATTTATTTACATGCTTATGCTTAGCCATGCTTAGAATGGGATATTTGGGATATGAGATCATCAGTTTATTTTACCACACTCTTGAATGAGATATTGTGATTTTATGTAGAGGTAGGGATCAAGGCAAGTTGGATGTTTTGGTTGGTGCTGGGTGCACGAGACTCGGGTTTGTGTTTAGTACTTGCCTGGATCCTAAGGACCGGTTCATGGAGCATGTAACCTGGCTTTACCGTGCCAACCACATGCTGAGATGGGGCAGCTTGGCCAATTAATTAGGTGTATCCCCGGCGTAGTATGGGTGTGTTGGATGGTGCGGGGAATAGGTGTCAGCTGGACTACCATATGAACCACAAGGCTCAAGAGGGGGCCACTGCAGCGGGGTTGGAGCCTCTTGTATGCTGTTAGGGGTGAAACCTCAGTGGGCCCACGCTCGTCGGGAATCCCTTTGTAAAGGCTTCGTAGTGATCTCCTGGCTACACACATGGGAAGTGTGAATGTGGTTCGTGGCCACTGGCATAATGGAGGTTCTTTTAGTCCACCCGGCAACGGGGGATGAAATCACTACATGTGGGTACAGTGGTGCAAACTCTGCAGAGTCAAAACTGTCATGGCAGCCGTGCTCACGGTCAAGAGTGGCTTGGACTTATTCATGATTAGAGGAGTGATGGTTTTGGAAGTTAAGGATGTTAAGCGGGGATCTTAACATTGAAAATGATGTTATGGTTATTTGATTATGATGATGGGATGGGAGATTGGGACCATTTCACCTGTGTAGCAATGTAGGTGCTTAATAAGCTAAGGTGGTAGGTATTAATTGCGTAGTGCTTTAACCATGAGTTCAACCTCTCCTTGTTCTAGCCATGCATGACATAACTTTCCCACACTTGCTGAGTACCATCGGTACTCAACCTTGCATATTTGTTGGTTTATATTGTTGCTCAGGTCAAGAGAATGATGTGGTGTTTAATGATCAAGACTTTGGACCCGAAGAAGGTTTCTAGGTTCATGGAGTCCCCCGGGCAACGCCTGTGACGGAGCCCTCAAGAATAATATTCCGCTGCTAGTTTATTTACTTGTGATGAACTTATTATTGTCCATCGAGACATTTGCTATGTAAGACTTATTTATATTCGACACCTGGCTTGTAATAAATGATGCTTCACTATTTGTCATCACATGTATGAGAAAATGATCCTGGCATACATGTGATATTCACTTAGTTGTTCTTCGAAAAAACCGGGTGTGACAGAAGTGGTATCAGAGCCAAGGTTGCCCGCAGGAACATGGACCTAGGTAGAAATGGACGTATTTAAGGACTCTATTTTCTTAAAAACTATTTTACAAGGTGTGGGTGGAAAAGTGTTATTTAATGGAGTCATTTTCTTCATCTTACCCCAAATTTCATTCAAAATAGGATTTTTGTTTAAAAGTTTATCTAACCTAAGTTTAAATGCTTTCTGTTTTAGATGGTTCGCATGATTCGCACCGCTCGCAAGTCCACAGGAGGGAGAGTTCCCGTAGTTGCCCTTGCCCAAAGAGAGGAGAGCTGTCCGGTGACGTACCTTTCCTACGGATTGGCAGTAGGAGGCTTGTTGCGCCGTCTTCGACGTATGCTCCAAGCCGCCAGCAATACGGGCAAGCTAATCATACACTATAGCTCCACCCGGACCATCCGTGAGAAGCGGGAAGAATGGAGTTCAGAAATGAGGATTATCCATGAAAATCAGCTGCTCAAGATCCATTGCTCTCCAGCTTGTCGAGCGACACAGGTCGATGCGGAGAAGGATGTCACCTGGGAGGCCATCACCTGCCAGAGTCACATCTACCGTCGCCACCTGGACAGGACTGAGTACATGTATGTCCTCCAGCGCGAGAGTGGTACAACGGAGTATAAGTACCTGCCAGTGCAGCAAGGGACTTCCCATGAGCACATGGACTTGTGCTTGGAGGATGCTGCTATGCTCAGCACTCAACTGCAGGAGTGTCAGCAGGAGCTTCAGGATGTTCGGGACACCCAGAAGGAAACCGAGGCGTTGCTTCGAGCCTGCTTGAGGGCGAGAGAAAGAGGAGATGGGAATGAACTGTGTGTCACCATGAATGATACATGGACTCCTGACTTCCCAGATCGCCGGGCGATCAGGCGTCGTCGCACTTCTCCACCAGCAGCCTCCCCACCCAAAGCGGAGTCAGAAGGCAGCCGCAATAATGAGGAAGATCCCGAGGAGCCAGCTCAGTGATACGAGTAGTGTAGAGTTTTTCCCTTAGTTAGCAAGATGTCGAATAGTCGAGTCGTTAGTTAGTTAATGGTGTGTTAATGCTTGGTGGTGACGTGAGTTGTGGAAGCCATGAGCAATTGTCCACAGCCTCGTCTTTAGATTATTTTGCTTTGGTGTGTGAACCCACATGAAATAATAGTGCATTTATTTTTTATATGAGATATGAACTCTCAGAAAAGTATAACAAAGCTTCAACACTTCAAAGTACAAACAAGTGAAAGTAGTGAGATGATACGTAATACATTAAATTAACATTTGGTTGATCATGCTAGATGGCCGGAAGAGAAAAAGGTCGCGCTGCCAACCCCGCCACCAACAACGATGAGGTCTGCAACCCTCATCTTTCAGGAGGCCAAGACAGGGGTGGTCGCCGTGAAGGAGTTGATCCCCTCCACCAAATGCTTGAGAATCAAAATCAGCTCATCCAGAACTTGACTCAAGTGGTGGCCAACTTGCATCAAGTTCCACCTCCACAAGCTGCACCACACCAACCAAGGTTGAGTGAGTTTCTTGGAACTCAACCTCCGAAGTTTGCAAGTGCCGCTGAACCTCTGGAGGCAGATGATTGGCTAAAGACCATTGAAAGCAAGATGAGGATCATACAGTGCCAAGGGTATGAGAGGGTGCTGTTTGCCTCTCATCAATTGCATGGACCTGCTGCTGATTGGTGGACCGCCTACGTGGCCGCCCATCATGACCCTGAGAACATCACTTGGGAAGAGTTCAAGCGTAGCTTCCGCAACCATTACATACCAAGGGGTGAACTCAAAAACAAGAGGAAGGAGTTTTGGGGGTTGCGGCAAGGTAACATGACTGTGAGGGAATACCTCACTAAATTTACTCAACTCTCCCGTTATGCCCCACGGGACATAGAGACTGATGAGCAGAAACAGGATTGTTTCGTGGAAGGACTTACCGCAGAAATGCAGTGTGCAATGTCCTCCAACGAGTATGAGAGCTTCCAAAAGATGGTGGACAGAGCGTTTGTGGTAGAAAGGAAGCTGAAGGCCTTGGAAAATGAGAACAAGTGGAAGGCCGGGTGGTCACATCAAACCTCAGGGAGCAACACCCGCCCACGTCTGATGCAGCAACCCGAAGGGCCGACGAACCGTGTTGCGGTACCCTACTCAGCACCAAGAGGGTACAACCCGAACTACAGGCCTCCGGCAGCACCAATACAGCCACAACGTCAGTTTGTACAGCAGCCTCGCCCTACGTATCAACCTCGACCAGCAGTGCAAGGACCCCCAAACCAACCCCAAGACAACAAAGGCCAGGCACCTAAGGTTGGGGTGCAATGTTTCAACTGTGGTGAAGTGGGGCACTACGCCCATAAGTGCCCAAAGAAGAAGCCCACGCAGCCACCACAACAGAATGTAATGAGAGGACGGGTGAACCACGTCACCATGGAGGAAGCGCAAGAGGCACCTGACGTGGTAGTTGGTAAGTTTCCTGCCAAGTTACACATTGCAACCCTGCTGTTTGATTCTGGTGCTACCCACTCGTTCATTGCTCAAGGGTTTGTTAAGAAGCCTGAGCTAGCAACAACACAAATGAACCATATGCTAGCAGTAAACTCTCCAGGTGGAGAAATAAGGACAAGACAAGTGTGTCCCAAAGTGAACCTAGACATTAATGGGGTAGTATTTACTGCTAACTTCATAGTTATAGATTCACAAGGGATAGATATTATCTTGGGTATGGATTGGTTGACCAAACATAACGGAATCATCCATTGTTCGACCAGAACGGTGGAACTAACTCACCCTAGTGGCACAAGAGTAAAGTTTATAACGATACAAGAGCCTAGGAGGGACATTAAATTAAATCAAGTTGAGGTGAAAGTGGAGGAGATCAAAACCATCAGGGAATATCCAGATGTTTTTCTGGAGGAATTGCCAGGAATGCCTCCTGATCGTGAAGTGGAATTCGCAATTGAGCTAGTGCCTGGAACAGCCCCGATATACAAGAGACCTTATCGGATGGACTCCAAGCAGCTGGGAGAACTCAAGGATCATTTGAGAGAATTGACGGATAAGGGTTATATTCGTCCTAGTTCCTCACCTTGGGGAGCTCCAGTCATATTTGTGCCCAAGAAGGACAGAACCCAAAGGTTATGCGTGGACTACCGTGCCTTGAATGAGGTAACCATCAAGAACAAGTACCCATTACCCCGCATTGAAGACTTGTTTGATCAGTTGAGGGGAGCTTGTGTGTTCTCGAAAATTGATCTCAGATCGGGATACCACCAACTTAAGATAAGGCAATCTGATATTCCCAAGACAGCTTTCGTATCTCGGTGCGGACTGTATAAATACACAGCCATGCCTTTCGGGCTAACTAATGCCCCGGCATACTTCATGTAACTCATGAACAAGGTATTCATGGAATATCTAGACAAATTTGTGGTGGTTTTCATAGATGACATTCTCGTCTTCTCCAAAGATGAAGAAGAACATGAGAAACATCTAAGGTTGGTGTTGCAGAGGCTGAGAGAACACCAACTATATGCCAAGTTGAGCAAGTGTGAGTTTTTGCTGAAGAGAGTTCCCTTCTTAGGACATATAATCTCGGAGGGAGGAATCTCCGTGGATACCGCAAAAATCGAGGATATACAGAAGTGGAAGACCCCTGAAAATGTCAGGGAAGTTCAAAGCTTCTTGGGATTGGCTGGATACTATCGACGGTTTATTGAGGGATTCTCTAAGATCTCGAGACCCCTCACCAAACTGTTGGAGAAGGGAATCACATTCGCATGGACGCCACAGTGCGAGACGAGTTTTCAGGAGTTAAAGAAAAGATTGACAACAGCCCCAGTGCTGGTTATGCCAGATATGCAGAAGAACTTCACGGTGTACTGCGATGCCTCTGGAAACGGGTTGGGATGTGTTCTCATGCAAGAAGGGCATGTCGTGGCTTATGCATCCCGACAGCTCCGGAAGCACGAGAAGAACTATCCGACACATGACCTAGAACTAGCTGCAGTGGTACACGCGTTGAAAATTTGGCGGCACTATTTGATGGGGAAGAGGACAGAGATATATATGGATCATAAGAGTTTAAAGTACATTTTCACACAGCCAGATCTCAACCTTAGAAAAAGGAGATGGTTAGAGCTAATCAATGACTTTGATGTGGGCATCAACTATCATCCTGGGAAAGCAAACGTCGTGGCAGATGCTTTAAGTCGGAAAGTGCAGGTCAATAAGTTGAGCTTGAAGGACATGCCTGCAGAATTGAAGGACGAGGTTATAAGACTCAATCTATGCCTGGTGAATAGTGGTGAAGCCATCGCCATGGAAGTGGACTCCACACTAGAGCGAGACATACGCGAGGGTCAAAAGAATGACGAGAAGATACAAGAGATCAGACAACTCATCAAGGAAAATAAAGCTCCTGGTTTCAGAGAGGATGAACAAGGTACGGTGTGGCACGGGAAAAGAATCTGTGTGCCTGAAGTAAAAGAGATTCGTGAATTGATTTTGAAGGAGGCTCACGATTCTGACTATTCCATCTATCCTGGGAGTACGAAGATGTACCAGGACCTCAAGAGCAGGTATTGGTGGTATGGAATGAAGCGAGATGTCGCGGAACATGTTGCCCTATGTGACACATGTCAGTTGGTGAAAGCAGAACATCAACGACCCGCGGGATTATTGCAACCACTCAAAGTGCCTGAATGGAAATGGGAAGAAATCGGTATGGATTTCATAGTGGGATTGCCTAGGACCCAATCAGGATATGATTCCATATGGGTCATCATCGACAGGCTAACCAAGGTAGCTCATTTCATCCCCGTGATAGAAAGCTACAGCAGATCCAAATTGATGGAGTTGTACATGTCAAGGATCGTGTGTTACCATGGGGTGCCAAAGAAGATAGTGTCGGATCGAGGGACACAGTTCACCTCAAGGTTCTGGCAGAAGTTGCATGAAACCATGGGAACCCATCTGAATTTCAGCTCTGCCTATCATCCCCAAACTGACGGGCAAACGGAAAGAACTAATCAGATTCTTGAGGATATGCTGAGGGCATGTGCACTCAAAAACAATCAGAGCTGGGACAAGAACTTACCGTATGCGGAATTCTCCTATAACAACAGCTATCAGGCTAGTATGAAGATGTCACCGTTCGAAGCTTTGTATGGGAGGAAGTGTAGAACTCCATTATTTTGGAACCAAACAGGGAAAAGTAAGGTGTTTGGACCCGAAGTACTACAAGAAGCCGATGCGAAGGTGAGGGAAATTCGCAACAATTTGAGGATAGCACAGACACGCCAAAAGAGCTATGCCGATGTACGAAGAAGAGAGCTCGTTTTCTACGTGGGAGACTATGTCTATCTAAAGGTGTCCCCTATCAGAGGACTTCGTCGGTTCAAGGTGAAAGGGAAGTTGTCACCTCGATACATCGAACCCTTTCAAGTGCTGGAGAGGAAAGGCGAAGTGGCGTATCAACTAGAATTACTGGCTCGCCTATCGGATGTGCACGATGTATTCCATGTGTCACAGCTCAAGAAATGTCTAAGGACACCTGAAGAGATGCTACCCATGAATGAGGTTGAAGTAGCTGAGGATCTGTCTTATGCCGAGCAGCCATCCAAGATTTTGGAGACAATGGAACGCCTCACAAGAAATAAAAGAATCCGGATGTGCAAGGTGCAGTGGAAGCATCACTCGGAAGAGGAAGCCACATGGGAGCGAGAAGATGAGCTTAAGGCACAATTTCCGGAATTGTTTTCTTAGAACCACCAATCTCAAGGATGAGATTTCTTTTAAGGGGGGTAGAGCTGTAACACCCCAAAATCCTGTTAAGAGGGGAATTTAAAATTTTTTTGGACGTATTGCATGTGTTGCAAAAATTCAAATTCAAACTGGAATTCAAATTAAACTCAAAACAGAAATGAAAAAGAAAAAGAAAAGGAAAAAAATAAACCTCCCCGGCCAGTGGGCCGAAACCCACCAGCCGGCCCACCCAGCCACGCGCCAGCCCGCAGCCGCGCGCCCGCGCTCCCTCTCGCAGACAGATGGGACCCACCTGTCATCCCTAACCCCCGATCGTTCGAAACCCGGACTGTTCCCCCGCGCGCGCGCGATCGCAACCGGCCGGAAAATTCCACGTTCCCAGCCGACTTCCGGACCCCGAAGACTCCAGCTCGATCTAAACCAACCCGCCGCCCTCCCCCGTCTATAAAAACCCCGACATCGTCCCGTTTTCACCCACGATCTGCCGATTTTCTCTCCGGTGAGAACCCGAGCCCCTCCGGCGAATTCTGCTCGATCTACGCTCAGGAATTCTGATCTAACTCGCTGATCTTGATCCACCGCCTCCGGGAACCTTGCAGGTGCAGAAAACTCGGTGATTTGCGGTTCAAACACAGCGCCGACGAGCCTCGCCGTGAATTCACCTCGGACCTCGTCGCCGATCGCTTTTCGGGACCTCCGAGCTCAAGAAAACCTCCGAGGTGAGATCCCCGACCTCCCCTCCACCGATCTATGCCATAAAATCACAGTTCTAGGAAGAATTCCCAAAGATCCGAAACTCTCCGGCGAGATCGCCGCCTCCCGCCGCCGTGCGCCGCCGGGCAGCGCCGCCCGCGCTCGATCAGAGCGACGTGGACGCTTGTGCGCCGTCTATTTTAAATCGCACGGTAGACTTTAAATTCCCGCGTACCGGTTCGGCGATATAATCTCAGCCGTCTGTTTTAAATCGGACGGTCCACGTCTGCCCCGCGTTATAAAGACTGGAAATCTTACGTGCTACACCCTGGGGTTCTCTGGAAATAAGAGCTAGCCCCGGAAATTTCTGATCTAGCCCCTGGAAGTTCAGAAAATCATGTAAATTCATTTAAAAATCAGTTTTGACCCCTGAACTTAATAAAAATTAGGAAAAGCCCCTCTGTTATGTGTAGCTAGACCCCTGAAAATTCTTAAAATAATATTATAGACCCTGTAGTGGGGTGAGTTTACCATTTAACCCTAATTGATATTAAAATTAGGAAATTGAATATGTGGTTAGTATTTAAAATTTAAAAGAGGGGACAAACATATTGTCAATTCAAATTAAAAACTTTCCTAGTACTTGGAAAACTTTGGAATGAGATAAAAATAGAATTTTGGCTGAAATGAATCTGTTTAATTGATTATTCACATTTATTAGTATTAGGGACACATTTTTAAGTAGAGAATAATTCTGAAAATTAGTAAAATAAATGTAAAATAGTTCACATCAGAAGAGAAGTTCAAAAATATATTATTTAATATTTTAGACCCAAAACCTATTCTGTTTAGATGAGGTGTATTACTATTTTCATAATAAAGTGCATATTTAGGCATAGGAAATAAATCTGAAAATGTAGCAAGCTAGGTATAAATAACTAGAAAATGATAAATGAAGTTTCCAAAATCCAAAGAATTCAGTTTAGGGTTGGTAGAAGGTTTGAAGACACATATGAAGTAGGAACATACTTTCATACATACTTGGTAGCTAAAATGTGTATCAATTAAATGTAAGGGATTTATTTAAATTAGCAATTCATATATAGTATGCCAACATGAATATGAATACAAAAGTAGAAATCATATACACATGTTTAAAAGTGCATGTAAGCCAAAAATCAACACACATAGAGTAACCACAACACATAGAATTTGTGAATGGCTTTCATAAATGTGAATGTGTGGTTTGTATGAAGTGAAAGTGTGAACTATGTCTTATGGATTGTTGCTTTTCTTTTGCTGTGTGTGATGGTATGATGTAGAACCTGCTCCAGAGCAAGTTCTCCCTTTCCAAGATCAGGACTACCCATTTCAAGAGCAGCAGGAAGGAGGCAAGTGTCCTTGACCACTTTGATCCTATGCTAGGATGTGTAGATAGAATTATTTGCATTGTCAAATGAAATATGAAACCCATGCTAGGAAGTTTACCTAGAGTTGCATTATCTTTTTTACTTGTAGTTTGGGTTGGGATTTATTTTATCATGTCATTTATTTACATGCTTATGCTTAGCCATGCTTAGAATGGGATATTTGGGATATGAGATCATCAGTTTATTTTACCACACTCTTGAATGAGATATTGTGATTTTATGTAGAGGTGGGGATCAAGGCAAGTTGGATGTTTTAGTTGGTGCTGGGTGCACGAGACTCGGGTTTGTGTTTAGTACTTGCCTGGATCCTAAGGACCGGTTCATGGAGCATGTAACCTGGCTTTACCGTGCCAACCACATGCTGAGATGGGGCAGCTTGGCCAATTAATTAGGTGTATCCCCGGCGTAGTATGGGTGTGTTGGATGGTGCGGGGAATAGGTGTCAGCTGGACTACCATATGAACCGCAAGGCTCAAGAGGGGGCCACTGCAGCGGGGTTGGAGCCTCTTGTATGCTGTTAGGGGTGAAACCTCAGTGGGCCCACACTCGTCGGGAATCCCTTTGTAAAGGCTTCGTAGTGATCTCCTGGCTACACACATGGGAAGTGTGAATGTGGTTCGTGGCCACTGGCATAATGGAGGTTCTTTTAGTCCACCCGGCAACGGGGGATGAAATCACTACATGTGGGTACAGTGGTGCAAACTCTGCAGAGTCAAAACTGTCATGACAGCCGTGCTCACGGTCAAGAGCGGCTTGGACTTATTCATGATTAGAGGAGTGATGGTTTTGGAAGTTAAGGATGTTAAGCGGGGAGCTTAACATTGAAAATGATGTTATGGTTATTTGATTATGATGATGGGATGTGAGATTGGGACCATTTCACCTGTGTAGCAATGTAGGTGCTTAATAAGCTAAGGTGGTAGGTATTAATTGCGTAGTGCTTTAACCATGAGTTCAACCTCTCCTTGTTCTAGCCATGCATGACATAACTTTCCCACACTTTCTGAGTACCATCGGTACTCAACCTTGCATATTTGTTGGTTTATATTGCTGCTCAGGTCAAGAGAATGATGTGGTGTTTAATGATCAAGACTTTGGACCCGAAGAAGGTTTCTAGGTTCATGGAGTCCCCCGGGCAACGCCTGTGATGGAGCCCTCAAGAATAATATTCTGCTGCTAGTTTATTTACTTGTGATGAACTTATTATCATCGAGACATTTGCTATGTAAGACTTATTTATATTCGACACCTGACTTGTAATAAATGATGCTTCACTATTTGTCATCACATGTATGAGAAAATGATCCTGGCATACATGTGATATTCACTTAGTTGTTCTTCGGAAAAACCGGGTGTGACAGAAGTGGTATCAGAGCCAAGGTTGCCCGTAGGAACATGGACCTAGGTAGAAATGGACGTATTTAAGGACCCTATTTTCTTAAAAACTATTTTACAAGGTGTGGGTTGAAAAGTGTTATTTAATGGAGTCATTTTCTTCATCTTACCCCAAATTTCATTCAAAATAGGATTTTTGTTTAAAAGTTTATCTAACCTAAGTTTAAATGCTTTCTGTTTTAGATGGTTCGCATGATTCGCACCGCTCGCAAGTCCACAGGAGGGAGAGTTCCCGTAGTTGCCCTTGCCCAAAGAGAGGAGAGTCGTCCGGTGACGTACCTTTCCTACGGATTGGCAGTAGGAGGCTTGTTGCGCCGTCTTCGACGTATGCTCCAAGCCGCCGGCAATACGGGCAAGCTAATCATACACTATAGCTCCACCCGGACCATCCGTGAGAAGCGGGAAGAATGGAGTTCAGAAATGAGGATTATCCATGAAAATCAGCTGCTCAAGATCCATCGCTCTCCAGCTTGTCGAGCGACACAGGTCGATGCGGAGAAGGATGTCACCTGGGAGGCCATCACCTGCCAGAGTCACATCTACCGTCGCCACCTGGACAGGACTGAGTACATGTATGTCCTCCAGCGCGAGAGTGGTACAACAGAGTATAAGTACCCGCCATTCCAGCAAGGGACTTTCCATGAGCACATGGACTTGTGCTTGGAGGATGCTGCTATGCTCAGCACTCGACTGCAGGAGTGTCAGCAAAAGCTTCAGGATGTTCGGGACACCCTGAAGGAAACGGAGGCGTTGCTGCGAGCCTGCTTGAGGGCGAGAGAAAGAGGAGATGGGAATGAACTGTGTGTCACCATGAATGATACATGGACTCCTGACTTCCCAGATCGCCGGGCGATCAGGCGTCGTCGCACTTCTCCACCAGCAGCCTCCCCACCCAAAGCGGAGTCAGAAGGCAGCCGCAATAATGAGGAAGATCCCGAGGAGCCAGCTCAGTGATACGAGTAGTGTAGAGTTTTTCCCTTAGTTAGCAAGATGTCGAATAGTCGAGTCGTTACGTTAGTTAATGGTGTGTTAATGCTTGGTGTGTGACGTGAGTTGTGGAAGCCATGAGCAATTGTCCACAGCCTCGTCTTTAGATTATTTTGCTTTGGTGTGTGAACCCACATGAAATAATAGTGCATTTATTTTTTGTATGAGATATGAACCCTCAGAAAAGTATAACAAAGTTTCAACACTTCAAAGTACAAACAAGTGAAAGTAGTAAGATGATACGTAATACTTTAAATTAACATTTGGTTGATCATGCTAGATGGCCGGAAGAGGAAAAGGTCGCGCTGCCAACCCCGCCACCAACAACGATGAGGCCTGCAACCCTCATCTTTCAGGAGGCCAAGACAGGGGTTGTCGCCGTGAAGGAGTTGATCCCCTCCACCAAATGCTTGAGAATCAAAATCAGCTCATCCAGAACTTGACTCAAGTGGTGGCCAACTTGCATCAAGTTCCACCTCCACAAGCTGCACCACGCCAACCAAGGTTGAGTGAGTTTCTTGGAACTCAACCTCCGAAGTTTGCAAGTGCTTCTCAATCTCTAGAGGCAGATGATTGGCTAAAGACCATTGAAAGCAAGATGAGGATCATACAGTGCCAAGGGTATGAGAGGGTGCTGTTTGCCTCTCATCAATTGCATGGACCTGCTGCTGATTGGTGGACCGCCTACGTCGCCGCCCATCATGACCCTGAGAACATCACTTGGGAAGAGTTCAAGCGTAGCTTCCGCAACCATTACATACCAAGGGGTGAACTCAAAAACAAGAGGAAGGAGTTTTTGGGGTTGCAGCAAGGTAACATGACTGTGAGGGAATACCTCACTAAATTTACTCAACTCTCCCGTTATGCCCCACAGGACATAGAGACTAATGAGCAGAAACAGGATTGTTTCGTGGAAGGACTTACCGCAGAAATGCAGTGTGCAATATCCTCCAACGAGTATGAGAGCTTCCAAAAGATGGTGGACAGAGCGTTTGTGGTAGAAAGGAAGCTGAAGGCCTTGGAAAATGAGAACAAGAGGAAGGCCGGGTGGTCACATCAAGCCTCAGGGAGCAACACCCGCCAACGTCTGATGCAGCAACCCGCAGGGCCGACGAACCGTGCTGCGGTACCCTACTCAGCACCAAGAGGGTACAACCCGAACTACAGGCCTCCGGCAGCACCAATACAGCCACAACGTCAGTTCGTACAGCAGCCTCGCCCTACGTATCAACCTCGACCAGCAGTGCAAGGACCCCCAAACCAACCCCAAGACAACAAAGGCCAGGCACCTAAGGTTGGGGTGCAATGTTTCAACTGTGGTGAAGTGGGGCACTACGCCCATAAGTGCCCAAAGAAGAAGCCCACGCAGCCACCACAGCAGAACGTAATGAGAGGACGGGTGAACCACGTCACCATGGAGGAAGCGCAAGAGGCACCTGACGTGGTAGTTGGTAAGTTTCCTGCCAATTTACACATTGCAACCCTGTTGTTTGATTCTGGTGCTACCCACTCGTTCGTTGCTCAAGGGTTTGTTAAGAAGCATGAGCTAGCAACAACACAAATGAACCATATGATAGCAGTAAACTCTCCAGGTGGAGAAATAAGGACAAGACAAGTGTGTCCCAAAGTGAACCTAGACATTAATGGGGTAGTATTTACTGCTAACCTCATAGTTATAGATTCACAAGGGATAGATATTATCTTGGGTATGGATTGGTTGACCAAACATAAAGGAATCATCCATTGTTCGACCAGAACGGTGGAACTAACTCACCCTAGTGGCACAAGAGTAAAGTTTATAACGATACAAGAGCCTAGGAGGGACATTAAATTAAATCAAGTTGAGGTGAAAGTGGAGGAGATCAAAACCATCAGAGAATATCCAGGTGTTTTTCCGGAGGAATTGCCAGGAATGCCTCCTGATCGTGAAGTGGAATTCGCAATTGAGCTAGTGCCTGGAACAGCCCCGATATACAAGAGACCTTATCGGATGGACTCCAAGCAGCTGGGAGAACTCAAGGATCATTTGAGAGAATTGACGGATAAGGGTTATATTTGTCCTAGTTCCTCACCTTGGGGAGCTCCAGCCATATTTGTGCCCAAGAAGGACGGAACCCAAAGGTTATGCGTGGACTACCGTGCCTTGCATGAGGTAACCATCAAGAACAAGTACCCATTACCCCGCATTGAAGACTTGTTTGATCAGTTGAGGGGAGCTTGTGTGTTCTCGAAAATTGATCTCAGATCGGGATACCACCAACTTAAGATAAGGCAATCTGATATTCCCAAGACAGCTTTCGTATCTCGGTACGGACTGTATGAATACACTGTCATGCCTTTCGGGCTAACTAATGCCCCGGCATACTTCATGTATCTCATGAACAAGGTATTCATGGAATATCTAGACAAATTTGTGGTGGTTTTCATAGATGACATTCTCGTCTTCTCCAAAGATGAAGAAGAACATGAGAAACATCTAAGGTTGGTGTTGCAGAGGCTGAGAGAACACCAACTATATGCCAAGTTGAGCAAGTGTGAGTTTTGGCTGAAGAGAGTTCCCTTCTTAGGACATATAATCTCGGAGGGAGGAATCTCCGTGGATCCCTCAAAAATCGAGGATATACAGAAGTGGAAGACCCCTGAAAATGTCGGGGAAGTTCGAAGCTTCTTGGGATTGGCTGGATACTATCGACGGTTTATTGAGTGATTCTCTAAGATCTCGAGACCCCTCACCAAACTGTTGGAGAAGGGAATCACATTCGCATGGACGCCACAGTGCGAGACGAGTTTTCAGGAGTTAAAGAAAAGATTGACAACAGCCCCAGTGCTGGTTATGCCAGATATGCAGAAGAACTTCACGGTGTACTGCGATGCCTCTGGAAACGGGTTGGGATGTGTTCTCATGCAAGAAGGGCATGTCGTGGCTTATGCATCCCGACAGCTCCGGAAGCACAAGAAGAACTATCCTACACATGACCTAGAACTAGCCGCAGTGGTACACGCGTTGAAAATTTGGCGGCACTATTTGATGGGGAAGAGGACAGAGATATATATGGATCATAAGAGTTTAAAGTACATTTTCACACAGACAGATCTCAACCTCAGACAAAGGAGATGGTTAGAGCTAATCAATGACTTTGATGTGGGCATCAACTATCATCCTGGGAAAGCAAACGTCGTGGCAGATGCTTTAAGTCGGAAAGTGCAGGTCAATAAGTTGAGCTTGAAGGACATGCCTGCAGAATTGAAGGACGAGGTTATAAGACTCAATCTATGCCTGGTGAATAGTGGTGAAGCCATTGCCATGGAAGTGGACTCCACACTAGAGCGAGACATACGCGAGGGTCAAAAGAATGACGAGAAGATACAAGAGATCAGACAACTCATCAAGGAAAATAAAGCTCCTGGTTTCAGAGAGGATGAACAAGGTACGGTGTGGCACGGGAAAAGAATCTGTGTGCCTGAAGTAAAAGAGATTCGTGAATTGATTTTGAAGGAGGCTCACGATTCCGACTATTCCATCTATCCTGGGAGTACGAAGATGTACCAGGACCTCAAGAGTAGGTATTGGTGGTATGGCATGAAGCGAGATGTCGCGGAACATGTTGCCCTATGTGACACATGTCAGTTGGTGAGAGCAGAACATCAACGACCCGCGGGATTATTGCAACCACTCAAAGTGACTGAATGGAAATGGGAAGAAATCGGTATGGATTTCATAGTGGGATTGCCTAGGACCCAATCAGGATATGATTCCATATGGGTCATCATCGACAGGCTAACCAAGGTAGCTCATTTCATCCCGTGAAAGAAAGCTACAGCAGATCCAAATTGGCGGAGTTGTACATGTCAAGGATCGTGTGTTACCATGGGGTGCCAAAGAAGATAGAGTCGGATCGAGGGACACAGTTCACCTCAAGGTTCTGGCAGAAGTTGCATGAAACCATGGGAACCCATCTGAATTTCAGCTCTGCCTATCATCCCCAAACTGACGGGCAAACGGAAAGAACTAATCAGATTCTTGAGGATATGCTGAGGGCAATGTGCACTCAAAAACAATCGGAGCTGGGACAAGAACTTACCCTATGCAGAATTCTCCTATAACAACAGCTATCAGGCTAGCATGAAGATGTCACCGTTCGAAGCTTTGTATGGGAGGAAGTGTAGAACTCCATTATTTTGGAACCAAACAGGGGAAAGTAAGGTGTTTGGACCCGAAGTACTACAAGAAGCCGAGGTGAAGGTGAGGGAAATTCGCAACAATTTGAGGATAGCACAGACACGCCAAAAGAGCTATGCCGATGTACGAAGAAGAGAGCTCGTTTTCAACGTGGGAGACTATGTCTATCTAAAGGTGTCCCCTATCAGAGGACTTCGTCGGTTCAAGGTGAAAGGGAAGTTGTCACCTCGATACATCGGACCCTTTCAAGTGCTGGAGAGGAAAGGCGAAGTGGCGTATCAACTAGAATTACCGGCTCGCCTATCAGATGTGCACGATGTATTCCATGTGTCACAGCTCAAGAAATGTCTAAGGACACCTGAAGAGATGCTACCCATGAATGAGGTTGAAGTAGCTGAGGATCTGTCTTATGCCGAGCAGCCATCCAAGATTTTGGAGACAATGGAACGCCTCACAAGAAATAAAAGAATCCGGATGTGCAAGGTGCAGTGGAAGCATCACTCGAAAGAGGAAGCCACCTGGGAGCGAGAAGATGAGCTTAAGGCACAATTTCCGGAATTGTTTTCTTAGAACCACCAATCTTGAGGATGAGAATTCTTTTAAGGGGGGTAGAGCTGTAACACCCCAAAATCCTGTTAAGAGGGGAATTTAAAAATTTTTTGGACGTATTGCATGTGTTGCAAAAATTCAAATTCAAACTGGAATTCAAATTAAACTCAAAACAGAAATGAAAAAGAAAAAGAAAAGGAAAAAAATAAACCTCCCCGGCAAGTGGGCCGAAACCCACCAGCCGGCCCACCCAGCCCCGCGCCAGCCCGCAGCCGCGCGCCCGCGCTCCCGCAGATAGGTGGGACCCACCTGTCATCCCTAACCCCCGATCGTCCGAAACCCGGACTGTTCCCCCCCGCGCGCGCGCGATCGCAACCGACCGGAAAATTCCACGTTCCCAGCCGACTTCCAGACCCCGAAGACTCCAGCTCGATCTAAACCAACCCGCCGCCCTCCCCCGTCTATAAAAACCCCGGCATCGTCCCGTTTTCACCCACGATCTGCCGATTTTCTCTCCGGTGAGAACCCGAGCCCCTCCGGCGAATTCTGCTCGATCTACGCTCAGGAATTCTGATCTAACTCGCTGGTCTTGATCCACCGCCTCCGGGGAACCTTGCAGGTGCAGAAAACTCGGTGATTTGCGGTTCAAACACAGCGCCGACGAGCCTCGCCGTGAATTCACCTCGGACCTCGTCACCGATCGCTTTTCGGGACCTCCGAGCTCAAGAAAACCCCCGAGGTGAGATCCCCGACCTCCTCTCCACCGATCTATGCCATAAAATCACAGTTCTAGTAAGAATTCCCGAAGATCCGAAACTCTCCGGCGAGATCGCCGCCTCCCGCCGCCGTGCGCCGCCGGGCAGCGCCGCCCGCGCTCGATCAGAGCGACGTGGACGCTTGTGCGCCGTCTATTTTAAATCGCACGGTAGACTTTAAATTCCCGCGTACCGGTTCGGCGATATAATCTCAGCCGTCTGTTTTAAATCGGACGGTCCACGTCAGCCCCGCGTTATAAAGACTGGAAATCTTACGTGCTACCCCCTGGGGTTCTCTAGAAATAAGAGCTAGCCCCGGAAACTTCTGATCTAGCCCCTGGAAGTTCAGAAAATCATGTAAATTCATTTAAAAATCAGTTTTGACCCCTGAACTTAATAAAAATTAGGAAAAGCCCCTCTGTTATGTGTAGCTAGACCCCTGAAAATTCTTAAAATAATATTATAGACCCTGTAGTGGGGTGAGTTTACCATTTTAACCCTAATTGATATTAAATTTAGGAAATTGAATATGTGGTTAGTATTTAAAATTTAAAAGAGGGGACAAACATATTGTCAATTCAAATTAAAAACTTTCCTAGTACTTGGAAAACTTTGGAATGAGATAAAAATAGAATTTTGGCTGAAATGAATCTGTTTAATTGATTATTCACATTTATTAGTATTAGGGACACATTTTTAAGTAGAGAATAATTCTGAAAATTAGTAAAATAAATGTAAAATTGTTCACATCAGAAGAGAAGTTCAAAAATATATTATTTAATATTTTAGACCCAAAACCTATTCTGTTTAGATGAGGTGTCTTACTATTTTCATAATAAAGTGCACATTTAGGCATAGGAAATAAATCTGAAAATGTAGCAAGCTAGGTATAAATAACTAGAAAATGATAAATGAAGTTTCCAAAATCCAAAGAATTCAGTTTAGGGTTGGTAGAAGGTTTGAAGACACATATGAAGTAGGAACATACCTTTCATACATACTTGGTAGCTAAAATGTGTATCAATTAAATATAAGGGATTTATTTAAATTAGCAATTCATATATAGTATGCCAACATGAATATGAATACAAAAGTAGAAATCATATACACATGTTTAAAAGTGCATGTAAGCCAAAAATCAACACACATAGAGTAACCACAACACATAGAATTTGTGAATGGCTTTCATAAATGTGAATGTGTGGTTTGTATGAAGTAGAAGTGTGAACTATGTCTTATGGATTGTTGCTTTTTTTTGCTGTGTGGGATGGTATGATGTAGAACCTGCTCCAGAGCAAGTTCTCCCTCTCCAAGATCAGGACTACCCATTTCAAGAGCAGCAGGAAGGAGGCAAGTGTCCTTGACCACTTTGATCCTATGCTAGGATGTGTAGATAGAATTATTTGCATTGTCAAATGAAATATGAAACCCATGCTAGGAAGTTTCCCTAGAGTTGCATTATCTTGTTTCCTTGTAGTTTGGGTTGGGATTTATTTTATCATGTCATTTATTTACATGCTTATGCTTAGCCATGCTTAGAATGGGATATTTGGGATATGAGATCATCAGTTTATTTTACCACACTCTTGAATGAGATATTGTGAGTTATGTAGAGGTAGGGATCAAGGCAAGTTGGATGTTTTGGTTGGTGCTGGGTGCACGAGACTCGGGTTTGTGTTTAGTACTTGCCTGGATCCTAAGGACCGGTTCATGGAGCATGTAACCTGGCTTTACTGTGCTAACCACATGCTGAGATGGGGCAGCTTGGCCAATTAATTAGGTGTATCCCCGGCGTAGTATGGGTGTGTTGGATGGTGCGGGGAATAGGTATCAGCTGGACTATCATATGAACCGCAAGGATCAAGAGGGGGCCACTGCAGCGGGGTTGGAGCCTCTTGTATGCTGTTAGGGGTGAAACCTCAGTGGGCCCACGCTCGTCGGGAATCCCTTTGTAAAGGCTTCGTAGTGATCTCCTGGCTACACACCTGGGAAGTGTGAATGTGGTTCGTGGCCACTGGCATAATGGAGGTTCTTTTAGTCCACCCGGCAACGGGGGATGAAATTACTACATGTGGGTACAGTGGTGCAAACTCTGCAGAGTCAAAACTGTCATGACAGCCGTGCTCACAGTCAAGAGCGGCTTGGACTTATTCATGATTAGAGGAGTGATGGTTTTGGAAGTTAAGGATGTTAAGCGGGGAGCTTAACATTGAAAATGATGTTATGGTTATTTGATTATGATGATGGGATGGGAGATTGGGACCATTTCACCTGTGTAGTAATGTAGGTGCTTAGTAAGCTAAGGTGATAGGTATTAATTGCGTAGTGCTTTAACCATGAGTTCAACCTCTCCTTGTTCTAGTCATGCATGACATAACTTTCCCACACTTGCTGAGTATCATCGGTACTCAACCTTGCATATTTGTTGGTTTATATTGCTGCTCAGGTCAAGAGAATGATGTGGTGTTTAATGATCAAGACTTTGGACCCGAAGAAGGTTTCTAGGTTCATGGAGTCCCCCGGGCAACGCCTGTGACGGAGCCCTCAAGAATAATATTCCGCTGCTAGTTTATTTACTTGTGATGAACTTATTATTGTCCATCGAGACATTTGCTATGTAAGACTTATTTATATTCGATACCTGGCTTGTAATAAATGATGTTTCACTATTTGTCATCACATGTATGAGAAAATGATCCTGGCATACATGTGATATTCACTTGGTTGTTCTTTGGAAAAACCGGGTGTGACAGCACTGCTGGCCACGTGGCAGGCCCGGGGCTCGCCTGTGAGGAGAAGGGAGGCCCGGCCCCGCTGGACACGTGGCACCCTCAGAGCTCGCCCCTGCGGAGGGGGCGAGGCACGGCTCTGCTGGCCCCGTGGCAGGCCCGGGGCTTGCCTCTGAGGAGAGGGGAGTCCCGGCCCCGCTGGACACGTGGCGCCTTCGGAGCTCACCCCTGTGGAGGGGGCGAGGTCCTTAGGCGTTTTTTCTCCTGTGCGCGGGGGTACCCGGTACTGAGGGTACCGACACAATTTCCCCCAAATTTTCCCCACATTTGGGGAATTTCCCCTACATTGCTGCCACACCAAATCAATTGGGGAAAAGTTTGTTAGGATTTTGCTCCAATTAGAGTAGGATTCTCCCCCCCCCCTTATAAATAGAACCCAAACCGCCCCCTTGGCCGCAACCCCTTCCCCTTTTTCCCCCTCCCAAGTCGGCGACTTGGAGGCCCTAGCCCCAACTCGCTGAGTTAGACCCCCCCCCTGCCGGAGTTCAGTCGCCAGTGAGCCCCACCGGTGAGCCCGCCAACGAGCCCCGTCATGCCTCACCATCGCCGGAAAAGAGCCGACGATCTGTCCTGCCCTAATCTTCCATAGAAAAGTTCCCCGCTGCTGCCATTGCTAGGAGGAAGGCCCTGCCACCAAAGGAAAGTGAGGTATGTCTTCGTTACCCATCTTACGACGTCGTCGCTGTTTCTACGCATCCGTTTTCTTCGCTCCCTTCGAACAGAAACTTTTTCGTGTGGACAGATCATGTTTTGGTCGGTTTTTGACGGTGGAATTGATCTAGATCTTGAGTCAAGATCATCACCACGTCCACACTTGATCCCTACACCCTTGTTCATCATAAAACCCCATGAAAACCCCTTAAAACTTGCAAGAACACGTACAAACTGGTTAATAAAACAGCACCATAGGATTTGCATTCATCTACACCATTGCATCTTGAGTAAAGTTTGTGCATGATGTTTGATTGCTGTAAATTTTGTATGTGCGTGGTCGTGAGTAGAAGGACAAGCTCAGGAAGCCATCTACGAAGAACTACAGCACCAAAATTTCGAGACGCTTGAGCAACAAGAGCCACGGAAGCAAGGCAAGTGCCCCTTGACCATATTGATCCCATGTTTTGAAACTGTTTTGTTTGTGAAAACTCGTATCCTTGAGTCAACTTGACGGGACACCCTTTTATAGGAGTTTAATAGTTTTGTTAACCATCCTTGTCGCCGTGAAAATTGATGAGTCGGGTATGGTCGTTTTTCCTTTTTTGCTTCGCTTAATTTACGGGATACGGGAAGCTGAACTAAAATGTGGTTAGCTACTGCACTCATATGAATAATGATGATGAGAACTTGATGATGTTAATTAGCATGGAATTGGGGAGATCTAGGAAAGATTGGTTTGTGGATGTTGCTGAATAAGATGGTGGTTTACTTGCCGTAGATCTAAGGATCGGTTCATGCCAGCACATGCCAGGAAAACAATGCCACCACAAGGCCAAATATGGGTGCGGCTTAGCTGACTAATTAGGTGTGTTGCTAGCTTGTTATGGACCGTGGATGGCGTGGGGAATGGGAGTCGAGAGGGACTGCCCTGGGAACTGCATGGCACAAGAGGGGGCCCGTGGGTGGGAGAATGGTGATTCGAGCCTGCCGGTGAAACCTCAGTGAGTCCATACATCTAGTAGCCCCTTTGTAAAGGCTATTTTGTGATCTCTTGGCCATACACCGATGGTTGTGTACTGGTATAATGGAGGTTTTGCAGTCGCCGACGGGTGACGAAATCACGAACTTGTGGGTAAAGTGGTGCCACCTCTGCAGAGTGTAAAACTATCATGATAGCCGTGCTTCCGGTCACAAGCACCTGGCCAACTCACATGATTAGTGGCAAATTTGGGATGTTTATTTGGTATGGTTATGGTATGGTCATTGGGATTGGTTTTGGGACTGTTTTGAGTCATGAAAATGAGTTTTGTTTTGGCTATATGAATATGAGATGGTTATGAATATTTATGAGCATGAGATGAACTTGAGAAAGATTAATGGCTGGATGAGACTTGATAAACAATGATTATGATGAGAGAATGTTGCTGAATTACTTGATTATGATGCGATAAATTTCACCTAGAAATAGTTGCTGTTTTATCATGTTTGTGAAATAAAATTTGCTTGCTGCAATGAGCCCTTTTATTCCATACCTTGTTGTAAGCTACATGTCATACTTTTCCCACACTTGCTGAGTATGACATGTACTCACCCTTGCATTATCACATAAACATCAGCAACAGGAGAAGAGTACTTCGAGGACCATGTGGAGTACTAGGCGTACGAACTACCGTCAACATGCCTGTGGAGTTGAAGATGGAGCCTGCTGCTGTTTAGTTGTTTCCGCTGTCGTTTAGAGACTTCCGCTGCAAGAATAAGATACACAATCATGAGTGAGACAATTAGTCGATGTAATAAAGTACTTAAACACTATTTATTCTTGGTTATATTCTGAATTCAGTTTGTGGATTACATGTGTATGTGTGATGAACATCCTGGGCACACATATGCATCAACTTGGTTCTTTTTTCGGAACCGGGTGTCGCAAGGCGTGACGGGGCTCGATGGCGGGGCTCGTCGGCGGGACTCACCGGGGACCAAACTCCGGCAAGGGGGGGGGGGGGCTCAACTCGGTGAGTTGGGGGGGGGGGGGCAGGGCTGCGGCCAAAGGTGTAGGGGGGCTGGGGGATTGTATTTAGAAGGGGGGAAAAGGGAGAGTCTTAGTACAATTGGGACTCAACCAAAGAATCCTAGTCAAGTTGGGACTCAACCAAAGAGTCCTAGGGCTTCCCTCCCCTCAAGGCTACGGCCAATTTGGGGGAAATTCCTCATAGGGAATTTTGGGGAAATTTTGGTGAAATTTGGTGGGGAAATTTGGGGAAAATTTGGGGGAAATTTGGGATGGATCAATTCAGCTATCTTATTTCCATTTCTCTCCATTTCTATGTTCCCTTCTTCATTTCTATATTCCCTTCTCCATTTCTATGGTTCTTCCTCCATTTCTATGGTTCTTCCTCCATTTCTATGGTTCTTTCTCCATTTCTATTTCTTTTCAAATGCTTCTCTACATGAAAAGTGTATGCAATGCATGGTAGTGAAATTGAGGGTGCTACACATATGCACGGAAAGTTGAGAGGATAAACTTCCCAATGGCACTGGACCCACATCAAAATTCCTTTGGAGTCAAAGGGAATCTTTGAAACAATATCAAGTTTAGAGTCTGTCAAGGTGTTGCATCACCTAGTTGAGCCATTGGGCCTTGTATCAAGTCTAAGTCCAATATGTACGTGTCTTAGGGTTAGATCATGACCCCAGCACCCCCTGGTCGTCCTCCACCTTCTTTATAACCCCTAGCCGCTGTCACAAACAACTGGGTTTTGCTTAGAAAAACAGCCACCGTTCTATGGTTTTTGTGAGACCCCAACTTCATGATTTTCAGATCGCGTTTTCTATGTTCTTGCTCGTGTTTTTGGTTGCACTTGCAGGGATTAGCCTTCTTGGTGAGGTCAAGTGTGTGCTGCACGGTTGATAACTAACGGAGCAGTGGTGTAGTGATTGCAGGGGTGTTCGAACTGCTCGAGTGCCGCGGATCATCAACGTCGAGTTCTCCACCTCAATCGACCTACCTTTCGGAAGATCGGGCCTAACCTTCTCATCAATTGGTATCAGATTTCCAGGTTGCCCATGAGGTATCTTTGTTTCCCATTAGATTAGTTTTGTTTTTCATACCTAGAGTCCACAGAAAAGCCACAAAAAAATTACTGCTTCCTAGCCTATAGTGCCTGCAGTTTTCGTTCTTCGGTTTGCATTGTTGCGTTTGCATTCGTGTGGTCGAGTATTGTTGCTGGTTTAGCTTTGTGTTTTGGGTCCTAGTTTTCGTATTTTGCCCTTTTTCTTGCTGTTCGATACCTATTCCACAATCCCTAAACAACAATCCGATCCGCCACGTTCATCGGTTTGCCCTAGCTAGCCGCCTTGCATGAACTCCCGCATCGCCAGCCCTAGATTAGGTGACAAACCTTTGTGCCAATCATCCTTGATTCATCACACACCACCCTATAAGTTGCTGTGCAAATTTCCGATCATTTTTGTATCCGTTTGCGAGATCTGTTCTAAAACCGACTTGGAATCAACATCCAAAAACTGTAATTCGAACAGACTACCTTAAAACGACCATAACTTTCACATACGAACTCGAAATCAGACAAAAAAATTTAAAATTGATCTAAGCGAAATTTTGCATTCGATTGTCCCTGGATTTGCCAGGTTCAGCGAAATTAGATTGGCCAAAATCCCCTCGTAAGATAGCCTTTTCGGCCTCCAAAGTTCCAGCAAGAATTTTACGAAATCTTCTTGATTTTCTATAGGTCACATAATACATCCAATTGAGCTGAAAATTTGTGTGCTTCCTTTATTTGTGTTCCTGAGCAAAGAAAAAATATCAAAAAATTATTACAACAAAAAAAGATTTTGAAGAGCACACATATTAAAGCAATTGGCCTAGTCTATACACTTGTGGTGCTGTGATTGTTGTTCATATCATTCTTCTTTTGCCTTACTACTTCCTTGTGTTGTGCTAGGCCTAGAATACTTAGTTAACCAGAAACAGTTTCCTACGTTGAATATTTATTCAACTTTGTTTAGCTGTTAACGATTTCTGCTCATTAACCACCATACTTTGCATCCAAGCTCCAACTTTTCTCTTGAGCAGAACAGGTACCTTTGTAATCACACCATGCTTCATTGGTTTATCTCACCGTCCACACCACCTGCTGTGTTGATAAGAACACTTGTAAGAGTGTGGTAAGACGCTTGAGATAGAGGCCACCTTTCCACATAGCCACTACCCTTTCTAGTTGGTAGGGATAACACTTTTTGTTGTTTTTTTTTGTTTCACCACTAACCATGCCAGGGAACAACCACGAGGAGAACAACAACTAGGAGAGTTATTGTGTGTCACATGCAGAGCTTCGTGACATGATGCGGACAACAGAGAATACACTAGCGAACTTGACTCGCCAAGTCGACGACCTTGCTGTTCGGATGGATAATATGGAGGTGCGTTTGCCTCCCGTTGAAGCACGTGACGATGATGCTTTCAACGTGGAAGACTTTGTTGACCATCCATGACGTCCATTTTAGCATCGAGGTATGGGAGGTAATAATTACAATTACAATGATCGTTATAACAATTATAATCGCCCTCCTGATGATCCTTTTGCTAAAGTGAAATTTACTATATCCCTTTTTATGGTGCTTATGATGCTGAGGCTTATTTTGATTGGGAGATGATAGTAGAGCAAGAAATTAATGCCCATCTTGTTCCTGAACAACATAGGGTTCGTCAAGCCACTAGTGAGTTTAAGGATTTTGCTATCATATGGTGGAATTAACTTGTTAAAACTAGGACTGATCCTCCAACATGGGAAAGATTAAAAGATGCTATGCGTATTCGATTTGTTCCTCCTTCTTTTCAGCGTGACCTTCGAAAAAATTGCAACGCTTGGACCAAGTTAACATGTCCGTAGAGGAGTATTATCAAGAGTTACAGAAAGGTATGTTGCGCTGTGAGGTAGTAGAGGACATAGATGATAAAATAGATAGTTTTTATGGGGGGTTGAGACGTGAAATTCAGGACATTGTTGATTACAAAGAATATGATACTGTTAACAGATTATTTCAGCTTGCTAAGTTGGCAGAAAAAGAATTGCAGGGACGCCAACAACAGCAACATCGCACAAGGAGCACCTTCACGCCGCGTTCAATGTATACACCACCCAAAACAGCACCATCTTTGAGTTTTCGTGGAGCCACTACGCCATCCAATGGCGGCCAACGATCAATACCTGCTGCTGCGCCTCCTCGCGTGCAGGACGGTGGCAAGACGACACCATTCAAGCCTACATCATTAACACATTCTACGAGCCGCACTTCCGATATCAAATGTCGTCGCTGTCAGGGACTTGGTCACATGATCAAAGATTGCCCAAGCAAGGGAGCATACATAGCATGCAACGATGGCGGGTATGATAGTACTTCCGATGTTGAAGATGAATATTCTCTTGCTACTAACATTGCAGGCACAAACGATGACCAATATAGCTCCGACAAAGAGGTACTTGGTACAGAAGCGACGGAGAAGTATAGGAGAATCATTGTGCAGCGTGCTTTGAGCTCCAAAGTGGAGGCCGACGACAAGCTACGATCACAATCTCTTTCACATGTTCCTCATCGTCAAGGATTGTCGCGTACACACTATAATTGATAGAGGAAGCTGCAATAACTTGGTGAATATGGATGTCGTCAACAAACTAGGATTGACAACAAGATCACACCCTCATCCATACCACATGCAATGATTCAACAACAGCAGTAAGGTTCGGGTAACTAAAACAGCAAGAGTACATTTTTTGATTGGTTCTTACAATGATTTTTCTGATTTTGATGTCGTGCCAATGGATGCTTGTTTTCTTTTATTGGGTCGTACTTGGGAATCTGATACTGATGCTATTCATCATGGTAGAACCAATAAATATACTCTCATGCATAAAGGAAAGAAAATCACTTTGCTTCCAATGACCCCTGCTGAAATTGTGCGTTTTGAGAAGAGTAAAATTAATGATGATAAAGCAACAAAACTTAAATCTAAAAAGCAGCAAGTCATTAAGTTAAAAGCATCTTCATTGCCCACAACTAAATCTGATCTTGCTGATTTATTTGATGCTGGGGGGATGTGCTATGCTTTAGTATGCAAAGAAGTCATGTTTTCACTTCTTGAATTGTCTATTGCATTGCCCCCTGTTGTTGCTAACCTTTTGCAGGAGTTTGAGGATATGTTTCCCTCCGAGGTACCCCCTGGACTGCCACCTTTGAGGGGAATTGAACACAAGATTGACTTGATTCCGGGCGCAAGTTTGCCAAATCGTGCGGCGTACAGGGTGAATCCGGAGGAGACCAAGGAAATTTAGCAACAAGTTCAAGATCTCTTGGACCGTGGGTACATTCGTGAAAGCCTTAGCCCTTGTTCCGTTCCTGTTCTTTTGGTTCCTAAGAAATATGGTAGTTGGCGCATGTGTGTTGATTATCGAGCGATTAATAACATCACCATTCGATATCGTTATCCTATTCCTCGCTTAGATGACATGCTTGATGAACTGAGTGATGCTATCATTTTTACAAAAATTGACTTGCGTAGTGGTTACCACCAAATAAGAATGGCATTAGGAGATGAATGGAAAACTGCATTTAAAACCAAGTTTGGCCTTTATGAGTGGTTATTCATGCCTTTTGGTTTAACTAATGCACCTAGCACTTTCATGCGATTAATGAAGGAGGTTTTACGTGCCTTTATTGGGAATTTTGTGGTGGTTTACTTTGATGATATCCTCATTTATAGAAAATCATATGACAAACATCTCTCACATTTACGTGCTGTTTTTTCTGTTTTGAGAGATGCACGCTTGTTCGGTAACCTCGAAAAGTGCGTCTTTTGCACAAATCGAGTATCGTTTCTTTCCTATGTCGTTTCCTCGCAGGGAATTGAGATGGATGAGGCAAAAATTGTTGCAATCACTAGCTGGCCAACTCCAACAACCGTCACACAGGTGCGTAGTTTTCTTGGTCTTGCAGGTTTTTATCATCGCTTTGTGCGGGATTTCAGCTCCATTGCAGCACCTCTCCACGAGCTAACGAAGAAAGGAGTGCTGTTTCAATAGGGTGAACAGCAGCAACAAGCTTTTGATACTCTCAAATCAAAGCTTACGCAAGCACCATAGCTGCAACTTCCTGATTTTGACAAGACCTTTGAGCTCGAATGCGATGCAAGCGGCATTGGTATTGGAGGCGTTCTCATACAAGGAGGTAAAACTGTTGCTTTCTTTAGTGAAAAACTGCATGATCCCCTGAATTATTCTACTTATGATAAGGAATTGTATGCATTAGTGCGAGTTTTACAAACTTGACAACATTATCTTTGGTCTCAGGAGTTTGTCATACATTCCGGTCATGAATCTTTGAAGTATCATAAGTGTCAAACCAATATGAATAAACGACATGCTAAATGGGTTGAGTTTATAGGGTCGTTTCCATACATCATTAAGCATAAGAACGGTAAGGAAAATGTCATTGCCGATGCATTATCTAGACGATATTCCATGATGTCTCAACTGGAACACAAAATCTTTGGTTTGGAAACAATAAAAGCATTATACCCTACTGATTTGGACTTAAAAGATGCTTTTGCAAATTGTAGAGAAGGAAGGACATGGAATAAATATGTGCTGCGAGATGGTCTCCTCTATCGTGTTAACAAGCTATGCGTTCCAGCTAGCTCTGTTCGTCTATTTCTTTTGCAGGAAGCACATGGAGGAGGTTTGATGGGACATTTTGGAGTGAAGAAAACTGAGGACATGCTGTGCACACACTTCTTTTGGCCGAAGATGAGGCGTGATGTCGAGCGCTACGTGTCACGATGCACTACTTGCAATAAAGCTAAGTCTTGCCTTAACCCACATGGTCTTTATATGCCTCTTCCTGTTCCTAGTGCACCTTGGGAGGATATTTCTATGGACTTTGTTTTGGGATTGCCTAGGACTAAGAGCGGGGGGAGGGGGGTAGTATTTTTGTGGTTGTTGATCGTTTCTCTAAAATGGCGCACTTTATACCATGTCATAAGAACGATAATGCTTCACACATTGCTGATTTGTTTATGACTGAAATTATTCGTTTACATGGTATGCCAAATACCATTGTTTCTGATCGTGATGCAAAATTTTTAAGTCATTTTTGGAGAACCTTGTTGTATAAATTAGGCACCAAGTTGCTGTTTTCAACTACATGTCACTCACAAACGGATGGACAAACTGAGGTAGTTAATCGTATTTTATCCACTATGTTGCGGGCTGTCTTGAAAACAAATTTAAAGTTGTGGGAGGAGTGTTTACCACATATAGAATTTGCTTACAACAGATCCGTACACTCCACGACGAAGGTAAGTCTATTCCAGGTAGTGTATGGTTTCAATCCCCGTGCTCCTATTGATTTACTACCTTGCCTCCTTCTGAAACTATAAATTTGGATGCTACACAACGGCCTAAATTCATTCTTAAGATGCATGAAAATACAAAGAAAAATATAGAAAGGATGAATGAGAAGTATAGGATTGCAGGTAGTAGAGGTAGAAAGGAAGTAAAATTTGAACCTGGGATTTGGTGTGGTTACATTTGAGAAAAGAGCGATTTCCTGACCTGAGAAAATCTAAACTTATGTCACGTGCTGCTAGTCCTTTTAAGATTGTTGAAAAGATTAATGATAATGCATATAAGCTTGATTTGCCTCCCGATTTCGCGGTTAGTCTCACATTTAACATTTCAGATTTGTGACCATATTTGGGAGAAAAAGATGAACTTGAGTCGAGTACGACTCCGATTCAAGAGGGGGAGTATGATGTGTACATCACTCATACAGATATACACAACACTCCCATGGTAGACATGCAAGTTCCAATTACTAGAGCTCGAGCACGACAATTGAATTTAGAGGTGAGCTTGTTCCTGAACAATTCTTTATATGTGGATTTTGAGAGTATGTTGCTACCTAATGGATTAATTATTATTAGGAACCATGGAGAGGACATGGACATACATGGATAGGGGTTTGGAGGCGTGGAGGACTAGAAAATACGCCAACAAGAAGATAGAGACCGATCCCAACTCAAACTCGAGTCCAACTCGGGGCCCAAGAGCAGTCCACTTTAAAATGGATGTCCAGGAGGCATACGGACTCCGTTTTTTACGTTCTACATATACACGGAAATCTGAGAGGATAAACTTTCCAATGGCACTGGCTCCACATCAAAATTCCTTCAGAGCCGAAAGGGATCTTTGAAACAATATGAAGTTTAGAGTCTGTCAAGGTGTTGCTGTAACAGCCCTAACTTTCGTAAAGCTTGATTTAAACTCATGAAACAAAGTTAAGGCGATAAAAGACTATAGTTGTGTCACATGAAATGATGAACACAAATATGGACATGTGAGGGAGTTAAAAAATTTCTCTAGCCCATGCTCAACACATGTTAACCTAGGGGAAAGAATTTCATTTCCAAAACTCTAACTCATGTGCACCTCCTCTATGAGTAGAGTGGAGGGAATTTAAATGCAATTTGAATTCTTTTGAAAGGATTCCTATTCAGAATGTCCAAAGGCCTATATGTGAGAGCATAGATGCATTTATCATGTATTCAAGAGCCTAAGTTTCAAATTTGGAGAATTTTAGGTTTCATATACTATTTATTCTGAGAATTAAATGAGGGCACGTTCAAATTAAAACTTGAATTTGAATTTTGAACAAAACAAACTCAATTTCAAAATCTGATTTTGGATTTGAGTTCCTTGTAATTCTTTTGACCTATACTCCAAGTTTGATTAAATTTGGAGCTCATTTTCTATTTTAAATCGAAATGGGGGATAAGAGGGAGAATTGTGGCTGTGGACCCCACCGGTCAGTCTCACAAAAGCGCAAACCGACTCCAGCGACGGCTGAGCGCGCAACAGCTTCCGGCAGCCGATCGCACACGACGCTCTCCGGTGCCACCTCCTCCTCTCCGGTGCTCTTATCTCCCCAGGAGGCTGCACAAGCAAACTTCTATTCTTCTCTCTCGCTGGTGCACGTTCGCTGTTTTTCTCCCGAGCAGAACCCCGCCGCTCTGTTGTCTCCAGAGAACCACAGCCACCGTAGCTCATTTGCTCGAGCTTCCAACAGCAAAAAGGTTCACCATGATTGCCTATCCGGCTAGCAACTTTACCCCGCCGTCCCGAGCTCACCGGCGCCTGGAAACGGCTAGATTGCGGCTGCTCCCGAGTTCAAACTCAAGGAACCGAAACTGATCACCGCGGACAGCCCAAACCAGGAGTGATCACGCCCAAGCAAGCCACCCCATCGGTGCACCTACAAGTCTAGTTGCTCACCTCCGAATCTCAGCCCTAGCCATTGATCACAGAGGGAGAATTTCAAGTTTTTCTCCCGGGCGGCAGAAACTGACCTTGAGGTAAGGAATTGCAAAATTCGTCCTCAAATATTGTTTGTTGTGTTTCAAACTTCACACACAGGATCTTAACTGCCTAGCACACCTCCTCCATCGATTTTAGACCAAGAAATTGAGTGTAGAGTGAGGAATCCGAGTTCTTTTCGAGGGTACAGCGCTGGACCATATCGGGCGCACGGTGCCGATAGGTTTGGAGCTCTTCCCGGCTTGTTTAGACCTCATATAGGTCTTCTACACGATCCCCTGGTACTTTAGAGCCCAAGAACCGATCATTTGGTGGATAATTCACCGTGTACGACCTCGCCGGAGCCCTAGGGTTTTCTGTTGCCGGTGCGCCCTATTTTCTGGCGAGTTTCAGCCGCCGGCGACCTCACCAACGTGTTCAGCATGGGGGAAAATGGGGGGGGGGCGGCCAGCAGGGGGTCCGGAGGTGGTTGGGAAGCACCTTTCCGGCGACCTCGCCGGAGGGAGCCGCCACTGCTCTGTTTGGCGCGAGGCTGGAGGTTAGAGATGACTAGTGGGACCCACTGCCGGCATTTAAACATTTTCCAGATTTTCCCACTTTAGTTCAAACTTTGGAAAGCCATAACTTTGTGTAGGAATGTCCAAAACTTGTGAAACAAATTTCGTTGGATTCCTCTCAAAGAGTACTATCCAGGGATGTAGCCCAATGTTTATGAAAATCCCTGGATTTGGCTCATTAATTCATTTAAGTAAAATCTTGTATGAATTTTTACAGGAGTTCTGTTTATTGGAAAATTCCCAAATTTGGACAGGACATTCTTCCAAAATTCCTTGAACTCCAGTAAAACTTTCAGAGTCATGGACCCCATTTGCTTGGTCAAATGATGTGTTCATTCCTTATGTCTCTGAAAAATGGGAAAATGAACAGAGACAATTTCAGCTTTCCCCCATTCTTTTGTAAAATCCATATCTCCATGTAGGAAACTCCAAAAATGGTAAAACCAATTCCTATGGACTCAGGACGTTTTGTACTTCACAAAAAGTCTACTTTGCAGCATAGGAAAGCTTAATATCTAGGGGGTAAAGGCAGATTAGTGAAAACTACATAAGGATTTGTTGTGCTCACATGAAGCCAATTCATGAGCTCAATTTTTTGCACACTGCCTAAATATCTTCCTTATAGGCTGCGGTTAAATTCTCAGCTTCATTGGACCTCTGAAACTTCAGCTACCATTTTTTTTGGTTTAAGTGTTCATATAATGGACTTAATCACATGGTGATTACTAGTATCTCTTTTCACCCTAGCTTTCATCATCTCTAAGGTGGTAGATCCAACAACAGAAACCTTGTTGTTGTTTGTCCCTTTGAGGTGTGAGTTAACTGGTACAACAGTTTTGAATCATTTTCTAAATTGCTTTTGAATACATGTGCATAAATCATCTTAATAGCACGTGACGTCGACGTTCGACGAGGACTTAACTCCGCAGCGAGGATCTCCATCTCGTGACGATTTTGGCGGATTCTCCGGAGGAAGACTAACTCCTAGCTTCTAACAAAACCGTTGAGCAAGGCAAGCCCCGGTTTGCATATCGTTACCGTTTTAAATTTTGCTTTACTTCACCTCATGGTTATTAGACTTGATATTGTGCATTATGTCTAGGATGATTGAAACCCACTTGCATGGCTATTACATCCCTGATTAGAAGGTTTAGTGTAGGATTTGCCTCGTTGTAGATGCTAGGCTAACGTTGTAGCTAGCTCGGTAGAAGTCGAGTAGTAAAAAGCTACTCGCGAGAAAGGTCGAGTAATGGAGTTACTCGCGAGAGGTTGATGATAAGAGCACCCTCATGAAAATGAGATGGGGACGGGGATGTTCCTGTAGGATGGAGCGCTCAAGGTTGGTCTCAACCTGCGATGGGTGTGACAATGCTTGAGACCACATTTGGCTTGGACCGGGGTGGGAAGGCAAATGTGGAGGTTGGTTGTAGCCCCGTTCGAGTCGGTTAAGGACCGTATGTATGGCCCTGCTGGACAAGATTGAGCTGTACCGGATATATAGTGGGGTATGAGACCCATGAAACCGATGTAACTCGATGGACCGTGATATAGAAACTCATCCTTCGCGTGGGAATGGTGCTGAAAAGGCGGGAGGTGTAAATCCTTTAGCGGGCAACTTCGACGTGTCCGCGTAGAGGACCATCCTGCTCGGCGCGAAACATTTTTCTATGTCAGGGTGTCATGTGAAAGGTTGCTGCATACAACGTAAGAAAGAGCTCTTGAGAGAGTCTTTTGAGGCGGGTGTATGTGTCGTGTATTCCGGGTTGTTATTGATTCGAATCACCGTCTCTCGCGGAAGAGGATTGAGCATACTTGCCCACTGCGCCGTGACGTAGTAAGATAAGGAACTAAGTCTCCTAACTTGCTGTTTGTGGATTAATCACTGTATTGGAACCTTGACTGGAGTAGATATAGAGCCAACTAAATTTCATTTCCACCTTAGGCTAGCAACATCGGGATAAGTGTTTCTTGTTTGATTGTGGACTTCCGATGTTGTGAGGTGTGAGGACCACTAAAATGAAGGCTAAAAGAAGCTCAATATAAGAATCAAGTTTAGACAAGCTGCATTTTGCAAATTCCTATTCCTACTGTCTTACTACCCCTGCATGTAGAGTTACATGTATAGAATTGACGGTTAAGTCTTGCTGAGCCTTAGTGCTCACGGTTGCTTCTGAGTTGTTTTTGCAGGTAGAAGGATGCCTGCTAGGAAGAGGGTGGTTCGGTGAGACGACGAACCTCACGGTTCATCCCACTTTCTGGAAACCTAGCCGCTGCCTTTCTTTGGTGAATCTCGTAGGAAGCGTTCACGGGCTGAACGACTTCTCTTCAGCGTAGTTAGGGTCGAGAGTGAGTAGATTGTCCAGCTAGTTTTACATTCCGCTGCGTGTGTACTTATGTTGTAAAAGATCTTATGTTGAGTAACAAAATGGTCCCTTTATGTTCTTGAGCCTTTTTCGTGCATCCCTGTTGGGTGCCGCAGCGCACGGCACCACCCACTGTGATCCCCGGGCCGGGCCTCACAGTTGCATCACCTAATTGGGCCATTGGGCCTTGTATCGAGTCCAAGTCCATTATGTTTGTGTCTTAGGGTTAGGTCATGACCCCAGCACCCCCTAGTCGTCCTCCACATCCTTTATAACCCCTAGCCGCCATCACAAACAGCTGGGTTTTGCTTAGATAAATAGTCGCCGTTCTACGGTTTTTGTGAGATACCAACTTCGTGATTTTCAGATCGCGTCTTCTATGTTCTTGCTCGTGTTCTCGATTGAACTTGCAGGGATTAGCCTTCTTGGCGAGGCCAAGCGTGTGCTGCACGGTTGATAACCAACGGAGCAGTGGTGTAGTGATTGCAAGGGTATTCGAACTGTTCGAGTGCCGCAGATCATCAATGTCGAGTTCTCCACCTCAATCGACCTACCTTTCGGGAGATCAGGCCTATCCTTCTCATCAGCACGCCTCCGCCCACTCCTGGCATACATTACTGTGACAGGACAGGACGGTGTGGCATGACAATGGTACAGTGCTGCACAGCTGACCGAGTTTGCTGCGGCGACAAGACGGAGCCTTCTCCCACCATCATCAACCGCTACTCGGTCTGGGACGCCTGGCGTGTCAGGCAGTGCACCTTAACTCCATTAACAGGATACTACAAGTAGCTATTAATACCCCTAGATTGTGTATAGGGTACGGACCACCACGGGGCCACCTCTCGGGCCCTGGGTCTTAGTGTAACTGCCCGGCCTTGAGACATAAAAGGACCGGGCAGCCTCACGAAAGAGGAACAATCTCACCTGGACTCTCAGACCCCCCACCACACACACACACACACACACGTATACACGTATACACGTGCAAGCCAAGCCTCAGACAAGAAATACAACACGCTCTCCTGTGGACGTAGGGTTTTATGCTCCGGCGGCCCGAACCACGTAAATCTTGGTGTTCATCTTGTGTTCTTCAAGCTCGATTGATCCAGGGACTTAGCCCCTCCAAACAACGAACCTCCGCGGGCTGCTCCTGTAGCGGTGCCAGGGAAGTGTCGTAGAAACACTTTGACAAGCCTGTTTAGAAGAGCGCACAACAACTATGTAATGTGGACATCCCAACATCACATACAGGTACACGAGCTTATGAAGGACTTGCTATGCACACTCGTGTTCAAAAACTCAAACAAGAGGTGAATTCTTTCCTCTCTAGATTATATTTTAATATTGATAAGAATGATATGCTACCTAAGTCGTGTAGTCACGTGTTACTCAGGTTTACCCATGAAAGAACATCATTGGCTGGCACAAAAAACAACCAAGTCAGTTCGCACTGTCCGAACTTTCGTTGGCCCGATAGTTCGCCCTGTCCGAATTGAGAACGGGTACACTGCAGGAATCTCAACTTCACATGTAATACTGTACCAACCTGTCACGTTCCAGGGCCCATAATACACATGGTGTGAAATATCATCAAGTCTACTTTCCAAGGCAACAAACGGTGCATCTTTTGGACTTTCCAAGCAGAAGTTACGGCTAAATTACTAAAGACTGCACAGAAGGTGAGAAGACGCGTGAGGATCAAAGACTACTTCGTGAATTGCTCAGTGGCTGGTTTCCCACCTCAAAACGTGGTGACTTCAGTTAACACCTAGCTAGGAGGGTTGTTCCAAGTATAAATATCACCCTTGTGCTCCTGGAAAGACAACCATTGATCATTTGATAAACAATATAATTCTGAGTGCCTTGCACACCTTTGTTCTTCCTGGTTCTTCATGGGCTTGTAAAGTGATCCCTCAGGGGTCCCCTAATTTGTACTCTAGGCTTCCGGGCCTTTTGTGTGGATTAGTTTCCGGCTTGTGGTTCTGCGGTCGTTCGGAGATCGAGTCGAAATCCTCAAGGTTTCGGTGCCTCTCTCCCCGTCGCTTGGTCGCAACCAACCTTGGCTGGTATAAAGCTAGTTATCTCGGATTGTGGTTCTGCGGTCGTTCGAAGATCGAGTCAAAGTTCTCAAAGACTTCGGTGCCTCTCTCCCCGTCACTTGGTCGCATCCAAACTTTGCAGGTATAAAGCTAGTTACCCCGCTGTTTTCAGCTAGTTACCGTTGTTCGTTCCGCTGTACGATCTTTCCATTTGCCCTTCGTCGTACCTACTGCCGTGAAGATCGGGTCACCCCCCGGGTTTCACCCTATCACTATGTCATCAACATAGATTAGTAAACATATGATAACTTTGCCCTTTTATAAATAAATAGTGATGTGTCTCCTTTGGAGGAGGCAAAACCTAACTGAATAAGTTTGATTATCAACTTTGAACACCAAGCCCGTGGTGCTTGTTTTAGTCCATAGATAGCCTTATCCAACTTGCACACATAATTGGGATATTGTTTATTCTCATATCCAGGTGGTTGAGACATAAAAACCTCCTGCTCTAATTCTCCATGCAAAAATGTGTTTTGCACGTCAAGTTGTCTTATGCACCATTGTTTTGAGACGGCATGGACAAAATAATTCTAATAATGTGTGATTTAAGAACAGGACTAAATGTGTCCTCGTAGTCAATGCCGTACCTTTGCTTGAAGCCTTCTATAACTAGACGAGCTTTGTATCTATCGGTCGACCCATAAGCACGTCTCTTAATCTTATACACCCATTTTGAATCAATGATGTTACATATACTTTCTCTTTCCGAACAAGATGCCACGTTTGATTTCTTTCAAGAGCTTGGAATTCATTGTCCATCGCCTTTCTCCAATTATCATCATCTAATGCTTGCTGAAGCATCTCCGGTTCTCCTGTTGTTGTTAACAAACACACAAAGTCATTTCCAAAGTTCTTTGGTTTGAGAATGTTATTTTGTAACCTGGTTTTTGGGCGTGTCCACAGATTTTCCGCATGTTGACCCACGGATTTTTCTCATTGAGAAGATCCTTGTATACCTCTAGCCACAGATGATCTCGGTGTTTTGTGTTCAGCTCGCATTTGCTCAGGAAAATCCACAGAAGATCCCTCTGAGCCTTCTTCGTTTGGTGCGCCTGCCAGTTGACGCGCAGGGGAGACTCCCGCCTCGAAGTACTGCTGCATATTCTGCCCTTGATCCGAGGTGGATTGCTGTCCTGTTTCTGGCTGCAATGATTGGTGAGCAGGCATGGCAGGTGGATCACTTCCGGTACTCCCGTCAGGATTTGCTGTGGCCTCCGGATCCATGGTATTTTCCTGCATACAGCGATTACAACTCCCACTGCCTTAATTAGATAAATCAAACGAATCTGCAGGATCATAAGAATTAATATGTTGATTTTCTACCAATCCCTCTTCCAATGGGAGCAAAGTCCGATGAAGAGGAGATATTTCTTTTTGAAGATGGGTTCCTGCATTTGAATGAAGTTTTTGGAAAGGGGGGGGATTTTCCTCATCAAAGATTACATCCTTGAGATGCAAACCCAGCCACTGTTAACCTCAAGGCACTTATATCATTTATGATGTGTGCTATATCCCAAGAACACACACTGTTTGGATCTAAAGGATAGTTCGTGAGAGTTGTAGGGTCTCAAGTTAGGCCAACAAGTGCATCCAAACACATTGAGCTGAGAATAGTCTGGTTTTGTGCCAAATAATTTTTCTACAGGAGTTCTGTAGCTAATGACTCGTGATGGTGTCCTATTTATGAGATATGCAGCTGTGGAGAAGGCATCGTCCCAAAACTTTAGTGGCATACAATCATGTGCTAGAAGTGTAAGGCCAACATCAACAATGTGTCTATGTTTACGCTCGGCCGCCCTGTTTTGTTGATGTGTGTGAGGACAAGAAACACGATGTGTGATCCCTATTTGCGTAAAAAAAGAGCCAAGTTTTTTATATTCACCTCCCCAGTCGGTTTGCATTGAAAGAATTTGTGAGGACCCGACTGTCTCGACTAGCCCGGATCACGCTGAGGGGTGCTGCATTGCACATCACCGGATAACACACATAAAAGGGTACAAAGCGGAAGCGAAATTTTTATTTAATATAAGAGTTTATGAACATGTTTACAACGGAATACGTTAAGTCTACACTCACGGGCGTAGACTAAGCAAAAGAGTTCACATTCAGCCCGTGATCGTGATCCCACTAGCACGCTCGCACACTAACACGGTGGCGTGCACGGCTCCCACTCGACGGTGTTTCCCTCTTGGAGGTCCGTCTCCTCCTCGGGAGCCTCCTCCTCATAGAACACTGCAAATGCTTCAAACAAAAGTAGTAAGCACGATGGCTCAGCAAGACTAACCCGTCTTAGCTACACATGGAACTCTACATGCTGGGTTTGCAGTATAAAGTAGGAATCTGTATTGCAAAAGACACGCCTAATTAGTGGGACCTTACTTTCAAGTTTTAGCAACCAGTTGTTGGAGAACCTCGTGCTAAGGCACATAAGAGAGCCGCAATCAAACAAGAAACACATTTCTCTCATGTGCTTTTCCCAAGGTTGGAAAGAACTTTAATTAGCTCTAAACTGCAGCAAGTCATTAGCAACCAAAGTACATCTTTCAATCAGCAACATTTTAACATGACACTCGCCTGTTCTTTCTACGTCACGGTACAGTGAACAAGTGGTACTCACTGACCATGAGGGATGGCGATTATAATCGTTTTACACCTGCAGGGTTACCCGAATAACTCGTCACGTACGCCCATACTCGACGTTGCCTACAGCAACCACCATGGACGTCGTACGCAACCACCTTTCATTCGTCAGCCAAGTGTTGAACAGGTCCTATCGTCCTGAGCAAGAGGTCTCTGTGCGGCGCATCTGCAGTGCCCGCCAGCCGATTTACACCTCATGCTCTCAACCTACCCTCTGGACGACAAGCAATGCCTCAACATATCGCTACCCGAATTACAGCGGTTTCCCGGTTCCCATATATCCGGTAGGTCTTCGGTACTGTTCTAGCTTGTTCAACAGGCCTGCACACGGCTCGGTCCTCAATCGACACAAGTGGAGCTATGGCACCCAGGCCCCAAAGTCCTTCTGCCCTTACTCTCCGCTCGGTCTCATTTTCTTGCCATGTGTTCCATTTGCTATCTCTTACCGAGTGGTGTGCCTCTAGCCTATTCTCGTGAGCAGTTCCAACTACTTGACTTGTACCAAATCCTACATTAATTTAGCATTGCAGTGGCTACTCGAGGTTTAAAACCTAAACCCAAAACCCTGGTTCTCTTGGCTATGCATTTGTGTTTTCAAACAAGACTCTAATGCACAATTGTAATGAATACATAATGTAAGTTCTCAAAACAAAAATTTATGAAATGGCTAATGCAAACCAGAGCTTGCCTTGCTGCTGGTCGTATGCTAGTTGATCCTCCAGAGTGATAAAATCTAACACCTCCGACCTTAGCGACTACACAAGATAAACATGTATGCGTGTCAATTTAAATGCATATGAGTTTAAAGTTGATATTGTAAAGTCTATAAGTATAGATAGACAGACCTAATGACTCTGAAATTTTTACTGTGGTTTGTATACGACCTAAACCAAGATTTGGTCAAATTTCATTTGAGGCAACGCTCATTTGAGTCCGCCACAAATAAATGTGTATTTGGCCTTAATTAGAGCTCTTAGGGTGTTCTAAGGATTTTTATGGAGTAAGCCATGACTTTCTGGAAACTAGATTTTCAGAGGGTTCTAATGGAATTGGTTTCATCTAATTTGAAGATTCCTAGCAAAAGATATGAGCTAAACAATTTCAGAGAAAATCTGAAAAATGTTTCTGGACATTTTACATTTTCTCTGGAACAGTTTTATTAATCACACCATTAGGCGGATCAAACGAGCTCAAATGGATCTGAAATTTTTATGGTACCTCAGGGATATTCTTTGGAACATCCTGGCCAAATTTCAGAATTTTATACTAAAGGGTTCTCCAGTTAAAATTCTAAGCAGTTTAAATTTTCAAGATTTAATTCTGGGGAAATAAAGGTTTTCATGAGGTGAAACTTGATTTGTTTGAAAGTACTCAGAGAGCTGAATCCAACAAAATTTGGTTCACTTGATTTGGAGATTCCTAGCCAAAGTTATGGGTGTTTGAATTTGAACTAAATCTGAAAATCAGGGAAAAAGTTTGAAAGACTGCATGTGGGTCCCACGCACAGTGCTTCTTCAACCTCCCTCGCGCGCGCCCGCACCGCCCCCTTGCCGGAGCTCACCGGAGTCAGGTTTCCGGCTGCCTCCTGGCTTGGCTCTCGCTGCCTGTGACCTTAGGAGGTCGCTGAACTCGTGGGTGAGGTCAGGGCAAGCCACCGATGGCCGGAACTAGGTCGTCGACGTGCGACGGCCTCGGGACAACTTCGGCAACGTTGGCCCATCATTCTAGCACTCCAACAGCTCGGGTAATCAGATCTAAAGATTCAGTGTAACCTAGGGAAGATCGACGAGTAGGCAAACAAGCTCAGGACGGCCGCTAACTACCATGTCACCGTGTGCCCGAGAGAGTTCTTCGTGTTTGTGTTTGGGAAACATGGAAATGGCCCTCCTACGTGCATTTTCAAGCAAGGGTTGTGAAGAATAATTGATCGCCAGCCAGTCTAGCTCCTTTGTGCGTGATTTGGTGAGCTAAGAACATGAATTGCGATCGAATTCGATAAATTCGTACCGAAAGGTTGCTTTGCTTGGTCCGGAAGAAAATCGCCGAATTCACCAGCGATGGTTCACGGCTTGAGCAGAGAGTTGGGGAGGATCAGTGTGGAGGTCCGACACTCCTATGGGTGTCCTTGATCGAGCGTGAAAGCCTCCGAGTTGGACTGTCCATGAGAGCACCGAATGGCGGCAAGTTTCGAGTTGCCGCAAAAACGTTCGGGGTTGCGTGAGGAGAGCCGATTTCGGCTCGTTTTTGTGGTTATAAGATCAGAGGGGATGCTGCGGTGCTGTTTTGCAGCTCGGAGGGAGGGTGTGCGCGAGTTCTGCTGGTTTCCCGATCAGAACCAAAGTGGCGGCGGTGCGTGGTGCAGTTTCTTGCGCGAGGGAGAAGAGTGGCGAGCGAAATGATCTTTTGCCGGCTCGGGCTCAAGGATAAGAGGCCCTGGGACGTCGCTCGGCTGTAAGAATCGGCGAGCAGGTGGTGGCAGCAGCTTCAGCGCCGTGGCACTCGCGATTGCAGCCCGGGAAACAGAGCAACGGCACCTCAGTCGGTTCTCCTCGGGTGTGTTGCTGACTGGGGGGTCCCACTCCCAATTTTAACCTCAAAACTTCAATTTCTCTACTGCTCTTAATTTTGGGACCCTAATACCCTTGTTCATTTGAACAATTCACCAAATGTCCATTTGTAATTTGAATGAACCTAAGTGTTATTTGATTTGATCAAATTTGCAGCAAATGTTAACTGAATTTCAAATTCAGTTTGAATTTGCCCCACTAGCTCATGTCAAGATCAATCCCAAATGGGATGAAACTTGGTGGAGTAGTTTATAAAAATGTGCTGAGTGTGAATATGAACCCCAATTTTGAATTCGTGCGATAAAAGGAGTTTAAATTTGAATTTGAATTCAAACTAGCCCTTTTACTAATTGTACCCAAAAATACCTCAAAAGGTTTTGTATTTATTTGAAATTTGGCATGAGCATTCCGAACAAAGTTTAGGAGTTATTCATATGCTCATCCCCTATATGATGCATGTGGAAAATACCACTTTTGCATTTTGTGAGTTTATCTCCTAATGAGTTTCTTGATGGTGGTTACTTGCTCTTCAAATGTGTTCATATGATTTCCTCAAATGAGGTGAGTGTGGTGTGATGAACACTTTTAGCAAATGAAAAACTTGGGCCCTTACATTCCTCCCCCCTTAAAAGAATCTCATCCCAAGATTATAAGGTAAAAAATGAGAGAGAGGACGGTGGAAAATTACTGGATTTGCGACGTTAAAAAGTCTGGGTAGTTAGCGCGAAGAAAGCCTTCGCTCTCCCATGTCACTTCATCTACGGAGTGATTACTCCATAGAACCTTATATAACCACAACGTACGGTTGCGCTTCGTTCGGGCCTTCTCATCAATAATCTGAACCGGTTCCTCCCGATAAGTGAGATCCGGTTTCAGTTCTTCGATATCTCCCAGCTGAACGGTGGTTGAAATCTTGAGGCACTTCCTCAGCTGAGAAATGTGAAAGACGTCATGCACACCGGAGAGTTTCGCTGGTAATTCCAGCCAGTATGCAACTGATCCACATCTTTCCAAAATCTGGAATGGACCGATGAATCGGGGTGTCAACTTTCCTCTCACCCCGAATCTGTTCACACCCTTCATTGGAGACACACGTAGATACACGTGATCCCCGACTTCAAATTGCAAATGACATCTTCTCCGGTCCACATATTGTGTTTGTTGGGATTGGGCGGCTTTTAAGTCCACTTGAATCAGCCGAACTTTTTCTTCCGCATTATTGACAAGATCAATCCCGAAGGTGACCCTTTCGCCAGACTCACACCAATTCAGCGGTGTGCGGCATTTTCTCCCGTATAGCACCTCGTAAGGCGCCATTTTGATGCTGGCTTGGTACCCATTATTGTATGAGAACTCGGCTAACGGTAAACGATCATCCCAATTCTTACCGTGGTTGATAGCGCAAGCTCATAACATGTCTTCTTATGTTTAATTTACCCGCTCGGTTTGCCCATCCGTCTGCGGGTGGTACACTGAACTACGGATCAGCTTCGTCCCCAAAGCAGCATGTAACTTCTCCCAAAAACGAGACACAAATAAAGTGCCCCGATCCGAGATGATAGTGCGGGGTACGCCGTATAAGCACAGGATCCGTGAGATTTACAATTCAGCATACTTCTTGGCGTTGTAATTGGTGTTAACTGGGATCAAATGAGCAATTTTTGTAAGCCGGTCGACGATCACCCGCACCGAATTATGTTTCTGAAATGTAATGAGTAAACCGACGATGAAGTCCATGCTCACATCCTCCCACTTCCATGGAGGAATGCTGAGCGGTTGCAAAGTCCCAGTTTCCTCATGTGGTCAGCTTTCACCCATCGGCATGTATCACACTCGGACACATATTTTGCGATCTCCCACTTCATCCGTGTCCACCAAAACTTGTTTCTGAGTTCTTGATACATCTTGTTGCTGCCGGGGTGGATAGAAAACTTTGACAACTGAGCCTCATCAAAAATTTTCTTCTGTAACTCCGGGATACGGGGTACGACGATCTTGTCCTTGAACCACAGGACGCCGTCTCCGTCTTTCCGGAAACACTTCAACTCCCCACTGTCTACACGTCTCCGCAAATGCGACATGCCCTTGTCATGTTTCTGAGCTGCCTCTATCTCTTCACGGATGGTGGGGATAAGAGCTAGGTTGTAGAGAGCTCCATGTGGAATCACATGTAATGGTGGCTCGCTCTCTTTCAACGGAGTGATGGTCAGATTATTAACGTGTGACTTGCGACTCAGCGCATCCGCCCCCACGTTTGCCTTGCCGGGGTAATAATGGATCTCTATTTTGTAATCCTTTATCAACTCCAACCATCTTCTCTGCCTCATGTTCATCTCCTTCTGAGTGAATATGTACTTGAGGCTCTTATGGTCGGTATATAAATGTACGAGGTTACCGAGTAGGTATTGCCTCCACATTTTGAGTGCGAGTACCACGGCAGCGAGCTCTAAGTCATGAGTTGGATAATTTTGTTCATGATTCCTGAGCTGCCGTGATCCATACGCGACCACCCTTCGGTCTTGCATCAGCACACATCCGAGCCCAATGCCGGATGCATCACATTACACATTAAACGGTTTTGTTGTGTCTGGCTGCGCCAAAACCGGTGCTGATGTTAGGTGCTTTACTAATGCCTTGAACGCTGCTTCACATGATGGACTCCAAACATATTTGGTAGCCTTCTTCAGCAGCTCGGTCATAGGCTTGGCAATCTTTGAGAAGTTCGGAATGAACCTCCGATAATATCCCGCGAGTCCAAGGAAACTCCGTACCTCGTGGACAGACCTCGGGGACTTCCAATTCAGCACTTGTGTGATCTTGCTTGGGTCTACAGTGATGCCCTCCGCTGAGATAATATGCCCGAGGAAAGGTACTTGCGATATCCAGAATTCGCATTTGCTGAATTTCGCGTATAGCTTGTGATTCTGCAGCCTTTGCAAGACTATACGTAGGTGTTTCGTGTGTTCTTCCTCCTACTTGGAATATACCAATATGTCGTCGATGAAGACCACGGAAAACTTCTCCAGCTCCGGCATGAATACCAAGTTTATCAAGTACATGAAATGAGCTGGAGCGTTGGTGAGGCCGAAGGACATAACCAGGTACTCATAAAGCCCGTACCTCGTCGATAAAACCGTCTTCGGGATATCCTTAGCCCGTATTTTAATCTGGTGGTATCCGGATCTTAAGTCCATCTCGGAAAAGATCTTTGCTTCAACCAACTGATCAAACAACATGTCGATCCGTGGCAACAGGTACTTGTTCTTGATAGTCAAGGCGTTTAGTGGACGATAGTCATGCAAAGCTGCAACATCTCATCTTTCTTCTTCACAAATAATGCCAAACAGCCCCATGGTGAAGAGCTCGTCCTAATAAAACCCTTTTCCAGCAGGTCCGTTAACTGTGTTTTCAATTCTGCCAATTTCTTTGGCGCCATCTTGTACGGCCGTCTGGATATTGGCATAGTTCCCGGTGCAAGCTCAATCTTGAACTCCACCTCTCGGTCGGGCGGCATCCCCGGTAAATCATCCGGGAATATGTCTGGGAACTCACGAACTACTGGAATGTCTTCCAATCTGATAGTGGTGGATTGGTATACACTTGGAAGCTTTATTTCTGGACTGTCCAAAAATAAGGAATGAGACTCATGCATTTCTGGGTGTAGATGCACGACTCAGAGGACGGTGTCTAAAACAACGCCGTGGCGGGTTAACCACGACATCCTAGGATGACATCTACCTTTTGCCCTCTAAAGCTATGAGAGACGTAGGGTATACTCTACCCCCTAAGAATAATGGCGCTTTTGGAACCATCATGCTTGCTGAAATCTTCCCACCCGGTGAACAAATCAAATAAGGACTTTTGGTGGGTAGTATTTGCATGCTGTATTTATCAATAAAAGCTTGTCTAATGAAATTATGCGTGGCGCCTGAATCAAATAAAACTATGGTGGGATGCTTGTGGAGTTGGAACATACCCGCAAGTATTGGTTCTCCCTTTGGCACGTCCTCTATGGCGAGTTGGTGGATGGTGACGGGCTTAGGGTTTGCCTGCCGCGCATTAATGGGGTTCCGGGGCTGATTCCTCCCCAGAAACTGTGGTGCCACTCCACCGCCTTGCCTCTCGGTGAAGTTGTTGGTGAGGTGCCCTTGGCGACCGCATTTGAAGCATGCGGTGGATGGCAGGCCTGTACATGGAGGATGAAAGCCCGACATGTGCTGCTGAGGTGCAAATGCACGCGGCATCGCCCGCTGCTGCTGTTGTTGCTGCGGAGGTGGTGCTGGTAAGGCCGGTCGGAACGCCGGTGGTGAGTACGGCCGATTGCAAAATTGCATCGGTCACTGCGGTGGCTGCCAGCGTTGACCCGATGGTGAGCGATACACCACCCGGTATTTCTGGGGAGGACCACCTCCCTCTCCGCTGCTTTGCGGCGCACTTTGCTTCTTCTCCGCCGCTGCTAACTCCTTGCCGAAGTCCTCTTGCATAATCGCAGCATCAATTATGTCATTGAAGCTGCCGCGATTGAACATCGCTAGCTTGTCCTTCAGGAGCGGATTCAGCCCCTGGTAAAAGTGATCCCGCCGCTTCTCGTCAGTATCGGCGTGATAGGAAGCGTAAAGCGCGAGATCATTGAACGCCTTGGAGTACTCCAATGCGCTCCTGTTGCCTTGTTGCAGGTGAAGGAACTCCTGCCTCTTCCTCTTCATAAGACCTGGCGGTATATGGTAGGCCTTGAAGACCGTTCGGAATTCCCGCCCAGGTCAGCACTCGCTCGGTGGGTTGCGAGGCACAAAAGTTTGCCCACCAAGCGCTCGTGGACCCCTGAAGTTGTTGGGCCACAAACAGTGTCTTCCTCTGCTCACTGACTTGGAGAAGCCCGAACTTCATCTGCATCGTGTAGAGCTAGTTGTCCGCATCGAGGGGTTCATCCGCCCTTAAGAATACCAGGGGATGAGTAGCAAGAAAATCCGAGTAGGAACTTTATTGACGTTCCTCTCGGTCTTGACGCCTCTCTGGTCGATACGTATTCGCAATCAGCGTTTGCAGCAGTTCGGTGTGCTGCTGGTGCGAGCCCGCCATGGCCGCAACAATATCAGCCAACGTGACCATTGGCCGTGGTGGTGGCGGTTGTTGCTGTTACTGCTGTTGCTGTCCCAAGGAAGTCTCGGGAGGCGGTTGGGAGGCCTCTCCCCCCTGACTTGACCCACCAACCTCAGTGTTGGCACATGTACGAGTCATTCTGAAATTCAAAACAGCAACGATCAGCACATATTATTCTTAAAATTCCATGGAAAATAGTAGGTATCGCAGTGACACATGAATAAACTTGCACAACATTCACATATACTGATAAAGCATAAACTTTATACAAGATACAATATTCTCGGATCCCCGAGAAGTCGTGCTCATGTCGTCACTATCTATACACATGCTACCGTCTACACGACATGTCACCTGTTACAAAAGTTTCTACACACCACCCTTGCTGCCCTAATTGGCAACGGTAAACTCACTACTCGAAGTAGAACTCGACCTCCTGCGGGTCGTCCTCCTCTGCTACCTCTGCTGGTGGCTCAGGGTCCATGACCTCCTCTTCGGGTTCAGGTTCCGGCATCGCCGGGATACCCAAAACCACTGGTACTGTACCTACCATCGGTAGGCCCACTACTGGAGGCACGAGGTCTTGCAAAGCATGCACCTCGTCCATGGCCTGGTTGTAGTCTTCTTCCCAGCCTTGCCCCTCCTCAATAGCGTCATCACGCTCTTGAGTAAGGACCTCGTTCTGCTGGGTCAAGGCCTGTATCTGCTGCTGCAAAGCCATGATGTCGACATGGCTTTTCTTCTTCGCCTTATTCAGACGACGCAACTGATTGTGTTGTTCATTCTGTCGCCTGATCGTCGGAAGTAGCACATTACGGAGTGCGCTGTGGGCACTCTCAAAATGGTCTCGGCGGCTGGTGCTCTCCTTGAGCTCCACGGCAAGTTGAGCTATATGGACAGCTTGGCTGTCCATCACGGTCTTCCCTGCCATCCACTGGAGGCTAAGGTTCGCCTCCGCGGGGTTGTACCTTGGGCAACTTGGATCAGTTGCCGCAACTTACCTCTCCCTTAACATGTGATTAGCTCGTCCCTCCACCGGAACAAGCGCGTATGGAGTGCCCTCCATAGCTCTCACGTGTAGCTGACAGAAACATGACATGGTGTCGCGGGCTGCCACCTGCCACATCTACTCTGGTTGTCTCCCTTTCACCGTGACGGTGAACGGTACCCAACCTGGTGGCGTAGGTCCTGCTGGAACCTCGACATGAACAGTCCATGTCTTGTTACCCTCCTTGCCTTCTTCCTTGGCGAGGTAACACAGTGTCTCCACGTACCCGAAATATTGAAGCATCAGCTTCAACAATTCCGCATAACCGCTGCATTGAGAACAGTGGGATACCACCCACCCGTTCTCCAGTTGTTTATCCTCTGCCATCTGTAGAAACATATTTGAAAAAGGTCAAATCATTGAGTTATAACATAAAACATGGCATTGAACTCATAAAACTTGGAAACACAATTCAAACTTAGAACAAATTTGATTGCTGGTCTGCTGCCCAAACTGACAGCCCTGACCAGTTTCCCATTTTAATCTGATTTAGACCATGCTAATGGTAAATCCAGTTCTGGAGCTCAACATCAAAGTTAAATTTAACTTCAATAACTTTCCAGAATGTATTTTTTGCCCTCAGATCAATCCTGGTTCAAAAGTTATGAGATGTCAAAGTTGACAGAATTTCTGGAGGACATTGGACAGCACCTCCCTCCTTGAGGCACTGATTTGATCCAAGAATTCCAGTTAATTTTACATCGAATTTGACAACAATTTCTGTTAAAAAGTTGTAACTTATCTCATGAACTTTTCAGAACTACCTCATTTCCTATTTTTCTATTTTATGCTGGAAGTTATGCTCAATTTACAGAGATTTACAGAGAGTATTTGCTCTGCCCTGTTTTCTGGACAGTTTCAACTCTACTGCATTTTTCGACTAGTTAAGGAATGAAACACCTCTGGACATCAGTAGAAAAGTTGTAAAGATCTTCCAAAGCTTTCCATAAATGTATCGTATGACCCCAAACTGGAAAGAACTCGACCTATAACCTCTGTATAACTTCAGCATTATTTCAGCTGAAAACAGAGGACTCTGTCCTTAATATCCTATAAGTTGAAAACTTGTTTACTTTGAACATCCTGATTAAGGAAAGGAGTTAAATCAAAGTTTTAGTGCTCTGGATCAAAACCTTCAAATTTTACAATGATGTTGATCATTTAGTGGAGTGTGACGTTGAAGCGTCACCCAATTTATGCCGGTACTACGTTCCTCACAAAGAAAACTTATACCGGACTTAGCCGGCTTCGTTAATTCAGTGGCACTAAACGTCTCTCGCGCACGTGTTCTACTCGTCTACCGATCCGTGGTTAGACTACTTGCAATTAAATCACACAATCGTCAGGCTCGGCTGCACACCCAACCCGGTCCCAATACAGTTCATACAACCGTTTGTCATCACTCGCACGGTTGTTCTCAAGCCAAACACGCCTTGAGCTACGTGTTCATGTTACTAACCACATGACGGGGTCTCCCAAACTTGCCTGTAGCACGCCACGGAAGGGCGTTGCTCGAATACCCCAAACGACATGAAGAGCCGTAGAGGATACTAAAGCTGGCTGTGTTACCTACCACCCGTGAGGCTCCACCCTTAAGCTTGTGCGCACTGGTGGACAGCACTTACATGCACCCTCCAAGATATATGATGTCCCGGGATGCATGATTTTCCGACATAAACACATAGGTTAGCATTGCCACTTGCTATACACTAATAACATCCTTATATGCGCTACTAACCCGTTCCTCACTGAGTTTTTGAAAAATTAACCTTTTTAAGTGTGCTAAACCTCAACAAAGCTCTGATACCACGCTGAAAGGACCCGACGGTCTCGACTAGCCCAAATCACGCTGAGGGGTGCTACGTTGCACATCACCGGATAACACACATAAAAGGGTACAAAGCGGAAGCGGAATTTTTATTACATAGAAGAGTTTATGAACATGTTTACAACAGAATATGTTAAGTCTACACTCACGGGCGTAGACTAAGCAAAAGAGTTCATGTTCAGCCCGTGAACGTGTTCCCACTAGCACACACGCACACTAACATGGTGGCATGCATGGCTCCCACTCGACGGTGTTTCCCTCTTGGGGGTCCGTCTCCTCCTCGGCAGCCTCCTCCTCATAGCACCCTACAAACGATTCAAACACAAGCAGTGAGCACGATGGCTCAGCAAGACTAACCCGTCTTACCTACACATGGAACTCTACATCCTGGGTTTGCAGTATAAAGTAGGAATGTGTATTGCAAAAGACATGCCTAATTAGTGGGACCTTACTTTCATGTTTTAGCAACCAGTTGTTGGAGAACCTCGTGCTAAGGCACATGAGAGAGCCGCAATCAAACAAGAAACGCATTTCTCTCATGTGCTTTGCCCAAGGTTGGAAAAACTTTAATTATCTCTAAACTACAGCAAGTCATTAGCAACCAAAGTACATCTTTCAATCAGCAACATTTTAACATGACACTAGCCTGTTCTTTTTACGTCACAGTACAGTGAACAAGTGGTACTCACTCACCGTGAGGGACGGTGATTATAACCGTTTTACACCTGCAGGGTTACCCGAATAACCCGTCACGTATGCTCGTACTCGATGTTTCCTACAGCAACCACCACGGACATCGTACGCAACCACCTTTCATTCGTCAGCCAAGTGTTGAAACGGTCCTATCGTCCTGAGCAAGAGGTCTCTGCGCAGCGCATCTGCAGTGCCCGCCAGCCGATTTACACCTCATGCTCTCAACCTACCCTCTGGACGACAAGCAATGCCTCAACAGATCGCTACCTGAATTACATCAGTTTCCCGGTTCCCATATATCTGGTAGGTCTTCGGTACTGTTCTAGCTTGTTTAATAGGCCTGCACACGGCTCGGTCCTCAATCGACACAAGCAGAGCTATGGCACTCAGGCCCCCAAAGTCCTACTTCCCTTACTCTCCGCTCGGTCTCATTTTTCTTGCCATGTGTTCCATTTGCTATCTCTAACCGAGTGGTGTGTCTCTAGCCTATTCTCGCGAGCAGTTCCAACTACTCGACTTGTCCAAATCCTACACTAATTTAGCATTGCAGTGGCTACTCGAGGTTTAAAACCTAATCCCAAAACCCTGGTTCTCTTGGGTATGCATTTGTGTTTTCAAACAAGACTCTAATGCACAATTGTAATAAATACATAATGTAAGTTCTCAAAACAATAAAATTTAAGAAACGGCTAATGCAAACTAGAGCTTGCCTTGCTGCTGGTCGTATGCTAGTTGTTCCTCCGGGGTGATGAAATCTAACACCTCCGGCTCCTCTTCGATCTTAGCGACTACACAAGATAAACCTTTATGCGTGTCAATTTAAATGCATATGATTTTTAAGTTGATATTGTAAAGTATATAAGTATATCTAGACAGTCCTAATGACTCTGAAATTTTACCTGTGGTTTGGATACAACCTAAATAGATACTTGGCAAAATTTCATTTGAAGCAGAGCTCATTTAAGCCCTGCACAAATAAATGTGTATTTGGCCTTAATTAGATCTCTTAGGGTGTTCTAAGGATTTTTCATGGAGCAATCCATGAATTTCTGGAAACTATATTTTAATAGGGTTCTAATGGAGTTGGTTTCATCTAATTTGAATATTCCTAGCAAAAGATATGAGCTAAACAAGTTCAGAGAAAATCTGAAAAATGTTTCTGGACATTTTTTATTTTTTCTGGGACAGTTTTATTAATCACACCATTAGGTGGATCAAATTAGCTCAAATTGATCTGAAATTTTTATGTTCGCTCAGGTATATTATAAGGAACATCCTGGCCAAATTTCAAAATTTTATACTAAAGGGTTCTCCAATTAAAATTCTAAACAGTTTAAAGTTTGAAGAATTATTTCTGGAGAAATAAAGGTTTTCATGAGGTGAAACTTGATTTGTTGGAAATTAATCAGAGAGCTGAATCCAACAAAATTTGGTTCACTTGATTTGGAGCTTCCTAGCAAAAGTTATGGGTGTTTGAATTTGAACTAAAACTGAAAATCGGGGAAAAAGTTTAAAAGACTGCACGTGGGTCCCACGCACAGTTCTTCTTCAACCTCTCGCGCCCGCGCGCGCGCCCGCGCTGCCACCTCACCAGAGCTCACTGGAGTCAGGTTTCCGGTCGCCTCCTGGCTTGGCTCTCGCCGCTTGTGACTTTAGGAGATCGCTGAACTCGTGGGTGAGGTCAGGGCAAGCCGCCGATAGCCGGAACTAGGTCGGCGACGTGCGGTGACCTCGGGACAACTTAGGCAACGTTGCCCCGTTGTTCTAGACCTCCAACAGCTCAGGTAATCAGCTCTAAAGATTCAGTGTAACCTAGGGAAGATCGACAAGTAAGCAAACAAGCTCGGGACGGCCGCTAACTACCATGTCACTGTGCGCCCGAGAGTGTTCTTCGTGTTTGCGTTCGGGAAACATGGAAATGGCCCTCCTACGTGTAGTTTAAGGCTAGGTTTGTGAATAAGAATTGACGGCTATCCAGTCTAGCTCCTTTGTGCGTGATTTGGTGAGCTAAGAACACGAATTGCGATCGAATTTGATAAATTCATATCAAAAGGTTGCTCTGCTGGGTCCGGAAGAAAATCGCCAAATTCACCGGCAATGGTTCACGGTTTGAGAAGCGAGTTGGGGAGGAGCAGCGTGGAGGTACGATGCTCCTATGGGTGGCCTTGATCAAGCGTGAAAGCCTCCGAGTTGGGCTGTCCACGAGAGCACCGAACGGCGGCAAGTTTCGGGTTGCCGCAAAAACATTCAGGGTTGCGTGAGAAGAGCCGATTTCAGCTCGTTTTTGTGGCTAGGAGATCAGAGGGGATGCTGCGGTTCTGTTTTGCAGCTCGTAGGGAGGGTATGCACGAGTTATGCCAGTTTCCCGATCGGAACCGAAGTGGCAGCGGTGCGTGGTGCAGTTTCTTGCGCGAGGGAGAAGAGTGACGAGCGAAATAATCTTTTGTCGCCTCGGGCTCGAGGATAAGAGGCCCTGGGGCGTCGCTCGGCTGCGAGAATCGGCGAGCAGGTGGTGGCAGCAGCTTCAGCACCGTGGCGCTCGCGAGTGCAGTCCGGGAAACAGAGCAATGGCGCCTCAGTCGGTTCTCCTCGGGTGTGTGGCTGACAGGGGGGTCCCACTCCCAATTTTAACCTCAAAACTTCAATTTCTCTACTGCTCTTAAATTTGGGACCTAATACCCTTGTTTATTTGAACAATTCACCAAATGTCCATTTGGAATTTGAATGAATCTAAGTGTGATTTGATTTGATCAAATTTGCAGCAAATGTTAACTGAATTTCAAATTCAGTTTGAATTCGCCCCACTAGCTCATGTCAAGATCAATCCGAAATGGGATGAAACTTGGTGGAGTACTTTATAAAAATGTGCTGAGTGTGAATATGAACCCCACTTTTGAACTCATGTGATAAAAGGAGTTTGAATTTGAATTCTAATTCAAACTACTCCTTTTACTAATTGTACCCAAAAATACCTCAAAAGGTTTTGGATTTGGTTGAAATTTGGCATGAGCATTCCTAACAAAGTTTAGGAGTTATTCATATCCTCAGCCCCTATATGATGCATGTGGGAAATACCACTTTTGCATTTTGTGATTTATCTCCTAATGAGTTTCTTGATGGTGGTTACTTGCTCTTCAAATGTGTTCATATGATTTCCTCAAATGAGGCGATTGTGGTGTGATGAACACTTTTAGCAAATGAAAAACTTGGGCCCTTACATTCCTCCCAAACAACCTTTCTACTAGTGCTTGGAATATGCAAAACTTCTGAAAAACTTCAGATTTATGCTTGTATATCCATGTGAATTTACTGAAATCTTCAATGAAGCTAACATAAAAATTATTTTTACCAATGGAAGTAGGTGCAGGACCCCATACATCCTAGTATATTAGTTGTAAAGGAAATTTAGACATGCTAACTGACTTAGGGAAGGGTAGCTGGTGGCTTTTGCCTTGCTGACAAGCATCATACACAGAATTTTTTTTTAAGATCTAGGGAACAAGGGAGACTATTGTCGCTCACAACTTTATTAACTATCAAAGTGTTTGCTACGACACTTTCCCGATACCGCTACTAGAGCAGTCCGTGAAGGTCTGTTGTTTCGAGGGTCTAACGTCCCTAGATCAATCGAGCTTTGAGAACAATGGTGAACATTGAGATTTACGTAATTCGGTCCGCCAGAGCGTAAAACCCTACATCCACAGGGGTGTGTGTTGTATTGCTTTGCGCGTGTGAGTGAGTGAGTTGGGTTTCAAACCCTTTTCCCGGAGGCTGCCCCAGTCCTTTTATAGCTCAAGGCCAAGGCAGTTACAATGTGGCCTGAGTCCCGATAGGTGGCCCCGCGGTTGTCCGTACCCTATACACGATCTATGGTATTTACAGCTACATGTAGTGTCGCTGTCGATGTAGTTAAGGTGTGTCTCCTGAAACGCCAGGCGCCTCTGACCGAGTAGCTGTTGATGATGGCGGGTGAAGGCCCTGTCTTGTCGCCGCATCCTACTTGGTCAGCTGTGCAGCACTGTGCCCTTGTCATGTCGCATGGCACTGTGCCGTTGTCACACCGTGTCGCGCTGTCCCGTCACTTTAATGACTGGCAGGAGTGGGCGGAGGCGTGTACCACGCGCCATGCTTCTGGGGAAGGAGCGAATCTTGAATATGTGATGGGACTGTGCACGTCTTCCTTGACTTCTGAGGCCCACGGCCCATGATGGATCGTGGGACACGTGGCAGCTCCAGAGCCCTCCTAACCAGGGAGGTCAGACCTGGAGCCCATGGACACATGGCAGCGCCAAACCTTGCCTCAACAGGGAGGCCAGGTCTGGGGCCAAGTACACGTGGCGGCCCCGGAGTCCTCCTCAGCTGGGAGGTCTGGCCCGGAGCTTGGGGACACGTGGCAGCATCGGACCTTGCCTCATCGGGGAGGCCAGGTCCGAGGCCATGGACACGTGGCAGCTCCGGAGCCCTCCTTGAAAGTTGCCTAGAGGGGGTGAATAGGCTAATCTAAGTCTAAAACACAATAATTAACAACTCTGATATGTCAGGTTCGGACAAGTCCAAAATACTTCAGACAAGTCCAAGATTTTTGGATACTCTGATGAAATCAGACTTCTCCGAAGTTAGTTGCAGCGGAAATAAAACTAACTAGTTCAACGCTAGGGTTTTATGATCTGAATACTATAGTAGTTCAACGGTAGGGTTTGATCAATCACAAGCAAGAGCGACGATATGAAAATTTAAGAATAAGTAAATGAACACAAGTGAACACGAGGATTTGTTTACCGAAGTTCGATTCCACACAGAAATCTACGTCTCCGTTGAGGTGTCCAGGACCAGGTCTCTTTCAACCCTAACCCTCACCATGTGATCACAAACATCAAACTTGGTTTTTCCACTATCAAACCAAGGGTGATACAAACTTCTCGGGTCTCACCACAAGTTGGTAGTCACCGATCGACACCTAGCCGCCTAGGAACAATGCTCCAAGAGTAATGAACACAAACCACGCAGCAAGAAGGTGTGCAGCTCAGCAAGCTCAACCATAAGTGCTCCTCTTCTTGAATCTCCTCACAAAACCTCAAATCCTCACAAGATCCAAGATTGAGTGCTAGAGGGTGTGAGAGAGGTCTAGGAATGCTGAAGGACACTAGTGAAAGCTTTGGGGTTGATTACCTGCCAAATGGGGACGAGATCTCTCCTTTTATAGGGCTCCCCAAAATGTTACCGTTGCCAACCACTAAAGTACGGACATGTCCGAACTCTACTTCGGACATGTACAAGATTGGGGACCATCAACGGTAAAATGACATCCTCAACTAACACTAATTCAGACTGTCCCGTTGGTTCCACTTGACATATCTGAACCATTCTTCGGATATCCTCAGACTTCGAACATGTCCAAACCCCACTTCGGACATGTCCGACACTAAATTGAAAGTACATGTCCGAAGTGTTCGGACATGTCCAGACCTATACCGAGGGTACTTGTCCGACTTCTTCGTAGATGTCTGACCCTACACAGAAGGTACATTTTTGATATTTTCAGACATGTCCGCCCCTCTAGACATAGGAACTCCCAAAAACCCTAGACTTCGGACATGTCTTGATTTCTTTAGATATGTCCGAGTCTACTAAGAGAGTACTTCTCCGAAACTTTCGGACATGTCCGAGTCTACACAGAGAGCACTTATCCGAATCTCTCTGACTTGTCCGAGGTTAATGACCTAAGAATCTTTTCTACACTAAGGGTTGTTTGATAGGATTGAGCTTGCTTTTCTTTGCTGCCTGCCGTGTCCCTCTTAATAGTGCGACAATCCTATACTCAAGAAAAAATAAAAACCTAACTCTACTGTATAGCTTCACGCCTTCTTCTCCATTTCTCTTTTTGAAAAGCCCTCAATCTCTTCTTGCCGTCCAACCTATATGCACACATGCTCATTTCAACTCATTAGCATTTTAAATGTTCGTTGTCAATCTTCCAATACCAACACGGGGATCTAGATGCACTTCCAATCTCCCCCTTTTTGGTGATTGGTGACAACCGATTAAAATTTTCAATTAGGGAGTAAAAATATGAGTTTTGATCATAATGTTTATATGAAAGAGCTCCTCCTAAATGTATGATTTGTGAAAATGGGGTTTTCATATATACATCATGATCGTGGGGTGCCTAAGTGCAATATGTGACCATGTTATAATTACGTGTGAAGTAAGAGATATACATGAGAATAACATATCACATAATAAGACCGCATTGTCATAAAACAATCACACCACATAGTCACAAAGCAACCATAGCGTCATGCATAACATAGGTCCATATGCCGATCATTACACATTTCTTAACAAATTGAAGCATAGAATAGAAACTAAATATAAATAGGACAACTACTCTCTCTCTCCCTTTGGCATCGAGGCACCGAAAAGGGAAATAGAGCAAGGAGAGGGTGGAGCTAAGCATTGTCGTCCTTGTCCTCATCCTCATACTTCTCGTCGTCGTCATCGTCAGCAGGAGCAGCTGGAGCGGCATTTGAACTAGCACTGGTGTCGCCGAAGAAAGCTAACTCCTCGGAGGTGAGCTCCGGAAACTCCAGAGCTATGTCATCCTCGCTGTCCTTAGGAAAAGGGTGTCGGTAGGAAGCTCAAGATTCGTCTTCACTGCATGCATGTCCCTCCTCAATTCCTTGATGGCCTTCTCATTCTTTTGAACCTTGACATGGGTACTCCTACATATGGTGAAGATGGAGCGAAGTACCTTGAGAAGACCACTAGAGGAGGTTGGGGCTCTCTCAGCTGAGCTGGAGGAGGGGCAGAGGCGGCTGCCGCACGAGAATGACTGGCATGAAGTCTGTCAGGGGGTGGAGCTGTGGTGTCGCTGCCTGAGGCTGTAGTTTTTTGTGTGCTACATCATTTTCAAAAGTCTTCCCCGACACCTTCCCGATCATCTTCATAATATAGGGTGCATAGATTCACGACATCGAAGGAGTCTCAGATGTCGACTAAATCTCCATATAGATAAAGTCAAACACATTGAATCTTTTCTCCTCTCAGCCACTTTAACAGGTGTCTGGAGTTTGAGTTAAGTCTTGTTGCATCTCCATCCTTTGGTGCCAACGTCTTTCTAGTAATTCTGTTTAGCACTTATAAGGAAGGAGACCCTAGGTGTGAGGAGGGTTAAAGTAGAAATGAGTGTCATACAAGAAGTCGATCTCATTGTTTTTCAATATGAGCTCCTCATGTATCTTGTAGTTGAACTTCAAAGTACTCTGGAGTGCGAGGATCTTAGCAAACTCATCATACGTGACGGTGTATCTCTCACCGTCAGTCATCCAAGTTATCCTGGACTCTCCCTCAGGATGGAAGAACATTGAGGCATGGAATTGACAAATGACCTCCACATTCCATCCATACTCAATAGCCATGAAGTCTTTAATCCCATGGTATTCACATGCAGCTATGGCTTCTTTGAAGACTTCATTGTTCCTGTTCTCCATGTATTTCCAGTCAATCCATTGCATGTCAATGACTGGATGCTTCTTGCTCATGAGAACTGAACGGTAATAGTCCACATGGAAGTCACTCCAGAACCGCAAGTGGGCTGACATCTTTTCATACTCATAAATATTTTCTCCCCTCTGCTCTTGAGCCCCTGAGATGTTCCTTCGGTAGTCCATGATAGGGGTTGTTCTCCTTGGATCTCTAATTGGCACAGCCATGTGTAACGGTCCAATTTCTCCCCGGATTTGCTTGTCGTGGTTCCTCTGACCCCTCATGGCTCTCAAGCATAATCCGAACAGCCTTGCCTGTCTCATCCGCTGTTCTTGCCACTTTGCGAACTGTCCTCTTACTCCGGGTGTAGGCGTTGATGGCCGGTGAGCACTCCGCACGGTCGTTTCTCTTCTTGCTACTGATTTCACGTGGAAGAGCGTCCGACATGACGCCTGAGTAATGGGACAGTTGTGATATGATTGTGAAGGAATTTGGAATCAAATTGGAGTAGGCACAACATAATTTAGAGTTCAGTCTGTACAGGTTCGGATATGTCTGAAAAATTTTTGGACATGTTCGGACTTGTCCGAGGTCAATGTCAGACATGTCCGAATTTGTATAGTTTTCAACCCTAAATCATTCAAATATTGCCTAATCCGAGTCTAATTGACACAAGATTATTTAGAAGGATCCCTAACACCATCTATAGGGTATTTCTATGCATGGATTTGACAAAAAGTTGAGGAATTTGACAAATCACGAAGAGAGGCAAAGTACCTTAGAAAAGGGGATGAAACCCTAATGATCCGCGCTAAGGTCGAGAGGAAGGGTCCGGGGAAGGTTTCCCGGGCTTCAATCCTTCAAGAATTGGCAGATGAACGAAGGAATAGCCTGTGGGAACCAAATATCGCCTTGGGCGCGATGGAGGAGAAGAACCAGTTGTGAGAGAAGAGGAAAAGAAGAAAACCTTTCGGGCTCGGCCAGGAGTACTTATACCCGGAACTCAGCTATGTCCGAACTCGATTTCGGACATGTCCGACTTTTTCGGATAAGTGCGGGGCTTTGGACTTTTCCGATAGTTTGGACATGTCCGAGTTATTCAGAAAAGGTCTTTAATAACATTTTAAAGGGGCATATGTATGTTTATATGTATGCATATGGTATATAAGATTATATATAGCATACCAAGCATGATAATATGGTTTTCACACACATTCTTGTTAAATTTGACTAATTTTCAATCAAGTTTAACATTTTGCCTACATTAGCTATGAAATAGAATTTTGAGGATAAAAGCTAAGAATTTGCAAATCATGACATGAGGATCTATTTCAAGGCTTCATTTATCAAATTTGTCACTATTCACAACATATGTTCGGCACATTAGGCCACGTTCCTAAAGTCTAGTATGTTTAGCTCATTCCTTAGTTCACAAAAGTGTTTCTCATCTAGTGGCTTGGAAATATGCCGGCTAGCTTTTTCCAGTTCTTACATGAGAAATGACTATGTCTCCCTTAAGTGAGTGATCTCTTAGGAAATTATGCTGGATGTCTATGTGTTTGGTCCTAGAGTGCTCAACGGGGCTATGGGAAATTTTAATGGCACTCCCATTGTTGCAAAGAAGTGGGATATGGGTCGTATTATGACCATAATCCTTTAGAGTTTGTTTCATCCAAAGAAGTTGTGCACAACAACTTCCAGCTGCGACATACTCCGCTTCCACTGTGGAAAGAGCAATGGAGTTTTGTTTCCTTGAGGACCATGACACAAGAAATCTACCTAAAAATTGACATGTTCCAGATGTGTTTTTCCTATCAACTTTACATCCGGCATAGTCCACATCGGAATATCCTATTAGGTCAAATTTTGAACCTTTTTGATACCATAGCCCTACATTTGGTGTGTGCACTAGATATCTCAAAATTCTTTTAATATCTCTAAAATGACATTATTTAGGGACAGCTTGGAATCTAGCACACATACACACACTAAGCAATATCGGGCCTAGATGCACAAAGATAAAGTAAAGAGTCAATCATGAAACGATATACCTTTTGGTCCACGCTTGTTCCATCTTCATTAAGGTCAAGATGTCCATTTGTTCCCATGGGCGTCTTGATGAGTTTGGCCTCGTCCATGTCAAACTTCTTGAGTATGCCTTGAGTATACTTGGTTTGACTTATGAACGTGTCATCCTTGAGTTGCTTGACTTCAAAACCTAAGGAAAACTTCAACTCCCCCATCATGGACATCTCAAACCTTTCTATCCTTATCTTGCTAAACTCACCACAAAATGAATTGTTAGTGGAATCAAATATAATGTCATCGACATATATTTGGCATACAAATAGGTCATCATCAAAATGCTTTGTAAACAGGGTATAATCAGCTTTTCCTATCCTAAAGCCATTTTAATAGGAAAGTCTCTAAGATACTCATACCAAGCTCTAGGAGCTTGTTTGAGGCCATAGGGAGCTTTGTGCAACATGTAAATGTGGTTAGGATATTCTCTTCAAATCCTGGGGGTTGCTCCACATATACTTTGTGAGGGCCCGACCCGCCACGAGGTCATGCCACTCGCCCGGGAATCGCATTGGGCGGTGCCGTGTGATGCGGCACCCAACAACACACATATAAGGAACCCGTATCACATAAAACAAATGTGGAAACTTAAAGTATTCTTTATAAATAATTTACATCAAATAACTACAGCGGAAGACTATATTCATCTCATGTTTAATATATACTAAGCATTGAGAAGATGTCCAGCCTTGGGACTCTTCTCGCTAGCAACACGAAGACATACGGCACCGGCGGAGTCCTCCATGTGTTAAACGACTCGGAAGTCTTTGAGTCTCACCGAACAACCTCCTCTTAGCATCGATGTTAACCTGCAAAATCATTCATATAGCAAGCGTCAGCACATAGGCTCAGCAAGACTGATTCATCTCCTCTAAACAAGAAACTCTACAAGCACGACGGATTGAATAAGGTAGCTGACATTTGCATAAAGACTCGCCTACAGTTGATCCTTAACGTTCCGGTTTATAGCCTCATTTTTAAAGACCTTGAGCCGAGCAGCATTGCAACTCCACAATCAAACAAGAAACACTTTGTTATGATGCTTCTTGTACAAGGTGAAGTAAACTTAATTGGCACTATCTCTAATTCAAACATGGTTGCAATACAAATTAGTGGCTGATGTGTGGGGCTGGGCCCTTCTTCTTCTACCTCTGGCTCCCACGCGTCCCTCGCGCCCGACCTCGCCAGAGCTCGCCAGAAACCATTCTCCCGGCCTTCTCCCGTGCCACCACTCGCCGCCAGCCCCTAAAAACACGTGCTGAACACGTTGGAAGGGTTTCCCCGGGCTGGCGACGGCTCTACCCTAGCTCGTGCCAAGCAGGGGCTCATACCGAAATACGGCGACATCGACCGCCACTTCTAGCCTGCCAAACGCCAGGTGGATAGGCGCTACAGCACCAGTGGGTCATGGTGATGCTCGACGTAGACGCACAAAGGATCGGGGATGGCTCTAACTAGGGTTGCATCATGCAACCGACGGTTTCCGCCATGGGTGCCGTTGGAAAAAAAAACTCAGAATAGGCCGGCTTCATGCAGTTTTGTGCTGGATTTGCAAATAAGGGTTGTTCACTATCAAGTATAGCTAGTGTGTGCACAGTTTGGTGATGAATCATAACTGAATACTAATCGAGAATTTGAAGATTTCTTACCCGCGGGTTGTTTTGCACCGGCTGGAAGAAGAGTTCAAAATTCGCCACCGATGATCCACAACTCAGGCTGAGCTTTGGAGATGAGCAGTGTGAAGATCTAGCGATCCTGTGAGTGCCTTTGCTTGATCGTGAAAAGCTCTTGGGTGAGCTGTCCACGAGAGACCAAAGCTGCGGATGTTTTCGGCCACCACAAGATGAAGGCGTTCTCGGCATTGGGGAGGCCTAGCATGCTCGGTTGTGGTTCCATGGAGTAGAGGATGATGCTCCAGTGCTGTTTTGCTACTCCGGAGTCTCTGTTCGCGATCACAAGGACCGGCTTCCGACCGACCAAAGGTGGCGATGGCGGTGTGTTCAGTTCGTGCACGAGAGAGGGAAACAGAGCATTGTGCTTCGGTGCCGTGGGCAAATGGAACACACTGAGACTTGATGAGGTGCCGAGCAGGTCGCCAACGCAAGGGAAAACGGTGAGGAGGTGTCCTCGGCGTGTCTCGGTGTCGTCCGGGAAGCTTCGGTCTGCCTCAGTGGAAAAACATAGAGCAAGACTTCGAGTGGAAGGAAAATTGTTACAATGACAAATGGCCTCCACTCCATTTCACCCCCTTATCCTCCCCAAAAGATCTAAATTCTTTGCGGGTGATCAATTCAAATGTGTGGAGTTTGAATCTGGAATGCATTTGGATAATTGAGCAAGTTTCATCCAAATTCAAATTTGAATTTGAATTCCTATGCAATTTAAAGCCCTTTTGGAAAATGGATAGACATCTCCAAAAGTCATGAAACTTTGCATCCCCACTAATTTCGACCTGAGGAATTCAAATATGAAATCTGATTTTTGGTTTGGTCGCTGCAAATGGGATTTGAACACCACAGTTTGCATTTTTATGGTGTTATCCTCATTTGAAATTTGAGTTGAACAAATTAAATTCAAAATCTGATTTGAAATTTTCTCTTGCACATGATAACTTCACATCTGTGGTTTTAAATCCACCTTGGTTCCAAGCATGCAAATAAACATTTGAGCTTGTGTAGAGAGAGCTCTCATGTGCATCATCACATGTGAAAAAGTTTTAGCAAGTCCCAATTTTCACAAACTTGAAACCAAATGGCATTCAAACTTTGTTTATTGCATTCATATTTTTGGGACCTTTACATACTTCCTCCTTGATTGGTCCATTTAGGAAGGCACTCTTCACGTCCATTTGATAAAGCTTAAAATCATGGTGAGTAGCATAGGCTAATAAAATACGAATTGACTCAAGCCTAGCTACGGGAGCAAAAGTTTCATGAAAATCCAAACCTTCGACGTGTGAGTATCCTTTGGCCACAAGTCTTGTCGTGCTCCTTGTTACCACTCCATGTTCATCTTGTTTGTTTTGGAACACCTACTTTGTATCTACAATGTTGGCATTTGGTCTCTTTACCAATTCCCAAACTTCGTTCCTCTTAAAGTTGTTCAACTCTTCTTGCATGGCCACCACACAATCCCGGTCTTGTAGTGCTTCCTCCATCCTTAAGGGTTCCAAAGAAGAAACAAATGAGTAATGCTCACAAAAATTTGCTACACGAGATCGACTGGCTACCCCTCTAGTAATATCACCAAGGATGTTGTCGACGGGGTGATCTCGTTGAACACTTTGGTAGACTCTTGGATGTGCTAATTGGGGTCCTGGATCAACTTCACCTTCATCATCGGCTCCCTCTTATCCATGCCATCATCTTGATGTTGATCAACTTGATCTTGAGAATCTTGTTTTTGATCGTTTTGAGCTTGATCTTGTACTTGTGTTGGGGGAACAGCTTGTGTTGAGGATTGATTCGCTTGACCTTGATTTTTCTCTTGTGGGCGTACATCACCAAGTGCCATCCTTTGTAGTGCTATTCAAGGAGCTTCCTCTTCATCTAGCATAGATTGATCAACCTGCTCTACTTGAGAGCCATTAGTTTCATCAAACACTACATCACGTGCTATTTCAACACAACCGGGGTTTTTGTTGAAAACACGGTATGCGTAAGTGTTTGAATCATATCCAAGCAAGAATCCTTCATCGGATTTGGATGCAAATTTTGAAGTTCTAGGTTTCTTATTAAGAATAAAACACTTGCTACCAAAGACTCTAAAATATGAAATATTTGGCTTGTTACCGGTTAGAAGTTCATATGGCGTTTTCTTCAAAAGTCGATGAAGATAGAGTCGGTTTGTGGCATGACAAGCGGTGTTGACCGCTTCAGCCCAAAACCTATTCAAAGTCTTGTACTCATCAAGCATGGTTCTCTCCATCTCTATGAGTGTGCGGTTCTTCCTTTTGGCAACTCCATTTTGTTGAGGAGAGTATGGGGTTGAAAACTCATGCTTGATCCCTTCTTCATCAAGGTACTCCTCCACTTGAGTATTCTTGAACTCGATACCGTTGTCACTTCTAATCTTCTTGATTCAAGGAGAATTCATTTTGAGCTCTCCTTAAGAATTTCTTCAGCAGTCCTTGTGTTTCACTCTTTTCATACAAAAAGAACACTCAAGTAAAATGAGAATAATCATCAACTATAACAAGACCATATTTGTTACCGCCTATGCTTATGTAAGCAATGGGACCAAAAAGGTCCATATGAAGAATCTCCAAAGGTGATCTTGTTTTGGTCATCACGTTCTTTGCGAGATGAGGTGCTCCAACTTGCTTTCCGGCTTGACAAGCGCTACAAGGCCTAACTTTCTCAAACATGACATTGGTTAGTCCTAATATACGATCGCCTTTTAGAAGTTTTTGCAAGTTCCTCAAACTAACATGGGCTAGTCTCCTATGCCACAACCAACATATGTTAGTCTTTGCAATTAGGCATGTGTCAAGTTGAGCATTATCCATGGAAAAATCCACAAGATAAAGCTTTCCCTTGAGCACACCCTTAAATGCAATTGAGTTATCACTTCTTATAAAGACGGTCACACCTTCATTAGTGAACATGCAGTAGTATCCTTTTTTCACAAAGTTGTGAAATGGATAATATATTGTAATCAAGGTAATCTACATGCAAAACATGACAAATTGAATGTTGAGAGGAAATAGCTATTTTACCAACACCTAGTCCTCTTCCTTGACTATTGTCTCGAAAGGAAATGCTTTTACGTGGATCATCATTTTCTTCATATGCAATGAACATCTTCTCTCCGGTCATGTGGTTTGTGCACCCACTATTAAGTAACCATTGTGATCCACCGGAGGAGTATGCCTACAAAACAAGTTATGCCTTGGTTTTAGGTACCCAAGCTTGTTTGGATCCTCTCACGTTATTCACAAGAATTTTTGGCACCCACACACAAGTTTTTGGTTTCTTTTTGTATGGCCCAACATATTTAGCAATAACTCTACCAAATTTATTTCTCATAAGTACATAAGAAACATCAAAGTCATGAAACGGCATAGTTGAAACTAAATGATCATTTTCATGATGAGAGTTGTTTAAATGCACATACTTGGATTATCCTTCTTTAACAAAAGTTATGTGTTCCTTGTTGTTCTTAATGACTCTAGTATTCTATTTTCCACCTCTAACATATCCAAGACCATCCTTGATTAGGGGAGATCTAGAGTTCAAGTATGCACTTGTAGCATAATCAAGTTTTTCCTTATCAAATACTTCTTTCTTAACTTAGGATTTTCATTGGGCTGCACTAAATTGTTCCTTTAAGCTGGTTATCAATTTTGTACAATTGTAGCTCTTAGTAGTTGATTTCTTAGTTTATTTAAGTGATTCTTTAGAGGATGAGGCACTAGACTTAAGAGACTCAAATTTCACTTCAAGTGATTTGTAAATTTTAGACAAACTCTCAAGTTCATCTTGAAGTGCAACATTTGAGCTTTTGAGACTTGAACAAGCCTCCTTGCTTGATGCAAGTTCTAACTCTAATTTTCTACTCTTCTCCTTTTACAATTCTAAGAGTTTCTCTAGTTCACGGTTCTTTTCTTTCTCAACAATGAGCAATCCTTCTTGCTTATCAAGAAGTGTTTGCATGTCAACTACTTGATCCATGAGGTTTTCCACTTTAGCAATTGTATTTTACTCATCCCCTTAAACATAAATTATATACACTAGTACTACTCTCACAAAAACTATCACTAGCAATGTATTTAGAGAAGGGTTTTGAGGTTACCTTCCTCTTTGTCTCCTTAGCCATGAGACAAGTGTGCTTTTCTTTCCTCCAATCACCTCGGTTGGGCAAAAGCATCTTCTTGCTGGAGGACTTGTCAATGGCAAGGTTTGCCACTCCTTCATCTTCGGATGATGAGATTTCATCATTTGAGTCCCACTCCTCACCTATGTGAGCAGCTCCATGGAACTTCTTTTTCTTGAAGATCTTCTTATCTTTTGCTTCCTTATTCTTCTTCTTGTCTTCATCATCCACTTTCTTCTCATGAGGACAATTGGCAATGTAGTGGCCATATTTGCCACAATTGTAGCAGGCTCGCTTTGTCTTTGACCTTGCCTTGTCTTTGGACTTGTTCTCATAACTTGAGCTCTTCTTCTTCCTCATCATCCTCTTGAATTTTCTAACGAAGAGGGTCATCTCTTCATCATCCATAGAGCTTTCATCATCACTTTCTTCACTTGAGCTCTCTTCTTGCACTTATTTGCCTTTTGACTTCTTGGATGCTTTGAGTGTGATGTCACGTCTTTTGGATGAGGTTATCTTGTGCAACTCATTTACATGGTTGGCCTTTTTTTCCATCATCTCACGGTTGAAGAAATTTCCAAGAACTTCATCAGGAGTCATGGATTCAAAGCGAGGGTTCTTCCATATCGAAGTGCAAAGAGTAAGGTTGTGCACCGTGAATGCTCTTATCATTCTTTAGACCACTTCAATGTCAGTACACTTCTTGCACCCATAGGCTCTACTCTTGTTGATGAGTATCTTGAGCTGGTTGTACATCTCTTGAGGAGTTTCATTGTCTTCTATTGCAAACCTTCCAAGCTCCCCCTCAATCATCTCAATCTTGGCTTCACTGATGGATTTGGTGCCTTCATGTGCAGCCTTGAGAGTGTCCCAAATGTGTGAAATCCCGAAAATTGTAGCAAGTGGAGCTGCAAATCACACCGAGAAAATGAGAGGGAATTTAAACTTTTGAATTTGAAGGTGTGAGCTCCAAGTCTAAACTTGAACTTGCAAAAATTCTCGAACACGGAGATCTAAAGCTATCATTTGGTTCTCCACACATCCAAGAATAGCCCGGCAAATTTTCAGAGCATTTGAAAAGGATTTCTTATTTGTTGGAATTTAAACGGGAGAAAATTCGAATCTGAATTTAAATCTTAGTTTCAAATTCCAACTTCACCGAAATTCAAATTTGAGTGCACCACTGTGTTCCTCATATTTCTTTTGGCCTATCCTCCAAATTTTATCAAATTTGGAGCTCATTTGCCATTTTAAACCGAATTGGGGGAGGATAAGAGTGAGATGGGGTGTGGACCCCACATGTCATACACACACTAGAGTGAACCGACTCAGTCACGGGAGAGCCGACACGTCCTGCTCGCCGGCGCCTACCGCCTTGCCAGCTCCTGCTCTATGGATGAGGATGCCGAGTGAAGCCACCCCGTGCCTCTGCCGTGAACCATTCCTCTCCCTCTTCCTCCACAGCCCTTGCACAGCCCGAAGGAAGTTGACAGCAGCCGATGACCTTCTCTGTTCTCCAGCAACCGAGCTCCACGAGCCTCTTCGTGGCTGACGGTCTACACGAAAAAGGAGCGCCCTCAGGTGTGCAAACCAACGGTGCAAACCTCTCCTCCTCTCATGCATCACAGTGGATGAATTTTGCAATTCTTTGCTTCGGTATGCATAGAACCGAGCCCCACCAATCTTCAAAATTCGTCGTAATCAGTCCACCATCACGTGTGCTGAGTTGGAAACATGTTCTAGACTCTCCAACGCCCCTCTAGGATCAAACATCATCGAAAATCATCAGAAATTGGTGCTGTTCTTCGAGAATTTCGGGCCGGCACCGATTTTCGCCCTAGGTCGCCGATGACTTCCTATTTGCAGCCATTTTGGAGCCGATTTGAGCCCATGCCGGTGATAAGGGATCCCCCACGGTGCTATAGAGCCCAAGAACTGACCATTTGGTGGAGAAATCACCGCGCACAACCTCGCCGGAGCCCTAGGGTTACCTGTTGCCGGTGCGCCCCGTTTTCCGGCGAGTTTCAGCCGCCGACGACCTCACCAACGAGTTCAGCATGGGGAAAAATGGGGGAGCGGCCAGCAGGGGGTCCAGAGGTGGCCGGGAAGGTCATTTCCGGTGACCTCGCCGGAGGGAGCCGCCCCTGATCTGTTTGGTGCGTGGCTGGAGGTTAGGATGACGAGTGGGACCCACTGTCAGCATTTAAACATTTTCCAGAATTTCTCATTTCAGTTCAAACTTTGGAGAGTCATAACTTTGTGTAGGAGTGTCCAAAAATTGTGAAACAAATTTTGTTGGATTCCTGTCAAAGAGTACTATCAAGAAGTGCAGCCCAATATTTATTAAAATCCCTGGATTGGGCTCATTAATTCATTTAAATAAAATCTTGTATGAATTTTTACAGGAGTTCTGTTTATTGGAAAATTCCCAAATTTCGGCAGAACATTGCTCCAAAAATCCTTGAACTCCAGTAAAATTTTCAGAGGCATTGGACTTCATTTGCTTGGCCAAATATTGTTTGAATTCTCTATGTCTCTGAAAAATGGGAAAATGAACAGAGACATTTTCAGACTTTTAACCAAGTTTGGAAAATTCATATCTCTATGTAGGAAGCTAAAAAAATGGTGAAACCAAGTCCTATGGACTCATGAGACTCTCAAGTTTCTGAAAAACAAATTTGGAGCATGACAAGACACTATAATTGCCATAGGATTTCAGAGAAGCCAAATAGTAAGAAAATTCCCTAGGCCACATCTTCCATCAACTTTGTTTGAAATTTTGCAGGCCATACCTCTGTATGATCTATGGTCCACTGTAAAAATTTCAGAGCAAATGGAGATCATCTTCTCCAGTTTTCTTCTGGTTCTTTCTACTGCCTTTCTTATGTCCATTATAAATGGCTCTTTGCATTTTCTCCAACAACCATCCACTGCCCACCTAAAGATATCCTCTGTTTCTATCCATAACATAGCTCATCTCTCACTTTAGAGTTGGTCTAAGCCATTCATAGTTTCTAAAACACATTTGTTTTATAATTCAGTTACTCGTATTAAAACTGTGCATATTTATATCGGTAGGAAAAACGACGAAGGAGTTCGACAAGGAACTAGACTCGGATCAGGAAGTTGAAGATTTAATCATCGCCAAGATACTGACTATAAAGTAGAACTAAACCTGCAGCAACATAAGGCAAGCCCCGGTTTGCATTTAACAGCTTTTAGTTATATTTTACTTTGTATCACTTTTATGGGTCTAGTATGTATTGTGCATTAGGTCAAGGTGATTGATACTCCAAATGCATGACCCACAAACCCTTGGAGTACAGGGCATAATAGGTTACCTTCGTGTAGTTTCTGCTAGGCTAAAGTTGTATAGGATCCGGTACAAGTCGGGTAGTTGGAAGCTACCCGCGAGTTTAGGATGTGGGTACAGTGGGGTATGATTCTAGAAAATGAAAGTTCTGGAGTGGAAAATGAGACCGAGCAGAGAGTAGGAGCAGCAGGACGTTGGGCCTGTGTGGCTGTAACTCTGTTTATGTCGGTTAAGGACCGATGCGTATGCCCCCCTGCTGAGCAAGTTTAAACAGTACCGGATGCATGTCGGATATATGGGACCCGATAAACCGATGTAACTCAGGTACTCTCGTGTCAAAACTTATACGGCCGTCCTTTGGGGGTTGGTGTCAGAGGTGTAAACCTGCTAGCAGAGCAACTTCGACGTGTTTCGTGTAGTGGCCCTTCTGATGGGTCGGCGGAACTGGTTCGGCATTGGAGTGATGGGTGAAAGGTTGCTGCATACAACGTAAGAAAGAGCTTGCGTGAGTCTTTCGAGGCGGGTGTATGTGTCGTGTATTCCGGGTTTGTCCTGATTGCAATCACCGTCCCTCACGGTTATATGAGTACCACTTGTTCACTGCGTTGTGACGTAGTAACAACTTCCAGATGAAGTGAAATGAATCATTGTTGTCGTGAAGTTCTTAAGTTCATTGTATTGCAAACCATGTATGTTATAGTGTAGAGCTCACTAAGTTGACCTTCCACTTTGGGCATCACCACATCGGAGGAAAGTGTTTCTTGTTTGATTGTGGACTTCCGATGTGAGGGTTGCCTAAGGCATAATAATCTGCTGCTATAAACCTGAAAGTAAGGATCAACATTTAGGCGTGTCGTTGTTGCATCATACCTTTCCTATGTTAGTAATCCCTGCATGTAGAATTCCATGTTTAGGAGTGTCGGTTAAGCCTTGCTGAGCCATCGTGCTCACGGTTGCATTACTAGTGTTTTGCAGGTTATAAAATTTTGCTATGAAGATGGTTGTTCGGTGAGCCATCAGAGACTCACCGGAAACCCTGCCGCTGCACTTATTTTTGTGGAAGCTAGTAAGAAGCGTCCGCGGGCTGGACGTCTTCTCTTTTGCATAGATAGGACCGAGAGTAAGTGCGTATGTATATTCCGCTGCGTGTACCTTCGTGGTACATTATTTTGTAAATGACACTATCTTGAGAAATAAAAGACTTTGTACTTTATGGTTCTTTTCGTGTATGCTGTTGGGTGCCGCATCGCACGGCACCACCCAATGTGTATCCTGGAGTGTGGATCCCGGAAGGGGTTCCCCACAAAACGTCCTTGGCAATCTCCATCCAATCCATCTTGTGAAATTCTTGTTTTGACAATGATGAGATGATGACAGCTGCGGCTTGAGCATTTCGGTGAATCTGTTGTTCTTGCTCTTGAGTAAGCTCTTCATCATCTTCCGGAATCTCTACACCTGTACACACAACACTCCAAAGACTGGGGTTAAGCGAGATAAGATGCAATTTCATGTTATGCCTCCACATCGTGTAGTTGGTACCATCAAGATGAGGAGACTTGCCAACGGGAATTGAGAGGATATTTGCATTGTTATTTAAACGTTCATAGTTAAAAGGATATCGGGGGTAGTCCTTGGACTCCTCCTCCTTCTTCTTTTCCTTCTTCTTGTCATCTTTTCTCTTCTTGAACAAGCCATGAGATGCTCCACTTCTTTGTCTTCATCACTTGAGGTGACAAGGCATCCTCTTCGACCTGCATGTCTCCTCCTTATAAAAGGAGTGTTGGAATTGACTTCATCATCACTATCACTTGTGTGAGAGTGATGTGAGTCGTCTTTCTTGCCATTGCCTTGAGAACTTTGCTTCTTGCCCTCGTAGTAGGTTCTTGTCTCCCCCATGACCTCTTCGAGCGGTTAAGCACTTAAATGAAGAGTTAGGCTCCGATACCAATTGAAAGTTGCCTAGAGGGGGTGAATAGGCTAATTTAAATCTAAAACACAATAATTAACAACTCTAATCCATCAGATTTGGACAAGTCCAAAAATACTTCAGACAAGTCCGAGATTTTTGGATAAGTCTGATGAAATCAGACTTTTCCAAAGTTAGTTGCAGCGGAAATGAAACTAACTAGTTCTTGATCAAGTGTATGAGTGAGATGATCTAGGAATAACTCTTAAACAAGACTAGCAACCTATTAAGCAAGTTTGATGATCTAAATACTAAAGTAGTTCAATTGCTAGGGTTTGATCAATCACAAGCAAGAGTGACGATATGAAAATTTAAGAATAAGTAAATGAACACAGGTGAACATGAGGATTTGTTTACCGAAGTTCGATTCCACACAGGAATATACGTCTCTGTTGAGGTGTCTACAAATGACCGGGTCTCTTTCAACCCTAACCCTCACCAAGTGATCACAAAGATCAAACTTGGTTGTTCCACTATCAAACCAAGGGAGATACAAACTTCCCAGGTCTCACCACAAGTTGGTAGTCACCGGGTGACACCTAGCCGCCTAGGAACAATGCTCCAAGAGTAATAAACACAAACCACGCAGCAAGAAGGTGTGCAGCTCAGCAAGCTCAACCCTAAGTGCTCCTCTTCTTGAATCTCCTCACAAAACCTCAAATCCTCACAAGATCCAAGATTGAGTGCTAGAGGGTGTGAGAGAGGTCTAGGAATGCTCAAGGACACTAGTGAAATCTTTGGGGTTGATCACCTGTCAAATGGGGACGAGATCCCTCCTTTTATAGGGCTCCCCAAAATTTTACCGTTGCCAACCACTAAAGTTCAAACATGTCCGAACTCTACTTCGGACATGTCCAAGATTGAACATCAACGGTAAAATGACATCCTAAACTAACACTAATTCAGACTGTCCTGTTGGTTCCACTTGACATATCCGAACGATTCTTCGGATATCCTCAGACTTCAGAAATGTCCAAACCCCACTTCGGACATGTCCAACCCTATACAGAACGTACATGTCCGAAGTGTTCGGACATGTCCGGACCTATACCAAGGGTACTTGTCCGACTCCTTCGTACATGTCCGACCCTACACAGAAGGTACATTTTCGACATTTTTAGACATGTCCGCCCCTCTGGACTTAGGAACTCCCAAAAACCCTAGACTTCAGACATGTCCGAATATCTTCTGATATGTCCAAGTCTACTAAGAGAGTACTTCTCCAAAACTTTCGGACATGTCCGAGTCTACACAGAGAGCACTTATCCGAATCTCTCCGAGGACACATGGCAGCTACGGAGCCCTCCTCAACAGGGAGGTCCAGCCCGGAGCCCAGAGACACATGGCAGCGCCAGACCTCGCCTCAGCGGGGAGGCTAGGTACGGGGCCAAGGACACGTGCCGGCCCCAGAGCCCGCCTCAGCAGGGAGGCATGGTCTGGGGCCTCTTCAAGCCTCCACGCGGGAGTACCCGGTCTGCAGGGTATCGATAGTGGGCCACAGGCCCACCTTGGGGGAGGCGATGATCCTGCAGGTGGGGCCTCCATCTTTCCTTCCCACATGGTTGCTTTGAACTTGCGCCTTGGTGGTTGAGGTAGCAGCACGCTCTTGGCGTAGAGGGTGAGTGGCTGTACCTGGCAGGCGAAGTGGCAGCACGCCCTTGGCGTAGTGGGCATACTTGACAGTCAAACCAGCAGCACGCCCCTAGCATATTGGACGTGTGGCCATGCTTGACTGGAGGGTCGCAGCGATGTGCTCGAGGAGCGGTTTCTGGGCATTGATTGCGACAGTTCCCAAGACATCCACTACAGTTCCACCGTTCCGCTTTTCTCGGGAACCGCCTGGGCCTCCTCCCGGTGATGCTGCCCGCCTGGCCCCCACTGTCTCACTGGCGGATCTGGGTCCCACCCGTCATTCAGGATGCAGGTAGCGCGGAGCGGTGATAGCACGGGCGCCGCACACGATGCTCTGCCAAGGGTCACAGGAGTAGTAAAAAGCCTTTTCAGCGAAAGGCAATTGTTTCCTTACTTGCTTCCTCGTGCCTTGTGCTCTTCGCCTTCCACCTTTGCACTCGAAGCTTCCACTTCCAAGCATATCCAGTCACCACCTGCTCCAATGGTGACTGACCTTCACTCCTCCCGTCTTCGGACTGACGAAGAACTTGGGTCCGTAAAGTGCCTGCTCGGCTGACAATCGGCCGAGTATGATGGAAAGATCCACCGCGGGATGACCCCACTCTTCGGCCTGCAGCCCGGCGAGGTCGTCCTCTTCACCTCCTACGTGTTGGCCGGGTTCGCACTCCTGGTATCCTCCTTCCTCATGACGCTACTGGAGGTGTAAGGGCTCTAGCTCCAGCACCTGACGCTGCATGCCCTCGCACTAGTGGCGGTCTTCTGAGACGGGCCGGGTACCGACTGAGACAGGGCTCAGCTAATGATACCACTTGTCACAGTTCTGAGACCGGCCACTCGCCCGGGACTCGCATTGGGTGGTGCCGTGTTGTGCGGCACCCAACAGCACACATACAAGGAACAATGTATTACATAAAACAATAGTGGAAGCTTACAAGTTTTTCTTTGTAAATAGTGTACATCAAATAGCTACAGCGGAAGTCTATAACAACTCACGTCGAATAACTAAGAGCACTCGAGATGAAGTCCAGCCCGCGGACTCCTCTCGCTAGTAACACGAAGACAAGCAGCAGCGGCTGGGTTCTCCAGGTGTTACCTGACTCGGAAGTCTCCGAGTCTCACCGGACAACCTTCTTCTTAGCATCGATGTTAACCTGCAAAACCACATATATAGCAAGCGTGAGCACATAGGCTCAGCAAGACTGATCCGTCTCTCCTAACCAAGAAACTCTACATGCACGACGGTTGCAATTAGGTTAGCTAGATTTGCATAAAGGACTCGCCTAAAGTTGATCCTTAACTTTCTGATTTTAAGCCTCATTGTGCAGACCTTGAGCCGAATAGCATCGCAACTCCACAATCAAACAAGAAACGCTTTGTTGCGATGCTCCTTGCACAAAGTTAAAGTAAAGTTTAATGAGCCTATTTCTAAATCAATCATGGTTGCAATACAAGTTACATCACAGCCTTATCAAGTTCAAAAGATAACCAGTTCCAGTTGTTACTACGTCAAGACGCAGGGGCAAGTATGCTCATTCAACCGCGAGCGACGGTGATTCAAATCAGTACACGCCCGGACTACACGACACGTACACCCGTACTCCGAGTTGCCGGCAGCAACCTTGACTGACGTTGTACGCGGCCACCTTTCCCAAGATCTTCCACATTGGACGCAGTCCAACTGCCCCGAGTACGCAAGCTCCCTCAAGGTACATACCCGCAGTGGTATGTTCTTAAGCGAGTTACCTCCTGCTACCCTGACGCCGAAAGCTTAAGGCAGTTGGAAAAGTTCCACTATGGATCTCCCAAGGTACATCGGTTTCCTGGGTCCCATATAGCCAGTATGTGCCCGGTACACAACTCAAACTTGTCCAACAGGGCCAAGCACGGACGGGCCTTAACCGACACCGGCAGGGCTATGCAAGCACGGCCTGCAACCTGCTGCATCTAAACCTCCCTGCCCGGTCTCCATTTCTTATGTGTGAACTTCCCTCATCTTTTCTATTTTGGACCCGCCCCGAATAAACCAGCCCTAAACTCGCGAGTAGATTCCAACTACTCGACTTCTACCGGACCTTTCCTACTAACATTAGCGTAGACAAATTCCCTCAAGGAGGTGCTATTCTACCCTTTCTCTCTTAGGTATTTCTGGTCATGCAAGTGGGATTTTCAATATCAACTAGACTTAATGCAATCAACGATGCCAAGCTATGATCTCTAAAAATGGAGATGCTTTATAAAATTGTTCAAATGCAAACCGGGGCTTGCCTGTTTTGCAGGTGATTAGGATTACAATCAGTTAGTGATGATCACTTGGAGCTTGATCACTTGCTTTCCTCCCCCTTGATCTTCACTTCAAGTCCTCCTCACGTTCTTCACGTATGTACTACACGATATGATCATACATATGTATTCAATTAAAAAGCTTTTGCTAATAAGATCTAATGACAGTTTTAAAACTGGAACTCTGTTTAATAATTTAAAATGACACTGGTGCTAGTGGTTTGGGTAGGGTTTAACACTATGATCAAATGTTAAGTGCTTTTCCCACTTAAGTGTTGATCACCTTAAGAGGTTACGCATGACAGTGGTGATCCAGAGCTCCAATGGAGCTTGAAATTTTCATGTGAGTTTCTTATCACAATAAAGTTATCTGGACCAAACATTAGCACTTTTCATTGAGTGGTTTATCCAGAATAATTTTCTAAGCAATTAAGCAAAGAAGAATTAATTCTGAGGTAACACCCATGTTCATGTCAAACTCAGTGAAACACAATTTCAATTATAGTTCATAGAGCTTGCATGAATTTTCCTAGGATTTTTGGAGCTAAGAATTGCCCAGAACTGAATTTACAAGTTTTGGAAATTCTCTGAAAATGTTTCTGTATTCATTTGAATACAGGAACTTACAATCTGAATTATCCTGACAAATCAACTCCAATTGAGCTGAAACTTTTACAGGAGCCTAAGACTACCTTAAGGAATATTCTGGCAAAACTTGAGGATTTTTGGATAAACCAAACTCCCTCTAAAATTCTTTTTCTGAAAAGGTTTAAAGCATTTTCCAGAATTAAATAAAGACTTTCATACAAATTGGGTTGCATATTTCGATAGAGTTTGTCAATCTGAATCTAACCCAATTTGAATCACTAAATTTGGAGTTTCCTAGCAAAAGTTATGCTCTTCTAAAGTTTGGGGAAATTCTAGAATTTGAATAAATCCGGGAAAAAGTTTAAACTGACGGTGGGACCAGGGAACACGTGTCTGCTGCCGGGAGCGCGCCACACGGGGCCACAGGATTGTTTCCCGCGCTGTCACAGCTGATCCAGCGCCACAGAGTATCCAGCTCCTCTATCCCGAGTCACTGATACGCAGGCCCGGTGAGGTCGTCTTCAACCTCTCGCTCCCGCGCGCCCCGCCGTAGGAGTTCGCCGAAGACCCTCTGAAATCGGTCGCCCAGCCATCTCAACTGCTCAAACTCGCCGCTAGCCCCTAATTCAACGTGAGGAACACGTTGGTGTGGTCTTCCCGAGCTGGCAGGGCCCCCCAAACTAGCCCTCGACGGCGCAACGGCTCGGATGAAGTTCGGTGGCGTCGCCCCGATGAGCTTGCCCGCCAAAAGCTCCCTGGAAAGGCTCTACAGCACCAGGGAAGGTTGGGAAAGCTCCGCATGGCCGCACATGGGCTCGGGAATGGCTGCCGAGCGCATAGTAGAAGCAAAACAGAGACTGTGTTGTGAAGATCTTTTGCAAATTTTCAGCTCCCTCAATGACATGTGGGTCCCACAGTTCAGAGCCTCCTCATACTCTAAAATATCTCCCAAAATTGGCAAATAATGGAATTCAATTGCGGGGAGTTTAAATCTGAAAGGCATTTGGACAATTGGGCAAGTTTCATCCAAATTCGAACATGCATTTGAATTCTTTGTTATTTAAAGTCCATTTTGGAAAATGGGTTGCAAATCATTTCCATAAATCATGAAACTTTGCACACCCCCTAATTTGGACCCAGGGAATTCAAATATGAAATCTGATTTTTATTTTGGCTGGTGCAAATGAGATTTGTAGCACAACAGTTTTGAAATTCATAGTGTTGCTCTCATTTGAATTTTGAGTTGAACAAGTTTGTTCCAAATCTGACTTTAGTTTTCTCACACATATGGGAACTTCTCGTCTTGGTTTTTGACCCCTCTTGGGTTCCAAGTTTCCAAATAAACATTTGAACTTGTGTGAAGAAAACCCTCATGTGTTTTATCACATGTGGAAAAGTTTTAACAAGTCCCAAATTTCATACATATGAAACCAACTTTTGCAAACACGTGTTTCTTTGTATTCATATTTTTGGGACCTTTACATTCCTCCCCCCTTAAAAGGAATCTCGTCCCGAGATTCAAAAGAAGAATGAGACGGGAGGTAATTACAAAGTTTATGACAAAAGCTCCAGATAGTTCTTGTGGATGTAATCTTCGGTTTCCCACGTCGCCTCTTCTGGGGTATGATTACTCCACAGGACTTTGTAAAACCTCAAAGTCCGGTTTCGGGTGATCCGGGTCCTTTCGTCGATAATCTGTATAGGTTGCTCGACATAGGTGAGATCCGGCTTCAACTTGTCGATGTCTTCGGTGCGGACAGCAGCGGTAAACTTGAGTCACTTCCGCAGCTGGGACACGTGAAATATGTCGTGAATACCGGCAAGGCTTGCCGGTAGTTCTAGCCAGTAGGCTACAGGCCCGCACTTCTCCGTAATGGTAAACGGACCGATGGATCGGGGAGCAAGTCTCCCCTTGACACTGAACCGATGAATCCCTTTCATCGGAGACACACGAAGATACACGTGCTCTCCGACTTTGAAATGCAGCGGTCGACGCCTCTGATCCGTGTAGCTCTTTTGACGAGATTGGGCAGCTTTGAGGTTCTCTTGTATTATCCGAACTCTCTCTTCGGCTTCATTGACAATATCAACCCTGAACATTACTCGTTCACCGGACTCACACCATTTCAATGGCGTACGGCACTTCTGGCCGTATAGAGCTTCATATGGTGCCATTTTGATGCTCGTCTGATATCCGTTGTTGTACGAGAACTCTGCCAGCGGTAAGTGATCATCCCAGCTCTTACCGTGGTGGATGGCACATGCTCTTAGCATATCTTCTAGTATTTGATTCACCCTCTAAGTTTTCCCATCGGTTTGAGGGTGATACGCAGAGCTTCTAATCAACTTTGACCCCAAGGATGCGTGTAGCTGCTCCCAGAAACGGGCTACGAACAGCGATCCTCTATCGGACACAATGGTACGGGGAACTCCATGTAAGCACAAGATCCGTGCTATATACAGCTCTGCATACTGCTTTGCGTTATATCTTGTATGCACAGGGATGAAATGTGCTGATTTGGTTAACCGGTCAACGATTACCCAAATCGAATCATGGTTGTGGGAGGTCATCGGCAACCCGACGATGAAGTCCATGCTCAAGTCTTCCCACTTCCATGCCGGTACTTGCAATTGCTGCAACAGGCCCGACTTCTTCACATGGTGGGCCTTGACTCTTCGACACGTATCACACTCTGAAACGTATTTTGCAACTTCACGTTTCATACGTGTCCACCAAAACTTCTTCCGGAGATCTTGGTACATTTTATTACTGCCCGGATGAATGGAAAACTTGGACAAATGAGCTTCATCCAAAATTTTCTTCCGTAGTCCCATATCACGGGGTACTACAATCCGGTCGTTAAACCACACAGTACCCTCATCGTCCTTCCAGAAGCACTTCATTTCTCCGTTGTCTAATCTTCGCCGTATGTGAGACATACCCTTGTCTTTTCGTTGAGCCTCAATGATCTCCTCTCGGATGGTAGGAATGAGAGTGAGATTATAAAGAGCTCCATACGGGATGACACGGAGGCTTCGTTCGTCGTCATTCATTTCAGCGATACCTAGGTGATGGATATGCGCCTTACGACTGAGCGCATTGGCGACCACATTCGTCTTTCCTGGATGATAATGAATCTCAAGTTCATAGTCTTTAATGAGCTCTAGCCATATTCGTTGCCTCATGTTCAATTCTTTCTGAGTGAAGATGTACTTCAAGCTCTTGTGGTCGGTGTAGAGGTGTACAAGATTTCCGAGCAAGTAATGCCTCCACATCTTCAAAGCAAGGACCACGGCAGCTAACCCTAGATCACGAGTTGGGTAATGCTGCTCGTGATTTCTGAGTTGACGAGATCCATAAGCGACTACTCGTCTTTCTTGCATCAGCATGCAGCCAAGACCAATGCCAGATGCATCGCAATAAACGTCAAATGAATTCGTCGTATCTGGCTGAGCAAGAACTGGGGCTGTTGTGAGATGCTTCACTAAAGTCTTGAAAGCTTGTTCACATGCAGTACCCCACACAAATATGGTATTCTTCTTTAATAATTCCGTTATCGGTTTAGCGATCTTAGAGAAACCCGGAATGAACCTCCGGTAATAACCCGCTAAACCGAGGAAGCTTCGCATTTTATGTACTGACTTTGGTGACTCCCATTTCTGTACTTGGATAATCTTACTCGGATCTACAGCGATGCCCTCCGCTGAAATGATGTGTCTGAGAAAAGGTACTTGATTAATCCAGAATTCACACTTGCTGAATTTTGCATAGAGCTGATGATCTCGCAATCTTTGTAGATATGCAGATGTTCAGCATGTTCTTCCTCTGACTTGGAGTACACCAAGATATCGTCGATGAAGACAACGATGAATTTATCCAACTCCGGCATGAACACTGAATTCATCAGGTACATAAAGTGTGCCGGGGCGTTGGTAAAACCAAAATACATAACGAGATATTCATACAGCCCGTATCTCGTTGAGAATGTCGTCTTCGGAATATCTTCTGCCCAGATTTTAATCTGGTGATATCCGGACCGAAGATCCATCTTCGAAAATACCTTCGCACCCACTAATTGATCGAAGATCATATCAATGCGAGGTAGTGAATACTTGTTCTTGATGGTAACGGCGTTCAAAGGACGATAATCAACACAAAGCCGTAGTGTTTTGTCCTTCCTTTTGACAAACAATGCTGAACAACCCCAAGGTGATGAACTCGGTCGTATAAAGCCCTTGCTCATTAGGCCATTCAGCTGTGTCTTCAATTCTGCCAGTTCATTGGGTGCCATCTTGTACGGCCTTCGTGATATCGGTGTTGTTCTCGGTATAAGTTCAATCTTGAACTCAACGTCTCGCTCGGGCGGCATGCCCGGTAAATTATCGAGAAACACATCCAGATACTCACGTACCACCGGAATGTCCTCTATCTTAACAGCTTCCGTGTGGTTCACTGTTGCAATCTGCTGCCGTTTGGCGCCCAGAATTAATATGTGAAGACCGTGCTGTGGGGAGTTGAGCTCAACGGTCCTGGAGCTGATGTTAAGAACCGCCTGGTGGTAAATCAACCACGACATCCCCAAAATGATGTCGATCTTCAAACCCTCAAGAATAATGAGAGTCGTAGGGTATATTCTACCCCCTAAACAAAGAGGTTCTCGGGAGACAACCTCACTTGCGGTACTGCTGCCCCCGGGCGAAGATATGAGGTATTGCATCTTTGTATAAACTGTTTGGAGCTGATGTTGAGCCACAAAATAATGAAGTTGTGTGTGGCACCGGAATCAAAAAGAATCAAAACCGGCAGCTGATTCAGAGAAAAGATCCCTGCTAAAGCGGCTTCTCCTTTCGGAACATCATCAATCACAGTATAGTGAATGTTGCCCCTTATCTGCCCTCCTATCTGCAGATTGAGGTACGGGTCGTATTGTTGTAAATATGATGACCCGCATCCTCGAATTCCCTCCGGACAGTGCCTAGCATAATGGCCCCTACTCCTACAAGTGAAACACGGATGTCTCTCCGGTTCTTCGTTGACTTGCAGTTGGATGCTAGGTACACATGGCTGCAGCGATGGAGCACAAACCACCGTCTGATGCTGCAGCTGTGGAGGTGGTGCAAGTTGTAGAACTTGACCAGCAATCAATCTCTGAGGAGTTGATCGTACAGGTGGCCTCCATCTTTCACCGGGTGGCGTTTGATACACCAAACGGTACTTCTGAGGCACATAACTTGTGCTGGCCTGCTCGATTTCACTCATCTTTCTCTTCTCCGCTTGCCACTCAAGTGCCGGCTTCTCCTGAATGAAAGCCGCATCGACCATGTCGGTGTAACTTCCTTTATTGTGTACGGCCAACTTATCCTTTAATATGGCACTCAGGCCATGGAAGAATAGGTCACACCGTGCCTCTTCTTTCGCCACATATTCGGGAGCATATTGGGCCAAAAGGTTAAACCTCCTGACATACTCGAGGACACTCATGTCCCCTTGCTTCAAACCCAAAAATTCCTCCCGCTTTGCCTTGATAATACCTAGTGGTATATGACGAGTACGAAAGGCTTCACAAAACTCACTCCATGGCACTTGATGATCCTCCGGAACGGTGGCAAGATAATCAACCCACCAGTTTCCGGCGGCTCCATGGAGTTGCTGAGTGGCAAACTTTGTTTTCTGGTAGTCATCACACTTGAATACTCCAAATTTTGACTCCATGACACGAAGCCATTGTTCTGCTTCCACAGGTTCGGTGGCTTCGGTAAAGATAGGCGGTTGAGTCGCCAAGAAATCCAGATAAGCGTTCCGGGGTGGAACGACTTGTTGTGTGTTCTGGAGTACGCCTTGCTGTACCAAAGCATGGAGTAAGCGTGTGTGTTCTTGCATTGCTTCTTGGAGTAGCCTTGTGTTCTCTTGGTTAGACTCGACGACTCGAGTCATAAGATCCATCCATCCCGTGGATGGTGGTTCCGACGGTGGAATAGAAGCATCACCGCCTCGGCGAGAACTCCCGGCCCTACTCCTAGAGCGAGTACGAACCATACTGCAAAAATGTAGTAGAGAAGAGTTAAAAAGAACTCAGCAGTATGTGAGACTAATGAAAACATGAATATGTCAAAACTTTATGAAAGCAGTAACAAATTCATGTTTACACAACTCCTTAGTAGGCATAGCTACCCAGCCTATCTATACAAAACAGACCTTTATGCACTATCTCCAGATTTTGATCTAGTTAAGAGCATTTTGATAACTCAAGTCGAATACCAAAGTTAAAGTTAACATCAGTATCTTTCCAATGAGTACTCATATGCCTCTTAAGGATTTTTCTACAGAAGGTTATGTCTTAAAAAAACAGAAAGGTCAAGAGAGGTTTTGCTGCTGTCCTGGTTCTGGACAGTTTACCTTCCTCTGAACTTTCTACCCATTTAGCGTGTGATTTTGCTCTGGAGCTCTACAAATAAGTTGTAGATCAATTGAAAATATTTCCAGAACTGTATCATACACCTTGATTGGGTCAATCTACTCAGAGTTATGCTCTGTTAAAGTCCAGCAAGAATTCCTGCCAAAAACAGAGCACTCTGTTTTTGAAATCTTTGAAGCCTAGTCTTCCTCTCATTTGAATCTTAGCTCAAAATAAGAGTTCAGTAACTAATATTTTTTTCAAACTTCCATTTTTAATCAAAAGTTAGTTCATGAGTCATTTCTTCAAAGGAAAGGGGTTATTAAGTTTAGTACGGCGTCGATGCACCGTAAGAAGCATGTTGGTACTACGTAGCCTCACCAAAAGAAAATCCTAACCGAATTATACCGGCACATTCGTATCTTAGGTGGCACTAAACGGTCACTAGCAAACATGTTCTATTCGTACTACGGTTTCGTGGTTAATCCTGCATAAGTCACACTCAATCGTCAGGTCCGGCCGCACACCGAACCTGGTATCCATACAGTTCTTACACCCGTCCGTCATCACTCGCACAGGTGTTCTCAAGCCAAACACACCTTGAGCTACGTGTTCACGTTACTAACCACGTGACGGGGTTTCCCAAACTTGCCCGCAGCATGCCAGGGAAGGGTGTTGCTCGAGTACCCCAAACGACATTGAGTCGTAGAGGATACCAAAGCGGTCGGGTTACCTGCCACCCGTGGGGCTCCACCCTTCAGCTTGTGCGCACTGGTGGACAGCGCTTACGTGCACCCCCCCAAGACATAAATTGCCCCGAGATGCACGATTTTCCGACATAACAAATAAGTTAGTTTGCCACCTTCATATTATGCTAATAGTAATCCTTATGTGGGCCTAGTACCGTATCCTCACCATAACCTAAATTTTTGCCGTAATACCTTCCTTATTCCGTGTGCTATTACCAATGCGGCTCTGATACCAGCTGAGACGGGCCGGGTACCGACTGAGACAGGGCTCAGCTAATGATACCACTTGTCACAGTTCTGAGACCGGCCACTCACCCGGGACTCGCATTGGGTGGTGCCGTGTTGTGCGGCACCCAACAGCACACATACAAGGAACAATGTATTACATAAAACAATAGCGGAAGCTTACAAGTTTTTCTTTGTAAATAGTGTACATCAAATAGCTACAGCGGAAGTCTATAATAACTCACGTCGAATAACTAAGAGCACTCGAGATGAAGTCCAGCCCGCGGACTCCTCTTGCTAGTAACACGAAGACAAGCAGCAGCGGCTGGGTTCTCCAGGTGTTACCTGACTCGGAAGTCTCCGAGTCTCACCGGACAACCTTCTTCTCAGCATCGATGTTAACCTGCAAAACCACTTATATAGAAAGCGTGAGCACATAGGCTCAGCAAGACTGATCCGTCTCTCCTAAACAAGAAACTCTACATGCACAACGGTTGCAATTAGGTTGGCTAGATTTGCATAAAGGACTCGCCTAAAGTTGATCCTTAACTTTCAGATTTTAAGCCTCATTGTGCAGACCTTGAACCGAATAGCATCGCAACTCCACAATCAAACAAGAAACGCTTTGTTGCGATGCTCCTTGCACAAAGTTAAAGTAAAGTTTAATGAGCCTATTTCTAAATCAATCATGGTTGCAATACAAGTTACATCACAGCCCTATCAAGTTCAAAAGATAACCAGTTCCAGTTGTTACTACATCAAGACGCAGTGGGCAAGTATGCTCATATAACCGCGAGCGAAGGTGATTCGAATCAGTACATGCCCGGACTACACGACACGTACACCCGTACTCCGAGTTGCCGGCAGCAACCTCGATTGACGTTGTACTCGGCCACCTTTCCCAAGATCTTCCACATTGGACGCAGTCCAACTGCCCCGAGTACGCAAGCTCCCTCAAGGTACATACCTGCAGTGGTATGTTCTTAAGCGAGTTACCTCCTGCTATCCTGACGCTGAAAGCCTAAGGCAGTTGGAAAAGTTCCACTATGGATCTCCCAAGGTACATCGGTTTCCTGGGTCCCATATAGCCAGTATGTGCCCGGTACACAACTCAAACTTGTCCAACAGGGCCAAGCACGGACGGGCCTTAACCGACACCGGCAGGGCTATGCACGCACGGCCTGCAACCTGCTGCATCTAAACCTCCCTGCCCGGTCTCCATTTCTTATGCGTGAACTTCCCTCATCTTTTCTATTTTGGACCCGCCATGAATAAACCAGCCCTAAACTCGCGAGTAGATTCCAACTACTCGACTTCTACCGGACCTTTCCTACTAACATTAGCGTAGCCAAATTCCCTCGAGGAGGTGCTATTCTACCCTTTCTCTCTTAGGTATTTCTGGTCATGCAAGTGGGGTTTTCAATATCAACTAGACTTAATGCAATCAACGATGCCAAGCTATGATCTCTAAAAATGGAGATGCTTTATAAAATTGTTCAAATGCAAACCGGGGCTTACCTGTTTTGCAGGTGATTAGGATTGCAATCAGTTAGTGACGATCACTTGGAGCTTGATCACTTGCTTTCCTCCCCCTTGATCTTCACTTCAAGTCCTCCTCACGTTCTTCACGTATGTACTACACGATATGATCATGCATATGTATTCAATTGAAAAGCTTTTGCTAATAAGATCTAACGACAGTTTTCAAACTGGAACTCTGTTTAAGAATTTAAAATGACACTGGTGCTAGTGGTTTGGGTTGGGTTTAACACTATGATCAAATGTTAAGTGCTTTTCCCACTTAAGTGTTGATCACCTTAAGAGGTTACACATGACAGTGATGATCCAGAGCTCCAATGGAGTTCAAAATTTTCATGCGAGTTCCTTATCACAAGTAAGTTATCTGGACCAAAAATTAGCACTTTTCATTGAGTGGTTTATCCAGAATAATTTTCTAAGCAATTAAGCAAAGAAGAATAAATTCTGAGGTAACACCCATGTTCATGTCAAACTCAGTGAACCAAAAATTCAATTATAGTTCATAGAGCTTGCATGAATTTTCCTAGGATTTTTGGAGCTAAGAATTGCCCACAACTGAATTTACAAGTTTTTGAAATTCTCTGAAAACGTTTCTGTATTCATTTGAATACAGGAACTTACAATCTGAATTCTCTTGACCAAATCAACTACAATTGAGCTGAAACTTTTACAGGTGTCTAAGACTACCTTAAGGAATATTCTGGCAAAATTTGAGGATTTTTGGATAAACCAAACTCCCTCTAAAATTCTTTTTCTGAAAAGATTTAAAGAATTTTCCAGAATTAAATAAAGACTTTCATACAAATTTGGTTGCATATTTGGATATAGTTTGTCAATCTGAATCTAACCCAATTTGAATCACTAAATTTGGAGTTTCCTAGCAAAAGTTATGCTCTTCTAAAGTTTGGGGAAATTCTAGAATTTGAATAAATCCGGGAAAAAGTTTAAACTGACGGTGAGACCAGGGAACACGTGTCTGCTGCCGGGAGTGCGCCACACGGGGCCACAGGATTGTTTCCCGTGCTGTCACAGCCGACCCAGAGCCACAGAGTATCCAGCTCCTCTATCCCGAGTCACTGACACGCGGGCCCGGTGACGTCGTCTTCAACCTCTCTCTCCCGCGCGCCCCGCCGCCGGAGTTCGCAGGAGACCCTCTGAAATCGGTCGCCCAGCCATCTCAACTGCTCAAACCCGCCGCCACCCCCTAATTCAACGTGAGGAACATGTTGGTGTGGTCTTCCCGAGCTGGCAGGGCCCCCAAACTAGCCCTCGACGGCGCAACGGCTCGGATGAAGTTCGGTGGCGTCGCCCCGATGAGCTAGCCCGCCAAAAGCTCCATGGAAAGGCTCTACAGCACCAGGGAAGGTTGGGAAAGCTCGGCATGGCCGCACATGGGCTCGGGAATGGCTCCAACCTAGGGATCATCGGGTGCCCGACATGTTCTACCAAAACCGCCATTGGGAAGATCGAAATTACTTCGTGCAGAGTGTGTTTCTAGCTAGGTTCCAAAAGGGAAGTTGTTGATAAGCAAGGATACCTCATGTGAGTGAAATTTGCAGTGCTCTAAACCATCATAGCGCGAGAATTTAACAGACTCTTACCCGCACCTCGGTTTGAGCCGGCCAGAGGGGAATCTTGAAATTCGTCGGCAAGACGCAAGGACAAGCTCTGTGCTTTGGATGGAAGCTGCAGGTAGCTCTTGCGCACCCAAAGGCCCTCTTGCTTGGTCGTGAAAGCCTTTCTGTGGGGCTGCCCACGAGAGCACCTCGTCGCCGTGGTGTTCGGCCGCCGCGGGAACGGGGTGTTCTCGGTGTAGAGGGCACGAACACACTTGGTGATGGCTCGAGGAGGTAGTGGGGGGTTCTGCGGTGTGGTTTTGCTGCTCAGCTGAGGCTTGCACACGAGCTAGGCGGTGGCCGATCGATCACAAGCACCGCGGCAGCGCTCGGTTCGTTTCTTGCGCGAGGGAAGAAGAACAGGGCCGAGGCTTCGGGACTTCGGTGATGAGGGTGAAAGGGAGCCCGGCAGGGGGTAATAAAGCCTTGGATGAGGCGGTTCCCGTGGGAGGCGGTGAGTGCCGCTGTCGGCTTACCCTCTGCTGTCGAGTGCATAGTAGAAGCAAAACAGAGACTGTGTTGTGAAGATCTTTTGCAAATTTTCAGCTCCCTCAATGACATGTGGGTCCCACAGTTCAGAGCCTCCTCATCCTCTAAAATATCTCCCAAAATTGGCAAATAATGGAATTCAATTGTAGGAGTTTAAACCTGAGAGGCATTTGGACAATTGGGCAAGTTTCATCCAAATTCGAACATGCATTTGAATTCTTTGTTATTTAAAGTCCATTTTGGAAAATGGGTTGCAAATCATTTCCATAAATCATGAAACTTTGCACACCCCCTAATTTGGACCCAAGGAATTCAAATATGAAATCTGATTTTTATTTTGGCTGGTGCAAATGAGATTTGTAGCACAACAGTTTTGAAATTCATAGTGTTGCTCTCATTTGAATTTTGAGTTGAATAAGTTTGTTCCAAATCTGACTTTAGTTTTCTCAGACATATGGGAACTTACCATCTTGGTTTTTGACCCCTCTTGGGTTCCAAGTTTCCAAATAACATTTGAACTTGTGTGAAGAAAACCCTCATGTGTGTTATCACATGTGGAAAAGTTTTAACAAGTCCCAAATTTCATACATATGAAACCAACTTTTGCAAACACGTGTTTCTTTGTATTCATATTTTTGGGACCTTTACATCTTCATCCACTTCTGTGAGATGTTTGTCTGCGTGTGGCCGTCGGTGCATCTGTTCCGGGTGTTCTTCGTCCTACGGGCCTGAGCGAGAAGAACAAGCCACCTGGGTGCCTACTACTTCCAGCACCAAAGGAAGAACTCCATGATGTACACCGCACCTTTCTCCTCCAGCAAATGGGAGCACTAGAGGGAGGACAGGTGATCGCCCCGACGGACGTCCACGAGCGCCTGGAGCTGCCGAGCGGGCCCCCAGTCAGCGAGGATCCCGTCGAGGATGTGGTGCCCGACCTGCAGAAAGCCTACAAGATGGTGCTGGCGAGGATCAAGTTTCTGGCGCAGGAGGGCCTGACGTCGCTGATGGTGCTGGCTGACTTCCTATCGTGTTGCTTCGCTCCCCTCCAGCAGCGCTCCTGGCCTGCCTGGCTGTACACCAGGGAGAACGATCTCACCCGGCTGGAGCGCAACCCTGGGTCATCCCTGGACGGCGAGATGTTGAGCCTCATTCTGCCAAATCTAACCTCCGACCCGACCACCGACGACTTCATCAACCCACTGGCGAGCTGCCTGCCGGTCTGCCTCAACCAGACAACGAGGTTGAGGTTGCTGAAGGAGCTGCCAATGCTGGATGACATTGATGTCTCCGTGCGGCAAGTCGGAGATGCTTCCCGCGGCATGCAGATCTCCGGACGAAGCGGCGCCAGCGACCAGGCGACACATGTGCCAGACCCGTACATCAGCAAAGGGAAGGAGCGGGTTCCGACCGGCTGACCCGCACCCGCGGCGTGCCCTCGCTCACCACCCAAGACGCGACGGAGTCGAGCAAGCAGCCGAAGAGGAGGCTAGTTCGCCCCGACGGGAGCTTTGTCTCAAAGCCTAGAGCAAAGGGCCCTCAAGCTGCCCGCAGTCCCATGTTGAGCTCGGTGGTCGGTGACGGTGGCAGATGTAGAAGTGCTGCAACCGGGGCAGCTTTGGCAAGTGCGAGGAGGACACCCGATGTTGTCGTGGCTTCGAAGAGGGTTCCTGACGTGCCGCCGGTAGCGAAGAAGGTCCCTGAGGCGCAGCTGGCTCCGATGCCGACGTGGGCAGCCCCAGCTCCTAACGTGCTTCCGGCCCTGAGGCCGGCAGTGAGAAAGGCCCCTGACGCATCTCCAGCTCTAAAGCTGGCGGGGCCAGTGGTTCCAGCCCCCCGCGCAAGAAGCTTCGCGCATCTTGGAACTGCGAGGTGCCCAGGTACGACGCAGGCCTTAGGATAGGTTGCAACACAGGGCTTCTTTGCTCATGTGATTTAATTCAGCTCTTTTCTCGCAGGGCTTCTCCGTAGAGTGTGATTCCTCCTTCACAGTATCCCAGGGGCCAGAGCCCCTTCGCCGCTGGGGCTTCTGAAAGCTCAGCGCCGGAGCCAGTGCCTGGACTGGCCCGGGATGCTGACTCTCGGGACCCCGAGACCAGCTGGCTGACGAATGCGGACGTCCCTGATGATGCGGTGGTTGACAAATGTGGACGTCCTTGATCCAAGGCAAACTGCAAGTCCATCTCCTTCTTCGCCTCAGGCTGGTGCGGTGGTTGCTCCGCCGGAGGACGAAGGGCCCGTGGAAGCTGTGGAGGTTCCTCTTCTGTAGATGCCGGAGGCAGTTCCACTCCCCAAGGCCATGAAGGTGGCGTACGCTGGCCTGGAGCATGTGCAGAAGGCTTGGCCGTGTGAGGCCTACATGTGCTGAATACATTGACTTTGACGATAAAAGTTTTGAATACTACCAAAACACCTTTTTAACAAGGTCTGACTCTAGGTCCGAGCTCCTGCAAGGTCCGACGATAGGTCCAATTTGTTTTTGCTATATCCGGTGCTAGGTCCTACTAGCTTTGGTAAGTTCCATGCTAGGTCCGACTAAGCTTTAGTAAGCTCCGGCGTTGGGTCCGACTAGCTTTGGTAAGCTCCGGTTCAAGGTCCGGTTAGCTTTGGTAAGGTTTGGAGCTTGATTGCAATGGTTCTGCTTTTAACTTGCAATGTTTTCGAACTTGCTTTACTCTTATGGAAAGTTTGCTTAGTATTATTTTACTAAGTTTTTGGTGTGTTTTAGTGGTTATGACTGATATCATTTTGCTATGGTTTAAAACATGCTTATGTGAGGTGCTCACGTAAGATGTTGTAGTTTCGGAACTAACGAGAGTCAAGTCGAGGACTTGTGCTCGGAAGTATTGGTTGTTTATTCATGTGCAGGTGTTGCTTGAGTTCAAGACATGGCTGGTGACGGGATCCATTGAACTAGTCTTAGGGAGAAGATGAGGTTCAACAACCAAGTTCGGGAGGAATTGTGGTTGAGTTGATCGGGAGGTCGCGCAGCATGTTTGGATCAAGAACAATGCATATGAAGGTATCGTGGACGTTGTTGGAAGGTGTTTGCACGTGTGCAAGGAGTGCATGGACATGGCAACATGGTTCCAAGGCGTGGTAAAGAGATATGGAAGTGGAGATATGGTTGAAAAGGTTCAACCGGCTGGATTTTGCGTTCAGGCTGCGGCTGAGGCGGTTATGGTTTGTTTATGGAAAGTTTCGAGTTGGTTATAACAGGATTTCGTGTTAGGCATGAAGTAGAGTTGTTTTGGGAATGTTTGGGACGTTCCTAAGGTGTTTGGAAGTCTTAAGATTGCTTCTATCTACGTATAGAAGAGTCTTGAGCAGTATTGGAAAGTTACAGATTGAATCCAAGTAGGAGTAGGAGTCCTAGTTTGAATTGGATTGGCCATAGAGCTGGTTATATGAGAAAGGGAGGCCAAGGATCGTGGAGGGAACGACTTTGGGGCTGTTCCTCTTGTGTTTTGATAAATAAAATTCGTATTCTAAAGGAACTTTTGTGCCTTGTTCGTCCGACTTGTTTCAGACAAGTTTTTCTCGTCGAGTTTCTGTTCAGCACTACCTTGCTTCGGTGGTTTTATCATAACTCGAGTTTTACAGATCCAATTGATGTGATTCTTTTTTGGGTTGTCTTCAAAACTTGCTTATATATCATCTGCGAAAATTTCACGGTCATTGAATTTGTGGTTTCTGATCTACACGAGTTTCTTTGCAGTATTCCAGAACTGTTTTTCTCGCGTAGGACAGATTGACCTTTGTTCGATCTTTCGATCGTAACTTGAGTTTCTCTCAACAGATTTTCATGATTCTTGTTGTGACGTCTTCGTGACTTGATTCTATACAATTTATACTAGTTTTGTCACAGTTGAACAGGTTTAGATTAGTTGCACACACGGTTTCTTTAACAGATCGGTTTTCTGCTGAGGGGTGTTTTGTTGCTTCCGCTGAAAAGTTTTTAATCTACCATTCACCCCCCCCCTCTGGTAGCTTTACACGTGTACTTCGATCCTACAATTGGTATCAGATCCAGGTTGCTCTAATATTTGTGATTTACACGTGTTTTGACTAATCATCATGGAGAAATACTCCGCCAAACCTTGTGTGTTTAGTGGTATTGATTTTCAGGTTTGGAAGGCACGCATGGAAGCTTTCATCCAGGCGCAAGGCTTTGCAATATGGGAAAAGGTGTACAAGCCTTACGATGTGCCTTCGAACGATCAAGTCACGGCTACAAACATGAGAGATGTCGACAATAACAACAAGGCTCAGAACTTGATCATACAAGGACTAACTCAGAGCGACTTCGATCGTGTTGCACACCTCCGATCGGCGTACGATGTGTGGAGAGCACTTTGTGACTACCACGAAGGATTCAACACGATCAAGGAGGTAAGACAGGATATGTTTAAGAAAGAATGCATGCGCTTTGAGATGCAACCCGGTGATTCCATTGATGACCTCTTTGCTCGCTTTAATAAAATTCTCAGCAACTTGCGTAGCGTCAATGTTAATTTTTCAGATGCTGAAAATGCTGGGCAATTACTAAGGGCATGAGACATGTCAATTTGGGAGATGAAAGTAACATCCATACGTGAATCCACTGTCATGAGTACTCTTACATTAGATGTGCTTTATTCTAAGCTAAAAACTCATGAAATTGACATTATATCACGTAAGAACCCAAATAAGACTATTGCATTTGTCTCACAACGTGATATGCCTAGCTCTGGCCAATCATCTAGCAATACACTTGCTTTGCTATCTTCACTAACCCTGGAACAGATTGAGGAGTTTCCAGAGGAGGAGGTAGTACTTCTTTCTACTAGGTTCTCAAAAGCATTGCAAAATGTGAGAACTAGAAGGAGAGGAAGCTCCGGACCTCAACGATGCTTTGAATGTGGTAAGACAGGACACTTTCGTACAGATTTCCCTAACCTTTCAGGTCCTTCTAACCGTGATGAAAAGCAGAATAAATTCAAGTCCTCTTTTGACAACACCAACAAGAAAAAGAAGGGTTCTACAGGATGCAAACTGATAAATAGTTTCATCACCACACTTCAAGAACTTGGCTCGAGTGATGTAGACATTGGAAGTGATGAAGATGATCTGGCAAACTTGTGCTTCATGGCGGGCAAATCAAAATCAAATATGGAGGATGCAGAACACAACAGTGACAACGAAGAGGTATGTCCTACTTGCGAAGAAATGTGTGATGCTATTTCTCGTGCCACTATTATTGTTAAGAAAAAGGACAAAAAACTTAGGGACAATGCTGTTAAAATTGAGTCACTAGAATCTGAAATTAATCGTTTAAAATCCTTGATTTCTAGTGATGATTCTTGTTCCTCATGTGATTTAATATATGAAACAATTGTCCTCTCTAAGAAGTGCACACACCTCCACACTTGAGAAACTTGAACTTGAAATCGAAAAGAACAAAAAGCTTGCTGCACTTAATGATAAAAACTTGAAAGATGCTTGTTGTTCTACAATTAATTTGCATTGTTCTACTTGCGATGATCTTGATAAGAAACTACAAGATGGTATGAAAGAAATTTCTATATTGAACAATGCTTTACGTTCTCATGAAGTTAAATATTGTTCTAATTGCAAATTAAAAGGAAAAACTTCATGTGAAAATTGCCTTGATCTATCAAATAAACTTGATAACATGCATAAGACATTAGATCAGTTTTGTAATGGGAATAAGAACCTAAACTTGCTGCTGAATTCTTCCAAGTCTTGCAATGATAAAACTGGTTTAGATTTTGATTCACATGCTCATACTAAGGAACATCCACCTAAAATTGTAAAATCATTAGGAAGTGGTTTGATTCAAACAGTTCGTAAATAAAAAGAAGTGGTTTTTAAATCTGCAGGAGTGTTGTCACATTCGGGTTCAAATAAGTATATTGCATGTTCATCTAGACATGAACACAAAGTTAAATTTCATTGTAGCTGTTGTGGTAGAGATGGTCATGTCATAGATTTTTGTTATAGACTAGCTAAACAACATAAAAAGGAAAGAATGCAAGCTAGATCTTATAACTCTCATGCAAAATTTGCTGCACATACTAAACCGAATGTCAGGAACATGCAACCTGCTGTTATGAGTCAGAAATATTCAAAGTTTACCTCCGGAGCTTCAGTTTTTGCCTCCGGACCTTCTGTTTTTGCCTCCGGAGCTACTGATTTTCGTGCTACACAAGTAACACCTCATAGGTCAGTAGTTAAGAACAAAAAATCTCAAACTTTGACTCATAAACCTGTTGTTTTATCTCAGCTTTCGCATGTTATTCCTGCTGGACATCGTGTGACTCAGTACTGGATTCCTAAATGCCTTTTAACTAACCCCAGTATTGAGTTATCGATGTATTGTGCTTCTATGTAGGTTACACGCTTGAGGAAGGAGAACATTTGGATTGTGGATTCAGGTTGCTCACGCCACATGACCGGTAACAAAGAATGGTTCTCCTCTCTCTCTTTTGTGTCACGTGTAGAGAATGTTACTTTTGCCGATAATTCTTCAACTCCTATAATTGCTAAGAGTTCGGTTAGAGTAAATGATCACTACACTTTGAAGGATGTGGCACTTGTCAAAAATTTGAAATATAACTTTCTTTCTGTTTCGCAATTGCTAGATGAAAATCTAGAAATTATTTTCAATAAAAACTGCTGCAAAGTTGTAGGTTCAAATAGTGAGCTTATTTTTAACATGTCTCAGTTTGGAAGAGTTTTTAAAGCTGATTTCGATATGTCTTTCTCTAAGCATAGATGTCTAGTTTCAAATGATTCCAAAGATTTATATTTTTGGCATCGTAGACTTGGTCATGTAGGCTTTGATCATCTCACGCGTGTTAGTGCTCTTGATCGCATAGTGGGCTGCCTAAGCTTAAAGGGGACAAAGAAATTGTGTGCTCTTCTTGTAGACATGCTAAGATGATTGCAGGTTCACATGCTCCTCTCACAATGACCATGACAACTGAACCGGGTCAGCTTTTACACCTTGACACCGTAGGACCTTCACGTGTTCAATCCTTCGGAGGTAAATGGTATGTTCTTGTGATTGTTGATGACTATTCTAGATACTCTTGGGTTTACTTTATGGCATCTAAGAATGAAGCTTTTAGTCTCTTTAGAACTTTATTTCTTAGATTATCAATTGATCACCCAGGATCTTTAAGAGCAATTAGAAGTGATAATGGAACCGAATTTAAAAATCAATCGTTTGATCACTTTTGTGCTGAAAATGCAATAGATCATCAATTTTCTTCACCATATGTACCTCAACAAAACGGTGTTGTAGAGAGAAAGAACAGAACCTTAGTTGAGATGGCTAGGACCATGCTTGATGAATTTCAAACTCCTAGGAAATTTTGGGCTGATGCAATTGCAACCGCTTGTTATGTCTCAAATCGTGTTTTCTTGCGTGCTAAGCTAGGTAAAACACCATATGAGCTCAGGTTTGGACATAGGCCTAGTGTCACACACTTTAGGGTCTTTGGATGCAAATGCTTTGTTAAGAAACATGGTAATCTTGATAAATTTGAAGCTAGATCTGTTGATGGCATATTTTTTTGTTATCCATCTCATACTAGAGGCTACCGTGTGTTTTTACTTGATACTAACAAAATTGTGGAGACTTGTGAGGTTTCTTTTGATGAAGCTATCCCAGGTACTAGTTCAAATATTGCAGGTCCGGATCCATATCCGCAGAGGGAGAGTATTTTCGTTGAAGAAGAGGAAGAAGTGGTGCTGCTGCCCGAAAATTCAGCAGCTAATGACATTGTTCCAGCTCCTGATCTTGATTCACAGCCAGCACCGACGACCACCATTGCTGGTCCAGATCCTCCTCACGTCACAAGCTCATCTATTTGTGATAAACATGAAGAATAAGAAGCTTGTGAAGTGTCCACTCCCCTCCGGATTCTCAAAAGTCATCCTCCACAACAAATTATTGGAAGCTTGCATGAACGAGTTACAAGATCCAGGTTTTTCGACCCCAATTCTGATGCTCATTCTGCTTTTGTTGCTTCTTTTGAACCCAAAGATATATCACACGCACTCACTAATGAATCTTGGATTATTGCCATGCAAGAAGAGTTAGAAAATTTTGAAAGAAATAATGTTTGGAAACTTGAGCCTCCACCTCAAGGTCACACTTTAATTGGAACTAAATGGGTGTTTAAAAATAAACAAAGTGAGGATAGGGTTATGGTTAGGAATAAGGCTAGGTTGGTTGCTCAAGGTTTCACACAAGTTGAAGGTCTAGATTTTGATGAAACTTTTGCTCCTGTTGCTAGATTAGAAGCCATAGGAATTTTGTTAGCTTTTGCTGCATCTAAAGGTTTTAAGCTATATCAAATGGATGTTAAAAGTGCTTTTCTTAATGGCTACATAGATGAGGAGGTTTATATCAAACAACCACCTGGTTTTGAAAATCCAAATTTTCCTAATCATGTTTACAAACTGTCCAAAGCCTTGTACGGTCTCAAACAAGCCCCTAGATGTGACACCCTCATCTCGGGTGTCAGCATATGTTCATGTTTTATGAAGAAGAAAAACATTTTTAGAAAAGAGGGAACAGAAACAAGTATCAAAAGGATAGCCAGTAAAGCTCTCTGAGAGCGCCGAAGGCAACTTCCACGACCAGCAGACCACGTGGCGTGTTCGGAACTCATTCCTGAGAGATAGGGAGAGGTCCGACGCTAATCTGGATACGTGGCAGGCTCGGGGGTCACCTCCACAATTGGAAAGAGGTCCGACCCTGTGGGACGCGTGTTGCCCATGGAGCTAGCCTCTGCAGAAGAAGCAAAGGCATTTTTCATGGGACACATGACACCTTCGGAGCTAGTCCTCGCGGAAGTCAGGGGACCAGTCGCACGGCATACGTGTTGATCTCGGAACCCATCTCCGAGAAGTCCGGATCTATTGAACACGTATCGCCACCGGAGCTTATCTCCGGAGGTCCGTCGCTGCTGGACACGTGTCAACCTCGGGGCATGTCCCTGAGGGAAGGAAAGGCGGAAAGACCGGCACCCACACGTGGCGTGCACGGAGCTCATCTTCCGAAGAAGAGGGAGGTCTCGATCGATTGACACGCGGCACAACTGGAGCTCGTCTCTGCGGATGAGGAGATACCAGGCCCGGAGAACACGTGGAGCTTCCGGAGCTCATCATCACGGAGGTAGCGAGTTCTGGAGCGGTTTTTACGCGTAAAGATACCGATACGCAACATAAACCGATCTAAATTCCACGATGTTACAAAAGATAAGACGTTAGGATCCAACAAAGATCTGAATAAGACTCTTATTCAGGATCCAATCAGATTAGGACTCTTCTCTTCCCGATTATAAATAGAACCCAAAACCTCTGGCCGAAACCACAAACTTCTCTTTCAAATCCTGAGCCGACGACTTAGAGCCCTAGCCCTAACTCGCCGAGCAAAACATCGCCAAAGCACAACAAGGGAGATCATCGGAGAAGAACCGAGCGGTCCGAGGAGGACCTCAAAGTCAAGAAGAACGTGAGGTAGGGTTTCAATACCACCTTACGACATCATTGTGTTCATCTCTTGCATCTGTTCTTCAATTCCTTTCGAACAGAAGCCTTCTCGTGGGCAGATCATTCGATGATCAGTTTGATCTAAAAAGACAAGACCATCGCCACGTTCACCTTTAATCCGAACACCTATGACCATGCAAGCCATGCAAGAATACGTACAGATCAATCTAATAAAACTAATCGTAGGATAGCATGCATGTGCATCATCGCATCTAGTATAAGGATTGCGCATGATATTGATTGCTGTGAATCTTGTATGCACGTGAATCCTACATAGCAGGACAAACTCAGGAAGCTGTCTACTTCGAGCTGCAGCGACAAGATTTTGAGAATCAAGAACAACTGGAACCACAAGAACAAGGCAAGTGCTCCTTGACCATGTTGATCCTATGTTTTGGGTAAAACTATTTTGTTTTGCGAAAAGGTGTGTGTGCTGAGTCAAACATGATGGGAAACCCTTTTTATAGGAGTTTACTAGTTCTGATTAAACCACCATTGTCACCTGGGAAGTTTATGAGTCGGGTATGGTTTTTGCTTTATGCTTCGCTGAGTCCATGGGGTTGGGAAGCGAGATAGATGTGTCTAGCTAACTGCACTCGTAATGATGATGAGGAACTGATGATGTTAATGAACATGGATCGGAGGGAGATCTAGGCAAGCCTGGGTTTGTGAATGAGGTAGCATGAGATGGTGGTTTTGCTTGCCGTAGATCTAAGGACCGGTTCATGCATGCACATGCCAGGATAACAGTGCCACCACAAGGTCAAGTATGGGTGCGGCTTAGCTGAGTAATTAGGTAAGTTGCTAGAGTGTTATGGACTGTGGAAGGCACGGGGAATGGGAGTCGAGTGAGGACTACCCTGGGAACTGCATGGCTCAAGAGGGGGCCCGTGGGTGGGAGAATTGGAGATTCTAGCCTGCCGGTGAAACCTTAGTGAGTCCATACATCTAGTAACCCCTTTGTAAAGGCTATTTTGTGATCTCTTGACCATACACCGACGGTTGTGTACTGGTATAATGGAGGTTCTGCAGTCGCCGACGGGTGACGAAATCACAAACTTGTGGGTAAAGAGGTGCAAACTCTGCAGAGTTATTAAAACTATCATGATAGCCAAGCTTACGGTCACGAGCACCTGGCTAAACTGCCATGATTAGATGGGATGGTTACTGGAATGGTTATTAGGAAGGTTCTTGGTTATAGTTTGGTTTGGAATTGTTAAGTCTGGATGATGAAAGGGTTGCATGACTGGTGGGTCATGATATGAGATTGGTCTCGGTGCGAGACAAGGTTGTTTCATGAGGTGAGATGGTAGCGAATACGAGGAGGTATTCGTGAGTATGGGTAAAGGATTGGTTAATGTTTGGATGGAACACGGGAAGTGATGGAGGTATGTTGGTAATTTCATACATGCTGGGACTACATTCATCTAAATTTAAGTTGCTGTTTTATCACGGTTTTATAAATCTGCTTTCCTGCAAATAAGCCTTTTATACCTACCTTGTTTATGAGCTGCATGTCATGTGTTATTCCCGCACTTGCTGAGTACATCATTGTACTCAAACTTGCATTATTATTTCTTCATCAACAGCAAGAGAAGACTACTATGAAGACCGAGTAGAGCATTATGGCGTGTGATCTGTTCTCAACCTTGCCTGTGGAGGGAGTAGAGATGGAGCCACTTCTGCTTAGTTTTGCTTCCGCATTAGTTTTTGCTTCCGCATTTAAATAAGATTTCCGCTGCGTAGAAATAAGGACTTCTGCTGTGAGCATGAGTCCAAGACTCATGAGGTGCTGTAATAAACTCTGTTATTCGTGGTAATATATAATCTGAATTCAGTTTGTGGAACGTATGTGTATGTGTGATGAACATTCTGGGCACACATACGCATTAGTTCTCGGTTCCGTGGTTTTCCACAGAATTGAGGGCGTCACAGATTGGCATCAGAGCCACGGGTTGACAGTAGGTCACACGCCTAGATAGAAACCTTAGATTGATATTAGAGCCACGGGTTAACAGCAAGTTACACCCCTGAATAGGAGTCATAGGTAGCTAAGCCACACTGACCAAAGGAAGCATCCTAGGGTGAATAGCCTAGATTGGCCTTGAAACCACCTTGACATAGGAAACCATCCTTGAATAGGAGTTGAGTGGGCCCTTGTAATGATTATTTGTGAATATGTGCTTAAGTGTGAGTGGTGGGACGTTTCAAAAACGTTGTCCATATCCACACATAAGAAGAGGGAGGTGTGAGATGTTTCGGCACTTGCTCACATCCTCATAAGGACTAATATATATAGTCCAACTCACCTTGATGCATATAGTTGAAAGGACCTACCTAATCTCTAACCTTCTATTCTGTTTCGTTCTCTCTCACAGATGGTGAGAGGAAACGCCAGCCGAAGGAACGTCCAGGAAGATGACCACGAGGAAGTTCCTGCTAACCCCGGAGCTGGCGAAAACAACCTAGAAAGGTTGATGGCCATGCAAAACCAGCTTATGCAAACCATGATCCAAACTTTGGATCAGTTGCAGGCCAACCAAAACTCCATTCCGGCACCACCGCCACCACCACCGCCGGCTCATAACAGGTTGGGAGAGTTCATGAGGACTCGACCACCCACCTTTGCTCAAGCAACCAATCCAATGGAGGCCGATGATTGGTTGAAATCCATGGAGATGAAGCTTGCCATTGTTCAGTGCAACGACCGAGAGAAGGTTCTCTTTGCGTCGCACCAACTGATGGAAGCAGCTGCTGACTGGTGGGATGCCTTGAGCAACGCCCATGCCAACCCGGAGACAATCACTTGGACTGAGTTCAAGGAAAATTTCCGCTCTCACTACATCCCTGTTGGCGTAATGATGCTCAAGAGGCAGGAGTTTGAAGGTCTCCGCCAAGGGCAGAAAAGTGTGAACGAATATCTCAACAAGTTCATACAACTGTCCCGGTATGCCCCCGAAGATGTCAACTTGGATCAGAAGAAGCAGTACCTGTTCATGAGAGGGTTGAACAATGAGATCCAAGTTCAGCTCCTCAACAATGACTACGTAAGCTTACAGAAGCTGGTTGATAAGGCTATTGTGGTGGAAAACAAGATCCGAGAGATTGAGCGCGAGTGCAAAAGGAAGGTGCCATACCAGCCCCAAGGGAGCAACGTACGACCTAGGTACACACCTCCTGCACCGCAGTATGGACCAACCACTCCTACGTACCGCCCTGGTCAGCCACCACAGCAACGGTTTGTTGCACCGGCACCTCGAGTGCCCATGCCTCCTGCACCCCGGCCTAACAATGGCGCTCCTGTTCAAAACCCCCGCCCCAACGTACCTGCTGCCGTAGGCAACAGGGCATGCTTTGCATGCGGGGAAGTAGGCCACTTCGCTAACCAGTGCCCGAAGAGAGGCCCTGGACAGCAAGGTAACGTGCCCAAGCAGAACCAGCGACCAAACGGAGGAGACAACCAAGGGAACCGTGGACCGCAGAACTATGCTCGTGGCCACGTTAACCATGTCACCGCTGAGGAAGCACAACAGGCTGAGGACGTCGCAATTGGTATGTTCCTTGCCAACTCCAACCCAGCCACCATTTTATTTGATTCTGGAGCATCACATTCCTTCATATCATCCGAATATGTTGCCAAACATCATCTACCCGTATCCCACTTAGAATGTGCCATGTTAGTTAATTCTCCCGGAGGAGAAATGAGGACTAGTATAGTATGTCCTAAGGTAAGCCTTAAAATAAGAGGGGTAGACTTCCTTGCCAACCTTATTGTCTTGGACTCCCACGGAATTGACATCATACTCGGAATGGACTGGTTAAGCAAGCACAATGGAGTAATCCAATGCGCTGAGAGAAGCGTGCAGTTGACAAACGAACACGGTATCCGTGTCGAGTTTGAGTCAGCCCAGCAAGCGACCGACGGGCGGATCTGAACCATGTTGAAGGAGTAGCATTGGACAATATTCCAGTGGTTCAGGAATTTTCGGATGTGTTCCCGAAAGAACTTCCAGGTATGCCACCTGACCGGGACATTGAGTTTGCCATAGATTTGGTATCTGGAACTGCACCCATAGCTAAGAGACCATATAGGATGCCCATCAACGAGTTAGTTGAACTAAAGAAGCAAATTCAAGAACAGTTGGAGAAGGGTTTTATCCGTCCAAGTTCATCACCATGGGGAGCCCCAGTGCTTTTCGTGGACAAGAAGGACAGAACCCAAAGAATGTGCGTGGACTACAGGTCTCTCAACGAGGTAACAATCAAGAATAAATACCCTCTGCCCCGTATAGAGGACCTGTTCGATCAAATGAAAGGAGCCCAAGTGTTCTCCAAGATTGATCTTCGGTCGGGATATTTCCAGCTGAAGATTAAGCCCTCCGATATACCTAAGACAGCCTTTCGGACGCGGTATGGTTCATATGAATATACCGTTATGTCTTTTGGATTGACGAATGCACCCGCATACTTCATGTACCTTATGAATAAGGTTTTCATGGAGTACTTGGACAAGTTCGTCGTGGTTTTCATCGACGACATTATGGTGTATTCAAAAAGTGAGGAGGAGCATGAAGAACATCTGAGATTGGCCTTGCAGAAGTTGCGAGAGCATCAGTTGTATGCCAAGCTCAACAAATGTCAATTTTGGCTAAAAGAAATATCCTTCCTAGGCCACATCATCTCCAAGGAAGGGGTATCGGTTGATCCTAGAAAGGTGAGAGATGTTCTGAAGTGGGACCAACCGAAGAGCGTGAGGGATATTCGGAGTTTCCTTGGGATGGCAGGATACTATCGGCGCTTCATTAAAGACTTCTCTAAGATAGCAAAACCTATGACGGAGTTGCTAACAAAGGGAAAAATCTTTCAATGGACACAAGCCTGCCAAGAAAGTTTTGAGGAACTCAAGGAAAGGCTAACCACAGCACCAGTTCTGGTATTGCCAGACGTAAGCAAGAGCTTTGACATATATTGTGACGCATCCAGACAAGGGCTCGGGTGTGTACTCATGCAGGAAGGACAAGTGGTAGCCTATGCCTCACGACAATTAAAGAAGCATGAGCTTAACTATCCTACTCATGATTTAGAGTTAGCAGCAGTGGTGCATGCATTGAAGATTTGGAGACACTATATCCTTGGTCATCGATGTGAGATCTATACAGATCATAAAAGCCTCAAGTACATATTTACACAAACGGACTTGAATTTGAGGCAACGTCGATGGTTAGAACTCATCAAGGATTATGATGTGGGAATCAACTACCACCTCGGGAAGGCCAATGTGGTCGCTGACGCACTGAGCAGAAAGGGAGCATGCCACCAACTCACGGTTCGGGAGCTACCACCCGAACTTCGAAAGGAGTTTGAACGGTTACACCTCGGATTCTTGAATAACATGGAAATAATGAAGATCCACTCCTCATTGGAGCAAGAAATAAGAGAGGGCCAAGCAACGGACGAGGGGATCAAGGAGATCAAGGAAAGAATCCGACAAGGGATGGAAAAGGATTTCAAGGAGGATGAAAAGGGTACGCTTTGGCTAGGAAAAAGGATTTGTGTGCCAAACATAAGACACCTTCGCGACATGATATTGAAGGAGGCACATGATTCACCCTATTCCATACATCCAGGGAGCACCAAAATGTACAAGGACTTGAAAACTTGCTATTGGTGGGATGGTATGAAGAGGGATATAGCCGAATACGTTGCCCTATGCGACACATGCCAACGGGTAAAGGCCGAACATCAAAAACCCGCTGGATTGTTGCAACCTTTGAAAATACCTGAATGGAAATGGGAGGACATCAGTCTGGACTTTATTGTCGGATTGCCAAGAACTCAGTCAGGATACGACTCCATCTGGGTCATTGTGGATCGGTTGACGAAAACCGCCCATTTTCTTCCGGTAAAGACCAGTTACAACGTTACACAGTTGGCAGAGTTGTACATGGAGCAGATCGTGTGCCGTCATGGAGTTCCGAAGAGGATAGTCTCAGATCGAGGTTCTCAGTTTACCTCTAGATTCTGGAGGAAGCTGCAGAAAGCCATGGGTACACGACTAGATTTTAGCTCCGCCTATCACCCACAAACAGATGGGCAAACCGAAAGGACGAACCAAATTTTGGAGGACATGCTGAGAGCTTGCGCCTTGAAACGTGGGCGTAGTTGGGATAGGAGTTTACCGTATGCCGAGTTCTCCTATAACAACAGCTATCAAGCTAGCTTGAAGATGTCGCCTTTCGAAGCCTTATATGGTAGACGGTGTAGAACGCCACTGTTCTGGAACGAGACTGGAGAGAACCAGGTGTTTGGACCCGAAGTACTACAAGAGGCTGAAAAGCAAGTCCAAACGATACGGGAGAACTTAAAGGCTGCTCAGTCACGACAGAAAGTCTATGCGGACAATAGGCGTAGGAAGTTGACCTTCGAAGTAGGAGACTTCGTATACCTTAAGGTATCGCCTATCCGAGGCCAACGACGTTTTAACGTCAAAGGCAAACTAGCGCCTTGCTACATCGGACCATTTAAGATTTTGGACAAGCGAGGAGAAGTAGCCTATCAACTAGAGCTCCCAAACCACCTCTGCAACGTACATGACGTGTTTCATGTATCCCAGCTCAAGAAGTGCTTGAGAGTACCAGAGGAACAAGTGTCAATGGGAGAACTTGAACTTCAAGAAGACCTGACCTACGCAGAACACCCTGTCCGAATCTTGGACGTAAAGGAAAGGGTCACCCGAAACAAAGTGATTCGATGGTGCAAGGTACAATGGAGTCATCATACTGAAGCTGAAGCCACATGGGAGCGTGAAGAGGATATTAAGGCTGAATTCCCCTATCTATTTTCTACTAACGAATCTCGAGGTCAAGATTCAAATTAAGGGGGGTAGATTTGTGACACCCTCATCTCGGGTGTCAGCATATGTTCATGTTTTATGAAGAAGAAAAACATTTTTAGAAAAGAGGGAACAGAAACAAGTATCAAAAGGATAGCCAGTAAAGCTCTCTGAGAGCGCCGAAGGCAACTTCCACGACCAGAAGACCACGTGGCGTGTTCGGAACTCATTCCCGAGAGATAGGGAGAGGTCCGACGCTAAACTGGATACGTGGCAGGCTCGGGGGTCACCTCCGCAATTGGAAAGAGGTCCGACCCTGTGGGACGCGTGTTGCCCGTGGAGCTAGCCTCTGCGGAAGAAGCAAAGGCATTTTTCATGGGACACATGACACCTTCGGAGCTAGTCCTCGCGGAAGTCAGGGGACCAGTCGCACGGGATACGTGTTGATCTCGGAACCCATCTCCGAGAAGTCCGGATCTATTGAACACGTGTCGCCACCGGAGCTTATCTCCGGAGGTCCGTCGCTGCTGGACACGTGTCGACCTCGGGGCATGTCCCTGAGGGAAGGAAAGGCGGAAAGACCGGCACCCACACGTGGCGTGCGCGGAGTTCGTCTCCGAAGAAGAGGGAGGTCTCGATTGATTGACACGCGGCATAACCGGAGCTCGTCTCTGCGGATGAGGAGATACCAGGCCCGGAGAACACGTGGAGCTTCCGGAGCTCATCATCACGGAGGTAGCGAGTTCTGGAGCGGTTTTTACGCGTAAAGATACCGATACGCAACATAAACCGATCTAAATTCCACGATGTTACCAAAGATAAGACGTTAGGATCCAACAAAGATCTGAATAAGACTCTTATTCGGGATCCAATCAGATTAGGACTCTTCTCTTCCTGATTATAAATAGAACCCAAAACCTCTGGCCGAAACCACAAACTTCTCTTTCAAATCCTGAGCCGACGACTTAGAGCCCTAGCCCTAACTCGCCGAGCAAAACATCGCCAAAGCACAACAAGGGAGATCATCGGAGAAGAACCGAGCGGTCCGAGGAGGACCTCGAAGTCAAGAAGAACGTGAGGTAGGGTTTCAATACCACCTTACGACATCATTGTGTTCATCTCTTGCATCTGTTCTTCAATTCCTTTCGAACAGAAGCCTTCTCGTGGGCAGATCACTCGATGATCAGTTTGATCTAAAAAGACAAGACCATCGCCACGTTCACCTTTAATCCGAACACCTCTGACCATGCAAGCCATGCAAAAATACGTACAGATCAATCTAATAAAACTAATCGTAGGATAGCATGCATGTGCATCATCGCATCTAGTATAAGGATTGTGCATGATATTGATTGCTGTGAATCTTGTATGCACGTGAATCCTACATAGCAGGACAAACTCAGGAAGCTGTCTACTTCGAGCTGCAGCGACAAGATTTTGAGAATCAAGAACAACCGGAACCACAAGAACAAGGCAAGTGCTCCTTGACCATGTTGATCCTATGTTTTGGGTAAAACTATTTTGTTTTGCGAAAAGGTGTGTTTGCTGAGTCAAACATGATGGGAAACCCTTTTTATAGGAGTTTACTAGTTCTGATTAAACCACCCTTGTCGCCTCGGAAGTTTATGAGTCGGGTATGGTTTTTGCTTTATGCTTCGCTGAGTCCATGGGGTTGGGAAGCGAGATAGATGTGTCTAGCTAACTGCACTCGTAATGATGATGAGGAACTGATGATGTTAATGAACATGGATCGGAGGGAGATCTAGGCAAGCCTGGGTTTGTGAATGAGGTAGCATGAGATGGTGGTTTTGCTTGCCATAGATCTAAGGACCGGTTCATGCATGCACATGCCAGGATAACAGTGCCACCACAAGGCCAAGTATGGGTGCGGCTTAGCTGAGTAATTAGGTAAGTTGCTAGAGTGTTATGGACTGTGGAAGGCGCGGGGAATGGGAGTCGAGTGAGGACTGCCCTGGGAACTGCATGGCACAAGAGGGGGCCCGTGGGTGGGAGAATTGGAGATTCTAGCCTGCCGGTGAAACCTTAGTGAGTCCATACATCTAGTAACCCCTTTGTAAAGGCTATTTTGTGATCTCTTGACCATACACCGACGGTTGTGTACTGGTATAATGGAGGTTCTGCAGTCGCCGACGGGTGACGAAATCACAAACTTGTGGGTAAAGAGGTGCAAACTCTGCAGAGTTATTAAAACTATCATGATAGCCGAGCTTACGGTCACGAGCACCTGGCTAAACTGCCATGATTAGATGGGATGGTTACTGGAATGGTTATTGGGAAGGTTCTTGGTTATGGTTTTTGGTTATGGTTTGGTTTCGAATTGTTAAGTCTGGATGATGAAAGGGTTGCATGACTGGTGGGTCATGATATGAGATTGGTCTCGGTGTGAGACAAGGTTGTTTCATGAGGTGAGATGGTAGCGAATACGAGGAGGTATTCGTGAGTATGGGTAAAGGATTGGTTAATGTTTGGATGGAATACGGGAAGTGATGGAGGTATGTTGGTAATTTCATACATGCTGGGACTACATTCATCTAAAGTTAAGTTGCTGTTTTATCACGGTTTTATAAATCTGCTTTTCTGCAAATAAGCCTTTTATGCCTACCTTGTTTATGAGCTGCATGTCATGTGTTATTCCCGCACTTGCTGAGTACATCATTGTACTCAAACTTGCATTATTATTTCTTCATCAACAGCAAGAGAAGACTACTATGAAGACCGAGTAGAGCATTATGGCGTGTGATCTGTTCTCAACCTTGCCTGTGGAGGGAGTAGAGATGGAGCCACTTCTGCTTAGTTTTGCTTCCGCATTAGTTTTTGCTTCCGCATTTAAATAAGATTTCCGCTGCGTAGAAATAAGGACTTCCGCTGTGAGCATGAGTCCAAGACTCATGAGGTGCTGTAATAAACTCTGTTATTCGTGGTAATATATAATCTGAATTCAGTTTGTGGAATGTATGTGTATGTGTGATGAACATCCTGGGCACACATACGCATTAGTTCTCGGTTCCGTGGTTTTCCACAGAATTGAGGGCGTCACACTAGAGCATGGTATGATAGGTTAAAAACATTCTTACTTGAAAAGGGGTTTACCATGGGCAAGGTTGATAAAACTCTTTTTGTGCTTAAGCATGGCAATGACTCATTATTCGTTCAAGTGTATGTGGATGATATTATCTTTGGTTGTGCTTCTCATGATCTTGTGTCCAAGTTTTCAGCTATGATGAGTTCAGAATTTGATATGAGTATGATGGGAGAACTCACGTACTTTTTGGGGCTGCAAATCAAGCAAACCAAGGAGGGTACCTTTGTGCATCAAACAAAGTATACTAAAGATCTCCTAAGGCGCTTCAACATGGACAAAAGCAAGCCTCTTCGGACACCAATAGGAACAGCAACAACACTTGAACTTGATGAAGATTATGATCCCGTTGATCAAAAAGAATATAGAAGCATGATCGGATCACTTTTGTATCTCACGACATCAAGACCGGACATACAATTCAGCGTATGTCTTTGTGCACGGTTTCAAGCCTCCCCACGTGCTTCACATCGTCAAGCCGTCAAAAGGATTCTCAGGCACTTACATGGAACTCAAGAATTTGGCATTTTTCTTCCTTCTTCCTCAACCGTTACTTTGAAAGATTTTTCCGATGCTGATTTTGGGGGTTGTAGGATTGATAGGAAAAGTACTTCTGGTGCTTGTCATTTTCTTGGTAATTCACTTGTTGCCTGGTCCTCTAGAAAACAAAGTTCAGTTGCACAATCCACAGCCGAATCTGAATATGTAGCTGCTGCTAGTGCTTGCTCACAAATTCTTTTGGTTGTTCAAACACTTAAGGACTATGGGGTTGATCTAGATAGTGTTCCACTGTTTTGTGATAACACTAGTGCCATTTGCATTGCGAAAAACCCCGTGCAACATTCGAGAACTAAGCACATTGACATTAGGTACCACTTTCTCCGTGATAATAACGAAAAAAGGAACATTGTGCTTCACCATGTAGATACCGAACAACAATTGGCTGACATTTTTACAAAACCATTGGATTTCACTCGTTTTTGTTACATTCATAGTGAAATAGGGGTTATGCATCCTCATGGCTGAAATTGAGGGAGAAATTTGAAACTTGGGAAGTCTATGTGTGAATCTGAAATTAAAATAATATGAGCATAGTATTTCATGCAAATATGACTTTGTGATTCCTTTTTCATGCTGAAAGTTCTTATTACATTACTCGTGTTATACATTTTGTAGTTTTTACTATGTCTAGTAATTGGAATAATTACTTACACTAAATCTGGTCATGGTCGAACTTTCTTGCTGTTTTGAACTTGTTGCATGCTCACAAGTGCTTTTAATCATAAAGAATTAATCAAGTAATCAACTCACATGTTGAGTTTTTATGTTCAAATAAAAAATGAGAAAAGATCAAGAGAATATGCATGCATCGCACTTCTTCTTTTGAGATGGCTTATCATTGCACTTAGATATGAACTTGAAAGGAGTTGTGTATGACTAAAACCATGTCCTTAAGCTTCTGACTGTCAAATGACATAGGCTTGGCTTGGTTGGTTAGAATAAGGCTGATGCTGCATATAATCTCTTGCAGATGTCATAAGATCAAAATTTGTGCTTTAAATGATAAATAAAATGCAGCAACAAGTGTCATGCTTTCAGGTCTTGAAATAGTTAAGTTTGTGAGATCATGACTTGTTTAAATTGAAAATTACACTTGATCTCTAGCATGGCTTACACTACTTTATGTATCTCCTTGATGTGATAGTGTAAGTTACTTGATAGTATGATTTGGATGAGCTTTATTTTATATGTATATGTTATAATGTGCTCATAACAAATTAAAATTTCTCTTTTGTACCTTGCTGAATACATTGTCAAAGGGTGAGAAATTGATCACACGTTGCACACATTCACAAGTGTTTTGGCACGATTCTTCTCAGGGGGAGAATTTTCGGTATTTTTGTTTTTCTTCTCATTTTATTTCTGATTTACAAAGGGGGAGAAATTGTTTTCAAAACTTTTCATGTGAATAAGCCAATGTTCGGATTTTAAGTGATGTTGCCAATGCATTCATCAAGGGGGAGATTGTGAGACCTACGTGTGCTGAATACATTGGCTTTGACGATAAAAGTTTTGAATACTACCAAAACACCTTTTTAACAAGGTCTGACTCTAGGTCCGAGCTCCTGCAAGGTCCGACGATATGTCCGGCTTGTTTTTGCTAGCTCCGGTGCTAGGTCCGACTAGCTTTGGTAAGTTCCATGCTAGGTCCGACTAAGCTTTAGTAAGCTCCGGCGCTGGGTCCGACTAGCTTTGGTAAGCTCCAGTTCAAGGTCCGGTTAGCTTTGGTAAGGTTTGGAGCTTGATTGCAATGGTTCTGCTTTTAACTTGCAATGTTTCGAACTTGTTTTACTCTTATGGAAAGTTTGCTTAGTATTATTTTACTAAGTTTTTGGTGTGTTTTGGTGGTTATGGCTGATATCATTTTGCTATGGTTTAAAACATGCTTATGTGAGGTGCTCACGTAAGATGTTGTAGTTTCGGAACTAACGAGAGTCAAGTCAAGGACTTGTGCTCGGAAGTATTGGTTGTTTATTCATGTGCAGGTGTTGCTTGAGTTCAAGACATGGCTGGTGATGGGATCCATTGAACTAGTCTTAGGGAGAAGATGAGGTTCAACAACCAAGTTCGGGAGGAATTGTGGTTGAGTTAATCGGGAGGTCGCGCAGCATGTTTGGATCAAGAACAATGCATATGAAGGTATCGTGGACGTTGTTGGAAGGTGTTTGCACGTGTTCAAGGAGTGCATGGACGTGGCAACATGGTTCCAAGGTGTGGTGAAGAGATATGGAAGTGGAGATATGGTTGAAAAGGTTCAACCGGCTGGATTTTGTGCTCAGGCTGCGGCTGAGGCGGTTATGGTTTGTTTATGGAAAGTTTCGAGTTGGTTATAACAGGATTTCATGTTAGGCATGAAGTAGAGTTGTTTTAGGAATGTTTGGGACGTTTCTAAGGTGTTTGTAAGTCTTAAGATTGCTTCTATCTGCGTATAGAAGAGTCTTGAGAAGTACTGGAAAGTTACAGTTTGAATCCAAGTAGGAGTAGGAGTCCTAGTTTAAATTGGATTGGCCATAGAGCTGGTTATATAAGCAAGGGAGGCCAAGCCTCGTGGAGGGCACGAATTTGGGGCTGTTCCTCTTGTGGTTTGATAAATAAAATTCGTATTCTAAAGGAACTTTTGTGCCTTGTTCGTCCGACTTGTTTCAGACAAGTTTTTCTCGTCGAGTTTCTGTTCAGCACTACCTTGCTTCGGTGGTTTTATCATAACTCGAGTTTTACAGATCCAATTGATGTGATTCTTTTTGGGTTGTCTTCAAAACTTGATTATCTATCATCTGTGAAAACTTCACGGTCATTGAATTTGTGATTTCTGATCTACACGAGTTTATTTGCAGTATTCTAGAACTGTTTTTCGCGCGTAGGACAGATTGACCTTTGTTCGATCTTTCGATCGTAACTTGAGTTTCTCTCAACTGATTTTCATGATTCTTGTTGTGACGTCTTCGTTACTTTATTCTCTACAATCTATACTAGTTTTGTCACAGTTGAATATGTTTAGATTATTCGCGCACATGGTTTTTTTAACAGATCGGTTTTCTGCTGAGGGGTGTTTTGTTGCTTCCGCTGAAAAGTTTTAAATTTACCATTCACCCCCCCTCTGGTAGATTTACACGTGTACTTCGATCCTACATGCCGGGAGTGGGCCGAGCTGAGGGTAGAGCGGGAGCACCTCAGAGACTGGGGTGAGCTGCTGAAGGAGCGCACCCAGTCTGCCAAGGAGTAGGCACGGGCGAGGGAGGAGTGGCTGGAGGTGATGCAGAAGACCCTCAACTTGGAGCAGCCCGTGGTCGCGAGGCTCAATAGGATGTCACAGGACTTCCGGGGTGAAGCCAAGAAGCTCCACGCCGCAGCCGATGCTCGCACCAAAGCTCTATCGGAGGCATGGGAGATCCTCATCCGGCGGGAGCCGGAGATGCAGGCGGAGGAGAGGGACCTCTCCATCCGTGAGCAGATAAAGGATGTCCACGAGCGTGAGCTCGCTGCCACGTCCATGGAGGCCTCCCTGGATCGCCGAGTTGTGGAGCTGGCTGCCAAGGAGGAAGAGTTGGCCGCTAGGGAGCAGGAGTTGGCGAGCAAGAACCTGTCCTAGGAGCTGGTCGCCACCGCCAACACAGTGGAGGAGCTCCGGGCTTCCCTTGCCATCGAGTCAGAGAAAGCCTGGGACTTCCTCGGTCACACGAAGACGGTGCTGGAGCCCTTCGGCTTTAGTCCCTTGTGCTCCGGCGGTCCGGTGCAGGAGGTGAGCCAGGTTTTCCAAGCTTTGGACTCGGCCGGAGCCTAGCTGCTAGCGCTAGAGGGCGTCGTCGGGGCGGAGCTAGAAGCCAAAGGCAAGGCCCGAGCTCAGCAGGTGGCGGAGCATGTGCTCACGTGCTTCCGGAGCTGGGACCTGAAAGTTGCCTAGAGGGGGGGTGAATAGGCTAATAAAACCTGAAATTAAAATAAAGAGCGGATAAAACCAGAGTGGGCCGGACTAGTCCGGTATGAGGTCGGACTAGTCCGGTCTAAGCCTACTTTGTGTTTTAGGTTTTTTTTGTTAAGTTTGTTTGAGCTGAAAATATGTGGTAGTCAAATGATGTCACAAATTTGTTGAGAATAATCAGATTGCAAAATAATAGAACAATTTGCGAAAAATAACATAATGAAAGTTTAACAAGTAATTCTAGTGAGCAAGTAAGATAGTAGAAAAGACAAGAGACCTGAATTATCCCGAGGTTCGATTCCACACAGGAACCTACGTCCTCGTTGAGGATTCCACCAAGGACCGGGTCTTTCCTGACCCTTCCCTCACCGAGCGATCACTAAGATTAAGCCCGGGCTTTCTCACTATCAATCGAATGTGAATACAATGCTCTTAGATGCTACTCACACTTTATGGCTCCCTACACCAACCAAGCAGTTCTAGAATTCAAAGTACAACTGTTGAGAACTCAAAATAACAGTTAGAGTGCAAAGGAATCAAACCGAGAGCTCAAACATCGGTCACCACGTCTTTCCTCTCACAAAAACCGCTAACACCTTAAGATCCAATCTTAGGGGTCTAGAAGGTGAGGAAAGAGGCTTAGAAGAGCTCTAGGAATGAGTTTTCAATGATTGGGTTCATGAGTCTATCAATCTCAGCCGGGGGGTCTCCTTTTATAGAAATCCCGGCATTTAGCCGTTACCAACTAAAGTCCAGACTAGTCCGGTTCCAACCCCGGACTAGTCCGATCTTGAGGGACCACTCACGTCACGGCTTACCAAATAAAGTTTTAGTGACCGTTGAATTCAAACGGTCATGAAACCCCGGACTAGTCCGGCCAAGAGCGGACTAGTCCGATCTCAGTCAGGAACCTTTGTTCCGTATGAGAACGGACTAGTCTGATAAGGGCGGACTAGTCCGGCCCGAAGGGCAGACTAGTCCGGTCTTACCAGACTTAGTCTAAAAGACTCTCTCAACTGGAGCTGCGGACTAGTCTAGCCAACCTCGGACTAGTCCGAGCACACACAGGAGCCTTTGTTCCGTCCTATTTCGGACTAGTCTGAAAAGATCGGACTAGTCCGGCCTGTGGAGCGGACTAGTCCAATGACACTCAAAGACTTCTTCTCCGGACCTAAGCGGCTTAGTCCGCTTAGCGGACTAGTCCGCCCTCTTGGGCAGACTAGTCCGGCCTTCTCAGACTTAGTCTCATAACGGCTCAGACTCACACAACAACGGATTAGTCCGGCCTTTATCGGACTAGTCCGAGCTGACTCAGGAACTCTTTGTCCGGTCTAAAACGGATTAGTCCGGTTATGAACGGACTAGTCCGGTTATGAACAGACTAGTCCGGACAAGTCCGGTCTTCCCTTTTCTTCATGTCTATGACTACCTCATCTCGTGATTCTAACGTTCTATCCTTCGTTTGAGCTCTCTAGTGATTCTTAAGCACTCTAAAGGATAAGACCCTATACACAACTAAAAAATGTGAAGATTAATAGAAAATGCTATTTTCAACTCTTCCAAGTCTTCTTCTTTTCCTTTTGCTTCTTGAGAGACTCCATATCCATTTCTTTGATAAACACCTGTGCTCATACTCAGTAGAAACTTATTAGCATCTTAATTGTCATCAATCAACCAAAACCACGGGGGTTATCTAGATGTACTTTCAATCTCCCCCTTTTTGGTGATTGATGACAGCTCATTAAGATTTTTGCAAAGTATATATAGTAGATTGTTTCCATAAAGATTTACTCCCCCTAGATGCGTGCATAATGGATTATCAAGAACGAGAGAAAAATGTGCACAAGAGTGAGTTTATGGGGAATTTTATGCTTACATGTGTTGTGATGGTGGGACTAAGTATAAGCAGTAACCACATTTAGAAAGATATAACATTTATGAGCAAGCAGATTTCATTATGGCATAATGTGAAGAGATAAAGTAACATAGTCATTACAAAAGCAACATAACGTGGCATAATGTAGCATAGTTATTACAAGCCATCATGAAATGAGTGTAATAAGCAAGACTAGACTATGACTATGACTAGAATACTCCCCCTTGTTCTCTCCCCCTTTGACATCAAGGCACCAAAAAGGGAAGGAAAAGGAGAAAACCTAATCACTATCATCTTGATCTTCGTCTTGGTCACTCTGGGTCTCTTCGTCCTCATCCTCTTCTTCATCGTCATCCTGGTGATGGGTGTGGGAGGTAGGAGGAGCAGCTGAGGTGGATCTAAAATAGGCAAGCTCATCCTCCGTGGGAGTGGGAAACTCTGTCACGTCGTCAGCATCTGATGAAGGTGGAGACATAGGCATCTCCATCTTGTCGCACATGGCCTTGAGATACTTCTCTTGGCGTTGCTTCATCTTCTGTGTGCGAACTTCCACCTTCCGGCACGAGGAGAAGATGGCCTTGAAGATCTTGAGCAGTCCACTAGAGGAGTCACTCGATGACGGAGGAATGGATGGTCCGACAGAAGAGGATGGAGCTGCAGTAGATCCCCTGCCCATGGATGCAGGAGGGCGAGGAAGAGGAGTCAGCATCTGAGGACGGAGCTTCCGGTGCTTCACATCCTTTGCAAACTCTATCCCTGTGACTTTTTCAATCATGCACATGATGTATGGTGCATAGCCACAGGATCTGTTTGGGGTGTGGGAGATGTTGAAGATGTTGTTGTAGATGTAGTCAAAGACATTGAATTTCTCTTCTTCATTGAGCAGCTTCAACAGGTTTCGGAGGTACCCCTGTATCATCCCCGCATCTCCATCTTTTGGAGCTAGAGTCTTCCTCAGAACTCTGTTCATCACTCCAAAGAAGGGTTTGATGTTGTGGGTGGAGGATGCCTCATAGGAGAGATAGGAGGGGTACATGAAGTCCAAGTCATCCTTTCCCAGAGTTCTCTCATTGTGAACTATTATCTCATACTTCAAATGCTCCCCAAGTCCTAGGATGCGAGCAAACTCATCATACAGGACCGAGTATACTACACCAATGTCATCCATGTTATTTTCCTGTTTCCGTAGGTGTGGAAGTAACAGGTGGTGTAGAACTGGACTATGACCTCAATGTTCCAGTCATATTGAAAAGCCATCAAGTCTTTGATCCCATGTCGCTCTGTTGCTTCGATTACTGCATCAAAGGCTTGATGTTTCTTGTTGGCCATGTATGGCCAGTCCACCCACTGAGCATCAACTACCGGTGTCTTCATTGGGAGATAGACGTGCCGGTAGTAGTCACAATGGAAGTCACACCAGAAGCGAGGGTCTGGTGTGGACTTCTCATACTTGTAGACCTCCTCCTCCCGGAACCTTCTGGCCTTGTCGGCTCCTTTCCCCTTGAAGGTTGCACTCGCCAAATTGGGTTGACGGTTTGGATTGTGCATGGGAGGTGCCCTTTCAAGGGGCCCAACAGGTCCCTGTGGGTGATTTTCCCGTCCCCGTCTAGGGTTGTCACGAATGACGATTCCCCTGTTGGCTAGAGCCTTCTTTCTGGAAGGATCAGCTGCTTTGCCTTTTCCTTTGTCCTGGGTTGTTTTTTGTGGCTCGGCAGGCTGTTTGTCCTTTAGAGTGACTAGTCTCTTCCTCCTCAGAGGGTCAACGGACTGGGAGGATTGGGCTTCCCTGTCAGCCCGTTTCTTCATCCGAGCTTCCCTTGAAGCAGCCTCTACTGCTTCTGCCTCGGCTGCCGTGCGATAAGCGGCTTGACGAGCTGCTTTGGTCTCGGGATTTGGAAGAGGGCTGTCGTTGGGTCCTGACATGATCTGGTGAGAAAAGAAGTTTGTAGTTGATGGAGTATTGCGTTTGAATTGGTTTACAAACCCGAAGTTACAGGTTAAGGCTGTATCATCCGGACTTGTCCGGGCAGGAGCCAGACTAGTCCGCTCCGGCCGGACTTGTCCGGTTGGAGTCCGGACTAGTCCGGACTTTACAGTTTTAAACCCTAACTAATGTGATTTTCTTATCAATTCGTCAAAGTAGGTGCAATACTACGGAGGTTTGAAGTAATATGGCCTAGGAAACTCAGAGAGGCCCTAAGGTACCCAAGATATGTTCTAGGAATAGGATTTTTTGTGAAAAATCAAGGCTAGGTTAAAAAGTACCTTGGAGTGAAGGAATGTGATGAAATCCGCGGTTCGAAGGAGCGGAGATGGTCGGAGAGGAGTTCCCCGCACTCCACAAGCCTTGAATCGAGGATGCCTTCGAGGGATTTGAGGAAGAACTCCAAAATCGCCAATGGGGGTGAGTTTTGGAGGAGAGAGGTGGAGTGGAGGTGAATGAGGGAGAGAGAGGGGGTCAGCCCGACCCTTGGAGGTTAAGTCTCTAGGGGCCGGACTAGTCCGGTCCTCAGTACGGACTAGTCCGGTCTGTTGGACTAGGTCCGGACTAGTCTCTAGTCTGAACTTTTCCGTGTTCCGGGCGGACTAGTCCGTTGTGGACTTGTCTGCTGCTCCTCGGACTTCTTTTAGAATGCCCGGACTTGTCCGGCCACTAGGTCGGACTAGTCCGGTTTTTTTTAAGTCTAAAAATTCTTATATATCAGAATTTTGCCTTGGTGGATTTACTTGTACTTGCTATATGGTCCACATATATATATATATATATATATATATATATATATATATATATATATATATATCAAACACATAATTATGTGATGACAATATAGCCAAAAATAATATGAGATGAAAATAGAGGAGGTACAAGTTTCCACAATCATGCATACTTTTGAAGGATGTAAAAGAATTTTGAGAACTTCTATTTGCACAATTTTTTTCAACTTACATTCCTAGAGTCTAATATATTCAGCTCATTTCGAAGTTCACAAAATCGTTTTTCATCTAGTGGTTTGGTAAAGATATCGGCTAGTTGTTTTTCAGTTCTTACGTGTGAGATAGCTATGTCCCCCTTTATAGAGTGATCTCTTAAAAAGTGATGCCGAATGTCTATGTGTTTGATTCTAGAGTGCTCAACGGGATTGTGGGCTATCTTAATAGCACTCTCATTGTCACAAAGGAGTGGAATGTTGTTCATATTGTGTCCATAATCCCTTAAAGTTTGTCGCATCCAAAGAAGTTGAGCACAGCAACTTCCGGCTGCGACATACTCCGCCTCTGCTGTGGAGAGAGCAATGGAATTTTGTTTCTTGGATGACCATGATACTAGGGACCTACCCAAAAATTGATAAGTTCCTGAGGTGCTTTTTCTATCTATTTTACATCCGGCGTAATCCGCATCGGAGTATCCGATGAGATTAAACTTAGACCCCTTTGGATACCATAATCCAAGGTTGGGTGTGTGAACTAGATATCTTAGGATCCTTTTAACGGCTGTTAAATGGCATTCTTTAGGTGATGCTTGAAATCTTGCACATAAACATACACTAAGTATGATATCGGGTCTAGATGCGCAAAGATAAAGTAATGAGCCAATCATGGAGCGATATACCTTCTGATCCACGCTTGGTCCATCTTCATTGAGGTCAAGGTGCCCATTTGTTGCCATTGGTGTTTTGATAGGTTTTGCTTTGCCCATGTCGAACTTCTTGAGTATATCTTGTGTGTACTTGGTTTGACTAATGAATGTGCCTTCCTTGAGTTGCTTGACTTGAAATCCAAGAAAGAACTTCAACTCTCCCATCATGGACATCTCAAACCTATCTGTCATTATCTTGCTAAACTCATTGCAAAAGGATGTGTTAGTAGAACCAAATATAATGTCATCGACATATATTTGGCATTCAAAAAGATCGTTGTCTACATTCTTTGTGAACAGTGTATAATCTGCTTTGCCTATCTTAAAGCCGTTATCAATAAGAAAGTCTCTAAGACATTCATACCAAGCTCTAGGAGCTTGTTTAAGGCCATAGAGAGCTTTATGCAATTTAAACACATGAGCAGGATATTCTTGGTCTTCAAAGCCGGGAGATTGCTCCACGTACACCTCCTCCTTGATTGGACCGTTTAGAAAGGCACTTTTCACATCCATTTGATAGAGTTGAAAATCATGATGAGTAGCATAGGCTAATAGAATACGAATAGATTCAAGCCTAGCTACGGGAGCAAAAGTTTCATCGAAATCCAAACCTTCGACTTGAGCATATCCCTTTGCTACAAGTCTGGCCTTGTTTCTTGTCACCACTCCGTGTTCATCTTGTTCGTTGCGGAACACCTAGTTTAATTCTTCTTGCATGGCTACTACCCAATCCGGGTCCTTGAGTGCATCTTCCACCCTAAATAGTTCCAAGGACGACACAAAAGAGTAATGTGCACAAAAGTTAGCTATACGAGAACGTGTTGTTACCCCTTTTATGATATCTCCAAGGATGTTATCAACGGGATGATCTCGTTGAACGCTTTGATGAACCCTTGGGTGAGGCACTTGATTTCTTGAGTGGTTTTCTTCATCTTCATCTTCTTCTCCCCCTTGATCAACACCATGGTTTTGATTTTCTCCTTCCTCAAACTGGCTGTCTTGATCTTGGGGTGCTTGGTTTTGATCTTGGGTGAGAGGTGCCACTTTTGATGAGCTTGAAGCATCTTGTCCTACGTTTTATTGGGGACGTATTTCTCCAAGCCCCATTCTTCTTAGTGCTTCACTTGGTGCCTCTTCTTCGTCTAATACACATTGATCAACTTGCTCCACTTGGGAGCCATTAGTTTCATCAAGCACCACGTCACGTGCAATTTCAACGCACCCGGAGGTTTTGTTGAAGACACGATAAGCGTAGGTGTTTGAGTCATAACCAATTAGGAAACCTTCATCGGATTTCGAAGCAAATTTTGAAATCCTAGGCTTCTTGTTAAGAATATAGCATTTGCTTCCAAAGACTCGAAAGTAGGAGATATTGGGTTTGTTACCGGTTAGGAGCTCGTATGAGGTTTTCTTTAAGAGTCGATGAAGGTAGAGGCGGTTTGTAGCATGACAAGCGGTGTTGATTGCCTCCGCCCAAAATCGATCCGAGGTCTTGTATTCGTCGAGCATGGTTCTTGCCATCTCTATGAGTGTCCGGTTCTTCCTTTCAGCCACCCCATTTTGTTCGGGAGTATAAGGGGCTGAAAACTCATGTTTGATGCCTTCTTCATCCAAAAATTCTTCCACTTGAGTGTTCTTGAATTCAGAACCGTTGTCACTTCTAATCTTCTTAGTTTTTGAAGAAAACTCGTTTTGAGCTCTCCTCAAGAACTTCTTGAGGATTCCTTGAGTTTCTCCCTTATCATGCAAGAAAAATACCCAAGTGAAACGAGAATAATCATCAACAATTACAAGACCATACTTGTTACCGCCAATGCTTATATAGGTGACAGGGCCGAAGAGGTCCATGTGAAGCATCTCCAATGGTCTTGTTGTCGTCATCACGTTCTTGGCGGGGTGAGCTGTTCCAATTTGCTTTCCTGCTTGGCACGCACTACATGGTCTATCCTTTTCAAAAACAACACCTTTTAGTCTACGGATGTGATCCCCCTTTAGAAGTTTTTGTAAATTCCTCATTCCAACATGGGCTAGTCTCCTGTGCCACAGCCATTCCATGTTGGTTTTTGCTATTAGGCATGTGTCAAGCTGAGCTTTACTTGTGGAAAAATCCACCAAGTAAAGCTTTCCTTTTAACACACCCTTAAAGGCAATTGAGTTGTCACTTCTTCTAGAGACGGTCACATCCTCGTTAGTAAACAAGTAATTATAACCTTTCTCACATAGTTGAGATATGGACAATAGGTTATAATCCAATGATTCAACGTGTAGAACATGTGAAAGAAAGTGTTGAGAAGAGATTGCGATTTTACCAATACCTAGTACCCTTCCTTGGCTGTTGTCACCAAAATAGATGCCTTCATTTGGATCATCATTTTCTTCATACTCAACAAACATTTTCTTCTCTCCGGTCATATGGTTAGTGCATCCACTATCTAGCACCCATTTAGTGCCACCGGAGGAGTAGGCCTGCAAAACAATTTAAACATTGCTCTTAGGTACCCAAACTTGGTTGGGTCCTTTGAGGTTAGTTACTAGGCATTTGGGCACCCACACACAAGTTTTTGGACTCTTGTGGAGTGGCCCAACATATTTTGCATAAACTTTACCATACTTGCTTTTCATAAGAACATAAGATGCATCGAAATTATGAAATACTATAGATTTTATATTTTTGGTAATCTTATGTGAGGTAGATGCAAGGTTTTTACTCTTTTCTTTCATGAAGGCTACGAATTTGCTATTGTTTTTAAGGATTCTAGCATTTTGCTTTCCTCCCCTAGTATATCCAAGTCCATCTATGATGAAGGGAGATCTTGTGATTGTGTATGCACTGCGTGCATAATTGATTTTTTCTTTATCAAAGATCCCACTCTTGTGTGTATTCTTGCTTTGTGCCTCTTTGAGCTCATTTTTTAAGTTTAAGATAGTTCTAGCACATTTGCAAGTTTTAGTGTTGGATTCTATCTTTGTTGAGAGAGAGCCTTTAGAGGATGAATTAATTGGGACGCTAGACTTAAGTGAGTCAAGTTGTGCTTCAAGATTCTTGTGAGCTTTGGTTAAACTTACAAGTTCATCTTGAAGGGCTATATTATCACTTTTAAGCTAAGCGCATGTCTCCTTGCTCATGGCAAGTTCACTTTCAAGTGTTCTACACTTTTCTCTCTCAAATTCAAGAAGTTTCTCAATCTCAAGGTTTCTTTCATTTTCAAAGATAAGCAATTCTTCTTGTTGACTGAGAAGCTCTTCTTGTTCAAATATTTCATCCGATAGCATTTTCATTTTAGCTATAGCCTTTTTGTTTAATCCTCTAAACATGAATTCGTTTTCACTACTGCTATCGAAGTCACTGTCATCTTCAATATGTAACTTAGAAGGTTTAGTCATTACCTTGCGTTTTCCTTCCTTTGCCATGAGGCATGTGTGACTTCGGCTCTTCCAATCACCTTTGTTTGGCAAGAGTGATTTCTTCATGGTTGGCCTCTTGATGGCTACAGTTGCCACTTTTTCTTCATCTTCGGAGGAAGATTCTTCATTTGAGTACCATTCTTCTCCGATGTGGGCTTGTCCATATGTCTTCTTCTTTGTGAAGAATTTCTTGTCTTGTGGCTTCCCATCCTTCTTCTTTCTCTTGTCATATTCCTTGCTATGGGGGCAGTTCACAATGAAATGCCCATGTTCTCCACAGTTGTAGCAAGTCTTCTTTGTTCTTGCCTTGCCTTTGTCTTTGCTCTTGTTCTCATAGTGATGGCTTCTCCTTCTCCTCATCAACCTTTTGAATCTTTTGATGAAGAATGTCATTTCTTCATCACCTATGTCTGTGCTTTCATCATCACTTTCTTCATCTTCACTTGTGAGTTGTGTTTCTTTTGCCTTTGACTTGGATGTGGCCTTGAGAGCAATGCCCTTCTTCTTGGATGAAGTGATTTTGGCTAAGTCATTGACGTGTTGGGCTTCCTTCTCCATCATCTCATGGTTAATGATTTTCCCTAGCACTTCTTCCGGAGTCATCAAATGAAAGTTTGGACTTTCCCAGATTAGGGTGCATAGGGTCACATTGCGAGGCATAAATGCTCTTATCATCCTTTTAACAACCTCATGGTCATTCCATTTCTTGCATCCGTACGCCCGACTCTTGTTGATAAGAGTTTTGAGTCGGTTGTACATTTCTTGAGGTGTTTCGCCTTCTTCCATGGAAAACCTTCCAAGCTCTCCTTCAATCATCTCAATCTTAGCTTCCCTCACGGATCGGTTTCCTTCATGTGCGATCTTGAGGGTGTCCCAAATATCTTTGGCGAGCTCCAACCCATCTACCTTGTTAAATTCTTCAATGCTCAAGGATGAGTTGAGCATGGCTGCTGCTTGTGCATTTCGATGGATTTGTTGTTCTTGTTCTAGAGTGAGTTCATCCTCGTCTTCGGGGATATCTATACCTGTACATACCACATGCCAAGGACTTGGGTTCAAGGAAATTAGATGCAACTTCATGTTGTGTTTCCACATTGTATAGTTAGTTCCATCAAAGTGAGGTGGTTTGCCTAGAGGAATTGATAAATAACTGGAATGAGAATTTAGTCGTTCATAGTTAAAAGGATATCGCGAGTAGTCTTGTTGACTACTCTTGAGTTTCTTCTCTAACTTCTCCTTCTTTTTCCTTTTGGCCTCCTCCTTCTTCTTTTTGAGGAGTGCCATAAGACGAAGAACTTCTTCATCTTCTTCTGAGCTTGTAACGTCTTGTGGAGGAGCAACTGCGGGAGGTGGCTTTTCAAAGTTGCTCGAGCTTGCTCCTTTTCCCTTGTTGAGATCAATTTGGCTACCGACCTTGTCCCCCATCTCCTCTCCAAGCGGTTAAGCTTTTGTGGAGAGTTAGGCTCTGATACCAATTGAAAGTTGCCTAGAGGTGGGTGAATAGGCTAATAAAAGCTGAAATTAAAATAAAGAGCGGATAAAACCAGAGTGGGCCGGACTAGTCCGGTATGAGGTCGGACTAGTCCGGTCTAAGCCTACTTTGTGTTTTAGGTTTTCTGTTAAGTTTGTTTGAGCTGAAAATATGTGGTAGTCAAATGATGTCACAAATTTGTTGAGAATAATCAGATTGCAAAATAATAGAACAATTTGCGGAAAATAACACAATGAAAGTTTAACAAGTAATTCTAGTGAGCAAGTAAGATAGTAGAAAAGACAAGAGACCCGAATTATCCCGAGGTTCGATTCCACACAGGAACCTACGTCCTCGTTGAGGAGTCCACCAAGGACCGGGTCTTTTCTGACCCTTCCCTCACCGAGCGATCACTAAGATCAAGCGCGGGCTTTCTCACTATCAATCGAATGTGAATACAATGCTCTTAGGGGCTACTCACACTTTGAGGCTCCCTACACCAACCAAGCAGTTCTAGAATTCAAAGTACAACTGTTGAGAACTCAAAATAACAGTTAGAGTACAAAGGAATCAAACTGAGAGCTCAAACGTCAGTTACCACGTCTTTCCTCTCACAAAAACCGCTAACACCTTAAGATCCAATCTTAGGGGTCTAGAAGGTGAGGAAAGAGGCTTAGAAGAGCTCTAGGAATGAGTTTTCAACGCTTGGGTTCATGTGTCTATCATTCTCAGCCGGGGGGTCTCCTTTTATAGAAATCCCGGCATTTAGCCGTTACCAACTAAAGTCCGGACTAGTCCGGTCCCAACCCCGGACTAGTCCGATCTTGAGGGACCACTCACGTCACGGTTTACCAAATAAAGTTTTAGTGACCGTTGAATTCAAACGGTCATGAAACCCCGGACTAGTCCGGCCGAGAGCGGACTAGTCCGATCTCAGTCAGGAACCTTTGTTCCGTATGAGAACGGACTAGTCTGGTAAGGGTGGACTAGTCCGGCCCGAAGGGCGGACTAGTCCGGTCTTACCAGACTTAGTCTAAAAGACTCTCTCAACTGGAGTTGCGGACTAGTCCAGCCAACCTCGGACTAGTCCAAGCTCACACAGGAACCTTTGTTCCATCCTATTTCAGACTAGTCTGAAAAGATCGGACTAGTCCGGCCTGTGGAGCGGACTAGTCCGATGACACTCAAAGACTTCTTCTCCGGACCTAAGCGGCTTAGTCCGCATAGCGGACTAGTCCACCCTCTTGGGTGGACTAGTCCGGCCTTCTGAGACTTAGTCTCATAACGGCTCAGACTCACACAACAACGGATTAGTCCGGCCTTTATCGGACTAGTCCGAGCTGACTCAGGAACTCTTTGTCCGGTCTAAAACGGATTAGTCCGGTTATGAACGGACTAGTCCGTCCATTTGTACGGACAAGTCCGGTCTTCCCTTTTCTTCATGTCTATGACTACCTCATCTCGTGATTCTAATGTTCTATCCTTCGTTTGAGCTCTCTTGTGATTCTTAAGCACTCTAAAGGAGAAGACCCTATACACAACTAAAAAATGTGAAGATTAATAGAAAATGCTATTTTCAACTCTTCCAAGTCTTCTTCTTTTCCTTTTGCTTCTTGAGAGACTCCATATCCATTTCTTTGATAAACACCTGTGCTCATACTCAGTAGAAACTTATTAGCATCTTAATTGTCATCAATCAACCAAAACCACGGGGATTATCTAGATGTACTTTCAGGACCCCAGCGTCTCCCTCGAGCCAGTGGTGCAGAACCCCATTGCGGAGAGGATGGAGGTGGCCATGTCCACTGTAGAGGACGCCGCCAAGTTCGTAGCTGCTCGGTTCTAGCGCCAGTAGTCTTCTAGGACTCATGCTTGCCTTTTATACTCGCCAGCTTTTATCTTGAACAAAAATTTGCTGAAGTCTTTATGTCTTGTGTTGTTGATGTGGGTCTTCAGGTCCTTGGCAGCACAAGGGCCCAGAACAGCTTAGTTGAGGTAGCTAGTTCCTCGCCGATGTCGTGAGCTTGTCTCTCTGGGTCTTTAGCAGCGTAAGTACCCCAAGAAGCTCCGGTGATGTTGTTAGCTCATCTCCTTGGGTCCTTAGCAGTGTAAGGACCCAATGGAGCTTCGGCGACGTTGTTAACTCATTGTAGTCAAAGCTCCGAGTCCTTGCTTGTCGCCGTGGCAGTCCTGACGTCCTGCCTGTGTAGTTCACCGTGATGGACCTTGGTAGGTGTGGCCTTTAAGTTGGGGCACACCTACCAGCAGGCAGTTGAGGCAGGACGTCGGCAACAGACCCCCTGTGAGGCCCGGAACGCTAGGACCTGTTTGGGCGGAGAAAAGGAGTAATACATGCTCACTGGTCATAATTCCCTGCTCCTAGTTTCGTTGTGGCTTACGGTACTTAGCCAAGCTGTGGGGATTGGGTAATTCGGTGCGAGAGCATCCGGGTTATGGTTACTAATTTGCTCAAGAATATGAGCCATCCGGCTCCCTGGTACTTAGCTGTTGCGCTGGAGAGGCAGAGTGTGCATGCTTAGGCTATGGAACCAGGCTAAGCAGGCCACACACCCTGGACCTCGCGTTGGCATTAGCTTTTCAGGGGAGGGACCATTCAGCGACATAGGGCCCCCGAGTAATGAAGTAAACAAAGGACCCCGGGTACACCACAGGTACCCCAAGCGGACCCGCATGCAGAAGGATAACACAACTCCTACTATGGGTAAGCGCAAGGAAAAGTGACTGGCCATACAGCTGGAACGGTATGGAAAATAAGCATGAAAATGAAAGAGGCGATGCCCGGGGTCCGGTTACTCCTTTGTCCGTAAGTGTGTACCATTCGACCCTCAAGTACTCAGTTGTAGCGCTGGGGAGGCAGGGCGCGCAGGCTTAGGGTACAGGACCAGGCTAAGCAGGCTGCACGCCCTGGACCTCCAACGATCGTTAACCTTTCAGCGAGAGGACCTTCTAGTGCCATGGGACTCAGAACAAGTAGGTAGGAGGAACCCCGGACATGCCATGAGATAGTTGATATGCAAGATTAAGCATAAACTATAAAGTAAAGAGATGGGAGGTGGGAACATGCAAGGTACGATAAATTTTTCTTAGATCGGGTTTATTCATAGGAGGAGGCAGGCTTTACAAGAAGGCAGCGACCCACTCCAGATGACAAAAGTAGTAGGACTCCTCCAGAGCTTAGTTGTTCCTAGTGCTACTCCTAGACTCTATGACACCCTAACAGAGAAAAAAGAGTCCTACCGCTGCGCTAAGGATAGAACTTACATAAATGCTCTATGTTCCATGGACAGGGTAGAGGTACCCCATCCTTCGTGGCCAACCGGACGCACCGGGGGTGGCGCACTTGTGTCACTCGGAAGGGACCCTCCCATCAGGGGGAGAGTTTGTTCACCCCTTCATGAGAAAGTATTCGTTGAAGCACTAGGTCGCCCACCTCGAGCTGTCTACTCCGCACGAACCGCTGGTGATACTGCCGGAGCGCTTGGCGGTACCGTGCGTTTTGAAAGCTTATTGCCACCTTCGCTCATGAATAAGGTTGATATCTTCACGCCGGAGCTGGTCCTGCGTGGCTTCGTCGTATGTCTGACACGGGGGGGGGGGGGGCATGGTGATCTCCGGGGGGAGGATGGCCTCAGCCCCATACACCAAGAAGAAGGGTGTTTCCCCTGATGCTCTGTTGAGGGATATCCGGCTAGCCCACAGTGCACACAGATGCTCTTCTACCCAATTGGCACCATGCTTCTTCAAGCAATTGTAGGTGTGCGTCTTGAGTCCCCTGAGTATCTCAGCATTTGCCATTTCGACTTGACTGTTGCTCTCTGGATGAGCAACAGAAGTGAAGAAAACTTGGATGACAAGGTCTTTGCAGTACTCTTAAAACACTGCACTGGTGAATTGGGTCCTATTTTCGGTGATGATTCTGTTCGGAACCCCGAACCAGCAGATGATTGACTTGATGAACTTGACTCTTGATTGCTTGTTGATTTTCACTACATGGGAGGCTTCCGGCCACTTGGTGAACTTGTCTATGGCGACGTAGAGGCACCGGTACCCTCCGAAGGATCTGGAGAAGATCCCAAGGATGTCCAGCTCCCACACAACGAAGGGCCATGAGGGCGGGGTCATCTACAACGTCTGCACCGATGTGTGGATGTGCTTCGCATGGAATTGGCACGTCTTGCATCTCTTGACCAGCTCGACGGCATCCTAGAGAGTTGTCGGCCAGTAAAAGCCATGCCGGAAGGCTTTACCGACCAGCTTACGGGAAGATGCATGGTTCCTGCACTCGCTTCCATGGATCTCTGCTAGCAAGTCGCAACCCTCCTCTCAGGTTATGCACCACAATAGGACGCCATTGGCGCCATGTCGGTAGAGATCCCCCTCTACTAGCGCGTATCTCTTAGCCAACCGAACGATCTGTTAAGTGGATGCATGTTCATTGGGAAGGATATTGTCTTTCAAGTAGTTCCATACCTCCGTGATCCATGCGTCGGGGCATACTTGAGCTTCTGGATCTTGAATGTCGGGTTGCACGGAGTCCCCGGTGACGCTTACGATCCTTGGCAGGTAGTAGGGCTGCCGGGACCGCCAGTTTCAAGGTGCTGATATCGCCCCCTTCGCCTAGATCGGCAGGCCAGGCTGTAGGTCGCAACAACTTCCTTTCAAAGACTCCCTCAGGCACTGATGCCCAGGTGGAACCTTCTTTGACAGGTCATCAATGATTGTGTTGTTTCCATGATGGACATGGCACAGGTCCAAGACTTGGAAGTCTTTTTCCAGCTTCTAGACTTAGAGGAGGTAGGCTGCAAGCTGAGTATCATTGCAGCAGCACTCTCCCTTGATTTGCTTGATGATCAGCTGAGAATCACCCTTGATGAACAACTGCTGGACGCCTGGGACAGCGCGGTCTTCAACCCGAAGATGAGAGCCTCATACTCTGCCATGTTGTTGGTTGCCTTGAAGTCAAGCCGCACCATGTACTTGAACTGCTCCCCAATCGGGTTGAGGAGAAGTACTCCCGCTCTGGCACCTTGCATGCGCGAGGAGCCATCAAAGAAGAGTGTCCAGTGAGGTCCGGTGAAGACCGGAGCTCTGGGCTTGGCTTCATCGATGTCTTATCCCCCTGGGTGGCATGGTGTTGGCGTCCACTCACCCACGAAGTCAGCTAGCGTGTGACTCTTCACCGCATGATGTTGCAAGAAGCCTAGCTCGAACTCTGCCAGCTCAGCAGCCCACTTTGCAATGATCCCGGTTGCGTTGGGGCTGTGGAGAATGGCTTTCAGTGGGTATGAGGTGACCACTGAAATATTGTGAGCTTGGAAGTAGTGGCGCAGCTTCCTTTATGCAACGAGGACTGCATAGAGAAGCTTGTGCACCTCCAGATATCTTGTCTTGGCATCATGATGGACCTCGCTGATGTAGTACACTGGACGCTGGATGGTCCGGACCCTCCCGTAGGGGTACGGTGCGTCTTCTTGGAGAGGTCTAGGACTCGGGGGCCCCTGGGCCCCGGGTCCGGGACTGCACTCTGGGAGCTGGGAGCCGGATGCTCATTGGTCGTCAGGTCCGACGGGCCGGGACCTGATAGTCTCCTAGTCCTCCGGCTCCCCTGCGAGGTCTGAGTCCTGGGACTCTAGACCTGCTGCACGAGCCTCGTCTGGGACTTGGGGTCGTGGTAGTTTCGGTCGATCCACGACCAGGACCATGCTCACGACCTCTATTGTGGCGGCGATGTAGAGGATGAGGGGCTCGCCTTGTTCCGAAGCCACCATGATTGGCAGCATTGTGAGGTACTTCTTCAGCTCCTAGAACGCCTCCTCCGCCTCCTCGGTCAATACGAAGGTCTGGACCTGCGCATAAGCTTGAAGAACGGGAGAGTCCGCTCAGCCGTCTAGAGATAATCCGGCTGAGCGCAGCCTAGCATCCAGTGAGCTTCTGCACGTCCTTGATGCGGACAGATGGCCGCATCATTTCGATTGCCTAAATCTTCTCTGGGTTAGCCTAGATTTCCCGGTGTGAGACCAAGAAACCGAGTAGCTTCCTAGCAGAGACCCCGAAGACACACTTGTCTGGGTTTAACATCGTGCGTGTCGAATGCAACCTATCAAAGACTAAGGCTAGGTTGTCGAGCAAAGATGTATGCGACTTAACCTTAATGACGATGTCATCGACGTACAGCTATACTAGGTCATGAATGATATTCCCAAATGTTTTATGCATGGCACGTAAAAAAGTGGGAAGGGCATTCTTAAGACCATAAGGCATGGATACATAGCAGAATAGACTATCTACTGTTATGAAGGCAGTATGTTCTTCGTCTTCCCTAGACATAGGTATTTGGTGGAAACTTGAGTAAGGGTATAGGAAACACAGTAGATCACAACCGGATGTAGGATCCACTATTTGGTCTATGCGGGGGAGAGGAAAAGGATCCTTTGGGCATGCCTTATTGAGGGCGGTGTAGTCGATGAACATCCAAAGCTTCCTGCCAATCTTGGGGACGATAACAGGGTTGGCCAGCCATCATGGATGGTGGACCTCTCGGATGAAGCCGACATCGAGCAGCTTCTTGATTTCTTCACGGATGATGTTTTGCCTCTCGATGGACTGCTTCCGAGGCTTTTGTTGTACCGGCCTGGCGTCAGGGTAGATCATCAAATGGTGCTCAATCAGTTCCCTGGGGATCCTGGGTATCTCTGATGATTGCCATGCAAACATGTCGACGTTAGCCCGGAGGAAGGTGATGAGCGCGTGTTCCTATTTGTCACCCAGGCCTCCGGCGATGCGGGTGGTCTGGGAAGCGTCAGAGCCGACTTGGACGACATTGATGGGGACGTCCTCGCCGTCTGAGGGCTGCACGCGGGGTGCAGATGTCGACCCTCGCTGGCTCGTGCTTGGAGGTGGCCGGCTAGCTTCACCGTGGCTGGAAGCAGCCTCCTGCACTGCTGCCAATGCCTAGAGCTTCTCCAGCACTGAGACGGAGGTAGTGCGGTCTCCACGGATCTTGAGGACGCCTCCAGGTGTCAGCATCTTCAAGACCAAGTAGTTGTAGTGGGCTACCGTCATAAACCGGTACAGGGTTGGCCTGCCGATGATGGCATTGAAGGGGAGGCTGACCTCCGCTACGTCGAAGACGATGCTCTCCGTGCGGTAGTTTTCAGGCGTCCCGAATGTCACTGGGAGGGAGATTCTACCACACGGCCAGATAGGGTCCTGACCCACCCCGAGAATGGTCGTGAGAGGGTGAGCTTGGACATGGGGATCTACAGCTTCTTGAAAGTTGCAAGGCTGATGACGCTGAGAGACGCCCCACCATCCATTAGCACGTGGTAGAGCTTCATGTTGGCAATGGTGGGGACGATGAGGAGTGGCAGCTACCCGGCGCCTGCCATGTTCTTAGGGCAGTCGGAGGCGTCAAAGCTGATCGGCGTCTCCATCCACTTGTGGTGGGGCGCCGGCCCGGGGGCTGGGGCAGCCGCCGCCACTGCTCAAAGTAGGGTCTTGACAGCATGCTTGGACGCGATGTCCGCAGATCCCCCATACATCAGAAGGAGTGTCTTGCGATGCTTGTTATCGGCGCTGGAGTCAGAGTCGGAGTGGCCGTAGGTGGCCTTCAACGCTCGCTTGGCGTCCTGGTACTCCATCTCTTGCTCCGCACCGGCCTCAGGGTCAGCCTTCTGCTTGCCCTCCCGCTGGTGGAACGGGGCACCGTCTTGGCGCTGCCGCTGTTGCTGCTCACGGAAGCGCTCCGCAAGCTTCTTGAACTCGTGGCACTCGCTAGCACCATGGCGGCTGGAGTTGTGCATCGGGCACCACTGGCCTCATCACTAACAGACGGTGGTCGCGGGCGCTTGTCGGTGCGTGGGCCACGGCCCCCACTGGCTGCTGCAGTGGCGATGGTGGGTGCCCCGGCTAGAGGCTTGTCCTTGCCTCCACCCTTCTTCTTCTTGCCACTGCCCTGAGCAGCGGCTTCACCAGCACTCCCCGCCACAGAGGCGGGCCGTGAGTTCCAGTCTCGGCTCTCCGCAGCCCTGGCGCACTTGTCCGCCAAGCTGAAGAGCTTGGAGACATCTTGCACATCATGCATGGCTAACTTCTCGAGCATCTTCTTGTCTCTAACGCCTTTTCGGAAGGCGGCGATGATAGAGGTATTGGAGATGCAGGGGATGGTGTTCCTGATCTGGGAGAACCGCTGGATGAAAGATTGTAGCGACTTCCCTTCGCGCTGACGCACGACGTGGAGGTCGAGCTCGCTACCGGGGCACGTGTAGGAACTCCCGAAGTTGGCTGTGAACCTCCAGCACAACTCTTCCCAGGAGGATATGGATCCTGGGGGAAGGTTCATGAGCCATGACCAGGCAGTACCGGTCAGGGCCACGGGGAAGTAGTTGGCTATAATGGCATCATTCCCTCCTGCAGATAGGATGAAGGTGGAGTAGATCTGCAGGAACTCGGCGGGGTTGACAGTCCCATCGTACTTCTCCGGCGAGTGAGTTTGGAACTTGGGTGGCCAGACCACCATGCAAATTGAGGGGTGAGTGCCATGCAGCCCCTGCCCACTAGTGGAGAAGCAGGGGTTTGCACAGCGCGTCTCGCTGGTACGGCACTCGGGGTGCCATACTCGCCCTCGAGGTTGCAGCGCCTCTCACGCCATCGCTCCATGGTGACGCGACCATCCTCGCTCACGCGGCAGCGGTCTAGCTAGACCCTAAGGTCGGCTGTGGCCTGCCTGGACGTGGTCGCCACGCGTATCGATGCCATCTCGCGGGCCACCGTCGATGTATGCGACTGCTCCTGCGACGGCTCAGCCTGCTGCCTTCTGTAGGTGGGCATGTTCATGGCGGCGGCGACGAGGTTCGTGACGTCGTTGCGCCTCTTCTTTGCCACCTCTGAGGGAGCTTCCTCGCCCGGAGGGTTGTGGAGAAGATCACGTGCTGCGGACAGCATGCTCTCCGGGGTTGGAACTGGCGGAGTAGTTGCCGCCATGGCGGCAGATGGCCGTTGTGTGGTGGCAGCACTGGATGTCTCGGGGGCGGCGAACGTATGGTTGCCTGCCCGGCCAGATCTACCCGCCCTGGAGCGAGAAGTGGCCTCCTCCTCCTCCCTTCCCTAGAGACGGCAACAAGTAGGGTGGGAGGAGCTAGCAATGGACTGAATGTTCACCATGGTGGTGATGCTCATTCATCCAGAGAGTGTGATAACCCCCTACCTGGCGTGCCAAATGTCAAAGTGTTTGCTAAGACACTTCCCCTGGTACCGCTACTGGAGAAGTCCACGGAGGTTTGTTGTTTGGAGTGGCTAACGTCCCTAGATCGATTGAGCTTTGAGAACAATGGTGAACACCGAGATTTACGTGGTTCGGGCCGCCGGAGCGTAAAACCCTACGTCCACGAAGGTTATTGCACTTTCTTCGTGTGAGGCAGAATACATCGCCGTGACCACGGCGGCATGCACCGGGATTTGGCTCCGGCGTCTGCTCAATGATCTTGTGGGCGAGCCAGGTGTCGGGGCAACACTGTACGTCGACAACAAATCAGCCATCCAACTCTGCAAAAATCCCGTGTTCCACGACAGATCAAAACACATCGAGACGAGGTTTCATTTCATACGGGAATGTGTTCAGAATGGGACTATCATTGTTGATTATGTGGTGACAGACGAACAGGTGGCGGACGCACTCACCAAGGCTCTTCCGCGGGCAAAGCTCAAGGAGATGGGCATGAAGATGGGTATCATCCACAAGAGCAGCTGATTAGGGGGGAGTTTGTTAGCATAACCAGCTGCTGTTTAAGTATTTTTCGTTCTCTGTAATAAACTGAGCTGCGACTCAGTTAGGATAGGAGCGGTTTCGGCTCAATGTGCTGACCCGATCGTGCAACGGCACGATGGAACGGCCACGCGTATCCTCAGGGCGACGGGCGTACCGCAGGAATAGTGGATCACCCTGACGTGCTTGTTTTTCAGTTTTTCCTGCAAGGCTACCTTTTAATATTATAAACGATGGCTGCAGTTTGAGCAGCGCCACCAAAATTCTGATTTTCCTAACCATTGCTTGATCCACGTACTGCTGATACCAAAGGCTGTATTGAAAATTAAAAAATGTGATGATGAAAAAATTGATGTCTCCTGAAAAAAGAGTGATGATGATTTACTGTCAATACAGGGAAAAAACAACATTTACGACGGTTCTAGGGTTAGCCGTCATAAATAAAGGCTTACATACGACGGCCTAGTTTAGGCCGTCGTAAGTACAAGCTTATTACAACGGCCCTAGCGCCCCCGTCATAAAAAGCTTATTCACGACGGCCCTGGCGCCCCGTCGTAAATAAGCTTATTTATGATAGTCTGGTCACGGGCCGTCATAAATAGGGTCCTTATACCTATTTGTGAATGGGCCGCCTCGCGGCCTGCTCGCCCGCTGCTCTCCCGCTGCCCGTGCCTCCGCCCGCACATCTCATGCCGCTGCCGACCCCCCGCTCCCACGCCAGGCCGGCCGCCGCCGCCCGGCGCTCTTGACCGCCCCCGAGCTCCCCCGCGCCGCCTTCAAAATAAAGTAATTTTTTATATTTGTTGTTTAATTTATGTTAATTGTTTATATTATTTTTAAATTAAATTTAGTTTAGTTGTAAATTATATAGTTTGTGAATTTAGTTTATTTAGTTGTAATTTATTGTAAATTGAATTTAGTTTAGTTGTAAATAATTTAGTTTGTAAATTTAGTTTAGTTGGGTTGTAATTTGTTGTAAATTGTTTGTCTTAGTTGTAAATCATTTAGTTTGTAAATTTAGTTTAGTTGAGTAGTAATTTGTTGTAAATTTTTTGTATTAGTTGTAAATTTAATTAGCGTAGTTTTAAATTGAATTGTAAATTTAGTTGTTAATTATTTAGGTGAAAATTGTCTTTAGTTTATTAATTAGTTTTATTTTAGGTGATAAGTAGTCGTTACATTAGATAATTTATTATTTTGCTAGTTTAGTTGTTACATTAGATAATTTAAGTTGTTTATGACGATTTTGGCCGTCATAAATGGTCGTGTTTCTTGTATTGTGTATGATGAGATGGAAGACTCTCAAGAGATAATATCTTATACATCTGAGCATCAAATTATGATGGTTCAATGTGAGATGCCTAATATCCATAAAGATGTGGGTGTGCTAAGATCTATAGGAATAGCACCAATACGAAAATGGACGTTAGTGAAATTTTCGCAGGTCAAAGGCCACAAAGTGGACAGCAAGAAACAAAGAGAGTGGTGAAGGCCAATTGCAAGATATCGGATGAACAAATGATTAAAGTGACAAGGCAAACTGAAAGAATTCAACAACAAACGATGAGCAAATTAAAAGAGCTGAAGAGATGACATATAAATAAAGGCCACTTGAAGCTATGTTAGTTGCCAATTTTAATTATTTTACTTCACTTGCTATTGATCAAATTTCTGATTTAGCTAGCAGCATGGTTGTACTGATTAGAGAAAAGGATTTCAATAAAACTGATAAAATTAAAGATATGGAGTTGGCTCGGATATCTTTAAATAACAAAACTAAGAAACGAAAGAGTGTGTTGAAATTGAAAATGGTGACGATGGTAGGAACAAAACAAATAATTAACTACTGCTTCAGTGGATTAAAGATGATTCTTAAATAGATGAAGAATATATAGGCCCCGTTTGATACGATTTCAGATTCTATAAAAATCAGAAACATTTCAGTTTCAACCTTGAAATATTTCACAACCTAAAACAGAATCATTTTAGAAACTGTTTGGCTAGTTTCTACTTTTAGTTTTATTATAGAGTGGAGGAGGATTGAAATTATCTATTTATCCTTAGATGGACTAAATTGTCTTTGTCATAATATAACATATAATAAAGTCTTATAATACATATTATTTATATGTGTCATTGTAAAATATATGTCATCATCCATGTGTACGGATAAATCCATTTTGCACGACGATGGTGGGTTGCGCGGCTTGGACGACGGCAAGTTGAGCATAAGGGCAGACGGTAGCAAATCTTCGTAAATAGTAGCAGAACTAGAGGGGAGCTACAATAATATGTAGCGTTTCAGCGTGTGGAACACCTCTCTAGCCATTTCACATTCGTAGGCAAAAAATATGAATCCTTTCTTATTGATTCACTGCTGAAACGTTTCCCTTTTTTACTGTTTGGTACCGTTTTAACTGATTCAAGCTACAGACTGAAACATTTCTTCTTGCCAAACACACCCATAGTTGTGGAATAGAAAAAGGCTAAAAAGTAAAGTAAAAAAAAACAAAAGAGAAAATGTTGGAAACTCCAATGAGAAGTAAAAGATCTTGACCTTCTACATATATGGGACCAAAAGCCATCAGGAAAATCCCGTGGCTAAATTACCTAAAGTTACTAAAAAGTGAAATGAAAGGTTTGTCTTGGAATTGCTGAGGGGGAAGCAAAAAAGGAATGTTTCCCTTTTTAGGAGAAAAAAGGAGTGATTCTCTTTACAAGAGATCTGATTAGGGATAGTAAATTTGATTTTATTTATATGAGTAGGAAGAAAGATGATATCCCAGATTCGTAATTGAGAAATATTGACCATAATATGACTTACCTTTGGAATTGGATTCCTGTCAGAGAAAATTTTGGAGGTCTATTAAATGGGGTGAATATTGAAAGTTTTGATGTTGGTGCTGTTGTTGAAGGCAAGTATATTTATCAGATGGACTTGTGGGATAAGAAGATACAACAAAAAGTAGAATTTATTGAATGTATATGGGGCTGCACAATAGGAATACAAGGAAAAAGTTTAACTGAATTAGCTTTATTTTTCTCTAAAAATCATACCTGAAGACGGCATGATGAATTAACTCTACTTTTAACATGAGTACTACAAGTTGTTACATTGTATCCATACAAAGTTCATAGCCAAAAAAATGCACAGAAAAATACAGAAATTTTCACATAATAGTATACATAAAATAATTTTAAACATCCATAAAGTTATTTTCTAGTGTACACATAAAGTCACTATCATAAAATATAATTAAAATTATCAGATAATGCAAATATTGACACTTAGATCGAAATTGTTACAAATCTAAGTAATTTTATATAGAAAATTTTATTAAATAAATAGAAGTAGCATATTATGTTTTTTAAATATGAATAAGTCTACTTGATCCCCTCACCTATTGAGATTCTCGTCTACTTACCCTCCTCACTTATCAAACTAGGTATCGTGCCTCCTAAACTATATAAAATTGTCTAAATAAGCCCCTACACACTACAGGGAAACCGATCAATTTACAACGGCCAGAAACCGTCGTAAATAAGCGAAAACCGTCGTAAATAACTTATTTACGACAACCGTCATAAATAACTTATTTATGACGGTTTTCTCTAATTTACGACAGTTTCTGGCCATTTCCAATAATTGGTCGTGAATAAGTTTATTTACGACGGTTACCGTCGTAAATGACAAACTTACGACTGTCGTTCCTAGCCGTCATAAACAACGGGTCGTCGCTCATGGCCATGTCACGTGGTGGGCTGGACACCTTACTTACGACGGCCTAAGGCAAGCCGTCGTAAGTTAATTAGGTTAACTTACGACGGCTCTGTTTAGCTGGCGGTCATAAATAAGGCTTTTACTTTAAAAAAAAAATAGAAAATAGATACCTGACACGATGGACAGCTCACAGAACAGTTTATATACACATCCAAAATATAAAACATCCAAAATATTAAATAACAAAAGGATCCACTCGCTAAACACTACCCCTTCTACTTGTGGATCCACTCGCTCTGAAGCCGAAGAATCCGTCTCCGCGACCTCGTCCCAGTGCCGGTAGTTGTGGCAGTGGAGTTTGAGCTTCCGTTGTCGATCTCTGCAATACAAATAAATAGATAAAGTGAGTTTGAGCTTCTACGACTCTCCCCCTTACTCTCCCTCTCCCTCCCCGCACTCTCACTTTCTCCCTCGCCCTCTCCCTCCCCCCCTCTTTGTCACTCCTCTCTCTCTCTCTCTCTCTCTACAACTTTGTCTCTCTCCCTCCCTCTTTCCCTTTTCCCTCTCACTCTCTCTCCCTCTCCCTCCCCCTCTCTACCACTATCTCTTACTCTCACTCCCTCCCTCTCCCCCCTCACTCTCACTCTCACTCTCTCCCCTCAACTACACTAAGTTTTTATTAGATTAGAAAATAGCAAATAGAAAACACATTACCTAGATATTTGAAAGTCCATGTGGTGGGGGCACTTGTGGCGGGGCTAACTCTGATGGCTGTCACGTAGGGATCGAGATCTGCTGTCCACTCTGTCGAGCTAAGGCATTTAATTGCAAACTATTAAAACAAATATACTAATGCAATGATATGAATTTAAATTAATTTATATTGAATTACTTACCTCCACCGCCACCTGCATCTGAGCCATGTAGTTTGACATGTAGGCGGCCTGCTGCTCCTGTGCGGCCCGGGTTAGATCACTCTCCCTCTGGAGCTCCTCTCTCTCCCTATAGAGCTCCTCTATCTTGCTCTGGGAGAGACGACGACTTGTCGGTCGATGGAGTGACGATCGAAAGTCGCGCTACCCTCGATTTAACAACTCCATTGAAAATGGCAAACCTACAAAAGAGTAATAATTAGAAGAAACTATATTTTAAAGAAATAAAGAAAATGACCAACGAACTGTCCATGTGCATTCCCGTCTCCGCTAGCGTAAACAGCTTGAGGGTCGATTGGCGCGTTTTCCCAATCGTACCCTTCCCCGTGTATCCTCACAGCCTCTCGCCCATACTTTTCCTAAAAACAGTAAAATTGTGTGTTTGTAGCAACAATAGTATTAGTAACAATTGAATTGATGAGTTTTGATAACTTACCAGTTGATCGGCCGCGATCGGACTGCACTCCCTAGGCAGGGATGGGTCCTAATGACCCCGCTTCCAGACTTGAGTGGCGGTTGGTACCTGACCAGTCTCGCGCTCCTGTAGATATGGGTTCATATGCTAATTATATTATGAAGACGTACAAACAAGGGTTACTATTCTTACCATGCGTTTAGCCAAATGCACATGGCCATCTGGGCCATAGGAATGCTTTGAGTCGGAACCTCTACATCCACGAGCCCTCCTGAACTTAGTGATGAAAGAATCGCTAGCCCACATCTGGCAGAGAGCTCAGTATGCTTTGGGTCGACCCTATAGCCAGGAAATACTGACCTGCACATATTTATCATGTCATTGAATTACCATTTACATAACTAAGTATTGAAATAATTGAACACAAACAACTTACCTCCGTGTACCGCTCCTCCATCAAGTACGTATCTAAGGCCCTCCTAAACGGCCCCGACTGGTACTCCTGGTGCCGCTTGAGGTACTCGCTCACGGCTTGAGTACGAGTGTACGATAATGCTTGCGTTACAAGCTTCCGCACGTTCCTGTTGAACACGGCTCTAGCATAGTCCAACATGCTCTGGTCGTGTCCTCTAAACGGTACCTCATCTATAAGAAAACAGATATTGAAGAGATATGCATTAACAATTTAATCAAGTTTAAGAATACAAATTTACAAAAATTTATTAAGCAGGCTTACCATAAAATCCTCCCACACAGCCCTATGAAGATTGTTGTGTGCCTCGTGAGAGACACGAGCGTAGTCATCCCACGACATCGCAGGGACCCCGTAGATCACACTGGGATAGTGCAGACGCACTAAAGACCCAATGCAATCGGATACCCCATCTGTGGTGCCCCTGACGTGTGAACGAGCGGTCGTACTAGGAGCTGCAAGGATTTAGTGAACTTATTAATGTACCCACAAACAAAAGAACCTAAAAGTTGGATATTATGTGATAGTTTGATAAGTGTCTCCGACCGGGCAAATAGTGACCCGCTCTATAGGAACTGGAGGAGACACAAAGTGTGTCCTCCTCATCCTTGCCACTGCTCTAGGACCCCATCTGGTGACCCGTAAGGCTGCTCACCACTAGAGCCCGAAGGCTCCACGCTAGGTGGCTCTACGCTAGGCGCCTCCGCGACAACCATAGGCAACCCCGAAGGCTGTGGCGGCACCCTATCCTTTGACTCTGACTCAGATGACTCTAAGTCAGACTGCAAAATTGAAGGATTGATAAGAATAGTTAATTGGTAAGTGATATATACGATATGTAATTCCCAATGAAAATGTACCTCCATGCGCTGTAAGGCCACAGGTTTGCCCGCTAGGTCTGGCGCGTGTCTCAACAGCTAAGAGCATCTGCTCTCACCTGGCGAACTACCCCTAAAAACGGTGTCCCGTGCCTCCCTGAGGAAGCCCCTAGCCCCCTTCCTTTTTCCCTTCTCTAACGGCATCCTGTTGTAAGGAGTAATTGATAAATATGCTAAGAAAATATACAAAGTTATGATAATTTTGTGAAAAAACTTACTTGGAGTCAGTTTCAGAATTCATCGACATCACGAACCCCACTCCTTAAACCAGACCATTGATCTTGTTTCGTAATTTGTTTCCATTTTCGTTTAAGCATATCAGAAGTCTTTACATCATCAGCGTCTCCAACCAAGTGATCGAGTTCAACACTAGGCTCGACGAAAAACGAGTCTGTCAACTCTTGTTCTTGATAAACCTCATCAACGTCATTGATATCATGGTAGCCATCATCTCTTGGAGTATATAACCGCTCACGAGGATTTACCTTATGTACCACCCACCAAGCATTAAGCTTTTGACATGGATAAGGTAAATAATACACTTGCTCCACTTGGTGTGCAAGAACAAATGTATCATAGCCTCATAGTTGTTCATTGTATTTGACTTCCACCATGCCAACTTCGTTTTGTCGTGTTCCATTATTGTTGTCAAACAAATCACAATCAAAGAAGATGAAGTTCCTTATTTCCAACCAAACTAAATTCGAGAATTTTGTTAATGATCCCATAGTAATTAGTTTTACAGCCTTGAGAGTCGATTGCCCTCGTCACAACTTCAGTATTACATGTTGTCGCGAGAGGACGAAGAGCTTCCAATTGACTTGTACGAAATCGAACCCGTTGACGTCATATCGGCCATAGCTTCTAACTTTAACCAATCCATAGGACAGTTGTTGCAAGTCTTCATGGATTTCGGGCTCTTTCACGCACTGTCCAAATTACGAAGTTATAAGAATACTTCATAATACTTATAATTATAAAAATATTTTATAAATACTCATAAGTTAATGAGAAAATGTTACATATTCTCAAAACTAGGAAAGGAAATTAGGTCGTCCATTTATTCCGTCCCGTCGCATCATTTCTACTTGTTTGCTCGTAGGTTGATGCCAATGTATCCAATTTTGCTTCTGGAGCTCACTCGACGGAAAAAAACATTAATGAATATAAATACTGCATAATATGCCGATAAGCATCAATTTTAGGACAAAAACTTACTCAAAATATTTGTCCATCCCATCTATATTAGCATACATGTAGAGGAAAGCGGTTGTTTTTCATATGCGGTACAATTGTAGCTCCGGCTACCAGAACAGTAGTGCCCTTCGTTGCAAAAATAGAGAGGTCACTGCAAGGTGGATGTTCATCCATATTGTATCACATCACCGAAGTATTTACATTGTGTTCCTCTGCAAAGTAAACACTTGAAAAGTATCCCACTTCCTTAAGGGTAAATGCTTCACCGATGCACCCTTCCACCCTCGCTCGGTTACCAACCATTGGCTTCAGATATCTAAGTGCTCTTTCAATGTGATATATCCATCTATATTGCACGGGACTGCCACTGTAGCCTCAAATGGAAGATAGATAAGGATATGTTGCATTGGACTGAAGAATCGTGGAGGAAAAAATTCCATCTTACATAATGGTATCGGTATCTCTTTCTCCAACTTATTTATCATCTCTACCGTGATTTCTTTAGCACGGAGCTGTCTATAGAAGTAGCTAAGCTCGGCTAACACCTTCCACACCACATCATGAAAATAGCTGCGAAACATAACAGGTGGGAGTCTTTCCATGATTATGTGATAATCATGACTTTTCAATCTAGTGAGCTTTCCCGTCTTCACATTCACGGCTCGTTTCAGACTAGGTGCGTAACCATATGGGAATTTCAAACTTTTCAACCATTTCATGACTTCTTTCTTTTCTTTGGATCGAAGATAAAAAGAAGCTCGTGGCTTACCACCGCTTTCGGAGATCTCAAGAGTTGGACGGTTACAATGCTCTGCCAGATCCTTTCGAGCCTTTATATTGTCTTTTGTTTTGCCCATCATATCCATGTATGTGCTTATTATACATTCACCCATATTACGCTCCTAATGCATAACATCAATGGTGTGTATTAAAATCAATGACTTCACATTTGGGAGCTCCCGTATTCCACATATATGAGTCCAATTGTGTTCCTCTCCGTAACCTACAAAATATCCAGGACGACTTTCATCTGCCACCAGTTTGTCCAACATTTCTGAAATTTCTGACTCAATTTGACGTTTTAGTGGTCCTTTTGTTACAATTGTGTCCTTTCTGAAGACATTCTTCTATTATCGAAACACGTGATTTCAAGGCAACCAACGTCTATGACAATTGAAGTAGCATATCTTGCCTCCAAGAGTAAGTCGAAAGTAATCCATGTCCGAAGCACATATCGGGCACGTCAAACGACCGTAAGTGCTCTATCTAGAGAACATACCGTATGTTGGAAAATCATGGACGGATCATAAGTAAGTAGCCCACAGGTTGAATTTCTGCTTCTTATAACAGTCGTACGCTTCTACTCCTGTCCACAAAATTTTTAGTTCTCCAATCAACGGTTTTAACATCAAGTTTAGACGTGGCCCAGGATGATCCGGTCCAGGTATGATGAGCCAAAGTAACATGAATTCATACTTCATACAAAGAGATGGTGGTAGGTTGTATGGAATAACAAAAACGAGCCAACACGAGTATGGTGTGACGTTTGTACTAAACGGCGAGAAGCCATCTGTCGCCAACCCGATGTGAACATTTCTCGCATCACTAGCAAACTCTAGATCCAAGAAGTTCAGCGCCTTCCACGCCTCACCGTCGAATGGGTGCGTCATGACTCCTTTGTGCTGACATACACCTTCTTTGTTCCATCTCATGTGTCTCTGTGTTCTTTTTTAAATAAACAACCGCTTCAATCGAGGTATCAGTGGTAAGTAACGAAGTTGCTTATGTGCGACTTCTATCATCGCATTATCACCATTGTCATTAACAACTTCGAGAAACCTAGATTTACCACATTTTAAGCACTTCTCTTTCGCATGCTCTTTCCAAAAAAGCATACAATTGTCTGGACACACATCAATCTTCTCATATTTCATACCGAGACCAGACAACAATTTATTCGGCTGATACATATCTTTACCACTTTGTGGGGTTGTGGAAGGATATCGCTGATCAATTTGATTAGATTGTTGTAACAGTTGTTGGAAAAGAAGTACTTAGACTTAATTGCCATAAGTTTGTTGATGAACGTAAGGAGAGTCACTTCTGTGTGTTCATGAAGCGGCTCTTCAGAAGCTTTAAGAAGCTTGAAGAACGCTTCTACCTCCGTTGTTGGAGGATCCTCCGTAGCCTCTGGTTAAATAGTTTGTAGCATATCATCCATCCGATCAACCGCTGTGTTGTCATCATCCTCTTGCACTTCTTGTACGGCTCGAGAAGTTGTCTCGCCGTGAAAGCTCTACACCTCATAATGTGACATGTAACTGTTTCGATAAAAGTGTATCGAAAGATTCATTTTATCACGACACTTTGTGTTTCGGCATTTCATACATGGGCATCGCACCTTATCAATCATCGACAACGAAAAGGCTCAATCTACAAAAGCATTTGTCTTTGCGAACCATTCATCTGACTGACCACCTTTCTTGTTTCAACCATTATACATCCAACTACAGTCTTCACCCATGTCTGAGGCTACAGATATAAAGACAAAGAAAATATCATTAATTTATACTTTACTATATGTCACGACCATACTTCTATTGGGACGGATAGGTCCTAAACCCACCCAAGAGTGACCGAGAGGAACGTGCTTCTGACGAGATGCCATGTCCGAATCCAGATAAAATTTCGGCAACATAACCCCGTTGTTCTTCGACTGCACGCCCGATAATGGTACAGCAGAGAACATCAGGGTTACACTATCGAAATCTCGTCCGGATTCAGACTCGCGTCTCGTCATAGGAACGCCCCCGGGGTCACTCTTAAGCTGTCCAAAAAGGGACAATTCCGAACCCACTCGGCTCATATGCGTAACGCATGTGAGACGGGCCGGTTCGAAACGGGTGATGCATATTCTGAAGGTTTACGTTACTCATTCATTTTTGAGTCATTTACGAGAGAGAGAGAGAGAGAGTGGAAAGAACGAAAGCAAGAGAGAAGGGGGGAAAGAATATGGGTGACCGCCAACGCGCGGGTCTACGTCCATGCGACCTAATCCTTCGGCATGTCCGGGGTCTCAAGGTCAACGGAGAAGGACGAAACCAAAGCCCGCCAGCCTTTTGGCAGCTCAGGCATCGGAAACGGGTTGTTGGGGGGTCCTTGTACCCTTCTGCGATGGGTCACGGCGGATGAGCGGTCAAGCGTTGCAGGGAGGTCAGCCGGGTGCCGAGCTCGGAAAGACGGCTCTCGCCGTTGTCTCTCCGCGTCCTTGGGTGCTTGAAGCTTGGAGGTTCGGGGCCTTCTGGCTTCCACCGTCGTCGCAGAGGGTGACGCGGCTCCCAACAAGTGCTTCGCGTTCGCACCGGCACCGTTCGCCTCAAAGCCTAACTCGATAGATGTCCTACTATTAATTATCGTATTATATGCTCTCACGACTGTGTATATAGCTAAACATCGTGAAGCGAATAAGTAACACTCAATTCTCAAACTATTTTCATGCAAGTGATTAATAAAAAACATAATTATTAAAAAATTACTCAAAGAGGGCGCAAAGTCCTGCAGCGGTGGCGGGGTGGGCTTCCATGGTCAGGGGTGCACCGGGGCACCGGCGCGGGCTGCGCGTGGGGGCCGGGGGCCTAGGGGCTGGGGCCGGTGGGGGTCAGGGCCGAAGCGGCGGCTCAGAGCCGGGGGCCAAGAGGGGGCCGCTGGGGGCTGGGAGCGGTGGGGGTCAGGGTCGGAGCGGCGGCACAGAGTCGGGCACGGGCGGGGACACGGCGGCGGCAGGGGGCAGCAGCGACAGTGGGGGCCGAGGGCGGCCGGGGGCAGCGGGGGGTGGCCGGTGGTGGAGGCAGCGGCGGTGGACGGTGGGCGAAGGGCGGCCATGGAGGTGGCAGCGGAGGACAGCTCGGGGGAAGGGCTGAGAGCCGGGCTCGGGCTCGGGCTGAGCAGCCCGAGTGCCCACGACCGTTGGATCTTATCTGACGGTCCACACGTTTTATGTGGGTTATATAAAACGGCTCCCAACCCTAATACACTCATTTTCCTCTCCCCCCTCTCTCCTCTCCTGAGCACAGGCGGCGGCTACGCGAGGTACCAGCGGCGTGAGGGATCTACGGTGGCGGCGCCTTGCAGCGGCAGCGGGCACAGGCGGCGCCGGCGGCGGCAACGCCGGCCAGGCGAGGCGAGCCGCCCTGGCGTCCACCCGCCACCGAATGGACGCCTAGGCGCCGCCTAGGCATCGCTTTGAAAACACTCGCGGTGACGACAGGGGTGGCCGGGGTGGCGATGCCGGGGACTAAAGCAAACAATTAAATAAATTAAATCAATCAATTACAAAAATAACTAAATTAAACAACTAATTAATCAATTAACTAAATTAAATCACTAAAATCAGAACCAATTACTAAATGTAACCAAATAATTAACAATTAAAATAATTATCTATAAAAACATACAAATTGATTAAGTATTTAAAATTTAATGTAATCTAACTAACAACTATATACATAAACTAAAAAAATACTTGATTCGGTCCAGCGACGGCTGCGGCGTCGGAGGCTGCGGCAGCCCGCAGGAAGCCGGGGACAAGGACGGCGAGGCCGAGGCCGGGGGCGGTGAGGCTGGGGATCTAGAGGCGACGGGCGGCGAGGCCGGGGCCGGCGCGGCTCGGTCGGCAGCAAGCGGCGACCTCCGAGGCGGCGCTAGCAGCAGGGTCCATGGGCGGCGGCGGGCGGCGGCGGTGGGTGGCGGCGCGAGGATGAATGGTCGATCAGGCTCAGGCGGAGGAAAGAGAGGCGCAGGGGCTCGGACCGGGGTATAAGACACTTATTTACGATGGCCTGGACACGGGCCGTCGTAGGTGAGCCTCACCTTCATAAATAGCATTATTTACGACGGCCAACCCTGTGACCATCGTAAATAAATTTAGCCGTCGTAAATTTATCTTTTTCGTGTAGTGACACTACAAGAAACACAAACATTTACAACGACTGAAACCGCAGTAATTAATACATTAACTGTCTTAAATAACTAAATTACAACGGTAATGGCTTATTTACGACGACATTCGGCCATCACAAGTTTGTGGTCGTAAATAACGTTATTTACGATGGTCATTGTCGTAAATAAGTTATTTACGATGGCCTGGACTGATCGTCGTAACTTAAGAAGATGTGTCAGCTGGGACCCTCTGGAACCTTATTTATGACGGTCAGGAATAAACCATCCTAAATAACTTAGAATTATTTACGATGGCGACCTCCAGGTCATCGTAATAAGGGATTTATTTTAAAGGAAATAGAAAAATGCTAACATGGCACGATGGCTAGCTTACAGACAGATACAAAAACAGATATATACATGACAAACACTTGACATTATAATAGTTTCTAATACAAAAGGTATGACACTACACACTCCCATGTCCGCTACCTTCAGAGCCCGAAATGTCGTCCTCGCGTCGTGCTCCAGGTCCCGGTAGCTGTGGTGATGGAGTCTGAGCCTCCGCCGCTGACCCCAGAGACATAAAATTGTAGTTAGAGCAATTATATCTATGTTTGAGAAATTATGATGTAACACCCTACTAAACTCGAACCGAATCCCTAGAGACCCGCTCCTCCCGGCCCCATCCCATCTGATGAGTGGTCTAGGCCCGATCTTCCGAAAGGTTGGTCGATTGAGGTGGAGAACTCGACGTTGATGATCCGCGGCATTCGAGCAGTTCGAACACCCCTACAATCACTACACCACTGCTCATTGGTTATCAACCGTGCAGCACACGCTTGACCTCACCAAGAAGGCTAATCCCTGCAGGTGCAACCGAGAACACGAGCAAGAACGTAGAAGATGTGATCTGAAAATCACGAAGTTGGGGTTTCACACAAACCGTAGAACGGCGGCTGTTTATCTAAGCAAAACCCCCCAAATATGGCCGGAGGCTGCAGTATTTAAAAGCTAGGGTTCGACCATAAGACCTTTACACGCATCCCTAATGGAATCATACGAGATACAAGGCCCAAAAGCCCAATACGGTGGTGCAACACCGGACAGAACTCTGAATTCAACTTGTTTCGATAACTCCCAACTACTCCCGGAGAATTTTAATGTGGGACCAGAACCATTGGAAAGTTTATCTTCTCATCTTTCCATGCATATGTATAACGTAAAAAACGGAGTCCGTATGCATTCTGGGCGTCCATTTTAAGATGTACTGCTCTGGACTCCGAGTTGAACTCGAGTCCGAGTTGGTGACTGTTTCCATCAACTTGTGGACGTCCCATATGATTCTCCACGTCCCCAAATCCTCCTCTCTTTACTTGTTGATCATGTCCATGGTTCCTAATAACAATTAAATCATTCAATAGCAATCCATTCTCAAAATCACATGGGTAGGAAGTTAGGAACGAGTTCACCTGCTGATTTAGTGACCTTGCTCGTCCTCTTGTGATTGGTCCTTGTATATCAATGTGAGTATCCACTGTTGTGATGTCCTCATCATCCTCCCCCTCTTGAATTATAGTTGTCCTCGACTCAAGATCATCTTCTTCCCCCAAGAATGGTCGTAAATCTGAAATGTTAAATGTGGGACTAACCCCAAAATCGGGAGGCAACTCAAGCTTATATGCATTGTCATTGATCTTTTCAACAATATTAAAAGGACCAGCAGCTCGTGGCATAAGTTTAGATTTTCTCAAGTGAGGGAATCGTTCTTTTCTCAAATGTAGCCATACCAAGTCCCGTGGTTCAAGTTTTACTTCTTTTCTACCTTTACTACCAGAAATTATATACTTCTCATTCATCCTTTCAATATTTTTCTTTGTAGTTTCATGCATCTTAAGAATGAATTCAGATCGTTGTGTAGCATTCAAATTTATAGTTTCAGAAGGAGACAAAGGTAATAAATCAATAGGAGTACGGGGATTGAAACCATACACTATCTGGAATGGGCTTACCTTTGTAGTAGAGTGTACTGACCTGTTGTAAGCAAATTCTATATGTGGTAAACAATCCTCCCAACCCTTTAAATTTGTTTTTAAAACAGCCCGCAACATAGTGGATAGAGTACGATTTACTACCTCAGTTTGTCCATCGGATTGTGGGTGACATGTGGTTGAAAACAGCAGCTTGGTTCTCAATTTATACCACAAAGTTCTCCAAAAATGACTTAAAAATTTTGCATCACGATCAGAAACAATGGTATTTGGTACACCATGTAAACGAATAATTTCCGTCATAAACAAATCAGCAATGTGTGAGGCATTATCATTCTTATGACAAGGTATAAAGTGTGCCATTTTAGAGAAACGATCAACAAACACAAAAATACTATCCCTCCCCCTCTTAGTCCTAGGCAATCCCAAAACAAAATCCATGGAAATATCCTGCCAAGGTAAACTAGGAACAGGAAGAGGCATATAAAGACCATGTGGGTTAAGTCGAGACTTAGCTTTATTGCAAGTAGTGCATCGTGACACGTAGCACTCGACATCACGTCTCATCTTTGGCCAAAAGAAGTGTGTGTCTAGCACGTCCTCCGTTTTCTTCACTCCAAAATGTCCCATCAAACCTCCTCCATGTGCTTCCTGCAAAAGTAATAGGCGAACGGAACTAGCAGGAACACATAGCTTGTTAACACGATAGAGGAGGCCCTCCCGTAGTACATATTTATTCCATGTTCTTCCTTCTCTACAATTTTCAAAGGCATCTTTGAAGTCCAAATCAGTAGGATATAATCCTTTTATTGTTTCTAAACCAAATATTTTATGATCAAGTTGGGACAGCATGGTGTAACGTCTAGATAATGCATCTGCACTAACATTCTCCTTCCCTTTCCTATGCTTAATGATGTATGGAAATGATTCTATGAACTCAATCCATTTAGCATGTCATTTATTCAGATTGTTTTGGCACTTAAGATACTTCAAAGATTCATGATCGGAACGTATGACGAACTCTTTAGACCAAAGGTAATGTTGCCAAGTTTGTAGAACTCGCACTAAGGCATACAAATCCTTATCATAAGTAGAATAATTCAGAGAAGGACCATGCAATTTTTTCACTAAAAAATGCAACGGGTTTACCTCCTTGTATGAGAACACCTCCAATACCAATGCCGCTTGCATCACATTCTAGTTCAAATGTCTTGTCAAAATCAGGAAGTTGTAGCAATGGTGCTTGTGTAAGCTTTGATTTGAGAACATCAAAAGCTTGTTGCTGCTGTTCGCCCCATCGAAATTGCACTCCCTTCTTCGTCAGTTCATGGAGAGGTGCTACAATGGTGCTGAAATCCCGCACAAAGCGTCGATAAAAACCTGCAAGACCAAGAACACTACGCACCTGCGTGACGGTCGATGGAGTTGGCCAGCTAGTGATCGCCACAATTTTTGCCTCATCCATCTCAATTCCCTGCGATGAAACGACATATCCAAGAAACGAAACTCGATTGGTGCAAAAGACGCACTTTTCGAGGTTACCAAACAAACGTGCATCTCTCAAGACACTGAAAACAGCACGTAAATGATTAAGATGTCCATCATATGACTTGCTGTAAATGAGGATATCATCGAAGTAAACCACCACAAATTTTCCAATAAAAGCATGTAAAACCTCAGTCATTAATCGCATAAAAGTGCTAGGTGCATTAGTTAAACCAAAAGGCATTACTAACCACTCATAAAGTCCAAACTTGGTTTTAAATGCAGTTTTCCATTTATCTCCTAGTGTCATTCTAATTTGGTGGTAACCACTACGCAAGTCAATTTTTGTGAAAATAATAGCACCACTCAATTCATCAAGCATGTCATCTAATCGAGGAATAGGATAACGATATCGAATGGTGATGTTATTAATCGCTCTACAATCAACACACATGCGCCAGCTACCATCTTTCTTAGGAACCAAAAGAACAGGAACAGAACAGGGACTAAGGCTTTCACGAATATACCCACGGTTTAAAAGATCTTGAACTTGTCCCTGAATTTCCCTTGTCTCTTCCGGATTCGCCCTGTACGCCGCACGATTTGGCAAACTTGCCCCTGGAATCAAGTCGGTCTTACGTTCAATGCCCCTCATAGGTGGTAATCCAGGGGGTATCTCGGGGGGAAACACATCCGCAAAATCCTGCAAAAGGTTAGCAACAGCAGGGGGCAATGCAATGGACACTTCATGAATTGAAAATGTCGCTTCTTTGCATACTAAAACGCAGTACATCCCCTTGGTATTAAATAAATCAGCAAGGTCAGATTTAATTGTGAGCAACGAAGGTGATTTTAACTTAATTACTTGTTGTTTTTCAGAGTCTAGTGATTTTGTTACCTTATCATCACGTGTTTTACTTTTCTCAAAATGTACAATTTCAGCAGGAGTCATAGGAAGCAAAGTGATTTTCTTTCCTTTATGCATCAGAGTAATATTTATTAGTTCTACCATGATGAATAGCATCCGTATCAAATTCCCAAGGACGTCCCAACAAAAGAGAACAAGCATCCATAGGTACGACATCAAAATTAGCAAAATCATGGTAAGAACCAATCGAAAAATGTACCCTCGCTGTTAGTGTTACCCTAACCTTACCGTTGTTGTTGAACCACTGAATGTGGTATGGATGAGGGTGTGCTCTTGTTGTCAACCCCAGTTTCTTGACCACATCCGTGTTCACCAAGTTGTTGCAGCTGCCTCCATCAATTATAGTGTGCACGCGGCAGTCCTTGACGATGAGAAACATGTGAAAAAGATTGTGTCGTTGTAGCTTGTCATCTGCCTCAACTTTGGAGCTCAAAACACGCTGCACAATTATGCTTCTATAATTTTCCGTTGCTGCAGTACCAAGTACCTCTTCATCTGTGCTATAGTGGTCATCTTTTGGTCCTGCAACGTTAGTAGCAAGAGAATATTCATCTTCAACATCCGAAGTACTATCATACCCGCCATCATCTCGTGCTATGTATGCTCGTTTGCTAGGGCAATCTTTCATCACATGACGAACTCCCTGGCAGCGGTGACACTTAATGTTGGATGTTCGACTTGTGGAAGGAGTGGAAGACGTAGGCTTGAATGGTGACGTATTGCTGCCCTCCGGCGCGCGAGGAAATGGAGCAGTAGATGAAGTTCGTTGGCCACCATTGGATGGTGTAGTGGCAGTAGGAAAACTCAAAGATGGTGCTGTTTTGGATGGTGTAGATGTCGAACGCGGTGTAAATGTGCTCCTCATGCGTTGGTGCTGCTATTGTTGGCGGCCCTGCAATTCTTTTTCTGCCAACATAGCCAGTTGAAATAATCTGTTAACAGTATCATATTCCTTATAATCAACAATGTCCTGTATTTCACGCCTCAACCCCCCATAAAAACGAGCTATTTTATCATCTATGTCCTCTACTACTCCACAGCGCAACATACCCTTTTGTAACTCTTGATAATACAACTCTACGGACATGTTACCTTGGTCTAAGCGCTGCAATTTTTTGCGAAGGTCCCGCTGAAAAGAAGGAGGAACAAAACGAATACGCATAGCTTCCTTTAATCTATCCCATGTTGGAGGATCAGTTCTAGTTTTAACAAGTTCATTCCACCATATGATAGCAAAATCCTTAAACTCACTAGTGGCTTGACGAACTCTATGTTGTTCAGGAACAAGGTGGGAATTTCTGCTCTACTGTCATCTCCCAATCAAGATATGCCTCAGCATCATAAGCACCAGAAAAAGAGGGTATAGTAAATTTGACTTTAGCAAAAGGATCATCAAGAGGGCGATTAAAATTGTTATGACGATCATTGTAAGTATAACGTTTATTAGCTCCCATACCTTGTAGATAACGTGGAAGTCGTGGTTGATTGTTATGATCTTCCATATTATAAGCATCGTCTTCACGATCTTTAGCGAGAGGCAGCCGCGCCTCAAGAGTATCCATCCGAACAAAAAGATCAGCAAGTTGGCGATGCGGGAGTTTACGCAAGGCGGGTAGCTAGGGCAAACCGATGATCTTGGTGGCTCGGTTTGTTGTTTAGGGATTGTGGAATAGGTGAGCAGCAAGAAAAACAAGGAAAAAAACGATAACTACGACCCAAAAACAAAAAGCTAAACCAGCAACAAGACTCGACCACACGAATGCAAACTCAACAATGCAAACTGAAAAACGAAAACTTGCAGGCATTATAGTCTAGGAATCGGTAACACGATATGTTTTTGTGTGGCTTTTTATGTGGACTCTAGGTATGAAAAACAAAAACTAATCTAGTGGGAAATCAAAGTACCTCACGGGCAACCTGAAATCTGATACCAAATGATGAGTGGTTTAGGCCCGATCTTCCGAAAGGTAGGTCGATTGAGGTGGAGAACTCGACAGTGATGATCCACGGCACTCGAGCAGTTCGAACACCCCTGCAATCACTACACCACTGCTCCGTTGGTTATCAACCATGCAGCACACGCTTGACCTCGCCAAGAAGGCTAATCCCTGCAGGTGCAACCGAGAACACGAGCAAGAACGTAGAAGATGTGATCTGAAAATCACGAAGTTGGGGTTTCACACAAACCGTAGAACGGCGGCTGTTTATCTAAGCAAAAACCCCCAAATATGGCCAGCGGCTGCAGTATTTAAAAGCTAGGGTTCGACCATAAGACCTTTAGATGCGTCCCTAATGGACTCATACGGGATACAAGGCCCAAAAGTCCAATACGGTGGTGCAACACCGGACAGAACTCCTAATTCAACTTGTTTCGACAACTCCCGACCACTCCTGGTGAAATTTAATGTGGGACCAGAACCATTGGAAAGTTTATCTTCTCATCTTTCCATGCATATGTAGAACGTCAAAAACGGAGTCTGTATGCATCCTGGGCGTCCATTTTAAGATGTATTGCTCCTGGACTCCGAGTTGAACTCGAGTCCGAGTTGGTGACTGTTTCCATCAACTCGTGGACGTCCCATATGATTCTCCACGTCCCTAAATCCTCCTCCCTTTACTTGTTGATCATGTCCATAGTTCCTAATAACAATTAAATCATTCAATAGCAATCCATTCTCAAAATCACATGGGTAGTAAGTTACGAACGAGTTCACCTGCTTATTTAGTAACCGTGCTCGTCCTCTTGTGATTGGTCCTTGTATATCAATGTGAGTATCCATGTTGTGATGTCCTCATCACCATCACCCCCACCTCCTCCCCCACGACGCCTCGCCCCCCCCCTCCCGAAGCAACCGCCCCCCACCCCATGGACCCGCTGCCCTCCTCGCTTGCCCCCGCCCTCCCGTGCTCCGCTCCCCCCCCCCCCCGCCGCCCACGCGCGCCGCCTCCGCAATGACCGCCACCGGCCACCGTGCCCCCTCCCGCCGCCTGCCTCGGCTCCGACCGTGACGCCGCCACGGCCGAGCGCCTCCGCCGCCCTGATCTCGCTGGACCCCCGCTCGCCTCGCGCCGCCGCCCGCTCGCCCTCACCACCGCCACGCTCCCCCACCCCTCCTCCGTCCAAGGTGGCCGCCCCCAGCACCAAGACTTGCTCGATCTACCGGCGGGACCTCAGGACGCTGGCGCCGCCACCGTCCCCCTCCGCCTCCGCTGCTCTTTCGGCCCTCACAATCCCGCGAGCTCTTTCCGTCCCAGCGGCAGTCACCTCGCTGTTGCTTCCATCCACCAGTAACCAAATCTTGTGCCTCCTTTTGTCTCCAACCTCCTGCACTTCCAATTGCCGCCGCGTCCATCCATGGTGGATCTCAACCCAAACCAATGTCCAGCAAGAAAGCAAAGAAGAAGGCCGCTGCTGCATGAGGGGAGGATGAACAATACCTTGCTGTAGCAACTAACATGGAGCAGGTTCGTGTTTATGATGTTGCAACAATGTCATGTTCGTATGTGTTGGTTGGGCACACTGAAATTGTTGTTTGCCTTGACACTTGCATATCTTCTTCAAGGAAAACGCTTGTTGTAACTGGGAGCAAAGACAACACTGTGAGATTAAGGGGAGTGCTGAGGAGAAGCTAGGCAGGGTTGGACTGTTGTTTGGATTCAGCAAGAGGTTCCTTGATATTTGGGCGAAGGCAAAGACAGTGCAAGCGAACCGGAAGGTGGTATTTGGGTTAAGGGATGCATTTGTTAGTGTTGAGAAGAGGTTGCAGCTGTCTGGTATTGAGGTTCCTGTGCCTGAATTTGAGGCTGTTATGGTCCCCTTGGCGGCAATAGTGCATTATTGTGGCATGGATTTGGGCGAGGCAAAGGTGGAAAAAAAGAAGAAAAAGGCCAGGAAAGCTGAATTGGTTGAAGGTGAGAAGGAAGGGGCCAAGGCTTCCAAGCATGAGAAGAAGGTAAAGAAGGGCAAGATGGAAAAGAAGAAGACCCACGACTACCTCATCAATCCCCAGTCCCTGGTGTCGTCGCTTGATACCTCCACCTAGCCGCTCCTCCTCAAGAACTACGACGGCCTCGGCGTCCACACCGGCCACTACACCCTGTTCCCCTCTGGCCACTCGCCGCTCAAGTGCCCCCGCCGAGCATCTTTGCTACAACGTCATCAACCTCGACAAGCCCTCCAACCCCCATATCCGATGAGCTCCGGTGAGATCCTCCGCCCTTCGTGGTGTTCCACCCCTTGCGTTTGTTTCCTCTGAGTTCTAACCCCGGCAGCGTCAACCCTTCGCACCAGTGAGCATCTCTGACCTGTTGGGCTCGAAGAAACGACACCTCATCGACCATACCGGCAAGCACCGTAGGATTTCGCCATCTGCCCTCTAGGGTTGTTGAAAAGCTATTCCGGAAGTTCCCCAGTGCGGATCGACGTTGGAAACCCAACTCCGATAAGCTCCGAATGCGTCTCGGACCCGAAGAATGCACGGGAATGACAGCCCAACGGCGATCCTGATGATGCCCGAAGAACATCACCTCCTCCACACCGTGAGTCGTCTTCCACTCCTTCCCGTGCCGCACCAACCCTCTAGGGTATGTGTGTACAAGTGACGATCAAGAAACAACGCGAAGACTTTGAAGATCAAGAGTTCGACTCTGGACTGAACAGCGATATAAGAAAAGGCAAGTGCCCTTGACCACATTTCTCCTATTTTAGGAATTTAGCTAGAGTAGTTGCATGCATGTCTTAATATGAATCCCATATAGGTTATTTACTAGAATTCCAGATCATACCTTGTAGCTCGGTTTGGGAGGGTATGTTTGCGTTTTTGATGTATTATTACACTTAACCATGCTTAGTAAGTGGGTGGGAAGGTTGGTACAATTAATTGTGAGACTAATATTTATTTATGTGGTATTGGACTATGGTGATGTAGTTAGGAATATAGCAGGCCAGTTATTTTGGTGGGTGCGGTATGCATGAGACTCGGGTTTGTGTTGGTGCCTGCGTAGATTCTAAGGACCGGTTTGTGGGATGTTGTGATCTAGATTACACCATGCCACCACAAGACCGGTATGGAACAGTTTTCCCAAGTAATTAGGTGTATTCCCGATGTAGTGTGAGTGTTTGGAAGGTGCGGGGAATAGGATTCAGCTGGACTACCTTAGAAACTGCAAGGCTCAAGAGGGGGCACTGCAGTGGAGGTTGTAGCCTCCTGGATGCTGTTAGGGGTGAAACCTCAGTGGGCTCATACTCATCGGGAATCCCTTTGTAAAGGCCTCATAGTGATCTCCTGGCCGCACACCATAGGAAGTGTGAAATGTGACTTGGTATCATAGGCAAAAAGGGAGGATTTAGTCCACCTGACAACAGGGGACGGAATCACGACTTGTGGGTAAAGTGATACAAACTCTACAAAGTATTAAACTGTCTAGACAACCGTGCTCACGGTCAAGAGCGGGCTAGTAACTCTCATGATTAGTTGGTTTGGTTGGTCCTTGGTAGCCCAGTGGTGGGAACCCGGTGAGATGGTGTCCAGGTGGGTGGAACCTGGATGGTTATGTTGGTCAGGTGGTTACCCTGACGGTATATGGTTATGTAGTCTTGGATATTGGGATGATTCACCTAGTAACACATGATGCTAAGATAAACTAAGGATAGGTTGATTAGTGCTTCAACCCATGTCTACCCTTTCTTGTTAAATGTCTACATGTCATCAATTTCCCACAGTTGTTGAGTACTCTATGTACTCATGTGATTTCCTTTTTTCCTTTATTATAAACGTTACTCAGTGAAAAGAAGATCGATTGAAGATGCTGTGAAGAAGGTCACGTAGCCGTCAGTCGATTTGCCTGTGGATGGTCCTACAAGATTTTCCTCATCCGCTGCAATTCAAAACTTATTTAAGATATAAATATTGTTTATATTCGATATAGAACTATTTATCATTATTTGTCCGACATGTATGATTAAAATCGATCCTGGAATACATGAAGATTGCGACCGGTTTTGCTTTATATAAAATCGGGCGTGACATATGACTAAGTTTGGCTATGTTTGAGCAATTATGGCTAAATTTGGCTATGTTTGTGCAATTATTACTAAATTTGACTATGTTTGAGCAATTATGGCTAAGTTTGGCTATATTTGAGCAATTACAGCTAAGTTTGGCTATATTTGACTAATTTTATGTCAGTTTACTATAGTAATCTAATTTATGTTAATTTGAAGAAATGTTGCATAACTATGACGTTGAAGAAGGCACCTGTGGTTGCGCCGGCACCTATGGGTGCATCGGTGGCGGCCATGAGGGATGGCAACCTGTTCTCTGTACTGTTGGGCTAAGGTCTGTTATAGCAAAGCATTAGCACATGAATAGTAATGAAATGATATGATTGGTTTCTATTTTAAGTTATTACCTGTAAAGCCGCTTGTATCTGTGCATTGTAAGTGGCTTGATACTCTTGTGTGGCCTTCAATAAGGCTGCTTGCTCCCGCTAGAGCTTCTCCTATGTCAGGCGTAACTCCTCCTGAACATATTGAAACTCCAGATCCCTCTGCGACATCCCTCGGCTGGGTCCAGCGAACGCAGACTGCAAGGAGAAGCCCCTCGAAGGCCTTGCCTCCCTCGATCCAACCACTCCATCAAAAATGGCAAAACTACAAAAAGATTAAAAGTAAGGTAATGTAACTCGAATTGACAGAAATAAAAACAGCTAGCATCTCACTGTCTATGGGCTTTATCGACACCGCTCGCATACACGGCGTTGACGTCAATTGGTGCATTCTACCAATCATAGTCTTTGTTATAAATCTTCACCACCTCCTCCCCATATTTCTCCTACAAATACAAGCAATATATGAAAGCGTGTCAACAGAAATTTTAGTTACAAATAATGTAAAGCAACTCAAGGACTCACCAGTCGAGCTGTCACCACCGGAATGCACAGTTGGCCGGGCTTTGAAGGGTCACTTGCCCTGTGACCTCTCTTCCACACCTCAACATCGCTTGATCATTCACCGAGCTCGTTTTCATGTAAGTACGAGTCAGTATCATAAATATACTACAATATATTTTCATAGGTATTTTTCTTACCATTCATCTAGCCAGACGTAGATGTCCATCCGGTCCATACGTATGGCCTCTAGTAGAGCCTCTGCACCGTCGAGCCCTTTTGTACTTGGCGATGAAGTCCACGCTGGAACGCAGCCGATAGAGGGCCCGGTAAGCCTCCGAACGGTCCTCCAACCAAGAAATCTCCACCTGCATGCATTTAGTAATTGATTGAAATAATGTTAACACTATAAAATAAGAGTCATATTTAAACACTACTAGTTTATCTCCGCGTACTGCTCCTCCGTCAAGTATTTGTCGGAGCTTTCTCTTAATGTCGCAAACACACATCAATCTTCTCATATTTTATACCGAGACAAGAAAGCATTTTCTTTGACTGTACATTCCTTTATGCACTTTATGAGTTTTTGGAAGAATATCGCTGATCAATTTGACAAGATCGTTGTAGCAGTTATTTGATAAAAAGTATTTAAACTTAATTGTCATAAGTCGTGTCATGAAAGGAAGGAAGGTCACTTTTATGTGCTCATGCAACGGCTCTTCTGAGGCTCTAAGAAGATTGAAGAACGCTTCAACCTCCATTGTAGGAGAATCTTCGTTAAAGTTTGGTTGTATAGATTCAAGCATCTCGTCCATCCTATCCACCCCCATGCTATAAACATCCTCTTCCTCTTCTTCTTTGCATTTAGACGTTGATTCGCCGTGAAAAACTCACACCTCATAATGATGCACAAAACCGTATCGGCACAAGTCTATTGAAAGGGTTTTCTTGTCCAAACATCTAATATTCTAGCATCTGCTACCTGGACACCGCACCTTACTTATCTTGGCTAACGAAAAAGCACGGTCCACAAAAACCATAGCCTTGGTCACTCACTCATCTGAGTGACTTTCATTGTTGTTCCAACTAGTATACATCTAACTACGGTCTTCACCCATATTTGAGCCTACAAATCAAATGCAGCAACATCAGCTATCACGTGTCAACATCTCTATTACAAAGGATGTGTCCAAAACCCACCCAAGAGTGACCGAGAGATCTTGCTTACAACGAGATGTGGGGTCCACGATCCTGATGAAATTTCAGCAGCATAACTCTGCAGTTCTCCACCTGCACGCCTAAAATGGTGCAGCATAGAACATCAGGGTTATACAACCGACACTTCAATCAGATACATACCTCTCACGTCTCGTCATAAGCAAGCTCTCTCAGACACTTCGAGGCTGTTAAAAAAAGGGACAACTCTGAACCTACACAAGTCACACGCGTGACATGTGCCGATTCCAAATGAGTGACGCATATGTTACATTACTCATTTTTAATTCATTCAATACTATCGTCAAAAAGCTTGTTTACGACGGTTTTCATGTGTTCCAATGCGAGAGGGAGGAAAGAAATAGAGAAAGAGAGGGAAAGGGTAAAAGTTGGTCTGTGTACATCTCATGTACACTATCGTGTTCCAACGAGCGCTACGCGTCCGCACCGGCACCATTCGTCTCCAAGCCCGGCTCCACAGTTGTCCTACCAATAATTATCGTACTACATGCTCTCACGACGGTGTATATAGCTAACAGTCGTGAAGCAAATAATTAACACTCAATTTTCAAACAATTTTCAACTAAATAATCAAATAAAACAAATAATTGACAATTAAACTAACAATAGAATATATTACTTAATATAACATCTAATTAAAACCTAACATAGCACTCATTAACAAACTAGATACAATTTACAACTACATAATCAAATAAAACATATGTGAGACCTATGTGTGTTGAATACATTGGCAATTAGAATAGAAGTGAGGATTTACATTCAATGTTTTGAATATTGCCAAAATACCTGCTTCGGATTGTTTATACTCTCTCATTGCATTTCAGGAGTAATTGTCACTGCAGAGCAGTTGTATTCATAGTGTTTAATTTTCAGCCACTCTGTTTTTAACTTGCAATGTTTCGAACTTTCTTCTTGGCTTATGGAATGTTTGCTTAGTATTCTCTTACTAAGTTTTTGATGTGTCATGACTGATTATGGTGGTTAATACATTGCTATAGTTTGCAACATGCTCATGTGAGGTGTTCATGTAAGGTGTTGTGATTTTCGGACTAACGTGAGTCAAGTCGCGGACTTATGCTCGAAAAGTGGATATTTGCTCATGTGCAGATGTTGCTCAAGATCAAGACATGGCTAGTGATGGAGATCATTGAACTAGTCTTGGGGAGAAGATGAGGTTCAACAACCAGGTTCGGGAGGAATTGTGGTTGAGTTGATCGGGAGGTCAGGCAGCATGTCTGGGTCAAGAACAATGCATATGAACGTGTTGTGAACGTTTTGGAAAGTGTTTGCACGTATGCAAGGGGTGCATGGACGTGGCTACATTGTTCCCAGGTGTGGTGAAGAGATATGGAAGTGAAGATATAGTTGAAAAGGTTCAATCGGCTGGTATTTGCGCTCAGGTTGCGGCTGAGGCGGTTATGGTTCGTTTATGGAAAGTTACGAGTTGTTTATAATAGGATTTTGTGTTTTGGCACAAAGTAGAGTTGTTTTAGTAATGTTTCGGACGCTCTTAATGTGTTTGGAAGTCTTAAGATTACTTCTATCTGCGTATAGAAGAGTCTTTAGCAGTTTTGGAAAGTTAGAGTTTGAATCCAAGTAGGAGTAGGAGTCCTAGTTTGAATTGGGTTGGCCTTAGGAGTGGTTATATAAGCAAGGGGGGCCAAGGCTCGTGGGGTGCATGACTTGTGGTTGCTTCTCTTGAGTTTTAATCATAACTCGAGTTCTACTTAGTGTTTTTAAGTGATTCTTGTTGCAGTGGCTTCGTGACTTGACTGTCTGTAATCTCTACTAGTTTAGTCACGTTTGAACACGTCAAAAACAGTTGCACACACGGTTTCTTTATCAGATCAATTTTCTGTCGAAGGATTTTTGTAGCTTCCGCATAAAAAGTTTTAATCTACCATTCACCCCCTCTAGTAGCTTTTCACGTGCTCTTCTATCCTACAACATATAACTAACAGTTGAACTAACTAATACACCTAATTATACAACTAATTAAACAACAAATTAAACTAAATTCAATATACAACTAAAATAATACTAATAATAAAACTAATTATAATTTACATAAAATAAACAACTAGTTAACCTCGAAAATCTACTATATAAACATATAACACATAAAATTAATGATTAAAATCACTAATACAACTAATTATACAACTAATTAAACTCCAAATTCCCTAGATTCAATTTACAACTATCAATACATGTTATCACTAATTCAACAAAAAAATTACTCGCAATCGGGCGGCGGCCGGCGGGGCCGGTGCCGGCTCTGGGCAGCGAGTGGGCGGCGTGGGGAGGCGGCGCGGGCGGCGGCGGGGAGTGGCGGTAGAGGCGAGCGCGCGGGCCAAGGAGCGAGCTGCGAGGTGGTCCGATCGCGAACAAGTATAATTCGCTAATTTATAACGGCCATGGCACCAACCGTCGTAAATAAGCCTTATTTACGACGACCCCAAAATGACCGTCGTAAATAAGCTGTAACTTAGGACGGTGCCAACACTAAAAACGTCGTAAATAAATTTAGCCATCGTAAAATTAACCTTTTCTTATAGTGCTAGGGAGATTTTAGAGGTGGTTTTGCTTACATAAATTAAATGTAGATAATGACATGGCATGAAACTCTTTTTTGAATGATTTTAATATCATAAGTATAGTTCTATACTAAGAAAAATAATTATCGGTACAAACTAAAAATATTTTATAAAGATGATTGATATTTTTTTTACTATATAAGAAGTATTTTACAATACCATGAGAGTGAGAGCAAGTGAATGGTAGGCAATGCTTCAAATTTGTATTCAAAAGAATTGTTTGAAGAATATTCATGGGTCTAAGTGTAAGGGAGAATAAAAAAGAAAAGGCGATAATAAATGAAATAGTGTCATGGCATAGCCCAAGTGTGTCGCCACAAGCAAAACTACATCTAAAATATTTTTATGCCATGTAGGCAAAACCACTTCTAAAACCTTCTTAAGTGGTTATTTAGACAATTTTAGATAGTTTAGAGAGTAAGATATTTGGTTTAATAGGTGAGATAGATATATAGACGAACCTTAATAGATGAGGGGGTTAAGTAGACGAATCTCGATAAGTGAGAGGTGAAGTAGACTTATTCCTTTTAAATATTTTTATAAAATACATGCAAATTACATCTATTTTATTCATCTCATTGATTAAAATATAATGATGTAAACAGAGCTTAATAAACATAAGATGAGAAATTTAAAATCTTTTGAAGTCCATAAATAGGGTAATTATTGTTCCTTGGACCAGACTACATCATCGGCTAAAAGGGCGCAATTGCGACCAAGCGCGCTTAAGACTTTTGGTACCTCACTTTATAAAGATAAGCTTGTTCCTATTCTTTCCCCAATGGTCCTATTAGTGGAACTTTTTTCCAAAATAGTATTATGTAAATCATAAATTTTAAAAATGGGTGCCACCAATTGCAGAAATAAGTATAAATCGCCAACCCACAGGGACTTTTGAGTGTGCTGAGGCAGTGACTATAAATTTTTGAAGCATTCTCGATTAGTAGTACTTATCCATGTATGTACACACTCACTCACACTGCACACACACACCCACGCTCATATCTGACACGACCCCAAGGTCCTGTCGAGCCAGGATCACGCTGAGGGGTGCTGCGTTGCACAGCACCTGATAACACACGTCAAAGGTACAAAGCGGAAGCGGAATTTTATTACATAAACAAGTTTATGAACATGTTTACATCAAAATAACTTTAGTCTACACTCGCGGGCGTAGACTACGCATCAAGTCCACGTTCAGCCCTCGAACGTGTCCTTGCTAGCACACACGCACACTAACTCTGCGGCGTGCACGACTCCCACTCGACGGGGTTCCCCTCCTGGGGTTCCGTCTCCTCTTCGGGAGTCCCTTCCTCATAGAACCCTGCAAAAGCTTCAAACACAAGTAGTGAGCACGAAGGCTCAGCAAGTCTGACCCGTCTCACCTAAACATGGAACTTCTAAATGAGGGGTGGTGGGTTACATGAGGTAAAAATCATTTGCAAGGACTCGCCTAATTAATAAAACCTTACTTTCAAGTTTTAGCAGCAGATTGTGGAGAACCTTACGCGAAGGCACATGAGAGAGCCGCAATCAAACAAGAAACGTATTTCTCTCATGTACTTTGCCCAAAGTTAAAATGAACTTTAGTTAGCTCTAAGCTACAACAAACCATTAACAAGCAAAGTCCATCATTCAATCAGCAGCATTTTAACATGTAACTAGCCTGTTCTTTCTACGTCACGGTACAGTGAACAAGTGATACTCACTGACCGCGAGGGACGGCGATTATAATCGATTTACACCTGCAGGGTTACCCGAACAACCCGTCACGTACGCCCGTACTTGATGTTGCCTACAACAACCATCACGGACGCCGTACGCAACCACCTTTCACCCGCCAGCCAAATATTGAACCGGTCCCATCGTCCCGAGCAAGAGGTCTCTGCACGCGCATCTCAGTGCCGCCAGCCGATTTACACCTCAAGCTCTCAACCTACCCTCTGAACGACGGGCAATGCCTCAATAACCAGCTACCCGAGTTACATCAGTTTCCCGGTTCCCATATAGCCGGTAGGTCTTCGGTACTGTTCTAGCTTGTTCAACAGGCTCGCACACGGCTCGGTCCTCAATCGATACAAGCGGAGCTACAGCACACAGGCCCCAAAGTCCTGCTGCCCTTACCCTCCGCTCGGTCTCATTTTCTTGCCATGTGTTTCATGTGCTATCACTACCCGAGTCGAGTGCCTCTAGCCTATGCTCGCGAGTAGTTCCAACTACTCGACTTGTACCGAATCCTACTCTATCCTAGCAATGCAGTAGCTAACGGGATTTTCAATCCTAAACCCAACCCATGGTTCTCTTGGCTATGCAGTGGGGCTTCCAAACAAGACTCTAATGCAAAGAATAAAGTAAATAAGTATGTGCTCAAAACAATAAAAATTTGTAAAAAGGTTAATGCAAACCGGAGCTTGCCTTGCTGCTCTTGGTCGTAGGCTAGTTGTTCCTCTGGAGTAACGAAGTCTAGGACTTCGGGTTCCTCCTCGACCTTAGCGACTACATGATAGAAACAATATATGTATTAATTTAAATGCAGTTGTATTTACTTTTAATCTTGTGAAATCTATAACTCTTACTAGACAAGCCTAATGACTGTGAAACTTTTACTGTGGCTTACTTACAACCTAAATAGAAACTTGGTCAAGTTTTAGTTGCAGTCAAGCTCATTTGAGCCCTCCACAATTAATTATGTACTTGACCTTAATTGAAGGCTTTTAGGGTGTTCTAAGGATTTTCATGAAACACACTATGACTTTGTGAAAACTAGATTTTCAGAGGGTTCTAATGGAGTTGGTCTCACTTAATTTTAAGGTTCCTAGCTAAAGATATGAGCTAAACAATTTCAGAGAAAATTCTGAAAATGTTTCTGAACATTTTCTATTTTCTCTGGAACAGTTTCACTAATCACACCATTAAGTGGATTAAATGAGCTCCAATGGGTCTGAATTTTTTATGGTAGTTCAGGGATATTTTTGTGAACATCCCAGAAAAATTTCAGGATTTTCCTCCAAAGGATTCTCCAGTTAAAATTCCAAACAGTTTCAAATTTGAGGAATTAATTCTGGAGAATTAAGGATTTTCATGAAGTGAAACTTGATTTGCTGGAAAGTGCTCAGAAAGCTGAATCCAGCAAAATTTGGTTCACTCGATTTGGAGCTTTCTAGCCAAAGTTATGAGGATTTGAAGTTTGGAAGAATTCTGAAAATCGGGGGAAAAGTTTAAACTCTCGGGGCCCCGCGGGGACACGTGTCGAGCGCGGAGGTGTCCGGCACACCGGAGATACCACACGTGTCGAGCGCGGAGGTGTCCGGCACACCGGAGCTCACAGAGTATTTGCGCGCCAGCACAGCCAATCCCCGGCCACACCCGATCCCGATTTAAATTCTTCAGCCGCTGACACGTGGGCCAGCCGGCTTCGTCTTCCTCCCGCCGTTCTCTCGCGCCCTCGCCGCCGACCTCGCCGGAGCAGACTCGGATCTTGCCGGATCGCTGCTGCCGGACCTCCCATGGTCTGAAACTCGCCGACAGGGGGTTGTCGACGTCGAGGAACACGTCGGTGGTGTCAGGTCGGGTTGGGGGTGACCGGAAATAGCCCGGCGACATGCCGCGGCCTCGGTGGAGGTTCGGCACCGTCGACCGTGGGTTCTAACCCGCCAACACCTTGAACAAATAGTCCTACAGCATCAGTGTACCTCTAGGAAGCTCGACAAGGTGTCAAAAGGGTTCAGGGATGGCGGCAAGTCGGTCGGCACCGTGTGACCGATCGTGCCCGCCATGACCGCCCTCGATCAAGCTCGAAATTCGTCACTCCTAGACAGTTTCACGCCACGGGTGCAGAAAAGAACTTGATCGCCGGCTAGTCCAGCGTCTATGTGCAAGATTTGATGACCTCCGAAAGATCATAGAGCGAGAATTTAAAGAAACCGTACCGGAAGCTCGGTTTACGGTCGCCGGAGCAAAAACTGAGAATTCGCCGGCGAGAGTTCACGGCGTGGCTTGAGCTTCAGGTGGAAGCAGCGTGGAGTCCGTGCGCTCCTGTTGCCGCCCTTGCTCGGCCGTGGAAGTGGCTGTAGTGTGCTGCCCACGTGAGACCGATCGCCGTCCTTCAGCTAAACGGCGGCGGTCGTCATTGATCACGGGAACAGGGGCCGAAACCCGGTGGTTCAGGCATTGGGAGGGTGGTGCTCGAGCTCAGGATGTTGCCTGGCAACTCGGAGAGGCGAGGACACGATTGTTTGCTGTGTTTTCCCGATCGACCGAGAGCTCGGGAAGAAAAGGAATGGCGCCGCCCAGTGTCGCTCACGGGGATAAGAAGGCACCCGGTCTTCACCCCGTTGAGGCGGTGACGGTCGCGTGGGGGCGCGAGCAAGCCACCCTGGGCGCCAGCGCGCGGAGAGGGGAAGCAGCTGGTGGCGCCGGCAGCTGCTCAGTGGCACAGACGAAAGCTGCTCGATGGAATTTCCCACCGAGGCTATGACTTTGTGTGCAAGTTTTGCCTCCTTCTCTCTATGACATGTGGGTCCCACCCGGGGTTTTAACCTCTGAAATTTACTCCTAATCACTGTTGTAAACAGTGAGCACCAAAATACCCCTGGTGAATCAAATTATTCACCCATGAGCCATTTGAATTGAGTAGAATTCAAATTGGGTTTGGTTTGAATGAATTTCAGCACAAGTTCAGTTTTGAATTCAAATAAAGTTTGAATTTGTCCCACTTAGCTCATGTCAAGATCAACTCCAAATGGAGTGAAAATTGGTGTGTGAGCTCACAAAAATGTGCTGAGTAAGAATATGCCTCCCACTTTTAAATTCATGGGATAAAAACAGTTTGAATTTGAATATGGTTTCAAACTGCCCTCTTTCTAACTATACCCAAAATGACCTCAAAAAGGTTGTGAATTTGGGTGAAACTTGGCATGGACATCGTTAGCAAAGTATAGGAGTTTTCATATGTCCAGCCCACCTATATCACATGTGGGAAATGCCACTTTTGCAATATGTGAGTTTGTTCTCTAATGAACATGTTGATGGTGGTTACTTGCTCTTCTTTTGTGTTCATCATCTTTCCTCAAATGAGGTGTGTGGTGTGGTGATGAACACTTCAATTATCTGTCAAAAACTGAGGCCCTTACATTCCTCCCCCCTTAAAAGAATCTCGTCCCGAGATTATAAGGTGAAAATAAAAGAGAGGACGGTGGAAAATTACCGGATATGCGACATGAAAATGTCGGGGTAGTTGGTGTGAAGAAATTCTTCGCTCTCCCATGTCGCTTCATCCATGGAGTGATTACTCCATAGAACCTTGTAGAACCACAACGTGCGGTTGCATGTGGTTCGGGCCTTTTCATCGATAATCTGCACCGGTTCCTCCCGATAGGTGAGATCCGGTTGCAGTCCTTCAATGTCTTCCAGCTGAATGGTAGTTGATAGCTTAAGACACTTCCTCAGCTGGGCAATGTGAAAGACATCATGCACACCGGAAAGTGCTTCTGGTAATTTCAGTCGGTATGCCACTGATCCACATCTTTCGGTAATCTGGAATGGACCGATGAATCGGGGTGCCAACTTTCCTCTCACCCCAAATCTGTTTACGCCCTTCATTGGAGACACCCGTAGGTATACGTGATCTCCAACTTCGAATTGTAATGGGCGCCTTCTCCGGTCCGCATACTGTTTCTGACGGGATTGAGCGGCTTTTAGGTTCGCTTGAATCAGTCGAACCTTTTCCTCCGTGTTGTTGACAAGGTCAATCCCGAAGGTAACCCTTTCGCCAGACTCACACCAGTTCAATGGTGTGCGACACTTCCTACCGTATAGCGCCTCGTAGGGCGCCATCTTGATGCTGGCTTGGTACCCATTGTTGTACGAGAACTCGGCTAACGGCAAGTGATCATCCCAATTCTTGCCGTGGTTGATAGCGCAAGCTCGTAGCATGTCTTCTAAGATTTGATTTACCCGCTCCGTCTGTCCATCCGTCTGCGGGTGGTATGCTGAACTACGGATCAGCTTCGTCCCCTAGGCAGCGTGCAGCTGCTCCCAAAAACGGGACACAAATAAAGTGCCCCGGTCCGATATGATAGTACGGGGTACGCCGTACAAGCATAGGATCCGTGAGATGTACAGTTCAGTGTACTTCTTGGCGTTGTAGTTTGTGTTGACCGGGATGAAATGGGCAACTTTGGTGAGCCGATCGATGATCACCCACACCGAATCATGTTTCTGCAAGGTGGTGGGTAAACCGACGATGAAGTCCATGCTCACATCCTCCCATTTTCAGGCAGGAATGCCCAATGGTTGCAGCAGTCCCGGTTTCCGCATGTGGTCTGCCTTCACCCGTCGACATGTATCACACTCGGACACGTATTTTGCAGTCTCTCGCTTCATCCGTGTCCACCAAAACTTGCTTCTGAGTTCTTGATACATCTTGTTGCTGCCGGGGTGAATAGAAAACTTTGACAAGTGAGCCTCATCAAAGATTTTCTTCCGTAATTCCAGGTTACGGGGTACGACGATCCGGTCCTTGAACCATAGGACGTCGTCTCCGTCCTTCCGGAAACAATTCAGCTCCCCACTGTCTACACGTCTCCGCAAATGTGACATGCCCTTGTCATTCTTCTGGGCTGCCGCTATCTCTTCACGGATGGTGGGAATCAAAGCTAGGTTGTAGAGAGCTCCGCGTGGAGTCACATGTAGTGGTGGTTCGCTCTCTTCCAACGGTGTGATGGTCAGATTGTTGACGTGTGACTTGCGGCTCAGCGCATCTGCCACTACGTTTGCCTTGCCCGGATGATAATGGATCTCTATTTCGTAATCCTTTATCAATTCTAACCATCTTCGCTGCCTCATGTTCAGCTCCTTCTGAGTGAATATGTACTTGAGGCTTTTGTGGTCGGTATATAAATGTACGAGGTTACCGAGTAGGTAGTGCCTCCACATTTTTAGTGCGAGTACCACGGCAGCGAGCTCCAAGTCGTGAGTTGGATAATTCTGCTCATGGTTTCTAAGCTGCCGTGATCCATACGCGACCACTCTTCGGTCTTGCATCAGCGCACATCCGATCCCAATGCCGGATGCATCGCAGTACACATCAAACGGTTTTGTTGTTTCTGGCTGCGCCAAAACCGGTGCTGATGTCAGGTGCTTGACTAAAGCCTTGAATGTTGCTTCACATGTTGGACTCCAAACATATTTGGTAGCCTTCTTCAGCAGCTCTGTCATTGGCTTGGCAATCTTCGAGAAGTTTGGAATGAACCTCCCATAATATGCCGCGAGTCCGAGGAAACTCCGTACCTCGTGAACAGTTCTGGGGGATTTCCAATTCAGCACTTGAGTGATCTTGCTCGGGTCCACAGCGATACCCTCCGCTGAGATGATATGCCCGAGGAAAGGCACTTGCGATTATTCAAACTCACATTTGCTGAATTTCGCGTATAGCTTGTGATCCCGCAGCCGTTGCAAGACTATACGCAGATGTTTCTTGTGATCTTCCTCCGACTTAGAATATACCAGGATGTCGTCGATGAAGACCACGACAAACTTGTCCAGCTCTGGCATGAATACTGAGTTCATCAAGTACATGAAGTGAGCTGGAGCATTGGTGAGGCCGAAGGACATGACCAGGTACTCATAAAGTCCGTACCTTATCGAGAAAGCTGTCTTTGGAATGTCCTCCGCCCTTATCTTAATCTGATGGTACCCGGATCTTAAATCCATCTTGGAAAAGATCTTTGCTTCGACCAACTGATCAAACAACATGTCGATCCGTGGCAACGGGTACATGTTCTTGATGGTTACGGCATTTAATGGACGATAGTCCACGCAAAGCCGCAACGTCTCATCCTTCTTCTTGACAAATAATGCCGAACAGCCCCATGGCGAGGAGCTCGGCCTAATAAAACCCTTCTCCAGAAGGTCCGTGAGCTGAGTCTTCAGTTCAGCCAACTCCTTGGGCGCCATCTTGTATGGCCTTCGGGATATTGGCATGGTTCCCGGTGTAAGTTCAATCTTGAACTCCACCTCTCTATCGGACGGCATTCCCGGTAAATCATCCGGGAATACGTCAGGGAACTCTCGGACCACTGGAATATCTTCCAATCTGATAGTTGTGGACTGATAGACACTTGGAAGTTTTATTTCTGGACTGTCCAGAAATAATGAGTGAAAACCGTGCACCTCTGAGTTTAAGTGCACGACTCGAAGGACGGTGTCTAGAACAGCGCCGTGGCGGGTTAACCACGACATCCCTAGGATGACATCGACCTTCTGTCCCTCTAAGATAATGAGAGACGTGGGGTACACTCTACCCGCTAAGCATAATGGTGCTTTGGAAACCATTACGCTTGCTGAAATCTTCCCACCCGGTGAACAAATTAAATATGGACTATCGGTGGGTAGTATTGTCAAGCTGTGTTTAGCAATGAAAGCTTGGCTAATAAAATTATGCGTGGCGCCTGAATCAAACAGTACTATAGCGGGATGCTGGTGGAGTTGGAACATACCCGCAAGGATTGGCTCGCCCTCCGGCACGTCCTCAATGGCAAGTTGGTGGACAGTGCCGGGCCTAGGGTTTGCCCGCCGCGCATTAGTAGGGTTCCGGGGTTGATTCCTCCTCGGAAACTGTGGTGCCACTCCGCCACCTTGCCTCTCCGGGCAACTGCTCGCGAAGTGTCCTGGACGACCACACTTGTAACATGTGGCCGCTGCTGGTGTAGTGCTCTTGGGACGAAAGCCCGGCATGCGCTGCTGAGGTGCATACGCATGCGGCATCGCCCACTGCTGCTGTTATTGCGGAGGTGGTACTGGCAGTGCCGGCCTGAATGCCGGTGAAGAGTACGGTCGACTGCGGAACGGCATCGACCGCTGTGGTGGCTGCCAGCGTGGGCCTGATGGTGGGTGATTCACCATCCGAAACTTCTGAGAAGGACCGCTTCCTTCTCCGCTGCTTTGTGGCGCGCTTCGCTTTTGCTCCGCCGCTGCTAACTCCTTGCCGGAGTCCTCCTGAACAATCGCAGCATCAATGATGTCGTTGAGGCTGCCGCGATTGAACATCGCCAACTTATCCTTCAGGAGCGGGTTAAGCCCCTGGTAAAAGTGGTCCCGCCGCTTCTCGTCCGTATCTGCGTGATACGACGCGTAGAGCGCGAGATCGTTGAACGCTCTGGAGTATTCCAGCGTTCCGGCTCCCTTGTTGCAGGTGTAAAAACTCCTGCGTCTTCCTCTTCATCAAACTTGGCGGTATGTGATAGGCCCTGAAGGCCGTCTGAAACTCCGTCCAGGTCATCACTCGGTCGGTGGGCTATGAAGCACAGAAGTTGGCCCACCACGCGCTCGCGGACCCTTGGAGCTGCTGGACCGCGAACTGAGTCTTGCGCTGCTCACTTATCTGGAGCAGCCCGAACTTCATCTCTATGGCGTGGAGCCAGTTGTCCGCGTCAAGTGGTCCATCCGCCCTTGAGAATACCGGGGGATGAGTCACCAGGAAGTCGGAGTAGGAGCTCTGTTGACGCTCCTCCCGGTCTTGACATCTCTCTGGGCGAGACGTATTCGCAATTAGAGTTTGCATCAACTCTGTGTGCTGCTGGTGTGAACCCGCCATTGCTGCGACGATGTCGGCCAATGTAACTGTCGGTAGTGGCGGTGGCGGTGTTTGCTGTTGCTGTTGCTGCTGCTGTTGTCCCGAGGAGTCCTCGGGAGGTGGTTGGGAAGTCTCTCCCCCTTGGCTAGCACCCCCAACATCAGGGTTGGCACGAGTACGCGTCATTCTGAAATTCAAAACAGCAGCAATTAGCACATGTCTTACTTAAAATTCCATATGCAACAGTAGGTATTGAAGTGACACATGATTAATTTGCACAACAGTCACATATATTGATAAAGCATAAATTTTATACAAGATACATTATTCTCGGGTCTCTGAGAAGTCGTGCCCATGTCGTCACTACCTATACATACGCTACTGTCTACACGACATGTCACCGGTTACAAAAGTTGGGTTACGCTACCCTAGCTGCCCTACTTGGCAACCGTAACCCCCTACTCAGAGTAGAACTCGACCTCCTGTGGGTCATCCTCCTCCGGTACCTCTGCTGGTGGCTCTGGATCTACCACCTCTTCTCCCATCCCGGGTTCTCCCATTGCTGGAAGACCCAAGACCACCGGTACTCCTAACACCGGAGGTACAAGGTCCTGCAATGCATGCACCTCGTCCATGGCTTGGTTGTAATCTTCTTCCCAGCCTTGGCCTTCCTCAATAGCGTCATCCCGCTCTTGAGTAAGTTCCTCGTTCTGCTGGGTCAGATTCTGTACCAGTTCTTGTAATGCCGCGATGTCAACACGGCTCTTTTTCCTTGCCTTCTTCAGACGACGCAACTGATTGTGTTGTTCATTCAGTCGCTTGATCGTCGGAAGGAGCACACTGCGGAGTGCGCTATGAGCACTCTCGAAATGGTCTCCACGGCTCGTGCTCTCCTTGAGCTTTGTGGCGAGATGCTCCGTATGAACAGCTTGGCTGTCCATCACGGCGTTTCCCGCCCTCATCTGGAGGCTGAGATTTGCCTCCGCGGGGTTGTACCTTGGGCAACTCGGGTCCGTTGCCTCCAGGTACCTCTCTTCCCACACATGCTGAGCCCGTCCCTCCACCGGAACAAGCGCGTATGGAGTGCCCTCCATAGCCTGCACGTGTAGTTGGCAGAAACGTGACATAGTGTCACGGGCTTCCACTTGCCACATCCCTTCCGGTTGCCTACCTCTCACCGTGACGGTGAACGGCACCCAACCGGGTGGCGTAGGTCCTGCAGGGACTTCGACATGGATCGTCCACGTCTTGTTCCCCTCTTCGCCTTCTCCCTTGGCGAAGTACTGCGGCATCTGGTTGTACCCGAAATATTGGAGCATTTGCCACAATGCTTCCGGGTAGCCGCGACGGTGAGAACAGTGGGAAACCACCCACCCGTTCTCCAACTGTTTATCTGCTATCATCTGTAAAAATATATTTGAGAAATGTCAAATATTGATTTAAACAGTAAACCACTGAGTTATGACATAAGACATGTCATTGAACTCATAAAACTTGGAAACATAGTTCAAATTTTAAAAAATTTGACTGCTGATCTGCTGTTCACATGACAGCCCTGATCAGTTTCCATTTCAACCTGATTTAGGCCATGCTAAAGGCAAAACCAGTTCTGGAGCTCCACATCAAAGTTAAAGTTAACTTCAATAGCTTTCCAGAAAGTATTTGCTTGGCCTAAGATCTGTAATGGTTCAAAAGTTATGAGATGTTAAAGTTAACAGAATTTCTGGAGAAAATTGGACAGCACCTCCCTGCTTTAGGTACTGATTTGATCCAAGAATTCCCAGTTAATTCTGTTCCTAATATTACAAAACTTTCTGTTACAAAGTTGTAACTTATCTCATAAGCTTTCCAGAACTACCTCATTTTCTATTTTTGGATTTTTATGCAGGAAGTTATGCTTAATTTACAGAGAGTCTTTACTCTGTCCTGTTTTCTGAACAGTTTCAACTCTACTGCATTTTTCGAGTGGTTAAGGGATGAAACACCTCTGGACCTCAACAGAAGAGTTGTAAAGCTCTTCCAAAGCTTTCCATAACTGTATCATACGACCCTAACCTCGAAAGAACTCAACCTCTAACCTCTGATTAACTTCAGCCTTGATTGAGCTGAAAACAGAGTGCTCTGTCCTTAACAACCTATAAGTTGAAAACTTGTTAACTTTGAATATCCTGTTCAAGGGAAGGAGTTTCATCAATTTTACTGCTTTGGATCGAAACCTTCAAGTTTTTAAATGAATTTGTTCATTTAATGGGGTGTGACGTCGATGCGTCACCAGATTATGTCGGTACTACGTCCTCACAAAGAAAAACCTATACCGGACTTAGCCGGCTTCGTTATTTCAGTGGCACTAAACGTCACTCGCACACGGATACTACACGTCTACCGTTTCGTGGTCAGGCTACCTGCAGAAACTCAAACAATCATCAGACTCGGCTGCACACCGAGCCCGGAATCCATACAGTTCGTACAACCGGTCGTCATCACTCGCCCGGATGTTCTCAAGCCAGACACGCCTTGAGTTACGTGTTCACGTTTCAGACCACGTGACGGGGTCTCCCAAGTTGCACCATGCACGCCAGAGATAGACGTTGCTCGAATACCCTAAACGACATGAAGAGTCATAGAGGATATCAAAGCGGGTCGGGTTACCTGTCACCCGTGGGGCTCCACCCTTCAGCTTGTGCGGACTGGTGGACAGCGCTTACGTGCACCCCCCAAGACATAAACGTCCCGAGATGCACGATTTTCCGACATAATCAAATAAGTTAATATGCCACTTTCTATATACTAATAACATCCTTATATGGGCTACTAACTCGTTCCTCACTGGATTTTTGAAAAATATGACCTTTGTAGTGCGTTAAACCTCAAGCGAGCTCTGATACCAACGCTGACACGACCCCAAGGTCCTGTCGAGCCAGGATCACGCTGAGGGGTGCTGCGTTGCACAGCACCTGATAACACACGTCAAAGGTACAAAGCGGAAGCGGAATTTTATTACATAAACAAGTTTATGAACATGTTTACATCAAAATAACTTTAGTCTACACTCGTGGGCGTAGACTACGCATCAAGTCCACGTTCAGCCCTCGAACGTGTCCTTGCTAGCACACACGCACACTAACTCTGCGGCGTGCACGACTCCCACTCGACGGGGTTCCCCTCCTGGGGTTCCGTCTCCTCTTCGGGAGTCCCTTCCTCATAGAACCCTACAAAAGCTTCAAACACAAGCAGTGAGCACGAAGGCTCAGCAAGTCTGACCCGTCTCACCTAAACATGGAACTTCTAAATGAGGGGTGGTGGGTTACATGAGGTAAAAATCATTTGCAAGGACTCGCCTAATTAGTAAAACCTTACTTTCAAGTTTTAGCAGCAGATTGTGGAGAACCTTACGCGAAGGCACATGAGAGAGCCGCAATCAAACAAGAAACGCATTTCTCTCATGTACTTTGCCCAAAGTTAAAATGAACTTTAGTTAGCTCTAAGCTACAACAAACCATTAACAAGCAAAGTCCATCATTCAATCAGCAGCATTTTAACATGTAACTAGCCTGTTCTTTCTACGTCACGGTACAGTGAACAAGTGGTACTCACTGACCGCGAGGGACGGCGATTATAATCGATTTACACCTGCAGGGTTACCCGAACAACCCGTCACGTACGCCCGTACTCGATGTTGCCTACAACAACCATCACGGACGCCGTACGCAACCACCTTTCACCCGTCAGCCAAATATTGAACCGGTCCCATCGTCCCGAGCAAGAGGTCTCTGCACGCGCATCCGCCAGCCGATTTACACCTCAAGCTCTAAACCTACCCTATGAACGACGGGCAATGCCTCAATAACCAGCTACCCGAGTTACATCAGTTTCCCGGTTCCCATATAGCCGGTAGGTCTTCGGTACTGTTCTAGCTTGTTCAACAGGCCCGCACACGGCTCGGTCCTCAATCGACACAAGCGGAGCTACAGCACACAGGCTCCAAAGTCCTGCTGCCCTTACCCTCCGCTCGGTCTCATTTTCTTGCCATGCGTTTCATGTGCTATCACTACCCGAGTCGAGTGCCTCTAGCCTATGCTCGCGAGTAGTTCCAACTACTCGACTTGTACCGAATCCTACTCTATCCTAGCAATGCAGTAGCTAACGGAATTTGCAATCCTAAACCCAGCCCATGGTTCTCTTGGCTATGCAGTGGGGCTTCCAAACAAGACTCTAATGCAAAGAATAAAGTAAACAAGTATGTGCTCAAAACAATAAAAATTTATAAAAAGGTTAATGCAAACCGGAGCTTGCCTTGCTGCTCTTGGTCGTAGGCTAGTTGTTCCTCCGGAGTAACAAAGTCTAGGACTTCGGGTTCCTCCTCGACCTTAGCGACTACATGATAGAAACAATATATGTATTAATTTAAATGCAGTTGTATTTACTTTTAATCTTGTGAAGTCTATAACTCTTACTAGACAAGCCTAATGACTGTGAAACTTTTACTGTGGATTGGTTACAACCTATATAGAAACCTGGTCTAGTTTTAGTTGCAGTCAAGCTCATTTGAGCCCTCCACAATTAATTATGTACTTGACCTTAATTGAAGGCTTTTAGGGTGTTCTAAGGATTTTCATGAAACACACTATGACTTTCTGAAAACTAGATTTTCAGAGGGTTCTAATGGAGTTGGTCTCACTTAATTTGAAGGTCCCTAGCTAAAGATATGAGCTAAACAATTTCAGAGAAAATTCTGAAAATGTTTCTGAACATTTTCTATTTTCTCTGGAACAGTTTCACTAATCACACCATTAGGTGGATTAAATGAGCTCCAATGGGTCTGAACTTTTTATGGGAGTTCAAGGATATTTTGGTGAACATTCCAGCAAAATTTCAGGATTTTCCTCCAAAGGATTCTCCAGTTAAAATTCCAAACAGTTTCAATTTTGAGGAATTAATTCTGGAGAATTAAGGATTTTCATGAAGTGAAACTTGATTTTCTGGAAAGTGCTCAGAAAGCTGAATCCATCAAAATTTGGTTCACTCAATTTGGAGCTTTCTAGCCAAAGTTATGAGGATTTGAAGTTTGGAAGAATTCTGAAAATCGGGGGAAAAGTTTAAACTCTCGGGGCCCCGCGGGGACACGTGTCGAGCGCGGAGGTGTCTGGCACACCGGAGATACCACACGTGTCGAGCGCGGAGGTGTCCGGAACACCGGAGCTCACAGGGTATTTGCGCGCCAGAACAGCCGATCCCTGGCCACACCCGATCCCGATTTAAATTCTTCAGCCGTTGACACGTGGGCCAGCCGGCTTCGTCTTCCTCCCGCCGTTCTCTCGCGCCCGCGCCGCCGACCTCGCCGGAGCAGACTCGGAGCTCGCCGGCTCGCTGCTGCCGGACCTCCCATGGTCTGAAACTCGCCGCCAGGGGGTTGTCGACGTCGAGGAACACGTCGGTGGTGTCAGGTCGGGTTGGGGGTGACCGGAAATAGCCCGGCGACGTGCCGCGGCCTCGGTGGAGGTTCGGCACCGTCGACCGTGGGTTCTAACCCGCCAACACCTCGAACAAACGGTCCTACAGCATCAGTGTTCCTCTAGGAAGCTCGACAAGGTGTCAAAAGGGTTCAGGGATGGCGGCAAGTCGGTCGGCACCGTGTGACCGATCGTGCCCGCCATGACCGCCCTCGATCGAGCTCAAAATTCGTCACTCCTAGACAGTTTCATGCCACGGGTGCAGAAAAGAACTTGATCGCTGGCTAGTCCAGCGTCTATGTGCAAGATTTTATGACCTCCGAAAGATCATAGAGCGAGAATTTAAAGAAACCGTACCGGAAGCTCGGTTTACGGTCGCCGGAGCAAAAACTGAGAATTCACCGGCGAGAGTTCACGGCGTGGCTTGAGCTTCAAGTGGAAGCAGCGTGGAGTCCGTGCGCTCCTGTTGCCGCCCTTGCTCGGCCGTGGAAGTGGCTGTAGTGTGCTGCCCACGTGAGACCGATCGCCGTCCTTCAGCTAAACAGCGGCGGTCGTCGTTGATCACGGGAACAGGGGCCGAAACCCGATGGTTCAGGCGTTGGGAGGGTGGTGCTCGAGCTCAGGATGTTGCCTGGCAACTCGGAGAGGCGAGGACACGATTGTTTGCTGTGTTTTCCCGATCGACCGAGAGCTCGGGAAGAAAAGGAATGGCGCCGCCCAGTGTCGCTCACGGGGATAAGAAGGCACCCGGTCTTCACCCCGTTGAGGTGGTGACGGTCGCGTGGGGGCGCGAGCAAGCCGCCCTGGGCGCCAGCGCGCGGAGAGGGGAAGCAGCTGGTGGCGCCGGCAGCTGCTCGGTGGCACAGCCGACAGTTGCTCGGTGGAATTTCCCACCGGGGCTATGACTTTGTGTGCAAGTTTTGCCTCCTTCTCTCTATGACATGTGGGTCCCACCCGGGGTTTTAACCTCTGAAATTTACTTCTAATCACTGTTGTAAACAGTGAGCCCCAAAATACCCCTGGTGAATCAAATTATTCACCCATGAGCCATTTGAATTGAGTAGAATTCAAATTGGGTTTGGTTTGAATGAATTTCAGCACAAGTTCAGTTTTGAATTCAAATAAAGTTTGAATTTGTCCCACTTAGCTCATGTCAGGATCAACTCCAAATGGAGTGAAAATTGGTGTTTGAGCTCACAAAAATGTGTTGAGTAAGAATATGCCTCCCACTTTTAAATTCATGGGATAAAAACAGTTTGAATTTGAATATGGTTTCAAACTGCCCTCTTTCTAACTATACCCAAAATGACCTCAAAAATGTTGTGAATTTGGGTGAAACTTGGCATGGACATCTGTCGAAGTGTTCGGTCGACACTTCCCCCGGGCCTGCACTGGGCAGCCCGCGGAGGTTCTTTTTTCGGCGGGGCTAGACTCCTAGCGGAAAGCTTGCGCAGACGGACGAGTTAGGGAGAGCTTGACACGGAGAGTTTTACGTGGTTCAGGTCGCCGGAGCGTAAAACCCTACGTCCACGGCGAGCTATGGAGCTCGCTGTATTGCTTGCTGCTCAGGGCCGGGGGCCTGAGCTTGGGGGTGAGTTACAGCTTGAGAGTGTATGGCTAGCGTATGAGTTGCAAAATGCGAACCCACAGGGTTCGAACCCCTGCTAACGTTGCCTACCCGAGCCTTTTATAGTCCAAGACTCGGGTGGCTTACAAGGGGGGCCCGGGACCCGACAGGTGGTCCCGGGGAGATTGTCTATTATCTACCGTATCTGCAGTTATGCCGGTAGTTGTCTCTGGTGAAAGCTTCTGAGTCTTCGTCTTGCAGCCCTGCCCATCCCGCATGCTAGTCGTAGTGGTTGATGACGGCGGGGGCGGCATGGGATGTCTTGTCGCGGAGTTTATTGGCTGGCAGGTTCTGACACCGCGCGCCAGTCTGTGATTCGACTGGTCGCAACGGCACCTGACAGAGGCGTGCTCCGCGTCTCCGCGTCTTGGGAAGACGCGGACCTTGAATACCTTGTACGGGTAAGGTATGGGGCGTTTTTACTCTCGCTGCCTATCTCTCGGGGCAGGCAGCGTCGTTCTGCTGCCACGTGGCGGGCCTGGAGCCCTTCTCAGAGGGGAGAAGGGTCAGTCCCACGGGGCACGTGGAGCCTCCAGACCTCTCCCCGCGGAGGGAGAGGCTCGGAGCTCGGCCTGGCTGTGGAGGCGGAGTCCGGAAGTCATCGGATCCCAGGCCAGCGAAGGGCGTGAGGTCCGGCATCAGCGCTCGCCTCTGGAAGGAGGGCGAGGGCTGGCCTCGGAGCTCGACCTGGCTGTGGAGGCGGAGGTCCGGAACTGCTCAGTGGTCCCCCCTTTCCTATCCCTTAGTCTCATTTGGCTTACTGTCCCAGGCCGGAATACGGGGCTTGGGTAATCCAGTGCACTTGGTCCCGGAGGTCTGGCCCCAGCCCCAGTCAGGGTGTAACCGCCCGACCCCCTGGTACTCAGACCGTAGCGCCGGGAGGCAGAGTGCGCATGCTTTTGGTGCAAGACCGGGCAAAGCAAGGCTCCTGACCCCCCGTTCTAGCGTAGGTCTTTTCTCGGAGGAGACCAACTGGTGGTGCAGTACCCTTATAGAGGGAGATCCAAAAGGCCACCGGGCCTCTGGCAGGTACCCCAAGCACTACCGCCTTCGGCAGGACGGCAAATATCGACTATGCATGAGAGCAGGAAAGAGGAACCGAGTGTACAATGGACGCACACTGTCTAGAGTGTGGGGAGGTGTTCATATAAATTAATGCGTAATTTAAATAAACACCTAAGTAAGCATGGTGAACTTACTGGGGTGGCGTCGGAGCGCCTGTCTTCACGCAGAGCGGGTCATGTGTGGCTTCGTCGTACGCCGGACACGGGGGGACCCCCATGGCTATATCAGGGGGAAGCATGGCTTCGTCCCTGCATACCATGTGGAAGGGTAGTTCCCGTGACCCGGCCCTGGGAAGTCCGGCTGGCCCTCGACATGGAGGAGCCGGTATCCCCCGACGGCTCTGAGTGCACGTCTGCACCGGTTGTGTGGGTCTGCTTGGCGTGGACTTGGCACGCATTGCATCCCTAACCGGTTTGACGGCGTCCAGGTGGCTCTCGGTCAGTAGGAGCCATGCCGGGTGGCTTATCTGACCAACGCGCGGGACGATGAGCGTTCCCAGCACTCGCCTTCTTGGACTACTGCGAGCTAGTCGTAGCCTTCCTCCTGGGTTATGCACCGCAATAGGATGTCGAGGCGCCACGCCAGTAAAGATACCAGTGCGTAGCACTTAGCCATCCGCACCACCCGTTCAGCGGATGCACGTTCATCAGGAAGGATGTCCTTCAAGGAGTCCCGGACCTCCGTGGTCCATGCATCGGGACTACTTGAGCTTCTGGATCTTGAGCGCTGGGTTGCACGGAGTCCCCAGTGACTCTTACGATCCTTTGGCGGCATCCAGGGCCGTCGGGACTGCCTAGCTTCGTTGCACTGGTTCAGCCCCCTTCGCCCGGCTCGGCGGGCCGGGCTGTGGACCGCAACAACGTCCTCTCGAAGACTCCTTCGTGCACGGGGGCTCCGATGGAGGTCTTCGTTGAGAAGTTGTCAGCTGCGGCCGTGCCAGCGCGCGGTTCATGGCGCAGGTCCAAGGCGAGGAATTCTTTCTCCAACATCCGCACGTGAAGCAGATAAGCAGCTAGCTGTGGGTCATTGCAAGGGCATTCACCCTTAACTTGCTTGATAACTAGCTGGGAGTCGCCCTGTGCCAACAACTGGCGAGCGCCCAAAGACAGGACTGTCTTTTAGGCCAAAGATGAGTGCTTCATACTCTGCCAAGTTGTTGGTTGCCTTGGAATTGAAACGCACCATGTACCCAGACTGCTCCCCCGATGGCATGAGAAGCAGTACGCCGGCACCGGCCCCCTGCTTTCGCGAGGAGCCGTCGAAGAAGAGCGTCCAGTGAGGCCCGGTGAAGACCGGAGCTCGGTACTTTGGTTCACCGTCTTCGCGGCCCCCTGGGTCAGCCTTCGTTGGCGTCCACTCAGCCACGAAGTCAGCCAGTGCTTGGCTCTTGGCTGTCTGACGTGGTCGGGAGCTCAGCTTGAACTCCGCCGTCTTCGGGCTGTCTTCCAGCTTCGGAAGCTGGCAGTGAGTGCCAGCTCCGCCCACCGGCTGCTCTGGCGCACTTGTCCGCCAGGCTGAAGTGCTCATAGGCATCGCAGACCTCTTTGGTCGCAAGCTTCTCAAGCATCTTCTCGTCTCGGACACTGTCAAAGTGCCACCACCATAGAAGCACTTTGAATATGCGGGATGGTGTTGCGTACCTGGGAGAACCGCTGGATGAAGGAGCGCAGCGACTCCCCAGGTTGTTACTTGATGTCTTGGAGGTCAAGCTCCGTGCCGGGACGGTTGTAGGAGCTGCCGAAGTTGGCGATGAACTGCCGGCAGAGCTCTCCCCAGGAAGTCATGGAACCCCGAGGGAGGTTCATGAGCCAAGACCGGGTCGGGCCGGTCAAGGCGACGGGGAAGTAGTTGGCCATGACGGCCTCATCCCCTCCTGCGGCAAGTACGGCGGTGGAGTAGATCTGAAGGAACTCCGCCGGGTTGACGCTGCTGTCGAACTTTTCGGGCAGGTGCAGCCAAAACCGGAGCCTGGTGTAGCTGGAATCTGCCGTGTGTTCACCAACCATTGGCGTGCGCATCAGCGACACGGCCGGTTGGCCGGAGCGTTGTCCCCGCCAAAGTCGAGGGTTTGCGGCGGCGACGACGAAACGGTCTACCTCGCGAATCCGCTGTTGGGTCGCTGCCTGAGGCGCGTCCCCAGCAGGCGGATTGAGTAGCAGCGCTCTTGCTGCGGCTAGCGCACCCCCGCCGGGTACGCCCAACGCTACTGAAGACCTGACGCTGGTCGGAGCCTGCATTGCCGGGGTCAGCGCTGCCAGAGCCGGTTGCTGGCTCCCAGTGCAGGTATTGGTGTCACGAACGCTTGGTTCGCCGCTAGCACAGTGTGCCCCGGTATGGGCAAGGCTGCTCCATAGACCGGGGACGCCGTTTGCGGGGTATATGGTTATGGCATATGCTGCGCGGCGTATGCCTGGGGCATAGCTCGCGTGGCGAAGATCTGCCCTTCAGGCTGGGTCGAGGTCGACGTCATACTGTCGCCAGCCTCTTAGTTGCGACGCCTTTCTCGACGTCGCTCGAAGAACACTCGGGCATCTTGGCCCAAGTGGCATCGTTCCAGCTCAGTCCTTAGGTCCGTCGACGGAAGCCTGGTGGAGCTGGAATCCGCCGTCTGTCCGTCAACCATTGGCGTGCGCGTCAGCGACACAGCCGGTTGGCTGGAGCGTCGTCCCCGCCGAAGTCAAGGGTTTGCAGCGGCGACGACAAGACGGTCTACCTCGCGAATCCACTGCTGGGTCGCTGCCTGAGGCGCGTCCCCAGCAGGCGGATTGTGCAGTAGCGCTCTTGTTGCGGCTAGCGCACCCCCGCCGGGTACGCCCAGCGCTACTGAAGACCTGACGCTGGTTGGAGCCTGCATTGCCGGGGTCGGCGCTGCCAGAGCCAGTTGCTGGCTCCCAGTGCAGGTACTGGTGCCGCGAACGCTTGGTTGCGCCTGGCACAGTGTACCCCGGTATGGGCAAGGTTGCGCCATAGGCCGGGGACGCCGCTTGCAGAGCACATGGTTGCGGCTTATGCTGTGCGGCGTACGCCTGGGGCAGAGCTCGCGTAGCGAAGGTCTGCCCTCCAGGCTGGGTCGAGGCCGACGTCATGTTGTCGCCAGCCTCTTGAGTGCGACGCCTTTCTCGACGTCGCTCGAGGAACACTCGGGCATCTTGGCCGAAGTGGCACCGTTCCAGCTCTGTCCTCAGGTCCGTCGACGAAAGTTTGGTGGAGCTGGAACCCGCCGTCTGCCCGTCAACCGTGGGTGTGCGCGTCAGCGACACAGCCGGTTGTCCTGGGCGCCGTCCTCGCCGAAACCGAGGGTTCGCGGCGGCGACGAGGCGGTCCACCTCGCGGACCCATTGCTGGGTCGCTGAATGGGGCGCATCCCCCGCAGGTGGGTTGCGCAGCAGCGCTCTTGCTGCAGCTAGCGCACCTCCATGGTGTACGCTCAGCGCTGCAGAAGATCTCACACTGGTCGGGGCCTGCATAGCCGGAGTCGGCGTTGCCGGAGTCGGCTGCTGGCTACCATCTTGTGCCGACACACTCCGTCCTGAGTGTGTTGACATGTACTCCCCAGTGGTCACGGTTCGCCGTGAACGTGGGGGAGGAGAGTTTGCTGCTGAAGGAAGCTTGGTCATCTTCGTCGGCGGAAACTCGTCGCGCTAGGGGAAAAGCCCCCTTCCTGGCGCGCCAAATGTCGAAGTGTTCGGTCGACACTTCCCCCGGGCCTGCACTGGGCAGCCCGCGGAGGTTCTTTTTTCGGCGAGGCTAGACTCCTAGCGGAAAGCTTGCGCAGACGGACGAGTTAGGGAGAGCTTGACACGGGGAGTTTTACGTGGTTCAGGCCGCCGGAGCGTAAAACCCTACGTCCACGGCGAGCTATGGAGCTCGCTGTATTGCTTGCTGCTCAGGGCCTGAGCTTGGGGGTGAGTTACAGCTTGAGAGTGTATGGCTAGCATATGAGTTGCAAAATGCGAACCCACAGGGTTCGAACCCCTGCTAACGTTGCCTACCCGAGCCTTTTATAGTCCAAGACTCGGGTGGCTTACAAGGGGGCCCGGGACCCGACAGGTGGTCCCGGGGAGATTGTCTATTATCTACCGTATCTGCAGTTATGCCGGTAGTTGTCTCTGGCGAAGGCTTCTGAGTCTTCGTCTTGCAGCCCTGCCCATGCCGCATGCTAGTCGTAGTGGTTGATGACGGCGGGGGCGGCATGGGATGTCTTGTCGCGGAGTTTATTGGCTGGCAGGTTCTGACACCGCGCGCCAGTCTGTGATGCGACTGGTCGCAACGGCACCTGACAGAGGCGTGCTCCGCGTCTCCGCGTCTTGGGAAGACGCGGACCTTGAATACCTTGTACGGGTAAGGTATGGGGCGTTTTTACTCTCGCTGCCTATCTCTCGGGGCAGGCAGCGTCGTTCTGCTGCCACGTGGCGGGCCCGGAGCCCTTCTCAGAGGGGAGAAGGGTCAGTCCCGCGGGGCACGTGGAGCCTCCAGACCTCTCCCGGCGGAGGGAGAGGCTCGGCTTCTGTTGGCCACGTGGCGGGCCCGAAGCTCTCCTCTCAGGAGAGGGAGGTCCGGCCCTGCTGGACACGCGGCGCCTTCGGACCTTTCTCCCGCGGAGGGGGAGGTCCGGCTTCTGTATGCCACGTGGCGGGCCCGAAGCTCTCCTCTGAGGAGAGGGAGGTCCGGCCCCGCCGGACACGTGGCGCCTTCGGAGTTCTCCCTGCGGAGAAGGGCGAGATCCTTAGGCATTTTCCCCTGTGCGCGGGGGTACCCCATATCGAGGGTACCGACAACATCCTTAGCAAAGTGTAGGAGTTTTCATATGTCCAGCCCATCTATATCACATGTGGGAAATGCCACTTTTGCAATATGTGAGTTTGTTCTCTAATGAACATGTTGATGGTGGTTACTTGCTCTTCTTTTGTGTTCATCATCTTTCCTCAAATGAGGTGTGTGGTGTGGTGATGAACACTTCAATTATGTGTCAAAAACTGAGGCCCTTACAATATCTAACCATACAACTACAAGTCTTTCAAAAGATCAACAAAATCTATCATAATTCGATATGCGGCGAGGACACCGTATTTACATTGTGGCTCTACGCATGACCTAATATTTAATTTTAAGGACTCACACCTTCGCTGAAATCGATCTCAGAGATTGAAGTCCAGATGATAAGTTGGCAACCGTCTGTATTACCACTGCATTACTGGCCCATTGGTAGTGACGGTAATTAAGGGTGCGTTTGGCAAGAAGAAACGCTTCAGATTCTATGTTGAATCAGTTGAAACGATATCAAACAGCAAAAAGTGAAACGTTTGCAGTCAATCTATGAGAAATGATTTATACTTTTTGCCTACAAACATGAAAAAGCTGAAAAAAGTGTTCCACATCCTGAATCACTCTATATTATTGTACCTCCCCTCCAGCTTCGTCATTATTTATAATGATTTGCTATCGTCGACCCTTATTCTCAACTCGTCACCGCCAAGGATGCATGTCCATATGGATGATGATGACATATATTTTACAATGATACTTATAAATTACCTATATTATAAAAATTTACTATATGTCATGTTATGATAAAAACAATATAGCCCATCTAAGGATAAAATAGGCCATTTTAATCCCACTCCTCTCTATGCTGAAACTAAAATCAGAAAACTACCCAAACAGTTTTTAAAAAGATTCTGTTTCAATTAAAAAATATTTCTACGTTGAAAATAAAACGTTTTTGATTCTCGGATAATTTGAAGCTGTACTAAACAAGGCCTAAAAGTATATACGTATTTACCTCGGTTTCAGTTTCACTGCATTCTAATTAAATACGATCTTCTCTATAAATGTGCACTCTGCGGATTACTATGTGGCGTGCGGGTGGCTGCTGGGCTAAGCAGCTTGGGCTTTGGACTTTGGACGGTGGGTTTGGGTGGGGAGTAGGGATGAAAGCGTATCGAATATTTTTCGATCCGTCTGCAACCGTTTTTGAAAATATCCGATTCACATCCGTTTTTATCTGATTTTTTTCGAATTCGGATACGGGTTTGAATATTTAAAATCAGATATCGGATCGGATATGGTTTTAATCAAAATCCATCCGTTTTATCGGATATCCATATTGGGTTGGATATATCCGAAATATATCCGACCCAATAAAAACCCTAAAAGACTAGCCTAACCCGGTAGCCCCGTGGGTGAAGGTTGGAAAATATTATCGTAATGTTACCGTTGATGTGTGGCAATGAAATGTATGAACCATATATGCATTATGTACGAACTATTGATGTGTTTTAAGTTTCATGTATGAACCATGTATAAATTTGATGCGGATGTGTTTTGAATTTGTCGAAGTGTTCCGTCGACACTTCCCCTGGGCCTGCTTCAGGGCAGTCCGCGGAGGTTCTTTTTCGGAGGGGCTAGTTCTCTCGGAGGGTCGCGTGAGTTGAATGAAGGAGATGATTGGCACCGGTATTTTTACGTGGCTCGGGTCGCCGTAGCGTAGAACCCTACGTCCACGGGAATGCTCGGAGCACTGCTTCTTTGTGTATGAGGATGTGTGGCTGGTGGCGAACTGTCGAACCCCTTGTAACATTGCCTACCCGAGCCTTTTATAACTCAAGGCTCGGGCGGCTTACAAGGTGGGTCCCGAGGCACGACAGGTGGCCGCAGGGTGATTTTCTGCCATCTACCATGTCTTGAATGAATGCTGGTAGCTGTCCTCTCGTGATGGCTTCTTGGTCTTCGTCCTGCCGCCCTGCCCATGCCGCAAGCTAGGCGTAGTGGCTCATGATGGTAGGGGCGGCAGGGCATGTCTTGTCGCAGCATTTATTGGTCTACTGCTCCTGACGTTGTGGGCCTGTCAAGACTGTGACTGGTCACAGTGCCTCCTGACAGGCGTGCGCCGCGCCTCCACATCTTGGGAAGGTGCGGGTCTTGAATGTCTTGTACGGTAAAGGCATGGCGTGCCTTTACCCCTGCTGCCTACCGAGCCGGGGTGTGCAGCACGGTACTGATGGCCACGTGGCGGGCCCAAAGCTCACCTCTGAGGAGAGGGGAGGTCCGGCCCCGCTGGACACGTGACGCCTTCGGAGATCGTCCCTGCGGAGGGAGCGGGGTCCGGCGTTCTGGCCACGTGGCAGGCCCGGAGCTGTCCTCTGAGGAGAGGGGAGCTCCGGCCCTACTGGACATGTGGCGCCTTCGGAGCTTGCCCCTACGGAGGGGGCGAGGACCGGGTCTTCTGGTCGAACAATGGATGATTCCTTTATGTTTGGTCAACCAATCCATACCCAAAATAATATCTATCCCTTGTGAATCTATCACTATGAGGTTAGCCGTAAATACTACCCCATTAATGTCTAGGCTCACTTTGGGACACACTTGTCTTGTCCTTATTTCTCCACCTGGAGAGTTTACGGCTAGCATATGGTTCATTTGTGTGGTTGCTAGGTCATGCTTCTTAACAAACCCTTGAGCAATGAACGAGTGGGTAGCACCAGAATCAAACAACAGAGTTGCAAGGTGTAAATTGGCAGGAAACTTACCAACTACCACGTCGGGTGCCTCTTGTGCTTCCTCCATAGTGACATGGTTCACCCGTCCTCTCATTACATTCTGCTGTTGTGGCTGCGCGGGCTTCTTCTTTGGGCACTTATGGGCATAGTGCCCCACTTCACCACAGCTAAAACATTGCACCCCAACCTTAGGTGCTTGGCCTTTGTTGTCTTGGGGTTGGTTCGGGGGTCCTTGCACTGCTGGTCGAGGTGGATATGCGGGGCGAGGCTGCTGCACAAACTGACGTTGCGGCTGTGCTGGTGCTGCGGGTGGCCTGTAGTTTGGGCTGTACCCTCTTGGTGCTGAATAGGGTACCACAGCACGGCTCGTCTTCCCCGTAGGTTGCTGCATCATACGTGGGTGGGTGTTGCTCCCTGAGGCCTGATGTGACCATCCCGCCTTCCTCTTATTCTCATTTTCCAGGGCCTTTAGCTTTCTTTCCACCACAAACGCTCTGTCCACCATCTTTTGAAAGCTTTCATACTCATTGGAGGACATTGCACACTGCATCTCTGCGGTAAGTCCTTCCACGAAACAATCTTGTTTCTGCTCATCAGTCTCTATGTCTCGTGGAGCATAACGGGATAGTTGAGTAAATTTAGTGAGGTATTCCCTCACCGTCATGTTTCCCTGCTGCAGTCCCAGAAACTCTTTCCTCTTGTTTTTGAGTTCACCTCTTGGGATGTAGTGGTTGCGGAAGCTACGCTTGAACTCTTCCCAAGTGATGTTCTCAGGGTCATGATGGGCGGCCAGTAGGCGGTCCACCAATCAGCAGCAGGTCCCTGCAATTGATGAGAGGCAAACAGCACCCTCTCATACCCTTGGCATTGTATTATCCTCATCTTACTTTCAATGGTCTTCAGCCAATCATCTGCCTCCAGAGGTTCAGCAGCACATGCAAACTTTGGAGGTTGAGTTCCTAGAAACTCACTCAACCTTGGTTGGCGTGGTGCAGCTTGTGGAGGTGGAACTTGATGCAAGTTGGCCACCACGCGAGTCAAGTTCTGGATAAGCTGATTTTGATTCTCCAGCATTTGGTGGAGAGGATCAAATTCTTCACGGCGGCCACCCCTGTTCTAGCCTCCAGAAATATGAGGGTTGCATGCCTCATCATTGTTGTTGGCGGGGTTGGCAGCACGTCCTTTTCCTCTTCCGGCCATCTGGCAGAATCAACAAATGTTACTTCGATATCATTTAGTATCATCTTACTACTTTCATTTGTTTGTACTTTGAGGTGTTAGGCTTTGTTAAAATTTTACGAGGGTTTATATCTCACACCAAATAAATGCACTATTATTTCCTGTGGGTTCACACACCAAAGCAAAACAATCTGAAGACGAGGCTGTGGACAATTGCCCATGGCTTCCACAACTCACGTCACACACCAAGCATTTTCACACCATTAACTACGTCACGACTTGACTACTCGACCTCTTGCTAGCTAGGGGAAAGACTCTACACTACTCGTCCTCTTGAGCTGGCTCCTCGGGATCTTCCTCCTCATTTCGGCTACCTTCTGACTCTGCTTTGGGTGGGGAGGCTGCTGGTGGAGAAGTGCGACGACGCCTGATCGCTCGGCGATCCGGGGAGTCAGGAGTCCATGGATCACTCACGGTGACACACAGTTCATTCCCATCTCCTCTTTCTCTCGCCTTTAAGCAAGCTCGCAGGAACGCCTCCGTTTCCTTCAGGGTGTCTCGGACATCCTGAAGCTCTTGTTGACACTCCTGCAGCCGAGTGCTGAGCATAGCAGCATCCTCCAAGCACAAGTCCATGTGCTCATGGGAAGTCCCTTGCTGCACCGGTGGGTACTTGTACTCCGTGGTACCACTCTCACGTTGGAGGACATACATGTACTCAGTTTTATCCAAGTGGCGATGATAGATGTGACTCTGGCAGGTGATGGCCTCCCAGGTGACATCTTATCAGAGGTGTTTTTCCTAATTTATATTAAGTCCAGGAGCTAAAACTGATTTTTAAATGAATTTACATGATTTTCTGGAGTTCCAGGGGCTAGATCTGAAGTTTCCGGGGCTAGCTCTCAATTCCAGAGAACCCCAGGGGGTAGCACGTAAGAATTCCAGTCTTTATAACGCGGGGTTGACGTGGACCGTCCGATTTTAAACCGACGACTGAGATTATAACATCGAACCGGTACGCGGGGTTTTAAAGTTTACCGTGCGATTTAAAATAAACGGCGCACAAGCGGCCACGTCGCTCTGATCGAGCGCGGGCGGCGCTGCCGGCGGCGCACGGCGGCGGGAAGCGGCGATCTCGTCGGAAAGTTTCGGATCCTCGAGAATTCTGCCTAAAACTGTGATCTTATGGCCTAGATCGGTAGAGGGGAGGTCAGGGATCTCACCTCGGGGGTTTTCTCGAGCTCGGGGGTCCTGGAAAGTGATCGGCGGCGAGGTCCGAGGCAAAACCACGGCGAAGCTCGTCGGCGCTGGATTTACACCGTAACTCTCCGAGTTTTCTGCACCTGCAAAGTTCCCCGGAGGCGGTGGATCAAGACCAGCGAGTTAGATCAGAGTTTCCGAGCTTAGATCGGCCAGAATTCACCGGCGAAGTCTCGGTGCTCACCGGAGTGAAAATCGGCGATCGCGTGGGAAAAACTGATCGGGGCTGGGGTTTTTATAGCCGGGGGAGGGCGGTGGGTCTGTTGTGATCGAGTTTGAGTCGTTTGGGACCAGAATTCGGGCTGCGGGACGCGGAAATCCGGTCAGTTGCGATCGCGCGCGCGGGAGAGAGTCCGGGGTCGCGGGGTTAGGGATGACAGGTGGGTCCCACCTGTCTGTGTGAGACAGCGCGGCGCGCGCGGGGGCGGGCTGGCGCGGGGAAGCTGGGCCGGCTGGCGGGTTTCGGCCCACTGGCCGGTTTTTTTCCCGTTTCTCTTTTTCTTTTTTCCATTTCTTTTCTGTTTTGAGTATATTTTGAATTCCAGTTTGAATTTGAATTTTTGCAAAACATGCAACACGTCCAAAAAATTTTAAATTCCCCTCTGAACATGGTTTAGGGTTTTAAATCAAAATTTGGGGTGTTACAGCTCTACCCCCCTTAAAAGAAATCTCGTCCTCGAGATTGGTGTTTCTAAGAAAACAATTCCGGAAATTGTGCCTTGAGCTCATCTTCCCGTTCCCAGGTGGCTTCCTCTTCTGAGTGATGCTTCCACTGCACCTTGCACATCCGGATTCTCTTGTTTCTGGTGAGGCGTTCCATTGTCTCCAAAATCTTGTATGGTTGCTCGGCATAAGACAAATCTTCAGCTACATCCACTTCATTCATGGGTAACACCTCTTCAGGCGTCCTCAGGCATTTCTTGAGTTGTGACACATGGAATACATCGTGCACGTCCGATAGATGAACCGGTAACTCTAGTTGGTACGCCACTTCGCCTTTTCTTTCCAAAACTTGAAAGGGTCCTATGTATCGAGGTGACAACTTCCCTTTCACCTAGAACCGACGAAGTCCTCTGATAGGGGACACCTTGAGATAAACATAGTCTCCCATGTTGAAAACGAGTTCTCTTCTTCGTACATCAGCATAACTCTTCTGGCGTGTTTGTGCTATCCTCAAGTTGTTGCGAATCTCCCTCACCTTCGCCTCGGCTTCTTGTAGCACTTCTGGACCAAACACTTTACTTTCTCCTGTTTGGTTCCAAAATAGGGGAGTTCTGCACTTCCTTCCATACAAAGCTTCAAACGGTGACATCTTCATACTAGCTTGATAACTGTTGTTATAGGAAAACTCCGCATACGGTAAGTTCTTGTCCCAACTCCTATTGTTTTTGAGTGCACATGACCTTAACATATCTTCAAGGATCTGATTGGTTCTCTCCGTCTGCCCGTCAGTTTGGGGATGATAGGCAGAACTAAAGTTCAGATGGGTTCCCATGGTTTCATGCAACTTCTGCCAGAACCTTGAGGTGAACTGTGTCCCTCGATCTGACACAATCTTCTTTGGCACTCCATGGTAACACACGATCCTTGACATGTACAACTCTGCCAATTTGGATCCGCTGTAGCTTTCTTTCACAGGGATGAAATGAGCTACCTTGGTTAGCCTATCAATAATGACCCATATTGAATCATACCCGGATTGGGTCCTAGGCAATCCCACGACAAAATCCATGCTGATTTCTTCCCACTTCCATTCAGGCACTTTGAGTGGTTGCAATAATCCCGCGGGTCGTTGATGTTCTGCTTTTACCAACTGACATGTGTCACATAGGGCAACATGTTCCGCGACATCTCGCTTCATGCCATACCACCAATACCTGCTTTTGAGGTCCTGGTACATCTTCGTACTCCCAGGATGAATGGAATAGTCGGAGTCGTGAGCCTCCTTCAAAATTAATTCACGGATCTCTTTTACTTCTGGCACACAGATCCCTTTCCCGTGCCACACCGTTCCTTGTTCATCCTCTCTAAAACCAGGAGCTTTATCTTCCTTGATGAGCTGTCTGATCTCTTGTATCTTCCCATCATTCTTTTGGCCCTCGCGTATGTCTCGCTCGAGTGTGGAGTCCACTTCCATGGCGATGGCTTCACCACTATTTACTAGACATAGATTGAGCCTTATAACTTCGTCCTTCAATTCTGCGGGCATGTCCTTCAAGCTCAACTTATTGACCTGCACTTTCCGACTCAAAGCATCGGCCACGACGTTTGCTTTCCCGGGATGATAGTTGATGCCTATATCAAAGTCATTGATTAGCTCTAACCATCTCCTTTGTCTGAGGTTGAGATCTGGCTGTGTGAATATGTACTTCAAACTCTTATGATCTGTATATATCTCTGTCCTCTTCCCCATCAAATAGTGCCGCCAAATTTTCAACGCGTGTACCACTGCAGCTAGTTCTAGATCATGTGTAGGATAGTTCTTCTCATGCTTCCGAAGCTGCCGGGATGCATATGCCACGACATGTCCTTCTTGCATGAGAACACATCCCAACCCATTTCCAGAGGCATCGCAGTACACTGTGAAATTCTTCTGCATATCTGGCATAACCAACACTGGTGCTGTTGTCAATCTCTTCTTTAGCTCCTGAAAGCTCGTCTCGCACTGTGGCGTCCAGGTGAATGTGATTCCCTTTTCCAACAGTTTAGTGAGAGGTCTCGAGATTTTGGAGAATCCCTCAATAAACCGTCGATAGTATCCAGCCAATCCCAAAAAGCTTCGAACTTCCCCGACATTTTCAGGGGTTTTCCACTTCTGGATATCCTCGATTTTGGCGGGATCTACGGAGATTCCTCCCTCCGAGATGATATGTCCTAAAAAGGGAACTCTCTTCAGCCAAAACTCACACTTGCTCAATTTGGCATATAGTTGGTGTTCTCTCAGCCTCTGTAACACCAACCTTAGATGTTTCTCATGTTCTTCTTCATTTTTGGAGAAGACGAGAATATCATCTATGAAAACCACCACAAATTTGTCCAGATATTCCATGAATACCTTGTTCATGAGGTACATGAAATATGCCGGGGCATTGGTTAGCCCGAAAGGCATGACAGTGTATTCATACAGTCCGTACCGAGATACGAAAGCTGTCTTGGGAATATCAGATTGCCTTATCTTGAGTTGGTGGTATCCCGACCTGAGATCAATTTTCGAGAACACACAAGCTCCCCTCAACTGATCAAACAAGTCTTCAATGCGGGGTAATGGGTACTTGTTTTTGATGGTTACCTCATTCAAGGCACGGTAGTCCATGCATAACCTTTGGGTTCCGTCTTTCTTAGGCACATATATCACCGGAGCTCCCCATGGTGAGGAACTAGGGCGAATATACCCCTTCTCCGTCAGTTCTCTCAAATGATCCTTGAGCTCTTCTAGCTGCTTGGAGTCCATTCGATAAGGTCTCTTGTATATCGGGGTTGTTCCCGGTACTAGCTCAATTGCGAATTCCACGTCACGGTCGGGAGGCATTCCTGGCAATTCCTCCGGAAAAACATCTGGATATTCCCTGATAGTCCTGATTTCCTCAACTTTCACCTCCACTTGATTTAATTTAATGTCCCTCCTAGGCTCGTGTATCGTTATGAACTTTACTCTTGTGCCATTGGGGTGAGTTAGTTCCACCGTTCTGGTCGAACAATGGATGATTCCTTTATGTTTGGTCAACCAATCCATACCCAAAATAATATCTATCCCTTATGAATCTATCACTATGAGGTTAGCCGTAAATACTACCCCATTAATGTCTAGGCTCACTTTGGGACACACTTGTCTTGTCCTTATTTCTCCACCTGGAGAGTTTACGGCTAGCATATGGTTCATTTGTGTGGTTGCTAGGTCATGCTTCTTAACAAACCCTTGAGCAATGAACGAGTGGGTAGCACCAGAATCAAACAACAGAGTTGCAAGGTGTAAATTGGCAGGAAACTTACCAACTACCACGTCGGGTGCCTCTTGTGCTTCCTCCATAGTGACATGGTTCACCCATCCTCTCATTACATTCTGCTGTTGTGGCTGCGCGGGCTTCTTCTTTGGGCACTTATGGGCATAGTGCCCCACTTCACCACAGCTAAAACATTGCACCCCAACCTTAGGTGCTTGGCCTTTGTTGTCTTGGGGTTGGTTCGGGGGTCCTTGCACTGCTGGTCGAGGTGGATATGCGGGGCGAGGCTGCTGCACAAACTGACGTTGCGGCTGTGCTGGTGCTGCGGGTGGCCTGTAGTTTGGGTTGTACCCTCTTGGTGCTGAATAGGGTACCACAGCATGGCTCGTCTGCCCCGTAGGTTGCTGCATCATACGTGGGCGGGTGTTGCTCCCTGAGGCCTGATGTGACCATCCCGCCTTCCTCTTATTCTCATTTTCCAGGGCCTTTAGCTTTCTTTCCACCACAAACGCTCTGTCCACCATCTTTTGAAAGCTTTCATACTCATTGGAGGACATTGCACACTGCATCTCTGCGGTAAGTCCTTCCACGAAACAATCTTGTTTCTGCTCATCAGTCTCTATGTCTCGTGGAGCATAACGGGATAGTTGAGTAAATTTAGTGAGGTATTCCCTCACCGTCATGTTTCCCTGCTGCAGTCCCAGAAACTCTTTCCTCTTGTTTTTGAGTTCACCTCTTGGGATGTAGTGGTTGCGGAAGCTACGCTTGAACTCTTCCCAAGTGATGTTCTCAGGGTCATGATGGGCGGCCACGTAGGCGGTCCACCAATCAGCAGCAGGTCCCTGCAATTGATGAGAGGCAAACAGCACCCTCTCATACCCTTGGCATTGTATTATCCTCATCTTACTTTCAATGGTCTTCAGCCAATCATCTGCCTCCAGAGGTTCAGCAGCACTTGCAAACTTTGGAGGTTGAGTTCCTAGAAACTCACTCAACCTTGGTTGGCGTGGTGCAGCTTGTGGAGGTGGAACTTGATGCAAGTTGGCCACCACGCGAGTCAAGTTCTGGATAAGCTGATTTTGATTCTCCAGCATTTGGTGGAGAGGATCAAATTCTTCACGGCGGCCACCCCTGTCCTGGCCTCCAGAAATATGAGGGTTGCATGCCTCATCATTGTTGTTGGCGGGGTTGGCAGCACGTCCTTTTCCTCTTCCGGCCATCTGGCAGAATCAACAAATGTTACTTCGATATCATTTAGTATCATCTTACTACTTTCATTTGTTTGTACTTTGAGGTGTTAGGCTTTGTTAAAATTTTACGAGGGTTTATATCTCACACCAAATAAATGCACTATTATTTCCTGTGGGTTCACACACCAAAGCAAAACAATCTGAAGACGAGGCTGTGGACAATTGCCCATGGCTTCCACAACTCACGTCACACACCAAGCATTTTCACACCATTAACTACGTCACGACTCGACTACTCGACCTCTTGCTAGCTAGGGGAAAGACTCTACACTACTCGTCCTCTTGAGCTGGCTCCTCGGGATCTTCCTCCTCATTTCGGCTACCTTCTGACTCTGCTTTGGGTGGGGAGGCTGCTGGTGGAGAAGTGCGACGACGCCTGATCGCTCGGCGATCCGGGGAGTCAGGAGTCCATGGATCACTCACGGTGACACACAGTTCATTCCCATCTCCTCTTTCTCTCGCCTTTAAGCAAGCTCGCAGCAACGCCTCCGTTTCCTTCAGGGTGTCTCAGACATCCTGAAGCTCTTGTTGACACTCCTGCAGCCGAGTGCTGAGCATAGCAGCATCCTCCAAGCACAAGTCCATGTGCTCATGGGAAGTCCCTTGCTGCACCGGTGGGTACTTGTACTCCGTGGTACCACTCTCACGTTGGAGGACATACATGTACTCAGTTTTATCCAAGTGGCGACGGTAGATGTGACTCTGGCAGGTGATGGCCTCCCAGGTGACATCTTTCTCCGCGTCAACTTGTGTTGCTCGACAAGCTGGAGAGTGGTGAATCTTAAGCAGCTGATTTTCGTGTATAATCCTCATCTCCGAACTCCATTCTTCCCTCTTCTCACGGATGGTTCTAGTGGAGTTATAGTGGATGATTAGCTTGCCCGTATTGCCGGCGGCTTCGAGCATACGCCGAAGACGGCGCAACAAATCTCCTACGGCCAATCCATAGGAAAGGTACGTCACTGGACGACTCTCCTCTCTTTCGGCAAGGGCAACTACGGGAACTCTCCCTCCTGTGGACTTACGAGCGGTGCGAATCATGCGAACCATCTAAAACAAAAGAATTTAAAATTAGGTTAGATAAATTCTCAAATAAAAATCCTATTTTGAATGAAAGTTGGGGTAAGATGAAGAAAATGACTCCTTTAATAACACTTTTCCACCCACACCTTGGAAAATAGTTTTTAAGAAAATAGGGCCCTTAACTACGTCCATTTCTACCTAGGTCCACGTTCCTACGGGCAACCTTGGCTCTGATACCACCTCTGTCACACCCGGTTTTTCCGAAGAAACAACCAAGTGAATATCACATGTATGCCAGGATCATTTTCTAATACATGTGATGACAAATAGTGAAGCATCATTTATTACAAGCCAGGTGTCGAATAGAAATAAGTCTTACATCGCAAATGTCTCAATGGACACTAATGCTTCATCACAAGTAAATAAACTAGCAGCGGAATATTATTCTTTAGGGCTCCATCACAGGCGTTGCCCGGGGGTCTTCATGAACCTAAAATCCTTCCTCGGGTCCAAAATCTTGGTCATTATACACCACCTCATTATCTTGACCTGAGCAGCAATATAAACCAACAAATATGCAAGGTTGAGTACCAATGGTACTCAGCAAGTGTGGGAAAATTATATCATGCATGGCTAGAACAAGGAGAGGTTGAACTCATGGTTAAAGCACTACGCAATTAATACCTATCACCTTAGCTTATTAAGCACCTACATTACTACACAGGTAAAATTGTCCCAATCTCCCATCCCATCATCATAATCCAATAACCATAACATCATTTCCAATGTTAAGCTCCCCACTTAACTTCCAAAACCATCAATCCTCTAATCATGAATAAGTCCAGGCCGCTCTTGACCGTGAGCACGGCTGTCAAGACAGTTTTGACTCTGCAGAGTTTGTACCACTGTACCCACAAGTAGTGATTTCATCCCCCGTTGCCGGGTGGACTAAAAGAACCTCCATTATGCCAGTGGCTACGATCCACATTCACACTTCCCAGGTGTGCAGCCAGGAGATCACTACGAAGCCTTTACAAAGGGATTCCCGACGAGCGTGGGCCCACTGAGGTTTCACCCCTAACAGCATACAAGAGGCTCCAACCCCGCTGCAGTGGCCCCCTCTTGAGCCTTGCGGTTCATATGGTAGTCCAGCTGACACCTACTCCCCGCACCATCCAACACACCCATACTACGCCGGGGATACACCTAATTAATTGGCCAAGCTGCCCCATCTCAGCATGTGGTTGGCACTGTAAAGCCGGGTTACATGCTCCATGAACCGGTCCTTAGGATCCAGGCAAGTACTAAACACAAACCCGAGTCTCGTGCACCCAGCACACAACCAAAACATCCAACTTGCCTTGATCCCTACCTCTACATAACTCACAATAACTCATTCAAGAGTATGGTAAAATAAATTGATGATCTCATATCCCAAATATCCCATTCTAAGCATGGCTAAGCAAATGCATGTAAATAAATGACATGACAAAATAAATCCCAACCCAAGCTACAAGGAAACAAGGTAATGCAATTCTAGGGAAACTTCCTAGCATGGGTTCCATATTTCATTTGACAATGCAAATAATTCTATCTACACATCCTAGCATAGGATCAAAGTGGTCAAGGACACTTGCCTCCTTCTTGCTGCTCTTGAAATGGGTATTTCTGGTCTTGGAAATGAATAACTTGTTCTTGAACAGGTTCTACTTCATACCATCACACATAGCAAAAGAAAAACAACAATCCATAAGACATAGTTCACACTTACACTTCATACAAACCACACATTCACATTTATGAAATTCATTCACCATTATATGTGTTGTGTTTTAGTTTTAAATAAATTCCTTACACTAAACTACCAAGTATGTATGAAAAGTATTTTTCTTCTCCATATATGCCTTCATAATTTCTACCACACTTAAACTGAACTCTTTGGATTTTAAAAACTCCATTTATCATTTACTAGTTGCTATATTTTCAGATTTATATTCCTATGCATAATTGTGTATTTTATTATGAAATTAGTAATACACATCATCTAAACAGTAGAGGTTCTGGTCCTAAATTATTTTAATAACATATTTTAACCTTGTCCTCTGATGTAAACTATTTCATAATTATTTTCCCTATTTTTCTATAACTATTCTTTACTTAAGAATGTGTCCCTATACTAATAAATGTGAATAATAGATGAAACAGATTCATTTCAGCCCAAAAATATATTTTTATCTCACTCCAAAGTTTTCTAAGTACTGAGAAAGTTTTTAATTAATTTTGACAATTATGTTTGTCCCCCTTTTTAATTTTTAAACACTAGTTACATATTCAATTTTCTAAATTAAATACTAAACAGGGCTAAAATAATGAATTCACCCCATTACAGGGTCTATAATATTATTTTCTTAATTTCCAGGGGTCTAGCTACACTTATCAGAGGTGTTTTTCCTAATTTCTATTAAGTCCAGGGGCTAAAACTGATTTTTAAATGAATTTACATGATTTTCTGGAGTTCCAGGGGCTAGATCTGAAGTTTCCGGGGCTAGCTCTCAATTCCAGAGAACCCCAGGGGGTAGCACGTAAGAATTCCAGTCTTTATAACGCGGGGTTGACGTGGACCGTCCGATTTTAAACCGACTACTGAGATTATAACATCGAACCGGTACGCGGGGTTTTAAAGTTTACCGTGCGATTTAAAATAAACGGCGCACAAGCGGCCACGTCGCTCTGATCGAGCGCGAGCGGCGCTGCCGGCGGCGCACGGCGGCGGGAAGCGGCGATCTCGCCGGAAAGTTTCGGATCCTCGAGAATTCTGCCTAAAACTGTGATCTTATGGCCTAGATCGGTAGAGGGGAGGTCAGGGATCTCACATCGGGGGTTTTCTCGAGCTCGGGGGTCCTGGAAAGTGATCGGCGGCGAGGTCCGAGGCAAAACCACGGCGAAGCTCGTCGGCGCTGGATTTACACCGTAACTCTCCGAGTTTTCTGCACCTGCAAAGTTCCCCGGAGGCGGTGGATCAAGACCAGCGAGTTAGATCAGAGTTTCCGAGCTTAGATCGGCCAGAATTCACCGGCGAAGTCTCGGTGCTCACCGGAGTGAAAATCGGCGATCGCGTGGGAAAAACTGATCGGGGCTGGGGTTTTTATAGCCGGGGGAGGGCGGTGGGTCTGTTGCGATCGAGTTTGAGTCGTTTGGGACCAGAATTCGGGCTGCGGGACGCGGAAATCCGGTCGGTTGCGATCGCGCGCGCGGGAGAGAGTCCGGGGTCGCGGGGTTAGGGATGACAGGTGGGTCCCACCTGTCTGTGTGAGACAGCGCGGCGTGCGCGGGGGCGGGCTGGCGCGGGGAAGCTGGGCCGGCTGGCGGGTTTCGGCCCACTGGCCGGTTTTTTTCCCGTTTCTCTTTTTCTTTTTTCCATTTCTTTTCTGTTTTGAGTATATTTTGAATTCCAGTTTGAATTTGAATTTTTGCAAAACATGCAACACGTCCAAAAAATTTTAAATTCCCCTCTGAACATGGTTTAGGGTTTTAAATCAAAATTTGGGGTGTTACATCGGAGCTCAACCCTGCGGAGAGGGAGAGGTCCGGCGTCGGAGCTCGTCTCTGGGGAGAGGTAAACGAGGTCCAACTTCGGAGTTCACCCCTGCGGAGGGGGTGATGTCCGGCATCGCTCCCGAGTAGGAAACGGTAATCCTGCTTAGAGGTCCCCCTTCCTCGTCTCTTAGTATTATTCGGCTTACAGTCCTGGGCCGCCATACGGGGCTTGGGCAATCTAGTGCACTTGGTCCCGGAGGTCCGGCTCCCGCCTAGTCACGGTGTAACCGTCCGACCCTAGTACTCAGACCGTAGCGCTAGGGAGGCAGAGTGCGCATGCTTTGGGTGCAGGACCAGGCAAAGTAGGCTCCTGGACCTCCCGCTCTGGCATAGGTCTTTTCCTGGAGGAGACCAACTGGCGTCACAGTACCCTAACAGGGGGAGGTCCGAGAGGCCCCCGGGCCTTTGGCAGGTACCCCAAGCACTACCGCCTTCGGTAGGATGGCAAATGTCGACTAGGCATGAGAGTGGGAAAGGAGAGCCGAGTATACGATGGGCGTACACTATCTAGAGCGCGGGGAGGTGATCATATAAATTAATGCGTAATTTAAATGAACACATAAGTGTGGTAGGACAGGGTTCTATTCATTCATGTAAGTCCATAGGAGGAAGACACGCAGTACATGGATGCAATGACCCACCCCATTGTAAAGGGGGGCAGAGCCTACGCGCTTAGGGTACAGGACCAGACTAAGCCGGACGTAGTCCTGGACCACCCCTAGGGCTTAGTTGCTCCGGGCGCTGCTCCTAGACTCTATGGGATCTGTTACAGAAAGAATAAACCTGTCCTACCACTGTTCTAAGGGTAGAACTTACGGAGGTAGCGCCAGAGCGCCTGCCTTGAGCTCCCATGCACGGTCCTGCGGTGGTAGCGCCAGAGCTCCCGCCGGTGTTGTGCGCTACGGAGCATTGCTTGCCATCTTGCCTCGTCGACGAGGTAGATATCCTCAAGCAGGAGCGGGTCTTGGGTGGCTTCGTCGTACGCTCGGACACGGGGGGACCCCCATGGTGATCTCGGGGGGAAGCACGGCTTTGCCCCCGCATACCATGGAGAAGGGTGGTTCCTGTGACCCAGCCCTGGGATGTCCGGCTGGCCCCCGACGTAGAGGAGCCGGTACCCCCCGACGGCTCCTGGGCTCGCCTCTGAGGAGAGGGACCCAGCACGTCCAACCTCCATGCCGCAAACGGCCTCGAGGGTGGGATCATCTGCAGCGCTTGCACCGGTTGTGTGGGTCTACTCGGCATGGATCTGGCACGCCTTGCATCTTCTAACCGGCTTGATAGCGTCCAGGTGGCTGTCGGCCAGTAGAAGCCATGCCAGAAGGCTTCACCGACCAGCGTGCGGGACGATGCGCAGCTCCCGCACTCGCCTCCGTGGATTGCTACGAGCAGGTCATAGCCTTCCTCCTGGGTTATGCACCGCAATAGGATGTCGTGGCGCCACGCCAGTAAAGATACCAGCAAGTAGCACTTAGCCACACAATCCGTTCAGCGGATGCACGTTCATCAGGAAGGATGTTGTCTTTCAAGAAGTCTCAGACCTCCGTGGTCCATGCATAGGGGCTACTTGAGCTTCTAGATCTTGGGCGCTGGGTAGCACGGAGTCCCCATGGCGCATACGATCCTTGGCGGAGCACCATGGCTGCAGGGCCGCCGGGACCGCCAGCTTCGAGGTGCTGGTCTCGCCCCCTTCGCCTGGTTCGGCGGGCTGGGCTGTGGGTCGCGGCAACGTCCCTTCGAAGGCTCCTTCGTGCTCCGGGGCTCTGGAGGAGGCCTCCGTTGATAGGTTGTTGGCGACGGTGTCGTCGGCGTGGCACAGGTCCAAGGCCACGTTGTTGGTTGCCTTGAAGTTGAGGCGCACCATGTACCCGAACCACTCCCCCGTTGGCATGAGGAGCAGTATGCCGGCTCTGGCCCCCGGCTTCCGTGAGGGGCCGTCAGAGTAGAACGTCCAGTGAGGTTCGGTGAAGACCGGTGCTCGGAGCTCCGGTTCTCCACCTTCAGGACCTCTTGGGTTGCTTGGTGATGGCGTCCACTTGGCCATGAAGCCAGCCAATGCTTGGTTCTTGACTGCATGATGTGGAAGGAAGTTCAGCTTGAACTCCTCCATCTCCGGGTTGTCCTCCTTCTTCAGAGGCTGGTTGTGAGTGCTAGTGACGCCCTTCTGCTGCTCTGGCGCACTTGTCCGCCAGGCTGAAAAGCTCCGAGACGTCTCGCACCTCCCTGGTGGCCAACTTCTTGAGCATCGTCTTGTCCCTCACACCCTGTCGGAATGCGACCACGACTAATGTGTCCTGGATGTAAGGGATGGTGTTCCGTACTTGGGAGAACCGCTGGATGAAGGAGCGCAGTGACTCTCCCGATTGTTGTTGCACGGCAGGGAGGTCCAGCTCCGTGTCGGGGCGCGTGTAGGAGTTGCTGAAGTTCGCCATGAACTGTCGGCATAGCTCCCCCCAGGAGGTTATGGAACCCTGGGGCAGGTTCATGAACCATGACCGCGCCGGGCCGGTCAAGGCAACAGGGAAATAGTTGGCCATGATGGCTTCATCCCCTCCTGCCGCGAGGACGGCAGCAGAGTAGATCTGCAGGAACTCTGTCGGGTTGACGCTTCCGTCGTACTTCTCCGGCAGGTGTGGCCGGAATTTGCGTGCCCACACTACGAAGCGGAGGTGTGGCGCCTGGGCCGCACACCCCGTCCCCACTGCTGCAGATCCTGGTGCCGCGAACCCTTGGACAGCTGCTGGCACGGTGTACCCTGGCATGGGCATTGGTGCACCATATATCGGGGGTGCCGACTGCAGGACATATGATTGCTGCATATGCTGCATGGCTAACGCCTGGGGCAGAGGTTGCATGGCGAACGTCTGAGGCCCAGGCTGAGTCGAGGCGGTCGACATGCTGTAGTCGGCCTCTTGGATGCGACGCCTTTGCCGCTGTCGCTCGATGGTCACGCGAGCATCTTCTCCCAAGCGACGTCACTCCAGTTCTATCCTTAGGTATGCCATTGAGAGCCTGGCAGAACGGGAATCTACTGTCTGCCTGTCAACCATTGGTATGCGCGACAGCGATACAGCTGGTTGACCGAGGCGTCGTCCCCGCCACAGTGGAGGGTTGACGGCAGCAGCGACGAGGTGGTTGACGTCGCGGATCCACTGTTGGGCGGCCCCCTGGGGGGCGTCTGCAGCAGGCGGATTGTCCAGGAGCGCTTCCACGGCGGCTAGTGCACTTGCTTGAGCGGCACTCTGCGCCGCGGCAGATCTTGAGGTTGTTGTTCGCCGGGGATGAAGGCGCGAAGAGCCAGCCGTTGATGGAAGCTTGGACATCTTCGTTGGCGCTCACCCGCCGCGAGAGGGAAAAGCCCCCTACCTGGCACGCCAAATGTCGAAGTGTTTCGTCGACACTTCCCCCGGGTCTGCTTCAGGGCAGCCTGCGGAGGTTCTTATTCAGAGAGGCTAGTTCTCTCGGAGGGTCGCCTGAGTTGAATGAAGGAGATGATTGACACCAGGATTTTTACGTGGTTTGGGCCGCCGGAGCATAAAACCCTATGTCCACGGGAGTGCTCGGAGCACTGCTTCTTTGTGTATGAGGATATGTGGTTGGGTGGCGAACTGCCGAACCCCTTGTAACGTTGCCTACCCGAGCCTTTTATAACTCAAGGCTCGGGCGGCTTACAAGGTGGGTCCCGGGCCCGACAGGTGGCCCCGAGGTGATTTCCTACCATCTACCATGTCTTGAATGAATGCTGGTAGCTGTCCTCTGGTGATGGCTTCTTGGTCTTCGTCCTGCCGCCCTGCCCATGCCGCAAGCTAGGCGTAGTGGCTGATGATGGCAGGGACGGCAGGGCATGTCTTGTCGTAGCATTTATTGGTCTACTGCACATGACGATGTGCGTCTGTCTTGACTGTGACTGGTCACAGTGCCTCCTGACAGGCATGCGCCGCGCCTTCGCGTCTTGGGGAGGTGCGGGTCTTGAATGTCTTTTGCGGTAAAGGCATGGCGTGCCTACCGAGCCGGGGTGTGCAGTGCGGTACTGATGGCCATGTGGCACGCCCGGAGCTATCCTCTGAGGAGAGGGGAGCTCCGGCCCTACAGGACACGTGGCGCCTTCGGAGCTCGCCCCTACGGAGAGGGCGAGGTCCGGCACTTCCGGCCACATGGCAGGCTCGGAGCTATCCTCTGAGGAGAGGGGAGCTCCGGCCCTACAGGACACGTGGCGCCTTCAGAGCTCGCCCCTGCGGAGGGGGCGAGGTCCGACTCTTCTGGCCACGTGGGAGGCCCGGAGCTATCCTGTGAGGAGATGGGAGCTTCGACCCTACTGAACACGTGGCGCCTTCGGAGCTCGCCCCTACAGAGGGGGCGAGGTCCTTAGGCAGTTTTCTCCTGTGCGCGGGGGTACTTGATATTGAGCGTACCGACAGAATTATATGTATGAACTATGAATTATATGTTACTTATGAATTGTTTTTCCGAAATAAATATCTAAATTTTGTCTGATATGCATAATTTTCCAATCCGATAAATCTATTTCCGATACATTCGATATATTCGATACCGATCCGTTTTCAACAACATTCAATCCGAATTTGTTTCCGAAACTTTTATATGGATATAGATATGAAAAATCATTTTATGAGTCTATATCCGTCCATTTTCATTAGTGGGGAGGCGTGAGCGCGAGGAAAGCGGGGAGAGAGGGAGAGGCTTCCCAGCTCGATTTCTTCGGTTCCCGAGTCGCGTGTCCCATTCGATTCCCCTTCAGATCTTATCCCAAACCTCGCAATTCAGGCCACCGTCACTCTTCCCGAAATCGATCGGTGTTGGCTTCTATTTGTCTCTTTTTGGTGGGAGCGTTCTTTTCGGGGTCCGGATTGGATCGGGTAGGGTTCAGTTGGGGAACGATGCGAATCCAGGAGTTCCCGAGCGAATTGGAGGGAGGGGGAGTCGGCGAGGAGCTATTGCCGATGCGTCGCGAGGTCGACGGCGCGGCGGCGAAGGGCGAGGAAGATGAGGGTGGTGTCGTGATGCGGGTAGCCGTCGGCGCCAAGCGCGCCGCAGTGGGCGTCGGCGCGCGGATGCTCTTCTACCCGACGCTGATGTACAACGTCGTGAGGAACCGGTTCGAGGCACACTTCCACTGGTGGGATCAAGTCGACGAGGTCAGTCAATTTCCCTTCCTTTTTGTTTTTTGATCGATTTTGTTCCGGATGGTTGGGTTTTATGGTTGCCTTATTTCATCTAATATCTTGCATTTTTTTGGATCAGCATATTTTTCTGGGAGCTGTTCCATTCCCCAGCGACGTTCTGCGGCTGAAGGAGCTTGGAGTTTGCGGGGTGGTGACACTGAATGAATCATATGAAAGGCTTGTTCCCAAATCACTATATGAGGTGAGTGATCAAGCGCACACAAATTAGTTTTGCAGTTCCTTTTTGCTAATTACTCATTTTACTGCATCACTGGCATTTTGATAGTTGTCTGATCTGCCGTCTGATAGCAGGCTTTAGCTGTTAATACATAATGAAACTGAGCTTCAGATGTCCTGTCCATTTATCTGCAGCAGATCTTGTGCTGAAGTTTGAACGAAGCAAAATAATCGGTTTAATTGGTCAGGTGTTAACGTGTTTGCTAGTATAATTCTGGTTTCTGTTAGAAGATGCCTAGGATAACTTGGCAGTGAATTTACAACAACTATGAAGTGCAGAATCGTTTGTCATGATGTCTTCACATCTGATACTGGGTTTAGGCTATGTTTTCTTGAGCGCTTTTTTTTTCTGCTGATGGCATCATGAATTGGTTTTTGTCACTGTTCAAAAAAAGACGCTTAGGCTCTTCTTAAGCGTGTCTAGGGGCTGAGCGGTACCCCAACGCTTCCTTTCATGAAAGCGGCCGCTATTAACTGTTTGAGCGCTCAAGCGTTCAAAACGCGTTTCTGCTGCTTTCTCTTGCTTTTTGTCACTTTTGACTGCTCATATCACTGATTGAAGTATTCATCATTGTCAAATTTAAAAATTGACAGTAGTTTGATGCACGTAGCTTCTGCTTGTGCATGGTTCTGGTTTTTTTGTACGCAGTCTTTCCCTATATTTCTGCAAAATGCTGATTCCAGGACTTGAACACGTGACCTCATGGCCACAAAGCAACAGCTTTACCACTTAGCTAGGACTCACTTTCCAAAAATTTGCAGTATATAATGAAATATATAGAGAGTTAACTCCGCTTTTTGCAAAACGCCTAGGCGCTAGGCAGAGCTCCTCCTTTCGCTTTTCTCCACCGCTTTTTTAAACATTGCTTTATGTTTGGTAGATTGGTACTGAGACACGATAGTTAAGGTGGATTGAAGAGCTGGTGCTAGTGGTGTCGGTGTGTATGCGGCATGGTCAACCAAACGCAGTTATAACTACCCCTGGAAACACTAGTGCAGTGTTTTTTCTGGCTTTGAAGACATATTGACTTGTGCTGTTCGTATTATTCTTGCGACTGATTTACTCTACATGTTTCACATTAAATCATTGACTGCAGATTTGATGGTCGTGTTAGCTCTGATGTAGGGCAGTAATGCTTTTTTCTTATTTTGAAATACCATATCATGCAATGCTGGCTCCTGCCCAAATATTGTTTCATGCAATCTTGTTTATTATTCCTTTTCCCCTTTCCTAATGCCCAATCAGTTTGCAGTAAATGTCAATTTGAAGCAGTTAGTTAACTAAAATGGTCTGTTTGATTTTAGGCTCATGGAATTGAAAATCTTGTGCTACCAACAAGAGATTACCTTTATGCACCTTCGTTTGAGAACCTTTGCAAAGCTGCTGACTTCATCCACAGTATGAATCTACTCAAATACATGTCCTGAAGGTTACATCATATGAGGGTCAAAGTTTTTTGCTCAGATGAAATCGGTATTCTTGTCAATGTGAACTGATTTCTATGATATGAGAACTGTACATGTTTACGTCAAGTCATTAATTTCACAATCATGTTCTTGCATTCATAGTTCTTTTTACTGATGGCAGAATCATGTTTGTTTTTAGAATTGTGGAATATAATAAAATTCCTCAGTACACTTCTCCTTTATCAGTTCAGTATTCTTTGTTTCGGTGGCCTTACCCTCCTTTACCATATATATAGTTTGCTCTGTGCTTCTTGAATGTATTTTGTGTAGGGATCAGCAGATCCACTGTTGCATCTAATTTGAATAAAGATGTTAGTGTTGTTACCATTTTCTTTCTGCCTCTTGATTTTTGTGCTGTGGCATTCCCTTTAATGATGGTGATTGCGTGTATGGATTATAAATGTGTTGAATTTGAATTGTTGGTACAGGTTATGCTTTATGTGGGGAATTGGTTTATGTTCACTGCAAAGCTGGACGTGGACGGAGCACTACAGTTGTTCTTTGCTACTTGGTATGCCAAATATTATTTGTTCGGCCGTAGATTTGAGTTATTAATTTTGAGGATGCAGATGAGGTAATGTCTGTTTTGGTAGGTGCAATATAAACAAATGACGCCTGTTGAAGCCTACGAACATGTCCGATTACGCAGGCCTAGGGTGTTATTAGCTTCTGCACAATGGCAAGTAAGTTATTGTTTTATCATGCTTGAAGAAATCAAATATATCATTTCTATCTTTTTCTCAGTGTTGTAAATAAGAGAAGATAAGGATGTTATTGAAAATGAAAAGGAAAACCTGCTAGATATCAGTAGATTCATTTTGTTTATGACAAGTTTCATGCTATAAACTTGATGAGATGCTACTTTTGATGCTCATTCAGATGCCTGTCTAGTACTTAAGCAGGCAAGATTATCTTAACCTTATTGTTTGTTTGAAATATGATTTGGATGTACGTGAACTAGATATTTCACAACGAATTGGAATGATCTATTGTTGAACCAATAGAAATGTGCACCGATTGTAATATAGATTTTCTGTTATATGTTAACCTAAGATTAGCAGTATTGGTCCTGGATGTTACAACTTTTGCTTTTGCCCTTGAACTCATGCTGGACTGCTTGGTTTGCTAGCATTCAGCATCTTTATTTCTCTTTCCTTTAGGCTGTCCAAGAATTCTACCACCATAGAGTGAGGAAAACTAGGAGATCTAGTTGCCTGGACAAACCCATGAAGCCACCATTGTTCCTCACCCACAACGTTATCGCTCTTGATGACAGCACATTTGTCATGGTCTCAGAATCAGACCTTGAAGGCTATAATGTGGATGCTTTGGCTGGATTGTGGGAGATAAGTCTCGTATACCGTGTCCAGTTTGCCAGTAAGGCAGCATTTGCAGGCTTTTCATACTTATGGGTTCGACGTTGTGGTCGCAACAAGGAGGCTCGTCCTGAAAATGTGGGAAGAGAGAATTGCTCCCTTGAGGCAGAGCAATCTTCAGTTGGTCATCCCTACTTGCTTCAAGGTGTCATGGTTAATCCATGATCCTTCTGAGTTGTTTCTTTTTCTGTTCTAAATATGCAGTACGAGTCCTTAACTCCTTTATGTGTATAATATGTCTGTGCATGTCTTGTAAATAGAAACTGCAACTGATGTAAATGAAAGATATTTAACTTTCTGATTAATCCATATATTTTGGACAAATCAAGGTGGTTGTCAGAAGTGGTTAATTCTTATTCCTTTCTTGGCATCGAGCAGTGTTGGGTTCTGTCGTCGCTGCTGCTTGCGCAGTTGGGAGCATGTACCTCCGGCTTACGCAGAGTCAGGCGAAGGGTCTGGACTCATTTGATTCTTTTTTATGTAATTTTTCTCTGCATTTCTACAAGAGGCTGTTTTTAGGATTTGAACCGTGATCTTATTATCACAAGACAATAGATTTACTGCTGCGCCAAGACCCCTTCTCGTTAGTCCTCTTGCAATCTTGAAAAACTTGATCTCTGAATTTTCAACGTTTCATTCTCGCTGGTCAATGGTAGAAATGGCATTGCAAAGTGACGGATCTAGACCAACAAGCTAGGATGGTTTATCTCTCTACTCCCACCTCCAACTCCTCTTCTTCCTGCCTCCCCCACCCAACACCCTATGCCGTTTAAGACAGTCCGCACTTGTCATCTTTAAATTTATCCTATGAAAGAATATTGCTAAACATTTACAACGCCATTTAAATATTCTCCACCCTATATTACAGTTTTTCACAATCATCTTACTTTATATCCTACTCTATGCTACCAAAACAGGGCATTACCACTTAACTAGCATGAGATAGTTTTATAATATGCACAATAACACTCTAAATTTATAGTACCACTATTTCTACTTTATTTTAAAATATCATTTGGAGTACGTCGATGTGACAGTTAAACCTGTAATATAGAGCAGATTACCATTTACAGTACACCGGTATTGACAATGTAAGCCCCCTTGGTTCTGGTCATACTTTGTTTTCGTTCTTGTGCTTCATAGCGTGGAAATCTGTTGCGGTCTGAAAATTGTTTCTGAGTTTGGTGTTTCGGTTTGAAGCACACATGATTATTTGTTCTCGCTAGTCTTTCTGCATTTTTTTCGTTTCAATTGCTTCAAAATTCACGTTTGTTGTCTTAGCTGTCTGTATTCTTCTTTTTTTTTATGGATCGACATGTTCTAATGAACTCTGTTCCATTGTCATCTAAATAATCAGTTTACGCGTTCAGTCTGATAGTTAGTTGAAAAGGTTGATTTTTGTATTCCCCATCATTTTTGCTTTTATCAAAGTCAACTATTTCTATAATTGACTCTAACTTTTTTAGAAATTCATATAACTTAGACATATAAATTGTATTTTTAAAAATCTCACAATAAATCTAAAATTAAATTTACGTGTTTAAACTATATGAATTTTTGAAAATTGATGTCAAGATAGAAATTGTTGATTCCGATGAAAACTAAAAATGAATGGAGTAATAAGATACTCCCTCTATTTTTTCATTAATACATTACTCTAATTTATTTTCTAAATTCAAGTGATTATGTTAAAATAATAATTTAAAAATAAAGGGCGTAGTTTTTAGGTGAAATCTCAAAATCCTCCACGGATGAGATGGGAGTGGAAAGTGCAGTCTTCCTTATGTTTTCGTTCCCAGACATAATCAAATCTCAAAATAAACCCTTTTAAGTGTCTGAAACCCCACCTCGAAAGGAGCACGCCGCTGACAGTAGAGTTGTCAATAAAGCTCGAGTTTGACTCATTAAAAGCTCGATTCAAGCTCGACTCGAAAAATAAACGAACCAAACTCGATTTTAAATAAAAACTCACGAGTCTGAATCTCGTTTTAATAAGTTTAATATTATAAAATATTATTTGTTATTATTTATTCTCTTAAATATTATTTATTTTTATTATTTAAACGAGTCTCTCGAGTTCGAATTTGAGTAAAGTAGCCTTGCCCAACTTTTTAAGTTTGAGCGTAGAATGGAACAGATTCTAGCCTCTGACTCGAGGTCGGGTAGAATTTATACTGAGATCGATCGTCAGGCTCGCTCTAGCTCTAGGGTTTAGGCTCGCTCTAGCTCCGCTGGTTGACAGCCCGGCAGCGAGAGCACTCGGCTCCTTTCCCCTTCCCTCGGCGGGCGCCGGGCTAAGGATGGACTTCTCGCAATCGTACAAGCAGACGAAATCTGTCTGCTTCTCCCCCGATGTGCGCTTCCTCGCCATCGCCGTTGACTACCGCCTCGTCGTCAGAGACGTCGGTTCCCTCAAGGTGTCCGCGCCGTCCGTTCCCCCACCTCTCTTCTCTATGTCATTCTCAGTGCTCGGAACTAGGAATGCGGGTGTAGGGTGAATTCTTCCAGTCCGGAGTAGTCGCCAACCTGGATTTGGAGTAATGTGACCAAGTGCTGCTCGACCATGGTGGTTCACGAATTGCGCTTCTTTGGGTTCATTCCAAAACCTTAGGGATCAGGAGTAGCCTTTGCTTCGCTCAATTCGCGGCACATTTTGGATGGTATAGAGGCGTGGATGGTACATGATTTTGTTGTCTGCGTGAGATTTAGATCCGTCCATTTGGATCTTCACTAATTTTAGTGTTTGTATTGGGTAGCCTACGACAATTTTATGCTTGCAAACCATGCATTTTGAATTTCAGGGTTACTTCAGTCACCCTGAAAAAGTGGAAACCTAAATATTGCTTTGATACTGGCAGTTCCATGATCACTAAATGTTTCATATTCATCTATGCAAATGATGAACAGTGCATTATTTTTTTTTAAAATTAAAATTTTAAGAATGTTATGATGTGCATCCTGTAAAGTTCTTATTTGCCGTATAGATGAATTTCAATTTTTGAGGTTTATAGAAATGTACTCGCATCAAGACATGGTATTAAGTCTTGTTAATGTATGTTTGGGCTTGCTTATGCAGGTGGTACATTTCTTTTCATGTGCAGACAAGATAAGCTCTGTGGAGTGAGCACCGGATTAAGAATATATCCCATGTGAACTTTACGAGCGACCCATGGTGCAGGTTTGGTCACTGAGCCAGCCTGACTGAACCTGGAAGATCGATGAAGATCCTGCAGGGATTGCATATGCTCCTTGGAGCCCTGACAGTCATCATATACTTACTACTTCAGAGTTTCAGCTCCGTCTGACTGTGTGGTCTCTTGTAAATACGGCATGTGTACATGTTCAATGGCCAAAGCATGCCTTAAGAGGTGTCTCTTTCACCAAGGATGGGAAGTTTGCTGCAATCTGCATTAGGTGCGACTGCAAAGATTATATAAATTTGCTCTCATGTCAGTCCTGGGAGATAATGGGTGCCTTTGCTGTTGACACAGTAAATCTAGTTGGCGTTGAATGGTCGCCAGATTATAGTGCTATTGTTGTCTGGGATTCACTTCTTGAGTACAAGGTGCATGTACCTTCGCTTTGGATACTTGTATTATCGCTTTGTGTGTTATGTCACTTGACTGTAGTCAATCCATTTGCATGTTTTTAGTTCCCTTTCATATTTGTTCATGAAAAATCATCTTAATTTTTTATCATCTTACAAGAGCAACTTTCTAGGTCCCTAATATTCCTTCTGCACAAGTCTCTTGATAATAATGTGACGCATATTACTTGTACCTTGTTTGTCTTGTAATACTAGCTCTTTTATTCTTAGGGAAGTATATACATTTTTCTTAAGTTTAGTCTATTTGAAGCACATGATTGTGGGATCTGATTATTATATGAACATGATTAAGGATTAATTTAGATTTTGACCAGCCTTTGAATTGTGCTGCATAATTAACGTGCCTTGCCCCTCAATCCTGACGGCCGAGTTGCCAACGACCTTGTTGTCGAACTTAGAGAAGATGGCATGTGATCTTGTCATGTGGTTGGTTGCGCCTATGTCAAAATGTCACAGTGCGTCGTCAAGGCTGTCGTCGTTGCCGAGATGTGCGAAGACGCGCGCTTCCACCAGCCCCACTAGTGATTGTTGTGTCTGGTACTCCACTGTCGTGAGCGTCTCCATAGGGCACACCCTTGCCATCAGCAAGGTTCCCTCCTCCTCATTAGCCACCGTCGCGTTTGCCTTCGTCTGATTGGGCTTCGAGCGACACCCCCTAGCCCAATGGCTTTCTGCATCTTTGAGAGCCCCCTGCCCCTCACACCGTGACGAGGTTCTGTATTCAGATCCCCGAAGAAAGCGCGAGGGCGATCCATGAAGGATAATGACGCACGCCCGAGCCCGAGCTCGGGAGAAGATGGGACGAGGAGCCTGGGGCCGACCCCTGGGCAGGATGCAAACCGCCCTCAAGGCGGTTCCAAAAGGCAGTCCAAGACCCGAGGGAAGGGCCCGAGCCCGACCCCGGGTAGGAGTAAAGTAGGTGGCCTTCAATGCGGAGCAGGCGCCGCCTCTACCGAGTGGGAGAGTAATCGAGTACCCGCCTGGCTTCGGTATTGAATGCCTGTCACCTCCGACGAGACCGAAAGAGGAGTGAAACGCGAGGCGCGCGTGCGGCTCGGTATGGACTACCCCCCGACGACGGGACGGGAGTAGGTGCGACGGGCAGGCTACGGTTACGGCGACTCCATCAAGTACCCTGTCGAGACGTATGGCGGGATAAGCCATCCCGGCAGCCACAACTTATCTCCTTGCCACGATACGGAGAGAGGGAGAGAGAAAGAGTATAAATAGGAGAAGCCTGTCGGTTCGTAAGGGTGGGCTCACACTTGTAAGAACAACCCCCATTCCTTAGTAAGAGCAAGCAAGACACCCCGACTGGACGTAGGGCACTTCTGCCCGGAGCAGGATAAATCTTTGTGTGTTCTTAGCTAGGGCACCTCGAGGTAGAACGCGCGGTACATTCGATTACTAGTCGGAAATCCGATACACCGACAGTTGGCGCGCCAGGTAGGGGGACTACCGCGCTTTCCGTTCCCACCACCTCGACGGCTTCCCCACGTCCAACTCTCACACTCGGCGCGACGATGTCCTTCGGCGACTTTGAGTTCACCGCCACCGCAGGCAGCAAGGTAGCGCCCAACTTCGCCGTCACCCACCAGGCCCTCCATTTCGGGAGCCTAGACTTCTTCACCAACAGCTTCGGCACCCTCCGACTCTCCACCAACTCGGGTGCCGCATACGACGCTCCGGCGTCAGTGTTCGTGGAAATGATCTGGCAAGCCCCGACGTCCCTCCATCACATTCTGGAGTTTAATTCCAGCTCCAGCAACAACTCCGAATGTGGCGAGCACCCCTCCCGCGAGTGCCACGTCGCCCAAACGGCCAACGCCTCGCAGCTGGCGACTCCGACCGGTGCGAGCCCTCGCGGCCGCCCTAAGTTGTCAGAGGCACGACACCACGATCTGGCCGACCAGCTCGTGGCACAACGTGCCGCCTCGAGGGCCCACCGAGCTTGACCCGGTCTCAGCTCGGGTTCGAACGCGGCGTGCCTCCGCGCTCGACAGGTCCAGGCCGACATCATCAGCGATCGCCGGGCCCTGCACTTCCAAAGGGCTAGCTAAAATGTGGCAGCTGTCGCTGCCATACTACGCGGGATGCCAGAGCCCGCCGACCCCGAAACTCGGAGGGCTCACTTAGATCTTCAGGCGCTCCTGGCTTCAGCTGCTGCTGAGCAGGCTGAGAGCTCCCTCGCCCGAGCCCGGGGCTCATCAGCCCCTAGCCAGAGCCAAAGGTCCGACCGGCGCGGGACGAACCACACTGGGACCCACACGCCGAGCCGAGCAACCTGACCCGAAAGAGCCGGATCATCTACTCCCTCGCACAACTCGGTGTGCAAGCATATTGGAGCTTTCGACCTCCGTCGGACTTTGGAAGCCAGGCGGCGAACACAGGAAGGCCCCTCGAGGTCGCGTTCCAACTCCCGCCCTCAAAGGCCTCGACAGGCCAGCCGTCATGGCCGCGGGAAAGGACAGAGCATAAGCCCCGGACCCCTAGGCCCAAAAGCCTTCGGGAAGGCGATACACAACGCTCCCTTCCCACAAAGGTTCCGGGCCCCGACCAAGATCAGGAAATACGACGGAGAAACTAACCCTGGCGTATGGTTGGAGGATTACCTCCTCACCTGTCGAGCCGACGGAGCGGAGGACGATGACTTCATCATCCAATACCTCTCCATCTACCTAGCTGAGCCAACGCGTGCATGGCTCGAGCACCTCCCCCCCGACAGCATCCAAAACTGGGTTGAGCTCACGGAGATATTTGTCGAAAACTTCCAGGGGACCTACGCGCGTCCTGGTAATTCCTGGGACCTCAAAGGCTGTCGGTAGAGGCCGGACGAGACCATGCGTCAGTACATCCGGTGCTTCTCGAAGAAGTGCAACAAGCTCCCCGACGTCGTCGACGCAGACGGCATCGCGACCTTCCTTTCAGGAACGACTTGCGAGTCCCTCGTGCATAAGCTTGGCTGCGTTAAGCCAAGAAGCACGAGGGACCTCCTCGACATCGCCACGAACCACGCCTCCGACGAGGAGGCGGTTGGGGCCATCTTCGACAAGCGAAAGCCGAAGAACCCCGACATAGGGAGCAGTGTCGGTACCCTCAATATGGGGTACCCCTGCGCACAGGGGAAAATCGTCTAAGGACTTCGCCCCTTCCGCAGGGGCGAACTCCTAGGGCACCCAAGCCGGACCTCCCTTCTCCGCAGGGAGAGCTCCGAAGGCTCCACGTGTCCTGCGGGGCCAGACCTCCCTCTCCTCAGAGGAGAGCTTCGGGCCCGCCATGTGGCCAGCAGAGCCAGACCTCCCCCCCCTCCGCGGGGAGAGCTCCGAAGACTCCACGTGTCCTGCGGGGCCGGACCTCACTCTCCTCAGAGGAGAGCTCCGGGCCCGCCACGTGGCCAGCAGAGCTGGACCTCCCCCTCCGCGGGGAGAGCTCCGAAGGCTCCACGTGTCCTGCGGGGCCGGACCTCCCTCTCCTCAGAGGAGAGCTCCGGGCCCGCCACGTGGCCAACAGAGCCGGACCTCCCCCTCCACGGGGAGAGCTCCGAAGGCTCCACGTGTCCAGCGGGGCCGGACCCCCCTCTCCTTAGAGGAGAGCTCCGGGCCCGCCATGTGGCAGCAAGCATCGCTGTCTACCCGACGCGGTAGGCAACAGGAGTAAAGCCACACCATACCTTGCTCGTACAAGGTATTCAAGACCCGCGCCTTCCCAAGACGCGGTATTAAAGACCCGCGCCTTCCCAAGACGCGGAGACGCGGGGCACGCCCCTGCCAGGAGGCGTTGCGTCCAGTCACATCACAGTGAAGACAAGCACGCAATGTCAGAAGCTGTACACCAATAAACGCAGCGACAAGACATCCCCTGCCGCCCCTGCCATCATCAACCACTACGCCTAGCTTGCAGCGTGGGTAGGGCGGCAGGTCGGAGGCTCAGAAGCCCTCGCCAGAGACAACTACCGGCGTTATTGCAGATACGGTAGATGGCAGAGATCATCCCGGGACCACCTGTCGGGTCCCGGGGCCCACTTTGTAAGCCGCCCGAGCCTTGGACTATAAAAGGCTCGGGTAGGCAACGTTACAAAGGATTCGCACTCACGGGGGTTCGCACTCACGGGGGTTCGCGCTCACGCAAGTTCGCACCTTGATTCAGCATTCTAGCACTTAGCTCATCCTCAAGCTCAGAACTCCGGTTCTGAGCACCAAGCAATACAAAGAGCACCTCTGCTCACCGTGGACGTAGGGTATTACGCTCCGGCGGCCCAAACCACGTAAAAAAACCCTTGTGTTCATCTGTTTCCTTCGTCCAGAACAGCGAGACTCACGCAGAGAGACTAGCCCCTCCGAAAAAGAACCTCCGCGGGCTGCCCAGTGCAGGCCCGAGGGAAGTGTCGACAGCTACACTTCGACATTTGGCGCGCCAGGAAGGGGGCTTTTTCCCTCTCGTGTCGAGTCTTCGCTCACGAAGATGACCAAGCTTCCCTCTGCGGCAAGCTCTCCTCGCCCTCGTTCCCGGCGAACGATGACTAGCGAGGCCTACGTCTCGACGCACTCAGGGAGGAGTGTGTCGGGACAAGCTGGAAGTCAGCAGCCGACTCCGGCAACGCAGACTCCAGCAAGCCCGAGATCTGCTGCAGCGCCGAGTGTCACTCATGGGAGTACATTAGCTGCAGCACGAGCGCTTTTGCCCAATCCACCTGTTGGGGACGCGCCTCAGGCGGCGACCCAGCAGTGGATTCGCGACGTCGACCTTCTCGTTGTCGCCGCCGCCAACCCTCAGCTTCGGCGGGGACGGCGCCCCAGTCAACCGGATGTGTCGCTGTCGCGCACGCCAACGGTTGACGGGCAGACGGCAGACTCCTGCTCCACCAGGCTCCCATCTGAGGACCTGAGGTCGGAGATGGAACGACGTCACCTGGGCGAAGATGCCCGCGTGACCATCGAGCGACGCCGAGAAAGGCGTCGCAACCACGAGGTCGGCGACAGCATGTCGACCGTCTCGACCCAGCCTGGGCTGCAGACGTTCGCCACGCGATCTCTGCCCCAGGCATACGCCACGCATCATATGCCTCAGCCATATGCCCTGCAAATGGCGCCCCCGGTTTATGGCGCACCTTTGCCCATACCGGGGTACACTGTGCCAACAGCGGACCAAGCGCTCGCGACACCGACACCTGCAGCAACAGGAACAGGGTGTGCAACCTTGGCGCCACACCTTCGCTTCGCAAAGTGGCCGCGCAAGTTCCGGCCACACCTGCCAGAGAAGTACGACGGCAGCGTCAACCCGGCGGAGTTCCTCCAGATCTACTCCACCACCATCCTTGCTGCAAGAGGGGATGAGGCCGTCATGGCCAACTACTTTCCCGTCGCCTTGACCGTCCCAGCACGGTCTTGGCTCATGAATTTCCCCCAGGGTTCCATAACCTTCCGTGGAGAGCTCTGCCGACAGTTTACTGCGAACTTCGGCAGCTCCTACACCCGACCTGGCACGGAACTCGACCTCCACGCCATCCAGCAACAACCTGGAGATTCACTGCGCTCCTTCATCCAACGGTTCTCCCAGGTACGGAACACCATCCCCCATATCCAAAATGCTTCTGTGGTGGTGGCGTTCCGACAGGGTGTAAGGGACAATAAGATGCTCGAGAAGCTCGCCACCAGAGAAGTGCGTGACGTCTCGGAGCTCTTCAGCCTGGCGGACAAGTGCGCCAGGGCAGCAGAAGGGCGCAACTGGCACTCACAGCCAGCCTCCGAAGCCGGAGGACAGCCCAGACCAAGCGCTGCTCCCCATGGGAGCGGCAAGAAGGTCAAGAAGGCCAGCGGCAAGATCATGCTGCCGACCGAAGCTCCCGTTGCTGCAGCTGCAGCACCCACCGGAGCTCGGGGGCCGCGCCCCGACAAGAGGCCGCGACAGTCACCAGCCCCTGGCGGTGACCACAGCGAGCCGTGCCCCGTGCACAACACCAGCAGCCATACTGCTGCTGAGTGCCGGGAGATCCAGAAGCTCGCGGAACGCTTCCGCAAGGGGAAGCAACCGCGCGGATGCCCCTCCCTTCCGTCAGAGGGAGGGCAAGCAGAAGGTCGACACCCGGGACAACGTCGACCAGCAGATGGAGTTCCAGGAGCCCCAGTGCGCTCTGAAGCCGGTCCACCACCGCGAGGGCTCCACCTCCAGCGACGACGAGCGCCGGAAGGCGCTCCACGTCATCTACGGAGGGTCCTCGGACCCCTCGTCCCGTAATGCAGTCAAGACTCTGCGTCGAGCCGTGGTGTCGGTGGCCCCTACCCCGTGCGCAACACCACACCTCAAGTGGGTAGGGACCCCCATCACCTTCGCCGCCACCGACTGCCCCAAGAACATGGCTGGGGCCGGGCAGCTACCGCTCTTGGTAGCTCCCACCATCGCCAACGTGAAGGTATACCACGTCCTGGTGGATGGTGGGGCCGGTCTCAACCTCATTAGTCGTGCAGCCTTCCAGAAGCTGCAGATCCCGATGGCCAAGCTCGCCCCCTCGAGCCCGTTCTCAGGGGTAGGGCCGGGACAAGTCGTCGCGTACGGCAACATCAACCTACCGGTGACCTTCGGAGCACCGGACAACTACCGAACAGAGTACATTCTGTTCGACGTGGCGGAGGTCGACCCCCCCTTCAACGCCATTGTCGGCACGCCAGCCCTGTACCGGTTCATGGCAGTAGCCCACTATGGCTACCTCGTCTTGAAGATGCCTACACCAACAGGCGTCCTCAAGATCTGTGGAGACCGCACTGCTGCAGTATCAGCCTTGGAGAAGCTCCAAGCACTTGCAGCAGCCTGAGCACCAGCCCCTGGCGGTACAGAACCGGGCCAGCTCCACCCGAGTGCGCGCCACCGTGCCTTGGCCCCACCTCCCGTGGGCTGCCCTGGCCCTGTCAACCTCTTGTCGGCCTGAGCCAATGGAGGAAGACATCCCGGGTCCCCCCAGGGAGAAGCCGCGCAGGACTAGCTCCGGCGTGAAGACATCGACCTCGTCGACGAGGCTCGATTACAAGCAACGCTCCGCAACGCACGGTACCGGCAGGCGCTCCGGTGCTACCACCAAAGGACCGTGCGTGTTCGGGAGCTCAAAGAAGACGACCTGGTGCTGCGGCGCATACTTTCTCGCGAAGGGACCAACAAACTCTCCCCCAGCTGGTAAGGTCTCTTCCGAGTCACGGAAGTGTGCCGCCCCGGGTGCGTACGCCTTTCCACCGAGGATGGGGATCCGTTCCCGAACCCTTGGAACATAGAACATCTCCGTAAGTTCTATCCCTAGAGCATTGGTAGCACATATCTTTTCCTTTCTGTAATAGATCCCATGGAGTCCAGGAACAGCGCTCGGAGCAACTAAGTCCCAGGGGACGGTCCAGGACTACGTTTCAACTTGGCCTGGTTCCGACCCTAAGCGCGTAGGATCTTGCTTCCCTTCTTAATGGGACGGGTCGTTGCCTCCATGTTTAGCCTGCCTTCCTCCTATGAGCATTTATACAGAGAGAATCCTGTTCTACCACGCTCTTATGTGTTCATTTAAATTACGCATTAATTTTTATGATCACTTTCACATCAACCCAGCGTATGCTCATCGTACACTCTCTCTCTTCCCACTCTCATCCCTAGTCGCCATTTGCCATCCTACCGAAGACGGTCGCGTCTGAGGTACCTGCCGATGGCTAGGGGGCCTCTCGGGCCTCCCCCAGTCAGGTGCTGCGACGCCAGTTGGTCACCTCCAGGAAAAACCTACGCTGTGCATGGGGGGTCCAGGGTGCGTAGCCTGCTTTGCCTGGTTCCGACCCAAAGCGTGCGCACCCTGCCCTTCGGAGGTCCAGGGGAGTACAACCTGCTTTGTCTGTTTTCGTACCGAAAGCCTGTGCACTCTGCCTCCCTAATGTTACGGTCCAGTACTAGGGGCCGGACGGTCGTACCCTGACCTCGGAGGGAGCCGGACCCCCGGTGCTGGGCGCACTGAATTGCCCAAGCCCCGTACACCGGAATAGGACTGTAAGCCAAATAAGACTAAGAGACAGGGAAGGGAGAGCCCCCGAGGAGAATTACGGTTCCCCTACTTGTGTTCAGGACCTACCGGCCTTAGCTCCCCCGTAGGAATATGGTAGGTGTGCCCAAACAATTGGCCACACCTACCAGGGGGCCACTACGGGGACCGCACAAGGAAGGACCGGAGCTCCCGACTACTCCAGCTCAAGACCGGAGGAGCCGGACCCCGCCCCCTCCGCAGGGGCGGGTTCCGAAGGCCCCACGTGTACGGCCGGGCCGGAGCTCCCCTCTCTTCAGAGGATATCCCCGGGCCCGCCACGTGGCTGGCAGAGCCGGACCCCGCCCCCTTCGCAAGGGCGAGCTCCGAAGGCTCCACGTGTCCAGCGGAGCCGGACCTCCCTCTCCTCAGAGGAGAGCTCCGGGCCTGCCACGTGGCCAGCAGAGCCGGACCTCCCCTCGTCCTCACGAGGCGAGCTCCGGAGACCCCTTGGGTCCTTAAGTCAACAAGGACCTAAGGAAGGTGTCTGTGCAAAGCTTCAAGATCGGTGGAGACCTCCTGAAGCCCTTGCGGAGCTAAGGGCTTGGGCAGGCCAAGCCAAGACGAAGAAGACACAGGCACAAAAAACAACGAGAGTCCGTTCATTCATCAAGGGCTCCAAGAGCTGGACTACAGACTCAACAAAAACAAAAAGATACAAGCCCTTCGGCTACAAGGGCGGACGCCTAGGAGTCCTCGGACTCCCGCTGGAACCTAGACGCTACAAGGGCGGCCACATCCCCGACTCCGGCCCTGGCGGCTTCCTCCCGCTCGACGACGGGGCCCTGCCTCACCGATTCCAGAGAGAGGGAGGGATCCCAGCTCCGGAAGCACGCCAGCACATGCGTGGCGACCTCCTTCGCCAAGTTCCTCCCCTCGGCTTCGAGCTCGTCGGCGACCACAGTCTCGAGCCGCTCCAGCTTACCGCCGATAGCCTCGAGCCCCGGAAGCGCCTCGGCCACCTCCTGCGCCGGAGCCCCCGGCCTCACGGGATTGAAGCCGAGGGGCACTAGAACGGACTCCGCTTCGCCGACGAAACTCCAGACCGTTCTGGCCTCGACGGACTGCGAAGCCTTGAGCTCCTCCGCCTCCTGGCGGGCTGCCAGCAGGGCGCCAAGCTCTTCCTTGGAGAATCTCTTCTCCTTGGCCGCCAGAGAGTCCTCCCGAAGCTGGAGATCCCGGGTGAGCTGCTCCAGCTCCGATGCCCGGAAGTCGGCCGCCAACTCCCGGTCCAGCACCGCCTGGAGCTTCCGGGAGGCCTGCTCCTCCCTCTCGGCCAGAGCTGCCTCCCGAAGCTCCAGCTCTTCGGTTCGGGCCTCCAGGTCGCCCTCGCCAGCCTCCAGCCTCTTGGCGACCTTCTTCTCCATGGCGGCCACTGCTCGCTCCCGATCTGCAACAACGCACTCACGACGCGCCAACTGCAACCGCAACTCCTCCATGGCATTGACAACCGCTGACCTTCGAATAGGCGAAGGAGGAGGAGCGGGCGCCGCCGCTGCCGTCGCAGGAGCCGGTCCAGCCGGCACAGAAGGTGGAGGCACCCGCACCGGCTCGGGGGCCGGAGAAGCCGCCGCAGCCGCTGGACGCTGCAGCCCAGGACCTCCGCTAGTCGGAGAAGGCCGGGGAACAAACGTGTCCCCGACAGCTGGTGAGTCCCTGCGAGCGTGGGGACCCCTCAAAACAAGAGAAAAAAAAGCAAGTGACGAGATCCGATGAGTACGAGCTTACCGAGGAACTCGGACACTCCAGCGGGCATGGAGCCCCGACTTCCGAGCTGGGGTAGGACCACCGGAGCCTGGCGCCGCCGACGGGACCTGCGCCGAAGGTACCCGGGCCGGCGGAACAGGGGGTGCATCCGGAGCCCCCCTGGGAGACGGGGCAGCAGGGCTCCTGCCAGCAGCACCCCCGGCTCCACTCGCTGATCCAGCTCCTGAAGCCCGAGGAGCCTGCGTCCCCGGATGGATCCTGGCACCGCTCCCTCCGGCGCCAGTGCCTGTCGAGCCTGCGGAGGGGACGCTCGTCGGCCGGGGTGCTTGTGCCCTCGGCTCGGCCCCAGACATCGCAACACCAGCGTCCCCCTTTGGAGCTTCTCCGCCTGAGGAAGGAGGGCGGGACGCCCAGGGCTCCTCGGACCGCCGCTGTCCGAGAGGTGTCCCGTCGGAGCGGAAGACCCGAGGCTTCTTGGGGTCACGACACGACGAGCCGATACCCCCTGAATGAGGGTGCTGGGGTGCTCCGGACGCCTGGCCTGGCGCAACCGACGCCCTCGGAGGGGACCTGGCACGCTTCTTCTCCGGCAAGCCGGAGGCCGGCTCCTTGCCCTTCCCCTTGTCGACGGTCCGAGCTCCGTCGACCTTCGGCGCGGGTTGGGCATCGGTCGACGCCTCGCGCTCCGCTCCGGAGCGCTCAACCCCGGGAATCGAGATTCCCCGGAAGGTGTCCCCAACCTGACGAACGGCGATGCCAATATCGTCCAGCGTCGGCAGCTCCCGCAGCAGCCTCGACCTCAACAACGGCTCCATGGAGAGAGGGGGGCAGGAAGCTGGCAACGTAAGAGAGTTGTCATCGAGGAGGTCACTGTTGACATACGACAATATCTCCCTCAGTTCTTCCTCGGAAGGAACTGAGTCCAAGCCCTTCTCCACCCTGATGCAGTCGTGGATGCCGGTGAAGTACCATGCCGGGCGGATGCGCTGCTGCAGCAAAGCAATGCGTCGCGACAGGAAGCTTTCCAGCACCATCAGAGACGTCAATCGCTGCTCCGCCAGGAACCGGATCCGCACCAAGATTGGCGCGTCTTCGGGCTCCAGCACCGGGCTCTCCTCCCAGAAACGACGCTCGGTGGCTGGAGCACCGGTTGGAAACTGGAGGCGATCGTGCTCATCAGTCTCCACGACCACCCAGTTGTTCCTCCAGCCTTCCCACCTCGCCGCACTGAAAGGCAGAAGTAGTAGGCACCCAATTGGTTCTTCGATCCGCGCCCGGTCGTCCGCAGCACGAAGAAGTGGCAGAAGAGCGTCACCGAGGCGCGTACTCCCACGAACATTTCGCAGAAGTGCACGAAGACGGCGGCCATGGCGAAGGAATTGGGGGAGAGGTGATGGAGCTGGAGACCGTACGTCTATAGCAGCGTCATGAAGAACGAAGAAATTAGCGGGACGAACCCCGCCAAGCCATAGGCGGTGAAGAAGACAATCTGCCCCGCCTCCAGACGCAGGGGGAGGGTCCCCCGCCGGAGGCATCGCCGCTGCTCCACCGAATGCCACCCCAGCAACTTACGCACCGGTCTAAGGTCTGCTGACCGGGCGAAGCGCGGCGGAGGCAAGTTGGAGGCCATCGGCGGCGGAAGCACAAGACTTGGAAGACGAAGACGCAAGAGCTCGAAGAGACAAAGAGGGCTCGGGCGCAGGGAAGTTTGCAAAGGGAAGCCTGCGATGCAGATGAGATCCCCTTTTAAACTTCTTAGAAGCGATTCAAAACGCTTCGCTTGCGCCGCTCAGAGCAACCGCCTCGGGGCCAAGCCCCAGAGTCCATGACAAGCGGGCCCAGGCCGCCCGGCCCAAAGCGGTGGACCGGGCAGTCAGCCCCCCAGGCGGAGAACCCGACGGTTCCTGACAAGGTGCTGCGACGTGCGCTGCGACGTGCAGTAGTGGCAGCCTTGGGAACCGCCACAGTAAAAGCAGGGCTCACGCCCCCACGATCCCAAGACTGTTCGTGCTCCAGCAACGGTCAAAGGGAGTCGGCTAGAAGGTGCGCGGGGTAGAAGAGATGGGGGCCCCACCTCGGGCTCGCTATCTCCCCCGAGATGGGCCCGGGGGCCACTGTCGGTACCCTCAATATGGGGTACCCCCGCGCACAGGGGAAAATCGTCTAAGGACTTCGCCCCTTCCGCAGGGGCGAACTCCTAGGGCATCCAAGCCGGACCTCCCTTCTTTGCAGGGAGAGCTCCGAAGGCTCCACGTGTCCTGCGGGGCCGGACCTCCCTCTCCTCAGAGGAGAGCTCCGGGCCCGCCACGTGGCCAGCAGCGCCGGACCTCCCCCCCCCCCCCCCTCCGCGGGAAGAGCTCCGAAGGCTCCACGTGTCCTGCGGGGCCGGACCTCCCTCTCCTCAGAGGAGAGCTCCGGGCCCGCCACGTGGCCAGCAGAGCCAGACCTCCCCCTCCGCGGGGAGAGCTCCGAAGGCTCCACGTGTCTAGCGGGGCCGGATCTCCCTCTCCATAGAGGAGAGCTCCGGGCCGGCCACGTGGCAGCAAGCAGCGCTGTCTACCCGGCGCGGTAGGCAGCAGGAGTAAAGCCGCACCATACCTTGCTCGTACAAGGTATTTAAGACCCGCGCCTTCCCAAGACGCGGTATTAAAGACCCGCACCTTCCCAAGACGCGGAGACGCGGGGCACGCCCCTGCCAGGAGGCGTTGCGCCCAGTCACATCACAGTGAAGACAAGCACGCAATGTCAGAAGCTGTACACCAATAAACGCAACTACAAGACATCCCCTGCCGCCCCTGCCATCATCAACCACTACGCCTAGCTTGCGGCGTGGGTAGGGCGGCAAGTCGGAGGCTTAGAAGCCCTCGCCAGAGACAACTACCGGTGTTATTGCAGATACGGTAGATGGCAGAGATCACCCCGGGACCACCTGTCGGGTCTCCGGGCCCACTTTGTAAGCCGCCCGAGCCTTGGACTATAAAAGGCTCGGGTAGGCAACGTTACAAAGGGTTCGCACTCACGGGGGTTCGCGCTCACGCAAGTTCGCACCCTGATTCAGCATTCTAGCACTTAGCTCATCCTCAAGCTCAAAACTCCGGTTCTGAGCACCAAGCAATACAAAGAGCACCTCTGCTCACCGTGGACGTAGGGTATTACGCTCCGGCGGCCCGAACCACGTAAAAAACCCTTGCGTTCATCTGTTTCCTTCGTCCAGAACAGCGAGACTCACGCAGGTGGACTAGTCCCTCCGAAAAAGAACCTCCGCGGGCTGCCCAGTGCAGGCCCGGGGGAAGTGTCGACAGCTACAAGCAGGGAGCCGCCCCATAAGGGCGACAAGAGGAGGCGAACGAACGACGGCGGGAGTCCGTTCCTGGCCAGTAGTGGTTCGGACCTCGTCGCGGCCGTAGAGCGCCGCTGTCGAAGTGTGTAGCCGACACTTCCCCCGGGCCTGCTCTGGGCAGCCCGCGGAGGTTCTTTTTCGGAGGGGCTAGTCACTCGCGGAGAGCTTCAGCTTTAGGGACGATTGAGGGAGAAGCTTGACACGGAGGTTTTCACGTGGTTCAGGCCGCCGGAGCGTAAAACCCTACGTCCACGGTGAGCAGAGTTGCTCGCTGTATTGTTTGCTGCTCAGAACCGGAGTCCTGAGCTTGACGGTGTCGAATGGCTAGAGTGCGAGGGTGTGTAAGAGGCGAACCCTTGCTGACGTTGCCTACCCGAGCCTTTTATAGTCCAAGGCTCGTGCGGCTTACAAGGTGGGCCCGGGACCCGACAGGTGGTCCCGGGGAGATTGCCTGCCATCTACCGTATCTGCAGTTATGCCGGTAGTTGTCTCTGGCGAAGGCTTCCGAGTCTTCGTTCTGCCCCCTGCCCATGCCGCAAGCTAGTCGTAGTGGTTGATGATGGCAGGGGCGGCAGGAGATGTCTTGTCGTTGTGTTTATTGGCGGGCAGGCTCTGACACGGCGCGCCAGTCTGCGATGTGACTGGGCGCAACGGCACCTGACAGAGGCGTGCTCCGCGTCTCCGCGCCTTGGGAAGGCGCGGGCCTTGAATACCTTGTACGGGCAATGTATGGCACGTCTTTACTCTTACTGCCTACCGCGCGGGGGCAGACAGCGTTGCTCTGCTGGCCACGCGGCGGGCCCGGAGCTCTCCTCTGAGGAGAGGGAGGTCCGGCCCCGCGGGTCACGTGGAGCCCTCGGAGCTCTCCCCGCGGAGGGGGGAGGTCCGGCTTCTGCTGGCCACGTGGCGGGCCCGGAGCTCTCCTCTTTGGAGAGGGAGGTCCGGCCCCGCAGGACACGCGGAGCCTCCGGAGCTCTCCCCACGGAGGGGGGAGGTCCTGCTCAGTTGGCCACGTGGCGGGTCCGGAGCTCTCCTCTGAGGAGAGGGAGGTCCGGCCCCGCTGGACACGTGGCGCCTTCGGAGCTCTCCCTGCGGAGAAGGGTGAGGTCCTTAGGCATTTCCTCCTGTGCGCGGGGTTACCCCGTATCGAGGGTACCGACAGTGGCCCCCGGGCCCATCTCGGGGGAGATAGCGAGCCCGAGGTGGGGCCTCCGTCTCTTCCATTCCGCGCACCTTCTCTAAGACCCACATTGACCGTTGCCGGAGCACGAACAGTCGCGGGATCGTGGGAGCGTGTGCCTACTTGATGGTTGCTTTTACTGCGGCGGTTCCCAAGGCTGCCACTTCTGCACGTCGCAACGCTTTTTTCGGGAACCGCCGAAGCGTCTTGCCGGCTCGTCTCCTTGGGAGACTGACTTCTTGGCCCACCGCTTTAGCTGGACGACTTGGGTCCACTTGTCATCGACGCTTGGTCTTGGAGCCGAAGCGGTTGCTCAAGCGGCGTATTCGAAGAGTTTCGAATTGCTTTGAATCACACCTGGGAAGTTTTAAAAGGGGATCTTACCCGCATCGCGGCTTCCCTTCGCACTTCCCAGCGCTTGCACCTTCCTTAAGTTTTTGCGCCTTTGTCTTCCCTGTTCTTGAGCTTTCTCCTGCCATGGCTTCCAACCCGCCTCCGGAGAAGAAGCACGCTCGATCTCCTCCGGCGCCGAGTCAGGGATCCAGGGCGCCTGCGCGCCCTGCTTCTAGAGATGGCGCCTCGTCCGGTGGCGACCCCAAGAGGCCTCGGGCTCATCATCTCGACGGGACTACTCTTGAGCGACGACGGGCTGAAAGTTCCCGGGCGTCGCGTCCTCCCTCCTCAGGTGGTGGAGCCTGGAGGAAAAGTGCTGGTGCGTCGATGCCCAGGGGCGATCCAAGAGCTCAGTCGCCCCGGGCTTCTGGGGCCGGGCCGGCGTCCAGGGGGGCTTCAGAAGCATCCCCTGCTCCGCCAGCCCGGGCGACTGCAGGGCAGCTGTCGGTGGCGACGACGGGCTCTAGTGGACCTACCCCGGCTCAGAAGCCGGGGTTCAGAGCCCGTTGGAGCGCTCGTGTCTCTCGGTAAGCGACGCCTACCGGATTCTAGAGCCTGTGTTGTTTTTTCTTTTCTTAACTCAGGAGTTTCCCATGTTTGTAGGGACTCTCCGAGTGCCGGTAACGCTCCCGTTTCCCGGCCATCCCCGACTGACGGGGGATCCGCGCCGCAACGCTTAGAAGCCGAGACGGTCGCCGCGGCCCCCAAGCCAGCGGAAGTTCCTTTTGCGCCGGTCAGCCCGGCTCCTGTGGCAGCGGCGACTCCTCCTACTCGCCCCTCTTCACCGGCTCGGAAGCCAGCTGTCGGTGAGGGTTCGGCGGGTCCGGCTGTCGAAGTCCCGCCTCCTGTTGCCGGAGCGGGAGGAACTGCCACGGGCCTTACGGTGGGCAGCGAACCAGGGCGTAATGGGAGCGAGCCCGTCCCAGCGCCGACTTCTCCTGACCGGCGCCTTATCCCGGTTGCTAGAGCGTCGACTTCTCCCGAAGACGATGTGATGGAGGAGGTCGGGGGCGCCGCTCCGCCCTCTGCCGCCCCGCTGCCCCTGGCAGACGCCCTCGTGCTCGTCCAGACGAGCGTCCGACAGGTCTTGGCCTCGCTCGGTCGTGAGCGGGAGGAGCAGGTAGGTGAGAGGGATCGCCTCCTCACCTGGGGGCGCCTTTTGAGGGAGCGGACCGAGGAGGTCAAGGGGGAGCTCAACTCCAGGCGGGCGTCGCTCGATGTCATGGAGGCGCTCCTCGACCGTCAGAAGCGGGCCGTTGACCGTCTGGACTCCGAGACGCGGCGGCTCCACAAGGAGGCCCTTGAGGCGCATGCCCGGGCCGAGGAGAACTTCTCTGCCTTGGAGGAGGTGCGGCAGAGGCTGGAGCGCCGTGAGCGCGCTGTTGCGGATTAGGAGCGCTCCGTGGCGGCCGAGGCGGAGAAAGTCGCCGCACGGCTGGCGGCGGGCGAGGGCGACCTGCGAGCCCGGGCTACGGAGCTAGAGACCCGGAAGGCAGACCTTGCCACGAGGGAGGAGCAGGTCTCCCGGGAGCGCCAGGCGATCCTGGATCGGGAGCTGGCCGCCGACTTCCGGGCTTCAGAGTTGGAGCGGCTTGCCTAGACTCTCCACCTTCGGGAAAGCTCTCTGGCAGCCAAGGAGAAGGAGTTCTCCGAGGGGAGCCACGGCGCCTTGCTAGCAGCCCGCCGCGAGGTAGAGGAGCTCTTGGCCTCACGGTCCTCCGAGGCCCGTGCGGTCTTGAGCTTCGTCGACCAGGCAGGGTCCGCCCTGGTCCCCCTTGGCTTCAGCCCGGTGAAGCCAGCGACCCCTGTGCTGAAGGTGGCCGAGGTGATCCCCGCACTCGAGTCTATCGGCGCCAAGCTGAGCAGGCTAGATGCAGTGGTCGCTGGCGAGCTCGAGGCAGAGGGACGGGGCCTGGCCATGGAGGTTGCCACGCACGTGTTGGCATGCTTCCGGAGCCGGGATCCTTCCTTCTCACTAGAGCCAGCGAGACAGGGCCCCGCCGCGGAGCGGGAGGAAGCCGCGAGGGCTGAAGTCGGGGACGTGGCTGCCCTTGTAGCCTCTAGGTTCCGGCGCGAGCCAGGGGAACCCTAGGACTTGTATCTTTTCCCCTTCCTTTTTTTGAGTCTGTAGTCCAGCTCATGGAGCCTTGAATGAAATAGACTCTTGTTATTTTCTGCGTCCGTGTGCCTTCGTCTTTTTCTTGGCTTGGCCTGACCGAGCCCTTAGCTCCGCAAGGTACTCAGAGACCTTCACCAATCTTGAAGCCTTGCACAGACACCTTCCCCGGGTCCTTATTGTGTTAAGGGCCCCGGAGGTCTCCGGAACTTGCTCTGTGAGAACGGGGAGGTCCGGATCTGCCGACCACGTGGCGGGCCCGGAGCTCTCCTCTGAGAAGACGGAGGTCCGACCCCGCGGGACACATGGGGCCTTCGGAGCTCACCCCTGCGGAGGAGGCGAGGCCCGGCTCTGCCGGCCACGTGGCGGGCCTGGAGCTCCTCCGGAGGAGAGGGGAGCTCCGGCCCCGCTGGACACGTGGGGCCTTCGGGGCTCGCCCCTGCAGAAGGGGCGAAACCCGGATCCTCCGGTCTTACGCTGGAGTAGTCGATGGCCCCTTGCCCCTTCATGCGGTCCCCGTAGCTAAAACCTGGAGATCCTGCACAGAGGTAGAGGAAGCATAATTCTCCTCGGGGGGTTCTCCCCTCCCCGTCTCCTAGTCTTGTTTGGCTTACGGTCCTAGTCCGGTATACAGGGCTTGGGCAATTCAGTGCGCGAGGCGCCAGGGCTCCGGCTCCCTCCGAGGTCAGGGTACGACCGTCCAGCCCCTAGTACCGGACCGTACGCCTGGGAAGCAGAGTGCACAGGCTTTGGGCACGGAACCAGGCAAAGCTGCTGTACTCCCCTGGACCAACGAAGGGCAGGGTGCGCACGCTTTGGGTCGGAACCGGCAAAGCAGGCTACACACCGTGGACCCCCCATGCACGGCGCAGGCCTTTCCTGGAGGTGACCAACTGGCACCGCAACACCTGACTGGGGGAGGCCCGAAAGGCCCCCTGGCCATCGGCAGGTGCCTCAAGCGCAACCGCCTTCGGTAGGATAGCAAATGCTGACTATGGATGAGAGCGGGAAAGGAGAGCTAAATGTACGGTGAGCATACATAGAAAGTGCGGTAATAGAAATTAATGCGTAATTTAAATGAGCACATAAGTGAGAGCGTGGTAGAACAGGTTTCTGTGCAAATGCCCATAGGAGGAAGATAGGCTGAACATGGAGGCAACGACCCACCCCATTAAGAAGGGAAGCAAGACTCTACGCGCTTGGGGTCGGAACCAGGCCAAGCTGGACGTAGTCCTGGACCGTCCCCTGAGGCTTAGCTGCTCCTAGCGCTGTTCCTGGACCCTATGGGATCTATTACAGAAAGGTAAAGGCCTGTTCTACTAATGCTCAGGAGGTAGAACTTACTGTGATGTTCCATGCTCCAAGGGTTCGGGAGCGGATCCCATCCTTGGTGGAAAGGCGTATGTACCTGGGACGGCAACTTTCATGGCTCGGAAGGGACCTTCCTGGCTGGGGGAGAGTTTATAGGTCCTTCGCGGGAAAGTATGCGCCGCGGCACCAGGTCGCCTTCTTGCAGCTCCCAGACGCGCTTGGTCCTTTGGCGGTAGTGCCGGAGCACCAGCCGGGGCCGTGCGTTGTGGGGTGTTGCCTGCAATCATGCCTCGCCGACGAGGTCGATATCTTCACGCTGGAGCGGGTCCTGCGCGGCTTCTCCCGGGAGCCCCGGGGTACTTTCCCCTCTTGGCTCAGCCCGACAAGAGGTAGGAGGACCCGGACTCTTCTTGGGAGACCTAAGATGTCTTCCTCCATTGGCTCAGGCCGACAGGAGGTTGACGGATCCTGGGCGACCCCCAGGAGGTGAGGCCGAGGCACAGAGACGTGCACTCAGGTAGAGCTGGCCCGGTTCTACACCGCCGGTGCTGGTGCTTGGGCTGCTGCAACTGCTTGGAGCTTCTCCAAGGCTGATACCGCAGCAGTGCAGTCTCCACAGATCTTTCGGGGCAGCTGTAGTCGGTTACCGTCCTGGCTCGTCGTCGCTGGAGCTGGAGTCCTCACAGTTGTGTACCGTCTTTATGGCGCTGAGGCTCTTGAAACCCCACCTGGTGGCCGACGTTGTCAGGGGCGTCGACCTTCTGCTTGCCCTCCCTTTTACGGAAGGGTGGGGCATCAGCTCGCAGCTGCTTCCCTTTGCGGAAGCGCTCTGCGAGCTTCTGAATCTCCCGGCACTCAGCAGCAGTATGGTAGCTGGTGTCGTGCATGGGACATGGCTCGCCTTTGTCACCATCTGAAGCTGGTGACTGTCGCTTCCTTTTGTCGAGGCGTGGCCCCCGAGCTCCACTGGGTGCTGCTGCTGCAGCAACGGGAGCCGCAGTCGGTGGCTTCATCTTGCCACCGCCCCGGTTCTTGACCTTCTTGCCGCTTCCATAGGAAGCAGCGCCAGATCTGGGCTGTCCTCCTGACTCGGAGGCTGGCAGTGAGTGCCAGTTCCGCCCTTCTGCTTCCCTGGCGCACTTGTCCGCCAGGCTGAAGAGCTCTGAGACGTCGCGAACCTCTCTGGTCGCGAGCTTCTCAAGCATCTTCTTGTCCCGTACACCCTGCCGGAACGCCACCACCACAGAAGCATTTTGGATATGCGGGATGGTGTTCCGTACCAGGGAGAACCGCTGGATGAAGGAGCGCAGCGTCTCTCTAGGTTGTTGCTGGATGGTGTGGAGGTCGAGCTCCGTGCTAGGCCGGGTGTAGGAGCTGCCGAAGTTAGCAGTGAACTGCCGGCAGAGCTCTCCCCAAGAGGTTATGGAACCCTGGGGGAGGTTCATGAGGCAAGACCGGGCTAGGCCGGTCAAGGCGACGGGGAAGTAGTTGGCCATGACGGCCTCGTCCCCTCCTGCAGCAAGGATGGCGGTGGAGTAGATTTGGAGGAACTCCGCCGGGTTGACACTGCCATCGTACTTCTCGGGCAGGTATGGCCGAAACTTGCGGGCCACCTCGCGAAGCGAAGGTGTGGCGCCAGGGTCGCACATCCTGCTCCTGTTGCTGCAGGCGTTGGTGCCGCGAACGCTTGGTTCGCTGCTGGCACTGTGTACCTCGGTATGGGCAAGGCTGCGCCATAGACCGGGGGCACCATTTGCAGGGCATATGGCTGGGGCATATGCTGCGTGGCGTATGCCTGGGGCAGAGATCGCGTGGCGAACGCCTGCGCCTCAGGCTGGGTTGAGGCAGTCGACATGCTGTCGCTGGCCTCCTGGTTGCGACGCCTTTCTCGTCGTCGCTCAATGAACACTCGGGCATCTTTGCCCAAGTGGCATCGTTCCAGCTCCGACCTCAGGTCCGTCGATGGGAGCCTGGTGGAGCGGGAATCTGCCGTCTGCCCGTCAACCGTTGGCGTGCGCGTCAGCTACACAGCCGGTTGGCCGGGACGTCGTGTCCGCCGAAGTCGAGGGTTTGCGGCGGTGACGACGAGACGGTCTACATCGCGAATCCACTGCTGGGTCGCTGAGTGAGGCGCGTCCCCAGCAGGTGGATTGCGCAGCAGCGCTCTTGCTGCAGCTAGTGCGCCCCCGTGGGAGACGCTCAGCGCTGCTGAGGATCTCACGCTCGCTGGGGCCAACGCTGCTGAGGTCGGCGCTGCCGGAGTTGGCTGCTGGCTCCCAACTTGCGCCGACACACTCCGTCCAGAGTGTGTCGAGACGTAGTCCCCGCTAGTCACCGTTCGTCGTGAACGTGGGCGGGGAGAGCTTGCCGCTGAAGGAAGCTTCGTCATCTTTGCCGGCAGAAGCTCGTCGCGCAAGGGAAAAGCCCCCTTCCTGGCGCGCCAAATGTCGAAGTGTGTAGCCGACACATCCCCCGGGCTTGCTCTGGGCAGCCCGCGGAGGTTCTTTTTCGGAGGGGCTAGTCACTCGCGAAGAGCTTCAGCGTTAGGGACGATTGAGGGAGAAGCTTGACACAGAGGTTTTTACGTGGTTCAGGCCGCCGGAGCGTAAAACCCTACGTCCACGGTGAGCAGAGTTGCTCGCTGTATTGCTTGCTGCTCAGAACCGGAGTCCTGAGATTGAGGGTGTCGAATGGCTAGAGTGCGAGAGTGCGTAAGAGGCGAACCCTTGCTAATGTTGCCTACCCGAGCCTTTTATAGTCCAAGGCTCATGCGGCTTACAAGGTGGACCTGAGACCCGAAAGGTGGTCCCGGGGAGATTGCCTGCCATCTACCATATCTGCAGTTATGCCGGTAGTTGTCTCTGGCGAAGGCTTCCGAGTCTTCGTTCTGCCCCCTGCCCATGCCGCAAGCTAGTCGTAGTGGTTGATGATGGCAGGGGCGGCAGGAGATGTCTTGTCGCTGTGTTTATTGGCGGGCAGGCTCTGACACGGCGCGCCAGTCTGCAATGTGACTGGGCGCAACGGCACCTGACAGAGGCGTGCTCCGCGTCTCCGCGCCTTGGGAAGGCGCGGGCCTTGAATACCTTGTACGGGCAATGTATGGCGCGTCTTTACTCTTGCTGCCTACCGCGCGGGGGCAGACAGCGTTGCTCTGCTGGCCACGTGGCGGGCCCGGAGCTCTCTGAGGAGAGGGAGGTCCGGCCCCGTGGGTCAAGTGGAGCCCTCGGAGCTCTCCCCGCGGAGGGGGGAGGTCCGGCTTCTGCTGGCCACATGGCGGGCCCGGAGCTCTCCTCTGAGAAGAGGGAGGTCCGGCCCCGCAGGACACGCGGAGCCTCCGGAGCTCTCCCCGCGGAGGGGGGAGGTCCGGCTCAGTTGACCACGTGGCGGGTCCGGAGCTCTCCTCAGAGGAGAGGGAGGTCCGGCCCCGCTGAACACGTGGCGCCTTCGGAGCTCTCCCTGTGGAGAAGGGCGAGGTCCTTAGGCATTTCCCCCTGTGTGCGGCGGTACCCCGTATCGAGGGTACCGACAGCCGCGAAGGCAAGAGACCGGCCACGGGGCCGACCGACTACTTCGAGAGGCTTCTCGAGAAGCCATGTACCAACTACGCCTACCCGGTAAGGCACCTCCTCAAACACTACGCCCTGCTAAAGCGCTTCGTCACCACGGAGGCGGACACAGCGGAAGACAAGGGCAAGGGGCCCGCCAAGGCAAGCTCGGAGCCCGACGAACCAAACTTTCCCATGCCGGAGAGCTGCCTCATGATCTTCGGGGGGAGTCAAGACTACGAGAGCTGTCGCAGACAGAAGCTGACAGCCCGTAAGGTCAGTATCGTTTCTCCCGCCATCCCAACCTTCCTGCGGTGGTCCGAAACGACGGTTACGTTCGACCGATCGGACCACCCCGACCTCATTCCACAACCTGGCACTTCCCCCTGGTTGTGGATCCGGTCGTAGGCACGAAGCGCCTAACCAGGGTACAGATGGACGGAGGTAGAGGCCTCAACATACTCTATGTTGGGACCCTCGACGCCATGGGAACCCCCCGCACGAGCCTCCGCCCGACCTGAGCGCCCTTCCACGGGGTCATCCCGGCCAACAGGCCGTTCCGTTGGGGACGAGTCCAACTTCTGCACGGAGACCCTCACTTTCGAGGTCCCCGACTTCGAGGGCGCCTATCACGCCATCTTGGGAAGGCCAGCCTACGCGAAGTTTTTTGCCATCTCGAACTATACGTACCTCAAGTTGAAGATGCCCGACCCTAGGGGTATCATCACCGGGGAGGCAAAGTTCCTGCATGCCTTGCTATACGAGCAACATGGTTGCGAACAGGCCGTAGCAGCGGCACCCAGCTCGGCCTGTCGAGCAACGGCAGGAACTTCTCCCGATCGGTCCCTAATCGGTCTCTCGAAGGACACAAGGATGGTCGACGTCCACTTCGAGGGCTTGGCGAAGGCGGAACGGCTGACATCCGCGCCGCCCAACAACTAGAGGAAGGGCACCATTCACCTCGGAAGCGTAGGCTAGGCGCACCTAAAATTGTACTAGTAAAACCTCCGTAGTTGGGCGGAGTTTATATATGAACGCCGAGCCTTATCCATCTTTCGTGTTCTAAACTCTTAGCAATCCAACACCCTTTTCTCTCAAAACGAAGCCGGACCCGACCTCCGGCGCCACGCAGCCCCCGCGTAAAACCTCGGGGGCTCGCATCAAAACGATGATCCCTTTTCCCTCCCGAATCTGAGCCGCGCGACCTACGGCTAAGGGGACAACGACAACCCCGAGCGAAGGGACAACGATAACCCTGAGCGAAAACATGGCCAGAATGAGGAACAACGGACAAAGAGTTCGGGGCCTCGGCGTGGGCGGTTGGGAGACGACGCTCGCAGCCACCACTTCACCCCTGGCGACAGCGGGGTCCGGGACAGCCGCCGAACCAGAGTCCGGGGCAGGTTCCTTTCCCGCCGGTTCGGCCAACGGCGAGGCAGGCCCCTTCGTCGGGTCCTCAGGCGGGGCCGGGGCGGTCGGGAGAGCCCCTCCCGCACGAACGGACCTCCTATGCAAAAGAGCGGATCAGAAAGTTGAGTTAAGAGAAAGATAATGCGACAAGAGGAAAAAGGAAGTACCTCTCCCGCCGTCCAATAACAGCGCACGGTCCACACGAGGAAGCGTTGTCCGGGGAACAAGGAACGGGGGCAACGGAGCGAGAGCAGGAGTCGCCGCTTTCGGCCTTCGAGCACCCAAGGAAGTAGAGCCGTGCTTGACGGAAGCCGCCAACCTGGGCTCGGCACCCGGTCGCCCCTCCTCCAACGCACGACCACCCGTCCGCCGTGATCCCCCAAAGGGCAAGGGCCCCTTGACGATCCGAGCACCCGGTGCCCGGGCCCCCGGATGGCTGGCGTCGGGCCCCCCGCAAGGACGCTCGGCGGGGCGACGTTCGCCCCATCCTTTTGCTCCTGATCACGAGCGGGCTCAGGCGCCCGCTCCGCCACCGCTTGAGCGGCAGCGGCTGGAGCCTCATACAGGTTACTCCCGCTCTCCGTGGACCTAGTGTTGTACTCCGTTGACGACTTAAAAGTAGACTTACCGGCCGCACGCGCCTTCGCTTCTGGCGCTGGATTCGGCGAGCTTTGGCCTCGTCCCTCTTCCGCTTCTTGGCGGCCTCCAAGGCGGCCCGCGAAGCACACCTCTTCCCGCCCTCGGGGACTTTCGGCATGCTGACGACTGCCCCACAACCTGTAAGGTTTCTGAGAAGCCACGCCGAGAGGAGATGGTCCAGGAGAACAGGGCTCACCGGCGCTCGACCCCAAAATCGCCTGGAACCAACAAGACACCTCCAGGGAAAATTCCTCGACCGACTCCCGACATGGATCGTCTGGCCCCCTATAGAAGTTCAGGGTGTGAGGGCGGACTCGGATAGGCAGCATTCTTCGCCAGATGAAGGTTTGAACAAGATCGGCACCGGAGAGGCCTCTCCTCTTCAGCTCCCGGACTTGTTGATGGATCGGGTCGAGCCTCCCCATCTCCTTCCTCGCGGTCTCCCACTTCCAGGAATCCTGCTCCCGAGGAGGCCTACCCGAGAAGGGCGGAAGGGAGGGAGCGTCGTTCTTAACGTAGAACCACTGGCGCTCCCATCTGATCAGTGATGGAGACAGGCGCACATAGATGAAGTTTGATCATCCATGTTAGATACTGTAATTAAGGGTGTGTCACAGGGGCAAATTAGTCTTTAGAGAGGGATTAGGGTTAGGGGTAGTTTAGTCCTTTTCCCCCTCCTAATCCCTCAATATAATCAGACTTGTACCCCAGCATTATGTATTCATCTAATACAGCCACCATTAGCCCTCTAATATGGTATCAACTAGGAACTAATTAGGATTAGGGTCTAACCCTAACCCTAATGACCCAGGCCCAGCCGCCGCCGCTGCAGTGGCCCTGCGCCGCCGTCGACGCCCCGCGTGCCTGCGCTGCCGCCAGCCGCTGGAGCCGCCGCCGCTGAGGCACTGCGCGCCTGCGCTGCCGCGCCGCCTGCTGGTGTTGCCGCCGCCGGTGCGTAGCCCGACAACACCGCCGCACCACCTAATGGGGTCGCCGCCTCTGCCACCGGCGCACCCCCAGCCCGCGCCGCTGTGCCCTGGGTCTCCGTGCCCTGGGGCGCCGCCGCCGGATCCGCGCCCGGGCCGCCCGATCTCGGGCAGAGCTGGCACGCGCCCGGGCCGCCCGGATTCGGGTTCGCTGGGGTTGCTGGTGTGCACCCCAGCCACGCCGCTGCGCCGTCTGATGGGGCCGCCGCCTCTGCTGCCACCGCCGCGCCACTGCCCGGGGCCGCCCCGCTGCCACCATGCGCCGCCGGCGCTCTTGCAGCCCCCAGCGGCTGCCACCCCTCGAGCCGCTGCTGCTTGGCCCGCCGTCGTCACCTCTGCAGCGCCCCACGATGGCGCCGCTATCTGGCCCGCAGCAGCTGCAGCCGCCCCGTGGGCCGCCATTGCCTCTGCAGTGCCCCACGACAGCGCCGCTGCCTGGCCCGCAGCAGCTGCAGCCGCCCCTTGGGCTGCCGGTCCTGCAGCCCCCCACGACGGCACCGCCTGGCCTGCTGCTGTTAGTAGTTGGATTCTTACTCTCATTGGAAGAGAGGATGAGACTAGGAGTTGGGGCAATTTTCTTGTCTATTTCTCACACAATGCCATACCAACCCAAGGGGTTGAGGCTACATATTTATAGCTGCCATGGAAGCCAAGCATATGCCACAAAGATGCTAGTCTAAGATGCATAGATGCTGTCCTAATATGCTGTCCTTGGCTGACACTAAGATGTTGTCCTAGTGTCCTTAATATGCTGTCCTAGTGTCCTTAGATGCTGTCCTAATTGGGGCCACAAAGACCAAAGGACTAGAGTACAACAAGGACCAAGGACTAAAGTGCAACAAACTAAAGGACTAGGGTACAAGGGACTAGGGGACCAAAGATCAAAGGACTACAAGACTTATTCCAGCATTCTCCCCCTAAGTCTTGTACGTCGTCTTCTAAGAGGGTTGGACCATCCCGATCTTGGTGCGAAGTTCAATGAACTTGAGCCTCCCAAGGGGCTTCGTGAGCAGGTCCGCAAGCTGGTCATTGGTGTTGATGTAGTTCGCCTTGATGCTCCCTTCCTCCAAGCATTTTCGGATGAAGTGGTACCTCACCCGGATGTGCTTGCTCCGTTCATGGAAAACGGGATTCTTTGCCAGGGCCAGAGCGGACACATTGTCCACCCTGAGTTCGACCGCTCAAGTGTCTCTGCTGAGGAGATCACCAAGCAGTCGACTAAGCCAGAGCGCCTGAGTCGAAGCGGTGGAGGCCGCTATGTACTCGGCCTCGCAGCTGGACAGGGCCACCACCTGCTGCTTGACCGACTGCCAGCTAACGAGGCACTTGCCGAAGAAGAAGAGGATCCCGCTCGTGCTCTTGCTGGTGTCGATGTCGCCGGCGTGGTCGCTATCGCTGTACCCGACAAGGTGTGCCTCCCCAGGACACCTCGGGTAGTGGAGGCCGTGATCGAGAGTCCCCGCAACATAGCGGATGATCCTCTTTACAACCTGCTGGTGATCCGTCGTCGGTCGTTGCAGGAACCGACTAACGTAGCCGACGGAGAATGCCAAGTCCGGCCGTGTGTGGGTGAGGTAGCGAAGGCTCCCCACAAGACACCGGTACTGCGTAGCGTCCACCTCCTCCGCCGTGCTGTCGCGGCTCAGCTTCAGCCTCTCCTCCATCGGAGTGAGAGCTGGGTTGCAGTTTGTGAGCCCAGCTAGCTCAACAATGCGCTTGGCGTAGGCGGTCTGTCGAAGTGTGATCCCGGAGTCGGCCTGGTGCACCTCAATCCCAAGGTAGAAGGAGAGAGATCCCATGTCACTCATCTGGAAGGTGGCTTTCATCTCTTCCTTGAACGCTGCCACCTCCGCATCCTTGGTGCCGGTGATCACCAAGTCGTCGACATAGACACCCACCAGTAGGGTGTTTCCTCCATTGCCCCGCCGGTAGATGGCCGCCGCGTGCGGGCATTGCCCGAAGCCCATCCTCTTGAGCGTGGAATCCAACTTGGCATTCCACGCCCTTGGTGCCTGACGCAAGCCATAGAGGGCCTTGCGCAGGCGCAACACCTTGCCCTCCTTGCCAGGGACCACAAACCCCGGCGGCTGGTGTACGTAGACCTCCTCCTTCAAGTCGCCGACTTGACGTCCATGTGCTGGACACGCCAGCCTTCTTGGGCAGCGAGTGCAAGAAGGAGTCGCACGGATTCCATCCGTGCCACGGGGGCAAAAGCATCGTCGAAGTCGATCCCCTCCTGCTGCACGAAGCCGCGTGCCACCAAGCGAGCCTTGTGCTTGACGATGGCGCCGGCTTCATCCCTCTTCAACTTGAACACCCACTTAAGGGTGATCGCACGGTGACCACGAGGGAGATCAGCAAGCTCCCAAGTGCGGTTCGTCTCAACCGCGTCCATCTCCGACTGCATCGCGGCACGCCATGCCGCGTGTCTCTCAGCCTCCGCGAAAGACCGAGGCTCGCCGTCATCGCACGCAAGGTGCAACTGCGCCTCCAGATCTTGATCATCCAGGTTGCGAGGGGCCAGTCCCGGCACCGACTGGTTGCCGAGAATGTTCTCCATCTTGCGATACCACAACTGCTCGCCGTCGTAGCACCCGTCGAGGCGCTCCTCGTCGTGGGAGAGCGGAGTAACGAACTCCACTGGGTCGTGCTCGACACGAGCTGGGGACGGAGTGGGCGTGCCTGGAGGAGTGGCCGTCGGTGCTGGAGTGCGTGGGGTCGCCGGCTGAGGTGGAGGTGGACGGTCGGGGGCTGGGGTAGACACGCTCTGTGGAGAAGAGTTGCCTACCCCCCCAACTCCCTTGAAGTGGACGTAGTCGACGATGAAGTCGCCGTGCGTCGAGGTCGAACCGTTGTCCACCGCCTTGTCCCATGCCCATCCTGGCCCTTCGTTGAACACAACGTCGCGCGTCATGCGCACACGCTGTGTCTCTGGGTCGAGAACGCGGTAGGCCTTTGAGCCCTCCGCGTAGCCGATGAACACCCCCGGAGTGCTCCTGTCGTCGAGCTTGCTGATGTGGCCAAGCTCCTTGGCAAACGCGAGGCAGCCGAAGACCCGTAGATGAGAGACCGCCGGCTTGCGCCCATACCAAGCCTCGTACGTCGTCCTGCCGTTGAGAGCCTTGGTGGGCGAGCGGTTGAGGATGTAGACAGCCGTCACCACCGCCTCTCCCCAGAAGATAGCCGGCATGCCCCTCTGCTTGAGGAGGGCTCGAGCCATCCCCACAACCGTCTGGTTGCGCCGCTCGACGACGCTGTTAGACACTGTGATTATGTGTGTGTCACAGGGGCATATTAGTCATTAGTGAGGGATTAGGGTTAGGGGTGATTTAGTCATTTCCCCTCACCTAATCCCTCTATATAATGGACCCTGTACCCTCATGATGTATTCATCCCATTCAGTCCAGATTTATCCCTCTAATATGGTATCAGCTAGGTAATCAAGGATTAGGGCTTAACCCTAATCCTCTTCCCCTGATGGCTGTGCAGCCGCCGCCGCCACAGCCCCTCCACAGCGCCGCCGCTACAGCGGCCCTGCGCCGCCGCTGCAGCGGCCCTGCCCAGCCGCCGCCGCTGGAGCGGCCCTGCGCCGCCGCTGCCGCCGCCGCCTTCGCCGGCGCGCCGCCCGCAGGAGCAGCAGCCGCCGCCGAGGCGCCACGCCTCCGCGCAGCCGTGCCGCCTGCGGTGGCTGCTGCTGCCGCCGCCCCATTCGCCTCCGCTGCTCCCAACCACGCCGCGGCGCCCAGGGCCGGGCCCGCCGCTGGCGCCGCCGCCGCCAGCACCCCAGTCGCGCCGCCCGCTGGGACCGCCACAGCTGCGCCCCTCGCCCACACTTTCGCGCCGCCTGGCGCAGCCGCCGCCGCCACTGGCGCGTCTCCAGCCCGCGCAGCTGCGCCCTGGGCCGCAGCGCCCTGGGTGCCCGCCGCCGCCTCGGGGAGGGCTGGCGCGGCCGCCACTGCCCCCTGGCCAGATGCCGCCGCATCACCACCCTGGGCCACCGCACAGCCACATCTGGCCCCCACCGCCCATCCAGCCCCCAGCGCTGCCACCCCTCGAGCCGAGCTCGCTGCTTCCGTCTGGCCCGTCGCCGTCGCCTCTGCAGCACCCCACGACAGCGCCACTGCTTGGCCCGCAGCAGCTGTAGACACCCCTTGGGCCGTCAGCCCTGCAACCCCCCACAACGGCGCCGCCTGGCCCGCAGCCGCCACTGCACCATGGGACGCCGCTCTGGGAGGTGCTCCTCGGCCGACATCGACTGGTGTACCTAGATCGGCTGTTGCCTACTCGCTTGGCACGACCGTCGAGGGTCCACGCGTGTTGTCTTCCTTCCCGGCGCCACCACCGCCGGGGCATGTCGCGACCTGTTCAACACCGTCGGTCTACCTGCGGGGTCTCACGCCGTTAGGCCCTGACTGGGTGGTAGACTCCGGTGCCTCCTACCACACCACCCCTGACGTCGGTATCCTCTCCTCTACCCGCCCTTCCCGTCCCTCTGATCCTTCATCTATCGTTGTTGGGAATGTGTCGACTCTCCCAGTCACCTCAGTAGGTGACTCGGGTTCGCCGGATTCATTTCAGCTACGTGATGTTATTGTTGCCCCTGACATCATTCAACATCTTCTTTCCGTTCGTCGTTTTACTACTGACAACCATGTTTCCCTTGAGTTTGATCCTTATGGTGTAACTGTGAAGGATCTTACTACTCGACGCTTTCTTTTTCGCTGTGATAGTACGGGTCCCCTGTACACGATGCGTCTTCCTGCTTCCGCTCCGCCTCTTGCCCTGACTACGACAGCATCTTCGACCATTTGGCATCGTCGGCTTGGTCACCCCGGTGTTGATGCTATGTCGAAGTTGTCTGGTAGTTCAGCGATTTCGTGTACTCGGGGTACTCATGAGTCTCTTTGCCATGCTTGTCAGTTGGGTCGCCATGTTCGACTTCCTTTTCCGCACTCTGTCACTCGTGTCGAGCACACATTCGATTTGATTCATTGTGATCTTTTGACTTCACCTGTTCTTAGTGTCTCTGGATGCAAGTATTACTTGGTGGTCGTGGATGATTTTTCGCACTATTCGTGGACTTTTTCCTTGCGACATAAGTCTGATACTTTTGGTACTCTTTCTCACTTCTTCGCTTGGGTGTCCACCCAGTTTGGGCGCGCGATTCGTGCGGTCCAGTGCGACAACGGGCGCGAGTTTGACAACTCTACGTTCCGTGACTTTCTGCTTTCTCGCGGTGTTCAGTTACGCATGTCATGTCCGTACACTTCCCCCCAGAACGGCAAGGCTGAGCGCATGATTCGTACCACCAACGATGTCATGCGCTCCCTGATGTTTCAGGCTTCTACCCCTGCTCGCTACTGGGCGGAGGCGCTTCACACTGCCACCTACCTCATTAATCGCCTTCCTACTAAGGCGATTAGTGCTCCCACCCCTCACTTCGCTTTGTTCGGCACCCACCCTCTTTACGACCATCTTCGGGTCTTCGGGTGCGCTTGCTACCCGAACCTCTCTGCCACAGCTCCACATAAGCTTGCGCCTCGTTCGACTCAGTGTGTTTTCCTTGGGTACTCCCCTGACCATAAAGGGTACAGGTGCCTTGACCCCACCACCCGTCGTATCTTGATCTCCCGACACGTCGTCTTCGACGAGTCTTCCTTTCCCTTTTCCACCCCGTCCTCTGACTCCGTCACTGAGTTGGATTCCCTCTTCTCTACTGACCCCGAGGCAGCACCTGTACAGCGACCTTGTCAGTTACCTCTTGCAGGTTACCCACCCGCTACGCCACGCATGACTTCGGCGTCTTCCACGCCACCTGTTGTGCCTTACGTGGCCCCGACGTCCCTGACGCCACTTGCTGCGCCACGCGCGGCACCGGCGTCCCTGACGCCACCGGGTGCGCCACGCGCGGCACCGACGTACCTGACGCCACCGGCTGCGCCACGCGCGGCCTCGGCGCCCCCGACGTCACCCACTGCAGCACGCGCGGCCCCGGTGTCCCCGACGACGCCTGCTGCGCCAAGCGCGGCCTCTGCGTCCCCGACGTGGACTACTGCGCCACGCACGGCCTCAGCTTCCCCGACATCACCTGCAGCAAGCCCGACGTCACCAGACGCACCAGGAGCAGCACCGACGACGACTTCTCCACCGACCGACTCGACGTGCATCCGGGTGTCTTCGTCCAGTTGAGCGCTTCACCGGAGCTGCCTTCTCGTCGACTACTTCTCCACCGACCGTCTCTTCTTCGATATCACCCATACCTACTTCCGTGCGTAGCGCCCTCGCCGACCCTCACTGGCGCCGCGCTATGGAGGAAGAGTATGAGGCTCTGCTTGCCAACCGGACCTGGGACCTGGTTCCCCGTCCTGGTCGTGGCAATGTTGTCACGGGCAAGTGGGTGTTCACGCACAAGAAGAAGGCGGACGGTACCTTGGAGAGGTACAAGGCTCGGTGGGTACTCCGGGGTTTCACTCAGCGCCCTGGAGTCGACTACGACGAGACCTTCAGCCCGGTGGTAAAGCCGGCGACGGTTCGTACCGTTCTGTCCCTGGCTCTCTCACGTTCTTGGCCTGTCCACCAGTTGGACGTCAAGAATGCCTTCCTCCACGGTACACTGACCGAGACGGTGTACTGCAGTCAGCCGGCAGGGTTTGTTGATTCAGCTCACCCAGACATGGTCTGTAAGCTGAACAAATCCCTATACGGACTGAAGCAGGCACCGCGAGCCTGGTATAGCCGGTTCGCCTCCTTCTTGGTCTCACAGGGGTTCGTCGAAGCTATGTCGGACACTTCGTTGTTTGTCTATCGACGTGGCAGTGACACTGCCTACCTCCTACTGTACGTCGATGACATTGTACTAACAGCGTCTAGTCCGGCTCTGCTTCGGCGCACCATTTCTGCTTTACAGCAGGAGTTCGCTATGAAGGACCTGGGCCGTCTTCACCACTTCCTGGGCATTGCGGTCGAGGACCGACCAGGCGGCTTATTCCTTCACCAGCGACAGTACTGCCTGGATATCCTCCAACGAGCGGGCATGACCGAGTGCAAGCCTTGCTCCACTCCAGTGGATACTCAGGCGAAGCTCTCCGCTACCGACGGGACACCCGTCTCTGACCCCACTACTTACAGGAGTCTTGCAGGTGCTCTTCAGTACCTCACCTTCACCAGGCCGGATATCTCGTATGCAGTTCAGCAGGTGTGCCTCCATATGCATGACCCGAGGGAGCCGCACCTCACCGCTGTGAAGCGGATTCTTCGGTACCTACGAGGTACTCTCGACTACGGCCTCCTCCTTCGACGTGACACGGCCTCCGAGCTGATCGTGTACACCGATGGTGACTGGGCTGGCTGCCCGGACACACGACGTTCTACTTCTAGGTATGCCGTCTTCCTCGGCGGTAACCTCGTCTCCTGGTCCTCGAAGCGACAGCCCGTGGTGTCGCGTTCGAGTGCTGAGGCGGAGTATCACGCCGTGGCTAACGGCGTAGCTGAGGCCTCCTGGCTCCAGCAGTTGCTTCAGGAGCTCCACACTTCCGTCGCCAGGAGCACCCTCATCTACTGCGACAACGTCAACGCCGTGTACCTCTCCACCAACCCGGTCCAGCATCAGCGCACAAAACATGTGGAGATCGACCTCCACTTTGTTCGTGAGCGGGTTGCACGCGGCGAGATTCGGGTACACCATGTCCCGACGACGACGCAGTTCGCTGACATCTTCACGAAGGGCCTCCCGTCGTCGCTGTTCTCCGAGTTTCGGTCCAGTCTCAACATCTGCAGTGGCTAGATGTTGTGACTGCGGGGGGGGGGGGTGTTAGACACTGTGATTATGTGTGTGTCACAGGGGCATATTAGTCATTAGTGAGGGATTAGGGTTAGGGGTGATTTAGTCATTTCCCCTCACCTAATCCCTCTATATAATGGACCCTGTACCCTCATGATGTATTCACCCCATTCAGTCCAGATTTATCCCTCTAACTGCTGCGGGCTGTAGGGCGCGGAGTAGTGGCGCTGAACACCCTCATCCGCGCAATACGACGTGAATTCAGCCGCTGTGAATTCGCCGCCGTTGTCGGTGCGCAGCACACGCAGCTTGCGGCCGCACTCCGCCTCCGCAATGGCCTGCGCGCGCCTGATGGCGTTCGCAGCCTCTCCCTTGCTGCCAAGGATCATGACCCACATGTAGCGGGTGAGGTCGTCGACGAGCAGTAGGAAGTAGCGTCGTCCTCCTGGTGTAGCTGGTGTCACCGGGCCACACAAGTCCCCGTGAACGAGCTCGAGCCGTTCCTTAGCTCGAAAGCTCGACTGCTGGGGAAAAGGAAGTCGCCTCTGCTTCGTCAATACGCAGACATCGCAGAGCTGCTCCACGTGGTCAAGGCATGGCATGCCTCGCACCATCTCCTTGGCACTGAGCTGCTTTAGGGCCTCGAAGTGAAGATGCCCAAAGCGCTCGTGCCACTGCCATGCCTCGTCGTCCCGACGAGTGGCAAGGCAGACAGGCTGTGCTACCTGCACGTGAAGGACATAGAGTCGATTGGTGCCTCTAGTTACCTTGGCAAGAAGGCGACGATGGCGATCCCAAATCCTCATGACTCCGTCCTTAATCTCCACGCGCGAACCGTTCTCATCCAGCTGTCCCATGCCGATGATGGAGTTTCTCAACGCGGGGATGTAGTAGACTCTGACGAGCATCCTGTGCTCACCAGACTCGGCGGTGAGGATGACGGAGCCGACACCCTTGATCTCCACGCTGGAGGCGTCACCAAACTTGACAGAGCCTCGAACATTGGAGTCAAGCTCAACGAAGAACTCCCGTCGACCGGTCATGTGATGGGTGGCGCCGGTGTCGAGGCACCATCCGTCAGTCTTGTCGGTGCTGGAGCCGTCGCCGAGGAAAGCGTGTGCTTTTGGCTCATCAAGATGAAGGAGAGCCGCTGCGGTCGATGCCACTAGAGGTGGCTTGATGCTTTCGTGTGCCAGAAGCAAAGCTGACTCCTCCTCTACCTGTGCCACGTGGGCCTCCTTCTCCACTTGTGCCACGTGGGCCTGGCCACGTCGTGGCTGTCAACACTCCCTGGCCCAATGACCAAGCTTGCCACAGTTGTGGCAGGTGTCGTCTCGTGTCGGCTTGTGGTTGCCGACGATGCCGCCCTGAGCGCCTCCGCGGGCGCCACCCTCGGTACGTCCGCGTGCCCCGGCCTGGGTACCTCCGTGCCCCTTGCGCGACTTGCCGCGCTTGCGGCCGCCTGTCGAGGAAGAGGACTCCCCCTTCTTCCGGTCACCCTGGCCAGCCTCCCACTGCTCGCGAGTGAGATGAAGCTTCCCGCCAATGGTGATAGGCCCTGAGAGAGGTTGTGGTTCGTCGCTGTCGACGACCTTGAGGCGACCTATCGCCTCTTCGATCGACATCGTGAAGAGGTCCAGCAGAGACTCGATCGAGCGAGCGATCTGCTTGTACTTCTCGGGGATGCACCGAAGGAGCTTCTCGACAGCTCTCTCTTCGTTGTAGGTGTCGTCGCCGAACTGCACCAACTTCTGCAACAAAGTGTTGAGACGGAGAGCAAAGTCATCAACGTCCTCGCCTGGCTTAAAGGCTAGGTTCTCCCACTCCTTGCGAAGCGCCTGCAGTGTGGACTTGCGGGCGCGGTCGCTGTCGATGCGTGCCGCAGCGATGGCATCCCATGCCTCCTTAGCAGTCCGCTTCTTGGAAAGCGAGAACTGCATCTCGGGCGGGACTGCAGCAATGGGGGCATCCAACGCCCGTCGATCCTCGTAGTAGTCGACGTTGCCGTACTGAACTGCTTCCCACATGTGTCGCATCTGGAGCCGTACCCTCATCACCGCGGCCCACTCGACGTAGTTGGTCTTGGTGAGGGTAGGCCACCCACCGCCGGGACCGACGTCCCTGACAATAGCCTGGACCCCGTGGTGTCCATGGTACCTGTCCGGTGAGGGAGAACCGCGCCGCCTGTAATGGCCGCGTTCTCTGTCGACCCAGCCGCCGCCGTCGGGAGCGCCACCAGCGCGTCCGCGCCCGTCTGGGCTGCGGCTGTCGCGCCCATGGGGGCGCGCGGCTGCTCGCTGCACCTCTCGTGCTCGCGCCGCCTCCCTCACCGGCCTGAGCTCATCGTCGACGCCGCCGTCGACAGAGCTGCTGGAGCTACTGCCGCGCAGAGTCTCTAGCTCCGCTGCCGCCGCACGCGCTACAGCCGCCGCCGCCGCTGCTTCCACTTCCGCCCTCGCTGCTGCCAGTTCCGCCGCCGCCAACCTTGCCGCCATTGCCGCCGTCGCCGCAGTCTCTGCCGCCGCTCGCTCGCGCTCCTCTGTCGCGGCGACCTCCGTCTGCCGCGTGCTCGAGGCGACCGAGCGCTGAGACTGTCCGTCGGACATGGCGCACTAGTGGGGGAGGGCTGTTGTGTGTGGAAGACAAGCTGTTGCTCGTCTGTGCAGGAGAGGAATGAGCTGGAACAGTCGGTGTTCCTGCTGCCGGTTGCGGGCAGAGAGGTGCGGGAAGGGGATGAGCAGGAGATGTTTAAGCTGCAGGATAGAACGGCTCTGATACCAGATGTTAGTAGTTGGATTCTTACTCTCATTGGAAGAGAGGATGACACTAGGAGTTGGAGCAATTTTCTTGTCTATTTCTCACACAATGCCATACTAACCCAAGGGGTTGAGGCTACATATTTATAGCTGCCATGGCAGCCAAGCATATGCCACAAAGATGCTAGTATAAGATGCTTAGATGCTGTCCTAATATGCTGTCCTTGGCTGACACTAAGATGTTGTCCTAGTGTCCTTAATATGCTGTCCTAGTGTCCTTAGATGCTGTCCTAATTGGGGTCACAAAGACCAAAGGACTAGAGTACAACAAGGACCAAGGACCAAGGACTAAAGTGCAACAAACTAAAGGACTAGGGTACAAGGGACTAGGGGACCAAAGACCAAAGGACTACAAGACTTATTCCAGCAGCTGCCGCCCTGGGAGGTGCCTCTCGGCCGCCATCGGCTGATGTACCTGGGTCGGCTGTTGCCTACTCTGTTGGCACCACTGTCGAGGGTCCAAGCGTGTTGTCTTCCTTCCCGGCGCCGCCACTACCGGGGCAATGTCGCGACCCGTTCTACACCGTCGGTCTACCTGCGGGGTCTCACGCCGTTTGGCCCTGACTGGGTGGTGGACTCCGGTGCCTCGTACCGCACCACCCCTGACGTCGGTATCCTCTCCTCTACCCGCCCTTCCCATCCCTCTAATCCTTCATCTATCGTTGTTGGGAATGGGTCGACTCTTCCAGTCACCGCAGTAGGTGACTCGGGTTCGCCGGATTCGTTTCAGCTACGTGATGTTCTTGTTGCACCTGACATCATTCATCACCTTCTTTCCGTTCGTCGTTTTACTACTGACAACCATGTTTCCCTTGAGTTTGATCCTTATGGTGTAACTGTGAAGGATCTTACTACTCGACGCATTCTCTTTCGTTGTGATAGTACGGGTCCCCTGTACACGATGCGTCTTCCTGCTTCCGCTCCGCCTCTTGCCCTGACTACGACAGCTTCTTCGACCATTTGGCATCACCGGCTTGGCCACCCCGATGTTGATGCTATGTCGAAGTTGTCTGGTAGTTCAGTGATTTCGTGTACTCGGTACTCATGAGTCTCTTTGCCATGCTTGTCAGTTGGGTCGCCACGTTCGACTTCCTTTTCCGCACTCTGTCACTTGTGTCGAGCACATCTTTGATTTGATTCACTGTGATCTTTGGACTTCACCTGTTCTTAGTGTTTTTGGATGCAAATATTACTTGGTGGTCGTTGATGTTTTTTCGCACTATTCATGGACTTTTTCCTTGCGACAAAAGTCTGATACTTTTGGTACTCTTTCTCACTTCTTCGCTTGGGTGTCCACCCATTTTGGGCGCACGATCCGTGCGGTCCAGTGCGACAACGGGCGCGAGTTTGACAACTCTACGTTCCGTGACTTTCTGCTTTCTCGCGGTGTTTAGTTGCGCATGTCATGCCCGTACACTTCCCCCCAGAACGGCAAGGCTGAGCGCATGATTCGGACAACCAACAATGTCATGCGCTCCCTGATGTTTCAGGTTTCTACCCCTGCTCACTACTGGGCGGAGACGCTTCACACTGCCACCTACCTCATTAATCGCCTTCCTACGAAGGCGATTAGTGCTCCCACCCCTCACTTCGCTTTGTTCGTCACCCATCCTCTTTACGACCATCTTCGAGTCTTCGGGTGCGCTTGCTACCCGAACCTCTCTGCCACAGCTCCCCATAAGCTTGCGCCTCGCTCGACTCAGTGTGTTTTCCTTGGGTACTCCTCTGACCATAAGGGGTACAGGTGCCTTGACCCCACCACCCGTCGTATCTTGATCTCCCGACACGTCGTCTTCGATGAGTCTTCCTTTCCCTTTTCCACTCCGTCCTCTGACTCCGTCGCTGAGTTGGATTCCCTCTTCTCTATTGACCCCGAGACCGCTCCTGTACAGCGACCTTGTCGCTTACCTCTTGCAGGTTACCCACCCGCTGCGCCACGCACGACTTCGGCGTCTTCCACGCCACCTGCTGTGCCTTACGTGGCCCCAGCGTCCCTGACGCCACTTGTTGCACCACGCGCGGCACCGACGTCCCTGACGCCACCAGCTGCGCCACGTGCGGCCTCGGTGCCCCCGACGTCACTCACTGCACCACGCGCGGCCCCGGTGTCCCCGACGACGCCTGCTGTGCCAAGCGCGGCCTCGGCGTCCCCGATGTCGACTACTGTGCCACGCGCGGCCTCAGCTTCCCCGACATCACCTGCAGCAAGCCCGACGTCACCAGACGCACCAGGAGCAGCACCGACGACGACTTCTCGCTTCGCCGACCCCGTACTTGCCTACCAGCGACGAGCACGAGGGGGGGGGGGCTACTCCAACTGCACCACGCGTGGCCCCGAGACGAGAGAAGGTTGTTGTACCCGAGCGCCCGGTGTATAACCCTCCTCTTCTTCACAGGGATCCTGGTCACGTCCACCCGATGGTGACTCGACGTGCATCCGGGAGTCTTCGGCCAGTTGAGCGCTTCAACGGAGCTGCCTTCTCGTCGACGACTTCTCCACCGACCGACTCTTCTTCGATCTCACCCATACCTACTTCCGTGCGTAGCGCCCTCGCCGACCCTCACTGGCGCCGCGCTATGGAGGAAGAGTATGAGGCTCTGCTTGCCAACCGGACCTGGGACCTGGTTCCCCGTCCTGGTCGGCAAGTGGGTTTTCACGCACAAGAAGAAGGTGGATGGTACCTTGGAGAGGTACAAGGCTCGGTGGGTACTCCGGGATTTCACTCAGCGCCCTGGAGTCGACTACGACGATACCTTCAACCCAGTGGTAAAGCCGGCGACGGTTCATACCGTTCTGTCGCTGGCTCTCTCGCGATCTTGGCCTGTCCACCAGTTGGACGTCAAGAATGCCTTCCTCCACGGTATACTGATCGAGACGGTGTACTGCAGTCAGCCGGCAGGGTTTGTTGATTCAGCTCACCCAGACATGGTCTGTAAGCTGAATAAATCCCTGTACGGACTGAAGCAGGCACCGCGAGCCTGGTATAGCCGGTTCACCTCCTTCTTGGTCTCACAGGGGTTCGTCGAAGCTAAGTCGGACACTTCGCTGTTTGTCTATCGACGTGGCAGTGACACTGCTTACCTCCTACTGTACGTCGATGACATTATACTAACAGCGTCTAGTCCGGCTCTGCTTCGGCGCACCATTTCTGCTTTACAGCAGGAGTTCGCTATGAAGGACCTGGGCCGTCTTCACCACTTCCTGGGCATTGCGGTCGAGGACCGACCAGGCGGCTTATTCCTTCACCAGCGACAGTACTGCTTGAATATCCTCCAGCGAGCAGGCATGGCTGATAGCAAGCCTTGCTCCACTCCAGTGGATACTCAGGCGAAGCTCTCCGCTACCGACGGGACACCCGTCTCTGACCCCACTGCTTACAGGAGTCTTGCAGGTGCTCTTCAGTACCTCACCTTCACCAGGCCTGATATCTCGTATGCAGTTCAGCAGGTGTGCCTCCACATGCATGACCCGAGGGAACCGCACCTCACCTCTATGAAGCGGATTTTACCTACGAGGTACTCTCGACTACGGCCTTCTCCTTCGGCGTGACACGGTCTCCGAGCTGGTCGTGTACACCGATGCTGACTGGGCAGGCTGCCCGGACACACGACGTTCTACTTCTGGGTACGCCGTCTTCCTGGGCGGTAACCTCGTCTCCTGGTCCTCGAAGCGACAGCCCGTGGTGTCGCGTTCGAGTGCTGAGGCGGAGTATCGCGCCGTGGCTAACGGCGTAGCTGAGGCCTCCTGGCTCCAGCAGCTGCTTCAGGAGCTCCACACTTCCGTCGCCAGGAGCACCCTCATCTACTACGACAACGTCAGCGCCGTGTACCTCTCCACCAACCCGGTCCAGCATCAGCGCACGAAACATGTGGAGATCGACCTCCACTTTGTTTGTGAACGGGTTGCACGCGGTGAGGTTTGGGTACACCATGTCCCGATGACGACGCAGTTCGTCGACATCTTCACGAAGGGCCTCCCGTCGTCGCTGTTCTTCGAGTTTCGGTCCAGTCTCAACATCTGTAGTGGCTAGATGTTGTGACTGCGGGGGGGGGGGGGGGGGAGGGGGGGTGGTGTTAGACACTGTAATTAAGGGTGTGTCACAGGGGCATATTAGTCTTTAGAGAGGGATTAGGGTTAGGCGTAGTTTAGTCCTCTTTCCCCTCCTAATCCCTCTATATAATCATACCTGTACCCCAGCATTATGTATTCATCTAATACAGCCACCATTAGCCCTCTAATAGTCCACGGATGAGAGTGGGCCTTGATCGGACGACGGCCGCACACGAAAGAACCTCCACAATTCGAAGTGGGGAGCCATCCCCAAGTACGCCTCGCACAAGACGATGAACCGCGACCGTTGAAGGATGCCGTCCGGCGTCAAATGATGGAGCTTCAACCCGTACTCATGCAACAGGCCGCGAAACAAGTGTTGCGTCGGCAAGCCCAGCTCGCACAAGTGGAATGCTCCCAGCGACACGACCTCGCCGGCCAGCGGAATGGGAAACTGCTCCTCCTCGGGGATGCGGATGTCGCGGGCATCACGCTCCGACAACAACCCCATCTCCCGGAGAGCAGCGCCGCGACCCTGCCGGAACTCTGACTTGGACCACGAAGGCATGGCTGGGCGAGAAGGGAGAATGTGCCGCACAAGACGGAAAGGTGAAAAGGAAAGGTTGGCGAACGTGAAGCAGGCGAATGCGGAGAAAATCTGGGGGGCAAGGAAAAAGAGTTAGGCGGGCAGGGAAGCGTCCGCGGGCTGACAACCGCCAGGCGGCAGACGGCCCCTCGTGACCGCCACATCCTCGTAGAAACCACCACCGTAACGTCAATCAACTCCTGGATTGAAAACGAAAGAATTGCAAGGGAACCGAGTAGGAACTGCGCCTCCTCGGTTCCCCTCAGAGAAACCGCCCAAACAAGCGCAAGGGGCCCATTGGGTCGTAACCGTTGGGTGCTATGGTGAGAAATCGAAACACGCCACGGGATCCTAGTCGAGCGACACCTCCTCAACGCCGGTGAAACCAGAGGGCGCGAAGGGCGACACCACTGTGATATCTTGGCTCTCAGCTTAATAGGATTGATAGAATACTCATACCATCAAGGTATACCTTCTTTTCCGGAAGCCCACCTGCAAAGGACTCCAGGGTTAAGCGTGTTTGGCCCAGAGAAATTTGGGGATTTGTGACCGATCGAGAAGTCTTCCCGGGTGCGCACGAGTGAGGACAAAGTGTGTAGAAAAGACTAGTTTTGGTATGTGGGGCTAGTCTATGATCCTAGAGAGTTGTCACAAATGGTATCAGAGTCGACCCTCGCAGTTTCGCGGGTGTGTACGGGTTAGTGAGAATGATACGGTACCGTACGGGTCAGGGACGTGGGTACGTACGCATGACGCGTGGGTCCTCTGTGTGGGACACGGTATGGTACGTATGCTGCTAACAAGACGTACGGGCGTGGCTAAGAGGGGACGTTCCTGTCTTGGCATTGACCGACGAGGACATCGGTCTTTTAAAGGGGGTGGATTGTGTGATATCCTGGCTCCCAGCTTAATAGGATTGATAGAATACTCATACCATCAAGGTATACCTTCTTTTTCGGAAGCCCACCTACAAAGGACTCCGGGGTGCACGCTTTGTCGAAGTGTGTGGTCGACACTTCCCCCGGACCTGCTCTGGCAGACCGCGGAGGTTCTTTTTCGGAGGGGCTAGTCGCTTGCGGAGAGCTTAAGCGTTAGGGACGAGTGAGGGAGAAGCTTGACACGACGAGTTTTACGTGGTTCAGGTCGCCGGAGCGTAAAACCCTACGTCCACGGTGAGCAGAGGTGCTCGCTGTATTGCTTGTTGCTCAGAACCGGAGTCCTGAGTTTGAGGGTGAGTGATGTTTAGGATGCGAGTTCACAGAGTTCGAACCCTAGGGGTGCGAATGGCTGGAGTGTGAACCCTTGCTAACGTTGCCTACCTGAGCCTTTTGTAGTCCAGGGCTTGGGCGGCTTACAATGTGGGCCCCGGGGATCCGACAGGTGGCCCCGGGGTGATTTCCTACCATCTTCTATGTCTTGGCGCTGGCGTCGAGGTCCTCGTCCTGCCACTCTGCCATGCTGCAGGCTAGGTGTAGCGTGCAGCCGTTGGTGATGGCAGGGACGGTAGGGCATGTCTTGTCCGTGTCTTGTCGCTGCCTTCAATGGTCTGCAGCTTCTGACACTGTGTGCCTGTCTCCACTGTGACTGGTCACAGTGGCGCCTGCTTGGCGTGCGCCGCGCCTCCACGTCTTGGGAAGGCGCGGGTCTTGAATGCCTTGTACGGTAAAGGCATGACGCGCCTTTACTCCTGCTGCCTACCGCACTGGGCGGACAGCGCTGCTCTGCAGGCCACGTGTCGGGCCCGGAGCTCTCCTCTGAGGAGAGGAGGAGCTCTGGCCCCGCCGGACACGTGGAGCCTTCGGAGCTCACCCCCGCGGAGGGGGTGAGGTCTGGCCTACTAGGCCACGTGGCAGGCCCGGAGCTATCCTCCAAGGGGAGGGAAGCTCCGGCCCTACTGGACACGTGGCTCCTTCGGAGCTCGCCCCGGCGGAGGGGGCGAGGTCCGACCTTCTGGGCCACGTGGCAGGCCCGGAGCTATCCTCTGAGGAGAGGAGAGCTCCGGCCCTGCCGGACACGTGGTGCCTTCGGAGCTTGCCCCTGCGGAGGGGGCGAGGTCCGGCCTTCTGGGCCACGTGGCAGGCCCGGAGCTATCCTCTGAGGAGAGGAGAGCTCCGGCCCTACCGGACACGTGGTGCCTTCGGAGCTCGCCCCTGCGGAGGGGGCGAGGTCCTTAGGCGGTTTCATCCTGTGTGCGGGGGTACCCGGTATTGAGGGTACCGACAGTGGCCCCCGGGCCCACCTCGGGAGAGGTAACGATCCCGGGGTGGGGCCTTCTTCTTTCCGCGCACTTCCTTCTCTTGAGTATTCCCTGTGCTGATAGGGTTTCTATGGCTTCGGTGTTCAGCTTCTGGGGAGAGGGTGAACCCTGACATTGGAGCTCAGCCCTGCTGTGGGGGCGGAGGTCCGGAAGTCATCGGAGCTCAGGCCCACGGAGGGCGCGAGGTCCGGCATCAGGGCTCGCCTCTGAAAGGAGGGCGAGGGCTGGCATCGGAGCTCGGCCCAGCTATGGGGGCGGAGGTCCGGAAGTCATCGGAGCTCAGGCCCACGGAGGGCGCGAGGTCCGACATCAGGGCTCGCCTCTGAAAGGTGGGCGAGGGCTGGCATCGGAGCTCGGCCCAGCTATGGGGGCGGAGGTCCGAAAGTCATCGGAGCTCAGGCCCACGGAGGGCGCAAGGTTCGACATCAGGGCTCGCCTCTGAAAGGTGGGCGAGGGCTGGCATCGGAGCTCGGCCCAGCTATGGGGGCGGAGGTCCGGAAGTCATCGGAACTCAGGCCCACGGAGGGCGCGAGGTCCGGCATCAGGGCTCGCCTCTGAAAGGTAGGCGAGGGCTAGCATCGGAGCTCGGTCCAGCTATGGGGGCGGAGGTCCGGAAGTCATCGGAGCTCACGCCCACGGAGGGCGCGAGGTCCGGCATCAGGGCTCGCCTCTAAAACGTGGGCGAGGGTTGGCATCGGAGCTCGGCCCAGCTATGGGGGCGGAGGTCCGGAAGTCATCGGAGTTCAGGCCCACGGAGGGCGTGAGGTCCGGCATCAGCGCTCGCCTCTGAAAGGAGGGCGAGGGCTGGCATCGGAGCTCGGCCCAGCTATGGGGGCGGAGGTCCGGAAGTCATCGGAGCTCAGGCCCACGGAGGGCGTGAGGCCTGGCATCAGCGCTCGCCTCTGAAAGGAGGGCGAGGGCTGGCCTCGGAGCTCGGCCCAGCTGTGGGGGCGGAGGTCCGGAAGTCATCGGAGCTCAGGCCCACGGAGGGCGTGAGGTCTGGCATCAGCGCTCGCCTCTGAAAGGTGGGCGAGGGCTGGCCTCGGAGTTCGGCCCAGCTGTGGGGACGGAGTCCGGTACTGCTCAGAGGTCCTCCCTTTACTGTCCCTTAGTCTCATTTGGCTTACTGTCCCGGGCCGGAATACGGGGCTTGGGTAATCCAGTGCACTTGGTCCCGGAGGTCTGGCCCCCAGCCCTAGTCAGGGTGTAACCGTCCGGCCCCCTAGTACTCAGACCGTAGCGCTGGGGGGCAGAGTGCGCATGCTTTGGGTGCAGGACCGGGCAAAGCAAGGCTCCTGACCCCCCGGTCTAGCGTAGGTCTTTTCTTGGAGGAGACCAACTGGCGGTACAGTACCCTTACAGGGGGAGGTCCAAAAGGCCCCCGGGCCTCTGGCATGTACCCCAAGCACTACCGCCTTCGGCAGGATGGCAAATATCGACTATGCATGAGAGCAGGAAAGAGGAACCGCGTGTACAATGGATGCACACTGTCTAGAGCGTGGGGAGGTGATCATATAAATTAAAGCATAATTTAAATAAACACCTGAGTAAGTGTGGTAGGACTTACAGAGGTAGGGCCGGAGCGCCTGCCTTGTGCTCCCATGCATGGACCGGCGGTGGTAGCGCTGGGGCCTGCCGGTTCCGTGCGATCCGGAGCGTGGCTTGCCATCTTGCCTCGACGACGAGGTAGATGTCCTCACGCAGAGCGAGTCATGCGTGGCTTCGTCATATGTTCGGACACGGGGGGACCCCCATGGCGATCGCAGGGGGAAGCATGGCTTCGGCCTCGCATACCATGTAGAAGGGTAATTCCCGTGACCCGGCCCAACAGGCTTGGGATAAAGGCTTGGTTGTTGTTGTTGTTGTTTGTTGTTCTATGTCTTGGTGCTGGCGTCGAGGTCCTCGTCCTGCCACCCTGCCCATGCTGCAGGCTAGGTGTAGCGTGCAGCCGTTGGTGATGGCAGGGACGGTAGGGCATGTCTTGTCCGTGTCTTGTCGCTGTCTTCAATGGTCTGCAGCTTCTGACACTGTGTGCATGTCTCCACTGTGACTGGTCACAGTGGCGCCTGCTTGGCGTGCGCCGCGCCTCCGCGTCTTGGGAAGGCGCGGATCTTGAATGCCTTGTACGGTAAAGGCATGGCACGCCTTTACTCCTGCTGCCTACCGCACTGGGCGGACAACGCTGCTCTGTTGGCCACGTGTCGGGCCTGGAGCTCTCCTTTGAGGAGAGGAGGAGCTCTGGCCCCTCCGGACACGTGGAGCCTTCGGAGCCCACCCCCGCGGAGGAGGTGAGGTCTGGCCTACTAGGCCACGTGGCAGGCCCGGAGCTATCCTCCGAGGGGAGGGAAGCTCCGGCCCTACTGGACACGTGGCTCCTTCGGAGCTCGCCCCGGCGGAGGGGGCGAGGTCCGACCTTCTGGGCCACGTGGCAGGCCCGGAGCTATCCTCTGAGGAGAGGAGAGCTCCGACCCTGTCGGACACGTGGTGCCTTCGGAGCTTGCCCCTGCGGAGGGGGCGAGGTCCGGCCTTCTGGGCCACGTGGCAGGCCCGGAGCTATCCTCTGAGGAGAGTTCCGGCCCTACCGGACACGTGGTTCCTTCGGAGCTCGCCCCTGCAGAGGGGGCGAGGTCCTTAGGCGGTTTCACCCTATGCGCGGGGGTACCCGGTATTGAGGGTACCGACACGCTTGCTTGGCCCGGAGAAATTTGGGGATAGGTGACCGATCGGGAAGTCTTCCCGGGTGCGCACGAGTGAGGACAAAGTGCGTAGAAAAGATTAGTGTTGGTCGGTGGGGCTAGTCTATGATCCTAGAGAGCTGCCACAACGACCGCGGAAGAGCGGTAATTGACCAACCCACATTAATGGGCTCGAAAGTCCCAGGTTCGAAGGTCGGCCAACGGATGGCTTAGGAGTCGCCCGAGACGAACCCGAGCGAGGGGCAAGCGACGCGAAGCATTCCGCAAAAAGACAATTTCGGGTGGGATGGATCCCTCGACGCTTCTAAGCTTGTAGCCAAGCCCCACCACCGCAAGCGTCAAGGTAACCTTCCGACGGTTGAGCGATGAGCCGCCCGAGCCAACGAAAGGGCTCGGGAACCACGCGCAGGCCTCGAGCTGGGAATTAATGAAACGTGGGCAACGAAGCCTCGACTAGAAAATCCCACGGCGCGAAGCAGGGCCAAAGGTTCCAGCCGTCCAAAACGAACAGGAGAATGGGTTTCACTCGGCTCCACCGAATAGGCAACTCGCTGGGCTTGGGGGCTCGACCTTCGAGGTAAGCCCCCGATCGACCCGACCCCTCCGAGCCACGAACGGTTCGCGGATGGGGGGCGAGGCGAACTCGTCATGAACAACAACCCAACCTCTCGAAAGAGGGACCCAGGGCTCGCCGCAGAACCATAGCGGGAACGACCAACAGTCGTGACCAGCCGCTGGAGGTTCACATGTCGCGGCTATCTAGATAAGCCAAGTACTAATGACTCTTTTTGTTTGTTGTTTCAACTGTGCAAGAGCGAGGCCAATTGAGGTTCATCCCCTTGCCGACCACCGAGGTTGGCTAGGGGCTTGGGGGCTACGGTTTTGTATTTAGATCCCCGGAGCAAGCGCGAGGGCGACCCACGAAAGATAATGACGCACGCCCGAGCCCGAGCTCTGAAGAATATGGTATGAGGAGCCCGAGGTCGACCCCTGAGCAGGATGCAAGACCCGCCCTCAAGGCGGTTCCAAAAGGGAGTCCAAGACCCAAAGGAAGGGCTCGACCCCGGATAGGAGTAAAGCAGGTGACCTTCAATGCGGAGCAGGCTTCGCCTCTACCGAGTGGGAGAGTAATTGAGTAACCGTCTGGCTCCGGTATTGAATGCCCGTCACCTCCGACGAGACCGAAGAGGAGTGGAACGTGAGGCGCGCGCGCGGCTCAGTATGAACTACCCCTCGACGACAGGACGGGAGCAGGTGTGGCGGCAAGCTACGGCTACGGCGGCTCCATCGAATACCCTGTCAAGACGTAGATGGGACAAGCCATCCCGACGCTTATCTCCCCGCCACAATACGGAGAGAGGGAGAGAGAAAGAGTATAAATAGGAGAAACCTGCTGGTTTGTGAGGGCAAACTCTCACACTTGTAAGAACAACCCTCATTCTTGAGTAAGAGCAAGCGGGACACCCCGGCTGGATGTAGGGCACTTCTGCCCAAACCAGGATTGATCTTTGTGTGTTCTTAGTTAGGCCAACTCGAGGTAGAACGCGCGGTACATTTGATTACTAGTCGAAAATCCGATACACCGACACATCGCATTTTGCATCAGCTTGTTGTGGAAGTCCCCCTCACACCGCATCCTGTTGAAGCACGGCCTCCACGGCCTACACGTCGACTCGCTCTACCACCGACGGATCTAACTATCTGAGAGGTTCCTTCGACCACAGCCGCCACGAGGTACGCCTCCCTACACCGTGGGCAGATCTGGTCCCATCCCGAGTCGTGGCTGTAGCCGTCTCAACCAGCTTTCGACGAGCGTGTGCCTGGCTACCGTTCTGTACGTCCTTTCGAGCAATGCACGAAAGTTTGTAGCTTTGTGCCCTCTCGGATTCGGGCCTCCTCGATGTGGCGCTCCCTGCTGCTCGGGAGCGCGCGCTCCCAACGAGCTCGCAAGCTTGCATCGCCTCGGGAAGAATGGACCGGTATGCCTCTTCGTTCTCTAAGTCTCAACTTACTGTGATACCAGAATGTTAGAAATCTGGTGCACGTGAGCAATAAAAAAATTGAAATACGGAGAGGCTTATTGTTTCTAATGGGACGACATTATATAGCCGGGTTACACCCAACCTGATTCCTATAGGACTCCAATCCTAATATATTCCTGAAGCAAATTAGAACTCTATCCCTAGGACTCAGACTCTATCTTCTAGTGTTACAATCTAACTCAACCAAGAGTAGCATTCTCTATATAAATTGGGTCATTGTGTACTCTAGAGTTAAGGAAGAAAATAATCCTAAATACTAATAAGCGCCTCTTCGGAGGACGAGTTACTTAATCCATCTTGCCAATTATTCTTTCCCTTTCCCTAATCACAATCCATATCAACAGAATACTAGATTACACCTGGTTTTTTCGTATTGTGATGGTGATAAAACAAGTAGATGTTTGCTCCTTACAATATGATATATATGAAAGGGAAAAACATATTGATTGTGATGTCATACTTCAGTAGAAATCGATGTACATCAAGGCCATGTTGGTGTTACAATCTGCAGTCCGCATGGTATTTTGTTGGTTCTGATCTTTATCCACATGTTGCATTTTGTCAGCTAGTTTGTCCACGTGTGACGCCAATGAAACAAGTAAATTGATATGTTGTAATGCCTTTATGTGATGTTATAAGCTGCTTTATATATATATATATATATATATGTTTAAATTGTCTAATGAATTTTCCATGCATTTTATTTCTAGAAAATGGCACAGAGGCAGCGGCTTCTAGAGTAAAATATACTGTGATGGATGATCCAGTCACCTTACCTTCATACAAACCAGCCACTGATAAGCCCCACCCAAAATTGGTTAGTTCCTGTTTTCTTTTGCTACTTCAGCTTATGGTGGTCGCTAAGTCCTACCCTCGCACATGGATTATCAGTTGTTTCTTTATTTTACACGATGGCTTGCACACAGGTGTCTAGTATGGTGAACTTGTAATCTATTTACTTTCTTACAGATTACTTATCATATTTCTTATCTTAACAGTGTTGTTGCAATTTCCCTGCAAATCTTATAAAGAGTGTATCTAGTGCTGAAAGCTTCCACACATTATGAGGTTTGGTGAAGGAAATTACTAAGCAGCCTTTCCTTTGCTTATCCCTTCAACTCTTATGTCAGGATGAATTCTAACAATAGTTAAATTTATCTGTATAGAGTTATCTATCAGACTATTTTCAAACACAAATGATTTGTCTTGCTCATCCCGGAATTTCTAGCAGAAAAGTTTTCAGGTCTTGCATTGAGCCTGCTGTATCGACCTGCAGTTCTTAGATTGCATTCTGCTTTGAAAGATCTTTTTGTCACCTTACAATATGTTGCAGGCATGCTCTCATGGAGTAGTGACAGTCACTATTTTTTTTCACTTGGAACAACAATATGCCAACTGCTCTTTGGATATGGGATATCTGCCGCCTTGGGCTTGCTACTGTTCTTGTGCAGAAAGATCTGATCCATGCTGCTGCTTGGGACCCTACCTGTCCACGCCTTGCTTTGTGCACGGAGAGGCCCCACCTGTACATGTGGTCACCATCCGGTGCATATTACCTCAACATTCCCTTGCCGAATTTCGGGATTGTCGACTTGAAATGGAGCTCGGATGGAAGCCTGCTCCCCCTGAAGGACTGTGAGACTTTTTGCTGTGCTGAAAGGTCATCTGCTATGCCAGAGAAAGGATCTGGTCCATCTGATGATACCACTGAAGATGAATGATCTCATGCGTCTGGTTGTCTAATGGAACTGTAGCAACTAACTGAAGGAGCTACGTTGTGTTATAGCAGTACAAGGATTTGAGGGCATCAAATTGGTCTTTATCCGGTGGTAGGAAAGGTGAATGCTTCTTTCCGCTTCAAACACCTAGAGATGATGCTACCATTCTAGGCTCAGTATCTTCAATAATCAACATTCCTCGTAACCGGTTAGTTTCGCTGTTGTAGAAAGTATGAAGCAAATGTGGAGCCGTACACCATGCATTTGAAGCCTCTCACGCTGAATCTGTTACTTTGCTCTAGGCTACAAACGGACTATCATGCTCCGTGTAAATAAAGATCTAAACCCATTATAAAGTTCTTTACATTATTCTTAAATTGGTGTTGTTATCACAACAACTTAAGTTTATTTTTAAACTGAACTTGTTATCTGACGATAATAATTTTAAAATAGATCGAGTATAGTTTTGCTATTGTAGAAGCCACGTGATGCCAGCGCGGTTGCAACTGATCGCGCAGCGAGCAGTGATTTAATATCATGGCGTGTTTCTAATATCTACCCTTAACTTCTTTAACTCACTTTCTATCCAACGAGCTCCTCTCTAGGTGCAGCGAAAATTAGGCAAATTTTACAAACTACCCTCAAATCCGAAGAGGGTGTTATACTGTGCGAGATCTTCAGACTAAAAACTGCATAGTTCTAGATTTCTATTGTGGTTGGAGGTACGGCTGTCAACGAGCGAGATCAGTCATTTTGCCTTCTTAATATTGAGTTTGATAAAACCTCGAGTTGATCTTGAGTCGAGTTTAGAATTCATTCAATTCAATTCTAAACTCGCTCGCTCATTTAAAATTCAAGCTGAGGTCAAAACAAGTCTAAAACAGGTTGGGTACAAGTGAGTTATGATCCTTAGGTTTTATTGACAACTCTAGTATCATCAGTTTCATGTACATTAAATACAGTACAATACGTTCAGGATCATAGATGATATCTATATATAGTAGGAAGGTTGATGGTACTACGCACTATTTGCTGCTAGCACTATATCAAATACATATTTTAATAGGCACATTTTTAATACGATTAGATAGACTAGAAACCCTGTTCAGCTGAAGTAATATGACTATAAATCGTCTTAATGACTTAGTTGCAACTTATGCATAAATAGAAAATTTAAGTACAATACTCAATAGATGCCTTCATACGGAATATATGTTAAATTTACCGTAATAGTAAATAATATGTTTAAATACTGTCTTAGAGTTTTAGTTGCAACAATTGATGTTAAGGTGACACACTGATAGCAAATTTTTGTCTTGATTAGATAGTTTATAAGATGGAGTAGAGAAATTTACAGTTTTTGCCTTCTTTATTGCATTTAGTAGTAGTAAAGTCTCTTCTGGAGATTCAGTCTCCTTATAAATTAAGAAAAGAAAAAGATTGTTTAACAATTCCCTTCTATAGACCTATGTTGTGCAAGAGTTTTCAACACTAGGTACACTATTTTTATCAAGTCTATTAGTTAAACATTTCAGTTTGAATAATAACATTTACAAGTTTAAATATGTAATTTCATGTATGACAATAAATTCAAGCTCGTCACACTTGTGAGTTTATATATAAATTTTGTGATGGCCCGGTCCCGATTACGGGGTCGTGCCGCTCGCCCGGGAATCGCATTGGGTGGTGCCGTGTTATGCGGCACCCAACGGCACACATATAAGGAACACTGTATTACATAAATTAAAAGCGGAAGCTTACAACTGTTCTTTGTAAATAATTTACATAAAATAGCTACAGTGGAAGTCTATAAACAGCTCACGTCGAATAACTATGAAGCACTCAAGAAGAGGTCCAGCCCGTGTACTCCTCTCGCTAGAAACATGAAGACATGGCAGCGGCTAGATCCTCCATGTATTAACCTGCAACCTTCTTTATATGCGTCGATATTAACCTGCAAAACCACTCATATAGAAAGAGTGAGCACAAAGGCTCAGCAAGACTTAACCATCTCTCCTAAGACATGCAACTCTACATGAAAGTAACTTAAGACCTAAACATCTAAGTTGCAAAAAGACTCGCCTACGAGTTCATCCTTAACTTTCAGATTTTAGCCATAATAGTAGTGACCTTGCGCCCAACAACATTGGAACTCCACAATCAAACAAGAAACGCTTCATTCCAATGTTACTTGTCCCAAGGTAGAAAATAACTTTAGTTTGCTCTATCTCTACTTCAAACAGGGTTTTCATGCAATTTATAATAATCATAGCAGCAATTAAAACTTTGTAAACTGTTTCCACACAAGTTTATTACTATGTCACAACATGGGAGCAAGCGGTACTCAATAACCGCGAGGGACGGTGATTCGAATCAAACACTGCCTGGATAGCTCGACACATACGCCCGCCTATGAAGACCCAAATCTGGCGTCCTTCATTACGTCGTATGTGGCAACCTTTCACGGGACACTCGACTGTGAACCGGTCACGCCATCTCGGGCTCATAGGTCTAACGAGACGATGTGGTATGCCTCTACAATTCAGTTAACCTGGTACATCGGTTTCCTGGGTCCCATATAGCAGTAAGCCTTCGGTACACAACTCAATACTTGCTCCTGGATGTGGCACACGCATCGGTCCATAACAGACACAGGCAGAGCTACTCGACCAAGACCTCGTCTTGTCGCTGCCTAACCCTCCTGCCCGGTCTCATCTTTAGAAATGTAAACTTTAGTTTGCCTCTCTCTTCCAACCACACTTATGAAATCCTGAACTATAACTCGCGAGTAGATTCCAACTACTCGTCTTCTACCGGATGTCCTAGCCTATTTAGCACGGCCTTATTCTACAGCGATGACACCTTTCTACCCTTGACACTAGGGTTCATTTTGGTTATGCAAGTGGAGTATAAAACATCCTTGACCTAATGCACATACAAACTCAAACCATAGTAGTGAACAAAGTAAAAACTTTATAAAATAGCTTAAATGCAAACCGGAGCTTGCCTTGGTTTTGCAGGTGACTAAAGTCAGATAATTGTGAAGTTAGTTGTTGATGACTTGAAGCTTAATCACTACCCTTCTTGCTCCTTGATCCAAGCTTAACTTCTCCTTCACTTTTTCACGTTTAAACACTACTCGTTATGAATATGCATATATGTTTAATTGTAAAACTTTTGCTAACAAGTGCTAAAGACAAGTTTAAAACTGGAACTCTGTTTAAGAATTTAAAATTGCACTGGTGCTAGTGGTTTGGGTTTGGGTTGAGGTACTATGATCAAGTGATAAGTGGGGTTCATCACTTGGGTGGTGATCACCTAATGAAGTTGAACAGAACATCACTGATCAAGGGCTCCAATGGATATGGAAATTTTCTTGTGAGTTCCTTGTCACAAGAAAGCAATCTTGATCAAAATTCAGAATATTTCAATGAGTAGATCCCTCAGAACAATTCCCTAAGCATTTAGGCAAAAAGGAATTAATTCTGAATAAATCTGCACTTTCATGCAAATTCAAGTGAACTACAGTTTCATACATAGCTCAGGGAGCATTCATGAATTTTCCTAGAAATTTTGGAGCTAAGGACTGCCCAGAAATGAATTTCCAAGTTTTGGAAATTCTCTGAAAATGTTTCTGTATTAATTTGAATACAGAAATTTGAAATCAAGATTACCTTAACTAAATCAACTCCAAACGATCTGAAACGTTTACACGAGACCACTAATATCCTAAAGAATATCCTAGCAAAATTTGAGGATTTTTGGATGAACCAAACTCCCTCTAAAAATCTTTTTATGGAAAGCTTTAAAGAATTTTCAAGAAATAATTACTGATTTTCATACAAATTGGGTTGCATATTTGGATAGAGTTTTTCAATCTGAATCCAACCCAATTTGAATCACTAAATTTGGATCTTCCTAGCAAAAGTTATGCCCTCTCAAAGTTTAAATCAAATCTGGTATTTGAAATAAACCGAGAAATGTTTAAACTCTGACCGTGGGTCCCAGGCACACGTGTCAACCGCTGAAACCGAGCCACACGGGGCCACTGGATTCTTCCCGCGCATCCACAATGGATCCCGGAGCCGCAGCAGATCAGGAATTTAAACTTTTGTCACTGACATGCGGGACCCGCCCGGGTCTTCTTCTTCCTCGGGCGGTTTCCCCCTCCCGCGCTGCCCCCTCGCCGGAATTCCACCGGAGCTCGCCGGACCCGGCTTCCCGGCAGCCTCTCGGCCGGATACTCGCCGCCTGTGAGTTTGGAAGGTCGGGGAACCCGTTTGCAGGGTTGGCTCGGGCTGCCGGTGGCCGGAATACCGTCAGCGACGTGTGGCGGCCTCGGGAGCACTGCGGCACCGTTGGCCGGCCGACCTATCCAGACAAACAAGCAACCAATCCGCGCTAAAGCACCCCGGAAGCTTACGTAAGATCGACACGGCTTCAAAACAGCTCGGGAGCGGCTGCAAATCAGTTGTCACCGTGCGCCCGCGCGTCCCCGCCATGGCCGCCAATCGGAAAGCTCGAAATTCGTTGCCTCTACCCGGTTTTAGGCTAAGGCTGTGAAGGAAAAATGTGCCCTAACCATTCTAGCTTCCGTGTGCGAAACATGAACAACTCTAACCGAGAATTAAGCATCGATTTCCAAAAATCTTACCCGTGGCTAGGTTTTCCCCGTCCGAGTGGAAAACTCAAAATTCCCGAGCTACATTGCACGACTCGAGCTGAAACTTGGGGAGGAGCAGCGCAGTGAGTTGGCGCGTCTTGGGGTGCGCTCATTCGGTCGTGAAACTGCCCGGTGTGAGCTGTCCACGAGAGCCCGATTTCGGAGTCCGCCGTTTGCACCTCGGCTTCGGCGGTGATCTTCAATTTATGGCCAACAGCAGCCCCGAACGTCGGAGCTGAGCTGGGGAAGCTCTTGTACACACGCTGGCGCTCCCTTTTGGTGTTGACAGCTCGAGCAAAAGGGGAAGCAAGCCGGTGTGCAACCGAAGAAAACAGAGGCGTCGCAGGCGGCTGCTTTCGGCGTGGGAGCAGACAAAAGCCACGAGCACGAGCTGAGGAGTGAGCGACTTTGTTGTTGCTTCGGTGGGGGGGGGGGGGGTAAGCACCGGGGTGAACCGCGCAAGGAGCAGGAGGTGGCATCCACGGGGTCTCGGCTGCAGCTCGGTGGTGCTCGCAGGCACTTCGGTGGGTTCGAGTGCAACTGATCAACCAAGACTTTGGGTGCAAGTTTTCTCCCTTTCATTGACAATTGGGCCCCACCAATTTCCTCTCTTAAATATCTCCAATTTTAGGCACAGTGCAAACTTCAGCCCTGAAGAGCTCAAATTCAAAAGCTGTTTGGAATTTTGACATTGTGTACTCCAGTTCAAATTTGAATTTAAATTTCAAGGAAATTCATAAGTATCTTTGATCTACATATCAAAGCACCTCCAAATTTTCTCAAAATTTGCCTTCCTCATAATTTAGACCTGGAGAATTCAAATATGGATTCAAACTTTTAATTTGGTGGCTGCAAAGGGGAGGTTTACAACCACAGTTTGCATGCTTCATTTAAAAATGACCACCTTTGCATTTAAATGATCATTTGAATTCAAAGGGGACTTGAATGCATGTGCCTGATCATGACCATCTTCACATGTTTAGAAAAGTTTTGCAAGTCCTATTTCTTGGATTTAAACTCAACTTTATTCATCACTGAAGTTTTCCATTTAAAGTTTTGGGACTTTTACATTCCCCCCCTAAAAAGAATCTCGTCCCGAGATTCATGATTAAGAACAACGTGTGGAGGACAACTATCAAACATAAGCCTCTAACAACTACGGATGATTGCGTTGTAACTATTCCTCGCTTTCCCATGTGGCTTCCTCGGTGAAAGTGCATCTAGGTAATCCCCGTGGGTTTTAGATGATTGATGCCGACAATTAAGATACTAATGAATTTTACTGAGTATGAGCACAGGTGCTTATCAAAGGAATGCATGTGGAGTCTCTCAAGAAGCAAAAAGGAAAAGAAGAAGACTTGAAAGAGTATAAAATAGAATTTTTCTATTGAGTTTTACATCTTGGAATCTTTTAGAGTGCTTGAGAATCATTAGAGAGCTCAAACTAGAGTTAGAAAGTTAGAATCGTGAGAGAAAGTAGTCATAGGTATGGCTGAAAAAGGAAGACCAGACTTGTCCGGACTAGTCCGTTCCTACCCGGACTACTCCGTTTTAGACCGGACAAGAAGTCTCTGAGTGAGTTCGGACTTGTCTGTTCTAGGTCGGACTAGTCCGTTGTCGAGTGAGTCTGAGCCGTTATGAGACTAAGTCTCAGAGGGCCGGACTAGTCCGCCCGTGTGGCCAGACTAGTCCGTTAAGCGGACTAAGCCGTTTAGGTCCGGAGAAAAAGTCTCTGAGTGACATCGGACTAGTCCGCTCCACAGATCGGACTAGTCCGGTCCCTTGAGACTAGTCCAATTTAGGACGGAACAAAGGTTCCTATGTGAGCTCGGACTAGCCCAAAGTTGGCTGGACTAGTCCGCAGCCCTAGATTAGAGAGTTTTTAGACTAAGTGTGGTAAGACCGGACTAGTCCGCCCTTGGGGCCGGACTAGCCCGCCCTTACCAGACTAGTCCGTTCTCATACGGAACAAAGGTTCCTGACTGAGATCGGACTAGTCCGCTCTTGGCCGGACTAGTCCGGGGTTTTATGACCGTTTGAGTCCAACGGTCACTAGACTTTAGTTGGTAGCCTTGTGACGTGAGTGGTCCCTCAAGAACAGACTAGTCCGGGGTTGGGACCGGACTAGTCCGGACTTTAGTTGGTAACGACTAGATGCTGGGATTTCTATAAAAGGAGACCCTTCGGCTGAGAATAAGGAAGTGAACAATTCTAGCACTGAAAACTCATTCCTAGAGCTCTTCTAAGCCTCTTTCCTCACCTTCTAGACCCCTAAAATTGGATCTTAAGGAGTTTGTGGTTTTGTGAGAGGAAAGACGTGGTGATCGACGTTTGAGCTCTCGGTTTGACTCTCTTGCACTCTGATAGATAATTTAAGTTCTTGATTGTTGTATTTTGTTTCCTAGAACTGCTAGGTTGTTGAAGGGAGCCTCAAGTTGTGAGTAGCCCCTAAGAGCATTGTATTCACATTTGATTAATAGTGAAGGAGCCCGGGCTTGATCTTGGTGATCGCTCGGTGAGGGAAGGGTTGGAAAAGACCCGATCCTTTATGGACTCCTCAACGAGGACATAGATTCCTGTGTAGAATCAAACCTCGGGACAAATCGTGTATCTTGCTTACTTTACCTTCTTGCTCGATCACTTAAACTACTTGTTAAGCTTTCGTCTTGATTAACACTTGTGTATTGTTCCGCTGACCTGCCATCTAATCATTTCCAACTTATTAGAGAGGTTGTTTGACTACTATACATCTTACGCTTAAACGAACTTAGAAGGAAAACCTAAAACACAGTTTTCTACCTAGACCGGACTAGTCCGCCCTAAGACCGGACTAGTCCGGCCTTCTTCAAGTTTAATCCGCTGTTTGCAAAAGTTTCAGGTTTTATTAGCCTATTCACCCCCCTCTAGGTAACTTTCAATTGGTATCAGAGCCTAACTCTCCACAAAAGCTTAACCGCTTGGAGAGGAGATGGGGGACAAGACCGGTAGCCAAATTGATCTCATCAAGGGAAAAGGAGCAAGTACGAGCAGCTTTGAAGAACAAGGTTCTAACCCGCCCCCAGCGATTACTCCTCCACAAGACGTTTCAAGCTCAGAAGAAGATGAAGAAGTTCTTCATCTCATGGCACTCCTCAAAGAGAAGAAGGAGGAAGCTTAGAAGAAAAAGAAGGATAAGTTGGAGAAGAAGCTCAAGAGCAGTCAACAAGACTACTCGCGATATCCTTTTAATTATGAACGTCTAAATTCTCATTCTAGTTATTTATCAATTCGTGTAGGCAAACCACCTCACTTTGATGGAACTAACTACACAATGTGGAAACACAACATGAAGTTGCATCTAATTTTATTGAACCCAAGTCTTTGGCATGTGGTGTGTACAGGTATAGATATCCCCGAAGACGAGGATGAACTCACCCAAGAACAAGAACAACAAATCCATCGCAATGCACAAGCGGCGGCCGTGCTCAACTCATCTCTAAGCATTGAAGAATTTAACAAGGTAGATGGGTTGGAGCTCCCCAAAGATATTTGGGACACCCTCAAGATTGCACATGAAGGAAACCGATCCGTGAGGGAAGCCAAGATTGAGATGATAGAAGGAGAGCTTGGAAGGTTCGCCATGGAAGAAGGCGAAACACCTCAAGAAATGTACAACCGACTCAAAACTCTTATCAACAAGAGTCGAGCGTACAGATGCAAGAAATGGAATGAGCATGAGGTGGTCAATAGAATGATAAGAGCATTTATGCCTCGCAATGTGACCCTATGCACCTTAATTCGGGAAAGTCCAAACTTTCACTTGATGACTCCAGATGAAGTGCTAGGGAAGATCATTAACCATTAGATGATGGAAAAGGAAGCTCAACACGTCAACCATCTAGCAAAGATCACTTCATCCAAGAAGAAGGGCATTGCTCTCAAGGCCACATCCAAGTCCAAGGCAAAAGAAACACAACTCACAAGTGAAGATGAAGAAAGTGATGATGAGATCACGGACATGGATGATGAAGAAATGGCATTCTTCATCAAAAGATTCAAAAGGTTGATGAGGAGAAGGAGAAGCCATCACTATGAGAACAAGAGCAAAGACAAGGGCAAGTCAAGAACAAAGAAGACTTGCTAGAACTGTGGCGAACATGGGCATTTCATTGTGAACTGCCCCGATAGCAAGGAAGATGACAAGAGAAAGAAGAAGGATGAGAAGCCTCAAGACAAGAAAATCTTCACAAATAAGAAGGCTTATGGACAAGCTCACATTGGAGAAGAATAGGACTCAAACGAAGAATCCTCCTCCGAAGATGAAGAAAAGGTGGCAACCGTTGCCATCAAGAGGCCAACCATGAAGAAATCTCTCTTGCCAAACAAGGGTGATTGGAGGAGCCCAAGCCACACATGCCTCATGGCAAAGGAAGGAAAGCGCAAGGTAATGTCTAAACCTTCCAAGTTTCATATTATAGATGATAGTGACTTTGATAGTAGTAGTGAAAAAGAATTCATGTTTAAAGGATTAAACAAAAAGGCTATAGCTAAAATGAAAATGTTATCGGACGAAATATTTGAACAAGAAGAGCTTCTCAATCAACAAGAAGAATTGCTTATCCTTGAAAAGGAAAGAAACCTTGAGATTAAGAAGCTCCTTGAACTTGAGAGAGAGAAGAGTAGAGCACTTGAAAGCGAACTTGCCATGAGAAAGGAAACTTGTATTGAGCTTAGGAGTAAGAATGTAGTACTTCAAGATGAACTTGTGAGTTTAACCAAAACTCACAAGAATCTTGAAGCACAACTTAACTCACTTAAGTCAAGTGTCTCAACTAATTCATCCTCCAAAAAATCTCTCTCAACGAGTATAGAATCCAACACTAAAACTTGTAAATGTGCTAGCATTGTCTTAAACTTAAAAAATGAGCTCAAAGAGGACAAAGCAAGAATACACACAAGAGTGGGATCTTTGATAAGGAAAAGATCAAATATCCACGTAGTGCATACTCAATCACAAGATCTCCCTTCATCAACGATGGACTCAGTTATACTAGGGGAGGAAAGCAAAACGCTAGAATCTTTAAAAACAATAGCAAATGCGTAGCCTTTGTGAAAAAAAACTCAAGTCAAGACAAGAATAACAACCTTGCATCTACCTCACATGAAATTACCAAAAATGTAAAATTTATAGTATTTAATAATTTTGATGCATCTTATGTTCTTATGAAAAGCAAGTATGGTAGAGTTTATGCAAAATATGTTGGGCCACTCCACAAGAGTCCAAAAACTTGTGTGTGGGTGCCCAAATGCCTTGTAACTAATCTCAAAAGACCCAACCAAGTTTGGGTATCTAAGACCAAAGTTTAAATTGTTTTGCAGCCATACTCCTCCGGTGGCACTAAATGGGTGCTAGATAGTGGGTGCACTAACCATATGACCAGAGAGAGAAAAATGTTTGTTGAGTATGAAGAAAATGATGATCCAAGTGAAGGCATCTACTTCGGTGACAACAGCCAAGGAAGGGTACTCGGTATTGGTAAAAATTGCAATCTCTTCTCAACACTTTCTTTCACATGTTCTACATGTTGAATCACTAGATTATAATCTATTGTCCATATCTTAACTATGTGAGAAAGGTTATAATTGCTTGTTTACTAACGAGGGTGTGACCATCTCTAGAAGAAGTGACAACTCAATTGCCTTTAAGAGTGTGTTAAAGGGAAAGCTTTACTTAGTGGACTTTTCCACAGATAAAGCTCAACTTGACACATGCTTAATCGCAAAAACCAACATGGGATGGTTGTGGCATAGAAGACTAGCCCATGTTGGAATGAGGAACTTACAAAAACTTCTAAAGGGGGATCACATCTGTGGACTAAAATATGTTGTTTTCGAAAAATGTAGGCCATGTAGCGCGTGCCAAGCAGGAAAACAAATTGGAGCAGCTCATCCCGCCAAGAATGTGATGACAACAACAAGACTATTGGAGATGCTTCACATGGACCTCTTCGGCCCTGTCACCTACATAAGCATTGGCGGTAACAAATATGGTCTAGTAATTGTTGATGACTATTCTCGTTTCACTTGGGTGTTTTTCTTGCATGATAAAGGAGAAACTCAAAGTGTCCCCAAGAAGTTCTTGAGGAGAGCTCAAAACGAGTTTTCCTCAAAAATCAAGAAGATAAGGAGCGACAACGGCTCCGAATTCAAGAACACTCAAGTAGAAGAATATTTGGATGAAGAGGGCATCAAGCATGAGTTTTTGGCCCCCTATTCTCCCGAACAAAATGGGGTGGCTGAAAGGAAGAACCAAACACTCATAGAGATGGCAAGTACCATGCTCAATGAATACAAGACCTCAGATTGATTTTGGGCGGAGGCGGTCAACACCGCTTGTCATGCTACAAACCGCCTCTACCTCCATCGACTTTTGAAGAAAACCCCATACGAGCTCCTAACCGGTAACAAACCCAACATATCTTACTTTCGTGTTTTTGGAAGTAAATGCTACATCCTCAACAAGAAGCCTAGGACTTTGAAGTTCGCTTCAAAATCCGATGAAGGTTTCCTACTTGGTTATGACTCAAACACCTACGCTTATCGTGTTTTCAACAAGACCTACGGGTGTGTTGAAATTGCATGTGACGTGGTGTTTGATGAAACTAATGGCTCCCAAGTGGAGCAAGTTGATCAATGTGTGCTAGATGAAGAAGAAGCACCATGTGAAGCACTAAGAAGAATGGGGCTTGGAGAAGTCTGTCCCCAAGAAAATGTAGGACAAGATGTTACAAGATCATCACAATTGACACCTCTCATTCAAGATCAAACTCAAGAACCCCAAGATTAAGACGATCAATTTCAAGAGGGAGAAAACCGAAACCATGATGTTGATCAAGGGGGAGAAGGAGAAGGAGAAGGAGAAGAAGAAGAAGAAGACCACTCAAGAAATCAAGTGCCTCACCCAAGGGTTCATCAAAGTATTCAACGGAATCACCCCGTTGACAACATCCTTGGAGATATCACAAAAGGGGTAACAACACGTTCTCGAATAGCTAACTTTTGTGTACATTAATCCTTTGTGTCGTCCTTGAAACCATTTAGGGTGGAAGATGCACTCAAATATACGGACTGGGTGATGGCCATGCAAGAGGAGTTGAACAACTTCCTAAGAAACCAAGTATTGGAGCTAGTGAAAAGACCAAATGCAAATGTGGTAGGCACCAAGTGGGTATTCCGCAACAAACAAGATGAACATGGAGTGGTGACAAGGGATATGCTCAAGTCAAAGGTTTGAATTTCGATGAAACCTTTGCTCCCGTAGCTAGGCTTGAGTCCATTCGAATTCTATTAGCCTATGCTACTCACCATGATATTAAACTCTATCAAATGGATGTGAAAAGTGTCTTCCTAAACGGTACAATCAAGGAAGAGGTGTACGTGGAGCAACCACCCGGCTTTGAAGATCAAGAATATCCTAACTATGTGTTTAAATTGCATAAAGCTCTCTATGGCCTCAAACAAGCTCCTAGAGCTTGGTATGAGTGTCTTAGAGACTTTCTCATTGACAATGGTTTTAATATAGGCAAGGAAGATTATACACTCTTCACAAAGAATGTAGATAATGATCTCTTTGTGTGCCAAATATATGTCGATGACATTATATTTGGTTCTACTAACAAATCGTTTTGTGATGAGTTTAGTAAGATAATGACGGATAGGTTTGAGATGTCCATGATGGGAGAGTTGAAGTTCTTCCTAGGATTTCAAGTCAAGCAACTCAAGGAAGGCACGTTCATTAGTCAAACAAAGTACATACAAGACATACTCAAGAAGTTTGACATGGACAAAGCCAAACCCATCAAGACGCCAATGGCAACAAACTGGCACCTTGACCTCAATGAAGATGGACCAAGCGTGGATCAAAAGGTATATCGCTCTATGATTGGTTCATTGCTTTATATTTAGGCATCTAGGCCCGATATCATGCTTAGTGTATGTTTGTGTGCAAGATTTCAAGCATCACCTAAAGAATGTCATTTAACAGCCGTTAAAAGGATCCTAAGATATCTAGTTCACACACCTAACCTAGGATTATGGTATCGAAAGGGATCTAAGTTTAATCTCATCGGATACTTCGATGCGGATTACGCAGGATGTAAAATAGATAGAAAAAGCACCTTAGGGACTTGTCAATTTTTGGGTAGGTCCCTAGTATCATGGTCATCCAAGAAACAAAACTACATTGCCCTCTCCACAGCCGAGGCAGAGTATGTTGCAGCCAGAAGTTGTTGTGCTCAACTTCTTTGGATGCGACAAACTCTAAGGGATTATGGTTACAATATGAACCACATTCCACTCCTATGTGACAGTGAGAGTGCCATTAAGATAGCCCATAATCCCGTTGAGCACTCTAGGACCAAACATATAGACATCCGGCATCACTTTTTGAGAGATCACTCTATAAAGGGGGACATAGCTATCTCACATGTAAGAACCGAAAAACAACTAGCCAATATTTTCACCAAACCACTAGATGAAAAACGATTTTGTGAACTTCGAAATGAGCTGAATATCCTAGACTCTAGGAATGTGAATTGAAAAGTTGTGCATCTGAATGCTAACAATTAGAATCTTCAAAATTTTTCACAAATTTGAAAAATGTGCACGATTGTGAAAAGCTTGTTCCCTCTCTAATTCTTCTCCCATATTATTTTTGGCTATATTATGGTCATCCTATAGCTGTGTATTTTTTATCTCTCTCTCTCTATATATATATACCTAATAGCAGGTGCAAGTAAATCTACCGCAAACATAGGCAAAATTCTAATATATAAGAATTTTTTCAGACTTTAAGAGCCGGACTAGTCCGACCTAGAGGCCGGACAAGTCCGGGCATCCTAAGCAGTCCGAGATGCAGCGGACAAGTCCACAACGGACTAGTCCGCCCGGCACCTGGACAAGTCCGGACTACAGACTAGTCCGGACCTAGTCCGACAGATCGGACTAGTCCGGACTGAGGACCGGACTAGTCCGGCCCCTGGAGACTTAACCTCCAAGGGTCGGGCTGACCCCTTCCCTCTCTCTTTTTCACCTCCACTCCACTTCTCTCCTCCAAAACTCACCTCCATTGGCGATTTTGGAGTCCTCCCTCAAATCTCTCAAAGAAATCCTCAATTCAAGGCTTGTGGAGTGCGGGGAATCATTCTCCAACCATCTCCGCTTTTTCGATCCGTGAATTTCATCAAATTTCTTCACTCTAAGGTACTTTTTGACCTAGCTTTGATTTTTCACGAAAATCTTATTTCTAGATCATATATTTAGTGCCTTAGGCCTTCTCTGATGTTCCAACATCATATTGTTACAATCCCTCATAGTATTGCGATTACTTTACTGAATTAGTGATGAAATCACCTATGTTAGGGTTTAAAACTGTAGAGTCCGGACTAGTCCGGCCCGTGCGGACTAGTCCGCCCATGGCTCGGACAAGTCCAACTGATACAGTCTTAGCCCCTAACTTTGGGGTTGTAAACTAGTTCAAACGCAATGCTCTAGCATTTAAGTCCTTCTTTTTCTCACCAGATCATGTCAGGACCCGGAGACAGTCCTCTTCCAAACCCCGAGGCCGAAGCGGCTCGCCAAGCGGCTTATCATGCGGCAGCCGAGGCAGAGGCACAAGAGGCTGCAGCAAGGGAGGCTCGGACAAAGAAACGGGCTGACAGGGGAGCACAACCCTCTCAGTCCGTTGATCCTCCAAGGAGGAAGAGGCTAGTGACTCTGAAATAAAAACAACATGCCGAGTCCCGAAGTTCAACCCAAGACAAAGGAAAAGGCAAAGCAGCCAATCCTCCCAGGAAAAAGGCCTTGGCCAACAGGCGACTCGTCATTCGTGACAACCCTAGACGGGGAAGGGAGAATCCCCCACAAGGACCTATTGGGCCCCTTGAGAGGGCACCTCCTATGCACAATCCAAACCGCCAACCCAATTTGGCGAGTGCAACCTTCAAAGGGAAAGGAGTTGACAAAGCCCGAAGGTTTAGAGAAGAGGAACTTTACAGGTACGAGAAGTCCACACCAGACCCTCGTTTCTGGTGCGACTTCCATTGTGACTACTACCGGCTCGTCTATCTCCCAATGAAGACACCAGTAGTTGATGCTCAGTGGGTGGACTGGCCATACATGGCAAACAAGAGGCATCAAGCTTTTGATGCAGTAATTGAAGCAGCAGAACGCCATGGGATCAAGGATCTAATGGCTTTTCAGTATGATTGGAACATAGAGGTGATAGTCCAATTCTACACCACCTGCTACCTCCACACCTATGGAGACAGAAAAATCACTTGGATGACAAATGGTGTGGTTTACTCAGTGGTGTATGATGAATTTGCTAGAATCCTTGGACTTGAGGAGCATTTGAACTATGAGATCATAGTTCACAATGAGAAGACCTTGGGAAAGGATGACTTGGATTTCATGTATCCTTCATATCTCACTTATGATCCATCCTCAACCCACAACATCAAACCCTTCTTTGTAGTGCTAAACAGAATTATGAGGAAGACTCTAGCTCCGAAAGATGGGGATGCGGGGATGACACGGGGGTACCTCAGGAACTTGTTGAAGCTGCTCAATGAAGAAGAGAGATTCAATGTCTTCGACTACATATACAATGATATCTTCAACATCTCCCACACCCCGAACAGGCCTTGTGGATATGCGCCGTACATCATGTGCATGGTAGAGAAAGTCACAGGCCTGGAATTTGCAAAGGATGTGAAGCACAGGAAGCTACGTCCTCAGATGCCGATTCCCCTTCCTCGCCCTCCTGCATCTTTGGGCAGGAGCTCTTCTGCAGCTCCATCCTCCTCAGCTGGACCATCCGTCCCTTCATCTTCGAGTGGCTCCTCTAGTGGGCTGCTCAAAATATTTAAGGCTATATTCTCCTCGTGTCGGAAAGTAGAAATTCGCACGTAGAACATGAAGAAACGGCAAGAGAAATATCTCAAAGCCATGTGCGACAAGATGGAGATACCCATATCTCCACCGTCATCAGATGATGACGAAGTGACAAAGTTTCCCGCTCTCACCGAGGACGAGCTTGCCTACTTTGGATCCTCCTCAGCAGCTCCTCCTACCTCCCACACTCATCAAGAGGATGACAATGAAGACGAAGATGAAGATGAGGACGAGGAGACTCAAAGTGACCAAGATGAAGATCAAGATGGAGAGGATAGCGATTAGATCTTTCTCTCTTTTCTTTCCTTTTGTGGTGCCTTGATGCCAAAGGGGGAGAGAATAAGGGGGAGTAGTCTAGTCGTAGTCTTTAATCTTCAGTCTTTAGTCTTGCTCTTTAAACACTCATTTTATGTTGGTTTGTAATGACTATGCTATTTTATGTCCGTATATTATGCCATATTGAAAGGTGTTTGTTCGTAAATGTTATATCTTTCTTCATGCGGTTAATGCTCACTTTAAACATCACACTTAGCCACCCCACCATAACACATGTATGTATGAAATCCCCAAAGAACTAACTCTTGTGCATAGTTTTTCCTTGACAATCTTTTATGCACACATTTAGGGGGAGTGAACCATACACATGAGTTATGAAAACAATCTATCATATCTATTTATTGAGAATCCTAATGTGTTGTCATCAATCACCAAAAAGGGGGAGATTGAAAGTGCATCTAGGTAATCCCCGATACTAATGAATTTTACTGAGTATGAGCACAGGTGCTTATCAAAGGAATGCATGTGGAGTCTCTCAAGAAGCAAAAAGGAAAAGAAGAAGACTTGAAAGAGTAGAAAATATAATTTTTTATTGAGTTTTATATCTTGGAGTTGTGTAAAGGATCTTCTCTTTTAGAGTGCTTGAGAATCATTAGAGAGCTCAAACTAGAGTTAGAAAGTTAGAATCGTGAGAGAAAGTAGTCATAGGTATGGCTGAAAAAGGAAGACCGGACTTGTCCGTACTACAGGCCGGACTACTCTGTTTTAGACTGGACAAGAAGTCTCTGAGTGAGTTCAGACTTGTCCGTTCTAGGCCAGACTAGTCCGTTGTCGAGTGAGTCTGAGCCGTTATGAGACTAAGTCTCAGAGGGCCGGACTAGTCCGCCCGTGTGGCCGGACTAGTCCGTTAAGCGGACTAAGCTTTTTAGGTATGGAGATGAAGTCTCTGAGTGACATCGGGCTAGTCCGCTCCATAGACCGGACTAGTCCAGTCCCTTCAGACTAGTCCAATTTAGGACGGAAAAAGGTTCCTGTGTGAGCTCGGACTAGCCCGAAGTTGGCTGGACTAGTCCGCAACCCTAGATTAGATAGTTTTTAGACTAAGTCTTGTAAGACCGGACTAGTCCGCCCTTTGGGCCGGACTAGTCCGCCCTTACCAGACTAGTCTGTTCTCATACGGAACAAAGGTTCCTGACTGAGATCGGACTAGTCCGCTCTTGGCCGTACTAGTACGGGGTTTTATGACCATTTGAGTCCAACGATCACTAGACTTTAGTTGGTAGCCTTGTGACGTGAGTGGTCCCTCAAGAACGGACTAGTCCGGGGTTGGGACCGGACTAGTACGGACTTTAGTTGGTAATGGCTAGATGCTGGGATTTCTATAAAAGGAGACCCTCCGGCTGGGAATAAGGAAGTGAACAATCCTGGCACTGAAAACTCATTCCTAGAGCTCTTCTGAGCCTCTTTTCTCACCTTCTAGACCCCTAAAATTGGATCTTAAGGAGTTTGTGGTTTTGTGAGAGGAAAGACGTGGTGATCGACGTTTGAGCTCTTGGTTTGACTCTCTTGCACTCTGATTGATAATTTGAGTTCTTGATTGTTGTATTTTGTTTCCTAGAACTGCTAGGTTGTTGAAGGGAGCCTCAAGTTGTGAGTAGCCCCTAAGAGCATTGTATTCACATTTGATTAATAGTGAAAGAGCCCGGGCTTGATCTTGGTGATCGCTCGGTGAGGGAAGGGTTGGAAAAGATCCGGTCCTTTGTGGACTCCTCAACGAGGACGTAGATTCCTTTGTGGAATCGAACCTCGGGATAAATCGTGTCTCTTGCTTACTTTACCTCCTTGCTCGATCACTTAAACTACTTGTTAAGCTTTCGTCTTGATTAACACTTGTGTATTGTTCTACTGACCTGCCATCTAATCATTCCGAACTTATTAGAGAGGTTGTTTGACTACTATACATCTTACGCTTAAATGAACTTAGAAGGAAAACCTAAAACACAGTTTTCTACCTAGACCGGACTAGTCCGGCCTGCTTCAAGTTTAATCCGCTGTTTGCAAAATTTTCAGGTTTTATTAGCCTATTCACCGCCCTCTAGGCAACTTTCACTCGGACGTGTGATTTTCCCATAGCACTTTGAAAAATCGCAACGTCCGGTTTCTTTTCTCGCGAGTTTTTTCATCAATTATCCGGGTTGGTCGCTCAACATAAGTAAGGTCCAGCTTCAAATCGGCTATGCCTTCCATGAGAATCTCCGTGGGAACTTTCAAACACTTCCGCAACTGAGATATGTGGAAGACGTTATGAACTCCGGCTAAGGCTGCTGGTAACTCTAAACGGTATGCCACGGGTCCACATCTTTCAATGATGGCAAAGGGACCGATAAAACGCGGAGCTAATTTTCCTTTCACTCTGATTCGGTGAATGCCCTTCATAGGAGATACGTGGAGGTATACGTGGTCTCCAACTTGAAAGTTCAGAGGACGACGTCTCTTATCCGCATAGCTATTTTGTCTGGACTGAGCGGCTTTAAGATTTGCTTGAATAAGCCTTACACGCTCTTTTGCTTCATTTACGAGATCAATCCCGTAAATAACTCTCTCGCCAGATTCGCACCAGTTCAAGGTTGTGCGGCACTTCCGGCCGTAGAGAGCTTCATAAGGTGCCATTTTTATGCTCGTTTGATAACCGTTGTTATACGAGAACTCCGCCAACGGTAACTGATCATCCCAGCTCTTACCGTGGTGGATGGCACACACCCTTAGCATATCTTCAAGTATTTGATTCACCCTCTCAGTTTGCCCATCGGTTTGAGGGTGATACGCGGAGCTTCGAATCAATTTGGTTCCCAAGGATGCGTGTAGCTGTTCCCAGAAACGGGCTACGAACAATGATCCTCTGTCGGAGACAATGGTACGGGGAACTCCATGCAAGCACAAGATTCGTGCTATGTACAACTCCGCATACTGCTTGGCGCTGTATTTGGTATGCACCGGAATGAAACGTGCTGATTTGGTTAATCGGTCAACGAGTACCCAAATTGAATCATGGTGGTGGGAGGTCATCGGCAACCCGACGATGAAATCCATACTCAAGACTTCCCACTTCCATGCCGGTATTTGTAGTGGTTGCAGCAGGCCCGACTTCTTCACATGGTCGGCCTTAACTCTTCGACACGTATCACATTCTGAAACGTATTTTGCAACTTCACATTTCATACGTGTCCACCAAAACTTCTTCTGGAGGTCTTGGTACATTTTATTGCTGCCCGGATGAATAGAAAATTTGGATAAGTGAGCCTCATCCAAAATTTTCTTCCGCAGCCTCATATCACAGGGTACGACTATCCGGTCCTTGAACCATACGGTATCTTCATCATCTAACCGGAAACATTTCATCTCCCCGTTCTTCAACCTCCTTTTGATATGAGCCATGCCCTTGTTTTTCGTTTGAACTTTCATAACCTCCTCTCTTATTTTGGGTATGAGAGCTAGATTATGTAGAGCTCCATATGGAACCAAGTAGAGACTAGGTTCTTCGTCTTCTGTCGGCGTAATGGTCAGGTTATGAACATGAGACTTCCGGCTGAGTGCATCGGCAACCACATTTGCCTTGCCCGGATGATAATGAATTTCAATCTCATAGTCTTTGATCAGCTCCAACCATCGCTGTTGTCGCATATTCAACTCTTTTTGAGTGAATATGTACTTCAAGCTTTTGTGGTCGGTGTAGAGATGAACCAGATTTCCCAATAGGTAATGTCTCCAAATCTTCAAAGCTAATACCACGGTAGCAAGCTCGAGATCATAAGTTGGATAATGTTGCTCATGATTCCGTAATTTTCGTGATCCATATGCGACCACACATCCTCCTTGCATGAGTACACAACCAAGTCCGATGCCGGACGCATCACAATAAACATCAAAGGGCTTGGTTGTATCCGGTTGGGCTAGAACCGGGGCTGTTGTGAGGTGTTTCACCAATGCTTGAAAAGCTTCCTCACATGGCTTGCTCCAATCATATTTGATGCCCTTTTTCAGTAGCTCTGTTATAGCTTTGGAGATTTTTGAGAAGCCCGGGATGAACCTCCGATAATATCCCGCCAAACCTAAGAAGCTACGAACTTGATGGACTGATGTTGGAGACTTCCATTTCAACACTTGTTTAATCTTGCTTGGATCAACTGCAATGCCTTCCGCTGAAATAATATATCCAAGAAACGACACTTGGTTGATCCAGAATTCACATTTACTAACCTTTGCATAGAGCTTGTGATCTCTCAAGCGTTGGAGCATAATATGCAAATGTTTAGCGTGTTCCTCCTCTGATTTGGAATAGACCAAGATGTCATCGATGAATACCACGACGATCTGATCTAGCTCCAGCATGAACACCGAGTTCATAAGATACATAAAGTGAGCCAGAGCATTGGTCAACCCAAATGACATGACAAGATACTCATAGAGTCCATATCTTGTTGAGATTGCTGTTTTCGGGATATCCTCCGCTCGAATCTTGATTTGATGATACCCCGACCTTAAGTCTATCTTGGAGAAAACTTTAGCACCCACTAGCTGATCGAAGAGAATATCAATTCATGGTAGTGGATACTTGTTCTTTATCGTCACAGCATTTAACGGACGATAATCGATGCATAGCCTCAGCGTCTCGTCTTTCTTCTTCACGAATAAAGCCGAGCAACCCCATGGTGATGAACTTGGACGAATAAACCCTTTGTCCATCAGATCTTTGAGTTGCTCCTTCAGTTCAGCTAATTCATTCGGAGCCATTTTGTATGGTCTCCGAGAGATCGGCGTGGTTCACGGTATCAACTCTATTTTGAATTCCACCTCGCGCTCGGGTGGTAAGCCTGGAAGATCTTCGGAAAACACGTCCGGATATTCACGGACTACCGGAATGTCTTCTAACTTGCAAGCCTCGGCATTACATACTTCCGGATCTTTGGAAACTGCTTTGCCGAGATACAATGTTTGACGCCCGTAAAGTGGAGAGTCCAAGTGAACACTCCTGTTCTCGATGTCCAGAACAGCCTTATGGAAGGTCAACCATGATATTCCCAATATGGCATTGATTCCTTGGTCTTTAAGAATAATGAGGGTGGTAGGATAAATTTTTCCACCCAAACAAAGTGGTGCCCGAGAAACGACTTCATTAGTCAATATGTCTCCACTTGGCGAATGAATAAGGTAAGAACCTTTTGTGATAGTTGTGGAGATCTGATCCCGGATCACCGTCGCCTTGCTAATGAAATCATGTGTTGCACCAGAGTCGAATAGAATGACAACCAACTTGTCATTTAATGTGAACCTGCCTGCAAGAACAGGTCCTCCCTTTGGCAGATCATCGGCTGACACATAATTAACAGTTCCCACTTTGGACATGGCTTTTCTTTGCTGTCCAAGATCACTCTTTGGAACTGAACCCGCAGACATAATTTTGCTGCTCGGTTCAGTTTCTTCATTGACGTTGAGTCCATTGTCAATATGAAGTGGGACACCACTCGGTTCAGCTGAGAAATCACCGGGATCATCTTCAACATCCTGAGGGAAATAACATTCTGGTGCACCTTGTTGATACTGAGGTGCATGAGAAATAAGTTGATGCTGCGGTGGAGGTGAATAAAACCTCTGGGGAGTAGAAGAGTCGTCACACTCCCAGAATGACTGCACCTCTTGTGGAACCTCTTGACCGGAAGGTGAACAGATTACCAACCGATACTTCCGAGACGGATAATTGCATTCATCCTGTGATGAGTCCCTCTCCCTCTTTTCTTTAAGGTATAGATTGGAATAATATTCCTGAGTGATAGCACAGCTAACAAACTCATCAAAATTCTCTTGGGTAACTTGAGCCAACTCACATCGCAGCCTAGCAGATAGCCCTCGATAAAAATGATAACCCTTCATGGCTGGTGATTTCACATAATCAGGGACATATTGAGCTAAGCGATTGAATTCCTTCACATACTCAATAACACTCATTTCCCCTTGCTTTAGATTCCAGAATTCATCCAGACTTGTTTGCATTACGCCCGCAGGAACGAAACGAGCACGAAATGCATCCTGGAACTCCGCCCATGTGACACGATGCCCTGCTGGTTGGATAGCAAGGTATTCTGCCCACCATGCTCCAGCAAAGCCGTGAAGCTGCTGAGCGGCAAATAGAGTCTTCTAGAATTCATCACATTGGATCAACCCAAACTTGGACTCAATGACACGTAACCAGTGATTTGCTTCACAATGGTCAGCCGCTTCGGAGAATACCGGCGATTGTGTCGCCAAGAAATCCAGATAAGTGCTCGGGGTTGGCATGTGACGTTGAACTTCTCTACTTATGCCTTGCTTAACTAGAGTTTGGAGAGTTTCATTTATTCTTGCCATGATTTCCGCCAATCCGGTTGGCGATGGCTCTTGTGATGAAGTCGAGTCATTCCCACCTCGACTCGAACCTCCAAGCTCCATTTGAGAGTGTGCGCGTACCATACTGCACGAAACAAAATTTTGAGTTAATCAAAATTATATCTCAGTAGTGAGTAAAGATAAGTAAAACATGAACATGTCATGAACTTTATGAAAGCATAACCACATTCATGTTTAAACAAATCTTAAGTACGCTAAACTAATCAGCTGGACTACCCTGACCAGTTCACACAAACTCTAAAATTTACTCAAGTTAACTACAGATTCTTGACTTGAGTTCAATACTAAAGTTTTAGTAAACTTTAGTATCTATCCAACGAGTACTCATAGGTATCTGTATCATCTCTGTATCAAAAGTTATGATTGCTCAAAGTTGACAGAATTCCTGGATAAAATTTGCAAGCATCTCCTTTGTATGTGGCTACCTTTATCACAGTTGTATATGCAAATACAATAAGAATCTGAGCAAACTCTGAACTACAACAATGTTGCAAATTTCATAACCTTTCCAAAGGTGTATCATAAGCTCCTTAAGGATTTTTCTACAGGAAGTTATGGCTTAAAAACAGAAAGGTCCAGAGAGGTTTTAGCTGCTGTCCTGGTTCTGAACAGTTTGCCTTCAACCGGACTTTTCACCAACTTAACGTGTGACTTTGCTCTAGAGGTCTACAAAGAAGTTGTAGATCACTTGAAAATATTTCCAGAACTGTATCATACACATTAATTGGTTATATCAACTCAGAGTTATGCTCTGTTAAAGTCCAGCAAGAATTCCTGCCAGAAACAGAGAACTCTGTTTTTGAAACCCTTGAAGCCTAGTCATGCTCTCATTTGAATCTTAGATCAAAATAAGAGTTAAGTAACTAATACTTGTTTCAAACTTCCATTTTTAGTTGAAAGTTAGTTCATGAATCATTTCTTCATAGGGGAGAGGTTATTAAGTGTAGTACGGTGTCGATTCACCGTGAGAAACATGTCGGTACTACGTTGCCTCCCCAAAAGAAAATCCTAACCGGATTATACCGGCATATACGTCTCAATTGTGGCACTAAACGGTCTCTCGCACGCGTGCACTACATGGGATACGTATGTGGTTAGTACCTGCAGAAGAACACTCAATAGTGGTGCACTCAAAGGTTGTTTTCATTTCAGGCAGTTCCATATCATACTAAAAACATACGTCCCGTATCATTTTCATACGGGACGTCCTTGAGTCAAGCCGCGTCTCAAGGTACGTGATCGTGTTTTTACACCACACGACGGAAAACCCGAGTAGAGCACGAACGGGTCGTCACTGTTGGGAATTTTATCAACCCAACGGATACCACCTACTGCACTGCAGGACACGTCGATGGCAAGCGCTGCGTATGTCCTCCTAGGCTATTTCCAGAAGAACACACTATCGCGTTACTGACCACACGATGGGGTCTCCACTTGCTTTCCTAATGCACGCTAGGGATCAGAGTTTCATATGAACTCAGGAGCATGAAGAGTCCAAGAGTTTCATATTGACGTCTCACACAAAGCTGTGAGACCTATCACTGAACCACATTCCTCATCAGGGGAGCTAACCAAAATTGAATCGCTTTCGGTGGCGTTCCTTACCATGCTTACCTGAGCGTAGGTGCGTCGTTACATAATCAAAATTCAGAATTATAACAAGTATGTTAGTCATGCCACTTTAAGTAACTGTACTACTATAGTCCTTATGTGGGCCTAATATCGTTTCCTCACCGTATCCTAAGTTTTTGTCGTAATACAATCCTTATTCCGTGCGCTATTACCAATGTGGCTCTGATACCACGCTGAGAGGGCCCGGTCGCGATCACGGGGCCGGGCCGCTCACCCGGGAATCGCATTGGGTGGTGCCGTGTTATGCGGCACCCAACAGCACACATATAAGGAACACTGTATTACATAAATCAAAAGCGGAATCTTACAATTGTTCTTTGTAAATAATTTACATAAAATAGCTACAACGGAAGTCTATAAACAGCTCACGTCGAATAACTACGAAGCACTCAAGAAGAGGCCCAGCCCGCGGACTCCTCTCGCTAGCAACACGAAGACATGGCAGCGGCTAGATCCTCCATGTATTACCCGACTCGGACATTTCCGAGTCTCCCTGGACAACCTTCTTTATATGCGTCGATATTAACCTGCAAACCACTCATATAGCAAGAGTGAGCACAAAGGCTCAGCAAGACTTAACCGTCTCTCCTAAGACATGCAACTCTACATGAAAGTAACTTAAGACCTAAACATATAAGTTGCAAAAAGACTCGCCTACGAGTTCATCCTTAACTTTTAGATTTTAGCCATAATAGTAGTGACCTTGAGCCCAGCAACATTGGAACTCCACAATCAAACAAGAAACACTTCATTCTAATGTTACTTGTACCAAGGTAGAAAATAACTTTAGTTTGCTCTATCTCTACTTTAAACAGGGTTTTCATGCAATTTATAATAATCATAGCAGCAATTAAAACTTTGCAGACTGTTTCCACAGAAGTTGATTACTACGTCACAACATGGGAGCAAGCGGTACTCAATAACCGTGAGGGACGGTGATTCGAATCAAACACTGCCCGGATAGCTCGACACATACGCCTGCCTATGAAGACCCAAATCTGGCGTCCTTCATTACGTCGTATGTGGCAACCTTTCGCAGGACACTTGACTGTAGAACCGGTCGCGCCGTCTCGGGCTCATAGGTCTAACGAGACGATATGGTATGCCTCTACAATCCAGTTAACCTGGTACATCGGTTTTCTGGGTCCCATATAGCAGTAAACCTCAGGTACACAACTCAATACTTGCTCCTGGATGCGGCACATGCATCGGTCCTTAACCGACACAGGTAGAGCTACTCGACCAAGACCTCGTCTTGTCGCTGCCTAACCCTCCTGCCCGGTCTCATCTTTAGAAATGTAAACTTTAGTTTGCCTCTCTCTTCCAACCACACTTATGAAATCCTGAACTATAACTCGCGGAGTAGATTCCAACTACTCGTCTTCTACCGGATGTCCTAGCCTATTTAGCATGGCCTTATTCTACAGCGATGACACCTTTCTACCCTTGACCCCAGGGTTCATTTTGGTTATGCAAGTGGAGTATAAAACATCCTTGACCTAATGCACATACAAACTCAAACCATAGTAGTGAACAAAGTAAAAACTTTATAAAATAGCTTAATGCAAACCGGAGCTTGCCTTGGTTTTACAGGTGACTAAAGTCAGATAATTGTGAAGTTAGTTGCTGTTGACTTGAAGCTTAATCACTGCCTTCTTGCTCCTTGATTCAAGCTTAACTTCTCCTTCACTTTTCCACGTTTAAACACTACACGTTATGAATATGCATATATGTTTAATTGTAAAACTTTTGCTAACAAGTGCTAAAGACAAGTTTAAAACTGGAACTCTGTTTAAGAATTTAAAATGACACTGGTGCTAGTGGTTTGGGTTGAAGTACTATGATCAAGTGATAAGTGGGGTTCATCACTTGGGTGGTGATCACCGAATGAAGTTGAACATAATATCACTGATCCAGGGATCCAATGGAGCTGGAAATTTTCTTGTGATTTCCTTGTCGAAGAAAGCAATCTGGACCAAAATTCAGAATATTTCAATGAGTAGATCACTCATAACAATTTCCTAAGCATTGAGGCAAAAAGGAATTAACTCTGAATAAATTTGCACTTTCATGCAAATTCAAGTGAACTACAGTTTCATACATAGCTCAGGGAGCATGCATGAATTTTCCTAGAAAGTTTGGAGCTAAGGACTGCCCAGAACTGAATTTCCAAGTTTTGGAAATTCTCTGAAAATGTTTCTATAGTTATTTGAATATAGAAACTTGAAAGCAGGATTACCATAACTAAATCAACTCCAAACAAGCTTAAACTTTTACGGAGTCCACTAATACCCTAAAGAATATCCTGGCAAAATTTGAGGATTTTTGAATGAACCAAACTCCCTCTAAAATTCTTTTTCTGAAAAGCTTTAAAAAATTTTCCAGAATTAATTAATGATTTTCATACAAATTGGATTGCATATTTGGATAGAGTTTTTCAATCTGAATCCAACCCAATTTAAATCACTAAATTTGGATCTTCCTAGCAAAATTTATGCCCTCTCAAAGTTTAAATCAAATCTGGTATTTGAAATAAACCGAGAAATGTTTAAACTCTGACCGTGGGTACCAGGCACACGTGTCAACCGCTGAAACCGAGCCACACGGGGCCACTGGATTCTTCCCGCGCAGCCACAATGGATCCCAGAGCCGCAGCAGATCAGAAATTTAAACTTTTGTCACTGACATGCGGGACCTGCCCGGGTCTTCTTCTTCCTCGGGCGGTTTCCCCCTCCCGCGCTTCCCCCTCGCCTGAATTCCACCGGAGCTCGCCGGACCCGGCTTCCCGGATGCCTCTCGGCCGGATACTCGCCACCTGTGAGTTTGGAAGGTCAGGGAACCCGTTTGCGGGGTTAGCTCGGGCTGCCGGTGGCCGGAATACCGTCAGCGACGTGTGGCGGCCTCGGGAGCACTGCGGCACCGTCGGCCGGCCGACCTATCCCGACAAACAAGCAGCCAACCCACGCTAAAGCACCCCGGAAGCTTTCGGAAGACCGACACGGCTTCAAAATGGCTCGGGAACGGCTGCAAATCAGTTGTCACCGTGCGCCCGCGTGTCCCCGCCATGGCCGCCGATCGGAAAGCTCGAAATTCGTTGCCTCTACCCGGTTTTAGGCTAAGGCTGTGAAGGAAAAATGTGCCCTAACCATTCTAGATTCCGTGTGCGCAACATGAACAACTCTAACCGAGAATTAAGCGTCGATTTCCAAAAATCTTACCCGTGGCTAGGTTTTCCCCGTCCGAGTGGAAAACTCGAAATTCCCGAGCTACGTTGTACGGCTTGAGCTGAAACTTGGGGAGGAGCAGCGCAGTGAGTTGGCGCGTCTTGGGGTGCGCTCGTTCGGTCGTGAAACTGCCCGGTGTGAGCTGTCCACGAGAGTCTGATTTCGGAGTCCGCCGTTTGCACCTCGGCTTCGGCGGTGATCTTCAATTTATGGCCAACAGCAGCTCCGAACGTCAGAGCTGAGCTGGGGAAGCTCTTGTACACACGCTGGCGCTCCCTTTTGGTGTTGACAGCTCGAGCAAAAGGGGAAGCAAGCCGGTGTGCAACCGAAGGAAACAGAGGCGTCGCCGGTGGCTGCTTTCGGCATGGGAGCAGACAAAAGCCACGAGCACGAGCTGAGGAGTGAGCGACTTTGTTGTTGCTTCGGTGTGGGGGGGGGGGGTAAGCACCGGGGTGAACCGCGCAAGGAGCAGGAGGTGGTGTCCACGGGGTCTCGGGTGCAGCTCGGTGGCGCTCGCAGCCACTTCGGTGGGTTCGAGTGCAACCGATCAACCAAGACTTTGGGTGCAAGTTTTCTCCCTTTCAATGACAATTAGGCCCCACCAATTTCCTCTCTTAAATATCTCCAATTTTTGGCACAGTGCAAACTTCAGCCCTGAATAGCTCAAATTCAAAAGCTGTTTGGAATTTTGACATGGTGTACTTCAGTTCAAATTTGAATTTAAATTTCAAGGAAATTCATAAGTATCTTTGATCTACATATCAAAGCACCTCCAAATTCTCTCAAAATTTGCCTTCCTCATAATTTGGACCTGGAGAATTCAAATATGGATTCAAACTTTTAATTTGGTGGCTGCAAAGGGGAGGTTTACAACCACAGTTTGCATCTATTATTTAAAAATGACCACCTTTGCATTTAAATGATCATTTAAATTCAAAGGGGACTTGAATGCATGTGCGTGATCATGACCATCTTCACATGTTTAGAAAAGTTTTTGCATGTCCCATTTCTTGGATTTAAACTCAACTTTATTCATCACTAAAGTTTTCCATTTACAAGTTTTCGGACTTTTACAAATTTAAGCTTGGCTCATTTAGAATTTATGGTTAACTTGAATCGAGATTAGAACGAGTCAAATACGAATGAATTGGACACTCGAGCTTTACTGACAATTAGTTGATCGAGAATTTCATCTTTGGAGCTGCATTGGCGCATCCACTCTTTCCCGGACGTTTGACATTGCCGGTCGGCATATTGTACATAGATTGCAGCTTGGAATACGCCTACACAGCTGTGTATGCACGCGCGTATCCGCATAAGCAATATATATACAATTTCCGCCTCCCCCTGCACTCCTTCTGGCAGGAGGTGAGCAAAAGGGACGCGGAGCTGAGACTAACCACACCTCATACTCTAAAGTCTACTCCAGAATAAGACCGTCTGCATTCATATACACGTTTCGGGAGTACGATGAGTGCAGAAGCACGTGCTGTAAAATAGAGAATCTTTTGTAGCGTACTGAAAAGATGGGAGAATATTCGTTTAGAGTAGATTTTTAGAGTACATGAGTGCATATAGCCTAATGTTCTATCTCTTTCCAGCATACTATAAAAGATTCTCTACTTTTCAGCACGTGTTTCCACACTCATTGGCACTCTAAATGTCTACTCTATATCAACTACCACTTATTTTATATTCTATCATTCTAATATTTTCACCGTACACGACAATTGAGGTCTCGATATAAATAATTTATAATAAATACATATAACCATTAAAAAATCAAACAAAAAAATTAACAAACAACAACATTAAGACAATATGATCATAAATTTAGATCAAGAATACGGGGTTGAAACTTTGAGTAAATGTTAAATGTTTAGATGCAGAATCATTACATCCATCTACTAAAAAGCTTGAATGTACAACTTCAACCGTTGATAACTAAATTTTCTTTGATGAAAACTCACTCTCCTCTTCAGCTTCTACAACCCATTCTTCTGCTTCAATAGAAAATGCTTCAGCTTCTTCAACCATCATTAAGGGAAATAACAAATTGTACATCAGAATGTAGTGTGCATTTGCAACTCACTCTTCTACTTCAACCAAGAAGATAGCATGCATTTGCAAGGGTGTTTATTTGTCCATAACTTACCAGCTTTATAAGTATATCAGTTCCATCAAATTGCACAGTTGCAAACTAAAAAAACCTGTGTTTTTTTTTGTAAATTCTTCAGTGCTCCAGTTAGGAGGCCATCAACCAAACTCTGACGTAACTGATCAATACACTAAGCAATACTTGAAACTGTCTCCTCATCCTTCACATTAACTCCACTTCTGGAAATAAATAACCTCTGAATAGTTGATTGAACTATCGATAGTGAAAATTTGCATAAACTTTCTTCGCTGCAATTACAATGCAGAAAAGAAATAGGGCCATAAGTTTGACCATTGGCATGTTGTATGTGGGAACTTGAAATAAATACAAAACAAAAGTAGGTAAGATTCAGATCAAAGCTGATGCAAGGAATTGTAAATCTAATACAACCAAACCAAATCCAGCCCTAAATTGTGCAGTGAGCGATGTGGGATCGGGCTGCTCCTTGCTGGGAACACGCCTCTTCTCCCTTCGGACGTGGCGAGGAAGAATTGGACAGAGGACATGGCTCCTGCAGGGGCTGATGATGAGCATGAGCCAGCTGCGCAGCTCACCGGCATCCGCGTCAGCTGCTTAACCTGGCTCGGGGATGGGTTGGGGAGGGAAGGGGAAGCGCCAGCAACTCACCGCTCCTGGAAGGAGCCTTGCCGCCTGCCGAGGTGCCCTCTGAAAAAGACCCTGCCCGCAGTCAGTGGTGACTCATCGGTTGTCGCTGGAGGTAGCAGAGCGTAGCTATGGACTTTCCTCCATGCGCGGAATGCAACGGCCGGTCGTCCTTGACTCCACCCTGCACGAACAATATGCGGCTCGCTAGCTGTGGCGAAGCACTATAGCCTACGGGCTGATCTAGTAGACAATTCAGTACATACATGCGGGCTGAGAACACGAGCGTAACGTCAAATACGAAGTCCCATATGCTATCCAGTAGGCCAGTGCGACTGGTCTGAGACGGAACCGGTCCGATCCACCGACCCTCCGCTTGCTCAATACTCCCTCTGGTTTCCAAAAGCAAGTCATTTTGGACAAGATTACGCATACCAAGAAATGATAAAAAATAGTCTGGATTACCAGTTTTGTCCTTATTAAATACGATTGAGTGCCCTTGCTAATCACTTAATTGTAAATGGCTGCTTGGTTGTAGCACATAGTCCAATGCAATGGCGTACATGTTCGATCTACCTTCTCTCATATGTGGTGGTTTTTTTACATTTGCTTAGAACTTCTTTATCTTGAAACGTGTCTGTTGGTACGATCGGATACCCGCGTGGAGGGTTGAAGACAGTTCAGATCCCGTCTCCTTGTTGAGGCGGGCGCTGGCTCGGCCACGTGTCCTTGGCCTCAGACCAGGCCTCCCCGCTGAGGCAGGGTCCGGTGCTGCCACATGTGCGTAGTCTCTAGGCCGGACCTTCCCGTTAAGGAGGACTCTGGAGCCGCCACGTGTCCTTGGCCCCGGACCTGGCCTCCCCGCTTAGGTAGGTCAGGAGTTGCCATGTGTCTCTAGGCTCCGGACTGGACCTCCTTGCTGAGGAGGGCTCTGGAGCCGCCACGTGTCCTTGGCCCCGGATCTAGCCTCCCCGCTGAGGTAGGGTCCAAAGCTGTCACGTGTCCCCCGGCTCTGGACTGGACCTCCCCACTGAGGAGGGCTCCAGAGCCACCACGTGTTCTTGGCCCTGGATCTGGCCTCCCCGCTGAGACGAAGTCCGGAGCTGCCACGTGTCCCCAGACACCGAGTCTGACCTCCCAGCTGAGCAGGGCTCTGGAGCCGCCACGCGCCCTATGATCCATCGTGGGTCGTGGGCCTTAGAAGTCAAGGAGGACGTGCGCTGTCAGACCGCACATTCAAGACTCGCGCCTTTCCTCGAAGCATGGCGTGCAGCGCACGCCTCCATCCACTCCTGTCCATCATTACAGTGATAGGACAGGGCGACGAGCCGTGACAACGATACAGTGCTTCCCAACAGCACATTGTCGCCCCGCAGACCGAGAGGACGTGGCAACAAGACGGGGCCTTCACCCGCCATCATCACCCGTTGCCATCAACTCGGTCAGAGACGCTCGACGTGTCAGGCGACACTCCTTAACTCCACCGACAAGGACATTACACATAGCTGTAAATACCCTAGCACATGTATAGGGTACGGATAGCCGCGGGGCCACCTGTCAGACACCGGGCCTCATTGTAACTGCCCCGACCTTAAACTATAAAAGAATCGGGGCAACCTCCGAGCAAATGATTGGGTTCGATCTCTGACCCCTCAACACACACACGCAAAGCAATACAACAACTCACTCTCGTGGACGTAGGATTTTACACTCTGACGGTCCAAACCACACAAATCTCGGTGTTCACCATGTTCATCAGCCTCGACCGATATTGCGATATTAGCTCCTCCAAACAACGAACCTCTATGAATCGCTCTAGTAACAATACCGGGGAAAGTGTCGCAGCTCTTGGACAGTGTCCTTACTAATAATTTTGAAACATTTGCATTTCTAACCCTTTCTTCCTTCTAATGGGCCTTGACTTGATCTCTTGGTCCATGGAACCATGGCAGCGTGGAATAGAGCTCCTGGTCCATGGCGACTGGGAGCAGCCAACGAGCAGCGGTGCCGAACGAGTGACAAAGCGAGCACAGTGGAGTGATTGCGCACGAGAAGAGAGCTAGTAGTCGTGTGCGGAGGCCCGAGCAACAACCGTTGACAAGGGAGCCGAGAGATGCACGAGAGTAGTGGTGGGCTTGGGCCGTGCTGGGCCGGCCTGGCCCGACCCGGTCGTGCTTCAGGCCGGTTTGGCCCGTGGCCTAAAAGCACGGCGGGCCAGTTCTTGCCGGGCCGGGTGGCCCAAACTGCGACAACTCCAGCCCAGGCATGGCCCGAGGCACGTCGGGCCCGCTTCGGGCCGTGCCCGGCCCGAGCCCGGCCTGAAAATTTCGGCACGGGACAAAAAAAATTAAAAAATACAGGAAAAATACAGAAAATATCACAAAATATAAAGTGGAACAAAAAAATTGTGTACAAGAGGATAGCTTACAAGATTTATTGAGAACTTCATGCACACGCAAAAAAAACAAACACAAGCCAAAATTTTTGGGGGGAATATAATTTTATGATAAGTTCATTACAAACTACCTCGTTAAAAACCTTACACTCATTGCGGCTCCCTCCGTAAGGAAAATAGTACATTTTGTTTGAGTTTTTGTTCATACAATCAACGATACATTCAAAACAACATCATTCAGACTCATTTAGCTCAAGATCCTCCATCACTTTCATAATTTCTTGATCCTCAAGATGTTGTTAATCTCTATATTCCGCCGCCTCCCAATCTTTAAGGCATGTGAGGCACTCAACCATCTTGGGTGTAGAGAGGACCTGCAAGAGTGGTCGAACAAAATCAACATTGAATCAATACAACATATGCTGAAAGAAAAATGATCGACGATCTACTCACCTCCTTTCTTCTATTATCCTTCCAGTTGAGCTAAATATAGCTTTAGAAGACACACTTGAAACTGGAATAAGTAGAACATCACACACAAATTAAAAGAGCACCGGAAACTAACGTTCATTGTCTTTCCACCAAGCTAAGAGGTCCACCTCAACATCATCCTGAAAACCAACATAAATGAAATGGTAAATATATTTTCAGATTTAGAGGTTCATAAAAGCAAAATATATACCTGAAGCATTGGATCGTGAGCCATGTGATCTATATCAAGATAGTGGGACAACTCTGCGATTGTATTCCAATTTTACCTAAATGCATGTGAGGATGTAGTAGAAGTTTCCTTGGACTTCAATTCTTTCCACACGTTAGCTGCCATACTTCTTATCTTTTCAGTTTGTTGTCCTTCGACTCGCGGTTGTCCATATTTCTGTTGATACATACCAAATACTCGAAATATCTCGGACTTGACATGTGAGTACGCAGATAAGTAATCAAGATAAAGTTTATCACCAATAAATTGTAAAGCAACCTCTAATTGCTCTAGTTTTTTACGTGGATAAAAATGAGAGCAAAACAATAGAGATGTGGGATAGCATCAAAATATTTTAGGTATTTCGCTTTCATTTCTGCAACAATAGGATCAAGTATTTCATCATTCTCATATTCATGAAATATTCCTACAAAAGTCATGAGTCATTCAAATAAAAGTGGAAAAATAGGATAATAGATATCGAACAACAAGGTTGTTGCATTATAGAACGGTTTCAATAAGTGTCGAAAACGTGATGTCGTAGTCCAATCTATTTCATGAAGCACTATACCTGCACCTTGAGCATTCATAAAAGTGGTGAAAATGTTCTCATACCCTTTTAATTGCTTCAACATGGTGTATGTAGAGTTCCATTGCACTTTCATAGCTAGCGAAAACTTCTTTGGTTTCAACACTTTTACACGACAATATTTCCTAAAATTTTAATAAACCTGTGGAGAGTTCAAAAGATAACGAATGACACTACGTATATTATCAATGCATACACTTGCCTTTGTCAAACCAGCCCGCACAATAAGATTAACGATATGACATACACATCTTTGATGTAGAACATACCCACCGATGTAGCTTTCAATATGTGGCCCAAGTCTATCCATAGTTCTAGTGCTAGCCGATGCATTATCAAGAGTAATAGACAATCCTATTTTTAATACCAAATTCTCTAATAATCTCTAACACATGTGAGGCAATTGCATCACCGGTGTGATTGCCATCAATGACGTGAAATGCTAAAATCCTTTTGTTTAGCTTATAATCATAGTCTATGTAATGAGCAACAACACTAAGATAGTTTCTTCTCTAGTGTGAAGATAACCAAATATCTGATGTTAGTGCAACAGAAATGGCATGCTCCTAAAAGTTTGTTTCAACATCTCCATTTTATCATTGTATCTTTTAATTATATCATGTCTAGTGGTTTTTATAGAAACATTACTATATTATGGATAAAAAGCCTTCTGAATCATTATTTCAAAATTAACACTTCCGCCCATACAAATAGGTTGATCCTCAGTTGCAATATATCTAGCAATTTCAGAGCGAGCTATATCGGCGTTATAAACCCAAGTACTTACAGAGCCATCGGGCATGAAGTTCAATTGAGTTTGTGTTGCTCTACCTTCTCGTAACACAAGCTTCTTCGTTCATTAGCATAATACCGATTCAAATAACCCGTGCCACTACTCGATGCTGCAGAAAGAACCTTTTTATAGTATTTGCATGTAGCAGAAACAACAACACTCTTACCATTGATGAATTCCCTGTTCTCAATAAAGTGTTGCCAGCATGCCGCTCGACTTCTCCGACCTGTAGTTGTAGAAGATGTTTGACCACCTTCAGTGCTAGGGCTAGGGCCGAATGGCACAAACGCGGCCGCGGGCGTATCAACGGAGAAGCTATCTGTACCTGCATCATTCAAATTTAATGCATCATATTGACCTTCCTCTTCCTCGTAGGCATCCTCACCTTCCATATAAATATCATCATGCCGTAGTCTCCCATGCTTGGGAACAAACGATGTAGATCAGGTTGCTCGATCTCGGACATGGATGGCATGCGCTGGTCATGACCACGAACATGGCGCAACGATGTCGCAATATTTTTCCTATTACCGCTACCCCTAGATGGAAGCATCTTGCTCTTTCTTGGGGGAAGGCGACATCGCGACGCAAGCCAGCGACGTCGCGTAGGTGGGGCGGGGACACGGCGGGCGCACTGCTCGGCGCGGGCGGCGTGGATCCTGGGCGCGCGGCTGGCCGGTGCGGAGCGCGTGGCTCGGAGGCGGGGAGGACCGACGGAGGCGCGGCGGCCGGCTAGCCGGAGAGCCCGGGATGGCGGCGGCGTTCTTCGGAATTTCGAGAGACCGACGGAATACGCGTGTGAACCGAACTGGCCGCAGGTGGGGGTATTGTAAAAATTTCCGGGCCACAATCGGGCCGATGGGCTTTTTTGGGCTAGTTTCAAAATTTGGGCCAATCCGGGTCGGGCCGACCCGAGCACTATTTGAAACTTCATGACGTGCCTTTCCGCCCATCGTGCCCGGTTCCCAGGCCCGACATTGGCCCGATGTTTCATGCCAGGCCGACCTAGCCCGAATCCGTTTCGTGCCGGGCCAGGCCTCGTGCCGTGCTTTCCATCCAGGCTTGGGCCCGCTCGAAAGTGGCCTGGCCTAAGTGACTACCACTCCTTATATACGAAGCCGAACACTCCTTCTGGACATTCGAAAAGAGAGTAGTAAAGACGTGCGGGAGACGAAGCTAATGCAGGACACGGGAGACGAAGCAATTCGAATTAAGAGGCGGCGGCTTCTCGATCCGTTGAGGGAGCTGGTTAACTACCCGCCGATTGGGGATTTGGTGTTTCTGGTTTGTGTGTGTGGGTTGGTGCAGGCTCACTGGCGTCTGGTGGCGCTAGGGTTTGGGTGGACAGGATGACTCGCCGTGCGCGGGGACGGGCGTGTACGGAGAAGGCTGCCAAGGGGGAGGAGGAGGCGGTGCGTGGCTCACCGCGTACGGACTCGGCTGGGGCGGAGGATGTGGCGGCAGTGGAAGTGGACTGGACGGCGCTGCCAGACGACGCGGTGCGGCAGCTGCTCGCGCGACTGTACTACCGCGACCGCGCCAGCATGACGGGGGCGTGCCAAGCGTGGCGGGCGCTGGGCTCGTGCCGTGTCTGTGGAGCTCGCTCGACCTCCGCGCTCACTGATGTGACCCGGCGGTGGCATCGTCGCTCGCCTCGCGGTAGGCGAACCTGCGTCGTCTGCGGCTACGCGGCCATGAGGCGGCTGCCGCCGCTCCCGGCCTCCGCGCGCGGCGCCTCCCCGAGGTGGTTGTTGATGGCTGCCGTGCCCTCATGGACGCCATGCTTGCCGTCCTCGCCGCGTGGCATGAGGACCTTGAGAGCCTCTAGATCAGACCCGGCCATCTTGAGCGCATCTCCAGGGACGCCCTCCGCCACGTCGCACTCTGCTGCTCAAATGTCACAACCCGTGGCCGTCAACTCGTAGAAATCGCGGCGTGAGCGGAGGCAGTGGTTGCCGGCAGAGCTGGAGCGCACGACGGGCGAAGGCACAATCGAAATCGAGGCAACAGAATTCTGTTTTCTTCTCTGTCTCTTCCACGCGAGACGGGCGCTTACCCTTTTACACACCCGGTGGGTCGCAGCCCGGTGGGTCACGCGCAAATACACACCGACCCCACCTGTCAGCCTGGTGCTTCGTAGCCATATCTTCCTCTGACTCCACTCACTCCCTCAGTACCACCGACAGCCTCCTCATTCCAATCGGCCTCGCATCCTCTGCCGCCACCACCTCCAGATGCACCATCTCCCTGAATGCCTCCCCACCACCTGCCTCCGTAACACCTCCCCCCCCTTCAGATCCGTCTTGCCCCCAAGACGCACACTTCGGAAACGCCTTCAACAGTACATACCAATCCTCCCAAGTCGCTGTGTCGGAGGAGGAGCCCGACCACAGCACACGAACCTGAGGTACCGCCTGATTCCCCTTCTTAACTAGTCTGCGCTCCAATATCTTGACCGGTTTTAGCGGACTGATGCTCAAATCTGTCACCTTTGGCAGCTCGGTGAAGACGGGGGTATAGTTGGGTGTGAATGGTTTCAACTGGGAAACATGGAAAACCGGGTGGATCTGTGCTCCTTCAGGTAAATCCAATCGATAAGCGACCTTCCCGATTCTTTGCAATACCTTGTAGGGACCGAAAAACTTGAATGAAAGCTTAGGAAAAGGTCGATTTACCACCATTGATTGTGTATAAGGCTGGAGCTTTAGCAGTACTAACTCCCCCTCCTGGAACTCCTGATCACAGCGCTTCTTATCCGCCTGTTGTTTCATTCTGTTTTGAGCCACTTCTAGTTTCTGCTTCAAAAGTTCCAAGTATTCTGCTCTCCGAGTTAACATTTCAGCCACTGTTGTGTCTTCTTGAGCAGGAAGCATTGGCATCAGGAAAGGGTTAGGATCATACCCATACAAGACTTTGAATGGAGAACAGCCCAGTGCCATGTGGAATGAAGTATTATACCAGTATTCAGCCAATGAGAGCCAATGTTTCCGTCTGAGTGGAGTAGCCTGCACTGCACACCGCAGATAAGTTTCTAGACATTGATTTACACATTCTGTCTGCCCATCAGTTTGAGGATGGTAGGATGTGCTTAGCAACAGAGTAACATTCATGCTAGTAAACAACTGTTTCCACACAGCACTTGTGAATATCCTATCCTTGTCAGTGAGTATTGACCTGGGCAACCCATGCAACTTCACCACAGTATCCAGCATAACTGTTTCCACTTGAGTAGCAGAAAAAGGGTGTTTTAGTGGAATAAAGTGGGCATATTTGGATAGCCTGTCCACCACTACTAGGATAGTGTTATGGCCCTCAGATTTAGGTAGCTCTTCTATAAAATCCATAGAAATATCTTGCCAAATGCCAATAGGAATTGGCAATGGCTGTAGCAGACCAGCTGGGTGGGTTCTCTCACTTTTGGCCTGCTGACAAATGGAACATTGTTTCACATAGTCCTCCACATCTGATTTCATTCCTTGCCAATAAAACATCTTCTTTAATCTGTGATAGGTGGCATGAACCCCTGAATGACCACCCACAGCACTGTCGTGGCAAGCTGATATTAGTTTAGTCCTTAATGCTAAATTTTCTCCAATCCACATTTGCTCTCCCCTTCGGATGATTCCTTGAGACAGAGAAAACCCTTTTGCATCTGGGCTTGAAATAGCCAATCTGATTAGCAGCTATTGTGCTTCTATATCAGTAGCATAGGAATTAATTACCTCCTGAATCTAGACAGGCTTAACTTCATGCAATTCAGTCATCAGCATTAGTTGTCCAACTCTGGACAAAGCATCAGCGGCCACATTCTCCTTCCCTTTTCTGTACACTATTCTAAAGTTAAGACCCATCAATTTAGACATGGCCTTCCTCTGTAAATCAGACTGTAACTGCTGATCCTCAAGGAATGTGAGACTCTTATGATCAGTCTTGATAACAAACTCAGTTCTCTGCAGATATGGTCGCCAACGATCCACCACCAATATCAAGGCCAAAAACTCCTCATAAATGGACCATTGCCTGCCCTTCTCTGATAAAGCCTTGCTCAAGAAATCTAGGTCTATTATTCTGCATGAGTACAACCCCCAACCCTACATCACTTGCATCAATTTTGTGACGCCCTCAATTCTGTGGAAAAACCACGGAACCGAGAACTGATGCATATGTGTGCCCAGGATGTTCATCATACATATACACATCATCCACAAACTTAATTTCAGAATATATATAACCATGAATAACAGAGTTTATTAAAATATCTCATGAGTCTTGGACTCATGCTAACAGCGGAAGTCTTAATCAAACAGCGGAAGTCTTTATTCTAGCAACGGAAGTCTTCTAACTAATGCGGAAGCAATCTAAGCAGTAGCAGCAGCTCCATCTCTGCCCCATCCCCACAGGCAAGGTTGAGGACAGATTACACGACTAAGGCTCCACTTGGTCTTCATAGTAATCTTCTCCTGTAGCTGATGATGTAGTAATAATGCAAGTTTGAGTACAATGATGTACTCAGCAAGTGCGGAAAATATGATATGTAGCTCACAACAAGGTAGGTATAAAATGGCTCATTGCAGAAAGCAAAGTTATTTCTCAAAACCATAATAAAACAACAACTTAACTTTAAGTGAATGTAATCCCAACACGTATTAAAATACCAATTATACCTCCATTATATTCATCACTTCCCATGTCCCAACCAGACATTAATCAACTTCATTCTTGCTCACGAATACCTTCTCGAATTCGCTACCATCTCATGAATACCATCTCGTATTCGCTACTATTTCATCTCATAAACAATTCCGTCTTCACATCGAGACCAATCTCGTTACCATGACTCAACAGTCCCGAAAGACAAACCATAACCAAAACCATAACCAGTAACCATCCCAACTAATCATGGAAGTTGGCCAGGCGCTAGTGACCGTAAGCTCGGCTACCATGATAGTTTTAGACTCTGCAGAGTTTGTACCACTTTACCCACAAGTTTGTGATTTCGTCACCCGTCGGCGACTGCAGAACCTCCATTATACCAATACACAACCGTCGGTGTATGGCCAAGAGATCACAAAATAGCCTTTACAAAGGGGTTACTAGATGTATGAACTCACTAAGGTTTCACCGGCAGGCTAGAATCTCCAATTCTCCCACCCACGGCCCCCCTCTTGTGCCATGCAGTTCCCAGGGCAGTCCTCACTCGACTCCCATTCCCCGCGCCTTCCACGGTCCATAACAATCTAGTAACTTATCTGATTAGTCAGCTAAGCCGCACCCATACTTGGCCTTGTGGTGACACCGTTATCCTGGCATGTGCTCGCATGAACCGGTCCTTAGATCTATGGCAAGTAACCACCATCTCAGGCTACTTCGTTCACAAACCCAGGCTTGCCTAGATCTCCCTCCGATCCATGTTCATTAACAACATCAGTTTCTTATTATCATTACGAGTGCAATTAGCTAGACACATCTATTTCGCCTCCCAATCCTATAGACTTAGCGAAGCATAAAAGAAAAAACCATACCCAACTCATAAACTTCCCTGGCGACAAGGGTGGTTTAACCAAATCTAGTAAACTCCTATAAAAGGGTCCCCCATCATGTTTGACTCAGCACACACACCTTTTCACGAAAATAAAATAGTTTTCCCAAAAACATAGGCTCGATATGGTCAAGGGGCACTTGCCTTGTTCTGGCTGTTCTGGTTGCTCAAAATCTTATTGTTGTAGCCCGTCGTAGGTAGCTCCCTGAGCTTGTCCTTCTATACATGATAACGCACATACAAGATTCACAACAATCAATATCATGCACAAACTTTAACTTAGATGCGATGATGCATATGCATGCTATCCTATGATCAGTTTCTATTAGATCAGTTTGTACGTGTTCTTGCATGGTTTGCATGGGTTTTATGATGAACAGAGGTGTTCGGATCAAATGTGGACGTGGCGATGATCTTGATTCTAGATCAAACTGATCAACACGTGATCTGTCCATGAAAAAGCTTCTGTATGAAAGGAATCAAAGAACAGATGCAAAGAAAATGCGATGATGTCGTAAGGTGGTATTGGAGACCTACCTTACGTTTTTCTTAGTCTCGGGGTCCTTCTCCTATCAAGACAGATCGTTGGGGCTCTCTTCCGGCGATCTCCCTCGACCGAACTCCGGTGAAGGGTTTACTCGACGAGCTGGGGCTAGGGCTCTAAGTTGTCGGCTCAGGAGGTGGAAAAGAAGTTCGTGGTTTCGGCCAAAGGTTCTGGGTTCTATTTATAATCGGGAGGAGAAGAGCCCTAATCTGATTGTATTTCAAATAAGAGTCCTATTCAAATTGTCGTTGAATCTTAACAACTTATTTTTAGTTGATTTGGTGCAGTAACATTGTGGAATTCGTGTCGGTTTCCTCCCGTTCTGGTATTCCCACGCGTACAGAAGCAAAAACTGCTCCAGAACTCGTTACCTCCGTGGTGATGAGCTCCGGAAGCTCCACGTGTCCTGCAGGAACCCGGGCTCCCTTTTTCCGCAGAGGCGAGCTCCGGTTGTGCCGTGTGTCAGGTGGGAGAGACCTCCCTCTTATTCAGAGGTGAGCTCCGCGTGCGCCATGTGTCTGGTGGGTCGGGACCTCCCCTCACAACAGAGGCGAGCTCCGTGAATGCCAAGTGTCAGTTTCCGGACCTCCCTTCTCTTTGGAGGTGAGCTCCGATATTGCCACGTGTCCTAGCAGCTCCAGACTCCCTTTCTCCTTAGAGACAGGCTCTGAGGTTGACACGTGTCCAATAGTGACGGACCTCCCGGAGGTGAGCTCCGAGAGCGACACGTGTCCCGCGCGGCTGGTCCTCTCTTTTCCGCGGTGACTAGCTCCGCAGTCGACACGTGTCCTTCGGGACTGGCCTCGCTCCTTTGCAGAGGCTAGCCCCGGGGGAAACACGTGTCCCACGGGGTCGGACCTCTCCCCCTTTTTGCGGGGATGAGCACCGAGTCTACCACGTAGCCAATTTAGCGGCAGGAGTTGTCTTCGACGCTTTCTGTAAACTGGAATTTGCTCCTTTTGGCTAACTTTTTGACTCTTTCTTGGTTTCAATCTTATAAAAATGTTTATGAACATGAATATATGCAGAAATCAAAAAAAAGAATGAGGGTGTCACAAATCTACCCCCCTTAAATTGAATCTCTTTCTCGAGATTCGATAGTAGAGAATAAATGAGGGAATTCTGTCTTGAGGTCTTCTTCACGCTCCCATGTAGCTTCTGCTTCCGTGTGATGGCTCCATTGTACCTTGTACCATCGGAACACTTTGTTCCTCGTGACCCTTTCCCTTACGTCCAAAATTCGGACAGGGTGCTCTGCGTAGGTTAGATCCTCTTGAAGTTCAAGTTTATCCATTGGTACTTGCTCTTCTGGTATCCTCAAGCACTTCTTGAGCTGGAATATAGGAAACACGTCATGTACGTCGGAGAGGTGTGTTGGGAGCTCTAGTTGATAGGATACTTCTCCTCGCTTGTCCAAAATCTTAAATGGCCCGATGTAGCAAGGTGCTAGCTTGCCTTTGACGTTGAAACGTCGTTGGCCATGGATAGGCGATACCTTAAGGTATACGAAGTCTCCTACTTCGAAAGTCGACTTCCTTCGCCTATTGTCCGCGTAGCCTTTCTGTCGTGACTGAGCAGCCTTTAAGTTCTCCCGTATCGTTTGGACTTGCTTCTCAGCCTCTTGTAGCACTTCGGGTCCAAACACTTGGTTCTCTCCGATGTCGTTCCAAAACAGCGGCGTTCTACACCGTCTACCGTACAATGCTTCGAAAGGCGACATCTTCAAGCTAGCTTGATAGCTGTTGTTATAGGAGAATTCGGCGTACGGTAAACTCCTATCCTAACTACGGCCATGTTTCAAGGCGCAAGCTCTCAACATGTCCTCCAAAAGTTGGTTTGTCCTTTCGGTTTGTCCATCGGTTTGTGGGTGATAGGCGAAGCTAAAATCCAGTCGTGTACCCATAGCTTTCTGTAGCTTCCTCCAAAATCTAGAGGTAAACTGAGAACCTCAATCTAAGACTATCCTCCTCGGGACTCCATGATGGTACACGATCTGCTCCATGTACAACTCGGCTAATTGTGCAACGTTGTACTTGGCCCTTACAGGGAGAAAATGGGCTCTTTTCATCAATCGGTCCATGATAACCCAGATGGAGTCATAACCCGACTGAGTACGTGGCAATCTGACGATGAAATCCATACTGATGTCTTCCCACTTCCACTCGGGTACCTTCAAGGGTTGCAACAATCCATTGGGTCTTTGATGTTCGGCCTTCACCCGTTGGCATGTGTCGCATAGGGCAACGTATTCGGCTATGTCCCTATTCATACCATCCCACCAATAACAAGTCTTCAGGTCCTTGTACATTTTGGTACTTCCGTGATGTATGGAATAAGGTGAATCATGTGCCTCTTTTAATATCATGTTGTAGATATTCTTCACGTTAGGCACACAAATCCTTTTTCCTAGCCAAAGCGTACCCTTCTCATCTTCCTTGAAATCCTTCTCTATTCCTTGTCGGATCCTTTTCTTGATTTCCTTGATCTCCTCATCCGTTGGTTTGCCACCGCTTATCTCTTGCTCCAATGAAGAGTGAAGTTCCATCAATTCCATCTTGTTCAAGAATCCGAGGTGTAACCGTTCGAACTCCTTGCATAGTTCGGGTGGTAGCTCCCGAACCGTGAGTTGGTGACATGCTCCCTTCCGGCTCAATGCATCAGCTACTACATTGGCCTTTCCAGGGTGGTAGTTGATTCCAACATCGTAATCCTTGATGAGCTCCAACCATCGACGTTGCCTCAAATTCAAGTCCGTTTGTGTAAATATGTACTTGAAGCTTTTATGATCCGTATAGATCTCACATCGATGACCAAGGATATAATGTCTCCAAATCTTCAATTCATGCACTACTGCTGCTAGCTCCAAGTCATGTGTAGGATAATTAATCTCGTGCTTCTTTAATTATCGTGAGGCATAGGCTACCACTTGTCCTTCTTGCATGAGCACACATCCGAGCCCTTGTATTGATGTGTCACGATATATGCCGAAGCTCTTGCCTACGTCTGGCAATACCAAAACTGGCGCTGTGGTTAGCCTTTTCTTGAGTTCTTCAAAGCTCTCTTGGCACGCTGATGTCCACTGGAACGCTTTTCCCTTTGTTAGCAATTTGCTATCTTAGAGAAGTCCTTGATGAAGCGTCGGTAGTATCCAGCCATCCCAAGAAAACTCCGAATGTCTTTCACGTTTTGCGGTTGGTTCCACTTCAGAACATCTCCCACTTTTCCGGGATCAACCGATACTACTTCCTTGGAGATAATGTGACCTAGGAACGATATCTCCTTTAGCCAAAATTGACACTTGTTAAGCTTGGCATACAATTGATGCTCACGCATTTTCTGCAAGGTCAATCTCAAATGTTCTTCATGCTCTTGCTCACTTTTTGAATACACCATAATGTCATCGATGAAAGCCACGATGAACTTATCCAAGTACTCCATGAAAACCTTGTTCATAAGGTACATGAAGTATGCGGGTGCATTTGTTAACCCAAAAGACATGACGGTATATTCATACGAACCATACCGTGTCCGAAAGGCAGTCTTGGGTATATAGGAGGGTTTAATTTTCAGGTGGAAGTATCCTGACCAAAGATCAATTTGGAGAACACTCGGGCTCCTTTCATTAGGTCAAATAGGTCTTCTATATGGGGCAGAGGGTATTTGTTCTTGATTGTCACCTCGTTGAGAGACCTATAGTCCATGCACATCCTTTGGGTCCCATCCTTCTTGTCTACGAAGAGCATGGGGGCTCCCCATGGTGACGAGCTTGGACGTATAAAACCCTTCTCCAACTGTTCCTGAATTTGCTTCTTGAGTTCCACTAGTTCATTGGTGGGCATCCTATAGGGTCTCTTTGCTATGGGTGCAGTTCCGGGTACCAAATCAATGGCAAACTCAATGTCCCGGTCAGGTGGCATACCTCGAAGCTCTTCTGGAAACACGTCCGAGAAATCCTGAACCATTGGAATGCTGTCCAACATTGCTCCTTCGACGTGTTTCAAACTTGCCTTATTGGTTGTTTGTTGGGCTGACTTAAACTCGATACGAATACCGTGCTCGTTTGTCAACTGCACGCTCCTCTCAGCACATTGGATTACTCCGTTGTGCTTGCTTAACCAATCCATCCCGAGTATTATGTCAAGCCCTTGGGAATCCAAGACAATGAGGTTGGCAAGGAAGTCTACCCCCCTTATTTTAAGGCTTACTTTCGGACATACTATATTTGATGAGGACATCACAACAGTGGATACTCCCATTGATATACAAGGACCAATCACAAGAGGACGAGCACGGTTACTAAATCAGCAGGTGAACTTGTTCCTAACTTCCTACCATGTGATCTTGAGAATGGATTGCTATTGAATGATTTAATTGTTATTAGGAACCCATGGACATGATCAACAAGTAAAGGGAGGAGGATTTGGGGACGTGGAGAATCAGACGGGACGTCCACAAGTTGATGGAAACAGGCACCAACTCGGACTCGAGTTCAACTCGGAGTCCAGGAGCAGTACATCTTAAAACGGACGCCCAGGATGCATACGGACTCCGTTTTTGACGTTCTACATAAGCATGGAAAGATGAGAAGATAAACTTTCCAATGGTTCTGGTCCCGCATTAAAATTCGCCGGAAGTCGTTGGGAGTTGTCGAAACAAATTGAATTCGGAGTTCTGTCCAGTGTTGCACCACCGTATTAGGCTTTTGGGCCTTGTATCCCGTATGAGTCCATTAGAGATGTGTCTAAGGGTCTTATGGTCGAACCCTAGCCTTCAAATACTGCAGCCACCGGCCATATTTGGGAGGTTTTTCTTAGATTAAACACTTTTGCCGTTCTACGGTTTGTGAGACCCCAATTTCGCAATTTCAGATTGCATCTTTGTTGTTGTTGCTTGTGTTCTCGGTTGCACCTGCAGGGATAGCCTTCTTGGCAAGGTCAAGCGTGTGAAGCACGGTTGATAACCAACGGAGCAGTGGTGTAGTGATTGCAGGGGTGTTCGGGTCTGCTCGAGTTCCCCGGATCATCAACGTCGAGATCTCCACTTCAATCGACCTACCTTTCAGAAGATCGGGCCTAAACAACTCATCATTTGGTATCAGATTTCAGGTTTCCCGTGAGGTACTTTGATTTCCACTAGATTAGTTTTTGTTTGTAATACCTAGAGTCCACAGAAAAAGCCATAAAAAAACATATCGTGCTATCGATTCCTAGACTATAGTGCCTGCAAGTTTTCGTTTTTCAGTTTGCATTGTTGAGTTTGCATTCGTGTGGTCGAGTCTTGTTGCTTGTTTACCTTTGTGTTTTTGGGTCGTAGTTATCGTTTTCTTCCTTGTTTTTCTTGCTGCTCACCTATTCCACAATCCCTAAACAACAAACCGGGCTACCAAGATCATCGGTTTGCCCTAGCTAGCCGCCTTGCTTGAACTCCCGCATCGCCAGCCCTAGAACAGGTGACAAACCATTGTGCCAGTCCTCCTTGATTCATCACACAACATCCCATCATCCTTCTTTGCTAAATTCCAATTGTTTTTCACATCCTATTGCGAGATCTTTTTCAAAACCGAGTTTGAATCAACATAAAAAACAGTAACTCGGGTAGCCTACCTTAAAACGACCATAACTTTTGCATACGAACTCGAAATCGGGTGATTTTTTTTTTCAAATTGATCTACTCAAAATTTCACAACCGATTTTCCACCGCTTTGCCATGTTCAGTGAAATTTGTTTGGCTGAATTCCCCTCGGAAGATAGACTATCCGGCCTCCGAAGTTTCAGCACAAATTTTAAAGAATCTTCCTGATTTTCTATAGGCCACATCTTACATCCAATTGAGCTGCAAAGTTGTATGATTCCTATTTTTGCTATCAAGTAAACAAAAAAATATCAGAAAAATATTAAAAAAAATAGTGAAGAGAGCACAGATATTAAAGCATTGACAGCACACACTTGAAACAGTTGGCCTATACACTTGTGTTGTACTTGTTGCTTATATCTTCCTGATCTTCTATTTGCCTCTTTACCACCTTGTGTTGTGCTAGGCCTAGAACACTTGTTAACCAGCAATAGTTCCTACATTGAATACTTATTCAACTTTGTTTTGCTGTTAACGATTTTCTTTGCTTATTAGCCACTATATTATGCCATCCAAGCTCCACTTTTCCTCTTGAGGAGAACAGGTACCTTTGTAATCACTCCACGCTTCATTTGTTCTCACCGTCCACCGTTTACCACCTGCTGTGTCGGTAAGAACACTTGTAAGAACGTGGTAAGATGCTTGAGAGAGACAGAGAGATTGTTTCCTTCCTTCCACTTTTCACATTGCCACTATCCTTCGTAGTTGATAGGAATAACATCTTTTTGTTGTCTTTTATTTACTACTAACAATGACAGAAGATAAAAGGGATGATGAATGTGTTCAACATGCTGAGTTGCGTCACACGATGAGAGAAATGACAGATATGTTCACCAAAACCCAAGCATCGACAGAGGCGTCATTGACGACCTTGAATCGCCAACTTGCTGATCTTGTTGTTCGGATGGATACTCTTGAGGCACGGCTGCCTCTCGCTGAAGATCGTGAAGACAATGCTTATAATATGGAAGATCATAACAATCAACCACGACTTCCACGTTATCTACATGGTATGGGAGGTAATAATCGTTATAATTACAATGATCGTCATAACAATTTTAATCGCCCTGTTGATGATCCTTTTGCTAAAGTCAAATTTACTATACCCTCTTTTTCTGGTGCTTATGATGCTGAGGCATATCTTGATTGGGAGATGACAGTAGCGCAGAAATTTAATGCCCACCTTGTTCCTGAACAACATAGAGTTCGTCAAGCCACTAGTGAGTTTAAGAATTTTGCTAACATATGGTGGAATGAACTTGTTAAAACTAGAACTGATCCTCCAACATGGGATAGATTAAAGGAAGCTATGCGTATTTGTTTTGTTCCTCCTTCTTTTCAGCGGGACCTTCGCAAAAAATTGCAGCGCTTAGACCAAGGTAACATGTCCGTAGAGGAGTATTATCAAGAGTTATAAAAGGGTATGTTGCGCTGTGGGGTAGTAGAGGACATGGATGATAAAATAGCTCATTTTTATGGGGGGTTGAGGTGTGAAATTCAGGACATTGTTGATTATAAGGAATATGATACTATTAACAGATTATTTCAGCTGGCTATGTTGGCAGAAAAAGAATTGCAGGGCCGCTAACAGAAGCAGCACCAACGCATGAGGAGCACATTTACACCGCGTTCGACATCTACACCATCCAAAACAGCACCATCTTTGAGTTTTCCTACTGCCACTACACCATCCAATGGTGGCCAACGAACTTCATCTACTGCTCCATTTCCTCGCGCGCCGGAGGGCAGCAAGACGACACCATTCAAGCCTACGTCTTCCACTCCTTCCACAAGTCGAACTTCCAACATTAAGTGTCACCGCTGTATACAGACCGTCGTAAGTTTTGTTTTACTTTTTTTTTTTAAAAAAACTGAAACTAGTTGCCCTGGCACAGTTGCCAGGCGAGACAAAGGAAACAGGCATACAAAACAATACAACACACAGACTCGACGGTTCATTTATAAAATCCAAGACAATCTAAAAACACTCGGCTACACACTCCCCTCACGACTGCCTCCGGAGCCGTGAACGTCGTCTTTGCGCGTCCCTCCCGGTGCCGGTAGCTGCAGAGATGGAGTCAGCGCCTCTCTCATTGAACCCTACAAAGTAAATAAAAGTTATATATGTCTCATTCTCACTCCCTTCTCTCTCTATCGCTCTCATTGTCCCTCTCCCTTCCCCCTCTCACTTTTCTCTCTCTAGCTCTCGTTGTCCCTCTCCCTTCTCTCTCTCTCGCTCTCATTGTCCCTCTCCCCATCCCCATCTCCCCCTCTCTCTCTCGCTCTCGTTGTCCCTCTCCTCGTCCCCCTCTCCCTTCTCTCTCTCCCTCTCGTTGTCCCTCTCCTCATCCCCCTCTCCCTTCTCTCTCTCTCGCTCTCGTTGTCCCTCTCCCTTCTCTCTCTCGTTGTCCCTCTCCCTACCCCCTCTCCCTTCTCTCTCTCTCGCTCTCGTTGTCCCTCTCCTCATCCCCCTCTCCCTTCTCCCTCTCTCGCTCTCGTTGTCCCTCTCCCAATACCCCTCTCCCTTCTCTCTCTCTCGCTCTCGTTGTCCCTCTCCCCATCCCCCTCTCCCTTCTCTCTCTCTCTCTCTCTCTCTCTCTCTCGCCATTTGTACCTATGCTGGGGAAAGCTGTGACAAGTGGGCCTGTGGCGGCTGCGTCCACGAAGGAAACGGGAGCTCCTGGCCACTCTGTCGAGCTAAAGCCTGTCATTGCAACATATTAGAACACATGTATATTACTGAAATGCTAAAAATTTAAAATACAGTAATTTAAATTACTTACCTCAACCGTTGCCTGCATCTGGGTCATGAGGTTGGCCTGGTACTCCTAGATGACCCTCGTCCTGTCGAGCTCCTCTTGGGTCCGTGCAAGCCTATCCTCCATGGCACGGAACTCCAAGTCTCTCCACGACAGACGACCACTCGACGGCCCAACGGATGAAGCCTCCATCGATGGAGTGCCTCTCGAAGGCCACGCCGCCCTCGAGTCGACAACTCCATCGAAAATGGCAAACCTATGAAAGATATAAAAATAATAAGTAGAAGAAGGAAGTTTTAAAAAATGAAATAGTTGACCAACTCACCGTCCATGGGCCTTCCCGCTGTCGCTTGCGTACACGGCTCTAGGCTTGATTGGCGTGTTTTTCCAATCGTAGCCTTCGCCGTGTATCTTTTTAACCTCCTGCATATACTTTTCCTAAAAAAACAAATAAATGATGCAAGTGTGTTAGTACTAGTATTACTTATAATTAAATTGATGAATTTTGAAAACTTACCAGTCGGTTGGCCACGACCTGACTACACTGCCCAGGCTAGGAAGGGTCACTTCCCCTGTGACCTCTCTTCCAAACCTCGATCGGTGTCGGCTCCTGACCGGCTTCTCGCTCCTGTAGATACGTGTTAGTTGAAGAAATATATTATCAACACTTGAACGAACATTAAAATATACTTACCATGCGTTTAGCCATACGCACGTAGCCATCACCGCCGTAGTTGTGCTGGCCGTCTGTCCCTCCAGCTCGAGCCCTCTTGGACTTACTGATGAAGTCCTGGCTAGCCCAGTACCGACAAAGAGCTCGGTACGCGTCGGGCTGGCTCTCTAACCAGCTAATACTAACCTGCACATATTTAGTATTTCATCAACTACTGTTAACATAAGTAATTATTGTAAATAGTTAACAATAATAACTTACCTCCGCATACTGATCCTCTGTCAAGTACGTGTCAGAGTCCTTCCTAAACGGACCCCCTCCCTGCTGCTGCTGATGCCGCTTGTTGTACTCGTTGATAGCCTGGATGCGGGCGTATGACAACGCCTGCACCACGGGCTTCCGAGCATTGTTGTGGAACACGACAGTCGCGTGCACCATAAAAGGGGGAAAGTCCCTCAGCCCTTATGATGTCCCTATTTAGGTGTGGAGATGCCTTGAGGACGTGACAATAGTATGGCTCACAAAGCTATTCAACCACATTTTTCAGTCAAACAAGATGCCTGAAGAATGGAGGAAAAGTATATTAGTACCTATCTTCAAAAATAAAGGAGATATTCAAAGTTGTACTAATTATCGAGGGATTAAGCTTATGAGTCATATTATGAAGCTTTGGGAGAGAGTGATTGAACACCACCTGAGGAAAGTGACCGTGTCACTAGAAACCAGTTTGGTTTTATGCCTGGGAGGTCTACAATGGAGGCGATTTTTTTTTGCTTCGTCAGCTTATGGAGAGATATAGGGAGCAGAAGAAGGACTTGCATATGGTGTTCATTGACTTGGAGAAGGCGTACGACAAGACACCAAGGTCAGTCATGTGGTGGGCACTAGAGAAACATAAAGTGCCAATAAAGTACATTAACCTTATCAAGGATGTCAGTATGGCAGACCGGGTACCCCTGCGTAGTGGATAAAAGACGGCCTAGGCCCCACCCTCCTACTGAGCGGGCCCCAGCGTAAGCCACGTGCGCTTGGGCCCCATGGACAGCCCTGGAGCTACCACATATGCTTGGGCTACGGAGCTGACACGTGTCTTGGGCTCTAGTCCGAGCCTCCCCGCTGTGGTAAAGTTCAGAGCTGCCACGTGTCCGGAACCTTCGAGCCACGCCTCCCGCCGAGGATAGCTCCGGAGGTGCCACGTGCCGTGCGGCTCCGGGTCCGACCTCCAGCATGGGAGGGCTCCGGTGCTGCCAAGTGGGCGACAACTCCAGGGGTCCCTTCCTACCAAAGAGAGCTCCGGAGGGGCCACGTGTCCTACGGCTCTAGGCCTGACCCCTAGCATGGAGGGCTCAGGTGCTGCCATGTGTCCGACGACGCCGGACCTCTCCCTCCTCCGCAAGACAGCTCCGGTGATGATGCGGATCCCGGGGGCCAGCTACCCGGACGCCACGCCGACAAGCAACGGGCAGATAGCCAAGGAGTAAAGAGGAAGGTGCGCTGTCAGGCCGTGCATTCAAGGCTCGCGCCTTCCCCAGAAGCATGGCTCACGGTGCACGCCTCCGTCCTCCATCTGCTCACCATTATGGTGACAGGACAGAGCGGCGAGGCATGACGACTGAGCAGTGCCGCCCAACGGCAAAGAGCGACTCGACAGAGCGAGAAGACGCGGCGACAAGATGGGGACTTCATCATCACCGACTACCCAGTCAGAGGCACCCGAGTTGTCAGGCGGCGCGCCTTAACTCTTCCGACAGCGACCTTGCATGTAGCTATAAATACTCTAGCACATGTGTAGGGTACAGACAGCCACGGGGCCACTTGTCAGGCCCCAGGCCACATTGTAACTGCCCCGACCTTAGGCAATAAAAGGATCGGAGCAGCCTCCGGGCAAAGGGTTCGCAACCCAACCAACTCACTCTCTCACACGCAGGTTCGCAACCCTGCCAACTCACTCTCTCACACGCAGGTTCACAACCCTGCAGCCTCACACTCATACACGCAAGCAATATAACAATCACACTATGGACGTAGGGTATTACGCTCCAGCGGCCCGAACCACGTAAATTCTCGTGTTCATCCTTGTCATCGTGCTCCAATGCTTGAAACCACTAAGCCCCTCCTAAAAAAGAACCTCCGTGGGCTGCTCCAGGGTGGAAGTGTCGCAGGAAAATACTTCGACATTTGGCGCGTCAGGTAGGGGGCTTTCTGGTTTTGGGAAGCTGTTCGTGAAGCCCACGATGGTGAACATCCAGTCTCAGGCTCTTCCCACCCCTCTCGCTGCCAGCAGCAGAGGGAGCAGGAAGCCTCATCCCGTTCTAGAGCGGGACCAACTATGCCGGTGGCAGCCCCTACAACGATGCTTCCCGTTGCCACCTGGCAGCCTTCGGTTGCGACGGTGTCGCAAGCGCCGACCGAAGCCAACCCGAAGAGTGCGCTGCTGGCAGCTCGCGCGCTCCTTCACAACCCCCCGAGCGCGGGAGCTTCTCCGTCCGCTGCAGAGCAGTGGCACAACGACGTCGACCACCTGGTCGTCGCCGAGCTCAGCTCACCGTGCCACCGGAGACAGCGACTGGAGACGGTGCATCTGCCACCCCATACCCTAACGAGGGATTACAGGACGGCAGCAACCCACTCGACGGTGACGTCCAAGTTCTCCACCGTAGACCTCAGAGCCGAGCTGGACCGCTGCCGCCGTGAGAAAGAAGATGGTTGTGCCGCCATCGAGCGACAGCGTGAGCAGCGTCGCAACCTCGAGGAGGAGTATGGTACCCCGGGTGCCATGCGCCCCATATACGCGGGCCAGAGCCCCGTCTCCCCAGGCTCAGTGGGGGGCTGCACTCTGGCCCCGCACTTTCGTATGGCAGTGTGGCCACGCAACTTCCGGCCGCACTTGCCGGAGAAGTTCGACGGGACAGTCAACCCCGTCGAATTCCTGCAGATCTACTCCACGGCCATCCTAGCTGCAGGAGGGGATGAGGCCATCATGGCCAACTACTTGCCCGTGGTCTTTACCGGGTCAGCCCGGTCATGGCTAATGAACTTGCTCCAGGAGTCCATAACCTCCTAGGAAGAGTTGTGTCATTAGTTCACGGCCAACTTCGGGAGTTCATACACCCGACCAGTCATGGAGGCCGACCTCCACGCCCTGCAACAGCAACCGGGAGAGTCGCTGCGCTGCTTCATCCAGCGTTTCTCCCAGGTTAAGAACACCATCCCCCGCATCTCCAACGCCTCCGTCGTCGTCGCCTTCTGGCAGGGCGTCCACGACAAGAAGATGCTCGAGAAGTTGGTCACGCACGATGTGCAGGATGTCTCCGAGATCTTCAGCTTGGCGGACAAGTGTGCCAGGGCCGCGGAGGGCCGCAACTGGCATACACCGCCTGGCAAGGGGAGTGAGTCCGCCAGGGAGGGGTCTGGCGGCAAGAAGAAGAAGACCGGCGGCAAGGACAAGCCGCTGGCCGGAGCCCACGCTGCAGCAGCAGTAGCAGCTGCAGGGGGCCGGGGGCCGGGGAACCGACAAGCGCCCGCGACAGCCGTCTGACAGCGACAACGGCGACCAGAGGTGCCCGGTTTAGAACACCAAATGGCACAGCGCCAGCGAGTGCCGGGAGATTAAGAAGCTAGCAAAGCGCTTCCGAGAGCTCCAACAGCAGCACCAGGATGGCGCACCCTTCCACCAGTGGGAGGGCAAGCAAAAGGCTGACCCGGAGGTCAGCAATGACCAGGAGATGGAGTTCCAAGATTCCAAGCGGGCGTTGAAGGTCATCTATGACCAAGGAGAGGGCTCCGACTCCGACCACAGAGCGACGCAAGAGGCTACACACCTAACCAAGCGCCCCCCCTCCGTAGTGCGACAAGAGAAAATGCCCTCTTACACGAGTGTAGGGAGTCGAGGCCGCCCTCCCCCCAGAACACACCAAGGGCTCACCTGACGCCCAGACATACTGCGAAGCAACGCAGGATCAGCTTCTGCGTGAAGAGTAGGCAGCCCAAGGTAGGGCTATTTTGTTCCTCGGCCAATGCTTTCTCGAGGAGGGATGATGAACCCTCCCCCCAACTAGGAGGGTCCCTCCCGACCAGTACAAGTTTGCCGCTCCAGGTGCACCCGCCAGGCTGCAGGGGATGGGTATCTCTACCAAACCATAGGACATAGAACACCTTTGTAAGTTCTACCCTTAGCGCAGTGGCAGGATATTTTTCTTTTTCTCTTTCTTGTAAGGGTTTCATAGTGTCTAGGAACAACGCTTAGAACAGCTAAAGTCCCGGAGGGGTCCAGTTACTCTTGCTATCCGGGGCGGGTCGCTGCCTTCTTACACGGCCTGTTACCTCTTATTGCCCGAACGAAGCCAGAAATAAGAAAAGTGTATCCTACCCTGCGCACTTTATTTACAGCTTGTGCTAGCTCATGCATATCAACTGTAAACGGCATGTCCGGAGCCTGTCCTACACACTTGTCCTAGGTCCCGTGCCACTGGAAGGTCTCCTCGCTGAAACGTCAACGCCCGCGGGAGGTCCAGGATGTGTAGCCTGCTATGCCTGGTTTTGTACCCTTAGCATGCACATCCTACCTCCCCAGCGCTACAACTGAGTACTTGGGGGGCCAGAAAGAACACGCTTACGGACAAGAGAAGTAACCGGACCTCGGACATTGCCCCAATACCCTTTTCGTGTTTTCTTTCCGTACTGCTCCGGCTTTGCGGCCAGTCACTTTTTCCTGTGTTCAACCAATAGCAAGAGTTGTGCTATCCTTCCGTAGGCGGGTCTGCTTGAGGTACCTGTGACGTACCCGGGGTCCTGTGGTTGTCTCATTGCTCGGGGGCCCTATGGCGCCGAATGGCCCTCCCCTGAAAGGTTTACGCCAGCGGGAGGTCCAGGGTGTGTAGCCTGCTATGCCTGGTTCCGTACCCTTAGCGTGCACATCTTGCCTCTCCAGCACTACAGCTCGGTACCGGGGAACCAGACAGCTCATACCCCTGAGCAAGGCTTTAACCATATCCTGGATGACCCACGTCGAATTACCCAAGCCCCGTAGCTCAGCTTAGGACCATAAGCCATAGTAAATCTACCAAACAAGGAAGAGTGACCACAGAGCACGACTACTCCCTCTTTCTGCCATGTCTGCAGGTCCGCACAGGTCCTTGGCATCTCGGACCTCCCACGGGCCCCGATGCTGATGTCCTGCCTCATCCAGTGGTAGGTGCATCCCAACACAGGTGCCACACCTACCAGGGGGCTGTCACAGTGAACCACGCGGGCAGGACGTCGGACCACTGCAGCAGCAGGCAGAAGACTCATAGCGCCAGCTACGACAAGGTGTAGACAAGGGCCGAACTTCCCTCGGGTCCTTGCATTTCCAGGGACCCGGAAGGAGTGGTGGCCACACTGCCAGAGCGCCCTGGGTCCTTACGCTGCTAAGGGCCCAAAGGAACAAGCTTTGGACATTGGCAAAGAGCTACCTGTGACGCCCCGATTCTGTGAGGAACCTGGACTGATGCGTATGTGTGCCCAGGATGTTCATCACACCTACACATATAATCCACAAACTGAATTCAGAATATATATAACCACGAATGAATAGATTCAAGTACTTTATTACATCAATCTTTATTGCAGCGGAAGTCTATCTTAGCAGCAGAAGTCTTATTCTAGCAGCGGAAGTCTTCTAAACTATAGCGGAAGCAAACTAAGCAGCAGCAGCGGCTCCATCTCTACTCCACAGGCAAGGTTGAGGATATATCATATGCCTAATACTCCACTTGGTCTTCATAGTACTCCTCTCCTGTTGCTGATGATGAAGTAATAATGCAAGTTTGAGTACATGATGTACTCAGAAAGCGCGGGAAAATATGATATGTAGCTCACAGCAAGGTAGTTATAAAAAGGCTTATTGCAGAAAGTAAGTTTATTTCTCAAAACACGATAAAAACAGCAACTAGCTTTAAGTGAATGTAATCCCAACATGTACTTAAACATCAACATACCTCCATCATGATTCGCCACCTTTCATATCACATCCGAACATTTATCTTTCTCAACTTTTCACATGCTCATGAATACCATCTCGTATTCACTACCATCTCATCTCATATTCAATTCCGTCTCATAACTGAGACCAAATCTCATTGCCATGACTCAACAGTCATGCAACCAATCTCATTACCCGGACTCAACAGTCCCGAAAACCAAATCCAAAGACCAAACCATCACCAAACCAATAACCAAACCAAATACCATCCCAATAACCATCCCATCTAATCATGTGAGTTGTCCAGGCGCTTGTGACCGTAAGCTCGGCTATCATGATAGTTTTACACTCTGCAGAGGTGGCACCACTTTACCCACAAGTTTGTGATTTTGTCACCCGTCGGCGACTGTGGAACCTCCATTATACCAGTACACAACCGTCGGTGTATGGCCAAGAGATCACAAAATAGCCTTTACAAAGGGGCTACTAGATGTATGGACTCACTAAGGTTTCACCAGCAGGCTAGAATCTCCAATTCTCCCACCTAGGGGCCCCCTCTTGTGCCATGCAGTTCCCAGGGCAGTCCTCACTCGACTCCCATTCCCCACGCCTTCCACGGTCCATAACAATTTAGCAACTTACCTAATTAGTCAGCTAAGCCGCACCCATATTTGGCCTTGTGGTGGCACTGTTTTCCTGGCATGGCTGGCATGAACCGGTCCTTAGATCTACGGCAAGTAAACCACCATCTCATTCTACCACTTCCACAAAACCAAGCTTGCCTAGATCTCCCCCGATTCATGTTCATTATCACCAAGTTCTCATTATCATTATTCTCATGAGTGCAGTAGCTAGACACATTCTATCGCTTCCCATATCCCATAGATTAGCGAAGCAAAAAGCAAAAATGACCATACCCGACTCATAAACTTCCCTGGCGACAAGGGTGGTTAACAAAACTAGTAAACTCCTATGGAAGGGTTTCCCATCAAGTTGATTCAAGCACACACACCTTTTCGCAAATAAAACAGTTTCAAAAACATGGGATCAATATGGTCAAGGGGCACTTGCCTTGTTCTTGTGGCTTCTGTTGCTCTGGGATCTCGAAGTCTTGGTGCTGAAATCCTTCGTAGATAGCTCCCTGAGCTTGTCCTTCTATTTATGATCACACACATACAAGATTCATAGCAATCAATCATCATGCACAAACTTTATTCAAAATGCAATGGTGCATATGCATGCTAATCCTATGATGCTGTTTTATTAGATCAGTTTGTACGTGTTCTTGCATGGCTTGCATGGTTTTACGATGAACAGAGGTGTAAGGATCAAATGTGGACGTGGCGATGATCTTGACTCAAGATCTAGATCAGACCGATCAACACGTGATCTGTCCACGAAAAAGCTTCTGTTCGAAAGGATTAAAGAACAGATGCAAAGAGAACACGATAACGTCGTAAGGTGGTAATGGAGACCTACCTTACTTCCTTCGGGTCCTTCCTCTAGCAAAAACAGATCGTCGGCTTTCCTCCAGCGATGGTGATCGTGTCTGAGCTCGTCGGCGGTCTCTCCGGTGGTCAAACTCCGGCGAAGAGGTTTAGCTCGGCGAGTTGGGGGCTAGGGCTCCAAGTCGTCGACTCGAGAGGTGGAAAAGAAGTACGTGGTTGCGGCGAAAGGTTCTGGGTTCTATTTATAAGAGGGAAACAAAGACTCCTACTCTGATCGGAATTCGAATAAGAGTCCTATTCAAATTGTTTTTCAATCTTAACAACTTACTTGATTTGGTGAGGTAGCAACATGGAATTCATGCCGGTTTCCTTCCGTGTCGGTATTCCCGTGCGTACAGAAGAAAAAACCGCTTCAAATCTCGTCACCTCCGCGGTGATGATCTCCGGAGGCTCCACGTGTCCTGCGGAGGCCGGGCCTCCCTTTTCCGCAGAGGCGGGCTCTGGTTGTGCCGCGTGTCAGGTGGGTGAGACCTCCCTCTCCCTCAGAGGTGAGCTCCGCGTGCGCCACGTGTCTGGTGGGCAGGACCTCCCTCTCTCCAGAGGCGAGCTCCGCGTGTGCCATGTGTCTAGTGGATCGGGACCTCCACTCTCTCCAGAGGCGAGTTCCGCGTATGCCACGTGTCAGTGCCAGACCTCCCCTCTCTTCGGAGGTGAGCTCCGAAAGTGCCACGTGTCAAGCAGCACCGAATTCCTTTCTCCTCAGAGACGAGCTCCGAGGTTGACACGTGTCCAATAGTGTCGGACCTCTCGGAGGTGAGCTCCGAAGTCAACACGTGTCCAAGCAGTGTCAGACCTCCCGGAGGTGAGCTGCGAGGGTGACACGTGTCTGGCGGGGCCGAACCTCTCGGAGGTGAGCTTCAAGAGCGACACGTGTCCCGCGCGGCTGGTCCTTTCTTTTCCGCAGTGACTAGCTTCGAAGGCGACACGTGTCCTGAGGGGCTGGACTTCGCTCCTCCGCAGAGGCAAGCTCTGGGGGGCAACACGTGTCCCATGGGGTCGGACCTCGCCCCTTCCGTAGAGACGAGCCCCGAGCCTGTCACATAGCCAGTTAGTGGCGGACCTCTCCCCCTTTTGCGGGGATGAGCTCCGAAGGCGCCACGTGGCCTGCGGCCGTGGGAGTTGTCTTCGGCGCTCTCTGTGGATTGGATTTGGCTCTTTTTGGCTATCTTTTTTATTCTTTCTCTGTTTCCACTTCTTTTAAAAGGTTTTCTCTACATGAAATATGTATGCATACATTATTATGAAATTGAGGGTGTCACAAATCTACCCCCCTTAAATTGAATCTCGCCCTTGAGATTCGATAGTGGAGAATAGATGAGGGAATTCTGTCTTGATGTCTTCTTCACGCTCCCATGTGGCTTCAAGTTCTATGTGATGGCTCCATTGTACCTTACACCAACAGATCACTTTGTTCCTCCTGACCCACTTCTTCACGTCCAAAATTCGGACTGGGTGCTCTACATAGGTCAGATCCTCTTGAAGTTCAAGTTCATCCATCGGTACTTGTTCTTCCGGTACCCTCAAGCACTTCCTGAGCTGGGATACGTGAAACACGTCATGCACGTCGGAGAGGTGCATCGGGAGATCTAGTTGATAGGCTACTTCTCGCTTGTCCAAAATCTTAAATGGCCCGATGTAGCGAGGTGCTAACTTGCCTTTGATGTTGAAACGTCGTTGGCCTCAGATAGGCGATACCTTAAGGTATACGAAGTCTCCTAATTCGAAAGTCAACTTCCTTCGCCTATTGTCCGCATAGCCTTTCTGTCGTGACTGAGCAACCTTCAAGTTCTCCCATATTGTTTGGACTTGCTTCTCAGCTTCTTGTAGCACTTCGGGCCCAAACACTTGGTTCTCTCCGGTCTCGTTCCAAAACAACGGTGTTCTACACCGTCTACCGTACAATGCTTCAAAAGGTGTCACCTTCAAGCTAGCTTGATAGCTGTTGTTATAGGAGAATTCGGCATACGGCAAACTCCTATCCCAACTACGCCCACGTTTCAAGGCGCAAGCTCTCAACATGTCATCCAAAATTTGGTTTGTCCTCTAGGTTTGTCCATCAGTCTGCGGGTGTTAAGCGGAGCTAAAATCCAGTCGTGTACCCATGGACTCATGCAGCTTCCTCCAGAACCTAGAGGTAAACTGAGAACCCCGATCTGAGACTATCCTCTTTGGGACTCCATGGCGGCACACGATTTGCTCCATGTACAGCTCGGCTAGATCTGCCACGTGGTACGTGGTTTTAACAGGAAGAAAATGAGCGGTTTTCGTCAATTGGTCAACGATAACCCAGATTGAGTCGTAACCCGATCGAGTACGTGGCAATCCGATGATGAAATCCATACAAATGTCTTCCCACTTCCACTCGGGTACCTTTAAGGGTTGCAACAGTCCAGCGGGTCTTTGATGTTCGGCCTTCACCCATTGGCATGTGTCGCATAAGGCAACATACTCGGCTATGTCCCTTTTCATACCATCCCACCAATAACAAGTCTTCAAGTCCTTGTACATATTTGTACTGCTGGGATGTATGGAATAAGGTGAGTCATGTGCCTCCTTTAATATCGTGTCACGGATGTGCTTCACTTTAGGCACACAAATCCTTTTTCCTAGCCAAAGCGTACCCTTCTCGTCTTCCTTGAAGTCCTTTTCTATGCCTTGTCCGATTCTTTACTTTATCTCTTTGATCTCCTCATCCGTAGCTTGGCCATCTCTTATCTCTTGTTCCAATTAAAAGTGGATTTCCATCACTTCCATCTCGTTCAAAAATCCGAGATGTAACCGTTCGAACTCCTTGCGCAGCTCGGGCGGTAGCTCCCGAATCGTGAGTTGGTGACATGCTCCCTTCCGGCTCAATGCATTGGCTACTACATTGGCCTTTCCGGGGTGATTGTTGATTCCAACATCATAATCCTTGATGAGCTCCAACCATCGACGTTGCCTCAAATTGAAATCCGTTTGGGTGAATATGTACTTGACGCTTTTATGATCCGTATAGATCTCACATCGGTGGCCAAGGATATAATGTCTCCAAATCTTTAAGGCATGTACCATGGCTGCGAGCTCCAAGTCATGTGTGGGGTAATTCAGCTCGTGTTTCTTTAGTTGCCTTGACACATAGTCTACCACTTGTCCTTCTTGCATGAGCACACATCCAAGCCCTTGTCTGGATGCGTCACAATATATGTCGAAGCTCTTGCTCACGTCCGGCAACACCAAAACCAGTGCTGTGGTTAGCCTTTTCTTGAGCTCCTCAGAGCTTTCTTGGCACGCTGGGGTCCACTGGAATGCCTTCCCCTTTATTAGCAACTCCGTCATAGGCTTTGCTATTTTGGAGAAGTCCTTGATGAAGCGTCGGTAGTATCCAGCCATCCCAAGAAAACTCCGAATATCTCTCACGTTTTGCGGTTGGTCCACTTCAGAACATCTCCGACTTTTCCGGGATCAACCAATACTCCTTCCTCGGGGATGATGTGGCCTAGGAACGATATCTCCTTTAGCCAAAATTGACATTTGCTGAGCTTGGCATATAATTGATGCTCTCGCAGCTCTTGCAATGTCAATCTCAAGTGTTCTTCATGTTCCTCCTCGCTTTTCGAATACACCATGATGTCATCAATGAAAATCATGACAAAGTTTTCCAAGTGTAGGATCAAAGTACACGTGTAAAGCTACCAAGGGGGGGGGGGGTGAATGGTAGATAAAAACTTTTCAGCGGAAGCAACAAAACACCAGTTAGCAGAAAACCGATCTGTTAAAGAAACTGTGTGTGCGACTGATCTAAACGTGTTCAACTGTGACAAAACTAGTATAGATTGTATAGAATCAAGTTACGAAGACGTCACAACAAGAATCATGAAAATCCATTCAGAGAAACTCAAGTTACGATCGAAAGATCGAACAAAGGTCAATCTGTCCTACGCGAGAAAAACAGTTCTGGAATACTGCAAAGAAACTCGTGTAGATAAGAACCCACAAATTCAATGACCGTGAAATTTTCATAGATGATATATAATCAAGTTGTGAAGACAACCCAAAAAGAATCACATCAATTGGATGGCACGACCCCATTGGTCCTGTCGAGCCAGGATCACGCTGAGGGGTGCTGCATTGCACAGCACCGTATAACACACGTCAAAGGTACAAAGCAGAAGCGGAAATTTTTATTACATAAACAAGTTTATGAACATGTTTACATCAAAATAAGTTCAATCTACACTCGCGGGCATAGACTAAGCATCAAGTGCACGTTCAGCCCTCGAACGTGTCCTTGCTAGCACACACGCACACTAACTCTGCGGCGTGCATGACTCCCACTCGACGGGGTTCCCCTCCTGGGGTTCCGTCTCCTCTTCGGGAGTCCCTTCCTTATAGAACCCTGCAAAAGCTTCAAACACAAGCAGTGAGCACGAAGGCTCAGCAAGTCTGACCCGTCTCACCTAAACATGGAACTTCTACATGAGGGTAATGGGTTACATGAGGTAAAAATCAGTTGCAAGGACTCGCCTAATTAGTAGAACCTTACTTTCAAGTTTTAGCAGCAGGTTGTGGAAAACCTTACGCTAAGGTACATGAGAGAGCCGCAATCAAACAAGAAACGCATTTCTCTCATGTACTTTGCCCAAAGTTGAAAAGAACTTTAGTTAGCTCTAAGCTACAGCATATCATTAACAATCAATGTCCAGCTTTCAATCAGCAACATTTTAACATGTAACTAGCCTGTTCTTTCTACGTCATGGTACAGTGAACAAGTGGTACTCACTGACTGCGAGGGACGGCGATTATAATCGATTTACACCTGCAGGGTTACCCGAACAACCCGTCACGTACGCCCGTACTCGATGTTGCCTACAACAACCATCACGGACGCCGTACGCGACTACCTTTCACCCGTCAGCCAAATGTTGAACCGGTCCAATCGTCCCGAGCAAGAGGTCTCTGCACGCGCATCTCAGTGCCGCCAGCCGATTTACACCTCGAGCTCTCAACCTACCCTCTGAACGACCAGCTATGCCTCAACACCTAGCTACCCGAGTTAGATCAGTTTCCCGGTTCCCATATAGCCGGTAGGTCTTCGGTACTGTTCTAGCTTGTTCAACAGGCCCGCACACGGCTCGGTCCTCAATCGACACAAGTGGAGCTACAGCACACAGGCCCCAAAGTCCTGCTGCCCTTAACCTCCGCTTGGTCTCATTTTCTTGCCATGTGTTTCATGTGCTATCACTACCCGAGTCGAGTGCCTCTAGAATATGCTCGTGAGTAGTTCCAACTACTCGACTTGTACCGAATCCTACTCTATCTTAGCAATGCAGTGGCTAACGAGGTTTTCAATCCTAACCCCAACCCATGGTTTTCTTGGCTATGCAGTTGGGTTTCCAATCAAGACTCTAATGCAAAGAATCACAACAATATTCAAAGATGTGCTCAAAAAAATAAACACTTGTAAAAAGGTTAATGCAAACCGGAGCTTGCCTTGCTGCTCTTGATCGTAGGCTAGCTGTTCCTCCGGAGTAACGAAGTCTAGGACTTCGGGTTCCTCCTCGACCTTAGCGACTACATGATAAGAGCAATATATGTATCAATTTAAATGCATTTGTATTGAGTTTGAAGTTGTGAAGTCTATAACCTTTGTTAGACAGACCTAATGACTGTGAAACTTTTACTGTGGCTTGGTTACAACCTAAACAGAGACTTGGTCAAGTTTTAGTTGCAGCAAAGCTCATTTGAGCCCTCCACAATTAATTATGTCCTTGACCTTAATTGGAACTCTTAGGGTGTTCTAGGATTATCATGAAACAAACTATGACTTTCTGAAAACTAGATTTTCAGAGGGTTCTAATGGAGTTGGTCTCACTTAATTTGGAAGTTCCTAACTAAAGATATGAGCTAAACAATTTCAGAGAAAATCCTGAAAATGTTTCTGAACATTTTCTATTTTCTCTGGAACAGTTTCACTAATCACATCATTAGGTGGATTAAATGAGCTCCAATGGGTCTGAAATTTTTATGGTAGTTCAAGGATATTTTGGTGAACATCCTAGCAAAATTTCAGAATTCTCCTCCAAAGGATTCTCCAGTTAAAATTCCAAACAGTTTAAATTTGAGGAATTAATTCTGGAGAATTAAGGAATTTCATGAAGTGAAACTTGATTTGCTGGAAAGTGCTCAGAGAGCTGAATCCAGCAAAATTTGGTTCACTCGATTTGAAGCTCTCTAGCCAAAGTTATGAGGATTTAAAGTTTGGAAGAATTCTGAAAATCGGGGAAAAGTTTAAACTCTCGGGGCTCGCGGGGACACGTGTCGAGCGCGGAGGTGTCCGGCACACCGGCGCTCACAGGGTATTTGCGCGACAGCACAGCCGATCCCTGGCCACACCCGATCCTGATTTAAATTCTTCAGCCGCTGACACGTGGGCCAGCCGGCTTCGTCTTCCTCCTGCCGTTCTCTCGCGCCCGCGCCGCCGACCTCGCCGGAGCAGACTCGGAGCTCACTGGCTCGCCGCTGCCGGACCTCCCATGGGCTGAAACTCGCCGCCAGGGGGTTGTCGACGTCGAGGAGCACGTCGGTGGTGTCAGGTCGGGCTGAGGGTGACCGGAAATAGCCCGGCGACGTGCCGCGGCCTCGGTTGAGGTTCGGCACCGTCGACCGTGGTTTCTAAACCCGCCAACACGTCGAACAAACGGCCCTACAGCATCAGTGTACCACTAGGAAGCTCGACAAGGTGTCAAAAGGGTTCAGGGATGGCGGTAAGTGGGTCGGCACCGTGTGACCGATCGTGCCCGCCATGACCGCCCTCGATCGAGCTCGAAATTCGTCACTCCTAGACAGCTTCACGCTACGGATGCAGAAAAGAACTTGATCGCCGGCTAGTCCAGCATCTATGGGCAAGATTTGATGACCTCCGAAAGATCATAGAGCGAGAATTTAAAGAAACCGTATCGGAAGCTCAGTTTAAGGTTGCCGGAGCAAAAACTGAGAATTCGCCGGCGAGAGTTCACGGCGTGGCTTGAGCTTCAGGTGGAAGCAGTGTGGAGTCCGTGCGCTCCTGTTGCCGCCCTTGCTCGGCCGTGGAAGTGGTTGCAGCGTGCTGCCCGCGTGAGACCGATCGCCGTCCTTCAGCTAAACTGCGGCGGTCATCGTTGGTCACGGGAACAGGGGCCGAAACCCGGTGGTCCAGGCGTTGGGAGGGTGGTGCGCGACCTCCAGTGGCTGTCTAGCAGCTTAGGAACGAAGGAGATTGTTTTGCTTGTTTTCCCGATTGAGCAGAGAGCTGTGGCGAGAAACAATGCCGCTGCTCGGGTTTGCCCGCGAGAAGATAAAGCCGGCCAACTCCTGCTCGGCTGAGGCGGTGCCGGTCGCGTGGGGGCGCGAGCAAGCCGCCCTGGGCGCCAGCGCGCGGAGAGGGAAGCAGCTGGTGGCGCCGGTAGCTGCTCGGTGGCACAGCCGACAGCTGCTCGGTGGAATTTCCCACCGAGACTCTGACTTTGGTTGCAAGTTTCTCCTTCTTCCCTCTATGACATGTGGGTCCCACCCGGGGTTTTAACCTCTGAAATTTACTCCTAATCACTGTAGTGAACAGTGAACCCCATAATACCCCTGGTGATTCAAATTATTCACCCTTGAGCCATTCAAATTGAATAGGATTCGAATTGGATTTGGTTTGAGTGAATTCCAGCACAAGTTCAGTTTTGAATTCAAATAAAGTTTGAATTCGTCCCACTTAGCTCATGTCAAGATCAACTCCAGATGGAGTGAAAATTGGTGTTTGAGCTCACAAAAATGTGCTGAATAAGAATATGCCTCCCACTTTTAAATTCATGGGAAAACAGTTTGAATTTGAATATGGTTTCAAACTGCCCTCCTCCTAACTATACCCAAAATGACGTTAAAAGGGTTTTGAATTTGGGTGAAACTTGGCATGGACATCCTTAGTAAAGTGTAGGAGTTTTCATATGTCCAGCCCATCTATATCACATATGGGAAATACCACTTTTGCAATATGTGAGTTTGTTTTCTAATGAGCATGTTGATAATTGTTACTTGCTCTTCATTTGTGTTCATGATCCTTCCTCAAATAAGGTGTGTGGTGTGGTGATGAACACTGCAAATGTGTGTCAAAAACTGAGGCCCTTACATTCCTCCCCCCTTAAAAGAATCTCGTCCCGAGATTATAAGGTGAAAATGAGAGAGAGGACGGTGGAAAATTACCGGATATGCGACGTGAAAAATTCAGGGTAGTTAGTACGAAGGAATTCTTCGCTCTCCCATGTCGCTTCGTCCATGGAGTGATTACTCCATAGAACCTTGTAGAACCACAACGTACGGTTGCGTGTGGTTCGGGCCTTTTCATCAATAATCTGCACCGGTTCCTCCCGATAGGTGAGATCCGGTTGCAGTTCTTCAATGTCTTCCAGCTGAACGGTAGTTGATAGCTTGAGACACTTCCTCAGCTGGGAAATGTGAAAGACGTTGTGCACACCGGAAAGTGCTTCTGGTAATGTCAGCCGGTATGCCACTGACCCACATCTTTCGGTAATCTGGAATGGACCGATGAATCGGGGTGCCAACTTTCCCCTCACCCCAAATCTGTTTACGCCCTTCATTGGAGACACCCGTAGGTATACGTGATCTCCAACTTCGAATTGTAATGGGCGCCTTCTCCGGTCCGCATATTGTTTCTGACGGGATTGAGCGGCTTTTAGGTTCGCTTGAATCAGTCGAACCTTTTCTTCCGCGTTGTTGACGAGGTCAATCCCGAAGGTAACCCTTTCGCCAGACTCACACCAGTTCAACGGTGTGCGGCATTTCCGCCCGTATAGCGCCTCGTAAGGTGCCATCTTGATGCTGGCTTGGTACCCATTATTGTACGAGAACTCAGCTAATGGCAAGTGATCATCCCAATTCTTGCCGTGGTCCATAGCACAAGCTCGTAGCATGTCTTCTAAGATTTGATTTACCCGCTCCGTTTGCCCATCCGTCTGCGGGTGGTAGGCTGAACTACGGATCAGCTTCGTCCCCAAGGCAGCGTGCAGCTGCTCCCAAAAACGGGACACAAATAAAGTGCCCCGATCCGATATGATGGTACGGGGTACGCCGTACAAGCATAGGATCCGTGAGATGTACAGTTCAGCGTACTTCTTGGCGTTGTAGTTGGTGTTGACCGGGATTAAATGGGCAACTTTGGTGAGCCAATCGATGATCACCCACACAGAATCATGTTTCTGCAAGGTGGTGGGTAAACCGACGATGAAGTCCATGCTCACATCCTCCCACTTCCAGGCAGGAATGCCCAGTGGTTGCAGCAGTCCCGGTTTTCGCATATGATCTGCCTTCACCCTTCGACATGTATCACACTCGGACACGTATTTTGCAACCTCGCGCTTCATCCGTGTCCACCAAAACTTTCTTCGGAGTTCTTGATACATCTTGTTGCTGCCGGGGTGAATAGAGAACTTTGATAAGTGAGCCTCATCAAAGATCTTCTTTCGTAGTTCCGGGTTTCGGGGTACGACGATCCGGTCCATGAACCATAGGACGCCGTCTCCGTCCTTCCGGAAACATTTCAACTCCCCACTGTCTACACGTCTCCGCAAATGTGACATGCCCTTGTCATTCTTTTGGACTGCCGCTATCTCTTCACGGATGGTGGGGATCAAAGCTAGGTTGTAGAGAGCTCCGTGTGGAATCACATGTAGTGGTGGTTCGCTCTCTTCCAACGGTGTGATGGTCAGATCATTGACGTGTGACTTGTGGCTCAGCGCATCTGCCACTACGTTTGCCTTGCCCGGATGATAATGGATCTCTATCTCGTAATCCTTTATCAGTTCTAATCATCTTCGTTGCCTCATGTTCAGTTCCTTCTGAGTGAATATGTACTTGAGGCTTTTGTGGTCGGTATATAAATGTACGAGGTTACCGAGTAGGTAGTGCCTCCACATTTTTAGTGCAAGTACCACGACAGCGAGCTCCAAATCGTGAGTTGGATAATTTTGCTCATGGTTTCTAAGCTGCCATGACCCATACGTGACCACCCTTCGGTCTTGCATCAGCACACATCCGAGCCCAATGCTGGATGCATCGCAGTACACATCGAACGGTTTTGTTGTGTCTGGCTGCGCCAAAACCGGTGCTGATGTCAGGTGCTTGACTAAAGCCTTGAATGCTGCTTCGCATGCTGGACTCCAAACATATTTGGTAGCCTTCTTTAGCAGCTCTGTCATTGGCTTGGCAATTTTTGAGAAGCTCGGAATGAACCTCCGATAATATCCCGCGAGTCCGAGGAAACTCCGTACCTCGTGAACAGTTCTCGGGGATTTCCAATTCAGCACTTGAGTGATCTTGCTCGGGTCTACAGCGATACCCTCCGCTGAGATGATATGCCCGAGGAAAGGCACTTGCGATATCCAAAACTCGCATTTGCTGAATTTTGCGTATAACTTGTGATCCTGCAGCCGTTGTAAGACTATACACAGATGTTTCTTGTGATCTTCCTCCGACTTGGAATATACCAGGATGTCGTCGATGAAGACCACGATAAACTTGTCCAGCTCCGGCATGAATACCGAGTTTATTAAGTACATGAAGTGAGCCGGAGCATTGGTGAGGCCGAAGGGCATGACCAGGTACTCATAAAGTCCGTACCTCGTCGAAAAAGCCGTCTTCGGAATGTCCTCAGCCCTTATCTTAATCTGATGGTACCCGGATCTTAAATCCATCTTGGAAAAGATCTTTGCTTCGACCAACTGATCAAATAACATGTCGATCCGTGGCAACGGGTACTTGTTCTTGATAGTTACGGCATTTAATGGACAATAGTCCACGCAAAGCCGCAACGTCTCATCCTTCTTCTTGACAAATAATGCCGAACAGCCCCATGGCGAGGAGCTCGGCCTAATAAAACCCTTCTCCAGAAGGTCCGTGAGCTGAGTCTTCAGTTCAGCCAACTCCTTGGGTGCCATCTTGTACGGCCTTCGGGATATTGGCATGGTTCCCGGTGCAAGTTCAATCTTGAACTCCACCTCTCTATCAGGCGGCATCCCCGGCAAATCATCCGGAAATACATCAGGGAACTCTCGGACCACCGGAATATCTTCCAATCTGATGGTTGTGGCTTGATAGACACTTGGAAGTTTTATTTCCGGACTGTCCAGAAATAACGAGTGAGCCTCGTGCACTTCTGAGTTCAAGTGCACGACTCGGAGGACGGTGTCTAAAACAGCGCCGTGGCGGGTTAACCACGACATCCCTAAGATGACATCGACCTTTTGTCCCTCTAAGATTATGAGAGACGTAGGGTAAACTCTACCCTCTAAGCACAATGGCGCTTTTGGGACCATCATGCTTGCTGAAATTTTCCCACCCGGTGAACAGATCACATAAGGACTATCGGTGGGTAGTATTTGCAAGCTATAGTTATCAATGAAAGCTTGGCTAATGAAGCTATGCGTGGCGCCTGAATCAAATAGTACTATAGCGGGATGCTGGTGGAGTTGGAACATACCCGCAAGGATTGGCTCGCCCTCCGGCACGTCCTCAATGGCAAGCTGGTGGATGGTGCCGGGCCTAGGGTTTGCCCGCCGCGCATTAGTAGGGTTCTGGGGTTGATTCCTCCCCGGAACTGTGGTGCCACTCCGCCGCCTTGCCTCTCCGGGCAACTGCTCGCGAAGTGTCCTGGACGACCACACTTGTAACATGTGGCCGCTGCTGGTGGAGTGCTCGGTGGACGAAAGCCCGGCATGCGTTGCGGAGGTGCAAACGCACGCGGCATCACCCGCTGCTGCTGTTGTTGTTGCGGTGGTACTGGCAGTGCCGGCCTGAATGCCGGTGAAGAGTACGGCCGACTGCGGAACGGCATTGACCGCGGTGGTGGTTGCCAGCGTGGACCTGATGGTGGGCGATTCACCATCCGAAACTTCTGAGAAGGACCGCCTCCTTCTCCTCTGCTCTGCGGCGCGCTTCGCTTCCTCTCCGCCGCCGCTAACTCCTTGCCGGAGTTCTCCTGAATAATCGCAGCATCAATGATGTCGTTGAGGCTGCCACGATTGAACATCGCCAACTTGTCCTTCAGGAGCGGGTTAAGCCCCTGGTAGAAGTGGTCCTGCTCTTCTCGTCAGTATCTGCGTGATATGACGCGTAAAGCGCGAGATCGTTGAACGCTCTGGAGTATTCCAGCGCGTTCCGGCTCCCCTGCTGCAAGTGCAGGAACTCCTGCATCTTCCTCTTCATTAAACCTGGCGGTATATGATAGGCCCTGAAGGCCGTCCGGAACTCCGTCCAGGTCATCACTCGGTCGGTGGGCTGTGAAGCACAGAAGTTGGCCCACCACGCGCTCGCGGATCCTTGGAGCTGCTGGACCGCGAACTGAGTCTTGCGCTGCTCGCTTATCTGGAGCAGCCCGAACTTCATCTCTATGGCGCGGAGCCAGTTGTCCGCGTCAAGAGGTTCATCCGCCCTTGAGAACACAGGAGGATGAGTCGCCAGAAAGTCGGAGTAGGAGCTCTGTTGACGCTCCTCATGGTCTTGACGTCTCTCTGGGCGAGATGTATTCGCAATAAGAGTCTGCAGCAACTCTGTGTGTTGCTGATGCGAGCCCGCCATTGCCGCGACGATGTCGGCCAATGTAACCGTTGGCAGTGGTGGTGGCGGTGTTTGTTGTTGCTGTTGCTGCTGTTGCTGTTGTTGTCCCGAGGAGTCCTCGGGAGGTGGTTGGGAGGTCTCTCCCCCTTGACTGGTACCCCCAACGTCAGGGTTGACACGAGTACGCGTCATTCTGAAATTCAAAACAGCAGCAATTAGCACATGTCTTACTTAAAATTCCATAAGCAACAGTAGGTATTGAAGTGACACATGATTAATTTGCACAACATTCATATATATTGATAAAGCATAAACTTTATACAAGATACATTATTCTCGGGTCTCCGAGAAGTCGTGCTCATGTCGTCACTACCTATACATACGCTACTGTCTACATGACAGGTCACTGATTACGAAAGTTGGGTTACGCTACCCTGGCTGCCCTACATGGCAACTGTAACCCTCTACTTGGAGTAGAACTCGACCTCCTGTGGGTCGTCCTCCTCCGGTACCTCTGCTGGTGGCTCTGGATCTACCACCTCTTCCCCCATTCCGGGTTCTCCCATTGCTGGAAGACCCAAGACCACCGGTACGCCTAACACCGGGGGCACGAGGTCCTGCAAAGCATGCACCTCGTCCATAGCTTGGTTGTAGTCCTCTTCCCAGCCTTGTCCTTCCTCGATAGCGTCGTCCCGCTCTTGAGCAAGGTCCTCATTCTGCTGGGTTAGGGTCTGCACCAGTTCTTGTAACGCCGCGATGTCGACACGGCTTTTTCTCTTCGCCTTCTTCAGACGATGCAACTGATTGTGCTGTTCATTCAGTCGCTTGATCGTTGGAAGGAGCACATTGCGGAGTGCGCTGTGAGCACTCTCGAAATGATCTTCACGGCTTGTGCTCTCCTTGAGCTTTGTGGCGAGATGCTCCATATGAACAGATTGGCTGTCCATCACGGCGTTTCCCGCCCTCATCTGGAGGCTGAGATTTGCCTCCGCGGGGTTGTACCTTGGGCAACTCGGATCTGTTGCCTCCAGGTACCTCTCTTTCCACACCTGCTGAGCTCGTCCCTCCACCGGAATGAGTGCGTATGGAGTGCCCTCCATAGCCTGCACGTGTAGTTGGCAGAAACGTGACATAGTGTCACGGGCTGCCACTTGCCACATCCCTTCCGGTTGTCTTCCTCTCACCGTGACGGTGAATGGCACCCAACCGGGTGGCATAGGTCCTGCAGGAACCTCGACATGGATCGTCCACGTCTTGTTCCCCTCTTCGCCTTCTTACTTGGCGAAGTATCGCGGCATCTGGTTGTACCCGAAATATTGGAGCATTTGCCACAATGCTTCCGGGTAGCCGCTACGGTGAGAACAGTGGGACATCACCCACCCGTTCTCCAACTTCTTACCTGCTGTCATCTGTAAAAATATATTTGAGAAATGTCAAATATTTATTTAAACAGTAAACCATTGAGTTATAACATAAGACATGTCATTGAACCCATAAAACTTGGAAACATAGTTCAAATTTTAAACAAATTTGACTGTTGATCTGCTGTTCCCATGACAGCCCTGACCAGTTTTCATTTCAACCTGATTTAGGCCATGTTGAAGGCAAAACCAATTCTGGAGCTCAACATAAAAGTTAAAGTTAACTTCAATAGATTTCCAGAAAGTATTTGCTTGGCCTAAGATCTGTCCTGGTTCAAAAGTTATGAGATGTCAAATTTAACAGAATTTCTGGAGAAAATTGGACAGCACCTCCCTGCTTTAGGTACTGATTGGATCCAAGAATCTCAGTTAATTCTCTTCCTAATCTGACAAAACTTTCTGTTACAAAGTTGTAACCCATCTCATAAGATTTCCAGAACTACCTCATTTCCTATTTTTGGATTTTTAAGCAGGAAGTTATGCTTAATTTACAGAGAGTTTACAGAGAGTCTTTGCTCTGCCCTGTTTTCTGGACAGTTTCAACTCTACTGCATGTTTCGATTGGTTAAGGGATGAAACACCTCTAGATCTCAACATAAGAGTTGCAAATTTCTTCCAACGCTTTCCAGAAATGTATCATACGACCCCAACCTCGAAAGAACTCAACCTCTAACCTCTGATTAACTTCAGCCTTGATTCAGCTGAGAACAGAGTGCTCTGTCCTTAACAACCTATAAGTTGAAAACTTGTTAACTTTGAATATCCTGTTCAAGGGAAGGAGTTACATCAAGTTTTACTACTTTGGATCAAAACTTTCAAGTTTTAAATGAATTTGTTCATTTAGTTGGGTGTGACGTCAATGCGTCACCAGATTATGTCGGTACTATGTCCTCACAAAGAAAAACCTATACCAGACTTAGCCGGCTTCGTTATTTCAGTGGCACTAAACATCACTCGCACACGGATGCTACACATCTACCATTTCGTGGTCAGGCTACCTGCAGAAACTCAAACAATCATCAGACTCGGCTGCACACCGAGCCCGGAATCCATACAGTTCGTACACCCGGCCGTCATCACTCGCCCGGATGTTCTCAAGCCAACCACGCCTTGAGTTACGTGTTCACGTTTCAGACCATGTGACGGGGTCTCCCATGTTGCACCACGCACGCCAGGGACAGACGTTGCTCGAATACCCCAAACGAAATGAAGAGTCGTAGAGGATACTAAAGCGGGTCGGGTTACCTGCCACCCATGGGGCTCCACCCTTCAGCTTGTGCGCACTGGTGGACAGCGCTTACGTGTACCCCCCAAGACATAAACGTCCCGAGATACACGATTTTCTGACATAAACAAATAGGTTAGTATGCCACTTTCTATATGCTAATAACATCCTTATACGGGCTACTAACTCGTTCCTCACTGGATTTTTGGAAAAAGATGACCTTTGTACTGTGTTAAACCTCAAGCGAGCTCTGATACCACGCTGACACGACCCCATTGGTCCTGTCGAGCCAGGATCACGCTGAGGGGTGCTGCGTTGCACAGCACCGTATAACACACGTCAAAGGTACAAAGCGGAAGCGGAAATTTTTTTTACATAAACAAGTTTATGAACATGTTTACATCAAAATAAGTTCAGTCTACACTCGCGGGCGTAGACTAAGCATCAAGTGCACGTTCAGCCCTCGAACGTGTCCTTGCTAGCACACATGCACACTAACTCTGCGGCGTGCACGACTCCCACTCGACGGGGTTCCCCTCCTGGGGTTCCGTCTCCTCTTCGGGAGTCCCTTCCTTATAGAACCCTGCAAAAGCTTCAAACACAAGCAGTGAGCACGAAGGCTCAGCAAGTCTGACCCGTCTCACCTAAACATGGAACTTCTACATGAGGGTAATGGGTTACATGAGGTAAAAATCAGTTGCAAGGACTCGCCTAATTAGTAGAACCTTACTTTCAAGTTTTAGCAGCAGGTTGTGGAAAACCTTACGCTAAGGTACATGAGAGAGCCGCAATCAAACAAGAAACGCATTTCTCTCATGTACTTTGCCCAAAGTTGAAAAGAACTTTAGTTAGCTCTAAGCTACAGCATATCATTAACAATCAATGTCCAGCTTTCAATCAGCAACATTTTAACATGTAACTAGCCTGTTCTTTCTACGTCACAGTACAGTGAACAAGTGGTACTCACTGACCGCGAGGGACGGCGATTATAATCGATTTACACCTGCAGGGTTACCCGAACAACCCGTCACATACGCCCGTACTCGATGTTGCCTACAACAACCATCACGGACGCCGTACGCGACTACCTTTCACCCGTCAGCCAAATGTTGAACCGGTCCAATCGTCCCGAGCAAGAGGTCTCTGCACGCGCATCTCAGTGCCGCCAGCCGAATTACACCTCGAGCTCTCAACCTACCCTCTGAACGACCAGATATGCCTCAACACCTAGCTACCCGAGTTACATCAGTTTCCCGGTTCCCATATAGCCGGTAGGTCTTCGGTACTGTTCTAGCTTGTTCAACAGGCCCACACACGGCTCAGTCCTCAATCGACACAAGTGGAGCTACAGCACACAGGCCCCAAAGTCCTGCTGCCCTTAACCTCCGCTTGGTCTCATTTTCTTGCCATGTGTTTCATGTGCTATCACTACCCGAGTCGAGTGCCTCTAGCCTATGCTCGCGAGTAGTTCCAACTACTCGACTTGTACCGAATCCTACTCTATCATAGCAATGCAGTGGCTAACGAGGTTTTCAATCCTAACCCCAACCCATGGTTTTCTTGGCTATGCAGTTGGGTTTCCAATCAAGACTCTAATGCAAAGAATCACAACAATATTCAAAGATGTGCTCAAAACAATAAACACTTGTAAAAAGGTTAATGCAAACCGGAGCTTGCCTTGCTGCTCTTGGTCGTAGGCTAGCTGTTCCTCCGGAGTAACGAAGTCTAGGACTTCGGGTTCCTCCTCGACCTTAGCGAATACATGATAAGAGCAATATATGTATCAATTTAAATGCATTTGTATTGAGTTTGAAGTTGTGAAGTCTATAACCTTTGCTAGACAGACCTAATGACTGTGAAACTTTTACTGTGGCTTGGTTACAACCTAAACAGAGACTTGGTTAAGTTTTAGTTGCAGCAAAGCTCATTTGAGCCATCCACAATTAATTATGTCCTTGACCTTAATTGGAACTCTTAGGGTGTTCTAGGATTATCATGAAACAAACTATGAGTTTCTGAAAAATAGATTTTCAGAGGTTTCTAATGTAGTTGGTCTCACTTAATTTGGAAGTTCCTAACTAAAGATATGAGCTAAACAATTTCAGAGAAAATCCTGAAAATGTTTCTGAACATTTTCTATTTTCTCTGGAACAGTTTCACTAATCACATCATTAGGTGGATTAAATGAGCTCCAATGGGTCTGAAATTTTTATGGTAGTTCAAGGATATTTTGGTGAACATCCTAGCAAAATTTCAGAATTCTCCTCCAAAGGATTCTCCAGTTAAAATTCCAAACAGTTTAAACTTTGAGGAATTAATTCTGGAGAATTAAGGAATTTCATGAAGTGAAACTTGATTTGCTGGAAAGTGCTCAGAGAGCTGAATTCAGCAAAATTTGGTTCACTCGATTTGAAGCTCTCTAGCCAAAGTTATGAGGATTTGAAGTTTGGAAGAATTCTAAAAATCAGGGAAAAGTTTAAACTCTCGGGGCTCGCGGGGACACGTGTCGAGCGCGGAGGTGTCCGGCACACCGGCGCTCACAGGGTATTTGCGCGCCAGCACAGCCGATCCCCGGCCACACCCGATCCCGATTTAAATTCTTCAGCCGCTGACACATTGGCCAGCCGGCTTCGTCTTCCTCCCGCCGTTCTCTCGCGCCCGCGCCGCCGACCTCGCCGGAGCAGACTCGGAGCTCACCGGCTCGCCGCTGCCGGACCTCCCATGGGCTGAAACTCGCCGCCAGGGGGTTGTCGACGTCGAGGAGCACGTCGGTGGTGTCAGGTCGGGCTGGGGTGACCGGAAATAGCCCGGCGACGTGCCGCGGCCTCGGTTGAGGTTCGGCACCGTCGACCGTGGTTTCTAAACCCGCCAACACCTCGAACAAACGGCCCTACAGCATCAGTGTACCACTAGGAAGCTCGACAAGGTGTCAAAAGGGTTCAGGGATGGCGGTAAGTGGGTCGGCACCGTGTGACCGATCGTGCCCGCCATGACCGCCCTCGATCGAGCTCGAAATTCGTCACTCCTAGACAGCTTCACGCTACGGATGCAGAAAAGAACTTGATCGCCGGCTAGTCCAGCGTCTATGTGCAAGATTTGATGACCTCCGAAAGATCATAGAGCAAGAATTTAAAGAAACCGTACCGGAAGCTCAGTTTAAGGTTGCTGGAGCAAAAACTGAGAATTCGCCAGCGAGAGTTCACGGCGTGGCTTGAGATTCAGGTGGAAGCAGTGTGGAGTCCGTGCGCTCCTATTGCCGCCCTTGCTCGGCCGTGGAAGTGGTTGCAGCGTGCTGCCCGTGTGAGACCGATCGCCGTCCTTCAGCTAAACTGCGGCGGTCGTCGTTGGTCACGGGAACAGGGGCCGAAACCCGGTGGTCCAGGCGTTGGGAGGGTGGTGCGCGACCTCCGGTGGCTGTCTAGCAGCTTAGGAATGAAGGAGATTGTTTTGCTGGTTTTCCCGATTGAGCAGAGAGCTGCGGCGAGAAACAATGCCGCTGCTCGGGTTTGCCCGCGAGAAGATAAAGCCGGCCGACTCCTGCTCGGCTGAGGCGGTGCCGGTCGCGTGGGGGCACGAGCAAGCCGCCCTGGGCGCCAGCGCGCGGAGAGGGAAGCAGCTGGTGGCGCCGGTAGCTGCTCGGTGGCACAGCCGACAGCTGCTCGGTGGAATTTCCCACCGAGACTCTGACTTTGGTTGCAAGTTTCTCCTTCTTCCCTCTATGACATGTGGGTCCCACCCGGGGTTTTAACCTCTGAAATTTACTCCTAATCACTGTAGTGAACAGTGAACCCCATAATACCCCTGGTGATTCAAATTATTCACCCTTGAGCCATTCGAATTGAATAGGATTCGAATTGGGTTTGGTTTGAGTGAATTCCAGCACAAGTTCAGTTTTGAATTCAAATAAAGTTTGAATTCGTCCCACTTAGCTCATGTCAAGATCAACTCCATATGGAGTGAAAATTGGTGTGTGAGCTCACAAAAATGTGCTGAAAAAGAATATGCCTCCCACTTTTAAATTCATGGGATAAAAACAGTTTGAATTTGAATATGGTTTCAAACTGCCCTCCTCCTAACTATACCCAAAATGACCTCAAAAGGGTTTTGAATTTGGGTGAAACTTGGCATGGACATCCTTAGTAAAGTGTAGGAGTTTTCATATGTCCAGCCCATCTATATCACATATGGGAAATACCACTTTTGCAATATGTGAGTTTGTTTTCTAATGAGCATGTTGATAATTGTTACTTGCTCTTCATTTGTGTTCATGATCCTTCCTTAAATGAGGTGTGTGGTGTAGTGATGAACACTGCAAATGTGTGTCAAAAACTGAGGCCCTTACATTGGATCTGTAAAACTCGAGTTATGATAAAACCACCGAAGCAAGGTAGTGCTGAACAGAAACTCGACGAGAAAAACTTGTCTGAAACAAGTCGGACGAACAAGGAACAAAAGTTCCTTTAGAATACGAATTTTATTTATAGAAACACAAGAGGAACAGCCCCAAAGTCGTGTACCCACAAGCCTTGGCCTCCCTTGCTTATATAACCAGCCCTAAGGCCAATCCAATTCAAACTAGGAATCCTACTCCTACTTGGATTCAAACTGTAACTTTCCAATACTGCTCAAGACTCTTCTACACGCAGATAGAAGCAATCTTAGGACTTCCAAACACCTTAGTAACGTCCCAAACGTTCCTAAAACAACTCAAATTCGTGACCCACACGAAATCCTATCATTACCAACTCAAAACTTTCCATATTTGAGTCAAACACGACTCAGCCGCAGCCTGAGTCCATAACCTAGTCGGTTGGACCTTTCCGACCAATTCTTTACGTCCACATCTCTTCATCACGCCTTGGAACCATGCAGCCATGTCCATGCACTCCTTGCACACATGCAAACATCTTCCAACGATGTCCAAGATACCTTCATATGCATTGTTCTTGATTCAAACATACTGCGCAACCTCCCGATCAACTCAACCATAATTCCTCCCGAACTTGGTTGTTGAACCTCATCTTCTCGCTAAGACTAGTTCAACGGATCCCGTCACCAGCCATGTCTTAAACTCAAGCAACACCTGCACATGAATAAACAACCAATACTTCCGAGCACAAGTCCTCGACTTGACTCTCGTTAGTTCTGAAACTACAACATCTTACGTGAGCACCTCACATAAGCATGTTGTAAACCATAGCAAAATGATATCAGCCATAACCACCAAAACACACAAAAAACTTAGTAAAATAATACTAAGCAAACTTTCCATTGCAGGAGCTCGGACCTAGAGTCGGACCTCGTTAAAAAGGTGTTTTGTTAGTATTCAAAACTTTTATCGTCAAAGCCAATGTATTCAGCACACATAGGTCTCACAATCTCCCCCTTGATGAATGCATTGGCAACACCACTTAAAATCCGAACATTGGCTTATTCACATGAAAAGTTTTGAAAACAATTTCTCCCCCTTTGTAAATCAGAAATAAAATGAGAAGAAAAACAAAAATACCAAAAATTCTCCCCCTGAGAAGAATCGTGCCAAAACACTTGTGAATGTGTGCAATGTGTGATCAATTTCTCCCCCTTTGACAATGTATTCAGCAAGGTATAAAAGGGAAATTTTAATTTGTTATGAGCACATTATAACATATACATATAAAACAAAGCTCATCCAAATCATACTATCAAGTAACTTACACTATCACATCAATGAGATACATAAAGTAGTGTAAGCCATGCTAGAGATCAAGTGTAATTTTCAATTTAAACAAGTCATGATCTCACAAACTTAACTATTTCAAGACCTGAAAGCATGACACTTGTTGCTGCATTTTATTTATCATTTAAAGCACAAATTTTGATCTTATGACATTTGCAAGAGATTATATGCAGCATCAGCATTATTCTAACCAACCAAGGCAAGCCTATGTCATTTGACAGTCAGTGTGACACCCTAATCTCGGGTATCAGCATATGTTCATGTTTTATGAAGAGAAAACATTTTAAGAAAAGTAGGAACAGAGAAAAAATATCAAAGGATAGCCAACAAGAGCCGAATCCAGCTCTCAGAGAGCGCTGAAGACAACTTCTGCGGCCCGCTGGCCACGTGGCGTGTTCGGAGCTCATCCCTGCGAAGTGGGGAGAGGTCCACCGCTAAAGTAGGCTACGTCGCAGGCTCGGGGCTCATCTCTGCAAAAGGGGAGGGGTCCGACCCTATGGGACACGTGTTGCCCCCGGAGCTAGTCATCATGAAAATCAGAGGACTGGTCACGCGGGATACGTGTCAATCTCAGAGCTCACCTCCGAGAGGTCCGGTGCTATCGAACTCGTGTCGCCACCGGAGCTTATCTCCAGGAGGTCCGACACTGCTGTACACGTGTTAACCTCGGAGCTCGTCTCTGAGGAAAGAAGAGAGGAAAGGTCCGGCACTGACACGTGGCGTGCGTGGAGCCACCTCCGAGTAAGAGAGGAGGTCCCGACCGCCAGGATACGTGGCGCACGCGGAGCTCACCTCCGAAGAAGAGGGAAGTCTTGCTCGCTTGACACGCGGCACCATCGGAGCTCATCTCTGTGGAAAAGGAGAGACCAGGCCCGATGGACACGTGGAGCTTCCGGAGATCATCACCGTGAAGGTGACGGGTTCTGAAGCGATTTTGGAATCTGTACACGTAAGAAATACCGGAACAGAAACCGACCTGAATTCCACGAAGATACCGCACCAAATCAACTAAAGATAAGTTGTAAGATTCAAATAGGACTCATATTCGGGATACAATCAGATTAGGACTCTTCTCTTCCCGATTATAAATAAAACCCAGAACCCTGGCTGAAACCACAAACTTCTTTTCCAACACCTGAGCCGACGACTTAGAGCCCTAGTCTCAAACCGCCGAGTAAACCATCGCCGGAGCGTGGCAAAGAAGATCGCTGGAGAAAGCCCAACAATCTGAGGAGGACCTCGAGACAGAGAAGAACGTAAGGTAGGTCTCCAATACCACCTCACGACATCATTGTGTTCTTTTTGCATCTGTTCTTTGATTCCTTTCGAACAGAAGCCTTCTCGTGGACAGATCACTTGATGATCAGGTTGATCCAAAAGACAAGGTCATCGCCACGTCCACCTTTGATCCGAACACCTCTGTCCATACAAGCCACACAAGAACACATGCAAACCAATCTAATAAAACTAATCATCAGATAGCATGCATATGCATCATCACATTTAGTTTAAGGTTTGTGCATGATATTAATTGCTGTGAATCTTGTATGCACGTGATCCTACCTAGCAGGACAAGCTCAGGGAGCTGTCTACGACGAGCTGCAAAAACAAGGTTTTTGGATTCAAGAACAACCGGAACCGCAAGAACAAGGCAAGTGCTCCTTGACCATATTGATCCTATGTTTTGGGTGAAACTGTTTTGTTTTGCGAAAAGGTGTGCGTACTGAGTCAAACATGATGGGAAGCCCTTTTATAGGAGTTTACTAGTTTTGGTTAAACCACCCTTGTCGCCAGGGATGTTTTATGAGTCGGGTATGGTTTTTGCTTTTTGCTCCGCTGAGTCCATGGGATTGGGAAGCGAGATAGATGTGTCTAGCTAACTGCACTCGTAATGATATAAGAAACTGATGAGATTAAATGAACATGGATTGGAGGGAGATCTAGGCAAGACTGGGTTTGTGAATGAGGTAGCATGAGATGGAGGTTTACTTGCCCTAGATCTAAGGACCGGTTCATGCATGCACATGCCAGGATAACAGTGCCACCACAAGGCCAAGTATGGGTGCGGCTTAGCTGAGTAATTAGGTAAGTTGCTAGAGTGTTATGGATTGTGGAAGGCCCGGGGAATGGGAGTCGAGTGAGGACTGCCCTGGGAACTGCATGGCACAAGAGGGGGCCCGTGGGTGGGAGAATTGGAGATTCTAGCCTGCCGTTGAAACTTTAGTGAGTCCATACATCTAGTAACCCCTTTGTAAAGGCTATTTTGTGATCTCTTGACCATACACCGACGGTTGTGTACTGGTATAATGGAGGTTCTGCAGTCGCCGACAGGTGATGGAATCAAAAACTTGTTGGTAAAGAGGTGCAAACTCTGCAGAGTCTAAAACTATCATGATAGCCGAGCTTACGGTCACGAGCGCCTAGCTAAACCGCCATGATTAGTTGGGATGGTTATTGGGAAGGTTATTGGTTATGGTTGTTGATTATGGTTATGGTTTGGTTTTGGGACTATTGAGTCCGGGTTATAAGATGGTTGCATGACTGTTGAGTCATGGTAACGAGAATGGTCTCGGTGTGAGAAAAAGTTGTTTATGAGATGAGATGGTAGCGAATACGTGAAGGTATTCATGAGATGGTAGCGAATACGAGGAGGTATTCGTGAGTAAGAATGAAGTTGGTTAATGTTCGGGTGGAACATGGAAAGCGATGGAGGTATGTTGGTAATTTAATATATGCTGAGATCACATTCATCTAAAGTTAAGTTGCTGTTTTATCATGGTTTTATAAATCTGCTTTTCTGCAAATGAGCCTTTTTATACCTACCTTGTTATGAGCTGCATATCATGTTTTTTTCCCGCACTTGCTGAGTACATCATTGTACTCAAACTTGCATTATTATTTCATCATCAGCAGCAGGAGACGACTACTATGAAGACCAAGGCGTGTGATCTATTCTCAACCTTGCCTGTGGAGGGTGTAGAGATGGAGCCACTTCTGCTTAGATTTCCTTCCGCATTAGTTAAATCGCTTCCGCATTAGAATAAAGAGTTCCGCTGCATAGAAATAAAGACTTCTGCTGTGAGCATGAGTCCAAGACTCATGAGATATTGTAATAAACTCTGTTATTCGTGGTAATATATAATCTGAATTCAGTTTGTGGAATGCATGTGTATGTGTGATGAACATACTGGGCACACATATGCATTAGTTCTCGGTTCCGTGGTTTTACACAGAATTGAGGGCGTCACAGATTGGTATCCGAGCCACGAGTTGACAGTAGGTTACACGCCTAGATAGAAACCTAAGATTGACATTAGAACCACGGGTTGACAGTAGGTTACACCCTTAAATAGGAGTCACATATTGGACACAGATTGGTAGTTAAGCTATGCTGACCAAAGGAAGCATCCTAGGACGCTTAGATTGGCTTTAAAACTACCTTGGCATAGGAAACCAACCTTGAATAGAAGTTTTATGAGCCCTTGCAATGATTGTTTGTAATTGTGTGCTTAGTGTGAGTTGTGGGACGTCCCCCAAATGTTGTCCATATCCACACGAAAGTAGAAAGAGGTGTGAGATGTCTCGGCACTTGTTCACATCCTCATATGGGCTAATATATATATAGTCCAACTCACCTTGATGCATATAGTTGAAGGAACTACCTAACCTCCTAACATTCTATTCTATTTTGATCTCTCTCACAGATGGTGAGAGGAAACGCCGGCCGAAGGAACGTCCGTGACACCAAAGAGGATGATCACGAGGAAGTTCCTGTTAACCCCGGAGCTGGTGAGAACAACCTGGAAAGGTTGATGGCCATGCAAAACCAGCTTATGCAAACCATGATCCAAACTTTGGGTCAGTTGCAGGCCAATAACAACCCCGTTCCAGCACCACCACCACCACCACCGCCGGCTCACAACAGACTGGGAGAGTTCATGAGGACTCGACCACCCACCTTTGCTCAAGCCAGTGATCCCATGGAGGCCGACGACTGGTTGAAATCCATGGAGAAGAATCTTGCCGTTGTTCAGTGCAATGACCGAGATAAGGTTCTCTTTGCGTCACACCAACTTATGGGAGCTGCCGCTGACTGGTGGGATGCCCTATGCAACGCCCATGCCAACCCGGAGACAATCACTTGGACTGAGTTCAAGGAAAGTTTCCGCTCTCATTACATCCCTGCTGGTGTAATGATGCTCAAGAGGCAGGAGTTCGAGGGTCTCCGCCAAGGACAGAAAAGTGTGAATGAGTACCTCAACAAGTTCACACAACTGTCCCGGTATGCCCCCGAAGATGTCAACTCAGACCAGAGGAAGCAATACCTGTTCATGAGAGGGTTGAACAATGAGATCCAGATTCAGCTCCTCAACAATGACTACGTAAGCTTCCAGAAGCTGGTTGACAAGGCCATAGTGGTTGAAAACAAGATCCGAGAGATCGAACGAGAGTGCAAGACGAAGATGCCATACCAGCCTCAAGGGAGCAACGTACGATCTCTGTACATGCCCCCAGCTGCATCGCAATATGGGTCAACCACTCCTGCATACCGCCCTGGTCAGCCACCACAGCAACAATTCATTGCACCAGCACCTCGCATGCCCATGCCTCCTGCACCCCGACCTAACAATGGCGCTCCTGTTCAAAACCCCTGCCCCAATGTACCTGCTGCCGCAGGCAACAGGGCATGCTTTGCATGCGGGGAGATAGGACACTTCGCAAACCAGTGCCCGAGGAGAGGCCCTGGACAGCAAGGCAACGTGCCTAAGCAGAACCCGCGACCGAACGGAGGGGACAATCAAGGAAATCAGGGACAGCAGAACTATGCTCGCGGCAACGTGAACCATGTCTCTGCTGAGGAAGCACAACAGGCTGAGGACGTCATAATTGGTATGTTCCTTGCCAACTCCAACCCAGCCACCATCTTATTTGATTCTGGAGCATCACATTCCTTCATATCATCCAAGTATGTTGCCAAACATCACCTACCCGTATCCCACTTAGAATGTGCTATGTTAGTTAATTCTCCCAGTGGAGAGATGAGGACTAATATAGTATGTCCAAAAGTAAGCCTTAAAATAAGGGGGGTAGACTTCCTCGGCAACTTTATTGTCTTGGACTCCCAAGGGATTGACATAATACTCGGGATGGATTGGTTAAGTAAGCACAACAGGGTAATCCAATGTGCTGAAAGAAGCGTGCAGTTGACAAATGAGCACGGCATCCGTGTCGAGTTTGAGTCAGCCCAACAAACCACTGAAAAGGCAAATTTGAACCACGTTGAAGGAGCAACATTGGACAGCATTCCGGTGGTTCAGGAGTTTTCGGACGTGTTTCCGAAAGAGCTTCCAGGTATGCCACCTGACCGGGACATTGAGTTTGCCATTGATTCGATACCAGGAACTGCACACATAGACAAAAGACCCTATAGGATGCCCGTCAATGAACTAGTAGAACTCAAGAAGCAAATTCAAGAGCAGTTGGAGAAGGGTTTCATACGTCCAAGCTCGTCACCATGGGGAGCTCCTGTGCTCTTCATGGACAAGAAGGATGGAACCCAAAGGATGTGCATGGACTATAGGTCTCTCAACGAGGTAACAATCAAGAACAAATACCCTCTGCCTCGTATAGAGGACCTATTCGACCAAATGAAAGGAGCCCGAGTGTTCTCCAAGATTGATCTTCGGTCAGGATACTTCCAGCTGAAGATTAAGCCCTCCGATATACCCAAGACAGCCTTTCGAACGTGGTATGGTTCGTATGAATATACCATCATGTATTTTGGGTTGACAAATGCACCCGCATACTTCATGTACCTTATGAACAAGGTTTTCATGGAGTACCTGGATAAGTTCGTCGTGGTTTTCATCGACGACATTATGGTGTGTTCAAAAAGTAAGGAGGAGCATGAAGAACATTTGAAATTGACCTTGCAGAAATTGCGTGAGCATCAATTGTATGCCAAGCTTAACAAGTGTCAATTTTGGCTAAAGGAAATATCTTTCCTAGGCCACATTATCTCCTAGGAAGGGGTATCGGTTGATCCCGGAAAAGTGAGAGATGTTCTGAAGTGGGACCAACCGCAGAGCGTGAGGGATATTCGGAGTTTTCTTGGGATGGATGGTACTATCGACGCTTCATTAAAGACTTCTCTAAAATAGCAAAGCCTATGACAGAGTTGCTAATGAAGGAGAAGGTCTTCCAATGGACACCAGCCTGCCAAAGAAGTTTTGAGGAGCTCAAGAAAAGTCTAACCACAGCACCGGTTCTGGTATTGCCAGACGTAAGCAAGAGCTTTGACATATATTGTGACGCATCCAGACAGGGGCTCGGATGTGTGCTCATGCAAGAAGGACAAGTGGTAGCCTATGCCTCACGACAATTAAAGAAGCACGAGCTTAATTATCCTACACATGACTTGGAGATAGCAGCAGTGGTGCATGCGTTGAAGATTTGGAGACATTATATCCTTGGTCATCGATGTGAGATCTATACGGATCATAAAAGCCTCAAGTACATATTTACACAAATGGACTTGAATTTGAGGCAACGTCGATGGTTGGAACTCATCAAGGATTACGATGTTGGAATCAACTACCACCCCGGGAAGGCCAATGTAGTAGCTGATGCATTGAGCCGAAAGGGAGCATGTCACCAACTCACGGTTCGGGAGCTACCACCCGAACTACGTAAGGAGTTCGAACGGTTACACCTCGGATTCTTGAACAACATGGAAATAATGGAGATCCACTCCTCATTGGAGCAAGAAATAAGAGATGGCCAAGCAACGGATGAGGACATCAAGGAGATCAAGGAAAGAATCCGACAAGGAATAGAGAAGGATTTCAAAGAAGATGAGATGGGTACGCTTTGGCTAGGAAAAAGGATTTGTGTGCCTAACATAAAACACCTCCGCGACATAATATTGAAGGAGGCACATGATTCACCCTATTCTATACATCCCGGAAGTATCAAAATGTACAAGGACTTGAAAACTTGTTATTGGTGGGATGGTATGAAGAGGGATATAGCCAAATACGTTGCCCTATGCGACACATGCCAACGGGTGAAGGCCGAACATAAAAAACCCGCTGGATTGTTGCAACCTTTGAAGGTACCCGAATGGAAGTGGGAGGACTTCAGTATGGATTTTATCGTCGGATTGCCACGTACTCAGTCGGGTTACGACTCCATCTGGGTTATCGTGGACCGAATGACAAAAACCACCCATTTTCTCCCTGTAAGGGCCAATTACAACGTTGCACAATTAGCAGAGTTGTACATGGAGCAGATCGTATGCCGTCACGGAGTCCTGAGGAGGATAGTCTCAGATCGAGGTTCTCAGTTTACCTCTAGATTCTGGAGGAAGCTGCAGAAAGCCATGGGTACACGACAGGATTTTAGCTCCGCCTATCACCCACAAACTGATGGACAAACCGAAAGGACAAACCAAATTTTGGAGGACATGTTGAGAGCTTGTGCCTTGAAACGTGGGCGTAGTTGGGATAGGAGTTTACCGTATGCCGAATTCTCCTATAACAACAGCTATCAAGCTAGCTTGAAGATGTTGCCTTTCGAAGCATTATATGGTAGACGGTGTAGAACGCCACTGTTCTGGAACGAAACCGGAGAGAAACAGGTGTTTGGACCCGAAGTGCTACAAGAAGCTGAAAAGCATGTCCAAACGGTACGGGAGAACTTAAAGGTTGTTCAGTCACAACAGAAAGGCTATGCGGACAATAGGCGTAGGAAGTTGAACTTCGAAGTAGGAGACTTCGTATACCTTAAGGTATCGCCTATCCGAGGCCAACGACGTTTCAACGTCAAAGGCATGCTAGCACCTCGCTACATCGGACCATTTAAGATTTTGGACAAGCGAGGAGAAGTCGCCTATCAACTAGAGCTCCCAAACCACCTCTCCGACGTACATGACGTGTTTCATGTATCCCAGCTCAAGAAGTGCTTGAGAGTACCAGAGGAACAAGTATCAATGGGAGAGCTTGAACTTCAAGAGGACCTGACTTATGCGGAACACCCTGTCCGAATCTTGGACGTAAAAGAAAGGGTCACCCGGAACAAGGTGATTCGATGGTGCAAGGTACAATGGAGCTATCACACAGAAGCTGAAGCCACATGGGAGCGTGAAGAGGATATCAAGGCAGAATTTCCCCATCTATTCTCTACTGACGAATCTCGAGGGCGAGATTCAATTTAAGGGGGGTAGATTTGTGACACCCTCATCTCGGGTATCAGCATATGTTCATGTTTTATGAAGAGAAAACATTTTAAGAAAAGTAGGAACAGAGAAAAATATCAAAAGGATAGCCAATAAGAGCTGAATCCAGCTCTCAGAGAGCGCCGAAGACAACTTCCGCGGCCCGCTGGCCACGTGGCGTGTTCGGAGCTCATCCCTGCGAAGTGGGGAGAGGTCCGCCGCTAAAGTAGGCTACGTGGCAGGCTCGGGGCTCATCTCCGCAGAAGGGGAGGGGTCCGACCCTATGGGACACGTGTTTCCCCCGGAGCTAGTCATCATGGAAATCAGAGGACTGGTCGCGCGGGATACGTGTCACTCTCGGAGCTCACCTCCGAGAGGTCTGGTGCTATCGAACACGTGTCGCCACCGGAGCTTATCTCCGGGAGGTCCGACACAGCTGGACACGTGTTAACCTCGGAGCTCGTCTCTGAGGAAAGAAGAGAGGAAAGGTCCGGCACTGACATGTGGCGTGCGCGGAGCCACCTCCGAGTAAGAGAGGAGGTCCCGACCGCCAGGATACGTGAGGGGGCCCGACCTCCATCACGGGGTCGTGCCGCCTTACCCGAGGAATCGCATTGGGTGGTGCCGTGTTATGCGGCACCCAACAGCACACATATAAGGAGCACAATATTACATAAATCAAAAGCGGAAGGTTACAATTATTCTTTGTAAATACTTTACACAAAATAGCTACAGCGGAAGTCTATAACCAGCTCACGTTGAATAATTATGAAGCACCGAGAAGAGGTCCAGTCCGCGGATTCCTCTCGCTAGCAACACTAAGACAAGGCAGCGGCTAGGTTCTCCAAGGGTGACATGACTCAGAAGTTCCCGAGTCTCACCGGACAATCTTCTTTATAGCGTCGATGCTTACCTGCAAAACCACTTATATAGCAAGAGTGAGCACAAAGGCTCAGCAAGACTTAACCGTCTCTCCTAAAGCATGGAACTCTATGTGAAAGTAACCTAATACCTAAGCCTGTCCTTTGCGAAAAGACTCACCTACGAGTTCATCCTTAACTTTCAGATTTTAGCCATAATAGTAGTGACCTTGCGCCCAGCAACATTGGAACTCCACAATCAAACAAGAAACGCTTCATTCCAATGTTACTTGTCCCAAGGTGAAAAATAAATTTAGTTTGCTCTATCTCTACTTCAAACATGGTTTTCATGCAACTTAACATAATCGCAACAGCAATTATACTTTTTGCAAACTGTTTCCACACAAGTTGATTAACTACGTCACAACATGGGAGCAAGCGGTACTCAATAACCGCGAGGGACGGTGATTCGAATCAAACACTACCCGGATAACTCGACACATACGCCCGACTCTGAAGACCCAACTCTGGCGTCCTTCATTACGTCGTATGTGGCAACCTTTCTCAGGACACTAAACTGTAGAACCGGTCGCGCCGTCTCGGGCTCATAGGTCTAACGAGACGATGTGGTATGCCTCTACAATCCAGTGAACCTGGTACATCGGTTTCCTGATTCCCATATGTCAGTAAGCATCCGGTACACAACTCAATACTTGCTCCTGGACGCGGCATACGCATCGGTCCTTAACCGACACAGGCAGAGCTACTCGACCAAGACCTCGTCTTGTCGCAGCCTAACCCCTCTGCCCGGTCTCATCTTTAGAAATGTAAACTTTAGTTTGCTTCTTTCCCCAACCACACTTAGGATATCCTAAACTATAGCTCGCGAGTAGATTCCAACTACTCGTCTTCTACCGGATGCCCTAGTCTATTTAGCATGGCTCTATGCGACAGCGATGACACATTTCTACTCTTGACCTCAGGGTTCATGTTTGGTTATGCAAGTGGAGTATCACTCATCCTTGACCTAATGCACATACGAACCTCGACCAACCGTAGTGAACAAAGGGAAAACTTTTAAAAACAACTTAAGTGCAAACCGGGGCTTGCCTTGGTTTTGCAGGTGACTTAAGTCAGGTAAGATGAAGTTAGTTGCTGATGATGACTTGAGGCTTAATCCCTGCCTTCTTGCTCCTTGATCCAAGTTCAACTTCTCCTTCACTCTTCCACGTTTAAACACTACACGTTATGAACATGCATACATGTTTAATTGTAAAACTTTTTGCTAACAAATGCTAAAGCCAAGTTTGAAACTGGAACTTTGTTTAAGAATTTAAAATGAAACTGGTGCTAGTGGTTTGGGTTTGTGTTTAAGCACTATCATCAAGTGATGAGTGGGGTTCCATCACTTGGGTGGGAATCAACTAATAATGGTTGGACAGGACATAATGATCCAGGGCTCCAATGGAGCTGGAAATTTTCTTGTGAGTTCCTTGTCACAAGAAAGTCCTCTGGACCAAAATTCAGAACATTTCACTAATTGGATCACCCAGAACAATTCCCTAAGCATTTAAGCAAAAAGGAATTAATTCTGATTAGATTTGCACTTTCATGCAATTCCAAGTGAACTATAATTTCATACATAGCTCAGAGAGTATGTCTGAATTTTCCTAGGATTTTTGGAGTTAAGGAATGCCCAGAACTGAATTTCCAAGTTTTGGAAATTCTCTGAAAATGTTTCTGTACTTATTTGAATACAGAAACTTGGAATTAGAATTACCCTAACTAAATCAACTCCAAATGAGCTGAAACTTTAACAGGAGTCTCCTAATATCCTAAAGAATATTCTGGCAAAATTTGGGAAATTTTGGATGAACCAAACTCCCTCTAAAATTCTTTTGCTGAAAAGCTTTAAAGAATTTTCCAGAATTTCCTATTGGTTTTCATGCAAATTGGGTTGTACATTTGAACAGAGCTCTTCATCCTGAATCCAACCCAATTTGAATCACTAAATTTGGAGCTTCCTAGCAAAAGTTATGAGGTTCTAAAGTTTGAACCGAATCTGGAATTCAAATTATTTCGGGAAAAGTTCAAACTCTGCCTGTGGGTCCACCCTACACGTGTCAACCGCCGGGATCACGCCACACGGGGCCACAGACCTTTTTCCCGCGCCACCACACGGGATCACACACCACAGCTGATCCGGAGTTTTAATCTTCAGCTGCTGACACGTGGGCCCGGTGGGGGTCTTCTTCTTCCTCTCGCTCCCGCGCCTCCCCCTCGCCGGCGCTCCACTGGAGCTCGCCGGACCCGGCTTCCCGGCCACCTCTCGGCCGGAGACTCGCCGCCTGGGGGTTTTCAGGGTCGGGGAACAAGTCTACGGGGTTGGCTCGGGCTGCCGGTGGCCGGAAGTAGGCCGGCGACGAGCCGCGGCCTTCGGCGATGATCGGCACCGTCGCCCGAGCACACCAGCCCACCAAAAGCTCGGCGGATCCGCTCTAAAGCATCAGTGGAGGTCAGTCAAACTCGGCATGGCCTCAAACTTGCTAGGAAATGGCGGCAACTTGGTTGTCACCGTGCGCCCGAGGGTTCCCGCCATGATCGCCGTTCGGAAACTTCAAAATGATCTGCTAATATGGGGTTTCAAGCCATGATTGGGGAGGGGATCGGGTCGTCCTTGAGTCTAGGTCCTTTGAGCACAGTTTAGTGACCTAAAGACGAGAAGGGAGTGAGAATTTGAAGAATTCGTACCAGAACGTCGCCCGGTGGCCGCCGGCGATGTTTTTCCGAATTCCTACTCGGTGGTTCACGGCTTGCCTTGTGGTTTGGGTGGAAGCAGCAGGGCCCGCTGGAACGTCCGGGGACGTCCTTTCTTGGCCGTGAACGGTGCTAGACTCCGCTGCCCACGGGAGCTCTCTCCTCGGTTTTCTTTCGGCTGCCGCGTGAACACGGCGCCCCTGCGGCCGAGAGGACCAAACTCTGTCGCTTTTATGGCGGGGAGACGAAGAGTGGGCGCGCGGTGTTGCTCAGTAGCTCGGAGGGAGGCTGTGCACGGTGTTTCTATGCCTCCCCGATCAGACCCGAGGCGGCGGCGAGCTCGACATTTATCGAGCGCGAGGTGAAGAAGGGAAAACCGCGTTGGCTCGGTTCAGAGAGAAGGATCACGCCGAGGCAGGGGGAAGGCGGTAAGCTGGTCGCCAGCACACGATGGCGGGGGTGAGGCGGTGGCTTCTGTGCTTCGGTGTAACCACGGTGTCGCCCGGGGAGTGAGCTGCATTCGTGTGTGACCGAGAGTAAAACTTAGCCAGTAAGTTTGCTCTCCCCTCTCAATGACAACTGGGGCCCACAACTCCCCTCAGCACCAAAAGATCTCCAACTTTTAACACCTTGCAAATTCAGCGGTGAGGGGTCCAAATTCAAAAGCCAATGTGCCATTTGACAAATTATGCCACAGTTTCAAATTTAAATTCAAATTTGGATGGAATTCACAAGTTCCTTTGATATTCCTATCAAAGCACCTCCAAATTTGCTCCAAATTTGCCCCCTCTACAATTTGAACCTGGGGAGTTTGAATATGAACTCTGATCTATTAGTTGGTCATTGCAAATACAACTTTTTAAACATCAGTTTGCATCATACTTTTTGGAGGTGGCCTCTCCTCTTTTTGGAAGTGACCCTCTTAATTCAAACTGAATTCAAGGTTTTATTGCTCATGCCAACACTTTCATGAGTAAACAAAAGTTTCTGTAAGTCCCATTTCTTGCATATAAACTCAACTTTATTCATAGCTCAAGTTTTCTATTCACAAGTTTTGGGACTTTTACAATACGTGGCGCACACGGAGCTCACCTCCGAAGAAGAGGGAAGTCTTGCTCGCTTGACACGCGGCACCACCGGAGCTTGTCTCTGCGGAAAAGGAGAGACCAGGTCCGATGGACACATGGATCTTCCGGAGCTCATCACCGCGAAGGTGACGGGTTCTGAAGCGATTTTGGAATCTGTACACGTAAGAAATACTGGAACAGAAACCGACCTGAATTCCACGAAGATACCGCACCAAATCAACTAAAGATAAGTTGTAAGATTTAAACAGGACTCATATTCGGGATACAATCAGATTAGGACTCTTCTCTTCCCGATTATAAATAGAACCCAGAACCCTGGCCAAAACCACAAACTTCTTTTCCAACTCATGAGCCGACGACTTAGAGCCCTAGTCTCAAACCGCCGAGTAAACCATCGCCGGAGCGCGGCAAAGAAGATCGCCGGAGAAAGCCCAACGATCTGAGGAGGACCTTGAGACAGAGAAGAACGTAAGGTAGGTCTCCAATACCACCTCACGACATCATTGTGTTCTTTTTGCATCTGTTCTTTGATTCCTTTCGAACAGAAGCCTTCTCGTGGACAGATCACTTGATGATCAGGTTGATCCAAAAGACAAGGTCATCGCCACGTCCACCTTTGATCCGAACACCTCTGTCCATACAAGCCACACAAGAACACGTGCAAACCAATCTAATAAAACTAATCATAAGATAGCATGCATGTGCATCATCGCATCTAGTTTATGGTTTGTGCATGATATTGATTGCTGTGAATCTTGTATGCACGTGATCCTACCTAGCAGGACAAGCTCAGGGAGCTGTCTACGACGATCTGCAACAACAAGGTTTTGGGATTCAAGAACAACCGGAACCGCAAGAACAAGGCAAGTGCTCCTTGACCATATTGATCCTATGTTTTGGGTGAAACTGTTTTGTTTTGCGAAAAGGTCTGCGTACTGAGTCAAACATGATGGGAAGCCCTTTTATAGGAGTTTACTAGTTTTGGTTAAACCACCCTTGTCGCCAGGGATGTTTTATGAGTCAGGTATGTTTTTTGCTTTTTGCTTCGCTGAGTCCATGGGATTGGGAAGCGAGATAGAGGTGTCTAGCTAACTGCACTCGTAATGATATAAGAAACTGATGAGATTAAATGAACATGGATCGGAGGGAGATCTAGGCAAGACTGGGTTTGTGAATGAGGTAGCATGAGATGGTGGTTTACTTGCCGTAGATCTAAGGACCGGTTCATGCATGCACATGCCAGGATAATAGTGCCACCACAAGGCCAAGTATGGGTGCAGCTTAGCTAAGTAATTAGGTAAGTTGCTAGAATGTTATGGACTGTGGAAGGCGCGGGGAATGGGAGTCGAGTGAGGACTTCCCTGGGAACTGCATGGCACAAGAGGGGGCCCGTGGGTGGGAGAATTGGAGATTCTAGTCTGCCGGTGAAACCTTAGTGAGTCCATACATCTAGTAACCTCTTTGTAAAGGCTATTTTGTGATCTCTTGACCATACACCGACGGTTGTGTACTAGTATAATGGAGGTTCTGCAGTCGCCGACGGGTGACGAAATCACAAACTTGTGGGTAAAGAGGTGCAAACTCTGCAGAGTCTAAAACTATCATGATAGCCGAGCTTACGGTCACGAGCGCCTGGCTAACCTGCCATGATTAGTTGGGATGGTTATTGGTTACGGTTGTTGATTATGGTTATGGTTTGGTTTTGGGACTGTTGAGTCTAGGTTATAAGATGGTTGCATGACTGTTGAGTCATGGCAACGAGATTGGTCTCGGTGTGAGACAAAGTTGTTTATGAGATGAGATGGTAGCGAATACGTGAAGGTATTCGTGAGATGGTAGCGAATATGAGGTATTCGTGAGTAAGAATGAAGTTGGTTAATGTTCGGGTGGAACATGGAAAGCGATGGAGGTATGTTGGTAATTTAATACATGCTGGGATCACATTCATCTAAAATTAAGTTGCTGTTTTATCATGGTTCTATAAATCTTCTTTTCTGCAAATGAACCTTTTTATACCTACCTTGTTATGAGCTGCATATCATGTTTTTTCCCGCACTTGCTGAGTACATCATTGTACTCAAACTTGCATTATTATTTCATCAGCAGCAGCAGGAGACGACTACTATGAAGACCAAGGAGTGTGATCTATTCTCAACCTTGCCTGTGGAGGGTGTAGAGATGGAGCCACTTCTGCTTAGATTTGCTTCCGCATTAGTTAAATCGCTTCCGCATTAGAATAAAGACTTCCGCTGCATAGAAATAAAGACTTCCGCTATGAGCATGAGTCCAAGACTCATGAGATATTGTAATAAACTCTGTTATACGTGGTAATATATAATCTGAATTCAGTTTGTGGAACGTATGTGTATGTGTGATGAACATCCTGGGCACACATATGCATTAGTTCTCGGTTCCGTGGTTTTCCACAGAATTGAGGGCGTCACAGTCAGAAGCTTAAGGACATGGTTTTAGTCATACACAACTCCTTTCAAGTTCATATCTAAGTGCAATGATAAGCCATCTCAAAAGAAGAAGTGCGATGCATGCATATTCTCTTGATCTTTTCTCATTTTTTTATTTGAACATAAAAACTCAACATGTGAGTTGATTACCTTATTAATTCTTTATGATTTAAAGCACTTGTGAGCATGCAACAAGTTCAAAACAGCAAGAAAGTTCAACCATGACCAGATTTAGTGTAAGTAATTATTCCAATTACTAGACATGGTAAAAACTACAAAATGTATAACACGAGTAATGTAGTAAGAACTTTCAGCATGAAAAAGGAATCACAAAGTCATATATGCATGAAATACTTTGCTCATATTATTTTAATTTCAGATTCACACATAGACTTCCCAAGTTTCAAAATTCTCCCTCAATTTAAGCCATGAGGATGCATAACCCCTATTTCACTACGAATGTAACAAAAATGAGTGAAATCCAAAGGTTTTGTAAAAATGTCAGCCAATTGTTGTTCGGTATCTACATGGTGAAGCACAATGTTCCCTTTTTCGACATTATCACGGAGAAAGTGATACCTAATGTCAATGTGCTTAGTTCTCGAATGTTGCACGGGGTTTTTAGCAATGCAAATGGCACTAGTGTTATCACAAAATAGTGGAACACTATCTAGACCAATCCCATAGTCCTTAAGTGTTTGAACAATCCAAAGAATTTGTGAGCAAGCACTAGCAGCAGCTACATATTCAGATTCGGCTGTGGATTGTGTAACTGAACTTTGTTTTCTAGAGGACCAGGCAACAAGTGAATTACCAAGAAAATGACAAGCACCAGAAGTACTTTTCCTATCAATCCTACAACCCCCAAAATCAGCATCGGAAAAAGCTTTCAAAGTAACGGTTGAGGAAGAAGGAAGAAAAATGCCAAATTCTTGAGTTCCATGTAAGTACCTGAGAATCCTTTTGACGGCTTGACGATGTGAAGCATGTGGGGAGGCTTGAAACCGTGCACAAAGACATACGCTGAATTGTATGTCCGGTCTTGATGCCGTGAGATACAAAAGTTATCCGATCATGCTTCTATATTCTTTTTGATCAACGGAATCACAATCTTCATCAAGTTCAAGTGTTGTTGCTGTCCCCATTGGTGTCCGAAGAGGCTTTCTTTTGTCCATGTTGAAGCGCCTTAGGAGATCTTTTGTATGCTTTGTTTGATACACAAAGGTACCCTCCTTGGTTTGCTTGATTTGCAGCCCCAAAAAGTATGTGAGTTCTCCCATCATACTCATCTCAAATTCTGAACTCATCATAGCTGAAAACTTGGACACAAGATCATGAGAAGCACAACCAAAGATAATATCATCCACATACACTTGAATGAATAATGAGTCATTGCCATGCTTAAGCACAAAAAGAGTTTTATCAACCTTGCCCATGGTAAACCCCTTTTCAAGTAAGAATGTTTTTAACCTATCATACCGAGCTCTAGGGGCTTGTTTGAGACCGTACAAGGCTTTGGACAGTTTGTAAACATGATTAGGAAAATTTGGATTTTTAAAACCAGGTGGTTGTTTGACATAAACCTCCTCATCTATGTAGCCATTAAGAAAAGCACTTTTAACATCCATTTGATATAGCTTAAAACCTTTAGATGCAGCAAAAGCTAACAAAATTCTTATGGTTTCTAATCTAGCAACAGGACAAAAGTTTCATCAAAATCTAGACCTTCAACTTGTGTGAAACCTTGAGCAACCAACCTAGCCTTATTCCTAACCACAACCCCATCCTCACTTTGTTTATTTTTAAACACCCATTTAGTTCCAATTAAAGTGTGACCTTGAGGTGGAGGTACAAGTTTCCAAACATTATTTCTTTCAAAATTTTCTAACTCTTCTTGCATGGCAATAATCCAAGATTCATTAGTGAGTGTGTGTGATATATCTTTGGGTTCAAAAGAAGCAACAAAAGCAGAATGAGCATGAGAATTAAGGTCGAAAAACCTGGATCTTGTAACTCATTCATGCAAGCTTCCAATAATTTGTTGTGGAGGATGACTTTGAGAATCCAGAGGGGAGTGGACACTTCACAAGCTTCTTCTTCTTCATGTTCATCACAAATAGATGAGCTTGTGACGTGAGGAGGATCTGGACCAGCAATGGTGGTCGTCGGTGCTGGCTGTGAATCAAGATCAGGAGCTGAAACAATGTCATTAGCTGCTGAATTTGCGGGCAGCAGCACCACTTCTTCCTCTTCTTCAACGAAAATACTCTCCCCCTGCGGATATGGATCCGGACCTGCAATATTTGAACTAGTACCTGGGCTAGCTTCATCAAAAGAAACCTCACAAGTCTCCACAATTTTTTTAGTATCAAGTAAAAGCACATGGTAGCCTCTAGTATGAGATGGATAACCACGAAACATGCCATCAACAGATCTAGCTTCAAATTTATCAAGATTACCATGTTTCTTATCAAAGCATTTGCAACCAAAGTGTGTGACACTAGGCCTATGTCCAAACCTGAGCTCATATGGTGTTTAACCTAGCTTAGCACGCAAGAAAACACAATTTGAGACATAACAAGCGGTTGCAATTGCATCAGCCCAGAATTTCCTAGGAGTTTGATATTCATCAAGCATAGTCCTAGCCATCCCAACTAAGGTTCTGTTCTTTCTCTCTACAACACCGTTTTGTTGAGGTACATATGGTGAAGAAAATTGATGATCTATTGCATTTTCAGCACAATAGTGATCAAACGATTGATTTTTAAATTCGGTTCCATTATCACTTCTAATTGCTCTTAAAGATCCTGGGTGATCAATTGATAATCTAAGAAATAAAGTTCTAAAGTGACTAAAAGCTTCATTCTTAGATGCCATAAAGTAAACCCAAGAGTATCTAGAATAGTCATCAACAATCACAAGAACATACCATTTACCTCTGAAGGATTGAACATGTGAAGGTCCTACGGTGTCAAGGTGTAAAAGTTGACCCGGTTCAGTTGTCATAGTCATTGTGAGTGGAGCATGTAAACCTGCAACCATCTTAGCATGTCTACAAGAAGAGCACACAATTTCTTTGTCCCCTTAAAGCTTAGGCAACCCACGTATGCGATCAAGAGCACTAACACGCGTGAGATGATCAAAGCCTACGTGACCAAGTCTACAATGCCAAAAATATAAATCTTTGGAATCATTTGCAATTAGACATCTATGCTTAGAGGAAGACATATCAAAATCAGCTTTAAAAACTCTTCCAAACCGAGACATGTTAAAAATAAGCTCACTATTTGAACCTACAACTTTGCAGCAGTTTTTATTGAAAATAATTGTAAAAGCCCAATAAAAGGGACTTGCAAAAACATTTCTTCACCTCACAACACCACAGTTTGTATTGTGGATATCTTGGGAGATATTGTGAAGAGCAAGTAACCTCCATCAAAAGAGTGATTAGAGGGGAAAGCCTTCATTTTCACAAAGTGGGATTTGGACACATGAACATGAGAGGTTGAGCTCACCCCTAGAACTTAAAAGTCTTGGGAGGGTTCAAGCCAAGTTTCATGCAAATCCAACACTTTTTGAGGCACTTTTCGGAGTATTTGAAAAAAGAGGCCAATTTGAATGTAAATTCAAATTGCAGCAACTTTCATCACTCAAATTCAAAAGTTAGCTTCATATTGAAACTCAGCACATTTTTCTGAGTAAGCCCACCAATTTTCATCCTCATTGGAGTTCATCTTGTCAAGAGCTAAATTTGCAAGAATTCAAAACTGAATTTGAATTTCAGTTTAAACATTCAGCAAATTTAGCCAAACACAGTTCAAATTTGAGGATTCAAATTTAAACCAAGACTTGGGGGCTAAGTCTCCCATTCAATGTTCAGTAGCTGGGATATTTACAAAAGAAAGGGGGAGAAAGAATTAGAGGGGAGAAGAGGGCCCACTGGTCAGCCACCCAGGAATCAAACCGACTCAGGCACGAGGTCGAACACCCCTGCGGGCGACAACGCACAGGGTCGACCCCGTCCCAACGCAGCCACCGCACGGTGAAAGCGCGGAGTCACCACGCCAGCGCGACGCTCGCTCGGCTGTTTTCACGGTGCCCCGGCTGCCCCAGCGTTCCTCCTCCCACAATCGCCTCCGCGCGCAAACCTGTTCCTCGCCGCTCTCTGGTCGCCGGCGTCCGAGCAACTCAGGCACTCTCGTGCCTGACAAGCAACACAAGAAAGAACCGCCTCGAGGTACTGATCACCACCGTACTGACCTCGCCCTCTCTCTCGCACGGTCGGCAAAGAATTTGGGGGATTTGTGTGTCGGGGTGTTTAGAACCGAACCAGGCGAAATCCAGAAATTCGTAGAAAGTAAGCCACCACTCCTTAGGCCGAGCTAAAGACATGATCTAGACTCGCCCACGCGTCTCTGAGATCAGAAATCATCGAGTTTCATAGAGTATGGGCGATGTTCTTCGAGCTTTTTACATCGGCGCCGATTTCCGGTCTAGGTCACCGGTGAGGTCGTAGTTGCAGCTGTTTTCACAGAGATCGGTGCCCATATCCATGATCAGAGGGTGTAAGCGGAGCTCCCCGAGCAAACCGCATCGAAATAGGTGCAGGGGATGCTGAGTTTGACGTCGCCGATGAGCTCCCGGCCGCTGTTGCCGGCGGGAGCACTGTTCCGGCCGTTGTCAAGCTCCGGTGAGGGCACCAGCGGGTTCTCCGAGTCGAGTTAGACACAAGCGGCAAGTTCCGTCGAAGTTCGGGCAGTGAAACGCCCGGCGGCTAGTGCTCCGGCGAGGCGCCACCGCGGGAGCTGCGGGAGAGCGCGAGGTAGACGAAGGGGGGGCCGGGTCCACCGGTCAGCCTCTGACCTCGCACGGGGATCGGTTTGCGGCCGGGATTCAGTGCGGCAACGCGGGTAAAACCCCGTGGGCCGCGGTGTGGCCGCATTCTGAGTGGGCCGGCTCGAGGAGTGGGTCCCACCCACAAAGTTTAAACTTTATTCGAATTTCCAGTTTCAGTTCAAACTTCAAATGAATAGAACTTTGGCTAGGAAACTCCAAATTCAATGAACAAAATTTTGCTGAACTCAGAATTCTGAGTACTTTCCAGCAATACCAAATTCAGCACATGAAAGTGAATAGTTTTCCAGAATTAAACCCCTAAATTTAAACTGTTGGGAATTTTATCTGGAGAACTACTTTATGAAAAATTCTGAAATTTGGCTGAGAGGTTCATTAGAAAATCCCTGAATCCCAGTAAAAGTTTCAGACTCATCCAAGTTCATTTAGTTACCCTAATGGGGTGATTAAGAGAACTGCCCAGAGAAAATAGAAAAATGTACAGAAACATTTTTCAGATTTTCTCAAATCTTAATTAGGGCATAATTTTCTGTAGAATTCTTCAAATAATATGAAACCAACTCCATTAGAACCATCTTAAAGTCTAGTTTCCAGAAAGTAATGGTTGGAGCCATGAAAACCCCTGGAATTATTCAGAGGCTCAAATATTGACCAAATGGGCTTTTATTTGTACAAGGTTCAAATGAAACTTGGTCAAGAATCTGGTTAGGACCCTACCAAGCCACAATAAAGAACCAAAGGGGAGGGCTGGCTAGAGTTATTAGTAGTTAAGTATTCAAGTTTACACTTTGCATTTAAATTTACATGTAGTCTTTCAATAACGTGTAGTCGCTGAAGGCGAGGAAGCTCCGGAGGTTCTCGACTTCCTGCTTCCAGAGGAAGAACTGACTCCTGACCAGCAGCAACAAGGCAAGCCCCGGTTTGCATTAACCTTTTTATAAGTTTTACTTTGTTTACATGTGTCATATGAAGTGTGAATGTGCATTAGGTATAGGATGAATGGAACCCCACTTGCATGACCAGAAATTTTCCATAAGAGTGAGGGTAGTGTCTAAGACCTCGAGTAGACAGGCTATGCTTAATGTTTCATAGAACTTCGGTACAAGTCGAGTAGTTGGAATCTACTCGCGAGATAGGCTTGGGACACACGGGTTCAGTTGAGTGATGTGAGATCACTTTAGTAATGAAAATGAGACTAGGCAGGGGCTAGGGCGCAGCAAGAGGGAGTCTTGTGTGCGCGGCCCTGTACGTGTCGATTGAGGACCGATCCGTGTGCGGCCCACGCTGATCAAGTTTGAACGTACCGAAGGCATATCGGATATATGGGCCCCGATAAACCGATATAGCCTAAACCTCCGGGCGTCGAGGCATAGCACACCGATTTATAGGTGTAGGTTGAGGGCAGCAAGGTGGAAATATGCCAACGGGCATAGAGAGATGCTCCGTGTGGGCAACCTCCTGCTCGTTTCGGTGCGACCGGTTCGACGTTTGGGCTGTTGGGTGAAAGGTTGTCCCGTACGACATCGAGTGAGCGTGCTGTGCAGCTCCACAGGTGGGCGTACGTGACGTGCTTTTTGGGTTTCCCTGCAGGTGTTTATCGAGTCGATTCGCCATCCCTCGTGGTGAAGAGTACCACTTGGTCACTGAGTCGTGACGTAGACTAATGTATGCAATATGGTGATTCAATACTGCTGATTTGATATAATATTGTATTGCTACATGTTTGGCACCAAATATTGCTTACTAAATTTCAGCTTCCTGAACTGTTAACTTGTTGCTAAAAGTTGAACTAAGGATGAACTTGTAGGCGAGTCCATTTGTTGCAATATGACTATCCTACGTCATGGTACACCTCATGTAGAGTTTCATGCTTAGGTTAGTCGGTTAAGCCTTGCTGAGCCTTCGTGCTCACGGTTGCTGCTTAAGTGTTTTTCAGGTGAGGAGCCACCCACGGACTCGAAGTACGAGTCCACCGGCGAGGGTTACCCTCCGTCGGGGACCACGGCTGAGTGGGAGCCGTACACGCCGCGCTGAGCTGAGACATGCAGCTAGTGTGGGTTGCCCTAGGGCTGGGCAACCGACTTTTGCTAGATAGGCGGGTGTGAGTTGTACAAAAGAAACTTCCGCTGTGTAATAAAGACCCTAGTTTGTAACTCAGAAGTGTACTACTTTGTACATTCAATTTGTTTTCCCATGTAATATAATGTGTTCTTATGACGTGTGTTGTCGGGTGTCGCATCGCGCGGCACCACCCTCTGCGATCCTGGATGGGCGGATTCCGGTCCGCCACAATAATTTCCAGATTTTCATCTAGCAATTTTGAAACAGAAAGCAAGTTGTATTTCAAATTTTTGACAAGTGCCACATCCTTCAAAGTGTAGTGATTATTTACTCTAACCGAGCCCTTAGCAATTATAGGAGTTGAAGAATTATCGGCAAAAGTAACATTCTCTACACGTGACACGAAAGAGAGAGAGGAGAACCATTCTTTGTTACCGGTCATGTGGCGTGAGCAACCTGAATCCACAATCCAAATGTTCTCCTTCCTCAAGCGTGTAACCTACATAGAAGCACAATACGTCGATGACTCAATACTGGGGTTAGTTAAAAGGCATTTAGGAATCTAGTACTGAGTCACACGACATCCAGCAGGAATAACATTCGAAAGCTGAGATAAAACAGCAGGTTTATGAGTCAAAGTTTGACATTTTTTGTTCTTAACTACTGACCTATGAGGTGTTACTTGTGTTGCACGAAAATCAGTAGCTCCGGAGGCAAAAACAGAAGGTCCGGAGGCAAAAACTGAAGCTCCGGAGGCAAAAACTGAAGCTCCGGAGGTAAACTTTGAATATTTCTGACTCATAACAGCAGGTTGCATGTTCCTGACATTAGGTTTAGTATGTGCAGCAAATTTTGCATGAGAGTTATAAGATCTAGCTTGCATTCTTTCTTTTTTATGTTGTTTAGCTAGTCTATAACAAAAATCTATGACATGACCATCTCTACCACAATAGGTACAATGAAATTTAACTTTGTGTTCATGTCTAGATGAGCATGCAGTATGCTTATTTGAACCCGAATGTGACAACACTCCTGCAGATTTAAAAACCACTTCTTTTTGTTTAGGAACTGTTTGAATCAAACCACTTCCTAATGATTTTACAATTTTAGGTGGATGTTCCTTAGCATGAGCATGTGAATCAAAACCTAAACCAGTTTTATCATTGCAAGACTTGGAAGAATTCAGCAGCAAGTTTAGGTTCTTATTCCCATTACAAAACTGATCTAATGTCTTATGCATGTTATCAAGTTTATTTGATAGATCAAGGCAATTTTCACATGAAGTTTATCCTTTTAATTTGCAATTGGAACAATATTTAACTTCATGAGAACGTAAAGCATTGTTCAATATAGAAATTTCTTTCATAGCATCTTGTAGTTTCTTATCAAGATCATCGCAAGTAGAACAATGCAAATCAATTGTAGAACAACAAGCATCTTTCAAGTTTTTATCATTAAGTGCAGCAAGCTTTTTGTTCTTTTCGATTTCAAGTTTATCAAGTGTGGAGGTGTGTGCACTTCTTAGAGAGGACAATTGTTCATATATTAAATCAATGAGGAACAAGAATCATCAGTAGGAATCAAGGATTTTAAATGACTAATTTCAGATTCTAGTGACTCAATTTTAACAGCATTGTCCCTAAGATTTTTGTCCTTTTTCTTAACAATAATAGTAGCACGAGAAATAGCATCACACATTTCTTCGCAAGTAGGACATACCTCTTCGTTGTCACTGTTGTGTTCTGCATCCTCCATACTTGATTTTGATTTGCCCGTCATGAAGCACAAGTTTGCCAGATCATATTCATCTTCATCACTTCCAATGTCTACATCACTCGAGCCAAGTTCTTGAAGTGCGGTAATGAAACTGTTTATCAGTTTGCGTCCTGTAAAACCCTTCTTTTTCTTGTTGGTGTTGCCAAAAGAGGACTTGACTTTATTCTGCTTTTCATCACGGTTAGAAGGACCTGAAAGGTTAGGGCAATCTGTACGAAAGTGTCCAGTCTTACCACATTCAAAGCATCGTTGAGGTCCGAAGCTTCCTCTCCTTCTAGTTCTCACATTTTGCAATGCTTTTGAGAACCTAGTAGAAAGAAGTACTAGCTCCTTCTCTGGAGACTCCTCAATCTGTTCCAGGGTTAGTAAAGACAGCAAAACAAGTGTATTGCTAGATGATTGGCTGGAGCTAGGCATATCACGTTGTGAGACAAATGCAATAGTCTTATTTGGGTTCTTACGTGATATAATGTCAATTTCATAAGTTTTTAGCTTAGAATAAAGCACATCTAATGTAAGAGTACTCATGACAGTGGATTCATGTATGGATGATACTTTCATCTCCCAAATTGACATGTCTAATGCACTTAGTAATTGCCTAGCATTTTCAGCATCTGAAGAATTAACATTGACGCTACGCAAGTTGCTGAGAATTTTATTAAAGCGAGCAAAGAGGTCATCAATGGACTCACCGGGTTGCTCAAAGCGCATGTATTCTTTCTTGAACATATCCTGTCTTACCTCCTTGATCATGTTAGATCCTTCGTGGTAGTCACAAAGTGCTCTCCACACATCGTACACCGATCAGAGGTGTGCAACACGGTCGAAGTCACTCTGAGTTAGTCCTTGTATGATCAAGTTCCGAGCCTTGTTGTTGTTGTCGACATCTCTCATGTTTGTAGCCGTGACTTGATCGTTTGAAGGCACATCGTAAGGCTTGTACACCTTTTCCCATATTGCAAAGCCTTGCGCCTGGATGAAAGCTTCCATGCGTGCCTTCCAAACCTGAAAATCAATACCACTAAACACACAAGGGTTGGCGGAGTATTTCTCCATGATGATTAGTCAAAACACGTGCAAATCACAAATATTAGAGCAACCTGGCTCTGATACCAATTGTAGAATCGGAGTACACGTGTAAAGCTACCAGAGGGGGGTGAATGGTAGATAAAAACTTTTCAGCGGAAGCAACAAAACACCCCTCAGCAGAAAACCGATCTGTTAAATTAACCGTGTGTGCGACTAATATAAACGTGTTCAACTGTGACAAAACTAGTATAGATTGTAGAGAATCAAGTCACGAAGACGTCACAACAAGAATCATGAAAATCTGTTGAGAGAAACTCAAGTTACGATCGAAAAGATCAAACAAAGGTCAATCTGTCCTACACGAGAAAAACAGTTCTGGAATACTGCAAAGAAACTCGTGTAGATCAGAAACCACAAATTCAATGACCGTGAAATTTTCACAGATGATAGATAATAAAATTTTCAAGACAACCCAAAAAAGAATCACATTAATTGGATCTGTAAAACTCGAGTTATGATAAAACCATCGAAGCAAGGTAGTGCTGAACAGAAACTCGACGAGAAAAACTTGTCTGAAACAAGTCGGACGGACAAGGCACAAAAGTTCCTTTAGAATACGAATTTTATTTATCAAAAAACAAGAGGAACAGCCCCAAAGTCGTGTACCCATGAGCCTTGGCCTCCCTTGCTTATATAACCAGCCCTAGGACTCCTACTCCTACTTGGATTCAAACTGTAACTTTCCAATACTGCTCAAGACTCTTCTATACGCAGATAGAAGCAATCTTAAGACTTCCAAACACCTTAGTAACGTTCCAAACATTCCTAAAACAACTCAAATTCGTGACCCAGACGAAATCCTATCATAACCAACTCAAAACTTTTCATATTTGAGTCAAACATGACTCAGCCGCAGCCTGAGTCCATAACCTAGTCGGTTGGACCTTTCCGACCAATTCTTTACGTCCACATCTCTTCATCACGCCTTGGAACCATGCAGCCACGTCCATGCACTCCTTGCACATGTGCAAACATCTTCCAATGACGTCCAAGATACCTTCATATGCATTGTTCTTGATTCAAACATACTGCACAACCTCCCGATCAACTCAACCACAATTCCTCCCGAACTTGGTTGTTGAACCTCATCTTGTCCCTAAGACTAGTTCAATGGATCCCGTCACCAGCCATGTCTTGAACTCAAGAAACACCTGCACATGAATAAACAACCAATACTTCCGAGCACAAGTCCTCGACTTGACTCTCGTTAGTTTCAAAACTACAACATCTTACGTAAGCACCTCACATAAGCATGTTGTAAACCATAGCAAAATGATATCTGCCATAACCACCAAAACACACCAAAAACTTAGTAAAATAATACTAAGCAAACTTTCCATTGCAGGAGCTCGGACCTAGAGTCGGACCATGTTAAAAAGGTGTTTTGGTAGTATTCAAAACTTTTATCGTCAAAGCCAATGTATTCAGCACACATAGGTCTCACACCAAGCACTCCATGAAAACCATGTTCATGAGGTACATGAAGTATGCGGGTGCATTCGTTAACCCAAAAGACATAACGGTATATTCATATGAACCATACCGTGTTTGAAAGGCAGTCTTGGGTATGTCGGAGGGCTTAATCTTCAGCTGGAAGTATCCCGACCGAAGATCAATCTTGGAAAAGACTCGGGCACCTTTCATCTGGTCGAACAGATCCTCTATACGGGGCAGAGGGTACTTGTTCTTGATCGTCACCTCATTGAGACACCTATAGTCCACGCACATCCTTTGGGTCCCATCCTTCTTGTCTATGAAGAGCATGGAGGCTCCCCATGGTGACGAGCTTGGACGTATAAAACCCTTTTCCAGTTGCTCTTGAATTTGCTTCTTAAGTTCCACTAGTTCGTTGACGGGCATCCTATAGGGTATCTTTGCTATAGGTGCAGTTCCGGGTACCAATTCAATGGAAAAATCAATGTCCCGGTCAGGTGGCATACCTAGAAGTTCTTTTGGGAACACGTCCGAGAATTCTTGAACCACCGGAATGCTTTCCAGGGTTGCTTCTTCGACGTGGTTCAATGTCGCCTTCTCGGTTGCCGGTTGGGCTGACTCAAACTCAATACGGGTACCGTGCTCGTTTGTCAACTGCACGCTCCTCTTAGCACATTGGATTACTCCGTTGTGCTTGCTTAACCAATCCATTTCGAGTATTATGTCAAGCCCTTGGGAATCCAAGACAATGAGGTTGGCAAGGAAGTCTACCCCCCTTATTTTAAGGTTTACTTTTGGACATAATATATTAGTCCTCATTTCTCCGCCGGGAGAATTAACCAACATAGTATATTTCAAGTGTGATATGGGTAGATTATACTTGGCAACATACTTGGATGATATGAATGAATGTGATGCTCCGGAATCAAATAAAATGGTGGCTGGGTTGGAGTTGGCAAGGAACATACCAATCACGACGTCCTCAGCCTGTTGCGCTTCCTCAGCAGAGACATGGTTCACATTGCCGCGAGCGTAGTTCTGCTGTCCACGGTTTCCTTGATTGGCTCCTCCGTTTGGCCATGGGTTCTACTTGGGCATGTTGCTTGGTTGTCCAGGACCTCTCTTCGGGCACTGGCTCGCAAAGTGTCCCGTCTCCCCGCATGCAAAGCATGCCTTGTTGCCCACAACAGCAGGTACGTTGGGGCGGGGGTTTTGAGCAGGAGCGCCCATGTTGGGTCGGGGCGCAGGAGGCAAAGGCACACGAGGTGCTTGCATGGCAGGACGTTGCTGTGGTGGTTGATTAGGGCAAAAAGTAGGAGCGGACGATCCATACCGTGGTGCAGCTGGGGGCATGTACAGGGGGCATACGTTGCTCCCTTGTGGCTGGTTTGGCATCTTTCTCTTGTCCTCTTGCTCGATCTCTCGGATCTTGCTCTCAACCACTATAGCTTTGTCAACAAGTTTCTGAAAGCTTGCATAATCATTGTTGAGGAGCTGAACTTGGATCTCATTGTTCAACCCTCTCATGAACAAGTACTGCTTCCGTTGGTCCGAGTTGGCATCTTCGGGGGCATACCTTGAAAGCTGCGTGAACTTGTTAAGGTACTCATTCACGCTCTTCTTGCCTTGGCGGAGACCCTCAAACTCTTGCCTTTTTAGCATCATGACACCAGTAGGGATGTAATGAGAGCAGAAACTCTCCTTGAACTCAGTCCAGGTAATAGTCTCCGGGTCGACATGAGCGTTGCATAGAGCGTCCCACCAATCAGCGGCAGCTCACATAAGTTGGTGCAATGCAAAGAGAACCTTCTCTCGGTCATTGCACTGAACTATGGCAAGCTTCTTCTCCATGGACTTCAACCAATCATCGGCCTCCATGGGATCATTAGCTTGAGCAAAAGTGGGTGGTCGAGTCCTCATGAACTCGCCCAGTCAGTTGTGAGCCGGCGATGGTGGTGGTGATGGTGGTGACGGGGGTGCAGGAACGGGGTTGCTGTTTTTGGCTTGCAGCTGACCCAAAGTTTGGATCATGGTTTGCATAAGCTGGTTCTGCATGGCCATCAACCGTTCCAGGCTGTTTGCACCAGTTTCGGGGTTGTCATTCTCAGTAACCTCAACGTGGTCATCGTCTTGGTTGCCATGGACGTTTCTCCCTTGACGGCCGACGTTTCCTCTCACCATCTGTTAGAGAGAGTTGAGTAGAATAGAGGTCAGAAGTTTAGAGTGATCCCTCCAACTATATGCATCAAGGTGAATGGACTATATATCATCCTATATGAGGATCTGAACAAGTGCCGAAACATCTCACATCTCTCTACTATGTGTGGATATGGACAACGCTGAAACGTCCCACAACTCACACTAAGCACACAAGCACAACAATCATCACAAAAGTTCAGCACACAACTCCTATTCAAGGCTTACTCAATGGGGGTCCTATGTGGTTTGGGGTGATATCAATCTGTGACCAATCTGCGACTACCAATATGTCACCTTGTCCTATGGTCAAAGGGGGTTCTAATGCCAATCTATGCATTCCACCTAAGCTTGCATCCTATGTTCAGCGTGGCTCCTAATACTAATATGCGACTAGGCTTGCGTCCTACGGTCAACCGTGGTTCAGCTACCAATCTGTGATCATTCTAGGTTTGTGACCTACAGTCAACCGTGGTAACTTGATACCAAACTGTGACCTATCTAGGCATGTGACCTACGATCAACCGTGGCTCTGATACCAATCTGTGACGCCCCGGTTCTGTGAGGAATCTGGACTGATGTGTATGTGTGCCCAGGATGTTCATCACACATACACATATAGTCCACAAACTGAATTCAGAATATATATAACCATGAATGAATAGATTCAAGTACTTTATTACATCAATCTTTATTGCAGCGGAAGTCTATCTTAGCAGCAGAAGTCTTATTCTAGCAGCGGAAGTCTTCTAAACTATAGTGGAAGCAAACTAAGCAGAAGCAGCGGCTCCATCTCTACTCCACAGACAAGGTTGAGGATAGATCATACGCCTAATACTCCACTTGGTCTTCATAGTACTCCTCTCCTGTTGCTGATGATGAAGTAATAATGCAAGTTTGAGTACATGATGTACTCAGCAAGTGCGGGAAAATATGATATGTAGCTCACAGCAAGGTAGTTATAAAAAGGCTTATTGCAGAAAGCAAGTTTATTTCTCAAAACACGATAACAACATCAACTAGCTTTAAGTGAATGTAATCCCAACATGTACTTAAACATCAACATACCTCCATCATGATTCACCACCTTTCATATCACATCCGGACATTTATCTTTCTCAACTTTTCACATGCTCATGAATACCATCTTGTATTCACTACCATCTCATCTCATATTCAATTCCGTCTCATAACTGAGACCAAATCTCATTGCCATGACTCAACAGTCATGCAACCAATCTCATTACCCGGACTCAACAGTCCTGATAACCAAATACAAAGACCAAACCATCACCAAACCAAATACAATCCCAATAACCATCCCATATAATCATGAGAGTTGTCCAGGCGCTTGTGACCGTAAGCTCGGCTATCATGATAGTTTTACACTCTGCAGAGGTGGCACCACTTTACCCACAAGTTTGTGATTTCGTCACCCGTCGGCAATTGCGGAACCTCCATTATACCAGTACACAACCATCGGTGTATGGCCAAGAGATCAAAAAATAGCCTTTACAAAGGGGCTACTAGATGTATGGATTCACTAAGGTTTCACCAGCAGGCTAGAATCTCCAATTCTCCCACCTATGGGCCCCCTCTTGTGCCAGGCAGTTCCCAGGGCAGTTCTCACTCGACTCCCATTCCCCGCGCCTTCTACGGTCCATAACAATCTAGCAACTTACCTAATTAGTCAGCTAAGCCTCACCCATATTTGGCCTTGTGGTGGCACTGTTTTCTTGGCATGGCTGGCATGAACCGGTCCTTAGATCTACGGCAAGTAAACCACCATCTCATTCTATCACTTCCACAAAACCAAGCTTGCCTAGATCTCCCCCGATTCATGTTCATTATCATCAAGTTCTCATTATCATTATTCTCATGAGTGCAGTAGCTAGACACATACTATTGCTTCCCATATCCCATAGACTAGCGAAGCAAAAAGCAAAAACAACCATACCCGACTCATAAACTTCCCTGGCGACAAGGGTGGTTAACAAAACTAGTAAACTTCTATGAAAGGGTTTCCCATCAAGTTGACTCAAGCACACACACCTTTTCGCAAACAAAACAGTTTCAAAAACATGGGATCAATATGGTCAAGGGGGCACTTGCCTTGTTCTTGTGGCTTCTGTTGCTCTGGGACCTCGAAGTCTTGGTGCTGAAATCCTTCGTAGATAGCTCCCTGAGCTTGTCCTTCTATTTATGATCACGCACATACAAGATTCATAGCAATCAATCATCATGCACAAACTTTCTTCAAAATGCAATGGTGCATATGCATGCTAATCCTATGATGCTGTTTTATTAGATCAGTTTGTATGTGTTCTTACATGGCTTGCATGGTTTTATGATGAACAGAGGTGTAAGGATCAAATGTGGACGTGGCGATGATCTTGACTCAAGATCTAGATCAGACTGATCAACACATGATCTGTCCACGAAAAAGCTTCTGTTCGAAAGGATCGAAGAACAGATGCAAAGAAAACGCGATGACGTCGTAAGGTGGTAATGGAGACCTACCTTACTTCCTTCGGGTCCTTCCTCTAGCAAAAACAGATTGTCGGCTTTCCTACGGCGATGACGATCATGTCTGAGCTCATCGGCGGTCTCTCCGGTGGTCAAACTCCAGCGAAGGGGTTTGGCTCGGGGAAGTTGGGGGCTAGGGCTCCAAGTCGTCGACTCAAGAGGTGGAAAAGAAGTACGTGGTTGCGGCCAAAGGTTCTGGGTTCTATTTATAAGAGGGAAACGAAGAGTCCTACTCTGATCGGAATTCGAATAAGAGTCCTATTCAAATTGTTTTTGAATCTTAACAACTTATCTTCAATTGATTTGGTGCAGTAGCAATGTGGAATTCGTGTCATTTCCTTCCGTGTCGGTATTCCCGTGCGTACAGAAGCAAAAACCGCTTCAGATCTCGTCACCTCCGTGGTGATGAGCTCCGGAGGCTCCACGTGTCCTGCGGAGGCCGGGCCTCCCTTTTCCGTAGAGGCGGGCTCCGGTTGTTCCGCGTGTCAGGCGGGCGAGACCTCCCTCTCCCTCAGAGGTGAGCTCCGCGTGCGCCACGCTTCTGGCGGGCAGGACCTCCCTCTCTCCAGAGGCGAGCTCCGCGTGTGCCACGTGTCTGGTCGATCGGGACCTCCCCTCTCTCGAGAGGCGAGTTCCATGTATGCTACATTTCAGTGCCGGACCTCCCCTCTCTTCGGAGGTGAGCTCTGAAAGTGCCACGTGTCAAGCAGCGCCAACTTCCTTTCTCCTCAGAGACGAGCTTCGAGGTCGACACGTGTCCAATAGCGTCGGACCTCCCAGAGGTGAGCTTCGAAGTTAACACGTGTCCAAGCTGTGTCGGACCTCCCGAAGGTGAGCTCCGAGGGTGACACGTGTCTGGCGGGGCCGAACCTCTCGGAGGTGAGCTCCAAGAGCGACACGTGTCACGCGCGGCTGGTCCTTTCTTTTCCGCAGTGACTAGATCCGAAAGCGACATGTGTCCAGCGGGGCTAGACTTCGCTCCTCCGCAGAGGCAAGCTCCAGGGGCAACACGTGTCCCACGGGGTCGGACCTCGCCCCTTCCGTAGAGACGAGCCCCAAGCCTGCCACGTAGCCAGTTAGTGGCAGACCTCTCTCCCTTTTGCGGGGATGAGCTCCAAAGCCGCCACGTGGCCTGCGGCTGCGGGAGTTGTCTTCAGCGCCCTCTGTGGATTGGATTTGGCTCTTTTTGGCTTTCTTTTTTATTCTTTCTCTGTTTCCACTTCTTTTAAAAGGTTTTCTCTACATGAAATATGTATGCATACATGATTATGAAATTGAGGATGTCACACTACCCACGTCGGCTAAGTTGTTCTGGTCCTTTACGCTCTCTTGCCCTACCTTATGCACATATATATTTTTGCAGCTTTCCTTTCAAGCTTGCATATATTTTTGCATGCCTCTCGACGTGTACATTGTTGTGTTTCTCTGTCTCACTCTTGTCCAAAATTATGTTGTCTATCTATAAGGAGGGAATGCCTGAGGCACCTGTGTTGTCTCCGGACTCTTGGTTACCTTCCTGCTCGGGTCCTGTGGCGCCAGGAGGTCGCCTCCCCCTTTGGAGTGCCCTGCCAGCGGGAGGTCCAGGGTGTGTAGCCTGCTTAACCTGGTCCTGTACCCTAAGCATGCACACTCTGCCTCTTCAGCTCAGCTCCCAAGTGCTAGGGGCCCGGACGGCACACCACCCTGGGAAGGATGGTAACCATGGTCCGGACACTACTACACCGAACTGCCCCGGTCCCGTAGCTTAGCAGAGGACCATAAGCCATAATGGGGCCAACAAACAGGGAAAATACAACTACACGACACAGTTACCCCTTTCTTCTAGTGTCTGTGCAGGCCACAGGGCTCCAGTCCGTGGGGTTTTTCTGGAACACCAGCTTTCCCAGGGGGGCAGTCTCGGACCCCCAAGGCTGGCGTCTCCGGAAGGGTCCAGAGCTGGTGTCCTGCGCCTTTTTTGCAGGTGTTCACAGACACTTGGGCACACCTACCAGGGGGCCATCACGACTGGTCAAGGCGAGCAAGGTGTCCTGACCCCTGCAACGCGCAAAAGACAAAGGAAAGATACAAAGGCTGGGGCCAGCCTAGGACTCGCCCGCACCAAACCTAAACCGCTCGGCAATGAGGGCTCCTAAGTCTTCAACCTCACACCAAGCTGCCGCCTCCCTCGTAGCCGACGTGGGCCCTGAGCTCCGGTCCGAGCCTTCCCGGTGGGTGAAGTCCGGAGCTACCACGTGTCTACGAGCCACCTACCCACTGAGGACAGCTCCAGAGCAGACACGTGCCCCGGGCTCCGGGCAGAGTCTCCCTTCTGAGGAAAAGTCCGGAGCTGCCATGTGTCCCCCTGGAAGGAGATGGAGACAAGGGCCGAATTTCCTTCAAATCCTTGTGCTGCTGAGGATCCAGAAAGGGTGGTAGCCACACTACCGGGGCGCCCTAGGACCTTACACTGCTAAGGGCTAAGAGGACAAGCTCGAGGCATCGGCGAAGAGCTACCCACGTTAGCTAAGTTATCCCGGACCCTTGCGCTGCTAAGGGTCCGAAGTCTACACCGACAACATAGGACAATGAAAGACTTGAAACAAAGATACTTTCGTTAATAACGGAGTTCTGGCATACAAAAGGGGATACATGACAACTATGGAACTCAGCAGCTACAGGTCTAGCAGTCTCCTGCTCCGTGGCCTGCTTGATTGTCCCCTGAGCCAATCTCTGTGCAGTGAGACAGTCACCCGCTATAAGACCGAGGACTGCAACACAACGCTTGCTGGACCAAGGCAACAGTGACATCCAGTGTCGCATGGGCCAAACGCCATCTATGGCAGATTTTGTTGTCTACAACAGTACCTGGAAGAAGGCTTGATCACTCTGGACTTAACCTTTCTCTGGTACCGGCAGGTAGCCCTCCTTCGGCAAAGCGCGAGAGGACATACCCCACTCGACACTGCATTGGGACTCACGGCGATTGGATTTCAACCACTACACGCCGCGGGTTATTCGACTCCCCCAACAATGGGATAGATCCAGGTCCACCCGTCAGAGACTGGGGGCCGGGAGGATAACCTCTCGGGAACGTCCTCCGGTTCTCTAGGAGAGCGGTGCGACCAACTCATCGATTGTCGCAGTAAATGACAACCGAGGCAACCCCTCGAGCACACCGCCTTAGCCTTCACCGCCACCAATGACAGGTAGGGCCCAGGTTCACCAGTCAGACACTGGTGGGACAGACGAGAGAAAACTCGGGAACACCCAGCGGTTCCCAAGGAATGCAGCGCGGTATTTCTACGGTCCACGGGCTGTCGCAGTAATTACCCCGAGGCGACCCCTTGAGTGCATCATCGTGACTGGTCAAATCGGGAGTGGACACGACGATGGGCTGCTGCTTTGATTGAGTGCGCCCACTATGCCGAAGACAAGCAACCTTTTCGTCTCCCAGGTACAGCCACTCGTCCACTACGCGAAAATCGCACCACTACTTCGCTTCCCAAATCGCAGGTTCAAAGCCACCACACGGGAGAGATGGGGGCCCCACCAGTGGACTCAATGCCTCCCCCAAGATGGGCCCGGGGGCCACTATCAGTACCCTACAGACCGGGTACCCCCGCGTAGTGGGTAAAAGACGGCTTGGGCCCCGACTTCCTACTGAGGCTGGCACCAGCGTAAGCCACGTGCGCTTGGGCCCCATGGACAGCCCTGGGGCTACCACGTGTGCTCGGGCTTCGGAGCTGACAAGTGTGTTGGGCTCTGGGCCGAGCCTCCCCGTTGGGGTGAAGTACAGAGCTGCCAAGTGTCTGGAACCTCCGATCCACGCCTCCCGCCAAGGATAGCTCCAAAGGTGCCATGTGCCCTGCGGCATTAGGTCCAACCTCCAGCATGGGAGGGTTCCGGTGCTGCCACGTGGGCGACAACTCCAAGCGTCCCTTCCTGCCAGAGATAGCTCCAGAGGGGCCATGTGTCCTATAGCTCCGGGCCCGACTCCCAGCATGGAGGGCTCAGGTGCTGCCACGGGTCCGACGACGCCGGACCTCTCCCTCCACCACAAGACAGCTCTGTTGACAACGCGGGTCCCGGGGGCCAGCTTCCCAGACGCCACGCCGACAAGCAACGGGCAGATAGCCAAGGAGTAAAGAGGAAGGTGCGCTCTCAGGTAGTGCATTCAAGGCTCGCGCATTCCCCAGAAGCATGGCTCACGGCGCACGCCTCCGTCCTCCGCCTGCTCACCATTACGGTGACAGGACAGAGCGGAGAGGGACGACGACTGAGCAGTGCCGCCCAACGGCGCAGAGCGACTCGACAGGGCGAGAAGATGCGACGACAAGACGGGGACTTCATCATCACCGACTACACAGTCAGAGGCGCCCGGGATGTCAGGCGGCGCACCTTAACTCCTCCGACAGCGACATTGCATGTAGCTGTAAATACCCTAGCACATGTGTAGGGTACGGACAGCCACGGGGCCATCTGTCGGGCCCCGAGCCGCATTGTAACTGCCCCGACCCTAGACTACAAAAGGATCGGGGCAGCCTCCGGGTAAAGGGTTTGCAACCCAACCAACTCACTCTCTCACACGCAGGTTCGCAACCCTGCAATCTCACACTCATACGCGCAAGCAATAAAACAATTACACTGTGGATGTAGTGGATTATGCTCCGGCGGCCCGAACCACGTAAATCCTCGTGTTCATCCTTGCCATCATGCTCCGACGCTCGAAACTACTAAGCCCCTCCTAAAAAAGAACCTCCGCGGGCTGCTCCAGGGTAGACCGGGGGAAGTGTTGCAGGAAAACTCTTCGACAAAGGATATGTACAATAATTTTAGGACAAGTGTGCGCGTAAGTGATAGTGAGACTGATGTATTTCCTATCACGGTAGGACTACATCAAGGATCAGCTTTAAGCCCATACATCTTTTCCTTGGTGATGGATGAGGTGTCAAAGGATATACATGGGGATATCCCTTGGTGCATGCTCTTTGCCGATGATGTAGTGCTGGTAGATAAAACTAGGGATGGTGTTGACAAGAAATTAGAGTTATGGAGGCAAACCTTAGAGTCTAAGGGGTTTAAACTTAGTAGGACCAAAACCAAGTATATGAGGTGTGACTTTAGTGGTGTTGGTCGTGAAGAGGGAAATGTTAGTCTACAAGGAAAAATAGTACCTAGAAGAGACTCTTTCCGATACTTAGGATCAATGTTACAAAGCAATGGCGATATTGATGAGGATGTTTGCAATAGGATGAAGGTAGGGTGGATGAAATGGTGACAAGCCTCAGGAATCCTATTTGATAGGAAGGTCCCACAAAATCTAAAAGAGAAGTTCTAAGGACGGTGATCAGACCCGCGATGCTATATGGGACGGAATGTTGGGCAACTAAACGGCAACATGTCCAACAAATGAGTGTCGCAGAGATGCGCATGCTATGGTGGATGTGCGGGCACACGAGGAGAGACCGAATAAGGAATGAAGCGATTCGTGATAGGAGAGGGGTGGCGCCGATTAAAGAGGAGTTAGTCCAACATCGACTAAGGTGGTTTGGACATATCCAGCGGAGACCTCTAGAAGCACCGGTTAACAGTGGGATTTTAAGAGGTAGAGAAAATATTAGAGGGGTAGAGGACGACCAAGGTTGACCTGGGAGGAGGCTGTAAAACGAGATTTGAGAGATCGAAATGTATCCAAAGACTTAGCTCATGATAGGACCGCATGGAAAGTAGCAATTCATGTGCCATAATCTTAGTTTTTTTCTTTTCTTTTTTCTTGTTGCTCTTATATCTCTTCCTCTCTTTTACTTCATTGGAATATATATATATATATACACATACAATATATATATATAATAATTGGGTTTCATGTCTAGCCGACCCCAACATGCTTGGGATAAAGGCTTGGTTGTTGTTGTTGTTGTATTATGTCTGGGTTATCTATATGAACCTGCATTAAGTTGTGCAATTTGTATGTATGCAATTATACAAGAAGCTGCTGGTGTTTTGTGGAACCTGTCCTTTGATGACAAAAATCGTGAAGCTATTGCGGCAGCAGGTGGCGTTGAAGCCTTGTAAAGCCTGTGTTCCCCTGTTACATTTCATGCACACTTAAGGCCTTTTGGTGACTATTAACTGTTGTTATTAGAGAAAACAGAATTAGATGATTAATTCTAAGGGTACAGGGTACATCATATAGAGGGATTAGGTGAGGTGAAAAGACTAAACTACCCCTAACCCTAATCCCACACTAAAGACTAATATCCCCCTGGGTTACCCACACAATTACAGAGTTTGACACCCCCCTGGCAGTCACAACATCTTGCCACTGCAGATGTTGAGACTGGATCGAAACTCCGAAAACAGCGATGACGGGAGGCCCTTCGTGAAGATGTCAGTGAACTGTGTCGTCGTAGGGACATGGTGTACCCGAACCTCGCCGCGTGCAACCCGCTTATGAACAAAGTGGAGGTCAATCTCCACATGCTTTGTGTGCTGATGCTGGACAGGGTTGGTGTAGAGATACACGGTGCTGACATTGTCGCAGTAGATCAGAGTGCTCCTGGCGACGAGAGTGTGGAGCTCCTGAAGCAGCTGCTGAAGCCAGGAAGCCTCAGCCACGCCGTTAGCCATGGCGTGATACTCCACCTCAGCACTCGAATGCGACACCACATGTTGTTGCTTCGAGGACCAGGAGATGAGATTACTGCCGAGGAAGATGGCGCACCCAGAGGTAGACTGGCGAGTGTCTGGGCAGCCAGCCAAGTCAGCGTCTGTGTACACGACCAGTTTGGAGGCCGGGTCACGTCGAAGGAGGAGGCCGTAGTCGAGGGTGCCAGGTAGGTACCGACGAATCCGATTTACAACAGTGAGGTACGGCTCCGTCGGGTCATGCATGTGGAGGCACACCTGCTGAAACGCATAGGAGATATCCGGTCTGGTGAAGGTGAGGTACCGAAGAGCACCTGCAAGACTCCTGTAAGCAGTGAGGTTAGTGATGGGTGCCTGTCGGTAGCGGAGAGCTTCGCCTGGGTATCCACTAGAGTGGAGCACGGCTTGCACTCAGCCATGCCCGCTTGATGGAGGATGTCCAGGTATCCTGTCGTTGGTGAAGGAACAAGCCACCTGGTCGGTCCTCGACCGAAATACCCAGGAAGTGGTGGAGGCGACCCAAGTCCTTCATAGCAAGCTCCTGCTGTAAAGCACAGATAGTACGCTGAAGAAGAGCCAGACTGGACGCTGTTAGTACAATGTCATCGACGTACAGTAGAAGATAAGCAGTGTCATTGCCATGTCGGTAGACAGACAGCGATGTGTCTGACTTGGCTTCAACGAAGCCTTGTGAGAACAAGAAGGAGGCGAACCGTCTATACCAGGCTCTCGGTGCCTGCTTCAGACCATACAGAGATTTGTTCAGCTTACAGACCATGTCTGGATGAGCTGAGTCAACAAATCCTGTCGGCTGACTGCAGTACACCGTCTCGGTCAGTGTACTGTGATGGAAGGCATTCTTGACGTCTAACTGGTGGACGGGCCAAGAACGCGAGAGAGCCAGCGGCAGAACGGTACGAACCATCGCTGGCTTCACCACCAGGCTGAAGGCCTCGTCGTATTCGACTCCAGGGCGCTGAGTGAAGCCCCAAAGTACCCACCGAGCCTTGTACCTCTCCAAGGTACCGTCCGCCTTCTTCTTATGTGTTAATACCCACTTGCCCGTGACAACATTGCCACGACCGGGGTGGGGAACCAGGTCCTAGGTCTGGTTGGCAAGCAGAGCCTCATACTCTTCCTCCATAGTGCGACATCAGTGAGGGTCGGCGAGTGCGCTACGGACGGAAGTCGGTATGGGTGAGATCGAAGAAGATTCGGTCGGTGGTGACGTCATCGACGAGAAGACTGTGGGGGAGCCACCCCGTGGTCCTCTCACTCCGGGATCGCAGAGGGTGGTGTCGTGCGATGCGGCACCCAACAGCACACAAGAAAAGATTAAGAACAACATACAAACTTTTATTTACATAAAACAGCGGAAGTATTTTACAAACTTTTGTATAATAGAAGTCTTATTCATAGCTAAAGTCTCAGCTTAGCTATGCAGAAGTGCAGCCGTCCAGCCTGGGCACGCTACACACTAGCAGGAATCATCCGAAGGTCACGGCGGCATGCAGGGCTCCAGCTCGGCCGTGTACCCCGACAGGGGCATCGCCTCATCCTCGGAGCCTTCCTCGTACGTCTCACCTGCAACATCTTAATATAGCAACCAAGAGCACGATGGCTCAACAAGTCTTAACCGTCACTCCTAAACATGAGACTCTACATAAAGGGATTAGTAACATAGGAAATGATATTGCGATAAAGACACACCTACATGTTAATCCTTACTTTCAGTTTTACAGCAGCGGATTAATAATGCCTTAGGCAGCCCTCACATCGGAAGTCCACAATCAAACAAGAAACGCTTTCCTCTGATGTAGTTATGCCTAAAGTGAAATATAAACTTAATGAGCTCTACATCTACAGCATACATGGTTTCAATACAATAATAGATCAATGCATCATATTCTTCTAGCTTATTTCAATTATTACTACGTCACAACGCACTGAACAAGCGGTACTCAAATAACCGTGAGGGACGGCGATTGCAATCAATAGACACCCGGATAACACGTCACATACACCCATTTTCAGAAGTGTAGTGCTTCACACCTTCCTACTCTGTTGTATGCAACAGCCTTTCAAACGAAACCCAAATGCTGAACCGGTCCATCCGTAACGGGAAGGAGGTCCCCGCGTGGACCATTTATATGCCCACCGAAAGATTTACACCTTGCTACCCTCAACCCACTCCTATAAAACGGTTGAGAACGACTCTGCACCCAGGTTAACGAATTACATCGGTTTCCTGGTTCCCATATGCCAGTATGCATCCGAACTGTTCAAACTTGTCCAGCAGGGCCGCACACGGCACGGTCCTCAACTGACACTAACAGGGCTACGCACATGAGACCTTCGCTCACTGCATCCTAATCCCCTGCTGGGTCTCAATTTCTCATTCTTAAGCCATTCTTTACTTCATTCTAGCCCGTATGATAAAATCCTATCTCGCGAGTAGATTCCAACTACTCGACTTCTACCGAGATCCTAAGAACATTAGCATAGCCTTTTCTACTTATCGAGTTGTAAACTACCCAACCCTCCATAGGATTTAAAAGTCATGCAAGTGGGGTTTCACTCACCTTAACTCTAATGCAAGCATTTCACCCTAGACATAGGTGATACAAATGAAAACTTTGCAAAAGGTAATTAAATTCAAACTGGGTCTTGCATAGTTGCGAGTTAAACGGGAATTTAGCTTCTGGTGGAAGGACCTTCAACGGCTCCGGAGTGTCCTCAACTTCGGTCACTATATGATATGCAACAAAATACATATATAAATGATAATTATTTATAATATGTAAACTTCTATTACTAGCTACTGCTATTAAGGTTTCTTAATTAGCTTTGGGATTTTTCCAGTGGATACTAGACTCTCTGAGGATGATTTGAGCAAAATTTGAGAAATTCTAATGGAAGCTCGTGGTCTCCAAAAATCCCACAAGTACAAGGCTTCTCTGAATTTTGATCCCAAATCTGAAGTTTTGACATAGCTAACAATGGAATATGTAATTATAGCAGATCTCCCTGGTTCTAACAAAATTTGTTTCATAATTTTTCGAGCTACCTACAGGGAGAAATGGAATTTTGAAGTTGATATGAAATGCTGAAAAGTTTCTGTTTATTTTTGAAATTCCAAATGAAGGCTGAACTTCAGAGTTTAGCCTAGCAAATTTACTCCAATGAAGCTTAAATTTTTACAGGATATCAATAGAGTTGCGAGGGATCTTCTGGCCAAATTTTAGGAAATTCAATAACAGGGATCTCCTGGAATTAATTACCAAAGATTTAACTTTGATGAATTTTGGAGAAACCTCCAGGGACCTTCAGACAAAATTATCTGCAATTCTGCAAAGTATTGATTGAGAGGAATACAACAAAAAAATTTCACAAATTTTGGACTTCTCTACATCAAGTTATGGCCATTTGAAGTTGGAACTATTTTTCTGGAAATTAACTCTGATTTTTAGCTAATTTATTTAACCCTTTGATAACCTCCTGATTAAGCCACCTTAATCAATTCCAAAAATCCTAAGATTCTTACTGTATATAAGGAACTAGTATAAGAGTTTTATGTCAAAAAATAGGAATATTTCATAAAGCCATATTTCTGGAATTAATCCCTAAAGTATTTAATATAAAGAATTCTACAGAAAATATTGGGCTTTTTCATAGCACGAATTTTGTTTCTATGCAAAGTACTCTTTCTATGGATTCCAGCAAAATTTGTCTCACTATTTTTGGAGCTTCCTACCCAAAGTTAGAGGCTCTCAAAGTTGCAACAATTTCTGAATTTATTCTACAGAGAGAAACTTCATCTACCGGCTAACAGTGCGGCCCTCCCGTCAGCTCTGTCTTCAACCTCGCGCCAGGGCACCGCGCACACCGCACCCGATTGCGGCGCACCTCATTCTCTGCCGTTTCTCGACCATTTTCTCTCCGGTTTCATGCTATGTGATCCTCAGACCACGGCGCAGCCGTCGGGCAAGGTTGTGCAACACGAAAATCGCTGGAAACGGGTCGGCGTCGGTGGCAGCACTCGGCGGCGTGGCATCGACGGTAAACATGCCCTTCCCAAGCCTAAATCACTGAGAAAAGTTGCCGGAAAGCATCCCTAGGGTCCGGGGAATATGACCCTACCCTCCATTCTAGCGGGGAACGGCCGGAAGGGGGTCATCACCGGTGGACCCACCCATTTTGGGATGCTTAGGTCTTCAGCATGGGGGGTCGTCGGGGGCCCTAGTAGCTTTGTCTTGAACCGAAGACGAATGATCACGTGTGTTGGGAGAATTTTCCGGATTGAACTCACTCGGTTTTCCACGTGTACCGGTGCTAAACAACCAATTCCGGCGAGCTGGCGGTGGGAATGAGTAAGGAGGGTTTGGGAGGAGTATCTACACATCGTGGCGCACCTTAGGGTGGTGTTGGTCGTTCCGGAGAGGTGCTGGACTGGCCGGACGATGAGGAGCAGTGTGGGCGACGTTGTGCTGCACCGAGGAAAAGAATTGGCTCGACACCGTCGGAGGAAGATGAACACGAGCTTTGGAGGTTCGGATGATGTCCAGTGGAGGCCAGCGCATCTCCTGGTCGACTCAGCTGGGCGCCACAATCGTCGGATGGTGATCGGCAACACGAGCAGGGAGGAGGCGGCGACAGTTCTTTCGGGTGAGCACGCGTGAGCGAGTCTGTGTGTGTTTGGTTGTGCGAGAAGGGAAAACAATGCTTGTGCTGTGCAGCCTCGAAGTCTATCATGCAGCCGAAGACTGGAGGGAACCGCCTCCCGGGAGCAGGGCACACACAGCTCGGTGGAGTGTCTCGGTGGTGCCTGCACCTCGGTGTCGAGCGCACACAGAAGAGGAACTGATCTTTGTCTCTGTCCCACTGACTTGTGGGTCCCACTGAAGTCCCCCCTCTAAACAACAGTGGCTCCAAAATTCAAATTCAAAATTCACAGCAATTTCCACAAACTGAATTTGATTACGTGGAGTTAACCCTCTGTTGTGTTCAAAACATTAAATTCGGCGCTCTCGGTTCAGTTCCTGTGCGAGGGGAAAATAACGCCCGGGGTTGCTGTTTTTGTGAGCAAAAGATCATGCCAGGTGGTAGCCAGCACGATGGAAGCAGCAAGGAGGTGGCCTCTACTTGCAGCTTGGTGGTGCACTGTGAGAGCTCGGGTGGTGTTCGACACTGAACAGAGGAAGTCTTCGGGAGCAAGTTAATGTGGCTCAATGACATGTGGGGTCCACCCCCTTTCCTCCTCTTCTTATCCTCTCAATGTTTCCAAAAGATCTTCATTCATGTAAATCCCCTCAGTCTGATATTTTGGGAGTTTAAACGTGGTCTGAATTTTGAATAAACCAAATCCAGTGTGATTTCACTTTCAAATTTGAATTCCACTCAAATTTGAAAATGATCATATTTAATCCCCTTTTAGCCCATAAAATCAGAAGGTTGTGGCCACCATGAATTTCCTCGAATTCAAAGTTTTGAGGATACATGTGTATTCCAAATTTTTGGCAGCAACTTGAGGGGAACATTTGAGTTCAAATCTTAATTTAAACTCCCTCTTACACATGAGAACTTTACACATGGTGTTTAATTCAACCTTGGCTTAACACATTTCAAATGAACGTGAGAGCTGGTTTGGTTGGACACCCTTGTGCATCATCATGTGTATAAAGTTTTTGTAAGTCCCATTTTCATTCATTCCAAACATAACGGTTATCAACCCTCTGTTTATTGCCTTTACATTTTTGGGACTTTTACAAAGACATCTCCGGAGAAGCGCTCAACCGGTCAGAGACTCCTGGACAAACGTCGAGTCACCATCGGTTGGACGTGAACAGGATCCCTGTGGAGCAGAGGAGGATTGTATACCGGTCGCTTGGGTACACCAACCCGCTCCCGTCGTTGATAGACGAGAGTGGGTCTCGATCCGCACGTGGTGCGGCGACTGGCGTGGAGGGCTCCGGTGCCACACGGGCGCAGCTGGAGCTGGGGCCCTATCCCACGCTCGTCGCTGGTAGACAAGTGCGGGGCCGGCGAAGCGAGAAGTCGGGGTCGTCGTCGGTGCTGCGCCTGGTGCGACTGGTGATGTCGGGGATGTCAGGCTCGCTGCAGGTGATGTCAGGGAAGCTGAGGCTGCGCGTGGCGCAGTTGGTTACCTAGGGGTCACCCGAGGTGCAGCGGGCAATGCTGGAGACGTCAATGCCGCGCGTGGCGCAGCTGGTGACGTCAGGGCCACCCGAGGTACAGCAGGTGACGCTGGAGGCGTCGATGCCGCATGTGGTGCAGCAGGTGACGTCGGGGGCACCTGAGGCGTAGCGCGTGTCAAACCTGCAGAAGAAAGAGGTCAAGGCAGCTGGGAAGCAGCCTCGGAGTCAGTGGGAAAAAGAGAATCCAACTCTGTGATGGAACCGGAAGAGGTGGTAGAGAAGGGAAAGGAGGACTCGTCGAAGATGACGTGTTGAGAGATCAAAAGGCGGTGAGTGGTGAGATCTAAGCACCGGTACCCCTTATGATCAAGGGAATACCTGAGGAAAACACACCGTGTCGAGCGGGGCGCAAGCTTATGTGGGGCAGTGGCGGAAAGGTTAGGGTAGCAAGTGCACCCGAAAACTCGAAAGTGGTCGTAAAGTGGAGGCACGAATCGCCTTGGTAGGAAGGTGATTAATCAAAAGTATGGCAGTTTGGAGAGCCTGCACCCAGTATCGGGCTGGAACATCATTAGTGGTGCGAATCATGCGCTCTGCCTTGCCGTTCTGAGGAGAGGTAGACAAGACATGCGTAGCTGTACCCCATGTGCAGAGAGAAAGTTATGAAACGCCGAGTTATCAAACTCGCGTCTGTTATCACACTGAACAGCTTGGATGGTGTACCCAAACTGAGTGGAAATCCAAACGAAGAAGTGAGAAAGAGTAAAAAAAGTCTCAGACTTCAATCGTAATGGAAAAATCCACGAAAAGTGAGAAAAGTCATCAATTATCACCAAATAATAATTAAAGCCCGATACACTGGTAATGGGTGATGTCCACATATCACAATGTATAAGGTCAAAAGCGTGCTCAACATGAGTCACAGAAGAAGGAAAAGGGAGCCGAACATGACGACCAAGCTGACAAGCATGACATAAAGAGTCATGTGTACCCCTAGAGCACGAGATAACAGAATACTGGACAACTTCGACATAGCATCTGCACTAGGGTGGCCAAGCCGGCGATGCCAAATGGTGGATGAAGCTGTCGTAGTCAAAGCAAAAGGCGGTGATGCAGCGGAAGTAGGAAGCCGAAGTGTGCACAGGGGCCCCGAGCTATCACATCGAAAAAAGAGGTCGTCGGGTAGAAAGATCCTTCACAGACAAACCAAACGTATCAAACTCAATGGAAACATTGTTGTCAGTGGTAAAACGATGGACAAAAAGCAAGTTTTGAATGATATCAGGAGCGACCAGAATCACCTACAGAGGTGACCGGAATAACAGACCCATTCCCAACAATGATAGATGAAGGAAAAGAGGTATTGGGATGGTAGGTGGGAGAGAGTATACCAGCATTTGGAGTGGTATGGTATGACGCTCCGGTGTCAGCTAGCTAGTCGGCACCTGGTGGAGTAAGATGCATGGTGTTGAAGGAGGAGGCCAGCGACTGTCGATCCCACGTCGAAGGTGGCTCCTGGAGAGGTGTCGATGGCTCCGAGTACCCAACAGGATAGTCGGTGCCTCCGTAGGTCGAGGTTGACTTTCCGCCAGAAGGGTAGCCAGGCCCACCGTAGGCCTGAGTCGGTGGCCCACCAACACTGTAGGCTGGTCCACTGTAGCCCGGGGTGGCTATGAACGTCGGCTGGGGGCATGGTGGTCGTGGTGGCTAAGAACCCAGAGACGGCTGTAACGGCCCTGACTTTTGTAAAGTTTGATTTCAACTTACAAAACAAAGTTAAGGCAAAGGAATAGCTTGATCATGTGTCACATGCAATAATGAATCCAAAAATGGTCATGTGAGGGAGTTAAAAAAATTTCTTTAGCCCATGCTTAACACATGTTAACATGAGGAACGAATTTCACTCCACAAATCTCACTCATGTGCACATCCTTTATGAGTAGAAGATGAGGGAAATTTAAACACAAATCTGAATCTTTTAAAGGGATTCATATTCAGATTGTATAAATGCATTCAAGTGAATTCACCGATGCATTCCTCATGTATTCGAGAGCCTAAGGTTCAAATTTGGAGAATTTTAGGGTTAATATACTGTTTTTTCCGATGAATAAAAGAGGGAGAGTTTAAATTCAAATTTGAATTTGGAAACGGAACCAAACTTGCTCAATTTAAAAATCTGAGTTCACATTTGAGTCTACCATATTTTGTTTGGCCTAATCTCCAAGTTTGGTCCAATTTGGAAAATGTTTGTGTGGGAATCTCAAAGCAAAGTGAGGGGAAGAATTCGAGAGGAGTGGACCCCATCTATCAGCTACTTAACACAGAGAACCGCCTCTGTTTCCTCTCGGTTGAGCACGCGCCCGACAGCGCGCCGGCGCCAGCCGTTGCCGACGTCCACCCAGTGTGAGATCCTGCTTCCACTCGTGAGTTTGGTCTGATCTTCCCCACACCGAGTGCACCGAAGCTATTTCGTCTCTCCCAGCTTGCTCTCAGCCTCGGTGGTCTGCTCCCGCGAAACAAACAACCGCCCTCGGCCGCTCTCTGTTTTTTCGATCGTCGGCCACCAACCGAGCACCAGTTGCTCGAGCTCCCCACAGCAAAGAGCAGCGCACACGCGTGCCCTAGCCGGCTAGCACCTTTCCTCCACTGTCCCGAGCTCGCTTCCACCTAAAAATGACAAGGTCGCCGCTGCTCCCGAGTGAACACCGAAGAACCCGAGCAAGGTCACTGTGGACAGCCCGAACCGAGGGAGATCAAGCTCAAGAAAGCTTACCCATCGGTGCACTGGAGACCCTAGCTACTCCTCTCCGAAGCTCAGCCCAAGCCGTTACTCCTCGGAGGAGAATTTTGAGAATTCCTCCTGGACGGCACAAACGACCCCGAGGTAAGGAATTGCAAAATCATCATCAATTTGTGTTGTGAGTAATTCAAACTTCGCACACGAGTTATAAACTAGCTAGCGCACTTCCTCCCTCGATCCTAGGCCGAGAAATTAGGTATAGAGCAAGAAATCCGAGTTCTTTCCGTGGGAGTACCACCGGACCCATTGGCCGCACGGTGTCGATGGGTTTGGAGAGCTCCACGACTCATGTAGCCTCAATGTCGAGCTTCTACACCTTCCCCTGGTGCTATAGAGCCCAAGAACCGATCATTTGGTGGAGAATTCACCTTGCACGGGCTCACCGGAACCCTAATCTTTGCGGTCACCAGTGCGTAAGGTTTTCCAGCGATCTACGGCCACCGGCGACCCTCCCAACGAGCTCAGCGTGTCAAAAAATGGGGGGTAGCGAGTAGGAGGCAGGGTAGCCGGAAAGTTGATTCGGCGACCCTTGCCGGAGGGCGCCGCCGCTCGGGTCTCTGGCGCGAGGTTGAAGAAGCACACTGTCAGGTGGGACCCACTAGCAGAGTTTAAACATTTCTATAATTTCCAGATTTCAGTTTAAACTTTGAAGAGCCACAACATTGTTTAGGAGTGTCCAAAAATTGTCAAATAAATTTTGTTGGATTCCTCTCAGAGAGTATTATCCAGGGGTGCAGCCCAATATTTATGAAAATCCCTGGATTTGGCTCATTAATTCATATAAAAAATCTTGTAGGATTTATTCCAGGAGTTCTGTGTATTGGAAAATTCCCAAATTTGGGCAGGAGATCCTACCAAATATACTTGAACTCCAGTAAAATTTTAGAGGCATTGGACCACATTTGCTTGGCCAAATGTGGTGTTAATTCATTATGCCTCTGAAAATTGGGAAATAGAACAGAGCTCATTTTCAGCTTTTCCCCAATTTTTGTAAAAATCATATCTTTGTGTAGAAACCTCCAAATTTAGTGATTCAAATTGTGTTTGATTCATATTGAAACACTCTATCCAAATATGCAACCAATTTGTATTAAATTCAATAATTAATTCTGGAAAATTCTTTGAAGCTTTTCAGTAAAAGAATTTTAGAGGGAGTTTGGTTTATCCAAAAGTCCTTAAATTTTGCTAGAATAATCTTTTGGATGTTTGAACACCTGTAAAATTTTCAGCTCATTTAGAGTTGATTTGTGTGGGATAATTCAGATTTCAAGTTCCTGTGTTCAAATGAATACAGTAACTTTTTCAGAGAATTCACCAAAACTTGAAAATTCCTTTCTGGGCAATTCTTAGCTCCAAAAATCCTAGAAAAATTCATGCATGCTCTATGAACTATAATTGAAATTGTAGTTCACTAAGTTTGGCATGAACATAGGAGTTACCTCAGAATTAATTTTTTTTCTTAATTGCTTAGGGAATTGTTCTGCATAAACCACTCAATGAAAAGTGTTAATTTTTGGTCCCGAAAACTTTCATGTGAACAGGAACTCACATGCAAATTTTTAGCTAAAGTTGAGACTTGGATATTCCTGTTCTTGTTCTCCAATCTCTTGTATGTGAAACAAACATGGGAGTTAGTGTGGGAATTATAGGAGACACAATTTCCTTCCACTTTAGCTGCCATTTGGCAAGCTAAATCCCTGTGTAGTGTATGACTTCCTGTAAATATTTCGAAGTCATTGGAGATCAGGATCTGTAGTTTCACCCAAATCATTCTAGCAACTTATATGTTCATTAGGAACTTAGCTAGGGATGTAATTAAACATCTAAGGCAGATTTAGTTTCTTTGAGTTCTTTGCACAACGGAGACAACAACATCATCCTAGCACCTCCACACCACCTATGCTCTTAAGGAGTTCGAGTCTTTAGTTCTATAAATTGCTTTATAAAAGATTATGCATATTCATGTCGATAGTGCTCACGACGAAGGACTTCGACGGAGTCATCCCTTGACGTGTGGATCAGTTGAGCAAGTTCAGAGGGATCAAGGGATCGAAGATCACTAACTTCTATTATATACTACTACCCTGCAAAACAGGTAAGCTCCGGTTTGCATTAGCCTTTTATAAATTTTACTGTTTTGAGAACTTACATTGAGTATCCACCTTATTTATGCATTAGAGTCTTATTTGGAAACCCAACTGCATAACCAAGAAAACCCTGGTTTGGGCTTAGATTTTGAACCTCTATTAGCCACTGTAATGCTAAGATAGTGTAGGATTCGGTACAAGTCGAGTAGTTGGAACTGCTCGCGAGAATAGGCTAGAGGCACACCACTCGGTTAGAGATAGCAAATGGAACACAAGGCAAGAGAGACCGAACGGAGAGTAAGGGCAGCAGGACGTTGAGGCCTGGGTGCCATAGCTCCTCTTGTGTTGATTGAGGAACGAGCCGTGTGCGGGCCTGTTAAACAAGCTAGAACAGTACCGAAGACCTACCAGATATATGGGAACCGGGAAACCGATATAATTTGGGTAGCTGGGTGTTGAGGCATAGCTGGTCGTTCAGAGGGTAGGTTAAGAGCTTGAGGTGTAAATGGGCTGGCGGCACTGCAGATTCGCGCACACAGACCTCTTGCTCGGGACGATTAGACCGGCTCAACATTTGGCTGACGGATGAAAGGTGGTTGCGTACGACGTCCGTGATGGTTGTTGTAGGCAACATCGAGTACGGGCGTACATGACGGGTTATTCGGGTAACCCTGCAGGTGGAAATCGATTATACTCGCCGTCCCTCGCGGTCAGTGAGTACCACATGTTCACTGTACCATGACGTAGAAAGAACAGGGTTGTTCCATGTTAAAATGTTGCTGATTGAAAGATGGACTTTGATTGATAATGATTTGCTGTAGTTTAGAGATAATTAAAGTTACTTTCAACCTTAGGCAAAGCACATGAGAGAAATACGTTTCTTGTTTGATTGCGGCTCTCTTATGTGTCTTGGCATGAGGTTTTTCCCCACACTTGCTGCTAAAACTTGAAAGTAAGATCAAACTAACTAGGCGTGTCTTTTGCAACTTACCTTCATATTTCACATTGCAATTCTAGCATGTAGAGTTACATGTTTAGGTGAGACAGGTCATACTTGCTGAGCCTATGTGCTCACGCTTGCTATATGAGTTATTTTGCAGGTTAACATCAGTGCTTATGAGGAGGTTGTCCGGTGAGACTCGGAGACTTTCGAGTCGTTTTACACATGGAGAACCCGGCCGCTGCCGTATGACTTCATGTTGCTAGCGAGAAGAGTCCGTGGGCTGGACATCTTCTCGAGTGCTTAGTAGATATGAAACGTGAGAATAATTAGTCTTCCTCTGTAGTTATTTGATGTAAATATTTACAAAGAACATTTGTAAGCTTCCGCTTTTGATTTATGTAATACATGTTTCCTTATATGTGTGCTGTTGGGTGCCGCATATAATGGCACCACCCAATGCGATTCCCGGGCGAGTGGCACGACCCCATGATCGGGTCGGGCCCTGTCAGCATGGTATCAGAGCCGCATTGCTAATAGCGCACGAAGTAAGTATCGTATTACGACAAAAACTTAAGATACGGTGAGAATATGGTAGTAAGCCCACATAAGGACTACAATATTAGCCTAATATGAAGGTGGCAACCTAACTTATGTGTTATGTTGGAAAATCATGCATCTCAGGATGTTCTATGTCTTGGGGGTGCATGTAAGTGCTGTCCACCAGTGCGCCCAAGCTAAAGGGTGGAGCCTCACGGGTGGCAGGTAACCCGGCCAGCTTTAGTATCCTCTACCACTCTTCATGTTGTTCAGGGTATTCGAGCAACGCCCTTCCCTGGCATGCTATGGGCAAGTATGGGAGACCCCGTCACGTGGTTAGTAACGTGAACACATAGATCAAGGTGTGTTTGGCTTGAGAACACCTGTGCGAGTGATGACGGACGGGTGTATGAAACTGTATTGGGACCAGGTTCGGTGTGCAGTCGGACCTGATGATTGTGTGTAACTTATGCAGGTGCTAACCACGAAACTGTAGTCTGAGTAGAACACGTTTGTGAGTGATCGTCTTAGTGCCACCTAAGGATACATATATGCCGGTGTAAGCCAGTTAGGATTTTCTTTTGTGAGGCAACGTAGTACCGTCATATGTCTTACGGTGCATCGCCACCGTACTACACTTTATAACTTCTTTCCTATGAAGAAATTATTCATGACTAACTTTAAACTAAAAATGGAAATTGGAAAACGCATTTTAGTTACTGAGCTCTTCATTTGAACTAAGCTTCAAAGGGGAGAATTGATAGGCTTCTATGTTTCTCAAAAACAGAGTACTCTGTTCTGGAAGGAATTTTTGCTGGACTTTGGCAGAGCATAACTCTGAGTAGCTTTACCCAATGGAGTTGTATGATACAGTTCTGGAAAGTTTTTAAGTTCTATACGACTTCTCTGTAGACCTCCAAATCAAAATCACAAGTTAAGTTGGTGAAAAGTCCAGTTGAAGGCAAACTGTCCAGAACCAGGACAGCAGCAAAACCTCTCTGGACCTTTCTGTTTTTAAGCCATAACTTTCTGTAGGAAAATCCCTAAGGAGCCTATGATACACCGTTGGAAAGGTTATTAAATGTGCAACATTGTTGTAGTTCAATGCTTGCTCAGATTCTTATTGTATTTGCATATACAACTGTGATAAATATAGCCACATACAAAGGAGATGCTGGCAAATTTTATCCAGGAATTCTGTCAACTTTGGAAAACCATAACTTTTGATCCAGAGATGATCTGAAGGCATATGAATACTCGCTGGAAATATATTGAAGTTAAATTTAACTTTGGTATTCAACTTGAGTTATGAAAATTCTTTTAACTGGATCAAAAGCTGGATTTAGTGCATCAAGGTCTGTTCTGTACAGAAGAGGAAAATGAGTGATATCGTGCAGGCTAGCACAAATTATGTGCCCCAGAAGTACCGGTTGGTGTTCCGAATGCCATTCGGTGAAATGGAGGCCCCTGTATGATTAAATCCTGATAGGTTGATTGCTGGTCAAGTACCACAACTTGCACCACCTCCACAGCAGCAGCATCAGACGGTGGTTTGTGCTCCATCGCCTGCAGCTATATGTACCTAGTTTCCAACCACAAGTTAGCGAAGAACCGGAGAGACATTCGTGCTCCACTTGTGGTCAGATGGGCCATTATGCTAGGTATTGTATGGAGGGAATTCAAGGCTGCGGGTCATCATACTTTCAATGTTCAGACCCGTACCTATATCTGCAGAAAAGAGGGCAGACAAGGAGCAACATTCACTACATAGTGAGTGATGATGTTCCGGAAGGAGAAGCCATGTCAGCAGAGATGTTTTCTCTGAATCAGCTACCGGTATTAATTCTATTCGAGTCCGGTGCCACACCTAACTTTGTTAGTCAATCTTTTGTGCCTTAGCATCAGCTCCAAACCACTTTTACAAAGAGTCAATACCTCATATCTTCGCTCGGGGCAGCATTACAGCAAGTGATGTTATCTTCCGAGCACCTCTTTGTTTGCGGGTTAGACTATAACCTACGAACCTCATTATTCTCGGGGGTCTGAAGATCGACATGATTTTGGGGATGTCGTGGTTGAATTACCACAATGCGGTTCTCAACATCAGTTCTCGAACCGCTAAGCTCAACTCCCCACAACACAGTCTTCATACATTAGTTCTGGGCGCCAGTCGGCAATAGATTACCATATTGAACCACTCAGAAACTGTTAAGATAGGGGACATTTTGGTGGTACATGAATATTTGGATGTGTTTCCCAATTATTTTCCGAGCATGCCACCTGAACGGGACGTAGAGTTCCAGATTGAACTTGCGCCGGGAACACCACCGAGTTTGTGAAGGCCGTACAAAATGGCACCCAATGAATGGGCAGAGTGGAAGACACCGCTGAATGACCTTATGAGCAAATGTTTTTATACGACTGAGTTCGTCACCTTGGGGTTGTTCAACATTGTTTGTAAGGAAGAAGAACGAAACACTACGACTTTGTGTGGTGTTTGTCCGTTTAACGCTGTGACAATCAAGAACCAGTACCTGTTACCACAATCAACATTGTGTTTGATCAGTTGGTCGAAGCAAAGATCTTTTCCAAGATGGAATTAATATCAGGGTACCATCAGATTAAGATACGGGCTGAGGATATTCCGAAGACAACTTTTCAACGAGGTACGGGCTTTATGAGTACCTTGTCATGTTCCTTGGCCTTACCAATGCTCCAGCTCAGTTCATGTACTTGATGAACTCAGTATTCATGCCGGAGCTGTACAAGTTTGTCGTGGTCTTCATCGAGGACCTACTGGTTTATTTGAAGTCGGGGGAAGAACACGAGAAGCACCTGTGTATAGTCTTGCAACGGCTGCGGGATCACAAGCTATATGCGAAATTCAGCAAGTGCGAATTCTAGATATCGCAAATATTCTTTCTCGGGCATATCATCTCAACAGAGGGCATCACTGTAGACCCGAGTAAGATCGCACAAGTGCTGCATTGGAAGTCCCCGGGGTATATTCACGAGGTACGGAGTTTCCTCGGACTCGCGGAATATTATTGGAGGTTCATTCCAAACTTCTCGAAGATTGCCAAGCCTATGACAGAGCTGCTGAAGAAGGCTATCAAATATGTTTGGAGTTTAGCATGTGAAGCAGCGTTCAAGGCATTAGTGAAGCACTTAACATCAGCACTGGTTTGGCACAGCTAGACACAACAAAATTGTTCGATGTATACTGCGATGCATTCGGAATTGGGCTTGGATGTGTGCTGATGCAAGACCGAAGGGTGGTCGCGTATGGATCATGACAGCTCAGGAACCATGAGCAAATTTATCCAACTCATGACTTAGAGCTCGCTGCCATGGTACTTGCACTCAAAATGTGGAGGCACTACCTACTTGGTAACCTTGTACATTTATATACCGACCCCAAGAGCCTCAAGTACATGTTCACTCAAAAGGATTGAACATGAGGCAGCGAAGATGGTTGGAGTTGATAAAGGATTACGAAATAGAGATCCATTATCACCCTGGCAAAGCAAACGTAGTGGCGGATGCGTTGAGTCACAAGTCACACGTTCATAATCTGACCATCACCCCGTTGGAAAAGAGCAAGCCACCATTGCATGTGGTTTTCCATGGAGCTCTCTACAATTTAGCTTTTATTCCCACCATCCGTGAAGAGATAGTGGCAACCCAGAAACATGAAAAGGGCATGTCACATTTGTGGAGACGTAGAGACAGTGGGGAACTAAAATGTTTCCGGAAGGACGGAGACGGTATTCTGTGGTTTAAGGACAGAATCGTCGTACCCCGTAACCTGGAATTTAGGAAGAAAATTTTTGACAAGGCTCACTTGTCAAAGTTTCTATTCATCCCAATTCATGGGTCCATTCCAGATTTTAGGAAGATGTGAATCTGTTGCATACCGGCTGGAATTACCAGCGGACGTTGACTGTACGATGCAAGCCTAGGTAGAAGTCACAGATTTGCATCAGAGCCACATTGACCGTAGGACGCAAGTCTAGGTAGAAGTCACAGATTGGCATCAGAACCACATTGACCGTAGGATGCAAGCTTAGGTAGAATGGACACCCTAAAACACATAGGAACACCCCTCAAAACTGCTATTTTCAAAAATTGCTTGCTTCACTTTCTTTGTCAATACAGCCACCGCAAGGTGCTATTTTCAAACCCCTCCTTGACTCTCCTTTTGGACAGCAACACCTTTGCTTCTTGCTCCATAGCTTCTGAAGTTTTGGAGTTATTTCTTCCTTCTCAAAGTTTTCTCATGTCCCATTTATAGATGGCGCTGGTGTTCCCGATCAACGCCATCTAACCATACAAGGACTGCCAACTCACCGTGGCGTGCACCCATGCATGGACCACCCCCGTCACACGGCGGGAACAGCACCAGTTCACATGATTAAATTTAGGACCCCATTGAATAAGCTTGAATAGGAGTGGTGTGAACTTTTGTGATGATTGCTTGTGTTTGTGTGCTTCGTGTGAGTTGTGGGACGCTTCAGCGCTGTCCATATCCACACATAGTAGAGAGATGTGAGATGCTTAGGCATGTGTTCACATCCTCATATAAAAGTAAATATATAGTTCATACACCTTGATGCATATAGCTGGAGTATCAACCTAAACTTCTCTTTTCTAACTCTACCCAACTCTCTCTCACAGATGGTGAGGGAAAACGCCAGCCATCAAAGGAGGAACGTTCGTGGCAACCATGAACCACAAGAGGATGGCCACGATGAAGTTCCTGAGAATGTTAACCTCGGGGCTGATGAAAACAACCTTGAATGGTTGATGGCTATGCAGAACCAGCTCATGCAAACTATGATCCAAACTTTGGGTCACCTGCAAGCCAACAACAACAGCCATCCTAACCCCGTTCAGGCACCACCACCACCGCCACCACCGCCGGTTCACAACCGACTGGGAGAGTTCATGAGGACTCGACCGCCTACTTTTGCACAAGCTAATGATCCCATGGAGGCCGACGATTGGTTGAAGTCCATGGAGAAGAAGCTTGCTATAGTTCAGTGCAATGATCGGGAGAAAGTTCTCTTCACATCGCACCAACTTATGGGAGCCGCCGCTGACTGGTGGGATGCTCTTTGCAACGCTCATGTCGACCAGGACTATCACTTGGGCTGAGTTCAAGAAGAGTTTCTGCTCTCATTACGTCCCTGTTGGAGTCATGATGCTAAAAAGGCAAGAGTTCGAAGGTCTCCGCCAAGGCAAGAAGAGTGTGAATGAGTACCTCAACAAGTTCACGCAGCTGTCATGGTATGCCCCCGAGGATGTCAACTCAGATCAAAGGAAGCAATACTTGTTTATGAGAGGGTTGAACAATGAGATCCAAGTTCAACTGCTCAACAATGACTATACAAACTTCCAGAAGCTAGTTGACAAAGCTATAGTGGTTGAGAGCAAGATCCATGAGATCGAGTAAGAGGGCAAGAGGAAGATGCCATACCAGCCACAAGGGAGCAATGTACGTCCCCGTTTCATGCCCCCAGCTACACCGCAGTATGGCTCATTCGCTCCTACTTTTCGCCCTAATCAACCACCACATCAACATCCCGTTATGCAAGCACCTCGCGTGCCTATGCCTCCTGCGCCCTGACCCAACATGGGTGCTTATGCTCAAAACCACCCCCGCCCCGTTGTCCCTGCTGTCTTGGGCAACAAGGCATGATTTGCATGCGGATAGGCAGGACACTTTGCATGTCAGTGTCCGAGGAAAGGCCTTGGACAGCCGACCAACGCGCCCAAGAAGAACCCACGGACAAATGGAGGAGCTAATCAAGGTAACTATGGACAGCATAACTACGCTCGTGGCAACGTGAATCATGCCTCCACTGAGGAGGCACAACAGGCTGAGGACGTCGTGATTGGTATGTTCCTTGCCAACTCCAACCCAGCTACTGTTTTATTTGATTCCAGAGCATCGCATTCATTCATATCATCCAAGTATGTTGCCAAGTATAATCTGCCCATATCACACATGAACTATACTATGTTGGTTAATTCTCCCGGTGGAGAGATGAGGACTAATATAGTATGTCCGAAAGTAAACCTTAAAATAAGGGGGTAGACTTCCTTGCCAACCTTATCGTCTTGGATTCTCAAGGGCTTGATATAATACTTGGAATGGATTGGTTAAGCAAGCACAATGGAGTGATCCAATGTGCCAAGAGGAGCGTGAAGCTGACAAATGAGCACAGTACTCGTATTGAGTTCGAGTCAGCCCAACCGGCAACCGAGAAGGCAACGTTGAACCACGTCGAAGAAGCAACATTGGAAAGCATTCCGGTGGTTCAAGAATATTCGGACGTGTTCCCGGAAGAACTTCCAAGTATGCCACCTGACCGGGACATTGAGTTTGCCATTGATTTGGTACCTGGAACTGCACCTATAGCGAAGAGGCCATATAGGATGCCCATTAATGAGCTAGTGGAACTTAAGAAGCAAATTCAGGAGCAGCTAGAGAAGGGTTTTATACGCCCGAGCTCGTCACCATGGGGAGCCCCCGTGCTCTTCGTAGACAAGAAGGATGGGACCCAAAGGATGTGTGTGGATTATAGGTCTCTTAATGAGGTGACGATCAAGAATAAATACCCGCTGCCCCGTATAGAGGACATGTTTGACCAAATGAAAGGTGCCCAAGTTTTCTCCAAGATTGATCTTCGGTCGGGATACTTCCAGCTGAAGATTAAGCCCTCCGACATACCCAAGACTGCCTTTCGAACATGGTATGGTTCGTATGAATATACCGTTATGTCTTTTGGGTTATCGAATGCACCCGCATATTTCATGTACCTCATGAACAAGGTCTTCATGGAGTACTTGGACAAGTTCATCGTGGTTTTCATCGACGATATCATGGTGTATTCGAAAAGCGAGGAAGAACATGAAGAACATTTGAGATTGACATTGCAGAAACTGCGAGAGCATCAATTGTATGCCAAATTCAGCAAATGTCAATTTTGGCTAAAGGAGATATCGTTCCTAGGCCACATCATCTCCGAGGAAGGAGTATCGGTTGATCCCGGAAAAGTGGGAGATGTTCTGAAGTGGAACCAACTGCAGAATGTGAGGGATATTCGGAGTTTCCTTGGGATGGCTGGATACTATCACCGGTTCATCAAGGATTTCTCCAAAATAGCGAAGCCCATGGCTGAATTGCTAATGAAGGGAAAAGCATTTCAGTGGACACAAGCGTGTCAAGAAAGCTTTGAGGAGCTCAAGAAAAGGCTAACCACAGCACCGGTTTTGGTATTGCTGGAAGTGAGCAAGAATTTTGACATATATTGTGACGCATCAAGACAAGGGCTTGGATGTGTGCTCATGCAAGAAGGACAAGTGGTAGCCTATGCATCGAGACAACTAAAGAAACACGAGCTGAATTACCCCACGCATGACTTGGAACTCGCAGCCGTGGTACATGCCTTGAAGATTTGGAGACATTATATCCTTGGCCACCGATGTGAGATTTATACGGACCACAAAAGCCTCAAGTACATATTCCCCCAAACGGATTTGAATTTGAGGCAACGTCGATGGTTGGAACTCACCAAGGATTATGATGTTCGAATCAACTATCACCCCGGAAAGGCCAATGCAGTAGTTGTTGCATTGAGCCGAAAGGGAGCATGTCACCAACTCACGGTTCGGGAGCTACCGCCCGAGCGGCGCAAGGAGTTCGAACGGTTACATCTCGGGTTCTTGAATGAGATGGAAGTGATGGAACTCCATTCTTTGCTGGAACAAGAGATAACTGATGGCCAAGCAACGGATGAGAAAATCAAGGAGATCAAGGAAAGAATCCGACAAGGCATAGAAAAGGACTTCAAGGAAGACGAGAAGGGTACGCTTTAGTTAGGAAAAGGATTTGTGTGCCTAACGTGAAGCACATCCGCGACACGATATTAAAGGGGGCACATGAGTCACCTTATTCCATACATCCCGACAGTATAAAGATGTACAAGGACCTGAAAACCTGTTATTGGTGGGATGGTATGAAAAGGGACATAGCTGAGTATGTTGCCTTATGCGATAAGTGCCAACGGGTGAAGGCCGAACATCAAAGACCCGCTGGGCTGTTGCAACCATTGAAAGTACCCGAGTGGAAGTGGGAAGACATCAGTATGGATTTCATCATCGGATTACCACGTACTCGGTCGGGTTACGACTCCATCTGGGTTATTGTGGACCGATTGACGAAAACAGCCCATTTTCTTCCTGTTAGAACCACGTACCGTGTCGTAGAACTAGCCGAGCTGTACATGGAGCAAATCGTGTGCCGTCATGGACTTCCGAAGAGGATAGTTTCAGATCGGGGTACCCAATTTACATCTAGGTTCTGGAAGAAGCTGCATGAAGCCATGGGTACATGGTTAGATTTCAGCTCCGCTTATCACCCGCAAACTGACGGGCAAAATGAGAGGACAAACCAGATTTTGGAAGATATGTTGAGAGCCTGCGCCTTGAAACATGGGCGTAGTTGGGATATGAGCTTGCCGTACGCTGAGTTTGCGCCAGCTTGAAGATGTCACCTTTCAAAGCATTGTATGGTAGACGGTGTAGAACGCCTGTTTTGGAATAAGACCAGAGAGAACCAAGTGTTTGGACCCGAAGTGCCGCAAGACGCCGAGAAGCAAGTCCAAACAATACGGGAGAACTTGAAGGCTGCTCAGTCACGACAAAAAGGTTATGCGGACAATAGGCGAAGAAAGTTGACCTTTGAAGTAGGAGACTTCGTGTACCTTAAGGTATCGCCTATCCGTGGCCAACGACGTTTCAACGTCAAAGGCAAGTTAGCACCTCGCTACATTGGGACATTTAAGATTTTGGGCAAGCGAGGAGAGGTAGCTTATCAACTAGAGCTCCCAACGCACCTCTTCGATGTGCATGACGTGTTTCATGTATCCCAGCTCAAGAAGTGCTTGAGAGTACTAGAAGAACAAGTACCGATGGATGAGCTCGAGGTTCAAGAGGATCTGACCTACATAGAGCACCCTGTCTGAATTTTGGACGTAAAGGAAAGGGTCACGAGGAACAAAGTGATCTGTTGGTGCAAGGTACAATGGAGCCATCACACGGAAGCCGAGGCTACATGGGAGCGTGAGGAAGACCTCAAGGCAGAATTCCCTCATCTATTCTCTACTCTGACGAATCTCGAGGACGAGATTCAGTTTAAGGGGGGTAGGTTTGTAACACCCTCAAATTCATATTTATGCATTGCATATAGGAAAACATTATAAAAGAAATAGAAATGGGAAAGAATCATAAAAATGGGAGAAATATAGCTGAAAAGAGCCAATTTCAATTCACCGAGGAGCGCCGTCGACACTTCCCGCGGCCTGCTGGCCACGTGGCGCCTTCGGAGCTCATCCCTGCGGAGGGGGTGTGGTCCGGCACTGCTGGCCACGTGGCAGGCTCGGAGCTCACCTCAGAAGAAGGGGCGAGGTCCGACCCCGCTGGACACGTGTTGCCTTCAGAGCTAGTCTCTGCGGAGAAGCGAGGCTCAGCCCCGCAGGACACGTGTCGACTTCGGAACTCACCCCTGCGGAAGGGATGAGGTCCGCCCCACGGGACACGTGTCAGGCCCGGAGCTCGCCTCCGAGAGGTCCGATCCCGCGGGACACGTGTTACCCTCGGAGCTCGCCTCCGGGAGGTCCGACGCTGTTGGACACGTGGCGCACGCGGAGCTTGCCTCTGAAGAGAGGGGAGGCCCCGCCCTCTAGAAACGTGGCGCACACGGAGCTCGCCTCTGAGGGAGAGGGAGATCCCGTCCGCCAGACACGCGGCGCAACCGGAGCTCGCCTCTGCGGAAAAGAGAGGCCCGACCCCCTCTGGACACGTGGCGCCTCCGGAGCTCACCCTATGGAGGTGACGAGATCCTTAAGCGGTTTTTCTCCTATGCACGTGGGAATACCCGGTACTGAGGAAACTGACATGATTTCCATGTTGCTACCGCACCAAATCAATTGGACATAAGTTGTTAAGATCCAAAACAAATTGAATAGGACTTTTATTTGAATTGCAATCGGAGTAGGACTCTTATTTCACCCCTTATAAATAGAACCCAAAACCCCTGGCCGCAACCACGTACCTATTTTCCACCTCCCGAGTCGACAACTTGGAGGCCCTAGCATTCAACTCGCCGAGTTCCACCCCTTCGCCGGAGTTCAGCCACCGGTGAGACCGCCGACGAGCCCCGTCACGCTCGCCGTCACCGGAAGAGCCGATAATCTGACCTGTTGCCATTTCTAGAAGGAAGGCCGATGATAGGAGGATGAGTCCCGATCTTCCGAGAGGTAGGGTAAACTTGATTGGGTGGAGATCTCGACGTTGATGATCCAAGGCGCCGAACGAACGAAACCCCGCAATCACTACACCACTGCTCCGTTGGTTATCACCCGTGTCACACGAATGACCTCGCCACGAAGGCTTATCCCTGCAAGCGCAATCAAGAACACAAGCAAGAACAGAGAAGTTGCAATCAAAACTGAATTGATCACGAATTTGGGGTCTCACAACCGATGATCGGTGACACTGTTCAATGATAGATTGTAACTAAGCAAAACCCACCTGTTTGTGACAGCGGCTAGGGGGTATAAAGGAGGTGAAGGACGACCAGGGGGTGCTGGGGTCGTGACCTAACCCTAAGACACGTACATAATGGACTTGGACTCGATACAAGGCCCAATGGCCCAATTAGGTGATGCAACACCCTGACAGACTCTAAACTTTATATTGTTTTGAAGTTTCCTGTCCACTCCGAGGGAATTTTGACGTGGGGCCAGTTCCATTGGAAAGTTTATCCTCTCAGCTTTCCGTGCATAGGTAGAACGTCAAAAACAGAGTCCGTATGCCTCATGTGCATCGATTTTAAGGTGGACTGCTCCTGGGCCCGAGTTGGACTCGAGTTTGAGTTGGGCTCGGTCTCTAACTTCTTGTTGGCGTATTTTCTGGTCCTCCACGCCTCTAGACCCCTCTCCATGTATCTCCATGTCCTCTCCATGGTTCCTAATCATAATTAATCCATTAGGTAGCAACATACTCTCAAAATTCACATATAAAGAATTGTTCAGGAACGAGCTCACCTCTAAATTCAATTGTCGTGCTCGAGCTCTAGTAATTGGACCTTGCATATCTACCATGTGAGTGTTGTGTATATCTGCAGGAGTGATCTCCACATCATCCTCCCCCTCTTGCATTGGAGTCGTCCTCGACTCAAGCTCATCTTCTTCTCCCAAGTATGGCTTCAAATTTGAAATGTTAAATATGGGACTAAACCCAAACTCGGGAGGCAACTCAAGTTTATATGAATTATCATTTATCTTCTCAAGAACCTTAAAAGGTTCAGCAGCACGTGGCATGAGTTTGGACTTTCTCAAATCCGGGAACCTATCTTTTCTCAAACGAACCCACACCAAATCACCGGGTTCCAATTTTACCTCCTTCCTACCTTTACTAGCAGAAATGCGATACTTTTCATTCATTTTTTCAATTTGTAACTTAGTAGTTTCATGCAACTTAAGAATAAATTCAGAACGTTGTGTAGCATCTAAGTTCACAATTTCAGTATGTGGTAAATGTCGGTACCTGAGATATGGGGTACCCCCGCGCACAGGGTAAAATGCCTAAGGAACTCGCCCTTCTCCGCAGGGAGAGCTCCGAAGGCGCCACGCGTCCGGCGGGGCCGGACCTCCCTCTCCTCAGAGGAGAGCTCCGGGCCCGCCACGTGGCATACAGAAGCCGGACCTCCCCCTCCGCGGGAGAGAGGTCCGGAGGCTCCACGCGTCCAGCAGGGCCGGACCTCCCTCTCCTCAGAGGAGAGCTCCGGGCCCGCCACGTGGCCAACAGAAACCGAGCCTCCCCCTCCGCGGGGAGAGGTCCGGAGGCTCCACGTGCCCCGCGGAGCTGACCCTCCTCTCCTCTGAGAAGGGCTCCGGATCCGACACGTGGCAGCAGAACGGCGCTGCCTGCCCCGAGCGGTAGGCAGCGGGCGTAAAGACACCCCATACCTTGCCCGTACAAGGTATTCAAGGCCCGCGTCTTCCCAAGACGCGGAGCACGCGTCTGTCATGTGCCGTTGCGCCCAGTCGCATCACAGACTGGCGCGCGGTGTCAGAACCTGCCAGCCAATAAACACCGCGACAAGACATCCCATGCCGCCTGCGCCGTCATCAACCACTACGACCAGCATGCGGCATGGGCAGGGCGGCCTGAACCACGTAAAACTCGCCGTGTCAAGATCTCACTAACTTGTCCATCTGCGCAAGCTCTCCGCTAGAGACTAGCCCCACCGAAAAAAGAACCTCCGCGGGCTGCCCAGTGCAGGCCCGGGGGAAGTGTTGACTGAACACTTCGACATTTGGCGCGCCAGGAAGGGGGCTTTCTCCTAGCGCGACGAGTTTCCGCTGACGAAGATGACCAAGCTTCCTTCAGCGGCAAACTCTCCCCCTCCGCCTTCACGGCGAACCGTGACCACTGGGGAGTACATGTCAACACACTCAGGACAGAGTGTGTCGGCACAAGCTGGTAGCCAACAGCCGACTCCGGCAACGCCAACTCCGGCGATGCAGGCTCCGACCAGTGTGAGATCTTCTGCAGTGCTGAGCGTGCACCATGGAGGTGCGCTAGCTGCGGCAAGAGCGCTGCTGCGCAACCCACCTGCTGGGGATGCGCCCCATTCAGCGACCCAACAGTGGGTCCGCGAAGTGGACCGCCTTGTCGTCGCCGCCGCGAACCCTCGGTTTCAGCGAGGGCGACGTCCCGGTCAACCGGCTGTGTCACTGACGCGCACGCCGACGGTTGACGGGGAAACGGCGGATTCCAGCTCCTGCAGGCTCCCGTCGACGGACCTGAGAAGGGAGCTGGAATGGTGCCACTTGGGCCAGGACGCCCGGGTGTACCTTGAGCGACGCCGAGAAAGGCGTCGCAACCATGAGGTTGGCGACAGCATGTCGTCGGCCTCGACACAACCTGAAGGGCAGGTCTTCGCCACGCGAGCCCTGCCTCAGGCATATGCCGCGCAGCATATGCCACAACCATACGCGCCGCAAGCAGCGGCCCCGGTCTATGGTGCAGCCTTGCCCATGCCGGGATACGCGGTGCCAAGTGCGAACCAAGCGTTCGCAGCGCCAATACCTACAGCAGCAGGAGCAGGATGTGCAGCTCTTGCACCCCACCTTCGCTTCGCGAGGTGGCCATGCAAGTTTCGCCCACACCTGTCCGAGAAGTACGACGGCAGCGTCAACCCGGCGGAGTTCCTCCAGATCTACTCCACCGCCGTACTTGCCGCAGGAGGGGACGAGGCTGTCATGGCCAACTACTTCCCCGTCGCCTTGACCGGCCCAGCTCGGTCTTGGCTCATGAATCTACCTCAGGGGTCCATAACCTCCTGGGGAGAGCTCTGCCGGCAGTTCGTCGCCAACTTCAGCAGCTCCTACACCCATCCCGGCACGGAGCTTGACCTCCACGCCGTCAAGCAACAACCTGGGGAGTCGCTGCGCTCTTTCATCCAGCGGTTCTCCCAGGTGTGCAACACCATCCCACATATCCAAAGTGCCTCTGTGGTGGTGGCGTTCTGACAGGGTGTCCGGGACGAGAAAACACTCGAGAAGCTCGCGACCAGAGAGGTCCGCGACGTCTCGGAGCTCTTCAGCCTGGCGGACAAATGCGCCAGAGCAGCTGAAGGGCGGAACTGGCACGCTCTGCCGACCTCTGAGTCAGGAGGACAGCCCGGGTCCGGCGCTGCTGCCTATAGGGGTGGCAAGAAGGCCAAGAACCGGGGGAGTGGCAAGATGAAGTCGCCGTTCACGGCTCCCGTTGCTGCAGCTGCGGCGACTGGTGGAGCTCGGGGGCCACGCCCCGACAAAAGGCAGCGGCAATCACCGGTCCTAGACAGTGACCAGGGTGGGCTATGCCCCGTGCATGGCACCGGCAACCATACTGCTGCCGAGTGCTGGGAGATCCAGAGGCTTGCAGAGCGCTTCCGCAAAGGAAGACAGCAGAGGGCTGAAGCACCGCCCTACCCTCACAGGGATGGCAAACAGAAGGTCGATGCCCCAGTCACCGCTGCCCATCAGGTGGGGTTCCGGGAGCCTCAGCGTGTCATAAAGACAGTGCATGACGGTGAAGACTCCAGTTCCGACAGTGACAGGCCAGGGCGTTAGCCAACTGCGGCGTGCCTCCGTACCTCGAACATACCTCTCGGGAGCCGCCTAAGGTCTGTCAACCCCTTGAAGGCCTTGCCAGAAGGGGAAGACGCCTTAGGTCATCCAAGACGAGCCCGGGCCCACCTACCCCTTGAAGGCCTTAGCCAGAAGGGGAGAACTCCCCAGGGGCCCCCAGGAGAAGCCGCGCAGGACCTGATCCAGCGCGAAGATAACAACCTCGTCGACAAGACTCGGCTGCAGGGAACACCCCACAACGCGCGGTCTCGGCTAATGCTCTAAGCACTACCGCCAAAGAACCGAACACGTCGGGGGCCTGCAGGAGGGCAACCTGGTGTAGCGGCATGCTCTATTCCGAGAAGGACCCATAAGCTCTCCCCCAGCAGGGAAGGTCCCTTCCGAATCTTGAAAGCTGCCGCCCCAGGTACACATGCCTTTCAACCGAGAGTGGGATCCGTTCCCAAAAATCCTTGCCATGAAGCAACACTGTAAGTCCTACTTCCCGAGCATCAGTAGAACAGGGTTATTCCCTTCTGTAATGGATTCCATAGAATTTAGGAACATAGCTTGGGGTAGCTAAGTCTCAAGGGATGGTACAGGACTACGTCCAGTTTAGCCTGGTTCCGACCCTAAGCGCGTAGAGTCTTGCTTCCCTTGTAGATGAGGCGGAACATTGCCTCCATGTACAGCCAGAATTCCATCTATGGGCACGAATACAGAGACCTGTTCTACTTAGCTCTCTCACATGCGCTCATTTAAATTATGCATTAATTTTTATGATCGCACTATCTTTGTATGTTCATCGTACATCTAGCTCCCCCTCTCCTGCGCTCAACCATAGTCGGCATTCGCTATCCTACCGAAGGTGGCTGCGCTTGAGGCACCTGCCGATGGCCGAGTGAGTCTCTCGGGCCTCCCCCAGTCAGGTGTTGCGGTGCCAGTTGGTTACCTCCAGGAAAGGCCTGCGTTGAGCATGGGGGGTCCAGGGTGCGTATCCAGCTTAGCCGGCCATGAGCCCAAAGCATGCGCATCCTGCCCTCCGGAGGTACAGGGGAGTACAACCGCTTTGCTTGGTCATGAACCCAAAGCACGTGCACTCTGCTTCCCTAGCGCATGGCCCGGTACTAGGGATCGGACGGCCGTACCCGGACCTCGGAGGGAGCCGGAGCTCCGGCGCCTCGTGCACAGAATTGCCCAAGCCCCATATAGCGGATCAGGATCGTAAGATGGATAAGACTAGGAGACGGGAGGGGAGGACCCCCCGAGGAGAATTACGTTTCCTCTGCCTGTGTGCAGGACCTCCAGGTTACGGCAATAGGGACTGCATGAAGCAGGGGGAAAGGAGCTACCAACTACTCCAGCCTAGGACTAGAAGGGCCAGGACCTGCCCCTCCAGCAGGGGCGGGGCCCGAGGGCCCCACATGTCCAGCGGGCCCGGAGCTCCCGGGCCCCTGAGGAGGGCTCCGGGCTCGCCACGTGGCGGGCGGAAACCGGACCTCCCCCCCCCCCGGTGGGAGAGCTCCGAAAGCCCTACGTGTCCAGCATGGCCGGAGCTCCCACCTCTTAAGGAGGGGCTCCGGGCACGCCACGTGGCAGGCAGATTTGGAGCTCCCCATGGGGCGAGATCCGGAGACCCCCGGGGGCCCCTAACATGGTTAGGACCCGGGGAAGGTGTCTATGCGGAGCTCCGAGATTGGAGATGGCCTCTGAGTACCTTGCGGAGCTAAGGACTCAGTCAGGCAAAGCCAAGAAGGAGAGAAAAAGCATCACAGACACAGATATCTAAAAGAGTCGAACTAAGCGAGGCTCCATGAGCTGGACTACAGACTCGATAAAAAGGGAGAAACAAGTCCTAAGGACCCCCCGGCTCCCGCCTGAACCTTGCGGCTACAAGGGCTGCCACATCCTCGACTTCTGCCCTGGCTGCTTGCTCCCGCGCTGCGGCCGGGCCCTCTCTCGCTGATTCTAACGAGAAAGAGGGGTCGCGGCTCTTAAACCATGCCAGCACATGTGAGGCAACCTCTAAGGCTAGGCCGCGTCCCTCGGCCTCAAGCTCGCTGGCGACCACCGAGTCTAGCCTGTCCAGCTTGGCGCCGATCGACTCCAGCGCGGGGATCACCTCCAACGCAGGGGCCGCGGTCCTCACCGGACTGAAGCCAAGAGGGATCAGGGCAGACCCCGCTCGATCCACGAAGCTCGAGACCGCAAGAGCCTCGGAGGACCGCAAGGCCGAAAGCTCCTCCACCTCGCGGCGGGACGCCTGCAGAGCCTCCAGGTTCCTCTCGGAGAATTCCTTCTCCTTGGCCGCCAGGGAGCTCTCCCGAAGATGGAGAGTCTTGGCGAGCCGCTCCAACTCAGCGGCCTTGAAGTCGGCGGTCAACACCCGGTCCAAGACCGCCCGGCGATCACGGGAGACCTGTTCCTCCCTCAAGTCGAGGTCTGCCTTCAGGATCTCCAGCTCCTCGATCCGAGCTCGAAGGTCATCCTCGCCCGCCGCCAGCTGCGCGGCGACCCTCTCCGCCTCGGCTGCCATGGAACGCTCCCGTTCCTCAACGGAGAGTTCACGGCGCTCCAACCGCTGCTGTATCTCCACAGCAGCAGAGAGGCTCTCTTCGGCCCGGGCGTGTGCCTCCAGAGCCTCCCTGTTGATCCACCGCGATTGGGTGTCCATGCGGTCGACAGCCCGCTTCATCCGGTCGAGGAGCACTTCCCTGAAGTCGAGCAACTCCCGCCTGGAGTCGAGCTCGCTCTTAACCTTCGCGGTCCTCTCCCGCAAAAGGTTCCCCCAGGTGAGGAGGCGATCCCGTTCAACCGTATACTCCTCCCGCTCGCGCCCTAGTGCAGCCAAGACCTGCCGAACGCTCGCCTCGGCAAGCGCGAAGGCATCCGCCAGGGGCAATGGAGCAGCAGAGGCCGGGGCAGACCCCCCGACCTCCTCCATTACCTCGTCCTCAGGAAGAGCCGACGCACCAGCAACCGAGACGAGACGCCGATCAGGAGAAGTTGGCTCCGAGGCTCCGGCGGCCAGGCCAGCCGGGCTCTCTTCAGCTTCTGGCTCCTTGATTTGAGGAGAGGGGCGAGCTGGGGAAGGCGGTGCTGGAGTAAAGGCCGGGTCGCCTGGTGCAGGGTCGACCTGCGCCGGCTTGGGGGCCGCGGTGGCCGTCTCGGCAGGAAGAGACGACGCCGCCGTGGAATCCGGGCACACCGGAACAGGAGAGGTTCGCGCTGGCCAGGGGGCCGTGGCAGTTGCCCCTGGCTCCGAGCGCAACGGCACAGACTCCCCGCAAGTCGGGGATGGCCGGGAAGCGCGGACACTCCAGCGGGCTCTAAACCCCGACTTCCGAGCCGGGGTAGGACTCCCAGAGCCCGCTACCGTCACTGACGGCCGCTCCGCAGTCGCCTGAACTGGCGGAACAGAGGACGCCCCAGAAGCTTCCCTCGTCGCATCAGCCCGGGGCCTCTTCGAGTCGCCACCGGAGGGAGTGCCAGGCACCCCAGATTTCTGGCTTGGCGCCGATGCCGTCGCTGGAGGAGATCGAGCGCGCTTCTTCTCTGGTGGCGGGTTGGAGGCCATGGCTAGGGAGGACACAAGCACAAGAGTCCGAGAAGAAACGCTAGGAGGTGCGAAGGGAAACCGCAATGTGAGTAAGGTCCCCTCTAAAGACCTTCCCAGGTGCAATCCCAAGCGATTCGGAACTCTTCGAATACACCGCGTCGGCAACCGCTTCGGCTCCTAGACCGAGCGCCAATGACACGTGGGCCCAATCTGCCCGACCGGAGCGGTGGGACAAGGAGTCAGTCTCCTTGGAAGACAAGCCAGCAAGGCTCTTCGGCGGTTCCCGAAGAAAGCGCCGCATCATGCAGAAGTGGCCGCCTTGGGAATCACCGCAGTAAAAGCAACCATCAAGTGAGCGCACGCTCCCACGATCCCGTGGCCGTTCATGCTCCGGCAGCGGTCAATTCGGGACTTAGAGAAAGTGCGCGGATTGAAAGAGACGGAGGTCCCACCTCGGGCTCGCTACCTCCCCCGAGATGGGCCCGGGGGCCACTGTCGGTACCTGAGATATGGGGTACCCCCGCGCACAGGGTAAAATGCCTAAGGAACTCGCCCTTCTCCGCAGGGAGAGCTCCGAAGGCGCCACACGTCCGGCGGGGCCGGACCTCCCTCTCTTCAGAGGAGAGCTCCGGGCCCGCCACGTGGCATACAGAAGCCGGACCTCCCCCTCCGCGGGAGAGAGGTCCGGAGGCTCCACGCGTCCAGCGGGGCCAGACCTCCCTCTCCTCAGAGGAGAGCTCCGGGCCCGCCACGTGGCCAACAGAAGCCGAGCCTCCCCCTCCGCGGGGAGAGGTCCTGAGGCTCCACGTGCCCCGCGGAGCTGACCCTCCTCTCCTCTGAGAAGGGCTCCGGGCCCGCCACGTGGCAGCAGAACGGCGCTGCCTGCCCCGAGCGGTAGGCAGCGGGCGTAAAGACACCCCATACCTTGCCCGTACAAGGTATTCAAGGCTCGCGTCTTCCCGAGACGCGGAGACGCGGAGCACACGTCTGTCAGGTGCCGTTGCGCCCAGTCGAATCATAGACCGGCGCGTGGTGTCAGAACCTGCCAGCCAATAAACACCGCGACAAGACATCCCATGCCGCCTGCGCCGTCATCAACCACTACGACCAGCATGCGGCATGGGCAGGGCGGCCTGAACCACGTAAAACTCGCCGTGTCAAGCTCTCACTAACTTGTCCATCTGCGCAAGCTCTCCGCTAGAGACTAGCCCCACTGAAAAAAGAACAAATCAGCAACATGTGAAGCATTATCAGTCTTGTGGCAGGGTATAAAATGAGCCATTTTAGAGAAACGATCAACAACCACAAAGACACTATCCCTCCCCCTCTTTGTTCTAGGAAATCCTAAAACAAAGTCAATAGAAATATCCTCCCAAGGTGCACTAGGAACCGGAAGAGGCATATAAAGACCATGGGGGTTAAGTCGAGACTTAGCTTTGTTGCATGTCGTGCAACGTGAAACGTAGCGCTCCACATCACGCCTCATTCATGGCCAAAAGAAGTGAGCGGCCAGCACATCCTCTGTCTTTTTAACACCAAAATGTCCCATCAAACCACCTCCATGCGCTTCCTGCAACAACAAAAGACGAACGGAGCTAGCTGGAACACACAGCTTGTTAGCACGGTAGAGAAGGCCTTCACGCAGCAGGAATTTTTGCCGCGTTCTTCCCTCTCTACAATTTTCAAAGGCATCTTTGAAGTCCAAATCAGTAGCATATAACCTCTTTATGGTTTCCAAACCAAAGATTTTATGAGAAAGTTGGAATAGTACGGTATAACTTCTAGATAAAGCATCAGGAATCACATTGTCTTTCCCTTTCTTATGTTTAATGATGTAAGGAAATGATTCTATGAACTCAATCCATTTAGCATGACGTTTGTTCAGATTAGCTTGTCCTTTAAGATACTTCAAAGACTCATGATCTGAATGTATGATAAATTCTTTAGACCATAGGTAATGTTGCCAAGTTTGCAAGACATGCACTAAAGCATAAAGTTCTTTGTCATATGTAGAATAATTCAGCGAAGGCCCATGCAATTTTTCACTAAAGAAGGCAACAGGTTTACCTCCTTGAATTAGCACTCCTCCAATGCCAATGCCACTCGCGTCACATTCAAGCTCGAAGGTCTTCTCAAAATCAGGAAGCTGCAGCAATGGTGCTTGTGTGAGCTTCGACTTGAGAACATCAAAAGCTTGTTGTTGTGCTTGTCCCCATCGAAACGGCACTCCATGCTTTGTCAACTCGTGGAGAGGTGCCGCAATGGTGCTGAAATCCCGCACGAAACGCCGGTAGAAACCTGCGAGACCAAGAAAACTCCGAACCTGTGTGACCGTAGTCGGAAGTGGCCAGCTCGTGATGGCAACAATCTTTGCCTCGTCCACCTCAATGCCCTGCGAAGTAACAACATACCCAAGAAAAGACACACGATCGGTGCAAAAGGTGCACTTCTCAAGGTTACCATATAAACGTGCATCGCGCAAGACATTAAAAACATCACGCAAATGTTCAAGATGCTCATCATATGACTTGCTGTAAATAAGGATATCATCAAAGTAAACCACCACAAATTTACCAATGAAAGCACGTAAAACCTCATTCATCAACCTCATGAAAGTGCTGGGCGCATTAGTTAAACCAAATGGCATGACTAACCATTCATAAAGTCCGAATTTAGTTTTAAAAGCAGTTTTCCATTCATCACCTAAAGACATACGAATCTGATGATACCCACTACGCAAATCAATCTTGGAGAAAATAACAGAACCCCTCAACTCATCAAGCATGTCATCCAATCTAGGAATAGGATAGCGATAACGAATGGTAATGTTATTGATGGCTCTACAATCAACACACATGCGCCAAGTGCCATCTTTTTTTGGAACCAAAAGAACAGGAACAGAACAAGGACTAAGACTCTCACGAATGTACCCGCGGTCCAGAAGATCTTGGACTCGTCGCTGAATTTCCTTAGTCTCGTCGGGGTCGGTCCTGTAGGCAGCACGGTTTGGCAAGCTCGCCCCTGGAACCAAATCAATCTTGTGCTCAATGCCTCGCACAGGTGGTAATCCAGGGGGTATCTCTGATGGAAAAACACCCATATATTCCTGCAAAAGGTTAGCAACAGCAGGTGGCAAGACAATGGACGTATCCTCAATAGAATATAAAGCATGTTTGCACACTAAAGCATAGCAAGTTCCATTAGAGGCATATAAATCATCAAGATCAGATTTAGTTGCAAGGAAAATAGGATTTTTTCAACTTAATAGCTTGCTGAATTTCAGAATTGAAAACACCCTTTTGCTTAGCATTATTCTTTTTCTCTTGCTCAAATTGTACAATTTCAGTGGGACTCATAGGAAGCAACACAATTTTCTTGTCCTTATGCATGAGAGTATACTTATTAGATCGACCATGGTGAATAGCATCAGTATCAAACTCCCAAGGATGTCCCAACAAAAGAGAACAAGCATCCATAGGTACCACATCAAAATCAGCAAAATCATGATAAGAACCAATGGAAAAATGTATCCTTGCTGTTTGTGTTACCTTAACCTTACCATTGTTGTTAAACCATTGAATGTGATAAGGGTGGGGATGATCCCGTGTGGTCAAGCCAAGCTTCTTGACCACCTCAACATTCACCAAATTGTTGCAGCTACCACCATCAATGATGGTATGTACACGGCAGTCCTTGACGACGAGAAACATGTTGAAAAGGTTGTGACGTTGGCGGTTGTCGTCCTCTCGAACCGTGGCACTCAAAGCTTGCTGCACAATCAAAGTCCTATAGTTGTTTGTCGCAGATGTACCAAGAACCTCCTCAGCACCATCATCCGAACCTGAAATGTTAGTCGCAATAATATTTTCATCTTCAATATCAGAAGCACTAACATACCCACCATCAGCAGTGGTAATGATCGCCCGTTTGCTGGGGCAATCTCGTTGCATATGGCCAAGTCCATGGCAGCGGTGGCACTTGATGTCGGAGCTGCGACTTATCGAAGTGTTGGGTGCAGCCGCCTTTGCTGCAACACCAGGAGACATCTGGGACTTGCTGATATCTTGTCCCCGTGATGTAGAAGGTGCGATGCTGCTGCGTACAACACCGTGGAGGGTGGTGTAGAAGCACGTACGCTCGAGGAGGGCGCTGCTTTGGATGGCACCGGAAATTGTCGTGGCGTGAAGGTGTTGTTCTGCCGCTGCTGTTGGCGACCCTGCACTTCTTTTTCTGCTAAGATAGCAAGTTGAAATAAACGTTGAATAGAATGATATTCCTTGTAGTCAACTATGTCCTGGATCTCACGCCGCAAGCCCCCATAAAACCTAACAATTTGGTCTTCCTGATCCTCAACTACCCCACAACGAAGCATACCTTTCTGCAACTCTTGGTAGTACTCTTGGACAGTCATGTCACTCTGATCAAAGCGTTGCAATTTCTTAAGAAGATCACGTCTATATGAAGGAGGAACAAACCTAGTGCGCATCTCTTCTTTTAACGCAGCCCATGTCTGTGGTGCATTACGTGTATTGACAAGTTCATTCCACCAAATTATAGCAAAATCTTTAAACTCACTAGTGGCTTGTCTAACTCTATGTCGCTCAGGAACAAGATGAGAGCTAAATTTTTGTTCTACTGTCATCTCCCAATCCAAGTAAGTCTCAACATCATAAGATCCATAAAATGTTGGAATAGAAAACTTAATCTTAGCATAAGGATCATTATCTTGTTCAGGAGCATGAGGACGAGGTCTACCTCCCATACCTTGACGATTTCGTCGAGGGCGACGGCGCTGCTGTGCATCAACCTCATCGTTATTGAAGTCATCCTCTGTGTCATAGTGAGCATGTGCATCACCATAAAGGATGATAGAGGGTGTAGCTTGTTGGGGAAGACGAGTCTCCATCTCGTCCAACCATGTGGTCAGACCAGCAACACTTGTATGGAGCCTCTGAAAGGTGGCTGTTGTAGTGGTCTGGTAATTGTTGAAAGCTTCGGTCATTGCCCGCATCATGTCCTTTAGTTCCATATGAGACACGCACTCATCATCATCCAGAGGTGTAGAACCAGAGGTCTTATCCATAGGCTTCTTTCCTGTCATTGTTAGTACAAAACAGAAACAAAGACAAAAAGATCGTGAAGAACCCTATTACTACGCTCTCCGAAGTGGGTGGAAAATCGATCAGTAAGATGTGTCTTACCCCGCTCTTACAAATTTCTTACAGTACTGCAGGTGGCCAACGGTGACCGGTGTGAAGCAAGCAGAGAGTGGGTGTGATTGCAAAGGTTACCTGTTCTGCTCGAGAGAAGGTGGAGCTTGGAAGGCTCAAATGCAGTATATGTATGTGGCACACAAGTTAGTAACAGATAGCAATGCTGAATAAGTGTCCAAAGAATTTCACCTAGTTGTTGGCCTAAGAATGTATTAGAACAGTTGTGGCAACAAGCAAGGGCAAGGATGAATGATGATGAACAACAAGGATAATATCAGCAAGTATCCAGCACTCACACAGAAATAGCACAACTAGAAAACCCCTTAGCCTCCTGTTTTTGTCTTGAAGCACTAGTAGAAATCAAAATCTTTTTTCTCTTTATTTTTTTGATATTTTTTCTCAACCAGAGGCACAAGAATAGAAACAGCACCAAGTATTAGCTCAAACCGATGAAAGATGAGATCGGCACAAATTCAGGAGCGATTGGAAAAACTGGTGCTGGAACTTCGGAGTTCGAAACGAGGCCCTTCTTAATTTTTCTGTAATTTTTTTGAAACCGCATGTGGACTTTTTCGAGACCTTTCTGGAAAAAAAATGCGCCTCAATCGGAGTTACGAGCGAAAAGTTATGCCTGTTTTAAGGAGGATACCCCGAATTAGGTTTTGGCGGTGGTGGAAACTGAACAGAAACGAATCGGTGGATGGAATTTTTTTGTAGATTAGTTTTTTGTAGATGGCAGCGGATGGAAGAAACAAAACTGAACCAAAACAAATCTAAACCAGCAACCAGACTCAACCTAGGACACGAACTCAGGACTACAGACTCCGAAACTAAATTGTGCAAAAGGTTGAGCGGGGGTTGTAGGTCAGGGAAACTAAATTTTTTTTGTGGCTTTTTGTGGATGATAGGACTGAAACAAAATAAATCTAAAGGGCACACAAGTATACCTCACGGTGAACCTGGAAATCTAATACCAATTGATAGGAGGATGAGTCCCGATCTTCCGAGAGGTACGGTAAACATGATTGGGTGGAGATCTCGACATTGATGATCCAAGGCTCCGAACGAACGAAACCCCGCAATTACTACACCACTGCTCCGTTGGTTATCACCCGTGTCACACGAATGACCTCGCCACGAAGGCTTATCCCTGCAAGCGCAATCAAGAACACAAGCAAGAACAGAGAAGTTGCAATCAAAACTGAATTGATCACAAATTTGGGGTCTCACAACCGATGATCGGCGACACTGTTCAATGACAGATTGTAACTAAGCAAAACCCACCTGTTTGTGACAGCGGCTAGGGGGTATAAAGGAGGTGGAGGACGACCAGGGGGGTGCTGGGGTCGTGACCTAATGTGACGCCCTCAATTCTGTGGGAAAACCACGGAACCGAGAACTAATGCATATGTGTGCCCAGGATGTTCATCACACATACACATACGTTCCACAAACTGGATTCAGATTATATATTACCACGAATAACAGAGTTTATTACAATACCTCATGAGTCTTGGACTCATGCTTACAGCGGAAGTCTTATTTTAATGCGGAAGCAAAAACTAATGTGTAAGCAAAACTAAGCAGAAGTGGCTCCATCTCTAATCCCTCCACAGGCAAGGTTGAGAACAGATCACACGCCATAATGCTCCACTTGGTCTTCATAATAGCCTTCTCTTGCTGTTGATGACGAAATAATAATGCAAGTTTGAGTATAATGATGTACTCAGCAAGTGCGGGAAAACACATGATATGCAGCTCATAAAAAAAGGTAGGTATAAAAGGCTTATTTGCAGAAAAGCAGATTTTGTAAAACCATGATAAAACAGCAACTTAACTTTAGATGTAATCCCAACATGTATTAAATTACCAACATACCTTCATCACTTCCCGTGTTCCATCCGAACATTAACCAATCCTTTATTCATACTCACGAATACCTCCTCGTATTCGCTACCATCTCACGTCGTAAATCAACCTCGTCTCACACCGAGACCAATCTCATGTCATGTCCCAACAGTCATGCAACCATCTCATCACCCACACTCAACAGTCCCAACAACTAAACCATAACCAAATCCACAACCAAATCCATAACCAAGAACTTTCCCTATAACCATCCCAACTAATCATGGCAGTTTAGCCAGGTGCTCGTGACCGTAAGCTCGGCTATCATGATAGTTTTAGACTCTGCAGAGTGTGCACCTCTTTACCCACAAGTTTGTGATTTCGTCACCTGTCGGTGACTGCAGAACCTCCATTATACCAGTACACATCCGTCGGTGTATGGTCAAGAGATCACAAAATAGCCTTTACAAAGGGGTTACTAGATGTATGGACTCACTAAGGTTTCACCGGCAGGCTAGAATCTCCAATTCTCCCACCCACGGGCCCCCTCTTGTGCCATGCAGTTCCCAGGGCAGTCCTCACTCGACTCCCATTCCCCGCGCCTTCCACAGTCCATAACACTCTAGCAACTTACCTAATTACTCAACTAAGCCGCACCCATACTTGGCCTTGTGGTGGCACTGTTATCCTGGCATGTGCAAGCATGAACCGGTCCTTAGATCTACGGCAAGTAAAACCACCATCTCATGCTACCTCATTCACAAACCCAGGCTTGCCTAGATCTCCCTCCGATCCATATTCATTAACCTCATCAGTTTACTTATTATCAGTACGAGTGCAGTTAGTTTGACACATCTATCTCGCTCCCCAATCCCATAGACTCAGCGAAGCATAAAGCAAAAACCATACCCGACTCATAAACTTCCCAGGCGACAAGGGTGGTTTAACCAATACTAGTAAACTCCTATAAAAAGGGTTTCCCATCATGTTTGACTCATCACACACACCTTTTTGCAAAACAAAATAGTTTTATCCAAACATAGGATCAATATGGTCAAGGGGCACTTGCCTTGTTCTTGCGGTTCCGGTTGTTCTTGATTGTCAAAACCTGGTTGCTGCAGTTCGTCGTAGACAGCTCCCTGAGCTTGTCCTGCTAGGTAGGATCACGTGCATACAGGATTCACAGCAATCAATATTTATGCACAAACCTTAAACTAGTTGCGATGATGCATATGCATGCTATCTCATGATTAGTTTTATTAGATTGATCTGTAGGTACTTTTGCATGGCCTTGTATGGACAGGGGTGTTCGGATCAAGGGTGGACGTGGCGATGATCTTGTCTTTAGATAAAACTGATCATCAAGTGATCTGCTCACGAGAAGGCTTCTGTTCGAAAGGAATTGAAGAACAGATGCAAAGAGATAAACACAATGATATTGAAGTCCTACCTCACGTTCTTCTTGACTTCGAGGTCCTCCTCAGACCGCTCGGTTCTTCTCTGATGATCTCCCTTGTTGCGCTTCAGCGATGGTTTGCTCGGCGAGTTAGGGCTAGGGCTCTAAGTCGTCGGCTCAGGAATCGAAAGAGAAGTTTGTAGTTTCGGCCAGAGGTTTTGGGTTCTATTTATAATCGGGAAGAGAAGAGTCCTAATCTGATTGTATCCCGAATAAGAGTCTTATTCGGATCTTTGTTGGATCCTAACATCTTATCTTTAGTAACATCGTGGAATTTAGATCGGTTTCTGTTGCGTACCGGTATCTTTACGCGTAAAACCTACTCCAGAACTCGTTACCTCCGTGATGATGAGCTCCGGAAGCTCCACGTGTCCTCCGGGGCCTGGTATCTCCTCGTCCGCAGAGACGAGCTCTGGTTGTGCCGCGTGTCACGAGCGAGACTTCCCCCTTCTTTGGAGGTGAGCTCCGCGCACGCCACGTGTTGGCGCCGGTCTTCCCTCTCTTCCTTCCTCGGGAACATGCCCCGAGGTCGACACGTGTCCAGCAACGACAGACCTCCCGGAGATAAGCTCCGGTGGTGACACATGTTCGATAGATCCGGACTTCTCTGAGATGGGCTCCGAGATCGACACGTACCCCGCGCGACTGGTCCTCAGATTTCCGCGAGGACTAGCTCCGAGGATGACACGTGTCTTGCGGAAATGCCTTTGCTTCCTCTGCAGAGGCTAGCTCCGTGGGCAACACGTGTCCCACAGGATCGGACCTCTCCCCTTTGTGGTGATGAGCCCCGAACCTGCCATGTAGCTCTTTCAGCGGCGAACTTCTCCCCATCTTGCAGGGACGAGCTCCGAACACGCCACGTGGCCAGCGGCCGTGGTAAGTTGTCTTCAGCGCTCTCGGAGGGCTTTATTGGCTATTCTTTTGATAATTCTCTCTGTTCCTATTTTTCATTAAAATGTTTCCTCTTCATAGAACATGAACCTATGCTGACACCCGAGATGAGGGTGTCACACCTAACCCTAAGACACGTACATAATGGACTTGGACTCGATACAAGGCCCAATGGCCCAACTAGGTGATGCAACACCCTGACAGACTCTAAACTTTATATTGTTTCGATGTTTCCCGTCCACTCCGAGGTAATTTTGACGTGGGGCCAGTTCCATTGGAAAGTTTATCCTCTCAGCTTTCCGTGCATATGTAGAACGTCAAAAACAGAGTCCGTATGCCTCCTGTGCATCCATTTTAAGGTGGACTGCTCCTGGGCCCGAGTTGGACTCGAGTTTGAGTTGGGCTCAGTCTGTAACTTCTTGTTGGCGTATTTTCTAGTCCTCCACGCCTCCAAACCCCTCTCCATGTATCTCCATATCCTCTCCATGGTTCCTAATCATAATTAATCCATTAGGTAGCAACATACTCTCAAAATTCACATATAAAGAATTGTTCAGGAACAAGCTCACCTCTAAATTCAATTGCCGTGCTCGAGCTCTAGTAATTGGACCTTGCATATCTACCATGTGAGTGTTGTGTATATCTGTAGGAGTGATGTCCACATCAGCCGAGGTAGGTCTTTGTTCCCACCTTACGACATCATCGCGATTTTCATCGCATCTGTTTTTCTTCGAACAGAAGCTTTTTCGTGTGGACAGATCTCGTGTTGATTGGTTTTTGACGGTGGTATTGATCTATATCTTGAGTCAAGATCATCACCACGTACACACTTGATCCTTACACACTCGTTCACCATAAAACCCCATGCAAGCCATTAAAACATGCAAGAACACGTACAAACTAGTCTAATAAAACAACATCGTAGGATTTGCACCATTGCATCTTGAGTAGAGTTTGTGCATGATGTTTGATTGCTATAATTTTGTATGTGTGTGGTCGTGAGTAGATGGACAAGCTCAGGAAGCTATATACGAAGGACTACGGCACCAAGACTTCGAGACACGTGAGCAACAAAAGTCACAGGAACAAGGCAAGTGCCCCTTGACCATATTGATCCCATGTTTGGAAACTGTTTTGTTTGCGAAAACGTGTTTGCTTGAGTCAACTTGATGGAAAACCCTTTTATAGGAGTTTACTAGTTTTGTTAACCACCCTTGTCGCCGGGAAAGTTTATGAGTCAGGTATGGTCATTTTGCTTCGCTTAGCTTACGGGTTATGGGAAGCCGAGATAGAACATGTCTAGCTACTGCACTCATATGAATAATGTTAATAAGAACTTGATGATGATAATGAGCATAGAATCGAGGGAGATCTAGGCAAGCTTGGTTCTTGGATGTGGTAGAATGAGATGGTGGTTTACTTGCCGTAGATCTAAGGACCGGTTCATGCCAGCACATGCCAGGAAAACAGTGCCACCACAAGGCCAAATATGGGTGCGTCTTAGCTGACTAATTAGGTAAGTTGCTAGATTGTTATGGACCGTGGAAGGCGCGGGGAATGGGAGTCGAGAGAGGACTGCCCTAGGAACTGCATGGCACAAGAGGGGGCCCGTAGGTGGGAGAATGGTGATTCGAGCCTGCTGGTGAAACCTTAGTGAGTCCATACATCTAGTAGCCCCTTTGTAAAGGCTATTTTGTGATCTCTTGGCCATACACCGATGGTTGTGTACTGGTATAATGAAGGTTCTGCAGTCGCCGACGGGTGACAAAATCATAAACTTGTGGGTAAAGTGGTGCAACCTCTTAAGAGTGTAAAACTATCATGATAGCCGTGCTTACGGTCACAAGCGCCTGGCCAACTCACATGATTAGATGGGATGGTTATTGGGATGGTTATCGAGATAGTTATTGATATGGTTATGGTATGGTCTTTGGATTGGTTTCGGGACTGTTGAGTCTTGGTAATGAGATTGGTTTTGGGACTGTTAAGACATGACAATGAGTTTTGGTCTCGGTTATGAGATGGATATGAATATGAGATGGTTATTATGAGCATGAGATGATGTTGAGAAATATTAATGGCTGGATGAGACGTGATAAGTGGTGAAATATGATGGAGGTATGTTACTGTTGGATATATGTTGGGATCAAATTCACTTAAAGATAGTTGTTGTTTTTATCATGTTTGTGAAATAAATTTTGCTTTCTGCAATGAGCCTTTTTATTCCTACCTTGTTGTAAGCTACATGTCATACTTTTTCCTGCACTTGCTGAGTACGACATGTACTCACCCTTGCATTATCATACGAACATCAGCAACAGGATAGGAGTATTTTGAAGATCACGTGGAGTACTAGACGTGCAAACTACCGTCAAATTGCCTGTGGAGTTGGAGATGGAGCCGTTGCTGTTTAGATGCTTTCGCTATCGTTTAGAGACTTCCGCTGCTAGAATAAGTTAGAGACTTCTGCTGCAAGAATGAGCTAGAGATTGAACCCTATTACTGTGGTTATAAAGTACTTAAACCCTATTACTGTGGTTATATTCCGAATTCAGTTTGTGGATTACATGTGTATGTGTGTTAAACATCCTGGGCACATATATGCATTAGATGGGTTCCGTGTTCTACGGGACCGGGCGTCACAGGGCGTATGTGACGGGTTGTTCGGGTAACCCTGCAGGTGTAAATTGATTATAATCGCTGTTCCTCGCGGTCAGTGAGTACCACTTGTTCACTGTACCGTGACGTAGAAAGAACAGGATAGTTCCATGTTAAAATGTTGCTGATTGAAAGATGAACTTTGATTGATAATGATTTGCAGTAGTTTAGAGCTAATTAAATTTACTTTCAACCTTAGGAAAAGCACATTATAGAAATGTGTTTCTTGTTTGATTGTGGCTCTCTTATGTGTCTTGGCATGAGGTTTTTCCCCACACTTGCTGCTAAAACTTGAAAGTAAGATCAAATTAAATAGGTGTGTCTTTTGCAACTTACCTTCCTATTTCACATTGCAATTCTATCACGTAGAGTTACATGTTTAGGTGAGATGTGTCAGACTTGCTGAGTCTATGTGCTCACGCTTGCTATATGAGTGCTTTTGTAGGTTAACATCGGTGCTTATGAGGAGGTTGTCCGGTGAGGCTCGGAGACTTCCGAGTCGTTTTACACATGGAGAACCCGGCTGCTGCTGTATGACTTCATGTTGCTAGCGAGAAGAGTCCGCGGGCTGGACATCTTCTCGAGTGCTTAGTAGATATGAAATGTGAGAATAATTAGTCTTCCGCTGTAGTTATTTGATGTAAATATTTACAAAGAACATTTGTAAGCTTCCGCTTTTGATTTATGTAATACATGTTTTCTTATATGTGTGTTGTTGAGTGTCGCACATCACGGCACCATCCAATGGGATTCCCGGGCGAGTGGCACGACCCCGTGATCGGGTCGGGCCCTGTCAATGGCCCAGGCCACATGTAGATCTGGTCAGTCCACGGGTTGTAGGGTGTGGGCCAGGGTGCACCTTCCTGGCCGGTACCACCACTACTACCAGTAGCCGGAGTAGTGGATGTAGGAGTGCCGCCCGCACTGCTACTACCATCATGGCCGCTGCGTTTGCCTCGGCGGCGACGATTACCACCCCCAGAGCTGGCTGGGGTGCCTGGGGTTGTAGGTGGTCACGACGGTGGTCCACCGGCTGCTAGCGAAGGTGAACGAGGGGACTGCCCAGAGCCATAAAAGGCCGTGGCAGGTCCGGAGCCAGTAGAGCCTCCTGCAGCGATCTCCTCAAGCTCGAGATCAGACCATACCTTCTCGAAGGTAGGGGGTGGCTCTAGACGTAGAAGCCACGTCCGTAGGTGACAATAGCGCTCATTCAGGCCCTGAAGGACCCGAAGGACGAGAGCGCTATCGGTAACCGGCTCGCCAAGGTCACCTAGAGCATCCGCCATGCCCTTCATCTCTTGATAGTAGGCGGAGACAGAGAGGTAACCCTGGACAGTGTTCTGGAACCGTGCGCTGATGTGGAGGGCTCGAGTCGTGCGGTTCCCCAGAAAACGCTGCTCAAGGACCAGACAGGCCCGTCGAACAGTGACACCACCGCGCTGTCCGACGATGCCCTGTAACTCCTCCGACAGGGAGCCAAGGATCCAGGATAGGACTAGGCTGTCCATGCTGATCCAGAAGACATCCACTGAAGAGCCGTCCTGGAGGACGTGGTCGTCGAGGCGGAAGCGCCTCAGAGTGAGGAGCACCAGGTCACGCCACCGGGCATATGAGGTAGACTCGGAGCTGAGGACAACCGGCACGAGTGTCCGGATGTTCTGAATCCCGGCGGCCTGTGCATGAAGAGCAGCCACAAGTGAAGCCGAGTACGTACCAGCATCTGAGGTGGGCTCGTAGGCAGCACCCATCGGTCGCTGAGCACTCTCCTCCAGTTGGTGAGATAGAGCGGCCACGGAGGCACGCTCCTGCTCCAGGGCGAGAGCAAGTGCCCACTCACGCTCGCAAGAGGCAGCCAGGGCTGCGGCGATGCCGGAGGTGTCTGACGTGTCGGTGCCGTAGAAGGAGGCAGTAGCCGCGCTGTCAGCAGCGGTGCTTGTGGCTGGAAACGGGATCATCGGCGGGACAGTGATCGTGGTGCTCCCATCGATGTCGAGGCCAGTAGACGTGGCGGTAGGATCGTGAGGCCCGAATGTAGTCCCTGCCATGAAAACAACGGCGGCGGGAGATTTACCGGTGGTACCTACAAGAGGTCCACCGGCGGCTGGTCAAATCCTCGGAGACGTGGCGGTGGCGACGACGGCCGGCCGAGGGAGAGGGTCGCCGGCCGATCAGGTAGCAGCCCCCCCCTCCCCGTAGCACGCCTGACATGCCAACCGGCAGCGCACCAAACCCGGGTGTAGCAGGGCAGCGCTCTCCGGCGCAGATCCCTGCAGTTGGGCAGCGGCGCCTGTAGGGTGGGGCGCTTGCAGCAGGGGCACGGTGGGTGTGGTGGCGCTTGGCCGGGGAGGCGGCAGTGTGGCGGCGGTGGGTTGGGGTGGCACGGCGGCAGCACCCGCAGGGGCGGGCGGCGCGTCATGAGCGACGGCGGGGTGCGGAAGTACAGCAGCGCCGGCGGTGGCCCAGGGAGGCAGTGCAGGGGCGCCGGTGGCAGCCCGTGGTGGCGGCGGCTACTGAGTCATTAGGGTTAGGGTTAAGCCCTAATCCTAAACTAACCTAGCTGATACCATATTAGAGAAAACAGAATTAGATTATTAATCATGAGGGTACAGGGTACATTATATAGAGGGATTAGCTGAGGGGAAAAGACTAAACTACCCCTAACCCTAATCCGACACTAAAGACTAATATACCCCTGGGTTACCCAAACAATTACAGAGTCTAACAGTTATGTGGTATATTTAAATACTTCTACCCGTCCAAAATATAAGTCGTTTAGGACAGTGACATGATCTCCAGGCTCGATATTGTGATAAGTATATGAATGATTAAATGGCGGTCCGGTGCATGTAGCTCCTGCTTGTGCAGGGTCCGGGGCAGGGTCCGACCCACTTGGGTCTTTTGTGCGCAGCTTTTTCCTATATTTCTGCAAGAGGCTGTTTTTAGGATTTGAACCTATGACCTCATGGTCACAAGGCAACAAGTACATGGATGATTCTTTAAGTACAAGGAGTACATATTATGAAAGAACTTTTCATAATGAATCCAACAGCATTGGTATTACATTGTCAAACTGCACTTCTATTTGCATATGTTTTTTTTTCAAATTTATAAAAGTTTGTCCAGCAGGAATCATAAGACATAGTTTGGGTCGGAGGGAGTATGAGAAGATAATCTCTGTAGTGGAATATAATGGTCGATTCTGAGTGCTGCGGCTCATGCAAATTAAAATAGGATCAACTTATTTGAGTGCGATTTGTTTAGAAGATGTATCTTGAATTTTATGATCAAGTATGTTGGCTATGAGATTCATCTGTACAACTAATCTAGCCTTTCTGAGAATGAGGAAATAACTGATCATGTTGCTAGGATACCAATATGTTTCTAGGAACATTTTTGTCCCATTCCTTGCATTTATTGTCAAGTCCATTCAAATGGGAAAAAATATATCAGGTAATGACTTATATTTTTTAGGTTTCACTTGTGCAAGGATGTTTACATGCTTCAAGGGCCTTTAGGAGAGACCTGTTGGTGCGTTATGGGGTCTGTCTGTTTCAGAAGCCAACAGGTAATGAGCATTTCTCACTATTTCATGTTTCTTATATTGTGATATTGTATGCATCGTTCTGTTCATATTTTGATATTTACTTTTAAATTTACAAATTTGCTGAAAGGTACAAAAGCTTGCATTGAATTAATATTTATTTTGCTATTAAAAAGTAATCTCACAGGTCTCCTTTACTTAAGCTAAGGCTGCATAGCTGACAAACCAAACTTTCACCTGTAGCTAAATTTTCCTGTTTCATGATATTAAATTGTTGAAGGGCAGACCTGGCATAGTAGTAGTGGCTCCACTTGCATGCTGAGATCTTGAGTTCGAATTAGCCTCTCTGCACAAGCAGGGGTAAGCCTGTCTAGAAATAACCCATCCCTAGACCCCACAATGTGTGGGAGCATTCGACATTAGGTACACACTTTTGTGATATCAAATTGCTAAGGCTGGAATATATATCAACTACTTGTGTTTTTGAAGTTGTCAAAGGCAGATCATGGTTAATCAAAAAAAAAGGAAGTATGGTAAACTGAAGTTAATTTTTTCATTCAGGAAGGCTTTTGTTATTAACGAGTTTTTTGAAGCTTTCCCCATCCATAAACTGTATAGTTATTGTTTTTTGGGTTGGTCAGCATTGCAATTGGGCAGGGTGGTGGTGTTGCTCCTTTGCTTGCTTTGGCACGCTCGGAGATTGAAGTAAGTTCCATATGCTTCATATAAGTTCTACAAATATTATGCCCATGTTTGGATATATTTTTTTACTGTTTTTTTTTGTCGTAGTGTCATCATTACTGTAAGAGGAAATAGATTGAATATGACGGTTGGATTATGAGGGAGCTCCTGGCGCAGCGGTAAAGCTGTTGCGGTTCAAGTCTTGGAAAGAGCCTCTTGCAGAAATGTAGGAAAATACTGCGCACAAAAGATCCAAGTGGGTCGGACCCTACGCAATCGGGAGGTACATGCACCGGGCTGCCCTTTCTTTTTTATAACGGTTGGATTTTATAGCATATGTTGAAAATCCAGGTTAGATTAATCCCTAATTTTCTCCTTGTCTATTCCTCAAATATGGCTGGCTATATATGTATAGCCTAATTATAAGTAGAATCCTAGTAGACTACTACTCCCTAGACTCCTAAACTGAATTGAGATAGATTTGTGTTCTATCTCTAACTCTATCTTTTATCTAGAAAAACTAGATTAACTACAACCATCATCCCCTTAATCTTGTTTTTCTAAATCACACTCACTAATTTAGACAGAGAGACACTTCCACCCTGCACATACTTTTGTGATGGACATAACTACAACCCCAGGATGAACACATCACCCTGCATAACCATGAGACAAACATATCATCTCGTACACAAACACCTATGATACGAACACGTCATCTTCTGGAACGATCACATCATTCCTAACATGAATTTAGGGTGAACACATCATTTCCTTGGACGAACACATCATCCCGCGCGTCGTTGGAGGAGAGGGGAAAGGGGGTGGCGCCCCTATTCTCGGCCACGGCAGTGCTGGAGGAGAGGGGGAAGGCAGCGGCACCCCCAAAACAGGCGGTGGTGGTGCCGTAGGAGAGGGGGTGGTAGCACTGGCGGAGAGGGGAAAGTGGGTGGCGCCCCCATTCCCGACCGCGGCGGCGCTGGAGGAGAGGGGGAAGGGGGCGGCGCCAGCGCCAATTGCGGTGGGGATGGCTAGGGATGCCGGAGGCGCGTGGGCGCCGGCCATAGGTGTAGCCGCGGGGAGGAAGGATGATCCAGCCAGGGGAGGCGCGGTGGTAGGAAGGCCTAGCGGCTCGCCGGCCGGCGAGGGGGGCGGCGCCAGCCAAGTGTGGCGGCTGCTGTGGGGGAGAGAGAGGAGGGAGGAGAGAGGCAGCTAGGGTTTCAGCCTGATACCATGTTAGAGAATGAAAATTGGATTCCATAACTGATGGGTTGCAATGATACATATACAGGGGTACAGAACCAGATGGCCAAGTGGCCTAATGACTAATGACCATATCATTCTCTAACCCTAATACAAATACTCTAACAGTACTATCTCTACAGTATAATGCACACCCATCCTTTTAGGCTTCAAGATGATGTTGCCGTCTTATGTAGTAATTAGGTGATGACAGTTGAATTATTTAGTTGATTAATTGTGGTCTTGAAATCTTATTACAACATTAGAGGACTTGTATTAGGAGGGAGTCATGCTTTGCCATTTCCTTGTTTACCAATCTAACATGCATTTATAATTTTTATTTCTAGGTTCTAAAATGTTTCACTGTTGGACATTGAATTTCTATTATTGTGCAATTTTAGCAGTTCTTATTATCTTGCAAACATTGTTGTATTTATTTGAGATTATTGGAAAGACCCAAACTCTCCAGAAGATCTTCACTAATGTATGAAGCAGAACTAGGAAATGACCTGGCTGACTCTGCATTTATGTCATGTGGCGGCTTACATGAATGGTGTTCTGTTTCCAAAGTTTGTCTTTGGCATACTGCAGTGTTTGTTAGAATTAGTCTATAAACTACATGACATGGCAAAGCCAAATCTAATTTGCTTCTTTATTTCACATTTTAATTGCAGTAGATGCATGAAGATATTTGTATTTAATGATGAGGTAGGAATTAGTTCTTCAAAAATAAATAAATTGTTGTGTTGGGTTGATCACCCTATCTTGACATTGACAATTTCAACTTCTTCACTGTTTCATTAAATTGTACAAGCCAAAAGATAAAATACATTTGTGGCACTTGTTATACAGAGGGGAGATGATGCTTTGCATTAAAGGTCATTGATAGTGTTGTTCATAAGAAGAGTAAATTTCAGAGAAGTGCATTTATTTGCTGAAAATTACCACCCTTTGGAATGTATTTTTTATGACAACGGCTGCCTGGAGATCGTCATGCCTTGCACCACGCAGGTCTCTTGCAGAAAGCAGGGGCAGGTCGAGTCTTGCGTGCAGCTGTGGCTGCAACAACGGCTTCTATCGAAGCCAAAATCTTTGCAAGAATTGTCCTTAGGAACCTGGAGCACCATCTGTCAGGGACATCAACTTGATAGCGCGCCCACAGGGAGGTGCATCCTCCAATAAGGCACCACTTCCAAGGGCTGCCCGTCCAGTTCAGGCACTGCCGGCTTTCAAAATATCAGTCAAGTTAGGGTTGAAAACGGATCGGATATATTCCGATCTATCCAGTACCGTTTTCGAAAATATTCGATCCATATCTATTTTATTCGGATATTTTTTAGATTCGGATTCGGATATTTAAATTCGGATATCGGATCGGAAATGGTTTTAGCACATATCCGTCCGTTTTGTCGGATATCTGTTTTTTATCGGATATATCCGAATTTGTCTATATCGGATATCTGACCTGAATCTTGTTTTGGGCCTTAGCCCGTTTTGTTCCCTAGCTCAGTTGAGTCAGTAACCCTAACCCAGTAACCCGCACGCCGCACAGCACAGCCGGTCAGCCCTCAGCTGCCGCCTAGCCACCCCAAAGAGGCTCCCACCGCCCGCCGCCCCTCTCAGCTCCAGCGGCCTCCGCCTCCCCTCCAGCCGCTGCCCGCCGCTCACCGAGGCCCCCGACGCGCCCGCACGCCCCCGAGGCTCCGAGCGGCCGAGTCCCCGACGTGTCGGGCTGCCGCCCCCGAGGCCCGAGTCCCCGATGCGTCGGGCCGCCCGCCGCCGCCCACGAGGCCCCGTCGCCGGCCGCCGCCCCCGAGCCCCGCCCCGTCGCCGCCCCCGAGCCCCTATCGCCGATCACCGCCCCCGAGCTCCCGAGGTCCCATCGTCTCCGAGCCTTGAGGCCCCGTCGCCGGCCGCCGCCCCTGACCCACCGAGGCCCCGTCGCCGACCGCCGCCCCCGAGCCCCTGAGGACCCATCGCCGGCCGCCGCCCCCAAGCCTTTGAGGCCCCGTCGCCGGCTGCCACAGTGCCACTTCTCATTCACGTGTGCCGGTAAGAACTAAGAAGCCTCTCCCTCTCCATTCTCCTCTCTCTCTCAGGCCCTGTTTGGCACAGCTTCTGAACCAGCTTTTTTATAAAAATAAGTTGCGGGTGTACCAAACAGTCAGCTTCTCCAGCAGCTTATTAGTTCAGCTGCTTCTCAGAATGAACTAAAAGCAGGATATAAGTTTAAGCTGCTGTTCACCAGCTTTTCAGACAAGCTACTTTTTTAACAAGTTTAAGCCGTGCCAAACAGGGCCTCAGTCTCTCGTTAAACAATTTGCAGTGAGAATGTGAGATGTATATGCTTGAATAGTTGAATGACTTGTTTGATACTTTAATCAGTCAATTAGCAGTCGAAAGATTTATAATGGCCTCTAATGCACCCACTAAAGACAATGAGGTACCCAGCAATACCTCGGCTCCAAAATCAGCTCCAACACCGTGTCTTTTTTTAGAGCCTCCACCACCTCCACCGTCCGTGAATTGCCGAACAACGGGTAATAACTTAGATGTTTCATGTTTGATGAGTGACATAATGGATAATTTGAAGATTAGCAATATGTACACATGTTGCTATACTATTGCTTGGTCATGTGCAGGAATCTCTATTGGAAGTAGCAATGTAGAGGCATCTTCTTCAAGTTTAAATGTTGCTGCAACGGTACCGACTAGCGGGAGCAATGATGAAGTTAATCTTAGTGATGATGATGATGATGATTAAAAAGATGCAAAGAGGCCTAAGAAGAGCACATCACAAGTATGGCAATATTTTACCAAAGAGGATAAGACTATAATAATTGAGGGCAAGGAGTATAAAGAGAAATGGGCGTCTTATAACTTTCCGAAGTGCAAGTCAAAGTATAGATGTGAGAGCACTATGGGAACAACTAGATTTTGGACACATTTAAAGAATGCACATAGTGTTGTGAAAGGTCAACAACAGTTAGCAGCTGGAAAGGATTGTGAAAAGGACATGCATTATGTTGAACCATACAGGTATGATCCAGAAGTGAGCATCAAGAAGTTTAATTTGGCAATTATCATGCATGAGTATTTATTTAATATAGTCGAGCATGAATACCTTGTGGACTTCCTCAAATCCTTGAGTCCTAGCTTACCAATCAAATATCGCATAACTGTTAGAAAAGAAATCATGGATATATACTTTGATGAAAAGGGTAAATTGTATGCACACCTTAAGACTTTTAAGTGTAGATTCAGTACAACAATGGATATGTGGACTTCAAACCGAAACAAATGATACATGTGTGTCACGGCACATTGGATAGATGATGATTGTCATATTCAGAAGAGGATTATTGATTTCTTTCATGTAGAAGGACGACGCACAGGACAAAAGTTGTATGAATCTTTTACTGAGTGCATGGTTAGGTGGAACCTTGAGAAGAAATTGCTTTCATTGACTCTTGACAATGCATCAGCAAATGAAGTAGCGGTGAAAGATATAATTACTGATTTGAAGACAAATAGAGGTGCTTCTTTAGTGTGTGATGGTGCTTTTTCATGTGAGATGTGCTAATCATATTTTGAACTTAGTTGCTAAAGATGGTCTAAGTGTGATTTCTCGGACAATTAAAAATGTTAAGTCATTAGTCCTAGTTGTCAAGGGGTCTCCAAAACAATGGGAGGAATTAATGAAGCATGCAATTGAGTGTGGTTTGAAAACCGATAAGGGTATTTCACTTGATGTCTCAACAAGGTGGAATTCAACTTTTTTTATGTTGAGGGATGCTTTATACTACAAGGTCAAATTCTTATACTCTTATACTCGTTAATTTACTTGAATTATTACATTAGTATATTTCTTAATTGCATGGTGTCTGTTTTGTAGGATGCTTTTATGAGGCTCAAGACAGCTGATCGACGTAGGTATGAACACATATGTTCGTCTAATGCTGAGTGGATGAAAGCCAATACATTGTGTCATGCCTTAAAGAAATTTTAAGATTTAACTGAGCTTCTTTCTGGCACTTTATATCCAACTGCGAACTTGTTTTATAAAGTATTTTGTGAGATTAGAATTGTGCTTGCCGAGTGGACTACACATGAAGATGTCACTATTCGTGATATAGCCATTCCTATGAGTAAAAAGTTTGAGAAATATTGACAGAAATCAAATGTGGCTCTTGCAGTGGCAAGTTTTCTTGATCCAAGGTATGTTAGAATTCATCTTTTATCGTAATAAATATTAGGAAGTAAACAACTAGCTGAAATGAGATATATCTTCTTCTTTCTAAGGTACAAGAGAAAACTAATAGAGTTTTTCACGCGAAAGTTTTATGGTGATGTGCTATACCATGTTAGGGTTGAGGAATTTGTTAATATATTGAGGCAAATGTATCAATTTTATGTTGCACACTCACCTGCAATTGCAAAGAAGGCACCAGAAACTAAGACATCTGATTTGTTTGTGGACACCAAAGATGAAGAGTTAGCACAATTCCTATATGAGTCATATTCTGCTGATGTAGAATGCTCAAATGACATGGACAAATATATGGTGCAACCACTCTTGAAGCATAATGGACCTATTGACATTTTAGCATGGTGGAAGAATCAGACAAAGGAATATTCAATTCTTTCACAAATGGCTCGTGATGTGCTAGCCATACAAGTATCAACAGTTGCCTCAGAATCTGCCTTTAGTTCCGGTGGATATGTGGTCGATCCATACCGCAATCGTCTTGACCCTGAAATAGTACAAGCTTTGATTTGTACTAAAAATTGGGTTGCAGCAGCCAGAAAAGGTGATATGAGCTCATTACTTAGTCTTTTGTATTCTTCGGGTTTCTTAATTGCTTAGTGCTTTATTGTATGCATCTTTTTCAGATCATAAGAGTATTGCTTCTATTGTTGAAGATCTTGAAGTTGTTGAGACAATGATTACTGTTACAGATCAGGTTTGTTTATTTGAATAGAATCTGAAACGTCATTTTCGTATATCAACTGACATAGTTATTTAAATATTCTCTTCATTGTTTTGTAGAATGAGGAAATAGAAAGCGATCGGGATGTGATGAATGAAGACGATTAGTTGGGTAAATTATGATAAGAGAATGCTATGTGTAATCATTTGAAGTATGTACGAGCTATGAACTATGTGTGAACTTGATGTAAGACATATATGTCATTTTTGAACTTATTGTTTGAATTATGTGTTATTCTTTACAAACTTCAATTATATGTGTTATGTGAGTATGGTCGTGTGAAATATGGATATATTATTTAATGTGATGAATGTTGATATTATGTTATTATATAACGTGGTATTACAAAAGTTGTTTCAAAAAAAAATTCTGATTCGCTCGATATCGATGTGTTTCCGATTCGATTGATCCGTTTCCGATGTATCCGAACTATCCGATACCGAATCCGATTCCGATAATACCGTTTACGATTCCGAAATAGAAATATGAATATAAAACGACCGTTCTTATCCCTAGTCCAAGTGGCCTGTGGGGACAGTGGCGAAGTACTCTACATAGTGAGGTCGCGGCCTTTGCCTCCGCGGCCTCTTGCTGACATTTAAAGTTGAGTGTACAATTTTCTCGTGATCATTTGGTGTGTATCAAATAATGACTTGAAGTTATGGATATTAATTATTTGTTCGTTAGTATTGAGGTGCGTGGCAGCATCAGACTGAAGCCGCTCCCGCTGTTGCAAAATACATGCATTTCGTTTGTACATGTATTTGATGATGCCATATACTCTGTTTCTTGTAATTTGACATTGATTAGTTTGAAAATGAACTGAGCGGTGTCAAATAAAAAGAAATGGAGAGTATACAATTTCGCTTCCTCAAATCTTGTCGTAGATTTGTTAAGTATAAGTTGGTGGGCGTCCTATAGTTGATCTCTGAAACGTGATATATACGTACCAAGCCTGTGTAGCTAAACATGATTGACAAGCTACGGATGAACGGGCCATCTAGGGCAACGGCAGGACTGGAACATCGATTGATGGACTGGACCCCACAATATGTGGAGGCAGCTTGCGTCCACCTTACCAATGGAGCACGGCTGACAGGTTCAGTAGGCTTTCGATAAGATCTCTGATACAGGAGCTCGTGCATCCGAAGCCTTTGGCCCATATCATTATGCTAAGGAAGCAAAACATCTGCAAAAGAAAGAAATGCTAACTTCTGCTGCGGCTCCACATTTTAGCACATTTACAGACATCGATACAGAACGCACATTTAAGATCAGGGCTACATACGGGGTTTCACCCACACAAGCAGCCGGCGGTACAGACACCTCAAACACCAACATACGGGGTTTCACCCACACAAGCAGCCGCGCGCCTTGTGCAGTCAATGAGACAGAATACGTCGTGCGCTCTGCTTGGATGATCCATCCGGTTTCAAGTATGGGACGACGTACTTCTTCATGTCACTTCTGGAGATTCTGAGGTGACCTCCTGGCACAGACACGAATTTAACACGCCCAGACTCGTCCAGTGTCTTCAAGCCAATCCAGTCTTCCTTGTACAGCTTAGTCTGCCGATGGCATTTTCTCAGTATCAGTGACACAAAAATGGTGACTTGTTTCCATGACTTTAGAACAGGAACACCATAATACAAGCAAATTTATGTAGGTACTACCACCACCATTGAGTTGATCAATGAAGGCGAGCTATTTAGACCATACAAATAGTACGAATTACCTCTTGAGGAGGCAGCACTGGGTTAAAGGCACCATCAGGGTAATAACCAAACCATGCTGTTTCCCGAGGTATTAACACCACATCATCCTCGAACTGTAGCGGTAAAGGATGGTGATTCAGTGATTTTCAGTAAACGAAACATGGAATACAGAAAAATTGAGCATTAGTTTTGTCAATTTCGTAAGGTTATGGAGCCTGCTATGATTATGCAAAAGTTAATGCTTCCCACATTGAACAACTATGCCAGAAAGTCAAACATGTTACATGATTATGAAAAAAGTAAAGCATGAGGCGATGATAGCTAAACTTTTGTGAACATGCAAAGTAGTCTTTCTTGTGGTACATGAATTTGCTCCTGGTACTGTAAAGACTTAATTTGCCATAATCCTGTAAAGCAAACTATTTATTACGAGATATGAAACACAAAACCAGGCTTAAATGAATCAACTTTCATTCAGTTGGCTAGCAATATGTTTCTTGCACATGCTTTAACATATTTGCATATGATAAACTTATTTATCTTTTGTCGAGGCCAACAGAAACATTTACTAATGTTTTCCTCTGTTCATTACATTAGCTGAAGTAAGATACTATGCCGAGCGGTGCTCTGAACTTACCATGATCAATACCAGGTTTTCCAAGCTGCTCAATCTTTCTTCATAGGATGCATTTCTTTCACTTGGTATCTCATTGTTAAGCTTTGGAAGAAATCTGCAGCCCCTCAAATAATCTTCCATATCCTAAACAAGGGAGAAAAATTCAACTAACCACTGTAATTTATACATATATAAGTCAAACATAGCAACAACTTGATAACCAAATCATTAGTCAATTCGGGCATAAAATGATTATAAGTGTTGCACGGATTTTACAACTTAATTGATTACAATGCATGATTTTGGAGGCAGCACAGGAAAATAGATTGGAATGGGATCTAGATCAGACGCTATACCACATAAAGCCATGCATAGCAACAGGAATCATTTGCCACAATCTTGCTAGATGACCGCCAAGAATGAGATCACATGTGGAATAGATCGTTAATAGAAGAGTACTCACAGTGGGTATCTTTAGGTAACCACTAGGGGCAAGGTGCGCCTGTGATTTCAAAGCCCTCAATTTAGCTACTGTATAGAAAGGTTGTGTAATGTCTACTGATGATAACTGCAGTATTAAAATTGTGATGTGACAAATAAACAAACCTGCACGTAGTCTGAATATATCCCCAATCTAATGAGATCATCGATAAGAATACAAAGAATCTCTGACTGCGAAATTATAAAAAGAAAAAGTTCAATATTCTGAAAAGAAACACAACAACAACAACCAAGTCTTTACCCCAAGCATGTTGGGGTCGGCTAGACATGAAATCCAATAATTATATATATATATATATATATATATATATATATATATCAATGAAGTAAAAGAGAGGAAGAGATATAAGTGTTAAGCTACTATGCACCGACCAGTTGACCCCACAGCTTAAGCTGATGGGGAATGGTGGGCAATTCACTTATATTTCAACACTCCCCCTCATGTGCAGGCCCTCTTGGGCAGCAAACGTGGAATAGGAGTCGGCTGCAATTTATTTTAATAAATCGCGCCCGCCAGGATTCGAACTCGAGACCTCTGGCTCTGATACCATGTTAAGTTACTATGCACCGACCAGTTGACCCCAAAGCTTAAGCTGATGGGGAATGGTGGGCAATTCACTTATATTTCAACAAGAAGAACAACAAGGAAAAAAAAAAGAAAAAACAAGACTAAAATTCTGGCACATGAATTGCTACTTTCCATGCGATCCTATCATGAGCTAAGTCTCTGGATACATTCTAATCTCTCAAATCTCGTTTTACCGCCTCCTCCCAGGTCAACCTTGGTCGTCCTCTACCTCTCCTAATATTTTCTCTACCTCTTAAAATCCCACTGTTAACCGGTGCTTCTGGAGGTTTGCACTGGATATGTCCAAACCACCTTAGTCGATGTTGGACTAACTTCTCTTCAATTGGCGTCACCCCTACCCTATCACGAATCAGTTTCTATCTGATGGTAATGCAAACTGAGATTAATTTCAAACAATCATGTTTTTTAAAATGTAATGAATTGCGAAGAATGGAGTAAGCTTACACCGCAAAGCGGCACTGAAGCCGTACCAGCATGAGGACCTCCGATTGAGATGAAATTTTTGACCTGTTCCAAAAAGGAGGTTATACAACTATAGTATACTGGACAAGAAATGGTTTACTAGTCATCATTCCGAATTAAAAGAGCAGCCAACAAAAAAACAGGTATTATACATATTCCAGAAAAAATACAGACATATTAGCAAGTTAGCTCAGGGATCACAAAATAGCAGGAAGCCAGAAAAAACACCTAGCTCACCGGTGGCCTATTGTCACAGTACTCAATAACAGCCCGGCCAATTAGGTTCCCCTGCAAAAAGAAATGTAGATGGGATAGTGTCAGAAACTTAATAATCTAGTGGGGGTGCTTAATAGCATTCAATGAAACTCCCTGCTGAAGCAAAACGCCAATTTCCAAGAGCACACTCCAAATAACAGCATCCCAAAAGTAAGGTGCACCAAATACGGATCACGGCAGCATTACCACAAATCAGTTTACAGGCAGCAATACCACAAATCAGGTAACTGGCAGCATTACCACAAGTCAGTTTACATGTGGTGCTACCGCAAGTCATTGAGGGTTTTAAGCATTACTCCCTCCGTTTATATTTTGTTGTCATTAGGACAAGAAAACTAGTACACATTTGAACTAGTTTTCTTGTCCTAACAACAAACAAACAACAACAACAAAGCCTTTGTCCCAAGAATGTTAGGGTAGGCTAGACATGAAACCCAATAATTTTATTTTTATTTTTTTAAAATGAAGTAAAAGAGAGGAAGAGATATAAGAGTAAAAACAACTAAAGGGCATACCCAGTGCTGAAAGCTCCCACGCGTTGTGGGGTCTAGGGAAGGGGATTTCTAGGCAGAGGGAGTATAACGTAATGCAGAGGCGGAACCACAGGTTGCAGATTCCAGTGCCCAACATGGCAACCAGTGATGGTGCCAGCGCAGGCAGCCGATGTTCTGGTGGGATGGCTGAGGTCTCTGAGTTTGTTTCAATTCTTTTAGTCCTTTTTTTGTTCTTCGCGCTGAAATGATGGCCCTGAGAGAGCATTAATTGATGGGTGGAAGATACACCAAACTCTTTGAAGCTCTTTCAACTGCTCTTTGAAGCACTACTTTTTCCAACTGCCCATCAAGAGCATATGGTGTTCGGTCACTACAAGAGCTAGGAGACATGGTCGTCTGGCTCGTCAGCTCATGCGATGGAGAAGCAGTGCGTGTCTGTCCCATCGCTGTGGTCATGGGCATGGCCGGATGGGGAAGACATCGTTGTGCAGCTTCTATTCCAGGACCAGACACGACCACCACCTTTGACCTCAAAATCTCGGTCTGTCTCAAAACCATGGATGACGAGCTTGAGCTTGCGACACAGATCCTCCAGTTCACGGACGTCAATGTGTCAGACCCATCAAGAGCTTTGAAGTGGCCACATTTACTAAGAGATATATATTTTTAAGTGAATAAAGTTGATATAATCAATACATTTGTATCATTTAAAAAACAGTGGTTAAAAATTGGACAAGTAGTACTGTAAGTCTATCTTATTTATATATTTTAAACTATCAGTATTATATTTAATCTAAGTATTAAAATCTATTGAATTTAATATTTATTATGTTATTTACTCTACGTATAGCAAATTATGTTGAAATTTTTATAATTTTTTTAAATTAATAAATATTTTTATCGAATTGCATATAAATTTTTTTTGTGTGGCATACCCTTTGGTAAAATCCTATAGGTCCGCCACTGATGTAATGGATAGTTGCAACATATAGTAATGCTTCTAATTCACCATCTAAATTTTATACCATTGTGGTAAAATAAAGAAAGAATTGGAGTTATTGAAACAGAATTGATAAATACAAAAGTCTTCCCAGAACAGAAACAAGTATTTAAAGCTCTATTGTTGTGAGTCAATATCGACAATATCATGGCAGCAAGAGCATACCTGGGACAGGCCAACTATGTTGTAACCTTTGCTTAGCTCTTTCATTTTCTTCACCTGGAAAACAAATCCCAGCAATGATACATAACCTTGGTAACTCATGTACAATTCAGAAAAAGCAGAATATGCTGCATCACCTTCTTGCAAACTGTATTTGCCTGCAAATTAATGTATGATGTGAAAATTTGTATGGAAAGAAAACTATCCAAACAAGTTTGTGTAAGGATAAGGAATCAACCTGCTCTTGAAGTGGCATCAACCAAGAGTCAAATGCCCCTCTTCCAATTTCACTGGGGAGAAGCATATATAGTTTCATTAGTAACATCCGATATAAGTGTAGCATAATATAAATTTTTTTTAAAATGAGACTGGGAATAACCACTGACCTAATGAAAGAAAACAAAAAATGAATAAAGAGGAAAAATATAAAAATACAAAAAAAAATTGATTGGATTTTAATAATGTGTAATATTATTGAGTGTTATATGGTATAATATAAAATTGCATGTAGTTATATGATGTAATAATAAGTATGTGTTAGTTGATATAGAGGTTGGATATAAAAGTGCACGAGCGTATAGATGTGAACTAAAAAGCTGACAATCTTTTAGAATTAACTATAAAAGAGTTGGGAATATGAATTTGAAGGTCATGAGTGCAGACAGCCTTACATGCAGTAGCCCTTGGAACCGGACCATACCCCGAGCAGCTCGGTGATGGACGCCAACCCATCCTTCCCGCACTCGTCTCCGATCCCTGCATCCATGCGCCAGAGCAAAAACCAACCACATCAGCACCAATCGCCCTCCCACACACAGTACCGTACCGAATAGAGACGACACGGCGGAATCGGGAAACCCTAACCGTGCAGGACGATGAAGGGCACAGCGGAGGCCAACGGGGCGGGCGCGACCACTGCGACGGCGGTTAGGAGGCCGACGACGAGCACCCCGGCGCGCGGCACGGCCATCGTCGCGGCGGCAGAGGCCAGTGGCTAGGGCTAGCGCTTTGTCTCTGCCTCCCTCACCGGCACCCGCCGCCTGCCTCGTGCGGCGAGCGGAGAAAGGATTTGGGCGCGGCTAGAGCGGAGCAGCCGAGGTGGGGAAGAAGCAACGAGGGCTTTCATTGGGGCCCGCACGTCAGTATGTTCTTCTGGTAGAGGTAAGAGGTTTGGTGAACGGGCCCGCGATCGGATTCTGCCGTCTGGTAGTGGGCGTGTTTCGCGTTGACGGTACTGGCATGCGGGTCTCACACTCTCTATGCCGGACTGCTAGCAATTCTATTCAGATCAAAACAGAAAGTTGCAGCGACACGTCCGTCTGCCTTGCTCGACGTGTGATTTTTACACCATGGTTTCTCCTTAAGAAATATAGCAGCAGACTTACGCACGTGAAGCCGTAATAGAAGGGTGACGTTTCGGTCAAGCACGAATTTTGAGGACTTTGATGATCTCTTAAAGAACGTGATCTTTTAGACTATGTGTAATCATAGAGCTAGTTGTGTTTAAATGGATGTTGGTGTGATTGCGTATACACTCTATGTTCTTGAAATTGACATAAAGGCACGCAGATATAACTACTTTAGCTACGGGTACACAAATTAGAGGCTATCTCTAGAAGTGATCAATGCCTTATTAATTAAAGATAGAAACTTGGATAGCATATGGCACATCTTTGCCATGAAATTATAGTTCCTTCTAAAAAAGAGCAGTCTGGTGCATATAGGTTCCGAAAAGAGTTTGACCTATTTGGATATTTTGTCGTAGTCTTTTTTTACAAGAGACTTTTTTTTCACACTCGTACTCGTAAACTTGAAACATCATTTCTTCTATCCAAAATAAAATAGATTTTAAGTTGAACCGTTGAGACAGGCCGTGCATCATATTTCTCAGAATCTAATGCCTGAGGCCTCTCCTAAATAACTGCTTTAGCACAAAATTTTGGATGCACTCAGGTAACCAGTCAAAAGAAACCAAATTCCTTCCCAATCCGAGCCAGCACATGCAATTCGAGGCAGTTGGAAATTCCACATACGATCCCCCACTTGAGATGAGCTCTGTCCTCTGAAACAAACTCCCAAACACTGCTACTGCAGCAAGCCTACTGTTCAGCTAAAAGCTTATTCATCTCATTAACCACTCCCAGCTCGTCATGCCACATCTTCTTTGCAGCACAAAACTTACTCATGGTAATGTAATTCCAAATATTCCTTCGCTCCACGCCTAACCTGCAAGTTCCAAGAGAGAAAAACAGTAGTTCGGAATCAACAATAAGAACAAACAAAATATATGTGCAAGTAAAGTTATAGAAATGGAAGTAGTATATATGCAAACATTCTAATGTAATTTTGGTGAGTTGATTTAGCCATAACGGAAAATGATTTCATGTCTCCTGTGTGATACTTAGTGATGGATGAGGTGTTGAAGGATATACAAGAGGATATTCCTTTATGCATGCTCTTTGCCGATGATATAGTGTGGGTATATGAAACTAGAGATGATATTGATAAGAAATTAGAGTTATGGAGACAAACATTAGAGTCCAAGGGGTTTAGACTTAGTAGGATGAAGACAAAGTATATGAGGTATGACTTTAGTGGTGTTGGTTGTGAAGAGGAAAAATGTTAGTCTATAAGGAAAAATAGTACCTAGGAGGGACTCTTTACGATACCTAGGATCAATGTTACCAAGCAATGACGATATTGACGATGATGTTTGCCACAGGATCAAGTTAGGGTGGATGAAATGGCGACAAGCATCTCGGATCCTATGTGACGGGGTTCCCGACCCCAACCAGTATGAAATTTGTAGGTGTCCTCATCCAAGCCCTCAACAAGACGTGACTCCCACAGAGTGACCAGGAGCGGCTCCCCCCCTCGGCGCTAGACGACGGGTGGGTCCCGAGGGGAGGGCTAGAGCCCAAGTCCCAACTGTGGCGAGCAGGAAGCCTTCTTTGCGGAGTGGGTGCCGCCACATTCAAGTTGAAAGCCCTCAAGTGCTCTCTGGCGTGAGCGGTACGCCCGTCACATCCGACGAAGTGGCGATCATGTGCGTAGTACGATGGGAGCGCGTGCGCACCAGTACAGCTCACCCCAGCAACAAGACGTAGGCAGGCGAAACAGCAATCTCCCCCATGCGGCGGCTACGTCAAGCACCCCGACTGACGTATGATAGGACAGGCGTCCCTCTAACCAAGGCCCCTACCCATCATAAAGAGTTAAGGAGGGGTCAACAGAGAGGGATATAAAAGGGGGATCAGTCGTCCCCCTCGGGCAGAGGCAAATCGCTTATACAACCACCCCATTTTCAACAAAGAATAGCAAGACACACAAACTAGACGTAGGGCACCTCGCCCGAACCAGTATAAACACTTTGTCTTCTTAGCTAGGCCACCTCGAGGACGAACGTGAGCCGCATCCGGTAGTAGTCAGAAATCCGAACGCCAACAGTTGGCGTGCCAAGTAGGGGGACTACCGCGCATTCCATCCTTCGCTTCCTCGATGGTTCCACCACGATCGACTTTCGTGCACGACACGAAGATGTTCTTTGGCAACTTCAAGTTTACAGTCGGCAACGACGATTGGCTAGAGTACGCCCCTGTCCATCTCTATGACCAAGCCACACACCTAGGTAGCCTAGGTCTCTTCACTAGCGACTCGAGCATCCTCTAGATCCCTGGCGCACGACCAGCCGTCTCGCCCACGTCAGGCGCGCCAACCCATGACTCCGATAGGAGCGCCATCGACAGCCTCTCGCCCTCTTACGTGGGCACATTCAAGCCCGCTCCGCCACCTTCCCGTGACACCCTGGAAGTCGACGTCGTCATGACGATTGCCCCGGCCCCCCTCCAGTGGTTTGGAACGAGGATCACGTTTGACCAATCCGACCACCCCGCGCAAGCTGGGCATCTTCCCCTAATCTTGGATCTGATACTCGATCGCAAATGCCTGACCAAGGCGATGATGGATGGCGGAAGTGGTCTCAATGTCCTATATGTCAGGACCCTCGACGCTATGGGGATATCGCGCTCTCGTCTCCGCCTAGCTCGAGAGCCTTTCTACGGTGTCATCCCCGACAAGCAGGTGATGCCACTCGAAGAGATCGACCTCCCCATCACTTTTGGGAACCATGCTATGGGAAGTTCATGGCCGCCCGAGCTATACCTACCTCAAGTTGAAGGTGCCCAACCCCAAAGGAGTCATCACCGTACAATCGAACGTATGGAAGGCCCTCCTATGTGAACAGGACAAGTGCGAGCTAGCGTCGACAACGGTAATTCCGACAGCACGTGGTGGAAAGTGTACCCGATCATACCTCCACGTTTGGCACCTTCTGACCCCCGAAAGACACAAAGGCGGTCCAAATTGACCAGGAAAAGTCATCTAAGACGATCCGAGTTAGCACCACCCTAGGTCGGGAGCAGGAAGTTGCGCTCCAACCAGGTCGTCTTCGCCTGGCGGCCCTCTGACATGTCGGGCATCCTTATAGAGATCGCCGAACACACTCTCAACATTAGGTCGGGCTCCCAATCCATCAAGCAGACATTGCGCCGCCTACGCGAGCAGAAGCGACTTGCCATCGGGGTCAAGATCCACAAGCTTCTATCAGCTGGTTTCGTCAAAGATTTACAACACCCTAAGTTGTTGGCCAACCCCGTGCTCGTCAGGAAAAAGAGCGGGGAATGGAGGATGTGCGTCTATTATACGATCCTGAACAAAGCATGCTCGAAGGATCCCTTCCCATTGACTCGTATCGACCAGGTCATCGACGTCACCGTAGGGAGTGAATCCTTGTGCTTCCTTGACGCCTACTCGAGGTACCATTAGATCGCCTTCCACGAGAAGGAACAGCTGGCGACATCGCTCATCACCCCCTTCGACTCTTACTGCTACGTGAGGATGCCCTTCGGGCTGAAGGACGCGGGAGCAACGTATCAGCGATGCATGCAGAAGTGCTTCCAACAACAGATAAGGTGGAACCTTGAAGTCTACGTCGATGACATCGTAGTTAAGTCTAGAAAGGCATCCAGCCTCATCGCTGAACTCGAAGAGACCTTCGGCAACATCCGCAGCAACAACATCATGCTCAACTCGGAAAAGTATGTGTTCTGTGTCCCCCGAGGTAAACTGCTCGAATACATCATCTCGGAGCGCGGCATTGAAGTCAACCCCGAAAAGATCACTGCGATCACCAACATGGGCCCTGTCAGCGACGTCAAAGGCCTATAGATACTGATGGACTGCCTTGTGGCCCTAAGCCATTTTGTCGCCCGGCTCGGGGAGCGGGGACTGCCCCTCTATAGGCTACTGAGGAAGTCTCGACCTTTCGAATGAACGTAGGAGGCTCAAAGAGCTCTCGACAATCTGAAGGCCTTCCTCACCAATCCCCCGATATTGGCATCACCCGAGACGAAGAAGCTACTTCTCCTCTACATCGCCTCCACCATCCAGGTGGTCAGCACCGCCCTCATCATAGAGCGGGAGGAGCCGAGCACGCCCATCGGGTCTAAAGGTGGGTCTACTTCATCAGAAAAGCACTATCCAACTGTGAAACGCGCTACCCTCATGTGCAGAAACTCACTTACGCCATCCTCATATATAATAAAGCGGAAGCTCATGTATTACTTCCAAAGGCACCCGGTGCTGGTGGTGACCGCGCACTGACTCGATGCAATCATCAACAGTCAGGACTCATTCGAAAGGATTGTGATGTGGGCCCTGGAGCTCATGGGATTTGATATATCCTACGTTGCCCGGATGACGATCAAGTCCCAAGTCCTCGCCGACTTCATCGCCGAATGGACGGAAACCCATGCTGCACCAAGCCCGACCCATCATGAATACTGGACGAAGTATTTTAATGGATCGTTAACCCTTAACGGCGCGGAAAGCGGCACCGTCCTCATCTCCCCAGAAGGAGATCAGCTCCAATACGCATGGCGACTACACTTCAAGGAGACCAATAACGTCTCAGAGTATGAGGCGCTTCTCAACGGGCTCCACATCGCGGCCGCACTTGGCGTTCGACGCCTCTATGTGTGCAGCGACTTCGAGCTCGTGGTCAACCAAATGATGAAAGAATCAAGTTGCCACGATCCGCATATGGAGGCTTAGTATCAGGAGGTTCAGAAGCTAGAAGATTGGTTTGAAGGACTCGAGAATTGCCACGTCCCGAGGCGAGATAACGACACGCCTGACTTCCTGGCCAGAGGCTCACCTCCATCCGCGAGGCCCCAACTCCTGGCGTGATCGTCATTGACCTCCCTCAATCTTCTGTTCGGATCACTAGCTCGAGCTTGATCACCAGGTGCATGCTGCCAAGCCCGGTTGGCAGACCCGTATGTTGAATACTTATCATCCAGAAGGCTTCGCGCTGAGGAGGTCGAGGCTTGACGAATCGCACATCGATCCAAGACGTTTATCCTCATGTAAAGCGAGCTCTTCGGGTGCAACGTTACCAGGATCCTGCAACGTTGCATCCCGAGCGAACAAGGAAGGGAGCTACTCCTCGACATCCACGAAGGAGTCCACGGGCACCACACGGCCTCAAGGTCCCTGGTCGAGAAGGCGTGTCGGTAGGGATTTTATTGGACTACCGCTATCTCCGACGCCGAGCAGGTCATGCACATCTACCAAGGTTGCCAATATTTCGCTCGGCAGATACACGTCCCAACCCAGGACCTCCAAACCATTCCCCTCACATGGCCCTTCGCCGTATGGGGGCTCGACCTCCTTGGCAACCCCTTTGGATTTTATTCGAAAATTGACGTTTTCCAAAATTCTTCAAAATTGAGGTATGACAAGTAACACGTATATGACATAGAAAAGAAGCTTCACGTGCGAGAAAAATGAATTTACGCGAGTTTTGATGGAAATTGCCGTTTTCATGAAAATCAATGGCTAACCCCTTTGGATTTTTTGGAAAAAAAATTATTTTTCTGAAATGCTTCAAAATTTAGGTATGAGAAGGTAACACGTATTTGACAAAGAAAAGAAAATTCACGTGTGAGAAAAACAAATTTATGCGAGTTTTGATGGAAATTGCCATTTCTGGTAAACGGCAAAGGCAAACCCCTTTGGATTTTTTTTGAAAATTTTGATGTTTTCTGAAATGCTCCAAAATTTAGGTATGACAAGGTAACACGTATCTGACAAAGAAAAGAAACTTCACGTGCGAGAAAAACAAAATTACACGAGTTTTGATGGAAATTTCCATTTTGGTTAAGATCAAGGGCTAACTCCTTTTGATTTTTTAGAAAATTTTATGTTTTCCGATATGCTTGAAAATTTAGATATGACAATGTAACACATATCTGACAAATATAAGAAGCTTCACGGGCACAAAATCAATTTACGGCGAGTTTAGATGGAAATTGTCGTTTTTCGTAAAAAGCAAAGGCTAACCCCTCTAGATTTTTTGGAAAATTTGATGATTTCTTAAATGCTTCAAGCTTTAGGTATGCTAATGTAACACATCTATAACAGAAAAGAAACTTCACATGCAAAAAACAAATTTACACGAGTTTTGATGGAAATTACCACTTTTGGTAAAAACCAAAAACCCTTTGGATATTTTTGGAAAATTTGATGTTTTCTGAAATTCTTCAAAATTTAGGTATGACAAGCTAACACATATCTAACAACGCAAAGAAGCTTCGCGTGCAAGAAAAATAAATTTATTCAAGTTTTGATTGAAATTGGCGTTTTTGGTAAAAACCAAAGGCTAACCCTTTTGATTTTTATGGAAAATTTTGATATTTTCTAAAATGCTTTAAAATTTAGGTATGACAAGTTAACACGTATGTGACAAAGAAAAGAAACTTCACGTGCGAGAAAAACGAATTTATGCGAGTTTTGATGGAAATTGCCATTTTTGGTAAGGAGCAAGGGCTAATCCCTTAAGATTTTTTTTTGAAAAATGTGTTGTTTCTCTAAATGCTTCAAAATTTAGGTATGACCTGGCAAAGATAAGAAGCTTCACGGGCAAAAAAACCAATTTATGATGAGTTTTGATGAAAATTGCCGTTTTTCATAAAAAAACAAAGGCTAACCCATCTGGATTCTTTTGGAAAATTTGATGTTTTCTGAAACGCTTCAAAATTTAGGTATGACAAGGTAACACGTATCTGACAAAGAAAAGAAACTTCACGTGCGAGAAAAATAAATTTACACGAGTTTTGATGGAAATTTCCATTTTGGTTAAGAGCAAGGGCTAACTCCTTTTGATTTTTTAGAAAATTTTATGTTTTCCGATATGCTTGAAAATTTAGATATGACAATGTAACACATATCTGACAAATATAAGAAGCTTCACGGGCACAAAATCAATTTACGGCGAGTTTAGATGGAAATTGTCATTTTTCGTAAAAAAGCAAAGGCTAACCCATTTTTTAGAAAATTTGATGATTTCTTAAATGCTTCAAGCTTTAGGTATGCTAATGTAACACATCTATAACAGAAAAGAAACTTCACATGCAAAAAACAAATTTACACGAGTTTTGATGGAAATTACCACTTTTGGTAAAAACCAAAAGCCCTTTGGATATTTTTGGAAAATTTGATGTTTTCTGAAATTCTTCAAAATTTAGGTATGACAAGCTAACACATATCTAACAACGCAAAGAAGCTTCGCGTGCAAGAAAAATAAATTTATTCAAGTTTTGATTGAAATTGCCGTTTTTGGTAAAAACCAAAGGCTAACCCTTTCGATTTTTATGGAAAATTTTGATGTTTTCTAAAATGCTTTAAAATTTAGGTATGACAAGTTAACACGTATGTGACAAAGAAAAGAAACTTCACGTGCGAGAAAAACGAATTTATGCGAGTTTTGATGGAAATTACCGTTTTTGGTAAGGAGCAAGGGCTAATCCCTTAAGATTTTTTTTTGAAAAATGTGTTGTTTCTCTAAATGCTTCAAAATTTAGGTATGACCTGGCAAAGATAAGAAGCTTCACGGGCAAAAAACCAATTTATGATGAGTTTTGATGAAAATTGCCGTTTTTCATAAAAAAACAATGGCTAACCCATCTGGATTCTTTTGGAAAATTTGATGTTTTCTGAAATGCTTCAAAATTTAGGTATGCGGGAACTAAGTCCTGGATGGCCAGACTTGTCTGCCCCTTGAGGTCGGACTAGTCCGGTGGGCCAAACTTGTCTGTTCTCAACTAGACTAGTCTGTTATTGATCGAACTAGTCCATGGTGTGTGACCGTTTGAATTCAAAAGGAGGCGGGTGACCGTGTAGTTGATGAAGTGTGACATCACCAGTGATCGTTTGGTTGGTGAAGTGTGACATCACTGGTCCCACAGGCCAGACTAGTCCGGGGTTAAAGGCCGGACTAGTCCGAACTTTTTCTAGTGGCAACGGCTAGTTACTTGGACCTCTATAAAAAGGGAATCCCTGGGCCTCTAAGGCATACTCTTGAACCCAAGCGCCGACATAGACTTCCTAGAGCTTTCCTAGCCCCTTCTCTTCAATTCTTTTGAGCCCTAAGAGTGATTTTTGAGGGTTTGTGAGTTTTGGGAAGAGAAGAAAAAGGGGAGTGATTAGTATTGAGCTCTTGGTTGACTCTCTCACACTAACTGGGTAGTTGTGTTGTTGAGGGTGCTGATTTGTAGGTTCTTTGAGCTGAAATCTTTTGGGAGCCTCAATTTGTGAGTCGCCCACGAATTGTTGTGAAGTCTTTCTGATCTAGTGGAAGAACAAGCCAACCTTTGTGGTGGCTTGGTGAGGATAGGGTTGAGAGCAACCTAGTACTTTGTGGACTCCTCAACATGGACGTAGGCTTCTTGGTGAAGCTGAACCACGGGATAAATCGTGTGCTATGTCCCTTTCGGTTTGCCTCTCTTTTCTTGCTAGATCATTTTAATGTTCTTCACATTTATTATTTAAGTCATGCAATCCACTTAGTTCTAGTCAGTTATTTTCCCGATCAGCCTCACCACTAAATTTCTGGACTATAGTACTTCACTGCTCATCAAATAGATCAACAAAAGAACTTCTGAGGTTCCTCTCTTTTGAATTTCCTTTTGACCTAGTCCGCTTCAAGACCGGACTAGTCCGCACTCTGTGAACTAATCAATTTTTATTAAGCGGAATTTTAGATTTTCCGCCTATTCACCCCCTCTAGGCAACTTTCAATTAGTATCAGAGCCTAACTCTCCTAAAAGCTTAACCACTTGGAGAGGATATGGGGGAAAACGACAAGAAGGAGTTGTCGATCGCCGACAGCACCGACGTTGACGAGAACAGTGCTCACGGCATTGAAGGACTCAAGTTCTCGCCCCACAAGACCATCAACTCAAGCAAGTATAGGCCAAGGTCCCCTCCCTTTGACTTCGAGACCGATGATGAAGATGAAGAAGTGAAGCCCCTTGCGGATCTTCTTCAAAGAGCAAAAGACGAAGCAAGAAGGAAGAGGAGACTTGAGATAGAAAAGAAACTCAAGAAGCCCGAAGGAGACTACGCGATACCCCTTCAATTATGAACGCTTAAATTCTCATACGAATTATTATTTGTCTATTCCTTTGGGCAAACCTCCACATTTTGATGGCACCAACTATACCATGTGGAAACACCACATGAAATTGCACCTTATTTCTCTCAACTCTACACTTTGGTACATTGTTCGTACAGGTGTAGATATCCCCGTGGATGATGAAGAGCTCACTCCAAAGCAAGAACAACTTATCCACCGCAATGCTCAAGTGGCGGCCGTGCTCAACTCTTCCTTGAGCCAAGAAGAATTCAACAAAGTAGATGGGTTGGAACAAGCCAAAAAATCTAGGACACGCTCAAAATTGCGCATGAAGGAAACCGCTCCGTACGAGAAGCAAAGATTGAGATGATTGAGGGGGAGCTTGGAAGATTTGCCATGCAAGATGGTGAGACCCCTCAAGAGATGTACAACCGACTCAAGACTCTCATCAATAAGAGTCGAGCGTGTGGATGTAAGAAGTGGACGGGTCATGAAGTAATTAAAAGGATGATAAGAGCCTTCATGCCTTGCAATGTGACACTTTGCACCCTCATCCGTGAAAGTCCAAACTTCCACAAAATGACTCCGGATGAGGTGCTTCGTAGAATCATAAACCATGAGATGATGGAGATAGAAGGACGCCACGTCAATGACCATGCCAAGGTTACATCCTCCAAGAAAAAGGAGATTGCTCTCAAAGCATCACCCAAGTCCAAAAGTAAAGAGGTACAAACTTCAAGTGATGATGAAGAAAGTGAAGAAGAAAGCACCGATATGGATGATGAGGAGTTGGCCTTCTTCATCAAGAGATTCAAGAGAATGATGAAGAAAAGAAGAGGGCCAAACTATGAGAGCAGAGGCAAGGACAAGGGCAAGTCAACAACCAAGAGAGCTTGCTACAATACTTCTGGAGGGTGCTGAGACAACTATAGCAGATCTCATCCTACAACTTCAAAGAAGTATTTGTATCGCGAGTATGGGCATTACATCATTAATTTCCTATACGAAAAGGAATATGACAAGAAAAAGAAGAAAGCCTCAAGAAAAGAGGATGTTCAAGAAGAAGAAGGCACATGGGCACGCTCATGTTGGCAAGGAGTGGGATTCCAATGATGAAGCCAACGATGAAGAAGACTCTCTTGCCAAACAAGAGAGAGTGGAAGAGCTCAAACCACACATGTCTCATGGCAAAGGAAGGAAAAGCGGAAGGTAAAAACTAAACTCTCCCTGTGTTCCATTAAAGATGAAGATTTTGATAGTGATAGTGAAAATGAGTATGTGTTTGAGGGATTGAGTAAAAGTGCCCTAATTAAAATGAAAAAACTCTTCGATGGAATATTAGATAAGGAGGAACTTCTTGAGAGACAAGATGACTTGCTTATCAAGGAGAAGCAAAAGAATCTTGACCTTGAGAAGCTCTTCAAGCTTGAGAAGGAGAAGAACATGGCGCTTGAACTTGAACTTGCGGAATGCAAGGAGACCTCTTCATGTCTCAAGAGTTTGAATGTTGTGCTCCAAGATGAGCTTGCGAGTTTGAACAAAGCTCACAAGAATCTTGAGGCACAATTTGCAACTCTCAAGTCAAGTGTTATCTCTTCCGCCTCAACAAGCTCAAACTTGTCTAATTTATAGTCAAACACTAAAATCTGTAAATGTGCAAAACTTGTACCTAATTAAAAAAAAGAGCTTAATATAGCAAAGAGCAAGAGTACAACTAAGGGTGGCATCTGTGACAAGGAGAAGATCAAGTATGCACGTAGCGCATACTCCATTGTAAGGTCTCCCTTGATCAAAGATGGTCTTGGCTGTTCAAGGGAAGTAAAGCAAAATGCAAAAATTCCCAAGAATAACAAGGTTCATATTGCCTTTGTCAAGGAATGATCATACAAAAATGTCATGATTCTACCTCTCTTGAAATGGTAAAATTTGATAAATATGCTAAAATTGATAAGAACATTAACATAACCATGCTTCATGTTTTTGATGCATCTTATATACCATTGAGAAGCAAATATGGGTATGTCTATGCAAAATATGTTGGGCCACTCCGCAAGAGCCTAAAACCTTGTGTATGGGTACCCAAAACTCTTGTCACTAGCCTCAAAGGACCCAACCAAGCTTGGGTACCTAAAACCAAAGCCTAAACTTGTTTTGTAGGCATACTCCTCTGCCGGTACAAAGTGGGTGCTAGATAATGGATACATCAACCACATGACCAGAGTGAGAAAGATGTTTGTGGAGTATGAAGAAACCAATGATCAAAGTCAAAGTATCTATTTTGGCGACAATAGCCAAGGGAAGGTACTAGGCATGAGTAAAATCTCCATTTCTGCATAACACACTATTTCTCATGTTATGCATGTTGAGTGTGACACCCTCAATTTCATATTCATGCATTGCATATAGAAAAACATTATAAAAGAAATAAAAATGGGAAGAATCATAAAAATGGGAGAAAGATAGCTGAAAATAGCTAATTTCTATTCGTCGAGGAGCGCTGCCGACACTTCCCGCGGCCTGCTGACCACTTGGCGCCTTCGGAGCTCATCCCTGCGAAGGGGGTGAGGTCCGACACTGCTGGCCACGTGGCAGGATCGGAGCTCGCCTCAGAAGAAGGGGCGAGGTCCGATCCCGCGGGACACGTGTTGCCTTCGGAGCTAGTCTCTGCGGAGAAGTGAGGCTCAGCCCCGCGGGACACGTGTCGAATTCGGAACTCACCCCTGCGGAAGGGATATGGTCCGGCCCATGGGACACGTGGCAAGCTTGGAGCTCGACTCTGAGAGGTCCAATCCCGCGGGACACGTGTCGACCTCGGAGCTCGCCTCCGGGAGGTCCGACACTGCTGGACACGTGTCACCCTCGGAGCTCGCCTCCGAGAGGTCCGACACTACGGGATACGTGTCATCCTCGGAACTCACCTCCGAGGAAAAGGGAGGTCCGACGTTGTTGGACACGTGTCGCTCTCGGAGCTCGCCTCCGAGAGGTCCGCCCTGCTGGACACGTGTCGACCTCGGAGCTCGTCTCTGAGGAGAAAGGAAGTCCGGTGCTACTGGACACGTGGCATTCTCAGACTGACCGCACCGGGGTGCTGGACCCGGTGCGGGACGCCGTATTCGGCGTTGAAGTAGCCTGCACGAGCCACACCGCCGTACAGGAAAACGTACGCCAAACGCCCGTACTACACAGGAACACGCCAGCTCGAGCGTCTACGCCATGCCACTGTCGCCTCCGGCCGTTGGTTTCGCGCGTGGGCGAGCTGGCGCGGGAGCGTGGGGGCGCGGCGCAGAGTGAGCGAGACGGCGCTGGACCCAGGTGGCGAGCCAGCGCGGCAGCGTGGGAGCGCGGCGGCGCTAGAGCGAGGCGGAGAGTCGGTGCCGCCGAGGTGAGGTGACGAAGCGAGCGCGGCGGCGAGGCCGTGAGCCGGCGCGACGAGGTGGCGAGGAGGCCCTGGGGAAGAATCACCGCGAGAGGCTGTCCTCGCGCGACCTCCTCTTCCTTCCCCTTCCCTGCTTCATCTGCACGGAGAGCAAAGCTCTAGGTGTATCCAGCAGAAAGATTGATGGCCGAGTGGCAGGAAAGAAACGAGAGGAGATGAGAGCTCCAAAGGTCTAGGGAAAGAAGAAAGGGGACGCATGGGTTGGAGTAAAAAATGAAGAGGAACCTGAGTTGGAAATATAAAGAACATGAAATAAAGAGGGAGAAAGGAAGGAAAAATAAGAAAAGGAAATCAGAGCCAGTATAATAGGAAACACTACAGGGAATGGAAAAAAGAGAGGGAAAGGAAAGGAAATAAAAGAGAAAGAAAAAGAGGTTGAAAGAAAGGAAATGAAAGAGAGAAAAGGAAAGGAAAAATAAGGGGAAAAAAGAAAGGAGTAGGAAATTAAATGGAATGGAGAAAATAGAGATAAAAGTAAATAATAAAAGAAAGAAAAAGAAAAGAAAAAAGAAAAGAAATGAAAAAAGAAATATTAAAGAATGTGTGGTAGTTGATATGGAGTACGATTAGAGAGTACGATGAGTGCGGGAGCACGTGCTATAAAGTACAAAATCTTTTAGAGTGTACTGAAAAGAGGTGGGAATATTCGTTTGGAGTAGATTTTTAGAGCACATGAGTGTGGATAGCCTCAGAGCCCACCTCCGAGAAGAGGGGAGGTCCGGCAGTGACACGTGACGCCCTAGAACTCGCCTCTGTAGAAAGGGGAGGTCCGCCCCGCCAGACACGTGGCGCACGCGGAGCTTGCCTCTGAGAGAGGGGAGGTCCTGCCCCGCCAGACACGTGGCACACGCAGAGCTTGCCTCTGAGGGAAAGGGAGGTCCCGTCCGCCAGACACGCGGCGCAACCGGAGCTCGCCCCTGAAGAAAAGGGAGGCCCGGCCCCCGCTGGACACGTGGCGTCTCCGGAGCTCACCACTGCGGCGGTGACGAGATCCTTAAGCGGTTTTTCCCCTTGCGCGAGTACTCGGTACTGAGGAAACCGACTCGATTTCTTCCACGTTCACACCGCACCCAAATCAATTGGAGATAAGTTGTTAAGATCCAAAACAAATTGAATAGGACTTTTATTTGAAATCCAATTGGAGTAGGACTCTTCTTTCACCCCTTATAAATAGAACCCAAAACCCCCTGGCCGCAACCACGTACCTATTTTCCACCTCCCGAGTCGACGACTTGGAGGCCCTAGCTTTCAACTCGCCGAGTTCCACCCCTTCGCCGAAGTTCAGTCGCCGGTGAGCACCGCCGACGAGCCCCGTCACGCTCGCCATCGCCGGAAGAGAGCCAACGAACTGTCCTGCTGCCATTGCTAGGAGGAAGACCGAGGTAGGTCTTCGTTCCCACCTTACGACATCATCGCGGTTTTCTTCGCATACGTTTTTCTTCGAACAGAAGCTTTTTCGTGTGGACAGATCACGTGTTGATCGGTTTTTGACGGTGGAATTGATCTAGATCTTGAGTCAAGATCATTACCACGTACACACTTGATCCTTACATACTTGTTCATCATAAAACTCCATGCAAGCTATTAAAACATGCAAGAACACGTACAAACTAGTTTAATAAAACAACACCATAGGATCTACACCATTGCATCTTAAGTAGAGTTGTGCATGATGTTTGATTGCTGTAAATATTTTATGTGCGTGATCGTGTGTAGAAGTACAAGCTCAGGGAGCTATGTACGAAGGACTACAGCACCAAGATTTCGAGACACGTGAGCAACAGAAGCCACAGGAACAAGGCAAGTGCCCTTGACCATATTGATCCCATGTTTCGAAACTGTTTTGTTTGTGAAAACGTGTTTGCTTGAGTCAACTTGATGGGACACCCTTTTATAGGACTTTACTAGTTTTGTTAACCATTGTAGGATCGAAGTACACGTGTAAAGCTACCAGAGGGGGGGTGAATGGTAGATAAAAACTTTTCAGCGGAAGCAACAAAACACCCCCAGCAGAAAATTGATCTGTTAAAGAAACGTGTGTGCGACTAATATAAACGTGTTCAACTGTGACAAAACTAGTATAGATTGTATAGAATCAAGTTACGAAGACGTCACAACAAGAATCATGAAAATCCGTTGAGAGAAACTCAAGTTACGATCGAAAGATCAAACAAAGGTCAATCTGTCCTACGCGAGAAAAACAGTTCTGGAATACTGCAAAGAAACTCGTGTACATCAGAAAACACAAATTCAATGACCTTGAAATTTTCACAGATGATATATAATCAAGTTGTGAAGACAACCCAAAATGAATCACATCAATTGGATCTGTAAAACTCGAGTTATGATAAAACCACCGAAGCAAGGTAGTGCTGAACAGAAACTCGACGAGAAAAACTTGTCTGAAACAAGTCGGACGAACAAGGCACAAAAGTTCCTTTAGAATACGAATTTTATTTATCAAAACACAAGAGGAACAGCCCCAAAGTCGTGCTCTACACGAGCCTTGGCCTCCCTTGCTTATATAACCAGCTCTATGGCTAATCCAATTCAAACTAGGACTCCTACTCTTACTTGGATTCAAATTGTAACTTTCCAATACTGCTCAAGACTCTTCTATACGCAGATAGAAGCAATCTTAATACTTCCAAACACCTTAGGAACGTCCCAAACATTCCTAAAACAACTCTAATTCATGCCTAACATGAAATCCTGTTATAACTAACTCGAAACTTTCCATAAATAAACCATAACCGCCTCAGCCGCAGCCTTAGCGCAAAATCCAGCCGGTTGAACCTTTCCAACCATATCTCCACTTCCATATCTCTTCACCACGCCTTGGAACCAAGTTGCCACGTCCATGCACTCCTTGCACACGTGCAAACACATTCCAACAACGTCCACGATACCTTCATATGCATTGTTCTTGATCCAAACATGCTGCGCGACCTCCCGATCAACTCAACCACAATTCCTCCCAAACTTGGTTGTTGAACCTCATCTTCTCCCTAAGACTAGTTCAATGGATCCCGTCACCAGCCATGTCTTGAACTCAAGCAACACCTGCACATGAATAAAAAACCAATACTTCTGAGCACAAGTCGTCGACTTGACTCTCGTTAGTTCCGAAACTACAACATCTTACGTGAGCACCCCACATAAGCATGTTGTAAACCATATCAAAATGATATCAGCCATAACCACCAAAACACACCAAAAACTTAGTAAAATAATACTAAGCAAACTTTCCATAAGAGTAAAGCAAGTTCGAAACGTTGCAAGTTAAAAGCAGAACCATTGCAATCAAGCTCCGAACCTTACCAAAGCTAACCAGACCTAGCACCGGAGCTAGCAAAAACAAGTCGGACCTAGCCAAAATAAGTCAGACCTAGACAAAGCAAGTCGGACCTTGCCGGAGCTACCCAAAACAAGTCGGACCTATCGTCGGACCTTGCAGGAGCTCGGACCTAGAGTTGGACCTTGTTAAAAAGGTGTTTTGGTAGTATTCAAAACTTTCATCGTCAAAGCCAATGTATTCAGCACACATAGGTCTTACAATCTCCCCCTCGATAAATGCATTGGCAACACCACTTAAAATCCAAACATTGGCTTATTCACATGAAAAGTTTTGAAAACAATTTCTCCCCCTTTATAAATCAGAAATAAAATGAGAAATAAAATAAGAAGAAAAACAAAAATACAAAAAATTCTCCCCCTGAGAAGAATCGTGCCAAAACACTTGTGAATGTGTGCAATGTGTGATCAATTTCTCCCCCTTTGACAATGTATTCAGCAAGGTACAAAAGAGAAATTTTAATTTGTTATGAGCACATTATAACATATACATATAAAACAAAGCTCATCCAAATCATACTATCAAGTAACTTACACTAACACATCAATGAGATACATAAAGTAGTGTAAGCCATTCTAGAGATCAAGTGTAATTTTCAATTTAAGCAAGTCATGATCTCACAAACTTAACTATTTCGAGACCTGAAAGCATGACACTTGTTGCTGTATTTTATTTAACATTTAAAGCACAAATTTTGATCTTATGACATTTGCAAGAGATTATATGCAGCATCAGCCTTATTCTAACCAATCAAGCCAAGCCTATGTCATTGGACAGTCAGAAGCTTAAGGACATGGTTTTAGTCATACACAACTCCTTTCAAGTCCATATCTAAGTGCAATGATAAGCCATCTCAAAAGAAGAAGTACGATACATGCATATTCTCTTGATCTTTTCTCATTTTTTATTTGAACATAAAAACTCAACATGTGAGTTAATTACTTGATTAATTCTTTATGATTAAAAGCACTTGTGAGCATGCAACAAGTTCAAAACAGAAAGAAAGTTCGACCATGACCAGATTTAGTGTAAGTAATTTATTCCAATTACTAGACATGGTAAAAACTACAAAATGTATAACACGAGTAATGTAGTAAGAACTTTCAACATGAAAAAGGAATCACAAAGTTATATATGTATGAAATACTATGCTCATATTATTTTAATTTCAGATTCACACATAGACTTCCCAAGTTTCAAAATTCTCCCTTAATTTAAGCCATGAGGATGCATAACCCCTATTTCACTACGAATGTAACAAAAATGAGTGAAATCCAAAGGTTTTGTAAAAATGTCAGCCAATTGTTGTTCAATATCTACATGGTGAAGCACAATGTTCCCTTTTTCGACATTATCACGGAGAAAGTGATACCTAATGTCAATGTGCTTAATTCTCGAATGTTGCACGGGGTTTTTAGCAATACAAATGGCACTAGTGTTATCACAAAACAGTGGAACACTATCTAGATCAACCCCATAGTTCTTAAGTGTTTGAACAATCCAAAAAATTTGTGAGCAAGCACTAGCAGCAGCTACATATTCAGATTCAGCTGTGGATTGTGCAACTGAACTTTGTTTTCTAGAGGACCAGGCAACAAGTGAATTACCAAGAAAATGACAAGCACCAGAAGTACTTTTCCTATCAATCCTACAACCCCCAAAATCAGCATCGGAAAAAGCTTTCAAAGTAACGGTTGAGGAAGAAGGAAGAAAAATGCCAAATTCTTGAGTTCCATGTAAGTAACTGAGAATCCTTTTGACGGCTTGATGATGTGAAGCACGTGGAGAGTCTTGAAACTGTGCACAAAGACATATGCTGAGTTGTATGTCCGGTCTTGATGCCGTGAGATACAAAAGTGATCCGATCATGCTTCTATATTCTTTTTGATCAACGGGATCACAATCTTCATCAAGTTCAAGTGTTGTTGCTGTTCCCATTGGTGTCCGAAGAGGCTTGCTTTTGTCCATGTTGAAGCGCTTAAGAAGCAATAATCCAAGATTCATTAGTGAATGCGCGTGATATATCTTTGGGTTCAAAAGAAGCAACAAAAGCATAATGAACATGATAATTGGGGTCGAAAAACCTGGATCTTGTAACTCGTTCATGCAAGCTTCCAATAATTTGTTGTGGAGAATGACTTTTGAGAGTCCGGAGGGGAGTGGACACTTCACAAGCTTCTTCTTCTTCATGTTCATCACAAATAGATGATCTTGTGACGTGAGGAGGATCTGGACCAGCAATGGTGGTCGTCGGTGCTGGCTATGAATCAAGATCAGGAGCTGGAACAATGTCATTAGCTGCTGAATTTTCGGGCAGCAACACCACTTCTTCCTCTTCTTCAACGAAAATACTCTCCCCCTGCGGATATAGATCCGGACCTGCAATATTTGAACTAGTACCTGGGCTATCTTCATCAAAAGAAACCGCACAAGTCTCCACAATTTTGTTAGTATCAAGTAAAAGCACACGGTAGCCTCTAGTATGAGATGGATAACCAAGAAACATGCCATCAACAGATCTAGCTTCAAATTTATCAAGATTACCATGTTTCTTAACAAAGCATTTGCAGCCAAAGACCCTAAAGTGTGTGACACTAGGCCTATGTCCAAACCTGAGCTCATATGGTGTTTTACCTAGCTTAGCAAGCAAGAAAACACGATTTGAGACATAACAAGCGGTTGCAATTGCATCAGCCCAAAATTTCCTAGGAATTTGATATTCATCAAGCATAGTTCTAGCCATCTCAACTAAGGTTCTGTTCTTTCTCTCTACAACACCGTTTTGTTGAGGTACATATGGTGAAGAAAATTGATGATCTATTGCATTTTCAGCACAAAAGTGATCAAACGATTGATTTTTAAATTTAGTTCCATTATCACTTCTAATTGCTATTAAAGATCCTGGGTGATCAATTGATAATCTAAGAAATAAAGTTCTAAAGTGACTAAAACCTTCATTCTTAGATGCCGTAAAGTAAACCCAAGAGTATCTAGAATAGTCATCAACAATCATAAGAACATACCATTTACCTCCGAAGGATTGAACACGTGAAGGTCCTACGGTGTCAAGGTGTAAAAGTTGACCCAGTTCAGTTGTCATGGTCATTGTGAGAGGAGCATGTGAACCTGCAACCATCTTAGCATGTCTACAAGAAGAGCACACAATTTCTTTGTCCCCTTTAAGCTTAGGCAACCCACGTATGCGATCAAGAGCACTAACACGCGTGAGTTGATCAAAGCCTACGTGACCAAGTCTACGATGTCAAAAATATAAATCTTTGGAATCATTTGCAACTAGACATCTATGTTTAGAGGAAGACATATCAAAATCAGATTTAAAAACTCTTCCAAACCGAGACATGTTAAAAATAAGCTCACTATTTGAACCTACAACTTTACAGCAGTTTTTATTGAAAATAATTTCTAGATTTTCATCTAGCAATTGTGAAACAGAAAGCAAGTTGTATTTCAAATTTTTGACAAGTGCGACATCCTTCAAAGTGTAGTGATCGTTTACTCTAACCGAACCCTTAGCAATTATAGGAGTTAAAGAATTATCGGCAAAAGTAACATTCTCTACACGTGACACAAAAGAGAGAGAGGAGAACCTTTCTTTGTTACCGGTCATGTGGCGTGAGCAACCTGAATCCACAATCCAAATGTTCTCCTTCCTCAAGCGTGTAACCTACATAGAAGCACAATACGTCGATGACTCAATACTGGGGTTAGTTAAAAGGCATTTAGGAATCCAGTACTGAGTCACACGATGTCCAGCAGGAATAACATGCGAAAGCTGAGATAAAACAGCAGGTTTATGAATCAAGGTTTGAGATTTTTTATTCTTAACTACTTACCTATGAGGTGTTACTTCTGTAGCACAAAAATCAGTAGCTCCGGAGGCAAAAATAGAAGGTCCGGAGGCAAAAACTGAAGCTCCGAAAGCAAAAACTGAAGCTCCGAAGGTAAACTTTGAATATTTCTGACTCATAACAGCAGGTTGCATGTTCCTGACATTCGGTTTAGTATCTGCAGTAAATTTTGCATGAGAGTTATAAGATCTAGCTTGCATTCTTTCCTTTTTATGTTGTTTACCTAGTCTATAACAAAAATCTATGACATGACCATCTCTACCACAATAGGTACATTGAAATTTAACTTTGTGTTCATGTCTAGATGAGCATGCAGTATGCTTATTTGAACCCGAATGTGACAACACTCCTGCAGATTTAAAAACCACTTCTTTTTGTTTAGAAACTGTTTGAATCAAACCACTTCCTAATGATTTTGCAATTTTAGGTGGATGTTCCTTAGCATGAGCATGTGAATCAAAACCTAAACCAGTTTTATCATTGCAAGACTTGGAAGAATTCAGCAGCAAGTTTAGGTTCTTATTCCCATTACAAAACCGATCTAATGTCCTATGCATGTTATCAAGTTTATTTGATAGATCAAGACAATTTTCACATGAAGTTTTTCCTTTTAATTTACAATTGGAACAATATTTAACTTCATGAGAACGTAAAGCATTGTTCAATATAGAAATTTCTTTCATACCATCTTGTAGTTTCTTAGCAAGATCATCGCAAGTAGAACAATGGAAATCAATTGTAGAACAACAAGCATCTTTCAAGTTTTTATCATTAAGTGCAGCAAGCTTTTTGTTCTTTTCGATTTCAAGTTCAAGTTTATCAAGTGTGGAGGTGTGTGCACTTCTTAGAGAGGACAATTGTTCATATATTAAATCACATGAGGAACAAGAATCATCACTAGGAATCAAGGATTTTAAACGATTAATTTTAGATCTAGTGACTCAATTTTAACAGCATTGTCCCTAAGCTTTTTGTCCTTTTTCTTAACAGTAATAGTGGCACGAGAAATAGCATCACACGTTTCTTCGCAAGTAGGACATACCTCTTCGTTGTCACTGTTGTGTTCTGCATACTTGATTTTGATTTGCCCACCATGAAGCACATGTTTGCCAGATTATCTTCATCTTCATCACTTCCAATGTCTACATCACTCGAGCCAAGTTCTTGAAGTGTGGTGATGAAACTGTTTATCAGTTTGCGTCTTGTAAAACCCTTCTTTTTCTTGTTGGTGTTGTCAAAAGAAGACTTGACTTTATTCTGCTTTTCATCACGGTTAGAAGGACCTGAAAGGTTAGGGCAATCTGTACGAAAGTGTCCTGTCTTACCACATTCAAAGCATCATTGAGGTCCGGAGCTTCCTCTCCTTCTTGTTCTTTGCAATGCTTTTGAGAACATAGTAGAAAGAAGTACTAGCTCCTCCTCTGGAAACTCCTCAATCTGTTCCAGGGTTAGTGAAGACAACAAAGCAAGTGTATTGCTAGATGATTGGCCGGAGCTAGGCATATCACGTTGTGAGACAAATGCAATAGTCTTATTTGGGTTCTTACGTGATATAATATCAATTTCATGAGTTTTTAGCTTAGAATAAAGCACATCTAATGTAAGAGTACTCATGACAGTGGATTCACGCATGGATGTTACTTTCATCTCCCAAATTGACATGTCTAATGCACTTAGTAATTGCCTAGCATTTTCAGCATATGAAAAATTAACATTGACGCTACGCAAGTTGCTGAGAATTTTATTAAAGCGAGCAAAGAGGTCATCAATGGACTCACCGGGTTGCATCTCAAAGCGCATGTATTCTTTCTTGAACATATCCTGCCTTACCTCCTTGATCATGTTGGATCCTTCGTGGTAGTCACAAAGTGCTCTCCACACATCGTACACCGATCGGAGGTGTGCAACACGGTCGAAGTCGCTCTGAATTAGTCCTTGTATGATGAAGTTCTGAGCCTTGTTGTTGTTATCGACATCTCTCATGTTTGTAGCCGTGACTTGATCGTTTGAAGGCACATCGTAAGGCTTGTACACCTTTTCCCATATTGCAAAGCCTTGCGCCTGGATGAAAGCTTCCATGCATGCCTTCCAAACCTGAAAATCAATACCACTAAACACACAAGGTTTGGCGGAGTATTTCTCCATGATGATTAGTCAAAACACGTGCAAATCACAAAGATTCGAGCAACCTGGCTCTGATACCAATTGTAGGATCGAAGTACACGTATAAAGCTACCAGAGGGGGGGTGAATGGTAGATAAAAACTTTTCAGCGGAAGCAACAAAACACCCCTCAGCAGAAAACCGATCTGTTAAAGAAACCGTGTGTGTGACTAATATAATCATGTTCAACTGTGACAAAACTAGTATAGATTGTAGAGAATCAAGTCACGAATATGTCACAACAAGAATCATGAAAATCCGTTGAGAGAAACTCAAGTTACGATCGAAAGATCGAACAAAGGTCAATCTGTCCTACGCGAGAAAAACAGTTCTGGAATACTAAAAAGAAACTAGTGTAGATCAGGAACCACAAATTAAATGACCGTGAAATTTTCACAAATGATATATAATCAAGTTGTGAAGACAACCCAAAAAGAATCACATCAATTGGATCTGTAAAACTCGAGTTATGATAAAACTACCGAAGCAAGGTAGTGCTGAACAGAAACTCGACGAGAAAAACTTGTCTGAAACAAGTCAGACGAACAAGGCACAAAAGTTCCTTTAGAATACGAATTTTATTTATAAAAACACAAGAGGAACAACCCTAAAGTCGTGTTCTACAGGAGCCTTGGCCTCCCTTGCTTATATAACCAGCTCTATGGCTAATCCAATTCAAACTAGGACTCCTACTCCTACTTGGATTCAAACTGTAACTTTCCAATACTGCTCAAGACTCTTCTATACGCAGATAGAAGCAATCTTAAGACTTCCAAACACCTTAGGAACGTCCCAAACATTACTAAAACAACTCTACTTCATGCCTAACATGAAATCCTGTTATAACCAACTCAAAACTGTCCATAAACAAACCATAACCGCCTCAGCCGCAGCCTGAGCGCAAAATCCAGCCGGTTGAACCTTTTCAACCATATCTCCACTTCCATATCTCTTCACCACGCCTTGGAACCATGTTGCCACGTCCATGCACTCCTTGCACATGTGGAAACACCTTCCAACAACGTCCACGATACCTACATATGCATTGTTCTTGATCCAAACATGCTGCGCGACCTCCCGATCAACTCAACCACAATTCCTCCCGAACTTGGTTGTTGAACCTCATCTTCTCCCTAAGACTAGTTCAATGGATCCCGTCACCAGCCATGTCTTGAACTCAAGCAACACCTGCACATGAATAAACAACCAATACTTCCGAGCACAAGTCCTCGAGCTGACTCTCTTTAGTTCCGAAACTACAACATCTTACGTGAGCACCTCACATAAGCATGTTGTAAACCATAGCAAAATGATATCAGCCATAACCACCAAAACACACCAAAAACTTAGTAAAATAATACTAAGCAAACTTTCCATAAGAGTAAGGCAAGTTCGAAACATTGCAAGTTAAAAGCAGAACCATTGCAATCAAGCTCCGAACCTTACCAAAGCTAACCGGACCTAGCACCGGAGCTAGCAAATACAAGTCGGACCTAGCTAAAATAAGTCAGACCTAGACAAAGCAAGTCGGACCTTACGTCGGACCTTGCCGGAGCTACCCAAAACAAGTCGGACCTATCGTCGGACCTTACAGGAGCTCAGACCTAGAGTCAGACCTTGTTAAAAAGGTGTTTTGGTAGTATTCAAAACTTTTATCGTCAAAGCCAATGTATTCAGCACACATAGGTCTCACAACCATCCTTGTCGCCGGGAAAGTTAATGAGTCGGATATGGTCGCTTTTGCTTTTTGCTTCGCTAATCTACGGGATATGGGAAGCGAGATAGAATGTGTCTAGCTACTGCACTCATATGAATAATGATAATGAGAACTTGATGATAATAATTGGCATAGAATCGAGGGAGATCTAGGCAAGCTAGGTTCGTGGATGTGGTAGAATGAGATGGTGGTTTACTTGCGGTAGATCTAAGGACCGGTTCATACTAGCACATGCCAGGAAAACAGTGCCACCACAAGGCCAAATATGGGTGCGGCTTAGCTGACTAATTAGGTAAGTTGCTAGATTGTTATGGACCGTGGAAGGCGCGGGGAATGGGAGTCGAGAGAGGACTGCCCTGGGAACTGCATGGCACAAGAGGGGGCCCGTAGGTCGGAGAATGATGATTCGAGCCTGCTGGTGAAACCTTAGTGAGTCCATACATCTAGTAGCCCCTTTGTAAAGGCTATTTTGTGATCTCTTAGCCATACACCGACGGTTGTGTACTGGTATAATGGAGGTTCTGCAGTCGCCGACGGGTGACGAAATCACAAACTTGTGGGTAAAGTGGTGCCACCTCTTAAGAGTGTAAAACTATCATGATAGCCGTGCTTACGGTCACAAGCGCCTGGCCAACTCACATGATTAGATGGGATGGTTATTGGGATGGTCATTGGTTTCGTAATGGTATGGTAATTGGAAATTGGTTTCGGGACTGTTGAGTCATGATAATGAGTTTTTTGTTTCGGTTATGAGATGGACATGAATATTAGATGGTTATCGGGATGGTCATTGGTTTGGTTATGGTATGGTCATTGGGATTGGTTTCGAGACTGTTAAGTCATGACAATGAGTGTTGGATATATGATTATAAGATGGATATGAACATGATATGGTTATCATGAGAATGAGATAAAGTTGAGAAAGATTAATGGTTGGTTGAGACATGAAAAGTGGTGAATCATGAGGGAGGTATGTTGCTGTTTTACTTAAATATATGATGGGATAAAATTCACTTAAAGATAGTTGCTGTTATTATCATGTTTGTGAAATAAACTTTGCTTTCTGCAATGAGCCTTTTTATTCCTACTTTTCTGTAAGCTACATGCCATACTTTTCCCATTTGCTGAGTACGACATGTACTCACCCTTTCTTTATCATACAAACATCAGCAACAGGAGAAGAATACTTCGAAGATCACGTGGAGTACTAGGCGTGCAGACTACCGTCAACTTGCCTGTGGAGTTGGAGATGGAACCACTTCTGTTTAGTTTTGCTTCTGCTATCGTTTAGAGACTTTTGCTGCTAGAATAAGTTAGAGACTTCCGCTGCAAGAATGAGTTAGAGATTGATGTAACAAAGTACTTAAACCCTATTATTCGTAATTATATTCTGAATTCAGTTTGTGGATTACATGTATATATGTGATGAACATCCTGGGCACACATATGCATTAGCTGGGTTCCGTGTTTTACGGGACCGGGTGTCACATTGAGTCACTAGATTACAATCTTTTATCCATACCCCAGTCGTGTGCAAAAGGTTATAATTGCTTATTCACTAACGAAGGCGTGATTGTCACTAGAAGAGTTGATAACTCAATTGCCTTCAAAGGTGTGCTCAAGTGAAAGCTTTATCTCGTGGATTTCTCCGTGGATAAAACTCAACTTGACACATGCTTGATGGCAAAGACCAACATGGGGTGGTTGTGGAATCGTAGGGTAGCCCATGTTGGTATGAGGAATCTTCAAAAATTTCTAAAAGGCAATAACGTCCGAGGTCTTAAGAATGTTGTTTTTGAGAAAGATAAGCCTTGTAGCGCGTGCCAAGCCGGGAAACAAGTCGGAGCAGCTCATCCCGCCAAGAATGTGATGACGACAACGAGACCGCTAGAGATGCTTCACATGGACCTTTTCGGTCCCATTGCTTACATAAGCATTGGCGGTAACAAATATGGTTTAGTTATTGTCGATGATTTTTCTCGCTTCACTTGGGTGTTTTTCTTGCATGAAAAGGGTGAAACTCAAGGTGTTCTTAAGAGCTTCTTGAGGAGAGCTCAAATGAGTTCTCTTTGAGAATCAAGAAGATAAGAAGCGACAATGGCACCAAATTGAAGAACACCCAAGTAGAAGAGTACTTGGACGAGGAGGGCATCAAGCATGAGTTTTCGGCACCTTACACACCCAAACAAAATGGGGTGACCGAAAGGAAGAACCCAATCTCTAATAGAGATGTCAAAAACAATGCTTGATGAGTACAAGACATCCGATCTATTTTGGAGTGAAGCGGTCAACACCGCTTGCCATGCCACAAACCGTCTCTACCTCCATCGTCTCTTGAAAAAGAATCGCTAGAACTCCTAACGGGTAACAAACTAAATATCTCCTACTTTAGAGTCTTCGGTAGCAAGTGTACATTCTTAATAAGAAGCCCCGAACCTCAAAGTTCGCCTCGAAATCCGATGAAGGATACTTGCTTAGCTATGATTCAAACACCTACGCCTATCGTGTATTCAACAAAACCTCTGGTTGTGTTGAAATCACACGTGACGTGGTGTTTGATGAAACTAATGGCTCCCAAAGGGAGCAAGTTGATCAATGTGCGCTAGATGAAGAAGAGGCACCATGTATGGCGTTAAGAAGGATGGCACTTGGTGACATACGACCACAAGAGCAGCAAGACCAAAGTGACCCATCCTCATCACAAGAAGTGACCCAAACACAAGATCAAGCACAAGATCCCCTATATCAAGAACAATATCAAGATCACCACGTTCAAGACATCGAAGGTCAAGGTGGTGGCAGTGATCAAGGAGGAGATAAAGAGGAAGAAGAAGTTGACTCAAGGCCAAGTGTGCCACACCCTAGAGTCCATCAATGTGTTGAATGGGATCATCCCGTTGACAATATACTTAGAGACATCTCCAAGGGGGTAATGACTCGCTCTCGTATGGCTAACTTTTGTGCTCACTACTCTTGTGTGTCCTCTTTGGAGCGTTTCAAGGTTGAAGATGCCCTGCGAGACCTGGATTGGGTGATGGCGATGCAAGAGGAGCTCAACAACTTCAAAAGAAACAAAGTGTGGGAGCTTGTGAAAAGACCAAATGCAAACGTAGTAGGCATCAAGTGGGTCTTTCGCAACAAGCAAGATGAGCATGGAGTAGTGACAAGAAACAAAGCTAGACTTGTGGCCAAGGGGTACTCACAAGTCGAAGGTTTCAACTTCGACGAAACCTTTGCTCCCGTAGCTAGAATTGAATCAATTCATATATTATTAGCCTATGCTACTCACAATGATTCCAAGTTGTATCAAATGGATGTGAAAATCACCTTCCTCAACGGACCAATCAATGAGGAGGTGTATGTGGAGCAACCGCCCGGTTTTGAGGACGATAAGTATCCTAATCATGTTTTTAAGCTTCACAAAGCTCTCTATGGCCTCAAACAAGCTCCTAGGGCTTGATATGAGTGTCTTAGAGATTTCCTCACTGACAATGGTTTTAGGATAGGAAAGGCCGACTATACACTTTTCACTAAAAACTTGGATGATAACCTATTTGTATGCCAAATTTATGTCGATGACATAATATTTGGTTCTACTAATCAATAGTTTTGTGAAGAATTTAGCAAAACCATGACGGAGAGGTTTGAGATGTCAATGATGGGAGAGTTGAAGTTCTTCCTAGGTTTCCAAGTGAAACAACTCAAGGACGGCACCTTCATATGTCAAACCAAGTATATTCAAGATATACTTAAGAAGTTTGACATGGAGAAGGCCAAGCCCATCAAAACTCCAATGGAGACAAACGGACACCTCAACCTCAACCAAGACATCCTTAGCGTGGATCAAAAGGTATACCGTTCCATGATTGGATCCCTTATTTACCTTTGTGCATCTAGGCCCGATGTTATGTTAAGTGTATGCATGTGTGCAAGGTTTCAAGCCGCTCCTAAAGAATGTCATTTAACAGCTGTAAAGAGAATCTTGCGCTATTTAGTTCATACACCTAACCTATGGTTGTGGTATCCTAAGGGGTCTAAGTTCAATCTCATCGGATACTCCGATGCTGATTATGCCGGATGCAAAGTGGGTAGGAAAAGTACCTCCGGTACTTGCCAATTCTTGGGCAGGTCCCTAGTATCATGGTCATCCAAGAAAAAAATTCTATTGCACTATCAACAGCCGAAGCGGAGTATGTCGCAGCCGGAAGTTGTTGTGCACAACTTCTTTGGATGAGACAAACTCTAAGAGACTATGGTCTCAATATGAACCATATTCCACTCCTATGCGACAATGAGAGTGCTATTAAGATTGACCATAACCCCGTCGAACACTCTAGGATCAAACACATTGACATCCGACACCAATTCCTGAGAGATCACTCAATAAAGGGGGAAATTGTTATTTCACATGTTAGAACCAAAAAATAATTAGCCGACATCTTCACAAAGCCACTAGATGAAAAATGCTTTTGCGAACTTAGGAATGATCTAAATATCCTTGATTCTCAAAATGTAGCTTGAGATGTTGCACATCTGATTGTTAGTCGTTTAATCTCTTCAAAACTAAGCACATTTTTTTTTCAAAAAAACCCGTCTCTCTCAATTTGCTATCAAAGTATTTTCGATTATTATCTCCTTGGATCATGGTCATTGTGTTATTTTTTGTGCGCTTTACTGGCCATGTTTATTTAGAATACCTGTGAAAAATTAGTCTATATGGATCATTCCTTGCAAATCTCTTCGTATATATGAGAATTGGGTGACAAGGGCCAGACTAGTCTGCCCGAAAGGACGAACAAGACCGGCGTCCTCGAGAAGTCCAGACAGGTTCAGACAAGTCAACATCGGACTAGTCTGCCCTGTCACCGGACTTATCTGGACAACCAGATTAGTCCGGATTCGGTCCCGTGACCGGACTTGTCCGGTATCTCCCACTGGACTAGTCCGGACGTTTGAGACTTAACCCAATGCGGGGCCGAGTCTCTCCACTTCATCCACAACACATCTCAACGAGCGCCCTCCCTCAAACTCGCCCCCATTAGCGATTTTTGAGAATTTCCACCAAAACATTCAAACGATCTGAGTCCTCTATGTAAAAGCCCAAGAAAAGGGACTTGCAAAAACTTTTCTGCACCTCACAACACAACAGTTTTGTTGTGAGTAGATTGTGAAATATTGTGAAGAGCAAGTGACCTCCATCAAAGGAGTGATTAGAAGGGAAAGTCTTCACTTTCACAAAGTAGGGTTTATACACATATGATCACACATGGGAGGGAAATTTCAAACTGTTGCATTCAACTTCATGATTGCAGCAGCTAAAACAAGGAGTGAAGGGCATACTTGGATTCCTCAGGTTCAAATTAGTGGGGAGGCAGAGTCTCAATAATTTTTGAAAGGGTTTGCTACCCAATGGTCCAAAAAGGAGCCAAATAGGCAAGAATTCAAATATACATTTGAATTTGAGGGAAACTTGTCCAATCATGCAAATGTGGCTCAGTTTGAGACTTCAAACATTTGAATTACTCATTTGCCAAAAATTTGGAGATATTTTGGGGCAGAGGGGAGCTGTGGGCCCCACTAGTCAGTGAGAAGAGAGGGGAGAAGCTTACTGCCTAAGTTAATCGGTTCCACAGTTCACACTCGAGCGAGTTGCGTTCTCCCACCGGCTGCCACCGCACGGACAACCGACGACCGAAGCACCTCCCGAGATGCTTCGAGTGTCGGTTCCCCCGCGTCTTCATCTCCCCTACGCCGCGCTCTGTCGGCCACAACAACCCTCCCACGAGCCCTGTTATCTTTCCTCCCGAGCAAACAAGCCGCCGGCGCCGCGCCGGTTCGTCCCGATCCTAAGCCGGCATTGCGTCCCGACTGCTCAAGCGATCAACGCGAAAAAGGAGCGCCAGCGCGTGCACAAGAGTTTCCCCAGCTCAGCTCCGGCGTTCGGGGTTCCTGTCGGCCGTATTTCGAGTATCAGCACCGAAGCCGAGGTGCAACCGGTGGAAACCGACGTCGGGCTCCCGTGGGCAGCTCACACCAACCAGTTTCATGACTGAGCGAGAGCACCCCAAGGTGCGCCAACTCCCTGCGCTGCTCCTCTCCAAATTTCAGAGCAATCCGTGCGACGTAGCTTCGGAATTTCGAGTTTTTCCCTCGGACGAGGAAAACCTAACCGCGGGTAAGAACTGTGGAAATTAACGCTTAATTCTCGGTTAAAGTTATTCATTTTGCGCACACCAGAGCTAGAGAGGATAGGGAACCTTTTCCCTCCACAACCCTAGCTAGAAACGCCGTGGTTACAGCTAATTTCGAGCTTTTCGGTCGGCGGCCATGGCGGGAACACGCGGGCGCACGGTGACAACCGGTTTGCCGTCGTTTCCGAGCCAGGTTGAGGCCACGCCGAGATTTCCTGACCTCCACTGATGCTTTAGAGCGGATCCGCCAAGCTTTTGGTGGGCTAATGTGCTCGGGCGACGGTGCCGAACATCACCGAAGGCCGCGGCTCGTCGCCAGCCTACTTCCGGCCACCGGCAGCCCGAGCCAACCCCGTAGACTTGTTCCCCGACCCTGAAAACCCCCAGGCGGCGAGTCTCCGGCCGAAAGGTGGCCGGGAAGCCGGGTCCGGCGAGCTCCAGTACAGCGCCGGCGAGGGGGAGGCGCGGGAGCGAGAGGAAGAAGAAGACCCGCCGGGCCCACGTGTCAGCAGCTGAAGATTAAAACTCCGGATCAGCTGTGGCGTGTGATCCCGTGTGGTGGCGCGGGAAAAGGTCTGTGGCCCCGTGTGGCGTGATTCCGGCGGTTGACACGTGTAGGGTGGACCCACAGGCAGAGTTTGAACTTTTCCCGAATTAATTTGAATTCCAGAATTGGTTCAAACTTTGGAACTGCATAACTTTTGCTAGGGAGCTCCAAATTTAGTGATTCAAATTGGGTTGGGTTCATCTTGCCTAGCTCTGTCCAGATATACAACCCAATTTGTATGAAACCCATTAATTAATTCTGGAAAATTCTTTAAAGCTTTTCAGCAAAAGAATTTTAGAGGGAGTTTGGTCCATCCAAAAGTCCCCAAATTTTGCCAGAATGTTCTTCAGGACATTAGTAAACCCCTGTAAAAGTTTCATACCATTTGGAGTTGATTTGGTCAGAGAAATTCAAATTGGAAGGTGCTGTGTTCATTTGAATGCAGAAACATTTTCAGAGAATTTCCAAAATTTGGAAATTCAATTCTGGGCAAACCTTAACTCCAAAAATACTAGAAAAATTCATGCAAACTCTAGGAGCTATAATTGAATTGTAGTTCACTAAGTTGGGTATGAACAGGGGTCTGACCTCAGAATTAATTCCTCCTTGCTTATTTGCTAAAGAAATTACTCTGAGCAAACCATTCCATGAAAAGTGCTAAGGTTGGTCCAGAGAGTTTTCTTGTGACAAGGAACTCACACAAAAATTCTCAGCTCCATTGGAGCTCTAGATCACCCCTGTCCTGCGTAACCAATTAAGGGATTAATATGGAAAAGGGGGGAAACCACTTAGCATTTAGCCATGTGATTAAGTCCAAACCAAACCACCAACACCAGTTCATCTTTAAATTCTTAAACAAAGTTCCAGGTGTTAGAGGCTGGTTATTAGAACTAATAGTAGAAGTCTTACTCTAAAACTCACATTTGCATCTAAATTAACATGTAGTATTTCATTAACGTGTAGCCGTTGAAGAAGAGACTCCGGAAGTGCTGGACTTCCTCCTTCCGGACGAAGACTTAACTCCTGACCAGCAGCAACAAGGCAAGCCCCGGTTTGCATTAACCTTTTTATAAGTCTTCTTTTGCTTACATGAGTCATGTGAAGTATGATTGTGCATTAGGTGTAGGATGAATGGAACCCCACTTGCATAACCAAAGGTTCCTAAAAGAGTGAGGGTAGTGTCTAAGACCTCGAGTAGACAGGCTATGCTTAATGAGTCATAGGACTTCGGTAGAAGTCGAGTAGTTGGAATCTACTCGCGAGATAGGCAGTGGGACACACGGGTTCGGTTGAGCGACGCGAGATCACTTTAGTAATGAAAATGAGACTAGGCAGTGGCTAGGGCGCAGCAAGAGGGAGTCTTGTGTGCGCATCCCTGCCTGTGTCGATTGAGGACCGATCCGTGTGCGGCCCTGCTGAGCAAGTATTGAACGTACCGAAGGCATATCGGATATATGGGCCCCGATAAACCGATGTAGCCTAAACCTCCGGGCGTCGAGGCATAGCACACCGATTTATAGGTCTAGGTTGAGGGCAGCAAGGTGGAAATCTGCCAACGGGCATAGAGAGATGCTCCGTGTGGGGAACCTCCTGCTCGTTTCGGTGCGACCGGTTCGATGTTTGGGCTGTTGGGTGAAAGGTTGTCCCGTACGACATCGAGTGAGCGTGCTGTGCAGCTCCACGGGTGGGCGTACGTGACGTGCTCTTTGGGTTTTCCCTGCAGGTGTATATCGAGTCGATTCGCCGTCCCTCGCGGTGACGAGTACTGCTTGTTCACTGCGTCATAACGTAGACTAATGGATGAAATATGTTGATTCAATGATGCTGATTGATATAATTGTATTGCTACATGTGTGCCACCAAATACTGCTTACTAAATTTCAGATTTCATGAACTGTTAACTTGTTGCTAAAAAATGAACTAAGGATGAACTTGTAGGCGTGTCGTTTTGGCTGAAATGTTACTAACCTATGTCTTGGTATACCTCATGTAGAGTTTCATGCTTAGGTGAGTCGGTTAAGCCTTGCTGAGCCTTCGTGCTCATGGTTGCTGCTTAAGTGTTTTTCAGGTGAGGAGCCACCCACTGACTCGGAGTACGAGTCCACCGGCGAGGGTTACCCTCCGTCGGGGACCACGGCTGAGTGGGAGCCGTACACGCCGCGCTGAGCTGAGGAGTGCAGCTAGTGTGGGTTGCCTTAGGGCTGGGCAACCAACTTTTGCTAAATAGGCGGGCGTGAGTTGTATAGTGTAGACTTCCGCTGTGTAATATAAACAATAGTGTAACTGAAGTTTGTACCTGTTTGTACAGTTTCAGCTGTTTTTCCCATGTAATATATTCTGTTCTTATGACGTGTGCTGTCGGGTGTCGCATCGCGCGGCACCACCCTCTGCGATCCTGGATGAGCGGATTCCGGTCCGCCACAGCCTGGTATCAGAGCTGCAGTGGGGATAGCACAGTACTAAAGGACTGCATTATGGGAAAAACTTAGGTATACGGTGAGGATTCGGTAGTTGCCCAAGTAAGGACTATATTAGCATAGTTACTTAAGGTGGCAAAGACTAACTTATGTGTTATAATTCTGAATTTCAGTTATGTAACGACGCACCTACGCTCTGGTAAGTATGGTAAAGAACGCTACCGAAAGCGGTTCAATTTCGGTTAGCTCCCCCTGACGAGGAACGTGGTTCAGGGATTGATCTCACAGCTTGGTGTGAGATGTCAATATGAATCTCTTGAACTCTTCATGTCCCTGAGTTCATATGAAACGCTGATCCCTAGCGTGCATTAGGCAAGTAAGCGGAGACCCCATCGCGTGGTCAGTAACGCGAGAGTGTGTTCATCTGGAAATAGCCCAGGAGGACATACGCAGCGCTTGCCATCGGCGTGCCCTGCAGGGCGGTAGGTGGTATCTGTTGGGTTGATAACATTCCCAACCGTGAAGACCCGTTCATGACATACTCGGGTTCCCCGTCGTGTGGTGTTGAAACACGATCACGTGCCTTGAGACGTGACTTAGCTCAAGGACGGCCGTATGACAATGATACGGGCGTTTGTATTTACTTTTAGATATGGAACTGCCTGAAATGAACAAACTTTGAGTGCACCATCATTGTGTGGTCTTCTGCAGGTACTAACCACGTATGTATCCGTGTAGAAAACGTGTGCGAGAGACCGTTTAGTGCCACACTTGAGACGTATATACCGGTATGATCCGGTTAGGATTTTCTTTTGTGAGGAACGTAGTACCGAGACATTGTAGGCATATGCATGAGTATAATGATAACAAAGAATTAAAATCTATAGGTTCAACATTTAGGACCCTGGTTGGGTATAAGAATGGGATAGTGATGATTGTAGTTCCAAAAAGACTGAAAAACAGAGTGCTCTGTTTTGGGCAGCATGTTTGCTTATCTTCAACAGGGCGTAACTCACCAGTATTTTAGCCCAGAGGGGGTGCTACATAGCTCTGGAAAGGTATTCAAGTACTCTACAACTTTGTTGTAGACTTCCAGAGCTGAAACTCACCTTAACATGGCTTAAAGCCCAGAGAAATGTAAACTGTCCAGAACCAGGGCAGAGTAAAACATCCTCTAAACTGATCTGTTTTTCAAATATAACTCCCAGTAGAAAAATCTAAAATTGTCATATAATACATCCATAGAAAGAGTAGGAGATGTGTGACATCTTTGCGATTCAAAGTTTCTGAAATTTCAGCACGGATTCAGTGGAAACCAGGGTTGGAAACAGCCACTTCCAAGGGAGGTGCTGTTAAAATTCTTTCAGAAATTCTGCTAACTTTGAATTAGCATAACTTTTTAATCAAAGCTGATCTGGGGGCAAATGAGTACTCGTTGGAAAGATACTGAAGTTAACTTGAACTTTGGTATTCAACTTGAGTCATGAAAATGCCCATAACCGGATCAAAACTTGGAATAGGTAGAAACTGGTCATTCTGACGGAAGAATGACAGTTGAACTCATTAGAGAGGGTGTTGTACCTAAGGGTGGTATATGTGATGACAACGCGATAATAATGTCTCGTAGAGACCAAACCCAGTTATGGTGAGCTTCCAAAGAGGGGGTTCATCAAGTTGGATTAAACTAACTTGTGTTTGGTCTGGTAATGGTGTAGCTTGTGCAAAGTTATTACATTACCTACTTACGAGATAATTCGCATGTTTTGTTGTCATAATGTTTTTACGCCCAGTTCTATTGGACTGCATGAAAAATGTTGCGGGACTGATGTTTAATGTCGTATGGTTGCAGATGGTTTGTACTAGGACCACGCACGAGGTTGGTGGCTCTAGCCAAGGTGGAGGCGATGACTCCCAGCCATCGGCCTACGACAGCACCCCGCAGCAGCAGCCACCACCGCCGCCTCCGCTTACTCTAGCGGATGTGATAGCGGCATTGGTGGGAGGTCGTGAGGAGCAGACCGACTTGCTCCGCACGATCGTGCAGAATACGTCCCAGGCGGGAGGACGTCAAGAGCGAGGGCCTCGTGAGCCCCGCGAAGTGTCGTACTCAGATTTTATGAGTACGCACCCTCCAGTGTTCACTGAAGCTGAAGAACCACTGGAGGCGGACAACTGGCTGCGGACTATCGAGTCCAAGTTCGGGCTGCTCCAGTGTACGGAGCGGCAGAAGACACTGTTCGCAGCACAGCAGCTCCACGGTGCCGCTGGTGCGTGGTGGGCGAATTATGTCGCCTCACGTCCGGCTGGCCATGCCGTGGAATGGCAAGAGTTCCGGGAGGCGTTCCGCGCCTATCACATCCCTCCCGGAATAATGAAGAGAAAGTTCCAAGAATTTTTGGAACTGAAGCAGGGCGGGAGGAGTGCCCACGAATACTCCCGTGCCTTCAACCATCTGGCGCAGTATGCGTCAGACTACATCTCCACGGAGGAGAAGAAGAGGGAGCACTTCTATCGGGGGTTACACCCCGAAATGAAGACCCACCTCGTACAGTGGAACCGTGGCACATTCAACGACTTAGTCAATGCCGCGATCATGCAAGAGGATGCTTAGCGGGAGTTGGCAGCTGAGCAGCGGAAGCGCAGCGCTCCACCCAGCGGTGGGAGTGGCGCGCCCCAGAAGTACCGTATGGTGTATCGGACACCATCCGGGCAGCAGTGGCGTCCACCGGCGCGACCTCAGCAGTTCGGGGGACGTTCGTTCCAAGCACCCCCGTTCCGTCCGCCGATGCCACCACCAAGACAGCAGCAGCAGCAGACGGTACCCCGGGCGTTTCCACCGCCACAACGCGCCCCGGGTTTCCGTCCACCGATTAGCGGGGGACAGCCCCGTTTCACCTGCTTCACGTGTGGCCAGGCGGGCCACTTCGCGAAGGACTGTCCCCAGGGGCAGCAGAGCAGCGGGCAAGGCCAGCTCCAGGGCGGTGCTCGAGGCCGACCTCCGGTGAAGAAGGTTGGTCAGCGGACTGGAGGCGTCCGCAACCTCGACAATGAGGACGCCCCAGAGGGAGACAACGTGCTGGCGGGTACGTTTACCCTCAACCATCAAGCCATCATCATATTATTTGATTCTGGTGCAACCCACAGCTTTATAAGTGCATCCTATGTGGCTAAACATCAATTGCAAGTCTTCCCAACCGACTGCACTTATATGATATGCTCACCGGGAGGGAAGATTTCAGCTAATATGATGATTCCAAAGGCACCTCTGTGCTTAGGTGGGAAACTATATCCCACCACCTTGATAATCCTTATGGGACAAAAGATTGATGCAATCTTAGGGATGTCATGGCTGCAATACCATGGCGCTGTCCTAGAGACTCGGACCCGGACGGTCCACTTAAATTCTCCATTCCACCGTCCGCATTCCATGGTGTTAGACACGCCAGTCCGGGAAGTTTTAGCAATTAATAATGCTGAAGTTCTCAAGTTAGAAGACATCCCCGTAGTCCGGGAGTATCCCGACGTGTTCCCGGACGATCTTCCGGGCATGCCACCTGAGCGGGATGTCGAGTTCAAGATCGAGCTCGCACCCGGGACTACGCCCATATCACGGAGACCATACAAGATGGCTCCAAATGAGCTGGCGGAACTGAAAGAACAGCTCAATGATCTGTTGAGCAAGGGTTTCATTAGGCCGAGTTCCTCGCCTTGGGGATGCTCGGCGCTATTTGTAAAGAAGAAGGATGAAACCCTGAGGCTGTGTGTGGATTACCGGCCGCTCAACGCCGTCACCATCAAGAATAAGTACCCACTGCCCCGTATTGACATCTTGTTTGATCAACTCGTGGGGGCAAGTGTGTTCTCCAAGATGGACCTTCGCTCTGGATATCACCAGATCAAGATCCGGGCGGAGGATATCCCGAAGACGGCGTTCTCGACGAGATACGGCTTATACGAATATCTCGTCATGTCATTTGGTCTCACAAATGCTCCAGCCCATTTCATGTATCTCATGAACTCGGTGTTCATGCCGGAACTGGACAAGTTCGTGGTGGTGTTCATCGACGATATCTTGGTTTACTCCAAGACAGAAGCCGAGCATGCCGAACACTTACGGATCGTTCTTCAACGATTGCGAGACCACAAGCTCTACGCCAAGTTCAGCAAATGCGAATTTTGGATCAGCCAAGTGCCATTCTTGGGACATATCATCTCAGCTGAAGGCATTGCGGTTGACCCAAGTAAAATAGAGCAAGTGTTGAAATGGAAAGCTCCCACTTCAGTCCATGAAGTCAGAAGCTTCCTCGGGTTAGCGGGATACTACCGGAGATTCATTCCAAGTTTCTCCAAGCTCGCTAAGCCGATGACAGAGTTGCTGAAGAAAGGGACAAAATATGTTTGGAACACGGCGTGTGAAGGAGCGTTCCGAACACTGGTGAAGCATCTCACAACAGCCCCGGTATTAGCTCAGCCGGATACAACAAAGCCCTTCGACGTGTATTGTGACGCGTCCGGTATTGGGCTCGGCTGCGTGTTGATGCAGGAAGGACGTGTGGTCGCTTATGGCTCACGCCAACTTCGGAACCATGAGCAGCACTACCCGACTCACGATCTTGAACTTGCTGCCGTGGTGTTGGCGCTGAAAATGTGGAGGCACTATCTCCTGGGGAACTTGGTGCATCTCTACACCGACCACAAGAGCTTGAAATACATTTTCACCCAGAAGGAGCTGAACATGAGGCAGAGGAGGTGGTTAGAACCGATCAAAGATTATGAGATTGAGATCCATTACCACCCTGGCAAGGCGAATGTGGTTGCCGACGCGCTGAGTCGGAAATCGCATGTCCATCACCTCACCATTACACCGGTGGAGGAGGAAGAGCCAAGTTTATACTTGGTTCCTTATGGATCGCTGTACAACCTTGTCCTCATCCCTACTATTAGGGAGGACATCATTGCAGCTCAGAAAACGGATAAAGGCATGGCACATCTCCGGAGACGGATAGACAATGGAGAAATTAAATGTTTCCGGAAAGATGATGAGGGGACGCTGTGGTTCAAGGACCGCATAGTCGTACCCCGAGATATGGAATTGAGGAAAAAGATCCTCGATGAAGCTCACTTGTCTAAATACTCCATTCATCCGGGCAGCAACAAAATGTACCAAGATTTGAAAAAGAAATTTTGGTGGACACGGATGAAGCGGGAGGTAGCTAAGTACGTATCCGAGTGCGATACGTGTAGACGAGTGAAAGCTGATCACATGAAGAAATCAGGGCTGCTGCAACCCCTGAAGATCCCGGCATGGAAATGGGAAGATGTGAGCATGGATTTCATTGTGGGATTACCCTAACAGCCAACAAGCATGATTCCATATGGGTAATCGTTGATCGGTTAACCAAGACGGCTCACTTCATTCCGGTGAATACACGTTACAATGCCGGCAAATATGTGGAGCTATACATAGCAAAGATTCTATGCCTATACGGGGTACCCAGGACCATTGTCTCAGATCGAGGTGCATTATTTGTATCTCGCTTTTGGGAGCAGCTACACGCTGCATTGGGTACTAAGTTGATCAGGAGCTCCGCTTATCACCCTCAGACAGATGGCCAGACAGAAAGGGTGAATCAAGTCCTGGAAGACATGTTGAGAGCATGTGCCATCCACCATGGTAGGAATTGGGATGATCACCTACCATTGGCGGAATTCTCGTACAACAACGGCTATCAGGCGAGTATCAAAATGGCACCTTACGAAGCTCTCTACGGTCGTAAATGCCGCACCCCATTAAATTGGTGCGAGTCCGGTGAAAGGGTCACATTCGGAGTTGATGTGGTGAACGACGCCGAAGAGCACGTCCGGACAATTCAAGCCAATTTGAAGGCCGCTCAATCCCGACAGAAGAGCTACGCTGATAAGAGGCGTAGACCGTTGCACTTTGACGTTGGGGAACACGTGTACCTCCGCGTGTCTCCAATGAAGGGCGTGCACCGGTTCGGTGTGAAGGGGAAGCTCGCTCCCCGTTTCATTGGACCCTACGCTATCACCGAGAAGTGTGGACCAGCCGCGTATCGATTGGAGCTACCGGCATCTCTGGCTGGTGTCCATGATATTTTCCATGTTTCGCAACTGCGAAAATGCTTGAAGCATACAGCTGCTGTTCCTACCGAAGACATCGGCGAGCTGAAACCGGATTTAACATATGATGAATATCCGGTGGGAATTCTTGATGAGAAAGCCAGGACCACACGCAGCAGAACGTTGTGGTTCTACAAAATACTCTGGAGCAACCACACCGCCGAAGAAGCGACGTGGGAGAGCGAGGAGTTCCTTCGCTCGAATTACCCAGAGTTCATGGTTTCTCAACACGGGTAAGTCCCTATTGCATCGCTATCTCTTCTTTTATAATCTCGGGACGAGATTCTTTTAAGGGGGGGGGGATGTAAAAGCCCAAGAAAAGGGACTTGCAAAAACTTTTCTGCACCTCACAACACAACAGTTTTGTTGTGAGTAGATTGTGAAATATTGTGAAGAGCAAGTGACCTCCATCAAAGGAGTGATTAGAAGGGAAAGTCTTCACTTTCACAAAGTAGGGTTTATACACATATGATCACACATGGGAGGGAAATTTCAAACTGTTGCATTCAACTTCATGATTGCAGCAGCTAAAACAAGGAGTGAAGGGCATACTTGGATTCCTCAGGTTCAAATTAGTGGGGAGGCAGAGTCTCAATAATTTTTGAAAGGGTTTGCTACCCAATGGTCCAAAAAGGAGCCAAATAGGCAAGAATTCAAATATACATTTGAATTTGAGGGAAACTTGTCCAATCATGCAAATGTGGCTCAGTTTGAGACTTCAAACATTTGAATTACTCATTTGCCAAAAATTTGGAGATATTTTGGGGCAGAGGGGAGCTGTGGGCCCCACTGGTCAGTGAGAAGAGAGGGGAGAAGCTTACTGCCTAAGTTAATCGGTTCCACAGTTCACACTCGAGCGAGTTGCGTTCTCCCACCGGCTGCCACCGCACGGACAACCGACGACCGAAGCACCTCCCGAGATGCTTCGAGTGTCGGTTCCCCCGCGTCTTCATCTCCCCTACGCCGCGCTCTGTCGGCCACAACAACCCTCCCACGAGCCCTGTTATCTTTCCTCCCGAGCAAACAAGCCGCCGGCGCCGCGCCGGTTCGTCCCGATCCTAAGCCGGCATTGCGTCCCGACTGCTCAAGCGATCAACGCGAAAAAGGAGCGCCAGCGCGTGCACAAGAGTTTCCCCAGCTCAGCTCCGGCGTTCGGGGTTCCTGTCGGCCGTATTTCGAGTATCAGCACCGAAGCCGAGGTGCAACCGGTGGAAACCGACGTCGGGCTCCCGTGGGCAGCTCACACCAACCAGTTTCATGACTGAGCGAGAGCACCCCAAGGTGCGCCAACTCCCTGCGCTGCTCCTCTCCAAATTTCAGAGCAATCCGTGCGACGTAGCTTCGGAATTTCGAGTTTTTCCCTCGGACGAGGAAAACCTAACCGCGGGTAAGAACTGTGGAAATTAACGCTTAATTCTCGGTTAAAGTTATTCATTTTGCGCACACCAGAGCTAGAGAGGATAGGGAACCTTTTCCCTCCACAACCCTAGCTAGAAACGCCGTGGTTACAGCTAATTTCGAGCTTTTCGGTCGGCGGCCATGGCGGGAACACGCGGGCGCACGGTGACAACCGGTTTGCCGTCGTTTCCGAGCCAGGTTGAGGCCACGCCGAGATTTCCTGACCTCCACTGATGCTTTAGAGCGGATCCGCCAAGCTTTTGGTGGGCTAATGTGCTCGGGCGACGGTGCCGAACATCACCGAAGGCCGCGGCTCGTCGCCAGCCTACTTCCGGCCACCGGCAGCCCGAGCCAACCCCGTAGACTTGTTCCCCGACCCTGAAAACCCCCAGGCGGCGAGTCTCCGGCCGAAAGGTGGCCGGGAAGCCGGGTCCGGCGAGCTCCAGTACAGCGCCGGCGAGGGGGAGGCGCGGGAGCGAGAGGAAGAAGAAGACCCGCCGGGCCCACGTGTCAGCAGCTGAAGATTAAAACTCCGGATCAGCTGTGGCGTGTGATCCCGTGTGGTGGCGCGGGAAAAGGTCTGTGGCCCCGTGTGGCGTGATTCCGGCGGTTGACACGTGTAGGGTGGACCCACAGGCAGAGTTTGAACTTTTCCCGAATTAATTTGAATTCCAGAATTGGTTCAAACTTTGGAACTGCATAACTTTTGCTAGGGAGCTCCAAATTTAGTGATTCAAATTGGGTTGGGTTCATCTTGCCTAGCTCTGTCCAGATATACAACCCAATTTGTATGAAACCCATTAATTAATTCTGGAAAATTCTTTAAAGCTTTTCAGCAAAAGAATTTTAGAGGGAGTTTGGTCCATCCAAAAGTCCCCAAATTTTGCCAGAATGTTCTTCAGGACATTAGTAAACCCCTGTAAAAGTTTCATACCATTTGGAGTTGATTTGGTCAGAGAAATTCAAATTGGAAGGTGCTGTGTTCATTTGAATGCAGAAACATTTTCAGAGAATTTCCAAAATTTGGAAATTCAATTCTGGGCAAACCTTAACTCCAAAAATACTAGAAAAATTCATGCAAACTCTAGGAGCTATAATTGAATTGTAGTTCACTAAGTTGGGTATGAACAGGGGTCTGACCTCAGAATTAATTCCTCCTTGCTTATTTGCTAAAGAAATTACTCTGAGCAAACCATTCCATGAAAAGTGCTAAGGTTGGTCCAGAGAGTTTTCTTGTGACAAGGAACTCACACAAAAATTCTCAGCTCCATTGGAGCTCTAGATCACCCCTGTCCTGCGTAACCAATTAAGGGATTAATATGGAAAAGGGGGGAAACCACTTAGCATTTAGCCATGTGATTAAGTCCAAACCAAACCACCAACACCAGTTCATCTTTAAATTCTTAAACAAAGTTCCAGGTGTTAGAGGCTGGTTATTAGAACTAATAGTAGAAGTCTTACTCTAAAACTCACATTTGCATCTAAATTAACATGTAGTATTTCATTAACGTGTAGCCGTTGAAGAAGAGACTCCGGAAGTGCTGGACTTCCTCCTTCCGGACGAAGACTTAACTCCTGACCAGCAGCAACAAGGCAAGCCCCGGTTTGCATTAACCTTTTTATAAGTCTTCTTTTGCTTACATGAGTCATGTGAAGTATGATTGTGCATTAGGTGTAGGATGAATGGAACCCCACTTGCATAACCAAAGGTTCCTAAAAGAGTGAGGGTAGTGTCTAAGACCTCGAGTAGACAGGCTATGCTTAATGAGTCATAGGACTTCGGTAGAAGTCGAGTAGTTGGAATCTACTCGCGAGATAGGCAGTGGGACACACGGGTTCGGTTGAGCGACGCGAGATCACTTTAGTAATGAAAATGAGACTAGGCAGTGGCTAGGGCGCAGCAAGAGGGAGTCTTGTGTGCGCATCCCTGCCTGTGTCGATTGAGGACCGATCCGTGTGCGGCCCTGCTGAGCAAGTATTGAACGTACCGAAGGCATATCGGATATATGGGCCCCGATAAACCGATGTAGCCTAAACCTCCGGGCGTCGAGGCATAGCACACCGATTTATAGGTCTAGGTTGAGGGCAGCAAGGTGGAAATCTGCCAACGGGCATAGAGAGATGCTCCGTGTGGGGAACCTCCTGCTCGTTTCGGTGCGACCGGTTCGATGTTTGGGCTGTTGGGTGAAAGGTTGTCCCGTACGACATCGAGTGAGCGTGCTGTGCAGCTCCACGGGTGGGCGTACGTGACGTGCTCTTTGGGTTTTCCCTGCAGGTGTATATCGAGTCGATTCGCCGTCCCTCGCGGTGACGAGTACTGCTTGTTCACTGCGTCATAACGTAGACTAATGGATGAAATATGTTGATTCAATGATGCTGATTGATATAATTGTATTGCTACATGTGTGCCACCAAATACTGCTTACTAAATTTCAGATTTCATGAACTGTTAACTTGTTGCTAAAAAATGAACTAAGGATGAACTTGTAGGCGTGTCGTTTTGGCTGAAATGTTACTAACCTATGTCTTGGTATACCTCATGTAGAGTTTCATGCTTAGGTGAGTCGGTTAAGCCTTGCTGAGCCTTCGTGCTCATGGTTGCTGCTTAAGTGTTTTTCAGGTGAGGAGCCACCCACTGACTCGGAGTACGAGTCCACCGGCGAGGGTTACCCTCCGTCGGGGACCACGGCTGAGTGGGAGCCGTACACGCCGCGCTGAGCTGAGGAGTGCAGCTAGTGTGGGTTGCCTTAGGGCTGGGCAACCAACTTTTGCTAAATAGGCGGGCGTGAGTTGTATAGTGTAGACTTCCGCTGTGTAATATAAACAATAGTGTAACTGAAGTTTGTACCTGTTTGTACAGTTTCAGCTGTTTTTCCCATGTAATATATTCTGTTCTTATGACGTGTGCTGTCGGGTGTCGCATCGCGCGGCACCACCCTCTGCGATCCTGGATGAGCGGATTCCGGTCCGCCACAGCCTGGTATCAGAGCTGCAGTGGGGATAGCACAGTACTAAAGGACTGCATTATGGGAAAAACTTAGGTATACGGTGAGGATTCGGTAGTTGCCCAAGTAAGGACTATATTAGCATAGTTACTTAAGGTGGCAAAGACTAACTTATGTGTTATAATTCTGAATTTCAGTTATGTAACGACGCACCTACGCTCTGGTAAGTATGGTAAAGAACGCTACCGAAAGCGGTTCAATTTCGGTTAGCTCCCCCTGACGAGGAACGTGGTTCAGGGATTGATCTCACAGCTTGGTGTGAGATGTCAATATGAATCTCTTGAACTCTTCATGTCCCTGAGTTCATATGAAACGCTGATCCCTAGCGTGCATTAGGCAAGTAAGCGGAGACCCCATCGCGTGGTCAGTAACGCGAGAGTGTGTTCATCTGGAAATAGCCCAGGAGGACATACGCAGCGCTTGCCATCGGCGTGCCCTGCAGGGCGGTAGGTGGTATCTGTTGGGTTGATAACATTCCCAACCGTGAAGACCCGTTCATGACATACTCGGGTTCCCCGTCGTGTGGTGTTGAAACACGATCACGTGCCTTGAGACGTGACTTAGCTCAAGGACGGCCGTATGACAATGATACGGGCGTTTGTATTTACTTTTAGATATGGAACTGCCTGAAATGAACAAACTTTGAGTGCACCATCATTGTGTGGTCTTCTGCAGGTACTAACCACGTATGTATCCGTGTAGAAAACGTGTGCGAGAGACCGTTTAGTGCCACACTTGAGACGTATATACCGGTATGATCCGGTTAGGATTTTCTTTTGTGAGGAACGTAGTACCGAGACATTGTAGGCATATGCATGAGTATAATGATAACAAAGAATTAAAATCTATAGGTTCAACATTTAGGACCCTGGTTGGGTATAAGAATGGGATAGTGATGATTGTAGTTCCAAAAAGACTGAAAAACAGAGTGCTCTGTTTTGGGCAGCATGTTTGCTTATCTTCAACAGGGCGTAACTCACCAGTATTTTAGCCCAGAGGGGGTGCTACATAGCTCTGGAAAGGTATTCAAGTACTCTACAACTTTGTTGTAGACTTCCAGAGCTGAAACTCACCTTAACATGGCTTAAAGCCCAGAGAAATGTAAACTGTCCAGAACCAGGGCAGAGTAAAACATCCTCTAAACTGATCTGTTTTTCAAATATAACTCCCAGTAGAAAAATCTAAAATTGTCATATAATACATCCATAGAAAGAGTAGGAGATGTGTGACATCTTTGCGATTCAAAGTTTCTGAAATTTCAGCACGGATTCAGTGGAAACCAGGGTTGGAAACAGCCACTTCCAAGGGAGGTGCTGTTAAAATTCTTTCAGAAATTCTGCTAACTTTGAATTAGCATAACTTTTTAATCAAAGCTGATCTGGGGGCAAATGAGTACTCGTTGGAAAGATACTGAAGTTAACTTGAACTTTGGTATTCAACTTGAGTCATGAAAATGCCCATAACCGGATCAAAACTTGGAATAGGTAGAAACTGGTCATTCTGACGGAAGAATGACAGTTGAACTCATTAGAGAGGGTGTTGTACCTAAGGGTGGTATATGTGATGACAACGCGATAATAATGTCTCGTAGAGACCAAACCCAGTTATGGTGAGCTTCCAAAGAGGGGGTTCATCAAGTTGGATTAAACTAACTTGTGTTTGGTCTGGTAATGGTGTAGCTTGTGCAAAGTTATTACATTACCTACTTACGAGATAATTCGCATGTTTTGTTGTCATAATGTTTTTACGCCCAGTTCTATTGGACTGCATGAAAAATGTTGCGGGACTGATGTTTAATGTCGTATGGTTGCAGATGGTTTGTACTAGGACCACGCACGAGGTTGGTGGCTCTAGCCAAGGTGGAGGCGATGACTCCCAGCCATCGGCCTACGACAGCACCCCGCAGCAGCAGCCACCACCGCCGCCTCCGCTTACTCTAGCGGATGTGATAGCGGCATTGGTGGGAGGTCGTGAGGAGCAGACCGACTTGCTCCGCACGATCGTGCAGAATACGTCCCAGGCGGGAGGACGTCAAGAGCGAGGGCCTCGTGAGCCCCGCGAAGTGTCGTACTCAGATTTTATGAGTACGCACCCTCCAGTGTTCACTGAAGCTGAAGAACCACTGGAGGCGGACAACTGGCTGCGGACTATCGAGTCCAAGTTCGGGCTGCTCCAGTGTACGGAGCGGCAGAAGACACTGTTCGCAGCACAGCAGCTCCACGGTGCCGCTGGTGCGTGGTGGGCGAATTATGTCGCCTCACGTCCGGCTGGCCATGCCGTGGAATGGCAAGAGTTCCGGGAGGCGTTCCGCGCCTATCACATCCCTCCCGGAATAATGAAGAGAAAGTTCCAAGAATTTTTGGAACTGAAGCAGGGCGGGAGGAGTGCCCACGACTACTCCCGTGCCTTCAACCATCTGGCGCAGTATGCGTCAGACTACATCTCCACGGAGGAGAAGAAGAGGGAGCACTTCTATCGGGGGTTACACCCCGAAATGAAGACCCACCTCGTACAGTGGAACCGTGGCACATTCAACGACTTAGTCAATGCCGCGATCATGCAAGAGGATGCTTAGCGGGAGTTGGCAGCTGAGCAGCGGAAGCGCAGCGCTCCACCCAGCGGTGGGAGTGGCGCGCCCCAGAAGTACCGTATGGTGTATCGGACACCATCCGGGCAGCAGTGGCGTCCACCGGCGCGACCTCAGCAGTTCGGGGGACGTTCGTTCCAAGCACCCCCGTTCCGTCCGCCGATGCCACCACCAAGACAGCAGCAGCAGCAGACGGTACCCCGGGCGTTTCCACCGCCACAACGCGCCCCGGGTTTCCGTCCACCGATTAGCGGGGGACAGCCCCGTTTCACCTGCTTCACGTGTGGCCAGGCGGGCCACTTCGCGAAGGACTGTCCCCAGGGGCAGCAGAGCAGCGGGCAAGGCCAACTCCAGGGCGGTGCTCGAGGCCGACCTCCGGTGAAGAAGGTTGGTCAGCGGACTGGAGGCGTCCGCAACCTCGACAATGAGGACGCCCCAGAGGGAGACAACGTGCTGGCGGGTACGTTTACCCTCAACCATCAAGCCATCATCATATTATTTGATTCTGGTGCAACCCACAGCTTTATAAGTGCATCCTATGTGGCTAAACATCAATTGCAAGTCTTCCCAACCGACTGCACTTATATGATATGCTCACCGGGAGGGAAGATTTCAGCTAATATGATGATTCCAAAGGCACCTCTGTGCTTAGGTGGGAAACTATATCCCACCACCTTGATAATCCTTATGGGACAAAAGATTGATGCAATCTTAGGGATGTCATGGCTGCAATACCATGGCGCTGTCCTAGAGACTCGGACCCGGACGGTCCACTTAAATTCTCCATTCCACCGTCCGCATTCCATGGTGTTAGACACGCCAGTCCGGGAAGTTTTAGCAATTAATAATGCTGAAGTTCTCAAGTTAGAAGACATCCCCGTAGTCCGGGAGTATCCCGACGTGTTCCCGGACGATCTTCCGGGCATGCCACCTGAGCGGGATGTCGAGTTCAAGATCGAGCTCGCACCCGGGACTACGCCCATATCACGGAGACCATACAAGATGGCTCCAAATGAGCTGGCGGAACTGAAAGAACAGCTCAATGATCTGTTGAGCAAGGGTTTCATTAGGCCGAGTTCCTCGCCTTGGGGATGCTCGGCGCTATTTGTAAAGAAGAAGGATGAAACCCTGAGGCTGTGTGTGGATTACCGGCCGCTCAACGCCGTCACCATCAAGAATAAGTACCCACTGCCCCGTATTGACATCTTGTTTGATCAACTCGTGGGGGCAAGTGTGTTCTCCAAGATGGACCTTCGCTCTGGATATCACCAGATCAAGATCCGGGCGGAGGATATCCCGAAGACGGCGTTCTCGACGAGATACGGCTTATACGAATATCTCGTCATGTCATTTGGTCTCACAAATGCTCCAGCCCATTTCATGTATCTCATGAACTCGGTGTTCATGCCGGAACTGGACAAGTTCGTGGTGGTGTTCATCGACGATATCTTGGTTTACTCCAAGACAGAAGCCGAGCATGCCGAACACTTACGGATCGTTCTTCAACGATTGCGAGACCACAAGCTCTACGCCAAGTTCAGCAAATGCGAATTTTGGATCAGCCAAGTGCCATTCTTGGGACATATCATCTCAGCTGAAGGCATTGCGGTTGACCCAAGTAAAATAGAGCAAGTGTTGAAATGGAAAGCTCCCACTTCAGTCCATGAAGTCAGAAGCTTCCTCGGGTTAGCGGGATACTACCGGAGATTCATTCCAAGTTTCTCCAAGCTCGCTAAGCCGATGACAGAGTTGCTGAAGAAAGGGACAAAATATGTTTGGAACACGGCGTGTGAAGGAGCGTTCCGAACACTGGTGAAGCATCTCACAACAGCCCCGGTATTAGCTCAGCCGGATACAACAAAGCCCTTCGACGTGTATTGTGACGCGTCCGGTATTGGGCTCGGCTGCGTGTTGATGCAGGAAGGACGTGTGGTCGCTTATGGCTCACGCCAACTTCGGAACCATGAGCAGCACTACCCGACTCACGATCTTGAACTTGCTGCCGTGGTGTTGGCGCTGAAAATGTGGAGGCACTATCTCCTGGGGAACTTGGTGCATCTCTACACCGACCACAAGAGCTTGAAATACATTTTCACCCAGAAGGAGCTGAACATGAGGCAGAGGAGGTGGTTAGAACCGATCAAAGATTATGAGATTGAGATCCATTACCACCCTGGCAAGGTGAATGTGGTTGCCGACGCGCTGAGTCGGAAATCGCATGTCCATCACCTCACCATTACACCGGTGGAGGAGGAAGAGCCAAGTTTATACTTGGTTCCTTATGGATCGCTGTACAACCTTGTCCTCATCCCTACTATTAGGGAGGACATCATTGCAGCTCAGAAAACGGATAAAGGCATGGCACATCTCCGGAGACGGATAGACAATGGAGAAATTAAATGTTTCCGGAAAGATGATGAGGGGACGCTGTGGTTCAAGGACCGCATAGTCGTACCCCGAGATATGGAATTGAGGAAAAAGATCCTCGATGAAGCTCACTTGTCTAAATACTCCATTCATCCGGGCAGCAACAAAATGTACCAAGATTTGAAAAAGAAATTTTGGTGGACACGGATGAAGCGGGAGGTAGCTAAGTACGTATCCGAGTGCGATACGTGTAGACGAGTGAAAGCTGATCACATGAAGAAATCAGGGCTGCTGCAACCCCTGAAGATCCCGGCATGGAAATGGGAAGATGTGAGCATGTATTTCATTGTGGGATTACCCTAACAGCCAACAAGCATGATTCCATATGGGTAATCGTTGATCGGTTAACCAAGACGGCTCACTTCATTCCGGTGAATACACGTTACAATGCCGGCAAATATGTGGAGCTATACATAGCAAAGATTCTATGCCTATACGGGGTACCCAGGACCATTGTCTCAGATCGAGGTGCATTATTTGTATCTCGCTTTTGGGAGCAGCTACACGCTGCATTGGGTACTAAGTTGATCAGGAGCTCCGCTTATCACCCTCAGACAGATGGCCAGACAGAAAGGGTGAATCAAGTCCTGGAAGACATGTTGAGAGCATGTGCCATCCACCATGGTAGGAATTGGGATGATCACCTACCATTGGCGGAATTCTCGTACAACAACGGCTATCAGGCGAGTATCAAAATGGCACCTTACGAAGCTCTCTACGGTCGTAAATGCCGCACCCCATTAAATTGGTGCGAGTCCGGTGAAAGGGTCACATTCGGAGTTGATGTGGTGAACGACGCCGAAGAGCACGTCCGGACAATTCAAACCAATTTGAAGGCCGCTCAATCCCGACAGAAGAGCTACGCTGATAAGAGGCGTAGACCGTTGCACTTTGACGTTGGGGAACACGTGTACCTCCGCGTGTCTCCAATGAAGGGCGTGCACCGGTTCGGTGTGAAGGGGAAGCTCGCTCCCCGTTTCATTGGACCCTACGCTATCACCGAGAAGTGTGGACCAGCCGCGTATCGATTGGAGCTACCGGCATCTCTGGCTGGTGTCCATGATATTTTCCATGTTTCGCAACTGCGAAAATGCTTGAAGCATACAGCTGCTGTTCCTACCGAAGACATCGGCGAGCTGAAACCGGATTTAACATATGATGAATATCCGGTGGGAATTCTTGATGAGAAAGCCAGGACCACACGCAGCAGAACGTTGTGGTTCTACAAAATACTCTGGAGCAACCACACCGCCGAAGAAGCGACGTGGGAGAGCGAGGAGTTCCTTCGCTCGAATTACCCAGAGTTCATGGTTTCTCAACACGGGTAAGTCCCTATTGCATCGCTATCTCTTCTTTTATAATCTCGGGACGAGATTCTTTTAAGGGGGGGGGATGTAAAAGCCCAAGAAAAGGGACTTGCAAAAACTTTTCTGCACCTCACAACACAACAGTTTTGTTGTGAGTAGATTGTGAAATATTGTGAAGAGCAAGTGACCTCCATCAAAGGAGTGATTAGAAGGGAAAGTCTTCACTTTCACAAAGTAGGGTTTATACACATATGATCACACATGGGAGGGAAATTTCAAACTGTTGCATTCAACTTCATGATTGCAGCAGCTAAAACAAGGAGTGAAGGGCATACTTGGATTCCTCAGGTTCAAATTAGTGGGGAGGCAGAGTCTCAATAATTTTTGAAAGGGTTTGCTACCCAATGGTCCAAAAAGGAGCCAAATAGGCAAGAATTCAAATATACATTTGAATTTGAGGGAAACTTGTCCAATCATGCAAATGTGGCTCAGTTTGAGACTTCAAACATTTGAATTACTCATTTGCCAAAAATTTGGAGATATTTTGGGGCAGAGGGGAGCTGTGGGCCCCACTGGTCAGTGAGAAGAGAGGGGAGAAGCTTACTGCCTAAGTTAATCGGTTCCACAGTTCACACTCGAGCGAGTTGCGTTCTCCCACCAGCTGCCACCGCATGGACAACCGACGACTGAAGCACCTCCCGAGCTGCTTCGAGTGTTGGTTCCCCCGCGTCTTCATCTCCCCTACGCCGCGCTCTGTCGGCCACAACAACCCTCCCACGAGCCCTGTTATCTTTCCTCCCGAGCAAACAAGCCGCCGGCGCCGCACCGGTTCGTCCCGATCCTAAGCCGGCATCGCGTCCCAACTGCTCAAGCGATCAACGCGAAAAAGGAGCGCCAGCGCGTGCACAAGAGTTTCCCCAGCTCAGCTCCGGCGTTCGGGGTTCCTGTCGGCCGTATTTCGAGTATCAGCACCAAAGCCGAGGTGCAACCGGTGGAAACCGACGTCGGGCTCCCGTGGGCAGCTCACACCAACCAGTTTCATGACTGAGCGAGAGCACCCCAAGGTGCGCCAACTCCCTGCGCTGCTCCTCTCCAAATTTCAGAGCAATCCGTGCGACGTAGCTTCGGAATTTCGAGTTTTTCCCTCGGACGAGGAAAACCTAACCGCGGGTAAGAACTGTGGAAATGAACGCTTAATTCTCGGTTAAAGTTATTCATTTTGCGCACACCAGAGCTAGAGAGGATAGGGAACCTTTTCCCTCCACAACCCTAGCTAGAAACGCCGTGGTTACAGCTAATTTCGAGCTTTTTGGTCGGCGGCCATGGCGGGAACACGCGGGCGCACGGTGACAACCGGTTTGCCGTCGTTTCCGAGCCAGGTTGAGGCCACGCCGAGATTTCCTGACCTCCACTGATGCTTTAGAGCGGATCCGCCGAGCTTTTGGCGGGCTAATGTGCTCGGGCGACGGTGCCGAACATCACCGAAGGCCGCGGCTCGTCGCCAGCCGACTTCCGGCCACCGGCAGCCCGAGGCAACCCCGTAGACTTGTTCCCCGACCCTGAAAACCCCCAGGCGGCGAGTCTCCGGCCGAAAGGTGGCCGGGAAGCCGGGTCCGGCGAGCTCCAGTACAGCGCCGGCGAGGGGGAGGCGCGGGAGCGAGAGGAAGAAGAAGACCCGACGGGCCCACGTGTCAGCAGCTGAAGATTAAAACTCCGGATCAGCTGTGGCGTGTGATCCCGTGTGGTGGCGCGGGAAAAGGTCTGTGGCCCCGTGTGGCGTGATTCCGGCGGTTGACACGTGTAGGGTGGACCCACAGGCAGAGTTTGAACTTTTCCCGAATTAATTTGAATTCCAGAATTGGTTCAAACTTTGGAACTGCATAACTTTTGCTAGGAAGCTCCAAATTTAGTGATTCAAATTGGGTTGCGTTCATCTTGCCTAGCTCTGTCCAGATATACAACCCAATTTGTATGAAACCCATTAATTAATTCTGGAAAATTCTTTAAAGCTTTTCAGCAAAAGAATTTTAGAGGGAGTTTGGTCCATCCAAAAGTCCCCAAATTTTGCCAGAATGTTCTTCAGGACATTAGTAAACCCCTGTAAAAGTTTCATACCATTTGGAGTTGATTTGGTCAGAGAAATTCAAATTGGAAGGTGCTGTGTTCATTTGAATGCAGAAACATTTTCAGAGAATTTCCAAAATTTGGAAATTCAATTCTGGGCAAACCTTAACTCCAAAAATACTAGAAAAATTCATGCAAACTCTAGGAGATATAATTGAAATTGTAGTTCACTAAGTTGGGTATGAACAGGGGTCTGACCTCAGAATTAATTCCTCCTTGCTTATTTGCTAAAGAAATTACTCTGAGCAAACCATTCCATGAAAAGTGCTAAGGTTTGGTCCAGAGAGTTTTCTTGTGACAAGGAACTCACACAAAAATTCTCAGCTCCATTGGAGCTCTAGATCACCCCTGTCCTGCGTAACCAATTAAGGGATTAATATGGAAAAGGGGGGAAAACCACTTAGCATTTAGCCATGTGATTAAGTCCAAACCAAACCACCAACACCAGTTCATCTTTAAATTCTTAAACAAAGTTCCAGGTGTTAGAGGCTGGTTATTAGAACTAATAGTAGAAGTCTTACTCTAAAACTCACATTTGCATCTAAATTAACATGTAGTATTTCATTAACGTGTAGCCGTTGAAGAAGAGACTCCGGAAGTGCTGGACTTCCTCCTTCCGGACGAAGACTTAACTCCTGACCAGCAGCAACAAGGCAAGCCCCGGTTTGCATTAACCTTTTTATAAGTCTTCTTTTGTTTACATGAGTCATGTGAAGTATGATTGTGCATTAGGTGTAGGATGAATGGAACCCCACTTGCATAACCAAAGGTTCCTAAAAGAGTGAGGGTAGTGTCTAAGACCTCGAGTAGACAGGCTATGCTTAATGAGTCATAGGACTTCGGTACAAGTCGAGTAGTTGGAATCTACTCGCGAGATAGGCAGTGGGACACACGGGTTCGGTTGAGCGACGCGAGATCACTTTAGTAATGAAAATGAGACTAGGCAGTGGCTAGGGCGCAGCAAGAGGGAGTCTTGTGTGCGCATCCCTGCCCGTGTCGATTGAGGACCGATCCGTGTGCGGCCCTGCTGAGCAAGTATTGAACGTACCGAAGGCATATCGGATATATGGGCCCCGATAAACCGATGTAGCCTAAACCTCCGGGCGTCGAGGCATAGCACACCGATTTATAGGTGTAGGTTGAGGGCAGCAAGGTGGAAATCTGCCAACGGGCATAGAGAGATGCTCCGTGTGGGGAACCTCCTGCTCGTTTCGGTGCGACCGGTTTGACGTTTGGGCTGTTGGGTGAAAGGTTGTCCCGTACGACATCGAGTGAGCGTGCTGTGCAGCTCCACGGGTGGGCGCACGTGACGTGCTCTTTGGGTTTTCCCTGCAGGTGTATATCGAGTCGATTCACCGTCTCTCGCGGTGACGAGTACTGCTTGTTCACTGCGTCGTAACGTAGACTAATGGATGAAATATGTTGATTCAATGATGCTGATTGATATAATTGTATTGCTACATGTGTGCCACCAAATACTGCTTACTAAATTTCAGATTTCATGAACTGTTAACTTGTTGCTAAAAGATGAACTAAGGATGAACTTGTAGGCGTGTCGTTTTGGCTGAAATGTTACTAACCTATGTCTTGGTATACCTCATGTAGAGTTTCATGCTTAGGTGAGTCGGTTAAGCCTTGCTGAGCCTTCGTGCTCATGGTTGCTGCTTAAGTGTTTTTCAGGTGAGGAGCCACCCACTGACTCGGAGTACGAGTCCACCGGCGAGGGTTACCCTCCGTCGGGGACCACGGCTGAGTGGGAGCCGTACAAGCCGCGCTGAGCTGAGGAGTGCAGCTAGTGTGGGTTGCCTTAGGGCTGGGCAACCAACTTTTGTTAAATAGGCGGGCGTGAGTTGTATAGTGTAGACTTCCGCTGTGTAATATAAACAATAGTGTAACTGAAGTTTGTACCTGTTTGTACAGTTTCAGCTGTTTTTCCCATGTAATATATTCTGTTCTTATGACGTGTGCTGTCGGGTGTCGCATCGCGCGGCACCACCCTCTGCGATCCTGGATGAGCGGATTCCGGTCCGCCACACTCTACCCCTTGGAGCCTTGAGAAATCAATCTCCGGACTTCTCCGCCCTTCAATCCAGTGATTTTCTTGGATTTGAACCGTCAAGGTGCATTCTTGGGACAAAATCCAATCTCTTCGAATCCCTCGATTCTACGTTGTTTCTCCCATAAACTAGGATGTCTAGTGCTCCATCAACTTATTGCGATTCTTTCCTAGGGTTATTGCGAACCATTGATAGGATTTGTAGAAAATTCACCTAGTTAGGGTTTAACCCCGGGTGGTCCGGACTAGTTCGAACACAAGGCAGACAAGTCCGTTCCTTACCGGACTAGTCCGGTCAGAGACCAGACAAGTCCGACCACACCTAGAGTTAACCCCTAACTTAGTGTTTTTGCTGCACCTCTATCGCGATAATATTCTGTCCGAAACTCATACCTTCGCTTAATTATTCTTCCAGCATATCTCAACACGACAACTCTTCACCCCTCTCCGAACCGGAGCGAGAAGCGGCTCAGCAAGAGCTTTACCGCTGTCGGGAAGAGGAGGACGCAACAATTGCACAAGAGATGGCTTGTCGTGAAGCTAGAACCAAAAAGCGACACAAGAGAGAGGAAGCTCAAGCTCAAGTTGAAGAAGAGCAATCTAGCCGAAGGAAGAGGCTTGTCTCCGTGGGAGAAAAGAAAAGGGCTCAAGCTATCGACAAAGGAAAAGGACTCATGAATGAAGGAGAAACAATCAAGGGGAAAGGCAAGGCCCCAGTCCAGAAGGTGCCCACCAGAAAGGCCACACCAAAGAGAAAGGCACTTGCCAGCAGGGGACTAGTTATTCGAGACCGTCCCGTGGGGTCAAGTGCTCCCCCATGAGGCTCCATTGGGCCCTTGGTCATGACACCTCCTATGAATAACCCCAACCAGCAACCGAAGTACATCTTCCACGGGAAAGGCTCTGAAAAGGCGAGAAGACTTAGGGAAAAGGATCCCTGCAAGCATGAGAATCCCATACCGGATCGTCGCTTCTGGTGTTTTCCATTGCGACTACTATTGCCTTATCTACTTGAGGATGAAGACGTCGGTTGCTGATGCTCAGTGGGTCGATTGGCCCTATATGAAGAAGAAAAATCATCAAGCTTTCAATGCAGTTGTACAAGCAGCTGAGCATCATGGTCTCAAGGAACTTCTTGCTTTTCAATATGACTGGAACATAGAGGTGGTGGCTCAATTTTACACCACATGCTACTTCTCCACCTTTGGAGACAGTAAGATATCATGGATGATGGAAGGAGTCCAATACTCCATCCTATATGATGAGTTTGCATAGATTCTCGGGCTTGAGGAGTTCCTGATCCATGAGTTGACCATTCACAACCTCACGACGATAGATTTGGGGAAGATAGAATTCATGTACGAGGTTGGCTTTTACAATCCCCCCACAACCAAGATCCTCCGTCCATTCTTTAGTGTGCTAAACCGGATCTTGAGAAAGACTTTAGCACCTAAAGACAGGGATGCGGGGATGATCCAAGGCCACCTCGTCACCTGTTAAAGCTAATTTGTGAAGATGAGAAATTCAACGTGTTTGGCTACATCTACAATGGCATCTTCAACATATCCCACACCCCCAGCCGCTCGTGTGGATATGCTCCATTCATTATGTGCCTCATTGAGAAGGTGTCGAGATTGGAGTTTGTGAAGGATGTCAAGCATAGACCCCTTCACCCTGAAATTCCTCCTATCATGCCAAAGATTGGCAGAGCTCCAAGGAGGAGTGCTCCCAATGCACCTCCTCCTCCACTCGCTCCTACCTCTTCCTCCTCCGGTAATTCTTCAAGCGCTATACTCAAATTCTTGAAGTCTATCTTCACCTCTTGCCGCAAGGTTGAAATCAAAACGCAGAAGATGTCTAGGAGGCAAGACAAATACCTCAAGAAGCTTTGTGAAAAGGTGGACATTGCTATGTCCCAAGAGTCTTCCGATGAAGAGGAGTTGACACCTTTCCCGGATCTCACGGAGGCGGAGGCTGCTCTCCTTGGTGGTAGGGGTGTCCCTTCTAGTGCTTCTCCCGCCGAAGAGGAAGAAGAGGAAGAGCAAGACGATGAAGATGGATAGGAAGATAAAGAAGCAACCCAAAGCGATGAAGATCGTGGTGAGGAGAGTGAGAGTGACGATGAGTAGACTTAGGATCTCTCCTTTGTTCTCCCTTAGTCTTTTCCCTTTTTGGTGTCTTGATGTCAAAGGGGGAGAGATTGAGGGGGGTACAGTGGACTATGCAATGTTATTTTGAAAAACTTGTAACGATTTTACATTTTTATATTTGGGCTGTAATATTATGTTACTCTATGTTGATCCTACTACATATTACTCTAATTTGAATTATGTTATTGTTCCATATGTGTGATGATTCTTAATTTCAATTGAGATGCATGTTTAACTTCTACTTATCACATCTCAACACTTGCATCACACGTAGGAACCCCACCATAACACCTAAATGTATAAATCTCTCATAGAATCTACTCTTGTGTATTACTCTCATTGCAAATTATTCATGCACACACTTAGGGGGAGCTCTCTATACACTTGTGTGTTATGGAAATCAACTCATTTGTATTTTTATTAGAAAAAACTCAATGTGTTGTCATCAAATCACCAAAAAGGGGAGATTGAAAGTGCATCCAGGCTAAATCCCCGTGGGTTTTGATGATTGATGACAACACTTAAGGGACTAATGAGCATTACATGTGTAAGTACAAGTGATTAGAAGATCGACGGGGATGGATGCACTCAAAAAGGGAAAAGAGGAGAATAAGGCGAAAATACAAGGTATGAGTGTGTTCATAGGTCCAAAGTGTTGAGAATCATCTAAGAGCTCTTAGTCCAAGTTTAGGTTAGGTGGAGAGAAGAGTTGAGACAACCCTAAAAAGGATCGGACTTGTCCGGGCTGGAAGGCCCGACCAGTCCGGTCACATCAGACTAATCCGATGTTAGACGGACCAAAAGTTTCTGAGTGAGTTTGGACTTATCCGTTTGGGGATGGACTAGTCCGTGTTGAGTGTGTTTGAGTCCTTCAGGAACTAAGTTCTGAAGGACCGGACTAGTCCGCCCTTGGTGGCCGGACTAGCCCGTTCTGTCAGACTAGTCCGTTTCTAACCAGAACAAGAGTTTCCGTGTGAGATTGGACTAGTCTATTGTGAGTCAGACTAGTCCTTTTGAAACTTGGAGGTGTCTGCGGGGACTAAGTCTTGGATGGCCGGACTTGGCCGCCCCTTGAGGTCGGACTAGTCCGGTGGACCAGACTTGTCCGTTCTCAACCGGACTAGTCCGTTATTGATCGGGCTAGTCCGTGGTGTGTGACCGTTTGAATTCAAAAGGAGGCAGGTGACCATTTAGTTGGTGAAATGTGACATCACCAGTGACCGTTTGGTTGGTGAAGTGTGACATCACCGGTCCCACAGACCGGACTAGTCTGGGGTTAAAGGCCGGACTAGTTCAGACTTTTTCTGGTGGCAACGGCTAGTTACCGGGACCTCTATAAAAAGGGGATCCCCGGGCGTCTAAGGCTTACTCTCGAACCCAAGTGCCGGCATAGACTTCTAGAGCTTTCCTAGCCTCTTTTCTTCAATTCTTTGAGCCCTAAGAGTGATTCTTGAGGGTTTGTTAGTTTTGGGAAGAGGATAAAAAGGGGAGTAATTAGTATTGAGCTCTCGGTTGATTCTCTCACACTAACTAGGTAGTTGAGTTGTTGAGGGTGCTGATTTGTAAGTTCCTTGAGCTGAAATCTTGTGGGCTCCTCAATTTGTGAGTCGCCCACGAATTGTTGTGAAGTCTTTGTGATCTAGTGGAAGAACAAGCCAACCTTTGTGGTGGCTTGGTGAGGATAGAGTTGAGAGCAACCTGGTACTTTGTGGGTTCCTCAACTTGGACGTAGGTTTCTTGGTGAAGCTGAACCACAGGATAAAGCATGTGCTCTATCCTTTCGGTTTGCCTCTCGTTTCTTGCTAGATCATTTTAATGTTCTTCACATTTATTATTTAAGTCTTGTGATCCACTTAGTTCTAGTTAGTTATTTTTCCAATTAACCTCACCACTAAATTGCTGGACTATAGTACTTCACTACTCATCAAATAGATCAGCAAAAAAACTTCAGAGGTTCCTCTCTTTCGAGTTAAATTTCCTTGTGACCGGACTTGTCCGCCCCAAGACCGTACTAGTCCACACTATGTGAACTAGTGAGTTTTTATTAAGCCGAATTTCATATTTTTTGCCTATTCACCCTTGTTGGTACCTTGCGAACTGGTTACCCCTGCGTAGTAGGTAGAAAACAACCTGGGCCCTGCCTTCCCGGCTTAGGCGGGCCCCAGCGTAAGCCACGTGCCCTGGGCCCGATGGGTAGTCCCGGGATTGCCACGTGTCTTCAGGCCCTGAGCCTGACTACCGTCCGAGGGTGGCTCGGGACCCGCCATGAGTCTTGTGGTGCTGGACCCCATCTTCAGTCAAGGAGGGCTCCGGCGCTGCCACGTGCCCGAAACCTCCGAGCCACACCCTCCGCCAGGGAGAGCTCTGGAGGTGCCACGTGTCCTACGGCTCCGGGTCCGACCTCCAGCATGGGAGGGCTCCGGTGCGGCCGCGTGGGCAACGGATCCGGATATACCTTCCCCCCGAGGAAGGCCCCGGATGTGCCACGTGTCCTGCGGCCCCGGACCCGACCTCTAGCACGGGAGGGCTCTGGTGCTGCACGTGCCCAACAACTCCGGACCACCTGCTCCGCAAGACAGCTCCGGTGGAGACGCGTGTCCCGGGGCCACCCACCCGGACATCACTTCGACCAGCAACGGGCAGATGGCCAAGGAGTAAAGAGTAAGTGTGAGACCTATGTGTGCTGAATACATTGGCAATTAGGATAAAAGTTAGCATTAACATTCAAAGTTTTGAATATTGCCAAAACATTCTTCTGTGGCAAGGTCCGACAAGTTCTTTGTTAGGTCCACCAAGTGTTGGCAAGGTCCGACGCAAGGTCCGGAGAGCTCTTGCAAGGTCCGGAGAGCTTCTGTGAGGTCCGGAGCTTGTTTTTAGGGAGCTCCCGTGAAGTTCAACTCGTAGAACTGCAGCGTCTTGTTTTTGCTTTTAACTCGCAATGTTTCAAACTTGCTTTATGGGAAGGTTTTCTTAGTATTAATTTGCTAAGTTTTTGGTGTGTTTTGGTGGTTATGGCTGTTATCATTTGATATGGTTTGCAACATGCTTATGTGACGTGCTCATGTAAGGTGTTGTGGTTTTCGAACTAACGTGAGTCAAGTCGAGAACTTGTGCTCGGAAGAATTGGTTGTTTATTCATGTGCAGGTGTTGCTTTAGTTCAAGACATGGCTGGTGACGGGATCCTTGGACTAGTCTCAGGGAGGAGATGAGGTTCCAACAACCAAGTTCAGGAGGAGCTGTGGTTGAGTTGATCGGGAGGTCACGCATCATGTTTGGATCAAGGGCAGTGCATATGAAGGTTGCGTGTACGTCGTTGGAAGGTGTTTGCACGTGTGCAAGGAGTGCATGGACGTGGCAACATTGTTCCAAGGCGTGATGAAGAGAAGTGGATGTAAAGAATTGGTCGGAAAGGTCCAACCGGCTGGATTGCGTACTCAGGCTGAGGCTGAGTCGGATATGGCTCAAATATGGAAGATTTGAGTTGGTTATGATAGGATTTCATGCCAGGCACGAAGTTGAGTTGTTTTAGGAATGTTTAGGAAGTTCCTAAGGTGTTAGGAAGTCTCACAATTGCTTCTATCTGCGAATAGGAGAGTCCTGAGCAGTTATGGTAAGTTAGGATACGATTCCAATTAGGAGTAGGAGTTCTAGATTGGATTGTTTAGCCTGAGGGCTGGCTATAAAAGCAAGGGAGGCCAGAGCTCTCATGGGTAGAGAACTTTGGGCTGTTCCTCTTGTGTTTCTATTGAATAAAGTTCATATTTTCGAGGAGTTTTTGTGCCTTGTTCGTCCGACTTGTTTTTCGTCAAGTCTTTCTCGCCGAGTTTCTGGACAGACCGACGTTGCTTCGGTGTTTCATTCATAACTCGAGTTTTACAGATCCGATTGACATGATTCTTTTTGGGTTGTCTTCAAAACTCAATTATCTATCATCTGTGAAATTTTCACGAGCTTCGGATCTGTAGTTTTTGATATACACGAGTTTCTTTGCAGCGTTGCAGATCTGTTTTATATCGGGTAGAACAGATTGATCTTCGTTTAATGTTTTGATCGTATCTCAAGTTTTACTTCGTGTTTTCAAGTGATTCTTGTTGCATTAGATCCGTGACTTGATTATCTACCTCTCTACTTTATTTGTCACGGTTGAACACGTTTGAAAACACTTGCACACACGGTTTCTTTAACCGATTGATTTTTTGCTGAGGGGTTTTTGTTGTTTCCGCTGCGAAAAGTTTTAATCTACCATTCACCCCCCTCTGGTAGCTTTTCACGTGCTCTTCGATCCTACAGTAAGGTACTCTGTCAGGTCGAGCATTCAAGGCTCGCGCCTTCCTCAAAAGAATGGTGCACCGCGCATGCCTCTGTTCCCCGTCTGTGCACCATTACGGTGAAAGACAGGGGGGCGAGGCGTGACGGCACAACAGTGTCGCTCAACGGCACAGAGCCGCCTAGCAGAGCGAGGAGACACGGCGACAAGACGGGAACTTCATCATAACCAGCCGCCTGGTCAGAGGCACCCATCGTGACAGGTGGCAGGCCTTAACTCCACCGACAGTGACAATGCATATAGATGTAAATGTCTATAGCCTATGTATAGGATGCATATAGCCGTGGGGCCACCTGTCGGGCCCCGCGCCACCTTGTAACTGCCCCGGCCTTGGGCTATAAAAGGACTGGGGCAGCCTCCGGGCAAGGGGTTCGCAACCCAGCCGACTCATACACTCATACGCGCAAGCAATACAGCAAACACACCCATGGACGTAGGGTATTACGCTCCGGCGGCCCGAACCATGTAAATCCTCTTCCCTCTCGCCATTGTGCTCCGACCTTGGAGATCCACTAGCCCCACCGAAAATAGAACCTCCGTGGGCTGCTTCCGAGCAGATCGGGGGAAGTGTCGCAGGAAAACACTTCAACATTTGGAGCACCAGGTAGGGTTTTTTTTGGTTATTGAAGCTGTTCGTGAAGCCTACAATGGTGAACATCCAATCTGTCAGAGGTTCTTCCCGTCCCTCACGCCGCCAGCGGCAGAGGGAGCAGCAAGCGTCCTCTGGTCCCAGTGCGGGACCGTCTGCCGATGCCAGTCCCTACAGCGATGGTGCCAGTTCCCTCCTGGCAGCCTTCGGTTGCGATGGCGTCGCAAGCGCCGACCGAGGCCAGCTTGGAGAGCGCACTGCTAGCAGCCCGTGCACTCCTTCACAACCCCCCATGCGCGGGAGTTTCCCCATTCGCTGCTGAGCAGTGGCGCAACGACATCGACCACCTGGTCGTTGCCACGCTCAACTCGCTAGCGGCTGCGGGGGGTCGGGGGTCGCGCACCGCCAAGCGCCTGCGACAGCAGACCGACAGCGACGACAACAACCGGCGGTGCCTGATCCACAACTCCAAGCGGCATAGTGCCAGTGAGTGCCGGGAGATACAGAAGCTAGCGGGGTGATTCTAAGAACTTTGAAAGCAGCACCGGGATGGCGCGCCCTTTCGCCAGCGGGAGGGCAAGCAAAGAGCTGACCCAGAGGTCAGCAATGGTTAGGAGACGGAGTACCAAGATACCGAGCGAGCGTCGAAGGTCATCTATGATCAGGGAGAGGGCTTTGACCCTGACCACATGCCGGATGGGTGTCAAAAGACGCTTTATGTGATGTACGGGGTTCATGGGACATCACATCCCAACGAGACGTCAAGACCCTCTAGCGAGAGGTCATGGCAGTATCGCCTACCCCCAAGCCAGCTCCCTACCGCAAGTGGATAGAGATGGAGATCAGCTTCACTGCCTCTGACTGCCTGAAGAACATGGCGGGAGCCAGGCAGCTACCGCTCATCGTCTCCCCGACCATAGCTAACTTGAAGCTCTACCACATGCTGGTCGATGGAGGAGCGGGCCTCGACCTCATCAGTCTTGCAGCCTTCCAAAAGCTGCAGATCCCTATGGGAAAGCTGGCCCCGTCGCGCCAATTCTCTGGAGTGGGCTTGGGGTCCATTCTCCCACGCGGTAGCATCTCCCTCCCGCCGGTGACATTCGGGACGCCTGAGAACTATCGCACCGAGAGCGTCGTCTTCGACGTGGCGGAGGTCAACCTCCCCTTTAACGCCATCCTCGGTAGGCCGGCGTTGTACCAGTTCATGGCTGTAGCTCAGTAAGGCTACCTAGCGCTGAAGATACCGACCCCAAGTGGTGTCCTCAGAGTCCAAGCAGATCGAACCGCCGGAGTCGCAGCGCTGGAAAAACTCCAGGCCCTGGCAGCTTCAAAGGTGGAGGCCTCCGGGAGTGTTGGGACAAGCAAGGAGCCACCCAGCACACGACAGCATGGCCCATCCTCCGTGCCCCGCATACAACCTTCGAGTGCGGAGGAGGTCATGGTTATCCAGATAGGCGATGATGCTGCCCAGACCACCCGCATTGCGGGAAACTTGGGTAGCAAATAGGAACTCGCGCTCATCATCTTCCTCAAGGCTAACGTCGACGTGTTTGCTTGGCAACCATCGCAAATGCCCGGGATCCCCAGGGAGGTGATCGAGCACCATATGAAGATCCACCCTGATGCTAAGCTAGTGATGCAGAAGCCTCAAAAGCAGTCCGTCGAGTGGCAGAACTTCATTCGTGAAGAAATCAAGAAGCTGCTCGACGCCGGCTTCATCCGAGAAGTCCACCACCCAAGATGGATTGCAAACCCCGTCGTGGTACCCAAGGCTGGCGGGAAGCTACGGATGTGCATCGACTACACAAGTCTAAACAAGGCATGCCCTAAAGACCCCTTTCCCCTCCCACGAATAGATCAAATTGTAGATTCTACTTCTGGCTGTGATCTGCCGTGCTTCCTGGATGCTTATTCCGGTTTTCATCAAATACCCATGTCTAAAGGAAGATGAAGAGCACACTGCTTTTATAACACTAGACGGCCTTTATTGTAATGTTTCTATGCCTTATGGCCTAAAAAACGCCTTGCCCACCTTTGCGCGTGCCATGCATAAGACATTTGGGGATCTTATATGGGATTTAGTGGAGGTGTACATTGATGACATCATGGTGAAATTCAAGTCGCATACATCTCTGTTGGACAACTTAGCCTTAGTCTTTTATAAGCTACGCACAACTCGGACCAAGTTAATCCTGGATAAATGCATATTCAGAGTTCCTGCCGGGAAGCTCCTCGGTTTCCTGGTCTCGCACTGAGGAATCAAAGCTAACCCTGACAAGATCAAGGCTATAGAGATGATGCGACCTCCAACCTGAGTCAAGGACGTCCAGAAGCTTACGGGATGCCTGGCCGCACTCAGTTGGTTCATCCCCCAACTAACATGGTGTGCCCTCCCATTCTTTAAGCTTCTGCGGAAGTCCGGACCCTTTGTCTAGACTGAAGAAGCCAACAAGGCGTTCCAAGATCTGAAGCATTACCTGACCTTGCTACCGATCATGGTCGCCCCAGAGCCGGGTGAGCACCTGCTTCTCTATACTTACGCAAAGGAAGAAGTTGTTAGCATGGTCCTGGTCGCTGAACGGCTAGAACCTGAGCGACTCCAAGCACCAAGCAAAGAGCCTACTGCTGGTCGCGAGTCTCAGAACCCGGGCCCCGCAGGGGAGCTTGGCGTAACTCCGGCCCTGGATGTTCCTGGGTCCCAGCTCCCGGAGGCCGGACACCAAGACCAAGATGCTGTAGACCTCCTGCCAATGAAGGAAGATGTTCCAGACCCCTCCGGGAGGGCCCGGACCACCCAGTGACCGGTCTACTACATCAGCGAGGTCCTCCACGATGCCAAGACGTGATACTCGGAGGTCCACAAGTTGCTCTACACAGTGCTGATTGCGTCAAGGAAGCTCCGCCACTACTTCCAAGCTCACAAGGTCTCGGTGGTAACGACCTATCTACTGAAGACGGTGCTCCACAGTCCCAACGCAACGGGAAACATAGCAAAGTGGGCAGATGAGCTGGCGGAGTTCAATCTCGACTTCTTACCGCGCCACACCGTCAAGAGCCAGGTGCTGGCGGACTTCATGGCGGAATGGACCCCGCCTCCATGCCATCCAGGGGGTCAAGACGACGGCGACCTAGAGCCCAGGCCTCCGGTGCTAACCGGACCCCACTGGACACTCTACTTCGACGGCTCCTCACGTAAGCAAGGAGACGGAGCGGGGGTCCTGCTCATCTCACCAGAAGGAGAGCAGTTCAAGTACATAATGCACCTCAACTTCAAGGCTACAAACAACATGGCAGAATATGAAGCCCTCATATTTGGGATGAGTACCGCCCTGTCCCTGGGCGTGCGACAGATACTAGTTAAAGGAGACTCTTAGCTTGTCATCAAGCAAGTCAGGCGTGAGTGCTCCTGTAATGATCCTCAACTAGCTGCCTACCTTATCCATGTGCAGAAGATGGAGAAGGAGTTCCATGCCTTGGAGTTGTGCCATATCCCCCGCGCCAACAACGCGGTGGCGGATGACCTTTCAGCGAAAGCCTCTACATAGGACGCACCTTGAAAGGAAGCTACTGCGTCCAACAGCCTAGCCTGCCAAACCAGGTGAAGGGGGCGAGTCCAGCACCTCTAAGCTGGCAGTCCCGGCGGCCCTGCAACCATGGCACCCGCCAAGGATCGTATGCGTCATTGGGGACTCTGTGCTACCCGACACCCAAGATCCAGATGCTCAAGTAGGACCCAATGCATGGATCACGGAGATCCGGACCTACTTGAAGGAAAATATCCTTCCTGATGAACATGTATCCACTGAACGGATTGTTGTATGGCTAAAATATACATACTGGTAGATGGGGATCTCTACCGGTGTGGCGCCAATAGCGTTCTATTGCGGTGCATAACCTGGGAGGAGGGCTGCGAGCTGCTCTCAGAGATCCATGGAGGCGAGTGCGGCAACCACACTTCGTCTTGCACGCTGGTCGATAAAACCTTCTGGCATGGCTTCTACTAGCCGACAGCTCTCCTGGATGCCGTCGAGCTGGTCAAGAGATGCAAGGCGTGCCAGTTCCATGCCAAGCATTTCAACACACCAGCACAGACGATGCAGATGATCCCACCCTCATGGCCATTTGTAGTATGGGAGCTGGACATCCTGGGGCCATTCCCCAGGGCCGTCGGAGAGTACCGGTATCTCTATGTCGCCGCATAAAAGTTCACCAAGTGGGCGGAAGCAACCCCTGTAGTCACCACCAACAAGCAGTCCGCAGTAAAATTCATCAAGTCAATAATCTGCAGGTTCAGGGTCCCGAACAGGATTATCACTGACAATGGGACCCAGTTCACCAGTGCAGCATTCCTAGAATACTGTGAGGACCTTGGTATCCAGGTCTGCTATGCTTCCGTTGCTCACCCAGAGAGTAACGACCAGGTCGAGAGAGCCAATGCTGAGATACTCAGGGGCCTCAGGACGCATAATTATGCTGGCCTGGAAAAGCATGGCACCAACTGGATTGACGAACTTTCATCTGCACTGTGGGCCAGTCGGACATCACCCAGCCGAGCCACAGGGGAGATTCCCTTCTTCTTGGTCTACGGAGCAGAGGTTGTCCTCCCTCCAGAGATTACCTTAGGCTCCCCTCGTGTCAAGGCATATGACGAAGCCACGCAGGACCAGGCCCGACGTGAAGATCTCGAGCTCGTCAATGAGCACAGATGGCAGGCAGCAATCCGGAACGTGCGATACCGCCAGGCTCTCCGGTGCTACCACCAGCGGTCCGTGCGGAGCAAAGAGCTGCAGGTTGGCGACCTCGTGCCCCAACGAATACTTACACAGGAGGGGTCCAACAAGCTTTCCCCCCATTGGGAAGGTCCCTTCCGGGTGACGCGAGTATGCCGACCAGGATGCGTCCACCTGGCTATGGAGGATGGCGACCCAATTCATAATCCTTGGAACATCGAGCACCTCCGTAAGTTTTACCCGTAGCTTAGGGTAAGGTGGTTTTCCCCTGTTAAAGGGCCATAGAGACTAGGACCAGTGCTCTGATCAGCCAAACTCCGGGGGACCCGACTACCCTTGCCATTGTGGAGTAAGTCATTCAGACTCCTGTACAGCCTGACTCCACCTATGTACCACCATTATAAAGGAAACTGTAGCCTTCCTTTCAAGCTTGCGTATATTTTTCCGTACCCCTCGACGTGTACATAGTTGTGTTTCTCTGTCTCGCCCTTGGCCAATGTTGTGCAACAAGGCGGAAACGTCGGAAGCACGTGTAATTGTCTCCGGACCCCATTGGTTACCTTCCTGGTCGGGTCCGGTGATGCCAACACGACGTCTCTCCCCTCCGGAGTGCCAGGCCAACGGGGGTCCTAGGGTATGTAGCCTGCTTAGCTTGCCCTATGCCCTAAGCGCTCACACTCTGCCCCTTCAGCGCAGCACCCAGGTGCTGGGGGTCCGGCCGAGACACCACCTCAGGAAGGATAATAATTAGGGTCCGAGCACTTCTGCACCGAATTGACCAGGTTGCGTAGCTCAAGCTGAGGACCATAAGCCATAATGAGGCCATCGAGCAGAGAAAATACAACTGCACGACACAGGACTCTGATCCGTGAGGCTGGAACCTTAGCTTCCCAAGGGGGTGTAACACACTCTATCGAAGTGTTGCCGTCGACACTTCCCCTGGGCCTGCTCCAGGGCAGCCCACGGAGGTTCTTTTACGGAGGGGCTAGTTCTCTCAGAAGGTCGCATTGGATGAAGGAGGGATTGACACAAGGATTTTTATGTGGTTCGGGCCGCCGGAGCGTAAAACCCTACGTCCACGGGAGTAGTGTTGCTCTGTGTATTGCTTGCTCGTGTATGAGCTGAGTGTGTAGTTGGGGTGGAAAATGAGCCGAACCCCTTGCAACGTTGCCTGCCCAAGCCTTTTATACTCCAAGGCTCGGGCGGCTTACAAGGTGGGCCCCGGGGCCCGACAGGTGGCCCCGGGGTGATGTCCTACCATCTACCATGTCTTGTGATGAATACTGGTAGCTGTCTTCTGGCGATGGTTTCCCAGTCGTCGTCCTGCCATCCTGGCAGTGCTGCAAGCTAGGCGTAGTGGTTGATGTTGGCAGGAACGGCAGGGCATGTCTTTTCACTGTATTTATTGGTCTACAGGTCTAACATGGTGCGCCTGTCTTGACTGTGACTGGTCATAGTGCCTCCTGACAGGCGTGCGCCGCGTCTCCGCGCCTTGGGAAGGTGCGGGTCTTGAATGTCTTGTACGGACAAGGCATGGCGTGCCTTTACGCCTGCTGCCTACCGAGCCGGGGTGGGCAGCGCGGCTCTGTTGGCCACGTGGCAGGCCTGGAGCTCTCCTCTGAGGAGAGGGGAGCCCCGGCCCTACTGGACACGTGGCACCTTCGGAGCTCACCCCTGCGCGGGGGGGGGGGGGGGGGGGGGGTGAGGTCTGGCTCCTCTAGCCACGTGGCAGGCCCGGAGCTCTCCTCTGAGGAGAGGGGAGCCCCGGCCCTACTGGACACGTGGCACCTTCGGAGCTCACCCCTGCGGGGGTGAGGTCCGGATCCTCTAGCCACGTTGCAGGCCCGGAGATCTCCTCTAAGGAGAGGGGAGCCCCGGCCCTACTAGACACGTGGCGCCTTCGGAGCTCGCCCCTGTGGAGGGGGCGAGGTCCGGCTCTTCAGGCCACGTGGCAGGCCCAAAGCTCTCCTCTGAGGAGAGGGGAGCCCCGGCCCTACTGGACACGTGGCGCCTTCGAAGCTCGCCCCTACGTAGGGGGTGAGGTCCAGCTCTTCTGGCCACGTGGCAGGCCCGGAGCTCTCCTCTGAGGAGAGGGGGAGCCCCAGCCCTACTGGACACATGGCGCCTTCGGAGCTCGCCCCTGTGGAGGGGGCGAGGTCCTTAGGCAGTTTTCTCCTATGCGCGGGGGTACCCGGTATTGAGGGTACCGACAGTGGCCCCCGGGACCATCTCGGGGGAGATGACGATCCCGGGGTGGGGCCTTCTCCTTGTCTACCCCGCGCACTTTCTTGTCTTGAGTATTCCCTGTGCTTGTAGGGTCTTTTCTTCTTCGGAGCTCAGCCCTGCGGAGGGCGTGAGGTCCGACATCAAAGCTCGCCTATGAGGAGAGGGTGAGGGCTGGCATCGGAGCTCAGCCCTGTGGGGGGGGGCCTGAGATCCGGCATTAGAGCTCGCCTCTGAGGAGAGGGCAAGGGCTGGCATCAGAGCTCAGCCCTGCGGGGGGTGTGAGGTCCGGCATCAGAGCTCGCCTCTGAGGAGAGGGCGAGGGCTGGCATCGGAGCTCAGCTCTGCGGGGGGCGTGAGGTCCGACATTAGAGCTCGCCTCTGAGGAGAGGGCGAGGACTGGCATCGGAGCTCAGCCCTGCGGGGGGCGTGAGGTCCATCATCAGAGCTCGCCTCTGAGGAGAGGGGCGAGGGCTGACATCGGAGCTCAGCCCTGTGGGGGGTGTGAGGTCTGGCATCAGAGCTCACCTCTATGGAGAGGGCGAGGGCTGGCATCGAAGCTCAGCCCTGCGGGGGGTGTGAGGTCCGGCATCAGAGCTCGCCTCTGAGAAGAGGCTGAGGTCCGGCATCAGAGCTCGCCTCTAAGGAGAGGCTGAGGTCCGGCACTGTCAGCCACGTGTCAGGCCCGGGGCTTGCCTCTAAGGAGAGGGGAGGCCCGGTCCTGTTGGGCACATGGCACCTTCGGAGCTCACCCCTGTGGAGGGGGTGAGGTCCAGCTTCGGAGTTCACCCCTGCGGAGGGGGTGAAGTCCAGCACTGCCAGCCACGTGTCAGGCCCGGGGCTTGCCTCTGAGGAGAAAGGAGGTCCGGTCCTGTTGGACACATGGCGCCTTCGGAGCTCACCCCTGCGGAGGGGGTGAGATCCGACTTTGGAGTTCACCCCTGCGGAGGGGGTGAAGTCCGGCACTGCCGGCCACGTGTCAGGCCCGGGGCTTGCCTCTGAGGAGAGGGGAGGCCCGGCCCTGTTGGACACGCGGCGCCTTCGGAGCTCACCCCTGCGGAGGGGGTGAGGTCCGGCTTCGGAGTTCACCCCTGCGGAGTGGGTGAAGTCCGACACTGTCAGCCACGTGTCATGTCCGGGGCTTTCCTCTGAGGAGAGGGGAGGCCGGCCCTGCTGGACACGCGGCGCCTTCGGAGCTCACCCCTACGGAGGGGGTGAGGTCCGGCTTTGGAGTTCACCCCTGCGAAGGGGGTGAAGTCCGGCACTGCACCCGAGTAGGAAATGGTAATCCTGCTCAGAGGTCCTCTCTTCCCTGTTCCTTAGTTTTATTTGGCTTACAATCTTGGGCCGGTACACGGGGCTTGGGCAATCCAGTGCACTCGGTACCGGAGGCCCGCCCCCCCTTGATCAAGGTGTAATCGTCCGACTCCTAGTACTTAGACCGTAGCGCTGGGGAGGCAGAGTGCGCACGCTTTGGGTGCAGGACCAGGCAAAGCAAGGCTCCTGGACCTCCCGCTCTGGCGTAGGTCTTTTCTTGGAGGAGGCCGACTGGCGTCATAGTACCCTAACAGGGGGAGGTCCGAGAGGCCCTTGGGCCCTTGGAAGGTACCTCAAGCACGACCGCCTTCGGCAGGATGGCAAATGCTGACTAGGCATAAGAGTGGGAAAGGAGAACTAAGTGTACAATGGGCGTACACTGTCTAGAGCTCAGGGAGGTGATCATAAAAATTAACGCGTAATTTAAATGAACACATAAGTAAGCGTGGTAGGACAGGGTTCTTTTCATTCATGTAAGTCCATAGGAGGAAAACAGGCCGTACATGGAAGCAACGACCCGCCCCATTGTGAAGGGGGGCAGAGCCTACGCGCTTAGGGTACAGGACCAGGCTAAGCCGGACGTAGTCCTGGACCACCCCCTAGGGCTTAGCTGCTCCGAGTGCTGCTCCTAGACTCTATGGGATCTGTTACAGAAAGAATAAACCTGTCCTACCACTGTTCTAAGGGTAGAACTTACGGAGGTAGCATCGGAGCACCTGCCTTGAGCTCCCATGCACGGACCTCTGGTGGTAGCGTCGGAGCATCTGCCGGTACCGTGCGCTTCAGAGCGTTGCTTGCCATCTTGCCTCGTCGACGAGGTAGATGTCCTCACGCAGGAGCTGGTCTTGCGTGGCTTCGTCAAATGCTCGGACATGGGGGGACCCCCATGGTGAGCTCCGGAGGAAGCATGGCTTCGGCCCTGCATACCATGAAGAAGGGTGATTCCCGTGACCTGGCCCTGGGATGTCCGGCTGGCCCCCGACGTAGAGGAGCCGGTATCCTTCGACGGTTCTGGGGCAGGGCCCCAGGATGTGCAGCGTATGCACTTGTTGTGTGGGTCTGCTCGGTATGGATCTGGCACGCCTTGCATCTCCTAACTGGCTTGACGGCGTCCAGGAGGCTGTCGGTCAGTAGAAGCCATGCCGGAAGGCTTTACCGACCGGCGTGCGGGACGATGCGCGGCTCCCGTACTCGCCTCCGTGGATTGCTGCGAGCAGGTCGCAGCCTTCCTCCTGGATTATGCACCACAATAGGATGCCGTTGGCGCCACGCCGGTAAAGATACCAACGTGTACCTCTTATCCATCTGCACAATCCGTTCAGCGCATGCACGTTCATCAAGAAGTATGTTGTCTTTCAAGAAGTGCCGGACCTCCGTGGTCCATGCATCGGGGCTACTTGAGCTCCTGGATCTTGGGCGCTGGGTAGCACGGAGTCCCCATGATGCATACGATCCTTGGCAGGCGCCATGGCTGCAGGGCCGCCGGAACCGCCAGCTTTGAGGTGCTAGTCTCGCCCCCTTCACCCGGTTTGGCAGGCCGGGCTGTGGGTCGCGGCAACGTCCCTTCAAAGGCTCCTTCGGGCTCCGGGGCTACGGTGGACACCTTGACAGGTCGTTGGTGACGGTGTTGTCGGTGCGCGGTACATGGCACAGGTCCAAGGCGACGTTGTTGGTTGCCTTGAAGTTGAGGCACACCATGTACCCGAACTGCTCCCCCGTTGGCATGAGAAGCAGCACGTCGGCTCCGGCCCCCTTCTTCCATGAGGAGCCGTCAAAGTAGAACATCCAGTGGGGCTCGGTGAAGACCGGTGCTCGGGGCTCCGGTTCTCCACCTTCAGGGCCCCCCCTGGGTTGCTTGGCGATGGCGTCCACTTGGCCACGACGTCAGCCAGTGCTTGGCTCTTGACTGCATGACGTGGTTGGAAGTTCAGCTTGAACTCCGCCATCTTCGGGCTGTCCTCCTGCTTCGGAGGCTGGACGTGAGTGCCAGTTACACCCTTCTGCTGCTCTGGCGCACTTGTCCGCCAGGCTGATGAGCTCCGAGACGTCTCGCACCTCCCTGGTGGCCAGCTTCTCGAGCATCTTCTTGTCCCTCACACCCTGTTGGAATGCGACCACGACTGATGCATTATGGATGTGAGGGATGATGTTCCGTACTTGGGAGAATCGCTGGATGAAGGAGCACAGTGATTCCCCCGGTTGCTGTCGCACAGCGTGGAGGTCCAGCTCCGTGCCGGGACGTGTGTAGGAGCTGCTGAAGTTCACCGTGAACTGTCAGCATAGCTCCCCCCAGGAGGTTATGGAACCCTGGGGCAGGTTCATGAGCCATGACCGTACAGGGCCGGTCAAGGCGACGGGGAAGTAGTTGGCCATGGTGGCTTCATCCCCTCCTGCCGCAAGGATGACAGTGGACTAGATCTGCAGGAACACCGCAGGGCTGACGGTTCCGTCGTACTTCTCCGGCAGGTGTGACCGAAACTTGCGTGGCCACACTGCGAAGCGGAGGTGTGGCGCCAGGGCCACACACCCCGTCCCTGCTGCTGCAGATCTTGATGCCGCGAACGCTTGGTCCGCTGCTGGCACAGTGTACCCAGGTATGGGCAATGGTGCACCATATAACGGGAGCGCCGACTGCAGGGCATATGGCTGCTGCATATGCTGCGTGGAGTACGCCTGGGGCAGAGGTCGCATGGCGAACGTCTGAGGCCCAGGCTGAGTCGAGGCAGTCGACATGCTGTAGTCGGCCTCGTGGGTGCGACGCCTTTGCCGCTGCCGCTCGATGGTCACGTGAGCATCTTCTTCCAAGAGACGTCGCTCCAGCTCTATCCTCAGGTCTGCCGTTGAGAGCCTGGTAGAACGGGAGTCTGCCGTCTGTCTGTCAACCGTTGGCGTGCACGACAGCGACACATCTGGTTGACCTGGGCGTCATCCCCGCCGCAGCAGAGGGTTGACGGCAGCAGCAATGAAGTGGTTGACGTCGCAGACCCACTGCTGGGCGGCCCTCTGGGGAGCGTTTTCAGCAGGTGGATTGTCCAAGAGCGCTTGTGCGGCGGCTATTTCACTTGCTTGAGTAGCACTCTGCACCGCAGCAGATCTTGAGGTCGTTGTTCGCCGGGAATGATGGCGCGAAGAGCCAGCCTTTGATGGAAGCTTGGACATCTTCGTTGGCGCAGACCCGTCACGAGAGGGAAAAGCCCCCCTACCTGGCGAGCCAAATGTCGAAGTGTTGCTGTCGACACTTCCCTCGGGCCTGCTTCAGGGCAGCCCGCGGAGGTTCTTTTACGGAGGGGCTAGTTCTCTCGGAAGGTCGCGTTGGATTAAGGAGGGATTGACACAAGGATTTTTACGTGGTTCGGGCCGCCGGAGCGTAAAACCCTATGTCCACGGGAGCAGTGTTGCTATGTGTATTACTTGCTCGTGTATGAGCTAAGTGTGTAGTCGGGGTGGTGACACGACCCCATTGGTCCTGTCGAGCCAGGATCACGCTGAGGGGTGCTGCGTTGCACAGCACCGTATAACACACGTCAAAGGTACAAAGCGGAAGCGGAAATTTTATTTCATAAACAAGTTTATGAACATGTTTACATCAAAATAAGTTCAGTCTACACTCGCGGGCGTAGACTAAGCATCAAGTGCACGTTCAGCCCTCGAACGTATCCTTGCTAGCACACACGCACACTAACTCTGCGGCGTGCACGACTCCCACTCGACGGGGTTCCCCTCCTGGGGTTCCGTCTCCACTTCGGGAGTCCCTTCCTCATAGAACCCTGCAAAAGCTTCAAACACAAGCAGTGAGCACGAAGGCTCAGCAAGTCTGACCCGTCTCACCTAAACATGGAACTTCTACATGAGGGTAATGGGTTGCATGAGGTAAAAATTATTTGCAAGGGCTCGCCTAATTAGTAGAACCTTACTTTCAAGTTTTAGCAGCAGGTTGTGGAGAACCTTACGCTAAGGCACATGAGAGAGCCGCAATCAAACAAGAAACGCATTTCTCTCATGTACTTTGCCCAAAGTTAAAAAGAACTTTAATTAGCTCTAAGCTACAGCATATCATTAACAATCAATGTCCAGCTTTCAATCAGCAACATTTTAACATGTAACTAGCCTGTTCTTTCTACGTCACGGTACAGTGAACAAGTGGTACTCACTGACCGTGAGGGACGGCGATTATAATCGATTTACACCTGCAGGGTTACCCGAACAACCCGTCACGTACGCCCGTACTCGATGTTGCCTACAACAACCATCACGGACGCCGTACGCGACTACCTTTCACCCGTTAGCCAAATATTGAACCGGTCCCATCGTCCCGAGCAAGAGGTCTCTGCACGCGCATCTCTGTGCCGCCAGCCGATTTACACCTCGAGCTCTCAACCTACCCTCTGAACGACGGGCAATGCCTCAATACCCAGCTACCCGGGTTACATCAGTTTCCCGGTTCCCATATAGCCGGTAGGTCTTCGGTACTGTTCTAGCTTGTTCAACAGGCCCGCACACGGCTCGGTCCTCAATCGACACAAGCGGAGCTACAGCACACAGGCCCCAAAGTCCTGCTGCCCTTACTCTCCGCTCGGTCTCATTTTCTTGCCATGTGTATCATGTGCTATCTCTACCCGAGCAATGTGCCTCTAGCCTATTCTCGCGAGTAGTTCCAACTACTCGACTTGTACCGAATCCTACTCTATCCTAGCAATGCAGTGGCTAACGGGGTTTGCAATCCTAAACCCAACCCATGGTTCTCTTGGCTATGCAGTGGGGCTTCCAAACAAGACTCTAATGCACAGAATAAAGGAAACAAGTATGTGCTTAAAACAATAAAAATTTGTGAAAAGGTTAATGCAAACCGGAGCTTGCCTTGCTGCTCTTGGTCGTAGGCTAGCTGTTCCTCCGGAGTAACGAAGTCTAGGACTTCGGGTTCCTCCTCGACCTTAGCGGCTACATGATAGAAACAATACATGTATTAATTTAATGCATTTGTATTAAGTTTGAAGTTGTGAAGTCTATAACCTTTGCTAGATAGACCTAACGACTGTGAAACTTTTACTGTGGCTTGGTTACAACCTAAACAAAGACTTGGTCAAGTTTTAGTTGCAGCAAAGCTCATTTGAGCCCTCCACAAATAATTATGTCCTTGACCTTAATTGGAACTCTTAGGGTGTTCTAGGAATTTTCATGAGACAAACTATGACTTTCTGAAAACTAGATTTTCAGAGGGTTCTAATGGAGTTGGTCTCACTTAATTTGGAAGTCTCTAACTAAAGATATGAGCTAAACAATTTCAGAGAAAATTCTGAAAATGTTTCTGAACATTTTCTATTTTCTCTGGAACAGTTTTACTAATCACACCATTAGGTGGACTAAATGAGCTCACATGGATCTGAAATTTTTATGGTAGTTCAAGGATATTTTGGTGAACATCTCAGCAAAATTTCAGGATTTTCCTCCAAAGGATTCTCCAGTTAAAATTCCTAACAGTTTAAACTTTAAGGAATTAATTCTGGAGAATTAAGGAATTTCATGAAGTGAAACTTGATTTTCTGGAAAGTACTCAGATAGCTGAATCCAGCAAAATTTGGTTCACTCAATTTGGAGCTTTCTAGCCAAAGTTATAAGGATTTGAATTTGAAGGAAATCTGAAAATCGGGGAAAAGTTTAAACTCGCGCGTGGGCCCAGGGGACACGCGTCGCACGCCTAGGCGATAGCACACCGCGGCCCGCAAGGATTTTGCGCGCCAGCACACCCGATCCCGGCCGCAGCCGGATCCCGATTCAAAATATCGGCCGCTGACAGCTGGGGTCCACCCCCTTCTTCAACCTCGCGACACCCGCGCTCCGCCGCCGAGGGACCTCGCCGGAGAGCTCGCCGCCGGCTGCTGTACAGCTCCAAACTTCTTGATTCTGGCCGCCCCTGCCTACTTTTACTTGGGGAACAGGATCCGAGGGTCAGCTGCTCATGACAACGGCCGGAGCATGGTCGGCGACGAGCCGCCATATCGGAATGACTTCGGCCATGTTGGCTGACTCCCCTGGTACCTCAGCTACTTGGGAAATCGGTCGGGGAGCATCAGTGGACCTCAGAGAAGGTCGACATGAGCTCGAGGCAGCTCGGGGAAGGCCCAAAATAGGTCCTCACCGTGCGCCCGATACCCCCCGTTCGTTCCGCCATTAGTAGACCTTAAATTACGCCGGGCACAGAGGTTCTCCGGCCCAGAGTTGTGAAGGCAACTTGTGCGTTACCGTGTCTAGCTCGTGTGGGAGTGGCCTGAGGCCCTCTAATCCTTTCTAGAGCACGAATTAAACAGAATCGTACCCGAAGGTCGTTCTGCACACAGAAAGGGGAAAGTGGAAATTCGCCGCCGGTGAGCAACCACTCGAGCTGTGGCTCGGGGATGAGCAGCACCGGTCACCCGCGCGTCCAAGGGTGCCTTGGCTCGGGCGTGACAACGCCCAGGTTGGGCTGTCCACGAGAGCCCGAGGTGCGGCGGTTCCAAGTTCCGAGTTTAATCTTTCGGCACAGCCGATATCAATCGGTTTCAACCGAATTCTAGCAATGGGGAGGATGGAGGAAGGTTTCTAGTACCTTGCTGGGACTCTGGAGTGGAAGGAGGGAGCTGCGATCGGCGTCCTCCGATCAAGTCTGAACTGCGGAAACTTTCGGCCGGTGCTGGGTTCTTGCGGGAAAACACGTCGGTACCTCGGCCGAGGAGGGGGGGGGGCAGGCGCCTTAAGAAGGCTCTGCACCGCCTCATGCCCGCGCGTGGGCAAGCAGCTGGTGGCGCGGTGGCTGGCCTCGGTGGCGATCACCGCTGCGGCTCGGCGACCCGAGTGAAAAGTCTCAGTCGGTTTGTGTTGAAGTAGAGGCTGACATGTGGGTCCCACCCTTCCTTTTAACCTCTGAAATTTACTTCTAATCACTGTTGTAAACAGTGAACCCCATACTACCCTTGGCAATTCAAATTATTCCCCCATGAGCCATTTGAATTGATCAAAGTTCAAATGAGGTTTGGTTTGAATGAATTTCAGCACAAGTTCAGTTTGAAATTCAAATAAAGTTTGAATTTCTCCCACTTAGCTCATGTCAAGATCAACTCCAAATGGAGTGAAAATTGGTGTGTGAGCTCACAAAAATGTGCTGAGTAAGAATATGCCCCTCACTTTCAAATTCATGGTATAAAAACAGTTTGGATTTGAATATGTTTTCAAACTGCCTCCTTCCTATCTATACCCAAGATGACCTCAAAAAGGTTTTGAATTTGGGTGAAACTTGGCATGGACATCCTTAGCAAAGTGTAGGAGTTTTTCCTATGTCCAGCCCATCTATATCACATGTGGGAAATACCACTTTTGCAATGTGTAAGTTTGTTCCCTAATGAGCATGTTGATAATTGTTACTTGCTCTTCATTTGTGTTCATCATTCTTCCTCAAATGAGGTGTGTGGTGTGGGGATGAACACTACAAATGGGTGTCAAAAACTGAGGCCCTTACATTCCTCCCCCCTTAAAAGAATCTCGTCCCGAGATTATAAGGTGAAAATGAGAGAGAGGACGGTGGAAAATTACCGGATATGCGACGTGAGAAAGTCGGGGTAGTTAGTGCGAAGGAATTCTTCGCTCTCCCATGTCGCTTCGTCCATGGAGTGATTACTCCACAGAACCTTGTAGAACCACAACGTACGGTTGCGTGTGGTTCGGGCCTTTTCATCAATAATCTGCACCGGTTCCTCCCGATAGGTGAGATCCAGTTGCAGTTCTTCAATGTCTTCCAGCTGAACGGTAGTTGATAGCTTGAGACACTTCCTCAGCTGGGAAATGTGAAAGACGTGCACACCGGAAAGTGCTTCTGGTAATCTCAGCCGGTATGCCACCGATCCACATCTTTCGGTAATTTGGAATGGACCGATGAATCGGGGTGCCAACTTTCCTCTCACCCCAAATCTGTTTACGCCCTTCATTGGAGACACCCGTAGATATACGTGATCTCCAACTTCGAATTGTAACGGGCGCCTTCTCCGGTCCGCATACTGTTTCTGTCGGGATTGAGCGGCTTTTAGGTTCGCTTGAATTAATCGAACCTTTTCTTCCGCGTTGTTGACAAGGTCAATCCCGAAGGTAACCCTTTCGCCAGACTCACACCAGTTCAATGGTGTGCGGCATTTCCTGCCGTATAGCGCCTCGTAGGGCGCCATCTTGATGCTGGCTTGGTACCCATTGTTGTACGAGAACTCGGCTAACGGCAAGTGATCATCCCAATTCTTGCCGTGGTCGATAGCGCAAGCTCGTAGCATGTCTTCTAGAATCTGATTTACCCGTTCGGTTTGTCCATCCATCTGCGGGTGGTAGGCTGAACTACGGATCAGCTTCGTTCCCAAGGCAGCGTGTAGCTGCTCCCAAAAACGGGACACAAATAAAGTGCTCCGGTCCGATATGATGGTACGGGGTACGCCGTATAAGCATAGGATCCGTGAGATGTACAGTTCAGCGTACTTCTTGGCGTTGTAGTTGGTGTTGACCGGGATGAAATGGGCAACTTTGGTGAGCCGATCGACGATTACCCACACAGAATCATGTTTCTGTAAGGTGGTGGGTAAACCGACGACGAAATCCATGCTCACGTCCTCCCACTTCCAGGCAGGAACGCCCAGTGGTTGCAGCAGTCCCGGTTTCCGCATGTGGTCTGCCTTCACCCTTCGACATGTATCACACTCGGACACGTATTTGGCAGTCTCTCGCTTCATCCGTGTCCACCAAAACCTTCTTCTGAGTTCTTGATACATTTTGTTGCTGCCGGGGTGAATAGAAAACTTTGATAAGTGAGCCTCATCAAAGATTTTCTTCCGTAACTCTGGGTTTCGGGGTACGACGATCCGGTTCTTGAACCATAGGACGCCGTCTCCGTCCTTCCGGAAACATTTCAACTCCCCACTGTCTACACGTCTCCGCAAATGTGACATGCCCTTGTCATTCTTCTGGGCTGCCGCTATCTCTTCACGGATGGTGGGGATCAAAGCTAGGTTGTAGAGAGCTCCGTGTGGAATCATATGTAGTGGTGGTTCGCTCTCTTCCAACGGTGTGATGGTCAGATTATTGACGTGTGACTTGCGGCTCAGCGCATCTGCCACAACGTTTGCCTTGCCCGGATGATAATGGATCTCTATCTCGTAATCCTTTATCAGTTCTAACCATCTTCGTTGCCTCATGTTCAGCTCCTTCTGAGTGAATATGTACTTGAGGCTTTTGTGGTCGGTATATAAATGTACGAGGTTACCGAGTAGGTAGTGCCTCCACATCTTCAGTGCAAGTACCACGGCAGCGAGCTCCAAGTCGTGAGTTGGAAAATTTTGCTCATGGTTCCTAAGCTGCCGTGATCCATACGCGACCACTCTTCGGTCTTGCATCAGCACACATCCGAGCCCAATGCCGGATGCATCGCAGTACACATCGAACGGTTTTGTTGTGTCTGGCTGCGCCAAAACCGGTGCTGATGTCAGGTGCTTGACTAAAGCCTTGAATGCTGCTTCACATGCTGGACTCCAAACATATTTGGTAGCCTTCTTCAGCAGCTCTGTCATGGGCTTGGCAATCTTCGAGAAGTTTGGAATGAACCTCCGATAATATCCCGCGAGTCCGAGGAAACTCCGTACCTCATGAACAGTTCTCGGGGATTTCCAATTCTGCACTTGCGTGATCTTGCTCGGGTCCACAGCGATACCCTCCGCTGAGATGATATGCCCGAGGAAAGGCACTTGCGATATCCAAAACTCGCATTTGCTGAACTTTGCGTATAACTTGTGATCCCGCAGCCGTTGCAAGACTATACGCAGATGTTTCTTGTGATCTTCCTCCGACTTGGAGTATACTAGGATGTCGTCGATGAAGACCACGACAAACTTGTCCAGCTCCGGCATGAACACCGAGTTCATTAAGTACATGAAGTGAGCTGGAGCATTGGTGAGGCCAAAGGACATGACCAGGTACTCATAAAGTCCATACCTTGTCGAGAAAGCTGTCTTTGGAATGTCCTCCGCCCTTATCTTAATCTGATGGTACCCGGATCTTAAATCCATCTTGGAAAAGATCTTTGCTTCGACCAACTGATCAAACAACATGTCGATCCGTGGCAACGGGTACTTGTTCTTGATGGTTACGGCATTTAATGGACGGTAGTCCACGCAAAGCCGCAACGTTTCATCCTTCTTTTTGACAAATAATGCCGAACAACCCCATGGCGAGGAGCTCGGCCTAATAAAACCCTTCTCCAGAAGGTCCGTGAGCTGAGTCTTCAGTTCAGCCAACTCCTTGGGCGCCATCTTGTACGGCCTTCGGGATATTGGCATGGTTCCCGGTGCAAGTTCAATCTTGAACTCCACCTCTCTATCGGGTGGCATCCCCGGCAAATCGTCCGGGAATACATCCGGGAACTCTCGGACCACTGGAATGTCTTCCAATCTGATAGTTGTGGCTTGATAGACACTTGGAAGTTTTATTTCTGGACTGTCCAGAAATTATGAGTGAGAACCGTGCACTTCTGAGTTTAGGTGCACGACTCGAAGGACGGTGTCTAAAACAGCGCCGTGGCGGTTTAACCACGACATCCCTAGGATGACATCGACCTTCTGTCCCTCTAAGATAATGAGAGACGTGGGGTACACTCTACCCGCTAAGCATAATGGTGCTTTGGAGACCATTACGCTTGCTGAAATCTTCCCACCCGGTGAACAAATTAAATATGGACTATCGGTGGGTAGTATTGGCAAGCTGTGTTTAGCAATGAAAGCTTGGCTAATAAAATTATGCGTGGCGCCTGAATCAAATAGTACTATAGCGGGATGCTGGTGGAGTTGGAACATACCCGCCAGGATTGGCTCGCCCTCCGGCACGTCCTCAATGGCAAGCTGGTGGACAGTGCCGGGCCTAGGGTTTGCCCGCCGCGCATTAGTAGGGTTCCGGGGTTGATTCCTCCCCGGAAACTGTGGTGCCACTCCGCCGCCTTGCCTCTCCGGGCAACTGCTCGCGAAGTGTCCTGGACGACCACACTTGTAACATGTGGCCGCTGCTGGTGGAGTACTCGGGGGACGAAAGCCCGGCATGCGTTGCGGAGGTGCAAACGCACGCGGCATCGCCCGCTGCTGCTGCTGTTGTTGCGGTGGTACTGGCAGTGCCGGCCGGAATGCCGGTGAAGAGTACCGCCGACCGCAGAACGACATCGACCGCTGTGGTGGCTGCCAGCGTGGACCTGATGGTGGGCGATTCACCATCCGAAACTTCTGAGAAGGACTGCCTCCTTCTCCGCTGCTCTGCGGCGCGCTTCGCTTTCGCTCTGCCGCCGCCAACTCCTTGCCGGAGTCCTCCTGAACAATCGCAGCATCAATTATGTCGTTGAGGCTGCCGCGATTGAACATCGCCAGCTTGTCCTTCAGGAGCGGGTTAAGCCCCTGGTAAAAGTGGTCCCGCCGCTTCTCGTCCGTATCTGCGTGATACGACGCGTAGAGCGCGAGATCGTTGAACGCCCTGGAATATTCCAGCGCGTTCCGGTTCCCTTGTTGCAGGTGTAGGAACTCCTGCGTCTTCCTCTTCATCAAACCGGGCGGTATATGATAGGCCCTGAAGGCCGTCCGGAACTCCGCCCAGGTCATCACTCGGTCGGTGGGCTGGGAAGCACAGAAGTTGGCCCACCACGCGCTCGCGGATCCTTGGAGCTGCTGGACCGCGAACTGAGTCTTGCGCTGCTCGCTAATTTGGAGCAGCCCGAACTTCATCTCTATGGCGCGGAGCCAGTTGTCCGCGTCAAGTGGTTCATCCGCCCTTGAGAATACAGGGGGATGAGTCGCCAGGAAGTCGGAGTAGGAGCTCTGTTGGCACTCCTCACGATCTTGACGTCTCTCTGGGCGAGACGTATTCGCAATTAACGTTTGCAGCAGCTCTGTGTGCTGCTGATGTGAACCCGCCATTGCCCCGACAATGTCGGCCAATGTAACCGTTGGCAGTGGCGGTGGCGGTGTTTGCTGTTGCTGTTGCTGCTGCTGTCCCGAGGAGTCCTCGGGAGGCGGTTGGGAGGTCTCTCCCCCTTGGCTAGTACCTCCAACATCAGGGTTGGCACGAGTACGCGTCATTCTGAAATTCAACACAGCAGCAATTAGCACATGTCTTACTCAAAATTCCATAAACAGCAGTAGGTATTGAAGCGACGCACGATTACTTGCACAACATTCACATATATTGATAAAGTATAACTTTATACAAGATACATTATTCTCGGATCTCCGAGAAGTCGTGCTCATGTCGTCACTACCTATACATAAGCTACTGTCTACACGACATGTCATCGATTACAAAAGTTGGGTTACGCTACCCTAGCTGCCCTACTTGGCAACCGTAACCCCCTACTCGGAGTAGAACTCGACCTCCTGTGGGTCGTCCTCCTCCGGTACCTCGGCTGGTGGTTCGGGGTCTACCACCTCTTCTCCCATTCCGGGCTCTCCCATGGCTGGAAGACCCAAGACTACCGGTACGCCCAATACCGGGGGCACGAGGTCCTGCAATGCATGCACCTCGTCCATAGCCTGGTTGTAGTCCTCTTCCCAGCCTTGTCCTTCCTCAATAGCGTCGTCCCGCTCTTGAGCAAGGTCCTCATTCTGCTGGGTTAGGGTCTGCACCAGCTCTTGCAACGCCGCGATGTCAACACGGGCCTTCTTCTTTGCCTTCTTCAGACGACGCAACTGATTGTGTTGTTCATTCAGTCGCTTGATCGTCGGAAGGAGCACATTGCGGAGTGCGCTGTGAGCACCCTCGAATTGATCTCCGCGGCTTGTGCTCTCCTTGAGTTTGGTGGCGAGATGTTCCGTATGAACAGCTTGGCTGTCCATCACAGCGTTTCCCGCCCTCATTTGGAGGCTGAGGTTTGCCTCCGCGGGGTTGTACCTTGGGCAACTCGGGTCTGTTGCCTCCAGGTACCTTTCTTCCCACACATGCTGAGCTCGCCCCTCCACCGGAACGAGTGCGTATGGTGTGCCCTCCATAGCCTGCACGTGTAGTTGGCAGAAACGTGACATAGTGTCACGGGCTGCCACTTGCCACATCCCTTCCGGTTGTCTTCCTCTCACCGTGACGGTGAATGGCACCCAACCGGGTGGCGTAGGCCCTGCAGGAACCTCGACATGGATCGTCCACGTCTTGTTCCCCTCTTCGCCTTCTTCCTTGGCGAAGTATTGCGGCATCTGGTTGTACCCGAAATATTGGAGCATTTGCCACAATGCTTCCGGGTAGCCGCTACGGTCAGAGCAGTGGGAAACTACCCACCCGTTCTCCAACCGTTTATCTGCTGCCATCTGTAAAAATATATTTGAGAAATGTCAAATATTTATTTAAACAGTAAACCATTGAGTTATAACATAAGATATGTCATTGAACCCCTAACACTTGGAAACATAGTTCAAATTTTTAAACAAATTTGACTGCTGATCTGCTGTTACCATGACAGCCCTGACCAGTTTCCATATCAATCTGATTTAGGCCAGGTTAAAAGCAAAATCAGTCCTGGAGCTCAACATCAAAGTTAAAGTTAACTTTAATAGCTTTCCAGAAAGTATTTGGTTGGCCTAAGATCTGTCCTGGTTCAAAAGTTATGAGATGTCAAAATTAACAGAATTTCTGGAAACAATTGGACAGCACCTCCCTGCCTTAGGTACTGATTTGATCCAAGAATCCCAGTTAATCCTGTTCCTAATCTGACAAAACTTTCTGTTACAAAGTTGTAACCCATCTCATAAGCTTTCCAGAACTACCTCATTTCCTATTTTTGGATTTTTAAGCAGGAAGTTATGCTTAATTTACAGAGAGTTTACAGAGAGTCTTTGCTCTGTCCTGTTTTCTGGACAGTTTCAACTCTACTGCATTTTTCGAGTGGTTAAGGGATGAAACACCTCTGGAACTCAACAGAAAAGTTGTAAAGCTCTTCCAACGCTTTCCAGAAATGTATCATACGACCCCAACCTCGAAAGAACTCAACCTCTAACCTCTGATTAACTTCAGCCTTGATTCAGCTGAAAACAGAGTGCTCTGTCCTTAACATCCTATAAGTTGAAAGTTTGTTAACTTTGAATATCCTGTTCCAGGGAAGGAGTTACATCAAGTTTTACTACTTTGGATCAAAACCTTCAAGTTTTTAAATGAAGTTGTTCATTTAATTGGATGTGACGTCGAGGCGTCACCAGATTATGTCGGTACTACGTCCTCACAAAGGAAAAACCTATACCAGACTTAGCCGGCTTCGTTAGTTCAGTGGCACTACTCGTCACTCGCACACAGATGCTACACGTCTACCGTTTCGTGGTAAGGCTACCTGCAGAAATTCAACCAATCATCAGACTCGGCTGCACACCGAGCCCGGAATCTATACAGTTGGTACACCCGGCCGTCATCACTCGCCCGGATGTTCTCAAGCCAAACACGCCTTGAGTTACGTGTTCACGTTTCAGACCACGTGACGGGGTCTCCCATGTTGCACCACGCACGCCAGGGACAGACGTTGCTCGAATACCCCAAACGACATGAAGAGTCGTAGAGGATACTAAAGCGGGTCGGGTTACCTGCCACCCGTGGGGCTCCACCCTTCAGCTTGTGCGCACTAGTGGACAGCGCTTACGTGCACCCCCCAAGACATGAACGTCCCGAGATGCACGATTTTCCGACATAACAAATAGGTTAATAAGCCACTTTCTATATACTAATAACATCCTTATACGGGCTACTAACTCGTTCCTCACTGGATTTTTGAAAAATAAGACCTTTGTACTGTGTTAAACCTCAAGCGAGCTCTGATACCACGCTGACACGACCCCATTGGTCCTGTCAAGCCAGGATCACGCTGAGGGGTGCTGCGTTGCACAGCACCGTATAACACACGTCAAAGGTACAAAGCGGAAGCGGAAATTTTATTTCATAAACAAGTTTATGAACATGTTTACATCAAAATAAGTTCAGTCTACACTCGCGGGCGTAGACTAAGCATCAAGTGCACGTTCAGCCCTCAAACGTGTCCTTGCTAGCACACACGCACACTAACTTTGCGGCGTGCACGACTCCCACTCGACGGGGTTCCCCTCCTGGGGTTCCGTCTCCTCTTCGGGAGTCCCTTCCTCATAGAACCCTGCAAAAGCTTCAAACACAAGCAGTGAGCACGAAGGCTCAGCAAGTCTGACCCGTCTCACCTAAACATGGAACTTCTACATGAGGGTAATGGGTTGCATGAGGTAAAAATTATTTGCAAGGACTCGCCTAATTAGTAGAACCTTACTTTCAAGTTTTAGCAGCAGGTTGTGGAGAACCTTACGCTAAGGCACATGAGAGAGCCGCAATCAAACAAGAAACGCATTTCTCTCATGTACTTTACCCAAAGTTGAAAAGAACTTTAATTAGCTCTAAGCTACAGCATATCATTAACAATCAATGTCCAGCTTTCAATCAGCAACATTTTAACATGTAACTAGCCTGTTCTTTCTACGTCACGGTACAGTGAACAAGTGGTACTCACTGACCGCGAGGGACAGCGATTATAATCGATTTACACCTGCAGGGTCACCCGAACAACCCGTCACGTACGCCCGTACTCGATGTTGCCTACAACAACCATCACGGACGCCGTACGCGACTACCTTTCACCCGTTAGCCAAATATTGAACCGGTCCCATCGTCCCGAGCAAGAGGTCTCTGCACGCGCATCTCTGTGCCGCCAGCCGATTTACACCTCGAGCTCTCAACCTTCCCTCTGAACGACGGGCAATGCCTCAATACCCAGCTACCCGGGTTACATCAGTTTCCCGGTTCCCATATAGCCGGTAGGTCTTCGGTACTGTTCTAGCTTGTTCAACTGGCCCGCACACGGCTCGGTCCTCAATCGACACAAGCGGAGCTACAGCACACAGGCCCCAAAGTCCTGCTGCCCTTACTCTCCGCTCGGTCTCATTTTCTTGCCATGTGTATCATGTGCTATCTCTACCCGAGCAATGTGCCTCTAGCCTATTCTCGCGAGTAGTTCCAACTACTCGACTTGTACCGAATCCTACTCTATCCTAGCAATGCAGTGGCTAACGGGGTTTGCAATCCTAAACCCAACCCATGGTTCTCTTGGCTATGCAGTGGGGCTTCCAAACAAGACTCTAATGCACAGAATAAAGGAAACAAGTATGTGCTCAAAACAATAAAAATTTGTGAAAAGGTTAATGCAAACCGGAGCTTGCCTTGCTGCTCTTGGTCGTAGGCTAGCTGTTCCTCCGGAGTAACGAAGTCTAGGACTTCGGGTTCCTCCTCGATCTTAGCGACTACATGATAGAAACAATACATGTATTAATTTAATGCATTTGTATTAAGTTTGAAGTTGTGAAGTCTATAACCTTTGCTAGATAGACCTAATGACTGTGAAACTTTTACTGTGGCTTGGTTACAACCTAAACAAAGACTTGGTCAAGTTTTAGTTGCAGCAAAGCTCATTTGAGCCCTCCACAAATAATTATGTCCTTGACCTTAATTGGAACTCTTAGGGTGTTCTAGGAATTTCCATGAGACAAACTATGACTTTATGAAAACTAGATTTTCAGAGGGTTCTAATGGAGTTGGTCTCACTTAATTTGGAAGTCTCTAACTAAAGATATGAGCTAAACAATTTCAGAGAAAATTCTGAAAATGTTTCTGAACATTTTCTATTTTCTCTGGAACAGTTTTACTAATCACACCATTAGGTGGACTAAATGAGCTCACATGGATCTGAAATTTTTATGGTAGTTCAAGGATATTTTGGTGAACATCTCAGCAAAATTTCAGGATTTTCCTCCAAAGGATTCTCCAGTTAAAATTCCTAACAGTTTAAATTTTAAGGAATTAATTCTGGAGAATTAAGGAATTTCATGAAGTGAAACTTGATTTTCTGTAAAGTACTCAGAGAGCTGAATCTAGCAAAATTTGGTTCACTCAATTTGGAGCTTTCTAGCCAAAGTTATAAGGATTTGAAGTTTGAAGGAAATCTGAAAATCGGGGAAAAGTTTAAACTCGCGCGTGGGCCCAGGGGACACGCGTCGCACGCCTAGGCGATGGCACACCGCGGCCCACAAGGATTTTGCGCGCCAGCACACCCGATCCCGGCCGCAGCCGGATCCCGATTCAAAATATCGGCCGCTGACAGCTGGGGTCCACCCCCTTCTTCAACCTCGCGACACCCGCGCTCCGCCGCCGAGGGACCTCGCCGGAGAGCTCGCCGCCGGCTGCTGTACAGCTCCAAACTTCTTGATTCTGGCCGCCCCTGCCTACTTTTACTTGGGGAACAGGATACGAGGGTCAGCTGCTCATGACAACGGCCGGAGCATGGTCGGCGACGAGCCGCCATATCGGAATGACTTCGGCCATGTTGGCTGACTCCCCTGGTACCTCAGCTACTTGGGAAATCGGTCGGGGAGCATCAGTGGACCTCAGAGAAGGTCGACATGAGCTCGAGGCAGCTCGGGGAAGGCCCGAAATAGGTCCTCACCGTGCGCCCGATACCCCCCGTTCGTTCCGCCATTAGTAGACCTTAAATTACGCCGGGCACAGAGGTTCTCCGGCCCAGAGTTGTGAAGGCAACTTGTGCGTTACCGTGTCTAGCTCGTGTGGGAGTGGCCTGAGGCCCTCTAATCCTTTCTAGAGCACGAATTAAACAGAATCGTACCCGAAGGTCGTTCTGCACACAGAAAGGGGAAAAGTGGAAATTCGCCGCCGGTGAGCAACCACTCGAGCTGTGGCTCGGGGATGAGCAGCACCGGTCACCCGCGCGTCCAAGGGTGCCTTGGCTCGGGCGTGACAACGCCCAGGTTGGGCTGTCCACGAGAGCCCGAGGTGTGGCGGTTCCAAGTTCCGAGTTTGGTCTTTCGGCACAGCCGATATCAATCGGTTTCAACCGAATTCTAGCAATGGGGAGGATGGAGGAAGGTCTCTAGTACCTTGCTGGGACTCTGGAGTGGAAGGAGGGAGCTGCGATCGGCGTCCTCCGATCAAGTCCGAACTGCGGAAACTTTCGGCCGGTGCTGGGTTCTTGCGGGAAAACACGTCGGTACCTCGGCCGAGGAGGGGGGGCAGGCGCCTTAAGAAGGCTCTGCACCGCCTCATGCCCGCGCGTGGGCAAGCAGCTGGTGGCGCGGTGGCTGGCCTCGGTGGCGATCACCGCTGCGGCTCGGCGACCCGAGTGAAAAGTCTCAGTCGGTTTGTGTTGAAGTAGAGGCTGACATGTGGGTCCCACCCTTCCTTTTAACCTCTGAAATTTACTTCTAATCACTGTTGTAAACAGTGAACCCCATACTACCCTTGGCAATTCAAATTATTCCCCCATGAGCCATTTGAATTGATCAAAGTTCAAATGAGGTTTGGTTTGAATGAATTTCAGCACAAGTTCAGTTTGAAATTCAAATAAAGTTTGAATTTCTCCCACTTAGCTCATGTCAAGATCAACTCCAAATGGAGTGAAAATTGGTGTGTGAGCTCACAAAAATGTGCTGAGTAAGAATATGCCCCTCACTTTCAAATTCATGGTATAAAAACAGTTTGGATTTGAATATGTTTTCAAACTGCCTCCTTCCTATCTATACCCAAGATGACCTCAAAAAGGTTTTGAATTTGGGTGAAACTTGGCATGGACATCCTTAGCAAAGTGTAGGAGTTTTTCCTATGTCCAGCCCATCTATATCACATGTGGGAAATACCACTTTTGCAATGTGTAAGTTTGTTCCCTAATGAGCATGTTGATAATTGTTACTTGCTCTTCATTTGTGTTCATCATTCTTCCTCAAATGAGGTGTGTGGTGTGGGGATGAACACTACAAATGGGTGTCAAAAACTGAGGCCCTTACAGGTGGAAAATGAACCGAACCCCTTGCAACGTTGCCTGCCTGAGCCTTTTATACTCCAAGGCTCGGGCGGCTTACAAGGTGGGCCCCAGGGCCCAATAGGTGGCCCTAGGGTGATGTCCTACCATCTACCATGTCTTGTGGTGAATGCCGGTAGCTGTCTTCTGGCGATGGTTTCTTGGTCGTCGTCCTGCCGTCCTGCCAGTGCCGCAAGCTAGGTGTAGTGGTTGATGTTGGCAGGGACGGCAGGGCATGTCTTGTCGTTGTATTTATTGGTCTACAGCTCTGAGATGGTGCGTCTGTCTTGACTGTGACTGGTAACAGTGCCTCCTGACAGACGTGCGCCGCGCCTCCGCGCCTTGGGAAGGTGCGGGTCTTGAATGTCTTGTACGGAAAAGGCATGCCGTGCCTTTACTCCTGCTGCCTACCGAGCCGGGGTGGGCAGCGCGGCTCTGTTGGCCACGTGGCAGGCCCGGAGCTCTCCTCTGAGGAGAGGGGAGCCCTGGCCCTACTGGACATGTGGCACCTTCGGATCTCACCCCTGCGGGTGGGTGAGGTCTGGCTCCTCTAGCCACGTGGCAGGCCCGGAGCTCTCCTCTAAGGAGAGGGGAGCCCCGGCCCTACTGGACATGTGGCACCTTCGGAGCTTACCCCTGTGGGGGGGGGGGGAGGTCTGGCTCCTCTGGCCACGTGGTAGGCCCGGAGCTCTCCTCTGAGGAGAGGGGAGCCCCGGCCCTACCGGACATGTGGCGCCTTCGGAGCTCGCCCCTGCGGAGGGGGCGAGGTCCGGCTCTTCTGGCCACGTGGCAGGCCCGGAGCTCTCCTCTGAGGAGATGGGAGCCCCGGCCCTACTGGACACGTGGCGCCTTCGGAGCTCGCCCCTGCGGAGGGGGCGAGGTCCGGCTCTTATGGCCATGTGGCAGACCCGGAGCTCTCCTCTGAGGAGAGGGGGAGCCCCAGCCCTACTGGACACATGACGCCTTCGGAGCTCACCCCTGCTGAGGGGGCGAGGTCCTTAGGCAGTTTTCTCCTGTGCGCGGGGGTACCCGGTATTGAGGGTACCGACACCCTCAATTTCATATTCATGCATTGCATATAGAAAAACATTATAAAAGAAACAGAAATGGGAAAGAATCATAAAAATGGAAGAAATATAGCTGAAAAGAGCCAATTCCAATTCACCGAGGAGCTCCGTCGACACTTCCCGCGGCCTGCTGGCCACGTGGCGCCTTCGGAGCTCATCCCTTCGGAGGGGGTGAGGTCCGACACTGCTGGCCACATGGCAGGCTCGGAGCTTGCCTCAGGAGAAGGGGGTGAGGTCCGACCCTGCTGTACACGTGTTGCCTTTGGAGCTAGTCTCTGCGGAAAAGCGAGGCTCAGCCCCGCGGGACACGTGTTGACTACGGAGCTAGTCTCTGCACAGTAGCGAGGCCCAGCCCGCGGGACACATGTCGCTTTCGGAGCTCACCCCTGCAGAGGGAGCGAGGTCCGGCACCGTGGGACATGTGTCGACTTTGGAACTCACCCCTGCGGAAGGGATGAGGTCCACCCCACGAGACGCGTGAAGCTCTCGGAGCTCGCCTCTGAGAGGTCCGCCCCGCTGGACATGTGTCGCTCTCGGAGCTCACCCCTGCGGAAGGGAGAAGGTTCCGCCCCGCGAGACACGTGTCACCTTCGGAGCTCGCCTCCGAGAGGTCCGGTCCTGATGGACACGTGTCATCCTCGGAGCTCACCTCCAAGGAGAAGGGAGGTATGACACTGCTGGACACGTGTCGACCTCGGAGCTCGTCTCTGAGGAGAAAGGAAGTCCGGCGCTGCTGGACACATGGCACTCTCGGAGCTTGCCTCTGAGTAGAGGGGAGGTTCGGCACTGACACATAGCGCACGTGGAGCTCGCCTCTGAGGAGAGGGGAGGTCCCGCCCACCAGACATATGGCGCACGCGGAGCTCGCCTCTGAGGGAGAGGGAGGTCCCGCCAGACGTGTGGCAGGTCCGGAGCCCACTTCTGAGGAGAAGCAAGGACTGGCCCCCGCTGGACACGTGGAGCCTCCGGAGCTCATCCCTGTGGAAGGACGAGATCCTTAAGCGGTTTTTCTCCTGTGCGCACGGGAATACCCGGTACTGAGGAAACCGACACGATTTCCACGTTGACACCACACCCAAATCAATTGGAGATAAGTTGTTAAGATCCAAAACAAATTGAATACTCTTATTTGATTTCCAATCGGAGTAGGACTCTTCTTTGCCTTTTATAAATAGAACCCGAAAACTCCTTGGCCGTAACACCTTTTCAAAGTCGACAACATGGAGGCCCTAGCCCCCAACTCACCGAGTTAATCCCCTTCGCCGGAGTTCAGCCACCGGTAAGACCGCCGACGAGCCCCATCACGCTCGCTGTCGCCAGAAGAGAGCCGACAATCTGTCTTGCTGCCATTGCTAGGAGGAAGGCCGAGGTAGGTCTTTGTTACCATCTTACGACATCATCGAGGTTTCTACACATCTGTTTTCTTCGAATTAAAGCTTTTTCGTGTGGACAGATGACGTGTTGCTCGGTTTTGATGGTGGAATTGATCTAGATCTTGAGTCAAGATCATCACCACATCCACACTTGATCCTTACACCTTTATCCACCATAAAGCCCCATGCAAACTATTAAAACACGCAAGAACACGTACAAACTGATCTAAATAAGACAACACCATAGGATTTGCACCATTGCATCTTGAGTAGAGTTTATGCATGATGTTGATTGCTATAATTTTATATGTGTGTGATCGTGAGTAGAAGGACAAGCTCAGGAAGCTATCTACGAAGGACTACATCACCAAGACTTCGAGACACGTGAGCAACAAAAGCCACAGGAACAAGGCAAGTGCCCCTTGACCATATTGATCCCATGATTTTGAAACTGTTTTGTTTGCGAAAACTCGTATGCTTGAGTCAACTTGATGGGAAACCCTTTTATAGGAGTTTACTAGTTTTGTTAACCATCCTTGTCGCCGAGAAAGTTTATGAGTCGGGTATGGTCGTTTTTTCTTTTTGCTTCGCTTAGCTTACGGGTTACGGGAAGCTGAGATAGAACATGTCTAGCTACTGCACTCATATGAATAATGTTAATGAAAACTTGATGATGATAATAAACATGAATCGGGGGAGATCTAGGCAAGCTTGGTTCGTGGATGTGGTAGAACGAGATGGTGGTTTACTTGTCGTAGATCTAAGGACCGGTTCATGCCAGCATATGCCAGGAAAACATTGCCATCACAAGGGCAAATATGGGTGCGGCTTAGCTGACTAATTAGATAAGTTGCTAGATTGTTATGGACCGTGGAAGCCGCGGGGAATGGGAGTCGAGAGAGGACTGCCCTGGGAACTGCATGGCACAAGAGGGGGCCCGTAGGTGGGAGAATGGTGATTCGAGCCTGCTGGTGAAACCTTAGTGAGTACATACATCTAGTAGCCCCTTTGTAAAGGCTATTTTGTGATCTCTTGGCCATATATCGACGGTTGTGTACTGGTATAATGGAGGTTCTGCAGTCGCCAACGGGTGACGAAATCACAAACTTGTGGGTAAAGAGGGGGCCACCTCTTAAGAGTGTAAAACTATCATGATATCCGTGCTTACGGTCACAAGCGCCTGGCCAACTCACATGATTAGATGGGATGGTTATCGGGATGGTTATTGATATGGTTATGGTATGGTCTTGGGATTGGTTTCGGGACTGTTGAGTCTTGGTAATGAGATTGGTTTCGGGACTGTTGAGTCTTGGTAATGAGATTGGTATTGGGATAGTTAAGACATGACAATGAGTTTTGGTTCGGTTATATGATTATGAGATGGATATGAATATGAGATGGTTATTATGAGCATGAGATGTTGTTGAGAAAGATTAATGGCTGGATGAGACGGGATAAGTGGTAAATTATGATGGAGATATGTTACTGTTTTAATTGGATATATGTTGGGATGAAATTCAATTAGAGATAGTTGCTGTTTTTATCATGTTTGTGAAATAAACTTTGCTTTCTGCAATGGGCCTTTTTATTCCCTACCTTGTTGTAAGCTACATGTCATATTTTTCCCGCACTTGCTGAGTACGACATGTACTCACCCTTGCATTATCATACAAACATCAGCAACAGGAGAAGAGTACTTCGAAGATCATGTGGAGTACTAGGCGTGTGAACTACCGTCAACTTGCCTGTGGAGTTGGAGATGGAGCCGCTGCCGTGTTTAGTTGCTTCCGCTATCGTTTAGAGACTTCCGCTGCTAGAATAAGTTAGAGACTTCCGCTGCAAGAAAAAGTTAGAGATTGATGTAATAAAGTACTTAACCCTATTATTCATGGTTGTATTCTGAATTCAGTTTGTGGATTACATGTGTATGTGTGATGAACATCCTGGGCACACATATGCATTAGCTAGGTTCCGTGTTTTACAGGACCGGGCGTCACAGATTGGTATCAGAGCCACGTTGACCGTAGGATGCAAGCCTAGGTAGAATGCACAGATTGGTATCAGATCCACGTTGACCGTAGGACGCAAGCCTAGGTAGAGTGCACAGATTGGCATCAGAACCATATTAGCCGTAGGATGCAAGCCTAGGTAGAATGGACACTCCAGAACACATAGGCACACCCCTCTAAAATTCTATTTTTCAAAATTGCTTGCTGCTGAATTTCCTTGTCAAGACAGCCACCGCAAAATGCTATTTTCAGCCCCTCTTTTTCTCTTCTTTGGACAGCAACACCTTTCCTTCTTACTACATAGCTTCTGAAGTTTTGAAGTTATTTCTTCCTTCTATAAAGTGACTCATGTCCTATTTAAAGATGCCAGTGATCCGGAGCACGAGTACTCGTTCACCACCACGTGGGAGTGCACTTAACCCCATTGAGGTGTCCGATGGACCACCCCCGTCACACGGCGGGAACAGCACCAGTTCACATGATTAAGTTTAGGACTCCCATTGAATAAGCTTGAATAGGAGTGGTGTGAACTTTTGTGATGATTGCTTGTGTTTGTGTGCTTAGTGTGAGTTGTGGGACGCTTCAGCGTTATCCATATCCACACATAGTAAAGAGATGTGAGGTGTTTCGACACTTGTTCACATCCTCATTAATAAAAGAAGTTATTTAGTCCATACCCCTTGATGCATATAGTTAAGGGGATCAACATAAACTTCTCTTTTCTAATTCTACTCAACTCTCTCTCACAGATGGTGAGGGAAAACGCAAGCCGCCAAAGGAGGAACGTTCGTGGCCACCCTGAACCACAAGAGGATGGCAACGTTAAAGTTCCTGAGAATGCTGACCCCGGGGCTGGTGCAAACAACCTTGAACGGTTGATGGCTATGCAGAACCAGCTCATGCAAACTATGATCCAAACTTTGGGTCAGCTGCAAGCCAACAACAACAATAATCCTAACCCCGTTCCTGCACCACCACCACCGCCGGCTCACAACCGACTGGGAGAGTTCATGAGGACTCGACCGCCTACTTTTGCACAAGCTAATGATCCCATGGAGGCCGACGATTGGTTGAAGTCCATGGAGAAAAAGCTTTCTATTGTTCAGTGCAATGATCGGGAGAAAGTTCTCTTCGCATCGCACCAACTTATGGGAGCAGCCGCTGACTGGTGGGACGCTCTTTGCAGTGCTCATGTCAACCAGGATACTATCACTTGGGCTGAGTTCAAGGAGAGTTTCTGCTCTCATTACATCCCTGTTGGAGTCATGATGCTAAAAAGGCAAGTATTCGAAGGTCTCCACCAAGGCAGGAAGAGCGTGAATGAGTACCTCAACAAATTCACGCAGCTGTCAAGGTATGCCCCCGAGGATGTCAACTCGGATCAAAGGAAACGATACTTGTTCATGAGAGGGTTGAACAATGAGATCCAAGTTCAACTGCTCAACAATGACTATGCAAACTTCCAGAAGCTAGTTGACAAAGCTATAGTGGTTGAGAGCAAGATCCGTGAGATGGAGCAAGAGGGCAAGAGAAAGTGTAACACCCTCAATTTCATATTCATGCATTGCATATAGAGAAACATTATAAAAGAAATAGAAATGGGAAAGAATCATAAAAATGGGAGAAAGATAGCTAAAAAGAGCCAATTCCAATTCACCGAGGAGCGCCGTCGACACTTCCCGTGGCCTGCTGGTCATGTGGCACCTTCAGAGCTCATCCTTGCGGAGGGGGTGAGGTCCGGCACAGCTGGCCATGAGGCAGGCTTGGAGCTCGCCTCAGGAGAAGGGGCAAGGTCTGACCCCGCTGGACACGTGTTGCCTTCAGAGCTAGTCTCTGTGGAGAAGTGAGGCTCAGCCCCGCAGGACACGTGTTGCCTTTGGAGCTTGTCTCTGCAGAGAAGCGAGGCCCAGCCCGCTGGACACATGTCGACTTCGGAACTCACCCCTGCGGAAGGGATGAGGCCCGGCCCTACGGGACACGTGTCGCTCTCGATGCTTGCCTCCGAGAGGTCCGCCCCACTGGACACGTGTCACCCTCGGAGCTCGCCTCAGGGAGGTCCGACACTACGGGACACGTGTCACCCTCGGAGCTCGCCTCTGGGAGGTCCGACACTGCGGGACACGTGTCACCCTCGGAGCTCGCCTCCGGGAGGTCTGACACTGCGGGACACGTGTCACCCTCGGAGCTCGCCTCCGGGAGGTCCGACACTGCGGGACACGTGTCACCCTTGGAGCTCGCCTCCGGGAGGTCCGACGCTGTTGGACACGTGTCGCTCTCGAAGCTTGTCTCTAAGGAGAAAGGAGGTCTGGCGCTACTGGACATGTGGCATTCTCGGAGCCCACCTCTGAGGAGAGGGGAGGTCCGGCACTGACATGTGGCGCCCCCAGAGCTCGCCTCTGTAGAAAGGGGAGGTCCGACCCGCCAGACACGTGGTGCACGCGGAGCTCTCCTTTGAGGAGAGGGGAGGTCCCACCCGCCAGACACGTGGCACACACGGAGCTTGCCTCTGAGGGAGAGGGAGGTTCCGCCCGACACGCGGAGCAACCGAAGCTCGCCCTTGAGGAAAAGGGAGGCCCCGCCCTGCTGGACACGTGGCGCCTCCGGAGCTCACCCTACGGAGGTGACGAGATCCTTAAGTGGTTTTTCTCCTGTGTGCGCTGGAATACCCGATACTGAGGATACCGACACGATTTCCACGTTGCTACCGCACCAAATCAATTGGAGATAAGTTGTTAGGATCCAAAACGAATTGAATAGGACTCTTATTTGAAATCCAATCGGAGTAGGACTCTTCTTTCACCCCTTATAAATAGAACCCAAAACCCCTGGCCGCAACCACATACCTATTTTCCACCTCCCAAGTCGACGACTTGGAGGCCCTAGCTTCCAACTCGCCGAGTTAACCCCCTTCGCCGGAGTTCAGTCGCCGGTGATCACCGCCAACGAGCCCCGTCACGCTCGCCGTTGCCGGAAAAGAGCCGACGATCTGACCTGCTACCATTGTTGGGAGGAAGGCCGAGGTAGGTCTTCGTTACCACCTTACGACATCATCGTGGTTTTCTTCGCATCTGTTTTCTTTGATCTGTTCGAACAGAAGCTTTTTTGTGTGGACAGATCACGTGTTGATTGGGTTTTGATGGTGGAACTGATCTACATCTTGAGTCAAGATCATCACCACATCCACACTTGATCCTTACACCCTTGTTCACCATAAAACCCATGCAAGCCCAGTAAAACATGCAAGAACACGTACAAACTGATCTAAATAAGACAGCGTCATAGGATTTGCACCATTGCATCTTGAGTAAAGTTTGTGCATGATGTTTGATTGCTATAATTTTGTATGTGCGTGGTCGTGAGTAGAAGGACAAGCTCAGGAAGCTATCTACGAAGGAATACAGCACCAAGACTTCGAGACAAGCGAGCAACAAAAGCCACAGGAACAAGGCAAGTGCCCCTTGACCATATTGATCCCATATTTTGAAACTGTTTTGTTTGTGAAAACATGTTTGCTTGAGTCAACTTGATGGGAAACCCTTTTGTAGGAGTTTACAAGATTTGTTAACCATCCTTGTCGCAGGGAAAGTTAATGAGTCGGGTATGGTCACTTTTCCTTTTTGCTTCGCTAATCTACGGGATATGGAAAGCGAGATAGAACATGTCTAGCTACGGCACTCATATGAATAATGATAATGAGAACTTGATGATGATAATGAACATGAATCGGGGGAGATCTAGGCAAGCTTGGTTTGTGGATGTGGTAGAATGAGATGGTGGTTTACTTGTCGTAGATTGTAACACCCAAAACCTGTTAAGAGGGAAATTTAAAATTTTTTGGATGTATTGCATGTGGTGCAGAAATTCAAATTCAAATTGGAATTCAAATTCAACTCAAAACAGAAAAGAAAAAGAAAAAGAAAAAGAAAAAACAAAACCCCCGGCCAGTGGGCCGAAACCCACCAGCCGGCCCACCATACCCCCGCGCCAGCCCGCAGCCGCGCGCCCCTTTTCCCTCTCACTGACACGCGGGGCCCGCCGTCATCTTCCTCCTCGCGCGTGCGCTCGGCCGATCCCGGGACTCCTCTCTCTCCCGAATCAAAACTACCCCCGGAAACCCGCGACCCCAGCCGAATTCTGGTCCCGGACGACTCCAACTCGATCACAACCAACACGCCGCCCTCCCCCGTGTCACACCCGGTTTTTCCGAAGAACAACCGAGTGAATATCACATGTATGCCAGGATCATTTTCTCATACATGTGATGACAAATAGTGAGGCATAATATATTACAAGCCAGGTGTCGAATATAAATAAGTCTTACATAGCAAATGTCTCGATGGACAATAATAAGTTCATCTCAAGTAAATAAACTAGCAGCGGAATAATTATTCTTGAGGGCTCCGTCACAGGCGTTGCCCGGGGTCTCCATGAACCTAGAAACCTTCTTCGGGTCCAAAGTCTTGGTCATTATACACCTCCTCATTATCTTGACCTGAGCAGCAATATAAACCAACAAATATGCAAGGTTGAGTACCGATGGTACTCAGCAAGTGTGGGAAAGTTATGTCATGCATGGCTAGAACAAGGGGAGGTTGAACTCATGGTTAAAGCACTACGCAATTAATACTTATCACCTTAGCTTATTAAGCACCTACATTACTACACAGGTGAAATGGTCCCAAACTCCCATCTCATCATCATAATAAAATAACCATAACATCATTTCCAATGTTAAGCTCCCCGCTTAACATTCTTAACTTCCAAAACCATCACTCCTCTAATCATGAATAAGTCCAAGTCGCTCTTGACCGTGAGCACGACTGTCATGACAGTTTTGACTCTGCTGAGTTTGTACCACTGTACCCACATGTAGTGATTTCATCCCCCGTTGCCGGGTGGACTAAAAGAACCTCCATTATGCCAGTGGCTACGAACCACATTCACACTTCCCAGGAGTGTAGCCAGGAGATCACTACGAATCCTTTACAAATGGATTCCCGACGAGCGTGGACCCACTGAGGTTTCACCCCTAACAGCATACAAGAGGCTCCAACCCCGCTGCAGTGGCCCCCTCTTGAGCCTTGCGGTTCATATGGTAGTCCAGCTGACACCTATTCCCCGCACCATCCAACACACCCATACTACGCCGGGGATACACCTAATTAATTGGCCAAGCTGCCCCATCTCGGCATGTGGTTGGCACGGTAAAGCCAGGTTACATGCTCCATGAACCGGTCCTTAGGATCCAGGCAAGTACTAAACACAAACCCGAGTCTCGTGCACCCAACACCAACCAAATCATCCAACTTGCCTTGATCCCTACCTCTACATAACTCATAACATCTCATTCAAGAGTATGGTAAAATAAACTGATGATCTCATATCCCAAATATCCCATTCTAAGCATCGCTAAGCATAAGCATGTAAACAAATGAAATAATAAAATAAATCCCAACCCAAGCTACAAGGAAACAAGATAATGCAATTCTAGGGAAACTTCCTAGCATGGGTTTCATATTTCAATTGACAATGCAAATGATTCTATCTACACATCCTAGCATAGGATCAAAGTGGTCAAGGATACTTGCCTCCTTCCTGCTGCTCTTGGGATGGGTAGTCCTGATCTTGAAAAGGAAGAACTTGCTCTGGAGCAGGTTCTACTCATACCATCACACATAGCAAAAGAAAACAATAAGTCATAAGACATAGTTCACACTTCCACTTCATACAAACCACACATTCACATTTATGAAAGCCATTCACAATTCTATGTGTTGTGGTTACTCTATGTGTGTTGATTTTTGTCTTAGATGCACTTTTAAACATGTGTATATGATTTCTACTTTTGTATTCACATTTATGTTTACATACTATATTTGAGTTCCCAATTTAAATAAATTCCTTACATTTCATTACTACACCCTTTTAGCTACCAAGTATGCATGAAAGGTATTTTCCTACTCCATATGTGTCTTCAGATATTCTACCAACCCTAAACTGAATTCTTTGGATTTTGGAAACTTCATTTATCATTTTCTAGTTATTTATACCTAATTTGCTATATTTTCAGATTTATTTTTTATGCCTAAATGTGAACTTTATTATAAAAATAGTAAGACACCCCATCTAAACAGAATAGGTTTTGGGTCTAAAATATTAAATAATATATTTTTGAACTTCTCTTCTGATGTGAACTATTTTACATTTATTTTACTAATTTTCAGAAGTATTCCCTACTTAAGAATATGTCCCTATATCTAATAAATGTGAATAATCAATTAAACAGATTCATTTTCAGCCAAAAATCTATTTTTATCTCACTCCAAGGTTTTCCAAGTACTAGGAAAGTTTTTAATTTGAATTGACAATATGTTTGTCCCACCTTTTAAATTTTAAATTAGCCACATATTCAAATTCCTAATTTTAATATCAACTAGGGTTAAAAAGGTAAACTCACCCCACTACAGGGTCTATAATATTATTTTAAGAATTTTCAGGGGTCTAGCTACACATAACAGAGGGGTTTTTCCTAATTTTTATTAAGTCCAGGGGTCAAAACTGATTTTTAAATGAATTTACATGATTTTCTGAACTTCCAGGGGCTAGATCAGAAGTTTTCGGGGCTAGCTCTTATTTTCCAAGAACCCCAAGGGGTAGCGCGTAAGAATTCCAGTCTTTATAACGCGGGGCTGACGTGGACCGTCCGATTTAAAACAGACGGCTGAGATTATAACGTCGAACCGGTACGCGGGGATTTAATCTTTACCGTGCGATTTAAAATAAACGGCGCTCAAGCGGCCACGTCGCTCTGATCGAGCGCGGGCGGCGCTGGCGGCGATCTCGCCAGAGAGTTTCGGATCTTCGGGAATTCTTCCTAGAACTGTGATTTCATGGCATAGATCGGTGGAGGTGTCACACCCGGTTTTTCCGAAGAACAACCAAGTGAATATCACATGTATGCCAGGATCATTTTCTCATACATGTGATGACAAATAGTGAAGCATCATTTATTACAAGCCAGGTGTCGAATAAGTCTTACATCACAAATGTCTCAATAGACACTAATGCTTCATCACAAGTAAATAAACTAGCAGCGGAATATTATTCATTAGGGCTCCATCACAGGCGTTGCCCGGGGGTCTTCATGAACCTAAAAGCCTTCCTCGGGTCCAAAATCTTGGACATTATACACCACCTCATTTTCTTGACCTGAGCAGCAATATAAACCAACAAATATGCAAGGTTGAGTACCAATGGTACTCAGCAAGTGTGGGAAAATTATATCATGCATGGCTAGAACAAGGAGAGGTTGAACTCATGGTTAAAGCACTACGCAATTAATACCTATCACCTTAGCTTATTAAGCACCTACATTACTACACAGGTGAAATGGTCCCAATCTCCCAACCCATTATCATAATCCAATAACCATAACATCATTTCCAGTGTTAAGCTCCCCGCTTAACTTCAAAAACCATCAATCCTCTAATCATGAATAAGTCCAGGCCGCTCTTAACCGTGAGCACGGCTGTCAAGACAGTTTTGACTCTGCAGAGTTTGTACCACTGTACCCACAAGTAGTGATTTCATCCCCCGTTGCCGGGTGGACTAAAAAAACCTCCATTATGCCAGTGGCTACGATCCACATTCACACTTCCCAGGTGTGCAGCCAGGAGATCACTACGAAGCCTTTACAAAGGGATTCCCGACGAGCGTGGGCCCACTGAGGTTTCACCCCTAACAGCATACAAGAGGCTCCAACCCCGCTGCAGTGGCCCCCTCTTGAGCCTTGCGGTTCATATGGTAGTCCAGCTGACACCTACTCCCCGCACCATCCAACACACCCATACTACGCCGGGGATACACCTAATTAATTGGCTAAGCTGCCCCATCTCAGCATGTGGTTGGCACTGTAAAGCCGGGTTACATGCTCCATGAACCGGTCCTTAGGATACAGGCAAGTACTAAACACAAACCCAAGTCTCGTGCACCCAGCACACAACCAAAACATCCAACTTGCCTTGATCCCTACCTCTACATAACTCACAATGTCTCATTCAAGAGTATGGTAATATAAACTGATGATCTCATGTCCCAAATATCCCATTCTAAGCATGGCTAAGCATATGCATGTAAATAAATGACATGGTAAAATAAATCCCAACCCAAGCTACAAGGAAACAAGGTAATGCAAATCTAGGGAAACTTTCCTAGCATGGATTTCATATTTCATTTGACAATGCAAATAATTCTATCTACATATCCTAGCATAGGATCAAAGTGGTCAAGGACACTTGCCTCCTTCTTGCTGCTCTTGAAATTGGTAGTCCTGATCTTGGAAAGGGTTAACTTGCTCTTGAGCAGGTTCTACTTCATACCATCACACATAGCAAAAGAAAAACAACAATCATAAGACATAGTTCACACCTCTACTTCATACAAACCACACATTCATATTTATAAAAGTTCTTTACCATTATATGTGTTGTGGTTACTTTATGTGTGTTAAGTTGTGGCTTGCATGCACTTTTAACCATGTATATATATGATTCCTACTTTTGGTGTCCTCATTTATACTTGCATACAATGTGCCTTCACAATTTCTATCAACCCTAAACTGAATTCTTTGTATTTTAGAAACTCCAGTTATCATTTACTAATTGCTATATTTTCAGATTTATATTCCTATGCATAATTGTGTATTTTATTATTAAATTAGTAATACACATCACCTAAACAGATTAGGTTCTGGTCCTAAATAATTTAGAATCATATTTTGACCATGGCTTATAATGTATACTATTTCATAATTATTTCCCTATTTTTCTTTAACTATTCTTTACTTAAAAATGTGTCCCTATACTATTAAATGTGAATAATAGATAAAACAGATTTATTTCTGCCCAAAAATATATTTTTATCTCACTCCAAAGTTTTCTAAGTACTGAGAAAGTTTTTAATAAATTTTGACAATTATGTTTGTCTCCTTTTTACTTTTTAAACACTAGTTACATATTCAATTTTGTAAATTAAATACTAAACAGGGTTTAAAAAAAAGTAAACTCACCCATCACAGGGTCTGTAATATTATTTTCATAATTTCCAGGGGTCTAGCTACACTTAACAGAGGTGTTTTTCCTAATTTCTATTAAGTCCAGGGGCTAAAACTGATTTTTAAATGAATTTACATGATTTTCTGAAGTTCCAGGGGCTAGATCTGAAGTTTCTGGGGCTAGCTCTCAATTCCAGAGAACCCCAGGGGGTAGCACGTAAGAACTCCAGTCTTTATAACGCGGGGTCGACGTGGTCCGTCCGATTTTAAACCGACGGCTGAGATTATAACATCGAACCGGTACGCGGGGTTTTAAAATCTACCGTGCGATTTAAAATAAACGGCGCACAAGCGGCCACGTCGCTCTGATCGAGCGCGGGCGGCGCTGCCGGCGGCGCACGGCGGCGGGAAGCGGCGATCTCGCCGGAAAGTTTCGGTTCTGCGAGAATTCTACCTAGAACTGTGATCTTATGGCCTAGATCGGTAGAGGGGAGGTCAGGGATCTCACCTCGGGGTTTTCTCGAGCTCGGGGGTCCTGGAATGTGCTCGGCGGCGAGGTCCAAGGCAAAACCACGGCGAAGCTCGTCGGCGCTGTGTTTGCACCGTAACTCTCCGAGTTTTCTGCACCTGCAAAGTTCCCCGGAGGCGGTGGATCAAGACCAGCGAGTTAGATCAGAGTTTCCGAGCTTAGATCGGCCAGAATTCGCCGGCGAAGTCTCGGTGCTCACCGGTGTGAAAATCGGCGATCGCGTGCGGAAAACTGATCGGAGCTGGGGTTTTTATAGCCGGGGGAGGGCGGTGGGTCTGTTGTGATCGAGTTGGAGTCCTCTGGGACCGGAATTCGGCTACGGGGACGGATTTCCCGATCGGTTGCGATCGCGCGCGCTCGGGGGGAAAAGTCCGGGGTCGCGGGGGCTCAGGTTAGGGATGACAGGTGGGTCCCATGCGTCAGCGAGGGGCAGCGCGGCGCGCGCGGGGGCGGGCTGGCGCGGGGGTTTGTTGGGCCGGCTGGCGGTTTCGGCCCACTGGCCAGTTTTTTTCCCCGATTTCCTTTTTCTTTTTCCATTTCTTTTCTGTTTTGGGTATAATTTGAATTCCAGTTTGAATTTAAATTTTTGCAAAACATGCAACACGTTCAAAAATTTCTAAATTCCCCTCTGAACATGGTTTAGGGCTTTAAATCAAAATTTGGGTTTTGACTAAAAATTTTAGGGTGTTACAGCTCTACCCCCCTTAAAAGAAATCTCGTCCTCGAGATTGGTGTTTCTAAGAAAACAATTCCGGAAATTGTGCCTTGAGCTCATCTTCCCGTTCCCAGGTAGCTTCCTCTTCTGAGTGATGCTTCCACTGCACCTTGCACATCCGGATTCTCTTGTTTCTGGTGAGGCGTTCCATCGTCTCCAAAATCTTGTATGGTTGCTCGGCATAAGACAAATCTTCAGCTACATCCACTTCATTCATGGGTAACACCTCTTCAGGCGTCCTCAGGCATTTCTTGAGTTGTGACACATGGAATACATCGTGCACGTCCGATAGATGAGCCGGTAACTCTAGTTGGTACGCCACTTCGCCTTTTCTTTCCAAAACTTGAAAGGGTCCGATGTATCGAGGTGACAACTTCCCTTTCACCTTGAACCGACGAAGTCCTCTAATAGGGGACACCTTGAGATAAACATAGTCTACCACGTTGAAAACGAGTTCTCTTCTTCGTACATCAGCATAACTCTTCTGGCGTGTTTGTGCTATCCTCAAGTTGTTGCGAATCTCCCTCACCTTCGCCTCGGCTTCTTGTAACACTTCTGGACCAAACACTTTACTTTCTCCTGTTTGGTTCCAAAATAGGGGAGTTCTGCACTTCCTTCCATACAAAGCTTCAAACGGTGACATCTTCATACTAGCTTGATAACTGTTGTTATAGGAAAACTCCGCATACGGTAAGTTCTTGTCCCAACTCCTATTGTTTTTGAGTGCACATGCCCTTAACATATCTTCAAGGATCTTATTGGTTCTCTCCGTCTGCCCGTCAGTTTGGGGATGATAGGCAGAGCTGAAATTCAGATGGGTTCCCATGGTTTCATGCAACTTTTGCCAAAACCTCGAGGTGAACTGTGTCCCTCGGTCCGACACTATCTTCTTTGGCACTCCATGGTAACACACAATCCTTGACATGTACAATTCTGCCATTTGGATCCGCTGTGGCTTTCTTTCACCGGAATGAAATGAGCTACCTTGGTTAGCCGATCAATAATGACCCATATTGAATCATACCCGGATTGGGTCCTAGGCAATCCCACGACAAAATCCATGCTGATTTCTTCCCATTTCCATTCAGGTACTTTAAGTGGTTGCAATAATCCCGCGGGTCGTTGATGTTCTGCTTTCACCAACTGACATGTGTCACATAGGGCAACATGTTCCGCGACATCTCGCTTCATGCTATACCACCAATACCTGCTCTTGAGGTCCTGGTACATCTTCGTACTCCCAGGATGAATGGAATAGTCAGAATCGTGAGCCTCCTTCAAAATTAATTCACGGATCTCTTTTACTTCTGGCACACAGATCCTTTTCCCGTGCCACACCGTTCCCTGTTCATCCTCTCTAAAACCAGGAGCTTTATTTTCCTTGATGAGCTGTCTGATCTCTTGTATCTTCTCATCATTCTTTTGGCCCTCGCGTATGTCTCGCTCAAGTGTGGAGTCCACTTCCATGGCGATGGCTTCACCACTATTTACTAGACATAGATTGAGTCTTATAACCTCGTCCTTCAATTCTGCAGGCATGTCCTTCAAACTCAACTTATTGACCTGCACTTTCCGACTCAAAGCATCGGCCACGACGTTTGCTTTCCCGGGATAATAGTTAATGCCCACATCAAAGTCATTGATTAGCTCTAACCATCTCCTTTGTCTGAGGTTGAGATCTGGTTGTGTGAATATGTACTTCAAACTCTTATGATCCGTATATATCTCTGTCCTCTTCCCCATCAAATAGTGCCGCCAAATTTTCAACGCGTGTACCACTGCAGCTAGTTCTAGGTCATGTGTAGGATAGTTCTTCTCGTGCTTCCGAAGCTGCCGGGATGCATAAGCCACGACATGTCCTTCTTGCATGAGAACACATCCCAACCCATTTCCAGAGGCATCACAGTACACTGTGAAATTCTTCTGCATATCTGGCATAACCAACACTGGGGCTGTTGTCAATTTCTTCTTTAGCTCCTGAAAGCTCGTCTCGCACGGTGGCGTCCAGGTGAATGTGATTCCCTTTTCCAACAGTTTGGTGAGAGGTCTCGAGATCTTGGAGAATCCCTCAATAAACCTTCGATAGTATCCAGCCAATCCCAGGAAGCTTCGAACTTCCCCGACATTCTCAGGGGTCTTCCACTTTTGTATATCCTCGATTTTGGCGGGATCTACGGAGATTCCTCCCTCCGAGATTATATGTCCCAAGAAGGGAACTCTCTTCAGCCAAAACTCACACTTGCTCAATTTGGCATATAGTTGGTGTTCTCTCAGCCTTTGCAACACCAACCTTAGATGTTTCTCATGTTCTTCTTCATCTTTGGAGAAGACGAGAATGTCATCTATGAAAACCACCACAAATTTGTCCAGATATTCCATGAATACCTTGTTCATGAGGTACATGAAATATGCCAGGGCATTGGTTAGCCCGAAAGGCATGACAGTGTATTCATACAGTCCGTACCGAGATATGAAAGCTGTCTTGGGAATATCTGATTGCCTTATCTTGAGTTGGTGGTATCCCGACCTGAGATCAATTTTTGAGAACACACAAGCTCCCCTCAACTGATCAAACAAGTCTTCAATGCGGGGCAATGGGTACTTGTTTTTGATGGTTACCTCATTCAAGGCACGGTAATCCACGCATAACCTTTGGGTTCCATCTTTCTTAGGCACAAATATCACCGGAGCTCCCCATGGTGAGGAACTAGGGCGAATATACCCCTTCTCCGTCAATTCTCTCAAATGATCCTTGAGCTCTTCTAGCTGCTTGGAGTCCATTCGATAAGGTCTCTTGTATATCGGGGTTGTTCCCGGTACTAGCTCAATTGCGAATTCCACGTCACGGTCGGGAGGCATACCTGGCAATTCCTCCGGAAAAACATCTGGATATTCCCTGATAGTCCTGATTTCCTAAACTTTCACTTGTTTGTACTTTTGAAGTGTTGAGGCTTTGTTAAAATTTTACGAGGGTTTATTTCTCACACCAAATAAATGCACTATTATTTCCTGTGGGTTCACACACCAAAGCAAAACAATCTGAAGACGAGGCTGTGGACAATTGCTCATGGCTTCCACAACTCACGTCACACACCAAGCATTATCACACCATTAACTACGTAACGACTCGACTACTCGACCTCTTGCTAGCTAGGGGAAAGACTCTACACTACTCGTCCTCTTGAGCTGGCTCCTCGGGATCTTCCTCCTCATTTCGGCTACCTTCTGACTCGGCTTTGGGTGGAGAGGCTGCTGGTGGAGAAGTGCGACGACGCCTGATTGCTCGGCGATCCGGGGAGTCAGGAGTCCATGGATCACTCACGGTGACACACAGTTCATTCCCATCTCCTCTTTCTTTCGCCTTTAAGCAAGCTCGCAGCAACGCCTCCGTTTCCTTCAGGGTGTCTCGGACATCCTGAAGCTCTTGTTGACACTCCTGCAGTCGAGTGCTGAGCATAGCAGCATCCTCCAAACACAAGTCCATGTGCTCATGGGAAGTCCCTTGCTGCACCGGTGGGTACTTGTATTCCGTGGTGCCACTCTCACGTTGGAGGACATACATGTACTCAGTTTTGTCCAAGTGGCAACGATAGATGTGACTCTGGCAGGTGATGGCCTCCCAAGTGACATCTTTCTCCGCGTCAACTTGTGTTGCTCGACAAGCTGGAGAGTGGTGAATCTTAAGCAGCTGATTCTCGTGTATAATCCTCATCTCCGAACTCCATTCTTCCCTCTTCTCACGGATGGTCCTGGTGGAGTTATAGTGGATGATTAGCTTGCCCGTATTGCCGGCGGCTTCGAGCATACGTCGAAGACGGCGCAACAAATCTCCTACTGCCAATCCGTAGGAAAGGTACGTCACTGGACGACTCTCCTCTCTTTCGGCAAGGGCAACTACGGGAACTCTCCCTCCTGTGGACTTACGAGCGGTGCGAATCATGCGAACCATCTAAAACAAAAGAATTTAAAATTAGGTTAGATAAAATCTCAAACAAAAATCCTATTTTGAATGAAAGTTGGGGTAAGATGAAGAAAATGACTCCTTTAATAACACTTTTCCACCCACACCTTGGAAAATAGTTTTCAAGAAAATAGGGCCCTTAAATACGTCCATTTCTATCTAGGTCCACGTTCCTACGGGCAACTTTGGCTCTGATACCACCTCTGTCACACCCGGTTTTTCCGAAGAACAACCAAGTGAATATCACATGTATGCCAGGATCATTTTCTCATACATGTGATGACAAATAGTGAAGCATCATTTATTACAAGCCAGGTGTCGAATAAGTCTTACATCGCAAATGTCTCAATAGACACTAATGCTTCATCACAAGTAAATAAACTAGCAGCGGAATATTATTCATTAGGGCTCCATCACAGGCGTTGCCCGGGGGTCTTCATGAACCTAAAAGCCTTCCTCGGGTCCAAAATCTTGGTCATTATACACCACCTCATTTTCTTGACCTGAGCAGCAATATAAACCAACAAATATGCAAGGTTGAGTACCAATGGTACTCAGCAAGTGTGGGAAAATTATATCATGCATGGCTAGAACAAGGAGAGGTTGAACTCATGGTTAAAGCACTACGCAATTAATACCTATCACCTTAGCTTATTAAGCACCTACATTACTACACAGGTGAAATGGTCCCAATCTCCCAACCCATTATCATAATCCAATAACCATAACATCATTTCCAGTGTTAAGCTCCCCGCTTAACTTCAAAAACCATCTATCCTCTAATCATGAATAAGTCCAGGCCGCTCTTAACCGTGAGCATGGCTGTCAAGACAGTTTTGACTCTGCAGAGTTTGTACCACTGTACCCACAAGTAGTGATTTCATCCCCCGTTGCCGGGTGGACTAAAAAAACCTCCATTATGCCAGTGGCTACGATCCACATTCACACTTCCCAGGTGTGCAGCCAGGAGATCACTACGAAGCCTTTACAAAGGGATTCCCGACGAGCATGGGCCCACTGAGGTTTCACCCCTAACAGCATACAAGAGGCTCCAACCCCGCTGCAGTGGCACCCTCTTGAGCCTTGCGGTTCATATGGTAGTCCAGCTGACACCTACTCCCCGCACCATCCAACACACCCATACTACGCCGGGGATACACCTAATTAATTGGCTAAGCTGCCCCATCTCAGCATGTGGTTGGCACTGTAAAGCCGGGTTACATGCTCCATGAACCGGTCCTTAGGATCCAGGCAAGTACTAAACACAAACCCAAGTCTCGTGCACCCAGCACACAACCAAAACATCCAACTTGCCTTGATCCCTACCTCTACATAACTCACAATGTCTCATTCAAGAGTATGGTAATATAAACTGATGATCTCATGTCCCAAATATCCCATTCTAAGCATGGCTAAGCATATGCATGTAAATAAATGACATGGTAAAATAAATCCCAACCCAAGCTACAAGGAAACAAGGTAATGCAAATCTAGGGAAACTTTCCTAGCATGGGTTTCATATTTCATTTGACAATGCAAATAATTCTATCTACATATCCTAGCATAGGATCAAAGTGGTCAAGGACACTTGCCTCCTTCTTGCTGCTCTTGAAATTGGTAGTCCTGATCTTGGAAAGGGTTAACTTGCTCTTGAGCAGGTTCTACTTCATACCATCACACATAGCAAAAGAAAAACAAAAATCATAAGACATAGTTCACACCTCTACTTCATACAAACCACACATTCCTATTTATAAAAGTTCTTTACCATTATATGTGTTGTGGTTACTTTATGTGTGTTAAGTTGTGGCTTGCATGCACTTTTAACCATGTATATATATGATTCCTACTTTTGGTGTCCTCATTTATACTTGCATACAATGTGCCTTCACAATTTCTATCAACCCTAAACTGAATTCTTTGTATTTTAGAAACTCCAGTTATCATTTACTAATTGCTATATTTTCAGATTTATATTCCTATGCATAATTGTGTATTTTATTATTAAATTAGTAATACACATCACCTAAACAGATTAGGTTCTGGTCCTAAATAATTTAGAATCATATTTTGACCATGGCTTATAATGTATACTATTTCATAATTATTTTCCCTATTTTTCTTTAACTATTCTTTACTTAAAAATGTGTCCCTATACTATTAAATGTGAATAATAGATAAAACAGATTTATTTCTGCCCAAAAATATATTTTTATCTCACTCCAAAGTTTTCTAAGTACTGAGAAAGTTTTTAATAAATTTTGACAATTATGTTTGTCTCCTTTTTACTTTTTAAACACTAGTTACATATTCAATTTTGTAAATTAAATACTAAACAGGGTTTAAAAAAAAGTAAACTCACCCATCACAGGGTCTATAATATTATTTTCATAATTTCCAGGGGTCTAGCTACACTTAACAGAGGTGTTTTTCCTAATTTCTATTAAGTCCAGGGGCTAAAACTGATTTTTAAATGAATTTACATGATTTTCTGAAGTTCCAGGGGCTAGATCTGAAGTTTTTGGGGCTAGCTCTCAATTCCAGAGAACCCCAGGGGGTAGCACGTAAGAACTCCAGTCTTTATAACGCGGGGTCGACGTGGTCCGTCCGATTTTAAACCGACGGCTGAGATTATAACATCGAACCGGTACGCGGGGTTTTAAAGTCTACCGTGTGATTTAAAATAAACGGCGCACAAGCGGCCACGTCGCTCTGATCGAGCGCGGGCGGCGCTGCCGGCGGCGCACGGCGGCGGGAAGCGGCAATCTCGCCGGAAAGTTTCGGTTCTGCGAGAATTCTACCTAGAACTGTGATCTTATGGCCTAGATTGGTAGAGGGGAGGTCAGGGATCTCACCTCGGGGTTTTCTCGAGCTCGGGGGTCCTGGAATGTGCTCGGCGGCGAGGTCCGAGGCAAAACCACGGCGAAGCTCGTCGGCGCTGTGTTTGCACCGTAACTCTCCGAGTTTTCTGCACCTGCAAAGTTCCCCGGAGGCGGTGGATCAAGACCAGCGAGTTAGATCAGAGTTTCCGAGCTTAGATCGGCCAGAATTCGCCGGCGAAGTCTCGGTGCTCACCGGTGTGAAAATCGGCGATCGCGTGCGGAAAACTGATCGGAGCTGGGGTTTTTATAGCCGGGGGAGGGCGGTGGGTCTGTTGTGATCGAGTTGGAGTCCTCTGGGACCGGAATTCGGCTGCGGGGACGGATTTCCCGATCGGTTGCGATCGCGCGCGCTCGGGGGGAAAAGTCCAGGGTCGCGGGGGCTTGGGTTAGGGATGACAGGTGGGTCCCATGCGTCAGCGAGGGGCAGCGCGGCGCGCGCGGGGGCGGGCTGGCGCGGGGGTTTGCTGGGCCGGCTGGCGGTTTCGGCCCACTGGCCAGTTTTTTTCCCCGATTTCCTTTTTCTTTTTCCATTTCTTTTCTGTTTTGGGTATAATTTGAATTCCAGTTTGAATTTAAATTTTTGCAAAACATGCAACACGTTCAAAAATTTCTAAATTCCCCTCTGAACATGGTTTAGGGCTTTAAATCAAAATTTGGGTTTTTGACTAAAAATTTTGGGGTGTTACAGGAGGGGAGGTCGGGGATCTCACCTCGGGGTTTTCTTGAGCTCGGAGGTCCTGGAAGACGGTCGGCGACGAGGTCCGAGGTGAATTCACGGCAAGGCTCGTCGACGCTGTGTTTGAACTGCAAACCACCGAGTTTTCTGCACCTGCGAGGTTCCCCGGAGGCGGTGGATCAAGACCAACGAGTTAGATCAGAATTTCCGAGCGTAGATCGGGCAGAATTCACCGGAGGAGCTCGGGTTCTCACCAGAGTAAAATTGGCGGATCGCGTGGGAAAAACGGGACAAGGCCGGGGTTTTTATAGACGGGGGAGGGCGGCGGGTTGGTTTAGATCGAGGTGGAGTCTTCGGGGTCCAGAAATCGGCTGGGATACGCGAGAATTCCCGATCGGTTTTGATTCGGGTGAGAGAGTCCGGCCGATCACGGCGCGGGAGCGAGGAAGAAGATAGGCTGGCGGGCCCCGCCTGTCAGTGGGAGGAAGGGGGCGCGTGCTGCTGCGGGCTGGCGCGGAGCAGGGTGGGCCGGCTGGTGGGTTTCGGCCCACTGGCCGGTTTTTTTCTGTTTTCCTTTTTCTTTTTCTATTTCTTTTTTGTTTTTAGTTTAAATTGAATTCCAGTTTGAATTTAAATTGTTGCAAAACATGCAACACGTCCAAAATTTTTAAATTCCCCTCTTAACAGGATTTTGGGGTGTTACAGCTCTACCCCTCTTAAAAGAAATCTCGTCCTCGAGATTGGTGGTTCTAAGAAAACAATTCCGGAAATTGTGCCTTGAGCCCATCTTCCCGTTCCCAGGTGGCTTCCTCTTTTGAGTGATGCTTCCATTGCACCTTGCACATCCGGATTCTTTTATTTCTGGTGAGCCGTTCCATTGTCTCCAAAATCTTGTATGGTTGCTCAGCATAAGACAAATCCTCAGCTACGTCCACTTCATTCATGGGTAACACCTCTTCAGGCGTTCTCAGGCATTTCTTGAGTTGTGACACATGGAATACATCGTGCACATCCGATAGACGAGCCGGTAACTCTAGTTGATACGCCACTTCGCCTTTCCTTTCCAGAACTTGAAAGGGTCCGATGTATCGAGGTGACAACTTCCCTTTCACCTTGAACCGACGAAGCCCTTGGATAGGGGACACCTTGAGATAGACATAGTCTCCCACGTTGAAAATGAGCTCTCTTCTTCGTACATCGGCATAGCTCTTTTGGCGTGTCTGTGCTATCCTCAAATTGTTGCGAATTTCCCTCACCTTCACCTCGGCTTCTTGTAGTACTTCTGGACCAAACACTTTACTTTCCCCCGTTTGGTTCCAAAACAGGGGAGTTCTGCACTTCCTCCCGTACAAAGCTTCAAACGGTGACATCTTCATACTAGCTTGATAGCTGTTGTTATAGGAAAACTCCGCATACGGTAATTTCTTATCCCAACTCCGATTGTTTTTGAGTGCACATGCCCTCAACATATCTTCAAGAATCTGATTGGTTCTTTACGTCTGCCCGTCAGTTTGGGGATGATAGGCAGAGCTGAAATTCAGATGGGTTCCCATGGTTTCATGCAATTTTCGCCAGAACCTTGAGGTGAACTGCGTCCTTCTATCCGACACAATCTTCTTTGGCACTCCATGGTAACACACGATCCTTGACATGTACAACTCTACCAATTTGGATCCGCTGTAGCTTTCTTTCACGGGGACAAAATGAGCTACCTTGGTTAGCCTGTCAATGATGACCCATATCGAATCATATCCTGATTGGGTCCTAGGCAATCCCACGATGAAATCCATGTCGATCTCTTCCCATTTCCATTCAGGCACTTTGAGTGGTTGCAATAATCCCGCGGGTCATTGATGTTCTGCTTTCACCAACTGACATGTGTCACATAGGGCAACATGTTCCGCGACATCTCGCTTCATGCCATACCACCAATACCTGCTCTTGAGGTCCTGGTACATCTTCGTACTCCCATGATGAATGGAATAGTCAGAATCATGAGGCTCCTTCAAAATCAATTCACGGATATCCTTTACTTCTGGCACACAGATTCTTTTTCCGTGCCACACCGTTCCTTGTTCATCCTCTCTAAAACCAGGAGCTTTATTTTCCTTGATGAGTTGTCTGATCTCTTGTATCTTCTCGTCTTTCTTTTGACCCTCGCGGATGTCTCGCTCTAGTGTGGAGTCCACTTCCATGGCGATGGCTTCACCACTATTCACAAGGCATAGATTGAGCCTTATAACCTCGTCCTTCAATTCTGCAGGCATGTCCTTCAAGCTCAACTTATTGACCTGCACTTTCCGACTTAAAGCATCGGCCACGACGTTTGCTTTCCCAGGATGATAGTTGATGCCCACATCAAAGTCATTGATTAGCTCTAACCATCTCCTTTGTCTGAGGTTGAGGTCTGGCTGTGTGAATATGTACTTCAAACTCTTATGATCCGTATATATCTCGGTCCTCTTCCCCATCAAATAGTGCCGCCAAATTTTCAACGTGTGTACCACTGCGGCTAGTTCTAGGTCATGTGTAGGATAGTTTTTCTCGTGCTTCCGGAGTTGTCGGGATGCATAAGCCACGACATGCCCTTCTTGCATGAGAACACATCCCAACCCGTTTCTAGAGGCATCGCAGTACACCGTGAAATTCTTCTGCATATCTGGCATAACCAACACTGGGGCTGTTGTCAATCTTTTCTTTAGCTCCTGAAAACTCGTCTCGCACTGTGGCGTCCATGTGAATGTGATTCCCTTCTCCAACAGTTTGGTGAGGGGTCTCGAGATCTTAGAGAATCCCTCAATAAACCGTCGATAGTATCCAGCCAATCCCAAAAAGGTTCGAACTTCCCCGACATTTTCAGGGGTCTTCCACTTCTGTATATCCTCGATTTTGGCGGGATCTACGGAGATTCCTCCCTCTGAGATTATATGTCCTAAGAAGGGAACTCTCTTCAGCCAAAACTCACACTTGCTCAACTTGGCATATAGTTGGTGTTCTCTCAGCCTCTGCAACACCAACCTTAGATGTTTCTCATGTTCTTCTTCATCTTTGGAGAAGACGAGAATGTCATCTATGAAAACCACCACAAATTTGTCCAGATATTCCATGAATACCTTGTTCATGAGATACATGAAGTATGCCGGGGCATTAGTTAGCCCGAAAGGCATGACAGTGTATTCATACAGTTCGTACCGAGATACGAAAGCTGTCTTGGGAATATCCGATTGCCTTATCTTGAGTTGGTGGTATCCTGACCTGAGATCAATTTTTGAGAACACACAAGCTCCCCTCAACTGATCAAACAAGTCTTCAATGCGGGGTAATGGGTACTTGTTCTTGATGGTTACCTCATTCAAGGCACGGTAATCCACGCATAACCTTTGGGTTCCGTCCTTTTTGGGCACAAATATCACCGGAGCTCCCCATGGTGAGGAACTAGGGCAAATATACCCCTTCTCCGTCAATTCTCTCAAATGATCCTTGAGTTCTTCTAGCTGCTTGGAGTCCATCCGATAAGGTCTCTTGTATATCGGGGCTGTTCCAGGCACTGGCTCAATTGCGAATTCCACTTCATGATCGGGAGGCATACCTGGCAAATCCTCCGGAAAAACATCTGGATATTCCCTGATGGTCCTGATCTCCTCAACTTTCACCTTAACTTGATTTAATTTAATGTCCCTCCTAGGCTCGTGTATTGTTATGAACTTTACTCTTGTGCCACTAGGGTGAGTTAGTTCCACCGTTCTGGTCGAACAATGGATGATTCCTTTATGTTTGGTCAACCAATCCGTACCCAAAATAATATCTACCCCTTGTGAATCTATCACTATGAGGTTAGCAGTAAATACTACCCCATTAATGTCTAGGTTCACTTTGGGACACACTTGTCTTGTCCTTATTTCTCCACCTGGAGAGTTTACGGCTAACATATGGTTCATTTGTGTTGTTGCTAGGTCATGCTTCTTAACAAACCCTTGAGCAATGAACGAGTGGGTAGCACCAGAATCAAACATCAGGGTTGCAATGTGTAAATTGGCAGGAAACTTACCAACTACCACGTCGGGTGCCTCTTGTGCTTCCTCCATAGTGACGTGGTTCACCCGTCCTCTCATTACATTCTGCTGTTGTGGCTGCGTGGGCTTCTTCTTTGGGCACTTATGGGCATAGTGCCCCACTTCACCACAATTAAAACATTGCACCCCCACCTTAGGTGCTTGGCCTTTATTGTCTTGGGGTTGGTTTGGAGGTCCTTGCACTGCTGGTCGAGGTGGATATGCGGGGCGAGGCTGCTGTACAAACTGACGTTGCGGCTGTGCTGGTGCTGCCGGAGGCCTGTAGTTCGGGTTGTACCCTCTTGGTTCTGAGTAGAGTACCGCAGCACGGTTCGTCTGCCCTGCAGGTTGCTGCATCAGACGTGGGCAGGTGTTGCTCCCTGAGGCTTGGTGTGACCACCCGGCCTTCCTCTTGTTCTCATTTTCCAAGGCCTTCAGCTTCCTTTCCACCACAAATGCTCTGTCCACCATCTTTTGGAAGCTTTCATACTCATTTGAGGACATTGCACACTGCATTTCTGCGGTAAGCCCTTCCACGAAACAATCTTGTTTCTGCTCATCAGTCTCTATGTCTCGTGGGGCATAACGGGATAGTTGAGTAAATTTAGTGAGGTATTCCCTCACCGTCATGTTTCCCTGCTGCAGTCCCAAGAACTCCTTCCGTTTGTTTTTGAGTTCACCTCTTGGGATATAATGGTTGCGGAAGCTACGCTTGAACTCTTCCCAAGTGATGTTCTCAGGGTCATGATGGGCAGCCACGTAGGCGGTCTACCAATCAGCAGCAGGTCCATGCAATTGATGAGAGGCAAACAGCACCCTCTCATACCCTTGGCACTGTATGATCCTCATCTTGCTCTCAATGGTCTTAAGCCAATCATCTGCCTCCAGAGGTTCAGCAGCACTTGCGAACTTTGGAGGTTGAGTTCCTAGAAACTCACTTAACCTTGGTTGGCGTGGTGCAGCTTGTGGAGGTGGAACTTGATGCAAGTTGGCCACTACTTGAGTCAAGTTCTGGATGAGCTGATTTTGATTCTCCAGCATTTGGTGGAGGGGATCAAATCCTTCACGGCGACCACCCCTGTCCTGGCCTCCAGAAAGGTGAGGGTTGGAGGCCTCATCGTTGTTGTTGGCGGGGTTGGCAGCACGTCCTTTTCCTCTTCCGACCATCTGGCATGATCAACCAAATGTTAATTTAAAGTATTACGTATTATCTTACTACTTTCACTTGTTTGTACTTTGAAGTGTTGAAGCTTCGTTATACTTTTCTAGTGTTTCATATCTCTCACAAAAATAAATGCAATATTATTTCATGTGGGTTCACACACCAAAGCAAGACAATCTGAAGACGAGGCTGTGGACAATTGCTCATGGCTTCCACAACTCACGTCACACACCAAGCATTAACACACCATTAACTAACGTAACGACTCGACTACTCGACATCCTTCTAATTTAAGGGGAAGGCTCTACGCTACTCGTTTTCTTGAGCTGGCTCCTCGGGATCTTCCTCATCATTTCGGCTGCCTTCTGACTCTGCTTTGGGTGGGGAGGCTGCTGGTGGAGAAGTGCGACGACGCCTGATCGCTCGGCGATCTGCGGAGTCAGGAGTCCATGTATCATTCACGGTGACACACAATTTATTCCCATCTCCTCTTTCTCTCGCCCTTAAGCAGGCTCGAAGCAACGCCTCGCTTTCCTTCAGGGTGTCACGAACATCCTGAAGCTCCTGCTGACACTCCTGCAATCGAGTGCTAAGCATGGCAGCATCCTCTAAGCAGAAATCCATGTGCTCATGGGAAGTCCCTTGCTGCACTGGCGGGTACTTATACTCCGACGTACCACTCTCGCGCTGGAGGAAATACATGTACTCAGTCCTGTCCAGGTGTCGACGATAGATGTGACTCTGGCAGGTGATGGCCTCCCAGGTGACATCCTTCTCCGCATCGACCTGTGTCGCTCTACAAGCTGGAGAGCGGTGGATCTTAAGCAGCTAATTTTCGTGTATAATCCTCATCTCTGAACTCCATTCTTCCCTCTTCTCACGGATGGTCCTGGTGGAGTTATAGTGGATGATTAGCTTGCCCGTATTGCCGGCGGCTTCGAGCATACGTCGAAGACGGCGCAACAAGCCTCCTACTGCTAATCCGTAGGAAAGGTACGTCACCAGACGACTCTCCTCTCTTTCGGCAAGGGCAACTATGGGAACTCTCCCTCCTGTGGACTTGCGAGTGGTGCGAATCATGCGAACCATCTAAAACAAAAAGCATTTAAACTTAGGTTAGATAAACTTTTTAAACAAAAATCCTATTTTTAATGAAAATTGGGGTAAGATGAAGAAAGTGACTCATTAAATAACACTTTTCAACACACACCTTGTAAAAATAGTTTTTAAGAAAATAGGGCCCTTACATACGTCCATTTCTACCTAGGTCCACGTTCCTACGGGCAACCTTGGCTCTGATACCACTTCTGTCACACCCGGTTTTTCCGAAGAACAACCGAGTGAATATCACATGTATGCCAGGATCATTTTCTCATACATGTGATGACAAATAGTGAAGCATCATTTATTACAAGCCAGGTGTCGAATATAAATAAGTCTTACATAGCAAATGTCTCGATGGACAATAATAAGTTCATCTCAAGTAAATAAACTAGCAGCGGAATAATTATTCTTGAGGGCTCCGTCACAGGCGTTGCCCGGGGTCTCCATGAACCTAGAAACCTTCTTTGGGTCCAAAGTCTTGGTCATTATACACCTCCTCATTATCTTGACCTGAGCAGCAATATGAACTAACAAATATGCAAGGTTGAGTACCGATGGTACTCAACAAGTGTGGGAAAGTTATGTCATGCATGGCTAGAACAAGGGGAGGTTGAACTCTGTAACACCCCAAATTTTGATTCAAAACTCTAAACCATGTTCAGAGGGGAATTTAAAAATTTTTGGACGTATTGCATGTTTTGCAAAAATTCAAATTCAAACTGGAATTCAAATTATACTCAAAACAGAAAAGAAATGAAAAAAGAAAAAGAGAAACGGGAAAAAAATCGGCCAGTGGGCCGAAACCCGCCAGCCGGCCCAGTTTCCCCGCGCCAGTCCGCCCCCGCGCGCGCCGCGCTGTCTCTCACAGACAGGTGGGACCCACCTGTCATCCCTAACCCCGCGACCCCGGACTCTCTCCCGCGCGCGCAATCGCAACCGACCGGATTTCCGCGTCCCGCAGCCCGAATTCTGGTCCCAAACGACTCAAACTCGATCGCAACAGAACCACCGCCCTCCCCCGGCTATAAAAACCGCAGCCCCGATCGGTTTTTCCCACGCGATCGCCGATTTTTACTCCGGTGAGCACCGAGACTTCGCCGGTGAATTCTGGCCGATCTAAGCTCGGAAACTCTGATCTAACTCGCTGGTCTTGATCCACCGCCTCCGGGGAGCTTTGCAGGTGCAGAAAACTCGGAGACTTACGGTGTAAATCCAGCGCCGACGAGCTTCGCCGTGGTTTTGCCTCGGACCTCGCCGCCAATCACTTTCCAGGACCCCCGAGCTCGAGAAAACTCCCGATGTGAGATCCCTGACCTCCTCTCTACCGATCTATGCCATAAGATCACAGTTCTAGGTAGAATTCTCGCGGATCCGAAACTTTCTGGCGAGATCGCCGCTTCCCGCCGCCGTGCGCCGCCGGCAGCGCCGCCCGCGCTCGATCAGAGCGACGTGGCCGCTTGTGCGCCGTTTATTTTAAATCGCACGGTAGACTTTAAAACCCCGCGTACCGGTTCGATGTTATAATCTCAGCCGTCGGTTTAAAATCGGACGGTCCACGTCAGCCCCGCATTATAAAGACTGGAATTCTTACGTGCTACCCCCTGGGGTTCTCTGGAATTGAGAGCTAGCCCCGGAAACTTTAGATCTAGCCCCTGGAACTCCAGAAAATCATGTAAATTCATTTAAAAATCAGTTTTAGCCCCTGGACTTAATAAAAATTAGGAAAAACACCTCTGATAAGTGTAGCTAGACCCCTGGAAATTATGAAAATAATATTATAGACCCTGTAATGGGGTGAATTCATTATTTTAGCCCTGTTTAGTATTTAACTTAGAAAATTGAATATGTAACTAGTGTTTAAAAATTAAAAAGTGGGACAAACATAATTGTCAAAATTAATTAAAAACTTTCTCAGTACTTAGAAAACTTTGGAGTGAGATAAAAATATATTTTTGGGCTGATATGAATCTGTTTCATTTATTAATCACATTATTTAGTATAGGGACACATTTTTAAGTAAAGAATAGTTATAGAAAAATAGGGAAAATAATTATGAAATAGTTTACATCAGAGGCCAAGGTCAAAATATGTTATTAAATTATTTAGGACCAGAACCTATACTGTTTAGATGATGTGTATTACTAATTTTATAATAAAATACACAATTATGCATAGGAATATAAATCTGAAAATATAGCAACTAGTAAAAGATAAATGGAGTTTCTAAAATCCAAAGAATTCAGTTTAGGGTTGATAGAAATTATGAAGGCACATATGGAGAAGAAAAATACTTTTCATACATACTTGGTAGTTTAATGTAAGGAATTTATTTAAAACTGAAACACACACACATATATATATAAATATAGTATGTAATTATAAATATGAACACCAAAGTAGGAATCATATACATATAAATAAAAGTGTATGCAAGCCACAGATCAACACACATAGAGTAACCACAACACATATAATGGTGAATGAATTTCATAAATATGAATGTGTGGTTTGTATGAAGTGGAAGTGTGAACTATGTCTTATGGATTGTTGTTTTTCTTTTGCTATGTGTGATGGTGTGATGTAGAACCTGCTCAAGAGCAAGTTATTCTTTTCCAAGACCAGGACTACCAATTTCAAGAGCAGCAAGAAGGAGGCAAGTGTCCTTGACCACTTTGATCCTATGCTAGGATGTGTAGATAGAATTATTTGCATTGTCAAGTTAAATATGAAACCCATGCTAGGAAGTTTCCCTAGAATTGCATTACCTTGTTTCCTTGAAGCTTGGGTTGGGATTTATTTTGTCATGTCATTTATTTACATGCATATGCTTAGCCATGCTTAGAATGGGATATTTGGGATATGAGATCATCAGTTTATTTTACCATACTCTTGAAGGAGCTATTGTGAGTTATGTAGAGGTAGGGATCAAGGCAAGTTGGATGTTTTGGTTGTGTGCTGGGTGCACGAGACTTGGGTTTGTGTTTAGTACTTGCCTGGATCCTAAGGACCGGTTCATGGAGCATGTAACCCGGCTTTACAGTGCCAACCACATGCTGAGATGGGGCAGCTTGGCCAATTAATTAGGTGTATCCCCGGCGTAGTATGGGTGTGTTGGATGGTGCGGGGAGTAGGTGTCAGCTGGACTACCATATGAACCGCAAGGCTCAAGAGGGGGCCACTGCAGCGGGGTTGGAGCCTCTTGTATGCTGTTAGGGGTGAAACCTCAGTGGGCCCACGCTCGTTGGGAATCCCTTTGTAAAGGCTTCGTAGTGATCTCCTGGCTACACACCTGGGAAGTGTGAATGTGGATCGTAGCCACTGGCATAATGGAGGTTCTTTTAGTCCACCCGGCAACGGGGGATGAAATCACTACTTGTGGGTACAGTGGTACAAACTCTGCAGAGTCAAAACTGTCTTGACAGCCGTGCTCACGGTTAAGAGCGGCCTGGACTTATTCATGATTAGAGGATTGATGGTTTTGGAAGTTAAGCGGGGAGCTTAACATTGGTAATGATGTTATGATTATTGGATTACAATGATGGGATGGGAGATTAGGACCATTTCACCTGTGTAGTAATGTAGGTGCTTAATAAGCTAAGGTGATAGGTATTAATTGCGTAGTGCTTTAACCATGAGTTCAACCTCTCCTTGTTCTAGCCATGCATGATAAAATTTTCCCACACTTGCTGAGTACCATTGGTACTCAACCTTGCATATTTGTTGGTTTATATTGCTGCTCAGGTCAAGATAATGAGGTGGTGTATAATGACCAAGATTTTGGACCCGAGGAAGGCTTTTAGGTTCATGAAGACCCCCGGGCAACGCCTGTGATGGAGCCCTAAAGAATAATATTCCGCTGCTAGTTTATTTACTTGTGATGAAGCATTAGTGTCCATTGAGACATTTGCGATGTAAGACTTATTTATATTCGACACCTGGCTTGTAATAAATGATGCTTCACTATTTGTCATCACATGTATGAGAAAATGATACTGGCATACATGTGATATTCACTTGGTTGTTTCTTCGGAAAAACCGGGTGTGACAAACTCATGGTTAAAGCACTATGCAATTAATACTTATCACCTTAGCTTATTAAGCACCTACATTACTACACAGGTGAAATGGTCCCAAACTCCCATCCCATCATCATAATCAAATAACCATAACATCATTTCCAATGTTAAGCTCCCCGCTTAACATTCTTAACTTCGAAAACCATCACTCCTCTAATCATGAATAAGTCCAAGCCACTCTTGACCGTGAGCACGGCTGTCATGACAGTTTTGACTCTGCTGAGTTTGTACCACTGTACCCACATGTAGTGATTTCATCCCCCGTTGCCGGGTGGACTAAAATAACCTCCATTATACCAGTGGCTACGAACCACATTCACACTTCCCAGGTGTGTAGCCAGGAGATCACTACGAAGCCTTTACAAAGGGATTCCCGACGAGCGTGGACCCACTGAGGTTTCACCCCTAACAGCATACAAGAGGCTCCAACCCCGCTGCAGTGGCCACCTCTTGAGCCTTGCGGTTCATATGGTAGTCCAGCTGACACCTATTCCCCACACCATCCAACACACCCATACTACGCTGGGGATACACCTAATTAATTGGCCACGCTGCCCCATCTCAGCATGTGGTTGGCACAGTAAAGCCAGGTTACATGCTCCATGAACCGGTCCTTAGGATCCAGGCAAGTACTAAACACAAACCCGAGTCTCGTGCACCCAACACCAACCAAATCATCCAACTTGCCTTGATCCCTACCTCTACATAACTCATAACATCTCATTCAAGAGTATGGTAAAATAAACTGATAATCTCATATCCCAAATATCCCATTCTAAGCATGGCTAAGCATAAGCATGTAAACAAATGAAATAATAAAATAAATCCCAACCCAAGCTACAAGGAAACAAGATAATGCAATTCTAGGGAAACTTCCTAGCATGGGTTTCATATTTCAATTGACAATGCAAATGATTCTATCTACACATCCTAGCATAGGATCAAAGTGGTCAAGGACACTTGCCTCCTTCCTGCTGCTCTTGGGATGGGTAGTCCTGATCTTGGAAAGGAAGAACTTGCTCTGGAGCAGGTTCTACTCATACCATCACACATAGCAAAAGAAAACAACAAGTCATAAGACATAGTTCACACTTCCACTTCATACAAACCATACATTCACATTTATGAAAGCCATTCACAATTCTATGTGTTGTGGTTACTCTATGTGTGTTGATTTTTGTCTTAGATGCACTTTTAAACATGTGTATATGATTTCTACTTTTGTATTCACATTTATGTTTACATACTATATTTGAGTTCCCAATTTAAATAAATTCCTTACATTCCATTACTACACCCTTTTAGCTACCAAGTATGCATGAAAGGTATTTTCCTACTCCATATGTGTCTTCAGATCTTCTACCAACCCTAAACTGAATTCTTTGGATATTGGAAATTTCATTTATCATTTTCTAGTTATTTATACCTAATTTGCTATATTTTCAGATTTATTTCTTATGCCTAAATGTGAACTTTTTATAAAAATAGTAAGACACCCCATCTAAACAGAATAGGTTTTGGGTCTAAAATATTAAATAATATATTTTTGAACTTCTCTTCTGATGTGAACTATTTTACATTTATTTTACTAATTTTCAGAAGTATTCCCTACTTAAGAATATGTCCCTATATCTAATAAATGTGAATAATCAATTAAACAGATTCATTTTCAGCCAAAAATCTATTTTTATCTCACTCCAAGATTTTCCAAGTACTAGGAAAGTTTTTAATTTGAATTGACAATATGTTTGTCCCACCTTTTAAATTTTAAATTAGCCACATATTCAAATTCCTAATTTTAATATCAACTAGGGTTAAAAAGATAAACTCACCCCACTACAGGGTCTATAATATTATTTTAAGAATTTTCAGGGGACTAGCTACACATAACAGAGGGGTTTTTCCTAATTTTTATTAAGTCCAGGGGTCAAAACTGATTTTTAAATGAATTTACATGATTTTCTGAACTTCCAGGGGCTAGATCAGAAGTTTCCGGGGCTAGCTCTTATTTTCCGAGAACCCTAGGGGGTAGCGCGTAAGAATTCCAGTCTTTATAACGTGGGGCTGACGTGGACCGTCCGATTTAAAACAGACGGCTGAGATTATAACGTCGAACCGGTACGCGGGGTTTAAACTTTACCGTGCGATTTAAAATAAACGGCGCTCAAGCGGCCACGTCGCTCTGATCGAGCGCGGGCGGCGCTGCTCAGCGGCGCACGGCGGCGGGAGACGGCGATCTCGCCAGAGAGTTTCGGATCTTCGGGAATTCTTCCTAGAACTGTGATTTTATGGCATAGATCGGTGGAGGGGAGGTCGGGGATCTCACCTCGGGGGTTTTCTTGAGCTCGGAGGTCCTGGAAGACGGTCGGCGACGAGGTCCGAGGTGAATTCACGGCGAGGCTCGTCGGCGCTGTGTTTGAACTGCAAACCACCGAGTTTTCTGCACCTGCGAGGTTCCCCGAAGACGGTGGATCAAGACCAACGAGTTAGATCGGAATTTCCGAGCGTAGATCGGGCAGAATTCACCGGAGGAGCTCGGGTTCTCACCGGAGTAAAATCGGCGGATCGCGTGGGAAAAACGGGACAAGGCCGGGGTTTTTATAGACGGGGGAGGGCGGCGGGTTGGTTTAGATCGAGCTGGAGTCTTCGGGGTCCAGAAATCGGCTGGGATACGCGAGAATTCCCGATCGGTTTTGATTCGGGTGAGAGAGTCTGGCCGATCGCGGCGCGGGCGCGAGGAAGAAGATAGTCTGGCGGGCCCCGCCTGTCAGTGGGATGAAGGGGGCGCGTGCGGCTGCGGGCTGGCGCGGAGCAGGGTGGGCCGGTTGGTGGGTTTCGGTCCACTGGCCGTTTTTTTTTCTGTTTTTCTTTTTCTTTTTCTATTTCTTTTTTGTTTTTAGTTTAAATTGAATTCCAGTTTGAATTTAAATTGTTGCAAAACATGCAACACATCCAAAATTTTTAAATTCCCCTCTTAACAGGATTTTGGGGTGTTACACCCCGTCTATATAAACGCCGACATCGTCCCGTTTTCCCCACCCGATCGGCTGTTTTTCCTCCCAGTGAGAACCGAAGCTCCGATCACCGTTTTCTCTCGATCTCTGCTCGGATTTTCCGATCTAACGCGTCGATCGTGTTCCACCGCCTCCGGGGAATCACGCAGGTGCAGAAGACTCGGTGGTTTGCGCTCTAGGCACAGCTCTAACGAGCACTGCAGCGATTCCATCTCGGACCTCGTCGCCGACCGCCTTCCAGGACCTCCGAGCTCAAGAAAAACCCCGAGGTGAGATCCCCGACCTCCCCTCTACCGATCTATGCCATGAAATCCCAGTTTTAGGAGGTATAGACGAAGATCCGAAGTTCTCCGGCGAGATCGCCGCCTCCCGCCGCCGCGCGCCGCCGGGCAGCGCCGCCCGCGCACGGTCAGAGCGACGTGGCCGCTTATGCGCCGTCTATTTTAAATCGCATGGTAGAATTAAAACCCGCGCATACCGGTTCGGCGATCTAATCTGAGCCGTCTGTTTAAAATCGGACGGTCCACATCAGCCCCGCATTATAAAGGCCAGGATTCTTACGCGCTACCCCCTGGGGATCTCGGAAAATACGAGCTAGCCCCGGAAACTTCTGATCTAGCCCCTGCAACTTCAGAAATTCATGTAAATTCAATTAAAAATCAGTTTTAGCCCCTGGACTTAATAAAAATTAGGTAAACCCCTCTGTTATTTGTATTTATACCCCTGGAAGTTTATGAAATAATATAATAGACCCTGTAGTGGGGTGAGTTTACCTTTTTAACCCTATATGATATTAAATTTAGGAATTTGAATATGTGATTAGGATTTAAAATTTAAAAGGTGAGACAAACACATTGTAAATTCAAATTTAAACTATCCTAGCACTTGGAAAACTTTAGAATGAGTTAAAAGTAGATGTTAATCTGAAATGAATCTGTTTAATTGATTGTTCACATTTAATTAGTTATAAGGACACTTTTTTAGGTTAGGAAATAATTCTGAAAATTGGTAAAATAAATTTAAATTAGTTCACATCAGAGGAGAAGTTCCAAGATATATTATTTAATATTTTAGATCAGAACCTATTCTGTTTAGATGATATGCCCTACTATTTAATATTAAAATTTACTTTTAGTCATAGAAAATAAATCTGAAAAATATAGGAAAATAGGTGTGCATGATTAGAAATTGATAAATGAAGTCTCCAAATCCAAGGACTTCAGTTTAGGACTGGTAGAAGATCTGAAAACCCATTTGAAGTAGGAAATTACCTTCCATGCAAACTTGGTAGCTAAAGAGTGTATTAAAGAATTTGTTTAAATTGGAAATTCATATATAGTGTGCAAACAGAAATCTGAATACAAAAGTTAGAAATTATATACATATGTTTAAAAAGTGCATGTAGGCTAAAAATCAACACATCTAGAGTAACCACAACACTTAGAAATGTGAATGACTATCATATGTATGTATGTCTGGAGTGAAAGTGTGAACTATGTCTTATGGATTGTTGTTTTCTTTTGCTATGTGTGTTGGCATGAGTAGAACCTGCCCCAGAGAAGGTTCTTCCCTTCCAAGATCAGGACTATCCATTCCCACAGCAGCAGGAAGAAGGCAAGTGTCCTTGACCACTTTGATCCTATGCTAGGAGGTGTAGATAGAATTATTTGCATTGTCAATTGAAATATGAAACCCATGCTAGGATGTTTCCCTAGAATTGCATTATATTGTTTCCTTGTAGCTTGGGTTGGGATTTGTTTTATTATGTCATTCACTCATATTACTTGTGCTTAGCCATGCTTAGAATGGGATAATTGGGATATGAGATCATCAGTTTATTCACCATACTCTTGAATGAGATGTTATGAGTTATGTAGAGGTAGGGATCAAGGCAAGTTAGATGATTTGGTTGGTGCTGGGTGCACGAGATTCGGGTTTGTGTTTAGTACTTGCCTGGATCCTAAGGACCGGTTCATGGAGCATGTAACCTGGCTTTACCGTGCCAACCACATGCTGAGATAGGGCAGCTTGGCCAATTAATTAGGTGTATCCCCGGCGTAGTACGGGTGTGTTGGATGGTGCGGGGAATAGGTGTCAGCTGGACTACCGTATGAACCGCAAGGCTCAAGAGGGGGCCACTGCAGCGGGGTTGGAGCCTCTTGTATGCTGTTAGGGGTGAAACCTCAGTGGGCCCACGCTCGTCGGGAATCCCTTTGTAAAGGCTTCGTAGTGATCTCCTGGCTACACACCTGGGAAGTGTGAATGTGGTTCGTGGCCACTGGCATAATGGAGGTTCTTTTAGTCCACCCGGCATCGGGGGATGAAATCACTACATGTGGGTACAGTGGTGCAAACTCTGCAGAGTCAAAACTGTCATGACAGCCGTGCTCACGATCAAGAGCGGCTTGGACTTATTCATGATTAGAAGATGATGACTTTGGAAGTTGTGGATGTTAAGCGGGGAGCTTAACATTGGAAATGATGCTATGATTATTTGATTATGATGATGGGATGGGAGATTGGGACCATTTCACCTGTGTAGTAATGTAGGTGCTTAATAAGCTAAGGTGGTAGGCAATAATTGCGTAGTGCTTTAACCATGAGTTCAACCTCTCCTTGTTCTAGCCATGCATGAAATAACTTTCCCACACTTGCTGAGTACTAACGGTACTCAACCTTGTATATTTGTTGGTTTAAATTGCTGCTCAGGTCAAGGGGATGATGTGGTGTTCAATGACCAAGACTTCGGACCCGAAGAAGGATTCTAGGTTCATGGAGTCCCCCGGGCAATGCCTGTGACGGAGCCCACAAGAATAATATTCCGCTGCTATTTTAATTACATGTTATGAACTTATTATCGTCCATCGATCCATATGCTATGTAAGACTTATTTATATTCGACACCTGGCTTGTAATAAATGATGCTTCACTATTTGTCATCACATATATGAGAAAATGATCCTGGCATACATGTGATATTCACTCGGTTGTTCTTCGGAGAAACCGGGTGTGACATAGATCTAAGGACCGGTTCATGCCAGCACATGCCAGGAAAACAATGCCACCACAAGGCCAAATATGGGTGCGGCTTAGCTGACTAATTAGATAAGTTGCTAGATTGTTATGGACCGTGGAAGGCACGGGGAATGGGAGTCGAGAGAGGACTGTCCTGGGAACTGCATGGCACAAGAGGGGGCCCGTAGGTGGGAGAATGGTGATTCGAGCCTGCTGGTGAAACCTTAGTGAGTCCATACATCTAGTAGCCCCTTTGTAAAGGCTATTTCGTGATCTCTTGATTATACACCGACGGTTGTGTACTGGTATAATGGAGGTTCTGCAGTCGTCGACGGGTGACGAAATCACAAACTTATCGGTAAAGTGGTGGCACCTCTTAAGAGTGCAAAACTATCATGATAGCCGTGCTTACAGTCACAAGCGCCTGGCCAACTCACATGATTAGATGGGATGGTTATCGGGATGGTTATTGGTATGGTCATTGGAAATTAGTTTCGGGACTGTTGAGTCATGATAATGAGTTTTTGTTTCGATTATGAGATGAATATGAATATGAGATGGTTATTATGAGCATGAGATAAAGTTGAGAAAGATTCATGATTGGTTGAGACATGAAAAGTGGTGAATTATGATGGAGGTATGTTACTGTTTCACTTAAATATATGTTGGGATTAAATTCACTTAAAGATAGTTGCTGTTTTTATCGTGTTTGTGAAATAAACTTTGCTTTCTGCAATGATCCTTTTATTCCTACCTTGTTGTAAGCTACATGTAATACTTTTCCCGCACTTGCTGAGTACGACATGTACTCACCCTTGCATTATCATACAAACATCAGCAACAGGAGAAGAATACTTTGAAGATCATGTGGAGTATTAGGCGTGCGAACTACCGTCAACTTGCCTGTGGAGTTGGAGATGGAGCCGCTGCTGTTTAGTTGCTTCCGCTATCGTTTAGAGACTTCCGCTGCTAGAATAAGTTAGAGACTTCCGCTGCAAGAATAAGCTAGAGATTCATGTAATAAAGTACTTAAACACTATTTATTCATGGTTATATTCTGAATTCAGTTTGTGGATTACATGTATATGTGAGATGAACATCTTGGGCACACATATGCATTAGTTGGGTTCCATTTTCACGTGACCGGGCGTCACAGATTGGTATCCGAGCCACGTTGACCGTAGGATGCAAGCCTAGGTAGAATGCACAGATTGGCATTAGAACCACGTTTACTGTAGGACGCAAGCCTAGGTAGAATGCACAGATTGACATCAGAACCACATTGACCATATGACGTAAGCCTAGGTAGAATGGACACTCTAAAACACATAGGAACACCCTTCTAAACTGCTATTTTTGAAAATTGCTTGCTGCTGCACTTCCTTGTCAATTCAGCCACCGCAAAGTGCTATTTTCAAACCCCTCTTTTCTCTTCTTTTGGACAGCCACATCTTTGCTTCCTTGTTCCATAACTTCTAAAGTTTTGGAGTTGTTTTCTCCTTATCTAAAATTTCTCATGTCCTATTTATAGATGCCGGTGATCCGGAGCATGACACGCTCGTACTCGTTCACCACCACATGGGAGTGCACTTAACCCCATTGAGGTGTACGATGGACCACCCCCGTCACACGGCGGGAACAGCACCAGTTCACATGAGTAAGTTTAGGACTCCCATTGAATAAGCAGTGGTGTGTTGAACTTTTGTGATGATTGTTTGTGTTTGTGTGCTTAGTGTGAGTTGTGGGACGCTTCAGCGTTGTCCATATCCACACATAGTAGAGAGATGTGAGATGCTTCGGCATGTGTTCACACCCTCATATAAAAGTAAATATATTTAGTCCATCCACTTTGATGCATAAAGTTGGGGGGATCCATCTAATCTTCTAACTACTATTCCACCCGACTCTCTCTCACAGATGGTGTGGGAAAACGCCAGCCGTCAAAGGAGGAACGTTCGTGGCAACCATGAACAACAAGAGGATGGCCACGATGAAGTTCCTGGGAACGTTAACCCCGGGGCTGGTGCAAACAACTTTGAACAGTTGATGGCTATGCAGAACCAGCTTATGCAAACTATGATCCAAAATTTGGGTCAGCTGCAAGCCAACAACAACAATCCTAACCCCATTCCTGCACCACCACCACCACCACCACCACCACCGCCACCACCGCCGGCTCACAACCGATTGGGAGAGTTCATGAGGACTCGACCGCCTACTTTTGCACAATATAATGATCCCATGGAGGCCGACGATTGGTTGAAGTCCATGGAGAAGAAGCTTGCTATTGTTCAGTGCAATGATCGGGAGAAAGTTCTCTTCGCATCGCACTAACTTATGGGAGCAGCCGCTGACTGGTGGGATGCTCTTTGCAATGCTCATATCAACCAGGAGACTATCACTTGGGCGGAGTTCAAAGAGAGTTTCCGCTCTCATTACGTCCCTATTGGAGTCATGATGCTTAAAAGGCAAGAGTTCGAAGGTCTCCGCCAAGGCAGGAAGAGCGTGAATGAGTACCTCAACAAGTTCACGAAGCTGTCAAGGTATGCCCCCGAAGATGTCAACTCGGATCAAAGGAAGCAATACTTGTTCATGAGAGGGTTGAACAATGAGATCCAAGTTCAACTGCTCAACAATGACAATGCAAACTTCCAGAAGCTAGTTGACAAAGCTATAGTGGTTGAGAGCAAGATCCATGAGATCGAGCAAGAGGGCAAGAGAAATATGCCATCCAACCACAACCGAGCAATGTACGTCCCTGTTTCATGCCCCCAACTGCACCGTAGTATGGCTCGTCCGCTTCTACTTTTCGCCCTAATCCACCACCGCAGCAACATCCTATTATCCAAACACCCCGTATGCCTTTGCCTCCTGCGCCCCGTCCCAACGTGGGTGCTTATGCTCAAAACCACCCCCGCCCTTACGCTCCTGCTGTCTTGGGCAACAAGGCATGCTTTTCATGCGGAGAGACGGGACACTTTGCAAGTCCGTGCCCCGAGGAAAGGCCTTGGACAGCCAAACAACGCGCCCAAGCAGAACCCACAGCCAAACGGAGGAGCTAATCAAGGCAACCGTGGGCAGAAGAACTACGCTCGTGGCAACGTGAATCATGTCTCCGCTGAGGAGTTTCAACAGGCTGAGGACGTCGTGATTTGTATGTTCCTTGCCAACTCCAACCCAGCTACTGTTTTATTTGAAACTGGAGCATCACATTCATTCATATCATCCAAGTATGTTGCCAAGTATAATCTGCCCATATTACACATGAAATATACTCTGTTGGTTAATTCTCCCGGTGGAGAGATGAGGACTAATAGAGTATGTCCAAAAGTAAACCTTAAAATAAGGGGGTAGACTTCCTTGCCAAACTTATTGTCTTGGATTCTCAAGGGCTTGATATAATACTTGGAATGGATTGGTTAAGCAAGCACAACGGAGTGATCCAATGTGCTGAGAGGAGCGTTGTGACACCCTCATTTTTGGGTTCTGCATAAATTCATATTTCATGTAGAAAAACATCTTTAAAATAAATAGAAACAGAAAAGAAATAAAAAAGATAGCCAAAAATAGCAAATTCCAGTTTACAAAGAGCACCGAAGACAACTCCCGTGGCTCACTGGCCACGTGGCGCGTTCGGGCTCATCTCCGTAGAGGGGGAGAGGTCCGCCGCTAAACTGACTACGTGGCAGGCTCGGGGCTCATCTCCGCTAAGGGGGAGAGGTCGGACCCCGTGGGACACGTGTTGCCCCCAGAGCTAGCCTCTACGGAAGGAGCGAGGCTAGTCCCGCAGGACACGTGTCGGCTGCAGAGCTAGTCACCGCGGAAAAGAGAGGACCAGCCGCGCGGGACACGTGTCGCTCTCGGAGCTCACCTCCGAGAGGTCCGGCCCCGCCAAACACGTGTCGCTCTCGGAGCTCACCTCCGGGAGGTCCGACACTATCAGACACGTGTCACCTCCGGAGCTTACCTCCGGGTGGTCCGACGCTGATGGACACGTGTCGACCTCGGAGCTCGCTTCCGAGCAAAAAAAAAGTCTGGCACTGTTAGGACACGTGGCACATCCGGCGCTGCCTCCGAAGAGAGGGGAGTTCCGGAATTGACACATGGCACACTCGGAGCCCACCTCTGAAGAGAGGGGAGGTCTGGCTTTGACATGTGGCACACCCGGAGCCACCTCCGAAGAAAAGGGGAGGTCCGAAACTGACACGTGCCATTCACAGAGCTCGCCTCTGTTGAAGGGGGGAGGTCCCGACCCACCAGACACATGGCGCACGCGGAGCTCACCTCTGAGTAAGAGGGAGGTCTTGCCCGCCTGACACGCGGCACAACTGGAGCTCGTCTCTACGGAAAGGGGAGCCCAGATTCCCACAGGACACGTGGAGCCTCCGAAGCCCATCACCGCGTAAGGACGCGATTCTAAAGCGGTTTTTCTTCTGTACGCACGGGAATACCGGTACGGGACGAAACCGACACGAATTCCACAATGTTACCGCACCGAATCAATCTAAGATAAGTTGTTAAGATTCAAAGACCATTTGAATAGGACTCTCATTTGAAATCAAAACATATTAGGACTCTTCTCTTCCCGGTTATAAATAGAACCAAAAACCTTTGGCCGCAACCACGAACTTCTTTTCAACTCCTGAGCCGACGACTTAGAGCCCTAGCCCCAAGCTCGCCGAGCCAAACCCCTTCGCCGGAGTTCAGTCACCGGAGATTGCCGGAAGAGAGCCCCGACGATCTGTCTTGCTAGGAAAAGGACCCCAAGACCAAGAAGAACGTAAGGTAGGTCTCCAATACCACCTTATGACATCATCGCGTTATCTTTGCATCTGTTCTCCGATTCCTTTCGAACAGAAGCTTTTTCATGGACAGATCACTTGTTGATTGGTTTGATCTAAGTCAAGATCATCGCCACATCCACAATTGATCTCTACAAATCTGTTCATTGTAAAACCCATGCAAACATACAAGGACACGTACAACTGATCTAATAAAAATTACATCATAGGAATTAGCATGCATATGCATCATCGCATCTTGATTAGAGTTTGTGCATGGTATTGATTGCTATGAATCTTGTATGTGCGTTATCGTATATAGAAGGACAAGCTTAGGGAGCTGTCTACGACGAGCTACAACAACAAGGTTTCGAGATCCAAGAGCAACCGGAACTGCAAGAACAAGACAAGTGCCCCTTGACCATATTGATCCTATGTTTTGGAAAACTGTTTTGTTTGCGAAAAGGTGTGTGTGCTGAGTCAAACATGATGGGAAACCCTTTTATAGGAGTTTACTAGTTTTGGTTAAACCACCCTTGTCGCCAGGGAAGTTTATGAGTCGGGTATGGTTTTTACTTTTTGCTTCGCTGAGTCCACGGGATTTTGGGAAGCGAGATAGATGTGTCTATCTAACTGCACTCGTAATAATAATGAGAAACTGATGTTGTTAATGAACATGGATCCGAGGGAGATATAGGCAAGCCTGGGTTTGTGAATGAGGTAGAATGAGATGGTGGTTTTACTTGCCGTAGATCTAAGGACCGGTTCATGCGAGCCATGCCAGGAAAACAGTGCCACCACAAGGCCAAGTATGGGTGCGGCTTAGCTGAGTAATTAGGTAAGTTACTAGATTGTTATGGACCGTGGAAGGCGCGGGGAATCGGAGTCGAGTGAGGACTGCCCTGGGAACTGCATGGCACAAGAGGGGGCCCGTGGGTGGGAGAATTGGAGATTCTAGCCTGCTGGTGAAACCTTAGTGAGTCCATACATCTAGTAACCCCTTTGTAAAGGCTATTTTGTGATCTCTTGACCATACACCGACGGTTGTGTACTGGTATAATGGAGGTTCTGCAGTCACCGACGGGTGACGAAATCACAAACTTGTGGGTAAATTGGTACAAACTATGAAGAGTCTTAAAACTATCATGATAGCCGAGCTTACGGTCACGAGCGTCTGGACAACCCACATGATTAGATGGATGGATTTTGGTTATGGTTTGGTTTTGGTTTGGTTTTCGGGACTGTTGAGTCCGGGTGATAAGACTTGGTTGCATGACTGCTGAGTCATGGCAACGAGATTGGTCTCGGTTTGAGACGGAATTGTTTATGAGATGAAATGGTAGCAAATACGAGGTGGTATTCGTGAGATGGTAGCGAATACGAGAAGGTATTCGTGAGCAAAGTTGAGAAAGATTAATGTCTGAAAAGTGATGAACCATAATGGAGGTATGTTGGTATTTTAATACATGTTGGGATTACATTAGATTAAAGCTGAGTTGCTGTTTTTATCGTGGTTTGAGAAATAACTTTGCTTTCTGCAATGAGCCTTTTTATACCTACCTTGTTGTGAGCTACATACCATATTTTCCCGCACTTGCTGAGTACATCATGGTACTCAAACTTGCATTATTATTTCATCATCAGCAACAGGAGAAGATTACTATGAAGACCAAGTGGAGCAATAGGAGTGTAATCTGTCCTCAACCTTGCCTGTGGGGATGGAGAAGAGATGGAGCCGCTGCTGCTTCTTAGATTGCTTCTGCAACCTTAAGCTTCCATACGCAAGAGAAATTCAGACCACCTTCCTCATTAAATGGCTGGCAGACCTCCCTGTATACTTCCTTCATCCTAATCGTCAGAGTGAACAGAAGACCCCCATGTCAAAGTATCAGAACAGATGCTTCTAGGAATTGGTACAGCTGAAATTTCTCGCACCACCTCATCAGGGAGAAAAGAAGCTAATAAACTAAGATGCCAATCCCTATTAGGAATGAGATAGTGGGAGAGAGACAAACCTTCCAACAGCTCTGACATGTTCATAGGAATAGGCCTTCTATTCAATGCAGTCCCACTGAGCCAAGGGTCTTATAACAATCGCACCGAATTACCATCTCCAATCTGCCACTAGAAGTTCTCTTTAATAGAATGACTGGCTTTACATATCTCCTTATTAATAGGAAATGAATGGGCAGCAACATATAGTTAGAAGACTTCTGCTGCTAGATTTATACTTCCGCTGCTTAGATAAGACTTCCGCTGTTAGCATGAGTCCAAGACTCATGAGACTTTGTAATAAACCCTGTTATTTGTGGTAATATATATTCTGAATTCAGTTTGTGGAACATATGTATATGTGTGATGAACATCCTGGGCACACATATGCATCAGTTCTCGGTTCCGTGGTTTTTCCACAGAGTTGAGGGCGTCACAGATTGGTATCAGAGCCACGGTTGAGGGTAGATTACACACCTAGATACAACCCCAGATTGGTATCAACCAGCCACGGGTTGATGGTAGGTTACACGCTTAGATAGAAAACACAGATTGGTATCAGTCACAGATTAGTATCAACCTGCCACGGTTGATCGTAGATCACACAGCCTCAATAGGTCACAGATTGATATTAGAGCTGCCATGCCTAGTCACAGATTGGTATGATCCACAGATTGGTGCCAAGCTACCACGGTTGACCATAGACACAAACTTAGAATGACCACAGATTGGTAGCTGCCATGTTGACTGTAGGACGCACCCAAGTAACAGATTGGTATTGGAAGCCACGCTGACCATAGGATGCAAGCCTAGGATGCATAGATTGGCATTGGAACTACCTTGACATAGGATGCAAGCCTAGGAGAAGCCATAGTCGGATCACAGATTGACATCACCCTAAACCACATAGGACTCCCATCGAAAAAGCCTTGAAGAGGAGTTGTGTGAGCCTTTGTGATGATTGTTTGTGCTTGTGTGCTTAGTGTGAGTTGTGGGACGTCTCAAGCGTTGTCCATATCCACACATAAGTAGAAAGAGGTGTGAGATGCCTCGACATTTGTTCACATTCTCATATGGGCTAATATATATATATATATAGTCCGGTCCATCTTGATGCATATAGATAGGGAGGGATCCATCTAACCTTCTAACTTCTATTCTATTCCGTTCTCTCTCACAGATGGTGAGATGAAACGCTGGCCGCCAAGGAAGGAACGTCCGTGGCAACCAAGAGGAGGGCCACAATGAAGTTCCTATTAACCCCGGAGCTGGTGAGAACAACCTGGAACGGTTGATGGCCATGCAGAATCAACTTATGCAGACCATGATCCAAACTTTGGGTCAGCTGCAGGCCAACAACAACAACCCCGTTCCGACACCACCGCCACCACCACCGCCACCACCGCCGGCTCGCAACAGGCTGGGAGAGTTCATGAGGACTCGACCACCCACTTTTGCTCAAGCTAATGACCCCATGGAGGCCGACGATTGGTTGAAGTCCATGGAGAAGAAGCTTGCCACAGTTCAGTGCAACGATAGAGAGAAAGTTCTCTTTGCGTCGCACCAACTCACGGGAGCTGCCGCTGACTGGTGGGATGCTCTGTGCAACGCTCATCTTGACCCGGAGACGATCACTTGGACAGAGTTCAAGGAGAGTTTCCGATCTCATTACATCCCTGCTGGTGTAGTGATGCTCAAGAGACAGGAGTTCGAAGGTCTCCGCCAAGGACAGAAAAGTGTGAATGAGTACCTCAACAAGTTCACACAACTGTCCCAGTATGCCCCTGAAGATGTCAACTCAGACCAGAGGAAGCAGTACCTGTTCATGAGAGGGTTGAACAATGAGATCCAGGTTCAGCTCCTCAACAATGACTACGCGAGCTTCCAGAAGCAGGTTGACAAGGCTATCATGGTTGAAAGCAAGATCCGAGAGATCGAGTGAGAGGGCAAGAGAAAGATGCCATACCAGCCACAAGGGAGCAACGTACGACCTCGGTACATGCCCCCAGCTACACTGCAGTATGATTCGAACGCTCCTGCATACCGCCCTAATCAGCCACCACAGCAACGACCCGTTCCACAAGCACCTCGTGTGCCTTTGCCTCCTGCGCCCCGTCCCAACTTGGGTGCTCCTGCTCAAAACACCCGCGCCATAGTATCTGCTGCCATGGGCAACAGGGCATGCTTTGCATGCGGGGAGACGGGACACTTCACGAGCCAGTGCCTGAGGAGAGGTCCTGGACAGCAAGGCAACGTCCCCAAGCAGAACCCACGGCCGAACGGAGGAGCCAACTAAGGAAACCGTGGACAGCAGCACTATGCCAGCGGCAACGTGAACCATGTTTCTGCTGAGGAAGCGCAACAGGCTGAGGACGTCGTGATTGGTATGTTCCTTGCCAACTCCAACCCAGCCACCATCTTATTTGATTCTGGAGCATCACATTCCTTCATATCATCCAAGTATGTTGCCAAGTATAATCTACCCATATCACACTTGAAATATACTATGTTGGTTAATTCTCCCGGTGGAGAGATGAGGACTAATATAGTATGTCCAAAAGTACACCTTAATATAAGGGGGTAGACTTCCTTGCCAACCTCATTGTCTTGGATTCCCAAGGGCTTGACATAATACTCGGAATGGATTGGCTAAGTAAGCACAACGGGGTAATTCAATGTGCTGAAAGGAGCGTGCAGTTGACCAACGAGCACGGTACCCGTATCGAGTTTGAGTCAGCCCAACCAGCAACCGAGAAGGCAACATTGAACCACGTCGAAGAAGCAACCCTGGACAGCATTCCGGTGATTCAAGAATTTTCGGACATGTTCCCGGAAGAACTTCCCGGTATGCCACTTGACCGGGATATCGAGTTTTCCATTGACCTAGTACCCGGAACCACACCTATAGCGAAGAGACCATATAGGATGCCCGTCAATGAACTCGTGGTGCTCAAGAAGCAAATCCAGGAGCAGCAAGAGAAGGGTTTTATACGTCCAAGCTCGTCACCATGGGGACCCCCCGTGCTCTTCGTAGACAAGAAGGATGGAACCCAAAGGATGTGCGTGGACTATAGGTCTCTCAACGAGGTGACGATCAAGAACAAGTACCCTCTGCCCCGTATAGAGGACCTATTCGACCAGATGAAGGGAGCCCAAGTGTTCTCCAAGATTGATCTTTGGTCAGGATACTTCCAACTGAAGATTAAGCCCTCCGATATACCCAAGACTGCCTTTCGAACACGGTATGGTTCGTATGAATATACTGTGATGTCTTCTAGGTTAACGAATGCACCCACATACTTCATGTACCTCATGAACAAAGTTTTCATGGAGTACTTGGACAAGTTCATCGTGGTTTTCATTGACGATATCATGGTGTATCGAAAAGTGAGGAGGAACATGAAGAACACTTGAGATTGACATTATAGAAGCTGCGAGAGCATCAGCTGTATGCCAAGTTCAGCAAATGTCAATTTTGGCTAAAGGAGATATCGTTCCTAGGCCACATCATCTCCGAGGAAGGAGTATCGGTTGATCCCGGAAAAGTTGGAGATGTTCTAAAGTGGAACCAACCGCAAAACGTGAGGGATATTCAGAGTTTTTTTGGGATGGCTGAATACTACCGCCGGTTCATCAAGGACTTCTCTAAGATAGAAAAGCCTATGACGGAGTTGCTAACAAAGGAAAAAGCCTTCCAATGGACACCAGCGTGCCAAGAAAGCTTTGAGGAGCTCAAGAAGAGGCTAACCACAGCGCAGGTTTTGGTATTGCCGGACGTAAGCAAGAGCTTTGACATATATTGTGACACATCTAGACAAGGGCATGGATGTGTGCTCATGCAAGAAGGACAAGTGGTGGCCTATGCCTCGAGACAACTCAAGAAAAACGAGCTCAATTACCCTACACATGACTTGGAACTCGCAGCCGTGGTGCATGCATTGAAGATTTGGAGACATTATATCCTTGGTCATCGATGTGAGATCTATACGGATCATAAAAACCTCAAGTACATATTCACTCAAACGGATTTGAATTTGAGGCAACGTCGATGGTTGGAACTAATCAAGGATTATGATGTTAGAATCAACTATCACCCCGGAAAGGCCAATGTAGTAGCCGATGCATTGAGCCGGAAGGGAGCATGTCACCTACTTACGGTTTGGGAGCTACCACCCGAGCTACGAAAGGAGTTCGAACAGTTACATCTCGGTTTCTTGAACGAGATTGAAGTGATGGAACTCCACTCATCATTGGAACAAGAGATAAGAGACGGCCAAGCTACGGATGAGGAGATCAAGGAAAGGATCCAACAAGGAATAGAGAAGGACTTCAAGGAAGACGAAAAGGGTACACTTTGGCTAGGAAAAAGGATTTGTGTGCCTAACGTGAAGCACATCCGCGACACGATATTAAAAGAGGCACATGACTCACTTTATTCCATACATTCCGGAAGTACCAAGATGTACAAGGACCTGAAGACTTGTTATTGGTGGGATGGTATGAAGAGGGACATAGCCGAATATGTTGCCGTATGCGACACATGCCAACGGGTGAAGGCCAAACATCAAAGACCCGCTGGAATGTTGCAACCCTTGAAGGTACCCGAGTGGAAGTGGGAAGATATCAGTATGGATTTCATCGTCGGGTTGCCACGTACTCGATCGGGTTATGACTCAATCTGGGTTATCGTGGACTGATTGACGAAAACAGCTCATTTTCTTCCTGTTAAGACCATATACAACGTTGCACAGCTAGCCGAGCTGTACATGAAGCAAATCGTGTGCCGCCATGGAGTCCCGAAGAGGATAGTTTCAGATTGGGGTTCTCAGTTTACCTCTAGATTTTGGAGGAAGCTGCAGAAAGCTATGGGTACACGACTGGATTTTAGCTCCGCCTACCATCCGCAAACCGATGGGCAAACCAAATTTTGGAGGACATGTTGAGAGCTTGCGCCTTGAAACATGGGTGTAGTTGGGATAGGAGTTTACCGTATGCTGAATTCTCCTATAACAACAGCTATCAAGCTAGCTTGAAGATGTCGCCTTTCGAAGCATTATATGGTAGACGGTGTAGGACACCGCTGTTTTGGAACGAGACAGGAGAGAACCAAGTGTTTGGACCAGAAGTGCTACAAGAGTCTGAAAAGCAAGTCCAAACCATACGGGAGAACATGAAGGCTGCTCAGTCACGACAGAAAGGCTATGTGGACAATAGGCGAAAGAAGTTGACTTTCAAAGTAGGAGACTTCGTATACCTTAAGGTATCGCCTATCCGAGGCCAACGACGTTTCAACGTCAAAGGCAAGCTAGCACCTCGCTACATCAAGCCGTTTAAGATTCTGGACAAGCGAGGAGAAGTAGCCTATCAACTAGAGCTCCCAACACACCTCTCCGACGTACATGACGTGTTTCATGTATCCCAGCTCAAGAAGTGCTTGAGAGTACCAGAGGAGCAAGTACCGATGGAAGAGCTTGAACTTCAAGAGGACCTGACCTATGCAGAGCACCCCGTCTGAATTTTGGACATAAAGGAAAGGGTCACAAGGAATAAGGTGATCCGTTGGTGCAAGGTGCAATGGAGCCATCACACAGAAGCTGAAGCCACATGGGAGCGTGAAGAACACATCAGGACAGAGTTTCCTCTTCTATTCTATACCAACGAATCTCGAGGGCGAGATTCAATTTAAGGGGGGGTAGATTTTTGACACCCTCATTTTTGGGTTCTGCATAAACTCCTATTTCATGTAGAAAAACATCTTTAAAATAAATAGAAACAGAAAAGAAATAAAAAAGATAGCTAAAAAGAGTAAATTCCAGTTTACAAAGAGCGCCGAAGACAACTCCCACAGCTCGCTGGCCACGTGGCACGTTCGGATCTCATCTCCGCAGAGGGAAAGAGGTCCGCCGCTAAACTGACTACGTGGCAGGCTCGGGGCTCATCCCCGTGAAGGGGGACAGGTCCGACCCCATGGGACACGTGTTGCCCCCAGAGCTAGCCTCTGCGGAAGGAGCGTGGCCAGTCCCGCAGGACACGTGTCGACTGCGGAGCTAGTCACCGCGGAAAAGAGAGGACCAGCCGCGCGGGGCACGTGTCGCTCTCGGAGCTCACCTCCGAGAGGTCCGGCCCCGCCAGACACGTGTCACTCTCGGAGCTCACCTCCGGGAGGTCTGACACTATCGGACACGTGTCACCTCCGGAGCTTACCTCTGGGAGGTCCGACGCTGATGGACACGTGTCGACCTCGGAGCTCGCTTCCGAGCAAAAAGGATGTCTGGCGCTGTTAGGACACGTGGCACATCCGGAGGTACCTCCAAAGAGAGGGGAGGTCCGGAATTGACACATGGCACACTCGGAGCCCACCTCCGAAGAGAGGGGAGGTCTAGCTTTGACACGTGACACACCCGGAGCCACCTCCAAAGAAAAGGGGAGGTCCGGAACTAACACGTGGCATTTACGGAGCTCGCCTCTGTTGAAGAGGGGAGGTCCCGACCCACCAGACACATGGCCCCCGCGGAGCTCACCTCTGAGTACGAGGGAGGTCTCGCCCTTCTGACACGCGGCACAACTGGAGCTCGTCTCTACGGAAAGGGGAGCCCAGGTTCCCGCTGGACACGTGGAGCCTCCGGAGCCCATCACCGTGTAAGGACGCGATTCCGAAGCAGTTTTTCTTCTGTACGCATGGGAATACCGGTACGGGAGGAAACCAACATGAATTCCACAATGTTACCGCACTGAATCAATCTAAGATAAGTTGTTAAGATTCAAAGACCATTTGAGTAGGACTCTCATTCGAAATCCAAACAGATTAGGACTCTTCTCTTCCCGGTTATAAATAGAACCGAAAACCTTTGTCCGCAACCACAAACTTCTTTTCAACTCCTGAGCCGACGACTTAGAGCCCTAGCCCCAAGCTCGCCGAGCCAAACCCCTTTGCCGGAGTTCAGTCACCGGAGATCGCCGGAAGAGAGCCCCGATGATCTGGCTTGCTAGGAGAAGGACCCCTAGACCAAGAAGAACGTAAGGTAGGTCTCCATTACCACCTTACGACATCATCGCGTTTTTTTGCATCTGTTCTCCGATTCCTTTCGAACAGAATCTTTTTCATGGACAGATCACTTGTTGATCGGTTTGATCTAAGTCAAGATCATCGCCACGTCCAAAATTGATCTCTACAACTCTGTTTATCATAAAACCCATGCAAACATACAAGGACACGTACAACCGATCTAATAAAAATTGCATCATAGGAATTAGCATGCATATGCATCATCGCATCTTGATTAGAGTTTGTGCATGGTATTGATTGCTATGAATCTTGTATGTGTGTGATCATGTATAGAAGGACAAGCTCAGGGAGCTGTCTACGACGAGGTGCAACAACAATGTTTCGAGATCCAAGAGCAACCGGAACCACAAGAACAAGGCAAGTGCCCCTTGACCATATCGATCCTATGTTTTGGAAAACTGTTTTGTTTGCAAAAAGGTGTGTGTGCTGAGTCAAACATGATGGGAAACCCTTTCATAGGAGTTTACTAGTTTTGGTTAAACCACCCTTGTCGCAGAGTCGGGTATGGTTTTTACTTTTTGCTTCGCAGAGTCCACGGGATTTTGGGAAGGGAGATAGATGTGTCTAGCTAACTGCACCCGTAATAATAATGAGAAACTGATGTTGTTAATGAACATGGATCCGAGGGAGATATAGGCAAGCCTGGGTTTGTGAATGAGGTAGAATGAGATTGTTGTTTTACTTGCCATAGATCTAAGGACCGGTTCATGGGAGCCATGCCAGTATAACAGTGCCACCACAAGGCCAAGTATGGGTGCGGCTTAGCTGAGTAATTAGGTAAGTTACTAGATTGATATGGACCGTGGAAGGCGCGGGGAATTGGAGTCGAGTGAGGACTGCCCTGGGAACTGCATGGCACAAAAGGGGGCCCGTGGGTGGGAGAATTGGAGATTCTAGCCTGCTGGTGAAACCTTAGTGAGTCCATACATCTAGTAACCCCTTTGTAAAGGCTATTTTTTGATCTCTTGACCATACACCGACGGTTGTGTACTGGTATAATGGAGGTTCTGCAGTCACCGACGGGTGACGAAATCACAAACTTGTGGGTAAATTGGTACAAACTCTGCAGAGTCTTAATACTATCATGATAGCCGAGCTTACGGTCACGAGCGCCTGGACAACCCACATGATTAGATGGATGGATTTTTGTTATGGTTTGGTTTTTGTTTGGTTTTCGGGACTGTTGAGTCCGGGTGATAAGACTTGGTTGCATGACTGTTGAGTCATGGCAACGAGATTGGTCTCGGTGTGAGACAGAATTGTTTATGAGATGAAATGGTAGCGAATACGAGATGGTATTCGTGAGATGGTAGCGAATACGAGAAGGTATTCGTGAGCAAAGTTGAGAAAGATTAATGTCTGGAAAGTGATGAAACATAATGGAGGTATGTTGGTATTTTAATACATGTTGGGATTACATTAGATTAAAGCTGAGTTGCTGTTTTTATTGTGGTTTGAGAAATAACTTTGCTTTCTGCAATGAGCCTTTTTATACCCACCTTGTTGTGAGCTACATACCATATTTTCCCGCACTTGCTGAGTACATCATTGTACTCAAACTTGCATTATTATTTCATCATCAGCAACAGGAGAAGATTACTATGAAGACCAAGTGGAGCAATAGGCGTGTAATCTGTCCTCAACCTTGCCTGTGGGGATGGAGAAGAGATGGAGCCGCCGCCGCTGCTGTTTAGATTGCTTCCGCACTAGTTAGAAGACTTCCGCTGCTAGATTTAGACTTCTGCTGCTTATATAAGACTTCCGCTGTTAGCATGAGTCCAAGACTCTTGAGACTTTGTAATAAACCCTGTTATTCATGGTAATATATATTCTGAATTCAGTTTGTGGAACATATGTATATGTGTGATGAACATCCTGGGCACACATATGCATCAGTTCTCGGTTCCGTGTTTTTTCCACAGAATTGAGGACGTCACAAGCGTGCAGTTGACAAATGAGCACGGTACTCGTATTGAGTTCGAGTCAGCCCAACCGGCAACCAAGAAGGCAACGTTGAACCACATCGAAGAAGAAACATTGGAAAGCACCTATAGCGAAGAGGCCATATAGGATGCCCGTTAATGAACTAGTGGAACTTAAGAAGCAAATTCAGGAGCAGCTAGAAAAAGGTTTTATTCACCCAAGCTCGTCACCATGGGGAGCCCCCGTGCTCTTCGTAGACAAGAAGGATGGGACCCAAAGGATGTGTGTGGACTATAGGTCTCTCAATGAGGTGACGATCAAGAATAAATACCCGCTGCCCCGTATAGAGGACCTATTCGACCAAATGAAAGGTGCCCGAGTTTTCTCCAAGATTGATCTTCGGTCGGGATACTTCCAGCTGAAGATTAAGCCCTCCGACATACCTAAGACTGCCTTTCGAACGCGGTATGGTTCGTATGAATATACCGTTATGTCTTTTTGGTTAACGAATGCACCCGCATATTTCATGTACCTCATGAATAAGGTCTTCATGGAATACTTGGACAGGTTCGTCGTGGTTTTCATCTATGATATCATGGTGTATTCGAAAAGCAAGGAAGAACATGAAGAACATTTGAGATTGACATTGCAGAAACTGCGAGAGCATCAATTGTATGCCAAGTTCAGCAAATGTCAATTTTGGCTAAAGGAGATATCGTTCCTAGGCCACATCATCTCCGAGGAAGGAGTATCGGTTGATCCCGGAAAAGTGGGAGATGTTCTGAAGTGGAACCAACCGCAGAATGTGAGGGATATTCGGAGTTTCCTTGGGATGGCTGGATACTACCGCCGGTTCATCAATGATTTCTCTAAAATAGCGAAGCCTATGACTGAATTGCTAATGAAGGGAAAAGCATTTCAGTGGACACCAGCGTGTCAAGAAAGCTTCGAGGAGCTCATGAAAAGGCTAACCACAGCACCGGTTTTGGTATTGCCGGACGTGAGCAAGAGTTTTGACATATATTGTGATGCATCAAGACAAGGGCTTGGATGTGTGCTCATGCAACAAGGACAAGTGGTAGCCTATGCGTCGAGACAACTAAACAAACATGAGCTAAATTACCCCACACATGACTTGGAACTCGCAGCCGTGGTACATGCCTTGAAGATTTGGAGACATTACATCCTTGGCCACCGATGTGAGATCTATACGGATCACAAAAGCCTCAAGTACATATTCACCCAAATGGATTTGAATTTGAGGAAACGTCGATGGTTGGAACTCATCAAGGATTATGATGTTGGAATAACCTATCACCCCAGAAAGGCCAATGTAGTAGCTGATGCATTGAGCCGAAAGGGAGCATGTCACCAACTCACGGTTCGGGAGCTACCGCCCGAGCTGCGCAAGGAGTTCCAACGGGTACATCTCGGTTTCTTGAACAAGATGGAAGTGATGGAACTCCATTCTTCGCTGGAACAAGAGATAAGAGATGGCCAAGCAACGGATGAGGAAATCAAGTAGATCAAGGAAAGAATCTGACAAGGCATAGAAAAGGACTTCAAGGAAGACGAGAAGGGTACGCTTTGGTTAGGAAAAAGGATTTGTGTGTCTAACGTGAAGCACATCCACGACACGAAATTAAAGGAGGCACATGACTCACCTTATTCCATACATCCCGGCAGTACAAAGATGTACAAGGACCTGAAAACTTGTTATTGGTGGGATGGTATGAAAAGGGACATAGCTGAGTATGTTGCCTTATGCGATACGTGCCAACGGGTGAAGGCCGAACATCAAAGACCCGCTAGACTGTTGCAACCATTGAAAGTACCCGAGTGGAAGTGGGAAGACATCAGCATGGATTTCGTCATCGGATTACCACGTACTCGGTCGGGTTATGACTCCATCTGGGTTATTGTGGACCGATTGATGAAAACCGCCCATTTTCTTCCTGTTAGAACCACGTACCGCGTCGCAGAACTAGCCGAGCTGTACATGGAGCAAATCGTGTGCCGTCATGGAAAAAGCTGCATGAAGCTATGGGTACACGACTGAATTTCAGCTCTGCTTATCACCCGCAAACCGACGGGCAAACTGAGAGGATAAACCAAATTTTATAAGACATGTTGAGAGCCCGCGCCTTGAAACATGGGCGTAGATGGGATAGGAGCTTGCCGTATGCTGAGTTGTCATGCAATAACAGCTACCAAGCCAGCTTGAAGATGTCACCTTTCGAAGCATTGTATGGTAGACGGTGTAGAACGCCACTATTCTGGAATGAGACCGGAGAGAACCAAGTGTTTGGACCCGAAGTGCTGCAAGACACCGAGAAGCAAGTCCAAACAATACAGGAGAACTTGAAGGCTGCTCAGTCACGACAGAAAGGCTATGTGGACAATAGGCGAAAGAAGTTGACTTTCAAAGTAGGAGACTTCGTATACCTTAAGGTATCGCCTATCCGAGGCCAACGACATTTCAACGTCAAAGGCAAGTTAGCACCTCGCTACATCGGGCCATTTAAGATTTTGGGCAAGCGAGGAGAGGTAGCATATCATCTAGAGCTCCCAACGCACCTCTCCGACGTGCATGACGTGTTTCACGTATCCCAGCTCAAGAAGTGCTTGAGAGTATCGGAAGAACAAGTACCGATGGATGAGCTCGAGCTTCAAGAGGATCTGACCTATGTAGAGCACCCTGTCAGAATTTTAGACATGAAGGAAAGGGTCACGAGGAATAAAGTGATCCGATGGTGCAAGGTACAGTGGAGTCATCACACGGAGGCCGAAGCTACATGGAAACGTGAGGAAGACCTCAAGGCAGAATTCCCTCATCTATTCTCTACTCTAACGAACCTCGAGGGCGAGATTCAGTTTAAGGGGGTAGGTTTGTAACACCCTCAGTTCCATATTCATGCATTGCATATAGAAAAACATTATAAAAGAAATAGAAATGGGGAAGAATCATAAAAATGGGAGAAAGATAGCTGAAAAGAGCCAATTCCAATTCACCGAGGAGCGCCATCGACACTTCCCGCGGCCTGCTGGCCACGTGGCGCCTTCGGAGCTCATCCCTGCGGAGGGGGTGAGGTCCGGCACAGCTGGCCACGTGGCAGGCTCGGAGCTCACATCAGGAGAAGGGGCGAGGTCCAAGCCCGCTGGACACGTGTTGCCTTCGGAGCTAGTCTCTGCGGAGAAGCGAGGCTCAGCCCCGCAGGACACGTGTTGCCTTCGGAGCTAGTCTCTGCGGAGAAGTGAGGCCTAGCCCGCTGGACACGTGTCTACTTCGGAACTCACCCCTGCGGAAGGGATGAGGCCCGGCCCTACGGGGCACGTGTCGCTCTCGGAGCTCGCCTCCGAGAGGTCCGCCCCGCTGGACACGTGTCACCCTCGGAGCTCGCCTCCGGGAGGTCCGACACTGCAGGACACGTGTCACCCTCGGAGCTCGCCTCCGGGAGGTCCGACACTGCGGGACACATGTCACCCTCGGAGCTCGCCTCCGGGAGGTCCGATACTTCGGGACACGTGTCACCCTCAGAGCTCGCCTCCGGGAGGTCCGACGCTGTTGGACACGTGTCGCTCTCGGAGCTTGTCTCTGAGGAGAAAGGAGGTCCGGCGCTACTGGACACGTGGCATTCTCGGAGCTCACCTCTGAGGAGAGGGGAGGTCCGGCACTGACACGTGGCGCCCCTAGAGCTCACCTTTGTAGAAAGGGGAGGTCTGACCCACCAGACACGTGGCGCATGCGGAGCTCGCCTCTGAGGAGTGGGGAGGTCCCATCCGTCAGACACGTGGCGCACGCGGAGATTGCCTCTGAGGGAGAGGGAGGTCCCACCCGACACGCGGCGCAACCGGAAGCTCGCCCCTGAGGAAAAGGGAGGCCCCGCCTCGCTGGACACGTGGCGCCTTCGGAGCTCACCCTGCGTAGGTGACGAGATCCTTAAGCGGTTTTTCTCTTGTGCGCGCTGGAATACCCGGTACTGAGGAGACCGACATGATTTCCACGTTGCCACCGCACCAAATCAATTGGAGATAAGTTGTTATGATCCAAAACGAATTGAATAGGACCCTTATTTGAAATCCAATCAGAGTAGGACTCTTCTTTCACCCCTTATAAATAGTACCCAAAACCCCTGGCCGCAACCACGTACCTATTTTCCACCTCCCGAGTCAACGACTTTGAGGCCCTAGCTTCCAACTCGCCGAGTTAACCCCCTTCACCGGAGTTCAATGGCCGGTGAGCACCGCCGACGAGCCCCATCCAGAAAAGAGTCGACGATCTGATCTGCTGCCATTGTTGGGAGGAAGGCCGAGGTAGGTCTTCGCTACCACCTTACGACATCATCGTGGTTTTCTTCGACCCCTTCGAACAGAAGCTTTTTCGTGTGGACAGATCACGCGTTGATCGGGTTTTGACGGTGGAATTGATCAAGATCCTGAGTCAAGATCATCACCACGTCCACACTTGATCCTTACACCCTTGTTCACCATAAAACCCATGCAAGCCCAGTAAAACAAGCAAGAACACGTATAAACTGATCTAAATAAGACAACATCATAGGATTTGCACAATTGCATCGTGAGTAAAGTTTGTGCATGATGTTTGATTGCTATAATTTTGTATGTGTGTGATCGTGAGTAGAAGGACAACCTCAGGAAGCTATCTACGAAGGACTACAGCACCAAGACTTCAAGACACGCGAGCAACAAAAGCCACAGGAACAAGGCAAGTGCCCCTTGATCATATTGATCCCATGTTTTGAAACTGTTTTGTTTGCGAAAACGTGTTTGCTTGAGTCAACTTGATGGGAAACTCTTTTATAGGAGTTTACTAGTTTTGTTAATCATCCTTGTCACCGGGAAAATTAATGACTCGGGTATGGTCATTTTTCCTTTTTGCTTCGCTAATCTACGGGATATGGGAAGCGAGATAGAACATGTCTAGATACTGCACTCAAATGAATAATGATAATGAGAACTTGATGATGATAATGAACATGAATCGGGGGAGATCTAGGCAAGCTTGGTTCGTGGATGTGGTAGCATGAGATGGTGGTTTACCTGCCGTAGATCTAAGGACCGGTTCATGCCAGCACATGCCAGGAAAACAGTGCCACCACAAGGCCAAATATGGGTGCGGCTTAGCTGACTAATTAGGTAAGTTGCTAGATTGTTATGGACCATGGAAGACACGGAGAATGGGAGTCGAGAGAGGACTGCCCTGGGAACTGCATGGCACAAGAGGGGCCCGTAGGTGGGAGAATGGTGATTCGAGCCTGCTGGTGAAACCTTGGTGGGTCCATACATCTAGTAGCCCCTTTGTAAAGGCTATTTTGTTATCTCTTGACCACACACTGACGGTTGTGTACTGGTATAATGGAGGTTCTGCAGTCGCCGACGGGTCACGAAATCACAAACTTGTGGGTAAAGTGGTTCCACCTCTTAAGAGTGTAAAACTATCATGATAGCCGTGCTAATGGTCACAAGCGCCTGGCCAACTCACATGATTAGATGGGATGGTTATCGGGATGATTATTGGTATGGTTATGGTATGGTCATTGGAAATTGGTTTCGGGACTGTTGAGTCATGATAATGAGTTTTGGTTTCGGTTATGAGATGGATATGAATATGAGATGGTTATTATGAGCATGAGATAAAGTTGAGAAAGATTCATGGTTGGTTGAGACATGGAAAGTGGTGAATTACGATGGAGGTATGTTACCGTTTCACTTAAATATATGTTGGGATTAAATTCACATAAAGATAGTTGCTGTTTTTATCGTGTTTGTGAAATAAACTTTGCTTTCTGCAATGAGCCTTTTATTCCAACCTTGTTGTAAGCTATATGTCATACTTTTCCCGCACTTGCTGAGTACGACATATACTCACCCTTGCATTATCATACAAACATCAGCAACAGGAGAAGAATACTTCGAAGATCATGTGGAGTATTAGGCGTGCGAACTACCGTCAACTTGCCTGTGGAGTTGGAGATGGAGCCGCTGCTGTTTAGTTGCTTCCGCTATCGTTTAGAGACTTCCACTGCTAGAATAAGTTAGAGACTTCCGCTGCAAGAATAAGCTAGAGATTCATGTAATAAAGTACTTGAACACTATTTATTCGTGCTTATATTTTGAATTCAGTTTGTGGATCACATGTATATGTGTGATGAACATCCTGGGCACACATATGCATTAGCTGGGTTCCGTTTTCACGGGACCCGGCGTCACAGAAAAATGCCAAACCAGCCACAAGGGAGCAATGTACGTCCCCGTTTCATGCCCCCAGCTGCACCGCAGTATGGCTCGTCCGCTCCTACTTTTCGCCCTAATCAACCACCACAACAACTTCCTGTTATGCAAACACCCCGTATGCCTTTGCCTCCTGCGCCCCGTCCCAACATGGGTGCTTATGCTCAAAACCACCCCCGCCCTAACGTTCCTGCTGTCTTGGGCAACAAGGCATGTTTTTCATGCGGAGAGACGGGACACTTTGCAAGTCAGTGCCCGAGGAAAGGACTTGGACAGCCAAGCAACACGCCCAAGCAGAACCCACAGCCAATGGAGGAGCTAATCAAGGCAATCGTGGGCAGCAGAACTTCGCTCGTGGCAACGTGAATCATGTCTCCGCTGAGGAGGCGCAACAGGCTGAGGACGTCGTGACTGGTATATTCCTTGCCAACTCCAACCCAACTACTGTTTTATTTGATTCCAGAGCATCACATTTATTCATATCATCCAAGTATGTTGCCAAGTATAATCTGCCCATATCACACACGAAATATACTATGTTGGTTAATTCTCCCGGTGGGGAGATGAGGACGAATATAGTATGTCCAAAAGTAAACCTTAAAATAAGGGGGGTAGACTTCCTTGCCAACCTTATTGTCTTGGATTCTCAAGGGCTTGACATAATACTTGGAATGGATTGGTTAAGAAAGCACAACAGAGTGATCCAATGTGCTGAAAGGAGCGTGCAGTTGACAAATGAGCACGGTACTCGTATTGAGTTTGAGTCAGCCCAACCGGCAACCGAGAAGGCAATGTTGAACCATGTCGAAGAAGCAACATTTGGAAGCATTCCAGTGGTTCAAGAATATTCGGACGTGTTCCCAGAAGAACTTCTAGGTATGCCACCTGACCGGGACATTGAGTTTGCCATTGATTTAGTACCAGGAACTGCACCTATAGCGAAGAGGCCATATAGGATGCCCGTGTGACGCCCTCAATTCTGTGGAAGACCACGGAACCGAGAACTAATGCATATGTGTGCCCAGAATGTTTATCACACATACACATACGTTCCACAAACCGAATTCAGATTATATATTACCATGAATAACAGAGTTTATTACAGCACCTCATGAGTCTTGGACTCATGCTCACAGCGGAAGTCCTTATTTCTACGCAGCGGAATTCTTATTTAAATGCGGAAGCAAAAACTAATGCGGAAGCAAAACTAATCAGAAGTGGCTCCATCTCTATTCCCTCCACAGGCAAGGTTGAGAACAGATCACACGCCATAATGCTCTACCCGGTCTTCATAGTAGTCTTCTCTTGCTGTTGATGGAGAAATAATAATGCAAGTTTGAGCACAATGATGTACTCAGAAAGTGCGGGAATAACACATGATATGCAGCTTATAAACAAGGTAGGTATAAAAGGCTTATTTGCAGAAAAGCAAATTTATAAAACCATTGATAAAACAGCAACTTAACTTTAGATGAATGTAGTCTCAGCATGTGTTAAATTACCAACATACCTCCATCACTTCCCGTGTTCCATCCGAACATTAACCAATCCTTTACTCATACTCACGAATACCTCCTCGTATTCGCTACCATCTCACCTCATAAAACAACCTTGTCTCGCACTGAGACCAATCTCATGTCATGACCCAACAGTCATGCAACCATCTCATCATCCAGACTTAATAGTTCCAAACCAATAACCATAACCGAGAACCTTCCTAATAACCATTCCAATAACCATCCCAATAATCATCCCAACTAATCATGGCAGTTTAGCCAGGTGCTCATGACCGTAAGCTCGGCTATCATGATAGTTTTAGACTCTGCAGAGTTTGCACCTCTTTACCCACAAGTTTGTGATTTCGTCACCCGTCGGCGACTGCAGAACCTCCATTATACCAGTACACATCCATTGGTGTATGGTCAAGAGATCACAAAATAGCCTTTACAAAGGGGTTACTAGATGTATGGACTGACTAAGGTTTCACCGGCAGGCTAGAATCTCCAATTCTCCCACCCACGGGCCCCCTCTTGTGCCATGCAGTTCCCAGGGCAGTCCTCACTCGACTCCCATTCCCCGCGCCTTCCACAGTCCAGAACACTCTAGCAACTTACCTAATTACTCAGCTAAGCCGCACCCATACTTGGCCTTGTGGTGGCACTGTTATCCTGGCATGTGCATGCATGAACCGGTCCTTAGATCTACGGCAAGCAAAACCACCATCTCATGCTACCACATTCACAAACCCAGGCTTGCCTAGATCTCCGTCCGATCCATGTTCATTATTAACATCAGTTTCTCATTATTATTATGAGTGCAGTTAGCTAGACACATCTATCTCGCTTCCCAATCCCATGGACTTAGCGAAGCATAAAACGAAAACCATACCCGACTCATAAAACTTCCCAGGTGACAAGGGTGGTTTAATCAAAACTAGTAAACTCCTATAAAAGGGTTTCCCATCATGTTTGACTCAGCACACACACCTTTTCGCAAAACAAAATAGTTTTACCCAAAACATAGGATCAACATGGTCAAGGAGCACTTGCCTTGTTCTTGCGGTTCCGGTTGTTCTTGATTCTCAAAACCTGGTTGCTGTAGTTCGTCGTAGACAGCTTCCTGAACCTGTCCTGCTCACGCTCTTCTTGTCTTCGAGGTCCTCCTTAGACCGCTCGGTTCTTCTCCGATGATCTCCCTTGTTGCGCTTCGGCGATGTTTTGCTCGGCGAGTTAGGGCTAGAGCTCTAAGTCGTCGGCTCAGGAGTTGAAAGAGAAGTTCGTGGTTTCGGCAAGAGGTTTTGGGTTCTATTTATAATCGGGAAGAGAAGAGTCCTAATCTGATTGGATCCCGAATAAAAGTTTTATTCAGATCTTGTTGGTCCTGACGTCTTATCTTGGGTAACATTGCGGAGTTTGGATCGGTTTTCGTTGCGTATTGGTATCTTTACACGTAAAAACCGCTCCAGACTCGTTACCTCCGTGATGATGAGCTCCGGAAGCTCCACGTGTCCTTCCGAGCTTGGTATCTCTTCATCCGCAGAGACGAGCTCCGGTCGTGCCGCGTGTCAATCGATCGAGACCTCCCTCTTTTTCGGAGGTGAGCTCCGCGCACGCCACGTGTGAGTGCCGGTCTTTCCGCCTTTCCTTCCCTCAGGGACATGCCCCGAGGTCGACACATGTTCAGCAGCGACGGACCTCCGGAGATAAGCTCCGGTGGCGACATGTGTTCAATAGATCCGGACTTCTCGGAGATGGGTTCCGAAATTAACACATATCCCGTGCGACTGGTCCCCTAACTTCCGCGAGGACTAGCTCCGTGGATGACACGTGTCCTATGAAAAATGCCTTTGCTTCTTCCGTAGAGGCTATCTCCACGAGCAGTACGTGTCCCACAGGGTCGGACCTCTTTCCAATTGCGGAGGTGACCCCCGAGCCTGCCACGTATCCAGTTTAGCGTCGGACCTCTCCAATCTCTTCAGGGATGAGTTCCGAACACACCACGTGGTCTGCTGGTCGTGAAAGTTGCCTTCGGTGCTCTTAGAAAGCTTTACTGGCTATCCTTTTGATACTTGTTTCTGTTCCCTCTTTTCTAAAAATGTTCTTCTTCTTCATAAACATGAACATATGCTGACACCCGAGATGAGGGTGTCACAAATCTACCCCCCTTAAATTGAATCTCACCCTCGAGATTCGTTAGTAGAAAATAGATAGGGGAATTCAGCCTTAATATCCTCTTCACGCTCCCATGTGGCTTCAGCTTCAGTGTGATGGCTCCATTGTACCTTGCACCATCGAATCACTTTGTTTCGGGTGACCCTTTCTTTTACGTCCAAGATTCGGATAGGGTGTTCTGCGTAAGTCAGGTCCTCTTGAAGTTTAAGTTCTCCCATTGATACTTGTTCCTCTGGTATTCTCAAGCACTTCTTGAGCTGAGATACATGAAACACGTCATGTACGTCGGAGAGGTGGTTTGGGAGCTCTAGTTGATAGGCTACTTCTCCTCGCTTGTCCAAAATCTTAAATGGTCCGATGTAGCGAGGCGCTAGTTTGCCTTTGACGTTAAAACGTCGTTGGCCTCGGATAGGCGATACCTTAAGGTATACGAAGTCTCCAACTTCAAAGGTCAACTTTCTACGCCTATTGTCCGCATAGCCTTTCTATCGTGACTGAGCAGCCTTTAAGTTCTCCCGTATCGTTTGGACTTGCTTTTCAGCCTCTTGTAGTACTTCGGGTCCAAACACCTGGTTCTCTCCAGTCTCGTTCCATAACAGTGGCGTTCTACACCGTCTACCATATAAGGCTTCGAAAGGCGACATCTTCAAGCTAGCTTGATAGCTGTTGTTATAGGAGAACTCGGCATACGGTAAACTCCTATCCCAACTACGCCCACGTTTCAAGGCGCAAGCTCTCAACATGTCTTCCAAAATTTGGTTCGTCCTTTCGGTTTGCCCATCTGTTTGTGGGTGATAGGCAGAGCTAAAATCTAGTCGTGTACCCACGGCTTTCTGCAGCTTCCTCCAGAATCTAGAGGTAAACTGAGAACCTCGATCTGAGACTATCCTCTTTGGAACTCCATGACGGCACACGATCTGCTCCATGTACAACTCTGCCAACTGTGTAACGTTGTAACTGGCCTTTACCGGAAGAAAATGGGCGGTTTTCGTCAACCGGTCCATAATGACCCAGATGGAATCATATCCTGACTGAGTCCTTGGCAGTCCGACGATGAAGTCCATACTGATGTCTTCCCATTTCCATTCAGGTAATTTCAAAGGTTGCAACAATCCAGCGGGTTTTTGATGTTCGGCTTTTACCCGTTGGCATGTGTCGCATAGGGCAACGTATTCGGCTATATCCCTTTTCATACCATCCCACCAATAGCAAGTTTTCAAGTCCTTGTACATTTTGGTGCTCCCCGGATATATGGAATAGGGTGAATCATGTGCCTCCCTTAATATCATGTCGCGAAGGTGTCTTAGGTTTGGCACACAAATCCTTTTTCCTAGCCAAAGCGTACCCTTTTCATCCTCTTTGAAATCCTTCTCTATCCCTTGTCGGATTCTTTCCTTGATTTCCTTGATCCCCTCGTCCGTTGCTTGTCCCTTTTTTTATTTCTTGCTCCAATGAGGAGTGGATCTCCATCATTTCCATGCTATTCAAGAATCCGAGGTGTAACCGTTCGAACTCCTTTCGAAGTTCGGGTGGTAGCTCCCGAACCGTGAGTTGGTGGCATGCTCCCTTTCTGCTCAATGCGTCAGCGACCACATTGGCCTTCCCGGGGTGGTAGTTGATTCCCTCATCATAATCCTTTATAAGTTCTAACCATCGACGTTGCCTCAAATTCAAGTCCGTTTGTGTAAATATGTACTTGAGGCTTTTATGATCCATATAGATCTCACATCGATGACCAAGGATATAATGTCTCCAAATCTTCAATGCATGCACCACTGCTGCTAACTCCAAATCATGTGTAGGATAGTTAAGCTCGTGCTTCTTTAATTGTCGTGAGGCATAGGCTACCACTTGCCCTTCCTGCATGAGTACACACCCGAGCCCTTGTCTGGATGCGTCACAATATATGTCAAAGCTCTTGCTTACGTCTGGCAATACCAGAACTGGTGCTGTGGCTAGCCTTTTCTTGAGTTCCTCAAAACTTTCTTGGCAGGCTTGTGTCCATTGAAAGACTTTTCCCTTCATTAGCAACTCCGTCATAGGTTTTGCTATCTTAGAGAAGTCTTTAATGAAGCGCCGATAGTATCCTGCCATCCCAAGGAAACTCCAAATATCCCTCACGCTCTTCGATTGGTCCCACTTCAGAACATCTCTCACCTTTCCAGGATCAACCGATACCCCTTCCTTGGAGATGATGTGGCCTAGGAAGGATATTTCCTTAAGCCAAAATTGACACTTGTTGAGCTTGGCATACAACTGATGCTCACGCAACTTCTGCAAGATCAATCTCAGATGTTCTTCATGCTCCTCCTTACTTTTTGAATACACCATAATGTCGTCGATGAAAACCACGACGAACTTGTCCAAGTACTCCATGAAAACCTTATTCATAAGGTACATGAAGTGTGCGGGTGCATTCGTTAATCCAAAGGACATAACGGTATATTCATATGAACCATACCGCGTCCGAAAGGCTGTCTTAGGTATATCGGAGGGCTTAATCTTCAGCTGGAAATATCCTGACCGAAGATCAATCTTGGAGAACACTTGGGCTCCTTTCATTTGATCGAACAGGTCCTCTATACGGGGCAGAGGGTATTTATTCTTGATTGTTACTTCGTTGAGAGACCTGTAGTCCACGCACATTCTTTGGGTTCCGTCCTTCTTGTCCATGAAAAGTACCGGGGCTCCCCATGGTGACGAACTTGGCCGGATAAAACCCTTCTCCAACTGTTCTTGAATTTGCTTCTTTAATTCAACTAACTTGTTGACGGGCATCCTATACGGTCTCTTAGCTATGGGTGCAGTTCCAGGTACCAAATCTATGGCAAACTCAATATCCCGGTCAGGTGGCATACCTGGAAGTTCTTCCGGGAACACATCCGAAAATTCCTGAACCACTGGGATGTTGTCCAATGCTACTCCCTCAACATGGTTCAGATCCGCTCGTTCGGTCGCCTACGGGGCTGACTCAAACTCGACACGGATACCGTGTTCGTTTGTCAACTGCACGCTTCTCTCAGCGCATTGGATTACTCCATTGTGCTTGCTTAACTAGTCCATTCCGAGTATGATGTCAATTCCATGGGAGTCCAAGACAATAAGGTTGGCAAGGAAATCTACCCTCCTTATTTTAAGGCTTACCTTAGGACATACTATACTAGTCCTCATTTCTCCTCCGGGAGAATTAACTAACGTAGCACATTCTAGGTGGGATACGGGTAGATGATGTTTGGTAACATATTTGGATGATATGAAGGAATGCGATGCTCCGGAATCAAATAAAATGGTGGCTGGGTTGGAGTTGGCAAGGAACATACCAATTGCGACGTCCTCAGCCTGTTGTGCTTCCTCAGCAGTGACATGGTTAACGTGGCCACGAGCATAGTTCTGCGGTCCACGGTTCCCTTGGTTGTCTCCTCCGTTTGGTCGCTAGTTCTGCTTGGGCACGTTACCTTACTGTCCAGGGCCTCTCTTCAGGCACTGGTTAGCGAAGTGGCCTACTTCCCCGCATGCAAAGCATGCCCTGTTGCCTACGGCAGCAGCTACGTTGGGGCGGGGGTTTTGAACAGGAGCGCCATTGTTAGGCCGGGGTGCAGGAGGCATGGGCACACGAGGTGCCGGTGCAACGGGCCATTGCTGTGGTGGCTGACCAGGGCGGTACGTAGGAGTGGTCGATCCATACTGCGGTGCAGGGGGCATGTATCTAGGTCGTACGTTGCTCCCTTCGGGCTGGTATGGGATCTTCCTTTTGCACTCGCGCTCGATCTCTCGGATCTTGTTTTCAACCACAATAGCCTTATCAACTAGCTTCTGGAAGCTTACGTAGTCATTGTTGAGGAGCTGAACCTGGATCTCATTGTTCAACCCTCTCATGAACAGGTACTGCTTCCTCTGATCTGAGTTGACATCTTCGGGGGCATATCGGGACAGTTGTATGAACTTGTTGAGATACTCGTTCACACTTTTCTGCCCTTGATGGAGACCTTCAAACTCCTGCCTCTTGATCATCATTACGCCAACAGGGATGTAGTGGGAGCGGAAACTTTCCTTGAACTCAGTCCAAGTGATTGTCTCCGGGTTGGCATGGGCGTTGCTCAAGGCATCCCACCAGTCAGCAGCTGCTCCCATCAGTTGGTGCGATGCAAAGAGAACCTTCTCTCGGTCGTTGCACTGAACAATGGCAAGCTTCTTCTCCATGGATTTCAACCAATCATCGGCCTCCATTGGATCGCTTGCTTGAGCAAAGGTGGGTGGTCGAGTCCTCATGAACTCTCCCAGCCTGTTATGAGCCGGTGGTGGTGGTGGCGGTGGTGCCGGAACGGGGTGTTGGTTGGCCTGCAACTGACCCAAGGTTTGGATCATGGTTTGCATAAGCTGGTTTTGCATGGCCATCAACCTTTCTAGGTTGTTTTCGCCAGCTCCGGGGTTAGCAGGAACTTCCTCGTGGTCATCTTCCTGGACGTTCCTTCGGCTGGCGTTTCCTCTCACCATCTGTGAGGGGGAACGAAATAGAATAGACGGTTAGAAGATTAGGTAGGTCTTATATGCATCAAGGTGAGTTGGACTATATATATTAGCCCTTATGAGGATGTGATCAAGTGCTGAAGCATTTCACTCCTCTTTCTTCTTACGTGTGGATATGGACAACGTTTTTGAGACGTCCCACCACTTACACTAAGCACATATTCACAATTAATCATTACAAGGGCCCACTCAACTCCTATTCAAGGATGGTTCCCTATGCCAATGGTGGTTTCAAAGCCTAATCTAAGTTATTCACCCTAGGATGCTTCCCTTGGTCAGTGTGGCTTAGCTACCTATGACTTCTATTCAGGGGTGTAACTTGCTGTCCACCCGTGGCTCTAATATCAATCTAAGTCTTCTATCTTAGGCGTGTAACCTACTGTCAACCCGTGGCTCTGATACCAATCTGTGACACCCTCAATTCTGTGGAAGACCACGGAACCGAGAACTAATGCATATGTGTGCCCAGGATGTTTATCACACATACACATACGTTCCACAAACCGAATTCAGATTATATATTACCATGAATAACAGAGTTTATTACAGCACCTCATGAGTCTTGGACTCATGCTCACAGCGGAAGTCCTTATTTCTACGCAGCGGAATTCTTATTTAAATGCGGAAGCAAAAACTAATGCGGAAGCAAAACTAATCAGAAGTGGCTCCATCTCTATTCCCTCCACAGGCAAGGTTGAGAACAGATCACACGCCATAATGCTCTACCCGGTCTTCATAGTAGTCTTCTCTTGCTGTTGATGGAGAAATAATAATGCAAGTTTGAGCACAATGATGTACTCAGCAAGTGCGGGAATAACACATGATATGCAGCTTATAAACAAGGTAGGTATAAAAGGCTTATTTGCAGAAAAGCAAATTTATAAAACCATTGATAAAACAGCAACTTAACTTTAGATGAATGTAGTCTCAGCATGTGTTAAATTACCAACATACCTCCATCACTTCCCGTGTTCCATCCGAACATTAACCAATCCTTTACTCATACTCACGAATACCTCCTCCTATTCGCTACCATCTCACCTCATAAAACAACCTTGTCTCGCACTGATACCAATCTCATGTCATGACCCAACAGTCATGCAACCATCTCATCATCCAGACTTAACAGTTCCAAACCAATAACCATAACCGAGAACCTTCCCAATAACCATTCCAATAACCATCCCAATAATCATCCCAACTAATCATGGCAGTTTAGCCAGGTGCTCATGACCGTAAGCTCGGCTATCATGATAGTTTTAGACTCTGCAGAGTTTGCACCTCTTTACCCACAAGTTTGTGATTTCGTCACCCGTCGGCGACTGCAGAACCTCCATTATACCAGTACACATCCGTTGGTGTATGGTCAAGAGATCACAAAATAGCCTTTACAAAGGGGTTACTAGATGTATGGACTCACTAAGGTTTCACCGGCAGGCTAGAATCTCCAATTCTCCCACCCACGGGCCCCCTCTTGTGCCATGCAGTTCCCAGGGCAGTCCTCACTCGACTCCCATTCCCCGCGCCTTCCACAGTCCATAACACTCTAGCAACTTACCTAATTACTCAGCTAAGCCGCACCCATACTTGGCCTTGTGGTGGCACTGTTATCCTGGCATGTGCATGCATGAACCGGTCCTTAGATCTACGGCAAGCAAAACCACCATCTCATGCTACCACATTCGCAAAACAAAATAGTTTTACCCAAAACATAGGATCAACATGGTCAAGGAGCACTTGCCTTGTTCTTGCGGTTCCGGTTGTTCTTGATTCTCAAAACCTGGTTGCTGTAGTTCATCGTAGACAGCTTCCTGAACCTGTCCTGCTCACGCTCTTCTTGTCTTCGAGGTCCTCCTCAGACCGCTCGGTTCTTCTCCGATGATCTCCCTTGTTGCGCTTCGGCGATGTTTTGCTCGGCGAGTTAGGCTAGAGCTCTAAGTCGTCGGCTCAGGAGTTGAAAGAGAAGTTCGTGGTTTCGGCCAGAGGTTTTGGGTTCTATTTATAATCGGGAAGAGAAGAGTCCTAATCTGATTGGATCCCGAATAAAAGTTTTATTCAGATCTTTTTGGATCCTGACGTCTTATCTTGGGTAACATTGCGGAGTTTGGATCGGTTTTCGTTGCGTATTGGTATCTTTACGCGTAAAAACTGCTCCAGACTCGTTACCTCCGTGATGATGAGCTCCGGAAGCTCCACGTGTCCTTCCGAGCTTGGTATCTCTTCATCCGCAGAGACGAGCTCCGGTCCTGCCGCGTGTCAATCGATCGAGACCTCCCTCTTTTTCGGAGGTGAGCTCCGCGCACGCCACGTGTGAGTGTTTGTCTTTCCGCCTTTCCTTCCCTCAGGGACATGCCCCGAGGTCGACACGTGTTCAGCAGCGACGGACCTCCGGAGATAAGCTCTGGTGGCGACATGTGTTCAATAGATCCGGACTTCTCGGAGATGGGTTCCGAAATTAACACATATCCCATGCGACTGGTCCCCTAACTTCCGCGAGGACTAGCTCCGTGGATGACACGTGTCCTATGAAAAATGCCTTTGCGTCTTCCGCAGAGGCTATCTCCGCGGGCAGTACGTGTCCCACAGGGTCGGACCTCTTTCCAATTGCGGAGGTGACCCCCGAGCCTGCCACGTATCCAGTTTAGCGTCGGACCTCTCCAATCTCTTCGGGGATGAGTTCCGAACACACCACGTGGTCTGCTGGTCGTGAATGTTGCCTTCGGTGCTCTCAGAAAGCTTTACTGGCTATCCTTTTGATACTTGTTTCTGTTCCCTCTTTTCTAAAAATGTTCTTCTTCTTCATAAACATGAACATATGCTGACACCCGAGATGAGGGTGTCACAGCCCGTTAATGAACTAGTGGAACTTAAGAAGCAAATTCAGGAGCAGATAGAGAAGGGTTTTATATGCCTGAGCTTATCACCACGGGGAGCCCCCGTGCTCTTCGTAGACAAGAAGGATGGGACCCAAAGAATGTGTGTGGATTATAGGTCTCTCAATGAGGTGACGATCAAGAATAAATACCCGCTGCCCCGTATAGAGGATCTATTCGACCAAAATGAAAGGTGCCCAAATTTTCTCCAAGATTGATCTTTGGTCGGGATACTTCCAGCTGAAGATTAAGCCCTCCGACATACCCAAGACTGCCTTTCGAATACGGTATGGTTCGTATTAATATATCGTTATGTCTTTTGGGTTAACGAATGCACCCGAATATATCATGTACCTCATGAATAAGGTCTTCATGGAGTACTTGGACAAGTTCGTCATGGTTTTCATCGACGATATCATAGTGTATTCGAAAAGCGAGGAAGAACATGAAGAACACTTGAGATTGACATTGCAGAAACTGCGAGAGCATCAATTGTATGCCAAGTTCAGAAAGTGTCAATTTTGGCTAAAGGAGATATCGTTCCTAGTCTACATCATCTCCGAGGAAGGAGTATCGGTTGATCCCAGAAAAGTGGGAGATATTCTGAAGTGGAACCAACCGCAGAACATGAGAGATATTCGGAGTTTCCTTGGGATGGCCGGATACTACCGACGGTTCATCAAGGATTTCTCTAAAATAGCGAAGCCTATGACTGAATTGCTAATGAAGGGAAAAGCATTTCAGTGGACACCCATGTGTCAAGAAAGCTTTGAGGAGCTCAAGAAAAGGCTAACCACAGCACCGGTTTTGGTATTGCTGGACGTGAGCAAGAGTTTTGACATATATTGTGACGCATCAAGACAAGGGCTTGGCTGTGTGCTCACGCAAGAAGGACAAGTGGTAGCCTATGCATCGAGACAACTAAAGAAACAAGAGCTTAATTACCCCACACATGACTTGGAACTCACAGCCGTGGTACATGCCTTGAAGATTTGGAGACATTATATCCTTGGCTACCGATGTGAGATCTATACGGATCACAAAAGCCTCAAGTACATATCCACCCAAACGGATTTGAATTTGAGGCAACGTCGATGGTTGGAACTCATCAAGGATTATGATGTTGGAATCAACTATCACCCCAGAAAGGCCAATGTAGTAGCTGATGCATTGAGCCGAAAGGGAGCAGGTCACCAACTAACGGTTCGGGAGCTACCGCCCGAGCTGCGCAAGGAGTTCAAACGGTTACATCTCGGTTGCTTGAACGAGATAGAAGTGATGGAACTCCATTCTTCGCTGGAACAAGAGATAAGAGATGGCCAAGCAACGGATGAGGAAATCAAGGAGATCAAGGAAAGAATCCGACAAGGCATAGAAAAGGACTTCAAGGAAGATGAGAAGGGTACGCTTTGGTTAGGAAAAAGGATTTGTGTGCCTAACATGAAGCACATCCGCGACACGATATTAAAGGAGGCACATGACTCACCTTATTCCGTACTGTGAGACCTATGTGTGCTGAATACATTGGCTTTGACGATAAAAGTTTTGAATACTACCAAAACACCTTTTTAAAAAGGTCCGACTCTAGGTCCGATCTCCTGCAAGGTCCAACGATAGGTCCGACTTGTTTTGGGTAGCTCCGGCAAGGTCCGACGTAAGGTCCGACTTGCTTTGTCTAGTTCTGACTTATTTTGGATAGGTCCGACTTGTTTTTGCTAGCTTTGGTGCTAGGTCCGACTAGCTTTGGTAAGTTCCGACTAAGCTTTAGTAAGCTCCGGCGCTGGGTCCGACTAGCTTTGGTAAGCTTCGGTTCAAGGTCCGGTTAGCTTTGGTAAGGTTCGAAGCTTGATTGCAATGATTCTGCTTTTAACTTGCAATGCCTGAACTTGCTTTACTCTTATGGAAAGTTTGCTTAGTATTATTTTACTAAGTTTTTGCCGTGTTTTGGTGGTTATGTCTGATATCATTTTGCTATGTTTTACAACATGCTTATGTGAGGTGCTCACGTAAGATGTTGTAGTTTCGGAACTAACGAGAGTCAAGTTGAGGACTTGTGCTCGAAAGTATTGGTTGTTTATTCATGTGCAGGTGTTTCTTGAGTTCAAGACATGGCTGATGACGGGATCCATTGAACTAGTCTTAGGGAGAAGATGAGGTTCAACAACCAAGTTCGGGAGGAATTGTGGTTGAGTTGATCGGGAGGTCGCGCAGCATGTTTGGATCAAGAACAATGTATATGAAGGTATCGTGGATGTTGTTGGAAGGTGTTTGCACATGTGGAAGGAGTGCATGGACGTGGCAACATGGTTCCAAGGCGTGGTGAAGAGGTATGGAAGTGGAGATATGGTTGAAAAGGTTCAACCGGCTAGATTTTGCGCTCAGGCTGCGGCTGAGGCGGTAATGGTTTGTTAGGCATGAAGTAGAGTTGTTTTAGGAATGTTTGGGACGTTCCTAAGGTGTTTGGAAGTCTTAAGATTGCTTCTATCTGCGTATAGAAGAGTCTTGAGCAGTATTGGAAAGTTACAGTTTGAATCCAAGTAGGAGTAGGAGTCCTAGTTTGAATTGGATTGGCCATAGAGCTGGTTATATAAGCAAGGGAGGCCAAGGATCATGGAGAGCACGGATTTGGGGCTGTTCCTCTTGTGTTTTGATAAATAAAATTTGTATTATAAAGGAACTTTTGTGCCTTGTTTGTCCGACTTGTTTCAGACAAGTTTTTCTCGTCGAGTTTCTGTTCAGCACTACCTTGCTTCGGTGGTTTTATTATAACTGGAGTTTTACATATCCAATTGATGTGATTCTTTTTGTGTTGTCTTCACAACTTGATTATATATAATCTGTGAAAATTTCATGGTCATTGAATTTGTGGTTTCTGATCTACACGAGTTTCTTTGCAGTATTCCAGAACTGTTTTTCTCGCGTAGGACAGATTGACCTTTGTTCGATCTTTCGATCGTAACTTGAGTTTCTCTCAACGGATTTTCATGATTCTTGTTGTGACGTCTTTGTGTCTTGATTCTATACAATCTATACTAGTTTTGTAACAGTTGAACACGTTTAGATTAGTCGCACACACGGTTTCTTTAACAGATTGGTTTTCTGATGAGGGGTGTTTTGTTGCTTCTGCTGAAAAGTTTTTATCTACCATTCACCCCCCTCTGGTAGCTTTACACGTGTATTTCGATCCTACAATTGGTATCAGAGCAAGGTTGCTCTAATATTTGTGATTTGCACGTGTTTTAACTAATCATCATGGAGAAATACTCCACCAAACCTTGTGTGTTTAGTGGTATTGATTTTCAGGTTTGGAAGGCAGGCATGGAAGCTTTCATCCAGGCGCAAGGCTTTGCAATATGGGAAAAGGTGTACAAGCCTTACGATGTGCCTTCAAACAATCAAGTCACGGCTACAAACGTGAGAGATGTCGACAACAAGAACAAGGCTCGGAACTTGATCATACAAGGACTAACGCAGAGCGACTTCGACCGTGTTGCACACCTCCGATCGGCATACGATGTGTGGGGAGCACTTTGTGACTACCACGAAGGATCCAACACAATCAAGGAGGTAAGACAGGATATGTTCTAGAAAGAATACATGCGCTTTGAGATGCAACCCTGTGAGTCCATTGATGACCTCTTTGCTCGCTTTAATAAAATTCTCAGCAACTTGCGTAGCGTCAATGTTAATTTTTCAGATGCTGAAAATGCTAGGCAATTACTAAGTGCATTAGACATGTCAATTTGGGGGGATGAAAGTAACATCCATACGTGAATCCACTGTCATGAGTACTCTTACATTAGATGTGCTTTATTCTAAGCTAAAAACTCATGAAATTGACATTATATCACGTAAGAACCCAAATAAGACTATTGCATTTGTCTCACAACGTAATATGCCTAGCTCCGACCAATCATCTAGCAATACACTTTCTTTGTTGTCTTCACTAACCCTGGAACAGATTGAGGAGTTTCCAGAGGAGGAGGTAGTACTTCTTTCTACTAGGTTCTCAAAAGCATTGCAAAATGTGAGAACTAGAAGGAGAGGAAGCTCCGGACCTCAACGATGCTTTGAATGTGGTAAGACAGGACACTTTCGTACAGATTGCCCTAACCTTTCAGGTCCTTCGAACCGTGATGAAAAGCAGAATAAAGTCAAGTCCTCTTTTGGCAACACCAACAAGAAAAATAAGGGTTTTACAGGATGCAAACTGATAAACAGTTTCATCACCGCACTTCAAGAACTTGGCTCGAGTGATGTAGACATTGGAAGTGATGAAGATGAAGATGATCTGGCAAACTTGTGCTTCATGGCGGGCAAATCAAAATAAAGTATGGAGGATGCAGAACACAACAGTGACAACGAAGAGGTATGTCCTACTTGCGAAGAAATGTGTGATGCTGTTTCTCGTGCCACTATTATTGTTAAGAAAAAGGACAAAAAGCTTAGGGACAATGCTGTTAAAATTGAGTCACTAGAATCTGAAATTAATCGTTTAAAATCCTTGATTCCTAGTGATGATTCTTGTTCCTCATGTGATTCAATATATGAACAATTGTCCTCTCTAAGAAGTGCACACACCTCCACACTTGATAAACTTGAACTTGAAATCGAAAAGAACAAAAAGCTTGCTGCACTTAATGATAAGAACTTGAAATATGCTTGTTGTTCTACAATTGATTTGCATTGTTCTACTTGCGATGATCTTGATAAGAAACTACAAGATGCTATGAAAGAAATTTCTATATTGAACAATGCTTTACGTTCTCATGAAGTTAAATATTGTTCCAATTGCAAACTAAAAGGAAAAATTTCATGTGAAAATTGTCTTGATCTATCAAATAAACTTGATAACATGCATAGGACATTAGATCGGTTTTGTAATGGGAATAAGAACCTAAACTTGCTGTTGAATTCTTCCAAGTCTTGCAATGATAAAACTGGTTTAGGTTTTGATTCACATGCTCATGCTAAGGAACATCCACCTAAAATTATAAAATCATTAGGAAGTGGTTTGATTCAAACAGTTCCTAAACAAAAAGAAGTGGTTTTTATATCTGCAGGAGTGTTGTCACATTCGGGTTCAAATAAGCATACTGCATGCTCATCTAGACATGAACACAAAGTTAAATTTCATTGTACCTATTGTGGTAGAGATGGTCATGTCATAGATCTTTGTTATAGACTAGCTAAACACCATAAAAAGGAAAGAATGCAAGCTAGATCTTATAACTCTCAAGCAAAATTTGCTGCACATACTAAACCGAATGTCAGGAACATGCAACCTGCTGTTATGAGTGAGAAATATTCAAAGTTTGCCTCCGGAGCTTCAGTTTTTGCCTCCGGAGCTACTGATTTTCGTGCTACATAAGTAACACCTCATAGGTCAGTAGTTAAGAACAAAAAATCTCAAACTTTGACTCATAAACCTGCTGTTTTATCTCAGCTTTCGCATGTTATTCCTGCTGGACGTCGTATGACTCAGTACGGGATTCCTAAATGCCTTTTAACTAACCCCAGTATTGAGTCATCGATGTATTGTGCTTCTATGTAGGTTACACGCTTGAGGAAGGAGAACATTTGGATTGTGGACTCAGGTTGCTCACGCCACATGACCGGTAACAAAGAATGGTTCTCCTCTCTCTCTTTTGTGTCACGTGTAGAGAATGTGTCACACCCGGTTTTTCCGAAGGAAACAACCAAGTGAATATCACATGTATGCCAGGATCATTTTCTCATACATGTGATGACAAATAGTGAAGCATCATTTATTACAAGCCAGGTGTCGAATATAAATAAGTCTTACATCGCAAATGTCTCAATGGACACAAATGCTTCATCACAAGTAAATAAACTAGCAGCGGAATATTATTCTTTAGGGCACCATCACAGGCGTTGCCCGGGGGTCTTCATGAACCTAAAATCCTTCCTCGGGTCCAAAGTCTTGGTCATTATACACCACCACATTATCTTGACCTGAGCAGCAATATAAACCAACAAATATGCAAGTTTGAGTACCAATGGTACTCAGCAAGTGTGGGAAAATTGTATCATGCATGGCTAGAACAAGGAGAGGTTGAACTCATGGTTAAAGCACTACGCAATTAATACCTATCACCTTAGCTTATTAAGCACCTACATTACTACACAGGTGAAATGGTCCCAATCTCCCATCCCATCATCATAACCAAATAACCATAACATCATTTCCAATGTTAAGCTCCCCGCTTAACATCCACAACTCCCAAAAACCTTCACTCCTCTAATCATGAATAAGTCCAGGCCGCTCTTAACCGTGAGCACGGCTGTCAAGACAGTTTTGACTCTGCAGAGTTTGTACCACTGTACCCACAAGTAGTGATTTCATCCCCCGTTGCCGGGTGGACTAAAAGAACCTCCATTATGCCAGTGGCTACGATCCACATTCACACTTCCCAGGTGTGCAGCCAGGAGATCACTACAAAGCCTTTACAAAGGGATTCCCGACGAGCGTGGGCCCACTGAGGTTTCACCCCTAACAGCATACAAGAGGCTCCAACCCCGCTGCAGTGGCCCCCTCTTGAGCCTTGCGGTTCATATGGTAGTCCAGCTGACACCTACTCCCCGCACCATCCAACACACCCATACTACGCCGGGGATACACCTAATTAATTGGCCAAGCTGCCCCATCTCAGCATGTGGTTGGCACTGTAAAGCCGGGTTACATGCTCCATGAACCGGTCCTTAGGATCCAGGCAAGTACTAAACACAAACCCAAGTCTCGTGCACCCCGCACACAACCAAAACATCCAACTTGCCTTGATCCCTACCTCTACATAACTCACAATGTCTCATTCAAGAGTATGGTAATATAAACTGATGATCTCATTTCCCAAATATCCCATTCTAAGCATGGCTAAGCAAATGCATGTAAATAAATGACATGACAAATTCAATCCCAACCCAAGCTACAAGGAAACAAGGTAATGCAATTCTAGGGAAACTTTCCTAGCATGGGTTTCATATTTCATTTGACAATGCAAATAATTCTATCTACACATCCTAGCATAGGATCAAAGTGGTCAAGGACACTTGCCTCCTTCTTGCTGCTCTTGAAATTGGTAGTCCTGGTCTTGGAAAAGAATAACTTGCTCTTGAGCAGGTTCTACTTCATACCATCACACATAGCAAAAGAAAAACAACAATCATAAGACATAGTTCACACTTCTACTTCATAAATACCACACATTCATATTTATGAAATTCATTCACCATTATATGTGTTGTGTTTCAGTTTTAAATAAATTCCTTACATTAAACTACCAAGTATGTATGGAAAGTATTTTTCTTCTCCATATGTGCCTTCACAACTTCTATCAACCCTAAACTGAACTCTTTGGATTTTAGAAACTCCATTTATCATTTACTAGTTGCTATATTTTCAGATTTATATTCCTATGCATAATTGTGTATTTTATTATTAAATTAGTAATACACATCACCTAAACAGAATAGGTTCTGGTCCTAAATAATTTAAAATCATATTTTGACCTTGGCTTCTGATGTAGACTATTTGATAATTATTTTCCCTATTTTTCTATAACTATTCTTTACTTAAAAATGTGTCCTTATACTAAATAATGTGAATAATTAAATGAAACAGATTCATTTCAGTCCAAAAATATATTTTTACCTCACTCCAAAGTTTTCTAAGTACTGAGAAAGTCTTTAATTAATTTTGACAATTATGTTTGTCCCACTTTTTAATTTTTAAACACTAGTTACATATTCAATTTTCTACATTAAATACTAAACAGGGCTAAAATAATGAATTTACCCCATTACAGGGTCTATAATATTATTTTCATAATTTCCAGGGGTCTAGCTACACTTATCAGAGGTGTTTTTCCTAATTTCTATTAAGTCCAGGGGCTAAAACTGACTTTTAAATGAATTTACATGATTTTCTGGAGTTCCAGGGGCTAGATCTTAAGTTTCCGGGGCTAGCTCTCAATTCCAGAGAACCCCAGGGGTAGCACGTAAGAATTCTAGTCTTTATAATGCGGGGCTGACGTGGACCGTCCGATATTAAACCGACGGCTGAGATTATAACATCGAACCGGTACGCGGGGTTTTAAAGTCTACCGTGCGATTTAAAATAAACGGCGCACAAGCGGCCACGTCGCTCTGATCGAGCGCGGGCGGCGCTGCCGGCGGCGCACGGCGGCGGGAAGCGGCTATCTCGCCGGAAAGTTTCGGATCCGCGAGAATTCTACCTAGAACTGTGATCTTATGGCATAGATCGGTAGAGGGGAGGTCAGGGATCTCACCTCGGGGGTTTTCTCGAGCTCGGGGGTCCTGGAAAGTGATCGGCGGCGAGGTCCGAGGCAAAACCACGGCGAAGCTCGTCGGCGCTGGATTTACACCGTAAGTCTCCGAGTTTTCTGCACCTGCAAAGCTCCCCGGAGGCGGTGGATCAAGACCAGCGAGTTAGATCAGAGTTTCCGAGCTTAGATCGGACAGAATTCACCGGCGAAGTCTCGGTGCTCACCGGAGTAAAAATCGGCGATCGCGTGGGAAAAACCGATCGGGGCTGGGGTTTTTATAGCCGGGGGAGGGCGGTGGGTCAGTTGTGATCGAGTTGGATTCTTCTGGGACCAGAATTCGGGCGACGGGACAGATTTTCCGATCGGTTAAGATCGCGCGCGCTCGGGGGAAAAGTCCGGAGTCGCGGGGGCTCAGGGTTAGGGATGACATGTGGGTCCCACCCGTCGGTGAGAGGCAGCGCGGCGCGCGCGGGGGCGGGCTGCGCGGGGAAAGCTGGGCCGGCTGGCGGGTTTTGGCCCACTGGCCGGTTTTTTTCCCGTTTCTCTTTTTCTTTTTCCTTTTCTTTTCTGTTTTGAGTATAATTTGAATTCCAGTTTGAATTTGAATTTTTGCAAAACATGCAATACGTCCAAAAATTTTTAAATTCCCCACTGAACATGGTTTTGGGTTTTGAATAAAAATTTGGGGTGTTACAGCTCTACCCCCCTTAAAAGAAATCTCGTCCTCGAGATTGGTGTTTCTAAGAAAACAATTCCGGAAATTGTGCCTTGAGCTCATCTTCCCGTTCCCAGGTGGCTTCCTCTTCTGAGTGATGCTTCCACTGCACCTTGCACATCCGGATTCTCTTGTTTCTGGTGAGGCGTTCCATTGTATCTAAAATCTTGTATGGTTGTTCGGCATAAGATAAATCTTCAGCTACATCCACTTCATTCATGGGTAACACCTCCTCAGGCGTCCTCAGGCATTTCTTGAGTTGTGACACATGGAATACATCGTGCACGTCCGATAGATGAACCGGTAACTCTAGTTGGTACGCCACTTCGCCTTTTCTTTCCAAAACTTGAAAGGGTCCGATGTATCGCGGTGACAATTTCCCTTTCACCTTGAACCGACGAAGTCCTCTGATAGGGGACACCTTGAGATAAACATAGTCTCCCACGTTGAAAACGAGCTCTCTTCTTCGTACATCAGCATAACTCTTCTGGCGTGTTTGTGCTATCCTCAAGTTGTTGTGAATCTCCCTCACCTTCGCTTCGGCTTCTTGTAGCACTTCTGGACCAAACACTTTACTTTCTCCTGTTTGGTTCCAAAATAGGGGAGTTCTGCACTTCCTTCCATACAAAGCTTCAAATGGTGACATCTTCATACTAGCTTGATAGCTGTTGTTATAGGAAAACTCCGCATACGGTAAGTTCTTGTCCCAACTCCTATTGTTTTTTAGTGCACATGCCCTTAACATATCTTCAAGGATCTGATTGGTTCTCTCCGTCTGCCCGTCAGTTTGGGGATGATAGGCAGAGCTGAAATTCAGATGGGTTCCCATGGTTTCATGCAACTTTTGCCAAAACCTCGAGGTGAACTGTGTCCCTCGGTCCGACACTATCTTCTTTGGCACTCCATGGTAACACACGATCCTTGACATGTACAATTCTGCCAATTTGGATCCGCTGTAGCTTTCTTTCACTGGAATGAAATGAGCTACCTTGGTTAGCCGATCAATAATGACCCATATTGAATCATACCCGGATTGGGTCCTAGGCAATCCCACGACAAAATCCATGCTGATTTCTTCCCACTTCCATTCAGGCACTTTGAGTGGTTGCAGCAATCCCGCGGGTCGTTGATGTTCTGCTTTCACCAACTGACATGTGTCACATAGGGCAACATGTTCCGCGACATCCCGCTTCATGCCATACCACCAATACCTGCTTTTGAGGTCCTGGTACATCTTCGTACTCCCAGGATGAATGGAATAGTCGGAATCATGAGCCTCCTTTAAAATCAATTCACGGATCTCCTTTACTTCTGGCACACAGATTCTTCTCTCGTGCCACACCGTTCCTTGTTCATCCTCTCTAAAACCAGGAGCTTTATTTTCCTTGATGAGCTGTCTGATCTCTTGTATCTTCCCATCATTCTTTTGGCCCTCGCGTATGTCTTGCTCGAGTGTGGAGTCCACTTCCATGGCGATAGCTTCACCACTATTTACTAGACATAGATTGAGCCTTATAACCTCGTCCTTCAATTCTGCGGGCATGTCCTTCAAGCTCAACTTATTGACCTGCACTTTCCGACTCAAAGCATCGGCCACGACGTTTGCTTTTCCGGGATGATAGTTGATGCCCACATCAAAGTCATTGATTAGCTCTAACCATCTCCTTTGTCTGAGGTTGAGATCTGGCTGTGTGAATATGTACTTCAAACTCTTATGATCCGTATATATCTCTGTCCTCTTCCCCATCAAATAGTGCCGCCAAATTTTCAACGCGTGTACCACTGCAGCTAGTTCTAGATCATGTGTAGGATAGTTCTTCTCGTGCTTCCGAAGCTGCCGGGATGCATATGCCACGACATGTCCTTCTTGCATGAGAACACATCCCAACCCATTTACAGAGGCATCGCAGTACACTGTGAAATTCTTTTGCATATCTGGCATAACCAACACTGGGGCTGTTGTCAATCTTTTCTTTAGCTCCTGAAAGCTCGTATCGCACTGTGGCGTCCAGGTGAATGTGATTCCCTTTTCCAACAGTTTGGTGAGAGGTCTCGAGATCTTAGAGAATCCCTCAATAAACCGTCGATAGTATCCAGCCAATCCCAAAAAGCTTCGAACTTCCCCGACATTTTCAGGGGTTTTCCACTTCTGGATATCCTCGATTTTGGCGGGATCTACGGAGATTCCTCCCTCCGAGATTATATGTCCTAAAAAGGGAACTCTCTTCAGCCAAAACTCACACTTGCTCAACTTGGCATATAGTTGGTGTTCTCTCAGCCTCTGTAACACCAACCTTAGATGTTTCTCATGTTCTTCTTCATCTTTGGAGAAGACGAGAATATCATCTATGAAAACCACCACAAATTTGTCCAGATATTCCATGAATACCTTGTTCATGAGGTACATGAAATATGCCGGGGCATTGGTTAGCCCAAAAGGCATGACGGTGTATTCATACAGTCCGTACCGAGATACGAAAGCTGTCTTGGGAATATCTGATTGCCTTATCTTGAGTTGGTGGTACCCCGACCTGAGATCAATTTTTGAGAACACACAAGCTCCCCTCAACTGATCGAACAAGTCTTCAATGCGGGGCAATGGGTATTTGTTCTTGACGGTTACCTCATTCAAGGCACGGTAATCCACGCATAACCTTTGGGTTCCGTCTTTCTTAGGCACAAATATCACCGGAGCTCCCCATCGTGAGGAACTAGGGCGAATATACCCCTTCTCCGTCAATTCTCTCAAATGATCCTTGAGCTCTTCTAACTGCTTGGAGTCCATTCGATAAGGTCTCTTGTATATCGGGGCTGTTCCCGGTACTAGCTCAATTGCGAATTCCACGTCACGGTCGGGAGGCATGCCTGGCAATTCCTCCAGGAAAACATCTGGATATTCCCTGATAGTCCTGATTTCCTCAACTTTCACCTCCACTTGATTTAATTTAATGTCCCTCCTAGGCTCGTGTATCGTTATGAACTTTACTTTGGTACCACTGGGGTGAGTTAGTTCCACCGTTCTGGTCGAACAATGGATGATTCCTTTATGTTTGGTCAACCAATCCATACCCAAAATAATATCTATCCCTCGTGAATCTATCACTATGAGGTTAGCAGTAAATACTACCCCATTAATGTCTAGGCTCACTTTGGGACACACTTGTCTTGTCCTTATTTCTCCACCTGGAGAGTTTACGGCTAACATATGGTTCATTTGTGTGGTTGCTAGGTCATGCTTCTTAACAAACCCTTGAGCAATGAACGAGTGGGTAGCACCAGAATCAAACAGCAGAGTTGCAAGGTGTAAATTGGCAGGAAACTTACCAACTACCACGTCGGGTGCCTCTTGAGCTTCCTCCATGGTGACATGGTTCACCCGTCCTCTCACTACATTCTGCTGTTGTGGCGGCGCAGGCTTCTTCTTTGGGCATTTGTGGGCGTAGTGCCCTACTTCGCCACAGCTGAAACATTGCACCCCAATCTTAGACGCCTGGCCTTTGTTGTCCTGGGGTTGGTTTGGGGGTCCTTGCACTGCTGGTCGAGGTGGATATGCGGGGCGAGGCTGCTGCACAAACTGACGTGGCGGCTGTGCTGGTGCTGCGGGTGGCCTGTAGTTTGGGTTGTACCCTCTTGGTGCTGAATAGGGTACCGCAGCACGGCTCGTCTGCCCCGTAGGTTGCTGCATCATACGTGGGCGGGTGTTGCTCCCTGAGGCCTGATGTGACCATCCCGCCTTCCTCTTATTCTCATTTTCCAGGGCCTTTAGCTTCCTTTCCACCACAAATGCTTTGTCCACCATCTTTTGAAAGCTTTCATACTCATTGGAGGATATTGCACACTGCATTTCTGCGGTAAGTCCTTCCACGAAACAATCTTGTTTCTGCTCATCAGTCTCTATGTCTCGTGGAGCATAACGGGATAGTTGAGTAAATTTAGTGAGGTATTCCCTCACAGTCATGTTTCCCTGCTGCAGTCCCAGAAACTCTTTCCTCTTGTTTTTGAGTTCACCTCTTGGGATGTAGTGGTTGCGGAAGCTACGCTTGAACTCTTCCCAAGTGATGTTCTCAGGGTCATGATGGGCGGCCACATAGGCGGTCCACCAATCAGCAGCAGATCCCTGCAATTGATGAGAGGCAAACAGCACCCTCTCATACCCTTGGCATTGTATTATCCTCATCTTACTTTCAATGGTCTTCAGCCAATCATCTGCCTCCAGAGGTTCAGCAGCACTTGCAAACTTTGGAGGTTGAGTTCCTAGAAACTCACTCAACCTTGGTTGGCGTGGTGCAGCTTGTGGAGGTGGAACTTGATGCAAGTTGGCCACCACTTGAGTCAAGTTCTGGATAAGCTGATTTTGATTCCCCAGCATTTGGTGGAGAGGATCAACTTCTTCACGGCGACCACCCCTGTCCTGGCCTCCAGAAAGATGAGGGTTGCATGCCTCATCATTGTTGTTGGCGGGGTTGGCAGCACGTCCTTTTCCTCTTCCGGCCATCTGGCAGAATCAACAAATGTTAATTTGATACCATTTAGTATCATCTTACTACTTTCGTTTGTTGGTACTTTAAGGTGTTGAGGCTTTGTTGAAATTTTACGAGGGTTTATATCTCACAACAAATAAATGCACTATTATTTCCTGTGGGTTCACACACCAAAGCAAAACAATCTGAAGACGAGGCTGTGGACAATTGCTCATGGCTTCCACAACTCACGTCACACACCAAGCATTATCACACCATTAGCTACGTAACTACTCACGTCACACACCAAGCATTATCTATGCTAGCTAGGGGAAAGACTCTACACTACTCGTCCTCTTGAGCTGGCTCCTCGGGATCTTCCTCCTCATTTCGGCTACCTTCTGACTCTGCTTTGGGTGGGGAGGCTGCTGGTGGAGAAGTGCGACGACGCCTGATTGCTCGGCGATCCGGGGAGTCAGGAGTCCATGGATCACTCACGATGACACACAGCTCATTCCCATCTCCTCTTTCTCTCGCCTTTAAGCAAGCTCGCAGCAACGCCTCCGTTTCCTTCAGGGTGTCTCGGACATCCTGAAGCTCTTGTTGACACTCCTGCAGTCGAGTGCTGAGCATAGCAGCATCCTCCAAGCACAAGTCCATGTGCTCATGGGAAGTCCCTTGCTGCACCGGTGGGTACTTGTACTCCGTGGTACCACTCTCACGTTGGAGGACATACATGTACTCAGTTTTGTCCAAGTGGCGACGATAGATGTGACTCTGGCAGGTGATGGCCTCCCAGGTGACATCTTTCTCCGCGTCAACTTGTGTTGCTCGACAAGCTGGAGAATGGTGGATCTTCAGTAGCTTATTCTCGTGTATAATCCTCATCTCCGAACTCCATTCTTCCCTCTTCTCACGGATGGTCCTGGTGGAGTTGTAGTGGATGATGAGCTTGCCCGTATTGCCTGCGGCTTCGAGCATACGTCGAAGACGGCGCAACAAGTCTCCTACTGCCAATCCATAGGAAAGGTACGTCACTGGACGACTCTCCTCTCTTTCGGCAAGGGCAACTACGGGAACTCTCCCTCCTGTGGACTTACGAGCGGTGCGAATCATGCGAACCATATAAAAACAAAAGAATTTAAAATTAGGTTAGATAAATTCTCAAATAAAAATCCTATTTTGAATGAAAGTTGGGGTAAGATGAAGAAAATGACTCCTTTAATAACACTTTTTCCAACCACACCTTGGAAAATAGTTTTTAAGAAAATAGGGCCCTTAAATACGTCCATTTCTACCTAGGTCCACGTTCCTACGGGCAACCTTGGCTCTGATACCACCTCTGTCACACCCGGTTTTTCCGAAGGAAACAACCAAGTGAATATCACATGTATGCCAGGATCATTTTCTCATACATGTGATGACAAATAGTGAAGCATCATTTATTACAAGCCAGGTGTCGAATATAAATAAGTCTTACATCGCAAATGTCTCAATGGACACAAATGCTTCATCACAAGTAAATAAACTAGCAGCGGAATATTATTCTTTAGGGCACCATCACAGGCGTTGCCCGGGGGTCTTCATGAACCTAAAATCCTTCCTCGGGTCCAAAGTCTTGGTCATTATACACCACCACATTATCTTGACCTGAGCAGCAATATAAACCAACAAATATGCAAGGTTGAGTACCAATGGTACTCAGCAAGTGTGGGAAAATTGTATCATGCATGGCTAGAACAAGAAGAGGTTGAACTCATGGTTAAAGCACTACGCAATTAATACCTATCACCTTAGCTTATTAAGCACCTACATTACTACACAGGTGAAATGGTCCCAATCTCCCATCCCATCATCATAACCAAATAACCATAACATCATTTCCAATGTTAAGCTCCCCGCTTAACATCCACAACTCCCAAAAACCTTCACTCCTCTAATCATGAATAAGTCCAGGCCGCTCTTAACCGTGAGCACGGCTGTCAAGACAGTTTTGACTCTGCAGAGTTTGTACCACTGTACCCACAAGTAGTGATTTCATCCCCCGTTGCTGGGTGGACTAAAAGAACCTCCATTATGCCAGTGGCTACGATCCACATTCACACTTCCCAGGTGTGCAGCCAGGAGATCACTACAAAGCCTTTACAAAGGGATTCCCGACGAGCGTGGGCCCACTGAGGTTTCACCCCTAACAGCATACAAGAGGCTCCAACCCCGCTGCAGTGGCCCCCTCTTGAGCCTTGCGGTTCATATGGTAGTCCAGCTGACACCTACTCCCCGCACCATCCAACACACCCATACTACGCCGGGGATACACCTAATTAATTGGCCAAGCTGCCCCATCTCAGCATGTGGTTGGCACTGTAAAGCCGGGTTACATGCTCCATGAACCGGTCCTTAGGATCCAGGCAAGTACTAAACACAAACCCAAGTCTCGTGCACCCCGCACACAACCAAAACATCCAACTTGCCTTGATCCCTACCTCTACATAACTCACAATGTCTCATTCAAGAGTATGGTAATATAAACTGATGATCTCATTTCCCAAATATCCCATTCTAAGCATGGCTAAGCAAATGCATGTAAATAAATGACATGACAAATTCAATCCCAACCCAAGCTACAAGGAAACAAGGTAATGCAATTCTAGGGAAACTTTCCTAGCATGGGTTTCATATTTCATTTGACAATGCAAATAATTCTATCTACACATCCTAGCATAGGATCAAAGTGGTCAAGGACACTTGCCTCCTTCTTGCTGCTCTTGAAATTGGTAGTCCTGGTCTTGGAAAAGAATAACTTGCTCTTGAGCAGGTTCTACTTCATACCATCACACATAGCAAAAGAAAAACAACAATCATAAGACATAGTTCACACTTCTACTTCATAAATACCACACATTCATATTTATGAAATTCATTCACCATTATATGTGTTGTGTTTCAGTTTTAAATAAATTCCTTACATTAAACTACCAAGTATGTATGGAAAGTATTTTTCTTCTCCATATGTGCCTTCACAACTTCTATCAACCCTAAACTGAACTCTTTGGATTTTAGAAACTCCATGTATCATTTACTAGTTGCTATATTTTCAGATTTATATTCCTATGCATAATTGTGTATTTTATTATTAAATTAGTAATACACATCACCTAAACAGAATAGGTTCTGGTCCTAAATAATTTAAAATCATATTTTGACCTTGGCTTCTGATGTAGACTATTTCATAATTATTTTCCCTATTTTTCTATAACTATTCTTTACTTAAAAATGTGTCCTTATACTAAATAATGTGAATAATTAAATGAAACAGATTCATTTCAGTCCAAAAATATATTTTTACCTCACTCCAAAGTTTTCTAAGTACTGAGAAAGTCTTTAATTAATTTTGACAATTATGTTTGTCCCACTTTTTAATTTTTAAACACTAGTTACATATTCAATTTTCTACATTAAATACTAAACAGGGCTAAAATAATGAATTTACCCCATTACAGGGTCTATAATATTATTTTCATAATTTCCAGGGGTCTAGATACACTTATCAGAGGTGTTTTTCCTAATTTCTATTAAGTCCAGGGGCTAAAACTGACTTTTAAATGAATTTACATGATTTTCTGGAGTTCCAGGGGCTAGATCTTAAGTTTCCGGGGCTAGCTCTCAATTCCAGAGAACCCCAGGGGGTAGCACGTAAGAATTCCAGTCTTTATAATGCGGGGCTGACGTGGACCGTCCGATATTAAACCGACGGCTGAGATTATAACATCGAACCGGTACGCGGGGTTTTAAAGTCTACCGTGCGATTTAAAATAAACGGCGCACAAGCGGCCACGTCGCTCTGATCGAGCGCGGGCGGCGCTGCCGGCGGCGCACGGCGGCGGGAAGCGGCGATCTCGCCGGAAAGTTTGGGATCCGCGAGAATTCTACCTAGAACTGTGATCTTATGGCATAGATCGGTAGAGGGGAGGTCAGGGATCTCACCTCGGGGGTTTTCTCGAGCTCGGGGGTCCTGGAAAGTGATCGGCGGCGAGGTCCGAGGCAAAACCACGGCGAAGCTCGTCGGCGCTGGATTTACACCGTAAGTCTCCGAGTTTTCTGCACCTGCAAAGCTCCCCGGAGGCGGTGGATCAAGACCAGCGAGTTAGATCAGAGTTTCCGAGCTTAGATCGGACAGAATTCACCGGCGAAGTCTCGGTGCTCACCGGAGTAAAAATCGGCGATCGCGTGGGAAAAACCGATCGGGGCTGGGGTTTTTATAGCCGGGGGAGGGCGGTGGGTCAGTTGTGATCGAGTTGGATTCTTCTGGGACCAGAATTCGGGCGACGGGACGGATTTTCCGATCGGTTAAGATCGCGCGCGCTCGGGGGAAAAGTCCGGAGTCGCGGGGGCTCAGGGTTAGGGATGACATGTGGGTCCCACCCGTCGGTGAGAGGCAGCGCGGCGCGCGCGGGGGCGGGCTGCGCGGGGAAAGCTGGGCCGGCTGGCGGGTTTCGGCCCACTGGCCGGTTTTTTTCCCGTTTCTCTTTTTCTTTTTCCTTTTCTTTTCTGTTTTGAGTATAATTTGAATTCCAGTTTGAATTTGAATTTTTGCAAAACATGCAATACGTCCAAAAAATTTTAAATTCCCCTCTGAACATGGTTTTGGGTTTTGAATAAAAATTTGGGGTGTTACAGAATGTTACTTTTGCCGATAATTCTTCAACTCCTATAATTGCTAAGGGTTCGGTTAGAGTAAATAATCACTACTTTGAAGGATGTGGCACTTGTCAAAAATTTGAAATACAACTTGCTTTCTGTTTCAAAATTGCTAGATGAAAATCTGGAAATTATTTTCAACAAAAACTGCTGCAAAGTTGTAGGTTCAAATAGTGACCTTATTTTTAACATGTCTCGGTTTGGAAGAGTTTTTAAAGCTGATTTTGATATGTCTTCCTCTAAGCATAGATGTCTAGTTGCAAATGATTCCAAATATTTATAGATTTTGCATCGTAGACTTGGTCACGTAGGCTTTGATCATCTCACGCGTGTTAGTGCTCTTGATCGCATACGTGGGCTGCCTAAGCTTAAAGGGGACAAAGAGATTGTGTGCTCTTCTTGTAGACATGCTAAGATGGTTGCAGGTTCACATGCTCCTCTCACAATGACTATGACAACTGAACCGGGTCAACTTTTACACCTTGACACCGTAGGACCTTCACGTGTTCAATCCTTCGGAGGTAAATGGTATGTTCTTGTGATTGTTGATGACTATTCTAGATACTCTTGGGTTTACTTTATGGCATCTAAGAATGAAGCTTTTAGTGACTTTAGAACTTTATTTATTAGATTATCAATTGATCACCCAGGATCTTTAAGAGCAATTAGAAGTGATAATGGAACCGAATTTAAAAATCAATCGTTTGATCACTTTTGTGCTGAAAATGCAATAGATCATCAATTTTCATCATATGTACCTCAACAAAACGGTGTTGTAGAGAGAAAGAACAGAATCTTAGTTGAGATGGCTGGGACTATGCTTGATGAATATCAAACTCCTAGGAAATTTTGGGCTGATGCAATTGCAACCGCTTGTTATGTCTCAAATCGTGTTTTCTTGCGTGCTAAGCTAGGTAAAACACCATATGAGCTCAGGTTTGGACATAGGCCTAGTGTCACACACTTTAGGGTCTTTGGTTGCAAATGCTTTGTTAAGAAACATGGTAATCTTGATAAATTTGAAGCTAGATCTGTTGATGGCATGTTTCTTGGTTATCCATCTCATACTAGAGGCTACCGTGTGCTTTTACTTGATACTAACAAAATTGTGGAAACTTGTGAGGTTTCTTTTGATGAAGCTAGCCCAGGTACTAGTTCAAATATTGCAGGTCCGGATCCATATCCGCAGGGGGAGAGTATTTTTGTTGAAGAAGAGGAAGAAGTGGTGCTGCTGCCCGAAAACTCAGCAGCTAATGACATTGTTCCAGCTCCTGATCTTGATTCACATCCAGCACCGACGACCACCATTGCTGGTCCAGATCCTCCTCACGTCACAAGCTCATCTATTTGTGATGAACATGAAGAAGAAGAAGCTTGTGAAGTGTCCACTCCCCTCTGGATTCTCAAAAGTCATCCTTCACAACAAATTATTGGAAGCTTGCATGAACGAGTTACAAGATCCAGGTTTTTTGACCCTAATTCTCATGCCCATTCTGCTTTTGTTGCTTCTTTTGAACCCAAAGATATATCACATGCACCCACTAATGAATCTTGGATTATTGCCATGCAAGAAGAGTTAGAAAAATTTGAAAGAAATAATGTTTGGAAACTTGTACCTCCACCTCAAGGTCACACTTTAATTGGAACTAAATGGGTGTTTAAAAATAAAAAAAGTGAGGATGGGGTTGTGGTTAGGAATAAGTCTAGGTTGGTTGCTCAAGGTTTCACACAAGTTGAAGGTCTAGATTTTGATGAAACTTTTGCTCCTGTTGCTAGATTAGAAGCCATAAGAATTTTGTTAGCTTTTGCTGCATCTAAAGGTTTTAAGCTATATCAAATGGATGTTAAAAGTGCTTTTCTTAATGGCTACATAGATGAGGAGGTTTATGTCAAACAACCACCTGGTTTTGAAAATCCAAATTTTCCTAATCATGTTTACGAACTGTCCAAAGCCTTACGGTCTCAAACAAGCCCCTAGAGCATGGTATGATAGGTTAAAAACATTCTTACTTGAAAAGGGATTTACCATGGGCAAGTTTGATAAAACTCTTTTTGTGCTTAAGCATGGCAATGACTCATTATTCGTTCAAGTGTATGTGGATGATATTATCTTTGATTGTGCTTCTCATGATCTTGTGTCCAAGTTTTCAGCTATGATGAGTTCAGAATTTGAGATGAGTATGATGGGAGAACTCACGTACTTTTTGGGGCTGCAACTCAAGCAAACCAAGGAGGGTACCTTTGTGCATCAAACAAAGTATACAAAAGATCTCCTAAGGAACTTTAACATGGACAAAAGCAAGCCTCTTCGGACACCAATGGGAATAGCAACAACACTTGAACTTGATGAAGATTGTGATCCCGTTGATCAAAAAGAATATAGAAGCATGATCAGATCACTTTTGTATCTCACGGCATCAAGACTGGACATACAATTCAGCGTATGTCTTTGTGCATAGTATTTCATGCATATATGACTTTGTGATTCCTTTTTCATGCTGAAAGTTCTTACTACATTACTTGTGTTATACATTTTGTAGTTTTTACCATGTCTAGTAATTAGAATAATTACTTACACTAAATCTGGTCATGGTCGAACTTTCTTGCTGTTTTGAACTTGTTGCATGCTCACAAGTGCTTTTAATCATAAAGAATTAATCAAGTAATCAACTCACATGTTGAGTTTTTATGTTCAAATAAAAAAATGAGAAAAGATCAAGAGAATATGCATGCATCGCACTTCTTCTTTTTAGATGGCTTATCATTGCACTTAGATATGAACTTGAAAGGAGTTGTGTATGACTAAAACTATGTCCTTAAGCTTCTGACTGTCAAATGACATAGGCTTGGCTTGGTTGGTTAGAATAAGGCTGATGCTGCATATAATCTCTTGTAAATGTCATAAGATCAAAATTGTGCTTTAAATGATAAATAAAATGCAGCAACAAGTGTCATGTTTTCAGGTTTTGAAATAGTTAAGTTTGTGAGTGTGACACCCTCATCTCGGGTGTCAGCATATGTTCATGTTTTATGAAGAAGAAAAACATTTTTTGAAAAGAGGGAACAGAAACAAGTATCAAAAGGATAGCCAGTAAAGCTCTCTGAGAGCGCCGAAGGCAACTTCCACGACCAGCAGACCACGTGGCGTGTTCAGAACTCATTCCCGAGAGATAGGGAGAGGTCCGACGCTAAACTGGATACGTGGCAGGCTCGGGGGTCACCTCCGCAAATGGAAAGAGGTCCGACCCTGTGGGACGCGTGTTGCCCGTGGAGCTAGCCTCTGCGGAAGACGCAAAGGCATTTTTCATGGGACACATGTCACCTTCGGAGCTAGTCCTCGCGGAAGTCAGGGGACCAGTCGCACGGGATACGTGTTAATCTCGGAACCCATCTCCGAGAAGTCCGGATCTATTGAACACATGTCGCCACCGGAGCTTATCTCCGGAGGTCCATCGCTGCTGGACACGTGTCGACCTCGGGGCATGTCCCTGAGGGAAGGAATGGCGGAAAGACCGGCACCCACACGTGGCGTGCGCGGAGCTCGTCTCCGAAGAAGAGGGAGGTCTCGATCGATTGACACGCGGCACAACCGGAGCTCGTCTCTGCGGATGAGGAGATACCAGGCCCGGAGAACACGTGGAGCTTCCGGAGCTCATCATCACGGAGGTAGCGAGTTCTGGAGCAGTTTTTACGCGTAAAGATACCGGTACGCAACATAAACCGATCTAAATTCCACGATGTTACCAAAGATAAAACGTTAGGATCCAACAAAGATCTGAATAAGACTCTTATTCGGGATCCAATCAGATTAAGACTCTTCTCTTCCCGATTATAAATAGAACCCAAAACCTCTGGCCGAAACCACAAACTTCTCTTTCAAATCCTGAGCCGACGACTTAGAGCCTAGCCCTAACTCGCCGAGCAAACCATCGCTGAAGTGCAACAAGGGAGATCATCGGAGAAGAACCAAACGGTCTGAGGAGGACCTCAAAGCCAAGGAAAAAAACGTGAGGTAGGACTTCAATACCACCTCACAACATCATGTTGTTCATCTCTTTGCATCTGTTCTTCGATTCCTTTCGAACAGAAGCCTTTGCGTGGACAGATCACTCGATGATCAGTTTGATCTAAAAACAAGATCATCGCCACGACCACCTTTGATCTGAACACCTCTGACCGTGCAAGCCATGCAAGAACACATACAGATCAATCTAATGAAACTAATCATAGGATAGCATGCATGTGCATCATCGCATCTAGTTTTTATATGCATGCAGAACAAACTCAGGAAGCTGTCTACGATGAACTACAGCAACCAGGTTTTGAGAATCAAGAACAACCGGAACCGCAAGAACAAGGCAAGTGCTCCTTGACCATGTTGATCCTATGTTTTGGGTAAAACTATTTTGTTTTGCGAAAAGGTGTGTGTGCTGAGTCAAACATGATGGGAAACCCTTTTTATAGGAGTTTACTAGTTCTGATTAAACCACCCTTGTCGCCTGGGAAGTATATGAGTCGGGTATGGTTTTTGCTTTATGCTTCGCTGAGTCCATGGGGTTGGGAAGCGAGATAGATGTGTCTAGCTAACTGCACTCGTAATGATGATGAGGAAACTGATGATGTTAATGAACATGGATCGGAGGGAGATCTAGGCAAGCCTGGGTTTGTGAATGAGGTAGCATGAGATGGTGGTTTTGCTTGTCGTAGATCTAAGGACCGGTTCATGCATGCACATGCCAGGATAACAGTGCCACCACAAGGCCAAGTATGGGTGCGGCTTAGCTGAGTAATTAGGTAAGTTGCTAGAGTGTTATGGATTGTGGAAGGTGCGGGGAATGGGAGTCGAGTGAGGACTGCCCTGGGAACTGCATGGCACAAGAGGGGGCCCGTGGGTGGGAGAATTGGAGATTCTAGCCTACCGGTGAAACCTTAGTGAGTCCATACATCTAGTAACCCCTTTGTAAAGGCTATTTTGTGATCTCTTGACCATACACCGACGGTTGTGTACTGGTATAATGGAGGTTCTGCAGTCGCCGACGGGTGACGAAATCACAAACTTGTGGGTAAAGAGGTGCAAACTCTGCAGAGTTATTAAAACTATCATGATAGCCGAGCTTACGATCACGAGCACCTGGCTAAACTGCCATGATTAGATGGGATGGTTACTGGAATGGTTATTGGGAAGGTTTTTGGTTATGGTTTTTGGTTATGTTTTGGTTTGGAATTGTTAAGTCTGGATGATGAAAGGGTTGCATGACTGGTGGGTCATGATATGAGATTGGTCTCGGTGCGAGACAAGGTTGTTTCATGAGGTGAGATGGTAGCGAATACGAGGAGGTATTCGTGAGTATGGGTAAAGGATTGGTTAATGTTTGGATGGAACACGGGAAGTGATGGAGGTATGTTGGTAATTTCATACATGCTGGGAATACATTCATCTAAAGTTAAGTTGCTGTTTTATCACGGTTTTACAAATCTGCTTTTCTGCAAATAAGCCATTTATACCTACCTTGTTTATGATGCTGCATGTCATGTGTTATTCCCGCACTTGCTGAGTACATCATTGTACTCAAACTTGCATTATTATTTCTTCATCAACAGCAAGAGAAGACTACTATGAAGACCGAGTAGAGCATTATGGCGTGTGATCTGTTCTCAACCTTGCCTGTGGAGGGAGTAGAGATGGAGCCACTTCTGCTTAGTTTTGCTTCCGCATTAGTTTTTGCTTCCGCATTTAAATGAGATTTCCGCTGCGTAGAAACAAGGACTTCCGAGCATGAGTCCAAGACTCATGAGGTGCTGTAATAAACTCTGTTATTCGTGGTAACATATATAATCTGAATTTAGTTTGTGGAACGTATGTGTATGTGTGATGAACGTCCTGGGCACACATATGCATTAGTTCTCGGTTCCGTGGTTTTCCACAGAATTGAGGGCGTCACAGATTGGTATCAGAGCCACGGGTTGACAGTAGGTCACACGCCTAGATAGAAACCTTAGATTGATATTAGAGCCACGGGTTAACAGCAAGTTACACCCCTAAATAGAACTCACAGGTAGCTAAGCCACGCAGACCAAAGGAAGCATCCTAGGGTGAATAGCCTAGATTGGCCTTGAAACCACCTTGACATAGGAAACCATCCTTGAATAGGAGTTGAGTGGGCCCTTGTAATGATTATTTGTGAATATGCGCTTAAGTGTGAGTGGTGGGACGTCTCAAAAACGTTGTCCATATCCACACATAAGAAGAGGGAGGTGTGAGATGTTTCGGCACTTGCTCACATCCTCATAAGGACTAATATATATAGTCCCACTCACCTTGATGCATATAGTTGAAAGGACCTACCTAATCTCTAACCTTCTATTCTGTTTCGTTCTCTCTTACAGATGGTGAGAGGAAACGCCAGCCGAAGGAACGTCCAGGAAGATGACCACAAGGAAGTTCCTGCTAACCCCGGAGCTGGCGAAAACAACCTAGAAAGGTTGATGGCCATGCAAAACCAGCTTATGCAAACCATGATCCAAACTTTGGGTCAGTTGCAGGCCAACCAAAACTCCGTTCCGGCACCACCGCCACCACCACCGCCGGCTCATAACAGGTTGGGAGAGTTCATGAGGACTCGACCACCCACCTTTGCTCAAGCAAGTGATCCAATGGAGGCTGATGATTGGTTGAAATCCATGGAGAAGAAGCTTGCCATTGTTCAGTGCAACGACCGAGAGAAGGTTCTCTTTGCGTCGCACCAACTGATGGGAGCAGCTGCTGACTGGTGGGATGCCTTGAGCAACGCCCATGCCAACCCGGAGACAATCACTTGGACTGAGTTCAAGGAAAATTTCCGCTCCCACTACATCCCTGTTGGCGTAATGATGCTCAAGAGGCAGGAGTTTGAAGGTCTCCGCCAAGGGCAGAAAAGTGTGAACGAATATCTCAACAAGTTCATACAACTGTCCCGGTATGCCCCCGAAGATGTCAACTCGGATCAGAGGAAGCAGTACCTGTTCATGAGAGGGTTGAACAATGAGATCCAAGTTCAGCTCCTCAACAATGACTACGTAAGCTTCCAGAAGCTGGTTGATAAGGCTATTGTGGTGGAAAACAAGATCCGAGAGATTGAGCGCGAGTGCAAAAGGAAGGTGCCATACCAGCCCCAAGGGAGCAACGTACGACCTAGGTACACGCCTCCTGCACCACAGTATGGACCAACCACTCCTACGAACCGCCCTGGTCAGCCACCACAGCAACGGTTTGTTGCACCGGCACCTCGAGTGCCCATGCCTCCTGCACCCCGGCCTAATAATGGCGCTCCTGTTCAAAACCCCCGCCCCAACGTACCAGCTGCCGTAGGCAACAGGGCATGCTTTGCATGCAGGGAAGTAGGCCACTTCGCTAACCAGTGCCTGAAGAGAGGCCCTGGACAGCAAGGTAACGTGCCCAAGCAGAACCAGTGACCAAACGGAGGAGACAACCAAGGGAACCGTGGACCGCAGAACTATGCTCGTGGCCACGTTAACCATGTCACTGCTGAGGAAGCACAACAGGCTGAGGACGTCGCAATTGTATGTTCCTTGCCAAATCCAACCCAGCCACCATTTTATTTGATTCTAGAGCATCACATTCCTTCATATCATCCGAATATGTTGCCAAACATCATCTACCCTTATCCCACTTAGAATGTGCCATGTTAGTTAATTCTCCCGGAGGAGAAATGAGGACTAGTATAGTATGTCCTAAGGTAAGCCTTAAAATAAGGGGGGTAGACTTCCTTGCCAACCTTATTGTCTTGGACTCCCACAGAATTGACATCATACTCGGAATGGACTGGTTAAGCAAGCACAATGGAGTAATCCAATGCGCTGAGAGAAGCGTGCAGTTGACAAACGAACACGGTATCCGTGTCGAGTTTGAGTCAGCCCAGCAAGCAACCGAACGGGCGGATTTGAACCATGTTGAAAGAATAGCATTGGACAACATTCCAGTGGTTCAGGAATTTTCGGACGTGTTTCCAGAAGAACTTCCAGGTATGCCACCTGACCGGGACATCGAGTTTGCCATAGATTTGGTACTTGGAACTGCACCCATAGCTAAGAGACCATATAGGATGCCCGTCAACGAGTTAGTAGAACTCAAGAAGCAAATTCAAGAACAGTTGGAGAAGGGTTTTATCCGTCCAAGCTCGTCACCCTGGGGAGCTCCGGTACTCTTCGTGGACAAGAAGGACAGAACCCAAAGAATGTGCGTGGACTACAGGTCTCTCAACGAGGTGACAATCAAAAATAAATACCCTCTGCCCCGTATAGAGGACCTGTTCGATCAAATGAAAGGAGCCCAAGTGTTCTCCAAGATTGATCTTCGGTCGGGATATTTCCAGCTGAAGATTAAGCCCTCCGATATACCTAAGACAGCCTTTCGGACGCGGTATGGTTCATATGAATATACCGTTATGTCTTTTGTATTGACGAATGCACCCGCATACTTCATGTACCTTATGAATAAGGTTTTCATGGAGTACTTGGACAAGTTCGTCGTGGTTTTCATCGACGACATTATGGTGTATTCAAAAAGTAAGGAGGAGCATGAAGAACATCTGAGATTGACCTTGCAGAAGTTGCGTGAGCATCAGTTGTATGCCAAGCTCAACAAGTGTCAATTTTGGCTCAAGGAAATATCTTTCCTAGGCCACATCATCTCCAAGGAAGGGGTATCGGTTGATCCTGGAAAGGTGAGAGATGTTCTGAAGTGGGACCAACCGAAGAGCGTGAGGGATATTCGGAGTTTCCTTGGGATGGCAGGATACTATCGGCGCTTCATTAAAGACTTCTCTAAGATAGCAAAACCTATGACGGAATTGCTAACGAAGGGAAAAATCTTTCAATGGACACAAGCCTGCCAAGGAAGTTTTGAGGAACTCAAGGAAAGGCTAACCACGGCACCAGTTCTGGTATTGCCAGACGTAAGCAAGAGCTTTGACATATATTGTGACGCATCCAGACAAGGGCTCGGGTGTGTACTCATGCAGGAAGGACAAGTGGTAGCCTATGCCTCACGACAATTAAAGAAGCATGAGCTTAACTATCCTACTCATGATTTAGAGTTAGCAGCAGTGGTGCATGCATTGAAGATTTGGAGACACTATCCTTGGTCATTGATGTGAGATCTATACAGATCATAAAAGCCTCAAGTACATATTTACACAAACGGACTTGAATTTGAGGCAACGTCGATGGTTAGAACTCATCAAGGATTATGATGTGGGAATCAACTACCACCCCGGGAAGGCCAATGTGGTCGCTGACGCACTGAGCAGAAAGGGAGCATGCCACCAACTCACGGTTCGGGAGCTACCACCCGAACTTCGAAAGGAGTTCGAACGGTTACACCTCGGATTCTTGAATAACATGGAAATAATGAAGATCCACTCCTCATTGGAGCAAGAAATAAGAGAGGGCCAAGCAACGGACGAGGGGATCAAGGAGATCAAGGAAAGAATCCGACAAGGGATGGAAAAGGATTTCAAGGAGGATGAAAAGGGTACGCTTTGGCTAGGAAAAAGGATTTGTGTGCCAAACATAAGACACCTTCGCGACATGATATTGAAGGAGGCACATGATTCACCCTATTCCATACATCCAGGGAGCACCAAAATGTACAAGGACTTGAAAACTTGATATTGGTGGGATGGTATGAAGAGGGATATAGCCGAATACGTTGCCCTATGCGACACATGCCAACGGGTAAAGGCCGAACATCAAAAACCCGCTGGATTGTTGCAACCTTTGAAAATACCTGAATGGAAATGGGAGGACATCAGTCTGGACTTTATTGTCGGATTGCCAAGAACTCAGTCAGGATACGACTCCATCTGGGTCATTGTGGACCGGTTGACGAAAACCGCCCATTTTCTTCCGGTAAAGACCAGTTACAACGTTACACAGTTGGCAGAGTTGTACATGGAGCAGATCGTGTGCCGTCATGGAGTTCCGAAGAGGATAGTCTCAGATCGAGGTTCTCAGTTTACCTCTAGATTCTGGAGGAAGCTGCAGGAAGCCATGGGTACACGACTAGATTTTAGCTCCGCCTATCACCCACAAACAGATGGGCAAACCGAGAGGACGAACCAAATTTTTGAGGACATGCTGAGAGCTTGCGCCTTGAAACGTGGGCGTAGTTGGGATAGGAGTTTACCGTATGCCGAGTTCTCCTATAACAACAGCTATCAAGCTAGCTTGAAGATGTCGCCTTTCGAAGCCTTATATGGTAGACGGTGTAGAACACCACTGTTCTGGAATGAGACTGGAGAGAACCAGGTGTTTGGACCCGAAGTACTACAAGAGGCTGAAAAGCAAGTTCAAACGATACGGGAAAACTTAAAGGCTGCTCAGTCACGACAGAAAGGCTATGCGGACAATAGGCGTAGGAAGTTGACCTTCGAAGTAGGAAACTTCGTATACCTTAAGGTATCGCCTATCCGAGGCCAACGACGTTTTAACATCAAAGGCAAACTAGCGCCTCGCTACATCGGACCATTTAAGATTTTGGGCAAGCGAGGAGAAGTAGCCTATCAACTAGAGCTCCCAAACCACCTCTGCGACGTACATGACGTGTTTCATGTATCCCAGCTCAAGAAGTGCTTGAGGGTACCAGAGGAACAAGTGTCAATGAGAGAACTTGAACTTCAAGAAGACCTGACCTACGCAGAACACCCTGTCCGAATCTAGGACGTAAAGGAAAGGGTCACCCGAAACAAAGTGATTCGATGGTGTAAGGTACAATGGAGTCATCATACTGAAGCTGAAGCCACATGGGAGCGTGAAGAGGATATTAAGGCTGAATTCCCCTATCTATTTTCTACTAACGAATCTCGAGGGCGAGATTCAATTTAAGGGGGGTAGATTTGTGACACCCTCATCTCGGGTGTCAGCATATGTTCATGTTTTATGAAGAAGAAAAACATTTTTTGAAAAGAGGGAACAGAAACAAGTATCAAAAGGATAGCCAGTAAAGCTCTCTGAGAGCGCCAAAGGCAACTTCCACGACCAGCAGACCACGTGGCGTGTTCAGAACTCATTCCCGAGAGATAGGGAGAGGTCCGACGCTAAACTGGATACGTGGCAGGCTCGGGGGTCACCTCCGCAAATGGAAAGAGGTCCGACCCTGTGGGACGCGTATTGCCCGTGGAGCTAGCCTCTGCGGAAGAAGAAAAGGCATTTTTCATTGGACACATGTCACCTTCGGAGCTAGTCCTTGCGGAAGTCAGGGGACCAGTTGTACAGGATACGTGTTAATCTCGGAACCCATCTCCGAGAAGTCCGGATCTATTGAACACGTGTCGCAACCGGAGCTTATCTCCGGAGGTCCGTCGCTGCTGGACACGTGTCGACCTCCGGGCATGTCCCTGAGGGAAGGAAAGGCGGAAAGACCGGCACCCACACGTGGCGTGCGCGGAGCTCGTCTCCGAAGAAGAGGGAGGTCTCGATCGATTGACACGCGGCACAACCGGAGCTCGTCTCTGCGGATGAGGACATACCAGGCCCGAAGAACATGTGGAGCTTCCGGAGCTCATCATCACGGAGGTAGCGAGTTCTAGAGCGGTTTTTACGCGTAAAGATACCGGTACGCAACATAAACCGATCTAAATTCCATGATGTTACCAAAGATAAAACGTTAGGATCCAACAAAGATCTGAATAAGACTCTTATTCGGGATCCAATCAGATTAGGACTCTTCTCTTCCCGATTATGAATAGAACCCAAAACCTCTGGCCGAAACCACAAACTTCTCTTTCAAATCCTGAGCCGACGACTTAGAGCCTAGCCCTAACTCGCCGAGCAAACCATCGCTGAAGTGCAACAAGGAAGATCATCGGAGAAGAACCAAACGGTCTGAGGAGGACCTCGAAGCCAAGAAAAAAAACGTGAGGTAGGACTTCAATACCACCTCACAACATCATGTTGTTCATCTCTTTGCATCTGTTCTTCGATTCCTTTCGAACAGAAGCCTTTGCGTGGACAGATCACTCGATGATCAGTTTGATCTAAAAACAAGATCATCGCCACGACCACCTTTGATCTGAACACCTCTGACCGTGCAAGCCATGCAAGAACACGTACAAATCAATCTAATGAAACTAATCATAGGATAGCATGCATGTGCATCATCGCATCTAGTTTAGGGTTTTGTGCATGATATTGATTGCTGTGAATCTTGTATGCACGTGAATCCTACATAGCAGAACAAACTTAGGAAGCTGTCTACGACGAGCTGCAGCAACAAGGTTTTGAGAATCAAGAACAACCGGAACCGCAAGAACAAGGCAAGTGCTCCTTGACCATGTTGATCCTATGTTTTGGGTAAAACTATTTTGTTTTGCGAAAAGGTGTGCGTGCTGAGTCAAACATGATGGGAAACCCTTTTTATAGGAGTTTACTAGTTCTGATTAAACCACCCTTGTCGCCTGGGAAGTATATGAGTCGGGTATGGTTTTTGCTTTATACTTCGCTGAGTCCATGGGGTTGGGAAGCGAGATAGATGTGTCTAGCTAACTGCACTCGTAATGATGATGAGGAAACTGATGATGTTAATGAACATGGATCGGAGGGAGATCTAGGCAAGCCTGGGTTTGTGAATGAGGTAGCATGAGATGGTGGTTTTGCTTGCCGTAGATCTAAGGACCGGTTCATGCATGCACATGCCAGGATAACAGTGCCACCACAAGGCCAAGTATGGGTGCGGCTTAGCTGAGTAATTAGGTAAGTTGCTAGAGTGTTATGGACTGTGGAAGGTGCGGGGAATGGGAGTCGAGTGTGGACTGCCCTGGGAACTGCATGGCACAAGAGGGTGCCCGTGGGTGGGAGAATTGGAGATTCTAGCCTGCCGGTGAAACCTTAGTGTGTCCATACATCTAGTAACCCCTTTGTAAAGGCTATTTTGTGATCTCTTGACCATACACCGACGGTTGTGTACTGGTATAATGGAGGTTCTGCAGTCGCCGACGGGTGACGAAATCACAAACTTGTGGGTAAAGAGGTGCAAACTCTGCAGAGTTATTAAAACTATCATGATAGCCGAGCTTACGGTCACGAGCACCTGGCTAAACTGCCATGATTAGATGGGATGGTTACTGGAATGGTTATTGGGAAGGTTTTTGGTTATGGTTTTTGGTTATGTTTTGGTTTGGAATTGTTAAGTCTGGATGATGAAAGGGTTGCATGACTGGTGGGTCATGATATGAGATTGGTCTCGGTGCGAGACAAGGTTGTTTCATGAGGTGAGATGGTAGCGAATACGAGGAGGTATTCGTGAGTATGGGTAAAGGATTGGTTAATGTTTGGATGGAACACGGGAAGTGATGGAGGTATGTTGGTAATTTCGTACATGCTGGGAATACATTCATCTAAAGTTAAGTTGCTGTTTTATCACGGTTTTATAAATCTGCTTTTCTGCAAATAAGCCTTTTATACCTACCTTGTTTATGATGCTGCATGTCATGTGTTATTCCCGCATTTGCTGAGTACATCATTGTACTCAAACTTGCATTATTATTTCTTCATCAACAGCAAGAGAAGACTACTATGAAGACCGAGTAGAGCATTATGGCGTGTGATCTGTTCTCAACCTTGCCTGTGGAGGGAGTAGAGATGGAGCCACTTCTGCTTAGTTATGCTTCCGCATTAGTTTCTGCTTCCGCATTTAAACGAGATTTCCGCTGTGTAGAAACAAGGACTTCCGAGCATGAGTCCAAGACTCATGAGGTGCTGTAATAAACTCTGTTATTCGTGGTAACATATATAATCTGAATTCAGTTTGTGGAACGTATGTGTATGTGTGATGAACGTCCTGGGCACACATATGCATTAGTTCTCGGTTCCGTGGTTTTCCACAGAATTGAGGGCGTCACAGTGAGATCATGACTTGCTTAAATTGAAAATTACACTTGATCTCTAGCATGGCTTACACTACTTTATGTATCTCATTGATGTGATAGTGTAAGTTACTTGATAGTATGATTTGGATGAGCTTTGTTTTATATGTATATGTTATAATGTGCTCATAACAAATTAAAATTTCTCTTTTGTACCTTGCTGAATACATTGTCAAAGGGGGAGAAATTGATCACACATTGCACTGATTCACAAGTGTTTTGGCACGATTCTTCTCAGGGGGAGAATTTTTGGTATTTTTGTTTTTCTTCTCATTTTATTTCTGATTTACAAAGGGGGAGAAATTGTTTTCAAAACTTTTCATGTGAGTAAGCCAATGTTCGGATTTTAAGTGGTGTTGCCAATGCATTCATCAAGGGGGAGACTGTGAGATCTATGTGTGCTGAATACATTGGCTTTGACGATAAAAGTTTTGAATACTACCAAAACACCTTTTTAACAAGGTCCGACTCTAGGTCCGAGCTCCTGCAAGGTCTGACTTGTTTTGGGTAGCTCCGGCAAGGTCCGACGTAAGGTCCGACTTGCTTTGTCTAGGTCTGACTTATTTTGGCTAGGTCCGACTTGTTTTTGCTAGCTCCGGTGCTAGGTCCGACTAGCTTTGGTAAGTTCCTACTAAGCTTTAGTAAGCTCCGGCGCTGGGTCCGACTAGCTTTGGTAAGCTCTGGTTCAAGGTCCGGTTAGCTTTGGTAAGGTTCGGAGCTTGATTGCAATGGTTCTGCTTTTAACTTGCAATGCTTCGAACTTGCTTTACTCTTATGGAAAGATTGCTTAGTATTATTTTACTAAGTTTTTGGTGTGTTTTGGTGGCTATGGCTGATATCATTTTGCTATGGTTTACAACATGCTTATGTGAGGTGCTCACGTAAGATGTTGTAGTTTCGGAACTAACGAGAGTCAAGTCGAGGACTTGTGCTCGGAAGTATTGGTTGTTTATTCATGTGCAGGTGTTGCTTGAGTTCAAGACATGGCTGGTGACGGGATCCATTGAACTAGTCTTAGGGAGAAGATGAGGTTCAACAACCAAGTTCGGGAGGAATTGTGGTTGAGTTGATCGGGAGGTCGCGCAGCATGTTTCAATCAAGAACAATGCATATGAAGGTATCGTGGACGTTGTTGGAAGGTGTTTGCACGTGTGCAAGGAGTGCATGTACGTGGCAACATGGTTCCAAGGCGTGGTGAAGAGATATGGAAGTGTAGATATGGTTTAAAAGGTTCAACCGGCTGGATTTTGCGCTCAGGCTGCGGCTAAGGCGGTTATGGTTTGTTTATGGAAAGTTTCGAGTTGGTTATAACAGGATTTCGTGTTAGGCATGAAGTAGAGTTGTTTTAGGAATGTTTGGGTCGTTCCTAAGGTGTTTGGAAGTCTTAAGATTGCTTCTATCTGCATATAGAAGAGTCTTGAGCAGTATTGGAAAGTTACAGTTTGAATCCAAGTAGAAGTAGGAGTCCTAGTTTGAATTGGATTGGCCATATAGCTGGTTATATAAGCAAGGGAGGCCAAGGCTCGTGGAGAGCATGACTTTGGTGCTGTTCCTATTGTGTTTTGATAAATAAAATTCATATTCTAAAGGAACTTTTTTGCCTTGTTCGTCCAACTTGTTTCAGACAAGTTTTTCTCGTCGAGTTTCTGTTCAGCACTACCTTGCTTAGGTGGTTTTATTATAACTCGAGTTTTACAGATCCAATTGATGTGATTCTTTTTATGTAGTATTCAAAACTTGATTATCTATCATATGTAAAAATTTCACGGTCATTGAATTTGTGGTTTCTGATATACACTAGTTTCTTTACAGTATTCTAGAACTGTTTTTCTCGCGTAGGACAGACTGACCTTTGTTCGATCTTTCGATCGTAACTTGAGGATCTCTCAACGGATTTCCATGATTCTTGTTGTGACGTCTTCATGACTTGATTCTCTACAATATATACTAGTTTTGTCACAGTTGAACACGTTTAGATTAGTCGCACACACGGTTTCGTTAACAGATCGGTTTTCTGCTGAGGGGTGTTTTGTTGCTTCCGCTGAAAAGTTTTTATCTACCATTCACCCCCCCTATGGTAGCTTTACACGTGTACTTCGATCCTTGTCACACCCGGTTTCTCCGAAGAACAACCGAGTGAATATCACATGTATGCCAGGATCATTTTCTCATACATTTGATGACAAATAGTGAAGCATCATTTATTACAAGCCAAGTGTCGAATATAAATATGTCTTACAATGCATACGTCTCGATGGACGATAATAAGTTCATAACATGTAAATAAAATATCAGCGGAATATTATTCGTGTGGGATCCGTCACAGGCGTTGCCCGGGGGACTCCATGAACCTAGAATCCTTCTTCGGGTCCGAAGTCTTGGTCATTGAACACCACATCATCCCCTTGACCTGAGCAGCAATTTAAACCAACAAATATGCAAGTTTGAGTACCGTTGGTACTCAGCAAGTGTGGGAAAGTCATGTCATGCATGGCTAGAACAAGGAGAGATTGACTCATGGTTAAAGCACTACGCAATTAATACCTATTACCTTAGCTTATTAAGCACCTACATTACTACACAGGTGAAATAGTCCCAATCTCCCAACCCATCATCAAAATTAAATAACCATAATCATCATATCAAATGTCAAGCTCCCCGCTTAACATCCTCAACTTTCAAATCCATCTATCCTCTAATCATGAATAAGTCTAAGCCGCTCTTGACCGTGAGCACGGCTGTCATGACAGTTTTTGACTCTGTAGAGTTTGCACCACTGTACCCACATGTAGTGATTTCATCCCCCGTTGCCGGGTGGACTAAAAGAACCTCCATTATGCCAGTGGCCACGAACCACATTCACACTTCCTAGGTGTGTAGCCAGGAGATCACTACGAAGCCTTTACAAAGGGATTCCCGACGAGCGTGGGCCCACTGAGGTTTCACCCCTAACAGCATACAAGAGGCTCCAACCCCGCTGAAGTGGCCCCCTCTTGAGCCTTGCGGTTCATATGGTAGTCCAGCTGACACCTATTCCCCGCACCATCCAACACACCCATACTATGCCGGGGATACACCTAATTAATTGGCCAAGCTGCCCCATCTCAACATGTGGTTGGCACGGTAAAGCCAGGTTACATGCTCCATGAACCGGTCCTTAGGATCCAGGCAAGTACTAAACACAAACCCGAGTCTCGTGCACCCAGCACCAACCAAATCATCCAACTTGCCTCGATCCCTACCTATACATAACTCATAATATCTCTTTCAAGAGTAAGGTAATTAAATTGATGATCTCATATCCCAATTATCCCATTCTAAGCATGGCTAAGCATAAGCATATAAATAAATGACATGATAAAATAAATCCCAACCCAAGCTACAAGGAAACAAGGTAATGCAATTCTAGGGAAACTTCCTAGCATGGGTTTCATATTTCAATTGACAATGCAAATAATTCTACCTACACATCCTAGTATAGGATCAAAGTGGTCAAGGACACTTGCCTTCTTCCTGCTGCTCTGGGAATGGAAAGTCCTGGTCTTGGAAGGGGAGAACTTGCTCTGGGTAGGTTCTACTCATGCCAATACACATAGCAAAAGAAAACACAATCCATAGGACATAGTTCACACTTTCACTTCATACAAACCACACATACATACCTATGAAAGTCATTCACATTTCTAAGTGTTGTGGTTACTCTACATGTGTTGATTTTTGGCCTACATTCACCTTTAAACATATGTATATTATTTCTAACTTCTATGTTCAGATTTCTATTTGCACACTATATATGAAGTTCCAATTTGAACAAATTCTTTATATTCAATTATTACACTTCTTAGCCACAAAGTTTGTATAAGAGGTATTTTCCTATTCCAAATAGGTTTTCAGATCTTCTACCAAATCCTAAGCTGAAGTTTTTAAATTTGGAGACTTCATTTATCATTTTCTATTTATGCATACATATTTTCATATATTTTTCAGTCTTATCTTCTATATCTAAAAGTGAGTTTTAATATTAAATAGTAGGACATATCTTCTAAACAGAATAGATTCTGACCTAAAATGTTCAATAATATATCTTTGAACTTCCTCTATGATGTGGAACAATTTAAATTTATTTTACTAGTTTTTAGAATTATTTCCTAGCCAAAAATATGTTTCTAGAACTAATAAATATGAATATCATTTAGACAGAGCTCATTTCAGCCAAAAATCTATTTCTAACTCATTCTAAAGTTTTCCAAGTGCTAGTGGAGTTTAAATTTGAATTTACAATGTGTTTTCCTCACCTTTTAAATTCAAATCCTAATCACATATTCAAATTTCTAAATTTAATATCATATAGGGTTAAAAAGGTAAAATCCACCCTACTGCAGGGTCTAATTTGCTATTTCATAAATTTCCAGGGGTCTAACTACACATAACAGAGGGGTTTTCCTAATTTTTATTAAGTCCAGGGGCTAAAACTGATTTTTAAACAAATTTACATGAATTTCTGAAGTTCCAGGGGCTAGATCAGAAGTTTCCAGGGCTAGCTCGTGTTTTCCGAGATCCCCAGGGGGTAGCGCGTAAGAATCCCGGCCTTTATAACGCGGGGCTGATGTGGACCGTCCGATTTAAAACAGACGGCTGAGATTATAACGCGAAGCGGTAAGGGTTAGATCTAATAGTAACCGCACGATTTAAAATGGACGGGCCTCAGGGGGCCACGTCGCCCTGGCCGTGCGCGGCGGCGGGAGGCGGCGATCTCGCCGGAGAACTTCGGATCTTCGTCTATACCTCCTAAAACTGGGATTTCATGGCATAGAACGGTAGAGGGGAGATCGGGGATCTCACCTCAGGGTTTTTCTTGAGCTCGGAGGTCCTGGAAGACGGTCGGCGGCGAGGTCCGAGATGAAATAGTGACAGTGCTCGTCGGAGCTGCGTCTAGGGTGCAAAACACCGAGTTTTCTGCACCTGCATGATTCCCCGGAGGCGGTGGAACATGATCGGCGCGCTAGATCAGAAAACCCGAGCAAGGATCGAGAGAAAACGGTGATCGGAGCTTCGGTTCTCACCGGAGAGAAAATTGGAGTGCGCTGGGGAATTCGGCGAGTTTCGGTGCTGGATTTTCACGAGGGGAGGCGGCGGAGGATCGACTGGGTTATATAGCAGCGTCCGGGGCCGAAGATCGGGTTGTTGGCGGGGTTTTTTTCGGAGGTTGTTTGAATTCGGGAGAGAGAGAGTCCCGGGGTCGGCCGAGCGCGCGAGAGGTGGGGGATGACATGCGGGCCCCGCGCGTCAGTGAAAGGAAGAGAGGGGCACGGGTTCGGGGCTCGCGCGGGGAGAGTGGGCCGGCTGGTGGGTTTCGGCCCACTGGCCGGTGGGGTTTTCTTTTTCTTTTTCTTTTTCCATTTCTTTTCTGTTTTGATTTGAATTTAATTCCAATTTGAATTTGAATTTCTGCACCACATGCAATATGTCCAAAAAATTTTAAATTCCCCTCTTTAGCAGATTTTGGGGTGTTACAATCCTACACATACATCCCAGCAGTACAAAGATGTACAAGGACCTGAAAACTTGTTATTGGTGGGATGGTATGAAAAGGGACATAGCTGAGTATGTTGCCTTATGCGATAGGTGAAGGTCGAACATCAAAGACCCGCTGGACTGTTGCAACCATTGAAAGTATCCGAGTGAAAGTAGGAAGACATCAGCATGGATTTCATCGTTGGATTACCATGTACTCGGTCGGGTTACGACTCCATCTGGGTTATTGTGGACCGATTGATGAAAACAACCAATTTTCTTCCTGTTAGAACCATGTACCACGTCGTGGAACTAGCCGAGTTGTACATGGAGCAAATCGTGTGTCGCCATGGAGTTCCGAAGAGGATAGTTTCAGATCGGGATACCCAATTTACCTCAAGATTCTGGAAGAAGCTGCATGAAGCCATGGGTACACGATTAGATTTCAGCTCCGCTTATCACCCGCAAACTGACGGGCAAACTGAGAGAACAAATCAAATTTTAGAAGACATGTTGAGAGCCTGCGCCTTGAAACATGGGCGTAGATGGGATAGGAGCTTGCCATATGCTGAGTTCTCATACAATAACAGCTATCAAGCCAGCTTGAAGATGTCACCTTTCGAAGCATTGTATGATAAACGGTGTAGAACGCCGCTGTTCTGGAATGAGACCGGAGAGAACCAAGTGTTTGGACTCGAAGTGCTGCAAAATGCGGAGAAGCAAGTCCAAACAATACGGGAGAACTTGAAGGCTGCTCAGTCACGACAAAAAGGTTATGCGGAAAACAGGCGAAGAAAGTTGACTTTCGAAGTAGGAGACTTCATGTACCTTAAGGTATCGCCTATCCGTGGCTAACGACATTTCAACATCAAAGGCAAGTCAGCACCTCACTACATCGGGCCATTTAAGATTTTGGGCAAGCGAGGAGAGGTAGCTTATCAACTAGAGCTCCCAACGCACCTCTCCGACGTGCATGACGTGTTTCACGTATCCCAGCTCAAGAAGTGCTTGAGAGTACCAGAAGAACAAGTACCAATGGATGAGATCGAGCTTCAAGAGGATCTTACCTATGTAGAGCACCCTGTCCGAATTTTGGACCTGAAGGAAAGGGTCACGAGGAACAAAGTGATCCGTTGGTGCAAGGAACAGTGGAGCCATCACACGGAAGCCGAAGCTACATGGGAGCGTGAGGAAGACCTCAAGGAAGAATTCCCTCACCTATTCTCTACTCTATCGAATCTCGAGGGCGAGATTCAGTTTAAGGGGGGTAGGTTTGTAACACCCTCAATTTCATATTCATGCATTGCATATAGAAAAACAGTATAAAAGAAATAGAAATGGGAAAGAATCATAAAAATGGGAGAAAGATAGCTGAAAAGAGCCAATTCCAATTCGCCGAGGAGCGCCGTCGACACTTCCCGCGGCCTGCTGGCCACGTGGCGCCTTCGGAGCTCATCCTTGCGGAGGGGGTGAGGTCCGGCACTGCTGGCCACGTGGCAGGCTCAGAGCTCGCCTCAGGAGAAGGGGGCGAGGTCCGACCCCGCTGGACACGTGTTGCCTTTGAATCTAGTCTCTGCAGAAAAGCGAGGCTCAGCCCCGCGGGACACGTGTTGACTACGGAGCTTGTCTCTGCAGAGAAGCGAGGCCCAGCCCGCAGGACACGTGTCGCTTTCGGAGCTCACCCCTGCGGAGGGAGCGAGGTCCGGCACCGCGGGACACATGTCGACTTCGGAACTCACCTCTGCGGAAGGGATGAGGTCCGCCCCATGAGACACGTGTCGCTCTCGGAGCTCGCCTCCGAGAGGTCCACCCCGCTGGACACGTGTCGCTCTCGGAGCTCACCTCCGAGAGGTCCACCCCGCTGGACACGTGTCGCTCTCGGAGCTCACCCCTGTGGAAGGGATGAGGTTCCGCCTCGCGGGACACGTGTCACCCTCGGAGCTCGCCTCCGAGGGGTCCGGTCCCGATGGACACGTGTAGCCCTCGGAGCTCACCTCCGAGGAGAAGGGAGGTCCGACACTGCTGGACACATGTCGACCTCGGAGCTCGTCTCTGAGGAGAAAGGAAGTCCGGCGCTGCTGGACATGTGGCACTCTCGGAGCTCGCCTCTGAGTAGAGGGGAGGTCCGGCACTGACACATGGACCATGCGGAGCTCGCCTCTGAGGAGATGGGAGGTCCCGCCCGCCAGACACGTGGCACACGCGGAGCTCGCCTCTGAGAGAGAGGGAGGTCCCGCCCGCCAGACGCGTGGCAGGTCCGGAGCCCGCTTCTGAGGAGAAGCAAGGACCGGCCCCCGCTGGACACGTGGAGCCTCCGGAGCTCATCCCTGTGGAAGGACGAGATTCTTAAGCGGTTTTTCTCCTGTGCGCGCGGGAATACCCGGTACTGAGGAAACCGACACGATTTCCACATTGACACCACACCCAAATCAATTGGAGATAAGTTATTAAGATCCAAAACAAATTGAATAGGACTCTTATTTGAATTCCAATCGGAGTAGGAATCTTCTTTGCCTTTTATAAATAGAACCCAAAAACCCCTTGGCCGTAACACCTTTTCAAAGTCGACAACATAGAGGCCCTAGCCCCCAACTCGCCGAGTTAACCCTCTTCGCCGGAGTTCAGCCACCGGTGAGACCGCCGACGAGTCCCGTCACGCTCGCCGTCGCCAGAAGAGAGTCGACGATGTGTCCTGCTGCCATTGCTAGGAGGAAGGCCGAGGTAGGTCTTCTTTACCATCTTACGATGTGACGCCCTCAGTTCTGTGGAAAACCACGGAACCAAGAACTAATGCATATGTGTGCCCAGGATGTTAATCACACATACACATATGTTCCACAAACTGAATTCAGATTATATATATATATATATATATATATATATATATATATATATATATATATATATATATCCACGAATAACAGAGTTTGTTACAATGTCTCATGAGTCTTGGACTCATGCTCACAGCGGAAGTCTTTATTCTAATGCGGAAGCAAAACTAAGCAGTAGTGGCTCCATCTCTACTCCTTTCCACAGGCAAGGTTGAGAACAGATCACACGCCTCAATGCCCCACGTGGTCTTCATAGTAGGCTTCTCCTGCTGCTGATGATGAAGTAATAATGCAAGTTTGAGTACAATGATGTACTCAGCAAGTGCGGGAAAAACACATGATATGCAGCTCATAAACAAGGTAGGTATAAAAAGGCTCATTTGCAGAAAAGCAAATTTATAAAATCATGATAAAACAGCAACTTAACTTTAGATGAATGTAATCCCAGCATGTATTAAATTACTAACATACCTCCATCGCTTTCCATGTTCCACCCGAACATTAACCAACCTCATTCTTACTCACGAATACCTCCTCGTATTCGCTACCATCTCACGAATACCTCCCCGTATTCGCTACCATCTTAAAACAACTTCGTCTCACACTGAGACCAAACTCGTTGCCATGACTCAACAGTCATGCAACCATCATATCACCCGGACTCAACAGTCCCAAACCATAACCAAACCAATAACCATAACCAAAAACCTTCCCATTAACCATCCCAACTAATCATGACAGTTTAGCCAGGTGCTCATGACCGTAAGCTCGGCTATCATGATAGTTTTAATAACTATGCAGAGTTTGCACCTCTTTACCCACAAGTTTGTGATTTCATCACCCGTCGGCGACTGCAGAACCTCCATTATACCAGTACACATCCGTCGGTGTATGGTCAAGAGATCACAAAATAGCCTTTACAAAGGGGTTACTAGATGTATGGACTCACTAAGGTTTCACCGGCAGGCTAGAATCTCCAATTCTCCCAACCACGGGCCCCCTCTTGTGCCATGCAGTTCCCAGGGCAGTCCTCACTGGACTCCCATTCCCCGCGCCTTCCACAGTCCATAACACTCTAGCAACTTACCTAATTACTCAGCTAGGCCGCACCCATACTTGGCCTTGTGGTGGCACTGTTATCCTGGCATGTGCATGCATGAACCGGTCCTTAGATCTACGGCAAGTAAACCACCATCTAATGCTACCTCATTCACAAACCCAGGATTGCCTAGATCTCCCTCCGATCCATGTCCATTATTAACATCAGTTTCTCATTATCATTACGAGTGCAGTTAGCTAGACACATCTATGTCGCTTCCCAATTCCCATAGACTCAGCGAAGCATAAAGCAAAAACCATACCCGACTCATAAACTTCCCAGGCGACAAGGGTAGTTTAACCAAAACTAGTAAACTCCTATAAAAGGGTTTCCCATCATGTTTGACTCAGCACACACACCTTTTCGCAAAACAAAATAGTTTTTACCCAAAACATAGGATCAACATGGTCAAGGAGCACTTGCCTTGTTCTTGCGGTTCCGGTTGCTCTTGAATCCCAAAACCTTGTTGCTGTAGTTCATCGTAGACAGCTCCCTGAGCTTGTTCTGCTAGGTAGGATCACGTGCATACAAGATTCACAGCAATCAATATCATGCACAAACCTTAAACTAGATGCGATGATGCATATGCAGGTTATCCTATGATTTTTATTAGATTGGTGTGTTCTTGCATGGCTTGCATGGACAGAGGTGTTCGGATCAAAGGTGGATGTGGCGATGATCTTGACTTTAGATCAACCTGATCATCAAGTGATCTATCCACGAGAAGGCTTCTGGAAGGAATCAAAGAACAGATGCGAGGAGAATACAACGATGCCGTAAGGTGGTGTCGGAGTCCTACCTTACGCCCTTCTTGGATTTTGAGGTCCTCCTCAGACCGCTCAGTTCTCCTCCGATGATCTCCCTTGTTGCACTTCGGCTATGGTTTACTCGGCGAGTTAGGCCTAGGGCTCTAAGTCGTCGGCTCAGGAGTTGGAAAAGAAGTTTGTGGTTTCGGCCAGAGGTTCTGGGTTCTATTTATAATCGGGAAGAGAAGAGTCCTAACCTGATTGTATCCCGAATAAGAGTCTTATTCAGATCGTCGTTGGATCCTATCATCTTATCTTTAGTTGATTTGGTGCGGTAACGTTGTGGAATTCAGGTCGGTTTCCTTTACGTACCGGTATTCTTATGCGTAGCAGCCGCTCTAGAACTCGTTACCTTCACGGCGATGGAGGCTCCACGTGTCCTTCCGGGGCCTGGTATCTCCTTCTCCGCAGAGACGAGCTCCGGTTGTGCCGCGTGTCACGAGCGAGACCTCCCCCCTCCATTTGGAGGTGAGCTCCGCGCACGCCATGTGTTGGCGCTGGTCTTTCCTCTCTTCTTTCTTCATGGACATGCCCCGAGGTCGACACGTGTCCAGTAGCGACAGACCTCCCGGAGATAAGCTCCGGTGACGGCGCGTGTCCAATAGAACAGGACCTCTCGGAGGTGGGCTCCGAGATCGACACATATCCCGCGCGACTGGTCCTCTGATTTCCACGAGGACTAGCTACGAGGATGACATGTGTCCTGCGGAAATGCCTTTGCTTCTTCTGCAGAGGCTAGCTCCGTGGGCAACACGTGTCCCACAGGATCGGACCTCTCCCCTTTGCGGAGACGAGCCCCGAGCCTGCCACGTAGCCAGCTTGGCGGCGGTCTCTCCCCACTTCACAGGGATGAGCTCCGAACACGCCACGTGGCCAGCGGCCGCGGTAAGTTGTCTTTGGCGCTTTCTGAGAGCTTGATTCGGCTCTTATTGGCTATCTTTTTGATATATTTCTCTATCCCTACTTTTCTTAAAGTGTTTCCTCTTCATAAAACATGAAGATATGCTGACACCCGAGATGAGGGTGTCACAAATCTACCCCCCTTAAATTGAATCTCGCCCTCGAGATTCGTTAGTAGAAAATAGGTGGGGAAATTTTGCCTTGATATCCTCTTCACACTCCCATGTGGCTTCAGCTTCGGTGTGATGGCTCCGTTGTACCTTGCACCATCGAATCACCTTGTTCTGGGTGACCCTTTCCTTTACGTCCAAGATTCGGACAGGGTGTTCCGTATAAGTTAGGTCTTTTTGAAGTTCAAGCTCTCCCATTGATACTTATTCCTCTGGTACTCTCAAACACTTCTTGAGCTGGGATACATGAAACACGTCATGTACGTCGGAGAGGTGGGTTGGGAGCTCTAGTTGATAGGCTACTTCTCCTCGCTTATCCAGAATCTTAAATGGTCCGATGTAGCGAGGTGCTAGCTTGCCTTTGACGTTGAAACATCGTTGGCCTCGGATGGGCGATACCTTAAGGTATACGAAGTCTCCTACTTCGAAAGTCAACTTCCTTCGCCTATTGTCCGCATAGCCTTTCTATCGTGACTGAGCGGATTTTAAGTTCTCCCGTATCATTTGGACTTGCTCTTCGGCTTCTTGTAGCACTTCGGGTCCAAACACCTGGTTTTCTCCGGTCTCGTTCCAAAACATTGGCGTTCTACAATGTCTACCATATAAGGCTTCGAAAGGCGACATCTTCAAGCTAGCTTGATAGCTGTTTTTATAGGAGAATTCGGCATACGGTAAACTCCTATCCCAACTACGCTCATGTTTCAAGGCGCAAGCTCTCAACATGTCCTCCAAAATTTGGTTTGTCCATCTGTTTGTGGGTGATAGGCGGAGCTAAAATCAAGTCGTGTACCCATGGCTTTCTGCAGCTTCCTCCAGAATCTAGAGGTAAACTGAGAACCTCGATCCGAGACTATCCTCCTCGGAACTCCATGACGGCACACGATCTGCTCCATGTACAACTCTGCCAATTGTGCAACGTTGTAACTGGTCTTTACAGGGAGAAAATGGGTGGTTTTCGTCAATTGGTCCACAATGACCCAGATGGAGTCGTATCCCGACTGAGTACGTGGCAATCCGACGATGAAATCCAAACTGATGTCCTCCCACTTCCATTCGGGTATTTTCAAAGGTTGCAACAATCCAGCGGGTTTTTGATGTTCGGCCTTCACCCGTTAGCATGTGTCACATAGGGCAACGTATTCGACTATATCCCTCTTCATACCATCCCACCAATAACAAGTTTTCAGGTCCTTGTACATTTTGGTGCTTCCGGGATGTATGGAATAGGGGGAATCATGTGCCTCCTTCAATATCATGTCGCGGAGGTGTCTTATGTTCGGCACACAAATCCTTTTTCCTAGCCAAAGTGTACCCTTTTTATCCTCCTTAAAATCCTTCTCTATTGCTTGTCAGATGCTTTCCTTGATCTCCTTGATCTCCTCGTCCGTTGCTTGGCCCTCTCTTATTTCTTGCTCCAATGAGGAGTGGATCTCTATTATTTCCATGTTATTCAAGAATCCGAGGTATAACCGTTCGAACTCCTTACGTAGTTCTGGTGGTAGTTCCCGAATCGTGAGTTGGTGACATGCTCCCTTTCTGCTCAATGCATCAGCTACTACATTGGCCTTCCCGGGGTGGTAGTTGATTCCAACATCATAATCCTTGATGAGTTCTAACCATCGACGTTGCCTCAAATTCAAATCCGTTTGTGTGAATATGTACTTGAGGCTTTTATGATCCGTATATATCTCACATCGATGACCAAGGATATAATGTCTCCACATCTTCAATGCATGCACTACTGCTGCTAACTCCAAGTCATGCGTAGGATAATTAAGCTCGTGCTTCTTTAATTGCCGTGAGGCATAGGCTACCACTTGTCCTTCCTGCATGAGCACACATCCGAGCCCCTGTCTGGATGCGTCACAATATATGTGAAAGCTCTTGCTTACGTCTGGCAATACCAGAACCGGTGATGTGGTTAGCCTTTTCTTGAGTTCCTCAAAACTTTCTTAGCAGGCTGGTGTCCATTGAAAGACCTTTCCCTTCATTAGCAACTCCGTCATAGGTTTTTCTATTTTAGAGAAGTCTTTAATGAAGCGTTGATAGTATCCTGCCATCCCAAGGAAACTCCGAATATCCCTCACGCTCTTCGGTTGGTCCCACTTCAGAACATCTCTCACCTTTCCAGGATCAACCGATAGCCCTTCCTTGGAGATAATGTGGCCTAGGAAAGATATTTCCTTTAGCCAAAATTGACACTTGTTAAGCTTGGCATACAATTGATGCTCACGCAATTTTTGCAAGGTCAATTTCAAATGTTCTTCATGCTTCTCCTCACTTTTTGAATACACCATAATGTCGTCGATGAAAACCACGACGAACTTGTCCGAGTACTACATGAAGTACGCGGGTGCATTTGTAAACCCAAACGACATAACGGTATATTCATACGAACCATACCGTGTCCGAAAGGCTGTCTTAGGTATATCGGAGGGCTTAATCTTCAGCTGGAAGTATCCCGACCGAAGATCAATCTTGGAGAACACTCGGGCTCCTTTCATTTGGTCGAACAGGTCCTATATACGGGGCAGAGGGTATTTGTTCTTGATTGTTACCTCGTTGAGAGACCCATAGTCCACGCACATCCTTTGGGTTCCATCTTTCTTGTCTACGAAGAGCACCGGAGCTCCCCATGGTGACGAGCTTGGACGGATAAAACCCTTTTCCAACTGTTCTTGAATTTGCTTCTTGAGTTCAACTAGCTCGTTGACGGGCATCCTATAGGGTCTCTTAGCTATGGGTGCAGTTCCGGGTACTAAATCGATGGCAAACTCGATGTCCCGGTCAGGCGGCATACCTGGAAGCTCTTCCGGGAATACGTCCGAAAATTCCTGAACTACTGGAATGCTGTCCAATGTTGTTCCTTCGACCTTGTTCAAATTTGCCCGTTCGGTTGTTTGCTGGGCTGACTCAAACTCGACACGAATACCGTGCTCGTTTGTCAACTGCATGCTCCTTTCAGCACATTGGATTACTCCGTCATGCTTGCTTAGCCAATCCATTCCTAGTATGATGTCAATCCCTTGGGAGTCCAAGACAATAAGGTTGGCAAGGAAGTCTACCCCCCTTATTTTGAGGCTTACTTTAGGACATATTATATTAGTCCTCATTTCTCCTCCGGGAGAATTAACTAACATAGCACATTCTAAGTGGGATACGGGTAGATGATGTTTGGCAACGTATTTGGATGATATGAAGGAATGCGATGCTCCAGAATCAAATAAGATGGTGGCTGGGTTGGAGTTGGCAAGGAACATACCAATTACGACGTCCTCAGCCTGTTGTGCTTCCTGGGCAGTGACATGGTTCACGTGGCCGCGAGCATAGTTCTGCTGTCCACGGTTCCCTTGATTGTCTCCTCCGTTCGGTCGTGGGTTCTGCTTGGTCACGTTACCTTGCTGTCCAGGGCCTCTCCTCGGGCACTGGTTCGCAAAGTGTCCTACTTCCCCGCATGCAAAGCATGCCCTGTTTCCTACGGCAGCAGGTACGTGGGGCAGGGGTTTTGAACAGGGGTGCCATTGTCAGGTCCGGGCGCAGGAGGCATTGGCACGCGAGGTGCTGGAGCAACGAGTTGTTGCTGTGGTGGCTGACCAGGGTGGTATGCAGGAGTGGTTGATCCATACTGTGGTGCAGGGGACATGTACCTAGGTCGTACGTTGCTCCCTTGGGGCTGGTATGGCATCTTCCTCTTGCACTCTCGCTCGATCTCTCGGATCTTGTTTTCAACCACTATGGCCTTGTCAACCAGCTTCTGGAAGCTTACGTAGTCATTGTTGAGGAGCTGAACCTGGATCTCATTGTTCAACCCTCTCATGAACAGGTACTGCTTCCTCTGATCTGAGTTGACATCTTCGGGGGCATACCAGGACAGTTGTATGAACTTGTTGAGATACTCATTCACACTTTTCTGCCCTTGGCGGAGACCTTCGAACTCCTGCCTTTTGAGCATCATCACACCAGCAGGGATGTAGTGAGAGCGGAAACTTTCCTTGAACTCAGTCCAAGTGATTGTCTCCGGGTTGGCATGGGTGTTGCTCAAGGCATCCCACCAGTCAGCAGCGGCTCCCGTAAGTTGGTGCGACGCGAAGAGAACCTTCTCTCGGTCATTGCACTGAACAATAGCAAGCTTTTTCTCCATGGATTTTAACCAATCATCGGCCTCCATCGGATCACTAGCTTGAGCAAAGGTGGGTGGTCGTGTCCTCATGAATTCTCCCAGTCTATTGTGAGCCGGCGGTGGTGGTGGCGGTGGTGCCGGAACGGGGTTGTTGTTGGCCTGCAACTAACCCAAAGTTTGGATCATGGTTTGCATAAGTTGGTTTTGCATGGCCATCAACCTTTCCAGGTGGTTTTTGCCAGCTCCCGGGTTAGCAGGAACTTCATCATGGTCATCCTCCTGGACGTTCCTTCGGCCGGCGTTTCCTCTCACCATCTGTGAGAGAGATCGAAATAGAATAGAATGTTAGAAGGTTAGGTAGATTCCCTCTAACTATATGCATCAAGGTAAGTTGGACTATGTATATATTAGCCCATATGAGGATGTGAGCAAGTGCCAAAACATCTCACACCTCTTTCTTCTTACGTGTGGATATGGACAACGTTTTAGGACGTCCCACAATTCACACTGAGCACACAATCATAAATAATCATCACAAGGGCCCACACAACTCCTATTCAAGGATGGTTTCCTATGTCAAGGTGGGTTTAAAGGCCAATCTAAGCCATTCACCCAAGGATGCTTCCTTTGGTCAGCGTGGCTTAGTTACCTGTGACTCCTATTTAGGGTGTAACTTACTGTTAACCCGTGGCTCTATTATCAATCTAAGGTTTCTATCTAGGCGTGTAACCTACTGTCAACCCGTGGCTCTGATACCAATCTGTGACGCCCTCAGTTCTGTGGAAAACCACGGAACCAAGAACTAATGCATATGTGTGCCCAGGATGTTAATCACACATACACATATGTTCCACAAACTGAATTCATATTATATATATATATATATATATATATATCCACAAATAACAGAGTTTGTTACAATGTCTCATGAGTCTTGGACTCATGCTCACAGCGAAAGTCTTTATTTCTACGCAGCGGAAGTCTTTATTCTAATGCGGAAGCAAAAACTAATGCGGAAGCAAAACTAAGCAGTAGTGGCTCCATCTCTACTCCTTTCCACAGGCAAGGTTGAGAACAGATCACACGCCTCAATGCCCCACGTGGTCTTCATAGTAGGCTTCTCCTGCTGCTGATGATGAAGTAATAATGCAAGTTTGAGTACAATGATGTACTCAGCAAGTGCGGGAAAAATACATGATATGCAGCTCATAAACAAGGTAGGTATAAAAAGGCTCATTTGCAGAAAAGCAAATTTATAAAATCATGATAAAACAACAACTTAACTTTAGATGAATGTAATCCCAGCATGTATTAAATTACCAACATACCTCCATCGCTTTCCATGTTCCACCCGAACATTAACCAACCTCATTCTTACTCACGAATACCTCCTCGTATTCGCTACCATCTCACGAATACCTCCCCGTATTCGCTACCATCTTAAAACAACTTCGTCTCACACTGAGACCAAACTCGTTGCCATGACTCAACAGTCATGCAACCATCATATCACCCGGACTCAACAGTTCCAAACCATAACCAAACCAATAACCATAACCAAAAACCTTCCCATTAACCATCCCAACTAATCATGGCAGTTTAGCCAGGTGCTCGTGACCGTAAGCTCGGCTATCATGATAGTTTAAATAACTATGCAGAGTTTGCACCTCTTTACCCACAAGTTTGTGATTTCGTCACCCGTCGGCGACTGTAGAACCTCCATTATACCAGTACATAACCGTCGTTGTATGGTCAAGAGATCAGAAAATAACCTTTACAAAGGGGTTACTAGATGTATGGACTCACTAAGGTTTCACCGGCAGGCTAGAATCTCCAATTCTCCCACCCACGGGCCCCCTCTTGTGCCATGCAGTTCCCAGGGCAGTCCTCACTGGACTCCCATTCCCCGCGCCTTTCACAGTCCATAACACTCTAGCAACTTATCTAATTACTCAGCTAAGCCGCACCCATACTTGGCCTTGTGGTGGCACTGTTATCCTGGCATGTGCATGCATGAACCGGTCCTTAGATCTACGGCAAGTAAACCACCATCTCATGCTACCTCATTCACAAACCCAGTCTTGCCTAGATCTCCCTCCGATCCATGTCCATTATTAACATCAGTTTCTCATTATCATTACGAGTGTAGTTAGCTAGACACATCTATGTCGCTTCCCAATTACCATAGACTCAGCGAAGCATAAAGCAAAAACCATACCGGACTCATAAACTTCCCAGGCGACAAGGGTGGTTTAACCAAAACTAGTAAACTCCTATAAAAGGGTTTCCCATCATGTTTGACTCAGCACACACACCTTTTCGCAAAACAAAATAGTTTTTACCCAAAACATAGGATCAACATGGTCAAGGAGCACTTGCCTTGTTCTTGCGGTTCCGGTTGCTCTTGAATCCCAAAACCTTGTTGCTGTAGTTCGTCGTAGACAGCTCCGTGAGCTTGTTCTGCTAGGTAGGATCACGTGCATACAAGATTCACAGCAATCAATATCATGCACAAACCTTAAACTAGATGCGATGATGCATATGCAGGTTATCCTATGATTTTTATTAGATTGGTGTGTTCTTGCATGGCTTGCATGGACAGAGGTGTTCGGATCAAAGGTGGATGTGGCGATGATCTTGCCTTTAGATCAACCTGATCATCAAGTGATCTATCCATGAGAAGGATTCTGGAAGGAATCAAAGAACAGATGCAAGGAGAATACAACGATGCCGTAAGGTGGTGTCGGAGTCCTACCTTACGCCCTTCTTGGTTTTTGAGGTCCTCCTCAGACCGCTCGGTTCTCCTCCGATGATCTCCCTTGTTGCGCTTCGGCTATGGTTTACTCGGCGAGTTAGGGCTAGGGCTCTAAGTCATCGGCTCAGGAGTTGGAAAAGAAGTTTGTGGTTTCGTCCAGAGGTTCTGGGTTCTATTTATAATCGGGAAGAGAAGAGTCCTAACCTGATTGTATCCCGAATAAGAGTCTTATTCAGATCGTCGTTGGATCCTATCATCTTATCTTTAGTTGATTTGGTGCAGTAACGTTGTGGAATTCAGGTCGGTTTCCTTTACGTACCGGTATTCTTATGTGTAACAGCCGCTCTAGAACTCGTTACCTTCGCGGCGATGGAGGCTCCACGTGTCCTTCCGGGGCCTGGTATCTCTTTCTCCGCAGGGACGAGCTCCGGTTGTGCCACGTGTCACGAGCAAGACCTCCCCCCTCCATTTGGAGGTGAGCTCCGTGCACGCCACGTGTTGGCGCCGGTCTTTCCTCTCTTCTTTCTTCAGGGACATGCCCTGAGGTCGACACGTGTCCAGTAGCGACAGACCTCCCGGAGATAAGCTCCGGTGACGACGCGTGTCCAATAGAACAGGACCTCTCGGAGGTAGGCTCCGAGATCGACACATACCCCGCGCGACTGGTGCTCTGATTTCCGTGAGGACTAGCTACGAGGATGACACGTGTCCTGCAGAAATGCCTTTGCTTCTTCCGCAGAGGCTAGCTCCGTGGGCAACACGTGTCCCACAGGATCGGACCTCTCCCCTTTGCGGAGACAAGCCCCGAGCCTGCCACGTAGCCAGCTTGGCGGCGGTCTCTCCCCACTTCGCAGGGATGAGCTCCGAACACGCCACGTGGCCAGCGGCCGCGGTAAGTTGTCTTCGGCGCTTTCTGAGAGCTGGATTCGGCTCTTATTGGCTATCTTTTTGATATTTTTCTCTGTCCCTACTTTTCTTAAAGTGTTTCCTCTTCATAAAACATGAAGATATGCTGACACCCGAGATGAGGGTGTCACATACGACATCATCGCGGTTTCTACACATCTGTTTTCTTCGAACAGAAGCTTTTTCGTGTGGAAAGATCACGTGTTGATCGGTTTTGACGGTGGAATTGATCTAGATCTTGAGTCAAGATCATCACCACGTCCACACTTGATCCTTACACCTTTTTCCACCATAAAGCCCCATGCAAACCATTAAAACACGCAAGAACATACAAACTGATCTAAATAAGACAACACCATAGGATTTGCACCATTGTATCTTGAGTAGAGTTTATGCATGATGTTGATTGCTATAATTTTGTATGTGCGTGATCGTGAGTAGAAGGACAAGTTCAGGAAGCTATCTATGAAGGACTACAACACCAAGACTTCGAGACTGTAACACCCCAAAATCCTGTTAAGAGGGGAATTTAAAAAATTTTGGACGTGTTGCATGTATTGCAAAAATTCAAATTCAAACTGGAATTCAAATTAAACTCAAAACAGAAAAGAAATAGAAAAAAAAAGAAAAAGGAAAACAGAAAAAAACCGGCCAGTGGGCCGAAACCCACCAGCCGGCCCACCGATCCCGCGCCAGCCCGCAGCCGCGCGCGCCCCCTTCTTCCCACTGACATGCGGGGCCCGCCAGTCTTTCTTCTTCCTCGCGCTCGGCCGGACTCTCTCACCCTGAATCAAAACCGACCCGGATTCCTGCGTATCCCAGCCGAATTTCGTTCGTGGGCGACGCAAACTCGATCACAACCGAACGCCGCCCTTTCCCCGTCTATTAAAACCCCGGCATCGTCCCGTTTTCCCCACGATCTGCCGATTTTCTCTCCGGTGAGAACCCGAGCCCCTCCGGCGAATTCGTGCCGAGCTACGCTCGGGAATTCCGATCTAACTCGCTGGTCTTGATCCACCGCCTCCGGGGAACCTCGCAGGTGCAGAAAACGCGGTGGTTTGCAGTTCAAACACAGTGCCGACGAGCCTCGCCGTGAATTCACCTCGGACCTCGTCGCCGACCGCCCACCAGGACCTCCGAGCTCAAGAAAACCCCCGAGGTGAGATCCCCGACCTCCCCTCTACCGATCTATGCCATAAAATCACAGTTCTAGGAAGAATTTACGAAGATCCGAAGCTCTCCGGCGAGATCGCCGCCTCCCGCCGCTGTGCGCCGCCGGGCAGCGCCGCCCGCGCTCGATCAGAGTGACGTGGCCGCTTGTGCGCCGTTTATTTTAAATCGCACGGTAGAGTTTAAATCCCCGCGTACCGGTTCGATGTTATAATCTCAGCCGTCTGTTTTAAATCGGACGGTCCACATCAGCCCCGCGTTATAAAGACTGGAATTCTTACGCGCTACCCCCTGGGGTTCTCGGGAAATAAGAGCTAGCCCCGAAAACTTCTGATCTAGCCCCTGGAACTTCAGAAAATCATGTAAATTCATTTAAAAATCAGTTTTAGCCCCTGGACTTGATAAAAATTAGGAAAAACCCCTCTGTTAAGTGTAGTTAGACCACTGGAAATTCTTAAAATAAATTAATGGACCCTGTAGTGGGGTGAGTTTACCTTTTTAACCCTATTTGATATTAAAGTTAGGAATTTGAATAAGTGGCTAGTATTTAAAATTTAAAAGGTGGGACAAACATAGTGTCAAATTCAAATTAAAAACCTTCCCAGTACTTAGAAAACCCTGGAGTGAGATAAAAATAGATTTTTGGCTGAAATGAATCTGTATAATTGATTATTCACATTTATTAGTTAGAGGGACACATTTTTAAGTAGAAAATAATTCTGAAAATTAGAAAAATAAATGTAAAATAGTTTACATCAGAGGAAAAGATCAAAAATATATTATTAACTATTTTGGATCAGAATCTATTCTGTTTAGATGATGTGTCTTACTATTTTCATAATAAAGTACCCATTTAGGCATAGGAAGTAAATTTGAAAATATAGCAAGCTAGGTATAAACAATTAGAAAATGATAAATGAAGTTTCCAAAATCCAATGAATTCAGTTTAGGGTGGGTAGAAGTTCTGAAGACACATATGGAGTAGGAAAATACCTTTCATGCATACTTAGTAGCTAAAAGGTGTAGTAGTTGAATATAAGGAATTTATTTAAATTTGAAACTCATATATATAGTATACAAGCATAAATGTGAATACAAAAGTAGGAATCATATACACATGATTAAAAGGCATGTAAGCCACAAATCAACACCCATAGAGTAACCACAACACATATAATTGTGAATGACTTTCATAAATGTGAATGTGTGGTTTGTATGAAGTGAAAGTGTGAACTATGTCTTATGGATTGTTGTTTTTCTTTTGCTATGTGTCATGGTATGATGTAGAACCTGCTCTAGAGCAAGTTCTTCCTTTCCAAGATCAGGACTACCAATTTCAAGAGCAGCAGGAAGGAGGCAAGTGTCCTTGACCACTTTGATCCTATGCTAGGATGTGTAGATAGAATTATTTGCATTGTCAAATGAAATATGAAACCCATGCTAGGAAGTTTCCCTAGAATTGCATTACCTTGTTTCCTTGTAGCTTGGGTTGGGATTTATTTTATCATGTCATTTATTATTCTGCATATGCTTAGCCATGCTTAGAATGGGATATTTGGGATATGGGATCATCAGTTTATTTTTACCATACTCTTGAATGAGATATTATGAGTTATGTAGAGGTAGGGATCAAGGCAAGTTGGATGTTTTGGTTGGTGCTGGGTGCACGAGACTCGGGTTTGTGTTTAGTACTTCCCTGGATCCTAAGGACCGGTTCATGGAGCATGTAACCTGGCTTTACCGTGCCAACCACATGCTGAGATGGGGCAGCTTGGCCAATTAATTAGGTGTATCCCCGGCGTAGTATGGGTGTGTTGGATGATGCGGAGAATAGGTGTCAGCTGGACTACCATATGAACCGCAAGGCTCAAGAGGGGACCACTGCAGCGGGGTTGGAGCCTCTTGTATGCTGTTAGGGGTGAAACCTCAGTAGGCCCACGCTCGTCGGGAATCCCTTTGTAAAGGCTTCGTAGTGATCTCCTGGCTACACACCTGGGAAGTGTGAATGTGGTTCGTAGCCACTGGCATAATGGAGGTTCTTTTAGTCCACCCGGCAACGGGGGATGAAATCACTACATGTGGGTACAGTGGTGCAAACTCTGCAGAGTCAAAACTGTCATGACAGCCGTGCTCACGGTCAAGAGCGGCTTGGACTTATTCATGATTAGAGGATGATGAATTTGGAAGTTGTGGATGTTAAGCGGGGAGCTTAACATTGAAAATGATGTTATGGTTATTTGATTATGATGATGGGATGGGAGATTGGGACCAATTCACCTATGTAGTAATGTAGGTGCTTAATAAGCTAAGGTGATAGGTATTAATTGCGTAGTGCTTTAACCATGAGTTCAACCTCCCCTTGTTCTAGCCATGCATGACATAACTTTCCCACACTTGTTGAGTACCATCGGTACTCAACCTTGCATATTTGTTGGTTTATATTGCTGCTCAGGTCAAGATAATGAGGTGGTGTTTAATGATCAAGACTTTGGACCCGAAGAAGGTTTCTAGGTTCATGGAGTCCCCCAGGCAACGCCTGTGACGGAGCCCCCAAGAATAACTATTCTGCTGCTAGTTTATTTATTTGTGATGAACTTATTATTGTCCATCGAGACATATGCTTTGTAAGACTTATTTACATTCGACACCTGGCTTGTAATAAATGATGCTTCACTTTTTGTCATCACATGTATGAGAAAATGATCCTGGCATACATGTGATATTCACTGGGTTGTTCTTTGGAAAAACCGGGTGTGACAGAGACACGTGAGCAACAAAAGCCACAGGAACAAGGCAAGTGCCCCTTGGCCATATTGATCCCATGATTTTGAAACTGTTTTGTTTGCGAAAACTCGTATTCTTGAGTCAAATTGATGGGAAACCCTTTTATAGAAGTTTACTAGTTTTGTTAACCATCCTTGTCGCCGGGAAAGTTTATGAGTCGGGTATGGTCGTTTTTGCTTTTTGCTTCGCTTAGCTTACGGGTTACGGGAAGCCGAGATAGAACATGTCTAGCTACTGCACTCATATGACTAATGTAAATGAAAACTTGATGATGATAATGAACATGAATCGGGGGAGATCTAGGCAAGCTTGGTTCGTGGATGTGGTAGAATGAGATGGTGGTTTACTTGCCGTAGATCTAAGAACCGGTTCATGCCAGCACATGCCAGGAAAACAGTGCCACCACACAGTCAAATATGGGTGCGGCTTAGCTGACTAATTAGGTAAGTTGCTAGATTGTTATGGACCGTGGAAGGCACGGCAAATGGGAGTCGAGAGAGGACTGCCCTGGGAACTGCATGGCACAAGAGGGGGCCCGTAGGTGGGAGAATGGTGATTCTAGCCTGCCGGTGAAACCTTAGTAAGTTCATACATCTAGTAGCCCCTTTGTAAAGGCTATTTTGTGATCTCTTGGCCATACACCGACGGTTGTGTACTGGTATAATGGAGGTTCTGCAGTCATCGACGGGTGACGAAATCACAAACTTGTGGGTAAAGTGGTGCCACCTCTTAAGAGTGTAAAACTATCATGATAGCCGTGCTTACGGTCACAAGCGCCTGGCCAACTCACATGATTAGATGGGATGGTTATCGGGGTGGTTATTGATATGGTTATGGTATGGTCTTGGGATTGGTTTCAGGACTGTTGAGTCTTGGTAATGAGATTGGTTTCGGGACTGTTGAGTCTTGGTAATGAGATTGGTTTTGGTACTGTTAAGACATGACAATGAGTTTTGGTTCCGTTATATGACTATGAGATGGATATGAATATGAGATGGTTATTATGAGCATGAGATGTTGTTGAGAAATATTAATGGCTGGATGAGATGGGATAAGTGGTAAATTATAATGGAGGTATGTTACTTTTTAATTGGATATATGTTGGGATCAAATTCACTTAAAGATAGTTGCTGTTTTTATTATGTTTGTGAAATAAACTTTGCTTTCTGCAATGAGCCTTTTTATTCCCTACCTTGCTGTAAGCTACATGTCATACTTTTCCCGCACTTGCTGAGTATGACATGTACTCACCCTTGCATTATCATACAAACATCAGCAACAGTAGAAGAGTACTTCGAAGATCATGTGGAGTACTAGGCGTGCGAACTACCGTCAACTTGCTTGTGGAGTTGGAGATGGAGCCGCTGCCGTGTTTAGTTGCTTCCGCTATCGTTTAGAGACTTCCGCTGCTAAAATAAGTTAGAGACTTCCGCTGCAAGAAAAAGTTAGAGATTGATGTAATAAAGTACTTAACCCTATTATTCATGGTTGTATTCTGAATTCAGTTTGTAGATTACATGTGTATGTGTGATAAACATCCTGGGCACACATATGCATTAGCTGGGTTCCGTGTTTTACGGGACCGGGCGTCACAGGGGGCCACTCGCGGACCCCAAGGTCAGAGTCTCCTGAAGGGTCCAAAGCTCACGACTGGTCAAGCCAAGCAAGATGACCGGACCCCTGCGATGCACAAGAAGGAAGAGGGTACACATATACAGCAAGCAACAAGGAAGCATCAACCACTTTGGCAAATCAGAGAGCCCCCCCGATTCTTTCGGCATCAAGGACCCGGAAGCCTCGTGGAAGACAAAAGTGGTTCTGCCTTCCGAACCCTGCCTCGAGTGACTGAAGGATGAGAGGCCAGCAAAAAGTCTTCCATTCATCAGCACAGGAATACAAAACAAGACGCAAAATATAAAAGAAAAGATACAAAAGCTGGTGCCTGCCTAGGACTCGCCCGCGTTATGCCTAAACCGCCCGGTGACGAGAGCTCCTAGGTCTTCGATCGCAGACCGGGCTGCCGCCTCCCTCGCAGTGACGTGGCCTTGGATGACTGGCTCCAGGGACACACTGGGTCCTAGCTTCGGAAGCAGGTCAACACATGTGTCGCCACCTCCTTAGCCAGGGCTTTTCCCTTCGTCTCCAGCAGGTCGACGACAACGTCTTCCAACGCTGCCATCTTCGAGCCTGCAGAGTCAAGCACAGGGAGCACTTGGCTCATCTCCTGCGAAGGTTCGCCTACGCCCACCGGGCTGAAGCCGAAGGGCACCTGTGCTGTCTCGGCACGGCCCAGGAAGTCCCAGACTTGCTGGACCTCCGCCGTGCGCGAGGCCCGAAGCTCCTGAAGCTCGCGCTGTGCCGCTGCCAGGGCTGTTGCGTTGCACTCAGAGAGTCTTGTCTCCTTGGAAGCCAACGTCACCGCCCGAGCATCAAGCTCGCGGGCACGGCGCTGCAGTCCCTCCTCGTGGAACGAGGCGTCGAACTCTGCAGCCTCGAGGTCCTGGCGCTCCTTCCTCTGCCTCTCCCGCTCCTTATTTAGAGAGGCCTGCTGGCGGTCCAAGTCATCGGCCTGAGACTTCACCTCATCCTGCTCCCGCTGCAAGCACGATGAAGCCTCCTCCTCCTTCGCTGCTAGCTCACGCTCACGCTCGCCTATGGCGATCCCGCGACGAGTCAGCATTAGCCGCAGCTCCTCCAGGGAGGCGAGGCGACTGTTGGCTGTCTGATGGGCCTCCTTGGCTTCTGCCCAGAGCTTCTTGGACTGCTCGTCCAGCCGATCGACCAGGTCCTGCTGCCGGTTGGTCAGTTCTTGCTCCTCCCGCAGACGAGCCTCCTTCGTATCCAACCTCCTTTGTGTCTCCTGGGTCCGTTGCTTGAGCATCATTTCCCAGCCAATGAGGCGCTCCTCCTCCTGCTAGATGGCTCCCTGCTCCTGGTGCAGCGACAGCTGAACCCGACGGAGACTTGCCTGAGACAAAGCCACGGCCTCAGACAAAGGGACCCACTCGATGCGTGCCGGGGTCTCCTAGGCATTGTCCTCCGAGACATCAACAGCCGCCGGAGTAGGCACCAGGACGCAGGGCCCCAGGGAAGTTTCGGCTTGGCCCTCGGAAGAAGGCAAGTGGGCTCCTGGCTGGGGAGCGCTATCCTCCGGGGTAGGAGCTGCGGCATATGGCTCGCCCTCATCGGCGGCAGGAGCGGGCTCGTCGCCGTAAGCTGGTGGAGCCCCATCAGCCACGACCGACCCAAAATCAGGCACCAGAGCCTGGACTGACGGGGGATCCTGGCTGGAGTCCCCTGCGCCAGGGGCCGCCGGAGAGACATCTGCAGAAGAGGTAGGCGGCATGGACGTCGTTGGCGCGGGAGGGTCCGCACCCTGGTCTGGAGCAGTCCCAGAAGCTGCCGGCGGACCGCTGGGTACCACAGGCACCGGATCGCTCCCAGAAGCACCTGCGGACGGAGCCCTACTTAAATAACAGAGGTCAGCGGACAACTGCAAAGCACAGGAGAAGACAGCAAGCAGCAAAGATTGGCCTCAGATGATCTACTTAGGGACAGCAAAGTCCCATGAAGCAGCTCGGAGACGCTTGCTCGGGCCTCCAGAGCCACCAGAACCTCCGGCTGCAGCCGGCCTCTTCGTCGGCGGCGGAGGTGCTGGAGCTGCAAGAGTTCCCTTTGCAGGCGTGGATGCAGGACCAACCACGCTGCTTCTGGCCGCACCCCCAAGTCCAACCTCGGGCACGCTTGGGGCTGCCGCGGGCGTCACAGGGCTGGGTACCGAGACGAAGCTCCCGTCTACGCGAGTCAGCCTCTGCTTCCTCCCGGGAGAGCTAGGCTAGGGGGTTGCTGACGCCTTTCCCTTTCCCTTGTCTGGGTTTGGGATGGAGGAAGTCGGAGCCGCGGGGCCCGACATGGCAATACTTGGAGCAGCCGGGGCCGGATCGAAGGGAGCAGCCCTCCCGTCGCTCGCTCCAGTCACCCCGGGGATCGTTATTCCTCGAGAAGCATCGCCAACCTGCCAGGGAGTGATGTCGATGTTGTCCAGTGTCGGCATCATCTTCAGGAGCTGCGATCTCAGCTCCTGGTCCATGAACATGGGCAAGCATGACGCCGGAGGGATGATGAGACCATCGGGGACTGGGCCAGTTCTGACATTGGTGCATAGCGTCTCCGACAAAGTGTCCAGGAGCTCCATCCTCAGGTTGGTCCATGGACCACGCTCCAGGCGGGTGGAGCCGTTATCACCGGTGTACATCCAGGCCGTGCGGCAACGACTCTAGAGAGGAGCGATGCGCCGGCCCAGGAAGTTGGCCAACACCATCAGTGAGGAAAACCCTTGGTCCGCCAGGATCTTAATCCTCACCAGCACGGGGAGTATACGCTCTCAAGGAACGGCGTGTTCTCCCAGTCGGTTCGTGCAGTCGAAGGAGGAGAGGTCGGCAGATCCAACCGGTCGTAGACATCGATCTTCACAATAACCCAGTCATCCCTCCAGTTCTCCCACTTGCTAGAGGAGAAGGGAGAGATGTACGTCGCCACGGACATGGTGCGGTGCTGGAAGTAGTAGGCACCTAGGAAGCTCGGGCTCCTCCCCGACGACCATAGGACGAAGAATGCCCGGAACAGCCGCACCGACGGCCGCACCCCCACGAACATCTCACAAAAGTGGACGACGATCGACACCAGCACGAGGGTGTGTGGTGTCAAGTGCTGAAGCTAGAACCCAGAGGACTTCAGCTGGGTCAGGAAGAAGGAGGAAGCGGGGAAGGCAATCCCCGCCATTATGTACCCAAGGAAGACGACGACTTTGCCGGGCTCAAGGTCTACGAGCGGGAGGGATCCGCAGCGAACCCTCCCATCATACTGAGGTGCTTGCCAGCCAGTCAGGCACCTCACGTGCCTCACGTCGCTAGCACTTTGGAGATGAGACTCTCGGAGGTTCGACGCCTTTGGACCAGGAAGAGGAAGCGAGAAGATGAAGCGCAAGGGAACAAACGAAGGAGAAAACTCCTGCCAGCAGCAGGGGGTCTCTTTATTTGCCCCATACCCTTCAAGAACCGCCAAGTGCGACATGCCCAAAATAATCGCACCCGCGTCGGCTGAAGCATCAAGAGTGGAAGCTCTAGGCCCACTCAGCAGTCAGTGTGGGAAAAGGGCACCGCGGTTATGATGGGAAAAAGCGGTTCCCCGATAAAGCCTGACAAGAGGAAGAGCAGGGGTCCTGCAGGCACTACAGGATTCCCTTCAGCATAGGATGGCTAAAACCGTCGTATATAAAGTAGAAACCGTCGTATATAACCTATATACGACGGCAGTTGTTTATATACGACGGTTTGTGCCTGTCGTATATATTTTGTCGTATATATAGTTATATACAACGGCACCGTCGTATATAACAGTATATATATGACGGCCACTTATGTACAACGGCCCGTTTCGTAGACTTGGCCCAGTGGGCCGGGGCCTTTATATATGACGGCTGGGCCCTAGCTGTCGTATATAAGCGCTTATATACGACAGCGGCTGGGCCCTGGCTATCGTATATAAGAGCCTATATACGACAGCCTGGGCCCAGCCGTCGTATATAATTTAGGCTTATTTACGACAGCTCTGTATGGCGACCGTTGTATATAAAATATACAGGCCGTCGTATATAAGCTTTTCCATTTAAAAAAAAACAGAAAATGGCTAACCTGGCTCGATGGCCAGCTACACATCCAAATCAATAGACAACAACAAAACAGTTTGATATATAAAATCACAACAAAGTGCAATAGTACACACATCGACAATCACGAAGTCTGACATCCACACAATCTAAAACAAAATCACAAATCTATTGATTACTAGCCCCTCCACTACCTCCGGGAGCGAACCAGTCATCCTGCCGCGACGAACCTAGCGCCCTTAGCTGTGGCCATGGAGTCTGAGACTCCGTCCCTGATCCCTGCGAAACACAGTGACATATGTACAAGTTTACAATTCTTTTTCTAGGTTCATTAGGATTCTTAGTGGTTGGGGCTTCCACTTAATGTAACTTCCTTTTTATACCTGTACTCCAGGAAACTGCTCATGTGGTGGCGACGGCTCCAGCACGAACGGAGGTGGCTGCCACAACGGTATCTGGATTTGCTGCCCTTGGTGTCGAGCTAGCGCCTGTCATTTCAAACATTACAATTTACAAAACCAATTGAAATGCAATGTAATTAAAGTATAATGGTATGTTTCTTACTTCCATTGCCGCTTGCATCTGTGCCATGTAGGACGCATGGTACGCCATGGCAGCCTTGTTGTTCTCTCGCTCTCTCACCAAGGCCTCCTCCTGCCGAGCCAAGCTCTCCCGAAGCGCCATGACTTCGAGATCTCTCTCGGTGATACGGCGGCTGGAGGAGCCTGCGCCAGCAGCCGAAGACTACGAGGAGCTGCCTCTCGCAGGTCGTGCCTCCCTAGAGTTGACGACTCCAGAGAATATGGCAAGTCTAAAAAACGAATCAATTCAAGGTAAAATTAAATAATCTTGAATTGAAAACAATGAAAGTAAATGAATTCACCTTCTGTGTGCTTTTCCACCTCCGCTTGCATACACGGCTTGAGGGTCGATGTTGGGGGAGTTTTCCCAATCGAACCCTTCGCCGTGTATCCTCACAGCCTCTTGCCTATACCTAGTCTGAAAAACAATGAAATTATGTAAGTTCAACAACATATATAGTGTCAGATAATTTGAGAGGTCATGAAACTTACCAGGCGCTCCGCTGCGTACTGACTACACTGCTCCGGCTGAGAAGGGTCAACGTGACCTCTCCTATAGACCGCAGTAGTACTCAGTCGCACGCCGGTCTCCTTTTCCTGTGAACATATGTTAGTACGAACAATACTACATTATGACTATAATAAAAACTACCAAGAAACTTACCATCCGTTTAGCCATTCGCACAAAACCTTGGACGCCCATACCGTGCTTCCCTAAGCTCCCTCTGGCATCTCGAGCCTTCTTGGACTTAGCGATAAACTCATCGCTAGCCTAATACCTGCAAAGGGCTCGATAATCTTCAGTTCGTCCCTGTAACCAAGGGACACTAACCTGCACACATGCGTAGTTCATTAGATGTTACTTAGCAAAATTAATGTGAACAATTTAAAGATTACGCAACTTACCTCTGCGTATTGCTCCTCCGTCAAGTACGTGTCGGAGGCGTCTCTGAACGACCCAACCTCGTGGTCGTAGAGCTTTAAGTAGTCGTTAACTACTTGACTCTGCGCACAGGAGGTGATACATCTTCCGGGAAAGGAAGGGGCAGGGGTGGGGGGGAGAGGGGCAGCAGACTGACCTGTGTTCGTGGGAGGTTGAGCGCCGGCAGATCCGCGGCAGCCGGTCAATGGAGGCCGACGAGTGCCGGCAGATCGACAGTCCCGCGGCGGAGGAGGCCGAGCGCCGAAGGATTGGCAGTTCCGCGGCAGTGTCGGAGGCCGAGCGCTGGCTAAGCCGCGGGGGGGGAGGGGGATGGGGGATCGGAGGCCGAACGCCGCGGGGGGGGGGGGGAGGGGGTGGGGGGTAGGGCGAGGCGGCCTAGGTTGTTCACATCGTGCTTTTGTAGACGTATACGTTACCACTAAATGGGTCGTATCGGGCCCTATGCCCATTTATGTACATATAGTACTTTTAAACACTCAAACAATCGAAACAATAATCAATTAAACTATTAACTCATATGCATTAATCTCCTAAGCAATTAACAACTCATCTAAACAAGTATAATTACCGTAGTTAACAAGCTTATCAATTCTAAGCAATTAAAAAAACACCTAGCTAGCAATTCAAATAAACATGGGCAATAATTAAACCTAAGCATATCAATTCATCTAAATCTAAAGAATTAGCCACTAAACAATCAAAAACAAACAAGCATAATCTAAACAATTGGTAAATAAAAAACCAAACTATCTAGATGGGGAGGGAGGCGGGCGACTTACCTCACGGTGGAGCGGCACACGGCGAGGCGGGCAGCGGACGGCGTGGAGGCGGACCGGCATGGTGCGGCGGCGCACAGCGCGATGGGTGCAGGTCCGGGCGGTGCGGCGACGTGGCAGTGCGGTGGGGCGGCGCTGTGGCGAGCCTGCGGCAGCCGGGGCCGCTGCGGCGAGGCTGCGGCGGCCGGGGCGGGGTGGCGGCTGTTGGGTGGCGGCCGGGGCGGGGACCTCCGGGGTGGCGGTGGCTGGCGGCGGTGGCTGGCGGGCGGCGGCGGCTGGCTGGCGGCGGCGGCTGGAGGCGGTGGCGGGCGGGCGGGCGGCGGCCGGGGCGGCGGCAGCGTTTTGGGCTGCGGGGGCTCGGGTCGGCGCGGGCGTGAATGCCCGCGCCCACCCGGGCCTGCGGGTATATAAGCCTTATTTACGACGGCCCATGGTGTGGCCGTCGTACATAAGCTTATTTACGACAGCCTTGGTTTGGCTGTCGTATATAACTGCTATATACGACAGCCTAAGGTTGGCTGTCGTATATAACAACTATATACGACAGCCATATACTAAACGACGGCTGTACTGTCATATATAAACTTATATACGACAGCCTCTGCTGACCGTCGTATGTAAGTTTATATAAGACAGCTAGCCGTCGTATGTTATAGAGGCTGTCGTATGTTGCCCTGTTTCCTGTAGTGAGGGAACCTACGCAAGTAATGCAGCAGTTGCACGAAACGTAAGCCTCCCAGGACCCTCTGGCAATGAAGAAGGGCCTGTCCGTGACGGAAGAGAAGTCTCTTTGACCGAGGGCAAGCAACCTCTTCGTCTCCCAGGTAAGGCCGCTCGCCCACTACGTGGAAATCTCGCCACCAGTTTGATTCCTGAAAATTGGAAGTCCAAAACCACCACGCGGGAGAGATAGGGGCCCCACCTGCGGGCTTAATACCTCCCCCCGAGATGGGCTCGGGGGCCACTGTTGGTACCCTACGAACCGGGTACCCCTGCGTAGTGGATAGAAAACAAGCTGGGCCCCGCCTTCCCGGCTTAGGTGGGCCCCAGCATAAGCCACGTGCCCTGGGCCCGATGGGCAGTCCTGGAATTGCCGCGTGTCTTCAAGCCCAGAGCCGCCACGAGTACGGTGGTGCCGGACCCCATCTTCCGTCAAGGAGGGCTCCGACGCTGCCACGTGCCCGGAACCTCCGAGCCACACCCTCCTCCAGAGAGAGCTCCGGAGGTGCTGACAGGGCCTGGACCCGCTCACGGGGCCGTGCCGCTCGCCCGGGAATGGCATTGGATGGTGCCGTGATACACGGCACCCAACAGCACACATATAAGGAAACATGTATTACATAAATCAAAAGCGGAAGCTTACAAATGTTCTTTGTAAATACTTTACATCAAATAACTATAGCGGAATACTAGTTTAGCTCACGTTTAATATCTACTAAGCACTCGAGAAGATGTCCAGCCCGCGGACTCTTTTCGCTAGAAACACGAAGTTATACGGCAGCGGTCGGGTTCTCCATGTATTAAACGACTCGGAAGTCTCCGAGTCTCACCGGACAACCTTCTCATAAGCACCGATGTTGACCTGCAAAACCACTCATATAGCAAGCGTGAGCACATAGGCTCAACAAGTCTGACCCGTCTCACCTAAACATGTAACTCTACATGCTAGAATTGCAATGTGTAATAGGAAGGTAAGTTGCAAAAGACACTCCTATTTAGTTGGCTCTTACTTTTGAGTTTTAGCAGCAAGTGTGGGGACAACCTCATGCTAAGACACATAAGAGAGCTGCAATCAAATAAGAAACGCATTTCCCTCATGTGCTTTGCCCAAGGTTGAAAAGAACTTTAATTAGCTCTAAACTACACCAAGTCATTAATAAACAAAGTACAACTTTCAATCAATAATCTTTGAACATGGAACTAGCCTGTTCTTTCTACGTCACGGTACAGTGAACAAGTGGTACTCACTGACCGCGAGGGACGGCGATTATAATCGATTTACACCTGCAGGGTAACCCGAACAACCTGTCATGTACGCCCGTACTTGATGTTGCCTACAGCAACCACCACGGACGTCGTACGCAACCACCTTTCATCCGTCAGCCAAATGTTAAACCAGTCCTATGATCCTGAGCAAGAGGTCTCTGCGCGCGCATCCGCAGTGCCGCCAGCCGATTTACACCTCAAGCTCTCGACCTACCCTCTGGACGACAAGCAATGCCTCAACAAATAGCTACCCGAATTACATCGGTTTCCCGGTTCCCATATATCCAGTAGGTTATCGGTACTGTTCTAGCTTGTTCAACAGGCCCGCACACGGCTCGGTCCTCAATCGACACAAGCGGAGCTATGACACCCAGGCCCCAAAGTCCTGCTGCCCTTACTCTTTGCTCGGTCTTATTTTTCTTGCCATGTGTTCCATTTGCTATCTCTAACCAAGGGGTGTGCCTCTAGCCTATTCTCGCGAGCAGTTCCAACTACTCAACTTGTACCGAATCCTACACTAGTTTAGCATTGCAGTGGCTACTCGAGGTTTAAAACCTAAGCCCAAAACCAAGGATTTCATGGCTATGCATTTGGGTTTTCAAACAAGACTAATGCATAATCGAAGTGGATACTCAAAGTAAGTTCTCAAAACAATAAAATTTCCAAAACGGCTAATGCAAACCGGAGCTTGCCTGTTTTGCAGGGTAGTAGTATCTATGTGAGGGCCCCCGGACCCGATCATGGGGCTGTGCCGCTCGCCCAGGACCGCGTCGGGTGGTGCCGTGCGATGCGGCACCCAACAACATACGGGTTGAGGAAACACATATTACAAAAAGCGTTTTGCGGAAGCGTACAAAGAGTACTTTACAAATACTTATCTCAAAATAATGCTACAGCGGAAGACTATAACTCTCACGACTCATTTCTAACTCAGCATCAAAGAAACAATCCAGCCCGCGGACGTTTGTTACTAGCAACACGAAGAACAAACTGCAGCAGCGAGGATGCTCATGAGTAACCACTCGGAGGTTTCCGAGTCTCATCGCATCCATTCTCATAAGCATAAAGTCAATACCTGCAAAACAACTAGGATAGTATCCGTGAGCATAAAGCTCAGCAAGACTTAACCGTCAAACCTAGTCATGAAACTCTACATCAGGGTATAAATGTAAAGTAGGATAGCATAATGCATAAGAAACTCGCCTAAATGTGGATCCTTACTTTCAATTCTTATTAGCAGCAAATTAATAGTGACCTTGGGCATGCCACATCGAGATTCCACAATCAAACAAGAAACATTTTCCTCCGATGTAATTTGCTCACGGTGTAAATGAATCGAGTTTGCTCTAGCTATTCATCAAAGATAACTCACAAAGCTAGTATGAACTTCAAACCATAGTGATTAGTTCCTTTCTCATGCAAGTTATTACTACGTCACGACTGTGAGAATAAGTATGCTCAATCCTTTTCCGTGAGCGACGGTGATTTGAATCAATAACACCCGAACTACACGACACGTACGCCCGTACTCGATATTGCCTACAGCAACCATAACTGACGTCATACGTGGCAGCCTTTCCCCCATTTCACGCACGTTGAATCGATCAAAAAGCCCCATACAGTAGCCACCCTCATGGTGCACCTACCGATATGAGATGTCATGAGAGTGTTACCCACATATTGCACACCAGCGCTCTCGCCTGAGGCGACACGAAAAGGCTCAACACAAGCTTCCCGAGGTATATCGGTTTACTGGGTCCCATATAGCCATCATGAGTCCAGTACACAACTCAAACTTGCTCAACAGGGCCGCATACGGATCGGTCCTTGACCGACACGGACAGGTGTAACGCACCCAGGCCCCTATGTCCTGCTGCTCCTACAACCTGCGCGGTCTCAACTTCAACTTGCTAACAATATTCTGAACCAATCCTGTATGCCCCTGTTTTCCTGATCATGCGAGTAGCATCTCACCACTTGACTTCTACCGAACCCTACTTAAGCATGGCACTTCTACAAGATGAAAAGACATCTACCCAATACTCCATGGGTTTATTGGGTCATGCAAGAGGAGTATCAAAGCAACTAGAACTATTGCACATTTCATATCTTAACCGAAATAGTGAATACAAAGTAAAAACTTAACAACTGTTAAATGCAAACCGGAGCTTACATGTTTTGCAGGGTAGTAGTATATATAAGCAGTTAGTGATCGTTGCTTATCAACCTCTTGATCCTCCGGAGCTGATCCACTTCAATTTATCACTCCTTCGAATTCCATTCGTTCTGAATCATATTGAAATGTATATGCACAAATTGTTGTCTCTATTGTGCAAAGAAGCATAAATGAAACTAAATTTGTCTTAGTGTTTTAGTTTGTAACTAACTAAGTTTCCTAATGAACATAAGAGATGAACTAGAATGATTTGGACATAACTCAAGATCCTGATCTCCAATGACTTCAAAAATTTTACAGGAAGTCATACACAGCTAATATGGATGGAATTTGTGTCTACCATAATTCCCACAAGAGTCTTATGTATTTTCCCACATACATAAGCATGGTAGAACAAGAACAGGGAGTTCTAATGCTCAACTTGAGCTGAACCTTTACATGTCAGTTACTTGTCACATGAAAGTAATTTGGTACAAAATTCAGGCCTTTTACTTGAGTAGTTCCTCCAGAACAATTCCTTAAAGCATTTCTACTAAAAAGAATTATTCCTGGAGTAATGTGCATTTTCATGCCCAATAAAGTGAACCACAGTTTCAAGTATTACTCAGAGAGCTTGCCTAAATTTTCTCATGATTTTTGGGAGCTATGATTTTCCTAGAATAGATTTTACAAGTTAGAAACTTTTTCTGAAAAACGTTTCTGGACCACTATGAACACAGCAGTTTGTATTTAGAAAATTCCTATACAAATCATCTTCAAATGAGCTTAAAATTTGCTAGAAGGTCAACAATATGCATAAGAATATTCTGGAAAATTTTGAGAATTTTTGGATGAACCAAACTCCCTTAATAATTCTTTTCAGAAAATCTTCCAAGAATTTTCCAGAATTTAATATTTACTTTCATACAAATTAGGGTTCATACTTGGATAGGTATTTGCAAAATGAATACCACCCAATTTGAATCACTCAATTTGGATGTTCCTACACAAAGATATGATTTTCCAAAGTTGTGGCAAAATCTGGATTTAATTTGCTATTGGAAATGAATTGGGCCCACGTGTTTAAACCTCAGCCACTCAGATCCGAGCCACACCGGGGCTACACGGTCCAGCGCGCGCAGCCACACGTGATCCGAGCCACGGCTGATCAAAAGTTTAAAATTTAAGTCGTTGATGTGTGGGGCCCGGCTCCTTATCCTACCTCCCGCCTTCTCCTTCGTGCGCGCACTGCCCCCCTCGTCGGACCAATGCCGGAGCTCGCCGGCTCGGTGTTTCTGGCCGCCTCTCGTTCTGAGGCTCTCCACTAGGGGGTTTGGGAGGCCGGAGAACACGTTGTGGCGCTACCCGAGCTGCCGATGATTGGAAATAGCCCGGCGACGTGCGGCGGCTACGGGAATGATTCGGTGCCGTCGGCCAAGGTTTCCAACCCGCCAAAAGGTCGACCAAACCGCTCTACAGCACTCTTGGAGCTTAGGGAAGACCGACGTGGCTTCAAAACTGCTCAGAAACGGCTGCAAATAGGTTGTCACCGTGCGCCCGTGGGGTGCCACCATGGATGCGCTCGGGAATCCTCAAAATACACCGCTCCGAGTTGGTTTCAAGCGACGGTTGCTAAGAGGAAAATGATTGCCGGCTAGTCCGGCCCGTGTGTGCAAGATTTGGTGAGCTAAGAAGGATTAACGAGTGAGAATTTTGAGTTCCCATACCGGTTACTCGGTTTGCAGCCGCCGGAGCAAAATCCTCAAATTAGCCGGCGATGATCCACGGTTTGATCCAAGCTTCGGAGGAGAGCAGCACCGAGGTAGGGCGCTCCCGTGGCCGTGCTTGCTCGGGCATCAAAACCTTTGTGGAGAGCTGTCCACGTGCGCCCAATCGCCGGCTTGAGTTAGGTCATCGCGGATGAAGTGTGCGCTCAGGTGAGGGAGACCGAAACTTGCTAGCTCTTGCGCTGAGGAGGTGAGGGACGAGTGCGCCGTGCTGTTTTGCAGCTTGGAGGGGAGTTGCACGCGAGTTTTTCCCGGTTTCCCGGTTGATCGCCGAGGTGCGGTTGGGAGCTCTGTTCGTGTGTTGCTCGCGAGGAGGAAGCAAAGAACGCTTTGCTCGGTCTGTGAAGAGGAGGATCACGCCGAGAAAGCCCACACACTGGTGCCAGCGCTTTGAGAGGAGCAGGAGGTGGCTCGGTTCACAGCTGAGGTGGCGCTCGGTGAAGCTTCCCGTTGGAGTTGAAAACAGAGACCCGAGAAGACTTCATTTGCAAGCAAATTTGGCTCACTGACCAGTGGGGTCCACCCCTTCCTCCTCTCAAAAGATCTTCTCAGTTTACTCTCTCAAATTCCAAAGTTTTGAAGTTTAAAAGTGGGCTAGAATTTGAATTCTCTGTATTCAGTTTAATTTGACTTGCAAATTGAATTCAGTTTGAATTTGAAAATGCTTCTCTTAAACTCCTTTTTAGCCCACTCAAAAATGAAAAGTTTACCACCCTAGTTTCCTCCAAGCCAAGAGTATAGGCTGCAAGAGTATTCAAAGATTTGGCCACACTTTGTGTAAACTTTAAATTTGAAAATTCTGATTTTTAACTTTCATGCAAATAAATGTTTAAGTCCATATATTCAAATGAATATGTGAGCCTCTTTTTGATGAACATCCATGTACCACTTTGCGTATAGAAAAGTCTCAGCAAGTCCCATTTTTCATGAATTTGCAACACATAGACTTCAAGGATATGTACAATAATGTTAGCTCATGATAGGACCGCACGGAAAGTAGCAATTCAGTGCCAGAACCTTAGTCTTTTTTCTTTTTTCTCTTTTTTCTCTTTTTTTCTTTTTTTTGTCTTTTTTCCTTTTTTTCTTTTTTTGTTTTTTTTTGTTTTTTTCTTTTTCTTTTTTTCTTGTTCTTATATCTCTTCCTCTCTTTAGCTTCATTGATATTGGGTTTCATGTCTAGCCGACCCCAACAAGCTTGGGATAAAGGCTTGGTTGTTGTTGTCGTTGCAACACATAGACTTCAAGCCTCGGTTTATTCATCTACATTTTTGGGAATTTTACATTCCCCCCCCTTAAAAGAATCTCGTCCCGAGATTACAAAAGAAGAATGAGATGAGAGAGGTAATTACAAACTGTACAAAGATAAAAGTTCCGGATAGTTCGTGCGGAGGTAATCTTCACTTTCCCACATCGCCTCTTCCGTGGTATGATTACTCCACAACACCTTGTAAAATTTTATTGTCCGGTTCCGGGTTACCCAGGCCTTTTCATCTACAATCTGAACCGGTCGCTCGGTGTAGGTAAGATCCGGTTTCGATTCATCGATTTCTTCGGTGCGGACAGCAGTGGTAAATTTGAGGCATTTCCGCAGCTGTGACACATGAAACACGTCATGAACACCCGCAAGACTTCCTGGTAGTTCCAACCGGTAGGCTACGGGTCCGCACTTCTCCGTGATAGCAAATGGACCTATAAAGCGGGGAGTGAGTTTCCCCATTACACCAAACCGGTGAATTCCCTTCATCAGAGATACATGAAGATAAATGTGCTCTCCGACGTGAAAATGCAACGGCCTACGCCTTTGATCAGCGTAGATCTTCTGTCGGGATTGTGCAGCCTTCAAATTTTCTTGTATCAACCGAACTTGGTCTTCGGCTTCGTTGACAAGAACAACCCTGAACAGTACCCGTTCGCCGGACTCACACCAATTCATAGGTGTGCGACACTTCCGGCCGTAGAGAGCCTCGTAGGTGCCATTTTGATACTCGCTTGATACCCGTTGTTGTATGAAAACTCCGCCAACGGTAAGTGATCATCCCAATTCTTACCGTGATGGATGGCACATGCTATCAACATATCTTCAAGCACTTGATTCACCCTCTTCGTTTGTCCATCAGTTTGAGGGTGATATGCGGAGCTTCTAATCAGCTTGGTGCCCAACGAGGCATGCAGCTGCTCCCAAAACCGAGCAACAACTAGCGCGCCTCGATCTGAAATGATAGTCTTCGGGACACCGTGTGAGCATATAATTCTTGAGATATATAACTCCACATATTGCTTAGCTCGATAATGAGTGTTCACCGGTATGAAATGAGTTGATTTCGTCAACCGGTCGAAGATCACCCATATCGAGTCATGCTTCTGATATGTGAGTGGTAATCCGACGATGAAATCCATACTCGTATCCTCCCATTTCCATGCCGGTATCTTCAACGGTTGTAGCAGTCCGGCTTTCCGCATATGATCAGCCTTGACCCGTCTACACGTATCACACTCGGATACGTACTTAGCAATTTCTCGCTTCATCCGCGTCCACCAAAATTTTTGTTTTAAATCTTGGTATATCTTATTACTGTCTGGATGAATGGAAAACTTCGACAGGTGGGCTTCATCCAAGATCTTCTTCCGGAGTTTTATATTATGTGGTACTACTATACGGTCGTTAAACCATAGCGTACAGTCCTCATCCTTCCAGAAACACTCCATCTCTCCATTGTCTAGTTTCTTCGTATGTGAGACATACCCCTGTCTCTTCTTTGAGCCTCAACAATCTCTTCTCGGATTGTTGGAATGAGAGCAATATTATAAAGTGCTCCATACAGAATGACACGGAGACTTGGTTCTTCATCTTCCAACTCAGCAATCGCCAAGTTGTGAACGTGGGCTTTCCGACAAAGCGCATCGGCAACCACGTTCGCTTTTTCCGGATGGTAGTGGATCTCAATTTTTATAATCTTTTATGAGCTCCAACCATCTCTGTTGTCTCATATTCAGCTCCTTCTGCATGAAGATATACTTCAAGCTTTTATGGTCGGTGTAGAGGTGGACAAGATTACCAAGTAAATAATGTCTCCACATCTTTAACGCCAACACCACAGCAGCAAGCTCGAGATTGTGAGTTGGATAATGCTGCTCGTGGTTTCATAGTTGACGAGACCCATAGGCAACTACGCGCCCTTCTTGCATATGAACACAGCCGAGACCGATGCCGGATGCATCACAATATACATCAAATGGCTTCGTCGTGTCCGGCTGAGCAAGAACGGGAGCTGTTGTGAGATGTTTCACCAATGTCTTGAATGCGGCTTCACATGCTGCATTCCACACGTATTTAGTGCCCTTCTTCAGTAGCTCTGTCATTGGTTTAGCAATTTTTGAGAAGCTCAGAATGAACCTCTGATAATACCCTGCTAAACCTAGGAAACTTCAGACCTCGTGGACTGATTTGGGAGATTCCCATTTCAGCAGTTGTTCAATTTTGCTAGGGTCCATGGCAATGCCCTCTGCTGAAATAATATGGCCTAGAAAAGGCACTTGATCAATCTAGATCTCGCATTTGCTGAACTTAGCATATAATTTGTGATCCCTCAACCGTTGTAGCACGATACGCAAATGTTCAGCGTGCTCTTCTTTGGATTTGGAGTAAACCAAAATGTCATTGATGAATACCATGACAAAGTTATCTAACTCCGGCATGAACACCGATTTCATCAAGTACATGAAGTGTGCCAGAGCGTTGATTAACCCAAATGACATGACGAGGTACTCATAGAGTCCATATCTCGTCGAGAAATCTGTCTTCGGTATGTCCTCCGGTCGGATTTTGATTTGATGATATCTCGACCGAAGATCCATCTTCGAGAATACCTTTGCACCCACAAGTTGATCGAATAATATGTCGATGCGGGGCAAATGATACTTGTTCTTTATAGTGACAGAATTTAGAGGACGATAATCAACACATAGCTGCAGCGTTTCGTCCTTCTTCTTAACGAACAGCGCAGAGCAATCCAAAGGTGAAAAACTTGGTCGTATGAAACCCTTGCTCATGAGTTTATTTAGCTGCTCTTTCAACTCTGCTAGCTCATTAGGTGCCATTTTGTAAGGCCTTCGTGAGATAGGTGTTGTTCCCGGCACCAATTCAATCTTGAACTCGACGTCCTGTTAGGGCGGCATGCCCGGTAAATCCTCAGAAAACACGTTGGGATAATCACATACCACCAGAATATCTTCAAGTTTGATCGCTTCCGTGTTGTAGGCCTCTGCCATTTCTTGATCTTTGCTGTCTAAAAACAGTGTGTGCTGTCCGTGAATCGGTGAGTCAATCTGAACAGTCCGGTTACCGATATTGAGAATGGCACCGTGATGGTTTAACCAATACATCCCCAATATTACGTCTATCTTCTGCACATCCAACATAATCAGCGATGTTGGGTATATTTTTCCTCCCAAACATAAAGCTGCTTGGGACACAATCTGATTAGCAGAAATATTTCCTCCCGGTGAACGTATAAGATAACTCGTCGTAGGAGTATTGGTGGATATTTGGTGCTGATCCACGTATGATTTGCTGGTAAAATTGTGGGCAGCACCGGAATAAAAAAGTATCAGCACGGGTACGTCTTTAAGAGTGAACATGCCCGCTAACACCGGTGCTCCCTCCGGGACATCCTCAATAGCCAGATGTTGCACACTCCCAGATTGCAATGCTGTTATGTTTACTTGAGCATGTGGCGGCATCCCACCTGATGATGATGGTTGTCCGCTGTTCAACAACTTCTCCTGGCATTCTTGCATAAAATGCCCAAAACGGTGGCAATAAGAACACGGATATTTCCCCGGTTCTTCGCTGACTTGCGGTTGAGAAGTTGATGTACTTGGCTGCAGCAATGATGCACCAGAAATCAATCGTTGCTGCGGCAGTGGTGGTGCTTCAAGACGTGATTCTTGAGCAAGAAATCTGGGATATGTTGATCTTACTGGTGACTGTCATATTTCATCGGATGATGTGTGATACACCAAACGGTATTTACAAGGAACAACAGGTGTGTCTTCTTGCACATCACTTCGGTCCCTCTTCTCTGCTTGACACTCAAGTGTCGCCTGTTCTTGCAGCAGAGCAGCACTGATCAACTCGGTGTAATTGCCTTGATTGAACAAAGCCAACCTGTCCTTTAATATGGCACCCAGGCCATGGAAAAGTAATCACACCTTGCAGCTTCGCTCGTCGCATAGTCGGGAGCATATTGTGCCAAATGGTTAAACCGTTTGACATAATCGAGGACATCCATGTCCCCTGCTTCAAATTTCTGAATTCCTGCTGCTGGGCCTTGATAAAACCCATAGGAATGTGACGAACACGGAATGCTTCACGAAATTCCGTCCATTCCACTTGATGGCCGTCCGGAATAGTGGCGAGATAAGCGAACCACCAATTTCCGGCGGTTCCATGGAGCTGTTGAGCTGAAAATAATGTCTTCTGATAGTCATCGCACTCGAACACTCCAAACTTGGTTTCCATAACCCGAAGCCACTGATCAGCTTCCACTGGTTCGGTAGCTTTCGTGAAAATTGGTTGAGTCGCCAAGAAGTCCAAATAGGCGTTCCGAGGTGGAACGACCTGTTGTGTTCGTTGGAGCATGCCTTGTTGTACCAAGGCTTGGAGTAGCCTTGTGTTCTCTTAATTCAACTTGACCATTTGAGCCATGACATCCGCCCATACCGTTGATGGTGGCGCCTGCGGTGGAGTCGAGTCATCGCCGTCTCGGCGAGTACCTTCAGCCCTACTCGGAGAACGAGTATGCACCATACTGCAAAAATATAATTTTGAGTGGAGTCAAAACTTGATCTCAGCAGTATGTGAAAGTATGTAAAACATGAACATCCTAAAACTTTATGAAAGCATAATAAAAATTCATGTTTACATATCTTCCTAAAGCCAACATAATCAGTCCCCTATTCTGTACAGAACAGACCTTTCTGTACTTAACCCAGATTTTGATCCGGTTACCAGCATTTTCATAAGTCAAGTTGAATACCAAAGTTAAAGTTAACTTCAGTATATTTCCACGGAGTACTCATATGACTCTGGATCATCTCTGGATCAAAAGTTATGGTTGCTCAAAGTTGACAGAATTTCTGGATAAAATTGGCCAGCATCTCTTCTGAATGTGGCTGTTTTTATCACAGTTGTACATCAAAATATAGTACAATTCTGAACAAACTATGAACTACAAAATGGTTGCAATTTTCATAACCTTTCCAATGGTATATCATATGACCCTTAGGGATTTTTCTACAGAAAGCATGGCTACTTTACAGAAACATCCAGAGAGGTTTACATATGTCCTGTTTTCTGAACAGTTTGCATTTAACTGGACATTCAACCAATTTGGCGGCTGACTCTGCTCTAGAGGTCTACAAAGAAGTTGTAGAGAACTTAAAAATCTTTCCATAACTATATCATACACCTCAATTGGGTAAATCTACTCAGAGTTATGCTCTGTTAAAGTCCAGCAAAAATTTCTGCCAGAACAGAGCACTCTGTTTTCAGATGCCTAGCAAATCTCTCCTTTGAAGCTTAGTTCAAATGAAGAGCTCAGTAACTAATATGTGTTTTTACAACTTCTATTTTTAGTTGAAAGTTAGTCATGAATGATTTCTTCATAGGAAAGAAGGTATCAAGTGTAGTACGGTGGCGATGCACCGTAAGACATATGACGGTACTACGTTGCCTCACAAAAGAAAATCCTAACCAGCTTACACCGGCATCTACGTATCCGTAGGTGGCACTAAGACGGTCGCTCGCAAACATGTTCTACTCGTACTACGTTTTTTCGTGGTTAGTACCTACATAAATCACACACAATCATTAGGTTCGGCTGCACACTGAACCCGGTCCCAATACAGTTCATACACCCGTCCGTCATCACTCGCACGGGTGTTCTCAAGCCAAACACGCCTTGAGCTATGTGTTCACGTTACTAACCATGTGACGGGGTCTCCCATACTTGCCCGTAGCGCGCCAGGGAAGGATGTTGCTCAAATACCCCAAACGACATGAACAGTCGTAGAGGATACCCAAGCTGGCCAGGTTACCTGCCACCCGTGAGGCTCCACCCTCAGCTTGTGCGCACTAGTGGACAGCGATTACATGCAACCCACAAGACATGGAAAGTCCCGAGATGCATGATTTTCCGACATAGACAAATAAGTTAGGTTGCCAACTTCAAACCATAGTGATTAGTTCCTTTCTCATGCAGGTTATTACTACATCATGACTGTGAGAACAAGTATGCTCAATCCTTTTCCGCGAGCAACGGTGATTCGAATCAATAACACCCGGACTACATGACATGTATGCCTGTACTCGATGTTGCCTACAGCAACCAGCACTGACGTCGTACGTGGCAGCCTTTCCTCCGTTTCACCCACGTTGAATCGATCAAATTGCCCCATACAGTAGCCACCCTCATGGTGCCCCTACCGATATGAGATGTCATGAGAGTGTTACCCACATACTGCACACCGGCCCTCTCGCTTGAGGCGACCCGAAAAGGCTCAACGCAAGCTTCCCGAGGTACATCGGTTTATTGGGTCCCATATAGCCAGCATGAGTCCGGTACACAACTCAAACTTGCTCAACAGGGCCGCATATGGATCTGTCCTTGACCGACACGGACAGGTGTAACGCACCCAGGCCCCTATGTCCTGCTGCTTCTACAACATGCCCGGTCTCAACTTCAACTTGCTAACAATATTCTGAACCAATCTCGTATGCCCCTGTTTTCCTAATCATGCGAGTAGCATCTCACCACTCGACTTCTACCAAACCCTACTTAAGTATGGCAATTCTACACGATGAAAATACATCTACCCAATACTCCATGGGTTTATTTGGTCATGCAAGAGGAGTATCAAAGCAACTAGACCTAATGCACATTTCATATCTTAACCGAAAGAGTGAATACAAAGTAAAAACTTAACAGCTGTTAAATGCAAACCAGAGCTTGCATGTTTTGCATGGTAGTAGTAGTATATATAAGAAGTTAGTGATCCTTGCTGATCGACCTCTTGATCCTCCGGAGTCTGATCCACTTCAATGAATCACTCTTTCGAATCCCCTTCGTTGTGAATCCTATTAAAGTGTATATGCATAAATTTTATAATGCAATTCAGAGAATTAAAGACTTAATTTCTTAAGAACAGAGGCTGTGTGGAAATGCGAAGCATAAACGAAACTAAATTTATCTTAGTGTTTTAGTTTATAACTAACTAAGTTTCCTAATGAACATAAGAGATGAACTAGAATGATTTGGACATAACTCAAGATCCTAATCTCCAATGACTTCAAAATTTTTACAGAAAGTCGTACACTACACAGAGACTTAGCTTGCCAAATTGCAGCTAATATGGATGGAATTTATGTCTACCATAATTCTCACAAGGGTCTTATGTATTTCCCACATACATAAGAATGGTAGAACAAGAACAGGGAGTTCTAATGCTCAACTTGAGCTGAAACTTTACATGTGAGTTCCTGGTCACATGAAAGTAATTTGGTACAAAATTCAGGCATTTTACTTAAGTAGTTCGTCCAGAACAATTCCTTAAAGCATTTCTACTAAAAAGAATTAATCCTGGAGTAATGTGCATTTTCATGCCCAATAAAGTGAACCACAATTTCAAGTATTACTCAGAGAGCTTGCCTAAATGTTCTCATGATTATTGGGAGCTATGATTTGCCTAGAATAGATTTTACAAGTTAAAAACTTTTTCTGAAAAACTTTCTTGACCACTATGAACACAGCAGTTCGTATTTAGCAAATTCCTGTTCAAATCATCTTCAAATGAGCTAAAAATTTGCTAGAAGGTCAATAATATGCTTAATAATATACTGGCAACATTTGAGAATTTTTGGATGAACCAAACTCCCTTAATAATTGTTTTTCAGAATACCTTCCAAGAATTTTCCAGAATTTAATATTGACTTTCATACAAATTGGGGTTCTTATTTGGATAGATCTTTGCAAAATGAATCCAACCCAATTTGAATCACTCAATTTGGAGGTTCCTACACAAAGATATGATTTTCCAAAGTTGTGGAAAAACCTGGATTTAATTTGCTATTCGAAATGAATTGGGCCCACGTGTTTAAACCTCAGCCACTCACATCCGAGCCACACTGGGGCTACACGGTCCAGCGCACGCAGCCACAGTAATCCGAGCCACAGCTGATCAAAAGTTTAAAATTTGAGTCGCTGATGCGTGGGGCCCAGCTCCTTCTCCTACCTCCCGCCTTCTCCTTAGCGCGTGCACCTCCCCCCTCGCCGGACCGACGCCGGAGCTCGCCAGATCAGTATTTCCGGCCGCCTCTCGGTCTGAGGCTCACCGCTAGGGGATTTGGGAGGCCAGGGAACACGTTGGTGGCGCTAGCTCGAGCTGCCAATGATCGGGAATAGCCCGGCGACGTGCGGCGGCTACGGGAATGGTTTGGCGCCATCGGCCAAGGTTTCCAACCCGCCAAAAGCTCGACCAAACCGCTCTACAGAACCCTTGGAGCTTAGGAAAGACCGACATGGCTTCAAAACTGCTCCGAAACGGCTGCAAATAGGTTGTCACCGTGCGCCCGCGGGGTGACGCCATGGATGCGCTCGGGAATCCTCAAAATACCCTGCTCCGAGTTGGTTTCAAGCGACGGTTGCTAAGAAGAAAATGATCGCCGGCTAGTCCGGCCCGTGTGTGCAAGATTTGGTGAGCTAAGATGGATTAACGGGAGAGAATTTTGAGTTTCCGTACCGGTTACTCGGTTTGCACCCGCCAGAGCAAAATCCTCAAATTAGCCGGCAATGATGCATGGTTTGATCTAAGCTTCGGAGGAGAGCAGCACCGAGGTAGGGCGCTCCCGTGGCCATGCTTGCTCGGACGTGAAAACCACTGTGGAGAGCTGTCCACGTGCGCCCAATTGCCGGCTTGAGTTAGGTCTCCGCGGATGAAGTGTGCGCTCGGGTGAGGGAGACTGAAACTTGCTAGCTCTTGCGCTGAGGAGGTGAGGGACGAGTGCGCCATGCTGTTTTTCAGATTGGAGGGGAGTTGCACGCGAGTTTTTCCCAGTTTCCCGGTTGATCACCGAGGTGCGGCGGTGGGAGCTCTGTTCGTGTGTTGCTCACGAGGAGGAAGCAAAGAACGCTTTGCTCGGTGTCTGTGAAGAGGAGGATCACACCGAGGAAGCCCACACACTGGTGCCAGCGCTTTGAGAGGAGCAGAAGGTGTCTCGGTTCACAGCTGCGGTGGCGCTCGGTGAAGCTTCCCGTTGAAGTTGAAAACAGAAACCCGAGAAGACTTCATTTGCAAGCAAATTTGTCTCACTGACCAGTGGGGTCCACCCCTTCCTCCTCTCAAAAGATATTCTCTGGTTACTCTCTCAAATTCCAAAGTTTTGAAGTTTAAAAGTGGTCTAGAATTTGAATTCTCTGAATTCAGTTTAAATTTGACTTGCAAATTGAATTCAGTTTGAATTTGAAAATGCTTCTCTTAAACTCCTTTTTAGCCCACTCAAAAATGAAAAGTTTACCACCCTAGTTTCCTCCAAGAAAAGAGTATAGGCTGCAAGAGTATTCAAAGATTTGGCCACACTGTGTGAACTTTTAATTTGAAAATCTGATTTTTAACTTTCATGCAAATAAGTGTTTAAGTCCATATTGGTTCAACATATTCAAATGAATATGTGAGCCTCTTTTTGATGAACATCCATGTACCACTTTGCGTATAGAAAAGTTTTAGCAAGTCCCATTTTTCATGAATTTGCAACACATAGCCTTCAAGCCTCGGTTTATTCATCTACATTTTTGAGACTTTTACAATATATAATCAGTTAGTATTCTTCTATCACTTGATCCTCCTAACTTGATCCAATTTCAAGTGATGATCTCCGTCGAACTCCTCCGTCGTGAACCCTATCGACATGTATATGCACAAATTTTACAATGTAATTCAGGAACTTAAGACTTGAAATTGTTAATAACAGGGAGAGGTGTTGGAGTTCTAAGAATGAGTTTGGGGTCCCTGTTGTGTAGAGGAATCAAGGAAAATCACTTGTCCATAAGAAGTCCCATTAACATTTTCTATGCGTCCTAATGGACCTGTAAGATAAGCTGCAATGATGACATAACTAAAGATTCTGATCTCCAATGACTTCTAAATTTTTACAAGAAGCCATACACTACACAGAGACTTAGCTTGCCAAATTGCAGCTAAAGTGGAAGGAAATTGTGTCGCCCACAATTTCCACACTAATTCCCTATGTTTTTCTCACATACAGGGAGTTCTAAGACTCAACTTGAGCTGAAAATTTACATGTGAGTTCCTGGTCACATGAAAAGATTCTGTACCAAAATTTAGCTTCTTTCATTGAGTGGTTTGTACAGAACAATTCCTTAAGCAATTAAGCCACAAGTAATTAATTTTGAAGTAACTCATATGTTCATGCCAAAATTAGTGAACTACAATTTCAATTATATTTCAGAGAGCATGCATGAGTTTTCCTAGGATTTTTGGAGCTAAATATTGCCCAGAACTGAATTTTCCAACTCTGGGACTTTTTGTGAAAAGTTTCTGTATTCATTTGAACACAGCAATTTGAAATCTGAATTTCCCACACAAATCAACTCCAAATGATCTGAACTTTTTACAGGAGTTCAATAACATCCTAAGGATTATTATGGTAAAAAATGTTAGGATTTCTGGATGAACCAAACTCCCTCTAAAATTCTTTTACTGAAATGCTTCAAAGAATTTTCTAGAATTAATTATTGACTTTCATACAAATTGGGTTGCATATTTGGATAGAGTGTTTCAATCTGAATCTAACCCAATTTGAATCACTAAATTTGGAGGTTCCTACACAAAGATATGATTTTACAAGTTTTAGGGTAAAACTGAAAATGACTCTGTTTTATTTTTCCAATTTTCAGAGACACAAAGGATTGGCACTTCATTTGGCCAATCAAATGAGGTCAACGACTCCGAAGTTTTTACTGGAGTTCAAGTATATTTAGAGGGATGTCCTGCCCAAATTTGGGAATTTTCCAATACACAAAACTCCTGTAATAAATCCTACAATATTTTCCTTATATGAATTAACGAGCCAAATCCAGGGACTTTCATAAATATTGGGCTGCACCACTGGATAGTAATCTCTGAGAGAATCCAAAAAAAATTTATTTGGGAATTTTTGGACACTCCTACAAAAAGTTGTGGCTATTCGAATTTGAATAGAAATAAGAAAATAGAGAAAAGTTCAAATGCCCGCTAGTGGGCCCCACGATGCAGAGCTTCTTCAACCTCGCGCCAGACACCCGAGCGGCGGCGCCCTCGGGCGAGGGTTGCCGGAATCAACTTTCCGGCCACCTCCCGGCCTCCTACTCGCCCCCCCCCCCTTTAGACACGCTGAGATCGTTAGTGGGGTGGCTGGCGGCCGAAGATCACCGGAAAGGGGTGCATGACGGTGGCAGCGGAGATTAGGGTTCTGGCAAGGTCGGAAACCTTCATTCCTCCACTAAATCTTTGGTTCTTTAGCCCTAGAGCATCAGTGGATGGTGTAGAAGCTAGAAATGGACTGTAACACCGGTACCCGAGGTGATTTTTCCATGGCGGCACGAAAAACAGAAAGAAATCGGTCGATTAGGGATGGTTTTGCTCGGTTCTTCTTCGAGGAGGAGCGCTAGGACGTAAGGAAGGTTCTTGCAAGCTTGCTCGGTCATTAGTTACTCGAGTAACTCGAATTCCGGGGAAGACCGAGCCTTACCCGCATGCACTAGGTTTCGGGAACCTTGGAAATGCTCCACACTCAGTTGATCATTTGCTATAAGGATTGCAGCTACACGATCTAGGGAGTATGGCGCACCTTTCTTGTGCAGCGAGTTGGGTGCGAAGACGGCCGTGGCGCTCTGTCCATGGTGACCCGAAGTGGACTTCCGCCGGTGACCTCGGGAGCTCAGTAGAAATCCTCAATTTGCCTCCAACCACCGCAAGAAAACTTCAGTGTGAAGTGGTAGCACGGTAGAGCACAAGTCGGTGATGCTTTTTTGTGTGGGGAGCTCGAGCAACCGATGCTTGGCTAGTGTGGCCGATCGGAAATGGAGAGCGGTGCCGGTTTCTTGCGGGAACAAGCCGAGCGACGTGAGAGCGAGTGGGAGAGAAGCAAAAGGGCTTTGATGCACTGGGTGTGATGAGGATTAGAATGAGCAACGCGATGGAAGTAGGAGCTGGCGTTGGCAACTTGTCGGGAACGGGTTTCTGCCCTGAGCTGTCGCACGCTGAAAAACCGAGGAAGGAAACAGAGTCGGTTGTGAACTGTGTGTGGATGACATGTGGATCCCAGCACACCTCAAATATCCTTCCACTGCGCTTTAAGATTCCCGCACAAACGTTATCCGAATTTGACCAAGCTTGGAGGGTAGGCCAAAAATGACGTGATGAATTTAAATATGAAATCAGATTTCAAAATTGAGCACATTTACTTCAGTTTCCAAGTTCAAATTTGAATTTGAATGTGCTCTCAATTATTCCTTCGAATAAATGGTAGATGAGCTCCAAAATTCTCCAAATTGAGAACTTAAGCTCTTGAATACATGAGGAATGCAGCGATGAATTCACTCTGATGCATTTAGACAATCTGAATATGAATCCTTTTAAAAGATTCAAATTTGTGTTTAAATTTCCCTCATCTTCTACTCGTAAATGGATGTGCACATGAGTGAGATTTGGGGAGTGAAATTCTTTCCTCATGTTAACATGTGTTAAGCATAGGCTAAAGAAATTTTTTAACTCCCTCACATGAACAATTTTGGGTTCATTATTTCATGTGACACAAAATGCCCCTTTGCTTCTCCTTAACTTTTCTTCATAAGTTGAAACCAAACCTTACAAAAGTTTGGGCTGTTACATTCCTCCCCCCTTAAAAGAATCTCGTCCCGAGATTATAAGGTAAAAATGAGAGAGAGGATGATAGAAAATTACCGGATGTGCGACGTCTAAAGTCCACATAGTTGGTGCGAAGAAATCCTTCGCTATCCCATGTCGCTTCATCCTTGGAGTGATTACTCCATAAAACTCTATAGAACCACAACGTACTGTCGTGTGTGGTTCGGTCCTTTATGTCGATGATCTGAACCAGTCCCTCCTGATACTTGAGATCCGGTTTCAGTTCCCCGATATTCCCCAGCTGAATGGTGGTTGAAAACTTGATGCACTTACTCAGCTGAGAAATGTGGAAGATGTCGGGCACACTGGTGAGTGTCGCTGGTAGTTCCAGCCAATATGCAACGGATCCACATCTTTCCATAATCTGGAATGGACCAATGAATTGGGGTGCCAACGTTCCTCTCACCCCATCTGTTCACGCCCTCCATTGGAGACACACGTAGATATACGTGATCCCCGACTTCGAATTGGAGAGGACGTCTTCTCCGGTCCGCATATTGTTTTGTCGGGATTGGGCGGCTTTTAAGTTCGCTTGAATCAGCCGAACTTTTTCTTCCGTATTGTTGACAAGATCAATCCCGAAGGTGACTCTTTCGCCAGACTCACACCGATTTAGCGGTGCGCGGTATTTTCTTCCATAACTCCGGGTTACGGGGTATGACTATCCTGTTCTTGAAACACAGGACACCGTCTCCATCCTTCCGGAGACATTTCAGTTCCCCACTGTCTATACGTCTCCGCAAAGGTGACATGCCCTTGTCATGTTTCTGTGCTTCCACTCTCTCTTCATGGATGGTGGAGATAAAAGCTAAAATGTAGAGAGCTCCATGGGGAACCACATGCAATGGTGGCTCGCTCTCTTCCAACGGGGTGATGGTCAGATTATGAACGTGTGACTTGCGACTCAGCGCATCCGCCACTACGTTTGCCTTGCCGGGGTGATAATGGATCTCTATTTCGTAATCCTTTATCAACTCCAACCATCTTCTCTGCCTCATGTTCAACTCCTTCTGAGTGAATATGTACTTGTGGCTCTTATGGTCGGTATCTAAATGTATGAGGTTACCGAGTAGGTAGTGCCTCCACATTTTGAGTGCAAGTACCATGGCAGCGACCTCTACGTCATGAGTTGGATAATTTTTCTCATGGTTCCTGAGTTGTCGTGATCCATAGGCGACCACCCTTCGGTTTTGCATCAGCACACATTCGAGCCTAATGCCGGATGCATCGCAGTACACATCGAACGGTTTTGTTGTGTCTGGCTGCGCCAAAACCGGTGTTGATGTTAGGTGCTTCACTAATGCCTTGAACGCTGCTTCACATGCTAGACTCCAAACATATTTGGTAGCCTTCTTCAGCATCTCTGTCATAGGCTTGGCAAGCTTCGAGAAGTTTGGAATGAATCTCTGATAATATCCCGCGAGTCCGAGGAAATTCCGTACCTCGTGAATAGACCCTGGGGACTTCCAATGCAGCACTTGTGCGATCTTGCTAGGGTCTACAACAATGATCTCTGCTGAGATACTTTGCCCGAGGAAAGGTACTTGCGATATCCAGAATTCGCACTTGCTGAATTTTTCGCGTATAGCTTGTGATCCCGCAGCCGTTGCAAGACTATATGCATGTGCTCCTCGTGTTCTTTCTCCGACTTGGAATAAACCAGTAGGTTGTCGATGAAGACCAAGACAAACTTGTCTAGCTCCGGCATGAATACCGAGTTCATCAAGTACATGAACTGAGCTGGAGCATCGGTGAGGCTAAGGAACATGATAAGGTACTCATAAAACCCGTACCTCGTCGAAAAGCTGTCTTCGGAATATCCTCAGTCCGTATCTTAATCTGATGGTATCCTGATTTTAAGTTTATCTTGGAAAAGATCTTTGCTTTGACCAACTGATCAAACAACATGTCAATCTGTGGTAACGGGTACTTATTCTTGATTGTCAGTGTTAAGCGGACGAACACCACAGAAAATCATAGTGTTTCCTTCTTCTTCTTTAAAAACAATGCTGAACAACCCCAAGGTGACGAACTCAGTCGTATAAAAACCTTTGCTCATAAGGTCATTTAACGGTGTCTTCCACACTGCCCATTCCTTGGGTGCCATTTTGTACGGCCTTTGTGAACTCGATGATGTTCCCGACGCAAGTTCAATCTGGAACTCTACGTCACGTTCGGGTGGCATGCCTGGTAAATAATTTGGGAAACACATCCTCATATTCATGTACCACCGGAATGTCCTCTATCTTAACAGCTTCCGAGTGGTTCAATGTTGCAATCTATTGCCGACGGGCGCCCAGAACTAATGTATGAAAATCGTGTTGTGGGTAGTTGAGCTTAACGGTTCGAGAACTGATATTGAGAACCGCATTATGGTAATTTAACCACGACATCCCCAAAATAATGTCGATCTTCAGACCCCCAAGAAGAAAGAGATTCATGGGTTATAGTCTAACCCCCAAACAAAGAGGTGCTCGGCAGACAACATCACTTGATGTAATGTTGCCCGGCGGAGATATGAGGTATTGCCTCTTTGTAGAAGTGGTTTGGAGCTGATGCTGAGCCACCAAAGATTGATTAATAAAGCTAGGTGTGGCACCGGAGTCGAAAAGAATCAATATCGGTAGCTAATTTAGAGAAAACATCCCTGCTAACGCGGCTTCTTCTGAAACATCATCAATCACTGTGTAGCGAATGTTGCTCCTTGTCTGCCCTCTTTTCTGCAGATATAGGTACGGGTCTGAATATTGAAAATATGATAATCCGCAGCCTTGAATTTCCTCCAGAAAATATCTAGAATAATGGCCCATCCGACTACAAGTGAAGCATGGATGTCTCTCCGGTTCTTCGCTAAATTGTGGTTGGAAGCTAAGTACATATGGCTGCAGCGATAGAGCACAAACCACCATTTGATGCTGCTGCGGTGGAGGTGGTGCAAGTTGTGGTACTTGACCAGCAATCAACCTCTGAGGATCTAATCGTACAGGGGCCTCCATATTTCACTGGATGGCATTCGGTACATCCACCTATACGTTTGGGGCACATAACTTGTGCTAGCCTACACGATATCACTCATTTTCCTTTTCTTTGTACAGAACAGACCTTGATGCACTAAATCCAGATTTTGATCCAGTTAAAAGCATTTTCATAACTCAAGTTGAATACCAAAATTAAAGTTAACTTCAATATCTTTTCAACGAGTATTCATATGCCTCCAGATCATTTATGGATCAAAAGTTATGATTTTACAAATTTACAGAATTTTCTGGATAAAATTTGCCAGCATCTTCTTTGTATGTGGCTGGTTTTATCACAGTTATATAAGCAAATACAATATGAATCTGAACAAATTTTGAACTACAACAATGTTTCATATCTCATAAAATTTCCAAAGGTGTATCATATGATCCTTAGGGATTTTTCTACAAAAAGTTATGGCTGAAAACAGAAAAGTCAAGAGAGGTTTTGCTGCTGTCCTGGTTTCTGAACAGTGTGCATTGAACTGGACATTCAACCCATTTAGCGTGAGATTTTGCTCTGGAGGTCTACAAAGAAGTTGTAGAGCACTTAAAATCTTTTCAGAACTGTATCATACACCTTAATTGGGTAAAGTTACTCAGAGTTATGCTCTGTCAAAGTCCAACAAGAATTCCTGCCAGAAACAGAGCACTCTGTTTTTGAAATCTTTGAAACCTAGTCATTCTCTCATTTGAATCTTAGCTCAAAATAAGAGTTCGGTAACTAATAGTTTTTTCAAACTTCCACTTTTAGTTGAAAGTTAGTTCATGGATCATTTCTTCATAGAGAATAGGATTATTAAGTTTAGTACGGTGTTGATGCACCGTAAGAAAGATGTCGGTACTACGTTGCCTCACGAAAAGAAAATCCTAACCGGATTATACCAGCATATCCGTATCATAGGTGGCACTAAAACGGTCACTAGCAAACGTGTGCTACTCGTACTACGGTTTCGTGGTTAAACCTGCATAAGTCTCACACAATCGTCAGGTTCGGCTGCACACCGAACCCGGTCCCAATACAGTTTCATACATCCGTCCATCATCACTCGCACAGGTGTTCTCAAGCCAAACACGCCTTGAGCTACGTGTTCACGTTACTAACCATGTGACGAGGTCTCGCATCCTTGCCCGTAGCACACCAAGGAAGGTCGTTGCTCGAATACCCCAAACAACATGAAAAGTCGTAGAGGATACCCAAGCTGGCCAGGTTACCTACCACCTGTGAGGCTCCACCCTTCAGCTTGTGCGCACTGGTGGGCAGCGCTTACATGCACCCCCCAAGACATATGAAGTCTTGAGATGCATGATTTTCTGACATAACACATAAGTTAGATTGCCACCTTCATATTAGGCTATGGTAGTCCTTATGCGGGCCTAGTACCGTTTCCTCACCGTATCCTAAGTTTTTGTCGTAATACGATCCTTATTCCGTACGCTATTACCATTGCAGCTCTGATACCACGCTGACAGGGTCCGGACCCGCTCACAGGGCCGTGCCGCTCGCCCGGGAATCGCATTGGGTGGTGCCGTGATACGCGGCACCCAACAGCACACATATAAGGAAACATGTATTACATAAATCAAAAGTGGAAGCTTACAAATGTTCTTTGTAAATACTTTACATCAAATAACTACAGCGGAAGACTAGTAATAGCTCACGTTTAATATCTACTAAGCACTCGAGAAGATGTCCAGCCCAAGGACTCTTCTCGCTAGCAACACGAAGTCATATGGCAGCGGTCGGGTTCTTCATGTGTTAAACGACTTGGAAGTCTCCGAGTCTCACTGGACAACATTCTCATAAGCACCGATGTTAACCTGCAAAACCACTCATACAGCAAGCGTGAGCACATAGGCTTAACAAGTCTGACCCATCTCACCTAAACATGTAACTCTACATGCTAGAATTTCAATGTGTAATAGGAAGGAAAGTTGCAAAATACACGCCTATTTAGTTGGCTCTTACTTTTGAGTTTTAGCAGCAAGTGTGGGGAAAACCTCATGCTAAGACACATAAGAGAGCCGCAATCAAACACAAAACGCATTTATCTCATGTGCTTTGCCCAAGGTTGAAAAGAACTTTAATTAGCTCTAAACTACAGTAAGTCATTAACAAACAAAGTATATCTTTCAATCCACAATCTTTTAACATGGAACTAGCATGTTCTTTCTATGTCACGGTACATTGAACAAGTGGTACTCACTGAACGTGAGGGACGGCGATTATAATCGATTTACACCTGCAGGGTTACCCGAACAACACGTCACGTACGGCCGTACTCGATGTTGCCTACAGCAACCACCACGGACGTCGTACGCAACCACCTTTCATCCGTTAGCCAACTGTTGAATCGTTCCTATCGTCCCGAGCAAGAGGTCTCTGCGCGCGCATCCGCAGTGCCGCCAGCAGATTTACACCTCAAGCTCTCAACCTACCCTCTAGACGACAAGCAATGCCTCAACAAATAGCTACCCGAATTACATCGGTTTCCCAGTTCCCATATACCCGGTAGGTCTTCGGTACTGTTCTAGCTTATTCAACAGGGCAGCACACGGCTCGGTCCTCAGTTGACACAAGCGGAGCTATGGCACCCAGGCCCTAAAGTCCTGCTGCCCTTACTATCCGCTCAGTCTCATTTTTCTTGCCATGTGTTCCATTTGCTATCTCTAACCGAGGGGTGTTCCTCTAGCCTATTCTCGCGAGCAGTTCTAACTACTCGACTTGTACCGAATCCTACACTAGTTTAGCATTGCAGTGGCTACTCAAAGTTAAAAACCTAAGCCCAAAACCAGAGTTTTCATGGCTATGCATTTGGGTTTTCAAACAAGACTCTAATGCATAATCGAAGTGGATACTCAAAGTAAGTTCTCAAAATAATAAAATTTATAAAATAGCTAATGCAAACCGGAGCTTGCCTGTTTTGCAGGGTAGTAGGATATATAATCAGTTAGTATTCTTCTATCACTTGATCCTCCTAACTAGATCCAATTTCAAGTGATGATCTACGTCGAACTCCTCCGTCGTGAACCCTATCGACATCTATATGCACAAATTTTACAATACAATTCAGGAACTTAAAGACTTGTAATTGTTAATAATAGGGAGAGGTGTTAGAGTTCTAAGAATGAGTTTGGGGTCCCTGTTGTGTAGAGGAATCAAGGAAAAACCAATTGTCCATAAGAAGTCCCATTAACATTTTCTATGGGTCCTAATGGACATGTAAGATAAGCTGCAATGATTTGGACATAAGTAAAGATCCCGATCTCCAATGACTTCTAAATTTTTACAAGAAGTCATACACTACACAGAGACTTAGCTTGTCAAACTGCAGCTAAAGTTGAAGGAAATTGTGTCTCCCACAATTTCCACACTAATTCCCTATGTTTTTCTCACATACATAAGTATGGAGAATAAGGACAGGGTGTTCTAAGTCTCACTTGAGCTAAAAATTTACATGTGAGTTCCTGGTCACATGAAAATATTCTATACCAAAATTTAGCATCTTTCACTGAGTGGTTTATTCAGAATAATTCCTTAAGCAATTAAGCCACAAGTAATTAATTCTGAAGTAACTCATATGTTCATGCCAAACTTAATGAACCACAATTTCAATTATAGTTCATAGAGGATGCATGAATTTTTCTAGGATTTTTGGAGCTAAGAATTGCCCAGAACTGAATTTTCCAACTCTGGGACTTTTTGTGAAAAGTTTCTGTATTCATTTGAACACATCAATTTGAAATCTGAATTCTCCCACACAAATCAACTCTAAATGATATGAAATTTTTGGAGGTGTCAATAACATCCTAAGGATTATTATGGTAAAAAAATTTAGGATTTTTAGATGAACTAAACTCACTCTAAAATTCTTTTACTGAAAAGGTTCAAACAATTTTCCACAATTAATTATTGACTTTCATACAAATTGGGTTGCATATTTGGATAGAGTGTTTCAATCTGAATCTAAGCCGATTTGAATCACTAAATTTAAAGGATCCTACACAAAGATATGATTTTACAACTTTTGGGGAAAAACTGAAAATGACTCTGTTTTATTTTTCCAATTTTCAGAGACATAAAGGATTGGCACTTCATTTGGCCAATCAAATGAGGTCCAATAACTCTAAAATTTTTACTGGAGTTCAAGTATATTTAATGGGATGTCCTGCCCAAATTTTGGAATTTCCTAATAGACAGAACTCCTGTAATAAATCCTACAATATTTTCCTTATATGAATTAATGAGCCAAATCCAGCATTTTTTATAAATATTGGGCTGCACCCCTGAATAGTAATCTCTGAGAGGAATCCAATAAAATTTATTTGGGAATTTTTGGGTACTCCTACACAAAGTTGTGCCTATTTGAATTTGAATGGAAATCTGAAAACCGAGAAAAGTTCAAATGCCCGCCAATGGGCCCCACGACGCAGAGCTTCTTCAACCTCGCGTCAGAGACCCGAGCGGCGGCGCCCTTCGGCGAGGGTCACCAGAATCAACTTTCAGGCCCCCCCTTCTTCTGCCTCCCCCCCCCCATTTTCGGACACGCCGAGATCGTTGGTGGGGTCGCTGGCGGCCGAAGATCACCGGAAAGGGGTGCAAGACGGCGGCAGCGGTGATTAGGGTTACGGCGAGGTCGGAAACCTTCATTCCTCCACTAAATCTTTGGTTCTTTAGCCCTAGAGCATCAGTGAACGGTGTAGAAGCTAGAAATAGAATGTAACACCAGTGGAATTCCTCAATTTGCCGCTAACCACCGCAAGAAAACTTTGGTGTGAAGTGGTAGCACGGTAGAGCACAAGCCAGCGATGCGTTTTCATGTGGGAAGCTCGAGCAACCGATGCGTGGCTAGCGTGGCCGATCGGAAACGGAGAGCGGCACCGGTTTCTTGTGGGAACAAGCCGAGCGACGTGAGAGCGAGTGGGAGAGAAGCAAAAGGGCTTCGGTGCATTGGGTGTGAGGAGGATTAGAACGGGCAACACGATGGAAGCAGGAGCTGGTATCGGCAACTCATCGGAAACGGGTTTTTGTCCGGAGCTGTCGCGCCCTGAAGAACCGAGGAAGGAAACAGAGTCGGTTGTGAACCATGTGTGGATGACATGTGGGTCCCAGAACACCTCAAATATCCTTCCACTGCGCTTTAAGATTCCCGCACAAATGTTATCTGAATTTGACCAAACTTGGAGAGTACGCCAAAAATGACGTGATGAATTTGAATATGAAATCAGATTTCAAAATTGAGCATATTTAGTTCAGTTTCCAAATTCAAATTTGAATTTGAATGTGCTCTCAATTATTCCTTCAAATAAATGGTAGATGAGCTCCAAAATTCTCCAAATTGGGAACAAAAGCTCTTGAATACATGACGAATGCATCGGTGAATCCACTCGGATGCATTTAGACAATCTGAATATGAATCCTTTTAAAAGATTCAAATTTGTGTTTAAATTTCCCTCATCTTCTACTCGTAAAGGATGTGCACATGAGTAAGATTTGGGAAGTGGAATTCTTTCTTCATGTTAACATGTGTTAAGCATGGGATAAAGAAATTTTTTAACTCCCTCACATGAACATTTTTAGTTCATTATTTCATGTGACACAAAATGCCCCTTTTCTTCTCCTTAACTTTGCTTCATAAGTTGAAACTAAACCTTACAAAAGTCCGGGCTGTTACAGGTGTCATGTGTCCTGCGGCTCCAGGTCCGACCTCCAGCATGGGAGGGCTGTGGTGCGGCCGCATGGGCAACGGCTTCGAGTATACCTTCCCCCCGAGAAAGGCCTCGGATGTGCCACGTGTCCTACGGCCCCTGACCCGACCTCTAGCACGGGAGGGCTCCGGTGCTTCCACGTGCCCAATAACTCCGGACCACCCGCTACTCCCCAAGACAGCTCCGGTGGAGACGCGTGTCCCAGGGGCCACCCGCCCGGACGTCACTCCGACGAGCAACGGGCAGATGGACAAGTAGTAAAGAGGAAGGTACGCTGTCAGACCGAGCGTTCAAGGCTCGCGCCTTCCCCAGAAGCATGGTGCACGCCTCCGTTCCCCGTCTGCACCATTACGGTGAAAGACAGGGCGGCTAGGCGTAACGGAACAAAAGTGCCGCCCAACAGTGCAGAGCCGCCTGGCAGAGCGAGGAGACGCGACGACAAGACGGGAACTTCATCATCACCGGCCGCCCAGTCGGAGGCGCCCGGTGTGACAGGCGGCACGTCTTAACTCCACCGACAGTGACAGTTGTAAATGCCTATAGCTTATGTATAGGATGCAGATAGCCGCGGGGCCACCTGTCAGGCCCCGCGCCACCTTGTAACTGCCCCGACCTTGGGCTATAAAAGGGCCAGGGCATCCTCCGGGCAAGGGGTTCGCAACCCAGCCGACTCATACACTCATTCGCGCAAGCAATACAGCAAACACACCCGTGGACGTAGGGTATTACGCTTAGGCGGCCCGAACCACGTAAATCCTCGTGTCCCTCTCGCCATTGTGCTCCGACCTTGGAGATCCACTAGCCCCACCGAAAAAAGAACCTCCGCTGGCTACTTCCGAGCAGACTGAGGGAAGTGTCGCAGGAAAACACTTCGACAACCCCATCTAGGCAACTTTCAGGGCCCAGCACCATATCGCGGGTCGCGGCCACCGCAGCACGAACGCCCGGCAGATCCCCTTAGACCTCGAATAGTCATTAGGGCAGCTCCACGAGTTCCTCGTCCCGATTGCGGAGCTTGCTCTTCTCCTCGGCCAGCAGATCATGCGCCTCTAAAAAGGACATCACTAGGGGAAGCGTTGAGGGACCATAGGGGATAGCGATAACGAAAAGAGGACCTACCCGAGAGTTGGCGATCCACCACGACCACGGCGTCCCGAGCTATCTGAGCTAACTCAGCGCTTGCGTCCGCGGCCGCCCGCGCCATAGCCGCCTCGTCCAAAGCGACCCGGGCCTCCTCCCGAGCACCAGCAAGCTCAGCAGTTGCTTTCTTCGCCTCGGCGGTCGCAACTGCCTCTTCCTCAGCAGCCCATGCCGCCTCCCCACGAACTCGCGCAAGCTCCGCCCGCACCGCCGTCAGCTTGGTATCCACCTCGGCCCGACAAAGCTCGTTCTCTTGAGCGAGTCGTGGCCTCACGGTTTCCCACCGGGCCAGTCCCTACAAAATCAAGAAGGGTCTAAGGTAAAACAAAGAACTCGGCGAAAATGGTGAAAACGAAAGCAAGGTCCCTACCCGCCCGCCGAGGGCTGCCCTCTAAAGTCAGTCGAGCACGTCGCCCACACGCTCGAATCTGGCGACATTGCTCGCCCGAGCGATGGCTAGCTCGGAACAGGAGCTCTCGACGTCCTCGTAAGCTCGCTCCCACGTTGAGATCTCGAAAGATGGGGCGTCCAGAGTCAGGGCAGAAACGTCTAGGTTGCCCCCCCCCTCGCCAGCTCATCGACGTCGGGAGCAGGAACCTCACGGGCGAGGCCAGAACCGTATAAGTGGGTCCTGCGACCAGCGACCCGTGCCTAGAGGCCGAGCTCCTAGGGGGAACGTTGGACTCCTCCCGACCAATACCTGGGGTCGGGCCCTGGACAGCCTCCGAACCGACCTCCTCGACGGTCGGCAAGGGGCCCGTCTACGGAGGGCCAAACAGAGCCGGGACCGAACCGCAATAAGTCATTGCGCCATCGAGCGCAAGCAGCAACGGGGAATCCAAATCCCTCTTCGTCGTCCTGACTCCCGCGGAAGAAGGAAGCAACGGCGCCATATCGACGGCTGACCCGACGACATCAGCAGCCAAGACCCCGGTCGACTCCGGGTCCGCGGGGATGGCCGTTGGCGAGGGCAACCGCTCCTTTCTCGCGACCGCTGCCGGACAAACCGCCTCCGCCGGTTTCTCGACCAGAATGCCGACGCCCGGGTCTAATTTCCCGTGCCACAAAAAAACAGTGAGGAGATCGCGCGTCCCCACCTCCGAACACCGGCGCAAAGCGAAGAAGGTACGTACTTCTTGAAGCGGCGCGGTATCGCGCCGACCTAGACTTCCGTGGTCGGTATCGTATCTGGAGGGACGAGCGGCGCGCCTTTCGAGTTCCTCTTCTTCAACACCAGGTCAGGAGCACGCCCGGACGCTTGCCATCTCCGAGTAAAAGAGCTCCATCTCCAGATTCCTTCGTTGGGTCCGTCAAGCCGAGATATTTTCCCACATCGAATGCCCAGAACCCCAAGGGAGTGAATCCCTCGCTCCACAAAGACACGGAGGATGTCCGTGCCAGTAAGGTCCCTTCCTTGAAGATCCTCCAACCGGGCGAGAAGCAGCGCCAGTGCGGTCATCTCGCCATCGGAAATACCTTCGCGCCAGGATTCCCTCGGTACCGGAGGATTACCGGTGAAGCGTGGAAGCTCAGACGTCACATTTCGGATGTAGAACCGTCCTTGATGCCACAACCTTGAGAGATGACCAGAGGGGGATGGTGAAATAGCGTGTCTGCTACGAGCGGAGTTGGATGCAGGCACCGCCAAAATTGAGGAGCGGGAGGTCGTTCCCCGAAGCCCGCACCCAGAAATAGAACCTCCACAAGTTAAGATCCGACTCTACCCTCAAGTAGGCCTCACAAGGGTGACGGACACTGACATGTGGAGGATATCGTTCGGCGTCTGTTGATGGAGTTCGACTTCATACTCCTCAAGGAGCCGCCAGAGAAAAGGTGTGTCGGGACTCCAAACCCCCGCGCGTGGAACGCGAGGAACGACATGACCTTGTCATCGCGCAGCGTGGGTGTGCTCTCCCCGCCGGTTAGGCGGATGGCGTGTGCTTCCCTTACCGAGAGCAGCCTGCTCATGGCTTACTCGGGATCTGGCCGGAGCTCGCGCGGGACGTCGTCCACGCCGACATGGTGGTCGTGGAAAGAGAAGAGAAGAGTACAAGCTCTCTGTTGGTTCGGCTTGGCCGGGTCTCAAAACGGCCCCGCTCTAGGAAAGTGAATAAGAGTGGGGAGCGCGAGAGCAAAAGCGAAAGGCGTATCCGAAGGTTGGATGCCCCGAAGGAAGGCTATAATGCCACCGAAACGACACGGATCCGACAACCGTCAAGGAGTAGGCCACCGTTCACGTCCCCTCGGAACCGACGTCGCCTCGGCTTGCCCAACCGCCCCAGGATTAAAATCGCCTCCGCGGCATGGGAGTCAACTCGAGCGGCGTCACCTCAACTACTCGGAATATGGGCTTAAGTACGACCAGAGAAAAGGAGGTATGTTTCCGGCCCACTTCGGGGTCCGATAAGCCCCTGGTTCGAAGGCCGGCCCACAGGGTTGCGAGGACGCCCAAAGCGCCCATGGGTGAGGGACGCACGACACGAGGATGTTTGCGATAGAGACGACCTTGGGAAGGTGAATCCTCCTGTCGCCTCTAAGTCCGTAACCGATTCCCATCCCCGCAAACGCCAAGGTAACCCACAGAGGGGACGACATCGAGTCTACAGAGACCCCAAAAGGCTTGGGAACCACGCGCTTGCCTCGAGCAGGGATCTAACGAAATACGGGCACCGATCCCCCACCAGGATGCCCCCGCGAGATAGGGTAAATGGTTCCGAACGCTCCTACAATTAGGGGGGGCGGGTTTCGCTCGGTTTTACCCGGTAGCCAACTCACTGAGCCCGAGGACTCGACCACTGAGTAAAGTCCCCAATCGGCACGACCCCTTCGAGCCACGAACGGCTCGCGGACGGGGGCCGGAGCGAATCCGCCATATCAACAACCCGACCCCCGAAAGGAGGCTCGGGGGCTCGCCGCGGGGTCCCGTGGGAGCGATCAAAGGTCGCGACCGACCACTGGAGGCCCATTTTCCGTGGACGTTGTAATCAAGCCAAGCGTTTATGTCTTTCCTTTCCTACTACACAGGAACGAAGCCGACCAGTTTTTGTCCTCTGATTGACCATCGCGTTCGACCAAAGGCTCGGGGGCTACTGACGGGGTTCTCGACCTTGACCACCAAGAGGTATGAGCCGTCTAAAATTTGCAGGTGTGCTCGTCCGAGCCCTCCTACGGAGTGGCCAGGAGTGGCTCCCCTCCCCCTCAACACCAGACGATGGGTGGGTCCCGAGGGGAGGGCCAAAGCCCAAGTCCCAACTGCAGCGAGCAGGAAGCCTTCAATGCGGAGTGGGCGCCACCACGGTCAAGTTGAAAGCACTCGAGTGCTCTCTAGCGTGAGCAGTGCGCCCCGTCACATCTGATGAATTGGCGGGCGTGTGCGTAGTATGATGGGCATGCATGCGCGCCCCAGTACGGCTCGCCCCAGCGACAAGACAGAGGCATGCGGAACAGCGATCTCCCCCAGGCAGCGGCTTTGTCAAGCACCCCGGCTGACGTATGATAGGACAGGCATCCCTGTAACCATGGCCCCCACCCCTTCATAAAGAGTTAAAGAGGGGTCAACAGAGAGGGATATAAAAGGGGGATCGGTCGCCCCCTCGGGCAGAGGCAACTCGCTTGTAAGAGAACCACCTCATTTTCAATAAAGAACAGTGGGACACACGAACAAGACGTAGGGCACCTTGCCCGGACCAGTATAAATCATTTGTCTTCTTAGCTAGGCCACCTCGAGGACGAATGCACGGCGCATTCGGTACTAGTCGGAAATCCGAACGCCGACACTATGTGATAGGAAGGTCCCACAAAAGCTAAAAGGGAAGTTCTATAGGACGATGATCAGACCCGCGATGCTATATGAGGCGGAATGATGGACAACTAAACGACAACATGTCTGAAAAATGAGTGTCGGGGAGATGCGCATACTATGGGGCATACAAGAAGAGACCGAATTAGCAACGAGGCGATTCGTGATAGGGTAAGGGTGGTACCCATTAAAGAGAAGTTAGTCTAACATTGACTAAGGTGGTTTGGACATATCCATCGGAGACGGAGACTTCTAGAAGCACCGGTTAATAGTGGGATTTTAAGAGGTAGAAAAAATATTAGGAGGGGTAGAGGATGACCAAGGTTGACTTAGGAGGAGACGGTAAAACGAGACTTGAGAGATTAGAATGTTTCTAGAGACTTAGCTCATGATAGGACTCCATGTAAAGTAGCAATTCATGTGCCAGCATTGTAGTTTTTGTTTGTTACTGTTATATCTATTCCTCTCTTTTACTTCATTTTTTTAAAAAAATTATTGGGTTTCATGTCTAGCCTACCCCAATGTACTTGGGACAAAGGCTTTGTTGTTGTTGTCGTCGTCGTCGTCTCCTATGTGATATTGTTCAGTTTTGAGCATGGCGTATAAATGGTAAAGTTTGAAGACTAATTCTTAAGTCAACTGTTGTAGCCGTGATATTAATCATTTGATGTTTGGTATTGAGTGAACTATCCATTATGTATTTTTTTTTAAAGTGCAACCTGAAGTAAGATTATTGTACGACTTCCCAGACCAAAATAGTGGCAAACAGCACAGGTTAAACACTACAGAACAGTGTCCCATCTACATATAGAAATCCGACAAGACCACATAAATGATTATTCTGTAGTATACTAGATAAATGTATAGGATTGATCAGTGCAACACAAATATTTGTCTATTAGCAGAGCATTGTTCTATCCTAATGATTTAATGTTATTTTTTAGTGACTGACAATAGATAGAAAATTATATTTGTTGCACATATTTGCAAGGAACGGAAGGAACATGGTTGCATACAGTAATTGTTCCATAAAACATCGGGAGTTGTATTTCAGAAAAGTAAAGCAGCATAATAACTCAAAAAGAAATGGAAGTGGGGGAACACAATATACCCAAAGCAGTATCGCATACTTCATTTGGAATCACCATTTACTCTAGTAGGAGTCATGAACCAAAATGGTTTCTTGTTATAGACTCTTTTTATGGATGCCAATATCACAGGCGCCAAAAGAAGTAAAGATAAGATCCGGGAGGGATAAGGTTAGGAAATAAATTGTTTAGATTTGATTCTATCTAACAGAATCAGTTGTTACTAAATAAACTGGCCCCTGTTCTATAAAGGTGGCCAGATTAGTTTGTATTAGACAACAGAGAAATAAAACTCCTTATCTGGGGGTTTCTCTGTCGCCCTGGCTGGTTCATCTTCCTCCAGCTCGGGCGGCACCGACACCCTCCTCTCCCGGTATCCTCTGCGCTCAATCTTTCAGTCCCATCTCTGGTTGCACTCGCCCCTGCGTACTCCCCAAAGGAAGCCTCTTAACAATTTGGTATCAGGGACCATATAACACGCCGTTCCAATGGCCGCCGTTGACGCTGATCCTGAGACCTTGACAGATTCACAGAAGCTGGACAGAATTCTGGCACAAATAGCCACGATGAATGTCAGGTTGGATTCACATGATCAGAGAATTTCAAGAACAGAGGCTCAGAGTGTAGTGGAGGGTGGCCCTCAGAGAGTACAGAGGCGTGCAGATGATGACAGTAGCAACCGATCAGGGTGGGGAGATGATCGCCGCCAAGGATCCCGGTTTCCTAAGATCAACTATCCAAGCTTTGATGGAGAAGAAGACCCCCTGACTTGGCTCACCAAGTGTGAGTCTTATTTTCGTGGGATGAGGACTCTCCCTGAAGAAAAAAGTTTGGCTGGCATCGCTGCACTTAGAGGGCATCGCAGCCCAATGATATTATGCCCTCGAACGGGATCATGGAGTGCTGTCATGGCCTAGATTTGCTGACTTCGTTAACTTGCGCTTTGGTCCGCCAATAAGAACCAATGCCTTGGCTGAATTGAAGGAGTTGCACAAGACGGGTTCAGTAGAAGACTATCAGCGCAAGTTTCTGGCCCTACTGTGCCGCTGTAAAGATTTATCGGTGGGCCATCAGATTAATCTCTTTACTGCTGGATTGGGGCAACTACTGAGAACGGATGTGGAATTACAGGGTCTGGTAAACTTACAAACTTCCATGAGTCTAGCAAGGGCTTATGAACAACGTCTGGATACTATGACAGAAGGAAGATCAGGATGGTCTAAAGGTTATGGGCTTAGCAATCAAAAACAGGCAAGTCAACCATCGGCAGTAACTAAGAACACTTCATCACAGGGATCAACATCTCCTAGGCCCAGATTCAGAAGACTATCTCAGGAGGAATTAGCAGCTAAGAGGGCAAGTGGTGAGTGTTACTATTGTCCTGAAAAATATTCACATGACCACAAATGCAGTAGCAAATCGATTTTTCTGCTGGAATTAGATGAAGGTGAGGAGCTGGATGCTGCTATGGATGAGTTGGGAATATCAGTCCATGCATTAACTGGTACTGGAGTTCCTAATACTATGCAACTTGCAGTCAAAGTGGGCAGCCATACAGTCAAAGCATTGGTGGATTCAGGGTCGACCCATACCTTTATCAATGCAGATTTGGCCAGCAACTTGGAGCTGAAAATTACTACAAGAACAGGCCTGTCAGTGAGTGTGGCCAATGAGGATAAGATGACTAGTACAGGTGTGTGTGCACAAACAAGAGTACAAATTGGTGAGGAAGTTTTTGTCATAGACTGTTTTGTACTACCACTACAGGGTTTTGACATTGTATTGGGGGTCAAGTGGCTAAGGACCCTAGGACCAATTTGGAATTTTGAAGCACTGACTATGACATTCTGGAGAGCTGGGAAAACTACCAAGTGGACGGGGCACAATGGACAATCTGGTACATTGATAAATGTTGTCACAGGACAGGAACTGATGCAGGTGCTTCTTGATGAGTATGCAGAATTATTCTCTGAGCCACAAGGGTTACCTCCTCCACGCCCACAGGATCATCGCATCCATTTAGTTTCAGGAGCATCTCCCATTGCAGTTCGGCCATACCGTTATCCACAGCTCTTAAAAGATGAGATAGAACGGCAATGTGCAGAAATGCTAAAACAGGGGATTATTAGACCAAGTACCTCTGCTTTTTCCTCTCCTGTGTTATAAGTTAAGAAGACAGATGGAACTTGGCGATTTTGTGTGGATTTTCGAGCACTAAATGAGCAAACAGTGAAAGATAGATTTCCAATCCCGATGGTGGATGAATTGTTGGATGAACTCAAGGGTGCTAAATTTTTCACTAAACTGGACCTTAGAAGTGGTTATCATCAGGTGAGGATGCACAATTCAGATATTGAGAAAACAACATTTAGAACTCATCATGGTCATTATGAATTTTTAGTGATGCCATTTGGGTTGACTAATGCTCCTTCCACATTTCAAGCATTGATGAATGATGTTCTTAGACCAATGCTCCGAAAAGCAGTCCTGGTATTTTTTGATGATATCTTAATCTTTAGCAGATCATGGTCAGAGCACTTGCAACATGTCAAGGCAGTGTTTCAGATCTTAAAAGACAACCACTTAGTTTTGAAGAGGTCTAAGTGTTTTTTTGGCTAGACATCAGTGTCATATCTGGGCCATATTATTTCTGTGGAAGGTGTCTTTATGGACCCTGCTAAAGTGGCAGCAGTGGAATCTTGGCCACAACCAAGGAATATCAAGGCCCTTAGGAGATTTCTAGGGCTAGCAGGATACTATAGAAAATTCATTGCAAGATATGGGGAAATTGCAAAACCCTTGACAAGTCTGCTAAAAAAGGACTCTTTTTCTTGGACACAGGAAGCAACGGAGGCATTTCTCAGATTAAAGACAACTCTAACTTCAGCATCAATTTTGAAACTTCCTGATTTTCAGAAACGTTTTTCTTTTGTGGATTGTGATGCTTCTTGGTCTGGGTTTGGTGCTGTATTGCATCAAGGGGACGGTGCAGTGGCCTTCTTCAGTCGTCCAGTAGCTCCTCGGCACGCTAAACTGCCAGCTTATGAAAGAGAATTAATTGGATTTGTGAAAGCGGTGAGGTTCTGGAGGCCTTACTTGTAGGGCAGAGTGTTTACTGTGAGAACTGATCATTACAGCATCAAGTTTCTGTTGGATCAAAGATTGACAACAATTCCTCAACATACTTGGGTGAGTAAATTATTTGGTTTTGATCTCACAGTAGAATATAGACCGGGTAAACAAAATGGTGCAGCGGATGCATTATCAAGAAGGGATATGGAAGAAGGAGAACTACAAGTGTTATCAGGACCTGTATTTTCATTATTTGATGATTTAAGGAAGGAGTTGCTAACTGATCAGTCTACAGAATTAATAAGAACACAACTGCAGGAGAATTCAGCACCTGAAGGATGGAAAACAATGGAAGGATTATTACTATTCAAAGACAGAGTTTTCATCCCTGAACATTCAAGACTTTGGCAACACATATTGGAACTCTCACACGTGGGGCATGAAGGGGTTCAGAAAACATTGCACAGGTTCAGATTAACTTTTTATAGCCCAATTGCACATCAGCATGTAAAAGAGTTTGTCAAGGGGTGTCTTGTTTGTCAAAAGAACAAGACAAGTCATCTTCATCCAGCAGGGTTATTACAACCGTTTCCAATCCCAGAAAATATTTGGAGTGACATTGCTATGGATTTTGTAGAAGGATTTCCAAAAATTGGAGGTAAATCAGTTATATTGACTGTAATTGATAGATTTTCTAAGTGTGCACATTTCATTCCAATATGCCATCCCTATTCGGCTGCATCGGTGGCTCAAGCATTTTTTGATAATGTGGTAAAAGTACATAGGTTTCCTTGTTCAATTATAAGTGATAGAGATACAGTCTTTACTAGCAATTTCTGGACTGCATTATTTCAACAGGCAGGAGTGAAATTAAAGATGAGCTCGGCCTTTCACCCACAAACTGATGGGCAGTCAGAAGCTGCAAATAAGGTGATAACAATGTACTTAAGATGTTTGGCTTGTGACAGACCAAGATCATGGTTAAAGTGGTTGCCATGGGCTGAATATTGTTACAATTCTTCATACCAGACATCACTGCAGACCACTCCTTTCAATGTGGTCTATGGAAGGAATCCACCATCTATATTGAGTTATGAATCAGGAAAGACTAAGGTTTCTGCTGTTGATACACAGTTAAAAGACATAGATGAGTTCTTGAAGGAAATCAGGGAAAGGTTATTACAGGCTCAAGATATGATGAAACACTATCATGATCAAAAAAGGCGTGAGGTTAACTTTGCCATAGGAGATTGGGTTTGGGTGAAGTTACAACATAGAAATGCAGTGGGGATTACAGCAGACAAAGCATCTAAACTTCGACCAAGATTTTATGGGCCCTTTCAAATTTTGGAGTGTATAGGTCAAGTGTCATATCGTCTAAATTTACCTCCAAAAGCAAGAATTCATGATGTGTTTCATGTATCCTTATTAAAAAAGCATGAAGGATCACCTCCTAATACTACAGTACCACTACCAGATTTTTTCCATGGGAAGGTTATTCCAACACCACAAAAGATATTGAGGGCCAGACTGAACGGAGGGAATTGGGAGCTATTGGTTCAGTGGGAAGGCGGGACAGCAGCTGAGACAACATGGGAATCACTTACTGAGTTCAAGGAGAAGTATCCAAGATTTCAGCTTGAGGACAAGCGGTTTGTCATGGAAGGGGGAAATTGTCGAAGTGTGTGGTCGACACTTCCCCCGGACCTGCTCTGGGCAGCCCGCGGAGGTTCTTTTTCGGAGGGGCTAGTCGCTTGCGGAGAGCTTAAGCGTAGGGACGAGTTAGGGAGGAGCTTGACACGGCGAGTTTTACGTGGTTTGGCCGCCGGAGCGTAAAACCCTACGTCCACGGTGAGCAGAGGTGCTCACTGTATTGCTTGTTCTCAGAACCGGAGTCCTGAGCTTGAGGATGAGTTATGCCTAGGGTGTGACTTGCTAGAGTGCGAACCCTTGCTAACGTTGCCTACCCGATCCTTTTATAGTCCAAGGCTCGTGTGGCTTACAAGGGGGGCCCGGGACCCGACAGGTGGTCCCGGGGAGATTTCTTGCCGACTATCGTATCCGCAGTTATGTTGGTTGTTGTCTCTGGCGAAGGCTTCCGAGCCTTCGTTCTGCCGCCCTGCCCATGCTGCAAGCTAGTCATAGTGGTTGATGACGGCGGGGGCGGCAGGGGATGTCTTGTCGCTGTGTTTATTGGCTGGCAGGTTCTGACACTGTGCGCCAGTCTGCGATGTGACTTGGCGCAACGGCACCTAACAGAGGCGTGCTCCGCGTCTTGGAAAGGCGCGGGTCTTGAATGCTTTGTACGGTAAAGGCATGGCGCGCCTTTACTCCTGCTGCCTACCGCGCCGGGCGGCAACACTGCTCTGCTGGCCATGTGTCGGACCCGGAGCTCTCCTCTGAGGAGAGGGGGAGCTCCGGCTCCGCTGGACACGTGGAGCCTTCGGAGCTCAGCCCCGCGGAGGGGGCGAGATCCGGTCTTCCGGACCACGTGGCAGGCTCGGAGCTATCCTTTGAGGAGAGGAGAGCCCCGGCCCTGCCAGACACGTGGCGCCTTCGGAGCTCGCCCTTGCGGAGGGGCGAGGTCCGGCCTCCTGAGCCACGCGGCAGGCCCGGAGCTATCCTCTGAGGGGAGGGGAGCGCTCCGGCCCCGCTGGACACGTAGCGCCTTCAAACCTCGCCCCTGCAGAGGGAGCGAGGTCCTTAGGAAGTTTTACGCTGTGCGCGGGGGTACCCGGTATTGAGGGTACCGACAGTGGCCCCCGGGCTCACCTCGGGGGAGGTAACGAGCCCGAGGTGGGGCCTTCTCCTACCCGCGCACTTTCTTGTATTGAGTACTCCCTGTGCTAGCAGGGTTTTGACGACTTCGGAGTTCAACCTCTGAGGAGAGGGTGAAGCCTAGCATCGGAGCTCCGCTCTTGTGAAAGGGGGAGGTCCGGCTTCGGAGCTCGCCTCTGAGAAGAGGGGTGGTCCGGGAAGTCATCGGAGCTCAGGCCCACGAAGGGCATGAGGTCCGGCATCAGGGATCGCCTCTGAAAGGAGGGCGAGGGCTGGCGTCGGAGCTCGGCCCAGCTGTTGGGGCGGAGGTCCGGAAGTCATCGGAGCTCAGGCCCACGAAGGGCCTGAGGTCCGGCATCAGGGCTCGCCTCTGAAAGGAGGGCGAGGGCTGGCATCGGAGCTCGGCCCAGCTGTGGGGGCGGAGGTCCGGAAGTCATCAGAGCTCAGGCCCACGAAGGGCGTGAGGTCCGGCATCAGGGCTCGCCTCTAAAAGGAGGGCGAGGGCTGGCCTCGGACCTCGGCCCAGCTGTGGGGGGCGGAGGTTCGGAAGTCATCGGAGCTCAGGCCAGCGAAGGGCGTGAGGTCCGGAAGTCATCGGAGCTCAGGCCAGCGAAGGGCGTGAGGTCCGGAGGTCATCAGAGCTCAGGCCAGCGAAGGGCGTGAGGTCCGGAAGTCATCGGAGCTCAGGCCAGCGAAGGGCGTGAGGTCCGGCATCAACGCTCGCCTCTGAAAGGAGGGTGAGGGCTGGCCTCGGAGCTCGGCCCAGCTGTGGAGGGCGGAGGTCCGGAAGTCATCGGAGCTCAGGCCAGCGAAGGGCGTGAGTTTTCCGGAAGTCATCGGAGCTCAGGCCAGCGAAGGGCGTGAGGTCCGGAGGTCATCGAAGCTCAGGCCAGCGAAGGGAGTGAGATCTGGCATCAGCGCTCGCCTCTGAAAGGAGGGCGAGGGCTGGCCTCGGACCTCGGCCATCTGTGGGGGGCGGAGGTCCGGAAGTCGTCGGAGCTCAGGCCAGCGAAGGTCGTGAGGTTCGGCATCAGCGCTCGCCTCTGAAAGGAGGGCGAGGATTGGCCTCGGAGCTCGGCCCAGCTGTGGGGGCGGAGTCCGGTACTGCTCAGAAGTCCACCCTTTCCTGTCCCTTAGTCTCATTTGGCCTACTGTCCCGGGCCAGAATACGGGGCTTGGGTAATCCAGTGCACTTGGTCCCGGAGGTGTGGCCCCCAGCCCCATTCAGTGTGTAACCGTCCGGCCCCCTAGTACTCAGAGCGTAGCGCTGGGGGGCAGAGTGCGCATGCTTTGGGTGCAGGACCGGGCAAAGCAAGGCTCCTGACCCTCCGGTCTAGCGTAGGTCTTTTCTCGGAGGAGACCAACTGGTGGTACAGTACCCTTACAGGGGGAGGTTCGAAAGGCCCTCGGGCCTCTGGCAGGTACCCCAAGCACTACCGCCTTCGGCAGGATGGCAAATATCGACTATGCATGAGCGCAGGAAAGAGGAACCGAGTGTACAATGGATGTACACTACCTAGAGCGTGGGAAGGTGATCATATAAATTAATACGTAATTTAAATAAACACCTAAGTAAGCATGGTGAACTTACTGGGGTAGCGTCAGAGCGCCATGTCCTCACGCAGAGCGGGTCATGCGTGACTTCGTCGTACGCTCGGACACGGGGGGGACCCCCATGGCGATCTCAGGGGGAAGCATGGCTTCGGCCCCGCATACCATGTAGAAGGGTAGTTCCCGTGACCCGGCCCTGGGAAGTCCGGCTGACCCTCGACATAGAGGAGCCGGTAACCCCCGACGGCTTTGGGTGCGCGTCTGCACCGGTTGTGTGGGTCTGCTTGGCGTGGACCCTGGCACGCATTGCATCTCCTAACCGGTTTGACAGCGTCCAGGTGGCTTTCGGTCAGTAGGAGCCATGTCGGGTGGCTTAACCGACCAGCGTGCGGGACGATGAGCGTTCCCAGCACTCGCCTCCGTGGACTATTGCGAGCTAGTCGCAACCTTCCTCCTGGGTTATGCACCGCAATAGGATGTCGTGGCGCCACGCCAGTAAAGATACCAGCGCGTAGCAGTTAGTCATCCGCACAATCCGTTCAGCGAATGCACGTTCATCAGGAAGGATGTCCTTCAAGGAGTCCCGGACCTCCGTGGTCCATGCATCGGGACTACTTGAGCTTCTGGATCTTGAGCGCTGGGTTGCACGGAGTCCCCAGCGACACTTACGATCCTTTGGCGGCGTCCATGGCTGCAGGGCCGCCGGGACCACCAGCTTCGAGGTGTTGGTCCAGCCCCCTTCGCCCGGCTCGGCGGGCCAGGCTGTGGGCCGCAGCAACGTCCTCTCGAAGACTCCTTCGGGCACAGGGGCTCCGGTGGAGGCCTTCGTTGAGAGGTCGTCAGCTGCGGCCTTGCCAGCGCGCGGTACATGGCGCAGGTCCAAGGCGAGGAAGTCTTTCTCCAACATCCGCACGTGGAGCAGATAACCACCTAGTTGTGGGTCATTGCAGGGGCATTCACCCTTAACTTGCTTGATAACTAGCTAGGAGTCGCCCTGCGCCAACAACTGGCGAGCGCCCAGAGACAGGGCTGTCTTTAGTCCAAAGATGAGTGCTTCATACTCTGCCAAGTTGTTGGTTGCCTTGCAATTGAGACGCACCATGTACCCAGACTGCTCCCCCGATGGCATGAGAAGCAGTACGCCGGCACCGGCCCCCTGCTTTCGCGAGGAGCCGTCGAAGAAGAGCGTCCAGTGAGGCCCGGTGAAGACCGGAGCTTGGTGCTTTGGTTCACCGTCTTCGCGGCCCCCTGGGTCAGCCTTCGTTGGCGTCCACTCAGCCACGAAGTCAGCCAGTGCTTGGCTCTTGACTGTCTGACGTGGTCAGGAGCTCAGCTTGAACTCCGCCATCTTTGGGCTGTCTTCTGGCTTCGGAAGCTGGCAGTGAGTGCCAATGACGCCCGTCTTCTGCTCCGGCGCACTTGACCGCCAGGCTGAAGAGCCGCGAGATGTCTTGCACCTCCCTGGTGGCCAACTTCTCGAGCATCTTCTTGTCCCTCACACCTTGTCGGAATGCGACCACCGCTGATGCATTCGGGATGTGGGGGATGGTGTTGCGTACTGGGAGAACCGCTGGATGAAGGAGCACAGTGATTCCCCAGGTTGTTGTTTGATGGCGTGGAGGTCAAGCCCCGTGCCTGGACGGGTGTAGGAACTGCCGAAGTTGGCAATGAACTGCCGGCAGAGCTCTCCCCAGGAAGTTATGGAACCCTGGGGGAGGTTCATGAGCCAAGACCGGGTTGGGCCGGTCAAGGCGACGGGGAAGTAGTTGGTCACGACGGCCTCATCCCCTCCTGCGGCAAGTACGGCGGTGGAGTAGATCTGGAGGAACTCCGTCGGGTTGACACTGCCGTCGTACTTCTCGGGCAGGTGCGGCCGAAACTTGCGCGGTCACCTCGCGAAGCGAAGGTGGGGCGTCAGGGCCGGACATCCTTCTCCTGTCACTGCAGGCGTTGGTGCCGCGAACGCTTGGTTCGCCGCTGGCACAGTGTACCCCGGTATGGGCAAGGCTGCGCCATAGACCGGGGACGCCGTTTGTAGGGCATATGGCTGTGGCATATGCTGCGCGCGTGGGGCAGAGATCGCGTGGCGAAGGTCTGCGCCTCAGGCTGGGTCGAGGCTGACGTCATGCTGTCGCCGGCCTCTTGGTTGCGACGCCTTTCCCGACGTCGCTCGAGGTACACCAGGGCATCCTGGCCCAAGTGGCACCGTTCCAGCTCTGTCCTCAGGTCCGTCGACGGAAGCCTGGTGGAGCTGGAATCCGCCGTCTGTCCGTCAACCGTCGGCGTGCGCGTCAGCGACATAGCCGGTTGGCCGGAGCATCGTCCCCGCCGAAGTCGAGGGTTTGCGGCGGCGATGACAAGACGGTCTACCTCGCGAATCCACTGCTGGGTCGCTGAATGGGGTGCGTCCCCAGCAGGTGGATTGCGCAGTAGCGCTTTTGCTGCAGCTAGCGCACCCCCGTGGGGTACGCTCAGCGCTGCAGAAGATCTCACGCTAGCTGGAGCCTGCATTGCCGGAGTCGGCTGCTGGCTTCCAGCTTGTGCCGACACACTTCGCCCTGAGTGTGTCGACACGTATTCCCCGCTGGTCACGGTTCGCCGTGAACGCGGGAGAGGAGAGATTGCCACTGAAGGAAGCTTGGTCATCTTCGTCGGCAGAAACTCGTCGCGCAAGGGAAAAGCCCCCTTCTTGGCGCGCCAAATGTTGAAGTGTGTGGTCGACACTTTCCCCGGACTTGCTCTGGGCAGCTCGCGGAGGTTCTTTTTCGGAGGGGCTAGTCGCTTGCAGAGAGCTTAAGCGTAGGGACGAGTTAGGGAGGAGCTTGACACGGCGAGTTTTACGTGGTTTGGGCCGCCGGAGCGTAAAACCCTACGTCCACGGTGAGCAGAGGTGCTCACTGTATTGCTTGTTGCTCAGAACCGGAGTCCTGAGCTTGAGGATGAGTTATGCCTAGGGTGTGAGTTGCTGGAGTGCGAACCCTTGCTAACATTGCCTACCCGAGCCTTTTATAGTCCAAGACTCGTGTGGCTTACAAGGGGGGCCCGGGACCCGACAGGTGGTCCCGGGGAGATTTTCTGCCGACTATCGTATCCACAGTTATGTTGGTTGTTGTCTCTGGCGAAGGCTTCCGAGCCTTCGTTCTGCCGCCCTGCCCATGCCGCAAGCTAGTCGTAGTGGTTGATGACGGCGGGGGCGGCAGGGGATGTCTTGTCGCTGTGTTTATTGGCTGGCAGGTTCTGACAGTGCGCGCCAGTCTGCGATGTGACTGGGCGCAACGGCACCTGATAGAGGCGTGCTCCGCGTCTTCACGTCTTGGAAAGGCGCGGGTCTTGAATGCTTTGTACGGTAAAGGCATGGCGCGCCTTTACTCCTGCTGCCTACCGCGCCGGGCGGCAGCACTACTCTGCTGTCCACGTGTCGAACCCGGAGCTCTCCTCTTAGGAGAGGGGGAGCTCCGGCTCCGCTGGACACGTGGAGCCTTCGGAGCTCACCCCCGCGGAGGGGGCGAGGTCCGGTCTTCCGGGCCACGTGGCAAGCTCGGAGCTATCCTTTGAGGAGAGGAGAACCCCGGCCCTGCCGGACACGTGGCGCCTTCGGAGCTCGCCCTTGCGGAGGGGGCGAGGTCCGGCCTCCTGGGCCACGCGGCAGGCCCGGAGCTATCCTCCGAGGGGAGGGGAGCGCTACGGCCCCGCTGGACACGTGGCGCCTTCAAACCTCGCCCCTGCAGAGGGAGCGAGGTCCTTAGGAAGTTTTACGCTGTGCGCGGGGTACCCGGTATTGAGGGTACCGACAGAAATGTTATAGACTCTTTTTATGGATGCCAATATCACAGGCGCCAAAAGAAGTAAAGATAAGATCCGGGAGGGATAAGGTTAGGAAATAAATTATTTAGATTTGATTCTGTCTAACAGAATCAGTTGTTACTAAATAAACTAGCCCCTATTCTATAAAGGTGGCCAGATTAGTTTGTATTAGACAACAGAGAAATAAAACTCCTTATCTGGGGGTTTCTCTGTCGCCCTAGCTGGTTTATCTTCCTCCAGCTCGGGCGGCACCGACGCCCTCCCCTCCCGGTATCCTCTGCGCTCAATCTCTCAGTCCCATCTCTGGTTGCACTCGCCCCTGCGTACTCCCCGAAGGAAGCCTCTTAACATTTCTAAATCCTGGTGTAGTAACATGCTACTTGTGGTACCATAGTTTCCAACATGTCAAAGTTCAAACCTTTGGTGAGAGTTTCATACTTATCAAAATCAAATGCTTGATTCTTCTTCTCTTCAACAATTTCAGCATAAAATATTTTTAGTCAGACAACTAGTCCAGTAAAGTCAAATTCCTTCTCTATCAGATCCCGCATATGTAATCAAAGGGATCCAACAATGCCATATATGACCTCCCACTTAGGGCGAGCCCTATCGCCAGAAACAAACTCCCAAACATGGCTCCCAATCTTGACAAGACTGCATCCAGCCTCATTTTTACCAACCAGCCTATTTATCTGACCTTTCATAGCCAGTGCTTCATGCCGCATTTTCTTTGCAGCATATAGATTCCTCATGATAACATAATTTCTAATGTTCCATGGCTCAACCTCAACCGCACTCTTCATCACTCTCTGCCATATCAACATCAGCATGACATGCACGAGCAAAGAACAATGAGCTTAACATTACCCCGTTTGGCCCAGAGGGCATTTTATCCATCAATTCTAAGGCTTCATCTAAATACCCACAGCGTCCTAAAAGGTCTGCCATACATCCATAACGCTCTACCTTTTTGCTGATCCCTAGTGCCTCCATTTCATGAAACCACCACCTCCCCTTTCACAAGCCTCCCATGAATGCAAGATGATAAAATCCAATCATGGTCACACTATTGGAAGAAATCACATTTCTTTGTGTCTCCTCAAACAAAAGCTCCCTAGAATGGCCATTCAATGCAAGACCATTTATTATAGCATTCCAACATGTGACACCCTTTTGATTCGATTGATTAAACAATCTCCTAGCTTATTCTACATTTCCACACTTTGCATGCACGTTTATAAGTGTTGTGGTGCCATTAGTCTTCCAGCCAAATCCCTTTCTCCTAACGGATTCATGTGCCCGCCATCCAAGGTACATAGCACTAGTAGTAGTGATTGCTGGGATCACATTTACAACCGTCAGTTCATTTGGCTCAAATGGACACGACTGAGACTGCAACTTTCTGAAAAGACTCACTGCCTTCTCCTGCTCCTAGTTCCAGCAGTATCCACCTATCATCACCATTCCACGAGTACAGATTCCTTCACGGCTTTGCATCAAACAAATCCCTAGCAGCCCCCATGTTCCCAGCGATGATGTATCCGTGCATCAAGCAAGTTCAGGATACAACGTTCCTCTCCGGCATTGCATCCAACACACTACGTGCCGACTGGACATCCCCTGCCTTCACAAACCCATCCATCAAGGCGTTGTAGACCGCGGTATCCTTCTCCGGCATCGAAGAGAACACCTCCATCGCCGACCTCATGTCTCCGCACCTCGCCTGCCCGACCATGATAGCCGTCCAGGAAATAAGAGTCCTGCGCGGCATTGCGTCGAACACCTCCTGCGCGGAGGCAAGGTTGTCGGCCTTGGCGTAGAAGTCTATGAGAAGCCAAACTTGATGAGTAGGGCGGAAGCTTCGGACCCTCGAGAGGGCTCCCGCGCCGGGAGGCTGCGGCGTCTTGAGAAACGAATGGAAGGTGTACGCTCAGGAGAGAACATCGAGACGACGCCGCGGGACTAGACGGAGGGCGCGACAGCGAAGAGGCGGCGACCATCACGGAAAAGGGCGGCCAAGTTGGAGCTGGAATTGTAGGGAAGCATCAGACACGCTGTCCGCGGCATGCCGCTATGACGCGCCAGGGGAGGAGAAGAATGCCGGAACGCGTGAGGCCGTGTCTACCCAGTCAACCGGCGTCGTTTGGGGCGAATTGTTTTGCCCCAAAATCAAATGGTCCACGTTATAAATGTGTGACTGGGTCGGATCAGGGCTCAAGCCACAGCAGTTCACTAGAAATATTTTCCTTTTTATTTTATATTTGTTCAAGGGGGGAATGAACTCATGTAAAAAGGAACGGACGAAATATAAATGTCATGTTAAATTTCATGTTGATTGATTTGTTGAGGTTTATGAGTTTTGAGTGTTTTATTGTGGAATACTCACATCATTTCAATTGGCAAAATAGTCAAATATGTCCCTCATATTTAGTCATAAGCTCAATTCGGTCCTTGACTTGGGTGCAAGTTACTTGTGAAGTTTAGTTTTAAGTCTAAGTTGATCCTTAAGCACGTGGCAGTCCACATCAGCATGTCCAATCAGCGAGATTTGTCTCCTAGGTGCGACAAACTCACATTTCTATTACAATATTAGACTTTTGACACTTTTAAAATAAATCTCCATTAGGACGAAAGTAGAGTAATTATTAAATTGGTATCTGACTTATTTTTAGTCATATCGATGAGCCATGTTATTATCAAATTTAATAAAAAAACAACAAAATAGCGAACAAGAGAATATCTATGTATTTACCACTTACAGCAACATATATAAACTTATACGCTTGAATAGTTGTGTAGATAACTGACCATAAAATAATTTTGATAATTGTACATGTCACATTGACTACCATCTTGGATTAGGGATGAGTTTGAAATCAAACCAAAGTTCAAAGACTAAAGTGGCCTGTTTCAAAGTTATGGAATAAAATTGAGCACCATACTAAAGATGAGGGATGATGTTGGCTATTTCGCCATCTCAATTTAATTGTTGTTTTAGTTCTCGACACAAAAAACAAGAAGGTGTGTATGTGTGGAGCATAGGAAACGAGGAGGGGTGAGGGAGGAGAGAGAATCAGAGATAGATGTAGAAATGTATTAAAAAAACGAGAATGGTAGTTTTTACTATGAAATCAGGATGCACCACTTGATTCGTCGTCAACGGACGACTCGGGGGTTAGGCGGAGGCGAGGCGGGGCGCGACACTTGCGTAGGCGTGCGGAGGCGGCACACGGAGGCTGGCAGATGGAAGCGCGGAGGCGGGCAAAATAGAGGGCGACCGTCAGATTTTGGCGGGGAATAGGCTCCTTCCCGCGCGTGGTCCCGCCCGAGTCGGTTGTCTTCTCTTGTTTTCGCGCGCTCGACTCGGTCAGCCTCCAATTGTTCCCGCGCACTGCGGCTTCTCCCGTGTCGTCCCCCCTCGAGTCTAGCGCGCCGCCGCTGAATCCCAGCCACCGCACTTTCGCTGAATCCCGGCCACCACGCCACCGTCGGTCGGCCCTACGCTGCCACCCTCTCCTGCGATGCCGGCTGCCAATTCAACGCCGTTTAGGGCCGATTTAGCGGTGCCACCACCCACCTCTGTCACTGGAACTGGGAAGTTGTAAGCAAGGTGAGATCAAAGCTCCTCCCTCCTCTGTTCTAGCCATGTGTGAGCTCCTCCCTCTTCTCCCTCCTCTGTTCTTGCCTCTGTACACTCAATTTTTATTGTATGTCTGATTGTTTGAGCTCCCCCCCCCTCAATTGGTGAATGTCTTAATATCTCAATTATTATCGCAACATGAACATGTTAGGATTTATGAGGATTTCAGAGGATATGAAGATAGATAAAATCTGGTTATATTCTTGTAGGGATTCAAAACTGTTAGATCAGAACCGTTAGCCTGTTTGTAGTCATTGTTGTTCTTACATCAATCCTTAACAAGTTCACATTGCTTATTGGAATCTGAACATATAATTCTGAACTTTTTATAAGTCTGTTGTTAGATAAATTGTTGGCTGCTAACTGCATTATCTAATGCACAAAAGTTTGCTTGCTCAGAATCTTCTACAGACAGAAATACTCTTGGTCCACCAGCCAAACATCCCTCCTGAACTGAAGTTTGATAAAAATCTTGAATTTTAATCAGAAGTGTTTCTTTTATAACATGTGATATACATGTAATTTGAAGTTTTGTTCCATTATAAATAACACCTTTTGCTGGCAATATATCCTTCTAGCAATTCTGACTTTGTTGGTAAACAAGTTACAAGTTATCTAGACTCATAAGTCATAATTTGTGTTGTTGTAGGATGTCAATGTCTTGGGGAGATGAGTGGGACGGCAGCAGCACTCCCAAGAATTTAGGCAGCAGAAACTGAGAGTGCGGTTATGCTAAAAAGAAAATCGGACAACATAGGATGGGAGTATGGAGTCCTAGTTGATATTAATAACAAGGACAATGTTCGGTGCTTGCTTTGTAACCATGTCAGCTCAGGAGGGATTAACTGTGTGAAGCAACATGTAGCACATGTTGGGTTTGTTGTTGCTAAGTGCAAGAAAAGCTCAATAGAGGCAAAAGAGAAGTGCAAGAAGGGAGAGGACCGTTCATCAGCTAAATATTAGAGAAGAAGTGAACGTGTCTCGAGTTGGAGGAGATGAGGATGAAGTTACTTGTGTTGGCAGCTTGGAGCCTCACAAGTTAGGACCCATTGATAAGTGGACAAAGTCAATTGATCCAACTGCAATTCAAGCTAAAGCTTTGTAGCAACAAAAGTTTAACAAGGAGCTTTGGAAGCAAAGAACACATGATGTGCAAAAATATGTAGCAAGATGGGTGTATACATATGGTAAATAAAAACTTAACATTACTATCATAATTTATGTTTTTATTTAATAGTCTTTTATTGTTGATTTTTGGCTAAGTGGCTAACAAGTATTCGTATGTATTGTTTTGCAGCCATACCATTCAATGCTATCAATAATAATGAGTTTCTACAAATGTGTGAAGCAATCGGTCGATTTGGTGTCGGTTTTGAGTCACCTTCTCAAGACCATCTAAGGGGAGTTTTGTTGAATGAGGAATTAGAAATAACTAAGGGTTTGCTAAAACAATGTGATGCTAGAAAGATCAAGAATGAATGATCTATCATGAGGGATGCATGGTCAGATAGGAAGAGGAGAAGCATAATGAACTTGGTAACAAATTGTGCCGAGAGAGCAAGTTTCATTAGTTCAAAGGAGGTGTCATATGTGTCGAGTGAATTCATATTTGAACTAGTGGACAAAGCAATTGAAGAAGTTAGTGAGAATGAAGTGGTCCAAGTCGTGACAGACAACGCTTCTAACAACATGGGAGCTAAGAAGGTAATGTTGACTAAAAGGCCTCGCGTATTTTGTACTTCTTGTGCTACGCACATAATCAACTTGATGCTACAAGGAATTGGTAACTTACCAAGGTTCAAGAAGGGGATTGATCAAGCGATGGCATTGACCATCTTTGTCTATGGGAACACAAGAACCTTGGAGTGCATGAGGCACTTTACAGAGGAGAGAGAAATCATAAGGCCAGGTGTGACAAGATTTACTTCAAATTTTCTTACTTTGAGCAACATTTTGGAGAAGAATGATCAACTAAGAAAGATGGTGGTTCATAGCAAGTGACACATTAAGAGATGTGAAGTCAAAGAAAGGAAAGGATGTAACCGCAACAATGATGAGCCTAATCTTTTGGAAGGATGTCAATACGTGCTTGAGTGTTTTTGAGCCTCTAGTAAAGGTTCTTCGTTTGGTTGATGGGGATGTGAAACACCTATGGGTTTCCTATTTGGTGAATTATTTAGGCAAAGAGAGATAAAACAATGCTATAGTGGTATGGTGGCTCGCTACAAAGATGTCATGGCCATTGTTGATAAAAAGATGAATGGACAACTTGACTCTCCATTGCACCTGACTGCATATTGTCGAATCCTTACTATAGTTATACCAATACTTCAATTGTTTACGATGACACTATAATACAAGGGTTTATCAATTATTTTGAAACCTTCTATAATGATGATGAGGATAAGAAATATCAAGTTGTGAATACCGAACATAGGCTATTTTAAAACAAGGAAGGTTCATTTGCAAAGAAGTTTGCTAGTACTTATCAAAACTTTGACTCTAATTCAGGTAAATTTGTAATGGCTAATATAATGTAAATCCAAAATGTATTATACATTTTGAACTAACTCACCTTTTTCACTTTTTTAGCCTCATGGTGGAGGCTTTATGGAAGTGGGACATCTAGGGTTGATAAAGGGCCCAAAAAATAAACTAATAAAGGGTGTGCGCTAAAAAGATAATGTGAAGGGCCGGATTGGATTAGGGCCGGGCTAAATTTATATTTATTTTTAAACTAATATTTAATAAGGGCCAAAATAAATTATAAAAAGGCCCGTAGGCTGAGCCCGTTTACCACCCCTAGGGACACCTGTTCTACAAAAGATGGTTGTGCGGATCCTTTCATTAACTTCAAGCTCTTCTGGATGTGAAAGAAATTGGAGCATATTTGATATGGTTTGGCTTTTATATCTGCCATGTGTTCTAAATATTGAAATTTGTTGTCCTGCTCTGCTATTTGGTTCTAAATTCAGTTCTATCCTAAAATTCATTGAGTTCTGTTAGCTTAAAACTGAACAGGATTGTGAACTGAACTAAGTAGTTTGTTGGTTCCTTTTAATTGTTTGCTTGTTGAACTGTGAAACTTATTGCTTTATTGAACTGTGAAGCTGTTGTGAATTGTTCAGCAGCAAACTTCATGGTTTTAAAGCTGGATTGTGAAGCTTGCAGAACTAGGAAGCTTTTTGTTAAGCTTGCTGAAATTTCTTCATGGACTTATCATTTATAGATACATTCAAAGAGAAGGAATAGGCTAACTACTGAATGCCTCAATGCACTTGTCTTCATCTAATTTAATTCTAAATTGATGAACAAGAGAGCAAAAATCAAGTCCAAGACAATCACAGATGTCCTCCTATCTAGTGAAACATTTGAAGCTCAAGGATTTCTATTTGAGGGTGGTGATGATTGTGCACTAGTTGTTTATAGCGATGAAGATGAACAAATGCCTGACATAGATATCCCTTGGTCTGTTATTAGAGAAGCAATGGTGGTGGAAGAACAACTTCAAGTTCGTCGAAGTGCAAGAATGAGAGGACTTTATGCAGAAGAAGAATTTGATTTTAAAGAAGAGTATTCTGAGGTAGAAGAGGAAGACATGGATAAGGATTGAGCGGGCTGAACGAATCTGCAATGAATTGTTATGTGTTTTTTTATTTCTTTAAGTGTGTAATGGACTCTTGAGTGCATCCTTCATGTATCATTTAATTCCAAACTAAGCAATAAATTTATTTATGAATTATTCATGCAATTTGGGATCTGCCATAGCTCTCAATGTTTGTGGAATTATGATTCAGAAGAACCCATTATGGAATACAACAACAAGGGCATACCGCATGTGAGATTACTAAGATGAGTATTAATTCTGTTCTATTAGTATTCTTTTTTCTTTATTCATCTATTATGTCATTAATAAGTTAATGATACTTATTTGTCTTCACTATGTTACTCTTAGGAACAAGAGGTTGATAAAATGAAGGAAAGGAGTGCAGAAAATCAGCCTTGCAGCAAAAATTAGGTATGAATATACTTTTGTGTTTCTTAAATTTTTATAATATATGCAATAGTATAAAATGCCTAGACACCACCTAGTCACGCCTAGTCACGCCTAGGCTGTAGGCGGTAGGTCACCGCCCGCCTAGCGCCTAGTGCCTTTTGGAACACTGGTGAAAACCAAGACCACATTATTGTCGCTCCTCTGCACCAGCATGGCCTCGCTGCCACTTGAATGTACCACCAGAATGACAACAAGGTTATTCCCCACTTTCCTCGTCTCATGAATCATGAGGGACATTGCAAACTGCCATGGATATGTTGAAGGTGGTCGGGAGGTCACGAATGTGGGTCCCTATCGCCGGTTTCGGTGGCTTCTCAGACATATTTGGCGCTGAGTATGCCGGGTGGCGGCCATAGGAGTTTGGTGCAGTGTAGTTCAGCAACCCCCTTCCAAGTGGAGCAATGTATGCTCGGTTTTCCTCTTGGCTAGACTCCCCACACACGCTAGATCTGGTAAAGAGGGTAGTAAAGGGTGTCGATTTGAGGAAAGTCGCCCAACCAAAATGAGTGGTGATATGTGGTTGCAAAAGATCCATTGGAGGTCGCGTAGTTCGTGGATCGAGGCTCCTTTTGGCTAGATCCAACGGCTGCCCCCATCGATTCGACGAAGATAATGGAAAAGGGATAGTGGTAAACGAGTGGGAGTGCAAGGTGACCGAGAGAGCTTGGCGACGTTTGGCGGTGGTTGTGGGCACGCGACGCAGGTTGAGATGGTGGTAGCCGTGGGCTCACGACAAAGGTGCCTATTGATCACCCCTCTGTGGTGGGTCATGTGGAGGCGACGTGCGGTGGAAATGAGTATGTTTTGGTGGAAGACCAATGTTTCGTCCAGTTTTAGAGGTTGGTGGCGTTGATGGTGACCTCAAAGCAGTACTCAGGTGGTTGCGAGGTGTGAAGGGTATAAGCGAAGGCATTGTTCGGCAGTGCGTGAGGCCAACAACAATGATGTTTGTGGTTGTCATGAGTCCTCTTAGGGTGTTATCATAGTACTTCTTCCCCTCCCGCGAGATCCTTCAGTGAAAACCATGTTGTAGTGGATATTTTGCAGCGGTACTATTTATAGACGTGATTAAAGGGATTCAAACAAAAGGGATATTTTGTTGTGGTACTACTAAAGGGAGTTGATGCTATGAGTTACTTATACAAAAATGATTTCCATCGATAACAAGGAGATAAGGTTTACCTAGGTTCGGGCCTTCTCAATGAGTTAACATGCTACTCTTTGGTTGGTTTTTCTCTTGATATGAGGATTATTATAACAATGTATGTCGAGATCTATGGATGATCAACTTTGTGGTATTGGATGCTAGATAGTGTTTGTTGTTATGCCATGCTAGGGTTGGATGATGGATGTATTAGAAGATGATGTCTCAATCTGGTGCCCCTCCACCTTTTAGAGGGGTTGGATATCTTAGAACAAGTATTGCGTTTTAACTTTGAAAGGTCTAGATTTAATTATATATTTATATTGCTATATATAACATCGTGGCAGTTGCTTCTTTCCTTATCTAATTGGAGTTTAGATGGTAGTCCTTTTATGTACTTGAAAGTTGCCTAGAGGGGGGTGAATAGGCGAAAGATCTGAAATACGGCTTAATAAAAATGAGTAGTTCACAGAGTGCGGACTAGTCCGGTCATAGAGGATTTTAACTCAAAAAGGCAAGAACACAAGATTTATCCCGTGGTTCAGCTTCACAAAGAAACCTATGTCCACGTTAAGGAGTCCACCAAGGACCAGGTTGCTCTCAACCTTCTCCTCACCAAGCCACCACCAAGGTTGGCTTGTTCTTCCACTATATCACAAATGCTTCACAACAAATCGTGAGGCAACTCACAACTTGAGGCTCCCACCAGATCTCACCTCAGAGCACTTACAAACAAATGCCCTCAACAACACACTTCCCACTCAGCGCTAGAGAATAAATCAAGAGCTCTATGGTGCTCACTCCCCTTCTTCTTCTCTTCCCAAAAACTTACAAACCCTCAAGAATCACTCTTAGGGCTCCAAGAGTTTGAAGAGAGGGGACTAGAAAAGCTCTAGGAAGGCTATTTCGGCGTTAGGGTTCTTCACTTACGCTTTGAGGCCCGGGCAACCCCTTTTTATAGAGGTCCCAGGAACTAGCCGTTGCAACCAACAAAAGTTCGGACTAGTCCGGCCTTTAACCCCGGACTAGTCCGGCTTGCGGGGACCGATGACATCACTCTTCACCTACTAAACGGTCATATTCTACCAACTAAACGGTCACATTCTACGGACTAGTCCGGTCCACAACGGACTAGTCTGATCTCACACAGAAATCATTGTTCCAGTTGAGAACGTACAAGTTTGGTCCACCGGACTAGTCCGGCCTCCAGGAGCGGACAAGTCCGGCCATCCAAGACTTAGTCCCTTTAGCTATTTCCAAGTCCCGAACGGAATAGTCCGACTCACAGAGGACTAGTCCGATCTCACACAGAACCTCTTCTTCCGATTGGAAATGGACTAGTCTGAGCCTGCGGACTAGTCCGGCCTCAAAGAGCGGACTAGTCCGGTCCTTCAGGACTTAGCTCCTGAAGAGCTCAGACACACTCTCCACGGACCAGTCCGTCCCCAGACGGACAAGTCTGAACTTAAACAGAAACTCTTGTTCCGTCCTATATTGGATTAGTCCAATTCTTCAGACTAGTCCGACCTTCCACCACGGACAAGTCCGAAATCACACATAACCTCTTGTTCCGTTCTACATCGGATTTGTCCAATGTTCCGGACTAGTCCAGCCTTCCAGCCCGGACAAGTTCGGCCCTATTCCCAGGGCTATCTCAATTCTTCACTCAACTCAACCTAAACTCAGACTAAGAGCTCTTAGATGATTCTCAACACTTGACTCTTTGAACACACTCATACTTAAAGGCTAAACTCAACACAAAAGAATTTAAATCCCTAAATTCTACTCTTCTTGTGTGTTTGCCTTTTTCTCCTCTTTTCCTTTTTGAGTGCATCCATCTTCATAGATTTCTTAATCACTGTACTTACACTTGCAATGCTCATTAGTCCCTTAAGTGTTGTCATTAATCATCAAAACCCACGGGGATTTAGCCTAGATGCACTTTCAATCTCCCCATTTTTGGTGATTTGATGAGAACACATTGAGGTTTTGATAAAAATGTAAATGAGGTTGTTTTCATAATACACACGTGTATAAAAGGCTCCCCCTAAAGATGTGCATGAATAATTTGTAATAAAGTCAATGGATGAGAGTGAACTATATGGGATATTTATAGAGTTGTGTGTTATGATGGGGTGCCTACGTGTGATGCAAATGTGGAGATGTGATAATTAGATGTGAAACATGCATCTAAAATTGAAATTAAAGATCATCACACATACGAGTAGCACAGGATAAAGTTATTGCAACCCAAATATGAAAGTATAACAACATTACAACCTAAGAGAGTGACATAGTTACTCATTACTCCCCCTCAATCTCTCCCCCTTTGACATCAAGACACCAAAAAGGAAAAGAAGAGAGCCTAAGTCTCATTTTCATCGCTCTCACTCTCCTCATCGCGATCTTCGTTGCTTTGGGTTGCTTCTTCATCGTCCTCCTCATCATCTTGGTCGTCATGTTCTTCCTGGACGGCGGGAGCAACACTAGAGGAACCACCCCTAAGGAAAACAGCCTCGGTTGTCATGAGATCTAGGAAGGGTGTGATCTCCTCGTCTTCAGAAGCCTCCAGAGACATAGTAATGTCCGCCTTCTCAAAGATCTTCTTCAGGTACTTTTCTTGCCTCTTAGCCATTTTCTGAGTTTTGACTTCAACTTTTCGGCAAGAGGTGAAGATAGACTTCAAGAACTTTAAGATGGCACTGGAGGAGTCTCCGGAAGAGGCAGGAGCGGATGGAGGAGGAGGTGCATCGGGGACACTCCTCCTAGAAGTTCCGCCAATCTTTGGCACAATAGGAGGAATTTGAGGGTGAAGGGGTCTATGCTTGACGTCCTTCACAAATTCCAGTCCTGACACCTTCTCAATGAGACACATGATGAAGGGAGCATAACCACATGAGCGATTGGGGGTGTGAGATATGTTCAAGATGTCTTTGTAGATGTAGTCAAACACATTGAATTTTTCATCTTCACAAATCAGCTTCAACGGGTGGTGGAGGTGGCCCTGGATCATCCCCACATCTCCGTCTTTAGGTGCTAAAGTCTTTCTCAAGATCCGATTGAGCACACTAAAAAGTGGGCGGAGGATTTTGGTTGTAGGGGGATTATAAAAGCCAACCTCATACATGAACTCCATCTCCCCCAAGTCTATCGCCGTGAGATTGTGAATGGTCAGCTCATAGCTCAAGAACTCCTCAAGGCCAAGAATCCGTGCAAACTCACTATAGAGGATGGAGTATTAGACTCCGTCCGTCATCCATGAAATCTTCCTATCTCCAAAGGTGGAGAAATAGCACGTGGTGTAAAACTGAGCCACCACTTCTGTGTTCCAGTCGTACTGAAAAGCCACAAGGTCCTTCAGACTGTGATGCTCAACGGCTTGTATAACTGCATTGAAGGCTTGATGATTTTTCTTTTCCATATAGGGCCAATCAACCCTCTGAGCATCAGCAACTGGTGTCTTCATTTTCAAGTAAACTAGGCGATAGTAGTCGCAGTGGAAGTCACACCAAAAGCGATGATTCGGTGTGGCCTTCTCATACTTGTAGGGATCCTTTTCCCTAAATCTCCTCGCCTTTTCAGAGCCTTTCCCATGGAATATGTTGCTTGAAAGCTCTGGTTGTCAGTTGGGGTTATTCATGGGAGGTGTCATGACCAAGGGCCCAATGGGACCCTGTGGGGGAGCACTTGATCCCACGGGACGGTCTCAAATGACAATTCCCCCGCTAGCAGGTGCCCTTCTCCTTGGTGTTGCCTTTTTGAAGGGCATCTTTTGAACCGGGACTTTGCCTTTCCTTTTTGCCCCTTCTCCTTCATTCATAGGTCTCTTTCCTTTGTCGGTCGCTTGGGCCCTTTCCTTTTCACCTAAGGAAACTGTCCTTTTCCTTCATCTAGAGTGCTCTTCTTCAGCTTGAGCTTGAGCTGCCTCTCTTTTGTGTTGCTTCTTGGTTCGAGTTTCATGACGAGCGAGCTCTTGCACAAGTGCAGCGTCCTCCTCCTCACGACGTCGGTAAAGCTCTTGTCGAGCTGCTTCATGCTCCGGGTCAGAGAGGGGTGGAGAATTGTTTTTTTGAGCCATGCTGGAAGAATAAATGAGTAAGGATATGAGTTGAGAGCAAAAGATTATCACGATAGAGGTGCAGCAAAAAACACTAAGTTAGGGGTTAACTCAAGATTTGACCGGACTTGTCCGGTCCCTGATCAGACTAGTCTGGTCAGGAACAGACTTGTCCGCCTTTTGTCTGAACTAGTCCGGACTACCTAGGGTCAAACCCTAACTAAGCGGATTTTCTGCAAATTTGATCAATAGTTTGCAATAATCCTAGGGAGGAGACGCATGAAGATTATGAAGCACTAGACATCCTAATTTATAGAAGAAACATCCTAGAATTGAGAGATTTTAGAAGATTAGGTTTTACCCCAAGAACACACCTTGATTGCTCAAATCCGATGAAATCGCCGGATTGAAGTGCGGAGAAGTTGGAAGATTGACTTCCCGAGATCCCAACGGGTAGAGGACTAGGATCCTTTGAAGTTTTTGGTGGAATTTTTCAAAAAATCGCCAATGGGGGTGAGTTTTGAGTGCGGGCGCGTGTTAAGATGTGTGACGAGTGAACTGGGTCTTGGCCCTCGGCAGTTGGGTTAAGTCCCAACCGTCCGGACTAGTCCGGTCGAAGATACCGGACAATTCGGTTGCCGGACTGGGTCCGGACTTATCTGAAAGTGTGAACTAATCCGGTTTGGAGCGGACTAGTCCAATGTAGACCTGTTTAAACCTAGTCGGACTTGTCTTGCATTCCGGACTTATCCGGCCCATCGAGCGGATTAGTCCGGCCCTTGACATCACACTCTTATATACATGAAGAGATGTGTAGGAATTTGTAAGGGCCTCAGTTTTTGACACATATTTGAGGTGTCCATCACCATACACACACACCTCATTTGAGGAAAGTTGATGAACACAAATGAAGAGCAAGTAACCACCATCAACATGCTCATTAGAGAACAAACTCACATATTGCAAAAGTGGTATTTCCCACATGTGATATAGGTGGGCTGGAAATATGAAAACTCCTACACATTGCTAAGGATGTCCCTGCCAAGTTTCATCCAAATTCAAAACCTTTTTGAGGTCATTTTGGGTATAGTTAGAAAGAGGACAGTTTGAAACCATATTCAAATTCAAACTGTTTTTATCCCATGAATTTGAAAGTGGGAGGCATATTCTTATTCAGCACATTTTTGTGAGCTCACACATAAATTTTCACTCCATTTGGAGTTGATCTTGACATGAGCTAAGTGGGACAAATTCAAACTTTATTTGAATTCAAAACTGAACTTGTGCTGAAATTCATTCAAATCGAACCCAAGTTGAATTCTACTCAATTCAAATGGCTCATGGGTGAATAATTTGAATTACCAGGGGTAGTATGGGGCTCACTGTTTACAACAGGGATTAGGAGTAAACTTCAGAGGTTAAAATTGGAAGTGGGACCCACATGTCAGCCACTACTCCAACTCAAACCGACTGAAAACCCAGATCGGGTTATTGCGCCGGACTGAGCAGCCGCCACGGCGAAGAGGCGACCGGGACACCACCTGCTTGCCGCCCCGACGTGCTGAACCGCCTCACAGCCCCCTTATCTATGCCACCGCCCTGATCGGAGCGATCACCGCCCACTCTGCTGCCTCCTCGCATCAGAACCGCGCCATCGCTGCCGATCACACAGAGCTGATCAGGGAAGCTTGATCACCGCCTCCCCGTCCCCTCCAGAGCCACGGCAAGGTACTAGAAACCTTCCTCCGTCTTCCCCGCTGCTAGAGTTCAGCTGAAACCGATTGATATCGGCTATGCCAATTCGGTGACTTAAAACCACCGCACTTCGGGCTCCCGTGGACAGCCCAACCGGGGCGTTGTCATGCTCGAGCCAAGGCACCCTTGGACGCGCTGGTGACCGGTGCTGCTCACCCCCGAGCCATAGCCCGAGTGTTTGCTCACCGGCGGCGAATTTCCAGTTTTCCCCTTTCTGTGTGCAGACCGACCTTCGGGTGCGGTTCCGGCGAATTCATACTCTAGAAAGGATTAGAGGGCCTCAATCCGCTCTCACACAAACTAGACACGGTAACGCACAAGTTGCCTTCACAACCTTTGGCCAGAGGACCTCTGTACCCGGCGTAATTCGAAGTTTACCGACGGCGGAATAAACGGGAGGCATCGGGCGCACGGTGAGGACCTACTTCGGGCCTCCCCCGAGCTGCCTCAAGCTCATGTCGACCTTCCCTGAGGTCCACTGATGCTTCCCGACCGGTTGCTCGAGTAGTTGAGGTGCTAGGGGAGTCAGCCGACACGGCCGAAGTTTTTCCGAGGCGGCGGCTCGTTGCCGACCATGTATCGGCCGTCGTCATGACGAGCTGACCCCAAAATCCTGTTCCCCGAGTGAAAGTGGGCAGGGGCGGCCAAGATCGTGAAGTTTGGAGCGTTACAGAAGCTGCCGGCGAGCTCTCCGGCGAGGTCCCTCGGCGGCGAAGCGCGGGCGGCGAGAGGTTGAAGAAGAGGGTGGACCCCGGCTGTCAGCGACCGATATTTTAAATCGGGATCGGGCTGCGGCCGGGATCGGGTGTGCTGGCGCGCAAAAACCTTGTGGGCCGCCGTGTGCTGTCGCCTCGGCGCTCAACACGTGTCCCCGTGGGCCCCCGAGAGTTTAAACTTTTTCCCCGATTTTTAGAATTCTTCCAAACTTCAAATCCTCATAACTTTGGCTAGAAAGCTCCAAATCGAGTGAACCAAATTTTGTTAGATTCAACTCTCTGAGCACTTTCCAGCAAATCAAGTTTCACTTCATGAAAATCCTTATTTCTCCAGAATTAATTCCTCAAATTTTAAAATGTTTGGAATTTTAACTGGAGAATACTTTGGAGGAAAATCCTGAAATTTTACTGGGATGTTCTCCAAAATATCCCTGAACTACCATAAAAATTTCAGACCCATTTGAGCTCATTTGGTCCACCTAATGGTGTGATTAGTGAAACTGTTCCAGAGAAAATAGAAAATGTTCAGAAACATTTTCAGAATTTTCTCTGAAATTGTTTAGCTCATATTTTTAGTTAGGAACCTTCAAATTAAGTGAGACCAACTCCATTAGAACCCTCTGAAAATCTAGTTTTCAGAAAGTCATAATTTTTTTCATGAAAATCGTTAGAACACCCTAAAAGCCTTCAATTAAGGTCAAGTACATGATTAATTGTGGAGGGCTCAAATGAGCTTTGCTGCAATTAAAACTTGACCAAGTCTCTGTTTAGGTTGTAACCCAGCCACAGTAAAAGTTTCACAGTCGTTGGGTCTGTCTAGTAAGAGTTATAGACTTCACAAGTTTAAAGGTTAATACAACTGCATTTAAATTAATACATGTATTGCTTCTATCATGTAGTCGCTAAGGTTGAGGAGGAACCCGAAGTCCTAGACTTTGTTACTCCGGAGGAACAGCTAGCCTACGACCAAGAGCAGCAAGGCAAGCTCCGGTTTGCATTAACCGTTTTACAAATTTTTATTGTTTTGAGCACTTACGTGATTATTATGATTCTTTGCATTAGAGTCTTGTTTGGAAACCCAATTGCATAGCCAAGAAAACCATGGGTTGGGTTTAGGATTGCAAACCCCGTTAGCTACTGCAATGCTAAGATAGTGTAGGATTCGGTACAAGTTGAGTAGTTGGAACTACTCGCGAGCATAGGGTAGAGGCACTCGACTCGGGTAGAGATAGCACATGAAACACATGGCAAGAAAATGAGACCAAGCGGAGGGTAAGGGCAATAGGACTTTGGGGCCTGTGTGCTGTAGCTCCGCTTGTGTCGATTGAGGACCGAGCTGTGTGCGGGCCTGTTGAACAAGCTAGAACAGTAACGAAGACCTACCGGCTATATGGGAACCGGGAAACTGATGTAACTCGGGTAGCTGGGTGTTGAGGCATAGCTGGTCGTTCAGAGGGTAGGTTGAGAGCTCGAGGTGTAAATCAGCTGGCGGCACTGAGATGCGCGTGCAGAGGCCTCTTGCTCGGGACGATGGACCTGTTCAACATTTGGCTAATGGGTGAAAGGTAGTCGCGTACGGCGTCCGTGATGGTTGTTGTAGCCAACATCGAGTACGGGCGTACGTGACGGGTTGCTCGGGTAACCCTGCAGGTGTAAATCGATTATAATCGCCGTCCCTCGTGGTTAGTGAGTACCACTTGTTCACTGTACCGTGACGTAGAAAGAACAGGCTAGTTACATGTTAAAATATTATTGATTGAAAGATGGACTTGATTGCTAATGACTTGCTGTAGTTTAGAGCTAACTAAAGTTCATTTCAACTTTGGGCAAAGTACATGAGAGAAATGCGTTTCTTGTTTGATTGCGGCTCTCTCATGTACCTTAGCGTAAGGTTCTCCACAACCTGTTGCTAAAACTTGAAAGTAAGGTTCTACTAATTAGGCGAGTCCTTGCAAATGATTTTTACCTCATGTAACCCACCACCCCTCATTTAGAAGTTCCATGTTTAGGTGAGACGGGTCAGACTTGCTGAGCCTCCGTGCTCACTGCTTGTGTTTGAAGCTTTTGCAGGGTTCTATGAGGAAGGGACTCCCGAAGAGGAGACGGAACCCCAGGAGGGGAACCCCGTTGAGTGGGAGTCGTGCACGCCGCAGAGTTAGTGTGCGTGTGTGCTAGCAAGGACACGTTCAAGGGCTGAACATGGACTTGACGCGTAGTCTACGCCCGCGAGTGTAGACTGGAACTATTTTGATGTAAACATGTTCATAAACTTGTTTATGTAATAAAATTTCGCTTCCGCTTTGTACCTTTGACGTGTGTTATCCGGTGCTGTGCAACGCAGCACCCCTCAGCGTGATCCTGGCTCGACAAGACCTTTGGGGTCGTGTCAGCGTTGGTATCAGAGCTTGCTTGAGGTTTAACGCACTACAAAGGTCATCTTTTTCAAAAATCCAGTGAGGAACGAGTTAGTAGCCCGTATAAGGATGTTATGAGCATATAGAAAGTGGCATACTAACCTATTTGCTTATGTCGGAAAATGGTGTATCTCGGGACGTTTATGTCTTGGGGGGTACACGTAAGCGCTGTCCACCAGTGCGCACAAGCTGAAGGGTGGAGCCCCACGGGTGGCAGGTAACCCGACCCACTTTGATATCCTCTATGACTCTTCATGTCGTTTGGGGTATACGAGCAACGTCTGTCCCTGGCGTGCGTGGTGCAACTTGGGAGACCCCGTCACGTGGTCTGAAACGTGAACACGTAGCTCAAGGCGTGTTTGGCTTGAGAACATCCGGGCGAGTGATGACGGCCGGGTGTACGAACTGTATGGATTCCGGGCTCGGTGTGCAGCCGAGTCTGATGATTGTTTGAGTTTCTGCAGGTAGTCCGACCACGAAACGGTAGACGTGTAGCATCCGTGCGAGTGACGTTTAGTGCCACTGAAATAACGAAGCCGGCTAAGTCCGGTATAGGATTTTCTTTGTGAGGACGTAGTACCGACATGATCTGGTGACGCATCGACGTCACACCCAACTAAATGAACAACTTCATTGTAAAACTTGAAGGTTTTGATCCAAAGCAGTAAAACTTGATATAACTCCTTCCCTTAATCAGGACATTCCAAGTTAACAAGTTTTTAACTTATAGGTTACTAAGGACAGAGCACTCTGTTTTAAGCTGAATCCAGGCTGAAGTTAATCAGAGGTTAGAGGTTGAGTTCTTTCGAGGTTGGGGTCATATGATACATTTCTGGAAAGCTTTGGAAGAGATTTACAACTTTTCTGTTTAGGTCCAGAGGTGTTTCATCCCTTAACCAATCGAAAAATGCAGTGGAGTTGAAACTGTCCAGAAAACAAGACAGAGCAAAGACTCTCTGTAAACTCTCTGTAAATTGAGTATAACTTCCTGCATAAAAATCCAAAAATAGAAAATGAGGTAGTTCTGGAAATCTTATGAGATGGGTTACAACTTTGTAAGAGAAAGTTTTGTCAAATTAGGAACAGAAATAACTGGAATTCTTGGATCAAATCAGTACCCATAGCAGGGAGGTGCTGTCCAATTGTTTCCAGAAATTCTGTTAACTTTGACATTTCATAACTTTTGAATCAGGACAGATCTTAGGCCAAGCAAATACTTTCTGGAAAGCTATGGAAGTTAGCTTTAACTTTGATGTCGAGCTCCATAATTGGTTTTGCCTTTAGCATGACCTAAATCAGGTTGAAATGGAAACTGGTCAGGGCTGTCATGGGAACAGCAGATCAGTAGTCAAATTTGTTTAAAATTTGAACTATGTTTCCAAGTTTTATGGGTTCAATGACATGTATTATGTTATAACTCAGTGGTTTACTATTTAAATAAATATTTGACATTTCTCAAATATATTTTTACAGATGACAGCAGACAAACAGTTGGAGAACGGGTGGGTGGTATCCCACTGTTCTCACCGTAGCGGCTATCCAGAAGCATTGAGGCGTATGCTTCAATATTTCGGATATAACCAAATGCCGCAGTACTTCGCCAAGGAAGAAGGCGAAGAGGGGAACAAGACGTGGACAATCCATGTCGAAGTCCCTGCAGGACCTACGCCACCCGGTTGGGTGCCGTTCACTATCACGGTGAGAGGAAGACAACCGGAAGGGATGTGGCAAGTGGCAGCCCGTGACACTATGTCACGTTTCTGCCAACTACACGTGCAGGCTATGGAGGGCACTCCATACGCGCTTGTTCCGGTGGAGGGACGGGCTCAGCATGTGTGGGAAGAGAGGTACCGGGAGGCAACGGACCCGAGTTGCCCAAGGTACAACCCCGCGGAGGCAAATCTCAGCCTCCAGATGAGGGCGGGAAACGCCGTGATGGACAGCCAAGCTGTTCATACGGAGCATCTCACCACAAAGCTCAAGGAGAGAACAAGCCGTGGAGAGCATTTCGAGAGTGCTCACAGCGCACTCCGCAATGTGCTCCTTCCGACGATCAATCTACTGAATGAACAACACAATCAGTTGCGTCGTCTGAAAAAGGCAAAGAAGAAGAGCCGTGTCGACATCGCGGCGTTGCAAGAACTGGTACAAAATCTGACCCAGCAGAACGAGGACCTTGCTCAAGAGCGGGATGACGCTATTGAGGAAGGGCAAGGCTGGGAAGAAGATTACAACCAGGCTATGGACGAGGTGCATGCTTTGCAGGACCTGTACCTCCGGTATTGGGTGTACCGGTGGTCTTGGGTCTTCCAGCAATGGGAGAACCCGGGATGGGAGAAGAGGTGGTAGATCCAGAGCCACCAGCAGAGGTACCGGAGGAGGACGACCCGCAGGAGGTCGAGTTCTACTCCGAGTAGGGGGTTACAGTTGCCAAGTAGGGCAGCTAGGGTAGTGTAGCCCGAATTTTGTAAGCGGTGACATGTCGTATAGACAGTAGCCTATGTATAGGTAGTGATGACATGAGAACGACTTCTCGGAGACCCGAGAATAATGTATCTTGTATAAAGTTTATGCTTTATCAATATATGTGAATGTTGTGCAAATTATTCATGTGTCACTTCAATACCTACTGTTGCATATGGAAATTTTCAAGTAAGACATGTGCTAATCGTTGCTGTTTTGAATTTCAGAATGACGCGTACTCGTGCCAACCCTGATGTTGGGGGTACTAGTCAAGGGGGAGAGACCTCCCAACAGCCTCCCAAGGACTCCTCGGGACAACAGCAGCAGCAACAGCAAACACCGCCACCGCCACTGCCAACGGTTACATTGGCCGACATCGTCGCGGCAATGGCGGGTTCACATCAGCAGCACACGGAGTTGCTGCAGACTCTAATCGCAAATACGTCTCGCCCAGAGAGACGTCAAGACCGTGAGGAGCGTCAACAGAGCTCCTACTCCGACTTCCTGGCAACTCATCCCCCGGTATTCTCAAGGGCGGATGAACCTCTTGACGTGGACAACTGGCTCCGCGCCATAGAGATGAAGTTCAGGCTGCTCCAGATAAGTGAGCAGCGCAAGACTCAGTTCGCGGTCCAGCAGCTCCAAGGATCCGCGAGCGCGTGGTGGGCCAACTTCTGTGCTTCACAGCCCACCGACCAAGTGATGACCTGGACGGAGTTCCGGACAGCCTTCAGGGCCTATCATATACCGCCAGGTTTGATGAAGAGGAAGACGCAGGAGTTCTTACACCTGCAACAAGGGAGCCGGAACGCGCTGGAATACTCCAGGGCGTTTAACGATCTCGCGCTATATGCGTCGTATCATGCCGATACCGACGAGAAGCGGCGGGACCATTTCTACCAGGGGCTTAACCCGCTCCTGAAGGACAAATTGGCGATGTTCAATCGTGGCAGCCTCAACGACATCATTGATGCTGCGATTGTTCAGGAGGACTCCGGCAAGGAGTTAGCGGCGGCGGAGAGAAAGCGAAGCGCGCCGCAGAGCAGCGGAGAAGGAGGTGGTCCTTCTCAGAAGTTTCGGATGGTGAATCGCCCACCATCAGGTCCACGCTGGCAGCCACCACAGCGGTCGATGCCGTTCCGCAGTCGGCCGTACTCTTCACCGGCATTCAGGCCGGCACTACCAGTACCACCTCCGCAACAACAACAGCAGCGGGCGATGCCGCGTGCGTATGCACCTCAGCAGCGCATGCCGGGCTTTCGTCCCCCGAGCACTACACCAGCAGTGGACACATGCTACAAGTGTGGTCGTCCAGGACACTTCGCGAGCAGCTGCCCGGAGAGGCAAGGCGGCGGAGTGGCACCACAGTTTCCGGGGAGGAATCAACCCCGGAACCCTACTAATGCGCGGCGGGCAAACCCTAGGCCCGGCACCGTCCACCAGCTTGCCATAGAGGGCGTGCCGGAGGGTGAGCCAATCCTTGCGGGTATGTTTCAACTCCACCAGCATCCCGCTATAGTACTATTTGATTCAGGCGCCACGCATAGCTTCATTAGCCAAGCTTTCATTGATAAACATAGCTTGCAAATACTACCCACCGATAGTCCTTATGTGATCTGTTCACCGGGTGGGAAAATTTCAGTAAGCATGATGGTCCCAAAAGCGCCATTGTGCATAGAGGGTAGAGTTTACCCTACGTCTCTCATAATTTTAGAGGGAAAAAAGGTCGATGTCATCTTAGGGATGTCGTGGTTAACCCATCACGGCGCTGTTTTAGACACCGTCCTCCGAGTTGTGCACTTGAACTCAGGAGTGCACGAGTCTCACTCATTATTTCTGGACAGTCCAGAAATAAAACTTCCAAGTGTCTATCAAGCCACAACCATCAGACTAGAAAATATTCCAGTGGTCCGAGAGTTCCCTGATGTATTCCCAGACGATTTGCCGGGGATGCCACCCGATAGAGAGGTGGAGTTCAAGATTGAACTTGCACCGGGAACCATGCCGATATCCCGAAGGCCGTACAAGATGGCGCCCAAGGAGTTGGCTGAACTGAAGACTCAGCTCACGGACCTGCTGGAAAAGGGTTTTATTAGGCCGAGCTCCTCGCCATGGGGCTGTTCGGCATTATTTGTCAAGAAGAAGGATGACATGTTGCGGCTTTGCGTGGACTATCGTCCATTAAATGCCGTAACCATCAAGAACAAGTACCCGTTGCCATGGATCGACATGTTGTTTGATCAGTTGGTCGAAGCAAAGATCTTTTCCAAGATGGATTTAAGATCCGGGTACCATCAGATTAAGATAAGGGCTGAGGACATTCCAAAGACAGCTTTCTCGACAAGGTACGGACTTTATGAGTACCTGGTCATGTCCTTCGGCCTCACCAATGCTCGAGCTCACTTCATGTACTTGATGAACTCGGTATTCATGCCGGAGCTGGACAAGTTTATCGTGGTCTTCATCGACGACATCCTGGTATATTCCAAGTCGGAGGAAGATCACAAGAAGCATCTGCATATAGTCTTGCAACGGCTGCGGGAACACATGCTATACGTGAAATTCAGCAAATGTGAATTCTGGATATCGCAAGTGCCTTTTCTCGGGCACATCATCTCAGCGGAGGGTATTGCTGTAGACCCGAGCAAGATCACTCAAGTGCTGAATTGGAAATCCCCGAGAACTGTTCACGAGGTACGGAGTTTCCTCGGACTCGCGGGATATTATCGGAGGTTCATTCCGAACTTCTCAAATATTGCCAAGCCAATGACAGAGCTGCTGAAGAAGGCTACCAAATATGTTTGGAGTCCAGCATGTGAAGCAGCGTTCAAGGCTTTAGTCAAGCACCTGACATCAGCACCGGTTTTGGCGCAGCCAGACACAACAAAACCATTCGATGTGTACTGTGATGCATCCGACATTGGGCTCGGATGTGTGCTGATGCAAGACCGAAGAGTGGTCGCGTATGGATCACGGCAGCTTAGAAACCATGAGCAGAATTATCCAACCCACGACTTGGAGCTCGCTGCCGTGGTACTTGCACTGAAGATGTGGAGGCACTACCTACTCGGTAACCTCGTACATCTATATACCGACCACAAAAGCCTCAAGTACATATTCACCCAGAAGGAGCTGAACATGAGGCAACGAAGATGGTTAGAACTGATAAAGGATTACGAAATAGAGATCCATTATCATCCGGGCAAGGCAAACGTAGTGGCAGATGCGCTGAGCCGCAAGTCACACGTCAACAATCTGACCATCACACCGTTGGAAGAGAGCGAACCACCACTACATGTGTTTCCACACGGAGCTCTCTACAACCTAGCTTTGATCCCCACCATCCGTGAAGAGGTAGCGGCAGCTCAGAAACATGACAAGGGCATGTCGCATTTGCAGAGACGTGTAGATAGTGGGGAGCTGAAATGTTTCCGGAAGGACGGAGACGGCGTCCTATGGTTCAAGGACCAGATCGTCGTACCCCGTAACCCAGAATTACGGAAGAAAATCTTTGATGAGTCTCACTTGTCAAAGTTTTCTATTCACCCCGGCAGCAACAAGATGTATCAAGAACTCAGAAGCAAGTTTTGGTGGACACGGATGAAGCGTGAGACTGCAAAATACGGGTCCGAGTGTGATACATGTCGAAGGGTGAAGGCAGACCATATGCGGAAACCGGGACTGCTGCAACCACTGGGCATTCCTGCCTGGAAATTGGAGGATGTGAGCATGGATTTCATCGTCGGTTTACCCACCACCTTGCAAAAACATGATTCAGTGTGGGTGATCGTCGATCGGCTCACCAAAGTTGCCCATTTCATCCCGGTCAACACCAACTACAATGCCAAGAAGTACGCTGAACTGTACATCTCACGGATCCTATGCTTGTACGGCGTACCCCGTACCATTATATCGGATCGGGGCACTTTATTTGTGTCCCGTTTTTGGGAGCAGCTGCACGCTGCCTTGGGGACAAAGTTGATCCGTAGTTCAGGATACCACCCGCAGACGGATGGGCAAACGGAGCGGTTAAATCAGATCCTAGAAGACATGCTACGAGCTTGCACTATCAACCACGGCAAGAATTGGGATGATCACTTGCCGTTAGCCGAGTTCTCGTACAATAATGGGTACCAAGCCAGCATCAAGATGGCACCTTACGAGGCGCTATACGGGCGGAAATGCCGCACACCACTGAATTGGTATGAATCTGGCGAAAGGGTTACCTTCAGGATTGACCTCGTCAACAACGCGGAAGAAAAGGTTCGACTGATTCAAGCGAACCTAAAAGCCGCTCAATCCCGTCAGAAACAGTATGCGGACCGGAGAAGGCGCCCATTACAATTCGAAGTTGGAGATCACGTAGATCTACGGGTATCTCCAACGAAGGGCGTAAACAGATTTGGGGTGAGAGGAAAGTTGGCACCCCGATTCATCAGTCCATTCCAGATTACCGAAAGATGTGGATCAGTGGCATACCGGCTGAAATTACCAGAAGCACTATCCGGTGTGCACGACGTCTTTCACATTTCCCAGCTGAGGAAGTGTCTCAAGCTATCAACTAACGTTCAGCTGGAAGATATTGAAGAACTGCAACCGGATCTCAGCTATCGGGAGGAACCGGTGCAGATTATTGATGAAAAGGCCCGAACCACATGCAACCGTACGTTGTGGTTCTACAAGGTTCTATGGAGTAATCACTCCATGGACGAAGCGACATGGGAGAGCGAAGGATTCCTTCGCGCTAACTACCCTGACTTTTTCACGTCGCATATCCGGTAATTTTCCACCGTCCTCTCTTATTTTCACCGTATAATCTCGGGATGAGATTCTTTTAAGGGGGGAGGAATGTAAGGGCCTCAGTTTTTGGCACATATTTGAGGTGTCCATCACCATACACACACACCTCATTTGAGGAAAGTTGATGAACACAAATGAAGAGCAAGTAACCACCATCAACATGCTCATTAGAGAACAAACTCACATATTGCAAAAGTGGTATTTCCCACATATAGGTGGGCTGGACATATGAAAACTCCTACATATTGCTAAGGATGTCGCTGCCAAGTTTCACCCAAATTCAAAACCTTTTTGAGGTCATTTTGGGTATAGTTAGAAAGAGGGCAGTTTGAAACCATATTCAAATTCAAACTGTTTTTATCCCATGAATTTGAAAGTGGGAGGCATATTCTTATTCAGCAAATTTTTGTGATCTCACACACCAATTTTCACTCCATTTGGAGTTGATCTTGACATGAGCTAAGTGGGACAAATTCAAACTTTATTTGAATTCAAAATTGAACTTGTGCTGAAATTCAATCAAATCAAACCCAAGTTGAATTCTACTCAATTCAAATGGCTCATGGGTGAATAATTTGAATTACCAGGGGTAGTATGGGGCTCACTGTTTACAACAGGGATTAGGAGTAAATTTCAGAGGTTAAAATTGGAAGTGGGACCCACATGTCAGCCACTACTCCAACTCAAACCCACTGAAAACCCAGCTCGGGTTCTTGCGCCGGACTGAGCAGCCGCCACGGCGAAGAGGCAACCGGGACACCACCTGCTTGCCGCCCCGACGTGCTGAACCGCCTCACAGCCCCCTTATCTACGCCACCGCCCTGATCGGAGCGATCACCGCCCAGTCTGCTGCCTCCTCGCATCAGAACCGCGCCATCGCTGCCGATCACTCGGAGCTGATCAGGGAAGCTTGATCACCGCCTCTCCGTCCCCTCCAGAGCCACGGCAAGGTACTAGAAACCTTCCTCCGTCTTCCCCGCTGCTAGAATTCAGCTGAAACCGATTGATATCGGCTATGCCGAAAGATCACTTCGGTGACTTAAAACCACCGCACTTCGGGCTCCCGTGGACAGCCCAACCGGGGCGTTGTCACGCCCGAGCCAAGGCACCCTTGGACGCGCTGGTGACCGGTGCTGCTCACCCCCGAGCCACAGCCCGAGTGTTTGCTCACCGGCGGCGAATTTCCAGTTTTCCCCTTTCTGTGTGCAGACTGACCTTCGGGTGCGGTTCCGGCTAATTCGTACTCTAGAAAGGATTAGAGGGCCTCAATCCGCTCTCACACAAACTAGACACGGTAACGCACAAGTTGCCTTCACAACCTTTGGCCGGAGGACCTCTGTACCCGGCGTAATTCGACGTTTACCGACGGCGGAATAAACGGGAGGCATCGGGCGCACGGTGAGGACCTACTTCGGGCCTCCCCCGAGCTGCCTCAAGCTGATGTCGACCTTCCCTGAGGTCCACTGATGCTTCCCGACTGGTTGCTCGAGTAGTTGAGGTGCTAGGGGAGTCAGCCGACACGGCCGAAGTTTTTCCGAGGCGGCGGCTCGTCGCCGACCATGTACCGGCCGTCGTCATGACGAGCTGACCCCAAAATCCTGTTCCCCGAGTGAAAGTAGGCAGGGGCGGCCAAGATCGTGAAGTTTGGAGCGTTACAGAAGCTGCCGGTGAGCTCTCCGGCGAGGTCCCTCGGCGGCGGAGCGCGGGCGGCGAGAGGTTGAAGAAGAGGGTGGACCCCAGCTGTCAGCGACCGATATTTTAAATCGGGATCGGGCTGCGCCCGGGATCAGGTGTGCTGGCGCGCAAAAACCTTGTGGGCCGCCATGTGCTGTCGCCTCGGCGCTCAACAAGTGTCCCCGTGGGCCCTTGAGAGTTTAAACTTTTTCCCCCGATTTTAAGAATTCTTCCAAACTTCAAATCCTCATAACTTTGGCTAGGAAGCTCCAAATCGAGTGAACCAAATTTTGATGGATTAAGCTCTCTGAGCATTTTGCAGAAAATCAAGTTTCACTTCATGAAAATCCTTATTTTTCCAGAATTAATTCCTCAAATTTTAAAATGTTTGGAATTTTAACTGGAGAATCCTTTGGAGGAAAATCCTGAAATTTTACTGGGATGTTCACCAAAATATCCCTGAACTACCATAAAAATTTCAGACCCATTTGAGCTCATTTGGTCCACCTAATGGTGTGATTAGTGAAACTGTTCCAGAGAAAATAGAAAATGTTCAGAAACATTTTCAGAATTTTCTCTGAAATTGTTTAGCTCATATTTTTAGTTAGGAACCTTCAAATTAAGTGAGACCAAATCCATTAGAACCCTCTGGAAATCTAGTTTTCAGAAAGTCATAATTTGTTTCATGAAAATCCTTAGAACACCCTAAAAGCCTTCAAATAAGGTCAAGTACGTGATTAATTGTGGAGGGCACAAATGAGCTTTGCTGCAATTAAAACTTGACCAAGTCTCTGTTTAGGTTGTAACCCAGCCACAGTAAAAGTTTCACAATCGTTGGGTCTGTCTAGTAAGAGTTATAGACTTCACAAGTTTAAAGGTTAATACAACTGCATTTAAATTAATACATGTATTGCTTCTATCATGTAGTCGCTAAGATTTAGGAGGAACCCGAAGTCCTAGACTTCGTTACTCCGGAGGAACAGCTAGCCTACGACCAAGAGCAGCAAGGCAATCTCCGGTTTGCATTAACCGTTTTACAAATTTTTATTGTTTTGAGCACTTACGTGATTATTATGATTCTTTGCATTAGAGTCTTGTTTAGAAACCCAATTGCATAGCCAAGAAAACCATGGGTTGGGTTTAGGATTGCAAACCCCGTTAGCTACTGCAATGCTAAGATAGTGTAGGATTCGGTACAAGTCGAGTAGTTGGAACTACTCGCGAGCATAGGGTAGAGGCACTCGACTCGGGTAGTGATAGCACATGAAACACATGGCAAGAAAATGAGACCAAGCGGAGGGTAAGGGCAACAGGACTTTGGGGCCTGTGTGCTGTAGCTCCGCTTGTGTCGATTGAGGACCGAGCTGTGTGCGGGCCTGTTGAACAAGCTAGAACAGTAACGAAGACCTACCGGCTATATGGGAACCGGGAAACTGATGTAACTCGGGTAGCTGGGTGTTAAGGCATAGCTGGTCGTTCAGAGGGTAGGTTGAGAGCTCGAGCTGTAAATCGACTGGCGGCACTGAGATGCGCGTGCAGAGACCTCTTGCTCGGCACGATTGGACCGGTTCAACATTTGGCTAACGGGTGAAAGGTAGTCGCGTACGGCGTCCGTGATGGTTGTTGTAGCCAACATCGAGTACGGGCGTACGTGACAGGTTGTTCGGGTAACCCTGCAGGTGTAAATCGATTATAATCGCCATCCCTCGCGGTCAGTGAGGTCCACTTGTTCACTGTACCGTGACGTAGAAAGAACATGCTAGTTACATGTTAAAATATTGCTGATTGAAAGATGGACTTGATTGCTAATGACTTGCTGTAGTTTAGAGCTAACTAAAGTTCATTTAAACTTTGGGCAAAGTACATGAGAGAAATGCGTTTCTTGTTTGATTGCGGCTCTGTCATGTACCTTAGCGTAAGGTTCTCCACAACCTGCTGCTAAAACTTGAAAGTAAGGTTCTACTAATTAGGCGAGTCCTTGCAAACGATTTTTACCTCATGTAACCCACCACCCCTCATTTAGAAGTTCCATGTTTAGGTGAGACGGGTCAGACTTGCTGAGCCTTCGTGCTCACTGCTTGTGTTTGAAGCTTTTGCAGGGTTCTATGAGGAAGGGACTCCCGAAGAGGAGACGGAACCCCAGGAGGGGAACCCCGTCGAGTGGGAGTCGTGCACGCCGCAGAGTTAGTGTGCGTGTGTGCTAGCAAGGACACGTTCAAGGGCTGAACGTGGACTTGACGCGTAGTCTACGCCCGCGAGTGTAGACTGGAACTATTTTGATGTAAACATGTTCATAAACTTGTTTATGTAATAAAATTTTGCTTCCGCTTTGTACCTTTGACGTGTGTTATCCGGTGCTGTGCAACGCAGCACCCCTCAGCGTGATCCTGGCTCGACAAGACCTTTGAGGTCATGTCAGAATTGATCCATATAGACTAATTTTTCACAAGTATTCTCAATGAACATGACCAGTAGGGCACACAAACAATAATACAATGGCCATGATTCTAGGAGATAATAATAAAAAATAATTTGATAGAAAATTGAGAGAGATAGTTTTTGAAAAGCATGCTCAGTTTTGAAGAAATTTGATAACAACCAGATGTGCATCATCTCAAGCCACATTCCGGGAGTCAAGGATATTTAGCTCATTCCTAAGTTTGCAAAAGCTTTTTTCATCTAGTGGCTTGGTGAAGATATCAGCTAGTTGTTTTTCGGTTCTAACATGTGAAATTGCTATATCTCCCTTTATTGAGTGATCTCTCAGGAAATGATGTCGGATATCAATGTGTTTGGTCCTAGAGTGTTCAACAGGGTTGTGGGCAATTTTAATAGCACTCTCATTGTCGCATAGGAGTGGAATATGGTTCATATTGAGACCATAGTATTTTAGAGTTTGTCGCATCCAAAGAAGTTGTGCACAACAACTCCTGGCTGCGACATACTCCGCTTTGGCTGTGGATAGGGAAATGGAATTTTGTTTCTTGGATGACCATGACACTAGGGACCTGCCCAAGAATTGACAGGTGCCCGAGGTACTTTTTCTATCCACTTTGCATCCAGTATAATCAGCATCGGAGTATCTGATGAGATTGAATTTGAACTCTTTAGGATACCACAGCCCTATGTTAGGTGTATGAACTAGATAGCACAAGATTCTCTTTACGGCTGTTAGATGACACTCTTTAGGTGCAGCTTGAAACCTTGCACACATGCATACAATTAACATAATATCGGGCCTAAATGCACAAAGTTAAAGAAGGGATACAATCATGGAACGATATACCTTTTGATCAACGCTAGGGCTTTCTTGATTGAGGTCGAGGTGTTCGTTTGTCGCCATTGAAGTTTTGATGGGCTTGGCCTTCTCCATGTCAAACTTCTTAAGTATGTCTTAAGTGTACTTTGTTTGACATATGAAAGTGCCTTCCTTGAGCTGTTTCACTTGGAAACCTACAAAAAACTTCAGTTCTCCCATCATCGACATCTCAAACCTCTCCGTCATGATTTTGCTAAATTCTTCATAAAAATATTTATTAGTAGAACCAAATATTATGTCATCGACATAAATTTGGCATACAAATAAATCATTGTCTAAGTTTTTCATGAAAAGTGTGTAGTCGGCCTTTCCTATCCTAAAACCATTGTCAATGAAGAAATCTCTAAGACACTCATACCAAGCCCTAGGAGCTTGTTTGAGGTCGTAGAGAGCTTTGTGAATCTTAAAGACATGGTTACTATACTTATCGTCTTCAAAGCTGGGTGGTTGCTCCACATACACTTCCACCTTGATTGGTCTGTTGAGGAATGCGCTTTTCACGTCCATTTGGTACAACTTGAAATCATTGTGAGTAGCTGTGACGCCCTCAATTCTGTGGAAAACCACGGAACCGAGAACTAATGCATATGTGTGCCCAGGATGTTTATCACACATACACATATGTTCCACAAACTGAATTCAGATTATATATTACCACGAATAACAGAGTTTATTACAGCACCTCATGAGTCTTGGACTCATGCTCACAGCGGAAGTCCTTTTTTTCTACGCAGCGGAATTCTTATTTAAATGCGGAAGCAAAAACTAATGCGGAAGCAAAACTAAGCAGAAGTGGCTCCATCTCTATTCCCTCCACAGGCAAGGTTGAGAACAGATCACACGCCATAATGCTCTACCCGGTCTTTATAGTAGTCTTCTCTTGCTGTTGATGGAGAAATAATAATGCAAGTTTGAGCACAATGATGTACTCAGCAAGTGCGGGAATAACACATGATATGCAGCTTATAAACAAGGTAGGTATAAAAGGCTTATTTGCAGAAAAGCAAATTTATAAAACCATTGATAAAACAGCAACTTAACTTTAGATGAATGTAGTCTCAGCATGTGTTAAATTACCAACATACCACCATCACTTCCCGTGTTCCATCCGAACATTAACCAATCCTTTACTCATACTCACGAATACCTCCTTGTATTCGCTACCATCTCACCTCATAAAACAACCTTGTCTCGCACTGAGACCAATCTCATGTCATGACCCAACAGTCATGCAACCATCTCATCATCCAGACTTAACAGTTTCAAACCAATAACCATAACCGAGAACCTTCCCAATAACCATCCCAATAATCATCCCAATAATCATCCCAACTAATCATGGCAGTTTAGCCAGGTGCTCATGACCGTAAGCTCGGCTATCATGATAGTTTTAGACTCTGCAGAGTTTGCACCTCTTTACCCACAAGTTTGTGATTTCGTCACCCGTCGGTGACTGCAGAACCTCCATTATACCAGTACACATCCGTCGGTGTATGGTCAAGAGATCACAAAATAGCCTTTACAAAGGGGTTACTAGATGTATGGACCCACTAAGGTTTCACCGGCAGGCTAGAATCTCCAATTCTCCCACCCACGGGCCCCCTCTTGTGCCATGCGGTTCCCAGGGCAGTCCTCACTTGACTCCCATTCCCCGCGCCTTCCACAGTCCATAACACTCTAGCAACTTACCTAATTACTCAGCTAAGCTGCACCCATACTTGGCCTTGTGGTGGCACTGTTATCCTGGCATGTGCATGCATGAACCGGTTCTTAGATATATGGCAAGCAAAACCACCATCTCATGCTACCTCATTCACAAAACCCAGTCTTGCCTAGATCTCCCTCCGATCCATGTTCATTATTAACATCAGTTTCCCCTTATTATTATGAATGCAGTTAGCTAGACACATCTATCTCGCTTCCCAATCCCATGGACTCAGCGAAGCATAAAACAAAAACCATACCCGACTCATAAAACTTCCCAGGTGACAAGGGTGGTTTAACCAAAACTAGTAAACTCCTATAAAAGGGTTTCCCATCATGTTTGACTCAGCAAACACACCTTTTCGCAAAACAAAATAGTTTTACCCAAAACATAGGATCAACATGGTCAAGGAGCACTTGCCTTGTTCTTGCGGTTCCGGTTGTTCTGGATTCTCAAAACCTTGTTGCTGCAGCTCGTCGTAGACAGCTTCCTGAACCTGTCCTGCTATGTAGGATTTACGTGCATACAAGATTCACAGCAATCAATATTATTCACAAAACCCTAAACTAGATGCGATGATGTACATGCATGCTATCCTATGATTAGATTGATTTGTACGTGTTCTTGCATGGCTTGCATGGTCAGAGGTGTTCGGATCAAAGGTGGTCGTGGCGATGATCTTGTTTTTAGATCAAACTGATCATCGAGTGATCTGTCCACGAAAAGGCTTCTGTTCGAAAGGAATCGAAGAACAGATGCAAAGAGATGAACAACATGACGTCGTAAGGTGGTATTGAAGTCCTACCTCACGTTCTTCTTGTCTTCGAGGTCCTCCTCAGACCACTCGGTTCTTCTCCGATGATCTCCCTTGTTGCGCTTCGGCGATGTTTTGCTCGGCGAGTTAGGGCTAGAGTGCTAAGTCGTCGGCTCAGGAGTTGAAAGAGAAGTTCGTGGTTTCGGCCAGAGGTTTTTGGGTTCTATTTATAATCGGGAAGAGAAGAGTCCTAATCTGATTGGATCCCGAATAGAAGTTTTATTCAGATCTTATTGGATCCTGACGTCTTATCTTGGGTAACATTGCGGAGTTTGGATCGGTTTTTGTTGCGTATTGGTATCTTTACGCGTAAAAACCGCTCCAGACTCGTTACCTTCGTGATGATGAGCTCCGGAAGCTCCACGTGTCCTTCCGAGCCTGATATCTCTTCATCCGCAGAGACGAGCTCCGGTCGTGCCGCGTGTCAATCGATCGAGATCTCCCTCTTTTTCGGAGGTGAGCTCCGCGCACGCCACGTGTGAGTGCCGGTCTTTCCGCCTTTCCTTCCCTCAGGGACATGCCCCGAGGTCGATACGTGTTCAGTAGCGACGGACCTCCGGAGATAAACTCCGGTGGCGACACGTGTTCAATAGATCCGGACTTCTCGGAGATGGGTTCCGTAATTAACACATATCCCGTGCGACTGGTCCCCTAACTTCCGCGAGGACTAGCTCCGTGGATGACACGTGTCCTATGAAAAATGCCTTTGCTTCTTCCTCAGAGGCTATCTCCGCGGGCAGTACGTGTCCCACAGGGTCGGACCTCTTTCCAATTGCGGAGGTGACCCCCGAGCCTGCCACGTATCCAGTTTAGCGTCGGACCTCTCCAATCTCTTCGGGGATGAGTTCCGAACGCACCACGTGGTCTGCTGGTCGTGAAAGTTGCCTTCGGTGCTCTCAGAAAGCTTTACTGGCTATCCTTTTGATACTTGTTTCTGTTCCCTCTTTTCTAAAAATGTTCTTCTTCTTCATAAACATGAACATATGCTGACACCCGAGATGAGGGTGTCACAAATCTACCCCCCTTAAATTGAATCTCGCCCTCGAGATTCGTTAGTAGAAAATAGATAGGGGAATTCAGCCTTAATATCCTCTTCACGCTCCCATGTGGCTTCAGCTTCAGTGTGATGGCTCCATTGTACCTTGCACCATCGAATCACTTTGTTTCGGGTGACCCTTTCTTTTACGTCCAAGATTCGGATAGGGTGTTCTGCGTAAGTCAGGTCCTCTTGAAGTTTAAGTTCTCCCATTGATACTTGTTCCTCTGGTATTCTCAAGCACTTCTTGAGCTGAGATACATGAAACACGTCATGTACGTCGGAGAGGTGGTTTGGGAGCTCTAGTTGATAGGCTACTTCTCCTCGCTTTTCTAAAATCTTAAATGGTCCGATGTAGCGAGGTGCTAGCTTGCCTTTGACATTAAAACGTCGTTGGCCTCGGATAGGCGATACCTTAAGGTATACGAAGTCTCCAACTTCAAAGGTCAACTTTCTACGCCTATTGTCCACATAGCCTTTCTGTCGTGACTGAGCAGCCTTTAAGTTCTCCCGTATCGTTTGGACTTGCTTTTCAGCCTCTTGTAGTACTTCGGGTCCAAACACCTGGTTCTCTCCAGTCTCGTTCCAGAACAGTGGCGTTCTACACCGTCTACCATATAAGGCTTCGAAAGGCGACATCTTCAAGCTAGCTTGATAGCTGTTGTTATAGGAGAACTCTGCATACGGTAAACTCCTATCCCAACTACGCCCACGTTTCAAGGCGCAAGCTCTCAACATGTCTTCCAAAATTTGGTTCGTCCTTTCGGTTTGCCCATCTGTTTGTGGGTGATAGGCAGAGCTAAAATCTAGTCATGTACCCACGGCTTTCTGCAGCTTCCTCCAGAATCTAGAGGTAAACTGAGAACCTCGATCTGAGACTATCCTCTTTGGAACTCCATGACGGCACACGATCTGCTCCATGTACAACTCTGCCAACTGTGTAACGTTGTAACTGGCCTTTACCGGAAGAAAATGGGCGGTTTTCGTCAACCGGTCCATAATGACCCAGATGGAGTCGTATCCTGACTGAGTTCTTGGCAATCCGACAATAAAGTCCATACTGATGTCCTCCCATTTCCATTCAGGTATTTTCAAAGGTTGCAACAATCCAGCGGGTTTTTGATGTTCGGCTTTTACCCGTTGGCATGTGTCGCATAGGGCAACGTATTCAGCTATATCCCTTTTCATACCATCCCACCAATAGCAAGTTTTCAAGTCCTTGTACATTTTGGTGCTCCCCGGATGTATGGAATAGGGTGAATCATGTGCCTCCCTTAATATCATGTCACGAAGGTGTCTTAGGTTTGGCACACAAATCCTTTTTCCTAGCCAAAGCGTACCCTTTTCATCCTCTTTGAAATCCTTCTCTATCCCTTGTCGGATTCTTTCCTTGATTTCCTTGATCCCCTCGTCCGTTGCTTGTCCCTTTCTTATTTCTTGCTCCAATGAGGAGTGGATCTCCATCATTTCCATGCTATTCAAGAATCCGAGGTGTAACCGTTCGAACTCCTTTCGAAGTTCGGGTGGTAGCTCCCGAACCGTGAGTTGGTGGCATGCTCCCTTTCTGCTCAATGCGTCAGCGACCACATTGGCCTTCCCGTGGTGGTAGTTGATTCCCACATTATAATCCTTTATAAGTTCTAACCATCGACGTTGCCTCAAATTCAAGTCCGTTTGTGCAAATATGTACTTGAGGCTTTTATGATCCGTATAGATCTCACATCGATGACCAAGGATATAATGTCTCTAAATCTTCAATGCATGCACCACTGCTGCTAACTCCAAATCATGTGTAGGATTGTTAAGCTCGTGCTTCTTTAATTGTCGTGAGGCAAAGGCTACCACTTGCCCTTCCTGCATGAGTACACACCCGAGCCCTTGTCTGGATGCGTCACAATATATGTCAAAGCTCTTGCTTACGTCTGGCAATACCAGAACTGGTGCTGTGGTTAGCCTTTTCTTGAGTTCCTCAAAAATTTCTTGGCAGGCTTGTGTCCATTGAAAGACTTTTCCCTTCATTAGCAACTCCGTCATAGGTTTTGCTATTTTAGAGAAGTCTTTAATGAAGCGCCGATAGTATCCTGCCATCCCAAGGAAACTCCGAACATCCCTCACGCTCTTCGGTTGGTCCCATTTCAGAACATCTCTCACCTTTCCAGGATCAACCGATACCCCTTCCTTGGAGATGATGTGGCCTAGGAAAGATATTTCCTTAAGCCAAAATTGACACTTGTTGAGCTTGGCATACAACTGATGCTCACGCAACTTCTGCAATGTCAATCTCAGATGTTCTTCATGCTCCTCCTTACTTTTTGAATACACCATAATGTCGTCGATGAAAACCATGACGAACTTGTCCAAGTACTCCATGAAAACCTTATTCATAAGGTACATGAAGTATGCGGGTGCATTTGTTAATCCAAAGGACATAACAGTATATTCATATGAACCATACCACGTCCGAAAGGTTGTCTTAGGTATATCGGAGGGCTTAATCTTCAGCTGGAAATATCCCGACCGAAGATCAATCTTGGAGAACACTTGGGCTCCTTTCATTTGATCGAACAGGTCCTCTATACGGGGCAGAGGGTATTTATTCTTGATTGTTACTTCGTTGAGAGACCTGTAGTCCATGCACATTCTTTGGGTTCCGTCCTTCTTGTCCACGAAAAGTACCGGGGCTCCCCATGGTGACGAACTTGGCCGGATAAAACCCTTCTCCAACTGTTCTTGAATTTGCTTCTTTAGTTCAACTAACTCGTTGACGGGCATCCTATACGGTCTCTTAGCTATGGGTGCAGTTCCAGGTACCAAATCTATGGCAAACTCAATATCCCGGTCAGGTGGCATACCTGGAAGTTCTTCCGGGAACACATCCGAAAATTCCTGAACCACAGGAATGTTGTCCAATGCTACTCCTTCAACATGGTTCAGATCCGCTCGTTCGGTCGCCTGCGGGGCTGACTCAAACTCGACACGGATACCGTGTTCGTTTGTCAATTCCACGCTTCTCTCAGCGCATTGGATTACCCCATTGTGCTTGCTTAACCAGTCCATTCCGAGTATGATGTCAATTCCGTGGGAGTCCAAGACAATAAGGTTGGCAAGGAAGTCTACCCCCCTTATTTTAAGGCTTATCTTAGGACATACTATACTAGTCCTCATTTCTCCTCCGGGAGAATTAACTAACATAGCACATTCTAGGTGGGATACGGGTAGATGATGTTTGGCAACATATTTGGATGATATGAAGGAATGCGATGCTCCGGAATCAAATAAAATGGTGGCTGGGTTGGAGTTGGCAAGGAACATACCAATTGCGACGTCCTCAGCCTGTTGTGCTTCCTCAGCAGTGACATGGTTAACGTGGCCACGAGCATAGTTCTGCGGTCCACGGTTCCCTTGGTTGTCTCCTCCGTTTGGTCGCTGGTTCTGCTTGGGCACGTTACCTTGCTGTCCAGGGCCTCTCTTCGGGCACTGGTTAGCGAAGTGGCCTACTTCCCCGCATGCAAAGCATGCCCTGTTGCCTACGGCAGCAGGTACGTTGGGGCGGGGGTTTTGAACAGGAGCGCCATTGTTAGGCCGGGGCGCAGGAGGCATGGGCACACGAGGTGCCGGTGCAACGGGCCGTTGCTGTGGTGGCTGACTAGGGCGGTACGTAGGAGTGGTCGATCCATACTGCGGTGCAGGGGGCATGTATCTAGGTCGTACGTTGCTCCCTTGGGGCTGGTATGGGATCTTCCTTTTGCACTCGCGCTCGATCTCTCGGATCTTGTTTTCAACCACAATAGCCTTATCAACTAGCTTCTGGAAGCTTACGTAGTCATTGTTGAGGAGCTGAACCTGGATCTCATTGTTCAACCCTCTCATGAACAGGTACTGCTTCCTCTGATCTGAGTTGACATCTTCGGGGGCATATCGGGACAGTTGTATGAACTTGTTGAGATACTCGTTCACACTTTTCTGCCCTTGGCGGAGACCTTCAAACTCCTGCCTCTTGATCATCATTACGCCAACAGGGATGTAGTGGGAGCGGAAACTTTCCTTGAACTCAGTCCAAGTGATTGTCTCCGGGTTGGCATGGGCGTTGCTCAAGTCATCCCACCAGTCAGCAGCTGCTCCCATCAGTTGGTGCGATGCAAAGAGAACCTTCTCTCGGTCGTTGCACTGAACAATGGCAAGCTTCTTCTCCATGGATTTCAACCAATCATCGGCCTCCATTGGATCGCTTGCTTGAGCAAAGGTGGGTGGTCGAGTCCTCATGAACTCTCCCAGCCTGTTATTTGCCGGTGGTGGTGGTGGCGGTGGTGCCGGAACGGGGTGTTGGTTGGCCTGCAACTGACCCAAAGTTTGGATCATGGTTTGCATAAGCTGGTTTTGCATGGCCATCAACCTTTCTAGGTTGTTTTCGCCAGCTCCGGGGTTAGCAGGAACTTCCTCGTGGTCATCTTCCTGGACGTTCCTTCGGCTGGCGTTTCCTCTCACCATCTGTGAGGGGGAACGAAATAGAATAGAAGGTTAGATGATTAGGTAGGTCTTATATGCATCAAGGTGAGTTGGACTATATATATTAGCCCTTATGAGGATGTGATCAAGTGCCGAAGCATTTCACTCCTCTTTCTTCTTACGTGTGGATATGGACAACGTTTTTGAGACGTCCCACCATTCACACCAAGCACATATTCACAATTAATCATTACAAGGGCCCACTCAACTCCTATTCAAGGATGGTTCCTTATGCCAAGGTGGTTTCAAAGCCAATCTAAGTTATTCACCCTAGGATGATTCCCTTGGTCAGTGTGGCTTAGCTACCTATGACTTCTATTCAGGGGTGTAACTTGCTGTCCACCCGTGGCTCTAATATCAATCTAAGGCTTCTATCTTAGGCGTGTAACCTACTGTCAACCCGTGGCTCTGATACCAATCTGTGACGCCCTCAATTCTGTGGAAAACCACGGAACCGAGAACTAACGCATATGTGTGCCCAGGATGTTTATCACACATACACATACGTTCCACAAACTGAATTCAGATTATATATTACCACGAATAACAGAGTTTATTACAGCACCTCATGAGTCTTGGACTCATGCTCACAGCGGAAGTCCTTTTTTTCTACGCAGCGGAATTCTTATTTAAATGCGGAAGCAAAAACTAATGCGGAAGCAAAACTAAGCAGAAGTGGCTCCATCTCTATTCCCTCCACAGGCAAGGTTGAGAACAGATCACACGCCATAATGCTCTACCCGGTCTTCATAGTAGTCTTCTCTTGCTGTTGATGGAGAAATAATAATGCAAGTTTGAGCACAATGATGTACTCAGCAAGTGCGGGAATAACACATGATATGCAGCTTATAAACAAGGTAGGTATAAAAGGCTTATTTGCAGAAAAGCAAATTTATAAAACCATTGATAAAACAGCAACTTAACTTTAGATGAATGTAGTCTCAGCATGTGTTAAATTACCAACATACCTCCATCACTTCCCGTGTTCCATCCGAACATTAACCAATCCTTTACTCATACTCACGAATACCTCCTTGTATTCGCTACCATCTCACCTCATAAAACAACCTTGTCTCGCACTGAGACTAATCTCATGTCATGACCCAACAGTCATGCAACCATCTCATCATCCAGACTTAACAGTTTCAAACCAATAACCATAACCGAGAAACTTCCCAATAACCATTCCAATAACCATCCCAATAATCATCCCAATAATCATCCCAACTAATCATGGCAGTTTAGCCAGGTGCTCATGACCGTAAGCTCGGCTATCATGATAGTTTTAGACTCTGTAGAGTTTGCACCTCTTTACCCACAAGTTTGTGATTTCGTCACCCGTCGGCGACTGCAGAACCTCCATTATACCAGTACACTTCCGTCGGTGTATGGTCAAGAGATCACAAAATAGCCTTTACAAAGGGGTTACTAGATGTATGGACTCACTAAGGTTTCACCGGCAGGCTAGAATCTCCAATTCTCCCACCCACGGGCCACCTCTTGTGCCATGCGGTTCCCAGGGCAGTCCTCACTCGACTCCCATTCCCCGCGCCTTCCACAGTCCATAACACTCTAGCAACTTACCTAATTACTCAGCTAAGCCGCACCCATACTTGGCCTTGTGGTGGCACTGTTATCCTGGCATGTGCATGCATGAACCGTTCCTTGGATCTATGGCAAGCAAAACCACCATCTCATGCTACCTCATTCACAAAACCCAGTCTTGCCTAGATCTCCCTCCGATCCATGTTCATTATTAACATCAGTTTCCCCTTATTATTATGAGTGCAGTTAGCTAGACACATATATCTCGCTTCCCAATCCCATGGACTCAGCGAAGCATAAAACAAAAACCATACCTGACTCATAAAACTTCCCAGGTGACAAGGGTGGTTTAACCAAAACTAGTAAACTCCTATAAAAGGGTTTCCCATCATGTTTGACTCAGCACACACACCTTTTCGCAAAACAAAATAGTTTTACCCAAAACATAGGATCAACATGGTCAAGGAGCACTTGCCTTGTTCTTGCGGTTCCGGTTGTTCTGGATTCTCAAAACCTTGTTGCTGCAGCTCGTCGTAGACAGCTTCCTGAACCTGTCCTGCTATGTAGGATTTACGTGCATACAAGATTCACAGCAATCAATATTATTCACAAAACCCTAAACTAGATGCGATGATGTACATGCATGCTATCCTATGATTAGATTGATTTGTATGTGTTCTTGCATGGATTGCATGGTCAGAGGTGTTCGGATCAAAGGTAGTCGTGGCGATGATCTTGTTTTTAGATCAAACTGATCATCGAGTGATCTGTCCACGAAAAGGCTTCTGTTCGAAAGGAATCGAAGAACAGATGCAAAGAGATGAACAACATGACATCGTAAGGTGGTATTGAAGTCCTACCTCACGTTCTTCTTGTCTTCGAGGTCCTCCTCAGACCACTCGGTTCTTCTCCGATGATCTCCCTTGTTGCGCTTCGGCGATGTTTTGCTCGGCGAGTTAGGGCTAGAGTGCTAAGTCGTCGGCTCAGGAGTTAAAAGAGAAGTTCGTGGTTTCGGCCAGAGGTTTTTGGGTTCTATTTATAATCGGGAAGAGAAGAGTCCTAATCTGATTGGATCCCAAATAGAAGTTTTATTCAGATCTCTTTGGATCCTGACGTCTTATCTTGGATAACATTGCGGAGTTTGGATCGGTTTTTGTTGCGTATTGGTATCTTTACGCGTAAAAACCGCTCCAGACTCGTTACCTTCGTGATGATGAGCTCCGGAAGCTCCACGTGTCCTTCCGAGCCTGATATCTCTTCATCCGCAGAGACGAGCTCCGGTCGTGCCGCGTGTCAATCGATCGAGACCTCCCTCTTTTTAGGAGGTGAGCTCCGCGCACGCCACGTGTGAGTGCCGGTCTTTCCGCCTTTCCTTCCCTCAGGGACATGCCCCGAGGTCGATACGTGTTCAGCAGCGACGGACCTCCGGAGATAAGCTCCGGTGGCGACACGTGTTCAATAGATCCGGACTTCTCGGAGATGGGTTCCGTAATTAACACATATCCCGTGCGACTGGTCCCCTAACTTCCGTGAGGACTAGCTCCGTGGATGACACGTGTCCTATGAAAAATGCCTTTGCTTCTTCCGCAGAGGCTATCTCCGCGGGCAGTACGTGTCCCACAGGGTCGGACCTCTTTCCAATTGCGGAGGTGACCCCCGAGCCTGCCACATATCCAGTTTAGCGTCAGACCTCTCCAATCTCTTCGGGGATGAGTTCCGAACGCACCACGTGGTCTGCTGGTCGTGAAAGTTGCCTTCGGTGCTCTTAGAAAGCTTTACTGGCTATCCTTTTGATACTTGTTTCTGTTCCCTCTTTTCTAAAAATGTTCTTCTTCTTCATAAACATGAATATATGCTGACACCCGAGATGAGGGTGTCACAGTAGCATAGGCTAATAATATACAAATTGACTCAAGTCTAGCTACGGGAGCAAAAGTTTCATCGAAGTCCAAACTTTCAACTTGTGAGTATCCCTTGGCCACAAGTCTAGCTTTGTTTCTTGTTACTATTCCATGCTCATCTTGCTTGTTGCAAAAGACCCACATGGTACCTACTATGTTTGCATTTGGTCTTTCCATAAGCTCCGACATTTTGTTTCTTTTGAAGTTGTTAAGCTCCTCTTGCATCGTCATCACCCAATCCAGATCTCGTAGGGCATCTTCAACCTTGAAAGGCTTCAACGAAGATAGAAAGGAGTAGTGAGCACAAAAGTTAGCCATACGAGAGTGAGTCATTACCCCCCTTGGAGATATCTCCAAGTATATTGTCAACGGGGTGATCCCGTTGTACACATTGATGGACTCTTGGGTGTGGCACACATGGTCTTGAGTCAACTTGTTCTTCCTCTTTATCTCCCCCTTGATCGTTACCACCATCGTTGCCTTCGATGTCTTGAACATGGTGATCTTAATCTTGTTCTTCATTTACGGGATCTTGTGCATGATTTTGTGTTTGGGTCATTTCTTGTGACGAGGATGGGTCACTTGGGTCTTGTAGCTCTTGTGGTCGTATGTCACTGAGTGCCATCCTCCTTAATGCCATACATGGTGTCTCTTCTTCATCTAGTGCACATTGATCAACTAGCTCCATTTGGGAGCCATTGGTTTCATCAAACATTACGTCACGTGCGATTTCAACACAACCGGAGATTTTGTTGAATACACGACAGGCGTAAGTGTTTGAATCATAATCAAGCAAGAAACCTTCATCGGATTTTGAGGCAAACTTTGAAACTCGAGGTTTCTTGTTAAGAATATAGTACTTTCTACCAAAGACTCTAAAGTAGGAGATATTTGGTTTGTTACCCGTTAGGAGTTCATAGGGAGTCTTCTTCAAGAGACGATGGAAGTAGAGACGGTTTGTGGCATGGCAAGCGGTGTTAACCGCTTCCGCCCAAAACCGTTCGGATGTCTTGTACTCATCAAGCATTGTTCTTGACATCTCTATTAGAGTTCGATTCTTCCTTTCGGCCACCCCATTTTGTTTGGGTGTGTATGGTGCCGAAAACTCATGCTTGATGCCCTCCTCGTCCATGTACTCTTCTACTTCGGTGTTCTTGAATTTGGTGCCGTTGTCACTTCTTATTTTCTTGACTCTCAAAGAGAACTCGTTTTGAGCTCTCCTCAGGAAACTCTTGAGGACACCTTGAGTTTCACCCTTATCATGCAAGAAAAATACCAGAGTGAAGCGAGAAAAATCATCCACAGTAACTAGACCGTATTTGTTACCGCCAATGCTTATGTAGGCAATGGGACCAAAGAGATCCATATGAAGCATCTCTAGCGGTCTTGTTGTCGTCATCACATTCTTGGCGGGATGAGCTACTCCAACTTTTTTCTTGGCTTGGCATGCGCTACAAGATCTATCCTTCTCAAAAACGACATTCTTAAGACCTCGGACGTGATTACCTTTTAGAAGTTTTTGGAGATTTCTCATACCAACATGGGCTAGCCTACGATGCCACAGCCAACTCATGTTAGTCTTTGCCATCAAACATGTGTCAAGTTGAGTTTTATCCGCAGAAAAGTCTACAAAATAAAGCTTTCCTTTGAGCACACCTTTGAAGGAAATTGAGTTATCTACTCTTCTAGTGACAATCACGCCTTCGTTAGTGAATAAGCAATTAAGACCTATGATACATAATTGAGATATGGATAATATTCCGCTGCTAGTTTTACTTGTGATGAACTTATTATTGTCCATCAAGGCATTTACTATGTAAGACTTACTTATATTCGACACCTGGCTTGTAATAAATGATGCTTCACTATTTATCATCACATGTATGAGAAAATGATCCTGGCATACATGTGATATTCACTTGGTTGTTCTTCGGAAAAACCGGGTGTGACAGCAAGTTGGATGTTTTGGTTGTGTGCTGGGTGCACGAGACTCGGGTTTGTGTTTAGTACTTGCCTGGATCCTAAGGACCGGTTCATGGAGCATGTAACCTGGCTTTACAGCGCCAACCACATGCTGAGATGGGGCAGCTTGGCCAATTAATTAGGTGTATCCCCGGCGTAGTATGGGTGTGTTGGATGGTGCGGGGAGTAGGTGTCAGCTGGACTACCATATGAACCGCAAGGCTCAAGAGGGGGCCACTGCAGCGGGGTTGGAGCCTCTTGTATGCTGTTAGAGGTGAAACCTCAGTGGGCCCACGCTCGTCGGGAATCCCTTTGTAAAGGCTTCGTAGTGATCTCCTGGCTACACACCTGGGAAGTGTGAATGTGGTTCGTAGCCACTGGCATAATGGAGGTTCTTTTAGTCCACCCGGCAACGGGGGATGAAATCACTACATGTGGGTACAGTGGTACAAACTCTGCAGAGTCAAAACTGTCATGACAGCCGTGCTCACGGTCAAGAGCGGCTTGGACTTATTCATGATTAGAGGAGTGATGGTTTTGGAAGTTGAGAATGTTAAGCGGGGAGCTTAACATTGGAAATGATGTTATAGTTATTTGAATTATGATGATGAGATGGGAGATTGGGACCATTTCATCTGTGTAGTTATGTAGGTGCGTAATAAGCTAAGGTGATAGGTATTAATTGCGTAGTGCTTTAACCATGCGTTTAACCTCTCCTTGATCTAGCCATGCATGATGTAATTTTCCCACACTTGCTGAGTACCATTGGTACTCAACCTTGCATATTTGTTGGTTTATATTGCTGCTCAGGTCAAGATAATGAAGTGGTGTTTAATGATGAAGACTTTGGACCCGAAGAAGGATTCTAGATTCATGGAGTCCCCCGGGCAACGCCTGTGACGGAGCCCACAAGAATAATATTCCGCTGCTATTGTATTTACTTGTTATGAACTTATTATCGTCCAACGAGACATATGTTATGTAAGACTTATTTATATTCGACACCTGGCTTGTAGTAAATGATGCTTCACTATTTGTCATCACATGTATGAGAAAATGATTCTGGCATACATGTGATATTCACTCGGTTGTTCTTCGGATAAACCGGGTGTGACATGGGGGTTGTATTTATAAGGGGGAGAAAAGAGGAGTCCTACTCCAATTGGAACTCAACTAAGAGTCCTAGTCAATTTGGAACTTAACCAAAGAGTCTTAGGGATTTCCCCCCTTTTGGCTGCGGCAGCATTGGGGATAAATTCCCCCAAATTTGGGGAAAATTCCCCTTTTGGAGGAATCTGGGAATTTGGAAATTTTGGGGGAAATTTGGGAATGGATCATTTAAGTTATCTTATTTCCATTTCTGTCCATTTCTATGTCCCTTTTCCTATTTCTATATTCCCCTCTCCATTTCTATGTCCCTTTCTCCATTTCTATATTTCCTTCTCCATTTATATGGTCCTTTCTCCATTTCTCTGTTTCTTTCTCCATTTCTATGGTTCTTTCTCCTTTTCTATGGTGCTTTCTCCATTTCTAGGGTTCTTTCTCCATTTCTACTTCTTTTCAAATGCTTCTCTACAAGAAAAATATATGCAATGCATGATAATGAATTTGAGGGTGTTACAATTATAACCGAAATATATACCTTGACTTGGATCATTGGTTTCTTCAAACTCTACAAACATTTTTCTCGCTCCGGTCATGTGGTTGGTGCAGCCACTATCTAACACCCACTTTGTGCCACCGGAGGAGTACACCTACAAAACAAGTTTAGGCTTTGGTTTTAGGTACCCAAGCTTGGTTGGGTCCTTTGAGGTTAGTGAAAAGATCTTTGGGCACCCATATACAAGGCTTTGGGCTCTTGCGGAGTGGTCCAACATATTTTGCATAGACATACCCAAATTTGCTTTTCATTAGTACATAAGATGCATTAAAATCATGCGACAGTGTTAGGTTGTTATTCTTAGCATTACTAGCATCTTTAGTACATTTATCAAATTTTGTCATTTTAGTAGAAGTAGAGATATGACATTCATTCATAGTTTTGTACGATCCTTCTTTGACAAAGGCAATATGCATTTTGTCACTCTTAGAGATGTTTGCATTTTGCTTTGCTTTCCTTGAATAACCGAGACCATCTTTGATCAAAGGAGATCTTGCAACTGAGTATGCACTGTGTGCATGCTTAATCTTCTCCTTGTCAAAGATACCACTCTTAGGTGTATTCTTCGCTATGTTAAGTTCCTTCTTTAAATTAGGTTCAAGTTTTGCACATTTACAGATTTTAGTGTTTAACTCTAAATTAGACAAGTTTGAGCTTGTTGAGGAGAGAGAAATAACATTTGACTTGAGAGTTGTGAATTGTGTTTCAAGATTCTTGTGAGCTTTGTTCAAACTCACAAGCTCATCTTGGAGCACAACATTCAAACTCTTGAGACTTGAAGAGGTTTCCTTGCATTCAACAAGTTCAAGTTCAAGTGCCATTTTTTCTCCTTCTTAAGCTCGAGGAGCTTCGCAAGGTCAAGATTCTTTTGCTTCTCCTCGATAAGCAAATCCTCTTGTTTCTCAATAAGTTCCTCCTTATCTAGGATTCCATCAAATATCTTTTTCATTTTAGTTAGTGCATTTTTACTCAATCCTTCAAACATATATTCGTTTTTACTATCACTATCAAAATCTTCATCTTTAATAGAATACAAGGAGAGTTTAGTTTTTACCTTTTGCTTTCCCTCCTTTGCCATGAGACATATGTGGTTTGATCTTTTCCATTCTCCCTTGTTGGGCAGGAGAGTCTTCTTCATTGTTGGCTTCTTGATGGCGACAGTTGCCACCTCCGCTTCATCATCAGAGGACTCATCATTGGAGTCCCATTATTTGCCAACATGAGCGTGCCCATGTGTCTTATTCTTCTTGAATATCCTCTTCTCTTGTAACTTTTCATCCTTATTCCTCTTCTTCTTGTCTTCTTCCCTTTCGTATGGGCAATTAACAATGTAATGCCCATACTTGCCGCAGTTGTGCATGCTTTCTTGTTTCTTGACTTGCTTTTGTACTTGCCTCTGCTCTCATAGCTTGGCCCTCTTCTTTTCTTCATCGTCCTTTTGAATTTCTTGATAGAAGACCAACTCCTCATCATCCGTATCAGTGGTTTCTTCTTCACTTTCGTCATCATCACTTGAGACTTGTACCTCTTTATTCTTGACCTTGGGTGATGCTTTGAGAGCAATCCCCTTTTTCTTGGTGGATGTAACCTTGGCAAGATCGTTGACATGATGTGCTTCCATTTCCATTATCCCATGATTGATAAATTTTCCAAGTACCTCACCCGGAGTCATTTTGTGAAAGTTTGGACTCTCTCGGATGAGTGAGCAAAGTGTCACATTGCGGGGCATGAAGGCTCTTATCATCCTTTTGAATACTTCATGGTATGTCCACTTCTTACAACCGTATGTTCAACTCTTGTTTATCGGAGTCTTGAGTCGGTTGTACATCCCTTGAGGGGTCTCATCATCTTCCATGGCAAATCTCCCAAACTCCCCCTCAATCATCTCAATTTTTGCTTCTCAGACAGAGCGGTTGCCTTAATGTGCAATTTTGAGTGTATCCCATATTTTTTGGGCTTGTTCTAACCCATCCACCTTGTTGAATTCTTCTTGGCTCAAGGAAGAGTTGAGCACGACCGCCGCTTGATCATTGTGGTGGATGAGTTTTTCTTGCTCCGGTGTAAGCTCTTCATCATCCACGGGGATATCTACACCTGAGCAAACAATGTGCCAAAGTATGGGGTTGAGGGAAATAAGGTGTAGTTTCATGTTGTGTTTCCACATTGTATAGTTTGTGCCATCAAAATGTGGAGGTTTGCCTAAGGGAATAGATAAGTAATTTGTGTGCGAATTTAAACGCTCATAGTTAAAAGGATATCGAGTGTAGTCCTCTTCAGGCTTCTTGAGTTTCTTTCTTTCTCAAGTCTCCTCATTCTTCTAGCTTCATCTCTTGCCTTTTGAAGAAGATCAACAAGACGTCTCACTTCTTCATCTTCGTCATCGGTCTCCAAGTCGAAGGGATGGAACCTTGGCATGTCCTTGTTTGGGTTGACGACCTTGTGAGGTGAGAACTTGGGCCCTTCATTGCTGTGAGTGCTATTCTCGCCGGTGCCGGTAGTGTCAACGGGCGGTAAGTCCTTCTTGCCGTTTTCTCCCATCTCCTCTCCAAGCGGTTAAGCTTTTAAGAGAGTTAGGCTCTTATACCAATTGAAAGTTGCCTAGAGGGGGTGAATAGGCAAAAAATCTGAAATACGGCTTAATAAAAATGATTAGTTCACAGAGTGCGGACTAGTTCGGTCCTGAGGGCGGACTAGTCCGGTCACAGAGGATTTTAACTCAACAAGGCAAGAACACAAGATTTATCCCGTGGTTCAGCTTTCCAAAGAAGCCTACGTCCACGTTGAGGAGTCCACCAAGGACTAGGTTGCTCTCAACCTTTTCCTCACCAAGCCACCATCAAGGTTGGCTTGTTCTTCCACTATATCACAAATGATTCACAACAAATCGTGGGGCAACTCACAACTTGAGGCTCCCACGAGATCTCACCTCAAAGCACCTACAAACCAATGCCCTACACAACACACTTCCCACTCAGTGCTAGAGAATCAACCAAGAGCTCTATGGTGCTCACTCCCCTTGTTCTCTTCCCAAAAACTCACAAACCCTCAAGAATCACTCTTAGGGCTCCAAGAATTTGAAGAGAGGGGATTAGAAAAGCTCTAGGAAGTCTATTTCGACGTCAGGGTTCTTCTCTTATGCTTTGAGGCCTGGGCAACCCCTTTTTATAGAGGTCTCGGGAACTAGCCGTTGCAACCAGCAAAAGTTCGGACTAGTCCAGCCTGCGGGGACCGATGACATCACTCTTCACCTACTAAAAGGTCATATTCTACCAACTAAACGGTCGTATTCTACCAACTAAACGTTCACATTCTACGGACTAGTCCAGTCCACAATGGACTAGTCTGATCTCACACAGAAACCATTGTTCCAATTGAGAACGGACAAGTCTGGTCCACCGGACTAATCTGGCCTCCAAGAGCGGACAAGTCCAGCCATCCAAGACTTAGTCCCTTCAGCTATTTCCAAGTTCCGAATGGACTAGACTCACAGAGGACTAGTCCGATCTCACACAGAACCTCTTCTTCCGGTTGGAAACGGACTAGTCTGAGCCTGCGGACTAGTCCGGCCTCAAAGAGCGAACTAGTCCAGTCCTTCAGGACTTAGCTCCTGAAGAGCTCATACACACTCTCCACGGATTAGTCCGTCCCTAGACGGTCAAGTCCGAACTCACACAGGAACTCTTGTTCCGTCCTATATCAGATTAGTCCGATTCTTTGGACTAGTCCGGCCTTCCACCCTGAAGAAGTACGAAATCACACAAAACCTCTTGTTCCGTTCTATATCGGATTTGTCCGATGTTCCGGGCTAGTCTGGCCTTCCAGCCCGGACAAGTCCGCCCCTATTCCCAGGGTTATCTCAATTCTTCACTCCACTCAACCTAAACTCGGACTAAGAGCTCTTAGATGATTCTCAACACTTGACTCTTTAAACACTCATACTTGAAGGCTAAACTCAACACAAAAGAATCTAAATCCCTAAATTCTACTCTTCTTCTGCCTTTGTCTTTTTCTTCTCTTTTCCTTTTTGAGTGCATCCATCTTCGTAGATTTCTTAATCATCTGTACTTACACTTGTAATGCTCATTAGTCCCTTAAATATTGTCATTAATCATCAAAACCCACAGGAATTTAGCCTAGATGCACTTTCAGTACTTTACTTTTTTATGCTAAAGTATAGTCCAAATTGTGACTTTGTAGTCTTAGCCCACCAGGGGTCATCACTCCATCACATGTCCAGGTTCCTGTGGACGAGCAATGGTGGTGCTTCGCATCATGTTTCTCCCTGGATGTGTCGTTATTAGATGTTCTTTTGCAATCCATCTTGACGTATTGGTGGTTTGTCTCTAGTCACCGGTCCTCTTAGCTTATCCATGCTGGCAGGTCCGTAGAGGAGTAGCGGATTTTTTTCTCTCTCGTCTCTTCCCTCCATAGCTTGCGTTTCCTTGGGCAGCTAAGATGCAACGTGATCGGCGACATGGTGGTATTTGATGTTGGGTGCTGCGATAAAGGTCTCATTGTTAGCTATCAACAGTTGGCTCGATGCGAGTCTTCTTCATCAAGTGGTCCAATCGGCTAAGTTGAATGTTTGTGGTGTTGGTGGGATTCCGCTTTGCCGGCCATCAATTTGTCCATTTTTGGCCCCGGTTTGCCTTATAACCAGATCAATTCTCTTCTAAAATGCAGTGCAGAAGTTTCTAGGCATTTTTGTAAATAAAAAAGAAAGAAAAAACGATAAGTATTTTTTTAAAAAAATTGTATACGTCTAGAATGACAAGTTCAACGACATGGAGGGAGTAGTATGCAAACATGAGGATACTTTTCATTTTTTACGCCTGCTGGGAATTCACTGAAGGCATGTCTGTTTGTGTTAGATTATTTAAACTTTTGGCTTCAAAGGTGCTTTTTATACCTTTTGTATCTTGGTTGCTGGGTTTTGATATTAGATTTTTGTGATAAAATTTAGCTTTTCAACACTCGAAAAGCCAGAGAAGCCATTTTTGGTCAGCTTTCCACCTTTTAGTTTATTTTTATGAATAAAACTTGCTCTTCACATTTTCAAAGGCCAGCTTTTAAGTTCATTTGTTTCAATTTTTGACTTTTCAGCTAAATAAGCCAGCAAAAAGCTGAAACAAACATGACCTAAATCACTAGACGTGACCTAAACGCACGTCATGTAGCTGTCTTCAAAGATCGCCATATAGCTGCAACCTACAATAAAGGTACGTACATGCATCTGCGCGCCTTAATGGCTTAATCAGGATTGTGGAAAATTATATCATCATGGTTGCTAACGAACTAAACAGTCAACCGAACACGTGACGTTTCCTAACAACCACATGGAACCATATGATGATCAGCCGTTACGCACCACCAATCGTTTGCGAAGAACACGACACCGTTGACTATTTCCTCGCCACATGTGCCAGTAGTATCAGGCCGTGCTAGTAAGGTTGGAACCGACCTTGGTCCTCGTACATTTGACCTTTGATCTTAATGAACGACGGAGTTGTTAACATTGCACCAGCAGCTTAGTTTCGAACCTCGTCCAAGCTCCTCCCAGTCGTGGAGTGGTCAAAAGTTGGAGAACTTTATCTTATAATATCGTGAAACATGTTATCATCAGCTCAATCGCACTACGACTTTCTTCGTCGGTGTCGAAGTGTTCGGTCGACACTTCCCTCGGGCCTGCACTGGGCAGCCCGCGGAGGTTCTTTTTTTGGTGGGGCTAGTCTCTAGCGGAGAGCTTGCGCAGATGGACGAGTTAGTAAGAGCTTGACACGGCGAGTTTTACGTGGTTCAGGCCGCCGGAGCGTAAAACCCTACGTCCACGGCGAGCTATGGAGCTCGCTGTATTGCTTGCTGCTCAGGACCGGGGGCCTGAGCTTGGGGGTGAGTTACAGCTTGAGAGTGTATGGCTAGCGTATGAGTTGCAAAGTGCCAACCCCTGCTATCGACGCCTACCCGAGCCTTTTATAGTCCAAGACTCGGGCGGCTTACAAGGGGAGCCGGGACCCGACAGGTGGTCCCGGGAAGATTGTCTATTATCTACCGTATCTGCAGTTATGCCGGTAGTTGTCTCTGGTCGAAGGCTTCTGAGTCTTCATCTTGCCGCCCTGCCCATGCCGCATGCTAGTCGTAGTGGTTGATGACGGCGCAGGCGGCATGGGATGTCTTGTCGCGGTGTTTATTGGCTGACAGGTTCTGACACCGCGCGCCAGTCTGTGATGCGACTGGGCGCAACGGCACCTGACAGAAGCGTGCTCCGCGTCTCCGCGTCTTGGGAAGACGCGGGCCTTGAATACCTTGTACGGGCAAGGTATGGGGCGTATTTACGCCCGCTGCCTATCGCTCGGGGTAGGCAGCTCGCTCTGCTGCCACGTGGCGGGCCCGGAGCCCTTCTCAGAGAAGAGAAGGGTCAGTCCCGCGGGGCACGTGGAGCCTCCGGCCTCTCTCCGCGGAGGGATAGGCTCGGCTTCTGCTGGCCACGTGGCGGGCCCGGAGCTCTCCTCTGAGGAGAGGGAGGTCCGGCCCCGCTGGACACGCGGCGCCTTCGGACCTCTCTCCCGCGAAGGGGGAGATCCGGCTTCTGTATGCCACGTGGTGGGCCCGGAGCTCTCCTCTGAGGAGAGGGAGGTCCGGCCCCGCCGGACGCGTGGCGCCTTCGGAGCTCTCCCTGCGGAGAAGGGCGAGTTCCTTAGGCATTTTACCCTGTGCGCGGGGGTACCCCATATCCCAGGTACCGACAGTGGCCCCCGGGCCCATCTCGGGGGAGATAGCGAGCCCGAGGTGGGACCTCCGTCTCTTCCGATCCGCGCACTTCCTCTAAGTCCCGAATTGACCGCTGCCGGAGCACGAACGGCCACGGGATCGTGGGAGCGCGCGCTCACTTGATGGTTGCTTTTACTGCGGCGGTTCCCAAGACTGCCACTTCTGCACGTTGCGGCGCTTTCTTCCGGAACCGCCGAAGTGCCTTGCCGGCTCATCTTCTCAGGAGACTGACTCCTTGCCCCCACCGCTTCAGTTAGGCGGCTTGGGCCCACCCGTCATCGGCACTCGGTCTAGGAACCGAAGCGGTTGCCGGTGCGGGGTACTCGAAGAGTTCCGAATCGCTTGGAATTGTACCCGGGAAGTTTTTTAGAGGGGGTCTTACCCACATTGCAGCTTCCCTTCGCACTTCTCTGCGTTTCTCCTCGGACTCTTGTGCTTTTGCTCTCTTGCCTTTGAGTTCTCCCTTGCCATGGCTTCCAACCCGCCGCCAGAGAAGAAGCGCGCTCGATCTCCTCCAGCAGCGGCGTCTGTGCCAGGTCGGGATTCTGGGGTGCCTGACACTCCCTCCGGTGGCGACTCGAAGAGGCCCCGGGTTGATGCGCTGGGGGAAGCTTCTGGGGCGTCCCCTGTTCCGCCAGTCCAAGCGACTGCGGAGCGGCCGTCGGTGACGGTAGCGGGCTCTGGAAGTCCTACCCCGGCTCGGAAGTCGGGGTTCAGAGCCCGCTGGAGTGTCCGCGCTTCCCGGCCTTCCCCGACTTGCGGGGCATCTGTGCCGCTGCGCTCGGAGCCAGGGGCAACTGCCGCGGCCCCCAGGCCAGCGCGAACTTCTCTTGTTCCGGTGTGCCCGGACTCCGCGGCGGCGGCGTCTCTTCCTGCCGAGACGGCCACCGCGGCCCCCAAGCCAGCGCAGGTTGACCCTGCACTAGACGTCCCGGCCTCTTCTTCAGCACCGCCTTCCCCGGCTCGCCCCTCTCCTCAGGTCAAGGAGCCAGAAGCTGAAGAGAGCCCGGCTGGCCTGGCTGCCAGAGCCTCGGAGCCAGCTTCTCCTGATCGGCGTCTCGTCTTGGTTGCTGGTGCGTCGGCCCTTCCTGAGGACGAGGTAATGGAGGAGGTCGGGGGGACTGCCCCGGCCACTGTTGCTCCATTGCCTCTGGCGGACGCCTTCGCGCTTGCCGAGACGAGCGTCCGGCAGGTCTTGACTGCACTAGGGCGCGAGCAGGAGGAGTATACGGTTGAACGGGACCGCCTCCTCATCTGGGGGAACCTTTTGCGGGAGAGGACCGCGAAGGTTAAGAGTGAGCTCGACTCCAGGCGGGAGTTGCTCGACTTCAGGGAAGCGCTCCTCGACCGGATGAAGCGGGCTGTCGACCGCATGGACACCCAATCGCGGCGGATCAACAGGGAGACCCTGGAGGCACACGCCCGGGCCGAGGAGAGCCTCTCTGCTGCTGTGGAGATACGGCAGCGGTTGGAGCGCCCTGAACTCGCCGTTGAGGAACGGGAGCGTTGCCTGGCAGCTGAGGCGGAGAGGGTCGCCGCGCAGCTGGCTGCGGGCGAGGATGACCTTCGAGCTCGGATGGTGGAGCTGGAGATCCTGAAGGCAGACCTCGACTTGAGGGAGGAACAGGTCTCCCGTGATCGCCGGGCGGTCTTGGACCGGGAGTTGACCGCCAACTTCAAGGCCGCTGAGTTGGAGCGGCTCGCCAAGGCTCTCCACCTTCGGGAGAGCTCCCTGGCGGCCAAGGAGAAGGAATTCTCCGAGAGGATCCTGGAGGCTCTGCAGGCGGCGCGCCGTGAGGTGGAGGAGCTTTCGCCCTTGCGGTCCTCCGAGGCTCTTGCGGTCTCAAGCTTCGTGGATTGAGCGGGGTCCGCCCTGATCCCTCTTGGCATCAGTCCGGTGAGGACCGCGGCCCCTGCGTTGGAGGTGATCCCCGCGCTGGAGTCGATCGGCGCCAAGCTGGACAGGCTAGACTCGGTGGTCGCCAGCGAGCTTGAGGCCGAGGGGCGCGGCCTAGCCTTAGAGGTCGCCTCACATGTGCTGGCATGCTTTAAGAGCCGCGGCCCCTCTTTTTCGCTAGAACCAGCGAGAGAGGGCCCAGCCGCAGAGCGGGAGCAAGCTGCCAGGGCAGAAGTCGAGGATGTGGCTGCCCTTATAGCCGCAAGGTTCCGGCGGGAGCCGGGAGGTCCTTAGGACTTGTTTCTCCCTTTTCATCGAGTTTGTAGTCCAGCTCATGGAGCCTCGCTTAATTTGACTCTTTTGGGTATTTGTGTTTGTGATGCTTTTTCTCTCCTTCTTGGCTTTGCCTGACTGAGTCCTTAGCTCCGCAAGGTACTCAGAGGCCATCTCCAATCCCGGAGCTTTGCACAGACACCCTCCCCGGGTCCTAACCGTGTTAGGGGCCCCGGAGGTCTCCGGATCTCGCCCTATGGGGAGCTCCAGATCTGCCTGCCACGTGGCGGGTCCGGAGCTCCTCCTTAAGAGGCGGGAGCTCCGGCCATATTGGACACGTAGGGCTTTCGGAGCCCTCCCGCCGAGGGGGGAGGTCCAGTTTCTGCCTGCCACATGGCGAGCCCGGAGCCCTCCTCAAGGGAGGAGAGAGTTCTGGGCCCGCTGGACACGTGGGGCCCCCGGGTCCCGCCCCTGCTGGAAGGGCAGGTCCCGGTCCTCCCAATCCTAGGCCGGAGTAGTTGGTAGCTCCTTTCCCCCTGCTTCATGCAGTCCCTGTTGCCGTAACCTGGAGGTCCTGCACACAGGCAGAGGAAAAAGTAATTCTCCTTGGGGGCTCCCCCCCCCTCTATCTCTTAGTCTTATCTAGCTTACGGTCCCCGTCCACTTATATGGTGCTTGGGAACTACCGTGCGCGAAGTGCCGGGGGCTTGGGGCCCCCCTGGCTTTCGGCCGGTACCTCCCGCGCAACCACCTTTGGCAGGGCAGCAAATTTCGACTAAAGATGAGAATGAGAAGGGGGAGTTGAACGCATAGTGAGCACGCGTTAGTAGGGTAATCATAAAAATTTAATAAGTAAATTAAATGAGTACCAAATAAGAGCAACGTAGGGTAGGTTTCTTTTCATATAAATTTCCATACGGGGGAAGGCGGGCCGAATATGTAGGCCACGACCCACCTCAAGGGAAGCAAGACTCTACGCGCTTGGGGTCGGAACCAGGCGAAGCTGAACGTAGTCCTGGACCGTCCCCTGAGGCTTAGTTGCTCCAAGCCCTGTTCTTGGACTTTTATGGAATTTATTATAAAAAGAAGGGTCTGTCCTATTGTTGCTCTAGGGGTAGAACTTACAGCGGTGTTCCGTGTTCCGAAGGTTCGGGAGCGGGTCCCCGTCCTCGGTTCTGGGGAATGGTCCCAGGCCCGGGATGTCCAGCCCCAGTATGGCAAATGGCCATGTGGGCTGGATCATCTGTACCGTCCAAGCCGGTGTATGGATCTGCTTGGCGTGGAACAGGCACGCCTAGCAGCTCTCGACCAGCTTGACGGCATCCTGGAGTGTTGCCGGCTAGTAGAAGCCATGCCGAAAGGCTTTACCGGCAAGCGTGCATGAGGAAGAGTGACTCTCACATTCGCCTCCATGGATCTTAGCGAACAAGTCGCAGCCTTCCCCCTGGGTTATGCACCGCAATAGGACATGGTTGGCGCCACGTCGGTAGAGATCCCCCTCTACCACCATGTGTCTCTTAGCCATACGCACAATCCGTTCAACGGGTACACGTTCATCAGGGAGGATATTGTCTTTCAAGTAGTCCCGGACCTCCGTGATCCATGCATCGGGTCTGACTTGAGCATCTGGATCTTGAGCGCTGGGTTGCACGGAGTCCCCAGTGACGCTTATGATCCTTGGCGGCGTCCATGGCCGCCGGGGCCGCCAGCTTTGAGGTGTTGGTCTAGCCCCCTTCGCCCGGCTCGGCGGGCTGGGCTGTGGGCCGCGGCAACGTCCTCTCGAGGCCCCCTTCAGGCACAGTGGCTCCGGTGGGGGTCTTCGTTGAAAGGTCGTCAGCTGCGGCCTTGCTAGCGCGCGGTACGTGGTGCAGGTCCAAGGCGAGGAGGTCTGTCTCCACCGTCTTGGTTGATAACCAGACTGGGAGTTGCCCTGAGCCAACAACTAGCAAGGAGGATGAGCACTTCATACTTTGCTATGTTGTTGGCTGCCTTGGAATTGAAACGCGCCACATACCCAGACTGCTCCCCCGATGGCGTGAGGAACAGTACGCTAGCATCGGCCCCCTGCTTTTGCAAGGAGCCGTCGATGAACATCATTCGGTAAGGTCTGGTGAAGGTCAGGGCTCAGGGTCCTGTTTCATCGTCTTCGTGGCCCCCTGAGCGTGCGTCTACTTCAGCCACAAGTCAACTAGTGCTCGGTTAATGTCTGCATGACGGGAAAGGGAGCCTAGGTCAAACTTCAGTAGCTCCGCCGCCCATTTGGCGGCATTGTCCGCCGCGTGGGGGCTGTGGAGGATAGCTTTTAGCCTGGGGAGACCGCCGGGTGCTCGATACTCGAAGGTCCCCAGGCTGCTTTGGACCTTCCGGGAAGCTCCGCTGATGTCCCGGGGGCTCCGAGGAGGGGTCCCATTGCACCTCCGGGAGGTCCTGCTGGTCCTCCGGGAGGTTGTGTCGGGGACCCGAGGTCCGGTTTGGGCCTTCGGGTTTTTCTCTTTTTTTGTAGCGAAACAGGTTACGGTGGTATGGGGTTAAAGCCATTGGCGCGAAGACCAGAAATTCGCGGGACCCCTAGCTATGCCGGGTCAGTTTATGCCGGGATTAGCAGGTAAAGGGTGCCCTTCAACTACTCCAGGCCACGGGGTCTGATGGGAGCCCTAGCAAGCATTTGGGAAGCGCAGCATATCACAGCCTGGCATCGAGTCTACTATTTGGTCTACTATTTGGGGAGTGGGAGAGAAAATAAGTCTTTAGGGCATGCCTTATTGAGACTGGTGTAGTGGATGCGCTTCCAGAGCTTCTCGCTGGCCTTCGGGATAACAACACGGTTTGTCAAGCGCTGGGAGCGGCGGACTCTCCGTCTTGTCGGACGGCTGGACGTCGGGAAAGACCTTTAAGTAGTGCTCAATCACCTCCCTAGGGATCTCTGGCCTCGGCGACGGCTGTCATGCAGCACATCGACCTTGTGTCGGAGGGGGGCAACGAGCGCGCCTTCCTATTTGCCATCCAGGCCCCCGGCTACCCGGGTGGTCTGGGTGGCATCGGCGCTGATTCGGACGAGCCTTGTGGGGACGTCGTCCTCATCGAGGGGTTGCACACGGGGTGCTGTGGTAGAGGCACGGTGGCGTGCACTCGGGTGGAGCTGGTTTGGTTCTGCGCTGCCTAGGGTTGGCGCTCTAGTCGCTGTAAGCGCCTGAAGCTTTTCCAAGGCTAACACTGCGGCAGCACGGTCTCCACAAATCTTGAGGACGCCTGTTGGTGTAGGCATCTTCAAGACAAGGTAGCCGTAGTGGGCTACTGCCATGAATCGGTACAGGGCTGGCCTGCCAATTATGGCGTTGAAGGGGAGGTCAATCTCGGCCACGTCGAACAGAATGTACTCTGTCCGGTAGCTGTCCGGTGCCCCAAAGGTCACCGGGAGGCTGATGTGGCCGTAGGGAACGACCTGTCCCGGTCTCACCCCTGAGAACGGGCTCGATGGGGCGAGCTTGGCCATCGGGATCTGCAGCTTCTGGAAGGCTGCGCGACTGATGAGGTTCAGCCCAGCCCCGCCATCCACCAAAACGTGGTACATCTTCATGTTGGCGATGGTGGGGGCCACCACGAGCGGCAGTTGGCCGGCCCCAGCCATGTTCCTGGGGCAGTCGGTGTCATCGAAGATGATGGGGGTTCCCATCCACCTGAGGTGTGGTGCTGCACCTAGGAGGGGAGCCACCGACGCTACCGCTCGACGCAAGGCCTTAGCCGTGCTCCGGGACGGGGGGGTCAGCGGACCCGCCGAAGATGACATAGAGCATCTTCCGGTGCTCGTCATCACTGGAACTGGAGCTCCCATGACTGCGCACTGCCGTTACGGCGTGCTGAAGCTCCTGGAACTCCACCCGGCGGTCGACGCCGTCTCGGGCCTCGACCTTCTGCTTGCCGCCCCTTTGATCGTTGGGTGGGGCATCAGTTAGAGGCTACTTCCCTTTCCGGAAGCGCTCCGCGAGCTTCTGGATTTCCCGGCATTCGGCAGCGGTATGATAGCTGGTGCCATGCACAGGGCATAATTCATCCTGGCCCCCGTCTGGGGCCGGTGGTTGTCGCGGCCTCTTGTCAGGGTGCGGCCCCTGAGCTCCACTGGGCGCCGCCGTTGCGACAACAGGGACCGCGGCTGATGTTTTTACGCTACTTCCGTACGAAGCGCCGCCGGGTCCCGGCTGACCCCCTGGCTTGGGGGCCGGCAGAGAGTGCCAGTTTGAAGAGTTCTGAGGCATCGCGGACCTCCCTGGTCGCAAGCTTCTCGAGCATCTTCCTGTCCCGAACGCCTTGCCGGAACGCCACCACCACCGAAGCGTTCTGAATATGCGGGATGGTGTTGCGCACCTGAGAGAACCGCTGGATGAAAGAGCGCAGCGACTCCCCAGGTTGTTGCTTGACGGCGTTGAGGTCAAGCTCCGTGCCGGGACGGGTGTAGGAGCTGCCAAAGTTGGCGACGAACTGCCGGCAGAGCTCACCCCAAGAGGTTATGGACCCCTGAGGTAGATTCATGAGCCAAGACCGAGCTGGGCCGGTCAAGGCGACGGGGAAGTAGTTGGCCATGACAGCCTCGTCCCCTCCTGCGGCAAGTACGGCGGTGGAGTAGATCTGGAGGAACTCCGCTGGGTTGACGCTGCCGTCGTACTTCTCGGGCAGGTGCGGGCGAAACTTGCGTGGCCACCTTGCGAAGCGAAGGTGGGGTGCAAGGGCCGCACATCCTGCACCTGCTGCTGCAGGTACTGGCGCTGCGAACGCTTGGTTCGCACTTGGCACCGCGTATCCCGGCATGGGCAAGGCTGCACCATAGACCGGGGCCGCTGCTTGCGGCGCATATAGTTGTGGCATATGCTGCACAGCATATGCCTGAGGCAGGGCTCGCGTGGCGAAGGCCTGCCCTTCTAGTTGTGTCGAGGCCGATGACATGTTGTCGCCTGCCTCAAGGTTGCGACGCCTTTCCCGGCGTCGCTCGAGGTACACCCGGGCGTCCTGGCCCAAGTGGCACCGTTCCAGTTCCCTTCGCAGGTCCGTCGACAGGAGCCTGGAGGAGCTGGAATCCGCCGTTAGCCCGTCAACCGTGGGTGTGCGTGTCAGCGACACAGCCGGTTGTCCTGGGCGCCGTCCTCGCCGAAACCGAGGGTTCGCGGCAGCGACGACGAGGCGGTCCACCTCGCGGACCCATTGCTGGGTCGCTGAATGGGGCGCATCTCCCGCAGGTGGGTTGCGCAGCAGCGCTCTTGCTGCAGCTAGTGCACCTCCATGGTGTACGCTCAGCGCTGCAGAAGATCTCACACTGGTCGGGGCCTGCATAGCCGGAGTCGGCGTTGCCGGAGTCGGCTGCTGGCTACCAGCTTGTGCCGACACACTCCGGCCTGAGTGTGTCGACATGTACTCCCCCGTGGTCACGGTTCGCCGTGAACGCGGAGGGGGAGAGTTTGCCGCTGAAGGAAGCTTGATCATCTTCGTTGGCGGAAACTCGTCGCGCTAGGAGAAAAGGCCCCTACCTAGCACGCCAAATGTCGAAGTGTTCGGTCGACACTTCCCCCGGGCCTGCACTGGGCAGCCCGCGGAGGTTCTTTTTTCGGTGGGGCTAGTCTCTAGCGGAGAGCTTGCGCAGATGGACGAGTTAGTAAGAGCTTGACACGGCGAGTTTTACGTGGTTCAGGCCGCCGGAGCGTAAAACCCTACGTCCACGGCGAGCTATGGAGCTCGCTGTATTGCTTGCTGCTCAGGACCGGGGGCCTGAGCTTGGGGGTGAGTTACAGCTTGAGAGTGTATGGCTAGCGTATGAGTTGCAAAGTGCCAACCCCTGCTATCGACGCCTACCCGAGCCTTTTATAGTCCAAGACTCGGGCGGCTTACAAGGGGAGCCGGGACCCGACAGGTGGTCCCGGGAAGATTGTCTATTATCTACCGTATCTGCAGTTATGCCGGTAGTTGTCTCTGGTCGAAGGCTTCTGAGTCTTCATCTTGCCGCCCTGCCCATGCCGCATGCTAGTCGTAGTGGTTGATGACGGCGCAGGCGGCATGGGATGTCTTGTCGTGGTGTTTATTGGCTGACAGGTTCTGACACCGCGCGCCAGTCTGTGATGCGACTGGGCGCAACGGCACCTGACACAAGCGTGCTCCGCGTCTCCGCGTCTTGGGAAGACGCGGGCCTTGAATACCTTGTACGGGCAAGGTATGGGGCGTATTTACGCCCGCTGCCTATCGCTCGGGGCAGGCAGTGTCGCTCTGCTGCCACGTGGCGGGCCCGGAGCCCTTCTCAGAGAAGAGAAGGGTCAGTCCCGCGGGGCACGTGGAGCCTCCGGACCTCTCTCCGCGGAGGGAGAGGCTCGGCTTCTGCTGGCCACGTGGCGGGCCCGGAGCTCTCCTCTGAGGAGAGGGAGGTCCGGCCCCGCTGGACACGCGGCGCCTTCGGACCTCTCTCCCGCGGAGGGGGAGGTCCGGCTTCTGTATGCCACGTGGCGGGCCCGGAGCTCTCCTCTGAGGAGAGGGAGGTCCGGCTCCGCCGGACGCGTGGCGCCTTCGGAGCTCTCCCTGCGGAGAAGGGCGAGTTCCTTAGGCATTTTACCCTGTGCGCGGGTTACCCCATATCCCAGGTACCGACAGTCGGTATCTACATTTCCATTCGCAAAACAAAAAGAATTCGCAAACGAAAGAAAAGATGAGTGAACCGATACATGCACATGACGAGTACGCTTTGGCGATAAGCGACCGACCGAGACGGGACTTGAATTTAGAACGACCTCTTCGTGCACGTGAGCGGGATAGGAGCAACCGGCTCCACACAGTTCGCAGCATGATTAGTTGCGTGTAGGGGTGTAAAGTGAAAAATCCCCTCTGGTCCCTTTTAACTCAATTGAACCAAACTTTTAAAGAGGAAATAATTTTTGAAAAGTTAGTTCATTTAGTTGAACTAAAAGGACGGTACATCTGCATGCTGAATGGATCAACTAGACAGGACCGTCAATTGATCAACTACAAAGCATGCACGCGTCACAAGCATCTTCGACCGATCAATGCGTCCATTAAGGCTTATCGTGTTTTTAACTTTAACTACCGACTGATGAAAAAGATGATATAGACCGGCAACTTTACAGAGTTTGTTATAGAGTATTTTATATGTTTAACAAACACTTGATGGTGGAGGCCATCTATAGTTTAGACCGGGGAGAACGGTTACTAGTTAGTCTCAAAAGTCTTCAAAGTTCTAAATGGCGTATACTATATTGTTCACATATTTTTTCATGCGTTTGAAAAATTAAATCAGGTAGGTTTTTTCTTTTTTTCTTATGAAGTATGAAATAAAGTAGCTTGAATGAAAGAACGAAAGAATTTTTGGCGCAGTTATATTAGTAGGGTAGAAACAAATAAGTGGAATTTTGTTCAATTAACTAAGACCACGCTTTGCCATGTACATGCAAAGCTCTCTTCTGCTCCTAGTCCGGCGCACAGAAGACGAATGCATCAGTTGACATAAAGCTGCGGGGAGGCCATGTGCGGGTGCGACGACAACGGCGAGAGCGGCGGCAGGCTGCAGAGCGTCCCCTTCAGCTTCTCCACTTCCTCCCAGAAGTAGTCTACCCCTCCGCTCGCCGGCGCCGGCGCCACGGCCGTACTAGCAGCCCAATCACAACCCACCGCGGGCTCCTGGACACGCTCCTTCTTCACCTCCTTCAAGAACTCGAGCTCCCATTGAAGTGATGGCTCCGGCGACCTCGCCCTCTTGTTACCGGCGGCGCAACTGTCGTGGAGATGAGCAGCGGCATAGGGAGCCCAGCGGGCGGCGGTGCCGAAGGCGACCTCGTTGGGGAAGTTGAGGATGGCCTTGGAGCCCCGGAGGCGGAACGCGGCGCGGTCGTATGCGCGCGCGGCCTCGACGGCGGTGTCGTAGGTGCCGAGCCACACGCGCGCGCCCTTCCGCGCCGGGTCCCGGATCTCCGCCGCGTACTTGCCCCACGGCCGCTGCCGCACGCCGCGGTGCCGCCGGACGTCGTCCTCCCTCCCCGGCTCGTAGCCGCAGCACCGCTGCTCCTGCTGGTGAGCCTGCGGCGGCGCTGCCCACTGCTGCCGCCTCGGTGGCGGCGATACAGAGAGCGCGGGCGCCTGCCTCTGCCCCGGCGGCGAGGGCGACGCCGACGGGCAGTCGCAGCTTACGGCGCCAGTTGCGACGTCGTGGTCGTCGAGGAGGTGTGAGCGGATGAGGTCGAGCTGCTCTTGCAATAAGGCCATGGCGATGACTCGAGCGGGGTCGGGTGACTTAGCCGTTGAGGAGGGGGGGAGGGGGAGACCTGCACGGCCGGAGCTGCGGCGCTTGCGTGCGTCTGCGTTGAGCGTGGTCACGGTGCACGAGTGCATTCGGCCACCCATATATGAAGCCGGGGCGCGGCGACGAGATAAGAAAGTGACATCACCGTGCTTCGACCTTCGAGGCGGCTTCCTGGTGCGCTGGAGACCATGGACTAGTAGTCGGGGTTTTGCCAGTTGCGTGAGGACCAGGCGTCGCGGTCGGGCTACCGAGGCGGTCGCATGCTGTCGATAATCTCTTTTTTTTTTCCTTCAACAACTTCATTGCTTGTTCTGAAAAAAAAAACACTCATCTGTCGGCGTGTGTGAGCTGCGACAATCTTCCCGCCCTGCTCGGAAGCAGCCCGTGAGATTCTTTTTCCGGAGGGGGCTTGACGCCCAACGCGATCTGAGCTCGAGGGAGCGGATGAACATCGAGATTTACGTGGTTCGGACCGCCGGAGCGTAATAACCTACGTCCACCGGGGTGCTTGTTCTATTGCTTGAGCGTGAGTGCTTGTGTGTTGCGGGATCTGAAATGCGAACCCCCTGCTGGGTGGTCACCCCGGTCCTTTTATAGTTCAAGGTCGGGGTGGTTACAATAAGGTTTGGGGCCCGACAGGTGACCCCAGAGCTATGTGAACTCTATACACGATCTAAGGCTTCGTCCTTGAGTAGAGTGGCCGGCGGGGAGTTAAGTCTCGCCGTCCGACGCGTTGAGTACCCCTGACCGCGTGTCAGGTGATGATGAAGACGATGTTTTGTCGCCACGTCTTCTCGCCCTGCTTGGGCGGCTTCGTGTTGTTGGGCGGCACTGTACTGTTGTCACGCCTTGTCGTCTTGTCTTGTCACCGTAATCACGAACGAGCAGAGGACGAGGGCATGTGCAGTGTGCCATGCTTCTAGGGAATACATGAGCCTTGAATGCGAAGCCTCACAGCGCACTTTCTTCTTGACTTTGTCGACCCACGGCCCACGATGGATCGTGGGGCACGTGGCGGCTCTGGAGCTCTCATCGACGGGTTTGGTGCCAGGGGATACGTGGCAGCCCCGGACCTCACTTCAGTGGGGAGGCTCGGACCGGAGCCCGGGGCATGTGTCTCACCGGAGCTGTCCTCAGCAGGGAGGTGGCTCGGAGCCAAGGGAACATGTGGCAGCCCTGGACCTCACCTTAGCGGGGAGGATCGGACCGGAGCCTAGGGCACATGTCGGCCCCGGTGCTGTCCTCGACAAGGAGGTGGCTCGGAGCCAGGGGACACGTGGCTGCCCCGGACCTCACCTCAGCGTGGAGGCTCGGACCGGAGCCCAGAGCATGTGTTAGCTCCGGAGCTCAAGCACACGTGGCAGCCCCGGGGCTGACCATGGGGCCAAGTGCACGTGGCTTACGCTAGGCCCGCCTCAGCAGGGAGGCGGGGCCCAGGGTGCCTTTTACCCACTACACGGGGGTTCCCGGTCTGCAGGGTACCGACAGTGGCTCCCGGGCCCATCTTAGGGGAGGCATGAAGCCCGTAGGTGGGGCCCCCATCTCTCCCGCGTAGTTACTGTGGTAGCCCATGGGTTGCAGGTCTACCGTGCTGCACGGCTCGGGAACTGCCGGAAGTTCTCGAGATGTTACTCGCCTGACCTCCAATGTCTGACCGGTGGACCTGGGTCCTACCCGTCATACGGGGGGGGGGGGGGGGGGGGGGGGGCGAGTGCCAAGGCAACGTGCTCGAGGGGTTGCCTCAGGGCACTTACTACGGGCGACCAATGGGTTGGTCGCCACAGTTCCACCATGCCGCTTTTCTCGGGAACCGCCAGACGTTTCCGAGATGTTACTCGCTTGGCCCCCATTGTCTGACGGTGGACCTGTATCCTACCCATCATTGGGGAAGGCGAATAACTCGCGGCGACGTGCTCGAGGGGTTGCCTCGGGGCACTTACTGCAGCATCCAATGGATTGGTTGTCACAGTTTCACAGCGCCGCTCTTCTCGAGAACCGTCGAACGTTCTCGAGATGTTACTCACCCGACCCCCAGTGTCTGACGGGTGGACCTGGGTCTAACCCATCGTTGGGGAGGTGAATAACCCGCAGCGTGCAGAGGTGGAAGCCCAATCGTCGCACCTGTTGCCCTGCCATAGGTCGCAGTCATGTATAAAAGGGGGTCTTCCGATGTTGGATGGCACCCTCTCTCACCATGTGGCCTTTGTTCTCCTCTTGCGCGCTGGAAGCTTCCGCTTCTCAGCACCCTCACCCACCAGATGCTCTTATATTGGTAGCCGTCTTTGTCCACTTTCGCGAGATGTTCGTGTGTGTGCGGCCTTTGATGCGGCTCACTGAGGCGTCCCTCTTCTTGACGGTCCTGGATAGAAGCACAAGCCATCCTCATGGCATGCCAATGGTAAGGGAGACCGTCGGGGACAGGATCCTTGACTCGCAGGGAATCCCTACGCCAGTGTCGTGTGGGACATGTCCTCTAGGCGCCTCGCCGAAGAAGGGCTACCTGCAAGCACCGGAGGAAGGTTAAGTCCAGAGTGATCAAGGCTTCCTATAGCTACTGTTGTGGACAACCAAATCCGCCATAGATGGCATTTGGCCCACATGACATTGGATGTCACCGTTGCCTCGGTGCAGCTTGAGTTGCTGCCGTCCTCGGTCTTATAGCAGGTGGTCGTCTCTTTGCGCATAGATTGGCTTGGGGGACAACCAAGTAAGCCATGGAGCAGTATATTGCTCCACTTGTAGCTGTTGAGTTCCTTAGTTGCCTTGTATCCCCTTTTGTATGCCAGAACTTTGTAATTAATGGAAGCTCTTTGTTCCAAGTCTTGTATTGTCTTGAATTGTTGATGTAGACTTCGGACCCTTAGCAGCGCAAGGATCCGAAA